>OU892280.1:29801615-34870815 GCA_917834065.1 Ceutorhynchus assimilis
TTTATTATGGTGGACTCACCTTGTATCTAATTACAAATACCAAATTACAGATAAATTTAGTGCATATTGTCAAACTTGTTTCTACTGACACATAATTTCGCATTTGAAAGTCAGTTCTAATTATAAATAAACATAAAGTTTCAGCTTTTACAAATATATCCTGAGAAAAAGTGTCCACATAAGTATCTTGACTGACTATTGACCGGATTCTCATAAATCGTTTAATGACTGGCTTTTCAAGAGTGCTTACCTAACACTTCATGAGTGTCTCAAAAAAATTGGAAAATATAGCTACAACTTGATAGCTATCTATATATCTCTAGCAATCAGCTAAATGGAATTTTGTGTAATGCACCTGTAGATGTATGTATAATGGATGACGGGAAAATCATATGTAAAAAATATTAAAAACCTAAAGCGATTGAGTTATTATTAATGGAGTTGTGATTTTTTTAAAATAATGATGTTTTTTAAAATAAAATTTTACAAACAATTTTTTCACTCAAAAACTAAAGTAGGTGGAACGTTAAAATTTTAAGGACTTTTTCCTAAAGGTTCAATGTAAAAAATATCAAAAACTCAAAGAAATTAAGTTATTATTAATGGAGTTATGATTTTTTTAAAATAATAATGTCTTGTAAAGTAAGACTTTACAAACAATTTTTTTTACTCAAAAACTAAAGTGAGTGGAGAGTTGAAATTTTGAGAACTTTTTCCTAAAGGCTCAATGGAAAAAATACCTAAAACTCAAAGGGATTGAGTTATTATTAATGGAGTTATGATTTTTTTTAAATAATGGTGTTTTGTAAAGTAATAGTCCACAAACAATTTTTTCACTCAAAAACTGAAGTGAGTGGAGAGTTGAAATTTTGAGGACTTTTTCCTGAAGGCTCAATGTAAAAAATACTAAAAACTTAAAGCAGTTGGGTCATTATTAATGGAGTTATGACTTTTTTAAAATAATGATGTTTTGTAAAGTAATACTCTACATAATACATAACTGACGATTTTTCAAAGGATTGTGATAACGTTGTGTTGGCCGTTTTCTTAGATTTTAAGTGAGCTTTTGAAACTGTAAATAGAGAAATATTGCTGCATAAATTAAAGAATTTAGGAATAGGAAGTAAGTACTGTTTTGAATTATTGGTTTACATCATATATTTATCTAATAGACTTCAGTCTGCTAAATTTAAAAATAGCATATCTGGAAAAAGGCCTGTAACATATGGGGAACCACAGGGAACTGTTCTGGGTTCACTGTTTTTACTGTACATTAATTGTGGTAAATGAAAGTAAAATGGTATTATTTGCAGACGATACAATGCTATATATTGTTGGCAAAAATTTGTACGAAATGCAACAGAACAGAGGTTATGAATGGTGAATTATGATAAGTTATACATTTGGCTCTGTGATAATAACATTTGCATTAACGTCGATAAATTTAAATTTTGCATATTTGATAAGAAATTAAGAATGAATAATATCAATATGGATAATGTGGCTATCAGTATGACTGCTAAGAAAAATTTTGGATTCATATTTGACCTTTCTGAGTACGTCATGAAAAAATTTTCAGTTTAAAATAAAATAAAGGAAAAATTGGTACCTGATTATGTCTGTGATAGAGTTGAGATTTTTAGTGAAGTCCATGATTATAACACACGTAATTGTAATGTTTTTGTGTTAAGAGAATGTAATACAAGTAAAATGCTGGAAGAACATGTCAATACAAAGTTTCAGATTTTCACAAATGAATCTTGAGAAAAAGTGTCCAGATTTTTCCAGATAATTAATTCGGCTCCTAGGCCTACTATTGGCAACTATTGACCAAATTCTCATAAATCCTTCAACACATTGCTTGCCACGTGTATATTGGGAAAATATCCCACAGGGCCAGGCGTGTTTTTGTCTTAATTTTTATCAGTGGCTGAAATGATACATTATATTGACCTCTTTCGAAAAGATTAAGTATAATACAATGTTTGATTTGAAACCCTCAAAAAAAAAATAGTAAATAATCAAATTTGTCCAAACTAAGTATATTGATATATTTTGTTTTAAAATCCTATGAGCTATGATTGACTGGTACGCTTGAGTGTACGTCAAGCATATACAATTTGAAAAGTAGCAATCAGGAATATTTTTTAGACAAAAAATACTATTGGGAAGACCTTAAATATGTAACCTGTTGGATTATTATTACAACATAAATAAACCCTATTGCATAGTGTAAAATAGGTACCTATTTCTTTATTAAACACGTACATTCAAAATGAGTCTCCAGAGTGACAATAAATAAATAAATAAATAAATTATGCAGATGAGTCTAGACAGTCTACCTAGAAAAACCTTTTAAAATTATATCCCTCTTGTACTTACCTCAATAAATAAGATGTTGATGATCACTTGACTGGAAAACAGAAAAATAATTTTGCCTGGCAAGGTTTAATAGAATAACTGAATGCTCTTCATTCAGTTATTCTATTAAAGCCCCATTAGGCTGAATATTCACTTGAAACCACGTTGTGTAGCTGACACCCAACAGCAAATTATAATTCAATAATTTCTCGCTGGTATTCGGTAGTGCCCCACTGCTACACTTACGTCACTTACCATGTATAGTGTAATCGTGCAACAAATGGGATCCTAACCTATTATGGTGGACGGCCTCCCCAGGGGACACCAATTACCAAAAAGAAATAATCGAATCTTAATTTGTTGCCTTGGATAATCAGTGAAACGCAACTTGAATTGTTATTGAAAACATCTACAGCCAAATGTTTAAAGTCTAATATAAAATATTATATTCAACTAGAAGTAGCTTGAGATAAATAAATTTTTCCATCAAAGGGCCCCATTCACGTTGAGATCCGTATCGATACATGTTTCGCAACATGTATCTGAGATTTGTATCCATGTTTCAACTGCTCCTAAACGTTGAGATGAGCTCAGGAAACATTAGTTCAGTCATAAGTTCAGTTCAATCAACACAGGTATTATTTATATAAATTCAAAACTTATGTTGGAAATAACACTGTTTATATTTTAGTAGCGCGATACATACTTAACTTCAACATACCGGGTGACAATGAAACTACTACCCACGGCGGCATTCCTTAACGGCTCGAGATAGAAATATGCAATTCCGTATGTCGATAGGGTTGAATATTTTGAACAATTTTAATATAAAAACAATTGAATGGCTTTTCCGGTTTCACCGGAAATGGTATTGACTTTGTTATTTTAAATGGGGCACCCTGTATATTATCTTTTTTTTGGACCCTCTGAACAATTCTAAATAACTTTTGTCTAACATACCCTATGTCAAAAATTGATAGTTTTTGAAATAGAGTGGCTCAAAAATATGTCGTAATTCCTATTTGTTTGTATTTTACGTAAAAACTGGGTATGCCAGAACAAAAAAAATCATGGTTATTTGCTCCTTATTCAAAGAGGTATCCGATAAATAATAAAAGAGAAGAATTATTGCACGTTAGGAAAAACGCGTTTTTCGAAAATGAATGTTTCAGTTTTTGATCGGACCCTGTACGAAAATGGTTCAACTTATGGAAATGAAACTTCCACTACCCAATCCTACTTTTTTATCCTTTATCCATATATGACAAATTCAACCTTCATAGACACCTGCAAAATAGCCAACTTTGGTGGTATACTACCTAATTAAATGAGTGAAAGTAATATTGATTTTGGCTTTAGATGAGCACCAACAACTTGAAAATGGGTTATCAATTTTCAAGTTTGCAAGTGTCTATGAAGGTTGAATTTGTCATATTTGCATAAAGGATAAAAAAGTAGGATTGGGATTTATCGGACACCTCTTTGAATAAGAAGCAAATAACCATGATTTTTTTTTGTTCTGGTATACTCAGTTTTTACGTAAAATACAAACAAATAGGAATTACAACATATTTTTGAGCCACTCTATTTCAAAAACTATCAATTTTTGACATAGGGTATGTTAGACAAAAGTTATTTAGAATTGTTCAGAAAGTCCAAAAAAAAGATAATATACAGGGTGTCCCATTTAAAATAACAAAGTCAATACCATTTCCGGTGAAATCGGAAAAGCCATTCAATTGTTTTTATATTAAAATTGTTCAAAATATTCAACCCTATCGACTTACGGAATTGCATATTTCTATCTCGAGCCGTTAAGGAATGCCGCCGTGGGTAGTAGTTTCATTGTCACCCGGTATACGTTAAAACAACTATTGGTTGCATGCGTTCGGTATTGAAATTACGGACGCCGGCGATACCATCTAATACCGTTACTGAGACAGACAAATACACAATGAGATTTGTATCAAGATACTGATACTTGATACCGATCTCAACGTGAATGGGACCCTTCACTTGCTGAAATGCACAAAACACCGATTTCAGATTGTTACGAAAATGTGATGAAAAACCTTTTGAGAATGATCATTATTCGAGTGGCCAAAACTACTTAGTGCAAAACAATTATCATTTTTTTATATATATACTTATTATGCATCAGATATGTATTATGTAAATAAAACCCAATAACTGTAAATAAATGCTTTAGGCCTATTTCGATACTGTAGATATTGTAAATAACTCCATTGTAACTATATCTAAGATTAATTTTTTCTGTAAGTAATAAAAATTCCTTCCACCATAAATGGTAGTTGCTCAGCCAAAAAGGCAACTACATGAACATTTTCCTTATGTAATAAAATAGCAATTTCTTAATAAATCAATAAATAAATGAGATCTTCATAGTATTTTTTGTCTAAGTGTCAAATTGTCACCCTGTATGTCCGACATGGCCTAAATGGAAACATCACTGTCGGGCAGCTTTGCCCGACGCGACATGCAATGTACGTTTTAATGACTGGTTTTCCAAAAGTGCACCCAACACCTCCATGAGTATCTCAAAAAAATTGAAAACTTTCCAATTCCTTTTTGAAAAATATAGCTATATAACTGGATAGCTATAATACTATATTTATAGCAATCAGCTATAGAGTATTATTGTGTAGATGTTTGTATCATTTTAGCTGAAAATGTTTAGTGGACTATACCAATTAGCAATTACCTCAAGGTGTTAATATGGGTTAGTTGTGTTGGGTTAGTTAGGTTATTGCTAGTGGTAGTAAAGTGGCTTGAACAGCCATTCAATTGAAAACTGGGCAAAATCAATATTTTTTTGAGACACTCCAGCATTCTATTACAACAATACTTACATCCAGCATACAGCATTTTATTCCAACGGTATCTACATATCCAGAACCCAGCATTCTATCTCATAACAGTCTACATATCTGGATCATTCATCCTTTACACAAGCTCATATATACTTTGTTCATTAACGCACTTTTGGAAAGCCAGATTAAAAAAAAATTAATGATGAAAATATAGGCGCGAAAGATTTTCTGGAAAATTAATTTTTGGACACTCTGTATAATTTACTCCCAGTTATAGAGAATCAAATAAATCACTATATTTAAATTAAAAAAAAAAAACATAAATAAAAAAGTTCTGGACTGTTCCAGACTCAGACAGTAGAAAAATCAAGGATTGTTTATTCAAAATTCAATAAATCCCAATTATCAAAAAATAATTGTTGGTACTAGGTACTTACCAAAATCCAGAAATCAATTGGTACACTATGGGCACACGACACAATAATCGGAAAATTTTAATTTGTGTGACAAAAAAGTCGATAATCCCCGAACGCGAAAGGCGGTGCTTCGTTTCCGGCGATCCGTACTCGACTAAATCTGACTAATCTAAATCCATTGTCCGACAAAAACTCCCAAGAGAAAAGGTAAACAAATAAGGTAATAAATATGAATGAGTAAGATGGGCAAAAAAAACTTACTGCGTAATAGAGTAGTATTCCGACGGCAAGTGTCACAGCCTCCTATAGTTAACAAGCCATGAAATTGGAAATGACGGCAACGTCGCGTATGGTGCTATTTTGTTATTGGGTTATGTGTTTCTGTGTATTGCTTTCATTGTGTATTGTTGCAATTTAGTATTTTTATGGGCATTATTGACGAAAAAGTGGATAGAAACACACCAATATATTGCCCATATTTAGTTGATACCTGTTCCTTTGTGCTTTGATTGCAAATTTTAAGCAAATGGGTACAGGAGCAAAAATGAAGGTAAGGTAAGGTAAAACAATAAAAACAATATTCATATTTGTCTGCAAGAGCATAGGTCTCGATATATTACCTAAGATATTTAAACTTGTTCCAGATGCCATGAAACTACTGTGTTCCTGGGTGCAAATCGAACTATTAGGAGTTCCTTGAAAACTGAAGAAATGCAAACATTTTTATTTCCAAAAAAATTCTGAAGTGCAAAAAATGTGGATGAAAGCAATACACCAAGATAATTATACCCGAGATTATACAATAACGAAAAATTCTGTGGTGTGTTGTAAACATTTTGAAGAAACCGAAATAATTAGATTTGAAACAAACAAGGATAAAGGCGTAGTTCGAGAGTTCAAACTAAAACGTCCAACTCTTAAAAGTAGGTACCTCTTATTTTCGAAAATCAGCTCAAGTATTTGAATGGACTTGCCTTCCGAAAAAATCCCGAAGAAAGAAAAAGTTAGATTTTCAAAAGACATACTGAAACATAGGCCTATAACACTTTAGACTCTAGAAATATATTCATTTAAATCAATTATTTACTGTTCTTATTTACACAAATAGTTAAATTATTCATTGAATTACTGTTTTTGGCCCTTTAGTACAATAAATTATGTATTTTTTGTGATTCATATTAATAAAATAAAAAATATATATTTATACAAACAAACACCACCAGCACCACTTGGCGGTAAGATTGCGGTGTTGCCTTTTTAACTTCATGGCTTGTTAAATGTAGGGGGCTGTGCAAGTGTACATGTAAATCCCCTGTTTCTATAGTTAGCTAAAGTGCCGAATTAGTGTTATTTTTTTTTTTTTAAGTTTATTTTAGCTTTGTTGCAACAAAGCAGAAAAAACTGTTAAATGAACCGTCAAGATTTTGCGCAATACCAAAAAATTCGTATACAGAATGGCTCCGAAATCGTATTTTAGGACGGTTTTTGGAACAGACCTTTATTTTTGTGTATTCCAGGCTGAGGTTATTAAATCGTTCAAAATGTGGCTGGAAAGTGTTTTAAATGGCTTATTGAAGTTTTAAAGTGTTCTAACTTCTTGGCTTGAAGAGTTCTGGAGCATTCTAGAAGTTTTTCAGTGATTTCTAAATTATTCTGACTGCTTTTCAAGTATTTTAGAGCCCTATTGAAGCTCCAATAAGTGTTTCAAGTTGGTTCAAAAAAGTTCTAAAGGTTTCCAGTTCTAAATTGAATCCTATAATATTGTTCTAGAATAACTCTGAAGTTTCTCAATTCCAAATCTTGACACGCTCATGAATAATTGTTTATATCTCCCATTATTCTTGAGCAAATTAGTAATAACTATATGTCATTGGAAACAGTATTGCATTCTCTATAAGCCTGTGCAAGATTGATTTTTGTAGCTTGTGAATCTTTTCAAGATATTGAGTTTCAAAGTTGAAATTTAGTCGAGATTTTGTCCAAAATTTCAAACTTGATTTTCTCAAAAACTCTAAATGCTAGCGATTTCAACTAAATACCATCTTGAAGTTCTTATCAAGGGCTACAATTCCTGAAATTTTTGTACCGCTTTTGGTTACCAAGATATTCGGGTTTGAAGATTTTCAAATAAAAATCCAAAGACCCTTAGCACTTAGGAAAAAGTGCAAAAAATTGAAAATTTTTATTTTTGGGTTTTTCTCATTTTTTACTTTAGAAATCAATAGAGCGGGTCCAAATTAGTCAGAAACAACTCTAACATCAATTACATTTGGAAATTTCAATGAAAAAAAAAATCCAAAAAAAAAAAATTCATTTTTGGTTCAAAAATGTTGACAAGCTCATGAATAGGGGAGCAGGTGAGAATGGCGCTCACCTAAGCCAAAACTTTTTTTTTGTGACTTATTTTCATCAGAGGACTTTGGAAATTTATTTGAGTAAATAATATTTATTGTTTTATCTTTTAGTCAAAAAAACTTGTCTGAAATTAATTTAATTTGCTAGTTAGAACAAAAAAATGTAATAGGTTCTTTGAGCGCAATTGCCCACACCAGTGGGGTAATAGCGATCAATAATTTTCAGGTAGGTTCTTAATACAAATTAAAGCGACAGCTACTAATATTGAGATATTTATTAAGAAAATCGACAAAACAGCCAATAAACTCAAAATAAACATAAAATAAACTCAAAATAAACTCAAAATAAACTCAAAATAAACTCAAAATAAACACAAAATAAATTCAAAATAAACTCAACACTTCTGGAGACAATTGTGCTTTAGTTGTTATCCTCTTTCTATTTCGAACCATCTGAAACCAAAATAATTATGAATTATTAATTATAATTATTCAGGTTAACAGCCAGATATCCATAGGGGGAATGGCGCTCGGTAACGGGGTAATCACGCTCAACCTGAGCGGAATTGCCCCAAACTTCAATTTTTAACAAAAATGGCGACATACTTTTTTTAGGTTAAAATAAATCAACGATGTCTATACTAAACTACTCCCAAGACATGCCCCATCGATTTAATAAATGATACAATACCCCAAAATAACGGTATTTCAACTTACCTCTAGATTTCCGAAACACAAATATTAGATTGAAATCGTCAAACTACACGTTTTTTATCAGGACCGCCGCTTGACGCCAGATATCGAAACAGGAATGGCGGCGATTAGTTCGGAGGGCTAAAAAGAGGGGATGACGTCAAGCGGAATAGTAAATTCGACGTAAAATCGACTTGGTTAAGGTAGAAATGAGGTGAGCGTCATTCCCCACTGAGCGCCATTCCCACCCGCTCCCCTAATTGCTTATATCTTCGATTATTTTTCAGCAAATTAATAACAACCATATATCATTGAAAAGAGCATTAAATTCTCCATAAGACTGTACTGATTTCCATAACTTTTGGAGTTTCCAAAATATCGAGCTTAATAGTTGAAATTTAGTCGACATTTTGTCTAACACTGCAAACTCGGTGTAAACCCCTGACGATTCCAGCTAAACACAATTTTGAAGCCCTAGAAAAAACTCAAAAGCCTGAAATAGAAAAACAAAAATTTTTCGGTCAATTTTCCTCAAATGTTTTCATTCTATTTCTCTCAAAAAAACATTTACATATAATATTAGGAAATTGCCTATAAATTGGAAAACCCATTAATTGTGTAAATTCTCTTGTTTAAAAAATAAAACAAAACGTGAAATTATAAATAAATGTTGATTAGTTTAATCAGTTTAAACAACATCCTACCAGGAACAGATAAAAATTACAAGACTATAAATTTTAAAGAGGCTGAAAACTGGAACTTTGAAGACTCCCAAATCTTTAAAGTCTTTAAAGAGTTTAGGAAAAACTTGATAATTTAAAGGATTGTCTTGTTAGAAACAATACGCTGAATACTAAAGACTTTAAAGATTCGAAAGAGTTTAAATCTTAGACTTGAAAGATTTTTAACACAAATTTACAATCCCCAGGAACGATCCTATGGACATCTTTTTTTCGTCTTCAGACGTTCAGATGTATGCAGACCTGAAAAGACGTCTTTATTAAGACTTTGTGTGATAGATCTAGCTTTAGGACCTTATAAAACAACGAAAAAACCCTTTCATGTTTCAATATATTACTGGTACAAACATCTTTTTTACTGGAAATCAGTCACAAAAGCCCAAAAAGTCTGTTCTTAAAAAAATCACAAACCTTCCATTGGTTGAAAACAGTCAGGAAACTGATTTGCACCAATCAAAATAACACCCTTGATTGGTTTGTGATTTTTGTGAGAACAGGCTTAAAGATTCCAATCAAAATTGCAAACATTATAATAATAATAGAACAATAGTACTGGTACTGCTTAGTATGGCCCTAACCACTCAAACTTCTTGGGGAATAATAAAATATATTGGACATAAACAAAGAATATTTATTTATGAAAAAGCGGGAATTAATTTGGGCTTTAGTAGATATCGTTGATTGGTTATATACAGCTATCAAAAGGTTTGCGCTCCGGCCCATGAGGACCTTGCTACGCCACTGGCAATTAAAGAGCGGACCAACTTGCAAGCCAAGGAGCTGCAACAACATTCCTTGGACCAGAACTTTTTGTTTGCATTTGGATAGTCTAGAATTGGGTAAAGGCTTAACAAGCCTTCCGCTGGAAGACGCTTCCAGGACCTAAACAGGCGAAACAATTAATCTTGCCCCAGTCAATAAAGGCAAAGAAAATGATTGACCTTAGTAAAGCGGATCTAAGACTGCTTACAGGCCTCCTTACGGGTCACTGCCCTCTGGGTTACCACCTGGAAAAGATAGTCAAAACAGAATCAGACCTATGATGCCGTTTCTGTGTAACAAAATCAATAGTAAATTCATAATCTCGGTTCAAGTTCATCTTTCGTGGGAAATTTTTTAAATTTTTTGGGATAGTTAAAATGTGACCCGAATGAGATTCACAAACACATGGAATTCTGCGAACGACGTAATCTGTTTGAGAGTAAAAATCACTTGAAATCCAAAAAAGTATCGAATTTTATTATTTATATATATATATATATTTATATTTATTATTTTGCTGTAACTCGAAATTGACAAATATAAAGGCAAAATGTATGTTTTCCTAGATAAACCCCAAACTTTAACCTTATCTGTAGATTGCATCAGTTCCCATTTGGTTGTAATAATTTATTCAAAGTCAAGGATAATCTTCCGAATACCCACGTTTTATGACGAACCAGATGTCAGGTAACTGATACCGTTGCTGGAAAGAATTATATTTGAAGCATGTGTGTGTGGAGCGAAACAATGATTACATGAGCTAGATTTTTAAGATACAATAACAAATTGTATATAACAATATAATTATCAAGGGTTATTACTTTGGTGAAATGTTAACTGTAAGATAGTCAAAAGCTTAATTATACTCTGTTGGAGAGCCACCAAACTGGATCACAGGGTGAAGCAGTTTGAATAGGGAAGGTTGAATCAACTTGAGAACCAATGAAAAACCAACAAGAAACCGGAGGGTACTTTCAGCGAATCGCTGAAAGCTAGGAGAGTTGGAGATCTTCGACTTTGTCGATCCTCAAGCCCGGTACTAAGTCCGGTCGTACACCAAGGAAGCATCAAACATGCAGCCACGTATTTACTTCATGTCGCACGTTGCATGTTGCATGTTTGATGTTTTATTGGTATACGACCGCATTAAGGGGTAGCCAATAAGCTTCCAAAGTGGTACCCAGAGGGTGGTTCCTTTTGCTTATTTAAGCCGATGTTGAGGCCAGTTAGCTTCAGTTATCGCCAATTCGCCACTAGTTATTACTACTAGTTATCGCCGGAAATTTAATCCGCAAAATCTCAACGAGTTCTCGATCCGTTTCTCACCCTCTAGTTGATCTGCCGCCCGGTGTTTTAGTAAAAGCTCTCCAAAGAGGTGATGGTTTATTTTAAATTTTATTGTAAAAATAATATCTTTTCTTTAGTCTAATATGTTTATAGTTCATTCATTTCCTGGTTTTAAAATTTCCCTTACTACACTGGAACTGGAAGTGGCATAGAAAGATCTTACGAGCCGGTTTGTGCGGTTAAAGGAGGTGTTTGCAGCTTCAGCAGTATAGTGGTAAGTGGTACTAACTTTGAGTCTCTAATAACACTTTTCAATGACCACTCCAAGAAGAGAAGAAAGAAGATTTCGTTCAGATTGCCTCCGGTTCAGAAAATTGTTATTTACTGCTTCAGATCAAATTTACTTTTCAGCATAATTTACCACGAAATTTTAAGATGTGACAGAATTATTCACGCTACCAAAATATCAATTTTTACATAACATCTCAATTTTGTCACATCTGTGAAGAAGTCTCTAAATCTGCGGAACATATAGGTACTTTGCAACTGTGAGGCATTGTGCCGCAGAAGACTCATCCATCTGGAGCAGCCTTACTTAACGGCTGTGGAAGTGAAAGAATCCCAGGAGCATTATAGTTTTTGCAAAATCCTTAACCTGGGAACCCACTGGATATAAGGTGGAGCACAATGGAAGAAGATCTAATCAGGTCGCAGTGCGGAGAGGTCCATAACCTCATACACTTAACCATCTCAATTTACAATCTGCAGCCGCTAAAAAACTATTGAAAGTAATAAAGTCAAATATCTATGCAACATATTTCCTCTTTTATGTACTAACTATAACAATTTTGTGGTGGATTTTAAAATATTTCAACGTTCTGTAAATAAAATATTATCGTTTTTGATGTACCTAATATTGTTACCCCGTGCAACAATCCCATTGCGTGTGGTTAATCTGTCTGCTAGCGGGCAGTCATTATCAAATTCCAATTGTCGATAATCAATAACAAATAAATGCATTCTATCATGTTGGTGGTTTGGAAACTTCGCTGATTTTGTGTTGGTTTTGAACTTCAAATAGCCAGTGGAGTTTTCGATTGTAGTTTATCCGCTTGTGATTTGTGACGACAAATATTAATTATAGTTTTTTGATTGAATCGGCTTTTACTTGGTGGAAATCCATTATCTAATAAAAGATTTTTTAAGTAAATTTTATTACTTATATATTTCCACAATTTTTTGTTAAACTTTTAACATGTTTCGCTAAACTTTAGCTTCATCAGAAAGATTTTAGAAAAATAAAATGTAGACATAAAAGTGAAATTGACAAATATAAAAAAGGTAAAAGCTGGTCTAATTTTATGTTAATTTAAATAGGTATTACACAGTAAATAAATTTAAAAGTGGTGAATTGTTTAAATCTAATTGGTCGTTCAATAAACAGTCTAAAGTTTTAAGTTTGTTTATTTCTAAAGATTCTAGAAGATTTAATTTTATCCCTTTGTTTTCATTATGTAGTATTTGAAATTCTAAAAGCTAAAGTTTAGCGAAACATGTTAAAAGTTTAACAAAAAATTGTGGAAATATATAAGTATTAAAATTTACTTAAAAAATCTTTTATTAATTATAGTGTTTAGCTAGTATGTACCTAGGACATGAATATTTAACTCTACCTACAACTGATATTTTTGTTGGCATAAGAATGTGGAATTGAGTTTTACGATTAGTTTTTTTTAATTTCAGATGTTTGTACATCTTCGAATGAAAGTTGCAGATAATTGATGAGAACTCATTTAAATTGGATTGGTGCATTTAGAATATTTTAACATTAAGCATTTATACACGTAATAATACAAAAAACTTTCTATGTTGGTGAATTTTATTGAATTTAAACATTAACAATAAAGCGATAATGGATTGTACGTAGATATTCAATTAAACCCAAATAATAATATTAATTATTGAATAATTAATACTAAATTTTTAACAGATTTCATTAGCATTTGATTTATGCTGGGTTGTAATTTTAAAACGAGTGTTTCGGAGCATTAATAAAATAAAACTTTAACGTAATTGTTTGGCATTAACGCCCGAAAAAATTAGCATTTAGGTAATTTGAAGTTATTCGTCCCTTTTGTTGCCAGCCTTTATCTCCTATCCTGTAAGTTGAGTAAACATTTTGGTAACAACTTTTCCAAATCTTCACAAACATTACGGTTTGTTAAATTTGGATAAAGGTTCATTGTGAAAGTCAGATTAAATCTTTATATCTACAAAAAGAAAAGCTATTTTTGTCTCGAGAATTTATACTTATTTTGTGTATCACTAGTTTATACTTCCAAAATTAAGAATTAAATTAAACTAAGAAATAAATTGAAAATTAAATTAAACTAAACTTTAAAAATGCAGTTTATACCTAAAATTAAGAATTATGGATTTTCTGAAATTAGCTAGTTCTTTACGTACCTAATCACAAATGACAGAAAGGAACATTGAAATAAATAAAAACCAACTAAATAGATCGATCTCCTTAATTTTTAATTCTTAGTTGAAAGTTAGCCAACTTTCAATTTAATTTAATTTAATTTAATTTTTTAATTTGAGGTATAAACGACAGCATCAAATTATGGACGTTTAACATTTAAATTTTTAATTTAGTTTAATTCTTAATTCAGAAGTATAAACCAGGCATTATTAGATGCCAGAATTTCTTGTTTCTAATTTCAATAGATAAAAACTAAAAATTAATACCTTTAGCAATAAAAGACTTTCAGCATAGGTATAGGTATCTGTTAATCCTTTCCGAAAAATACTTGAATTACCTTCTCAAAAGTAAAAATATTTATAGTTAATATATCGTTAAGTAACTTTAAAGTTATATTCTATTAATGTTGATTCAAAATGGAAGTTTAAAATTACCTACTTCCATAACAAAACAAATATTTTAAACTTTAGAGGCAATAAATGGTTCGTGAACAGTTAAATTGTCCAAAAGTCCTAATCCCTAAGGCAAATTATCCCTCGAACGCTAAATTTTTGTAATCATTGTTCTTCGTCCTGGAGCTATTTACATTTTATTCTGCCTGATGGCCGCCTTTTAGGCCTTCACATTTTGCGGACGAATTTTAAGTGAGGGCACCTACTTAAGAATGTTTGTTATGCAAAAAGGGGTAGAATTTACTTTATTACTTTTGCGTGGAGCTTAAAATTTAGTAGTAGTGCTTAAATTTAGTAGTGATGGAGGTTTTCTTGAGGTCAAGAAAAGAGGTTTTTACTTTTTAGTACATTGCTTTGAGCATGTAGGTAGGTATATCGAAACGAAATTACATTTTTGGGTGGATTGCGTATCAAAATCAAAATATTCTTCTGTGTATCGGCTGCGGTCCCTGGAACTGCACAAATGTTTGAGTTAACTTTGAACTTCTTCTATTCTGTTATTTTTTCCTGAAATTAAACAAATTCATGCATTGGTTGTTTATTACTTCCCAATTAATCAATGCCATAATTTCATTGGTTAGGTATCTCTTAGTGAAGAGAAATAAGTAGAGGTAAAACTAATATGTAATAATGTGTTAACTATTGATCAAATAAATTATTTTAATAATCCTCTATCCATCTATAAAGCTCTTATTAATTATTTCCATAATTATTATTATTATTAATTTGTTGTTTAAATCTTGCATTGCCTAAATCTCAAACTAATATCCCATTTTGTCGAAACTATTGCTTTTCTCGTCATCGTTTTATCTCTATATAAATTTTATTGTTCGGAGTTCAAATCCCTGCCCAACTTATTTTCTAAACAGTTTCTGGAGAAGAGAGTCATTCGCTGCCCACAACTTTGTCAATCGAAGACTGGAAATTTCGAAAGTTCTTTAACTTTTAGATAGAATAAAGCCAACGATTTCGAAGCTTTCTAAATTTATATCCGACAAAGGAATAAAAGCACAGAAAATTGTAACTATATAGTTGAAGTGCCTAATATTAAATTTAATTTACAAAATATAAAGAAACTCTTCAAGCATGAATAGTACGACCACAGTAAAAGATTAAGGAAACAGAAAATACAAGAGTTTCAGAAGGGTTTAAGGTGTTTAATTATTTTTGGATTAAGCTAACTACTCTCATCAGTATTCTGTATTCACGCGGCTGTGCATCACAGGGAAAGGAAGAAATATTTTTAAAAAACTTGAGCAAAAATTACGTAGCATAAAATATAATGCTTTAGGTACCACTAATTACAATTATTAATCTAACATAGATTCTGTGTTTTTGAGGAAATTCCAACTTGCAGGGTCTCTATCTTTTTGCATTGAATAAAGGCCCATTTATAAACTTGACGTTACGATTCCGTTACCGTTTGCGCCTACAGACGGGCTCGCCGTTAGCCCCGCCGTTCCAGCCACAAAAATTGGACAATTTATAAACTTGCCGTTTGACGTTCTCAAAAAGTAAATAATAAACATAACCTCTTTTGTGCGTGTGCCCTCATTTTGTCATTTTATGAGTGATTTGGACGATTTGGTGGTGATTTACCATTGTTTAATTATTGATGATAAAATAACATGAACCCAAACAAAATTTAAAATTCGAAAAATCAAAATAATCTCTCCCCTCTTCCACCACAGCTCGATGACATTTGAAGTAAACATCACATGACTGGTGAAAATCCGTTTTGATTGGCTCTCTCAAACTGTAGCATGACTTCCTACAGACGCAGACGTCGACAACGGAAAAGATAAAATTGGTTTATGTCTGACGGAATGCAACGGCAGAGCTAACGGCGGACGGTGAGGCCGACCGCGAATATAAACGATCTTATAGAATCCTATATTTTATGTTCACAACGGCAGGCGCAAACGGTAACGGAATTGCAACGTCAAGTTTATAAATGGGCCCTAAATGCGGACAGAATGAAAGTTCGACAATTATTACCTATCTTTCAATACACAGAAACTGAAATTAAATGCTGAGAGTGGACAATTGTGTAATACTTTTCTCTCTGCCTTCGAAATACAGAGTGTCCCAGCCGAGAGTGGCCCATTTTAAATGCCTATAACTTTTAAACCAGGTGTGCTAGCTACCTGAGGTTTGTGCCATTTGATTTGTCTTGGCCTAAAGTTTTTCAAGCAGGTTGCAAATTTGTTTGAAACTTATACAAGGCGATTAAAAAAAAAATCCGGTTTGAAATTCTCCACTATTTCTAATGGAACAACCTGTATATCACAACTTCAAAAAAAAAGATTCATGTTCAAGGTATCCATCTATGTACCAATAGACATCGTCCCTAAAACTTGAAGTTTTAGCCGTAAAAAATCAAAATCGAAATCTTGGTGTTTCGAATGGCGCAAACTGCAGGTAGCTAGCACACCTGGTTTAAAAGTTATAAGCATTTAAAATGGGTCACTCTCGGTTGGGACACCCTGTATATGCTAGCCATTCTGTTCCAGGCATTAATGGATCAGTAAATGGTTGAATGAATTGTGTAACATTTCCTAGAAAATCGCTTCAATGACATTACGAATGTTCCGCTTAGGATCTTCCAGGCTATTTGAGCAAAGTACCTATTACCGCATCTTTTCTTGACATAACCCCAGAGAAAAAAGTCTAGAACTCTCAAGTCAGGAGAGTAAGGTGTCCATTCTATAGGACCAGCTGTCATTATCCGTCTTTCCCCAAATAGCATATCTAGGATTCCCTTGCTATTGACACGGTAATTATACTATCCATACTATCCATTCTAAATATATATTTTTGGGTTTCCAATACGGCACCCTTACACCAGTAACGCCAAATATACGCTAAATCGACGGCATACAACGCTAGCTCCGTCAGGAGCTTAGTAGACCAGGACCAAAAAAAGGAAATGCGTCATATAACGTCAGCGCCCGCATTCGCATTATTACGTTGGCGAGAAATGCCGCTAATGCCAGTTAAAAATATGTCAAAAAAATCAGGTGTCATTGAATGTAGTAAATAATAATGAGGTGGGGGCACCAATCTGCTGCAAATAGATATCGTCCAAAATAACCTCCCGTCTTAACTGTGGGAAAGAGAACATAGGTATCAGTGTATACAGTTTCTGTTATCATTGATTCATCAATGAAAATGGTCTGTATTTTTTCTCAATAGAGATTGCACACCAAACTGTTCTGTTGGGGTATCTCTATTTAACATTTTCCGAAATTGAGGTTGAAATGGTGTAGTTAGGAAATATACTATACCCTATACCTGACAGGTTCCAAAAGGAAAGTTATACTTTTTCGCACGCAACGATTTTTACACCAACGTCGCGCCGGCGGAGTTCATGCAAGCCGTTAGTGCGGATAGATACTTTTTTCACGTACGTCGGTGCGGTAAGATTTTTTCACGCATCATGGTGAGGAAAAGAGATACTTTCCACACGCAAATCGGTGCGTGAAAACGCGTCTTCCGCACGCTCGTAGGAAAAAAATATTTCAATAATACAGGGCTAAAATAGAAGCCATAGATAAACTTGCTGGTAACTATCTGCAAGACAAATTTACCGTTCTATAATTCTATTGGTCTACGGATAGCTGGCCGACCAATGGGATTACAGATTGCGTTTTCATCCGTCAGATTGCATACCTGTCAGTTTATCAGAAGAAGAATAAACCGGCCCTTAACTAATAACCAAAGATATTAATTTTGATGAGAGATCAATGACAAAAAATAAGGAATTTCCTATTTTTAGTTGTTCTTGCTCCAAAATTCGTAGACAGTACCTAAATATCGTTCTGAACACTTTCTGATAACTTTTTTGCGATATTCTGTCATCACGATCCAACTCTTTTTGCGTTTCATATCGAAATTTTCGAATTTGCCGCCAAACCATAAAACACATCAGAAATATCGTATCGATATTTTCTCATATTTTATCGATAACTGAATATCGATAATCCCTTTTTTAATTTTTTAAGGGCCAGTTTCGCAATAGTTGTAATTGCTTTCAAGAGTAGAATACTAGAGCTACTCGCTCTAGTGTTAGTCGACCCCGATTTGAAAGGAACAGGGGTGCGATTTTCGAGACCATTCGAGTACATTTCGTACACGAAATTTGACTGCTCCCCATTTAATTTACATTGCTGTCAGTCAAATTTCGTGTACGAAATGTACTCGAATGGTTTCGAAAATCGCACCCCAGATACGCTTGCGTTCGTGCATTGGATGGTTTGAGGTCGGGCTGGAACACTTTAGGCGCAACAAACACTTTTCGAAAGAAATAAGCGCGTAACACCCCGGAGCTGTTCCGGAGCTCCTCCTAAGCGTGGAAAGAATACAACTATTAAAGCTGGGTTCGGCTATTCTGCGCGGAGTTGGAGTGGAGTGAACAGAGCTAACGGAGTCACCCCTAATACGGTAAAATGCAATACCCGAACGGCTGGAGTGCGAATGGAGTCACTCGGAGTGCACGGAGTGAGAGCAAGCCGAACCCACCTCAAGTTGTATAGTGAAGTGTGTTTTTTTTTAAAGATAAAAGTCAAACTGACATTATGTTGGCAATACAATGTAAAATTGTCAATGCTTTCAAATTTTTCATGTAGAAAAGGCTTGTGTTGCCAACATAGACTTGGGGAATTGACCTTTTGTTTGAACGCCATATTGCGGTGCGCGAACATAGTTACCAAAAGTAGAAAAAAAAAATAACTAGCGTACTGTCAACATTAAAAACAAAAGTTACTAAATAAATTACATTTAAAATTTAAATTTGCCGCCTATTACGAATGTTTTTGAAAAGAAAAGCCATCAATTTTAGCTTGTATTGGGCAAAATAGAAATAATAAAATATCTACTCATTTACTTTCATCAATCAGAGAGAGAAAGTAAACAAACAAAAAGGATAGCGAGGATCAATCATTTAGTTACTTTCGTTTTTAATGTTGACAGCCCGCTGGTAATTTTTGTTTTCTTCTTTTGGCAACTATGTTCGCGCATTGCAATATGGCGTCCAAACAAAAGGTCAATTGACCTTTTGTTTGAACGCCATATTGCGGTGCGCGAACATAGTAGCCAACAGTAGAGAAAAAAAATTACTAGCGTTCTGTCAACTTTAAAATCAAAAGTTAGTGAATAAATTACATTTAAAATTTAAATTTGCCGCCTATTACGAATGTTTTTGGAAAGAAAAGCAGTCAATTTTAGGTTGTATTGGGCAGAATAGAAATAATAAAATATCTAGTTGACAGCCCGCTAATAATTTTTGGTTTTCTTGTTTTGGCAACTATTTTCGCGCACCGCAATATGGCGTCGAAACAAAAGGTCAATTGACCTTTTGTTTAGACGCCATATTGCGGTGCGCGAACATAGTTGCCAAAACAAGAAAACCAAAAATTACTAGCGGGCTGTCAACTAGATATTTTATTATTTCTATTCTGCCCAATACAAGCTAAAATTGATGGCTTTCCTTTCCAAAAACATTCGTAATAGGCGGCAAATTTAAATTTTGAATGTAATTTATTCACTAACATTGGATTTTAAGGTTGACAGAACGCTAGTCATTTTTTTTTCTACTGTTGGCAACTATGTTCGCGCACCTCAATATGGCGTCCAAACAAAAGGTCAATTATCTTAAAAAAAAAAAAAAACGATTTTAGTTGTATTCCTTTCAAACCTAGGACGAGCTACGGAACAGCTCCGGGGCATTACGCACTTTTTCCTTCCGAAAAGAGTTCAAACCCGACCCCAAACCATTCAATGCACGAAAGCCAGCGCATCTGTTCCTTTCAAATCCGGGTCGACTAACACCGGAGCGAGTAGCTCTAGAGTTCTAAACTCGTGAGAAGAATACAAATAATAGCAAGTCACCCTCGGATTGAGCATAATTCAGGGGTAAACATTTGCAACTAGACACGTTTACTCTGGAGTTAAAACCAACCCGGAGATAAAAAAAAAAAAATGGCGATTTCCATTTGTCAATCAGTGCGCACTGAGCTTAGACGCACTGAGTGTATCCAAATCTTTTTCTAAAAGCTAAAAGCATGTAATATGTAAGGATAAAGAATACATTTTTTTTTGCACTGGTTCGACAAATGGAAAACGCTATAGCTCTATATTGGGTCACTTCCGGGTTGGTTTTAACTCCAGGGTAATCGTGTCTAGGTTGCAATGTTTACCCTGGAGTTATGTTTAACCCGGGGGTGACTTGCTAGTTGCTATTAGTTGTATTCCTTTCAAGAGTTTGAAACACTCGAGCTACTCGCTCCGGTGTTCAGTCGCCCCCGATTTGCAGGGAACAGATGCGTGGTGCATCAAACACTTTTCGAAAGGAATAAGCGCGTGAAGCCCCGGAGCTGTTCCGGAGCTCCTCCTAGGTGTGAAAGGAATACAACTATTGAGAAACCGGTCCTTGATGTCTTTGTGCAAGAAAAACTACTCGGTGAACCAATCTAGAACACGGTACTGGGTACAGATGCAAACATAACTGCACTGAATTTAAAACGGATGGAGTCAAATTAAATAAGAGTTGCACTGGGGTGCGTTCAAAGACGGCAATGCTAATGCCAAAACTTACTTTTCCCCCTCCGCCGGTAATGCCGCATCACGTAGGTTGGAGCCGAACTCGAACGCAAAATGCCAATTTTGGCTTGGCTTTAGCCATTCCTGAACGCAACCCTGGAGTAGTGGAATAAATGAAAAAAGCTATAAGCGAAGTATGACAATTGACTTACCAGCGACAAATCTTGACAGTACACTGACTGGACTGACAGACAACTACATACGCGTGCGCTTTTTTTAGGATCCTTCTCTTTGTTCATGATTACTGATTAGAATTAGTGATTAGTCATATTTTACAAATAATTTAGCAAGAGGGACAGGGTACATGCCGGTTTTGCATGTTAACAAGTTCGAAAAACGCTGCGCTAAACGGGAAAACTAATTAATAGTGTCCTTGCGTGTCCGATGTCTAGTGCTGAAAACGCAGACAGCTCCGTCGATCCCCCAACTAAAAAACGGAAGCTCGAGGCAAGAAAAAGTACCAACACGGACAGGGAAATGGCGAACAACGGCACAGCTTCGAGTTCTCAGGCTCAGGTACGTTTATTTGCGACACCGATGGATTTTTTTTTTGCTTCGAAGAAGTTTTTCAAAATGGCATGCTGAAATGAATGGCGGCTATTCTTCCCCTTGGCCCTCGGTATCATTTCAAAATCTCAGTAAACTACCCGATTTTGGACTTGGATCTGTTCCCATTTGCCAACGAAATTATCATCCAGGCAGAACAAATTATTGATCTCTAAAGAGATTTGTTTCCTGTCTATGGTCTCATCCTAATCCAAAAATACCTACCTATATTTTTATAGGTGCTGACTGAACACTTTTTAAGGAGTTTTAAATCTAAATATAAACGTCTACATATATTACTATCTATATTTTTTATCAGGATTAAATAAAGATAACTTTTGATATATTTGGTACAAAATTTTAAGCAATTCACATTTTTAGGTCCTTATAATTCAATAAGTATTACAATGCCTCTTTAATAATTCACAAAAACCTGTTATAGGTATTACTTATATTTACCATCTACGCTATGTTGGATGTCATTGTAAATTCTACATATATAATTATCGGTTTATAACGTTCTACGTCTTCCGATTCCCAATCGCCAACCATCTCTGTCAATCCAGGCATCCTCTTCTAAGCCTCTGTCTTTCATTTCCTTGTCTACTCCGCTTCTCCAGCTTCTTCTTGGTCTGCCGCGTCTTCTTCCCCCTGGCTTCCACTCAATTATTTGCTTGGGTATTCTTGTATCTGCCATTCTTTGTACATTTCCGAACCAAATCAGCTGTTTGTCCTTGATATCATCTATTATTGTGTGTTTTACGTCCATAATCTCCCTAATTCTCAGATTTGTTATCCTTTCTATTTTTAACCTGCCTACCGATCTCTTCCAAAAGTCCATTTCAGTTGCTTCTAGCATTTTTGCGGTTCTGATCTTTAGTGGCCGGACTTCTGAACTATAAGTGACTATGCTTTTGACTATGGTGTTGTATATTCTCGTTTTGTTGATATTTTGATCCCACAGTACACCATTCAGTAGGGATATTGCATTGCACCCTTGTATATTCCGATCTTTAATTGCTTTTTCTAGGGTTCCCTCATGTGAGATTTTCATGCCCAAATATTTGTATTCAGTACATTGTTTTATTTCGTTATTCAGTTTCAGATTTCCTTGTTCACCTCCTATAGTCATATATTCTGTTTTCGTTAGATTTACTTCCAAACCCCATTTCTCGTACTCCTCTATCAATTTTCGTGTCATGTACTGTCATCATAGTCCTGTGCAATTAATACTTGATCATCTGCAAAGCTTAAAGTATAAAGATTGTATTCATTGAGCGGTATTCCCATGTGTCTACATTTGTTTTTCCACCCTTTGAGCGCTTGTTCTAAGTTTATTTTAAAAAGTGTTGGTGATATGCAGCATCCCTGTTTAAGTCCTTTACTGATTAAGTTTCCCTGTTTAATCTTGGTCTTTGCATCACTATATAGCGTTTTTAGTGCCTTTATTAGTTCTAAGTTGATATTGGTCTTTTCCAGTGCTCCCCAAAGCTTTTTCAGCAGAACATTGTCGTATGCTTTCTTTAGATCGACAAAAAGTCTGGGTCAAACTGAATAAATGGTCTACAGTTGATCTTCCTGCTCTAAAACCGGCCTGTTCTTCTGCCTCACTATCTTTGTACTCGTTCTCTATTCTGGCTTCTATAAGTTTTCCATACACTTAGCGTATTTGTTACTGCAATTCCTCAGTGGTACTCGCATTTGTTTTCGTCTCCTTTCTTATATATCATTGTTAAATAGCTATATTCACTCTTCCGGCACTTTATGTTTATCTATGCATGTTTGAAATAGTTTTGTTAAATGTTTGTAGAGTTTATTGGTCCCACACTTTATCAGTTCTCCATATATTTCTCCTGGGCCTGGTGCCCTACCATTTTTCAAGAAGCCGCAGTGTTTTTTAACTTCTTCTTGCATAACTCGTATTGGTGATCCTGCAGTTTTTATGTTTCATGTTTCAAAGTACTCTTCCCATTGCTGGGGTGTTATTGTATTGATAATATCCTTAGTTTGTGTTTTCCTCATGTTTTTGAGTAATCTCCAACTTTCTGTTTCTTTTACCCCCCAGATAAGTATTGATATGCGCACAGTTTCTTTCCCATAACTCGTTCTTTTTGTTCACTATTTTATTCCGTACTCTTGCTTCTGCTTCTTTATATATTTCTTTGTCTCGTCTCTTATTTGAAGTTAGATACTGTTGGTATTTCTTCCTTTTATCTTCTATGCCTTTCACTATTTCTTGGTCCCACAAATAAGGTATGGGTCTACTTCTATTTTTTTCATATTTGCCAAGGGCTTCAAATGCTGCACTGTGAATACTCTCTTTGATATGTTGGTAATGCATTTCAAGGTTTTGGAAGTTCATACTACTCTGTAATTTTTGATCTAATCTCTTCATGTACAACCCTGTTACGCTTTGCTCTTCTAGAGATTTTAAGTTGTATTTCTCAGACACAATATTTTCTTCTTGGTTTTTCATTCCGTTTTCTTTTGCAGTGTTTCTGTCCGGGTTAAAGATTTTTGTTTTTAGGAGATAGTGATCGCTACCACAGGTCGCTCCCCTATATGCTCTCACATCCTGGAATTTTATTTTCGAGCTCTGTTTTGCGATAGTGTAGTCAATAATAGATTTTTGTTGTCTAGTTTCATTTTTCCATGTGTACAGGGTGCTGCAATTTGGAGTGTTTCAACAGGAAAAACGTACTTCCAGACCAGATAGAGGAAAATTGACTTAGATGTCATGGGATCGATTTTCGAGAAACGTCGATTGTCAAAAACCGTATCGCGATATCTTCAATGATACCATTAATACAGGGCGATTTTCGATTTTCCCCTATTATGAAAAATGGCTATAAGTTTTTTATTTATCAATTTTTTTAATTTCTGTAAAAACATTATGGAGACACTTTTTTGAGCACAATCCAGTGGCGGACTCGATTTTTTTCGATATCCCTCCGATTTCGAGATATCGAGCAAATTCCGATATTTTCAAATGAAACTCCCTATATATTAATAGCTCATTGGATAGCTCTGTTTTTGCTGATTTTAATGATATAAAGTTCGATAGGTTTATCTCTAATAGTTTTCGAGAAAAAAAATTATATTTGTTTTTGTCGTAAGGACCAATGTGTTAGAAAAGGATTTTATATGTGTAAGGAAAGTGAGAAAGGTCTCTTTCTAACACATTGTTTCTTATGACTGAAACAGATATAATTTTTTTTTGGAAAACTGTTAGAGATAAACCTATCGAACTTTATATCATTGAAATCAGCAAAAACAGAGCTATCCAATGAGCTAGTAATATAAAGGATGTTTCATTTGAAAATATCGGAATTTGGTCGAGATCTCGAAATCGGAGCGATATAGAAAAAAACCGAGTCCGCCACTGGATTTTGCTCAAAAAAGTGTCTCCATAATGTTTTTACAGAAATGAAAAAAATTGATAAATAAAAAACTTATAGCCATTTTTCATAATAGGGGAAAATCGAAAATCGACCTGTATTAATGGTATCGCTGAAGATATCGCGATACGGTTTTTAACAATCGACGTTTCTCGAAAATCGATCCCATGACATCTAAGTCAATTTTCCTCTATCTGGTCTGGAAGTGTGTTTTTCCTGTTAAAACACTCCAAATTGCAGCACCCTGTACCTATGTATTTCTTTATGCTGAAAGTAACTGTTTAGGATTTTTAGGTTATTTTGTTGGCATGTTTCTATGAGCCTTTCTCCATTGTTATTCGTTACATTCTCTCCGAATTTTCTGACCACCTTGTCGTTGATTTTTCTTCCTGTTCGTCTGTTAAAGTCTCCCAACAATATTATTTCCCTTGAAGTTCCTACTTTTATGATTTGGTCACTGAGTTGTTGATAAAATGGATCCTTTATATAAACGGGTTTGTCATCGTTCACTCCATATATTCCCAAGATTGTTATTTTCCTCCCGAACATACATACATTTAGTTTTATTATGGTTTCATTTACTGCTTCCCATGATGTTATATGTTTTCTCCATTTTCTGTGTATGAAGATCGAGACTCCTTTCTTCGCTCTGAGTTCTTTTTGAACCCCGCTAAAGAAGTGATCGTACTCTCCCAGATTTTCTGAGCCCTGTCCTTTCTTTTTGGTCTCTGTGGCGACAAGCAGGTCGATTTTTTGATATTTTACCTCTGATATCACATCATTCAATTTTCTAGAGATTCCTTGGACGTTCCATGTACCGATACTCATTGTCCGTTTCCGTTGCCTAGTTCGTCTTCGTTTTTCAGTCCTGTTCCGAGGCTGTTGATTGGGTCATTTAACAGTTTAAATTTTGTTCCGAGTAACGGGGAGTTAGCCAGATGCCTCAACCCCCTACCAGGAGGACCAGGTAATTTGTGATCAAGGTTGTCTTCCTCTAGCCTTTGATGATTCAACATACAGCTACAAGGCAGCAGCTTCTTTGCCAGTTCACTTTCAACTTGATGTTAATTGATTCTGGTGGCTACAGACGGTATGGCTGGCCGAGCGTACCATAGCAGGGGATTTAAAAGAATAATATGGTCTAAGGCAGCAATAAAAGCGTACCCCTGGTCTGGGTAAAATTCTACATACATTCCACAAAGGTAATCCCGAGGGTAATCCTAACTGTCCGTTGTTGTTTTTCTCATAATATTATTAAAATGTTTTCAACTTTTTACAGCTAGTCTACTTATGCAGAAAAAGCTTGAGAAAAACATATTTTAATAAAAATAATATGCCTACTTGATTTGTACTCTGTACCTATCAAGGTACCTAAAGTTTGTTTCGCCAGGGTTTGTACTTGCCACCAGCATTTGTCTTCCTTGTTTAACAAATAAAAATTGACTGAAACAAATCAATGTCGTCAAAAACGTCCATCGGTTCTTAAACCAGAAGTCATTCATTTTAATTTGTCAAAAAAATTGAATGTGTCATATGTAGAGATGTAACGTGAAAAAAAAACAATCCGTTTTTTTGTCTTTTTTCAAGTTTTTTTTCATGGTTTTTTTTCAGATTTTGTGTTTTTTTTCTAAACTTAGCACCATATGCGCATTTTTTACTTTTTTTGCCAATTAAACTTTTCTTGGGACAAAAAATTGGTTTAAGCAGTAAGCAGTAAAATATGGATAAAACGTAAAATATTGCCTTATTCTTTATAGAAATAACATAGGAACAATATTGGGTCTGTTTCTGCAGAAGTCACAAACCAGTCAGAGCGAATTTCATTGGTTGAAAACAGTCAGAAACAGTCAGAAAACTAATTTCAACCAATGAAATTCACTCTGACTGGTTTGTGATTTCTGCAGAAACAGACCTATTCCTATGTAAATGAAACATGTTTTCGGGTCAGGTACATGGTACATCCATGTATGAACTATCATATATCAGATCACACATTCATCATATTCATACAACATACATACTAGAACAGAACATCACTGATATAAGACACTTTCGCTGTATGAAGAATATTCAGACTGTAACTACGTCTCCAGGGTCGTCTAATGTCCGTTTTTTTTTTACTTAAAAATGAGGTTGGAGATACTCACGAAGTTTAAAATTGAATTATTTTGAAAAAAAAACACAAAAACTTGTTTTTTTTCTAGTTTTTTTTCATGTTTTTTTTTTTCAAATCTGAAAAAAACCTGCTTTTTTACATTTGAATTATTTAGAAAAAAAACAAAAAAACCGTTTTTTTTCTGGTTTTTTTTCAATGTTTTTTTTCAAATCTGAAAAAAAACCGTTTTTTTACATCTCTAAGTCATATGAATTAATCTATGACAACCCTTTTTTTCAAGTTTCAAGGTCGAGTATGAACCCTGGTGAAACGGACCTTACCTAAGTAGGTATTTAGGCAAGTATTTAGGTATTAAATAAAATACATAAAACTAATATTTACTTATTGTACATAAGTATAATGAAACACATTAATCTACTTTCTGGAAAACATATTTTTTTTCTGATTAGCTCTTTTGTGATGGTTTCTAGAAGAATTAAATCAATAGACTTACTCAAGTCGCAATTGTCGGCAAAACCATATGATTTAAATATTCTTCAAGCCTTTTTGCAAATAATTGCAAGTTAGGTACTTTTTAAATATTAGAGACCTAAATCGTCCTACATGTAGTAATGGACAATTCAATCCTATATTAATTTTATTATTCTTCTTTGAGTATAAATTGACATCCCATCGGGCGTTCCACAGGGTTCTCACTTGGGACCTCTGCTGTTCAACGTTTTTATTAACGATATCAAGTCTTGTTTTATTAACAGTGAGTTCCTGTGCTTTGCGGATGATTTAAAGGTGTTCACCCGGGTCTCTTCTATTGAAGACTGTGCCAGACTACAATCTGACCTCGACAGACTCTCTGAGTGGTGCGCTTTGAGCGGCATGGAGCTCAATGCTTCCAAATGCAAAGCCATTGTTTTCTCCAAGGGTCGTAGCCCTCCACAATTCGCGTACCATATAAACAACATTCCGCTTGAAACTGTCTCACAACAACGAGATCTTGGTGTCATTTTTGACAGCAGTCTCAATTTTATCACCCATATTTCAGACATCACAACAAGGTCGTTAAAACTTGTAGGCTTCATTAAGAGGTGTTCGAGAGATTTTACAAGCATAGATTCTATCAGATACCTTTATTGCTCAATGGTGAGGCCCCTGATGGAGTACTGCTCCTCTGTCTGGTCACCAATGTATTCTAATCATATCAGAGCCCTAGAGCTAGTGCAGCGCAAATTCGTACGTTATTTAGCCTTCAAGGCAGGTATTCCTTCGCCTGAGAACTATGTGTATGACTATGACGACCTATACAGACGCTTCAATCTACAACCCTTGGCAGCTAGACGCAATCAAAGAGATTTATATACTTTTTACAAGGTACTGAACTCCATTAGTGATTCCGCATACCTACTGTCCAGAATAGGGCTTCACGTCCCAGCAAGGGACACCCGCTCTGCCATAACCTTCTCAGAAAGAAATCACCGTACAAACTATGGTTTCAATACATTCATCTCCAGAACTTCTCGATTAGGTAACACCCATGGTAGCCTGGATTTTTTTGGACCCATAAATAGCTTTAAAAGAGAGCTTAACTCTCTAATGTAATTCTCCTTGTTTGTTTGTGATGCCAAGTTCGATAGCTAAGAATTTCTAGTCATCTTGATCAGTCATTATTTATGTTTGTCCTCTATTTTCTTATACCTATAACTGATTTAATGTTTTACTGTTAATAATTTATATGTATTTTTATCCTGTTACTACGCCAAGTATTACTGGCCTATGTTTATTTAGTTGTAAGGTACTTAATGTTTCTTGTTGTTTTTTTTTTTAATGGGTCTTGCCCGTAAATAAATAAATAAATAAATAAATAAATAAATAAATAAATAGTTTGTTCTGATATAGTGTTGTAATTGTGTATCTCATTCGAAAATACTCTTGTAGAGCTGCATTTTTGCTGATCATTAAATATTTTAAATAATAGTTTACATTGCATTGACATTAGGACCTTTTCCACATGGATACCTAGTTCTCTATACAGGGTGAGTTACTAACTAAGCGCGCGGTCTTCCATATCTCCTATACTAACTGAGATCAAAGAAAAAACTAAATACAAAACTGGTAGATAAACATCAGAACTACATTCCTAAATTATTTTCCAGTACACAGGGTGGCCCAATAAGTAGTGGTGGGTGATACAAAGTTATGTTTAAAAAACATAACTTTGTGTCACCACTACTTGTTGGGCCATTTGTAATCTTGTAAGTCTCAGGGTTGCAGATTTTTTTGATTTTTTTCCAATAAATCAGATTTTTTTGATTTAAATCAGATTTTTTCGATTTAAATAAAAAACGCTTTATTTAGATCTATTTTAGATTTTATTTATCATACGACAATACCCTAAACACAAAATTCATTGACATCATAGGCGCAACCAGGCTCCAAATTTGCGGGGTGCTATAGCACTATTTTTTTTTGGTGGGGTTTGATGGAAAGTAAATGACGCACGTGGAAAATACTTTGTTTTCCGAGGGTTTGTACTTACGTCATCATTTGCCTTCTTTTTTAAACAAATAAGTTTTTTTATGTCTGTTATTTCAAATAAACATAAAGTTCCTTGCATGAAGGTTTGTCCGTCATCGATGACGTCATAACTTCGAAAAAAGGGTTAAGTTTGTCATAGATCGATAAGGCGCTAGTTTAACGTACGAATGTTTACGACGTCATTAATTTAGTTCGGTCATTTATTATTTGTTTAAAAAGAAGGCAAATGATGACATAAGTACAAACCCTCATGAAATCGTTTTTTTTTTACGCGCGTCATTTACTTTCCATCAAACCCCACCAAAAACGTCCACTTTTTATTAATAAATAGATAAAACGACAGACGACGATTAGAGGGATTCCCAGAAAGATCAAATCGAATAGCATTCCCGTATAATTAAACTAGTGCAGCAAACGAGTGTATCTCCATCCCTTTCAGGGACAAAAGAAAGACAAAGATTATGGCATGGTGCGGCCTGTGCTAAGAATGCCACTGGCTGTTAACAGCTGATTACCACATGTTCGCTGCTCACCGAAGGTCCGGCGGTGTGACGTCAGTTTCAGTTGCGAAGATAAATTTAAAATATCCCATTTTTCAGTAGCGTAGATAAATTCAATTAGTTGCATTTTGATTTAATGTTTACTGATATTTTTTATAAATCACCAAATTACAAAATCGCGATTTAAATCATGCGATTAAAATATAATATTAATTTGATTAAAATCGCGATTTTAATCACTGATTTAAATCAGGTGATTTAAATCAATGCAACCCTGGTAAGTCTCGATCAAATCGCCTCTATGCCTTCGTTCTCTGAGTGTGGTCAAATTAAAATTGGTTAGTCTTTCTTGATATGGTACGTCCTTCAATTCGCTAGGGATTTTTGTTACTCTACGTTGTATTTTCTCCAGAAGTTCTATGTTTGTTGATATAATATGGGTTCCATACTGTAAAAACATATTTAATTTTTGGTCTTATGTAACTTTTGTAGAGCTTGGATATCATTTCAATGGAGTGATCTTTGAAAGCCTGATTTATCAAATAAACAAATGAATTTGCTTTTTTACAAATTTCGGTTGAGTGGCTTTCCCACTTTAAGAGTGTTGTTATTAGAACTCCTAGATCGTTTTGCTCATTTACTGATTTCAAGTCACTTTCGTCGAGATAATATTCATAATTAGGATTATTCGGGCCATCCACAATTCCCAAGCACTGTGCATTTGGAGGTGTTTAGTTTCATACCCCATTGTTTTGACCATATCACAATATTCTCCAGATCAGCCTGGAGTAACTCTGCGCTGGTTAGAGGATTTGCATCTCTCTCTGCACTATGGCGGCTATTGAGAACAGCTGTTTGAAGTGTTTGGATCATTGAGGAAAGAAGATGAAGAAGCTCTTCTTTCTTTTACGTTAATCGCAATGAGTGCGAGCGAGACAACAATCCCTCTGTATTGCTGGGTTGCATATATCAAAATTGGGCACACTAGCATAAAGCAGTGCGCCTGTTCCAGAGTGTTTGTTTAGTTCAATGTCTGCAAACAGCTTAGTGGCCATTTCTACACGTTCAGTCAGATCAAAGAGACATGCTGTGAAAAACACTGGGCCAACAACTGAACCCTGAACAATGCCACTACTCACTTTATGTGGACTGGAAAGCTCCCCATTGACTATGACTTGATAAAGTCGGTCATTTAATAGTGCCTTAATCAGATTGAGCAGCTCTCCTCTGACTCCAAAGTGCTCAAGTTTGACTATTAAAAGCTTGTGTGGGACTTTATCAAATGCTTTTTCATAGTCAAGATAGATTACGTCTGTCGGCCGACCATCCTCGTGATTCTGTGTCCAATCATTTAAGCAAAAGGTTTGTCGTTGTTGAACGTCTCAGCAAAATTCCGTGTTGAGAGGAGGGTATTCAATTATTCTCTAGAAAAAACGATATCAGCTCCTTAACTATTATTTTTTCCATGCATTTCAGGGGGTTACATGTGAGACTAATAGGCCTGAAGTTCTCTGGTTTGTGCTGATAAGCCTTCTTGAGCAATGCTGTCACAATTGAATATTTCCATGCTTCTGGTATCTTTCCTTGTTCTAAACATTCTTGCATCACCCCTGAAAGTAAAGGACTGACTGAATTGGCACAATTCTGAAGGAAAACAGTGGGAATTCTATCGGGCCCTGGGCTTGAGCCTCTTTTCATATTTTTGAGAGCTTCTTCAATTTTTTCCATTGTAAAATTAATATTTTCAATTGAGTTTTGTACCCTGCTATAGTCAGCTCGATAGTCAGGCAATGGTGGAGTTGGGTATGTTTCTTTCGTAAAGGCTGTATCAAACTGATCTGCAAATTTTTCTGCCATGGATTTGCTATCCAGAAACTGTTGGTATGTTGGATCTTTCATCAAAGTTATGGTTGAGACTTTCGAGTTTCAAGTTGCGATTTACATATTTGCATAGCTTTTTTTGCGAAGACGATTTCACAAGACCATTTTCAATTTCAAATTTTTAATTTCCAAAAATTAATTTAGTTTATCTAGGTCTTGATTAGTTTCCGTCTCTAACTGCCTTATGTCTGAACCAATATAAACTAAACCAAATATCTGGCCCTAATGTTTGCTGATTTTAGATTGAAAACATAAATGGACTGAAAATGCCGCCCCAAGTCCAAACTTTGTGGTACTCTTTAGTTATTTGATGAAATACTACTTTTACATACTTCTAACTTAACAAATTGTTGCCCGAGTTGTTGCCTATTACCTAAATATGTGTTAATTAAATTGAAAATATTTTCCTGAAACCCCAGACAATGAAGCTTACTCAACAGTTTTTCTAGTGAAAAAATTCCTTTAAATGCACAAATACCAATACTTATAAACTATGAAGTGCCTCTGTCCATCCTGAACGGACTACAGAAACAATAGTTTAAGGCTTGAAAAAGAAAAAATATATTCCGAAACGTTGCCTAGAAGCTTGATTGTTTCTTTCTTGGTCCTTTCCTCTAGCCCACGAAAGTAAAACATAGTTTTTTTTTGTCCAAATTAATAACAAACAATTCACAAAGCCAAATATAGGTGATAGTCTATTGCTGTTTATGATGAGTCATTATCAGATAATATATATATATATTATATATATATATATATATATATATATATATATATATATATATATATAAATAGTGTAGGTATTCGTGACTGGCAACTTATAAATGGAAGATATTTTCTGGGGTATCAGTCTGGGTCTAAATAAAAGTCTTAAAACTTTTTAGCTACGCCTAGCTTTCGAAAATTTTTATTTTCTTCTTCAGGGCTATATAAAAAGAATAATATTTATACAAATAAATATTAAAAGGAAGGCTTACTTACTGCTATGTGTTTTAAATTGAAAAAATATCATTTACAAGAAAATTTGGCATACTTTTTAAATAAATTGTTACAATCTGACTTTTTTAGTATTACTTTCAGGTATGAGTATGATCTGAAATTTACAAATAACAATGGTTCAAGAAATGGTGGAAATGTTTTTTTAAGAAAATTTCAACATTATTCCAAAGAAAAGTTGGTTTATGTTTTGATAAATTTATAAAAGTGATATATTTTGACTATAAGTGAAGTTATTATTATTTATAGGTTTCATTGTTAGGATATTTGAATAGATAATGCTTAAATCATCTATGTCTGATCTTTTATTCATAGAATTGTTATTTAAAAAGATTTCAACCATCTCCAAAAACAAAAACCACCTAATGAAAGAGAAGTCTCTATAAAAAATTTAATTGCAGATGTAGAAAATATTATTAGAATTGTTCCTAATAATGGAAGAAATATTATTAGAGCAAAATTCACTAACATACTAACGAATTTTCTCCAAAGACCTATAAAACAAAATTATATTAACTTTCTATTCTATAAAACTAAAAAATTTTTCAATGATCATAAAGAGTTGATAATAACAAGAGCTGACAAAGGAAATGTAACTGTCATTCTTTCCAAAGAAATGTATATAGAAAAATCTAATAGTATACTTCAAAATCAGAATTGTTACAAACAACTTAAAAATGATCCTACATCAACCTACCAACAGAAAGCTAATAAATTAGTTAAATATATGAAAGATCATGGACAACTGAATGAAGAATCAACAAAAAAACTAACAATCTATGACCAATCATCTCCAAAATTTTATGGTCTTCCTAAAATTCATAAACCACAATTATCACTTAGACCAATTATTTCTTCAATCAATGCCCCAAATAGCAAATTAGCTTTGTTATTGACAGATATTTTAACTAATTCATATGATAAAAACAATGAATACTATATAAAAGACTCATTCGATTTTTCACAATTTGCAAATGACAAATATTTACCTACAAATTATGTCCTAATTAGTTTAGATGTTGTCTCTTTGTTCAGCAATATACCTTATAAATTGGTAGAGATTAGTATAGGAAAACATTGGGATCAAATTAAAGATAACACTACTCTAACAAAAATCAATTTTTTAAAGATATTGGAGTTTATATTTGATACAACTTACTGTAAATTTGATAATGTTTTTTACAAACAACTATTAGGGACTCCAATGGGAGCTACTATATCACCTATAATTTCACAATATGTAATGGATGATCTAATTGATGCTTGTTTACCTAAATTATCTTTTGAAGTGCCTTTTTTAAAAAAATACGTGGACGACATCATAACATCAGTACCGAATGATAATATAGAAGAAATTTTAGAAATATTCAATAGCTATAATTCACATATACAATTCACTTTAGAAAAGGAAGAAAACAAAAGTTTACCTTTCCTAGATACGAAAGTAATTAGAAATCATGATAATAAAATAATATTAGATTGGTACTTCAAACCAACTAGTTCTGGAAGATACATGAATTTCCATTCATATCATACCACTAAAATCAAAATTAACCTAATTATAGGATTAAAAACAAGGATTGAGAAAATTTCACATCCATCACTAAAAAACAATAATTTCAAAAAACTTTACAATATATTAATAAATAACTCTTACCCACCCAAATTCTTGAAAAAATTGATTTTTAACACAATTTCTATTAATCCTTTGGAACATATAGATACAGAAAATGATAATAACACCGAAGATAGAACTCCTTTACCTACTAATTTACAAACTTATTATTTTTCTATTCCTTTTATAAAAGAAATTTCTAATAAAATCACAAAGTTATTTAAAAATACACCATCAATAAAAATCGCAAATAAACAAACTAAAACAATCGGAAAATTATTTACAAAAATTAAAGACAAAGAGGAAAATCTAAAATCTTCGAATGTTGTATATAGTATTCCTTGTAACCAATGTGAAAATTGTTATATAGGTCAAACATCCAGAGTTTTAAAAGATAGAATCACTTCTCACAAAAGTGATTGTAGATTAGGAAAAAATACTTCTATATTATCTACACATTTCAATGAATTAGATCATAGTTTTAATTATAATGAAACCAAAATATTACATAGGGAACAAAATTATAATAAAAGATTGTTTTTGGAGATGGTTGAAATCTTTTTAAATAACAATTCTATGAATAAAAGATCAGACATAGATGATTTAAGCATTATCTATTCAAATATCCTAACAATGAAACCTATAAATAATAATAACTTCACTTATAGTCAAAATATATCACTTTTATAAATTTATCAAAACATAAACCAACTTTTCTTTGGAATAATGTTGAAATTTTCTTAAAAAAACATTTCCACCATTTCTTGAACCATTGTTATTTGTAAATTTCAGATCATACTCATACCTGAAAGTAATACTAAAAAAGTCAGATTGTAACAATTTATTTAAAAAGTATGCCAAATTTTCTTGTAAATGATATTTTTTCAATTTAAAACACATAGCAGTAAGTAAGCCTTCCTTTTAATATTTATTTGTATAAATATTATTCTTTTTATATAGCCCTGAAGAAGAAAATAAAAATTTTCGAAAGCTAGGCGTAGCTAAAAAGTTTTAAGACTTTTATTTAGACCCAGACTGATACCCCAGAAAATATCTTCCATTTATATATATATATATATATATATATATATATATATATATATATATATATATATATATATATATATATATATATATATATATATATATTATATATAATAGATAATTATTCTATGGCTACCCTATTTTTATTAATCAAATGAAAGCTGAATGCTAAGAATTTCAACATACAGATAAACTGGAAAATTATCAACTAACAATGATATCATGGTTTTTTTTTAATAGTCACTTATTTCCGAGCTCATTTCTTTAATTAATCAACAAAGATTGGTGAGGTCATCCAATCTTTTGATGCTGGTGTTTTTAACTAAAATTTCCACTTCCAACGGGCAGCAGCCCAATTTTACAGATATTGCCATAATAATAATATTAATACTAATAACAAACCACATATAAATAAAAAATTTAAAAAGAGTACAATAAATTATTTCTAAATTAAAAAATTAAAAGGACAACAAAAAACAGCCAAAAACAGATCACAGAGTAAATCACTAGATTACAAAATAATATCACAGTGATAGTTTCATTTGGCGCAAAGACGCAGTAAATATGTCTACCTGTATCTCATTGGCATAAGATATAGCCCGATTAATGGTTGTGTGTTGGCCATAAGAAGTACGATGTCTCTCCAATGAAAAACAGCGCGCAGCTCTAAAATTTCTCACTGGTACATTCAAGTTTACAGCCGAGAGCAACTCAGGGCAATTCAGATAACCTCTGAGCAACTTAAAAATCAATAACTGATCAAATTTCCACTGATCAAAAATGACTCAAAAATTCTAAAATACTAGTTGGTTTGTTCATAAATATGTAGTACAAATATTAAATACTTTTTTTATAAATTATTATAACCTATTATTTAATCATCTAGGGTCAAACTAGTGAAATTGATGAAGGATTATACTCCAGACAACTCTATGTATTGGGCCATGATGCTATGCGTAGGATGGCTACAAGTGATGTACTTATATCCGGCTTGGGAGGATTAGGTGTTGAAGTTGCCAAGAATGTCATTTTGAGTATGTATTATAAAAAAAAAAAATCTTTAAACTTATTTCTAAAAAAAAAAAAACATCATAGGTGGTGTAAAGTCAGTAACTGTCCATGACGACAAAGAAGCAACAATAACTGACTTGAGCTCCCAGTTTTTTTTGTCAGAAGAGGACGTTGGCAGCAACCGTGCCGAGGTCGTTTGCAAAAAACTAGCTGAGCTTAACAGTTATGTCCCAACTCGTTCTTACACTGGATCCCTTGATGAAGATTTCATTAAAAAATTCAGAGTAGTCGTTCTGACCAACTCTACTAGCAGTGAACAACTGAGAATCAGTGAAATCACTCATGCTAATAATATTGCTTTGATCATAGCAGACACTAGAGGGTTATTTGCCCAAGTGTTTTGTGATTTTGGAGAATCTTTCACTGTGGTTGATGCAACTGGAGAGCCTACTGTTTCTGCTATGATTGCTGATATTAGTAATGATACAGAAGGTAAGTTGATGTTATCTTTGACTGCTGCATATTCATAATTTATTTAATACCTACTTGAAATTATAATACTTTTCCCAAATAAATGTAAGTTTCAATTTTTCAGACAGTTTATTATTTGGGCGCATGTATCTGCATTTTTTTTTCTTCAAAGTTTTTTTGTTTTGTTTGGGATACCCATACATCATTAGATGGATTCTTAATTCAATTCAATTCAATTCAAAATATGCTTTATTATCCAAGACAAAAGTATCTTATTGACAAAGCTGTTAAGATACTGAAATGCTGTTCACTGACAAAAATGCGGTTTTTCTTTCAATGAAAATTTTGTAGGTGTTGTTACCTGTATTGATGATACCAGACATGGAATGGAAGATGGCGATTTTGTTGTATTTTCAGAGGTTCAAGGTATGACTGAATTAAATGGGTGCTCACCTATCAAAATCAAGGTAAGTGCCATTATTTTTTAATATTTTACAACTAGATCTTTGATTATTTTAGGTTTTGGGACCATACACATTCAGCATCGGTGACACTACAGCCTTCTCAAAATACCAAAGAGGAGGTATTGCGACACAAGTAAAAATGCCTAAGGAATTGCATTTCAAATCGCTCAAGGAATCCTTGGGAAATCCTGAGTTTCTCATGACGGTAGGTTAATAACAGAGGTCTATTTTGATTTGAGGTAATTCAAGTTTCATTCCAGGACTTTGCCAAATTCGATTACCCACCTCAATTACACTTGGCATTTAGTACGCTTCACGCATTTGAAGAAAAAAACGGGCGGGTCCCTAAACCGTGGAGCAACGATGATGCAGCTGAATTTGTGGCACTTGCCAAAACTAATGCCAGTAGCGGCGATACTGAAATAAATGCCGGCTTATTGGAAACTTTTGCAAAGGTAAATAAAATTAAACCTCAATCAATCAAACTAAATACCCCTTCTCAGGTTTGTGCTGGAAATCTAAACCCAATCAATGCAACAATTGGAGGTATAGTGGCTCAAGAAGTAATGAAAGCTTCTTCTGGAAAATTCCATCCAATTGTACAATGGTTATACTTTGATGCCATTGAAACTTTGCCTTCTGATAGGTCTGAAATTACAGAAGAATCAGCTGCACCTCAAGGCACCAGATATGATGGACAAATTGCTGTGTTTGGAAAAGAATTCCAGAACAAAATAGGTACATTTTCAGTTTCAAAAATAAATATTTCAAAATGTTATTACCAAAACCAAAAAGTTCATTTATGATACTCACATTTTGCTTTTTTTTTAGCTGCTCAGAAATATTTTGTGGTAGGCGCGGGCGCCATTGGTTGTGAGCTATTAAAGAACTTTGCGATGATGGGCCTGGGTACTGAAGGCTGCATCATTGTCACCGATATGGACCTTATTGAAAAATCAAATTTGAACAGGCAGTTTTTGTTTAGACCACATGATGTTCAAAAAGCAAAATCTGACACTGCAGCATTGGTAAGAATATAGCAATTGATATAGGTAGAATATCTTAGTGACCCATAAACTATTCTCATTTATAGGCAATTCTGAAAATGAATCCTCAAATCAACATTGTTGCTCACCAGAATAGGGTCGGCCCTGACACTGAAAGTGTTTATGATGATGAATTTTTCGAAAATTTAGATGGAGTTGCGAATGCTTTGGATAATGTAGATGCAAGGATTTACATGGATAGAAGGTAAGTTTTTTTTTATATAGTGAAAATGTAATTTAAACTGGCTCTTGAATAATTGAAAATTCAGGAAAACCAAAAAAAATCTGTACCTGATGACAGACAAGTATTATTGGTTTTATATAGACGTCTTTCTACAGTTGACTCTATTTTTACCACCTCACCATTGTTTTCAACACACCGCAATTGGCAAAAAAAACATAGTTCAAAGCTTTGAAATATTTCCTAAATATTGAGATAGAATAAAAAACACTTTGTATATTAAAAAAAAAGCATTTATTCATTGAACAGCTTAGCATAACTCAAAGTCCCAGTCTTTCTAGCTTGAGCTGCTTCCACCAATATAGACGGCGGTATATACAATTCCTTTATTGTTGGCACAGTGAGCATAATTTTTGCCCACTTTTTCAAACAAGGTATTTGCTCAGCTGTCAATGGAAGCCTGTCAGCACCTAAAAGAGGGCCTAAAGCTGGCACACGTTCAGCCCATGGCCACAACATATAGTCCACCATTCCAGGTTTGTCTCCACCATAAAAGGTGGTTCCTCTCTGAGCTAGTTCATCTTCTAGAGGTTGAGTAGCTGGTAAAAGGATTTCTAAAGCTTCTTGTGGAGTACATTTTCTTACACCGTATTGGATTTGGGCAAGGAGACTTATAGGGCCAGGAGAAAGATCTCTTATTATTTGCTGATCATGTTTTTTTGCATCTGGATTGGTTGGATATAAAGGGGTGTTTGTAGGATATTTTTCGTCTAGATAATCAGCAATATCTAGACTCTCAGTGATTATTTTGTCACCGTCTAGTAGGGTTGGTACTTGTCCTAAAAATTTGTAACAATATTTTATTGACTCTGTTTTTTTATTTCTCCTCTAAATGAGGCCTTACCTTTCGGATTTATTTTCAAATACCAGTCTGGTTTGTTCTGTAAGTTAATGTTAACGATGTCGTGTGGTAAATTTTTTGCTCTCAAAACTAACCGTGCCCGTTCGGCAAATGGGCAAAGTTTCATTGAGTAAACTCTCAGGAGTCCTTGGATTCTAGGAGGTTCAACTGATCCTACAATATAAAATAATAACTACTTTGGAAATCTTTATAATTGTTATGTGTTTTTATTTTACCTGAGGATAAATGTTTATCAGACATGATTTGGGGTAATCTACTGATGGATTGATTATAAGTAACTGGTGGCTTGATAACTTTGTATAAATCTTTTTAAATTCAATGCGCCTTATCTGTTATTATTTGATAAATTACTATCTAATTGCATCATTTTATAGCAGTTTATAATTAGCTCTTGTCCTCGATTATACATTCCTCGATACATTCTATGTTGTTTTTATGTGTTCCATTAAATTTATTATTATTATTATTATTATTAGAATTACAATATCAGGCGGTCGAAACCAATGAAGCTATTGTTACTTTAACAAAATTTTAAAGGATACGTGGGATTTAGTTTATGCACCATAATTATTCTTTCTGAGTATTCTTTCAATTTTTTGTCAACACGATTTTTAGAAATATTAGTGTTTGGTGCTGGCTGAAACTGTATGTTGTTGGCAAAGCAAATTCCACAAATGCTCTACACGGTTTAGTATAAAGTTTTTCCTAGGTAGTTTTGATGGTCTTTCCTTTTCAAGCTTTTTAGAATGGCTGCAAAGATGAGGATTTCGACATGGAATAGCTATTTACCTAACAAGTGCGGAAAATGAAGTTTTTCGCACGCGGCTGCCGTTCACCGAACGACGCGTAGCGGAGTTCGGTGATGCAGCCGAGTGCGGAAAAATATTTTCCGCAAGTGTTAGGTACACTATTTTTCCTACAGGCGAAAAAATGTAAAATTTTTCTTTTATTTTTTTGACATATCAGTGCGGTAAAATTTTTTCCGCACTGACAGCCGTGCGGAAAAACTTTTTCCGCACTGATATGTCAAAAAAAAAAGTTTTACCGCACCGTGCGGGAAAACTCATTTTCCGCACGCATATCAGTGCGGAAAATCGATTTTTCCGCACGGCTGTAGGAAATAGCTATTTACCTAACAAGTGCGGAAAATGAATTTTTCCGCACGCGGCTGCCGTTCACCGAACGACGCGTAGCGGAGTTCGGTGATGCAGCCGAGTGCGGAAAAATATTTTCCGCAAGTGTTAGGTACAATATTTTTCCTACAGGCGTAAAAATGTAAAATTTTTCTTTTTTTTTTGACATATCAGTGCGGTAAAATTTTTTCCGCACTGACAGCCGTGCGGAAAAACTTTTTCCGCACTGAAATGTCAAAAAAAAAAAGTTTTACCGCACCGTGCGGGAAAACTCATTTTCCGCACGCATATCAGTGCGGAAAATCGATTTTTCCGCACGGCTGTAGGAAATAGCTATTTACCTAACAAGTGCGGAAAATGAATTTTTCCGCACGCGGCTGCCGTTCACCGAACCACGCGTAGCGGAGTTCGGTGATGCAGCCGAGTGCGGAAAAATATTTTCCGCAAGTGTTAGGTACAATATTTTTCCTACAGGCGTAAAAATGTAAAATTTTTCTTTTTTTTTTGACATATCAGTGCGGTAAAATTTTTTCCGCACTGACAGCCGTGCGGAAAAACTTTTTCCGCACTGATATGTCAAAAAAAAAAGTTTTACCGCACCGTGCGGGAAAACTCATTTTCCGCGCGCATATCAGTGCGGAAAATCGATTTTTCCGCACGGCTGTAGGAAAAATATTTATCAGATTACACTGATAGTAATCACTGGTTATTTTGTAGGTTTCAATTAATTCGCCTCTGTGCCTTCTTTCTTTAAGAGATGTCAAATTGAAATATAGTAATCTTTCCGGATATGGCAACTGTTTCAACTGTGGGGGAATTTTTGTCACTCTTCTCAAAAAGTTCTATATCCTTAATGTAATATGGATAGTTGATGTCAAATGATAGTTTATAAAAATCTAAGATAGGAATGTAAAATCGGTTTTCCTCTAAAATTAACCGTTCAGGTTTTACAGCCTGTCAAAGTTGCAAAAAGTCAATTTTCAACTGTCAATATTTCCAAAACAGTTGAACTTAGGTATAGAGTATATCACATGAAATCTGCTCAAAATTTTACGTAGAATCTAAATCTGTAATCACATATAGGGTGTTCCATTTAAAATAGCGATGTTGCCACTAATTTAGAGTAGAAGCGGCAACACCGCATGGTCTAAAATATTTTTAAAGTGTAGATCATGGTTGTTTATCCCGGTTGCCAAATTTTCAAAATAATCCGCTTTTTAGTTCTCCATAAACGTCTAATACGCCATCCACCGTGGGACACCCTGTATAGCTTTTGTAATGGGTAGATATCATCTCGATGGAGTGGTCTCTAAAGGCATGGGTAATTAAGTATACGTAGGAGTTAGCTTGTTAAGTTATTTTAATTATGTGATTCTCCCACTTCAAGTCAGTTGTTACTACAACTCCCAGATAATTTTGTTCATTTACTAATTTCAAAGCAGAGTCGTTAAAAATATAGTCTCTGTTAGGGTTATTTGGGCCAATCCTTAGTACTGTGCATTTTGAGGAGTTCAATTTTATTTCTTATGTTTTTGACCACTCTGCAATGTTCTTAAGATCAGTTTGAAGTAAATTCGCATCTATCAAAAGATTTGCATAGATTTTGCAATCATCTGCAAACAATTTAACATTGGATTGGATTAGTTACACCAAATCAAAAAGATATGCTGTGAACAGCACCAGACCGATCACCGAACCTTGCACGACGCCACTGGTTACCCTATGGGAGCTGGAAAGCTCTCCATTAACTCTCACTTGAAAAAAATTATCTTCTAGCAGATCCTTGATCAAGGCAAGCAACTTTTCTCTAACTCCAGAGTACTGTAATTTCACTAATAATAGGTTATGTGGGACTTTGTCAAATGCTTTTTCATAATCTACAGTGTGTCCCGCTTAAGAACTGACCACCCTTCTAAAATTTTTATTTTTCAACCGATTCAATTCATTTTTTTTTTTTGTCTTTTAGCTACTCGAATTTGGCACTTATTAGGCTCATAATTTTTTTTCTACGGTTGCACTGGTTTACAGGGTGTCCACATTTATAGGCTCAAATTTCAATAAGTAGTGTTAGGGATTTTTTTAGAGAAAATCTGAGAGCAGATTCTTGTTTAGAATGGTCTAAAACCCCAGTGTACGAATTTTTGTTCCAATAGGATACAGGGTGATCACAACAAATTTTTAAAATTGAATGGATCAAACCCTAAAAATTTTATATTTTGGGACAAGCTTACTACAAGTTTTGGTTAAGGATGTTCTAAAACTATGTTGTATCAAGTTTTGTTGTTCTCAAGGTCTCAAAATATGAAATTTTCCCGGTTTGGTTTATTAAATTTTGAAATTTTTTTGTGATCACCCTGTGTCCTATTGGAACAAAAATTCGTACATTAGGGTTTTAGACCATTCTAAACAAGAATCCGCTATCAGATTTTTTCTAAAAAAATTCCTAATAGTACTTATTGAAATTTGAGCCTATAAATGTGGACACCCTGTAAACCAGTGCAGCCGTAGAAATAAAATTATGAGCCTAATAAGTGCCAAATTCGAGTAGCCACAAGACAAAACAAAAATTAATTGAATCGGTTGAAAAATAAAAATTTTAGAAGGGTGGTCAGTCCTTAAGCGGGACACACTTTAGATATATAACATCTGTTGGTAGGCCATTGTCGTGGTTGTCCAATCATTAAGACATTCCAAAAGATTGGTAGTGGTAGAACCTTTTGGTAGAAATCCATGTTGGGCCGAAGGTATGAGATTGTTTTCTAGAAAGAAAGATCTTAGTTCCTTAACTATAATTTTCTCCATACATTTCAGCGGGTTACAAGTAAGACTAATAGGGCGATAATTTTCTGGTCTATGTCGATCCACTTTTTTGTACAGTGGCGTGACAATGGAATATTTCCAAGGTGCTAGAATTTTTGTTTTAAGCAAGCATTCCTGCATCACCCCCGCAAGCAATGGGCTAATTGTGGCACTACAGCTCAGAAGAAAAACTGTTGGGATTTCATCAGGCCCTGAGCTTGAGTCTCTTTTCATACATTTCAGAGCTTGTTCTACTTTATCAGTTGTAAATTGTATTTGTTCGATAGACCTCTCTATTGTCATGCAGGGCTGGAGCCGGATAAGCTTCAGTTGTAAAAACTGTGTCAAATTGCTCTGCAAATTTCTCCGCTATGGCTTCACGATCCAAAAACTTCTCGGATGCAGGATCTTTTAAAGTTATGGTTGATACTTTGTAATTAAGAAACAACTCCCACTAGACTAAGGATAATGGTATGTTTAGGTAATGCATAATTTGAATTTAACCAAGATTTTAACAGATACTGTCTGAAAATAACAATTGCATCATTAGTTTATGAAAGGTAATAGGGATATCGAAGAGTTGTTTTGTACTCGAAGGAAGAATATGGTAATCCGAAACATCGCAGCAGTGAAAAAGATGCTAGAGCAGCGCAGAAAGTGTTTCCACGTCTGAGGCTGACTTTCAGGTAGTTCGTAATAGAAGAAAACGTAAAAACTTTGGAAAAAGAAATACAGAACCTAATTTTGAGGGCGGACATAGACGAGCCTGGCTCTATATCAATAGAATTAAAAGATCAGCATCGGAGGAAACAATAGAAGCTTATATTTAAAAAAAAAAAACATGTTTCAAAAATGCACCCATCATAGTAAAGTAAATCCCTACTGATGAAGATAGACCTAAGTCATTCCTTAGACTATGACATTCTTAGTAATTGCGCCACTAGAGAAAAAGGATAAGATGTATAAAAATACCTTGTGACCAAAGTATGTTGGAGTTGGTAGATTCAACTTTAACTCACATAGAGATTTCCTGAGAAACATTGGAAACGAACTTGGTACTGATAGGGGCGGCAATGTTTTGTAAGACATAATAATGGTGGAAAAGAAACAAACAATCACACTAGTATTGGCAAACCTGTGCATGCTAATAAAACAGCGCAATCCGCAACTCAATCATAAGCTCTATACACTGGCCATGTGAACATAAGGTCCCTAATCCCGTCTTTTCCGGATGTCTGTGAGCTTGTGCTTCACGAAAAATTTCATGTTTTTGGTATTTCAGAATCGTGGCTATCGTCTCAGACTACCCCAACGCTTTAATCAATATTCTGGGCTACCAGCTTTTTCTTTTTTAGGCCATCAAGGGGTGGAGGCATTTGTTTGTATGTTGCTAGTTGTTTCAAAAGCGAGCTAGTAGATATTTCAGTGGATCGAAGCAGTGATAACCTGATTGAACAATTGTGGGTTGAGGTTCACTGCAAAAATAAATTATTACTGATTGGTGCGATGTACAGACCGCCAATAATTAATTACACGCATCTCGACGGTGTGGAAAATACATTGGCGTCGTATGACAGCATTATTCTTATGGGTGACCTTAACGTCAATTTGATGGTCGTTTGCACTTGAATATTTTCTGAATAACAATGTGGAAACCATTTTTCTAGCATTGAAGAAACTTTATCTGGCAAAATTAAACAAGATTTAAATATCAATTTTGAAGAAGAAGAGGTTGCAGATGGCATAATTTTAGAGCCAACAACAATTATAGAATTAAAACAAACAATTTACTCATTAAAAAACAACTGTGCCCGAGGCATTGATAGCATAGTAAAAATAGATCTGCAAACCCTTATCAACATCATTGGACCAAAAATGGTAGAGCTCACTAATAAAGTCTTGCAAACAGGGAAATATCCTGAAGAGCTGAAAGAAGCTAAAATAATCCCAATGTTCAAAAAAGGATCACAAGATGATTTGAACAATCACCACAGGCCTATTTCATTACTCAGCACCTTATCTAAAGTATTGGAAAAAATCATTAATACAAGACTAGTAAAATTTATTGGAACAAAATTTAAGTTTGATAATCAACAATATAGATTCCAAAGCAAGAGTAGTACACAAGGGGCAGTAGTGGATATGTTAGAATATATTACCAAAGAATTTGACAAAAACAAGTATGTAATAACAGTATTTGTTGATCTCCAAAAAGCGTTCGAAACAGTTGATATACAGCTAATTTTGAATAAATTGAATAAAATGGGATTTAGTGAAGTATGCTATAACTTGCTAAAATCCTATTCGACTGGTAGGAAGCACTGTACTGCGATAAATAATGAGAGTAGTGAAAAACTGGATTTGAACGTCGGCCTCGTCGAGGGCTCGGTATTGGTGCCACTACTGTATTTGCTCTATGTATATGTATAGCTTGAAACATGCAAACCTGAAAGCAGCGTATTTTAAATTTGCTGATGACACTGCATTGGTTTACTCAGATGATAGTGAAAAGCAGCTTGAAGAACTTGTTATTAGTGACTTAAAGCAATATTTTAAATGGCTGTGCTATAAAAAACTTTCCTTGAACGCTCAAAAAACAGTCTATATGGTAATTCAAAAAGGGAAAGCACCATGTTACTTTAACATAAAAATCAATCAACTAGCTCTTGAAAAAGTGTGTGAATATAAATACCTAGGTTTACTTATCTCTGAAAAACTGTCATGGGACAAACATATTGAGATTGTTACAGGGAAGATTGTACCAATGTTGGGTGCAATAAAAAGATGCTCACATCAATTAACCCAAACAACAAGGCCGTTGCTATATAATAGTTTTATAGAGCCACGCTTCAGATACTTACTAACATGCTGGGGAAACACAAGCGCTGTGCAACTAAATAAACTATAAAGATTGCAAAATAAAGGACTTAAGGTGATTTTTGGGCTAGACTAGTGAAGGAATATACAAAAAACTTACTTAACTACATAAAAATATGTGAACCTAAAGTGCTAGAACAATCAAAATTAATTTATTTAATACAAAACAAACTGCTTAAAACAAATGTGGAACTAAATGAAAACAGACAGTATTACAGCTACAGCACAAGAAATGACAAACAACTACGAAATACATATGCAAGAAACAAGACTCACCAATATACATATAGATGTATACAAGTATTTAATACAATACCAAAAAGGGTACTGGAGGGTACTATCCAGAACATTGGTCATAACCTTAAAGACTACTTGAGAAGAAACAGAAAATAAAATTTAAATTTATGTTAACATATATTTAGAAAAATATCATGTATTTATGTCTGTTAGTTTTTTTCATAAGGTCTCGGTGCCAGTTTATTGTAACTGTTTAGAGGTCTGGAATAAATTGTTGTTGAAAAAAAAACTTTGGATGGTGGGCAACTTAACTTTAGGCTCATTACGGAAAATGATGTTCTTCGGGTTTTCAAGCGGGTAAGGTAGTAAGGTCAAAAAGCATGGGTGTCGATCAGCTAAGTTATGATTTAGTATGGATTACATTGCCTTAATCATCGCTGAACTATTTAATGTCTTCTTACAAACTGGTACTTTTCCAACGTTATGGAAATGCTCTATCATTAATCCTGTTCTGAAAAAACCCACAGTAGAAACACTAGCGGATTTGAGGCCAATTTGTGGGAATTCCTATCTTGGCTAAAATGTTGGAACTATTGGTTCTGGATATTGTATTGGAGTTTGCAGATCACGTGAACTAATTCCGGAGGCACAATCTGAATTTCACAAAGGCCATAGTACAGCTACAGCACTTACAAAGGTAACCACAGACATTGCGACCAACATGACCTCATCATTGGTGTCGTGCCTGGTACTTTTGGACTATAGTAAGGCATTCGACCTGATACATCACGAAATGCTGAGTGCTAAAATGCACAACTATGGCTTTCCGGGCCAAATTTGTGTCTGATTTCAACAATATCTTTATCAAAGAACCCAAATTGTGAAGCTGAATGAGGCAAGATCAGAATCAGCAATAATGAGACATGGAGTACCCCAGGAGAGCATTCTTGGCCAGTTACTTTTTACATTATATACCAGCGGTTTTCCTAATAAACAAGTTCAGCATTGCTTCATTCATCTCGACGCTGACGACACCCAGCTTCTATACGGCTTTATACCTTGTCCAAGTTTGGAAAGGGTCAACAGCGATCTAAGTGCTATGCATGTTTGGTCAAAAAATCATGGATTGACACTAAATGCTAAGAAAAGTAACTGTATGATCATTGATTCACCTTTAAGTTAAAGTCGCTTTGAACATTTTAATTTTAACTGCCTGCATGTTGACGGATCGGTGTTGCCCTGTGTAGAGTCAGCCAGAAACCTAGGAGTTTTTTTTGACCATAACCTCGAGTTTCAACACCATGTAAATAAAAAAATCATCATTAGTTTATACGAAACTCAAAAGTTTGTATGCCTTCAAGTATATTCTAACACCTTGGATTAAACTATTGCTAGTTGAATCACTTGTTTATCCACACTTGGACTATTGTTGTCTAGTGTTTCATAAATTCTTGACAGTGGAATTTAAGAAAAAGATCCAATTAGCACAAAATGGATGCATTCGCTATATTTTGTGTGTGCATAAATCTGATCATATCTTATCTGTTTATTGAGAAAATGACTTACTAAGATATGAAAAACGAGTGGCTCTAGTTTATAGAGCTTTCAAATCTAACCTTCCAACGAGCCTTTGGCAATACTTGGTGGCGAGACAGGACTTGCATGACCAGAATTTGAGATTTGTTACCAGATATAATATACCGCAGCATAATACCGTCAAGTTTAGAAACTCATTCGCGTTTCAAGTGGCTGAATTATTCATTCCGGAAATATATAACATTATAGTTAATAATTCGCTAGCTGCTCTTAAACGAAAATATAAGTCCTATCTTGTCCAACATTTTTGAGTCACCCTGTATATATGGTATTAGGCAATTTAATCCATCTGTCAAAATGGAAAATTCAATATGGCGTGGCGGCCAAGCAAGTTTGTTTTGAATATGTTTTTATGCGTATTTTAAATTATTTTGCTTAGAGCTTTGCTTGCAACTTTGATTTTGATTATTTAATAAAATATTTGTTGACTAGAGGTACCGAAATTATTAAATCGGGCAGAAACTAGATATTTTTTCGTGTTTTTTGGCCCATGTGTGGCCGCCACGCCATCTTGAATGTCACGTGGTTTAAATTGCCTAATTATCATCAAAAAAATGGCCACTAAAATCAAAAATTGACGTGTCCGACGGTTTTTGAGAAATATCCACCCTGTATATTTTATAGATTTTATTTCAACCTTTACGTGCTCACTGTATAATTCACATTATACTTACTAATTACATCTAAAACAATCTCATTAGCATCTGATAATGATAAATCCATCTATTGAATACTACAAACTGCCACCTAGTGCCGTTTTCTGAAAAAAACATAGAAATCTACAATTAGGTGTTTCCATTTCCAGATGTGTTTACTACCGCAAACCTCTTCTAGAATCAGGCACTTTGGGCACAAAAGGAAACACTCAGGTGGTGGTACCATTCCTGACAGAATCGTACAGTTCATCTCAGGATCCTCCAGAAAAAAGCATCCCGATTTGTACTTTGAAAAACTTCCCCAATGCCATTGAGCACACATTACAATGGGCCAGGGATGCATTTGAAGGATTATTCAAGTAAGAAAGTGTAAAACTTGCTTTTATTATTTTTTATTTTGAATTGAAATTTATTGCAATGAGAAAATCTTTGAGATTGTTTACAGTTTTCTATAATCCTTGTGTGTTTAAAGTTGAATTATAAATTTTAGCCAAAATATAGAAAAGGCATACCAGTTTCTCAGCGATCCTGATTTCTTGGAAAGAACTCTTAAACTGCCAGGAGTTCAGCCTTTAGAAACTCTTGAACAAGTAAAGGCAGCTCTAGTTGATGAAAGGCCCAAATCATTTGATCAATGTATTGCTTGGGCTAGACTTTATTGGGAGGTGAGCAAAAAAACAAAAAACTTGCGTTTAGAAAGAAATCAACTATGGTTTTATTTCAGGATCAATACAACAACCAAATCCGTCAACTATTGTTCAACTTCCCACCAGATCAGCTAACATCAACAGGTCAGCTCTTCTGGTCAGGACCTAAACGTTGTCCTCAGCCCTTAACCTTTGACATCAACGACCCTCTGCATATTGATTATATTGCAGCTGCTGCTCGATTGAAAGCAGACTGCTATGGTATTCCACATGCTCATGCCAATAGAGATCATATTGCCCAAGTAGCTGCTAGCATTGAGGTGAGCAACTCTTTATCCAGATGGATTTGTTTTTTAAATTTATGGTTTTTAGGTTCCTGTATTTGTTCCAAGATCTGGGGTGAAAATTGCGGTTACTGATTCACAAATGGCCGCCAACGGTAACAATGTCGACCTGGATCGTATTACTCAACTTACTCAAGAAATACCAACCAGGGATAAAATTGATGGTGTCATGTTGAAACCCTTGGACTTCGAGAAGGATGATGACACCAATTTCCATATGGATTTCATTGTAGCGGCATCAAATCTGAGAGCCCTCAACTACAAAATTCCTCCTGCGGATAGACACAAGTCCAAACTTATTGCTGGTAAAATTATTCCAGCCATTGCTACAACCACGTCTGTGGTCGCCGGTTTAGTTTGTCTGGAACTTTACAAATTGATTCGATCTCAAAGAAGTCTGGAACCATTTAAAAATGGTTTCGTCAATTTGGCTCTACCATTCTTTGGATTCAGCGAACCTATTGCTGCCCCACAAAAGGAATATGGCGAAAACAAATGGACATTATGGGACAGATTTGAGATTGATGGAGAAATGACTTTAGCTGAATTTTTGCAATATTTCAAAGTGAGTTTTACTTTATGTTTTCATAGCGTTCCTGCCATTTCAAAGTTGACTTTTTCTTATAATTTTGTTGTCTTTTTCAATATCATTTATGTTTGATTAACAATGATAATTATTTCAGGATAAACATAATTTGGAAATCACAATGCTTTCGCAAGGCGTTTGCATGCTTTACTCATTCTTCATGCAAAAAGCCAAAGCTCAAGAACGTTTGGGCCTTTCAATGTCCGAAGTGGTGAGGAGAGTGTCCAAAAAAAAGATCGAACCTCACGTTAAAGCTCTGGTCTTTGAATTGTGTTGCAACGACACTGAAGGTGAAGACGTCGAAGTACCATATGTCAAATATAATCTTCCATAAGTTTTTTTTTGTGGGCCAGATTATTATTTGAAAAAGAAAATCGGAAAAATGTGATCTTTAAGGTTATTTTTTTTTATCCACACAATTTTTTAAGACTCAATGTAATGAATTTAGACTTTGTAATTTGTTGTAACAGCGCGTAGTCCTACATCAACTTAAACTGTTTATTATTTTTTCTATTGAAACCTTAACCATAATAGAGCATTTTTAAAATAAATTATTATCAATATTGCCTAGTATTGCTATGTAACACAATTTGTAAGAAAATTACTTTTTAATTATTTACTTTCTTAGCGATATATAGATTATTTTCTCAAAGGTGTGAAATTAAATAGGAATTTCAAAATTTGTGTGTATTATTTCTCCACTATGATGTGTTGTTCCTGGAATAATGCTGGTAGTTTTTTTTTTGTTATTAGAAGAAGGAGGAGAACATGTCAACTGCATTCACAATAAGCAAATATTTTATTTATGTTTTTAATAAACATAGAATATTTAAGAAAATTGTATTAAACTATCAGAACTCAAATGTATTGATACATGACAAAACAAGCAATAACGATAAATTTCACACAAAATATATTTTTTTCTTAAAATTATTTTTCATACACACAATTTTTACATGAGTAGGAGGCTCCCAGTGTGTGGAGGCTCCCAGTGTGTATCTAATTCCATGTATACTTTTCATTCAACTAGGTATACAACGTGGAAATATTCAAATCTCTTTCTTCTTCATTCTTTATTGCCACGTTTCCAAATAATCACAAGTCCGTCCAAATCACTGGTTGCCAATAAAGACTCATCATAATTAAAACTTATGCTCAAAACACATCTGGAGTGCCCTTGCAATGTATTCACCACTGCTTTGTTGCCAATTTTTTCGATGTCAACAAAATAGACACTTCCATCTTCACTTCCTGTAACTGAAAATAAATACCATATACAATTTCTTTGATATTGGCAAAATAAACTGCTTACCAACACATGCGCCTTGCCTAAAAGACATTATCGGACAAAAAGTTGATCTAACAATGTGTCTTTTATGCCTATTTTGAAATTTTCTTTTCAATTGTAGCCCACCTTCAGCATCAATAACACTAAAAAATAAAATAGGGATAAACTTATAAAGAATTCTACAGATAAAGAAATACATTACCTAAACAAACACATTGAGTTATTACTAGCATTAACCAATAACAATGGATCCCGGGCTTCCCTACTTATCCACGCTCTATAACTTAGGCTTGTTATGTAACAATTAGGATCTACTAATATCCTTTTGGTTTTATAAAGTCCTCCATTAAACTCGCAAAATATGGCAACAATCTCCCCATGGTCATTGCCAGCCCAAATAATTTTCCCATTTGTGTCTGACGTTAAACTCAAAATACTTCCGCTCATTTTGCAAGAATTCTTCAAAAACAAACCAGTCGACACATTGACGATTCTAATCTCTCCCCTGTTATTTCCCACTAATATCAAATTGTTGTTACTGGGTTGAAAAATGCAACATAACATTTGGGCATTATTCGGTTCCTTTAAAGTTCTAAGGCACGTGAAATCATTGGATTTCCATAGTTTTATTGTAGCGTCCAAAGACACACTTGCTATCAAGTCATTGTTTGCTGACCAGTCAAAACCTATAGGAAGAACACATAAATAATTTCTAAAATACCTGCAAATTAGAACTCTTCACGAATGGAAACTTTAGGACAAAAATGCTTTTGATAACAGAAGATATTCTGAAGGCTTTCACGGCCGGTCAAATCTAGTGAAAAACTTTTTTCTGGGCTATAATGCCTTGGTCGAGTGATTCTGGTGTTGATAGAGCGTTTGGTTGTTCCTACATAGACAGATCCACAAGAGCAGGGAATTCTATAGACACCAGCCGTTTCAAGAGGTGCCCTAAGATCCTTGGCCGATTTTAGACTTTGCTGAATTGTTGTAGATAGGTTTAATAATGTGTTTTTCTAGCGTTCGTCTTATGCGATCTGTGAAATTTTTGATGTAGGGAAGAGCGGCTCTCTTCAAGTGCTGATTTTAGGTGTTGCATCTCGTCCTGAAGATATATGGGTTAACAAATTCGGATTGCCCTGTCAGATTGAGTTTTAATGACTCATCTCTTTTACCTAGGATGGTGATTGGATTCCTTGTTGATACCTCAACAAGGAGGCAAGTGTTCTAAGAAAAGGCGGCAATTTTGCAATAACACCAGTTTGGATGTATTCGGTTTCTGTAATTAGTCGGATTTTGGTTTTTAAGGATTTCATGATTTTTGCAAGAAACTTTCTGAGATTTTTATTGATTTTGTAGATTTCAAGGAATTTCATCAGCCAGCTTGGGGTAGGGAGTCAAAGGCCTTTTTATAATCTATGTACCCGATGTGGAGGTTTCTATTATCTTTTCTAGTTTGTCCCATGATGGAACTATCTATAATCAGCTGCTCCTTACAGCTCTGGCTGTTTTTCCTACATTCCTTCTGTTCTTCTGTTAGTATGTTGTTAATTGTTCGATTTTCTTGAAGACTGTAGCTGTGATGATCTTATATAGCATTGGAAGGCTGAGGCTTTACCATCTAGAATATATTATGGGCTTCCGAAGATTCACAAAACAGGTAACCCACTCGTGAGACCCATTGTAAGTGCAATAGATTCGCCCACATACAGCAGCCAAATACCTCACCACTCTCCTTCAGCCACGGATTGGCCAATCCAGCTCTTATGTTAAAGACTCCACTCATTTTATCGGAAAGATCAGTGACATCACTCTACTACCAAACGACATTCAAGGTTAGTTTTGATGTCGTCTCGTTGTTTACTAAGGTACCGGTGCATCAAGCCTTAGAGAATCTGAAAGATGTTTTTCCGGAAGAAATCATTTCACCACTGTCTGACAACTACGTACTTCCAATGGCAAAATGAATTATTTGAGCAGAAAGATAGAGTCGCAATGAAGCAACAGCACACAAATGATAAGGAACCAGCACAGGTGGCAGAGAGAGCCTTTCTTCCCTACATCAAAAATGTCACAGATCGCATAGGACGAACGATAGAAAAACACAACATTTAGCTCATCTACAAGCCCACAAGAACAATTCAGCAAAGTCTAAAATCGGCCAAGGATCGTAGGGCACCTCTTGAAACGGCTGGTGTCTATAGAATTCCCTGCTCTTGTGGATCTGTCTATGTAGGAACAACCAAGCGCTCTATCAACAGCAGGGTCAAAGAGCACAAAAGAAACTGTTAACAGGGACAAATAGATAGATTAGCAATCGCCGAACACGTGTTAAGACAAACAAACCATGTCATTCGTTCCAACCAGACTCAGCAAACGTTTTTACACCAGGCTCCACAGAGAAGCCATAGAAATACAGAAACGTCACAACAACTTCAACAGAAAAGAAGAGGGCAAGAACCTTAATAAAAGCTAGTTGCCAGTTCTCCGAAAAACAAAGACCCTTCCTTTCCGAGAACGAGACAAGGAAAATAGCTTAACCAAGTCACACCCACATCCCTGAATATAAATAACGCAGGTCCAACAACGTCGAATCTAGTCATCGGAGGAACATGGAAGAGAACACCTCGTCCTCTACCAGACCGCCTCTGAAGATGTTTGCCGCAGCAGTAGACGAAACGTTAGGTATTATAGCCCGAAAAAAACTTTTTCACTAGAAGATATTCTGTTAAGTATGGCGTTCAAAAACTGGCAAAAAGTGGAAAGTACCTAGGTATTCTGATTATTCCGTGATTCCCACATATCGCTTAAAAACAAAGTTTTTACCTGGAATAGCTTGTTTATGTCCTTTTAATACAGCCAAAACACACGGTGGACCAGATGCCACATCGCAAACAGACAAATTGCAATCAAGTGAACTACAACATATCCTGGATCGATCATTGTTTGCAAATTTAACCATTGTAACAGCGGCTGAATGCTGAAACAAAACAAACATCCTTAAAGTAGCTGATAGAAGAATAATAATTATTCTTGTATGAACCTTTTGTTCATGAATAAATGAATAAAAATAAACTTCATACTGCAGACAAAACAGGTACCTGATCGAATATATGATGTACTCCACTAAAAGCATAATTTTCAGCAATGCTGTTTCCACCCACTATTGCTCTAGATGCTTCCGCTTCTTTTGTTGGTACCAGGAAAACGTTACTTGAGGCCGAAACTGGTATTTGGCATTCTGTCATAATGCTAGTCTGCAAGAAACAATGTATGAATATTGGGGAAAAAATTCACAATTTCTACAGCAATCACAAATCACTTGAGTTGGTTGGTGATTTTTGTAGAAATCAATCTCTGACAAGTAAATGCCTAGATTCTATAGTACTTCTTAGAAAACAGGCCCATATTTTGTTTAAAATTACTGAGTAAATTCATTATCATTTGTTGAGCTAAAAAATAAACCTACCCTGCTTACTGTCCGAGATAAATTAGACGAGGACGCAGATTCTAATTTGCAATTGCCATAACGTTGCTGCAGTAGATTTGAACGCGTTTTGAGATATTGTTTCCATTGATCAGCATTTCTGTTGGTCTCTCGCAACAGCTGGCTACGTCTACGGATATAAAGAGTTCCTAAAAGAATTTATTTCTAATATATATATTTTTAACGTATTTTTGAAAAAATACAGTAGAGGCTTCAAAATGGATGAATTCTTATTATAGGTACCACTCATATTTTGTACCAAAGGACAAAAAAGGAATTTTCAACTATGACCAAGCATAGGTATCTCCAATTTTATCATAGATAGGAATCTAAAATTCTGAGAGAATCTTATTCTATAGTGAAGGATTACAAACCCTGAAAATTTTAACTGATTTGGAGTTATGGTTTTAGAGATAAATCCCGCTAAAAACAAGAAGGGAATCTAGGTATTATTTCCAATTTGGGACTCATAAAGGCTTAAACATCGTTTTAATTTTTAGCTGGTAGTCATAATATAACTTAAGTATTTTTTTATTTTATCCGTGTTTGCATTGCCTGCATTTTTTCATAATACATGTATTTATTCAGATGTATTCTTTCTGCAATCTATGTATTCTCCTTGCAATCCCCTTTCAATCCATCGAAATCACATTGAAATTTTGCACTCATAAATGTGTTATCTATTGTAAGCATCTGAAATCCATGTACATTTCCATGAAATTCATTTGGAATCTTTGAAATCAAGCTGTATTCTTTGAAATAAATGTTGTAATCAGTGTTCAATCTGTACAGCTGCATGTCCCAAATTCAAGGGTGACCATTGAGATATCGGAAACTATAAGAGATACGAGGTCGGTTCAATTATGGCGAAGTTGCGCAATTTTATGACCACTAAAACGCCGTTTCGAAATTTGAAAAATTCCGAATACTTCCGAAGATATTCGGGAAAAACCGAATTTTTTCAAAATCCTTTTTAAATTTTTTCTTGAGTTCATTTGAAGAGCTATTTGAAAATAAATGTCACTTCATCATTGTCACCTGTTTCCCTTTACAAGATGTTCCTACCAAATTTAAGATTCAACGTTTCGTCTTTGGGCGGCCATCCTCAACTTTACTTTTTTAAATACGGACCTGGATTTTTTGTAGGTAATATTAGAAAGTTTTGGGACATCAGAAGCTATTAAAATCTGAAATAAAAAATCCAGGTCCGTATTGAAAAAAATGAAGTTGATGATGGCCGCTCAAAGACGGAATGTCGAATCTGAAATTTGGTAGCGACATCTTGTAAAGGGGACAAAGCGAGGGAAAAAGTGACAATGATAAGGTGACATTTATTTTAAAATTGCTCTTTAAATAGACTCAGGAAGAAATAAAAAGGATTTTGCAAAATTTCGGTTTTTTCGAAATAGCTTCGGAAGTATTCGGAATTTTGCAAATTTCAAAACGGCATTTTATTGGTCATAAAATTGCGCAACTTTGCAATGATTTTCCGATATCTCAATGATCACCCTCGAATTTTGGGACACCCTGTACAACTAAGAATGTTTTTGTAGAATAATTATTTTGTAATTTGTAATGAGTTACTTTAAAGGTCTGTTCCCACAGGAGTTTCTGACAGTTTGCAAACTGTCGGTAAGCATCGCACATGCATGTTTTCAATGCCATCGTTTCAAAATAAATCTGTAACTCAGTTGAGCGATTGCTTTTAACAGTTTGCAAACTGTCAGAGACTCCTGTGGGAACAGACCTTCAAAGAGGTCTTTCTTGATGTTTTTTGTGCATTTGTTTTCATTTCTAGCTCTAATAAAGGTGGCTTTCCTTGCCCTGCGATATGCTTTGGATACTGTAAGTTTTCGCTGTCAGCCACATGTCTCAACATTGTAGCGAAAGACATCTATTCGTATTTATTCAATAAAACAGCTCTGGAAAGTTTATTCTATTTCTATTTTATTTTTGGGCTTAAAGGTTAGTACCTATTATTCTAGGTATTATTTCCAGTTAGAAAGTCATAAAGGCTCAAACATGGTTTAAATTTTCAGCTGGGTAATATGTCATTATATAACTTCAGTATATTTTTATTTTACCCTTCTTGGCAATTCCTGCATTTTTTTATAATCCATGAATTCTGATCTATGTATTCTCCTTGCAATACATGTAATCTTTGCAATCCTTTGCAATCCTCTTGGAATCCTTGCAATCCCCTTGTAATCTTTGCAATTCCCATTGTAATCACTGGTAATCTTTATGAAATCTTTGAAATCGCTCGCTGAAATCAGTGTACACATTTTTTTACCGCCGCGGTTTACCAGGTGATTGTCTATATTCTTCACCCACACCTATCTCACCTGTTTAAACAGATACCCAGAAATGTCAAATGTGAAAGTTGTAGGCAATGAACTCCATATATTATTGTCCCATTGGATTAGCCTTTCAAACCTGATTCCAAATATACTAGGTTTTTTTGGTTTATTCCTAATAGTCCAGGAGAAAATAGGACAAAAATGTGAGGAATAATTTCATTTTTATTGCAAAAGGTGAAGTATAGAGACCACCAGCAAAATATTATAGTATTATTATTATATTATATTATATTATTACTGGAATTGGTTAATTTACAATAAATTGCACTTAAGTATAGACTACAATAAATATTTCTTCACTATCACATGGTATTGTTATTATTCTGCACCTAGACATAAATATCTGTATGTGCAGTTAGCATAGAGAAAAACATACTATAGTACAATTAGCAATTAGCCATAACTCAGCAATAGATTCTATCAATAATTTACATAAAGCAGAAGACAAAAACAAGAGTGGATTTATTTTGAAATGTATACGTAATCATTTATATCTTTATAGGTACCAGGTTGTAGAACTTAGGAGCTAAGTAATTAAAAAATCTTAAATTTAGATTGGAGTTGCTATTTGTTATTATGAGATGCCCACTTTGGTTATTTCTGGTACTAAAGGGGTGATTAATTTTTTTCTATAGAAGATGATTTAACATAGACGTTCATGCAAAGAGAATAGATATACAATGTTCTTACGTTAGGAACATCTTTAGAATATAAAAGGGCTGTAGAATACCTTTTGTTCTTTCCATAAACAACCTTAAGGATATAATTTTGGACCACGTTTAATTGTCTTATAGCATTGTTGTACAGTAGACCACCCCATATGGGAATGCCATACCTTATCAGCGACTCTATCATCGCTTTGTAAACCTAGAAATAAGTCTTCGAATATTGAGGGTAAGTCGAGCAACATGTTTGTCCCATCTGAGGTGCCTATCAATAGTGATACCCAAGTACTTGGTGGCCTCAACCTCCCCAATGATCTCCTCACCCACAGGGCCGTCTTAAGGCATGGGCCCAGGGCCTCGGCGCCTCCACGCCCCATTTAAAATAAATTTTATAGAAAAAAAAATGGGGAAAAAAATATAGGCGGGTAGCGATAGAATGCAACTTCCACAATGTCACAATTTACTTTGACTTTGTTCGAAACCTCTACGATTTATTTTCCTCGTCAATGCACCGTTGGGAAATGAATTCAAATTTAAGTTCCAATCATGAGGTACTGAAAAGATTATCAAAAACACGTTGATCTTCACGTGAAGAATAGATGCAGTTACGAAAATGTCTCTTCCCGCACTCGTTAGGAAAATAGCTATTACCTACGAGCGTGCGGTGAAGTGCATTTTTCCGCCCTTATTTGCAAATGGAAAGTAGGTAGCACTTTACCACGTAGCATGCGGTAAAGTGAACTGCAAAGTGTGAGGTAAAGTAGACTTTGGTATTTATGATTCAAAATCCTTTCTTTTGCAGAAAATGGATTTGCTTTTACCTTTACCGCCCTTAGAGGCTTAACCAATCTACTGTCGTTGCGTGCGGTAAAGTATCACTTCCGCATTCGTTAGGTAAATAATTATTAAATCATTATTGGCATATATAAGAGAAAAAGAGACGGTTTTAATTTTTATTAATCAAAATCAAGAGAAATATCTGTTTTAAAGGAGTACCGCGATATTAGGAAACGAGTGAAAAGACAAAGTAACTTTCCTTGAAGGTAACGGTAACAAAATATTTGAAAAAATCGTTTTTTTTTTTTGAAAAAATGTCTGACCCAACTGAAATTGAAATTTCAAGAGAAGCGGTAAAACTGTCACAATTTTATGACGAAGAAACCGATGAATTGATTTTGGAATGTGACCATTTCAAATCCTATATCAGCATAGATATTGAAAAACTAGAAAAACAGGAAGTAGAAATGGAGAGGAAACATGAAATTGGCATGAGAATTTTTTTATCCATGATTTGTTGAGTAGTGAAGCAAAATTTTACAAACCATTGATTTTGAAGACATTATTCACGATTTCGCCTCTGTAAAATCTAGAAAACGACCTTTGTAATTTGTCATTTTCTTTTCCTACGACCACATACGAAAATGACAAAATTAGCACTAGCTGGTTCTTTGGAAAGCGCTAAATATCACACGCGTGCTGAAAGTACTCCCAATAAGCCTGCTAAAAGTACTTTCAGCACATGTGTGGAAAATACTGGTGATATTATTTGTGATTGACATAACAATTTACTTTCAATACGTGGTTTGAAAGTACTTTCAGCACGTGTGTGAAGAATGAAAAGAAATAAAATAAGTGAAAATTGGTGAAAATCGGTTTTTGGTCGTAGGAACAATGGTGTACAGGGTGAGTCATTTTGGGTGGGAATGCCGGGTACAGCCTAAACGGCGATTGCTACAAAAAATCTAATATACGAGTCGCGATCTATTTTTTCGAGTATAGTTTACTGGATCACTCAGAATTTTTCGGAATTCACTTGTTTTCGATATACAGGGGTTTTTTGGAAAATGGCTGGTTTCTGTTTTTCTCTGTACTTATCTCAGTTGTTATCAAAAATTTAAGAAAATGTTAAATTACGTTTTTGTGTAATTTTCTACGTAGAATCCAGTGGCGTATTCAGATTCTTTTTAGGGGTATTTTTTTTGAGATACAGTCCAAATTTTAACTTTTTAAAATGGGACACCCTATATATTTTTACATCGTTAAATTAGATGTTTTTTTGTGATTATAACGATATATAACACTTTATAGTTTAATTAATTTTAACTGTCAAAAACGCGATAAAACTATATTTTTGGGGTATTTTACCTCCCAAACACAAACGTGGTTCGGCGGTAGCGGGAGCAAGCGCTGCAGCGACACGGGATTAGAAAATATGGTGGGAGATGATACATTTTATCCTAAAGCGTGATTTCTCTTACTTGTCCTGCCACATATTTTAGTCCACGCTGCCCCTCCTGCGGTACCGCACTGGTGTGTAGGATCCTTTAATGAACATTTTTAGTCAAACAAATCATATCCAGTTTTCCTATCTATATATATAAAAATCAAAGTTCGCGGGATATCCAGATATGCGCTCCAAAACCACTTATCCGATTACGATGAAACTTTGGTAGGTTGTTATGGCCATCCCAAGGAAGGTTTGTGGATAGGTTACGCATCTCGGAAAAAGAAATTAATTTTGAATCAATTATTAATTTAATTGTAAACAAACTCATTCACATTACATAACAACATAACCCAACTTTTTTTGACAGCATGAAACAACGTTGCCATATTTCATTTATTTAAGCTTGCATTCAACCGACGTATTTTTATTATTTTTTGAATTCAGGAACGGGTGGACCGATCTTGAATTAATACCACGTATCTCTATATAAGGTGAATTCGATTGACCCAGATTAGATCGATTTGGGTTCAATTTAAGTGAACTTCTTCTGATCTAGATAATTTTTTTGTTGATGAGGGTGCACTGATCCAGCTTGAATCGAACAAAGTGTGGTTCACTTAAATTTGAACCAAATCGATCTAATCCGGTCAATGGAATCGGCTATAGAGGAGAGTGATATAGGCTATTTTTTATCCCGAAAAAAAAGTTCGGTTGCGTAAAACTCTGATACACTGGAACGCCTATAAACAGCCCGGGGCGCTCTAGAGCAGCTCTGGAGTGCCTAAAATGCGTCACTGAACTCACTGGCAAGCGACTATGATATCGGATTAAAAAAAAAAAATTAAATAGAAAATCAACAACAAAATTTGAAAAGAAGTGTATTATTTCAAAATGTATTTACATGCTGGCAACGCAGCGGGTCATTAGCTAGTTAAATATAAATAAAGGAAATTTTTCGTGAACTAGCAGACAGAATAGCCAACTAGGCTTCAAACCTAGGACCAGGACCCTTGGCCTAGATTCAGTAATTGCCGAAGGTTGCACTAACACGTTAAAAGTTGCAAAACACTTGACCGATTGGGAAAAAAATTGAGGAAAAAATGAACCGACGCCATCGGTATCTCAGTTGGTATGAGACTGGTTATCCAGGAGGTCCTAGGATCAAATCCTAGTCTCTTCCAAGTTTTTCGTTAACTAAGACACTGGAAAAATTAGCTCACGCTCACGCTCACACTATTTAATAATTGCATTACTAGATATGTTTGATGAGGTGTTTGTTAGAGATTTGCTTATTTATGTTACTGAGCAGGAGCAACCCAGGCATTCGGTTCATTTTGATCCAGTCAAGTGTTTCGTCTACTTTTAACGTGTTAGTGAAACAATCGGAAACCTTCGGTGATTACTGAATCTAGAGGTCCTAGGTTCGAATTTCGAATCCTAGTCGAGTCTAAAGTTTTAGTTAACTTTTGAATTAGCCATTCTGTCTGCTAGATCACGAACGATTTCCCTAGTTTATATTTAATCAGAAAACAGAGTGAAATTTTCAGGTTGAATAAAGATGTATCCTTTAGTCAATTTATTCACCTACATATTAAAAAAAAATATATATTCATTTTGAATGAAATTACTAACGAACCACGGCTCGATATGATTTGTTTTATTAAATGATCATTAAAGGATCCTACACACCAGTGCGGTACCGCGGGAGGGGCAGCGTGGATTAAAATATGTGGCGGGACATGTAAGTGAAATCACGCTTTAGGATAAAATGTATCATCTCCCACCATATTTTCTAATCCTGTGTCGCTGTCGCCCTTGCTCCCGCTACCGCCGAACCACGTTTGTGTTTGGGAGGTAAAATACCCCAAAAATATAGTTTTATCGCGTTTTTGACAGTTAAAATTAATCAAACTATAAAGTGTTATATATCGTTACAATCACAAAAAAACATCTAATTTAACGGTGTAAAAATATATAGGGTGTCCCATTTAAAAAAGTTAAAATTTGGACTATATCTCAAAAAAAAAAATACCCCTAAAAAAATCTGAATACGCCACTGGATTCTACGTAGAAAATTACACCAGCCATTTTCCAAAAAACCTCTGTTTATCGAAAACAAATGAATTCCGAAAAATTCTGAGTGATCCACTAAACTATACTCGAAAAAATAGATCGCGACTCGTATATTACATTTTTTGTATCTATCACCGTTTAGGCTGTACCCGTCATTCCCACCCAAAATGACTCACCCTGTACATCACTTGTGAGAAAGCGTCTTTCGTACACACGTGGGAAAAACACTCGTGTGAGATGTGTCACTTTCTACACTCGTAATGTAATATACTATTCCACAATATAAACATTACATTTCTACATTTTAAAAGTTTTTCTAACCTATTCATGTCGTATGCCCTAAAGCATACCCCCCGCCCCCCCCCCCCCCCGTAGGTAAGGGGCCTCTTTTGACATATAGGCCCAGGGGTGCGATTTTCGAAACCATTCGAGTACATTCCGTATACGTAATATGACTGACAGCAATGTAAACTAAATGGGGAGCATTCGACTTTGTATCAAATTTCGTATACGAAATGTACTCGAATGAATTCGAAAATCGCACCCCAGGGCCTCAAGAAGTCTTAAGACGTCCCTGCTCACCCAAGTTTATGCTGGTAAAATGTGGTCGATTTACAGAGGTAAGTGAAAAATATTTTCTGTTTTGCCAATGTTTAGAGTTAGTTTGGATGTCTGTAGCCAGCAATTAACCCTTGTAAGCCCTTCTTCGGCTGATGTTTTAACATCATGCCATCCTCTAAAGAGGATAACCGTGTCGTCAGCATATGATATGATAGTTCGATTGTTTATTTTTAGGTTCGTTAGAGAATTTATATAGCAAAAAAGGTAATCATTCATGTAAAAAATCCATATTATTTCTTCAAAATGGGATATTTAAGAGGCTGAACTATGAGGAATAAACCTTAAGAACCTAGTATATTTGGAATCAGGTTTGAAAGGCTAATCCAATGGGACAATAATATACAGGGTTTTCCATTTAAAAAAGTATAACTTTGCTTTGCCAAACTTTTGTGCCACATTCTGGTATACCTACTTGTAACTAACATCATTGGAAGCTTTCTGATATTACCTACAATTTTCACATTCGACATTTCTGGGTATCTCTTCAAACAGGTGAGATAGGTATGGGTGCAAAATATAGACAATCACCAACTCTGGGAAATTATTTCAAATTCTTTTATAGATAGAAACCTGAATGTTCAGTGAATCTTATCCTAGTGGAGGACTACTACAATCCCTAAAAATTTGTACTTATAATTTCAGAGATAAAACTGTGTTAAGCAATGTGGGGTGAATTTTTCGATTTTTCAATTGTCCTGAAGTCCTTTATCCAAAGATTAGGCTTCAAATCTCACAATCATTTACATTATGGAGCTTGAGTAAGTACCATACTTATTTGCTATAGCATAAAAATGAATAGGTAATACAAGTAAAATGTTTATACAACTTTCTTATTGGCTGGAATTAAAAATTAGTTTTTACCTAAGGTTTCAACAGTTCACTATACCAGGGCGACTTTGTTATAAGTAGGTAGGTATAACTTATCATGAACTTATAGGAGAGTTATTACTAGTTTAGTTTTCCAATAGAGAAAATATGCCTACTACCAAAAATCGTTCATACCGGCTTTTTTTGGTTGCATTGGCATTGAGTGAGGTGATACCTACTAAACCGTATATGGTATGATTTCAAAGAGTTTTCTACCCAACGTTTAAATAATCCTTACATAAAATGATTTTTGGTACTTGGACTTGGGTTAGTAGGTACTTTACCTATGTCCTCAACTAGGTAATAATCTGAGATAGAGGTCAAAAAGAACTATATTCCATGAATACCTACTTAAGGAAAAAACCTATCTAATTTCATAATATTTCTACATACAAACTACCTGCTCCTAGATAGTATTTGATAATCGATTATTTCTTACTAAAATTAGGACTTCCAGTGGCTCTATGTGCATTGTATCTTGCATCCAATGCAAATACTTGTTGTTGCAAAGCTGTGGTCATTATATTTCATTAATCAACTTAAAGAAGCAAACGCTACTAGTTTCAATAATTTATATTTTATTGTATAAAACAGTTTTAGTTAATAATTTCCGTATTTTTATTTTCGATTGGTACACACAAAATACAAATAAACAAAAATCAGCTGAGCACTGTAACAATCAGCTACTAATTTTTGGGTTAGAATGTCAATGTCAGGCTAGATAGATTCGTCTTTGCTAGATTCTAATGAGACTCCAATATTGAGGCATAGAGGCAAACCTCCATGGGTTGATCCTGATGCAGTTTTGAGTTCTGACACACAGGCATAGATTAGGTATTTTTCAGTTTCCAACATTCAAGGAGATACCGACTTCCAACCTTAGGATACCCAAATATGTTTATTGAGATTTGTAAGTTTTATTACTACCTCCATGCAAGGTTTTTTTTTATAGATATCTACTCTTATCATATCCTTATTTCTACTGCTGCATGATACTGCATTATAAAACCATTTTATAGTACTTAGCTGTATAAATGTGTATAATGGCTGGTTTATACAACATTTGCATAGTCGTAATCATAATCATAGTCTTTAGTCATAAGAGTTAAAATAATATTTTCTTATGGAACCGTTTATACACAAATCATAATCATAAGCATAAGCATAAGCATAACTCAAAGTTGGCAACTTTTAACTTTTATGATTGTGACTAAAGTCGTTTTCTCGCGGGGCGAATGGTTCGAACACGGTTCGAACCGCGGTTTAAACCAATTTCTAGATGACGTCATTACGTGTCAACGCGAGAAAATGAGAGGTTTGAACCACAACCTTACGTCAACGAAGGAAAGGAATGATGGCCTAACCCTACTTTTTTTCAGTTTGGCGGGACGGGTAGAGTATTCAGTGACTGTGATCTCTTTTTGAATAATATATTATTTTTGATTTTGTCCAAAGTAAAGGAACTAGTTCCCCTTATCATAGTAAGAATCATGGACATTTTAACAATTTTAATTAATAGACCATCGTTGGCACAACAATTTCTACAGCAATGGATAAATAGAGAAGATGCTTATTTATTGAATTATGCATCCCTGGACCCCTTCGAGCATCATATACGACCGTATGCATATTGCCAAAATTGGCTCCCTGAGTACTTGGAGTACGATTTCATTCAGCTTTTCCGAGTGCACAGAGCTGCCTTTAATAGCTTATTGCAACAAATTCACCAGGGATTAAGTATTCCATATGTAGGAGGAGAAATGCCAATATCCCCAGAAAAAAAACTCATGATGACTTTGTGGTGGCTTGGAAAAGGAGAAACTCTTTTGTCGGTTTCTCATAAATTTAATGTGGCTTTGTCAGCAGTCCACAAGTGCATATATGTTGTATTAGATGAAATTATTAATTACTAATAAATACCATTTATTAATTACTAATAAATACCATTTATTATTTGAGTAGTGTTAGATTTCAAACTAAACCGACAACGGTAACAACCAACTAAACCTCAAACTCTCGAACAAAAGAAGAAATCCAACCGAACAACAACAAACAAAACCGACAGCGCATGCGTCTATTTTTGGAACATGCCATGAGTCCGGTTCGAACTTTTTTGAACCAGGTTCAATGTGACGTCACTGGTTCAACGCGAGAATGTACAGGGGTGCGATTTTCGAAACCATTCGAGTACATTTCGTACACGAAATTTGACTGACAGCAATGTAAATTAAATGGGGAGCAGTCAAATTTCGTGTACGAAATGTACTCGAATGGTTTCGAAAATCGCACCCCAGTTTCGAAACGAATTGAACCGCGTTCAACCGGTTCCATCGCGAGAAAACGGCTTAAGACGAGATCCAGACTGCGCAAGCGCCATTATCAGCTGTTACAGAGAAAAACAATTCAATCTGCTATTTTAGTTCTGTTTGTATTTAAATTGATCTTGAGTCTTTCTAGAGTATTTAAAAAAAAGGGTCTCCATCAAGCTTCTACATGTCTTTGAATAATGTGGCAAAATGCCCTTCCTTCTGCCTTTTTTTATTGATGGGACTCACTTTCCACCTTCTTTGTTTATGGTTTGCGTTTGTTGAAGTTGTTTATTAGCAAAACTCAAAAATAAATAGGACAGACCTATCACTTGTATGGTTTTCTTTCGCAGAATTTTAATTTCCACACTTTTTGAAACTTTGAAAAAGTATTAAAAGTAAATAGACGAGTTCGATTCGCAAAAAGTAAACAAATTCTCCCTACAAAAAGTCAGGTTGGAGTTGATTTTATTTTAGGCCGTGGCTAAAGTAACAGAGGTGTTACTATAAATATTTTCTTAAAGTAACATCAATTACGACGTCACTGACACTAAAAGCAGAACCCTTACAGAAGCGAGGTTATAAGTTAATACTGAGCAATGGCTAAATATAAACAACAATATTATGATGCTAAACTTTGGTATCGCGAAGGTGATTAGTCGGCGGCTCCATATTTCCATTCCTCACATGCCCTTACTTAATAGTTATTTGTAATCCAAAGGGAGGGGAGTGTGTGTAGGTAAAATTTGATTACTTAATTACCAAAGAGAGAAACGGAACTTCACTACTCCAAGGGAATATACCTACTTAAGTATATGATTTTTCATACAACAAGATAATAGTAATTGATAATCTATACCTAATACCTGCATTACACATGAGGAGATATACGATACCTAACATAAAACTATTATCTACAGCGAAAAAACTTCTGCCTGGGAAGGAAAATAATTTACTTTCCTCCCTAGGGTGGGGAAATAACTATTTTCCTTCCTGAAAAGAAGGTAAAAAATTGTCACTTTCTGACAGGGTCATAGGGAAATGTGTCTTTCCTGCCTTGCCCATACTGCCTGTTTCATAGGTACCTATTCTATTCTATCCTTCAAAGTCAGGTTATTTTTTATATATTTCCATTTTTACTCTAAAACAAATACCAAGAATATCACCTTTACTTTAAATTGCTAAAGAAAGTACCTATCTACATATTGCTATATTGACGTTACTTCAAGAAAATAATTAGAGTAACACCTCTATTACTATAGCCCCTAATAAAAGTAACGTTGTCATCAGTGACGTCATTGAACTGATGTTACTTTAAATTAATAATTATAGTAACACCTCTGTTACTTTAGCCAGGGCCTTTATTTTATGCTTATGACATTGTATAAATAAACGCCTTCTAAAATTGTGATTATGATTAAGACAAGACTACTATGATTATGATTACGACTATGCAAATGTTGTATAAACCAGCCATAAAACAGAGTCTTATAAGATAATTTTTAAGAGAACTGTTGTATAAAAATTATGGGCCCTTTTTCCTTTTTGGTTGTATAAGGATCAAATTCAATTCAGGATTCAATTGTTTTGTAGAACGTTATAAGAATTTCAGTATCCTCTGTAAGATATACTTATCTTTATAGTTGTTTATACTTTTTTTTGCAAACAATGCTCAGCTTCACTCTGTTTGCCCTTGACACTACTGTTTAACCAATCTCTTTCCTCTGGAGCTTTTCCAGATGTATGGAAAGGTTCTGCTATTAAACCAAATACAAGAATGGTCAAAAAAACAATTTCAAGGATTATAGACCCTATCATAGTAAATTATGTAACTTTTCGAAACTGTTTGAAAAACTGGTTTATCTATATATTTTAACTTTGTAATACGTGATATTATGCCTCAACAATATGGTTTTTTGCAAAAGAGGAGCCTAGAGTTAAATTTGATAGAATACTCAGTACATACGAAACCTGTTGTCAAGTAGATGTAATTTATACTGATTTTAGCAAAGCATTTGACAAAATTTGTCATAATATTATGATTGACAGGCTGGCGGAGATGGGAATCTGTGGTAACCTCCTGAGATGGTTTCAATCATACTTACTTAATAGATCTACGTTTATTGCCATCTTAGGGTTTTGTTCTGAAAGATTCTCACCATCGTCGGGGGTCCCTCAGGGTTCCCATCTTGATCCTCTCCTGTTCATGATCTACATCAATAACTTAGAGTTATGCTTTTAATACTGCCTGCTTCTGTGCTAAGCTGATGACCTGAAGATATTTCTTAAGATTGCCTCTATTGCAGATTGTGAAACTCTTCAGACAAGTATAAATACCTTATTACAGTTTTCTAATGAAAATCACTTATTTTCAATTTTCAAACTTTAAACAACAATAAATTATGACTACAAATTAGGAAATACTTTTTTAAACAGATTTTCTTACATCAAAGATTTGGGGGTCCTATTTGATTCCAAAATGTCCTTCAATCTACACATTGACACATTGGTTAATGATTGTAATAGCATTCTTGGACTTATCAAAAGACAGGGTGCTGATTTTCATAATTATAAAACAATTATAAATACAACAATGCAATATCCATAGACTTGAAAAAATTCAAAATAAATTTTTACAATTTTTATGTTACAATGTTACAAAACTCATTTTTACATTGCAAATCATGACTACTCAATGGCTCGATCACATTATAAAATTCTTGAATTTGTGACAACACGAACCATAGGTATGTCCAGAGCTGGGCAAAGCCTTCAGTAAAAGGGCTTGAAGCACTAAGCCCTAAGCCCTCTATCAAAGTGCTTCAATTTCAAGCACAAATTCCTTTTTATTTTCAAAAGTGCTTCACAAGCACAAAGCCCTCAAAGTGCTTTGGGCTTGACAAGCACAAAGCCCTCAAAGTGATTTGAAAAGTGCTTGAAGCACATCAAAAGTGCTTGGGGTGCCTTGAAAAGGGCTTCAAGCTCTTTAAATGTGCCTAAAGCACTTTGAATTTGTAATAAAATTTTCAAAGTGGCATAAGCTACCGCGTACACTCATCACACAGAATTGGTATAGTAGAGACGAACTTTACATTTCACAGAGTAGCAGTAGCAGAGCTGGGCAGTAATTGCCTTGAAAGTGCTCGAAAAAGTGCTTCAAGCACAATAGTGCTTCGAGCACAGTGCTTGCAAGCACTTTTAAAATAAAGTGCTCGGTAATTGGTAATCGAAGCCCTCTATAAAAAGTGCTTGGTAATTGGTAATTGATTTTCATTTAAAGTGCTTGCAAGCACTCAAAAGAGCTTGCAAGCACTTTAAAGGCTTGCAAGCACTAAAAATCAAGTAACAACTTAACGCAGCAGCATAAGCCTTAATGTGATTGGCTGGTTGAAGGCCGTCTCGGCGTCGGCAATATGGAAACATTTGTGTTGTGTGTTGTGTTGTGTTAAGGTGTATGCTAACTGGCGATTGCCAATGTCACTATACTACCACAGTATATTAGTCTTTATCTTTAGTTATAATAATGGTAATATTCGATGATACAGTGTAGTGTAGTGTATGTAGAGTGAAGAGACGAAGACTAGTAATAAATTAAGGACAAAAAACTTTGGTTTGATCATCTTATTATAACTATCATCACATCAACCAAACTTATTACGTTTGAAATTGCTTTTTCTCCAGACCCCAATTCAGCAACATCTTTATTTTAAAAGAGAAAAAAGTGCTTGCAAACACCTGCAAGTAATCAACAATAATTTCAAGCACTTTTTGAGTAATTGGTGCTTGGTAATTGAATTGTGCAATTACTTTCCTTGGTAATTGGTAATTGCAAGCACTAAGAATTTCCAAAGTGCTTGGTGCTTGATGCTGGCAATTCCTTTTCCTAAAGGCTTGGTGCTTGGTGCTCCAAGCACTTTTTTCAAGTGCTTTGCCCAGCTCTGAGCAGTAGTATAGTATGTTTTTTTTTTGAGATGTAGTTCTGGGGTAGGTACTTGCGGTAGTTGGGGTACTACATGGTAATTCAATTTTAAGGTTTTCAAAATGTTCAATGGGGAAAAGTGAAAAAAATCCAGTTATAAAGTTAAGTAGGATACCAATATAAATTAATTATTTATTTGAATAATAAGTTCATTCATTTTTTTTTTTTTAAATTCCATTCTAAGCTCAAACCCAAAACCTCAATTGTTAAGAGAGAAAAGACATAAGTTCAAATAATAGAAAAAAAAATTAAAGAACAAAATAAGATCGAAAATTTTTAAGTGGGGGATAGGTTGAATGATGGTCAATTCAAATTCCTTTCAAAGTGCTTCAAGCCCTTTCAAAGTGCTTCAAGCCCTTTCAAAGTGCTTCAAGCCCTTTCAAAGTGTGCTTCAAGCCCTTTCAAAGTTCTTCAAGCCCTTTCAAAGTGCTTCAAGCTCCCAAAAGTGCTTCAAGCCCTCCTAAAGTGCTTCAAGCCCTTTCAAAGGGCTTCAAGCTCCCAAAAGTGCTTCAAGCCCTCTAAAAGTAATTGAAGCCCATTGAAAGGGCTTGAATTACTTTTTTCAATTACAAATTACCAAGCACTTTTTTAAAGTAATTGACTTTGCAAGCCCCAATTACAAATCTATAAAAGGGCTTGAAGCACAGGGCTTTCAAGTCCTCAAAGTGCTTCAAGCACTTTCGCAAGCACAAAGCACTCAAGCCCTGCCCAGCTCTGGGTATGTCTGACATTTTAAGAATATATTTAAGATTATCAATAATCTATCTAGCTCCCCAAGCATTCTTTTGAAAATTAAATTTAATATACCTGTTCGAACCTTTGACTATAAAACTACAGGAAGGAGCATAACTTCGAATCTGCGCGACCAAAATAAGTGGAGGTTGCATATGGCCAACTAGTATTCCCGGTTTGGCAGTGGCGTATATTTATTTAAATATGATTGTCAATATTCCACTTGAATGAGGACACAGCGAACCACCAAAACAAATGATGAGTCCATACTTGGAGGCTCAAAATGGCTGTTTCCGTCTCTGCGTTGTCTGTAGTGACAAATAGAAAACGCTCCTTCCTGTAGTTTTATATTCAAAGGTTCGAACACATAGAAACCATGACTTGTTTTATATTCCATATTGTAGAACTAATTATCGAAACGCACCCCAGTCACAATGTTAAAGGCTGCTATCGTCATTTTGATCAATTGTTATAGTTTTTGAGGTATTTTTGGTAACCTTTCTCTACTGTTCGATTTTGTGAGGAGGAAACAAAAAAATTATTCGTTCTTTTTTATCAGCTTAAATTGAAACCAGATCGAAAAATGCTTCAGGTAAAAGTTCCTTGTTTTTTTTTTGTAGAATAAGATTCTGTAATAAAAAAATATGTCTCCATTGAGAAAAAAAAGAGTTGACCTTGAAATAACCTTGAAAACGTTGTCAAATCAAATCAAATCAAAATATGCTTTATTGTTTAAAGATACAAATCTTGATAACAAAGCTTCCAAATATAATATAATTAAAATTGAAATCATCAACAAAGTAGGTACGTAAAAATAAAGATAATAAACAGGAATAAAATAGGAATAAAAACAACTGGATAAAATAGATCGAAAGACTGCTCAACAATTAAAAACAAACTTAAAATTAAAACTTAAAATTATTGACCATTAAACAGATGAGATGAGAAGTATTCCTCTACAGAGTAAAAACCCTTAGCCAGAAGTAATTTTTTGACTTGTCTCTTGAAACATCTACTCTCCTTCATTGTTCTTATGCTATGAGGTAGGTGATTAAACATTTTCTTACTCCTATAGTGAATAGATTTTTGTGTTAGCGAGGATGTGGGAATTGGTAGATCAATTACATGTGAACTTCTGGTATTGACCAAGGAGGGAGCATGAATATTAGAGGAGTACTTTTTCTGCATGAGACACACCGATTCCAAAATCAAGATACAAGGCAAGGTTAAAATACGTCTGTCTATAAAGAATGGTCTGCAAGAGTTCCGTGGACTAAGACCACATAACGACCTTATAGCACGCTTCTGGAGAACAAATATGACGTTGAACAATGTTAATGAGCAAGAACCCCAGAAGCAAATGCCATAACTAAGATGTGACTCGATCAAAGAAAAATACACCCGTCTAGCAACCGATTCGCCCAGCTCAGCCTTGACAGTTCTAACAGCAAAGCATGCTGATGATATTTTTTTACATAAATGCTCAGTGTGTTTGTCAAACCTGAGCTGATCATCAACAATCAAGCCAAGATATTTGGTCTCGATGCTTCTGCCTATAATAGTATCATCTAGAAAAACATTACCAAGATTACATTTAAAATTCATGATGGATGTCTTTTGAATATTAAATGACAGCCGATTGGAGTCACACCACATTTTAATTCTCGCTAAGTCATCGTTCACCATAGCATTCAGCATGACAGTGTCTTTATGATGCCAAACTATTGTGGTATCATCAGCAAAGGAAGTGCATAGACCACTCTTCACAGCTGCAGGAAGATCATTAACATATAGTAAAAACAACAATGGCCCCAAAACAGACCCTTGCGGAACGCCGGCGCTAACACTTAGGCTACCGGAAACGTTACCCCGAGAGATAACACTCTGACTTCTCTGAGACAAATAAGAACCAAACCACCCCAGGACAACACCCCTAAAACCACAGAGTTCGAGCTTGCGCAGCAGTATATCGTGACTGACGCTGTCAAAAGCCTTTGTCAAGTCACAAAACACCACCGCAGCCTTCTCACCATCATTAAGTCTGAGGTATACCTGCTCCAGGACGTTGAAAATGGCATCACTCGTACCTTTCGAAGATTGGAATCCAAACTGATTGCAAGATAATAGCCCATTCTGTTCCAGGAAAACCACCATCCGCTCCTTCATGAGCTTTTCAACTATCTTGCTTAGAGTAGGCAGCAATGATATTGGGCGATAGTTAGAAGGTAAATCCTTCTCTCCTCCCTTGAAAATTGGAATCACCCTGGCTTTTTTTAAAAAGGTTGGGAAATCACCTGCTTCCACTGAATTATTAATGGCATTTGCCAAAACATTTAGGACAGGGTCCGGAAGGGCAAGAAAGATTTTATTAGAAATATTATCCCAACCAGATGAGGTTTTATTTTTGATACTCAAAAATATTTTTTTTAATTCTTCTGCCGTAACTGGGTTGAAAAAGAAAGAGTTAGGAACCAAAAAACTGCTCAAGGAGGACAATGATAAAGGATCAGGGACTATTTGTCCAGGGATGCTGCCCCACAGGTGCCCTGCAATATTGCAGTAATATGAGTTGAAGGTGTTTACGTCAATTTCAGCCGAATCATCCTGCTTGGATTCTCTTCCCCTCAAGTCATTCACTATACTCCAGATCTCCCTTTGAGCATTGTTTGCTGATGATATTCTACTGTTGTAATAAGTGGTTTTTGCTAGTCTAATTGTATTTCGGTATATTGATCTATATTTATTGAAATATGTTACAAAAACTTCGTTAGTCACTGCAAATTTTCTAATGGTGTGCAGACATCGCAAGTTATTGGAAGAAATTCTTAAGCCCTCTGTAATCCATGGTTTTCTTTTTTTAGGTTTTATATTTATAATAGGAAAAGTGGCATTAAAGATATCAACAAGTGTCAGGTGAAATAAGTGCAGAGCATTGTCCCCCAGAACAACGCACCGTCAAAGTCAAAAATCAGTACCACCATTTTGTTTCCCCTATGATACCATGTAACTTTTATTTGAACTTTTTTTTTCAAAAACGCACCGTTTTCGAGATATTAGACTGTCTCAAGTTTAATGGACCACCCTGTATAGGCATGCAGACTCTAGTTGTCCTAACATAATGCTTTCTGACTATGTCCGTCATGTTTTTTATCAAATAAACAATGGATTGAGAGATTTTGAGATTTTCAGCTGTCATGGAAACTCTTTCATCGCGATTATTTTTTTACACATTCAAAGGTGCGTGGGCGTAGCTTGTCCCGCTACCTCACTTGCTGACTCGAGTATAGTTATATACTTACTTCACAAATACAAGCTTATATTAAATTTTCAGCTTTCATGAAACTCTTGCACTTTTTTGGCGCTGGCTCTCCGACTATAAATAATAACTCATAATTCGCATCAGAGATATGACTGTATGTATTGTCTGGCTAGCGAAACGGCGAACTGCAAAAGAATTTGCTGCTTTGCCAAACTTGACGGAAATTAGAAACAAAATAATAAACAAGTTGGTGACATTTTTTTTTTTTGCTATATGGGCATGTGTCATATTTTGAAATAGGAAAAAATCAGGCAACATTGCGAAATGATGGAAGTGGAGAGGCGTGATTATTCACAAACAAGATTCTATTGGTTAGAGCCTGAATGACAGCACGCAGTGGCGTGGTTATTGGCGAAACTAGAGAATCTTTTTTCTAATAATTTTATTGATTTATTTCCTTGGTGTTTTCGGTGCCACTGAACTCAAAGACATGGCTGTCATCAGACGGTGTCAGTTGAGGTGTCAGTGAATATTTTTAGGTAACGCCCCAGTTTTCTTCCCCCTTTCGTCTCTACCAAGTTACCACTTGCCAGACTATATGTGTATTGCACCTTTATAGGAATAAGATTATTATATATATAGTCTATCGATAGTCAAATGAGACAGTAAAAAAAAATAATATTCCTTTGCCCGTCGGCGTTTTCTTTATGAAACACGGGCGTGTAAGAGAAATTTATCGAAACAGTTTTATATAAAATAAAACATGAGGCAGGATACAACTCAAATAGAAATCAAATTTATAAAAACTATCTACTGCACTGTCTTTCCAGACGAAACTGATTCGCAAAAGGCGGCCGCTACAAAGAAATATGCCGCCAAAGACGCCGCCACTTCAAAGAAATATGCCGCCAAATACGCCGTTGAAATTTCTAACCAATAAGATATTCCTGGAGTCAACGTTGACTGTATAAAACAACCAATAAGATGCGTTGTTCGCACGTGGAATCGCATCCAATGATACGGGCACGCTCAATATATTTTTCCTAATTAGTGCGTTTTCACACGATACCATACGCGATACCATATATTGCTGGCGATTTCGGTAAACAGCTTTCACACAGAGCGATTATCGCGCTACCATTGAAAAGCCATTAATTTGATTAAATTCGCGATGTTGCCGTTCAGTCCATTATAAACGTGTAAATTTCCGTCCAAGCTTTCCCCCGTTTAATTTTATCCTTATATTCCTCAGTTGTTTTGTCCCAGATGCATGGTCTTTGTTCAATTAATTCAATTAGGTCCAGAAGATCAAACGCGCACTGAACCCTTTTCGCCATCTTGCAACGTTGTCGACTGAAGTCTGAGCGATTTATAGTTTTGCGTGTGAAGACAGGCATATACTTGCACAGACGAGTTAAATCGCAACGATAAAATATTGCGCGATATCTGTAGAACATATTGCGTGTAAATGCGATATAGCGCTATTGCTACCATCAATTTTATGGTATGGCCGTCGTGTGAAAGCGGTTCATTTGAAAACCTACAATTTTGGTGCACCGCGATATGGCGACCAATTATTGCTCGCGATATATAGCGCCGTGTGAAAACGCCGCATTTACACGCAATATGTTCTACAGATATCGCGCAATATTTTATCGTTGCGATTTAACTCGTCTGTGCAAGTATATGCCTGTCTTCACACGCAAAACTATAAATCGCTCAGACTTCAGTCGACAACGTTGCAAGATGGCGAAAAGGGTTCAGTACGCGTTTGATCCTCTGGACCTAATTGAATTAATTGAACAAAGACCATACATCTGGGACAAAACAACTGAGGAATATAAGGATAAAATTAAACGGGGGAAAGCTTGGATGGAAATTTACACGTTTATAATGGACTGAACGGCAACATCGCGAATTTAATCAAATTAATGGCTTTTCAATGGTAGCGCGATAATCGCTCTGTGTGAAAGCTGTTTACCGAAATCGCCAGCAATATATGGTATCGCGTATGGTATCGTGTGAAAACGCACAAGTATAATAATTTTAACGGGCAATACGATAATTTGAGGAGACCCCAATTTTTGCGTTGTCTCATTTGAGAAACGATAGACTATACCTAGGTACAGTATTTTACTTGCGTCAGACTCCTAAATAAGCTTGAATATGTAGTAATCTCACTCAATTGCAAAAGGTGTATGAAACTTTTATTACTTTCCAGGTTCACTAATTTGTGTCTCAGCATTATGGGGTCTCACAAATCCAATAATTAAACGAAATTCGAAATCAATCACAAAAATAAAGGCTGACTTATGGACAAAGCAGTTGCTGTTAGAAATGAAATATTTAATAACAAATTTTCAAGTAAGAATGTAAGTTTTTTCATTAGTTAGAAATTATTATTTTAATATTACAGTACATAATTCCAATGGCAATCAACCAACTAGGATCAGTGCTATACTTTTTCACTTTACAGCATGTGGACTTAACTTTATCAGTACCGTTGGCCAACTCCTTGACATTTATATTCACTGCTATCGCTGGTTTTTATCTTGAAGAAAATCTTCCTAGCAAAAGTAAGTTAATTTTCTGGGGCAAACATCACATCAGTTACTCATCTATTTTTTTTTAGGAAGTTTACTAGGAATGATATTAATTTTATTTGGGACGTTTTTGTGTTGTTATGATAGGCATAAGTAAACCAGATTAGGTATTTCTTTATTTTGTTAATAAACTATAAAAACTAAATCACTTACATGTTTTTCTTCTCTTTATTTATTCTCCTATTAAATTTTTCTTACAATGAAAACTATTATTTTTGATGTCTTAATTATATGCATTGAAGGGTAATTCCTGGGTTTTAATAATCAATTAACCATTGTCGTATTTATCTACCTACTCAGAGATCTGACAAGCTTACAAACAAATCAGGTTTATTAATTTTTATTGGAAGTTCAAAGGTCGTGCTATGAATTGGCCTTTCTAACAAGCATTTAAAAGTGCAAATTTTATTAAGGGCTACTTAAAATGCTGTAAAAATAGTCTTTTGATTAGAAAATATTTATAATTGATGTGTACTGCTTTATTCCCATTTCTTTGTGGATTAGAGCGAGTTGAAGGTATGCAAGTGATTTCGATTATGGCCAATTTTATGTCAAATTGGCCAGATTAACCTGGTATAGGATTGAAAAAGTCAATAGGGGAACTAAACTTTATTCTTTTTGAGACACGATACAATTACTTACATGGCAATCTGAAATTTTCAGGCAATCTTATTCTAGCGAAGGACTACAAAACCTGAAAATTTCAGCTCATTTGGAGTTATAGTTCCAGAGATACAATTCTCCAAGGAAATTTTATCATTTTTCAATTTTTCCTCTTCTTTTTTTCCAAACATTACAGCTTCAAATTTTACCATCATTTAGAGTATGGAGTTTGGGCGATTTCAAATGATCATTTTAGTCAAAATCTTTACCCGAAAAAAATCAAAATTGCAACATTTTTGTACATACTAAAGTTTTGAAGATACATTTCAAAAACTGTGAAAAATCATGTCTCCAAATTTTATCATGGAAAGAAAATTGAAATGTTTCCTGAATGTTGTTTTAGTAGAGGATTACAAACCCCGAAAATTTCAGCTCATTTGGACATACCTAGGTATATTTCCAGAGATAAAAATTCCTGCTAAGGATCGAGAGAGCAGGTGGAAATTTCACCATTTTTCATTTCTTTGGTTGCTTTGTTTTCAATCATTTCAGTTTCAAATGTCATAATGATCCACAGTATGGAGTTTGAATAGTCCCAAATGATCATTTAGCATCAAAATCTCAACATGGAAAAATTTGAAACTTTAACATTTTTGTATTGAAATAAGTACCTACATAGGTATTTTTGAAGATAAAATTCTAAAAATGTGGACAATCATAACAATTTGAAAATTACACGGATTCCTATTTCAGTGAAGAGAAGGATGAAGGACTACAAACGTACAAACCCTGAAAATTTCAGCTCATTTGGATTTCCATAGTTCCCAGAGATAAATTCACGCTGAGAAGAGTAGGAAATTTCATCTTTTTTCAACTTTTCCGCTGCTCTTTTTTCAAACATTTCGTCTTCAAATGTCTCAATGATTCACAGTTTTTTCTCCTGCCGTGGCACTTTCAATGATGAAGGCATGTGGTTTTTTTTTGTTCTCCTTAGAAAATCAAATAGATAAACGTGGTATATGTAAACATTCGAAAATTTAGTGCAGTAGCATCGAAAATGGGGGTGAGTATAAAAAAAAAAATTGTTCAAGGAACTTTTTAATAAATTTTAAATAAACACTGGGGGCTACTAAAATTTTACAAAATACGTAAAAGGAAAGAACTTAAATATATTTTGATATCAAAGTATTTCCAGCTATTTTTCAAGGCACACAAAGTAGCTATTTTCTTTGTTTCTGATCAAGAAATTAAGGTCTTTTTGCGAAGGTGGCTATTTTCTTGGGGGATAGTTGGCACACTCTTGGGGGTGTTGGCAGTACCCCCTGGAGATACTTGAGCCTTTTCCAGAGTTGGACCGGAGAATCGCAGAGTTCTGTGGTTTCAGTTGAAATCTGCAGTTGACGTCTTCTAACTTTTCTATTGCCTTTAGGTGATATTTCACTGGGCAGTGTCTGCACTGTCTGGTTAGCACTTCGACCATCAATCTGATATTATTTCTGTTCATGTGTAGATAGGACTTTATTCTGCCCTCTTTTGTGATGACTCTTTTTGCCTGTCTCAGTCCTGGAGTTTGTCTCCAGTATGTGGACAATTGGTCCTTCTCCCATTTATATAGTTCGTTTGTTACGGTCTACTCTTCAGTAGACCGCAAAATGGTGTTCCAGCACCTTATTTGCAAAGGGTGGCTATGCTAACTCGTGACCTGCTCACCTGCACCCACATCAAGGTTACCAGGTTGCACATAGTGAGTAGTTTTAGGGTCTGGTGGCATTCCTAGACTAGCTTTGATACGCATTTGCATGCCTTCACAGCCTTTATAGCCGCTTGGCTGTCCGATAGTATCAAATACGTAGGTATGTTATGATGATTTGATTTGGACTCTCTTGTGCACAAATATTGATTGCAAGCAATTCAGCTTGGAGTATGGTTGGATATTTGCCTAGTGGCTGGGATACCTTAAAGTTTCTGAAATGCTAGTCTAGCCAATCCAGCTCCGTTCGCTAGATTGGAGTCATCTGTGTATCTCAGCGAGGTGTGCGCTGCATGTTGTAGCTATTTATTCTCCCATGATGTTGTAGCCCTTCATTCTTCCATGTGAATGACCACAACGACTGGAATCTCTAAGTGAGACCGTCTTTCCGCAGGTGACCTCTCAGATCTCGAGGCTTGAATTTATTTGAACACAGGGAGAATTTTTGTCGGTTAAGGAGGCGAAACTAGTTTTACTAAGGAAATTTGTGGAAATTAAAGTCAATGGAAAATTGGAGTTAGTGCGAGATTTGAACCCGCGACCATCGCATTGCTAATACGAGGATCTACCAACTGAGCCATCCAACCCTCCTGACAGATTTTCCAGTAACTTTAATTTCCACATTTTTTTTTTTGTAAAATTAGGTTCGGTATCTTAAACGACAAAAGTTTTCCCTTTGTTCAACTTTGATTACGTCGCATGACGTACTTTGGAAGTTTAACACATCGTGCGGACGAAACCTGCGAAACTGTGACATATTTAGGCGACTTATCCTAGCGGAACCGATGCCACATTCGTGAACCATTGGAGGATTGAAATGATTGGAGTGTATGGGTGGCGAACAAAGCAGCCGTTAATTCGCCGAAAATCTGCCAGGTGGGCTGATTGGCTTAGTTGGTTTCGTGCTAGCAATGCGATGGTGGCAGGTTCAAATCCCGCACTTACTCCAATTTTTCACTTTTCATTAAATTTAATTTCCACAAAATTTCTTTGTTGAATTTATTTGTCTGGATTTCTGGAATAACCTATTAGCGCAAGTGATTGCATGGCCATTTTTTCACACTTAAGTGAAGTACAGATATGTTCAGCGAATCTAAGGCAGCGGTAGGGCAGCTTATCATTACTCCTGTTATTTCTAGACAGATTAGCCTTTGTACCTTCTTCAGTAGTGATCAACTCAGTTATTGGCCACCATACCGATGAGATGGAGCGGGTGGGAATGGCGCTCAGTGGGGAATGACGCTCACCTCATTCCTACCTTAACCCAGTCGAATTTACTATTCCGCTTGACGTCATCCCCTCTTTTTAGCCCTCCGAACTAATCGCCGCCATTCCTGTTTCGATATCTGGCCTCAAGCGACGTTCCTGATAAAAAACGTGTAGTTTGACGATTTCAATCTAATATTTGTGTTTCGGAAATCTAGAGGTAAGTTGAAATAACGTTATTTTGGGGTATTGTATCATTTATTAAATCGATGGGGCATGCCTTGGGAGTAGTTTAGTATAAACATCGTTGATTTATTTAAACCTAAAAAAACTATGTCGCCATTTTTGTTAAAAATTGAAGTTTCGGGCAATTCCACTCAGGTTGAGCGTGATTACTCCGTTACCGAGCGCCATTGCCCCTATGGATATCTGGCTGTTAACCTGAATAATTATAATTATTAATTCATAACTATTTTGGTTTCAGATGGTTCGAAATAGAAAAAGGACAACAACTAAAGCACAATGGTCTCCAGAAACAATGATGGCCGCCATAGAAGCTGTGAGATCGGGAAGAAAAATAAGGGAAGTGACACGTGCTTTTAATTTCCCATATAGTTCTCTTCGAGATAGACTGAAAGACAATTATTATAAGCATCGACTAGGAAGAAAGTCCACGTTTTCTCTAGAAGAAGGAAGATTAATACAGAGTCATGTTTTATAATTATCAAATCAATTTTATGGACTCACTGCTCTTGAACTCAGAAGGATTGCATTTCAATTTGCAAAAACAAATAATATTAAAAACGTGTTTAATGTTGCCACTCAATTAGCCGGGAAAGATTGGCTACAAAGGTTTTTGAGAAGAAATCAGCAATAAGCCTTAGAAAGCCAGAGGCAATACTAGTCTTAACAGGGTAAAAGGATTTTCGAAAGAGAACGTAGCAACATTTTTTCGAAATTTAGAAGCTATTATAAAGCGCTATAAATTTGATCCTTCATCTATTTACAATATAGATGAGACAGGAATTAGTACGATGCACAAGCCAGTCCGAATACTAGCACCCAAGGGTCAAAAACAGGTAGGAGTAGTGACAAGTGGCTGTTGAGTTTATTTTGAATTTATTTTGAATTTATTTTGAGTTTATTTTGAGTTTATATTGAGTTTATTTTATGTTTATTTTGAGTTTGTTGGCTGTTTTATCAATTTTTTTAATAAATATTGTCGCGGCTTTGGGTTGCCTGCTGACAAAAATCTTGGGTTCGTTGTTCGTTTCGTTTATTCCAAAAATCAAAGTCCAATTAACACAGCAATAATTTATTCCACTTAACAATACACTCTGACACTAATTACTTTAATTACTCACAGGCTAAAACCCGTCCTTATATATCGCCGTAATTTATTCACGTTAATTCGGGAAGAACCGCGTTCGACCTTGTTCTTGAACATCGGCGTAAAATCTAGAATCCGCTACACACGGGCGGCTCGTTACCGTTACACTGCCCTCCTCTTAAGGTTGATCGTCCCGATCAACTTCACGCCCATGATATTTCGTCAACCTGTCCAGATGTACAACTTTCATTTTACTCCTGGTGTTGCGTTGAACTCGATAAACCAAATCATTGATCCTCTTGATTATTTTGTAGGGTCCCTCCCACGCTGAAGACAACTTCGGCGATACTCCTTTCTTTCTAGCTGGATTATACAGCCACACTAAATCACCTTCTTGAAATCCGGCTGAATTGGCTTTCATGTCGTATCTGGTCTTCATCCGGTCACTGGCTAGCTGAATATGCTCCCGAGCAAAATCATGGATACCCAGAAGTCGTGCCCTTACTTCGTCGGCATAATCTGGGATTTCTCTCCGTTCTTCTTCAGGTATCCCAAACATCAAATCGCAAGGTAACCTGAGTTCTCTTCCAATGACGATTCTGGCTGGACTTTCACCTGTTGACTCGTGAACAGCTGCTCTATAAGCCATTAAAAACAGAGGCAATTGTTTGTCCCAATCACGCTGGTTCCTTGCGACCACTTTTGTTAGATGCTCCTCTATGGTCTTATTAAATCGCTCTACCATGCCATCAGACTGTGGATGTAAAGGTGTTGTCCTGGTCTTACGGATTCCCATGATCTCACAAATTTTCTTAAAGATGGCAGATTCGAAGTTACGACCTTGGTCTGAATGTAACTCTAGTGGCACACCATGACGACTAAATACTTCGTCCACTAGCACCTGGGCAACAGTGATGGCTTCTTGATTGGGAATAGCAGAAACTTCTGGCCATTTACTGAAGTAATCCATGATAACTAAGATGTATTTGTTACCACGCTCTGACTCTGGGAACGGTCCTGCTACATCTATCGCTATTCTCTCAAATGGAAGACCGACGTTGTACTGTTTCATGGGCCCCCGAGATCTTAGTTTAGGGCCTTTACTGGTAGCACAGATGTCGCATTTTCGGCACCAGCTTTTAACGTCTTCATGGTAGTGAACCCAGTAAAAACGTTCCCGAATTTTGTCCAAAGTCTTGTTAACTCCGAAATGTGCCCCTGAGGTTCCGTCGTGTATTTCTTTTAATACATCTTCCACGGTCTTTTGGAATAACCAGTTGGCTCTTAGTGGATTTCCCATCGGCACTTTCCCAAACTCTTTTGAGCAAACCATTTTCTACGGCCAGAGAGTTCCACTGGGCCCACAACGCCTTGTAAATCAAGCTTTTGTTTGACACTTCCCCCCATTCTGGCCTACATTCATCATTTTCTTTAAGATGTAGAATTTGCCCGATGTCCTGGTCTGCCTCCTGATCTTCTCTCATTTGCTTGGTAGTCCATTTGTCATCGACGATCAGGCCCGTTCTTTTTACAGCTGGACTAGTGTTATTCTCATGTATATCGATTCTTTGACAATGTTTGCAATCTTCTTTACATGGCCGTCTAGACAGAGCGTCAGCATTTTTATGCGGGTTTCCAGGTCGATGTTTCATTTGGAAATCGTATTGCTGCAATTTCTCAATCCATCTAGCAAGCTGTCCTTCAGGAGTTTTCATTTCTAAAAGCCATTTTAGAGCTGCATGATCTGTTCGAATTAGAAACTTGCGTCCGTAGAGATAATTATGAAAGTGGTCGACTTCTTTTACTATGGCAAGCATCTCTCTTCTGGTGACACAATAATTTCGTTCCGGCTTTGATAATGTTCTGCTGTAGTACTCCACGACATGTTCTTGTGATAGGCATATACAGAATGTTCTAGAATTTCCCTCGAACTTTCTTCAAATATCTTTTCTGGTCTTTGGTCGAAGTTCCAAACACGCCGGTGAAGTCAGCAATTGGATAACTTGCTTTATTCTACCATAGAATGTTCTGGAATTTTCTTGAAACTTCTTTTCTAGATGTCGATTGACACAGCAAACACGTCGGTGAAGACACAATTTCGATATCTCCCTTGGTTTCCAAATAGGATTTTCTAGAACTCACTCGAAGATTCACTATCACAGTCTAAATTGGGTATAGAGTCACTTCCGGGGTAATTCACACGATCGGTTGAGTCTCTTTTTGTGATTGGCACTATTTGCACTGCACTAACTGTCCCAGTGTTCACTTCGTGTTCATTTTTTATACTACACTAGTGTCCCCGCACTTCCGTAATTGGATTTCACTCTGCAGTCCTTTATATCCACCTTTGAAACCAATGTCGCGGCTTTGGGTTGCCTGCTGACAAAAATCTTGGGTTCGTTGTTCGTTTCGTTTATTCCAAAAATCAAAGTCCAATTAACACAGCAATAATTTATTCCACTTAACAATACACTCTGACACTAATTACTTTAATAACTAACTCAACAATTAAACTCTTCACAATCACTATTTAAATCGTCTCACAGTCGAACTGAAACTCAATTGTATTAAGAACCTACCTGAAAATTATTGATCGCTATTACCCCACTGGTGTGGGAATTGCGCTCAAAGCAACTATTACATTTTTTTGTTCTAACTAGCAAATTAAATTAATTCCAGACAAGATTTTTTGACTAAAAGATAAAACAATAAATATTATTTATTTGCAATCATATATGTAATCTTGTCATTACTGACTTTTTAAAAATTTGGAAGTGACACTTTACGTGTGTCACTTCCCTCTTCGATTTCCCTCACCGATTTCCCTATTCGACTTCCCTCACCGATTTCCCTCACTCTAATTTATTTACCTTTGCTGGCAACAATGAGAACATGTCAGGTAAAAACGTCAAAGCAGTGAATGACACATTTTGGTATGTTTGTTTTATTTTTTTAATGTTATAAAAATTGATTGACTAATCATAATTAATGGTGTGCTTGCAAATAAAACAGTATACAAACCTCGGAGGAAACTTTTCATTTCTGTCTCGAGATTAATAGTCAATCTCTCGACAGTAATGAAACACTTCCCTACTCGGTATGTAATATACTATTACTCAAATAAATTTCCAAACTCCTCTGATGAAAATAAGTCACAAAAAATTCCCACCCGCTCCCAGTGGTGTAGCCAGGATTTTGTCTCGGGGGGGGCAAATTTGCAGGAAGTGTTTCTTGCGGCGCCACCGCGACCTCTGCCAGAGGCAAGGCGCCGCAGGCGCGAAATTTTTGGGTGCTTCGCCCCTTTTTTAGGTTTCTTTACGCTATTTTTGGGACTGTTTATTTTAATTTTGAAGAATTATTCATGAAATTTAAGGGTCTTGGGGGGGAGCAAATGCCCCCTTGCCCCCCCTGGCTACGCCAGTGCCCGCTCCTATATGTGATCATGAGCCTTAAGGGCCCCATACACTACGATGAAACACGACGGTTTTCATCGCCACGGTGAAACACGTCGTTCTAAAGGGCCCCATACACTACGATGAAATACGACGGTTTTCACCGCCACGATGAAACACGTCGTTCTAAAACCGAAGTGTGTTATAGAAAACCACGACGGTTTTCTACAGGGCCCCACAGACTACGAGGAAACACGACGGTTTTCATCGCCACGATAAAACACGTTGTTCCAAAACCGAAGTGTGTGGTAGAAAACCGTCGTGTTTCATCGTCGGTTCAAAATTCAGTTCGAGCTTGATTTTTGGCACGACGGTTCAACATTTCGTACACACGAACGGTTTTCTACCACACACTTCGGTTTTGGAACGACGTGTTTCATCGTGGCGGTGAAACCGTCGTGTTTCATCGTAGTGTATGGGGCCCTGTAGAAAACCGTCGTGTTTTTCTATTAAACACTTCGGTTTTAGAACGACGTGTTTCATCGTGGCGGTGAAAACCGTTGTGTTTCATCGTAGTGTATGGGGCCCTTAAAACCGAAGTGTGTAATAGAAAAACACGACGGTTTTCTACAGGGCCCCACAGACTACGTTGAAACACGATGGTTTTCATCGCCACGAGGAAACACGTCGTTCCAAAACCTAAGTGTGTGGTAGAAAACCGTTCGTGTGTACGAAATGTTGAACCGTCGTGCCAAAAATTAAGCTCAGACTGAATTTTAAACCGACGATGAAACACGACGGTTTTCTACCACACACTTCGGTTTTGGAACGACGGGTTTCCTCGTGGCGCGATGCCGCTGTAGCGATGCCCAAAAATAATTTTACCATTATATTTCAAATGAACATGTTAACACCGCGCGACACGCCGCCTCAGTGTGAACTTGTTCATTTGAAATATAATTTTGAAATGATTTTTGTGCATCACTACAGCGGCATCGCGCAACGATCACCGCTCGAGCGGTGTCAATGTGAACGCGCACTTAATCACTGTCTGGTAGATCCAGTAAACCACTCTAGGTTTGAGCTCCCATGTTAGCAAGTTTGCGGCATGTCTAGATAGCCACTATCGCTCTAGAGATAGTTCTATCTAGATAGCTGATCCAGAGTTTGTGATCCAATGTGAGTATTTCCCTTATTGGAAAATAATAACATTCTCTTATGGGTAGGTGCACGGATTTTCAGCTTTCTCCTTCTCATAAAAGGAACTAAAATGGATTTGCTAAGGTTTAGAAATAGTCCCTCATCTTCGCTCCAGTTTTTATTAATGTTCAAGGCAGTTTGCGTTCGGTTAGTGATAAAGCCTTCGTGCTACGCCTTGGTTATTACGATCAAGATCATCCGCGTAGCATAGGATGATTTAGTCCAGATCTGCTCAGCTTGGTTAGGATCTTATCTACCACTAGCTTCCAGAGTAAGGGGGAGAGAACGCCTCCTTTGACCGTGGATACGGTTATTGATATTGCTCCGTTTATTCCAAAGCTAATCAAGCTACAATAGGCCATTTGGAGACATACAACGAATAATTTCAATATGGTAACTAGAAATGGACATGAAATAGGGAAGAATTGTATCCAGCAGAGATCAATTAATCAATATTACAATTTAGTGCACAGTTGACTTGTCAAAAATTAATTAATTTGTTGTTCTTAATTAATGTACCTACCGCTTAATTAAATATTTGCTGGCTCTATACACTTAGTCTACACAAATCTGCTTAAAAATGATGCAGAATGGTTGAAATATTTGAATAGCAATGGTTGACTAACCCTGGTTTTGATTGATTTTACCGAAAAACAGCGCGTATACGCATAAGTTAATATTTATTTTACATAAAACAACAAGATTTGGAACTCTTCTTTCCCCACAAGCCACTGCACAATTTTCCGGAAATTTAAAAATATTCTCTTGCTTTTGCTTTCATCATTAAAAGTACCACGGGGTACAATAGGCCCCCTAACTATATGAGGCCTATTCGGGTCTGGAAAAAGGACAGTTCTAGAACGGTTCAAAACAATCGTACAGCTTATTGATCAACAAAATAACGACTCGGCTATCAAAAATTTCAATAATAAACTGTGCGATTCTTTTGGACCGTTCTAGAACCGTACTTTTTCCAAACCCGAATAGGCCCATGGAGTTTGAGTAAGTTTGAGAATTCCCAGATAATTTACATTCAAAATATCAACATGAAGGAATACATACCCTGAACATTTTAGCTTTGCGCTTGAGGCAAAGGAGGATTATTTTAATTTTCCTACTTTTCCGCTGCTCTTTTTTCAAACGTTAGCACTAAAAATTCCACAATGATTTACAGTACTTTTATCGCGTTTGGGCCGTCTCAAATGACCATTCACAACCAAAATTCCAACATAGTAAAAATTGAAATTTCAACGTTTTCGTATTAAGGTGTATTTTCTCTAAAGATGAAAAATCGTGAAATATCAAGTCAATCTGAAATTTGCAGGAAAACCCTTTCAAGTGAAGGTCTACAAACCCTGAAAATTTCAACTCATTTGGAGTTCTAGTTCCAGAACTTATATTCCACTTATGGGACCGCGGTCAAATTCAAACAAATTTTAGTATGTGTATGAATTAAGGTATGAACTTTCTGATCAATAACTACCATGGGCTCAACTTAATCCTATGACTAGTTTTTTGAGATACCCGAATATCGCCAATATGCACCCTATTCAATCAGCCAAATCATATTCGTGTGAGAATTCGGCCAAGGCACAGCAAGGGTACTTGCATGGAAAATTAAATTGATTATTGTCTATTGCAAAATGTAGGAAATCGAAAAAAAATCGTTACTTTTTTTAAATTTCGCTCAAATATGATTATTCCGGAAGTTATACAAATATTAAGTTTTGTATATACATATAGATATACTGAGCATGTGCAACGTCACTTATTTATTAGATAATTGACGTCATAGGCTGATTTCATAGCGTTGTATCTCCGTCAATTTTCGACTAAGAAGAAAAAGAAAAAACACGTATTGACTTATTTTTCATGGACTATCGAAATCAGCAATAAAAAAATTTGATGCAAGGGGCCTCTCGCTCCATCGAGCATCAATCCGGAACACACCTTTAAGTCACCGAGCTGCGCAGATTCGCCGTGCATCATAGCGCAGCACGGGCACGTAGCAACTGGCAACGACTACAGCGGGAACCTGTTAGTGTTCGCGCTGCTTTGCCAAATTGTAAGTTTCTTTGAGCTTCTTCTGAAGCACCCAGGGACTTGAGCAGTGTCTTAAGGGTCCAGTGTACCACGAAGTCGTGCCTTGTTGTTGTTGAGCTTGTAGGACATGTACAGGCAACGTGGTACGAATTTTCCTCAGAGTTGCAACCCTATATGTATCTCTTCTTGGCTAATGGATTTGATCCCAAGCTATGCAGCTGTTCTTCCAAAGCACCCATCAGTACACTTAGTCTCCAGCATCTATATGTGGTGATTGGACGATTGGTAGGCTGGGAACTCAATGCCATCATTTTCTTTTAGGACGTTCCTACTATATAGCATGCTTTGTGACCATTCTTATTCCATCATTTTGTAGTACAGGGTGATCTATTATAAATGTCAGCCCCTGCTAACTTTTTCATTTGACGATTTTGACAAAAGTGTCAAATATAAAAGTTTTGAGAAATTGTCAAAAGTTTTTAACTAATGGCGTTTCCGATGGTAGATCTAGTGCAAAACTAGTGCAATTTTTTCTATCTCTGTCTTTTTCTTCTACAGGTCGATTAAAAGGATGCAAATACACTCAGTGCGCACTGAATCTGCCAATCGGAAACGTCATAAGTCAGTTTTAAGCATACAGGGTGCGTCAAAAAAGTGCAGCAGCGTGAAGTTATATTTTTTTGAATGGAACACCCTGTATATTGTACGCTTATTCGTTAGTCCCTTTCAACTTGATTTCAACGATATATGGTTTGATACGTCTATCTTCAATAGTTATAGGGGAAAACATGAAAACCCCTTTCAAGTTTTCATATTGAAAAAAGAAATATCATGCCATTAAGGCTTTTATAAACAGTTTATTATTCAAATTTTATTCAATAATATACAAGATGTCTAAGTTATTTTTAATATTTAAAAAAAAAATAACATGAGAGATCTGAAAGGATTTACGCGTTTTTCCCTTCAACTAACTATTGGAGATAAACCGAGAGATAAACATATCAAACCTTATATCCTTGAAATCAGGTTGAAGGGGACTAATAAATAAGCGCACAATATACTGGGTATTCCATTTAAAAAAATATAACTCCACACTGCTGCACTTTTTTGACGCGCCTAAACTGACTTAGTTAAAAACTTTTGACAATTTCTTGAAACTTTTGTATTTGACACTTTTGTCAAAAACGTCAAATGAAAAAGTTAGCAGGGGGTGACATTTATATTAGATCACCCTGTACCTTTCTTTGATTTTACCGGATACTACTTGGCAACATTTTTTGTCTTCATATTCTGGTTAGTAGTTTGAAATCGTCTGAATCATTTTATTTAACCCCATAAAAAAGAACCATCACTCATGAAAGGAAAGGCCATACCAAATAATTGACCTACGGGCCAGAGAAAGGTTAAAGCGTCACTGTATATGCAAGGCATGAAGCGGTCATTAGATTACCCAATAGCCATAGTTCTAGATTTTGTGCAAGATGCTGCAAACAGACAATGGCATACAGGGCCAAGCGGTTGTTTCTGTTTCAAAGTTTTCATTGTCATAATCCATCTTGGGAAAAAATACACCATAGGTCATGCATGCAGCAAAAATTTAGGGTAGCTTAGAATAGGAACAGATACCTACCTGATGAAAATTTTTAGACGACTATTCTCATTTTGCTATTATCAAAATTTTGAAGTTTAAAAATGAGGCAGAAAACAATTTGAAAGAATATGTTATAGAAATGGCAACGCAGCATGGTATAAGAGTCAAGAATTTTAGACTAGATAATGGTGGTGAGTTTTCATCAAATAATTTTCAGTATTTTTCAAACAAAGAGGTATAATTTTGCAATACACGATGCCATATACAGTCCCCAAATGAATGGCAAATCTGAGAAGATGAATCGTACCTTGCTGAACAAGATTCGAACAAAACTAGTGGACTCACAGGTGCCGCCTAAATTTTTGTGGGGAGAAGCACTAAGATGTTGTTTATGACAAAACCCATCGAAAATACAGGGTGACTGGTAAGTGGACGTATTCCTTTGAGGAGATGACATTAGAGCCTATTTGCTACCGATTAAACACTATTTACCTCTATACCATTCTTAACGGTTTTCGCGATATTTTCATTTTTCTAATTTTTATAAAATTCACTACCTTATGAGGCAAATATTTAAAATTAACGAAAATAACAAGGACCTTTCTGAAAGTCGTGTTTTAAATTTTAAGCTGACACACTGACAAAAATATCAGCATTGAAAATTATCGAAACACTAATGTTAACTATTGAGTTATTGCGGTTTAAACTTAACTTTTCTTGTTAAGTTTCTAACTAATGACTTATTTAACCCTAAAAATATCGAAAATTTCATAGTACTTCAAACGTACAAATAATTGGCAAAAGTACTCCATTTTATTGTCTCCAAGATAAGGTACATTATTTCAGAATTAGCTTTTTGCTTTATTGTTAAATAAATTATTTTTATTTTAAGGAGAGACGATATAATTTTCAACAGAATTCTAATTTATACCTGTTTTGGATATCAAGTGTTGCAATAAAAATTTTATCAATTTTTTTACTAGCTAATAGTAATAGTTATTAGTAAAGAAGAAGTACCTAATTACTATTTTCTGCTTGAAAATTTTGAAATTTGCATAATAAATTACTGGCACTTTATTGCCAAGCATTCTTGAATGCACTCTCTTCCAAATAAAGTCTGTTTCTTTTTTGAAGATAATTCCCAAGTCAAAAATTCACTACCAATGTTGGCAACACAAGCTCTTTCTAGATAAAAAATTTGAAAGCATTGACAATTTTACATTGTATCGCCAACATAATGTAAGTGTGACTTTTATCTTTGAAAAAAAAACAATATTTACCATTTGAAAAAATGTATTTCCTACCTTATAATAAAAAAAAAACAACATTCTCCTAATAAAAAAAAAAACAACATTCTCAAAATTAAATGAAAAAACTTTTCCAACAAGTGATGTAATTAATTTTCAAAATGACTACCCCCATTCCTTATGCAATCACGAGCCCGTCTTCTTACTTCTGTCCTGGTTACTCGATTTGAAAAGTTCTGTCGCAATATCGCAACCCCATTCTGTATCCTTTCAATCAGTTCTTCGCGCGTATTTACCTCCGTGGCATATACGATTTCTTTCAGGTGCCCCCATACATAAAAATCTAATGGAGTTAAATCAGGGCTCCTAGCAGGCCATGGAATGGGTCCACCCCTTCCAATCCATCTATTCGGAAACCTTTGCTCTAAGAGTTCCCGTATTGTAAGACGATAATGTGCAGGACATCCGTCATGCTGGAAGATCATCTCTTGCCTGTTCGCTAGAGGGACATTTTCTAGTAGCTCATACAAGTTGTTACGTAAAAATTCTTCATAATTTTCACCGTTAAGGTTATCCGGTAAAAAATGAGGTCCAATTAAATTATTGGCGATAACTCCCATCCATACATTGACACTAAATTTTCTTTGGAAACTAACTTGCTTCTTCTGATGCGGATTATCTTCGGCCCAGTAGTGCAAATTATGAAAATTTGTTATTCCTTCTCTGCTAAATTTTGATTCATCGGTCCATAAAATTCTTGTTAAAAATGAAGCATCCTCAATATCCGCATGGAGAATAAATCTGCAGAATTGAACTCTGCGCGCCGGATCACCCTCGTCTAGTCCTTGCACAGGAGTGTGATGAAATGGGTGAAGACCATTTTGATGAATCACTGACCAGACCTTCCATTGTGAAACACCCAGCTGTCGGGAAATTTTTCTGGTGCTTGTTGTTGGACCTTCTTCAAGTAGTCTCAAAATTTCACCATCAATGTTAACGTCTGCAGGAGGAGCTCCTACGCGTTCTACTCGTTGAAGGCTGCCAGATTCTGAAATGCGACGGTAAGTTGCACCAAACACACTAACATGTGGAATGCGCCTATTTGGGAAGCGACGTACATATTCTCTTTGAGCTTCAGCTGCATTTCCATTGGAAAAACCATAAATAAATAAAATGTCCGCATATTCAGCATAGCTAAACGTTGCCATTTTAGATAGAAGTTAACAGCGAAAGACTATCATCAGAACTATTTAAATCAAAACTTTGGACGAAAAACTGAAACTAAATTTTGTTATTGTTTATTATTATTAATTCAAAAAATGGAAAAATGCGTATGGTATACCTGTTGATAAATATCAACATGATTGGCGAGTATCACACCAAATTGCAATAAGAAAAGACTGGAAAATAATGTTGCTTACTTAGTCTGAACTTACAATTCTTCTAAATGCGAGAATAAAACCGTTACTCCTACAAATGAAAATTATGAAATCAACAATAAAACAACCTTATTTTAAAGACAATAAAATAGAGAATTTTTAACAATCATTTGTACGTTTGGTGGACTAAAGTGCGTTTTTTTTTTTAAAGATAAAAGTCAAACTGACATTATGTTGGCAATACAATGTAAAATTGTCAATGCTTTCAAATTTTTCATGTAGAAAAGGCTTGTGTTGCCAACATAGTTACTAAATTTTTGACTTGGGGAATTATCTTTTAAAAAAAAACACACTTTATGAAGTTTTCGAAATTTTTCAGCATAAAGAAACCATTAATTCGCAGAATTCAGTTCTGCAGATTTATTCTGAATTCGGATGTTGAGGATGCTACAATATTAGAGAAGGAATAACAAATTTTGATTTTTTACCTGATAACCTTAACGGTGAAAATTATGAAGAATTTTCACGTAACAACTTGTATGAGCTACTACAAGATGTCCCTTTAGCGAACAGGCAAACAGATGATCTTCCAGCTTGACGGATGTCCTGCACACTATCGTCTAACAATAAGGGCACTCTTAGACCAAAGGATTCCGAATAGATGGATTGGAAGAGGTGGACCCATACCATGGCCTGTTAGGAGCCCTGATTTAACTCCTGTTGCGATATTGCGACAGAACTTTTCAAATCGAGTAACCAGGACAGAAATACGAAGACGGGCTCGTAATTGCATAAGGAATGGGGTTAGTCATTTTGAAAATTAATGAGTTATTGATTAAATTGTATCAAAAAGTTTTTCCATTTCATTTTGAGAATGTTGTTTTTTTTATTACGATAGGAAATACATTTTTTCAAATGGTAATTATTGTTTTATTATGGAACGAAAAAATTAGGTGCCAATTGTGAACTATTTGAAAGAGAATGCATTCAACAATGCTTGGCCATAGAGTGCCAGTAATTTATTATGAAAATTTCAAAATTTTCAAGCAGAAAATAATAATTACTTCTTTACTAAAAACTATTACTATTAGCTACTAAAAAATTTGATAAAATTTTTATTGCAACACTTGATATCCAAAACAGGTATAAATTAGAATTCTGTTGAAAATTATATCGTCTCTCCTTAAAATAAAAATAATTTATTTAACAAGAAAGCAAAAAGCTAATTCTGAAATAATGTACCTTATCTTGGAGACAATAAAATGGAGTACTTTTGCCAATTATTTGTACGTTTGAAGTACTATGAAATTTTCGATATTTTTAGGGTTAAATAAGTCATTAGTTAGAAACTTAACAAGAAAAGTTAAGTTTAAACCGCAATAACTCAATAGTTAACATTAGTGTTTCGATAATTTTCAATGCTGATATTTTTGTCAGTGTGTCAGCTTAAAATTTAAAACACGACTTTCAGAAAGGTCCTTATTATTTTCGTTAATTTTGAATATTTGCCTCATAAGGTAGTGAATTTTATAAAAATTAGAAAAATGAAAATATCGCGAAAACCGTTAAGAATGGTATAGAGGTAAATAGTGTTTAATCGGTAGCAAATTGGCTCTAATGTCATCTCCTCAAAGGAATACGTCCACTTACCAGTCACCCTGTATAGCATGGGCAAAATAACCTTAGCAAACTAAGACTATTTGGATGTCATCAGGCATGGCACACAGTGTTTAGAGGTAAAAAGTTGAATCCAAAGGCAAGACGAGTGGTTGGCTATTGTGGAGTAGGATATAAATTATACTTATTAGATGAAGAAAAAGTGATTTAAACAAGAGATGTACAGGGTGAGTCATCATATTTTGACACCTACCTGCAGCCCTAATTACAGGTGATAGGTAAAAAGTGTAAATACAAAAGTTGTAACATTTGATCTGAACCGCCACAGTTTTTAATCAGATTCAACAAATTAGCAACGCAAAGTGAAAAAATATGTCGATGTTTACTTTTTTCAAATGTAATGCCCTTTATTTTCTTTCGAATTCTTAAAGTTCTCGTTTTTCTAATTCAGAATATATATAATATATTAATGTTTATTTCAATAGTTTTGGAAATATCTGCAGTTTAGTTATTTGAAGATAGCCGTTTTTTGAATAAATTTTACCTGTAACCTGTCGCAAATCATTCTGATTCCTGAATATGTCTTTGAATGACTAAACTCCAGATATTTTCAAAACTATTGGAAGAAACATTAACACATCATATATAATCTGAATGAGAAAAACGAGAACTTTCAGAATCTGAGATTACGGCTGCAGGTGGGTGTCAAAATATAGTGACTCACCCTGTACGCTTTAATGGAGCTTGTGATGATGGAGTTTAAACAGTCACATTCGAATAAATTGGATAGTTCACCCAAAGAAGAGTTAAAATACTTACCTGAGATTAATGAAGAAAACGAGGAATCCTAATTTAAAGAAACAGAAAATTTACCGGAAGATAGAGGAGTAGAAAGTGTACCTGATAATTCGCAAAGACTGACTAATAGAAATCGAGATGAATATGAAGATGCAGAGTTAGCTCAGGAAATGATCACTAGAGCAGGGAGAAAGGCTTCAAGACCGAAAGTGTTGGAAGACTATGAAATTTATGCTGCTTATTCCCTCCTAGCTGCTCCAGATAAAGAACCCAAAACCTATAGAGAAGTTTGTAATTCACCAGAATGTAATGAAGCCATAAATAAAGAATTGAAGTCCTACGACACTCTGCAAAGCTGGACTCCATCCGAGCTACCCGAATATTCTTCTCCTATTGATACCCGATGGATTTTCAAAATTGAGGAAGATAGCACAAAAAAGGCGAGACTTGTGGCTAGAGTTTTGCAGGTTCCATACACTAGAGAAGAGTATAGTTATTCGCCTGTATGCTGGCTACCTACCATAAGAATTTTGATATCTATTTCAGTCCAAAGAGGATGGAAGTTAAACCAAATAGATGTGCCAACTGCTTTCTTTGATGGTAGGTATGTACTACATTGTATAATGATGTAGGTACCTATATATAAAACCACCTGAGGGATTGAAAACTGGTGCAAAATGTTTGAAACAAATCGTTCATTGTATGGACTTCGCAATGCTCTAAAATTTTGGAATATAAAGTTTAACAACGCTATGTTAAATTTACGTTGTAGAAGTTCTGATTTTGATTATTGCCTATACATAAAAGATCAAGTAGGATTATGTGTTGGCGATGCGCTAATAACTGGACCTGACGATGAAGTCAAGAAATTGCTAGAAAAATTGAGGCATGAATTCAAAGTCAAGACTTCAAGGTATGTTAAATCATTTTGGAATGGAAGTGAATCAAACTAATGGTTTAACAAATAGGTCAAATAAAAATGATATGTCGCTTAATATAAGAATTTGAAATGAACGAGTGCAGACCAGTGGTTACTCCAATGCAAGCAAATTTTTACATAGATAGCAATGAGCCAATGCTTCAATAGAAGACTGATCTCTAGTCTAATGTATCTGTCAATAATTTCAAAACCAGACATTGCATTTAGTGTGTCGGTGCTGGATAAACTATTTACAAAAGCCTGACAAGCTAGAAAAAAAGATAATACGGTATTTGAGTGGAACTAAGCAGTGGCGCAGGCAGGGCCCAAGGCTTCAGAGAAAAATAGAAAAATAACAAAGTAGACGAAAGCTGTAAACTGCTCATATCAGAAAAAGTTTAAAGGAAAGCGAATCTCTGTTTTTTCCTTTATTTTTTTTTGCATGCCCCTTCCCCCAGACAACATTTCTGGCTGCGCCACTGGAACTAAGGACTATGGACTGAAATTTATAAAAGGTAAAGGTGATAGTGGAATGAACGGATTGTGTGATGCAGACTGGGACGGAGACCGAGAGACTCGAAAAAGTGTAAGTCCTAATTATGATAAAATTATCATAATTTGTAATAAAAGTAGTAGGTAATGTTCATAAAAAATGCGTTTCAGGTGTCATAATACATATAGGATGTTCACACATTGAATACCCTGCATCTCAAAAACTAGTTATAGGATCAAGTTGTGCTCATGGTAGTTATTGATCAGAAAGGTCAGATCCGTAACATAGGTAGGTACCTATCTACTAAAATTTGATTAAAGTTGACCGTGGTCAGAAATCCCATAAGAAGTGTGTTCTTATCTTATTTTAAACATTTCCTCCTTAAATCATCCAATGATCAGACTGCCTTCAAAAAATTATGGAAACTCATGTCTCATCTCCCATTATTATGTGACTCAAAAGGGTAATTCGTTCTAATTTTTAATTCTACATTAGATTTGAAATGTTAATTTAACGTGTCCGGCCTTAATGTTTCTGAAAAGACATAAAAATCCTGTTCGTAAATCATCAAAGTTGTAAGAAGCAAATAAGCAAATAAAAGCATCAGGAATCGATGCAACAAGAGCAGAAATTGTGATGCTGCATTCCATCGACCTAATTTATAGCATGTTAAATGTAAGCAGCTCATTTCTTATACTTATCGGAGATTTAAATCTCAATCCGATTAATGTTATTTAAAGAACCAGGACTTGTTGCATTTCTAAAAATAACTTTGCGTGGTTTAAATTTAGGCTTAAAATACACCACGGGCCCACGGATTTTTGGGGTCGCGTGTATATTTTTAAATTTATTTGTTTGTTTGTTTGTTTTCGAACTGGTTTATGTTTTTCCAAATCACCTGGGGACCTGTTTTGGGCGCGCGTGTAGAGTCACCAAGAGTATATTTGCATTTCGTAACACCTTTAGTAGTCAGTAGTTGCTTCTTGACATTCCGCAAGGATGAAAAAGAAGAAATGAATGCGGAGCACGCCAAGTTGAATTTATTTTTATGGCTTTTTTTTTGAGACATAAATTTCAGGATAACTGTTTTGAAAATACACAATATTTTATAAGAAGTTGAATATAGGTAGGTTCCTACTTTATCACTGAAGAATAGGTATAGTTCAAAAAAAATAGTTTCTAAGGGTCTCAAACTTAAGTGTACCTACTTCAGGGGAACAAGCCCTATGAAAGGCTCACTACAATTCTAGAAAATCAAATGTGCAATATTCAAGTCAAAGAATCCATTAGGTTTAACTTTTTCAGGTTTCATTTGAATAGGCACTTCTGGCAGTGGATATATGTATCTTTACTTGACTGCTTGACCCTAAATTTCATTCAGATGGATGATGATTCTCTTTCTTAGTCAAGCAAATTTTGTTTCACCTCACAAATTATGGGTTGGTTTGAAGATATGATTGGATGCAAATGCCTACTTCAGGCGGATATCTGAAAAAAATTTGGCTCTATGAAAAACATGCACAATAACTTTCCATGGCAAAGTCCATAAAGAACTGAAGAGAATTGATTGGTATTTACTTAAAACTAGAAACCATTTTCTTTATCGAGTTCAAAAACTCAAATATTTCTTCTTATTTTCCTGAATACCCTCGTCAATAAGTAATAAATACTATGACGACAAACGATAAATCTAGGATGAAACTGACATCAATCTCAATGATCAAAACCCAGCAATAAATCAACAGCATTGAAAATATTTGTCTTCTCACAACTAAATTACAAAACTAAACTGGATAATTAATAATGTGTTATAATGTGTGATTGGGATTTTATTACTTGATTAATCAATTAGGAGAACTTATGGCCGTCTAGATGATGTAAACATCGACGGCTTGTGAATTTTTCATTGGCGTAGAAATTCTTGTTTTATTTTTATTTTCAAACACTTTGGCCGGAACGGACCTAAAGTAGGAAATTTATCGTTGAATGTCGAAATCGGTCATTTTACCAACTATAAGCGTGAACCCATCTGTCGACTATCTGATTTGTATTGGCCAAAGTCGGAAAGAAGCTATCTAACGTCGTTGAACCGACTCCCCACATAAGTGTATTACGTGGTATACATTTAAGTTGCGCATTAACGTTGTTACAACGTTGGTGACAAAACTGTTTTACGTTTTAGCCATGTTTAACCGACGTAGAATTAAACTGTTTAGGTCCTATAATCTTCTATTGAAGTTGCGATGACGTCGTGTATAGTGCTTCTATGGGTTTTAAAAATAAATTCTTTTTTTGATATGTTCATTTCTAATTCGATGTCCTTGGCTCCTTGAAGTAATAGGGAACTTGCAAGTGAATTAAAATTTTCCAAATTTGTTTTAAATCGATAGTTTATGCTGCACAATATTCATATGACCAGTTTTTATTTAACTGATACCGCCCTTGTTACACAAAAAAATAATAATAAATTTGAAATAAAAATTTTCCCGCCAAAACAATGCTTCTATGATGGATACCTGTTTTGACGTCACGATTCTGTAAACAAACCCGTCAATAGGGAAATCTGTGATAGGGAACTTGCACGTTAAAAAAATACAAAAGCAGTCCTTCACAATATTCTTCATTCATTGCGACAATTTTCATAAAAAGCAAACTTTAACACACTTGAATAACATAAAAATAGCACTGCGTCAGCAGGAGTTCGTTTGCTGCGTATTTGATGTTTACAAAATCTCAACGTCACAAGCGCTGTCAAATTGGGATTTCGTGTTTTCGCGCCAAAGTATTTGATTTGAATTTCAATAAATTTTTTTTCGTACAAAGTATAAATTAAAATGGAAAAAAAGAAAACTATGTAATAACTGATCACTAGAAGTATCTAAAAAAAAATAGTTTGAGAAATATGAAAATTCCCTATCGGGGCGAATATCACGATATCATCAGCGAATCCTAAATTATTAAGGTTTTCTCCAATGTGAAGATGTTCTATAGTGCTGTAGATCTTTCTATAGCCTCCTTATTCTTTAGGTTGGTAATTATCGAATTTCCTTTCTATAGGCGGTTGTTGATTATTCCCATCAAAAGTTTGTATATCAAAGACAGGAGGCCTATGGGTCTACAGTTTTCAAGATTTGATGGGTCTCCTTTTTTGTATATCAGAACGATGATGACAGTCTCCCAGTCGTGTGGTATTTTCCCCTCAATTAGATATTTATTGAAAAGTGTTTTCAGTGACAAGGTATTCTCCTGCATCCTTCAGCTTTTCTGGCAGTACCTATATCCTCCATTTTTGGGGCTTCTCCGCTGTTTAATTGGCTTAGCGCTTTTGCAAATTTTTCCTCTTCTATATCAATATCACGGATCTCTTCTGACCCAACATTTAGAATTTTGGATGTTTCGCTTTCTTGTTTCTTGATTGTTATTTTCGTCGTTGCTTTTTGCGTCGTAGAAATTATCCACCACACGCGATATACCTTCTCTGTCTTCTATAATGTTTCCTTGTTTCATCAGCTTTGTAATTTCTTTTTTGTGTGCGTTCTCCCTTTTGAAAACGTCTAAGCATTTTGTTGTTCTATCAGTTTTTCAATTTGTGCTTCTTAGTAGTTTTTGATGTTTTGATTTGTCATCCTTCTGGCTATTTTGTTAGTCTCTCCATATTCTGGTGTAACTTTTTTCCTTTTCCTCCAGTATTTGTTTTCAATCTTTGCTAAATTTTTCTGACCCACCCTTTTGTTTCATGGTATTTTTTGCTGTATCTTTCATTGTTTTCGTTAGTCTTCTACCATTTATGGCTATTTTATATCTCACCATTCTATGAATCCCGCCAGTTGTGAATGAGCCTAAGACGTCTAGATCTTGGATCATGTGCTTTTGATGTGTCACTATATTATATAAAACGTATTTATCAATCATTGAGCCAAATTTTATCAAAAAGGAAAAATAGGTTATTCCTTTATGACAAAAATATAATAATTGACCAATTAAACATGCGACGACTCTGGTTAGTTGGCGTAATCTACTCTGTGGTGGCTCCAAAAAAGCCCTAAAATTTGATTAATGATTTCTTGGGTCATAGGTTATAGATACATAACAAATTGTTTATTTTTTTCCGAAGAGAATTTACCGACTGATAAAACGAAATGGATATCATAGACATTGTAAATAGGAAAGTTCGATGCGATTTAGAATAATTATTATATAATGTTGTTTTTAATCTATACTATTCAAACGCAATCTTGTGGTCCTCTTGATATTTTACAGGGAGATAAAGTTATCATAATATTATGACGCCGGTGGAGAAATGATCTTTGATCTCCCGTATAGGGACAATGGCTTTTTTTCATATAGGTATGCTTTCATGCTTATATAAATACAGCATGCATGAGTTCAATTTCTAATTAAGTGTAGAAAGTTCAAGCTGGCCCTTCTTCCACAATACAATTTTTACTTTTCAGGAGATTTTCCAGCGTTACAATTTACAAAATGAGTACCTAGGTATAGATTGGTACTAAATGAATCACAATATAAGTACTTATACCTATATTTGATCAACATTGAAATCGATTTTCAGAATTTTCATTCTAATTAGGTATAGTGATACCTGAAGTCTAGCTAGAAACTTTTTGAGGCGAAATATCAAAACCCTTAAGCCTAGACAAACCAGGAATCGACAACATACTAATTGGCAAAAGTATATATTGTAGGATGTAGGTAGGGTTATTTTTTCAAAATAAAACTTCACGACCAATAAATTATTTAGAAGCTCGTGACAAATTACAATTGGCGTCGTTTCTGACCAAACGTCGGAAAATGTGACCGCAAGAATTCAAAATACGACAAAATGATAAATTATCCTAATTAAAATGTTTCGCATAGCTCTATTAACTTGGAATTTGATTTAACACCTTGTTTATCGTCCACGGGCCTGGAATCCCAAATATATTTTGAAGTAGATTTAAGATTTAAGCTATACTCTATATCTGTTTTATGCACATTAGAAAACATCATATTGTTCAGATGGATATCTATATTTTCAAGATGCAAACCCTTTTTGCAGTAGTGATTCGTCTTTTTTTTCAGTTTATTCCACCTTTCTTCGAGAAAAATAATACCTTATATGTTTTGGTGAGTATGTATTAGGTAGGTACTTACCCCTAAAAAATTTTTCAGTTGGTAGGTAGGTACCTACCTACGTTAGTTTATTTTTTTATTTCATTGTTAGGCTCGGTCAAAACAACAAATTTTAATTTGTGACAATCAATCATATTTGATTTGATTCAATAAAAAGCATACCAAACACTGTTCTTTCTCAAAGCAAACGGGATATAGATTTAGAAAATTCTCTAGTGGGCCTTTATACATACATTTAGCGCTAATTGAAAAGATTTATCTGCACAAAAATATGTTCGAAATGTTGTGTGTGGGTTAGTTAACTATAAAGCAGTAACATTTCATTCATAAATTTCTTCCAAATAACAAGCTCTAAACGATCGCTGACGTATCGTATTATGTATCGGATATTTAGTACCTACGTCTTTCTGGAACCACTTCAAAATGATTAATTCCTCAAAATGTTATATTTATCCGAACTCCTCATTCCGAATATTTTTTTTTTTAAATCATGCCGTCATCTATCTGGGTAACCTGAAGACTGAAAAGAACCAACCAGGAAATGCTTGTTTTTGCTTTACAGGTAACTCATACCTATTTATGACGCACAAAATTTGAAATGTAAATTTCAGAGGGCAGTCGACTTAAAACACTAACCGACCTAACCGTAATATGTCTGAAAAAATAATCGGAATTTCGCGCTCGTGAGTATATGAATGATACAAGGATGGAAAAGGGCCAACATGACTCAAGTCTAAGGCGTCATTGAGGCCCCCCAGATATTTTTGGGGTAGGTAAGTAATGATTCGAAAAGCTGTGTATTTTTTAAAAATATTGTCACGAAACGTCTCTGCTTCGCTGTGTAGCTCGACTATTCACCCTGAAAAGCAGAACGGGAAGGGAGGAGTAATCAGGGAAACACCAGAACAGTTTTAAATAGCTAATATATATTGTTACAGGACGGAGATTACGGAAACTTGAATATTTTAGTTATTACCACATCATCGTCATCTGGGACCAGATAACGTCCCTTCGGGTGGTGAGGCTAAACAAAGGGCGGACAGTCAAACGTCGGGTATACCCCTGCAAAGCTAAATAACCAAACCAGCCCTACAGGAAAATCTAGAAAGCCTTTTCACTGTAGGTCAAAGCCTGGGGCGTCAGGGAGTACCTGCCCTGATAGAGATACGATAGCGTATTAACTTTATCAGTCCAGATAGTTCCCCAACTTTGAGTCGTCTCTTAACACCTACTGATTGCAGCGAAGCGCTGAGACACGACTGATTTGCCATAGTGTGGCCCGGGCTTTTATATCCAATATTTGCTGACTATGATTAGGATAATTTGTGTTTTCTTGCTTAGTTGCAGTTATTTGTTATAACCCGTGAGTCAGTGTTTTGAATTTGGTTATAGCCCGTGGTCCCATGTAGGGTTGACACATGCCCCTCCCGATGAAGGCATTGGCCCCACAATGCCCGAGGAGACGTATCTGGCTTCAAAAACTTAAAAAAATTACAAAAACTTTAAATAAAACTTAAAACTACATTATTCATCTTCGGGCGTCTTCTTCTTTGTGATTGGTTCTTTGTGCGTGTCCATTCTTCCATGGCTTCGAACACTAGAACAGTGTCTGCGGTTTGCTTCTACTTCGTTGGTGATTCTCTGGGTTTTGGTGGTTCCAAGGCTTGTTTGCCTGGATCACTAGATGTTCTGGTTTTGCTTTCATGTCAGTGACTCCTTGTGTTCTGACAACGTCTTCTGCTGTGTTGCCTAGGCTTATTGGCTCAGACTTTGACTGAAGGTAGTGGATCTACGTTGTGGGTCTAGGCTAGCAATTGGCCTAGGTTGGTCTTGTAGATGTCGTGGTCTTGGTCCAAACAATTGTTCTTGTAGATGTTCTGACAACGTTTCACGCCTGTCGTGGTATCTAGGTTGTTGGATCCCATGTCGTGGATCTAGGCTAGTGATTGGCCTAGGTTGGTCTTGAAGATGTGGTCTTGGTTCAAACAATTGCTTTTGTAGATGTTCTGGCTTTGTCTTCCGCATGTCGTGGTATCTGGGCTAGTGTATCCAATGTCGTGGATTTTTGGCCCGTGGTTTGCTTTTTGTAGTGGACCTTGTTTCTCGTAGGGGACCTTTGGTTGGAAGCTTGTTCCGTGGTTGTGGCGCTTTGAATAGTGCCCCTAGCTTTTTGAGTTTTCTCCTTTGAAGTTCCCGCTGCCACTGGAAGGTTATGGTTGAGACGCCTCTGCCTTGTCTTACTATACAAAAGTGATTAGCAAAGTTTACAAAATTTTCGAGTTTTATTTACATCCTATAGTACGGAAATCTCTTACCTTTTTATCATTTATATATAATAATAATTATCCTTACTTACTATCCCTTGTTATACCTGCTATATACATATATTTTTTGTAACCTAATATTACCTGACCTTATATTATGTATCCTTATTTATATTATAACTTTATCCCTAATTTCCATTAAGTTGCTGGCCAGCAATATTTTACCTAATATTATTTCATATTTTTATATCTTATTATATCAACTTACAAAAGAAAAATTAAAAAAATAATACAAATTTGTTTATTACGTTCCTGTAATAATTCATTCGCTTATTTTAGGCTCAAGCCTTGATTTTGCAGTAGTACTTCCGTCAGCAACCATTGTTGTAGCTTGGTGTTGGTTTGCTTAGCTTGCATCTTATTTCATTGTTTTCTAGTATCTCAATAAGCAATAGGCTATACACCGTGGGTTCTGCTCGAGTATAAGTTTGCTTATTAATCAAATTTTGGTTTATTTTATACACCAAATATATGACGAATATTAATAGCAGACTTGTGTGGTATAGAATAAAGCAATGCTTGCGGTTTTTTGTTATTATAATATTTATGTTTCTGTGTGCTATATTAAAAATATGCTCATTAAATTAATAGTGAGTAGGTATATTTTTCTATGTTAAAGTTTTATAACTACTAGGTTTCCGATGTGGGTCGCGATCCCAATCAATTTCGTACTAATTTTTGAGGCCTCAGTCTTCGCTGATTTCCTCTATTTCTTCCTCATTTTCATCAACATTACTCTCTGTTTCCGATTCTTCTAATAACTCTGTTTCTAAAATTGGGGAATCCCCTGTCCAAGGGTCGTATTAGGGCAGTATCCTACTTACATGGACCGTGTCCTTCTTTTTTCCACCAATTTTCTCAACTTCATAGTCGACCTCTCCTAATTTTCTTGACACTTTGTATGGTCCAAACCATTTCAATAGCAATTTCTCGCTTCGGCCTACTTTTCTCACCGGCACGAAAATTTTCACTTTATCTCCAATATCAAATTTCAACTCTCTATATATGTTTGCTGTCGAATCGTACTTTATCCTTTATTTGCCTCTTGCAAATATTCTCTGCCGCTATAAACCTTATAGCTAGCGCTTTTTCCCTCAAGTGTAGCGTATCCGCCTCTGAGTCACTATCAATCAACATTGCTTCCGACGGAATGGTCGGTTCCTTGGCGAAAGTCACCATAAACGGGCTAAGCTTTGTGCTATCTTGAATCACTCTCACTGCTCCTTTTTCTCCTCTACATCTAGTACTTCTTCCTAATTGTGTGATCGATACATAATAGTCTTCTGTCGTTTCTGTTTTTTGGTAACATAACTCTGACGTTGACTACTTTTTGTTGACCCTTTTTTTACATTTATTCATTTTCTGATAATCCTTCGTCTTTTTCGTTAACTTCTTCATCTTCCGAGTCTCTGTCTACCATATTGTTTTCAACTGCCACTTTTGATTCTCCCTTGTGTATTTTGCTCGACGTCAATTTGGACTTCAAGAAGCAATTTTGTCTACTCATCAAATCTTGTTCATCGATTCCGCTCACAAATTACGTTGATTTTGAATTTCAGAGTTTTTGTTTAAATTATTATTGACGAAATTATTTTTAAGTATCTGGTGTATCCCTTTTATGTTTGGATTGGTTAAGGGAAAGGTTATAGGGTATTTTCCTTCCGTCGTTCAGAGTGGTCCTGACTGTTTCCCTTGGCTAGGTCGTCAAGGTATTCCAGGAAAGCGGCGCCTCCACCAAATGTCACGAAACGTCTCTGCTTCGCTGTGTAGCTCGACTATTCACCCTGAAAAGCAGAACGGGAAGGGAGGAGTAATCAGGGAAACACCAGAACAGTTTTAAATAGCTAATATATATTGTTACAGGACGGAGATTACGGAAACTTGAATATTTTAGTTATTACCACATCATCGTCATCTGGGACCAGATAACGTCCCTTCGGGTGGTGAGGCTAAACAAAGGGCGGACAGTCAAACGTCGGGTATACCCCTGCAAAGCTAAATAACCAAACCAGCCCTACAGGAAAATCTAGAAAGCCTTTTCACTGTAGGTCAAAGCCTGGGGCGTCAGGGAGTACCTGCCCTGATAGAGATACGATAGCGTATTAACTTTATCAGTCCAGATAGTTCCCCAACTTTGAGTCGTCTCTTAACACCTACTGATTGCAGCGAAGCGCTGAGACACGACTGATTTGCCATAGTGTGGCCCAGGCTTTTATATCCAATATTTGCTGACTATGATTAGGATAATTTGTGTTTTCTTGCTTAGTTGCAGTTATTTGTTATAACCCGTGGTTCAGTGTTTTGAATTTGATTATAGCCCGTGGTCCCATGTAGGGTTGACAATATTTCAAAGCCTGAATGAAAAATATTACTTATAAGGCGTTGTAATTATTTAGTGAATTACCTTTAGAAATTAGGCTTTAATATAAACAAGAAAAACACGACATTCATGAAAAACTAATGACATAGGCCGGCATAGACATACGTTCTTTCGCGCGGTTTATCGTGTCATATGCAAAAACCTGTGAAAAATCATGAGCGTGAGTGAGGAGGGCTACACGCAATGATAGAATGGCAAGGGATTTCAGATGTGCTTTCATCTGGAATTGTGACGTCAGTACTCAAGTACATGATAGTGTAGTTCTCAACCATGTCCACACGCCATCCCACGTCAGTGTTTTGAGGCTAGTACGAAGACATAAACGCCGCGTAGCGAACTATCACGTTGAAAATTAGTACATGACAACATGCACTTCCAAACGACACGATAAATGACACTTTTTACCCATACACAAACGGTTTTTCCTTTCCAACTGATATGCCGCGCATAACCACGTGCTAAATCATTTGAATACTTTGTCAAGTGTATGGAACATGACGCTTTTTTTGCCACGCCGTTCTTTCGCGCGTGCAAACCGCTACATCCCAACACGCCACTATAACCGCGCGAAATAACGTGTGTGTATGCCGACCTAAGGACAAATAGAATATGATAATAATTAATACTGGTAACAAAAACCATATACAGAAGATATCAAAAGTACCGCATATTCACCCCAGGTTTATTTATCAACATAATCGTCAAGATATTTGGGAGATTGTCTAGTTCTTGATCCACGACGGATCTGGTTTTCTAGTTGTGGCTCACAGTGAATAGATTGAGACTGGTTTATTCTCTCACTAATATTTTCTTGTTTCTATGTCTCGCATTTGTTCTGTGAAAATAGGCTCCTGTAAAAAATCTACACTTTCTTCTGATTGAGTAGGCATATTTATAACATGGTTATCAGCATTATTTTCCGATTACAGTAGACTTTGATCACCACATGGGAACTGAATGTTTCAGCGAAACCGTTGCTTCTGGTCCATATGAAACTCGAACTATCGCATATTAAGGGTTAGCTTCAATAAGATCTATACTTCTTCAACGAGAGGTTCGTACTTTGATTTTCTAACATGCTTTTCCATATAAATTTTTCCAGAAGGTATTGCTGTACCATTCATTGATTTTCTGGAAAGACAGAACATTGTTTCATGTGAAGTAGAATTAGTTGCTGTACATAGAAGAGACCTGATCAAATGCAATGCATCTTCTAGAACCGCTTCCCAGTGTTGAATTTTCAAATTTCTTGAGCGTAAGGCTAGAGGAATCGTCTTCTAAGTTATGCCATTAAACCGTTCTGTTTGACCATTGCCTTCTGGATTATAAGGTATCGATCTGCTTGTAGCTATTCCTTTCGAATGAAGATAATTTTTAAAATCATTTGACATAAATAAAGATCCTTGATCTGTGTGAATATATCCAGGCATTTCAAAAATCGAAAATAAGTTGCTTTGACATCGAATCACCGTCTCAGAAGTCATGTCTTGGCATGGATAGGCGAATGGAAAGCGAGAATAATCGTCGATTATAGTGAGTACCTATATATTTGTTCCTTGAATCAGATGGAAGAGGGCCTTTAAAGTCCAGAGATATTCTCTCGAAGGCCGAAATTGCTTTAATGAGTGTTCCTTGATTTTTAATAAATTTAGGTTTGAGTTCTGCACAGACTGGACAAGACGCTGACATAATACGAATATCTTCTACAGAGTAGGGTATATTGCGAGATCTGACCCAGTGGACCATTCTAGTGATTCCAGGATGACACGAAGCTTGATGTAAATCGAATAAAGATTTCTATTTGAACCACATATTTGAAAAAATGTATCAGCTACTACGTTTTCTCGTTCTGATCAATATACTATATCATAGCTGCAACATGATAGTTCAAGTCGCCATCTTAAAATCTCATTTTTTATTTTGCTACTGTGTTAAGAATCAAACCTAAAAGAAACAGATTTTTGATCAGTAATCAGCTGAAAATGACGACCAATCAGAAAATAACTGGCCTTCTTGATTGACTCAAAATGGTAGCAATGGAATGTTCTGAAGCATTAGTCTCAACCACAAATGGAATGTTATCTTCGATTGAAGTGACAGCTGATTTTGCAATATCCAATTTAAGCTTCTCGAAATACAATTCGATGAATTTTCTCTGAAAAGCAAGGTATCCACTTTAAGTAATGAGCGAACATCCCAAGAGATCTTTTCAGAGACTGAGAGTCTCCAGGAACAGGTAGTTTTCGTAGAGGTTCAAGTCTAACTGGATCAAATTTCAAGGCATTATTCTCGATCAGATATCCAAGAAGTTTGATTGATTTTAGGAAGTAAGGACTTTTCTGTTCGTTTATGGTAAAATTGTATTTTACAACGAGTAAAAATTCTTTTAAGTTTTTATCATGGTCTGCTTGATTTCTACCGCATATCGTAATATCATCTAAATATGCATAGACACCTTCAAGATTCTCTGATTTTATTATGTAGTCTATTACCCGGTGAAAACACGCAACTCCGTTTGTCACACCAAAAGGAATTCTTCGGAACTGATATAATTTACCATCTGCCTCAAAAGCAGTCTGCTTTGGGGAACTTGGTGTTACGCACTACTACTACTAAATCTATAGTACTGAAAATCCTGAATTTTGCCACAGCACGAACAATATCTTCAATATTGGGCAGAGGATAAGCATCTTAATATGTAAACCTGGTAATGGTTTGAGAGTATCACCATCCTTTTCTTATGCATTTCATTTTTTGTTACTAATACCTGTGCCCGCCAAAGAGAGTTGCTTATTTCTTGTATAATTTTATTTAAATGAAGGTTTCTTATTCCAATAGAAATAAAGTGTTTATCTTCTGGTGAAAATCGTCTAGACTTTTTTGCAATGGCGGATCAATTTTTAAGAACGCCAGACTACAAATCGATAATGAGTTGTCAATATACAAGGGAGGCTTAGAACCTCCAAAATATACTTCAAGGGTTGAATGCTGTCTAAGAATATCATGACCTAATGACATCAGCACATAAATCAGGAAGGACTGAGAAACGTAATTTTTTGTAGGTATGTATGTCCCATCATTTCTAAGCGTACAAAGCAATGACCTGATATTTGAGACTGTAAGGCTGTTGTAGGGTAGGCATATCCAGTGTTTGAATGTATAGGTACATCGATAATGGGGCAAAAGTTTTATCAATGTATATTTCAGAACTCCCTGTATCTACTAAAGCATCAGCAACGACATTGTTTAATTTAATTTTGATAAGGCATTTAGTTAAACTTCCAGGAGCCGCCCAAAGAAGCCCAGAAGCAGGTATAATTGAGGCAGAAGCTTTGACTTTTCTTTTGCTTAGACATACCTTGGAGAAATGTCCACGTTTACCGCATTCAGTATACGTTGAATCTTTAGCAGGGCATAACGTGCGAAAATGTCTTTTAGTACTTCCACAGAAATAACATTTGTACACTTTCGTAGCAGCGGAACTGAGGTCTTCTTCATGTTTTTCCCTAGGATTCCCTACTTTCAGATTGAATTGAGTTAATCACACCTTGAGAGATAATTATGCTTCTGAATGTTATTGTGCCGATTCTAGAGATAGAGCTTGATTCTTGGCTTCATCAAGTTTCAAAGTAGTATTCTCCAACAATCGTTATCGAACTGGGGAAGAAAGCTACTAATGAAAAAATCTCTAGTGTAGTCGTGTTGACTTTCTTCAGCGCTGACAGCTTTGAAGTTACAGTCTTTACCTAGATGTTTTATTGCTTGTAGGTAAGTACTGATTAACAGTCTCGTCAGGTTGCTGCTTCCTAGAGGTTTGGAGGTAAGGCAGTGTCTGACAAATATTTAATTTTTAGGTTTAATGAAAATTGAATCCAATATCTTAATAGCTTCTGAGTAAGAAGAACAGCAGGATATGTGCTCATAATTGTTGTGGCTTACATAGTTCACCAATAGTTTCAATTTTCCATCATTCTCTAGTTTATCAACGGATGATATGAAATTGTTAAAACTTGCTTTCCAGTAAGTATGCAGCTTTTGGAGAGTTTATTAGATTTTAATGATTTACTAAATTACCTTTAGAAATTAGGCTTTAATTAACAAGAATTATACACGACATTCACAATGATCAAAAACTAATGACAATGACAAATACAATATGATAATAGCTCTGTTCCAGCCGACATGAAAACCGTTCTAGAACGGTAATTTCCAGTCGAATAGTTTGTTTGTCAAGTAGGGATAAACGTTCAACTTATTGAAAAATAGTTAGGCAACTGGAAGTTACTGGTTCTGGAACAGTTCTAATGTCGGTTGGAACAGAGCTAATAATTAATACTGGACGGGACACAGTTTTGAATTATGAATTTAAAACTTGAAAATTACAAAGACAAATTTTGAAAAACAATTCTACAGATGAATATTTTACTTTACAAACAAATTTTTGGGGTACAAATTTAAGAAGCAAATCTCCAATATAGAAATTTAGGAAAAAAATATCAGATTCGTGTTGAATTCGGGATTTATCAAAATGGATCTCATCAGATGGTTCACGAATCTGATATATGAATACCTAATGCATGTAAAATTAAATCATAGTGAGAATAATGTAAGGCACGTCTCTTTGTAGATTGGGAAATATATAATATAGGTAAGGGTAAGCTATAATAATTATAAATATAATAATAAATAGTGTCTATACAGGGTGGTCCTCCGGGAATGACATCGATTGCTTATGGGAAAACTGTGAAAGGTAAAAATTTGAAAATTTGGCAACATAGCAATGTCGATATGGGACATCCAGGTAAAATATTTTCAAAATGGCGGCATTTCCGGTCATACCGGAAGTTGATACCAACTCGGTTATTTTAAATAGAACACCCCGTATATTAATGTATTTTTGGATTCTAAGGAAAATTCTAAATACATTTCATGTACGATGTCCTATACCTAAGCCTAACCGTTTTTGACATATTTAAGTTTTTATGTAAAAAATTACGTTTGCAGACCCTAAAATAATTGTCAATTTTTCCTATAAGGAAGCCTTTATTCTTTGATTGAACCTTAATTCCTTGTTGAAAAGGACCTATTTTATTAGATTTTCATTATGTTTTGATAACTTTTAATACAGGGTGCTTAAAAGTTGAGAAAACTTCCAAAAATCAATTTTTTCAAATGGAAACCCCAAAATTTTATAATTTTATCTTGTTAAGCATTAAAAATAAAGGTAAGTTTGTGAAAGGTTATCTATTCCGAAAATGTTTAGTTTTCGAAATATTGCCAATTTAATATTTTTATATGGCGATTTTGCTCTAAAAATAATAACTGAACGCACCCTTGCGCATGACAGAATGACAAGCAGAACGTGCATGTCCTTGTCACATTCTGTCATGCGCAAGGGTGCGTTCAGTTATTATTTTTAGAGCAAAATCGCCATAATATAAAAATATAAAAATATAAAATTATTAAAATCTAATAAAATAGGTCCTTTTCAACAAGGAATGAAGGTTCAATCAAAGAATAAAGGCTTCCTTATAGGAAAAATTGACAATTATTTTAGGGTCTGCAAACGTAATTTTTTACATAAAAACTTAAATATGTCAAAAACGGTTAGGCTTAGGTATAGGACATCGTACATGAAATGTATTTAGAATTTTCCTTAGAATCCAAAAATACATTAATATACGGGGTGATCTATTTAAAATAACCGAGTTGGTATCAACTTCCGGTATGACCGGAAATGCCGCAATCTTGAAAATATTTTACCTGGATGTCCCCCATCGACATTGCTATGTTGCCAAATTTTCAAATTTTTACCTTTCAAAGTCTTCCCATAAGCAATCGATGTCATTCCCGGAGGACCACCATGTATATCTTTTCAATGACAATTGCTTTATAACAGAATTTCTCTCGTTTGTTCTTTATGCAAGACTGCCTGTGTCTTCAAAGCTAGACCAAAGGATGAAGAGTTGTTTGGTTATTCATGTGATTTTTGTAAAAATGTTACATGTAAAAACTTGTATCCCAACAACTAAAGCACATACCCTCTCGCTCTTGCCAGCGCCGGTTCAAGGCTCTACCGGGCCGCATCTAAACATTCAAGTATAGGATTCTGCACCTAGGCATATTTCATTGGTCCGTTTGAATTCGGACCGCCAATTGATGCGGAGTGCCGAAATCGGTACTTGAATGTTGAACGGTGCTGAGCCTTAGGTCAGAATGGTCCATTAGCAACAGCCATGTGGAGTGCCGAATCTAAGGTCAAAATGTTAAACAGTGCTGAGTATCAGGTCCGAATGTTGCCATGCGTTTGGCGCGGTTTTAATATTAAATCAGCTGTCCACCTCCTCCGTGTTCCTTGTTCCTCTTAGCTACAATTTTGCGGCGGATGCGGTCTATTTCTCCGTTGCTTCATGTGTTCTTGTGCTTAAACATGCAATATGAGTTTGCCTGGATCATTTAAACACTTTCAATGTGGTGAGCAAACTTACCGAGCCAACATTTTGGAGGAAAACGATATAAAGCAATGGATAGAAGAGTATAGTCACTAATTATAACAGATTCAAATGCAGGTTTGTGTTCAATGTCAATTCAATGACGTAGAATCTTCTTGCATGCGAATAGACTTTGGAAAATATATTTTTTAGATATGTTTTTGTATGCCATCATAGTGCTTATAAAAAAGTGGATCAAGGAAATAATAAGAAAGGAAAATCCAAAAACTGCTGTTGCCTGGCTTCGATTGATATTTTAATTAAACTAAGTACCACAGATACCAAAAAAAAAGATAAATATATTAGGGTATTTATTTTCAAAATTTTCTATTCTAATTTGCCAGGTTTCAGGTCTTTACAATCCCCCTCCTGGGTCCGCCACTGCAAATTATTGTCCAAGATTTTTTGAAATATATATAGTTGAAATAAAATAAATGTGTTACAAAAAGTAAATAAATTTTGTTTGTTGATTTTGTACCGCGCTATAACAGAGTAACATTCCAACCTGCAGCTGGGCACTGTTTAACATTTTGACCTTTGATTCGGCACTCCATATAGTATATGTATATACCATTCCGACCGTTCAACATTCAAGTACGGATTTCGGCACTCCGCATTAATTGGCGGTCCGAATTCAAACGGACCAATGAAATATGCCTAGGTGCCGAATCCTATACCGGAATGTTTAGATGCTACCGGGCCCTAGGTGGCAGAAGGTATGGGCCTTAGCCCATAGTAACTTTTTACTGTTTTTGTCCAAATTGAAAAAAAAAGCCTTTCAAAATGCTGCTGGAAAGTCTTCTGGAACGTTCTAAATGGCTAAAGTGTTCTAACTTGGCTTGAAGAGTTCTGGAGCATTCTAGAAGTTTTTCAGTAATTTCTAAATTGTTCTGACACATTCTGAAGTATTTTAGAGCCCTATTCGAAGCTCCAAAAAGTTCTAAATTGGTTTAAAAAAGTTTTAAAAGGTTTCGTCCTAATTTAGGATTAAATTTAGAACTTTGAAATTATTCTAAAATAACTCTGAAGTTTCTCAATTGCTCCAAAATGCTCCTGAAAATTCTGATTTACATTTGAACTGTTTTAAATGCCTTTAAGGAGTTTTAAAGTTCTACATCAGCAATCAAAATTTGCTCTAAAAATCCTTCTGAAAGGCGTTTTGTAATTTTTAATCTGAATCCTAAGATTCTGGCGCTTTTTAAAATGTTTCTGGGAATTCCAGAGTATCTGAGTTTGAGTGTTATGGAGCGTCCTAAAATGGGTTTCAACCTTCTGAGTTGTTCTAAAATGCTTTTGGAAATCGGTGTTTGAATGTTTTGGGGAATTCTTCTGGGTTCTGAAATTTCCAAAATTTTCTGAAGCCCTACAGAATGCTTTTGGAAATTCTGAATTTAATTTTAAATGTTTTGAACTTTCAAAAAGGTCTATTAAAGTTCTAAAGTGTTCTGAAGCATTTTAAATGGTTTCCAGTAACTTCTAAATTAAATGAGAAACGAATTCTGTGGGAAATTTTTCCCAAAGACGTCTCTAAGTCGTCCATAAACGACATTCAAGACGTCTTGTCTATGTCTCAGAAACATCTTGAAGGCGTCGTAATGTAACAAAACCCAACGTCTTCCAGAGATCTGCCTATAGCACTAAGACATTCTAAAGACTACTTCAAATCTTCAAAGAGATGTCTCAAAAGACGTGTTTGAATCTCTTTTTAATACATAAATCATTATTCACTTTTAGGCTTGAAGAAGAGAAAGATATGAATTAACGACATTTTATATGGACATCTTCAAAACAACGTCTTCTAGGCGTCTTTTCTTGGTCTTCAGACGTTCAGACGCAATACTAGCGTTGCCAGATTTTCAAAATTGAGGTAGTGAGTGGGTCGAAAGGGAAAAAAAAAATTGTTGAGGTGCCACGCCCTAATTTTGTCACATTTTATCACATACTATACAGAGTGTACGAAAAGTAACGGGACGGTCCATTTATCTCTGAAACCAGTGGCTAGTGGTGCAATTTGAACAAAATTTTACGAATTCAAAAATTGTATTGACTTTGTTGCCAGACTTACCAATTATAAACTGCTGGACAACTGCTTCCGAGCAAAAAAATTTTTTCACCTAACTTTCAAGCTCAATATTTTTGGGACCATACCAGATATCGCCCACCGGTATTCACGAGCTGACAGATTGACTTTTTGTGAAAAAAATTGCTACACGGAAACCAGAGGTCAATATTTTAGTTCCAAACATATCGAGCTTGAAAGTTAGGCGAACTTTTCCTTTTGCTCGAAAGCAATTGTCCAGTAAGTTTTGTTATTACAAGAGGAACTGGACTAGACAACTTATACTTGGACCAAGTAAATTGGCAGCCAGCCTACTTACTTGGATGTTAGGACCTATCCTGTACTTGGATAAACAGTTAATACAATCCAAGTATCGTCTAAGTGAGGCGTGCGCAGCGTGCAAGGCTCCAAATATACTTGGACCGTGTCAACCGAACCTGGCTTGAATAAAGTGGAGCTTGGCAGATAATTTTTGGAACTCAAACTCCCCTTATAATCTACAGTCAGCGTCACAATCAAATACATTCAGTTCAGATTAGATGCCCAAGCTCTCAGGCTTGAGTAAATCTATCTTCGTTTGGTATTGGAGATAAAAAAATATGCAAATAAGCTCCCCATTTGCGTTGAGTTGCAAGATTTATAATGAAGTATTAAAATTATGGTAAAAATAAATAAGGGCACCTGATTCGGAATTATATTTCATTTAATTTCTATTTTTGAGGAAAGCGGGGATTTTGTTTAACTGCGCGGGAAGCAGAAGGTTTAGTAAAAAAGTGGGAGACTTCCGCCTAAATCGGGAGGGTTGGCAACCCTACGTAATATACAGACCCTAGAAAAGACGTCTTCAAGACTTTGTGTGCTGTCTGGGTAGTGGAACATCTCGTGTCTATTATCTATTACTCGTTTAACGGATGTTCATCAGCAACATGACATAAGGTTGGATGGACTCTACCTGAGTTGGGAATCCCACAGCTGCAGAACAGTTTTGCCGATAATGTGCGTAATTCGGGTGGTGTCGTGCGTCTCAGGGCGCAAGGTTACCAAAATAAGATATTTGATTTCAGAGTGAATTTCGGGCCCCATTGAGCGCCCGGGCCGTAGGCGGCCGCCTAATCTGCCTAATGGTTAAACCGGCGCTGGCTCTTGCACAGCGTAACCTTGTATTTCTGTGTGGAGGCTGTAAGAGTAAAATGACTGACCTTCATAATATGACAAAACTACTCAAGGCTTATGAAAAAGTCAAGTCTGATTTAAAGAAGAAAGACAAGCAAATCGAAGAGTTGGAAAGGAATATGCACTCAAGAATTTCTGAATTACAAAATGAAATCAACCCGCTAACTGAGGAAGTTAAGGCGGTTAAGGTTAATGAACACATGCAGAGACTAAACCGTAGAACTCGTGACTTCGAAGAGGACGTCTTCAATGCTGAAAACAACTTCGAAGTCACCATTCAAGAGCAAAAAGAAGGAATAAAACTAGCAAACAAACAGATCATTGGCCTTTTGGAGTTGAACTCCCATTTAAAGGATGAACTAGATGCTTGTAAATCTAAACTTGAGTCACTTGAAAAATATATTGACGAGCTTAAGGGCCTGAAAGACCAAATGCTTGTAAGTATCGAAACTTTGACCAAGGAAAATGAAATGTATGGGCATGATCTTAGAAGGGTGAATTATGTGCTTTTCTCACTGAAAGACTAGACTCACATTGGTGCTACTAATATTCCAACAGAGCGACGACTTCTAGAGGATCCGCCTTTTTGAAAAATCTATCCAGATATTCCCGTAAGAATCCATAATACTCGCAGGAAGGTGTTAATCTTATGTGACCAAATGGGCGGTGCTCGGTGCTGTCTTTGAGACTCAATGCGTAATTAAGCCATTTGCAACATACAATGGTGTCAGTGAAAATGCCAATCAGCTAGCGGCGAACTTTGGTGAATTGGATTATTTAATCGTTTTAGCTGGTATTAATAATTTTGAAAAAGTTAATAAACCCAATATGTCCTACATCTACATATAATAAACTAAAACTGTGCCTACATACAAACGTAATTGTATTGTCTACTCCTTTTTGTAATGTTGGTGATCCGATGAGAGTTGTTACTTTCAATTATAAGCTGTCACAGCTCCTATATAACCTTGACAAGTTTTCCTAAAACAAATTATGTTTTTTAAATATCAATAACGGCCTTGGTCAGAAGCATACTAATATTAGGATAGCTAAGTTTATTGTAAGTAATATTAATTCATGTGTATGTCTCTCACCTATATAAAAATAAAAACTAGTTCTAATAATGTAAGAGGTGACAGTTCCTATGAGTCCGATACTTCAGGGGATTAAACTCTTGTAGAGGCCTATAATGCTAATGAGGATGCGCATAACCAAAATCATTCCGGAACGAATTTTTTGCAGGATCTCAACGAAGGGTAGGACACATAGGTAACATGCTCATTTCTTATCAAAACTGTAGAGGGGTTAAAACAAAACTAGATTCATTTAAATGTGACATGTTAAACAGTGACGCTGAGGTCATTGCTCTTACTGAAACATGGCTTAATGAATCAGTGTACCTACACTTCGGAATTTTGTGGTGATGATAGAGAAATAAGAAATATTCAGAAAAAATAGAATTCCACATTTGACCAGTAAAAATCAGGGAGGTGGAGTCCTTCTTGCAATAAAAAATGTTTATAATGCTAGCAATATTGATATTTTTGATGAGGAGCTTGAAGCTTTATGTGTTCGTAACATTTAAATTGCTTTGAAGATTAACAATTCTCAATGTTGTTCGGTAACTTATTAAAAACTAAGGGCCCAATATTTTGGGGAGAACGACATGCCAGTTTGGATTTGCAAATATTGGTGTGAAGGTAAGAACTATTTCTAGTGTTTAAGTTATGTATACCAAAGTTTTTTTGCTCGTCATCTAGTGATGTCCTACTTAATTTTAAGAGTTTTTTAGCATTTAACAATTTACAGCATATTACCCAGGTTCGTAATCCAAACAATGTTATACTTGATTTTATAATTTGTTTTCAATGATGTGAGTGTCAACATTGATGATGATCCACTGGATCCTCATCATCCTGGCTTAATTGCTGTCCAAAAGCTGTCCGTGAATCAGACTGTAAACAATTTCGCAATACCAATATAGTTTATAGTATATTTCATGATTGTGTACCAAAATCCACCCAAGTAGGTACTAAACACCCTGTTTAGTTCAATGGAGAAATTATTAAAATCTGTTTTTTTTTTAAAGATAAAAGTCAAACTGACATTATGTTGGCAATACAATGTAAAATTGTCAATGGTTTCAAATTTTTTATGTAGAAAAGGCTTGTGTTGCCAACATAGTTACTAAATTTTTGACTTGGGGAATTATCTTTAAAAAAAAAACAGACTTTACATTTCAGAATAAAAATTTATTTTCAATTTCACAGACTTTAGTCCCACTAAATTGAATCGTGAATATTTTTTAAAATTTGAATTTTTTAAGTCCTATTTCTGGGGTAATAAGTACAAGGCCCTGCGAACAGTGGCGCACCCAAGGAGGGGGTTTTGGGGGTTGAAACTCCCCCCCGAAATTTAGCACTCGTACAAAGAATTTTCCGGTAAAATTTTTTTTTTTGTGATTTTGGTTAATAGGTAGGTACCTACAAACTTTCCATTTTACATTGAAAAAAAGCCTATTTACGTTTAGTGAAATTAATGAAATCTGGAATCGAAACCAAGAACATGGAAATCTGGCAACCTGGCCCTACATCGTACATCGCGATGGCATGTAATATTGATAGTTGATTTGTAAAGGGCGCTACTGTACTTGGAGCTCTTAAAATTTTGGCGCGTAAATAATCGAGTGTAATTTAAACATCAAAGGCGTTTTCTCGCGTCTCAAATGTTTCAAAACATTGTTCAAAACTGGTTTAAGTAATGTCACTATGACGTCATAATTTCTCGGCGCGAGAAAATGGTTTGAAAACGTGGATTGGATTGTATTTCGAAACGGTTGGAACCAATTTTGACGTGACGTCATGAGTTTATCGCGAGAATGTACACTTGGCCAATCATGAAACTAGTACGCCTTCTCTTATTATGTGGTATTGTGTAAATCGACCTTTCTTATCACTTCAAAACTGACAAAAAGAGTCAAGTCAGTGTCATATTCAAACCAATCATATTTATAAAGAATGAAGGCTTTCACGGCCGGTCAAATCTAGCAAAAAAGTTTTTTCCGGGCTATAATGCCGTGGTCCATTAGTATTTCTACCTAACGTTTCGTCTACTGCTGCGGTAGACATCTTCAGAGGCGGTGTGGTAGAGGACGAAGTGTTCTCTTCCGTGTTTCTCCGATGACTACCACACCGCCTCTGAAGATGTCTACCGCAGCAGTAGACGAAACGTTAGGTAGAAATACTAATGGACCACGGCATTATAGCCCGGAAAAAACTTTTTTGCTAAATCATATTTATGTTTGGCCAAGTGTACTGTTTCAAAACAGTTTTGAACCAGATAAGGTAACCTTATCGTTAAGGGAAACTTGAAATCAGTTCATTCAGGTGGCTTAAGATTCACCTGCAATTAAGGAAACTTTGATAAGTATACGCTGAAACTTGTATTAAGGATGACTCAACGTTATTCTGTACCTTAAGGCGACATTGAAATACCGACCCTTAGTCATCTTTCCTTCTACTCAGTTAAACGGATTAAAAATATTGACATTTACTGCCAAAATTGAAAGCACTCCATGGTCCTTATTCTTGAAACAGGGGAGCAACGTTCTCAAGAGAACGAGTGTTCTGTCTTTATTACTTATATTATCTTCTGCATATCATTGAGAAAGACGGAACACTCGTCTCCTGGGAACATTGCTCCCTTATTTCAAGAATAAGGATCCAGTTCACTCGCGCCCTCTACAAAATTTTGGGGAACTTACTGGATATTTGCCGCCATTCGCGGTTATGTATGGTAAAGGTGTATTTCCACCAAGCGCGCAAAACGATTGCAAATTTGCGAATGATCAGCAATGTTTGTGAACATTATTTAATTGGTAGAAACGGAATTTAGAATGTTTGCAACCATGTAGGAAACTTTCTTTCTTTTAAATACACACGATTATGAAAACAGTGGCGGTGACAATAGCTTTTTTTCGCGCAGCTATTTTGCTGCGAGCGTTCGTTTTAATTGTTTTTTGATGGCTTAAAATAAACGTTTTTGGGCGTGACACCCGAAAAAAAAATTCTTCTTATGGCGGCCGGCCTACGGCCGCGCCTGTCTGCGATGAACCTTGATCATTATGAAAACCCTCCCCAAATGAAAAACCTGGGTGCGCCACTGCCTGCGAAAGGAGCTTACATGTAAAATAGGGGTAGCACATAAAAGGTACTTGCTGAATCTGGAGAGTAGCTTAATATTATATCCCAGGTATTTTTGGTCATTTTTGAAAGGCCAAAAAGAGAGTAAATACATCAGGGAGGAGATGAACTGGGGAAATTGCTCATACAAAGGAACTGATCAGTCTGCGACTGAAGGCTTTGCCTCATTTTTTAAATCTGTGTTTGTGAATGGTGATACGTCTGAATGTGTTTGTGAGCTATCTGATATAAAGTCCTATTTTTGGGATGTGTTAATATCCGATGAAAAAATCTTGAATGCTATCAAGAGAATGAAAGCTAATAGGGCTATTGGTCCAGATGGTCTGCCGGCATATTAAGGGGTGTAGTGAGTCTTTAGTTTAACCATTGAAATTTATTTTCACTTAAAGCCTGAAATCTTCCATTTATCCTGATCAATAGAAATCTAGTAAGGTCATTCCTATTAATAAAAGTGGACCTAAAAAACAGATCAAGAACTATCGTCCGATTAGCATTGTGTGTGTGTGCAGTGTCTAAAATTTTCGAGAGAATCCTATTTGAGTTGATTTATAATGAAGTCTCTTCTAAAATCACACAATTTCAACATAGATTTCTACCAAAAATATCTACTTTCACTAACTTAGCTGCATTTTCCCAGTTTGTCCATGAGTCGCTGAAGAAAAAACCTCAGGTGGATGTAATTTATACACATATGAAAAAGGCATTTGATAAGGTTAGGCACTGTATACCTAATTGTGAAAGCATTGATGGATATGGATGTTCCCCCTTATTTAATTAATATTAAATCCTATATATTTTAAAGGAACCAGTATGTGGATATAAAAGGATGTAAATCTGTAGTCTATGAAAGTACATCAGGCATTCCCCAAGGTTCAAATCTGGGACTTCTACTTTTCTTGGTAACAATAAATGGCATTGTTGATGTGGTGAAAGAGTCCAAAATGTTGCTGTTTGCTGATGACTGTGATAGTATTCAGCGTTACTTGGATTGTGTTGCTGTCTGGTGTAATAGAAATGGATTCAATATGAATGTTGATAAGTGTTCCTGTATGTCCTCGTTAAATCATAATATTTTTAACAATCCATATTATAGTATTAAGGATGTTTTGTTTGTTAAATACGGTAAGCTGTCAACGTGACTTGGGTATAATTTTTGATACAAATATGTCATTTAATGACCATATAGTAACTACGATACAGCATGCACAGAGAATAATGGGATTTGTGATAAGAAATACCACACATTTTAGCATTGACCTAAGCCTTAAGCTCTTTGACATTTTAATGCTTCCTAAACTAGAGTTTAATAGTATTATATGGTCACCACAGTATAATAATGTATGGAGATCATTTATTGAGGGAATACAGAGGAAATTTCTAAAGTATATGTTTTCTAAGAAGTTTGATTTCTATTCTCAACAAAGCTGCGATAATAGAATTTTATTACGTATGTTCAATATAGGATGCCTTTGGAATGTCGTAGAACAAGAGCATGTTTGTGTACTATGTTTAGGTTGATAAAGGGAAATATTGAAAGTCCTGATATTCTTACCTGTAAATAAATTATAACTCAGTAAGTTGGATTTTAACGAGATTTTTAACTAAGACCACTTTGACTTACTTACCTAAGTAAATTAGTTATAGGGTGTTCCAACGGGATTTGATGGAGTCTGTCATTATTCATACAAAAAATACACTATATATAGAGGCATGGGAGTTTATGTTTTGAAAATGATATTTTTTATGCTGTTATATTCACCATATTTTGCTTTATGTCATTAATCGTCTATAGGGTTTGAGTTTATTTCATAAACTTTTTCTTTGATAAGATCTCAAAGAAAAACATCTAGAGTGGTTAGTTCGGACAATCTAGCAGGCCAATTAATGTTATCGTTATCAACCCCAATAATATTGACTTCTATTAATCCCAATAATATTGACTCTCATTACCTGTATAGGTAAAAATGTAGATAATTCCAAACATTATTATGCCCGAAGTCTTTTCCTGCATATATATAAAATTTTAATGAGCAAAATAGACAACCTCAAGTCGGACATAATTACGATGTTCTTGGTATGTGCGGCACGAGCGTCTTGAAAGATGCAAGCGCGACCATTCCGATGTCCATTATTCCATTCGAGTAATGTTGTATCTGTTTCAGTGGCGCCTAATCTTCCAGCTATTTCCGCAACAGCAGGCGCCGGGGTGCTGCTACTCTGCAAGATAAGAATGTTCTCGGTTTGCTGCTACCGCTTGGTCCTCGCCGATGGCAAAGTTGTTGTTTCATGGAGTAAAGTTGTCAAACGAAACGGAGCCGAGAAGCCGGTTGGTTGGTTTGGTTTTAGTTTTTAGTCGTGGTCCAGTGCTCGACAAATTGAGCCGCGAAGCGCCGATCGGCAAAGGAACTACCACGCGACTTAAGTTTATCGAAGTCAATCGGAAGGGTTGTTTTTCAAAATTTTGTGAATGCTCACCCCGAGTGACGTTGTGTTGCTTTTAGTGAAATTTTTCATATTTTTTTTTGTTCGTATAAAGGTGAGTTTTTATTAAACATTCAAAAGTTTGTTATTGTTTTCCAATTGAAAATAAATTTTTTCATCAATTGAATGTACTAAATGAATTTGAATCAAATTTATAATCAACGAAGATTCTTCTCAAATCTTCCCCTTAAGTACCTATGTGTTATGTAGTGCGAGTAATTGGATGTAGCTAGTACTTAAACAAAATTAGAATATTGTTCTGTGAAGACTTTTCTTTCAGAGTACCTACAAAATATTTTTTTTTAGGTTTTACTTAAATAGCAAGATCATCCCCTACATAAAGATATCTAGAAATACATACATAGGTATCTACCTACCAGTATAGGCATTTCTTTGTTCCACACTTTATAATAAATAAAAAGTTCATTAATTATGACTGAGGTAGTTATCTATTATTCAAACTTTATAGAAATGCAGAAATACATTACTTTCTTAGATGTGACAATAGGGTGATAAGCTTTTTTTATTTCAAATGAATCAATTTATGTTTTTTATCAATTTATGCATTTCTATTTTGAATTTGTAGATACCCATGTTAGAAAAATGTTATCATAGGTTTGAGTAATCCTCCCAATCACTCATTAACAGCTAATCATTCTTCTTTCTTCCAACATCAGGCTAGATTTTTGTTTAGAAGAAAATCAGTCACAAGATAATGTTAATTTTAGTATGCAAAAAGTACTAGTTGAGAAACCTCTATTTCTCTGCTAGCTTTACTTTAATGCAGAAAAATGATATCACCAAATAACTAGCGTGATTGACTGGACTTCTCCTTTTTTTCTGAAATCTAGCAGACACTTCTCGAGAAATTTCCTACGGAATAAAACTCACATACAAATCACAGACACTTGCCTAAAAATTTAGGGGATCAATACAGATAAAAGGTCAGGGGTATCTTTTTCCTTAGTTTAGGTCAATTTATATTTAATTGAAAGAAAAAAGATTCAGTACAATATAACGAAAGATATACAGTGAGGAAATTGTCCAGTACTTTCAGTAGGTACCTATAGTCCAGAGACGAAATGAAGCTTTATGTAATAAATCCGGAACAAAATCACCTAAAGCTGACTATTGCGGGAATGTTTAGCATTAGCATTTGTCCTCAAGATTAACATACCAAAAGTCCCCACTCCTCTACTTTGCGGAACGCGAAACACTCCAAAAATTGTTTTTTTTATCCGAGAAAATTGTAATTTTTTTAAATTTTAAAAAATAACTCAGAAACAAGCAGGAATATCAAAAAATGCTAGGAGGAAAGAATTGTAGACCGATAAATGCTTGATGATCTTGGTTAATATGAAAATATCGTGAGACTAACCAAAAAAAAAGTTATAGTATAAAAATACGTCAAAGTTCAAAATTAAAAAAAATATCTTAATTTAAAAGTAAGTTCCTACGTTTTTTCCATAAGTTGGCGTAAGACATAAATAACTTGAACATGGAATAAGTAAATAAATTCTAGATCAAGGTACAAAATTTAAAACGTGGTAGACCAAAAAAAAAAGCTTAACCAGGAGGTTAATTAGGTACCTGTTACAGGGTTTTCCTTCTGGTAGGTAGTAAATAGAAAATTTCATACCGAGCTAAAAAGTGTTTCATTACTGTCGAGAGATTTTAGTTAGACCACGGCTACGCCTCGCTCTAACTAAAATCTCTCGACAGTAATGAAACTTTTAACCGAAGTATGTATACTATTTTATTTACAATCATTCGAATTTTATAATTTTTATTTAAATGAAAACTAAAAAATACAATAAATTTTAACAATTTCATTTACTTTCGGCACACGGGAGGAAAGTAAACTTTCAACCCGTGGGTGGAAAGTAAAAGTCAAAAAATACAGTAAATTTTTTAAAAATTTAATTTACTTTCGGCTCACGGGAGGAAAGTAAACTTTCGACCCGTGGGTGGAAAGTAGAAGTCAAAAAAGTTACATTTTCAAAAAAAATTTAAAAGTCAACATTACATGTATGATTGTAAATGAAATATCAAAATTGGATGGATGGATCGATCGGATGAAAGTCGACTCCTGCTGCAAGGAATTGAGAAAATGTTCCAACTCAATAAAATAATTTTTCCTACGACTGCCTCTGAAAATGGAGTTTTTCGCACGCTAGGCAACCTCTGAAATTAGAGTGCGAAAAAGTTTTTCACACGCTTCAAGTTTTCTAACAAATGAAAATTACATATTTGGTTGTTTTATTTTGCAGTTGTAGGAAAAGCATTGTGAAAAACTCGTTTGAAAACCTTTTTTCACACTTGCTCGACTTGTGGAACTTACCTACGGCTCGGTCCAACAAACTGTCTCGCCATGCGAAAAAAGTCGTTTTCAAAACTTGTTGTTTAAATAACTATTTCGGTATACATTGAACAGAACAACATGGAGTAGGAGGACAAAATTCAATTTACCGCTTAATTGAGAATAAATCCCGTGAAACATAGGCACATAGGCACACACCACACTTTTGTACATACGCAACTCAATTAAATTTTCAATCCTAAATAATGCTAAGTCTAGTTATGCTGAACAGGTATGGACCGAATTTAAAATTAACCTATTAAAAAATGTTGTGGGCGTCGTATATAGGCCTCCTGGCACCAACAATGTGAATGAATTTTTGAAAGAATTTGAATGGAATGTCTCCCAAAATTTGCTGATGTATTCAAATCTCGTGTGCTTGGGCGACTTCACCATTGATGTTTTCAATCTTGATTCCGTGTATTCTCAACAATTTCTTTCCTTGCTGAATGCGTATAGCTTAACACAAGTCATAAACGAGCCAACCAGGCGGGGTCTTACCAGCGCAACTGTCATAGATTTAATTTTGTGCTCTAACAAGGATCTTCTGTCAAGTAGTAGTGTCGATACCTCTTTCGATGCATCTGATCACTCCCTTATTAAGTGTCAGTTGCGTTTGAAGGTCTCCAAACCTAAACCTTCCTTAATATCTTATAGAGATTTACGACATTTTGATCGCGAAGCGTTTTATGCTGAATATACCTCTTCATAATATCTTTTATCTACAGAATGTCGATGAAAAGCTGGAAACATTCAATAGATACATTTTAGGCTTGTTTGATAGGCATGCCCCCATAAGAAATGCCCGGGTAACAAAAAAAAAGACATCCTGGATTTCCCCCAATATAAGGCTCACTATGAAGCTACGGAATAATGCCCTATCTAAATTTAAGCAACGTAACACGCCAGAAAACTGGGAAAACTATCGACGGCTTCGTAATCAAGTCACAATCGCGATTCAAACTGAGAAAAAAAAACTACCTTGAAACCAATTTGAATATAGGCAATCCCAAAAATAATTGGAAGCTGCTTAGGGAGCTCGGTATATATTCGAAGGATCCTATATCCATCCTGAACATCTTGGTAATGTGGATGACATAAATCAATTTTTTATAAATGCTGCTTCTTCATCAACCCCTGATCCAGCTACGTCACTCTTCTATCGCGAAAACAGAAAACATGATGTCGGCTCTTTTGAGTTTAGACTTGCCACCCCTGAGGAGGTTCACACAGCCTTTTTCTCAATCAAGTCATTGGCTGTCGGTACTGATGGCATTGGACTGTCCATGCTGTGTCTCTGTTGTCCTCACATCCTTCCCTTTATTGTACACATTGTTAACTCATGCATAGAGACTTCATTCTTTCCAAATGTCTGGAAAAATTCTTTTCTGCTTCCGATCCTTAAGGTTCCCGTCCCTGAGGAGTTGAAGGATCTTAGACCCATAAGCATTCTGCCAACATTTTCGAAGGTTCTGGAAAGAGTATTGGAGAGCCAGATTCGTGACTTCATCCAAGCTCACCAGTTGCTACCTTCTGTTCAGTCTGGCTTTCGTAAAGACTACAGTTGCGCAACAGCACTTCTAAAGGTTACTGACGATATTCTTGAGGCGGCTGACTCTGGTGAACTCACTGCTTTGATCTTGCTGGACTATTCGAAGGCTTTTGATCGACTGGACCATGATCTTTTCTTGGCAATTCTGAGGTATCTTGGCTTTGAAAGAAAGGCCTGCCAACTTATTGAAAGTTACCTTTCTAAAAAAACACAGTCGGTGAAGGTTGGCTCTAGCGTGTCGGGATCTTTGGATGTTGCACGTGGTGTTCCTCAAGGATCGATTTTGGGGCCTTTATTTTTTACTTTGTACACCTCACAACTAACAGCTTGAGGCACGCCAATGTGAACCTGTACGCAGACGATACCCAACTTTATATGTCATTTCGTCCAGAAAACATTTTTGAAGCCAACGATAAACTAAATGCGGACCTAGACCGGCTGCTGAGGGTCTCAATCAATCACTGCTTGCTGCTTAATCCTAAAAAGTGTCAAGTTTTGCTCTTTGGACGTGCGCAAAGTCGATCTCAATGTCAGGACATGCTTCAAATCAGCCTTGATGGTCAGGCTTTGAGTTGCTCAGCGGCAGCTAGAAACCTTGGACTTTTGCTTGACGTTAACCTTAGGTTTACAGAACATATTAATAATTGTATAAGAAAGGCATTCGCTAAGCTGAAGGTGATTTTCAATGAGAGACGCCTCTTGAATGCTAATCTCAGGAAATCGTTATGTGACAGTCTGGTTCTATCACAATTCACATTTTGTGATGCTCTGTACGGCCCATGTCTGCTCGAAAGGGATGCCAGACGTATCCAACTGATTCAGAATTGCTGCGTGCGTTTGGTAGGTAGCATAAGGAAGTATGACAGAGGGGTGAGTGATAAGATGAGGGAAATAGGGTGGTTTAGCATGAGTGAGAGGAGACTGCTCCATAGCTTAGTAATGTACAACAAAATAATTTTTAAAAAATGTCCGGATTATTTATATCAGAAAATAAAATTTAGATATGACTCTCATGCTCTGGATTTGAGGCATAAACTAACCATCACTCCTCCTCTACACAAAAGAACTCTATATGAAAGGTCATTCACTTATCAAATCTCGCTACAGTACAATAAAGTTCCTGTTAACTTGAAATCTGCTCCCACCCAATTTTTCAAAAATGCAATAGGTCATTTGATTAAACAAATTAACTCTGCACCTTAGTCTATCCAGCCTTTCCAATTTTTTCCAATTTCTTTTTCCAAATTTATTTTTTCTATTTATTCGTATCGGTTAGGTTTAAGTTATTGTATTAGGTTAAGTGAGGAAGCCTAGCTTCAACTTCGCCTTTTGTAATTTTATCTTAAGATTGCAATAAAGACATTATTATTATTATTATTATTATAATTATCGGAACAGTCGGCGCTCAAATCCTCTAAAACTCTAACTCAAGAAATGATTTTATTATTACACAAAAATATACAAGAAGAGGTTTATTTGGTAAGGCCTGGGTAGTTCTGCAAAGCCCAACAAAATCACCAATTAGAAAAAATAACAGGATAGCATAGGCCTTTTGAAGAATACGATTTTGTTTTGTCAGGCAATATCCGGATTTATGACACTACTTCACCGTTTATAAAAAGGGAAAGCTGTCTACCTACAGGGTAGGTAATTGAGAAACAATTAGACGTTAATTATAAAGTAATGGTATTTCTGGATCTCAAAGCAGACAAACGTGATATTTTGGTGGACAATTTTTATTGGCTCTCTAAGGTTCTGGCAAAACAGTTAAAACCTTAGATGATCTTCGGTTTGTTATAGTTATTTATGTATCAAGGGAATTATGAAGGTATTAATACCCCAGGGCAAAGTTTGCCCGTGGGTATTAGCACCTGATAATTCCCGTGGTACATAGATAATTTTATTTCCTACTGTATTTTGTCCATTTTTATAAAGAAATAAACCATAAACCAAAATTTCTATTTTTTTTTCACCTATTCAAGGTAAAAGCGGGAGTTATGGAAAAATCCTTAACTCCCTTGGGAGTTATGATATCCTTAACTCCCGCGCGGGAGTTATGAAATCCTTAACTCCCTTGGCAGCTAAGACCCTGTTTATGATTATCGTAACCAAGGTTGGTTATAATAGTTCAGTAGGAAATAAAAAAATAGCACAGTTTGACTAAGTTTAAATAAAAATTTTGAATTAGCATTTTTATCATCTACGTCAGATGCTGCAGCTCACCACAGTATGCAGGTCTATCTGCAAGTACAAAATTGGTTGGGCAATTCATTACCTCCAACAATTTGGGGTTGAAAAAAGCATGAAGAATGTCTTTTGCCTGCAACAGCAGATAAACCAATGGCTCCCGAATTCATTCTCAAAATGATATAATATTATTGCAATTGCAAAACGGACTGTGGTAAATTCTGTGGCGACTGTAGCTGCAAAAAATCAGGTCTGAATTGCTCTAATCTATATAGTCAATGTCAGGGAAACTCTTGCAGCAATATTTTCCAAGAGTGTGTAGATGATGAAGACCTGTTTCATGAAATAGATATTTAATTTCTCAATTATTTTTAATTATCCTTATTTGTTTAATTTTTGAGTAAATACTTTTCTATTTTATTTCATATAAATAAATAAAGCGTTCAAAAATGAGAACTAATATATTTTTTTGTCTTATTAGCACTGGAGTCAGAATTTTAATATCGCTTTTATGCATCTAATTAACGTAGTTGGTAATATAACAATGAGTTATCTGGTGCCTTCCGGTTGTGCTCGCCCGCTTGTACGCCACTGGATACACTAACATCGTGTGACATATCAATTTCCAGTATACTTCAAGTACCTTCTCTTGAAAATTTTCAAAAAAATGGTCCGCTAGCGAGCTATTGGTAAAAAACAAACAAAACTCACTTTATTAAGGGATGGTTTGGGGATGTTCCGCCAAGTGTAGAGCTGGAGTCTTTTAGTATCTTAAATAGAATAGGAAATGTGACAGAAATGCAAGATTCATCTATTTATTTATTTATTTACTACAATACACAACAGAGCAAAGTCCAAATAATGGTAGGTATAACTTATGTACTAAGTCTATATAAAAAAAAGTTAACTATGCAAAAAATTGAAGTCGTGTCCAAGAACGACATTTTGGCTGACCATGGTGTTCCATTTAAAAAGGCTTGACTTTGTTTTGCCACATTTTTCTGACATACCCTGTGTACTTGTAACTAACTTCATTGCAAAGTTTCTGATATTACCTACAACTTTCACATTTGATATATCTGGATATCTTTTCAAACAGGTAAGATAAGTGTGGGTGCCAAATATATACAATCACCCGGTACCTATATTTTTCAAATTTAGTACTTACTGTATTTGTAGGTATATTATAGGCTTTTTACGTTATATTTAGGATGACGTCACATTTAGTAAATTTCTGCTGCCAACCGAACAAAACTAAAAGTACTTGTCAACGCATTTAAAGTAGGGCAATTTCAGATGTTTTTGGTTGGCAACGGCGCGCGACGTTGCATGATTTATATAAACATTTTCAAATAATGCGTGTCGATTCATTTCGTTATTTTTAGCTGTCAGTCGTCTTGATAATTTATTATTAACTATTTTGTATAATCCTAATTAAGTGCCAAAAATACGTTACAGTTAGAAAAAAGTTCTTTCAAGAATTCAGTACTTTTTCGTAGCGTAAACTTACTCAGAAAATGCCCGCAGGTTTGTCGGAGTCGGCCTCAGGCATAGGCGCCGGAACCATGGGGGCAATGGGGGCAATGGAGGCAATGGGGGCAATGGGGGCTTGAGCCCCCATAGTGAATTTACTATGGGGGCGGAGCCCCCATATTGATTCTGGTGGTGGGTGTAGTAGTGTATCGGGTAGGTACAAAAATATTGAGTTCCTAACTATTTATTTTCATATCAAACTTGTGTTTTATATTTTTGTTATACCTACTTCAACAAACACTTAATATTTTGTTGTGTAGTATTTAAACCTGTATCTTCAATAAGTCGTTGGATTATTATTTCCTTTCCGATTTTTTTTTTTCATGATAGGTATGTTTACATGACATCACTGGCTTTTTTACCTAGTTTATCATGGAAAATATATATAAAGGTCGGACCACCTACTATTAGGCAATTCAATCCATCTGTCAAAACGAAAAATTCAATATGGCGTGGCGGCCAGCAAGTTTGTTTTGAATATGTATTTTTATGAATATTTTAATTATTTTGCTTCGAGTTTTGCTTGCAGCTTTGATTTTTATTATTCAATAAAATATTTTATTTACGACTAATGTATAATGTGCGTATTATATTTGTGATTTTGGCAGTATAATGACATATGTTATGCCTCCAGGGATTAATGACGAGTAGCGGGATTAATGGTCATTATTCCACAAAAGTGTCAGTGTCAAACGTGTAGTGCTTGTGGATTTGTATTGAAAATTATGAGACGGATGAAATTTGTTCATTGAAAATCTCAAATAAATTAATTTGTCGTAAATAAAGTAGAGTATACTACTCGCAATAATGGCTATTATTCCCTCGGAATGTTACTCCCTCGCCGCTAACGCGGCTCAGTTCGTAATAATCCTCGGGAATAATAGCTATCATTATTGACTCGTGGTATAATCTACTATGTTTACTAGATACGTAAACTAATAAGTCGGGCAGAAACTAGATATATTTTTGTGTTTTTTGGTCCATGTGTGGCCGCCACGCCATCTTGAATGTCACGTGGTTTAAATTGCCTAATACACATAGGGAGTAAAGTCTGTTTTTTTTTAAAGATAATTCCCGAAGTCAAAAATTTAGTAACTATGTTGGCAACACAAGCCTTTTCTACATAAAAAATTGGAAGCATTGACACTTTTACATTGTACTGCCAACATAATGTCATTTTGACTTTTATCTTTATAAAAAAAAAAATTTTAATAAGACGAATTAGCCTGTAGGTACCCGGTTAAGGCGAATCAACTGGGTGTTGCCCACTGGCGTTGGCAAGGAGGGGGACAAAAAGGCATTTTTCCACCTTCCCCCAAAGGCCTTTAAATATTAGTAATTCAAAATTAAAATAAACAAAAAAAAATCAATTCAAGTCCTAGGTGAATAATCATATACATACATATATTATAATATAGGTAGGTACCTATTGTTCGTCGATTTTTAACTGATACTTGCGGTATGAAGAGCGAGGAGGTGTTTCATATGGCAAAAACAGGTGTGACGTCAGGTAACCATTGGCGTTCTAATGTAGGGAGCCACCAGCTCACATTCCGTCCGAGTATCAGATTAAAATCGACGAACAATAAGTAACGTTCATCTACTATAAATTGTTATCAAAATTTATGATCAAATGGCCGCATCCCCGCATGCTCCTACCATTTAGAAGTTACAAAAATACCGTAAAAGACCCAAAAATTTCGCGCCTGCGGCGGAGCTGCAGGGATCACTTCCTGCAAATTTGACCCCTCACCTCAATACAAAATCCTGGCTATGCCAATAGTGCTGGTCCCATTTAAGCCTGTGTCTAAGCCTAGTCCTGTCTATATAATTAATTCTCCTTATGTTAATTTTTGGAGCCCGAGCCCCCATAGTCATTTTGAAGATCCGGCGCCTATGGCCTCAGGAAAGGGTAGTATACTTAATAACGTATTTCCAGCAGGAACGCGACCATTTTTGCTTCTTACTGCTGTGAGGCATGTAAGTAAATTACCTATTTTCCGTTTGGTTTGACAGAAAAGACCTATCGGACCTATCTATTTTTACCTGGTATGCGCGCGCAACATGAGGCAAGTCTTTTTATTGGCTAACTAGTACAGGTGTCAAGTGTTCGTTTTGCACGCTGGACATCTCCTTGTCCCTGTTCATTATTCGTGGTCTGTTAAAAAAAAAGTACGGTTGATATTCAACTTGACGTTACTTGACAAGTGACACTCAAAAGTAGTTTGAAATGTTCATTGATAAATAAAGTGCGTTTTTTTTTTAAAGATAATTCCCCAAGTCAAAAATCTAATAACTTTGTTGGCAACACAAGCCTTTTCTACATAAAAAATTTGAAAGCATTGACAATTTTACATTGTATTGCCAACATAATGTCATCTTGACTTTTATCTTTAAAAAAAAAAACGCACTTTACGTTGCACAACACGCGGTTTTTCTTATTCTCTTTTTATCCCGTGCAAATAAGGAGAACGGATTGCCATACATAAGTTTAACAAAATTTGGTACATTTTGCCTCGTCTTGCGCAATGAGCGTTCTGTGTTTTTTTTTTATCTAATGAATTTTTCGTATTATTACCTCTTTGTTTGGTAAAATAGATAGGTCTACTGTCACGTGACATTCTGATAAATTATAAGAAAAAAAATAGGCATTGACAACATTGTCTCTTTTTGTTCTATGACGTCATCCTAAAAATAAACTTAAAAAACCTACACTAATATTTGAATTAATTGAAAATGTGATTTGAAACATTTGGTCCTTTACTCATTGACTTCCATGTACATTTTTAGTGAACAGAACATTCAAAATCCTGCTTAGCGTTCTTGTGACGAAACAATAAGTTCCTAAGCCGCTAGTTTTCTATAGGTATAAGTATTTTTTTCAAATACCATTTATATGTATTTATTTATGACATAAATAAATAAAATATATAAATATCGTCTTTATTAATCGAATGCGATACATTACATTACCTGTTTGAAATATCTTATGTGTAATATGAACACCTAGGGTGTTGATGGCGGAGTTTAACCATTGGCCATTCTTCCACTTTCTTTCAAATTGTGTTGTTGATTTTCTATTATTTTTTTTTTAAAATCCGATACCAGAGTCGCTTGCCAGTGAGTTCAGTGACGCATTTTTAACACTCCAGAGCTGTTCTAGAGCGCCCCGGGCTGTTTATAGGCGTTCCAGTGTTTCAGAGTTTCGCGCAACCGAACTTTTTTTGCGGCTTAAAAAATAGCTTATAGCAATCCTCTCTTTAGCCGAATTCGATTGACCGGACTAGATCGATCTGGTTCAATTTAAGTGAAAAAATGATCTAGATCAGAAGAAGTTCACTTTAATTGAACCCGAAACGATCTAATCTGGGTCAATCGAATTCAGCTTATCTAGAGATACGTGGTATTAAATTCAAGATCGGTCCAGCCGTTCTCGGATTCAAAAAATAATAATGATACGTCGGTTGAATGGCAAGCCTAAATAAATGAAAGATGGCAACGTTGTCTCATGCTGTCAAAAAAAAGTTGGGTTATGTTGTTATGTAATGTGAATGAGTTTGTTTACAATTGACGTGTCTCGCAGAAATAGAAAAAAAGAACTTAATTGTAATAAATACAAGTTAGAGAGTAATAAAAAATGACATGCGCGCGCAACTCGTGGCTGCAGTGTAGCCAGATTGTATTGTTGCAGAACAAATGTAGACAATAAAAATCGAACATTATAACATTAAAGAAGTGATATATTGTCAAGTGTTTTACAACGCCTTCTATCAGGCAAAAGAAGAGCTTTAAAGTGTATGTTAACATCCATGGCACTTTTATTTTAATAAATGTTTCATCTGACAATATCGCACAATGAAAATATGTCAAGTATAATTTAACATAACCTTAAACGACACTTGGATAAGTTCAAGTAATACGTAAAGTATTAGTTTGCTCCTTGTCGAATTACACGTTGCAAAGAAAGAAGAAACGATTAATTCTGAACTCGTCCCTGAATACGAATATGACGCAAGTCCGTAACAAACTCGATTTTAATTGGATGCTCACCTGCAACCCACGAGTTGCGCGCGCGCACCAGGTATTACGAGACACGTCAATTAAATTGATAATTAATTATCTACCAAAGTTTCATCGTAATCGGATCAGTGGTGTAGGAGCGCATAGCCGGATACCCACCAAACATTGATTTTTATATATAGATAAAGTACGTTTTTGTTTTGGCTTATTGTTTGAGCTACATTTCTGGAAGAAACATAAATGTAACATAAGTAATACATTCAGTAACAGATTTTTTTTTGTCATTTCTTCGTCCGACATTATTTTTATTTTTTTGTTCTCTCCTCGTCATCACTGTTGTGGTTTCTGTCTCAAACTTGTTCCCAACATCTCTTAAATGTAGCAGGTCAAATTGCTACATCTGGAATCGATGTGAAATTTGCAAGTCGCTCTCAAAGAAAATATATACTGAGAGTGATTACCAAAGCATTTGTTTAGTCAGAGTTTGTGAAATTCTTTGAGTGCCTTTCCCACGGCTCTCAAAATCTCGCTCGTTATCTGATCTTTCGCCAAAGCTTCACACTTCATAAGTTGTTTGAGCGCTAGCTCTTAGTTTGCTGATTTTCTAGTCTGGTTAACCCTGGCTTCCAAGATTAATTTTCGTAATTTTTCTTGCTGGACTGTAAAATTATCATTGTTGATTTTGTGCGTATCATTAACTCACCCCTTGATCGAAGATCTTCAATGTGCAAGTTGCTTCTGGTGGCTTCTCATGCTGATTTCTGCCGTCCTCTTTCTCCTGTTTTACTTCCTTTTTGGGATCTTTGATATGAGTTATGACTGCTTCACAAATCATACCGTCCCATTAGCCTAACCTCCCAGCCAGGCAAATCCACAAGTGCTTTACACTGCCTGGTTAAAGACATTAAAAGGACAATCGAGTGCAAAGGGATCGCTCTCTCAGCATTCATTGACATAGACGGTGCCTTCGACAACAACTCACATCAATCAATCGTTAGAGCTGTACAAGAATGGAATGTTGAAGTGCCAATTGTAAAATGGATAGAGCCGATGCTAAAACACTGTTACGTTAAGGCTGAAAGAAACAGAGCATCAGCTATCGCTATCACGGTCAGAGGGTGTCCTCAAGGGGATGTTCCATCTTCACTACTATGGACACTTCTTCTCTTCTTCTTCTTCTTTTTCTTTAGCCGTTATCCATCCACTGCAAGATGTAGGCCTCTTTCAATACTTTCCAATCGTTTCGGTTTTGTGCTCTCTTTATCCAATTTTTACCAGCTATGATTCGTATGTCGTCGGTCCACCTTTTAGAAGTTCGACCCACTGAACGTTTTGTTAGGCGTGGTCTCCGGCTTTTTGCCCATTTCTCTTCTGATTGTCTGGCCAAGTGGTCTGCCCAAGACCATTTAGAACTGTATATTTTCTCGACGATATCAGTCACCTTCGTTTGTCGACGGATGTCCTCATTCCTAATGTGGTCGCGAAGGCTGATGCCGCAGATGCCCATCATGGCTCTTTCCATTGCTCTCTAAATAACCCGTAGTCTGTTGGCACTTCGTGCGGTCACCGTCATAGTCTCTAAGCCGTACGTCATTACCGGTAAAACGCATTTATCGAAAATCTCTCTTTTTAGGTTGTTCGGAACTTTGCTCTTGAATATATAGTTCAGTCTACCAACAGCTGCCCATCCAAGTTTAATCCTTCTCGAAATTTCAGTTGTTTGGTTATCTTTACCTAGTCTTATGGCATGACCCAGATATACATACTCTCTGACGTTTTCGATTCTTTGCTGATTGGCCGTTATTAGTTCTTCGTTTTCGCTTAGGATTTTAGTCTTGAACAAATTCATTCGGTCTACCTTTTGTAGATGCGTGATGGAGTTGTTCGAGCATTATTTGGAGTTCCTCCGATGATTAAGCAAGGATAACAACATCATCCGCGACGCGCGAATGGTTGAGCATTTTACCGACCATTCTAATACCTTTCTCTTCCCAATCCAAGGTCTGACTCCTCTTTCCATGTTGATTTTCTTCATCGTTGTTATTTTATCTAGTTTGACAGTCATCGTATCTGTTTTGTATTGATAAACGATATTATGCCAGAGTATCTATGGTCTATTCTGGCATTGTTTAAGGCTTCTAGAATGGCGTGTAGCTCTATAGAGTGGAAAGCCTTCTCATAATCTACGAAGGCTATGTATATAGGGATGTTGTATTCGGTACTTTTCTCTATGAGTGATGAGTGTGCGGATCGCCTGGTTTACAGTAATGTATCCACTTTTGAACCCTGCCTGGACACTAGTGGTAGATAAAATCCTTACCAGACTGAGTAGTGCTGGATATCAGGCTCCTGGCCATTATAACCAAGGGCAAACAAGCCGTAATAACAAGCCGAATGCAAAGTGCTCTAAAAATCGTTAAAAATTGGAGCGAAGGCGAGAGATTATCCCTAAACTCAAGGCAAACATTTCTTGTCCCGTTCATAGGAAGAAGGAAGCTAAATTTAAAAACCCATACCCTTAACGGTACAACGCTAACATTTTCCAACGAAATGAAATACTCGGGGGTCACCCTGGACCAAACACTCACTTGGAACAAACAGTTAGAGAAAACATGCTCTAGAGCATGATCAGCCATCTGATCATGCCGCAAACTGGTTGATAAAACATGGGAGCTAAAGCCAAAGATGGTATTCTGGATTTACCAAACTATAATAGAGCCCATCATACGCCTCATTCTTATGGTGGCCCCAAACTCAGCAAGTCACCGCTCATATCAAGCTAAACAAAGTACAAAGGCTGATATGCCTAGGAATAACGGGAGCAATGTCGACCTGCCCCACCGCAGCCCTAGAGACGCTGCTTAACATGCCTCCACTTCACCTATGTATGAAAAGCGCTCATAGGCTATTCCAAACAGACAAGTTCAAACCTGCTGATCTGAGGAGTCATCTGGGCATCTTTGAATTAATAAAACTGGAGAATGCCAGCAAATCAAGCGACCACATGATGGTCAGATTGGACTTAGAGATCCCATTCGCAGTGGTAATAAACGGGCCCCAATCATGGGAGAATAAAGAATTATCACAAACAGACAATGCATCTCTGTGATACACAGATGGATCCAAACTAAGGGAAGGATCTGGACTGGGCATTTCTGGCCCTAACTTTAAGCTCTTACAACGTAACATCATACAATGTTTCAAGCCGAAATACTTCCGTAGACATATGTGCACAAGAATTTCTACACCAAAGCCTCAAAGGAAGACACATCTTGATACTATCAGATAGCCAAGCTGCCTTAAAAGCCTTAAAGGCTTTGAAATGCACCTCAAAACTAGTCTGGGAGTGTAAACAGATCCTAAAAATACTAGAGACACACAACCAGGTAACGCTGATGTGGCTGCTTGGTCATCGAGGCATAGAAGGAAACGAAGAAGAAGATGACCTCGCAAAAGAAGGGGTCTCAACACCATACTATGGACCAGAGTCCTATTGTGGCTTAATGAAAAGCCACATCATGGAAGAACTCAACAAATAGGAGAAAGAGCAACTGTTATCATATTGGAGGCACACTCCGGGACTACGACAGTCAAAAAGGTTTATCACGCTTCCAGCAAAAAGAGCTGAACAGCTCTTAAACATGAAAAGACCAGACATCAGAATGGTCGTAGGATTGCTCACAGAACACTGCCTGGTGAAATACCACTTAAGGTTAATGGGCAGAGCAGAAGACGATTTCTGCAGATTTTGCTCAGACGCAATAGAGACCGCAGAGCACCTGTTCTGTGAATGTCCAGCCCAATTCCGCAAGAGGCTCAAATTCCTCGAGGGGGCAACACTGTCACCAGAAGAAGTGGGCCAAATGACACCCAGAAAAATAGCTTCCTTCGGCAGAAGTCTACGCTTCCTGGAGGCAATTTAAGGGAATCGCGTACAAAATATCTGCAAATAAGGTAGCAGTGCTGAGCGGCTCGAAAGCCAAAACGACTCCCCCCATAATCTTCAATATATGACTGCTTCATTTTTCCACAATGGAATTTATGTGTTTTCAGTTTTTGGAATAGGAAATTTTTTTTGTTATATGTTCAGTTCTACTACCCCCTAGATAATCTCTGACCAGCCTGTAATAAAGATAGCTTTGTTGGCCTGTGCCGGCGATATGTTGTTATGTATTTACATTACAAGGCAGGAAAGGGCCTCTTTTACCTCCCTTCAGTTACATATATACCTATACTTAATTCTTTCTAATACCTACCCGTTTTTTCTCTTGTAAATTTTGAAGTTCAATATGTATGGGCAAGTCTGGCTCGTAGATATATGAAAGAAGACTCAATTAGTTTTAAGATAAACACTGTTTTTAAAATTGATTTTTTCAAATCTGTTTTTATTTTTAAAACGCTACCTTATACAAACTGTTGAGGGATAACATCCTAGTCAACTGATGCTGGAGGGAAATAACTTTATGTATGAGGAGATATGCTTTTTTCACTTCTATTTAAAGGGCAAAATAGTATATTACATTACGAGTGTAGAAAGTGACAAATTTCAAACCAGTGTTTTTCCGAGTGAGGCGGTAGCCGAGTGCGAAAATCACATGAGTGTATGAAAGACGCTTTCTCACGAGTGATAATAATAATAATAATAATAATAAAGTTTATTTACCAAAGATACATAGGTACAAACATATGCTTAAATATTATAATAATTTTATCTTACAGTAAAATAAACAGTAATCACAGAAGCAATGCATCAACTGTATTGCTTGTACGTGATGTGCACCACAATCCAGAAATAACATTATATACAGGGGGTACCATCTAAAAAAATAAATTTGATACCAGCGAAGCTATTTTTGAGACACCCTGTATAATAAAAACTAGATAGAAAAATTTCAAACAAAAAAACAAATTGACGTGTCTAAGCAATTTTTCAAAAATTCTACTGTTTTTAAAATAATGAATTTATGCGGGACCTCATGAACTCACTGTAGAATAGGTATATAATAAATAATTAGGAACATAATATGCATTACAAAAAATAATTCTTTTCCGCACCACTTTTGAAGTAGAATGCACGGCGGGTTATTTTCCTGACACGGTATCCCCAGTAGGCCCTATCCATGCCTGAACACGTCAACAGAGTTGCTAAACATCGAAGACTTTAGTGACCTTCAGCCTAGAGGGGTTTTGCCAGCAGACATAAAGCCAACACAGAGGAAGCGTCTGACAAAGATAGTTTGTTGATCAAGGTGCTAGTGGAGCCCGATGCCGACGAAGACACGGAGGAAGGCATGTGCAAAATAGTACATTAAAATACAAGTTTCATAAGACGTGATTTTATCGCACGAGCCCTATATTAGAAAACGAGCCGGAGGCGAGTTTTCTAAAGGGCGAGTGCGATAAAATGTCTTATGAAACGAATATTTTATACTATTTTTTCTATTTTGGTATTGTTTAATTGAAAAAAACAAATTTTTCTTGGAAATTTTATTCTCATATTTCCTGATTTCATATATTTAGGTTGGCAACACTACATGCCAAATATAGAAATCTTCTATTTTTTTTATCGCGAATGACAGTTCGATGGCCATCAGTCAGCCAGTGTTACCAACCTCCGATAAGTAAAAAAGGAGTGTCACAAAGAGCTTCTTTTCGAAACTACTTTTAGTGTCGAAAAGACTTCGATATGAAACCAAAATAGAAAAAAATATTTAAAAAACTTTTCCTAAAATCGAAAACATGGATTAGGCCTACTGGGGATACCATGTCAAAAAAAAACCCTACTTCAAAAGTGGTGCGGAAAAGAATGCATTTTATATCCTACTGAACTATTATAACCATATAATACCTTGGTCACGATAATCATAAACAGGGTCTTTTAACTCCCGCGCGGGAGTTAGGGATTTCTATAACTCCCGCTTTTACCTTGAATAGGTAAAACTTCGACAAAAAATAGAAATTTTGGTTTATGGTTTCATTGTTTCATAAACTCTCATAATTCCTTTGATACATAATACGTCGATTATACCACGAGTCAATAATGATAGCTATTATTCCCGAGGAATATTTACGAACTGAGCCGCGTTAGCGGCGAGGGAGTAACATTCCGAGGGAATAATAGCCATTATTGCGAGTAGTATACTCTACTTTATTTACGACAAATTAATTTATTTGAGATTTTTAATAGCAAATTTCATCCACAAGCACTACACGTTTGACACCGACACTATTGAGGAATAATGACCAATAATCCCGCTACTCGTCATTATTCCCTGGGGGTGACATTAGTCGGAAATAAATAACTATTTTGTTATGCATGCAGTGGCGTAGCAAGGTTGGACGGTGCAAATAAATTGCAGATGCCCCCGAGTAAATAATTCTTTGTGAGGTTTAATTTGCTAAAGGAGCGTGGTAACTGTCAACTGTCATAGGCATAATAAGAATGCCATATACAATTGAGATAAGTCACTTTCTAATATTCCAAATTTTTCAAGTATTTATTCAAAATATTGCCTGACGCTCACGGAGTCGTTTAGATGGTCCTTGGCTAAAGTGATAAAGGTGTGAACATATTGGGGTATTAGAGAATGACCGACTAATAGTATTTGATACACAATTTTTTAAATTTTTCAACGATTGTCGATTCAGAAGAAGTAAGAATATTATTTTGTTGTAATAAAATTCAAAGTAATCTTTAACATATTCCATACCAACCTGTGTAATAGTTGACCAACTACTTCGTCAATAACACGATAATGATTAGTCACTTTAAATTTGGTTCTAGAACTCTCAAATCTGTGAACGTTCGCGAATTCATCGAGATGCTTTTTATGTCGGACTTGCTTTTTTTCTGAAAACAATGGATTAATATTCAATTTTCTTGCTAATTTTACTGCTTCACCTTTATCTAATTTCTTCGTATGAATGAGTTAGCTTTGATACATTATTTCGAACATCTTTTAAAACTTCTGCCCCTGCGAGTTATTGCTAGTAGGTATATTTTTCGTACAAATTTTTAGACGTGGCTTCGGGGCCCCTTTACCTCCGGCGCCCCGGGACGCCGCACCGAATTGCCCTACGATAGCTACGCCACTGTATGCATGTTATGTTATCAATTATTTAGTATATATTTTATTATAAATAAACGTTCTTAACAATTTTAGTATTGAAAGTTCTACTTTTCAGATTAACAGATTAGGAAAAATGCATTTGTAGTTATAGCTCCGCAGTATAATAAAGTATTACCTATATTGAATGCGCGCTCCCACTTTATCACGCTATATCTTGAAAATGGTTGGTCGTACGAAAAAGATGTACATGAGCAATTTTGTAAAGAATACTATTTTACGTAAGTTTTGTTTTGAGTTGTTCGACGTCAGATACACTGGAAGCGAGATTTTTTTGTGCTTCATTAGAACATCAAAGCGAAGGTCTCTGCCAAAAATTCAGCTTGTTCGGCCTCATTCCGCAGAGGAAGTCTAATTTCCCAGGAGTATAAGCGATATACCTATGGTGTGATATACGCCGAAAATGTTGAAAAACTTGAAAAATTATAGATATTCTGATTCTCAAGCACAAAACTGTGCTATACTCATAAAGCGGGGCTTTTTCTTATTGTATACCCAAAACTTAAAAAAGTAGAGAGACTTATTCCTAAGATTAAATTGTGGCACTATAGTAGCTTGTGGTTAATATATGGGCACCGATTCAAAGCTACGAAACAAAATATCATTTTCATTCTCCCCCCTACGAAAATCCACTTTTTTATCTTGAATAGGCAAGCGAAAGCGAAAGTAAAACATGCTAAGTCATCGGTTGCTAGGTATGAAAAACTTTCGTGCCCTGGACGACGAAAAAATAAAAACGTCAAATAATTAGTAATATCCAATATCAAATAATTATTAAGATTGGAAATTAAATGTGAAATTGCAATTGTTCTATGTTCCTGAAAGATTTAACAGCAAATGCTGATTGAAATCCTGTTCCAAAGCAACGTCATCTTCCGTTATTGTGGACACATCTTCCGTTGTACACCATTTGATAAAATTTTCATAGGCTTCATCAACTTTATATTGAAAAATAATACTTATTTGAAAACTGTCAATATATTTTTTGTTGACACGAATGTTACCAAAGTAACGTTAACTTTAACAACTGTCGTCAAAACTGTGGTCATTCCACTTTTTTTTCAGTGGCGGCTGGAAAAAACTGAATATTAGTTGTACATATTTTTTGGTTATATTTTTATTTTTTTTGGTGAAGTGGCACTTCAGCTAATGCACCTGAATAGCCGCCACTGCAATATTGTTATGGCAATAAACCGCGTTAGGCTCAGAAAATTTTCAGCATCTGTAAATTGTGTGTTTTATAACTTGAATGGTTTTAAATAAAATCGGGGGAAGAATGAAAAGTTTAATACATTACACGCTGCAAAAGTCCTTTTAGGTGCTCGGAGATATTCAAATAGCCTCGGCTGCGCTCCGCTTCGCCTCGGCTATTTGAATACACCTCGCACGTAAAAGTATACTTTCGCAGCTTGGAATGTACATAACTATTTCCAAAAGAAAATTTATGAAAACATTTTCTTGGTCATTGAGGAAACCAACGTTGTATGTTAAACAAGTTAAATTAAATTTTCGGCGTTAATAAAACAAACCCACTCATAAAAGGAAATAACAAATTTTGTAGGAAACATAAACCTTTTAATGTTTGAGTTTTGAGAAGATTAATTGACAAAATTAATTCAAAATTTAAATTTAATTAGCTATAAAATTTTTGGAAAAATTACTCTGAGAAATATGACGCTAATATTGATGCCAGTTGCGCAGCCAGGGGGCCAGGATCACCCCCCAAAGCTTCGAAGAAAAATAGAAAAATAATAGAGTAGACAAAAGCTGTAAACTGCGCATATTTTAAAAAGCTTAGGGGGTGTAAACCAAAAATACGTTTTTGGTTTATAATATGTAAAAAAGAATCCAAGAACAACATCGGAAACCTCGCCTCTCTGCCGGATTTGTAAAAGATATCAGTCTTTAGAGTTTGCAACAATACGTAGACGTGACGTCACAACCGCTTGGAGCCCAACAGATTCTGCTTTTGTTCAAAACCAAAAGCCATGTTTCACCTATTTGAGTCAACTCGGTATTTAAGTGAGAGTCGCAGGATTTTATTAGAGTCTTAGTCTACGGTATCCGAGCGGTTCTGACGTCACGTTTCCACGGTTGTTTTGCAAGTATCTCGAAAACCGTTAGGCATAAAAAGGTGCAGCTTTAAATATTATTCTTAGTATTTGTTATAGAGAAATTTTGATTTTTGTGGGGCCCCTCTCAGGCAAAATGTCTCGCTGCGCCACTGAATGATGCCTATTATTGCATAATGATAGTTAGATAGCCCAGTGGCTTAAAGAGCACTTTAAACCATTAGGTATATACCTACCTACACAATTTTGCCCTTTCGATTGAATTTTTCTATAAATAGGTATAACATAACTTTGTTTCACATTGCCAATTTCAATAACGATGCCTAATTATGAACTAGAAACGGATTCTTTTTTCTAACTTTCATTGAATAACTGGAGCTGATAAAATGTGATTCGAATACGGAAGTTATTGGAGGAATTTTTTTTGTTTGTTGCAGCTCACAAACTATGATTGGGAAAGCAGTAGTACGATTTTCCTTGACTTTAATTGTGACCGCCATGGGAGTATCCGCTGCCATTAAATGTCACGTTTGGAGGGAAATACTGCCATGTGAATGTCAGGTATCTGCACCACAGACGAGAAGCACTAGTGTAACTTGTGAGAATATGTTGTCTTTTACACAAGTGAGTTATGGTACTATAAACAACTTCTTTTTTCACATCAGCACACTAGTCTTAGTACTCAAAATATCATTTTTCTTCAAATCTAGTCTTTTTACATCCTATAAGTCCTGTTATAATTACAGCTTCTATACATAATTTGTTGTAGGTTGTAGACATCTTAAGGGGCCGGTTTCATTCCAATGAAAAAATCAATTTACGGCTGGAAAGATCGAATCTACAGGATCTGCAGTATCGAGAGTTTCGAGAAATCAATGTGACTATCGAGAGTATTAAGCTCAATCATGATTATTTAGGGTAAGTTTTTCTTCAAAAATTAAATAAATGTGGTATTTTCGTCCGATGCGAAACAATAATAGTTTATGTAAAATTTCCAATAAGCAAACACTAATTATTATCGTCGTTTATCGCAAAACAAACATAATATTTTCCAAAAAGTCCCAAAATCACACACACGCGGCTAATGAAATGAGCGTAATAAAATAAACGATAAAGATATATAAACAACGATTAAATGGTGCCAATGAAAGTACTTAGATTTATCTTCGGTTTTTGTTTTCGTCATGATTGAGACGGTGACATTTTGAAATGGGTGTAAATTAAATAATGCATTCAAATTTGTAGCATTTTATTAAGATAAAATCAAAGGGCAAAAACTTGAGAATAGAGAACAGCAGTAACTACAAACTGTCGATTTGACTCATTGATAAAACAACGAGATCAACTACATATAGATGGAGCAGACCATGAGTGATGCAGAATTGATAAGGGAAATTCTGAAATAATCAGCAAATTGAGTACCTATAGTATTTCCAAACTCAATTGGAACAAGGTACCAACTAGTGGCTGACTGGTCACTGAAAATTTCCATATAAGAAATGCACTGCCACTAGTCAGCCACCAGTTATGATCTATGTTCACCTTGTTCCAATTGACTTTGGAAAAACTATAACTTTTGTAAATAATACTTCAGGGCAAAGTTTGGGGGCAGAAAAATCTTTGGACTTGATCAACCACTGCAGCTATTAACAAACTATAGATCGTCATGATCCTTGAAGAGTTATTTTGTAATGATGATGATACAAGTGCTCATGGTTTCAGCTACAAGATACCTACCTACATCTCTTTAGTTTATAATCAACTAATTAACAAACTAGCCTGTCTAGCAGTAAATATCTACTGAATTAGTTATTAATTGGAAGAATATAGGACGATTAAAATGGAAGTTTATTCGTAATGAAGTAGAAAATCATCGACAAAAAATAAGTGAGAGATCTCAAAAACTATAATTAACCACATTCTTGCGATTGCCGGTAATTTTTCTTGTAACTGTAAACGATCTCATCCGCAAGACAAGACAAGAACCATGTCTCCTTGGGTGCCGTCCTTCGTCTGGGCACGCGACACCTCGTCGTTTATCTTGAGCTGGCCATGACAGCCGCTTATTAACTAATGACAGGCCTCGATAATGAGCCTAGCTTTTATAGATTTAATGTCTTTTATTTTATTAATGATGATGATGGCCAGTGAATAACACCTTTTGAATTTGTATGACATGGTAGTCAAGTTATTTATGTGATTTAAGGGATATTATTAAGGTATTTTCACACGAATTGCTTCAGTTAGAGCACGACCGCGATGAATGCTTTACATGCATCTGAGAATGCAAAAACATTCCATTGCGTCAATTTTTAACAATAATTATGTTGTGTGTACAACACTATTTCATTAATATTGCAGTTATTTAATATAAATTCTGCATTAGACTTTTAACTGATATCTACTTAATATAATTTTTCAGCTACCTATTATCATTATACATTTTTTCTTGCTCATTCTAATCAGCTTTAGCTATCGACAAAGCCACATCCTTGGATTTCTCAACTCAAAACTTATCACTAAGTATATCTTCCAACAACTGCTGCAAATTTAATGTTTGTTTTTTTTATGTTTATTGGGCCAACCCAACTAAATATCTCAAAACATGTTTTGCTGCTTCCTAATTCAAGTATTTTACACACTTAGATAATTAAGTGCAAATATATCTCTGACATAGATCTAATACAAAATATTTTTATTGGAATATCCATTATTCATCAACTGGATAATATTTCCCGCATTATCTAGTCTATTACCAATGACTGTATTACTAATGTGTCAGCTTCAGCTGATTTGAAATTTATTCTTTTGAGTCCGGTATCTAACTTTACCACACCATAAAGAGCATTTTTTTGGTGATTTGTATATTGAATAAAACTCTATATTTTCTTCATTATTGTACTTTCTTCAAAAATTTTATCTTGTCTAAGTATTAACTTAGTATGCAAACCTACAAACAGAAGCTCTTGATATTATTTTTCTTGTGGAGCTCAGATTGGCTATTGAAGCAAAAGTTTTTTCCTAATCAAAACCAGAGTAACACTACATAATTATGTGTTAATTTGAGGTGTAGTCCCCTAACTAACCATTTTTGAGAGTGAATATGATATGATTTTCATTAAAAAAAATCTTGATCAAAAAGTCCCAAGAATTTACATCAGGCGTATTGGCAAGCTGCATTGATAACTAGCTCTCGCTTTTTTGTATCAAGTGGTCAAATTTAATAACTATGTACAACTTTGAGATACAAATTTCCTGCCTCATTGTCGGTATGTTCAAAAGGCATTCTCTAAATCATTATCAGCATCATCTTCAAATCATTTGGACAACTGCTGGACAAAAGTCTCTTTCCAACTTTTGTATTCCGAGCAACCAGTAATCAGTAGTATCCAGTTCTCAACGAATTGGGGGTCTATTTCTGGATCCGTCCACCTTTTATAACTCATTCTTGGGCATAGAATGTCTTTCCTTCCAAGGGATTCTGCCTTATTGTATTTTGTGTGGGGATTTGTCAGTTACCTCCATCGGGTGCGTCTCTACGGAAATTAGGGGAAGCTCGTTGGATCTGTAATCCAACAGATTCAGAGGGTAGTGGGAAAATAAAATACCCACCGTGAAACAAAAACTGACCCGGTCCTCCAGGATGGGGGTTGAGGCATTAGACTGGTTCTCTAATACTCGGAAAAATACAAAACTACCAAAAAACCTAGGCGAAGCCTTGGAACATTGGACGGATCACCAAGACGACGAACACGGCTAGGAAAATGGACCATGAATCTCGCTACGTGGAATGTGCAGGGTATTAGACTGAAAACGGATATTATTGCATCAGAAATTGAACATCGATTTAGTAGCACTAACCGAAATCAAGAAAAAAGGAAGTGGCACCGAAAATGTTGGAGAATATATTCATATTTTTACTGGAGTGTCAAAGGACATGAGACCAGCTAGAGGGGTATCCATACTGATAAGGAAAAACTAGAAAAACAAAATTAACAACTGGGAAGCTGTAGATGAAAATATCCTAACGGTCAACTTACTACTACATGGCTATAACATCACCATTATAGCAGCCTACGCTTCATCAGAGGACGAAAGAGTCGGCATTGAGCCGGAGTTCTTTGACAAATTGGATAAAATTCTAGTAGATATTGGAAGAGATAGAAAGATCATAATGGAAGGACGAACAATAGCCCAGTTGTAGGACCATTTGGAAAAGAGCTAATCATGATAGTGGCCAAAGGCTCATACATCTCTGTGAGACCCACAATCTTAGAATAAACAATAAATTTTTCAAACACAAAGATATTTACCGCTACACATGGATACAGAATACCCGCAACCCGAAAACTATTATTGACAATGTGATAAGCAAACAAAAAACAAACATAGAGATAAACGACGTGAGAGTCCTGAGAGGAATAACTTGCGGGTCAAATCATTTTTAAGTAAGAGCCGAAATGAAGTTGCAATTTAGGAAAACGAACAAGAACCCCAGAGGAACAAAACACCAATGCCATACTAACGGACACAGTTGATACAACAAAGTACAATTTTGACAGTTTTAGAGATGACAGCACTGTATTTCTATATCAAAGGCGACTCGACAGCAAATTATTGAACCCTGAAGAATGTACCTTCAATAAACTCTATGAGAACAATATAAGGAGTCTAATAGAAGCCACCCAAGAAGCTATAGTATCGGAGGAAAAAAATATCAACAAGAAATATTGGTGGAACGAGGAGATAGAGATATTAGTCCAAGAGAAGAAGCAAAAATTTCTGGAATGGCTAACAACAAAAAATGAACAAGACCTTGAAGTTTATAAAGACACAAAAAGACAACTAAGAACGTGCATCACTATAGCTAAGAACGAGTCATGGAATATAAAATGTGAAGAAATTAACACCTACATAGGAGCATTGTATAAAAAGGCTCTTTTTATACAATGATAGGAGGAAGGATATGCTCGGAGGTATGGAGATTTATATCAAATGTCAAAAACTCAGGAAAGGACAGAGCTAATATCCAGATTATTAAACCAGAGCAATGATGGATAGAACACTACAAGGAGTACAAGGGTCTATTACAAGAAAGTAGACCGGAATATATATTAGATTCTCCAAGACATATTGAAGTACATGGAGAAGTAGTTGAGATATCTGAAGAAACAGTAAAAAAGACTGCTAAGAATCTTAAGTCAGTGAATGGACATCCGGTTCCACAAGACTGGAAAACAGCTTTTATATCATCCATTCGCAAAAAAGGGAAATAAGCTGGGCACATCATTCACAAGCACACTAAGCAAACTATACCGTAGAATCCTGCGTTATCTCATTGAAGAAGATTTTAAAGAGCAAGAAGAAGAAGAGCAGTGCGGCTTAAGAGCAGGAAGATCAGGTACGGACAACGTATTTTGCCTAAAACAAGTCATAGAAAAGAGATCTGCTAGACATTTGAAAACCCACCTTACATTTGTGGACCTACAAAAAGCATACGATACAGTCCCAGTATCCAGACTGGAAGGTATTAGAACAATCAAACATCAATCACACCTATATAACGGCACTTAAAGAACTATATAAAGCCTCAAAATCAAGAATTAAGGTAGGTAAAAAACTCACAGACACATTTATAGTGAATAAAGGACTACGTCCAAGATGTTGTATCTCTCTTACGCTTTTTGAAATAAACGTAGCAGTAGCACTGAAAAATTGGAAGAGGAAGATCCATGGAATGGGTATAGAGATAAATGATAGGTGTCTGTTTACTCTTCAGTTTGCAGATGATCAGGTCATAGTGGTTACAGGTTACAATTCTTTCTGTTAGTATTAGCGTATCCGCTGCTGATGTTTGTATACGAACTGGTTGAATATTTTTCCCTTAAAATAGCCGATTTGAATACTCATCTCAGTTTTTCGAATGCTGCTCATTCCAGGCCGTGTTATGCTGATCTTGATCTCATAAGTTAAGTGTTAAAGGACAAGATTTTCAACATAATATTCAAATATTGTATGGATATTTGTTTCACTATTAAACTATAATTGATTGATGTTAATTATCCCGCCTTAACACAGTCTCAATACATCGTCAGCGACTGATTAAATCAATTTTGACGGAATAATTGAAACTTAATAGGGTTATAGAGGTTATCTATATTAACTTGCTCTGATGTTCCAGAATCAATTTGTCATTTTATCTATAATCAAGATACTTTTTTGTTGTTAACGTGTAGATCAATATAATACTTATCGTGTTGGATTTCGAAGATACGTAAAATATGATTAGTTCAATAGACAATAACACGCTTAGGTACAATTAAAATGGACGATTCATCTAAAACGTATTATCTATTATCACATAGTATGTTATGAAAAAATCTGCAATAACACACATGCAAATGCATACTACGATTTATATAAATGTGATTCGTATTTCATTATTTATTTTCATTGTTGTTAATCTCTTCTCATTAAAGTTTTTATTGCTCATTTGTAACGCGATTCCCAATATCTAGGCGCCACGTTGATTGATGGCCATTTTATTGGTCGTTAAATTGATAATTTTGAAAAGAAATGCGAGAGGACGATGTTTCTTAGCGATTAAAATAATATGTGGTAATTTATACGGTTTGTTTTTCGATGAGATGTTTTTAAGCTAAATCTAGGAAAATGCTTTTCACATGCACTAGTTTTTGTGTCATTTATTATTGTTGTTGTTTAATCCGGATCTGTTTTTGGGCACGCGAGGGCGCCGCTGCATCCGTCCCCGTGTCGGAAGTCGGCAAAAGAGGCGCCAGGGCGCCACTCTACCAGCCTAGGCGCCACCGCAAGAGAAATCGCCTCATGACTGTGTGCATCCAATTCTGCATTTATATTGCCTGCCTGCACCTTATTATGCACTCACAAGCCAATGCCCAATTACGTTGTTTACATATCAGTTAGTGGACCGTATTTAAATCGATAGGCGTGCATAATTTGTTTTAATTGCATTTACATTCTTAAATGCGTTATAAATTTAGAATATATCACTTTTAATAAACTACATCTTCATTTTATAAATTATGTATTTGGGTATATGTTCGTTTAATTGGTTTGAAATTTCAACTGATTTCCCAATGGATGATAAAGTTCTTATGCCATTTTTGCCAATAATGGATGAATTTTATCAAAAACTTCCTTGTGTGCGAAACTTCTTTGATTCTAGCATTATTTTATTTTTTATTTGCTCTTCTATATAGTTGAAATGTCGATTTTGTGTTCAATATTTTGGAATGTTTGGGTAACTCAGTCTCTATCCAAGTTTTATTCCTTTCAATCAAATTAATTTCTCTTCTTCCATCCATAAATTCCTTTCATTCTTATCATTCAAATCTTCTACTGGTTTTGATACATCTTCAGCATTATGATAAATATTATATCGAAAGCCATGTACATTTCAAATTCAGTGTATCTGGACCTAGATTCCGAACCAAAGATTCGATAGTATATGGCTCATATAAAATGGATAGACGATACTATCGAATCGTGGGTTCGGAATCCGGGCCCTGGTCCTAATCGTTTATTTCTATTTCTTTCCTTTCATCTTGTATTTGTTTCCTGTTTTCTTCTTGTATGTCCTCTTGTTCATCTTTACCATCTTCTATATTCACCTCCACCCTGTTTGGGCTGTTTGTGCTGTTTGTTCTCTTGCTAGGATTTTTTATGAAACGCTAGATCACATCACATTTGGGTATTTTACATAACTTTTACGTTTGGCACTTTATCCTGGATTCATCCTGTATCTGTACATAGACCACCGTTCTCATTGAAAATTTCATCTCACTGACTCCCTAATATTTGAACTTGTAAGAAATGATTGAAAATATTATCAGGCCTCTGCTGTGCGTGACAGAAATCTTGGGTCCGTTTATTCCAAAATCAAAGTCTAATTAACCCAGCAATAATTTATTCCACGTTATTATCGGGTCTTCAAAAAAAAAACAATCAAAGATTGCTATGGTTCTTTAAACATATGCCTTAGCAATATTTTTTCTGTAATTTTGTCAATGAACTTTAACGTCAAAATGTCATGTCAAAAATCCTGACCAATAAAGAAACAGTAATGCGACGTACGTTTTCGTAACCAAAGCAATCTTTGATTGTTTTTTTTTTGAAGACCCGATATATACACTCTGACACTAATTACTTCATTATTTAACTCAATAAACAACTGTTAACAATATCACTATCTTAATCGTATAACAGTCAAACTTAAACTTAAAACTATTAACTAATACCGGCCTTTATATATCCGTTAATCTATTCATGTAAAATCCAGAGGAAATGCGATAATCCGATGCCCGAATAAAACAGAACTTAATAGATTTTTTCTGGAATTTTGATATGTATTCTAGATACCATGGCGAAAGCGCATCGCGACGCGCATCGTAACACTGCCTTCCTCTTAAGGTTGATCGTTCCGATCAACTTCACGCCCATGATAATTCGTCAATCTGTCCAGATGTACAACTTTCATCTTACTCCTGGTGTTACGATAAACTCGATAAACTAAATCATTAATCCTCTTGATTATTCTGTAGGATCCTTCCCATGCTGAAGACAATTTTGGCGACTCTCCTTTCTTTCTTGTTGGATTATACAGCCACACCAAATCTCCTTCTTGAAATCCGACTGAATTGGATTTTAAGTTGTATCTGGTCTTCATTCGGTCACTGGTCAGCTGAATATGCTCCCGAGCAAAATCATGGATCCCCAGAAGTCGTGCCTTACTTCGTCGACATAGTCTCGAATATTTTTTCGCTCTTCTTCAGATATTCCAAACATAAAATCGCAAGGTAACCCTTCCAAAAACGATTCTAGCTGGACTTTCACCCGTTGATTCGTGAACAGGTGCTCTGTAAGCTTTAAAAATAGAAAATATTTGGTTTGATTTTCCATGCTTTTCCATCCATAGACGCGTTTCGACCTATCAGGTCTCATCAGTATGGCTAGGAAAAGCAAAGAAAACCAAACCAAGTTTCGTGCCTGTAGGCAATATATACATAGTACAACGGTCGAAATTTGATCGTGGCGCCATCTAAGACAAAACTTCAACACCAAGCAGCAATTTTCGCTGCAATATGGTGACTGAGTAATCTAATCGGCCAACCAAATTTCAGTTCGTGGGGAAACCCAGAATAGGAAAACCTATTATCCACTGATGAGAAAATATTTGGTTTGATTTTCCATGCTTTTCCATCCATAGACGCGTTTCGACCTATCAGGTCTCATCAGTATGGCTAGGGAAAGCAAAGAAAACCAAACCAAGTTTCGTGCCTGTAGGCAATATATACATAGTACAACGGTCGAAATTTGATCGTGGCGCCATCTAAGACAAAACTTTAAAAATAGAGGCAAATATTCGTCCCAATCTTGGTGGATCTTTTCGACCACTTTTGTCAGGTGTTCCTCTATGGTCCTTTTAAATCGTTCTACCATACCATCAGACTGTGGATGTTAAGGTGTTGTCCTGCTCTTACGAATTCCCATGATCTCACAAATTTTCTTAAAGATGGCAGATTCGAAATTTCGTCCTTAGTGATGGCTTCTTGATTGGGAATAGCGAAAACTTCTGGCCATTTACTGAAGCAAAGACAATACTACTTTGACTGAAGTGATCCATGATAACCAAGACGTATTTGTTACCACGATCTGACTCAGGGAACGGCGGTCCGGCAACATCTTTCGTTTTTCTTTCAAATAGGAGACCGACGTTGTACTGTTTCATGGGCCCCGAGATCTTAGTTTAGGGCCTTTACTAGTATCACAGATGTCGCATTTTCGGCACCAGTTTTTAACGTCTTCATGATAGTGAACCAGTAAAAACGTACTTGAATTTTGTCCAAAGTCTTTCAAGTAAACCATTTTCTACGGCCACTGAGCTTACAACGCCTTGTAAATCAAGCTCTTATTCGACACTTCCCTCCATTCTGGCTTACATTCATCATTTTCCTCAAGATGTAGCATTTGTCCGATGTCCTGGTCTGCTTCTTGATCTGCTCTCATTTGTTTGGTAGTCCAAGACCCGTTTTTCTCACAGCCGGACCAGTGTTTTCCTGATGCATATCGATTCTTTGACAATCCTTGCAGTCTTCTTTGCATGGCCGCCTAGACAGAGCGTTAGCATTTTTATGCAGGTTTCTCAATTTCTCAATCCATCTAGCTGTCCTTCGGGAGTTTTCATTTCTAAAGGCCATTTTAGAGCCGCGTGATTTGTTCGAATTAAAAATTTACGGAAATAGTCGACTGCTTGTACTATTGCAAGCAACTCTCTTCTGGTGACACAATAATTTCGTTCCGGCTTTGATAAGGTTCTGCTGTAGTACTCTACGACATGCTCTTGTGAATTATGGATTTGTGAAAGGACAGCTCCAATACTGGTGCTGCTTGCATCTGTGTCTAAAATCAACATGCCTTTCTGATCGGGATAGGACAACACTGGGCTCGTACAAAATGCTCCTTCTAGTTTCCTGAAAGCGGAATCGCATCTTGGGTCCAATAAAATATAGATTTTTCTCCCGTTAATCGATGAAGCCGAGCAGCTATATTGGCGAAACCTTCCACAAATCCTCGATAATAAGAACATATTTCCAGAAAACTCCTCAGTTCATGTTTGTCGCGTGGCTTTGGCCATTTCCTGACAGCCTCTATCTTTCCTTCCATAACTTGTATGCCATCTTCAGATACCAAGTGACCGAAGAATTCCACGTTCTTCTGAAGTAGAAAACACTTATTTGGATTGAGTTTTGAGTTGGCATTCCGGAAGCGGTCAAAAACTTCCTTCAGGTTATTGAAATGTTCTTGAAACGAATTTCCCATGATCATGACATCATGGGAAACAGCTTACTAGTACCCATGGTTCTCCTAGGAAGCTGAATGTAGCAGCCTCCTCAAACAGTAATGGTGTGCTTGAAAAATCTCTGTTTGACGAACTATCGGTCATAGATCGGCAAATGAATGAAAATGCTAGCTCTATAACAGCAGACTATACTCTTCCACCTATACATGGTACAGCCTTAGATCATGTTCCAAAAGAATAAACAACATCTTGGTTTTTGGTGACGAGAGTTCAAGGGGTTTGGCTGGTGGACTACTTGACTTGAACAATGAATACTTGATCTATGGAGAATGTCATCCTGCTATTGCAATTTCCCAGATAGCAGGCAAGCTCTTCAATTTAACGGTGGGATTTAATAGTATGGATAATGTTATAGTAATTATAAACTTAAGTTCTGTTGGTTTTCTTGAATTATTTCATTTGGTAAATACACTAATCTGAGATACTCAACTTGGGAATACAACAAATAGGTAAGGTTTATTTCCTTTTGTCAAAACTTTCTTGAATGCCAAAATGCATCAATTAAAATTCTAGATAATAATAAAGTGAATGGCAGCTTTCGACTGTCAAGGCTGTCTTTTTTAAAGAATATTTTGTCTTACGTAAAGAATAGAAGTATTTCAAAACGCGTTTTCGCAGTTTCTAACATAAAGTATTGTGTGACTGAAGATTCAGCTATCTAAAACAATCAAAAAATTGCCAAGTACTGAAGAAGGTTCTTTTTTAGATTAGGAAACTCTGACAAGAGCATATCTTTGTTGCTTTTAAATGTTCAATCTGTGCGTAACAAGGTTGATAATCTGTTTGTTGTTTTGGAGGGCTTGGGTTTTCCTAACATTGTTTTGTTGACGGAGCATTGGCTTAGGCCTGAGGAACCACTGTATATTCCGTGTCATTTTATTATTTCGAAGTTTTGTAATGAGAACTTCTTGCCTGGTGGTACCGTTGCCTGGGTAGATGACTGAATTTTATTAATCTTGATAAGTTGCTTGTTGGAATGCAATTTGAATTTTCAAATATTCATTCCGAAAAATTCATATGTTTTATTGTTTGTATCTATAGGTCCCCAAATTGTCATTTAAACGTCTTTCGGGTAAGACTTGAATTTTTATTGTCCAAATTTCCTATAAATAATACGGTTTTACTTGCAAGTGACCTTAACATTGATTTTGACGACACAGATAATAGATCTACCATTAATTTGTTAAACTTGTTTGAATCTTTAAATCTTAACATGCGTGTTCATGAGTCATGGGTATAGTTACTGAAACTTCATCCACTAAAATAGACTACATTGCCTCGAATATAAATGATAACGTATCTTGCAACGTGTTTGATCCAGACCTTTCCGATCATAGAGTTATTTTAGCTACCATTCCTATCAATTACGCTTGCAACAATGACACTGCAAAGTTGGGAAGAATTTACAGTACCACCAATTTTCAAAAATTTCGATAATCTTGTGACTCATTTGAATGTGATTCTGTTTTCAGAGAGCCAGAGCCTTTGGGTGCTTCTCATAACGGTCTGGCAAACAAGGTCAGCAAAGATTTCCCTCTTCGCCACCTAAAGCCAAAGCGCAAAGAGCGGAAAAAATGGCTAACACCAGAAATACGTACTTCTGCCTCCAATCTAAGATTCCTTAACAGCCTTAGGAGGGCTTACTCTGATAACACTTTCCTGCAATCTTATTATCTTTTATACAAAGAATATATAGGAATGTTATTCGAAAAGCGAAAGAGCTATTTTCCTCTAAACGCCTGTTCAGCTCTAATAATATACAAAAGGAATCATGGGCCATCGTTAACGTAATCACTAATAGAGCAAATAAATCACCCCAAATAAACATCGATACAAACCTCTTGAATGAATATTAATGTTCAGTTGCTGATAATTTGACCAAAGACTTACCATTCAATGCAGATCCACTCATTTATCTGTCAAACATCAACACCGCCGAACATTTTCATGCGTTCCACCCAATTACCCCTCACGAAATTCTAAAAACAATTAGTTCCATGAAAAATAAAAAAGCTGCAACTGATGATGGTATTTCATTGAAAATTCTGGAGAGCATTCCCAACAGAGCCATCGCTACTTTATCTAATGTAATCAATTTTTGTTTTGTGACAGGTAGGTACCTTTCCATCGTCTTTTAGGATTGCTAAAGTCCTCCCTCTATACAAAGTTGGCGATCACGCCTCTGCATTTAACTATCGACCAATTTCTTTATTGTCAACGCTGTCAAAACTTATTGAGAATCTGGTAAAGCCTCGTCTCATGTCATTCTTAGACGAAAACAATATCGATGGTTTAAAGCACAAATATAGTATGTCCATTTTTTACCAATTGTGAAATAAGTCCATATGTAGATTACTTTAGGTCATATACACCTACTGCACATTTATTGTAGGTCCATTATCAAGGTAAGAGGTAGAAAATCGCATGCATGTTGCCGTTGAAAAGATTCAACATCTTAGAAGTATCGATTTAAAACTCATGGAATCTGATCATTCCTATTTAGAAGCTGACTCAATCCATGCAACGATTGAGCATGCTGGAAAGCATAAAAAAATATTTACAACATAAGAATGGGCAGCTCTTATAGGCATGGCCAGACACAACAAGCCACACCCGTATGATGTAAATACACTTGTATACCCAGATTTTTACGACTTGCAAAAACATGCTTCAATAATAATGCAAAATGGGAAAACCATAACGTTGGGTGAATCAATAAAGTGGCTACATGTAAAGTGGTTCCGATTTGAAAGATCAAAGCCTTTTGTAATGCAATACAAATATTCCTTAAGTGATGAGTCCTTCTTAGAATTTAATGTTGTGCAAACCAGAAGAAACACAAATTATTTAAAATGCAAATACAGCAAGAGGCTCCCAATTTCCGAGCAGAAGAAAACGGATTTATTATTTTTAGTTAATAAGGAAATTATTCCAGTTGTATACAAAAATTATTTTAAAGCCTCCTATCTTCAAAAAAGTCTAAGGATTTAGCTCTATAGTGCTCTCCTCACGAAGAAGGTGAATAAGATGATTAGAAGAGCTAAGCTCTTATTTTTGTATTTTGTATGCTCATTTATTATTGTTTTTGAATAAAAAAATCTTGTACAACATTGCTCTGTTGTTTACTACTACCTATTGTGTGTCCAGTTTTTATTTAACTGATACCGCCCTTGTTACACAAAAAATAATATTAAATTTGAAATAAAAATTTTCCCGCCAAAAAATGCTCCTATGATGAATACCTGTTTTGACGTCACGATTCTGTAAACGAACCCGTCAATAGGGAAATCTGTGATAGGGAATTTGCACGTAAAAAAAATACAAAAGCAGTCCTTCACAATATTCTGCATCCATTGCGACAATTTTCACAAAAAGCAAACTTTAACACACTTGAATAACACAAAAATAGCACTGCGTCAGCAAGAGTTCGTTTGCTGCGTATTTTATGTTTACAAAATCTCAACGTCACAAGCGCTGTCAAATTGAAACTTCGTGTTTTCGCGCCAAAGTATTTCATTTGAATTTCAATAATTTTTATTTCGTACAACGTATAAATTAAAATGGAAAAAAGTTAATTATGTTATAACTGATGACGAAGTATCTAAAAAAAAATAGTTTGAGAAATATGAAAATTCCCTCTGGTCCGTCCGGTTTGATTATCCATCACAAATACGTCTGCTGCTTTCAAGATGAAATCTGTAGCTTCCTGAAGTCTATCTGGATCGAGGTGCTTCCATGATTTCTCCTTCTTGGGATTCTTCTTGTGTAGTTAGGACAATTTCTTCATTGCCAAATTTAAGGATGTTCATAAAATCTGTTTTTTTTTTTAAAGATAATTCCCCAAGTCAAAAATTCAGTAACTATGTTGGCAACACAAGCCTTTTCTACATAAAAAATTTGAAAGCATTGACAATTATTTTACATTGTATTGCCAACATAATGTCATTTTGACTTTTATCTTTAAAAAAAAAACAGACTTTAGAAGGATCGAAAGAGAAACGACGTTGGCCGATCAAATCTATTCCCAAAATCAAATCATCTTTTATATCGGCGACTAATGTTCTGTGCCTGAAGGTGGTAGATCCAAAATAAACGCAACGCAGATACTGCCATCCATTCCTGCATGTCTTCCCCAGCTGCAGGAAACGTCAAACTCACTAGCCTTTTAACTTGCGATTCGAATTCTTGTAAACTCTCGCCGGGTTTCTGAATTATTGATTTAGCTTGAGTTCTAAATATATAAGTACTTCTTGCCTGTTATGGTCTCCGAAACGCAATTCTACTGTCTGACTCAGATGCTGGTAATTCTATTGGTGGATTGAAGGAATTGACTGAAGAAGATCTAAAGTAGGTCCTCGTAGCGCCACTATCAGTTCCGTAGCTTTTTCTTGATCATTCTATCCGTTGGTATTTGCAGCAGCTTCAAATTGTCGAATATACATGGTCCAGGACGTAGAACCGTCAAAAGTTGGTGGTTTTTTCTCCATACTAGAGAATGTCCCAACACTAACTGGATTGATGGACTGTATTTCTAATTTTATTCACCTTATCTTCCAGTGCTTGTTTTTGGTTCTCAACTTCTTGTCTTAATTCCTGAACATCGGCTTTGACCTCAGCTTTCACTTCCTGAAGGTCGTTTTTAACTTCTCGAATATAGTCTTTAACTTCCCGAACATCGTCTTCAACTTCGGTTTTTACTTCCGTAATCTTCTGTTCTAGGTTAGCGACAAATCCGTGTATGGTTTGAAATATTTTCTGTAGTTTTCCAAGATCTTCTTGCCGTTCTCTTTGTCGCCTGGCTTCTTTGTCTTGTTTTTCTTGTTGTCGTTTGGCTTCTTCTTCTTGTTTTTCTTTTTGTCGCCTGGCCTCTTCGTCTTGTTTTTCTTGTTGTCGTTTGGTCTCTTGAAGTTCCAACATTTTATGCAGAAGTTCTTCAACTTTTTGTTCTTCCATTTTTGCTTGTTGTCTCATAATAGACATATACAGAATGTTCTGGAATTTCCCTCAAACTCTCTTCAAATATCTTCTCTGGTCTTTGAATGAAGTTCCAAACACGTCGGTGGAGTCACAAATTGGATGAGTTGCTTTATTCTCGAATAGAATGTTCTAGAATTTTCTTGGAATGTCTTTACTGGATGTCAATTGATATAGCAAACACGTTCCCCTTGGTGATAGAATGTTTTAGAATTTTTCCGAAACTGCTCTTCTAGTCAATGACGATTGATGTTTCGAATACGTCGGGAAAGTCAGAAATTCGATATCTCCTTTGGTTTCCAAACAGAACTTTCTGAGACTTACTCGAAAATTCACAATCACAGTCAAAATCCGGTATACAGTCACTTCCGGGGTAATACACATGATCAGTTAAGTCTCTTTTGGTGATTGTCGCACTGCTTACACTAACTGTCCGAGTGCTGACTATAGTGTTCACTCACACTAGTGTCCGCGCACTATTCTGCAATCGGATTTCACTTTGCAGTCCTCACTGTCCTCGAATTATGTCTCACTTCTGACACCAATGTCGCGCCTTTGCTGTGCGTGAGAGAAATCTTGGGTCCGTTTATTTCAAAATCAAAGTCCAATTAACACAGCAATAATTTATTCTACGTTACTATACACTCTGACACTAGTCACTTCATTAATTAACTCAAACAACTTAGCTCTCTACAACTCTTAACAATATTCACTATCTTAATCGTATAACAGCCAAACTTAAACCTAAAACTACCAACTAATACCGGCCTTTATATATCCGTAAATCTGTTCATGTAAAATCCAGAAGAAACGCGATAATCCGATGCTCGAATAAAGCAGAACTTATTAGATTTTTTCGGGAATTTTGGCATGTATTCTGGATACCGTGGCAAAAGCGCATCGCGAGGCGCATCGTAACAATATCTAGGAGGTACTCCAACACGTCACGTTGAAAGTTGATGTATCTTTTTTCCATACAAGTTTCATTTCAGATATCTCGACGAAAACACCTTCAATGGCATGTCCAGAGTAACCTACGTAAGCTTCGCTGATACCCCGATTGATGCCATACCAGGACACCTCTGGAAATATATGCCCAATATTCAGACAGCCGATCTTGGAAGGACAAAAATAAAAGAAATAATGTATAACGACTTCCAAGTAAGTGCCCGAAGTCAAATATATACCAATATATTATATGAAATTTGTTTTTATAGGATTTACATGACATAAGAACACTAGTTCTTTCTGGAAATCAAATATCTAGAATCGACCGTAGCTCAATCCCGTACCAAATTCAGCGATTACACCTCGGCCGAAATAGGATATATCATTTGAATGGGACCTTGACAGGTATAACTACGCGAATAATTGAATATCCATGCTTATACATACAATTTTTAGGTTTGAGAAATTTAAGTTGGTTATTTCTGAATGCAAACGAGTTTGTGGATTTGCAAGGACAACTTCCGTATGAAGCTCCACATCTGAGAATGATTCACGCGTCCCATAACAGGTAATAATTTGTTTAAGGTTTATTGTTAAGTAGTTTTCACCCTCATGTAAGTAAATGAGGAATCCCTCATTTCCACATGAACTGTTCACTATAACTTTTTAAACTTAGGATTTCATTCTTATTGGATTTCTTCTAGGTTAGTGAGGGTTCCTCAAGAGTTATCTAACTATCCGCGGCTTGAAACAGTTTTCTTGAATAATAATGAATTTACCACACTGGATGGAGCGGTTTCGGGATGCAAGGCTCTGGAAAGGATAGATCTCGAATCCAATCAAATACACACAGTAAGTAATTGAGTCTAATTTAAATCTAAAATTTTATTCCATCTTCTGGAAATGTATGAACTGCAATACCAAGAATATTTATTTTTTGTAGATCACTGCTACTGATTTCTTAGAATGCGAAGTGTTGGATACATTAGAATTAGCTCACAATCAAATAACTACACTGAATAATTCTCTGATTCCTCTGAAAAGCTTGGAGACGCTAAATATGCAATACAATCTACTCACGGAGTTCTCTTTCAATGAAATAATTGGCTTGGAGAGGCTCAGAAGAATTGATTTGTCCTTTAACCAGATTTCTAATTTGGTTGGACCAGCCTCGGTAAGTATCTATCTCTCTTTATATTATATGTCCCTGATAATTATTATTAATCTAAATTACCTACTTTATCTGTAAAAGTATATCAAAACAAAGCTGGATGCAATATTTTGTTGATAAATTCGACAATTGCTTCTATGGGATCTGCAATCAAATTTTCAGCAATGTTAAGAATCATATTGTGTAGTAGACCAGTAAGAACGAAAGACATTGCGTTTGTGATCCAATCGATAAAGGCATGTCCAGATACTTCGAGATCTATTGAGCTACAACATATTTTAGTACTACTTTTTTCAAATTTTATATTAGTAATACACACCCAGTATTTTGAAAATCAATGTAATCCACATAAACAAGCTCAGTATTAAAATCAAATCCTATTTGAACATTAATGTGAATGTCTTTGATGGCTCCGTGGAGGTTTCCAGTTATACTGAATAGAGTTACTTTGGTATAATATTTAAAAATAAACTATAAAATGACACAATTAAATCTACGATGCAATATATATAATATTTGGATACCTACCTTTAAATCCTGAAATCCAAGAGTCATTTTTAATGATAACCTTTTCATGTCGCTATTGTAACTGAGTACAGTATTGCCTCTTCTCTCAATTGTGGAAGTATCGTTTAGTTGTCCCTCAGTTAATTTTGTTTCTCCGATTCCAATCTAAAATAGCATTATAGAAAAAAGTTATATAGGCTTCATTACTCTTGCTATTTACGTTTACTGCAAAATCCGGCAAAGAAGTACAATCAAGTCCGTCATCCACAATCAATCGTCTCACATTTGCAAGAAGTTTATCTATAAAATCGTTTAGCGTGACATCTTCACTCGGCGTTTGTACTTTTCTTTGGAAAAATTACAATTTTGTATTGGTTATATTGAATTTTAAATTTACTTACGATAAATCTTGAAGTTTAAACTCTCTATTCACTAATTCTTTCAAGTTTTCTATCTCTTCCGCAGACAATTCATCATCCATGTGAAAGTTGGGTAGTTTATCATCAATGGTATTGGTCGCAAATGCAATTCTTAAATGAAATGCAAGGATAATAGAAGTTATAAAGTAGATAGTCTTCATGTTTGCCAGAACTTATATTTATAATAATGTAATTATTCCCACAGCGATCTTTTATTAGGAACAAGAGAACAAAAAACCATTTTTATCGGACGTTGCTGCAATTTTTTTTCAAGAGTCTATTTATCAGATCATTATCAATAATCAGTTTGTGTAGAAATTATTATATTTATTGGTTTTGTTTATATTATTGTTTGACTAGACGACACAACTTTTGGAAGTGAAATCGTTTTTTAATCAAGCAAAGTCACCACAGACGAAGACATCGCTAGCTTGAGGTCGTCGTTCCATCTTGTAATATAACATACCCAGGTTCGTTCAGCAAAATTGAACGGTTTGAATTTTCATTATATTTTCTTTTAACAAATCTTCTGAAAAACGAAATGAAAAACAAATAGGACCTACGTTGTCGAAACGTACTCAGTTTTACTTACTTGATATGCGCCCAACAATAGCAAAATTGGGGAAATTTAAGGGAAGTTGTAATATGTAAAATAAACGAAAAATTTGTGAAACGTTCAATTCATTATCAGAAAATCGCACCGTTCTTCGACCTAGAACTCACGAGGGGAAAGAGCACGGCTGAGAAATCCTCGAACTAACATTCCTTAAAAATCAAAACATACTGTGTCATTTTAATAAATAATTGTGAGTCAATATTAATTATTTAAATTAGGTACCGCCCCTGTCCTTGTGCAAGCATTTTAATCCCACATACTACATTCAATCAACACTACCTATATTCAATACTGAAGAGTTTTTTGTTAGTTAGCCAGTTTCACCAGCAGGTACTGAGGTCCCTGTGCGGGAGGCTACTCAACTATAAGTTGTTATTTTGAGCCAATATCTCTAGATTGATTATTTCAATTTGTTTGCTAGGATATTCGCTCCTCAGGGTAGGAAAGTGTTAGTAGATTCAACAAGGCCCTAATGTACGCTCTGAATACCAAAAATCAAAATCCCAAATACCAAAAATCAAAATCCCAGCACAAAAGAGAGTAGGTACATAATTTTTCTAGGTTCTAATTTACTTTTTTATCTGCGTTATTTACAGCATGGAACGATTTTATCAAATATATAAACAATGCACATGTTATAAACAAACAAAAAAACATAAAAATGGAAATACCTACTTGCAAAAAATGAAATCTCAAAAACAAAATAACATTTATTTAACTGACCTGTGAATGCTTCTTATGACACACAAACTAATCCCAAATTGGATTGAACAATCAGTTTAATACAAAATAGAAATTGAATAATGAATAATAGCGCCCAGCTTGTTCTCTAGTATCTCATTCTCTTCTGTCTAGTCTTCGGTACCTTTCTCTGTGGCGCGCCCCCGTTTCCATAAATTTCACAGCGCATACATGCTTGCAACATTTACCATTTGCTTTTCTATAGTAGACGTTTTGAAAAAGTTAGGATTTGAAAAAATTATATTTTAAATAGGTGGTTTTCCTCAATCTCATCTGTGGTTTGCCTCTTGATCTAGTGTCCAGCATATTATTCTGCTTCTTCACAATAAATTTCAACCCTCGGAAATAATATAGAGTGAAAAAAAAAAGGCTAGTGGAGGCCTAGAGTTGCAATTTCTCTCCTTACTACATTTTAATAAATCAATTTTAATGTTGATATATGTGAAATAATTGATTTATTTATTGTTGCTAACACTACCCTCCACGAAACTAGTGCCTCATTTATTATGAAACTTTAACTGATATAATTTTCAGAACCTTGTCGAGCCCAACATCAGACTAACTGAATTAAAACTCGATCACAACGCATTAGAAACTTTAAATGCAGCTCTGAGCGGCCTCTCAGAGCTGCTTAGACTCGATCTTAGCTTCAATAAATTGAGAAGAATATCTCCCGACGATTTGATAAACCTAGATCAACTAAGGTTACTGGATATTTCGCACAATCAGTTGAAAACTTTGGAAGAAATGAGCAAAACATATCTACCCAGATTGTCTGAATTGAAAGCGACCCACAATCAGCTAACCATATTAGAGCACGATTTCCATGGCCTGCCTGTTCTTTGTGACGCGGATCTTTCCAGTAATCATATTGTAGCTTTGGGTAGAGAACTTGTAACGAAGACAAGGTGTAAGATTGAACATGGAGTGCACGATGGTACATATGATACCTTAAAAATCTTACTAACAGGTGAAATATACTTGAGTTCAGATAAAAGCACTTTGTTTATTGATATACTTGATTCCAGATAACCCTATTCTATGTGACGCAGCCTTGCCTGAAATTACATCAGAAATGGAAACGAACCACACTAAAGTAATTGGTGTTTCTTATCACTGTCCACCGCTTAATGAACAACCAATCACTTCCAGGCCGAACGGTTACTTAGGTAAGAATTTTATTTGACATTAATAATTCCTGTTATTTTTGCTGCTTATTTATTTAGTCTATAATAATTATTTTATTGCAGGCTATGTTGTTCCAATACAAACGACTCCCAGTGTACCAGTTTTACGTCCGGTTTATGGAAATTCTGCTTACGATTCTTCGCCAGATCGGTTAGAAACACCTAATCAGATTCAACCGAACTTACATTTGGCTCAAGCTCCAAGAGTAACTGAACAGTATCAGAACTATAATAACCCAGATAATTCCGAAGGTAACTTTAAAATTGCCACATATCTATTGTAAACCTGAAAGTAATTTGATTTATGCACTTATTTACATCTGTTGTTGATGTTTCAGTTTAGAAAACTGTATTTTAATACTTTTCACATGGAAATCAAAACATCCCCGATATACGTACTGTCATGTCTCTGGGGTGCGTGACAGATATCTTGGGTTCGTTTCTTATGTAGCCGAATTAACGTGGGCTTGCCTGGAAAAATTTGGATATTCATGCTCAAAACGAACCTGAGATGGTCTTTCCTGCGAAGAGACTGGATGAATATTTGTTGGTCTCGATGACCTGGATACTCGAGAGATAGTATCAGGAGCAGCAATTCTGTGCCACGAAGGGGGATAGTCAACTGCAGAAGAACCATGTGCCGTAAACAGAGAATCAAAGTACAATTAAAACAACAATAATTTATTCCACGTTACTACACACTCGACCCTATAATTACTTCACTCAAACAACTCAACTCTTTGCAACTTTTACAATAATCACTATCGAACGTATCACAGCCAATCTTAAACTTAAAACTACTAACTAATACCGGCCTTTATATATCCGCAATCTATTCTTGTAGAATCCAGAATAAACGCAATAATCTTTTCGCCCGAATAAAGAAGTATTTTTTAGATTCCAAGTTAGATTCTGTACATGCTGGCGAACACGCCACACTGCCCTCCTCTTAAGGTTGATCGTTCCGATCAACTTCGCGCCCATGATATTTCGTCAATCTGTCCAAATGTACAACTTTCATCTTACTCCTGGTGTTGCGCTGAACTCGATAAACCATCCCCTTGATTATTCTGTAAGGTCGTTCCCATGCTGAAGACAATTTCGGCGAAACTTTTCTTTCTTGCTAGATTATACCAGCCACACTAAATCACCTTCTTGAAATCCGGCTGAATTGGCTTTCCAGTCGTATCTGGTCTTCATTCGGTCACTGGCCAACTGAATATGCTCCCGAGCTAAATCGTGTATTCCCAGAAGTCGCGCCCTCACTTCATCTGCATAATCTCGAATTCATTTTCAGTCTTCTTCAGGTATTCCAAACATCAGATCGCAAAGAAACCTGAGTTCCCTTTCAAAAACGATTCTAGCTGGACTTTCACCTGTTGACTCGTGAACAGCTTCTCTGTAAGGCTTTAAAAATAGAGGCAAATGTTTGTCCCTATCTCGCGGGTTCTTTTCGACTACTTTTGTCTGGTGTTCCTCTATGATCTTATTAAATCGCTCTTCCATGCCATCAGACTGTGGATTGTGGATCTAAAGGTGTTGTCCTTGGCTTATGAATGCCCATGATCTCACAAATTTCCCTAAAGATGGCAGATTCGAAGTTTTTTTTGTCCCTGATCTGAATGTAACTCTAGTAGACCAGGCAAAATTTAGTTTTGAAATGAAGTTTAGGGGATATTTTTTTCCAATGGAAATCGATGTATTATATGTCCAGGAATAAATATATAAAAATGCCAAAAAATCGAAAACGTCAGCTTGAAAAAACATGGCCGTCTGGCCTCATCTTCAAAAATGAAATATTTTCTTGTCCCTTGAAGCAATTGTGAGATTTTTTTTTATTTTTACAGAATTTTGAACTTGAAACATTGCACAAAAAATTGCTTTTATTTTAGGTATAGGTACCTTACTAAAAATATAAATTTCCTGAAAGAGAAAAAATGGAAAACTAAAAAAAAAAATTGGATTTTCTTGTGACTCTAAATTAAACTATCCGATGCCACTAACTAACTTTCTATTCCTGGAACTCAGTCATTGAACAGATCATCATCTAGAAAACAAAGCATATTTGCAGTCTATTCCATGGCAGTGAAGGCAGATAGAACTGCAGCGTCTGACTTGTTGCACATTTTTTTTTTGGCAGCCGTTTCTACATTTACAGTAGATCAGACTTAATAGTTCTTCTGGTGCAGGGAATCGCTGCATTGTGATTGGAAGCATTTCATTTCTTGATACTTTCCATCCAAATTTTTCCAGGGCTAGGAGATTTCCCATCCATTCCTGTATTTGAATATATGCCCCGAAAATATAGGAGAAATTATTTGGTTTATATTAATGTAATCACCATTTGAGGCACTACCTTAAAATATGTTGCTTAAGACCATCTTTGGTTGGGGGAAGAACTGCCAAATCGAAAGATTAGTCGAGCGTCTGCTTAGCTATACATACCAATATCGTAATGCCTCATGATCCGTACATGAAGGAGACAAATTCAATACCAACGTTTACTAGTTCATCTGGATCCGCATTCTTATCCCTGAAGACTTTTGTCATGCATAAATTCATGCTTCTCAAACACCTTAAAAGCTGCCGATTTCCCTTTCTTGGCTTTCTTATAGAGATAAGAAGTAGTATCACAGCCACTAATGGCATGAATGAAAATAATGCTGTTAAAAAGAGGCTGTCCCAAATCTTCGCAAACTTTTCAAATGGAAAATTTTATCTTCATTGTCGCCGCCACCCACTTTTTTAAAATAGAGATTTGATCTGTCACCGCTCAAAATAATTAACAAAACGATTAAATCTGTGTCTTCCCTCAATACCACTACCGACCTATTTACTAGTTCTTTTGCCAACCTAATGGCTATGCTCACAATTAAGGTGTCCGCATCTGCACTAGCTTCCAACGTTGAAATACTTTTCTCTCTAAATCGTTCTCTCAGTAATTGTATTAATTGGAATTTATCCGTCGATGTTCTTCATCTTTTATAGAAGGAATGTTAGTACCTATATCCATCGAACACAATTATCGCATTTTCACCAAAATGTTTTAATACGTAAGATATATGTATATAGCATTGCCACTTGTGCAAAAGTATGAAATTTTGGCCATATAACTCGATTTAGCAGCCACCCACCATCAATAACATATGTGGTTTCGTTCATGGAATTGCTGCAACTTTCAATTTTTAACAGTGGTATTAAACTGGCTTTATTTCCTTTTCTCATTAGATGATTACAAAACAAAAGATGGTGGAGAATGAGCTAACTCAAAGCAAAAATAGTTTTTCAAGTCTTGATCACTTTTTTTCAGTCAAATTATTCTAAATAACTGCTGTGAGTTAAGAAACATAGTATCATCACGCAACTTCACTTCTTTGCTTGCTGATACTAATGGCTTTACTTTATTTTTCATTTTAAAATGCAGTTCAGAAAAACTTTTATCTACCATATCTTCTACTAGGTCTATTCCTATTTCCTTTGCCTTGTGAAATTTTCTTCTGCTACAACTCCATTAGTTATGCATGAAAGCTGACTAAAATGGTCTTCAAAAGGATTGTGGTTTTGTAACCATCCCAAAACTTCACCTTGTTGTCTCGGCCAATTAGCGAATCTCTTAGTTCAATATGTCGTTCAGATTGAACGGAACGAACACCACAAAAAAACTCCAGAGCATCGCATGCTTCGGCAGTGTATATCATAGTAAGCGTCCATTTTGTTATAGAGCTCTCGGTTACTCCCCTTCCGTGAGTTAGGCCACCCGAGGTCTTCATTGATCTCATTAAGATACTGCTCTATGCAGTGTCACTCAAAGTACTCGACCATAGTTTGTCGGTGCGACCGATGTAGGTAACGTAAAATATCATATCACAAAACTGCTTAAGTTCACTAGACAGCATACTTTGTTCTGGTTTGCCCATATTTTGTATATAAGGTGAGCAGACTGCGTAATGGAAATGACCTGCAGCATGGAAAAATGAAAGCATCATCTTTACAGCTGTTACGTGCATTTCCCAATCCCCAGAACGTTCGGCTTTAAGAAAAAAATTCATTAGCTAGGTTCGGTTATTCAGCACGGAGTTGGAGTGGAGTGAACAGAGCCAATGGAGTCACCCCTAATACGGTAAAAAGCTTGGAGCAGGTAAAGCGCTGTCCTACGGACATAAGGAGTAGGAGCGCGCCATTCTGCTTATGATGAAACTAAAGTGAAGCCAAGTTTTTGGCAGGTGTTTGGCACCAAAATACAGGTAAAGCATTGAATTGCCATAACCGCCATTTTTTGTGGGCCAAAATACCTGGAAAAAAACGGCTTCATTTTCCAAATCCAGGTTACTACTCCTTTACCTTTACCTGCTCTAAGGTAAAAAGCAATACCCGAACCTTAACCCGAACGGCTGGAGTGCGAATGGAGTCACTCGGAGTGAGCAAGCCGAACCCACCTATTATAGTTACCATTTCGTGGTACTGTATCCATAGTTTCGATGTATTGTTTTTAGGTTTTAATCTCCCACTGGTAGTATTCAAATTTACATCTGAATTTTCTAAAACATGTGAGCTGACAACGTCATCTAAAGAAACAATTTTAATAAAGGCGTCTTTATGTAAATTGCTAAGGAAAGTTTCGTCAAGAACGCTACATAAATCCATTATCAAAATAGTAAGCGCCCAGTGAGTTAGAAAGTGTGCCCTGATGACTCTTGAATAGACATGACCTGCTACCACATGAGAAACAGTTACTCTAGCATAGATCTGTGCCCACAAATCTTCCAATCCTAATCCTGTCATAATAAGCCCCACAGCACCCATAAAGGACATAAGCAGGTGAAAACCGTCCAATCTCAAAATTATAGGCATTTCCTTTGCATACACTATTTCTGACGCTCTCTGGAATAGTGGTTGGTCGAGCGTAACTATACAACTCTGTTGGTGGCTTTTCTGGTCTCTGATAATACAAATTCCAAGGCTGCATATATGATAGAAGGATCACTTGGACTTAAGTTTATGAATGGTAACGCCACTATTTTGAACTTCTCAAATGGTTTGGTCCTTTCTAGAACTAACGACATAAATCCGTTCCAATTCGGGGTAGGTACAGCAGTTACTTGGGCAATACCCAGAAGCCCACAAAATGTCTAGGTAGTTTTATCGAATTTAGAACATTTGATTTAGTTAAGTCTGTTGCTTCTACCGAAACTTTGGCTACTTTCACCTTTTCGACCCTTATTTACCTTTTTTATATAATTTAATAGGGATCTGTGCGAAACAACCTATTTCTTGAGCAGTTAAAAAAAATTTAGTTTGAGTATAGTGGTGGGGCTTTCCAAACAACTGGAATAAGGGGACAGGCATATTTTATTTCACCCATTGCATGAAACGTACCGGAACCATCTAACGTCCTAACATTGGGATGGGCGTTATCAAAAACATATTGAGAAAATACGTTTTCCATTTTATTCGGTATTTTTGCAGCCACGACAGACGACTCATACAAAATAACTAACTGCAAATCCCAATTTTTCAATTATCTCAATCAATAGTTTGGAAGCAAATTTTCGGTGCAAGAAAACAGATAATGCAACTTTTAATGGCGAAAGAAAAGAATTCGGACAAGTTGCTGATATGCGTAAGATATACTTGTCGCTTTTCTATCCAAGTTTTCGTTTTTAGAGGTTTTCAGAAGACTATCTAAAAATACCTTTAACGTTTCGGAAACTTGCTGCTTACATTCATCTCGCATATTTTCATCAAAACTAGGATACTTCTCTAGATTGTAAACTTGTCTTTTTATATCGTCTCTAATAATCTCAACTGCCGCTTTAACAATTCTCAATTTTTCTATAAAACTCTTCTGTGAGAATAGTTTCCACAGTGTCGCTAATGTGATTATCTTTTGCTGGAAGTCCTGTAACTGTTATTTTTCGCCAAAGTGACGTAATTTTTCTTTTAACCATCTACGTACATATAACTTTCTTTGGTGTCACAAAATTCTTCAAATTTTTCTTCTCAAGTGAAAATTGACAATCGTCGGAGCTTTCTATATAGCTACACAATTTTAAAAAGGCAGATTGCCTAATGCCTTTCGTCTTTTTCTTGTGAATCTTTGGAAGAGCCTGGAGTATCGCGCGCTAAATTCTTATAACTTAAATGATATTTCCCTTCTGCAACAACCAAATCTATTATGTTACTCAAGCGAATTACTATTTGCCTGCCTAGGTATATCGTTCATCTTTTTTCGCATATTTGCACTAATTTTTATTTATTTTTTTTCATATTTATTTCAGAAATATTCCTTATTTCATGTCTGTATTGCTTGGGTTTTTTTTTTTCTCTTTTTCGAGACAAATAGACAGTGGCGTGCCTGACGGGCCCGCAGGGCCCGCGGTGCGGGAGGGCCCCGGGATATTTGGGGCCCCCAAATTAAACAAGGTATTCTTCTCACACAAAATATTTTTCCACTTAAGTATGTCATTTCGAGTGTCAGTTGAAGAAAATCTTCAAAAAAATGGAAGATTTCTCAATTTTTGCAACCATCGGATGCATTGGAAATGATAATGATTATTTAGCGTAAAATCTTAAAACATTTAAGTTTGTTCCAACCGGCAGTAATTTCCAGTAATATTACTGGCACACATGCGCAATTGTGGAATGCTGTTCCAACCCAAGAATCGTAAACTCTACAGGATTGCTCAATCCCATAAGACAAACGTTCATAAAAACATCGAAGATGGCGGTATGCGAATGACGTCACGCAGTCCTTGATCGGTTTGTGTTTTTTATGACAGTGCACTATCCTTGCATTTTCAAACGTGAAAAATTGTTATTTTGAGGTTATTTCCTTTGAAAACTGTATTTTGTAATTAATTTATTGATTTTAAAATTAGCAGACTTCAAAAGCTTGTGTCCTTGAGGCTTGAGTGGTTGGCTAATTAGAAAGACGAGTTTGTTTGCTTTTGTTTATCAATTAGCCAAACATATTGCCAAAAAGTCAAAAAAACGAAGGGCTGGAGTCAAGCTGGCCCCCGGATTCGTTTCAATGTTTTTTTTGTGTATGAAAATGAGCACAATTCGCATAAATACTGGCACAATTGAGCACAAAACGGGCACAATTGACTACAGTTGAGAAACAGTAGAAAACAAAATGTGGAGTGCCGAGCCGGTTTAATTTTTGCATTTCAATATCAAAATATAAGCGAAACGGGGTTGCAATAGTGTGCTTTATTTTTTACTGACCCTACCTAGGTACTTCTCAATTATTATTCATTAATTTAATAGGTACTAGAACGATTTAATATGGACATTCAAAGTGAGCTTATTTCACAAAGCCAAATAGTGATACCTAATTTAGATTCTCATAATCATATTCCAGAAAAACATTGCAAGTTTCCCATATTTTCCATGCGTTTTCATAGTAAACGCGCCAGTAAAGGAATTTATTTACATATTTATTTATTCACTCTTCACAAACCCTAATTTTTATTAGTAATTACATGCAAAGGAAACTTACAACTAAGTAGATATTTGATTTATAAAAAAAAGCAAAACAAATGCTTGACTAGGAAATACTAACTAGCAATACACACAAATAAAAGAGCGATGTCCTGATACAACAAATCCAGTATTATAAAACCAGAAAATGCTTGGGGTTTTCGCGAGTATTTTCAGCCACGAGTCTTTTATGCTTACACACATTAAATGAAACTTTAAATTTACACTTATAACACTAGATAAATCCGAATTTACGATAAAATAGTTGTCAGCACAAACTAAACATCATTCGTATCAGCGGCCATCTTGAAAATCCGGCATGCGCGTGACGTCACAGCAATTGTGAACAAATTTAGCCGATTGAGCAATCCTGTAGAGTTTACGATTCTTGGTTCCAACCAGTTAAAATTTCTAATTTAGAATTGGCGATACTTGACAGTTCGTCGTTCCAACCGGAGTTACGCATAGTAAAATTACGGTTCAAACGATTCTTGCTTGAAAGGAAGAACTGTTGGCTCTAAAATTAGACGCATGCGTAGTGAGGTCGAAAACGGGTCAGTGGTTGAACAACAACAAACATAAATAATAATGCATAACCCAGAACCTCAGTTTTTTGTTTAAATTATTTATTTGAAAATTACTGCTATAGAAGCTAAGTAATTTTATTTCATTTGTTCTCAGAGTTATTAAATCTGACTCTTTTCTTATATTAGGTTTAGAAGAATTCCTTATTGTGGTGGAAGATGCTTCACCTGCAAGTGTGCAAGTTATGTTGATTTTGTTATTTTCATATTGTGTTGTGAGTACTACTAGTTCAAAAAACGTTCCAACAAGTTTTTAAGTTATTTAGTATAATATTACTGTTTTCGATTGCGCAGTCGCATTAGCGCGGTTACGGACGATAATATTACAGTTATATTATTGTAGGTTGGAACAAACCTATTACTTTATAAAAAATGCACCATAATTTTGCTCACACCGGCAACACTGGCCGTGTTGTGTCATGAATGTGTTAAAGTCTAGAGCAGGCCAAAGTAATTAGAGAAAATGGTTGTATTACACTTTTCTGTATTATTTCTTAGTTTTAGTTTTGCTTGAACCAGAGTTTGGTTATTATTTCTTTTATGTCATACCAATACATTATTGTGTTTTTATACCTTTGATACCATCTACATAATTCATTACTTTATGCCCGTGCGGGCATAAAGTACACATTATGGCCCGCGCGGGCATAAAGACGCAAAAAACGGGTTTCAATTAACGTATTCTTTATTAACAAAATATAAATTTACGCTTATAAACATATTATTTTTGTCAAAAAAATGATGATTTTGCACACTGATGACAAATTGCGAAGTGACACTTTTTTCCCAAGTATTTTTATTCACAACCAACTGATATGACATAAAAGTTTGTATGCACCATGGGTACTAATAGATATATATACCCTCGGGCGACTTACGAACCCTCGGGCCAGAGGCCCTCGGCTTTGTAAAACTGTCGCCCTCAGGGCATAATCATCTACTTAGTACCCTTGATACATAAATAACTATTATTTTCACAATTTTTTTCATAGTTCATAGTCATAGTACTTATTTTTTATTCCATGTTATGATCTGTAATAATTTTTTTAATGATATTTTTTGTTTACTTTTATTTTTACTGAAACTGTTCGGGGCCCCCAAGGAAAATCTCGCGGGAGGGCCCCCAAGAAACTCGGCACGCCCCTGCAAATAGATTCACCACAGATCAGACAATTTGTTTTGAAATCAATATCTTATCCTAACAGAAGATCTCGATGTTTTTTTATTTTTGCTCTTATCTATGGAAAGTGGTAGATGGTGGATTCTTTCTTATCTACTCCAACTCCAGTACTCCTTTCTAACATAGGTTTTCCTAGAAGAATGATGAACGGTAATTTTTGTTGCGTTTTTCAATTCCTCCAAAATCTGGTCCCCTTTTTGTTTACTTGCAAGTAAAATTGACTGAAGTCCCTTTGCGCCCACATTAACAGTTTCACTGACACAAAACTTTTTTACAAAACACAGAAACATTAATGTTATCATTGTTATTCATTTTACATATAAATCTAATAAAGCGAGTTTAAACAACTTCATAACTTTAATTTAGTGCATAATTCACAATTGAGTGCATAAGCTTTAAAGTTGAATTTATTAATTTCTATGGAAGCGTTTATACATCTATTTAATGCTCAATTCATAATTTAGTTCATAATGGATAACCTTAAAAGTTCCCAACTTTTAACTTTTATGCATTAAATTATGAAAAAACTGGACCTTTCGAGTTTTGTCAGTGTCAAATTTCAAAATATCAATAGAAACATTTCAAAAATTATGTATTAAATTATGAAGTTGTTTAAACTGGGGTTTTGAGTTATGTATTAAATTACGCATTAAATTATGAAAAAATTACGACTTAAATTTATCAAAAGTTGTTTAAATTTGCATTTATTATAATAATTAAGAAAGCCTTTAATAATGCAGTAAATGAAACTCTTAAGGCGGATTTAAACAACTTTTGAAAAATTTAAGTCGTAATTTTTTCATAATTTAATGCGTAATTCAATACATAACTCAATACCTACCACAGTTTAAACAACTTCATAATTTAATACATAATTTTTGAAATTTAATTAATATTCTATTGATATTTTGAAATTTGACACTGATAGAACTCAAAAGGTCCAGTTTTTTCATAATTTAATGCATAAAAGTTAAAAGTTGGGAACTTTTAAGGTTATCCATTATGAACTAAATTATGAATTAAGCATTAAATAGAATAGATGTATAAACGCTTCCATAGAAATTAATAAATTTAACTTTAAAACTTATGCACTAAATTGTGAATTACGCACTAAATTAAAGTTATAAAGTTGTTTAAACTCGCCTTACTAAACAACGCAAAAAGTCGAAAAACTCGTTTCAAACTGCATGAAAATAAAATTAACATAGAGTGAAGAGTGGCGGGGGGAGTTCCAATGAGTCTATGGTACCAATGCCAGGTGAGTATTTAACCGCGCGGCCCGGAATTCAAGGGAACGTGCATGAATTGAAGTAATTTAGAAAATAACGCAAGCGGCTATGTTTTTTCAAATGGTGACTTTAGCTCACTTCTGATTTTTTGGGAGTTTTAGATTTGTATTCTATGATAAGAGAGCTATCGTTTTCAACAAAAAAATAACTTTCCACATTTCTTAAAATTTTGCCTGTTCTATAGTGGCACACCATGCTTACTAAAAACTTTGTCCACTAGCACCTGGGCAATAGTGATGGCTTCTGGATTGGGAATGGCGAAAACTTCTGGCCATCTACTGAATCCATCATGATAACCAAGATGTATTTGTTACCACGCTCTGACTCAGGGAATGGTCCGGCAACATCAATCGCTATTCGTTCAAATGGGAGACCGACGTTGTACTGTTTCATGGGCCTCCGAGATCTTAGTTTTAGAAACTTCACTGATAGCAGAGATGTCGCATTTTCGGCTCCATGCAGTTTTTAATATCTCACCCAGCAAAAACGTTCCCGAATTTTGTCCAAACTCTTGCTAACTCCAAAATGTGCCGCAGAAGTTCCGTCATGTATTTTTTTAACACATCTTCTACTCGACCTTCTGGAATAACCAGTTGGCTCTCAGTGGATTTCTCATCGGCAGTTTCCCAAACTATTTTAAAAAAACCTTTTTCTACGGCCAGATAGTTCCACTGAGCCTACAACGCCTTGTAAATCATACTCTTGTTCGACACTTCCCTCCATTCTGGCCTACATTTATCATTTTCTTTAAGATGTAGAATTTGCCCGATGTCCTGGTCTGCTTGTAGTCTTCTTTGTATGGCCGTCTAGACAGAGCGTCAGCATTTTCATGCAGGTTTCTAGGTCGATGTTAGGGCTGGCGTCTTTAGATCTCCAAAAGCGTTGGGAACGATTCCTAGATGGAGAGGATATCGTTAGTCTACAATCCTATTGCATATGTCCAAGCTTATGGCACCGGTAACATTTTACTCGGTTTCTCGGTGTTGGTGTTTGTTTGGAGTCGTTTCCCATCTGTGTAACTTCTAGTAGGTACTAGTTTCTCCATTTTCTCCATAAAATTTCTCATAACCTTCTCGAAGTTACCCTTATTCTGGGTCGTGAGGCACCAAAGATGGCTTCCAGTTCCAATGCTCGGACAAGGGCTTCGCTACTTTCCCTGAACTTAGACATTCTCAGGTTTTCCTGGATCCTGGAATCTCTGAGACCATCAATAAACGCAGATACTGCCATCCATTCCTGCATGTCTTCCCCAGCTACAGGAAACGCCAAACTCATACTAGCCTTTTAACTTCCTATTAGAATTCTTGTGAACTCTCGCCGGGTTTTTGAATTCTTGATTTAGCTTGAGCTCTAAATTCTTCTTGCCTGTAATGGTCTCCGAAGCGCAATTCTAATGTCTAACTCAGATGCTGGTAATTGTGTTGGTAGATTGAAGGAATGGGCTGAAGAAGATCTAAGGCAGGTCCTCGTAACGCCACTATCAGTGATTCCATCCGTTGGTATTTGCAACAGCTTCAAATTGTCGGATATACATGGTCCAGGATGTAGAACCGTCAAAAGTTAGTGGTTTTATCTTCATACTAGAAAATGCTCCAATCTCCAACACTACCTGGATTAATGGACTGTATTTCTAATTTATTCACCTTACCTTGAAGTGCTTGAACTTATTGGTCCTCAACTTGTTGTCTTTATTGCTGACATCGGCTTTGACCTCAGCTTTTACTCCCTGAATGTCGTTTTTAACTTCTCGAACATCATCTTTAACTTCTTGAACATCGTTTTTAACTTCTTGAACATCGTCCTCAACTTCGAATTCTACTTCCGTAATATTTTGCTCTAGGTTACCGACAAATCCGTTTATGGTTTGAAATATTTTCTGTAGTTGTCCATGGTCTTCTTGCCGTTCTTTTTGTCGCCTGGCCTCTTCGTCTTGTTTTTCTTGTTATCGTTTAGGTTCCTCTTGTTGTTCTTCTTTTTGTCTTCTAGTCTCTTCGTCTTGTTTCTCTTGTTATCGTTTAACTTCTTCTTCTTGTTTTTCCTTTTGTCATCTGGCCTCTTCATCTTGTTTTTCTTGTTGTCGTTTGGTCTCTTGAAGTTCTAACATTTCGCGCAGAAGTTCTTCAATTTTTTGTTTTTCTATTTTAGCTTGTTTTCTCGTAATAGGCATATACAGGATGTTCTGGAATTTCCCTCAAACTCTCTTCAAATATCTTCCCTAGTCTTTGATTGAAGTTCCAAACATGCCGGTGAAGCCACAAATTGGAAAACTTGCTTTATTCTCGAATAGAATGTTTTAGAATTATAGCAATAGCAAACACGGCGGGGGAGTCACCATTTCAATGTCTCCCTTGGTTTCCAAATAGAATATCTAGAATTTTCCCGAAACTCCTCGAGTTTTTTTTATTTGAATGACGATTGATATATCAAATACCTACGTCGGTGAAGTCACAAATTCGATATATCTCCCTTGGTTTCCAAATAGAATTTTCTAGAACTTACTTGAAAATACACTATCACAGTCAAAATCGAGCATACATTCACTTCCAGGGTAATTTACACAATCGGTTAAGTCTCTTTTAGTGATTGTCACTGCTTAAACTGACTAACTGTTCCAGTGTTCACTGGTGTCGTGTCCACACTAGCGTCCACGCACTATTCTGCACTCGGATTTCACTTTGCAACCCTCGAATTATATCTGATACCAATGTCACGTCTCTGGGATGCGTGACAGATATCTTGGGCTCGTTTATTCCAAAATCAAAATCCAATTAACACAAAAATAATTTATTTCACGTTATAACACACTCTGACACTAATTATTTCACTAATTAACTCAAACAACTTAACTCTTTACAACTTTTATAATAATCACTATCGAACGTATCACAGCCAATCCTAAACTTAAAACTACTAATACCGGCCTTTATATATTCGCAATCTATTCGTGTAGAATCCAGAATAAACGCGAAAATCTTTTTACCCAAATAAGGCAGTATTTTCTAGATTCCAAGTTAGATTCTGTACATATGCTGACGAACGCGCCACAGTAGTATGTATGTGGATATCGGATATTTTCCATAAATATCATAATATGTATTAAGATTTATAATTATGAATTGGGTTAGTCTGTTCTATAGGAGAAAATCATACTAACCAAATCACCAAAAGTTCAAATTTGTTCCAGGTCGTGATGCAGCAGTAATTCAACAAACAGTTAACGACGAACCGATCGCAGTAACAGTTCTGAAATCAGAACCAGTATCCAATCAGTCCCAAGAAAATTTACCTCCTAAACTGAACACAACAACTCCGGTTGTAATTGATCCTGTTGTCCAAGGCCAAGTCATCAACAAGTTAGCGTCGGAAATTGAAGAACTTAAGACTAGGATAGAGGAGATTAGTGTCCAAAACGAAAGATTGTTCAACAAAACGATCTTAGAGCATTCGAATTTGACTGTGAAAGTTCCATGATTTTTACTCGTTGATGTTTTAAATTACGTCCTAGTCATTTGAGTAAAGTTTAGTTTTACTGTATGTATTGAAGAAAAATAGTTCCAATATCAGATATCTTACAGTATTCAGTGTCACAGTGTCAGTAGATAGAAAATATATATGATAAAAGGTTCATTTTTATGTATTGACTGTAGGAGTTTTGCAAACATGGCTTGTACATAGGTACATAGAATCCAAACTACGAAAATTTCCTGCTATCTGTTTGTTGTGTCATATAGGCATAAATTAAATAGAATAATATATTTATGATACAGATACTATTGAATTTATTGTGTACATAATATAAAGACTACATGTAAAGCTTAAATAGGACAGAACTGATTGACAGTAATCATGTACCTATGCTTGAATTATTTTTATTTTTTTTCGCAATCCTAATATCTACCTAAATCTATTTACAGGATCAAATCTAATAGTACCTATTACCTATCATGTTATGATTCAAGTTAAAACATTCGAGAAAATTTAATTTCTATTGCAATACCTAGATTATTTTTTCAACTACAAAATCTAATTTTTGAATAATGAAGTGCAACAAACAGTTAGTGGCTTTAATAATAAATATTTCATAGTTAAATTAGGCAACATATGAAATACAATAATTAAAAGTTCAATAATAATATTAAAAAATATGTAAATATGCAAAACACCTGTCCTAAAATTGGCTGTTCACAATTAAAAAAATTAAATTATATAAATATTTCAAATACTTAGTATAGATATAGAGGTATATTATTATTATGTAGTAGTTATAGGATGTATTTCGGTGTACATATCACGACTTTATTGCTATTGTTAGGTTTTTATATAGGCTGATTAAATAATATATATTATCATTTGATTTTTATTTATAAATAATTCATAATTTCAATACGGTTTATTGTTTTTTTGTAGAAAGTTTTCAGTATAAACTAACATCTAAATTAGAATTTTTGAATTACGTAGTTTGAATAAATTCAATTAATCCCTTTTTATCAAAAATTGGATAATAACTATTGAATAAGTAGCAACAGTCGAAGTAACAGATCCAAGTATTCCCCAGTTGAGTTGAAAAAATCCTCCAGCGTGCACGCACACTTTTCGAGATTGGCTTTGTTGTACCAGGAAATTTAACTCTTTCATGAAAAGATTATTCTTTTCATTTTTCGAATTCCGATTTAACTTGTTCAAAATGGAGTAGCAAATTGATGAAGTCTTTTGGCCTTCGTTTTGCAAATCTTCTCCTATTAGAGCACACAGACCGATTTGACCCTGAAATATGAATAGTATAAATTAATAAACCAGTTAGTACCAAATCAGTTTCTGTGGAATGGTCATTACACCAAAGAGACTCTGGATGTCGGCAGGTATCATGCGAAAAATATTTTTTCTACTGACGTTTCATAATAGCAACTTTTCGATTGTCATTTCAGTTTTGAAACGACATTCTTTTAGGCACTGAGTGCGTGAAAGTTACTTTTAGGCACTCAGTGCGTAAAAGTGACTTTTGAATGCGTAAAAGTGACTTATGAGTGCGTAAAAGTAATTTTTAAGCACTAGTGCCTAAAAGTGTCATTCATTATTCAGAAATAAAAAACACACTAAACACATATTTGAATTTTGTTTTGTATTTATTATGAATATTGAAAATGGAATTACTGAATTGAACGTTTGGGTTACTCAAAACAGAAGTTTGTGTTATTACCTACTTTCTAGGATTTTAATTATTGATGTCGAATTTTGAAAAGAAAATCGCATGAAAAGTGTCAGGTGTCAAGTAAAAGCAGGTAACAAAGATTTTGGGTGTAATCGACTTATTCACATGAAATAAAATTGTGTTTTTTTATTATAAAATGCCAGTAGAAAAAATCTTGTATACAATACGTTACGAAACGATGTCTTTTAGTCACTCGACGTGTTGTCCAACTCGGCTTTGCCTCGTTGGACAATTTTCACGTCGCGTGCCTAAAAGACGCTCATTTCGTAACTTATTGTATAAATAGCTATTTTGATATTGAATTTAATGACATAAAAAACTCACCACATTAATAATTATTGATATTAGCTGAACAGCCAGAAGAACTCTTTGAGTTGTAATATCGAATAATGTTTTAGTTTTGGTTCCAAATTCAATAAGAATGCTGCAACTACATAAAATATTAACTGTAATACTCAATATCCCCATTACCAAAAATAATCTTATATAACAATTGAATCTATCAATAAAATTGCACATTTGTGTGTATTGGTTTGAAATATGATTCAAACATTGAACATAATTATCTGTTTCCTCGTTTTTTGGGTGAGATTCTCTCAGAACGTATACAGTACTATCTTCATTTTGAAATGCCAGATGTTTTTTTTCGATATCTTCAATAGCGTGATTAATGGCAGCAAAATAGCATCTTATTTTAGCTATAAGGCATACCAAGCCACATACCATCAAGTTCAAACTGAAAGTCCATATACTTTTAGGGAAGAAGCATTGAAAAATATTCCACCCTACTGCTCCACCAATGAAATAAATTTCCAAACCCATACATAGTAAAGGGCACCAACGTAAAATTTGCAATGTCCTTACAAATATTCTACACTCTTTCACTAAAAGATTGGAGCTCTGAGTTATAAAAACGAATAGCTCTATTGTAAATGGGCTACTTGTAAAACCAATGACTGCAATTATATTGAATACAACCAATAGGAAATCAGTAAAGCAATTTATCATGATTACAACTTCGTTTTTGAAGTCGGCTAATTCATTGTACAGCATTGTCACTCCAATAACACAATAAATAAATGCTATAATATTTATGCAAGCGATAAGAACCTGGAAACTGCGTAGAATCTTTTTGTGACGTAAAGCGAGGCACAAAAACTTAATTTCTACAGGATCACTTTTATCAGATTCTAACTTAGGGCTTTGATTTGCTAACGGTGGTTGATAAGTGTAAGTGAGGCGAGACATGTTAATAGTTTAATGAAGAATGTAATCTACTCTATGGTAGATATGTTGTAATTTTCTAATGACACATTCTGTTTGCACTGGATGTTGTTTTTATTAGGTAGAGTTCTAAACACGCGAGAGATATTAACGTAATTATTACAAACTAAGTAATTAATTCCTTTATGATGTTTTGATATACGGGGCAACTTTCACAATTTATAGAGGGTAGAATTGCTGAGTAATTTTTATACGAAAACCAGAAGTATTATACAATATCTAATTATACATTGCAAAATTTTACATCTTTAAACTGATTTTCGACTATACCTGTTGCGCTTTCCACTGCCTGACTTCAATAAAGATCATTCCATTGTGATCTCTTTACTAACCAATTGGATAATATTCATTCAACCTCGTATCTTTCATTCAAGATCTGAAAATAGAGACAATATTTTTCCTTTATGACTGGTTATTTTGGCTTTAGTAATTATGTGTCATTTTGATCTTTATGATAAGCCTTTATTTGGAAAGCAAATAACCGTCCACTAACAATATTAGCTATTAATTTTCAAGTAGGTACTTAGCTGAAAAAATATTAAATTCTCTCATTAATTTACCAATAGGGCTTAATTAATTGATACTACTGTGAAGATCCCAAAAAAAAGGCCATAAATTGCAGGGATTTAAAAAGTGAAAAAGGGGATTTTCGAAAAAATAGTTCGGCAATTATTATTTACCTTAATAAAATTTAAATTCAATCAAATAACTTTATCTTAAATTAAATCCCAATAATCAGATAATTGCGGAATTGGAAAGAAATAAAGTAAATAAAATACTCTCAATAGTCTCAATTATTGGGATTCTCTCTCTCAAATTAAAATAATAATTAATGTAGTTATCTGTTTCCCTGCTTAAGCCAGCGATAAAGGTCAAAATCTAATAAAAATTATTATACGGACCTCTTTCTGTAGTTAGCAGTTATCTTTGACTGCTTTAACGGAAGCGGTCCTAAATTACGCAACCGGAAGAGACACGAGATTTCTTGCCTTTTTTATAGAAAAACTCATAAGTCTAACCAGCAAACGACATTAGTTACAAGGCTAACTTGTTTAATTGTGTTCACGCGGTGTCGGCCTTTCTGAACAAGCGGAAACGGAAACGATAATTCTTGAGAGTAGATAAATCTTAGATCGATAAATACTAAATTAGGACACGCAGGTGGAGGGGTCATTGCGGAGAAAACCTTAGGAGATTTATGGTGGGATCGAATACTACATAAACAGATGACAATGAGAGGAAGAGGCAATTAAGAATCAAGAATTAAAAAGTACACTTACATTTAGTAGTAGAATCACCGGTTGATTCATAGAAAACAGTAGAAATTTTATTTCTGCGTCGGGCCCAAATTAAATTCGCGATTTAATTGACTATATTGACAAGTTAAGAAGTTATAGAAGTAAATTCAAATCTTTTAGTCGATTTTGTGCATGCTAAGCAATTAAAACAAAAATACTTTGATAGTTAGAGCCAGTGTTGGGAATTTAATGATAATTATTATTATAGCAAGTACATATGAGATAAGAAGACTTTTATTTGAATTTAATTGCAATGACTATGAATGTGAATTGACTATGGAACATTATTGCACAAATTTAATTGACTTTGAGTGAAATGACTTGAATATTTTTGGTAATAAGTGTTTAAATAGGAAATTATAATGCACTTAGAGATTGCCGGATTAGTGGAATGAATTTACTGAAGATTTTTAATCGGATTTGACTATCGAAGATTAAGGGCTCTAGTAGCTAATTAAAAGAATTTAAATACATTGTGTAATGTTGATTTGGAATTTGAGAATAGTATTGTTCTGGTTGAGTATATGATCCTAAGTAAAAGTTTTAATCGTTAGAAGTATCGAAAATACCTATTTAATTGAAAGTTTATTTTGTTCTGGTTGAGATTTTGATTTTCAAGTAAGGGTTTTGTTCATAAGTAATGAAAAGTTTTAATTAAAATATTTTTTTTTATTGATAACCTATTTCACTTATTCAAAGTACTCCTCAGCGTGTTTAAATCCAACATTCAAAAACGCGCGTGTTTTAAAGTTACCAATGACAACATCAACAAGCAACAACCCGAGAAAGGTTTAAATGTCAATTTTTTAATTATTGATTTGTCAGCTGTAGGTTAGGTACTTGTAGATAACGTCAAATAAAAGGGCGGATGTAATTTCGACCGGAATATGTACAGGTACTTGAAGGGGACATGTAAATTCGACCAGAGGTTTGAGGGTTCGATCTTATGTTATGAGTATTTTCGACCCAAAGGAGCAGGTAGGTATAATAAAATATAATGATAATGATGTATAAAAGCTTTTTTATTAAACTAAAATCAAAGACAAAATTGCTGTCGAGAAAAAGGAGAACGTGTACAACTCAAATAAGGGGAATATAGGCCCATTTTCCAGTCTATGAATGGTAAATAATTGATAAATGTACTTCGTACAGAAAGAAAATGTGCTATCCATGTATATAACATCCATTTTACACAAAGTGGTAATATTTGTATGGCAAGAAAATACAATGATATTTTCTGCTGAACTATTGATAAACAAAAAATTTTCGCCCGTTGTCGTTTTTAGAGAATACATGTCAACTACAGTATGTACTTCATGTCCTTCATGAATATCTTTAGGCAGGGCTGGCAAGATCTTCTGACGACTGTTATAGACATTTCTTCCGATAAGATTTATATCCATGGCCATCAATTACTCCGGTAAATTTGTTGAAAGGACGATTTTTATAATCTTTGAAGGTTTTTCCGATGTGTCTTCCTGGGCTTTTCTCTTGCATGAAGCTGTAACAATTTTTCTCTGCAAAGAACCCTCGGTCGAAATTACTTATGTCAATAAATGGGCCTCTTGCTTTGGGCAGGTAGACGAGGGGATTATCGAATGTAATACCACAAGAGGTTTCAGGATTACCGGATAATACTTTTACCTGTCACGAAACGCGTTACGCAGCAACACCACGACTCCGAAGGAGGAGTGGTGTTGCTGGTAACGCGTTGAGTGTCAGGTAAAAGTATTAGGTAATCCTGAAACATCGAGTGGTATTCAAAAGGTTATACAACGAACTAAACTTCAATACTTTATTAATTTTTATTGGCAAATGAACAATATTGCCACCAAGCGCGATAATCCCAAAAGGCTTATCACTTTTTAAGCCTCTCTTGTCATATGGGAATAACGTACAGTGAGTTGTATAACCGGTCGAAATTACGCCCGCCGAAATAAAATGTAACAAATGTCAAGCACGAATTTAGCATTTTACTTAATATCCACTTATACTTTAATATACTATATTGTGGGGTGGTTGATTTTCGATAGTTTTATAGGGTACAGCCAAAATGGCCGAAGTTACTGAGAAACTGATATACGCGTCTCGTCCTCTTTTTTAGTGTGTCATTTGATGGTGTAGTCAGATCTTGGCCAACAAGTTTGGTTTGCGAGGTACAAGGTTCAAAATCACCTGTTTTCTATAATTCTCCATAACTAGGGAGATATAGAAAAAGTGCAAATAGGAAAAATACGTCTTTTTTTACGAAGAATGCAGTGGCGTACTTAGAAAAAATATGGGGGCTTTATTTTCTGAGATATTCGAAAAAACAAAGATTTTTCAAATGGAACACCCTGTATCTTATTGGTTCAGTAGTTTAGGAACAAAATTGCGAGTTGAATGATGTATAACACATGATATTTTGCTTTGGCCCTAATGGCGAAAGTAACAAAAAACACTTTTTTCTACTATAGGTACCAATACAAAATAGCTATTTATGCAACAAGTGCGTAAAGTGAACCTTTTTACGAATTTGAATTGACGCACGAGCCCAAGGCGAGTGCGACAATCACATGAGTGAAAAAAGGTGCTTTACGCACGTATTGCATACAATTTTTTTTTTAAATAGCCATTTATGCAACAAGTGGTGTAAAGTGAACCTCTTATCACGAATGTGCATTGTGACGACAATCACATGAGTGGGTGCTTCACAAACATATTGCATACAATTTTTTTTCAACTACCGTGCGTAAATTACCCACTTTACACACTATTCAAAATATGTAAAATTTCACTTCACGCACTAGTGCGTAAAGTAATTCACTCAACACCAGTAAAAGTAATGTCAATGACAGATATCGACACTGTCAAGTCAATCTAGTATTTTTTCTTGTAAGTTACTTCACGCACTAGTGCATAAATTACAAATACTTGACGCACTAGTACGTAAAGTATTTGTCTAAATTTATTTTTTGTATTGGTATAGTGGAAAAAAGTGTTTTTTGTTACTTTCGCCATTTAGGCCAAAACAAAATATCATGTGTTATATATCGTTGAACTTGCAATTTTTTTTTAAACAACTGAACCAATAAGATACAGGGTGTTCCATATGAAAAATCTCTGTTTTTCATAGAAAATTCTTTCTAGGCAATAAATTTCTTTCTATTATCACAAAACCTTATTCTGTATGCCAGTTCGGCAGCACTCGAGTCCCGTTCGGTGTTCGGTCGGCATAGAGAAATAGAAAGACCCGTTTAGGTCTTTCTGTAATGGAAAAATTGTTTCTATCTTTTTCTGACACATTATCATGGAACATTCCAGTTCTGTCAGAGTTTATGTTTTGTTTATTATTGGTTATGTTTTGTAGTTTTGTCAAAGGCATGTCAAAGGTTTTGTCATATTTTGAACAGTTCTGTTTTGAATATTTCCCAGAGATATTTCCTAATTTCATATTTGGGAAGCAAAATAACCGCCTTTAATATTTCCCTTTCCCTGAAATGTTATTTTAGCCTCAGTATTTAGTAAAAATACTGTGATAAAATAGCGCAAATCTCAAAAGGGTAAGTGGTGGGTACCATCGATACCCGGAAATCCGAATTGGGCCATGAATCATCGTTCTTAAGTTGCTTCTCAGCCTCTCTTAGGGGAAATTTAACCCACTGTGGAGCAATGGCCTCTAGAGCCAAACATACTTCCTCACTTTAATGCCCTGCTAAAAAAACACCACTTTGAAAGTATGACGCCAAAGGAAGAACTATCAAAAATACTGAAGGACTGGGCGTACAACATGCGCAAAACAGATGGAAGCAATTATAAAGAAAGTGTCATCAAGCTTCTTTGGAATAAAACTGCTAAAATGCTACAAAACCTTTACTTTGAAAAGCATAATCGGCGCATAGACCCTTTCAATGATCAAGTTTTTCAAGAGGCCCGAAATGCTAGGAATGCCAAGAGAAAAGAACTCCAACAAGTGCTCAGTGCCCGGAAAGTGAGCTCGACAGCTTTTACAAGACCAGAAATTGAAAAATGGGCCTCAAATTCGAACGAAAACACTCCCGATGGACTTCAAAAAAAGTTTTTTTTTTATTGCTGCATCCGAATTGGCATGGCGTGGTAACGAAGGTGCTTTTTGCGAGGTGGAATTTTTCAGACAGGAAAGGCACAATGACGGGTCGCTTACCGGTCGCCTGGAATATAATGGCCGAGTTCGTTTTAGTCATCTTTTTCGTCAATTTGCTCCGAAATTTTGACAGGCACGTGACTGGATAAGACAGTTTCAATTTACAAATCACGTGCCTGCCAAAATTTCGGAGCAAATCGACGAAAAAGATGACAAAAACGAACTCGGCCATTATATATTTACCAAAACTACTCAAGGAGGCGCCAATAGAGTATCAGAAAGTAAGTGGCTGGTAAAAAATGTGTTACTTACATCCTGATTTCTGTCAAGTGCAACTTTTTTTAAAATTGATGTCTAAGAGGGGGACGAACATTCAAACAAATAGACTATTTTTGACTGCTAATAAAAATTGGAATGCTAGCGCTCTATCTCCTTGGTACAAAAACTGCCCGGTTGGCGTTAATACTGTCAGTAAATGGACGGAATTGGGTGCAAAAAGCAGCGGATTGGATACCAACACCAACAACAAAAAATTCACAAATCATTCTCATAGAGCCTCAGCTGTGAGCACACTTACTAGTTCTGGTGCAAATCTTCAAGAGTTTATAAAAATGACTGGACATAGCTCTATAAACTCCGTGACGCCGTACCTCCAGCTTACTGAACAACATCATCGTAAAATTATTTCCATCATGAGGGAAGAACATGGAGCATTCACTTCTGAAAACAACCCATCAGAAGTGCTGTAGAAAATCAAACAGGGATTAGCAATATTTATTATAATAATTGTTCATTTATTATCAATAATAATAAAAATTAATAAAGTATTAAAGTTTAGTTCGTTGTATAACCTTTTGAATACCACTCGATGTTTCAGGATTACCTAATACTTTTACCTGACACTCAACGCGTTAGCAGCAACACAGTTTTAATAGGAATGTGAATCGGAAGTATTTTTTAAAAGAGTACCTAAATGTTTGAACTTAGAAATTATTAATGGGAAATAAATTGATTTGGGAAAAATAGAAGTGGTTGACAGACATAGAAAGATATTTGCTTTATTTTAATTTTCGTTTTGAGTAGGTATACCTAATAAAATATAATTTAGTAAACCTCAATAGTTTGTTTCTCTCTTTTGCGAATAGACTCCCTCCACAATTTTATAGGTAGCCGCTCAAGGAAATAAGCACCATCAATATACCGCTCGCCATTTACCATCTAACTAATTGAAAAGAGTACTTGGGCGCGTTTTGCTATATAGTCATTGCAATTAATTTCAAATAAAAGTCTTCTTATCTTATATGTACTTACTATAATAATTGTCACTAATTCACTACACTGGCTCTAACTATCAAAGAATTTTGTATTAATTGCTTAGCACGCACAAAACCGAATAAAATATTTGAATTTACTTCTAACTTCTTAACTTGTCAATATAGTCAAGTAAATCGCGAATTTAGTTTGGGCCTGAGGCAGAAATAAAGAAAATAATTTTATGGAGGAGGCTCAAATCACTGCCAATTTCTACTGTTCCCTACTTTCTTACTATAAATCAACTGCTGATTCTACTTCTAAATGTATTGTAATTTTTAAATTTCGATTATTTCAATTGCCTCTTCCTCTCATCGTAATCTGTTTAAATAGTATTCAATCCCACCATAAATCTCCGCGAGTGTTTAAGTTCATAGTTCATCTCCTCTATTTCTAGGAATCATTATCTCCGATGACCCCTGAATCTGCGTGTCCTAATTTAATTTAGTATTTATCAAAGTATGACGCAAGAATTTCGTTTCTGCTATTCAAAAACGCCGACAGCGCGTGTACACAATTAAACAAGTTAGCCTTGTAATTAATGTCGTTGGGTGTTTGGATTTATGAGTTTATTTAAAGGGTCAGGAATCTCGCGTCTCTTCCGGTTGCGTAATTATTTCATTCGGACCGCCTTCGGTAAAGATATCTAATGACTATAGAGGAGGGTCCCTATAATAATTGTTAGATTAGATTTTGACCTTTATCAAAACTATTTTTCTGAAAATTCCCCTTTTTCTCTTTTAAATCCCTGTAACTTATGGGCCTCTTTTTGGGATTTTCACATCACCTACCTAGCGATTTGAAATTAAACAACATTTTGAAGAAAAAGTCTAAATTAAAATCTATTTCAATCATTTTTATCAAAGTTAATACATATCTTATAAGACTACTGACTAAACCTAATAACCATACTGTAAATTTAACAAATCAATAGTTTTTGTTATGCTACTGGTCGTGTCTAAAACCGAATTGGTGCCAAGCTGAAAAACTTTGGCCAAAATAACTTTTCCGTATTCCTGCATCAGAGTGACCAATTCGGGAAGTTTTTCCAGCAACGTCGCAACAACCGCCACATTTTCACTGTTCAGACAAGACAAGACTGTTGGTAAAGCTTCGGAAGAGGCTTTTGGATTGTATTTCAACCATCGAATTACCAGTACGAGTGCCAAAGTTCGCACTGCGCCTGTCGGAGACTCAAGTAAACTGTACAAATTTTGCGAGACACTTTCTAATAACTGCGGTCGGGACTTCGTGAGTTGGTCAATTTCTTGAAGTGAATTTAGCCTATCAGAAGATGAAAGCCCAGTAATATAATGTTGCCATCGTTCTGGATATGTTTCTTGCGTTGGAGGATTTACTGCTCCCACTAGAATTCGATTTGATGGCGTATCTTCGGCAGTCACTGGTAAGGAAACGCTGGAAAGTAGAGGACGTACACCAGGTTGATTGAATTGAATGTCGCTGGAAAAAAAAAATATATAAATATTATGCGCATTAAAAAAAAAACGGCGTCGGTTTCAGAGATTGGTTGTGAATCCGATTTAATAAATATGTAACAGTAATAGGAACCATTTCATACTTACTTCAAAATTCCACCATGATGGTGCAAAAATTTTGCTCCACCCCGCACATCGTGCACCATCCAATTCAGAATAAACGTAACTATCCGCTTGACCATAACATTTAACTCAGATCGCTGATAATGAAACTGAAGCAGTTGAAAGAAGCTTTCCAGTAACTCGTACAGGGCGCTGGAGTTCGGATGGAAGAAAATATAGGGTTGTAGCAGCTCAATTAGCCCTAAAACTTGTCCGAATAGCAGAAAGTGTCCTCGGCTTTTCAATATGTTCCAATCGTATTGGGTTCTGCCTTTCAGAATCACTGCGAGCATTGGTAAGTGGCGTAGCACTAGAAGAGGGTGGGTGGCGGCGAGTTTACGTGCGCACAACTCTAAATCTCGGCTTTTTTTGAACAAATCTTTGGAACGTGCTTGCGTTGAAGACATAGCAGTAAACAGACAATGCGAAATTTTATCGATGGCACTTGGGCAATTTATGCTTAGCAATTCAGATGCGATTTCTGGTTTAGGAACTATTATGCCTTGACCAGCAGAAGGTAGTGCCATATATGTCATTAGTAGGAGTTTTCTACTGTAAACGTTTCTCTCTGAATTTCGGACCAAGTTTTTGATAATCGATGTTCCATAGCCTTTGATGAATTTAAGAAGTAACTGAAGCCGTGATTCCATTTTTTGCTCCCAACTAAGCGAATGTAATTCAGCTTCTGCTAGTATGTATTTGACAACAATGTTTACCTTCAATAAAAGGGTCAATTATTTGGAGAAACTTAAATAAAAATGTAATTTACCTGATTTTCACCAAGCCTTAATACGTCTTCCAAGTGCGAATGTTTGGGAACTGCCTTGTCACGACCTTGCCATAATTTGGGACTTTTTGTCAGCGCCGTGAGATAGTCTAGAACTGACACAGGACAAATTGTATCGAAAGCATCGCCTGATAACAAAAATGTCATTAAATTATGCAAAGTCTGCCAACTGGCCCTTTGTAAAAGCAGCGACATTAATAAAGGTCGAAAGTGATGTTGCTTTCTTGAGAAAAGGAGATCCACCTGTAATTTGTCTTTTTCTGTATTAGCAATTTCCAGTTCTAAAATCGATAGCCAGTCAACCAATAGACCAGTTTTTTCTAATGCAATATTATCTTCCAAAAGCATTTTTACTACTTTTTGTCCTAAATTCTCTGGAGAATTTAGTATCACTTCAGACTTTGAACTGGTCACTAATTCTTCCTTTATTATCATTTCCATTATATCGCCAGACACTTCTCTTTCTTCGACTTTTTCTATTCTGTTGGTAGATTTTAGGTAATGCCTTAAAACGTTAATCGTGCAATTTTCGTGGGGTATCACTGTCAACAGTTGATTGGCTAACAGTTGTTTATCTATTGCAAATGAATCATGGGAAAATATCAGACGAAGTAATGTTGAAAAGGAATTGTGTTTTAATATGGTGGGTAGTACTAGATTTATTGGCAGGTCTTTGATGATTTTGAAAAATGTATCCTTTAAGTTCTTTTTTAGACTAATATTCTGGAAAATAAAATAGAAATATTTCAAAATCATTAATGAACTCAAAAATTACTATTCTGATCAAATGATTGAATAAAACTCACCTTAATAAGGTTAAGGATAATCTTGTTCTTATCACCAGTAAATTTTGGATTAAACAACAAATGAAAATTTTCTTGTAAAACTTTTTCAGAAACAATGGTTTTTTCGGTTTGTCCAACAATATGAAGAGGTTTTTTAGTACCAACATTTACTCCAATATCAACATCCTCAATAATTGGCAATTGCATCTCAATTGACTTGACAAAAATTTCCCCGCCCACAGCATTCCTTTTCTTCTGCACCTCCACCAATTGAATCATGTACGTTTTATCCAAAACGGAATCCACCAATATTTTTTTATCCAAAATCGTCGCTTTATCTAATGCAGCTAATAATTTATTGATAGAAGTCGTAGGAATACCAAAAGATTGTATAAATAATACTAATTTTGGCGGTTCCAAGTTTTCTATAGCAGCATCGACCAGTCTGGGAACATTTGATCTAATCATTCTCAATTTTATCCAATCAGGTAAATATGAGGTCGTTTCTGCAGTGTCAGGAGAGTAGGCCCTAGGTCGGCCCATATTAAGAGGAAACCAAATATTAAGGAGCATATTAAAAGGCTCGAAATTACTTAAAGGACCGTATGTTAACAAAACAATAGCTGAATGTATAAGTAGAGGTTGCATGCCGCATTGTTCTCCAGTTTCCCAAGAAACGACAACGTATTCGTAAACTTCATGAATTGTATAAGATTCTTCAGCGTTTTCTCTGGCTTTCATTGTGTACAGACAAAAAAGTTGTAAAAGGTTTTTTAAAGTTATTTGATCGGGTCCTGGTAAAACGTAAGAAGCTATACTATGTCGCTCAATAATCACTGACGATAAATCAGTAATCAATTCAGTTAACTCAGCAAAAGACTCGTAACAATTTTGTGTTGCCAAAAAATTGATATAACTGGAAAGAATCACAGGATTACTTTCAATTTGTAAAGCTTGCCTTAAAAATTGCACCAAAAGCGGCTTGATTAGATTATACTGGGCAAATTGCTGTATATAATGCGACAGCCAATTACTATAATTCTCTGTGGTTATTTCAACATCTTCTGTAGGCGATAAAATCAGGCCTAGACCTTTTGTAGCTTGCACCCTGCTAGCAGCGTGATCTGATGTTAAACGCCTAAATAAGTATTCCAAAACCTCATTAGCAGATTGAGAATCGGGATCGTTAACAACTTGTCTTAAATGAGCCAATAATTGACCGTGCTTCGTTAGTTTTTCGGCTGGGGCTGTTGACAACAGATATTCACATAAACATTGCACCGGTAAGTGAGATAGAACTCCTTCTGAACTGTGAACTAGTTCGGTTAGCCAGGGCATATGCGCTGTACCTAAAAATGAATAAAACTCTGGGCTTGGTGGTCACGTTTCTAAATCTAATAGAAATATAATATGAGATCAAATTGGCTGAAGGGGTTGCTACATACAAAAAAACAAATATATAAATAATTAATCCTTACCTCCTTGTCGAGACATGATATCCAAAAGGAAATCTGGCAATCTAGATTTGCAAAGTAAATGTCCAAGCCTGTGACTGTGGTTCAAGGCTTGAAGCATATCGATAACATAAGCTGGCGGCCTCCTAGCTTCCCCAGGAGGATTAAGATCCATCAATTGAGGTAACAATAAACTAGTTTTTTCAGTGATTTCAGTTCGACTTGTGGCCGCGGCTAGATGTGTTTCAAATTCAAGGATTATTTGTTTTTCAACAGTTATTATTTGCAATTCTTTGGATTGATAGTCCTCGTCTGGTTTTATCATTGTGGGTGGTGGAAATGAAAAGTAACTTAAAACCAAAGAATAATGTCACAAAATAATAGTTATTTATATTACTAGTGCGGTATGAGCTTCATTACAGTAACGGGTGAGGAATATTGCCAAGACGAGGTCGTAGACCGAGTCATGGTAATCAAACGAGTGGTGTAATGAGCGTTACCGTACGTGTGATATACAACATTTTATGTACGACCCAGATTCTTTTAATATTCGAAATGGTTTTAATTTCTCACAAAAGATTATATTTATAATTTTTGATAAATGAAGTTTAAAAAGCGCCGTTTTTCAATAAAAATTAGTTACGTAATGAGCTCTTATTACATCACTGAGTTACGTAATGAGCTCTCATTACATCACTAAGTGATGTAATGAGAGCTCATTATCACTAAGTGATGTAATGAGAGCTCATTACATCACTGAGTTATGTAATGAACTCATTACATCACTAAGCACGATAATGCAACTTATTACGTAACTCAAACAGGCTAAAATGAGTTATGTAATAAGCTCTTACAGTGTAGGTCGTACATAAACAAAAATATGCTAGTAGATAGTTATGAAATTTTTCAAAAAAAGCCTTATGGGAAATTGCTTTCTGGTAAATTGTCTGAATTTTTGAAATTGGGTAGATTTCGATAATCTGTTATCATCGCGTAAAAATGATTTCATGTACAGTTTTTGAGTAAATGGGCTTGAAAGATGGTTTTGGAAACGGAAAGGCATATGTAGCTTAATAGGTAGGTGCTCAACGCTATCAATCGATATTAAAATAGCCAAACTGTGGAAACAAATTTTTTTTTTTAACTCGGCTGTTATGTGAACAATGTTAAAGAGTTTGTAATGACCCGGGAAAATAGACCCGTAATTTACAATGTCTTTACTGTAAAAATTAAATGTAAAATATCCAAAAAAACGTTAATTTCCCTTTATTTACATCATCATCTAAATCAAATCCATAAAAATATTAAAAGCGAGGCCAAAGTAATTAAATCGGTGATTAATGGCCGAGACGTCAACACGTGTATCGATATTCTTTGAGTTATAGTTATATGTCCTCACATTCTTACAAACGAAATCTGTTGACCCCGATAAACCAGGAAATTGCGACATAATTATTCGGTTTTCAACAAATAAAAAAGGAAGGTTAATGAATGATGAAATTCGGAAATTTTGGGGGAACGAAACATATAAATACAGCGGTTTTAGAAGTCTTGAGATCAGTTTGAGTTTAAATCCAGTCCATCAGTTCAGTTTTAAGTCTACAGTACCTAATAAGTCAGTGCGGATAAAATTCGCGAAGAGTTTCTTTTATATTGTTGCCTCGGGAAAACGGGTTTAATCGAATCTTTGAAAAGTAACGGAAAAAATTATGAAAGAAAGAACATTTTAATTCATTCAACATTATGTGCCAGCTCTAGAGATTTTTGAAGTAAATTAATTAAGTAATTTTTCGAGTGAAAATTTAAATGTAAGTACTCTAGTGACTATTATTGTTTTTTTTTTTACTTTAACAATGATTCGGAATGATAAGAAGTGAATTGACATTGACAACTTTAATGCATAAAAACTTGAGTGATTTAACTTTGGAACTTTATTGCATAACTTTAATTGCCTTCGAGTATAATGACATTTTAATTAATTTTGCAAAGAATTAACAAAGGAAAATTATAATGCTCTTAACAATATTCGATTTTGAGTAGGAATTATTAAAGAATGTTGAATTGGATTGTCCAATTGAAGTTTAAGGGCTATAGTAACGAACTAATAAGAATTAAATAATTGTGTTTGTTGGCTAGGAATCCGAGTATAGTAATTTTGTATTTATGCTTTTACCGTTATGCTTTATTTAACTAAGCTTTAGGTTAGAACACTCCAATGTAATTTTCGAAATAAAATTGATTTCAAAAAACAGTATTTTTAGTTTAAAATACATAACTGGCGCAGTCGGTAGGATTCGGGGCAGTTTTACGATCGAAAAGCACGTTATCGAAACTGTTCGATCGAGAAAAACGTGAGTGCAACTCTTTGGCACCGAAAACGAACACTAAAATCCCAGAATAATTGACTTTATCAGAGGGCTACGCAACGGATAATTTTCGGAAATCAACGAGTGGTTAGTGGAGAATCAACGTATACCAGGAATATCAGACTGACAACCAAAAGGTAAGTGCAGACACCATTATGCCGTTTAATGTTGATCCTAGTATGGTAAACAGTTTTCAATCAGCCTGCGACTTCCTTTTTGCTACCTATAATCGATCAAATGATCCAATTTTACAAAACTATCTCTTGAGACTTGTTAGAATGAAATTAACAGATCGTGCTCAAATAGTAGGAAGCAGAATGGAACTCGATTGTTGGGATCATATTAAAGCTGCTTTATTTGCTTGCTTCGGTGACAAAAGAGATTTGGAATGCCTAGAACAAGATCTGTTTATGGCAGTACCAAATAAAAATCCATTAGATTTTGCTAAAAGATTACAAGTATTACGTAGTGCTTTAGCTCAAAAAACTAATACTTTTCCAGACACTCATATGGATGCAGCCACTAAAGTACCTAATCTACCTGAGACAATATGATCAAGTGTGCATACATACATTTATTAGAGGCTTACCCGGACATCTACAAACTAACAAAGTATAATCAGACTCAAAAACCCTAATTGTATCGAAACAGCCATGACTCAAGTGAACGAAGAAAACAATTTTAACTATATGCGATATATCTATAATAAAACTCCCACCTTGAAAACAAAGCCTATAAGTAATAAAACCCAACATCATTCAAGCAGCAAATAGGACGCCAAATTTCAACACTCAATTTAGACCAAATATACAATTCCAAATACCCAATCAAAGCAACAATTTTCAACCAGCACAATTTCCAAGAGGCCCTATAAACATTCGACCACGATATATTCCAAGAAATTACCCGACTAATAACCAGGTTTTTGGCACACCGAAAAATGTATTTAAGCCAACAGGAGAAGTACCCACAAATAAACCGGAACCAATGTCCACAAGATCTCGATATATTTTACCAAATCAGAATATGCAAGGTAATCAATTATTTAAGCCATCGGGTCCTCGAACTTTGTTTCGCAAGAATTGTACCAAATTGATGGAACCTAAACAGAACAGCCTGTTGAAATCACTGATACTGATGCTTCAGCAGGAATCATTTTTAAAGCCAAAATTACCACTTTCCCTGAATTCAAAAACGACTCCGATATAACTTTTGTTCTCTTCCATTTTCACCATTATTTTGATGGCATTATTGTCATTATTGGACTAAACGAATTACTAGGATTTAATTTTGTAATTGACCTAATAAATAAAAAATTAATTAGCGAAAATATGACTATACCTATCATTTACAGAGAACCAAATAAAGAAATACACATTAAACGCTCACGAGGTCATTACAACGAACGTACCAGTCTCACAAAATAATGTAGATATCATTATACCTGAGAGCGTCATAGATCAGCTTTATTTTCCCGAAACGCTTACTAGGTACCGCAAAAAACGGATATGCACAAACGTAAATTTACAACTATACTGACAATCCTATAACATTACAGTTTATAGAACCCTTACAGGTCTGGATTTTACCAGAATTTCACAAAGAAACTTTCAATTTTTTCCACATGGAAGATCTCTTGCCAGAGAAATCCCACAGAAAACGAGACCCTATAAATATAGAAAACTTGATTCGATCTGATCATTTGGATACTGAAGAAAAATCCAGTCTCTTCAAACTTCTTAAAAGATTCTCAGACATTTTTCATCAGGAAGGAGAGAAATTAACTTTTACAAATAAAATAAAACACGTCATCAAAACCACCGATGAAATACCAATACATTCGAAAATATACCAATATCCATTTGTCCATAAAGAAGAGGTTCAAAGGCAAATAAACAAAATGTTGGATGAAGGAATAATCCGACAGAACTGAAGTCCATGGAGCAGTCCTATACTTATGGGTTGTCCCCAAAAAATTAGATTCCAGCGGCAAACAAAAATGGAGAATATGCGTAGACGATAGAGGCTGTAACCAAAAAACTATAGACGATCGCTATTCACGTCCAAACATTAACGATATTTTGGATAGGTTAGGAAGATGCACTTATTTTTCTACCATAGATTTATCCTCGGGATTCCACCAAATAGAGATGGACCCAGGATCTATTGAAAAAACAGCCTTCAACGTACAGAACGAGCATTATGAGCCAAAGTCAACCTGACATTGTGAAAATTGGTGGGCACAAGATACTATGCTCCCCTAATTGTCAGTATAATATTCAACAAGAACAGGAAGCAAATCACAAACAAATTATCGAAAAGTTACAAATTGAAGCTGCTGAGAAAGAAAACTCCGTAAGAAGGTTGAAGAGAAATTTCAAGGTATTTGAAGACGAAATAATCGAATCCGAACAAAAATATGTCAACACTATCGAGGAGCAAAAGCTGAGAATAATTCAATTGAAGAACGAAATATCGCTATTTAAGGAAAATGATGAAAAGTTTGGGACCGACATGAAAAACAGTGAAGAACAAATATTACAACTGAAGAAACAAATCAAGGAGCTAAATGACATGTCTTAGAGCATGATTTCAACCATTCGTATATTAGAAAATGAAAACAAGCTCCATCTGGATGATGATGCAACAGAAGGCGACAGGCAAAACAGTGAAAAGCACAGGCATACAAACAGATTTAGTGTACACTAAAGATATTTTACCGGAACATAGTGAAATACGAGAAACAACAACCAAAAACTACTGTGAAAAAGATTATTGTGAGAATTTCATATATCTATCAAAATTAACATTCCAACAATAAAATGACGTTTTGATTGTTGATTTGAACCAATCAGATTGGAATTACGCGATAATTTGCACTACACCATTTCAACCTCAATTTCGGAAAAAGTAACTTTTATTTAGGAAAAGGTAAAGTCATTTTCGGAAAACGTCAAATTAATTTCAGAAAAAGTAAAGTTAATTTCGGAAAAAGTAAAGTTAATTTCGGAAACAGTAAATTCAAATTCGGAAAAAGTAAATTCAAATTCGGAAAAAGTGAGTGAGTATCATTTAAACAAAAAATTAGTTATTTACATAGAAAAATAACATTATTAAAAATTATACACAATTATTAGAAAAATTACTCCTAAATATTATGTTCCCGGATTGAAATCATCCAGTCTCATTACTGCAGGATAATGCCTCTGGACATGGTTATATGATCGGACACAAATTCCAGCATTAATTCGTCCAATAGCGATATCGGCTAGATTTTCTAAGTAGATATGTAACTATGTTCACTTAATACTTTTTCCGAATTTGAATTTACTTTTCCCGAATTTGAATTTACTGTTTCCGAAATTAAGTTTACTTTTTCCGGAATTAACTTTACTTTTTCTGAAATTAATTTGACTTTTTCCGAAAATGACTTTACATTTTCCTAAATAAAAGTTACTTTTTCCGAAATTGAAGTTGAAATGGTGTAGTGCAAATTATCGGATAATTGCATAGTAACTGGTGCGAGAACTGGTGTTTTGACATTTTTTGACAAAAAATTCAAAATTTTGATTCATGAAATTCTCTCATAAAATACAACTCATGCAATGAAAATATATCTATAATTTTCGATAAATTTGAACTCATGCGTTTTTAACTGAAAAAGGCACGTAGTGCACGAGTGCTCTTTCTCAACTAAAAATGCATTCGGGTAAATTTCCCAAAAATTATCGATAATTTCCATTGCAATCGTTATATTACTATTGATAATAATCCTTTGAATAAATTAAACGACAATAAACAATATAGGGACAGTGGCACAAGTAATGTTCAGCCAAAACACAGAGTTGTTCTCCTAACTGACCAATATGGAAAACATCTGTATAACCCACTTAAAGAAACCCTTGGTGTCAGCTATCAAGTTCAAGTAATATCCAAGCCATTTGCAAAATTTAAGGACCTGGCTGAAAGCATATACTGTTTTCAATAAACTTTGACAGAGAACAATTTTGTAATGGCGGGCGTAAATGATATAAATATTGCATCCCGGGACATAAGTCAGTTAGCTAACAAATGTTTTCAAACAAACCTAATGGCGGTTTTACACCAAACCGACTAGTTGAGTTGCTGTTTTGTTGATTTTTTAAAAAACAAAAACTCAACTGTTTTTACCGATAAAACTGTTCACACTTAATAAATAATATAAAATAATGAACACCCATCTACTTTCTGAATTGAACTAAACAAAACTCTAACCGTTTCTCTTTGGTGTAAAACCGTCATAATAATTTGTTCACTTCCATCCAACAATTATAACTTAAAAAAGAAAAAATTCAATACAGTTAATGATGAGAATAAGGATAGTTAGCAATAATCTAAGTCATACTGTATCGAGATCTGTGTATTTTGCGCTTGTTCAGTCAAACTTGACTTATGGAGTAGCATTCTGGGGTCATGCCCCAAAACACCTTATTCAATCAGTGTTTATACTTCAAAAAGAGCCTTGAGATATTTGTGCAAATTAGGGCCCAGAGACCACTGTAAGCCATTCTTTGTGAGAAAAAAAACATTAACGCTTACTTGCCCCTTCATTGTAGAAGTTGCAAGTTTGGTACATAAAAAATATAAAAATGTTCAAGAAACTTCTAAATATGAGACTCGCAGAAATAATGAACTGCGACTACCTATCCCAAAGAGTTCATTGATTAGGAAATCACTGATATATGAGGGACTAAAAGCTTATAATCACGTATCACAAGATTTCAGAAATATCAACAATGATAAAATATTCCCACGATCTGTAAAACATTTACTACAATCTAAAGCATACTACACCTTGGAGGAGTTTTACAGTGAAATTTTTTAAACTGCATGTAATATTTAATATTTGGCTGGTTACAACTTTTTTGTTAACGATTTTGTATTATGTCTGTTTTGCACTGTTTAGCTTTTATAAAGACATTTCTATTGTATTTGTAAATTTTTAATAAATTTTTATAGATGTAAGTTTTAGTTAAATCTCGAGTTAAATTATGTAGGTATACATATGTGTAGGTTTTTTTGCTTTATTTGATATACTTATTATTTTCTTTTTATATATACAGCTTTGTTCTTGAAAACTGATGATGTTCTTCGTAACAATGAAGGATATTTTGATTTGATTTGAAGGTTAAAAGTGCAACTTGACAAATCAGAAATTCTCAGGACAGAAGTTGAATTTCTTGAACACGTGATCACAAAAGATGGAATTAAACCAAATCCTAGGAAACTAATAGCAATCCATAAATTCCCAATTCCAAAAAAAGCAAAGGAAATGAAATCATTCTTAGGACTGTTAGGATACTACAGACGATTCATTAAAGGATTTGCAAAACTGACAAAACCATTCACAAAATGCCTCAAGAAAGGAGCTATCATCGAACACAATACAGAATTTCTAGGAGCCTTCGAAACCTGTAAAAACGTGCTATACAACGATTCAGTATTACAATAACCAGATTTCGAGAAACCATTCATGTTAACAACAGACGCCTCTAATGTAGCAGTTGGAGCTGTGCTTAGTCAAGGCCAAATCGAAAGTGAACTTTGGTCTTTGGATCCACCAATAGCATACGCTTCTAGGACCTTGAAGCCAGCAGAAATGAATTATTCGACAATCGAAAAAGAGCTTCTGGCGATAGTGTGGGCTACGAAATATTTTCGGCCATACTTGTTTGGACGAAAATTCACCATCGTAACCGATCATAAGCCACTCGAATATTTATTTAACATCAAAGAACCGGGCTCACGATTAGTCAGAGTCAGATGGATATTGAAAATGAAAGAGTTCGATATGAAATTCGATACAAGAAAGGTAAATGAAAGAGTTCGATATGAAATTCGATACAAGAAAGGTCAACAAAATCTTAATGCAGACGCTTTATCTCGCATAGAGATCAATCTAACTGAAGACGAATCAATAATTGGCAACCCTGGCGACATAAATAATGAAATTGGAAAATATTTGCAAATAGCTGAAAATCGAGATACGACTAAAGAAGAACTAGATTTACTAAAAGACGTTTTTAATCCAGAAGAAATTGAAGGACAAAATCGCCCAGTAACCAGCAAAAATGCAAATAATATATCCATTATTTCAGACCAAAGGAAGTGATAATGAGTCCGTGCATTCGGCCATAGAAAATCCAATATTAAATATACCGATAGTAGAAAATTGTATTAATAATTATGCTAATCAAGTAATTTTAATACAAGGACAGACCGAACGCTATAACGTAATTACATCAAAAATTTTTGAAATCAAACACCGGTATACGGTACAGTTATCGCAAAATTTGTAAGAAGTTATTGAATTTTTTAAAGAATATGTAAATCACAAACAATTATTTTGCTTGTACGTTAAGGAGTCGGATATTAAACTTGCGGACCGAGGCATGAATGAAGCTCAAATGGCTCTTAAAAAATTATGAAAATGGACCTTACCGAATACATAAATAATTGCGACATATGCCAGCAAACGAAATATGATAGACACCCACCTAAGATTAAATTTGCATTGACACCTTCTCCAACACTACCTTCAGAGTCTATTCATATAGACACATTTCAAATTTGTAATGTTAAATTTCTCACAATAATAGACGTATTTTCGCGTTACGCTCAGGCATACCCATTAAAACCTGCTTAAACAGCAATCATGGTGCTTGATATGATATCAACCTTTTTGGGCCATCATGGCTTGCCTCAACAAATTACTTGTGACAGTGGCACAGAATTTAAGAATTCCTTGCTATTGGATTATTGCAAATTACATAATATTAGTATTTATTTTACGACACCTGGCAATTCCAATAGTGATAGTCCAGTCGAAAGATTACACTCGATATTGAAGGAACTATTTAGAATTCTCAGGCTCAAAATCATGTAAGCCCACAACTAAATGACTGAGCTGTAGCCCTGATCAAGAAAGCAGAAATCCAGAACTGTGAAGCTGTCTTAAGTCAATGTTACAATGCCGATAGTGCAACCTATCACTAGTACATACGTCTTGGCCATACCAACCGAAACAAACCTAAAAATGCAGAAGCTGTGCCAAAATAATGAAATCGCATTTATAAATAACTCCAGCCTAATTGAAATTCCATTGAACTGTGGCATAATTATTGGAACCATCCAAATCCAAATCAAGGACCACTTTCTCTACCTCCAATCAAAATCATAACATGGACGTCACCGATAAGGAACAAAACAATCCTTAAATTGAATTCCGTAAATCTGGACAAAATCAAGGTTCTCCAAAAACAATCGGAATTACTGATGCCCTTCAAACCTGAAGCTATCTATCCGGCTACCTGGAGTATAGCTACCATATGTTGTACCACGTTAGTTCTCATCATCATCGCTCTAACAGTAATTAGGCAACTCTACAGAAGAAGAGGCACCCAACTTCGTGAAGTCATCCAAGAAAGAATTATCCAGAAATCTGAAAACAAACCTCAATCCGTATTGTTTTCGACTTCAGCGGGAGGAGTAATGTGAACAAAGTTGCAGAGTTGTTTTTAATTACCGAGAAGCAGACTTTACCGTTATTCTTTATTTAACCAAGCTTTAGGCTAGAACACTCTATTGTATTTTTCGAAATAATTAAAAACAGTATTTTTAGTTTAAAATACATAAAGATACGACTCAAAAATCCTAAAATCAATATAACTATTTCACACTGTGGCTATTACAGTACCTATCGATTGATAGCGTCGAGCACCTACCTATCAAGCTACATGCATTTCCAATACCATTTTTTAAGCCCATTTACTCAAAAACTGTACCCAGAATTATTTTTGCGCAATGATAACTTTTAATCAGAATATCGAAATCTACCCAATTCCAAAAGTTCAACCAATTTGACAGAGAGCCATTTTCCATAAGGTTTGTATGGAGTCCTTTGTACTTACTTGGTTATGCACATTTCCATAAACATTCTTAAAGTAGGATATTTGTTCCAAGCTATGCTGCCTATAGTTAATGGATTATGTGCGGCCAATATAAGCAACATCAACCAAACCTTCCAATACAAAGTAGTAATCGCCATTTGAGGAGGTTTATAAGTGAGAGGCAATGTAATATTATCAGGATAAGTGTACATGCACAAATTGAAAAAGAATTCCAATATTTCAACTTTATCAATCATCAAGGTTGGTCCGCAATCTTGAGGTAAATTGGCTGCCCGTTTGATTAGTTGATCCAAAATGTCTATCATATCCGTTTGAGATGTGGGGTGATCTTTGGATAAACCAATAAGAAGAACGCGCAATAAAGTGGCTTGCAATAGTGGTACCTCGCTGGCTAATCTTAAAAAAAGATTTCTTTCATTTTCGCCAGGCCAAGAATCAATTTTGTAATAGTGTTCTGCTTGTTCCAAAAATAGAATCTAAAAAAAATTATACGAATCAGAACCCAACAAATTTGCGTTCACAAGATCACCTAGGGAATATTAAAAAAAAAAAAAAAGTGATTCTACCTTTAATAAAGAATGATGAAGTTCGTGCATTGTTGGCCGAAACATCCTCACTGCCGAATCCTGCAGCCACGCAACGCACTCCCTCTGAATATTGGCCACCTGGGTCTTAAAAGCCTTCAGCACTGTTAAGTCCCTTTTACTTTGAGTCGCGGCATCTCTAACTTGAGCACTCACACATAAAAGCATGCACATGGTAGATAAGTCAACTAGAGCATGGAACATTCTTTCGCGATGTTCATGTTCTCTCATTGTCGGCACCAATTCTTTGCGCTCGCGTAATAATGCGTGCACAACGTTGAGAAGATTGAAATCGTGCCTGAGCACTCGATTTATTTCTTTGAGAAGGACCCTCAGTGAACGGTGATAGTCATCTTTATTCAATAATAGTTCCTAGAAAAAAGCAATAATACAATGTAAATGTATGGATTTATTGAATTTTGTTAACTATTAGTAGTAAAAATACATACCCAAAAAATATCTGCCAAAGCTTCAGCAGCATGATCAGGCTTAACCTGGAACAAAGCTCCAACAACAATCAAATTATTCGGATTCCTTGCATTACTCAACTCATTATAGATAGTATACTTCAGAAGCGGAAACAAATTCTCCTGAAACGACATTACCATTTCCCGCAGACAATTATTAAAATAATTAACCATTTGCTTATTTTTAAGTCTCAACTTGCTCAATTGGGCAATAACTTCTAAGTCTCTAGGTGAACTTGCTGAACAATTGTAGCACAAATAAGCCAACAGCTCTTGGGCGGGTTTCATCAGTTTGTGGTTGTGCAACCAGGCTTCTATACGGGATACTCCAATGATTCTCATTTCATTCAAGCCACAGGCTGTACTTAGGAGTCTGACAAAGTTCTTGCTTATATTTTCGGGCTGTTGTCTTCTAGCTAATATTTCTTTGATGGCTTCCAAGACTATTTGTTCCACTTTTTGCTGTGTATGAATGTATCTGGAAGTAGTTTTTATTTGCCAATTTTCGACTACTTGCTTTTGTTCTGCTGCACCTATAAAAAAAACTTGAAATATGAATATAAAATACAGGAATTATTATTAGCCAAACTGACAACCCAAATTGAAATTCTTTATTAAGGATCAGCCAGTATTATTAACAACAATACAACTAGTTACATAAATTCCTGATCACTGAATCAAATTGATAGGTAAATAGTTAATGAAATACAAACTATTACCATCATCGTCATCCAAGATATTAATTGTCAAAGGGCTAGATGTATCTCTAGCAGCCGAACTGGAAGTTTCCGATTTGAGCAGAGAAGAAGGTGGCACCTTTGTATGAAACGCTGCTGTTACATTGTCCACAAACGGTTTGGCAAACGGACTATCAATAATTACTCTATCACCAGTTGCATCTTCAACATAAAGCTGAAATTTGTATTTAAAAAAATATTCCATGAAATCTAATCTAAAGTTACCTTCACAAATATTTCGGGCCAGTCATCTTTATCATTAAAAGCATGGCATATCAAGTTAAGCAATATCTGATGCACATGGGAGTTGCTCTTATACATCCCTTTGGCACCAGCAACAATGTCGCGTCTTAACACATGGGCCATGGCATTGACCACATTTTCACTGGTAAATATTTCTGGCCGAATACTAGCTACAGAAAGTAAGGCGGACCATGTTATTTTACAGGGCTTGGATTTAATGGAACGTAGGCCTTTGATTATTCCCAACACGTAACCAGTCTAACAGGAATTATTGAATAATTAAAAATTGTAAAAATTAAAATATTCAATTGCAATACAAAAATTTAAGTGAATAGACATAAAAGTCACTGCAGTTACTTTGTAATGCTGAGTTGCTACTGAATAAGTCTATTTAAAAAGAACACACTTACAGTTTTGTCTATATTATCTGCTTGCAAACTTTGCATGATCTTATCAAAAATATCGTTCGCATCACACTCGATCGCTAGATTTTCCCAGGGTTCCACACTAGGAGTTCCACCTCCTGTCATACGGTCAATGGGAAGTAAACTTGAGCCCGAAGTCCCAATGATTCCAGATCTAGATACTCCTGTCAAACCCACCTTAAGTTTTTTTGAAGGAGGCACTGCAAGATTGGAACTGGTACCTTCGCGTTTCAATTTGTCTGTGGGAGCTGTAATTATTAGAACTTACAATAACTATTCCCAAACTTTTGAAAATCATTTATTTAAAGAAATATATGAATACAGTGATGTTAACAATTTCTCAAATCAGTATTTGAAATTGTAGGTACTGGTAACAAGGAAAACAAGCAAATTCAACAAGATATTTAACAGTGATGTATTGGAATATTTATTTACTTCTTTCGTACCTAAAAGACTATAACCAAAAATAACATATACAGGGTGATTTATGTAACCCGTCCATTGGCTTGCAGGTGGATTAGATGCTTTTTCTACTAATCCACCTGCAAACTGGGAAACTTCTTATGCACCGGCTACATAAATCCCCCTGTATACACAAAAATAACATATAGGTAATGATTGTTTCACGAGGGTTTGTACTTTTGACACCATTTGCCTTCCTTTTTTACCAAATAAAATTTGACTGATTTGTTTCAGTCAAATTTTATTTGTGAAACAAGGAAGGCAAATATGTCAAAAGTACAAACCCTCGTGGAACAAAGGGTACCTACATACTGACTATGTAATTATAATAGTATAGAAAATATCGAGAAAAATATAGAATGAAATCAACAGATGCATCACACTTACTGAAGTCAATTGATAAATATTATCCCAATTGGGAAGTTAAGAAACAAAATAGGTTATGTGAGATCATATAATTGGCGGCCCGGCGGGGAAAAGGGTATAAGTCGAAAATTGCGAAAAACGGGATATGTTTATCATGACCATTTAATTTATTATAGGGAACAGCGGTACAAGTACAGAAGGTACTCAATTTAATTAAATAATACAATACTCTACAGGTAAAACCCAATTACAAAGTAGGAACAATCTGACTTATGTATTAAAATGTAAATAGTCCTACATATCAATAACATTCTGCAATGAAACACTACTATAAAAATGAGATTTTATGTCTTTCAATTTACTACAAACTAGTCAATATTCAGTCCTACAGAGTTTGTCGCTGCAAGTTTGTAGTTAGCAACAAACGTGATTCGACTTCTAGATTAATAGGCACTGATAAGCGCGGAAAGTTGATTCCGGCTAACAAGACACCCAAATGTGACATTGATTTGGCTTCTAAACATATATCTTTGATTCCAAGTTATGAAAGTCATTATGCCTGAAGTGATTCCAAAAGAAAATACCTACCAAGTCATTATACTTCAGATAGATGTTATAATGAGTATAAACGTTGGTTACCTGAGGAAAAAAAAACCAGTACCTCAAAAAATTTATGAGACAGAAGACAAATTTCGAAAAACTGGTATTGAGATTAGGAAGCCTCATGTACAAAACCTATATTGCATTCTACAAACGCCAGCTCTGGACTTTTAATTTAACAATGCGCGAACTTAATTCAAACAAATGTTTTTATTTCATGTGAAATGAGGCTATCGGAGGACGAGGAGCAAATCAGATAGGGTCTACAAACATTTTACGACCTCACCTTTGGATCAAATCACAGAAATTACTTTATACTCTGACATATGTCCTGGTCAGAACAAGAACAGCCATAATACTTATAATGTTTTCTTTGCTAATGAAAATGAAGCCATCGCTAGAATGTTTAAATCACAAATTCCTTGTTCCGGGTCACACTCATAATATGGAGTGTGATTTGGATCATTCAGTCATTGATATCATCAATCATTATAACAATCACTACATAGTATAAAACAAAGTCGCTTTCTCTGTCCCTATATATGTATGCTTAAATCTTTAAAACTACGCAACGGATTTTGATGCGGTTTTTCTTAATAGATAGAGTGATTGAAGACGAAGGTTTATATGTATAATAACATCCAATTAATAGTGGAGAAATACTGTTATTTTTGAGGTTTTCAATGTGATGTCGTAAATAAATACATTTCTTCCGCTTACATTGCAAATGCAGGAAGCTATTTTAACCAATACAGGGAAAGGGGAATTGTTTTACTCCAAATTTAACGCGTGCGGGCCACGGGCAATAATGAATAAATCAAAACTACTGGATCGATTTTAATCATTTTTTCAGTGTGACATATGCTATATATTTTATACCCGTGCGAAGCCGGAGCGGGCCGCTAGTTATATATAGAAAAAAATATCTCAGTTTATCTCAAAATGTCGCCGGGCGGCCAATCGATACGCATTTAATTTAAATATTCTTTTTGTCTTTTCGTCTTTTTGTAGACAATTCAAAAGTACACATAGGTACATTTCGAGGTACATTTTTAATATTATAAGGTAAATCGTCCTAGATGTGGATCCATTAGGATCCAAAAGGACAATTTGATCCTATATTAATTTTGCTATAAGATATAGGTACAATATATAAATAGTTTTTTCTGATCTAGTATTGTAGTTGTGTATCTCCGAGTGTATCTCATTCAAAAATACTATTTTAGAATTGCATTTTTGCTGGTTATCATTTTAATCAAGAGTTTAATTAGGTAGGACCTTTTCCATCTACAGTGTGTCCCGCTTAAGGACTGACCACTCTTCTGAAAATTTCATTGTTTAACTGATTCAATTCATTTTTTTTTTGTCTTATTTCTTCTCGAATTTTGCACTTATTAGGCTTATAATTTTATTTCTGCGGCTGTACTGGTGTACAGGGTGTCCAGATTTATGGGCTCAAATTTCGATAAGTACTATTAGGGATTGTTTTAGAAAAAATCTGATAACATATTCTTGCTTAGAATGGTCTAAAACTCAAATGTACTTATTTTTGTTTCAATATGATACAGGGAGATCACAACAAATTTTCAAAATTTAATGGACCAAACCGGAAAAATGTCATATTTTGAGGCCTTGAGAATAACAAAACTTGATGCAACATAGTTTTAGAACATCCTCAACCAAAACTTGTAGTAAGCTTGTCTCACAATATAAAATTTTTGCGGTTTGATTCATTAAATTGTAAAAATTTGTTGTCATCACCCTGTATCGTATTGAAAGAAAAATTAGTACAGGGTGGCCCATTTTCTATGCTTTAATAGGCTATTTCGAAAACCAGCAGAGATATCAAAAATCTGGGAGCACATTCTTCTTCTCGCAGCTCTTTTTTTGGGAAAATAACAATGGCGAAGACAAATCACGGCTAACTTGATGCGTTTAGGGAAATACAGGGCACTTTTCAAATTTTGTACAATTTTAGAAGACCTTCTAATTTCTTTATTAATTTAGATAGCCAAAAACGAAAAATACTTTCTAGAGGCAGTTTTTCAAGGAGAATCCAGTGGCATGACCAATTTTTCTCCAGATGCCTCCGATTTTGGAATATTGACCAAAGTTGTGTTTTTTTAAATGGGACACCCCGTATATTATTTTTTTATTGAATAGCTCTTTGTGAGGCGATTTCAATGATATTGTCAACTACTTAAGTAAATACCAATCTGTACATCAATTTTACTAAGGTGTGTCGACGAGTCAGCATTTATTTGGTATAAATGATGCGCCGAAATCCATTACGGGCAGACTAAGGCTAGTGCAAAGTACCTCTAATTGTTAAAGCCACTCTAGCTAAATCTCCTCCCAGTGCAAACTACCTTTAATGGGAAACGCCCTCGGAAAAGCCCTTCTGGAAGTATTGAACGCAGGAGACTAGGTCCAGTGCAAACTACCTTTAATGGGAAACGCCCTTCTGGACCTGTTTCAAACCTAGCTCCTTCTGGGAGTATTGAACGCAGCAGACTAGGTCCAGTGCAAACTACCTTTAATGGGAAACGCCCTTCTGGACCTGTCTCAAACCTAGCTTCAGTCAGGCCAAGTTTACAGAGGGTACATAATACAGAGTGGCCTATAAGTATGTGGTAATACGTCCCTTCGTAGAAGAGACGTCATACTATTTCTCGGGTCACACTCCTGTTGTGACGTCTCAGGACGAAACGTATAGGGGTTGTGACAATATAAGGTTTTATACCTTTACCTTCCATAGTTTTGGAGAATAAAAAATTGGTCATACCACTGGATTCTACTTGAAAAACTGCCTAGAGAAAGTATTTTTGGTTTTTGGATATCTTGAATAATAAAAAAATTAGAGTCTTTTAAAATTGGACAAAATTTGAAAAGTGCCCTGTATTTTCTGAACGCATCAAGTTAGCCATGATTTGTCTTCGCCATTATTATTTTCCCAAAAAAAGAGCTCGAGAATGTGCTCCCAGATTTTTGATATCTCTCATCGTTTTTGATATAGCCCATTAAAACATTGAAAATGGGCCACCCTGTACATTTGTGTTTTAGACCATTCTAAACAAGAATGTGCTATCAATTTTTTTCTAAAAAAATCCCTAATAAGGTAAAGTACCCAGTTGTTGACATGTTAAAGGTATCCTTGCTTATGATCACCACACATTTTTCAAATTTTCAAACCCAAGGTTTTGATATACTTTTTGGCGTGATTTCAAACTCACAATTAAATGTTTAGATATATTATTTACCCTATATTCCTATTATTTGTGTTATTATGCCAAAAATACCTGAAAGGTGATAAAACCCCAATAGTTGACACACAAAAAAGTTCACTTCGCCAAAAGTTGACATATTTTTGGTCCAAAGGTTGACATATATTTTTCTACAAAACCAAATTTTTACTTTTGGAAATTTTATCACGGTCTGTGGAACTAAGAAGTATGTTTTTCTAAGTGTACAATTTTTTTAAATGAAATATATGCACATAATAACCAATTATTTTAATTTTTTTAAAATATATGTTGTGGTTCCCTTACTTGACACTCTTGAAACCAATAGTTGACATGTTGCCTGTATCAGTAGAAACTCTGGTAGAAACATCAATAATGTAAGAATCAAAATTTTTAATAATAAAAAATAACAACTTTTTGTTGGGAAAAAAATACAAATTTCAATTCCAAATTGGTAATAAAAGAAATTGCTCGGAAAGCATTAGTACATTGTGTTTTTTTGCTGATGTAGCTACAGTAAGTCCCCTATTGCAATCATCCAACGCAGCAATCATGTCTTCTGGTAGTTCTGGTGCATATTATTTCAGCAATTTCCATTTTTCACAAGCCATCTCTTGATTTAAACCTGAAAGGACCAATTGTTGACACTACAAAGCTCCAAACATTGACAGGGGTAACAGGGGTGTCACCTATTGGATCTACGATTGTTACATTCCCCAAACCCATATATAGGTTTCTTTGTAATCCAGAGCAATAAAAAGAGACAGACTACAATGTTAAAATATTTTTACCTCCAAAAATCCATAAGTTGAGACTAGGTCAACATTTGGATCACCCCTCGATTTGGGCTCCAATCTCCAATAGTTGACACCCCCCCTCCCCCCCCTTAAAAAGTCTATGCCAGTTGTTTAAGAGATAAAACAATAATAAATATGTATTACAATGTATCTTATTATACAATCGAGTATACAATAAATATATATTATTCATAAATTATCAACCCTACCTTAGCTTTGAGAACTTTTGTTTTTATATCTTCTTAACTACTTTCACATTTGGATCACCCCTCGATTTGGGCTCCAATAGTTGACACCCCCCCTTAAAAAGTGTATGCCAGTTGTTTAAGAGATAAGACAATAATAAATATGTATTACAATGTATCTTATTATACAATCGAGTATACAATAAATACATATTATTCATAAATTATCAACCCTACCTTAGCTTTGAGAACTTTTGTTTTTATATCTTCTTAACTACTTTCACTAGAAATCTTGAAAAAAAGTTCAAACAATTGCACCTGTTTACTACTTCTTGCCACCATTTTGAAAAAACTTGTGATTTCAAATCCATACAGTAGCTATAGCACGCAAGATGGCTCCAACAATACTATAAGCTATTTCAGTTAGCTTATAACCTCTATAAATTCTTATTTTCGCTAATAATATGCTCAACTTTTGGGAACCTGTCAACAATTGGGTACTGTACCTTACTACTTATTGAAATTTGAGCCTATAAATGTGGACACCCTGTACATACACCAGTACAGTCGCAGAAATGAAATTATGAGCCTAATAAGTGCCAAACTCGAGTAGATATAATACAAAAAAAAAATGTATTGAATCGAAAAATAAAAATTTTAGAAGGGTGGTCAGTCCTTAGGTGGGACCTCCAGTGGGACACATTGTAGATACATAGTTTCCTATATCTATAACAATTCTGTATGTTAAAAAGTCATAATCAAAGAATATCAGTAGTAAAGGTATCTCAAGTGTGTTGAAAAATAAGCTTTACATTAGGTATTCTCATTTTACTTTTTTGGTAGTGTAACTTTTTCAAAACATACCACTGCTTGTAGACCCAACCGAGCTCTTTGGCAAAGGTATAGTCCTTTTGGGATCATCTCGTGATGTTCCTGGTTTAGCTCCAAGCGCAATAAAGGAATCTGGTAGCTGCTGAGTTAATTTAGACTTAGGGCCTCTTGTGCCCTGCGTGGATTTTCCCCTATCCATTTTTTCCACAGAACCTTGTTAGATCTTTAAAATTATATAGTTTCTACAAAGTATCATCTAAAATAAGATCAAAAATATAATTCATAATCCAAGGGCAAGAGGTAAGAAATGTATTTGATTTCTACTTTTCTATGAATAGTTAGATGGTAGATAAATAGATATCACTTAAATTATTTCACCATATACCAAATTTTCAACATAAACAAACTTGAGGATTTCCGATTTCCCCAAAGAATGAAATTTGTTAGGTTATGTTATTGTTTTGACATTTTTTATGGGGGTGTCATTTTGGAAATGGCGTTTTCGGTTTAGGCGCTTTCATTTTCCATTGCTCTATCTAACCGGTGGTATCGATCGAATTCTGTATAAAATCTGTTTTTTTTTTTAAAGATAAAAGTCAAAATGACATTATGTTGGCAATGCAATATAAAATTGTCAATGATTTCAAATATTTTATGTAGAAAAGGCTTGTGTTGCCAACATAGTTACTAAATTTTTGACTTGGGGAATTATCTTTAATGGCTGGTTTATACAACATTTGCATAGTCGTAATCATAATCATAGTCTTAGTCTTAGTCTTAGTCTTAATCATAATCACAATTTTAGAAGGCGTTTATACAATGTCATAAGCATAAAATAAAATCAACTTTAACCCGACTTTTTGTAGGGAGAGTTTGTTTACTTTTTGCGAATCGAACTCCTGTATTTACTTTTAATACTTTTTCAAAGTTTCACAAAGTGTGGAAATTAAAATTCTGCAAAGGAAAACCATACAAGTGATAGGTCTGTCCTATTTATTTTTGAGTTTTGCGCCACATTATTCAAAGACATGTGGACGCTTGATGGAGACCAATTTTTTGGATACTCTAGAATGATTCAAGATCAATGGCTGGTTTATACAACATTTGCATAGTCGTAATCATAATCATAGTCTTAGTCTTAGTCTTAATCATAATCACAATTTTAGAAGGCGTTTATACAATGTCATAAGCATAAAATAAAATCAACTTTAACCCGACTTTTTGTAGGGAGAGTTTGTTTACTTTTTGCGAATCGAACTCCTGTATTTACTTTTAATACTTTTTCAAAGTTTCACAAAGTGTGGAAATTAAAATTCTGCAAAGGAAAACCATACAAGTGATAGGTCTGTCCTATTTATTTTTGAGTTTTGCGCCACATTATTCAAAGACATGTGGACGCTTGATGGAGACCAATTTTTTGGATACTCTAGAATGATTCAAGATCAATTTAAATCCACACAGATTTAAAATAGCAGATTTGAATTGTTTTTCTCTGTAACAGCTGATAATGGCGCTTGCGCAGTTTGGATCTCGTCTTAGTCACAATCATAAAGGTTAAAAGTTGCCAACTTTGAGTTATGCTTATGCTTATGCTTATGATTATGATTTGTGTATAAACGGTTCCATAAGAAAATATTATTTTAACTCTTATGACTAAGACTATGATTATGATTACGACTATGCAAACCAGCCATATAATGGCTGGTTTATACAACATTTGCATAGTCGTAATCATAATCATAGTCTTAGTCTTAGTCTTAATCATAATCACAATTTTAGAAGGCGTTTATACAATGTCATAAGCATAAAATAAAATCAACTTTAACCCGACTTTTTGTAGGGAGAGTTTGTTTACTTTTTGCGAATCGAACTCCTGTATTTACTTTTAATACTTTTTCAAAGTTTCACAAAGTGTGGAAATTAAAATTCTGCAAAGGAAAACCATACAAGTGATAGGTCTGTCCTATTTATTTTTGAGTTTTGCGCCACATTATTCAAAGACCTGTGGACGCTTGATGGAGACCAATTTTTTGGATACTCTAGAATGATTCAAGATCAATGGCTGGTTTATACAACATTTGCATAGTCGTAATCATAATCATAGTCTTAGTCTTAGTCTTAATCATAATCACAATTTTAGAAGGCGTTTATACAATATGTCATAAGCATAAAATAAATTCAACTCTAACCCGACTTTTTGTAGGGAGAATTTGTTTACTTTTTGCGAATCGAACTCGTCTATTCACTTTTAATACTTTTTCAAAGTTTCAAAAAGTGTGGAAATTAAAATTCTGCGAAAGAAAACCATACAAGTGATAGGTCTGTCCTATTTATTTTTGAGTTTTGCTAATAAACAACTTCAACAAACGCAAACCATAAACAAAGAAGGTGGAAAGTGAGTCCCATCAATAAAAAAAAGGCAGAAGGAAGGGCATTTTGCCACATTATTCAAAGACATGTAGAAGCTCGATGGAGACCCTTTTTTTTAAATACTCTAGAATGACTCAAGATCAATTTAAATACAAACCGAACTAAAATAGCAGATTTGAATTGTTTTTTTCTGTATCAGCTGATAATGGCGCTTGCGCAGTTTGGATCTCGTCTTAGTCATAATCATAAAAGTTAAAAGTTGCCAACTTTGAGTTATGCTTATGCTTATGCTTATGATTATGATTTGTGTATAAACGGTTCCATAAGAAAATATTATTTTAACTCTTATGACTAGACTATGATTATGATTACGACTATGCAAATGTTGTATAAACCAGCCACAATTTAAATCCACACAGATTTAAAATAGCAGATTTGAATTGTTTTTCTCTGTAACAGCTGATAATGGCGCTTGCGCAGTTTGGATCTCGTCTTAGTCACAATCATAAAGGTTAAAAGTTGCCAACTTTGAGTTATGCTTATGCTTATGATTATGATTTGTGTATAAACGGTTCCATAAGAAAATATTATTTTAACTCTTATGACTAAGACTATGATTATGATTACGACTATGCAAATGTTGTATAAACCAGCCATAAAAAAAAAACAGACTTTTTTTTTATAGCGTTTTCTGTTGGTAAAACTCGTGCTGCACTCATGCAAAAATTATGTTCTGTTGGCAGGTTCCGAGCGGGTTTTTATGTTCTATTGGAAAACCAGGGCAATCAATTATTGCCCTCGTGCAACTTTTCCAGCACGAGGTCAGAGAGCTCGTGCCAATGTCAGGGCACAACAAAGATGGCGTAAAGTGCCGAAAAGTCTGTGTATGAACAAAACCAAAAAATTATGGATATCGATATTGATAAAATTCTATATTTTTTATCTTCGTCGAGCGACAGCGATGAAGAGGAAGAATTATTAGGTCTGTTTCTGCAGAAATCACAAACCAGTCAGAGTGAATTTCATTGGTTGAAACTAGCTTTCTGACTGTTTCTGACTGTTTTCAACCAATGAAATTTACTTTGACTGGTTTGTGATTTTTGCAGAAACAGATCTATTATTATTATCTACAATCGCAGGCCTATATGATGTATCATTTTCTGTTATTTTAACAGCAACGTCAAAATAGAGACAGAAATAGATGTTGAGCCTTAACACAGATGTTGAAATAACAGGACAGGATACATCATAGGCCTGAATGTTTTCCAGGGATAATGAGATACCAAAAATTCAAAATTTTATTATTGAAATTGACATAAAAATTAATTTCAACGCAGGTATCATTGGAATTATTTCTGCACATCTCGGGAGACAGCATAATTATGTACTTTACATACAGGAAAAACTTCCGTTTTCAACTTTTTCATACACACAAACGTTTTTAATTTTTATTCCATTGAAAATATCTTTAGGTTAGGTTAGGGATCAGGGATCGTTAAATAATAAATTTGAAAAGAATGACAAAACATCATTCATGTTCTTTTGGGATTGCACTAAACGTGAACTGATTCAGTGTTGAGTGCAGAACTCGGACAGCACGAGTTTTACCAACAGAAAACGCTATTAGAATTGCGTGATGCTTTGAGCACTGACTGACCATACTCCGCTCGAGCCGTCAGAATCTTTTCTCAGTTTTCTCCAATTTGTTTGCTCTTTCTGATCTGAACCGTTCAATGGAGACTTCTATGTTTTTTATTGATTTTTGCATTATTCATTCTGTATTTTGCTCTGAGTTCACAATATGAGTCAAAAAACTCGGAGTTGGAATGTGAAGTTTGAACTATTTGAAATTTGAACATTTTGAAGTTTGACAGTTTGAAGTTTGAACAACAAAAAGGCAACCATTTTATTTGTTTTTTGTTTGTTCTTTGTTGGTTGGTTCTTATTTGAAGATTTTTCAATGGGGTTTATGGAATTTTAAGCATATAGAATTTGAATTTTTTACTTCTAGTTCCACATAGGCAGTTTCAAATTCCAAATAGGCATTATTCGCAGCAAAAATGAGGTCTAGACCTGGAAGACGGTGAGTTTACCTTCTTTTCTTCTTCATGTACTGTACTTAGTAAAAAAGCCCTTCAGATTCCAATGAACTGGTGCTAGAGGCGCTAGAGGTTTTTTTTTTATTTTACATCGTTTTTGCCCTTTTGTTTAATTTCTCGTAGAAAAGCGAAATAAAAGTATTATAGTTTATAGTTCAGTGAACTCACAAGACAAGATAGAATTCGTTCCTTATTCAGCAGTCTTTGGGCAGATTCCCTAAATTATTTTCAAATTAAATTGGTTGTGCAGGTTTCCAGGCAGGATAAGAAACAAAAATGAACATGTAGCAAACAATTAGCTAGCCGAATAAGGCCCGGTTTATTCATCTTCAGATAAGCTTACCGGTAACTTGATCACAAGATAAATACTGAATACTGAATAGTCTAAGTACTTAAGATATTTGAAAAAAAAAAATTGTGCAGTGACCTTTTGTGTCATATTTATAATAATTAATCGCAACTTCAACATAGGTTCCTGGAGGACAGGTCTACAGTTACCAACCTATGTTGTTTCTCGGAATGTGTGTCTAATATCATCACTATAAGAAACAACTGGATGATATGTTACGGTTAATATGCAAACTTGGCTAGTTTGTAAACTAATGTAAACTAGCTGGATAGTTTACAAACTAACCAACCCCTTGGCTACTTTGATAGAAAACGCAATTTTTTCTAAAATAGCAGCTAGTTTGCATACTAACCAAAAGTCTTGGCTAATTTACTTGAAATTATTTAGAAAACTAAATTAGCTGGTTAGTTTATAAACTATCCAATGCAGCCTAGTTAATTTGAAAACCATGATTTTTAGTAACACAAAATAACCAAACCTTTGGCTAGTTTGTAAACTAACCAACCAATTTTCTGGCTAATTTACAAATAAAGTTTAATGTTCATGGTATTTGTTATTCGATAAATTAGAGATGAATAAAATGGAAATTTTTGCTTTTTTTTTCTCACCCGGCAATTCTCACATCCATCTAGGAACAAAGTTACAATTTCTTGGGTAATATTTGAATATTTTTGATTTATTAGCTTTGTTGTAACTTGTCTTTTGCCGTGCCCAGTCATTTGATTGGTGAGATTTTTCAATAATATCAAACAAATCGTCCATACAAGCTACATAATATTTTTCCAGATTTCCTTTGTTGTAAAGTTGGGAATTATTTGCTTTATTATTATACAGATCTATTAAAGAAGCTTCAAATTCTTTAACCTAACTTTGTTTGTAAATTAGCCAGATAATTGGATGGTTAGTTTGTAAACTAGTGTCGCGATCTTGTAAATCGCGCTTTATGCGCCGTACGGCACCGCCACATTTTGCCCGACCCCCAGAACCCAGCTGACAGAATCAACGAGCAAGAAGCAGAGCCCGTTTTCGCCGCTACTTAACAACTTTGTTTTTGCCATAAAACCCACCATTTTTGTTAAAAACTTAATAAGATATTTTTGTAATTAATATCAGTATATTGTAAAAGTTCAGTTTAAAGAGTTGACCTATAAAAATACAGTCCACATCTACGACGATTTCTGTTTTATTTGTTGCATGGGCAACTGAAATGGAATCATAACCTCAACGTTTGAACAACTAGCCAAAGGTTTGGCTATTTTGTGTTACTGGAAAATATGGTTTTTATATTAGCCAAACTGCGTTGGATAGTTTATAAACCAACCAGCTATTTTGGTTTCCTCACTAATTTCAAGTAAATTAGCCAAGACTCTTGGTTAGTCTGTAAACTAGCTGCTATTTTAGTAAAAATTGTGTTTTCTATCAAAATAGCCAGTGGGTTGGTTAGTTTGTAAACTATCCAGCTAGTTTACAAACTAGCCAAGTTTGCATATTAACCGTAACATATACACTAACTGTGCAAAGGCATTTGACAAGGTATACCACTGCATATTGCTGAGCAAGTTGGCTAATTTTGGTCTCTCTTCCTGTAGCTTTTTAAGGTCATACCTATTTTTCACAACTCCAACAGTCTGTCAAGGTTGGACATGCTTTTTCTGGTCAATTTGTTTCTACATCAGCGATGAAGCCGAAGAATTTGAACAAAGCTGTAATCGTAGAATCGAAGAACTGTTCGGAAGGATTGAGGGATTGCAAGCTAATTTATCACAGGTTAATGAACATAACGAAACCTTGATAAGTCAGTCTTAAATTACAAGGATGTTGACTAAAGTTGGTGTTCTTGAAAAAGAAAATGCAAACCACTTAAAGCATATTATCAGCCTCAGAGAAGAGATAAGTAAAGGTTCTAGTCAACTGATAGACCTTCCTGACAAGTGCTTTTCAGCCCTTCAAATCGGAATACTGTGCAAATTGGAAGCAGACATGATAGAAAACTTCTAATTCTATCCGTCGAACATGGAAAGAACTTGGACCGCAATATTCTGAAGCATCTAGACAATGGCAAGTACAGGGTGGAATCTGTAATCAAACCTGGTGCTCATTATGACAGTGTTTTGGAGGGTCTTGAAAGGACTGTTAAAAACTATAATTCTGATGACTATGTGGTTGTTGTTACTGGCTCAAATGATTTTTTAAGTGGAAGTAGGCCTAAGTTCCATAAAATTCATGAGAAAATAGGAGTATGTTCAAACACAAATTTAATTTTTTTAGCATGTCCCAGCACAATAAAGAGCCAAAGCAGCAACAATCTCATACAACAATTTAATAACTGTCTCAAACAAATCAATAACACATATAACACCACTTATAATAAATCTTTTGATTTTATAAATATCAATATCAACCATGGTATTAAGATGAGGAACTGGTTGATACGCAAAATGATTGTTGAATCAATCCAACTCAGTGTGTTGCAGAGTAAACTAATGAACAAAAAAACTGGCCCAGCCTCTAAATCGACTCAATTGAACCAATGTATTTTGCCGACCGACAGTTCCCAGAATTCTATGTCTCCCCAGGCTTTGGATAGGATCGGGATGTTTTTTGGTTTAGGTACTTCATCCCATTTGATAAGTTTATTTGATGAACTAAATACTAGCTGTAACGGAAGCAATATGAACCTGAATTGTTCTTTTTTAGGGGGAAAGATGACACAAATAAAGGGTCCTCCCCAAACAGCTTAGACCATGTTTCACTAATGCTCTTAAACATACAGTCAGTAAGAAATTAAACTGATGAGTTATATGTATTCCTGGAAAACGAAAACCATCCCCACCATCTAGTTCTTCTAACTAAACACTGGCTCAAAGAGGGAGAACCCTTTTTCATCCCTAATTATCACATTTTGTCACAATTTTGTAGAACTTCCTCTAATAACGGTGGAACTACCATACTCAGAAGTTCTGAATTTTCATCAAGGTCAGATTTTCATAACTGTGACAAATTTGACTTTTTAATATCTGAAAAAATATTTGAATTTTTGTTGCTGTTCTCAAAAACTCTTAATGCGTACATTTTGTGCATTTATCGCACACTAGATAGTAATCTCAAGTTTCATTGATAATTTTGAAATTCTTTTGTCAAGCATGCCATCAAATTCTAAAATAATAGTTGCAGGAGATCTAAATATTGACTTTGGGGATCCTGAAGCACATTCTACCATTGTTTTACTTGACCTCCTGGGATCATTCAATCTGAGAATGCACGTTAAGGAACCTACAAGAATCACAGAAACAACATCTACGATAATCGACTATGTTTGCTCCAATCTTGATTCTGACCTTGAATCCTGTGTCGTTGACCCCGCCCTCTCTGATCATCATGCCGTTGTAACCTCATTGTCTCTAAAATTCAAACATAACAGCTCTTACAGAAAATGTGACAGAATATTTAGCAAAAAAAACTTTTCCATTTTTAAGCAGATCTCAACCAGGACACTTTGGCAACCCATTCTTTCTAAGGCAAATCCCCTTGAAGAATTTCATCTCGTAAATAACTTAATAAGTGAATCTTTTCCTCTAAGGCCCCTTCGTAAAAAAAGGCATAAAAAGCACTGGTTGACAAAGGGCATCAAAATATCTGCAGTGACTGCAGCTAACTTGAGGTCTCTTAATGTTATAAGAAAACACTACCCTAATACTCCTTTTATTCAACATTATTATTCCCAATACCGAAAACAATACAGAAAATTGATTCATCTGGCAAAGCAGTCGTTTTATTCGTAATCGTCTAACCAAGGCCACAAATAAGTTCAAGGAAACATGGAGCATTGTCAGAGAAGTTACAGGAAAAAGTAGCACAAAGCCATAGGAAATCGATATCAAACCCGATATACTAAACAACTTTTATTGCAATGTTGCCAATGAACTTATTTCATCCCTGAAATCGGATGTCAATCCGATTGGATATGTTGAAAGTTTGCGAGTCGATGAATCTTTTACATTTTCACCTACAGATGTTCAAGAAATAAAATGTACTTTTAAATCTTTGAAAAACCAAACCGCAGCAGGATTAGATGACATTTCAATAAATATTTTGAAACAGGCATTGGTAGTCCCAATCCACAAGAACGGTGATACCAAAGATCCGTCAAATTACCGACCAATATCTTTGCTCTCTACCATATCAAAGGTGATTGAAAAGCTCGTGAAAAAGCGCATAATGGACTTCTTAGATAGATAGATAGATAGATGTTTATTTCCAAGGATCACATACAGGATATAGGAAAATATTTACAGATAAAATTTGCATTACATAAGTATTCTTTCATATCTTCCACTGCGTAAAGTTTAGAAACTCCTCCACTTTATAGAATGCATTTTCCAATAAAATATTTTTAATAAAACATAAGAACTCATTCTGATTTAATTGACGTTTGCTAATAGGTATCTTGTTATACAAAATAGCCCCTATGTAGTAAGGATTTGCTTTGTAAAGCTCAAGACGATGAACGTCATATTGATAATCAAGTCCAAATCTAGTTGTGTAATCATGATGCAGATTTAGAGCTTTAAAAGCATTTGAGTTATCCCTTACAAATTTCAAGATTTCGAAAATGTATAAACAAGGCATAGTCATGATTTTTTCAGAAATAAATTTTTGTCTACAAGATTCCCTAAACTTCATATTATACATTAATCGAATAGCCCTTTTTTGCATTATAAAGACTCTCTGTGAAGCAGAGGTTGCACCCCAAAGCACAATCCCATATCTAATACATGATTCAATAATTGAAAAATAAAACATTCTTACAGTGCTTCTACTTGTTATTTGAGACAGACGATATAAAGCAAAACAACTCTTTGCACACTTATTGCATACATAATTTATCTGCTCTCTCCAGTTTAATGACATGTCAACATGGATACCCAAAAGTTTCACAGTATTAACCTGCCTTATTGATCTGCCATTCAAGAGAATGTATTGACTTTTATTGTAATTTGCCTCATAAGGATGAAATTGCATTGTGTAAGTCTTTGCCTGGTTAAGCACCAGTTTATTATTACAAAAATAATTAGATAAAAAATGCAGGTTATCTGTCAAACCCTTTTTCATAATTTGTTCATTGAGATCAGAAGATAAAAGTGTAATATCATCAGCAAATTCACAATGCAAAGTTGTTAAGATATCCGATATATCATTCACGTACATGAGAAATAGGAGGGGACCAAGAACACTACCCTGTGGTACACCAACCTCAACATTTAACTGGTCAGACATAGCTCCATTACATTGCACATATTGTTTACGATTACAGAGATATGATTTTAATAATGAGTAACAGTTACCACGAATTCCGTAGGATTGAAGTTTTTGCAAAAGCAGGCCGTGGTCCACACAGTCAAAAGCTTTAGTTAAGTCCACAAATAGTGCCATAACTTTCTTGCTTTTGTCTAGATTTTTATAGACATTATCTAAAATATAACATAGTGCAGAAATAGTCGATCTTTTGTCGCGGAAACCATGCTGGGTATTTGATATTAGATTATTTGAATTTAAAAAGTTTAAAATGCGTTTAGATATAATTTTTTCAAATATTTTTGAGAATGTTGATAAAAGCGATATAGGGCGATAGTTTCCCATATCATTTGTATTATCTTTTTTATGCAAGCAGATAACTTTAGATACTTTCAAACAGTCTGGAAATGTTGCCTCTGAAAAACACAAGTTTAGAAGAGAGCAAAGGGGTTTACATAGTTGATCTTTACAGCTTTTAATTAAAGATGATGAGAATTCATCAGGGCCGGTTGAGTTTGTATTTTTTAAATTATTAATTGCTTGCATCATTTCAGTCTCTCAAACATCGTGTAAGAAAATGGTACTCTCAATCCTAGATACAACATTGTGCTGGGGTATTCTATTTATATTCTGATTTTCTTGGATTTTCAAGGGTATATTAATGAAAAAGGAATTAAAGAGGTTTGCAATTTGACTAGGATTTTTGTATTCAATATCATTACAGATAATACTTTCAATTTCAACTTTCTTCTGACTTTTTGTTGTAGAATTTATAATGTCCCAGACGGTTTTTGATTTGTTTGTGGATAAGGACAACTTGTTATCATAATACATACGTTTAGCTAGCTTTAAAGTTCTTCTGTAAATATTTTTATACTGTTTGTAAAATTCTGGAGAGAGTTCTCCTTTTAGTTGTTTATAAAAAAGTTTTTTCAGATTTTTTGAGGAAGTACGTATACCTAATGAGAGCCATTGTTTATTGGTGTTATAGTTTGTTACTTTCATTTTTACTAGAGGGAAACAAATGTTCAAGTAACTTTGCAAGGTATTAGTAAAATAAATCATGCTGTCATTGACATTACCATTACCCTCAACGAAAACATCCCAAGAGTGTACATTTAATAATTGTCTAAAATATGCCTTGTTTCTTTCCGAAAAAGCTCTTTTTAGGGTGGTGGTAGGAGTTGCATTCGAGATAACGTGAAGACTAATTAGTTGAAAGGTATGGTCAGATAGGCCATTCTCAGAAACTTTTTTATCTAGTAGAAGGGAGTTTATATTTGTACATATATAATCAATGGCAGTGGATGAGTTTCTGCCTACACGAGTAGGTACATTAAACACTGGAATAATATTGAAAGAATTTAAAATGTCTAGAAGTTGAAACTTATCTGAGTTATCCTGGAATAAATTAATATTAAAATCACCAGTTATAATAGTACGACTATAAGGAAAGATCCTGGTTAGGTGCTCTAGGCACAGCTCAAGTTGTACAAAGAAACTAGCCTTTTGGGATAGTGGAGACCTGTATATACATAGGATATTGGTTTTAATATTCTCTGTGTAAATCTGTATGCCGGTGCACTCAAAAATCAGCTCAATACAGAACGCAGAAACCAAGTCAATGCAGGAGAAACTGGTGCCATTTTTCACCAGGATTGAGACACCCCCGTGCCTGTTTTGGGTCCGATTAAAGTAACTAGCAGTATGGTAACCAGATATATTCAAACTGTCCATCTCTGAGTCAACACTCCAACTTTCTGACATGCACATAATGTCTATTTCTTCCTCCATCAATAACACCTCCACTTCATCCACCTTGTTTCTGAGACATTGTATATTCTGGTGTGCTAGACGTAACACAATATTTCCTGAACTTTCTGAATGATTCAAGCTAAAAAATCTCCTCCTGGTTTGTACTTCAAAAACAGGCTGTGGTTGAAGCGCCTGATTCCAACATTTTGTGGCCAGAAATCTGGTTCATAAAGTTTATCTTTGTGGTTTAACGGTGCTGTCAATACAAAGGATTTCAATCTTGTAGGATCACTTGGTAACTCTTTCACTGAAATTTTCAAGTTTTCAAAACCCGGCTGCTTTGTAACATAGTCTTCAATTTGTTGTGATGTAACATGGCGTTTTATTCTATACAGATAAATCCAGGCTCTCCTGTCACCACCCATGAAACTATCTGCTTCCTGTCCAGTACCCACATTTCTTGTGCCTAACCTCTTTTTCTGTGGTCTCCGCTGAACAACTTTGAAACCGTCATCACTTTTTTCTTCATCCAACGAAAATTGGGTTTCCCTACGTAAGTTATTTAGAGCATTTGCAGTGGTGTTCATATCACTTTCCAGATTTATGATTTGTTGTAATTTATTTTTGTGACCTTTAACCATTGTTTGATAGTTTTGATTTGTACCTTTGGGAAAATCAATTTTATTGGATTTTTCGTGATTTGGAAGCTGTCCCTTTGTAGTTTGGGGTTTAGAATTTGCAGCAGACTGAGATTTGGGCTCGAGAATGCTGGAATAAGATGGTTTGTTTACTTGTGGGTTTACTTTGAGGTTATCAATTTTCTCCAATAGCAGCGCATTGTTTTGTTTAAGCACATTACTTTTCTCCGCTAATTCATCCAGCATCCTCTTCAGGTACTGAATTTCCATAGTCATTTTGGAAACTTCCATTTTATGCAATTCATCATGTTTTTTGAGGTTAGAATCTTGACGTTGGCAACACTCGATTTTTGTATCATCAATTTTGGTCTTAATTTTACCCAGTCTCTTCACACAACTATTATGGTAGATGGAAAAACAATTTATGTGAGCATAACATTTAAAATCCCGCTCAATTTGGCTTCCTACCAAGGAAAGGCACCCATGATGCTATGTTTCATGTCATGGAAAAACTCTTTAGACATTACAACGATGGCTTTGCCACCGCAGGATCATTCTGTGACTTCTCCCAGGCTTTCGACTGTGTGAGTCACGGGACGCTGCTCAGAAAGATGGAGGTCTATGGGTTCCGTGGAGAAGCTTTGGAATGGTTTAGATCATATTTGTTTGGTCGAAGCCAGCATGTCACGGCAAACGGTGAATTCTCCTCTGAGCAGCAGATCAGCTATGGAGTCCCGCAAGGATCAGTCCTAGGACCAATCCTTTTTCTCATTTATATAAATGACTTACTACATCTGGGAATCTCGGGGGTGTTTGCTGTGTCTGCGGACGATGCAACGATTGTGTGGCATCGGAGGACGACTGCGGAGCTGGTCCCAAGGGACATCAGTGCTATTAAGGCATGGTGCGATGCAAATGGGCTTCTGCTCAACTTCACCAAAACCCAAGTTATTGGTTTTCGATGTAATATCGACCAAATTGATTGTGAGCAGTTTACAGTTAAATCTTCGCAAAGCACCAAGTTTCTCGGCCTTCAGTTAGATGCCTATCTCAATTTTCGATCTCATATTATAGCACTTAATAAGAAGCTCGTGTCTGGCTGTTTTTGCGTTAGAATTGTTGCTGAACACCTTAACATCCCGATCGCCAAATCCGTTTACTATGCAGTTGTCCACTCTCATCTTTCTTACGGTTTACCTTTTTGGGGCTGTTGCTCCCGGTACCTCTTCGAGTCAGTCTTCAGAATTCAAAAACGTGCAGTTCGATTTATTGCTGGTGCATCGCCGCGAGACCACTGTAAACCTTTATTTATTTCTTACAATATTTTAACTCTTCCGTCTCTCTTTGTCCTGGAATCGGTCACTCTTGTTCACAAATACAAATCTCTTTTTCCTGCACATCAGAGCTCTCATAGTACACATCAAAGACATGCCATACCACTTCCAATTCCCTATTCTACGCTTGGTAAAAACTATTATTTATACTGCCATAAAATTATATAATCACCTTCCTACCGCTATTATGAATATTCCCGATGTAGCCAAATTCCGTAAAGAACTCAAAAACATCTTTGCAAAGAAAGCCTTCTATTCTGTGGAGGAGTATTTAGACTTTTCATTTTGAATTTTCATGATATGTTCTATTTTTAATTTTAGGAATTTCATTTAATTTTATATGCTACTTTAAACTATTAAATTGTCTTTCTTAAACCAATCCCTTGATCAAGGATGGTCCTATTGCTTCAGTTACAAAGCCAAACTCAATCGGTAAACGTTCTATGTTGCTAATTACCAGGTTCCTTTTCTTTTGTTACTATTTAATGTGTTTTTTTTACATAGGTATTTTTTAATGTTTTGTTTTTTGTTTTATCTAATTGTTTTTGTTTTTTATTTTATCTAATTGTTTTTATCTTTAAAATTTTAAACTTTATGACCAATGTGATATTAATTAGATATAGATTTGTGACTAAGATAAATAGATGAAATTTGACTGCTAACAATTTTTATAATTAATGTATTATCTGTATTTCTGATTTGTTAAGTACCTTCATTCATGTTTTTCTAATTTAATTTAAGCTAGTTGTATTTTTAGATAACGTACGATTTTTGGATTGAATGTTGGATGTGGGACTGATGTGTGTGTTTTATATTTTTTTATATTTAATCTTTATATTTGATTTTTGTGTCCACTTAATGGATTTTTTTATTGCGATATATTTAAGACTTAGCTTTGTCAAAACGGATCAATGTAATCTTTGACAATAAAGCATGTTTACTAGTTACTACTACTAACTACTTACATATTTACAAAACAATTAGGTATAGTATAGCTCCTCATTTTTATTTTTGCCCAACAGTATTATTCTCAATGAACAACTCTGAAATTGAACTAAGTAATGAGTAATGAAAAAAAAAAAAAAAAACAGAATATAGCTTTGCAGATTATTTTAAACTGTAGAATTTATGGCTTACATCTAGCCAATCTCTTAAGTGTAAAACTGAAAATTACCCAGAATAAAATGATATTAATTTATAAAATGATCTAAGTAGGTACTGCCTGGACATCTTCAAAAAAATGTATATTTGTTAGACAAATACCTGAGTACAATACTCATGCAAGAGATAAGTTTTACATAAGTAAAGCCAATATAAATTTTCATCACCTTAGTATAATTCAAAAAACTATGTAGAGGACATATTAAGCAAAAAATTGTAATACCTATGTATGACCTTTGTAAATTCATGATGATTTTATATGTCTCACACTCAGTCTCAACCAAGTACTAGAAATAAAAATTATTATTGATATCATTATACACTTTAACAAAAATCTCTTCTAGGGGTGATCGTAGGAGATCTAGGAGCAGAGACCGTGGTGGAAGGGATAGAGGCTACATGGGAGGTTCTCGTAGAGGTCAGGCAGGTGCTAACTTGCGGAGACCGCGTTGGGATCTCAGCCGACTTGAACCCTTCAAAAAAGATTTTTATGTGCCACACCCATCAGTCTCAGATAGGTCATACTATGAGGTAGAGGAATGGAGAAAAAGTAAGGAAATTACTTTGAAAGGCAAAAATGTACCTGCTCCAGTTCTAAGTTTTGAAGAAGCCGGGTAAATATACATTTGAAATGCAAGCTTGTAGCTTTATTATCGATTTTCTAGATTTCCTGATTATGTAATATCAGAGCTTCGAAAACAAGGATTTAAAAATCCTACACCTATACAGTCTCAAGGCTGGCCCTTGGCTTTGTCTGGTAAAGATATGGTTGGTATAGCTTCAACTGGCTCAGGGAAAACTTTAAGTTACATATTGCCAGCCATTGTTCACATAAATAATCAATTAAAACTTGGTAGAGGAGATGGACCTATTGCACTTATTTTAGCTCCTACAAGAGAGCTTGCACAACAAATTCAACAGGCATGAACTACCTATAACATTTTCAAACACTTTTATTAATTTAGTCGTTTCTTATCAGGTGGCAAACGACTTGGGTAAAAGTGCTCGCATTAGAAATACCTGTATTTTTGGTGGGGCTCCAAAAGGGCCACAGGCTTTAGATCTTATGGATGGTGTAGAAATTGTAATTGCTACCCCTGGCCGTTTGATTGATTTTCTCGAAAGCAACAGGACAAATCTGAAAAGATGCACCTATTTGGTATTGGATGAAGCTGACAGGATGCTGGATATGGGATTTGAACCTCAAATAAGAAAAATTATTGAACAAATAAGACCTGACAGGTAAAATTTCATGAATAATATGCATTCATGCATAACTTATAACTTTAACAGGCAAACTCTTATGTGGTCTGCTACTTGGCCAAAGGAAGTTCAACAATTAGCATCTGAATTTTTAAAAGACTATATTCAGATCAACGTGGGCTCTTTGCAACTTTCTGCCAATCATAATATTTTGCAAATTATCGATGTTTGTCACGAATATGAAAAAGAAGCAAAATTGAGTACTTTATTGAGGGAAATTATGGCGGAAAAAGAGAATAAGACGATTATTTTTATGGAGACTAAAAGAAAAGTAGATGATGTTACAAGAAAAATGAAGAGGGATGGGTGAGTCAGTTTGTTAGAATTATTGCATTATAGTTTTTAAATACATATTTTTTTTTTTTTTTTCAGTTGGCCCGCAGTTTGCATACATGGTGATAAAACCCAACAAGAGAGGGATTGGGTACTACAAGGTGAATACGTCATAAATATCTTATTTAAGTTTTTCTTACTTTCTCACAATAATTTCAAAATGTTCTATCAAAAACTTTAACTTAAAAATGTATTTTCTCCTCTAGACTTCAGAAGTGGTAAGGCTCCCATTCTTGTCGCCACCGATGTAGCCGCAAGAGGGTTAGGTAAGTTCTAAATTAGTCACATAGCTCGTCTGTATTACCTAAGTAGTTTTATTATCTGGTTATTTTTTTGTTAATTGCATTTTTTCATGTATTTTTAATGTTTTATTTTGCATTTTAAAGCTTTTGAATGTTGTGTATATACAGTCTTATTGTTACTGAACGCTATTATGAAAAAAAGGTGCAGATGTACCTTTACTTAAATTTGATATAAGCAGATTCACTCATGATAATCTGAACTCCGTACATAATTCTGGGACTCAATAATAATTATCTTTGTCATCATAAGTCAGAGCACAAGAAAAAAAATCTTTGTACTTAATGGAAAATATTTATTTGAAGTGTTAATACTAAGCTTTCAAATTATTAAATGGGAACTACAATAGCTTTCTTGCTTCAATTAATTTTCCATAGCTTAGGTAGAAAAATAATTATCATTTGTTCTACTTTTTAAGAAGTGATCTTTTTCACTATTGTGAGTCTGTGGAAGTTCTGGCCTTTTGATTTTACTTTTGTGGTTGTTGCTTCAAATTCTGGCGCCCTATTTTTTTTCTCCAAATGCTTCAAAAATCTGTAGGCTACAAATAAAACTGATGTCATAACAGTGGTATGTATGCTATGTATGTATTTTTTGATAATGTCGCATTATTGTTTATTATATATATGCTTTATAGTGTCACAGTGTTTTGTTTCAATTTGCTGTATTGTATGTGATATATCAAGATGGCATTACAAATCCAGAAAGTAGCATATTATGACTAACAAATCGTGACTATACTTATTTTAAACGGTATTTTCTTCTACATATTTATTTAAATAAGACAAATAGGTAAAGTTACAAAGATTTCAAGCAGCGAATTTTTGTCATGCATTTTGGCTTATCATTATACTTTCGAACATTAGTAAGAATGCTATTCACCTAAGACAACAAACATGTGCCTTTTTATATTAATATATTATTATGTGTATGTGGAATGAAATACATAGTTGAAAAATCTATGTTTTATTTTGTAATGCCATTATGAATATGTTAACTTCTCAGAAGCAGGCACGAATTTTACACTTTTTTAGTTTTATACAGTAACAATAAGACTGTAAAAATGTTATGAATTGGATACCTTGTTTTTATTTCTAATATCCAAAGCGTCCTTTCAGTATCTCTTAATCAGATTATTAAACGTAGCCCAATGTCGTCTTTTTTCAGAGGCACAATGTACGCGTGTGTATTATAAATGCCTGAACCACGCAAGCCGCATGTGTGCCTCTTGTGAGTCGACGACATAGATAGCGCTGATTGGCGCTCTAAGGTCGAGCCCTTCCCGCCACCGCCACGTTGCCCCCTTTGACGCGAGGGGCGACCATTTGCCGCCGCAGCCACCACTCTTGTCGTCCATCCCTCCGCCACTCACTGCTGACTCGTTGGAGTCAGACACATGCACTCGCGCAGACGTGCCGTGTGAGTTAGACGAAGTTAGAGCGGTGTTGAGGGACCAGAGACAGGAGCTGCTGGCGGCTGGTTGGTCCGTAGGGGAAGCTAGCACAATATGTGTGCTAATTATATGTCACTTGTTGTAGACGAATCCATAGGTAGGATATTGTGTTTTGATTTTTTTCCTCATCATCATGCCGTATTTTTAAGACAAATTATGAAATAATAGATAATAGATCAGCTTAATAGTTGATTTAGCAATATGGAAACATGAAAAGTAAATCTGTGATTAAATTTTTTTTACAGAGCAATAAATTGATTTTTCTATGACTATAATAATAATATGCACTTTATTGATTTATTTGGTATTTTCGAACCCCAGCAAAATGCAAAAATTCCCGTATATCTGTAATATTCTAAGATATTTTTCATAAAATAGTCATAGAAAGAATGCCGAACTTTAACGTCAATAACTAAAAACGAGCTTTAGACAAATTAAATTTTATAAATCAGATAGATTTTATCTCGGATTTTATCATAGGTTTTGACACCCGCTCTAGAGTAAGCCTCCCTTTGTAAATGAATTAGAGCCTGCTTAATTTGCTTACTCTAGACTGTGCATCCATGTGCAATATTAGAATCTATCATTATATGTTGGTCCAGTCTAAACTTTTGTATGATGCTGATCGGAATAATAACATTAATTTACTTATTTAACCAATAATTCTGTAATTTTTAAAAGAACTTAATGAGGTATATTTCAAAAAAATTGATGTGCTTTCAATCATTTAATCCCAATCCTAGAATAACCGTTTTCCAAATAGTTCCTTACTAGTTTTGAGTGGCGGTTCAGTATAATTTCTGGTTTGTGTTGGAACAAACTATGCCGTATATGAAGTGACTTTTTGACAATTTTTTTATGTCTTTGATCAGCAGGCAACAAGACTTTTCTGGCTCATCAAACTGCCTTCACTTACAATCATTGCATACAGTGCAATTATAATTATTCTGACTTACACTATATTGTTTTGAAAGACATTTTATATTGCATCATTTATCTTAAGGTTTCATTTGAATAAAGTTCAAAAGATGATTTGGGAATCTGAAATAACTTTCCCTACATTTAGCATTTTATGTTACTTTTTAAAATCAAACATGCTCTTAGTTCTCATATGGAAATGCATTAAATTGTAGGACAAAACAAACTATGTTACTTATAGACCCTTTACCAAATTCACAAGCTTACTTTTAAGTTACCCTACTCTTAGGATTAACTAGAGTTTATTTATTCAATAAAGTAGCAGGTAAGCTGAGCAGTTCAAGTGTCAAATCTTTGTGGAATTCTGGATTTTTGATGTTTTTTTCAGATTGGTGTAAGATGAAATGTTATTACATATTTTAATTTTAGGTCCTACATTTTCTTTTTTACATGCCTTTTTTTACTGCTTTTTCTTTCTCTTTCATATGCTCATTTTCATTCTTTTCATTTTATTGTTTCCCTATTTTAGCCTATTTTGCAAACGTGACTGATTTAATTCCTTACAAGTTCCTTGTTTATGGTTTACAAAACTAGTTTGTAGCAGTAGTAGTGAATATGCAATTATTTCAAAAAAAATAAAATAAAATTTAAGCAAATAATATTTTTTCTACTACCGTGCGTAAAGTACTCACTTTACGCACTATTCAGAAGACGTAAAATTTCACTTCACGCATTAGTGCGTAAAGTAATTCACTTCACACAGTAGTGCGTAAAGTACGGTCACTGACAGATGTTGAAACTGTCAATTTAATATTTTTCTGGTAAATTACTTCACACACTAGTGCGTAAAGTGAAAATACTTTACGCACTAGTGCCTAAAGTATTTGTCTAAGTTTATTTTTTTTACACATATTTGATTGGTAGTAGAAAAAATTTTGTATGCAATACGTGCGTAAAGCACCTTTTTTCACGAATGTGAATTTTGACGCACGAGCCGAAGGCGAGTGCGACAAAATTCACATTCGTGAAAAAAGGTTCACTTTACACACTTGTTGCATAAATAACTATTATGTGTTAAGTTTACAAGTATTTTACAAGTGCCAAAACATTATATTCAGAATAGGTATACACAAGTGTAACAAAGGCAAACCAAGGCAATTATAAGAGAATTTAATGATAATAAAAAATATGTAAAAAACAAGTTAAAAACAAAAAAAAACTAACAACAGAGAGGAACTTAAATAGTGGCAGCATCATTGTCTTTGTCATGCTTATGTATTTGCCGATTCTAATATGATGACTTTTTCACATGTATATTCTTTTTATATATAAGCCAATAAACAAAATCTAATATAGAAAAAAATTTACAGATGTTGAAGATGTCAAATTTGTCATCAATTTTGACTATCCAAGCAATTCAGAAGATTACGTGCACCGCATCGGACGTACAGGTCGTTCTCAAAAGACCGGTACAGCTTACACGTTTTTCACACCCCAAAATTCAAACAAAGCGTCCGATTTGGTGTCTGTATTGAAAGAGGCCAAACAGGTGATCAATCCGAAATTACAAGATATGGCTGATCATGGAGGACCTGGAGGTGCTGGAGGTGGACGCAGTGAGTATCAAGCTTAATTATGATAAGATAAATCTTGATGTTATCTATTATTCTAAAAATAGGTCGTTGGAGAAGAAACGGTGGTGGTAGGCCTGGTCGTGGTGCACTAAGATCGCGTTCCCGTTCACCACGCAGAGGTCGCAGAGATAGAGACAGAAGTCGCAGTAGAAGTTTGAGTAAAGGCCACAGCAGAAGTCGCTCCAATGAAAGAAGGAGTCGATCTTTTGAAAGGCGGCGCAGAAGGTCGTACTCTGACAGTAGTACTTCTTCAAGCAGTAGGTAAGCGATTTTAATTGGGCAGAAAATCAACATTGCTATATCGAAACCTGTATATATTCGAGTAGGTCAAGATCAAGAAGTCCTCTACCCTCAAGGATGCAAGGAAACCAATCAAAACCTAGATCACCGCCTCAGCCTCCTCTTCCCAAGCAACCCTCGCTTCCTAAAGCACCGTTACCGACTCAAAAGGTTGCTGCACAACACCTGGGCCATTTACAAAATCACCAACAAAGTCAAGTTCAATCAATGATGCGCAGTGTTCAAGGAGCCCCAATACAAAATCAACATGGAACAGCAGTGCAAAGTTCACATGTACCAAATCAAAATCAACAAAGCAGCAGTGTCACAATGCGAATGCCCCAAATTAATCACGCGCAACCGCAACCACCCTTGCCTGGGCAACAAATTCATTATCAAGTAAGTAGATAAAGTTTCGAAAAATTGACTTTTTGAACTTATTTGGTGAGAACTCCTAATAGTCTATAAAAAGTTGGGTTCTTTAGGGTCTGTTCTAAGTTTTGACTTGTAAAGTTGGGTGGAAAAAAAGCATTGTATTATATTTATAAAATAATGTATTGATCAGAGTCATTAAAGTTAAACTCATTCTTTAATTTATATCACAAGCTATTCCAGAATTTGGGAATTTTTTTCAATCCCATCTCCAAAGTTTTCCAGGCGTAATTTTTTCAATGTCGGCCTTGCAAACATCCACAATCTTCTTAGCTCTACCAGAAATTATTTCAGGAGGCTTCACCTGTCCTCTAATGTTTCTGCTAAAGTAGTAATTGTCTTTCAATTTATGGGCGTCCCCGTCAGGAAGGTTCGGAGGTGGCACGCTTCTGCTGGCCCATAATTCAGGAGATCTCGTGTGGAGAGTGTGCTTTCTTCCTAGTAAAAATTCTCTGAGTTTTTGTAAGATCGGGCTGACATCATGTATGGGTATTTTTTGCTTTGGGGGCATTTTCTTTTTTTTTTTTTTAATGACTGAAAATTTGATTTTTTGGATTGGTACTTTGACGGTTGTGCTTTGACATTTTAAACATCAATAATTCAATAATTATTATTCTGACAGGTGGATTCTACATAACCATTTTTCTGGTATTTGAGTGAGTTATGTCATGAGACTCATAACAAAACAATAGTTCTTTTCGCGTGGCTCCGGTTTAACTAACCGGGTTACAAAACGGTTAGAGAAATGACATACCGTTTTCTTAACCCGGTTACAAAATAACGTGATGGATACCTACCACTCGAATTTGAGCGGTATGTTGCGGTTTGTTAAACCGGAGCCACGTGAAAAGGGTTAATGGTGTTATGGACTAGGTTATGAATACATAATTTGACAAATGTCAAAGTTACGCCTGTGAAGGTAAAATGAAGGTAGACAACAACGACTAATAAAAGAAAATGATTGAAAAAACATTCTCAGTTTTCGCTTTGTAGATAAAACGTTGTACATCAGACGTGCGTTCGAATATGACTACAAAACTCGTGTGATTAGGTCGATTAGGACGACTCGGTCTACGACCTCGTCGTTCTAATCTTTCACACTCGTTATTGTAATCATGTTCATAAACGCACGTGTAATGTAAATAACTATTATATTACTAGTACGGTATGAGCTTCATTACAGTAACGAGTGCAGAATATTGCCAAGACGAGGTCGTATACCGAGTCGTGGTAATCACACGAGTGGTGTAAGGAGCGTTACCGTACGTGTGATATACAACATTTACTGTACAGGTTGATCTATTATAAATGGGGGTAACCCTGCGAACTTTTTCATTAGACGTTTTTGACAGAAGTGTTATATACAAAAGTTTTAAAAAATTATCAAAAGTTTTCAACTAGCTTCCTTTTCCAGTGCCGTAACTAGGGCTTGGCGAAGGTGGCATTTGCCTCGGGCGCAAGCTTCAGAAGGGCGCAATCAGTCAGTAATCGTACAAGCATAAAGCGACTTTTGCGCAATATACCATAACTTTTAAAAGCGCTTTTCGATTTTATACTTATACAGCGAAATAGATATTGATATGGTACTAGGTACCGGGTGATTGTCAATTTTTTGCACCCGCACCTATCTCACCTGTTTGCAGAGATACCCAGAAATGTCAAGTGTGAAAGTTTCAGGTAATATCTCGGGTAATATCAGAAACTTTGCAATAAAGTTAGTTACAAGTATACAGGGTGTGTCACAAAAGTGTGGCGAAGCAAAATTATACTTTTTCAAATGGAACACCTTGTATATTATTGACCTATTGGATTAGCCTTTCAAATCTGATTCCAAATTTACTAGGTTTTATGGGTTTATCCCTCATAGTCCAGCCTCTGAATATCCCATTTTGAAGAAATAATATGGAATTTTTACTTGAATGATTACCTTTATATTTTGCTGGTGGTCTCTATACTTCACCTTTTTGAATAAAAATATACTTATTCCACCCTTTTTTTCTCTTATTTTCTCCCGGACTAAAAAACCTTGTATATTTGGAATCAGTTTTGAAAAGCTAATCCTATGGGTCAAAAATATATTGGGTGTTCCATTTAAAAAAGTTTAACTTTGCATTGCCACACTTTTGTGACACACCCTGTATACTTGTAACTAACTTCATTGAAAACTTTCTGATATTACCCACAACCAATGAACTATAAACTAAATGTATCTGGAATGGCACCGACTGTTGTCGCATATGGCATTTGTCATCTCACTTGGTGCGTCCAAAAAAGCTACATAGTGGGGGATCCCTTTCTCTCTCCAGGACGGCGATTCTCGAATTGTGTGATCCCTGTTCTCATAGGAAAAGTACGTGCGGTTTCTATTAAAATCTATTAAGACGTATTCTCGAAATTAGGGACCGTTCACTTCCTATGAAAATTGAGAGAATCTTATTCTACTACTTTTTTTTAAGAGAACGTCTGTTCTCGGGAGAACCAAACGTCAAACATGCGCTTTTTGTCAATTTTACAGTCATCATCATGGTGTTAGAGAATTTTTGCACTTCTTATTTTGCCATTCCGCTGTGGTTATCGTTATACTGAGTATGCGCAGTAGCTAAAAATGTTCGTTGTACTTATCAACCACAACGAGCGGCGTTATTTAAGGAAGAATAACCTTGTGCTTATAGCTATACCTATGGATATGGTAAAACTGTATGGATGCCACATTGAAGAAAATTGAATAGATATCATCCCGTTTTAATAAATAATTAATAAAAATCATCTGAAATTTGAGAAAATACAAATACAAATAAGTGCGGATTATCATTTTGATGTGATGAAATTGGTTTACATCTGAAGGCGCAGGCGCAGTTCATGGCCCAAAGGTAAAATAGACATAACGGAAATATGTGAACGTTTGGCGATGCAAAATCTCTGATTTTGAAGGTCGTGGTAATCGTTATCGCCGATAAAGTTAAACATACTTGATCCAAAAACTGCTGTTATTTTAAGGGGTGCAAGTGGAAAATACGGTCTAATACGAAAGCGTGGGAAACCATGGCTAGCTGCGGTTATAGGAAGAATTCTTGTACTGAATGATCTACTAGATGCAGAAGAGCAAGAAGAAAGGCCTTTAGGAGATTTCACAGAAGAGAAAATCCCTTTGATTTAACGGATAATAAATTTATAAAACTATTTAGATTAAGCAAAGATCTTGCTCGAAATTTAATTGATTTATTGACACCTTTTATACGGACTCCAACTAAAACTTCATCATTAAAAACTGTGGTAAAATCGGAGGTAAATTTTCCACTTTGAAGTTTCTCATTTTACCTTAAAAATTCAATGAGCATTTCTTTTTGAGTATGATTTATAGGTGAACATCTTGATTTTTCCAAATTCATTTTCCACAAAACAGCACGAAAATAAAAATTGTAAAATAAAATGATTAATGATTTGATTTTCAGTAAATAAATAAGCAAAGAATGAGATTACGTCCCAAAACACAAATAAAACAAACCCCTCGTTTGTATTCTAATCGGACTTTACCGATGAGTTAGCTATCTTTGTTTAGTGAATGGAAAATGATAATGACCGACATAGAATGGTGGAAAATTTGATGAGAATAAAAACGCAGGGATACCGGTTTTCTTCTTTCTCATGACATTCGTCCTTTTAACGCACCAAAATTGTGGCTAATTCTACATATTACTGTTGGCAACAACGCATTATTATTTGACAAGTTTTCTCTCATTCTATCATAATCCTATACGTTCGAGAATACCAACTTTGGCATCAAGAGAACGAGCGTGCGATGTGATCTCTCACTTCTCCTAGGGGAACGTTCACTTCTACCAAATTCGAGAATCGACTACCAGTTCATTGCTGTTAGGTTTGGTATATTCCTAACCTCAAATATATTATTTTTTAGACAAAGAAAGATTTCCATAATTCGCCGATAAGATAAATAGAGATAGGTTTACCCCACATTCTTCATCTCAATTTGCCGCAAATTTATGGATTGGCGGGCCATTCCAGGTACGTGTAGTTTATAGTTCATTGCTCACAACTTACACATTTGACATTTTTGGATATCTCTTCAAACAGCACACATTTGGAAATTCAACTCTTCCAAGTCATTCATACATTATTATGACACAGAATGGGAAAACATTTGTGACTCTTAATACTGTGACAGCCATCAATTTCTCCGTGGTGGCTGAACTTAACCGCTGGCACCGCCTGAATGTGCCCATAGTTAAGCGAGTTGTCCATTCTGTTCTGGGCTTTGTTCCATGAATCATCACTATACAATGTAACAGTGTCGTCGGCGTAAGATACGTTAGTTTCAGATGGTAACAGAGACAGCAAATCGTTAATATAGATAAACAAAGGCCGAAGAATTGTGCCTTGAGGTACGCCTGTTACCTACATACGCTGACCGCAATAGTTAGCCAATCTAACTATATACTTGTTGTCTCTTTGACAAGTAACTTTCAAACAGTTTCAGTGCCACGCCTCTGATACCAATGCTATTTAATTTTTTCAAGAGAATACTATGGTCAACTGTATCAAAGGCCTTAGCAAGATCTAAAAAAGTTGCAAGTACAAGTTTACTTCCATCTAAACACCTTGTAGACCTTATCCACAACATAGTTTAATGCATCGTTTGTACCACGACCCTTGATTAAACCAAACTGTTTGTCAGATATTAATATAAATTTTGAGCAAAAGTCAAACAACCTAGTATGTATTAGTTTCTCCAGTATTTTTGCAATGTTTGATATCAAACAGATTGGCCTATAATTGGTTTCACAGTGCCTATCACCTGTTTTATATATAGGTATAATTACCGCTGATTTTAGTGTACTTGGCCATATTCCCAATTGAATGCATTTATTAAAAATATGCTATAATGGTTTAGCAATAAAGTCCTTGATTATTTTAATAGTTTCAACATTAATACCATCACCTCCTGCACATTTAACTTTCATCTGAGTTATAATTCTAGAAATTTTATCACTATCTATAGGCTATAGGATTAATAAGATTTGTCATTCTTGGGAATTTGCATTAAATCAGCTATCTTTAGCTTTACTATCTTTTCAGCCAGGGTTGAACCTACATTGCAGAAAAAGTTATTGAAATGGTCAGCAATTATATCTTTTTTTTTGTCTAACCTCCTACATTAAATATGTGATTTCCCTTTTGTTTGCCTTACCATTATTTCCCAATTTACTCTTAATAAAATCCCACAACTGGTTAGTGTCCCCAAATTTTTGCTCTACAATTCTTTTTTGGTCAATAAGTTTAACTTTCCCAATCAACTTATTTGAAACCTTGAAGTAAAGCTTGTAATTTTGCTCAATAGGGACGTCAGATAAGAGCCAGCGCGCCATCTTTTGGGCTCTATGACATACATTAAATATTTTTTAATCACTGGTGTTCAAATTCTCTGTAAGTGATTGACTTATTTACAAGTAGATGGCGATATCTTCAATATCAGTTCGTTTACACAGTAATTTACAGTGGACTAATAGTTATATGCTTTTCACTTATTATTGGCGTAGCATTATCCATGGAAATTTGACAGGTTGACCCTCGTATAATAATGACATTTGATGACAAAATATTTTTCAAATTTCAGGGTTTTGAAACAAAAAGCCGAGTTGCCAGAATGTGTAAAATATCTGAGTAAATTCAAATAGTAAAATTATTCAATTTATTAATTAAACGTAACCATAACAGTAAGCTCAATAGCATGAATATGTTTTTGCAGTAACTTTTTTTTCGGGTTTGGTCAGATTCCACCAGTTCACTTGAAGAATTGGATACCTCCTCAGATTCAGACAACATTTCTGAATCCGATTCGGAATCGGATTCTCCAAGAGAAATAATGAAAGGAGGAATATTTTTGAAAGGTAAGTCTCCCATGTATTTTGTCCAGTCTTCTGAAATAAGTCTGTCACAATGAATGTCTACAAAAATTCGTCCACATGCCTGAGGTACATTTTGAAAGAGACTCACGCTACGTCATACCCTCGCAACCCCCGTGGATGGTGGCTGCGAAGTTATAGTTTTATTATAGAAGTTCTTACAAAACCCCCATGCCATTTCAATAGGATTATATGGCAATGATAAGGAGGTAATCTAAGAACTTCGTGTCCGTGGCTTTTCAAAATGTCGTCAATTTTGTATTGTTTTGGTCTATTCCGAAATGGTTGAGTTAGGTCCCATAGTTGTTTTTTGGTCATTTTTGTGTCGAAGTCTACGTTATGTTTAACCAACCATTCCTGCATTTTGTCTTCCTTTGAAGAGAATGAAGGTGGTTTATCCTTCTGCTCTGAATGATATGGAGCGTTGTCCATGAATATTACACATTTCTCTTCAAATAAATTCAATGCAGGAATTAGTTAATCAACGACCCATTTTTGGAAGATGTCCGCGTTCATGGTATTGTGGTAGTCTCTGTCATTGTTTCTTGAATCTAGAAAAAAAATCGCACCCATCTAAAAACCCAGAACTACTCCCCGCATGCAAAATAGTAAAACGTTTCCCCTCTGACTTAATTTTGGATGGGTTGCTTTTCATATCAGATTCGTGTATCCATCGACGAACTTGAGATCCGTTCTGGTAGATCCAAGTTTCATCTAAATACACGAATCTGATATTTTCGTTTGAATGTTTATATCGGAGGTATTTCCGCAAAAATGTAATTTTGGCAGCAAGAACATGTTTCTGCTCACATGAAATTTTGCGTCCATTTACTAATTTAAATTTATATCTCATAGATTTTAAAATTTCATATGAACTTGTTTGCCCTCCCTTAAATTCCAAATTTTCTTTTGCGTAAGTCAGTAATGTTTGTAATGTAAAATATTCATTTTTAGAATTGTATTTCCAAATTTGTCGTTGTAAATAAAAAATAAATAAAATAAAATAAAATAATCTTTATTGCATGTTAAAATTACCATACAAAGGTGGAAAGTACCGCCAGGCGTATTTTAATAACCACCCTTTGCTATAATAATAAAATCTTAAACATATACTTAAAATTAGAAGTTAAAATTAACAACAGAGATAAACATTAGTTACAATAAATAAAAATAATAATAAAAACAATATCACAAAAAAAAGGTCCAGCATCACAAAGCAATTAGCAGTAGGCACCAATTTAAAATTAAAAACTGAGTGATCTATCCGACACAAAGCGTTTTAAATTATTTTTAAAAGTATAAACACTTAGACCCTTGAAATTATGAGGAAGGGAGTTGTAAATCTGGGCAGACAGATATGTGAAACAAGATTTAAAAAATTCGGTACGATGATGTGGAATTGATATGGCATCTCTGAAACGAACATTCACCTGGTGTCTATCACCTCGCTGAATTATTAACTCGGTTAGATATGCAGGTTCTTTCAATTTCAAAGTTTTGTGTATTTGGCATCCCAGATGAATATAGCGTCACTGAGCCATACCATGCCCAAATACTTCAACAACATGGTTACTCACATGTTCCCTTCTACACAAACATCTCACGTACCGCACACAAGCATTCTGCACTTTTTGTACTCTATACTTATCAAATCAAATCAAATCAAAATAAGCTTTATTGTCAGAAAATAACATAAGAGTTTCATTGACAAAGCAATACTTAAAGCTAGATTGTACTTAAAATCACAAAATATTACAATAACAACATTCATAATGACAAAATAATCTTTGATAATGAGCACAACCACAGATAAAAAATGCTAAAAACAAAAAATTAAAAATCTTAATCCTAATACAACAACAACACAATAAATCAGGTTAAAAGGAAGTAAAAAATATAAAAAATGTAAAATTATGATTATAGTGCATCGCCAAAATATTCTTCTAGATCATAATAGGCTCTCTCTAACAACATGTATTTAACTTTATTTCTAAATGCTTTATAACTGTTAAGGTTTTTAAAATCATAAGGTAACTTATTATAAACCTTAATGCTCTTATATATCAGGGAATTTTGTGTGAGAGTGAATTTAGGTGTTGGTACTGGAATATTATTAAAATGTCTTGTTGAATAGGGATGCATGTGTGTAGAATCTTTATATTTTTTATGGATAAGGCAGACTGTTTCGAGTATATAAAGACTTGTAAGAGTTAATATTTTTTCTCTTTTAAACAATGGTTTACAGTGTTCTCTCGGGTCTGCTCCACAAACATGTCTTACACAACGTTTCTGAGAAATGAAAACCGAATTCCACAAGTACTGGCTGCAATTACCCCAAAAGGCAATTCCATATCGCAAGTGGGATTCAACCAGAGCATGATATGTGATTTTGGCCATTGATGTTCCTAGCCCACAGAAGGTTTGTCGTACTGCAAAACCTCCCATTGCTATCTTGGTATTCAAGTTCAAGATGTGCTGGTTAAATTTTAAGTTCGTATCTATATGTAATCCGAGAAACTTGGTGCTTTCAATAGAGCCAATCGCCTGATTTGCCATGTCTAAATTATTTAATGAAAATTTAAAGCTAACAACTTTTGTTTTTTCTACATTAAAACAGAAAAAATTTGCATCACACCATTTCTTAATTTGGTGTAAGTCGTCTGAGATAAACTCCTTCAAAACATTCGGGTCTCTATGAAACCAAAGAGGTGCGATGTCATCAGCAAAGCCAGTGAACTTACATTTAACTGGTAGCTCGAACAGGTCATTAACATAAATCAAAAATAAAATAGGTCCAAGGACTGAGCCTTGTGGCACACCTGTATCAATGGGTAAAGACGATGACAAGGAATTGTTATTTTTGACCATTTGTGTCCTTCCTGTCAGGTAAGAATTGAAAAATCTTGACGATACTCCTCTAAAGCCATAAAAGTACATTTTGTCCAGAAGCAAGTCATGTCTGACACAATCGAACGCTTTAGAGAAGTCGCAAAATACAGCAGCTGCAAACTCTTTATCATTCAGTTTGAAGTAAAGCTTCTCGAGAAAAGAAAAAATGGCATCATTGGTGCCTTTAGATGATTGAAAACCGTATTGACATTCGCTAATAAAATTATGACGGTTTAAAAAATCAACGATCCTGTCCTTAACAATTTTTTCGATTATCTTAGACAGCGTATTTAAAAGGGAAATCGGTCTGAAATTGGCTGGGTCAGTATGGGAACCTGCCTTATGTAGTGGGATTACCAAAGCCACTTTTAGAAAATCAGGAAATTCTCCAAATAAAAAACATTTGTTTATAGTTAGAGCCAACACATGCAAAACATTGTCATCAAGATTTTGAAATATTTTGACTGGGATTTCATCGATTCCCGCAGAGTTCTTGTTTTTAATATCTGTTATTATAGCTTTTATTTCATACGCATTTGTTTCAGTCAGTAGAAATGGTTCGCCGATATACGCTTGGTGATTAAGATAAGATAGGGGATTTGCTAGGGGTTCCAAATTATCTGAGAGTCTTTTTGCAACTGTACAATAAAATTGATTAAAAGCGTTTACTTCTATTTCAGCAGGTGGCTTGGCAAGGCTGTTTTTTCCCTTAAGCTCGTTCACAATTGCCCATGCTTCTTTTGCGGTATTTTTAGCGTTATTCATCCTATTTTGATAGTGCCAGCGTTTAGCTGTTTTGATCACTTGTCTGTAGATTCGTTTATAGTTTTTTAAGTAGTTGTCAAAAGCAGGGGTTTTTGTAAATTTTTTTATATAATTAAGTGATTTTAAATTCTTAGAAGCAAGTTTTATGCCCTTTGTTAGCCATGACTTTTTGTGATTTTTTGCTCTTAACTTGCGTAACGGAAAGGACCTGTCAAAAGTATCATACAACAGATAGTGAAATCTTTCGAGTGGATTTTCAGATTCAGATATGCATCCCCAATCAACGGAAGAACAATTAGTTCGAAATGTTTCAAAATTCGCCCCTGAAAAGATTCTTCCATATCTAGATGGTATTTTTATACAGTCCCGAAAAAGGCTGAAGCTGGCCAGCAATGCCTCGTGATCGGAGAGGTTTGGAGTAGCGATTACATTACAGTTAACCTTATCTTGATTTATATTTGTGCAGAAGTAATCAATCAAAGATGCAGATTCTCCAGTTATTCTGGTTGGGGAATTGACAAACATGGTTAATCCGTAGGAATTCAATAATTTTTTTAGATCCAATGTAGTTGCGGAATCATTGTTCAAAAAGTTTATATTTAGGTCACCACAGATAATTATTTTTGACTGTGATGGTAGGTTAAGAAGTATGGTTTCTAGATTTATTAAAAAATTTGATGCATTCGCACTAGGCGGCCTATAAATGCATATGATATACAACTTATTTTTTCTGTTGAATCCTATTGAAAACTCGAATTCTTTCTCAATGCATAAAAAATCAAATTTATTCACAGCTTCTAATGCAAAAGTTGAAAAGAACGACTTCTCAATCAAAATCATTGCACCTCCATAACCATCAGAGGTCTCCCTGCAACATTGTGACACAACGAGATAATCTGGTAAATTAAATGGTTCCCAAACTCTCAGCCAATGTTCTGTAAGTAATACTAAATCTGGCTTATTAAGACCGTCCAAAAATACCTCAAGTTCACCTATCTTATTGCGAACAGATTGTATATTCAAGGACAAAATTGAAATTGGGTTTGATGTCATTTTATTAGAGTTTCTGAGAGAGGGGGTTCTAAAAAAGTTATATTGGAAACATTATGGTCAATGCCTAGTTCTAAATTTTTGTCAATTCTCAATTCTAATTTTTTGTCAATTCCTAATTCTAAATTCTTGTCAGTGGTTAATTTCAATGTATCAATACTTAATTCTAAATCGTTAACAGCATTGTCCACACATAAGTCAATTGCTTTTAAACAACAACAAGAAGATAAGTCATTAAATTTGGCCACCATAGAATTAATAAATGAAGCCATTTTAGTGAGACCCTTTTTATTAAGAAAAATGCCTCGAGAGTAATCAGAGTACCTGAATTTATTATAAAGATCAAGATAGTTTATATTAGTACAGAATCTTCTCAAGTTTGTAATAGAGCTTATGATCTTATTGTTTATAATTTCAATGTTTTTGTAAGGGATGCTGCAATCATACTTAGCAGGTATTGTGCAAACTATCAGGTTCGTGTAAAAGCACAAGTTTGTAAGCAATGAGATATCTCTTAACCTAATGTCATTGTTATTTAACCCGGCCAATACTATCACAAAATCAGATGTTGTCATTTTGGAGATTGAAGAGTTTTGACCATTTATAACATCTATAAAAGTAGCGTTCGGTTTGCATATAACTTGCAGTTCAAATTTGCCTAAGAGAAGTTTCTCTAGATGGGGGAATAAATATTTACCGTACTCATCGGTGAGAACAAGAATTTTGTGTTTTTTTTGATGGGTGGAAAAATTTTCGCCTGCGAAGTCTATGTCTGCGTTTTGTGTGCCCATCATGTCATTGCTGGTATAGCCTCTGAAGTTGCTATCCTTGTTAATCCCTTCATAATTATTGTCCTGCCTAACTTTGCTTCTGGTGTTGTTGCTGTCTATCCCATTGCCATTCTTGTGCTTTTGTTTGCTGTACTCCGTGTTTTTAATTTTTATGGTAAGTTCTGCTAGCTTTCTATCATAATCGTTCTTGACTTGTTCTAATTCTCGCTCATACCGTTTGTTCTCATCCTCAAAAATTCTTATCGTAGTTAACATCTCATTACCAACTTTGCTCATCTGATCTAGTTCATCCTTCATTCTTATTATATTCTTATTAAGATTTGTAAGTAAACCACATCTAGATACCCCGGAATAGATAGCACCAAACTTTCAGTCAAGAGTTTTTTAACATTAGGTGAAAGAGTGTTTTTGAATTCATAGATAAGTTTTAATTTGTAATATGATCTTTGGCATATATTACTAACATGTGAGTTAAATGAAAGTTTTCTGTCCATATACAGTCCGAGGTTCTTCACTTCATCAGCCCATTCAATTGCAACACCGTTAAGGGTAATATGGTGAGAAGATAAATCAATATCGGTCCGCGAAAACAGTATAGCTTGTGTTTTGTTGGGATTTATAAAAAGAGAGTTATCAGAAGTCCATTCTGATATATTTTGTAGATCTACATTGATCATTTCAATAGTGTCAGAAAGATCAGCCGGGGATGTTAGAAGATAAATTTGAAGGTCATCTGCATACATGTGATATTTACAGTAAGATATTCGATCTACAAGATCTGATGCGAAGATTGTGAAGAGAAGTGGACCGAGAATAGATCCCTGTGGTACTCCCCTCGTCACAACCCTCCAATCAGACACCATCACTCCTTCAACCCCAGCCAGTCTAACTACCTGCTGTCTCTCACAAAGGTAACTTCTGAGCCAGTCTTGCTCCCCAATGTTATAATACTGTAACTTTGCAAGTAGAAGATTTAAGTCTAAACTGTCAAATGCTTTAGTCATGTCTACCAAAACTGAGGGACAACAATGTGACTGATCGAAAGCAGCCGAAATGTCACTAGTTATTCTAAGTAAGGCAGTGGCACAGCTATAATGTGATCTGAAACCAGACTGAAATTTTGGTAGTATATTTGTAAGCATTATCTGAAACCTGGCTTAGTTCTAATGTGAAAGATATTGAGCTATTTAATGATGATTATCAAGTATTTAGGAAGGATCGGGATCTTGCTGCAACTGGCCGTGAGAGTGGGGGTGGTGTTTTACTAGCTATAAAAAATACTGTGAAAAGTGAAGCCATTCAAATGCCATTTTTAAAGCAGAACTTCCCAGAAATTGACTTTATTATGAACCGATGTGTGATATCCCATAGAGTATTGTTTATTTTAGTTATTTATATTCCGCCATCCTTACCTATAGAAACTGTTGAATTATTTTTTGAATCATTAGAACAATTTGAGCAATTATTTAATAAAAATATCTTGGCTTTGGGAGATTTTAATAATCCAGGTTTTGTTGATTTTGACCAGAATGATAGATACTTCACTAGTATTAACAATTTTATGAATTTTTTTGAACTTAAGCAGTACAACAGTGTGCGTAATTGCTCAGATCGTTTGTTGGATCTTGTTGTGACAAATTTAGATTGTAGCGTTGTTCACAATGCCAGTCCCTTTGTCAAGGAGGACAAATATCACCCTGCTTTGTTCATTTCCACTCAAAGTTTTGCTTGCAAAAGGCACGACCAATTTCTTCCTAATTTAAAGAACAAAGCTTTTAATGAAAATAATACTACTTATATATAAAAAAAAATCATTCCGATTTTTTAATATACCAGCTTTGCCGCCTTTTCATTGCCAAGTCGATTTCTCAAATCATTATGGCAGATTATAATATGTAGGTTGAAAATATTCTCTCTACCCTAGCTGAGGATGGTTGCAGTCAGAAATTTCTTAATGATTACTAAATCCTCTTTGGTTATCCTATTTATATAAGTATATGTATCAAAATAAACAAATATATTTTCAATTTCTAAAAATCGATTTAAATCATTGATTTTTTTCAAAAAAATCACTTGATTTAAATCGTGATCTCGATCGTGATTTAAATCATTTGATTTAAATCATGCCAACCCTGACTGGCACACAGTTTGTTGTGTTTAAAGGTAAACCAGAGCACATCTATTCCATTATCCATATCTGGAGTTATGATTGACACTATGTGCAGCCTACTGGAAACATAGATTGCAATACCCCCTCCCCTACCAGTCCTATCGTTTCTGTATAATGTAAAATTTTCTAGAGCATATAAATGAGAGGGTATGTCGGTATTTAGCCATGTCTCCGAAATTGCAATAATGTCAAAATCAGATTGGAGAATATAATTTTTGATATCAGAAAATTTATTGCAGATCGACCAGGGGTTTATATGAACAATTTTCAGAGAGCTTACATCAATATCTGTGCTAGGTAGTTCACACGAGGACTGACTGTGATTTGGCATCTCTACTTCCAGTTCCGACGATGCATTGGTTGTGAAAAATTTTTATGGGTCCGATAAAAACCTTTGGGTCTTCCATGATTGTCCTGACCTACATTTTTATATCGGCCAACAACACAGCCATCAGGCCAAAAGTTCGTGGAAAGGTACTTTTCTTCCAGTTCTTCAGGAATACCCAGTTTGAAGGCTGCACTATTTGGGTTTTCAAATCTTGAGGGTAGTTTATGACACTGGCAAATATGAGTAAACTTAGGGTCGAGTACAGCCAAAATATCATCTGGTTTTGTTTCAATATCTAGATTGGAGAGATAAACCCAACTAAGTTTTACCATTCTCTCACCTATGTTTTTATTCGCCACTTTTAGACCAGGACGTTCAGGCCCAGAACAAATTCCACCACTAGCTCCAGACGCAGAGTTTGATCCACTTGAAGCTTTTAGTTCTAGTGTAGGCTGCATTATTCAAAGCCCTATTTTCCTCAGTACTATTGTTTTTCAAAACTAGTACATCTTTTTTAGGTTGTGCTTTATTTTGTGCTTGAAAGTGATCTGATTTGGTTAAAAAGCTTACAAGATCCTTATTCGCACTCTTGATGGCACTCACAACAGAATCCAGTTTGTTTGTTAGTTGTTCCGATTGTTCATGCAAGTATTGCTTAATGACATCAGTAGTTTCATCTTTCCTATTAGTCGCAGTATTCCTGTAACATGTATCATGAGCATTTACTTCAGTAATCTTTTTCCCAAGTTGGGCCACTTGTTCTTTTTCATCCGTTTGCCCCACTGTGTCAATTCTAGATTCCAATGATGCAACTTTACCATTAAGCGTATTTACCTCTGTTTTAAGATTGCTTATCAATTTCATTAGCTTTGGCACATTTTTGAGGTCTTGCAGACATTCGGGGCACATATGAACCAGTGTTCGAGTTTGACTTGGTATCACTCTTACTTCTTGGGCCTGTGTTTTTTTTATTACAGTTTTGACATATTACCCTGCTACATACATCGCAAGGATAGCCAAAAAGATTTGAATTTGTCTTATCTTCCTTAAAAACACAATCCAAATTGCATTTATAACATTTGTTTGCCATGTTGCTGGTTAGAGGTTAGAAAATATATTCTGGAATGCCTAATATATTTTGAATAAAAACAGGTAATTTCTTGGCGTTTTCTAAGTTGTTTCACCACCCCGTGAATCAAGAACAGAACAGAAGCACAATTCACCAATAAAAACCACTTATTTAATTTAAAAAACATTAAAATATTTTAAAAACAAAAATGTAAACAAGACTTGACATAACCTATATAAAAAAAAATCTACTTTAAACATTGGGTCCATAATAGTCTTTTTCGGTCGGTCGGCCTAAAGGTTTTTTGATTGTATATTGTCCAGTCAAAATTCTTTGAATAGTCCTGGTTCCCACCTAAAATTTAAGGAAAATGTTGGTTGGGTAAAAAATGGCTTCACATCTACATTTAAGTTATACCTATCTCAAATATATCTGCAAGTTGGGCTTCAATTGTTCCCTGGAGAGCCTCTGGTTTATATATTTTTTTAAATATTAAAATATCATGGTTATATTTTAATATTTCCCTTTTTTTTCTTCTGAGATTATTTTCGGCATCTTCAATACGAGAGAAATTTGACAATGCCGAATTTTAAAAAATGTCATTAGATTTTGCAGGAACGCAAAATAGTTAGGTACCATTTATAATATAGCATTATTGGAAAATGCATTGAAAAATGTGTCAAATTTGATTTGCCAGATAGGCCAGAAAATTTTAATACCGCGGCACTTATGTAAACCACACTTAAAACTGTCTGGAATTTGACATATACTGTCATTATTTTACGAGGGTCAACATGCCAAATTTCCATGGATAATGCTACGCCAATAATAAGTGAAAAGCATGGCTCTGTGTCATTTACGCGACAACCGTTTGCGCGAGGGAGAAAAGCGCGATACAAAAAGTGCGACAGACAAAAGCGCGACGGAACAAAAATGCAACAGGACAAAAGCGCGATGGACACAAACTCGACTGGATAAAAACGCTAGGAACAAAAGCGCGAGGGACAAAAGCGCGACGGAACAAAAACGTGAGGGAAAGAACCGCGACGGAACAAAAACGCGACTGAAATAAAGCGCGATGGACAAAACGCGATTGGATAAAAACGCGAGGAACAAAAGCGCGAGGGACAGAAGCGCGACGGAACAAAAACGCGAAGAGCAAAAGCGCGACGGAACAAAAACGCGACTGTATAAAAGCGCGAGAAATAAAAGCGCGAGGGACAAAAGCACGACGGAACAAAAACGCGAGGGACAAAAACGTTGTTGAAATGGCTGTCAACAAATAAAGGACCCCAGCGAGGAGTTCAAAATATAAGCAAGTTAATTCTCGATTGTTAAACTTAGTCCAAGAATACCCTTTCTCCAACGTCCAAAATCATCTTAAAGCAGTAGCTTTTAACTTAACCATTTAAACTTAGCATTCCATAATTTGTATTTTTAACTAATTTATTTTGTTTCTTTTGTTAATAAAGTTTATCATGCTGTCCTACTTAGAACTATAGAATAAGTGATGAACAAATTGAATCAATTATAATCAAGAAAACGCAGACTTACTCAATCTAACCCAAACTAACCCGTCCGCCTAGTGCGATCTTGTCCTCGTAAGTTAGCATTTTATTGCAAACTTACTCAAACTAACCCAAACTAACCCGTCCGCCTAGTGCGATCTAGTCCTCGTAAGTTAGCATTTTATTGCAGACTTACTCAATCTAACCCAAACTAACCCGTCCGCCTAGTAAAATCTAGTCCTCGTAAGTTAGCTTTTATTGCAGACTTGCTCAATCTAACCCAAATTAACCCGTCCGCCTAGTGCGATCTAGTCCTCGTAAGTTCGCATTTTATTGCAGACTTACTCAATCTAACCCAAACTAACCCGTCCACCTAGTGCGATCTAGTCCTCGTAAGTTAGCATTTTATTGCAGACTTACTCAAACTAACCCAAACTAACCCGTCCGCCTAGTGCGATCTAGTCCTCGTAAGTTAGCATTTTATTTTAAAAAAATGTCAACCTTGTTTTTCAAATAAAATGCTAACTTACGAGGACAAGATCGCACTAGGGGAACGGGTTAGTTTGAGTAGTCTGCATTTTTTTGATTATTATTGATACAATTTGATGTGTCCCTGTTTTGCTTAGAGGTCGCCGTTGTTGATGTCGCTGTTTTAAATCTAGTTCTTTACATATGTCGCTCTTCTGCAATGTCGCTGTTTCAAGTATCGCGCTTTCGAATGTCGCTTTTTTGATATGTCGCTACTTTTTTCACATGTCGCTGTTTTGAATGTCGCTATTTTAATAAGTCGCTGTTTTGAATATCGCTATTTTGATGTATCGCTTTAAAAATATGTCGCCTTTTTAATGTCACTATTTCAAATATCGCTCTTTTGAACCGGAGCCACTGAGAATGTCTTAATGTCTTGTATTTTGGAAAGCGTTCTATATTCCTCGTAGATAGTTGAGCGTTCTCATCCAATCGCGCTATATTCCAGTCGAGTTTTTGTTTCTCGCGCTTTTGTCCCACGCGCTTTTATCCAGTCGCGTTTTTGTCCATCGCTCTTCATTCTAGTCGCGTTTTTGTTCTGTCGCGCTTTTGTCCCTCGCGTTTTTGTTCCATCGCGCTTTTGTCTCTCGAGTTTTTGTCCCTCGCACTTTTGTTCAGTCACGTTTTTGTTCCACGCGCTTCTGTTCAGTCGCGTTTTTGTTCCGTCGCGCTTTTGTCCCTCGAGTTTTTGTCTCTCGCTCTTCTGTTCAGTCGCGTTCTTGTTCTGTCGTGCTTTTGTACCTGGCGTTTTTGTCCGTCGCGCTTTTATCCAGTCGCGTTTTTGTTCCGTCGTGGTTTTGTCCCTCGCGCTTTTCGTATCGCGCTTTTCTCCCTCACGCAAACGTCTGTCGCGCAAATGACACGGAGCCGAAAAGCATATAAAATGTGTTTTTTTTTAAAAGATAAAAGTCAAAATGACATTGTGTTGGCAATACAATGTAAAATTGTCAAAGCTTTCAAATTTTTTATGTAGAAAAGGCTTGTGTTGCCAACATAGTTACTAAATTTTTGACTTGGGAAATTATCTTTAAAAAAAAAACAGACTTTATTTATGATATAAGTGTTAAAAGTACATTTTTAAGGCACGCATGTGAAAGTTTGCAGAATGAGCGAAGCAAATTCTGCAATTCACATAAGTGCCTTAAAAATACTTTTAACACAAATATCATACAATATTTTTTCTACAAACGGCAATAAAAAGCAATAACCAGTAACAAATTGGATTTTTAAATGAATAATAAATTAAAAGCATCTTTCCTATATAAAATTATTGTTTGACATTTGTCAAAAAATCCAAACAACCAGCACCTTGTTTTACAGGTAATGAAATGTCTTCTCAGTTTCTTGAAAGTCTGTCGTGCACAGAATACATATCCTCACGGATAGAAGGCAAACTGCCTAAAATCTGTTTTTTTTTTAAAGATAAAAGTCAAAATGACTTTATGTTGGCAATACAATGTAAAATTGTCAATATTTCAATTTTTTTATGTAGAAAAGGCTTGTGTTGCCAACATAGTCACTAAATTTTTGACTTGGGGAATTATCTTTAAAAAAAAACAGACTTTAATAAAATTTTGGGGAACAATGCGCCGTCACGGCGCGGTGGATGCGATCCGAACTATTTATAATAAAGGTTTCTGTAATCAAATCAGCTTTCAAAATAGTTCTTCCAATGTCAATATTTTCAATAGATTTGTTCGGATTTCAGTTAAGAATTGAACTACGCTTTCGCATTTCTTTATATGGGTTTGATATGATCAAATGCGCAAGCGCAATCCAATTTAGAACTGATTTTGAACTGAAGTCCAAACAAACCTTTTTCCTCATTATTGAATATTGACGGATTTTTCTTCCGAGTATAGCAAAAACGGCCAAAATTCTTGTGTTTTGTGTAAAATCTGATTTTTTTTTGAATTTAGGAAACATTTATCTGGATTTAAAATGCACACCAACACCAAGACGAATTTTCATTCAGAACTATTTTGACATATTTTTTTAAACATAGGTAACAGGTAAACCATAGAATAAGGTTTAAGTGGGGATATAGAATGGTAACACCCATGTTAAAAAAAAAGTTTGTATATGTGGCGCCTCTATAGGCTTGGGTCAAAGTATAATGATTTTGGCGGGATATTTGAATTTGAAACTTTCTTTGTGGATGATATTTTTAGGCCTTGATCAGATTTAACATAAGTTATTATATTTATCCCTCATTATTAGGAATAAATATAATATATAATAACCAAGACTGATCTAGTCAACGTCAAAAACGTTTTTTTGGATAAGATAGGAAAATAAAACTCGTGTTTGTCAATCGTTGGACTTAGGCCCAAATTCACCAAAAATGCTGAAATCGCCGTTTTCCTAAAGGTCGTTTATCGTAAACGACGTAAATTTAAACGTAGTTTTGATATGCGGTATTCACCGATATGTTAATGCGTTTATCAGCTGCAGTTTAACGAAACGACGTTTAAGTGAATGCACAGTTTGGCAACAGCGGAAATAGCACGAAATAGAAGAAAAAAGACGAGAAAATTCAGGTTATGCCGTCAAGTTTCACTCAAAATTTATTGTTTTTGGTGTTGTGACAAGTTAATTTGTATTGTTGTTGTTGATAATCCTAAAGTAGAACATAAAAAATGGCACAAGTATTTGGCTCATCAGTACTAGGGATACCAAAAAAAAGGATGAGAGTAGGAATATTTCAGCCGGTGGAAAGAATAACTGTATTCCTTTCAAAAGTTCGAAACACTAGTGCTACTCGCTCCGATGTTAGTCGCCCCGATTTGAAAGGAACAGATGCGCTGGCTTTCATGCATTTAAATGGTTTTCTTGGGGCTTGAGTACTCAGGTGCAACAAACACTTTCCGAAAGGAATAAGCGCGTAAAGCCCCGGAGCTGTTCCGGAGCTCCTCATAGGTATGATAGGAATACAACTATTATTATTGCTTGTAGAAGCAATTGCAATTTGCAGGATTCATTGCTGAAATTAGTATTTTCCATTACCTACACACAAAAAAAAAACAAACAGAATAGAAGACGATGCACCAAATGTACCAAAGTATTTTCATTTTCTGTCACGAACTACGGTAAAACGTCGTTTTAATCCGTAAACGTCCAATGATCAGCCGTTTTGCTCCTGACAATAGTTTTAGGAACAAACTACGGATTTAGGCATTAGGTGAATTCCAATTGTAGCCGAAACTGCGTTTAAGATCTTAAATCAGAGTTTTACGCATTGGTGAATTCGGGCCTTATAATATTTTTATTTAGGTTAATATATAATTTATAATTGAACTTTTACTGTTTGTCTTCACATCAATTTCATCACCAATGGGATTGACGCCATGATAAGGATATAACTTACCTGAACTAAAACTGGGTAGAAGTAAAAACACTACAACTAATGTCGACAGCTGATAGCGTCAATATCCAAGGGCGTTCATTAAAATCTATTACCAGCAATGAACATGCGCGCCCCCTGAGCGGCTTGGGGCACATTAAAAGTGGCCAAGATCGTTCAATACAAGTGCGCGTACCATGAGGTAAACTGTGACATATTTTCTGGTGCGTTCATTCCACACCTGTAGTTCTGTTTCATTCCAGCGTTCCCAAGCGGATGCGATCCGAAGCTTTTTTTTTAGGCCCCGCCCTCCATTAAGCTTTTTTTTCTATCCGTGAGGATATGTGTTCTGTGCTGTCGTGGACATTAATGCTTTTTGCTAAAAATGCAACAAAATACAGAAAAAAAAGAGGGTTACATCGATCCCTTGAAAAATATAGATGAGGCGGCCAATCGGGCTACCTCAGTTGTTCAAATTTCACCATTAATATCAATGTAAATAACTAAAAATACAAACTTTTTTTGACAGTCGCTCTCAAAATTTGATGTTTCATTTTTAACACTAGTGCTATAAAGACTTTATGGCACTAGTGCGATAAAGTAACATTTTTAATGCTTTGGGGGGTGTTAAAAATTGCATTTTTAAGACGTTTGTAGAAAAATAATTTTATTCAGATACAAATGAAATAAAAGTATTTCATATTTTTAGCTAGGTAAAACAGTTTTTACTGGCGTTTAAAAGAAGTGACTACTCTTCCCGAACTCAGCGACATCTTTTAGAGAAGTGCTGATCACACGTTTGGTTTGAGTCTTTGCTGAAAATGACAGCAATCACCTCGTTTTTTTGGCAGATTTTGATTAATTTTGTGATACAAACATTATAATTTTTGAAAATTCTGTTCTATTCATTTTTTCCAGCATTTTACTATCCGAAATTTTTGAAATTTATTGTTGGGGTGCTACTCTATGTGTTTATCCCTTTTTCATTTAAATCCGTGACCAAAATTTGCATGTTGTTGTCAACAAAATTAGTAATAATTTTACTATTTAGAATGCGTATTTTGCAACCAAAAATGCTTCGAACCATACTCCAATCTATTATTGTTATGAACATAACTTCATTTCACTGAGAAGTGGTCTAAATTTGGAATTGAACAGAAATTTGTGAAGGTCTGTAAATGACATTTTATTTAAACGCCTCTCTTAAGTTGTTCACTAGTCGGATTCTTTTTCCATAAACTATGTAAAAATTCCTTTGTTTTACAAGTTGTCACATGATTTAATAATTCCTTTTGTTATCCACGTGTTCCCTACCCTATTCCCATTTCCTTTTTTATTTGTGTAAGTAGATTTATTGGTGACTATATTTATAGCAACATTTGGGTCATCTATGGCAAATACAACTTCCCAATCAACCTTAATAGCCTCTATCGACAAGTTCTTGTAATTTATGTAGGAGTTAAGTCTATTACCAGCAAATGATTTTTGACGCTGCTATTATTGTCCATAAACTTTTTAAATACACCCACGAAAAGATTTTTATCAAAATCATGACATCTAGACACTACTGATATTTTCATAGATGTCTTTTCATGTCAATGTAAAGCAATAGTAGAGTTCAAAATGCGTAACTGATCATATTCCTGCACTTCTGTGTGCAAAACAAAGCCGTCTTTTACTTACATAACTACGCCATCGGCTCTATCTATTGAACTATCATAATACGTAAATTAAAGTATTGTACATACGAGATATTCCAGACTTCGGAGCAGGCAATTACATCTGATTTGATTTGAAGACTGTCAAGGTAGACTTCCAGGTTTTTGTAATTTGCATTTGCCATTTAGGCTTCTGACATTTGAAAGCAGGATCGTGAAATCGTTAATGTTCAATAGCTTGTTAATACCCTCAACTTCCCTTTCTACTGGTACAAAATCACCTTAAATGGTGTCGATATCCATCTGATGAATAATTTTTGTTTTAAGTCTATGTAGTTTAGTTTGATTTAGTTTTTTTTTTTTGAAATAGGGCTGAAGGGATAGTCTGTAGCATTAATCTTCCCTGTCAGGAAATATTTGTATGAATCACACAGCTTTGTGTTGTTTTCTGCATGATCTATTCGCTATGTAAAACGTTTGGGACGACATCTTGTGCACTTTTGACGCGCAATTTGTTTATAAAAAAATTGATGAAATTTTTTTGAAAAATGAAAATTGAACTGTATTTGCTAATATTTTTACAATAAAAATCACTGCACCTTGTAATATGCATGTTTATAATACTAAAAATGTGAAAAACCCATTGGAAAAACCGCAAGCAAATTCACTTCACAATTGACGCTCTAGTTGCCGATATTGTCCACCTCGTGCGCCACAGTAGGGACAACACACCTCCACCATGCATACTTGCAGCACTAGTCTTTTTGTTGTATTTATCACAGTTTATGCATTTCAATTCTTCACGTCTGTTACACTCTTATGAGTGATTTCCTGCACAATACAGGCAACATATATTGTTCCTGCATTTCTTTTCATTGTGACCATATACATACCACACTTATAGCAAAGGGTGATATTGAAATCATCAAAACCTCTGCATCTTTGGCTACCCAAATATATCTTTTTTTCCTTCATAATCATTGAATAAGCATTTGAATTTGTTTCCAGAATTAAAGACCAGGAGTTGTTTTTCCTATTAATGTATTTATGTACAACCTTTATTGTTCCACTCAGTGGCAGCATGTTTCTATCGCGAATATCGGCCTCTGTATCACTGTTATCCCTAGACTCTATGTGATCATCTATTCTAATTATTTTTATCTTTGGATTTTGCTTTTGTTCAATGTTAACTCTTGCACCTTCTGGTAAATCTTCTTTTAGCTTTTGTTCAACTTTGTTTACATCACAAATGTTTTTACACTTCACTATAACTTTGCCCTTAATAGTAAACACATCAATAGGTACATTAGTTTTATCACATATAACTTTTTTAGTTTCTTTTACCAGATTTTCTAGATTCTCATTGTTTTGTGTTTCAATAATGATACTTGGTATATTAATTTTGATGCTTGGGCAGCGATATGGGCATAATCAGGTAGCTGCTGTGATTGAGTTATTTTTTCCTTCAAAAGACAGTTGTTATCCTTTAACTCTATATTAAGCTCCTTGAGAATGTCATTTTTATCCATGACACTATTCACTACCCTGAGTCCATTATCATCCCTTTTTAAATCATCAATCTGTTTATGAAATTCTTCAACTCGGCTGTCCTTTTTGACCTTCAGTGCTTGTTTATCTTGCATATTCACACTGTTACCATCACCCACCTTTTTCTCGTATTTTTCTTTAAGGTTACTAAACTGTGTTTTCATGTTTATGCATTTCTTGTTAATATTGTTTATGTCTAGTTTAAATTTAGTAATGATTGCTCTTGGATTAGCCAGACATTTTGAGGTTAGGTCAAGATCTTTATGTTCTGTGAAAGGCACTTTGTTTACTATGACATTTAAAATAAATATCAGGAGATACCGCATTAGCTGGCACCATGTGATATTTTTCCTTGTACTTTATTTTTTTAAATTTCCACAAAATGGAATAAAATTTTGTATACATCACGTGAGTTAATATGTTTATTCATTCGAAGAAAATTAGCCTACTCGAAAGGGCTCAAGGGTTAAACTTTATTCTCTGAATAAACATCCATTTAACTCACTTGGTGTATACGTAACTAATAATATGGTATGTATAGTTTTGGAACAAAACCATTTCATTTCATTGCACTCTTTTATTCAAGTCAATTACAAAAAACATGCTTAGAACGTCACAAAATTTCAAGTTAAAATACATTCACAAATTTGAGTCAGTCTAATTGAGAGTTTAATGCACCCACACTACAATATTCACAGTTAAAATGATTCTCAAGTATTTAGGTCTAAAGTCCAGACCAAAGCAATCAGAATATATTATATAATCAACTTTCTAGCGAATATCTCATTATTAATTAAATTATAGAGAGATATTGCATGCTCTCTAAGGACAAGTAATAAAAACTTAGTTTTTATAATCTTAACATGCACTTATACATTTTGGGTGAGAGGAAAGTTTTCAAAACCACCAAAAATAAGAGCTGATAGTTGATATTACATCATATTACATAAAGCATCACTTCAAATAAAAATTGTCCCAAACTCACTATCTGATAATATTGACTCTCTATTATGAGAAATTACAAGTGATATATCGCCATATCCAACACATTCATTTGTGTGAAATCAGTTGAATATAAACAATGAACCTTGAAGAAATTTTAAAAAAAGTGGCAGAAGAGCAACAAATTCGTAACTATACCATTTCTTGCAACTCGACCCCGTCCAAAACTGAGAGCTTTTTATCGGAATTATATTTTTGTGAAATAATAAATGAACATAATATAGAAAAATTGTCGATTATTGTCAAGAATTCGCCAAAGGAAGCAGGTATTTTTGTTAATCTGCCTCAACTTTTTGAAAACGAAAACTATTTTTATGGGAAAATTATGAAAGAATTGAATAAGTTCCAGAGTAACCAGTTTGATCCAATCCCCAGATACTTTTTTGGCAATTCAAAATACATTGTGATGGAAAATATTAACCCTAAAGGCTATACACTATACAAAAAAAGCCACTTTTTTAATAGAAAACATCTTGAAGTGCTTTTTAAATTATTTGCCAAATTCCATGCCTTGTCTTTTGCTCACAAGGATCAACATTCACTAGCTTATAATAATCTTGTAGACCCTTTCAAAGGATATTATATACAAAACGATTGCAAACAACGTTGTAGCAGGATTTAAAGTTTGCGATTCAGTAGAAAGTGAAAAATTCAAGAAAATGGAAAATGTTAAAGAAATATTACTGGATTTAAGTGATTACAAAGGAAATTATAAATGTTTTATTCACGGAGACTGTTGGTCAAATAATTTTCTTTTCAAATATGAAGTAAGTATATTTTTACCAACAATGATATGTGTTGATATTTGAATTTCAATTATTTAAGATTTCTGGGGATCCCATAGGCGCTAAAATCGTAGACTTTCAAATGGCAAGAGAAAGCTAATCCAGGATTTAGGATTTCTGTTTTATTCAAGCGCTGGAGAGGATGAACTAGCCAATTTAGATTTTTACTTAGAAATTTATTATAAAAGTTTTTCATCGTTTTCCCTTTCACTTGGAAGCGATCCGGAAAAATTACTGCCAGAAAAATCATTGAAATCGCAATGGGAAAAATATGGATTGTTTGGTTTATTCTTAGCTTTCGACTTGCTAGTGTTAAAATTAATAAAACCCGAAAAAACTTTAGAGCTAAGAAATGCAGAAGAAGAAAATAAGGAAGAAGGTGTTCAAATGTGGGACGAAGAGTTTGACAGAATCCGTACAACAGAAGAGTTTAAATTACGATCGCGGGTTGTTATTGAAGCTTGTATACAACACAAAGTTTTATAATAAATAAATAATGTGAATTATGCAGTAAGTGTTCTTTTCACTTTGAAACCCCAGAATAAAAATCTTCATAAGGGCAAGTTTTTGCTTCTTAATTTTGGCAATATTAAACTGCAAGAATTGAGGCAATCATTTGAAATTCATTTTCCTACGCTCATCTAAGTGAAGGCGGCAGCTTGCTAATATCTTGTATATGCCTTTGGACGTAATGATAGTAAAATCTTCAAATTTGACTAGTGAAATGTTGCTATGATTTTGTAATGCCCACTTTGACTGTGACTGTAAGGTTTTTTTCCCTAGTTGCAGCAACCTCCTCTACCACCGCCACCACAAAAAGTGGCGCCACCTCCTCCACCGCCCAACGTACAAACAACATCTATGATGAATTTCCAATCACATTTACCACCTCCAGGAATACCCGGATTCCATCAGGTAATTTTCCAAATATATATTAATTTACATATTTATGTTATTTCATTTGTTGTTTAGGCTTACCAGCTGCCGCCTGGAAGTTTGATATACAATGCGCCGCCACCCCCGCCTCCAGCTACAGGCGCACCAGCTCAAATGTACTTTCATTACGGACCGCCGCCGCCCGTTTCACGTTAATACTAATAATAATAATAATAAATAATTAAATTAACGATATCTTCTTCTATGATGGTAAGTTAATTAATTTATTTCTAAAATACCCTTTATGTAGGTACATGATTCATCATTCAAACACATAAATTTTGGAATACTTTTTGAAAGTCTGTAAATAATAAACTAGTGATGCGATTTTGCTCAAATTTTCAGTGGTGAAAGAATGTTCTGATTTAGCCATTTCATTTCTAGTTGGCAACATATTTCCCCTAACCTACTAAAAGATACATTGTGGAACATCTTGTATCTTTGAGCAAGGTTTTTTTTTTTTGTCAAACACATTGTGTTTATTACATAACTATCTAGTCAGTAAAAGATTAATCAGCAATTTTGTTTTAACCAATGACATCTTGTTTTAACCTAATTTGCTTAAACTGAAAATCACAATTTTGATGTGTTTATAGGACTATTTCATTGTGTTTTTTAATTTTAGTGCACAGCTTTACCCTTCTTAATCTTCAAATTAGCTCAGAGTTGTCAAGGAGTTCAATCGCTTCCACGTTCACATGCAGATGTAGTCTATCTTTATGAATTTTTGCGTACTTTCTTGTAGTTACAGTTTCAATTTTAAGGTCCCGATGTAGGTCACTATTTCGTTCGTACCAAGGTGCATTAACAATGTTTCTTAGTACTTTATTCTGGATTTTTTTTATAACTTGTATATTACTCTCTTTAGTACAACCCCAAAGTTGAATATCATATGCCCATACTGTTTTCAGTATTTGCTTATAAAGCAGTAACTTGTTGTGTATGGTCAAATTGGACTTTCTTCCAATTAACCATTACATTTTTCCATACTTTAATTCAAGCTGGTGGGTAGAAAAATGTTACTGATTAAGTAGATTAAAAGGCATTTCATCCCAAAAAATTTGAGCAGAACGGCCTTTGTATAAGTTTACCAAAAGTCTTACCAAAAACTGAGGTGTTCCAGTTTGAATGCCGCATAGTTTATTATCAAACACATTTTTATTCCTCTGTTAAATTAGAAATTATATGGTTCTTACCACTAATTTATTCAATGAATAAAATTGAACAAATAATATAATTTTTCTCCGAATGACAGTAAAAGCGGCCTTTTAATGATACTTGACAGGATCAAAAGTTGTATTTTTACTGCCTAGGCAGTAAAAGTGGACTTTTACTGCCTAGGAATTAAAAGTGACAGTGTCACAACGTTCCAGGTAATAATTTCACTCAATTTGGTATTTGAAATTGACAGTGACAATGACAATTGTCAAAATAATTTAATTATTTGGATAATAATAATGAATGAAATAGATATAAAAAAGATGTCCATATGTGAATTTAAACATTCGGAGAAAAAATTATATGTTTTACATGGCAGAAAAGCAGATTTAATGCCTTGGCTGGTTTCCTAGCCTCGGCTATGAAACACCAGCCGCGGCATTAAATCTTGTACTTTTCTGCCTAGTAAAACAAATAACTATTTTACTCTAAATTTTTGTTTTTAGGTCCAAGAAGGAATGAAAAGTGGACTTTTTTGATGTCATTTAATGGATGCAATTTCGCTTTATGATTTGTTGTTTACTTAATTTTAAGAAAAAGTGTATAGTCCGTTCATAAAGTCTATGGACTTCATGAACGGACTTTAGGTGTAATAATTTTTTTTTCACTCAACTGTAAATACAGATATAATATATATTAATTCTCACAAATTCCATTATACAATTATTAATGTTAAACTCAGAATCATCAAAACCATTGTGCACAAAGAACCGTAAGTCACCTGATATCTGCAAGCACAGCATTGAAATGTATTTGCCATAGGTAGCTAAAGTTTTGGAGAAATTCATAAATCTATTTAGTATTGTCTATTCTTTTAATAGGTAGTTTGGTTTAAAAAATGCTACTTTGTATTAATCTGAGGTTATTTTTGTGAATGAATCAATATAACAAGTGGATTATTGTAGTCTACAACTTTCATTAGCTTCAACGTTTAAAATTACAGACATGTACTAAACAAAATGTGTTTTCTTTGCCTTTTTAATAAATATTAGTACCTAATCTACTCCAGAGTTCTGTAGGGCTGTCTTATGGAACCCTTATTATTATTATAGGTTTGAACGGCAGTAAGTGGCAATGCCGATGAAACTACTGTATTGTTATATCCTTGTTTTCACTGTTATGAGTTGCATGTAATGCTCAAAATTCAGTCTAGCTCTCTCCAGGGCTCAGTCAAGTCTGTTTTTGAATTCGTTCTTTGAAGGAGCACTCACTGTGCTTTCCTGAAGGGCGTTCCACTGATAGACAACCCTATTCTTCAGAAAATTATTTCTGATCAGCTTCAAGCATCTCTCCTTATCCAGCTTCTTAGTATGGCCTCAGAGTTGCTGGTTAGTATTTAGACTGAAAATGTCCAGTTGCAAATCTAGAGAATAATGGTGATTTAAAATTTTGTACGTCTTAATCAAGTCCCCTCTCTCTCGTCTAGCTTTTAGGGTTGTTATGTCATATCTCAGTAGTCTTTCTTCGTATAAGAGATTTCTGATTTCAGGGAGGAGTTTTGTCACTCTATGCCGGACTCTTTCCAAGATCTCAATGTCCTTAACCAGGTAAGGTATGAGGTCCAAACCGAATGTGCGAACTCCAATTTAGGCCTGATATATGTTTTACATATTTTGCTAATCATGAGGATGGATCTGTCACTAAAAGCTTTCTGTATGAGGTATACAAAAGAGTTCGTCCTCTTGACAACTGAAGAAATATGGGCTTCCCATTTTAGGTGATTTGAGGATAATGACACCCAGATCTTTCTGCTCAGTGACAGCCTTCACGATAACGTCGCTGTAAGGTATGTTTGGATTTTTAGGGCCAATATTTGGTACAGTGCACTTGTCGGGGTTGAGTGTTAGCTGCCATTCGCTGATCCATTTCTCGAGTGTTTTCAGATCGTCTAAAAGGTTGTGATGTGCTTCAATCACGTATTGCAGTATATTTTTGTGTCGTCAGCATAAAAAATAATGTTTGTCTTTACAAGAGAATGAAGATCGCTGATGTATACGGTGAACAGCAGTGGCCCCAACACCGATCCCTATGGCACCCGACTAAGGACCTAGTATTCTAGTATTCATCAGAGTAATGCCCATTTGGCTCTCACTTGAAAGGTTCGGTTTTGTAGAAAACTGCCTATCCATCCGAAAAGCTCACCCCTGATTCCAAAGTGTTGCAGTTTGAATAATAACCTCTTGAATGCCACTTTGCCACCGGATGGCCACTGTCCACTTCTTTCGTCCATGAGTTTATGCAGGTAGGTTGGTTGTGGTAGATCGTTGGAGGAGAAATCCATGTTGGGTGGGTGGGATGGTCTTATTTTTAACAAGGAAAGATGTCATTTCCTGAAGTATTATTTTTTACAGGATCTTGCATAGGTTGTAGATTGGCACTAGGTATCCTCGAGACCATCCCTGTGGCGCAGTTTACTGAGTGATTAGTGACTGCAAGAGGAAGGTTATCACTGGAGCCAACGTCCTTTGGCAATTTTTTCAAAATATTGCCGGTATTTCATCTAGGCTTGGACTAGATTCTCTTTTCAGAGTAGAGATTGCTTATTGAATAGCCTTTTCCTCAGTGATGACATCTATGGTTGTTAATGACAATTTAATGATTCAATAGATCTAGTATTCTGCAATAGCGATGAAAAATTTACTAGGTGTATACTGTATACCTTCACAAAGTGATCTGCGAATGGGTTAGCTGTCTTCTGAGGATCAGAGATAATCACTCCCGTGATTGGTTCTCTGAGCACAAACTCGGATGCGTTGCTGTTTAATGTTCGCTTAACATACATGTAAAACTGTTTCTCGTCTCTGTTGTCCAAGAGACCAGTTTCGTATTCTATCCTGGATGCCCTGATCTGGCTGAGTTCTGTAAAAATTGTAATTATCTGCTGTTTTGTTCTTGGCGTATTTATCCCAAAGTGTTCGTTTTCTCTCGATTGCTCTAAATATTGCATTATTTAACCATGGTTTTTTCATGATTCACAAGCTTAGGTTTGAGTGGGATATAGGTTTCAATGGTTTCCTTCACTATGCCCTCAAATTCACTGAATTCTATATTGTCAGTATTTGTGCCTGCAAGCCTGTTATTAATATAGACATTAATGCTGTCATAGTCTGCCTTCCAGAAGTTACGTTTAAGTACTTTCCTAGTTGCAGTTGGCCGTTGCTCAAGTCTCAACTGTGCCATGGCCGTGATTACTGCATGGTCGCTCAGCCCCAGTTGTGAGTGATATTCAATATTTCAGATCTTTTTTTTTCTGTTACCAGCAGTAGGTCCAACAAAGATGATTCAGCGCCCCGAAACCTTGTGTCTGCCGTGACTAGCTGTCTACAATTCTACAAACCACAGTTGTTTTAACCTCCTTTTCAATTTTGTCAACTCTATGTTTCACCGATATTATCTCAGCGTAGCTTGTTATTTATTGATATGACAGAATACTTCTATATGTTAGGGGATCGACTTTCCAAGGATTCAAATTCAATTTCTTCAACTTTAATATGCATATGTTAGATTCCTTATGTCACTGAAAATATATTCCTGCCTCCGAGGTTTTTGGGGTTTTGTGCATACTTATTTAAATTTTCCAGTTTTCATTTTTGAACTTTCTTTATGAAGCTCTTGGAATACTGTTCATGAGTCATTAAAATATTTAGGATGCTAAAATAAAACACACTACTAAAATGTATAATTTATTTAACAACGTGACACAAACTCCGGTAAGTTATAGACAAATCAAAAATTCAAAAAAAATTATTGATATTGTATGCCTGCTATGATGTTGGTAACAATCTAAATTTAATTAACTAAAAAGTCCTTGTTTTTTTTTTCAATGTATATTTACAATAAAAAGATTTTACTTAAAGCATAAATATGTTTAAAAAGATAATGGTAGTAGGGCTGCTATCTCAAAGTTGCTGTCTGGGATGGTAAATCCATTTTTGCTGTTCATAATTTACTTACTTTTGGGTTTGAATTCAATTTTTCTTGTTTTCAAACTTGCCCATTTGAATCTTTTGGCGTAATAGGACACCATTGTTAAAATGGTGAAAATGCCGATCGCCTTAACCATCATGCGTTTGCGATCGTCGAATTCTGGTTCTGCGGTCCATTTCAAGAAAGTTGATACATCCTAATAAAAGATGGGTTAGTATTTTTGTATCAATTTGTTCAGAAACTTCAAGGCCAGTATCATAATATAAATAGTTACTTGGTTAGTTTGTTGTCGATCCCTTAATTGTAATTGGTTGAGGTTTTATTTGGGATTGGATCGAAATAAAACAACAGAAGTCTGTTATTTCAGATTGTCGACGTTTCGCAATATATTATTGCATCTTCAGGACACTACAAAATGGTAAGACAATGTTATTGTGCAGAGTCCTAACAACTCCAGTTATGTTTATAGTATTGGGTACTTAGATTTGAGATTGACTTTCTATGTCATAACATGAACAATATACGAAGTTGTTAGGTAGGTACAGATTCATAAGAGACGTTACATTCACATACATGGTACAGTTTAAAACTTATCAAAAAATATCACAAAAACGTTATAAAAATAATCACACCTTAAAACTTAAAAAGTAAATGATTTTAAAATAAAATATATAAGACAGACACAGCCAGCTGTTACTATTACAATAATAAATTAAATAGTGTTATCGTTCGTGGGAGCAAACAAAGAAAACCAAGTAGGGAATGGCATCCGAATCAAAAAACACTAATATGAAAGCTTTTTTGTGATGATTATTTTGTTGTTGATAAAATGTTAAAATAGGTGTTACTTAAATTTTGTATATCTGTTCTTTTATTGACACAATTTTTATCTTTTTGTATTTCGATCATCTCAGCAATTAGTCTTTTTCTGTAGTTAAATTGTGTTTGTAATATTGTGGTGTTGTCAAAGTCGAAGTTATGTCCTGTCTCTAGTTTATGTTCTACTAATGCTGTTGGGTTAGTCTTCAAGAGAAAGTTTTTTTGGTCATTTTGGTATTCCTTCAGTCTTTGTTTCAAATATCTACCAGTCTGTCCGATATAGTTTTTATTACATTGAGAGCAAGGAATATTGTACACCAAATTTGATTTTAATTCCTTTTTAGTCTTTGATTTGGTTTTCGAGAAAAAATGCCTTTTTATGGTATTTTGGCACTTAAAGGTGATTTCGACTTTTTCTTCTTTCTTAGATTTATGGCCCTTGAATGTTCTTTTTATTCGTTCGGAAAGCTTTCCAATATAGGGGATTTTGCAAAAAAGTTTCTGATCACTTTGTTTTGTTATTTTTTTTTTTTTTGAATTTGTTTTTTTTTTGGAATTTTTCTTATTAGAGATAATGAATAATTATTATTCAATAACATCCTTTCGATGTACTTCAGGTTCTTACTATGAAATTTTCCAGAAGACAGTGCGAGAGCTCTAGTTTTCAAATTATTAATAATATTAATTTTTTGTTGAAGAGGGTGTTCAGACCAATAATTTAAAAATCTTTCGGAAAAACTAGGTTTGTGAAACCAATCAGTCTCTATGTTCTCTCCATATCTTAATATTAGTACATCTAGGAAAGCTATACTTTGTTGGTTTTCTTTCTCGATGGTAAATTGAATTCTGGGATGATAACTATTAAAAATATTAAGTATGGTTGCTTCTTGATGTTCAGGGATCGATGTTAGGATATCATCAACATAACGTTTATACAACGGAAGTTGAAATGGGAGTTTTAGATGTACTAATATTAAGATATGGAGAGAACATAGAGACTGATTGGTTTCACAAACCTAGTTTTTCCGAAAGATTTTTAAATTATTGGTCTGAACACCCTCTTCAACAAAAAATTAATATTATTAATAATTTGAAAACTAGAGCTCTCGCACTGTCGTCTGGAAAATTTCATAGTAAGAACCTGAAGTACATAGAAAGGATGTTATTGAATAATAATTATTCATTATCTCTAATAAGAAAAATTCTAAAAAAAACAAATTCAAAAAAAAAAAAATAACAAAACAAAGTGATCAGAAACTTTTTTGCAAAATCCCCTATATTGGAAAGCTTTCCGAACGAATAAAAAGAACATTCAAGGGCCATAAATCTAAGAAAGAAGAAAAAGTCGAAATCACCTTTAAGTGCCAAAATACCATAAAAAGGCATTTTTTCTCGAAAACCAAATCAAAGACTAAAAAGGAATTAAAATCAAATTTGGTGTACAATATTCCTTGCTCTCAATGTAATAAAAACTATATCGGACAGACTGGTAGATATTTGAAACAAAGACTGAAGAAACACCAAAATGACCAAAAAAACTTTCTCTTGAAGACTAACCCAACAGCATTAGTAGAACATAAACTAGAGACAGGACATAACTTCGACTTTGACAACACCACAATATTACAGACACAATTTAACTACAGAAAAAGACTAATTGCTGAGATGATCGAAATACAAAAAGATAAAAATTGTGTCAATAAAAGAACAGATATACAAAATTTAAGTAACGCCTATTTTAACATTTTATCAACAACAAAATAATCATCACAAAAAAGCTTTCATATTAGTGTTTTTTGATTCGGATGCCATTCCCTACTTGGTTTTCTTTGTTTGCTCCCACGAACGATAACACTATTTAATTTATTATTGTAATAGTAACAGCTGGCTATGTCTGTCTTATATATTTTATTTTAAAATCATTTACTTTTTAAGTTTTAATGTGTGATTATTTTTATAACGTTTTTGTGATATTTTTTGATAAGTTTTAAACTGTACCATGTATGTGAATGTAACGTCTCTTATGAATCTGTACCTACCTAACAACTTCGTATATTGTTCATGTTATGACATAGAAAGTCAATCTCAAATGTAAGTACCCAATACTATAAACATAACTGGAGTTGTTAGGACTCTGCACAATAACATTGTCTTACCATTTTGTAGTGTCCTGAAGATGCAATAATATATTGCGAAACGTCGACAATCTGAAATAACAGACTTCTGTTGTTTTATTTCGATCCAATCCCAAATAAAACCTCAACCAATTATAAATAGTTACCTTAGCAAGTTGACTGGCAGAGGCTGGTGTTCCATCACTATATTCAATTACTTCGTTGTACAAAGATTGGGCCATTGAAATAGCACCACCAACAAAGTACGGATTGAAATACTGGCCCTCTCTTAGAGCAATTCCAGCAGGAGCATCATGGTAACCCGTTAGAAGAGCGAAAATGTAATCTTCACCTCCATGTCTGGCCAACGTAATATAACTCAAATCAGGTGGGTAGGCACCATTGTTAGCTGCTCTAGCAGCTTCTTCATTGGGATAAGGACTGGGGATGTAGTCGGACAGTTTTCCAGGCCTTTTGAACTGAAATGAATCTTATCAGTATAGTTTCTTGGAAGCTGTTGTTAAACATCAGATCAAATTATTTTACTAACCATGTTACCAGCTTCGTCAGGTCCATCAGTAATCATTTGTTCTTCTGCCTCAGCCTTAGCTTCTTCCTCAGTATGTGTCACTCCTACCAAGTTACGGTAAGCAATAAACCTCAATGAGTGACAAGCCGAACATACTTGCTTGTAAACTTCGTAACCTCTTCTTACACTGTTGAAGAAATCTAGTTTTACTAATTAATTTCCTTTATTAGTTTGTTAATAAACCAATGTGAATGATACATGTAACCACCTGTAACTTTTTTATTTTAGATCGTACATAAAGAAGTTAGGTGGTACTTTAAAACTTGACACCCGGTACAAACAAATATTTGACTCAAACACTTACATATTAATATGTACTACCTTTGTTTTAGGTACTATTACCATGAGTGGAGAAGTACATGTTGGTTCTCACTGAGACAGATCTTTCAAAAATTGAACACAATAAGTCTGAATTTTCTGTATTCAATATTTATTATGGTTTTAGCCAAAAACTAAAATTGAATTGGAAGATTCTATATTCAAAAATACAGTAGAATTTCTGATAGTAGCTGTTACTTTATGAGAAATCTTAGATTTTCGATCTCATCTGCCCACTCAACAAAAGTGATGCCATTTTTATTCCAGGAAGGTTAAGTAGCAATTTACGTTAGAAGCTGATCATTTGTGTATTATAAATACAATTTTGTTTCAAGCTAAGATAATGTTGAAGAATATAATGGAAGAATAGAACACAAAATTGAAAATAATGAAGCAGTTGGAACAAGGGACCCATCCTTAACATAAATCAATTGATTTTCATGGATAATGACGAGGTGTAACAAGCCACATGTAATCCCATGTATTCTTATTTTCTCATGTAATCCATTTTATTCTTATTTATTCATATGTATTCCTTTAGTATCGTGCTCAAATTACCAATGGTTCTTATAATTTTAAAAGAAATTTTGATTGATTCGTTTTTTAATTATTGCACAATTTTTTCTGAAAGTGTTTTTATACAGGGTGATTCCAAAATGGCGTAGCATATAAGCACTACGTTGTAGGGGACCCTTCAGGGATCCCCAGGAAAAAAGGTAAAAAAAACCTCCTCAACGAATCTTGTTGATATGAAGGAGTAAAGTTAAGAAATCAACTACTTTATTTCCGATTTTTTTTCCAAAACTAGAATATTTCCTATAAAGCTCCAGGTGTCTTTTATCGATGTGACAAAACAAAAATCACATCAGATGGATTTTACCTTCAATTAAAATGTATTTTGCAAACTATTAAAATCTCTAGTTCTAAAGGCCGTATCAGACGTACCGTTGCCGATTACTATTAACGATTACGATTGGGAATTCGACCAATCGAAATGTACCTGCTTCTGGTTGCGATTGCCGTTGTATGTTTAGGTTGGTGTCTAAATTTTACGAGGCCGTTCTGAACCGTAGCCAATGAAAGCACTCATATGAATAGCATGTGACATGTGTCTAAACGTCACTTTTTTGTTTCGCAATTTATGGCTTCTCCGGTCTTGCACCCAAACCTATTTTGGTTTGGATCTTTCTTTTTCCTCTTCTTCCAATGTAATCATATAGCACAGCAATGCAGAAGAAACTTCCCGACGACGTTCGACGCTGTACTTTTAATCTTTTAGCTGCGAAATTTTGACATAAACATTTCAAGCGACCAGTAATCGGTAACGGAACGGTGTCAAGTGTGATTGCAACTGCGACGGCAACGGCTAACAGAATCGGCAACGGCACGTCTGATACGGCCTTAATGGCCGTTTGCACCGACCATTTCAAGGAAAATGACATTTTTATGAGTCATTTGTTCCAAGAGTTATTGTATCTATAAATGAAATACTATAGTTATTTTCAATTGCAATAGTGAAGGGTACACTGTAGCTGTAGTTATTGTAGCTCTTAACAATATTTAAAATTTCTTGGTGTTTATCAAAAGGGACTGCATCAGAAACTATATCATTAACATAATATATTTTTTAAAAGGGTACTTCGTACCAGTGTTTTTCAACACTTATTAAAGGATTTGTTGAATTATGTATGTTGATAAAGAAATTCAAAATGCAAGTTTTATTCTATCACCCTTTCAATTATTATGTATTGAAAAGACTTAAGCTGGATTAAGAGCTTCCGTAACGTAAGACTTAAAACTTAAGCGTAAGACTTAAGAAAAATAAACACCATGTAAATCAATGGGACAATTTATAGTGCCACTGTAAGACTTAAGCCGTAAGACGTAAGAAATGGTTCAATTCCATTTTTTACGTTACGGCTTAAGTTTTCGTTAAGGATCACGAGGTTTCGTAAAGCGGCCGATCGTGAAACTGACATTTGGCCACATGTTTTTGATTGTTTTTGTTTTGGTTATTGATTGTTTTGGTTTTTGTTTTGTTTCTGGTGGTTAAATTTTTTTTCAAATATAATTTTATAATACATGTATGCTAGAAAAAACAGGTTTAATTTAGTGGATTGACCGCAAAATCGGCGGATGCGGCAGCACTGAATTACTAGATATATATGGAACCTAACCTAAGAATATAATATAATTTCTTACTTCTTAAATTTTAAGTTAGCTCTGAATTGACTGCCATTTTTTTCTTAAGTTTTACGGCTAAAGTCTTACGGCTTAAGTCTTAAGTCTTACGTTAAGAAAGCTCTGAGCGGACCTTAAGGGTGGGTATTATAAAACTGCTCTGACAGTTAACTTTTTGAATTACATGTAATTCCAGAAGTTAACTTTAAGTTAACTCTCAAAGTAGTTTTATAATACCCACCCTTATTCTGGTGGTTTTTAAGTATTGATAGAAATGATAGAATAATGAAGGCTGCAAGCTACAAACTGAATTATGTTTTTACCTAGCATGATCTAAGGAATCAAACCAGCCATTGTGGCTCCATGGGTTCTTAGGTGGGTGCAATTCTAATTCAGAAGCCCTCACGGACCTGTCCAGGGCGAAAATAATGGCTCCAGCTCCTCCTGCCAGTATACCCAGGCTACCAACCAGCTAAAGGTGATAAAGAAAAGAAATACTTATATAAATATACATCCTTACCTTACTATAAAAAAAATAGAAAAATCTCTAAAACTGCTTGTAAATATCATGTAAGGCTTTAAAGAACAAAGTATTATGTAGCTAATGGGTATTTTAACAATTTTAACATAATTTCCACCAAGCGTTATTTAGAAACTGTGTTATTAGACTTTTATGCACTTAACTCACAAATAAACAGGGGCATTACTTACTGCTTTTCTTCCTCTTGACCAATCTCTGGTTGTTGAATAGGAACTAATCTAAAATATAAAAAAAAAACGTTCTTCAGACTATAGTATGGTGATATAACAGGCGTATTTTAAACTAATTACAAGAAGTACTACAGCAATAATGGTACCATTGTAAGAATTGAGAAACACAAACTCAAACATTACAAACTAATGTAGGCATTCTATTAATTTACCTGATTCAAACTAGAAGTTGTATTGGACTTGAAAAGTCCAGCTCCGCAAATTCGCCCAACTCTGGCAGCCATGTCGTACAGGAAGAAGGGTTCAATGTCAATAAGTTACGTAACTTCTGGGTCTTGCGGTCCGTTAACTCCCTGCGAATTTATAATTGATTGAGTATTGTCTTCAAAGTCCAAAAATCTCCGAAAATTCTTCTCTTCGAAGGAAAAATCGAAGATTTTTTCAGATTTTTGACATTTACGTAAGTGCTGGTTGGTATGCTGGACGTTGGACGTCCTTGGTTGATAATTTTGTTTTGTTGGTTAACCTGTCAACTCAACGTTGCCACACTTTTTTCCTTTGTCGCATTTCAAATGAAGCGAGAAGAATAGGGGTTTTCATTAGTTGTATTCCTTTCACACCTAAGAGGAGCTCCGGAACAGCTCCGGGGCGTTACGAGCTCATTCCTTTCGAAATCTGTTTGTTGCACCACGCATCTCTTCCTTTCAAATCGGCGTCGACTAGCACCGAAGTGAGTAGCTCGAGTGTTCCAAACTCTTGAAAGGAATACAACTAAAGTGTGTTCCTTTCACAGATGGGAACGGCTCCGGACCAGCACAGGTGCTTAGCGTCCGTTCCTTTCATTTTGCGTATGTTGCACCGGAGGTGTTCAAACTTTTATCTTTTCCCTAGTTTTTCAGTTTATACATAAGGTGGGTTCGGCTTGCTCACTCCGTGCACTCCGAGTGACTCCAATCGCACTCCAGCCGTTCGGGCTAAGGTTCGGGTATTGCTTTTTACCGTATTAGGGGTGACTCCATTAGCTCTGTTCACTCCACTCCAACTCCGCGCTGAATAGCCGAACCCAGCTATAATATAACTATTTTTTTTAAAGTTCGAGAATTTCAGAAAATAATAGTATTTTACATTACAAGAAGTGCGTTTATGGACATGATTACTATAACGCGTGTGAAAGATTAGAACGAGGAGGTCTTAGACCGAGTCGTTCTAATCACACGAGTTTTGTAGTCATGTTTAAACGCACGTCTGATGTACAACGTTTTATCTACGAAGCGAAAAATAACATAATTTTTTTTTTTTTTTCAATTTTCGTTTATTAGTATAGTTGTCTACTTGAGTTGTCTACCTTGATTTTACCTTCACAGGTTTAACTATGACATTTGCCAAATCACAAATAGGCCGTTCATTTGTACTGCTTTTTTTCTTGCTTCACGCAGATCTCAGCAGCTGATCGGCGTGAGGCAGTGACTTGTCCCATAATTCCCATGTAATAAGCTCATAAATAGCAGCTCCCTCTTCCTGATTTTTCGAGCAGGTAGCAAGTACAAAATGAACAGCCTGAAAAACTAGTTGTGTGTAGGGTACGTTCACCAGTGCTCAGCTGCTAACTTGCAGCGTGAAGCAGTTGAGATCAATGACATGTTGAGATACAGCATGTCTAAAGCATAAGTTGAGTTAGTAGGCGTACATTTTTACCGCTAGAGAAATCGGCAGCAGCTGACAAAAAGCGGCTTTTGCTGAGTGCCGCTGAACGCGATTTCTTTTCCAACTACTTACTAAACTCTTGACAACAGTTAAGAGCTGGTAAACGTACGCATAGATCCATAACCTAGTCCATAACACCACTAGCCGCGTATGGCAAAATTCAGCAGCAGCCGGATTACCTATAATTTCACTGTATAGGTGTATCAACAATACAAACAATTCCATGTCACAATGATTATTTCAAACTCTTCCCGCACTGAGTGCGGGAAGAAATCTCTTCCCGCACCGGTGCGGGAAGAAAGTCTTCCCGCACAGCAAATCGTGCGGGAAGAGCCATTTCCCGCACGCTCGTAGAAAAAATAAATTTTCTAAGTAAAATTACGTCATCGTCGAAGAGCAAAACGTCAAAATCGTCCAAAATGTCAGAAATTTGAAATAATGGAAGTTTACTGCCTCGCACTAACCATACACAAAAGACAAACAAAGTAACTTTAGGGTAACCGACTGAGTAAAATTTTATTTTTTCAGAGTTTAGACAAGAAAATATTGAGATGTATAATCATGTTTTTATAATATTTTAATATTTCTCATCTGGTTTCTTGATTTTACTGTTTTGTATGAAAATTTACTAGATGGAAATAGTATATTACATACCGAGGTGGGAAGTGTTTCATTACTGTCGAGAGATTAGTTAGTTAACTGAGACGCGAAGCGTCGAAGTTAACTATAATCTCGAGACAGGAATGAAACTTCCTATCGAGGTTTGTATACTATTTTATTTACAACAATTACAACCATTACAATTTTGACTAAATATTTTTAAAAAATTAAAAATTTTTATAGACAAGTTCTGACTTATCTAAAAAAACGTTTGACATGTAGGACTGGTCTTCAACATTTTAGGAAAATAGGACTTACTTTCCACCCGGGTGGAAAGTGAGCACTTTCCACCCGGGATCACTTTCCACCCGGGTGGAAAGTAGAATTCAAAAAAGTGTCACTTTCAAACTTTTGAAAAGTCGGAAATGTCAACATTACCTATGTGGTTGTAAATAAATAAACTTTTCTTTTTTGATTTAATTTTTTATTGGATCAATTCGATGCATCGCAAACATCGGTGTTTTCCCCCGATGTATCGGAAAAAATCGATACCACCTAACGATGCATTACATCGGAAAAACATCGATGTATTTTTCCATTGGACATCCCTAACTGCGCGAGGAGCTATTCGGGAGATAAAATATTAGGGATGCGCAAAATTTTGAAAACATCGATGTTGACATCAAATGATACATCGAATATGCACAATCAATGTTGTAAAAACATCGGCTTGAAAATATCGATGTTTCTAAACATCGATGTTTTTGAAAATATGGTTAAAAAAAATTAAACTGTTAATAAATAGAATATCATTTTTACTTAACCTACTTATGAATTTTTAATATAATACACACATCAAAATAGTCTAGGGAACAAGATGCAACTGAATCTATATATATAAAAATCAAAGTTCACGGGGTATCCGGATATGCGCTCCAAAACCACTTATCCGATTACGATGAAACTTTGGTAGGTTGTTATGGCCATCCCAAGGAAGGTTTGTGGATAGGTTACGCATCTCGGAAAAAGAAATTAATTTTGAATTAACTATTAATTTAATTGTAAACAAACTCATTCACATTACATAACAATATAACCCAACTTTTTTTGACAGCATGAAATAACGTTGCTATATTTCATTTATTTAGGCTTGCATTCAACCGACGTAACTTTATTATTTTTTCAATTCAAGAACGGCTGGACCGATCTTGAATTAATACCACATATCTCTCAGGTGAATTCGATTGACCCAGATTAGATCGATTTGGGTTCAATTTAAGTGATCTAGATCATTTTTTGTTGATGAGGGTGCACTGATCCAGCTTGAATCGAACACAGTGTGGTTCATTTAAATTGAACCAGATCGATCTAATCCGGTCAATCGAATCGGCTATAGAGGAGAGTGATATAGGCTATTTTTTGTCCCGAAAAAAAAAGTTCGGTTGCGTAAAACTCTGATACACTGGAACGCCTATAAACAGCCCGGGGCGCTCTAGAGCAGCTCTGGAGTGCTTAAAATGCGTCACTGAACTCACTGGCAAGCGACTCTGATATCGGATTTAAAAAAAAAATTAAATAGAAAATCAACAACAAAATTTGAAAAGAAGTGTATTATTTCAAAATGTATTTACACGCTGGCAACGCAGCGGGTCATTAGCTAGTACATTTATAAATTGAACAAAATATACTTTTGAAAGATTTTTAAATTTTGTTAAAGCCTGCTGGAAAAGCCGATATGATACATTTTACAAGATTTGTTCAACAAATACCCATATGGTCCCTTTTTAAAAAAAATTATTCTGTCTAAAAATCAAAAGACGAATATTTCTTGTTCCCTAGACTTTTTTGATGAGTGTGTATACACGTAATAAATATACGATTTATGATGAAGGAAAAGTACATTTGAGAGCAAACAATAGCAAGAACTAATAGTCCAAGAGCAGTGGCGGCCAGTGGCAACCTAGTGTGGTTGTGCGCTCTTGGAAAATTTTTTGGAGGTGCCACGTCCTGTTTTACATTTATTTTGTATGTTGATTTTTTTTCTTTTAACTTTAGGAAAAATTATCGAAAACAAAAATATATGTATTTAAAAGAGGCTTGAATGTTTGTATTCTAGCCATAATACATAATTGATATTGAAATTTATAATTAAAAAAAAAACCGCGAACAACAGAGTTGTCAAACCGCCAAAATGGTGAAAAAACATCGAAATATTCTCGATTGAGTGGAAACAACATTGGAAGTGTGTATTCAAATAGCGCACGGCGCATCCCTTTCATCGGGCGACTTACCGTATATTCCCGATCAATCGCACAGCGAGAAAACACATTTACCCAGAGCGCCGAACGATTCCACACCGACCACCCGGACCACCAGCACAACCAAGCGGGAGAAAAAAATATACAAGACAGGCGCAGGGCGCGCTTTCGTTCCGTTCGTGCGAATTTAAAAATAGAAAAATGAGTAGATATTTATCCTAATTTAGAAAATTGGGTAGGTATTTCTTAATTGAAGTTTCTTTTCTTTCCAAAATTTTAATTTTATTTTCTTGCTTGGTTTTTGGAGGCAGTGCGCGCGCACGAGCGCACTTATTGAGAAGCCGCCCCTGTCCAAGAGCCCGCAGAGCCGCCAGACACAACTTATTTTCTAAAGGACAGAATATGTGGGATTGTGTAGCACTTATATGTACTATGAACGTATGTATACCCGCTAAGTTGGGTAGACGGCCAATTTACCGACACCAGGTGCGAAAGCTTAAGAAGTACTTTAACTTCTTTTCTAACGCTTGATTTTTATACATGTTATTGGGGAGACTATTTCATAACTACGTGTGCTCAGCCAGACCAATCGCACCGGCCAAACATCCCCCCAGACGCAATAATAGTTTTTCCGTGAGTGTGAGCGCGAGGGTACTATGCATGCGTTTGAGAGTGAGCGAGATATCTATTTCCCCCTCTTAAACTTACAGTCTACTCCAGGCTAGAGTAGAAATGGGATTCGGTTTTTCCCATAATGGGAAAAACCGTTATTTACAAATAACAGTCAACTGGCCGTCTACCCAACTTAGCGAGTATACATACGTTCATAGTACCTATAAGTGCTACTCAATCCCACATATTCTGTCCTTTAGAAAATAAGTTGTGTCTGGCGGCTCTGGGCTCTTGGACCATAAGCACTAGGGAGTAAATCTAGTTAGATACCGTCAAACTGGGTGACTTGAGACAGCCGGGCGAGTTGAGACAAAACTTTTGAGGAAACCATTTATATATAGGGTAGATGCGCCTATAGTCGGCCCCCACCCGGTAGTCGGCCGTTGTTGCAATTTTATATAAATATTAGTTGATTCCGTCCATAAAATAAAAAACCTACACATTTAAAAATTCGTTTTTAGGCGACTGTCACAAAAAGATTAGTTTTACGGATTCAATATCATCCCTAAAGTATATCTTTTTTGGCCGCATTCACTTTACGGCCGCATTCACTTCACGGCCGCATTTGCTTTATTACTTTACGGCCGCTTTTACTTCACGGCCGCTTTTACTTCACGGCCGCTTTTACTTTACGGCCGCTACTTTGGTGAAAATAAACAATTTTTTAGGCGACTGTCACAAAAAGATTAGTTTTACGGATTCAATATCATCCCTAAAGTATATCTTTTTTGGCCGCATTCACTTTACGGCCGCATTTACTTCACGGCCGCATTTGCTTTATCACTTTACGGCCGCTTTTACTTCACGGCCGCTTTTACTTTACGGCCGCTACAAATTTCCACATAAAATGCTAAAAAAAACGGCATGATTAAAAATTTGGGAGAAGTATTTTCTTGCCAAAATTAAATAATCCTCAACGTTATGGTCTTCAGGTCCACCTATGTTATACTCTATGTTAAAATTTACAATTATAGTCGGAAATACCTAACATATCAGCAAGTTTTCAAAATTGATTGCTTTTTTAAAGAAGCTCAATGTAAGATACCAGGCGAAAAAGTCGGCAAATTTCTATAATCACTTTATCGTAGTTTTTGTTATTAATAATTGTGTATCTACCTTTTGCTGGATTATTTATTTGATCAATAAAGTTTAAAGCTACTGTTGAATTTTCTTCTTTTTTCAAGAACAAACACTCGCCTAAAAAATTTTGTGTGCACCTCGGCCGAATGATCTTTTTTGGCCTCACCTGAAATTTGCTTGGCCTCGGCTACGACTCGGCCGCAAATTTCTGATTCGGCCAAAAAAGATCAACTTTACGGCCTTGGTACACAAATAACTATTTTCTATAATCACACTCTCTTTATCCTAGTTTTTGTTATTAATAATTGTGTATCTACCTATCTTTGCTGGATTATTTATTTGATCAATAAAGTTTAAAGCTACTGTTGAATTTTATTCTTTTTTCAAGAACAAACACTCGCCTAAAAAAATTTGTGTGCACCTCGGCCGAATGATCTTTTTTGGCCTCACCTGAAATTTGCTTGACCTCGGCTGCGCCTCGGCCGCAAATTTCTGATTCGGCCAAAAAAGATCAACTTTACGGCCTTGGTACACAAATAACTATTAATGTGTATTCTACCTATTCCATAGAATTTTATCACACCACGGCAACACCGTTTTTTTACAATGACAGGTGAAAATTGTGGTGCACGTCGGCGTCGTGTTCATAGAGGTAAGAAAATTTAAACGATTTTGCTTGTTAGGGAAGTTGTAGAAAATAGCAATTTCCGGCTTATTAAACTTTTTTACATCCAAGTTTGCGATTGCATGGAATTTAAGAGTAAATTTACTAACCATTTCAGCCTAAAAACATGAAAAAATAATATGAACATCCTTTATTTTCAAGTGGCCGACCATAGGGTACGCAGAAAGCCGGCCTCCTATATAGTCAGCCGGCCGGTCGACTATACGATTATTTTTGATTTCGCGAAATTAGACCATATTAGCTATTTTATTAAAGACTACTTTTGGTTATTTATTAAAATCTAAATATATACAATATTTTCACCAAAATCCGATAGTTAAAGGCGGCCTTTAACTTAAACGATTTTATTACAGGCCGACTTTGGGATTACTACAACCAGAGTTTGGCCATATTATTTTCTCATTGATATTAGTACCTTAACAGGAGGTGTTGATCTTTTGTCTAAAATAGAGACGAAGCCAAAGCAATCAAAGACGCAATGAAAGATAAAAGAAACAAAACTGAAGAAAAAGACGAAACCAAGGAAAATAGAAACGGAGCCAATAAAATCAAAGATGCAATAAAAGATAATAAAAACGTGCCCGGAGGAGAGAACGAAACCAAGAAAAATAAAGACGAAGCCAAAGTTTCCTTTGGCTTCGACGCAACGAAAGATAATGGAAACGAAACCAAAGAAAATAGAAACGAAGTCAAAGCAATCAAAGACGCAACGAAAGTTAGTGGAAACAAAACCGGAAAAAAAGATGAAAACAAGGAAAATAGGAAAAAAGCCAAAAGAACCAAAGACGCAACAAAAGCTACAAAAATAGAAAAAAAAAGACAAACAATTTAGCTGATTTAACATCAAAAAGTCACTTAGTCCTGAGGTGTATAGACTATTTTATGTACTTTAGAGGGATTAAAAGTACCCTTTCATTCCCTGTTTCATTCAATCCCTGGGAAATAAAGTGAAAATTTAATCCCTTTGGGAAATAAGGTGAAATTTAATCCCGGGGATTAAGGAGCCACTTTACTCCCTTAAAACAAGGATTACATTTACATTACTACAGGGGGTACTTTTATGGCCGTTTGCACTGACCATTTTAACGAAGCCTTGGCGATAAGTATTCCTTAATAGCTGTGTAGATTATACCACGAGTCAATAATGATAGCTATTATATCCCCGAGGAATATTTACGAACTGAGCCGCGTTAGCGGCGAGGGAGTAACATTCCGAGGGAATAATAGCCGTTATTGCGAGTAGTGTACTCTACTTTATTTACGACAAATTAATTTATTTGAAATTTTCTTTCCAAAAACGCTCTTTGTTCATCCATGTCAATACTAATACATGCAAATACACAAGCACTATGCGTTTGTCACTGACACTTTTGAGTTTGTTCAGTTATATTATTTCCATGGTACTAATTATTTAATTTGAGAAATTCTGTGATTGGTGTGCAAGCGGGAATAATGACCATTAATCCCTAGGGGAATAATATATATGGCATTATACTGCCAAAGTCACAAATATAATACATTATATGTCAGTCGTAAATAAAATGACATTTTTATATGGAGAAATGTGACTTTAAGGAATACTTATCGCTAAGGCTTCCTCAAAATGGTCGGTGCAAACGGCCATTAATCCCTAAGGTGCATAAATAATTTTGTAATAAATAAATTCTGTGTTTAATTTCCCCAATTTCCTGAATTTCTGGTGAAATTTATCATTAAAACAGATAAAAAAGTTTTGCGTTGCAATAAAATAAATCGGCCGACTACTGGTTGGCGATTGGCCGACATTGGATTTTTGACGGCCGAGTACTGGGCAAATTGTATATTTTCATTATTTATTTTTTTCTAATTTTTATGTACATACTTATGCTGTTTTTGAGTTTTGGAGACTATAAGGACATAACCTAACAGTACCTATGGCACAATAACGTTAGGTTAAATTCTTGAATAATATTTTTTAAATTTATCATTAGTAGAAGATGGTGTTAAGTGGCTGACTACTGGCAATAATAAATCCGACGCATTTGGGCGCCAATCATATTTATTCGACTGTGGGTTGTCAAGAAGTGTTATAGTAATGTTTGAACCACCTCGGAAACGATAAGCTAATTTTTGTGCAGTTTTTTATGCATGTATGTAATTGTTGATATTAAAAATAGCTGAATAACTTTGCATACTGTCTCTATACTGTCTAGGACTGCCTATTGAAACTTTACTCAGAAATAGATTGATATTTTGTGCATCTTTAGTAAGTTACTTTCCCTTTTTAAGAAAAAGAAATATATACATGAAAAGGTAAAGTGGCGGTTGTTGCATTGTTGCCAAGTGTCGGTTTCTATCACGCTATACAGGAAAGAATCATGAATAATTTCGATTTCATTAGAACTGAGATTCAAATTCTTTATTATCAATTAACCTTAAGGGAAATGAAACGAGACTTGTGCAACATTTCGTCGATCTTCATGGACGGTCATGATGAGTCTATAAAGGTTCAGGTACATGACTCTTCAAAAGAAGAGTTAACAAGGGAAATGGCAGATTTGAGGAAATGTGTCAACCAAATGGCGCTCACGTTGGAAAAATTAGCAGGCAAGGAGAAACCGTCTACTAGGAGCAGCCCGCCACCTGTAAAAAAGTCAATTACAGCGTCGATTTCAACCCAGACCGATAGTGAAGAGACATCCCCTGTTACGCAAGTGGTCATTGATTCCCGAGTCTGTCCCCCACCTCAGAATTCCGCCCTAAAAGAAAACTGGCATTATGTGGTAGTGTCAAAAATCCCCCATCCTTTTACAGCAAAACAGCTTGCTCATTTTGTAAAGGAAAAACTTGGAACCACGGAGTTTATCAGATGCTTTCCAATGCTCCAAAATAAAGACTGCTCTCACACTGATTTCAAAGTTGGCGTTCAAAACAAAAATCACCTAAAGCAGCTTTTAGACAGAAGCATGTGGCCTCCAGGTACGGGTATAGAGACTGCTAATTCATCTGCAACACTTTTAAAGGCATCGCCACCGTCGGCAGCAATTACAGTAGATCCACAGCATCAGTCTCATCACCATTTCAAACCCAACACTGCGGAGGGCCGAAGTAGACCACTAAACTCTGACTCAACCCCGATTAACCCGACTAAGGATGATAAAAACTATCAGGATTGGTTCTGACAGGGAGGCTATAGCTGTTTCTAAGTCCCTGGCACTAGACAGCACAAAAATTGTTATGGATACAAGTAGAAAAAAAGATGAATCAATCATGGACCCGATGACTCCACCCATTGTGCGATTATCGCGAGCTTCTGATACAGCTGATGGTCGATATTTATTGGCTAGACTAAGAGACCCTGCCATTCTTAAAGCTCTTAGGCTATTCCTGGCTTATCTCCATGACCAACCATCCACCGTGTGTTTTGATGGGCACACTAACACCAGCATCAAATTAATGTTAGCTTCGGAGGGACTTCCTAGTGACTTGGACTCATTGCGGAAGTTATATTTCCGTTTCCACAACGCGTATGGCATTGGTCTGGCTGAAGTTGACGCTGATCTCTCCGCCTTCAGGTCTTACTTCTCGTCCGAGAAACTTCTCCGGTTACAGAATATTAGGGAAAGTCAGAGCAAATATTTCTCTAGTGGCTCTCCACGTAATAATAAATTTTTTTAGATAAGGTGACGCGACCAGAGGATCAAGCACCCTCTGTAAGGTTGGACGATGGCAAGCTTAGTGTATTTCTTATTAATATTCAGTCCTTAAGACACAAAACAGATGAATTATTTCTTTTATTAGAAGAGCTTAATTTTCCAGAAATCATCGCCATTACTGAACACTGGTTAAATATGGATGAACCTGTGTTTGTCAAAAATTACACCTCAATAGCTAGATTTAATCGAAGTAATTTATCTCACGGAGGCACTATGATAATGTTCACTAATAATGACTTTACTGCAATAACCAAGTTTGATAATTTATTATCGGAAAAAATATTTGAATTTTCCATCGTCTATCATAGTGGTTTTGACCTTTATATTGTTTGTTTATATCGATCACCGGACACAGACGCGCACATGTTTTGTCGGAATTTGCTGAGCTTGCTTGACTCCTTGCCCTTGAATTGCAAAATAATTTTATGTGGTGACTATAATATAAATTTTTCCTGTGTGTGCGCTGCTCAAGAATCTCTCCAGTCCATTTTCGACTCCTTTGGGATTGTGATGCATGTAAACTCTCCAACCAGAATAACCAAAACTAGTTCTACTACCATTGACTACTCTACTCTACTCTTGCATGTTTTTGACGCCAGCTCCCCAACTATTAACCTGGAATGCCTAATTGTTTTTATGGTGTTTTCAGCATATTATGGGAGAATACAAAAAAAAAACTTGGTTGCAGGACCTATGCTGATTATGATAGCGGAATGTTGAAACCAGCGATTGAAGAACGAGTAGGTAAATCCTATCGATTATTATCAAAAAAATATGGCATTTCCAGGTGCACCATTTAACGAAAAGTGAATAATCTCAATAAAAAAAAATCCCGGTGGTCAAATAGTCTTTACAGTGGAAGAGGAGCAGAGACTTTGTGGATTGTGGAAAATTTAGAAGTTGCTTGCCGTTGGGGGGGGCTTTCGTATCACGGACAACGACTTAAAACCTTTGGTAAAGTCGCAAAGATGGACGGGGTGATCAAAAATTCAAAAAAAATAACTTGCCTGGGAAAGATTGGGTCCGGCTTTTTTTAAAGAGGTCACATTTCAAACACTCCGTTGGTGTGACAATATCAAGCCTGCTTGCGCTAGGAGTCAATAGCCACCTTTTAAAAAACGTTTCTTTTGTCTCAAGTGATCCTTTTAGCTTGAAACATGAAACATGAGCAAAAGCTTGAAAAATATGGTTGTTGGTTGTCTCAAGTAACCCACCCTAGCGTCCGACATGAGACAGTCAAAAAAAAATTAAAAACCCTAGGTAACTTGTTATTCACATAAAACTCAACTTAGGCCCAGTTGTACAAACCAGGTTCAAACAGAGGCTCAGTTGAACTCTACTGGTACTTGAACCTTCCCATTTGAAATGCATTGCTGTCAGAAATATGCCAAAATATATATTTCTTGACAGCAATGCAATTCAAATGGTAAAGTTCAAATACCAGTAGAGTTCAACTAAACCTCTGTTTGAACCTGGACTGTACAACTGGACCTTATAAAACCGATTCTACGGGTTAAGACTCAACTTTTGACGTGTTTAAGTCATCGCTAAGTTAAATAGTTTCGAAAATATCGCTTGCTGAAAGTCAAAATCGTCTCAAGTCACCCGATTTTACGGTACTTGACTTAAATGATATGAATACCTACGAGTAACGTCAAAATTTGTCCTGCATTTGAAAATAGTCTCCCATATGGAACCGAAGCTGCTACAACGCTCAAGTATTTTGAAGCTATCTTTGATAGTCGCAGATATACACTCTTTATTTCTTCCCGATGTCTAACAAGTAGATTTTCATCAAATTTTGTTCAGGGAATGAAAGTACTGGTGTAGTATTTAGAGGAAAACATCGAAAAAACATCGCAAAGAAATATCGATGTTCTCTAATAATATCGAATAAAGAAACATCGAACATCGAAATAAGAAAATCGATGTTTTTGAAACATCGATACATCATGCGCATTCCTAAGATAAAACCGGTTATTCTTAGGTCTGACCGATACGTTAACTAAAGGTTAGCCCGCATTTATCTGATAGATATCACTATACGGTAGTGAAAATACACTCGTTTTTCTTATCCCTTGGATATTCTCTAATCTGTAGAATAAATATCGCTAGTTTGTTTTTTTTTTAAAGATAATTCCCCAAGTCAAAATTTTAGTAACTATGTTGGCAACACAAGCCTTTTCTACATAACAAATTTGAAAGTATTGACAATTTTACATTGTATTGCCAACACAATGTCATTTTCACTTTCATCTTTAAAAAAAAACAGATATGTTGCATCACGCATTCTGTTCCCTGCAAATCGGGGGCGACTGAGCACCGCCAGCACCGGAGCGAGTAGCTCGAGTGTTTCAAACTCTTGAAAGGAATACAACTATTGCGCGAGGCTGTGATTGCGCCCAATATTGCGCCTATGCGAAATGTCATTGCCCCCATTTTGTTATCTGTCAGCACCGTGTCAGCTGTTTGACGCCATTTTTTTTGTGTTTGACATTACAGTGGAGCTGCCACAGAAATTTTGTGGAACCGAAAAAGAAATCGGCCATCATCTTGATAATCCGCCAAGATTATTTCGTAATTCAAGATGACGACGGGAATGCCGGAATTGGGGTCCAAAATCAGTCTAATCTCAAAGGCAGATATTCGCTACGAAGGCCGATTATTTACTGTTGACCCTCAAGAATGCACAATAGCTTTGGCATCCGGTAAGTTTGATTATTTTTGTGTTCTCTACTACTAATTAAAATTTTATAATATTAACGCTTTATAGGTCTATTTTGCGTATTCAATAATTGTTCATCTATCGCTGATTTGATTAGAAATTTCCTTACAAATATAGCTGTAAAATAGATACAGTTATTATACAAAAAAAAAAAATTGGTAATTGAATACCTATTTGAAAGACCCTGTACCTATTTATTTATTCCAAATTTTTATTCAATTTGCTAATTATTAATGGGTTTTTACTATTTCTAGCTATGAAAATTCAAACAAAAAATGCTTGTGCAAACTACCTTGAAATTCCAAATTGTTTTTGTTGCAAAAAATGTTTATGGCATCCTGATAAAAGTACCTACCTTTTTTTTGTCTTCAGGATTAGAATTTATACATTCCTATAGTTTTTTAAGTGTTCAATGTTAATCTTATTGAAATAAATTTTTCCATTTTAAATTATTTTTTTGCAAATTCTCAGATCAACTAGGTACTCTTTTACATAATTATTTTAAAATTTCTAGGTTTAGGTGAAGCAATAGTTACACATTGCCCATGCATTTCTACGAAAGCGTAGAGCTGCCATGCTAATATTAAAAAATATTTTTATAAAAATTTACAGTTTTTCTGTAAATTTACCAATAACCCTGTGAGTTTGCAGTTTTAACATTAAAAAACTTTCAACGATAATAACCCGGTTAGTTTGGCTTAGTTTGCGATTTTAATCAAACATTACCATTATGTTTTCCAAATTATTGATTTTCGAATTATTAATTTTCGAAAAATATATTTTCAAAATTATTGAATTTTGAAAGAAAAGATTCGAAATAAGCGTTTTCGAAAAGGTTTATTTTCGAAATAACAGCATTCGGCAAAAAATCGAAATTTGTATTCTTGAAAATTGAACATGCATACAGGACTGATAAAAATTGCAAACTTATCCGAACTAATCGGGTTATTGTTATTGTTGTTGGTAATGTCAGACTCTAAATTGCAAAATAACCCAAACTAACCAGGTTATTATCGGTAAATTTGGTAATGCCTTCTTAAAACTGCCAACTAACACAAACTACCCAGGTTATGATTGGTAAGTTTGGTAATGCATTTTTAAAACTGTAAACTAATGGGGTTATTATCCGCGAGTTGTCAGTAACCCAAACTAACCAGGTTGTTATTGGTAAGATTGGATATATGCCTGATTAAAATTACAAACTAACTTAAACTAACCGGGTTATTATCGGTAAGTCTGTAATGTCCGTCGTTTTTAATCTGACACTTTCCGTATGAAGAGCGAGGAGGTGAAGATTATAGCAAAAACAGGTGTAACTTCAGGTGACCATTGGCGTTCTAATGTCCGATGCAGCAAGGTTTGGTCGATATAACGTTGAATTTACGATACTTCCCAACGTTGCATTACGTTGTAACAACAGTTGAATGTACGTTGACAGGACGGCACAATGTCATAATTGAGACAACGTTGAATGTGACCGTTGAATTAACGTCGTTTTTTTTTGTTGGCCTCAATCTTATAACAACGTTGATCAGATGTATTCGAGACGTCAGATTTCACGTTGAACTCAACCGTTATCACAACCTTGACCAGATGTGATGTAATTAAGACGTCAGATTTTACGTTGAGCCTGAGGTTGAGCTCAACCTTTATTTACAAGTTGAAATAGAAAAAATAGAACAAAAAACATGCTTCATAAGACATTTGATATCAAATTGCGTCTTATGAAACTTGTTCTATAGCTGGCTCTGGCAGAACATTTTTCAATTAAAATAAAATCACCAAAATGTTTGAGGTTATATAGGTACTTTATTCCACACATTTTTTAAATAAACACAAACCACAAACTCTTTGACACAAAATTTAATATATCGAAACAGTAAGGGGACACAAATTTGATCAAAATAAAACATTATTTGGAAGATTGTTAAAATTCAACTGGCTTGCTTGCTCTTAAATAGGAATTGAAAAGTATGAAAAGATTTCTATAATTTTGAGGAATTATTTCCGCCTACCAACAATTTCCACCAATTGAAGTTAAATCCAGGCTGGACACATTAATAAACACACAATGACAAAAATAATAACACCCCCAAGAATTGAGCTGGTGGTTCCCTACATTAGAACGCCAATGGTCACCTGACGTTACACCCGTTTTTGCTATAATCTTCACCTCCTCGCTCTTCATACGGAAAGTGTCAGATTAAAAACGACGGACATTACAGACTTACCGATAATAACCAGGTTAGTTTAAGTTAGTTTGTAATTTTAATCAGGCATATATCCAATCTTACCAATAACAACCTGGTTAGTTTGGGTTACTGACAACTCGCGGATAATAACCCCATTAGTTTACAGTTTTAAAAATGCATTACCAAACTTACCAATCATAACCTGGGTAGTTTGTGTTAGTTGGCAGTTTTAAGAAGGCATTACCAAATTTACCGATAATAACCCGGTAAGTTTTGGTAACTTTGCAATTTTAATTAAACATTTCCAAACTTACCGATAATAACCTGATTAGTTTGGGTTATTTTGCAATTTAGAGTCTGACATTACCAACAACAATAACAATAACCTGATTAGTTCGGATAAGTTTGCAATTTTTATCAGTCCTGTATGCATGTTCAATTTTCGAGAATACAAATTTCGATTTTTTGCTGAATGCTGTTATTTCGAAAATAAACCTTTTCGAAAACGCTTATTTCGAATCTTTTCTTTCAAAATTCAATAATTTTGAAAATATATTTTTCGAAAATTAATAATTCGAAAATCAATAATTTGGAAAACATAATGGTAATGTTTGATTAAAATCGCAAACTAAGCCAAACTAACCGGGTTATTATCGTTGAAAGTTTATTAATGTTAAAACTGCAAACTCACCGGGTTATTATCGGTAAGTTTGGTGATCTCTGATTAAAATTGCAAGCTAACCCAAACTAACCCTTACTATTAACTGAATTTACAGAAAAAGTGTAAACTTACAGAAAAAGTGTAAATTTACAGAAATAGTGTAAATTTTTATAAAAATATTTTTTAATATTAGCATGGCAGCTCTACGCTTTCGTACATTTCAATTATTTTTTTTTTTTTTTTTTTTGATTTCCTAGATCTTTTAAAAAAAGAATATGGTTAAATTTCTATCCATATCAAGATTTAGTCAGCCAAGACTTCAAATGGCTTTTGAGTAAAATTTTAAATAATTATTCACCGCCAAGTATTGTGGGTTTCAACAAGAAATAAACATAAACACTCTAATTCCAAGAAGGGAACTGTTTGATAGGTAATAGATACTCAGTAGACATTCTTTCAGGCTGATAGTAGAAACTAGAACTTTACATTGTTCTCCAAGTGGCAACTTGAGGGAAGATCCACCTCAAGATTCACTAAACAAACTTTATAACTGCCCTTTGTTATTTCACCCTTATACATTTTATTAGCTTAGGAACTGCAAGGAGAATTACACAATTAGTTTTCAGTACTAGTTTGTGATCAGACACCTTGCTATAGAAATAGAAATTGATAGTATGTCAAGTTAAATTACCTAGTATATAATTTAATTTTTCTCAGTTTCTTACATTCTTTGAAGATAAAATATTTTTCCTCAAAAAGCAGAAGTACAATGAAAGATACTGTTTAGATATTCAAGTTTGCTTTTGAAGAAATATGTAATAATTATTTTCAGCAGAAACAAAAAAAGTATCTTTAGAACTAAAATATGTAACTTTTTTTTTTTCAGTACGTTCTTTTGGTACCGAAGAGCGTGACACCCAGTTCCCAGTCCCAGCTCAGAACCAAGTCTACGACTACATCCTTTTTAGAGGTTCAGACATCAAGGACATTCGTGTAGTCAACAGCGTACCCCATCCTCAGCCCCTCAATGATCCGGCTATTATGCAACTATCAGTGCCCCCAACTCTGGGCGGGCAACAGTATCAACAACATCCTATTCTGGGCCATATGGGACACAATCCTTATGGATCGTTTATGCCGCTGGGTGGACTAACAGCCAGTGCCAGCACGGGCCTTCAGACTGGCATCAGTAGGGCAGGTTCCACTTCCGGCGGTGCTTCGAAGCCAAGTGAGTTGATAATTTCGCCACTGGGGGCGCCAATAGATGTTGGTGTTGTGGCACCCGCGATTTTATCTCCTCCTCCTGGAGAGCCTCCTAGGCCCAACGAGCACTCTGGTAACAAATCTTATTTTTTTTTCTCACTTTGCATTTGCTTGCTGCTTTGATTTGGTTTTTTTAGGTAATGTATCATAGATTCCATTTACATTCAATGTAGTTTAATATGTTCCATTTCATTTTAACTTCTATTTAATTGAAGCTAGAACTTTCTACTAGCCCACAAAACATTTATTTTTCTATTCTAAGGTAGGTTATAGTTGAATTTAGAAATATACTCTAATTGCATGTGACACTTTTGATAACAATTCAAAATGTAATAAATAAGTAAATTTTCCTCAGTTTACCCACTATAAAAGTAAGTATAGTCCATAAAAACAATTGTATTTTTCATTTCAAATACATTTGTGCTTCAAATTCTCATATCATAGAATTATTTAACTTCTTGCCAGAAAAAGTGAGTAGCTTGACAGAAATCATATACATTTCATGCTTTTGTTACCATAACTGCTTTTTGCCGCACATTCCTTATTTTATATAAGGTACCTGTCCCAAATAAGGCCACATTAAGAAGTTTTATTTTTTCCTAACAATATCCACCAAACCCAACAAAAACCACGAGCTTATATGTGAAGTGTTTTGCTTCTATTACTTGAATATTAACGCCAATTTATTTATTTTTCTGAATAAGTGGTCGTTTTTGCGTAAAACAAAGACGCTTACCATTGGCCTTATTAGGATCACTATGCTCCTAATAAGGCCACCATTAAAAAATGCTTAAAATAAATACAATTATTTATAAAAATATTATTTGAGAAATAGTACACAAAGTAGAACTTATATGTTTGCTGCATTCCTAAAAAAACAATAATTCCAAGTCCTGGTGATCCGAATAGGTCTATATACAACTAGAACAAATGAACCGCAGTATCTCTTGCTTGGAGAGACTCCAGGCATTTCAAAAAACACTTAGGTAATAATATGACACATTCTTTTAAAAAAACACTGTGATGTGAGGCCGATTGAACATTTTTCGTATGATGGCCTTATTAGGAACATGTTGAATTGATTAAAAAAAGTCTGTAACTAGAAATCTAGCAAAGATATTATTCTGTAATTACTCTGTAGCTTTCTCAATACATAAATATCCGTGTGAAAATTACATTCGCTCCATTCACTTTATAAATATGTGTATAAACTGATTAAGTTCCAGCCTCACAGTTATAACGTGACATATGAAATATGTGGTTGGCCATTTTTCGACATATGACGAGTTGCTAGGAACCCTTGCATTAATTTTTGATTTGCATTATAGATTTCTGTTTTAATAATATCGTAATTTTTGGAAATGGGATTCAATATTAAGCAATAAAGGGCACTGGCCTTATTAGGTACATGGCCTTATTTGGGTCAGGTACTTATTTGTTTTTTATGGTCCATGATTGCCTATCTGACAGTGGACTTGTATTCAATCAATCAATATATTACAGAATTTTTTTCTAATTTACATTGTTTAACAAAGTATACTTATTGCTATGTGTAGTCTTAATTTGCTATTTTAACACCTAGTTGATTTGTTCCCCTGTATATATTACATATTTTCAATTGGTTTGAAAATCAGTATACTTACATTTTGTATTTTTTCTAAATATTTTAATTTTAAAAACTAATATTATGTAAATATTTGCAGTGTAAGGCGCTAAGAATTATTTTACTAACAATTGAATTTATCCCTATTTATTAATTTCTTTCTAATGACTTCATTTCAGAAGTTTAATGAATTCCTCATTTTTGTTAAATATAGGACATCTACAGTTTTTGATAATTTTTTTTCAAATTTGATATTTTTCTTAATTCTATTGGTAGTAAGTTGAAAAACTTTGGGCCCAAGTGGTTTAAGAATCTTAAGTTCATTGTTGACTTACTTTGCAGTACCTGTAAGTTTATTTGAGTATTAGTTCGAGTTTGGTAATCATAATTCACATATTTCTTAAATTTACTTTGTTTGTATACAAAAATGCATGTTTTGAAGATGTATAATCTATAAGGATCTTACATTAAAAATCTGATCATTATTGATTTGATATTTCCAACAACCAATATTAACATAAACATTTAATTAGTAGAATAATCCACTGTCAGTTACCCAGGCGAATCAGGAATGCTTCTAAAAATCTCAGTTTAGATTCTGTTTTAGATTTCATTGGAGGGGGCGCAAGCCGGAGTACCACCCCTGCTTCCATGGGGTCCCGTAGGTCCATGTCAATTGACCAGGGTACTCAAGCGGGTGGAAATCCAAGGGTAAGTTACAGGTTTCTGTTAAAATTCATATTTTTCTAGCAAGGAGACTATAAATGAATAATTTCTTTTTAAATAATAGGGAACTTGCAAGTGAAGTAAAATTTTCCAAATTTGTTTTAAATCGATAGTTTATGCTGCACAATATTCATATGACCAGTTTTTATTTAACTGATACCGCCCTTGTTACACAAAAAATAATATTAAATTTGAAATAAAAACTTTCCCGCCAAAACAATGCTCCATGATGAATACCTGTTTTGACGTCACGATTCTGTAAACAAACCCGTCAATAGGGAAATCTGTGATAGGGAATTTGCACGTAAAAAAAATAAAAAAGCAGTCCTTTACAATAGTCTTCATCCATTGCGACAATTTTCATAAAAAGCAAACTTTAACACACTTGAATAACACAAAAATAGCACTGCGTTAGCAGGAGTTCGTTTGCTTTGTATTTGATGTTTACAAAATCTCAACGTCACAGGCGCTGTAAAATTGAGATTTCGTGTTTTCGCGCCAAAGTATTTCATTTGAATTTCAATAATTTTTTTTTTCGTACAACGTATAAATTAAAATGGAAAAAAAGAAAATTATGTAATAACTGACGACTAGAAGTATCTAAAAAAAAATAATTTGAGAAATATGAAAATTCCCTATTGTGCAATTTTGATAAAATAATTGTAATTGTTGTTTTATTCTCAGGATAAGAGGCAAGTTAAACCAATCCAGCCACCCAGGGGTCAACACCAGCAAAGGGTGAGATCAAATGAAAGGAGGGATTCTCAAAACAGGAATGCAGATAATCAGGTAATAATTGCTTGTATAAAATGGTGGTTTATAAATATTTTTTTGTCATACGCTCCCAAAAACAGCTATTTTACGGACTCATTCAAGTCCGTAAGATGCTTCTTTTCAGGATTTTTTTTTCTTTCTGGTTGCACCTTTATGATTTCAAAAATTAAGGAAATTTTGCAAATTTTAGCGTTCTGAAGAATTCTAAAAAGCGTATGACAAAAAATAGTGTTTGTCACACGTACCTAACGAAGTTTTTCAGGACGAATCATTGCTGTTTCCGACGAGGCGTTAGCCAAGTCCGGAAACAGCAATGATTCGTCCTGAAAAACTTCATTTTAGGTACTTTTGACAAAAATAACTATTTTGGTGAGAGAACTACATGGGCATTGGTTGACAAGTCATTACAAAATCATAGTTACTACAAATATTTACATCTAAATTAAAATAATACAAAAATTGAAGACTTTGATGCCAATACATAACTTTTTAATTCATGTTGATTTTGTGTCCTGATGAATGACTTTCTGGGATTTAATGTTGGCTATAGGACTTGGCACAAAGAAAACTCAATTTTCACTTGGTGACGTTTCGTACATAATATATTAGTACTTTTTCAAACCCTTAAGGTGCATCCAGACTGGTGCAACCAACAGCGCAATGTTTGAATTTGGTTGTGGAAATAATAATTCACACTGATGAGCTAAAAAGCAAGTGCTACCCAACTGACAAGGGATAAATTGTTATTAGAGAGATATCGGTAACCCAAAGAGCATCATGCAGTATTAGCGCCCACATTATTTTGACATTAAACCTATGCGCAAGTCGATTTTTAAAACTTTGTACTGAAATAACGTTACCGCATAACGTAATTTACCCAGCATTTACGTTAAGCGCTATTTCGAGTAAGGCCTAAACAAGGTTCAAATAGGCATATGCAGGTGGAATAATATAGATTATGTTTATTGTTTATTTTGTTCCATTATTCAAAAAATTATAAAAAAAAAGCATTGAAATTTCAAATCCTCTGACCCTGACCATAAGCAACAGACACAACACAAATCAAATCACAACAACGTACAAGTTAGGCTAAGGTTATAAAATAGCGGATGCGAACAGGCAAATTTTACGTAGAACTGTTTTCCGATAACTGTTATTTGAAAGCATGATACTGCTTCACATAAAAAAATAACCCCTGACGTTATTACCGTCCATACACACTATCTGGTTCACCGATTCTCTATTATTTTAATTATTGTCTAATTTGTTTTAATTATTCCTGTATATTTTTTTGTGTAAATCTTGTTAGGTATTTAATTTGATTATGTTTTACCAACCCATAATTTCAATGAGGTGTGTTTCCTGTTATCCTATGGCGTGTAAAGACTAATTGTTTTACAAGTAAGTTATTGTTTTGTTATTTTTACCATAGATGTTCTCTGTTTGTTAGTAGCTACTTAGTTTATTTTTCAAGTTATATACACTATTTGGACCTACGAGACCCATTTTAATAGTAGTTGTATGTTTTAGGGTTTGAAAAAGTACTAATATATGTATGAGACGTTACCAAGTGAAAATTGAGTTTTCTTTGCGCCAAGTCCTATAATCTATAACCCATGTTAAATCCAGAAAATAACTTTTTAAGTTCAAGTAATTGTAGATAAGAGGTTGTGGATATGTAAAAACTGCGAAATTTCCTATTTTGTCAAAGGGATTTAATTACCAGCCTGTTCCAACCGATATGAGAATCGAGAACCGTTCTTAAACCAGTAATTTCCAGTTGCACACCTATTTTCCAATAAGTTGAACGTTTATCCTACTTGACAAATGAATTGATCGACTGGAAATTACAGTTCTAGAATGGTTCTCATGGCAGTTGGAACCAATAACCCATTAACACAGATAGACAGAACATCCCATTGATAAAATAGTTTTGTTTTGGTTGACTACATGTTTATGGGCCAGGGGGGGCATAGAATAAGGTTTATAGTGGGTATAGAATGGACAGTCCCGTTATACGGATCGGACAACCATTTGTGGCGCCATCTGTTTTCTATGAAATGAGCTCATCCCATTGTAGCAGCTTGTAGAGCAGTTTGCTTCTTATTTTTTTTAGATTTGCTTTTTATTTATTTTATAATAAAGACACAATTTGATGCAAATTTAACAAATAACGGTTTATTACAAGGCCGCGTTCACCAGATACAAACGTTGGTAAACGCTTTACGATTGTTCTGCTGAACGCTACGTTGAATTTGTGTTGAAACCAAACATGTTTTGCAAACAGTCGCCATTTTTGCAAGCATAATTTAAGAGTGTTTATAATTTTCAACACTTTTTGTTTTGTGTGGTGACATGACATTCAGAGGGTGACGTTCTATCATTGAAAAGTTGAATCGTTTAGCAGAACCAAGAGTTTATCTAACGTATTCTGTTGGTATTGTAAACGGTTAACAACCCGTTTTGGTTCTGGTGAACGTAGCCATTGAGAAAAGAAAAATATGTTGGCTTCTCGAAACTTGTCAACAAAAGCCGCTTTCCAGCTGCCCATTTTGAGCACGTAATCGAGCTATTGCGCGCACAAATGCTTCAAGCGCGTGTTTGTGTTCCAGCCGTACTGCGCTCCGAGATCTGCTAACTTTTGCGTTTCAAACACAGAACACTGTGCTGCACCGTGCTTGAAGCACACAGCTGGAAAGCGGCTAATGTCAACACTTAACAACACAGAATTGAATAACAATAATAGTCTTTACACTAAACATAACACTGTGAAAGTCCACAAATACACACAGATAACGCTCTATCACTACGAAACACTTTTTCAACGAACAGAAATATTAAAGCAACAATAAGAAGCACAACGTTTTCCAGTTCATCGTTTTGTCATCATTTGTCATTTCATGAATTTATGTCGGTTCATGTCATAATTTAATTAGTAATCATGTCACCCTTCTTCTGAAGCGGAGACACAGATTAACTCGTCCTAAAGATAGGAAACTTCCATGTAAAATGTTCGTTCGGAGCTGTCTAAAAAATTACACGTATGAGAGTTCACAAAACATCCCCCCTTAGAAAGGTAAGTGCCGTGTTGAGAACCTGTCTATTACAGTGGCTAAATAAACCTTTACATACAGTGGCGACAATAGAGGTTCCGCCGCCATCTTGTTCCCAATCTCTTGTTACTTTTAAATATTAGTATATAGGATTTAAATGGACATCTATCATAAAAAATTGAAATCGACGTATTTGATGACCATTATTAGGTCCATCAAATACGTTGTTTTCCATGATTTATGATGGATGTTCATCTAAATCCCATATATTCATATTCAAAAGTAACAAGGGGTTGGGAACAAGATGGCGGCGTTTTTAATATAAATATATGGGATTTTAGAACCAATCAAAAATGAGACAGCAATTGTCGCCACTGTGGGTTATAGAGTCACTGTACTGTCTATAAGTTTTCAGCGCCTCTAGTGACTGGGGGGGTAAGCTTTTGTAATTCTGGATTTATTGGCGAATGCAAAACGCAATTAGGGTTCGTTCAGTATCTTATTTGTTCCGGTGGATCGTTTGCACCATTGTTTGATTCTAGCGATTCAACACCACCACTTTAAAGTTTCTACCATTTTTTGGCATAAAATAATTGTGCCAAAATGAAGAAACTCATAAAATGGGTAGTGTTGAAGCGCCTTCAAGGTAAAATTGACTAAAAATTAAGATGACAAATTTAGATATTTATTAAAGTTTGAAACAGAAAATATTAAAGAATATGGAATTAATTACAATTATTGCGAAACAGTTTTTTTTCATGTAAGTATACATACATAGGTAGGTAATGCTAGTTAAGTTAAAGATAATAAGGACAGTTACAAGAAGTAATGACGTACATTTAACAATAGCTTGATGAAAAACTTAAATCAAATAAAATGACAAAAGAGGTCCCTTTCTCACAATCCAAAATCGTTGTTAACCTAACAAGTGAGGAAAGTGTTTCTGCACGTGATGGAAGTTGCACGAATGACAACAAAAAGCAGAGTTCAAACAAGTCCAGAAAATACACTTTCCGCATGTGTTAGGTAGAAAGTTTATGTAGTTATACATAATATAAAGCTCATTCAAGAAAATGATTTCGCCTGGATGATAGAATAAATATTTTTGATAATAGTCTATACCCTTTACCACTAGCTTTAAGCAAAGACAACACCAACAACTTCTCGTCCAATGTAAATCGTCTAGCTTTAGGCTTTTGGTTGTGAGTACGGACTTGGCTTAAAATAAAGCTGTATATCAATGGATTGACGTGGTCTACGACCCTTTGAAATTTGGTTTATGATGCAAGTTATTCAGCAGTAGAAACTTTGGATTTAAATGACGACAACCTTCTACTGATTCTTCTTAACTTATTGCTGGATTCTATAACTTTGGAATAAAGATATTTTTCCCTTGGGGATAGGAATTTTTTGCCTAGTGACGTTAATGTTCTTTAAAATTTGGCATTGTCCCTCATGACCTGCAAAAAAAAAATAGATCAAGATTGGAGACGAGCACATTTAGCTTCTAATTTTTCTAGCATTCGACTGCAAGTTTTAGTAATTAGTAGTCTTTTATAGTAGTAGTCCTACTTGAGTTAGGATGTTTTAAAATTCACCTACTTCCAACTGGGTGGTTATTCATTAAGCAATAACACTTAGGTACCTACCAATAAAAGTTTTAAGAGACAAAGTTGGTTGGTGACTTTTTCATGTTTGCAGATGTGATGGTTCCACTTAGTGTAGCAATGTCTGCCCGAATTGCAGAAGTTTCAGTAGATAAAAATTGACGACATGAAGGGCCTGGTTGATCTAAAACAGAAATTTCGTTACCAATGATTCTACCAAAAAAGTTTGGATACATGCATTGTAGAATATGGTGTACCAGGAATATTTTAATTATTGTGTCTCCTGATAAAGGAATAAACATTTAAAAAAAAGAAATGAATAATATTAGCTTTGTTCCAACACAGCAGAAAACCGTACAATGTACCGTCACGATTCTGCGCAGAAACTAAAATTGTTATACTGAGTGGTTTCGAAACCGTTCATGGGACGATTTTTTGACGTGTTGGAACAGAGTTATTATGTTTATTTACAATCATACATGTAATGTTGACTTTACTGACTTTTAAAAAGTTCGAAAATGTCACTTTTTTGACTTTTACTTTCGGCCCACGGGTCGAAAGTTTACTTTCGACCCGTGGGCCGAAAGTAAATGAAATGTTTAAAATTTATTGTATTTTTTGACTTTTACTTTCGGCCCACGGGTCGAAAGTAAACTTTCGACCCGTGGGCCTCGAGATTTTAGTTAGACCTCGGCTGTGCCTCGGTCTAACTAAAATCTCTCGACAGTAATGAAACACTTTCCACCTCGGTATGTAATATACTATTACCTACCTATGTCAATCATAGTTGCGAAACTAATTTCTGAAGGCGTCTTAGGACTCTTCGACGAGTTTCAACTGTGTCGATCTCCTCTTTTTGCCATTTTGGTGATTGTGGTTTATCAATTAACGACTCCTCACTGTTTTTGATAATTGGGGCTAAAATTAAAATTAATTTTAATGTTTCTGACCTATGCTCCTTTAAACCCGAATTCTAACACGTTGTCGTTAATCAGAACTATGCGGAGGAGTAAGTGAAAATGTAAGTACGTCTTTCTCACATATATCTAGTATTTACTTACCTTCAGGGAGATACAGCAAAAGCGCAGCATTCCATGTGAGTCCTCGTCTGGCTTTTGGATCGCCAACAATAAATTCTCGAGGAAAATGTCTTGTTCACGCTCTATAATTATTATAAGCCTTCTCGACACTGAAGCTATTTAGTAAAGGATTGCGAACTTTTTCTAGCCATTGTTTCATTTTTTCGGCATCTTTTGGAAACCGGAAATAGCTGCTGTATTTGTCGCCGCACCCCGGAACACAGCATTTCTGATGCTTTTCAATTAACAAACTGGGAGAAGACATTTTGAGATAATAATTATTGATAATTGATAGGTAATTGATAATTCTAAATGTTGGGAGAAGTTCAAAATTTAAATTTTGACGACTGGAAATGACAAAATAAACTTCAAATTTTGGCGCACGGTCCGGCAGGAAAAAGAAAACTTTAATAGGTTGATTGAAGCGCCTCTAGTGATTGGAGGGGAAAGCTGAAACGACTAGACTGACGTCTCTCATAAGACTTACATTTCTAAGGGGGGATGTTTTGTGTGAGAGTTTCATGACTGCCAAAGCTATGCGGCGCTAGTATAGCAAAGCCACAAGCAAATGTCATCTCTGAAAGAATGTAATTTGTCATTGTATTTGCCATTAGTCATCCGTTTGATGAGTGTTCTTCCTTATTCTATGGTGTTCTTTATTTGATTTTCTATCAATTTTTGGTAAAACTTTGACTTCTCAATATGTTTTTAACCAAAGAGACTTTATGTTACATGTAAAAACATTGTGGAAATGGTTTTAGTGATGGTATTTATTTGCAATTTTTGACAAAGTCATTTGTGCACTAGACCCTTCAACTTTTTATTATTATTTTTTTTTCAATACGGTTTTCTGTAGTTGTGTTAAAGGCTGTTCTGTTGAAGAAGGAGATAGTACTGAAATGTTGTTGTTTTATTTCCAAAAAAAAAGGTTTAATAATGAAATGAAATTGATTAGACAAATTATTTGAAAGAAGGCGGGAATCACGTGACTATTGCCACAATACTGGACATACCGAAGTGCACACTAGCGCCACCATGCTGTGGCAGTCATGCAACTCGCTGCATGAGTAAGACAAAGATAGGGAAAAAGGCTGGAGTTTCCTATCTTTAGGACGGGTTAATCTGTGAGCGGAGATACCTTGGAGATATCGGGTCTTCAAAAAAAAAAAACAATCAAAGATTGCTATGGTTTTTTAAACGTATGTCTTAGCAATATTTTTCTTTAATTTTGACAATGTCAGTCAATGAAATTTAATGTCAAAATGTCATGTCAAAAATCCTGACCAATAAAGAAACAATAATGCGACGTACGTTTTCGTAACCAAAGCAATCTTTGATTGGTTTTTTTTTTGAAGACCCGATACAATCAACAACGCGCACGCAAATCAATTGATAGCGCCTCTACCGGGCATGAAACAAGTTTTTCATCGACCCAAGTGGTACATTTGAAGATCGCGGGGTATGAGGGGGGGTGATCTGTGAAAGCGGCTAGGAGTAGGGAATCAAATGATTCCGCTAACTCCGCCCCCACTTTACTATCGCATACTTGGCAACTCTGAAAATGAAACCAGAATCAGTGCTACAAAAGTGTATTCCTATCCTTATATTTTACATGATTTTAGAAAAAGATGCGGATACACTCAGTGCGCACTGATTGACAAATGGAAATTGTCATAAAATACAGGTAGGTCGCGTATTGACATGACAATTGAATAGAAGCCGCTGATTGGTGGAAAGGTGGAATTTGAGGTGGAATTTATTTTCTTGCAGCGTTGCTAATATTCATTGAAAAATGATCGCATTCCATGTGTTAGAGAAAGATACAAAATAACACATGGATTAATAAATAGTGGGGAGAAATGCGGTTCCTGGGATGTAGTCAACCAATATTATTGTTTACTGTTCTGTCTATCTGTGTTAAAGGGGGTGTGCGCCAAAAAAACAACTTCATCTCAAAAAAAAGAGAAAAAAAATCTAAGAATAACAGTGAAATCCGCACCCCTCTATGACAAATAATACCGCAGATATGGCTCTATGAAGGTACCGCATCTCACCCTATGACGTCACGAAAGCTCAAGCGACGCACGAGAAAGTGGATTTAATTAAATTTACATAATGTTTTTCCTGTGTCACCTGCAATAATCTAAACAAAAACCACTCACGCGTGCCGGGAACAATCAAATTAACAATGCAGAGCGCCGATGGACGAAGTTTTCGTGACGTCACGAGAGCGTCGTCCACACTTTAAAGCGGTATATCTCAGCGATGGTTTATCGTAGAATAACGAGGTTTGAACAGTTATTCTTAGATTTTTTTACACTAAAACTTTAATTTTTGGCGCACACCCCCTTTAATAGGTCATTGGTTGGAACAGAGCTAATATTTACTAAATCACTGTTGTTTGATATTTACCCAAATTCTTATCAATATTTTTTTTGCAAGGAGAATTACACATTTAATTTTCAGTACTAGTTTGTGATCAGACACCTTGCTATAAAAACAGAAATTTCTAATTATCTAAAACTGAATTTAATTATTTAGTTTGTATTGTAATTTCTTACATTATCCATTATTTTAGCTCTAACATTTTCTCTGTTAAACAAAAATATCACTATTAGGTAAAGTTTGTTTCTCCAGGGTTTGTACTTGCCACCAGCATTTGCCTTCCTTGTTTAACAAATCAAAATTGACTGAAATAAATCAATGACGTCAAAAACGTTCGTCGGTTCTTAAACCAGAAGTCATTCATTTTAATTTGTCAAAAAAATTGAATGTGTCATATGAATTAATCTACGACAACCCTTTTTTTTCAAGTTTCAAGATCAAGTATGAACCCTGGTGAAACGGACCTTATGTACTCCTGAATAAGGAAGGAAGTTTAAGAAACATTACTTTTCCATTATTTTTAATTTATTTTTTTTTTCAATTCAATTCAATAAAGCTTTATTGTCCTAATTCTTAACAAAATCACTGACAAAGCAAAAGGTACAAAGTAAGTCCTAAAAACTATACATAAAAAGCAGGAAATAAAATTTCATAATAAGTTCCGTCTAAAATAACAATAACAATTTAGGTAAGTGCTTCAAGCAGCGTGACACTAGTCATGAAAGAAGCCTTTAGCAAAATTGTTTACTACGTATATCATAAATATCACTGAAAATGGTTAAAAGATTAAAATAACAAACAAATTAGAAATAACAAACAACAAATCCAAAATGGGAAATCACACAAGCAAATAAAAAAACAATAATAAAACACAATAAAATAAAATAGAATAAAATAAAATAAATAAAAAGTTTAAAATATAGTAACATAATCCGTCTTATAAAACTCTAAGATAATATAATAGATGCAAATAGTCAAAGTCAAAGTCAAAAAATGCTTTATTGTCTAAGAACAAAATTCTCGTTGACAAAGCTGTAAAAGGGGGAAAAAAAGTATACAAAAATAATTCCAGGGCCATAGAGTACCAAGATTAAAATAATTAAAATAAAAATACAATACAAGGTCAGACTAAAACAATAAAATCATTTAAACAGTCATTAAAACAAAAGATGAAGTCACTTTAAAAATCAACATAAAAATAAACATAAATCAACATAAATACAAAAACATGTTCATTCTAAAATATAAAATAAAAAATGTCAAAATTGCACAAACGTAAAGTCAACAAACACAGAAGTCATTAAATAAAACTACAAATTATATTCAGACAGTCACAAGAAAGCATCTTGGAAGAATTCTTCTGTGCTAGAGTAGGCCTTTGATAATAGAAGCCTCTTTAAGATGTACTCTAAATTTTTTACCAGATACTATCTGTCTCAGATGCAGTGGCAGATGGTTAAAGATCTTTTTACTTTGATAGATTATTAGAATAGAATAGAATAGAATAGAATGTTTATTTCCAAAATGTACAACATAGTATACAAAAAAAAGCTTGCAAAAGCTATATGGAAAAAAATTTAAATCTAATTTTTATCATACAATAAAAATTATTAAATTGAGTTTGGCTTTACATAAAGTAAGCAACAAGTTTACAGTAGGTACAAAGAGATGTAAAATACAAGTCAAATTGACAACACACAAACACTTTAAAAAAAAAAATTAACAATAAGGAAATATACAGTAGGTAGCCAGTAATAAATATAAACATTTGGGCAGTAAGTAAAATAATCATTTCTAAACTAAAATGGTTACAGTCAGCACTCACAGTTCCGGGACAGCTGGCTCTGGGACGCGGGCAAAGTTGTAATTTTAAGAAGCATCTAAGCTGTTTTCTCAAAGCTCAAAATTTATAGAAATTTTGCACATTATCTGTTTGAAGGTCACAGATAACGTATGTAAATCGTCAGACGTCTAGTTTGTTGCAAAAAGGGGGTCAGACGTCCTCAAAGTTTTTATTTTATGGCATTTTCTTCAAATATATTTGTCAAATACCTGCAAAAATATATTTTGACAGGACACCGAAGAAAATGCCATAAAATAAAAACTTTGAGGACGTCTGACCCCCTTTTTGCAACTAACTAGACGTCTGACGATTTACATACGTTATCTGTGACCTTCAAACAGATAATGTGCAAAATTTCTATAAATTTTGAGCTTTGAGAAAACAGTTTAGATGCTTCTTAAAATTACAACTTTGCCCGCGTCCCAGAGCCAGCTGTCCCGGAACTGTGAGTGCTGACTGTACACTAGAATCACAGCATATACAAAAACAATCAGCAGGCTAACTCTCACGCGCATCTTTTCTGCGCACGCCGCCATTAGGGGATACTATTGTGTCATAACGCTGTCATTGAACGGCAGGAGCGCCGAAATTTTATTTTATTTGTTTATTTCTGACGGAGGTCATAGGCGTGCGGTGTAGAGCGGAATTTTAGCTATGATTTTCAAAATGATTTTGATATATTCGTATAGTCATTTATGGTGTTATCTGTTATCATTCTTGTATATTCAATAATAATAATAGATTAGTAATTAAAAATATTATTATATGTAAGTAATAATAAATTAGTTTATTTAAAGCCAATACGACTCTGTCACAGGAAAGAAAAAACCTAAATTATCGTTAATCAGGCCCTGTTCCGTATCCCAAAATGGCCGCTAGTGACATTTTGACGATGAATTCCTTTATTACACGGGCTGTCACTCAAGTTAGCCTGCTGATTGTTTTTGTATATGCTGTGCTAGAATTCTAGCACTAAAGTACGACCTATTTTGAAAATATCCGCCTTGCGAAAACTCTTGCATGTTTTTGACGCCAGCTCCCCAACTATGAGGACCAGCTTGTTTGCCGCGAACCAATCATTTATCTCATCTAGCAGCTGTCTACCTTCTGTTTGAAGATCGTTCAGGAGTTTTTTATGTGAAGTAATGCTGGTATCGTCAGCGAAAAGTGTAAATAAAGCGGATGGAAAGTTGATGTCAAGATCATTAACATATAATAAAAATAATAGTGGTCCCAATATAGATCCCTGGGGTATGCCACATGTGAGTGGCCTCAACGTTGACTGTATTTGTTCCAAATTATTATTGACATTTTGTTCGACTTCAACAAAAATTTGCCAGCCGTGGATGTAGGAAAAAAACCAGTTATTGGTAATGCCATAGAATTCCAATTTTTCAAGGAGTATATTATGGTCGACACAATCGAACGCCTTTGACAGGTCGCAAAAGATGGTCAAAGGATGTTCTCTTTGGTCTAGAATGACATTTACGTTTTTCACCAAATTATGTATAGCTTGGGTGGTGTTTTTCTTTTTTTGGACTCCAAATTGATTTTTACTTAGAATGGAATTTTGTGCAATATACTCTGTCATCTGATTTTTTACTGCTGTTTCTAATATTTTGTTAATCGTTGGTAATAATGAGACAGCAGTCTGGAAATATACCAGATTTTAATGAGAGGTTTATTAAGTAAGTTATTGGCTTTTTGAGTATGTTTATGGTATTTTTTATAACTGTAATAGGTATTTCGTCATATCCAGAACTAGGTTTTGATAATAATTTTTTAGTTATCCGAACGACTTCTTTTTCGGGGACCTCCTTGAATGAAAATGGACGGTTTAGATTTACTTTAACATTTTTTAAGAATTCAGTATGTGTTTTTTTGCTTTTAATTTTTTCCATGAGTTTTTGTGCAATTGTTTGGTAAAACTGAGCAAAATGGTTTGCGACTTGAGTTGGATCAGTAATTTTTCTATTATCTATTTCCAGTTCCAGGTTTTCTTTTAATTTTGAGGGCTTTTTTTGTATGTTTGTTTTTATTGTATCCCATGTTGTTTTAATTTTTATTGAGTTTTTTGTTTGTGTGGAGGAAGGGATAGGAAGGTTCACATTGTGTGTTTGTCGAGTGGTATGTACAGATGAAAATTCGTGTATGTTTTCCTTAAACTTTTTATGAACGAGACATGAAGTCTCTAGTAAAAAAATAGCAGGAAATGTAAGCAATTTATGACGCAAAAACAATGGTCTACATGAGTCTCGTAATCCTATCTTAAACATATACCTTAACGCCCTCTTTTGCTACACAAACAACATATTAAAGAGAGACAATGAACAAAAACCCCAGAAACATATTCCATACCGCAAATGGGATTTAACGAGTGCAAAGTATGCACTTTTTGTTGTCCCAAGATCTAGCTTACTCGATATTACTCTGATTGCATAACATCCTGATGACACCTTTTTGCTCACGTATGTTAAGTGAGGCTCAAATTTTAATCTATCGTCTATGTATACTCCTAAAAACTTACTCGATTTTTGACTGGCAACAGTATCTGCCTCTAAGGTAATTCCCTCAAAATCACATTTAAATGTTAACACATTTGTCTTCGACACATTAAAAGTTAAACAATTCACATCAGTCCATTCTTTTACCTTAACTAAATCATTATTGATATCCGATTTAAGCTGTTCTACATCCTTATTTACCCAGAGAATCGTGGCATCATCAGCAAACAGTGTAAATACCCCAACTATATCAATGCTAGACAGATCGTTGATGTACAATAAAAATAATAGAGGTCCCAAAACAGATCCTTGTGGAACCCCTGCACTTATAGCCAGTTGTTCAGAATCAACACCATCAAAAGTAACTCTCTGTGCCAGTTCAGAAAAGTAGAACTCAAACCACTTTAGAGCTACCCCCCTCACCCCATAGGCTTCCAGCTTACATAACATTATTTTATGATTGACACAGTCAAAGGCCTTTGACAAATCACAAAAAACCGCTGCTGCGACATCACCGTTATTTAATCCCAAATATAGTTTCTCCAAAAATGCGAAAATTGCATCATTTGTGCCACATGACTCCTGAAATCCAAACTGTTCACAACAGAGAATACTATGTTTTTTAAGAAAACTCATTAAACGCGCCTTGACTAGCTTTTCTATTACTTTATACATTGTAGGCAACAATGAGATTGGCCTAAAATTTGAGGGTGTATGGCAGTCACCACCCTTGTAAAGAGGTAAGACCCTTGCAAGTTTCAGACATGAAGGGAAAATACCTGATTGAAAGGACTGATTCACAGAATCAGCAAACACCTCTAGAACCGATTCGGGCAAATGCGAAAAGACCTTCAGCGTAATCTCATCCCATCCCGCAGAATTTTTATTTTTAATATCCTTTAAGGTGTCTCTGATTTCTTGTGTTGTAGTAGGTTTAAAGAAAAAAGACTCGGATACGCTTATGTGACTTATATTCTCTAGGGTTAGCCCCAGAACTAATTTTGCTAGAAAGAGAAGCCGCAATCGAAAAATAAAATTTATTAATTTCCGTGGCAGTCAAATTTGAGTCCATTGGTGAAGTATTCTTTTTTCCTCTTAAGTTATTAACAATTCTCCATGATTCCTTTTGTTTGTTGCCAGCCATCTCTATCCTATTTCTAAAATATAATTGCTTAGCGGTTTTAACTACTTGCCTATATATTTTACGATATTTGTTGAAAAAAAGCATAAAACCATCATTCCCCAAATAAAACTTCCTAATGTAATGCAAAGAACGCATATTTCTAGCCGATACTCTTATACCTTTTGTAATCCACAGCTTTTTACTCTTACACTTCCTGGTTCTAAGCGGAAAAGATCTATAAAAAACTCTCAACAAAGCAGAATGCAACCCCGACAAAGAATTCTCACATCTACCAATCTCGGTCCAGTCTGTCTGCTCGCAGGAGTCTCAAAAATGTCTCAAAGTTACCTGTAGAGTAAAGTCGTTTGTACTCTTTTGGCAGTTTAACTGTGCCATAGTCACATTCCACCTCCAGTCCACACACAACCGCCTCATGATCGGAAATGAAAATAATAAATTTTGGAATCATAAACAAAACGCTGTCATTCATAAAACTCTCCCAGGCTATAATAAGCTTTTTCAATTAGGAATGCTTTAAGTTTTTTTCGAAAGAGTTTGTACTGTTCAATGTTTTTAAATTCCCTTGGCAGATGATTGAAAATTTTGATTCCCTCATAAACTATTCAATGTTTCACCAATGCAGATTTCAGGATTGGTAGAGGTAAATTGCTGTTGTTTCTTAAACTATAGCTCCCAACCCTATCATAGTTCTGAAACTTCGTGAAAATCAAGCAGGCCGTCTCCAGAATGAAAATTGACGGCACTGTCAAGATCCGTTCTTGAACAAAGAGGGGTTTGCAGGTTTGTTGGTAAGCTGCATTGCATAAAGTTCTGAGGGCTCTTTTCTGTAAGACAAACACTGACTGAACGGATGGCTGGGTTGAGAATCCCCAGAATGCGATTCCATATCTAACATGTGACTCCATCAAGGCGTAATATGCAGTTTTGGCGGTGTGTTTTCCGAGCTCAAGCAATATATTTTTAACCATGTAGCATCCCTGTGAAAGTTTTTTATTAAGCATATAATGAGGCCCGGTTTATTCATTTTCACATAAACTTGCTGATAGCCATCTGCAGGATAAATTAACCGTTCTATAATTTTATTGGTCGGCGGATAACTTGCCGACCAATGGGAAAACAGATTGCGTTTTTATCTGTCGGATTGCATACCTGACAGTTTATCAAAAGATGAATAATCCAGCCTAAAGTAAATAAAAATAAATTCATTATGATTTAGACTTCAAGCTGCTCTCATTTAGAATTTAAGATTGAGATCAAAAACATTGTTATCCTGACTGTTTTTTTTTTTTAATAGGATCAAGCATTACAATACCACCACAACCAAGGACGTGTACAAAATCGAGGAAGACCCCAATATCAACATAATCAAGGCTACCAGCATCCAAATAACCAAGGTTATCAGCAGCACCAAAACAATCAGAGCTATCATCATCAGAACAATCAGGGTGGCTACCAGCAGTACAATAGAGGAGGATGGAACCAGCAACGCGGTATCGCCAGAGGCAGAGGGCGAGGAAAAGGGGCACCTTTCAGGCCGGGAGGCGCTACCCCAGGCCAACAAGGTGGTCAACAAGGGAACAAGAAAACGCTCAAGTTTGATAGCGAATACGATTTTGAACAGGCCAATACTGAGTTTGAAGAGCTCAGGTGTAAATTAGCTAAAGTTAAACTGGATGAGGCTACTGGAGGCGATGCCGCTGCTCCTGCTACCAAGCCAGAGGTTAATGGAGATGTGCCAGTGGAATCTGAGAAGAAGGAGAAAGACGATTCTGGAAACGAAACTGGAGCTGGTGAGACTGAACAAGAAGAAGATCAGGAAGTAAGTTTATTCATGGATTAATTAAATTTGAGACTATTGTATAATTGAAGGTAAAATAATGTAGGAGTAAAGCCCAATTTATAAACTCACCGTCGAGCGTTAACGTTTGCGTTTAGCACGCCCTTACCAAGTGAATATAGTGCAGTAAAAAACAAGGAAAAAGTCGCTTCCTTCATGAATTTTTTTTTTTTGAGGTATGGTATAACCAAATGAAACCTTTATTACATCATTAGCTACGTCATTGGACATCCGAAATGGCTTTTTTTAAACTTTTTTAGCGGTACCGATTATTTCTAAATCAAAAAATATGTAAAGTTTGTGAAATTAATTGTTTCGTTCTTTTTTACACATAACTCGCAATATCTCGGAAACTAATTGAGATAATTGAACAATTTTTTTTTAATCGATGGAGAAAATGTGGACGAACGTAACTGTGCTAATTCGGTTTCCTCGAAATACATACATAGTTTTTTCTGCATATTGGGACGAAACTCGGACAAATAGTTTTTTGCAGCACTTTTTTCGGTAAGCGAGAAACTTTTTTGTTTTAAGGAATTTTGCCATACTATCTGCGTATGAATTAAAGCTAAGGCTTCGAGAAAGTTTTTTAAAAAAACCGCAGTACGATATGATGCCTACTGTTTAAGTTATCGGTACTTGAAGTTGAAAATATCTCTGGCCACGCTACCCTTCTCCCTTGACGCGTTTCCTCCCAATATGCAGAAAAAACTATGTATTTCGAGGAAACCAAATTAGCACAGTTACATTCGCTCAAGTTTCCTCCATCGATTAAAAAAAATTGTTTAATTATCTCAATTAGTTTCTGGGATATTGCGAGTTATGTGTAAACAATTATTATCACAAATTTTACATATCTTTTGATCTAGAAAAAATCGGTACCGTTAAAAAAAGTCGTAAACGGCCATTTCGTATGTCTAATGACGCATCTAATGATATCATAAAGGTTTAATCTGGTTATACCTCAAAAAAAAAAATTTGAAACATTTTTCACCCTATTTCGCTGCACTAATATCAGAAATCCCATAGACACAAACGGAATCTCGACTGTGAGTTTATAAATTGGGCTTAAAAGTTGTATTTTCAACCATAGTTTCCAACCATTAATCAGTTTCAAAAGTGCTGAGGTTTTACCAAATTTTGGTACTTATAGCTCTTTTTTATTAGGAAAATTAGCCACAATAACTGTTTAAAATCTTGTTTTTTACTGTCTGAATATTTCGTTAGGAATTGCTGTAGTTTGAAAATATTTGCAACTAAAGTTTTATCATGTGGTTTTGCTTTAGGTGTTTAATACCCTGGATATTTTCCAGGTATTTTATGACAAATCTAAGTCATTCTTTGACAAGATCTCCTGCGAAGCTGTGGAAAGAGCGAAAGGCAAGATGCAAAGGACGGATTGGCGTCAAGAACGAAAATTAAATTCCGAAACCTTTGGCGTTGCAGCTACGAGGAGAGGAAGGTGAGTTTTGTACCTTTCTAAATGAATTGAATTCTGTGAATAAAGTTTCATGATTAAACTTAAATTTTTCTAGCTATCGTGGGCGTGGAGGTTTTAGAGGTGGTTTCCGTGGCAGTTACTACCGTGGGGGCTACAACAAGTACCCACAGCAACAACAACAACGCAGAAACAATGAGCAACAACAGAATAACCAACACAATCAACAAGGTAAATAGAAAAATACAATATTAGTCCTAAAGTGGTCAGTAATACTACTTTAGCATTGTATATTTTTGTATTGCTGAAGAAAATGCTAAACTGACCTGCTTTCATTGAAAGGTGAGTTTGCTAGGTGCACAAGAAATTCTTGAAAGTAATGTCGATGCTGAGAAAGACACACAAAAAATCAAGTTCTGGTTGATATTTGTGTTCCTTTAATTTTTGTTTATAAAATGTTTTTCGATTATGCAATCAGGGACTGAGTACTGTAATTCGGCGTCACTTAAATAAAGCACTCAATCAATTTCTGTGACTGTGTCTAAAAAACTTTTTGATTAAATTGAAACTGAACTTTTTTTCCAAATAAAGCAAAAGATGTCATAGTCTATAACCCTCTTACCTCTGAAGAGGCCATTGCTAAAAAGCAAGAAGAAACCAAAACAGTACAGGAAGAAACGAATGTTCAAAATGAAAAGCTTGGCCTGCTCGAAAAATTATCCGAACAAGAGTCAGATGATCCTCTGGATGCTAAAAAGTTGAAGGAAAACGAAAATATCGTGGATGCTCCTGCCTGTGTGGGCCAGGTGAACATGAGTGGTGTCCTGGCAAATAGTTGCTTTGTTCCTTTACTTGAATTGATAAAATAATTATTGTTATTGGTATTCATTTTTTTAATCCTTGCATTGTTTGAGTTTGCATACTCGTCAAGAAAGGAATAAAGCAAAATTATTTTTGTGTATTTGGTACGGAAGAGAGTTTTTTGTTTCTATTTATTTTTTGTTGTACAAAGGGTCTCTTCGATTTCATTTTTATTTTTTTCTATGTGTAGTGAAACTAACCGATGTAGTAATATCAAACTCCAGAAAAATATTTGCTCAAATTGGTTGTCCAAAGAACTTTCTTCTAACCAGATAATTTCAGATATTTTATTCCATGTGAAGCTGCACTCATATAGGATAATCTTCAAACTACAATAAATATTTGGACATATTATATTTGAGCATTTATTTGAAACTCTACTAAAATATTTTTTGGCTGGCTTTAATTTGCTGCACACCATTACAAAACTTAGGTATTATGTATTAGTTTACAATGATTGGTAAGCGTGTGTCAGCAATAATAAGTTTGGGAGCCTTAAATTAACTTCTCACAATATAGTATAATTGACATTGGCTTTATTTACAGTGAGACAATGATCTGACAAACCCAAAACCGCCACACTGACACAGGAGTCTGGACAAGAAAAAACTGACTGATCGACGATGTAATTTAAACAAAAAAAAGAGTGGAATCGGATTGCATGTGTATGTACCAGTTGTCTGTGATTAATTATAATTAAAAATTGATTATGGGACTGAGTGGTGTAATTTTAGAAACGTCGACTAAGTCGTCTAATAATTTGTGCTTACTAAAAACACACACACTTCCTGGTGTCAGTATTAACTCATAGTTTGTATGTAAGTGATAAATATTTTTATTTTAATAATGATAAATTAAAATCCGGGGAGCGGATTTAGTCTTAGTGTATATTTTTTACTGCCCATTTAGGATAAAATTACTGTTTTTTTTTCACAAATTTGGTAGCTGTATAGATCTGTTAGAACTTTTTTTTTCTTGGGGGGCAAGAGGTATCAACTTTTTTTTTTGGTTTATTTTCTATGAGAATTCAGTGCAAGATTTTTAGTTTCTACTATTTGGGTTCTAACTAGACGCAGTAATTCTATTGTAATTTATTGAAAATTATTATTGTTAAAGAACACTAAGTGGACTTTGTAAGTGAAGAAATTATTTGAAAGCATAACTAATTTGTCTTTTATTTTACCCATGATCCATTTGATGCAATTTGAAATGCTGACAAAATCCCTTGCTATTTCATATTGTCAACAAGCAAAGCTACTTGGGAAAATGTGACGCTGTATATGATTGAATGGCGAGTCAGCAATAAAATTTATCAACTAACAGACATACCGCCTGTACAAAGTCCCATCCTCACAGATAACAGCAAAATGGTCAATACAACTATTGTCGAAGCCATGCAAACGGAAAAAAAAGCAGCGGTACCCCAATTTATAAACCCTCCGATGTTCCACCCTTGCAGAAACGGCGCCACAGAACTTTTGAGGGCCTATGAAAGGACAGCCATAGCAAACGGGTGAAATGACACACTTAAAATTACTTATTTTGAGACATTTCTAGACTGCGCAGCTAACCTGTGGTTATAATTTCTACCACTACTACTGGCTCACAAATTTACCAAATAGACCTCCTTTAACATTGGAAGAAGTTAAAGGAATCACACAAACGATAGATAAAGCCACCGGCGTATCCAGCCCATACGTCTGGGGGGAGGTAATCAGCCCAAGCCAGCCCGCCGGAGGCGAACTTTTTTTTTTCTACGAGTGTGCGGAAAAGTACACTTTTCCGCACGCATTTTAGTTTGGAGAGTTTCACTTTTCCGCACTAGTGCGGAAAAGTGACAGATGTCAATTTTTAAATTATGAGCTGACACACTTACACAAATATCAGCGTTGAGAATTATTGACACAATAACGTTATTTATTAAATTATTTTGGTTTAAACTCAACTTTTCTTCTGAAATTACTATAGAATGGTTACTTTATGCTTTTTCGAAAATTTCATAGTAAAAATTATTGTTAAAAGTTCTCGATTTTATTGTCTTCAGAATAAGGCACATTATTTCAGATTTAGTTTTTTTTTTTTTATTAATAAATAAATGAGTTTTATTTGTAAAAGTACCCTATTTATATTAAGAAAAAATTACTCGATTTGTTTTTAATACCAGGTGTTGAAGAAGAAATATTATCAAATATTGGTGTTAAAATTTACATTACGTAGGTACGTTCCTTCTAACTCGTAGAAAAAATAGTGTTCCTAACTCGTGCGGAAAGTCTCTTTTCCTCACTTGATTGCTTGCCGAACTCCGCTACGCGTCGTTCGGCAAACTGCAATCGCGTGCGGAAAAGTGGCACTTTCCGCACTTGTTAGGAAATATACTATTACCGGGTGCCACGCCCAAAATCGTTTACTTTGAGCCGTCAAAACATTTCTCTACGAAAGTGGGGAAAATTAAACAGTGCGGAAAATCGATTTTCTCGCAAGGTGCGGCAAAATTTTTTCCGCACGGATATCGGTGCGGAAAAATCTTTTCCGCACGGCTGTCAAAAAAAAAAACAATAATTTACTACAAATTATGTAGGCACAGTGGGAATCATTGCAATTGGCACACACTTTAAAAACATCCCCCGTAACGGGTTAAAATTTTGCTTCTTTGACACACAGGTAATCTCAAAATCTTGTTAGACTGATAAGTCAGTGGTGAACATAATAGTTTTAATAAACTGTTAAAGGAAAAAATATTCGTTTTCTAAAATCAACTAAAATAGTTTACCATATGCTTATATAACAATTACGAAAGGACAAGAGGCATTTGACCCTAAGTTATGACAGTAACGCCATAGTGACATCATGAATTTGAAGGGAAAATGGGTCGACAGGAGCTAAATTATCATGCACACCACTGCACTAAACAAAATTATTGGTTAGAATTTTGACTTGATACGAGGGATGTTAAACAAGTTTGTGCCAATTGCAATGATTTCCACTGTACTTATTTCCGCATGTCTTTAGAAAAACTATTGTGTACCTAACACATGCGGAATATCTGTTTTCCGCAATCGGCTGCTTCACCGAGTGTCTTCGTGTCTTATTTTACCAGCTTGAATAAGAAAGAGATAAAAATAATTTTTGCACTGATTTTACCAGTGGAATTCGTTATGGGATTCCCCTAAAACTTTTTGATTATAGCGAATTCTATTGGTAGAATTAATACAAAAAATGTATTTATCTCTTTCTTATGCAAGCTAGTAGAGAAAGACACGAATACACTCAGTGTGCACTATCCCTTTGAGTAGAATTCGCTATAAATGGCATGCGGGCAATGCGGACACTGTGCAAACTAGAAAACAAGTAAGGGCCAGTTGCTGAAAAGTAAAAATATAAAAATAGTATAATATTCAACGAGCTGATAATTGAAAAAAAAAACCACGGTATGAGTAATCATTCACATTGATCAATAGAAAATGGATGTACCTATATTATGCATATTATTCAATACTCATAGAAAAATAGATTTATTTGTAAGGTGTAGGGTACATATTTTTCGTCCATCGCAACGGTCTTGGGGGGGGGGGGGGGTAATTACCCCCATTACCCCCCCTTGTATACGCCGGTGGATAAAGCCCAAGGAAAGAAACCAAAGGAACTCTGATGGGGACTACATTCATCAGAGCAAAAGGCGTATGATACCAGATCACCCCAACAATGCAGCAATGAAATCACATCCTACTATTGTGGGAAAAAGGAACATAAGGCAGCCATTTGCTACAGTAGTTTCGGGAAGCATGGTGTGGAGAGGCACCGTTAAAACAAAAGTAATTTTAACATCTATACAACCAATAATCCTAGGTATGGAATTTCTAACGGAAAATAAGATTATAGATCTACCATGGAAGCTGCTTATATCTACTGAAAAAAAGAATTTGACAAATTTCTCAGAGCACATTCACAGATAAAAAAGGGAGAAGTGAACAGCTGCCTTAAAGAAGAAATCAGACACAGAAACCAGCTGCAAAGCAATGCCACCATGGTGTTGGGGGTAACATGAAATTACAAAACAAAGAAAGATGTCTACAAATCCTACAGACACATGCTCCCAAGGAGGAAAGCAGAGGGCACAGTCGGGCCATTAACAGTAATAAACCATGACAGAAACTCAACAGTGTTCCTTTTTGTAAAAGACAAGTACAAAACAAAACCCACACCAAGAAACATGTATAAATGCTTGATAGCACTGAGAAAAAGCATAAAAGGGCAATCCTTCAAGAAAACTGGTATTTCCTAGACAAGGATGGCGACTGGAAAAAGAATGGGAAATATTCAAACATATGCTGTATTTTGTGTTTAAAGACACAGGAGTCGTAGTCAGCATTCAAAGAGTTAAACCAGATAGAGTCGGAAGATAGAGTCAAAAATTGACGATGAAATTAGGCCTCTAATGCGAAAAGTCACGGACACCCAAGAAAAAGCACATAAAATAGGAGCCAAAAAGGACTACACGGTAAAACAGAATGAGATAAAGACAATAGAATTAGAAATCATGGGCAATACAGGCAACCTAAACGAGACAATGGGCTACAAATGTAAATCCTATCTAAATTGGCTAACAATAAATCGACTGACACTGAATATACTCATTTATACAGATGGAAAAAACCTCAATATAAAAGAACAATTCAACACAAGATATCCAATAGCTTTATACGCAGGAAACACGAAAACATTTTTAGAGAAACCGGAATACGAAATCCCCCCCTATCACCTAGTAAGACAGGAGGAAATTGTGGAACGGGAACAGCCAGAAGCAGTAACACTACGACCACAGGCTGGACAACATCACAAACGGCAAAATTAAATTTTCACAAGAAGAACTACTACTGGAGTATAATGACGTTTTGCCAAATCAACAAAGTACATGGGAAAGACAAATCTGACATAACATAAAATAGAAGTAGGAAAAGCAAGTCCATGCAATAAGAAGCCGTCCTCAGGGTATCCCAGAGAGAAAGGCAAATATAATCGACGAGCAAATAAAAGAAATGCTAGACAGCAATGTAATAAGGCCATGTCATTCACCGTGGGCTAGTCCGGTGGTCCTAGTAAAGAAAAAAGATGAGAAAATCCGTTTTTCTGTCGACTACCGAAAAGGTAATGCCGTAACAAAGAAATCATCATACCTTCTAGCACAAATCGACGATATTCTGTCATATCTCGGAAATGCATCCTATTTCAGAACTCTTGATATATTTTCTGGATACTGGCAGGTACCCGTCGAAGAAAGCTCCAACCAAACAGTACACCGCATTTGTAGCACAAGGTCACGGAATCTACAAATTTAATGTTCTCTGCTTTGGATTATGTAACGCTCCCGCAACCTTCCAAGAATTAGTTGACCACGTTTTTTGGGACATGACAGGAAGTATTGATTTATCTGGACGACATAATAATATTCTCTCAAACGTTCGAAGAGCACTTGGCAAAATTAAGAAAAGTTTTGGAAAGATTACGAGAGGCAAACCTAACTCTAAAACCAAGCAAATGCGAGTACCTACGAAAAGAAATAAAAATTCTGGGTCTTAATGTGAACGTAAAGGGCTAGAATGCCCTTTAGAAGAAGAAGATAAACTGGTATGCATAAGGAACTTCCAAATTCCAAAGAAAGTTAAAGATGTGCAAAGCTGTCTAGGATTATGTAATTTCTATAGAAAGTTCATATGCAACTTCGCAGCAATAGCAAGTCCATTACATGACGTAACAAAGAAGAACATATGGTTTTAATGGGCACAAACCAGGAGGAAGCTTTCAATTCTCTTAAGGAAAAACTTATATCAGCACCAGTACTAAAGCACTTTGACCCAAATAAAAATTCTATTCTCCACGCAGATGCAGCAACATGTGGCAGGTTATTGCAAGAGGACGTTGAAGGAGTTGCACACCCAATAGCCTATATAAGTCGAAGTCTATCAAATAGCGAGTAAAATTATTCAATAAGCGAGTTAGGCCTGTCGCACACGGAGCTACTACTCTACTAGTATGAAACTGAAATTAAACTATAATCACTTGACAGTATTTTGCAAGCCCATGGCATGTGTATTCAAATCGAATGTCGCATACGGCGCTACTATTATAGTTGCCGACCCGTACGCTACTGGTCAGTGATAAATCGCCAAAAGACTCGAACAGTTGGTCGCGCGTGGATCTAGAGTCTAGAGCTATTTATTCTTATTAGGTGTAGTATGGGCCCTAAGCTATCTAATACAGTGAAAATTATAACAGACCACCACGCACTATGCTGTATGCTGAATGGATTCTATCAAGGAGAGCAACAGACGTCTAGCCTGATGGGAATTGAAGTTGGAAGAAGACCCCGGGCCTCTTACAACCAATAGAGTTAGGCACGATTTTTGACAAAATTGGCATTGATTTACTAGGTCCGTTCAGAAGACGCAACCAAGGAAAAACAATGATAGAAGTAGTCACAGGCGATGCATCAAGATGCGCCATCACAGCAGCACTGCCTAATGGAAAGCAGGACCAGTAGCCAAGTTTTTACTAGAGAAAGTATTTCTGATACACGGGATGCCACGACACGTACCTACTGAGTGATAGAGGAAAAGTCTTCCAGTCAGAGCTAGTGCGGGAAATAGGAAATATAACGGGAGTAAGGAGGCAGTTTACGACGGCATATCACCCACGTTGTAGAGGCCTAACAGAAAGATCGAATAAGACTATAGGAGATATGTTATCGATGTACCTATTCTTATTGATTTGACACATTTTGCACGTCAGGTGTGGTGGCCGCGAAAGCTCATTTCGCGGACGGTTGTACAAAAAGATATTTTAAAAACACTAGTGCATTAAAGTGGTAGTTACCGCCCAGTCCATTTCACTATTTCATTAACCTCCATTACCATTCATTGCACAATTACCAGAAAAGTTTCACAAATCTGGGTGTAAAACAAAACAATTCGAGTATGCTGACGTCTTGATTATTATGGATGCTAGAGAGTCGGAAAAAAGTCATCCTACAGCTATTGTTGGAGAAGAACTTGCGTGATATTTTTCTTCGCCCAGCCTACAAATCTTCCAAAACCATAATTATCTATTATATCAGAAAAATTGTAAACGCATACAGAGTATAGTGACATCTGCTCCCAGATCTTTTTGCTCACGTCATATTAGGATGTGAAACCACCTCGAAACCATTTGTATCAGGAAAAAGTGACTTCATAGAAATGCTAAGAAAATCAGACACCTTCGAAGAAAGTGCTGCCAATTTCCCAACTTCTCCAAAATACACAGAAGAAATCTCAAATGCTGGTCTGAATGTCATTATATCTTGAAGGGAAAACAGGAGACAGCACATTACATGATATGAAACTTCGAACTTTCACTTCAGAGGCAACAAAATCAAGAATGCAGGTACAGAGAATGCGAGCAAATTTCATTCCTTTAGAGTATATCAAGTGCAACACTGGATAGGTATTGATATGAAGCCATTACAGTTAGGATTTAAAGTAAAGGATGGAGCTTATTGTCTCCACTTGTAAAATGTGTCTGTATCAAAGGTCAATGTGCAAGTCAGCAATGTATACCGGGTGCCCACGAGATCACTTTCCGGCTGCCATTTTTTCATTTGTTTATCGATATCAACGAAACTTGGTAGGAATGATATTCTAACTGAACGCCATATTTATGACAAGTTTTCCTGACTTCCGGTTTCACTGGAAATGACCGGAACTTTTGATTTTTAAATGGCACACCCTGTATATTTTTTGTTTTTCGGATTCTACAGATCGTTTTACGTCCTAATGCACTACTTTTGAATCGAGTTTTGTCCAAATTTTGTTTTTAAATTAAATTCTAATTTTTCAACTAGAGTGCCATGATCATCCTAACATGACTCTACATACTTTACTTAATTTCAGAAAAATACAAACTCAATTCTATCTTTGTAAACTTTTTTGATAGAGGGCTGTGAACTTCATTATTTTAGTATTTTTGCCCTAGCTCAAAAACTAGATTAGAAACATAATCACTTTCATAACATTACTAAATCCAGTATTTTGAAGCGAATCCAACGATATAATACACTACGACATTTTTCTTAATTTTCGTTGAAATATGTTTGTTTTATTATGTAGGTAATTTTTTTTTCTATACTTGAAATTTAATTTGAAAACCAAATTTGGACAAAACTTGATTTAAAAGTGGTACATTAGAACGTAAAACGATCTGTAGAATCCAAAAAACAAAAAATATACAGGGTGTGCCATTTGAAAATCGAAAGTTTCAGTAATTTCCGGTGAAACCGGAAGTCAGGAAAACTTGTCGTGGATGCACAAAAATGGCGTTTCGTTAGAATATCAAGGCTACCAAGTTTCATTCATATCGATGAACAAATAAAAAAATGGCAGCCGGAAAGTAATCTCGTGGACACCCGGTATGTATGCGAACGACAGGCAATACTGTGCCCAGATGCGCGCACAGTTTTCAGAGGAATAGGCTGCTGCAATTTTATGGAAGTGGACATGGACGATGATTGAGTGAAAACTATTATTGTAAATGAATAAACAATTATTTTGAACTCAAAAGTATTGTAATTGAATGAACTTTAAGTAAATGTTTTCCATAACAACTATTACGGCCAATTTCATAATAGAGAATTAAGAGTTACTTTAGCTAAATAGACTTTTAGGATAGGATTTTTCAAATTCAAATGGAGCTTTAAATTTAAAGTTTACTCTAAGTTGATTATGAAATTGACTGTCAAATTGTATACTGCTACTCTATATTCCCCACAGGGGCCTGTGGTGCATCGAATTTGGGGAAGCTATGACTCAAGCATCTTGTTTTCTGGGGCAGTATGTAATGAGAAAAAGGATATACAGAACCGGACCTATCCCAAGAAAAACTCCAAGGCTGAAGCAACGAACTTTGTGTTTTTCAGGCCTATAGAAGAGGCACTATGTACCATAGGGCCATCCTTTGGTAATTACTATTATACCCTTTACTCTACAATATACCTTTAAATACCAAAGCGAGTCTCTATTCTCTTGGCCCTACGCTAGGGTCAGTTAAGTTAGCCCCCCCCAAAGAAAATTTCTGGATGAAAATTATCCCATAATTTTGCTCTCATTTTGCTCCACTAATTTCGATTTTTGCTCCATTACAGTGGAGAGACTATGTGGCCTATTAGGTGGGGGGGGCTGATTTAACGCTAGCCCCCCCCAGTGAAAATTCAGAAATTTGATCATGCTCATTTTGTTCTCCGAGTTTTGCTCCATTTTGCTCCACTATCGGCGAGTTTTGCTCCATTACCAGGAGAGACCTACAGAGCTTCCAAGAATCTCTCCCAGCCCCCCCCCGGTGAAAATTTTGAAATTTGATCATGCTCATTTTGTTCTCCGAGTTTTGCTCCATTTTGCTCCACTATCGGCGAGTTTTGCTCCATTACCAGGAGAGACCTACAGAGCTATCCAAGAATCTCTCCCAGCCCCCCCGGTGAAAATTTTGAAATTTGATCATGCTCATTTTGTTCTCCGAGTTTTGCTCCATTTTGCTCCATAATCGGCGAGTTTTGCTCCATTACCAGGAGAGACCTACAGAGCTCCCAAAAATCTCTCCTAGCCCCCCCACGGTGAATTTTTTTAAATTTGAACATGTTCATTTTGTTCTCCGAGTTTATTTGCTCCATAATCGGCGAGTTTTGCTCCATTACCAGGAGAGACCTACAGAGCTCCCAAAAATCTCTCCTAGCCCCCCCCCGGTGAAATTTTTTAAATTTGAATATGTTCATTGTGTTCTCCGACTTTTGCTCCGTTTTGCTCCATTGTCGGCGAATTTGCTCCATTACCAGGAATGACTTAGAGAGCTCCAAAGAATCTCTTCTTGCCCCCCAGTGAAAATTTTGAAACTTGAAATTTCGAGTTAGTCCGAAATACTCCGCCTCCAATTTTACACATTCGAGCGAACATAGTTTCTCAAGCTGCTTTCACTTTCCTCGCCTGTTTCCCCTGAAGCACCACTGTAACTGATTTTCAAGCGTTCGAGTGCAAAGCGCATTGAGTATAATGGGCGTGAAATGCTCGTGCTTCGCACACTGCACCCGAAAGCGGAATGAACTAGACAGCTCCCAGGAATCTCTCCTTGCAACACGTGTGAAAATTTGGAAGTTTTGCTCCATTACCTGGAATGACCTACGAGCTCCTATAATAAGAATCTCTTCTAGCCCCCTTACACCAGTTAAAATTTTGTTTGATCATATTCATTCTGTTCTCCGAGTTTCGCTCCGTTTTGCTCCATGATCGGCGAGTTCTGCTCCATTACCTGAGCCTGAGCTGCTTTTGGGTGCCACGCTTTGAGCAATCAGGCGCTCTGAAGCTGCTCTCATTTTCCTCGCCTCTTTTTCCTGATGCACCTGTACCTAACTGACTTTCAAGCATTTGAGTGCAAAGCGCATCGAGTATAACGGCTATGAAGAGAACGGTGGTCCCTGGTTTCACTAGCTTTGTTTGTTTATTCGTACCAACAAGGCACCAACCGACACTTTCTACACCAAACGTGTTTGTTTATCCAAGGTTTATTCCTATATTTTTTTTTTGTATGGGTCTGACAGAGACAAACTGTCTTTTTGGTGCACCTGGTGCAGACTGGTGTAACTTTGGTACAAATAGACAAACAGAGCCCGCAAGAAGCCCTGTTAGTTAAAACTAATTTCGATCCTTTTTTTTTTCACGTGCTTCTAGAAAAAGACAGAAATAGTCTAAGTACGCACTGAATTTACAAATGGGAATCGCTTGCAAAAATAGTTATTTATGTCATAAATAAATACCGATAATCAAGCTCGTTTGCTCGAGCGCCCATGTTCGGAGCAGTGAAATGTGTTCCGAATGATTTTATATTGACATGACAGTGCAAATCGATGAGACAAAGATAGCGCATATTTTCAAGTGAACAAATTTGACAGACGTCGTAAATTATAGGGACAGCCTTTTATTTTTCCGAAATAGCTATTTATGGCGGTGATCTTTTTATTAACTGTCAGTAATGTACCCAGTTACTTTTGGTTACGATGGTATTTGCTGCAAATCGTTCCAAAATCAAAATTCAGCTTACTGATTTACTGGCTTGGTAAGCAATTGGTGAATTCAAAAACTTGGCCTTCCTTCAAGAACCCTAAATCTTAATAGAATGGCTTATCTAGCTGAAAGTGTCTGCCATGTTCACGCGAAAACTCCCCACCATTTGTGTCATTTTGACGTCAATGTAGACCTCAATACTTCAGTGACGTCACGACTAGTCGAAAGGCGAACGTACGCCTTATGCCTCATTCTCACTTGCGCGAAATTCGCTCTTCTTTTGACATTGTTTCGACAATTTGACGTTTTATGCGTGTATCAAACGTCAAATTGTCGAAGCAATGTCAAAAAAGAGAGAATTTTGCGCAAGTGAGGCTTTATGGGGAAAAGCCATCCTGTTAGTTGAGGGTTGTTGGCCTTCCTTTATCCAATTTTCTTGCTCTTTCTTTCTGTTCCAAACCGTTCCTTGTTCACTTTGGCGCAGAACGAGTTTATCTGACGGCCGTTCCCATATTACATTAGTTGTATTCCTTTCACACCTAGGAGGAGCTCCGGAACAGCTCCGGGGCGTTACGCGCTTATTCCTTTCGACAAGTGTTTGTTGCACCCCGCATCTTTCCCTTTGAAATCATGTTGACTAACACCGGAGCGAGTAGCTCGAATGTTCCAAACTCTTGAAAGGAATACAACTATTATGAGTATAGTCCGCCGCAAAAATATTGAAGGACCGAAGGAGTGCGACCGCGAACACACACAACTCCTACGCATTATTTGTGTAGTTCATTCTAGAGTTGCTTTCATGTGCAGTGTGCGAAGCACCTGGAGCATTTCACGCCCATTAGGCAATTTAAACCACGTGACATTCAAGATGGTGTGGCGGTCACACATGGGCCAAAAAACACAAAAAAATATCTAGTTTCTGCCCGATTTAATAATTTAGGTACCTAGTCAACAAATATTTTATTAAATAATCAAAATCAAAGTTGCAAACAAAGCTCTAAGCAAAATAATTTGAAATACGCATAAAAACATATTCAAAACAAACTTGCTTGACGGCCACGCCATATTGAATTTTTCATTTTGACAAATGGATTAAATTGCCTCATTATACTCAATGCGTTTTGCACGCGAACGTTTGAAAATCAGTTACAGGTGCATCAAGGGAAACAGGCGAGGAAAGTGAGAGCAGCTTGAGAGCGCCAAACTCTGTTCGCCCGAATGTGTAAAATTGTAGCCGAAGTACTTCGGCCTAATTCGAGAGCGTTGAGCGCTCAAAGGGTGGCACCCGGAAGCGGCTCGTCATGGAGCAAAACGAGCTGATCATGGTGCAAAATAGAGCAAGACTCGGAGAACAAAATGAATATGATCAAATTTCAGAATTTTCACTGAGGGGGCTGGGAGAGATTCTTGGGAGCTCTGTAGGTCTCTCCTGGTAATGGAGCAAAACTCGCCATTAATGGAGCAAAACTCGCCGATAATGGAGCAAAACGGAGCAAAACTCTGAGAACAAAATGAACATGTTCAAATTTAAAAAAATTCACCGGGGGGGACTAGGAGAGATTTTTGGGAGTTCTATAGGTCTCTCCTGGTAATGGAGCAAAACTCGTCGATAATGGAGCAAAACGGAGCAAAACTCGGAGAACAAAATGAACATGTTCAAATTTAAAAAATTTCACCCGGGGGGGGGGGGGGGCTAGGAGAGATTTTTGGGAGCTCTGTAGGTCTCTCCTGGTAATGGAGCAAAACTCGCCGATAGTGGAGCAAAACTCGGAGAAGAAAATGAGCATGATCAAATTTCGAAATTTTCACCGGGGGGGGGGGGGGGGGGGCTGGGAGAGATTCTTGGAAGCTCTGTAGGTCTCTCCTGGTAATGGAGCAAAACTCGCCGATAGTGGAGCAAAATGGAGCAAAACTCGGAGAACAAAATGAGCATGATCAAATTTCAAAATTTTCACCGGGGGGGGGGGGCTGGGAGAGATTCTTGGAAGCTCTGTAGGTCTCTCCTGGTAATGGAGCAAAACTCGCCGATAGTGGAGCAAAATGGAGCAAAACTCGGAGAACAAAAATGAGCCTGATCAAATTTCAAAATTTTCAACGGGGGGGCTGGGAGAGATTCTTGGAAGCTCTGTAGGTCTCTCCTGGTAATGGAGCAAAACTCGCCGATAGTGGAGCAAAATGGAGCAAAACTCGGAGAACAAAATGAACATGTTCAAATTTAAAAAATTTCACCGGGGGGGGGCTAGGAGAGATTTTTGGGAGCTCTGTAAGTCTCTCCTGGTAATAGAGCAAAACTCGCCGATAATGGAGCAAAACGGAGCAAAACTCGGAGAACAAAATGAACATGTTCAAATTTAAAAAATTTCACCGGGGGGGGCTAGGAGAGATTTTTGGGAGCTCTGTAGGTCTCTCCTGGTAATGGAGCAAAACTCGCCGTTAGTGGAGCAAAACTCGGAGAACAAAATGAGCATGATCAAATTTCAAAATTTTCAACGGGGGGGGGGGGGGGGGCTGGGAGAGATTCTTGGAAGCTCTGTAGGTCTCTCCTGGTAATGGAGCAAAACTCGCCGATAGTGGAGCAAAACTCGGAGAACAAAATGAGCATGATCAAATTTCAAAATTTTCACCGGGGGGGGGGGGGGCTGGGAGAGATTCTTGGAAGCTCTGTAGGTCTCTCCTGGTAATGGAGCAAAACTCGTCGATAGTGGAGCAAAACTCGGAGAACAAAATGAGCATGATCAAATTTCTGAATTTTCACTGGGGGGGGGCTAGCGTTAATTCAGCCCCCCCCCCCCCACCTAATAGGCCACATAGTCTCTCCACTGTAATGGAGCAAAAATCGAAATTAGTGGAGCAAAATGGAGCAAAATGAGAGCAAAATTATGGGATAATTTTCATCCAGAAATTTTCTATGGGGGGGGCTAACTTAACTGACCCCCTACGCTACGTACCCCATCACGACAGGATAAAATTTTGAAAATATTCTCTGCCCTTTCTGCTCGTGGGGCAATATTGGAAAACCTTCAAAAAGATTATTATGTATTTGGAAGGTTGGTAGAAATGGAGAAAATCTTTTATCTTGTTTGGCAACTCAGAAATGGCATTAGCAGAGCTTTGTTTATCAACAATATTAGCAGTCTTTAAAATGCACCTTATTGTCTAGTGAAATAAAAACATAAGAAATCTCTTAATAAAAATCTCTATTTTCACTAAACAAAAATAGCCTTATCTGATGTAACATAGCTACATTGTATGTTTATATTATGAATTTCAAGATAATAAAAATAATGCTGTTTTAAATGCCTCACATAAAGCTATGTCTTTAAAAAATAATTATAGAGTAGAGGTAATAGGTTTAGAACGTTTCGACCATATATTTGGTCTTAAAATGTTTGTATGGCAAGACACGAACGGAAAATTCCTAGGCATAGATCATATTATTCTAAACCGAATAACACAAATTTCCCTGGATACACATGGCATGAGAAATGTGAATGAAATAAAAACGCAGTAAAAAAAAAATTATAAAAAATAACAAAAAAACAGGCAGTAATTAATTAATCTGTTAAAGCCATTATTAGTGCAAAGGATTTACATCATGCCTATTTTTTTTTATCAGCAAGGGCGTTTGACGTCAATCCAGGGAAATTTGTGTTATGCGGTTTATGATTTATGTCTAAGAATTTTTCGTTTGTGTCCCATCATACATTTTAAGACCATTTTTTTGTTTGTAGCCTGTGAAAAAGACCAAATATATGGTGGAAACGTCGGCATAATGTTTTAACAAAAAGGAATTTTATTTCCAAAATCCATTATCTCTACTCTATCTCAAACACTTAGGACATTATCTGTAAAGATGAAAAATAATTATGTTTAATTATTTTAAAATATAAAGATCCCTGAACCTTTTAGCACACTATGAAATGTATTTTTAATTTTAATAGGGATTCTTATAGAAAAGAAAATTACAATTTTCTATGTGGTCAACACAGTTTTGCTTGCAAATTCTAATCCACAGAATTTGTTAGAAACTCAATAGGTCTCTATAATATGAACCATTTTGATAAATGTATTTATGAGATTAGAGCTTAACAGAATCACATGATGGGCAACACTTACTAACAATTAAACATTGTCATTCACATTTAAGTATGATTTTTAACAAATATAAGTCCTACATAATAAAAATTCAACTAGCTTTTTACATACAATATTTTTGATGATTATACCAATAATCTTGAATATATTGCGATATATTTTTAACATTTATAACAATAAAAAAAAGTTAGAGATATTTTAACAAGTCTTTTAAAGTACAGATCACAATTTTTGATTTTTAAAATAAATATTTTTTATAATAATGTATTTCGTGTATGAACAATATGCATATTATTTAATACAATTTCTTTAGGATACAGAACTATAATGAATACAAACTATTAATTCGAGATAATTATAGAACACCAATCTACTTTGAACTTTTCATAAAAGCTTCATATAGAATAGTGGCTTTAAAAAAATACTTAGTTAATACTGTTTACAAGAACTAGTTTTTTTTACTGCTCTAGAATCCTGACATTTGTTAAACATAAAAATTACCCAAACTGCCAGTTCATGATATTTAAATATTTGTATTAATTTAGTGATTCAACACCAATTTTAACTACTTCAAACTTATTTTTATTTTTAGAGTTGGTACATAAATTCATGAAAATATACATATAGCTTAAAACAAAGACGTACTGTCCTATAGATTGCACTTTATATTTTTGTCCATATCTGAAAATAAAACAATAATAAAAATTTGATATTGTTTATACCATGAATATCTTCATGCAGCTCAATGGGAAAGGAAAGGAGATTTATGGACTACAGAAAACTAATGAAATTATAAACTAATTAGCTGCAAAATCAATCATGAGGCCTTTCAAAGATAATCTCTTTGTAATATCCTCAGTAAATTCTGGCCGATTTGAATTATATTTTCGAGCAGCAACACTGAATCTGAGATCGAAAACTCCAGAGAGGAAGATACAATATTAAAATTTTGGATTAATACATGTGATACAATTGCAAACTGTAATGGAATAAAAACTATGATAAAAAAATTACATAGGTACCATTGATTGAAATTGGAGATACCTAATCTGGTAATCTTCAAATCTTGTTAACAATCCTAAAAATAGTATTTTTCTTTAAAGAAGCCATTCAAGAATCCATATTACTAATGGGTGTTACAGATAACACTGGTTTTGGTAGGTGATATCGTTTGGTACTCAACGATCTTTCAACTGGTAGGGGATTATCTGGAGAAATAGGATACGATGTTGCTCTTTTGGCTGACCTAAAACACAATACAATGTATTAAAGGGGGAAAAATAATAAACATATTTTTTTTATATTTAAAATTAATAGTTGGGACATTTTTAGAAAGATGCACTAGATAGTTAAAACAACCATATACAGAATCTACTTTACAAAAGCTGTTCAAATTACAGAATTACTAAACATTTAATAAATCCAAACATAATTTCATTATAAAAGAAAACATCTTTTTTGGATCAGGATATTTGGTGAGTTGTGAGCATCTCCGGTAAAGGTAAAAGGTAAGTGACGATTCAGGGATCATTATGCATCAATCATCTGACTTAAAATTAACAAAAACACTACAAAAACGACGTGTTGGTGCACCAAAAAAAAAACGAGGCGGCCATAAATATGTGATACAATATCAGGTTGAACGCCATTCAATAGTATATTACATACCGAGGTGGGAAGTGTTTCATTACTGTCGAGAGATTAGTTAGTTAACTGAGACGCTTCGCGTCTCAGTTAACTATAATCTCGAGACAGGAATGAAACTTCCTATCGAGGTTTGTATACTATTTTATTTACAACAATTACAACCATTACAATTTTGACTAAATATTTTTAAAAAATTAAAAAATTTTATAGACAAGTTCTGACTTATCTAAAAAAACGTTTGACATGTAGGACTGGTCTTCAACATTTTAGGAAAATAGGACTTACTTTCCACCCGGGTGGAAAGTGAGCACTTTCCACCCGGGATCACTTTCCACCCGGGTGGAAAGTAAAATTCAAAAAAGTTTCACTTTCAAACTTTTGAAAAGTCAGAAATGTCAACATTACCTATGTGGTTGTAAATAAAAATAATTACCATCCCTGTTTATTACATGTGACTAACATAAACTTTGCGTTTCAAAAAAGCAGCTGTTGCCACTGCTACGCAACTTCTGGCAGGCGACGAAATGCCTCCCTGGTCGTAACTAAAAAAACATCTTCACATAAAGAATGGATGCGTTATTTGAATACCTGAGTTTTAATTGAAAAAAAAAAACACATCAACAAACAATGATACAAAAAAATCTCACCTCCTTCTTCTACTTATAGTTTGTCCAGGCAAACCAAAATAGCCTCTGGGAATGACCATTCGTGCGTTTCCTTGCGCAGGTCGCGAGCCTCCGTGAGACATTAAAGTTGCCAGGTGCACTGCATAACCTTCATTCAAGACCGTAGATTGACTTTGTTGTTTCTTGGAAGCCTTTCCCACTACATATATTTGTTTCGGCTTTAGTCCGATACTTGTGTAAACGGTAATGTCTTTTGCGCTGCCATAGGCTGCATGTATTATTACGCCATGATTCTGTATAAAATTATTCAATTTAATACAATATGAGATTTTGCTATATTGTGGCATAAGTATACCAAAGTCAGACTTTACCTGAATTAGATTATTAAGATAAGCTGCTTTGTGACTTAACGGATCAGTTGTAAAGCCATCAGCAAAAGAAACCAACCCATGGGGAAAGTTGTGTTGTGACAACCATGAAACCACTTTTCGGTGTTGCATATCGGGTCTTCCAGTTATGTAGATAATTAAATAGCCCAACTCTTGCCAGTGCCTGATAAAAGAATGCTATTGGAATAATGATTGAAAAATTGGATATCTATTTACCTCACAACGTCCACTGCACCTGCTCTCACTTTAGGGTCTCTCCCAGTAACCGAGACACTTGCTGTAAACGAACCATCTATACTGAAAACGATGGTTTCTGTTTTTGGTGGGACTACTGTTAAATAGAAGTCCACTGATGTATGGTCCCCTCTCACAATCATCTAGAAAAGAATATGTTATTTAATTTTAATGAAAATTGTGGCTATATTGATTTATATCGCTAGGCTCATGATAGTTGAGAAAATTGAGTTTGATTCTCAAGACAAAATTTTGACTAAAGTTCAACTTCGGAGCTTGATAGCTTGGAAACATCAGGGGGACTTTGAGACCAAACAACTTTTGTGTTGTTTGATCTTTTTTTTTTGGTAAACCTGGAAGAAAAAAGCGGGTCAAAATATAGCGAATGCACTTACCTTTATAGGATACAATCCATATCCCACACTTTGAGCCTCAGGAATCGTATAAGAAACTCTACCAGCTTTATCAGTGACTTCTGTTGATAACAACGTCCATTCTCCGGACGGAGGGTCCTTCATTATGTGAATATCCACTTTCTCACCGGTCAAAGTAATCATATCTAGAGGCCCGTACTTGAAACTGGCTGTCAAAACTTGTGGTGCGGTCTCACGTACTATTACATCGTTGGCCCGATGATTTGCAGTAACATTCTAAAAAATATTCAGAAATTACAAATTTTTACTACTCATTACAGTTTTCAAACCTTTAATTTCACAGAAGTTCTCTTCTTATTCCATTTTTCTCTCGGCTGGCCAGGTCTAAAGGTACTCTCTCTACCTTCATCCATGCCTCCACCACCGGAACCGCTATCTATTCCACCAACTTGCCTCAAAATAAATGCAATGACATCACAACTTTCCCAATAACTGGCATGGAATAAATGGGGAAGAGCGTTAGTTGGAAAATTTGACAGTCCTTCTGGGCAATAGAGAGCGTAATCTAGACGTTTTCCTCCCCACCATTTTTGTTGCACTGCAAAAATATTAACAATCATAGAAATAATAAAACTAGCTACTTATACTTACAATTATTAACTGTAGTAAGTGGAATAGATTCTATCATGCCAGATACTGTACTTTGAATTGAAATTTCAGACAAACGTCTCGGCTGAGCTTGGTCATTAAATAGTTGTGGATTAGTTTGCAAAATTTCCACTAAAAAAAAAGGATTTTCATTCTAAAAGTAAATTATTTTAATGTGCACTTACATAAATGATAGGGTTGTCCGTTGCCCAAAGGATATTTTGCATATCTTGGCACATTAACTGGAGGTAGAATAGAAAATCTTGCTGACAGTAGCGGCTCTAGCCTAGATGCTACAGGATCAGTTGGATGGAACATGTTGTGGACCTGAATACACGGTGGACGGTTTATGTTTCCTGTAAAAAGAAGGTAAAAACAATATTAAAATAGAATAAAATCATTTTGACTGATTCTCACCTGATTTTTCATCTGGCGCAGATATTTTTCTATAGGCAAGCACCAATGCCAAAGGACTGCCAAATAGGAAAAAGTCGGATACTTCAAATTCGAGTTTTGCATGATAGTCAATGGTGGATGATAATCTTCTTGGATTGAATGTTGTTAAAAAAGGGTCATTTATATATTCATCTAAAACAAATATTTCACTATTTAAATATACTGAGTGAGTAATCTTACCTTTGTGGTCATTATCTAATACACTATTTTCACTTAGATGTCTAGTATGTGTATAGGAATTATTTGTTCTACACAAAGCATCGTAGCCTAAAATTGATCCTAGAGAATCTGATACAAAACATATTTGCCCATTGAATCCTTGACCTTCTTCAGATCTTACGAATTCTAGAAAAGAAATGTCCATTTACTGTCAGACTAGTTTCATTGGGAATTTATCACCTTGGTAAACAGAATTAGCAGCATTGATTGTCCGAGACACAATTTCCTGATAATCAGAGGAACCCGTAGCTAGGATGGGAATTGCTCCAATTGGTATGGAATCATGTGTCACTTGAGGAACATCTACACAGGATGGAGATACATCAAAACTATATGGACTAAGACTGAAACAAAATTTATTGATCACATAAAACATTGTACAGACTTGAGAATATAATTATTCATAATTGTGCAACAGAATCTTCCATAAAAACATTAAATAACTTACACAGGATGGTAACTTACCTAGATAATATTCCTAAGCTTTCTGTACATACAGAAGGGCAAGATACCAACCTAATTGCTATATGTCCCACAAGAGAAGGATAATGTTGGCGCATAACGGATTCAAATGCCCCTTTGAAAGTCGTTACGTCCGACTTTTTGGCAGACATATCTACGTTAGCATCTAAAATAAAGAGTTGAATATCATAAGTACCACATACTATTGGTTTTTAGGCAGACTTATCAGTTAAATGCGTTATAAATTATAGGTTCCTGTTTGTATTTTACTAGATCAACACACTTGAAACATTCTTTGGGCCTAACAAGATTTTAACAATATTTTCAGTTTTCATTGATAATTAAATGTTACTAACCCAAAACACTTCCAGCATGCAGCACCAATATTAACACAGTAGTATTGCAAGGAACATGAGAAGGAGTGGCACAAGGTGAACCAGGTCTTGAAGTATCCACTGAACCAATTTTGCCTTTTTGCATAGCTTTTCTAGTGCCTCTTTCACTGGATACTCTTTGTAGGAATGATGGAGAAAATATACTGTCATCTGATTGGTCTGAAATGAGAAATTAATAATATGAAAATAATATATAATAAAAAATAAAATGAAAGCTTACCATTTCCACTATTATCAATGTATGTAGGAGAAGAGGCATCTAAATCTTCTTCCAACAAAAGATCCAATGAGCTCCATTTAGCCAGAGAAGCAGACTCTATGAAAATATTTTATTGTAAACGGTTGTAATTTTTTAATGAACAGTTATCCTATACCTTCACAGTCAAAAAACTCTTCATCGGAGCCTGAATCAGAATCTCTGCTGAGAGTCTCAATTCGCCAGTTGGCAACTTGTAGATCGAAACTTTTGACAGACGAGCAGCTGGGCGAATGCAAATTCCTATGAACTCTTTTATCATCACGTCTAAATGAAATAGATATTTTGTCAATGTTTTTTTTGTTGTTGCATTTATTGATTGAGAGTTTTTACCTTCTTGGTACAGTCACATTATCATCATCTGACCCTTCAGCATCAGAACTAGCAGCTGTTTGTATCCTTGGAATGTTTGTGTTTTTTGATAGCAATGGACTGTCCTCTGCTACTTCAATACTGCCAAGAGTGGCTGCCAAAGTCTTACACGAATCTTCCTTGGACGTACTATTATTCAGATTGTCGTCTTCGTCTTTGAAAAAAAAAATTCAAATAAGTCCAGATTGGTTGGACTGGAGGCTTTGATTAAATAATATCCAATTGCCAACATATAAAGCAAGATAAACTTATAAAAGGTTCACAGGACTTTGCTTTATAAATCTTATGGGAAATCGTTAATTCTAGCTTCAACAGTAATTTGGGTTGTAACTAAGAAGCCAAAAGTTTACTACAATAAAGGTAATAAAAAGTCAATTAAAAACTCCATCAGGAACATATTGGACAGAATAGAAAGATGTCACAATCTGGCACCAAAAAAATATGTAGGTATATGAAGAATCAAAATTCACAATTTAAAATTAGTATTTCAAGGTCATTCTTACCTATTTCATCCTCTTCCACTTGTCCCATTTTTCTCTTCAAAGCCAATTGCGTCTGCTTCTCAATTTCTCGTATGTCTTCCATATTGAGCCCGTGCCATTCATCTTGCCATGCCCAAGCTTGTCTATGGGCTCGTAACATGGTTTTACGTAATGCTAAAATCATCATTGTTTTATTTTAAACTTTTGAAAGTATTATATCTACTAACCAATATCATGTATAAATTTCTCAATCTTTGTTTGCATTCCCCAATATCTAAACTCCACTCTACACAGTTTGTAGGCACACATCATGGATTTTCCAGAAGGTGTAGGTTGTGGCTTGCCATGAACGTCACTCCAATATTCGTCTACCCAGTTATCCGACAATGGCCCACGTCCCGATTTTTCCGAGACATAAACAACAGGATCTTCAGTCGGGACATAATCTGCACCATATAATTGGTCTTTGACAAAATCAATCACATCTAAAAACAAGTTTTGTATTTTTACCAACCCTGTATAGGAATTTTATCGAGCGTACCAACAATTCTATTTCTTAGATCGCTGCCAGACAATTGAAATACATTTTCTTGATGTCCTTTGTCCGGAAAATAATAGGTTTCTATTTCCAAATAAAATTTCTCGACAAAGGGGCACGTGTACCTGGTTTTGGTGTAAGGATATGCATTCCAGGCCTCTTCTTCTACCATTAGGGCGGTTTTTGGTAATATACTTTTGATCCATCCTAGAATTTACTTTGATATAATTATATCCTGCAATTACAGTCTAATGTAATTCAGGATATGCAAACGATTGAATGTTTTTGTACATTAAATTAAATACCACTAAATTGAAGTGATCTTAAACTGCTAAAATTAATCAAAATCTACATTTTGATGTGCTGCAAACCCAAGCTGGTCAAAATAAATTTGCCATACTATAGCACACTTTTGGATGGATTTTTGTTGTAAACTACCAATTTTCCAGGGTTTTCCATTGGAAGAAATTTCGTTTCCTAGACCTAAACTCTATAGAGTTTGTTGCAAGGTTTATCAACATTTTCTGTATAGATACCCAAGTATTTGTTAAAGTAAACTTACCTGGCAAATGGCTACCAACGTGATATATCTTTTTTGTGTATTGACCTTTTCCACCAGGTCCATTTTTATATGGTTCGTTGATTAGGATCTCTACTCCGCTGCCTTGCCCACTACTTTCCTCGCGACTTTTTTTCTAAAAGAAAATTGAGTCACATCCAGATTGAGCCAAAAACACAACACAAATCACAATTGAGGTAAACTAAGATTGTTGTATTTTTGTTATTTGTACTAAAATTGTCTTTGGAACAATTTTCCTACTTACTGCTATCATATAAAGCTGGGCTATTCGGTACTCTTCCACTGTGAGCGGCAAGGGGATGCGGTACTCCTTGATGAGCATGGCTGAGGGCCCAGGCCGGCTTAAGTTGTCGCCAGGCCAGGGCCCATACACATCTTAAAACTCAAATTTGTGTAATAACTGAAACCAAACGAAAAAAATATATAGGCTATATAGTTTCCAGATATCCAAGTTCAAAAATATCATGTTTATGCTTCCCATTTGATCTCAAAATAGTTTTCACTATGACGCTTGTAATAACACACATAAAATATTTGTAGCAAAGTGCTTTCAACATGTCTAAAAATGATTTAGAATAAGCTTTTAAAGAGTAGTGTTCAGTTTTTCGATTTTTAGAAGCAAACCTATTTATACTCTACGTAAGAATATCCCCCTAGAAAAAAATCCTAGACAAGTATTCATGGTATTTGAAAATCTGAGTATAAATATAGTAATTGTTTTCCAATATTCCAATTAGCTCAACAAATATTTCTATTGAAAGGCAAAATCTAGTTAGTCATAGAAATATAAATATAAAGTTTATAGTCTTAGCCTAATTTAAATTCAACGCCTGGTTTCTAGGACATAGTTGACGTCAAAGCAATTCTAGCTGAAGAACCATCGGAATAACTCCAGAGCTTAAACTAGATACTCAAGCCTATTAGGCTTTGTTCTGGATACAGAACAAGAATGAGGCATTGTTAGATTTTATTCATGTAATGTGGAATATTATTTTTTACAGAATATTGAGCATTTTAGAGCTGGGATGTTTTGTTGATTCTCATAAAGGACGATAAATGTCTCAGGATAAATTCTGATACCTCTCTTATAATGTTTAAAATAGGTACTATTTATCAAGATAAGAGTTTTGTTGGATATGCATTTAATACAAAATTTAAAGAATATAAAATATTTATAGATGGATGTTTAAAAACATCTCTCTCAGAATCCCAGTATAGATTTTATACCATCTTGAAAAAATAAATCTCTCTTTGAAAAAACTCGACTGCTAATAAAAATTTGTTTAGTAAGAAAATAATGATTTTCCTTGTAATTTTATTTGGTTTCTGGAAAAAATATCTTTGTTGTTTATGAACACAAGGCCCCAAGATTGTATTGCCTCCGGCTAAGCCATGAAATAATGCGCCAGACAAAGGATGTAAGATTGAAAATATATCTCCCGCTTCCATTATTTGAAATAATAAAAAATATAATGGATTATTTTTCCTTTCCATTTATATTAAATAAAATAAAATATTGGTTTTGTGTTGTAATATCATTTTCAGCGTAAATATTGGAAAGTCAATCTGAATCAATCAATATTTTATAAAATGAGGAAGTGTTAACGACCTAAATAGTTACTGAACAAAGTTCGCGGCATAATTGACTATAAAGTTGATTCCATTAAATTTTCAATAAATTCATTATACTTAGACATTAAATTGAACAGTTTACAAATTATATAGATTTTGAAATTGGCGCTCTTATAGACTAAACAACACAATGTTAATGTTATATCTTTCAGTGCTCAAGTATGCAAACTTGGCTTTAGCTTTAGCTAGCAATGACCAAATACCAGCACTTATGTCAGACAGGCTATGACGGGCCTGCAAGAAAAGTAGAACTAGATAAGGGGGCCCACAAGTGGTCACAGGCTTAGTTTAGTTTGATAGTTTTGTCTAATGTATCCGAGGGGCCTTAAATGTATCCGAGGGACATTAAAAGTGTTCAGTTCACAAAGTAGTTTTGCTCCCAATCTAAACATGGTGTCAGGTGTGGTTGCTTGATTTACCACCCAAAAAATATTTCAAAGTTTGAATCTCAATAGTTCATAAAAGTGCTAGAAATACCTACATATTGCGCTATCACAATGGAAATCTTCAAGCCACCCAGTCCTTTAACCGACTACGATATCAAGAATTGGACTCTGTGGAAACAGAAGTTTACAATTTACTTGAAAGCTGCAGGTAAAGAAAGTGTAGCTGAAGATGTAAAGATTGCAATATTGTTAAATTGCATAGAGGATGATGGTCTCTAATACTTTTGGGACAGATGAAACATCTACTTTAGAGAAGTGTCTTCATCCCTACGATGTCCGTTTTCTCCCAAAGAAAATCATTCCGATGGAGGCATCCAAGTTTAATAACCATCAGAGTCGAAGGGTAAGTCACCTTGGTATTTTATTGTACAAACACTTGGTAATTATTGGTATTTATAGGTATTTTTGGTATTTTTTTTGGTAATTATGGTATTTTTTGTGGTACTTCTGGTAATACTTGGTAATTATGGTAATTTTTTTGGTAGTATTTGGTATTTAATAGGTATTTAATTGGTATTTATCATGGCCGGAACACAATGCGCATGCGCGGCAACATATGACGCCATTTATTTTATTACCCAAAAAGCTTTTTGCATCGGGATTTCTGTTGAATAATTTATTGAAGGATTATTGGAAAATAAGAAAAATATAAGGAATATAATTATTTTATTATTAAAACATTATCTACAAATAATATTTTTACTTGTTTATTTCTGGTAGAGGTCATAGACGTGCGGTGTAGAGTGGAATTTAAGCTGTAATTTTAGCACAGCATAGAATTTTAGATACTGTGATTTTAGTGTATTCTTAGTGTTGTCATTTATGCTGTTATCATTCTTGTCAATTTAATAATATACAGCTGTATGCAACATCCTCTTTTAACTTAAAAGCACTTTTTAAAACTGGTACCTTTAAAAATTTGTATGGTTTAGAATACACATTTTTTAAAGTGACCAGTTTTAAAAAGCGCTTTTAAGTTAAAAGAGGATGTTGCATACAGCTGATAGTATTTTTAATACCTATTTAGAAGTACCAGTCGTTCTAATGACAAAACGTATGTCGCTTCTTGACACACAGATAAAATTAGGTTAGGAATTTTCCATGAAATTGACGTATTAGCAATCAACGTTCGTTTTTGTTGGTAATTTTTTGTTTCATCTGATTCGTGATTGATAAATAAGGATGGGGTTATTCTAAATGGGTATTAGAAATATTATAATAATAAATTGGTAATTATAAATATTATTATGTATAAGTAATAATTAAATTATTTTATCCCATTTTGACGTTTGGAAACGACATTATTGAACGCATAATAACAAAGGTAAGTAGAAGTTTATCACCTGAGTGACTTAAAATATTTTTAACTCACTCTCGGTCTTTTAAGTCACTCTGCTAGTATAAAAATCTGCTACAAATACAAACAAACAACTAGTTATACCCTAGCAACCACCAATTTCAATAATTAGCGCTTTCATAACCACTAAATGAATTCTTTTCATAATTTAATTCCTATTAAGTACCTTATTTTTCAAATGTCTATCAAAATGGAATAAAATTTTGTATAAATCACGTGAGTTAAAATGTTTATTAATTCGAAGAAAATTAACCCACTCGCCAGGGCTCGTGGGTTAAACTTTCTTCTCATGAATAAACATTCATTTAACTCACTTGGTGTATAAATAACTATTATCAGTTGATTAAATACTAAAAGTTCTCAAGCCATAACCAACGTTGTATAAAATTCCATTGTCTTCCTTCTAAATCAATAACTTTATTTAGAGCCAATACGACTCTGTGACACGAAAGAAAAAACCTAAATTATTGTTAATCAGGCCCTGTTTCGTATCCCAAAATGGCCGCTAGTGACGTCCCGACCATGAATTCTTTTATTACACGGGCTGTCACACGAGTTAGCCTGCAGATTGCAGCCCCACTTAGAGTATGCCAAGGAGTATGCAACAGCAGAAGTTTCTTAGATTCATGGATCCTTAACTTTTTGGTAATTATTGGTAGGTATTTCTTGGTAATTGATTTGGTAATTATCGGTATTGTATTGGTAATTATTGGTATTGTTTTGGTAATTATTGGTATTTTTCTGGTATTTATTGGACTTTTTTTGGTATTTATCAGTATTTTTGGTAATGTTTTTTGATATTTTTTGAAGAAAGTGGTAATTTATTGTACAAAATTTTAAGGGTGACTTACCCTCGATCAGAGTATTGAGCAGTACTTGACTGAACTCAAAAAGCAGGCCATATTGTGCGATTTTATTTGCAAAAAGCCAAACTGCGATACTAGTTATGAAGATCGCATGATAGGAGACCGCCTGATCATTGGAATAAGTGACAAATAGATTCAAGCCAGATTAATTAGAGAGGCAGATGTTGATGTAACCAAGATAATTGAGTATTGTAAGTCTGTTAGTTTAAGCAAGGAGCACTTGAAAACTTTAAATCCCGAGGAAGAAGTCAATTTTGTTAGAAAATCTCGAGAAAAAGCCCAGAAGATTGAATGTGGAAAATGCTCTTGTGAATATTGGGTTAACAGATGTCCAGCATATAGTAAAACGTGTGCTAAGTGCCAAGAAAAGGGACATTTCGCCAAATTATGTCCGAAGGACACTTTACAAGATAAGGCTATCACTTATCAGCAAGAAAACAGTATCTAGGAATGTAAGAGAACTTACAAAACAGGATGGTGAATATGAAGTCGATACAGAGGATTTATTTATTAATGAATATACCAGTACCAATGCCAGTACCCATGGAAGAGATACAAAGTCATGGTGTGAAAACTTGAAAATAGGAGGAAAACAGGTAAAATTCAAGCTTGATTCAGGTGCAGAGTGTACTGGTTTTGCCTTTGCATGTTTTTAAAAAGATAAAATGTTCAGGAGCATTAAAACCTTGTTGTACAATGTTAATTTCTTATGGAAATTTTAGATAACTTTACCTTGTAAATATGAAAATGTGAATTATCTTGCTAATTTTATAGTTGTAGGTAGACGCCCACACTGTACCCGAGACTGAACCTTTATTGGGACTGGATGATTATCTGAGGTTGAACTTGATTATTAAAAAAGGGTCAATATGGTTCAGATTCTACCAAAAAGTAAAAATGATATTTTTGAGGATCTAGGTAAGATTCCAGGTTTTTGTAAAATTGAGTTGACTGAAGATGCAAAGCCTGTGGTTCAGTATCAGCTATCAGCGCAAGGTACCTTTTTCTTTACATGAAAGGTTAAAAACAACTCTTGATAATTTAGAAAGTAAGAAAATAATTTAAAAGATTGACCACCTTACTAGTTGGGTTAATAGCCTAATGATTGTCGAGAATAAGGATATATCACTGAAAATTTGTATCGATCCCAAACCCCTCAATAAATATATTCACAGAGAGCAATTTTTAATCCCAATTGTACCGATATTTTGGGTGCGGGCATTCATCAAAACAAGTGTTCTCAGTTTTTGACATGAAGGATGGGTTTTATCACCTCCAGTTGGATGATAAAAGTGCAGATTTATGCATGTTCAATTCACCCTCTGGAAGAGTGCCATTTGGAATATCTAGTGCACCCGAGTTAATTCAAAGAAAGTGCTTTGAAATATTTGGACCTCGTAATCAGTGGTGCTGATGAAGTGAGTCATGATAACGCTCTTTTAGAAGTTTTTTAACGAGCTGAGATAAGAGTAGAAATCAAACGAGAAGAAGCCACACGCGTTATCGTTTGTCTCACTTTAAATGGGAGGGACCCAGAGAAAAGGAAATCTGCTTTCTTTGTCAGCGTTAACGACAGTGGCTGCTTCTCGTTTGATTTTTACTCTAATAATGTACGATTTCATTTTAACAAACTCCAGTATAAATTAGACAAAGTAATTTTTATTGGTCAAGAAATATCAAAGGAAGGAGTCGGGGCCCATTCTGAAAACATTAGAGCAATCTCAGAAATTGAAACACCAAAAAATCGTTGTTTTAAGAATATTGGGGTTACTATTGACAAACACTATAATACTCGTCAGTCGTTTCTTCTCGGCTTGCCCACACCTCATTTCCACCTGGTAAAAAAATCATTTATATATGAAGGTAAAAAACTTTTCAATCATCTTCCAATTGAAATAAGAAAGCTTGGATGCTACAAAAGTTTTAGGAAACAGGTTAAGGCTTTTTTGATTGATAAAGCATACTATAGTCTCGAAGAATATTTTAATGAAATGATAGTAACTGGTTGAGGAATATTGGACCTTTGTTTTTGACAGCGAGTGGCAATGTATGTTTGGTATCGTTTCTTTTGTAATGAGTCAACTTTTATATGTAAGAAAGGCAAATGTTATTTTTTTTTTTCTATATTGTTGCGTTGCATATTGTACGAGATTTTATATTTTTGTTTGTGTTTCATGCGTTGGTAAAGACTTGTTTTTTTCTGTTTTTTGTTCTTTTATTCTCTGTTTTAACTGAGTAATGTTTTAATTTTTAATTTTAGTGTTAGTTCTAGACTTTATTTTAGTACGGCTTTGTCAGCAACATTTTGTTTTAAGACAATATAGTTATTTTTGTCACAAGTACCTAAAATGAAGTTTTTCAGGACGAATCATTGCTGTTTCCGGACGAGGCGTCAGCCGAGTCCGGAATAGCAGATGAGTCCTGAAAAACTTCGTTTAGGTACGTGTGACAAACACTATTTTTTGTCATACGCTTTTTAGAATTCTTCAGAACGCTAAAATTTGCAGATTTTCCTTAATTTTTGAAATCATAAAGGTGCATCCAGAAAGTTCAATAAACAGCGCAAAACATTCGCGAAGTGTGAACGTTGCAGAACATAATTGTCAGTTTCTATGGTAAGTTTGAAAAAGTTGGCTGAAGTTCTGTGATTTGTGTTCTGTGATTTTATCATTTGTTGAAATCGTTGAAATTTGTTAGAGGTCATCAGAATTGTTTGTGAAAACTCACATAAAATGTTCCAAAATCCGGAATATATTGCTGATAAGGCTTAGAAATCGTATTGGATTTACTACCTAGGAAGTCTCGTGCCATTTACCATAAGGAATATGATGCTTTTATTGAATGGAAACACGAAAATGGAGATGTGTTGCTGAATTATTTACACGAAAAAGTAAGTAAACATTTCAAAAACTGAATAGCTACTTACGCGTATTTCAAGGCTTTTCCATTAAAATTCTCTCTTAAATTACAGTCGCAAACGTTCAAACCGTCGACAGTTTGGTCGAAATATTCCATGCTGAAAGCAGTGTTAAGTGTTAAGGAAAATATCCACATTGACCAATTTCCAAGAGTAATTGCTTTTTTGAAGAGGAATTCGGTTGGTTACGAGCCTAAGAAGTCTAAGGTTTTGTCCAGAGAAGAGATCGATCAATTTCTGGCTACGGCTAGTGATGAAACTTATTTACTTACTAAGGTTAGTTGGCGGAGATGATTTTTAAATAGGTAGGTGGTTTTTTATTGTATCTCATTTCATCTTAAGGTTGCTCTTGTCATTGGTCTTTGTGGAGCATGTAGAAGAGAGGAATTGCACTCTCTACAAGTGCAAGACATCACAGAAAAAGACAACAACTGCCTTCTAGTCACTCTTGCAGATACGAAGACTAATATCAAAAGAGTGTTTCCGGTGGTGGGCGAAGGGAACAGTGCTAATTCAGTTGAGTTGTATAGAAAATATGCTTGTCTTCGGCCAAAAAATGTACCTCATGATTATGTCTTCATCTCCTATCGTAAAGGAAAATGCACCATGCAACGGGTCGGCATTCATTCATTCGGAAAGATGCCTTCAATTGTAGCAACATTTTTAAATTTACCAAACCCGAACGAATATACAGGTCATTGTTTCCGACGTAGCGCTGCTACTCTTGTCGCAGATGCAGGTGTGGATTTTACAGCGTTCAAACGCCTGGGAGGTTGGAGGTAAAAATATTAATATTTTTCGAACTTGTTTTAAACAACAATAATTATTTAGGTCGTCCACAGTGGCGGAAGGTTATATAGAAGAATCTATTGAAAAAAAGAAGAAAGTTTGCAAACTGCTTATGGGAGAAAAAAAAATCGTGACCACTTCCACGGATGTTTCACCATGTACATCCACATCGTTCGCATTTGCTCCACCTCAGAAAATAGATTTACCTGACAATGGGAAAGAAGTAATTTCGTTCACAGATACCAGTTTTCAAAATGCACAAAATTGTTCATTCCATTTTCATTTTTCCAAATAACTTATCAGTCAAATAATTATTAGATTACCTACTTTAGTTGTTAGCTTTTGATGTTGTTACTATATAAATAAGTAATACAAATAATGGAAGCTGTTTTTTTTTTTTGAATTTAGACATTCTATGGAATTTTGGAATAGTCCGTAAAGGTTGCCATGACGACTTTTAGGGACTAGGCCTAAAAAGAAGCATTTTACGGACTTGAATGAGTCCGTAAAATAGCTGTTTTTGGGAGCGTATGACAAAAATAACTATTTTTGACTTTGACTTTGACTAAAGTTTTTTTCGAAATTTATCCCCAATCTCTCGGAACTTACTAAAAATATAAGAAACTTGACCAAAAAAAAATGTAACTTTTTCTTGGACTGAGGCTCATGGTCAAGAACGTTGTATTTCAAAGTCAATTGTCATGTCAAGTCCAGTTTTGAAAATATTTAACAGATGCCTCGGTTGAGGGTTTGGGTTGTTGCTCGGGTTGTTGCAAGCAGGACATCCTGTAATGTTTGCTTCAAGGTGCTTGACTAAATCAGAAATAAAATAGGCAGAAATAGAGAAAGAATTGGCTACCATAGTATTTGCTTGTGAAAAATTTCACGATTTTAGTTTATGGGTATGATGTCCTTGTTCAAAGTGATAAGCCTTTGATTCCAATTTTTGTCTAAAACTTTTGATAAAGTAACAGCTACATTGCAGAGAATGCTCTAGATTGCAGAGAATGCTCCTGAAACTCTTAAAGTTTAATTTAAATGTGACTTATTTACCTGGAAAGCCAATGCTTGTTGCAAATGCATTGTCATGTGCATTTATCAAAAGTGAGGTACAAGATGATCCAGAAATGGAGTATGTTGTGCATACTTTGTCAAATGACATACCAATGTTCGAAGAAAAGAAAAATGTTTTTCGAAAAGCTATTGATAATGACGTCGTTCGTCTTGGCCACTATCAGTTAATAAATTATATCCAGATTTAAAATTTTACTTTAAATTGCGCGAAAGTATTTATTTTATTTGTCAAATAATTTATTGTTTTTGGATAACAAAATTATTGTACCCAAGTTGTTGAGATCTGAAGTGCTTAAATTGTTGCATGAACCACATTTCGGTGTGCAGAAAACTAAACTTAGGGCAAGACAGGTGTTTTATTGGCCCAATTTAGCTAAAGATATTCAAACTCTGACATCCAATTGCGAAAAGTGTCAGATCTATCAAAATGCTAATCAGAAGGAAACCTTAGTCAATCGTCCAAATTCAACGGGTCCTTGGCAGTTTTTGTTTTCAGACTTTTTTGAAGAAATTACTTGCCTATTGTTGATTTATATTCAAACTGTATAGAGGTAACTGAAACAAAAACTAAAACATCTAATGATGTTATACGGTTTTGTAAAAAAAAGTTTTCACAATTCGGTATTCCGGACAAATTTTTGTCTGACAATGTTCAGTATAAATCAAAACATTTCAAAAATTTTGCGCTTAATTGGAATTTTGAGTTAGTGTTCAGTAGCCCGCATCACCATCAGTCGAACGGTCGTGCTAAGAGGTATGTTGTCACAATAAAGAAAATGCTCTGTAAAGCAAAGTCTGTTAACGAACTTCCATTACTTGTAATGGAGTATTGCATTTTTAAAACAAAAATTCCAATTTCTGCCAAAGACTTGGAAAAATTAAATAAGGGTGACAGTGTGTTAATACAAAAAGGAAAGTAATGGCAGAAGGCCAAGGTAGGTAAATAATATCCGATCCTATTTAGTACAACATTCTTTTGCGACAGTTTTGACACGAAATATAATTTTTTTAAGGAAAATGAATGTATCTTCTTCTGATAACTTGTTATTGTATGATTTTTCATAAGATAGTAATTTCTCTGATGTGACTCTTGAGGACAATTTGGACGAAACAATGAATGAAGATGTTAACATCTTTGAAGAACAAATAAATTTAAGTTCTCCCGCTCAGTCTACAGATTCTGATAATTCTGTTATTGATTTTGCATATTTATTTAACAACAATGAAAATTTGCCTAATAAGAGAGTTCGAAGACTTCCTAACCATTTAAACGATTATGTTACTACATTCTCTTCAGATTCAGATATCGAATAACTTAGTTTAGTTGTAGCCCTTTTTCACCATATATTTTGTGATGTCTTTTTTCTGTTTTAGTTTGTATTGTTTTTTTTATTTGTCATTTTCGCTTTAAAAAAGGAACGTGTTATATGTATTAGCATTCAAGTATGCAAACTTGGCTCTAGCTTTAGCTAACAATGACCAAATACCAGCACGTATCTCAGACAGGCTATGACGGGTCTGCAAGAAAAGTAGAACTAGATAAGGGGGCCCATAAGATAAGTGGTCACAGGCTTAGTTTAGTTTGATAGTTTCGTCTAATGTATCCGAGGGGCCTTAAATAAAGTGTGTGTTCAGTTCACAAAGTAGTTTTGCTCCCAACCTAAATAGTTAAGATATAAATTGAACCTGTGAAATTTTCTGGGCGTATGTTTAGTTGGAAATAACTTATTTTTTCTACTATATATTCAATATAAATACATAATTGGTTGAAGTATCATTCGAGCTAGAGATTTTCAAGTTTCATAGGTAGATATTGAATCTTGAACACTCTTTGAGTTCTCTACTCACTCTATTATAGCAGAAAAAACCCTCATCAGAACACACGCTTCTTTGTGCTCACTTTATTCTTGGTAAAAGCAATTTTGCATGAATATTTAATGTTTGACATTTGTGAACAAATGTATGTTTATATTTGGAACACATATAGGATAGGGACCTTTATAATCAGGATTTGATTTGAGTTGTAAAGGTTGGACATAATAATCAATGAATAATATATCATTTTGTGTTGTGGTATATACCCAAAGAAAGTGTAAAACTTTTGCAGACATTGGAGATTTGAGGTTTTCTTGATACCCTATGATTAATTATTGGTGAATCAAGCGACTTGTACCTATCTTAAATTGCGTGAGATTCAGATAAACATTTTTCTAAGCATCACTGTATCAAAGTGCAAAAAGTTTAATTAAAAAAAAAAGGAAAACTAGTGATATCTCCTTAAAAAAAAAACAGGAATGCTTTTTTTAGGAAAAAATTATGTTGCCTTCATTCTCACAATTATTATCCAGGAAGCATGATCTATTGTTAGGTACTTGTTCCTATATAAGACGTAGCTTTAGGAACTGAACCCATATTTGAACAATATGCTCAAAAAAAAGACAAAAACTTTTACTAGGTCAAGTTCAGTGAAACAATATATGCTCAAAATAGATAGCAGATGGCACAATAAATATCAAAATAGAGCTATGAGTATTATACGGATGAGATAAACATAATTTATAAATCATACAAAAGTGCCAATACAAGTTGTCAGATGAAATACAATCAATTTCTTAGGTATACAACAGGTATACCTTATTATCTGTAATTATTATCAGATGTGGTTTATCACATCCTGAACATTTAGAGATTGTTCTTATTATCCAAATGAGGATTGGTCAACAGGTTAACAATAAATTAAAGGGTATTCACACAAACTTTTACTTACATTGTATATTTCCTAATAATAATTAAGCTTGATCACAAAAAAAAAATGCAATTTCACAGTTTCTACTGATAAGAGAGTATAGTATTTCACGTTTTCACTTGAAATTTTTTAATGTTTTTCAGTTTTTCCAAGATTTTACTTAATTATTAGAGGACTATTAGATTATTGAAAATTTTTTTGATCACTTGAAAAATTAACATGAATCTAAAACGATTTGAGGGCTGCACATATCAGAGCTGGTGCGTGGGCGAGCGTAGCAAACTCCTCCGCGAATGCTAGTGTTATCCGGCCGCTATTGGGGCATACATACCTAGCGCAGCAGGATTTGTTAAAAAGAGGAACCAAACAGGGACGGACCTAAAGAATAATAATATCTATGAAGGATTACGAGGGAATATTTTTCAAGGCTTCGGTCCTAGAACCTCATTGTTCTTGTTCTATATCATGCCACTGTCTTTCGGCATTATAGAGACACAAATATTCTAAATGGGATCTGATTATAATGAAATAGTCGAGGAAATAGTTTTTTGAATGTGGCCAAAACAATAATGTACTGTACACTGTACACACCACAATGACATCATTGATGATAGACCAGTTGTTAGAGTAACAGCATCCTAACTGTATTCTGAAGTAATATTTGAATAGTTGAAAGTGGTATCCTACTGCTACAGTGAATTTCAACTAGCTTTGGAGCCAACAAATTTTTAATTTCTCTCTGTGACACCTTAGGTTTTGAAAGAGATTTTCGCAGCAAAAATTCTACAATTTTACATAATTATGAGGATGTGTAATTAATAACTACATACTTAGAAAATAACAAAATCCGATGTAAAATACGAATAATGAATAATTAATTTCAGATAGAAAATAAATAGTTGGTGCTCAAATTCCATAAATTTACTGGACTTTGGCTAATAAAAAATAATGCAGCATCACTTGTTCTGTATGTAGCTAATTAATTTGTTAGCTCATTGTAATTTTCGAAATTAACCATGAATCTTTATATTATATTGCAATAATTATTAGGCTTGCAGGAATATGAAATAACAAGTTTGTAAATTGTTATCAGAATAACGGAAAAAAAGAAAGTTTCAACAAATATTGCTAATTTTACATTTCATTTTACAAACAAATTGGAGTAAAGACGAAATTTTTTTCCACACTCACAAATGGTTTTACTGACTTTGGTTTAGTGAAATTTAATTAAAATACTAATTACTTAATTCAAATGAACATGGTCATTTAAACCACATAACAGTTTTATCTGAAAATGTTAATCTAATTATATTGAAGGCATAGATACAATGGAATTAAAACCATACAAATACATAAACAGATTTGGAACGTATAAAATCAATAATAGAGAAGTCTTGCATGCGAAATTTCATTCTCTATTATTGGTTTATATAGGTATAGATAGTAAGCCATAATCGCTTATTCTTATCATCTTATTGACATTTCCATAAGCCTAATCAGTTTTGTACCTATATTTTATTTGGCCACAAATATAACGTTTCCAGGTAGACTTTGAAAATTGATTTATCCAGATTTGCTCAAAAACAAATTATTATTATTATTACTCAACTACTATAAACTTGAATATAAAGGAGATTAAATTGAATTATTAGGTAATTATGTGTGGAATAATTTTTGCAAAATCATTATAAAATTAAATCTACCTTACCATGATAATCCCAAGAGTAATAAACATTAATAATAATTGGCCTATTATTAAAGCTTGGTAAATAAGCCATAAAAGAGTATACTTTGCGTGTGTGTAATAGTTTTCTCTAATAATTACAGGATGTTTTTTTTTTTTTTGAGGAAAAACATACAACAAGCATTCTTATAAAGCCTTCAAAAAAACTTGTGTCGTTGCTTGTGTGCAATGTTTGTTTAGCAAAAAAAATCCTCCATTGAATCGGGAAAGTCCAATCCTGGAAATTGGGACCACGCGGCACAGGTATTGATCGTCCCGACCAACTAGGAAACGACGCTGCTTTCTGTCCCTATATTATCCCGACGTCACCTGGGGGGGCTTTCATAAAATGCTACAGGTTGTTGTGTTATACATAAAATTCACATGAAAAATCCCCAGTTTGTAGGTTTATCGACGATTTATTGGATGTTTCTGTGTGTCCATGGATCGTAAAGAGAGAAAAATAAGATAATAGGCTCTGTGATTTGGTATCATTGAGAATAATTTGGCATTACCTAGATATTTTCAAAATGGCTTTGTGTAGATTACTGGATTTTTCATAAAAGTTTTGGAAAATATGGAAACATCTGATGGAAATATAATGCAATTCAGGGAAATGTCTGAATGAATTTGACGTTTTTCCACAAATTTTAAAAACCGAAAGGTTTCTTGAAGAAATTAGGGAAATTCGTAGTTAATCGAAGGAATTCTTGATATTACTCATCCCATAGACTCACAGATAAACTGGTCAATTTTGTTCAAAATGCATATTTCCGAAAAGTTTTCTTGGTATAGTTGCAATCATACCAAGTAGTACTCATGGAAATTGGGAAAATTGCTATAACTTGACAGAAAAAAAGCAATTCTTCATTTTTAGACCTAATATGTACCATCGTCACCAAAAGTATCTGGGACACAAATAATGCATAAATAATCTCCTGGACTAATTCTACTGTCATTCATTTCCTCGTTCATTTCAATGCATTTAATTCATAGTTTGACAAATATTTGACAATAAAATTCATATAATAGGACAAGAGCTAATGTGATGCTGTCCCAGTTACTTTTGGTGACGATGGTACTACAACCATATTGATGTAGGTACATTTTTCTATTAGAAACTCATCAATAACTTCATTTGACTTCTATTGTTACAGGGTCAAAACTTTGAGGTCATGAATCATTCGTCTTTTCAATTTAGATAATTAAATATTGATTATCCTTAGATATTTTGATTTATATGTTATTTCAGCTCTGTGGATCCAATTTCCAATTAGCCTCTTGAGCACATTTCTGTATTTTCATTTTCCTACTTCAGGTAAGTACCTACCTATGTATATGTATACCTATATACTCTTGAATGTACTTATAAATTTAATCTACGTCGGTGTCATTATGACACATTTAGCATTGTCATTTGAATGTCATTAGGTCCTTCATAATAGCACTAGTGCGTTTAAGAATTCATAATAACACCCAAATTTTGAAATGAAAAATATACAAAAAGAAAGTTAGTTGCCAGAAGAACCTTTTCAATAATGCTGTCTCTATATTCGAAGAGACACTTTCGAACTCAGATTCACCAATAATAATATTATTTTCCACCATAAAATTGAATTTATGGCACAAAAATGGACTCCAATATTGAAGCTGCCAAAGTCAAAATTCTAAAAACCAACAAGCGGGTTCTCGACTTGTACGGGCACCTGCTAAATTTCAAATTTTAATTTGAAAAGTTTTTGCTATTTCAAGGCAAATCACATCTATTTGAACCATTGTCGATTAAATTTTGAATGATACACGTTCGATATGAACTTTATTAATGAAACTTGTGTAACTAAACCACTCGGCTAACGCCTCGTGGTTTAACGTTACACGCGTTTCATTATGGCGTTCATATCGAACTTGTATCATTAATAACTATAATGATTCTAAGAACCTCAAATTTTAACTTATCAAGACCTTTGTTTAAAGATTTCCCAGGAATAATCTATACCTAAGAGTTTTATGCTAGAAACTATGGAAAAATAAAAAAATATGGTCCAATTGCTGTATTGAGCGATCCTTCAGCTCTCTCAGGATATTATAGCAGACTATTTATCACTATCAGTATGAGATAGCCTCAAGCCCCATCATACTGAATTTGCATAATTATTATAGTTTTTAATATTTATTAACGATTTTGTAAGCGTTGTGAAAGAGTCAGAATGTCTGTTATTTGCAGATGATTTCAAGATGTTTAAGTGAGTTGCAAATGATAACGATCTGTTCAATCAGTGTTTATTTTACAAAAAAGAGCCCTTAGAACTTTGTGCGAAGTTTGGTTTCAGCAAACCTGTAGACCACTCTTTCTACGGGAAGAAATTTTGATGGCTCCATCAATTTTTATAATGGAAATAGCTTGCCTCATACATGAAAAATTTCAAGGTTTTAATAGAACTGAGCCTCATAATTTGCGAAGTTACCATAACAACTAACCGTTACCCATCCCTTAATCTACTCTGACAAAACAATCTGTAATTTACGAAGGAATAATAGTAGATTATACCACGAGTCAATAATGATAGCTAGTAGTCATTCCGAGGGAATAATAGCTATTATTGCGAGTAGTATACTCTACTTTATTTACGACAAATTACTTTATTTGAAATTTTCTTTTCAAAAACGCTCTTTGTTCATCCATCTCAATACAAATACACAAGCATTACGCATTTGACACTGACACTTTTAAGTTTGTTCAGGTATATTGTTTCCGTGGTACTACTTACTTATTTAATTCGAGAAATTATTTGATTGGTGTGCAAGCGGGAATAATGACTATTAATCCTTGCGGGAATAATATATGTCATTAAACTGCCAAAATCACAAGTATAATACTTACATTATATGTCAGTCGTAAATAAAGATATTTAATAGTTTACCGGATGACATTAAAAGTATCAATGTAGGTATATAAAAGGTTTCGAACAAAGCTTAATATCTGATTGGCTCCTTGTACACGTTCGATGCCAGTCAACATGGACTCAATATATCTGATTGGCCATTGCCGATTTTTGATTGGACGACATACTGTTTCTGTTCATGCCGCTTTGTGGGGCAATAGGATTGTCGGTTTGAGAGACAGTGCAGTGCATTACCTACTCTAGTTTGTTCGATAAGTTTATTGAATGAATGAAAAAAGGTCTATGAAGATAAAATCAATGATTTGCTTGAGGAGATAAAAGAAAAGAATAAGCATATAGAGAGAATGCGAAGAAATAGCATGGTGTTTGAGGATGAAGCGAGGGATGAAGTATCGGAAGCCGAAAAATCCTTTTCTTCTTCCCTCGATAATTTAAGCAAAATAAATGAGGAACTAAGCAAGGAAATCTCCAGTTTGAGAACAAAGAAAAAGGAGCTTCTGTTGCTAGTAGAATCTTTGGAAAAAGAAAGACGTGATCTTACTCTCAAGCTTAATGAATTAAATTCTTATAAGGACCTAATTATCAACATAAATACAATTGAGAAGCAAAATCTGGCTCATGAGCAAGATCTTAGTTCATTACGTAAAGATGTGGAGGAATTGACTGTTATGAATAAAGAGATGATTAGTTCCTTGAAAGTTCTTGAAGCTGAAAAAGAATTTCACCTGGTAGAAATTAGTCTCTTAAAGAACAATCAACAGATCCCCCAACCTACTAACAGTCCTGCAGATGAGAACTTTGCACAGGTGCTAGGTGCGGGGCATGTTAAATTTGTCGACAACCGACCAAAACTTCTCCTTGTCAGTGGAAATACTGACAAAATGTTTCTGACGCATTTGCGTTTGAAATTTGGAGAGGACTACAATGTGCAGTGTTTTCTGAAGCCTGGTAGTACAAGCTTGGAACTGGCCAAGACCGCTTCGTCGCTGGTGCATGACTTCAATCGTGAAGATTTGGTGATTTTGTGGTTAAGTGGTGTTTGTTCTTCGTCTTATATTTTAAATAATTTCACTTTTTCATGTAACCACACAAATACCCTGGTTATGACCAGTCCTTACTTAGGCATAAATTTTGATGTTGTTTACAACAGCAATTTGTCACTTTATAAAGCTTTTCAGAAGCATAACATTAAATTAAGTAAAATATTCGAATCTAATCATGTAAGTAACTTTGGTTCCGAATTGGCAAATTTGTTGCATGCTCACATTGAAAATTTTTTTGGAGTTTCTTCGATTGCAGACTCTCTGAGTGATGGCTCAGTCAGTGATCAGAATCATTTTTTAGATTAAACGATTCATCGGTGCTTTTTTCTGTCTTTTTGCTGAACATACAATCTCTGAGATATAAAACTGACGACTTATACATTCTCTTAGAAGAATTGAATTTTCCGCACTTAGTGTGCCTTACAGAACATTGGCTTAACCTCGACGAAGCAATTTACTTACGCAATTATAACGTTATTTCAAAATTTAGTAGATCGAACTTTATTCATGGAGGCACAGTGCTGCTCATGAGCAAAACGGCAGAAAATAAGTTTGATTTTATAAATGTAGACAAGTTTGACCATTTAATAGTTGAGAAAGTTTTAGAACTCTCCATGACTCAAAGCAGTATGCTGAATATTTATGTTATTTGTATATACCGTTCCCCTGTGTCTTGTCTGAGGGAGTTTTTGAATGGCTTGGGGGTGCTATTGAGTCAACTCCCCCCTCTTGCCTCGATTGTTCTGACTGGTGATCTTAACATTGATTACAATGCTGCTAATACTCGAAATTCAATTCAGAACCTTTTAATGAGTTTCAATCTAATTATGCATGTTGTGGAACCAACCAGGATAACTGATAACGGCACATCGACTTTGGATAATGTGTGTTCTAACATTGAGAATATCTCTTGTAAGGTTTTGAGTGCTTCTCTTTCTGATCATGAGGCGGTATTGTCTGTTTTCAATTTATCAATAAAATCATCTCCGTTGTCCTCTCGACGGGGTCGTATATTTTGTAAAGGCAAATTCATTAAGTTCCGCAACCTTTGCGAGGATACTGTTTGGCTGTCTCCTGAGTTCGAGAACCCACTGGATTCTTTTCACAGTGCTTTGACCAAAACATTCAATCAGGCCTTTCCTATCGTCATAATAAGAGAGAAAAAAACGATGGAAAGGGATGGCTTAACGGAGGGATAAGGATATCTGCAAGAAACATGCGATGTCTGAACTATCTCAGGAAGTTTTTCCGAAATAGTGTATTTCTTTTGTCCCTGGTATCGAATTATTTATAGGAGGTTAATCAAAGCAGCGAAAGAACTTTACTTTAGTAAATGAATTTCCACTTCTAATAACACTCAAAAGGAGGCATGGTCTATAATTAATGAAATAAGAGGTAAAACTTCTCGCCCCCATGTCTCTTCATCCAGCCTGTCTCCTAACAATCTAAATATTTTCTTTTGCTCTATAGCTGGAGAGCTTTCGTCCCAGCTCGACTCCGGAGCAAATCCCTTAAACTATTCAACCGACATAAATGTCTCAAACTCCTTCTTCTTGGCTCCAGTCGATGTTCCTGAGATTAAGGAATCTCTTATAACCTTCAAAAACAAAAATTCTTCGGGCTATGATGATATCTCCATCAATCTATTACTTCATCTTAACGATGGGGGTTTACGTGCGCTAGATGCAATAAATGATTCCTTTGTCAAGGGTATATTTCCTAATATCCTTAAGCATGCAGTGGTTGTACCTCTTCACAAAGGGGGAGACTTGGACTCTCCAGCAAATTTTCGTCCTATTTCCCTTCTTCCTTCACTGGGTAAGCTGATCGAGAAACTGGTCAAAACCAGAGTTCTTTCATTCTTAAATCTAAACAGGTCTCTCTCGGAGAATCAATTTGGCTTTCAGTGTGGCAAGGGAACATCTGATGCGATATTTTCCCTTCTGGAAGTTATCTATTTAAATACAAATGAGAATCACCTTTCAGCAGCGGTGTTTTGTGACTTGTCGAAGGCTTTCGACTGTGTCAATCATTCTGTATTGCTCCGCAAGCTTGAAGCTGCATGGCTTTAGAGGTGTGTCTCTAAATTGGTTTCAGTCATACTTGGGTGATCGTCAGCAGGTAGTTTCTCATAGGGGCGAGTTTTTGGATAAAATGAGCAACAACTGCGGTGTGCCTCAGGGGTCTATCCTTGGCCCCCTTTAATTCCTGATATATATCAATGATCTAGCCTCTCTTAGGGTCAGAGGAAGTATTCGACTTTTCGCTGATGACACATCCATTGTTTGGCATGCGAACAGTGGTGAATTCTTGGAACGCATGATCAATGTTGATTTAGATTTAATAAAAACCTGGTGCGACAGCAACAATCGATCCTTCAACATATCTAAGACCAATATGTTAAACTTCAAGTGCTCATTATCCAACATCTCCTTATGTGGTAATTTTATTCATCCCACCACCTGTGCAAAGTTTCTTGGAGTCTCAGTGGACGAGAGTCTCAAGTTTGAGCAGCATATTGTGGCACTCTCTGGAAGGTTATCGTCTAGCTGTTATGCCTTGAGAGTACTCTCAGAGCAGCTGAAGCTGCGAGCTCTCAGGACCGCATATTTTTCTCTTGTGGAATCACACATTACTTATGGTATTGCATTTTGGGGCTGCTGCAGTACTGCAAATTTCAACTCCATATTTATTTTGCAAAAAAGAGCCCTTAGGTTTATGCTCAGAATTCCCTTCCGACAATCTTGCAAACCTAGCTGTATGTGCATCTCTTCAAGAGTGTCAAAGTCATGAATTTTGCTCATATTGAAAAACCATACAAATTCAAATAGGTATAGCGCCTCCTATGCAAGGAACACCAGCGCCCTCGGTATGGAACCGAGGTCGACAAAAAGGTACGAAAAACACTTGATTCGTACAGCCAAGCGACGGCGAAACAAACCCTCTCTCTCTTTTCGCCAAACATGAAACACGAACACACATTTTTTTTAATCCGTTTCACGCACAAGAAAGTCGATGAATATTTCATGTACAATGTCATATACCTATCTTCAACTGTTTCGGAAATATTGACAGTTGAAAATTGACTGTTTTGTATCTTGGACAGACTGTAAAACCTGAACGGTTAATTTTACAGCAAAACCGATCATACATTCTTATCTCAGTTTTTCATAAACTATCATTTGACACCAACTTTGAATTTAATCCATGATTAAAAATTTCGCTTAAATTATTAATCTCCGGTTAAATTCAAAGTTGCTGTCAAATAATAGCTTATGAAAATCTAGGATAGGAATGTGAAATTGGTTTTGCTGTAAAATCAACCGTTTAGCTTTTACAGTCTGTCAAATATGCAAAAAAGTCAATTTTCAACTGTCAATATTTCCGAAACAGTTGAAGATAGGTATATGACATTGTACATGAAATATGTCTAGAATTTTCCGCAGAATCCAGAAGTATCATAATATACCGGGTGTCCCACTAAGGTCGGCAAGGTACGATATTATGGAGACCATAGACCTCACGTAACTTGAAAACGAATGCAGATATTGAATTGAGGTTTGCGCCAAAATGTAGATATTTTTTTGCTCTTTAAGCACAGCAATACAAAAATAATATTATGCCATTCGGATTTTTCATGAAAATTAGGAAAAACTGGATCTTGAATAAACAGCCCAAGTAGCACAAATGTGCTTATTAGGATCATGTACATTGCTATAAAACATCTTACTATATAACTGCGATATTTCTTAGTTGGGTTGTAAACGCTTATATGACGCCTATAAGTATGAAAAAGGCACAGGTTTATAAAATATTATTATTGTTTTAAAGTTGTTTCAGGATCGCGAATAGCATTTACAAAATATTATGAAGTGCTTTATAAAATCGTTATGAAACAGTTTTATAAGAGGTTTATAAGTTAGGAGATAAATTCACCTATATAGCAATTGTGTCTTTTGTGAGCCTTAGTATAAAACAGCTTTATAAATATTATTTGGAAATTTTGTAGCTGTAGTTGAAATTACTTATAAAACATTTATAAAATAATATTTTATAGCATACTTAAAACAGTTTAATAAAAATATTTTATCGTATTTTCATAATGCTGAATACAAAACTGATTTTTAAATGGTTGTCCCACCTTCTCTGCTTTTATAGATTACGAATATGGCGAAATGTTGCTAGGAATGCATGGGTAAATCAGGAAAAATATATAGCCCACCTAAATACCGTTCAAACACTCAAATCTTACTGCGAAGCAAATTTTACTGATCAATTGGGGGTTAATTTTTGGAGATATTTTAACGCGCTTCAATTTTAACAAGGTTTTACAGTTACAAAAAATATTTAAATTTCACGAAAGTCTCCAATAATCATCCGTGAAGTTGAAAATCGACATTATGTCATGTCCTATGTCATTGTGAACTGATTTTATTCTTTTAGTAACGACAATTTTCTAAATTATATTATTTTATTTAATTTATTTTGGATACGATAAAATGGCCGACATAGGACTAAGTGAGATTAAACGTGAAAACATGGCGTTGACTAATATATTATTTCTATCGCCAAGAAAATGTTTAATAAACAAATTTGATATTTATAAACATATTTGATTTATAACGTGTTTTATAATGCAGTTCCATAAAACATTTGTATTTTATTATCTAAAATGACATAGCGTAAAACTATTATAATATTCCAGACATTGCAATGTTGCCAATGTCAAGAACAAACGTGTACCTTTATATATTATCAATTTTGTATGGATTAAAATCAAAAGTTACTAGTAACTTTCGAACTTCATCTTTAAAAAATCATACTTAAAACTCGTGGCCGACAGAATTGAATCAAAAAAGTTGGAATTTAAAATTGGGAGAAAATAGTCATAGGTACCTACTTGATTAGAGTTTTTGGCCACACCGTAACAATTCCAACAAGTTTTTAATTGAATTAAATTAAATAGGTAGGTATATAGATTATACCTTCTCTGTATTTTAATTTTTAGTTCACTGTGGTTTACTAGCAGGGTTACAGTACCTACCTAATATAGACAGTAACTTGTAACGGTTCATGTGTTTACGTATTTGTCTAGGGCATTCGATCATAATCAACCCTTAATAATTCTTATTGAATTTCAAATAAATATTCTGGATACTGGAAGATAATATATTCAGTTTGACAACGTCGCATCGCCTGTTCTGAATCATGTATATCTGTTTTCAGATCATGGTGCTAGGTGGCGTGGGTGTCGGTATATCTGAAGTAATTGCGATAATAATAAAACCCTTATAAAATACTATTGTTATAAACCCTTCAGAAAAATTGCTTAAATAACAATATTATTATAAAGTTTATCTGACTGTATCAGTTTTACCGTTTTATCGTAGAATACATTTATAAGAAAATTAGAAATTGGACACCTTATTACTATTCTATGTTATGTTACGTTATTATAAGCTAAACGCCCTTAATACAGATATATGTTGCTAAATGACACCAAATTATATCTTTCGAAATTAGCCTTTACCTCTTTCCTGAAATTGCCACTTCTTCCTAATATTATCCAGCAAGAAATGCTTGACATATTGATAATTAGCAATGGGTACCTATATCAATTATCACTGGAATTAAAACTAGAAATGTCAAGATTTTTCTGCAGCGAAGGTAGATAAACTAAATTTTAGGTTAGTGCTATAACATTTTTATAGGGTTACCCTAATAATAATTTTGTATTTTGTGAGACACTTCTGTTATTTAACCCTTTTTTAAGTGCTTTATTCAATTTTGTTCCACAACAATTATAAAATAGTTTTATAAGAGTATTGAACGGAACTAAATTATTGCTAAGAATGAACTGTTTTATAAATTATTCTCCATAAATACTATAAAATCTTATGATAAAGCCGTAATAAATCAAAATGCATACTTTTATAAGTGATATATATCTGTTTGTGAATATTACTATAAAGCAACTACAAAATATATCTATCTCAAACAAAAACAGTTTTATAAGTCTTGTCATATAAATATTTATGAGCAAGTTAATTACCAAACTTATAAAATTGTTATTTAAATTAATCTTGAAAATATCTATATAGCAAAATAACAAAATAAATTTGTTTTCATGATACATTTGTATTTATCGAGTCTCTTAAAAATCAGTTTTGTTACTTCAAATGCTCTAACAAATCGGATATAAAGCACTTCAGTCTATTAACAATATTTCTGTGCTACTTGGGAGCGCCCTCTAGCAGACGCGGTGGGAACTATCGACCTCGAACGAAGTGGTGTTCTTAATAACAATGAAATTCTCTTCCAAATAAACCCAAATTGAATGAGTTTGAATGAGGGGTATGGAAGATACAGCAATTTCTAAAAAAAAAATTTCACCAGCTTCCCCCACCCTTATTACTGAAGATACGAAAAAAAGCCTAATAACCAAACTGGCGCAAAAATTAATGAACTTTTGATTTCTGTTGTTAAAACAGTATCTTAATATAGCGATTTCTTGAGAAAAGTTGAATTTTTAGCTATATCATCGTAATTGCGCCCCCTAGCGGTCATCCTAGAAACTTGAAAATAATTTCCATCAATTTCTATTGGCCGATTTAGTGAAGAAAAAAAAATCCCGAAGCCGTAAGGTCTATGGTTTCCATAATATCGTACCTGGCCGACCTTAGTGGGACACCTGGTACAGGGGGTACCATTAAAAAAACTAAAAATGATAACGGTACAGCTGTTTTCGGAACACCATGTATAAAAAAATTGGTGTGAAAAAATCTCAAGCAAACAAACAAAATTGACGTGTTCGAGCGTTTTTTCGAAAAGTTTCTCATTTATTTATTATCGAATTTATTCCATTTGGCTGATACACACTGTATATACTCGAAAGTGTTTGCCTAGTCTATAGGAAATACTAAATACTATGATCATCTTTCTGCGGTGAGGCCACTATTCCACTAGGCAAGCTTATAATATTCCACTGCCAATTCCGAGAAGCACCTTGGTGAAGAAGTCTTTTGTTTATTTTGCTAATAAAGCCTCGAATAAAGCCTTCAATTTTCTACCATTGAGTGTTAGGTCTTTACGTTCGTACAGAAGGTTTAGAAGGGAGGTAAGGGAGTTGCTGTTGACTAGGGCATACTACGATGTTGAAGAATTCTTTGAGGACACCTTGTGAGCATATTTTTATCGTGGCAAAAATTTTAAATTGTATTTTCATAGATATTTTTAATTATTATTATTTAAGTTACATATATGCTTTGTGAATAAAAAGTTTTTTTCTGGTCAACTTCTTGATTTGATCTTGATTTTTTGTGGTATGCTTTCCTAATTCGTAGCTAGAATTCGAGTCTTACTTTACGTCTCTGTATATTTCTTTACATTCAGCTTGCGGCTCAAATTATTGAGAACAATGTCGGCGTGCTCCAAATGTCGTATCAATTTGACAGATAAAGAGGTGGAATACAGGATAATTTGTGACTTCTGTGGGTCCTGGAATTGCGTGGCCTGTTCAAGGTTCTCAACCTCAGAGGCTCAGGTGACCCGGTTAAAATCCAGAGTAATGCTTTATGCGTGCAGTGGCTGTGTAAATTCCGTGAAGTCGCTTGGTAATGATGTTGGCGGCGGCTTGAAAGTGCTAATCAGAAATATCACCAGTGAGGTGTGTGACACACTCTACACCAAACTTGCAACTAATTATAATGATTTAAAGTTGAAACTGGATGGTGTTACTGACACTGTTGGTGAAATCAAAGCCACTCTTTCTTCACTGGAAAAACCAATCACTTCTGCAGTTAATAATCTTTCGGAAATAGACAATACTAGCGTTATCATGCCTAACTCAGCGGCATCTGCTGTTTATGATATGAAGCTAAGGGAACTGGAACAAAGTAACAAAGATTTACAGACAAAGTTACTCAAACTTGAGAATGAGTTCCAGCTGCTTACTGCAACCCTGAATTCTATGAAAACTGCATCAAGCTGCTCAGGTTCTTCGCAAACCCCATCTCAGTTCCCTCCTAATCTGCGGGCGGTACCCATCAGGAATGAATCAAGAAGCTTTCAGTCATCAAATAGCCTGCAACTAGCTGGACAGCAAAAGTCCCAGCGACCAATCCGCAGCATAGAGCGCCAATCAGTGCCTAATCCTGTGAGAGTATCGGACCGCTCAAGTAATAATCCTGTATTAATTGGCACAGGTGCTGATGGAGGTCTTTTTTCTGCAGGTGAGAGACGCCAGTGGCTATATCTGGGTCGATGTGATCCGAGTACCACTGAGGAACAGATCTCTAACTATTTGAAGAATCAGCTCTCCATTCCTGATGTCAAATGCTTGGTGTTGGACAAAAATGAAGATGTGGTTTCATTTAAAATTGGGGTTAAAGAATCACTTTTGAAGGGCCTGCTGGATGCTAACCTCTGGCCAGTAGGCATTGCTGTCAAGGAGTTTCATCCTCGTCGTATGGGGGCAAAACCGTCCAATGCAAATTTTCAGAGAGGAGACAGAGAGGACCAGTCTCGTTAGATTGTGCTTCCTTTCTCTACCAAAATGTAAGAGGCTTAAAAACCAAACTCAAAGATGCTTTCTGTGCGGCTCGCGCCGAATCTTTCTCAGTTATTGCACTTACGGAAACCTGGCTAGACTGTAGTATCTGTGATGCCGAATTTCTTGACTCGCGTTACACGGTTTATCGCTCTGATAGAAGCAGTCTGAACAGTACTAAAAGCCGTGGAGGTGGGGTCCTTTTGGCAGTAAATAATTGCCTAAAATCTCATCGCCTGTCAATTGGTGAAGCATCGGTCGAGGAAACGTGGGTGTCTGTTACGCTGGGTGACATGGTCTTCTGTATTGGCTGTGTCTACATTCCACCTACCATGGATGTGCTCCATTATGAAAACCATTTGAAATCAGTTGCTGGTGCCTGTGAAATGTTTGATAATGTGCTTGTTCTTGGAGATTATAATCTTTCCCAAATAACGTGGTCCACTAGTGAGGATCTCTCGGGTTTATTACCTGGAAATGTAAGGACAACTAAGGAAATATTGTTATGTGATAGTACTGCTTCTCTTAATCTGTCTCAATACAATGGGGTGGCTAACGATCATGGTTCAATCCTGGATCTATGTTTTGCCAACTTTGGGCCTATTTCACTTGTAACATCTGACGGTCTGGTGGGATGTGATCGTTATCACCCAGCTCTAGAGTTTTCCATACCTGTTGTTAAAGCTAAATTTCTGAAGCCTCTTAATTATTTTTCTTATGACTTTAAAAATGCCAATTTTGATTTGGTTAATGAATATTTTCTTTCCTTTGATTGGCGATCCATTATGATGGACGATCTAAACGAAACTGTTAAGAGCTTTTACTTGGTACTGTTTGACTGCTTTAATATGTTTGTTCCAATAAAGGCACATTCTTACAGCGAGAAATTTCCTATCTGGTTCTCTAACGAATTGAAAAATCTGATTTTTCAAAAGAAAATTGCTCACAGACGATTCAAGCGGTCGAATAGAGGTTTGGATTACTTTGCATTTAGTACACTTCGGCGAGATTGTAAAAACCTCACCAAAGAGTGCTATAAATTATACATAAGTGATACTGAAAGAGCCATAGGCACCAATATGAAAATTTTTTGGAACTTTATTCACTCCCAATCTAATCAGGGTACTATTCCTAACGAAATGTTTCTTGCCTCAGAAAAGGCGTCCAACGGTGTTGACATAGCTAATCTTTTTGCTGTCTATTTCTCCTCCGTCTATAACCCTCAGAGAAATTCCGACGCTGGAACCTTTGCTGATCGATTTGAGAATGTTTCAAGCATTGTCATAGATCCAACAGATATTGAGAGGGCTTTAACGCAATTGGACATCAACAAGTCTGCAGGACCTGATGGTATTCCCAACAAAGTACTAAAATCTTGTTCTAACACTTTGTATCTTCCTCTGTTTAATATTTTCAACAAATCATTATCTTCTGGAATTTTTCCAGAAATGTGGAAGCTCTCCTACGTTTGTCCTATTTACAAGTCAGGCAGCAAAAATGATGTAATAAATTACAGACCCATCAGCATTCTGTCTGCGATTCCAAAATTATTTGAGCAGTGCGTGGAAGGAATTCTTTCAAAAATATTTCATCAGATTGTGATCAGTCAACAGCACGGTTTTACAGCCGGTAGATCCGTTGAGACGAACCTGTTTCTCTTTACAACATTCATAAATTCATCATTTGCTAATAATGCAGAAACTCATGCAATATATACTGACTTCAGTAAAGCCTTTGATAAGGTAAATCACAACATCCTTCTTTCAAAGCTTTCAAGTTTCGGCGTTTCTGGACATTTATTTTCATGGATGAAATCATACCTTACTAACAGAATGCAACAAGTCAAGATCGATGGCTATCTTTCTTCTCTTTTCCATGCATCCTCTGGGGTACCCCAAGGTTCTCACTTGGGCCCCCTTCTATTCAGCTTATTTATCAACGATTTAGGATCGTTGCTCTCGTCAAATTTTTTACTTTTTGCTGATGACTTGAAGTTGTATCGTCAGGTGACGTCAACTCAAGACATACTTATTTTGCAAAATGATCTTAACATCGTTCACGATTGGTGTCAGCTTAATTACATGTCCCTCAACATTGATAAGTGCTGTTGTATAAGATTCAGTAGACGCACCCATAGTGTTCCCTTGCAGTATTACTTAAACAATGTTCGCTTGTCTGAAGTTTCTATCATTAAAGATCTTGGTGTCTATCTAGATACTAGGCTAATGTTCACTGAGCATTTTGAAGTGGTAATTGGCAGGGCTAATAAAATGTTGGGGTTTATTAAGAGAGCTACTAGGGACTTTACAAGTATACACCCTATCAAAATTCTTTACACATCACTGGTCAGGTCCGTTCTTGAATTTTCATGCATAGTTTGGTCACCTTACTATCAGATCCACATCAATAGGCTTGAGAGTGTTCAACACAAATTTATTAAGTTTGCAAGGTACAAACTTTCTTTGAGTGGTGTAATTCTCAGTGAGGACCTGACTATGACTTATTTAGACTTATCTACTCTTGTTCGCAGAAGGGAATATTTTGATGTCTGTTTTGCATTTAAAATTCTTAACTACTACATAAAAAGCCACGAATGTCTTGAATGTTTTAATCTACACATTCAAAGTTATCAGACACGAAGTAAATCTTTACTGCACATTCCTTACTGTCGAACCTGGTACCTACTATTCAGTCCTGTGAATAGAATATCTGCCAATGTAAATAAGTTCTGTGAGGGCCTTGAGTTCTTTGGTTTATCTCTGGATAAATTTAAGACGAAGGCCAGGAGAATTGTTTTAGGTTAGATTTTTTTTTTTTTATTTAGATTTAAACTCTGTTCAACTTCAAATGTATTTTTCTTATACGTAAATAAATGAATAAAATAAATAGAATAGAATAAAATATTTTTAACTGTTTGTTTTTCGGTTGATATTTATTGTCCTTTCATGTAACTAGTTCTAAGGCTTTTCGTTGATACCAAATTTAAGTTTAGCTTTGTCAATAAGATTGTATCTTTGATAATAAAGCAATTTTTGATTTGATTTGATTTGATTATTAATGTGTTTGACAAAGAAAAAGCCGATTTATGCAGGGATTTAATTTTTATACTAGTCCAAGTGACTTCGTATAGACTTTATATCTGTATCTAGTCTCATACAGAAGAAGCATGTTGGATGACTTCAAGTTCCAGACATTGGAAAAAAGAAGGCATATACAGTGTATGCTGTTTATTTATTATGTTATCAATGATATAAAGTCGAGGGGGAATCCACCTACCTAATTTTGTACACCAAAAATTCTAAAATTCTGAAATATGCTAATTTTCATGTTATTATTGTCCCAAAAAATTCTAAAAATTCTTAAAAAATTGAGCATGCGCAATAGATAAAAATTCTAAATTATTTCTAAAAAATTCTAGTTCAATTCTAAAAAATACTAAATAATTCCAGAAATTGCTAGAAAATGCTAGAAAATACTAAAAAATGCAAAAAAATACTGATAATTCGGGAAAATTCTAAGAAATTCTAAAAATTCAGTTTGCATGAACACCAAAATTCTGGTTTCCCGCTCGGGGGAACCCACCTAGCTAATTTTGTACACCAAAAATTCAAAAAAATTCCAAAAATCCCTACAGATTGCGCAGTGCGCAGGCTCTTGAACATGCGCAATAGGTGAAAATTCTAAATTATTTCTAAAAAATTCTAATTCAATTCCAATCAATACTAAAAAATTCTAAATAATTCAAGAAAATGCTAAAAAATACTGATAATTCTAAAAAATTCTATCAGTTTGTACACCAAAATTCTAAGGTGGTTTCCCCCTCGTATAAAGTACAATAAATGTTCCTTAATTAACCATATTCCTATACATGTACCTAAAATTAACTTAAGGGTTAATAGATAAATTTTTTTATGTACCAGTGCAGTGGGTAGCAGTTCTCCCCTCAATTGTATGTTGGTTTAATGTAAAGAATTGTTTTCCTAAGATGTTAATCTACATAGATTATTTTATAAATGCCTGACATGAAATAATTCAGAAGGTAGGTAGTACCTAGCAGTGCCATCTTTTATGTTGTTTTTTATTGGTGTAGTGTTTAGCTTGTAAGTGTCCATTTCTGTTATTGTAATTACCATTATAGCGAGCATTATAGTGTTTGTATGAGTATCAATAAATAAATGAAAAAAAAATTATGCACCTGATGAGGGTCATCAATGCACTTTGTCTATACTGGTTTCTCTAAGGCATTTAAAAATGTATCTCTGTAGTCTGTGAAATGTTGATCTTAAAAGTACTCCGGGGTTCCACTTTACTTCCTGTTGCAATTGATTATTCTTTGAAAAAAAATCCCTAGATTTTGTGAATTTTTACCCACCTCCTACCTCTATAATGTCCTCGATTATGTCCAAAAAGGTTTGATAGAATTTAGAATTTTTTTTTAAATCCGACAGGAAGCAGGATACCAGAGGACAAGCCGAAGGAATACAAAATTAAATAAAAGGATAAAAGCGGAGATAAAAGTACAGAGCTGCTGAAGGTACTGAGGAAGGTACCTATTGGAAATATATGTAATTACTTAAGTAAAGGAAAATATTCAGTACATTTGATACTTTAGGTAAATGGGTTTTTCACTCACTTTTATAAGGAGAGTCCCGAGGAGAGTCCTTACAAAAAAATGAAATAAACAATACAGTTTTAAAAAAGTACCTACTTGTACTGGTACTTGAATTTGGCAACTTATTTTAAAAACTACTCAGGTACTACCGTTGATTGTACTACTTAAAAATGTACTGAAAACGTGAATCTACTTAAAAAGTAGTTTTCAAAAGTAGGTACCTAATAAGGTACTTAAATGCATATGAAACGTACTCTAGATACTATAGGTATACAGAAAATAATATGTAGGTACTGCTACTTATACTATTCTTTCTTTTACTTCAAGTATTATTAAATACTTACTTTGTATATTTGCTTACCGAGTTCAAATATATTTCCATAAGCTCATTTTATAAAGGCATCCACTATAGGACATAGGAGGGTGCATAGTATTTCAAAAAGGTAAGGTATTGATTAATATAAAAGAAATAGTAAACAAAAGCTGTGCTTACCCTATGATAAATTTAATTGCAATATCCACTCATCACTTTAAGGTTTTAGTAGAGGAATTTGCAATTTGAGATTAATAAATTGAATACCTAAACTAAAATAGTTTGGAAAAGCTTTTCTCACACAACACAACACAGTCCTATATTTTCAGTAGGTATCTTATCATCTAGTTTTGTTTATTTTTCCACTATTCCTAAAAATTCCAAATCATTTCAGTTCAGATTTCAGTAGGATTCACAATCACAGTACTGAGTACTGAGTACTGAGTAATCTCACCTCCGCCTAGGACGAGCCGTTCGGAGCAATTAGTGTTCTTTTTTGTTTGGAGCATGTTATTTGAATCCATGTGAAATCGGATCGAATCAAAATAAATTAATACAATCTGAGAGAAACGATATTCTGGTATGTAAAACAAGAAAAAGGGGCATTAAACTGATATTTAATTACATTTTTTATAATGTATAAGCGCTTTTTCAAATAAATACAAAACAGATCGGAACAGGGGCAGGATTTTCGGAACAGGTACTTTTTAGAACCAGAACATCTTGCACCAGTCTGTGAAAAGTCGCTGTTTTGCCGATATTTGCAATCGAAACTCTAATTTCTCGTAGCTTGGCTGAACGCCAAGACTCGCCTTTTGCAATTGCGCTCCGAACATGTGTAAATATGAGTGGAAATAGATGTTTGATGTTTGCTCTAAAAATGTTCACAAAAATAAGTGCTTGAAAGCGGAGAACTGTTATTCCTAGATAACAGTTTGGTTTGGGCAGTGATTTATGCCCATTTCTACTGGAAACGATTTAACTGATGGAAAAGCGAGGTTGCCGAGCTTTCTAGTGCTAATCTTCCATAATCAGCTGCCAGATTTTATTTTATTGTCAAATAGCGATTCTATTTTCCGATTTATCAATACCTATTACACGATAAGTCCGAGCTGTCGTATTCGATATCGAGATAATTCGACTCGACTCGTAAAATAGAATCCGGGCGCAGGAAACTTATGATGACTTTTTCTGCGATGGAACTGGTTGAACCGAACCTACCTACACCTAGTTGAACTGGGTTCAACTAGGCTCGAACCTATACAATCTCGCACTGAGCTAATGACGTCAGATCGATCATGGTTCAAGGTTCAATAGTTCAATGTTCAATCTAACTATGGACGGTTCCAACCATTCTTTCGAGTCTCCACAGATAAAACAGTAGTTCAAAGATTTGAACTTAAGATATCTGTATTTTGTGTATTTACTTCTTTTACCTTTAAAGATTAAAGAACCAATCATACAATTTGGCAACACTGTTGTTTTCTGAAATTTCCACCAATCATAATCGAGAAAAAGCCAACCATATCATTCACCTCCAACCCCCAAAAATCATTTTCCAATCTCCCGACCCCTAACCCAACGCGCATTTAGAACTGCCAACTCCAATCAGGGGTAAAAGTGCACAAACTTAAATTACTAGTTAAAAATAAATCATATTTTTATAGAATTGATTTTCAGGTGGAGTTGTTTGCTTTGTGCCCTCTTGTTTTCTGAATCTGTCCAGAGGGGTTATTGAAATATTCTTTGCAACCAACCAATGAAATGAGTGAAATACTGCTGCAGTATGGATATTTTAATAACAAAAGTGCCCTGAAAATGTAATATGGAATTATGTATTATATGTTGGGACCTGTCTTGTGCTTCGTTTTACTTGTAAACGTTGCTAAAGGTGAGTGTTTTCATATTGTTCCTTTGTTTGGCAGATTATTTTTTATTAGCAAGAATGAGATCTGATCTGAGGTACCTGCTGAGTACATTTGATACTAAGTATTTTACTCAAGTACCTACTTCAGGACAGTACCTACTCATGAAATAATAATCAATACAATTTTTAAAAAGTACTTGTATTAGTCGAGGTATTAGTACTTAAATTTGGCAATTGATAAGTATTTATACTACCTAGCTAAAAATTACTGAAAATTTAAAATCTACTTAAGAAATAGTTTTCAAAAGTACTTGAAGTATTTACACTATTTCAAGTACCTACCTACTACTTACCTATTTATTCAATACTTTATTTAAAATAAGTACTCTAAGCTGAGTACTTATTTGGTCTAGTATTTGGTACCTATATTTAGTTTCGGTATTTTCTTGAAATGTACTCTAAATAGGTACTCAAATACTATGTAAACTTCTTTATAGATAACGTCCTTAGTGTTTGAGATAGAGTAGAGATAATGGGTTCAGGACTTTGAAAATAAAACTCCCTTTTTTCAAAAAATTATGCCGACGTTTCGACCATTTATTTGGTCTTCTTCACAGGCTATTTTTTACCAGCAAGGGCGTTTGACGTCAAATACCAATGTAGGAAACATTCCAAAACACAAAGGGACACACATTAGTCTAAATTATTTTTTAATTTTTGCTCTGTATATCGATAAACACGTATAGGTTACAGTAAGTTGGCAAACACAGCCGCGACTGTGTTTGCCAACTTACTGTAACCTATACGTGTTTATCGATATACAGAGCAAAAATTAAAAAATAATTTAGACTAATGTGTGTCCCTTTGTGTTTTGGAATGTTTCCTACATTGGTATTTGACGTCAAACGCCCTTGCTGGTAAAAAATAGCCTGTGAAGAAGACCAAATAAATGGTCGAAACGTCGGCATAATTTTTTGAAAAAAGGGAGTTTTATTTTCAAAGTCCTGAACCCATTATCTCTACTCTAACTATGTAAACTGAAAATATATGTAGTGGCAGTGCAGTGCTAAGTGCTACACTTTTTTTGTTTTAGTAAAATACCTAATACTTAGGTACCATTATTTAAGTATATAGGTACTTAATACTGAGTATATTATTCAAAATATTGAATACTTAATACTTCAAACGAGACTTCAAAGCTACATTTTCTGAGTACTTAGCTCAGTTCTGGCCAGAATATACATTACTGTTCAATATTTGATTAGAATTCTGAAAATTCCAGCATTTCTTCTCAAGTTTCACTCAGGGCCGGATTTTACACTCGTGCAACTCGTGTGCCGCAAGAGGGCAGCATATTCTAGGTATATTAGCATATTTTTATACAGATTTAAAAAAAAAAATAGAGACAAATACCTTTAAATTATATTGCACGAACAGGCGGCCAGTTATTGGGACGTGTGCTACCTGCCGAGCTACCTGCCAAGTGGTACGAGCACCCCTGAAAAGTAGTACATGCGCCCTTGGCCAATCACCTGCTAGCGATAAACAACAAACGGACCACACAAAGATAGGGCTCCGTCAAGTTAGCTCCCTCCAAATTTTCCAACAAAATTTCAACCACTTACTGTGCTCGAAGGCCTCGAAGTGAGCTTTACTGTGCCCTGTGCCAATGATGCTTATGAGACCAGTAACTCGCAAAATATATCTATAACCAATATTTCTCAACTGGAAGTAACCAATACTCTTAAAAAAATGAAAAATACTAAAACAGCAGGTCATGATAGAATACCTTCATTTATTCTACGGGATTGCTCACAGTTTTTGGCAGTGCCCTTACAATCTATATTCAATAAAATCTTAAAATGCAACACATTTCCAGAACAATGGAAAGTCACAAAAATTTGTCCTGTTTTTAAATCAGGTCAAATTAATAATATTGCCAACTATAGACCCATCTCTATACTTTCCAACTTTTCAAAGGCCTTCGAAATCTGTATCCAGAACAGCCTATTTCATCAGGTCAAAAACCTGATATCGACTGCCCAACATGGTTTCTTCTCTAAAAGGTCCACTTTAACTAACCTCAGTAGCTTTCTACAAAGGGCCTATTAGTCTGGGAGTTAACGACATATTTCATTGTACCATTTCCGCAAGCTTCATTCTTTTTGTATGTGTTATGCGTGTAGTATATGATAGTAATATGATCGTCTGCCGGCGCACCAACACGACAGGGGGTTACAGGAGGGTTACAATTATAGCAAAAAATGAACGAAAAAAACTTATAGCCGCATAAGCGAAACTTATTGTACATATTGGTAGAAACATAGAAAGCTCAGAAAATATGGTCTGCCACCTAAATTCCCCGACAAAAGTCGTCTGCCACCCACATAAGTGAAAAATTAAAAAAAAAAATATACCCGCAAGGCTGAAATTAGTTATTTTCACAGTGAATTTGACAAGTGTCAAAAAGAGAAAATAAATATTCCAAGTGAAAATTTTCATTTCCATTTTGAGTGTATGTGATGAATCCTTCTATAATCTCTTTAAGAACTCTAGAACATTAGACTTGAGCTTTTCACAATTCATTTTGGTTAGCCTTACAAAAAAATAAAAAAATAAACAGGAATAAGAAAAAAATGCAGCGTCCTAGCGGTGGTGCTCGGGCACTGCATGCCGAACCCAACTTCATAGGCTTGGCAGACGATCTTCGTTGTATCTTATTCGTGGCATACTATTATGTTTGTGTTTGTTTCCATAAAAAGAAGTATTTTAATTAATTTCAGCCTTACGAGTATATTTTTTGTTTTAATTTTTTTTTTTTGCGCTCACTTATGTGGGTGGCAGACGACTTTTGTTGTGGAATTTAGGTGGCAGACCATATTTTCTGAGCTTTCTATGTTTCTACCAATATGTACAATAAGTTTCGCTTATGCGGCTTTGAAGTTTTTTCGTTCATTTTTTGCTGTAATTGTAACCCTCCTGTAACCCCCTGTCGTGTTGGTGCGCCGGCAGACGTTCATATTACTATCATATACTACACGCATAACACATACAAAAAGAATGAAGCTTGCGAAAATGGTACAATGAAATATGTCGTTAACTCCCGGACTATATCAAGCAGTCGATGGCAGAAAACAACTTGATGTCATGTATACGGATTTTTCGAGTTTGATAAGTTGGACCATGGCCTCTTAGCACAGAAAATGTACAAAGTGGGATTTCATAAGGGCTTGGTCGATATGTTCATTTCGTACTTGAGTGGGCGTACACAATTTGTTGAATTTAACGGGTTCAAATCAGTTTCATACAATGCTTCTAGTGGTGCCCCTCAGGGGAGTAACCTAGCTCCACTCATCTTTGCTATATTTGTGAATGACATTGCAGACACTATCTCATCTGACTGTGTGTTATTTGCGGATGACCTGAAAATCTTTAGAATAATCAATAACATTGATGACTGTAGAGAATTACAAAAGGATATTAACTCCTTATCTGCTTGGTGTAGCATTAATAAACTTATGCTTAATATTAATAAATGTCATTCTATGACAATATCTAACCTTAACCAAGAATTAAATTTTGCTTATTCCCTAGAAAACAGTACTCTCACCAGTTTCACCAGCGTTGAATCTATACGTGACCTTGGAGTCATAATTGACAAGAAACTCACATTTAACAGTCATATCGACGAGCTTGTACAGGCTACTCTAAGAACACTTGGATTTATATTCAGGTCTACCAAAGATTTTACAAAAATAGAGAGCTTAATTACTTTGTACAACTCATTAATTAAATCTAAGTTACAATATGCAGCTTTGATATGGTTTCCCAACTATGAAATCCATGTCGACAGGCTCACATATGTTCAGCGCAGATTCCTTAAATATCTTAGTTTTAAACTGGATGGAACTTATCCTCCAAGGGGGTCTGATCATAAGTTGTTGCTACAACGCTTTGACTTCCTTTCACTTAAACAAAGTACAATCCTTGCCAGTCAACTATTTTTATTTAAAGTTGGCAACAACTTAGTCGATTCTGGTGAATTACTAAATAATCTTAACTTCTTTGTACCGTCGATAAACACACGAACTCACCATAGATTTTATTTAGAAAATTTTCGCACAAACCTTGCCAGAAAAGCGCCCATATATAGAGCCTGCTCATGGTTTAACCAATTATCCAATAACAGTGATATAGATCTATTTCACGGCTCTGTTGATTCATTCAAAACTAAAATAATACCAAAAATCAAAAGTAATTTTGATTGATATATCTTAGTTTTTTTTTTATTTCAATTTTTTTTATTTTTTACTCTCTTGTTTCTTTTAATATAATATTTTTTCTTTTGTGATAATTTTTTTTTTGCTGATAAATTGTACCATAATGTACCTGCGACCAATGGCTATTTGCAATTGTTAAACAAAGCTTATTAATATCGGGTCAAACAAAAATTGATTCTTATGCAATCGGAAGTGTGCTGAACTGTGCTGTATCAGGTTTTTCTAAAAATTTCCATATTCGGTCATTTTCCGATAAAATCCTACTGGGGAGGCTAACTTGACGCTCAGCCCCCCCAAAAATTTTGGAAATCAGATCAAACAAAAATTGACTCCTATTCAATCTGAAGTGGAGTGTGCTGTATGAGGTTTTTCTCAAAATGTCCACACTCGGTCATTTTCCTACAAAATCTTTCTAAGGGGCTAACTTGACGCTCAGCGCCCCCAAAGTTTTGGAAATCAGATCAAACAAAAATGGATTCCTATTCAATCTAGTGTGCTGGACTGTGTGATTTTTCTGAAAATTTCCATATTTTGTTATTTTCCGATAAAATCCTACTGGGGGGGGGGGGGGGCTACTGACGCTCAGCCCTCTAAAATTTTGAAAATCGAATCAAACAAAAATGGATTCCTATTCAATCTAAAGTGTAGACCAGATAAACCTTGCGTTCGGTATTTTGCTCAAAAAGCAGAGCGTGCTGAGCGGAGCCGTAATCACGTGACCAGTGAGCGCACAGAGCAGTTGAACGCTGTTTAAAAGTGCCAGAAATTTTAATAAACGAACGCGAATGAGGCTGCACCGAGTACACTTTTTAAATAAACGAACGGTAAAGTCAAGCTCGGAGAACTCGGACCAAAATAACGAACGCACGGTGAATAAATTTTTTTTGTAGGGTACTCTTTAATAGCAAAATCTGTTCGCAAAAATAGTGCGGCATTAATGTGGCACACTCCAAGCGATTAAATATTTGCACTGGTGCACATTGGATAAGAATCAATTTTTGTTGGACTTAATTTCAAACCCCTTTCCCCAGTAAGATTTTGTCAGAAAATGACTGAATATGGAAATTTTCACAAAAACCTGATACGACAGGGTCCAGCACACTTCAGATTGCATAAGAATCCATTTTTGTTTCATCTGATTCCCAAAATTTTGGGGGAGCTGAGCATCGAGTTAGCCCCCCAGTAGGATTTTGTCGGAAAATGACTGAATATGGAAATTTTGAGAGAAAGCTGATACAGCACAGTTCAGCACACTTCCGATTGCATGAGAATCCATTTTTGTTTGATATGATTTCCAAAATTTTGGGGGGGCTCAGCGTCAAGTTAGCCTCCCAGTAGGATTTTGTCGGAAAATGATCGAATATGAAAATTTTCAGAAAACCCTGATACAGCACAGTTCTGCACACTTCACATTGCATAGAAATCCATTTTTGTTTCATCTGATTTGCAAAATTTTGGGGGAGCTGAGCGTCAAGTTAGCCCCCATCTTGTTTTCCCTATAACTTTGGTATCGGAACGGCACAGTTCAAAATATCATCGGCACAGTAAAGCACACTTCGAGCACAGTAAGTGTTTGCAAATTTGTTAGAAAACTCGAATGTGGGTGGCTAACTTGACGGAGCCTACCAATAGAATATTGTGAAAAATTATCTTCCTCCGAAGCAAAAAGTTCCTCATGGGGGGAGGCAAAACAAGCTCTTGCACGAGGGCGGCCAAAGAGCTAGAACCGGCCCTGGTTTCATCTCTCCTGATTCAAACTAGAATTTCTGTTATTCTTGTAATGTGAATAACTACTCACTGAGCTGCAGAATTCATGTCTTTTGTTGAAATGGATTTATACTTCTTACCACAATTATTATTATTACTCCCACTCAGATGTTTAGGTTTCTCAGAGTCTATTTGACCTATTCTATTTTAATTTTATTTATTCTTCTACCCTATTCTAAAAAGTACAATTATTTCACAAATCAAGGCACATTTTACCTATACTGTATGTTCAGACTCCTAATACCTTCAAAATTGTGAGCTATGTAGAATAATATGAATACATGAAAAAAATATATAACATAATCAGCGAAGCCACAAATGCAAATAAAAATAAAAACAGTGACATTAACATATTAAATAGCAATAGAAAACCATTTGATAATACAAAACAGATGGCTAACTATTGTAATGATTACTTTACAAAGATAGGACAACAAATGGCGGCCAAAATAATAGCACCTACCAATTACTGTAGCTTCAATGATCGCCGATTCGCTCATAGCATGTTTTTCAGGCCAGTGCAAAAAAATGAACTTATCTTGCATATAGCGTCACTCAAAAACAATTGTTCCCCAGGATTTGACGAAATTAGTACTAAACTTATAAAAGATCATCACATACACATTATTAATCCGCTAATGCACATAATAAACTTAATTTTTCTGCAAGGAACTGTTCCAAATGACTTTACAAAATCTATAGTAGTTCCAATCTATAAATCGGAAAATAAGACTGAAATTAGCAATTTTCGACCAATAAGTCTGATAAGTACTTTTGCCAAATTATTCGAGAAATGCCTCAAAGACAGACTATTCAATTTTTTTATTAAAAATAAGCTTTTGGATGAAAATCAGTTTGGATTCCAAAGAGGTGTTAGCACAAGTCATGCTATATTTAGACTTGTTGACTCTATTAAATCTGACCTGGACAAAAACAAAAAATGCCTAGGTGTCTTTTTGGATCTGGCAAAGGCTTTCGACACTGTGCCTCACAAAAGACTGCTAGAAGTGCTTGAGCACTGCGGGGTGAGGGGCACTGTGTTGGACGTCTTTCGTGGCTATTTGAGAGAAAGAACACAACAGGTTAGAATAAACAACATTATGAGCGACTATCAAACGATCCATTTAGGCATCCCTCAGGGTACTGTCCTAGGTCCGCTCCTATTCGTCATCTATATCAATTCATTACTGAGCAATAAAATACAAGGCCTAATTATATCATATGCGGATGATACAGTTTTGGTATTTAGCGATGATACTTGGGAAGGAGTAAAAAATAAAGCAGAACTTGGCATTGGAATGGTAAAAGACTGGCTAGACTTCAACGAATTAACCCTTAATATAGATATCAGAATCAGAATCAGAATCAGAATCGTTTATTGGTGCTTAAAAATACACAGTACAGTGTTTACACAAGTCAAAATAATCAAATACAATTTAGTAATCTAAAATTACAATTTCATTAAAAAATTAGACTAACTATCTATTTCACATGATTTTAAATATCTGCTTTACAAAAATATAAAAGTTATGTTTAAAAATTCCAACAACAATTACAAATTTACTGTCACTCACTAATACAACAATTATCAGGACAAGGACATTTAAAAGTTTGGAATCAATAAATAAAATTAAAAAAAAAAAAAAAGCATATAGCAATGACTAGAGACAATTTTTGGTTGGTGCAACTGTAAAGAACAATAATTGATGTAATAATAAATATGAAAAATAATTTATTTGTTTGTTTTAAATAATGTTTGTGCCTGTCCAGCTGAGTGTGGAATTATAAAATTCATCTAGGCTGTAAAACGCCTTAATTATGAGAAAATCTTTAATTTTTTTCTTAAATTCGGAATTATTTAGTTGTATTACATGCTCTGGTAGTTTGTTAAAAAGTTTTACAGCATGATATCCAGGTCCACCCTGACATCTCTGTAAACGATGGTAGATGGGTCTTAAGTTATTTTTGTTTCTCGTGTCATGGCTGTGAAAATCACCATTACACATAAATGAATCATAATGGTCCCTAACATAAACCAGATTTTGCAGGATATACTCACAGGGCAATGTCAAAATTCTGTTGTCAATAAAAGCCTGCTTGCAGTCATCTCGATAGTCCAAACCAGCCACTATTCTAACAGCCCTTCTCTGCACAGAGAAAACCCTCTGTGCTCCATTTGCATGACCCCATATTAGCAAAGCATAACCTACATGTGAGTGTAGCAAAGAAAAGTATGTTTGTTTTGTAACTCTAGATGAGACACATCTTGCCAAATTTCTTAATAAAAAAGTGTTTTTGCAAAGCTTATTTGAAATTATTTCAGTGTGTGCATCCCAAAGAAGTTTTTGGTCAAGATGCACTCCTAAGAATTTTACACTGTTGGTCATGGGTTCTATATTTTTTAGAGAAAAAGTATAGTTTTGGGTTTTAGATTCATTCAAAAAGAGTTTGTTAGCAGCAAACCATTGCCTAGCCCTCAACTGTGCCTCCCCCGACATACAGACAGCTGTTGGTAGATCTGGATGCTGAACTTGACCTGTGGTATCGTCCGCAAATTTTACATACTTTTCGAACTCCGCTATTTTGGGTAGATCATTAATATAGATTAGGAATAGAATAGGACCCACAATTGAGCCCTGTGGTACGCCTATGTTTATTTCTCGTTCGCTCGAATTAATGTCATTATAGTTAACAATCTGAGTTCGTTTAGTCAGATAGGATTTTATTAGATCCACACTGTCGTTTGAAAATTTGTAAAAAGGCAGTTTTTTAAGCAGGATATCGTGCGAGACACAGTCAAAGGCCTTGCTCAGGTCACAGAAGGTGGTAACTGTGTGTTGAGAGCTCTCAAAACCTTCCATTATACCTTCTACCAATTTTAAAATTGCTAAAGTTGTATTCTTGCCCCTCCTAAAGCCAAACTGACTATTACTAAGTAGGTCATTTTGCTCTAGGTAACTCGATATTTGTATAGCTATGCATTTTTCAAGAATCTTCGATAAAACTGGCAGGAGTGAGATCGGTCTGTAGTTGCCTGGATCATTTGGATCTCCTTTTTTAAATATTGGAATTACTTTCGCTGTTTTTAGACAATTTGGAAAGGTTTTCTCTTTAATGCAATGATTTATTAATTTTGTAAGAGGTGTTATTAGGAGATTTTTGACTGATTTTATTAGGGTTATATTAAGGTTGAAAATATCCTTGCTTGTCTTGTTTTTAAGCTGGTCAATCACATCACGTACTTCGTTAAATGAGAGTTCCTTAAAGGAAAAGGATTGATTATTTGCATTAATTTTAAGTAAATTCAAAATGGGGTCTAAATCTTCTTCTTCTATTTTGTTCTGTAGATCTACAGCTATGCTTACAAAAAAATTGTTAAAATCTTGTGCAGTCAATGTTGTTTGGTCATTTTTTGAAGGCTTTGTTTTACCACGATATTCATTAATTATTTCCCACATGCATCTAATTGGGTTGGAAGAGTTTTTTATTTTAGTTTCATTGCACTGAATTTTGGCCTTTTTTATAGCTTTTTTGTAGCTTTGTTGGAGATTTTTTATATATTCCTTAAGCTGATTTGTTGGATGGAGTTTAAAGATGTCATTTAGGTACTGAAGGTGTTCTCTCATATTTTTTAGGTCATTATTAAACCAATCAATGTTATTTGTTTGATTTTCCTTTACTTTATATGTTTTTTTTGGGAACGACTCATTATATGCCAACTCAATTAACTGCACAAGGTTCTGAAACTTTACCTCTACAGAAGTAGGAAAGTCTATAAATCTAAAATCAATTTCAGAAATTTTTTGATAGAATGTGTTTTTTCCTACCTGTGTTATGGGCTGACAAATCTTTTTTGAGTATTTTTGATTACTTTGTTGAGGACAATTTAATGAGACAAGTTGCCCATCGTGATCTGATTTGCCTGGCTTTACAATGCAAGCAAGGTATTCAGTTTCTGAAAAATTTATAAAAATATTATCCAGGCAGTTGTTACCGCGGGTAGGTTCAAAAACCGTCTGGGCTAATCCATACGACTGCAGCATGTCATTTAACTCTCTACATGTTTTTTCATTTGTACAGAATTTCACATTAAAATCACCTGCAAGAACTATCTTATTATGTGTATCCAATTTATTTAAAACTTTATCAAGATTGTTTAAAAAGATGTCAAAATCTCCCCCAGGAGATCTATATACTGATAGTATTACTATGTTGTATTTATATGATCTTACTCCACAAACTTCAATACATTTTTCCACACTCAGCTCCCTTAGATCTGTCCACTCTTTATAACTACTGCCCTTTTCAAGTAAGACTGCTGTTCCTCCTCTTGTATACATTTTCCGGCAGAATGATGCTGCCACTTCCAAGTTGCCAATCCTCAGAGAGTTTATTTCATCATCCTTCAAAAAATGCTCAGTTACACACATTATACCAATGGCTTTATCCACGATAAATGCTTCCAGTTCATCTGTGATGTCTCGGATGGATTGGGTATTAAGGTGTAGCACAGAGAGTTTCTCCTCACTACTTGTAGAGTCTGGTATGGCTCTATTGTTGGCTAATTTGCCCGTGTCCTTGGGCTTCGTCTGGCATGGGTAAAATGGTTCACCATGATGCCTTCACCCCATATTAAGATAAATCAAAATACATCGCATTTTCTCTTACTGATGTCAACAGACCAAATTTCAACTTTTTACTACTGCCAAGAGCAGGACTCAAAATTAATGAAGTTAGCAACATTAAATACTTGGGTGTCATAGTTGACAAAAATTTGAAATGATCTAATCATGTTAATAGTTTGGTTGTTAAAACGAGAAGACTAATTTTCAAGTTTTATGAGCTTCGTAAATTTATGAACAAAAAACTACTTACATCTATCTATAAAGCTTTGGTTGAGTCTATTCTACAGTATGCTATAATTGTGTGGGGTGGTCTGTACATAAGCTCCCTCGAACCTCTGAATGTTGTACAGAATTATATTTTGAAAGTCATATTTCAAAAAGAAAAACGATTTCCTACCGAACAGCTTTACGACGACAAAATACTTAACATTAGAATGTTATATTTTTATAACATTTGTCTTTTTCTGTACAAAAACAAGGACTTACAAACAAAAGTTGACCATACATACCAAACTAGACAAATATCCAATCAGAACTTAATTGTTCCTTTTTACAGAAAAGATGGTAACCAGAGATGTATTGCGAGCTTAGCTCCTAAATTGTACAATTCTTTACCAATTAACATCAGGAATATCTCTAAATATGGTGCATTTGCCAAAAAATGCAAGCCAATCATCTACAGTAACTATAAAGCATTTCTTAGACTTCTTTAATTCTCAGTGTTGAGTGCTTAAGAATTTTTTGCTTGTTTTGTTTTTTATTGTAAAATTTCTAACTCCCTTAATATTTTTTTCATTTAAGTACATGCAGGTTGTAAAATAATTTACTCCACGTACCTACATTATATAATAAAAAGCTAATTTAACCCCTTAGATTTTTGCACATACAGATTGCTTGTAATCTAGGTGCAATAACTTATTTGAGTAGCTCAAATTGTAATGTGATATTTATTTAACTTATTGTAAACCTATTGTTATTTCTCTGAATAAATTTATTTATTTATTTATATAGAGAAGCTATAGCCGGTATTAGGTGGTAGTCTAATAATGAAGCCACCCATCTTAGAAAGTTTGTAATATACCCTCGAATATACCTAAATATAGGGTATTCTCGAGGGATGATTAACTCCTTAAAATATGAACGGGTGGCCCATTTTCGATGTTTTAATGGGCTATATCAAAAACCAGCAGAGATATCAAAAATCTGGGAGCATATTCTCGAGCTCTTTTTTTGAGAAAATAACAATGGCGAAGACAAATCCCAGCTAACTTGATGCGTTTAGGAAATACAGGGCACTTTTCAAATTTTTTCCAATTTTAAAAGAGTCTCTAATTTCCTTATTATTTAAGATATCCAAAAACGAAAAATACTTTCTATAGGCAGTTTTTCAAGTAGAATCCAGTGGCATGACCAATTTTTTCCCAGATGCCACTGATTTTGGAATATTGACCAAAGTTGTATTTTTTTAAATGGGTTACCCTGTATATTATTTTTTCATTGAATAGCTCTTTCTGAACTGATTTCAATGATATAAGGTTTTATACCTTTACCTTCAATAGTTTTGGAGAAAACAAATAAATTCTGTTTTTTCCATAAGAAACAATGAGTTAGAAAGAGATAGTTGAACTATGAATCGGTTACAAATTTCTTAATTCTTAATTTAATTTTTCAGTTCAGCTAATTTTTTTTTAATTTTAACTTTGAATCGGGGGTTATAAATAGGCAACACATAATTTATTTAATGACTTATCTCTCTCTAGCTCATTGTTTCTTATGGAAAAACGGAATTAATTTTTTTTTCTCCATAACTATAGAAGATAAAGGTTTAAAACCTGATATCATTGAAATCAGCTCACAAAGAGCCATTCAATAAAGAAATAATATACGGGGTGTCCCATTTAAAAATACAACTTTGGTCAATATTCCAAAATCGGAGGCATCTGGAGAAAAATTGGTCATGCTACTAGATTCTCCTTGAAAAACTGCCTATAGAAAGTATTTTTCGTTTTTGGATATCTTGAATAATAAGGAAATTAGAGAGTCTTTTTAAATTGGACAAAATTTGAAAAGTGCCCGTGATTTGTTTTCGCCATTGTTATTTTCCCACAAAAAGAGCTCGAGAATGTGCTCCAAGATTTTTGATATCTGCTGGTTTTCGATATAGCCTATTAAAACATCGAAAATGGGCCACCCTGTACACAGATTTTAAATTTTTGTAGAATTTTGAAAATCTTCACATGATTTTACAAGATTTTAAAAGATTTCAGATTTGTAAGATTTTAGGTGATTTTGGAGTAGGTACCTATTCTTCAGAATTTAAAAGGGTTTTTAGAAATTTTAAAGGATTTGTAGAGATTTTAACGGATTTTTTTAGGAATATCAGTGTTTTTTTAAGATTTTGGCGGTTTTTTTTTTGTTCTAATAATATTTGGTTAGAGATTTAAAGATTTTAAAGATTTCCAGGGATTTTAAGTATATCTTACGAGTTTTTCTGGGATTTTGACCAACTTGTACACAGATTTTGACCAATTAACCGCTCCAAGATTTAGTTAACTCCATAAAATGTGTACACATTTTAAATCTTTATTGATTTTGTAGGATTTTGAGGATTTTGAAAATCTTCACATGATTTTACAGCATTTTAGGGGTTTTTGAAAAGTTTTTAGAGATTCTAAAGGATTCTTAGAAATTTCAACAGATTTTTGGGGATTCCAAAGAATTCTTCGGAATTTTTAAAAAAAATTTTTTTTTTAGGAATGTTAATGATTTTATAAAATTTTGTGAGATTTTGTAGGATTTTATGCGATTTCAAGAGATTTTGTAGACTTTTGTTGAATTTTTAAGGATTTTGACGATTTTTAGGGATTTTAAGTAGATCTTATGAGATTTTCTGGGATTTTGACCAACTTGTACACCGATTTTGGCCAGTTAACCGCCCCTCGGGTATTCTGAATTGTTTTTTACTGTATCAGACATACTTATTTACTGCAAATTGATTCACATATTATGTACTTTGTTATATTATCACAAGGATCCAATAGTGTGTTTTTTTTTCTTCTAGTTGCTAGCTTTAAGCGAGTATCAGTAGACATAGGAAAAAACGTAACAATAAAATGTCCTTTAAATTATACAAGAGATGTAATGTGGGAACGGGAGGGCAAGAAACAAGGCACAAATATGAACATGCACGTCTTACAAAGTGGCTCTCTATTTTTGATGGAAGCTGATAGAAGTGATTCTGGTATTTATAGCTGTAGCCGAGAGAATGACGTCAAGGATCTGAAGGGAAAAGTCAATGTTACAGTGAGAAGTAAGCTATTTTTATATGATTTGACCAATGGAATTGTATATGTTCAATTTAAAAGTTTAGCAATCAAACCATTATGTTTGATAACGGAGAATAATTACATTAGTTTGAAATACCTTCAATTTCCTAAAAATATCTTGGTGAATACCTTTTGCCCCTTATAGTTTGGAAACCAACCAGTTGTCACCATTAATTTAAAGTATAGTTTGTTCTGCTGCAGAAAATAGTATATTAGATACCATTAGGGAAGTGTTACATAACTGTCGAGAGATTTATATAGTCAATCCAGACGAGTTTCTGCAAAATCTTTCCTTCAGCAGTACTTCAAGCTAAAAACGTTGTTAAGAATACTTTAGTATTTATTTAGACTTAGAACTATTAAAATGGTAGATAACAAAAAAAAAATGTTTATTTTTTATAGCGCCCCCGCCACCATTAATAGTTTCAATAAAACCTAGTACGATATTAGTTCTAGTATGTTGGGAAGTTAACGGCACTGGTGGGTATCCTATTATATATTTCACTGCCCAATACCGGTTGGCGTTTACTAACGATAGTTGGATACCTATTTCGCCCAATCACATCATGCCGAATTCAGTAAGTCTTGCATGGGGCCATTAAGAGTCCTGCTTGCTTTGTGCTGATTTCTTATCAATTTTTTATTTACTTATTTTAATTATTTTGTTTTCGCTTTGAAGCTAGAATGCTGGATAAACTTGTTATTTTCATAAAATATCATATTATAGACAATACAATAAAAGCAGTTTGCAAACTAATCCAAATAGCTTGTGATTTGTTTGCTTTAAAAATTTTGAAATAGCTCCCAGGTAACTATTTTTGAAGAGTATTTAGGTTGACTTGAGGTCTGTTTCCACAGAAATCACAAACTAGTCAGAGTCAGGAAACTGGTTGTTGATGATTTGGATGAATCAAAAACGCTCTGACTGGTTTGTAATTTCTGTGGAAACAGACCTTCGAAGAACTGAAATATTCTTGTTTACTGTTTCACTCAGCATAATAAAAATTCTCCTATTACCAATTAAATTGTTTTTACCAAAATATGATTTAAATTATAATGATTAAAATTAAAAGGTGAATCATAAGATAGTTGTGTGGCTGCTTATTATATTATTTGCTGACAATGACATTGCACCATTTATTTTGCTTGAACCCCCTGTAATATTATATTTCCTATTGGATTTTTTCAATGCCTTCATAAAACCAGAATTATGATTAATGATAAAATATGTTTTCTGTAGAGGCAACTTGAAGTTTATAGCTTGAGACCGAATACGACGTATGAGTTTCGAATGTGGGCTACAAATCAACTAGGAAAAAGTTCTATTTCCAACGTGTTAGCAACCACAAGAGGTCAATATCCAGAAATAGGTATGAAGAGTTTTATTATTTTACCGTGGTATTGATATTGTGATTAGTTTGCTTATTGCTGGAGGCATATTGCAGTAAAAGTTATTTTGGCTTATGTTATGGCTATTCACTAAGAATATCATTCAGGCTGTTCATATTAAATTACATTTAACCAATTCAACTTCATCATTAGGCTAACTCGGAAAAAGAGCGCAATGTGTATGTATCTTGAGCTATTAAAATAATCTGGTCATGGTCTAAAAAAGATACACATTTTTGGTGGTTATTATTCCTGCCGCAATATGCACGAGCCTCTTCGCTGCTGCCCTGCATCCTGTAGCTTGTAGCTAGCTAATCCAGAAAGCCTCTCGCCACCGCCTATCTCTTCTATCTCCCTCTTTTTGGTGTTTCCCTCAATTTCCTCTTTTTTTCACGAAAAGAATTAGCCAGACATTTGTTGAAAGGGGCTGATAAGTTCGACACTAGATGGTGGGCGGCCGCGGTTGGAGTAGTCATGGGAACTTTGATTCTGCTTGGAATTGGGACTTGTGTATTACTCTACCAAGAGTGCAGAAAGCCATATTTTGGTAAGTACGATTTCATGATTTATAAAATATGTATTCATGATCATTTGTTCTTGTATCTATTTATTAAATCTATTCTCATTTGGCTTTTATTATCTTACAGACGAAGATGAGCCGGAAATAATAGAACTAGTCCCAAATATAATTTTGAATCCCGGATTTGAAGGCCCAAGCCACCGAAACGACATCTCGCCAGATGAAAATTCCAACAATGAAACCCCAATTCGCCTTAACAACAACACTGTTGTACAACCACAAAACTTATAACGCGCATAATACATTTTGTACAAGTTTTTTTTGGAGACTAAATATGGAGTTTTTTTCCAATAAAAAACAATAATTGCAACTAAATTTTCAAGCTAATGTTTCTTAGTATTCAGTGCAAATAATTATAATAATGTTCAGCAACAATATTTTTCAGTTAATAGATACAGCTACTTATTAGACTTTATTTTATAATAAGACAATATGGGCTGCAATAGAAAAACATATCGAATATTTTTGTCAAAATGTCAAAGAGTAGATTATATTTAGGAATACTCGACTATAAAACAAAATAATGCAATCATAATTTAGTGCAGATGAGATGCGAAGGCGCTAATTAATATTTTTTACAAAATTGGCTTCCTTAAAATACGAGTGAGTTTAATCTTATTGGGTTTGGCCTTATATTTGAATGGATCAAAATTTTACTTTTTAATAAATCATGTTTTGTTTATATAAGCTTATACTTATTGGAATAGCAACACAGACTTTTTCAAATTTAAAAAAATAATAATTTAAAAATTTGAGGCGAATTGAATGAATAAATAATACATATGTCATTTAGTTTTAAAATTATTTGTTCAATGTTTGTTCTACATTTTAAAATAAGGCCAAACCAAAACATGAGTTGTGAGCAGTGTTCCAAAAAGAAAAACTAGTTGTTATTAGTATTATAAATTATATTTACAGGGTATCCTGAGTATAAATGCGCTAATATTGATTTTACTCCTATTTGTGTAAAATGTAGTGGCATTTAGATTGCGTTTAAACCCTTGTATAGATTGATAAAGATACAAGAAATATGTGCTTAATAATCATAAGAAAACATTATCAGTGCCTCTAAGTAGATAGGTAGATATTTGTCAAAAAAAAAGGAATATCTTTTTTTCTAAGTTGGAATTCTAGTGGACAGATTGTCGTCAAAGTGAATTGATCTGAATAACACTCGAATTATTAAGACAGTCAGATCCACTTAAAATCGCCTATTGAAAAACGTTGATTTGGAAATTCCAGCTGTTTGAAGACAGCACATAGTATGTTCTTTGAATATGAGAATATTCCCAGACTGATCGTTATTTGATAGTTTTTCATAAAATATAACATTCCACATTTTTAGTTTTTAGATTTAGCTAGCATAAACATTTTTATATTGTGTGTGATTGAGATGCAATGTTTGTTTGTATGTAGATAATGATCTACTGAAACTTTCGTGTGGCCCTCTGAAACAGGCTTTAGTTTTTTCGAAGGACAAAATACTCTTAGTATTTGGTATTAGAAACAATATTTTGAAATTGCATTTTGAGATCCATCCACAGATTCCTAGTTAAATAACTGCCTGAAATGCATTACATTATTACAATCTAGGAAAATGCTAAAATTGACTATAATCAAAAAACGAAATAAATTCAGTTTCAAGTCCCACTAAAGTAATACATCATTTCATTCGACATATTATTGTCACAAAGTGTTTTAGTTCAGCCTATTTGACTTATTTTAGAAACATTTTTAATTTAATTGCTTCGTAACTATAGTTATCTAGATTACCTAAGGGATGTAAGTGCAGTCATGGACCAAGTCCAAGAGCACTATGTTCCAAGTTATGTATTACACTTTTTCCACTTTTCTTCATCTCTTTACTCTGGTACTGATTTAAATTCTGTTCACAATCCGATGTCCAAAGGTGCAGGTAAATTTATCACCTTCCCCTATCAAATAGCATTGAAAGGTGATACATTTTACCTGTACCAGTGGACATCGGATTGTGAACGAATAATAAGTAGTGTCTAAATGGTTTTTCTGATAGTTCATATGACTTTGCAACTGTTACAATTATTTTTAAATTTTAAAATATTAATATACAAACATTTTAACTTATCCAGAGATTTACTGGTATGTACAGTAAAAATTTCCTCCACCAAATCAATGTGTTTTACGAAGGAGTGTGAAAATATTTTGAATTCATATAATGAACAGAAATACCATTGAGAAACCAACTAGACCATTTGTGTCGTTTATAAAACTATGTTGTATTCTTCACTGTCATATTATATGTGATATGTATGTATGATAATTATTGTTAAGTAATGTATTCATAGTTAGTAGTTCGGCAGTTCGCACAAAAATAATCAAAAATTTAGCTAGAGCTCTTCCAATTTCTTTTTGTAATAATTTTTTTTTAATATTACAATCAACATTACAATAAAAATGAGATATGGGTACGTTCACCAGAGGTAGTTGGGACAACAATCGTGTTCAGCGGCACTCAGTAAAAGCCGCTTTTTGTCAGCTGCTACCGATTTCTCTAAGCGGAAAAAATGTACGCTTACCAACTTCAAGTTAGCTGCTGAGTACTGGTGAACATAACGATTGAAATGATTGATCATCAGAAAGTTTCGAGTGAGATTTACCTGATAAATTGACATTTTACATGAAAAATTTAATTAGCGTATTAATTTGAGCTGTATTGCTTCAAATAATTAGGATATTTTAACTATAATTTTTATTTGACAATTTTTGAAATAACCATGTTCCTTTGCCTAAATGCGTTAAAATCCTCAAGCGGGGCCACTTCAAAAATCGATTACCTAGCTAAGATTATTGAATAATTTTCCACTTTGTTGAGAAGATATTTATGAATCTCAAGATTTTTTCATGTGCAATAAAATGCTTAATACGTTTTGGTTTTATTTTTTAAATTTGGTTAATAATCAACGATAATTGCATGTTTATTTTTTATTACAAAGTTTCATGTGTCATATTTTCATAATATGATTTATTCAAAACAATATCATCGAAAAGCTGACAGCTTGTGCAGTACTATGTATAAGCATATGGATAGACAGGAGTAGGCCGTTCATTTTCAAAGTACATGAAATCCTGGAAAATATATTCAATTAAAGCTGGAAAGTAATTATCTTTGAAATAATTACACATTTATTGCAAATAATAGTTTTACTAATTGATAAAAACATCTTATGTATTTGTAGGTATAGGTACTTACAATCAGAAAACAAGCTCCCAACATGACCACCTTCATTGCAACATCTAAATCCATGGGAAACCTAATTCCAAAATAATCTGCATCAGTAAACAGCTCCCTCGCCAAACCAGACCACTGTTTGGTTATTACACCGATCTGCTGTCTCCCATCGCCAGTCACAATTTTAAAATCAACATCATTGAAACAACTCGAAGTACAGCATGGCCCTTCAATTCTTAGCACAGTAATACCAGTCACATCTTTGACTTCAAAAATGGGAATACACGTAGGACATTTTTGCTCTATTGCGCCTATAAAGTTATTTGGAGGAGAAAATACGGCCAGGCTCTACAAAGATTAAAGATTACAAATTATTTTCCGAGCTTAGGATAATGTGGGAAAAAAAGTCTATTGGCCAAGTCATAAGGATGAAATCAAAATAGTGAATAGACTTTTATTAATTTTCTTGTCCAATTAGTGTATTATTATTCTTTACTTGAAGACAGCAAAGCCAAGGTCTATAGAGTCTAATAACTGCGTATCCGAACTGGTCAAATATATGCATGTTGAATTCTCTATTATTATAGCAACATAATCTGTTACAAATATTACTTTCTTCCTGGGCATAGTATATTTTTTGGCCTGTAGCGTTTTTGATCGTATATCTGTTTTCAGTTTCTATCCCAGTTACAACTGGAAATACAAAGTATTTTCAGAAATCAGGTATTGAAATATCCTAATAACTTACTTTCTAAAAATTCAAGTTCTTGACGCACTAGTAGTTGATCAATGGTGGCAAGGTATTCCAATCCTGCAGGGCAATTTTGAATGTTTTTAGGCAGTGGCATCCAACCAAAATCAAAATCTAGAAGAATTAATTATATTATTTATACCTATATAAATAAAGTAATTTCATGTTATGGAACTTGAGAGTAAGAAAAAATATACTACAAATCACTCCCCAGAATTTTAGTTGTTGAGCTTACATTAGTACTTACTACTAAGTAATAATGGCAAACTGTTGTGTGTTCTTGAACCTTGTCTTGCCTTGCAAATCCACAATCAACCTATTATCATAAAATGTAGCAAATAGGAACGGCCAAGGACAATGTCTACTTAAGACTTCAGGAAAAAGAACATATTTCAAAAATTCAAAGAAAACTCTGCCACTAAAACAAAATTAGAGCTGACATCTCAAATTATAAGGTTGAAGACCAAGATAGGCATGCGAGAGCTCAAAGTAAATGAAATAATGGAAGAAAGAAAATGTGATCAGATAAGCACAAGGCATGAAAAACTACTACTGAGGAGGTCAATGAGAGTGACATAATTTTTTTTTTATCTTTGCGTTTTTACCTCTGTAAGTTCGTGGATTCAAATTTTGGATTGGTCTCCTTGTAGGTTGGTGAACAATTGGGGGTCTTGGATTTGAAGGCGATGCTGTCTCGTCGTGCTCATCTGAGGGATTGGTTCTTTGAGCGGAAGTCGGATAATTTTTTTTCATTCTTGAAACAATCTTCCTACACAGTTTTACGTTATCTGACGTGTGACTTCTGAAAATATTCAAATAAAAGCACACCAGCTATCCACATCCAATATAAGCATCTCCTAGAAAAATCATTTCATAAACTTTTTTTTCGCTGCAGTCAGTAAAACTTACCAAATTTTGATAGATGTTTCAAACTTGACTTTGAATTTACAGGTGTAGACTGGTAGATATGTTATCTCAAAAACTCTTGAAATCACTTTTTAAAAAACATTAATTTATTTTTTCTACAAACGTGTTAAAAATGCAATTTTGAACACCCCCTCGAAGCATTAAAAATGTTACTTTATTGCACTAGTGCCATAAAGTCTATAGCACTAGTGTTAAAAATGAAACATCAAATTTTGAGAGCGAACGTCAAAAAAAGTTTGTATTTTTAGTTATTTACATTAATGGTGAAATTTGAACAACTAAATTAGCCCGATTGGCCGCCTCATCTATATTTTTCGAGTGATAGATGAAACCCTCTTTTTCTTCTGTATTTTCTTGCTTTTTTAGCAAAAAGCATTACTGACCACGACAGACTTTTAAGAAACTGACAAGACATTTCATTACCTGTAAAACAAGGTGCTGGTTGTTTGGAATTTTTGACAAATGTCAAATTTAATAATTTTATGTAGGAAAGGGAAAGATGCTTTCAATTTATTATTCATTTAAAAATCCAATTTGTTACTGGTTTTTGCTTTTTATTGCCGTTTGTACAAAAAATATTGTATGATATTTGTGTTAAAAGTATTTTTAAGGCACTTATGTGAAAAACTTTCACATGCGTGCCTTAAAAATGTACTTTTAACACTTATATCATAAATAACTATTAAAATACAAGTTACAAATAAAATCTGACATCAACTCAACTATACTAAATAATGACGAATAGTGACGCTTAAAAGAGACAGGATCTTTTATAATTTAAAATATGTTGATTCTGCTGTTTCTATGAGAGCGTTGCGACCATGGACCAGAGTTCTTGGCGTGACATGTTCTCACAGGATAACTTACTGAAGTAGCGTCTAGACTTTGCGATACTTTGTACCACTATGGTGATGAAACGCGTCTTGAGGTCAATGTAGTCGTGAAATCCATATAACAGCTCCCCCATTAAGTAAAAAGTTGGTGCTTTGCAACAATTTTTTTCAAATACCAACTGGGTTGTTGTGTAGACTGGTCATCTCTTGTTCTGAGGGTAGATTTGCATGAACGGTGTTACTTCGTTTCGGTAAAAGCTTTCTAAGGCTGTTGCCTATTTGAAGACGTGAATGAGACTTCGGCGGTTGTGGTTCGACTTCGTCGATAGGGCTAGGTTTGGGAGGTGCCTTTCGTCGACACTTACAACAAATGTAAATGATTACAAGAGCTGCTATTAGTACGATAATGAAGTAGGTGAACCATTGGCTGTGTCTTGATAGGAATGGTTCTTGGATCAGTTTATCCAATTCATTGGAAAATTGGTTTAGTCTATGCTGTGCCACGTTTAGATCATCGATCGATGTTGATTTTAGATAGTCTGAGTGGTTTCAAATCTGGCACATGTACACCATTTCAACCTCAATTTCGGAAAAAGTAACTTTTATTTAGGAAAATGTAAAGTCATTTTCGGAAAAAGTCAAACCAATTTCAGAATAAGTAAAGTTAATTTCGGAAAAAGTAAATTCAAATTCGGAAAAAGTAAATTTAAATTCGGAAAAATGGATTCAAATTCGGAAAAAGTACATTCAATTACGGAGAAGTAATGCTATTTTTTATAGGATAATTTGAATCGATTGAGTCATTTATCTATTTAGAAAATCAGAAAATTTGTCCATATTATAACTCGATAGTGACATGTGTTTCGTTCATACGAGCATCATCAGACCTAAAAAATAATATAGAGAATCTAATTAAAGTACAAAGTACACAGGTCTTGGTTGGAATCGAACCCATCAGGGTACCGGTTTGACTCGAGGTTTACAGGGTGCGAAAAAAATAGTGTACCGGACTTCGAGGGGTGATTATGGAAACTATATACTCTTTCAGAACTGTTGCGACTTTTTTTACTATCACCATTCGCCATTCGCTGTGGCATCCAAATGTATGCAAGAATACCAAATTTCAAGGAAAATACACCATTTCAACCTCAATTTCGGAAAAAGTAACTTTTATTTAGGAAAATGTAAAATCATTTTCGGAAAAAGTCAAATAAATTTCAGAAAAAGTAAAGTTAATTTCGGAAAAAGTAAATTCAAATTCGGAAAAAGTAAATTCAAATTCGGAAAAATACATTCAATTACGGAGAAAGTAATGTTATTTTTTATAGACTAATTTGAATTGATTGAGTCATTTATCTACTTAGAAAAGCAAAAAATTTGTCCATATTTCTCAAAGAGACTCGATTTTTAAATAATAAAAAAAAGAAAAAAATTACCAAGTCTACAGATTGTTTATTATTTCATTCTCTTAATAGTGACATGTGTTTCGCTCATATGAGCATCATCAGACCTACAAAATAATATACATAGAACCAATATATGTTGAACCTAATTAAAGTACACTGATTGGAATCGAGCCCGTCCGCATCTAAACATTCCGGTATAGGATTCGGCACCTAGGCATATCTCATTGGTCCGTTTGAATTCGGACCGCCAATTGATGCGGAGTGCTGAAATCCGTACTTGAATGTTGAACGGTGCTGAGCCTCAGGTCAGAATGGTCCATTAGCAACAGCCATGTGGAGTGCCGAATCTAAGGTCAAAATGTTAAACAGTGCTGAGTATCAGGTCCGAATGTTGCCATGCGTTTGGCGCGGTTTTTATATTTAATCAGCTGTCCACCTCCTTCGTGTTCCTCTTAGCTACAATTTTGTGGCGGATGCGGTTTATTTTGCCGTTGCTTCATGTGTTCTTGTGCTTAAACATGCAAGATGAGTTTGCCTGGATCATTTAAACACTTTCAATGTGGTGAGCAAATTTACCGAGCCAACAATTTGGAGAAAAACGATATAAAGCAATGGATAGAAGAGTATAGTGATATAACATACACGGATTGGAATGTGAAGTCAGCGAAAAATAATTATAACAGATTCAAATGCAGGTTTGTGTTCAATGTCAATTCAATGACGTAGAATCTTCTTGGATGCGAATAGACTTTGGAAAATACATTTTTTAGATATGTTTTTGTATGCCATCATAGTGCTTATAAAAAAGTGGATCAAAGAAATAATAAGAAAGGAAAATCCAAAAACTGCTGTTGCCTGGCTTCAATTGATATTTTAATTAAACTAAGCACCACAGATACCAAAAAAAAAGATAAATATATTAGGGTATTTATTTCCAAAATTTTCTATTCTAATTTGCCAGGTTTCAGGTATTTATAATCCCCCCCTGGGTCCGCCACTGCAAATTATTGTCCAAGATTTTTTGAAATGTATCGTTGAAATAAAATAAATGTGTAACAAAAAGTAAATAAAGTTTGTTTGTTGATTTTGTGCCGCGCTAACGGAGTAACATTCCGACCTGAGGCTCAGCACCGTTCAACATTCAAGTACGGATTTCGGCACTCCTCATTAATTGGCGGTCCAAATTCAAACGGACCAATGAAATATGCTTAGGTGCCGAATCCTATACCCGAATGTTTAGATGCAGCCCGTCCGGACGGGTTCGACTGGAGGTTTATAGTCACTGCTAAATTTACTTTTTATCAATTCGAATTATTCTAAAAAATAACATTACTTTCTCTGTAATTGAATGTAGTTTTTCCGAATTTGAATTTACTTTTTCCGAATTTGAATTTACTTTTTCCGAATTTGAATTTACTTTTTCCGAAATTAACTTTACTTTTTCTGAAATTGATTTGACTTTTTCCGAAAATGACTTTACATTTTCCTAAATAAAAGTTACTTTTTCCGAAATTGAGGTTGAAATGGCTACACCATTTCAACATTAATTTCGGAAAAAGTAACTTTTATTTAGGAAAATGTCAAATCATTTACGGAAAAAGTCAAATTAATTTCAGAAAAAGTAAAGTTAATTTCGGAAGAAGTAAATTCAAATTCGGAAAAAGTAAATTCAAATTCGGCAAAAGTAAGCTATGAATGAATTTACATTTTCCGAATTTGAATTTCCTTTTTCCGAAATTAACTTTACTTTTTCCGAAATAACCATTACTTTTTCTGAAATTGATTTGAGTTTTTCCGGAAATGACTTGACATTTTCCTAAATAAAAGTTACTTTTTCCGAAATTGAGGTTGAAATGGTGTAGTTTGCCTTTGTTCTTGAAAATAAATAAAATCCATTATTTTCATCTACCGTTTGAAGCGCTGTAACTTCTGCAGGGAGCATCTTAGGGCATATGTTCATAGAACCTAATTAAAGTTAAGTACACTGACTGGAGGTTTATAGTCACTGCTAAATTTACTTTTCATCAATTCAAATTATTCTAAAAAATAACATCACTTTCTCCGTAATTGGATGTAATTTTCTGAATTAGAATTTACTTTTTCCGAATTTGAATTTACTTTTTCCGAATTTGAATTTACTTTTTCCGAAATTAACTTTACTTTTTCTGAAATTGATTTTACTTTTTCCGAAAAAGACTTTACATTTTCCTAAATAAAAGTTACTTTTTCCGAAATTGAGGTTGAAATGGTGTAGATCCACAGGCAGGTGTTTGCAGCAATCATAGGGAATTTCCACTGGATGGCTTTTATAGGTAACGTTTCTGTATTTTTCTGCTAGATTCCTAGCATGAATTCTGGAGTTTCCTACAAAGGCATTGCAGGTTGGTTGGAGCTTGAGCACTGTGTTAGTGTTGATTGTTTCTGTCACACTGTTTTTGCCATCACATCTGATAGTGATTGGAAGGGACGATGATAATGTTATGAGCCAGTTGTTTGTGTCTAGTTCTTGCACGTTGTAGTCACTAGCGAGTAAGATTGAGGTTTGGCAAGTCTTGGGAAGTGTTCTTGTTGACTTCAGGAGTTGGGCTTCGCAAATGGCATCACTGTCTATTGGGTATTGTAGAAGGTCAGAACATATCCTGTGTTATTATCAAGAGGTTTGCAGTGATCCAGGCTTTGGAGTAATATGTACAATAAAGAATCGTCATCTCTCGCGATATATTTTTGAGTTATTGGTAAAATATGATGAAAACCTGTTCGATTATCCAAAATTGAGATAGGGTAGATGTGATAAAGAGTGTATATTTCAGGTTCGATCAGCAGTATTCTAAGAATAAAGACAATTTTACCTTCTGATTGATAAGCTTCTAAATCAATTATATCCAGGTATCGTGCTACATATGGAAGATATGTAGGTAAATGAAGGTTATTTTTGGACAAAGAGCGCGATATTTCCTGTAAGGAGGCCACCAAGTCTCTAGGAGTTATAATTGAGGTATGTAAGATCTTTAAACGTGCAAACGTTATTGCTTCTAGAATGTCATTAAGGGAATTTTCTAGAAAGACGTAGCTTTCCATTAATGATTCACAGAGGTTTAGAGTTCTGGTTCGGGCTTCGTAAAACTTTAAATCGTTCGAAATGTCAGATATGAATTCTTTGATTTCTGCTATATCGATGTTGAATGTTTCTTCATCGATTTGGAGTTCTTGAATAGTAGAATTGAATTTTTTTATTACTGAGGTGGTTACACAAATTTGGTTTTTAAGTAAAATTTCAAGTTCTCGTTCGTCTGTGTTAATTTTGTCAATACATTTGTTGAAGTATTCACCATCGGTAGAGTCTAAGTTTCCGGTGATTGATTTAAATATACTTCCTATTCCGTTAATTAGTCCACGTTTGTTTCTGTAGTTTGTGTCGCCAGTGATTTCATTAAGTTTCTGGTCGACTGAATCAGCAACTTGAGTTAAAAGGCTGAAATGGGTTTGAACTTCAACTTCGAAGGCTGTCATTCGAGGGGAAGGGTCATCAATTATTTTGGTCAGGCTAGTGAGAATCTTTTTATTGTTCTGGATAGTTTCTCTGAATGATTCTATTTCTTTGTAAACTAAAAGGGTCCATTTCTCATTTGAGACTCTGAGATCACCTTCTTCGTGATAGAATATTCCAACTGTGTTGTTAATTGGAGTTGGAAGAAATTGAGGGGTGACGACTGGAATCAGCCCGACGAGTCTGGAAAAGCATAGACTAGTCATAGAACGGCTTTAGTCTATCAAAGTTAAATTTCGAAAATTGATTTGTTTTGAGGTTTTTCACTTTCGCTGAGTTTCTCTAAACCTCAATTATTTCGAAAGGTCCGTTAAAGAGATTTTGGGCTTTGTCTTTTATTTGAGTTTCTTTCACATACACTTTGTCACCCGCTTTATATTCTGGAAGATTTTGTGAGACCGTCTTGTCGAACCTTACTTTCGACTTTTCTTTCTGAATATCGGTTCTGGCTCGAGCCATTCTATAATAGTATTCCATTCTGTTGTTGAGGTCTCGTATGTATTTGGAGATTAGCTGTTTTTGATTATAAAGAGTCTCAGGGGGTCTATTCGACGTATGGCCAAAGATCAATTCGAAAGGTGTGAATCCGTGTATCTTATTTTTGGTATTATTATAACAGATAACTGCGTACGGGAGAATATTGAATGGGTGTTCATCTGGATGTTCCGCTTTATGAACGCGGATCATCTCCGTTAAAATTACATGGAATCTTTCTAGCGATCCATTAGATTGTGGGTGGCTTACGCTTGAAAATGTCAATTTTATGTCGTAGAGTTGACAGAGGTCTTTGACTAAGGCGTTGTTGAATTCACCTCACACAATCCGAGTGCATTCTCAAAGGTGTCCCGTAATGTTGGAAAAATACTAGTAGGGTGTTAGCAATTGTGGACGCCTTTTTGTCTGAGATTGGGTAAGCTTAAGTGAATTTCCCTAATTGTTAGGGCATAGTTACGAACTGGGAATTCAAAAAGGTCAATGTTTATCCTTTCAAATAGAGTTTTGGAAGGATCAGTGATAACGAGAGGAGAACTAAGATTTTTCCTTCTCAACATCTTTGGTTAAACCTTGCCAGGAGTATTTGCCTTTAATTCTTCTAATGGTTTCATTGATTCCACGATGTAAATTTGTTTTTCCAGTATGATATTGGTCTAGGATAATTGAAATTTGGTCTTGATCTGGGGTTTTGACGATATTTTGGCATATCTTAAGCTTAATGTCTTTTTCGGCAAATATAAAGGAAAATATTTCAAGAATAGGTAATTCTAGATTGTTTTCTATGCAAAAGGTTTTTTCAGGATCAAATTCGTTTTGACATTTGAAAAGCGAGTGAAAGAGGGTAGGGACTATTCTCTCATTTTTGCGAGGAATGGGAATTATGAAGTATTTGCGTGCCTTCACAGATTTGCTGGATAAAATGTTAACCTGATTAGGTTGAAAATCGAAAGTTTCCTCGAATAGATCATCTATAATTTTGTAATGTTATTCTGTTAGTTTGGTTTGCCAAAAGAATGTCACAATATTTTTGTGAGACTTGTCCAGAAGTTGTAGGTTGGAAATTTCTATCTTTGAATAGTCAATAATTGATCTGGTTTTGTAGAGAATTACGAAGGAGTTGTATTCTTCCTCAATTTGGGTTGTTTCATCATTGTTTTCAATTTCGGCGATTGGAATTTCTTGTTGTTGTTGACTTGTAGAGGGGTGGTTTCTTATATCGTCAATATCGGGTTCTTCTTCGTTAGAAGCGAGTACGTGAATTTTGGAACTTAAATCTGAACAATCTTTAAAGTGATTTATTTTTATTCGAGATGGGGCATCAGCGTTCTTATTGATTTTCCCAGGTTTATACTCGATTCGATAGTCGTATATTCTTCGAGCTTCAAGCGCCAGTGAGCTAAACGACTTCCAGGGTCTTTAATTGAGAAAAGCCAAGTTAAAGGGTGATGGTCTGTAATAAGGACAAATTTTCGACCAAAGAGGTAAGGTCTGAAATGTTTAACTGCCCATACAATGGCCAGTAATTCTCTCTCTATGATAGAGTATTTAGTTTCAGCATTGCACAGCGTTCGAGAGGCATAGGCTATAGGGAGATCTTTTCCTATAGGGCCTTGTGACAAAACTTCACCGATGGCAAAAGCGCTTGCGTCGGTGGTTAATAGAAATCTCTCTTCGAAATTGGGATAAATCAGAATCCGGTCAGAAACTAGTGCGTTTTTCAACTCGTTGAATGCGGATACGCATTCTGGGTTAAAGTGAAATGGAACATCTTTCAGGAGTTTCGTCAAGAGCTTGGATGTTTTAGCAAAATTGGGGATAAATCGACGATAATATCCTGCTAATCCTAGAAAGGATTTAATGTCTTTTGGATTTTTGGGTGTTGGGAAGTTCTGAATACAACTTATTTTTGCAGGGTTCAGTTTTACACCGTCTTGAGTGATAATAAGGTGTCCCAAGTAAGCTACTTCTTTTCGAAGAAACTCACATTTGTCCGGCTGGATTTTTAAGTTAGCTTTACGGAGGCGTTTAAATACTTCGGTAAGCCTTGAAATATGTTCGTGGATGTTAGGAGAGTAAACGATAATATCGTCCATGTAGACTAACCATCTTTCGTTTTGAATGCCGAGGAGAACATTGTCCATGTCTCGTTAAAATGTGGACGGGGCATTTTTCAATCCAAAGGGCATACGAACGAACTCGTAATGGCAATTTTCTACGGAAATAGTATATTGTGTATTTAGGTGGAAAAGTGACACATTCTCGGCCGACGGCGTCAGTGGCGTAGCCAGTAGGGGGGCAGGGGGGGCGACGGCTCCCCCCGCCCCCACACGTATGGCGCCCCTACCGCTCTTGAAAAACAAAAGCAAAAAATAAGAAATTATGAAATTATGCTGTTTCTTATTTATTTTATTGACCACTTCCCTCTTTACTCTTTATCGTAAGTCGGCATTGTCGGCAAATGGTTCAGTTCAATCAATGGAAAGGTGATAGTTTCTGTTTTGATGACTGATGTGGTATTTGTTTATTGGGTTAATGGGTTGAATGGGTGGGGCTGTCATCCGTCCGGATTTCCCCGGATTTGTTCTAGTTTTCAAGACGACCCCGGAGACGTCCGGGAGGATTTTTTGAAGTTAACGGCATGTCCACACATTATTTCTTGTAAAATACATAAATGTTTTTCGGTCTGGTACCCGAAAAAAAAATGTTTTTCTACAACTGTCAAAAAATGATGATGTTCGCACACTCATGACACATGACAGTTTGCGAAGTGACACTTTTTTTCCCAGGTATTGATTTTTTAACGTTTCCATGACGCCGTGCGCGAACTAGCTATTTCGCGCACTAGTGTCATGGTGACACATACCTGTCAGGAAACCTTTGATTGAAAATGCAATTTTGGTTTCGAATAATTTATATTTAAATGGAGTTGTAAAAAAATAGTATATTATGCAATGATCATGTAATGATAGCCATTAATACACGAGCATGTTGTAGGATACGAAACGAGCCGCAAGCGAGTTTCGTATATAACATGCGAGTGTATTAATGGCCATTACATGAGAGTTGCATACACTATTTTTTCTACTGCCATTGATAAAACTTATGATTTTTAGATGTCAACATTATGCTTAACTTTGAATAGAGATTTTATAATTGAGTGATGCGTCCATACAGTTCAAGGTTTCATTTTTGTTGTAATTCTTCAAAGTAAGTATACTATCAAAACATTTTCTGAGAAGGACGATGTGTTTTTGGTGTTTCCAATCCATAAATTGTCCATATAATTTTTTGTAAATTTTCTTGGACTTGTACGGTAGTATATTTATTACCTGCATTTGTCGCCATTTATGTAATTTCTAGAGGTGTTAGTGAAAATTCTTCGTTACTCAATATTTCCATCATAATGCCTCGTCCCAAACTTTAGGTAACTTTTAATAACAATTTGAAGTATTTTTATTTATAAAATTATTCTTTTTCGCTAAATTACCATGGAAAAACTACAAACAGAGTGCTGTCAACATTCAAAAAAAAAAAAGTTCAAAATTTCTTAACTGCTGGCTCCATCTATTGACAATGCATGATAATGAAAAAAGTAAAAATTCTTACTTATCACTAATTATTTCCGTAATAATTATTCTTTGTCCCAAACTTTAGATAACTTTTAAACAATTCGAAGACTTTTTTATAGTCATCAAAATAATTGTTTTACGCAAAATTATCGTTTAAAATGTTTAATATCTTAACTGGTGGTGCCATCTATCTACATTGTATGATATTAAAAATCAGTATTATATAATGAAAATCTGTGTCATAATGAAGTTCATTATGATACAGATTTTAATCGTTTAATAGCGTATTATGAAATATCAGTAGAAAAATATTGTTTGCAACTCGGGCGCGAAATACTTTGGTGATCTCGACTATTTTTTCAACTCGGCTGCGCCTCGTTAAAAAAATCAGATCTCGATCACCAAAGTAGCATTTTGCGCACTAGATACAAAAATACCTATTTTGAAGGCTTCAATAAACTTTTTTGGGCGTGGCACTCGAGAAAATGTTTCGCCTCCGGTGGCGACCTCTGCGAACGTTTCGTCTTTGATATCGGGTCTCCAAAAAAAAAACAATCAAAGATTGCTTTGAATACGAAAACGTATGTCGTTATTGTTTCTTTATTGGTCAGGATTTTTGACATGACATTTTGACATTAAAGTTCATTGACAAAATTAAAGAAAAATATTGCTAAGACCTACGTTTATAAAACCATAGCAATCTTTGATTGTTTTTTTTTTTTGAAGACCCGATATCTTCCCCCAATAAGCAAATATTACGAAAACATACAATTACAAACAATTATTTGTTATCCTCCACAGGCCTAGGCCGGAAAAGTGTTTCCCGTATTGTTATTCATTGATTCCTTAGCAACTATTGAAACATAATTGAAATACCAGAATATTGAGTTTTGCGAACTGTCAACGGGTCAAAAATGCTGTCATTTCTTGTCAATCGCAGAAAAAAGCTGTTTTCGAAACATCCTTGGGGTCTACTTCTATTTGGTGAAAACCTGAGGCTAGGTCAAGGGGTGGTAAAATATTGACATTTTCCCAATTGATCCAGAAGATCGGAAATATTAGGCAGCGGGTATTTGTCGTCATCAGTCAGTTCGTTGACTTTACGGCAGTCGATTGCGACGCGCCATTTGGGTTTGCCAGAAGCATCAAGTTCCTTAGGAACGACCCAGACAGGAGAAGACCCTGGAGATACAGAATGGCGAATTATGCCTTGGTCTAGCATTTTGGTTACTTGGGATTTGACTTCTTCTTTATGGATTTGGGGGTACCTGTAAGATTTGGTATAAGGCTCGGGATTTTTAAAATTCAACTATTCGAATAGTCGTTTGGTATTTTATTCGAATAGTCGAATATTCGAATACCTACCTATTCGAATAGTCGAATATTCGAATATACGAATAGTCGAATATTCGAAAAGTCGATGATACGAATAGTCTAATATTCCAATAGTCAAGAAGTATTGATAAAGGGCCTAATTAAGAGAACAAAATGGGACTTTAAAAATGAGGTTTTTCGACTAACAATCGTTCTCGATGAAAGTTTATACTTCCCGCAAAAGAACGATCTACGACGAAGCGAATTTTTGATTTTTTATGCAGAGTCAGAAAAACTAATTGTTGGGAAAAGCACTATTTTTCGTAACGAGCAGATTTCTGCGGAACGAGCGAAGCGAGTTCCCCAAAAGAAAGCGAGTTACGAAAAATAGTGTTTCCCAACGTGTTTCACACAATATTTTTTCTAATTTTGCATATTATGATCTGATCCATTCAAAATCGAGTCAAAAACATGAAAAATGTCCCTTCTAAAGTCTGTTTTTTTTTTAAAGATAGGTAATTCCCCAAGTCAAAAATTTAGTAACTATGTTGGCAACACAAGCCTTTTCTACATAAAAAATTTGAAAGCATTGACAATTTTACGTTGTATATTTTTTGTATTTAGACTTTTATCTTTAAAAAAAACAGATTTTATAATTATTTCTAAATTGTCAAGTAAGTCCAGAGATGTTTCCTATTCCGTTACCATGGAAGCCAGTATTGTTTATTGTCGAGTTTGGCGACGCAAACCGGTCATTGCTTTCGACGATCATCCACTACCTACTCTGCTTGTAGATTCTGTGGATGATTAGCTGAGAAATAAATAGCGTGGGGGGTGGAAGTCTAATACAGCCGCTAAGGGCTATGTGGAAAATTTCATAACTTTAAAAAACAGAAAATTCTCACCAACATCCTTGGAGAGACTTCCATGAAAAAAACATTCAATTTATTCATTTAATTAAAGCTACACAAAAAAACTATGTTGTCAATATCATCAATAATTGTTCAAATTGTGTTGAGTATTAATAATATAAGTCAAATTTACATTACGAACAAAAATGCATTGTATTTATTGAAAGCTGATTTTTTACCCAAAATACGTCGAATATTGTATCATTCAAATTCAAATATTGAAACAATTGAAATTTTAAATTGAATACCTATATATTCAAATCAGAAATTGAGTAATTGTATTGTTAAATAGTACAATATTCAAATAGTCGAATATTCGAATAGTCGAATATTCGAATAATCGAATATTCGTTCCAAAAAGCACCACCTTCATTTTTGCTCATTTTATCAGCTTGAACAGTTAGAAAATAAATATAAATACTGCCACGGATTCCGGGTTCACTAAAACTCACTCCCCAAACATTAGATTAATTGACTTTAGGCAGGGCGCCCACCGAAATAGCGTGGCTTATGATGCGGCGTGTAATCTAGCAAGTAGCACGCATCTAGTATGCTACCTACTTCAAATCAAGCGAACATAAACAAATAAGCAAGAGCCCACTGAAGTGACAAGGCAAGTAACATGCATTTAGTGCAATGACATTTAGTGGCAAGTCATAAGTGGTATGCCACTTGCTAGATCACACGCCACTTCATAAGCCACGTTATTTTGGTGAGCGCCCCGCCTACAAAATTCTTCACTTAGGTAGGTATCACTATTCGAAACTTATACGACAAAAATTGAATTTCAACTGACTTAATAGTTATTTATGCACCTAGGTTAAAAAGTGCAGCTTTAACGCCCGCAGCGTGTGTAACAGTCTGAGGCGTTAGCCGAGGGCTGTTTACACGCTGAGAGCGTTAAAGCTCTTTTTGACCGAGGTGCATACAAAATTTTATGCACGATGAGCATGTTTTCATTTTGATTGAAAAATTATGGGTATATTTTTAATTTTGTAATGACATCATTCAAAAATATGTCAAAATATAAATTTTCATCTTCACCGCATAATGGTCATACGTTTTTGTCAAATTTAGATCAAGAAAGCAGTTGTTGACAAAAGTATCACATAACTATTATAGCAACCCAGAACAATACAAACAAATAATTATTTTACTCTGTGTAGTGTGAGTGCATAGTTTTCTTATGATGTGTAGTCTGGCGTCTGAAAATGGAGCAGAATAGCCTCCCCAAGTTTATTCTTGAGACAGTTGAAGAGGCCAACGAAGATCTATTACCTTCAAAGTTCAAGATACTCTATGAAAACATATATAAGGACTTTATTTCCTGGTGTGCCCAACATGGTGTCAATGAGCAGCAGTACTTTGTAGAAGAAACTGTTCTCCTGGCTTATACATTAATGAAAAATGCCATCAAAAAAGCCATCCACCCTATGGAACTGTTACTCAATGTTGAAGGCAATTTCAATTCGAAAGAAAAGTAGATTGAATTTTATTATTATTGCTTATTCCATTATTCTTATTCATTGAAATAAAGCTTGTTTTGTTAAACAAAGTTGGTATATTTGGACTAAGCAATAGAAATGCAAAAAGTTTGAAAAATTGAGTCGAACTCTTGCTTATTTTTGAAATTTTAGAACTTTCAGGCCCGCGGGCCTAAAAGGCGCCCTAGGGCGTAAAAGTACTACTTCACGCTTTAAAATGCGGGCGTAAAAGAGCACTTTTACGCCCGTTCGTGCATAAAATATTTTCACGCTTTATTTATATAACCGAAATTGCACTCGGAATTAAGCCAGAAAAACATCGAATCGAATATAATAGAATTCTAGAAAAAAGCACACTGCCTGACATGAACAAGTGACTGACTTAATTTCTTGGAATCCCGGCGACGCGATATCAATGCATTTACGTAACCTCCCTTCTAAATTAGATCATCCTGATCTGACTATCAAGACGCACCACACCACATCCTCTTCTGCCGGCTATATTTCCACTCATCCATAATGACTCAATCTTTTCTCTTGTCTAACATCACTATAATGCCTGGTCTAAGTGGACTGCGACCTGAACGTAACGCTTTAAGACCGCTCGGCCATCGTGACTTCCCACATCTATCCTCATGTATGCATGGCACTTCTTTCCTTGAATTTACGTCATAAATACTAGATAAATGGCTACCTGGTCCTGTTTATGTTGATGCTTCCAGGAGACCACTGACATGAAAGCAAATCCAGAACATCTACAAGAGTGATCCAGGCAAACCACTAGCCTTGGAACCACCAAAACCCAGAGAATCGCCAACGCAAGTAGAAGCAAACCTCAGACACTGGTCTAGTGTTTGAAACCAAGGAAGAATGGACACGCACAAAGCCAGATATGTCTCCTCGGGCATTGTGGGGCCAATGCCTTCCTCGGGAGGGGCATGTGTCAACCCTACATGGGACCACGGGCTTAAAACAAATAACTGCAACTAAGCAAGAAAACACAACCAGACTAATTAAACCTAATTATAGTCAGCAAATATTGGATATAAAAGCCACGGGCCACACTATGGCAAATCAGGCCATGTCTCAGCCCTTTTCTGTATCAGTAGGTGTTTAGACACGTCTCAAAGTCGGGAGCTATCTGACCGAATAGGGATTGCGTATCGTATCTCTGTTTGAGCAGATTTCATCTGACGACCCAGACTCTGTGAGTCGTGTCTCAGCGCTTTTCTGTATCATTAGGCGTTTAGATACGCCTCAAAGTCGGGAGCTATCTGGCCGAATAGGGATATTATTGCGTATCGTAACTCTGTCCGAGCAGATTTCATCTGACGACCCAGACTCTGCTCTGCAGTACAGGCTTCCTATATAGATGCTATTGTGGTGTTGGTTTGGTTTTCTTAGCAACTGCTGACCACGAAGATCAAGCTTGGGCTTGGCTTATACCCGACGGATTCGCTCAGGTGCCTTTATAGGTACCCTTTTCAGCCCGAAGGGAGGTGCTGGCTCGGGATGATAACAATATGGTAATACTTGTGTTCTTTACTCTAAATGTAATCGCTGCCCTATAACATTATAGTTATTTATGTATCAAGGGTACTAAGTAGATGATTATGCCCCGAGGGCGACAGTCTTACAAAGCCGAGGGCCTCTGGCCCGAGGGTTCGTAAGTTGCCCGAGGGTATATATCTATTAGTACCCGTGGTGCATACAAACTTTTATGTCATGCCTGCGCGGGCCATAATGTGTACTTTATGCCCGCGCGGGCCATAATGTGTACTTTATGCCCGCACGGGCATAAAGTAATGAATTATATAGATGGTATCTAAGGTATAAAAACACAATAATGTACTGGTATGACATAAAATATATTATATTTATCTAGCGTTATTATCTGGTGTTCCCTTTCCCTTCCCGTTCTGATTTTTAGGGTGAATAGTCGAGCTACGTAGCAGAAAAAGACCAACATTTTTGTCAGACAGTTACATTCTTCATTTGAGAATATAATTACTTGTAACCTTCTACTTTTGTCGGAAAAATGGTTCAATGGTTGCTAAAATAAGGGATGCCCGAACCCTGTATAGTTTAGGAATATTGATTACCTACCAATAAAAATTACATTTTTTGTCCGACTGTCGATTTGGCCCCAATATTTTTGTCGGACACTTAGATTTTTTGATTTCGAATATAATTACTTAGACCCTTCTATTTTTGTCGGAAAAAAGGTTGTAAATAAAAGTGTTGCAGGAAATTGACATCTTTGGCGCATCCAACTGCGCATATGCCCCGTGAAAATTGTCCGACAAGGTTACCACATTATTGTAAAAGATTTTTATGGCAGATTCTGTTCAGATCGGCCGTGTGGTAATAAAAAAAAAATCCCATAAATTTGACATATTAGCGTGTCCGACGCGTCGAATGGCCTAATATTTTTGTCCGTAAAAATAATCCACTGGAGACGATTCTTCGCGAAGATATAACTGCAACATTTTGTAGTGATTTAGGCTTGTCTCATACGAAGCATTAATTTAGATGAAAAATAAACTTGGTCTGAATTATTTCAACACGATTGACAATATTGACATACCTACTTATATCATATTGGGGGTTCCATACCTTAGTGTGAGCCTATATATAATCTAAGTTCCATACTATAGGTACGCTAGCAAATTCAAGATGGGATCGCACGTGGTGGGAATTGAATAGCAGAATTAATGACTTTGAATCTTGGAACTCTTTACTCACTCGTAAAATAAACCCTAAAATTGTTGTATGCTTTTTTGACTACATTTTCTATATGAATATCGAAACAAAGTTTAGAGTCAATCGTCACACGATCTATCTACTGATAAATTCTACCTTTTTTATATCTAGTTACTCCATTAAATGTGTATGCAAATTCAATTTCATTTCTAAGCTTAGAAAACTTTACATAATAGCACTTATCCACATTCAAGGAGAGTTGAGTTGATTAAGTACACAATAATAATAAAAGCGATCCAAGTCTTCCTGGAACCTAGCTTTAGCAATCCTCGATGGATCTAACCACTGCATAAAATTTTTGATCATCTGCGTAAGACAAAAATTTTGAAAAAATAAAACATTCACGTGCATCAGCAATAAACAGCGAAAAAAGCAGAGGTCCCAGGGAAGATCTCTGGGGTATTCCGGAAGTAATATCAATAGATTTGAACTTTACCCCGTCCAATTCCACAATCTGGTTTCTGGAACTAATATAGGATTGTAGAAATTTGTAAAAACAACCGAGCAAACCGATATTCCTCAATTTCACAGGTAACGTAGGATGATGGATTTTATCGAATGCTTTAGAAAAATCAGTGTACACGGCGTCAATTTGCATTCTCTTATCCAATGCCTCAGATGCATCCTGAACGACTGGCAGTAAATTAGAAACCCCGATCTACCTTTATGAAAACCATGCTGTGTATCCCCAATAACATGCTTGAGTTTGAAAAATAAATACTCTGTTATAATTGCTTCCCACATTTTACTGGGAATGGACAGAATCGAAATCGGCCGGTAGTTAGAAACGTCAGTCTTACCCTTACTACCACCTTTATGAACCGGTGTTATCTTGGCACATTTCCAAATGCTTGGAAAGTGCCCTCCGGTTAAACTTTTGTTAAAAATTATGTGCAGTGGCAATATCAAAGATTCTGCGCAAGACTTGAGCAAAATCGGCGGCAGACTATCAGGACGTGGACCCTTATTTATATCTAACTTTGTAAGCTGGTCTCTAATTTGTTCCTCTGCAATAGAGTTTATTGGCAATATATTTGATGGAGTGCTAGCAGAGAAAAACTCTGAAAATGCTTCACAAATCGCTTCATTCGTATTATAAGACATATTTTGATATGTAATAAATTTAGGAATTGATTTTGTGCTTCTTTTGTTATTAACAAAGCTCCAAAAAGATTTTGTGTTAGTCTTGAGATTCTTTTCAGTATTCTTTATGAAATTTCTGTAATCATTTCCTATGGCTGCTCTAACTCTCCTTCCAAAATCCGAAAAATTAACATAGTCAACAGGATTATTGTATTTTTTCTATTTTTGATGGAGTATATATTTTTCTCGATATTTTTGTTGTATCAGTTTTTTTGTATTTACGGAGCATACCATGGAGGATATTTGTTATTAGTTCTTCTCTTTGGTACATACTTAGAGATGATAATGGAAGAGAAAAAATTTGATAGGATATATGCACCACTGAGGAGGTCATTATGTGGATGTCAAGAATTTTTTCCATCATTGCTTTTTTACTTCTGTTAATCCGTTGGTTTTGCTCATCTGCGGGCCGATCCTCGAGCCAGGGAGTCGAGCTCCTCGAGAGAACAAATTTTTCGTCTTTATCATTCTCATTTACTTTTCGATTGCGTTGACAAAGACAAAACATTCGTTCTATCGGGGAGCTCTTCTCCCTGGCCCGAGGATCGGGCTTCTGAAGGATTGGTTCTTTGAACGAAACCCGGATAATTTTTTTTCATTCTTGAAACAAACTAGGTAATACCTACTTTAGTTGTAGACTGTAGAGTACCTACTTCATCGAGTACTTCATTCAACGGGTGATTTGTGAAGAGGTTGAAAAAAAAGAAAACCGGCTAATTTACATCCAAGGTACCTAAGCATCTCCTACAAACATTATTTTGTGAACTTTTTGTTTGTTGACCAAATTTCTAAAAATGTCAAAGGATGTTTAAAATTTGACTGAATTCACAGGTGTAGAGTGTAGATATAAATGACATATGGGTATTCATAATATACAAATAATTTATTCAATTAAATACATACACAAATATGTACATACTTTACATTTTAAGCTCAGAAACATTTATTTATCACAATAAGGGACTAACATTTACATTTAAAATATTCACAAGAACAGGATTAACTTTTCAATAAAAGGGCATTTTGCTGTTTAATTTTCTTAATCCTATAACTGCAATAAATTTTCAGTAGCATACTAAAGAACACAAGAAACAGACCTACTCCACCCAAAATATTTACGTTATGGTGGTAAATTATGCAACTTAAAAGAACTGAGAAACATTGTCGAATTGTACTTATAATAACAAAAACTAATGGACCAAATGTTTCGATGGTATTAAAAATAAACATTTGGCCGGAGGCAGAGCATATTGATAGTACAGTAATGTCTACAATAAATTGAGGATAAGAGAACATAAATCTAATTGAGTTGAGTAAACCTCCATGTTGTAATAATGAGACTAAAGTAAAAATAAATGAAAAGAAGTTGACAAAACACATCATTTGAATGGGTTTCATTTCGTAAGTATTGAATAGTTTGCCTTGCCAATTGGAAGTGAAACTATCAAAAACTATATAGGAGCATAAAAGTATTACACCACTAAAAGTGGTTACATTATTATTATTAGATCTATCATTACCAGTATCTAACATAAAAAACAACATTCCAATGGATAAAATAAATGCTGTTAAATATTCGTAAAATTCATATTTTGTTTTTGAGACTATTTTTCCCATTATCATTACTGGAATAGTTTTGCTGGCCTTAGCGAGCACTTGATGTGGAAACGATACATATTTTAATGCTTCATATTGACACCAAGAGCTCATTATATTAGAAAATGAACAGAAAACATATTTATACAATGGACATTTATGTCTAGGTTGTCTACTACAAAATATTACTAAAGCTGACATAGCAAATGCTAATACCCTATTAACAAATACTAAAAATTGAGAATCCTTAAAATAATCCACTTCTCCTTCAGAAGATACATATTTTTGTGTCATAACTTTTTCCTGTAATACACCCCAGGACAAGTATGATATTTGTAGACCAAGAAAATAAAATAATAACAAAAATCCATTTTCTGTTGGGGACCTGCTTGCTTTGGAATCGTGGATCACGTTTGATGTTACTAACAACTCTTCTTCACCGAAACAAGTCCTTATAACTGCACCTAAAGGTCCTCGGCCACTAATATTTAAATAGTTTGTTGTCTTCACATATTTATAGATCAAATAGCCAGGCAGAAACACAGTCGAATAGCCCAAGATGTTGCGTATTCCATGAAAAACCCACGCCGAACTCTCTGGAGGATTTTGCACAATGTCCAAACTTAAAAACAGCACATTAATAATGTATAATAATAATGTCGATATTAGTATTATGGAACAAATTGCCAGTTCTATGTGGCGAGCCATCCTGGCCTACTTGCACAAATAGTCATCAACTTTTTATCAACATTTCACTGTAATTGCTTGAGCTAATGAACATCATTGTTTTAAGATAAAAAGTATTTACATTTTTATTAGTTTTGTTTGATTGTTGATTACAATTTTATTACTTTTTTTAGGTTGATGATGTGCTTGTGCTTAAAAATACCAACCAGTCGTGTTTTTCATTATGATGAACTCGGAGCAGGGCATAGACAGAGCTTGGAGGAATCAGGGCAGAGCAGTGGAATAGAGAAAACAAAACAAACTCTTCTGAAAAGGGTTCTGCTAAATAGACCTGGCTCCAGCTTTGTGATCATTCTGAAGATCTGAAGAAAATGCAGTTCTCCACTCCAGTTTCCAGTATTGTGGTCGGGCTCGGAGTAGATATAAATGAATCTAGGCACGGATCGGGAGCTCCAATTCTTGGTTCGGGACCGTTCCTTCAGACTTCAGAGTACTCCCAAGCAAGGAGAACGCTCTTTGAGAGTAAACACTAAACAGACGTTAACATAACCTCAACATTTTAAATTTTCTTGTTTTGATTTTGATTTCAAATTCAAATTATAAAATAAAAATCTAATCATGGTGATAGCTCTGGGATTTGAAGGAAGTGCTAATAAATTAGGCGTGGGTGTTATCAAAGATGGGGTGGTTTTGTCAAATCCAAGAGAAACTTTTATTTCTCCACCAGGCGAAGGTTTCATGCCCAAGGAAACTGCTGAACATCACAGACAAAAAGTTTTGCAGGTCTTGAAATTAGCGTTGGAACAAGCTAAAGTAAGATCCTTTTCCTCATCTATAAATGTTTAAATGATAAACTTCCACCTGAACAATAATATTGTACCGTACATAATTGTAAAATAGACTGCTTCACATAATAATGATATAGAAGTTTGGGTAGAGGTGTAATGTACTGCCTCAATGACACTCCGAACTATCTAATAGTCCTGTAGCTAGCGGGTTAAATAAACAACACAGTTCTCGTCTCCGACTTCTGTTGGTCACCTTTATTCAGTACATACATACTTACATTTCTTTTACCTAAAGGCAGATCTAGTAGAGGCAGATAGTATAAACATAAACATCATAAATTCAAGGGTGATACACTACAAGTGGCATAGAGAAATGTTCATGAAATACAATTTTTCTGCCTTCTCCATCACCTTACTACAGCACCAGAGATTTGTTGCACGTCTATTAAAACAAGTTGGAAGAGGGCTCTAGCAACTCATAATTTATTTTCGGATTTTCGGTTTTGTTGAAAGATGTGCAAGTAAAATTGGCAAACTACAACATAGAGGGAAAAGGCTCGCTCATGTTGGCCCCCCACTTTCGGTTTTGTAGTGTTTCTCAATTGAGGTCAACTTTCTGCTATAATTTAAACTGCAGTAGATACTTTTTCAAATTAACTTTTATTTGATACAGAGAATGAAGGGAGGATTAAACAATTCTACATACTTCAATACCATACATTTTTTGTCATCTATCAAACTACAATTAAAATAGCATATATTTCAACACCCCCTTTTGCTAAAATCCTCTAAACCCAATAAATTTTAAAATTTTAGAAATGTTGGCCCTGATAAACCTTTTGTTAAAATATCAGCTTGCTGATTATTTGTTCCTACATAAATTAAGTTTATCAGACCCTTTCTTAAATTTTCAGACACAAAATTAAACTTTAAACCAATATGTTTGACTCTACGATTATTAGAAGGATTTCTAATTATTGCCAAACAACTCTGATTATCTCCGAAGAAAGTTATTAATTCAAAGTTAACATAAGAATCAATGAAAAACTTTCTCAGTCACAATCCATCAGTACCTGAAGTACACAAAGCCACCAGTGGTAGATATTGACTCGCAAGTTTTCTTGTACTTGTAGCTTCAAATTTGTCACATTAATTTTTCTCTAAACTTTTATAAGTGAAAACCCATTTATTTAGTATCAAGTATAGCACATTTTCTGGTTTCTTAAAAATTATTACTTAAGTACATTTTCAACAAAGTTATAAGCATTAAAAGCCATGTATAGTTCATAATCATCAAACTTGGATGGCACTTTAACAGTACACTTATTTTCTCTACAAATTCTGTTTTGGAACTCATTCCTTTCTTCAATTTCACTATTATTTTTAGAAGTAGTTAAAATCTTAGAAATATTATCATCAAGAGTATCAAAATCTATATTTTCTATATTTTTATTATCATTAAGATCATCATCAGTCATACCAACAACATTATTTTTTAATGGAAAAACATTCTCATTAAATTCCATCTCTACAAATAATAACTTTTTGTTTTTTGAAACTCCACAACCTATAGCCATTATTTGCATAACCAATCATTACACATATTTCAACTTTAGAATCAAATTTTTCACAACATTCTTTTAAAATATGGCTATACGGTAAGCAACCAAAAATTTTGAAATTACTTACGTTTGGTTTTTGTCCATGCCATATTTCTGTTGGTGTCATTCCATTGGAAGAAACTGATGTGCCTCTATTCAATAGGTACCTATATAATTTATAGTTCTCACCGATTTACCCCAATACTCCTTCGGTACCCTAGAATCCTGAATAATTGCTCTGCTTGTTCCAACTAAGCTTCTGTTTTTCCTTTCTGCTTTTCCATTCTGCTGTGGGGTATATGGTACTGTGTAATCCAAAATTATACTTCGTTCCTCACAAAAATCTTTAAAACTCCTAGACACATATTCATCCCCATTATCACACCTTAGTTTTATAATTCTATTATTAAATTTAGACTCTACCATACTGACATACTCTTCAAATTTTTCAAAAACTCCATTTTTTGCTTTAAGATACATACAACAGAAATTCGAAAAATCATCGATAAAAGTTGGATAAGAAACTCTGTGCTGTTTCCCATACACACAACCTTTACAGACATAATCTTTCCAGTCATCAATATAGCTTGTTTCATTTTTCTTCGATACATCTCTGACATGTCGAGTATTTTGATGTGCTAACCGTTTATTCCACATTTTTAAGCTAACTGCTGGCAAACTATACTCTTCCATTACATGAAACATCATGTGAAATAAACCACCTGTCCTCTTGGCTATTAATACAGGGTCTCCTTGTTCCATAATTACTGACTTTTCTGCTGTTGCTGATTGTGTATAACCTTTATCCAAGACTGTTGTGACTGAGAATAGATTAAACGAGAGCTCCGGAACAAATAAAACTTCCTTTAAAACAATTTTTTGTAGAATCTCAAATCTCAACTGGAATTGGTGTTGTCAATAAAGGTTTGTATATTTGACAGCCAAGTCAAATGATGTGTTGCACCACTGTCCATTATCCAATTCATAGTGATTTGATAATCCTTCCAATACTGATGATGATTATACAACTCACTGTACATTATTCCCATATGACACGAGAGGCTTTAATAAGCGATAAGCCTCCTGGGATTATCGCGCTTGGTGGCAAGAGATGAAACAAAACTTTTTCTATAATAGAATTTGCTATAAATATTGCCACCAAGCGCGATAATCTCAAAAGGCTTATCACTTGTCAAGCCTCTTGTGTCATATGGAAATATTGTACAGCGTATTAAAGTTTAGTTCGTTGTATAACCTTTTGAATACCACTCGATGTTTCAGGATTACCTAATACTTTCACCTGACACTCAAAGCGTTACCAGCAACACCACTATTTCTTCGGATTCGTGGTGTTGCTGCGTAACGCGTTTTGTGACAGGTAAAAGTATTATCCGGTAATCCTGACACCTCTTGTGGTATAACATTCCATAATGCAACTGAGACAAACGATTTCACTTTGTTACCTTCATAACTTGACTTTTTCGGACAATGATTCGAAAAATGCCCTTTTTCGTGACAATTGTGACGTTCATATTTATTTTTACAATATCCAAATACTCCTGACACGGTTTGTTACTGTGGTTTGTTATGACAATCACGTTTAAAATGTCCAGACCCACCACATGTATAACATTTTACCTTTGCTTGACCCGATGAATTTCTATTCGGGTTGAAACCTTGCTGATTCTTCTTAACAAAGTTTCTCTTTTCCTTGCTGTTTTTGCTCGACTTATCAATTTTTCCAAGTGCATTGCTTTGTCTCGGATTCCGGCTCTTGTAGTCTTATCTCTTCTTGTCACAAGCGATTCCTTAAATTTATGAGTGTTTTGTCGCTTTCAGCCACTGCATGAAAATGATCAAATTTTTTCTGGCAAACAATTCAAAATTCGAGCATTAGCCAGCTGTCTTTAATATCTTCCCATTAATTTTCAATTCTTGCGCCAGCTCATCGATTTCGAGACAATTTTCAGCAGCTGTTTTGGTTTCATCATATTTGTACGCAAAAAATTGTAGTGCCATGTCAACAGATTTTTGACTTTTCTTTCCATACAATGTTTCCAGTCTTTCAATCATCTTGGTTGATGTTGAACAAGTCGTAATTTTTAGAGCAATATTCTCGTCGACATTTAATCCAAAAATCATCTGAGCTTCTATGTCCTTCTTAATCCAAGCTGCATAATTTTTGTCTGTCTTCAATGTTTGAGGTATTTCACCAGTAACAATTTCAAACAGTCCTTTCATTCGAAGCAATAGATTTAGTTTGAATCTCCATGCGACATAGTTAGACTTTTCATTTCCTCCAGCAGACTCCATTAACTTGTCAAGATTCAATTTTGCATCCATCTTTCTGTACTACGTGTACTCTCAATTTTTGAAGTTATTTTGGCGTTGCTCCTAGGCCGTAACCTATTGGAATTATTTATTTATAGTGGAACCGCAAACACCTCAGAAAATGCTTTGCTTCAGTGACAAATTACACAATGTAATGAGAAAGATTATAATAAAAATTTGACTGACTCCATCTCCAAAGATTTCCAGAATGTTGTATGCTGTGCTGTACTGCAGGGTGTACACGGGATATCTTGTTGTGAATGACCCCTCGTCTTTAACTAATCTCTAGTCTTGAAAACTAATATTCAATCCAGGTTACATAAAGTTTGTAAACAATTTTTTTATAGGTGACCCACTCAGATATCGATGTCATTTGCTATACAAAAGGACCTGGAATGGGTGCTCCATTAGCTACAGTGGCCATAGTTGCCAGAACTGTAGCCCAACTTTGGAACAAACCACTTCTGGGAGTAAATCATTGTATTGGACGTATCCTTAACACAAATTTTATTCAAACCTATTAATACATTATTTTTACTGGTTATAAGACCTTTCCTTAATTTTTTATGTAGATATTGAAATGGGTAGACTAATAACTGGTGCACAAAATCCCACAGTCTTATATGTGAGTGGAGGAAATACACAAATTATTGCGTATGCAAGAAAAAGGTACAGAATATTTGGAGAGGCACTGGATATTGCTGTAGGAAATTGTCTAGATAGATTTGCCAGGGTATTGAAAATTTCAAATGATCCCAGTCCTGGCTACAACATTGAACAGTTGGCTAAAAAAGGTACAAAGTTTGTGGCTCTGCCATATTCTGTTAAAGGAATGGATGTTAGTTTTTCAGGTAAAACAACAAACAAATCTATGAATACAGAGTGAAAAATCTAACATTTTTAAGGAATCCTAACTTATCTTGAAGAAAGAACCACTTCCTTGCTAAAACAAGATTACACCCAAGAAGACTTATGCTATTCACTACAAGAAACTGTTTTTGCCATGTTAGTTGAAACCACTGAACGAGCCTTGGCTCACTGTAATTCCAGTGAAGTCTTAATAGGTAATTCCTAAAATGCCAAACTTATAATTTTATCAATCATTTCATTTCCTATTGTCTTTAGTTGGTGGTGTAGGATGCAACTTACGTCTGCAAGAAATGATGGCTGAAATGTGCAAGGAACGCGGTGCCAAATTGTTCGCAACCGATGAAAGATTTTGCATTGATAATGGAGTGATGATCGCTCAGGCAGGTTATGAAATGTTCCAGTCTGGTACGAGAATGAAATGGGAAGATGCTTACATAACGCAAAGGTATAGGACAGACGAAGTGGAGACTACGTGGAGGAATGATTAAAGGCTTCAAAAATATATAAATTATAAGAATCCAGATCCTGATATGTTAAAAAACTATAAACTTTACTTGAAAAATCTAGTTAACTCTTCGTTAAATAATTGTTCAATATGATTATATATAATTTATTTTTTCATTTTCTCAGTTTGCCTAACTGTCCTTTTTTAGTAGTGCCAATATAGACTTTTGGTATTCTTCTTGGCGGAAGAGCAGTTGGTGTTATTTGGGATGAATTACTACTGACTATCTCATCCATAGAAATGGAGTGGTCATCTTTGGTTTTTGAAGAAGATTGTTCCTTTGACTCAACCTGAATGACAGGATCTGAAAATATTCAATCCCAAATAATATTTATAATAAACACTGAAATCTTTTTGAGGTTTTTGAAACCCGTATATTGATCTTACCTGTATTAGTTGTATAACTAAACGAATTAGGTTTCAGATTGCTTGTGTGGCTAACAGGATTAAGAAAGTCTTTTTTGTGTTGATTGATGGCCATATTCCCAAATGTAGTGTTGTTTACTTTTTCCAACAAATGATTATTTTCTAGAACTTGCTGATGCTTATCCAATAAATCATATTCACTGGCAATTGCGACCTGATTTTGTTTGTCAGTGTTATATTCAAGTTTATCTTGTGAATTATTACTTTTGGTAAAATTTGCATGACTATGAACAGGTTTATTTAGAGTTGACTGTTGATCTACATAGTTTTTATTAAAATACATCATATTTTTATGTGTGTTTTTATATCGGTTTTGCTCCTAATGGAAAAAATATGTTATACATTTACTAATATCAAATTTAATTTTACCAGTTGTGCTTTTAGATTGTCCAACTCTTGTTTTATAGTGTTTCCTTCAGTGATTAGTCGAACAATATCGTTTCGTTTATCCATAATTTGTCTTTCTAACTTGCTTCTCATTTCGTAAATTCTTGCATTTTTAGTGGCGTTCTCCAATGAAATCTGTTTCCTAAGTTCTTGTTCTACAATAATACAAGTATGAAAAAAGAAATTTTCTGTTTTAGATATAGCTTGGACATTTGTATTTCCTATATACCTATTTCATTATACTCATTGTTTATTTCTTCCAGCTGTTGGTTTACTTTATTAATATCACCTTGATACATCAATTTAATTTTGTTGTCTCCATCATTCTGCTGTCTTTTAAACGTTTCCTTTTCTGCAATCGACTGCATGGACAAGATATCTATAGAATCTTTTAGTGATTCAAATTTTTGGCGGTTTAATTCAACATTTTCTAAAAATAGTTAACCACCTGTTAAGCTGAAATTTATGAAAGAAAGCAACTTTTAGTCACTAGTTAAGTACCCGAAAGAGTTGCATAGTTATTCCTTAAGAAATCACGTTCAACGTTATCTTGCTCATCTTGCTGAATTAAGTTTAAAAAAAAATCGTCCTGTTGTCCTACTAATAAATCTTCTTTCATAACTTCTAGATATTCATTTATAATACTCTCTTTAAGTCCATTTTGTAGCGTTTTCTATAAGCAATTAAAAATCCTATACCTACTAGCGTAAACATAAGATAAATTAACTTACTTTTATTTTTTTTTCAATGATGTCCATGTGCTTTCTGGAAGTTTTTTCCGGCGACGATTCCATTATAGAAAAATATTCTTAGAAGGCATATACCATAAAATTTTGCGATATTTTGTTGTTGCTTATTCAAATAAATTAAACTTAAAAAGAAAAACACTTATATTTTGAAAATAAGAATCGCATTAATCGCAAGATGGCGCTTGCTTAAGGCGCTTTCTTTTCGCAGATCCGGTGCACATGGAATAATTATATTAGGTTTGTTTCTGCAGAAATCACAAACCAGTCAGAGTGAATTTCATTGGTTGAAACTAGTTTTCTGACTGTTTTCAACCAATGAAATTCGCTCTAAGTGGTTTGTGATTTCTGCAGAAACAGACCTAATATAAACGACTGTCCGTGCGTTCGGTATTTTGACGTGAGTTCTCCGAGCTTGAATTTAGCGTTCGTTCATTTCAAAAGTGTACTCGGGCAAGCTCATTCGCGTTCGTTTATTAAAATTTCGGACACTCATAACAGCGAAATTCGCTCTTTTTTGACAATTGCTTCGACACTTTGACGTTTTATGCCTCATTCTCACTTGCGCGAAATTCGCTCCTTTTACGCGGAAACTCGCTCTTTTTTTGACATTGCTTCGACAGTTTGACGTTTTATGCGTGTATCAAACGTCAAATTGTCGGAGTAATGTAAAAAAAAAGCGAATTTCGCGCAAAAAGAGCGAATTTCGCGCAAGTCAGAATGAGGCATTATGCGTGAATCAAACGTCAAATTGTCGAAGCAATGTCAAAAAAGAGCGAATTTCGCGCTTATGAGTACTAGACTAGGCTTATCAGCGATTACCATTTGTCGATTAGTGTGCACTGAGTGTATCCGCATCTTTTTCTAAAAACATGTGAAATACAGGGTGTCCCACGATGGATGGCGTATTAGACGTTTATGGAGAACTAAAAAGCGGATGATTTTGAAAATTTGGCAACCGGGATAAATGATCATGATCTACACTTTAAAAATATTTTTGACCATGCGGTGTTGCCGCTTCTACTCTAAACTAGTGGCAACATCGCTATTTTAAATGGAACACCCTGTATGTGATTGCATATTTGAATTCTACGTAAAATTCTGAGCTGATTTCATGTGATATACCCTATACCTAAGTTCAACTGTTTCGGAAATATTGACAGTTGAAAATTGACTGTTTGCAACTTTGACAGGCTGTAAAACCTGAACGGTTAATTTTAGAGGAAAACCGATTTTACATTCCTATCTTAGATTTTTATAAACTATCATTTGACACCAACTTTGAACTTAACCGGAGATTAAATTTAACTGGAATTTTTAATCATGGATTTAATTCAAAGTTGGTGTCAAATGATAATTTATAAAAATCTAAGATAGGAATGTAAAATCGGTTTTCCTCTAAAATTAACCGTTCAGGTTTTACAGCCTGTCAAAGTTGCAAAAAGTCAATTTTCAACTGTCAATATTTCCAAAACAGTTGAACTTAGGTATAGGGTATATCACATGAAATCTGCTCAGAATTTTACGTAGAATTCAAATATGCAATCACATACAGGGTGTTCCATTTAAAATAGCGATGTTGCCACTAGTTTAGAGTAGAAGCGGCAACACCGCATGGTCAAAAATATTTTTAAAGTGTAGATCATGGTCGTTTATCCCGGTTGCCAAATTTTCAAAATCATCCGCTTTTTAGTGCTCCATAAACGTCTAATACGCCATCCACCGTGGGACACCCTGTATAAGGATGATATATTTTTTTTGCACTGATTCTACAAATGGAAATCACTGTAAAATTCCGCGCTTTAATACGGTAATCTGCTCCATGAAAACTAGATTAAAGCCTACTAGGACCCTCTGTGGTTGAAACTTCGTTGATAGGTCTGTTTCTGCAGAAATCACAAACGCAGTCAGTGTGAATTTCATTGGTTGAAAGTTGATACTAGTTTTCTGACTGTTTTTACCCAATGAAATTCGGTTTGTGATTTCTACAGAAACAGACCTTATATTTGGCATTGAGGTGGGTGGAATAATAATATAAAATTATTCTACCTCAATGATATTAGGCAATTCAAATCAGCCATAGAGTAGAATCAACTGATAACTCAAGATGGCGACGTGGGCATAACAAACTTGCCGACCGTGAAGGTGCCTTTACACTTTAATTCTAATTGATTGTAATTTGAATGGGAATTGAATGTAAACGTGCTTTTACGGTTGTCTGGTGTGTTATTCCCACGGCATCATATTGAGTTGAGTTGAGAGAACGTGAAATCGCCCCTTAGAAATCGCCCCATTGAACCCTGGAGAACCTAGGGTTGCCAAGTTTTTGAAATGGAAAAGCGGGAGGTTAAAATTTTTGGGTGCCACGCCCACATTTTCACAAAACAGTCGTTAAGACACCCTGTCAGTCGAATGTGCCTTTTGTAATTTTTTGTTAAGGGCCTCACACACTACTACGGTTTTCATTGCCGCGATGAAGCACGAATCTAAAACCGAAGTTTGTGGTAGAGAACCGTCGTTTCTCTATCACGGCGGTTCAACATTTCGTTCCAAATCCGTTGTATGTGGGTCCAACTGCCAAATAATCGCGTAGTGTGTGGTGAAAACAGGCTGACGATTAAACATGACGTTATTTTAATCGCGACGATGAAAACTGCCGAGACAGAACGTAGTGTGTGGGGCCCTTTAAACATTAAACAAAATTACTTGCCAACTCGTTTTTTCCAATTTTTCCGGAAAAATGGAAAGCACCTATGATATTACCCCGGAAATTATTTTCCTTTTAATTACACCTTTATTCATCTTACTCTAAAGCTTTCTAGATAATTAGATCTGCTTGGAGCAAGAAGCAGTAGTAGGTTTAAATAAAAAGGCTTTGGAGTGCATGCTTAATCGATGATACCATCGTCACCAAAAGTAACTGGGACACAAATAATGCATAATAATCTCCTGGACTAATTCTACTGTCATTCATTTCAATGCATTTAATGCATAATTTGACAAATATTTGACAATAAAATTCATATAATAGGACAAGAGCTAATGTGATGCTGTCCCAGTTACTTTTGGTGATGATGGTACCTAGATGACAAGGTTAGGTTGTCTGATAAGTTTTATGACGTCATCTGGGGTGCCTCAACCAATGGCCTCAACGTAATGCAAATTTCTATAAGGCATCCTAGATGACGTCATCAAGTTACCCATTACCAGACAATAACGGTACGTGTTTGCAAAAATATTATTTTTCTCTAGTCAAATGCGAAATTGTTAAAAAGCGGGAGTTAGCGGGAGCTTTTTTAGACAGCGGGAGTTTTTGCTGCGATGTTTTTCGGCGGGAGGCATGACAAAAAAGCGGGAGTCTCCCGCCTAAAGCCTAGTACTCATAACTGCGAAATTCGCACTTTTTTGACATTGCTTTGACAAATTGACGTTTTATGCGTGAATCAAACGTCAAATTTTCGAAGCAATGTCAAAAAAGTGCGAATTTCGCAGTTATGAGTAGGTACTAGGCTTTAATCGGGAGGGTTGGCAACCCTAGGAGAACCCCCATGCGGTGTTGTAAGATTGTGCACAAATTCTCCTTGTTGTACCCCATAGGTATACGATTTATAAAACTATTTTAAGTATTTTACCTGGAACAATTTTTTTTCCCAGATAGCACAGAGACATCCTAAAGACGCCCCTAGGATGTCCACAAACGATATTCAAGCCGTCTTTTAAACGTCTGCTTTCGTCTTCAAGGCGTCTTGAAAGACATCTTGGAGACTCGTATGTCGTATGTTATAAAACCCAACGTCTTTCAGACGTCTGCCTGAAGACACGTTCAGGAGGACTAATATTTCATTATTATTACTCATTTTATAACTTCTAAAAACATATAAGTTTTTGTAAACGGTACGGTATAAATGTAACAACGTATTTGTAATATAATTTTTGTCTATTCCAAACGATAGGCTCTCAAATTCTTGATTTCGTTTGAACGAAAACATACCTATACAAAATTCATTTTGGAAGAAAAAGATATGGAAGAGCCAGGAGAATAAATTTAAAAAACAATTCAAGAGCCTGAAATTTTAAAATACGGGAAAAATGAAAATTTAAGAGTGAGGGTGTTTCGGTGTTTCGGGTTTCAGTACGCTTTAACCGAATTTTCGCGGCGATTGTAGTGTAGTTCATCCAAGGACGAACAATAGTTCATCTGTGACGTCATGAGTTTGAATGCTGGCTAGAAGCTCCGTCCATGCCTCCGTCGAACTACGTTCAATATTACCATGACGTCATGAGTTTCACGCGAAAGCGTTTGTGTTCATGAAATCATGGAAGTATAGTTCGTCCCGAAAATTCGTTTTTTTTCCGTGGTGTGAACACGTTACGGCTGAAGCTGAAAAAATGGTGCGTATTTCTATTTAAAAAGGTTCTGTGAATATCAATAGGACTAAAAGATTCGAAATAGTAACTAGTAAGCACAAAATTGTAATTATTGATTTTGAATACAGTGGCTGCAACGACTTTGGGAGTTGTTTTCGAAGGCAAGAACTGTCTTATTGTGAGAATTATTTGCAATAGCAAATATATATTACGTTACATCGGCCCGAATACTTCGGACGATGGCGAATAATTATAATTTCATACATCTGTCAAAACTGACATACCAACAATAAACTGACATGTTTTGATTGTTGATTTGAACCAATCGGATTGGAATTACGTGATAATTTGCACCTTTATGATTTGCACTAAGGGTCGCTTTTACAAGTAGAGTTTAAACTTCAGATTGAACTGCGGTTTAACCAAAAGTTTAAACCATTGTTCAAAATAAAATACCATATCTTTTAGGTACGTCTGTCAGTAAAGTTGGGGAAAATTGGAATAATTGCTAATGCCATAAAGAAGGGACAAAAGAAATTAAAATTTCTCGGAACAAGAAATTACTCTATTGAAGGAGTTGGTCAAAATCAACAAGGATTCTCTCTTTATTCATTGATTTGTTTCCCAAAAATAGGGTTATCTTAGGATTGTAGTTTAAACCAACCCCCAACCTCAGGTAAAGTTTAAACTTAGGATTGACGATTACCCCAAGTTGTAAAAGTGTCAATTTTATAAAACTGTAGTTAAACTTAAGATTGGAGTTTAAACTCTACGCAGGTTTGCCAACTCCTGAAATTGGTTCACCCGGAGATTTTTCCGCGACTGAAATAAAACTGACGTTTCCCAAAAATATGTTAACTTATCCCATTTTGACGTTTAAAAATGACATTATTGAACGCATAATAACAAAGGTAAGTAGACGTTTATCACCTGAGTGACTTAAAATATTTTTAACTCACTCTCGGTCTTTAAGTCACTCTGCCAGTATAAAAATCTGCTACAAATACAAACAAACAACTAGTTATACCCTAGCAACTACCAGTTTCTATATTTGATATGCGCTCGCTATATGAATTCTTTTTATAATTTGATTCCTATTAAGTACCTTATTTTTCGAATGTCTATCTATCTAAAATGGGATAAAATTTTGTATACCTACATCACGTGAGTTAAAATATTTATTCATTCGAAGAAAATTAACCCACTCGCTAGGCTCGTGGGTTAAACTTTCTTCTCATGAATAAACATTCATTTAACTCACTTGGTGTATAAATAACTATGAAACTTGCTGTTTCAATACCAAACAAACATAAAAAAATCAAAAATTAAACATTTCATTCCAGTTACAACATATTACACTTATTAAAATCAAGGTATACCTACAATGTTAAAGAACTTTTTTTGACAGTTCTAATAGTCAATAAAATTTTCTTATTTTTTGCCATGTGACGCAAATCACCTCCCATGATCCCATGAGCTGTGTTTCTAGGTCTGCTCTCACAGAAACCAGTCGGAGCGTTTTTGATTGGTGCAAATCGCCAACAACCAGTTTTCTGATTATTTTCAACCAATGAAATTTGCTCTGACTGGTTTGTGATTTCGGTGAAAACAGATCTTCTATCAAAACAGAAATTTTTTACGTTGTCTCTCTGTATTTGCCAGTGTTTGGTTAATTCGCGAAAGAATTTATATTGCGCAATTTGAGGTAACAATGTGTTATCACGACGTTACCATGTCGGCATGCCATTCAATTCGCATGAATTTTTCAGGAAACATGTTTAATATTCGTATCTTGGTTTTTATATAACACCTACGAGTTCTACCCGGAGAAATATACATGTATTCCGGAAACCGGAGAATTACCTTTAAAATCCGGAGACTCCGGGTTAAAACCGGAGAGTTGGCAACCCTGGCTCTACTTGTAAAAGCGGCCCTAAAAAATTCTGAAGTGTAGGATTTTAAATGGTTTCCAGTAACTTCCAAATTGAATGAGAAACTAGTTCTGTGTGAAGTTTTTGGAGAAATCTTAAAAACGTCCCTAAGGTGTCCACAACGACATTCAAGACGTTTTTTTGATGTCTGCTCACGTTTCAAGACATCTTAAAGACGTCGTATGTTAAAAAGCCTAATGTGTTTCAAACGTCTGCCCATTATAAATGTCTATATACCATTTTTCCAAGACATTCTAAAGACGTCTTCAACAAGATGTCTTGATGTTTTTGAATCTCTTTTTAATACATAAACCATTACTGACTTTCAGGCCCAGTTGAACCAAATAGCTCAGTTGTCTTTAAGAAGTGAATTTACGACATTTTATGGACGTCTTCTAGACGTCATTTTTTGGTCCTCAGAGTTTCAGACGTAATGCAGACCTAAAAAAGACTTTGTGTGCTTCTGGGGCTCTGTAGCGCATCTTCCTGCCGGTTTCACAACAACTACCTAATAATTTGAAAATGTTCAAATTGTTTTGTTTTTCATAATTCGTTTTCTATGATGTTTCTGAACCCCCACGTCCTTTAGTATTCAATAGTTATAATAACACTCATCTATAAAAAATATGAAACTAAAGTTCACACAACACACAGAAACATTTAATCAAAAGTTTAATTTTTAAAACTTAAACATAAGTTTAAATAGAAATAAAAAATTAAAACAAAATTATATAATCAATTTCACATAATGGCACTTATATAAATATTTGTATATAATGCTCTAGATAAACAAATATAAAAGGCACGTAACGTGTGTTAATAAAAATTACTTTATAATACTTTCTCAGTCAATATTATAGGGACTTTATACATATTAGAGCCTAATGTATAAAACATCTTGCAATAAAAAAATATGCTACCATTTGCCTTGCATTTAGGGTGAAACAACCTGAAATAAAAAAGTTATTAGGGTATAAAAAAATGGGTTCCAAAAACTCACTATGAGCAAATGTCCACTTTTGTCTTTGTGAATTCTTTCCGGGGTACCTAGCTGAATCTCAATAGTACCATTTTTGCCATTCATGTGATGTTCAATCCTAAAAGAAAATCCGGTAGATAGTATGGGATTAAAAGTACAAAAAAAAAGCTTACGTTGTTGTATCAATAATGGTAAGCAATGATGGATCCTTGGTTATATCTACAATCATTGTTATAGCCTCAATCAAATTTGGTACCTCTAATATTAAATCACCCTAAAATCAATTTAGAGTTGTTGAATTGTTAAATGGATTTTTAGTTAATTACCTTGTCTTTCTTAAGCAAATCTTCAGGAATCCTCACCAAAACTAATCGATCGTTTTCATGTGTCACCACAAAACTCAATCGTTTCAAAGGCAATACGTGTTTTTGCTTCACGGACCCTTTACATTCCAAAACGTGAAGATTATTTTGAGTAATAATCATAATTCGTTCTCTTGGTTTGTAACCGTGACGATCGTATTTCATTACTGATGTAGCATACTGAAAAAAGTACAATAATTATTCTAACATAATTCTATCTAAATGATGGTCATTACCATTTCCTTGTCTCCATTTAGTTGTCCAGAGTAAGAAGTTTTTAAGGCCAAAGCGTGTTCGGGGACACGATCAGCTTGGAATATTTGAGGTACGCTGAGCGAGTAACTCTTTTTCTTATCTGAAAAAAAAAAATTTTATATTAAAATATTAATTTATGAATATTATACCTTTGAATAATTTTTCTGCCAAAACCTTTAACTCCAGTAAACGTTTTCGTTCTGGTGTTAGGGCCAATCTAAAAAATAAATGAAACAATTAATGATTGTAATATATACCTAGACAGTCGATGAAATATAAATATACCTGTATCTTCTGGAGAGATTGGCAGCATACATAACTTCCAGTTGATTGGAAGCGTCTTGGCAAATTACTGGATACGGAGGCCAAGTTCTGTTTAAAATATTTTGTGGAAGATTTTTAGCCAATCGCTGGATCCAGTTGATTTTTGTGGCTAAAATAAATTTTCGGTTGTCTTCGTTTGGTGGATCGTTACGAGTGATAAATCCTCGAATAAAGCTTTAAAAAAAAAACTAATTAGTAATAATTATTTATTGAGTTAATTACTAACGATCTTATTGTCATGGCTGCCTGCCTCCTCCTCTTGGCATTCGTTTTAGCTAAATATCTTCTGATGTATTTTTGTAAAACAATCACTGATTCTCTTATTTTTATATAACGTTTTCGTTGTAATAATCCCTTCCAATTGGCTTGGATGATTGAAGCAATATCGTGTTTTTTCACTTGAAAAGCATCTTCGGTACGGAAGAGCGTTTGAGGATGTCTAATAAAGATTTTTGTCCTAGAAAAAAAAACATGATTAGGATTTTTATAAAGGCAGACTTAAACTTACTTACTTTCCCATTTGATATTCTTCAGCTTCATATCCTAAAGAACACACCAAATGTTGAACACCATCTTTGGCACTTCCACGGTAATTCGGCCAAGTGTCTTTGCACAAACTTTTGTACCTCCTCAAGAACAACTCGTACGTTCGCCTGTATGCGAAACCGGCCCTTCTCACTCTCAAGTTTTCCATCAGTCCCAAATAAGTGACTTGATGTTTCACAATTTCCACATCGAAAACGCCTGATTTTTGGAATTCGTTGGGTTTGATACACCTAATATACGATGGTTCTTTGTCCTTCAATATGACCATCAGATTGTTTAGTGAATTTTTAAATTGAGTGATTGCAGTTTCGGGCATTTTTTTGCTTCTTTGTTCTGATTCAGTAAAGATCGATTGTAGAATACTGTTAGAGGAGCTGCACATTGCTTCTCTCAAATCTCTATATAGCAAATCGTTGTTTTTCTCTATGAAGGATTTTACGTTGTACGTTACTGCTCCTGCGTAATGAATAAGTCGAAATTCCTGAAAAATCATGTATGTCTTTGGAGATAACTTCGCAACAATAGATTTATGATGTGTATGTTAGATTGAAGTTAGTTGTAAAATGATAATAAAATACCTATATTAGTTATAACTCTGATTATTACATGGCGCAGTCGGTAGTTTTATAAACCTATCAAGAATAATTATGCCTCATCGAGAAAAGGAAGACACGGCGGATATCGGAACTTTTCTAGAAGATAAGCTAAAATCCATAGGACATTCAATTGCTTCGAATCAGGATGAAATAAAAGCTTTAGAAAACAGTTTCAATGAAAAACTAAACAAGATGCAATATATGCTAGAAAATTTATTGGATAATCAAAGAATGTCCAATAACACTACTGGAAACGTCTCTGCTATTGCTGGCGAATCAACTTTGGAAAACGAGGAAATTATTGAACAAATATTTCCAAGTAAGTCCGTTGATAATCTAAATAAATCACAAAGTCCAATCATGTGTAATGACCCGGGAAAATAGACCGTAAAGTACAATGTCTTTACAGTCTTTACTGTAAAAATTACGTGTCATCAAATAATCAAAAACTGAATTTCCGGTATTTCAAATCAGTATCGATATATTGAAAATGAAGCAAATTAGCGTTGACCCAAAATTAATTAAAATATTTATATACGTTAAAATTTTATTGTTTAGTCACCAAGCGTGATGTCATCTCCTAAATCAAATCAATGAACTTATTAAAAGCGAGGTCAAAGTAATTAAATAAGTGATTTATGGCCCGTACGTGTTTGTCAGTTTTCTTTGTGTTGTCCTCACATTCTTAAACCAAATCTGTTGACCCCGATAAACCAAGAAACTGCGACATAATTATTCAATTTTAAACAAATAAAAGAAGATTATTGAATGATGAAATTTAGAATTTTTGGGGGAACGAAACATATAAATACAGCGGTTTTAGAAGTGGAGGAGCAGTTATCAGTTCAGTCCAGTTGTTAGTTCAGTCCAGTTTTGAGTTTAAAGTATACAGTCCGGATAAAAATTCGCGAAGAGTTTCTTTTATTTTTGCCTCGGGAAAACGCGTTTAATTGAACTTTGAAAAGTACGGAAAATTGTGAAAGAAAGAACCTTTAAAGTCATTCAACATTATGTGCGTGCTCTAGAGATTTTTGAAGTAAATTAAATTAAGTAATTTTACGTGTGAAAAGTTAAATGTAAATACTCTTGTGACTAGTAAAACTTTTTGAATTTATAAATGATGAATGACTACGAAGTGAATTAACTTTGAAACTTTATTGCATAAATATTAATAACTCGAGTGTTTTCACTATGGAACGTTATTGCATAAATTTAATTGCCTTCGAGAATAATGATATTTTAATTAATTTTGCAAAGAATTAAAAGAGGAAATTATAAAGCTCTTAGCAATATTCGATTTTGAGTAGGAACTATTAAAGGATTTTGAATTGGATTTTCCAATTGAAGTTTAAGGGCTATAGTAACGAAGTAATAAGAATTTAAATAATTGTGTTTGTTGGCTAGGAATCAAAAAATAGTAATTGTTCTGATTAAATTAATAAAAAGTTTTGTTTGAAAATTGTTGTTCATGTTGTAACATTGATGACCTTAATTGCTGAAATTTTGAATTATGGTTTTAATCATTTAGAAATTATTGTAAGATTTTCTAAAAATATAGTTGGTTATACCTATATACTTAATCCAGTGAGTCGGATTATGATTTAAATAATTATTTTGCATAAGCAGTCAGAAAAGGACTTAAGAATTTATAGATATAGGTGAAGGGTAGTTTTAATAGGAATGTGAATCATAAGTGTTGTTTGAAAGTGTAATGTATAAACTTATAAGTTATTAAGAATAGTAGAAGTCTGGCGTTTTTTTTTTGTATGGATATTTCCTGGTCCGTAATAATGTAATTTGAACGGATGTGAAATAATTTGAGATGGGAAAAATAGAAGTGGCTATCAGAATAGAAAGATATTTGTTTATTTAAAATTATGGTTTAAGTTTGTTTCTCTCTTTTGCGAATAGACCCCTCCACAATTTTATAGGTAGCAGCTGAAGGAAATAAACACCTTCAATACACCGCTGGCCATTTACCATCTAACCAGGGCCGGCTCCAGACATTTCGGCTCCCCGTGCAAAAGGTATTTTCGCCACCTCTCTTAGGTACCGATTACTTTCCTACTTTATAGTTCCAGTACTACTCTCGGTACTACCTATTTGCTAAACTTACTTTTGATTTTAATTTTGTTCAGTGTCCTTATATGATATCGGAGCTGTTTCTAGTACAGACAAAATCTACTCGGGTACCGTGGTACTTTGCTCAAAATGTACTCGAGTACAGAGTACATTCAGAAGTATTCAATACCCAAATACTCAAAGTACCTAGTACATTTATGAATACATTCCACACAATGCCACCGCATATCAAATGACGTCTTAAAGTTGTTACGCACCTTCTCTTTTGAACCACCCTTGATTATTGATATGAAAGTCTAATACCACCTTAGGCCGCAAGCGCTGATGTTACTGCGCACTAATCACTGCGCATGGGTTATTACGTCACATCCCCTTTCACACTCCGTTCCATTTCCCAGAATTTACCCTCAAAGCGCCGGTATAGATGTTCACACATCAAAAATTAAAAAACACATTTTGGTTTACTATAAATCAGTTCAGCAATTTCACGGTTTGGTTGGGTAAACCAGAGTCCAGAGTTTATAAGGGCTCAGATTTTTCAAATTTACGTTCTCAGGCACATCGTTCTAGTGCACAGAAAAGTTCAAGATTTTCGTTTGCAAATCACAACGAATAACGGAACGAATGCTACGCATCCGTACGCTACACAAGAAATGCCAGAAAATTGAAGCCACAGATTTCACAGAAATCACAAACCAGTTAGAGCGTTTTTGATTGGTGCAAATCGCCAACAGCCAGTTTTCTTGCCTGGCAAGGTAAGTGATTTCTGTGGAAACAGGTCTCGTATGGAAATGTTCCTGTGGCCAAATAAATGTACTTAGAGTCCAATAATTTTACGCAATAAATGCAAATGTATTCGAAAACAATGAAAATACTCTGGTATATGTATTCGAGTAAAAATGGATGTACCCGGGTATTTTGAAATTTACTCAGTACAATAAAATGTACCGGGTATTTTTTATATTCTTAAACAGTTCAAGTACAAATTAGGTACAATTAAATGATTCACAAAGTATCGTGGCCTGAATACCGAGTAACTCAAAATGTACCTACTTAGAGTAAAATTGAAGAGTACTTTTACCTTTACCCGAGTACCGCACAAGTCTGTATGATATATATTATATTTTGATTATTTTTAAGTTTTTAATGGAATAATTTTATTACTATACCTACAATTTTAATACAACCTACAATTATCGGCAATTCTCAAATAACAATTAGGTTTGTTTGGACTTAGTTCAGAATCAGTTCTGAATTGAGCTGCGCATGCGCATTTTTTAATTTATGTTCGATATGAACAAATGCGCAAGCGAAGTTCAATTCAGAACTGATTCTGAACTAAGTCCGAACAAACCTAATAACACCAAAACATAACCTGCAAATCGCTTGCGGACGCGTGAAACTACTAGCGATAGGTGTTTTCGGGTTCTCATTTTTCAAACTGTTCGCTAACCATCATGGAACTGCGCAGAACAAGTTGCGTGTACTTATTCAGTCATTAGAACTGTGCTCAGATCGTTTGGAAATAATCAGAGTTCAGAAAACGAACATGTTATGTTTTATTTAATTTTTTTACAGGGCAGGCAACAATTTTCCCCGAGATTTTTTCCGCCCTTCGATTTTGCCGCCCCGTGCAGGGGCACAGGCTGCACGGGTCCTGGAGCCGGCCCTGCATCTAACTAATTGAATAGAGTACTTGAGGCGTTTTGCTCACATGCCAGAAAACAGTTCATTACAAAACTTCCATCATCTCACAAATGCTATACCAGATCCTGAAAAATTAGTAGAAAATTTGACTTTGGGACAGTTTTTGGACTGGCGTAGAAAGTACGAAAATTATTCATTTTTTCATGACATGAAAAATACATCTAACCAACAATGTGTAGCACTTTTAACTTCTTTTTTTCACACAAGAAGTATCCGATATCATACGACTTGTGCTAAACATAGAATTTAAAAATACAACAAGCACAGATATACTGGATAACATTGAAAATTATTTTAGGAAGAAGGAAAATGGGAAGATAAGAAGAGCCCAATTCATGTCAAGGAAAGAGGAAGAGGGAGAATCATTTATGTCATTTTACAGAGAGTAAATCAAACTCTTCCAGTTCGATCCATGTGCAAATTGTTACCAAAGATATTTAACAGATCATCTAATAGAAACAGAAGAAAATGTAGATTGCTTCCAGACACTGCTTCAATAGATGACATTTAGAAGATATGCGAAGTCTAAACTATTTATTTTGGCTCTTGAGGGAGCATTTCGACGTGTTCAATGGGAACAGAAGGGTTTACTAATCAATGGAGAACGACTTACCCACTTGAGGTTTGCCGATGATGTGGTGCTTATTGCGGAGAATCCGGATGACCTACGGGAAATGCTGCTTGAAGTGGACGCAGAGCTAGGCAAGATCGGACAACAAATGAACTTAAATAAGACCAAAATAATGTGTAAAGAAGATACCCAAATAATTATTAAGGACCAACCCATTGAAAAAGTAGAAAGCTATACGTATCTTGGGCACCAACTGAAAATGGGGAAAGAAAACCAGACCACCGAGATATACCTCAGAAGAAGACTAGCATGGACGGCATTTGGAAGGTTATATTCTAAAAAATCAGAATATCCTCCTAAGATTGAGATCAAGACTCTTTGATCAGTGCATTCTTCCTCTACTAACCTATGGATGTCAAATATGGACATAACCAAAACTAATAATATCTAAAATGGCCATAATCCAAAGATACATGGAAAGACAAATGCTGGGACAGAAAAACCAACGAATGGATTAGAAACACTACGAAAGTCAGAGATGTGATCGAAACCATTGCCAATCAAAAATTGAACTATTCCGAACACATAGCCAGATGTACAGACGCGAGTTGGAATAATAGACGGTTGCACTGGAGACCATACCTAGAACGACGCAATAGAGGACGACCACCAATGCGCTGGACAAACGACATAAAATTAACAGCAGGGTTCAATTGGATAGGAGAAGCGCAAGACAGAAAGAGATGGTGCCATATGAGGGACGCCTATGTTCAGAAATGGACTGTGTAGAGAGACGATTGAGATTGAGTATGGATGAAAGGAAAAGATCATCAAATTCCTGATGCCCTTTCAAGAAATCCAGTACTGATTCCTAGTGGAGACGATTTATTGGCGGAAGAAGCACAAATGTACATAGTTTCATTTATTCGATCGATTTCAAATTGGCTTGGTTGATAATTCCGAAGAAAGTGTCCAGGTTTCACATTTCAAGGATCCAATATTAGATTAAATAGAGCAAATAGCGAGAAATGACGAACATTACCAAAAATTATTAGAACAAATTAAATATGGTTTTCCTGAAGTAAAAAATGTATTAAAAGAAGAACTTAGGCCTTACTGGAATAATAAAGATGAATTAGGTGTCGAAAACAATTTGGCTTTAAAAGGAAATGAAATTGTGATACCAAAAAACGAAAGAAAATTAGTTTTAGAACGTCTGCATGATTCTCATCAAGGTATTGAAAGAACAAAAAAAAGAGCACGTCAAACAGTTCACTGGCCCCAAATATCGAATGATATAAAAAACATTATAGAAAATTGTGAGAAGTGTTAAGAAAGAAGATCATCACAATGTAAAGAAACTTATAATATAGTAGATCCTTTACCAAATTTCCCATTCCAAGATTTTTCAGCTGATATTTTCAGCTGTGCTGGAAAACATTATATGGTTTACGTGGACCGCCTCTAGGTTGGCCTTTTGTTTGTCAGTATCATAATGGAATGCCAAGTTCAAGCAAAATTATAAGTGATCTAAGAATATTTTTTTCGGCTGCTGGAGTTCCAATTCGACTTCGATCCTACAATGGTCCACAATTTGTATCATCAGAATTCAAAAGTTTCTTAAAAAAATGGAATATCAATGGATGTCCATCCACTCCATATTATCCGAAAAGTAATGATCATGTAGAGGCAGCTGTTAAGCCATGAAAATATTATTAAAAAAATGTTTCGAAGGGGGATATTGGGATGAAGAGAAATATGCTTCAGGACTTTTAGAGTGGAGAAATACACCTAAAGCTGAGGGTAAATCACCTGCAGAAATTTTATATGGTCATCCCATTCGTTCTTTGGTTCCAGCACATTCTAAATTATTTACTCCAGAGTGGGAAAGAATAATGAAAAATGAATACGATTCGAAAATTTACAAATTATATTAAAAGTTATTATGATAGAAATGCTAAAGATTTACCTGAGATCCGTGTTGGAAGTAAGGTTAGAATACAAGACCTGCTTATTTCCAAAAGATGAAGAAGAATAATAATAGAAAGGGGGAGAAATAGATGATATACAATAAAAACTCCGAGCGGAAGAATACTCAAAAGAAATAGGATTTTCTTACGACCTTTTTCGGAGGAAAAAGCGGAAGAAAATGATGCTGTTTAGATTTTCGAAGCCTACAGGAGAGATGGTGTGATATCTGCCTGAATACCAGTACCTATAGATTTATGATGTGTATGTTAGATTGAAGTTAGTTGTTGTAAGATGATAATAAAATATAGTATTTATAACTCTGATTATTACAAGGTAGTTTCTTAGATACAAAAATAAAAATCAAAGGGAACTTTTCTCAAGATAACTATACAGTAACGATACTAAAGAATTTGTACTAATGAACTAGTAAATAAATAATTGAAACTAAATTAAAATCTTAATTATCAGGTTTGTGAAGAATTTAGTTAGCTTCAATTAGAGCCTAATTGCGTTGAAATCGGATGAAAATTGAATGAGCTGTGAGGCAAAAACTGTCTCAGTGTAATTTTTGGAAAATTTTCAATGTTCGATAATTTCAATTTTGAAATTTCTCAGCTACAAAATTTTTGAATCTAAATTAAAATCTTGATTAAGAGGTTTGTAGAGAACCTAATTGTCTTTAATTAGGAGCGTAATTGCACTAAATTGAATGAAAATTAAATGAGCTCTGAGACAAAAACTGTCTCAGTGTCATTTTTGGAAAATTTTCAATGTTCGATAATTTCAATTTTGAACCTTCTTAGGTGCAAAACTGTTGGACCTAAATTAGAATCTTAATTAACAAGTTTTGTGGAGAACTTAATTGGCTTTAATTAGACTTAATTGCGTTGAAAACGAATGAAAATTAAAGGAGCTCTGACGCAAAAACTGTCTCAGTGTTATTTTGGAAAATTTTCAATGTTTGATAAATTCGAGTTTGAAGCTTCTCAGGTGCAAAACTATTGAAACAAATATACAAATGAATAATTGTGCCTAGTTTAGTAAACATAGAAAGCCTATAAAAACACAAAAGTTATCACAATAACCCGCAAAAACCCAAAAATCCAAAATAATTTTTCGAAAACTGTATTTTTTGTGTCAAAAATACTCACATCTCTGCCCATAATTTTTTGAAGCTTCACGTCTGCCTTCTTATGGCTTATGTAATGGTTATGATAGCTTAATTGCTTGTCAAGTTTTGCCAATAAAGTCAGGTCATTGGGATCACCTGGTCTGAGACATTCTTCATCCATAAATGCGATCAAACCTGAAATAATAATGATTGATCAACCAATGAACTAATTTGGATATAATTTACCTTTATGCTTCTCTTCAATCAAATCACAGATAATTTTATTATCAAAATAGGTGACATGTTCCCATTGGATACCTTCCTTTTGATATTCATCTTGTTCCGATCGAAGTGTTAATTCGATAAATAATTGCTGCAGTTTCTCGTTACAAAAATTGATACACAATTGTTCAAATCTAAAACAAATAAACTTGAAATAAATTTTGTGACGATGAACATGTTTGCTTACCTATTTTTCTGGAAAATTTCAAATCCGTAAATATCCAAAATGCCCATAACGCTGATTCGTCTTGTATCACTAGGTTGTAGAGACCTATTAATCCGTTTCACTAGCCAAGTAAATAGTCTATCGTACACAGCCTTTGCCAATGCATCTCTGGCATAAATAGCTAACTCTCTGTCCAGAGGGGTCGTAACCACGTCTCTTATGGTTTCAATAGTTCTTTGGACTAGTGAAAGTTGTAGTTTTTCGCTATCACAGTTTAGAAGCTATGGAAAAAGAACAAAAATTATTCACCTTACCACATAAAGTTGAGTATTATTGTACTGCATTGAATTGAAGTATCTTTCGTTTCACGTAAATAATTTGAGAAATGATCAACAGGAGTAGGTACCTAAGTTTGCACATAATGGACATCTGACTATTTTGACTAATATTACAGCTGTGATATTACCTTGCATTTTTTGGGACTTACACCTCAATTGAAATTATTATCAAGATCAAGAAACTTCTGGTAATAATTTCAATTGAGGTGTAAGTCCCAAAAAATGCAAGGTAATATTATAAATCCACCTCAAACATACAGACATTTGTTATTTTGACTAACTCAACTGAAGGAATTCTATTTTTTATGAACATTTTCCTATACATTCCTATTTACTTACTTTCGCAATGGTTTCAACTAAATCGGGCTTAAGTATAACTGCCTTGCCCTCTGCCTCTGAAAAACCGACGTTTCCCAAATGCAAAATGGCAGATATTATAGTGAATATATCGTTTTGCACTTCTTGGCTGAATTCAAGCGTAGAAAGTGCCCGTTGAATTTCATTGAAATTGGCCAAATCGTTGCTGTTAAAATCTTGAGAGCGTTCCTTGAAAAATTACATATTGATAATTTCAATGGGAAACTGAGTTGTTATACTTACTCCATTTGATAAGTAGTAGTAAGCTCCAAGGTCCCTTTTTAGCGACAATTTTGAAAGTGTTTCTTGGGTTGCTCCTTTTAATAACTGGTAGAAAATATGAAAGTTTCTCTCACCAGGAGCTTGGCTGATAACTCTCGATTTTTCAAGGAGATAGTTTAAAATATTTCCACCAACTGGATTACCCTTGAATTATTACATTATAGAACTTATTGAGAAGGTAAATAAATACTTACTTCAAAATTAAATTGTATATCCATAAATTTTCCAAAACGGCTAGAGTTATCATTTTTATTAGTTTTAGCATTACCAAAAGCTTCCAGAACAGGATTGGAATCTAGAAGCTTATTTTTAACTTTTTCAATTTCTCCCTTCCTTTCTGTTACTTCGGAAATATATTGGAGGACTTTCTTGGATGCTTCTGTTTTTCCTGAGCCAGATTCGCCTGCGAATTTTATTTATTATTGTTTGTCCTGAAATTAGCGAAGGATTATATTACCTGAAATCAATATGCATTGTTCGCGATTCTCCTCCCTTAGTGACCGATAAGCTGTATCTGTGATGGCATAGCTAATGGAAAATAATATTTACTAAACTTTCAAAAGCTTTGCAGTTGCCTACTTACACATGTGGCGGTACCTCAAAAAAGTTCTTTTTTTCGTATGCTTTAACATCCGCCGTAGTGTATATGTTTAATTCCTTGTATGGATTTACACTGACAAGGACTGGACCTATGTAAGTCTAAAAAATACTTACAGACATTAAAAAAAACCAGTTTTTAGATTCTAATAGGCTTACATATATCACATCCTCATCGAATCTCTTTTGCAAATTATTAACAAAGGCATTTTCGTTGGTGAAATCTTCCAGTAGCACAGCGTCTGCAACTCCTACCCTGTCACGATCTTCCAAGTGGGATTCCATTTTTCACCTGAAACAGAAATTAGATTGTGGGTATACTATTGCATCGTGTTGAAAATAGCACATTTTGAATATGTATTTACTCGGGTATTTATAACATTTATACATTTTTTTTTCTTCTAGGGAATGACTACCTACTGCACTTTACTTTGGAATGATGTGATGTTGATTTTTGACTGTTCTAATACCTAGTCCCTCTCTTCCAATAGCTTCATTCGATTTCAACTGTGAATAGCTCTTTTTACAGTTTCGAATTGCAACTTCCTTGCCTTGAACAATCTTTAGGATTCCTTGAGATATTCTTGTCTTATTTTATACATTATCATGTGTTTGTAATGCTCTTATCATTGTCCAGCTTTGATAGTTTTTTTTTTACCAACACTATCTACTTGGCTTGAACATTTTTTTTTGTATGTATACCTTCCTTAAAGGATTTGAAAACTACTAATTGTCAATTAGACATAATTATAAACTAACAAAATGTGACATTAAAAATTGAAAATCTATCTCAAGCAGAACTAAATCAAGCTCGAAAACATCTAATCAAGTAAACATGGCCTATAATGGCCTTTTCAGTATCTACATAAATGTGTTTACGCAGTATCAGAAATATTCACATATAATCGGTGGACATATCTTCGAACAAAGTCAATACGTCGATGATGTTTTCAAAGAAACTTTAAAGCTAGTAAAACATCTGGAAAAGTTCCAAAAACCACTAAATCAAACGACCGAACAAAACTTAATAGAGCCTATTTTACGAGGCATTGGCCATGTAAAAACGATTGAACGCGATGCAAGAAATCACGTTTTCCAAACTATTTTAGTAAGCAGCAGTGTTAAAATATTTGAATGGGTCAATGAATCTGACGAAGAAAAATTTCTTAAAATGCTAAATAGATTTATTGTATTTGATAAACAAAAAGCCATGTACGAAATTGAAACTTTGGGAAGGACTCACGTAGAATGGTTCAAGTGGTGGAACGAAACTTACGAAGAACTCTCAATTTTTATTTTAAACTTTTTTAAAAATGGCATAGTTTGGAGCGGTCAGGAACGTGAATCTCTGATGCATGGAGGAGATTCTTTTATTAGTCACATGAATGAAGAACGTCGAGCTCCCTTAAGGCAAACAAATCATCAATCACCAACTGCTGAATATTCACCAAATATTTACCAATCATCTTTAATCACTCATAGAATTCAAGGGCGTACTTTACAGAACGTATTTCAACAACATTTTTTACAAACAGCAGAACGTCCTTTGATTGACGAATATCCTGTTGCTGAAGGTTCACTAACTAGAGCAGGACATCAACAAGTCCCATCAGTTAGCAAGCTTTTACCAATTACTGAAAACTCGACAACAACTACTGACCTTACACCAACAGTTTCTGTGTATCCTAGAGTATTTGAAGAGCACGATAATAAGTGGTTAATCGAAAATCAACAAAACAGTCACGGAAACTTAATTGTGAATTCAACAAAAGATATCGACATTTCCATTCGCAGCTGTAAAGGCAGCACTATAGTGGCACAAAGCCAAAAGTCCAACATTATAAACCTGGACAATTGTAATCGAGTGACAATATTATTTAGAAATGCATCAAAGTTAAATATTTTTAACAGTAAGGATTGTAATCTGCACTGTTTTGAAACAATTCCGGAAGTGCTTTTGGAATCCTGCGAGAATTGTAGCGTTTATCTTTCCGCTAAGTCTCTGGATTGTTCTATTATAACAACTAAATGTGCAAATACTAATGTGAGTTTCCCATTCGAAGATGGGTTGAGGAGCTTCAAAATTGCTGATCATCTAATAACAAAAATTGTTCCACGGAAGGGAGTAGAAACAACCGTTCAACAATAATTTGTTTGTATTTTTATATAGTTTTGAGTAATAAAATTTTTGTTTATTAAAAAATGTGGTATTCATTTTTGAATTTTAGATTTCTTTTCCAGCCATCTACGCATGGGTTCATCTTCTACCTTACAGCATGGAGTCAATGCCGTCATGTTACAATATGTTTATTATAATGTATCGATAGAAAAGATTAAACAAGTAAATAAAATCAGTACCTACAAACAAATCGCATAATAAAATTTAAAAAAATAGTTACAATATCTAACAAATAGAAAATGAACTAGCAAAGCTTTTTGTTTGATTTCTATATTATTTTTTCTTCGAGTTTCGAGATGTGTAAGTAGATATATTCTAATGTATATCGATATGCCGTATGATTGAATATTGAATAATACACGGAAAATCGTTTAGGTAATGCCGTAATGATAATCTTATTTAAATTTAAAAGGAGAAATGAGTTAATAGGACCAAATTATACACTGGATTATGTTGTCGTAAATTTTATTTTTAATGCAATCAATTAAAAAGTTAGCTAATCTAATAATTAAAACATGACAGATAAGATTCTACTTATCATACCGTAACCAAAGTTTACCGTAACGATGTATAAATAATAGGTATAAATGATAATTATTAGGTATCTTTACAAATGACAATAATAAAATATAAAAAGTTTAAACTTATTTCCCCAGTAAACAATGACAATATGACACCTATTTAGCTGTGTTGAGGACGTTTTTCTCTGATGATTGAGATCAATATGAGATTGGATTTTCTTGTGAATCTTTTCCAGTAGTATTGATTTATTGATTAATTTATTTCGCTCATTCTAACATCGACTCTGTACATTTCTATTGTAGGTATTTAGTTTCCAGTTTTCTTTTGTGTCCTTTTATTTCCTTGTGTTAACTTAATTCCCCTATTTCTAGGCTGAACCACTGAGTTTGATTCGCTCTATTGAGATATACCTATCTTATCGTACGTTGTAATAGTTTAAACTGCACGTGCGAATACTGAAATTGTTCATTCACCGTGAAAATACTAATCAATCCTGTGTAAGTGTCACCCTCGGTGTTACCTCATATGTTAAATTAATAAATACTATAGAGAGAATGGGCAAGAAACATCAAATTATAGGTACCTTTTGTCATACACAATAGCATAGGTTAGGAAAAATTTAAGCCTATTTCAAAACCCATAGGGGCAAAATCGAGGGGGTCGGATGACCCCCCTTTGGACATTAATGTAAATAGCAATGAGGAAATTACTTCAAAGAATATTAAATCAGAATATAAATTAAAGAAGCAATATAAATGACGATAATCCATTAGGCCCATTTCAGGTAGTAGTTCAGGGTCCCCAGGGAAACAATATAGGGTATCTACATCCAATGGCTCTTGCTAAGATAATATATGATTTGAAATTAGAAAATGTAAACAGACCAATGAAAAAAGGAAATGAAGTTATTATAGAAACGCCAAGGGCAGCAAACAACTTACTTGAGAATCGACAGTTAATAGATAGAGAATATACTATGTACATTCCTGAATACCTGGTCGCCTGTAAAGGAATATGTGAAGAATTTGAATCAGAAGAAATGATTAAAAATTCTAATGTCTCAAGTATTAAACATGAAGAGATTTAATCGTAGAATAACAAATGAAAAAGGAGAAATTGAATATATAAAGATGGGAACTCAACAAATAACTACATAAAAGATTTAACTGAAGATACCCATTGGGAAAATCGAATGGAGCAGGATGAATGGTGAAAACTAGAAAAACACAATAAATCACCAGATAGAGTACCTAATGAAAATTCTACAATGGAATACAAGATCAATCAATTCAAACAGACAACTTGAAAATTTTAATAAAAGAACAAAAAGCTGAAATTATAATTTTGAGTAAAACATGACTGAAAAAAGATTACAATTTAAGGATTGGAAATTACAAAATTTGTAGACAAGATAGACAAGCTGGTAGATAAGGGAGTTATTGCATGTTTGATGAAGGATCCCGTAGAATATAAGGAGTATGATAAGCCAATCCTCAATTTCTATGTCCCACCATCAACAAAAATCAGAGACAACTGGATCAAGGATCTCATTGATAATATACCTGAACCAAAATTAATACTAGGAGATTTCAACGGCCAATACCCCTCTATGGGGAAGTTCAGTGGCAAACTATAATGGAACCCTCATAAATAATATTCTAAGATATACTAGAAGTTGCTGGAAAAACAATACCGGAATAAAAGCTGAACAAAGAAAGCATAAAGATCCGGTCCCATGGTGGGATGAAGAATGTCAGGAGTTTTTAAATAAAAGGAAAACTGCTATGAATAAACTTAAATATGAATATTCAATGGAAAATTTTCTCCAAGTAAAGAGGGTCAGGGCTCAGACAAGAAGGAAATTCAAAGTGGAAATATAAATAAAAATACACCATTACAGAAAATTTGGACAACAATAAGAATATTCTCAAAAGAGAAAATTGAATCAAGAAATAAATCTCCAGAGCGGGAAATAGCAATAGAGATAATTAAAAACCTGAACCAGGTAAACAGACGCAGATTTCACAATGGACAGAAGACATGAAAATTTCCAATTGGAAGAGGATGAAGACCTAACAGTAAAAATTCAAAAAAAAAATCATCAAAAAATTGATACACTTATGGTTTTTTTGGACATAACAGCTAGCTGCTTATGATCAAGTAAACATACACAAATTATACAATGCTTTGAAAGAACCCGATTACCAGATACATCCATGGGGGTAAACAATTTCATATACAGGGTGGCCCGTTTAAGAGGGGCCTATACCTTATCTCGAAATCTAGAAGGGCTGTAAAAAAAACTTAAATACAAAAGTTGTTTCTAATAAAATTATCTACAACTTTTTTGTATTGTTTTTGTTGTCACTCTACTATATACAGGGTGGACAAATAAAATTTTCTTTTCTTTAATGGAACATGTACTATTTAAGATGTTGTTAATAGCATTAATTAATTGTTTGTTTGTTAATTTATTGTTTTAAATAAAACTAATTAAAACTCAGGAAAATGAAAAACGTGCTGTGTTTTCTTTTATTTTTCAACTTCACCTCTCCTTTTCAAATATCAGAACCGTGACCTTAAAAATCAAAATAGAATACTACAAATCAAAATAGAATACTACATTCTCCCCTAGCTTTGAAAGAAAAGTTTATCCAATGCTTGAAAAACTTTAAACTACTCACAGTTTACAAAACAAAATTAAATTCTTGTTACAAAAAAAATTATAAGAGCTCAAAACATACCTTACTTATAATGATAAATAAATTTAACATTCACTCGATATAATCAGTAAGATAATTTGGCCTTCTACAGTCTCTGTGAGGTCTTTGATTACAATCTTCTGAAGCATCAGCATCAGTCACTGAAACCAAAAATTCTTCTGAACTCATGGAGCTGTCTGCTGACATCTCAACAATTTCTATAGGATTTATAGAATCTTCGAATAATCTGGCTATGTTGTAGTCATCTATATCGTAATCAAAGCTGCATGTAGATTGACTCTCTTGGAGGACTTCCATACTTTGTGGAGTTAATGGAAGATTTGCTAAGTCTGAGGTGACACCATCAACAGTAAACTTCCAATAAAAATATTTGCTTTTATTTTTCTGGCTGTTTGTATCTACTGATGGCTGCTGAGCTGCTTGTAAATGTCTGTCACACGTTGTCATCAAGCCAGCAGGTTGGAAAAACTTCTTGAAAAACGAAGAGTTTCTTTTGATAATTTTCTCACCTCGTTTAGCTTCGATAGTGGAGCCCATAATTTTTATTACTGAATAAGGCTTAGGGTCAAAATATGGTGTTAAACTATTTCTTTTAGGCTGTTTGCAAAGCACTAAATCACCTTCCATAAAAGTGTGGTATTGTGTTTTTCTCTTAATATCAGCATATCTCTTCTGCTTTAATTTGTTTCTTTCGTCAGACTCTTTTACTTTATTTCGGTCGGTTGACAGTGTCATTATTGGTAACATAGGTAAGAAATTGTTCATTTTTCGGCTGAAGAACAATTCAAATGGAGATTCCTCAGTCGTTGAATGTGGTGTGCTTCTATAATTTATGAGAAATTCATTTATTTTGTGCTCAAAATTACCTTGTTCCAAATGGGAGCAGAGAAGCGATTTCTTAACTGTTTTTACTAATCTCTCGGCCATTCCATTAGCTTCTGGCCAGTATGGTGTTGTTTTTTTATGCTGAATACCATAGTTATTTAAAAATGTTGTCAATTCAGAGGCATTGAAAGGTGGACCATTGTCGGATTTAAAAGTCTTCGGAAAACCAAAAGTGGTAAATATGTTTTGAAGTACTGGTTGCAGATTTGAGAAAGATGTTGAGTTAACTACTTCTACAATAGGGTACCTTGAGTACTCGTCGACAGCAATAAAAACATACTTTTTGTTGGGAAAAGGTCCTGCATAATCAACATCTAAGGCTTGGAATGGATACTCTGGTAATGTGCCGGATATAATAGGATTTCTCAGATTGGTTTTGGTGACCGCTTGACATGGAGGACATGACTTTATGAATACTTCTGTCATGGCATCTAGATTTGGAAACCAAACTTTTGTTCTCAGTGATTGTTTGGTTTTGGTGATACCTAAGTGTCCTCTGTGTGCTAGTTCAATAGCTTGTCTCCTTAATGTAGTTGGCAAGACTATTTGATGTCCTCTTAAAATGATGTCATCTTGATAAATTAATTCATCTTTCAGTTTAGAATATGGCACAAGTTCTGGTAGTTTCCAAAAGGTTTGTTTTTTTAAAATTATTGCTTCTTTGATAGCTTGAAAATCAGGATCTTGTCTTGTAGCTTCTTGAACCATTTCTATAGTCATAGCTTTAGGAAGTGCACTTTTATACAAAAATGAACATAGTCATCTATCTTGTCATTTTTAGGCTCGGATTCACAAATTTCTTCAAATGGATGTCTTGAAAGATAGTCAGACGGATTTGTGACTCCTTGTTGATGTTCAATTTTAAAACTGTAAGGCTGGATCCTAGTAGCATTCTTTCAACTCGAGCATTTGGTGGTGATCTTGTATTCTGTATAATTTTTACTAACGGAAGATTATCGCAGTGTAAAACAAACTCAGATCCATAAAGATAATTATGAAAATGCTGTACTGACCAAGTGCAAGCTAATGTCTCCTTTTCAAATTGACTATATCGCTTTTGAGTTGAAGTTAAAACTGTGCTGGCGTATGCTACTATGTACATGTTCTTTTGTGTGTCTTCTTGAGCTAATATTGAACCAATTCCATTAGGACCTGCATCTGCATATAAGTGTGATGTTTTCTTGATGTCAAAATATGCCAAGTTATTGGTATCACTTAGCTGATTTTTAAGTAAATTAAAAGCTTTTTCATGTTGTGTTGTCCAGTTAAAATCAGAGTTTTTCTTTGTTAGTTCTCTCAAAAGTTGTGTGTTTTCTGCAAGGTTTGGGAGAAATTTTCCAACATAATTGATCATACCAAGAAATGATCGTACTTCACTTGCGCTTTGAGGACTTTTTAGATTGCTTATGCTCTTTACCTTTCCTGGATCTGGATGCACTCCATCTTGCGAAAAGATATATCCACAAAACTTGATTTTTGTTGCACTGAATATACATTTTGTTTTGTTTATGGTCAGATTATTCTCTTGCAATCTTTTCAGGACTTTTTGTAATGCTTGGTCATGTTCTTCTTTGTTTTTCCCAAAAACAAGTATGTCATCACTTAGGTTAATGACTCCTGGAATGTTTTGTAAAACTTGTCCAATTGTGTTTTGAAATATTTCACATGCAGAATTGATGCCAAAACTCAACCTTTTGTATCTATATAATCCAACATGGGTTGAAAACGTTGTTATGTACCTGGATTGTTGTGCTAGGCTGAGTTGATGGTATCCATCCTTCAAATCGATTTTGCTGAACATTTTGGAACCATTCAGTTGTGTTATCAGCTCGTCAACAGTTGGTGTTAAATGACGTTCTCTCATAATTGCTTTATTAGGGTTCCTCATGTCCACACAAATTCGGATATTTTTGGGATTCCCTTGTTTGGGAACAATAACAATCGGTGAGACCCATGGAGTTGGTCCTTCAACTCTCTCAATTATGTTCTGTTCTTCGAGTCTATTGATTTCCTCTTCAACTGATTTTCTTACATGAAATGGTACTCTTCGGTGTTTGTGTGCTATGGCTGGAACATTTGGATCAATGTGAAGCTTAATTTGGATGTTTTTCAAATTTCCAACGCCTTTTGTTATTTCAGGATAATTCTTTTCTACATATTCCATGTTTATGTTACTGTTTAGAAAATTTATACTTATGGAAACAATTTTTAGGTCTATTGAAGCTTGATAAGATAAAAGTGATTCAGATTCACCCTTTATAACGTGAATAACAGTTTGAATTGAGCTGCTTTTATGTTGCATAATTACTGGAAATTTTCCTACAACTTGTAAATGTTCTAAGTTATTATATGGAAAAATCTTACTTGTATCAGGCTGCAGAGATTCTGAAAAGTTCTCTTTGTAGGTTTTCTCACTTATCAGGTTCACAGGTGTACCAGTATCAATAATAAATTGAAGCTTTTTGTTGTTAACTGATAGAGTAACATGTGGTAGACTTGAAATTTTGTTTGTTATCAAGGTTAAATGAACAATCTGATGATGATTCTTCATTATTTTGATCGTTTTTTTCTTGATTGTAATTCACTGTTGATTGTTCTTTGTTTTTAGCACTTTTGTTAGTATAACCACTTGTTTGTGGCACGTCACTTGACTTCATTTGATTTGGCCTTCGTTGAGGGTTTTGTTGTTGAGGCCCTTGTTGAGTCGATAAACACACTGTAGCAAAATGTCCTGTTCTTGAGCATTTCAAACAAGTTATATTAAAAGCTGGGCAATTTTGTCTTCCATTTCGATGCCAATTGTTACCGCAATTTTTACAAATGTTTCCTTCCCTGTTTCTGTTCCTTGTTTGACTGTTATTAAATCTGTTTTGTTTGTTGCTGCTAAAGTTCTTCACTCTGTTTACATTTTCAGCTGGTACATTATTTTCCATTTCGTTTAACTGTACCTTAGTTGCCTCGTAAGCCTTTCCTTGGGCAATAAGTTGATTAAGAGACGGGTTCTCTGTAAGTGCATATCTTCTTAACTTGGTTGATGTAGTACCTTGTATAATTTGAGACTTTACCTCTCGATCTTTATCAGGAAAATTACAGTTTAAACTTAGCTTTAATAATCTGGCATAGTACTCATCAATTGTTTCCTCGTCTGAGTGTTTTGCCTGTCTGAAATTGAAAATCTCAAACTCCGTGTTGACTTTTGGAGAGAAATGGTTGTTTAATTTTAATTTGGCTTTGTCATATTTTGCTAAGTTTACTGGGGCATTTGTATTAGGATCAATGGGAACTTGTGGATCTGGCAGTGATAAAAATATATCAAATACTTCCTCGCCGATACAGTGCAAAAGCATGGCTTCTTTTCGCTCATCGTTGGTTATTCCTGCTGCTATTAGAAAGTTATCAAACCTTTTTAACCATTTCTGCCATCTTATTCCCACATTTCCGCCATGTAGGTTAAAAACTTCCACATTGTTGAGGCTATCCATGTTTTTGTTTTTTTGTTTTTTTTTATTTTATATTTTATGTTATACGGGCGGCTTGCTCACGTAGTTTCTGATCTCGTCGCCAAAATGTACTATTTAAGATGTTGTTAATAGCATTAATTAATTGTTTGTTTGTTAATTTATTGTTTTAAATAAAACTAATTAAAACTCAGGAAAATGAAAAACGTGCTGTGTTTTCTTTTATTTTTCAACTTCACCTCTCCTTTTCAAATATCAGAACCGTGACCTTAAAAATCAAAATAGAATACTACAAATCAAAATAGAATACTACAGAACACCCTATATTTTAGTACACTTTTACATAGCCCTTTGGAAGACAAATCCAACGATATACTGGTCATGTGTCTGTGATATACCGTTTGGAACTTATTAGCGATTATCTTCAGGATTTACGGTAATTTTCAATAGTCATTGTTACATTACTCATAAACTTTTGAAAGTTTTTTTTTCGCATGATAATTTCTATAAAATAATGCTCTTCTTTAGACTATATTTAAATTTGAGATATTTGTTTTGAAAACGCGGTGTTGCCACGCTTCGCAAAATGTAATGCTTTCCAATTCTTTTTAAATGGGACTTCCTGTAAATTTTCGAGTTTTTGGATAGCCTTTTAAACGAAAAATTCAACGATATACTGGAAATAGGTCTGTGATGCACCGTTTCGGCCCGATTGGCAATTATCTTCAGTTCTAGCACAATATTTATTCTGTCCAAGTCGCCCGGTGAATAACAAACATGTCTATTTTCCGTCGACCATCTATTCATGTGCTGTAATGCTGAACAGATGACGTCATCAGGAGGATCTAATGAAGATTTGCATCATATTTAGGCATCCAGATGACGTCATAAAAATTATCAGGTAACCTACTTCTTTCAAACAACCTTGGGTGGGGAGGTGATCCTACCAGTGTTTTACAAATATATTACTCCGAGGGCCGAGGACCTTTTTTCCAAATCATTAATAACAAGGTAGTTTTTTCAATGCAGCTTCATTTCACCAAGACGCCCAACTTTTTTCTCTTCGAAAATTGCGAAAACAGGTAGCTAACATACTGCGCAGGTGTGAAACATGGCTCCGTGTCATTTGCGCGACAGCCGTTTGCGCGAGGGAGAAAAGCGCGATAGGAAAAGCGCGAGGGACAAAACCGCGACGGAACAAAAACGCGACTGGAGAAAAGCGAGAGTAACAAAAATGCAACTGTATAAAAGCGCGAGGGACAAAAACGCGAGGTACAAAAGCGCGACAGAACAAGATCGTGACTGAACAGAAGCGCGAGAGACAAAAACTCGAGGGACAAAAGTGCGACGGAACAAAAACACGACTGAACAGAAGCGCGAGGAACAAAAACGCGACTGAACAAAAGTGCGAGGGACAAAAACTCGAGAGACAAAAGCGCGACGGAACAAAAACGCGAGGGACAAAAGCGCGACAGAACAAAAACGCGACTGGAATGAAGAGTGATGGACAAAAACGCGACTGGAATAAAGCGCGATTGGATGAGAACGCTCGACTATCTACGAGGAATATAGAACGCTTTCCAAAATACAAGACATTAAGACATTCTCAGTGGCTCCGGTTCAAAAGAGCGATATTTGAAATAGTGACATTAAAAAGGCGACATATTTTTTAAGCGATACATCAAAATAGCGATATTCAAAACAGCGACTTATTAAAATAGCGACATTCAAAACAGCGACATGTGAAAAAAGTAGCGACATATCAAAAAAGCGACATTCGAAAGCACGATACTTCAAACAGCGACATTGCAGAAGAGCGACATATGTAAAGAACGAGATTTAAAACAGCGACATCAACAACGGCGACCTCTAAGCAAAACAGGGACACATCAAATTGTATCAATAATAATCAAAAAAATGCAGACTACTCAAACTAACCCAAACTAACCCGTTCCCCTAGTGCGATCTTGTCCTCGTAAGTTAGCATTTTATTTGAAAAACAAGGTTGACATTTTTTAAAAATAAAATGCTAACTTACGAGGACTAGATCGCACTAGGCGGACGGGTTAGTTTGGGTTAGTTTGAGTAAGTCTGCAGTAAAATGCTAACTTACGAGGACTAGATCGCACTAGGCGTACGGGTTTGTTTGAGTAAGTCTGCAGTAAAATGCTGACTTACGAGGACTAGATCGCACTAGGCGTACGGGTTAGTTTGGGTTAGTTTGAGTAAGTTTGCAATAAAATGCGAACTTACGAGGACTAGATCGCACTAGGCGGACGGGTTAATTTGGGTTAGATTGAGTAAGTATGCAATAAAATGCTAACTTACGAGGACTAGATCGCACTAGGCGGACGGGTTAGTTTGGGTTAGTTTGAGTAAGTTTGCAATGAAATGCTAACTTACGAGGACTAGATCGCACTAGGCGGACGGGTTAATTTTGGTTAGATTGAGTAAGTCTGCAATAAAAGCTAACTTACGAGGTGTAGATTTTACTAGGCGGACGGGTTAGTTTGGGTTAGATTGAGTAAGTCTGCAATAAAATGCTAACTTACGAGGACTAGATCGCACTAGGCGGACGGGTTAGTTTGGGTTAGTTTGAGTAAGTCTGCAGTAAAATGCTAACTTACGAGGACTAGATCGCACTAGGCGTACGGGTTAGTTTGGGTTAGTTTGAGTAAGTCTGCAGTAAAATGCTGACTTACGAGGACTAGATCGCACTAGGCGTACGGGTTAGTTTGGGTTAGTTTGAGTAAGTTTGCAATAAAATGCGAACTTACGAGGACTAGATCGCACTAGGCGGACGGGTTAATTTGGGTTAGATTGAGTAAGTATGCAATAAAATGCTAACTTACGAGGACTAGATCGCACTAGGCGGACGGGTTAATTTGGTTTAGATTGAGTAAGTCTGCAATAAAATGCTAACTTACGAGGACTAGATCGCACTAGGCGGACGGGTTAGTTTGGGTTAGTTTGAGTAAGTTTGCAATAAAATGCTAACTTACGAGGACTAGATCGCACCAGGCGGACGGGTTAGTTTGGGTTAGTTTGAGTAAGTTTGCAATAAAATGCTAACTTACGAGGACTAGATCGCACTAGGCGGACGGGTTAATTTTGGTTAGATTGAGTAAGTCTGCAATAAAAGCTAACTTACGAGGTGTAGATTTTACTAGGCGGACGGGTTAGTTTGGGTTAGATTGAGTAAGTCTGCAATAAAATGCTAACTTACGAGGACTAGATCGCACTAGGCGGACGGGTTAGTTTGGGTTAGTTTGAGTAAGTCTGCAGTAAAATGCTAACTTACGAGGACTAGATCGCACTAGGCGTACGGGTTAGTTTGGGTTAGATTGAGTAAGTCTGCAATAAAATGCTAACTTACGAGGACTAGATCGCACTAGGCGGACGGGTTAGTTTGGGTTAGTTTGAGTAAGTTTGCAATAAAATGCTAACTTACGAGGACTAGATCGCACTAGGCGGACGGGTTAATTTTGGTTAGATTGAGTAAGTCTGCAATAAAAGCTAACTTACGAGGTGTAGATTTTACTAGGCGGACGGGTTAGTTTGGGTTAGATTGAGTAAGTCTGCAATAAAATGCTAACTTACGAGGACTAGATCGCACTAGGCGGACGGGTTAGTTTGGGTTAGTTTGAGTAAGTCTGCAGTAAAATGCTAACTTACGAGGACTAGATCGCACTAGGCGTACGGGTTAGTTTGGGTTAGTTTGAGTAAGTCTGCAGTAAAATGCTGACTTACGAGGACTAGATCGCACTAGGCGTACGGGTTAGTTTGGGTTAGATTGAGTAAGTCTGCAATAAAATGCTAACTTACGAGGACTAGATCGCACTAGGCGGACGGGTTAGTTTGGGTTAGTTTGAGTAAGTTTGCAATAAAATGCTAACTTACGAGGACAAGATCGCACTAGGCGGACGGGTTAGTTTGGGTTAGATTGAGTAAGTCTGCGTTTTTTTGATTATTATTGATTCAATTTGTTCATCACTTATTCTATAGTTCTAAGTAGGACAATATGAAAAACTTTATTAACAAAAAAACCAAATAAATTAGTTAAAAATACAAATTATGGAAAGCTAAGTTTAAATGGTTGAGTTTAAAGCTACTGCTTTAAAGTGATTTTGTACGTTGGAGAAAGGGTATTCTTGGACTAAGTTTAACAATCGAGAATTAACTTGCTCATATTTTGAACTCGTCGCTGGGGGCTTTCTATACCCGGTCCTTTATTTGTTGACAGCCATTTCAACAACGCTTTTGTCCCTCGCGTTTCTGTTCCGTCATGCTTTTGTCCCTAGCGCTTTTGTTTCTCGCGCTTTTATCCAGTCGCGTTTTTGTTCAGTCGCGCTTTTGCTCTTCGCGTTATGCTCCGTCGCGCTTCTGTCTCTCGCGCTTTTGTTCCGTCGCGCTTTTGTCCCTCGCGCTTTTGTTCCTCGCGTTTTTATCCAGTCGCGTTTGTGTCCATCGCGCTTTATTCCAGTCGCGTTTTTGTTCCGTCGCGGTTCTGTCCCTCATGTTTTTGTTCCGTCGCGCTTTTGTTCCTCGCGTTTTTATCCAGTCGCGATTGTATCCATCGCGTTTGTATCCATCGCGCTTTTTTCCTGTCGCGTTTTTGTTCCGTCGCGCTTTTGTCCCTCGCGCTTTTCGTATCGCGCCTTTCTCCCTCGCGCAAACGGTTGTCGCGCAAATGACACAGAGCCGTGAAACATGTCGATTTGGTGACTATGAAAATTCAATTAATAACAGTTAGTTTTTCAGCTAAATGTTGAGATAATTTTATGAATAATTTGAAACAATATTTGTCTGACAAAATAAAGGGTTTGGTCTATGATGTCCCCCCCCTCAAACATGTAGCAATTACGTTGAACGTTGCATAAAAAATGATTAATAACAAGTTGATTTTTTCAATGTAGGTTGGTAAATATTATTACAATTAAATGGTCACACTGTCCTACAAATAAACAGGTAGCTATTTTTAGTCCTACACTCAAAAGTTGTTGATTCCACGATTTAACTTTTTTCATTAATAACTGGCTAAATCTTCGTGAGTATCTTCATTTTGATACGACGCCCAAATTTTCTGTTGCGAAAATTCCAAAAACAGGTAGCTAACAGAGTGCGCAGGTGGAAAACATGTCTATTTGGTGATCATACAAATGTAAATAATAACAGTTAATTTTTTAGCTGAATGTTGAGATAGTTTCATAAATAATATGAAACAACATTTGTCCGACAAAATAAATGGTTTGATCAAGGCTGTCTCCCTTCTCAAACCTGTAGCAGATACGTTACATAAAAAATGATTTATAACCAGTTGATTTTTTTAATGTAGCTTAGTAAATATTACTACAATTAAATGGTTACACTGTCCTACAAATAAAGAGGTACATTTCTCCAGTCCTACATTCAAAAGTTGTCGACTTCACGGTAATACTTTATTCATCAATCACCGTACACCGGCTTAATCTTCTCGAGCATCTTCGTATTGATAATACGCCTAACTTTTCTATTGCGAAAAGTTGCAAAAGTAGTAGCTACTAGAGTGAGCACTAGTGAGCACATGTAAAATACCTTGATTAGGTGATTATGCAAATGTAATTATTAACAATTAACAGTTAATTTTTCAGGTGAATAATGAGATAATTTTATAAATAATTCGAAATTCGATTTGAGCCACAAAATAAATGGTTTGGCGAGGGGTAAACCGCTGGGAAAAATGTGTACACTTATTCCTAGGGTGGTAACTTATTCCTCTAATTCCCCTAATTCCCTTCTAATTTTCCTAATTTTTCTAGTTTTCAAACTAATTCCCTTTTATTTCCCCTAACTGTACTAATTCCCAACTAATTCCCTACTTATTCACTAAATCTATCACATAAATTTGGTCACAAAATGGTGTAAAATAAATCAAGAATGTCTAGATGTTTTCTAAATGTTTAAATGGGTAGTTAGTCGGAGGCTCGGTCGAGGTTTAGTCCTTTTTATACCTAGTCAAGGTCGGAATTTTTGGAAGGTGATTTCTTCGATGTTTTCTGACGTGTTTTCCTTGTACCTACTGCCTTCAAAAAATTATTTCCAAAGTATCACATTCTTGATCTTCATGAAATTCTTTTGGAAACTAAGTCCGTGACTATAGGCCTGTTTTCACAGAAATCATAAACCAGTCATTTGTTGAAAATAGTCAGGAAATTGGTTATTGCCGATTTGGATCAATCTAAAACGTTCTGACTGGTTTGTGATTTCCGTGGAGACAGACCTATCATCGCCCTTAATACTAATATTATTTGGGTTTACCACATTTTTACCAGGTTTTAGGAAACGAGTAGGTTTAGTTTGTTCCACGAGGGTTTGTACTTTTGACATTATTTGCTTTCCTTTTTTAATGTCAAACCTTTTTTTTCCAAATTATGACATCGTCGATGTCAAAAGTACAAACCCTCGTAAAACAAACTACGCATATTTGTTCAAATATGTGTGGTGTTTTGTACAGGTTGTTTCCTTATATTTTGACCCCTACCTACAGCTTTAGTTATACGAGGTGGAAAAAAACTTTAAATATGAAAGTTGTAAGGTTTTATGTCTATTATCTTTTGCAAATGTCATAATGGGAAAATGACGTGTGCTAACCGTCACAATGACAAACATTTTTTAACACCCTGTATATTTTCGGCTAGAATATTAGCTTTTTTTCTTCTGGTTCCAAATATACCATATATGTTGATATTTGGTTCAGTTGTTTTTGCGCTATTTAATTTTAAAATTGCATTGAGCAAGCCTCATCATTGATATAATAAACCAGGACAGATTAAATTAAGGCTAATGTAAATGCATTTTTAAACTTGAATAGCGTAAAAACAGCTGGACCAAATATCAACATATATGATATATTTGGAATCAGGAGAAAAAAAATCTATCATTCTAGCCAAAAATATACCTACAGGGTGTTCCATTTGAAAAATGCAAGTGTTTGTCATTGTGACAGTTGGCACCTGTCATTTGCCCATTTTGACATTTGCAAACGATAATAGACATAAACCCCTATAACTTTCATATTTAAAGTTTTTTTCCACCTTATATAGCTAAAGCTGTAAAAAGGGGTCAAAATATAAGGAAACACCCTGTACATATCACTCTACATTTTTTTTTCAATGCTGCAGTGGTACCACCACTCCCAATCTGTAACTGGGAAAGAATGGAGTTGCTCTGTATATTCTAGGATTGTTTTGATTTTTTATTTTTATTCAGGAGCTAAACGAGACACCAAATCAGTATTTAAAGGCATATCTCTTGAAAGGCGAGTATCGCCGTCTGAGGAAAATCCGATAATTGTGATGCCAAATTTCTTAGCTTCCTCCTTCAACTAATCATTCGATTTTCGAAAAAAATACGTAGTTCTGACAAGAATCAAAATACCTTTAAAACAAGGTACTACTCGACCTATCTTCCCTATCCTAAAAAGTGGCGTAAAAGTCACCCCACCCAGAGGGTGCACCCTAGCGAAAACCCATGGAATCAAGAATTTTTCCCTTGCCCCCAGCTGTTTCTTTGGTATAGCAATTTGGTTTGCTATCCTAACATTCCTAATTGTTGAAAATTTTCTTGTTTCTAAGTGAACGGTTATTTAGTTTACCTGTTGGTTAACTGATAATTATCATTGGTTAACCAACAGCTAAACTAGATAACTGTCCACTGATAAACCGGTCTTCAAAAGGAAACAGCTGCGATGTTTAACTTCTGGTTTCCAAAAGCGTTTTGGCGTCTAGTAAATTACTGGTTAATGTTAAATATCGCTGACTATCCCCATATCATAACATTTCAAACCATTTCGTAACTGCTCCATGACTGAACTCAACCAAAGCCATAACTAACCCAGACTGTAACAGGATATATTCTATTTTCCTACTGCTAAAATTTGGCGCACCATGGTATATGAAATACTTGGTTGATTATATCCTGGCGCTTTGATTCCACTATATACTTACTAATTCCCCGAATTTTCCGACTAATTCCCCGAATTTTCCGACTAATTCCCCGAATTTCCCGACTAATTCTTGTAATTCCCCAGTAATTTCCCTAATTCCCCAGTTATTCCTCTAATTCCCAACTAATTCCTCTAATTTATTACTAATTCCTATAGATTGTACACCAAAATTCCCCTGCGGTTTACCCCTCGTGGTTTGGTCTTCAGTGTCCCCTTTCTCAAAAATGTAGCAATTACTGGCTCATAAAAAACGATTTATAACCAGTTGATTTTTTTACTGTAGTTTGGTAAATATAACTACAATTGAATGGTCACATTGTCCTAAAGAGGTAAGATTTCTCAGCCCTACATTCGAGAATTTCGAAAATAGCCTTATGCATATTATACGTAAATATGTACAGGGCTTTCATTTCAAAACTTACCACCCACGTTATCTGCGTAAAGAGACAGATTTCTGGAAAAAAATATTAAATTCAAGAATTTTACCTTTTGTATTTTGAAAAATATAATTATTAAAATATTTGATTTTTGATATTATTTGAAATGAACATACCTATCTCTTTTATTTTTGAGCTGTCGAGAAAATATTATTTGGAAAACTCCTGTAATTTTTTAAGTTGCACGTTATTTAAAAAGAAAAACTCTAACTTAGAGAACACCCTGTATTCACCCTATATACAGCAAAAAAGCGCGCCAGATTTAATACATTAAAAAAGGAGCTCTACTTTTTTTAAATATCTTTAGAATTAAGATGAACCGGTTGGATCAAACCTTCTCCATCTGGGTATGGACAAAGGGCATGGCCCCCTCTACTTTGATGGCATGCCAAAACTCTTTTTCGAGCAATTCAAATCTGGCGCGCTTTTTGAATCACCCTATACTACGATACTGTGTTATTTACGAGCATGCGCGTCGATGCGAATGGAAACCATCGACATAAATGTAGGTATGTGTACATACACATAACACATATACTGTTATACACGCATCTGTATACGTACATATGTACATACAGGGGCTTTCATTTCGAAATTTGCCACCCGCGTTATCTGCCTAAAGAGACAGATTTCTGGAAATCGTCGGATCACGTCAACAAATTAACGCACCTCCTCAATAAATTTGTTGACATGTTTCGGCGATTTCTAGAAATCTGTCTATTTACGCAGATAACGTGAGTGGCAAGTTTTGAAATGAAAGCCCTGTACATATTTACGTATAATATGCATAAGGCTATTTTCGAAATTCTCGAATGTAGGGCTGAGAAATCTTACCTCTTTAGGACAATGTGACCATTCAATTGTAGTTATATTTACCAAACTACAGTAAAAAAATCAACTGGTCATAAATCGTTTTTTATGAGCCAGTAATTGCTACATTTTTGAGAAAGGGGACACTGCAGACCAAACCATTTATTTTGTGGCTCAAATCGAATTTCGAATTATTTATAAAATTATCTCATTATTCACCTAAAAAATTAACTGTTCTGTTAATAATTACATTTGCATAATCACCTAATCAAGGTATTTTACATGTGCTCACTAATGCTCACTCTAGTAGCTACTACTTTTGCAACTTTTCGCAATAGAAAAGTTAGGCGTATTATCAATACGAAGATGCTCGAGAAGATTTAGCCGGTCGGTGATTGATGAATAAAGTATTACCGTGAAGTCGACAACTTTTGAGTGTAGGACTGGAGAAATGTACCTCTTTATTTGTAGGACAGTGTAACCATTTAATTGTAGTAATATTTACTAAGCTACATTAAAAAAATCAACTGGTTATAAATCATTTTTTATGTAACGTATCTGCTACAGGTTTGAGAAGGGAGACAGCCTAGATCAAACCATTTATTTTGTCGGACAAATGTTGTTTCATATTAATTATGAAACTATCTCAACATTCAGCTACAAAATTAACTGTTATTATTTACATTTTTATGATCACCAAATAGACATTTTTTCCACCTGCGCACTCTGTTAGCTACCTGTTTTTGGAATTTTCGCAACAGAAAATTTGGGCGTCTTATCAAAATGAAGATACTCACGAAGATTTAGCCGGTTATTAATGAAAAAAGTTAAATCGTAAAATCGACAAATTTTGAGTGTAGGACTGAAAATAGCTACCTGTTTATTTGTAGGACAGTGTGACCATTTAATTGTAATAATATTTACCAACCTACATTGAAAAAATCAACTTGTTATTAATCATTTTTTATGCAAGGTATTTGCTACATATTTGAGGGGGGGGACATCGTAGACCAAACCCTTTATTTTGTCGGACAAATGTTGTTTCAAATTATTCATAAAATTATCTCAACATTTAGCTGAAAAACTAATTGTTATTAATTAAATTTTCATAGTCACCAAATCGACATGTTTTACACCTGCGCAGTATGTTAGCTACCCGTTTTCGCAATTTTCGAAGAGAAAAAAGTTGGGCGTCTCGGTGAAATGAAGCTGCATTGAAAAAACTAGCTTGTTATTAATGATTTGGAAAAAAGGTCCTCGGCCCCCGGACTATATGAAGCAATCATAAAATCTCATTCGGATTATGAATCCCAATTCCTCAATACCACAACAATTAAAAATTGAAAAAAAACTAGACACAACCCAATATGTAGCTTTGAGGACAATTATTCTGGGTTGCATGAGATCAACACCAACAAATTTATTAGGTACTGACAGAAGCAAGTGAGCAATCCCTCGAGGTAAGAAGAAAATGGCTAACCCAAAAATTATCAATAACTAGTGCAATGGAAATTATTGATAATTTTTGGGAAATTTGCCCGAATGCATTTTTAGTGGAAAAAGAGCACGAGTGCACGTAGTGCACGAGTGCCTTTTTCAGTTAAAAACGCATGAGTGCAAATTTGTCGAAAATTATAAATATATTTCCATTGCACGAGTTGTATTTAATGAGAGAATTTCATAAATCAAAAATTTAAATTTTTTTGTCAAAAAATGTCAAAACACCAGTTTTCGCACCAGTTAGTATGCAATTATCTGATAATTTGCAGTAGTGTAAATTATCGCGTAATTACAATCTGATTGGTTCAAATCAACAATCAAAACATGTCAATTTATTGTTGGAATACCAGTTTTGACAGATGTATGAAATTCTCACTGAAAAACATGAAAAAAAGGTACAACCCTATAATTTTGGTAATTAAGGAGTTTAGGGAGCTGGATAGAAATGGAGGTTATTTTGCTTACAGAGAATTCCCATACCTGGTACAGGAAAATGGGTAACTAGAAGAACTGGAAGAGAAAACAAAGAAATATGAAGCACACCCCAGGTTTGAATTTGAATATAAATACCAAATAGGGAAAATACCAACCTGTAGAACGAACATTAACAAACAGGATATAGATATAAGAGGAAAATTTGCGGAAATAATAGATGAGAAGTTTAATCATTATTATAAGTTTTACATAGATGCAAGTGTGGAAAAAAGCAGAAATGAAGCAGGGTTTGGTGTTTACTGCTCACAGGCTGATTAAGCATTCTCGTCAAGACTACCCAATTTAACTCTTATCTGCACAGCGAAAACAGTAGCAATACAAAGCTGTGGCTGTGTGTTTGGAGGACAACATAAAAAGGAGCTTAATTTTGACAGACTCGCAAAGCGCGATGAAAACATTGGATTGTACAAATTCTAAAAATCTAGATCACATAATAGCAATGACTAAACAAATGAAAATGGTTTTGACATAAAAATAATCTGGATACCAGGACACTCAAACATCAAAGACCAATTGGTTAATGTAGATAGAAAGCTTAGGGTCCCATATCCAATACAATTGGAAAGAAATTTGGAATAATATGAGGGAGGAATTACTAAGGAAAAAAGGAGTAAAATACAAGGGGGTTTATCAGACTTTCCCAAGGGAACCTTGGTTCACTAATACGGAATACATAAATAGAAGACACATAACTACGATAATCAGGATGAGAACTGGACATTGTTTAACTGGTCAACACCTTACCTAACCGGCTGGGTATCAAGGACAGCTCAGCATGTGAGTGTGGGGAGGAGGACACTCTAGTACATAAGTTATTTGAATGTCGTAACCTACAACCTAACCTATATGATATTCTTGTTGCTAATAATATGCAAACGCCAATCTCACTTGAGTCAATTCTATTCAATCCCCAACTCAAAACCAATAAACTAATAATGGACTTCCTAAAAAATAAAATTCTCTATAGTACAATAGAACCCTGGTTATCTGAGGTTACGTGGGCCACCTCGGATAAATGAAAACTCGGTTAATCCGAATGTACATATATGTATATTATGTATGTATATTCTATAAACTCGGTTGATACGGAGTATGGGCGTGCGTTCCTTACATAATCAGGATTTTTGGGTCTTTAGACTGGCATAGTAATCCAGAGCTCGGATAATTGCGACTTGGATAATCGGGGTTCTACTGTATCTAAATTATCCTGATATTTCATAATAATCCCTCCTAATCCGAGACGATATTTCTTTATGCCATAAAGCTCCCCAGTCGTGCGGGAGCGAGAAGAGTCTATCCTTTGCTGTGCTATCTGTAAACTAATACCTACCTCCTCTAGACAACAAATAATAGTCAAACTTGAGGAAACTGAGAAGAATTGAGAAGACACTGACTCAAACCTTGGATAAAAGAATAAGCAGAGCAGAAGAACCTACGACAAAATAAACTAAAGATTCTGAAAGCTATATATTAGAATTCACTACAGGGCGGGTAAGGGAGCGGGACGAACCGAAAATCTCCTTCAACCACAATTTGTTTTGGTTAGATATCACAGACGATGAATCATATTAGGGTAGGTAGCACGGTAGCAGGGTAGCAACTCAAAATCGACAATGGAAGTAGCTCAAATTGCCACACATTTTCTGACCTAATTAGTTAAACAGATGAGGCGGTATTTGAGGTGCGATTTTACCAATAAATATCCTGAAATAATTGATAGTTTTGAAAAATCATTTAATAATAACGCGTCAATAAAAAAAGCAGACTGATAATATATAGATACTTTTTATGACACATATTTATCATACTTGGATTATAATGTCATTGTTCAAGTGAGTTGACAAATTGATATTATCATTTTTATATTAGATTGTTTTTGCGGTATAACATGTTCATATAATGTACAACTTACTGCACTACCATACCCAAACGATCCATATTCAGGGACAAAATCCGGCTATAATGAATGAAAAAACAAACTCTAGGTAATCAAAGTTTTACAAGATATCTGAGTGGTTCAAACAAATACCTTTATTTGAACAAGCGAATAATCTCTACAAAAAAAAAACTAATATCAATATTTCATAATAATTGCTTTGGGGTGAAGTATTATTGATAACATTTTTTTTAGCCGCATACCCGGCGATTATTAATTTTTTATCGCCGGTGTGTTTCACTACACTAGGCTGTTATGGAAACCTGGATACCCAATTGCTTATGACATAATTCTTTTTCTATTCAAAATAATTGATCAAGTATATTTTAATCCATTTATAGATACTAGATGGATACATGATCTAATAATTCATTTTGATATTTATATTGGTTTTGTTGTCAAACCGAAACCAAACCCGAATTAACTCTACAATATTTAATTCGTACCTGTCAGTTATTGAAAAGTATTGCCCAGAAAATGCACGAAACGAAAAATGTACGGCCACTAAGCTAACAATACACAAGCCTGACTGAGCAATGAATTTAGCAATTGTTGATAAGATTTGGTTTATCACATAATATTATCTTTCGGAGTAGGTACAATTCGTCATTATTGATAGAAATGTTTGGATTAGTTAGCATTTCACTGAGAAATAAAACAATTGATAAATTGTGTTTTATTGGATGAAATTTTAGAAAAAAACCTCATTCAACTTTAGAATAAACAAAACAAGTTATTTGATTTGTTATTCCTGCAATGCGTTATTGTATTTGCCAAGTGGAAAAAATAATCTTTCAACAGTCATTTTCTTAGTCATATAGTATTTAACAGTGTTTGCAATTTCGACATAATTTATTGTAATGAATGAAATAAAATTTCTTAATTTTTTGGATTGTCTGATTAATACGTGAGAAAATGTATCATTTGCATAATCGAGTTGTTTAAGTTTTTAAGCCTATGTAGTAATACTCCTCGAAGGCGTTTTCTTAGATATCTATCATCCCAAAACAATATTGTGCAATAAGCTCCATGTAGATATAGTGGAGGTTTTAATTCTACTTTGGATGGTTTGCTTCTGCCTTGAGGAAAGCTATAATGTTTCTGCGAATGTTTTGTGAAAGATGATTTTCCGGATACAAGGGACTTTCTCTGTGCTTCATTAAGCGTCTTTCAGAATGAGCTGCGCATTCTGAGTATTCCTTGAACAGCTTTGATAGAATGTTGTCAGGAATCTGGTTGAGACTCTTAAGAATTCTGATCAGCTGCAATTTTGATCTTATTTTTTTATTTATTTATTTATTTATTTACGGCAAGGCCAGTCTACAATAACAATAAAAACCAATTTACATATAGTTTTACATCATACCTAAACCTGAGCACATAACAAACAACATCTTGATGAATTCACCAAGTTTATCGTTCTGAATTCCAAAAAACAGATTCAACTTATTTTAAGAACTATCCAGCAAGCAACGGTAGAAATCTCTTTCTAAAGCTAGCAACAGAAGGACAACCAAAGATGTCAATACTCCGACTCCTTGAGTTGGCAAACCTGATCACCCTCGAGATCGACTTATTCATAGCATAATTAGTAGTATTAGGGATTGGTACATGAAACAGGTCAGAACCTCTCACCCTCATTTCTCCTGCTCTCAAAGAAACGAGACCCAAAAGATCTGGGCATTCAATAAACCCTCTCAAAAGTTTGCAAGGGAAAGCCAAGACCCGCCTGAATTCTCCTGTTTTGCAAGTTATGAACACTCAAGAAAGCCCTCATCCCGTTATAAATATACTCATAAAGAGCCAAGCCCAATCTGTAAGCAGCCATGCAGCCTGCAATGTTAACAGTATATTGGAAAGACCAAAGAACCCAGGAGCATACCAACATTGATCGCAGCATCGCACAGTACAATGTTTGCAATATACTTATAGTAGTGGACATACATATAAAGTCCCAACATCTAACAGCCCTTGACACAGTATTGGTAATATGGCAATTAAATGACATCTTGGAGTCATATACCACTCTCAAATCACGAATGCTTGCTAATTCCTGTTACCTATGTATTTAGGAAGGAAAATTCACAGCCCCGACCTCCTGTCTGCCATTTTTCATACCCCTTTTACACTAAAGGTAAAGTAAAATGACAACCAGAAGGTACCTCGAGTTTGATGAGACTTAAAAGTTGATGCTGTGGGTGTTGAACCTTTTGGAGTAATAAAAGATGATGCCTTTTCCACCTTTAGGCTCGACCACCATTACAATAGTCGGTGTTATTTGTGGTATTACAGGTTCTTTTGGTAAAGTCACTTGCATGTGAGGGTTACTTGCTGAAACACTGGCACTTAAAGATTCTTCCATGTCCGCACCAAATATCCCTGATAGTTCATTGGTTTTCAAGCATGCCGATAATGGCACACCTTGATTCGGACGCATATTATACGCATGCATGAACTTTATGACGTCATTAATCTTGACCAAATAAGTACAGAAACTTCTGCCATAATTTTGTCTGTTTATTCTTAATAATACCGGTTGTTTTTCAAAACCCGCTCACCCCTATAACTTTTTTATTTTTACAAATTAACAAATGAAATTAGGTATGTTTATTTATAACCCGGATGTGCCTTATTTGACGTATTCCATTACTTTTTATCACTTCCGGTTTGACCGGAAGTTATAGACGCCAGGTATATTTTCCAGCATTTCAATAGAAAACTACATTACGAGTGCAATGACACCTCATTTGTCAGTTTTTGACATTTCATCTCCAAATTATTTAAATTTTCACTTCATCATCTAAAGCGCCATGAATTAGTTAAAATGTTTAATGTTGCTCCTCTACAGACTCGCATTAAAAAATAGTAGAAGTACATTTTTGTAATTTTCTCAATTTGTTCAAATGGAAAGGGTGTGGCTCATTACAATATTCCAAAAGAGCGTTTTCTAACGAGCAATGCAGTACCACACAATCGCTAGTTCATTACTCAAATGAAGAATTTTCCTGCATTCTAAATATTTTTGGAAAATTTTAGTTCAATATTTGAATAAACTACCGATTGTCTGGTACTAAATTGATCGTAAGAAAATGCTTTACGGATATGCGCACTCGCAAGGAAATGTCCTATCACGCTCGAGAAGCGGCAAGTGTGCGGAAATGTCGGTGTATGTTGGTCTTGAAACGGTTCAGGTTGTAACCTGCAGGGAAAACCGTCGCAGGGAGTTTATTCCACAGCGATGCTGTTCTCCAGAGATATGAATTCTGATATAATGAGGTTCTTGGTGCCTCTAGTTTGACAGTAAATTCATGGTTACCGTCGGTTTGACGGGTTCGCCTGGTAGGTGCTACTCTCGGTGGAATCATACGTGCCAACTCTTCAGAGCATTTTCCGTGATAGTACCTGTAGAAGAGAGATAAATCGCCCACAGATCTGCGATGTTCGAGACCATCCAAGTTACGAGTAAGTGCGGGGTCATTGATCAGCTTGATAGCTCGTTTTTGCACGGTATTCAAAAGCATTAAGGTATGTTTGGGTGCTGCACTCCATATATGTGAGCAGTACTCCATAGTTGGTCGAATCTGGGCTTTGTAGAGTGTCAGCAATTGGCTTGGTGTGTACAGATGTCTTGTACGAAATAGCACCCCCAGCTTTTGGGAGGCCCTTTTAGCAATATCTGCCACGTGACTGTGCCAAGACATGTTGGTCTCTGCAGTAACCCCCAAGATGTTCAACTGACTCTGTAATGTGACAGCACTTCCAGATAGCATGATGTTTGGCTCACCGGTGCTGGTCTTTTTTGAAAACAGAGCTGCTTGGGTTTTCTGCGCGTTGAACTGTACAAGGTTTTTGTTACCCCAGTCCTCTATTATCTCCAGGTCGTTATTTATCTGCGATATTTGAGTTAGTCTAAGATGATGGAATTCACGTGCGGAAAGACCTGTGGGTGGTATGAGTGAGGAGACTACATTGCCATCGTCTGCAAAGCAATAAAGTGGATTTACTGTTTTATCTATGAGGTCATTTATGTAAATCAGGAAAAGAGTTGGCGAAAGGATTGCTCCCTGTGGCACACCAGCATTTATTTGGTAAGAGTTGGAGTTCTGGCCATCCAGTGCAACATAAATGGATCTGTCCTTTAGGTAACTTTCAAACCAAGTGCAAAGTTTCGGCGATAATCCCATTGCTTTGAGCTTGTTGAGCAGATTTTCATGCCAAACTTTGTCGAATGCTTTAGATATATCTAAGGCAATTGTTGTTGTTTCACCCCGCAACTCAATCGCTTTTTGCCATAAGTGAGTGACGTATGTAAGTAAATCGCCAGTTGACCTATATTTTCGAAATCCGTATTGCTTATCGTTGATAATTTTGTACTTTTCCAGTACTTCGTTAGGTGATTGTTCACAACTCTTTCCATTACTTTTGATATCACCGGAAGTAGAGCAATTGGTCTATAGTTTAACGGATCTGTCTTTTTTCCTTTCTTTGGAATGGGTTGTACTGCGGCAGACTTCCATGATGATGGATATACTCCTTGCCTATAAGACAAATTGAATAATTTTGCGAAAGTTGGGGTGAGTTCGTTGGCGCAATTTTTGAGTACTATTGCGGGAATGCCATCCGGACCCATTGCTTTGTTTGTATCCAGCTTTTTTAGGGATTTTCGTATTTCTCTGTGACAAAAGGGTACCTCTGGCATACTATGGGAAACCCTTTCAATGAACGGTGGAGTTTTTCCGTTTGGCACTGTTAGGTTGGAGTTGGAGGAAAACATTTGGGCAAGCATATTGGCTTTTTCCTCTGATGTTGTGGCTAAGTGATTATTTTTATCTGTAAGTGGTGGTATGGATGACTTGGTGAAGTTAGATCCAACAGCTTTTGCAAGAGACCAAAAAGACCTAGAACTACTTGGACAATTCAGCAACCTGTTTTTTATTCTTTGATTGTATGTTTCTTTAGCGGAGTCAATAGTAATTTTGCAACTATTTCTGGCTTCTATAAATTCTGTGTGGTTTTGAGCGGTTTGTTGTCGTTTCCAAAGGTTATATGCTCTGAGTTGTTTCTGAACAGCCATTTGACACTGGCTGTTGAACCAAGGTTTTGCATTAGCTCTACGTTTAGTTGTATGTGGGATATATGCGTCCATTCCAGATAAGATTACTTGTGTTATTTCATTACAGCAAATAGTGGGATCAGCTGTTTTAAAGCAAACCTCTTGCCATGGAAAATCCAGGTAATACTGTTTTAGGTCATTCCATTTTGCCGATTTATAGTGCCACATTTTACGAGGAAGTGGTTGTAGGCTTGGTGGGATGAGCATTTCGCACTTTGTTATTATAAGTTTATGATCGGACGAACCAAGTGGAGCATCTACTTGAATTGTGTACGAGTCAGGATTGGTGGTTAGGAATAAGTCTAAAAGCGCTGCAAATTCGCCCCTTTCTGAGATACGGGTAGGTTCATCGACAAGCTGCGTTAGACCACAACTTATGGCAAAAGCTTCTGCTTCTCTGCCTTCGTTAGCTGTTTTGTTGTGGTGTTTCAGCCAGGGTATATTGTGGACGTTGAAATCGCCTAAAAAGACAATTTCCGCCTGTGGATAGTTTGACTGTATACTATCACAGCTTTCGGATAATGTCGCGAAAAAGTTTTGGTAATCGGTGTTACTTGGCGGTCGGTAGAGGCAGCAGATATACTTGGTCGATGACTTTGAGGTGAATTTTAGACATATGATATCAAGGTTCGCTGTTTCTAGCTTCTCCTCTCGATGACATTAAAGGTCATTTTTAATGTACACACAGATCCCAAAATTATGTCGAAATCGGTGGTGTAGGTCATAGCCGGGATAAAGATAATTCACAATAGGTGTTGCAGAACTGATTTTAGTTTCAGTGAGAACAAGGATGTCAGGTCTTTGTTCTTCAAGATGTTGGTGAACTGAATTCATATTTGTACTTAATCCTCTTATATTGCTAAAATCAATTCTGAGTTGAGTTTTTGATCTTCTCTTTATATCTTTGCATGAAGGACCCCCAGGATCACCCGACGCCCGGAGATCCGAGTGGTCGGGTATTTTACCTCCGGAATATTTTGATCCTGGAGGCGCCATCATGCTATCTGCTACTCATTGTTGGAACCGGACTGCCAGCGCAGTAGCGGAACGTGGTGATACCACTTAGCGCTACTCAATTCTGGCATGGTGGTATCTCACCGGTCGACGCCCAATGAGTAAAAAGCGTCTACCACCTACTCTTTAAATGAATCTGTTGAGGATATAAAATAAAAAATAAGATCAAAACTCAAAACAAATTTTCCCAGGTTCCTTGGAGCAAAATTAAGCATTTTAACTAATTCATGGCGCTCTAGATTGAAAAGCAAAAATTTAAATAATTTGGAGATGAAATGTCAAAAGTGACAAATGAGGTGCTGTACTCGTTATGTAGTTTTCTATTGAAATAAGGTAAAGTATACTGGCGTCTCATTTAAAAAAGGAAGTTACGGTCACTTCCGGTCAAACGGGAAGTGATAATAAATAATTAAAGAAGTCAAATAATGCACATCTGGGTCATAAATAAACACACCAAATTTCATTTGTTTATTTGGAAAAATAAAAAAGTTATAGGGGTGAGCGGGTTTTGAAAAACACCCGGTATACTTGATCATGAAGTTTAAGTAAAATGTTTTTAACATTTCTAGAAGACATTTCTTGTGACCCTTTCTGAGTAACCTTATGGTAGGAGGGCTTGAGTAAGTCAAATCTCGTTCTAGGTCTCATCTTAAAGATACTTTCCGCTGGGGACATACCAGTTGTAGTGGATGGAGCGTTTTTAAGTGAACAAGAAATTTTTTAATTTAAACAATAAAGAATTTACTGAAATTTCCCGAAAACAGAGCTTTTTGTAAGCCCTTCTTGACAGTTTGAACACTCCTCTCCGATGCCACATTACTCCTCTGAGGGTGATATGGTGGTAGTTTAATAGGGTTTATACCGTTAGTATGGCAAAATAATACAAATTCACCAGAATTAAAAGGTGGGCCATTGTCTAACACTAACTCTACTGGCAGACCAAAGTTTGCGAAAATATCTCTTAATTTCAATATTATTTCAGAAGCATTGGTGCCATTGGACATTAACTTAACCTCTAACACCCTAGATCTTTGATCTATTAGGATTAATAGTTATTTATACACCAAGTGAGTTAAATGAATGTTTATTCCTGAGAAGAAAGTTTAACCCACGAGCCCTAGCGAGTGGGTTAATTTTCTTCGAATGATTAAACATTTTAACTCACGTGATGTATACAAAATTTTATTCCATTTTGTGGAAATTTGAAAAAAAAAGAACAAGGAAAAATGCCGAGAGTGAGTTAAAAATATTTTAAATCACTGACGTGTCCGAGTTTTAATAGGCTCGTTCAGTGAAATTTCATTAATTATGTTTTTTGATATTTTTATGGAGTATTACTCACATATAGCACACACAAAAAAATTCAGCTCAATTGGATAAATATTAAAAAAGTTATGTGGCTTTGAATATTAGAACATCATGCCTCAGAAATTCATCGCTGAGAGATGGTATGACGTCATCTCTCGAGTCAAGACGGGCTAAAGGCCGTCACACGTTCAATGTGAGAGATGCAGTACCGTCACCGCGTGTTTCATAGTTGATTATACCACGAGTCAATAATGATAGCTATTATTCCCGAGGATTATTACGAACTGAGCCGCGTTAGCGGCGAGGGAGTAACATTCCGAGGGAATAATAGTCATTATTGCGAGTAGTATACTCTACTTTATTTACGACAAATTAATTTATTTGAGATTTTCAATGAACAAATTTCATCCGTCTCATAATTTTCAATACAAATCCACAAGCACTACACGTTTGACACTGACACTTTTGTGGAATAATGACCATTAATCCCGCTACTCGTCATTAATCCCTGGAGGAATAACATATGTCATTATACTGCCAAAATCACAAATATAATACGCATATTATACATTAGTCGTAAATAAAAACTTTTAAAGGACCCTGCACACCTCTACTGGGTTTTTGGTTTTCTGTCAAACTAAATGAAATTTTGCTATGTGGTATATCTTGACTTACTGATAAAAAGTTCTCATGGGCCCAACCCGATACTATGAATAGTTTCCGAAATAGAGGTGGTTTAATGTCCAAGAAATGTACACATTTTATATGCATTCACATCTATCTGTCACCTATTAATAGGTCTGTCAGAGTGAATTTCATTGGTTGAAACTAGTTTTCTGACTGTTTCTGACTGTTTTCGACCAATCAAATTCGCTCTGACGGGTTTATGATTTTTGCAGAAACAGACCTATTATTAGGTGACAGGTAGATGTGAATACATATAAAATATGTACATTTCTTGGACATTAAAGTACCTGTATCTCAAAAACTAATCATAAGATTGGTTCGGGCCCATGAGAACTTTTTATCAGGAAGTCAAGGTCTAACACATAGCAAAATTTCATTGAGTTTGACAGAAAACCAAAAACCCATAAGAGGTGTGCGGGGTCCTTTGGATCGTTTTGATAATTTATTTAGATATGAACAAAGGCTCAGAAAATTATGAAATTTTGCACAACTGCTTACTGTTATTTATATGTTATATATAATATGTATAACGATTTTCAGCTTTATTAAATTCGTTGCATTACCCAAGTTATCTCGACACCTTTAACAAGACACCCTAGGTCCTTGTCCCAAGTTTCGCTTGACTGACCGCGGTATGTTTATGTACGTATACTGTAATAAACTATCCAAAAATTAGCTTTAGTAAATTCAGAGAATTTTTTCGGCGCTGGCTCTTAAGCACGGTCTACACGCAACGATGTATCGTCAGATTTGCATGCGCCAATAAATCCTACAGATATTTTTTTTTTATAAATCGTTACTAACTCAGTACGTCCACATTATAACGACTTAATTATAGAAAGCTCAAATTTTCCTCTAGTAGTTCTAGTAAGATTGTATAAAATAATCATGGACGAAGTGTTATTGTGGAGTATTTTGTTGCTTTGTTTAAATGACAAAAGAAAAAAAGAAATTAGAAAACGTTTAAATAAAACTACACTTTATTTTTTCCCAAGATAGAATCTGACATTGTCAACTTTGAAACATAAACAATGCCGCTTATTGGTTGAAAGATGCCATTTGCAGGAGTTGCATTGTTAAACTGATGTCAACCTGTAGGGACACCTCATTTTGCGACTAATCAGGGCGAAGAGGTATTGTTTATGTTTCAAAGTTGACAATGTCAAAATCTATCTCGGGAAAAAATAAAGTATAGACGTTTAGTTCTACGTGGCCTAGAGCATGGTTATTGAAACGAAGTTTATTTTCTCATGTACGGTTACTTGAAGAATTGCAAGGTGAGCCGGACAAGCGTACACACGTTACGACTTGCATGCGCAAATCTCCCAAATCTATGCTTTCCGGCTCAAACTTCTAACTCCGACCTCCGTCTTTGCACAGTTCTAAAATTTACTCAAATCTGTCATCCACACGCTACGATTTGTCTGTAAAGGTATGGTTTCGCTGGCGCGTCTGGCGTCGGCGACTCGCGACTGCGTTCGCGTCCCAACGACTGCTTTAATGTGTTTGTGTACTTCTGGTTCCGCTGGAGCGTTTTAGCCGCGGCCTGTAGCGACCCAGTCGCAGCGTTCGCGACTCAACTGCTAGGTAGACCAGTCTAGACGCGCTGCTAGGCGATTTTGGTAGGAAAAATGGCTGAATTTTCGTTAAGCCAGGATTCAGGATGAACTATTAATTGAAGAAGTTCAAAAATATGCTATATACGACTCCGAGAGTGAACATTATAAGAATTTTCCAATAAAAAAAAGGCATGGAAAAAATATCTTTTTCGGTCAAGAGAGAAGGTATTTCTTTGTTATCAGACAGGAACCAAAACCTAAAGATAGGTACACCTTGAACATGTTTTCATGTTTTAAATTTATTTTTAAACTTATAGTCCAGGAGGTGGCGCCAAAAACATGCAAGAGTTTTCGCAAGGCGGATATTTTCAAAATAGGTCGTACTTTAGTGCTAGAATGCTAGTGTACAGTCAGCACTCACAGTTCCGGGACAGCTGGCTCTGGGACGCGGGCAAAGTTGTAATTTTAAGAAGCATCTAAACTGTTTTCTCAAAGCTCAAAATTTATAGAAATTTTGCACATTATCTGTTTGAAGGTCACAGATAACGTATGTAAATCGTCAGACGTCTAGTTCGTTGCAAAAAGGGGGTCAGACGTCCTCAAAGTTTTTATTTTATGGCATTTTCTTCAAATATATTTGTCAAATACCTGCAAAAATATATTTTGACAGGACACCGAAGAAAATGCCATAAAATAAAAACTTTGAGGACGTCTGACCCCCTTTTTGCAACGAACTAGACGTCTGACGATTTACATACGTTATCTGTGACCTTCAAACAGATAATGTGCAAAATTTCTATAAATTTTGAGCTTTGAGAAAACAGTTTAGATGCTTCTTAAAATTACAACTTTACCCGCGTCCCAGAGCCAGCTGTCCCGGAACTGTGAGTGCTGGGGTCGTATTTTCGAAACCATGCGAATTCTTTCGCATGCGATCTAATTCGAATGAAAAAATTCGTGTACGAACTAAAATGCGTATTTTTGAAGACCCTTCGAAAATGATATCGTATACGAGTATCATTTGCGTTGGCAACGTCGCAAATTCGAGTATTGGGTAATGGCCATTTCGACCGATACAAAAACGAAGAGGTATTTTTTGAAATTTGGCTTTTTAAAAATACCATAACACTCCCTACTTTTGCTGTTAACCTATAGACTATCCAAGATGCTGTCAAACTTAAATGAAAATGTCTGTCAAGGTGTAGGTGTTATCAAATGGTGTTATGAGTTTTAAATAGTGCTCATTGTGAATTATTTACGTTGTTATATTTAAAACTGTTGTATTTATGTTAAAAATAGTGTATGTGAACAGTACAGTGACTCTATAACCCACAGTGGCGACAATTGCTGTCTCATTTTTGATTGGTTCTAAAATCCCATATATTTACATTGAAAACACCGCCATCTTGTTCCCAACCCCTTGTTACTTTTAAATATGAATATATGGGATTTAGGTGAACATCCATCATAAATCATGGAAAACAACGTATTTGATGGACATAATAATGGTCATCAAATACGTCGATTTCAATTTTTTATGATAGATGTCCATTTAAATCCTATATATTAATATTTAAAAGTAACAAGAGGTAGGGAACAAGATGGCGGCGGGACCTCTATTGTCGCCACTGTATGTAAAGGTTTATTTAGCCACTGTAGTGAACAGTAGTTCGTGTTCCTCCTGCCGGCCATATTTTGCTTGTCAAAGTTACGTGTTTTGGATAGGTATTCTTTTTTGTATTTTGTGGCTGTTTATTGAGTTTATCCATTGAGTTTAGCAAGTATTATTTAGTCTATTCTGTTGGTATAAATCTTGTTGAAATAAATTTTGTGCACCTAATCGTTGGGATTTCCTTGAACGTCCTTGTTTTTTATAACGTTAACTAACAATCATGGTTTTTGGAGGGTTTGTGTCTGCTGAACAAAAGAAAGATTTGATTAGCTTCATGGAGGAGCATCTAGAACTAAAAATTAGGAAAATTCAGCTTTCAGGAGCCAAAGAAAATTAGAAGCATTTGCGCAAAGTAAGCACGTCAACCAAAGTTCTTCGAGGACATCAATAATATTTCTTTCGATTAAATAATCCAAGCCAGCCCTTCCAAAAACTGTCTTTTAATGAAGCAGGACAATTTAATCCGCAAATTATTTGAAAACGACCGAAAAGTCAAAAAAAGAACGAACATCAAACACAATTTTCAATTTGCACAATGTATTTAGGTAGGTACATAAACAACAAATAACAAATATAACGTATATAAACAAAATAATTAGCATTTCAAAATTCTAAACAATGCGCAGAATCAAGTAAAATCACGTAAAATCGCATGCGAAATGTGATATTCGACTGGTGGAGACCCACTCGAGTAAACGTACACGAACTAAATCGTGTACGGACCGTTCGAAAGTGATTCGGAAATACGGAACCTCAATTTTCATGCGAATTTTGCCTTATTTCGTATACGAACGGCATTCGAATGGTTTCGAAAATACGACCCCTGACTGTACACTAGCATTCTAGCACTAAAGTACGACCTATTTTGAAAATATCCGCCTTGCGAAAACTCTTGCATGTTTTTGACGCCAGCTCCCCAACTATTAAACAAGATATTCGATTTAAATGAAAGAGATGAGAGGATGAGATGCGCCAACCAAACCACTTGTCGCCGCGACCGGCGGCTGCGTCTGAGGTTGCAAAAGAGGCAGCGGTCAGTCGCCACCGCCAGACGCGTCAGCGAAACCGTACCTTAACGATTTACTTGCACATGCAAATCGTACGATACATCGTTGCGTGTAGAGTGTAGACCGTGCTTTAGACTATTGTCTATTACTGAAATTAATGTCAATTAGAGACTTTTGACATTCCGACACCTTTTGACAAGAATTCGACTTATTTACCTTATCGACCTTATCAATTAGGCAATCTCAATCACGTGATTTTCTAATGGCCGTTCGGGTCAAATATTGCCGTGACAAGGAGACAAGCCGGTGACGTTCATAAGGAGAGCATTTGTGCACATTTGTGCTTGGGCCCTTATTGCTTTCGAAGTGAATTTTATAGTCTTTGGTGTTTCTACGTATTTTTTATTGGTTTTGGCCATTGTTGTTTTCATAGTGAATTTTATAGTGTTTATAGTGTTTCTACGTATTTTTTAATTTATTAATAAATTCTGAGATGGAGAGTGGATATTTTAAGGTACCTATTATTATTAAGGGAAAATTGAGCCTCTGTTAGATCCTTACTTTTAATTGCAGCAATCCATAAAGCCCTGCGTTGCCAATGATTTAAAATAGCAGGAACTGAATAAAATTTCACATTTTGCCTGTTACCTCGACTTCCACACCCAATTACGATGCAAATCGCTGGCATTTTAATTAACACAATACCCAAACACACAAAAAAATACAAAATCCGATAATTCAAATCTGGACGTCTGTCCAGAATGTGACAGAATCAATGACATACAGAATAAACAACACAGTGCTTGACCCAATGCTTGACCCGAACTTCCATATTGAATTTCGTTTTTGACAGGTCAGTAGATTGCCTAATTTACCCTTCAAAATTGATTCTATTTCTCGATTCCGAATTCAAAACATTCAACCAATTTCTACCTAACAATGGAGCAAAGTAATGACTACTATGCAGAGTGACTATTGGCAAATTAACTAAAGAATAGGGAACTTTACAATTTTTTTTTTATTTTTTCAAATCATTTATTTATGCTTTGAAAGAGAATTCCCCAAATATTATTCCCTAAAACTCAATAATAACTTGGTGAAAAATGTTTAAAGTTTCGCGCGAAATAAAAACATTTCAAACGACCCTAAATGCGCGCGAATCTGGATGACGTCACGTAGTATGATTTTGCGTTAAGCCGGCGCCACACGATGTGTCCAACCATTGGCCCCAACGTTGGATTGATCCAACGTCGGGTAGAGTGTTTTTTACTCTAGCATTCGGCAAATGTATCATGTATCCGATGAGCGCACGGCTATACGATGCCACAAATCGCTATCTGTCCAACGTTAAAAAGCATTTGACACATCGTGTGGCGCCGGCTTCACCTTGTCGTCAAACGTCATACTCTATTGTATTTAATTTGGTTGATTTCCACATTTTCCACAGTTATTTGGTTTGTTGTTGTTTTGTGCTGCGGCGAGTTGTAAATTTTGAAGTATAATGGAAAAAAAGATTCGCACATACTTACTTTTGCTACCATATCACAAATTACAGATTGTCGGATTGGCCTCCATATAATGCTGAGCTGATCATTAAATTTAAGTTAAGTAAACCAATTCTAATACATGATAAAATTTTAAAAAATCAGAGAAAAACGTAAATAAACACAGCTAACGGGTAGGTATTTATTATGTAGAGTTCGAGTAAATGCTCGGAGTTGATGTTTTGTTCTTTTATCCCTGTTCTTCTCATCATAAGGAAAAAAGACGGAAAATGCTCCGAGCACTCAGTGTTTCAAAACGAACTCACGGTATGATGGACGGTTGCTGACAGACACTGACAGATCATACTAGATGACGTCACGACCAGTACCAGAGCGTTTTTTCCCGCTGGAAATAATTTGAATTTTTCCGCATTTTTAATTCCTTATTGTGGCCGTTTGCGACAAAAGAAATTGTTTTTTTTCGCTGATATAGGTTTTAATTGATGTATTCTTATGATTTATAGTAATATTTTCATGTTTAAATTTTTTTGTCAAGTTCCCTATCATTGAAATTAACAAACACATAATTTTCCTCTAAAATTCTGACACTCTGACCAGTAAGAACCTTTAGATCATATTTAATTAATATGAATTCAGTTCACCAACATCTTGAAGAACAAAGACCTGACATCCTTGTTCTCACTGAAACTAAAATCAGTTCTGCAACACCTATTGTGAACTATCTTTATCCCGGCTATGACCTACACCACCGATTTCGACATAATTTTGGGATCTGTGTGTACATTAAAAAAGACCTTTCATGTCATCGAGAGGAGAAGCTAGAACCAGCGAACCTTGATATCATATGGCTAAAATTCACCTCAAAGTCATCGACCAAGTTTATCTGCTGCCTCTACCGACCGCCAAGTAACACCGATTACCAAAACTTTTTCGCGACATTATCCGAAAGCTGTGATAGTATACAATCAAACTATCCACAGGCGGAAATTGCCTTTTTAGGCGATTTCAACGTCCACAATATACCCTGGCTGAAACACCACAACAAAACAGATAACGAAGGCAGAGAAGCAGAAGCTTTTGCCATAAGTTGTGGTCTAACGCAGCTTGTCGATGAACCTACCCGTATCTCAGAAAGGGGCGAATTTGCAGCGCTTTTAGACTTGTTCCTAACCACCAATCCTGACTCGTACACAATTCAAGTAGATGCTCCACTTGGTTCGTCCGATCATAAACTTATAATAACAAAGTGCGAAATGCTCATCCCACCAAGCCTACAACCACTTCCTCGTAAAATGTGGCACTATAAAACGGCAAAATGGAATGACCTAAAACAGTTTTACCTGGATTTTCCATGGCAAGAGGTTTGCTTTAAAACAGCTGATCCCACTATTTGCTGTAATGAAATAACACAAGTAATCTTATCTGGAATGGACGCATATATCCCACATACAACTAAACGTAGAGCTAATGCAAAACCTTGGTTCAACAGCCAGTGTCAAACGGCTGTACAGAAAAAACACAGAGCATATAACCTTTGGAAACGACAACAAACCGCTCAAAACCACACAGAATTTATAGAAGCCAGAAATAGTTGCAAAATTACTATTGACTCCGCTAAAGAAACATACAATCAAAGAATAAAAAACAGGTTGCTGAATTGTCCAAGTAGTTCTAGGTCTTTTTGGTCTCTTGCAAAAGCTGTTGGATCTAACTTCACCAAGTCATCCATACCACCACTTACAGATAAAAATAATCACTTAGCCACAACATCAGAGGAAAAAGCCAATATGCTTGCCCAAATGTTTTCTTCCAACTCCAACCTAACAGTGCCAAACGGAAAAAATCCACCGTTCATTGAAAGGGTTTCCCATAGTATGCCAGAGGTACCCTTTTGTCACAGAGAAATACGAAAATCCCTAAAAAAGCTGGATACAAACAAAGCAATGGGTCCGGATGGCATTCCCGCAATAGTACTCAAAAATTGCGCCAACGAACTCACCCCAACTTTCGCAAAATTATTCAATTTGTCTTACAGGCAAGGAGTATATCCATCATCATGGAAGTCTGCCGCAGTACAACCCATTCCAAAGAAAGGAAAAAAGACAGATCCGTTAAACTATAGACCAATTGCTCTACTTCCGGTGATATCAAAAGTAATGGAAAGAGTTGTGAACAATCACCTAACCAAGTACTTGGAAAAGTACAAAATTATCAACGATAAGCAATACGGATTTCGAAAATATAGGTCAACTGGCGATTTACTTACATACGTCACTCACTTATGGCAAAAAGCGATTGAGTTGCGGGGTGAAACAAGAACAATTGCCTTAGATATATCTAAAGCATTCGACAAAGTTTGGCATGAAAATCTACTCAACAAGCTCAAAGCAATGGGATTATCGCCGAAACTTTGCACTTGGTTTGAAAGTTACCTAAAGGACAGATCCATTTATGTTGCACTGGATGGCCAGAACTCCAACTCTTACCAAATAAATGCTGGTGTGCCACAGGGAGCAATCCTTTCGCCAACTCTTTTCCTGATTTACCTAAATGACCTCATAGATAAAACAGTAAATCCACTTTATTGCTTTGCAGACGATGGCAATGTAGTCTCCTCACTCATACCACCCACAGGTCTTTCCGCACGTGAATTCCATCATCTTAGACTAACTCAAATATCGCAGATAAATAACGACCTGGAGATAATAGAGGACTGGGGTAACAAAAACCTTGTACAGTTCAACGCGCAGAAAACCCAAGCAGCTCTGTTTTCAAAAAAGACCAGCACCGGTGAGCCAAACATCATGCTATCTGGAAGTGCTGTCACATTACAGAGTCAGTTGCTCATCTTGGGGGTTACTGCAGAGACCAATATGTCTTGGCACAGTCACGTGGCAGATATTGCTAAAAGGGCCTCCCAAAAGTTGGGGGTGCTATTTCGTACAAGACATCTGTACACACCAAGCCAATTGCTGACACTCTACAAAGCCCAGATTCGACCAAGTATGGAGTACTGCTCACATATATGGAGTGCAGCACCCAAACATACCTTAATGCTTTTGAATACCGTGCAAAAACGAGCTATCAAGCTGATCAATGACCCCGCACTTACTCGTAACTTGGATGGTCTCGAACATCGCAGATCTGTGGGCGATTTATCTCTTTTCTACAGGTACTATCACGGAAAATGCTCTGAAGAGTTGGCACGTATGATTCCACCGAGAGTAGCACCTACCAGGCGAACCCGTCAAACAGACGGTAACCATGAATTTACTGTCAAACTAGAGGCACCAAGAACCTCATTATATCAGAATTCATATCTCTGGAGAACAGCATCGCTGTGGAATAAACTCCCTGCGACGGTTTTCCCTGCAGGTTACAACCTGAACCGTTTCAAGACCAACATACACCGACATTTCCGCGCACTTCCCGCTTCTCGAGCGTGATAGGACAATTCCTTGCGAGTGCGCATATCCGTAAAAAAAAAAAAAAAAAAAAAAAAACTGAATACAGGCACAAATCTACTAAATGAATATCTAAGTCACAGAATATATATCCTCACAGATAGAAGACAAACGACAAAACTGCCTAATAAAATTTTGGGGAACAATACACCGTCTCGGCGCATCAAATCTTTCAAAATAGTTCTCCCTATAGTCCCTATCAATGCCACTAATAAATAATAATAGTAAATTGGTTTATTTCAAATAAATACAATATAAATACAATTTTCAATAGTTACATTTGCTGAAATAAACATTAAGCGCAGAAGCTTCATTTCTGTTGCTTGTTAGCGCTGTTATTTTTTTTTGTCACTTCCTGGTAATTGTCACTTTTTGGGGTTTTCAGTCACTTTTTGGGTTTTTTATCACTTTCAGGTATTTTGTCGCATTTCTTGAATTTCTCACAATCTGGGGTCACTTATGGTTTACTTATACTTTATTTTTAAATATAATCCTACTTAACTTATAAAAATTTATATTATTTCTTATTCAAACAATTTATGTATTATGTCTCTATTATTCTGTAACATCCATTGCTTAGTTTTATTTCTAAATTTTTTCTCATATATGATGTCTTTCAGTTCTTTAGGCAATACATTATAGAATTTCGGAGCTAAAAAATTTATAGACTTATGACCTATTTGTTTACGACTCTTTGGGACCACCTCGCAATTTTTCTGAAATCTGGTATTTTTTTCGTGGCTTGCAGATTGAAGAGTAATATTTTGTTTATTTATAAACATTAATAGATTTAAGAAATAGAGTTGTCGTATGTCGAATATTTTTGTCTCCCGGAACAGTTGTTCACTAGGAAAGTGTCTGTTTTTACTAAACATTTTTAATATCCATTTTTGAATGACGTTTAATTTCTTTAAGTGACACTCATCAACACTTCCCCAGCCACGATTCCATAACTTAATTGCGACTGAACTAGTGCAAAATAAATGGTTTTCATATGCTCTACTTCAAGATACTCTTTTAGATGGTAGAACCGTGCAATCAGATATCTCGTTTTAGAAAGGATATTATTTACTTGTTTGTCCCACCGTAGATGTTGATCTATTATTATTCCCAGGTATTTAATATTGTCCACAATGCAAATATTTTGGCCCACATTTAAAAAATAATATTCGGGTAAGTTAGAGCTATACGAGGAAAATGGAATAAAATTGGTTTTAACCTGATTAAGAGTGAGTTTGTTGTTCTGAAACCACTTAAAATTATCATACAAATCCGATTCTGCTTTAGATTTAAGATCCTGCCACGAGTTTCCTTTGTAAAAAATAGCAGTGTCATCAGCAAAACTTACCAGATGACCTTTCCAGTCTGTCCTTAAAAGGTTATTTATATAAAGGGTGAATAAAAGCGGACCCAGAACTGTCCCCTGAGGAACACCACAAGTAACAGCTCTACGTCCACTCTTAAAACCATCAATGTTGACATACTGGGTTCTTCCGGTTAAATAGCTTTGGAGAAGATTTATTACGCTGCCTCTAATGCCAATCTGATAAAGTTTTTGAATAAGTTTTTCGTGACAGACTGTGTCAAAAGCCTTGCTAAGATCTATAAATACACAAAGAGATGGCTTTCGTTGGTCCAGTGCCTCATTTATTTCATTTGTAAGACTAGCTATTGCATATTCGGTGGACTTTCCCGATCTGAAACCAAATTGTTTTGGTGATATTAACTTTTGTTTTTCTAAAAATAAATTTACTCTTTGTTTTATTGAGATATTAGAAATAAGTGATATTGGTTTATAATTGCCTAGCTCAGTTTTTGATCCACTTTTAAACAAGGGCTTAATTTCCCCAATTTTCAAAACATCAGGAAAGTTACCGATACGAAAACCAAGATTAATTAAAAACGATAAAATTGGCGATATTTCATTTGAAATTTCTCTAAGAGTCTCGGAGCGTATTCCATCTGGACCTGGAGCTTTTTTAAGTTTCAATTGCTTGATAATCGTCATAATTTCTCGATCCGGTGTTTTTTTAAAGAAATATAAACTTTTATTGGACCAACTCATTTGTTCTCTGTAATTTTGACAAGGGCTGATATTTTTAGCTAAATTCTCTCCCACTTCACAAAAAAAATTATTAAATTGGTTTGCAATCTCAGTTTTGTTTGTAATAATATGTGATCCTGACGTCTTAATGTTTTCAATTTGTGTTTTTTGACATGATTTGTTGCATATTTGGTTGACACACTTCCATAGGGCATCAGATTTATTTCTATTTTTATTGATTTGGTCCTGAGCAGTTTGTGTCTTACGTTTTTTTATTGCTCTTGTAAGTTGATTTTTTTAAATTTTATAACGATCTTTAAGATAAGCATTTTGAGGTTCCTTCAGAATTTTGTTATACAGTAAATGTTTTTCTTTTATCTTGTTTAATAGAGCTTTTGTTATCCACTTATTTTTACCATTTTTTGTGTTTGTTTGTTTAATAGTTTTTGTGTTTTCCGAGATTTTATTTTGAAGTATATGTAAAAAGTTTGAGACTGCAAGATTTAAATCCTGAGCATTAAAAACCGTTTCCCACCCCTCATTTTGCAAAGCCCTTCTTAGTTTTTTATAGTCTGTGTATGATCTTGTTCGTTCGTTTATTTTCTGTGTATTCGTAATTGACGTTTCAAATGTGAATGCTATTGGATGGTGGTCCGTGATTTTATAATCTATAATATATGAATTAGAGTTCTTGAAACAATTTTCATTTTCGCCCTTAACATATATGTGATCAAGACAAGTTTTCGTCAAGGGTCTTGTGTAGTATTTATTAATATATGAGGTGTAGCCGTAAGCTGCTAAGACACTTTTGTAGTTTTCTGTAGTATTTTTGTTTTCTTTTAATAAATTTATATTGATATCCCCGATTATAATGTGTTTTTTTCTATTTTTGCTCAAATCGAGGTAATCAGAGAAATCTTCTACAAAGACGTTTTCATTGACTGATGGTGATCTGTATATGCATGTCAAGAGAAATTTATTTTGATTTTCACCAATTTGAATGTTACGTCACCAATAAATTTGAAGGTAGACTCTATTTTAATTGATTCCTTGACAAAAACTACAATTCCATCACACCTATTTAATGCTCCTTCACTATATATACAAGAATATCCAGGTAGGTTATAGATTTGTAAGTCGCTTATTATATGTGTTTCTGTTAAAACGATTATTTCAAATTTTTGTTTAAATTGTTCTAAAAAACACAAAAATTCCGTGTAATTTGTCTTGATACCACAAATATTCAAATGAATTATTTTGAAATGTGTACCTGCAATAACTAAGCTCAGCCACTCAGCAGAGACTTTATTCTCGAAACCGAGGAACAGCGTTCTCATGAGAACGATTGCTCTGTCATTGCCAGTGTTATGGAAATATGAATACGGACGACGAAGACAGAACCTTCGTTCTCATGAAAACGCTGCTCCCCTTTTACGAGAGTAAAGTCCCTGCTGAGTGGCTGAACTTAGCCGCTGGCATCGCGTGAATGTACCCTATGGTTCTCCCAGTGTCAATATCACAGATGTCAATATTTTCAACATTAGGTTTGTTCGGACTTCAGTTCAGAATCGAACTACGCTTGCGCATTTGTTTATACAGTGTGTATCAGTTTATTCCATTTGGCTGATACACACTGTATAGGTTTGATATGACCAAATGCGCAAGCGCAGTTCAATTCAGAAATGATTTTAAAGTGAAGGCCGGACAAACCTATTAATTTTTCCTCATTATTGCCTAATTTCATTCGACGGCTTTTTCTTCCGAGTAGAGCAAAAACGGCCAAGAACTATTTTGACATATTTTTTGACATTAAGTGTATCCTCCACCATATTCACAGCTGAGCTCCTGCACATTCTGCTAGTACGATTTTTTGTATTTAAAACACTCCCATCCCTTTGCTGGTCATGAATTGTAATTATGCTTTCTTCCACAACGAAAGCAAGGACGGAATGCAGCTGCAGGAGTTTGAAGGCGGAATTCTTTTTTATTGGACAGAACATTCAGATTGGAGTTTCCGCGGATTTTACTTGGCTTTCTGCTACTTCAATTGCCAAAGCAATGTTAAAAGCCTTTTCATAAGTCAAATTTACTTCGGACAATGGTTTACGTTTAATGGTATGCGAACGAACACCACAGACCAATCTATCCCTTAAGGCATTCCGATAAGAATGCCCCAAAATCACAATGTTTTGACAAGTTTTTTAGTCTAGTTACAAAATACTTGATATAGAATAGGGAACTGGACTCGATATAATACATAGATTCGTACCGACACTCGTCGCCAAATATGTTATGTATTTGGGAAGAAAAATTCACATGCAAATTTTAACAAACCATTTACTACACCTTTTCCATATGTATTTCAGAGATCGTCAGTTTAATTTCAGAATGCGTCAATTGAAATTCAGATTAGTTAATTGTATTTCGGAAAGCGTCAATTGTATTTCAGAATAAATAATTTTATCTGGGAAAGAATCAATTGTATTTCAGATTAGTTTATTTTATATCGGAAATGCCGCTAATGCCACTTATTGGCCGCTATTGTAAAACTGATGTCAACCTGCAGAAACACCTCATTTTGCGACCAATCAGGGTCAAGCGTTATTGCTTATGTTTCAAAGTTTTCAATGTCAAAATCTATCTTGGGAAAAAATGAAGTATAGTTTTGCACTGACACTTTAAAAAACTGCTCTAGTGCAGTCCCAGTGAAACATCATCGTACTGCACCATCCCATATACGTCAAACCTCAAATATAGAATTTCATTAGAAAAATTATACTTGTGCTTATCTATATATATAAAAATCAATGTTCGAGGGGTATCCGGATATGCGCTCCTACACCACTTATCCGATTACGATGAAACTTTGGTAGGTTGTTATGGCCATCCCAAGGAACGTTTGTGGATAGGTTACGCATCTCGGAAAAAGAAATTAATTTTGAATTGTTTATTAATTTAATTGTAAACAAACTCATTCACATTACATAACAACATAACCCATCTTTTTTTTGATAACATGAAACGAAGTTGCCATATTTCATTTATTTAGGCTTGCCATTCAACATTCAACCGACGTAACTTTATTATTTTTTGAATTCGAGAACGGCTGGACCGATCTTGAATTTAATACCACGTATCTCTATATAAGCTGAATTCGATTGACCCAGATTAGATCGATTTGGGTTCAATTTAAGTGAACTTCTTCTGATCTAGATCATTTTTTTGTTGATTAAGGTGCACTGATCCAGCCTCAATCGAACACAGTGTGGTTCACTTAAATTGAACCAGATCGATCTAATCCGGTCAATCGAATTCGGCTATAGAGGAGAGTGATATAGGCTATTTTTTATCCCGAAAAAAAAAGTTTGGTTGCGCGAAAGTCTGATACACTGGAATGCCTATAAACAGCCCGGGGCGCTCTAGCGCAGCTCTGGAGTGCCTAAAATGCGTCACTGAACTCACTGGCAAGCGACTCTGGTATCGGATTAAAAAAAAAATTAAATAGAATATCAACAACAAAATTTGAAAAAAAGTGTATTATCTCAAAATGTATTTTCACGGGTCATTAGCTAGTTATAAATAATTATTATAATTTAATTTAAAAAAAAGTTCTTGCCTCTCTGCTAGAAGCCCTAATTATTCTTCATATTCACTGGTTTCACTGCTGCTGCTACTTTCCATCAAGGCAATTGCCTTCAACAAGCGATTTTTGACATTTTTGGTAGTAGATTCGCAGACAAATATAAAAAAATACTATTTAGGACTGTTTTTTTATGAAAAATCATCAACCACCAATAACCTCAATTTCAAAAATAACAATAAACAACTGCACTGAGTGTAGTGTTTCACAAGACAAGATTTCTTGTCTTGCTGGGCCTATTCTTGTCTTGTCTTGCAAAGCAAGACAAGAAATGAAATTAATTCTTGTCTTGCCCGACTCTTGCAGAAAAAAATCTTGTCTTGCAAACAAGATTTCTTGCAATTTCTTGTTCTTGCATTATTTGTTTTGTGACGTCATAGCAAGAGTTTTGCTTGCAAGAGTCTTGTTGCAAGATTCTTGATGCAAGACTCTTGCATCATTCATTACGTTCAAACGCGTGCCGGGGGCGTGAATGGTAGAAAAACACAACGGTTTTCTACCACACACTTCGATTTTCGAACGACGTGTTTCATCGCGGCGATGAAACACGTCGTTCCAAAACCGGAGTGTGTGGTAGAAAAACACAACGGTTTTCTATCACATACTTCGGTTTTGGAACGACGTGTTTCATCGTGACGATGGAAATCGTCGTTCCAAAACCGAAGTGTGTGGTAGAAAAACACGACGGTTTTCTACCACATACTTCGGTTTTGGAACGACGTGTTTCATTGCGACGATAAAAACCGTCGTGTTTCATCGTAGTCTGTGGGGCCCTTTATTGGGCCCCATACACTACGTTCTTTCTCATCGGTTTTCATCGCGACGATGAAACACGTCGTGCCAAAACCGAAGTGTGTGATAGAAGAACACGACGGTTTCCTACCACACACTTCGGTTTTGGACCGACGTGTTTCATCGCGGCAATGAAAACCGATGAGAAAGAACGTAGTGTATATAAGATTATTATTGGTGTCATTGTCATTAATAACGTGGTTGTCATCTTTACTGGTTTAAAGGCTTTTTTCGAGGAAACAGTTTCAAAAACCGTTTTAAAACAGTTTCAGCTCTAACGTCACTATTTTATGCACTACAATGCTAACAGACCTTAAAACAAATTCGACTTGACTCCTTGATGGTTGAAAACGAAAAGGCTTTCACATTGAGCTTAAAATTCAATATTGTGTGTGCAGTGTCGCTGTCCATCATGACCAATAATTTTCCTAGCTATACTTGCTACAGGAACTGTTAGAAACTAACATGTGTTTGAGTGTTTTGAAACTACAATTTCAAAACGTTTTGTCGCAAAAAAATGCCTTTAACTTCATAAACTGACATGCTGACATTTTTATCTCGTTGTTAGCTACCGCAACGTTGCCAAAATTAATTCAAAAATATGCAGAGAAGGAGACTTCATTTTTTTGCAAGATTTCTTTCTTTCTTGCGGAATAATTTCTTGTCTTGCTTGGCAACTTCTTGTCTTGTCTTGCTTTGCAAGACAAGAAATTTAGGAGAGTCTTGTCTTGTTCTTGCAGCAAGAACAAGACAAGAACAAGAAATTTGCAAGAATCTTGTGAAACACTAACTGAGTGCGACACGAGCTTTTTAGCCGGTGGCGCACTAGCAGCACTCGGTACAAAACTCGGTGCATTGCTCTCCCAATGAAATACAAAAGTGCAGCGCGACTCTGCCAATGAATCACGAATATTGTACCAGTGTTGCACTTGCTCTACCAATGAAATACGCTATTAAGGTAAACTAAAATGACCACCAGAAGGTATGTTCACTAAATACTGAAACTATGGAATAATACTAAAAATACTGAATCTAAACATTACATTTCCCTGATTGATGTGTTATTAATTGTGTAAGGGAATTTCACCGTTTGGGCTAACCTTTTAATAGTTATCTTATAACATTTGGCAATATTGAGAATCAATATTATCTTGCAGCAGTTATGAGTCTTCCAACGATGATACCTACCTGACAATAAAATTTAAGAACAGCTGCAAATAATAAAAATGAGCTGCGTGCAATGGAATGGAACTACCCACATCGGATATGAACTCAGAGGATCGGCCCACAGGGGTAAGCCAGAATGAATATCAAAGACATGAGACACAACAACGCCATATCTAAGTGCCTGAGTTCTCCCAACAAGAAAATCAACAAACCAACTCAAAATTGAACCTCTCACCCACAAACAACCCAGCTTCCTAATGAGGGGGCGATAGTTGACCCTGTTAGAGGCTCTATAGAAGGACCTGGAACCCTCCCTTGATGCTATTCAAAATAAATAAGTTCTGATTCAAAACCAAATTTGTTGATGTCTACCTTCCCACCGTAAGCCTATGCTGTTCCAGATTTAAAAGACACCTACAGTCTCAGCTAAGTTTCCTGGTAATGAGACGATCCAGCAACTTATGAATCTCAGACTGCGTGCAAACAGCCCTGTAATTTATGACCTCTTCTCCTGATTCACTTCTAAATATTGATTTCAAAAAGCTGAACTTCCAGAAAACCGAGTCTGAGAACCTGTCCAAAATGAAGGGGCATAGCAAGGGTCTACGTACAGGCATTTCTTTATATCGAGCAAGCGCATTCCATCGGGCCCACATGACAACTTATCAGGTGATTTTTTTACTTGTTCTATAATCTCAGCACAAGAAACTGAGTATCCACAAACATCAGTGACCTTGGAAAATTAGTATTCCGGAGTCTGATTAACGGTACGTCTCGAGTAACCACTAGAAAAGAAGTCTGCTAACAAATCTACAGCTATTAAAACTCATTTTACAGGAAAGAACAATATTATTTCTAAGATTGTTGAAATGTGACAAAAATGATCTAGGATTCCCATCAATATCATTTTCGGTTTTGAGCAGGTATATTGTATAAGAGAACTTTCAGAGAACAACAAATGGTAGATATTTATGTAATATTTTTTCCGTGTTTAGCTGTTTAGCAATTAGTATTTTTCAAATATCTTTTGAATAAATCTGGCCTCTCAAGTGAAACTTCATTCAAGAAATGTGAACAATTATTCCACAAATTTCATAAGACTAATCGTGAGTATGTTCTCATACAACATGTTCCCATTCTTTTCCTTATATCGTTTCTATCAAAAAATTTTAAAACTTTCGCTAAAGTATTTCTCACATTTTGTCCATCCATTTATCTTACAATAAGATTTAATTTCAAGTGGAAAAAATAATTACCTATACATATTATGTTAGATTTTGGATCAGCATCACAATATACATTTTGGGTAGGTACCTAAGATTAAATCATCAAAAACAATGTCATTTTTTCTACAGGATATGATGGCCGATAATGAATTTGTGTCATAAATATTTTTAAAATTGTGTGAGATACTATTTATAATTTTAAAATTATATTTATTAGAGGATTTTCTTCAAACCATTCAGACATTTAGTAGAGTCTATTTCAAATATAGCATGTGCATTAGGTATACATAAAAAAAGCGAAGGAAGTACCTACTATAGATAGATTACCGTTCGAAAATTGTTTTTACTCTGACAGACTATTGATTGTTAATTAATTGCCATAAACACATTCCATTATTCTATTTAGTATTTAAAATATTATCATTATCTAGAAGTTCCTTTGATCTATTAGGTTTTGATAGATATCGAAATCAACATAATGGGATAACATATTGTTATTCATTTGTAATAAACGCAGTTTTTAAATAAAATAATGCCCGAGTAAAATTTTCGTTATTATGACTTTATTGTACGGGTCAAATATCATTAACATAAATCTATTAATCATAAACATGTCCCAAATCTATTAGAGGATCATTAAACCAAACCAAATACATAGTTTGTTTCACGATGAATGATTTATTGCTAGAATGTGTTATTTTATTGGAAACAAAATGTAAATCGTTTTACAAATTACTATTCAATATATGCGCCAAAATTGAAATAGTCATCAAGGCATCATTATTTAGTCTTATACTGTTGAACTATGATTTAGTACATAGTGCCGAACTTAAAATGAAATATTCCGACAAAAGTATACAGAATTTTTATCTGTCAATCAATGTAACTTCACGAAAGTTGGTCAGGCAAGACCAAAACCTCCTCAATATATTATGGAGAATGTGAAACCTGGAACTGGAAATCAAGAGGAATATTGAAAAATTTGAAAATTCAGATATTTATCAAATATGTGATAATAGTTGTTATCACATTACACTACTTCTTCCAACACGCATAATTTTCATGTTGCTTCAGAATACTAATTCAATTTGTAAATTTTAAGACAATTTCACTGTTCCTGTCACGTACATATCAAGGCTGAAAACCGAAATACAAAAATAGCCATCCTACGACGTTTCCTTGTAAGCAATAAAGTAATGACTCAACATTGAGAATAATTCTTTTTCTTAGTCACTTTTTACACTGATTTCACCGCCTTTAAAGTGACTTTTATAGGTTTAGTTCGCATAATGGAACTTTAAACATTGGGTTTCTAATTTATGGATAATATCCTCGACTATATATTTTTTTTCATAAAGAATAACATAAATTTATTGATCTTAAAAAGTTGGATTTCTTTTAGGTATTCCAATTCCATTACCAGGGACGTCTCAAGACTTCTTGAGGCCCTGGGCCTATATGTCAAAGGAGGCCCCTTACCTACGGTGGGGGGGGGGGGGAGTGTGCTCTAGGGCATTCGACATGAATAGGTTAGAAATGTAATGTGTATATTATGGAATAGGATATTACATTACGAGTGTAGAAAGTGACACAATTCACACGAGTGTTTTTTCGCGCGAGGCGGTAGCCTAGTGCGAAAATCACACGAGTGTATGAAAGACGCTTTCTCACAAGTGATGTACACCATTTTTCCTACGACCAAAAACCGATATACACCAATTATCTCTTATTTTATTTCTTTTCATTTTCAACACAGTGCTGAAAGTACTTTCAAACCACGTATTGAAAGTAAATTGTTATGTCAATCACAAATAATATCACCAGTATTTTCCACACATGTGCTGAAAGTACTTTTAGCAGGCTTATTGGAAGTACTTTCAGCACGCGTGTGATGTTTAGCGCTTTCTAAAGAACCAGCTAGTGCGAATTTTGTCATTTTCGTATGTGGTCGTAGGAAAAGAAAATGACAAATTACAAAGGTCGTTTTCTAGATTTTACAGAGGCGAAATCGTGAATAATGTCTTCAAAATCAATGGTTTGTGAAATTTTGCATTCAATACTCAACAAATCTTGGATAAAAAAATTCTCATGCCAATTTCATGTTTCCTCCCCATTTCTACTTCCTGTTTTTTTAGTTTTTCAATATCTATGCTGATATAGGATTTGAAATGGTCACATTCCAAAATCAATTCATCGGTTTCTTTGTCATAAAATTGTGACAGTTTTACCGCTTCTCTTGAAATTTCAATTTCAGTTAGGTCAGACATTTTTTCAAAAAAAAAAAAAAAAAAACGATTTTTCCAAATATTTTGTTACCGTTACCTTCAAGGAAAGTTACTTTGTCTTTTCACTCGTTTCCTAATATCGCGGTACTCCTTTAAAACAGATTTTTCTCTGGATTTTGATTAATAAAAATCAAAACCGTCTCTTTTTCTCTTATATATGCCATTAATGATTTATTAATTATTTACCTAACGAATGCGGAAAGTGATTCTTTACCGCACGCAACGGCAGTAGATCGGTTAAGCCTCTAAGGGCGGTAAAGGTAGAAGCAAATCCATTTTCTGCAAAAGAAAGGATTTTTAATCATAAATACCAAAGTCTACTTTACCGCATACTATGCGGTAAAGTTAACATTACCTCACACTTTGCAGTTCACTTTACCGCATGCTACGTGGTAAAGTGCTACTTTCCATTTGTAAATAAGGGCGGAAAAATGCACTTTACCGCACGCTCGTAGGTAATAACTATTTTCCTAACGAGTGCGGGAAGAGACATTTTCGTAACTGCATCTATTCTTCACGTGAAGATCAACGTGTTTTTGATAAGCTTTTCAGTACTTTATGATTGGAACTTAAATTTGAATTCATTTCCCAACGGTGCATTGACGAGGAAAAGAAATCGTAGAGGTTTCGAACAAAGTCAAAGTAAATTGTGACATTGTGGAAGTTGCATTCTATCGCTACCCGCCTATATTTTTTTCCCATTTTTTTTCTATAAAATTTATTTTAAATGGGGCGTGGAGGCGATGAGGCCCTGGGCCCGGGCCCAGCGGGCCCATGCCTTAAGACGGCCCTGTCCATTACCAAACAATGCCATGTTTTCTGGAGAGGGCTCGATACAAGACAAATTTGTTGAAGTTTGATAAAAACTAGGTATATCGGATAAGAACTTTAGGTAAAAAGTCAAGCTGTTTCCCGAATTCTCACCCAAAATAATCTCGTAATATGTATAAGAAGTGCTACTTAGTGCCACAAAGTTTACTAGTCTATTTATAAAAATACTTCCTAAGGAAAATAAAAGAAAGTTACCAATAAAGCCGATGGAGAATAACCAGCCGATTTGAGTATTAGCATAGGGTCAGCTATTTATAGACAAAAGTTAAATTTATCCAATATTGGAAGGAAGTTGGGCTCTATTCATGCATTTGAAGTAACTACTGAAAGATACACAAAACGTAAATTGAGTAAATTTATTTGACAAACATTGAATTTTTTGTGAGTTTGAATTAATAATGTGTTCTAGAGTTTTAGTAATTCCGGTTTAACTTAAGTTTTGTTTTTAATTTGTTGCCCTAAGAAAAATTTTGCTTATTGTACTTTGTACTTTATGATTAATCAATTCAGCAACGTTCTAAATCTTATATCGTTGATATTTAATACCATTTGCCCTGTCGAGTCGCTTCGTTTATTTGTATTTTCAATATCATTTTCAGTCCATTCAATATCCGTCTTGAGTTACCGGCTAGGCTTGCCCATTTCCAATTATTCTTATAGTTTTTGTTGAAAACATCAAAATTCAAATTCACACCTTAAAAGTCTATTACAGAAATTGCCTGAAACATAAATAATAGTAGCACGGGTTCAAGCCGTTAGCTTTTCATATAAAATTTGTGATCGTTATCGTAGGTATTGCATGCGAAAGTTTCTTTATTTCATAATTAATTAAGTTATTATTAATATTTCTGCAAGAATGATGCAACCGATTTGGTAATTTTTATGAACTTTGGAAGCAGTTCTATATAAACGGCGCCTATAATGTATTTAAATCTAGTATTAAAATTTTTAGTAGAATATCCATCTGCCATTACCAATAAAATTCACCATCTGGTAATTCGAGTACGTATATTTTAGAGTTTTAAAACTGGATCTTCAAGTTGCTCTCTAGTAGTAACAGTTGCCATTAAAGGTCCAATGATCCGAGCCTGGTCGTGATAAATAAACTATCGACTTACATGATTTTGCATCGAACAATTTATACATCTTTCCTTACAAGGAAAAGTTTTCAATTGTGACTCTTCTTCGGATTATTTGTTATCAGTCCAATTTTTTCCAGACCTATTTCTTATTATCAAAGCTCTTGTAAACTGCGAATCGTCGTTTATTAGTCGTTTGCTGTCTAAATGTATACTAAACTTCGGTATAATTTATTCCTTGACTATACAAGTCTGAGTTTGTCTATTGCTACCGTGAAAAATTCAATTCGAGGGTTTGTTGAATGCTTCATTGCTCATAATGCTCATTCAAAACTTCTTCTTCTATGCGCCTTCTCATAGTCCATCATGAAAGTTTTTTCTATGAGAACTTTTATGATGAAGAAATAATCCTGGAGTCTTGTTGGATGGTTTTCCACCCAGCGTTTACAAACCCTCGGTTCTTGGTTCTTGAAGAAGTTTCGTCAAAATCGCGTTTGGCATTTTCGAGTCTTCCTCCGTATCGGTTGGTGTTTGGAATCCGACTTCAGAAATTAGAGATGTTTCTACTTCCACATAGATATTTGGTAGGTAGGCATAGGAAAAAGTATAAAACTCTTTGTAAATATTGAGAGTGGAAAAAGCAACATATTGGCAACAGTAAGTATACAATATCTGGCTTCTGGTCCACGTGCCAAAGCTATTATCAAAATAGAAATAATTTTGGTCGATATAGTTTTGTTAATAAACTTACAAAACTGATAAACTGTGGACTCTAATAAGTAATTCAATGTCTGATGTCTCATTCATTGTCATGCAGTTCATTTAAAAAAAAATCCTTTTGTCAAACTCTGAATGTGTGTCCTGTGATTCACTGTTTTGTCATACAGTTTTTTGTTCTCGTTGATATTATCATGTTTTTTCTTGGAATTGGTATCTTACCATGTTATCAGTTCAACATTTTATGACATCCCTAAGTAGCGATTATTCGCTTACTCATCACAAGAAGTGTATCTATTGCAGACCTTGAGAGACTTGACATTTTTAACCTTACAGGTGCGTTCTTTGGGTCGTGATCTTTTGAACAAAATGCTCTTTGTTAAATGTTAAGACAGATAACGATCTATTTTGGTTTGATAGTTCACAGTTAAGCAAGCAAATCGTGATCAGCAAATTCCTCTGAAAATAGTATAACAGACTGATTTTCAGGTTCAGATCCTGCGGCGTTTTGTCGGGTTTCATATTCGGATGAATCAAACTGATTCTAATTTTCATAGCCCTGTGTTTCGTAACATCTCAGGAAAAATAAATTAAGTAACTCTACGGTTAAATTTGTAATAAGGCCGGAAGTTTCAACGTTTAAATCATTAAAGTAAAGATATAATTTTAAAATAATTGCGTACGTACGTGATCGTTAACATTCGCATTTTTGTTCCTTGAGAAATTCAAATAAGATGCAAATCGTATCAAGTGGCTGACATTGTCTGGCAATTCTTAAAAATTTGCTTTTAATTGACTCTGATCACATAAGAATTTTCCTTCTTACAAGAATTTCTAAAAATCATTGTATTTACCTATAAAAGTTGCTTTTTCACAGCGCAAATTCATGAATAATGAGAACTATTTCTGCAAACATACTGAATTTAACATGTTCTTCTTTAAACGTTGTAAGTAGGTACCTATAATATGGAATTTGTCTAGGACACTTAGGACAGAAAACTCAATAACTTAATAATTCCTACCGTTTTTATTGAAGATTTAAATCGGCGAAATTCACTTCATAACCAACAACCGCACAATTTAATGAAACACTGAACTTTTCAACCACCTTTGAAAAATGCACTTTCGGGGTGCTTTTCACTCGCGGCCGACAGATGCCCTATATTCAAGGCGCGCCTCGTATCACTTCTCGCAGCAGAGGGTCGAATTTGAATAATGTCACCTTTAAAGGCCAGAAAAAATTGTATTTTTTTTATAAATCAATTTTGTTCATTCACATCAGTTTTACTTGGAAATATTCAAAGTTTTTGCTGCGGCGCGATTGAATCCGAGAAACTCTTCTTACGTTCGCGTGGTAAAATCAAACACAAGACTCTGAAGAGTCCCCATAAGCTCGAGGAAATAAAACAAAAAACCGGCCCGCATGTATCGAATCGAAAGTAGGAGGATCGAGAACCGCTTAACATGTAGGTATATGTTGGCGGTTCCTGCAGACTGGCCTGCCGGTCTGAACTGGTACCATACGTCCGTACGTGAAAGAGTGAAAGGTCGTCAGCAGGTAAAACTAGGTCGATGGACTTTTCTATGCTGGTTGTTTAAGACTCTAGTGTGAGTTAACATATCAGATCAGATGAGACTAGAAGATGTGAATTTTCAGGACATTTATTTACTTTGCAAGTCACCTTTTACAATAGTTGTTAACATTTTCTCATTTTTGTCACTGGACAGCACTTCATACTCTGCAGATTATCTATTAAGTTCTAAGCCGATAGCAGAACTGTCAACTAACGTATCAAGCACTGACTTGAAAAGTTTTGCTCACTGCTGACATCTAGTAGTCCAGTGATTGGCAAAGATTTCGACTAACACCACTGTCAAATTTGAAGAATGTTTTTGCCATGATTTCAGCAATTGAATCCAAAGAGAAGGTAAATTTTCTTGGACATCTATCTTCAAAAGGAATAGAGTCCAAAACAAACAACAAATTCAGCACCTTTTAAGACTCTACAATGAATACTTCCAATTTGTCAAGAAATTTATAGGAAGATTATTTGCCAATAATAGCATTTCATTGTTGCCATGGACTATTTTTCATAGGGGCCAAAAATCATTCCAATCCCCAATCAAGAAGAAATTATAGTTGCTGGAAAATTCCTGTAATATCCAGACACAGGGTACCTACCTAAAACTTCATCTTGATCACAGCAAGAATAATCGATATTTGTTTTATCAGTGGCTCTTGTTTGCCGAACTAGATCAATATTCCAGTTAATCAAGAATCGGTTATATTCAAAATTTGAACTATTAACGGCTCTTATTGCCTTAAGGAAAATTTCTGATGAATAGAAAGCCGGTAATAGTCCAAACTTTGATTATCATTGGCTCTTGATTTTTGAGTCAATCCATCTAGGTAGTCAAAAGACCATAATAATCAGAATTTGCATTATTATTGGCTCTTGATTGCCTCTATATTGAGCAAATTTTCAAGAAATCGAGACACGATGGCAATTAAATTTTGGACTATTACCGGCTCTTGATTGCCCGATGAACAGAAACCTGGAAATTATCCTAATTTTGATTATCATTGGCGGCCTGATTGGTTAGATTATTTTTCAGTCAATACAAATAAGTAATCAAAAGTCAGCGCTTATCAAAACTTGTAGTATTGGCTCTTGATTTCGACTACAACTAATGATCCAGTGAATCAGGAATCAGGAACCGTAAAATTTGGATTATTATCGGCTCTTGAAAATCCTGAGACGATATAATCAAATATTGGACTATTACCGACTCTTGATTACCTAAAGAAAAATTTCTGAGGAAAGCCGATTTATTCGACCCGACATGATGCATATAGTGGAGTACCGCAAGGCTCTGTACTTGGTCCAATATACTCTTTTTCAAGTTTCTCATATGTATAAGTAACCTGCAAATGAGTCTCAAAACCAATGTCAGTTCCTTTGCAGATGACACCAAGCTATTTTGCAATCCCAACACCAGCAGACAAGACCTTAAATCTGACCTACTGACGATATCCGATTGGTGTGACAACTGGTTGATGACCCTCAACGAAAACAGATGCACTGTACTCCATATTGGCACCAACAATCCTTTATATGATTATGGACTTAACGGCATAACTTTGGTATCTACTGATGAACAGAGACATCTTGGCGTTGTTGTAACCAACAATTTAAAACCAGAAGCACATACCTCAAAATGCATCAAAACAGCTAACTCAGTGGTGAAAAAAGCATTCAAGGACCACTCAGTAACAACAACCCTACAAATATACAAGACATTCATCAGACCCATGGTAGAGTATGCTCAGTCAGTTTGGAATCCCTACTATGCCAAGAGGACATTGACGCATTGGAAAGAGTTCAAAGAAGAATCACTAAAATTCCATCAGAAATTCGAGACCTCACATACGACGATCGTTTGAAGCAGTTCAACCTAACAGCTTTACGTGACAGGAGGTCAAGAGGGGATTTAATTACAACCTATAAAATTCTAAGTAATTACTACTCTGTCAACATGAAGATATATACCTACTCCAAGTGACAACTACCAACCTTCGAAGACACTCAGAAGAAATTTTTTGTGCAACAGAGTGTTCTATACGTAGAATTCGTTGAGCAAAGAAACAGTCGCAGCACCCAATACTAACTCATTCAAGAATAGACCAGATGGTGACCTCGGCTTATTATCCAACAAACTTGTTTCTTTCATTATCCTGTGTAATCCATTGAACACAACACAAATTCCGAATCGACAGTATACAGCAGCTCCATCGGTTTCATCGTTTGCTGTTGTTAAAATAATAATAGGAATAATAATAATAACTGCAGCCATATGCATGAAGATAGAACAACACCTCACCAAAAATAATTTATTAACAAAGATGTAAGGATCAGTTAAATATTGAGTGTCATAATGAAACATACTGAAAAGCAACAAAGAAACCTACTAGACCGGTGGCCCAGCGTCAAACCACCCCCCTCATCGGGCACAAAATTATCATTATAGGTACTCGAAACTCATTCGTAAACAAAAACCGCCCGTCTGCCATCGATGGGTGGTAGCCCGCTCCCGTGACCGCCCCCCAAATGAAGAAATTTTGATCAAAAACCCCCCTTTCGAGTACACAAATGAAATTTTCTGGGCATGTAGAGAATTATATTAGACACCTAAAAACACGCGGCAGACGCCTTCCAGTGGTAGCCCGTCCAGGGTAGACGCCTTCCAGTGGTAGCTCGTCTAGGGCAGACGACCTTAAAAAAAATATATCACGTAAAACTCCCCTTGCGAGTACATTCACAAAATTTTGTAGACTTAAACAGTCAGATTGGTGTGCTGAAAATGTATGGTAAACGCCTTCAAGTGGCCTGACCAAGAGAAAATTACGCTGAGGCGTTTCTTATTATGGATAAAGACATTAAATAAAACTACAACATAAGTATTAGGGACAAAAACACATATTTATGTATTATTCAAGAGTACTTAGCATTAATAATGATACATAGGAGTTACAGATTATATAGGAATACGGTAGAGTAATGACTCTCCCAGACCTAACTTCACTAGAGAGTCCATAACGGGGAGAAGTCAATAATTTGTTGGAAAATTCGAGAAAAATTAATGATGCTCTGTAAGGATTTTTTGAAGTTTGAGGATGATAGAGTTGACCCTTGGACTTAAGCACAGTCAAGAATAGTTTTTGCAGTCAAGTTAGGTCTGGTCTGGGAGAGTCATTACAGATGGAAGTCGATAATTTGTTGGAAAATTCGTAAAAAATCAATGATGCTTTATAGGGATTTTTGAAGTTTGAGGATGATAGCGTTGAACCTTAAACACAGTCCAAAATAGTTTTTGCGGTTAAGTTAGGTCTGGGAGGGTTACTACGGGGGGAAGTTGATAGTTTGTTTGAAAATTCGTGAGAAATTAATGATGCTTTGTAGGCATTCTTTGAAGTTTGAGGATGATAGAGTTGACCATGAGCACAATCAAGAATAGTTTTTGCAGTCAAATTAGGTCTGGGAGACTCACTACGGAAGAAAGTCGATAATTTGTTTGAAAATTCGTAAAAAAATATTGATGCTTTGTAGGGATTTTTTGAAGCTTAACGATGATAGATTTGACCCTTAAGCACATTCGAGAATATTTTCTCCAGTCAAGTTGATTCTGGTAGAGTCGCTACGGAGGAATGTCGATAATTTTTTTGTAAATTCCCAGAAAATTAAATATAATGGACCTATCTCGCATGATTAGGCGAAGAGAGCTTAATAATTGTATAATAAATACAAATTAGAAAGTAATAAAAGATGACATGCGCGCGCAACTGGGGGCTGCAGTGTAGCCAGGCTCTATTGTTGCAGAACAAATATAGACAATACAAATCGAAAATTATAAGATTAAAGAAGTGATATAGTGTCAAGTGTTTTCCAACGCCTTAAATCAGACAAAAGAAGAGCTTTAAAGTGGATGAACATCGTTTGCATTTTCATTTTGATAAATGTTTCATCCGGCAGCATCGCTCAATGAAATTGCAAAGGAATATGTCAAATATGATCTTACGTAACCGTAAACGACACTGCGGTGAGTTCAAGTGATATGTAAAGTACTAGTTTGCTCTTTGTCGAATTAGACGTTACAAAGAAAGAAGGAACGATTCATTTTGAACTAGCCCCTGAATAAGAATATGACGCCAGCCTGTAACAAACTTGTTTCTCATTGGACGCTCACCTGCAGCCTACAAGCGACGCGCGCAATCCCGGTAATAGGAGATCGGTATATTGAATGGATTTATTTTTTAGAAAGAATAAAATAGTTATTTATGATACAAGTGCAAAAAGTGACATTTTATTTTGTTGTGCCCTTTTCTTCTTTCATCGAAGCTAGAATTTTTTTCAGATTTTTCAAAGAAATTGTGGAGACATTTTTTACAAAATCTCGAAGCGTGTAAAAACTGTGTAAAAAGTGCAGTTTGTAGAAAAATCACTTTTAGCACGAATATTATACACTATTTTTTCTACAAACGCACTAAAACTGATGACTCGGTGCTGAAAGTAATCACTTTTAACACCAGTGTCATAAAATGGCATTTTAGACACTGACAACATTCGTTAAAAATGACACTTTTAGTGACGTTTGTAGAAAAAATATTTTTGTGAAACTGCACTTTTTACACAGTGTTGACACGCTTCGGGATTTTGTAAAAAATGTCTTCACAATTTTTTATTTTATTTCTTTGAAAAATCTGAAAAAAATTCTAGCTTTGATGAAAGGAGAAAAGGGCTGCAAACTAAAAAAATCCCAGATCAGTCCATTTGTTCAGGATTGGCAAAGGTTCAAGGTTGCACCTTAAGTTAGGTCAGTTACATTTTATGACACTGAGAACCAATTTCAAAAAAACTATCTATGCGTGAAGCTAAGAAAATTTTAAGAATTTGGAGGGATAGGAGTTATGAAGTTTATGAACTATCGATCAGGCCCTTCAACTGATAGGCAAACAGAAAAAATATCAGAGAGGGGAAAAACTTATGCGATAATCGACCTTTTTAGTCCCCGTAGTGACTTTCCCAGACCTAATTTGAATAAAGAAAGTATTCTCGGATGTGATTAAGGGTCAATTCTTTCTTCCTGAAATGACAAAAAATCCCTAAAAAGCCTTAATAATTTTTCAAGAATTTTCAAACAAATTATCGACTTCCCCCCGTAGTGACTCTCCCACACCTAACTATACTGAAAAAACTATTCTTGGCTGTATTTTAGGGTCAACTCTATCATCCTCAAACTTCAAAAAATCCCTACAAAACATCATTAATTTTTCAAAAATTTTCCAACAAATTATCGATTCCCCCCTGTAATGACTCTCTAGTGAAGTTAGGTCTGGGAGAGTCATTACTCTACCATGTTCCTATAATATAATCTGTAACTCCTATGTATCATTATTAATGCTAGGTACTCTTGAATAATACATAAATCTGTATTTTTGTCCCTAATACTTATGTTGTAGTTTTATTTAATGTCTTTATCCATAACATGAAACGCTTCAGCGTAATTTTGTCTTGGACAGGCTACCACTTGGCGTTTGCCATGCATTTTTAGCACACTAATCTGACTGTTTAAGTCTACAAAATTTTGTGAATGTACTCGTAAGGGGAGTTTTACGTCATATATATTTTTTTTAAGGTCATCTGCGCTGGACGAGCTACCACTGGAAGGCGTCTGCCCTGGGCGGGCTACCACTGGAAGGCGTCTGCCACGTGTTTTTAGGTTTCTAATATAATTTTTCACATGCCCAAAAAATTTCATTTGTGTACTCGTATAAGGGGGGTTTTTGAACAAAATTCCCTTATTTGGGGGGGCGGTCACAGGAGCGGGCTACCACCCATCGCTGGCAGACGGGCGGTTTTTGGTTACGAATGATAATGTGTTTCGAGTACCTATAATGAAAATTTTGTGCCCGATGAGGGGGGTGATTTGACGCTGGGCCACCGGTCTCTCACATTCATGGCTGAATGAAGTCCTACAACTTTACAAATAGATCCAAAACTTAGCAACTTCCTCTCAACTGCAATGGCCATATGGAAAACATCAATTCATTTATTCAAAGATACTGAACACATACAAACAGAACGGATACCTATTAAACATGAGATTTTCCAAGGTGATTCGCCTTATGGTTTTGCCTTTGTCTAAATCCTTCATCTAACAACCTCAATTCAACACCATATGGCTTTGATATAAAACGTCAGAGTCTATCAAAACATATTTTATGTTTTACTATACATGGACAACATCAAATTATACAGCTCAACCTCAACAAAAACCCAAATGAGAGGCCTACTTAAAATCGGCAGAGGTCGTTACAACAGACATTGGAATGGAATTTGATATAAAGAAGTGTAAAATGCTGGTTGTTGAAAGGGGAAGATGGAAGGATGAAATATCATCTGAAACACTACAGAAACAAACTCTGAACAAAAGGCAAGAAAGAGAAACCTCTAAGTACCTAGCATTCCAACAGAACACAAGAATAGACCACACCTTTGATAAAAAATGAGCTTTTAAAACAATACATCACTCGATTAAGGCTCATCCTCAAATCAAACTTAAGCTCAAGGAACATGTTCAGAGCTATAAACACATTTTGCATTTCTCTTCTTACATATTACTTTGTTATGATAAAATGGACAAAAACAGATTTGGGCAGAATACACCAGGTTACAAATAGCGAACTAACCACAAACAGAAAACATCATCCCAATGCCTGCAAGAAAGGGCTTATAATACAAAGGAAAAGAGGGAGTAGGTAAAGGAATTATGGATATTCATTTAAAGTTCGTCGATTTTAGTCTGATACTCCAAAGGAATGTGAGCTGGTGGCTACCTACATTAGAATGCCAATGGTCACCTGACATCACACCTGTTTTTGCCAGAAGCTTCATCCCCTCGCTCCTCATACGGAAAGTGTCAGATTAAAAACGACGGACAATATTACATGTAAGGCCGTGATTATGTTGAAGTTGTGATAAACGATAAAAGCAACGATACTAGCGAAGCAACGAAATACAATGCCTGTGTTTGTACGCAGGTGTCTATGTTGGAGTGGTGACTAGAGCAGCGCTTTTTTGATACTTTTGATAGGGGACTTTTGAATAGCTCTTATCACCGCTATTATCGACCCTCTCATAGCTTTTATCACAGCTCCAACATAAACACGGCCTAACACAGATAAAATCCTTAAGAAGATATTTTAACAACAAATCTTATTCATTGCATGAAGCGATAACCATGGCAGATAAAGATTATAAACCGCTGAATCTATCATGCAAAGATTACCTATTGCTATGCGATGGGCTAGAAAAGCATTACACGGAAAGCATTCATACATAATAATACATGAGAACATAGACAAACAAAATACATACAAATGGCTGCAAAAAGGAGAACTTTCTCCCAAAACAGAAGGTTTTTTTCTTGCTATCCAAGACAAAGTGATTGCGACAAAAATCTACCAAAGACATATTATAATAAAAACACAAACCAATGATGATACATGCAGAAAATGTCATATACAGCAAGAAACTATAGAACACATAACCGGAGGGTGCAAAATTCTAGCAGGTGCCAGGCACTGCATATACAGAACGGCATAATATATCATGCAAAATGATACACCAAGTTCCAGCGTTAAGATATAACACCATAGAAGAAAACAAAGCGTATTATCACTATACAGATGAAAATAATCTTGAAAACCAATGCTGCATATTACGATCTTACAATTCATCTTATATCTCATTGACATATTCACAACAACAGATGCTAATATAGAAAAAAAAAATATAGTGAAAAAATTGAAAAATATACCCCGCTTGTGATCGAACTACAAAGAATATGGATGCAAAATCATATATGGGTATATCATTCCATTCATAATTCCTGCCACAGGGATCACCCAACTTCTTAAGGATCTTAGCTTAAACGAGTTCATACATCAAGTTCAGGAGGCGGTTATTCTTATAACATGCAACATTGTAAGATTATTCTTGAGACAATAGTACTCTCTGTTCAAACTTGGTATTTTTTACCCGTTGGAACAGAAAATAACCGGACACAAAGAGCCGAATAACAAAACAAATAATAATAATAATAATAATTTGTACACTACAAATACGTACCTTTACCCATTCTCGAAAACAATACTTACCGTTTATACTGGGACACAACAATAAAAACCGACAAAACTGTGGCAAACAACCGACCAGATATCGTGCTTCTCAACAAACAGGACAAGATTGGGTACTTCGTAGATGTTGCTCATCCGAACGATCACAACCTAAATAAAACAGAAAGGGAAAAGTTAAGTAAATATTTTGAGCTGGCAGAAGAATTCAAATCTATTAACAATTTGAGAAAAGTCGAAATTTTACCGATAGTCATCTCTGCAACCGGATTGGCAACAAAAAACTTGAAAAAATACGTCGAAACTCTAAAAATAAATCATAAAGAAGTGTTTCCTGAAATGCGGAAATCTGTCGTATTGGAGACGTGTAGAATTGTCAGGAAGACTCTTAACTTACCTGAAAACATGTAATGGGGAAATCCTGCTGAAATAATCGCAAGTTTGAAGCAAAAAAAAAAAAAAACAATAATAATAATAATAAAAGAAATCCATTAATAGACCAAATTTCGATTATCATTGGCTATTAATTGGTTAGATGATTTTTCAGTCAATACAACTAAGTAATCAAAAGCCAGTAATAATCAAAATTTGTATCAGTATTGGCTCAACCAATGATCCAGGGAATCATGAACCGGAAAATTTGGATTATTACTGGCTCTTGATGGCCACTAGAGCGATTTTCCCGAAAATCGAGAAACGATTTTAACTAAATTTTTGACTATTACCGGCTCTGGATTGCCTGAAGAATAAATTTATGAGGAAATTTCCCGTGTGCATATTAAACTGGAAATTTACCTCGTAATTTTCAAAAATTGATAAGTTGAAATATTCCTGGTGAGCGGGATATTTCCAGTAGTACCTAATATAACTAGTGCATAAAATATTTCCGGAAATTTTTGAAAATTTTGTCTGAAGCCAATTTTTTAACAAAATCATGAGTGCATAACGCCTGAAAAAATCCCGAACCCGAAGGGTGAGGGATTTTTTCTTTGGCGCTATGCACGAATGGTTTTGTTTAAAAAAATTGACTAAAGACCAAATTTTTAAAAATTTCCCTTAGGAAATATTTTATGCACGTGTTATATTTTGATAGGAAATTTCCCGAGTTTGAAGTTTATTTACTGTAAGTTGTGTCGAATATTTTAATTATGATGATGTGTTCTGTGATGGTGATTGTTATTGATCTTTCCCATTTAAATTGCGTTTGTCAAAAAATATACACTTTGACAGATTTCTGACATCAATGCATTTTAAATGGAAAAGCTGGTCTCAATGCCAAAAATGACAACCTAAAGGTGGGTTTCCAACGGACGCCGCGCGGCATTGTCGCATTGGAAATTGCACCCGGAAATATCCCTCTCACCAGGGATATTTCCACTTATCAATTTTTGAAAATTACGAGGTAAATTTCCAGTTAAATATGCACAAGGGAAATTTCCAGTAGAAATATTTTATGCACGTGTTATATTTTGATAGGAAATTTCCCGATTTTGAAGTTTATTTACTATAAGTTGTGTCGAATATTTTAATTATGTTGATGTGTTCTGTGATGGTGATTGTTATTGATCTTTTCCCATTTAAATTGCGTTTGGCAAAAAATATACACTTTGACATATTTCTGACATCAATGCGTTTACGTGCGTTTTTATTCTCATCGAGTTTTCCTGATGAATTCCATCACCGATGAGCGCCGATGAGCAGTACGTCATCAAAATTCATCGCAATTTTGTTGATGAAATGAATCAACTAAAAAACACTTCGATGGATTTTGACACTTGAATTGATATTTTTGGCATTGATTTGTGTTGTTTGTTTGATGTGGCAAACTTATTATTTTTTTATTTGTTTAAAAAACCGTAGCCATACAATGATTGGAAGTCTAGTGTTAGTTGAGAATAATTGTGAGCTCTTCATCATCATCAAGTGATGAGTCTAGAAGTTCTTCAGATGAAATAGTTTTACTTGAATTGTAGAAAACATAAAAAAATACAAAATTATATTTCTTCTGTAGTTCTTTGCATAGTGATTTAGATGTTAAGTCTCATTTTAGACTTACTAGGACTGTAGTGGAGGTGAGATATGGCGCTCTTATGCTCAAAACTCTTAGGTTTGGTATGGTCTCGGTTTTCACATCCTTCAGATCACTTGAACATGCCCTTTTTCCTTTTTTTTTTGTTAAGGTCTTCGCAAATCTTCACATAATAAATATAAATGCAAAACAAAACGATGCCTGCGGCTATCAACAACCGTCAACGTAATTTTGAGGTTACATTTTACGTTATAATTCATCAGTTCATCCTAAATGAACCTCGATGAATTCGATGGCTAATCGTACTTTCACCGATAAGTGTAGGATGAGAATAAAAACAGACCGATGAAATCCATCGATGTTTTACTGATGAGAATAAAAACAGCCAATTGACATTTTCGCTTAATCGATGAGCACATCGGTGAGAATAAAAACGCACGTTTTTAAATGGAAAAGCTGGTCTCAATGCCAAAAATGACAACCTAAAGGTGGGTTTCCGACGGACGCCGCGCGGCATCGTCGCATTGGAAATTGCACCCGGAAATATCCCGCTCGCCTGGGATATTTCCACTTATCAATTTTTGAAAATTACGAGATAAATTTCCAGTTAAATATGCACAAGGGAAATTTCCGGTCAAAAAATAACACGTGCATAAAATATTTCTTAAAGGAAATTTTTTAAAATTTCGTCTTTAGCCAATTTTTTAAACAAAACCATTCGTGCATAGCGCCAAAGAAAAAATCCTTCACCCTTCGGATTCGGGATTTTTTCAGACGCTATGCACGAATGTTTTTGTTAAAAAATTGGCTAAAGACGAAATTTTTCAAAAATTTCCGGGAATATTTTATGCACTAGTTATATTACTACTGGAAATTTCCCTTGTGCAAATTACACTGGAAATTTTGCATACAAATTGTCAAAATTAATAAGTGGAAATTTTTGGAAATATCCCGGGGAAAATTTCCAGAATTGTCATTTTTGAAATTGATGTCCGCTTTTCCATTTAAAACGCATTGATGTCAGAAATCTGTCAAAGTATATATTTTTGACAAACGAAATTTAAATGGAAAAGATCAATAACAATCAGCATCAATAAAAAAATTCGATACAATGTAGTAAATAAACTTCAAACTCGGGAAATTTCGTATCAAAATATAACACGTGCATAAAATATTTCCTAACGGAAATTTTTAAAAATATCGTCTTCAGCCAATTTTTTTAAACAAAACCATTCGTGCATAGCGCTATGCACTCATGATTTTGTTAAAAAATTGGCTTCAGACAAAATTTTCAAAAATTTCCGGAAATATTTCATGCACTAGTTATATTACTACTGGAAATTTCCCTTGTGCATATTTAACTGGAAATTTCCCTTGTGCATATTTAACTGGAAATTTACCTCGTAATTTTCAAAAATTGACAAGTGGAAATATCCCTGGTGAGAGGGATATTTCCGGGTGCAATTTCCAATGCGACAATGCCGCGCGGCGTCTGTCGGAAACCCACTTTTAGGTTGTCATTTTTGGCATTGAGACCAGCTTTTCCATTTAAAATGCATTGATGTCAGAAATCTGACAAAGTGTATATTTTTTGACAAACGCAATTTAAATGGGAAATATCAATAACAATCACCATCACAGAACACATCATCATAATTAAAATATTCGCCACAACTTATAATAAATAAACTTCAAACTCGGGAAATTTCCTATCAAAATATAACACGTGCATAAAATATTTCCTAAGGGAAATTTTCAAAAATTTGGTCTTTAGTCAATTTTTTTAAACAAAACCATTCGTGCATAGCGCTATGCACTCATGATTTTGTCAACAAATTGGCTTCAGACAAAATTTTCAAAAATTTCCGGAAATATTTTATGCACTAGTTATATTTCTACTGGAAATTTCCCTTGTGCATATTTAACTGGAAATTTACCTCGTAATTTTCAAAAATTGACAAGTGGAAATATCCCTGGTGAGAGGGATATTTCCGGGTGCAATTTCCAATGCGACAATGCCGCGCGACGTCCGTCGGAAACCCACCTTTAGGTTGTCATTTTTGGCATTGAGACCAGCTTTTCCATTTAAAACGCATTGATGTCAGAAATCTGTCAAAGTGTATATTTTTTTGACAAACGCCATTTAAATGGGAAAGATCAATAACAATCACCATCACAGAACACATCATCATAATAAAATATTCGACACAACTTAAAGTAAATAAACTTCAAACTCGGGAAATTTCCTATCAAAATATAACACGTGCATAAAATATTTCCTAAGGGAAATTTTTAAAAATTTGGTCTTTAGTCAATTTTTTTAAACAAAACCATTTGTGCATAGCGCCAAAGAAAAAATCCCTCACCCTTCGGGTTCGGGATTTTTTCAGGCGTTATGCACTCATGATTTTGTTAAAAAATTGGCTTCAGACAAAATTTTCAAAAATTTCCGGAAATATTTTATGCACTAGTTATATTACTACTGGAAATTTCCCGAGTTTGAAGTTCATTTACTACGTTGTGTCGAATTTTTTTATTAATGCTGATTGTTATTGATCTTTCCCATTTAAATTGCGTTTGTCAAAAATATACATTTTGACAGATTTCTGACATTAATGCGTTTTCGGCGCTATGCACGAAAAATTGTCTAAAGACGAAATTTTTTAAAATTTCCCTTTGGAAATATTTTATGCACGAGTTAGATTTTGATAAGAAATTTCCCGAGTTCGAAGTCTATTTACTATTGTCCGTCGTTTTTAATCTGACACTCTCCGTATGAGGAGCGAGGGGGTGAAGCTTATGGCAAAAATAGGTGACGTTAGGTGACCATTGGCGTTCTAATGTAGGGAGCCACTAGCTCACATTCTTTTGGAGTATCAGATTAAAATCGACGGACTTTACGTCGTGTCGGATTTTTTTGTTGATGGTGATTGTTATCGATCTCTCCCATTTAAATTGCGTTTGTCAAAAAATATACACTTTGACAGATTTCTGACATCAATGGGTTTTATATGGAAAAGCGAGCCTCAATGCCAAAAATTACAATTCTGGAAATTTTCGGATATTTCCAAAAATGTCCACTTATTAATTTTGACAATTTGTATGCAAAATTTTCGAATGTAATACCACAAGAGGTTTCGGGATTACCGGATAATACTTTTAACTGTCACGAAACGCGTTACACAGCAACACCACGACTCCGAAGGAGGAGTGGTGTTACTGGTAACGCGTTGAGTGTCAGGTAAAAGTATTAGGTAATCCTGAAACATCGAGTGGTATTCAAAAGGTTATACAACGTACTAAACTTTAATACCTTATTAATTTTTAATTTTTTTTCTATAATAGAATTTACTATAAATATTGCCACCAAGCGCTATAATCCCAAGAGGCTTTTCACTTATTAAGCCTTTCCTGTCATATGGGAATCATGTACAGTGAGTTGTATACCCAGTGTAATTTGCACAAGGAAAATTTCCTATCAAAAAATAACACGTGCATAAAATATTTCCCAAGTTTTTTGAACAAGACCATTCGTGCATAGCACTCATGATTTTGTTAAAAAATCATCTTCAGACAAATTTTTCCCGGTAGTACATAGTCCAAATTTTGATTATCATTGGTTAGCGACTCTTGATTGCATAAATGCCTCCAGAGCAATTTTCCAGAAAATCGAGAGACGATGATAATCAGATTTTGGATTATTATTGGCTCTTGATTGCCTGCAAAAAATATCTAAGGAATAGAAAGCCGGTAATAGTCCGACTTTTGATTATGGTTGGTCAGATGATTTTTCAGTCAATACAACTAATTAAAGCCAGTGCTAATTACAATTTTCATTATTATTGCCTCTTGATTTGCACTAGAAAGCTGGCAATAGTCCAAATTTTGCTCATCATTGGTTAGATTATTTTTCAGTCAATTTAACTAACTAAAAGCCAGTAATAATTTGTCGGCTCTTGATCGTCCGAGGAAAAATTTCTGAGAAAGCCGGTATTCAAATTTAGATTATTATTGGCTATTGGATTGGTTAGATGATTTTTTTGGTCAATCCAACTAATCAAAAGCCAATAATAATCAAAGTTTTCATTATTATTGGCTCTTGATTTCCTCTACAACAATGGTCAATGATTCAGTGAATCAAAAACCGCAAAATTTGGATTATTACCGGCTTTTGATTGCCTCTACTCTAGAGCAATTTTCTAGCAAATCGAGAGACTGTAGTAATCAAATTTGGGTCTTTACTGGCTCTTGATTGCCACTAAAGAAATTTTCCAGCATAATCTAGAGCCAGTGATATCCTAAATTTTGAATGTTACCGACTGTGATTTCTGAGCATAAAGACAGCCGATAATAGTCCAAATTTTGATTATCCAAAGTCAGTAATAATTAAAATTTGTATTATTAGATGCCGGCTCTTGATTTCCGCGGCAACAAATAATGGCAGCAAATATCCAGTTAAGTTCCCCGAAATTTTGTAAAGGACGCGAGTGAACTTGGAGTTCTTTGAATTTTGGCGGTAAATGTCAATAGTTTTAAACCGTTTTAATAAGTAGAAGGAAAGATTACATATGAACAATGAATAGTGAATAAGTTAAAATATCTTCCAAAACGTTCAGTGGTCCGTAAAGATTATTTTCAAAAGTGTCAGCGTCAGCTTGTCTTGAAACCACACATCAAACTTGACTTTTGAGGTAAAACTTCATTCGATTATTTACGCGCCAAAATTTAAAAAGCTCCAAGTACAGAAGCGCCCTCTTCAACTCAACTGTCGATGTTACATGCCATTGAAAGGAATTCGTGAAATCAAAATTTCGAGTATTACTGACTCCTTGTTATCATTGGCTTCTTACTTACTGACTGCGGTACCTACTCTTTTGTTACAGTTGGGTCAATTTGTTCAATTTATAGGAAAGTCGCAGTCGAAAAAATCTTACTTTGAACTTCGAACGGATATTAGGAGATTCCTATAGGCAAAATCCATAGAAAAAAATAAACAGATTGCTTACTTCCATGTTTATGTCGATACCTCATTTTAATTGACTCGAATCAAACGACAAATCTCAAATTTCAATCTCCAGCTTCGCATAAGCGATCTTCGAATTTTACAAGAAAATAAGCTTTATACTTTGTGCTTAATTCAAATTAAAGTGAAAGAAGATTTCAAAATAGGAAAAAATCAATTGCAAAATAACATTGAAAAATGTTCTAAAGAAAAGTTTAGGCATACAAGGAAGCACATGAAAGTTAAAAGTGTTATATACCATTTTTGTTAATTCATATTGCTTTAATTTAAAGGACGTCATATTATCCCAAGTATAGTTCAATTTTTTTATTACGCAGGCATCATAATCAAGGATTATCGCACGCTGCAGCGTGCATAAAACGATGTTTATGATGCGCCTACTTTTTCATAATACAGGGTGTTCCACTAAGGTCGGGTCGGCCAGGTACGTTATTATGGAAACCATAGACCCTACGTAACTTGGAAACGAATGCAGATATTGAATTGCGGTTTGCGCCAAAATGTAGATATTTTTTTGCTCTTCAAGCACAGCAATAAAAAAAATAATATCCTGCCATTTGGATTTTTCATGAAAATTAGAAAAAACTGGATCCTGGACAAACAGCGCCCTCTAGAAGACGCGGTGGGAACTATTGACCCCGAACGAAGTGGTTTTCTTAATAACAATGAAATTCTCTTCCAAATAAGCCCAAATTGAATGAGTTTGGATGAAGGGTATGGAAGATACAGCAATTTCTAAAACATTTTTTTCACCAGCTTCCCCCACCCTTAATAGTGAAGATACGAAAAAAGCCTGATAACCAAACTGACGTAAAAATTAATGAAGTTTTGATTTCTGCTGTTAAAACAGTACCTTAATATAGCGATTTCTTGAGAAAATTTGAATTTTTAGCCATATCATCGTAATTGCGCTCCCTAGCGGTCATCTTAGAAACTTGAAAATAGTTTCAAACAATTTCTTTTGACCGATTTAGTAAAGAAAAAAAAATCCCGAAGCCGTAAGGTCTATGGTTTACATAATATCGTACCTGGCCGACCTTAGTGGGACACCCTGTATACTATTATTCATATAAAAAATACATTAGAAGTATAGAAGCAACTCTGATGAGGTTCCTGGGAATGAGAAAAGCCAGAATGTCTCCACTTCATCCACTGTCCGACAAAATTGACGAGAATATAAATCATCAATGCTGTTGACTGAAGGAGAAATCAAGCTTTTCATTGATCTGATTGACCGATGAAAACAGCGAAGCTGTAAGTACTTCCAGACGCCTGAACACTGATCGAAGGAAAATGAGACTTGACAATCGACAAGTTGACACACCTTGTGGTTGTATCATTTACCGCGCGAAGAAATCCATGAGAAGAACGATCATACAAGATCGACAAGAAAATCCTGAATGGGATTCTCGAATTTGGAATTTGGCATTGGAGAAATAATCATAATAGAGAATTCTCTAGACAATAAGCGAAAAAAAATTCCGCGACGTCAATGAAGCGGAGTTTTTGAATTGGACAGTAAGGCGTTCAGTTTTATAGTTTTGTGAACAGCTAATTCAACTGATTTGTATATAATGCGATTATAGATGTGATTGAAGTATAGAAACCTATATGTAACCCCTATTGTAAAAGCACGATAAAAGATAACTTTATAACAACATGTATTTTGTCTAATTTTTTTTTGTATAAATCGACGTAACATGTTAGCACCCCTGACAACCGACATGATGTTAGAGGGTTTCACGCTTGGTCGCTTTGTCCGGCGTTGTAGTAATTCGGCATGTGGCGCTGCAAGTGTGTTTTGGTGTTTTGTTCCTATTTCCCTAGTAGTAAACTTGTTTCCGCCGGGGAAATTTAAATTATGAGGTACGTATACGGCATTACTTTCAGTAATAAAGTCATTTATTTTATTTTTTTTTTCAGATGAGTTTGAAGCAACAATTTAGATGAACAAAACAATAAAGCAAGCGAGTAAAATGGTAGCGCGGCCTAACGAACCATCCAAAGCGCGTTCTCGAGGAAACAGTCCTTCCAGAGGTACAAGCCCTGCCAGAGACAACAGTATTTCGCGTGTCAATAGTTTCCCAAAACGGTCTCCTTCCTTGAAACGAGTAAATTCTCCTGCAAAAAATGAAAAAACTACATCGGATGGTCGACAACGTCGAGAATCACCAAGTAGGTCCAGAGGCTCGAGTCCGAGCAATAGAAGAAGTGGTTCGTCGCCGGTGCCTAGTCGGGAACAAAGTTTTAGCAATGGAACTTTGATTAGGAGGAGAAGGGAGAGCGAGTAAGTAGGTACAAAAGTTTTCCTGAAATTTTGTTACGGTAGAGATGAGAGATTTGGTCACCTTGCCAAGGGATATTTTGCTTGTCTTAAGGTCATCATCCACTTTCATGTGAAATGTAGAGTCTTCCATACCCGAAAGAAATACCTACCCATGTTCTTATACACTATCAAAAGCTTAATAAGTCTACAAATGCCCAGGAAAAATTATACATTTGTATCACATCAATCTACTAGTTATAGAAAAGTTAAGACGAAAAAGCGACTACTTTTGCTATTTCTTCTATGGTATCTCCTTGTTCATATTATTTAATTTCATAGATTTTTGGTTTTCCTTTTGTCTTTGATAGTCTGCATTACCTACCTACTTATTTTGTTTTGCTCTAAGATGTATCCTAATTTTTTATAGTCTTGTATTGAAGTGTATTTCTATTGCTTTTACTTTAGTTTTGTTTCCATTAGCTGTAGCGTTTCTGAGTTTTTGTTTTTTTTTTTCAGATTTTCTGGTGGTTTAGTAGGTAATTCTAATGGCGCTTTGAATCTTTTCGTTATCCTATTTATGTTTAGTTACCCATCCATTTTGTTTTAATTTCTATTGAAATGTACTTATCTAATATTTTTATGATGGAAAAAAATAGGCGTGATTCAAGATCCTGCCTATCCAACATCACTCCACATTTCCAAATTATATAATCCTCTGAGGTTGTTTTTCGAGATAGAACAAGTAGATAAAGTTGCAAGTTAAAAAAACAATATCGCTATAATATTAAATTTTAAATCTAAATTTGGATGGAGAATGGATATATTTTGCTTTTTTTTCAAAAAACATACCTACTTCATTAATTTTTCATAAAATTGTGTATTTAGGTGGAAAAGTGACACATTCTCGGCCGACGGTGTAAGTTGACGGGTGAGGCGTAGCCGAGGCCGGCAAACACCGAAGGCCGAGAATGTGCTTTTCCACCGAAATACACATACTATTTTTTCTGCGATCGGTTAAATAGCTGTTAAATGTTTGTCTTTTAGTTCCAATTATTCAGCAATACGAGAATCACTTTCCCGGCCTAGGCCGGAAAAGTGTTTCCCGTATTGTTATTCATTGATTCCTTAGCAACTATTGAAACATAATTGAAATACCAGAATATTGAGTTTTGCGACCTGTCAACCGGTCAAAAATTATGACATTTCTTGTCAATCGCAGAAAAATTATTTATCGGTCTCCAATTCACTTCATTCATTTGATCAAATAATAGGATCAAATAATAAACAAAGGAAAAAAAAACAACTTTTCCTGTAGGTAGGTAAAACGTATTTTGATAGTTTATGCCTAAATGATCCTTTTGTCCTTCTTTCAGTAGGTCAAATACTATGATGATTATCATTTTTTTCTGTTTTATAGTGACATGCAATTACATTTTTATAAAGGAATGAGTTAAAACATTTTTTTTTTTCGAAAACATGGTAGTTTAATGGTGATAGATATATCATTTAACACAATCAATACTTTATGTAGTGCAAGTTGCACCATAACTTCCAGTTATTTGCGTATAAATAGCTTTATTTGTTTTTTTTTTCCAGCAAGGAATTTACAATATGTACAGAATAAAATGTAAAATTTAACTCATTTTGAAACTGGAAAGTTGCTGGGGGCATTGATTCATTCTTTGGTCTGTATTTCAAAGTTTCGCTAAGTGAGTTATGACACCTTCAAAAATTTTCAGCTGATGGTTGATTTGGTCAAAAATACATACTATAGACACACACTTTGCAAAAATAGAATTCGTTAAAAGAAGCATGACTTTTTATCATACTCGATGACATTAAAAAAAGTAGGTACAACACTATTAAAATTGTCCGAAGATTCATGTTGACTGTTGACCAACTTAAAACTTTAGGGAAAACAAATTCATTTAAAGTTGGCATCACTCCCGACTACTGTAATGTAGGTACTGAATTCCTGTGATTTTGGCCTAGCAAGGTAATCTTTCACAAATTTAATTTTAAGAGGAAATCCAATATATTCAGACACGATGGGGCACAGGATTTCCGGGACCTAGCCGAAAATCAGGAGTTATAATAAACAATCTGAATAGTTCTAAATCAGTCTATTATCAGAATGTGCGCGGTTTGCTCACCAAATTAAATACATTGACTAGTTCTGTTCCGCTAGTTTCATACCAAGCTCTGGTTTTTACGGAGACTTGGCTCACTGAGGTCTTTTATGATGCTGAAGTGGGCATAGAGAACTATAACGTCTTTAGATGTGATCGTTCAACTTCTTCCAGTGCTGCCACCAGAGGGAGAAGTGTATTGATAGCAATTCAAAAGGGTATTTTTAGCTCAATCTGCGACTCACCCTTCACAACAGTTATTCGTCAGGGTGCACTCGGGGAATAATAAATTATTGCTTGGTGCAGTTTATATACCTACCACCCATAGCTTTTAACATATTTGCGAAAATAGCTTGTAAGACCCAAGAATTGCCTCACAGAATGGACGTCCATTGAAGTTGGAAAAGACTCAACAGCCTCACATTTGTTGGCTCCTGGCTTCACCACATCTTTAGTAATTTCGTGTCCCAAATACTCGACTTTTTCCATGAAAAATTGGCACTTGGAAATCCGAAATGTAAGTCCAGCTTTTTTTCGAACGAATCCAACGCCTCTTCTAAGTTATGCAGTCCCCTTCTATGGTTGAGGCAGGAAGCAGTACGTCATCCATATAGGTTATGGCTTTTCTATATCTTAGATTCCCCAGAACTTTATTGACAGCTCTCTGAAAAACTGCAGGAGCATTACACAATCCAAAAGGCATCCTTAGATATTCAAAATAACCATCTGGTATAGTAAATGCTGTTTGTGAAATTTCTGATTCTTCCATAGGAATTTGATGATAACCACTAGCCAAATCCAAGTTTGTAAAGTATTACCTGCAATTTTTTAGTTTTTCAAGGAATTGGTCTACGCGAGGCAATGGATATTTATCTTCGACAGTTCTTGAATTTAGTTTCCGGTAATTAACGCACATGCGATTTCACCATTTTTCTTTTTAACCAACAGGATAGGACTGGAATATGGTGAATTGGTGAATCCGATTCTCTAACAATTTCATTTTTCAGTAGGTCGTCGGCAATATTTCTTACAACTTTCCGTTCATTGTAAAATAACCGGTATGGTCGATAAACAACCGAACTATTGTCCGTGAGATGTATTGACATTTTGGCTACATCGATTTTACCTAATTCCATAGTACTTTGTGCAAAACAATCCCTAAATTAATTTACGAGGTCTACATTTTTACTTTCGCTTTCGGTCAAATTGAGGTTTATTGATAAATCGTTTTCAGTAAATAAATTAACAGTTTGTGCATGCGTTGATAAAATATAACACTTTCGAAAAGATTTGTCCTCAAAACAGTAAACACAACGAGCTAATATACTTTATTGCGACTTACCTCAATTTCGTTTTGAGAAAGGTTGACGATGGTCACATAACCATCTTCCCCTTTAGTGATGCACTCGTCTAGGTAGTGCTCGTTCCCAGTCACCGGTCGTGGTGACTCGTGGTCCACCACGAATGTACACATCATTGTAGATGGCACCTCGAGTTATGATAGCAACCATAGCCTATGTCCTGTGAGGTATGACTGTGGTGGTCTTTGCCCCCAGTGGTACTTTTTTTCTGGCAACTTCAATAAGTCGCTTAGGTTACCATCAGCGGACAATATTCTTACTTTTTCACCGGAGACTATCGTAAGAACTCCTGGCTTATTTAGGAAGGTCTGTCCAATCATCACAGGAATTTCCTGAGCATCATCTGGAACGATCATCGCTCTAACTTTCCTTTCGATCAGATCGATTTTGATCGAAACTTCTGCTTCTCCTAAAGCATTGATTTCTGAGCCGCCATACCCAGATACACTCAAATTATTGCAGGGAACATAGGTACCACATGTTTAATGCTTCAGAAACAGCTTTTCTTATCAAAACCGCCCCACATCCCGAGTCTACATAAGATTTAGGAGGTTTGCCATTTATGAGGCAGCCAAAAAAATCATTTTTGTTAAGATCAATTTGGCCTTCTGGTTCAATAACTTGATTTTGAACTTTTCTTCCGCAATCTTTTGTCAAATAACCCACCAAACGCTTACAGATATTACATTCCATTCTAGGTTTCGTACAGTTATTTGAAAAATGGCCCTTATCCTTGCAATTATAACAGCGGGGCGTAAATACTTTACTGTACTGGTCATTCTTCAACGATGGTTTAACTGAGTGTCTCGGTTAGAGGTTGTCGGCTGAAATGCAGAAATCGAACCCTCAGACCTTAAAAGGCAGATATATATTCAGCATATAGTTCATCTGGTGTATTATATCTACCAGCTCTTGCTCCTGCTTGGATTGTTGGATCTGTGATACCATCGATCAGACAAGAAACTGCTTTTTTGTCAGTAATGTCACATGCGTTTACTAAATTCAGCTTATTAAAATAATATTGCTCCCATGTTTCAGTCGGTAATTTGAACCTATTCACCAAGCTTCGAAGTAGCGATGCAAAATCGCAGTGTTCTGGAAAGGTTTTTAGTAGAAGAGCTTTTCATTCATCCCAGGTTTTTTGATATGACGACACATTGGTCATACCATTTTCGTGCCAATCCAGTGAGACGGCTTTGCATGTTAAATACCGTTGTTTGTTCGTCCCCGTCCCACTAGTGTCCTATAGCGAATTGTTCAATCCTCTGAATCAATTTGAGACAACTCAGATTTGGATTTCCTGGGGCAAACTCTGGAATGCAATCCGCTCTCAATGGAGCTCTTATAGGCTGTGGTAAATAGGTTGAAGCAATAACCCTTTCTTTGACGAGGCGCTCCACCAGCCTTTCAAGCCTCTCGATTCTAGAATCCGATGACGTTGTAGTTCCAGATCCCGTAGAGCTTCAAGCGTGGTGGATTTGTTGTAGTGTTCTACTTCTTCATTTGGATTTCTTTGATCGCTTTTTATTTTTTTTTATAATGGTAATCAGAATTTGGGCTTTGGGCTTGAGTTTGAACTTGTTGAACTTAAAAAAACCATGAATCATCAAATCACAATAATGATCACATCCAAAAACTGTCGCTCACTTATTCACGCGCATCAACGCTAGCATATAGGTTGATCTTGCCGCTGCTCTATAAACAATATGCGTAGAGTAATAAAACTACAGATTTAACACAAATTGAAAAAGTCAAAATATATTCCAGAGGAAAACAATAAAGAAGCGGTACTCGTCGCCGACGACCAAAATCTCGAATGCCATCAAGCTGAAACTTGCTACCCCTCGATCCTCTGGTTGGGTGGTGCCACGGTCGGTTTTATGGTGAAGTTCTTCCGACCCTTTTTCTTCGTAGATAACACAAAGAATTAACAATATGGACAGAATAAAATGTAAAATTAAACTCATTTTGAAACTGGGAAGTTGCTGGCGCATTGATTTATTCTTTGGTCGGTATTTCAACGTTTCGCTAAGTGAGTTATGGCATCCTCAAAAATTTGCAGCTGGTTGATTTGGTTAAAAATACTATAAGTTGATACACATTTTGTAAAAATAAAATTCGTTAAAAGAAGCATGACGTTTTATCATACTCTGATGGCATTAAAAAAGTAGTTACAACACTATTAAAATTGTTGTCCGAAGATTCTTGTTGACCAACTTAAAACTTTAGGGAAAACAAATTCATTTAAAGTTGGCATGACTCCCGACTACTACAACGTACTGAATTCCTGTGGATTTTGGCCTAGCAAGGTAATCTTAATTTTAGGAGGAAATCCAATATATTCAGACACGATGGGGCCCAGGATTTCCGGGACCTAGCCGACAATCAGGAGTTATAAACAACCTGAATAGTTTTATATCAGACTAATATCAGAATGTGCGCGGTTTGCTCACCAAATTAAATACAATAGCTAGTTCTGTTCCCCTAGTTTCATACCAAGTTCTGGTTTTTACGGAGACTTGGCTCACTGAGGACTTTTATGATGCTAAACTGGGCATGGAGAACTATAACGTCTTTAAATGTGACCGTTCAACTTCTTTTAGTACTGTTACCAGGGGGGAGGGTGTAGTGATAGCAATTCAAAAGGGTATTTTTAGCTCAATCTGCGACTCACCCAGGACTATTGAAGAGTTATTCATAAGGGTGCACTCGAAAAATAGTAAATTATTGCTTGGTGCAGTTTATTTATATACCTACCACCTAGATCCAATAGCGTGGTCAGCGTGGATTACAGATGTTTTTCGGACTCAGTGGAAACTTTATTGGATACATTCCCAGATTACAAGTTTTTAACATACTTGCGAAAATAGCTTGCAAGACCCAATAATTGCCTCACAGAATGGACGTCCATTGGAGTTGGAAAAGGCTTAACAGCCTCATATTTGTTGGCTCCTGACTTCACCATATCTTTAGTAATTTCGTGTCCTAAATACTCGACTTTTTCCATGAATATTACTTGAATATCCGAAATGTAAGTCCAGCTTTTTTTGAACGAATCCAACACCTCTCCTAAATTATGCAGTCCCTCTGCGATGGTTGAGGCAGGAAGCAGTACGTCATCCATATAGGCTATGGCTTTTCCATATCTTAGATTCCTCAGAACTTTATTGACAGCTCTCTGAAAAACTGAAGGAGCATTACACAATCCAAACGGCATCCTTAGATATTTAAAATGACCATCTGGCATAGTAAATGCTGTTTGTGAAATTTCTGATTCTCCCATAGGAATTTTGATGATAACCACTAGCCATATCCAATTTTGTAAAGTATTATCTGCAATTTTTTAGTTTTTCAAGGAATTAGTCTACGCGAGGCAATGGATATTTATCTTCGACAGTTCTTGAATTTAGTTTCCGGTAATTAACGCACATGCGCATTTCACCATTTTTCTTTTTAACCAACAGGATAGAACTGGAATATGGTGAATCCGATTCTCTAACAATTTTATTTTTCAGAAGGTCGCCGACAATATTTCTTACAACTTTTCGTTTATTGTAAAATAATCGGTATGGTCGATAAACAACCGAACTATTGTCTGTGAGATGTGACATTTTGGCTACATCAATTTTATAGAACTTAGTGGTCGTGTGAAACCATCCCTAAATTCATTCACAAAGTCTACAACATTTTTACTTTCGCTTTCGGTCAAATTAAGGTTTATTGATAAATCGTTTTCAGTAAATAATTACGAGCTAATACTTTATTGGAACTTACATCAATTTCGTTTTGAGAAAGGTTGACGGTGGTCACATAACCATCTTTTCCTTTAGTGATGCACTCGTCTAGGTAGTACTCATTTCCAGGCACCGGTCGTGGACCACCACGAATGTACACATCATCGTAAATGGCATCTCGAGTTATGATGACAACCATAGCCGATGTCCTTGGAGGTATGACTGTGGTGGTCTTTGCCCACAGTGGTACTTTCTTCTCTAGCAACTTCAATAAGTCGCTTAGGTTACCATCAGCGAACAATATCCTTACTTTTTCACCGGAGACTATCGTAAGAACTCCTAGCTTATTTAAGAAGGTGTGTCCAATCATCACCGGAATTTCCTGAGCATCATATGGAGCGATCATCGCTTTAATTCTCCCCTCGATTAGATCGATTTTGATCGAAACTTCTGCTTCTCCTAAAGCATTGATTTCTGAGCCGCCATACCCCCCTTCAGAGTCAGCTTTTCTTATCAGAACCGCCCCACATCCCGAGTCTACATGAGATTTAGAAGGTTTGCCATTTATGAGGCAGTCAAAATAATAATATTAAGAGGAAATCCATTATATCCAGACACGATGGGGACCAGGAATTCCGGGATCTAGCCGACAATCAGGAGTTATAAACAATCTGAATAGTACTATATCAGTCTATTATGAGAATGTGCGCGAGTTGCTTACCAAATTAAATACATTGGCTAGTTCTGTTCCCCTAGTTTCAAACCAAGTTCTGTTTTTTACGGAGACTTGGCTCACTGAGGACTTTTATGATGTTGGAGTGGGCATAGAGAACTATAATGTCTTCAGATGTGATCGTTCAAGTACTGCCACCAGAGGGGGAGGTGTATTGATAGCAATTCAAAAGAGTATTTTCAACTCAATCTGCGACTCACCCAGGACCATTGAACAGTTATTCGTCAGGGTGCACTCGGGGAATAGTAAATTATTGCTTGGTGCAGTTTACCTACCACCTAGATCCAATAGCGAGGATTACAGATGTTTTTCGGACTCAGTGGAAACTTTCTTGGATACATTCCGAGATTACAAGCTTTCAACATACTTGCGAAAATAGCTTGCAAGACCCAAAAATTGCCTCACAGAATGGATGTCCATTGGAGTTGGAAAAGACTTAACAGACGCACATTTGTTGGTTCCTGGCTTCACCCCATCTTTAGTAATTTCGTGCCCTAAATACTCGACTTTTTCCATGAAAAATTGGCACTTGGAAATCCGAAATGCAAGTCTAGCTTTTTTTGAACACCTCTCCTAAATTATGCAGTCCCTCTCCTATGGTTGAGGCAGGAAGCAGTACGTCATCCATATAGGCTATGGCTTTTCCATATCTTAGATTCCCCAAAACTTTATTGACAGCTCTCTGAAAAACTGCAAGAGCATTACACAATCCAAACGACATCCTTAGATATTCAAAATGACCATCTGGTATAGTAAATGCTGCTTGTGAAATTTCTGATTCTTCCATAGGAATATAGCAATTTGACGATAACCATTAGCCAAATCCAATTTTGTAAAGTACCTATCTGCAATTTTTTAGTTTTTCAAGGAATTCGTCTACAAGGCAATGAATATTCATCTTTGACAGTTCTTGAATTTAGTTTCCGGTAACCAACGCACATACGCATTTCACCATTTTTCTTTTTAGTATTTATCCAACAGGAATATGGTGAATCCGATTCTCTAACAATTTTATTGTTCAGTTGGTCGTCGACAATACTTCTTAGAACTTTCCGTTCATTGTAAAACAATCGGTATGGTCGATAAACAACCGAACTGTTGTCCATGAGCTGTATTGACATTTTGGCTACATCGATTTTACCTAATTCCATAGTACTTTGTGCAAAACAATCCCTAAATTCATTTACGAGGTCTGCAACATTCTCACTTTCGCTTTCGGTCAAATTGGGGTTTATTAATAAATCGTTTTCAGTAAATAATTTAATAGTTTGTGCATGCGTTGGTAAAACATAACACTTTTGGACAGAATTGTCTTCAAAATAGTAAACACAACGAGCTAATACTTTATTGGGACTTACCTAAATTTCGTTTTGAGAAAGGTTGACGATGGTCACATAACCATCTTCCCCTTTAGTGATGCACTCGTCTAGGTAGTGCTCGTTTCCAGGCACCGGTCGTGGTCCTCCACGAAAGTACACATCATCGTAGATGGCACCTCCAGTTATGATGGCAACCATGGCCGATGTACTTGGAGGTATGACTGTGGGGGTCTTTGCCTACAGTGATGGTAACTTCGATAAGTCGCTTAGGTTACCATCAGCGGACAATATCCTTACTTTTTCACCGGAGACTATCGTAAGAACTCCTAGCTTATTTGAGAAGGTCTGTCCAATCATCACCGGAATTTCCTGAGCATCATCTCGAGCATCATCTGGAACGATCATCGCTCTAACTTTCCTTTCGATCAGATCGATTTTGATCGAAACCTCTGCTTCTCCTAAAGCATTGATTTCTGAGCCGCCTTTCCCAGATACACTCAAATTATTGCAGGGATCATAGGTACTCCATGTTTAATGCTTCAGAGTCAGCTTTTCTTATCAGAACCGCCCCACATCCCGAATCTACATAAGATTTAGAAGGTTTGCCATTTATGAGGCAGTCAAAATAATAATTTTAAGAAGAAATCCATTATATCCAGACGCGATGGGGCCCAGGATTTCCGGGACCTAGCCGACAATCAGAAGTTATAAACAATCTGACTAGTACTATATCAGTCTATTATCAGAATGTGCGCGAGTTGCTTACCAAATTAAATACATTGGCTAGTTCTGTTCCTCTAGTTTCATACCAAGTTCTGGTTTTTACGGAGACTTGGCTCACTGAGGTCTTTTATGATGCTGAAGTGGGCATAGAGAACTATAACTTCTTCAGATGTGATCGTTCAACTTCTTCCAGTACTGCCACCAGGGAGAGAGGCGTATTGATAGCAATTCAGAAGAATATTTTCAGCTCAATCTGCGACTCAACCAGGACTATTGAACAGTTATTCGTCAGGGTGCACTCGGGGAATAGCAAATTATTGCTTGGTGCAGTTTATCTACCACCTAGATCCAATAGCGAAGATTACAGATGTTTTTCGGACTCAGTGGAAACTTTTTTGGATACATTCCCTGATTACAAGCTTTGCATTTTCGGTGATTTCAACATACCCAAGGCTCACTGGGGTAGTGACAGTCTCAGTTCTGCAGCTGCAATATGAGCGCTTACCACAACCTGTTCCAGATAAATGCATTCTCTAATGCTCGTGGCACTCTACTTGATCTGGTTTTCACCCAGGACCCCGAGGATACTTGTCTCTTAGCTTATGACAATATTCTCCCTATTGATGAATATCACCCTGCTTCACTTTTTGCCACCTGCAATAGATCACCTCGACACCTCACTGCAATGGTGGCGTCACTCAGTCTGACGCATACTATTATGATTTTGGATCTGCTGCACACTCCTCAACGATAACCTTGGGATGGTGCGCTGGGATGACTTTACTCCGGGGTCTCGATATGACGGAAATGGCCAGGGTTTTCTATGACGTTTTCTATACGGCTATCGATTGTTCTGTACCAAAGAAGAAGCTCTCAAGCCATACATTTCCACGATGGTTCTCCCTTGAACTAAAGGACCTAATAATTAAGAACAAAAGTGCCCACAGAACTTGGAAGCAGACGGGTTTCCCTGCTGACTATGTGGAGTTTTCACACCTTCGGGCTCAGTGTAAGACTCTTTCCAAAGATTGCTATACAAATTAGACAACAGACTTATGGACTCCCTTTTTACATGTTTTATGACGGTAAATTCTCCTGGACCTGAACTAGCTAATCTTTTCGGTGCATACTTTCAATCTGACAATGCATGTGTTATTGGCCACAGCATTTCTGATAGTAAAATTCAGATTCATGATGTTGAAGCCTCCATTTTAGTTATTTACGAGGAACTGTGTACGCTACGGATTTTTCGTGGACCTGGCCTGGGTGGCATCCCCCCTCTAATGCTCAGCAGATATAGCTTTATACTATCTCGTTCTTTGTTTGTTTTGTTCAAAGAATCACTTAGTAGTGGGGTATTTCCTGAGATTTGGGAGCGGAGTTTTATCACGCCCATCCATAAGACCGGTGACAAAATGGACATTACCAAATACAGGCCTATCAATATCCTTAACACTATCCCTAAGAATATAGTAACTAAATTCTCAACTCCCATCATCAACCCTTGCCTAATCGACCAGCAAGCAGGTTTCCGGCCAAAGTACTCAGCCGAAACTAACCTCCTGTCGTACCAAGATATAACCTCAGCGATTTTTGAAAGCGGTGAAGTTGTTCACTCCATATATACCGATTCTGCTAAAGCCTTCGACCATAACGTCCTACTTGTGAGGTTTGGGAGAATTGGAATATTTGGTACTCTGCTTGCGTGGATCAGCGACTACCTTAGGAACAGAACCCAACCAAACAGTCAAGATCATCAACTTCTGCTCACAGCCCATTGATATCCCCTCAGGTGTACCACAAGGATCTCACCTGGGACCCCTGCTATTCATTATTTTCATCAACGATATTGATAGTGAGTTTCTGTGCTTTACCGATGACTTAAAGATATTCGGCCGAGTGTCCTCCCACAAAGACTGTGCCAGACTACAATCTGACTTGGATAGACTTTCCTAATGGTGTGTTACAAGTGGCAAGTGGCATGGAACTCAATGCCTCTAAATTTAAAGCTATCGTTATTTCCAAAAGTCAAAGCCCAATACAATTTGTTTACCACATAGGCAATGAACCCCTTGAAACAGTGTTCCCACAACGTGATCTGGGTTTCGTTTTTGATAACACGTTAAGCTTCTCCAGCCACATTTTGGATATCGATACCAGGTATCTGAAACTGCTGGGCTTTGTTAAGAGGTGTTCAAGGGACTTCACTAACATTTCTTCCATCAGGCTTCTCTACTGCACAATGACAAGGCCCATCCTGGAGTACTGCTCCTCGGTTTGGTCACCTATGTATTCTGTCCACATCAACGCTTTGGAGCAGGTGCAGCGTGAATTTGTACGGTACTTGGCCTTCAAGGCAGGTAATCCTCAGTTCGAAAATTATATCTACATCAACTATGATTTCTATGATGACCTCTACCGACGCTTTAACCTGCATCCCTTAGCTGCCAGACGAAATCAAAGTGATTTATTAACATTTTTCAAAATACTAAACTCTCACAACTATTCCATATACCTACTATCCAGAATTGGACTTCATGCCCCAGCAAGAACCACACGCTCTTCCACTACCTTCTCAGAAAAGATCCACCGGTCTAACTATGGTTCGAATACTTTTATCTTCAGAGCTTCCCGAATCTCTAATGAGTTCAATACCCTGGACTTTTTGAGTACCTACTCGTGAAGACTTATTATGGGACTTCCCGTCAATGATAGTTATTTACATTACAAGTGCGTTTATGAACATGATTACAATAATGAGTGTGAAAGATTGGAACGACGAGGACCGAGTTGTTCTAATCACACGAGTTTTGTAGTCATGTTTAAACGCACGTGTTATGTACAAAGTTTTATCTATAAAGCGAAAAATAACGAAATGATTTTTTCAATTTTCGTTTATTAGTAGTTGTCTACCTTCATTTTACCTTTACAGGTTTAACTATGACATTTGTCAAGTCACAAAAAATAAGTTGTGTTATAGATTCATAACCTAGTCCGTAACACCACTAGTTGTGTTATGAACTCGTAACCTAGTCTATAACACCACTAGTTGTGTTATGAGTCTCATGACATAACTCAAATACTAGAAAAATGGTCATGTAAGAACGTCATAACCAAACGCTTATACAGGGTGTCCCAGAATATGTGGGCAATCTCTCGGATTCAGATAGAACACAAAAAAATAACATGACAACTTCCTATAAAAAAAAATTCCTACGGCCCCCCCTACGAAGTTACGTGCCCCTAAAGGACGTCTCTGAAAATCGGTTTTTTGTTGATAACTTTCAAAATACTTCGTGTAATTTTTTTTTCTTTTAATATAACGGATACTAGATAAGACCCCTTAAAATGGACCCTTTCAAACACACTTGGCCAATCTAGTTTGCCAGGGATGGACTAGCTTTAACACAATAATGCTAATTTTTTTTACACCCTGTATGATATAGGCATAGCAATAATATTTTTAGATAGTTTCAACCTTGAACCAGAAAAAAGGTACTCTTATTCGATGTCAAAAAAATGAGCTGGTTTCGAGAAAAATCTGTTTTTGTGTATTAATGGTTTTTTATTAAATCATTTTTTATGTCGACTAAACATGAGATCCTTCTAATCTTATGCATTTCATACCAATTTTAATGAAAGATTCTTCGACTCTCGGCAATGCTTCAATATTAGCCCTTAATTCGCGACATTGAAAATTAATCCTTTCCATCATATTTAAAAAAAAAAATTACACGAAGTATTTTGAGAGGCGTCCTTTAGGGGCACGTAACTTCGTAGGGGGGGCCGTAGGAAGTTTTTTTTATAGGAAGTTGTCATGTTATTTTTTTGAGTTCTATCTGAATCCGAGAGATTGCCCACATATTCTGGGACACCCTGTAGATAAATAGATAAATAAAATTGAGTTACGGTTACATCAAAAGTCAATAAAAGAGGAGTTATTTTATTAATATGTTCCATAAATTTAATGATGGAAATAAATATGGACACTTATACCTACCTATTAAATAATCGATGCTATCGCTAGTTCTGGAATTGACCTTCGAGGAAATGTATTATTATTTCATAAAATAGAATTATAAATAGAAAATATTAACCCCCATCGAATTTTTTTTTTGACCTTGTGAATCAGGGTTTAATTGTGTAAACTATGTTGGGATATTCTTAAAATGATCCTGTTTGATCTTGAACTTATTTCCAAAACTTGATCTTTTAAAAAATCTCTTATTGATAAAAAATCAAAAGTGCCTTAGCCTTCAAATACTATTATGTTCCTATACATAAAAACATTCTTAATTTTTCGATATGCATTATTTAGTAGGTATACAAAAATATTACCATACATTTTATAGATAACATAATAAATGTAGGTTCTCATCGAGAGTGCAACTTAAATTACACACCGTCAATTTATCAGAGAAAATGGGGCATGCATTTTTGATGCGTTCGTGAAGTTGGGGTTCGAAACCGATTTGGTAAGAGAATTATCATTACATGTGTATTCGAAAGGGGACTTAACTGAAATACACGTAACCAGTTGATATTGTAGGTCAAGCGCAAAGTGAATTTTTAATTGTACAATTTGGATCAATTGATTATTAAACCAAAATCTTCCAAAGACCTTGTAATGACCCGGGAAAAATAGACCCGTAATTTACAAGGACTTGAAATACAGAAACAGTAGGTAAATTTATATATAATCAAATAATGTAAATTGAATCAAATAATCTTATGTAAATTAAATCTTTAATATTCCCCGATAATTCAGGAAATTGCGACATATATGGTTTTAGACAAATAATTATATTTCTTAGAAAAGAGGAAGGTTAATGAACGTACATAACCCGATAATTTTGGAGGGATCGAAAAATATAAAAACAGCGGTTTCGGAATTTTGAAATCAGTTCAGACTCTCAGTTCAGCTTAGAGTCTTGAGTCTTGAGTCTACAGTAAGATTAATAAGCCAATCCGGATAAAATTCGCGAAGAGTTTCTTTTATTTTGTTGCCTCGGGAAAACGCGCTAAATAGAATCTTTTGAAATAAGTAAAACAGTCGTGAAGAAAGAACATTAAAAATTTGTTCAACATTACGTGCGAGCTCTAAATAGTAGAATTATTTAAGAATAGTTTAGCGAATTAAGGACGGAATGTAAGTACTCTATCTAGTGATATGTTTATTTGACTTTATCAATGCTTAAAATGACTATGAAGTAAGTGAATTGACAATGGGACGCAAATATGTTATTACCCTGAGTGAATTTTTGAATTTTTTTGTTTAGTATAAATAGGAAATTTTAATGACTATTGAAACTGTGAGTTTTGTCTAATAAAGAGAATTAATGAACATTGAAATAATGATTATAGTTAAATATTTTGATCTCTATCTGATTAAAATAATTTAAATTAAATGCGTAATATTCAATTGAGATAGAATTGTTATGTCTGAGTCTAGATCGTAAAGAATTTATCAACATGTTTAATGTTTTGTAATAATATTCACTCTGGCTGAGTTTTCAATTTTGAGTAAAGCTTTGCACAAATTTGACAGTAAGAGAAATCAGGGGTTTTTATACGCTTATAGAATTGGACGTTTTAATAATTGTAATAGTTTGACGTGTAAAGGAGTTTTGGTTAAAAATATTGTAACCTAATAGTATAGGGCCCTATAAAAGAGTTATTTAGGTACAAGGCTTTTGACTGTAACATTTTAATAACAAGCTCAGAGATAGTATAGAGGTGGCTGTAAGTGTGAATTGTTTACCACCAGAAAAATCAAAATAAAAACAGGAATTCGATATTGTGGCACTATAGGTTTGTTCGGACTTAGTTCAGAATCAGTTCTGAATTGTACTGCGCACACATATCGAATATAAATAAACAAATGCGCATGCGCAGTTCAATTCAGAACTGATTCTGAACTAAGTCCGAACAAACCTTATGTCACCCAAGCTGTTCATCGCAATTCTCGAACATGCTTTTGAGAAATTGCATTGGGAGCGAAAAGGAATAATCATCGATGGGGAAGTCTTAATAATCTTCGCTTTGCAGATGTTATCGTTCTAATATCAGATAGTCTGTGCGAAGCTAAAGAAATGCTCCAGGAACTTCAGAATTCCACGCAAGAAGTGGTGTGTCCTCCCAGTCCTGACCTATGCGGAGACATTCAGTGGTATTAATAAGATGAAGTAAAAGCTCAGACTCAAAGTATTCGAAGTATATACTGCAACTGGTATTAATAAACAAAGTTAAACTTTTGCTCGAACTCGGTTGACTCTAGTTTGTGAGCATTTGCTTTAGTAGATATTAGTAAAAAAAGTATTTGCTTCAAGTGTGGAGCATCATGTGGTCCATTTCACTTGAGTCTAGTCAGTAGCAAACTCAACTTAGGAAGAAAGTGACACCATAGCCGAATTTATAAATAATTTACGCAATCCTAAAGTATATTCAGTTCGTAGAGACGTAGACGATCGAGACTGGAAAGTGTTATATCGATTTGAGAAGGAAAATGTTGAATGGATGTGTGAACAGTTTCTGAGTCATTCAGAGGAAAGGAGAGGAGGAGCTCTCACGCCACTGCAACATTTTAAAATTTTTCTAAGGTATGTGGCGGATCCTGGTTTTCAGACTAGCGTTGCTAGGTTTATGAGAGTTCGCCAACCAACTGACTCAAATGTCATAGCAGAAGTTATTCCAAGAATAATACAAAAAGTTGATTATTGGATCCATTTTCCTTCTACTGACGAAGAATTTGAGAGAGAAAAGGCTGCATGGCAAGAGTCATACAATTTCCTTTGTGCAATAGGAGCAATAAATTGCACTCATATCCCCATTTTTAAGCCTGCTGTCCATGGAGACGATTATATCAACCGAAAAGGATTCACCAGCCTCAATGTTCTCGCAACTTGCAACTGCTCAGAAATGTTTACAAGCGTGGATGTCTCTTGGCCGGGCTCCGTTCATGATCCTGTATTTGGACCAATTCTCAAATCCAACCAGTTATCAGTAGAAATAAAGTTCGTGCTCTTCTCCTAGGCGATTCAGGATTTGACATCGCTCCCTGGCTTATGACACCTTTCAGAGCACCTGGTAATCCAGAACAACAAGCATTCAACAACATGCTTACCAGAGAACTAGGGTCATCATTGAGAGGTGTTTTGGACAACTGAAACAGAGATTTCCTATTTTACACCATAAAATTAGACTTGCGACTGAAAAAGTACCTTAGATAGTAGCCTATGTTGTTTTATATTACATAATTTTTATAATAATCTTTGTCCTGCACCTGATAACACCTACCAATATTACATAATGTTGCTAAACACTTGAGAGATGGCGATTTCCCACTTGAAGAAAATCGTGAAGAAAATTTTGATGGGATGCAGATTGTAGATGAAAATACGAGAGTCCGAGACAGAGGAAATATAAGGAGAATTGATATTGCTAATAATATCTATCAGAAGAATCAGTTAACGTGAATTACATATATATTACCAAAAACAACTAGTATTTCTGTTGAAAAACCTATGCTTAGTAGGTATAGTATAAGAGCATTACCATTGAACATAAGATAAACAAAACATGTATATTTATTATAATATTAGACTTTAACAAATAAAAAATTTCAAAACCTCAAGTAATTGATAAACTGAACTATCGTCATTTATATATGTGGTAATTTTTTCTTCTAATTTGCCATTGTCTTTAAGCAATTTTTATTTCTTCAATCGCAGTACCTGAAGCTGTTCTAACAAAACAAGACGTTGTAATTGTGGAGTGCTTAGTTTATTTGATTCAACTACAAATTTTGGACGTTTAGAAGGCGGATTTTGGGTGGAACTTGTACCAGGTTTATCTTGGGCTACTAGCTCAAGTCCGGACTGTGGTGATTTATCTCTCTGTATTGAAGAGGCGACTCCAACGGAAATACCTACCTACCTCCTGCAATAGAAATATTATACATAAGGTTATCTATGTAGGTACTATTTATTATTATATTACATTGTTCTATTATTTTAATACTCACCATCTAGTCGTTTAATGCTTGGGTTAGAATCTCCTTCTAGTATTTCATTTAGAAGCTTTTGCCATTCGCTGAGTATAATGGATGCGTTTCCGGTCTGCTTCAAATCAATCTTTTTCCCAAACGGGTTTTCATGTTGTTCACCTTTTTCATTATCTGTCCCTCTGTCATAGTACTCCACAGTTTTGCTGCAATTCATTTTTCATTTGATGTAAGGAAATTTCTTTTTTTGTTTCGCGACTGGAACTTGATATTTATTTAATATACAGTGTCATTACTTAAGTGTGCAACATATGGGATTTTTTTTTAGTAATAGCACAATCAAAATACAAACAAGGCCAAAAGTTGGTGCATGTCTGATAATCATATTAGGTGCACTTAGAATGGTTGCAAGTCAAACAGCATACAGGGTGGCTCAAAAAATATCAAAATTCTACTAATATTTACTTAAATAAAATAAAACCTTTGCACTTTAAGGAGAATTTTTTTAATATGGCTATTATCATCAGTAATGTTTTAACTTGTAAAAAAAAAATTGCGACATTTTAAAGTTGTGTTGAATATCATTGCAACAAACATGAATTTTGTGATTCCATAAAAAATTAAAAATCTAAAGGCGAGTTTAAACAACTTCATAACTTTAATTTAGTGCGTAATTCACAATTTAGTGCATAAACTTTAAAGTTAAATTTATTAATTTCTATGGAAGCGTTTATACATCTATTTATTGCTCAATTCATAATTTAGTTCATAATAGGAACCTTGAAAGTTCCCAACTATTAACTTTTATGCATTAAATTATGAAAAAACTGGACCTTTCGAGTTCTGTCAGTGTCAAATTTGAAAATATCAATAGAATATTAATGACATTTCAAAAATTATGTATTAAATTATGAAGTTGTTTAAACTGGGGTTTTGAGTTATGTATTAAATTACACATTAAATTATGAAAAAATTACGACATAAATTTATCAAAAGTTGTTTAAATCCGCCTTAAGTTAATTTTACAAATATGCTTGAATTTGAACAAAGTTATGTAAAATTAATTTGATTTTAATTAATTTTTGAAATTATTAAGGGCGGAAATAAAAAATAAAAAAAAAATATAGAAATTATAGATTTTTTTCGAAAGAAAATAAAAAAAATCTTAGGAGGCTATGTTTTGGTATTTAGGCCTAACTTTTAATTCCAAACAACTTTTCTCTATAACATTTTGCTGAATTTTCTAAAATAAGGGTACTTTACAATACAGCTTTGATATTGTTTGAGCTACCCTGGATGCTGTTTGACTTGCAACCATTCTAAGTGCACCTAATATGATTATTAGACATGCACCAACTTTTGGCCTTGTTTGTATTTGGGTTGTGCTATTACTAAAAAAATCCCCACATGTTGCACACTTAAAAAATCACACTGTATAGGTATTTATATTTCTTTAGTAACTGAACAAATGCCACATCAGATATATCGTCGTTATTAGTTTCCATTTTAAAATCAAATAACCCCAAAAGTCCAAGACCGCTAAGAAACGAAACGACTGACCTGTAGTATTGAGTATTCATCATTTTTTGCAGGTTCAGACATGTTTTTGTCTAAATCCAAAACACCCCCATTCCACTTCGCGCTATACTGTGCGTTTGAGCATATGCTCAAGATACTTGAGTTCAAGCTAGAAAATGAGCGAATGCCCAGCTTGTGTTTATTTTTACCAAGCAACAGTGAAAGCCCAGACTCTGCCCTCATACTCCGAGCATTTACTCCGTGCTCAGACTCATGTTTATTAATACCACCTATTGACTGTTACCCAAGCATCAGCAGAAGAGAGTAAACACAGAGACGAATGGAAAGATCCGTGCTTGGACTGAGTTTGGAAAATCGAGTAAGGAATAATGAGATCCCCATAAGACGATATTGTAGAACGTATCGCAAAACAAAAGTGGAAATGGGCATGCCACGTCACAAGATCTGAGGACTGGAGATGGACGAAGAAACTCATTGAGTAGAGATCAAGAGCCGACAAACGAAACTGAGGAAGACTTCTCACTGGCCGGACAGACGCCCTTAAAAGGATCTCATCAAATTGGATCGCAACTGCTTAGAACAGAGACAACTGGAAAATTTTCGAGGAGGCCTTTGTTGAACAATGGACGTGAAAAGAGGCTGTTTGATGATAATGATGAATTGTACGGATACCTTCTTCCCTAGCCATAGTTATTTACGGGTTTAGTTCATATTTGGACTATGTCCTTCAGCTCTTGTTGGTTACATAGTCGATGGTTACATACTCAAGGGCGCCCACAGGGAGGGTCAAGGGGGGTCACTCGACCCCCCCCTGGAAGTTTCTTAAATTTTAATTATTTTCTATATATACCTATTAAATTGTAGGTCCGATGATGCTCGTATGAGCGAAACGGGCATACTTGAATTCGGCCACAAACCAGGTAGCTGCAGTAATCCTACCTTTGAATTGGACCAAATCATGAAACCCAACCTACTTCCCATAAAACTCACCTTATGATGTTGACAGATTTCGCATTGCATATGAGTTAATAAATCTAAAAAAGTGTAAATATGTATTTTGATGCGCAAAATAAAAAGATCTACCAAAATGACTATGGAATGATTCACAGGCATTTGTTTGCTTATCCAGGTCTATCGAGGCATGTGCCATGTGTCGATGAGATAATCTGAAAATTTAACTAGAACTTCGTGATTCGGCTAAATAGCTAGCAACTCGAAAACAAAGAAATCGCTAACTTCTTGATTCTCTAAAAACATCATTCCGAAACAATTATGTAACGATTTACCGATTTCTGTTTTTTTTTTATATTCAATGCTTAAGCCTAAGTTTTGGATCTTCCTCTACCATGCCTGAGATTTTAGCTATCTATAAGAAGTAAATAAGTTGATTTAATATCTATCTCAGTGTACCGATTTGCATATTGATAAATTGTCACCCTTTCCTTATTCCGGAACTGGTGAATTTTGTGGCTGAGTTCAAGGATCCCGGAGCTAAACACATGTCACTATTAAGTGAATCAAATAAAAAACAATCTGTGTGTTAACATGTGGCTTTTCAAATTATGTTTTTGCTTAAATTTTGCATTGCAAGTGTCACATTCAAATGGATAAATATCCGAATGTGTTAGTTTGTGAATCTTTAAATCGGCTTTCCATTTAAATTTTGATTTGCAAGTGTCACATTCAAAAGGATAAATATCCGAGTGTGTTGAAATGTGCCTTTGTAAATTACTTTTCTTCAAATTTTGCCTTGCAAGTGTCACATTCAAATGGATAAATACCCGAATGTGTTAGTTTGTGTATCTTCAAATCGCGTTTCCGTTTAAATTTTGATTTGCAAATGTCCCATTCAAAAAAATTAAATATCCAAGTGTATCAATATGTGTTCCTTCAAATCGCCTTCTCTTTTCAATTTTGCATTGCAAATGTTACATTTGAAATTCTCCTCATCCGAGTGTGTTAATATATGGCTTCTCAAACTACGTTTGTGTTCAAATTTTGCATTGCATGTGTCACATTTAAAAGGATAAATATCAGACTGTGTTAGTTTGTGTCTCTTTAAACAGTCTTTTCCTTTGAATTTTGCTTTGCAAATATCACATTCAAAAAGATAACTATCGAAGTCTGTTGATATGTGACTTTTCAAATTACCTTTTTGTTTAAATTTTCCTAATTTAAATTTTTCTTTAAATTTTGCATTGCATATGTTGCATTTAAAATTCTTCTCGTCCAAGTGTGTTAGTTTGTGTTTCTTCAAACGGCCTTTTTTTTAAATTTTGCTTTGCAAATGTTGCATTTAAAATTCTGATTCTGCTTCTAAAATGATAATTTAGACTGAAGTGCCCTTTTTTGCGCATAAAAAATTTATTCAATTGATTTTGACCCCCCCTACATATTTTTCTGCGGGCGCCCCTGTACATACTACCTAAAAAAATTATTCACAACCTTGTTATAACTTTCTTTAATAATCCAATCAATTAATTATATGTATATACCAATATTCGATCGTCTATACATATAGAAGTAAAATCAATATTGATAAAACTTAATTTAATAATCGTAAAAAAATTTATCTTTATCAGGTTCTTTGATATTTGCTTTCAAACACCAAAATGTTTACCAATTAATAACGTTGAAAGGTTTTTAGTTAATCAATTAACTCTATAGTTATTTATTTATATAACGCACAGGACAAAATATGTAGGTAGGTACATTATTTTTTGCCTCGTAAAATTAAGTGCTTCAATGCAGGGTAGAATACAGTAATTTTCTTTTTGGGTGCGGTAAAATACAAACTAACCCAACTATAACAAAAAATTTAATGACCTAAGTTACTTAGTTCGAATCTATATTATCCAGGGTTATAGGTACATTTATTACTCTATGGCAAATTAATGGCCCAAAGTTTTAATATTATAGCCCTTGGCTGTCAATTTAGAAAATTAAAATAATGAGTATTGACCTATAAGGTTCACGTAAATATTGTCAACACAATTTTATGGAGTTTTATCAAAACCTAGATAAGTATTGTTGTTGAAGTTCATCCTTTCCCTAACAATTATTGTAGTCCAAACTTTTCAAAACCAAATTAGAGACATCTATAATGAGGTAGGTACCTACCTACATACTTATACAAATTATGATTTTATCAACAAGAACAACGATTATATAAATATAAACGCAATATATACAAGAAAATTTATTATAATAGAAACATATAGGCATTTTATATTACATATTTATATGTGATTAATGGTTTTTCATTTATTTGTTTCAGAACGGGTAGCATTGAAAGGCTCGACGAGGACAACAACCTCCGAAGGATAATAACTAGCTATAATCAGAATGAGGATAACATCAATGTTGTTGTCAGGTACTAACTATATTTCAATTAATTTTTGTTGCTAATTGCACGCGATTTATGTATATTATGGTCAGTTCAACTAGAATGCTTTGGCGAGGCTGAAGAAAATGAAAATAGCGTGCAAAATGATTTGACTTTATGACTAATTAATTCGACTTTTCAAATATTTTTATTATGTTAATGTAAAAAAAGGACTCTCCATTTCATTTGGTTATTTTGGAGTTTTAATTGGAAGTTAGCTACGCAGTTGGTTGGAACAGCTTTATCGATCATTTTATTTTAATTATTTCGAAGAATACATGAATCACAGACGACGTACCCTTGTAATAATTTTTAGGAAAAAACACTGCAAGGACACAATTAAAGGTCAATTCACACATAGCAGTGACGCGACAGTGCCGTGACCGACACGTGATTTCAGCGGCCGTAAACTCACAGCGATTTCTATTCATATTGGTCAGTGTTTCATCAGTGCTGTGTCAGTATAGTTTGTAGCCAAATGGAAATATTTTCAGATGAAGAACTTTTGTAGATCGCACTGGTTTTGGACGAAGAAATGGAAGAACAAGTAGAAGAAAAGGTAGAAAAACGACACTGGGTCCATCTTGCATAGAAAAAGAGAGGTATAGAAGGGGAATTTATAACAATATACAAGGAACTAGTAGACGATGCAGCAAAATTTATTGAATGCCTACTTTAGGATGTCAGAAAATGCGTTCAACCTATTGTTGTGCAAGATAGAAGTTCATTTGAAAAAGCAAGACACCCTCCAAATAGCATTCTTGAAATCGAGAGTCCATGTATTTTGAGCTGCACCAGGTCATACAGAACGGGATAACCACGGAACAACTCAATTGACAATTTGTACGGCCGTGAAAATCCAAAAATATCGTCAGGAACTAATATAACGATCACGTTACGGTGACAGCACTGTCACAGTCGCACGTCGGGCAGATGGAAATAGGTACCATCAAATTCCTAGGAGAATAATTTTGAATTCGCCGGTGAAATCACGTGCAGGTCACGGCACTCTCACGTCACTGCTATGTGTGAATCGAACTTAACTATACATGTATTTGATTTTTTTTCTAAATTTTGCCCTTTGGGCTACAGAAATAAAATGGTGCTGGTATTTTCTGCAAGCAAGTTCTTTGTAGGTAGGAGATGATTGTCCTTTTGCACTTCACAACTGAAAATTTATTCATTATTTTATTGATATTCAAGTTCGAATGGAGCTGTTAGTGAGTAGAGCTGGGTTATGATGGTGGCTTTGGTATGGTTCTGGGCTTGGTAAAGATGATCTTTATGTTAACTAACATAATTGTTCAAATAAAGACACAGTTCTTCACAAAAATACGTATATCATAAAAATCTCAAATGCCAATCGCTCGAGTATACATTCAGAAACGAACTACCTGGGTCTTAATTTCTCAAGACCTTTCTAACCTTATCCTATTTTCTAGCATTATAGAAAGTTCCCTTAAGTTGTTTATTGCACCGTTTATGGCACGGTCTTTAGGGTGGCGTCGTCGCCCGCATTCTTTTAAAATTGCTACCATGGTCTCGCCTCGAGACTTACTCCACGAAACCTGCAGCAATACAACACAATATTAGTAACCTAATCTCCGAAGACGACCCAGCGAAACTTATTCTCCGCGGATCGTTTTCTTATCAGCTTCACCCTTAAGTCCTTTTTGAGATTCTCACTCATACTTGAACCAATCAAGCTTCGTTTTCGCGACTTTTCACAAACAGGCGATTCAACAACGTTTTGCTCCACTATCTTATCTTCAGGTTCTTCCAGTGACTTTCTACCCGAAAGACCTTCATCTCGTTGCAGAGCCTTTTCTCATATACCAGCACATCTTTTGTTTCCGAGTGACTTTTCACTCTCAATGCCGGGTAGCACTTTGCTACAGCATATTCTCACCAACAGAGCAACTTCTACTCAGCGACTTTTCGCTATTGTCGCCACCTACTTTTAGTGGCGCTAAACTTCTCGGAAAGAAACGACTTTTGTTCTCTAATATTGGTTGAGTAACAATAATCCTATAGATTCAGATCCTTCATCGGACAAAGTATCACTATCTTCTTCGAGTCGAGTCTCATAGAGCTTCAGTTTATCTACAGCCCAAATGCCACTATATTGTCTTCCTCGTTCATTTTCATCAGGCAGGCCTTCTATCAAGTATAGCGATCATAATCTAATACTTTTCTAATTAAATATGGTCCTTAGGTAATAGTTTTTACTCTTTCTATCATTCTGGGTATTTTGCTTCTAAATAAAGTACTAAATTGGCTTTTATTGATTTGATGCAATTGCTTCGGCTGCCTCTCGTCCATTTTCAGATAATTTGACGGAATTGGGGTCTACACAAACTGCAAAAGTTAAAAATGCATCGTTCACTCCTCTAAGTTGATAACCAAAAAGCATTTTATGAGGGCTTTTTTTGTAGCATTATTTACAGATGAGTTGATTCCAAATCTGATTCTATGTAATGTTTGATCCCAGGTATCATCTTCATCTGTGGAAGCTACTATTGCAGAAATTATTGTTCTGTGGCAGCGCTTGACTTGTCCATTTGCCCTCGGTGTTTTCGTGGCATTATACACAATCTTCAATCCAATTTCAGTTGCATATTTCTTAAATTCCTTACTAGTGAAGGCTGTTCCTTTATCGCAAATTGTTCTTGGCACACCAAAAGTATTGAAGATATCTTTCAGAAAATATATCACTGGCAAGCTTTTAGTGTTTTTCACTGCTTTCATGAAAACATATTTGGTGAAAGCATCCACAGAAAAGATGAAGTACATGTTGCCTCGCTTGCTTTTTACAAAAGGGCCTAAGTGGTCTATATGTAAGTATCCATTGGGGTGGGCTGTTTGTGTATGGGGTGTAAAAATCCCGGCTGTGGTCCACCACTACTTTTATTGTATAAACAGCTTAGACAACAACATATACATACAGGGTGTCTCACAGTGAATGGCGTATTAGACGTTAATGCAAAACTAAAAAGCGGATCATTTTGAAAATTTAGCAATCGGGATAAACGACCATAATCTACACTTTAAAAATATTTTTGTTTATGCAGTGTTGCCGCTTCTACTTTAAACCAGTGGAGCATCGCTATTTTAAATAGAACACCCTGTAGGTGATTGCATATTTGAATTCTACGTAAAATTCTGAGCAGATTTCGTGTGATATACCTTATACCTAAATTCAACTGTTTTGGAAATATTGACAGTTGAAAATTGACTTTTTGCAACTTTGACAGGCTGTAAAACCTGATCGGTTAATTTTAGAGGAAAACCGATTTTACATTCCTATCTTAGATTTTTATAAACTATCATTCGACACCAACTTTGAACCTAATCCATGATTAAAAATTCCAATTAAATTTAAGCTCCGGTTAAATTCAAAGTTGGTGTCAAATGATAGTTTATGAAAATCTGAGATAGGAATGTTAAATTGGGTTTCCTTTAAAATTAACTGTTTAGGTTTTACAGCCTGTCAAAGTTGCAAAAAGACAATTTTCAACTGTCAATATTTCCAAAACAGTTGAACTTAGGTATAGGGTATATCACATGAAATCTGCTCAGAATTTTACGTAGAATCCAAATATACAATCACATAAAGGTTGTTCCATTTAAAATAGCGATGTTGCCGCTGGTTTAGAGTAGAAGTGGCAACACCGAATGGTCAAAAATATTTTCAAAGTGTAGATCATGGTCGTTTAACCCGGTTGCCAAATTTTCAAAACGATCCTTTTTTTTAGTTCTCCATAAACGTCTAATATACCGTCCACCGTGGGACACCCTGATTTTTGCAAACGTGGAAACCAATAATTTTTTTTGAATCTGCGATATCGTTTTGTCAACCGCCAGATGTCTTGCTTAATCATGGAAGTAATTGGTAACCGCAAGGCGAGCTGATTTTGGTTCTACCCATTTTAACCTTTCACTTGTTTTCCGATATATCCTCCCATGGTTAATTTCGTACTCCTCATGAATACCACATTCTTCCTTATCAGCTGATGCTCTTGAAAGTACATCCTTCAAATACTGACAACGTTCTTTCTGGAGCTGTGCTGTCAAAACCCAATCACTTTCAGATATATTGATCGTTAAAATTTGCACTTCTTCATAACAATTGCTGGAATCATCTATGAGGTTTCTGCTTATGGTAAAGTTGAATTCTTGCGTGATCATCTATCAACGTCCAATTCTCGATATAATATCCGTCTTTGTCATAATAGTTAGCCGAAGTGCGTTGCAGTCAGTTAAAACCTTAAATGGCATCCCTAATAAATAAACTCGAAACCTTTGCATGGAATTCACTACAGCCATTGTTTCCAACTCGTATAAGTGGTAACGGTGTTCCTCCTTGTTGGTTTGTCTACTGAAATAGAGGACAGGTTTCACCTTGGAATCTGGTTGCTTTTGTAGTAAGATTCCGGCCACTCCATACTTAGATGCGTCAGTATGCAATTCAGTGATAAATCGCAAATACTAGTCGGGTATAAAGAATTTCTTTCAGACAAGTGAAGGCTTGTTGCTGTTCTTCATTCCAATTGAACACGGCGTCTTTCTTTGTGACTTGTGTCAGCGGTCTTGCAACAATTGCAAAGTCTTTGACGTATTTTCGAAAGTAACTTGCCAGACCCAAAAATTGCCGGATTTCATGTACATTCTTTGGAATGTCCTTTACTGCCGATGCCTCCTTTGACCATTTCATAGCCTGTCTGAAAAAATGGCACTTCGATAGCCGTAGGGCTATCCCCACACGTTGAAATAGTTGCAAAATGGTTTCAAGGGACTTTTAACCTGATGAAAAGTCAGTAGAAAGAATCAAAATGTCATTCTAGTAAGCAAGAGCGATAGTTAATCTTGAAGATCCCTAAATTTGGTTTACTGTTCTTTGAAAAGCTACTGAAGCATTTGCTAATCCGAATGGCATCCTCGAGTACTCGTTATGCCCATCTGGGGTTATAAAAGCAGTTTTTGCCATGGAATCATTTGCTATCGGTATTTGTTGATGATTTCACCACTGGTCGTGTCTAAAGATGTAAAATATTCGCAATTCTTCAATCGTTCAAGATGATCATCAGTTCGAGGGAGAGGGTAGCAATCTTTAAGCATTTTCTGATTTAAAGCTCTATAAATCAATGTACATTCTATTCGTTCCATCCTTTGGCTTGACTAATAAAATTGGACTCGTGTAAGGAGAGTTGGACTCTTCTATTATACCCACTTTCAGCAGATCTTGCACAATTTCTCGTACCAAATCTCTCTCGCTCATTGAAAGACGTTAGGGTCGATACATCACAGGCTTGAAGTCGCTCAGCTGAATACTCATCTCAGCACCTTTCACACAACCTAATTCTTCTAATTTTTCAGTAAAACAATGTCGATATTTATTAAGTAATACTTATAATACTTTTTTATCAGTATCACTCAGAGAAAAGTCACAGTCAATATCTTCTAAGGTCACCTTAGAAATAAGTAAGGTGAATGCTCGATAATCATTGGCATTTATATGGAGTACTCTCACCTCATTTTCCTCGAAAACGTCATTTGGTAAGCATACCTGGACTCTGGCTATTACTTGCGAGTCCTTGAATTTCAGTCAACATGTCAGAATCAGACATGTTGAAGATGGGTAACATTCTACTTGTTGAAACCACGCAGCTGGGAATCGAATATTCCGCCGATGGTACCATTCGACGCTGAAGATCCACAAAGAGTTCCCCTTGATACTGGTCGTCTATATGAAAAGTCACATGAGCTAAATGATTAGCAGGAATCATAACCTACTTATTGACGAACATCTTGAGTTTACTGAGTGGAAGGTTTGAAGGCTATCTACTTCAGGTAATGGCAACAATTGGGATTTAAATAGTCGCACGTTTTCATATTTCACTACTAATCAGAATGGTTTAAAACAGTTTGTCCTGTCATGACAGATACACCCTATCAATTGTCAGAAACAATAAGAGCTGAAACAGTTACATTTATTAGATCGGCTTCAATGTTCACTTGTGCAGTTCCCAAAGCATAATGCAGTACCGCCGGCATAGCCACTTATTCTTATGCTGCAGGGCTGCCATGAAATGTTGCATTTTTCAGCAGTGGTTAAGAGTATGGTAAGGACCGCATACCCTGTATCAATAAGTCTGTCACAGGAAACTCCATTCACTTCACAAGTAACTTGATAACACTCTTCAAAGTCCTGGTTTTCTGTTTGGAGAGTCAAAAGCTGATTTTGTAGTAGATGATCGGTTTTTGTAGAAATTAGTTGCATTATAGCCCAACTTCTTACATAACAGTGCCCGCAGAAAAGTCTGCACCATATGGAAATTTTTTTTATGCTCATCCTTACTTCAAATCGGTTTTCGGCATTAGGTTCTGCATGACCGAAAACCAAAAAAATACCTAAAATTTTTGACTCGAGTCTTGCCTCAAATGCCATTTGTAAATTTCAAACAAGGAAAAGTGGCATTTTTATAAAAAATATGAACAAAAGAAAATATTGTTCCAAATGACATTTAGGAGTAGTTTATAAACAAACAAGTTGAAATTTCAATTTGAGAAATCTAAAATTTTCAAAATAGTCCAGAGGCGTATCAAAATTTTAATAGAAATATATTTTCTTTTTGATGTTCAAACTCTTAATTAGATTATCAAGATTTAAAAACCATTAGTCAGATACAAACTAATTATTTTAGAGGAATTGTCGCGAAAGAAATCCTAAAAATAATATTTTTCCGTAGATATTCGAAAAAAATTTATTTTTTTTTATTTTTTTTTTCAAAGTAAAAATATCAAATTAGACTAAAAATGTCATTTGGAACAATATTTTCTTATAAATTTTTTTCATATTTTTTTATAAAAATGCCACTTTTCCTTGTTTGAAATTTTCAAATGGCATTTGACAGGTGTGAGGTAAGTCTCGAGTCAAAAATTTTAAGTGTTTTTTTGGTTTTCAGTCATGCGGAACCTAATACCGAAAACTGATTTGAAGTAAGGATGAGCATAAAAAAAATTCCCATATGGTGCAGACTTTTCCGCGGGCACTGTATAGTGCATTCAATCTTAGCTTTACGGCAGTCTCTGTACATGCCCCCTTTGCCCACAATTATAGCATTTGAATATGGCATAATCTGAGCACCCGGCACTGACTGGTTTTCTGAGGGTAGGAATTATTTGATGTTGGCGATCACTGTTGAACTTTTTGTCAAATTTGTTAAAGTTATCAGAGTGTCGCGGGCGATCTGATGAGGAAGCTAGAGCTGACAGATACTCTCTAAATAAATCTTCTAGTTTGCCGTACTTGCCTGCTTTTGCACCATTTTGTATGGCACTATCTTCAATGCCATCGATCAACAAAGCTACAGCCTGTTTTTCCTTCAATCTCACACGCACCTAGTAACGCCATTTTAGTAAAGTAATATTCAGTCCATGTTTGTTTACACATCTTCAACAAACGAATAATTTTTTTCAATGTTTTTGGATAATCGTGTTGGATTGGAAACGCAATAGTGAGCATAGTTTTCCATTGATCCCAAGTGTGATCATAAGTATCTAAACTGTTATACTATGACTCCGCCAAACCTTCCAAACGAGACTGCATATGGTATACAGTCAATGTGTCATTCCAGTTATTAATTTATTTCAATTGGTTTATTTTATTTATCCCAAAACGACATTATTGAACGCATAACAATAAAAGTAAGTAGACATTTTTCACCTCAGTGATTTAATTTTTTTTTCTAATTTTGACATTTAAAGTGACACTTATCAAAACTCGTTGACGTTATCAAATGCCTTACTTTTCATCACCAGTTACGAAAAGTAAAATTTTTCGCAATTGGTGATGAAAATTAAATTTCACCATTTGCAAAAAATACAGGAACAAAATCTGTGATACTTTTGGGGCTGGTCTACTTGAAGTACTTTGTTGTTATTATATTCCTTGTACGTATACATATTATGGAGATTTAATTTTGTTCAAATAATCAAATTAGTTACATAATATGACAATGTATAGAAAAAAAATTAATCTATATATATAAAAATGAATGCCACTTTTCGTTGTAATTTTATAACTCAAGAACGGACTCACCTAGCCAAACCAAATGTTTAGGATTTGTTCGGACTATTTATTAGATGGTTTATGTGAAGTTTGCACAAAATCGGTCGAGCGGTTCTTCATTTATCACATTTTTTGTAATAAATTAATTATTCAATAAATGGATCATCATTTTGCTGTCAAATTCAAACTTTTTTCAGCGTTGATAGTACCAGCATGTTGTCATGTCATTAATCTGGTCATTTCATTACTTATTTTATTTATTTATGAAAAAAACTTACTAAGCCCGCATACGGCGCCATGTCTTATAACCGATACCAAGTTTATTTTGTATTTTGTATACCGCGCCATCTCTGATACCTGGAACGAAGCTCGGCATTGCAGATACAGTAGAACAATGCTGCACAGAACTATTCCACTATTCCGATCAGATAGAGTGGTGCAGAAAGAGTAGGTCAGATAGAGTAGTGCAGATAGAGTAGAACAGATGGAGTAGTGCAGTGCATGCAGTGCATGCAGTGCAGATAGAGTGAAATAGGGCTGCGCTAGAGATTTTTTTTTGTTTTCTTTAGATTCTTTGAACATTCCTGTGCCTGAGTTTATTTATTCGGTGGTACACTTTACAAGAATAATGCCCACAAGCTGCCTAAAAAAGGATGATGTAAAATTTTAATTTTAGGTGCCTTCTGATCCAGAGAGTAAACATTAATTTTCTTCAACCAAAGCCAAATTCACCATCGAAAAAAACTGAATTTAATTCAGCTAATAGATACGTTAACACAACATTTAATAGGTATATTTAATAATTCAGAGGCGGTACGAAGTTCGCCGGGTCAGCTAGTTATTTATAAATAATAATAAATTAAATGACTAAACTGAATTTTTTTTCTATGGAAGTCTCTCCAAGGATGTTGGTGAAAATTTTCTGTTTATTATAGTTATGGAATTTTCCACATAGACTTAGCGGCTGTATTAGACTTCCACCACAGTTTAACAATACTGGCTTTTATAGCAACGGAATAGGAAACCTCTCTGAACTTACTTGACGGTTTAGAAATAATTATATGTAGAAGGGACATTTGAATTTGAATGGATCAGATCCTAATATACAAAATTAGAAAAAATATTGTGTGAAACATGTTGGGAAACACTATTTTTCGTAACTCGCTTTCTTTTGCGGAACTCGCTCCGCTCGTTCCGCAGAAATCTGCTCGTTACGAAAAATAGTGCTTTTCCCAACTGGTTGCACTTTTTCTATTTTGGTGTCATATCGAAGTCTTTTCGACACTAAAAGTAGTTTCGAAAAGAAGCTCTTTGTGACACTCCTTTTTTACTTATCGGAGGTTGGTAACACTGGCTGACTGATGGCCATCGAACTGTCATTCGCGATAAAAAATAATAGATTTCTATATTTGGCATGTAGTGTTGCCAACCTAAACATATGAAATCAGGAAATATGAGAATAAAATTTCCAAGAAGACTTTGTTTTTTTCAATTAAACAAAACCAAAATAGAAAAAATAGTATAAAATATTCGTTTCATAAGACATTTTATCGCACTCGCCCTTTAGAAAACTCGCCTCCGGCTAATATAGGGCTCGTGCGATAAAATGACGTCTTATGAAACTTGTATTTTAATCTACTAATTTAACTCACTCTCGGCATTTTAAGTCACTCTGCCCAACTAAAAATCTGACACCTCAGTGATTTAAAATATTTATTACTGATGATACTCTAGGTGGTGATGGCATATAGCTTACAGTTTCACAAGACAAAGAACTTTTCTTTGTTTTGTGGGCAATTTGTCGAATATCGTCCATCGAATGGGGAAGGTTTGGAGTACGTAAAAAATGGTACATTCTTGAGACTCCTGGATGAAACAAATCTTGATGAAGTTGAAAAAGTCTGCTTGTGTTACTTGCTCCGCAAATTCTCAAAATATTTTCATGCCCGCGGGACAGTAAATAATGTAATAATAGTAGCAAGACAATTCCAATCGCCACATGATTTTTTCATTCTTAATTTCATTCGAATGCTTGGAATGGAACATAAATGAAACAGCTTCTTGATCAGTTATAAGTTTAAAGTGACGTCCTAAAAGGTAATGTCTCCATTTCCGCAAAGCTTCAACAATAGCAGAAACTTCTTTTTTCGATTGATGCGTGTCTTCGTTCACTTAGATAAAGTTTTTGAAAAAAAAAACGCTACTGGTCTTTCTGCTTGGCTAAAGTATAGCAGCAATGGCGAAATTAGACGCATCAGTTTCAACTACCTGGATATCTGTCTCATTTATAGACCAGATGAGAGAATTAGCTTTATCAACTTTGATATTTTCAAAATCTTTTACGTGCACTTTTCTTTATTCAGTGTCAAATTGTATTTCTCAACCGATCGCATGAAGTTCTGAAGATTTAAGTCATGATTTTCTTGATCCATTCCACAAATTGTCACATCATCCGGCAAATAAGCAAATACAGCTTTCAAATGCTCTTTCTCAATTATATCGTCAATAACCCTTTGAAATCCAGATACTCCATTCGTTACTCCAAAAGGAATACATCAAAACTGATAAAGTCGTCCACCTGGACCACCTGCTTCGAATGCTGTAAAAAGTTTGTCATCATTATGTATTGGAATCTGATGATACGTACTTTTTAAATCAATCGTACAGAAGACTTGAAATTTTGCGACTTTGGGAACGATTGGTCTCAATATTTGGTAATGCATCTAGCCGTGTATACTTATTAACAGTTTGAGAATAGTCCACTACCATTCTGCGTTTATGATTTTCGTTTCTTGTAGCCAAAACTTGAGCACGCCAAGGTGAAATACTGCTTTCAATAATTTCTTCTTGAAGTAGTCTCTCAATTTCCGCCTGAATGAAGAATCTTCTGAATGACAACGAGACTTTGTAGCAATTGGTTTGCAGTCTTTTGATAAATTGGAAAATATTGAAAGAGGTTCTACTTTAGCTTGAATAAGGCAGCAAATTGATAAATTAGGTTTTGACCCACCAAAGAACATCATTACATCCTGTCCAATTATAACATCAGTACACAGTTTTGGCGGGACAGAAAGCTTTAAATTAGGATATCTATGAATAGTTGGAAATTAACCAAACAAAATCATTTTATATCGGAAGAACAAAGAAGTTGAAGCCATACAACAAATGCAGTTGATTTTTGATTCTACTAAAGCTTTGGATATATGCCCTGGGGAAATGAAACTGAAGCGATTGACGCAGAGGCTGTAGTCGATTTACTTTTAGAATTTAGTTTCATACATACTCGCGAGAAATGACCTGGTTTCTTACAATATGAACACACTTGATCTCTAGCGGGACAGATGGTTCGTATGTGCCTGTTATTTCCACAAAAATAGCATTGCTGCGATGTATCGCCAACTAACTGCAGCAGACGATACTTCTGATTGTTTTTGTAGATTCTCTCTCATTGACAATTTTGGAATTTACCGCATTCAGTACTTGGTAGTTAGCACCATATGATTCAGAGTGTTTTCTAGCATCTTCAAGAGCTCTTGACAGGGCAACAGTTTCATCAAGTGTTAAGGTATTTCTTTCGAGAAGACGTTGTCGTATTTCGTTTTATATTAGTCCATTAATAAAAGAATCTTTAATGAAATCATTCTTAGAAAAGTCAAGATTTTTGAAAATAAATTTTCAAAATCAAAGAAATTCTAGACAGTGTGTCAAATCAAAGATTTTTGAAATTTCTTTGGAAAACACAAGTGTTTTTACCAAAGCTTCAACACACTATTAATTACTCATATACTATGAAGTTGTATTACTCTGACACGGTCAGATTTATGTAATACGGAGTGGCTTTGCTATTATAAGACAATGGAGGAATCCGAATTCTCAATAATATTGCACTAATGAGAGCATAACAAGCTCGAAACCGGTCTGCAATTGGTGGTGTGCCCAATGATTGAGAATTCGTGTTTCTCCATTGTCTTATATAATAGCAAAAGCGCTCGAATTACATAAATCTGACCGTGTCAGAGTAATACAAACTCATAGTATGAGTGATTATCAGTTTATTGAAGCTTTGGTAAAAACACTTGTGTTTTCCAAAGAAATTTCAAAAATCTTTGATTTGACTCACTGTCTAGAATTTCTTTGATTTTGAAAATTTATTTTAAAAAATCTGTATTTTTCTAATTCCAGGCCCAATTGGGTCGTTTTCGGTATTTGCTTTAAAAACACTTGTGTTTTCCAAAGAAATTTCAAAGATCTTTGAAATTATTCTATTTTCTGATGCAGTCACTGCTTTAAAATTACATTTCTTGCTTAACATTCTTAAAATTTGGTGGATGTTTCCACTAACCTGCTGTTTTCTTGGAGTCAGTAAATAGACGCGGGAAATATAGGGACAATGGAAATACTGAACTTTATAAAAACCATGCATTGGCACAAAACGAAGAAAGGAGAAACAGGTTAAAAATTTGGGAGGAAACCACCCTGTAGAAGAGAACACAATGAGCCGATGGGCCTCCGAGTGGTGCAAGCTCTACAGTATTTAGCTCAACTGTCCTAGCTAACTGACTTTTCTGGATCATGGAACATCCTCATATTGATGTTATTTTGTATTTTGTATGGTCGTTGAATGAACCTCAGTTATCTATCATCTCTGACCAAATGTAATAATTTTCAAGAAAAACATTTCAGAAACACTATCGTTTATCCTACAGGAAATATCTATATGCGCGATGGCTTTTTTATTTTCAGAGTACGGCCACTGAGTAAAAAAGAGAATTTTCAGTCAGAAGTCGTTCAATTTCCCGGCAATGGACAAATTTTGGTGAGTAGTTTCTCATCCAAAACTAAGTTTTCCTTTACCGTAACACAATTTTTTTTTTCAGATAGATGCGATACCCGGTGGACCGGGTGGTGGCCAGAAGCCGAAACTATTCTCCTACAATGTAGTATTTGAACCGGCAGCTACACAGGAAGATGTTTTACAATTTTCAGGTACCTTACTTAAGATATTATTTGGAATTTGGCTTACATTGTCAATTTCAGGAATGAAACGATTAATTGAAATGGCAGTTGAAGGATTTCGATGCACCTGTTTTTGTTACGGACAAACTGGAAGTGGAAAGACGCATACCTTAACAGGACCACCAGGATTGGTGAGGCAGTTTGTTTTTGACAATAAAATACAAATTGTAACTTGACTAGTGGAAAGTTTTATTTTTATTTTCATTGGAACCCAACTTATTGAAATATTCACCTCATTGTAACATTTTTAGTTTGGTGTTAAATCAGTTCCATATAGCGACAAGCATGGATTAATTTTTCGCTCATTTGCATACCTATTTGAACAAATCCAATTACAGGCTGGTACGCATTTTGTGCTTAAAGCTAGTTATTTGGAGATTTATAATGAAAAAGTAAGTTATTTTTGCTAGAGTATACCTACTTATTGAATAAATAATAAGATATTTCATGATCATATTATATTAGGTGATAGACCTATTAAATCCAGGCTCTGCAAGAAAACCGTTAGCAGTCAGATGGAGCAAAAAAGCTCGAGGATTTTTTGTAGAAAATTTGTTCACCGTGGACTGTGAAGAGCTAGACGATCTTATGGCAGTTTTAGAAGAAGGAATGAGAAATAGGTCTGTCGGTAGACATAATATGAATGATTATTCAAGGTGAGGTACAAAAAATTTATATTTAATTAGCTAATCTATATAAACAAATTTCCAGTCGAAGTCACACAATACTTTCGGTCCACATAACTTCAGAACAACCAGCGGAAAATGGAGTATTTATTTCTAGAACTGGCAAAATTAATTTTGTTGACTTGGCTGGTAGTGAAATGACCAAAAAGACTCAAAGCCGGGGCAAAACTCTGGAAGAAGCCAATAATATTAATAAAAGTCTTATGGTATTAGGTAAGTATAGATAGGTATACATAAAATTTATTAAGGCCATAATAATTATATAGGCTAAGTGAATTATTTAAATAATATTAGGATCGATTTTATTTTGTTTAAAATTTATATTTTACTAAAAATTCAATGCCATGCCTGGGTTAATGGGTCATTGGTATTAGATGAAAATATATTGATAGCAAGGAGCTGAATACATTTTCTTTACAGTTTAATGATAAAGTTAGTCATTAAGAATGCAATGAAATCGAATTGTAATTTATTGATGAATCAAACATCAAGTTGTCAATAGCTTTAGCAGTAACAATAGCTCAAAGGTTGAGTAAACGATTTCTACCTGAATAGGTACAACGAAACAGTTGGGAGCTTTCAGTAAATATTTTACTAGAAAGAAATAATGTAATTGTTAAATGGCTAGATAATTAAATATCGAGTTAACCTATATGGTGATTATGGTGAATAATTTGTGATAATATTGACATAGGAAAGGAACGTATTTTATAGAGGGTACCTATACTTCTGAACGAAACAGCATTAACAAAAGCCATTATTATTTTTACTAATTAGGTAGGTACCGCTTTTTTCTATTCACTTTTGTCTTTTCTTCTTCGTTCTTTATTTAGATTTCGTGATTTTATTGTTAATTTGTAAGTACACTTATATTAGCTTTGTATTAGCAAAAAATCTCAAACATCAGAGTAATTAATGTTTTCAAATGTATCATTCGATTTGTCCTATAATTTTAGGGGAATAAAGGATGGGTACCCTGGATACTTATTTGTATACCTAGTACCACATCGCATATAATATATAATATATGTATGCCCAATATAATAGGTAGGTACCCTGTATATACGATGATTAACTCGTATATAATTTTCCAGGATACTGTATCTCATCTTTGAGCGATATCAAGAAAAAATCGAATCATATTCCATATAGAGATTCCAAACTGACTAAATTGTTAGCAGATTCCTTGGCTGGAAATGGAGTAACGTTGATGGTGAGTAATACAAAAGTGGAATTGTACTTCAATATTTCCTGGAAATAATTAAGTATCAGTTTCATTAGCTGACATATAAATTAGTAACACTAATTAAAAATTTTCTTTCAGATTGCATGCATATCACCAGCAAAATCCAATATATCTGAAACCATTAATACGCTCCGATATGCAGCTAGAGCCAAAAGAATTAGGACAAAACCAGTTGTCCTAATGGTAAGAGTATTGATTTTTTTTTTGTAAAATAATCTTTTTTTGAATGTTTTGCCAAAAATGGTCAATAGTTATTATATATTCGAATATATTCTAAAGGACCCTCGAGAAGCCCTAATTCTGAGTCTAAAACGTGAGGTCGGCGTGCTACAAAACGAGAATCAACATCTTCGAACCGCGTTGCACGTTTATTCTTCTTCAAATCCAACATCTGCTGATAAAAACCCGAATTCAAGTAAGTTTCGATTTTATGATAACTATTCCTTTATTCTGATAGTAGGTAGATAAAAATGCTAATGTTGTGATCCTTCAGTGTTTTGCCTTGGTTAAAACTACTTTTGTTTTTGGTTTGAAACTTGTAGCTTTATTAGGTAATGGAATATAGAATGAAATTGAACTACAGCAAAAGTAAGAATTATTTTAGAGAGAGTTTTAACAAAATGTGTTACTACGACTGAAGCTGTCTTAAGACTGTCTTCTTGCTTCACTAGATCTCTTACAAATCAACCTTTACATCCCTTCTAAAACGTTTCTAAAACCTACATAATTACAACTGGAAAACCCTAAATAAATATTGGCAATAAATGACAGTCTGTTCGCCCAAAGAATGACCATTAAGGATATTTGGGAATTTTGGGGTTTATGGTGGACAAATGTTTAATTTATTTACATACAATATCTTTGGGTTCTTTAACAGAAAGTCTGGGTCATATAATAATATTTCTTTCGGCGACGGCGAGACATTATTTGGGAATTTTGGGGTTTATGGTGGACAAATGTTTAATTTATTTACATACAATATCTTTGGGTTCTTTAACAGAAAGTCTGGGTCATATAATAGTATTGCTTTCGGCGACGGCGAGACATTATTTGGGAAAGTATTCGAGGGTCGTAAAAGGTACAATGTCATGATATTATGGAGGAATATGACACTTCCCCCCTTGAAAAAAAAGAAATTTTCATAAAGAAATTTCTTCAAAACAAATCCTTTAAGAAATACAATTATAAAAAACTAACGTAAAATAATATGAAGCTTAACTTAATATAGAGGTAGGAATAAAAAGGAGAGAGAAAAAAAAAATGTAAACTAACTTATACCTAAGAATATACAAACATATCTTTTACTAAGACATTTTTATGGACGGTCTTGGGGTGACTGATCTTCGCATGGACATGGAATTCGTAGTGGATGTGGTTGCTTCATTGGAACTTAGAAGGTTATTTAGTTCAATCCCTTCGCCCATTTTTGTTCTGGCTTCTTCTTCTAGAATTCTTGATATGTTTTGACTTGTCCCTGGAGTGGTATTTATATTTGTATTGAAAAGCTTAATACAGCAGGAATCCGATATGTGCTTTGGGCTTTTAGTACAACAAAACATACTTTTAATGCATGATATTAATCCGCACCACTTAAGAAAATTGTACACTATTACCAAAAGAACAACTGACGCGATAAAAGAAATAATGATAATGAACCAATGAGAGTGTTGAATAATAAATGGCTTCTTCAATTCTTCATCCAGCAATTGGTCCAGTTGTCCAAGTTTGTGATTCGCAAACTGTAAATCGTCCAATTTGATATTGGAAAGTCTTATTGGTTGTAGTGTGATTGGTGTGTTGTTGAATCTGGCTTCTTTGGCATAGCAGCAATCGTCAAGTGCAATATTGATATCTGAAATTTGTTTTGAAATATTCCGTGTAATGATTCCTGAGCTTTCCAAGATAATATTTTGAGTATAGCCTCTGCATTTGGGTTTCAAACTTAACAGCCCTGTTGATGCAATTTTTATATCTTCGATTGGAAAATTATCACAAGCCAGAGTAAGCTGTAAGGGCGTCGATAGTACGAAAAGCCAAGAGTTGTCGCTCAGTGGATGCCATATCTCGAAGTCTGCTTTGGAAGTAACGGTATGACAGTCAGCCGGGATTTTGGTAGAAAATGATGTAAACAATGCGACTTCGCACTTAGGAGGTTCTTGAATCCTTGTAGCTTGAGTGTTTTGGCTGATGAATTCCTCTTCTGTGATCCTTGTACACTTGGTAAGGTCTTTCATTTGCACATAACTAACCTTACTAATACTTATCAGCAGGTAAGGAAAATCCGGTAGGATATAGGAATGAATATCAGAAAAATTATGAGGTGTTGGAAGTGGCAATAATTTGAACAGATTGTAGGTCATTTCGTCAGTCAATGGAATTTCAATTGCAAAAATAATTATGTTATCAGAATGAAAAACTTTTAGTTTACTGATCTCAAAATATTTGTAAATAGTTGAATAAGATATTGGGAACGGTAATTGAAGTCCGTTGTTCAATTTGATTTCCGAAAGTACATTTAATAATTGTTTTGGTGTTATAACTTTCGGATGTAGGATATTATGTCTGGCCATTGTTATAGCTGAGATTAATAAATCATATTCTTCGTTCAGATCTTCTAATATTTGTGTGAGTAAGGCAATATGTGAACTGATGATAAGTTTCAGTTTGTTTACGTGAATACGTTTATTGGTATCTGCTGAGAAGGAGTTGAAAATTTTAATATTAGAGTTTAGAGTTTCTTGATTAGATTTAAGATTTCGTATACTAGAATTAAAATTAGATATCGTACTAGAAATTATGCCAATTTGTTGTTTCATCAAAAGTTGTGTATTTCTATTACTTTGAATTAGAGTTTTTATCGATTTGTCATAAAATTTAGCATCATCGGCATCAGGCATGCCAAATAGCCAATTGAATGCGTAAGAAGCACCATCAAAAATTCCTCTTTTAGTCTTTTTCGTATTAGTACCGATTATTTCGCTGACAACTTCAGATTTTCCGAGCAATTTATTAAACCGAAATTGGACGACTTTTATAGTATCTTTGCATAGAAAATTTTCAGATTCAACAATTTCATTACTATAACATAGATCGAATGACTTTTTCAATATTCCAGAAATAAATTTTATTTTCTTTTCATATCCAGTTACATTAAGAGGAGTAAATAGGACAAATTTAGAATTTGAAAGTTTAACTTGGCCAAGATTATTATAATAAAGGCCGGCATGATCGTGGAGATTAGTAATGTGATAATTATCGCCTCTAACACAAACGGAAATGGAAGTTAGTACAAGTAGGAACAGTAGATTAGCGTTATTAATCATTGTTGCTTTGATCTGAAACAAAAGGTTTTATCATATTAGTATGATACGTAATAATTTTTTTTCCTATTTGTAGTTGAATATTATTGTTATTGAAAACTTTAGTGACTTTATATGGGCCTTTAAAGTTAGGACTCAGTTTTTTATTTAGACCAGGGGAAATATGTTTATTTACAATGTAAACCATATCTCCTATTTTATAATGATTTTTTTTTATTTTGTTATCGTAATAAGTCTTCGATTTTTCTTTTGATTTCAAGATGTTGTTACGTGCCTGTTCTTGAGTTATGTTAAGTTTGAGTTTTAGGTTGCCTATGTAATCGTCATATGAATATTTAAATTCGGGTCTGCTAGTTATAGAGCTTGGCAAAAATGGTTTGGATCCAAATAATAGTTCATATGGTGTATAGTTAGTAGAAGAGTGAGTATGTGTATTGTAAGCGAACATTGCAAAAGGTATAAATTCGTCCCAGTTGTTTTGTTTGTCGTTAATGTAGTGTTTTAAATAATCTTTCAAAGTAAGGTGTGAACGCTCCAAAGCGCCATTAGATTCAGGGTGGTAGGGTGTGCTTGTGACATGCTTAGTTTTAAATAATTTAGTGGACATAAAATCAGTACCTTGATCAGATAAAATAGTTTTGGGAATACCGAATAAAGTTATAAATTTGCATAATTCATTTGATACTGTTATTGCTTCATGATTCGGTATAGGAATGGCATACGAATATTTCGTTAAATCGTCTTGCATCGTAAGGAGAAATCTAGATCCGTTTTCCGTAATTGGAAGAGGTCCAACTATATCAATAGCAAGTTTTTCGAAAGGCTTTTCGCTAGTTGTTGTTATCATCATAGGAGCTTTACTACTGGGTTTGAAATTTGTTTAGTTTATTTGACAAGAAGGACATTTTTTTATATATTTTTTTATGTCAGTTTTCATGTTCTGCCATTTATAACGTTCTTTTATCCTTTTATATGTTCTTGTAAAACCTGAATGTCCTGCTAGTTTTGAATCGTGATTTTCTTTTAGAATTGCGGAAATTTCCTCTTTTGAACTAATAATAATTTTTTCTGAACTAATAACACATATTTTTATATTCGTGTCCTTGAAAAGATAGTGTATCATTTCAAAATACATTGATTGTTTTAAATTTGGAGAATTTTTCGTTATGTCAGGTAAATAGAAGTATTTTATATTATCTCTGATTAGTTCAGTACGTAAGTTCCGGAGTGAATAAAAAACGTCTTTATAAGAAATATTTTCAAAATGAAAAGTCTTCACGAACATTAAATAGGATTTTTTATTGTTATTTTGTAACTTATAAGTTGAATATAATTCAAAGTTTGATTTTATGCTATCGTTGAAATCGAATTTGTTTTTTATGGACTCTGAAAACTGATTACTTTCGTCCATATCAGTAGAGAAATAAACTGCGTTTGGAAAAAAATCGAATAGATTTCCATTTTTTATTTCAAGTTGCGGATTGATATCTAAAGTTTTGTAATGATATTCTATAAAATTTTCAAAGGTATCATTTTTAGAAATAATGTTGATATAAAACGATGGCTTATTATATAGGTAATCAAATGGGAAAGTAACGGTATAAATATGATAAATGCCTGTATATTTGCAGCAAAACCGTCTTACTTATTGGTCTCCAAGAAAACATTATTATTATTACTCAAGACATGATTGGATAAGATTAAGATCTCAAATGTCACGCGTCGTCACACAGCTAGATAAGCCCGCCGACTGGCCCGACTTTGCCTCATTTGATTTTCTATTTTTAGTCGGCTTGTCACCATATTGTTGAGTAATCTTTACTTAGCGACTGGTAGTACAGTATAAGTTTAGTTATTGCACGCCTCTGTGGCCCAATGGATAAGGCATCGGCCTCCTAAGCCGAGGATTGTGGGTTCGAGTCCCACCAGAGGTACTATAATTTTTTCAGAGTGGTAGTACCGGTATTTGAGCTTATTTCGTGATTTAAACAGAAATTCAGGCACTATTTTTTTTGCTTAAATTTATGAGTAAAATTTTTATGTTCCATAAAACCAAAGTCTACAAAACAATCTTGATACACAATACAGGGTGTCCCAAGGTTGAGTGACTCATTTTAAATGCTTTTAACTGACACATTTTGCAGGTAAATATCTCTAAAAAGGGAAAAGAAAACGAGATGCGGTTTGTTCTGAAAGAATAAGGATTTTTAAGGTTTTTTTTTTCACAGTTTTGCCAAATCCTTAAATTTCATGAAATTTGGTTTTAGAGGCATGCGATTATTTGAAATAAAAATATTTCCCTATTTCTAATAGAACACCCCTTAGAAACACCCCGTATATTTTGTCATCGTCAGAAAGCCTGATTTTTCTCCTTTACAAAAATTTATAATTTTTTTCAATTAAAGTATCTCTAAATTGCATTGTATAGATTGCACTTTGTTGTCAAGGTTTTCATTGGTTCATAAAAGTTCCTATTAAACACAAAATAATTATTTTCTACAAACGTCACTAAAAGTGTCATTTTTAACGGATGCTGTCAGTGTCTAAAATGCCATTTTATGACACTGATGTTAAAAGGGATTACTTTTAGCACTAGTGCTAAAAGTAATCTCTTTTAGTGTGTTTGTAGAAAAAATAGTGTATGATATTTGTGCTAAAAGTGATTTTATTTTGTTCAAAGGGATGGAACACTCCGCCTTCGGCGTCGTGTCCCAAACTTTCCTTTCCACAAAATAAAATGTCACTTTTAGTTATATCATAAATAACTATTATCGATTTTTTTGCATCTACGTGAGAAAAAAATCATAATTCCATTTCTGAGCTTGAGATCCACTCGCAGTTTGTTTTATTCGATGAAAAGTTCCTCTATTCAATAAATCCTGAAAGTTTGAAGTCCCTCTGATTGCTTGAAGTATTTTTCAAACGCTTCCAAACAAGGGCGTACCCAGGATCTGAAATAGGGGGGGGGCTGACCAAAAAAAAAAAAAAAACAATGGATTTTGCATTTCTCTTTTTAATAACTAAATTTTGACATAACTCGCTTAATTTTTACTTCAATAACAATTTTCTTGGATTTGTCGCAAATTTATTTAAAACTTGATTTTCAAATTGCTCTCGATTTGATTTAATTAAATCACGATGCACACTCATGAGACATAATTCTGTTAACCTTTCCTCTCCCATGATACTTCTCAACCAAGTCTTCACTCTTCGAAGAGTACTGAAGGATCGTTCTACAGTGGCCGTGGTGCATGGAATTGTGATTAAAATCAAAAGTGCCTGTTTTAGGATGGGATAAAAAACATCGGTCTCGTCGAGAAGGTCAGTTATTTCGACGTCTTTTAGCTGGTCCTCAGTTGACTTTTTTTCCTTCCACAAATTATACCATAGGTCCATTTCCGCAGTAATATCGTTCAATTTATAAAACTGGGTAAAATATTGTGCATTTTGTTCTACTTGATTGGTTTCCATGTCGAGCATATATAATGGATGTATTTTTGTTAAGGCAAACGCTGGAGTATGTTCTTGAGAAAAGCGAATATTTAAAGAGGCTATAATTGAATCCAGATACGGTATAATTAACGAACGCTTCCAGTAGTCACTATCACAGTCTGATGGAGGATTGTTTCTATGTATTTGCCTCTTGGTAATTCGAGGGATAGAAATTTCTATTTCCAATTCCAATGCAAAGTCTTGTGCTTTTTTAAGTACTTCATCAATAACTAGGTCGGCATCTTCACGGTTTTTCTTCAGAACGTTAAGGATTACGTTCAGATGTTCTTGCAACTTAATTAAATCCATAGTTTTTGCTTGCAAGGCATTAACAACCGGCTCCAGTAAAGCTGAATATTTTGCAATTATAGTTAGGGCAACAATTAGTGAGGGTTTGGTAACGGCGGCATGCAACTGGTACGCAGATTTTCTCGTGGCGTAGTTTCCTTCGATAGATAGTTTTTCAAGTGATTTCACAATTTCGAGGAAATTTTGTGCAAATAAGCGAATACTTTTGTTTTTTTCAGACCATCTAGTCTCACACAGTCGTGATAGATTAGGAGCGGAACTTCTGCGAGTGGTGGATTCCCTGAAAAAGGTTATAACACCCTTTACGGTGCCAATAGTGTTTCTAATTTCCGGAACATTATTTGCATCATTGACAAGATTTATTTTATGGTTTGAGCAATGAAAAAATAATGCTCGTGTGTACTTTTTCCTTAAAATCGCTTGTACGCCACCCTCTTTGCCCGCCATCGTAGCGCAGCCATCAAAACCAAGTCCTACACAACTATGCGGTGAAAAATTATAGCTAACTAAAAAATTGTCTATTGCATTGGCAATTGCTGGGGCATCCTGTGCTGTCAGCTCCACAAAACCCACAAATTCTTCTCGGACTTTTTTTTTACTTTCATCATAGAAACGCAAGCCAATGGATAGCTGCTCCTTTCCTGAAACGTCGGCTGTCTCGTCGGCCAAAACTGTGTAGAACATGGCTTTCTTTGCATCATTTATCACACTCTCCCTAATAACTTCGCCACATAAATATGAGTTGGTTTTGTATTTTTGGTGACGTATAAACAGCATTTCTACGACACTTTTCCAGGTGATTCTTTAATTTGATGTCGCCCGACTCAACTCGCAAATTCATTAGATCGAAAAAAACTCCCTCATCTGCTTCTTTTCCTCGTAGAGGCACATCGTGTGTGCCACAGAATACTACACAGGAAATAAAAGAGGCCAATATTTGCTTGTTCTCTTCGATTGTTTTTTGGTGGAAACTTTGAACTTGAATGTCCACAGGTATATTTTCGAGAAAGGCCTTTACAGCAGCAGATGCAGATTTGTGAAAGTTATTGGTGGCATGTTTACGACAATCTTCGTGCATATTCCTAAACTTCGTAAATGGTCTGATCATAAATGAACCTAACACTCCCCTTACTGTGCCAGTAGAAGGAGGAAATAAAACACAGTGCTTACACAGAGCACCCTTTAGTCGCTTGGAATACACTAACCATGGTGTGTATTGATCTAACCAAGCATAATTAAATTTTCTTCGCAAATGACTGGCATCGGCTGCAAAATCGTAATTCTTGGGTGGAACCCACGGATTTTTTAACAACTCTTTTTTTCTTTCCATCGTCAGGTGAAATGTTTGTCCTACATAACGACCCAAGTCATTTTCGTGGCAACCATCATTCTCTTCAATTTCGGGATTGACTATAGAGCCAGATGTTGACGGTAAAGATTCTAAATTAGGAGCAGTGACTTTCTTAGATCTCAAAGAATTTAGCGGTTGCTCAGATTCAGATTCAGTTTTAGATGGGCTTGGCGATGAAATTTGATCATTGTTATCATCGCTCCCGCTGCTACTGTCATGTTCTTTTTTCCTCTTGAGAGTTTTAGTAGCTGCAAAACACAATAATGCCGCTATTAGTATTTTATACAGTGTGAGTGATATCCATGTTAGTGTTTTGTTTAACATGTAACATGGAAAAAAACATTTTGTTTTTTTTAATTGGAATTTACAGATATTACACAAATGTCGTCGAATGTAACTTACTAACTGTAACTTACCTGTTTGAAAAAATTTCCTGATATCCATTTATCAGTGTGGAGATACCGAGATGCCCGAAATAGGTAGATTCAGCAGATTTTCCAATAAGTACTGTAACGTTTTTAGCGTGAACTTGTTCGACTACGATGTGATAAAAGCTGCCAATTAATTAAAACTATACTTTTATTAACACTTAACTAAAATTCACTCTGATTAATTTAACTAAACACACTAACTAGTTTATGTAACGCCTTGTATCTTGTATTTATTTATAAAAGTATTCTATTCTTCAACCCGGCACTGGCGAAATCTGCCCTCGCCGCCCGACATTGTTCCTTTTATATCCGAAGCGCCTGCTTCTCGAAGATTCTCTCCGCAGCACGTACGAAGCTTCGCGCTGCGTCTCGAGAATTCTCCACGCGGCCGGGAAGAGTCAGAGGCGGACTCAGGGTAATTTTCGTTACAGTACAATCTAATATAAATTTCTGACAATGTTTACTAGTGTAACGTAACTGCTAACAACATAGCATAGACGTTTATCAACAACTAAGTAAATTAAGTTTACTTGCAGTACTTGCACAAACAAATTAACATTGAATAACAAATGAAAATAATCGAATTCCGTTAGAAAAACAACACAATACAACAAATTCGCAGGGGCCAGGATCGTAATAGAAAATTCATATTTCTTTGCTAATTCCGCTAATTGCAAATCTAGTAGGCTGTGCAGTGCGCTGCGTTTGACTTACGTAGGTATATGAATATATTTTAGTAGTATTTAGTAGTATATTTTTCGGGTTTGTAATTTTTTTAGTAAAACCATAGTGGTTTATTTTGATTTTTTTATTTTCTGCACTTAGCGGAGCCTTTTTATAATTTATAAAAAAATTTAGGGGGGGGGCAGCTGCCCCCCCTGCCCCTCGCTGGGTACGCCCTTGCTTCCAAAGGTGATTTAATAGGAATTTTACATGATTTTCTTGCATCGAAGTGAGAAAAAAATCCATAATACCATTTCTGAGCCTGAGATCCATTCGCGGTTTGTTTTGTTTGAGAAAAAAACCCTACTCAATAAATACCGAAAGTTTGAAGTCCCTCTGATTGCTTGAAGTATTTTTCAGAAGCTTCCAGAGGTGATTTATTAGAAAGGACATGGCACACATCTTATGGGTTTTGCAGGGACCGGTCGATTTTTTTAAAAATTTGGTATGTTGTAGTACTAGCAAAAATAAGCATTTTTTTTTTTCGTTTTCGTGCCTTTCAATGTAGAATCATTTGGACCTTGGGCTAATGAAGCTAAAAAATTTATTTCAGACTTAACAAATAAAATTAAGCATCAAAAAATACATAACTTCGTTACCCAACCATCAGTATCGCAACACAAAGGGGAAACGCGGCCCCAGCTTTGGGAACCATACCAGCAGATCATGGCTTGGATTGCTTGGATGAGGTTTTCTATTTATAATTTTTATATACGTTTATATAGTTCATACCAAATAAAGTTAATGAAAATAATCAGTGAAAAGCATTTTTCATTATTGCACCAAATCTCTAACTATACAGGGTGACCCAGTGAAGTGGGTCCGAAAATCATAAAACAAGCCTTTTAATTATCGACGTTGGCGCGCCCTGCAAGCTACATCAAGATTTCGCAAATAAATAGTCTGGATGAGCCTGATATACTATACTATACAGGGTGGCTAAGATTGCTTTGCGTATTCTTTTAGAAATCCTGTCCTGTTCTTAGAAATAGTATTAGGTATACCAAAAAGGTCGCGCTGGATTTTATTTGTCCGTGACTTTTTCAATTTTTATCCGATTTAAGAAAATTTGGTCTAAATAGAGCTTATATCACAGATATATCATGAAATATAAGATCGAAAAAAATGTGAAAAATTCGAGTTCGAAATTGGAAACAGGACCCAATGGTAAAAAGGGTATAATGTTGAGAGCAATTACCCAATCACAATTCATCAGTTGTCACAAATTCCTAAAAATCGGTGTGATATGAGATATTAACTTATACCTATTCAGCGCAGCCAGACCTCCTATTTTTAATATGAGACTCATATATTTTAACTGTTTCTCATATCTCATATTAGCATGTTTAATATGAGACTATTTCTTATATATTTTCCTCAAAAAACTCCATGTGTTTGTCCACGACTTGTTACAAGAAATGAGACTGACGGATCAGGAGGAGTATCTAACTACCTAAAAAAACGTCCGGCAATACATTCCAAAATGTGCTAAAAATCTTAGCTTATTGTCAATATGAGAGCTTTTTCGTATTCGGGCATTTTGCAGTACCTACATACAATGTTCTCATATATTATTATCCAATCTCATATAATTTTATACAGGGTCTCCTATTCTCAAAACTCAAGTATCTGGTAACCCTAATTCAGCGTGTGATATAATATCGCACAGGTCAATTAATTAAGTGCGTGCCCATTTTTCAGGTACACCTTGTAGTTTATTCAAAGTCTTGGATCAAAAAATTAAATGAAATTAAAATCTTCAACTTGGACGGGATTCTTGGGTCGATTTACAGGATAGTAATTTTCCTATTCTTACTGTTGAGTATTTGAGAACTAAAACTTTTGGAACATATCAAGTAAAGTTATCTCATGCATACATCACATCCAGGGACCAGGGGGTCAATTCTTGAATATTCTCGCATACGCAAGTTGATTTGAATTCGAATGACAGCAATGTTAAATGAATAGGAAACGTTCGAAATAATATCAATTCTCGTATGCGAGATTATTCAAGAATTGGGTCTCAGGGCCCGTATTCTCGTAACCGGGGAATAGCGTTCTCAAGAGGAAACAATTGCTCTCTCTTTGTCAGTATTATGGAAATAACAATATGGGCGACTAAGTAGATCAAATTCGCTGTTCCCCGGCTACGAGAAAACGGGCCCAGGATAACAACAAATTTTTGTTTCAAGTTAAGGAATTTGAGCCAGCTCTTTTAAGGGCCAAAATATTTTTGCGGTTCACACAAATAACGAAACATTTACTTTTTGTATAATTTTTGCTTCCCCCGTGCAGATGCAAAGTTGGTGCTAGAACTTTGGGAATGTGCTCCCACATTTCTACCGTTGTTTGGTACTTGGGCTACACTCGACATGAAAACAATGTATGAAGTACCGAAGTACCCATCAAATACGTTACTCAGGTGTATAGTCAAGACAGTGCAAATTGGCAGAAGGTAATCACGATTCTTGAAGTGAAATTATTATAGTGTATTTAGGTTGTATTTTAATTGTTGTTATTGTGTTACAGTGTTACCATTCTCCCACTGTAAGTATCATAAGCTCGTTAATTCTTTGTGTTTGATCCAAGACTTTGGATAAAATACACCGTGTGCCTGAAAAATGTCCTCGTACTTAATTAATTGACCTTCTGTACAATATTATATCACACACTGGATATGTGTGACTGTCTCATATCACACCGATTTTTAGGAATTGTGACAACTAATGAATTGTGATTTGTTAATTGTTCTCAACATTATACCCTTTCGGCCTTTGGGTCCTGTTTTCAATTTCAAATTTCGTCACAATCGAATAAAAAGTTATTAGGAGAGTGGGGCAACTTCGACATGCGAGGCAAGTTTGTCACCGCGCTTTACTAGGAATCGGTTGGATTCGGAAGTTCCGAAACTGGCTTGAGGGTGCATCGTACGTATCAGTTTAGTTGCTCCTTAAGTCTGGAGAAGGTAGCTAGGTACTCAATTTGTCGCATAAAACGCAATTATTATCGAGTGTTTAAATTTCTGATCTAAGGATTGGCTATTACTTTTTAATAATACTTTCGTTCCGTTAGAGCGTTCTATTTCGAAAGTTAATTTTTACAGAGAGACTTTGACCCATCTTTTGTAGAAATATTTGATAATAGGCGGTAAAAAAGGCTCCTGTAAGATGTTTTTAAATATTTTACTAGAATCCGCTTGGGTGGGGCAACTTCGCCAATCGTTATTCCGGACTGCCGAACTATTATTTTTATTTCTAGGATGGTTAGAGATTATAAAAAAAACGATTTGATGTATACGAAGAAGAGCAGTTAATTTTTACTAACTGTGATTTAGGTAGAAAATAAAATAGAGGTATTTGTATCAGAATAATGCTGCCGAATTTGCCCCCTAGGGGAGGGGAAGTTCGTCACTTGACATTGATGCAAAAAAAAAAATTCTCTTTGAATTTTTACGATATTGGTTTTAAATGCCTATTACCTACTAAAGAAATGTTATCACTATAGATAAAGTTGTGTTTATTTCTGTAAATACAAATCGTTTTTTAAAATCTTGCAAACCTTAACATGTCGAAGTTGCCCCACTCTCCCCTACTTTTTATCACTCTTCGCTATCGCACTTCTCATTTTTTTAGATTTCATCACATCTCTGTGATACAAGCTTTATTTTAGGACCGCATGCACATTTTTTTAGATCGGACAAAAATTTAAAAAGTTACGGGCAAATAAAATCCAGCGCGACTTTGCTGGTAACATTATTTCTAAGTATAAGGCAGGATTTATAAAAGAATACGCAATCTTAGCCTCCCTGTACCTATAGTACATATATTATTAAGCTTATCTAGACTAATTTATTAGCGAAATGGAAAACAAAAATCCCGATAGTAGCTTGCAGGGCGCGCCAACATCCATAATAATTAAAATGCTTGTTTGATAATTTTCGGACCCACTTTACTGGGTCACCCTGTATAGAGATTTAGTGCAATGATGAAAAATGCTTGTTTTTGCTATTACCACGACATACAAAAAAATCCAACGGTCCCCTTCTCGAAAACTCATGTTGAAAGATGTGCTGAAAGAAAAATCAGGCTTTCTGACCACTGATCTCATGGCAAAACATACAGAGTAGGTATTACATTGAAAATAAGGCAGTAATTCTATTTCAAAAAATGGCATGTCTGATGTGAAAACAAATTTCAGCAAATTTTAGGATGTGAAAAGAAAAAAATATTCTAATTCTGCCGGAACAAACCGCATCTCGTTCTTCGAGATATTTACCTGCAAAATGAAATGTGTCAGTTTACCTGTATATTATTATACCTTTCCTTAAAAAGCCCGGAAAAAAGGTTGCCATTGAATTAGTCCAGGAGGCAGTAAAATTTTTTAGCACTTATTTTCCCAGTTGGTGTATATTTAATAGTTTGTTCTCTTGGTGATACGATACAAAACAAGAATATTTGAGTTTCGCAAAAATTTTCGGATGGGTTCACAAGATCAATGAAAAATACAAGTACACTTATTTGCCCAGTCATAAATATTTTACATTCACTATAATAGAACATAAAGTATATGAAAATAGCAATTTGGCTTATCTCAGACAGTGGAAAGTGAGTCTGGCTGAAATTTCTCGGATATTCAATTGTTCACTTGCTAGACATATTATCCGTACTCACAGATTAGCCAGACTATTTTTTTACGTAACTTCAGTATACTTCACATTAGTAGCCTTATTTTTATCACTGGAAAAAATAAGGGCCGTGCATTCGTCAGCTCTAATGCTAGTTTTACATTGACAATTTAAATTGATAAATTTGTTTGCCAATTTATTTGCCAATTTGTGTTGGCTTAACAATGGCTTGACTTCGTTTTACACCAGATCAACTTGTTGACAACATAAATTACAATAAACAGTTCTACCAACTTAACCAGAATTTCAAGGTTAAGTTTTTATTTATGATTCACAGAGAAATATATTCAAGGATGTTTAATAATACAACTAGAAGAAACTGAAGATAAAAGAATAAACTGAACATCAACAAGCAAATGATAAATAGAAATAATTATCCTCACCTCGCTTTAATATTTTTAAAGTGTTATTTCTAGGTTGAAAGCCTGAATTGACACAAAAATTGACGGAAAAATAGAACATGCGCTAATCCGTCAATAAATTGAGCAAGAACTTGAACAAGTTAAATTGTCGCTAAGTTGGCGTTTTACATTATCAATATTTCTTGATAAGCAAGTTGATCAATAAATTGACCAATAAATTTTCAGTGTAAAACCGTCTTAACGCATTTTGCGCCTCAACCCATCGGAAAACCCCCCCTAAAAATATATGAATTTTGCTTAGAATTACTAATAGTTGGGGAGCTGGCGTCAAAAACATGCAAGAGTTTTCTCAAGGCTGATATTTTCAAAATAGGCCGTACTTTAGTGTTGGAAGGCTAGTGTAGAGTCAGCACTCACAGTTCCGAGACAGCTGGCCCTGGGACGCGGGCAAAGTTGTAATTTTAAGAAGCATCTAAACTGTTTTCTCAAAGCTCAAAATTTATAGAAATTTTGCACATTATCTGTTTGAAGGTCACAGATAACGTATGTAAATCGTCAGACTTTAGTTCGTTGCAAAAATGGGGTCAGACGTCCTCAAAGTTTTTATTTTATGGAATTTTCTTCAGGTATATTTGTCAAATACCTGCAAAAATATATTTTGACAGGACACCGAAGAAAATGCCATAAAATAAAAACTTTGAGGGCGTCTGACACCCTTTTCACAGCGACCTAGACGTCTGACGATTTACACACGTTATCTTTGACCTTCAAACAGATAATGTGCAAAATTTCTATTAACTTTGAGATTTGAGGCAACAGTTAGATACATCTTAAAATAATAACTTTGCGCGTGTCCCAACGCCAGCTGTCCCGGAACTGTGAGTGCTGACTGTACACTAGCCTTCCAACACTAAAATACGACCTATTTTGAAAATATCAGCCTTGAGAAAACTCTTGCATGTTTTCGACGCCACCTCCTGGACTATAACCCTACAATTCTATCCATGTTGTCTGACTGGGAAAATAAATGCCGAAAATCGTCACTACCTCGTAGACTATATGACCTTCAAGTTTAAAATTTTCTTCTATGTCATATCTTTTAAGTATTCTTCATCATGTTCACATAAATTTACAATCTACATTGAATTGACTTGTTGCTTGCTTCTTGTACGGACCCATCCTAACCTTGTTTTACTTACGGTTGGTCGGATTTTTGATGTAAAATTTCTTGAGCATAAAGAAGAAAGGCATTGCTTGACCAATTAGAATCTTAGGGGAAGCATTAGCAACATTTTTTAAAGTTTCTTTGCCCAGATAATCATATTTTCTGTACATATCTTCAAAATCAATTTCTTGGCTTAAAAGGGATACATTTTTCACGGTTCTTGCATTTCTGATTTTAAATTTTTTAGATTCATTGACTTCGGAAATTTTAAGGGATACTAACATAGAATTATTTTCCGTTTTTGATACCTTAATTATTTGCCCATTGTAAACAAATTGGCGAAGTAGGTCCTTTTATATCCTATTCACAATCCGTAGTCCAAAGGTAAAGGTAAAGGTAAAAAAAAAACACTCCTATCTTAGATTTTCATAAACTATCATTCGATACCAACTTTGAATTTAATCGGAGATTAAATTCAATTGGAATTTTTAATCATAGATTAAATTCAAAGTTGGTGTCGAATGATAGTTTATGAAAATCTAAGATAGGAGTGTGAAATCGGTTTTCCTCCAAAATTAACCGTTTAGGTTTTACAGCCTGTCAAAGTTGCAAAAAGTCAATTTTCAATTGTCAATATTTCCGAAACAGTTGAACTTAGGTATAGGGTATATCACATGAAATCTACTCAGAATTTCACGTGGAATCCAAATATACAATCACATACAGGGTGTTCTATTTGAAAAAACAAAGTTGGTCTAGATAGCAAACAAACCAGAAGTGACACAGGCAATACGTTTAAGTAGAATTGTGGAAAATAATTACCTGAGCAACTTTCATGAAGGTCATTTTTTCGTATACGAGGTAATTAAAAAGTTACAGGTATTATGCGCGACTTTTTTGCCACTCTGTATATGAAAATTAATGCCACTTTTCGTTGTAATTTTATAACTCAAGAACGGACTCACCTAGCCAAACCAAATGTTTAGGCTTTGTTCGGACTATTTATTAGATGGTTTATGTGAAGTTTGCACAAAATCGGTCGAGCGGTTCTTCATTTATCACATTTTTTGTAATAAATGAATTATTCAATAAACGGAGGATCATTTTGTTAATGGGGATTTTGCTGTCAAATTGAAACTTTTTTCAGCGTTGACAGTACCAGCATGTTGTTATGTCATTATTGTGGCCATTTCATTATAGACCGGTGCATAACGACCATTTTTTTAAAACGATTTTCTCCCGTCTGCCATTAAGGGTGGTTATTCTTTATGCAATAAGAAGTGGAATGGCCGAAATTTCAAAGAGCCCCGCGTGTGACAATACAATGATATGCTAATTTGAAAATGTAATGAAAAGTGGAGATTTGGATCAATATTATCCCGTCTGCCACACATTGTGAAGGTAATTTAAACAAAAATGAGTAGAAGGAAGCTAAACGGCAGAAACCCTAGGTTAGTATAAAGTGTCATATAACTAATTTCAAAATGTCGCCAAAATCGGACATGTGGATCGACGACCTCCCGTCTGCCAAATTAAATTTATGTTGCATTTACGATTTAGAGATCAATAAGGAAATGGCAGAAAATCTTGGTTGGTATAATAATATTTAACAATTTTTGAAGTTGTATCAAAATGCTGAGATGTTGAAACAATTTTCTCCCATCTGCCATTTGGAAGATAAGTTTGACATGTAAAGTAAAATCCAAGAAATGTATTGGCAGATGTATCCAAGGTATATTAACAATTGGCAGAAACGATAAAAATGTCAAAATTTTTCAAAGTTGAGATGAATTTTTTCCCGTCTGCCAGTAATATATTGAATTAGCTACTACTAAAAGCTTAAATTTTGACTGGCAGAAATTGCAGGCTGATACAAGTTCTTATAATTGATTAACAAAATTGGAACAAATATTGTTCATATCATGAACGTTTTCAACCCGTCTGCCGTTTGTTTCAGTGAAATGTAGTTATGAGAATATGCATATTCTCAATATGGCAGAAACCGCAATGAGCTGCATACGTTGCACAATTATTGTTAAATTGCGAAAAATGTTTATGTGGCCAAACAATTTTCTCCCGTCTGACAACCGGTTAATTAAAATTAAAGTTGCTCTCAAGACACCTAAATATGATAAGGCAGAACAATAAAAAATTGTATCTTTAGGAACAAAATGTTTTATTCATCAACATGATCAAAAACAGCATCGTCGTAATTATCATCAGCATCGTTTTCATTGTCATCTATCACTTTGGAGTCACTTCCATCACAACTGATGTCACCTTTTCCCAAGAATCGTAAACTCTAAGGATTGCTCAATCCCATAAGACATACGTTCATAAAAACATCGAAGATGGAGGAGTGTGAATGACGTCACGCAGTCCTTGATCGGTTTATTTTTTATTATGACAGTGCACTTTCCTTGCATTTTCAAACGTTAAAAATTGTTATTTTGAGGTTATTTCCTTTGAAAACTGTGTTTTTTTTAGTAGATTATACCACGAGTCAATAATGATAGCTATTAATCCCGAGGAATATTTACGAACTGAGCCGCGTTAGTGGCGAGGGAGTAACATTCCGAGGGAATAATAGCCATTATTTCGAGTAGTATACTCTACTTTATTTACGACAAATTAATTTATTTGAGATTTTCAATGAACAAATTTCATCCATCTCAATTCTCAATGAAAATCCACAAGCACTATACACGTTTGACACTGACACTTTTGCGGAATAATGACCATTAATTCCGCTACTCGTATTTATTCCCTGGGGGAATAACATATACAGGGTGTCCCACGAGGTTTCTCCCAAATGATAACTTCGGAACGCATCATCGTATGTTCCAATGTATAATTTTTTATTAATTTCTTTACCAAAGCCTCAACAAATATGGTATTGCCGATTTTATTATTTAATTTTCTAACGAAAAATGCCATAATATACCATGAGTTACATTTAAGATTCGAAAGATGACGTCACTTGACCGAAATTGAAGCGAAACTGGTGAAATTGGATGACAATGGTAAAAGCGGTACAAAAAGTTACCCAGATCCTGAAAATTTCAATTATATTGGATGACGCGTTCCGAAGTTATTACCTGAGAGAAACGTCGTGGGACACCCTGTATAATTATACTGCCAAAATTAGAAGTATAATACTTACATTAAACATTAGTCGTGAATAAAATTAATTTATTAATTTTATTCACGTGTAATTAATTAATAAATTAATTTATTAATTTTAAAACTAGCAGACTTCAAAAGTTTGTGTGCTTGAGGCTTGAGTGGTTGGCTAATTATAGGAAGACGAGTTTGTTTGCTTCTGCTTATCAGCAAGGTAATTTCAAACCTAGAATACCACCACATATTGCCAAAAAGTAAAAAAAAAACAGGGATTGGAGTTAAGCTGGCCCCCGGATTTATTTGTGTATGGAAGTGAGCACAATTCACATAAATACCGGCACAATTGAGCACAAAACGGGCACAATTGAATACAGTTGAGAAACAGTAGAAAACCAAATGTAGGGTGCCAACCAATTTTGCCTTTTGATAGGTATTCAGTTCTTTTGATAGTAACTCTACTCAATTAAGTTGGCAGACAAACGGGAGAAAATTGCAATTTAACAACCATATGTGCAACACGTGTGTGAAGACAGCAGACGAAAGATAGCAGATGACAGAGCCGAAGGTAGCCGATTGTAGATACACTGCCCAACCTAGTCTCAAAGTCCACCTAATATTTTAATGATTTTTTATTTGAAAATATCTCATTTTATTGGGATGATTAAAGACTTTTTTGGTTATTATAAAAGTATTTGACCAAACGCCTACCCTTGGCCTAGCAAATGGAACAAAAAATTATCCGTACTTCTTGAACCATGGGATTATACATCAAAGTGAGAGTGATTTTTAGCTGCCATGTGAGTGGGTAATAACCCCCTACCCTTGGTTTGGACTCGCAAGCCGTAGGGGATGAAATATGATTTTTTCAATTCCTAGCAGATGAAGACAGAAATAAATTCGTAACTCTAAAACCGTGGGATTGTACACCAAAGTGAGGGTGGTTTTTAGTTGCTATGTGAGTGGGTAATAACCCCCTACCCTTGGTTTGGACTCGCAAGCCGTAGGGGATGAAATATGATTTTTTCAATTCCTAGCAGATGAGGACAGAAATAAATTCGTAACTCTAAAACCGTGGGATTGTACACCAAAGTGAGGGTGGTTTTTAGTTGCTATGTGAGTGGGTAATAACCCCCTACCCTTGGTTTGGACTCGCAAGCCGTAGGGGATGAAATATGATTTTTTCAATTCCTAGCAGATGAGGACAGAAATAAATTCGTAATTTTAAAACCATGGGATTGTACACCAAAGTGAGGGTGGTTTTTAGTTGCTATGTGCGTGGGTAATAACCCCCTACCCTTGGTTTGGACTCGCAAGCCGTAGGGGATGAAATATGATTTTTTCAATTCCTAGCAGATGAGGACAGAAATAAATTCATAATTTTAAAACCATGGGATTGTACACCAAAGTGAGGGTGGTTTTTAGTTGCTATGTGCGTGGGTAATAACCCCCTACCCTTGGTTTGGACTCGCAAGCCGTAGGGGATGAAATATGATTTTTTCAATTCCTAGCAGATGAGGACAGAAATAAATTCGTAATTTTAAAACCATGGGATTGTACACCAAAGTGAGGGTGGTTTTTAATTGCTATGTGAGTGGGTAATAACCTCCTACCCTTGGTTTGGACTCGCAAGCCGTAGGGGATGAAATATGATTTTTTTCAATTCCTAGCAGATGAAGACAGAAATAAATTCGTAACTCTGAAACCATGGGATTGTACACCAAAGTGAGGGTGGTTTTTAGTTGCTATGTGCGTGGGTAATAACCCCCTACGCTTGGTTTGGACTCGCAAGCCGTAGGGGATGAAATATGATTTTTTCAATTCCTAGCAGATGAAGACAGAAATAAATTCGTAACTCTAAAACCGTGGGATTGTACACCAAAGTGAGGGTGGTTTTTAGTTGCTATGTGAGTGGGTAATAACCCCCTACCCTTGGTTTGGCTCGCAAGGCGTAGGGGATGAAATATTATTTTTTTAATTCCTAGCAGATGAGGACAGAAATAAATTCGTAATTTTAAAACCATGGGATTGTACACCAAAGTGAGGGTGGTTTTTAGTTGCTATGTAAGTGGGTAATAACCCCCTACCCTTGGTTTGGACTCGCAAGCCGTAGGGGATGAAATATGATTTTTTCAATTCCTAGCAGATGAGGACAGAAATAAATTCGTAATTTTAAAACCATGGGATTGTACACCAAAGTGAGGGTGGTTTTTAGTTGCTATGTGAGTGGGTAATAACCTCCTACCCTTGGTTTGGACTCGCAAGCCGTAGGGGATGAAATATGATTTTTTTCAATTCCTAGCAGATGAAGACAGAAATAAATTCGTAACTCTGAAACCATGGGATTGTACACCAAAGTGAGGGTGGTTTTTAGTTGCTATGTGCGTGGAAAATAACCCCCTACCCTTGGTTTGGACTCGCAAGCCGTAGGGGATGAAATATGATTTTTTCAATTCCTAGCAGATGAAGACAGAAATAAATTCGTAACTCTAAAACCGTGGGATTGTACACCAAAGTGAGGGTGGTTTTTAGTTGCTATGTGAGTGGGTAATAACCCCCTACCCTTGGTTTGGCTCGCAAGGCGTAGGGGATGAAATATTATTTTTTTAATTCCTAGCAGATGAGGACAGAAATAAATTCGTAATTTTAAAACCATGGGATTGTACACCAAAGTGAGGGTGGTTTTTAGTTGCTATGTGAGTGGGTAATAACCCCCTACCCTTGGTTTGGACTCGCAAGCCGTAGGGGATGAAATATGATTTTTTCAATTCCTAGCAGATGAGGACAGAAATAAATTCGTAATTTTAAAACCATGGGATTGTACACCAAAGTGAGGGTGGTTTTTAGTTGCTATGTGCGTGGGTAATAACCCCCTACCCTTGGTTTGGACTCGCAAGCCGTAGGGGATGAAATATGATTTTTTCAATTCCTAGCAGATGAAGACAGAAATAAATTCGTAACTCTAAAACCGTGGGATTGTACACCAAAGTGAGGGTGGTTTTTAGTTGCTATGTGAGTGGGTAATAACCCCCTACCCTTGGTTTGGACTCGCAAGCCGTAGGGGATGAAATATGATTTTTTCAATTCCTAGCAGATGAGGACAGAAATAAATTCGTAATTTTAAAACCATGGGATTGTACACCAAAGTGAGGGTGGTTTTTAGTTGCTATGTGCGTGGGTAATAACCCCCTACCCTTGGTTTGGACTCGCAAGCCGTAGGGGATGAAATATGATTTTTTCAATTCCTAGCAGATGAGGACAGAAATAAATTCATAATTTTAAAACCATGGGATTGTACACCAAAGTGAGGGTGGCTTTTAGTTGCTATGTGCGTGGGTAATAACCCCCTACCCTTGGTTTGGACTCGCAAGCCGTAGGGGATGAAATATGATTTTTTCAATTCCTAGCAGATGAAGACAGAAATAAATTCGTAACTCTAAAACCGTGGGATTGTACACCAAAGTGAGGGTGGTTTTTAGTTGCTATGTGAGTGGGTAATAACCACCTACCCTTGGTTTGGACTCGCAAGCCGTAGGGGATGAAATATGATTTTTTCAATTCCTAGCAGATGAGGACAGAAATAAATTCGTAATTTTAAAACCATGGGATTGTACACCAAAGTGAGGGTGGTTTTTAATTGCTATGTGAGTGGGTAATAACCTCCTACGCTTGGTTTGGACTCGCAAGCCATAGGGGATGAAATATGATTTTTTCAATTCCTAGCAGATGAAGACAGAAATAAATTCGTAACTCTAAAACCGTGGGATTGTACACCAAAGTGAGGGTGGTTTTTAGTTGCTATGTGAGTGGGTAATAACCCCCTACCCTTGGTTTGGCTCGCAAGGCGTAGGGGATGAAATATTATTTTTTTAATTCCTAGCAGATGAGGACAGAAATAAATTCGTAATTTTAAAACCATGGGATTGTACACCAAAGTGAGGGTGGTTTTTAGTTGCTATGTAAGTGGGTAATAACCCCCTACCCTTGGTTTGGACTCGCAAGCCGTAGGGGATGAAATATGATTTTTTCAATTCCTAGCAGATGAGGACAGAAATAAATTCGTAATTTTAAAACCATGGGATTGTACACCAAAGTGAGGGTGGTTTTTAGTTGCTATGTAAGTGGGTAATAACCCCCTACCCTTGGTTTGGACTCGCAAGCCGTAGGGGATGAAATATGATTTTTTTCAATTCCTAGCAGATGAAGACAGAAATAAATTCGTAACTCTGAAACCATGGGATTGTACACCAAAGTGAGGGTGGTTTTTAGTTGCTATGTGCGTGGAAAATAACCCCCTACCCTTGGTTTGGACTCGCAAGCCGTAGGGGATGAAATATGATTTTTTCAATTCCTAGCAGATGAAGACAGAAATAAATTCGTAACTCTAAAACCGTGGGATTGTACACCAAAGTGAGGGTGGTTTTTAGTTGCTATGTGAGTGGGTAATAACCCCCTACCCTTGGTTTGGCTCGCAAGGCGTAGGGGATGAAATATTATTTTTTTAATTCCTAGCAGATGAAGACAGAAATAAATTCGTAACTCTAAAACCGTGGGATTGTACACCAAAGTGAGGGTGGTTTTTAGTTGCTATGTGAGTGGGTAATAACCCCCTACCCTTGGTTTGGACTCGCAAGCCGTAGGGGATGAAATATGATTTTTTCAATTCCTAGCAGATGAGGACAGAAATAAATTCGTAATTTTAAAACCATGGGATTGTACACCAAAGTGAGGGTGGTTTTTAGTTGCTATGTGCGTGGGTAATAACCCCCTACCCTTGGTTTGGACTCGCAAGCCGTAGGGGATGAAATATGATTTTTTCAATTCCTAGCAGATGAGGACAGAAATAAATTCATAATTTTAAAACCATGGGATTGTACACCAAAGTGAGGGTGGTTTTTAGTTGCTATGTGCGTGGGTAATAACCCCCTACCCTTGGTTTGGACTCGCAAGCCGTAGGGGATGAAATATGATTTTTTCAATTCCTAGCAGATGAAGACAGAAATAAATTCGTAACTCTAAAACCGTGGGATTGTACACCAAAGTGAGGGTGGTTTTTAGTTGCTATGTGAGTGGGTAATAACCCCCTACCCTTGGTTTGGACTCGCAAGCCGTAGGGGATGAAATATGATTTTTTCAATTCCTAGCAGATGAGGACAGAAATAAATTCGTAATTTTAAAACCATGGGATTGTACACCAAAGTGAGGGTGGTTTTTAATTGCTATGTGAGTGGGTAATAACCTCCTACCCTTGGTTTGGACTCGCAAGCCGTAGGGGATGAAATATGATTTTTTTCAATTCCTAGCAGATGAAGACAGAAATAAATTCGTAACTCTGAAACCATGGGATTGTACACCAAAGTGAGGGTGGTTTTTAGTTGCTATGTGCGTGGAAAATAACCCCCTACCCTTGGTTTGGACTCGCAAGCCGTAGGGGATGAAATATGATTTTTTCAATTCCTAGCAGATGAAGACAGAAATAAATTCGTAACTCTAAAACCGTGGGATTGTACACCAAAGTGAGGGTGGTTTTTAGTTGCTATGTGAGTGGGTAATAACCCCCTACCCTTGGTTTGGCTCGCAAGGCGTAGGGGATGAAATATTATTTTTTTAATTCCTAGCAGATGAGGACAGAAATAAATTCGTAATTTTAAAACCATGGGATTGTACACCAAAGTGAGGGTGGTTTTTAGTTGCTATGTGAGTGGGTAATAACCCCCTACCCTTGGTTTGGACTCGCAAGCCGTAGGGGATGAAATATGATTTTTTCAATTCCTAGCAGATGAGGACAGAAATAAATTCGTAATTTTAAAACCATGGGATTGTAAACCAAAGTGAGGGTGGTTTTTAGTTGCTATGTGCGTGGGTAATAACCCCCTACCCTTGGTTTGGACTCGCAAGCCGTAGGGGATGAAATATGATTTTTTCAATTCCTAGCAGATGAGGACAGAAATAAATTCGTAATTTTAAAACCATGGGATTGTACACCAAAGTGAGGGTGGTTTTTAGTTGCTATGTGCGTGGGTAATAACCCCCTACCCTTGGTTTGGACTCGCAAGCCGTAGGGGATGAAATATGATTTTTTCAATTCCGAGCAGATGACAGAAATAAATTCGTAACTCTAAAACCGTGGGATTGTACACCAAAGTGAGGGTGGTTTTTAGTTGCTATGTGAGTGGGTAATAACCCCCTACCCTTGGTTTGGACTCGCAAGCCGTAGGGGATGAAATATGATTTTTTCAATTCCTAGCAGATGAGGACAGAAATAAATTCGTAATTTTAAAACCATGGGATTGTACACCAAAGTGAGGGTGGTTTTTAGTTGCTATGTGCGTGGGTAATAACCCCCTACCCTTGGTTTGGACTCGCAAGCCGTAGGGGATGAAATATGATTTTTTCAATTCCTAGCAGATGAAGACAGAAATAAATTCGTAACTCTAAAACCGTGGGATTGTACACCAAAGTGAGGGTGGTTTTTAGTTGCTATGTGCGTGGGTAATAACCCCCTACCCTTGGTTTGGACTCGCAAGCCGTAGGGGATGAAATATGATTTTTTCAATTCCTAGCAGATGAAGACAGAAATAAATTCGTAACTCTAAAACCGTGGGATTGTACACCAAAGTGAGGGTGGTTTTTAGTTGCTATGTGAGTGGGTAATAACCCCCTACCCTTGGTTTGGACTCGCAAGCCGTAGGGGATGAAATATGATTTTTTCAATTCCTAGCAGATGAAGACAGAAATAAATTCGTAACTCTAAAACCGTGGGATTGTACACCAAAGTGAGGGTGGTTTTTAGTTGCTATGTGAGTGGGTAATAACCCCCTACCCTTGGTTTGGACTCGCAAGCCGTAGGGGATGAAATATGTTTTTTTCAATTCCTAGCAGATGACAGAAATAAATTCGTAACTCTAAAACCGTGGGATTGTACACCAAAGTGAGGGTGGTTTTTAGTTGCTATGTGAGTGGGTAATAACCCCCTACCCTTGGTTTGGCTCGCAAGGCGTAGGGGATGAAATATTATTTTTTTAATTCCTAGCAGATGAGGACAGAAATAAATTCGTAATTTTAAAACCATGGGATTGTACACCAAAGTGAGGGTGGTTTTTAGTTGCTATGTGAGTGGGTAATAACCCCCTACCCTTGGTTTGGACTCGCAAGCCGTAGGGGATGAAATATGATTTTTTCAATTCCTAGCAGATGAAGACAGAAATAAATTCGTAACTCTAAAACCGTGGGATTGTACACCAAAGTGAGGGTGGTTTTTAGTTGCTATGTGAGTGGGTAATAACCCCCTACCCTTGGTTTGGACTCGCAAGCCGTAGGGGATGAAATATGATTTTTTCAATTCCTAGCAGATGAGGACAGAAATAAATTCGTAATTTTAAAACCATGGGATTGTACACCAAAGTGAGGGTGGTTTTTAGTTGCTATGTGAGTGGGTAATAACCTCCTACCCTTGGTTTGGACTCGCAAGCCGTAGGGGATGAAATATGATTTTTTTCAATTCCTAGCAGATGAAGACAGAAATAAATTCGTAACTCTGAAACCATGGGATTGTACACCAAAGTGAGGGTGGTTTTTAGTTGCTATGTGCGTGGGTAATAACCCCCTACCCTTGGTTTGGACTCGCAAGCCGTAGGGGATGAAATATGATTTTTTCAATTCCTAGCAGATGAAGACAGAAATAAATTCGTAACTCTAAAACCGTGGGATTGTACACCAAAGTGAGGGTGGTTTTTAGTTGCTATGTGAGTGGGTAATAACCCCCTACCCTTGGTTTGGCTCGCAAGGCGTAGGGGATGAAATATTATTTTTTTAATTCCTAGCAGATGAGGACAGAAATAAATTCGTAATTTTAAAACCATGGGATTGTACACCAAAGTGAGGGTGGTTTTTAGTTGCTATGTGCGTGGGTAATAACCCCCTACCCTTGGTTTGGACTCGCAAGCCGTAGGGGATGAAATATGATTTTTTCAATTCCTAGCAGATGACAGAAATAAATTCGTAACTCTAAAACCGTGGGATTGTACACCAAAGTGAGGGTGGTTTTTAGTTGCTATGTGAGTGGGTAATAACCCCCTACCCTTGGTTTGGCTCGCAAGGCGTAGGGGATGAAATATTATTTTTTTAATTCCTAGCAGATGAGGACAGAAATAAATTCGTAATTTTAAAACCATGGGATTGTACACCAAAGTGAGGGTGGTTTTTAGTTGCTATGTGAGTGGGTAATAACCCCCTACCCTTGGTTTGGACTCGCAAGCCGTAGGGGATGAAATATGATTTTTTCAATTCCTAGCAGATGAAGACAGAAATAAATTCGTAACTCTAAAACCGTGGGATTGTACACCAAAGTGAGGGTGGTTTTTAGTTGCTATGTGAGTGTGTAATAACCCCCTACCCTTGGTTTGGACTCGCAAGCCGTAGGGGATGAAATATGATTTTTTCAATTCCTAGCAGATGAGGACAGAAATAAATTCGTAATTTTAAAACCATGGGATTGTACACCAAAGTGAGGGTGGTTTTTAGTTGCTATGTGAGTGGGTAATAACCTCCTACCCTTGGTTTGGACTCGCAAGCCGTAGGGGATGAAATATGATTTTTTTCAATTCCTAGCAGATGAAGACAGAAATAAATTCGTAACTCTGAAACCATGGGATTGTACACCAAAGTGAGGGTGGTTTTTAGTTGCTATGTGCGTGGGTAATAACCCCCTACCCTTGGTTTGGACTCGCAAGCCGTAGGGGATGAAATATGATTTTTTCAATTCCTAGCAGATGAAGACAGAAATAAATTCGTAACTCTAAAACCGTGGGATTGTACACCAAAGTGAGGGTGGTTTTTAGTTGCTATGTGAGTGGGTAATAACCCCCTACCCTTGGTTTGGCTCGCAAGGCGTAGGGGATGAAATATTATTTTTTTAATTCCTAGCAGATGAGGACAGAAATAAATTCGTAATTTTAAAACCATGGGATTGTACACCAAAGAGAGGGTGGTTTTTAGTTGCTATGTGAGTGGGTAATAACCTCCTACCCTTGGTTTGGACTCGCAAGCCGTAGGGGATGAAATATGATTTTTTCAATTCCTAGCAGATGAAGACAGAAATAAATTCGTAACTCTAAAACCGTGGGATTGTACACCAAAGTGAGGGTGGTTTTTAGTTGCTATGTGAGTGGGTAATAACCCCCTACCCTTGGTTTGGCTCGCAAGGCGTAGGGGATGAAATATTATTTTTTTAATTTCTAGCAGATGAGGACAGAAATAAATTCGTAATTTTGAAACCATGGGATTGTACACCAAAGTGAGGGTGGTTTTTAGTTGCTATGTGAGTGGGTAATAACCCCCTACCCTTGGTTTAGACTCGCAAGCCGTAGGGGATGAAATATGATTTTTTCAATTCCTAGCAGATGAGGACAGAAATAAATTCGTAATTTTAAAACCATGGGATTGTACACCAAAGTGAGGGTGGTTTTTAGTTGCTATGTGAGTGGGTAATAACCTCCTACCCTTGGTTTGGACTCGCAAGCCGTAGGGGATGAAATATGATTTTTTTCAATTCCTAGCAGATGAAGACAGAAATAAATTCGTAACTCTGAAACCATGGGATTGTACACCAAAGTGAGCGTGGTTTTTAGTTGCTATGTGGGTGGGTAATAACCACCTACCATTCATTGGTTTGAACTCGCAGGCCGAAGGGCGTAGGGGATGATTTTTTCAATAATTACTAGTACATGTAGATGAACATTTAAAAAAATCTTTATTTCATTAAAATCTTAGTGGGCACCTATAGTTGCATGTTCAATTAATTAATAATAATAATAATGAATGGAAGGAAATTTATTTGCGAAAAAAAAAAAACCTTCATTTTGTTTACAAAAAGGCATAAATTACAATATTTTTGAAAAATTGGCTTGCCTAATCTGTTCTTAAGAAGAAAGAGATGAGTTTTACAATGAGTATCTTAGTACCTATTTTACAACAAAAATAAAGAGTCATTTACAAATTGTCATTTAAAACTAAAAATGTATTGAGAATTCTCGTGACGTGAGAGTGATAATCGGAAGGGATTCATCTGAAATGTTGGGACATTAAGGACTCAATGTTGCTGGAAACCTGGTTGCAAATTTTTGAGGCTTGGTAACCTAAAGGTTTTTTGAATAATTTAGTCGTTGATTGAATAGTGATGTTTAGCGTATTATGACTATGTCTTAATTTGACGGGATATGACAATAGATGGAGCTCCATTTTATTGTGAACCTACTTGGGTTTTTCTGTCTTTATAACCTTATGGTTTAGGCAACACAGGTGAATTCATCTACGCTCCCTCATTTATTAAAGCCGTTCATACTTTTCATGATGATATGGCCTTATGTTGATAATTAACGAGCAAATCTTACGCAGGAATTCTGAAATTTTTGGGATATTTCATGGCAACTAAAAACCAGCCTCACTTTGGTGTACAATCCCATGGTTTTAGAATTACGAATTTATTTCTGTCCCCATCTGCTAGGAATTAAAAAAATCATATTTCATCCCCTACGGCTTGCGAGTCCAAACCAAGGGTAGGGGTTTATTACCCACTCATAAAGCAACTAAAAACCACCCTCATTTTGGTGTACAATCCCATGGTTTTAAAGTTACGAATTTATTTCTGTCCCCATCTGCTAGGAATTGAAAAAATCATATTTCATCCCCTACGGCTTGCGAGTCCAAACCAAGGGTAGGGGGTTATTACCCACTCACATAGCAACTAAAAACCACCCCCACTTTGGTGTACAATCCCATGGTTTTAGAGTTACGAATTTATTTCTGTCTTCATCTGCTAGGAATTAAAAAAATAATATTTCATCCCCTACGGCTTGCGAGTCCAAACCAATGGTAGGGGGTTATTACCCACTCACATAGCAACTAAAAACCACCCTCACTTTGGTGTACAATCCCATGGTTTTAGAGTTACGAATTTATTTCTGTCTTCATCTGCTAGGAATTAAAAAAATAATATTTCATCCCCTACGGCTTGCGAGTCCAAACCAATGGTAGGGGGTTATTACCCACTCACATAGCAACTAAAAACCACCCTCACTTTGGTGTACAATCCCACGGTTTTAGAGTTACGAATTTATTTCTGTCCTCATCTGCTAGGAATTGAAAAAATCATATTTCATCCCCTACGGCTTGCGAGTCCAAACCAAGGGTAGGAGGTTATTACCCACTCACATAGCAACTAAAAACCACCCTCACTTTGGTGTACAATCCCATGGTTTTAGAATTACGAATATATTTCTGTCCCCATCTGCTAGGAATTTAAAAAAATCATATTTCATCCCCTACGGCTTGCGAGTCCAAACCAAGGGTAGGGGGTTATTACCCACTCACATAGCAACTAAAAACCACCCCCACTTTGGTGTACAATCCCATGGTATTAGAGTTACGAATTTATTTCTGTCTTCATCTGCTAGGAATTTAAAAAAATCATATTTCATCCCCTACGGCTTGCGAGTCCAAACCAAGGGTAGGGGGTTATTACCCACTCACATAGCAATTAAAAACCACCCTCCATTGGTGTACAATCCCATGGTTTTAGAGTTACGAATTTATTTCTGTCTTAATCTGCTAGGAATTGAAAAAATCATATTTCATCCCCTACGGCTCGCGAGTCCAAACCAAGGGTAGGAGGTTATTACCCACTCACATAGCAACTAAAAACCACCCTCACTTTGGTGTACAATCCCATGGTTTTAGAGTTACGAATTTATTTCTGTCTTCATCTGCTAGGAATTGAAAAAATCATATTTCATCCCCTACGGCTTGCGAGTCCAAACCAAGGGTAGGAGGTTATTACCCACTCACATAGCAACTAAAAACCACCCTCACTTTGGTGTACAATCCCATGGTTTTAGAATTACGAATATATTTCTGTCCCCATCTGCTAGGAATTTAAAAAAATCATATTTCATCCCCTACGGCTTGCGAGTCCAAACCAAGGGTAGGGGGTTATTACCCACTCACATAGCAACTAAAAACCACCCCCACTTTGGTGTACAATCCCATGGTATTAGAGTTACGAATTTATTTCTGTCTTCATCTGCTAGGAATTTAAAAAAAATCATATTTCATCCCCTACGGCTTGCGAGTCCAAACCAAGGGTAGGGGGTTATTACCCACTCACATAGCAATTAAAAACCACCCTCCATTGGTGTACAATCCCATGGTTTTAGAGTTACGAATTTATTTCTGTCTTAATCTGCTAGGAATTGAAAAAATCATATTTCATCCCCTACGGCTCGCGAGTCCAAACCAAGGGTAGGAGGTTATTACCCACTCACATAGCAACTAAAAACCACCCTCACTTTGGTGTACAATCCCATGGTTTTAGAGTTACGAATTTATTTCTGTCTTCATCTGCTAGGAATTAAAAAAATAATATTTCATCCCCTACGGCTTGCGAGTCCAAACCAAGGGTAGGGGGTTATTACCCACTCACATAGCAACTAAAAACCACCCTCACTTTGGTGTACAATCCCATGGTTTTAGAGTTACGAATTTATTTCTGTCTTCATCTGCTAGGAATTGAAAAAATCATATTTCATCCCCTACGGCTTGCGAGTCCAAACCAAGGGTAGGAGGTTATTACCCACTCACATAGCAACTAAAAACCATCCTCACTTTGGTGTACAATCCCATGCTTTTAGAATTACGAACTTATTTCTGTCCCCATCTGCTAGGAATTTAAAAAAATCATATTTCATCCCCTACGGCTTGCGAGTCCAAACCAAGGGTAGGGGGTTATTACCCACTCACATAGCAACTAAAAACCACCCTCACTTTGGTGTACAATCCCATGGTTTTAGAGTTACGGATTTATTTCTGTCTTCATCTGCTAGGAATTGAAAAAATCATATTTCATCCCCTACGGCTAGCGAGTCCAAACCAAGGGTAGGGGGTTATTACCCACTCACAAAGCAACTAAAAACTACCCTCACTTTGATGTATAATCTCACGGTTCAAGAACTACGGATAATTTTTTGTTCTGTTTGCTAGGCTAAGGGTAGGCGTTTGTTCAAATACCTTTATAATAACCAAAAAAGTCTTTAATCATCCGAATAAAATAGGATATTTTCAAATAAAAAATCATTAAAATATTAGGTGGACTATGAGACTAGGTTGGGCAGTGTATCTACGATCGGCTACCTTCGGCTTTGTCATCTGCTGTCTTCACACACGTATGTGCAAATTGGTGCAACTTATGTAATTTATTGCGGTTTCTGCCATATTGAAAATATGCATATTCCCATAACTACATTTCACTTAACCAAATGGCAGACGGGTTAAAAACGTTCATCATATAAATAATTTTTGTTGCAATTTTGTTCATTGTTTATTAGGACTTGTACCAGTCTGCAATTTCTGCCAGTCAAAACTTAAGCTTTTGGTAGCAACTTATTTAATATAAATTAATGGCAGACGGGAAATAATTGATCTCAAAGTTGAAAAATTTTGACATTTTGAAAAATTAAAAATAAATAACTGTACCACTTCAATTTTTCTGCCGGTGCAAAGGTACATTATTTATCTAAAATCCATTGTAACAAAACATGTTTTAGGCGGGAGAAAATTGTTTCAACATCTCAGCATTTTGATACAACTTCAAAAATTGTTAAATATTATTATACCAACCGAGATTTTCTGCCATTTGCTTATTGATCTCTTAATAGTAAATGCAACATAAATTTAATTTGGCAGACGGGAGGTCGTTGATCCACATGTCCGATTTTGGCGACATTTTGAAATTAGTTATATGACACTTTATACTAACTTAGGATTTCTGCCGTTTAGCTTCTTCCTACTCATTTTTGTTTAAATTACCTTCACAATGTGTGGCAGACGGGATAATATTGATCCAAAATCTCCACTTTTCATTACATTTTCAAATTAGCATATCATTGTATTGTCACACGCGGGGCTCTTTGAAATTTCAGCCATTCCATTTCTTATTGCCTAAAGAATAACCACCCTTAATGGCAGACGGGAGAAAATCGTTTTAAAAAAATGGTCGTTATGCACCGGTCTATTACTTATTTTATTTATTTATGAAAAGAATTTACTAAGCCCGCATACGGTGCCATCTCTTATAACCGATACCAAGTTTATTTTGTATTTTGTATACCGCGCCATCTCTGATACCTGGAACGAAGCTCGGCATTGCAGATACAGTAGAACAATGCTGCTCAGGAACTGGAGCTATTTCGAACAGAACTATTCCACTCTTCCGATCAGATAGAGTGGTGCAGAAAGAGTAGATCAGATAGAATAGTGCAGATAGAGTAGAACAGATGGAGTAGTGCAGTGCATGCAGTGCAGATAGAGTGAAACAGAGCTGCGCTAGAGATTTTTTTTTGTTTTCTTTACATTCTTTGAACATTCCTGTGCCTGAGTTTATTTATTTGGTGGTACACTTTACAATAATAATGCCCATAAGCTGCCTAAAAAAGGATGATGTAAAATTTTAATTTTAGGTGAATTCTGATCCAGAGAGTAAACATTAATTTTCTTCAACCAAAGCCAAATTCACCATCGAAAAAAACTGAATTTAATTCAGCTAATAGATACGTTAACACAACATTTAATAGGCATATTTAATAATTCAGAGGCGGTACGAAGTTCGCCGGGTCAGCTAGTAGATAATAGATTTAATTTTCCAGCAATTTGAGAATCTACAAGCGTGATAGTCGAACCTTCATCGCACAAGGCAAAAGTTTCGAAACTTTTTGAACCATTATGCAACCTAATTTTTGCAATCTTCAGTAATGCATGACTGTCATTTCTTATAAAGCAAGAGATTTGATTTTCTGCCTCTTTCAGATTTGCTTCTTTCTTCAAAGTCTCCTGGTGAACTAAAGTATTGTGTCTTCCATTGCAACCTTCAATTTTGCAAATGGTTTTTGAATAACATTTTTTTGCGACATTTCCTTCGCCCATGCATTTGTAGCAGCGGAGATTTTTTTCCAAAAAATTCTCGTCTCTCTTGAACATTTTTTTCTAAAAGCAATTTGCACCCATATAACTTGTGAAAGTTACCATTACATAGCTTGCACAGTTTTTCATTTGATGACGTGACTTTAATATTATATAATTTCTCCTTTTCCCGGTGCCCCGTTTGGACCATATTCTCTCGAATACTCTCGAGATGGACCACTAACAGCCATTAAGGCATTTACTTCGGATTTTAACCAGATTGAAAAATCTTCAAGAGTTACCATGCCAGTTTTTTGTTTGAAAACTTTATATTCTGCCCATAATCCTTTGTTAGGTCTTGAATTTTTTTTTTCCAATTGATACAAAAGTTCTGGATTTTCTAAATATCTGGAATCAAAACAATCATATTCGATACACATGAAAAATGCAAAAAACTTTCAATTGAGTCTTCTCTAGGACTAGGACATTTTCTTACTTTATCCATCTGTGTTACATTACTTGGACTTCAAAATAAGTCTCTCACTACCTCTCTTGTTTTACCTTTGAGATATTTCTGTAATCTATTTAGATTATCATTCTCAGAATAATGCCTATCTTTAGTGGAGCGATTGTATTCAGCAAGTCATAGAGGAAATTCATTAATATTGCCATAAAAATCAGGTAAATCTAATGGTTGGTTTTTGAAAGCCAACCCTGTCAAATTTGTATTTAAATCTTGCATGCATTTATTGATAGATTCAGCAAATAATGTATATCTTGACTTCCAGGATCTTCACTTCTATTCATATTTTTTTTTCTTTGACTTCCATATGTTCATTTCGTTCCTCTGTTACTTTCCATAAATTTTGGTTGATTTTTCTTTGCGTTATGTTCTTTGGTATTTTCTATAAGTAAATTTTCTGACTTTTTAAGCACGTTAGCTTCTTTCGGATTTCTCATAAATAATACACTTTGGTCCTCAGGTTCATCACCCCCTTTGGATTTTTCCACCCATTCATTTATTCTTATGTACTCATAATCTTCATCGTATTTATTTGTTGAACATATTTCCGAAACGCAGCCAGAAATTTCGCTATTTGATTCAGTTGAGGCATTTTCTCTTCTTCATCAAGAAATTCCATTTGAAGTTTAAGCATTCTCAATTCGATTTCTCGTTTTTTATGTCGAATTTCGTCTATTTTAGAAGTAGAAGCACCAGTACCAGAAATGACAGAGATTCTGACGTTTTTGTTTTTTTTTTTTTTATCATCATTTATCCATTTTGGCTAGTAAAAGCTTAATGGCGGGTTTTTAACCTAAATAGTTGAGGTTAGGATATGTAACGTGACTGTTCATAGAAAAAAATTAAGACTTATCAACTAAGAATTAAGAAGTAGGTACATAAACGCACGTTGAAATTCTTAGTTGTAACTTAATTTTCTCAAATTAGTTCAAGTGGTAATTTTTTTTATAAACCCACCATTAGCACTAACCTTCTTATTCAAATCAACATTGTCGAGATCAAAGCCAAATCTCTTTGGAGCAACATCTTGATTAAGCCTTGCACTTTTCCTTAAACTGCGAAATTCACTCATTTTTCTTCAAATATAGGCTCCAAAGGACCAATTTCAAAACTCGAAGGACCAATTTCGTTACAGCTTCAATCCATAAGAGCTTTAGCTGCTAACAAATAAAAATTACACTTCTTAAAAAGGAATATTCGTGACAACTTTTTTTAAAAACATCTATCTATTCTGTAAGGAACGAACCTTTCGATTCGGTAGAATTTCTTCGATTGTGACGTCATTTTCGGTTTGGTAGCGCGAAAACCAAACCGAAAATGACGTCACAATCGAAGAAATTCTACCGAATCGAAAGATTCGTTCCTTACAGAATAAGGCCCCAGGGCCCGGATTCCGAACCCACGATTCGATAGTATCGTTTATGTAATTTATATGGACGATACTATCGAATTGTGGGTTCGGGATCTGGTCCAGTTTTGTCAGGTTTTATAAAACAATTAAAAATAATTAAAGGTAAAATACAGGGAACTCTTCTATCTGCTACAATACCTTTCCTTAACATAAGCCGGGAAAAAAGGTTGCCATTCAATGGACCCACTCTTTCAATCTATTTTGCACCAAACGTTATACCTACCCACTGATTCTCTTGCTATGAAACAATAATGAGGTAAGGCGCCCACTATCTTCCTGTTCCTTGGTGAACATTATGCACTTCATCAAGACATTCCTCCCCAGTTAGGGATATAGAATCTAGAAGCAAGCTTCCAACAAATCGGTGTTGATACAATTTCTTTTGAAAAAGTCGACAATGATATTTCTCAGCTCATCAAAAAGTAGCATAGCGATTACTGATTTTAGTACTGATGCCTTTGGAATAATGAATATTCCCTTTTAGTCCTAGATCGAAAAATCCTTCAAACTCCACCAAGCGTAGACTTGTCCCAACTTAGTAAGTTGGAAGGTCATGAGCTTGTTGAACTGGTACGACTCTACGTCCAGGAAAACGGCGAATTACGAAAAGAAAACATCGAGCTTTTTACTTCGCGCGAGTTGTTACAAAGGGACCATGAACTCGTGTGCAGAGAAAACGAAAGATTACTGAAAAAACTTGAAGAAGTAAATTCGTAAGTAGTCTTGCTTATAGACCAATCACGTCCTGTTTTCAGCGTATGTTGTAGATCTCCACTGATAGCAGCTAGATCAGCATTTTCTGCCGAGGCACTTAATATGCCAGATTCAGAACCATCGGATATTTGGACAAATCCAGAAAAGGAACCTGCTACTTTGGTAAGTAATAATAAATGATACCATAGTTTCCAAAAACTTTCTTGTTTGTAGGAAAATGGAAATAAAGAAATGCCTGACTTTTTACAAAAAGAAATGGATAAAAGATTAGGCAGTAGGTGAGTCATAATGATGAATAATTTATTTGTGCTTACCAATTTTTTCTGTTAGAGAAAGCAGAGGTGCAACTCCACGAGGACGCCCTAGATCATGGGAAGAAAAACCCACTGCTGTTAAGGTGCTGAGAATCAAAAGTACCAACTCGGAGGAATCGGAAAGAACTAAACCGGAAATGGCGTAAGTTAGAACAAGTTAAAATAATGATTATTATCTAAAGTTGTTTTGTTGTACTTATGTTATTCTGCCAATTTTGGTCACTTATTATTTATTTAAAAAAACCAGTATCAATACATCAGTTAATATGTTTCCTTATTGAAATTAAGAAAGCCACAAGCAGTAACGAACAACAGTTCAACGGCAACTCGGAGATTTTCTGTTGCACAACATAAGGAAAAAGGAAATCAATTTTTTGGAAGCGTCATCTCCTTGACGGATGAAGATGAAGAATTATAACACAAATAGTAGATCAATCTAGTTTGTTTAGTACTCATAGTTTATTTTGGCAAATTGTTGTGTGATTTGTACAAAATAAAATCAAATAATCAGGAAGGAAACATAGGAAAAAAATATTAAGTACAAGAAAAGTACCTATAGAGTAACATTTATACCTGCAATTATTTTAAAATAATATTTTTTAAAGTCAGGTCACTTGTTCATCACTACACGCCATTTAAAATTTATTATCTAGCTAAAAATTGACATATTTTTTAAATAAGATAATCAAAATCAAATACATATGTAGGTAACTAGGTTTTGACTCGAGCATAGTTTCAATAAAAGTCTAATAAAAAAACTGAGGGGCTTTTTTTTTTTGTTGGAACCTATCATCTACTTTGATAGGGTATAAGTACTGTGTTAATCAGTGTTATCAGGTCTGTTCTCACAGAAATCACAAAGCGTTTTTGATTGGTGCAAATCACCCACAAACAGTTTTCTGACTATTTCCAACCAATGAAGATCGATCTGCTCTGACTGGTTTGTGATTTCTGAGAGAACCGACCTTTCATCTCCACATCCTGAAAAGTTAATTTTGATGGAATCTTACACGGCTCGCGGCTAATGTAGGTCGAACTTGAGGTTGGGGGTTGCCCTTCAGGAAAACACACAACTACAAAAGGCACTTATCGTATATTGCTTCCTAGTGGGTACATTACCAAAGGGATACTACGTAGGTATGCCACATGACTCTTGCGTTTGGGGTATATGTATCTATATCGGGGCGCAACTGGTGTATAGCGGCGATGCCCTAAAAGGGATTGCTCCAAGACTCTCTGGGGGTAAAGTGACCCTAAAGATACGTGTAGCTACTGCTCCTTAGGGTAAGGAGACTCTGAGGAGAGAGATGCGAACTAAAAGGGATGAATGCTACTTCCTGGAGTAAGGAGACCCTGAGAAGAGAACGACCCGAATGGATATCGATCATGGGTTGCATCGGTTTTTATATCCATTGACCAGCTTAAACTGCTGATTATTGATAAACCGTGTTCTAGTTTTAATTAATGGGTTTTTGATATACAGGATGGTTTTTATTTACTTATAGACCAGTTGACAATATCAAAAATCATAATTTTATGCAATTTGAAAATAAATCCAAAATAAAAGAGTAAATAGAACAAAAACAAAAAGAATAAAATCAAAAAATTTATTTGTGCTAAATTTTTCTCTTTAATTACGTACTTTAAAATATCACCTTTTCCTTTCTAAACTAAAAAAATTATAATTATTATTGTAAAAACAGTGATAGAATATATTTTGTTTTAATAAGCGAGCCCAAAATTAATTTTTCCGGCAAGAAAGGTTTTGAGAGCTGTGTGGAAAGTTAATTTTTTACCCGCTTGAGAAAGAATTGTGCGAAAAAATCACACTTAATAGTTTAAGTAAAAAGTAAAATGGACGAATTTAAATTAATACAAAAAAAATATTTCCCATTTAAGCAAAGTTATATATAATTCCATATTCTTTGGCAGCATTGAAGTTTCCATTTGAAAAATTGGGAAATAAATGACTACAGATTTTAAAGTCTAATACAATAGCTGAAATACTTATGTTTTGGACGAAAAATTTTAGAAAAGAAAGCGTACCTGGCTACTAACAATAAAGCAGCATCTAAAAATAGTATAAATACCTATATCAATCTAGGAATAAATAAATAATAAACCAGTCCCTGGGAAAAATGTAAGTAAATTGAAAAAAACCTCATATAATCTCCTAATAATACTTTTACTTTAAATAGCTTTCTGGCTCGCTTTAAATGAGCCTCTTTTTCTATTACTTAAGGAAATTTTCCCATAAACTAACGGATTCTAAATACCATAATGAACCAAGTTTTCAAAATTGCACACTCACTTCCAAATTATTTTTTCAAATGAAAGTACAAGGGATTTATTTAATTTTTTTTTCCTTCCCAGCAACTGGTATATAATAACTCTTGTCAAAATAAAAACTGGCTATAGAAATTTTCCTTAATTATTATGCGTTGAATTTTACGAAAATAACAGTCTTTCTAGATCAATTTCAATTGCTAACGTTTTAATTGCAAGTCTTTACTCAGTCATGAATCATCAATCGATATAATAATTATCAGGTGACTACAGTCTAAAGTTAAAAATCTCAATATGAAACATGATTAATAAGTTTTGAATAAATAAATCATTATTATCAACGATTGTTGCTCTTTGCTAGTTGTGACTTTTAAGTTCGGATTGGTTTGTAAAATATTCTCATCAGCTTTGCGATTGGTGTGATTTTTTGAAAATTTTACGCAACAACGGAGCGTAAAGCAATGGCCACAAATACCACAAAATAAATCCACTATAGCCGCAATTTGAATAAGCTCTCCAATATCTGAAAAATACATAAAATTTATAGGAACTTTTAAGTAGAGTAAATGTTGTACGAGATAGAAAGGTGGTTACAATCTTTCTACATAAACAAGCCCAATATATGTTTTTTCAATAACCATCTTCCTAACGTATATGAAGTATCTGTCTATCCAAAATATTTCACCAAAGACACTTGATTCTGGATCTGAATATCGTTTTTCATACCCATAAAAAAATTCTTACCTTGGAAATTGCAAATAAACAAGTGGAAGCAATGACCAACCCATAAATACAAAAGTATACATGTGCAGTAAAACTTTGCAAACAGGTTTCACTAAAGGATTGGCGAAAAATGCTGAAACTGCCTTGTTGGATTTCACAAATGATTGAAACTGAAAATGGTTTATTGAAATTAACTGAATTGGAGTACTTTTAATTATTGCTCACATCTCTTTCCACATACATCACAACGAACTCATGCAGAAAGACCACATAGTAGCCACTGTGAAGTCCATGCCACACTGCCAAAAACAGCAAAACGCCCCCTTGAGAAATATATTTGTTGTTCAGAAATTTAAGTCTTTTATAGATATGTTGTGCTACCTGAAATGGATGAATAATTATAATTATTTCAAATTAATAAACTCGATTAGGTGTTCTCTTACCCACTGATTTGTATTGGCATTGAATGACATTATGTAGTGATTAAACTCAGTTGAAGATTCAAAAATCCACAATTTTATATTGGAAACACCGTTCCATTTGGCAACTCCATTCTCTTCTCCATTATACGATATTCCAAAAAGAATACAGGCTCCTTCAGTTAACAGCCAAACAGAAATATATTTGTACAAAGTGAAACGTCCCCAAACGCCAAGCAAAAATTGCCGTTTGAATATATTCAATTGTGCAAAGTCGTCAGATATTATTGTGTCGTCACTTACAAAAAAACTCAAAAATTGGAAAAATGCCATATAGAATATGCCTAGAGTCATTCTTTTTAGGGCGGCTGATGTTGAGGCTGGAGGCAAAATTTCACCATTCGGTCCCTAAAAGAAGGAAGTTTGCTTGATGTTTTATCTGAAGCATTTTTTACTACTTTTGTAATACTTTATTATGCTTGACTTATTAAAACCAATTAGAAAATTAACACTATTATTGTAATTTGACATGCAGCGTAAGTAGGGTATACCTTTGAGTGGAAGTCTCCCTTAATAAAATCCAAAAATCTTCGCATGCTAAACTGTGGTCCTACTAAAAAGGCAGAAGGAAAGAAACTGTGTCCTAAAATTTGAAGAAGAGTAGGGGGCTCTTTGAGGGCCGATTTTAACGCGTCAGAAGAAAGTTTCTCTTTGGGGCGTGCCCCGTCATATACGTCATAAGTCACACCAATGAGCCTAAAAAAATAATAATTTTTTGTGTAAAAAAAAGAAACCCTCTAGTGGTTTACGCTGAAAAAACCAAATACATAAGGCTGGTAGAGAGTTTTTGTCAGAATTAAAAATAATAATAATTCTTTAAACCAAATCAGATGAAATTTCTCAGAATGTATTTATTGTATTTTGTGCTACTTTTTCTACATTTGAAGAAGCAATTAGGAAAGAAACCTCTTATAGAAGAGTACGGTGGCATTTTTGATAAATGTAGAATGTGCCTTAAAGTGTAGGTACTCTTTCCAGTTTCTTTTTTCTGAATATATAAACTCTTATACTTCCCAGAAAGTAATATTTCCATCCATGGGACAATGCAACAATTTCATTTATTTTTATAATACAAAAAAGTTAATATTGGTACATATTGTCCGTCGATTTTAATCTGATACTCGGACGAGTCGGACGGAATGTATACTGATGGCTCACTACATTAGATCGCCAATGGTTACCTGTTGTTACACTTGTTTTTGCCATATGAAACACCCCCTCGCACCTCATACGGAAAGTGTCAGTTAAAATTCGATGAACAATACGTATCAGATTACAGTAGACCTCCTAGGAGACTTACCTTAAAACCAAGACACAATAGGGCATAGTCCAGGTTATATCATAGGAATCAGTGCTCGAATAAATATATCCTAAACACAATTGAATTCAATTAGATTATGATTTTAAATTAGTATTAGTTAGGCATATATTATTAGGATTAGGAATTAGGATGAATCCTACATCTTACAAATAAAATTTGAAGACTTGAGAAGTGTTAAAATAGGCAATCAAGTAGGTACTGAATATAAGTATATTTGTATATTTCATGTATACCTAAATGTTTTCAAAACTATATAAAGTGTGTAGGTACTTTTATTACATTGAGTTAGTTTCATTATTTCTTATGGAAGAAGTTCAGATATTCTAAGCAATAAAGTAGTAACAAAAAAAAATTATAACAAATTCTTCTAGGAAAATAAATTTTAACTAGGAATTTAGGATTATACCTATGAGAAACTAGGAACCACTAGTGCTTAGGTACTTACCCACTAATAAGTAAGCAAAATTAAAACCAAAAACTACGCTGACCATAGCAAGACCACTCAAGCAAGATATTGCTGCATAAGTTACAAATATTGACAGTAAACAGTGCAGCAAGCCCAATCCAAAATTCCAAAATCCTATGGATAATCCCGACAAAATGAAATATAGACACTGTTTTTGCTCATCTTGATTGTATATATATTTTCTGTAAATTTGAGCAAGTGGATAACCTGAAAAAAAATCAAAAATCACAAACTCTCTAAAAACAGGATAATTATTGATTGAACGTTTGCCAATTTGTAAATAATTGTCCCAATTTGAAATTAATTATTGTTTACAATTTGAATTTTTGATTTGTGCGACTGTTGAGGATTGCCATGAAAATCGCAGTGATTTCCAAGGATTGCCATGAAAATCGCAGTGATTTCCAAGGATTGTCATATATTTCTGGCTGATTGTGGGACTGCCAAAATGATTGTGAGACTGTAAAATGATTATGAGACTGTCACAATGATTTCTTGAGGGATTTACAGAAAATGTCATAGAATAATAATCTTGATAATAATGTAGTACAATTATCAAATAATCAAATCAAGGTATCGTTCATAAGTCATGTTTCTGAAATACATATTACTTTACTTTCTATATTTTTGTGGAGATTGTAAAATCTTTGTCAAGATATATGGAAAGAAACCATTACAAAATCTTTAAAAAAAATACTTTTCTGTGATTGACAAGAAATGTCAACATTTTCGACTGCTTGACAGGCCACAAAAGTCAATATTCTGATATTTTTGATTATCCTTCAATAGTTGCTAAGAAATCGATAGATAACAGTGCAGGAATCACTTTCCCAGCCTAGGCTGAAAGCACTTTCTCGGCCTTCGGTGTTTGCCGGCCTTGGCTGTGCCTCGCCTGGCATGGCATATATGACACTGTTGGCCGAGAATGTGTCACTTTTCCACCTAGATACACAATATACTATTATTTTTTATTCATGAGTTATTTCAATTTTCTAAATTCCCCTTCATAACTCAACTTGTCACATTGTTCTAAAACAAATAGTCCATTTCCAACCAATATTGGCTGAAAAAATATAAACTTCTTATTAACTATTTGAATATCGTCTTCTCTTGTCCAATAGAATTGGTCGAGGTCGGCTTTTAATTTTTTTATTTTAAATGAATGGCTCTAATTTTTCTAAAACTCTCCCAATTGTACCATGTTTCATGATACAGTGCATGCATAGTATTTCTCACAATGGATGTGTTTTTCGTCAGATATTTTGGATTGTACAATTGTTTCCTTAATTTTTTCATTGTCCGAGGAGTTATCTAAGCCAGCCAATTCAGAATCTGGAGTGGAGTTGTTGAGTTGTCTATTAGCTCCAGATGAGGGCGTAGAGTAGAAACAGGTTTTTTTTTTGTTATAATATGCTTTTCTCTCGGTTTCTCATAGGAAGCTGTCATCTCTCTGCAACGAATCTGCCTATCAGATGAAAGTATTCCTTTTTTATTAAAAAATAACCAACAGAGAGTGAACTTTCTAATAAGCATTTCCCTTGTGTTAAGTGATATTCAATCTAGAAATATCCTTGGTCTTTTTCATTGTCTTATCACTATAGTCCTTGATATTTGGTGGTTTGCCAATTGACAGCTTCCAACAACTTGGATATTAATTATCAAGTAGGTATACAGCAGTTTATAATATGCATGATGTAAACATCTATAACGGGACTGCACTGTTTAAGCATATATGAAGATATATTGTCAGAACCATAAGCATTAGTTTTGATTCCATGTAAGACTTTATGCACTTCTTCAGTTGTGGTAAGACAGAATGAGAACGTGTTGCTAAGAAAAAAAAATTATCATAATATTGAATTTTATTGTCACAGTTATTTGATACTTTTTGAATGAAATCACCAAAATATTTATTTATTTCATCAGGGTTGGACAGTTCTGGGGGAAGAGTTCTCTGCAAAGTTCACATATCAATAAATTTTTGGGCCTACATATTGACGATAAATTGAAATTTGAAAGCCACGTTTTTCAGTTGAATAAAAAACTTTCGGGTGGGTGCTTTGCATTGAGGACAGTTTCTCGAGAGGTAGACATGTCTATGGCAAGAAATGTATATTTTGCGCTGATTGACTCTCATTCACGGTATGGAGTCTGTTTTTGGGGATCGTGTTCTGATCACCTGTTTAACTCAGTTTTTATTCTGCAGAAGCGAGCTATTAGGTTCTTATGTAAATTAAATATCCGAGAATCCTGCAGACCTTATTTTTTGTCGCTCGGAATATTAACACTGGCATGTATATTTATATTGGAATCAGTCTGCCTTACGCATGACAAGTTCCACAATGAGATCCTGACTGCTGGGGCTTATGCAACTTGGTCATCGCACATTGCTCCTCTACCTATCCCCTTAACAACGCTAGTAAAAAAATCTGTTATCTATAATAGTAAAAAGCTTTTTAACCACCTGCCTTCTAATGTCCGTGAGATATGCAACAAAGAGCAATTTAGGGGGAAGGTAAAGAGGATACTGGTTGGGAGGGCTTACTATTCGGTTGCTGAATTTTTCAGTGATACTTTTGCTTAGTGTCTTTTCGTTTACAGTTTAGTTTGTCTTATATTTTACTCACTGACTTATTACTTTATACATGTCTAGTATTTAAGTATGTTACCTTTAATGTCTTTTAATGTGTTATTTTAATCTATGTAGTTTATTTTATAAGAGTATTTTAGCAGCACAGTCTTGTTTCATTTTATTTGATGATTTTTTTTTTTAATTTTAAGCGTGTATTTGCTACAACTTTTATTTTTAAGTTTGCTTTGATAAAGAGATGTTATAATTCTTATATCAATAAAGCTATTTTTGACTTTGACTTTGACTTACTATTAGAGCGTACATTAAGGGATGCCAGAGCTTTCCACGTTTTAGAGGGGTCTTTTTCCTCACAGACATTTTGGAGTTTAAGTTGAAATATCTTAAGGTGCCCACCATGTTAGTTTAGCTTTTAAGTTTATCTTTAAGTTATTTCGAGGGGTCAACCACTCTGTAAAAATGTGTATTGCGAAAATGTCGGTATTTCGCAAGTATTTCGCGAGATTCAAAGTATTTCAGTGGTGGTAGGTAATTCGATTCTAGTTTTTTGTGGTATTGCCGAGTATTTCGAAATATTTGCAGATAATTCTAAATATTTCGAGGCAATTCGAAGAATTTCGAGGTAATTCGGAAGTATTTCGCGGTAAGCCGAGGTATTTCGCGCTATTTAAAATTATCAGTATTTTTTTTATGCACCGAGAATAATTAATTTTTTATCACCCAAAATTGAAATATTATAGAATGAAAATTAAAGTCCATCTTCGAACAGGCTAAATCGAGGGCTAAATATGCTTACATAATTTGGATTTACTGCAGATTAATTGATACAAATGGAACGATATACTACCTGATATGTATCAGTAATCAGTATTAGTAAAGTGTCATTTACATCCACTCAACTTAACATACAGAAAATTAATAATAAAGAAAAGTTGATGATCATGTATATTTATCTGTAGTTGTTTACATCCACTTAAAAATTAAGAAAATTAACGTACCACACGGAAAACTGAACCAACTTCCACTTGAGGAAATCCGTACGTTAATTTCAATAATAATTATGAATGACACACAGATTGCACTAGTCTGTAAATTATCAGTTTCGTATGTTAATTATAATTTTCTGAACAGGGGTTAACAGGGGATTATTTTTGACTTTCCCTGTATTTTTGAGAACATTGAAAATAGCCAATTGGAACATTTTTTTCTGGAGAACTCAAAAATGATACTAAAAAATCATTTGAACCAACAACCAAAGAGTTACTCCATGGATGAGCGGTTTTTTGAATGGAACAGCCTGTTTTTTGTATGATTTTTGGAAAAGTCACACTTCTCATTCCGTTGAAAATATCTGATATTCCGATAGCTGTTTTTATCTTATGTTAATGTTTTATTCTTATTCCTGCAATTATTAATTTAATTGTTGTTTGTGTCCGAATATAATCCATCATATCAAAAGATACAAAAATCCAAGCAAAAATTCTTCACTGTGAACTGTGATCCACAAGAAGAATCGTTATAAACGAGATTTTTTTTTTAGTATTGCGAGACTTCGCGCGGTAATTTGAGGGTATTTCGGGTACTTCGACGGTAATTCCATGGGATTTCTCGTACTTCGACGGGAATACCTGGTATTGCGACGTACTTCAGGGTATTTCTAGGTACTTCGAAGTATTTCGGAGGTAATTCGGGCCAATTGTACATGTATTTCGGGAAGTGGTTGACCCCTCGAGTTATTTATTGTTATGACATTATGCATAAAAATTCTTGTAATTATTGCAATAAACATGAGTTCTAAAGTAAGCCCGGAAATGGGGTCTACAAGAGTCCCTTCGGCCAATGTTTGTTATAAAGAGTACTGCTTTATTCTGCAGAATAAACAATATATTTAGAAGATATTGACTACTTGCACCCCAGAATCCCATACCTCAGATGAGACTCAAACAGTGCAAAGTAGACCATTCGAGCCACAGCCGAACCAAGCTCCCTGTGTGCAATTCTAATCGCAAAGCATCCCGATGACAGTTTCCTGCTAAGCCTAATTATATGGTCCTCAAAACGTAACCCACCTTCGACAAATAAACCTAAAAATTTTGTACAGGGCTGGTCCTCGAGACGATTTTCTCCCAGATTCAAACCCGTCATGTCACATCCAAAACCAACAACATTAGTTTTATTGACATTAAAACAGAGGCGGTTAGAATCACACCACTGTTTGATTATGATAAGGTCAGATGCGATGTCCTGTTTAAGTTGTTCCACATTTTTATTGTGCCATACAATTCTTAATGTCAATGGGTTGGTGATTCCGTACGCCGAGAACGCTAGAAACTTGGGATTAATAATCGACAGTGACTTAAGCTTCAGTGTTCACATATCCAAAAAACTGTCGTTAGTCTATCTTAAACTAAAATCCTTATATGCATTTAAGTATTTACTACCATGTAGTACAAAAATGATGCTGATTGAATCATTAATTTACCCTCACTTGGATTACTGTAGTGTTGTTTACTTCAGCTTCTTGACAAAAGAACTGAGAAATAAAATTCAGTTAGCCCAAAATTCTTGTCTACGATTTGTCTCTTGTACTGGTAAATTTGATCATATCACCCCAATTTACATGCAGTATGAACACTTGAGGTTTGAGTCGCGTGTCTCTCTGCATTTTGGTGTTTTTCTTTATAAGATTTTTAAGAGTAATTGCCCTGGTTATCTCTGGTCTCTAATTGTGCCTAGAAATGACTTGCATAATAGGGATCCTAGAAATACAGTAAGATATAATATACCGCTACATCGAACATCCAAATTTAGAAGTTGTTTTGCATTTCTGTCTGTAGAATTACTCAACTCAAATATCTATGATTTGTTAATTAATAATTCATTAGTGATTTTCAAAAAGGTTTATAAAAGCCAATTACTGGAATCTGTGTAGTAGTATGAAAGTGTTCAAGGAGATAGGGCATCATGGAAGAACGCCTCAGCGAATGTTGCCTTTTGTGTATTGTTTTTGTATTATGTTTATTATATATTATACTGTACAAATTACGCAATAAATATTCTATTCTATTCTATTCTATTCTATGTATCGTCGGCAAACATGGTGAATTGGCCCGATATCCACACCCCGACAAGATCATGAAACTATTTCATAACCCTTCGTCAGTGTGGTGGGGTATGGCATACCCCAGACGATCTTCGTATCCTTGCATTTTCCAAATTTGAGTACGTGACGCCAGCTAGTGGCCAGTAGCTTGAAATACTGTGTTGATCTACATGATAAAATAACACGAACCGCCAAATATTGTATCATTCGTGAATAAGGCGACATCAAAGGCGATTGGGGCATGATATACCCCACCACACTGATCGTGTAACTATTTTCTGCAGAAGTAGATACGCAAGATATGTTATTTCTTAACAATTTTTCGCTCATAATACATTTTTCTATGTAGTAATAGTCGGATATCATGTCATACGAGGCAGAGCAAGCTCATTTGCGAAAACTATGGGAAGAGGTAGATAGAGAAAAATCCTCGCCTATGGGCAGGCGAGACCAGGGTTTTGAGACCATTGAGTCAAAAAAATTAGCTTGGCCTCATGAAAAACCAAAACAAACGATGAAAAGTTTCATCAAGATGTTTGATTTGTTCTCGAGCTAAAGACAGAATAATTTTTTCTACACGATAATGACTTATGTTTTTTAATTTAAAATGTTAAGCTTTTCTTTGTCCAGAACTCATTAAGTAAATAATTTCAAAACCAATAATAACTTCGCAGTATGTTCAATTTGATAAAAATACCGATTTACAATGATTATGTATTATGAAGCATTAAATAGAAAATCTAAGAGTCCGTATCATGTTTTTATTGAAATTAATTCCATATATAAGGTAAATAAACTAATTAAATATTTATTTGATGCCACCTTAATTTGGATTGCGAAAAAAAGTTTGGGGTATGACATACCCCACCACACTAATAATAGAACTTTTTTCTACCACACCGATGAAGGGTTAAAATTAACAATAGTGCCTTACATTGCTTTAAACACAAATTCTACATTTTTTAAATAAATAGGTAGGTACTACTGACACAACAGAATCTACATGATTTTTAATAAATTCTATTGATGATGATGTAGATAATAATGGAAATAATCAATTACCTAATAGGACTCCTACAATTAATCGAAAGGCTGGTTCAGTAACCCCAACTGTTTGGGCTAAATAACCCACAAGGCCCAATGATGCAGCTTCTTCGGTCATAATTTTTTTTAAAAAACTCCTAAGGTTCTATAGGAAATATTCGCTTTTTCACTCAAGTAGGTACTTCTGAACACTAACGTGGCTAGGCACTACTAATCATTATTTAATAATAATTGAAAGTTAATTTGAGACAAAAATTTGGAAAGTGGTCAATGATGTGACATTTGATCAGATTTTCCTCTCCTATGTTAAATTACTGACTTGGCGGCAGTGGTATTTTGTGCAACACATCACTTTCTATTTATTCATTATTTATGTTTCATTTATAAATTGGTGATAAGATAATAATTTAGGAAGGAATTCAGGCCAAGATAAAAATAAATTTTCTTTCAGATACTAAAAATAATAAATTCTTGAGGTCAAGATGTCAAATTTAAAACGTCAAACTAAACTCAGCTGATTTGGGATGTGTACCGTTTATAGTTTTTTTCGAGTAGGTAACCCGAGTTTTCAGGTTGGTTTGTTTGTGTCGCACTAACTTGAACTGATCTGTAATATTGCAGATTATGGCTGATAACCAGAATAAAGCCTAGTACTCCCGCAAATTGCGGATTTTTATTTTGCGGATTTTTTTCTATTGGTCGAATATATTTAAACCTGTCGGCTTAACGTTCGCCAGTTCATTGTCATAACACAAACGAACGCCCCAAAGCAGGAAGTGCTGCTCCAAACAACCACATAACAACCTAAAATCATGTGAGCCGTTTTCCCGCGTCCTCTTTTTTGACATTGGTATAAAACAGTTTTGAAACGGGCAATGGTGTTACCATTAGATGTATTCCTTTCAAGAGTTTAAAACGTTCGAGCTACTCGCTCCGGTGTCGCCCCCGATTTTGAAAGGAACAGATGCGTGGTGCAACAAACACTTTTCGGAAGGAATAAGCGCGTAACGCCCCGGAGCTGTTCCGGAGCTGCTCCTAGGTGTGAAAGGAATACAACTAAAGTGTTTTTTTTTTTTTAAAGATAATTCCCCAAGTCAAAAATTTAGTAACTATGTTGGAAACACAAGCCTTTTCTACAAAAAAAATGTGAAAGCATTGACAATTTTACATTGTATTGCCAACATAACGTCATTTTGACTTTTATCTTTAAAAAAAAAAAAAAAAAAAACCAATTTTCCCGACGAATGTAGTTCATCAATAGTTCAATTGTGACGTCATGAGTTTGAACGCTCATGAACTCATGACGACTTTAATATGGCGTCATGAGTTTCTCGCGAAAGCGTTTGAGTTCATGGAATCATGGAAGTAGTTCGTCGCGAAAATTCGGTTTTTATTGCCCGTTTCAAACCTGTTTTGAAAAAAGTGGACGCGAGAAAACGGCTCTAATGTTTGATTGCCAGGGCGCATTTACTATTCGATCACCCGGGTTATATTGGGCAATTTTTCGCGAGGATAACCAAGCATAATCTTTTGCTGGATTAGTTGTATTTCTTTCAAGAGTTTAGAATACTAGAGCTACTCGTTCCGGTGTTAGTCGACCCCGATTTGAAAAGAGCCGCTTTCCAGTATGGGTGTGTGACGCCCGGAGCTACTCGGGGCGTGAGCTCCCGAGCTGTACGTACCCGTGAACCTGTCAGTTGTCATATCCGTGGGCGGCTATTTATTTATTTGTTTCTTGTTATATCTCGGGATCGAAGATTTCCAAAATATAAAATCTGTTTTTTTTTTAAAGATAAAAGTCAAAATGACATTATGTTGGCAATACAATGTAAAATTGTCAATGCTTTCAAATTTTATATGTAGAAAAGGCTTGTGTTGCCAACATAGTTACTAAATTTTTGACTTGGGGAATTATCTTTAAAAAAAAACGAACTTTAGTTTTGATTTTCTTTAATTTTTAATAAATAAAAAACAAACTGCACCAACAAACAGATAATTATTTTTAAAATTTGACATATTTGACACTAAGACAGGCGTCTCACGCCATGATACTGGAACGGTACAAATCAGGCGCGTGGCGCCCCTGAGGTGCTCTAGAGCGCGCCAGAGCGCGCCAATATGCATACTGGAAAGCAGCTATAGGATTTTCACGCTATGTTTAGGATGACGTCACATTTAGTAAATTTCTGCTGCAAATCTAACAAAACTAAAAGTACTTCTCAACGCATTCAAAGTAGGGGAATTTTAGATGTTTCTGGTTGGCAACGGCGCGCGATGTTGTATGATTTAAATGAATATTTTCAAATAAATTACGCGTGTCGATTCATTTCGTTATTTTTAGCTGTCCGGGGTCTTGATAATATACATATACTTGCGGCCAACATTAGAGTGAGAGAACAGGAGAGATCCGTGAGATTTTCTTGCCCTTACTAGCGCTATCTCATTCTGGAATCAACTTGAATGACGCAAAGCCCATTCCAAACCTTTTTTCTACTTCATTGCGGTTGCCTGATAACTTCATGACGTCATGTGGGGTGCCTCAACATAATGCAAATCTCTATGAGGTACCCCATCAGATGCGTCATCAAGTTAACCAACAACCTATGAACTTTAGGAACCTTGCTCGAGGATCAAGAACACTTAATTTCTTCTGTGAGAACAGACCGAAAATCACTTTTTCTACATTTAAAACCGATAAAAAAATTAACTCACTAGCACAGCCTGAATCGCAAGCATTCGATCGAAGTCTGCGGGTGACGTCATCACCTGCTGATAGTCGTGGATGATACACACTACTACTACAGGATGGCCTATCCTCCTAAGGCCTGTGTGTAACAAATCCCCCCCTTCCGCAAGAATACCAGTTGTGACGTAGGCAGCATGTTATTTCTCGCCTTGACGTGAGCTGTTAAAACAGCTGACGACTTAGTTATGACGTCGGCAAGGGTGGCACACCAATATAGCGGCGATTACTAAAAACTTTGGAAATAATTTGGTGTCCGAATGGTGTGAGGATGGTGGGACGTCGTTAACTTGGTACAAAATGATGGTGTATTCGGTGTTACACCGCCGATTACACCTTCATCACGTCATGATATTACACTGCACTACACGAACACCGCACTAGTACTGCACTAAAATTCCGAACTCAACTTTAGAGTGTGTATGTTCCTTGACTGATAGTGACGTCACTCGCAGGCCCATAATTTGATGGGGAGGGAGTTAGGGGAGTATGACAGATGTTTTATGTTTTGATTTTGCATCACATACAGTCGTGAGCACGAAAAGTGGGACACCCGTTTTTTCCTATTGAAAAACGGGCTCATATCAGCTATACCGACCGACAGCAATGACAGAGATTGTCATATTTGACAAAAAATCGATTGTAGAGAAGATTTACGCAAAATAGCGCAAAATGACAAGACCTGTCAGTCGGGTGTCCCACTTTTTGTGCTCATGACTGTACATACGTCGTTTATATTTATTCATTTTCTTTGTGAATTGGATTTGTATATGATAATGAATCCAGCTGCCAGCTACCTTTTCTAAAAACGTTGTGATGATCGCAGAATTAAAAAAAAAAACACTATGAAACTATCGCGCATGTCGAGCAAATTTTACCTAGCCGATTGTGAACGCTGGTGTAATTTTACCAGGTTGAAGCATCCCGATTCGTGAACGACTTATCGGGACGCTGTAGCGCGCCCACAGTTCTTCCGGGTGTCTATCGTGAATGCAGCCGAGGCTTTAATATGCAGGATTTGGAGCTAACAACAAATAGCAAAACTAGTTTTGCCAATAGCAATTTTAATATAAAGGTCACTTCATCATGGTCACTTTTTCCCCTTTACAAGATGGTACTACTAAATTTAAAATCTGACGTTTTGTCTTCAGGCGGCCATTTTCAACTTACATTTTTTAAATACGGACCTGGATTTTTTATTTGCGATTTTGACATCTTTGGGCATCCTAAAACTGATACTGTTTATAATTTTATTTTCTACTTTACTATTATAGATCCATAATACCTAGGAAACGAAATACGTTAACACACCTATAACAACCTGATCCATAACGCCCGCTTTTGCGGGCGTTATGATCTATAACGCCCGCTTATAATACCTTAAGGTGTTTTTGTTGTTGTTGTTCTATTAATTTGCACTTTACCCTAGGCAGCCACTAAATGTCTGACCGAAAATAATTTTCGGTCTAGCCAGGATTCGAACCCGGTCTACCATCAATGTTTCCCATGTAGTCCAGCGCGTTAACCCACAGGACCACCACCGTTGCCTTGCCTTATGAGATATTTATAGATATATTAATTTATTTCGTTTCTATGTACAGGTCGCAGGTACAGGTACAGGTCACAGGTACAGGTACATGTCAAAATACAAAACAATATTCTGTCACACAAGTTTAACTGATTTTGTTAATAACAAATTGATGAAAAAACATTGTGTTGAGTAGAAAATAAAGCATTGTATGCACCACGGGGATTTCAAGATTATAATGCCCTTCAGGCGAAATATATCCCTCGGGCCATAGGCCCTCGGGCTAGTTTCGCCTTCGGGCATTATAATCTACATAATCCCCTTGGTACATAAATAGCTATTTCAATAAACGTGCGTTTTTATTCTCACCGATGTGCTCATCGATTAAGCGAAAATGTCAATTGGCTGTTTTTATTCTCATCAGTAAAGCATCGATGGATTTCATCGGTCTGTTTTTATTCTCATCCTACACTTATCGGTGAAAGTACGATTAGCCATCGAATTCATCGAGGTTCATTTAGGATGAACTGATGAATTATAACGTAAAATGTAACCTCAAAATTATATTGACGGTTATTGATGGCCGACTGGCATCGTTTTGTTTTGCATTTATATTCATTATGTGAAGATTTGCGAAGACCTTAACAAAAAAAAAGGAAAAAGGGCAAGTGATCTGAAGGGTGTGAAAACCAAGACCATACCAAACCTAAGAGTGCTGAGCATAAGAGCGCCAAATTACCTAACTTTGTGACAAGTGAGAAATATATCTGAAATATCAAATCAAACTAATTTGTGAGGCATTTTGTGAGGTCTTAAAGCTCAGCTAACTGTCTCAGAGATAATTTTATTTCTAATATCTCATCTCCACTACAGTGCTAGTAGGTCTAAAATGAGACTTAACATCTAAATCACTATGCAAAGGAACTACAGAAGAAATATAATTTTGTATTTTTTTATGTTTTCTACAATTCAAGTAAAACTATTTCATCTGAAGAGCTTCTAGACTCATCACTTGATGATGATGAAGAGCTCACAATTATGCTCAACTAACACTAGACTTCCAATCATTGTATGGCCACGGTTTTATAAACAAATAAAAAAATAAATAAGTTTGCCACATTAAACAAACAACACAAATCAATGCCAAAAGTATCAATTCAAGTGTCAAAATCCATCGAAGTGTTTTTTAGTTGATTCATTTCATCAACAAAATTGCGATGAATTTTGATGACGTACTGCTCATCGGCACTAATCGGTGATGGAATTCATCAGGAAAACTCGATGAGAATAAAAACGCACGTTATCACATTAAAAAAAGCAGGTCCGTATTTTAAAAAAATAAATTGATGATGATTCCAGAGGAACGAAACGTTGGATTTTAAATTTAATACCGCCATCTTGTAGAGAAGAAAAAGTGACAAAGGGAATGTGAAGTTAGTTTGTCAAAATATGTTTAAATAAAATCAGGAAAAAATCAAAACTATATGAAAAAAACATGAATTTCTCGTTTTTCTTAAATTTTTTCCTGATTCCATTTAAAAAGATTTTGAAAAACTAATTTCACATTCCCATTGTCACTTTTTCTTCTCTATAAAATAAAAAATCCAGGTCCGTTTTTAAAAAAAGGAAGTTGAGGATGGCCGCCTGAAGAAGAAACGTCGAATTTTTAATTTAGTAGCACCATCTTCTAAAGGAGAAAAAGTGCCTATGATGAAGTGACATTTATTTTTTAAGTGCTTTTCAAATAAGCCCGGGAAAAAATAAAAACGATTTTACAAAATTTCGTTTTTTCCCGAATATCTCCGCAAGTATTCGGAATCTTTCTAGTTTCAAAACGGCATTCTATTGGTCATAAAATTGCGCAACTTTGCCATAATTTAACCGACCCCGTATCTCTTACGGTTACCGAGATCCCAATGATGAGGCTCGAATTTGGGCCACCCTGTACGATTTTTCGCGACATAATTTTTCCAAAGATTAAGTTCCATTATGTTGAGTAATACCTGAATTGGCGCGCGCAGCCTGTGGCAAAGGTGAGAAATAGTGTGTATTACCCCAAGGAGAATACACACTAAGGAGTGCTTATCGGCCTCATTTTTGGTAATCACCGCTATATTGGTGTGCCATCATTAGGTTTGTTTCTGCAGAAATCAAAATCACAAACCAGTCACAGAGAATTTCATTGGTTGAAAACAGTCAGAAAATTAGTTTCAACCAATGAAATTCACTCTGACTGGTTTGTGATTTCTGCAGAAACAGACCTATTGCCGACGACATAACTAGTCGTCAGCTGTTTAAACAGCCTACGTCGAGGCGAAAAATGACATGCTGCCTACGTCACAACTGGTATATGGGGTGGGGGGATTTGTTACACACAGGCCTTATGGACCCTACTTATGAAGATAGGCCATCCTGTAGTAGTAGAGTAGAAATCAAACGAGAAGAAGCCACGCGCGTTATCGTTTGTCTCACTTTAAATGGGAGGGACCCAGAGAAAAGGAAATCTGCTTTCTTTGTCAGCGCTAACGACAGTGGCTTCTTCTCGTTTGATTTTTACTCTAGTGTGTATCTGTATCATCCTATTCATCCTTGGTATTACCCTACATAATCGAACATCTTTGGAAAAATTATGTTGCGAAAAATCGCCTAATAATGGTTGGTATGTATTTAGACGCAGTTCTGCTTTACTCTCTGTAAACTCTGAGAGCTCTCGAAACGATAAGATCTTGTTCTTTTAAGCCCTCAGAGTGTTCTCTTTTGCGTTGGGCTGACCGCGTACGACGTAACGATATCCATATTTAGGTTTGTTTTTTGTGTTGTTCGGAGCAGCACTTCCAGTCAATTTTTATTTGTTAAACAAGGAAGGCAAATGCTGGTGGCAAGTACAAACCCTGGCGAAACAAACTTACGTTATTATGGTTAAAATATCTTCCATAACTTGGAATATAACAGCTCAGTTCAAGTTAGTGCGACACAAACAAAAAAACCTCATACCGTTCCGCTCCGTGGAGTGCAGTGCCGAACTCAGCTCAAGAGTTGAAAACGGAACAGAACAGAACCATTTCCATTTCAATCCTAAACCTGAACCTGACATTTGACAAGATCATTCCTTCAATCAGCTGACCTAACCTAAAAACAATCAAAATTTTAAAAAAATTAAAGAAATCCATTTATAATCGAATAATCCATAATTATTGGTAAGCAAAATCTAATAACACACAAACCTCTTACCTCTTACTAGAATTTCCAAGCTACCCACCCTAACCTACTTTGTCCTATTTTCAAATCATTATTGTTGTGATGTAACACTATCCAAATTAATTATTTTTTCAGATGGCCATACAAATTGGCCAATTAATAAAAAGGTACTGTTTAGTAACGACTTTTCCGGCATTTGTAGCGAGTACCATTTACGCCGACTGGTCCTATACTCAGCAGTGTAAACTTAGAGACAGAAGGGCCGCCAAACTACAAGAAGAAAATGACTTCAATTTTAATTAGACAATGGTACCATGTATTTGTGCCAGCCAGTGGCATGTTGCTTGGATGGTATCTGGATCGGTAAGAATCTTTTCCTTATCATAAACGACCTGCACAAAGAATCCACAATGAGTTACTTTATGCCTAATAGATTACTTTCTTTTTCAGAAAAGAAACTGAAAGGCTAGTTTTGTTTAGGGACAAAACTGCCCTGTATGGAAGAGAGTTACAAGCAGGAGAAAAGCCATCATGGCCTTAAATTAAACATAATAGGTATATTCAGTTAATGTAGTGAGAGGTAGATTTATTTGTTAATAAATTATATTAAAAAAAAATTCTCTTCTATCATTACCATGTAAAATATTTTCAAAGAAGTTGTCCAGGGAAAGAAAATACATATATTGCCTAACTTCAGAATTACTTTACCTTGTTACAACTTAAAAGTACCAGTACCAACATTAGATCACAATAATAGGCTCCTTGCATCAAATTTTTTTATTGCTGATTTCGATAGTCCATGAAAAATAAGTCAACACATGTTTTTTTCTTTTGCTTCTTAGTCAAAAATTGACGGAGATACAACACTATGAAATCTGCCTATGACGTCACTTATCTAATAAATAAGTGACGTTGCACATGCTCAGTATATCTATATACACAAAACTTAATATTTGAATAACTTCTGGAATAATCATATTTGGGCGAAATAAAAAAAAAGTAACGATTTTTTTTCGATTTCCTACAGTTTGCAATAAAAAATAATCAATTTAATTTTCCATGCAAGTACCCTATTATAAATTACCTACCTATTATGCACTCTTATTAAGAAAATACCCCATTTACTTTCAGTTTATTTTATTTTTTAAAGCACGCAAAGTATCAATAGGAAATTTACTTGCCTTACAAAAGCCATTCTAAAACCAAAATTCTCAAGAAAATATGTCTGCTCCTTAGATTATTGGAATCTACCTAATTTATCACATAGGAACAACACCTTTATATTTCAAAGTAAATTATTCGGCACTAAAATTTCCCCAGACAAAAATACAGAATTAAGAATAAATTTTTTTAATTACATAAGTAAGTATTCACTTTTTATAATAATAATTATTGCCTATGATGATTAAAAGTTGTTTTTTTTTCAATAAAGTTTTTTAAATATTTAATAATATATTGTATTGATAGCTCTCTTTCTGCAGAAATCACAGACCAGTCAAAGCGAATTTAATTGGTTGAAAACAGTCAGAAAATTAGTTTCAACCAATGAAATTCACTCTGACTGGTTTGTGATTTCTGCAGAAACAGACAGACCTTATATTTATTTATTTTTTTCATAACTTAAATTGGAAATAACACTATGTAGTTCATTGCATCAATAGTCTCACAGTTTGCAAAAATTAATAAAAGTACCTATTATACCTACATTGTAACATTATACATCTTTCCTTGTATTAAAAATTTATAAATAAAGCTAAAAAAATATTGCCATTAAAAAATAATACAAAATATAAACAAATTAATTTTCTAACAAAACACAATAGAAGCTCAACTTCTTGGGTAACAAATATTCAATTTTATTGCACTATAAATAAGTATGCTTCATATTGCCATCTTCCTCCTCACCATTTTCTTGCATCATCCTTAGCATTTCAAATGCATATTTTTTAGTTTTTTCTGTCCATCCCACATTATTCACTTCAGAAGGCATTGCATTATTTATGGTCAAAATATTATCGTTTTCGTATTCATTATGTAAAGACATAAACAAAGTTTTCCTTCTGGAATCTTTTATCCGGGTTTCTTCCAACATTGGCACAATATTTTCAATATCCTGCTCTTCTTGAATTTTTGTATGTTTCAAGCTTCGTCTGTTTTGAGTTTTTCTAGAAAAATTGTGCTCTTTAAGAGGGCTAGTTTTAAATCTGATTCTTTTTTCTGATAGAGTTCTGGAGAAGCTATGCGGCTTTTTAATTTTATCTACTTGAAGTTTGGTACTTGTTGGTAATATTTCTGAATCACCACCACAGCTGACATAGTTTGGATCATCGTTTTCTTCATAGGATGATTTTTTAGTGCTGGAACGAGAACTTCCACTACTTATTGACTTGCCACCTTCTCTGCATCTTTTTAAATATAATTCAGCCTGTTGAAGTTTTTCCATTGCAGTTCTCTCCATTATCATAAGCTTTTTTTCTTTAATTGTCAGTTTTCTTTCTTGCTCTTTTAACAATTGCTCTTTAATTTTTAGCCCTGCTTCTTTTCTTCTTAATTTTTCCAGTTTTTCTGAATATTCTTCAAACATATTTTCTGTATGCAATGGTCGTTCTACATTTTCAGAGTCATTTTCTAGAAAACAGCATTCCTTAGTCCATTGGCTTGAGTGCAACAAAACAATAGGGTGACATAATATTTTATTAATATGTTTCTTGATTTCACTAGAGTCTTTAATCATAGATATTATAAGTCCTTTAAATGCTGGTGTATAGTTTTGCTGTTGAAGTTCATTTTCAAATGATGATTTCTCAAATATTTTCAGAGTACACAACTCGTAAACTATAACACCAAGTTGACTCATTTTCACTTCTTTCTGCTTTTGATTATCAAAATTATAAAGTTTTATGTTAAAATCCGCAGTTAGAAAAATTGTTTCCAGATTTAATTGCCCCATAAAACATTCTACAGTTTTCAAAGTTAACGCTGTTTGATATAAAAATCTGCAAATCAAATTCTCGTGGAGTTGCCGGTCTTTTGCTTTGGATTCTGCATGGATAAAGTCAGCTAGAGTTCCATATTCACAAAATTCTTGTTTCAAATAAATTACATCGTTGTGCTTGACATGGTTCAAAATTTGTAAAATGTTTGGGTGCGTTAAGTTGGTGCGTATTTTGATTTTTTTTAGTAAAACTTTCAGTTCGTTTTCACTTAAATCACTACACGGGATACTTTGGAGAGTGTAAAGTTGGCCAGTTGTTTTATTTTTGACTGTGAATGTAGATGATAGGGTGTCGGTGGTATTTAATATTTCGTAGTCTGACAAAAATTCCATCTGAAAAAAAAATAAAAAATAATGTAGTTACTGAAGAAATACAGGCAGTTCTGATGTCTCAGAAAAAAATGCAAAACTAAATAGGTAGGTATTTGAGTAGGTATTTTAATTCTTAAGTTGAGTGTATGTTTTGTATCAAGGTAGGTAATAGGTACCCATATTATTTGGACAAATCACAAATGAAATATTTTCTTCTCAAATTATTATTAGTATGGTGTCTATATAAGTACTAATATGCCATAATGAATTCATAATTTTTGAAGTAGTCTCCACTGTGAACAAAAATCTGTGTGTTCATGAAATAAAAAAATGTTTAGGATGAGGATGTCTCCATAAATTTCAAAAATTACAACATTTTATCCATAATACAACTATACAAAACAATAAAAATATTACCAACCTTCTGTTTTATTCGTAAATCCTTCCAATAATTGAGATATTCACATTACCACTATCAATTACACACGTCAAAAAAATCACCGAATTTCACCCCCTGTGTGCTCTAACTAACCAGTAAATAACCGCAAAACGTAGTAACAAAAAATATTTGCTTTCTTGTTCGGGAGCCCTTTTAAAAACCGTTTAGATTCAAATCTTTTGTTGGTCCAGTAACGGTTGAGATTTCTTGGGTTCGCTGTTGGTACCTGCTTGAAGAGAGGGGTCAAAACAAGAAGGCACGTTCTTGTTATTGGGTGGGACCAAGATAAAATTCTTGAGTCTGTGTATAGCTGGTGGCTAAAGATGGTAAATAGCGTTGAAATCTAGTAGCAAAAGCAAGCCTAGTGGCAAAGGTTCACAGCAAAAATTGCCCAGTTTCATTGGCTTTAATTTACTGTAACATTTTTATGGAGATTTAAAGGCCCTTTTAAGATATGATGATGCCATAAAAGTATAATAAAATCGGTTGTAGAAGTTTTATATCTTTATTTTCTCTTGAATTTTTCCAATTCTAAGTAGCTTTAAAAAAAAAACATTTGTTGGGTATTTCTGAATTTTTATGAGGAATGATTTCATGTGATCGCAAGGGATACTCCTTTGTACCTACTTCAGTTCATGTTGCTAATGTGAAAAAAATAAAAATTATTCCTCATAATTCGTAGGTAATATATTATTCAGCACTTGATTTAACGTGTGTACCCATTTGAAAGTTTATCCCAAAACTGCGTACTGCGTTACTTCACTACTTCCTGGATCAAATTAGTTCCCAGACAGCGCACAAAATCCTAAAGACTTCCTTTTTAGGTCTGCATGGCCTAAAAGTGAATAATGATTTATGTATTGAAAAATGATTCAAAGACGTCTCGTTGAAGACGTCTTTCAAATGTCTTAGTCCTAAAGACGTCTTTAGGCAAACGTCTAAGTTTTATGACATAGGTTAAACGCTGACGTCTTCAAGATGTTTTTAAGACGCCTTAAAGACGTAAGCAAGACGTCTTGGAATGTCGTTCCTGGACGTCTTTAGGATGTCTACAAAAATTTCCCACAGAATTTCTCATTCAATTTTAGAAGTTACCATTTAGAATGCTACAGAACACTTTAGAACTTTAATAAGCCATTTGGAAAGTCGAAAACACTTGAAATTCAATTCAGAATTTCCAGAAGTATTTTGTAGCGCTTCAGAACATTTTGGGAATTTACCAAACCATTTTTAGAATGCCCCAAGGGGTCAACTACTATGCTTACAAATGTACAATGATTTCCATATTTGGCAATCACTGATCAATGAATCTCATGTATTTCCATCTCAAGAATTGCGACTGATTACCAATGATTTTTAGATATTTCTGTATGATTACCAGGTGATTTCCATTTTTTTCTGGGGATTCCTATATCATTCCCAATTGATTACGTGATTGTCTCGATGATTTCCTACAATCATCCGATTTCCAGCTGATTTCATTACGAAAACGATGTCTAATTGTTTAGCTTCGCATTGATATGACTAAAATAATTAGCCCGTTTTCACTGAAAAATTGGCAACTTCTGTATTTGCAACTTGCAGAGAATTTTAATTTTCATGGTTGTCCACACCCACACAGATTTTGTTGTGGAAATAAATACTTAATTGTTGAGCCCTATTACGTGTCTTCTGCATAAATATGGATCTAAAATAATGGATATTTCTTTGATTTCACTAGGATGTTCATCTGAATCAGAGACATCTTCAGTTAGAGTTTCACTCGACAAACTTACCCACATAACAAAATTGCATCCTTAGAATGTAATAAGAAAGTTCTTTTTTTAGGAGGAATGTGCCTAGAATGTTCGCCAAAACCATTGCGAATGCCCTGAGAATATTCTCAGAAAAGATTGTAGAAATACTGTTTGCAATACCCAAGAACTTCCTGGGGATTAGGATATTCCTAGAATATACCTATGAGATTCTCAGTACATCCTGAAAAGATTATATTCTTGTTTGATTCTAAAAATATGCTCAACATGTATATTCTCACATTCAAAGAATGTTTCTATGACATTACATTCTCAAAAGAATATTATACCAATATGCCTGAAATATTCTTAGAATATATCTACATATATCATTCTCAATATGCATCCTAGACATAACATTCTTGTTTGATTCTAAGGATCTACTTGGACTGTTAGTCTTCGCTTCCAAATAGTGCTCCTTTCAGCCCTTTTATATTAAAGGCAGTGAAAGAGTTGTTGGAAAACTTCTCTGGAAAACACAAGTGTTTAACCAAAGCTCCGGTTTCGAGCTTGTTATGCTCTCCTTGTGGTAATCACGCCAACTGAGAGAAACAGGTTCCAAGGTGATTCAAACGCTAGGCAAGATGTAGATTTTTAATAGCGCGTGGCTCCCTCTCTTGGAAGTCCTACAAAGCAAAAGTAAAAGAACATACTTATAATATTCTAAGTAGGTTCTAGATAGAGCATTATTGTTTAATTGTTCAATCAAAACTTTTGAGTAGGTACTTTAGATAATTAGGATAACAATATGAAAATATTCTTATCATGGTTACCTATCTACATAAACTTCTCACCACAACTTGGTAGATATATTCTTAATACTTGATAGAGATATTAGCCGAAAGAACATTTTTTATGGTACATTATAATAATGTTCGTATGACAATATTCAAATAATGTTATATAAAATAGGTTCTTAGCACAATCTTTCAGGTAGGTGCATAGAAGCAACATTCCTAGTACATAAATAGAACGTTCAAAAATGAATATTTCAATCAAAACAATCTTAGAATATCCATTAAACATTCCTAAAAGAACATTCTAAAAAGCACTTTGAGGGAATATTCTGAGAATATGAATGTTCTGTTACTGTTCTGTGGGTTATTTCTGATTCTGTTTTAGATGTGCTATCGTCTCTTCTTCTCGCCCTGTCTTGTATTTATTCTGTTTTCCCTTTTCAAGTTCTTATTGCGTTGGATTCCCGAGTTTTTCTTTTGTGTCTTTCTCAGGGCATTCCCATAGCTCTTAATACTCGATCGAAAAACGTCCCTGCTTATCTGAAAAGAACCAAATTGAAGTTGAGCCCTGCCCTGAATAATCTCTTAATTGTAGGGAATTGCAATTGCTTAACCCTGATGTGTAAAGAAATTCTGTGTCTTCTTTTGGCAAGTCGGATTCGAGAGAGGTTTCAAGATCCATGTTTCCATTTTTATGATCTACAACATTGTCATACTTTAGGTCTGTTCTCACAGAAATGACAAACAAGTCAGAGCGAATTTCATTGGTTGAAAATAGCCAGAAAACTGGTTGTTAGCGATTTGCACTAATCGAAAACGCTCTGACTGGTTTGTGATTTCTGTGAGAACAGATCTAATCTTCATCTCGTTCTTCTTCTTCTTCAAGTTCTAAACTCTTCGTAGTCTCATCGGGTTCAGTTATTGGCTCAGTTATTGGGAAACTCCTTGGGATAGCAAATACATTTCAAATTGTCTAGCACTCAATGTTGCCTAAAACTTAGTCTTAAAGGCAAATACACAACTAACCGGTACGCCGTATCGTTTAAAATGTATGATGAGCGATTTCTGGGTTAGAATGATATGATATTCCCAGCGATTACCACATGATTCTCAGCGATTGCCCATGGATTTCTATGTGATTCCCATGGAGTCCTAGGAGATTGCTAGCGATTTCCAGGTTATTCCCAGGGACTTCCAAGTTATTTCCATGTATTCCTGATTAATTACTATGTGATTTCCAAAAAAATGTACAATGATTCCAACTAGTGGTTTACCCCTCGGAATGCCCCAAAACATTCAAAAACCGATTTACAATTTGTAAAAGCATTTTAGAACAATTTAGAAGTTGGAAACCCATTTTAGGAGGCTCCAAAACACTCAAATACTCTTAGAATCTCCAGAAACAGTTTGAAAAGAGCCAGAATGTTGGGATACAGGTACAAAGTTACAAAACGCCGTTCAGAAGGCGTTCAGGAGCGAATTTAAATTGCTGTAGAACTTTAAACCTTTAATAAGCATCTAAAACAGTTCAAATTCAAATCAGGAACATATTGAAACAATTTAGAAACTTCACATTTATTTCAGAACAATTAGGATTCAATTTACAACTGGAAACCTTTCAGAACTCTTTTGAACCAATTAAGAACACTTTGGAGCTTCAATATAGGACTCTAAAATACTTTAAAATCTGTCAGAACAATTTAGAAATTACCAAGAAACTTCTAAAATACTCCAGAATTCTTCAAGCCAAGTTAGAACACTTTAGAACTTCAATAAGTCACTTAGAACGTTCCAAAACACTTACCAGTAGCATTACTTTCCAGCAGCATTTTAATTTTTGAAAGACATTAGAACAATTCAAAAACCTCAAAATTATTTCAGAGAGCCTAACGCCTAGAACAGATATGAGAATTAAAAGTTATAAAATGAGAAATAATAAGGAATTATCAACAAGAAAATGTTCCTCTTTCAATTCAAATTCTTAAATTTTCATAGTTTTTCCTATTCCAGGCTCTTGATTTTTCCCGAGATTTTTCCTTATTTTTTTATTCTAAATTCCTACATTTTCTTTTGGCTCTTGAAGACGTCGTTAGGTGGACGTCCTGTATCATACGACGACTTCAAGATGTCTTGAATGTCATTTGTATGAGTGCAAAAACGTTCTATTCTAATAGAGTATTTCTAGGAGTATTCCAGGAATGTCACAAGATTTTAATGAGATGAAACTGGAAATCCGGAGTACCTATCCTATACTTATACCTAAACTGTATTATTAAATGAAACTACTTGGTCTGGTTCTGGGTTGGCAACTGTCTTAAGGGGATTGAATCCGCCTCGATGCCAAAATATTTTTTCCTGCGCGAAGCACCTAACGCAGTCTAAAATATCATTGTATTCTTCCCCCCCTATTAATACTCCTTAGTGGGAATGAGATGAATGAAACAAGGAATGCATTGCGTTCTTAGTTTCAACGTAACTTTTTAGCAGTTGAAGTTATATCAAATTTCTTTTTTGCATTCGATTTATAATATAGGGAAGAATGGCGCTATCTTTTTAGAAATCCGGTAATAGAAACGAATTCTCGAAAAATTACAAAAATGTAATTTAAACTGGAAAAAAACGAGAAAATTAATCAATTTATGGTGTATTTTTTATTTAGCGCCAATCTTATGTGTGTTAGCAATACAATAGCACAAACCAGAATCCCAAAAATCATCTAGTTTTTTTTGTAGAAATTTACTTAATTCTTCTTGTCATTTTGCCTGTCTCTGTTATACCCGCAGCAAACCCTATGGCTCTTTCCTCCGCCTGATTTGCGATAAATTTTAAATCGCTATCATGAAGGATCCAAGGCCAACCGGCCCAACAGTAGCCCAATGCAATAATCGCGATGAACCTCGCATCTTTATTAGCATTAACTTGTTGAGAGTCTTATAGTTCGACGTGCGTTACAATATATTTTAAACGGCGCATTCAATACCCTTCTTATAAGTCTCCCAATCATAAAATATTACAATTTACACAATTTTCCATCAATAAGTAATTGCTCTATGTAGAGCCACAAATCCTGCTATGTCTGGTTTCCCGTGCAAATTGCTAAATTTATCAATTACATATAATCTGTTCACAATCCGATGTCCACAGGTAGGTACAGGTAAAATCACCTTTCAATGCTATTTGATAGGAAAAGGTGATAAATTTACCTGCACCTGTGGACATCGGATTGTGAACAGGATATAAGATATGATTAAATAAACTGTGTGCACAGAACTATAAGTATTCAATTAATTCTTGACAAGACTCTAGTTCACTATCAATCAACTTGAACATAATAGTCTTGAAGCATTGATGGCTGTTTAATAGCTCTTCCTGATCTTGAATTTTAAAATTATTCGAGCTTATTAAACTTTCGTTATAAAAGGATCCAGTGTTTATTGGGTCATTTTAAAAATCCTCACAATTCTGAAATTCGTCCAAAACACTATCACTACATTACATTTACTACAACTACAATCTATACCAGAATTTCTGGACCTATATCGTCAGTTTCCTCAAATTAAATCTAGGCTGCCGCTAGATTTTGAGTAATCATTAATTGATTGCTATTTATCTTTCCTGTCTTCGAGAGAATTGTCACACATTGGAAAAAAATTATAGGTTTGAGAATTCTCACAAGTTGCAAATTCAATGAAATTTTTGAAATTCTCTGACTCAGACAAGTTGAATCTTTCCCTCAGCTCATGCTTTGTGCTTTTTATGTATTTTTTATTTCTTCTAAATGTTTATCCATTTTCAGTTTTCAATATATATGATCTCGGACCAACCTTTTCTATAACTGTTCCAAACAGTCAACACCCACGATGTTTTAGGTTTTATTTGAAAAAGAGCTGAAGAGTTATTCTGTATAATGCTAAGTTCATTTTTTCTTATTTTTTTATCACAATTTCTTTTTTGTTGTTTTTGAACGTTCTTTATATAATAATCAAATTTTGTTTTATGAAAATTGTTTTCTTTAAATTGAGTATTTGGTTGGGGAAGAATAGATCTTAGATTTCTTTTAAACAAGGCATTAGCTGGAGAGTTAAACCTATCTAATGGAGTATTTCTAAATTCTAGAAGTGCTAAATAAGGATCTTTTTCATCTAATACACAATGCACACTTCTTGAGAATTTTCTTTACAGTTTGAATTACTCTTACTACCTGACCATTAGATTGTGCATAAAGAGGGGAAGAAATTTTATGAATGAAATCTCACATCTTACAAAAAAAATTTAAAATCGGACTAGAGAAATCTGGACCATTTATCAGTCATCAATATGTTTGGAATCCCAAAACGAGAGAATACACCCTTTAGCTTTTGAATTATACACACAAAAAAATCTAGGATCAAATCTGACTATTACTATTAGAATCGGGGTATTAATATTAAAACAAATCTACTTAGAAAAGTCTTTGACATTAATATTTAGTTAATCCAAATATTACTTTAATTTCAATTTCTAATTTCATAACAAAAATAATTATACTCGATTAAACTACACTCTAGCACCTAATTAACACTAATCTAAAATATCAGCTTCGCCTTATGTTGAAAATATGTTATTGTTCTGTATATTTCTACTGCAAACTCAATATAACATCAAAGTCGTTTCAGAACAAACCAATATATTCTGTATGTACGATCCTAGGTTATAGTCAAATTAAGCACAGAAAAAGTAATTGATATGATTTAACATGAGATGCATATGGTCGTTTTGACTCTATTAATTCGTACTAGTTTCATTCTGAATTAACATCCCTCTCTTAGCATCAGTTGGTGCCATCAGTCGTCTGTTGTCTGCGCTGCGGGTAGTTATAGGTAATGATCGCCGTTGGCGTGGCCTGTTGAATTTTTTATGGAAAATTCTCGTACGGTGAATGGTGCTAGAGTGAGAGCAAAGTCTGTACTCTGTGATAGTGAGTTTTCTGTTGGAAAAAGTGATGGATGACTTGTTGAAATCTTGAAGATTTTCGGACGAAATTTGCCAAAGTATTTTAAATTCCAATATTAGTATTTTTTAGAAGTGTCATAATTTTGTGGATTATTCTATTAAAATAAAAATTACTTTCCACAATTCTATAATTCATAATCTACCATCCCACCAAATTTCATTGATTTTGATAAAATACTTTAGTCGTAAATCGAAAAGTAGTTTACCACGTTTCACATTAATAGGTACCTAGGCCTCATAACCCTATCTACTTACTTTAACCTTGTTTTCAGAATTATTATTTTATTTTTTTTGAGCTGCTTAAGCTGAGCTGCTGCAAGCATTTTAGTTCCTTTCGGTGCTGTGACTTTGTGACTAGAACTAGAAATTAATTTTAAGTTGTAAGTGAGGACCTTAGTGCAAAAAGTAGGTGGGTAGATAGCATTTTTAGAACTTTTCAGGACAGGCATTACGTTTATGAAAAAAGATTACTTAAAAGTGCTTTTAACCATGTCGTTCTAGCACCAAATAATCTATCATAACTCAATTTAAAAAAAAAAAACCTACTGATCTCCTTTTTGCTGCATATGGTCCTCAATTTCTATTTTGTTTTCAAGCTAGTATATGTATATTATGATGTCATGCACATTTTTGATTTTTGTAATCTGCGAAGGCAGTTTTTCTTTTCCTGTTGCTGATTTAGATTACACATATTATGTACTATAAAAATAAAACTGTGCTTTTTTCACGATACACCACGACATTGACAACATGAGAACATAAACTATGCCATTTATTAGTTAGAAGATGCCGTGTACCTGCAATCGGCGAAGGTATTGTTTCACAGAGTCGAAATCAATAGAATGTCGTGAGAATATTGTCAATGTTTTCAGTGTAAAAGTTTTTCGGTTGGTCCAATCGATCCAATGAACGTCAAGTGGCATTGGTTATGTTTTCACTGTTGTCAATGTCGTGGTGTATCTTTAAAAAAAAAGTATACTGTACTGTACTGTATTGTAATTTTTTTGAAATGAATTGCATTATTTTGTATGTTTTCATGGTTTTATTCCATACTGTTGAAAATAAGAAATATATTTTCGAGATTCGATTTAAGTTCAAAGTTTCCATGAATTTACATTAACTTTATTCAATCTTAGGCCCAGTTGTACAAACCAGGTTCAAACAGAGGCTCAGTTGAACTCTACTGGTACTTGAACCTCCCATTTGAAATGCATTGCTGTCAGAAATATGCCAAAATATATATTTCTTGACAGCAATGCAATTCAAATGGTAAAGTTCAAATACCAGTAGAGTTCAACTAAACCTCTGTTTGAACCTGGACTGTACAACTGTACAATCCATGATTAAAAATTCCAGTTAAATTTAATCTCCGGCTAAATTTAAAGTTGGTGTCAAATGATAGTTTATGAAAATCTCAGATAGGAATGTAAAATCGGTTTTCATCTAAAATTAACCGTTTAGGTTTTACAGCCTGTCAAAGTTGCAAAAAGTCAATTTTCAACTGTCAATATTTCCGAAACAGTTGAACTTAGGTATAGGGTATATTACATGAAACCTGCTCAAAATTTTACGTAGAATCCAAATATGCAATCACATACAGGGTGTTTCATTTGAAATAACAAAGTTCTGTCGCATACACCATAAACGGAGCACCCTGTATATTCAAAAATATTTTTAACCAATGCATATTAGAATATCAAACAACTTTGTTATTTAATTTTTTTTTCTTGCATCACCCTGTAAGAAGACATCGGCCGATATCGTACTAAGTGGACACCCTGTATATTAGTCTATGTATGCTTTCTCATGCCAGGCCAAAAGAAAGAAAGTTGAGCTCTCTCAAAACACTTTTTTGCTGACATATGACCATAGTGTAATTTTGTTAAAATTTCTCTGCGTAATGATCTCGGAACTATCAATCTTTGATCCCTAAACACTAGTTGATCTATTTCTGATATTTCATCTTTGAATTTAAAGTAAAAAAAAATGACATTTTCAGGACAATCAGCCATTCTAGATGGCTAGCCCTTTTTTATAAGATTTTTTAAAGTTTCAAATTCAGAGTCATTATTGGTAGAATCTACTATTTCCTGTTTTTTTGTGGGGAGTAACATTGATATTCATTAGGGTAAGACAAATTTGGGCTTCTATCTCTAAGTCTATTTTTTCGTCAAAATATTTATTTTTAGAAAATGTTCTACTGAAGGTAGGTATCAGGCAAAATTAATTTTTTAAGAGGTTTGTATATAAGTTATACTTCCTGGAGCTGAATTAGGATTCCTTGCAATCTAGGTGGACATAAATGCAATGGTTTTTGTAATTATACTAATCGAGTAAGTCCAAACCAGACACTTAACATTTCTTTTTCAATCTGAGACTACCTAATCTGTGTTTCAGTTAATGCCCTTGATGCATGAGCACAAGGCCTACCCTCTTGCAAAAGTACAGCTACCATTCCACACTGGGAATAGGCGTCTACTGAGACAGTTGCAGATTGTTTATTTACGTCATAATAACTCAAACAAGGAGTACCTATTTGACAAAATGTTCTTTAAATTGTTAAAAGCATTATTCTCTACATTAGACCACTGAAAAATACAATCTTTTCAAAGTTAAACCCGAAGGAGTGCTGTTTTTTCAGATAGATTATCTATGAATTTACTCATACACTTATTTTCACTCACCCCCAGTCACCCCAACTTAATACAATTCTTAAATGACACCCCTACTTGTAATACCTTATCTCAAAGCTCTTAAAAAATGCTTTTCAAGGGTACCCTACAAGCTAGGATGCGATGTAATAATTGTCAATAATTTTCATATAAAGTCTGTTTTTGTTTTAAAGATAATTCCCCAAGTCAAAAATTTAGTAACTATGTTGGCAACACCAGCCTTTTCTACATAAAAAATTTGAAAGCATTGACAATTTCACATTGTATTGCCAACATAATGTCACTTTGACTTTTATCTTTAGAAAAAAACAGATTTTATAATATCACAAGAGAAAAAATTTTGTCGGCAAAATTTTTGAAAGGTATAAAAGTTTGTTGCTTGGCAATTTCGCAAATTTTATCAAAAAATTGCCGAAAAGCAACAAACATGAATAAAACCTTGAGAACAATTTTGCATACACAATTTTTTCACGAGTGGTATTCGTCATGACTATTTCACGTAAGATTTTGAAAATAAATAGAATGCAAAAATATGAATAAAAACTTCAAATTAAAAATATCAGTTTGACAATGTCAAAAAATGGTCGCTGAAATACCATGTTGTTGGTATTGTCCAGGTAGCATTATTGTCAGGTGAATTCCGAATTTATTGCTGGTGTAATACACTCTAGTGAAATAGTCAAAATAAAACCATTGAAATGTGAATTGAATTTTTTCTACTGACGTTTCATAATAGCAACTTTTCGATTGTCATTTTAGTTTTAAAACGACATTCTTTTAAGCACTGAATGCGTAAAAGTTACTTTTAGGCACTCAGTGCGTAAAAGTGACTTTTGAATGCGTAAAAGTGACTTTTGAGTACGTAAAAGTAATTTTTAAGCACTAGTGCCTAAAAGTGTCATTCATTATTCAGAAATAAAAAACACACTAGATATAAATTTGAATTTTGTTTTGTATTTATTATGAATATTAAAAATGTAATTATGCAATTGAACGTTTGGGTTACCCAAAACAGAACTTTGTGTTATTACCTACTTTCTAGGATTTTAATTATTGATGTCAAATCTTGAAAAAAAAAATCGTATGAAAGGTGTCAGGTGTCAAGCAAAAGCAGGTAACAAAGATTTTGGGCGTATAATCGACTTATTCACATGAAATAAAATTGTGTTTTTCTATTATAAAATGCCAGTAGAAAAAATCTTGTATACAATACGTTACGAAACGATTTCTTTTAGTCACTCGACGTGTTGTCCAACTCGGCTTTGCCTCGTTGGACAATTTTCACGTCGCGTGCCTAAAAGACGCTCATTTCGTAACTTATTGTATAAATAGCTATTTGACTATTAATTTAATAAACATTTAAAAACATTTTTCTACCATCGTAGCATTACTCTTTAGGCTTAAACATTTTAGGCTTGTATTATTTTTTGTTTATTCGTTGTTTTGGGAACCTGAGAAAATTGATAATTCTAAAAAAATACAATTTTAATTTAAATGAATGAAGTTTTATTTACCCTATAAACTAAAAACAATTACATCGAATCCTAGCTTGTAGGGTACCCTTGAAAAGCATTTTTTAAGAATTTTTAGATAAGGTATCACAAGTAAGGGGTTGCTATTTGAGATTATTTAGTTGGGGTGGCTGGGGGTGAGGGGATGAGTGAAAACAAGTTAGTTATTACATAATTTTTTTCCCCCCTCCCTACTATAGAAATTGTTTGCAGCGATTTTTTATATATTTTTTTGGTTCCTGCGATATAACCATTGTAAGTTTTTAAAATGTCACCCTGTATAGGTTATCATGCCTAAAAATCTGTGCAAATCTTTCTTATTTTGAGGAGTTGGCATATCTTATATAGCCTGAATTTTATCTTCATTTGGTTTTATACATGTTAAACAAACGCTCTTGAAATATTTCTGGAGCGCTACAAATACCGTAAGGTAATCTCAAAAATTGATTGATGATTTTGAGCTTCCCAGATCTAATTTTATTTGAAGAAAGCCTTGTGTTGCATCCAGGACACTAAAATATTTAGCACCAGATAATTTTGCTGTTGTTAGTTCCTCTAAGGTAGGTATTTGAAAGAAATGTCTTTTAATATTTAAATTTAAATAATCTTTAGGATCTAGAACTATTCTAAGCTGTCCATCAGGCTTCCCAACTATGACCATGTTGTGGCACCATGCAACGCAATCAACAGATCTTTTAATTAAATTTTGCTTTTCTAGCTCATTCAAAGTAAACTCTAATTCAGTGGTTCCCAAACTTTTTTCTTCTGCGCCCCCTTTCTGAAATTAAGAAATAGTCGCGCCCCCCTTCCTTCCCCCATTATACCTCGCATTATACAAAAACATTTTTTTTACTTACTGTCTCGTCTGAACAGAGTGCTCTTAGAACACTTCACACCCGTCAGTGACTCGTCATACTCCACGCGTTTTGCACTCGAACGCTTGAAACCGAACGGGTCAAACTGTAGCCGGAGTACTTCGGAGTAACTCGGGAGCGCTCAACGGATGGAACCCGAAAGCAGTTCTGAACTTTGGAAGGGGAGGAATCGGCATGACAGTGGGCAGCGAGCGTGCGCTGTAGCAATTACAGATGCCACGAATAGTGATTTGGCCGAATACCGAATATTCGGCCACGCTCTCGTTTGTAGCACCGAATATTCTGCCGCCGAATATTCGGCGGCAGATCTGTGGGTTTTGTGCAGACCAGTCTCATTTTTATCGCGTCGCCCCCGGTAACGACGGAATTTGGTTCACTTGAGAATATATAGTGTCACAATACGCAATTTTACGCATTATTAGCTATATTCTTTTGATCGCACGTTATTACATATACTACTGTTTATCAGTTTATCTTTAGCAAAAGTTATCAAAATAGCACCAGTAATTAATGAAAAGTCGCCTATTTAATAGATTTTAGGTATTAGATTCATTGTGACTTGTTATTAAATAGATACATTTTTGAGTATTATGTGCGTTTTTTTTTTTCATTATTCAGCTTTCGGTAGTCGGCCAAATATTCGGCCGGATAATACTATTCGGCCGAATACAAATACAAAATACCGAATACAAATACCGAATACAAAAAAAAAATGGCCGAATAGGCCGAATACCGAATAGTAGCCGAATATTCGTGGCATCTCTAGTAGCAATTATCGCATGGCAAAGTTGCTTTGGCTTAGGTATGCGCTGTTGTCGGATTGTAGACATCTTTTTTAAATTTTAACTGATTTTTTTATTTTAAATCTTAGAATTTGTATTAATTTTCTAGAAGACTCACGCCCCCCTTAATATTGCTTCACGCCCCCCAGTTTGGGAACCGCTGCTCTAATTTATCCCTAATCGCAAAAGGCACTTTTCTGGGATAGTTTACGCAAGGCTTTGCGCCATATTTAAGCTCTATATGATATTCTTTTTTCAGACATCCTATACCCTCAAAAACATTTTTATATTTTTTTAATATATTGTTTACTTCAGAATTTTTATTTTTAAGATAATTATTATCTATTGAATCGATTCTTTTCATAAGTTCCAATCTGACTGCGGCATGTGTTATTAAATGAAACTACCTACTCGGTCTGGTTCTGGTTGGCAACTGCCCAATAATTTATTAGGTCATGTAACTTAACAATTGTTAACAAATTACAAATTACAATGTTGCATTGTTACATAAACTTCGAATATTCTCGTGGGATATCTTCAGTCGGGACTTCTCTAGAATCAATACTCAAATCAAATCTGGAAAAACCTTTTATTTACAACCACATACGTAATGTTGACATTTCTTACTTTTCAAAAGTTTGAAAGTGACACTTTTTTGAATTTTACTTTCTACCCGGGTGGAAAGTGGTCCCGGGTGGAAAGTGCTCACTTTCCACCCGGGTGGAAAGTAAGTTCTCGTCTCCTAAAATGTTTAAGACGAGTCCTGCATGTCAAACGTTTTTTTAAATGAGTCAGAACTTGTCAATAAATTTTTAATTTTTTTTTAGTATTCAGTCGAAATTATGAGGGTTGTAATTGTTGTAAATAAAATAGTATACAAACCTCGGTAGGAAGTTTCATTCCTGCCTCGAGATTATAGTTAACTTCGACGCTTCGCGTCTCAGTTAACTAACTAATCTCTCGACAGTAATGAAACACTTCCCACCTCGGTATGTAATATACTATTCCTAAAAACCCAAATTGCATGGAATGAATTACTAATCTATTATATAATAACTATTTTTCAAATAAAAAAATTAGTTCCATACCATATTACATAAATACCTACCTAATTGAAATTGTTCATTGATCCATTTAGATTTTCATGCAATATCATAGACATTTTCTGGATACACTAAATGCGCCTTTCTCTGGAAAACCAAAAGATGTCGCTTACAGGCCGATATAAAATATTCCCGCGACTTTAGTATCGCTCATACGTTCCTGAATTTTTCCGTAGTCTGGAACGAGACAACCGATGCTCCTGAATACTTTATGGAAACGCGAAAGCCTTTTTATCATCAGCTGATTGCCCATCTGATTTCTTATAGTAGATGATGAATGAATGGAGGAAGGCTATGCATGTTAAGCGAGAAAGATTTACGTCTGGATAGCGTGCACGAAACAAGGATAGTCGAAGTTAGTAGAGTAGTGTAGAAAATGGCAGCAGTAGGTACAACAAATTTTGATTCTTTAGAAATTAAAACTCGTAGTGTAGAACAGATTTTGCTACCCCTAATTAAACAGGTAATTAGTCTAGAATTAGTGGCTGCTTTGTTTTTAAGGTTGATTTTCTCGACAGCTGTTTATGTTTGCAAATCTGGATGAGGGCGTGTGTGTAGTTCGCTGGATTATTGACAGATTTTAAAAGAAGTCATTATTGTTGTTTTTTGGATTAAATGTTTTGTTATCTATTTACTTAATAACTTGTTTGTGTAATTATTGTGATATTTTGGATAGAGTTTGTTTGGGATTTATAAGTAAATTGGCTGTCCCTCTGGAACTAAATAGGTTATGTTTTTATTTAAAGGAACATAGATGTTTGTGTTTCTAGATGTTTTTTTTTTTAACTCATTACGCCGATTATACACGAACTAGTGTATTCTAATTTTAGGATCATTAATTGAATGCACTTTGAAGGTTCTGAATATGAACTTATTTATAGAGCGATCGTGTGTATAGTAAATTTCTCGGTAAATTCACAAAAAATACAACGTTCCGGTTCGTTCAAGAACAAGATCTGAAAAACCAATTGTGCGAAAAATTGATTATTAATTAATAATAATTATTGCTTGGCAAATGAAATAGGTTTTAAGCAAAATTAGTAGGTAATTAATTTAATGCAAATTAAATAAGTTTGATTGCCACAAATTGAAGGAAATCATGATTTATTCTATAAGTATTGGTTTTTAATAACAGAGGTAATTTAATCATTTATAATTATTTTGATAAAATTTTAGTGAATTAGAAAAAAAAAGTATCGCCCGAGCAGGGACTTGAACCCTGGACCCTTGGATTAAAAGTCCAATGCTCTACCGACTGAGCTACCCGGGCTATAAATATCAATAAGCATTTGGATTATCAGCTTTTTTATACACAATAGTTGGACCTGGGACGCAAAAATTGTTTCTAAATGAGATTATTTTTCACAATCTTTACTTTAGCCTCCTGACTATTATTCGAACATAAAAAAATAACTTTCATTTTTCTAATTTAAAAAAATCTTATGCATGTATTATTTTTGCCTCCACCATCCTGTCAAAAAAGACACTAATATTATCATCAAGTTATCATCAGTCTGTTAAATTAACTAGCAGTTTTTGTTTTCAAGATAAAACTTCAAAGACCCCTACAACATCAAAATCCTTTCTCATAAATCATAATTTCATTATTCACTTGAATAAAATCAATTTGTTTTATTTACAGAAATTCGGCGGTTTGAATCAAATTGACTCAAAAAAAATTAGTTGCCATCTGCCCGGGTAGCTCAGTCGGTAGAGCATTGGACTTTTAATCCAAGGGTCCAGGGTTCAAGTCCCTGCTCGGGCGAAACTTTTTTTAAATTTCTATTCATAAATAAATCATTTTAGAATTACATTATTATTTTTAACAATTTTGTATTTTTTTTTGGAAAGAAGTTCATATTCCATCTCCCAGAAACCTTATTTCATCAGCAAATAAGAAATAAACTCCAAATAGGTACTAAAAATTATAAATTATCCCAAATGAGTTTACCTACATGTTCTCAGACAGCAAAGAAACATCTTAAAGACGCCACCAAATACGCCTTATAGACGTCTTAAGACGTCGTATGTCTTCTAGACGTTTGCCTAAAGACGTCTTCAGGACTAAATATTTCATTATTATTTAGGTAGGTACTCATTTTATGACAGTCAATTTTTGTCTATTCCAGGCGCTCTAGAGTCTAGGCTCTCTGAAATCATTCTGAGGTTTTTAAATTGTTCTGAAGCCTTTTAAAATGCTGCTGGAAAGTGATTTGGAACGTTTCAAATGACTTATTGAAGTTTTGAAGTGTTTTAACTTGACTTGAAGAGTTCTGGTGCAGTTTTTCAGGAATTTCTAAATTGTTCTGACAGACTTTCAAGTATTTTAGAGCCCTATATTGAAGCTCTAAAGTGTTCTAAATTGGTTCAAAATAGTTTTATAAGGTTTTCAATTATAAATTGAATCCTATTGTTCTGATAAAACTCTGAAGTTTATAAAGTTTTTTTTTTTTTTAAAGATAATTCCCCAAGTCAAAAATTTAGTAACTATGTTGGCAACACAAGCCTTTTCTACACAAAAAAATTGAAAGCTTTGACAATTTTACATTGTATTGTCAACATAATGTCATTTTGACTCTTATCTTTAAAAAAAAAAAATAGATTTTAAATTGCTTCAAAATGCTGCTGATAATTCTAATTTGGATTTGAAGTGTTTTGGATGCTTTATTGAAAGTTTAAGTTCTACAGCAATTTAAATTCGTTCATAAATGCCTTCTGGAAGGCGTTTTGTAACTTTTAACCTAAATCCTAAGATTCTGGCGTTTTTCAAAATGTTTCTGGAGATTCTAGAATGTTCGAATGTTTTGGAGCGTCCTAATATGGGTTTCGAACTTCTGAATTGTTCTAAAATGCTTTTGGAAATTGTTAATTTGTTTTTGAATGTTTTGGAACATTCTAATAAAACGGTTTTGAAATTTCCAGAATGTTCGGAAACGCTACAGAATGCTTTTGGAAATTTTGAATTGAATTTTAAATGTTTTGAACTTTCCAAATGGTTTTATCAAAGTTCTGAAGTGTTCTTTAGCATTTTAAATGGTTTCCAGTAATTTCTAAATTTTGAATGAGATACGAGCTCTGTGGTAAGTTTTTGTTGACATCATGAAAACCTCCCTAAGATGTCCACAAACGGCATTCAAGACATTTTTTAAACGTTTGCGTTCAAGGCATCTTAAAGACGTCGTATATGTTACAACGATGGGCAAATCGCTGGTCAAATTTGTACAGGAAATTCCAAAAAATGCCTCTTATTCCAAAAAAATTATGCCAACTAATTCCAAAAAATGCCAACCCTCTCCAGAAATTCTAAAAAATGACAAAAAATACCAATAAATTCCAAAAATATTTTTTTTTTTTAAATTTTAGTAGTAGGTAGTATGTAGTGATAAGTATGTAATAGCTATTTACCTAACAAGTGCGGAAAATGAATTTTTCCGCAAGTGTTAGGTACAATATTTTTCCGCGTAAAAATGTAAAATTTTTCTTTTTTTTTTGACAGATCAGTGGGGTAAAATTTTTTCCGCACTGACAGCCGTGCGGAAAAACTTTTTCCGCACTGATATGCGTGCGGTAAAAGTTTTACCGCACCGTGCGGGAAAACTAATTTTCCGCACGCATATCAGTGCGGAAAATCGATTTTTCCGCACGGCTGTAGGAAAAGTACATTTCACGAAGGTTTGTACTTATGACATTGATAATAATGTCATAACTTGGAAAAAAAGTTTCTCGTAGACTGATTCATATTACTTCAATACACTGGCGCCGGCTACATGGGGGCATCGGGGCAGGTGCACCCATGAGCAACTTCTCATGGGTGCGGAGCATCGATGGGAGCTCTAGTGGGGAATGCGAAGTACAAAAGTGTTCAATGGTCATTCCCTTCAGTGTGGTAATATCAGTATCATGTAATTTAAATTTACAACTTTGTATAAGAATTATACAAGTGGTATTATTATTATGTCCTTTCGTTATTTGTGATCAGTTCTATGCTCTTTTACTTTATGTTGCTATTCTCCATCTCTATTTTCTGATAACAATCGGGATAGTCCCGCCAACAACAGGAAGTTTGACGCTTGCGCCGTATGCCATATAATTTAATTTTTCGCGTGGGTAGGGATACTTTCCGCATGATTGAGGAACGTTATTTTTTTACGACCGTACTTTTCCGCACGCATTTTAGAACATGAAAGTAGGGGAAGGCGGGGCAGAACGGGGTAGCAGGGCAGAACGGAATACCGTCATTAAAAAGCGAACGTGCGTCCGGAGTCCGGAAACATCCAAACTTGCACTGAATCCCACCAAGACGCATCAAATACATGTAGATACGTCAGTTCTCCGAAAAACGTCAAGCAAGGCTTAAGTGTCCTAAACAACTTGAATCTTCGTGTAAATTTGTAACATTAGCGTCCATATTAACCACCGTAAGTAATTTGCATTTTTAATTTCAATCTTATTCAATTATGTTATGCAAAGAGCTTTTATTAAGTAACATTTTTATCACTTAAGCTTTACTCTAGTTTATTTTTTTTTTCCAAGAATTTTACTTTAAAAGTAAATATTGCACATGGGGCGGAATGGGGTGGGGTACAATGGGTTACAGCGTTCTGTCCCGTTTATTGTCGATTTAGTATTTTTTCAGATGGTTAGTTAGAAGTTATGTTCGGAAGACAAAGCGTCAGGAATTGGGCAATCCAACGATGTGTCAAATATGGCCGACTGTTGGCACACATATGCCCATAACCCTGAATTTCTTGTATCATCAGTCATCGTCCCTTGCGTTTACCTTTGACGTTGGGAATTTTAAAATAATTAATTCCAGCTTTTTAGAAATTTCCTTTCAAAATATTTCTAAATTATTGTGAGTGTGCTTTTTTTTAGGTCTCAAAACTCACAAAATTAAGCAATAAGCAGCAAAATACATAATCAACACAGAAAACGACCCACCGTGCATTCCGTATTTTAATCAGAGTTCTCCGAGCTTGAATTTACCGTTCGTTTACTCAAAAAGTGTACTCGGAGCAAGCTCAGTTGCGTTCGTTTGTTAAAATTTCGGGCACTCGGATACTGCTTTCAACTGGTCTGTTCGCTCGATGGTCATGTGATTACGGCTCCGCTCAGCACGCTCTGCTCTTTGAGCAAAATACCGAACGCAAGGACAATATCAAACCAAGAAAATCTTTTGTGTGCCAACAGTCCGTCAAAAAAAGTCACGTGGTTTGGATTGCCTAATAGAGTATCGACTCCATGAACGCAACAGTTGCGGCCGTTGGCTGGGTTCGGTAATTGCATCTGCCAGCAAAATGACCAAAATTTGACAGGTGATTTGACACGTGAAAAAGGATAAGTGATCGCGTGACGTCTGTCAAGATTTGCTTTATTTCCTCGCAGATGCAATTACCGAACCCAGTCGTTTTTTTGGTGAAAAATATAAAAACCCCGTTCTGCTCCGCTAGCGGGGCGAAACGGGGCAAAATACACTTTTTTGGTTTCTCAAAATTATTGCATCAAAAATATTTATTAGCTTAATTTACATACTTATGTTGAGTTATACACCTATAGCAAAAAAAAATACTTATCTTGCTAATTTTGTAGTGACAATTGTGTTAAGTACCCTGTTCTGCCCCGCCTTCCCCTACCAGGCGGGTGACTTAATATTGCATAATTATTTTACTTTTCTGCACTAGTGCAGAAAAGTAATATTTTCATGGCCCAAAATGCGTGCAGAATAAAACACTTTTCGCATACTCGTAAAAAAATTTTTTTTCGCGACCGGCGGCGCCTGCAGCGAGCTTCCGCCTCCCCCTATAAACACATTCATAAAGTTATTATTCTGCACCCATGAGGAATTTCAAAAGTCGGCGCTCAGCTTCAATAGTGTTCAGATTTTGTATTGTATTTAATTAATTCTGGTTTAAAAACCGACGAACGTTGTTGACATCATTAATTTGTTTCAGTCAATTTTCATTTGTTGAAAAAGGAATAAGGCAAAAGTACAAACCCTGGTGAAACAAACAGTAGGTAACTACTGTAGTACTTTAATTAATTTGGGATTAGACCGATGGAAACTTTTAATCAAAACAACCTATTCATATTGGTAGTAATAGAATAGACTTTCTTCAGGTTCTGCTTCATATTATTATTTTTACAGTCGTGCATTGCATGGGCATCATGGGTATAGATGCTACAGACAGGAATATTTATAGGCAGCTATCGTGTACTTACTATATTTACGATAACGTAATATCACATCAACCTATATTAAACTATGAGGGGTATTAAAAAAATATATTTTATTTTGATATAAACAGTGAGAACTCAAGTAAAATAATGTTTCACAGACACTTAACTAAACAAAAATAAAAAATATATTGTATTTTTGAAAATATTTAATATTTTATTTATAATTTAACTTAGTTTTTAGCTGAAAAATATAAACTACTCAACAATAGGTTCGTTCCAAGCATAAATTTCCCAAATTTTTGAGACGCGACAACTTTTTAATAAATTACCGGAAAAATATGCCGCTTTCACAATTTTTGAAAGCGATTCCTTGGTGATCATCTGCTTTACACAAAAAAATATAGAATTTGAGTGTTTTATTAGGTTTACAAATTATGGCAGAAGTGATATAAAGCTTTCAAAGTAACTCAAAATTAATTTTCCGTCCTTGACACTTTCTTTTCTGTAGAAAAGCCAAATTAGAAATTTCAATTTTAAAGTATCCTCGCACACCCTGTATGTTTTGTATAAAGCTTTTTCATGTCAGTTAGCTTCAAATGTACTTAATCTTAGCAAGTAAATTTAAACTAGCGGATCCTAAGTCACAGCTTAAACTTGTTCAGGATGGGTTTGAAGCTCTGGGTGTCATTATAACACTAAATATGCATTATTTTGTAAACAAAAAAGATATAAGAAAAAATCCAAAAACGGTTCGAGGGGTGAACATAATAATCATTCGGGTGTGCCTAGAAAAAAATAAATAAAAATAATTGTATAAATGGGGTGGCAACAAAAATTTTGAATTTTTACCGCAGTTCCTATATCACCCTGTATAAAAAAAATACTCAGATTCTATAGTTTTGTTGTATGAACCAGATTGTCCAGATTATTAACAAGGAATCGCTTCCAAAAATAGTGGAAACAGCATATTTTTCCGTTAATTTATTAAAAAGTTGTCGCTTCTCAAAAATTGGTGAAATTTATGCTTGGAACGAACCTATTGTTGAGTAGTTTAGATTCTTAATCTTTATTTCAATACAAACTCAAAGTTCAAATCATTTTCCACAAGAAGCTGAACAAAAAACAAAATGTCATACAGCTGTATGCACCATCCTCTTTTAACTTAAAAGCGCTTGTTAAAACTGGTCACTTTTAAAAATGTGTACCTATTCTAAACCATACAAATTTTTAAAGGTACCAGTTTTAAAAAGCGCTTTTAAGTTAAAAGGGGATGTTGCATACAGCTGTAATTTTTCACACACCTTCGAAATACTGCTCTGAAACACATATCGCACTCGTCCCACTCCCTGGTGGTGGTGGTTCTACATAGTATCCCTATAACATGCAATTTATCCGTAACGTAATATATTCGGTCTCGCATCAATCAATTTTTTTTGATTCTGTTAGTAAATAGGCCCGTACAGCATATTTTTTTTATTACATATTCTAAAAGAGCGTATTGAGTTTAGCAGTTGTGCGAAATTTCATAATTTTGCGAGCCCTTGTTCATATTTAAATAAATTATCAAAACGCTCCAAATTTGGAAGTTTTGAAACACGCTGTGACGTCACTGCATCTCTCACGTTGGTCGTGTGACGGCCTTTAGCCCGTCTTGACTCGAGAGATGACGTCATACCATCTCTAAGCGATGAATTTCTGAGGCATAATGTTTTATTATTCAAAGCCGCATAACTTTTTTAATAATTATCCAATTGCGCTGAATTTTTTTTTGTGTGCTATATGTGAGTAATACTCCATAAAAATATCAAAAAAACGTGGTTAATGAAACTTCACTGAACGAGCCTATTACCTTTCATTTCATTATAGAAATTATTTTTTTTGCCCTCCATTAAATGCAAATTTTTCAGGACATTTTGTGTAAAGATTTCAATAATATTTTGACGATCATGGGGCTCAATTAAATTCTTCTGTGAGAAATCTTTCAATGTCTCCTATAACGTTATCATTGATATTTTTTAGAGTGGCTGGGCTATCATATCCATTGATAATTAAAATATTTTGTAACAACTTTAGTATTTGGTTCCTATTTTTACTGAGATTTCATCGAATATATTATCATCATCATATCTTCAAGTTATGCTCCATCTGCAAAAAAAATAAAAAAATTACAATATCCCGGTGAGAACTAAATCGTGTTTTAGCACACACCAATAGGCAGCCACCCTATTATTCGGTACCTATTACAATCACGCTGTCACACATTTTTTATGACATCATCATTGTTTTTTTTTTTTTAATGAAAACACCTATTTTTTTATTGCATTTTTGGATTCCACTAAATTTAGGTAAGAATATTCCTTTTTAGATTCCAGTTAAATATAACCTGTGGCTAAATCCAAAGTTAGTACCTACCGAGGTAGGTACCTACCAATTGATACCCTATGAAAAACTAAGAAAGGAACATGCTTCGGAATATGCGAAGCGATTTGCTTTATTCATTTAATAACCTCGGTCGTAAGCTCGCTCGGCAAAAAAATTATTCGTACAATAAAGCCTTTATTTTATGTTCTTGTTATATAAATAGTTATTATTTCAATCCGTCAAGATTTTACAGCCTATCAAAATAGTCCAATTTCAAATGTCAATATTTCGAAAATGCCAGAAAATTCCACGAAAATGACAAAAAAATCCACGAAAACTCCAAAAAATTCCACAAAAATATCAAGAATTCCACAAAAATACCATTAGAATTCCAAAAATGCCAAAAATTCTAAAAAATGCACATTGTAAAAAAAATTCCAGCAGCGATTTGCTTCCCAACGTCTTTCAAATGTCTGCCTAAAAACGTCTTTATGACATGTTTCCAAGACATTCTAAAGACGTCTTCAACGAGATGTCTTAAATTATTTATTTCTTTATTGAGCGTGGTACACTACAAAGTTAAACTCCAAATAGCACATTTAAAATAATAATAATAATAATAAAAAGTTGTACATAAAACAAAAATTAAAATTAAACTTAAAGTTAAAACTACGTCATAGTTAAAAAGACATATAAGCTAACACAAACAATGAACACAGCGAAATAAAATAAATTGAAAACCAGAATGAATGTCTACAACAAACGTCTCAGCGTGTGGAGACTAGTTGAGAACAAGTCTATCGCTGCGTAGTGGTCATTGTAGTTGTTCATCATGCGGTGAACAAATGCAGCCCAGCCATAATTTGTTCGATGAGTGGCCACAAAAAAGATCTGGGTTTGCCTGGTTTGTCAAATTGGCACACGTAAATTGATTTCCCAAAGCAGAGGACTACCGGTCTTTGTTCCTATGATTTCAGGCCACACAGGCGGAGCTTAATGCTGTGGTCGACGTTTTTATAGGAAAAGTGATGATTGGACAGGAGGTATTTAGCAAATTTTGCCTAAACTCTTTCAATCCGTTGTTTGTGACAGTTGCAAAAAAGAGACCAGATCACGCTGCAGTATTCAAGGATGCTGTGCACCAGACAGTTGTAAAGAGTGTGGAGCGCCTGGGTATCATGTAGATGCTTTGTGTTACGCTTCACAAAGCCCAGCATCCTAAACCCTCTGTTCACAATATTTTCAATGTGGTTCTCAAAAGTTAATTATTGTTAAAGATCAATCCCAAATCATTGTAAACGCCAACATGTTTAATTATCTGGTTTTCGATGGTGTAGCAAAAAAGGCTGGATAGTCCGGTTCTTGAAAAATTGCATTGTCTTACACTTCTTGATGTTCAATTCCAAAAAATTGTTCCTGCACCATGCAACAAGCCGGTCAAAATCCGCTTGAAGGTTGACATGTGGTCGAAAAAAGTTTGAGGTCATCGGCATACAGGAGAAACGGAGCGTTGTGGAAGCAGCTGGCCACATCATTGACGAATAGTAGGAATAGTATTAGACCTATGTGTGACCCCTGGAGGACACAGGAGAGGACTTTAATTTCCCGGGATCCTGCCCCACCCACAGTACAATACTGCCTGCGCTTGCCAAGGTACGACTCAATTCAGCATATCATAGAGCCTGAAATGCCCATCCTGGAAAGCTTCATAAGGAGAAGCTGATGACAGACCCTATCGAAAGCCTTTGATATATCGGTAAAAACGACGTCGACTCTGTGACCAGCTTCCAATCCAGTGAATGGACCAGGTAGTTCTGATAAACGGCAAGGCTTGTTGCTGTAGATCGACCCTGGTAAAAACCATGCTGCTCGTCCATTATGTGGTGCTTATATGTTTCGAAGATATTCTCTGAAATGATGGCCTCTGATAGTTTAGGGATAGCTGATAATAGGGAAATTCCTTTGAAGTTGCGAACGTCTTGCCTGGCGCCAGATTTGAAAATTGGAAAAATTGTTGATTTTTTCCAGCAGTCTGAAAAGTTACCCTGATTGAAAGATCTTTGAAATAATTTGCACATCAGAGGTTTTGACATGGAACGGTGAGGGCAGAGGGGGAATGCCATCAGGACCTGGACCCTTAGAGCTTTAGCGTTGATGTGATATTATTTTCCAAGAAGTCATAGGAGGATAGCGTACAGACAAATACCCCAGGGAAATTGGACTTCCTCTGCGTAATGAGGCCGAACAAGCAGAATTTTTGCAGAGGACCTTCGTTTTGATGTTCTAATGAAGCACAAAAAAATCGATAATGCCTTCCCTTGTGCGTCTTGAAATATCGAAGGTCAAAGGTCACGGAAATCTCACTTCCAGTGCATCTGACGTCGAAGAACCCGGAACAAAACTTACGTAAAATAGCATTTTTTACAAAATTGTTTCTATACATTTTTTTGTACGACCAACCCTTTTCGAAATATAGCGTGATAAAGTGGGAGCGCGCATTCAAAATAGGTGATGCTCTATTATACAGGATGACGCCGTTCAACTGGTCTAAAATGCTAGGGTATATAGAGGAACCATGGAGAAATAATTTGAGATGGGACACCGACAGTCGGAAGTAGGTACGTCGTTTCCAAAATACAGGGTGTTGAAATTTAAACAACCCCCTTTCATATAATCTGGAGGGCTAATGCTAGGCTGTTTAATTTTTCAGGGATGATTGATGTAGGAATGATATCTAAAAATTCACATAATGCACGCCCATTTTCTACCTGGAATCACCCCAAAAAAAATTAAAAATTGCTTTTTTTATTCAATTTTTTTTTTTATTGGGATGGTTCCAGGTAGAAAATGGGGGTGCATTATACGAATTTTTAATCATTCATTCCTGCATCAATAATACCTGGATATTTGAACAGCCTGGCATTAGCCCTTCAGATGATATAAAAGGGGGTTGTTTAAATTTCAACACCCTGTGTTTTCGAAATGACGCACTTCCGACCATCGGTGTCCTATCTCAAATTACTTCTCTATGGTTCCTTTATATACCCTAGCGTTTATGACCAGTTGAACGGGGACACCCTGTATAATATAGTATCACCTATTTTGAATGCGCGCTCCCGCTTTATCACGCTATATTTCGAAAACGGTTGGTCGTATAAAAAATGTATATGAACAATTTTGTAGAAAATACTACTTTACGTAAATTTTGTTTTGGGTTCTTCGACGTCAGATGCACTGGAAGCGAGATTTTCGCAAAAAAACGATTTTCGTGACCTTTGTGGTCTGTGTAGCAAGATTGAAAGTAGGCGCCAAAAGCATAGGAAATGGCCTGATTGTCGGCGAAAACTTGCCCATTATGTTGAAGCGTAGCTGGAATGCCCGAGGCCTTTCTTAAGGAATTAACGTTGTGACAAAATTGAGATCTTAAGAAGAATAAACATTTTTGGTAGCGTGAATAATTCTGTCACATCTTAATTTGCGTAGGTACCATAATTATGCTGAAAATTAAATTTAATCTGAAAATGATCCTAAATACCAAATTTTCCGAACCCGAGGCAATTCAAACAAAAATCTCACTTCTTCTCTTCTTCGGTTATGGTTAGTGCAAAGGGTTATAGATTCAAGATGACTTACCTTTTTATTGCTAAAGTTGCTAACTCCCCTCCTAAATTGCACAAACCGGCACGAAAGATCTTTTTCGGCCACTACCAGTGATTTGAACAATATGATAGGTACCAAAAAAATGAAAACTCCTTTCTTTTAAAAAGAATAAAATTAATTTATTTAAAAAAAAATGAATAATAAAAATTAAAAAAAATAAAATAAATGAAGACAATGTTTGGTTTCCAATTAAAGATTTAGACTAAAAAAAATAAACAGATTTTAAAAGAAATTGAATTGAAATGAACCATCACCTTCTTTGGAGAGCTTTTCCACTAATCACTGAGTGGTAGATGAACTTAGGAGAAGAACGAAGAACGGATCGAGCGACGACTGTGACGAACACTAACTCGTTAAGTTTTTGTTTTACTCTAACAATTTCCGACGATAACTGCCGATAGCTTCATCAACTCTCGCTTAAATAAGCGAGAGAGAACCAACCCCTATTTCTTGAAAGGTACCAATCTTAGCAGCTCATTGGCTAGCTGTTAGTACCTAGCCCTCTCCCATATTCCTTATTGCTCTTTCCTTATTGGTGCTCGTATCGTTCATTCTATTTATACCCTTAGTGACATAGTTTGAAAGCCCTCCAATAGAGTTCGCTAGTCATATGCAGAATATAATTTTGATAACTGAAATTACCGTTTTCCCTTTAATTGGAAAATCCTACTTTCTATATGCCTTCTGTTAACCTAGTCAAACAGTTTTTTTTATTTTATAATTATTATATATAGCTTTTAATATGACAGAGTTCATGATAATTATATAATAATTTTTTTAAGGTTCCATCTGAGAGCAAAATGCTTTAGACAGCAATAATATCCGAAAGAAAATATTAGTAAATTAATTTTATAAATGTTTCACATAGTGCTAATAAAACAATTTTATAGATGTTCGCAAACGAATGAACTAGTATCAGATAACACCAATATAAATCTAATATAAAACAGATTTGTTCGGTGAGCTAAAATGTCATATAAAATTATTGTGTAAACGTTTATAAAACAATATTAAAATTTGTCATTAAACTGTTTTGTATTTTTGTTCCAAGAACGTTCTTACGACTACCTTATAGAGCAGAATACTTCTTAGAAGCTTAATTATCTCGCTTGCAATTTTAATAAAACAAAATGGCGTTCGACGAGCAGTAATAAACTAATTATAAAATAAAATAGCAGCGGAGAGTTAAAAATTATAAAATATAATTGCTAGTTGGGGTGTGAAATGAATTAAATTATTCTATACTTAAATACTAATTTATGCCTAAAATAATTGGATAGTTAACTCCTTTGATTTTCCTATTCTATACAATTTCGTGTTATTGTATCTTGGAAAATCTGGTTCCCGTAATCATTGTTTTAGCCCAAACACACATGCTTCGAATATAAGTTCTCTGAAATCTGGGTTCGCCATAAAACGTTGGGAATTATCGTTCTTGAATACTTTATTACAAACATATGTCGTAATCTGGTGCAGCTACAGATTAGAATCACATTTGGTGTTTATCTAGGAGAACACATAATTTTGCCTAATAAATTTGTCAATTTGGCTTATTTTTAACTTGAAAACTAATAAAACTTGATACATTTTGCTTTAAGTGTTTTCCCTTAATTCTCGACCAGATTAGTTATCGTTCCCAGAATCGCCATATGTTTGTAAAACCCATTAAATTTTTTTTTTAACTATTTCTAAAAACCGTCTCTGGTAACTCCCATGAAATACGTACTTGAACCGAGATTTGAAATTTACTATTAATTCTGTTACAACGTAGGACATAAGGTGCTTGATATTTGTAGGTAGTACATGCTCCTTGTGCGATATAAAGATGGCATAGCAAAGATCTATTTGATATTTCGCTTCCCTTCGCAGGTTTGAATAAATCTTATAATCGTGAGGATTCCTGGAGTTTCTGTACTTTTTGTAGTACTTGTTTTTGGAACTTATAAGTTTTTTTAGTGGAGCACTATACCACTTCGGAAACCTATTAAGTATCTACGACGGCTGGTTAAGGCACAAATCAATCAAGGGCAGAATAAACAATGCGATAGAAATTTTCCACTATCTCATCAAGGTTCAAAGGTTCGTCGATGAAAGACCAATCCATATGAAAAGAGTGAGAATTGGAAGCGTTGTAGTCAGCTGTATGAAAATTGAATGTCACGATCTCAGAACAGTTATCCCTCACTATTTCCGTCACACCGGTGTCAAAGGTAAGCTCGAGGGCTGGATGGTGAGGATATCACTTGACCAAAGGATGGTTGCTTTGTTCAACTAAGTTTCCAAGATCCTGCCCAAAGAATTTTTAACCTGATTGACCTGTTGCAACTGCAAATAATACATTGACTCAATTAAGGTTTCTTCAGCTAAGGTTTTCGATTGTGTTGGAGCCAGGAAGCATTCCTCAAGACACGATTCTATATGGGGAAGGTCGAAGTCCCCAACTATCAAAAACGCTGCTCTGTGATACCTCTTTCGAAGTACCTCAACCCTGTCCATGAATTCCTGGTATGTTTCGACAGCAGAGTTTAGGGCAATGTAGATGCAACTAACCACAACCAAATATCCACGGAAAGAAGAGGACAAGTGCAGGTGAATCAATTGCGGATGCATTGAGATCTGAAGATACCGCAACCAAGGATACCCTACTACGCCGAAGACCAAGTATACGGTCATCATGGTCATGACGGAACACTGTATAGCCATTCCGAAAATATTCTCCGTTAAGATGTCCTGGAGACCGCCAAGTCTCCGTATAGTAAGCGAAATGGCGTCATAGTTGCAGGCCTCAACGCCGTGTGAGAATTCTCTAGATTTCGTGTTCAGACGCAATGCAGATCTAAAAAAGACTGCTTGAAGACTTTGTGTGCTGTCTGGGTTTAGCTCTACGAGCATCTTCTGAACTCTTAGAAATCTATCAAAGAAAAAATGTTATATAAAGCTATTGTTAGGATCAAAGATTATTAGGATCTAGTACTATAAAAAAATCGATTTTCTTTATTTTTTCCTTTAAATTTTTAATCCAAAGGTTTGAGAAAAAAAATTCCTATTTCCCGTTTTTCAAAACATTATTTTTTAATTAAATTCGCAGACCTGATGTCGCCAACATTTTAGTATTCTCAAGCTGTAGAATAATTTAATTAAAAAGCATCTTCAAACTGATGTGTAGCGTGTCCGTGTAGAATATAAATAACTTTAATATAAAAAGTCAACATATTCTTTAAAATTAATCCCTTTTTTGTGTTTTATACACTTTTATTATTATATAAATAGCATACAGATATTATATAATAAAAACGAAATCGAATATAGTATATAATAAGAAAGAGACCTTTTTATGTTAGAAGCATTGGCATTGATATTGTTTGTTTCAAGTTTCACTGGTTTATTCGCCTTCAAAATTCGCTTCTTGTCTTGAAGAATGGTCTCATTTAAAATATCACTCCCACATAAGCCTGGATACTCAGGATTTGTACAAAAAGTTCCTTCTGGGCATGCAGTACATGCTTCACCAATTTTATATACAGATTGTTCGGGAATATTTCCCGAAGGTCCATAGTTGCAAAAAAAATGTTCGATATAAACTATATAACCTTCCTTATTAGCTTCTTGAAAGCTGACTCTTGCACATCCTATGAGGTAGGTGTCTGCCCAGACTAGTTGGGCATAGTCTGATAGACCTTCAAACATCTTTTTGTCATATTTCTGTATCATGTCACGATTAACAAAATGCACCAACTCAAACCAATCAGCTACAAATTGTAAATCGTTTCTTGAAGCGTAATTGCCTCTGGCAATGTTTTGACCAACTGGAAAACGTTTTAAATCTCTACAACGGTCATGATTATAAACGCACTGCGTTGCCCAGCGTAATGCTACACTTGCCAACTCGTTATCCCAAGAAATATACCTCATATTTGCTGCTGCAGGTTGTGGGCCTAGAAACAAAACCTTCAAATATAATTCTTATTGAATTAATAACATTCTTTACCAGGATATCCATGTTCTTCAACACCCATAGCAATCCTATTTCTGAAGGTATTATGCGCATCGACTATTGCCTCAATTTCGTTTCGTGAAAAGTCCATCACTATGAGTCCTTTACAAGCCGGACTTATCTTCTTCGAACCAAATGCGCACATTGTATGGATACCGCATTGTCTTCCTCTGTAATGCCGATTGATATCGACACAGCAAATTGAACAATACGGATTTGTGGCGTTGAATATTTCAGATTTATTTTCGTTATTGTGATGCGATAAAATTGAATTCAATCTCCCCAGGATTTTGTTGGCGTGATCTGATTCTACATATTGTATCAGGAAAATCAGTATAAATTTGAGTATCATGTTTGTAAAAAGCACGATGATACAATTTTGATTTTTTGACACATTTGACAGAACGGTTAATGGACAGAACGTCTATGGACAGAACCATAGAGAAATATAATAAACCAAGGTAAGAGTACCTGATTGAAAACATGAAAGTTTGTATAGCGCTGACGTCATACCGACGGTGGCGTCAATAGTGGCAGCCGGAACATATACTGAAATGGCGGGAATTTTGAAATTTGACTTGAGTTGATTGCACAAAAAACTTACTTATGTTGTTCCACATCTTTTTTTCTCAAATCCGAATGAGAAAAATGATGTGGTACTCCATAAAGTGTTGTGCCATTTTCTGATGTAGATTAAAAAAAAAAGGCAAAATAAACACTAAATTGTACTAGAAAAAATATATATTATAGCTAGATAGGTCAAATACCTAAAGAGTTTACAAACACAGTTATTACATCCCTTATTCATGATTTAAATTCAAGGCCTAACATCTACATTTTATCTCTTCTGACTGAGGTCTCCTAAAACAGTAAAAAAATATGCCGTATATCACAAAACTAACATGTATACTTACTGGTTCAGTTTATCCTAGCTGTACATAATATTATAGGTATGCGATACCGAGTGCCTAAATAAAAATGACAATTTCTTCTTTTTGTTCTTTAGATTTTGTGAGTTCGAGTCTTCTTAGACGACCGCCTAATCGGTTAAAAATGACAAATTTCAACACGGAAATGTCGTTATTTTAAGGTTACTTATTTGTTTTCTCGGTCACAGTTTCTATAGTTGGATGTTTGATAGGTTTCTACAAAACACCTAGGAAAGCTCTGTAACTCATACGGTGTCCTTGTCTTGTGAATTGGTATGACAGAGCAAGATGAAACAGAATCGAATGATGGGAATGATCTTTCGTAAGTCTCTAGCTTTCCAAAAATTCCGCAATGCGCTATGCGCAACCGGATACGCAGTAATCGTATAACCTATTTCGGCTATACTTTTGAAGGTCTTTTTATTTTTTATTGTCTATGGACAGAACTATGCGGTTACCTAGGTACCCATATGAAATAATAGGCTATGTAGTTATCCATTAAGGGCCCTAAACACTACCTTCTTTTTCGTTGGAACGCAGTCCCATACAGCACAGAGCATATCTTGAATAGGTTTGAACTGTTTTGGATGTTTATTGAAGGTCTAAATTTCTACAGCAATTTAAATTCGCTCCTAAAAGCCTTCTGAAAGGCGTTTTGTAACTACCCTGAAGAATCTGGCGCTTTTCAAACTGTTTCTGAGAGTGTATGAGTGTTTTGGACTTTGGAACGTTCTAAAATGGATTTAAAACTTCTGACTTATTCTAAAATGCTTTTGGAGATTGTAAATCGGTTTTTGAATGTTTTGGGGCATTTTGAAATGGTTCTGAAATTCCCAGAATGTTCTGCTGAAGCGCTACAGAATGCTTTTGAAAATTCTGAATTGAATTTCAAGTGTTTTGAACTATCCAAGAGGCTCATTAAAGTTCTAAAGTGTTTTGTAGCTTTCTAGATGGTTTCTATAATCTAATATATAAAATTCTCATGTCACAGTTTTAGTTACCTTCGTCCTCCGAAACGGCTTTACCGATTTTTATGAAATTTTATATGTATATTCGGTAGGTCTGAGAATAGGTTTTAAGCTATTTTTTATACCCCTAAGTGATAAGGGTGGTCCACCCCAATTTTTTTAATTTTTTCTTGCTTCTCACCACTACATAACTCAACTTATTTTTGTTTATTCCATTCAACCGACGTAACATTATTATTTTATAGCATTTTTGGCTTTACTGCTCCCAGAGCGCTCTCTATTTGGGCGGTGACGTCACAGATCTCTGCGGAAGTGCTCCGAGAGCGATTATGATCCCAGCGAGGCATCCTATTTGAAATCAATAACCAAATGATGTAAAATTTTAATTTTAGGTGATTTCTGATCCAGAGAGTAAACATTAGTTTTCTTCAACCAAGGCTAAATTCACCATTGAAAAAAACTGAATTTAATTCATCTACTAGATACGTTAACACAACATTTAATAGGTATTTAATAATTCATAGGCGGTACGAAGTCCACCGGGTCAGCTAGTAACTTCTAAAATGAATGAGAAACGAATTTTGTGAGAATTTTCTGAAGACATATTAAAGACGTTCCTAAGATGTTTACAAACGATATTCGATGCGTCTTGCTTGCGTCTTTGAAGCGTCTTGAAGACATCTTGGAGACGTCGTATGTTACAAAACCCAACGTGTTTCAGACGTCTGCCTAAAGACGTCTTTAGGACTAAGACATTCTAAAAACGTTTTCAACAAGATGTCTTAAAGACGTTTTTGAATCTCTTTTCAATACATAAACCCGAGCATAAACCATTAGTCAAATTTAGGCCCGGTTGTAAGTTGTATCAAATAATTGTCTTTAAGATGTGAAATTACGACATCTTATATGAACATCTTCAAAACAGTGTCTTCTGGACGTCTTTTAGGGGTTCAGATGTAATCTTTTTCTTCTTCCACTGCGTATCCACTAATGGATATTTGCGATAACATTTTCCATTGCTTCTCTATTCCTTGCGGTGTGTATGAACGACTGCACATCATGAAGCCCTGTCCACTGTCTGATATTTCGCAGCCAAGACATTTTCTTTCTTCCGATCCCTCTCCCGCCATCGATCCTGCCTTTGATCAACAGGTGCAAGAATTGGTATTTCGTGTTTCGCATAATATGTCCCAAATATGTTGTTTTTCTCTTTTTAATCAATTCAAACAGTTCACGTTGTTTGTTGACACGTCTCAGGACTTCTTCGTTTGTTAGTCTAGCCGTCCAAGGTATCTCAAGGATTCTGCGATACAGCCACATCTCGAAAGCCTCTTATTTGTTAATTGCAGTCACCTTTAATGTCCAACCTTCCATACCGTAAAGAAGCACTAACCAAACGTAGCATTTCATGAATCTGAGTCTTAGGTTAAGGTCAAAATCGGAACAGGTAAGCACTCTTCGAAACCTCAAGAATGCCTGTCGAGCTTGTCAATGCGACATTTTATTTACTTGTCTGATGTTCAATCTTCAAGAAGCCAGACGCCGAAGTACTCAAATTTATCTACTCTCTCTATGGGCCTTGCGTTAAATGTTATGGTGGAGATTTCAAACATATTTGGGTCTCTAGAGATAATTATAAACTTCGTTTTTTTTTGGTGTTGATATTTAAGCCCATTGATTTGCTCTGTTATCCTACCTTGTTGACTAGTTGTTGTAGGTCGTATACAGGGTGTCCCACGGTGGATGGCGTATTAGACGTTTATGGAGAACTAAAAAGCGGATCATTTTGAAAATTTGGCAACCGGGATAAACGACCATGATCTACACTTTAAAAATATTTTTGACCATGCGGTGTTGCCGCTTCTACTCTAAACTAGTGGCAACATCACTATTTTAAATGGAACACCCCGTATTAAATTGCATATTTGGATTCTACGTAAAATTCTGAGCAGATTTCATGTGATATACCCTATACCTAAGTTCAACTGTTTTGGAAATATAGACAGTTGAAAATTGACTTTTTGCAACTTTGACAGGCTGTAGAACCTGAACGGTTAATTTTAAAGGAAAACCGATTTTACATTCCTATATTAGATTTTTATAAACTATCATTTGACACCATCTTTGAATTAAATTCATGATTAAAAATTTCAGTTAAATTTAATCTCCGGTTAAGTTCAAAGTTGGTGTCAAATGATAGTTTATCAAAATCTAAGACAGGAATGTGAAATCGGTTTTCCTCTTAAATTAACCAATTAGGTTTTACAGCCTGTCACAGTTGCAAAAAGTCAATTTTCAACTGTCAATATTTCCAAAACAGGTGAACTTAGGTATAGGGTATGTCACATGAAATCTGCTCAGAATTTTACGTAGAATCCAAATATGCAATATAATACGGGGTGTTCCATTTAAAATAGTGATGTTGCCACTAGTTTAGAGTAGAAGCGGCAACACCGCATGGTCAAAAATATTTTTAAAGTGTAGATCATGGTTGTTTATCCCGGTTGCCAAATTTTGAAAATGATCCGCTTTTTAGTTCTCCATAAACGTCTAATACGCCATCCACCGTGGGACACCCTGTATGTTATCAGCAATTAAGACCGTATCGTCAGCATAGCGGATATTGTTAATCCACACTTCATTAACTTGACTCCCATTTCCATGTCTTCCAAAGCCTCCTGGAAAATCGCTTCCGAATATAAGTTGAACAGGAGCCGAGACAGCACACATCCCTGTCGCACCCCTTTTCTTATTTGTATGGTGTTGGACATATTATTTCCTAATTTGATTTCCGCTGTTTGGTTCCAGTATATGTTTTCGATGCACCTAATGCCTCTCTGGCCTATATCAAGCTTATTGAGGAGCTGCGTGAATTTTTGGTGCTCTACGCGATCGAATGCCTTTTTGTAATCTATGAAACATATGAAAAATTAACAGTATGAAACAAAATTTTATTTTCTAGGGCAGTTTCTTATACAAAAAAAAATAGGAACATAAGTTTAAACGAGAATAAACGGAATAATACCTTTAAAAAAACTTATAGGAATAGAAAAACAATATTAAATTCTCTTTTAACTAGGTACTGCCTAGACCTATAAAGACAAGTACCTGAAGCGTAAAAAAAAATATCTGCTAAATAGTTTCAATAGGCTAAGTACCTACCTACCCCTATTTTATATTAACGAAAAATATGAAATCTTTAGATTTGATGAAATTAAATTAGCACTGACTACATTTATAATCTTTGAACGGCGGCAATTTCAGAAGGAGTATCAATAAATTCGGTACACTTTATGTGAATCCATTTTTCACAAAAGTCACAGCCGATGTTTTTCTTATCTTCATCCTCTGTGTCACTATTAAGATCTTTTTGGCATATTGAACAGGATACTTTAGATTTGGTGGTAAGTTTTTGAGTTTGAAAAATAAAAATTATATTCAATATTCAACTAACAATTAAAAATAGAAAGACTTTTCTAAATATTATTATTTGAATTGAAAATGGACAACTTGAAACTCAGTTCTCGACCACCCCGGTCGTAAACTAAATTCTGATATATTTTGTATGTTAGTTCCCGACCAACGAAAATTTTGTGTAAACATTTGTTTCAATATATATTTTATTCGTAAATTCGATAAAAAAATTAACCTACTATAACATTAAATCAATTAATTAGTGAAAGGTCTTCTATTCAAGAAGAACATTACTTAAAGTCTGTTTTTTTTTTAAAAGATAATTCCCCAAGTCAAAAATTTAGTAACTATGTTGGCAACACAAGCCTTTGAGAGCATTCACAATTTTACATTGTATTGCCAACATAATGTCATTTTGACTTTTATGTTTAAAAAAAAAACACACTTTACTATTTTCGACATCACACATACACTTTTTATAGACACAACGCGTAAACAAAAACCCTCACGACAGTGACTATTCAAATGAATTTTGATTGCGAAACCGTTTACCGCTTACGAAATCTGAATGCTATTTTAGGTTAGGAAAACTGTCTGGCAGCCATTTCATCATTTATTAGGCAATTCGAATCAGCTGATAATTCAAGATGGCGATGTGGCACGAATGTAAACAAACCATTGAGGTTAAACATTGCCTCCATATAAATGTGTGTTATTTCTACCTGTTTCAGAGTTTAATTTGATGAATTTTAATTTATTTCAATTTCTTTTAATGTTGGTAGTTAAAACCGAGTTACTTGGAATATTAATCATTCAATAAAATACCGGCGAAGCATCGGGTACAAAACCCAAGAAGCTGAGCAAAAACATAAATCACTTACATGAACCACAGCAACGCCAAAAATAAAAAAAATTATCAGAAAATCTTCTCAAACTGATAAACACACTAAATCCACAGAAAATACACAGTCTCTTATGGACCATTGCGTGTTTATTGTTTATTCTCATCAAATTTTACCGATGGATCCACCATTCTATGTCGGTCGTTGTCATTTTCCATTCACTAAACAAAGATAGCTAGTTTGTTATGCCGCAACTCCATCTTGAACGTCAAACATCAAATCGCCCTATTGGACAAGAAAGAGTGCATATTCACTATTAATTAATTCATTATAAAATAGACCCATCAGACAACGTCATTTTTCTGCGACTGACAAGAAATGTCAGCATTTTTGACCAGTTGACAGGTCGCAAAACTCAATATTCTGGTATTTCAATTATGTTTCAATAGTTGCTAAGGAATCAATGAATAACAATACGAGAAAGACTTTTCCGGCCTAGGCCGGGAAAGTGATTCTCGTATTGCTGAATAATTGGAACTAAAAGACAAAGATTTAACAAGTATTTAACCGATCGCAGAAAAAATAGTATGTGCATTTCGGTGGAAAAGCCCATTCTTGGCCTTCGGTGTTTGCCGGCCTCGGCTACGCCTCGCCCGTCAACTTACACACATTTCATAATAATTAGAACTCTTTGGATAGGATTGAAGCCAACAATTCAATCCTAATTATTCAGGAAATAATCTAGCCGTATAGCACTCGGCCTATACATTTAACGCTGTGTCTAGAATCCCGGTACCGGTAACACATTTTTTACCGGTAGTTTTGATGCTACCCGGGATGCATTTTCAGTAACAGCAGACGCGCTAGACTTCCGGCGACGGTTCGGCTCTTTTCGGATTTTTGGTAACAGCCGACTCTTCGCGGTTGGTTCGACTTGAAACAGGCGATACAGCAGACGTACTACGTCCTGAGTAGTGTTTCACCGTTACTAAATCACAACGTTATATGTTTCTTCAGCATGAATACATTGAAATACAGTTTTTAACCGCAATGGTTTGGAATTAGCTGAAGATAAGAAACAGCAGACGTTCTAGACCTAGGCCGTCTGCTATTACTGTCGTCGCCGAAAGCAATTCGGAAATTTAGCGCGTCTGCTGTTACTGAAAATGCACCCAAGATTCAAGCAAATCCCGGTAAAAAATGTAGTCGTTGGCGGTTTCTGTTTTATCAAAGTCCAACTTAACCTAACTTTTTATGTTTTTAACTTGTTTTGTTGACGTGTAAACGTAAAGCGGAGTGTTTTCGTGAGTTTATTAACGTGAAATTACTTTTAAAACTGGTTTTTAATGTAGGACAAACATTTTAAAGTTATAAAGAAGTTGAAGAGACTTTGACATGTGAAATGTGCCAGTTTGTGTAAAATACCCAAAATGTGATATTGTTCTGATTGCAAACTTATAAATAGAAAATGAGAGATATTTATTTTAATTTACATTCTGAACAGTATAGTTACATATATTGACTTGAAGTAAATTAATAAATATTAAATTCGATTATAAACTGCTATATTATAAAATGAAATTATTTTAAATTTGTTTAAATTCTCAGAAATCTCAGGGGTTTCCGGAAATATAACAACCCTAGTCATCTGATTGCAGATTACTTCTAATCTGGGATGAGTTGTTCGACATTTCCGAAAGCAAATCATTTATATAAGGTATTTCGAACCTAAACTAACTTTTATAGTGTGAAATGTTTCAAAAAAGTGACGAAAACATATGATAAACTAACCTAAAATACCAATCAGCTGCTAAATAACGATAAAAACAAAATCAAAACACCGGGATTTACTTAAATCCCGGTACAAGTGCGTCATATCGATGACGTCATCAAAACTACCGGTAAAAAATGTGTTACCGGTACCGGGATTCTAGACACAGCGTAAATTTAAACGGATTAGACTATCTGTTATGTATTTTGTAAGAAATTACGCTGTAGATCTGACTCTTTAATAATCAAATCTGACAATGACAATTTTATAAAAAATACTAGTAACAGGTTAAACAATCCTAAATTTTACAACAGGTTAAAATTAATATTAGGTATATAACAACTCTCCGCCCTTTAATTTTCGACTTCAATTCTAGGCGTCTTCTTATTCTGGTAGAACTTCTCAAATGAGTTGAACTGGTCCTTCAGTTTTCTTGAGGCAGCACTCGAGGCAACGTCTGGATTTCTTCTGGAACATCTGTTTCAGGTAAATTTGGATACATGGATTCTTTTCGAATTTCTTCAGATGAATCATGCAGATTATCGTTTAAAGTTGGAGGTGAAATAGTTGGTATATTTTTTGAAGTTGAAGGTAAATCTTCACCTTGAGTTAGGGGGTTCTGCACTTGATTATGTTGACTTCCTTGTGTAAATCTTGGGTGAACAATATTAGGGGCAAATGTAACAGTTTTCTTCTTGTTTTCTTGTTTCTCTTGTAATGGTATTGTATTTTGTGTATTGTCATTATGAGTTTGTGGTTGATGTAGCTGGAATTTAGGTTTTTCTACTTGACAAGGTCTAAGTTGATTAAAATGTCGTTTTATTATGTAGCCATCATCTAATTCAATTAAATAATGAAGTTTTCCTCAACGTTCAACTATGGTACCGAATTTCCATAATTTAGGTCCTAAATAATTTCTTGACTGTATTCGAGAACCAATCAGATAAAATTTCCCAAATTTTGGTTGTAATGCATTATTTTTTTGACACGTAGAAGGTCTAATTAAATCCAACTTTGTTCTTAGGTTATAACCGAATAATAATTGTGAGGGTGTTTTTCCATTCAATAATGTTGTAGTTCTGTGCTTGAATAGAAATGCGTGTAATCTTTCATGTAATGTGCCACTTTCATTGATCATACATTTTAATTTTGATTTGAAAGTTTGGCAAAATATTTCTCTCTGCTTGTCCATTAGTAGCTGGATGTCCTGGTGCAAATAATTGGTGTTTAATTCCATTTCTTTCGCAAAATTCTTTAAAATCGATGGATTTAAATATACTAGCGTTGTCGCTTACAAGAAATTCCGGTAAAAATTTCTCTCAGAAAATTAATAGTACAAAATGTAGTTGGGGCTTTAGAACTCATTTTAATTTCTAGCCATTTGGATTTTGCATCAACAACAATAAAAAAGAAATGATTCAAAAACGGTCCTGCATAGTCTATGTGGATTCGTTGCCAATTTTTTATTGGCTCTTCCCAATGATGAATCGGTGCTTTGCAAGGTTTTTTCTTCACTTCACAACAAGTTGAACAACTTCTAACTAAATCTTCAATATCCTTATCAATTCCTTTCCAATAACAGTAATTTCTTGCTAGTGATTTCATTTTTACCATGCCAATATGAGTGCTATGTAATTCCTTCAGCATTAAATCTTGAAGTTTCTTTGGAATTATTACTCTTCGTCTTCTAAATAGTATTCCATCTTGTAGAGATATTTCTGGATCTCGTAATTTTCCATTTACTATCTCATTTTTGAGTATAGATAGATCTTCATCAACTTGTGTTTCTGTAGCTATTGATTTTGAATTTAATAAGGGTGTTTCAATTTGTTTCAATGTAATAATGTTTTGATATACTCTTTAAGTGCAGCAGTAGATCGAAATTGATTCTCCTTGATATTGATTCCTTGTAAAAAATTTGTGTTGTTCCGCAAGAATATTCTTTTTTGGTGATAAATGATTTTCTAGTAAGTTTATAAGTTCATCATATGTTTTCGTATTAGGGAGGTCTGGAGATGTAAGACTAGAGAGAAGCTTGTAATATTTACTTCCTAGACAATTTATCAGGACCATTACTTTGGCTTCATTAGTATCTAAATCGTTTTTATCTAATCCTTTTAATTACTGGTCGAGAGGTTTTATAGTTTATCGAGACGCGTAGCGTTAAAGGTCTTCTTGCCCTTAAATTTGAGGAATGTAGTCTTCTGCTTATGGTGCTTGTCGAAACTGCCCTTCGGTATGTACGCAAAAAGTGACTTCGAAGGCCTGTTGCGGTTATTGTTCGGTTCCTCCGTGTGAAAGTAGCCATATAATGATCTTCTCTCTCCGTTGTCACTCTGGGTCTGCCACTGACCGGCCTTCTTGCAACGTTACCACTTTCCAGGAAAAGGAGCAGAATGCGCCTTACTGAAGTTCTTGGAATATTCAAACGACGTGCAATAAGATGATTTGATAAACCTTCTTGATGTAGAGTCACTATCCTTGCTCGGTCAAACTGAGAGATTTGATTTCCTGGCATTTTTCTCAAAATTTAAATAAAACTGCACTACCCGTATTTGCTTTTAAACTGTCTTAATTTAGAAAAATCTGCATATTTTCTGAACAAGGCGGTTTTTTGCAATGATAATGTTTTTATGTTTTCAATAAGATAAAAAATGAATTTCACAAAAAAAATTATCTCCTTACTTTAAACAATTTAAAAGATAATAATGGGGGCCAAGACTTTTGACGAGGTGTGTATATGATAACATGATCAAAGGTGAATGTGGTCGAGAACTAGTAGTGGTCGGCAAACTAGCGCAGTCACCCTATTTAATTACAACCTTCACTTAATTACCTACCTCAACCCATTTCAACATTTTCGTAGGTTGTTTTGGTTTTCGGATCTGGATCCTGGATCAGTCTTTTTATACAGGGTGTCCCACGGTGGATGGCGTATTAGACGTTTATGGAGAACTAAAAAGCGGATCATTTTGAAAATTTGGCAACCGGTATAAACGACCATAATCTACACTTTAAAAATATTTTTGTTTATGCGGTGTTGCCGCTTCTACCCTAAACCAGTGGCAACAGCGCTATTTTAAATGGAACACCCTATATCTGATTACATATTTGGATTTTACGTAAAATTCTGAGCAGATTTCATGTGATATACCCTATACCTAAGTTCAACTGTTTTGGAATTATTGACAGTTGAAAATCGACTTTTTGCAACTTTGACAGGCTGTAAAACCTGAACGGTTAATTTTAGAGAAAAACCGATTTTACATTCCTATCTTAGATTTTTATAAACTATCATTTGATACCAACTTCAAATTTAATCCATGATTAAAAATTCCAATTAAATTTAATTTCCGGGTAAATTCAAAGTTGGTGTCAAATGATAGTTCATGAAAATGTAAGATAGGAATGTGAAATTGGTTTTTCTCTTAAATTAACCGTTCAGGTTTTTCAGCCTGTCAAAGTTGCAAAAAGTCAATTTTCAACTGTCAATAATTCCAAAACAGTTGAACTTAGGTATAGGGTATATCACATGAAATCTGCTCAGAATTTTACGTAGAATCAAAATATGTAATCACATACAGGGTATTCCATTTAAAATAGCGTTGTTGCCACTGGTTTAGAGTAGAAGCGGCAACACCGCATAAACAAAAATATTTTTAAAGTGTAGATCATGGCTGTTTACCCCGGTTGCCAAATTTTCAAAATGATCCGCTTTTTAGTTCTCCATAAACGTCTAATACGCCATCCACCGTGGGACACCCATATGTACAGGGTGTCCGAATTTGGATGGTTTTAATAGGAAACGTCAATTTCTGAGCGAGATACAAAAAAATGAACCCCCCACTCCGAGGCTCAAATTGCTTGAAATTTTGATTGGTGCAAACTGCATTTTGATATCTTCCACCGTTTAGCCGCTAGAGGGCGATTCTCGATTTTGAGCAATAATGTGAAACCATCATAACTTTTTTGTTTATGAAAATTATTGATTTCCGTAAAAACTTTCTGGAAGCAATTTTTCAAGCAGAATTCAGTGACGTTCTCAGTTTTTTTCTACTTGGTCCCAACTCCGAGATATTGACCAAACCAGTTTCAATAGGACACCCTATACACGGTTGGCAAGCCAGCTTCTTACATGCGGAGATTTCCAGTGCTATAGAAAGAGATGTCAATTTGATAGGCAAAGGCTTTAGTGAAATAAGGACGGAGAAAAAGCGGGCTCCAGCAGATTCCCCTTCCACCGGCTCGACGACTCAAGAGAACGCTTTCTTGAGAGAGGGGAATACTGTGGGAACAAAACAATTCCTCGTTGCAACGTTGCCAAATGTATCGTAAAATGTACCAGACTTTGTAGTGTGTTATTTTAGTTCAAACTAACCCGTCCTCGTGATAAAAAAAACAACAAAAATAAACTTATAAATAATATCAAAATAAAATCGTGATAAATTACATAATGCAAAACATTATACCATAGAATGAAATACCATAGAATTTTAATTTTCTGTTCACGCGAATACATTTTTTTTTAAAATATCTATTTAATATTTCGTCCGCAAAAGGCTATGTTAGAATAAGCGAGCCGAGCAGCCAGCGCAGCAAGACCGAGTCCGCGATGCGCGCCGTAGAAGGGCGACGCGACGGGCAGAGTTGCCATGCTTCCAATTATTAAAAACGAAATCATGTTCTTTCTTTATCGCAAATAAATGTTATCTTGCCGGAATAATAATAAATTATTTCTGAGCATTCTTATGTTGAAATACTTAATAATATTTTTTACAAATTTCTTTTTTTTTTGCTAAGTGCGTAACTTTTTTTTTTAAAACAAAAAGTTCTAAAAATGTAGATATTATTTTAAGAATTTCATTCATATCTGTCAAAATATTGATTTCAATAACCACCAGATCAAGGTTACATGATAAAAATAATTCACGATGCATTACTATCCATAATCATGCATGGTGCATAAACATTCTATGGAACGGCAACACCGGCTAGTCTTCTTCGACTCCGCCGTCGGCCTTCGTCTTAGTGGAGGTGGAACAGGGGAAATCGTGTTCGATCTCTATTTACCCTTAGACTTTTCCTATACATTTCATTCTATTGCATTGAAATTGGCCTGTAAGATGTTCGCTTGCCAGACCTGTATATTAATAATATAGCTCATTAGAAAGCTATGCTTTTTCTGATTTCAATGATATAAAGTTCGATAGGTTAATCTCTAACAGTTTTCGAGAAAAAAAATTATTTCGGTTTTTGTCATAAGAAGCAATGTGTATGAAAAGGACTTTATATCTGTAAGGAAACTGAGAAAGGTCTCTTTCCAACACATTGTTTCTTATGACAAAAACCGAAATATTTTTTTTTCTCGAAAATTGTTAGAGAAAAACCTATGGAACTTTATATCATTGAAATCAGAAAAAGCAGAGCTTTCTAATGAGCTATTAATATATAGGGTATCCTAAAAAACCAGACTTTGGTCAATATGTCGGAGTTGGGACCAACCAGAAAAAAACTGAAAACGTCACTGAATTCTGCTTGAAAAAGTGCTTCTAGAAAGTTTTTACGGAAATCAATAATTTTCATAAACAAAAAAGTTATGATGGTTTCACATTATTGCACAAAATCGAGAATCGCCCTCTAGCGGTTAAATGGTTGAAGATATCAAAATGCGGTTTGCACCAATCAAAATTTCAAGAAATTTGAGCCTCAGAGTGGGGGGTTCATTTTTTTGTATCTTGCTCAGAAATTGACGTTTCCTATTAAAACCATCCAAATTCGGACACCCTGTACAGTGACCGCCAAAAAGTTTGCAACAAATGGGAAAATATTTTATTATTAAAATATCAAAAAAAATGTTACGTTGATCAATTCAGCATACCCATCAACAACAAAAATCACTGTGAAAGATGTCATGTGACCACAGTCATGGCGGAAATTTAAAGAGTTCGCCTTAAATATGTGAAAAGCAGTGGCGGCTCGTGACTATTTCAAGTGAGGAGGCTAAAAAAACATGAAAAACGGAAAGGTAACCACTGCGCAGCAGGCAAAATTTGTTTTAGGATGCCCACGCCCTTATCTCAAATTCAATAAAAATCATGAATATTTAGGAAAATGTTCTTTTTCTTCATATAAGTATATATTTTCAGAGCTAATTTTGACGAAAAATAAAAAATACAAGGAAGGCACAAATTGATAATCATGAATAATTATGACAATAATTATGTACTTGCTGCAACAAGATGCACAATTGTACAATAATTTACAATGCACCTTGTTTCCGCGTAACTCAGTAAAGTAGTGGATTCTATTTTAACTTACCTACCGAATGGGGAATTAGGTAAGGGAAGGAAGAATCATGGGATTAGACCGGATAGAGCAACAACCACTAGCGTGAATTTGTTTATGCAACGAAAAGTACTTGACAACCGCATGTGCGTTTTGTGTCTCGCTTACATTAACACCCGATTCAGTCTCTCTGGTATAAAAAAATTACTTATTTTGTGAATACCGAAAATGTCGATTTTCTCGTAAAGAAGACAAATTGGTACTACTCTAAACAATTCTTGAGAGGAAGCGCTTAACGCGTCTGCGATGTTGTCAAGCTAAATTTATAGTATTTCCCCAAACAGATAATAATTGAAATATTGCGTAAACAAACCTGATACAAGAAAATTGCAATCAACTATAAATCTACAACTTCCAACTAGAAAAGTGACCTGGAACACTATTGCATAAAACAGAGTTAAAAAAAGCAAGGATATTGCAGTTATTTTCAACCGTGCGGCTAGCCGCCTCTCGAGACGATGGTCGCTGAACGCCAGTAGTGGTTCGATATTCCGGCATTTCTATTGGACGCTGAGATTCGCGGTCCATTTGAATGCTAGATTTCAGTGAAGCATGTGAGACTTGTGGGAGTCTAGCCTCCGGTCGATTTCTATCCTTAGAATAATGGGCTCTTTCACTAAAATTTAAATACGTAATTTAAGTATAAAATCTCAAAGGAGGGACTATTTTAGGCATATATACCAAAAAAAAAATGTTCTACAAGGTTCAATAAGTTTTTCATAGGCAATCAAAAGTGCCTAAATTCAAACTATTTTAAAACGCGCCGATTTGCCGACGTCACATAAATATTCTTCATTTCGCTTATGTCGTTGCAAGGAGGAAGGGCTCGGCTGTGTTTGCGCTCTGTAAAGATACGTAAAGGTTCGAATGCGCTGTTGTCGGTTGTGACTAAATGTAGTGCAGCGTAAAATAAATAAATAAAACTAAACATAAAAAATTGCATTAAATTGTATTTAAGCATAATTTAAAAAAAAAATGTTATAAAATCTTGAATCTATAACTAATTAATTTAACTACTTTTCATGAGATTTTGCCAACATTTCAGAATTAAATCTATTACAAATTTTCAATGTTGACAATTAGTAGCAACACGGTCAAATTGCGAGCTGCGACGTCATAGAAATAAATTCTGGGTTTTTATTTGGAGGTATTTCTTTGTTTTCTGTTTTCTCAAGAAGGACTTTGAATTTTTCAAAAGTAAAAATACAGAAAATTCTGTTTTTAGTTGCTTTATCCAAATATGCCAATTTCAAAAATTAGTGAAAGAGCCCATTGCAGGAAAGGGACAGATTCACACATTTTTGGCGTGGAGGCGCGGAATTGTTTGAAATAAAGTTGTCAGATCGTTCTTAATTACATGAAAATGTCAAAATTTGGAAAGTGTAATTTGTGAATTATTATTTCAATCAGGAATTAGGGATAAAAAATTGAGATTGAATTTTAAATTTTTTGGGGGAGGCTTAGCCTCCCCTGCCTCCTCTGACGAGCCGCCAGTGTGAAAAGTGGGGTTAGACGACCAGAAATCGAAAAATTGTAGAGAGAAAAGTGGTTCAGGATCCGATTGTACGTCCATGTGTCAATTTACAAAAAGGTACAAGGATTTTCAAATATTATCAATTTTTTGGCCTGTTTTCTGGTAATTTGAAAAATATCGAAAACATTTCGCGAAAATATTGGCTCAATTAAATTTAGAAAAGAGGTATTGGATCATTTAGAAAGGTTTCATGATAATTCTAAATTTGTTATTCCAAATTTTTGTTTTCTGGAGGTCATTGCAACAAGATCAGAGTGGCCTGAAAATGAATTTTTGGTTTTTTACAATTTGTCGCGGGACAATCAAGCAGAATTACCGCACTAGATTTTTTTAATGTTAGTTTCACTCTGAATTATGCGAACCAGGCGGAAAGTTTTTGATATTTTTCAAATTACCAGAAAATAGGTCAAAAAATTGATATTTTTTAAAAATCCTTTCACCCTTTTAAAAGTTGACACATAGACGTAAAATCGAATTCTGAACCACTTTTCTCTTCACAATTTTTCGATTTCTGGTCATCTTACCCCACTTTTTACATATTTGAGGCGAACTTTTTAAATTTTCCGCCATGACTGTGGTCACGTGACATCTGTGACAGTGATTTTGTTGATGAGTATGCTGAATCGATCCCACGTAACATTTTTTTTTGATATCTTAATAATAAAATAATTTCCCATTTGTTGCAAACTTTTTGGCGGTCACTGTATAATTAAACAACAATTTGATGTGGTGAAATGAAATGAAAATGCAAAATATTTGAAAATTCGACTTAATCTATACCAGTGGTTCCCTAACTTTTTTAACCTACCGCCCACTTTTAGAAAATGGGAATTATCCAGCGCCCCCCTTGTATTGGCAGGGATCAAAGATATTGAAGCGGCGCCTTTTTTTTTTGAAAATTTTGATGGTCCCAGTATCAGAAAATGACTGAATATGGAAAAACCTGATACAGCACAGTTCAGCACAGCTCAAATTGCATAAGAATACGTTTTTGTTTCATCTTATTTCCAAAATTTTGGGAGGCTGAGCGTCAAGTTAGCACCCCTAGCCCCTAGTATAGGATTTTGTCGAAAAATAACCGAATATAAAAATTCTGAGAAAAAACTGATACAGCACAGTCCAGCACATTTCAGATTGCATACGAATCCATTTTTGTTTGATCTGATTTCCAAAATTTTTGGGGGGCGGGCTGAGCGTCAAGTTGGCTCCCCCAGTAGAATTTTGTCAGGGCCGAATATGGAAATTTTGAGAAACCTGATACAGCACAGTTCAGCACACTTCATATTGCATAAGAGTCCATTTTTGTTTCTTCCGATTTCGAAAATTTTGGGGGGCTGAGCGTCATGTTAGCACCCCCAGTAGGATTTTGTCGGAAAATGACCGAATATGGAAATGTTGAGAAAAACCTGATGCACCACAGTTCAATACACTTCCGATTGCATAAGAATTCATTTTTGTTTGATCGGATTCCCAAATTTTTTTTTTTGGGGGGGCTGAGCGTCAAGTCATCTTGTTTTGCCTATAACTTTGGAATTAGAACGGCATAGTTCAAAGTGGTTGCAATTTTGTTAGAAAATTTGAATGTGGGGGGCTAACTTGACGGAGCTTATTTTTTAGCTTTCTGAAGTTATTTATAAGTAAAATACAATAACTTCAATGCAGCTGCTGCTGATCAAAGCGTGTATTAGCGGTATCGCATTTCGAGCAAGTGATAGCAGACTTAGTTGAAGTGCTTGCGGGTTTCGGGATATGCGTCGGAACTCTCGGGTTGCATACATAACTTGAAGCTTGCCAAAATTGACTTCGAAAGGGATAGACATAGCTGACTATGAACCTTATCTTTATAGTATTGAAGCTTATATTGAAGAGTAATTTCCGTAAAAAGCCATTTACTATTTGATTATAATTTTTTTTCTGATGTGTTCGTTATTCACTTTCCACCGCCCACTAATTTATGCTTATCACCTCCCAAAATCAGCTGAGCTCTTTAACGCCCCTCGAGATGGTTGAAGCGCCCACTGGGAGGCGTTATCGCCCACTTTGGGAATCACTAATCTATACAATATAAGTTACCTGTCCCAAATAAGGCCATGTTGAGAAGTTTTATTTTTTTCCTAACATTATCCACCAAACCCAACCAAAATCACCTGCTTATATGTGAAGTGTTTCGCTTCCATTACTTGAATATTAACTCCAATTTATTTAGTTTTTCATATAAGTGGTGGTTTTTGCGTAAAACAAAAACGCTTAACATTGGCCTTATTTGGATCACTATGCTCCTAATAAGGCCACCATTAAAAAAAGGTTAAAATAAATACAAATATTTATAAAAATATCATTATTTGAGAAATAGTACACAAAATGGAACTTATACGTTTGCTGCATTCCTAAAAAAACAATAATTACAAGTCCTGGGATGGTGATCCAAATAGGTCTGCATACATCTAGGACAAATGAATCGCAGCATCTCTTGCTTGGTTAGACTCCAGGCATTTCAAAAAAACATCAGTCAGATAATAATATGACACATTCTTTTAAAAAAACATTGTGATGTGAGGCCAATTGAACATTTTTCGTTTGATGGCCTTATTAGGAACATGTTAAATTGATAAAAAAAAGTCTGTAACTAGAAATCTAGCAAAGATATTATTCTGTACTTTCTTTGTAGCTTTCTCAATACATTAATATTCCTTAAAAAATTACAATCGTTCCATTCACTTTGTAAACACGTATAATAAGCTAATTGAGTTCCAGCCTCAAAGTTATAACGTGACATATGAAATATGTGGTTGGCCATTTTTCGACATATGACGAGTTGCTAGGAGCCCTTGCAATAATTTTTGATTTGCATTATAGATTTAATTTTTAATAATATTGTAATTTTTGAAAATGGGATTCAATAATAGGCAATAAGGGGCTTTGGCCTTATTAGGTACATGGCCTTATTTGGGACAGGTATCTTACATAATTATGAAATCAATAAATTATATATGTTGCCCATTTTTGAAAAAGAAAAAATTTATAATAATTGCTTATTACTGACCTATGCTAAACATTAATTATTATCGGGGATAATACCACGAGAGCTTCAAAATTACCGATAATTTTTCACGATTGCGTGTTTTCTATAATTTCACGAGTCCGTAGGACGAGTGAAATTTGCAGAGAAAACACGCATGAGTGAAAAATTATCTGGTCCATTTTAAAGCTCGAGTGGTATTTAGAGGATTATTCCACTCATGTGTTAGAAATTCTATAAGGCAAGTGACGATTTTCAGAATTACAGCGAAAATTCTCTTTTCCATTTGTTTAACTAGAGAGAATTACAGCGATAATTCTCCCATGTTATTGTATACATGGTTGTCATGCTAATTTTTGATACAAACAAACGGTTCCTGATAGCAACCATTTATTTGTATTGATTGTTAAGATATTCAAATAGTTTAATACCTATTTATTTCCATATTTTTTGCATTCTCATACGTGAAATAATCCGCTAAATACCACTTGAGCTTTAAAATGAATATATATATATACTCATGCGTGTTTTCTCTGCAAATTTCACTCGTCCTATGGACTCGTGAAATTATAGAAAACACGCAATCGTGAAAAATTATCGGCAATTTTGAAGCTCTCGTGGTATTATCCCCGATTATTTCACATATGAGAATGCAAAAAATATGGAAGTAAATATGTATTAAACGATTTGAACATCTTAACAATCAATACAAATAAATGGTTGCTATCAGGAACCGTTTGTTTGTATCAAAAATTAACATGACAACCACGTATACAATAACATGGGAGAATTATCGCTGTAATTCTCTCTAGTTAAACAAATGGAAAAGAGAATTTTCGCTGTAATTCTGAAAATCGTCACTTGTCTTATGGGATTTCTAACACATGAGTGGAATAATCGATAAAACACTCGCGAGTTAGATTTTTATAAAAAAAATTTGTTTCGAAACATCTACCTTAGTTCCTAAAAGCATTTCAGGTATTTCCGCTTTTCGCGCAAAGATTAACTCAAAAGGTGTATAATTATGGCATATTCTAGGAGTAGTATTGTAACAGAAGCTGTAATATGGAATCCATTTATCCCAATTGCTCCTTGAGTCGTTAATGTACATTCTAATGTATTCATTAAAAATTCTATGGTTTCTTTCGCACCCTCCAATGCTTTGGCTGTGATACGCTGTTGAGAACTTATGCGATACATTAAGGAGTTTGAAGAGTTGTGCTGAAACCTCATTTTTGTACTAAGTGCCCATGACGGTTCTGATCTCTTGCATTGGTCCATAGTATGAATTCGTTCATTATGGCCTTTGCTATTGTATTTGCTTCTTTATTTGGCACTGGAATTATTATAACAAACTTTGTTAATTCGCACTGTATTGTGACGGCGTAACTATTGCCTCTCTCAGTCTATGCAAATGGTCCAATAGTATCAATGCATACTATATCGAAAAGTCTTTGAGGAGTGGGCGTAATAACCATAGGTTCCATATGAGTAGACTCTCTTTTATCTATTTGACATTTTAGACTTTTTTTCACATAATTGGCTACGTCTTTGGACATGCATTTCCGTGCTCTTAGTTTTTTCACAAGTTTCTTCTGGCCGTAGTGACCTCCTGTGGCTGGGTCATCATGTAGGTTATGTATCAATCTTGATTTTTCTTCATTATTTGTAATTACTTGAGGATCCTTGTATAATATAACCTTGTGAGGGACCTAGATTATCTTTGCCTTTGATGTATTCCACTTCGAAATCATATTCTTCCAGATCAAGACGCATTCGTGTTGATTTTGATGACGGATTTTCCATTGAAAATAAATATACAAGAGGTTTGTGATCTGATTTCTGATTTTACCAAAAACCTATTTCCATATAAATACGGTCTAAAATAATTAATTGCCCAATGAATCGCCGCTAATTCTTTTTCTATTGTTGCTTTATTTGATTTGCCCTTTGTAAACCCTCGTGACGCGTAAGTAATAGGTAACTCCTGGCCTCCAAAATTTTGTGATAGAACTGCTCTACATGCCTCTTTTGACGCGTCTGTAGTTAAAATAAATTGTTTACTGAAATCTGGGTATTGCAGTATTTGTGGATCTATGAGTGCTGTTTTTAATTTTACAAAGATATTTTTCTGGATTTAGTTTTAAGTTATATTTTCTGCACGTTTCAAAAGTATTCCCAAGATTTTGATGCTTTTTAAGGTGTAATGCCCGCAAATGCAATACTCATCATTCTTTGAAAGCTGTTTCGGCTTACTTTTAGACCAAATGGTAACCTTGTAAATCTGTATGTTCCAGTATCTGTGCTAAAAGTTGTAATCTCCCGAGAATTTTCTTCGAGGGATATTTGATGAAAGCCTGCCTATAAATCTAGCGTTGAAAACCATTTTGCTCTGCCCAATTGGTCCAGTATATCATCTATTTTGGGCAGAGGGAATTTTTCGGCTACAAGCTTACTTTGATTTGGGGCTCTAAAATCTATACAAAGTCTCCATGCCTTTTTGCCATTGGTTGATTTTTTACGAACTAGTAAAATAGGACTATTGTATTCAGTGGCGGCTCGTGGCCCAAAAATTTGGAAGTTCTACTCTAGTGGCGTATTCGTTTGGGATAGGGTGATGACCACCGCAAGTGCCGCCGCAAGCAGAATCTTTTTTCGTTTGCCAGGGCCACGCCCAAAAAGGTTCATTTCAAGTCTTCAAAAAATTATTTATTGTAAGTGTTAATGAATAAAAAAACTCTTGATTTGTTCAATCGCTTAATAATTGATAAGAGTCCTTTTTATCTGTGCTACACAAAAATATCAAGAATTTTTTAAAAATTATTCACAAACAACAATAAAAACTTTACTAAACCATTGTTTATATTATTGTTTGTATTTATTTCCCAATTTTAGGGTCACTGTCCAATTATCCTAATTTAATTGACACTGATATTTAGTGATAAAGTCTCTGCCCAATATTCCATCTCAAGGAAATAACAAGCATTTTAATATGCTCGTTCCATTGATACAAATCAGTTCTGAATTTTGCACCGAGTAGGGTTAGCGCGCGCACTCGGAATACCTTTGTCAATTAGTGTGTGGACCACTGTTCGAGAATGGAATCAATTGATAATTGATTGCATTGTAAGGCAAACTTCAAGTTTTTTATAATTTCATTTCTTTATTATTTCTTGAAGTAATTGTTTCTGCAGGGGCGTAATGCGTAGCTGAGAGTTATTGTATAACTTATTGAACAAGGCCTATTTTATTAATTGCATTGCAGGGCAATCTTCAAGTTTTCTCATTTTCATTATTTTTATTTATAATATTTACAGTTTGATTTTTTTATTTTTTCTTATTTTTGAAGTTTTGCTCAATATTTTCAGTCTTACATAGCAACCTCATTGTATGTAGGAATACCTATTACTTGTTTTGAAACTTTCTAGATGAGATTCTAGAAAGCTTATTTTGTTTGTATATCAGGTTCACTGAACACAAAACTTAACTTGCAGTACCGACCGGAAACTCGCTCAGTAGGTTAACAACTTGTAAGTCGACCTTGGTCTCCATCGTGCATTGTTGTTAATTCTAAAGAGTTTCGTTACAACCAAAACTGTCGTTTCTCAAAGTTATGTTCAGGTTACGTTAGTGAATATTTTCTTTAGTCTTGCGTGGCAACCTCATTGTATATAGACATTTACCTTGTATTAGAGACTTTTATTAGATTTAGGTGACGCAGATTCACTTTAAAATCTAATTTGCTCCTTCTTCGTACATATCAACTTAATTGAGTGTAAGAATTTAAACTTTGTATTTTTCGTTTTATGTAATAAAGTAGATTGGTGACTTGGAAGCCGACCTTGGTTTCCATCGTGCATTGTTGCTAATCCTGATTATTGTGTATTTGGAATTAAATGCAAATTGCTTTCAAATGATTGCTTAAATTAATTAATTCTATCTAAATAAATTCTATTTATCCACAATCATCAAATAATGGCAGTTTTATCCACTCATATGAAGCGTCTAAAGTGATACTTTATCCACTAGTGGGATAAAATAAATTTATTCCACTAGTGGATTAATGAAATTAAGAAATCCGAAATTTTTATTTTATTTATTGATATTAACATTTATATTAATAGATACTCCGTTGTTTGATTTGTCTCCTATAACTTCGTTATTGTTGATAAAAAGGTGATAATTTCCATCCGCTTGAAAACACACGTTTATGGGTGTTCTGGCAGAATTACCAGGAACAGGAATAATGGGTGTCTCCTCTTGTAAAGGACACCTATTTCCCCTTGGATTTTGTTCGCAATACTATACTAAGCTTATTGGAAATGGAATCCTGAATCCGAATCCTCGATATAACTTTCAGCAACAGAGGAGCTCTTCCATCCGCCATGTGTATGTACGTGTGATTGTGGATAAAACGTTGTATTACATTCGTGTTTTAGTTGCATTTTATCCACTTAAGAAAATTAAACGCTCGAACTTCGTTCTCGCGTTTAAACATTCTTGCGTGGATAAAATGCTTTCTTAAACACTTATACAATAAATAACTATTAAATAAATAGTTATTTACATTGTTTTAAATTTTTGATTTTATTTTAATTGGCCTATTGTAGGCCTGGCGCCCAATAAAAACAATATCAAATAAATATAACCCACGCCCATTGCCTCCTAAACCTTTGTCTGAGCAGCTGTAGGGTAATCCAAAGAAGTGAAAAACTTTCATCATTTCAAGGGATAGGAAAATTTTCTTCAACAATATGAAATGTATGATTGAAAGCATAGTTTTGAATGAAAAGTTGTATTTCGGTGGTTCCTATTGAAGACGCTACGCCCTCTGTAACATCTTCAATTTTTATTGCATTTTGTCTGTCTACCAGATTCTTGCTCGTTTTACAAAGTGATATGTCCGCACCTGTGACGACTAAAAGTACAATTTCTTCGTTCCTAGTCATTCCACTTCCAATAACTACAAAATTCGAAAGTGACAGGTCCAAATTAAAAATATTCACGACGTCCTTGCTGGACCTAATTGGAGGTCTTGCTGGTTTTCCGAACTGTCTTCATTGAGATACCTTATATTCCGAGTGTTTTGTCCTCTTTGGCTTTGGTTTCCTCGGCCGCCTCTATAATTTTGGTTTTGGTAGCCGCCTCTGTAGCTGCGGTTCTGGTAGCCACCACGGCTTCAATTTGCTTGGTAGTCAGAATGATTTCTGTAATTTGAGTTTTGATGGTAATTGGAGTACTTAGCTCTTTCTCGATGATAGCCTCTATTTCCGCCTCTTGTGTTGTAATTCCTGGCAAATACAACTGTTGAGCTAGCTGCGTCTGCACTAATAATCACAAATTTTGATAATGCCTCTTGAAAGCAGTTGAACGTACCGGCTTCCATTATAATCTTTACTTTGTCTGAGTTGCTATTTATTTTTAATGATTTAACTGTTAAGTTTGTATTGAAATAAAACGAAGAACGGCGTCAGTATAAATTTGGTGACTGTGTTTTAATATAACTTTTACAATAAAAAAATTAGATTGTTACCCGACCATGACAACATAACATCTGAACAACTTCAAAAAACAGAACAGCACACTACTTTTCTTTTATGATGACCACCAATTTGACCAACTGTCTGTTATCAAATTGTTGTCACATTTAGTCATAAATATAACCTAAACATAAATAAATAATAATAAAATAATTCTATTGTAATTTCTAACATGCCCCCTCAATAAAATTATTTTATTTATAATATGAAAAATAAAACGAAGTGATTAAAATTTTAAAAAAAATTTGTTTTAACAAAACAAACCCAAATCTTTTCTAAATTTTTCAAATTTAACTCTGGCCAATGGCTTGGTAAACATATCTGCCAATTGGTCTTCACTTTTAATGTGAATAATGTTTATTATGCCAGTGTCCAACTTTTCTTTAACAAAATGGAATTTTATGTCAATATGTTTCAATCTTTTATTATTTTCCGGACTATTCGCAATCTTGATAGCGGATTGATTATCTTCATGAATGATAATTAAATAACTGAAAATCATTATTTAATTTTTTTAACCAGCAAGCTTCGCTAACTGCTAATGTTAAAGCTGTGTACTCGGCTTCGGTGGAAGAAATTGAAACACATTGCTGTTTTTTACTGTTCCACGATATACAGCAATTCAATAATTTAAAAACATATCCAGTTGTTGATATTTCTGTCGGTAACATCTCCTCCCCAATCGGAATCGACATAACCGCATATAATTTTACCTTCAACATCTGGTTTAAACAATAATTTAACATCAATAGAACCCTTAACATATCTAAGGACTCTTTTTAATGCCTTCAACAAATTATTGTTAGCCTTATCCTGATATCTACTGAGTAGATTGACACTTTCGCAAAGATCGGGTCTGGAGCCTTGAACTGCATAGATAAGACTACCAATAATCTGTCTACACAGTTTCTGCAACTCAGAATTATTATTTTCATTTCTAAAATCAAAATAGTATATTATATACCTAGGTAGAGAAGTTGGTCATTATATACCGAAAGCTTTTATAAACCGAGGCGCGCAGCGCCGAGGTTTATAATGCTTGAGGTATATAATGACTTTCTCTACCGAGGAATATATAGAATTTTTTTTACTACTGCTAGTAGAAAATAAAAAATTTGTTTAAAATCTGTGTTCTAATTATTTTTTGTGAACGCCCTCTTGATAGTGCTGCCCTCTATCAACAGCTTATAGAACTTGCTATGTACCTACAGAAACCTGTATTTTTTTCTTCAAATTGACGTATGAAATTGAAATGGAACCAATAGAAACATGACAATATCCTTGCGTCATGACGTCATTTTCATTATTGACCTAGGTATTTTTTCATTATTTTCATTATTAACCTAGGGAGAGAAATTCAATTTTTTCTTAGAAAAATAGATTGAATAATGTCTATTTCTCAGGTTAGTAGTAAAAAAACAGTATTTATATCTAATGGTGTGCATAGGGTTACAGTCCTGCATTCCAAATCTGTGTAAAACTTTTTTTTAAATAATTTGTCTGACATTATTCAGCACAACCTTCTTTTAAATTTGGTTTACCATCAATTCCTAAATATTGAGAAATTATTCCAAGATCTTTCATATCAAAATTATTGCAAAATAAATGTTTCAATTTTTCTATTACAGGTAAATCAGTCCCCAAAATTAGTAAATCATCCACATAAATTAAAACATATAATTTACTGTTTTCAGAACATTTGAAATATAAGCAGTGATCATTTTCGGACCTAAGAAAATCCTCGTTTTTCATGAGTGAATCAAATTTAGTGTTCCAACACTTAGGACTTTTCTTAAGACCGTGAATAGATTTATTTAACTTACACATAGTACTGCTATTATTTCTATTATTGCCAGGTAGACTCATATAAACTTCCTCATTTATTTTCCCATGTAGGAAAGCACTCTTAACGTGCATTTGAAAAATAGGCTTACCCAACTTGCATGCAATCACAATAAAAACGCTGAAAGTTGTAAGTTTGGCAACAGGAGCGTAAATATCATACAAATCTTCACAGTCCTGCTGAAAACCACGAGCAACAAATCTTGCCACTTTTTATTTTACTTACTGTCAATTACCTTTTTGTCCTCTGGCCAAGGTACTTCACTCCAAGTCTCTTTTTTTTATTAGCACATCAAGTTCCTTTTTGATAGCTTCTTTCCAATTATCACTACTTTTTCCTGAAACAGCTTCGTCAAAAGTAACTGGTTCTTCATTCTCTGAATAAAAACACATATCTGCTGAATCTCCGAACACATCAAAGTTTTTTAAACATGTTGGTCTCTTGATGCTTCTTTTTCCATGTCTTATAGTTATATTTCGAGTTACATTTTCCTGTTCTGGCATCACTGCAGACTGCAGGTGTTTCAGTCTCGTATTCCGGTTCATTTATGTTTTCTTAGGTTTCTGTATTATCATTTTCCAGGGAAATATTATCTTCTTCATCATTATTTATTGTAGGCTCTTCTTCATTGTTTTGACTTTCTTCTCCATTTTCACTGTTATTTTCAAAATTTAAAGAAATAGTAGTTTTGTTGCCCTTTTCCAATTTTGTTCTATTCTCAACTGCATTATCATTTTTAGCGTCCAATTTCAACCGTTTAGCTTTGGGAACATGTACAGTCACTTTTACGCCAAATTGCTGAAACATATCCATGTTACATTTTTTTTTATGCCACACTTCAAAAGGTGTTTTGTCTTTTTGAGGACTCTTTGCAGCTCTATTCAATGCATATACAACAGTATTTGCAGCTTCCGCCCAAAAACGTTTTTCTAAACCTGAGCTATGCAAAAAAGTTCTCACAGATTCCACTATTGTCCTATTATCTTTTTTTATACGCCCATTTTGCTCTGGTGTATAAGCACATGTTCTCTGATGACAAATTCCTCTTTCTTTACATATCTTCGTTATTTTTTTATTAATAAACTCCAATCCATTATCTGTCCTTGATTTTATTTCCAGTTATATTTTCAGTATTATTAATAAAAATTTTGAATTTACTTTCTACTTCTGATTTGTTTTTTTAGGAAATAAATATGCCTATAACCTGAATGATCGTCTTTTAATAATGAAAAATACTTTGCTCCGCCAAGAGATGGAACAAATGGTCCACAAAGATCACCATGAATTATATCAATATCATAATCAAGAATCAACAATAATTCACATTTCTCTTTATCAGAATGCATTTCCAGATTTTTATCTAAAGCGGTACTCAATGAAAATAAATTTATGGCTAAATCGGGTACATAAAGCACATTATTCATATCGGTTCTTACCCATTTATCTTCATTCCATGCCTCAACTTACACTGATACACTTTTGATATCAAAAGTAATGGAAAGAGTTGTGAACAATCACCTAACCAAGTACTTGGAAAAGTACAAAATTATCAACGATAAGCAATACGGATTTCGAAAATATAGGTCAACTTGCGATTTACTTACATACGTCACTCACTTATGGCAAAAAGCGATTGAGTTGCGGGGTGAAACAAGAACAATTGCCTTAGATATATCTAAAGCATTCGACAAAGTTTGGCATGAACATCTGCTCAACAAGCTCAAAGCAATGGGATTATCGCCGAAACTTTGCACTTGGTTTGAAAGTTACCTAAAGGACAGATCCATTTATGTTGCACTGGATGGCCAGAACTCCAACTCTTACCAAATAAATGCTGGTGTGCCACAGGGAGCAATCCTTTCGCCAACTCTTTTCCTGATTTACATAAATGACCTCATAGATAAAACAGTAAATCCACTTTATTGCTTTGCAGACGATGGCAATGTAGTCTCCTCACTCATACCACCCACAGGTCTTTCCGCACGTGAATTCCATCATCTTAGACTAACTCAAATATCGCAGATAAATAACGACCTGGAGATAATAGAGGACTGGGGTAACAAAAACCTTGTACAGTTCAACGCGCAGAAAACCCAAGCAGCTCTGTTTTCAAAAAAGACCAGCACCGGTGAGCCAAACATCATGCTATCTGGAAGTGCTGTCACATTACAGAGTCAGTTGAACATCTTGGGGGTTACTGCAGAGACCAACATGTCTTGGCACAATCACGTGGCAGATATTGCTAAAAGGGCCTCCCAAAAGCTGGGGGTGCTATTTCGTACAAGACATCTGTACACACCAAGCCAATTGCTGACACTCTACAAAGCCCAGATTCGACCAACTATGGAGTACTGCTCACATATATGGAGTGCAGCGCCCAAACATACCTTAATGCTTTTGAATACCGTGCAAAAACGAGCTATCAAGCTGATCAATGACCCCGCACTTACTCGTAACTTGGATGGTCTCGAACATCGCAGATCTGTGGGCGATTTATCTCTCTTCTACAGGTACTATCACGGAAAATGCTCTGAAGAGTTGGCACGTATGATTCCACCGAGAGTAGCACCTACCAGGCGAACCCGTCAAACAGACGGTAACCATGAATTTACTGTCAAACTAGAGGCACCAAGAACCTCATTATATCAGAATTCATATCTCTGGAGAACAGCATCGCTGTGGAATAAACTCCCTGCGACGGTTTTCCCTGCAGGTTACAACCTGAACCGTTTCAAGACCAACATACACCGACATTTCCGCGCACTTGCCGCTTCTCGAGCGTGATAGGACATTTCCTTGCGAGTGCGCATATCCGTAAAAAAAAAAAAAAAAACTGTATTTACCTTTTCCTTTTACATGAACCAATGTGCCATTTCCTACTCGAACTTGTCTTTCTATAGGCTCTTTATTTATTTCCAGAAACTGGTTTTCGTCAAAACACATATGCTCAGTCCACTGTCCAACCACCAATTATTGAAATTTTCATTGTTCTGGCCTAACATTGCCATAACATCATGACCATTCAAGATTGCACCTGATTTTGATTCACCAACTAATGCTTGATCACCTCTTCTATCATTTTTCTTTACATAAAAATCTTTTCTTTGCCTAAACCAACAATCTTGAATTAAATGTCCAGTGTTCTTACAGTAATTGCACTGTTTTTTAACTGATTGAGGACAATTTTTAATCATATGGCCTGTTCTACTGCATCTGTAGCATTTCACATCAATCTTCGAATGAAATTTCTTTTTAACTGAAAAAGCCATTGTTTCTATTGAAACTTTATTCTTATCTTCTTCTATCATTAGCCTCGACATTAAGTCTGCCAATGTTTGATTATCTGAAGGGGATTCCCATGCAGAAACAAAATATTTCATATTTTCTGGAAGAGACATTAATACTTTCGTAATTAACATTTTTTCACTTACTTCTTCGCCTATGCCTTTCAAATTTGCTTTGATTTCCTCTAACTTCGACACAAACTCAGCTGCACATCCTTCATTATATTGCAACGAGAATAACTTCTGAGTTAACAAATGTACACTTACTTGCGACTGATGTTCATAAATTCTTTTTAACTTCATCCACATTTCTGCAGACGTTTTGCATGTCAAAATGTGTGTCGACATTTTTTCTCCCAACCTCAGAACAATTATTTCTTGGGCTTTTACGTCCATTTTATCCCAAGCAGCTACGTCGGTCGCCTTCAGTTGGTCTCGGCTTTGATCCTTCAACAACCTCAAAAAAACCTTTGGATTTTAAAATTATTTCTACCTGAAATTTCCACAAGGTCCAATTTTCTCCATTGAATTTTGTAATAGTATTTACTCCAACCTGGTCCGTCGTTTTGTCTTCGTCTCAACACGAAGTTTTCTCTTCCTTTGAAAAACTTGCCGGGTTTTCACGCCCGTTTTAATCCACAGACTCCAACTGACTATAGTAGTATAGTTAGTACTACTTCTTCGCGAGTCTGGGCCCGTAACCTATTGAAATAAAACGAAGAACGGCGCCAGTATTAATTTGGTGACTGTGTTTTAATATAACTTTTACAATAATAACAAAATAGATTGTTATCCGACCATGACAACATAACATCTGAACAACTTCAAAAAACAGAAAAGCACACTACTTTTCTTTTATGATAACCACCAATTTGACCAACTGTCTGTTATCAAATTGTTGTCACATTTAGTCATAAATATAACCTAAACATAAATAAATAATAATAAATAATTCTACAGTGTGGATAATGTTACGGAACTTCCGGTCGAATATTTTTTTTTTATTAACCCGGAATTTCCGAATTATTATTTTATTATTATTCGTCCGGAAAATAATACACCATGTACCCCTGCAATGACACAATCATTCTATGGTACCGTAGCGAGGAGGGTCAAATCAACTTTTTGACGTATTTTTTGCATCTCTATCCGATAGTTTTTTTTTTTTTTTGGAATTCGATTTTTTTTTTTTTAATTTTCAAACCGTCCTAACTCGAAAACGAAAAGCTTGGGAGAAAATCTTCAAATACAAAACTTATAGATCTCGTCGAGTACTACAAAAAAGCCTATGAGAAGTATCCCTCCAAAGGGCACTGTTTTCGAGAAAATCGACCTCAAAAATTTTAGCAAAATTACAAGAAATTTCAATTTTGACGGCCAATATCTCAAAGACAAAAACGATCTGGAATCTCAATAAAAATATTTTGTAGATAATTTCATCCTCTTTCAAGTGAGATATGACTCGAAACGATCGGTTAAGAAATAGCGGAGTTATAGGCGAAAAAGTGGTCTCGTGTCGGATACCCACAATTTTTTTCTGATCAAAATCGAAATTTCCCATTTTATTTTTTTTCGGCCTTAAGATGTACCGTAGCGAGGAGGGTCAAATTTACTTTTTGACGTATTTTTTGCTCCTCTATCCGATAGAATTTTTTATTTTTTTGAAATTCGATATTTGAATTTTTTTCGACAATGCAAGGACTAGTACGCATTACGTGGACGGGTTAGTTTGCATATTTTTGGTTAGTTTCGTTGCAGTTCATTTAATACTGGTTATAAATGTACTGGACTACTAATTAATAACAAACCGCGCAAAGCGCGCTGTTTTTTCTAAATTCAATACATGCAAGGACGGGTTAGTTTGGGCTAGTTTGCATATTTTTGGTTAGTTTCATTACAGTTCATTTAATACTGGTTATAAGTGTACTGGACTACTAGTTAATAACAAAGCGCGCAAATGGCGCTGTTTTTCTTTCTAAATTCAATACATGCAAGGACTAATACGCATTACGTGGACGGGTTAGTTTGGGCTAGTTTGCATATTTTTGGTTAGTTTCATTACAGTTCATTTAATACTGGATATAAGTGTACTGGACTACTGGTAAACTGGTACATAAGTAAAAAAACAATCCGGACGAATAATAATATAATAAGAATCCGGAAATTCCGGGCTAATAAAAAAAAAATTCAACCGGAAGATCCGGGTGATTAGGGACACCCATAATTCTATTGTAATTTCTAACAGTTTGTAGCATAAGAATCAGCTACTGGCACAGGAACTCCTTCGTTGATGTAAGTCCTTTTCAAATTTTGTGCAAGAACTTCTACTTCTGATGAAGCATACTTTGAAGCATCTTTGTTATGCTGCCTTAAAAAAAGAAGGTTCGCCGAAACCATCTGCGAGTTTTCCACTTGAACTCTAGCTCTCAGTTTTACAATAATATTTGCCAGTGAATCACCATCGGAAATTGAATACCGTGCTTTTCCAGTAAGCAGATAACCTCGTTTTCACATATGCAACTGCATTTTCCTCATGATTTTCGGCATTGGCTTGAAGTAAATGTAAAGCATCTAGAAAGAATAATTGTAGTTCATCATCTGTACCATCAAACTCATTGGGCAAAACTTTGCTTGCAAAATTAAAAAATTCAATTTTTGACATCGCCATTATTTTTACTAAATTAGTTTTATTTTCGTCTAAATCTGAAAAATTGTCATCTGTCTCATCTGACACTTCTGGGTCGTTTGAATCGTCTTGTTCACCTTCTTCGGAATCTTCGTCTAGTATATTTGGATTAATGCATTTTAGGCACGAAGACGGAATCTGATATGACACTTTAAGAACCAAGTAAGACCTGATAACATTATCCCTGACGGAAGAAAAAAGCTTTTTCACCTGATATAACTTGTTCAACTGTTAAACTAGAATATATTGAACAAATAAATTTGATAAGTTGATTATATTCTTCTAAAATGTTATTTCTAATTTCAACCTTAATGCTTTCAGTTTTAGGAACACGTTTTTTCAAAACGCGCTTTGTTTCGTTAGAAATGTCCAATTTAAAATTTGATAACTTCGATAAGGTATTTTCCCAAGTCAAAGACATTAATTTAATTCATTACCTACCTATAAAATTAGAACCCATGCATATAGATTATGTCCTAATATGATTTTACCAAATACTTACTACTGATGCTAGAAGAAAATATAAATATAATAATACTTATTAGGATAACAGTTACCAGTAATTTTTGTTGCTTATTAATTAACTATCGATGACTATCTCATTGTTATTATTTACTGTTATTGTGCAGAAAATATGAAAATATATTTGTCGATAGATATATTTATAGTGGACTGTAAGTTTCTATAGTTAAATATGAAATAAGAACAATTAAACACCACGATATGCACAAACTCCAATCGATGTTCCTTACCTGTGGTGAATCGACGTGAATGATTCTGGAGAGGGCGCCCTCGTAATGCCACTAAGGCACTGGTTTGTTCACTCGCGTTCAACTGTAGCTTTCTTAATTTCACCGACCGTGTCTTCAATTCAAAGACAATAAAATTGGCACAACGAATGTTCTTGCACCGGTGTCTTGGACGTATATGATTTCCTGTTTCAAAGGGATCGGTGCTCGCATCGCCGACAGGGCGACAAAAAATAAGGAATTTATTCAAATTTGTGCATATTTTAAATAGTAAATTGTTTGGCGACGGTGCCAGAAATGTAAAATTATTAGAGATATTCTTGCCTCATTTTTGTCCTTAAGATGAACTGATTTTTGTATTCAGTTTAATCATTGTGAAATTATTAATTTAAGCGATTGTCATCAACCGCATAATGTCGTACATAAACAATTCAAAATAATAGTGAATCGTAGATCCCATGTTTCCCAAACATTCTCCCCACCAAAAACGAATGTTTTTTGACCAAAATAAAAAAAATAAAAAAAAACTAAAGAAAACAAAAAAAATATATGCTAAGTAATAATGATAGGAAAAATATACAACTAATTGCCGGGGAGTGGACAAATCTTGACCACCGGGCGCCGGAAAGTACCATGATTGGTTTTAAGGGTGACCACTCTGACCACATTATCCTTTCCAGGGTGTAAATCGATAACTCTACCTAATTCCCATTGAAGTGGAGTTTTTGGTTCACTTTTTATAAGGACTAGATCACCCTTAGACACCGTCGGTGAGGGATTAGTCCACTTGTGTCTCTCCTGTAAATGATGGAGATATTGTTGAGACCACTGTTTCCAGAAATCAGCTTGCAATCGCTGAATAAATTGCCAGCGAGATAGGCGATTCAGGGGCTCCTCAGCCAGATTAGCGTCAGGTATAGGGCTGTTTAAAGGTTCTAAAACCAGAAAATGTCCTGGTGTCAAGGGTTGTAAATCGTTCGGGTCGTTACTGACAGGGCATAACGGTCGAGAATTTAATACGGCCTCGATTTGCGCCAATAAAGTACCGAACTCCTCGTATGACAAAATTTGACTTCCCAAAACACGATATAGGTGGCTTTTGAAGGATTTTACGCCTGATTCAGCTAGTCCATTGAAATGGGGAGCACCCGGAGGGTTAAAATTCCACCGAAGTGATAGCGTTTGTGCCGCACCCTGAGCCAATTTGAGGAGATGGTTATAAGCACCTTTGAAATTGATGCCTTGGTCACTGGTAATACTGAGACAATTACCACGACAGGCAATGAACCGCCGAAAGGCCGCAAGAAACGTATCGGAGCTGAGATCGGAAGTTAATTCGAGGTGTATTGCCTTAGTCACCGTACAAACGAATATGCAAACATAACCCTTGAAGGTTTTTGCGCCACGGTGTTTGCTCATCACCAAAGAGAAAGGACCAGCGAAATCCACACATACCGAAGAGAACGCTTTGAGTTTGGATACTCTCAATGAAGGCAAATCCGCCATATAAGGGTTGTAAGACTTTGGTTTGCACCGAAAGCAACGGAGACATTTAGATAAGCACCGATATATAGCACTTCTAGGAGATAAAATCCAAAACTGCTGAAGCAGCAAATATTGCATTGTTTTTAGACCAGGATGAAGATGATTAGAGTGGGTTGATTCGATTATGAGGTCCGTTAATCGGTGAGACTTGGGCAACAATAAGGGATGCTTAGCGTCATAACTTAAGTTGGAATTCCGCAGTCGACCACCCACCCTGAGCGTACCCTCAAAATCCACAAACAACGCAAGCTTCCTAAGGGGCTTGGGAAGAAGAATATTTTGATGGAGGTTTCGAAAAATATCAGAAAAGATGTCTTGTTGAACTTGCCTAACTATAATTTTAAGTGAAGCTTGAAGTTCATCTGTAGATAGGTGTTGAAAAATCTTAGATTTTGACCTTACATTTGAAGTAAATCGAATCACATAGGCAACTATTCGTTTTATCTTATGCAAAGACGAATATTTATCTAAGAGTGACAGGATAAAATTCCTTGGAACGACTGAAACATTTAAAACAGTTTTTTGTTCTTCGACAGAAACTTCACTACTAGGTGATACTAATGAATCTGGTTGTGTTGGCCAACTATCTCGCGAATGAGATAAAAAATCAGGGCCGGACCACCAAACGGGAGTGTTTATAAGTTCAGTGGGTGTTTGACCTCGACTTGCATAATCGGCTGGATTTTGACCAGATGGAACGTACTTCCAAGAAGAAATCGGCACACGTTCTTGTACATGGCTCACCCGGTCTGCAACAAAAGTTTTCCATTTGTGTGGGGATGCAGATAACCAGGCTAAGGTGGCCATGGAGTCGGACCATGCATGAATCGCATCAAATAAAATCAGGTTAGAGTAGCTAGTTTTGACAGAAGAAATCAGATTAGACAATAAAACTGCGGCCAGAAGTTCCAAGCGAGGAATGGATTGAGTTTTCAAGGGTGAGACACGACACTTAGCACAAACTAGAAATGTTTTCACTAAGCCGGAAGTATCTTCGATACGAAAATACACAACACTAGCGTACCCTATTTGAGAGGCGTCGCAAAAGCCGTGCAATTCAATTCGCGAAATAGAACTGGCTCCAATGTACCTAGGAATGCTAATATGGGCCAGATTAGGCATTTCAAATTTGAATTTACTCCAAATAGCAATAATTTCTTCTGATGGAGTTTCATCCCATGAAATTTGAGATTCCCATAAAAGTTGTAGCAGACGTTTTTCCAATAAAAGACAAGGAGATACAAATCTCAAGGGATCAAAAATCCTACTAATCTCGGACAGAATATGGCGCTTGGAACATGGGCGCTCTATTGGGACATAACTATAAGAAAAGTTATCAGATGTGGGATCCCATTTTAAACCTAATATTTTAATAAAAGAGGGTTCCTCTTTGTCGAAGGTACACGATTGTTGGGTCTCACAGGAAGGTAACTTAGCAAGAAGATCGGGGTGATTACTTGCCCATTTGCCCAGTTCGAATCCGCCTCTTTTAAAAATACTAATGAGGTTTGCTGCAAGGATAACGCCGATGGCAAATCATTACTGCCGACCAAGCCGTCATCAATGTAGAATCGGGTACGAACGCAGTCCGCGGCTTCAGGAAACGTCGCTTCCTCTTGCTTGGCAAGTTCTCGAAGGGTTCGTAAGGCTAAATATGGTGAAGAAGAAACTCCATATGTGACCGTTCTTAAAAAATATTCTTGAATAGGTTCAGAGGGTTTGAAGCGCCATAAAATTCGCTGATAATTCCAAAACTCTGGTTGAATGTTTATTTGTCTGTACATTTGTTTAATATCATAAATGAAGACATAAGCGAAAAATCGAAAGGATAATAATAGGTGAAAAATATCTAGTTGAAGTTTGGGACCCACAAGCAGGGTGTCGTTCAACGAACATCCTTGAATATCGCGCATACTAGCGTCGAAAACAACCCTCAATTTTGAGGTTACCATAGAACCGGAAAGTTGTTCTTTAAAAACTGCATGATGAGCAATATAATAGGCAGTAGGCGAACGAGATTTATGTTGGGGCACTAAGGACATGACGTGACCGCTATCCAGATAATTTTGCATAAAGGCACAATACTTTTTATACAGATCTTCACTTCTCAAGAATCGTCTTTCTAGCATAGAATATCTTCGATATGCTAATGAGTAGGTATCGACAAACACGGGCATTGACTGACGAAAAGGTAAAGGTACCGAGAAACGTCCAGAAGGCTCGCGAAATGTTAAGGATAAATATATATCCTCACACTTGTTATCCTCAGATGACAAAAGGGGGCGCTCAGAGATCTGCTAAATTTCCCAGAATTTCTGAAGCTGAATATCAACATTCTCATTAATGGAAGCATGAAAAGTTTGAAGAGGTTCTGAGTAGGTGGAAGAAAAAAGGCAATTCACTTTTCCTTGAAGAACGTACCCAAAAACTGTCTCTAAAGCTATGGGCTGGTCTGGTGCTCCAAAAATGCGACCAGATTTTAAGAATAATGGGAATAATTCCGCGCCTATCAGCATATCAACAGGCCCGGGAATGTGAAAGCGCGAATCCGCCAGGTTTAGATTGTAAATGTGCTTTAATTCCGCACGATTAATTGTCATTCTCGGCTGATTGGAACATACTGAAGGGATGATAATTGCGTCTAGCGAAAAAGTCGGAGTTGATTGACCACGAGGCTTTATGACACAATGCATCAGACCGTTAGTAGTAGTAGTCGACATTCCGTTGAGCCCTTCGATGGGAACAGTCAATTTAGAACGGCTAAGCCCGAGTCTGTGTGCACACTGTTCGGATATGAAATTAGCCATTGACCCAGTGTCAAGAAGCACTCTTATTTTTTGATAATGCCCGCGAGCATCTTTTATATCTACTTCACACGTGGATAATAAAATAGTGTGTTGGGGCATAGATAAGGTGTTGGTAATACAATGAGTATTGGTTACTGGGGAGTTTGATAGATCAGATTCAGATCCAGATTGAACTTCTGAACTAGACATTGAAGTTGGTCTAGCGGGAGAAGTATTATTGCTTGTATTAAAGTGTAAAACAGTGTGGTGCGGAGATTTGCAAATTCTACACTTGTGAGTTGAGTTGAACCACAATTTTTCAGCTCATGAGGCGATACCAAGCAATTAACGCATAGGTTGTGTTGCTTAGCGAAGGCATATCTCTCCTGAGAAGTTCTATTTAGAAAACGCCTACATTTAGAAAGTGCATGCGAAGAAGCACACTCCAGACATTTAGGGTCGTTAGAGGAGTTTATTGCAGACGACGCCGCGTGAAAATTGCATGGGGGTCGTTTAGAATTGTATGTCGAAGAATTAGGTATCTTGGGCTTGATTCTTTCTGAAAACATGGATGAAGTATATTGAATTGATTCTAACGCGATACATTGTTTTTCCAGAAAGGTGATAAACTGTCGGTAGGTAGGTAACCCTGCACTTAAACTGTTTTCCAATTCGAAATCCGTCCTAGGTTTACCGTCAAGTTTATTAAGCAACAAATTAAATAACAAAAAATCCCAATGATCGACCGGCAATTGAAGGCCTCGAAATGCAGCCACGTTTTCTGAGAAGACGTTCAACAGAGATCGAATCTCTTTAGCATCAGGTTTATTTATGCACTGGGCATGATAAAGTTCATTGTAATATTGAGTTGCCAAAATACGCTTGTTTTGGTACCTCTTTTCCAACAGCTCATATGCTATAGGATAATTATTGTCAGTGACTGGAACCTTTGAGCATCGCCAAAGGTTCATTGACTACTGACGTCAGCAAATATTGGAATTTTTCAACATTTGTAAAACCAGGATTGTTATGTATGATACTGTTATATAAGTCAAAGAAACCTGGCCAATTTTTATAGATTCCATCAAAAATTGGCAAGTTAAGTTTCGGAATATTGGCAGCGACCCTTGTATTGGTTGGTGTAAATTGAGGAAAACTAGTATTGGCTATGGAAGTTGAATCATTAATTGACAGATAACATTTAATTGACATTATACCATAGTAAGCCTGATCAGCCAGCATTCGTATAGCGTCATGCATTTTAAATTCATCATCATCAATACATGAAATGACCGTATTCTGAGCAGCTTGAAAGTCATCATATACCTTGTTAGCCTCACTGGCTCTAGCCAAGAATGTAGACTTTAAAGAATCATCAGTGGTAGCTGCTTTGCCAGCTTCGTGTGATTCTTGCAAACGATTAAGAGCCACAGTACGTTTAAAAGTTGCCTTTGTTAATTTGTCTGCCATAATGATATTTGCAATAAATTATGTCAGGTGTAAGAGTGCAGAAAAAAATAAATAAAAGAAATAAAAAAGAATAATATTCAGGGATTAAGCTTCCGGAACAGCCAGCTGTAAATCAACCAAAAACACAACCAAGATAAACCAATCGCACAGTTATCAATATTTGACACTACGTTTCAAAGAATTAAATATGTTGGTCCTAATGAAATAGTGAAATTCAGTCAAAAAACATTCACAGCATAGGATAGGAGCAATGTTAAACGAATCGCCGATTCCCCTAGTTGTATCATAGCATAGGGAAAATTCAATAAACAAAATTATTCCGTGAAGGAAACGATTCGCAAAATATGCAACTAATAAAGTTCTATATGTAGCGCCTTAAAATAACTTATTTTCATCAATGCTGAGTAAATTATATTAAACTAGCTGACCCGGCGAACTTCGTACCGCCTCTGAATTATTAAATATACCTATTAAATGTTGTGTTAACGTATCTATTAGCTGAATTAAATTCAGTTTTTTTCGATGGTGAATTTGGCTTTGGTTGAAGAAAATTGATGTTTACTCTCTGGATCAGAAGGCACCTAAAATTAAAATTTTACATCATCCTTTTTTAGGCAGCTTGTGGGCATTATTCTTGTAAAGTGTACCACCAAATAAATAAACTCAGGCACAGGAATGTTCAAAGAATGTAAAGAAAACAAAAAAAATCTCTAGCGCAGCCCTATTTCACTCTATCTGCACTGCATGCACTGCACTACTCCATCTGTTCTACTCTATCTGCACTACTCTATCTGACCTACTCTTTCTGCACCACTCTATCTGATCGGAATAGTGGAATAGTTCTGTGCAGCATTGTTCTGCAATGCCGAGATTCGTTCCAGGTATCAGAGATGGCGCGGTATACAAAATACAAAATAAACTTGGTATCGGTTATAAGACATGGCGCCGTATGCGGGATTAGTAAATTTTTTTCATAAATAAATAAAATAAGTAATGAAATGACCACATTAATGACATAACAACATGCTGGTACTGTCAACGCTGAAAAAAGTTTGAATTTGACAGCAAAATGATGCTCCATTTATTGAATAATTAATTTATTACAAAAAATGTGATAAATGAAGAACCGCTCAACCGATTTTGTGCAAACTTCACATAAACCATCTAATAAATAGTCCAAAGCCTAAACATTTGGTTTGGCTAGGTGAGTCCGTTCTTGAGTTATAAAATTACAACGAAAAGTGGCATTCATTTTTCTATATATAGATTGAAAAATGTGAAGGACTTGCTTCAGAAAATATCGTGAAAATATGACAATACATTTATTTACTTTAGGCTGATAAAAATAAATCGATTTATGATTAGAATAAATTTAAATAAATTATTGAAATCCCTTCGTACTGCAAGCTGCAGTAACTAGTCGAAGGTCAGGTTAGATATACGTCACAAGTACATGCGCCAAAAATTGCAATGACTTTAGCAAAATGATAAGATGAAAATCACTGGATAAAATGGCGTCGGTGATGACAAGAACTTAAGGAGAAAAAATATTTATTTACAACCACATACGTAATGTTGACATTTCTGACTTTTCAAAAGTTTGAAAGTGACACTTTTTTGAATTTTACTTTCCACCCGGGTGGAAAGTGGTCCCGGGTGGAAAGTGCTCACTTTCCACCCGGGTGGAAAGTAAGTTCTCATTTCCTTAAATGTTTAAGACGAGTCCTGCATGTCAAACGTTTCTTTAAATGAGTCAAAACTTGTCAACAAATTTTTATTATTTTTTTTTGTATTTAGTCGAAATTATGAGGGCTGTAATTGTTGTAAATAAAATAGTATACAAACCTTGGTAGGAAGTTTCATTCCTGTCTCGAGATTATAGTTAACTTCGACGCTTCGCGTCTCAGTTAACTAACTAATCTCTCGACAGTAATGAAACTCTTCCCACCTCGGTATGTAATATACTATTAAAATTTGAATATTAATTAATTCAATCAATCCGGTGTAGAAGGATCAAAAATGTGCAGAAAATATGAAAAGATATTTGTCGATAGATATATTTATAGTGGACTGTAAGTTTCTATAGTTAAATATGAAATAAGAACAATTAAACACCACGATATGCACAAACTCCAATCGATGTTCCTTACCTGTGGTGAATCGCCGTGAATGATTCTGGAGAGGGCGCCCTCGTAATGCCACTAAGGCACTGGTTTGTTCACTCGCGTTCAACTGTAGCTTTCTTAATTTCACCGACCGTGTCTTCAATTCAAAGACAATAAAATTGGCACGACGAATGTTCTTGCACCGGTGTCTTAAACGTATATGATTTCCTGTTTCAAAGGGATCGGTGCTCGCATCGCCGACAGGGCGACAAAAAATAAGGAATTTATTCAAATTTGTGCATATTTTAAATAGTAAATTGTTTGGCGACGGTGCCAGAAATGTAAAATTATTAGAGATATTCTTGCCTCATTTTTGTCCTTAAGATGAACTGATTTTTGTATTCAGTTTAATCATTGTGAAATTATTAATTTAAGCGATTGTCATCAACCGCATAATGTCGTCCATAAACAATTCAAAATAATAGTGAATCGTAAATCCCATGTTTCCCAAACAGTTATAGTTGGTCTCATTTTTTTATATATGCCGGCAGTCTGCTTCAGTTTTTTGTGCAGGTAAAAGACATCGTATTGATTTTGCAGCTGCTCTATTTCTGAGCATTCACGTTTACGCCATTCGTTCTTTGCCTTATATCCTAATCTGTTTTGCATTGAGTTTGTTTCAATGTCCATTATCTTTGTCCAGGCTTGTGTTGGCTCTTCTTCAATATTCGATAATATTGTTTGTATTTGTGTGTTTATCTCATTACACATCTCAGATATTATTATTGGGTCCCTCAATTTTTTTAACGCCACCCGTCGCTGTATGGTTGGTGTTCTTTGACCTGACAGAGATTTTCAAGACGGCCACCAATAGTACATGGTCAGAAGGCACATCTGCCCCAGGATATGTGACGGCTCTCTTGATGGTTGAGCTGAATCTCTGGTTGATCAGGATGAAATCTATTTGGTTTCGCACTACATTGTGTGGACGGTCCGCTGGAGACTTCCAGGTATAGAGTCGGCGAGGATGGAGTTGATACCATGTATTTGTCACTTTCATGGTTTCCTCTTGGCAGAATTGTAAGAGTGAATCACCCTTCTCGTTTCTTCCTCCAAGACCTTACGATCCAACTAGCTCTTCAAATTTATCCTTTCCTATTTTGGCATTGAAGTCACTCATAATTATGTTGACGTCATGTTTTTTAGTCAATTTTAGCAATTCCTTGACTTCATCATAAAATTTCTCCACATCATGGTCCGGCGAGTCCACAGTTGGTGACTATACCTGTATTATATTAAGATCACTTGGCTTGGCTCTGAGTTTCAATGTAATGCAGCCTCTAGAGAGGTCTATGGCAGGTATTTCAATGTCACCTCAAGGTACAAAATAACGTTAGGTCACCTGAATGAACTGATTTCAAGTCCTATAAGTGAGCCTACAAAGTCCACTTTACATGAAAACATTTAAATTATGGAGTACTTTGAAAGCAGATGTTTGAAAAGATTTAAATATAAAAACATAAACACCCTGTAACTGAGAAAGCCTGTTATCATTTTGATTTTCCGTGCAGAATCCCTTTCATAGGAGCTGAACAACAAATTATTTTCAGGAACAACTCTTGTTCCTCGAATGCTCCATTAAATTTCTCCAAGCTAATGAAAGCAGGTAGTAGATGTAATACATAAAGCCTCCATTGTGAGGATAATACATTAGGAAGTTTCCTGACAAATTTGTTGTGGGTTTAAAGTTAGCTCTAAACAAACATTTACAGTTCCAAAATAGAAATCCCTCTTGCTAAATGCCCTCCGAGTCTGTTGTTCGCTTCTGAGACCGTAAAAAAATTATTCGGACAAGCCAACTTTCATTTTGTTCGAGTTCGAATGGAATGGAATGGATTTCTGTATTTTACGACTTCCAGTCAAGCCGTTACTGCATTCCGACTTCGTGGGACGAAATATTTCCAGAGCAGGTGATAAAAATAAAATTCAATATCCTTCAGTAAAGAAAGTGCTAATACCGTCTGAAATATTTGTTATTTCCCCTCTGAATGTGACGATTCAAGCATAAACTTTTGATTTTTAATGCTTCATAAAATTCATTTCTTTTTGGATGTAATTCTAAGGCCCCATTTACATTTTCCTAAATCGCATGTCTCGCAATAATTCCCAGCTTAAGTGTATGCTAAGAGTACAAATCCTACATAACCCTTGCCCCTATTAACAGCCCTTTTGAAGCTTTTCATACTTCCGAATGTAAATATCGCGTGTGTTAGATTCAACGCGCACTAAAATACCATGAACCATAATTTTCTTGGGTTTTCTAATCATTTCCCAAAGATTTCAATGGCGTCAACTTTTGGGAATTTATGATTCGCTTCAGGAATATATTGTCCTTGGCAATATTCGAGGAGAATAAAATAGGAACGTGATAGGACAGTTCAGGGGCTTTTCTTGAATATTCAGTGTAATATATGCGCCGGAAATTACGATCTCTACTATCTCGGAGACCTTAATTTTGCCTGAAATAATGAAGACTTTTAATGTCTCTGAAACTCAATTAAATCTCATGAATCTATAATTTTTCTATAGATATGTATCAAATGATAATACACTTGTTTCGTAATATAGGTATCAAATTTATGTTTTTATTATTTCAGTTATTGTATGGGGTTTCAAATCTGGTAAATGGATTGGTGCAAACGAAAATTTTATCCATTAAAATAAAGATAAAAGAGAATTTTGATCCTAATCGCCAAAGCGATATTCCGCTTTTTTGCCCTGGCTCGTTTCCTCTACTGTCCCTGCCACGGAACTCCGCTTCAGTTTGAATTGACTTTTTAGCTTTATTCGGGATTTGGTTGGGGACGCCCTTTTTTTTGAAGGATTCAAGCTGATTTATAAGACCTTGAGATAAAACATCTGCAGTGAGTATAGATTAACAAAAAGAAGCGAGAAGAGAAATAATTCAACCCAATCTATTATTTAGTTTTTGGAACTATTGTTCCTTGTTCCACATATTTCGTCATTATTTATATAGTATGATATACATTTTATGTTACAACAATATCCCAACTGGATTTATTGGCAAAAACTAAAAATAACTTTTCCACCTAACCCTTTTTCCTAATTAACCAAAAAGGTTTTTCCAATAAAAATCCCAGCCTATAACTCCCATTCAAATTCTCCTGTAGATAATTTAAACCTTTTTTCGAAATTCCTTGTGCGACACACGTTATTATGTTTCTTCTATGTGTCAGAAGGGAATAGAAACATAATTTTGCGCTTGCGCTTAATCTTGGCGCGAAATAATTTCCGTTGATCAATAGGCCTCCGGTGTCCGGAGTCCCGGACTCGAGTGTACTGCAGCAGCAGCAGGGACGTAGTCAGTCTTCCCGGAATCGCGCAATCCAGCGGTTTACCACATCTGTTCTTCCACTTCTTTACAAATAAAACTAAGCAAATATTAATGTATTGAGTTTTTTACCAGAGAAACTATCGTTAAAATTAGGTTTCTTAAGTGTCGTGTGTAGTAAATGTTATAGAAAACTCCTCAAAACCCCAATAATTTAAAAAAATGTTGAGGCACCTGTTAAACCTCCACCAGTCAACAATAAATTTGTACAATAATTCCTACTGTTATAAATTACCGATTTTTTTTTAAAAAAGAGTGAATAAATAAGACATTATTTTAATAGTTATTATTGTTATACGTACCTCAAAGTTGTGATAAATCAATTCAATAAGAAACTATCAATGTTAAAAATCAGTGAAATTTTAAATAAGTTACTTATGTATTGAACAAATCTTTCTAAATACAATTTGGAAAAGTGGCAATCCTATAGAAAAATATGAGTTTGTCTAGGTCCTGCTTATCGAATCGAGCTATGAATGGAAAGGTAGGTTAATATTATTCATTTATAAATATAGATCACATTACCTGTTCAATACTTAGCGTGTAATAATAATTTAATCAATTGCATAAATAGCATAGGTATCTATGCCCTGAGCTATTTTTGTCCATAGAAGCTCCGAAAGCTTTTAACAAATGACTTTGCATGTTGGTCTAATTCAGTTCGAGTTAATAAATCAGTGTAAATTATGAAATGAAACAAATTTGAGATTCAAAGGTCAAAGAGTAATTATAATTGTCAATACGTAATTCTCAAACATTTCAAAGCGCATAGTTATTATTATCAAAAACGTAAGGTTTCTCTCTAATCTAATAATACGCTTACTCGGGAGCGATATATAATGGTGATCTAACAAGATTAACTTAAATATGGTAATCAAAACACAAATTATGTATATTGTGTCTAGCTAAAAGCTTATACAAAACTTTAAACGATAAAAAACAATTCATTTCCAAATAATGGATTAATTAATCTCTATTTTTAAAGCCTTAACATTAAAATGATTATTAAACGAAATTTAAAAATAGCTTTTCGGAATTTTAAGAAAGGGCTGTGTAGCAAATTGCTGCAGTCATTTATCAAAAAATGTAACGTTTTAAACTGATGATCATGGTTTTTAAAAGGTTAATGAAAATGTCAAGACAGTACTCCATCATCATCGATTTTACCTATTTTTGGTAGATATGATCAACGATATGATGTACAACTTTTAAACTAAAATATTGGGGTCGATTCACGCCAGCAATTTTAGGAATATAAGTCATCTTCTTGAAACATCACGGATTATGCTAATTTGTTTGCCAGATATTATGGTGGGAAAAGTTACAAAAAATGCTTCTGCAGGAAGCTTGAGCTTCCTATATTTCGGTGGCCGATGAAGGTCTTATTCTCATATATATACTTCTTTGAATGGAAGTAATCGGTAATATCTGATCATTCTCCATCAAAAAAATTCAATCCAGTTACTCTAGGGCAAAGTGACACATAAATTGGTGTTCTGTTTACATTCTCTGGACTAAAAATTTGAATTCCAGAATCCTCGTATTAGAATAAACAGTACTATTCTCGTCAACTTCTTCATCTACATTCTCAAAACCCTAATCTGTTTACAGTTTTTCTCTTATATGCTTCTCCATAGAAGAATTTTGCTAATCCAACTTTTTGGACATTATCTTAGCGACTTTTGCCCATTCGTTCACTTCCAAGTTACCTTGATGGAACACGTCATTGATCTTAAACAGTGGGGTAGCACATCCATCAGCAATAGACCAATAATAATTATCTGGTTCAATATTTTGTAATTTTGTAACAGTTTATAGTGGAAATTGTAGAGAATGCTCAACAACTTGTGAAAATTGTCATGTCAAAAGGCTGTAGGTATTTTATACCTAGATTGTAGATTGAATTTGGAGCCGTTACAGCTTGTTCCAGACGCTCAAACACTCCTACCTTTCTAGGTATTTTGTGCGTGACTCTGATTTTAGTTGGTGTCCAAGATTTTTTAGGTTTCTCCCAAAGGAGGCCAACTTCGCTTCCTGTATTAGCCGTACCCCTTCAAGGTATTTCAGCCTTTTGCAGAAGTGAGCAAGGCATTCACAGATTAAATGTCTCTAGTCTCTGTTGTTTGTTTGCAAGATCTGCAGTGGTCGTTTTTTGATTTGCCTATACCTATTGTTTTTAGGTGATATTTCACCAGGCAATGCAGGACTATTCTAATGTCTTTTTTGTTTATGCCAAGAAGCTGTTCAGATCCCTTTGCTGAGATGGATAAACCTTTCTGCCTGTCTCAGACCGAGAATAATGGATCTCTGATGAGCTAGCATTCCTTTTCCCATCTGTTTTTTCTTCGGAGAAGTGGCTTTTTATTAGTCCACAAAAAAGCTCTGGGCCTTGAAAAGGTGTTACCTTCTCGTTGCCCTCTATGCCCTGGTGTCCTGGCACCCACATCAGGGTAAAATGGTTTCTCCCAACCAGTTGCTTAAGGATACTTCTACCCTCCCAAACTAGCTGCCAATTGCATTAGATGGCTCCATGATCCTTTAGAGCCGTTTGGCTGTCGGACATTATTCAAATGGGCTCTCTCAAAAGGCCTCTTTCAAGGGTGCACAGATGTTCATGGCCAGTACTTCAGCTTGAAATATTGTGGGCGTTTTACCCATTGCTAAGGAGAGTTTAAAGTTTGGTACAGTTATTCCCAGATTGACTCTTTCGGTTAGCTTCGAACCATCTATGTACCACACTGATGATGGTATTGACATTTCTTTTTGAGCTGGCGACTTCACGCCTTTACTCGATTATTGATAGGTAAGACTAATTTGATGTGTGAAGCTTTGGATATGTTTTCTTTGAGTGGTTTGTAACTGGGTTTTTGGGAGGGGTCCAGTAAATTTGGGATAGGAGTGGATAAAGGATTGGGGAGAGGAAGGGAGTTTCAGAAATTTTTGCTATTAAAAGTTTGGGGAGTGTGTAGATCTTTATATCTTGTAATGTTTGGGGCATATGGAGTGCCGAAAGTGTTATTTAGGGTTGGGCTAGTGTGGGATTCAATTATCTCTAAAAATTTTGTGTGCCTCATGACCAAGTATTGAGCTATTTTGTCCATGCCGAGATCATTATGTATATCGTCATTTCTTACGAACCACGGTGCTCTTATTATTCTTCTTAGAATTTTATTTTGAAGTGTTTGCAGAATTTTAATGTAGGATTTGGGAGAGTTGGTGAAAGCCCAGGAACCGTATAATATTTTGGGTCGAATGACCTGTTTATATAGGAGTAATTTGTTTTTTCTTGTTATTTGACTTTTAGGGCCCAACATTGAATAAAGGGATCCGTATGCATTGTTTCCTTCTAAAACTTTATTTTGCAGGTGTTCCTTAAAGTTGAGTTTTTTATCTATAGTGATGCCTAGATACTCTATGCTTTCTTTCCATTGAATTGTGATATTGATTTTTATTCTTGGGACTTGGTTTTGTCTTCTAATGCCTGTGATAACTATTGCTTGGGTTTTTTCCTCACTAATTTTAATCTTCTATTTGTTTGCCCAAACAGAAAAGTTGTTAGCTGCTCTGTGAAGACTTATGTGTATGGCTATTGGATTTTTGAATGTAGTGTAGATTAAAGTGTCACCAGCATATTGTGTGCTATTCTGGAGTTAATCGTTTTAGGTGTGTCACTCATATGATTGTCGCTTTCGCCTTCGGCTCGTGCGTCAAAATTCACATTCGTGAAAAACGGTTCACTTTACACACTTGTTGCATAAATAACTATTCAGAAGACGTAAAATTTCGGTTCACGCACTAGTGCTTAAAGTAATTCACTTCATACACTAGTGCGTAAGGTAATGTCAATGACAGATGTCAAAACTGTCGTCAATTTAGTATTTTTCTGGTAAATAACTTCACGCACTGCAAATACTTTGAGCACTAGTGCGTAAAGTATTTGTCTAAATTTATTTTTTTACACATATTATGTTATTGGTTGAAGAAAAAATATTGTATGCGATACGTGTGTAAAGCACCTTTTTTCAGTCATGTGATCGTCGTCAAAATTCACATTCGTGAAAAAAGGTTCACTTTACACACTTGGTACATAAACAGCTATTTTCGTCTGTCATCAAAAATTCTGAAGAAAATAGTGTTTCAGGTAGCGGAAGAGAAACCTGTTAACCTGTAACAATTATCTGATGCACGCTTGCAGAATGAAATAGGACAACCGCTAGGTGTCGCTACAACCGGTCCTGCCACTGTGTTTGGAAAAGTTTTTTGTTAAAAATAGGTTGAATTGTTCGGCTGAAATTTTGCGAAACATGACGCGAAAGACTAGCGCATTTAATATTTATTGTTTGCCCAAGGGCCCTTGACCAGCATAAGCCTCAACACCTCAACGTGCATTTTTCTGCTGTGGCTGTAGCCCCTTTAGCGCCCCCCTTTAGCGCCCCCCTTTAGCGCCCCCCTTTAGCGCCCCCCTTAATCCAGGCATGTTGGTGAGGTCAGCTTCAGGAGGGAACGTGATTTGTTTCAGGTCTTCTTTGTATTTTGTTAGGGCGATATCAAGAATATCTGCGGTGCAGAAATGTGTTGGTCCTTCTGGTGCATGTATTGTTATTAGATGTTCTAGTGCATATTTGAGTAAGATTGAGCCGCTGGCGTTGGAACGTCTGCAACCCCAGTTACTGTTTTTTGCGTTTAGATCGCCTGCAATTAATGTTGGGATGTTTGAGTTAGTTTGGGTTAGTATGTTTACTATGTTAGAAATTTATTGGGAGGTATGTGTACTGAAACTAATCTCAGTTTATTGGTATTCGCCAAATTCATGGTTATGCCTATGTTTTCAGTGTCTTCTGTGTTTACCGGGGCCGTGGTGTCATGGCTTATGTTATTTTTTATAGCAATGTCGATGCCTCCTCCTGGTCTGTTTGGCCTGTCAGCTCTATGTATGTTGTAATTTGGTAAATTGAAATTTATATGTGGACGGGGGCATGTTTCCTGTAATAGGATAACATCTATGTTATTGTCTTGGAGGAAGTTAATTTTCTTTGGGAAGACGGAATTTGCATTCCAGGAAGCAATTGTAATGTTTGATGGCTGGAGTTGTACATCCATTAGCAGAGTGATTTTAGTAATGGGTTATTTGCAATTTGTGCTGCTATAAAATTGAGTTTTTCTGTTATGTCCTTGTTTGACATAGTTAGCAAAGATATAAGGCTTGAATTTGTTTATGGTGGGCTGATAGTTAGTTGCTTAATGGCGTTTTTGGCTGTCTGAGCGTAGGAGATTCCGGGAGTTTTTAGGTTAAGATTTTGTTGATTCTTTGTTTTATTCACAAAATTGATATAGTTAGGATTTTTTGGGCAATTAGAGTGATTGGTGCGGTGTAGGTGTGGGCCTCCACAGTTTATACATTTCAAAGTTGTTTTTTGTTTGTCATTGTTATTGGTTTTTTGTATGTGACAATTTGTGTAATGATGATTGCCAGGGCATTTATGGCATTTCGATTTTGATGCACAGTTGGTGGAAGCGTGGCCAAAAACTTGGCAGTTTGTACATTGGATGATGTGTTTCCTTTCTGGGTTTGTCTCCTGAGATTCGAGTCTTACTGGCATGTAGCAAATGTATGCGATAGTGTCGTAAATGCGAGATTGATCTATTTTTATGCCTGTGTGAAGTCCTTTGATCATGACGTTCAGCAGTCTATCCTCGTCTAATATGTAAGTGTGATATCCTATGTTATTTGTTTTTAGGTATCTAGTTATATCTCTATGGTCCTGTGATGTTTCTGGTACAATTTGGATTCCGTTCCTGTTTACTTTTGGGTCTTTAAACTTGAATGACTCCTTAATAAGATTATCACGAATTTGCTCCCATTTTCCCGCATTACGAATAATTATTGGTGGGATTTTTCTGACATTTCTAGTAACTTCATTGGTGGTTGTTTCATATTCTTCGTTATCTTTTTGTTCGAGATAATTTTGCAGTCTTCGGTTTGTGGTTTTGGGATGCAATGGTTTGGTCTCAAACTTAATTCTGGTTGGGCTGTTTCTAATGGATTTCTATTTGAACTTTCTAGAGCAGGAAAGTCTATAACTTCCATGTCTTCTTCTTGAGTGGATTGTTTTCGTATTGTGTCTGATTTTGGTTTCTTTTTGGATTGTTGTGAGAAATTGTTCACTTTTGTGGTGATTCATTGTAATCGTTATTGTGGTTAGCAGTTGAGGGAACTTGAGAGCTTAGTCGGGTTTGTAGGCTAATTAATTCATTGATTTTCTTCATTATTTGTTGAATTGTGGCATTTAACTTCTTATTTTCCTCTAAAAGGTTTTTATTGAGGTCAGAAATGGTGTCAATTTGTTCTTTGAGTGATTCGTTTTCGTGTCTGAGGGCTTTAATAGCTTCTCCATAAGCTGGCTCTTTGCCAGTACTTGAAATTTTAGAGATAGTGTTTGGTGTTTGGGATTTAAGATAGGAAATAGTTTTAGGCTCACCTTTTAGTGGTTCTTGATCCATTTTGTCACTTTTTTTAACTTTCATTTGTAGCACTTAATTTGAGGGGCTTCCTCTTCGCTCGTGGTGGTTCCGAGAACGACGGCGATGCTTTGTGAAGATTTCTGACGAAATTTCCATCTATCTTCTTGGTTGGCATGGATTTGAGGGGTTTCCTCTTCGCTTTTTCTGAATTTTCTTCAAAAAATTGGAAAGACTTTCACTACAAGTCCGAAGGCAGTGGCGAGGCGTATTGAATGAATACCAAAATGATGCGTTGAAAGCTTGCGTTAGCTTTGCGTTCTTCCATGATTGTCGTTCTTTTACAACTACTTTATATGGAATGTCAAAGTCCACTGATGTTATCATATATTCTGTTTTTTTTTGCTTACTTTGGCACTCGAGCTTTATAGATCGAAGGATGCATAAGAGGCCATTCGGATCACCAGGTTTAAATCTTTTTGTCTGGAATAGCCTATAGGCATCTATTCTTGCCTCTTTTTTCACATATAGGTAAAGAGGAGGCATGTTCAGCAGTGTCTCTTAGGCTGCGGTGGAGCAGGTTGACATAGCCCCTATTATTCCTAGACAGAATATAATATTATTGTATTTTCAAAGTTTATTTTTCTGGAAATAATCCGAAGCTAAATTTAAGCCAAATGGCAGCCTACAGAACTTATAACAACCAAATGGAGTTCAAAGTGATGTGAGCTTGCTCGATTCTTCACTAAGTTTAACTTGGTAAAACCCGTCTTTGAAGTCTAGAACAGAAAAATATTGCTTGCCTGCCAGTTTACTACTAATTTCCTCCAAACTAGGTATTTCAAAAAACTCTCGTTCAATACAATTTATTTAGTCTTTGTACTTCACGTAGACAGTGTTTGACACGTCATTAAGGTATCTACCTTATAACACTATCCCCTTCAGGGATAAACATTCCAAAATATAAATGTTTATACCAAGAAGCTAAACTGAAATAAAATAAATACACTAAAACACAGTAGATATCTAACTAAAGTTAAAACCTTAGGTTAAAACATGACTATAAGAAGAAATAAATAATAGTCTGGTTTTAACACAAAACTCTATTAAAGAAAATATTTAGGTTTAATAAAGAACAATAACTCGAAAAATAAATGGTAGCGTCCGTTCGTGATAAAGAATAATCTTCGATTACTTTGCAAAACATTTTTGGACGTTTTGTACTGTTTCGGACCCTGATCCATCCCTTTCGATGACGCACCACTACCTGCCCAAACAATAGCCTGGCATGGGACGCTTATCAGTTAATTTTTCTGTGAATATCTAACGGTTGACGTAATTTTGAGGGCATCTGGATTTGCGTTCTTACAGTCGGCCGTTGCTACCATATTTTCCGTCCTCGGAAATAACTTATACCTGTTGACAAAACGTATAATTACTAAATGCTTCACACAATGTTTCAACAAAATGCATAACAGACACTATAGCTGTTTCGTTACATATTGCTGAACCCAAAAAAAAATAATTTAGAAGTAGCCCAGCCATTCAATCTCTACGTCAGAGTTCGAATGATGTGCCCAGACTTCTCTGTTAAACAAACGTTCATTCATTCCTTAAATTCTTCGTCAGAATTTTAGGATTGAACCGTCATCACTCTCAAAGTTTTTACTTTGAAGTGAAACGTCTTCTTGTCTGCAGCATAAATTTTCGTTAAGCACTCTCTCTCACGTGTTCTACGTCAGAACCAGAGTTGGAGTCGTCGCTGCTGCAGTCGTGTGCAGCAGTATAAGGCTTCAATTTATCTGCAGGACAAATACCCTGATACTTTTTCCGTGCTCGACGTGTGCCCGGTAAATCGTTTATCAGGTACCTATCGTGGTCGAGTATTTTGGTCACAACGTAAGGACCGCTGTACTTGGGAAGCAATTTCTTACTTTTTCCATCGTTGGCATTAGCGCTCCTTCGTAGGAGTACCTGCATCCCTACGTCGTACACAATAGGCTCTTTACGTTTGGCGTCGTAATATGCTTTCTGTTTCACCTGTGCAGCCGTTATTCGTCGTGCAGCTTCTTCTCTAACCGTACTCATATCGTTGTCAACATTTTCGTTCTGTTGAACTTCATGAGCCAGGAATGCGTCGTGGATTCCCTTAGGTTTATACCCGAAAAGAAGCTCGTGTGGGCTTTTACCCGTAACGCTCTGCACTGCAGAATTGATTCCAAAACGTATGGAACCAATGACGTCATCCCACTTCCTCTCGTCGTCAGCCGTCGCCGACAGGGAAGCCAGGATCGTGCGGTTGTATCGTTCAACCTGCCCGTTGGCCCTTGGTGTGGCTGTTGCGTTTAATACCACCCGTATTCCAAGTCGTTTTGCGAAGTCTTGGAAAATCTTACTCGTATAACAAGTTCCTCTATCACAGATTATTCGGAAAGGTACTCCAAATACGGTGAAAATTTCTTCACAAAATTTAACCAGAGGAGCTGTCTTAGTTGATGATACTGCCTTGGCCCATAAGTATTTTGTAAATCCATCAACAGCAATTATAAGGTAGCTATTTCTTTTACTGCTTTTCACAAAAGGACCCAGGTGGTCAATATGAATGGTGTGCATAGGTTGCGGAACTTTGACAATTGGTTGTAGTAAACCTTCTTGTTTTCCAGTGGGTACTTTATTTTACGAGCACCCCAAGCAACAAGTTATATACCGTTGTATATACTTTCGCATCCTTGGAAACCAATAATAATCACCCAAGGCTTTCAGAGTCTTGTCTGTTGCCAGATGTCCTCGCTTATCGTGGTAATAGAGAACCAAAATACGGCGAGCTCTTTTGGGAACGTAGCATCGTAAACCTTGATCGGTAACTCTATAAAGCCGCTCGTTTTTGACGGTATAATCTTTATGAATACACTTTTCGTTGACATCAATTGGTTTTTTGGATAAAATTTCGAGCATAGATCTGCATCGTGAATCTTGTAATTGAGCCGATAAAATCCAATCATTTTCTGAAACATTCACTTCTAGTATATTCACAATTTCAGGTGTTTCAGCGTTGTCTTCAATTGGGTTCCGGCTGAGAGCATCTACATGATTCATTTTTCATGTCTATCAACTTAGCGAGAAAACTTCGGAAAATCGATTTTCCGTTATGCCAAGAATTTGCCGCTTTTTTGCCGCTAATTAAATGTGGAATTAAAAAATTTGCCGCTCTTTTGGTTTTTTCCTAATTACGTGTTTTGCTAACTTGACGTCAAGATAGCGAGACAACATCATTAAATATGTCAGCAGTAAAAAATTAGGTAGATGAAAATTTGCCGTTTTTTTGCCGCTAATTAGTTGTGTAAACCAAAAATTTGCCGGTTCTTTTTTTTCCATATTTAATCAAGTTTGAAAAAAAAAAAAAAATCATTTGTTTCGCTAACTTGACGTCAAGTTAGCGAGACATTATCACTAAAAATGTCGGTAGTGAAAAATTGAATGAATGGAAATTTGCCGTTTTTTTTGCCGCTAATTAGTTGTGAAAACCAAAAATTTGTCGCTTCTTTTTTTTACAAAAAATCAAGCTTGAAAAAAAAATCATGTGTTTCGCTAACTTGACGTCAAGTTAGCGAGACAATATCACTAAAAATGTCGGTAGTGATAAGTAGAGTGAATGGAAATTTGCTGTTTTTCTGCCGCTAATTAGATGTGGAAACTAAAAATTTGCCGCTACCTTTCTTTTCATAAGAAAATCGTGTTCGAAAATAAAATAATGTTTTGCTAATTTAACGTAAAGTTAGCGAGATCACTAAAAATGTCGGTAGTGATAAATTGAGTGAGTGCAAAATATCGCGTTTGAAAAAAAATATCATTGTTCAATTGACATCAAGTGAGCAAAACAGTATAATTAAAAATGTCGGTAGAGAAAAATTGAGTGGTAGAGAAAAGCTGTGGAAATTTGCCGCTTTTTGCCGCTAATTAAATGTGAAAACCCAAAAATTTGCCGCTCTGTTTCTCCATGAAAAAATCGTGTTTGAGAAAAACTTGTGTTTCGCAAGCTTGCCGTTAAGTTAGACCGACATCAACACAAAAAACGAAGGGCAGTATAAAATTAGGTGAGTAAAAGTAAATGATCTCCCACCCTTGATTTTTATGCAGCCTGTAAGTATATTTTAATTAGTGAAACTCAACATTTGTTGGAGCAAATATTTATTTCTAAATTTTTTGAGAATAGTTTTACATTTTTTTTTCTTTAGCTTAGGAAAACTCTATTGAGGCCTTATAGGTTTCAAAAATCAGAAAGCGAAATATCGTGTGCTCATTTATACAGAAAATAAAATAAAATTAGAAATAAAATCAAATTGGGATAAAATGGAAATTATCGATAATTTTTGGCAAATTTTCCTCAATGCATTTTTAGTTGAAAAAAAGCACGAGGGACGAGTGCCTTTTCCAGTTAAAAATGCACGAGAGCAAATTTCTCAAAAATTTCCATTGCTTAAGTTGTATTTTATGAGAGAATTTCATGAATCAAAAATTTAAATTTTTAGTATATCCTCGTAAGTATAAAATGTCAGCAATCAGAAAAAATGTCAAATGCCACCCGTTAGTAAGCAATTATCCAATCCGATAATCCTGCACTAGTACAAATTATCACGTAATCGTAATCTGATTTGTTGACATCAACAATTAAAAAATGCCAGTTTATGCATGGGATCTGTGTCATTTGCGCGACAACCGTTTGCGCGAGGGAGAAAAGCGCGATACGAAAAGCGCGAGGGACAAAATCACGACGGAACAAAAACGCGACAGGACAAGTGCGCGATTGACAAAAACGCGACTGGATAGAAGCGCGAGAAACAAAAGCGCGAGGAACAAAAGCGCACGGCTGCGCAAAAACGCCACTGGATAAAAGCGCTAGAAGCAAAAGCGCGAGGGGACAAAAGCGCGACAGAACAAAATCGCGACTGGATAAAGCCCGATTGGCCAAGAACGCGAAGTGCCTTACTACGAGAACTGGAGATCGTTTTCCAAAATACAAGATATTTTTGGTGGCTCCGGTTCAAAAGAACACCAACATCAAAAAGGCGACATATTGTTAAAGGGATATATCAAAATAGCGACATTTGGAACAGCGATATTCAAAATGGCGACATCTAAAAAAAACAGCAACATATCAAAAAGACATATGTAAAGAACGAGATTTAGAACAGTGACAAATTAAAAGAGCGACATTTACAACGACGACCTCTAAGCAAAAGAGGGAAACATCAAATTGTTCCAATATCAAAATTATGTAGACTTACTCAAACTAACCCAAACTAACCCGTCCGTCTAGGGCAATCTCGTCCTCGTGAGTTAGCATTTTATTTAAAAAGCACTGCGCTCTCAAGACCCTGAGCAATCAATCAGTGAATTAACTTTGTTTTTTTTAATAAAATGCTTACGAGGACTAGATCGTACTAGGTGGACGGGTTATTTTGGGTTAGTTTGAGTCTGTATTGCGACATCAATTTGAACCAATAATAATAAAGCAAATACAGACTTGCTCAAACTAACCCAAAATAACCCGTCCGCCTAGTGCGATCTAGTACTCATAAGTTAGCATTTTATCCAAAAAAACAGTCAATTTATTTATAGCGTAGGGTCCCTTGACCGCGCCTTGTTTTTCAAATAAAATTCTATTTAACGAAGACTAGATCGCACTAGGGCAAAAGGTTAGTATGGGTTAGTTTGAGTAAGGCTGCATTTTTCTGAATATTATTGATACAATTTGATGTGTCCCTCTTTTGCTTACAGTCCTCGTAGATAGTTTAGATACCTCGCGTTGTTGTCCAATCGTGCTTTACTCCAGTCGCGTTTTTGTTCCGTCGCGTTTTTTCCCTCGCGTTTTTGTTCCGTCGCACTTTTGTCCCTCGCGCTTTTGTTTCTCGCGCTTTTCTCGCTCGCGCCTTTGTTTCTCGCGCTTTTATGCAGTCGCGTTTTTGTTCCGTCGCGCTTTTGTCCCTCGCGCTTTTAGTATCGCGCTTTTCTCCCTCGCGCAAACCACTGTCGCGCAAATGACACAGAGCCCAGTTTATGGTTCGAATACCAGTTTTGACAGATGAATGAAATTTTCTACCGACATTTTTATTGATACTGTTTACTGTTTTGCTAACTTGATGTCAAGTTAGCGAAATACATGATATTTTTTTCAAACGCGATATTTTCTTGTAGAAAAAGAGATAATTAGCGGCAAATTTCCACTCACTCAATTTATCACTACCGACATTTTTAGTGATCTCGCTAACTTTACGTTAAATTAGCAAAACACTATTTTATTTTCGAACACGATTTTCTTATGAAAAGAAAGGTAGCGGCAAATTTTTAGTTTTCACATCTAATTAGCGGCAAAAAAACGGCAAATTTCCATTCACTCAACTCATCACTACCGACATTTTTAGTGATATTGTCTCGCTAACTTGACGTCAAGTTAGCGAAACACATGATTTTTTTTTTCAAACTTGATTTTTTGTAAAAAAAAGCGGCAAATTTTTGGTTTTCACAACTAATTAGCGGCAAAAAAACGGCAAATTCCCATTCACTCAATTTTTCACTACCGACATTTTTGGTGATAATGTCTCGCTAACTTGACGTCAAGTTAGCGAAACAAATGATTTTTTTTTTCAAACTTTATTTTTTATGAAAAAAAAAAACGGCAAATTTTTGATTTTTACAACTAATTAGCGGCAAAAAGACGGCAAATTTTCACGTACCTAGTTTTTTAGTGCTGACATATTTAGTGATGTTGTCTCGCTATCTTGACGTCAAGTTAGCAAAACACGTAATTAAAAGAAAAAACCAAAAGAGCGGCAAATTTTTTAATTCCACATTTAATTAGCGGCAAAAAAGCGGCAAATTCTTGGCATAATGGAAAATCGATTTTTCGAAGTTGTCTCGCTAAGTTGATAGACATTTCATATTCGTGCCTGAGCGATATTCCACAGTGAAATTGAATTCTTGGACTGCTAGCCACCATCTTGCGATACGGGGAATCAAATCTCGTTTCGACATAGCCGTGCGAAGTGCATTACAATCTGTAATAACTTTGAACTCAACACCTAGAAGATAGACTCTAAATTTATGTAGAGAACATACTACGGCTAGAGTTTCAAGTTCGTATGAACGGTATTTTTGCTCTTCTGGCGTAGTTTGTCTGCTAAAATACATAACTGGTTTTATGTTTCCATCTTCTTGCCATTGAAGTAAAATGCCTGCCAGGCCCCGACTGGAAGCATCGGTATGTAGTTCGGTTTTTAATTTTGGGTTACATATCGCAAGTATAGGCCTACTTATTAAATTCTCCTTGATAAGGTGAAACGCCTTCTGCTGTTCCTCTCCCCAAATAAAACTAACATCCTTCTTAGTTAACATCGTCAACGGGCGCGCCGTTAGGGCAAAACCTTGCACATATTTCCTGAAATAACTGGCAAGGCCTACAAATTGTCTGACCTCGTGCACATTTTTAGGAACTGGAAAGTTTTCTACGGCCTTGGTCTTTGCTTTACCAGGTCGTACTCCTTCAATGCTGAGTTCATGTCCCAAATAATCTAGCTCTGTTTTAAAAAAATGGCATTTACCCAGTTTAAATGTGGCTCCATAAGTTCGAAAAGCATCAAATATTTTCGTCAATGACAAAAAGCCCGTTTCAAAGTCAGTACTGGGTATGAGTATGTCATCTAGGTAAGCAAGCGCTGTGATATGGTCTATGCTTCTGATAATACGATTGACAGTTCTTTGGAAAACTGCAGGAGCATTTACCAATCCGAACGGCATCCGCCGATATTCGTATTGCCCATCTGGAGTGACAAAGGCGGTTTTGTCCATAGAATTCGCTGCTACCGGAATTTGATGATATCCACTGGCCATGTCCAAAGTTGTAAAATATTTTTGACCCGCCAACATCTCTAAATGATCATCAGTTCTAGTCATAGGGTAGTTGTCTTTGAGGCACTTAGCATTGATTGCACGATAATCAACACACATTCGAATGTCCCCATCTTTCTTCTTCACCAAAACTATAGGACTTGCATATGGTGAATGGGACTCTTGAATTATGCCATCAACCAATAAATCGTCAACCATTTCACGCACACATTGTCTTTCTTGAACAGCAAGGCGATAAGGTCTGTACGTCACAGGCTTATCGTCTTTTAGATTGATTTCCATTTCCACCCCTTCTATACACCCTAGCTCAGTTATATTTTGCGCAAAACAGTCTCGGTACATATTAAGCGTTTTATGCAAAATGTTTATGTTTTCTACACCAATATCATGATTAACTTGTTTTTTGATATCTTCCAAAGAAAATTTTGACAGTGTTTGTTTACGTAAAGTGTTTATGCTTACCTCGACTTCACTGATACCTACGTCAGGTATACAGGAAACTCCTCTCGCAACCAACTGCTCCCCGTTGAAACTCATTGGTTCTTCTGAGACATTGTAAATAGGCAGAACACTCAAATTTGCTGAGGTAACACAACTTGGGATTATGTATTCAGCACCTGGTTTGCTTGATTGTCGACGTTCAATAAACACATCCCCTCGATACTTGTCGCTGTCCGACTTACAAGTAAGTAGTCCAATGTGATTGGGCGGAATCACTGTGCGTTTCTTGCACACTAATTTTATTGTGGTAGGAAGTTCGTCCACTTCTGGTAACAGTGCCATTACTGAGTTGAAAATTCTCAATTTTCCGTCTCTCAAAACTAAGGTTGCACCAGTTTTCTGTAGAAAAGTTTGTCCAATCAAAACAGACATATTTTGCAATTGTTGGGGAACAATTATGGCGGCAACTTGTGTTGAAAATAAATCAACTTGCATTTGGACTGAGGCTTCGCCTAATGCCATCCATCTAACGGGGTGTCATTTATAAGGCAGATGACTTCTAAACTGTGCGAAAATGGTTTTGGCAGTGTTGTGTGGCAAATGAAAGCTCTCTTAGAGGTTCCTGGCTTGTTTCTGTAACAATCAGCTACTACATGTCCAAGCTTTTTACATAATGTACATTCTTTTCTAGGCTGAGTGCAATTACGTTGGAAATGTCCAAATTCTTTGCAGTTATAACATTTTCTAGGCCTGGTGGTTTTTGGTTTCTCGTGGAGTTTCTTGTTGTCTGGTTCATAGAGTGGTAAAACCTTTTTTTCTGGTCTTAAGGCTTTAGAATTGGATTGATCCGACAAAGCGGACAGAAATTCCCGGTATAAATCCTCAGGATTATTGTAGCGGCCTGCTTTCGCTCCTGCTTGAATGATCGTATCACTAATGCCATCAATGAGCATAGCCACAGCATTTTTCCCCGATATCTCACATTGCCGTAGCAATTGCATTTTGTCGAAGTAGTAGTCTGTCCATTTTTCGCTACTGGACTTGTGCCTGGCTAGTAACGCCTTCAATGCTGATGGGAAGTCTTGGTGGTCAGGAAAAGCATTGATTAATAAATTTTTCCATTCCAACCATGTATAGTCGTAATGATCTAGATTGTGATACCAGATCTGCGCTGAGCCCTTCAATATTGTCTGCATGTGGTAGATTTTCGTGGCTTCGTTCCATCTATTCACACATGCTAATTGTTCTATTTTGCCCAACCACCTGGCGCAAGTCATGTTAGGTTTACCTGGCATAAACTCAGGTATACAGTCAGCTCTAATTGTTACCTGCGGTGCTTGATCCTTCTCCAAAAGCTTCATCACTATATTTTCCAAGATCTTAATACGTTCTTTGTCAGTGCCTACAGCGGAACTACTGCTTTGCGTATCGTTTACGCTTACAGCCTGATCCGAAGTAACGACACCACTATATGAAACTGCGGAACTACTGCTTTGCGTAACGTCTACGTCTGCAGCCTGAACCGGGATCGAAACATTTTGTGATGGGACGTCAAGAGATTGTCGTGTAACGTCTAATCTGTGGTCTACAACGACAGATGGTACCTGTGGTGTACTTCGCCTTCGTCGAACTGCTTTTTTACTCCTGCGTCTATAGCGACCAGCAGCACCATCGTCACTATCAGACCGAGAAGAATCACTTGAAGTACTTGTCGTACTTGAAGTACTCGGACTACGGCGATTACGCTTGCGTTTTCCGATTGTGGAAAATGCACACTCTAAACGGAAAACAACTAATCGCGTAATCCAAACGGTAAAACACAAGAAAACCGTTTTCTTTAAATAAACGCACAAAAAACTACGTAATATTCCGGCACACAATTTCGTACGGAAAACCGTGAGCAGAATCCCGCCGCTGCTCTATAAGAAGAAATAAATAATAGTCTGGTTTTAACACAAAACTCTATTAAAGAAAATATTTAGGTTTAATAAAGAACAATAACTCGAAAAATAAATGGTAGCGTCCGCTCGTGATAAAGAATAATCTTCGATTACTTTGCAAAACATTTTTGGACGTTTTGTACTGTTTCGGACCCTGATCCATCCCATTCGATGACGCACCACTACCTGCCCAAACAATAGCCTGGCCTGGGACGCTTATCAGTTAATTTTTCTGTGAATATCTAACGGTTGACGTAATTTTGAGGGCATCTGGATTTGCGTTCTTACATGACATTTTTTAAAATCTAATAAACAACATAGTCACTTTGGCGGCAATTTCGCTGCTCTAGTTGGTCGGGCACTTCTATGGTTAACTGGGGGAGTACGGACTGGACTCGAATTTGCCAACGGACTATATTTTCAAATCTATTTCCTGTACTCTGACTTTGACCGCTTCCCATAGAAGTGCTCGGCCTATTATTATAACTTTGTTGTGAGTTATTTAAATCTAATGGCGTTTTCGTTTGGTAGATCTAGTGCAATTTTATTTATATCTGTCTTTTTCTTATACAGGTTGATTAAAAGGATGCGAATACACTCAGTGCGCATTGAATCTACCAATCGGAAACGCCATTAGTCATTGGAATCTGTTGTACGAGTGACTCAAAGTGACCTTCATGTAAAATTTTCAGCATATAATGTCTTAAGGCTTTCGGGATTGCAATTCTGATTGAAAAATACCATATTGTTATATACATGAATTTCGCTGCGATTTTGATAGTAAACCTTTAACTCTGATTCCTACAACTTGTCAGGCCATCCATGCGTATAATAATAAATTACTATACCTTTTCAACTTCAAATTGGGACTAAGCAACTTCAAATTGGGAACTAAGAATATCAAAGTGGGAATTATCAAAATCAAATTGGAAATAATCAAATTCAATTTGGTACTAATCAACTTCAAATTGCGATTAATCAATTTCGATTTGGGAACAAACAAATTCAAATTGGGAATAGACCTATTCGATTTAGGTATTAATATAAATGAAGGTTTGCTAGTGAACAAAAGCAATATGTTAATGAAAAAGAGACTTTGAACAGTAATAAAATGAGGTTTTGAAAAAGTTTCTGAGGCTTTCGCGGTCCGGGTTTATTGATGAAATGTTTTCATTCGGGCTTAATGGCCATCGTAAGTTGGAATTTCTTCCCCACGTTTCGCTAGCACGCGTGGCTAGCATCTCCAGAGGTGCTCCGCTCCCATGTCCGATTCTGATATCAGTCTGCTACCAGACGTCCGGATAAAAACATTTCGTCAAAATGAGATTTTGTTCAATTTTTTTTTTTATTTCAGCGTAATTTCAGGATTTTCCTCTATGTATCCAGTCATTTATACCATATGTTTCTCTTAAATGTTTGCTTTCCTTTGTCCCCCACGTTTCCTCCGAACAACTTTTTGGGTACCTACCCAACGATAAGCTGTTGTTTTTTTATATCCAGTGTGTTAGCTAATCCTCTTGAATCGCCGTTGTTATTAAAAACAGCACATATTTGTTTTTCAGCATTGTCTGCATTAGGTGCTTTAATTTAAGGCATTTTGTTAATTTAATATACGGTTTAAACACGTAACTGCCGTTTTACTTGCAAAACTTTAAAATTTATCCAACAGTTCCAATTTGAAGTTGATTAGTACCAAATTCAAATTGTTTATTTCCAATTTGACTTTGTTTATTCCCATTTTGAACGTGTTAGGTACCAATTTAAAGTTGATTAATTCCAATTTGAAATTGCTACGTTCCAAATTGAAATTGATTGATCCCAATTTGAAGTTGAAAAGGTATAGTTTCAAAACATCATCTACAACAGTGTGCTTCCTGAATTGTTCCTTTCTGGACTTACTCATTCTCAAATACCTTTCAATTGAATGCACTACATCCTCGAGTAATTATCTTTATTTACAACCACATATGTAATGTTGACATTTCTGTCTTTTCATTTTCCTGCTCCATTACCTGTCCCAGGACGGGAAGTGAGGACGGGAAATTTTTTCCGTCCTCATTTCCCGTCCACGGACGGAAAATGGAGCAGGGAAATATTTCCCGTTCTCATTTTCCTCTTCATTTACCGACCTCATTTGGTTGCCCCGATTTTTTTTTTTCAAGAAATTATGGTTAAAAATAAAATAGTATACAACCCTCGACGGGAAACTTCATTGCTGTCTCGAGGTTCAGTTTATCTCGACGCTACGCGTCTCGATAAACTATAAAACCTCTCGACCAGTAATGAAGCATTTCCCGTCTCGGATTGTAATATACTATTCTCACAAATTTCATTGCTTTAATTCCTAGATAAATAATTAGCGACTTGTAAAAATTTGCCAGGTACCTAAGTATTCAATTTTTATATCATATTCCCTTAGTCTTAATCTTTGTAGGCGGGGTGAATGTACCTACCTGACAAATTTGTTTATTCATAACACTCACATTTGGCTTATGATCAGTGACCTTTTTGTATAGGACGGCCATAAATAAAATTATGAACTTTTGTGTAGCATATAAGATGCCAAGCATTTCTTTCTCAATGACTGCATAATTTTTCTCGGCGTCGCTAAGACCCCTAGAGGCATATGCTACAGGTCTTCCGCATTGCATTAAGCAACAACCAATACCGTTTTGGGATGATGCATCTGTGTGTATTGTAATTTCTTTACTAAAATCAAAGTTCGTTAGGGTAGTATTTTTATTAATTTCATTTTCAATTTCTTGAAGAGCTTTGTCATGAACATCCAACCATTGGAACTCTACTTCTTTTTTTATTAAGTAACAAAGTGAACTAGAAATTTGTCCAAGCCTTGGTATAAACTTTCGAAAATAATTTACTAAACCTAATAGTTTGTGCAAATCTTTTTTACATGTTGGTCTTTTTAGTTCATTAATGGCTCTCACTTTTTCATCATCAACTTTTATACCGTCTTTATAAAAAATATGACCCAAATACTTTACTTGAATTTTTCTAAATTGAACTTTGTCTTTATTAAATTTGATTCCTTTTTCCCACGATCATCATGTCCTTCCAAAGTATTTGTTGCTATTAATAAATCATCAAAATATATTATTGTATTTTTTATGTCACCAAAATTTTTAAAGTTTATTTTCTGGAAATATTCCGGAGCTAAATTTAAGCCAAATTGCAGCCTACAGAGCCTATAACAGCCAAATGGAGTTCAAAATGTCGTGAGTTTGCTCGATTCTTCACAAAGTTTAACTTGGTAAAACACGTCTTTGAAGTCTAGAAGAGAAAAATATTGCTTTCCTGCCAGTTTACTACTAATTTCCTCCAAACTAGGTATTTCAAAAAACTCTCGTTCAATACATTTATTTAGTTCGTGAGGATCCAGACACAAGCGTAAGGTCTTGTTAGATTTTTCAACAATAACTAGTGGATTAACCCACTCACTAGCACCGTTTACTTTAGCAATAATTTTATGTTTCTCTAAATTTTTACGTTGATTTTGCAAACTGTTTTTAATGACTAAAGGCACTCGCCTACAAGGCCTAGCAACAGGAATGCTACCTTTTTTTAATGTTATTTTACACTCTTCTGAAAATGACCCTAACTCTTCAAATACATTGATATATTTTTTAATAAATTGCTCTCTGTTTTGCATAGATTGCATTTCAGATTGTACACTACATGTATTTTTGATAAAGCCTAATTCATAGCAGCTAGGAAGTCCAATTATTGGTTTTACATTTAAATCTACACCATTTCAACCTCAATTTCGGAAAAAGTAACTTTTATTTAGGAAAATGTAAAGTCATTTTCGGAAAAAGTAAAATTAATTTCAGAAAAAGTAAATTTAATTTCGGAAAAAGTAAATTCAAATTAGGAAATAGTAAATTCAAATTCGGAAAAAGTGAATTCAAATTCGGAAATTACGGAGAAAGTAATGTTATCTTTTAGAATAATTTTTTAGCAGTGACTACTAAATTATTACCTCGAGTCGAACCTGTGTACCTACTTTACTTAGGTTCTATGTACATTTTGTAGGTCTGATGATTCTCATCATATGAGCGAAACACATGTGTCTATCAAGTGGATAAAATAATAAATAATCTGTAGACTTGGTAATTTTTTCTTTTATTGCTTAAAAATTGGGTCTCTAAGAGAAATGAACAATTTTTTTTATTTTCTACATAGATAAATGACTCAATGAATTCAAATTACCGAATTTTAATTTACTTTTTCCGAATTTGAATTTACTTTTTCCGAAATTAACTTTACTTTTTCCGAAATTGATTTTACTTTTTCTGAAAATGACTTTACATTTTCCTAAATAAAAGTTACTTTTTCCGAAATTGAGGTTGAAATGGTGTAGTACCAAGGATTCCAAATCCACAGATTTATTTTGGATTTTACAGTTTAATTTAATCTTACCTTCTGGTATCAGTTTAGTACCTTCATAAGCCCCTAAAACTACACTGTTCTTAACCAAATTTTCAGTAGTTAATTGTTCAAGTACCTACTCGTTTTGGCATGATATCAACCTCAAATTTAACTTCTTTGCCACTTATATTTACTGCTTCCATCCATACTGTGTTACCCTCCTTTCTTACTTCTCCCACTTTTACGACACTGCAAAGGAATAATTCCCCAAGGTCTTGGTCTCCTGTTACTTCCTGATGGGAGATTTCTCTTATCTGTTGTATTCTTGTTTTGCAAGCTTTTATGAAATGATTCATTTTGCCACACCTGCAACACTTCTTCCCAAAGGCTTGGCACGTTCCATATGCATGTACGTTAATGCATTTAGAACACCTAAATTTTCTTTCTGTGCTGTTGTGTTCCCTTCCACTATTTGATGCGGTTGATTCCAGATTCTTTTTTTTTTCAACTCTATTTTTTTTTTCTTTAAAGCCTCTACAAGTGCATTGACACTTAAATCCTCCTTGTTTCTACACCTTTTTCTATCCGTTTTTTGGTTACTTCTGTATTTCTACATAGTTCGGTGGCTTCTTGTAGCGATAAATTTTTAATGTTTAGCAATTTTTCCTGAAGCCTTAAATCATTTGTTCCAATGATGATTTTATCAACAAGAATAGAATCTTCCTGGGAATCATACTGGCAGGACTGTATCAGTTTTCTGAGATCACCAAGAAAATGATCGAATAACTCATCTGGTCCTTGATTTCGATTATTGAACACAAACCTCTTATAGGTCCTATTTTTTCTGGGTGCACAGTATTTTCTAAATTCGTCTATAAATTTATTATATTTCTCTTTCTCTCCAGGCGAAGCCAACTTGAAAGTATTGTAGTATTGTAAAGTAGTCAACACCTTCACTTCCAATGATATTTAAAAGCATAGCAATTTTTACTTTGTCTGGTTTGCCCTTTTTTCTGTTGCTATCATATAATGTCTCGAAGTTTTGTAGGAACCTTTTGAAATTTTCATTGAGGTTTCCTTCAAATTTCATAGAATCTGGAAGTCTTCCTTTCATTTTGTATAGTGAGAACTTTCTAAAATTATACTAAAGTGCATTAACCTTTTTGAACGATTTTTGAAGTCTTATTTTTGTCTTTCAGTTTATATTTCACGTCCACTGGTTCTTTCTCGACTGCGCCATGTAATAATTTAATAAAATGAACTAGGCTTGCATGAACACAAATTATCTATCAATTAAAAGTAACATTAATTCAGAGACAATCTTGACAAGACTGGCAAGAGTGACATGTTCAAAAGCCATCTTATCAAGACCAGCTAATTATGCAGGTACCATTAATAAGGTAACTCATTACACGTCATTAAGTTTACCTTATAACAGAGAGAGAGATAATTGAGTGCCGTTTAGAGTGGGGGCTCGCAGATCCAGCTTCCTTTTTTTTCGTAAACGGAACTAAGATTGTTTTGCTGGGATTTATGGAAAATTCTTCTTCCTCGCTCCAGTTTTTGGTTATATTCAAGGCACTTCGCATTCGGCCCGTTATAGTAGGAGAGCCGGCAATATTAACGGGTATGTGATCGTTGCAATGGATAATTTTCACAAAAAAGAATAGCTCATAGTTACCTCTAAACTAAATGGATGGGTGGCCTCGATTCTCATGGCCGCAACCCTCTGATGGCTGGGCGTAAACTACTCCTCTGTCTCCGAAGGAACAATGTTATCGTTGCAATAGCTGAAAATTGGTAGATATATTCTTTAATATGTCTTCTCAAATAATATATAGGGTGGCCTCGATTTTGATGGCCGGAAATGATGGCAACCCTCAATGAAAGTCGAGCGCACGCGTTATTTTGCTTGCTAAATACAAATTTTTGAAAGTGACAGCCTTCAAAGTCACTTTCAAAGTTAAAAGAGGACTCTGTAAAGAGGATTTTGCATACGGCTGTAGGTCTTTAGACAAAAAAAGAAACATGAAATTTTGTTAATAAAGTGTTTGCCGCATATAATGAGAACCCCTACATCGCAAGGTACTTCTGATTTGTTGCGCTTATGGTTCTTGAAGTATCTTTTTATAAAACAACTTTACGGCCATGAGAATCGAGGCAACCCATCCATTTGGTTTAAAGGTTACTATGAACTATTGTTTCATGTAGAAATTATCCATTGCAACGATCACATACCCGTTAGTATTGCCGGCTCTTGGACTATTATTATATTATACTTTATACCTATCACTAATGACAAATATCAATTCATTGGACATAAATACAGACATAGCTCCAATCAATATTTAATCTGCAAATATGAGACAAAATGAAAATAACTTCCATTACCGCTGCGAACTATAGGAAATAAGACTTCTTTGACAAATCGTTTTTTTCTGACTCTTGACCTAAAATATCTTGGAGCGCCGACACGATATCGATGGGGACACATTTTCTAGAAAATCATAACCAATGGTGTACCTACATAAAAATCTTGATAATTTTCACAAAAAGTCCCATATTACACATGAGATAGACGTCTTGCCCTTATGATTCACTCCCGAAAATTGGAACGGAAAAATATGTTTCTAGGAATTCCTATCAAAATCTTGCTTAAGGAAGCATTGATAAATAAATCACGTAATTTATTTGTTGATATTTAGAATATTATATACTGCCTGAGAAAAAAGCCTTCGGCAATATTGAGGAAAAAGTCATTGTGCTTCTATGCATATATTTACGTAACTTTTTGCTTCCGCACGATTGAGAACACTTCAATATGTATGCTGATTATAGGAAAGGTCTTTTGCCATAAATATAATAAATAATTTGAAATAAGCCTAATTATAGATACACACATCAGTTTTTAACACTATACTTGAAAAAGTAATCCATAAATCCTGGCTATTTTAAATTAAATCCCATGATGTACGCGAAAATCCATGCGAACCTTTTGGTAATTTGCTGTCAAAACGTCCAATGCAAGTTCAAAATTTATAGAGGAAGTAATTATTTTTCTCTCTGTCGCCTGCTGTTCCATCTGAAACTGTGTATAATTTTGGACTATGTCATGGATCTGGAGTATATTCGAACATGCAATGGCAACTTAACTATTCTATTAAAAGATTTAATGACAAATCGTGATTTATTCAAAATGAAAATAGGTGTCTGCTATATTTCGGTCCTGATACATTCTCAAATAAAGAGAAGTGAATGCCTATGTTATACTTACTTGAAGCGGAATCAAGTACCATTTAGGTGGAGTCATAATATGACTAAAATGAAAAAATATTTACTATATTTCAAGGTAAATACCTACATACGTTCGTTCATCTCCCGTCCTCAGATCTTGCGACGTGGCCTGCCCATTTCCACTTTCGTTTCGCGATACGATCTACAATATCATCCACCCGGGTTCTTATGCTGATTTCATTGTTCCTTACTCGATCTTTTAGAGTCAATCCAAGCATGGATCTTTCAATTCGTCTCTGTGTTACTCTCAACTTTTCTGTTGATGCTTTGGTGAGAGACAATGGGAGAACGCAGTGGTTGAATGCTTTTCGTTTCAGGGATATTGGAATGTCAACCCCAAACACATTCCTCATTTGTCCGAATGCTGCCCATCCCAAGGTTAATCTTCTCGTTAATTCGCATGTTTGGTTATCTCTGCGAATTCTCATCTCATGACCCAGGTTTACATACTTGTTCACTATTTCTATGCTATTATTGCCCATCTGTATGCTCACTGGGAACCAGATAAGTCGTCATTTTGGTTTTGGAGAAGTTCGTCTTTAGGCCCACTTCTTGCGTGAAATTTTGAAGTTCCTAGAGCATTTCTTTAGCTTCCCCAGACTGTCTGATATTGGGACAATATCATCTGCAAGACTTCCCCATAGATAATTATTTCTTTCCGCTACCAAGGCAATTTCTTAAAAGCATATTCGAAAACTGTGATGAACAGCTGACTTGATTCTTGAAGATCCAATTTATTCAAAAGAAACTCCAAGCTTACAACATTAAACTCAATCAACTACCATAGAGGATCTTTGACAGAGACTGCCATTATTTGTCTAATTATTTTAGCCCACCACTTAACATGTCACCCATCGGATGATGACTGAAAGGGTGCCTTATGTTACGTTTACAATAAAGTGTTAAGCGCGTACCATCGTCACCAAAAGTATCTGGGACACAAATAATGCATAATAATCTCCTGGACTAATTCTACTGTTATTCATTTCAATGCATTCAATTCACAGTTTGACAAATATTTGACAATAAAATTCATATAATAGGACAAGAGCTAATGTGATGCTGTCTCAGTTACTTTTGGTGACGATGGTACATTCCTTCCCACTTAGCTTTTGTCAAGATCCTAGCGTTCAAAGGTTCAACCTGTCAGGAGCCTTGGCAGATCTTTGAGATCTACGCAACAAGGGTGAAGAAACTATAACCTCTTTTTTAACACGCTTATATTAGCTTCACCTGTATGTTTGTATGTTTGTAAGTAATATTGAAAATGTTTATCGCACTAGCACATAGGAATGCGTGCGAACTTTTGGACTCTTGGGAAGTGTATGAACAAGAACCTGGAACAAGCCAAGTGAGCTGGAACAAGTCTGGATAAATCTGGATAAAGCCTGAAAAGTCTGGAAAATGTCTGGAAAAGTCTGGAAATCTCTGGAAACATCTGGAAAGAGCCTGGAAATTTCTGGAAAGGGTCGGAAAAATTCTGCCAAAGGTCCCAAAAGACCTGGGGATCATTTTCCAGAATCCGGACCAGGCTGTACAAGTCTGGATAAATCTGGATAGAATCTGTAAAACTCTGGATAAGTCTGGATATTGTCTGTAAAAGTCTGGAAATCTCTGGAAACGTCTGGAAAAGACTTGGAAATTTCTGGAAAGGGTCGGAAAAATTCTGGAAAAGGTCCCAATTGACCTGGGGATCATTTTCTAGAATCCGGATCAGTCTGAAAAAGTTTGGATAAAGTCTGGATGAAGTCTGGAAAACTCTGGAAAGCTCTGGATAAGTCTGGATAATGTCTAGAGAAGTTTGGAAACGTCTGGAAAAATCTGGAAACGTCTGGAAGAGGCCTGGAAACTTCTTGAAAGAGTCGGAAAAATTCTGGAAAAGGTCCCAAAAGACCTGGGGATCATTTTCTAGAATTCGGAGCAGTCTGTACAAGTCTGGATAAGGGCTGGATAAATCAGGATGAAGTCTGTAAAACTCTGGATATGTCTGGATATTGTCTGGAAAAGTCTGGAAATCTCTGGAAACATCTGAAAAAGACCTGGAAACTTCTTGAAAGGGTCGGAAAAATTCTGGAAAAGGTCCTTAAAGACCTGGGGATCATTTTCCAGAATCCGGATCAGTCTGTACAAGTCTGGATAAATCTGGATGAAATCTGGAAAACTCTGGAAAGCTCTGAATAATACTGGATAATGTCTGCAAAAGTCTGGAAATCTCTGGGGCGAATTCAGGAATGACACACTCAGTGTGAGTGTGATACCGGTGCGACGCACTAGCCGTTCATAAATGATAAATGGTGCGCGCACTCTGGGCCGTTCAGAAAGTATTTCGGGCACACTCAAGGGTGGGGATTCTAATTGCTCGAAGCCGAAGGATGCGACTCAGAAATAACGTTGTTGTTGCCTATACGAGACGCTCGACTCGTGTCGACTAGTGAAATTGTAATCCGAGCCGCTTTCCAGTATGCACATTGGCGCGCTCTGGCGCGCTCCAGAGCACCTCGGGGACGCCACGCACTAGATTTGTACCGTTCCAGTATCATGGCGTGAGGCGCCTGTCTTAGTGTCAAATATGTCAAATTTTAAAAATAATTATCTGTTTGTTTGTGCAGTTTGTTTTTTTATTTATCAAAAATGAAAGAGAATCAAAACTATATATTTCAAAATGTTCAATCTTGAGATATAACAAGAAATAAATAGATAAATAGCCACCCACAGATGTGACAGCTGATAGGTTGACGCGTACGTACAGCTCGGGGGCTCCACGCCCCGAGTAGCTCCGGGCGTCACACTCCCATACTGGAAAGCGGCTCCGGCTGCAGGTGTCGCACCGGTCACACCATAATTGTTTGATTGCGTCTTTATGTCAACAATGTCAACCATTCCTCCCATAATTTCAATAATCCCACAAAATATAAACAAAACACAAATAAGAATTAAAGTTTATTCTTCAAAATAAAAAAATGAACAACAAAATAATACATCGAACTAAAAAGTGAAAAATAAATATAGTTTAAAAAAACTAAAAAACACGCTTTTATAGTAAATTGACCCAAAAAGTGAAAAATAATTTTTAATATAAACAGAAAATATTAATGAACAAAAAATATTAGAATTATTGTGAAAAAAGCGTGGGGTGCTCAATGTACGAGAAATGTGGAACAAAGCACCCCACGCTTTTTTCACAATAATTCTAATATTTTTTGTTCTTAATATTTTCTGTTTATATTAAAAATTATTTTTCACTTTTTAGTTCAATTTACTATAAAAGCGTGTTTTTTAGTTTTTTTAAACTATATTTATTTCAATGGGATATTTAGATGTAAGAGAAATAGGAGCAGGCAAGGAAGTAGGAGTTTTTGGTTTTAACACTTCTACCAAGGGTGGGACATTATTTTTTAATTCATGATTTTCTATAGATTTCCGGTCAACAGAATATTCCGTTATATTTTCGAGGTTATTCGGGTTTTCCAAAATTTCCACAGCTGCCTTACTAGGAATATCAGGCCGAACATCTGTCTCTGGATACTGCAACAACGGTGGTTTCAAGTGATCAGCATGAACATATCGCACTCTTCCCTCTGGAGTCATCACTAAATAAGAATTAATTCCAACTGCCTTTAACACCTTTCACTTCCTAAGCTGTGTTAAGTATAACATGACTGAGTGATTGAACAAATATATTTTATTTTCTCGTCTTCTTATATTTTCACTTTCAATTACATAGTCCTCTCTTTTTCTTTCTACCTTTCCTTTTGAATTTTTCGGATGAAACATATTAAGTTTTGTTCTTGGGATCTGTTTAAACATCAATTCTACTGGTGATTTCATGAAAACCGTACTAGGAGTATTTCTATAATTAAACAAAAAGTTATCTAGCTAATGATCAATTGAATCGCATTTCTGATAAAAATCTATGTCAAAAATGTCATTCTGCATATCCTTCCTTATTTTTAGTACCGACTTATACAACTCATTCTGTAGAAATTCCTTCTTTAATGAGTTTTTAAGCGTCAAAACTGATTTTTTCTATTTTGGTTTCATATCGAAGTCTTTTCGACACTAAAAGTAGTTTCGAAAAGAAGCTCTTTGTGACACTCCTTTTTTACTTATCGGAAGTTGGTAACACTGGCTGACTGATGGCCATCGAACTGTCATTCGCGATTTTATATGGCGATTTCCATTTGTCAATCAGTGCGCACTGAGTGTATCCGCGTCTTTTTCTAAAAGCATGTGAAATATAAAGATAGGGATATATTTTGTTTGCACTTATTCTACAAATGGAAATCGCTGACAGAAGATTTAATTCTATATTTGGCATGTAGTGTTACCAACCTAAACATATGAAATCAGGAAATATGAGAATAAAATTTCAAAGAAAAATTTTTTTTTTTTTTTTTAATTAAACAATACCAAAATAGAAAAAATAGTATAAAATATTCGTTTCATAAGACATTTTATCGCACTCGCCCTTTAGAAAACTCGCCTCCGGCTCGTTTTCTAATATAGGGCTCGTGCGATAAAAAGACGTGTTATGAAACTTGTATTTTAATGTATTATTTCCGCACTTCCGATCGATTCCGGGTGATGAGGTTGACTACTTGTATTCCATGTATGTGGATCTACAAAACTTATGGAATTCTTCGCTATTGAAGGGGGTCCATTGTCCGCTACTAAAACTTCAGGAAGACCAAATATACTAAAAACATTACGAAGTCTCGTTATAATTTGCTGAACATTTGTTCCTTTCATTCGAAAAATCTCTAACCATTTCGAAGTACTAAAGTTCGTTTTTTTTTTTAAAGATAATTCCCCAAGTTAAAAATTTAGTAACTATGTTGGCAACACAAGCCTTTTCTACATAAAAAATTTGAAAGCATTGACACTTTTACATTATATTGCCAATATAATGTCATTTTGACTTTTATCTTTAAAAAAAAAACAGATTTTATCTATCACCAAAAAGAATTTATAACCTCCCAAATCATAAAAGTCAACGTGAATTCTTGAAAAAAATTTCTCGTTCTTGGTCCAAGTTGATATGGTGACATTTTTTTCACGATTACTTAGAATTTGGCATAGTTCACATTGATTAACTAAAAGCTCTATATATTATCATTGATGTTTAGCCACTAAAAGCCACTTCTAGCTCTTAGCTTCACTCTTACCATCTCAGGATGAGTCTCATGTAACATATCCAACAATTTGTCTTTCAAAGATTCTGGCACAACAACTCCCCAGGTTAAACATTCACATTTAACGCTTAACTCATTTCCTCGTTGATAATAAGGCTTTAAGTTATCTTCATTGCAGTGAGACCATCCATGTTTAACATGGCCAATAACTTTATTTAAACATTTATCTTTCTTTGTCTCTTTACAAATCAACTCGGCTGTGATGGGTAAGTTATCTCCATGAGTGAAAGCAAAAACTTGCTCCTCTAGCTTACATTCTTCAAACATCTTGGACAGTGGCATTCTTGATAGACAATCAAAATTAGACATCTCACTAGCCTTCTTGTATTTAATCTCATAGTTATATGCAAATAACGTAACAGCCTATCTTTGTATCCTAGCATGAGCTAATGTAGGCAATCCATGTTTTTCCCCAAAAATGGTTTTCAATGGCTGGTGATTTGAGAATATTACAAATTTCCTCCCATACAAAAATTTGTGAAATTTGCGAACTGCAAATACGACTGCATAGGCTTCTCTCTGCACTTGAGCATGATTTCTTTCTGATAGAGACAACGTGCAAGATGCAAACTCAATTGGTTCACAAACTCTATCTTCTACTAAGCTCAAAATCGCTCCCAAACCATAGGGACTAGCGTCTGCTGCAAGTATTAGCTCTTTATCAGGATCATAATGTGTTAAAGTAACACAATGATTTATCATCTGCACTTTACAAATGCTGCCTGTTGAAACTTTCCCCATTTAAATGGTTGACTTTTTCCTAACAAATCATTAAGTGGACAGAGTATCTGAATAGTGATGTAAAAATTTAGAATAAAAATTTAACAGACCAAGAAAACTTTTGAGTTGGGTTAAATTAGTAGGGATAGGGGCATCAATGATTTCTTTTACTTTTGATTTTAAATGTTTCATACCTTGTTTATTCAAGGTATGACCTAAAAACTACTCTATTTCTGACTGAAATAATTTACTTTCGTCTAAGTTTCACTTGATGTTGTGATTTTCAAATCGTTGCAAGACTATGTCTACATTCTCAATGCATTGTGATTTATTTTTTCCCGAAATTGACCATATTAGTTAGGTTAAGAAAAATCGGGCGCGAAATTTAAAATGGGTTCCTAAACACATTTCAACAAATTTGACAGCAATGCATTTCTTATGGGGGATTCAAAAGAGTGATTTTCAGACGGGAATATCTTGGGTTCTGGGCATTTCTTAGTATTGGAACCCATTGTACATCAAACTTTGAACATATTTCTCTATAATTCATGCTCTAATTGTTTTTTAGACCTATGAATTAAAAATACAAATGATTTTAATTAAAAGTGTCTGTTTTCGGTGGACGTACGTCGAGTCTAAAACCAGCTGAGAGAAAGTGAGGTTGTGTGTTGTGTTATGATTGTTGGTGAATTGTTTATTTATTTATTTATTTACGACTAATGTATAATGTGCGTATTATATTTGTGATTTTGGCAGTATAATGACATATGTTATTCCTCCAGGGATTAATGACGAGTAGCGGGATTAATGGTCATTATTCCACAAAAGTGTCAGTGTCAAACGTGTAGTGCTTGTGGATTTGTATTGAAAATTATGAGACGGATGAAATTTGTTCATTGAAAATCTCAAATGAATTAATTTGTCGTAAATAAAGTAGAGTATACTACTCGCAATAATGGCTATTATTCCCTCGGAATGTTACTCCCTCGCCGCTAACGCGGCTCAGTTCGTAATAATCCTCGGGAATAATAGCTATCATTATTGACTCGTGGTATAATCTACTATTATCACTAGTTCAGTCATTTATTTTTCAATTTTTTTGGATTATTGAAGTACATTTACTAACCAAGTATGTAGGTGAACTTTTATTTTATTATAATTAGGTACTCATATATACTTATGAATCAAGCAAGGACATACGTATTTTATACAAACATCGGCTTCTTAAATTGGTAATATTTTTATTTTAACAATGTTTATTCAACTTTTAATAACTCTCTCAGTTAATTAACATATTAAAAAAACTATTTATACAACTCAATTCCGTAACAAACGTTCTATCACGACTACAGACGCTTTTAAAACTGAGTCCCCATAAGACATCAATGTATTAATTTTTGAACTAGGAACCCGCGCCAATTTGCGATTCTAACCTAACTAATATCATCAATTACACAATCATCCAGATAAACTCCCATAAACACCTTACAAAATTTGTTCCATAATTGACTGAAATATAGCTGGCTTACTTGATATCCCATAGGGTACTCTAGTATATTTGAATAATCCAATTTGAGTGTTAATTGTTAGTAACTCTTGACTTTGCTTAATAACTGACAACTGAAGAAAAGCATTGGAGAGATCCAATACACTAAATATACATCCACCCGATACTGCGAAAAACAAGTCATCTAGAACTGGAAGAGGGTAGTGATCCTTAAAAATGAATCGAATTAACAGTTTTCTTAAAATCTCCACCAATTCTGATGCTATTGTTCTTCTTTGGCACCACAACTATAGGACTAGCTATATCAACATGACTAACAAAAATTAAAATACCCTCTGACACTAAACTTTCTAGTTCCTGTTTTACTTTTTCTCGTAAAGAATAGGGCACAGAATAAGCCTTATGAAAAATCTTGTTTGAATTTTCTTTAACTACCAAACTAGCTTTAAAACCTATGACTTTTTGTATCATTATTAAAAATATTTGGATAAGACTTCTCAATTTTTTTTAATGTAGTCTGGATTTCCATATGACTTAGAATAGAATTCGACTCCTTCCTTGACAAATTTAGACTATTTAAGGAACTTTTGACTGATAATGGTTTAATTTTTGACATAACCTGACATCTTGTATGCATAAAGTGACTCATTCTGACCATCAAGGAAGTTTCCCCCGTTACCTTGGTTCGAACTTACCGACTGACTCCTTGACCTAATAGAGAGTTGTTGGAACTATTAAATACTGTCTCGCAGTATTAAGGATCTACGTTATTTTATTAGTGCATCAGCACTATTTTTCCCAGAAAAAAACAGTTATTGGAAGACTGTAGTAGGTGCTAGAGTATTACCTTATTTTGTATTCATAATTTTGACAGCTGATAGCTATGTTTATAAATTTCAGCCTCAAAAAGTGTTTATTTTTGTTTGTGATTTCCTGCTGATACCCATTTTTTTATGTTACCCACTGTAAAATGGAAAACTATTGTAAAAAATAAATTTTCTAAGTAAAATTACGTCATCATCGAAATGCGAAACGTCAAACTCGTCCAAAATGTCAGAAATTTGAAATAAGGGAAGTTTACTGCCTTGCACTAACCATACGTGAATAAAGACAAGCAGTAACCTTATTAAGGGAATTCTTATTTTCGAACCCAAATGCGCATGCGTAGACGTCAAAATAAGGCTAATTTAAATACTGCTTGTCCTTATTGCACGTCCAATAACTCTCTAATATTTGACACCTGACTATCGCTTATTTTTGATTGGCTTTGACAAGCTGACTCAGTTTCAAGACCAGGACCTCGACTTATTGGAATTGACCGACCATGACTAATATTAGTGACATTTGGAGTTGAGGAATTGGAAAAACTTACAATTATAATTTTTTTTTCTTTGCCTTAGATCCTAAGCTAAAATTTTCGACATTTTGGCTGAAATTAAGCATTTACCTCCAAGCTGGCTTAAGTTTGCCTAACCAATTTCTACCCAATACTGGTTTGAAAGATTTACCAGTTTTGACTACAATTAGTGGTAAAAATCAATATTTTCATTATTTGACTTGACTTTGACAATAATTTGACCCCTGACTAACAATTTATCCCCTGACACAGTAGGTATTTATTGAAAAATTGCTAGTAGATAATGCTAAATCACCAAAATACTTTTCATAATCTTGTTGAGAAATCACACTTACACAGGCTCCTGTGTCGATTTCCATCTCAATGTTTTTGTTTTCGACACTGACCTGAATGACTACACATTCGCTTGAAATTCTATTTATACTCACATATTCTTCGAGATTCAAATTAGAACATTGCTCATCATATTCCTCTCCAGACTCTGAATTTTCTTCACCTTCATCATATTTGACTCCTCTGGACCTCTGTCCGCAGCACCTGGATGCGACCTTTGCGTTTACATACAAAACATTCCTAGTTTTTTGCAGGACATGTATGCGGATTGTGCTGTCTTCCACACCGAAAACAACCACTTTGTGCTTGATTATTTTGGTTCCAGTTTACCTTATTTTGTGGACAGTTTTGACTGTTCAATTGGCTTGTACTGGACGCTGACTGAACTTTGGTTGATTTTTTTCCACTGCTGATGCTGACATGCTTTGTGACTTAACTTGATGGACACTACTGTGTGGAAAGACTAATTTTGATTGTATAGTTAACATTTCATAATTTAGTGGCTCTTTGCAAGATTCTTCAAATTTGAATGAATTGTCCTTCGTCAATAATCTCTGTACGTTTAATTCACATCGAATACCACCAACAAAACGATCTCTTAGAGCCTGGTCAAGGAAGCTCCCATATTCACACGAAGCTGACAAGGTTTTCAATTGAACAGTATAATCAGTCACCGACTCATCTGATTTCTGATTCCTGCTACTGAACTTGTACGTTTCAACGATTACTGATACTTGTGATGTAAAATGTTTTTCTAGAATATCCAACATACCTATCCATAAAGGATTTTGACGTAGGGCTTTCAGGCCGCATTAGACTTTTTAATAACTTGTAAGCGTCTGGGCCAATCAAAGTTATAATTAGATGGTCTTTGTCCTCGTCCTTTCTATTATTTACCTTGAATAATTGCTCCATCCGCTCCCTTTAAGACACGAAATCGCCTTCACTCACATTAAAATATTCTATGGAGCCCACGAATGACATCTTTCACTGTGCTTATGGCAGACTCCTGCCTCGTCGCCGAACTATTGTGTATTTAGGTACACAACATTGAATGACTGGACTTGATTCTTGAAGATCAAATTTATTCAAAAGAAACTCCAAGATTATTGCGTTACTGCATAATATATTTTTAATAATTTCGCAATATCAGCGATCCACTCTCCTTTCTTGTAGTGATTTCTGTCAATCATGAAATCACTGAGATTGCAGGAAGTTTCACGGTATCGAACACCTTTTGGGAGTCTACAAACACCAACACCAAAGGCCGGTTGTATTCAATACTCTTTTCTATAAGGGCTTTAAGACACTGGAAGGTGATCGTTGGTACCGAACCCAGAGCGGAAATCAGCCAGTTCCAAGGACTGATAAAAGTCCAATTTAGCGTCTAGTCGATCTACTATTATGCGAGTATATAATTTGTAGGTATAGGCGAGTAGACTTATTGGTCTAATCAATGAACAAAGAAACTTATTGAGTGGAGACCAAGAGCTGACAAATGAAACCGAGGAAGACCTTTCACTCGCTGGATAGACGATCTAATAAGGATCTCATCAAATTGGATGGCAACTGCTCAGAACAGAGACAACTGGAAAATGTAAGAGGAGGCCTATATTTCACCATGATCTACATACCGATAAAATACTGAAGCATTTATGCAGTTGTGACTATTGTTTTTTTCGTGGGCGAACTTATAATTCATGATAAAGCGATTGATTGAAGTTTTGGAGTAAAAAATCCTGTCGAGTTGCTTCTTTGTTAGGTGTTTTATTTTTGTGTAAAGGATTATACCATGTGACAATATTAATCGATAACTATTGAAATAATATGAAATGAATTTGTCACATCCCATCTGAAAAAAATTTGCCGAACCCATCTTTGTTGATGGTTGGGATCTTTCTAGTACATCACATCACTGATAGACGGGACCCACAGTTTCACATCGGTTTCGGAAAGATGGCGCTCTTGTTATCACCAAATTCCAAATATTAACATCGACGTTAACGGGCCCAGGGATTGAACCCGGGCGTGCATGGCAAAAGGCAGAAACTAAATAGACCACAACGCCGATCTTGTAAGATGTTGAAAACTGGAAAGATGACAGTTGTTGGAGGATTATGCACGAGAGTAATATTTTATCATCATTGAAAATGTCAATTAAAACATATTTTTTCTCCAAACGTCAAAAAAACGCCACTTTGTTAACCTCTGTCAAGATGTCAGAAATTTAATTTCTATGCTGGTAGGCAAGTCCAGCAGGTTAACACCTGTCGAGGTGGTAGACATTTAATTTATACGCTTCTTGGCAACCCCAGCGGCAGCAAAAGTACTTTTAGTGCCGCTCGTACTTTTACTGCCGCTTAACCATTCAGTTACCCCCGAGCTTACCCCATTTGTTTGGAGAAAAAATAGCGTGTTGCATACGGAGTAGAAGCACTTTTTTGTGCTTCAGCAGTATTGCAAGCCTCACTACGTTCGGCTCGCAAACCTACTGCTTCAGCACAAAAAAGTAAAGCTTCTACTCCTAATACAACAATATACTATTTAATACCGATAATTTTGTATCGTGCTCTCCCATGGAAACATAAAATATGCATTAAGAAATTGGAAGTATGCGGGCAAATACACACCTAGGTAATTATGGAAGGAAGTAGAAAAAAATGGTTGTGCAAAATTAAATAGCCTAGACGCTTTTGAGAAGTTTAATGAAAAAAGCCCTTCAACCTTAATGAATAATTCGTAAAGAATTTGTTCGCTATTTGCATTCCAGTGACTATCATTTTTATTTTGATGATGAGTTGTGCCAGTGAACAGATTAAACCTAAATATGGTTATACATAATACAAAAGTCAGTAAAGTTATTATTGAATTTCCTATTAAAATCCAATATTCCAGTTTAAACGAGATTTATATAAACACAGAGGAAATCTATTACAGAGCTTAAATGCGCATTGGATCGGAAATTGAATTTTAAAATTGAATATTCTGGAAATATTTCATGCAGCTCGAAAGTATTTTTAACGTTAGTTTTTTCCAAATATTTTAATCCAAACGATGATTTATTATTTGGCATGGTAAATATTTTTAATGTGTATTTAGTGCTTGATAATGAATTTAAATACTGGAAAAGATTTAAATTTCATTGAAATTAATTTATTTATCCCCAAATATTTTAACAAACACTGACGCGTTGCCAATCGGTCAATTATAATTTTTAGGTGATGATTTTTTTTTGCACTTAAAGAAGAGAAGTTTTTAGAGTAATATTTTTTTGAAATTTCAATGTCCATCGATTTTAATCTGATACTCGAAAGAAATGTGAGCTGGTGGCACCCTACATTAGAACGCCAATGGTTACCTGGACGTCACACCAGTTTTTGTCAATATACTTCACCCTCTCGCTCCTCATACGGAAAGTGTCAGATTAAAAACGACGGACAATAATGGGCAACTTAAAAACATAATCAAACTTATCTTCAAAGACTTTATTAAAACAAAAGGTGACAAATTATTTTTAGACAAAAGCTCACAGATATCGGGATCCCCTTATTCGGACACTTTCTCATCGGCCTAAATTTGCTGACGTCTTTGGAATTTATATCAAATTCGCATTTAGCCACACTGAAAATCTCAATCGATAACGTCGTAAATCTTCTTCTACGGACGCTGTCGTTTATAAAGTATTTCGAAATTTATTGCCTAATTCGCAAATATTAGAATATTATACTTGAGCGAAGGGTAACATTTTTATTTTAAAGAAAGGGTGAATTTGAGACATGATCTATTTTTTCAGACACGAGATACAGATTTCCAATTGTTAATTTCATACAGACAGGGCTTGTAAAGTGGACGTCAAGCATATTGTAAGACCAGAACAATGTATCATAGTGCTAATACTGTTCTGAACATTTTGACCCTAAAATGCAAATCTTATTCAATGCTGATCGAAAATTAGGGGCTGTATTAGGCCGTCTAGAAACCGCAGAACACATGTGATTTATACATGGCCGCAGAATGTCCGCACCGTGTCCGCACTAGAAAACACAAACCAATAGAAGTGGAGCCTTCATGTTAAACGAAGGCAATCCGTATTTGACAGCACTACTGACGTGTTTAAGTAAGAGCATCAGCGAGAATTTTAATTGAATTTAAGCCTCGATTGTTTCTGCTTTATCCTGTTCAGTTCCATAGATTCTCAATTAAAACTTTTCCAGAATGACATATTTCTCCCTTATCAATATCTGAAAGATCTTAACTTCTTTATCTCTTAGTAGTAACTTCATCTGGCTCTACAGCGAGTTTATTAACGTTTCTATTCGACACTTGATAAACATTTCCTACTTAATATTTGAGGTTGTTCTAGGTATCAATGTCCGGGTCTGCCATGTTCTTTCCAGATTTTTGATTATCAATTTTTGAAAGTTTACTTCATTTCATGGGTGAACTCTTGCAGGTGTTTTTGTTCGTATTCGTGTTCTTGTCACCTTGTTGTTTCTCCCTTTTAGTTGTCGATGAGCTTATTTGAGATTAAAGAAAAAAATCCTTTTTGCAATCAAAAGTACATCTGTATGCAGTTTTAACTTTTGAATTTTTTCCTCACACTAGTATATGTACCTACATACATATATAGGACCAGTTTAATGTGGAACGTTTCATACGGAATCCATTAAATTGTAACATTTAAACTGTCACTGCTTTGGACGTTTTTAATATAAAACTTTTATTCTTGCAAAATGTATGGTATAAAAGTTTCTAAGCGCCTAGGAAATGCCTTTTCTGTCTGTGATAAATTACTTTAGGGCTTAAAGTTTTAAAGTGGAGTGTTTGGGTTGCTATTCATTTATATTTTTATTTCCTTGCTGCGACAAGAAATAAAATAGGATTATGCCATGTACTTTTTATATTCCATTGCATTTTATGAACAAGTTTATACACTTTTAGGTCACGAAAATATCACCCCCCTGTAGTAAAAGAGCTTCAGAATAAAGGCTTTAATAAGCCTAAATTCAGTACAGAACATGACTAAACATGACATACAACATAACAGGTATATAAATGGGAAACACAGTAGGTAAATAAGGTAATAAGATAGACAACATTCTTCCTTGCTCAGTTTCTGACATAATCTTGAAGATATGAAGGTGGCCTATAATTTCTGTTCACCAAAATACGACTGGATTCATCTGTAATCTGTTGGTAGTTACAGATAAAGCTGGATGATTTTCATTGTGAGATTGTTCCGAATTTTGGGGAAGGGAACGATTAGAATCATTTATAGGGAAGGAGATGATAAACGTTCTGAACTGACTGATGTAAGGTTTTCTTAAGGAATAGTGAACTCATTGAAATCTTGTTGTGGCAGTTTCATGGCATTCATTTTAATTAGTAGTGTCACATCATTTTGATCTTGATTTGTCAGAGCTGGCAGTGTCGCATTTCTCCTTTGTGCTAAATGGCGAGTTTATACAGTTATTTCTCTTCCATTTGATAGGCGTATACATGAGCGTAATCTGAAATTGCTTCCAGAAGATCCCCTGCTACTAATGGATCATATATGCTATGTCTAACATGCTTCTTGAGAAAAACTGGTCCTGGGGTGCTCAACCATGTAGACATTGAGGTTCCATTAGTCGATCTTCTATAGGATGGTTGAACATGCGTTCATGAGGTGTAGAATTAGTTACAGTACATAAAAGAGATCTTATTGAATGTAGAGAATAAATTGTTCTATTAAATATTTCACATTGTCCATTTCCCTCTGGATTGTTCCCAGTTGTACGACTTGTGGCAACACCATGACTTGTTAAAAATTATTCCACATCAATAGATAGAAAAGATGCTCCTCTATCGCTATGAATATAACCTGGTGTGCCAAACAGTAAGAACAGTTGTGTCAAACAATTTTTTACTATTGCAGATGACATATCTGAACATCGAAATGCCAACGGAAATCTTGATCAATGTCTAATAAATATTTGTTGTGATTGTTGGAAGGCAATAGTCCCTTGAAGTTAATATCTAATCTTTCAAATATTCCTTTCATCTAATCCAATGATAGAATCTTGTGACATCAGGATGACACATTGTGTTGTGTTATTCATACAAATTTTTCTCTGATGTTGATGGTTGAATAGCAGCTGATGTCCTAGAAAGTGTGTCAGCTACAATGTCTTGATTTCCTGATATCAAATTTGTAGCATTATAATTCTATTTCCCAACGTATTATTTTGTCATTCTTGATTTTTGATAAACTCTTATTGTCAAACATAAATGCAACGGATCTTTGATCAGTGATTATACTAAAATGTCGTCCCATTAGATAATGTCTTCATTTTCTTATAGCTGCTATTATTGCGTATGCTTCTTTCTCTATGATGGAATGATTTTCTTCTATTTTTGTTAAGGTTCTTGAGATAAATTCGACTTGTTTACCATTTTGTGTCAGTTGAGCACCCATAGCAAAATCAGAAGCATCTGTTTCTACTGTAAATGGAACCTTTTCATCGACGAACGTTAAAAAGCATCATTATTAATATCTTATTTCGGTCTTTCGAATGCTTGAATTTGTTCTTTGTTCATAGGAAAACTTTTCACATTTACAATGGGATGGTATCTTTTCAGCAAATTTTTATATAAGTTTTGAGTAGTGTGCGAACATACTTTGTACTCTTCTAAAAGAAGCAACATCTTTAGGTGATAAGTGTCTAACGCTAATAGCTTTTTTTTTGTTTTTGTCTTCTTCTTCTACAGGTCGACTAGAAGAATGCAAATACACTCAGTGCGTTCTGAACCTACCAATCGGTAACGCCATAACTTGAGCCAGATAGATTTTGGAAAAGAAAATTATTCCAATTCAGTTGTCACAATATAAAATAGGGACTAGGATATGATATATTTTACATTCTTTTCTGTTTCACGTTACCTCCTTATCGCCATATTACATGCTGTTAAACCCAAGAGGCACTTATTCCTAAATATTTCAGCCATTATCTTAATAAAGTACCCATTCTGTGCAAAACTTTAACGATGAAACTAGCATAGGTAATTTTAAACATTTTCTTATTTTGCTATAAAAGAGTTTGTGCCATTAAATTCTTATTGTCGCGAGCTATAAAGGTACCGTGCCAAAAGCTTGGTAGGGATAGATAAAATTATAAATTAGGACACAAACCTAAAAATAAAAGACCACATTTCCGTTTCTCTTAATGGATACATTTTCCACAACAAAGCCAGCGTAACGAGTTTCTAATTTGAAAATGCCTGTAAAGCTGCAAAATATATGGATCCATTTATTACTTCAGCTAAGCCTGAAAATTATATAATTTCACAAATTGAAAAACTCGCATAGAAAATGTATTTAAAACTCGAATCTCTTCTTTTCCAGATATCGTCTTTAGTAGATCATGGCAGTGGCGGCTCGTTACGACCAAATGCAGTGGCGCGCGTCGGTCAATCGGTCAATTTGGCCGTTGAACGGTTCGTTACGGTTGGCGAGACCATTGCGGACGATTATCAAGAAACACGACAGGGCATGTACGAAGCTTGTAAAGAAGCGCGTCAAGCTGGTAAGAAAATTGATATTTTTGGGTTTTACAATTTGATAATGGATTGCTATGATGTTGAAGATATTCAATCATTCCCTAGTAACACTAGGTTTTAGTACCGTATTTAGTACCGTCGCATTCGCAAATCGTGAAGTGTACTTGCGTAAGAGTGGAAAATTATCTTGTGGATTACTTCAAACGAATTCCTTTTAAATAAAAAAAAGTGAATTTTATTAATTCTATTAAAGATAAGGATTCCCACAATAAAAGCTCTAGTGCAGTGTAATAGTATATTACATACCGAGTAGGGAAGTGTTTCATTACTGTCGAGAGATTTATATAGTCTAGTCTATTAATCTCGAGACAGAAATCAAAACTTTCCTCCGAGGTTTGTATACTATTTTATTTGCAAGCACAACATTAATTATGATTAGTCAATCAATTTTTTTAATATTAAAAAAATAAAACAAGCATGCTGTGCAAGCATGCCAAAATGTGTCATTTACTGCTTTGACGTTTTTACATGTTCTCATTGTTGCCAGCAAAGGTAAATAAATTAGAGTGAGGGAAGTCGAATAGGGAAATCGGTGAGGGAAATCGAAGAGGGAAGTGACACAGGTAAAGTGTCACTTCCAAATTTTTAAAAAGTCAGTAATGACAAGATTACAAATATGATTGCAAATAAACATTTTTTCTCTTTTTTTGGTGCTGAAATTGATTCTTGAAGCTCAAGCAATATTGGGAACTTTTTGTTGTGATAGCACTAAACTTGTTTATTTTACTGGTCTTTAACAAACCGCAGTCCTATATTCAAAATAGTGTCCGAGAAAATTCCTTGTGAAGATAAATTATGCAGGAACTTGTGATGTCACAACCGCCGAAATCGCAGTCTTCTGTTCGTTCAGTCGCCAGTGAACCGTACCCTATATTTTGAGTGGTTGCAATTCGCTCTAGGAGATAATTGCCTTTTGTTTTGGGAAATTCTTACACGTGTTAATACTGTCTCTGATAATCCAGTGTGACGTCACAATCACCTAGTTGTAACTTTAAACGGCCCCAACTCGAAAACGGACCATCGTAGCTAGATTTGGTTTAAATATTTATTCTTAGATTTTTTTACACTTAAACTTTAATTTTTGGATCACACCCCCTTTAAGAAACTAACTAGACCAATACAAAATAATCTGTTCTAAACCATGTAGTGAGACTAGTGAGCAGTGCAACATCCCATTCATCGAAAAATTGGAAGAAAAAAATACCCAATTAGCTCTACTTGAGAATGCTGTTGAAAAACTAAAAATTGAAGCCATTCAGAAGGATGCTGACTATGAGCACAAAGACTCCGACGACCAAAATCGAATTACGGAAATCTGTAATGAAATAGACGCACTAAAACTCGATCGAAAGCACAAAGATATTCCCATAAAAAGGCTCCAGCTCGCGCGTTTTTAATGCAGAAGCTGAAGAAATGGAAAAACGCAGCAATATTAAAATTGCTGAACTCCAGAAATTTATAGAGGAACTTCAAGGTAAGCTTCTGGAGGGAAAACATATTGAGCAACAGCTTCAAGTGGATCTAGCTGGACAAGACAGAGCTGCATGCCAGCCAACGATTGACAAAGGATATGACGACCAAAATCAACAACCTGGAAATGCTTAATATCGATTACTTAAGCAATATGCGAGTTCTTCAAGAGCAGCTTGAGTCTTACGCCGAACGCAGGCCAAAGCAGGCCTGCACCTTAAATACCAACAAAATAACTCCAGAAGCTTCTAAACCGCTACCAGATACCAATAGATAGAAAAACAGTCTGCACAAAGTCTTTATTCTATTCGATGAACATTGAAGGAACTTAGAACGAAATATCTGCAAACATTTGGACTCAGCGGTGGTCAAAATTGAAGCACTTATGAAACCAAGAGCTCATTATAATAATGTTTTGAATGGGTTAGAGTGCTGTATAAAAAACTACAGTAGGCACGATTATGTTATCATTGTTGCCGGATCAAATGACTTTGAATAGCAAAATACCAAAATTCAGTATCATCCATGAAATGATAAGAAAGTGTTCCCAAATAAATTTTATATTCTTGGCATGCCCCACTCTACGAAAAAACCAATGCAACAATGGCTACATACATAATTTCAACAATAATTTAGAAAAGGTGATAGGTGCATTTAATGGGTTCGCTGAAGCTCCCTTTGATTACATCAATATAAATACTGACGGGGGCTTTAAGGTTAGAAACTGGCTGATTGGTAGAATGATTGCTGAATCGTCTTCTTCTTCTTCTTCTTCTTCTTCTTCTTCTTCTTCTTCTTCTTCTTCTTCTTATTCTTCTTCTTCTTCTTCTTCTTCTTCTTCTTCTTCTTCTTCTTCTTCTTCTTCTTCTTCTTGTGCCCTGTGCAAACGCGCACGTTGGCGATCTTTAGTCGTATACTTGTGCCATTTGGAGGATGCCATTTTCTGCTTGGCGGAATATTGTGGCGGCATCTCTTATTCCGCACCAGTCCCTTATATTCCAAAGCCACGAGTGTTGCTTTCTACCCGGCCCTCGTTTACCTTCTATATATCTTCCCTTGCAAGATCAACTTTAGAATGGAATATCTCTCATCCCTGATAATATGACAAAGATATCTTTCGTGCCCAAACTATTCCAAGCAGCTCTCGTTGAACTCCAGGTATTCTCAACACCTCTTCGTTGGTTTTGCGGGCAGTCCATGTAATGCGAAGAAGCCTGCGAAGGGTCCACATTTCAAACGCCTCTATACGGTCCAGGGAAAATACTTTTTTTGACCATATCTGCTCTGCACCATATAGGATCATGGGCCACACGTAGCATTTGACAACCCGAAGACGTAGTTCCATTGGGAGAGTACGGACAAACAGAAAAATTTTCAATTTCATAAATGTAATCTGTGGCCTGTCCAATTCGTAGTTTAACTTCTTCATCGCAGTTCCATTTTTGGTTAAGGGTGACACCCAGATAAACAAAACGCGACACGTGATTCAAGTCTCTTCCGTCAACTTTCATCACAAAGCTTACATGTTGTTGAGTAATAGTCATAACTTTCGTTTTAGATGAGTTGATTGTCAGTCCAAACTGTTTACCTACTGGGTTTACTCTGTCTACAAGCTGTTGAAGGTCTTCAGGTGAATGCGCTAGTAGGGCAGTATCATCTGCATATTTAATATTATTAATCGGAATTTCGTTGAGTTATGGAAATCCTTAACTCCCTTGGGAGTTATGATATCCTTAACTCCATTGGGAGTTAAGACCCTGTTTATGATTATCGTAACCAAGGTATTATATGGTTATAATAGTTCAGTAGGAAATAAACAAATTAACCCATCTCGTCTCTGATCATAACATCTGGACAAGTAGTTTCATAGAGAAGAATGCCTTCCTAGTGCCTAGGTCCTTTATAAAACCAAACTGGGCTTCTCCGCTCATTGTTTCACACTCATTATATTCGGGCATGGATAACTCGGAGAAAGACTTTAGGAGCGCAGTTTCTGGGGGCACTTTTTTTAGGGATGGGTACAAAGGTAAACTTGAGCCAATCCGATGGAATTTTACCTGTCTCATAGATTTTATTGCATAGATATGTCAGGATTTTTGTATCTAGCAACTTCAGAACCTCAGTATGTACAGTGAGTCCCATTTTAGTTGTCCATAAAGGATAACTCGGTTGATATTGGTGTTAGGAGGATGCGGTTTCCGCGAACGTTGGCTACTTTTTTGTCAAACTAAAGATGGCGCCAACAGAATTGTCATCGCTCTTTTTGTTTTTCAGATATAAGGAGTTTTTGGAAAAGTTTCATTTTGGGACACCCCTTGGATCTCGGTTTTCTCATAAGTGATCGAAAAGGATATAACGGTTTCTTATAGATATTTTTACGTAGCTTCTAGTGGCGTAGTCAGTTTTTCTCTAGAAGTGATATTTTTCAAATTATGAACCAAACATACGTTTTTTCAAATGAGACACCCTATATTCATTGGATAGCTCTGCTTTTGCTGATTTCAATGATATAAAATTCGATAGGTTTATCTCTAACAGTTTCCCGCATTTTTTTTTTCTTTTTTTGTCATAAGGAACGTGTAAGAAAGAGACCTTTCTCATTTTCCTTACAGATGCAAAGTCCTTTTCTGATATATTGTTTCTTATGACAAGAACAGACATGATCAGTGGCGCACCCAGAAAATATGTTCGGGGGAGCTCCACATAGGTTGTGGCTTGTGTCTAAAAAAAAAATTTAGGTGTCAGGGTTCTACGCCTTGATGTTGCTATACATTTTATATACGTAAACATACAGTTTTAGATGAGTGGCCTGGGGAAGGGGAGCTGGCCCGATGCCCCCCTCTTGGGTGCGCCACTGGATATGATAAAGATAAACCTATCATTATCATTAAAATCAGCAAAAGCAGAGCTATTCAGTGAGCTATTAATATACAGGGTGTCTCGTTTGAAAAAACCTATGTTTGGTTCATAATTTAAAATATATCACTTCTAGAGGAAAACTGACTACGCCACTGGAAGCTACGTAAAAATATCTATATAAACCGGTGTCACCTTTTCGATCACCTATGAGAGAACCAAGATACAAGGGGTGTCCAAAATGCAACTTTTTCAAAAACACCTTGTATCTGAAAAACAATAGGAGCGATGACAATTCTGTTGGCGCCATCTTTCGTTTGACAAAAAAGTAGCCCCCGTTCCCGGAAACCGCATCCTTCTTATTCAAATGCCAACCGAGTTATCCCTTATATTGGACAACCAAAATGGGACCCACTGTACATTATCATGACCAGGGGTTTTTCGATTTTTCATGTTCCTGATAGCTTGTTGAACTTCACTCTCCAGTATGTCTGGCCCAGTTAGTTGTTCTGTTGAGCTGGAGAGGTCTTGCAAGTGGCGCTGATTGAGAAAAAGCGTTTCCGCGTAATGTTTTCATTCATTGCGCAGGTCATCTGGATTAAGGATGAGTTCTCCATGTTTATTTATAAGAGATGGGATTGATGATCCTTTGATAGAGCCAGTCATTTGCTTAATCTTTCGATGAAAGTTGACTGAGTCATGTAGCTCATGGAGTCTCTCAGCTTCCTCACATTCGGCAATGAACCATTGTTCTCTGGCTTCTTTACATTTTTGTTTTATTTTCCGATGTAGTTCAGTATGCCTTTCAGACTCTTGAGATAGTTTTGCACGTCGCCGTTCTTCCATTATATCAAGAATTTTGACGCGTTGCTGCTGGCCTAAGACTGTCTCACAGGCATCTTGAAGATTTTCTTTAACGTTGTTCCAAATGTCTTCAGGGTTGTCTTGGCTTCTTGGTTCATTGGCATTGCATAGTCGGTTCAGTTCCAGTCTCATGTTCTCCTTAATGTCTGTCTTGTTAAGCTTCTGAATATCGAGGGGCTTTTCTTTTCCTTGTTATTTTAAGATTGAGTTTAAAATTGGCTTTTATAGGGTTATGGTCAGATCCAATATCAGCTCCCGGATATGCGGCCACACGCGTGATGCTCTTCTGATATCTGTGGTTTATCAGAATATAATCAATCTGATTTCTGACTATGTGGTCGTGATTGTCTTGTGGGGATCGCTATGTATATAACCGTCTGGGAGGTAGTTTATAGTAGGTATTTTTAATAACCAATTTTTCCTCTTTACAGAACTAAATGAGCAGATTACCTCGTTCGTGTTTCTCCGCCAAGACCAAGATCACCCGTCACACCATCCACTCTTTCTTTTCCCACTTTCGCATTGAAGTCACCCATTACGATGGTCATTTCGTCAGACTTTAGCAAGCTTAAACCTTCATGGACTTGTTCGTAAAATGTCTCTATTTCTGCCTCTGGCTAATCTGCTGTGGGGGCGTACTATATCTGAACAAGATTAAGATTAGTGGGTTTCGCATGTACTTGTAAGAGGACGATTCTGTCTGAATAGGCAACAACATTTCGTACGGATTTCTTTATTTTTCTAGTAATTAGAAATCCTACTCCGTTCAAGTGGGTTTGGTCTGAATTTCCAGATTAGTAGAAAGTTATTCCCTGCTTATCACACATTCCACTATTGGGCCATCTACTTTTGCCAATTCCGAGGATGTCGATATTGAGTCGTTGCATGGCATTATCAAGTTTGCCAATACCAAAAAGACATCTCACGTTCCATGTACCTATTCGGCTATTAACTTTTCTCATGTCAAACCGGGGGATTCTTAGCACCCTCTGATGATCTAACATTTGCCCGGGACTGAGGGCCAAACTGTTTTTGTTTCCTGAAATGATAAAGTATTTTGGACAAAAGGACATCCTGGAGAGAATAATGCGGTAGTTTCCCATTTGCTTTCCGCATCGCAGTACCACAGCCCTCTAGCTGCTTCAGCTTCGCCTGTGGAATTCTAGTGATCGAGTCAATTTCAGGATCATTTCCTTATTGTCACGAGTTGGTAAAGATGATCGCTGCGGCCCTTCATCTTGCTAGTTTTTGTCCGCCCTGGGTATTTCATTCTCCCGGTACCACCCATATCTGGGAGGCTTTACCCTATCCGCCACCTGGGGAGGCGCCCGATGGAGGACTAGTAAACCTCGAACACGGGCCTCCATATTGCTGAATCAATCCAATTAAATAATATTCACTCAGATTTGAATAATGGTATCCTCTCAGTCAATAACAGATCTTTTCATACACAAGCAACCACTTTGCCAATAGACAAATCACCACAAAGCTTTAACAATACCAGGCATTTAAACGACAAGGATATAATTCGAAGAACTAAGTGACACGCTTGGTAACGGAGAGAGCTTTTCAGCTCACGATAATACTTGTGGTTTGCATCCTAAATTTTCAAGCTCTTTTTCAGGGGATGGAATAAGAGACCGGTGCCAAAAAAAATAACTCATGTAACTCTACTGCTTTAAAATATACAGTCCGCTAGCAATAAGGCTGATGCACACATTCACATTTCTAGAAACTCAAAATTTTCCACACTTACTGCTTGTAACAGAACACTGGCTTGAAGAGGGTGAGCCAAATTATCAAATTATGTCAAATTTCTGTCGGTCAAACTTTAACAATGGGGGTACAACTATTCTGGTGATCACGGAATTCTGGTCAAACTCAGATTTTTCGAACTGCGATAAATTCACATTCCTAATCTCTGAAAAAACTTTCGAGTTTTTAGTGCTTTTCTATCGCTCTCTCACTACATACATCTTATGCTTATACCGTTCCGCAAACACTAGCGCTTTATCCACAATTTTGAGCTTGTTTTATCTAATATTCCACCTAAATCGGAACTGATGGTTGCAGGGGGCTTGAACATAGATTATCTGAAACCTGAGGAACATTCGATTATCCTCTTAATTCTTCTTCAAGTGCCTATCCGTTCCGGATGTGGCCTATCAACATGGCTATTTTTACTTTGTTGATGGCGATTCGGAAAAGTTCTACTGTTGATTTGTCAAACCACGTTCTAAGACTTGCTAGCCAAGATATTCTTCTTCGGCCAGGTGCTCTTTTGATAATAATTTTGCCTTGTAAGATTTCCTGTAGCAGCCCGTATCTATTTGTGTTCCTCATTATGTGGCCGAAATACTGAAGTTTCCGACATTTTATGGTATCTAATAGTTCTGGTTCTTTATTCATCCGACGCATTACTTCTATGTTGGTAATTTGTTGTATCCAAAATATTTTCAGAATTGTAAAGCCAGAGTTCGAACGCTTCAATTGCCCTGGTAGTCTCTTTAGTGAGTGTCCAAGTTTCTACGCCATACAGAAGGACCAAGAAAACGTAACAACGCAAGAGTCTAAGCTTCATGTCTAAGGATAGATTATGGCTTTTGAAAAGCGAGCTCATTTTAATAAATACTGCAGAGCGGGCCTTTTCGATGCGACATCGTATTTCTTGAGAGTTGTCCCATCCCTCGTTAATGATTGTCCCCAAGTATGTGTACTGCCTTACTCTTTGTATTCTACTGTGATTGATGTATAAACTGTCTTTCGCGATGTTTCTTTCACTTACTATGAGGAGTTTGGTTTTGTTTATGTTCATTTCTAACCCGTACTGTGAGCTAATTCTGTCACTCTATCCATCAAACTTTGTAATCCTTGAAGACTATCTGCAAACATGATGGTGTCATCTGCATATCTTATGTTATTAAGTTTAGTACCGTTTATAGTGATTCCTTCCTCAATGTTGTCTTGTGCTTCTCGAAAGATGTATTCTAAGTACATGTTAAATAAGATGGGCGACAAGATGCAGCCTTGCCTCACTCCTTGTAGTATATTTATTTGTTCTCAAAACTGCCGTCTGGTTCCAATATAAGTTTATAATTATGTTTAAATCTTTTTGATTCATTCCTATATGCTTCAGTATGTCGACTATTTTATCGTGTTGGACTCAGTCAAATGCTTTCTGGTAATCGACTAAGCAAGCATATACATCACAGCTGACATCCCTACATCTCTGAAACAACACCTGAACACCAAATAGAGCCTCTCTTGTACCGACGGCGTCCACAAACCCAAACTGGTTCGGTGAAATCTGTTCTTCACAAAGTCTATATATTCTTCTGTGTATTATCTTGAGAAACAGCTTTGAGAGATGACTCATCAAACTTAGTGTTCCAAAATCACCGCAGGTTTTGGCACTTGCTTTTTTCGGCAGTGTGATAAATTCTGACCTCAACCAATCCGCTGGAATTTCTCCTGTTAAGTAGGTGTTGTTGAATATTCTGGTCAGCCATTTGATTTTATCTTCGTTCAGTAACTTTAGGAATTCAGTCTATATTTGGTCCAGACCAGCTGCTTTCCTCATGCTGATTAAACTGATAGTGAGTAGGTATATTTTTCTATCTTAAAGTTTTATGACTTCTAGGTTTTCGATGTGGGTCGCGATCCCAATCGATTTCTTACTAATTATTGAGGCCTCAGTCTTCGCTGATTTCCTCTATTTCTTCCTCATTTTCATCAACATTACTCTCTGTTTCCGATTCTTCTAATAACTCTGTTTCTTAAATTGGGGAATCCCCTGTCCAAGGGTCGTAGTAGGGCAGTATCCTACTTACATGGACCATGTCTTCCTTTTTTCACCAATTTTCTCAACTTCATAGTCGACCTCTCCTAATTTTCTCAACACTTTGTATGGTCCGAACCATTTTAATAGCAATTTGTCGCTTCGGCCTGAGTCACTATCAATCCACATTGCTTCCGACGGAAGGGTTGGTTCCCTGGCGAAAGTCACCATAAACGGACTAAGCTTTGTACTGTCTTGAATCGCTGTATTATTAGGCCAGGGCAGATAAATTTTTTCGTAACATAAAATTTAACAGCAAACTATTGATGCAGTATTGTTAAGGATCATTTATAGATGCTAAAAACCAAAAATGCAACATCTAATTACTTTTAGGGGATTTTATAAACAATATTTAGTGCAAAAATAGGGCTTTTTTTTGTTTATTTCACTGTATTTCGAAAATTAAGGATCGGATGGTTTTGCTACTCTGGCAATAGTTTTAGAGCATTGAAGAAGCTTTAAAATGAGCCATCATACAACCCTGTAGGTCTTTTAGTCTTCGAGAAATGATTTTTTCCCCCAAAAAAGAGATTTTCGTAAAAAATTCCTAACTTTTTTAATTTTCATGCTAGACAATTAATTTTTTACACATACATAGTAGATGAGGCAGGCTTCATTGAGCCCAAATTTGGGCCCGGTCCGATGGGTCGTTTCGGCATAATACCTTTGTCAAGCAAAATGGGGATGTTTCTAAAGCAGTCTGTCGAATTGAGGATAATTTTTTTATATTTATTTTGAAAAGTCCACTGATAAGTCGAAATGCCAAACTATCGATCCTCTATCTCAGATTTTCCATTTAATTTTTTTTTCGCAAGTAAAACGGCTCCAAACATCACTGAAAATGGCCTTTATGCGTTTTATTCATTTTGTATAATAAATCATCTTCGATTTTGAAATTTTTTGCTCTCCTTCTAGTTCCAATATTAATGTCTGGATCGTCTGGGTTTTTTACTGCCTTTCGAATTTCTTCTAAATCCGGATCCCTTTTCTGCAATTTTCTCATTTGTACTGTTCTTGTAGCAAATGTTGGCAGTTCATCTTGTTCTTCGCCTTTATGTGGGTCAGATTGCAGGACTGGGTTTCGAGACATGCAATCAGCATCTTTATGGTTTGAACCTTTTTTGTACTCCACCGTGTAGTTAAATTCCGCCAGTCTTAATGCCCATCTGGCCAACCGTCTGTTGCTTTCTTTGATGGTGTCCATCCAACAGAGTGCGTGATGGTCCGTTATAATTCTGACTGGTCGGCCGTAAATTAGGTGTCTTAAATAGCTTAGGGCCCATACTACACCTAATAATTCCAGCTCACTTATTGAATACTTTTTTTCGCTCTTTGATAGGCTTCTGCTGATATATGCTATAGGGTGTGCTTCCCCTTTATCGTCTTTTTGTAATAGTATCGCCCCGATTCCATATGTCGCTGCATCCGTCTGTAAAATTGTGTCTTTATTGGGGTTGTAATGCTGTAGCGCCGGTGCGGAAACAAGTTTTTCTTTTAGTGTTTTGAATGCTTCTTCCTCCTTGGAACCCCATTTGTATTTTATGTTCTTTTTTGTTATCTCATGCAATGGCCTTGTGTTAGGAACTTATTGAATTGACAATTTACCTATCAATTCATTTATTCCCTAACTAGGAATTTTAACTTACGTGGTGAACCAAATTGCGGAAATGAATAATTATGTCGCAACGAAACTGCCACAATGAATTTATTGTACCTACCTGTTTTTTAGATTTGGCAGAAGAATTGGCATCTGTGATTGGCATTGTCAAAAATGAATCAAAAAATTTGTCAAACCCGCGAATAAGTAGTGAATTTTCCTAATGAAACGGGCGCGTTTGGTGCTAGAAACCAACTTCATGTTTCGATAAGTCGTCGCCTTATCCGCGTACACACGATTTCTATTCAAAATCACTTTAAACTTTCCTGCATTTTGGGTTGACCAGCTGATATCGTAAATTTTGGTATTCGATAAAGTTTTCCAGTCTTGTTCCTGAAACGTACAATAAATGTATACAAGATGAGTCAAGCTTGTAATTTCATTACGTATTGCTTCACAGGCTCGACGCTGTGCGAAACAATATACGTGTCTTTTGGGCAAGAATCTTGCAGCAAATTTATATAAAATTTGCATGACAAGTAGCCGACTGTTATAATAAAAATCTACCGAGACTCAGTGGATTTCATAACACCTTGCTATTGTGGCGAAATTACAAATGAATTTCCTGTAGAAATTGCAAAGTCCCAAGAAGCTTTGCACGTCCTTAACCTTTTTAGCGGTTGGGAAGTTTTTTATGCATACAATCTTTTCTTCATCTGGCAAGACTCCTTTTTCGCTGACCTTGAATCCCAAAATTTTTATTTCCTTTCTTAGATACTCGCATTTGCTTGGTTTGAGTGTTAGGTTTGCTTGTCGTAATCGTTCTAAGACCTTCCTTAGTTTGGCTATGTGTTCCTCCAGTGTTTTTGGAAAGATTATAATGTCGTCCAGGTATATAAGTACTTCCTTCCATTTCATGTCCCAAAATACTTAGTCTGCAAGTTCCTGAAAGGTGGCTGGAGCATTGCATAGCCCAAAACTGAGAACGTTGAATTCATATGTACCATGTCCCTGTGCAACGAATGCTGTGTATTGTTTTGATCCTTCTTCTACAGGTACCTTCCAGTATCCCGAGAACATGTCCAGGGTGCTAAAGTATGCTGCGTCCCCTAAGTATGACAAAATATCGTCTATTTGTGGTAGTGGGTACGTTGATTTTTTCGTCACGGCATTTATTTTTCGGTAGTCTACACAAAATATCGTTTTTCCATCCTTTTTCTTCACTAGAACCACCGGCCTAGCCCACGGGGAGTGACAAGGTTTGATTACTTGGCTATCCAGCATCTCCTTGATTTGTTCATCGATTATTTGTCTTTCTTTCTGAGTCACTCTGTATGGACAACTTTTTATTGGTTGCGCTTCTCCCACTTCTATCTTATGTGCTGTTAGGTTTGTGCTTCCCATGTGTTTAGTTGATTTGGCGAAAATGTCATTATATTCTAGCAGGAGATCCTGGAATGCCTGTTTGGCTCTTTTGTCTCTAATGTTCTCTAGTTTGTGGTCTTCTAGTGTTATTTCCTCGGTTTCGTCTAATATTTCTTCTTGCGTTTCTAGGTGGTACAACGGGCTTTCGTTTTCCAACTCTTCCAAAAATGCTATGGTGGATCCTGCGTATATGGTTGCTGGATTCCTTGTTTTTGACTGTATTTTCAGGACGAGGGAGTCCCCATCTGTGTAGATATGTGTTTTTAGTACTAGGTGCTTTTTTGCGAGCCAGTCTAATTTGTATTTGCATCGGTAGCCTATTGTTTCTTTTATGTCATTCATTTTGCCCATAATTTCTAATTCGATTGTTTCTATTTGGTTCTCGGCTATAGTGTAATCTCTCTTGGTTCCTATTTTAAGCGTTTTTCTTCGGGTGTCGGTGATTATCTGCATTAGCTGACCAATTTCCTCTCCGGAATTTTTTCCGGTCTTTTGTTGTTTTGCTGCCTGTTTTTGTATGCGGATTTCGATTCCTGAGTCTTCAAAAACATGATACAGCATTTGCTCAAATCTTCCCCATTCTTTTTTCAATCCCCATCCTTGTCTTGGGATGACCAATGTTGTGGGGGATCTAGATTTGCTAGTATTTTTCAGTGCTATCAGGCATCTGTACATGTTTCTTGGGGTAGGCTTTTTTTTCATCGTTTCTCTCGTGAATAGAAAAATTGTAGATTTTTTTCCGTAGTTTATCTCTTTCAATTGTTCAATGGTTCCTGATGGTTCCCTTTTCTTCGGGAGGCTGCGCCTGTATTTTCTGTATATGCACCTCTTTGTTATGTAGTTCTGGGTTACTCCGAATACCAAAACCGCGTCTTTTGGTAGGTGATTTATGTCTCGATGTTCTTTCCTCAGGAATCTGCTTGTATCTGTCTTTCTTATGTGTATGTGGTCCTTGATAAACTTATTGAATTCTTCTTCATCTTTTTGAGAGCAGCTAGGTACCGTGCTCGAGTTTTTTGCGGTAATGAGGCTTGACAAGCTAATGTTCTGCTTATAGTCCTGACCTAGTCGTATTCTATATTTATTATCTAATATGAGTAGTTTTCTCGGTAGGTCTAGGATGGCTCTATTCTCTGTCAAAAATTCCATTCCCAGGATCATCGGTTGCCCTGACACTGAGATGACTTTTGCATTGAGTATACCTTTCCACTTTAAGTTTCCTGCAATTTCCATTGTTGTTGTCATTTTTCCCAAAACTTGTATTCGATGTCCCCCTGCGGTGACTAATATCGTGTTATTGTCTGTCTGTATTTTTCCTGTTACCAGTTGTGCTGGTATGACGTTATTTTTGGCTTCCGTGTCGACTATAGCAGACAGAGTCCTGTTATTTATTGTAACTGTGATGAATAAGATTCCTATTCTGAATGTATCCCCTAGGGCTAGGATGGCTGGGGTATCTATTTTTGCCATCCTTTTCCGTTTGGGTTCTGCTTTTGGCTCCTGCAGGTGGCTGCAAAGTGTCCCGGTTTCCCACAATTGCAACATATCGGATTATTGCCATAATTTCCGGGACTATAGGCTTGATTTCACAATTATCACATTTTTCGCTGCTTCTGTATTGCGTTGATTTATTCGGCTGTGGTCTGTTTCTGCATATGGCTGCCATATGCCCTTTTTTTCCACAATAATAACACACCACCTGGTTTCTGTTATTTTGGAGTCCCTGACTGCCTGCTCTTGGAGGTTCATACCTCTGATGTCTCTGGAAGTCCTCTTTTTCTATTTCTCTTACTTCTCTTTTTGGTGCTTTATCTATGGTCCCAGCAATTTCTTTCATTTTTTCTAGCGTGTCTGGTGGACCATTTGGCGGGTTCGTGAGCCAGTAATAGTGATAAAAGTTTTCTTCAGTCTACCCTTTGCTGAAAATTGTAACAAATTCTTCTATATCTATGTTATTCCTGTAGTCATGGTACGGTACTCTCAATTCGTACAGGTAATTCCGGACTGTCTCTTTTGGGTCCTGTTTTCGCTCCTCTACTTTCCTTTTTAGGACCGTCAGATAGTTGGCGTCTTCGAATTCTTTTGAGAAATCCCTTACAATATCTTCCCATTCGCTGTTTGGATTGTCTCGTTTATACTCTTGGAACCATATGTTGGCAGCGCCATCTAGGAATGTTTATAAGTACGTTATCTTCAATGTATCATTCCATCCATTCGCTATTGTCATTCTCTCGTAACTCCTTAGAAATTCAGCGGCACTTCCCCTGCAAGGGTGGAAAGTTGGCGGGTTTATGGATTGGGGTACCGATGCCTTTTTTCCTGCTGCCATTGCATCTTTAATGGTAATATTTGCCATTACTGTTTGGATGTTTTGATCTGATTCTTCTTTCTCTGCCGTTTCTTCGTCCGGTGTTTCTTTGTCTGCTAACTTTTTGTTAGAGGAATTTGCGTCTTCGTCTATGTTTTTTGGGACAACCTGGTTTGCTTTTACCACAGTTTCTTCTAGATTATCTCCAGTAGTATTGTCTCCGTGTTCTTCACTTATATATTTTGAGTAGTTACTTATTCCTGGTCCTAAAATTTCTGAGAAGTCTAATTTTTGCTTTGTTCTTAGCTGAAATATTTCGTCTGCAATGTGAGTGCTTTCAGCGTTCGGACTTAGCTCGTTTTCGCTCATCAGTTATGTTGATTTTGAATTTAAGAGTCCAAGTGATCATTTAGAATTAAAATCTCAAAACGGAAAAATTTGAAATCTTAACATTTTTGTACTACCTTGGAAGGAAAATTTCTAAAAATATGAAAAACCATATCGCCAACTGCATCATAGATAGCAATCTGAAATTTCCATCATATTCTAGTGAGGGACTATATAAACCCTGACAATTTTAGCTCATTTGCAGTTATAGTTCCAGATATAATAATCCCGGAAACTTTATCAAATTAATAATTTTTCAGCCACATAATGACGTCATTTTCTGGAACAGAAAATAAAAAATGAAAAATCTTATTCAACTCGTTATAATTTATTTGCTTTTCAACTCTTCGTATTCAGACTCCTACGAATTCCCTTTGGTTAAATGTTGAACCTCGATGCAAAAAGAAAGGTCAGGAAGCCGAGCTCCATAAAAATGTAGAATAAAAAAAAATATATCTGCTAGCGAAAGCGAGCGCCGTGAAAAATTATTCAATTTCGTTGGTCGTTTTCGAAATGAAGCTGAACCCAGATCGCGCAAAAGTGAAAATAAATATGCCTCTGACACCGTCATAAATCCCAGAGGGAATGCTTTGGTATTTTGAGTTTCGCTCAAAACTGAAGAGATTCAAATTCGCTTGATAAATCATGTTACAAAGGATTCTTTTGAATGCACAATTTAACCGAGAAAAAAAAATTAAAGCCTTCACTCAAAGACGATAAATGCAAAGTATTTTCTTAAAAAAAAGATCTTGAAAGAAGATAAATATTAATTTCGGGAGCGTTCTAATTTCAAGTTTTCGCTTGGTAGCACAAAGAATTTTGGTCGAACGCAAATTTACTCAAGCGCCAACTAAAAACATCAAAAAGACGTTTGGGGAATTATTTTTTTTTATAAACCTAATTTTTTCTTCATCTTTATTTTTATCACACACAGTATAAAACATCGGCAAACCCTTGAACGATTCTTTTTCATTTCGTCGCATTGCGGACCCTAAAATAATAAACATAAAAAAAGAAAGATTGACAGCACTCATTAAGGCCGTAGGTTAACAAGCTCATTTTTCTGATATCATAATTTTAGAGCCTCAAAATAATTTATGATATCATTACCACTGGAACAATGACAGAGAGTTTCCGTATCCAAAGTAGTTCCGAGTTTGGGGCAAAATTTATTTTACGCTTATAAAGGGAATTAAATCTCTAAAACAAAATAAACGGACTGATTCATATCCGACTATTGTTCTCGTAACTTTGGGCTTGCTTTGGGATGGGGGGCATTTATCACACAATACCATCAAAAGATTTATTTCATTGGTGAATTTTGCTGAGTGGATTATAATCTCGTTCACAAAGAGTTTATCATGGACAGGGTGGCTTCTAGGAATATATAAAAAAAGACTCTAAAGACCCATATCCAGAAGCAACAAATCCTTAGAGAAAGTCAGATTCAGCTATAGAAGTAAATAATAAGCTCTCCTTGTTCTTCAAAACATCGCTATCTGTGAAACATGCTGGCGCATAAATTATACAGTATCTAGGAATCCGAGGTGCATCTTTATATTCGTGGTTGCAGTTCGGTTACAGTCGGCCTACCACCTACCTGATTACATTTCACGACCCCGTGAAGTTGGACTTAAATTTAAAAAAAAACACAACACAAAATTAGTTATAATACACTAGAATAAAACCGAGAGACGAAACACATTATTCGTCTACTGGGTTATCGTCACTAATGTCATCATCAGTAACTGTCGAAACATAAAGTTTCATTCTATCTGGACAAATGCCCGTGTAAGCAGTCCTACAGCGTTTCAACCCTTACAATTCGTCAAAAGTGGGTTGTGTATAAATGACTCCAGGTAACCGGTAAATGTTGAAAATTGCCTATAGAACCTATATCAAAAAGTAGAACAGGGGGCGGATTACGAACTCTCTATTCGAACCGAAACCGCCATGGATTTCGAACGCATTCTGATGGATTTGCATGGAGTGCGTTCGAAATCCCTGGCGGTTTCGGTTCGAATCGAGAGTTCGTAATCCGCCCCCAGGTCTAAAGAAAACGCCTAGACAAGACAGCTGTTCAATGACAGATGTATCATGAAACTGAAAAATCGAAAAAAGTAAACAACAGCAACTATCATAACCTCAGATTATTTGAATGGATTTGCCAACAGAGTCGATGGTACTATCTCCTCTTCCTAAGATTCTAATCAATAACAGCGGGCCCTGCCGTACTGAATCAAATAAACCTTCCTAGATCAATTAACTACAATTGCAAACCTAAACCAAAAAACTTTTAGTAGAAGGCAGTACTCAAGGTAATAAAATCTGGGCACAGAAAAGATCGTCGTTTATTCATTTATCTCTTTATAGTTCTATATGGAATCATATCCACTAGAGCAAAACAGAGTAGCATATTAGCCAAGAAATTGAAAATGCTACACTGGTACCTTTAAAAATTTGTATGGCTTAGAATACACATTTTTAAAAGTGACCAGTTTTAAAAAGCGCTTTTAAGTTAAAATGGAAAGTTGTATACAGCTGTTAATTTCTTTTCATTAATGTGTGGCGGAGTAAATTGCAGTCTGTAACAACTTTAAATTTACTCCCTATGAGGTAAATTCTGAACTTTTTGAGGGCCTCCACTAATGCCAACGTTTCCAACTCATAGGAATGATACTTCTGTTCGGTTTGATTAGTGGCTCGGCTGAAATATTGAATGGGTTTCAGATTATTATTACTTTGTTTTTGAAATAGTATTGCTCCCAATACTATTTTGCTAGCGTCACAGTGGACTTCGGTTTCAGCCTCCCTGTTGCATATTGCCAGTATTGGACTCTCTACAAGCTTTTTCTTTAATTCCTTTAAAGCAATTTTCTTTTCCATATTCCAGGCAAAAACGGAGTTTTTCTTGGTAAGTGAAAAAATTAGTCTGGCAATGGAGGCAAATCCGTTTATAAATTTTCTGAAATAACTAGCTAGTCCCAAAAATCTTTTAACATCATAAACGTTATTGGGTGTTGGAAATTCAGCTACAGCTTCAATTTTATCCACATCAGGACGTATACCGATATAATACTTCATGTCCTAAATATTCTATGTTCTCTGAGTGTAAAACCGGCTTCTCTAAAGATATTTAGTATCTGTTTCAGCTTTTTTAATTCACCTGGTAATGATATTGACGGTATTAATACGTCGTCCAAATATGCCATAGCTGTTTCGAATCGCAAAGAGCCCAAGACTTGATTTATTGTTCTCTGAAAAATCGCAGGAGCATTCACAAGTCCAAATGGCATTCGCAGGAACTCGTAGTGTCTATCTGGTGTTATGAATGCAGTCTTCGGAATTGATTCTTCATTCAATGGGATCTGATGGTATCCAGATGCTAGGTCTAGGGTCGTAAAATAGATGTGACCTTTGAGAGATTCCAGGAGGTCATCGATCCTTGGCAATGGGTATTTATCTTTCAGCATTTCACGATTTAAGGCTCTATAATCTATGCACATGCGCGGCTCATCATTCTTCTTTTTTACCAGAAGGACGGGACTTGCATAAGGTGAAGATGAGTCACGGATAATATCATTTTTCATGAGGTCGTGAACTATTCCTCTTACGACTTCCCTCTCAGAAAATGCCATGCGATAAGGGCGATATCTAATAGGAATATCATTAGTTAGCTTTATCGCCATTTCTGTGGATTTTGTTTTTCCAATCTCGTCTACATTTGTTGCCAAACAATCATGGTATTCATTAAGAAGGTCTAATAACTGTTTAAAATCGGTACTATTGAGCTTGGGATTGGTTTGGTTTTGAATATCTTGAGTCGTAAATTTTAAGAAATTCCGTAACTTCGGTTGTTAATATAGGAACAAAGATATCAATTTCTTCGTAACAAGTGTAGCCCCTAACTACTATCCTACCCTTTCCATAACAGAAAATTTTGATTTAAATTTGTCACCCAGCGCGGAATAATATGTTCTGTGTTAGAGAGATTCCTATACTGTAAATCAATAAAAACATCACCGCGAGTTTCATCATTCAATACTAGAATATGCCCTATATGATGAGAAGGTATAACGGTTGTCTCGGCGTTACACAAATTTATCTTTTTTGGCGGTAAAATGTTCAAGTTTGGAAAGATAGTTTCATTAAAGAACCGAACCTGATCATCATGAATGACAACCGTAACATTTTTGTTGTTAATAAATGGTTGTCCTACGATTATAGAGACTTTTTGTACATTATCAGGGACTACTAACGCTTCTACCTCAACGGAAGCTAGGTCCCCCGTTAACTGTGCCGTCACTTTATTGCTTACGTGCACAGTACCACTATCAAAACCCCGGAACCAGGCTGAAGCTGGTTCACAAAGTAAACCCACCTTCTTTACATCTGATTGTTTAATAGTTACTATTCCACAGCCAGAATCAACATAACCTCTAATAGGATGGCCATTAATCATGCAATCGATAAAATAACAAGTGTTTGATTCATTCAAATTTAAGGTTTCAGGTATTTGTACAATATTAATTGAAGACTTACTTGGTGGTTGTTCTGAGCGGCTTTTAAATTTTCCTGACACTCTGCATTTGTCGGCTTCGTGACCCAATAATTTGCATTTTCGGCAAACCATCTTCTGTTTTAGAAAATCGGACTGGTAATGCCCCCTTGTTTTGCAATTAGAGCACTGCACATTCTTAATATCGCCTTTCTTATACGGCTCTTTTCTAACTTCGATGCGTCGCTCCATTCTGTTGGTGGATATTTTTTCTTGAGTTGCACTCGTTTCAGATTTGCCAAATTTGTCGTCACGTAACGTCGACAAATATTTCTGATACAGAGCTTCTGGTGTGACGTAACGGCCTGCTCTTGCACTGTTTTGGACACTAACATCGGTAAGGCCATCAATGATGCAGGAAACTGCATTTATCCCAATTATTTGGCACGTCCTTGATAATTCCATCTTACTGAAGAGATAGTTGGTCATGGTTTCTCCTCTCTCTTTTGTCCGTCCCATCATTTCCCTTAACGCCGTGGCGTAATCAACATGATCAGGAAAAGTTTAAGAAATGTTTCCATTTTATCCAAGAACTGGGATATTGTTGTAATGCATTATACCAATTTCGAGCCATACCATTAAATCGAGATTGCACCTGGTAGATTGTCGTAACATCATCCTGTAGTATTTCTCTGATGTTCTACCCTTAAATCAAACTCTGTTCTACGTTTGCTTCATTACGTGTTTATTCAATCTTGTGTTAACTCTAAGTGTACAGGATATGAGTTCGTTGCCATCGAACTCGAAACTTAACAGCTAAACAATATGGATATATTATGAAATATTCTAGTATAAGCATAACATTAATACAATTCTATACAGGGTGTACAGTACCACACTACACCTCCCCCCGGATTTTCAAAATAATTTTTCAATTCTTGATTGCAAAATAATTTCCTTTCCTCCGGCAGGAACTGCAATCTGGAAAGCACAACATCCTGCGAAGTATCAATACAATTTTAAATTTTACATAATTATTTATTTTTCCCATTACTATAATAATAATATACGTCTATAAGAAAGCTACAATACCTATAACAGAAAATTACTAATTACTAAGTACCAGGCCTGGTTGGGATTAATACTATACCTACATTATTATACTAACTATTTTATATATAATTTAGTTCTGTTTTTATGAATCAACTCAACTTTATTGTTTTTCAAAATTTTTACATTCGGAGTTAAATCCTCTAATACTTCATATGGGCCTAAGAAACATGGACTTGAAATCTTATTCCCTGTCTCGTTTTTTACCAAGATCATATCGCCTTTTTTGTAGTTTTTGGGGATAACTGTTTTGTCATATGTCGTTTTTCGTTTTTCTTTTGACTGAATTAAATTAGTTCTTGCGTCGTCATGTGCTTTTTGGAGTCGGTATTTTAGTTCAATAGAATAATTGTCAAAGTTGTATATGGATTCGATAGTGTTTTTCAAATTACTTAAAAGGCAATTTCGGCCAAATACAAGTTCAAATGGAGTATATTTCGTTTCCGTATGAACTGTTGTGTTGTAACTAAAACACCAATATTGAATCCATGTACTCCAAGCATCGTCATGATTCTGGGTCTGATTTCTGAGATACGCACCTAAAACTTTATGTGAGTTCTCCAGAGCACCTATACTTTCATGATGGTACGCGGTTGATTGTATTTGATTAATTTTTAGGAGATTGCAGACCTCGTTCATTGTTGCACCGTTTCCGCGTCTTTTGACATAATAGGATATGCCTCTACAAATTTCGTTAATTCGCACTGAAGTGGGAGAATATAAGAAAAATCGTTAATATCTTTTGGTAGAGGACCGATAATGTCTAAATATACTTTTTGGAAGGGATAGCTTGCCGTTGACGTTATTGACATAGGTTCCTTAGTATAGTGGTTTGTATGTTTAAGTCTTTGACAACTATCGCATCTTGATGCAAATTTCCTAACATCTTTATCAAGGCCTGACCAAAAGTAATATTTTTTAATATTATTTATCATACGGTTAACGCCAGCGTGACCACTGGTAGGAAGTAAATGGAATTTGTTTATTATTATTCTTTTTTTTTCATCGCTAAATACTTTTTCTACTCCTTTTATTATACATAAACGGGGACCCGTCCAATTAGAGTCTTTCTTTATTTCTTTGGCTAGCCATTGTATAAACTCTTCATTATTTTTATTTTTTATGATTACTACTTCACAAATATTCAAATTCTTACCTATTTCAATCAAATCTCTCAACATCTCGTCTCGCGCCGATGTCGATCGAGTATTTTGATTAACATAGTACAAGACTGAATCTATGTCAACGAAAAAAAAATTTCCCACATTATAAGTTATATTTTTAGCTAATTTCGTAATTGCCTCAAAAGTTGTTAATACTAATTCGGTACTATTTTTTGGTTTTTTAAAAATTTCTACGACGTCCGCGTCCGGTTGATCAAGCCGAACATTCACAGAATTATCTTGTTCATCTAATATTGTTTTAGTTTGTGCTCTAGTCATAACAGCAATTATTTTCCCGTTCATGCCTTTTAGTTCTTCAGACGTTATTACTATTCTCGATAAAGCATCGGCGGTAACATTCTCACATCCTTTCACATACTTAACGTGAAAATCATACTCTTCTAATCCTAGACGGAATTTTGTTAAACGGCTGGAAGGGTCTGTAAGGTTGAAAAGGTAAAGAAGTCGTTTATGGTCTGTCCGTATTTTAAAGTGGCGTCCATATAAATATGGACGAAAATGTCGTACTGCCCAAAATATTGCTAAGAGTTCTTTTTCTATCGTAGGATAGCTGGTTTCGGCTTTGTTTAAACTTCTACTCGCATATGCAATTGGTTTGTTATTTTTATTAGAAAGAACTACACCAATAGCTGTGTTTGAAGCGTCTGTTTGAAGTATAAACTCATTTTCATGCGAAAAGTCAGGGTAGTCTAGAACTGGGGGTCGGCTCAGTGCGTTTTTGAGGAAATTGAAGGAACTTTCACACTCCTTTGTCCATTCTAATGTAGTGTATTTTCTACATAATTTATTTAAGGGGACTGTTTTTTGAGCAAAATTTGGAATGAATTTTCTGTAATAATTTGCGAATGCTACGAATCTTTTAATTTCATCTGAATTTTTTTGGAACTTGATAATTTTTTAGAGCCTTTACTTTATCTGGGTCTGGCAGAATACCGCCAGAGGAGATAATATGGCCCAAATACAAAATTTGTTTTCTCAAAAACTCGCATTTTAGCGGATTCAATTTTAATTTCACTTTTCTAAGACGTGTAAAAATGCTTATGAGATTTTTGTTATGTTCTATAAGATTTCTACCGAAAACAATCAAGTCGTCCAGGTAAACAAAACATTTGTCATAGTTTAGACCTGACATAGCTACAGTCATTAGCCTCGAAAACGCACTGGGACTAGTTTTTAAACCCATAGGCAATCTTTTCATTTGCCATTGCCCCCGGTCAGTGGTGAAAGCAGTATATTTTCTACTCTCCTTATCCAACTCTACTTGATAGTAGCCTTGACTTAGGTCTAAGCGAGAAAAATATATTGCTTCTGAAAGGGCGTCCAGAATATCAGTTACATTTGCTAAGGGAAATTTTATGTCTAGAAGCGATTTGTTGACTAATCTGTAGTCTATGACTAAACGTGATTTTTTTTTCTCCACTAGCGTCTGTCTTTTTTGGAACTAGTAAGATTGAGGAGGACCATTCACTCTGCGCATGCTCTATTATACCATCATCATACATTTTAGAAATTTGTCTATTTATTTCGTCTTTTTGAGAGTGAGGAAGTCTGTAGGGCTTGACATAAGTAGGGAGGGAATTTTCTTTCAGAAGTAGGGATTCTTTGTAAAGATTTGTGACGGATAATTTATCGTTAGGCATATGAAAAATGTCAGCAAATTTTGCACAAATGCTCCCTATGGAGTTTTGTTCTTCGTTATTCAAATAATTATTAAGTTTTAATAGGTCAAATAAGTCTTTCACTCTTGCTACAGATACAGCAGTATCTTCAAACACACAGATATCATACTCACTAGATTTTTCTGTTCTGGGTAAACAGTTTTTTAGAAGCACGTCACTTTCTCGGGTATTTAGAATCTTTACGGGAATTTTTCCCTCTATTGGCCGAGCCAGTACACCAGCCATAAAAACTCCTTGACACAATTCTCTAGGAATTACCACACATTCTTCAGTCATTCCAGTAGGTAAGTAATAAGTAGATTCGCACCTTGAAGGTACTATTATTATGTTATTGTTCGGGGAATTTATTGGTAAACGAATTTCATTACCCGAAAAGTTTATGAGTGACAAAGTATTTTCTTCATAATTTATGGTTCCACTAAATTTTCTTAGAAAATTTTCTCCTATAATGCCATCAGTTGAACATGTTAGAGCATCAAAAACATAAAATTTTTCATGGCCTATTTTTAATTTTAATTAAACATATCCTTGTGAATCTAAAATTCCGCCAATGCCTTTAACTTCTAATTTATCTTCGTAAAATTTTGATTTGTGGTTTAAAAATTCTGATTTAATTGCGCATAAAGAAGCGCCTGTGTCTATTAAAAATTTTAATTCATTATTTTCGACAGAGAAGGTAACTGAATTCGAATAATTATTTGAATGGGTGAAAATGTGTTTACTTAAATTTGAACAACTGTTTCCTTTAGGGACGAAAAAATGTATTAGAAAAATTGTCATTACTGAGTTCAGTATTTTCTCGTGCGTCTTGCACTTGACCTGGGTTAAGCACATCAGCAAAGTGCAAGTTATGTCTGTTGGTTCGCGAACCTCTCCTATTTCCGGAATCTTGGGTGAATGTACGTCCTCTGAAATTCCTAGAATTGTTGGGTCGGTAATGTTCGCTATTATGATTATTATTTTGATTAAAATTTCGCCTATCATTATTTCGGTTGTAGGAATTTCTATTTGAAAAAGAGCCCCTTGTGAAGTTTCTCGAAAAATTTCCTCCTTCCCTTCTGTTAAATGTGAAAACTTGGGAAGAATAATTATTATTGTTATTAAACGAATTGGTTTCTTCGTCTTGAGCTGCTCTTATAGCATCTTTCAAAAACGGAAAATGTCTGGCGGCAATTATTGTACTTAATCTTTGATCTCGGAGACCATCAGAAAATCTTTTTATCGCGATTTTTACGTTAATAGGTTTTATTATTGTAAATGAATCATTATCGCCATTAGCTTGGGATATGGTCAAATTAACGAAAAGTGACTCTAATTCTTTTCCAAAAGATTCGATAGACTTTTGGCCTTGCTTTGCACGAAATAATTTTGATTGAAGTGCCGGGTCAGATTGTATTGTAAGGAGGTGTCTTTTGATATCTACCAACAAATCAGCAACTGAATCGTAACTATTATTTAATCTCAGTTTTGCACTACTCGTTAAGCGTGTTTTAAGAACAAATTTTATTAATGCAGGTTTGTCCTCAGCTTTAAGCACGGATTCGTACAGTTCTATAGCATCGACTAATTTATTGGTAGTTTCCTCTGTATCATAAGGACTAGGCAGGAGACTCACAGCAGTTTTTAGATCGAATGAAGTCATTTTGTCGTTAGTTAAGTCTGCTTTGGTCTGGAATTCTAAAATTTCACTATAGACTTTTTCAATTTTTCCTACGAAATCCTTTATAAGTGAAATTTGAGAATCGTATAGGTCAGAATTTTTTATTTGTTCATTGATTAGTGTAATTTCTGAGCTAAGCTTGGAATAACAGGCCTTTGCTTCGTCTAATTTTGATTTTAAAATAGGTTGTTCCCGTCTTTCGTAGTTTAGTTTTCTAATATATATTTTTATATTATTCAAAACCTCATAAAGGACATGGCACGGATTATATGGAAAATAAAGGCCAGTCGATTTCTTTAAAATTTTAATATGTTGTAGAGTGAGGGAAAAGAAACAAAAGTTACCATGGGCCCATTGTGCCCCGACCAATAGGAGACCCACTAAATGAGTTTAAAGAAAGCTTGGAAATGATCGAAAATGGCAAATTACTAAGGTTTTCATGTTTTATATTGTTGTCTTTTTAGCTAAAAAGTTGGTTTGGTAAAAATACCCAAGATTTTAACGCCTCCCCCCCCTCGCAAGAAGAAGGAAGGGCCCCCTAAAGAGATAGAAAATATCTTTCAAAAAATTATATCGACAGGTATCACTTCCCTGCCGCCATGCCCAGACAAATTCGCGATTTTCAATTGTCTTTTTTTCGCGAAAAGGATGTATCCATAACATAATAGAATTCTTGCATAGTCATAGTAGTATGAATAAAGTGTAGATGGTGTGTTTTTATGTTTTACTTATATGTTTTTATGTTTTTAAAGTGTTCTTTAAACTCATTTAGTGGGTCTCCTATTGGTCGGGGCACAATGGGCCCATGGTAACTTTTGTTTCTTTTCCCTCACTCTACAACATATTAAAATTTAAAAAAAATCGACTGGCCTTTAGTTTCCATTTAATCCGTGCCATGTCCTTTCGCGCAGTTTATCTGCCATTAATCAATTACCTATTAGTTCCAGCTTAGGCTCATATTTAATAGAAGAACATTTATCCAATTTTGACAATTTACATAGGTAATACAATATTTTATAAATATTTACCTGTTACATATATATTTTTAAATTTTTCGACCAAATAAGTATATTTCACAATAATTTTATGCACGCCTTGTCCTGGTCAGCGTTTTTTACAACATATTATATTAATTAGTCCATAACACACAAATACAATTTTCCTGGGTATCAATTTACTTCCTGTCTTTTTCTTCTTAAGATAGTTTCCAGCTAAAAAAAAATACCTAAAATAATAAAATTAAACTTCGTCGTTGATTTCATCTCGGGACTTCCTCAGCTCGTGATTAACAATTTCTCTTCTAATACTTCTTTGCAAGGATTTTTTAAATCGTCCTCTTGTAAGGTATATGATAATAAAAATAACGGCAACCAGAAGACCCACCAAGAGCCATTCAGAGAGAGAGAGAGAGATTCCGTGATTCAGGCTGCTAGTCGCATCTCCACTTGCGGTCTGAGCGATTACAACTTCTTCTTTCGATTGCGTCTTGCCCATTATGTATATATTTTTGTGGTAATATATATACTTGTATATAAACTTCTATATATACTTGTATATATACTTGTATATAAACTTGTATATATATACTTTGTATATATATGTATTTTTCTTTGGAAGGCTTCCTATATATATTTATTATTCACAACCAACTGGTATGACATAAAAGTTTGTATGCACCACGGGTACTAATAGATATATAAACCCTCGGGCCAGAGGCACTCGGCTTTGTAAGACTGTGGCCTTCAGGGCATAATCATCTACTTAGTACCCTTGATACATAAATAACTATTGTAATTGAACGATTTCTTCAATAATATATCGCTTTTAATTTACTTAATTTTTATTTTTATATTTGAACGCGCTCGTAGAAAAAATAATGTTCCTTACTCATGCGGAAAGTCTCTTTCCCGCACTCGACTGCTTGCCCGAACTCCGCTTCGCGTCGTTCGGGTCAACGGCAGTCGTGTGCGGGAAAGTATCACTTTCCGCACTTGTTAGGAAAATAACTATTTTTCTACGAGCGTGCGGGAAATGGCTCTTCCCGCACGATTTGCTGTGCAGGAAGACTTTTTTCCCGCACCAGTGCGGGAAGAGATTTCTTCCCGCACTCAGTGCGGGAAGACTTTGAAATAATCATGTGACATGGAATTGTTTGTATTGTTGATACACCTATACCTTTACCTTTGATACCTTTACCTTTTTTTTATGAATACCTTTCAATACATTTTTAATTCTAACTTCTGCACAATCGCATTTTATTTAGATTAAACTTCTCGTAACATCAGCTTTAGTATGCTCGTAGAAAAAATATAGTTCCTAACTCTTGCGGGAAGAAATTTCCAACACGCGGGCGCTTCGCACCCTCGCGTTGGAAATTTCTCTTCCCGCACTCGTTAGGAAAATAGCTATTGAAAGTTTATTGATTGTCATTCAAAATGTCGCGACAATTCGAAATAATTAAATCCAAGAAAGGAAATGATAAGCTTTATTTAGGACGATTCTTCTATGTTAAAGATAAAAGTGTTCTCCCATCATCAACTTATTGGAAATGTGAAGATTTTTCAAAGGCAGGGCGAAACAAAATGGTGAGAATGTGAATATTGTTTTAAAGGGAGAGCACAACCATCCTGGTCGAGCAGATCAACTTGAAGTAAGAAAAATTTTAAATAATGTAATTGATAAAGCCAATTTTTCTACGAAAACACCACAAACAATAATTTCTGAAGCTCTAGGAGAAGCTTCAAAGCTAGCAGTTGTAAATTTGCCTTCCATCAAAAATATTAAGCGAACAGTGAATTTAGCCCGGAATAAGCATAACGCTTTCCCAACAGTACCAGATACAAGGGAGGACCTTATTTTACCGGATGTGTTTCAAATTACAGATAAAAATAAAAAAAATTCTACAGTTTGACAGCGGCCTTCATAAGGAACGCTTTTTAATTTTTGCAACGGATGAAAATTTTGAAATTTTATTACATTCTCCACAATGGTTTATGGATGGTACTTTTTTCAACATGTTCCTAAAATATTTTACCAATTATACACTATACATGATTATATAAACAAGACTACAGTTGTGCCTCTAGTTTATATGTTGCTGCCGAACAATGGCGCACCCAGGTTTTTTATTTGGGGGGGGGGGGGGTTCTCATAAGCTCGCCGCAGGCAGGCGCTTTTCGGGTGTCACGCGTTTATTAGCAAAAATGACGCCTTAGAAATCATTGGAGAATGGTGCACGAGGGAGCAACTTCGCGTCAACCCCTCCAAAACAGAACTCATCCCTTTCACGAGAAAAAGAAATCTGGAGAACTTAATCGCCCCCATCACCCATCAGTCTATTCCAAAAAAGCTTGGAGTTTGGCAGGAAATCATCCTAGATATGAAGCTGACATGGAACCAATCCAATCCAATCCAAAAGATAACCACCAAAAGCAAGATGACGTTGATGTCACTAAATAGAGCGATTGAGAAAACATGGGGACTAAAACCGTCACTTATACAATGGATATACACTACAATTGTAAGACCAATGATAACATATGGTGCACTTGTATGGTGGTCTAAAGTAAACCAAAGACAAGCAAACCTGGAGCTAGCCAAAATCCAGAGACTTGCGTATCTTTGTACTACCGATACACTACTCTATTCCAAGTAGAAATACATGCCATCGACTCCTGTCTGAGAGAAAACCTGAGGAAGGGATACACAGGTAAAAACATCCTTATCTGCTCTGACGGTCAAGCGGTCGATCAAAGCACTCCAACAGTTTTGAAATAAAATCCAAACTTGTCTGGGAATGCTTGGAAAACCTAAAAAACCTAAGTATGGCCAACAAGGTAACCTTTAAATGGGTGCCAGGGCATAAAGGAATTGAAGGAAATGAAAAAGCAGATGCTCTGGCAAGAGAAGGATCGGCAACCAGTTATACTGTCCTGAACTCAAATAGCACCACGAACTCATCGGTAAGAACAAAAATAAACCAATGGGTGTATAGACAACACAAAATCTACTGGCAAACTCTTCCGAAGCTCAGACACAGTAAGCTAATGGGACAACAACCATCACCTAAACTTACTGAATAAATCCTACAAACTAAACAGGAATCAAATCAGACTAATAATTGGACTTATAACTGGATACTGTAGCCTGAGAAAACACCTTCACACAATGGACATCCTCCAAGAAGAACCCATATGCAGACTTTGTGACGAGGAGGATGAAACCGCCAACTACATATACTTTGAGGCTTTACGCTGGTGGAGATACAGACAGATAGGGCCAGAAGACCCTATGTCTAAACTCACCAAAAGTAATACGGTGAAGAGACTCCTAAACCTAATCAAGGCCACGAAACTTTCCACTGACTAAACAGACGAACAGGACAATACAATAAGCCGACGGCTGCAGTGTTGGGGCCACATAACCCGACCTGTTCATTCTGCATCTCAACCAACCAACCAACCAAGCGATTGTATGTTATGTGTTTACCTCGCTGTTTACTCACCTAAATCAACTCGCTGTCGGAGGCAAAACCTTTTAGGGGTGCCATGTATGTGAAATGGAAAGTTTGTGGGTACCTACCTATTAACCAAAATCGCAAAAAAAATATTTTTACCGGAAAATTCTCTGTACCAGTGCTAAATTTCGGGGGGGGGGGGGGTTTAACCCCCAAAACCCCCCCCTTGGGTGCGCCACTGCTGCCGAACAAGAAGGAATCCACGTACGAATCAGCATTATCAAAAATCAAAGAATTGACCAACTCATCGGACGTAGCAGTTATTATAACTGATTTTGAAATTGCTGTTATAAATGTTATCAAGAAAATTTTCCCTGGCGTTACACATATTGGTTGTCATTTCCATTTTGCTCAATGTATTTACAGAAAAATCCAGTCATTAGGCCACAAAAAAGACATGGATAGCGATGTGACATTTGCTTTTTCAGTCAAACTTTTAAAAGCTTTGGCCTTTATTCCTGTCGATAAAGTCAGAAGAGGGTTTCAATTAATTATAGAAAATAATCTGCTTCCCCAAAGTTTATTACAATTTGCGGAATATTTTGAAAAAACTTGGGTGGGTACCGTTAACTGGAAAACCAGAGAAAATTCTTTTTTCCCCATTGAGATGTGGAACTATTTTCAGCACCTATTCTCAGAAAACCAAATCACAAATAATTTGGTTGAAGAGTGGCATAGGGGTCTATATGCACAAATATCAGCAACAAACCCATCAATTTGGACATTTCTAAGTGGAATCAAGCGAGAACAAAATTTAACAGATTTTAAAATAATTAAAATCCGCACAGGAGAAACATCAACAAACTACAAAAAAAATGCACCCTCAGTCAAAGACTTTCTCAATTGTGTCAATCATTCCAAGAAAGTTATACAGATATAGAAGAAATATCGGATGAAGCCCTCCTGATTTTTGTAAAAAGATTGGCGCATATTGATCATAACTTGATAAACATGGCGGGTGATGAAGATGCAGAAAAGAGCTCTTCAAAAAATTGCAAATATTGCCAGAAATCTGTTGTTAGTACTATTTCAAAGTGTGTTAACTGTGAAGGTGTATTCCATACGTCCTGGGCCCTTCGTGTCGCAGGTCTGGTAGCAGTGGGAAAAAACAATCTAGTCAAATGTTGTTCCAATGAAGTTGAGGTTATGAGAAACGATGCCCGCACCAACGATTTGTTGGAAGCCAAAAATGATATATTGAGAGGCAAGGACACGATTATCTCAGAGCTAAAGGCCAAAGAAGCTCTCTTGTATAAAAACATACAGTTGCTGGAGGAAAAACTTGATACATTATCCAGAAAATATCAAAAACCAAAAAACTTGGAAAGTCAATGTGGCAACAGTGTAGCAGATGCAGAAGCAATAGAAGCAGATTGCACAGCTGTTCCTGTTGTGACTTATGCGAGAATGACACAGCAAAACAATTCTCCTAACCTACAAATGTCTTCAAAATCTTCCCACAACAAACAAAAAGAAAAACATCATGCTGCAATCTCAGTGCAGCAAGTCAATGCAGCTGTTATGCAGGCACAAACAGTCACTAAAATGAAGGAAATTCAGCAGTTGAATAGCGAAGTGTCAGTAAATGACAACTCTGGATGGAAGCAGGTGAGAAACCGTTCAAATCGAAGGTTTGTTGTAGGCAAAAATCAGGAGAATTCCACAATTAAAACTGTACCCAAGTATGTCTCTCTGCATGTGACAAGGCTAGACCCAGGGACCAAGCCTGATCAACTTAGGGCATTTCTTCAGCCAAACTTTTCTGATGTTATTTGCGAAGAGCATGAGTCTAGGCATCCAGACTCTTACTCGTCAATGAAAGTCACTATTAGACAGGAAGACTTCAGGAGTGCATGGAAACGTGAGGCATGGCCGAGTGGAGCACTAGTGTCTCGGTTTTTCCAGAGGAGGAGGGTGCCATTAACCCAGGTGGACCCTCACAAAGAAGTACAGGCACGAACAGGAGGAACTCCCTAAGTAAGAATACACAATTAAATATTTATTATCAAAATGTACGAGGTTTGAGGACTAAATGCCATGAGTTTTTCACTGCCGTTACAGTAGAAGATTATGATGTTATAGCAGTCACCGAGTCATGGTTAACGGAAAGTGTGAAAAATGCTGAACTAGTTGATAATCGCTATACAGTTCATAGAAAAGACAGATCCAATGAAAAAACCAGAGGCGGTGGTGTCTTGCTAGCAATAAAAAAGAAATTTAAAGTCGAGCCAATTCAAATTAATATTAGTGGTAATATTGAGTGCTTACTGCTGAAAGTTAAATTTAAGAAATTGTTATTTTACTTGTGTGTTACATATATTCCTCCAAATACTTGTTATGATGAATATGTCCAGTTTTTTTCAGATTTTGATGATATTTTAAGTACAAATGTTGATATTTTATTCTTAGGGGACTTCAACTTGCCTCTTTTTGGTAGTAATAAGGGCTGTATAAATAGTGATTTGTTGAGTAATTTTATTAACGTCCACAATCTTACCCAATGCAACACAATTTTCAATCACATGCAAAGGAAATTGGATCTAATACTGTCAAACATGAATGTTGGTGATTTAGTAAAATGTAACAATCCACTGGTAAATGGAGATGCTTATCATCCTTCTCTCGAGCTCTCAGTGATAATCCATTTCTCTGACACAACCATGGACTGCATAAAAAAGTCGTTTATTTATGACTACTCGAAAGGTGATTTTCTCTTGTTATATAGACTGATTCAAGATACTGACTGGGCAGAATTGGAGGGCTGTTCTGATGTGGATGCATGCATGCAGCTCTTCTATGACAAGTTGTACGCCTGTATTGATCAATCAGTTCCCAAAAAACAGTCACGAGAAGCATCAAAAGCATCAAGCCGGTATCCGGTCTTTTTTACCCGTGATCTAATTTCAAAAATTAAACGTAAGAACCGTCTTCATAGGCAAATTAATGCTGGTAATGCAGATTTCTCGATTGTGAATGAGTACAGAACCTTGAGAAGCGATGTGAAAGGGCTTAGTAGGGAAGCACTCCAGTCTTATAATGAAAATATTGAGAACAATGTACACACTGACCCCAATAGTTCCTGGTCCTTTGTGAGATCTTGTGGTGTGAGTAGTGGAATTCCATCAGAAGTTTCCTATGGTGGTGAAAGTATAGCTGGCTGTCAGGCTATTGCTGATGCCTTTGGAAAATACTTTGGCTCCGTTTTTCAAGAATCAAATAATTTGAATACATTGGACTGTCAGGGGACTTTTTATTTTTCAAGAATAACAGTAGAACAGGTCCTACAAAGTATAAAAAAGTTAAAGGCAAAGAAGGCCACGGGTCGGGATGGTGTACCAGCCTCTATTTTTAAGGGATATGCAGGAGCTCTATCAGTGCCTCTTGCTCTAATCTATAACCTGTCAATTGAACAGGGCAAATTTCCTACTAGCTTGAAGCATGCAGTTATTACTCCCATATACAAATCTGGCAATTCTAGCTGTGTTGAGAACTATAGGCCTATAAGTGTTCTGAACTCAGTTTCCAAAATATTTGAGAGATTGCTCTATGATAATATTCTGCTTTTCTTTAGAGACAGCTTCTCCCCAGAACAACATGGTTTTCTGCCAGGAATGTCTACTGTCTCAAATCTGTGTGTTTTTACAAACTCAGCAGCAGAGGCTATTAATCGCAAAGCTCAGCTAGATGTCATCTTGACAGACTGTACCAAAGCCTTTGACAAGATGGATCACTCTGTACTCATTCAAAAATTGAGCAAATTTAACTTTGGTTTCAAGGCATGTATGTATGTGGGGTCATATCTTTCTGGCAGGTTGAACCAGATTAGAGTAGGGAAGAGGCTGTCTGAGTCTTTTATACCTACATCAGGGGTGCCCCAGGGTAGCAATTTGGGTCCCCTTCTATTTGCTATATTTATTAATGATTTGCCAAGATGTGTTAAATACTCAAAAAGTCTTCTATTTGCTGATGATTTCAAAATATTTAAGGAGATCTCAACATTGCGGGACTCACAGGAGCTACAATGCGATTTAAATTCAACTTGTCAGTGGTTCAAGGATAATAAAATGATGCTCAACACTTCTAAATGTCAGGTTTTTACAATAACACGAAAAAAACAACTCCTAGAGAACGAATACATAATTGACAACTCTGTGATATGTAGAAAAAGTAATTGTAGGGATCTGGGGGTACACTTTCAACAAAATTTTAAATTCAATGAGCACTATCAGATTATTGTTGGAAAGGCATACAGAACACTTGGCTTCATTATTCGGAACTCGAAGTATTTCAAAAGAACTGAAACCATTATACTATTGTACAATGCACTAGTGAGACCCCACTTGGAATATGCATCTGTCATATGGGCGCCGAAAGCCGAATCCAGCAGTGATCTGATAGAAAAAGTTCAAAAAAGATTCCTGAGATTTCTCTATTTAAAGAAGTTTAATGTGTACCCATATATGATCTCCTATAATAGCATGTTGACTTGTTTTAGTCGACCTCGGCTGAGCAGTAGAAGAAATATGCATTCAGCCCTATTCGTTTATAACATAATAAATAGCATTAAGTACAAAGATTGTTCCTTAATAAATAGTATTAATTTTTTTGTCCCAAAGGTGCACTTAAGGATAGGCAACTTCCGACTGTTTTTTACTGATAAGTTTGATTGTTCGCCAATGAACAAAATGTTGGAAGAATGTAATATTGTGATGGAAAAATGTGATATAGACTTTTTTAGTTCCTCGGTAAGTAAGATCAAACTTGCCTTTGAAGCCAACTTTTAGTCTTTTTGAATTATTTCTAAATTGTTTTACCATATTGTATGTTGATGTTATTGCTCTTTTTATTTTCTTTGTTTCTTCATGTTAGGATAGATATGCATATAGTTTAGTATTGGCAGTAAGCACTCTTTTAATGTAACTACAAAAATTCTTGTGTTTTAAATGAGTATAAATAAATAAATAAATAAATAAATAAAAAAATAAATAAATATTTTGTAAAATTTATTTTTATAGCCTTAAATTAAGTATCTTGTTAATTTAATATAGAGTTCGTTTATTGTTACCTGTTAGTTTTGTATTTACTAATGAGAGCATTTTTTTAATAAAAAGATACCATTATGAGGACTTGCTTTTACTAGTGAATGCAAACAAACTAACCCAAAATAACCCGTCCTTGCTAATTTTTCTAAGTTAAAGGATAACCTACGACGACTAGGACGCATCCAGAGGACGGGTTAGTTTGCATTTACTAGTAAACAAAACAAGCAGCAGAAATGTTTTTGAAATTATTGAGTTTCGGAACAAAAAAAAATTCGAAATTAAAAGGAAAGTCATTCGAAATTAATGTTTTCGCAATAAATATTTTCGAAATAAATGTTTTCGGAATGATTGAATTTCGAAAAAAAAGTATTTCGAAATAAAAGTTTTCGAAATAAATGTTTTCGAAAATATTGAATTTCGAAAAAAAATTAATTCGAAATGAAAGTTTTCGAAATAAATGTTTTCGAAATGATTGAATTTCGAAAAAAAAGTATTTCGAAATAAAAGTTTTCGAAATAAATGTTTTCGAAATGATTGAATTTCGAAAAAAAAGTATTTCGAAATAAAAGTTTTCGAAATAAATGTTTTCGAAAATATTGAATTTCGAAAAAAAAGTAATTCGAAATGAAAGTTTTCGAAATAAATGTTTTCGAAATGATTGAATTTCGAAAAAAAAGTATTTCGAAATAAAAGTTTTCGAAATAAATGTTTTCGAAAATATTGAATTTCGAAAAAAAAGTAATTCGAAATGAAAATTTTCGAAATAAATGTTTTCGAAAATATTGAATTTCGAAAAAAAAGTAATTCGAAATGAAAGTTTTCGAAATAAATGTTTTCGAAATGATTGAATTTCGAAAAAAAAGTATTTCGAAATAAAAGTTTTCGAAATAATTGTTTTCGAAAATATTGAATTTCGAAAAAAAAGTAATACGAAATGAAAGTTTTCGAAATAAATGTTTTCGAAATGATTGAATTTCGAAAAAAAAAGTATTTCGAAATAAAAGTTTTCGAAATAAATGTTTTCGAAAATATTGAATTTCGAAAAAAAAGTAATTCGAAATAAAAGTTTTCGAAATAAATGTTTTCGAAATGATTGAATTTCGAAAAAAAAGTAATTCGAAATGAAAGTTTTCGAAATAAATGTTTTCGAAAATATTGAATTTCGAAAAAAAAGTAATTCGAAATGAAAGTTTTCGAAATAAATGTTTTCGAAATGATTGAATTTCGAAAAAAAAGTATTTCGAAATAAAAGTTTTCGAAATAAATGTTTTCGAAAATATTGAATTTCGAAATAAAAGTTTTCGAAATAAATGTTTTCGAAAATATTGAATTTCGAAAAAAAAGTAAGTAATTCGAAATAAAAGTTTTCGAAATAAATGTTTTCGAAATGATTGAATTTCGAAAAAAAAGTAATTCGAAATGAAAGTTTTCGAAATAAATGTTTTCGAAATGATTGAATTTCGAAAAAAAAGTATTTCGAAATAAAAGTTTTCGAAATAAATGTTTTCGAAAATATTGAATTTCGAAAAAAAAGTAATACGAAATGAAAGTTTTCGAAATAAATGTTTTCGAAATGATTGAATTTCGAAAAAAAAGTATTTCGAAATAAAAGTTTTCGAAATAAAAGTTTTCGAAATAAATGTTTTCGAAATGATTGAATTTCGAAAAAAAAGTAATTCGAAATGAAAGTTTTCGAAATAAATGTTTTCGAAAATATTGAATTTCGAAAAAAAAGTAATTCGAAATAAAAGTTTTCGAAATAAATGTTTTCGAAATGATTGAATTTCGAAAAAAAAGTAATTCGAAATGAAAGTTTTCGAAATAAATGTTTTCGAAATGATTGAATTTCGAAAAAAAAGTATTTCGAAATAAAAGTTTTCGAAATAAATGTTTTCGAAAATATTGAATTTCGAAAAAAAAGTAATTCGAAATGAAAGTTTTCGAAATAAATGTTTTCGAAATGATTGAATTTCGAAAAAAAAGTAAGTCAAAATAAAAGTTTTCGAAATAAACGTTTTCAAAATAATTGATTTTCGAAATAAAAGCACTCGAAATAGAAGATTCGAAATGTCTGTTTTCGAAATATGAACATAAACCCATTTCTTATGAACATTATCAGTGACCAGTCAGTCACCAGTTGTTACCTTGTTCCAATTGACTTTGAAAATACTATAGGCACACTTAGTGCTGGTACTTTTGCTCTCATTTGACAGCCGTTAAAAATAATCAGAGGTTTGAATGTGCTCTAACCACATCATCCTTATATAGACCTTGGACCATGCAAAACTTCGACAACGTATCAAATTCGTTAATCGATAGCAAAAGTACCGGCCCTAAAGGTATGTAAATGATTGATTAAAAAGTAAATAAAGCAACTTAAAAACGGACGAGAAATGGTAAAGCGATAGAGGTCTATCCCGACCCCTGCATAAATTAGGGGATAATTTCTATATTTAAATTTTGGGTTGATTGAAAAATGAACGTGCTAGGCTATAACGTTGCGCTGGCTACTAACCACGGTTCTATAACCGTTCTCATGACAAATCCCTAAAAGATCCCCAAAACCGCTACGCCCCCAATTATGGCCTAATTATCATGAAAGTATACCTACTTGTACCAGCATTCTTTTTTGTTGTACTAGGCTGTGCTAACGCAAATGAAGCTGTGCCAGCATTAAAGCGACTTAAAAACGGGCAAGGAAGGGAATAGCGTTAACTTTCCCCACCCCTGCATAAATTAGGGAATAACTTCGGTTCCAAAATTCTGATTGATCTGAAAATCATTGTGCTAGGTTGTGCTAGCTATTTACCAAGTTTCCATAACAGTTTTCATGGCCAACTCCCAAAAAATCCCAAACGTTAACTTGGCCCCCCCCCCGCATTTGTGCCTTATTATTTTAAAACGAATAGTTGTGCTAGCATTCTTTTTTATTGTGCTAGCCTGTGCTAGCTCCAAAGAAGCTGTGCTAGCTTTATGGCGCCTTGAAACAATGCGGGGGGGGGCTAGCGTTAACCTGGCCCCCCCGCACTAATTAGGATATATTTTTGTTACTATGACTGTGCTAGCTCTACAACAACTTGTGCTAGGTTGTGCTAGCTCTAACGATCGTGTGCTAGCGTTTTCAAGAAAAAAATCAATGTTCAGTTCAGTTTATTCAAAACAAGAAATATAGTTTATTTAACAAAATTATTATTACAGTAATAGATAATAAGAAAATACTCGAAAGCGTGTTTTTGTCGTGTTGACCAACTGCTTCGCCTATCGCAACTACCTGTGCCCAGCAAGAAAGGGTTCGCTGTTCTGTGTTCTTCAAAACATCCCTGCCTGTGAAACGTGCTGGCGCATAAGTTATAGAGTATCTGGGAACCCGAGCTGCATCTTTATATTGGTGGTTGCAGTTCGGTTACACGTTTTTTTCCTCAAAATCGATCTCTAATAAGTTCAGTACATTTCTAGACTCCAAGTCAATTTTTTTCATTTAAACCCTGCTCCACTGCTGGTTGTTTTCGCCTTCTACTTGTACTCATCGTTTTGGTTTCCTGTATTCAAGCAAAAACCGAACAAAATTTGCTTATGAGGCTTGGGTCCAATTGCAAGTGTCAGCAAGATTTGTTGTAAAAGTTCTCTATGTAGCCGGAGAGATGAGTTTTCTTTCAAAAACATTTTCTAACTAAAAAAATATAAAGCCTAGTTTCATTTTATTGAATGATAATCTGGAACCTAGATGTCAAATCCCAGCAAGAGGATTACGGTTTCATATATATATATATACCAACAATATGTGCCTTAATCTTTCCAGTCCCTCAGCTTTTCTTACACGTATCGAAAAATCCGGTCAATTTTTTGTGTGGTATTAGACGGATATAGAAATTGCGATTTGAAGCATTTGATTAAAGCCAAGGAAATATGCTACATAAAGCAAAATCTAATATGATTCAAGCGAAATGAAATTTCAATTTATTTTCAAAGAGAACAAATTCGATATTCAATATTTTGTATTACCTATGAAGTATAGTTAAAAGTTGTTTTCAAAAGAACTCAAGCTTGATATTAAATTCTTCTTTTAAGGTAAATAAATTATAAATTTTATACAAAAATGATCGCTAAAGAAATGAAGAAAGAAGTGGGTAATGATTGCTGAATTTGGGTTAAGCACACAATTTGCCTCAAAGGCCGACGGCAAGCTATTTGCATTTAAAAAGAAATTTTCGGAAGTCTCTTTTGCTAAAAATTTTAAAATGAAGAGTCTTTATGTTCGTTTCTCAATATTACTAGTCTCATAAATCGCCAAAGAAAATATTTTTTTTTTTTTTTTTAAATTTAATTTTTAACGATTTTGCTCTTATTCGAATAATCCTGGGTCAATTTTGATCCCAAAACTTCACATTGAATACTTACAGAATTTGTAGGTAATTTCGCCCCTCCATTAGCTATGCAGAATATAACAAGCGTTGTTCCCTATATTCATGATGAATATTTTCATCCTCGATACCCTCCACCAGGATTAATTTACATTTTTCAAATATTTACGAAACGATCGTGAGCAGGATTTCTAAAGCACATCTTGATTGAGGACCGTATAGAGCTGATTGAAAACGAACAAAGAATGGCTGTACAAACAATATAATATAGGTATCATGAGGGGCACGAATATTGAAGTTTTCACTAACTTTTCAAATAGTTCTGTTTGTACTTAGAACAAGTAGATAAAATTTAAAAAAATACACGTAATTCAATTCCTCTATTGACCTGATTTCTTTAACAAAAATAACATAATAAAATTACACAGACAATCTGAGCTTAACTTTTATTTTCTTTCCCTCGAAGTTACTTTAAAATTACGATCTTTAAGTTTATACGAGCTCGTTTTTTAACATAAAGTATTTGAAAATAGAACAGTTTTTCTTCAAATTACTTTTGTTAACTAAACGAAATAAATACAGTTTTTCCTCTATGACTTGCTTGGTGGCAAAAAAGTGAACATGTTTAAAAAATATCGCTTCTTTTACATTAAATCGCAAATAGAAAGAATTCTGCTATGTATTTACTTAGTGTTTTGACAATAAAACATTAATAGTATAATACATGCGGAGGTGGAAATGTTTTCATTATTGTCGAGAGATAAAGCGCCGAGGTCAACTATTAGGGAACTTGACAAAAAATTTAAACATGAAAATATTACTATAGATCATAAGGATATACAGGGTGCCCCATAAGTCACAGTCCAAACTGAAAGGGGTGATTCTTTGGATTATTTCATGACTAAAACTTCAAATAAACATAGGTCTGCAAACGCTTCGTTACCAATCTACAGGGTTATGAAATTTTAATGTATTCATATTGAAAATGAGCAAGAATATGGCGGCAAGGGCGTAGCTTACTTCTAGATTCCTACTGAAAATGATCAAGAATACGGCGGCGGGACCTCTATTGTCGCCACTTAGGTAGAAAACGTATATTGAGTCACTATAGTTTTATCTAGCTAATTACAAAGATTTGTTTTTTAATTTTTTTCTCGATAAGGGTCGGTAATTGGGAAAAACTACAAGAGAACAAAAAGTTTTTAAAGAAGGTAGAAAAATCATTTAGTTCTTTAGGATCTGCCAGCAACGCACCGCAAAAAAGTTCAGGGGCAGAAAAGGGCATATGACCCCTGGAAAAACATCACCCTGTGAATTCTGGCAAACGTTTAAAATGTGCAATCATGTAGTTCCTATTGCGTCACCTATATTCCAAATTTCAGCTAAACCCCTCTAAAATTACAGGAGCTATTAAAAAAAAACAAAAAAATATTGATATTTCAACACCCTGTAGATCGGCAACGAAGCGGTTGCGAACATATTTGTACTAAAAATTTTAGTCATTAAATAAACCAAAGAATCACCTCGTTCAGTTTGGACCGTGACTTATGGGACACCCTGTATTAATTAAAATATTTATTAGCGAATTTCCACCTTGTAACAGCCGATTCAATTAAAAAAAAAAAAAAAAATATTTGTTTTTGTCGCAAACGGCCGCAATAAGGAATTAGAAATGCGGAAAAATTCAAATTATTTCTAGCGGCAAAAAACGCACTGCTATTGGTCGTGACGTCATTTAGTATGATCTGTCAGTAACCGTCCATTATATCGTTAGTTCGTTCTGAAACACTGAGCGCTCGGAGCATTTTCCGTCTTTTTTCCTTATGATGAGAAGAACAGAGATAAAAGAACAAAGCAGCAGCTCCTAGCGTCTACTCGAATTCTACCATAAATACCTGTTACCTATGTTTATCCAAGTTTTTCTCTAATTTTTTTTTTATCATTTATTAGAATTGGTTTACTTAGCCTAAATTTGATGATTAACTCAGAATTATATAAATAAAACGATATACCTACTAATTATGACCGAAGAAGGATATTCGAAAGGCCAATCTGACAATCTGCCATTTGTTGATATGTTTATGGTAACAAATTTCATTAAATATGGTGAAAAGTTTCTGTCTCGCAGAAGTTCGTGGTGGATAAAGCAAATAAGTAAGAAGATGTAGTTTTTTTTTCTGTAGAACCAACAAAAGTTGTTATTCTATTTCAATTTAAATCGTTGAAATCCCATTAGAATTGGCACCAAACAGTACTTAAAGTATGTGCGAGTCTTTTCTTCCGTTATAACTTCAAAATTTACAACTCGCTGCAACGCAAAACTGTTACCACCGCCACCTGATTGTGACGGTTGGGAGACTTTGTTTTAGCACTGGTAAAGGCCTTTTTTGTACTGCGGTAGCGTGCCACCAGGAACTTTGTTTGAACTCCCACTGAAAATCTAGGTAACTTTGAACGGATACTTTTTGGTAATCTGATTAGATTGCCTCTTCTAGTGCGGGTTCTTGCTACCTGAGCTCTACGCAGTAAGTTGGAATGCTAGCTCGGGGATTTCCAAAGGAAATAAAAGAATCAGCTTTTCTTACTAAACTCTAACCACAGCATATACAAAAACAATCAGCAGGCTAACTTGTCTGACAGCCCGTGTAATAAAGGAATTCATCGTCGAAATGTCACTAGCGGCCATTTTCGGATACGAAACAGGGCCTGATTAACGATAATTTAGGTTTTTTCTTCCTTTTCACAGAGTCGTATTGGCTTTAAATAAACTAATTTATTATTACTTATATAGTTACATATAATAATATTTATAATTACTAATTTATTATTATTATTATTAAATTTACAACAATGATAACAGCTAAAATTATAAATGACAACACGAATATACTAAAATCGCTTCAAAAATCATAACTAAAATTCCGCTCTACACCGCACGTCTATGACCTCCGTCAGAAATAAACAAATAAAATAAAATTTCGGCGCCCCTGCCGTTTAATGACAGGATGGTATCCCCTAATGGCGGCGTGCGCAGAAAAGATGCGCGTGAGAGTTAGCCTGCTGATTGTTTTTGTATATGCTGTGCTCTAACAATGATTTATTGAACAAATGGTAAATCTTCGTAAGGAAATGAAAGAAAAGCAAAGAATATACAGTAAGTTATCAACAATGTTTACTGGAATGAAATGAAAGAAAATACATACGGAGATTTGGAATGATAGGGAGTGAAATCAATGAGCGTCCTGTACAGGGCGTTCCTTGATGGTAGAAGTTACATGAGAAATTTAGGATTTACAGATACAGAAAATAAAGACTAGGTTATAATTCTTAGTGGGTAAAAAGTCACGGGCGTCCTTGACAAGGGAATGACAAAACGGCCTTGTTATTCAGGGTAAGATACATGTTGGAAAAGAGATTTGAGTTGTGAAGGTAACCCAACGGTTTTGTTGGAGAAAATAGATAATAGACAGAAGGCAACAATCATGATGAATAAATTAAAATACTTGAAATTGAAACATTACCCAAGGTCTCGGAAAGAGATGCAGCAGAAAGAGGTCAAGACTTTCCAGTCCAGAACTTCGTTACAGAACTGAATGAATCTAGGAGGCTCACAGGCTTATTTATATTGGCAGCTTGATGATGCTTTTGGGTTTCTTATCTGTCGCAAAACATGCGATTTGTTTATGGATCCAGGAGTCGAGAGTCGTGTTTTAAGACCCAGTCGTCACACTCTTTCGGAAACCGACTGATAACCCTTGGCGCTTGACACGGTTTCGTCAGAAATTTAGCGACATAATCTTGCTGGGTAAAAAAGCCAATTAATTGTATTACGAAAAAAAAAAAAGGATTTTTAGGCCGTTTTGTTACAAAATAACAACAAAACAAATAACGGTACTGGAAATCAAATGCAATGAAGTATAACGTTTGGCGACGAGATGACGCAAAAAAAGGCAAAATCATACCACGTGACGTCATCCGGATTCGCGCGCTTAGAAGGTGTTTGAAATGCTTTTAATACGCGCAATACTTTAAACATTTTTCATCAAGTTATTATTAAGTTTTAGGGAATAATATTTGGGGAACACTCTTTTAGGGCATAGATTAATGATTTATAGTAGATTATACCACGAGTCAATAATGATTATGTACGACAAATTAATTTATTTGAAATTTCCTTTCCAAAAATGTTCTTTGTTCATCCAACTCAATACAAATACACAAGCACGACGCGTTTGACACTGACACTTTTGAGTTTGTTCAGGTATATTGTTTCCATGGTAGTACTACTAATTTAATTTGAGAAATTTTGTGATTGGTGTGCAAGCGGGAATAATGACCAAAAATCCCTGCGGGAATAATATATGGCATTATACTGCCAAAATCACAAATATAATACTTACATTATATGTCAGTCGTAAATAAATTTTTTTTAAAAAAAGTTGTACAGTTCTCTATATTCTCGAGACAATATAACAATATATGTGAAAACTTTCCACCGAAATATTTACACTATTTTATTTTGAACCATTAATTATTGAAGAAAAATAAGGTAATAGTATGACAAAAATGGAATTTTGATTGACACCATAGACTAAAATATATAAGGGGTAAATAGACTGGACTCTCCAATGTTGATATATCATGTCGTATTCTGGCAAATTATTAAAAGTGTTTAAGCCTTTACAGAAAACTGAATTTTGGCACATCTTTTTATTTTTAGGTGCAATGAAAAAGTCATTCCGTTGCCTTGTATTATATGAATGTATTTCACGGTTATATACTAATTTGTTTACCAGATAAGACGGAGCACAGCCAATTTTAATTTTAAAAACAAAGACCAATACTTGGAATTCACAATATTCTAGAACTGGTAGCCAGTGTAAGCACTGATGATAATGGGTGTGTATCTAGAGCAACACAATATCAATCTCATTGCCCTATTCTGAAGCTTCTGTAATCTACTCAACTCGTTCTTGCTCAGCATGTACAGAACGGTAGCACAATAATTGAAATGAGGCAGAATAATAGTGTTATATACTGTAAGCTTTGACCAGAAAGAAAGGTAGCCTGAACACCTGGACAGATAATTAATGGAGTTACTTAATTTGGAAATAAACAAAATTCGCATTGTCCCTAAAATTCAATCTCTCATCAACTATAACACCCAGATACTTAATCTTTTTCACCTGCTGTATCTTACAACCCCCTATTTCAATAGAAAAATTGTTCAATTTAAATGACGATTTTATTCTTTCCGTACTTATTAACATAAATTGACTTTTCGTGGCATTAATACTTAACAGATTTTTACAAGTGTATTCGTAGATTCTGTGCAGTGACCTATTAATTCTATCAACTAACAGCATCAAACTCTCCCCTGAAGCATAGACCAAGGTATCATCCGCAAACAAGTGAATATCAACATCCGCGATATCCACAATATCGTTAATATATAACACAAAAAGCATTGGGCCCAAAATACTTCCTTGTGGTACACCATGGCCGTTTAGGGCTTCCTCAGACAAAATCCCATTAATTTTCACTTTTTGCCTTCTATCTTGCAAATAATTACGGAACCAGTTTAACACATTTCCTCTCAGTCCAATGATATATAATTTATTTAACAATATTTCTGGATCTATAGTTTCAAATGCTCGTTGCAAATCGAGAAAAACAGCTATTGTAATATGCCCACAATCAATCTCACTTTTCCATTCATCCAATACACACTGTAATGCTGTCTCGCAGCTATTTTTTTTTCTGAAATCTGACTGTTTATCAGTTACTAAATTATTATTTTCAATAAATTCCAAAAGCTGATTATAAACACATTTTTCCAAAATCTTTTCCACAGATGGAAGCATATTGATTGGACGCAAGTTAGAAGCTTGCATACATTTTTCTTTCTTTTGCACGGGAATGATAGTTGACAGCTTTAAATCCCATAGAACAGCAGCTTGTTCGAGAGAGGGATTTGTTAAGTTTAGCAAAGGATTTTCTATACTATCATAGATATTTTTTATCAAAATAATGTCCAAATCGTCAGGACTACTTTTATTTTTCAATGAGAAAACCGTTTCTCTTAATAATTCTCTATCAATCAACCTAAAATGTGAGAAATGATTTACTGAGTTCAGTTTAATGTTAGATGTAGAACTAGTTGCTTTATTTGATTGATCTATTTGGTTTACAATATCATCTATACTTTGGATGTAAAATGCATTTATTTTTTTCGGCAACAAATTTATATCACTGACAATTTCATGATTATCAAACTCAATTTCTTTAATAATGTTAATACTTTTCTTTACTGGTAAAATGGTCCTTAAGGTGCTCCACATTTCAGACGCATTGCTCCTACAATTATCAATTTTCATTTCAAAATACCCCATTTTTTCTTCTCTTATTATTTTAACTGCGTTGTTTCTATTGGTCCTATATATTTTTTGCTTCGCCTCACTCCTATCAGATTTATATTCCTTATAACTGGTATCGCGCATTTGTATTGCCGATTTAGTTCTATCATTCCACCATGGTTTAAATCTAGGTAAAATTTTAATTTCTTTTCTTGGCGCCAACTCATTCAAAATATTTATTATTACTTCATAAAAATTTACAAATTTTAAACTGACATCTCTTACTGAATAATCCCAATTCACCCTCGATAACTTATTTGAACTTAGGTCATAATCAAGATTACGGCCCCTAGTTTTCATAATCAATGGAATACTCTGCCGGTCTCGAAAACCTGTCACCCCCAAAGATATAAGATAGTGATCACTTATCCTAGGTACTTGCAATATTTCTGCATTTAAATTGTCAAAATTTGAAAATACTAAATCTATTATACTTCCGCCAGGTGAAGAGGCTCTTGTAATTTCAAGGACTTTCTGATGCAATCCCAATTCCTCTGAGCTCTGTTTCAGCCTATTAGAATAAGTATCATTTAATAACCAGTTAATATTAAAATCGCCCATAATTATAACAGGCGTTGCGATATCACAGACAACATCATTACACCAATCCTCTAAAAAATCTAGAAAAATGGAATCACTGCTGCTTGGTGAATGATATAGCCCGACCACTCTAAATATTTTACCATTCATCTCAATTTTCACATTCAAAAACCAATAATTTTTTTCAAACGTTTTTTCCTCAACCTCAATCATACGTACGTCACTCTTAATGTACATCTGAACACCTCCCGTATGCCTACTACTACTGTCCACCCTAAAACACTCATACCCTTCCACATACACCTCCGAGTTGTGTATTTCATTTGTTAGGTGAGTTTCTGCTATGCAAACAATCTTTGGCATTTTACTCAAAATAAGTGCATGTATCTGGTCAAAGTGTGCCAAGGTGCTACCCGCGTTAAAGTAAAGAATGTCGCATTTTTTTCTATGTACTACTTGTTTAAATATTAGGTTTTTATTTACAGTGAAATGGTTATTTTCAGCAATACTTCTTGAAATAAGTTTACAATTATTTTCCCTAACATTAACCATATTATTTTTATTATTGATATCGATGTAAGAAACATTTCCTTCCGCATATCCATTCAGCTTACAAATATATTTTTCCAGCTTAAAATTGAAATTTCTAATGTATTTGTTGTTCTTACTCGAAGAGTCAATTATTGGGACGGAAACAAACGTTAAATTAGTGTGTGTACAAAATTTAACCTTTGCATTGATTTCTTTAAACAATGGATATTTATGTTGGTAATAAAAACCGTTAAAACCAGCAATCACTATTACATGGTCCCTAATACTATAATCCTCTACCAAATTAACAATATCGTTGATACAGTTGGCATATGAAGCTCCCGGTTTAATAATTGTTTGAACATTGAAATTAAACAAATATTTTTTTAATTTATCAATAACACGATAGCCATATTGATCACATAAAATCAACACCCGATTTTTTACCTCTGATGAATCAGGCATGGATTCCAGAATGATTTCCCGTTCCTTGCTTACCTCTCCATCATCATCAGAATTGCTGTGCTGCATGTCAGTTTCGCTGCTCGATTTAGTGGGAGAATCACCATTAAGTCCATCCTCATCAATCTGACACATTTTAGATTTAAGATCCTTGAGTTCACCAATAAAATATTTGTTTTCCTCAGTTAATGTTTCTAATGAGATTTTCATACTATTAATGACATCCATTAGTTCATTCTTCTCTTTTTCACAGTCATTCAACTGCCTTAACGTTTTCTGAATCTCTAATTCTAATTCATCGCTTTTTTCCCTATACTTGGATAGTTTTCTAAGTTCATCCATATTTACCCTATAATCTTCTAACTCAAGCAACTCTTCAGCTTTTTGCGATAGCTTAGTATCCATCAACTGAAGTTTCTCTTTAAGTTCTTCATTTAATGCACTGAGTTTTTCAATTGTCCTCATATGCTCCTGTTCCGTGGCCGCAGCCTCCTCCGCAAATGATACAGAGCCCTTTTTAATTCTAGTTATTCTTCTCATCCAGGTCAGTTTTTAAGTTTTCAATTATCATTCTTAAATCTCCTACAACATCACAGTCCCCGTCGTACGCTTTTTCAGCACATGCTTTTGAACATCATATTAAGTTATCCCGGACTTCCACATGACCCTTATTTTTTCTTGACCAGCAACTTTTATGAAAAACACCTTTGCACACTAGACAATGCCAATTTGGTTGTTCTCTGGCTTTGCAGCACTTGAAATTGATTGCCATACTTCCATCCAGTTACAACAATAAACCATGAAAATTCCTTCTTGGTAAGCAAAAACTAGGGAATTCCCTGATTTGTCTCGGCAAACAATCAGTACTTTTAACACCCACAAAAAAGAGAAGAAAAAAAATATATATATTCAAATTCTTGGTACACTTTTATGATATATTGAAAGGTATTTGACCTTTAATATTTTTTGTTGAAGTAAATCTTACTATAAAGAATATTCAATTTAAATTATTGTTTTTTCAATTTATAGATATCCAAAAGAGAAATTTAATGTTAACTTTTATATTCATCAGAAACAGCATTTCTTTACGAACACAACGACACCAAACACTTACAAACTACGTCCTTAATTCTATACAAAATATCAAAAATTGCAGAGACACGATACACGACACACGCACAGTGGTGACAATGGATCGGTCCCGCCGCCATATTCTTGCAAATTTTTGATATGATTAATAGGATATAAATGAATATCCCCTCGGATATCCATATCTATCATAAAAAATTAAAAATAACGTATTTAAATTTTAGTCAGAGAAATATGTTACCTTCAAATTTTGATGATAGATATCCATTTATATCCAATAATTCCTATGTATTCACATTTTAAATTTCAAAAATATGGGTGCGGGGTCTCTATTCATCATCGCCACTGTTTGCAGAGGTTTGTCGAGTCCCTAGTTTTTCACAAGAATAAACACAATCGAAAGACAATTTAAATTTAAATTTTGGAATGCCAAATGAACGAAAAGGTCAAATGACAATGACATTTCTAATGAAGGTAGATTGGGTATTTGTTTCATTTTCACTGTCATAACCTCAGTTTTATAAGACCAGCAGAGCCATCAGCGGTCACGAGTGAACTAAAAAAGCTGGCTCAAAGCGGTGATATGAGTGCGCTGACCATGATTGACACTGTCACAGATTACTTACATACAGATGCGAAAGAGCGGCGAATTTGTGGTTCAAGATTAATTTGATAGACATAGGCTGGCCGCACCAATGCCACATCAATGTATTTTGAACATATTTATTATATAAATAAATATAAAAGCTCAATAATATAATATTATTTCTTTAATTGGTTCACAAACAGCAAAAAAATATTTTTTTCTACCCGCAAAAATATGTAAACACACAGGCTAGAACATGCTCACGCACTCGGCCACGTTAATTGTCCTGACGCGGGCGATGTTTATCTATGCGTGGGGCCGCTGGCGGCCCGGCTTCGTCACTGACTATCGCCGACAGCAAGTATACATACTTTCGCATCTGTATTAGGTGATCTGTGACACTGTGACACCGATATTGACATCTTATGAAATTTCAACAATACAAACACATGTGACATCTACTTCTAAATACAAACATTGCACCTGGATTTGTATTTAGGTGTGAAATAAGAATTGAGGTGTCTCGTAATACCTGCTGTGCGCGCGCAACTCGTGGGTTGCAGGTGAGCGTCCAATGAAAATCGAGTTTGTTACGGGCTTGCGTCATATTCGTATTCAGGGACGAGTTCAGAATTAATCGTTCCTTCTTTCTTTGTAACGTGTAATTCGACAAAGAGCAAACTAATACTTACCGTATTACTTGAACTTATCGCAGTGTCGTTTAAGGTTATGCTAGATTAAACTTGACATATTCCTTTGCAATTTCATTGTGCGATGTTGCCGGATGAAACATTTATCAAAATAAAAGTGCCATCGATGTTAACATACACTTTAAAGCTCTTTCTTTTGTCTGATTTAAGGCGTTGTGGAACACTTGACAATATATCACTTCCTTAATGTTAATGTAATGTTCGATTTGTATTGTCTACATTTGTTCTGCAACAATACAATCTTGCTACACTGCAGCCACGAGTTGCGCGCGCATGTCATTTTTTATTACTTTTTAACTTGTATTTATTACAATTAGGCTCTCTTTTTCTATTTCTGCGAGACACGTCAATTAAGCAGGCCGAACTTGAGTTCTCCAGGCCAAAAGTGACAGGAGAACTGTGACTTTCGGCCTGTTTTAAAGTAAACAAAAGTTAAATGACAATTCTGAACCTTCAAACCAGTAAGAAATGTGAAAGTTACATATATGGTTCAAAATAAAACAGTTTACTGGACATAGGACTTTATTTTATGGCCAGAAAACAGATTACAAATACTATAAACCAACAAGGTTTGATTTGAATGACCACATGACCTGACAAATCTATGACATGACATTTCCTAACTTACAGGGTGTCCAATTGTGAAGCTACATCGCACTTTTCCCTTCTTAAAAAAAATAAGACTATAGATCCAATTTAACTATGGGTTTGGGAACCCTATTTGATCTACATACTGCAGTTCTAAACGTCAAATCTGTATCAGCACTTGTCACTCCGGGATCAACAGGATTATCCCGGAAAACATCTTGTTGTAGGTCGAGTGGGCTTTGAGGAAGACTTCTCCTTACTGGAGACTTATTGACTATATCAAAGTTTTTCCCTGAATGACAAGCAACGCTCCCGAAATAGATGTAGTAGAAGGTTGAGGTAATTTATTCGATCACCGCTCAGATGACGTTTCTAACTCCAGACTAACAGTAGAGTTAAAGAATCCTTACATTTAAGAATATTGTCACAATGGAACATTCTTATGACATCATTGACTAATTAAATAAGTTACTGAACTTAACACTTTTATAATAATTCCATATGCCTAAAATTTAGTTAGTAATATAGTTGTCTATCTAATTTTTTTTAAATATCTTGGACCCGTTTTTCTGAGGTTCCATTAGATGGAGGGCACAGAACACATATCCTCACGGATAGAAAAAAAAGCTTAATGGAGGGCGGGGCCTAAAAAAAAAGCTTCGGATCGCATCCGCTTGGGGACGCTGGAGTGAAACAGAACTACAGGTGCGGAATGAACGCCACCAGAAAATATGTCACAGTTTACTTTGGCAGTTTACCTGTTACCTATGATTAAAAAAAATATGTCAAAATAGTTCTGAATGAGAATTCGTCTTGGTGTTGGTGTGCATTTTAAATCCAGATAAATGTTTCCTAAATTCAAAAAAAAAAAAAATCAGATTTTACACAAAACACAAGAAGTTTGGCCGTTTTTGCTCTACTCGGAAGAAAAATACGTCAATATTCAATAATGAGGAAAAAGGTTTGTTTGGACTTCAGTTCAAAATCAGTTCTAAATTGGACTGCGCTTGCGCATTTGGTGATATCAAACCTATATAAAGAAATGCGAAAGCGTAGTTCAATTCTGAACTGAAGTCCGAACAAATTATTGAAAATATTGACATTTAGTCTGGGAGACGACCGCATTTTTCCTACCCCGATCGAGTTATGTGTCGACACTATTATCAATATATAGTATTATGTGCATCTATTAACCTGTATTCCTGCCTGAGAGCAAATGCTGCCGGAAATATCTTTTAACAAATTATTAACAAATTGAAAAAAACGTAACACTACCCCCATCGAGTTATGCCCTAAGTAGGGTATTAGATTGAAGGTCTCGATGTCCCCTATCCAAAAAGTCGATCCTGCCTCTTGAGAACTTGCCGGAAAACGGTGGCAGGACGGCTTATTGGGGCAAGGGCCCGCGGTCTCTGCTTTGACACCTATCAAGCTTTGCACTAAATGATGTGTCAAATTAAAGGTGTCAATAAGTTGATTTAAGGTCTGTTTGCACAGAAATCACAGGATTGACTTAAATATCGGATTAAAAATTGTGAAATAAACACCGCCTAAGCCGATGTTAAGCCAGCTTAAATTGGCACATTAGCTAAAGGATTAAAAGAATTTATATGCAACACGTCAGTCACAGCAGGTAAGGGCAGTCTTGACAAACCATCAGCATGAATAATTTGAGAACCCTTTTTATATTCAATACTAAAATTATAAGCTGACAAGAATACAGCCCAATGGGTTATTATTGATGTTGCAATGGTAGGTAAAGACTTTGATGGGTTAAATATAATTTTTGGTGCCTGATCATCTGAAACTAGAGTAAACGCACGCCCATACAAGAATCTATGTTTTACAGTGTAAACAATTGCCAGTGGTTCTCTCTCTAGCTGAGAATAATTTCTTTCTGCCTCAGAGATAGTACCTACCAGAAATAAACCATATGGGTCTATCAAAACTATTTATGGTATGACACAGTACCGCCCCAAATCCATAAGAACTGGAGTCACAAATTAGTTTAAGTAGTTTCACAGGATCATAATTGACAAGCATTTGATTATCTATTAATAATTTTTTTTCAGCAGAAAACGCCTCCATATAAGCTTTATCCCATTTTAATTCCACCCGTTCTCTAATAAATAGTATAAGGGTTTCAAGACCGATGACAACATCCTTCAACAGCCTTCAGCATCAATCCTATGCCCAAAATACTCTACAGAATCAGAAAAAAATCTACATTTTGATATGTTCACTTTCACATTATACTCTGCCATTCGAGACAGCACCTGACACACATTTTTGTAACAGTCAGCAAAATTTTTACCCATGACCAAATTGTCATCCAAGTGACAAATAATACAATTCAAACCACTTGAAATTTTATCCATAGTCATTTGAAAAATTTCTGGGGTACTGGTAATCCCATAGGTTAGCCGAGTATATCTATACAACCCAAAATTCGTGTAAATGGTCAAAAGTTCCTGAGAAGAGGTATCCACAGACAATTATTGATAGGCACCCAACAAATCGAGGATACAAAATACAGAACCTCCATTCAATTTTGCTAAAAGGTCATTTATATTTGGGAGAGGATATATATCCTGACGCAACACTTGGTTGAGGGTAACCTTAAAATCCACGCAGACCTTGATATCCACTTTTTTTTTTTGGTACAATTACAATAGAACCAAAATACCCTCATCAGCCATCTCATCTAGCTTAAGTTTCAATTTATCTTGTGAACAATGGGGAACATTGTAAGGTATCCGGAAAATAGAAGTAGTATTTTCTTTGAGTTTCAATTTAACCTCAAACACCTTTATGGATTCCTCAGTTGAACTCGAAAATACTGATGGAAACTTTGCTGCAAAATGAGAAAATGCTTGGCCTTTATCAGTATTTCTACTACGTTCAGAAAAGTAAAAATATTGTTTCTCCACATTGGACTCATTATATCTAACCAATCACGTTCCAGCAGTGGTGTGAAATTTCTCAGTTTTAATGACTAATAAGAATAATTCAAGCTTTTGAATATTAAAACAAAGACTGACAAATATTTCGCCCACTACTGAAACTGATTGACCTGTCACAACACTCAACTTAAAACTAACAGGTTTTAGGGTAGACCCCTAAACAATTTTTGAAAAATTACATTGGAAATCACTGACCTTGATGCTCCTGAATCAATTTCCATAACAATAATCATACCATTTAGTTGCAGGCTAATTTTGTTTGCATACTTTGGCTCAGTTAAAGCTGCCAATCGTGACAGAACATCATCCGTACTGCTCAACACATTCAGAGGCACCCGAAGCAGTCTCAAACGCCACTGGTTCATCTAAGCTATGTAGACTTTTTGCTCGGCACATTGATGAAACGTGCCCTTTTTTTCCACAAGAAAAACAATTCCAATCCATAGCAGGGCATGTAGATGGTTTATGAGCTCTTCCACAACGAAAACACTTCCGGCTACCCACAGGCCTAATATTTCTCACCAACTTCCTAGAACCTGCACTTGGACCAACATTTTTTTTTTGTATAAACTGCGCTAACACCCTGGACACTATTATCTGGTTGAAATAATTTTGTTTGAGCATCTGCTAGCTCAAAACTTAAAGCTTATTCCACAGCTGACTTAAATGTCAAGTTTTTTTCAATTAATAATTTTCTTTGCTAAGAAGGTGATATCAAACCACATACGAAACGATCTCTTAAGGCATCATCTAGAAAAGTATTAAATGAGCATGAGTTTGAAGCATTTTTCAATTTTATCACAAAAGATGACACTGGCTCAGCTGGATTTTGGGTATACTCATAAAATTTGAATCTTTCAGCAATAATAATTGTTACTGGACTGAAATGATTTTTCAAAGTCGTTTTCAGTTGTAATCTTTGTAGCTGGCTAAATCAGGTGCCAAAAGAGTCTTAAGCACTTCGTATTAGCACCCAACAAAAATATGAAACATTGCTACTTTTCTCTGATCTGAAACCTCATTACAAATAAACAGTTGGTCCAGACGTTCGAGTCAACTTACAAAGTCACAAGATTCCGGATTAAATGGTCCTATTAATGCCATTATAAATAACTACTAGGCCAGGGCAGATAATTTTTTTCGTAACATAAAATTTAACAGCAAACTATCGATGCAGTATTGTAAAGGATCATTTATAGATGCTAAAAACCAAAAATGCAACATCTAATTACTTTTAGGGGATTTTATAAACAATATTTAGTGCAAAAATAGAGCTTTTTTTTGTTTATTTCACTGTATTTCGAAAACTAATGATCGGATGGTTTTGCAACTATGGCAATAGTTTTAGAGCATTGAACAAGCTTTAAAATGAGCCATTATACAACCCTGTAGGTCTTTTAGTCTTCGAGAAATGATTTTTTTCCCCCAAAAAAAGAGATTTTCGTAAAAAATTCCTAACTTTTTTAATTTTCATGCTAGACAATTAATTTTTTCTCCGAATGACAGTAAAAGCAGCCTTTTAATGACACTTGACAGGATCAAAAGTTGTATTTTCACTGCCTAGGCAGTAAAACTGGACTTTTACTGCCTGGGCATTAAAAGTGACAGTGTCACAACGTTCCAGGTAATAATTTCACTCAATTTGGTATTTGAAATTGACGGTGACAATGACAATTGTCAAAATAATTTAATTATTTGGATAATAATAATGAATGAAATAAATATAAAAAAGATGTCCATGTGTGAATTTGAACATTCGGAGAAAAAATTATATGTTTTACATGGCAGAAAAGCAGATTTAATGCCTTGGCTGGTTTCCTAGCCTCGGCTATGCCTCGGCTATGAAACACCAGCCGCGGCATTAAATCTTCTACTTTTCTGCCTAGTAAAACAAATAACTATTTTACACATACATAGTAGATGAGGCAGGCCTTATTGTGCCCAAATTTTGGCCCGGTCCGATGGGTCGTTTCGGCATAATACCCTTGTCAAGCAAAATGGGGATGTTTCTAAAGCAGTCTGTCGAATTGAGGATAATTTTTTTATATTTATTTTGAAAAGTCCACTGATAAGTCGAAATGCCAAACTATCGATCCTTTATCTCAGATTTTCCATTTAATTTTTTTATCGCAAGTAAAACGGCTCCAAACATCACTGAAAATGGAAAAAAAATGTAATTTTTCTACGAGCGTGCGGGAAATGGCTCTTCCCGCACGATTTGCTGTGCGGGAAGACTTTCTTCCCGCACCGGTGCGGGAAGAGATTTCTTCCCGCACTCAGTGCGGGAAGAGTTTGAAATAATCATTGTGACATGGAATTGTTTGTATTGTTGATACACCTATACCTGTACCTTTACCTTTTTATAAATACCTTTTAAATACATTTTTAATTCTACCTTCTGCATAATCGCATTTTATTTAAATTAAACTCTTCGTAACATCAGCTTTAGTATGCTCGTAGAAAAAATATAGTTCCTAACTCTTGCGGGAAGAAAATAGCTATTGCGTGGGCGGGGGGGAGCTCGCTGTCACTCCGTTTGAATTCCTGTCAATTTTTTCCATTTTCAGTCATGTTCGAAGCCGTTTTACTTGCGATAAAAAAATTAAATGGAAAATCTGAGATAGAGGATCGACAGTTTGGCATTTCGACTTATCAGTGGACTTTTCAAAATAAATATAAAAAAATTATCCTCAATTCGACAGACTGCTTTAGAAACATCCCCATTTTGCTTGACAAGGGTATTATGCCGAAACGACCCATCGGACCGGGCCCAAATTTGGGCTCAATAAAGCCTGCATCATCTACTATGTATGTGTAAAAAATTAATTGTCTAGCATGAAAATTAAAAAAGTTAGGAATTTTTTACGAAAATCTCTTTTTTTGGGGGAAAAAAATCATTTCTCGAAGACTAAAAGACCTACAGGGTTGTATGATGGCTCATTGTAAAGCTTGTTCAATGCTCTAAAACTATTGCCATAGTAGCAAAACCATCCGATCCTTAGTTTTCGAAATACAGTGAAATAAACAAAAAAAGCCCTGTTTTTGCATTAAATATTGTTTATAAAATCCCCTAAAAGAAATTAGATGTTGCATTTTTGGTTTTTAGCATCTATAAATGATCCTTAATAATATTGCATCGATAGTTTGCTGTTAAATTTTATGTTAAAATATGGCTGTTATTTCGCTAAGTGCCTTGGCCTATACTTACACTGGTCACTGGGCAAATTAAATTGAAAGCACACACAGCAACAACACTACTGATGTGAAATGGATTCGAAGTCACTAACTCGTCGCCAAAATATGCTATGTATTTACCTAATGTTTTGACAATAAAACATAAAAACAGTTTACTGGACACAGGACTTTATTTTATGGCCAGAAAACAGATTACGAATACTATAAACCAACAAGGTTTGATTTGAACTCAATGGATTTGAATGACCATACTGTTGGAAACATGTTCCAACAATCATGCTATCTCTTTTTGATGGCAAAATATTTTTATACATATAAAGTTTGCAACACTGCAGCGTTGTCGTCATGTCTATTTTGTCATGTCTGTCAATATATTGCGCGCCATTTTTGTCATTGCAGCAGTGTAGCTTGGAGCTTGTCCACGTTAACAAGCATCCAGAAACCTTTTCACATTTTAATAAATTTTATAATCTAGCTCTGCCCTGTTGGGCATCTAAGCAAGCTCTGGCTTCTTGTCATCTTGTAGTAGTAATTGTAAATAGTGTAAATATTGTGTAAATTGTTGTAAATATAGTGTCAGTGAAAACCGCGTGTGTTTTAGTTCCCTATCCAGTCGATCATCCAGTCCACCTAATTATACAGTCCACTAATTATCAAGTTATTTATCTTCCATTATGTGGTTTTGCACATAATTTTGGCCAGTTCGATCCGGATACTGGATAGTTCGGAACCTAAAAGTGCTTTAAAAACCCTCAAAAAGTGCCTTTTTAGTGGTTATTGATTGTTCCATCGTGATTTTTGGCGCCATGTGATGCAAAAAATCAATCATCCACTGTGCAGTCTGCACGTGTCTCAAACAACGTTGGGTTCCACGTGCCACCAGCGAAGGTTTCCGCCGGAACCGGAAGTGCGTAAGTAGAGTGGGGCGGAGCAAACAAACTTCACTTGTCAAATTCAAAAGGGTGCTTCTTTTTCTCGTCTGGTTCAACCCAAGTCACCCCGGGTGCAGTATCCTTGCTTGGTGCAATGAAGTACAGCCCCGGAGCAACGAACATGAAAGTGAGAGTTCACCACCCCGACAGCTTAACCTCAAATTAAATGTCAAACATTTGTTTACGTTTTGTTGTTTGTTGTTTGTGTATTTTGGATTTTTGCAGTGAATTTGAGTGAATTTGCATTATTTTTGAAAAACTGAATTTTTCGCATTAATTATTGCTATTTTTTCATTATTTATTTAAAGGATGAACAATTATCCGTTTTTCGTTTTGTTTAGTTTTTAAAAAAAAAAAAAATCTAATTTATTAGGTAATTTTAAATTTTGTTTATAGATTTCTTTTGATATTTTCTTATTTTTTTGATTGTAAACTTTGTAAATATGGCTACCAAAAAGCAAATTGATAAATTATTGTCAAAGAAAAAGCAAGCAATCGACTCCATGGTTAGAATAAGTCGTTATATTTCCGATCACAAATCTGATCCTGACAGTGAGTATAAAACCGACCAATTTTTAGTTCGGAAGGAAATATTGCAGGACAGTTTTCAAAAGCTTAAAGACATTCAAGTTGAAATTCTGTGCCTTGATGGTAACTATGATGATTCAATTGATGATGTAGAAACTCTTTTTTATGATGTCATTGTAAGTATTAAAAATTGTTTACCTAAATCTAATTTACCAGGACCAGCTAATACTAGTAATTTAGCAACTAATATTGCTCAATCGGTTTCAATTCCACCTACTCAAAGTAATAATTTTATTTCTGCTGCTAAATTGCCCCCAATCGAGATACCTACCTTTGATGGAAAAAATTTAACCAATTTCAAATCTTTTATCGATATATTTAATGCTGTCATCGATAAAAATCAACAGTTAAAAGATGTTGAAAAGCTCTTTTATTTGAGAAATTATTTGAAGGGTGAGGCTTTAAGCTTAATTGATAATCTGCCACTAATAAATTCTTCATATCAAGGTGCCATAGATATTTTAAATAACAGATTTAATAATGAAACTATGATCATAAATTCACATATTTTTTCTATTTTGGATATTCCTGCCATACAAAAAGGTACAGCTCATGCACTTAGAGATTTTGTAAGTCGCATCAAGCAGCAAATTGGAGCTCTCAAAAACCTAGCCCAGCCTGTTGACAACTGGGACATGGTGATGATTTGTATTTTAAGTAGAAAAGTTGACCAATTTACCAACAGAGCCTATCAAATAGATCGTGATAGTTCCAAATTGCCGACTTTGGATGAATTCTTGGCCTATTTAGAAAATAGAGCTACAGCCTTAGAGGCAACTAGTAGTACCCCAGAGCATAAAACTAAAGAAAAGGTTTACGGTTTATTAACAAAACAAACCAATGTAAAATGTCCCTTTTGTTCAATATCTGGACATAAACTGTATAATTGTAAAAAGTTCAAATCCGTACTAGTAAGGGATCGTATATCTTTTGTCGACAGACAGAATTTTTGTAAATTATGTTTGAATATTCATTCTGGAAAGTGTAAAATGTTGTTTCGGTGTGGTATGTGTCAAAAGGAACACAATACCCTGCTGCATTTGGACAAGCAATGTGAAAATAATAATTTTCCTACTGAACGCAGAGTCATGTATTCCAATGCCTCACAGCAAGAATCTGTACTTTTACCTACCTTAAAAGTAAAAATTAAATCTAATAAAGGCAAATATATTTACGCCCGAGGTCTGGTTGACACCGGCTCTCAGATTTGTTTAGTAACAAACAGTTTAGTTGAAAAGCTAGGATTAAAAGCCTTTAATAGTTCTTTGAATATCACTGGCATATCGGAGACTAAAACTAAAATTAATAAATCAATAAATTTAAATATTGAATCTTTGGTTTTTGATTATTCAAAAAACATAAAGTGTGCGCTTGTTGACACTATTACAAGCAATTTGCCTAATGTAAGTTTTGATATTTCAGAGTTTGAAACGCCTCGGAATATTCATTTGTCTGATGACAGTTTTTACCGCTCGGGACCGATTGATTTTTTATTGGGTGCAAAAATTCTGTACATATATTTGTAAAACATTTAGATTTATATTTATATTCAATTAGCTATACTCGTATATACATACATAATGTCATACTATGTGTTCCAGAAATGTTTTTAGCTTTAATTGTTAGTTAAGTTTTCGTTTACTGGATCATCATTGAAATCATACCTTTTTTTAAAAAAAGGGTTGCTTACTTTCTCTTTAATTTTTTTATTTTTTTTTGCTGGAAAATTTTACCTTGGTTTCATGTGAAACTCTAGGCCCCCCAGCATGTTGGAAACATGTTCCAACAATCATGCTATCTCTTTTTGATGGCAAAATATTTTTATACATATAAAGTTTGCAACACTGCAGCGTTGTCGTCATGTCTATTTTGTCATGTCTGTCAATATATTGCGCGCCATTTTTGTCATTGCAGCAGTGTAGCTTGGAGCTTGTCCACGTTAACAAGCATCCAGAAACCTTTTCACATTTTAATAAATTTTATAATCTAGCTCTGCCCTGTTGGGCATCTAAGCAAGCTCTGGCTTCTTGTCATCTTGTAGTAGTAATTGTAAATAGTGTAAATATTGTGTAAATTGTTGTAAATATAGTGTCAGTGAAAAGCGCGTGTGTTTTAGTTCCCTATCCAGTCGATCATCCAGTCCACCTAATTATACAGTCCACTAATTATCAAGTTATTTATCTTCCATTATGTGGTTTTGCACACATACGACATGAAGAATCTATGACATGACACTTCCTAACTTGCAGGCTGGGCAAATTGTAAAGCTACACTGTAAATTCTTCCTGATGAAATGTGGTAGGGCTATCAAGAAAAATAAAAAGTGATTAAAAAGTTCGGCTATGAAAAGTTCAAGGAATGGTGCACGGAAAGCACTAGATCATGCTTTTCTCATACTCAAAATCACAAGTAGTATTACCGTCAAAATGGTGCCATACCAAGTAACATTAGGAATTTGGAACCTTGTTTTTAAAGCTGCAAATGATTAATAGATTTTTTTTTTTAGTTTACCATCGGAAAAGGAGTTTGACAAATATGTGTTTATAAGTATGCAAATTGCAAAAAGAGTTTGGATTTCAAACAAAGTTGGTTGAATTCTTCAAGTCTTATCGGGGTGCTTGAAAATTACCCATACTTCTCATGAAACCTTATTATTCCAAATTTCATGAGTTTGAATAATTAACGAATGAAATTTATACTAGCTCGAATGAAAATTTCCTGGTTAATTACCAAGCACGGGTATTTAGAGAGAAAATATTTTTCGAGTCCTCAATATGAAAGCAAACAAAATATGAAATAACTGTTGTACAATTTAACATTTTGGGTGTATGTACTTTACAACACAAACAAAACCGTTGGTTTGTAATAAAATCAATTAACAGGAAGCAGCCGAACAATCAATATTCTGGAATTTCGTTTTTTTATGTGGATGAAATGATAGGATTTTTTTGTTTGTTTACGAAATAATCCCCTGAGAGTTTTTCTACATATACAAGGTGCCTTCGATAATGCATCATTTTGATGCGATGGTCACCGCCGCTGCAAGACATGGACTCGACAACACCACCTGCAGGTCGATAGGCAACATGCTTAAGTACCGACTCTAGAAGCTCACGTTACTCGAGGATGCCCCCAAGACGACGTTATATCGCCACTTCTATGGAACTTAGTGGCGGATGAGTTACTCGTGCGTCTCATATCACAGGGTATGCAGCGATGTAGCGCTAGTCGTTCAAGGAAAACATGGCCGAGATTCTAAAATCACGATTCGACACACGACTCGATAACGATACCGGCCTTGTCGTCTCGAAAGGTACAATTCCAATGAGATTTCTAACCTAGAATCGTCGGAAAAATCGTCTCGTTGTCGAGTCGTATGTCGAATCGTGATTTTAGAATCCCCGGCCATCTTGCTGAATGAGCAGAAGTTATGCAAACAGCCCTGATAGCTGTACAATCCTCGTGCGAGGAAGCATACCTCATGGTCAGCGCCAGAAAGATCGCGATAGTACCTTTCACTAAACAGAGGAACAGGGGTGAATACAACCTAAGCATATTCGGGAAAAGGATTAAAATGGTCTAATCCTGGATGCGAAGTTAACCTGGAACTCACATCGAGAGCAGAATCTCAACAAATCAAAAATGTGTCTAGTTAGATGCAGAAGTCTGGTGGGAAACCCATGGGGTCTGAGACAGACTAAGTATGATGGTGTCGTAATGCAAATACCCCATAAATAAGGCTTTAATCGACAAAACTAATGGCGTTTCCGATTGGTAGATCTAGTGCTGAACTAGTGCAATTTTTTTTTATTTCTGTCTTTCCCTTCTACAGGTCGATTAAAAGGAAGCAAATACACTCAGTGCGCATTGAATCTACCAAACGGAAACGCCATAAGCATAAGATTAACTTGAAAAATAATTAATGACACCAGCACAGAATGACACAATCTTGAATGACACACAAATACAGGTAGACATGATCCGATTTAAAGCGGACGACCCAATGACCTATTAACACAGATAGATAGAACATCTCATTGATAAAATAGCTTTGTTTTGGTTGACTACATGTTTATGGGCCAGGGGGGGTGAGCTGTGAAAGCGGCTAGGAGTAGGGATTCAAATCGCATACTTGGCAACTCTGAAAATGAAACCAGAATCAGTGCTACAAAAGTGTATCCTTATCCTTATCTTTTACATAATTTTAGAAAAAGATGCGGATACGCTCACTATGCACTGATTGACAAATTGAAATTGTCACCTGTAGGTCGCATTTTGACATGACAATTGAATAGAAACCGCTGATTGGTGAAAAGGTGGAATTCGAGGTGGAGTTTATTTTTTTGCAGCGTTGCCAATTTTCATTGAAAAATAATCACTTTCCACGTATTAGAGAAAGAAACAAAATAACACAAGGATTAATAAGTAGTGGGGAGAGATGCGGTTCCTGGGATGTAGTCAACCTATATTATTGTTCATTGTTCTGTCTATCTGTGTTAATTGGTCATTGGGACGACCGTTCTTAACCTGTAAATATTTTTTAAGTTACTGCGATTTTGGTTATTGTGTGGTTATAAATGACGTCACTAGCAATAAGCCCTTTGCGACGTCATCGTTTGACATTTTTATAATCGGTATTTATCCACCTCGAGAGCAGGTTTATCAACCCCTACTCTATCAAATTACACAGAAAAAAGGCGGGAATCGTCAAACCGCCAAAATAGTCCTTGGGCTCAGCCAGGTGCCGTTAAACACGTGTTTTTTGTATATTTTGGATCTTAAAAAGTGTAATGTTGTTAATGTTAGCTGCACGCTGAAGCTGCATTAATGGAAGGATCCTAGCAATATCAAATGTCACTCAATTTTGAGGGAAACGACATAATAGTGTATGTGATTGATATAGAAACTGCAGCCTTGTTGCTTCATGGTATCTAATTTTAAATATTTTAAAACCGATCTTGTACATTAACACATCATCATTGATCACAACCAGACCGTTAATGCGTCTTACCACCGACCGGTTATAAGTGCGTTTGATGTCAATACCTTCTCAAGGTTAACCAAAGGGATAACCACGGTAAAGATCGGTGGTTCGCTTTAAATCGGTTATGGTATTAAAACATAAATGTGTATCACCACATTCTTCCCAGGCTTTTTTAAAAACATAATCGGTCAATTACTTTGGAGACTGACGGTTTCTTCTGAGTCGGACTAATATGAATTCATCTCTGGATGTGTCCAAGTGTCATGGGATCATCATTCTGATTATCAGGTGTTTGTGCATCTTGTTTATAGGAGTTACTTTCTTGTTCTGACTCAATACGAGATTGAAAAGGATTTTCACTATCATCATCATCATCAAATTCAGGTGCACTTTCACGTGGTGCTAGATGTCTTAGATTGACAGTATCTTCTCTGCCATCAGGAAAATGAACAAACGCACAATCTGGGTTTGCTTTCAGCAAGTACACCTCCTCCACAAACGGGTTGTGTTTACTTTTCCTAACATTATTTTCCATCCAAACAGCGCCAGGACTTGAAAACCAAGAAGGATAGCTTGTCCGTTACTAGATTTACGAGAATGTTTGAACATGCGTCCATGAGGTGTTTGATTTGTTGTAACACACAAGGGAGATCGGATAGCATGCAATGCATCTTCGAGAACCCTCCCCCATTGTTCTTTTTTCAGAGCACGAGACTTCAGTGCGAGCGAAATTGTTTTCCCCATTGTACCATTAAACCTTTCTACTTGACCATTGCCTTCCGGATTACAAGCAGTCGCTCTGCTAGTGGCTATACCTTTTGAATGAAGATATTCCTTCAGTTCTTTTGACATGAAAGAGCTTCCTCGATCAGAATGTATGTACGAGGGCATTCCAAATATTGAAAATAGATTTATGAAACATTTAATCAAAGGCCCTGTAGTCATATCAGGGCAGGCGTAAGCAAAAGGGAATCTTGAGAATTCATCTACAATTGTTAATAGGGAACGATTTGTTGAGGATGTTGGAAGAGGACCTTTATAATCAATGTTGGGCTTTTCAAATGGTCTGATTTTATTAGTATTCCTTGATTTTTACTGAACGTCGGCTTGAGCTCTCTGCAAATAGTGCAGGCTGTGGTCATTTTTCGTACATCATCTATAGATTAAGGTAAATTTTGAGATCGAATCCACTGAAACATTCTAGTTATTCCAGGATGACAAAGTGCTACATGTAACTCGTATGATTTATTCTCAGTTGAAGCTCCACATACCCGAGATAAAGTATCTGCTACGATATTCTCATTTCCTGGATGGTAGACTATGTCATAAGAATAGAATAAAAGTTCGAGTCTCTAGCGTTGAATTTTTTCATTTTTTATTCTACTACTATGCTTCGTGTTGGACATGAATGAGACCGATCTTTGATCTGTAATCATCTTGAAATGCCTTCTACAATTGCTAGTGCTTCTTTTTCAACTGCTGAGTGGTTTTGTTCACTATATGATAGAGTTTTCGAGAAAAACTCAACTGGTCGTCCAGACTGGCTCAGAATTGCTTCTATTGAATGTTCGGAGGCGTCTGTTTCCACCACAATGAAATGTTATGTGCGTTTTTATTCTTATCAAATTTTACCGATGGATCCACCATTCTATGTCGGTCATTGTCATTTTCCATTCACTAAACAAAGATAGCTTACTCATCGGTGAATTCACCGATGAGAATAAAAACGAGGGGGTTTTCTTCAATGGCCGTGACAGCTGATTTGATTGATGTCATTTTGACTTTTATCTTAAAAAAAAAAACACACTTTACTAACAATTGTATGAATTTTCTTGGAGAATCTAGGTATCCATTTAGAGTAATGAGCGAACATGCCCACATCTCTTTGATGTGAAGCTTTATCAGTTGGTACTGGCAGATTCTGTAGCGGTTCAAGTCTTGCAGGATCAAGTTTAAGTGTTCTGCTTCCTATAAGATATCCCAGTAGTTTAATTGTCTTTTTCTTGAACGAACTTTTACTTTTATTTATAGTTAGGTTGTACTTTGAGGAAAACCACATATTTAAAATATTATTTTTTCAAATTTTAACTTAAAAAAAAAAACGTTTACTATAGAAAAAAGCAAATCGTAAATGTTGCAACCTTGTATCAACTTTGTATGCGCTGTCAACCAGGGACGAACGAAGGCGCGCTACAAGGTACCGAAGCGAAGGAGAGACAGAGATTGGGAGACTAAGAAGAAGGTTATCCGCCATCTTTCATTATTCAATTTTTTTTGTATTAAGCTGGGTATTGATTTTTAATTTTGTATCAAACTGGTTGTTCAATTCAATTTTTGATTAGTTTGTGTGTCATAAGGAGCGATCACAGGTCAAATGAATAAATGTTATTTTGTTTTTGAGCATGTGCATTATGTGCATTGTTCATGTACTTAACAAAAATCGTTTCATGCTGTGAACAAAGCAGATGAAAAGTAAATTAAAACCAACGAAATTATGTGCTTTCTTTTGTGCTGGGATTTTAATTTTTGGTGTTCAGAATGTGCATTACGTGCCTTGTTGAATCTACTAACCTTTTCCTACTCTGACGAGTGAATATCCTAGCAAACAAAGCAGAGAGATATTGGCTCAAAGTAACAACTATATTTGAGTAGCATCCCGTACGAGACCTCAGTACCTGCTGGTGAAACTGGCTAACAAAAAACTCTTCAGTATTGAATATAGGTAGTATTGATTGAATTTAGTGTGTGGAATTAAAATTTTAGCACAAGGACAGGGTCGGTACCTGATTTAAACTTTTACTGACTTGAATGATTGACTCTCAATTAATTATTAAAATGACACAGTATGTTTTGATTTTTGAGGAATGTTAGTTCGAGGATTTCTCTGCCGTACTCTTTCCCCTCGTTAGTTCCAGGTACGATTTACTTTAATAATAAAGTAAGTAGACGTTTCATAAATTTTCCGTTTATTTCACATATCACAACTTCCCTAATTTTGCTAGTATCGGGCGCATGTTCAATAAAGAAAATTGAGTAAGTTTCCACAACGTAGGTCCTATTTGCTTTTCATTTCGTTTTTCATAGGATTTGTTAATAATAAAAATTATCACCGTTCAATCTTGCTGAACAAACCCGGATATGTTATACTACAACTTTTTACCAGCTGTCAGAAAAGCTGATAGATTCTTATTGTGTTTTTCTTGATTTTTTTCCACAAATTGTTATATCATCGAGATATACGTAGACGCTTTCTAGATTCTCTTGCCTGATTATTGTATCTATGACTCTATCTATGATAAGCGTCAAGACAAGTAAACTTGTTGATTGTTTGAGAATAGTCAACAACCATTCTCTTTTTATGATTTTCGTTCTTTGTCACAAGAACTTATGCTCAGCAGGTAGACGTGCTTTTCTAAATTATACCTTCTAAAAGAAGCTTTTGTACTTCACTTGAAATAAATTTGGCATCATCATGTGAAAATGTTCTCGATTTTGTAGCGATTGGTTTACATTGCGATGATAGCAGAAGCTAGAGAATAATGCTTTGCTTCAAGTACAGTCATTTTCGTCCTCCAAAATAAACGGTCAACATTATATGTTGCTTAAAAATGTCATGACCAACGATAATATCAGAACGGAGGTCTGGTAGAACCGAAACTTTCACGTTTGCATACTGATGATCAACAATCTTGAGGTTGATAACACAGAGTCCTTTGATTTGTGCACGCAGAGAAGTTTAAGCCACAGACCGTAGCCTTTACTTGGATGAATCGGGAGATTATTGAATAAAACAAAAAATGACTCATTCAAGAGAGCTGCCAGTATCTATTAACGCATCTGCCAATAACTGATTGATTTCTACTGGCACCGCAGTTTTTAATAAACTTCCAGGAACAGAAGTCAATGTTTGAGACTTTAGATGCAGCTGCACATCGATTTGAACTTCGACAAACAGTCGAGAAATGTCCTTTTTCAATGCATTTTGTTTGAATGTAGCATGCAGGGCAGGACAAACTGAGTGATCATGTCTTCTATTTCCTAATAATGGCATGTAGAAAATTTCCCGGTAGCACTCAAAACAGTGTATCTTTGTTGCTGCACTTGAGGATTTTCCGCGTTACTGGAATTGATGAAATTTGCTGAAGCTGTTTGGTATACCCCAAAATGTTTTTGAGCAGATTCAAAAGACAAAGCTTGTGATGTTTCATCTAAAGTTAGATTACTTTTTTCCAAGAGGCGTTGACGAATTTCATCTGACAATAAGTCTTTAATGAATGCATCTCTAATGGAAAGTTCGCAATGTTCTTTGGCAGTTACGTTTTTGAAGTTACAATCTTTGCTGAGCTGATTCAAAATTTGAATGTACTGGCTCATGTTTTCTCCATGTCCTCGTAGAAATAATATTTCTTGAAAATGTTTGATGTTGTGGTTTTATGTAGATGTTATCTGAGATACTCACAGCATCAGCGTAGGTTTTTGCTTCAGAAACGTATTCGAACTGGTTGTGACTTACATAGTTTGTGAGCAGTTGCAGCTTTTGTGCGTCCCCTATGTCCTTTACTGATGACATGGAGTTCTGGAATGTAGTTTTCCATTGACACCATTCCTTCGCTGTATTTGATGAGCTGGGATCAGTATCAAATCTTCCAGGTCTCAGGAGCTTGTCCATAAAGTCGATTAAATTGTAGTATAGCAAATACCCCAGAAATAGGGCTTTAATCGACAAAATTGAGCATAAGATTAACTTGACAAAATAATTAATAACACAATCTTGAATTTGAATGACACACAAATACAGGTAGACATGATATTAAAACACCCACACATGGTATGGCTTGTCATACTCATAGTTGTATACGGAGCTGCAATATTGTGGACAAAAGCACAACAACTAACGACGATCAATAAACTGAACTGCCTTCAGAGACTGGCATGTCTGTGCATCACCGGGGCTACGAGAAGCACACCTACTGCAGCGCTAGAAGCAATTCCAAAATGGCAGCAATAGCTATCGCCCACCCGATGAGGGCTGCCAAGGCAAGGAAAGAAACATCCACACAAAGGCTATCGACCTGATGGACAATAATATAGTGGAATTGCAAACGGATCAAATGGTGGTAAGTCATAAGATTGAAAACCATTCAGTCATATGCGACCCAAGCATATGGCAGGAAGGAACATCTCACATAATAAAAAGATGCCGTATATAGAGAAAGACCAACATCAGAACAAAGCATCCCTTTCGGGCCAGGTTTATAACAACCAGAACATAGGCATTCCCGCAGACAGTCAGGCGGCGGCTGCTCTAAAAGCTCTGAACTCACTTTGATTTACTTCGGAGATAACGATGGAATGCCTACACGATCTGGAAGCTCTGTCGTTTAGGAATAATTGGATAAAGCTCCTGTGGGCATTCGGGGATAGAAGGCAACGAAAAGGCTGACGAACTGGCCAGAGCGGGCGCAGCTGCACCTTACACAAGACCGGAACCCACATTTGGGATATCGAAGCAGGTTATAAAGACAACAGTTGAAAGGTAATCGACCCACAAACACCTCCATTTTTGGCGGTCTACACCTGGAGCAAGACACTCGGAAGGGATAATTGGAAACCCCTGAAAGATGCTAACAGGTGGAGTATCTACTGTCACTAATGCATACTCATGAAATGGAGCCAATGGAGATATACTTTTCAGGCCTTTGAATTATACAAAATTTAAACCCCACAAAAAGCTCCCAAAACCTTGACTTAAATATGCTTGTATAGTTTGTGTTTCCTATTCGGAGCACTATATAAATAGTAACACATATCGCAAGTAAACATCCATTGTTCTATATTTGTTCAATGAATATGTTATAAATTTATACTAAATAATTCAACATTGTTTCAGGAAGTGCAATCGAACACATATGTGAAGAAACAAACGAAGAGGTAACACTTGATAGGACCCTTCTAATTCGAGCTGCCAAATGTCTTTTAGCTGCCATCACTAGAGTATTACTTTTAGCGGACATTGTAGTCGTCAAGCAACTTCTTTTAGCAAAAGATAAGGTAGGAACTTACTTTAATTTTCATTTGCCTTCCATATTCTTCTTATACATCCTTGAAATTAGCGTGCTATGCAAGTAACTTTGACTCAAAAATCTTGTATCGCAATCTAAACTCTTGACTGGCTACTTATATGATGCATGAGAGATTACAAAATTTAATAGTATACTCGTGTGAAAAACAATGAGTGAAAAATTACAGTAAAGCACATTTTAATTAATTTAAGGCCGCGTTAATGGCCGCCATGTTCAAATTTAGTTTTTGAAAATGACGACTGCGTCACTCTACACATAGGGTACCAATATTTTATTATTTGTCCAAAACAAAATCTGTTTGTCGGTGGAACACTTCGTGACAGAGAAAGACAAATAGGTATACAATTATGATGCTTCCAATGTAGCTTTTTTGCCGTAGCGCCATCTACTTGAAATGGCTTGAACTGTTTTCACCTTCAAAATTCGTTTGAAGGTCATCTCAAAAAATCCGCAATAATTTCCAAAATCCTTTGGCATAAACACTATTTGTTATATTATCTACAATCTCTACAATTAGCTTTTTTTTTAGTTTTTCGTGGTTATCAATAAAATATGCTTTTCACGGATCCAAGCTTGATAAGCATGCAAATATGCAACCACCAACACATTTAATTGTTTTGGTGATTGCGAACGTGATTTTTGAATTTAAAAAAAAGGCTGAATATCGAAACACCAAAATAAGGAATTGTAGATAATCGATCAAATAATGTTTATGCCAAATTTGAGCCAATTTTGATGTGCCGTTTTTTTAAAGACCTTAAAACAAGTTTCAGAAATCAACCAATCACAGTTTAAACATGGCGGCCATTAACGCGGCCTTAAAAATGACAAACATGATATTAAAACCACAAAATCAACAGTTAAAATAGTATTTACGTACCCACTGCATTCTTATATTTTTCAATTATACACTTAAGCCTCTCCTAGCAAACCTGAAACGTTTTCAGTTTTAGTGCCAGGCTCAACTTTAACACATTCAACTTTTCCTAATTGCTCCTCCTTTGCCGGTGCTAGAACTTACTCCTCGGCTTCAAGACTGCATAATTAGAAGTCAGCAACTAGGTCCTTCAGTTTATTAGTCGACATTTGAAACGCCTCCGGCTTGGAGATATTTATTTTAATTTTGACTGAATACTTTGTGAGGTTTTGCCACAAAACTTTAAAATTAGTAGTCCTTCGTTTGTTCTAGGTTTCACATAGTTTAGATCGTCTAGGATCGGTGAATAATTTCACTGAATTCGTGAAGGCCTTTAGTCAATTCGGCGCCGAAATGGTCGAATTGGCTCATCTGACTGGTGATAGACAAAATGATTTGAAAGACGAGAGGAGAAGAGCGCAGATGGCCGCTGCTAGGCAGGTTTTAGAGAGATCGACGATGATGCTATTAACATCCAGTAAGGTGGGTTAATCGATTCCTTATTTTTGAATTTTCTTAGATAATATGATCTATAGGCAATTACTGGCTCTGGAAGGTAGAAAATACTAATAGTTTATAACATATTATAAAGCTGCTGTTCTGCTGAAGGTCGGCAAAAATTAAACTGGCAACATATACTCTGGCTTAATAAGCTTCTCTAAGAATAAATCAACCATCTGGACTTGAATTCTTCTAAATAAATTATTTATTACCGACACGCCTTTTTTGAAGCTAATTTAATTTTCTCCTAAAATATAAAGTATATTTCCCAGTCATCCTGTCTTTTTCTTCTATATTCAACAGATATGTCGGTTGTTCTCTGAGCCTTGTGATTATTAGTCATTTTGCTCCCTTCTACGGTATTTCGTATGCCCTGCCGAAACTATAATCCAGATTTTCTATTAAATAAACGTTGGGAGTCAGGAAAAGCAATCTGTGACAGATGTAATCAACGAAAGGAACTCCATAAATTAGTCTTTATGATTGACTTGTGCTTTCAATAAGAAACACTGTATAAGATATTTTCTGTAATTTCGGGAAATCTAAATATTTTACCACTCAATAATTAATAATGTAAATATGCCCCAAGTTGATCTGACAAGTTTACTTATTGATGGAAGTAAACAAGGGATTAAATAATTTATTTTGCTCCCTTGAGATTGAAAGATCCACTTTAGTCTCTATGTGAACAGCTTATTCCCGAGAAATTATTGGTTTAAATAATTCCGAAACTCTCAAGTCAACAAGTGAATTGTAACTGATTCTCAATCTAGGTCAAACCTGACTAAATTTCAAACTACTATCTTTTTTTTTCCTATTAAAATTCAGACGAGTTTAAGACACCCCGACAGTGCTCCAGCAAGAGAAAACAGGGACACGGTGTTCTGCCAGATGCGAAGGGCTATGGATCTCATCCATTATGTCGTTAAAGATGGGGTCTTGAACAATGGCGTTTCCGGCTCACATTCGCACCGGGAGGAGCTGGAAAATGATCGAGGGACGGCGTACGCTTGTATGCGACATTTGCAAAAATTGTTGGAGCATAGTAAAGTAACGATCGGTAAGGAAACTTTTTATTATTATTTTGGGAGTTAAATAATCGAATATTACATCAGGAAATAAATTGAAGATTGCAGGCAAGTTTTTTATGCTAAACGATGCACCAGAAGATTTTCATTTATCATAAGCCTCTAACTAAAACCCAAATAGATTCAATAAAATATCTCAATATCAATTTTATTCAAGTTTGCAAAATAAGTTATTGTCTGGCTTTATGATATTAAAGAATCCACCCTTCCTTATCTCAGTTTCCAGTCGTTTAGTCTGGTGTATCCGTAACACATTTTCTCTTGTATATATTTACACAAAACGTGTAACGCTTTCAGCCCCCTTTAGATGTTCCAGAAAGATAAATGGAAATCTCGCTTGCATGCACAATATCGAGGCGGCACAGTGGGCTGCACAACAATGAGCATTCAACAATAACTTACCCTACGGTAGGGATTTTTTTCAACTAGGAATGATAATAAACACTTGCATTTTTTTTCCAATGAGATGACATTCATATCATCAAAAGTAACGTAAGACAAATAGAACAATGCAAATAGATTCAGCTGATTCACATTATCAATCCTATGTACTGTACATACTTATATTTCAATTATTCAGCGCTGGCAATTATAATTATTATCACGGTTTACCGCTTACGTAAACCACAAGCACGTTCTTTAAAAACCAAGTTAACCGAAATCACAAAACAGTCAGCTCGCGCCGCTTGCATGCGAAAAAACAATAAAGTTTCCAGCTCGTGCACCAAAAGTGAAAAACCACAAAACTCGAGTCACTAAATGGGGTTTGCGCTGAATAGGTATTGTTACGCGACCGAAGAATCACGATATTAGCCATGCAAATACCTTTGATAAATTATGGTGCAATTTTGAATATTTCCATTAACGAAAATGGTTTATTTGTGTTTTAAAATTTCATTAAAAAATGCCTTGCTTTGAAAACATTCAATTTCTTCTACAAGGCTTCAACTGATTGCAAAGTTTAAAAAAGGCAACCGCGATATATACATACTATATTGATTTTTGAAAAATATTTTCCAGATCCCTCTTGTCAAGATACCCTTCCTGCGGCCTTAGAAGCAGTATTAGAAAGAACTCAGGATTTCACTGACAGTGCCTATACAAGCCATGAACATAGGGAAGCTATTTTAGAAGCAAGTGAAAGACTCAAAGCTGAACTAGACCATCTTTTAGGACTATATGCCAATGTGGTGAATATAACTAATTAATTAATCGCAGCGTAGTGTCTAGTTTAGAAAATACCTTCTATTCTATTTGTCTAGGTCCAGAATGATTTCGATATGGCAGCGAATTCTCCCGAAATGGAAGAGTCCGTGCAGGCTTGTATAAATTCAGCTCGTGATCTTTCCCGGCATTTGGCAAACGCAGCCATCCATCAGGCTCAGGATTTGAACACCGCTACAAAACAGGGCCTGGAGATGGTCGCAGCGATTCGACAACAGGCTATTTCCGGCGATATCGACAGATTGAATCATACCTCTGATCGGTTTCAGGATTCTATCGATCATATTTTGGAGGTAAAGAAACTATGCAGACTTCTATCAATTTTGTATCTACGACGTAAAATATATGCTGATTAAAATTTTAAGTCTTATAAATGCGAACAAATAATAATTTTCCATTAAACCTATAAAATAAGCGCTGCAGCCGAGAAATAATCTGTCTGTCTATTTTACCAAATGCTCCTAAAGCGATTTGAAGCGAATTTCCATTATTCACTCATGTATCTGGATTTATTGGCTTAATTCCTGGATTAGGCGCAGAGCGAAGCGCCAAAGCTGAATGCACATCTATATAACTTGAATGATTTAAAATTTGTTATTCGAAACCCCAAACGCGTTCATCAAATTAGATTGCTAAAAAGTTTTTAATGGTGCTGTAACGCCCCTCTTTATTAAACCATCATCTGTATTTGAAACCATATATTTCAGGTCTGCAAACTTTTGCGTCACGTAGCGGTTTCCGAGACACTTCAAGTGTCGGCGAAATTTACCGAGATAAATTTACGAGTATATGGACCTCAAGTGGTGACGGCTTCGAAAACAGTTTCCTCGCATCCCGGAAGTAAAATTTCCCAGGAAAATCTTGAAGTTTTTGCCGAGATGTATCAGTGGCTCGTTTCAGACGTTACGACGATAGTCAAGGACGTTTTAGATGCTAGCCAAGCCAAACCCGAAAAACAAGTTTATATGTCATTGCCTAGACCTGGGGTGAGTTTGAATTAATTTTAAAATATAATAATCTAGAGTTTCACTTCGACCCAACATTAGTATTTATATTACCATGTACAATAATAATTATTGGTAAAGTATGTATCCGTTGATGATGTGCTCTACTATTCTGAGTGTGTAGGAGTGACCTGCTCTGAAATAAACTGAATAAATGCAACAGATTAGTGGGATTGCTTTATCCATTACTTAACAAGGACAGTAAACTAACTCTAAAAAACAAACTATTACTGTACAAACAAGTCATCAGACCTTCATTACTTCACGGTGCAACAGTTTTTTCACAGACAACACGTCAAAATGAAAAGAAACTGCAGGTGTTTCAAAAAAAGGTAATCGGTAGGATGGTCGGCGCTCCGTGGTATGTCCGCAATGCGGACCTACATACGGACTTGAGCGTTGATACAATCCAGGAGTACCTTGTTGAGAAACATACGCAAACCCTGACAGGACTATTTTCAAAAATCTAAAAGCTCCACTTCTCTTATAGTGAATGAAATCCCCTTACCTCCTTTCCTATCCTTTCCCCACTCCCCTCCCTTTCCTTGAACAAAAATTGACATAAAACACAACACATGGCAATGAGTAGACTCACCCAAAATTGCGTAAGAGCGCTGTCACACTAACGTAGGATTAAACTCCAAAGAAAAAGGGTTTACCAGTTCTAGTGGGAGAATTCAAAATTCCATTCGGTATTGGACGTGGACGAAGATGATATCTATTTCTTCTGTAAATACCACCATCCTTAGACTGGACAACGTAACTTCTGGAATTTTTGTCTTCATTAACAACTTTACCAGGGACCCACTTCAGACTGTTGTATCATTACTGGTCCTTTAGATAATGGAGCGAGTGTTTTTTTGTTTTCATTGTAGTAGTGCTGATCTCGTTCTTGATTTGCATGTAACATTTCAATATGTCGTTCAGTATTAAAATTTGGTTTTAATTTGTTCCTTGAGCAAAGTAAGTCTGTTCTAAACTTTCTTCCCATTAACATTTCAGATGGTGATTCAAGAAACTTTTTGGGTATCGTGCTGACATAAAACTGTTGGAAATCTTTCCTATCAAAAGGTGGAGTGGGTGGACCATTATCTGACATTATTGTCATTGGTAAACCATGAGATGTGAAAACACTTAATAAGGCTTCAATAGTTGCAGTGGAATTTTTAAACAACGAAATCTCTTTCCTTTACTTGCATGAAATCCATGCCGATTTTCTCCCAAGGCAATTCTGGTACTTGATGCTGTTGTTAAGGTTGTTTTTCATTGGATTGTAATTTTTATACCTTTTACATTTTCTTTAGTTTAGTACAGTTTTGCGTTAAAATCGGACTTGGACTTGGTTTTGAAAGATGGCAAATTGAGAATTTTCAATTCATTAATGGCATTGTTGCCAGAAGTTGACGAGCTTCCTGCCACAATAAAATTAGTACGCAAGAAATCCACAGTGATTCCGCCCCATCACATTGGACTACTTTCGTGTAAGCCGGACAGCGACAAGTACCAAGGCGATGTGTTTATCGAACGTCGACAATCAAATAAACCAGGTGTGAATATATTTATAGTTCCAAGTTGTGTTACCTCAGCAAGTTTTTTGTATTCTTGATGTAGATAACAGCGAAGTAAAAGGAAGCATAAGCCCTTAACGTAAACACGCACCTACAAAATTTTCTATGGATGATATTCAAAAACAAGTAAATCCTAACATTGGTAAAGAAAACATAAACATTTTGCATAAAACACTTAATATGTATCGAGACTGTTTTGCGCAAAATATAAGTGAATTAGTGTGTATAAAAGATGTGGAAATGGAGATCTAAAGACGGTGAGCCTGTGACGTACAGACCTTATCGCCTTTCTATTCAAGAAAGACAATGTGTGCGTGCAATGATTGACGATTTATTGGTCAATGGCATAATTCAGGAGTCGCATTCACCATATGGAAGTCCTATAGTTTTGGTGAAAAAGAAAGATGGAGATATTAGAATGTGTGTTGATAATAGCACAATTAATGCCAAGAGCCTAAAAGACAATTACTCTATGACTAGATCTGATTATTATTTAGAGATGTTGTCGAGTCAAAAATATTTTACAACTTTGGACATGGCCAGTGGATATCATCAAATTCCGGTAGCGGCAAATTCTCTGGACAAAACCGCCTTTGTCACTCTAGATGGGCAATACGAATATTTGCGTGTGCCGTTTGGATTGGTAAATGCTCCTGCAGTTTTCCAGAGAACTGTCAATCGCATTATAAGAAGCATAGACCATATTACAGCGCTTGCTTACCTAGATGACATACTCATATCCAGTACTGACTTCGAAACGGGCCTTTCAGCATTGACGGAAATATTTGATGCATTTCGAACTTACGTAGCAACATTTAAACTAAGTAAATGCCACTTTTTCAAAACAGAGTTGGATTACTTGGGACATGAACTCACCGTTGAAGGAATACGACCCGGTAAAGCAAATACCAAGGCTGTAGAGCATTTTCCAGTACCTAGAAATGTGCACGAAGTCTGACAATTTGTAGGCCTTGCCAGTTATTTTAGGAAATACGTGCAAGGTTTTGCCCAAATAACACGCCCATTGACGATGTTAGCGAAAAAGGATGTTAATTTTCTTTGGGGAGAATAACAGAAAAAGGCGTTCCAGCTTATTAAAGAGAATTTAATAAATATGCCTATACTTGCAATATTTAACCCAAAATTGTAAACCGAACTACACACAGATGCTTCCTGTCGGAGCCTAGCAGGAATTTTACTACAATGGTTTTATGTGGAAATATAAAACCGGTTATGTAATTCAGCAGACAAACTACGCCAGAAGAGCAGAAATACCATTCATACGAACTAGAAACTCTAACCGTAGTATGTTCTCTACAAAAATTTAGAGTCTACCTTCTAGGTGCTGAGTTCAAAGTGATTACAGATTCTATATGCATTACGCACGGCTATGTCAAAACGAGATTCAATTCCCCGTATCGCAAGATGGTGGTTAGCAGTCCAAGAGTTCAATTTTACAGTGGAATATCGCCCAGGCACGAAGATGAGTCATGTGGAGGCCTTCAGCCGGAACCCAATTGAAGACAATGCTGAAACACCCGACATTGTAAATATACTTGAAGTGAACGTTTCAGAAGATAATTGGATATTATCAGCTCAATTACAGGATGCAAATCTTTGCTAGAAACTTTATCTAAAAAGCCAATTTATGCCAACGAAAAGTGGACACACAAAAGATTATAGCGTCAAAAACGAGCGGCTTTATAAAGTTACTGATCGAGGTTTACGATGGTACGTCCCAAAAATGGCTCGCCGTATCTTAGTGCAATATTACCACCATAAGCGAGGACATTTGGCAACAGACAAGACCCTTAAAGCCATTAGTGATTATTATTGTATATTGTATATAACTTGTTGTTTGGGGTGCTCGTATTACAACCCATTTAGTCCAAGAGCCGGCAATACTAACGGGTATGTGATCGTTGCAATAGATAATTTCTACATAAAATAATAGTTCATAGTAACCTTTAAACCAAATAGATGGGTGGCCTCGATTCTCATGGCCGTAAAGTTGTTTTATAAAAAAATACTTCAAGAACCATAAGCGCAACAAATAAGAAGTACCTTGCGGTGTACGGGGTTCCATCATATGCGGCAAACACTTTATTAACACAATTTCATGTTTCTTTTTTTGTCTAAAGACCTACAGCTGTATGCAAAATCCTCTTCACAGAGTCCTCTTTTAACTTTGAAAGTGACTTTGAAGGCTGTCACTTTCAAAAATTTGTATTTAGCAAGCAAAATAACGCGTGCCCTCGACTTTCAATGAGGGTTGCCATCATTTCCGGCCATCAAAATCGAGGCCACCCATCCATTTAGTTTAAAGGTAACTATGAGCTATTCTTTTATGTGAAAATTATCCATTGCAACGATCACATACCCGTTAATATTGCCGGCTCTCCTACTAATTGTAAAAGTTCCGCAGCCTATGCACACCGTTCATATTGACCACCTGGGGCCTTTTGTGAAAAGTAGTAAAGGAAATAAATACCTTATACTTGCTGTGGATGGGTTTACAAAATACCAAGGCAGTATCATCAACTAACACGGGTCCTCTGTCTAAATTTTGTGAAGAAACTTTTACTGTTTTTGAAGTACCTTAAATATGTGATAAAGGAACTTGTTATACGAGTAAAATTTTTCAAGACTACACGAAACGACTTGGAATACGGGTGGTACTGAGCGCAACAGCAACACCAAGAGCCAATGGGCAGGTTGAACGATACAACCGCACGATCCTGGCTTCCCTGTCAGCAACGGCTGACGACGAGAGGAAGTGAAATGACGTCATTGGTTCGATACGTTTCGGAATTAATTCCGCAGTGCAGAGCGTTACGGGTAGAAGCCCACATGAGCTTCTTTTCGGGTATAACCCTAAGGGAATTCACGACGTATTCCTGGCTCATGAAGTTGAACAGAACGAAAATATTGACAACGATATGAGTACCGTTATAGAAGAAGCTGCACGACGAATAACGGCTGCACAGTCGAAGCAGAAAGCGTATTACGACGCCAAACGTAAAAAGCCTATTGTGTACGACGTAGGGATGCAGGTACTCCTACGCAGGAGCGCTAATGCCAACGATGGCAAAAGTAAGAAACTGCTTCCTAAGTACATCAGTCCATACGTTGTGACTAGAGTACTTGACCACGATATGTACCTGATAAACGATTACCGGGCACACGACGAGCAAGGAAGAAGTATCGGGGTATTTGTCCTGCAGATAAGTTAACGCTTTATACTGCTACACACGACTGTAGTAGTAACGACTCAAATTCAAGAGGTTCTGACGTAGAGCTCGTGAGCGAGAGTACTTAACGAAAATTTATGCTGCAGACAAGAAGACGCTTGACTCCAAGCTAAGCACTTTTAAAGTGGTGACGGTTCAATCTTGAAATTCTGACGTAGAATTTGAGGAATGAATGGAAGTTTGTTTTAACAGAGAAGTCCAGGGCTTCATCATTTGAGTTCTGATGTAGAAATTGAATGGTGGATCTACTTTAGGATTTATCTCCTTTTTGGTTGAGCAATGTATATCAGTATGTAACAAAACAGCTAGTGTCTGTTATACATTTTGTGATACATTGGAGAGTTCTCCTGCTGTCCAAATTTCAAATACCGTAACGCTATTTGACAAGTATGACAGTTCTTACGGTATTAGCGTTAGCGGAGCCCGTTACCTAACGGGACTTAGCCACTGATCTCAAAAATAAATGGATAAGCAAAGAACGCTTCTAATGCTGCTAATTTACGAGGTCATAATCTAAACAAAAACAACTGACTGGGACAGCGGTGAGCGTGCGCAGTAGATACATGTACTGTGCGTGCACAAAATCTGACCAATGAAAATGAAGGAATTTCAAAATTTAGAACAGTTGTTCGAAAGATAAGGCAATGCGCAGGCGTTAGGCTGTTCCGTTGCACAACTGTTCGTAGAATATTGACCCCCAAATTTTCGCACAAATTTTGCCAATCAAGCCGTATGATTGTTTATCCATTTATTTTTTAGATCAGCGGATGCCCTACCGTAACGCTATGTTATGTCAAAATTAGTTTACGCTCCATTTACGTCTGCAAGAACAGCAACTTCTAATAATTCCTCCATAGAAAACATTTAGAAAAATTAATGGAACTCAGAATCTTCAGGATAAATAAAAGTTAGAAAATAAGCGAAAAAAAAGTTAGGTTAGCTGTCAGAATGTAAACAGAATAAGGGCCTAGAGGATTTTTGTGTCTTCGTGTCCGAGAACTATAAAATACCATGTAAAATACCGTATTGTTAGCGGTAATACCGTATTAGCGTAGCGTCTGAGGCACGAGAACTTTCTATTGCGTAAATCGACATCTGGTAATTGAACGTTTTTGTCAACAGGTATAACGAGTAATTTCCGAGGACGGAAAATATGGTAGCAACGGCCGACTGTAAGAACGCAATTCAAGATGTTCTGTGAAGATGCCCTTGAAGTCTGACATCATGTCATTGTTCGGGCAGGTAGTGACGTTTTGTCAAAAAGGCCTATGAAGTTAAAAACATCAAGTCTGTGTTATCAAGGGGTACCTGACAGTCAGGCCTGTAGCTAGAGGGGGGCCAGAGTGGGCAATGCCCACTCTGAAAGAAAAAGTTGCCCAGTCTAGAGTAGACTAGAAAAAAACATATATAATATAGGAAAAAAAAACATAAAATCACAAAGCAAATTATGTGATTTAATTTCTGTTTTCCCGGATAATATTATCAATGCTTTTATAAACTCCAATTATTTTGAAAAAGTTTACGCCTATTTACTGCGACCGGACCGTTTATAAAACCACAGTTTAGTTCATATTTTACCTTAAGATGGGTGGCATTAATGACATTTGAAATCTGTTACTTCTGTGCTCTTATTGGTTGATTTTTTAAAATTCGTCTGCAAAGTGAAAAAAAAAATTAAAACAGAATTGGCTCAAAATTGGCATTTAACATTGTTTGATCTACAGTCCGAATATTTCGGTTTTTCGATATTTTGCGAGATTTTAGAAATAATCCATAACGACTATAGGCAACCAGGGCTGGGACTCTGTAATGGATAGAGATCGTTATCCCTATCGCTATATGGTACTTGCTATTTTCTTCTCTCTCTTGGAAATCAATAGAGAGGGTACATCAATAGGGAAAAAATCTCTATTCGTTAGAGAGTCAAAGAGTCCTAGTTCAGATATACACTTTCCATTTCGAGAAAAGGCAAATTATCGAAAAACTAAAATATTCGGATTGTACATAATCCATCAAAGAATATTTATGCCACTTTTGAGTCAATTCTAATGTCAGTTTTTCTTTCTCTTTGCAGACGAATTTTAAAAAATCCACATAGTAGGTACTGACAGATTTCAATGTCATTAGCGCCCCTTCAAGGGCGCTCTTATGTATTTTTATTATTTCTTTGTTTTTTGTTAAGCTTTTATATTTCATAATCAGTTATTATGTACTTTGGAAAGTAAAGTTTTTGCACCTTGTCCGTGATTTTAAGTAATGCTGAAAAAAAACAAAAATAAGTTTGCCCCCTCTAAATTTTCGGTTGCCCCCTCTGGAATCAAAACCTGGCTACAGGCCTGCTGACAGTACCTGAGCAACGAGAAAATGTTTGTAGGCAGTTGTTTCTCTGGGTTGTTCTCTCTATGGTTGTTCTGGAGAAATCACCTATTACGAGCGAACGCTACCATTTATTTTCGATTCTCATTATTTCTTATACCTTTTACATTTTCTTTAGTTTAGTACAGTTTTGCGTTAAAATCAGACTATTATTTTTCATTATCGTTATAGGATTTTGAGTATTTTAAACAGGTGAAACAAAAACACTGAATCTTGAGCTTTTTTCTGACATAAAATAATCCCTTCATGGACAGAATGTATACTATTTAATACATCTAGTGCCAGTACTTTTGCTCTCATTTGAAAGCCGTTAAAAATAATCAGGGGTTAGAATGTGCTCTAACCACATCATACTTATAGACCTTGGCCCATGCAAAACTTTGACAGCGTATAAAATTCGTTAAGCGAAAGCAAAAGTATCGGCCCTTGATCTATGATTTTTTGGTATTATTATCTATTACCTTTAAATAAGAATCCATCCTTTTCAAAAATTTCATCCTTATATTGGTAATATGGTTTTGCTTCTTGTTTAACTGAAGACATTCGATTGGACCATTTATTTCTTAAATAATATTTTACTGCAACAAGTTCTGGATCTGCATTAGTACTTTCTAGTATATTATTGCATGTTTTATCTGAAGCCATTATGATTGTTCTAACTTGAAAATCATCTAGAAAATCTGTTGCTTTTTCAGCATTTAGTCGTGTTCTTGATAAAGTATCTGGAATAAACATATCTTTTCCAGGTAAATATTTTAAGGTAAAATCATATTTCAATAATCTTATTGTCAGTCTTTGCAATCTCGGAGATAAAGAGTCAATTGCCTTATTCACTATTCCCGAAAGAGGTTTATGGTCAGTTATAGCATTAAATGGACGACCATACAGGTAATAATGAAAATGTTCACATCCCAAAACAATACTCAATAACTCTTTTTCTATTTGCGCATAATTTCTCTGAGCAGAATTAAGTGACAGACCAATCTGCAATAGGGTGATCAATCTGACTAATGTAGCCACCTAAACCATATTGACTAGCATCAGTTGATAAAATTATTGGTTGAGAAGGGTCGTAATAAGTCAAAACTGGAGCATTACTTATTAATTGTTTTAAGCGGACAAATGCTTTTTCTTGTGGGTTATCGTCCCAAGTCCAAACTGTATTTTTTTTTTTAAATGATAATCTAAGTGAAGCAGTTTCTTCTGAAACATTTTTAATTAAACGGCTCAAATAATTAATTATTCCCAGAAAACTCTGCAACTCCTTTAAATTTGTTGGCCTTTTCATATTCTGTATAGCTTGAACTTTTTCATGGGGAACTTCAATTCTTTTATCAGTTAAAGTATTTCCCAAAAAAGATACTTCTGTTTTAGCTAATTGCAATTTTTTTTTTTCAAATTTATTTTTTGCTCTGATAAGAAGATTTTCTAATCGGTTATTATGCTCTTCTAGTGTATTGCCAAAAATATGAATATCATCCATATATGCCAAAATTCCATCCAAACCACAAACCAAATCATTTATAAATGCTTGAAAAATTTCTGGTGCATTCGATAATCCATATGGTAGTCTGTTGAATTTGTAACGACTAAAAGGTGTTATAAAAGAAGATAGGTCCGAACTATCTTCATCTAATGGTATCTGCCAAAAAGCACATGAAGCATCTAGCACTGAAAACTATTTGGCCTGGCCAATTAAAAAAAAATAGAATCAATGGTAGGTAGTTCAAGTCTTTGTCGTATGATATATATGATATTTTTTGTTATTTGTTCAGAGGTCTTGGGTCCATACATAAACGAACTGAACCATCTTTCTTCTCAGTTACAAGTGCATTCAGCAATCCTGTTGCTTTTTCTAATTTTGTAACTATTTCGTCTTTTTCCATTTGATCAATATCCTTCTTTACTTGATCGTGCAATGCTAAAGGAAGTTTACGGCATCTGGCATATTTTTTTTATAGTTTGATTGAAGTCTAATTTTACATTGATTTTTAATGCAACCTATGCCTTTAGAAACGCCATCAATTTTTCAATTTCAATTATTTTTAGAGCAGAATTTTTGTCTTCCTTCATATTTTCTATGCACGATACACGATACTCTTTTCATTAGATTAAGTTGCATACAACTATTCAATCCTAGTATAGGCTCATAATTTTCTTCTAAAATATAAAAATCAAAATCCATTTTAACATCGTTAAACCTGGCTGATAATCTGCAGACCCCTAAAACATTCAGTTTCTTTTTATTGTATACTAATAACGATTTATTATTTTTCTTTATTGCAGGTTTATTATTCAACTTATTAAATGTTATAATTATAAATATTATAGGCAATATATTAGCTTCACTCCCAGAATCTAGTCCAAATTCCATAAAAAAGGTTTCATTTATACATACTTTCTCTGTCCAGTCCTTGACAGATTTTGCTTCAATTTCGGCAATATTAAAAAAATATTTTTCAGTTATAATATCTAGTACTAACACCTCTTTATATTCTTGCTCATCCTTATCTATTTGAGATTTTTGCTCTTCTTGATTTTCATTATTCTTTTCCTTAACTTCATATAATTTCTTTACTTTGCAACATGAAGAAAAATGATTTCGGTTTTTGCATTTACCGCATATTTTTCCCCAAGCTGGACAGTTGCCAAAATCATGGGAAGAATTGCAACGATAACATTTTTTGTCATTTGTTAAATATTTTTTGAAGTTTGGATCCTTAGCTTCGTATTTGTTAAATATATTCAACCTGTCAATCCCTGAATTATCACTATTTGATGAAGTACCAGACATAGCTCTAACTTGTTTTCGTGATCCTTCATCTGCCCTGCAAATATCAATACATTTAGATAAATCGAGATCCCTCATACTAAGCAACTTCTCTCGAAAAATATCATTTGTTATGCCACATACAATTCCCTAATAAATAAATTCTTCAAATTAAAAAGTAAAATATTCATCATTTGATTGGTTTTCTTATTGATTACAAGAGAAAAGTAAAAACTCAGTATACGTTTCATTTTTATATGGAATGAAATAGTTCGTTAGTTTATTCAAAATTACTTCTAAAGTAAGCTCATCATCTTTTTCAGCAAAGGATAATGTGTTATATATTTCTAGTCCATAATCATCCAAGAGATGTAACAATATAGCTCTTTGTTTTTCTACCTTAGCTTTTTCAATATCAGCAGCTACCCAATAGAACTCCATTTTTTGTCTACATTTATTCCATGATAATGCCTGATCGGACTCTGGTTAAAATGATTTTGGTGCTTGCAAATTTGCCATTTCAATTGACTTTATTATACCAAATTCTTTACTCGTTTCCGCTGCCACCATATAACATTATTAATTATATAACACAGACCTTTGACGGTTTTCTGAATTTCTTGGGAAGGTATCTGATTTCTGGTATGGCGTTGCATTACCAGTTCACGTAGTTTGTCTGTCTTATTTAGGCGGACTTTGAGCTTGAAAGTATCAGCTAAAGATTTGTCTCTATCAGAGTAAACCATCTCATTTTTTTTTTTTTTTTTTTTTTTTTTTTACGGATATGCGCACTCGCAAGGAAATGTCCTATCACGCTCGAGAAGCGGCAAGTGCGCGGAAATGTCGGTGTATGTTGGTCTTGAAACGGTTCAGGTTGTAACCTGCAGGGAAAACCGTCGCAGGGAGTTTATTCCACAGCGATGCTGTTCTCCAGAGATATGAATTCTGATATAATGAGGTTCTTGGTGCCTCTAGTTTGACAGTAAATTCATGGTTGCCGTCTGCTTGACGGGTTCGCCTGGTAGGTGCTACTCTCGGTGGAATCATACGTGCCAACTCTTCAGAGCATTTTCCGTGATAGTACCTGTAGAAGAGAGATAAATCGCCCACAGATCTGCGATGTTCGAGACCATCCAAGTTACGAGTAAGTGCGGGGTCATTGATCAGCTTGATAGCTCGTTTTTGCACGGTATTCAAAAGCATTAAGGTATGTTTGGGTGCTGCACTCCATATATGTGAGCAGTACTCCATAGTTGGTCGAATCTGGGCTTTGTAGAGTGTCAGCAATTGGCTTGGTGTGTACAGATGTCTTGTACGAAATAGCACCCCCAGCTTTTGGGAGGCCCTTTTAGCAATATCTGCCACGTGACTGTGCCAAGACATGTTGGTCTCTGCCGTAACCCCCAAGATGTTCAACTGACTCTGTAATGTGACAGCACTTCCAGATAGCATGATGTTTGGCTCACCGGTGCTGGTCTTTTTTGAAAACAGAGCTGCTTGGGTTTTCTGCGCGTTGAACTGTACAAGGTTTTTGTTACCCCAGTCCTCTATTATCTCCAGGTCGTTATTTATCTGCGATATTTGAGTTAGTCTAAGATGATGGAATTCACGTGCGGAAAGACCTGTGGGTGGTATGAGTGAGGAGACTACATTGCCATCGTCTGCAAAGCAATAAAGTGGATTTACTGTTTTATCTATGAGGTCATTTATGTAAATCAGGAAAAGAGTTGGCGAAAGGATTGCTCCCTGTGGCACACCAGCATTTATTTGGTAAGAGTTGGAGTTCTGGCCATCCAGTGCAACATAAATGGATCTGTCCTTTAGGTAACTTTCAAACCAAGTGCAAAGTTTCGGCGATAATCCCATTGCTTTGAGCTTGTTGAGCAGATTTTCATGCCAAACTTTGTCGAATGCTTTAGATATATCTAAGGCAATTGTTCTTGTTTCACCCCGCAACTCAATCGCTTTTTGCCATAAGTGAGTGACGTATGTAAGTAAATCGCCAGTTGACCTATATTTTCGAAATCCGTATTGCTTATCGTTGATAATTTTGTACTTTTCCAAGTACTTGGTTAGGTGATTGTTCACAACTCTTTCCATTACTTTTGATATCACCGGAAGTAGAGCAATTGGTCTATAGTTTAACGGATCTGTCTTTTTTCCTTTCTTTGGAATGGGTTGTACTGCGGCAGACTTCCATGATGATGGATATACTCCTTGCCTGTAAGACAAATTGAATAATTTTGCGAAAGTTGGGGTGAGTTCGTTGGCGCAATTTTTGAGTACTATTGCGGGAATGCCATCCGGACCCATTGCTTTGTTTGTATCCAGCTGTTTTAGGGATTTTCGTATTTCTCTGTGACAAAAGGGTACCTCTGGCATACTATGGGAAACCCTTTCAATGAATTCCTCTGATGTTGTGGCTAAGTGATTATTTTTATCTGTAAGTGGTGGTATGGATGACTTGGTGAAGTTAGATCCAACAGCTTTTGCAAGAGACCAAAAAGACCTAGAACTACTTGGACAATTCAGCAACCTGTTTTTTATTCTTTGATTGTATGTTTCTTTAGCGGAGTCAATAGTAATTTTGCAACTATTTCTGGCTTCTATAAATTCTGTGTGGTTTTGAGCCGTTTGTTGTCGTTTCCAAAGGTTATATGCTCTGTGTTTTTTCTGTACAGCCGTTTGACACTGGATGTTGAACCAAGGTTTTGCATTAGCTCTACGTTTAGTTGTATGTGGGATATATGCGTCCATTCCAGATAAGATTACTTGTGTTATTTCATTACAGCAAATAGTGGGATCAGCTGTTTTAAAGCAAACCTCTTGCCATGGAAAATCCAGGTAATACTGTTTTAGGTCATTCCATTTTGCCGATTTATAGTGCCACATTTTATGAGGAAGTGGTTGTAGGCTTGGTGGGATGAGCATTTCGCACGTTGTTATTATAAGTTTATGATCGGACGAACCAAGTGGAGCATCTACTTGAATTGTGTACGAGTCAGGATTGGTGGTTAGGAACAAGTCTAAAAGCGCTGCAAATTCGCCCCTTTCTGAGATACGGGTAGGTTCATCGACAAGCTGCGTTAGACCACAACTTATGGCAAAAGCTTCTGCTTCTCTGCCTTCGTAATCTGTTTTGTTGTGGTGTTTCAGCCAGGGTATATTGTGGACGTTGAAATCGCCTAAAAAGACAATTTCCGCCTGTGGATAGTTTGACTGTATACTATCACAGCTTTCGGATAATGTCGCGAAAAAGTTTTGGTAATCGGTGTTACTTGGCGGTCGGTAGAGGCAGCAGATAAACTTGGTCGATGACTTTGAGGTGAATTTTAGCCATATGATATCAAGGTTCGCTGGTTCTAGCTTCTCCTCTCGATGACATGAAAGGTCATTTTTAATGTACACACAGATCCCAAAATTATGTCGAAATCGGTGGTGTAGGTCATAGCCGGGATAAAGATAGTTCACAATAGGTGTTGCAGAACTGATTTTAGTTTCAGTGAGAACAAGGATGTCAGGTCTTTGTTCTCATTGTCCATTGAGCCTGTGTGCTATGGCGGAAAAGATGATTTCTACTTAGATACATCTGCTATTCTTTTGCGTCTTCCGTTTCTGACGTCTTGCTTATTTTGATATATTTATTCAAATTCACAATATTTATTGATACTTCTGTGTATTTAGAAACATGGTACTACGTCCAAACCTGTTAAGGCTGTGCGATTAGATACAGAAGAGCAAGAGAAAATTGCCAAATCCGGATTGGAGATGAAGCTAGCTACTAGTGAAATGGACGCAGAAACCGAAAAATGGCAGGAAAATAATAGCGCGCAAATGGATGTAAGCTTTATTTTAAATTCTTATATTAGATATAGTGAGATTTTTAGAATTTCTTACTTTTACTCTACTGAGGAAGCAGGTCTTAAATTTTGTAAAAGTATACAGCGCTGATTGTTATGACACTTGCTGGATATAGTAATTTAAAAAACAAAACACAGAACATTTTATTTTATTTTCTAATATGAAACTATATTATCCACATTGTCAATAATTTTGATCGACCTTTTGTAGCTTCAAGAGACGGTAGTTAACCGAGAAATTTAGACAAACGATTGATAAAATAAGCTCGTTCGATTCAGTGACTGGAATGATCAATTCTGGGCTCTGGATTTATTGAAATTCATGGAACAATACTCGCTCTCCAATGATTACTTAATGAACTTATTTTATAGGATTATTGGCAGTAGGACTGCGACCATATTTTTTGTTTTCTGTAAATTGCATCATTAATAATTTATAACTTCACGACTATAAATGTTATTGAAATTTCATGGGAGAAAGTTGAAATTTTAAAATAATAGTCCTAGTCGGTGAAAATGATCTATTTTCAGGAAAACAATGATATAGTTAAGAGAGCAAAAAACATGTCTTCCATGGCGTTTTCCATGTATCAATTTACAAAAGGAGAAGGTCCCCTGAAAACTACCCAAGATCTTTTTACTCAAGCAGAATACTTTGCAGAAGAGGCCAATAGATTGTATAAAGTAATCAGACAGTTTAGTTATCAGGTAGGTAACACTTTTTAAACTAATAATATTTATAACTTAGCTTACGAAATCATTCTTAAGGTTCCTGGTGGTGCCCAAAAAAAAGAACTTCTAGAAAATCTGGACAAAGTCCCCACATTCGTTCAGAGACTACAGTTTACCGTCAAAGATCATACCGTAGGCAAAGCGGCAACTTTCACTAAAGTAGACAACGTCATTCAAGAAACAAAGAATTTAATGAACGTAATATCAAAGGTTGTGACTGTTTGCTTCGAGTGCGCAACCAAGGTGGGTCATTATTTTTCTATTGAATGCATTTTATACCTAGATATGCTCTATCTGTTACACTCTACTTTTATAACACACTTTATCCATTTTAAAATACACTTTTTACCTTCCTCATAGTCTCTTTTTCTGTCTCTTTTTTTGTGCTATTTTCATTATTATCTGTTTTATCTTTAGTTCAATATCACATTACCACAAAGAGTTACTGTACCTTGTAATGAGTCGATCGGTGGACTATTACCAAAGCAATTAAGTCCCCAGGCCTTGCATAGACTTATAAATGACAGAAAGGGTGTACGGACATTACCCCGATGATATTAGATTTTTGGTAAAAATGTGTTTGAACTAATCAAAATTTAACACCTTGTGTTGCAGAGTGATCTATGCTACGAGTTTTTTAATTATTTTTATTGCGATTGCTCAATATTCTAATAAGAAAAACTAATTGTGGTTATGTATGCTCAAAGATATCCAGAAATTCATTTTTCTGAATGTTGATACATTTGGCTTGCATTTTATTTTAGATTTACTATTCATATTTTTTCTCACTTTGTCATTTTTCTCAATGTCTTTCTTCTCTCTGTACTACTAGTTCAAGTTTTTTTTTTTTTTGATAAGTAATGAGAACTTTTTTAATATGGCATGGTTCATACGTAGCCAGCTAACTTAGCAACCCTTCTTCAGCTACCTAGTAATAATCATAAAATATAGCTAGAATGGGCACTTGAACTTTTTAATATTTTTATAGGAATGATGGCATTGGCGAATGGAATTTAGATTTTTGACAAATGTTTTTGATTATAATACTTAACTAATTATAAAAATTTGAAATGTGTTTTGTAAATCGACCTAAAATTGCTAACCGATATTGAAGTTCTAGACCATCTCCTCAAAAAATGGACTTAAGGAAGACCAGCATTAAGCAACGTTTAATAGTAGCAAATTGAAGGAGGTAAATGTTTGTATGTATGTATGTGTTGGAGGTGTCAGTTGCACTGCGACTAAGATTGATCTATTGTAACTCACCTTCTGCTGCTAAGTTCAGGGTTCCTGCTCAAAGCAGCCTCTCTAGTCCTAGGTCAGTTAGGCATTTTAGGTTATCTAGCGGTTCCAGGGCTGGAATGTCTTCTTACTGTATAAGAGGACTTCCCAGGTTCTTCATCATTGAGCCACTAATCGGAATCGCAGTTCAGTAGAATACGGTGAGGTGTATTATCTCCGTCTTCACAGAACCTGCAGGTGCCACCTTCTTCCAACCCCAATTTCTGTAGGTGTTTCTTAAGTCTGCAAATTCCCGAGAGAAGCCCGGTTAGAGTCTTGAGACTTTTCCCTATAAATATTTGGCCTGTCGTAGTCTTGGCTGTTTTAGCCATTGTTTGTTCCTTAGCCGGTTCTCTTCCTTTTTGAGGATTTATTGGAGCGCATATCCGACGCCGCAAAATGGTTCTGGCCCAGTGAAGGGAGTAGACCCTCCCGTTCTTGCGAGTCTGCCTGCGAATTTGTTGCCCTCGACCTCTATGTGTCCAGGCGCCTAGAGGAGGAGTTGCTTTTTCTCTTTTCCCAGGTCATTGAGTTTCTGTAGATATTCCCATACTATCTTAGAATTGATGACCGGGGAGCTTAATGCTTTGATAGCTGCTTGGCTGTCACACATCATTACAATCTCTCGTTTTCGGTACCTTCTGCTGAGGTTGAACTACACGCATCTTCCGATCGCATGAAGTTCCGCTTGAGATATGCTTGGTGATTTTCTCATTAGCTCCGAGTATCTGGTCCGTGGTCCGAATAATCCGGCTCCAGTTCCCTCAGCAGTTTTGGAACCATCTGTGTACAATTTGATACAGTTTGCTTTAAGGGATTGAATAGATTTTATGTTCCATCGGTTTTTTGTACCTAGACCGAAGGAATGTTTTCCCCGAAGCTGAGTGCTGCGGTTGGGCATGATCTCATTGCTCATGTTATACAGAGACACGCGAGTCTTCACACTTTTCCAAGGTGTTCCTAGCTGTTACTATCTGGATTCGGCTATACCAGGCTACCGCTCCGTAGGTGATGATAGGTCTTACTACATCCATCGTAAGATTGATGGGTTACAACCGCACGTTTTAACCGCAATGTTTTTGCAGACCATGAGTACCGAGATTGCTATGTTTTTTATGTTCTCTACATGTCGGTTCCAGAGACGTTTAGAATCTAGGGTTGTTCCTAGGAATGTAACTTCTTGTTTCCAGTTAACCTCCCATTGAGGCGAATGTTTCTCAGGTTTGGGAGATTCGTTCTTTTTGTAAATGTTACCAGTGTGGTATTTGCTGAGTTTAGTTTCAGCCCCACTGTCTGACATCATGTCTTCCTGGTTTAAATTGCTTTTTCTATAAGGTCGCAGAATATTCCTTCGTCTCTGGCCATGATGAGGATATCGGCATCGGCGTATCCAAAGCCAGGGTAGCCCTGATCGGTTAGTGTATTTAGGAGATCATCAACCACTAGCTTCCACATCAAAGGTGGACAACTTCTAGTTGTGGTGACTTGTATGGTTTGTTCACCCATGTCAGTTTCTGCAGCTCTGGTGGCTAGCGTTCCGCATATCCAGGTGGATGTCGTTTTGTCCACTCCTTTCTTGACGAGCTCATTCTTTATTGACTCATGAGAGGTGTTATCAAATGCCTCCTCTATGTCTAAGAAAACGTAGATGGCTATTTCTTTATTCTGCAATGTGTTTTGGATGGTATCAGTGAGTTCAAATAAAGCGTTTTCTGTTGATCTGCCCGCTCTGTAAGCATGTTGCCCAGGTTTTAGTGACGTCTTTTCTAGAACACTTGTTCTGATGTAGTTATTTACAACTTTCTCAGCTATTTCCAGTGAGAACGACGTGACATGTAGATCTGAACGACTTTGGAAGAGTGGCGTCCCTTTTCCCTGCCTTTGTGATGAAAGTTACTTTAGCTTTTCTCCATTGACTGGGTATGTATGTAGACGTTAAACTGTATCTAGTGAGTTTGATTAGATACGGCATGATTTTTTCAACAGGGGCTGGAAAAATGCCGTCAACTCCAGGTGACCTCTAACGATTGAGACGAGTTATTCGCTCAAGTAAGCCACTGAGGAGTGCAAAGGTTGTTGGCAACCTCACAGTTCTCTTGCCTGGTTTTCCTGGGCCGTCCTTTGTTTTCTTCAGTATCATTGGGTATACTTCCTGGAAAGTGAGTTTCCAGTAGTAGAACAGCTGGGTGCTCTTCTTTTTCTGTGTAACTACTATCTGGTTTCTTAAGTATCAATGGTCCTTGCCTTTTGCCAGGGTTTTGTATAGTCTCGCTGCTGATGGTGTTTCTGTGCTAGCTTCACAGAAATCTGAGTTTGTTGTTTGGCCAATTAAAGGAGGATATCATGTCCAACTTTTAGATCGCTTTTTTTTTCAAAACTATTCGCTCTGTATCAATGAAATAAGCATATCAATCCCGTGTATTTTTTATGGAATCCGTCTACATATGAATTTAACAAAAACCACTTAGTGTATAACAATTATTTTTAAAAAGAAACAGGCCAAAGGAAAATGACGAAACGGAAACAATATTAGATCAGCTCGAAGAAACTTAGTTATTCTATGCAAACCTGTTCAGAAACGAAAAGCCTGTAAATTTGATAAAAATATCAACTCTAAAGAAATTTCTGGCATCGTTCTAGAAGAAGTAAAGAACGCAATAAAACAAGGCCCCTGGCGAAGATATATAATATTTCCAGGAATTATCAATGATGGAACTACAAAAGGATTCTTCAATAGATGCTTAAAACATTACCTGAAGGATGGGAAAACACCACTATAATTTTCATTTATGTACAGGGTGGTCATTTTATCTTGATAACATTTCAAACTGTCATAATTTCTTTATTTTTGAAGTTATTTAAATAAATAAAAAAACCCACGGCGGCAATCCTTAACGGCTCGAGATATAAGTATGCAATTCCGTATGTCGATAGGGTTGAAAATTTTGAACAATTTTAATATAAAAACAACTGAATGGCTTTTCCGGTTTCACCGGAAATGGCATTGACTTTGTTATTTTAAATGGGACACCCTGTATATTAAGTATTATTTTTTTTGACTCCCTGGACAATTCCAAATAACTTTTGTCTGACATACCCTACGTCAAAAATTGATAGTTTTTGAAATAGAGTGGTTCAAAAATATGTCGTAATTCCTATTTGTTTGTATTTTACGTAAAACTGAGTATGCCAGAACAAAAAAAAATCATAGTTATTTGCTCTTTATTCAAAGAGGTATCCGATAAGTTGCATATTTCTATCTCGAGCCGTTAAGAAATGCCGCCATGGGTAGTAGTTTCATTGTCACCCGGTATACAATACAATATACTTAAAAACAATTTACTCTATATTTACATGCAGAAATGTTTTATTTATTCAAATAGAAAATTCTGGGCTGGGACTCTGTAACGAGTAGAGATATTTTCTCTATTTCTATTGACGTCCCCTCTCTATTGATTTCGAAAAGAGAGAAGAAGACAGCAAGTGCCATAGCGATAGGCATAACGATCTTTTTCCGTTACAGAGTTCCAGCCCAGTCTACCTACTTACCTTGGCAGGTAATCTGCGTAAGTAGTCAATATTTCCAGTTGGAATAATTGAAAGATGTCTGCATTTAAATATGGTGAAAATTGCATTCAAGTGTATTGTATTGAATATATTGCAATCAGAATGAAACATATTATCAAACAAACTAAAAATGTACTGGGTGTTCCATTTAAAAAAATGCTATTTGTGTGCATAACTGGCAATATATATTAGTCTTTTGTTTTTTGTCCACCCTATCTAAAACTTGGAAATCAACCCTACACAACATAGATTCTTTTCTTTTCTCTTGGAAGTTGACACAGATCCCCATTTTTTCAGCTATTGAAAACATCTGATATTTTTCATGGGTGAATTATTTATCAATGTCAATCTTTTAGTTAAAAGCTAGAAAATTTGAGATCATTAAAAAAAAATTCTTCATGTTAATCAATTTTTTTCTTCTGCAAATTTTCGAACGGGAGGCCGGCATTAAAATCACCCATATTCTCATCAGCTTAGTAGCCACATTCAGCCCTCAAAATGCCAGACAAAAAAAAATGACTCCACTTAACTAGGGGCTGTGTCTCACAGTCTATGAGCGAGTCAACCGCTTGTTCCAGGTCCTGAGTATTCTGGATATCCTCAGAGCTTCTTGATTTTCCAGGTGGTTGCTGAAGGTAGTCCAATTTGTGAAAGTGAACTCACTATGGCTGGAGCGGGGGCGGTCGTGAGTGTCCCTGAATTCCACTACCACAGAAAGGTGGTCGGAAGTCAGCTCGTGGAGAACCCGAGGAAGAGACGGGATGGACGTTTTTGTGGAGGAAGAAGTCCAGAGTGCTTGGGGCGCCATTCCCCAGGCGAGTTGGTTCGTCGGGTTTCGAAATGTGGAAGTTTACGGCTCAATTCTGTGCAAATCTGAAAGCAAATCCATAAATTTCTATAAAGCAAGACACTGCAAAACGCATCGATTGCCAATCACCTGATCAGAAATATTAACGACGCTATAAGATATTCTGTAATCTTCAAAAAGTGCAGAATTGCAAATTGTCTATAGGCAGCTATAGACTTATAGAAATTTATAGATTTGCTTACAGATGTGCACAGAATTGACCCATTAGCCTGTCAGCGCCGTATTGAATAGCCAGTCCTTTTTGGTTGTTGGTGGAGTCGCCCCAGTCTTTGTTTTTGGCATTGAAGTCGCCGCCTATTAAGACTGGTAGGACCGGGTCGTGGAAGAGTTCATCGAGTTAGTTAAATGTGAGGTAATTGTTGGCTTGCAGATAGATGGACCCTACTACAAGATGACGGTCTCTGGCTTGGATTGAGGCAAAAGTACTTTCAAGTCCGTCGGCGAGGTTAGCATGATGAGGGATGTTTTTCTTGGCTGCTATGAGGGTTTCACCCCCTCTACCGTCCCTGTCCTGTCTGATGATGGCATAATTCTGAAGTGAGAAGCGGGGGGTTTCAGAAGGGTCTCTTGTAGTAGGAGAACATCAATCTGCTGCTCTTCCAGAAACCTTTGTAATTCGAGCTTTTTTGACTTCACTGAACTGCAATTCCAAGTTGCGATCCGGAGGAATGCGGCCGCTCGTGGATTTTCAGCCCTTCAGGGTGGAGTTTTTGTGGTTCAAAATGGTGTTCAGCTGTTGCTGAAGGGACATCATCTGCTTCATTATTGCCTCCAGTGATGGTTGAGGCGGGGTTTGCTGACGTTGGGCTTGGACACCTTCGGGGCGCATTTTTGGTTGTTTGGCACTTAGGCAAGGCTCGGCAGTTGGATTCGCTATGCTCGTGAAGCTGGCAACGATGGCATTGTGTGGAACGTTCCTGTTGACGTTGGGTCTCCACCCTGATTTTGATATAGTTGATGAAATTGACCTGGTAGATAGATTTCTCGGCAATCGGTAACCAATGGCACAGGAAGCCCCTTGGCGTTGTACCACCTGATCACTGACGTCGGATGGAAGTCCAGTCTCTCCAATTCGGCTTTGATAAAGTCGGTTGTCCAATGTTCGAGGGGGCCCCGAATCACAACCCTAAGTTTTTTCTCCTCTGGGAATGAGAAAGAGTGGAAGGGCTCACCGTTTTTTTTCCAGAACAGCTTGCATTTTACGATAGTCCTCAGCCGTGGCGGGGTGCATTTTGATCCCTTCACTGGTGTTCGTCGAAGGGCCAAACTGGATTTTTTGCTGTTTGAAATGACAGTGATGTCATTGTACTTCTCCTTGTTCTGAAGTACTATTGGAGGAGGGACTCTTTCCCTTGGCGGTTGGGAGAGGGGCGGAATCTCGACGGCCTTCGGAGGTTTAAGTTGGAAACCCTTTTAGACGGGGAGGGTTTTTTGTTTGAGACGATGACCGTGGTGGTCAATGGCTCTGGCGTTTTCAACACTTTTTTCTGAGGTTGTTGGCTTTCGTCGCTGCTGATGGATTTTTTACGGCGGCGGGACTGGACTGAGACCTGAGATTCATTGTCGCTGTCGCTGGCACCACTGTCACTGTTGTTGCCGATCTCCATATTTTGGAGATCGACCAGCTTGGAAAGTCGAAGAATCTCGGCAGTCTTGACATTGTCTGCCGTATGAAATGCGCTTTCGGCGACTTTGAGCTTGAGGTTTTTTTTCTTGACAACTTCTAACTCTTGTTTCAGCTTGGCGATTTCAGATTGTAGCTGGACTAGATCGCTCTTCAGTGCTTGGTTCTCTTGTTGCAGCCCTTCGATTTGTCGTGCAATATTGACTTGCCACTCTTCCATCGTCTGATCTGGCATCTTGACACTTGGAAACACACAGAAACTGACACTTGGTAACACACACTAACTGACAGCTTAGTTGGGCTCCGGGAAATGGCACTGGTCAACATTCCCCTCGGCGCACAAACTAACTATTTTTGAATTGAGTTCTCTCTTCGCTAGGCAGAGGCAGATGCTTTCACTTTGAGAGCTCGACTCAGAGCGCGAGTCGATAATTATTGTTTTTAGCTTGCCACCAATGAAAAATTGTGCATATACGTTCGAGATTGTGCACATGCTTAAAAATGACGCAAATGACGTAAAAATGATGCAATTAATAGCGTGTTCTCAAGGTGTTCTCTTGGGTTTTACAGAAAGCAGGAGTATAACGTCTTACAAGTTATCGAAACATTGATATTTATAGATGGCGATGAAATAAAATAAAAATTACAGTGACTCGCGTCGCGATAAAAAGAGCTCTGTTTCAACAGACATGAGAACCGTTCCAAAACAGAACCAGTAATTTCCAGTTGCCCACCTATTTTTCAATAAGTTGAACGTTTATCCTAATTGACAAAAGAATTGATCGACTGGAAATTACCGTTCTAGGACGATTCTCATGAGTCATGCCTGTTGAAGCAGAGCTCTTTTTACCAACAGTGATGACAATGGAAGTGAGCCGCCATTATATGGCTCATTTGGCTCTCTTTTCCCAGTTATAAGTCTAGAGCTTAGCTTTCAAATTTCGAAATAACAGATGTCAGTGACCACAACCAACGCGTAAGACGAGGTTGCGAAAGGTTTTCTGAGGGAAAATCAGGGGAACATTTTTTTGTTTTGGCTAGATATGAAAATTGTGCATATTTTATGAAGATTGTGCATCAATATGGTGCATATTGAGATCAGATTGTGCATAATATGCACAATTGTGCACCTTGGAACATCCCTGTTTATGAATGACTTGTGGTGTCTATCCTAGGTTAGAGGTGCAACTCGTTTATCTATCTATCCGCCTATAACTTATATGATTTAAGTTCGAAGGGTGCGTTGACATTATAATCGACTGCAGCGCCTGTTCCACAACAATTTGGCAACCTAATTGGAGGGATACTCCGGAGCTCGATTGCCCTCTTACATGTTGGCCGCATAAAATTTTGTTTACTGTAATGTCTATCTGTGTTAATATGTCATTGGATTCGCCGGACCCAAACTTATAGACTTATCAGTTGACTGACGCAAGTGAAAGAAAAATAAAATACAAGAGTCAGTTTAGATAAAAGTTCACTAAACAACTGAGAAAGTTGAAATAAAAAGAGAAGGACAGGGAATATTAAATCTCCAAAACTATTTATTCATCTTGGTGGTACTTGAGGATGTGTTCAAGTTCAATGATCTGAATTGGAAGAATAACGGACTAAACATCCAAGGAGAAAACCTGAAATAAGCAGATGACATAATAATTTTCACAGAAAGTCAAACCTATTTTGGATAAATGCCGTTGAGTTTATGATACTAACTAGGAATTTATAAAATTTTCAAATCAATTAGTTGGCACAGGAACAATTATCTTACGAGTTCCACATTCCTGCTTTGTTTCAAAATGGTATCGTTCACATTTTACCCTTTAAGTAATTTCAACCAGAAAGCACAGATTGACTTAACATTCAATTAAAGGAAAAAATCTGCTTCCAAATAGCAACTAGTTGCTATTCAATTCGATCGAATCAAATTTAAAATTTGACGTTTAGTGTACAGGGTTATTGGTTATAAATGTCACCCCCCTCTATCTTTTTTATTTGACATTTTAGAAAAAAGTGTCCCAAATAAAAGTTTTATGGTTGAAATTAAATTTTTTGAAAAACTTACTTTTGCATAAACAGGGTAGGGTGTTTCAGAAAAGCTGGTCGTGCTCCAAATTTCTTATTTCAAATAGAATACCCTGTATATTATTGGATATTCAGATTCTACGTAAAATTCTGAGAAGATTTTATATGGCATACCCTATACCTAAGTTCAATTGTTTTGGAAATATTGACAGTTGAAAATTGACTTTTTTGCAACTTCGACAGGCTGTAAATCTTAAACGGTTAATTTTAGAGCAAAACCGATCTTACATTTTTATCTTAGATATTTTTAAACTATCAGTTGACACCAATATTTGACATCAACTTTGAATTTGATCCATGATTGAAAATTCAAATTAAATTTAATCTTCGATTAATTTCAAAGTTGGTGTCAAATGATAACTTATGAAAATCTTAGAAAAAAAATTTAAGATTGGTTTTGATCAAAAGTTAACCGTTTAGGTTTTACAGCCTGTCAAATTTACAAAAAAGTCAATTTTCAACTGTCAATATTTCCAAAACAGTTGAACTTAGGTATAGGGTATATCACATGAAATCTGCTCAGAATTTGATGTAGAATCCGAATATTGAATAATATACACGGTATTCAATTTAAAATAAAAAAGTTGGAGCACGACCAGCTTTTTTGGAACACCCTGTATATGCAAAAGTGAGTTTTTCAAAAAATTTAAATTTCAGCCATAAATTTTTTATTTGAGACACTTTTTTCTAAAATGTCAAATAAAAAAGATAGAGGGGGGTGACATTTATAACCAATAACCCTGTACCACCTGGAAGCAAATTATTTCAACTTCAACTAATAAAGAAAACTTACAGCAATAAACAAACCAAAAATACTCAATACAAAAGTGGTCTAGTCGAAAGCAATAGCAATGTTAATGTTATTCAAGATTAAATTTGCTATTGTCAAGTTCTTCCTCTTACAGTTCAAGTGATAATTTCTCAACTTGACATTGCTATTGTGGAGTATAGACGAATTTTATAAACTTCTCGACGTCTAAATATGTGTTTTTTATTACATCAGCTTAATTTACCCGGCAACCCAGCTTTCATCAACAATGACGATTATCAGGTTAATTAATTTTGGTGGTGCTTGCCTAATTTGTGTGTATTTATGTATGTGTTTTACAACTTTTGTGCTAGCGCTGTGACATACTTTTTGTTTTGAGTTGTGTTTTGTGTTTTAATGAAACAATAATAATACAATAAAATAAGGAAACAGACCGATTAGGCAAGAAGTTTTAAACAAAATGTGTATTATTATTGGTTATTTAAATTTGGTAGTTTTACAATCTAGCATGTTAGATATTAACTGAAGTTTCAAATACCTAATCTAGATGCTAGCAATGGAGACAGGTAAAAATATTTCCGTTTGGTATTTGCTTTATTGTTATAATAATTATTAACTCTTCTATGTAATATTGACACAAAAGGGCAACAGAAGCCATATTGCGATATTTGAAGATTTTCAAAAAATCAATTTTTGGCTCTGCCTTGATACAATCGCTAAACAGTTCATTGCATATTGTGTTCATTGGTGTATAGTCCGTTCATAAAGTCTGTGGACTTTTTCGAGTGCATGATCTGAGATTTTGAACGCTGATTGGCTAGATTTTGTGGCATAGAGTACTTGAGCCGGCAACGCCGCTCGAGAGTCGGGATAGCAGCCCTCGGCGCAGGGCTCAGAGGTACCACAGGCTGCTACATGGTGACAGCGGTTATTTTTTTCATGTTCCGAGCGAGAAGTACCGGTAAAAATAGTACATTTTCATTCGATTTGTGATCTATCGAGTCTAGCCACTTTAGTGAAGTGCTCCCACTGGGTATAATGCGGATTTTTAGTGTGGAAGCGGTGAAGACCTTTGGGAGCCTGCAATACGCAGAACCCAGCCAGGTGTTTATGATTCGGATGAATGCGACGGGATGGTAGCTTCGATGTTGCCGGATCCACTACAACGTCGGTAGATTGTAATATATTTTTTTTTCTTTTGAAGAAAGTAGACTTTTTGGATTGTTTTGTTTGTTTTGTCTTCTTTTCACATTTTGAACAGGAAAATGCCATTAGATTGAGTGCGTCGAATGTAATCAGCAAAAAGACTTGATAAAATAAATCAGTTATCAAGATTGCAGCAGCAGCAAATACTAAATGCAGGAAACACAGCTTCGGCACCGGTGATTATGCATCTGACCACAATTCCCCTCCGTCCCACTTTTCTTTTCAAGCTGAGGACTGAAAAGACTGAAAAAATTCATTCAATAGATACAAAAGAACAGTCTTTGGTAATCATTCATCAGAACAGCAAGTTGACTATCTGATCAGTTTGGTAGGCACAAAAGCTGAGAAAATCTCAAAATAATTTCATTTAACACAAACACAACAAGCAGATTTCAACACTGTAATATTAAAATTTGAGTTATTTTATCCAAAAGAAAAATCTTGTATACGAGAGGGTGAAATTTTTGCAAAGGTCACAGAACCCAGACGAGCCTTGTGACTCTTTTATTACAGATCTCACCTCTATGGCCCAAAATTGTGGATGGGACAATTTAGAGAAAGAAATGATTAAGTTAAGAATAATAGCAGGGTTAGCGAATAATAAATTTTCAGTACAGTTACAAGCACGATCAGATGACACATTGGAAGATGTGGTAAGGAGTGCCAGATTGGCACAAGCAACCCAATCTCCCTACTGCCAATCCAATTGTCGAAGAAAAGCTGGAAGTTGACTAGATTTAGAGGGGGGCGCGCCTAAAATCATTCAGTAAGGGCAACTCAAATTATGAGAAAAACCCTAAATCAAACACAGAGACAAAAGATTGCAGAAAATGTGGAAGACCTCCAAGGCACACACGTTGATTGTCCTGCAAGAAAGGACGAATGCAACAGGTGCGGAGAAACAGGACACTGGGAAGTTAAGTGCAGCAGTTCAAGAAGTGAAAGAGGCTTCAGACGCGCTCAGGACCGGCGAAGAATAAATGGTCAGGACTCTGCTCCTTCTCCCCCCTTGAGCGATGACAAATTCGCTTTTCTGGACTTGGTAAAAGCTGGTAGGAGTGCTGGTCCATGGCATACCGTGATTTCCATGGAAGGCATTCTAGTAAAACTTAAAATTGACACTGGAGCAGATGTGAAAAATATCAAACTTATCACAGAAAATCCTAATGTCTGCTTCTGGAAATAAAATCGAGGTCTTAGGTATCTTTGAATCGTTCATTGCGTGGCAAAATCAATGTTACGTAGGCCGTATTTATATTGCAAATAATTTGCATGAAAATTTACTAGGAAGAGACGCTGTAGAATCACTAAAGATGTTAGCTTGGACTTTGGACAAATGCGTTCCCTGCCACGAATGCTATCAGTAAGGAGTTTCTAACCCTATTCGAAGGCATCGGAGATGCAGGAAAAACGTATGACATTACTTGAAAAGAAGGAACGAAGCCGTTTGCAATTTCTATGCCACGTAGAAATTCTATCCATTTGCGAGAAGCTACGAAAGAACATTTGAACATCTTAGAAAGCCGATCATTGGATCTACAAGGTTAAAGAGCCAACCCCTTGGTGTGCACCAGTGGTTGTAGTGCCCAAAAAGGATGGCACTGTCAGAACATGCGTGAACTATTCAGTTTTCAATAAAAATGTGGAACGAAAAAGATTAGTATTATAGCCTGGAGGATAACGGAAACTATGTGGCTATTAGGTATAGAAGCATGAAAGGACATCGCACACATCTTATGGGTTTTCGGGGACCGGTCGATTTTTTTTAAAATTTGGTATGTTGTAGTACTAGTGAAAATAAGTATTTTTCATCCTTGCGCAAAATCTCTAACTATACAGGATGACCCAGTAAAGTGAGTCCGAAAATCATTGTCAAGCCTTTCATTTATTGATGTTGGCACGCATTGCAAGCTACATATCGGGATTTTTTTTTCTATTTCGCAAATAAATAGTCTAGATAAGCCTAATATATTATACAGGGTGGCTAATCTTACGTATTCTTTTAGAAATACTGCACTATTCTTAATAATAGTGTTACGAAAAAGGTCGTGCTGGAATTAATTTGCCCGTAACTTTTCCAATTTTTGTCTGATTTCAGAAAATCTGGTCTCAAAATAAAGCTTACATCACAGAGGGATGTCATGAAATCTGAAAAAATGACAAGTCTCATAGAATTCGTATGAAATATCGCCTTTTTTGGCCAGACATCATCAATAATTTACATCTGAGGAAGCAAATAATACTCGTAAGATTACAAAGACATGTTGGATGGACATTTGAAATCTGTGTCTAACACAGAATGTTGTGACTAGTGCAAAATATTGGAAATGCCCTACAAGAAAGGATTCAAAGAGAAAACCTCCAACTTAGGGGTGGTGGGGTGGGCCTTAAATCGATTTACATGAAAATTATATTAATTTTTCTATTCTCACTGTTGAGTATTCATGAACTAAAACTTTCCGAATATATCTAAATATTTTCGGGGTTCACACAAGATAAGTAAGCAGAGATTTTCTGTTTGTATCATTTTTGTTCTCCCCTGGGCTGGATGGAGGGAATCCAGTATTGGGCACATACTGCACATGCAAAGTTATCGCGTTGTTAGGTACTTTAGCTACGATCGACATGAGAACAATGTGAAGTATCCATCAAATACGTTACTTATATTAGGGCCGGTTTATCAATAGCGAGTCATTTCCGTGATTTGTCAATTTTGTGGTAATATTTTTTTTTTCAAAATAGAAATATATGGATTGATTGATGAAGATGAAGATTTCTACAATTTCGTAGGAAAACGCCTCATATAATCCGCCAAAGGATTAATCCTCTCGAGAAATACGATGACTAGGATTTCTCTACAAAGGATTAAAAGTTCATGTCTGACCTCGTGCGCCCTATATTTCGCTTATATTATAGCTTGATTATTATTATTATTTTAATTCAAGGAAGTTTTTTCCTCTTGCGATATCTTTCTTCTCCATGACTATTGACTACACACACTGCATTAACCACGCTCTTCAAAAATTAACAAATTGTAATGAAAAAACGGTGCGCCAAAAAGAATACTCGAACTTATCATTAACTTAATAACAAACTCCAAAAAGTTTTGTGAATGGGCTAATTTGACGATCGACCCATGCGTGACTGCTTTCAACCAATCAAAAATATGTTAGGATCACCATTCTGGTAGACAATAATCAAATCAAATCAAATCAAAATTTATTCATGTTAATTGTCGCAATAGCAACTTACATAAGTCAAATACATAATATAAAGAGTAAAAATTACTTATTTCTAACAATAATGTCACACTACACTAAAAAGAACTTATTTTAAATAAAAACAAAAAACTGGATTTAACACTCAACACATAGATTAAAAACAGTATAAATTAAAAGCATAAAGATCAAAGAAACATAGTTAGGCGCTTCATTATTCATTACACATTAAACATTTCTACACATTAAAATCAAAGTGGAAAAATTCCTCTAAAGAATAATAGTATATTAAAGTATAAGTGGATATTAAGGTCTTTAAAACACGCGCGATTTTTCGAGCACGACGGCGCAGCCGAGTGCTCGAAATAGAGCAAGTGTTTTAAAGACCAGTTATCCACGAATACTTTACACTATTTTTTTTTATTGGTATACGTTCAAATCATAAATTACTAATAATTGTAGAATGCAAATTTGTGCTTGACACTTGTTACATTTTATTTGACGTTATCTACAAGTAGGTACCTAACCTACTCCTGACAAATTAATAATTAAAAAGTTGACATTAGACCTTTCTCGGGTTGTTGGTTGTTGATGTTGTCATTGGTAACTTTAAAACACGCGCGTTTTTGAAAGTTGGATTTAAACACGCTGAGGAGTACTTTAAATAGGTGAAATAGGGTATCAATAAAAAAAAACTGTTTCTCATCAAGATCTGTTTGATTGTTTTTTTAAAAGTTAAAAATGGCAAGCTTTTAATTTCAGCTGGCAGTTTGTTAAATAATTTAATAACCCAGTAACCGGGACCATCGTGACACCTTCCCAGACGCCAGTACACTGGCACCAGAGCATCCCTGCCCCTGGTCTCATAGTCATGCACACTTCGGTGCATGATAAAGACATCAGGATTTTTTTTAACATAAAGAAGGTTCTCCAAAATGTAGACAGAGGGAACGGTCAGTACGCCCAGCCTCCCAAAGGCCACCCTACAGTCCTCCCTGAATCCCAAACCACTCAACACTCTAACTGCCTTCCTCTGCATTCCAAAGACACGTCGAGCATCGGCTGCATGGCACCAGGCAATGATTGCATAAGAATAGTGTGCATGGAAAGTTGCAAAGTAGGCTGTTATCAATACCTGTTGCGATACCCTATCAGCAAGATTTCTGAGAAGAAAAAGATCACTAGCCAACCTCGAGACTATTGTGCTGATATGTAAGCTCCATTTCAGCTTAGGGTCAACAGACACCCCAAGAAATCTGGCACAGTCCATGGAATTTATTTGGTTGAGTTCTCTCATTGAAAATACCATCCTTGTTGTTTTTTCAATATTCAAGAGCAGCTTATTAGAGTTAAACCAGCCCTGAGCCAACTCCTGTGCAACCATGGAAGCCTCCAGAGAATCCTCCAATGTATCAGCAGATACGGATACTGTTGTGTCATCGGCAAAGAGAGTGTACTTTGAGTGTTGGTCTATAAATGGCAAGTCATTAATGTAGATGAGAAAAAGTATGGGCCCCAAGACGGAGCCTTGGGGTACCCCAATACTTATTTCTCCCTTTGCCGATGTCAAACCAGCATAACGCACACACTTACACCTACCTTTAAGGTATGACTGCAAAAGGCCTATACTGTTGGAGCAAAAGTTGTAATATCTCATTTTCTCCAAGAGAATTCCATGATCTACACAGTCGAAGGCCTTACTCAAATCGCAGAACAAGACCGTGTTGTATTGATAGTTATGGAAAGTGTCCAATATACCCTGGACCAGATGCAGAATGCCCATGGAAGTATCCCTATTTTGCCTGAAACCAAACTGGCAGCCATTAAAAATACCATCACCCTCAAAGAAACTGACAATCTGCATCGACATGCACTTTTCCATGACTTTAGATATTATTGGAAGAAGAGATATTGGGCGGTAGCTGTTAGGAGTGTCTCGATTTCCTTTTTTAAATATTGGAACTACGACCGCAATCTTTAGAACGTATGGAAAAACACAATGTGTGAAGCACTGATTTATCAGCAGTGTCAAGGGGATGATAATTTGATTTTTTATGCATTTGATTAGCTTTACATTAATGCCAAAAGTATCACAGCTGTTCTTATTTTTTAAGTTATCAATAATTTCACGTACCTGAATAAAGCTCACCTCTTTAAATACAAACCGTTCAGACACATTCAGGTTGACTAGATTATCTACAGGATTTAAAATGGAAGTTGGTATTTCAGCTATAAGTTTCTGAGCTATGCTTAAGAAGTAACTATTAAAATCATTTGAGTTAAGAATTTCACTATTAACATTACTCTTATTTTTATTATTTCTGTTGTTGTTTATGATACGCCACATTTGCTTACTTGGGTTATTTGAGGACTTTATTAAATTATCATTGGCTAAAATTTTGGCTCTACATATTTCTGACCTAAGGTACCTGACCCAAATAAGGCCATGTACCTAATAAGGCCAATGCCCCTTATTGCTTAATATTGAATCCCATATTCAAAAATTGAAATATTATTGAAAAAGATATCTATAATGCAAATCAAAAATTATTGCGAGGATTCCTAGCAATTCGTTATATGTCGAAAAATGGCTAACCACAGATTTCATATGTCACGTTATAACTTTGAGGCTGGAACTTAATTAGTTTATACACATGTTCATAAAGGGAATGGAGCGAATGTAATTTTTACACGGACCTTTATGTATTGAGAAAGCTATACAGAGTAAGTACAGAATAATATCTTTGCTAGATTTCTAGTTACAGAATTTTTTGTATTAATGTAACATGTTCCTAATAAGGCCACATGAAAAATTTTCAATTGGCCTCACATCACAGTGTTTTTTTAAAAGAATGTGTCATATTATTGCTTAAGTGATGTGTTCTAGAGCGCCTGAAGTCTAACCAAGCAAGAAAAGCTGCGGTTCATTTGTCCTAGTTGTATGTAGACCTATTCGGATTACCATCCCTGGACTTAAAATTATTGTTTTTTTCAGAATGCAGCAAACGTTAAAGTTCTATTTTGAGAACTTTTTGTCGAAAAATAATATTTTTATAAATGATTCTATTTATTTTATACATTTTTTATTGTTGGCCTTATTAGGAGCATAGTGATCCGAATAAGACCAATGGTAAGGGTCTTTGTTTTACGCAAAAACCACCACTTATATGTTAAAAGAAATAAATTGGAGTTAATATTCAAGTAATAGAAGCGAAACACTTCACATATAAGTTCGTGATTCTTGTTGGGGTTGGTGGATAGTATTCGGAAAAAATAAAACTTCTTAACATGGCCTTATTTGGGACAGCTACCTTATATATTTTATTAAATTCGCTATAATACCTTTTATTACCTATAGTATTGTATTGCCTGCAAATCTCACCAAGAAACCTTAAATGCTCCCTCATTCCTCTCAATCTGTCCGAAAACCAACTTATGCTATTCAACTGGTCTGATCTTACAGAATAACACCTTTCTGGAAAAGACTCCAAAAATGCTTTCTCGAAAACACCCATAAATTCAGTAAACTTGTCATTTATAGACATATTTTTATGTTTAACAAAATCCCAAGAGTGATTTGATATTATATTATGGAATCTGAAAAGTCCTTGTTGGGTTATTGGTCTACAAACCTTCTGTGCCCCAACAACCTTACCCTTGTCCATAGAAACCAAAAAATCCACTATTTGTCCTCTGTGATCAGATACATCCAAATCAAGAACCTCTGAGCCCACAACATCAGTTGTTATACCAACAAAGATATTATCCAGACAAACATTTTGTCTTGTTGCCTCAAAAATAGTTCTGCGTAAACCAAAACCACCCAGGGTATCCTCCAGAAGCTGGGCATCAGCTCGCTCCCCACCAAAATGTACATTAAAATCCCCGGCTACTACCATGCTCTTATGTAGGCCAAGAGATGACATCAAATTTTCCAAAGAGCCCAAGAAGGTGTCAAAACAGCCCGAGGGGGGTCTATATACCACTAAAATATAAAGGTTAAATGTTTTAAAATAGACACAACAAGACTCCACATATTTCTCAATATTAAAATCTACAGATACATTCTTAAAACTAGGCCCTAGACTATTTTTAACCAGCAACATTGTGCCTCCTCCAGGAAATTGAGACCTTGCAAAAAATCCCCCAATTACATACCCATCCATATGGAATGTCTCCAATTCCACCTGTGTCATCCAGTGCTCTGTGATGCATACTAAGTCAATATCCTTTTCTGCGACAAATGCCTCTAGCTGAGGTATTTTTTTCCTTAATGATCGGATATTAACATGCAATATCCTTAAGCTTCTTGATGTTTCGTGCTGCTTTGGACTAATCTCTGGTGTTTCACCCCTATCGGGCGCTGGAGATTGAGAAAATGGTTGACAATTGTACCTTTTGGCCACATTTCTGATGTTAGGTATAGTTCCCGATCATAGCAAAGGACAGCTAATTTGAAGGAGCTGAATTGTTCATCTTTTTTGGTTTTCATTTTTGTACAGGTGAATCCTCTCAGGTTCTTATTGGATAGGTAACTTTCTATGTTTTCTGAAGTCACCTCGGGTGCAATACCCGAGAGAATAATGACACCAACTATTGCTTAACCCAGTGTTTATTAACTCCACCTACAGTGGATGCTTGAGAAACACAATCCTCAGTTAACCTGAAAGGTTGAAATTAACACCGGGTTAGTTAACCCCTAGAGTTACTCGCAATTGAGGAACCGCTCCTTAATTCAGGTGTATTTGGTGTATCCAAGACCCTAATTGAATGAAAAGTTATCCTTTTATCACGTTCAACCGTCTCGAATTTTATCACATTTTCAATTTTTTTAGATTTCATGACATCCCTGTGATATAGGCTTTATTTTGATACCACATTTTTTTAAATCGGACAAAAATTAAAAAAGTTACAGCTGAATAAAATCCAGCGCGACCTTTTTGGTAACACTATTTCTAAAAATAGGGCAGGATTTATAAAAAAAATCGCAAGCTCAGCTACCCTGTATAGTATATTAGGCTCATCTGACTATTTATTTGCGAAATCGAAAACAAAAATCTCGATATTTAGCTTGCAGGGCGCGCTAATACCGATAATAGAAAGGCTTGGTTTATGATTTTCGAACCTACTTTACTGGGTCACCCTGTATAGTTAGAGATTTTGCGCAATGATGAAAAATACTTATTTTCCCTAGTACTACAACATACCAAATTTTTAAAAAAATCGACCGCTCCCCGAAAACCCATAAGATGTGTGCGATGTCCTTTGGAACCCACATTCTCAAGGTGATTTTAAGAGATTTCAGTTGAGTCCCCAAAAAATTCCTCCATAAGGTGGGGATTTCCGCCATTTTTTCAAAATGGCCGACTTAATTTTTTGAAATATTGTAAAATAGCGTATTTTTCAAAAAAAACCCATTAGGAATATTCTTTGACTTAAACTAAAACTCACAAAAATTTCATACCCATAGAAAATGGCGTCCAGCGACTACAGTAGCTCTTATTCAAGATGGCTACCAACTTACATAAAAATCTAAACCAGACAACCTACCATAACTTGTGATACCTCGATTTCAACTAATTTTGGGTCGAGAAATCCATTTCTTGTGATAAAAATATCATACATGTTGCCATTTCGCTTTTATGCGCCATTTTTTCAATATGGCGACCATAAATTTGGCACAGTCTTGAACTTATAGCTTATGGGGTATCATTTTATAGGTATTTCGACATCATAAATCAAATTTTGACAACAAAACAAACGTAGGAGCTTCCGTTTTATTTTGGGGCCATTTTTAAGAATGTCAGCTAACAATTATCCGAACAGTCGCAATTATAGCACGTGGCGTTTCATTTAATATTAGTTTTTTCCTCCTAACATAATTTGGCAACGAGAAATAAATATATATGTATTATTTGTAGGTATCTCAAATTTTACATGTGATGACATCAAATATTCTTGGCTGTTTAAACAATTAATAAGGGAGCGACACTACCGGTAGGTGGTTGTATTTAGGTATCAGAGAATCAATCATGCGCTCGAATCGACCTAAGTTCATTGAAATCCCACGTCGCGACGTCGCGTAGTGTCACGCCAGGTGACGCCAGATATTCGTTGTTCCATGGTTTCGGCAAAGGTATATCAGCTTTAAAGTCAGATCTCCAGTTATTTTCAAGACTAAAAAATAATGAGTTCTGCACGAAATCTGAACCTGGAAGACTTTTTTAAACATGAAAATTACGCTTGGCCCCCTGCCTTATCTATAAATGGAAGTATGAGAACTGGGAACAAGTTACACTCAGTACCTTTGTGTTAGAAAAATTGGTTACTCCCCCTATAGATGTTTCCCCTAAATGTGAGGTAGTTGTATTCGATGGGGCAGGTGTTGCACATCTCGTAAAGCCCAAAGGGCAGATCAAACAGTTCTCTGCCTATTTTAAACAACAACTATTACTGTATTTAGTTGGTGTTGCATTGTAAAAGCCAACCGTATCGACGTACTTTGGGATCTATACGATAAAGATAGCTTGAAGAACACAACCAGAGAACAAAGTGGTACAGGATTACGTCAACATGACTTACCCACTGCAAAGACTTGACTATTAGTTTCAGCTATCTCTTTCCATTCGGCTTTAAACAGTTGTGGACCTCATTTGGCATGAGAAAGACTGACAGATATATTCCAGCGCATACCAATGCCAGGAGTCTTGAAAATGACAAATCTCTTGCCTCACGTGGTTTTCATAGTTTTATCGGGTGCGACACAACGTCCTTTTTTTGTCAAAAGTAAAACGCAAGGCATGGGCTGCATGGCAAGAAGATGAGGTTACCGAAGCCTTTAAATGCTTGGGAAGCAAAGTCCACCAAAAACATTGCTTCTGCATTAGTGCACAAAAGTTCGTTGTTTGTCTATACGACACCCACAGCGCGGAAACAGAAATTGACAAAGCTCGCCAGAAACTTTTTTGTGCAGGTGGCCGTGACGTCGATATGCTTTCCCCCACTCTGGCAGCATTGACACAACACACGCTAAGGGCAAGCTTGTCAAATTAGGGGTCGGGCTCTTGGTATTGATGAAGAATTGCCGAATCCAGCGAGTTCGGGCTACATTAAGACAGCAGATGGTTAGGCTCCCAATTGGACAGGTCTTCCGGAGATATGGAAGTCTTTTAAAGATCTGGGAAAGTACTGCTGCAAAATGGGATGTGCCAATTTGCGTTACAGTTGCCGCCAAAACCCAATAAATGGATTTCTCGAAATCGAAATATCACAAGTTATGTTTGGTTGTCTGGTTTAGATTTTTATGTAAGTTGGCAGCCATCTTGAATAAGAGCTACTGTAGTCGCCGGATGCCATTTTCTATAGGTGTGAAATTTTTGTAAGCTTTATTTAAAGTCAAAGAATAGTCCTAATGGGGTTTTTTAGAAAAATAAGCCATTTTACGATATTTCAAAAAATGAAGTCGGCCATTTTGATAAAATGGCGGAAAATCCCCTCCCCATGAAGGATTTTTTTGGGGACTCGATTAAAATCTCTTAAAATCGCCTTAAGAATGTCGGTGCCAAATTTCATGCTTGTATACCTAATAGCCACATTTTTGCTTTATAAAGCCGTTATCCTCTGTACTATTACCGGATGTTGAAGGAGCATTGTCCCAAATTGAGGCAGGACGTCTCATCTGGATTCTATCACATTCCACTGGATAAGGAATCGCAACTGATAACAACATTTATAACGCCATTTGGTCGCTTGCCGATGGGCATCATTTCGGCAACAGAGAGGTTTCAAAGACAAATGTTAGAGATTTTGGAAGGACTAAAGGCAGTAGTCCATGTAGCAGATGACACATTAGTATTTAGTAAGAACAAGGATAAACACGACTCTCGTTTGAAGGCCGTAATGTTTCCGTGAAGGCGTGCCGATTCCAAGGAAACAATATAAAACTAAATAGAAACAAATGCGAATTTGGCAAGAACAAAGTGACATTTCTAGGACATAGTGTTTCATATTCAGGAACTAAAATCGATGAAGAGAAAATTCGAGCCATTTTAGACAAGCAACCCCCCAACGATATAAGCGGAGTTAGAAGACTGATGGGCTGCATACAGGCTAACACTAAATTCCTTCCAGGATTAGCGGAAATGTCCGACCCCATTAGACAACTGTTACGAAAAAACAACAAATTTATGTGGGTAGAGCCGTGACAACGAGTATTGGAAAGCATAAAAAAAGCTCTTAAGACAGCTCCAATTTTAGCACATTTTGCTCCAGGACGTCCAACAAGACTCATAGCGGATGCCAGTTCATATGGATTGGGAGTAGTCCTGGAACAAATGGATGAAGATGTCTGGAAACCTATCGGCTATCCATCCAGGACAATGTCGAAAAATTCGCTCAATACCTTCTTGGTCAAGCATTTTTTTTTTTTTTTTTTTTTTTTTTTTTTTTTTTTTTTTTTTTTTACGGATATGCGCACTCGCAAGGAAATGTCCTATCACGCTCGAGAAGCGGCAAGTGCGCGAAAATGTCGGTGTATGTTGGTCTTAAAACGGTTCAGGTTGTAACCTGCAGGGAAAACCGTCGCAGGGAGTTTATTCCACAGCGATGCTGTTCTCCAGAGATATGAATTCTGATATAATGAGGTTCTTGGTGCCTCTAGTTTGACAGTAAATTCATGGTTACCGTCTGTTTGACGGGTTCGCCTGGTAGGCGCTATTCTCGGTGGAATCATACGTGCCAACTCTTCAGAGCATTTTCCGTGATAGTACCTGTAGAAGAGAGATAAATCGCCCACAGATCTGCGATGTTCGAGACCATCCAAGTTACGAGTAAGTGCGGGGTCATTGATCAGCTTGATAGCTCGTTTTTGCACGGTGTTCAAAAGCATTAAGGTATGTTTGGGTGCTGCACTCCATATATGTGAGCAGTACTCCATAGTTGGTCGAATCTGGGCTTTGTAGAGTGTCAGCAATTGGCTTGGTGTGTACAGATGTCTTGTACGAAATAGCACCCCCAGCTTTTGGGACGCCCTTTTAGCAATATCTGCTCCTGACTGACCACAAACTCCTAGTAGAACTTCTAGGAAGTAAATAACTAGCTGATCAATCAGCTAGAATCTAAAGATTCCGAATGAGATTGATATATACGATTTTTGTATGATGTACAGTATATTCCTGGCAGAAACGCGGAAACATAATGCCTGACGTATTAGATCCAGAGCTCCACTAAAATCCAGTGATCATGGAGCAGATATTTTATTCGTCAACGAACTCATAGAAAAAGGGAAGATTTTGCAAATCATATTCGTGAATCAATGCCTATCAAGGACATGCGCATAAAAAGTTTCTTGGAATGTCAGAAGCATGATGTCCAAACCAAAAGAATAATAACTTATATACAACATGGTTGGCCACACATTGAGGATTTACCAACCGAAGATAAAATTTTCTACCAATGTCAAGGAGAGATGGTTATATTGGATAGCTTGGTAACCCGCAACAACAGAGTATTCATGACAAATGTTTGTATGTTTGAGGTGGATTTATGATATTACCTTGCATTTTTTGGGACTTACACCTTAATTGAAATTATTACCAGAAGTTTCTTGATCTTGATACGAATTACTAAAGTCGTTTATAAAAATTGATTCGAGTAATTTATTTTATAAAAATAATCTGATAGGTAAAACTGCTCTAATCAGAGAGCTTGTAGTAATTCGTATCAAGATCAAGAAACTTCTGGTAATAATTTCAATTGAGGTGTAAGTCCCAAAAAATGCAAGGTAATATCAGAGTATTCATCCCGACGACATTATGCAAGAAAATATTGAAGAAAATACACAAGGGTCATTTGGGCATGACGAAATGCTTAAGCCTAGTCAATAAAACGGTGTGGTGGCCCAAAATCTCAAAACATATAAAAGAAATTGTCACCAATTGCTCAAAATGCATTCAATACAGGAATACAACAATGGAACCAATGATTCCTTCCCTGTGCCAGATGACCCCTGACAGATCGTCGGAGTTGATTTATTCGTGGCTAACAACAAACATTATCTGATGGCAGTCGATTATTTCGTAAGATTTATGGAGGTTGCCAACTTAAATTCAGAAACTGCTGTGCATGTCATATACAAAACTGAAACCTATGGTGTCAAGATGGGGAATACCAGAGACCATTAGATCAGATAATGGGCCTTGTTTTTCTAGCCACATAGTCAAACAATTTGCTCAGACATATGGATTCAGTCACATCACAGGCATTCCTAGGTATCCTCAATCAAATGGGCAGGCGAAATCCGCTGTAAAAATATCCAAGAAAATAATTCTAAAATGCAGAGACCCAAACTTAGGACTGTTAAGTTATAGAACAGCAAAACTAGAGAGTGGATTTGCACCAGGAGAATTGATCATGAAAAGAAAACCTAGGAATTCAATTCCAGCTAATAAAGACAGATTTATCCCTAAATGGAACTACATAAACGACTTCAAGGAAGCCAGAAGCAACCAAAAAGAAGTTCAAACATTGAATTTCAATAAGCGACATAGAGCAAGATCAAATTCTACTTTGAAAAATAACAATAAAGTTTGGATACCCGATATGAAAATGTTTGGAAAAGTAATGGATGTTGGACCTGAACCTAAAACATACATTATCGCCGCAGAAAATAACACCACCGGGCGAAACATAAGCCAAGTTATAGGAGTAACCTCAGAACCGATGATAAGACTAGAGCAAGGGACACTTGACTGGAGATGTCCAATTGGGAATTCCCCGGAAGTTGCAATGATCAGTCAAGCTCAGAATCAGAGGGCGATGATGGAGGAGGGGATGATACGAACACAGAATACGGTTCAGCCGCATTACAAAGCAGGGTACCGGAAAGTGGAGGCAATAGCTCCGAAAGTGACAACTATACTCCAACCACTCCATAATATCTGAGACAGGCTCCGAGGAGGAGATCGAAGTCTATAAGTCCACTCACCAGAGATACACCGCCAGATCAGGAAGACTACTCAAGCCGGCACGTGGTTGCACCTGCAATGGAATGTGTGGTGAAGATTAGTTAAAATAACAGTGAGAATAAACACTGTAAAGTGAATATAGTACATTAGTGTGTGGTTTTATCCATAACATCAATATACCCGGTGTAAATAGGACAAACAATGGTTTAAAGCTAGTGGCGTTGAATTCGACTCGAGTGCTAAGATAAAAAGACACTCACTTGGTGAAAAGAGAGAACGTGGCATAGAGTAATTAAGCCGGCAACGCCGCTCGAGAGTTGGGATAGCAGCTTTCGGCGCAGGCATATCAGGTAAGCGTACCACAGGCTGCTACAGATTTTGGGAGCCTCACTAGGGCCTTAGGTTAATCGTCTAAAGTGAGCGCTGATCGCCCAAGTCGATCCCCTTATTTTGGACAATCAACCAAAATCTCAGATCACGCACTCCGAGAAGTCTATAGACTTTATGAACGGACTTTATGAAACACAAAATATTTTTTCCAATATAACCTATACTTAAACTAAAGTGAGCTGGATGGCAAGATACGGTCTTTAAGTTATAAGGTTATCTTATCCTCCTTATCAAAAAGCCTTATTTTTGGTCATCATTAAATCGTACATATAAATCTGTGGTTCATGATTCCTTTTTTCCATTGAATTATTGAATAAAACCTATATATTCTGACTAGTTGCACTGGAAAGTTTTGTTAGCTCAATCATCGTATAGAGCCTCACTCTTCTTCATCTTCTGTGTTGTAATATTAGTAGTAGTTAAACTCGTGAACGTAGTACAAAAAGTAACTACCAAACTCAACTCGTGTAGACCGTGCAAAAACAGCATTTCATAAGAAGAAAAATTGGGGCTGCTAGATCAATATTATCCATCATAATCGAAAAGAAATTTACGATTGATCAAGTGACCCTAATTCAAAGAAAAATCCGGGGAATTGTTTGTTGTATTGTATACATTCAAGCAATATAATACATAGACTTAGCTAATTCTTGTGAAATTTTCCAGTACAAACTCGAATTCCGAGGAACCGGCAGTGGTACAGGCAGAGGCATGGGTGGAGACGGCAGCTCTTCCAGCGGCGGTGGAGCCAGTGGAGACTCCAAGGGAGGAACAGCCACGGGGTCCGATCAGAGTTTATGACAAATGGGGATGTCCCGGCGCAACAAGGGAGATTCGAGACGTACTCGAGTCTCCTTTTTGTTGTTCTAGGGCATCGAATACTTCAACAATATTTACTGTATTGTTTCAAGAATTATTATGGTTTGCTTGCCTAATTAAGCCTATAAAATTTGTGTTCCGGGCGATTTGAAGCTTTCTTATTAGAAGACAGCTTGAAATGATCCATTTTTCAAAATTATCCGGTACTCTTAGTAAAAAATCCAGAATGAGCGATTTCTCAGAAAAGCTCCAAAAGGCGTGCCAAATTTAATGCCTGATTTTTTTGAGATATAATTTTATCGTGTGTATAGCCATAGTTTTTTAAAATTTGTGTAACATATTTATTTCCACCGCTTTAGTAATGATGCCTACCTAAAAAAATTAATAATATTATAAAACAATCATTTGAAATGACTGCATAATAAACTTACACCAATCACCTCGATAATGTAGCATTTAAGGGAAAATACATAAAAATAAATTTTAGCTTTTTGTAGATCTAAAATGTAGTAGTGATGGTAGTTTCTATTTTAAATTGAAATAATTGTTTCGGCGTTAAAAAATTATTTGGAACTTCTTGTTTTCCATGTCCGTGGGTTTTTTGAAATAGCATGGTTCCTATATTAATGCTCCTATACGAAATTTAAGTTAATAGTTAGATAAACAATATTAGATTCTTTCAAGAATTCTGATGAAGTTCCAAATATTTCACGAAAATATTCAATTTGTGTTTATCCCAATTATGATCTCTTCAGGTAAAACTAGTGGTATTACCTCTGTATTACTGTTCACTTAATATCTGCACAAAAATGATCAGAAACTTGCAAATAATGGAACTTTATTGTGCCGATTGAATTATGTTTTAAGAGAAAATACATTGCATCAGCTTTCTTCCCCATAAGCCACTCAAACAACTGAAATTGATTCAGTAAACTAATGAAAAGCTCAATAAATATGAGTTTAGCGAAAAGTAGTGGAAAGATGTACACAGTAATAAAGATCCCCTCTAACAGACTACAGTAAGTGAACGGATTAAATTACCTACATATAAAACTATTTACTATTTAATACATACATGTCGTGCCTGTAAACAGATTTACAGTGATAACTTGTAGACAAAAGTGTAATGTTTTTAGAGTACGTAATTTGATATTAAAGCAAACTAAAACATCTCTGTGTTAATTAGTTTTTTCTTTTAAATTTTGGTATCTTGTTTGAATTTTGAAAAATGTTTTTTTATAAGATCATTTTCATTAGGTTTTAATCCAAAGCCGCTTTTCCAACAAGAAAAATTCCTTCGAGATACCTCTATATCTAGGTATCCAGTATTTTATGTTTAACAAGAGCTTAGCGTAATATGATAATGATAGTGATAAACTAAAGAAATATTTTCATGACCAGTAGTAGAGTTTAGATTTTATACCTTTTAAATCATAACCAAGTTATTTTTCTGTGAAAATATTAGTGTTATATAATACATATATGCCATTGGTAAGTAAACATAAATGTGCGAAAAAAGTTTCCTTTTGTTAATGTTATGGACATAATTTGTTGGGAAATAATATTAGTAACTTTGAAATAAATAATATATGTTTAATAATATATTTTCGGTTTTGTTTTTAATTTTTAGGGTTTAGCTGCCAAAAAAATAAATAATTCAGATAGGTTGGTAGGTATGACGTTCATTTAGGCAGTAGTGACTAAAACCAAAACTAAAAATGAAATATAACTATCAATTTATTTGAGAATAATGAATAATGCCCTCTTCTGGCGCCTCCGAACACTTGAATATAGGATATTCGACCGACTTCCTAATTCCTAATGGCTTATTGTACACCAAACCAGTTCACCAGGTCGATATTCTTTTAATGATTATCGCAGCCTTTAATCGAGTATGATGCCCTCTTTTGACGTATTATTGTTCAGTAAAAATCTTCTAAGAGGCATCTCATTTCTGGACGATCTATAACATAGCTGATGCCATCTGTCGATTGGTAGCAGAAAAAATGTTTGTATGAGGATACTGATAAGCCATTGAAGATATTTGTGGCGGTAATTTGTTGCCACCCTTCACCCTTGAAAAACTACATATCTTCAACGAGAACAAAAAAAAAAAAAAAACAATGGAAGGTAATTTCTGCCACTGATGGCGGGCTGAGATAATCTTCAGTCCACCTTTTTGAAAATACTGTATTTTGTAGGACTTGATATATTGATACATCTGCATAAGGAAGGGATAAAAGTGCGGCTGCCCGATGAAAAAATGTACAGGAGTTGTAAAAAAATACTATCAGAACTTGGAAAAAGGTTGAAACCTGTGGGGTTGACGGGAAAAATAGATGGCGTTGGTAGGTACTATTTAAAAACATTTTGATATATGTAAGAAAACGCTAGACTTTCGGCAATAAAAATAGTTTATTTCAAATTCACAAAAATATCAGGGCGACGATGCGTCCAACAGGCTATACAAAATTTCCCCTAAAACTATCGACTACCTAGCCTAAAACATAACTGTTTTTTGAAGGATCCTTTCAACGTTGCCGAAGTAACGATGGGTCAGGTCATAAACATTGAATCATCCAACCTAAATAATAAAACCAAGAGATCAACTATGGCTTTGAACAAATCCTTTTGGCATCGCTGGTCACGTCTCTATTTTTGGGGTATCAGATTCTCGCATATAACTAAATAATTCCAACACCCCCACTTATCAAAAACTTTTCAAATAACCTAAACCTGTCAAAAAATAAACATGCTTACTTAGCCCCAAACACTTTGTGAAAATGTCAGCTATCATTTCAATCATACTTAGATACTCAACATTTATAATTCCACTCTGTATAGCTCCTCGAATGAAATGATGTCTGACATCTATGTGTTTTGAACGCTCATGGAAAACCGGATTGTTGCAAAGCTTCAGAGCGCCTTGATTATCATTTAAGATTGTCACACAATCCAATTTCCCACAAATTCACTTATTAGGTTTCGCGAGTAAATGGCCTCTTTTGAAGCATCACTAATGGCCATGTACTCGGCTTCCGTACTTGACAGTGCAACTGTTCTATGTTTGCTACTTTTCCAGGAAATTGCACCACCAGGTAAAGTTTGTTTCACGAGGGTTTGTACTTGCCTTCCTGGTCTAACAAATAAAAATTGACTGAAACAAATTTATGACGTCAAAAACGTTCGTCGGTTCTTAAAACCAGAAGTTATTTATATTGAAATGTGTCAAAAAATGGATTTTGACAATAGTCGCGTCACGTTTTAGTTCCACTTGCCTATCATTGTGTCTGATATTTGTGGCAAAACAAAACAAGTGACATTGTAATGACAGTTGTTGTACAGTGAGCTTAATGAAACAATGCATTTTGTTGAAATATTTGACTTAACATTGTTAATACCTATTATTGATAATTCTCTACTTAACTGCTTCAACTTCAAGCGGAAATAAATGAGGATTGACTGCCACTGTCAAGAAGTGCTCTTACTTTATGAAGTTGGTCTCGGTCTTCCGAAATATAAAGATGTGCAGTGGAAAGAAGAACATAAAATTTTACTGATTAACAATTTTGTCAGAATCATAAACAGTTTCAGCTGGTTCTTGCGCATCATGGTGAGATATAGAAACTTTGGAAATATCTGTATCTGTATTATTGGAATCAATGGTTTGGAATAGTGCAAAACACTGTTATGATTATTATGGCAATGCTTACAACTACCATAATATGTTCATATTATGAACATGTTCTACTTAAATGACCTTTATATAAACAATTAGAATACAATCTTAGCACCTCTACCTTCTCCCATCTATCTGAAACTTTTAATTTTAAAAAATCAGTACAATTGTAAATAAAATTATTCTTACTGCAAAGATGACATTTATAATTTGGACGGGCATTGTGGGAGAGATTTTGTTTTTTAAACTTTGACTTAGTTTCAAAATTATGTGCAGTGTAATATTTCTATGCTTTTTGTTCCATAGTCTCTAGAAAATCTGCTTTCTTTTCTAGAAAACCTAACAATTATTCCAATTTTGGAAGGTCATTTTTAATATTTTGTTTTTCCCATTTAGTTAAGGTACATTTATCTAGTTTTTCTAAGACTATTTGAACAAGAAGTGCGTCCGAAAGATCATTATCATTTTTTAAATTTAAATTATTCAATGCATGTATATTTTTATGAACATCATCAATAGTGAAACTTAAAGCCTTTCCCGCTTCACCATGTACAGGGTGAGTCATTTTGGGTGGGAATGCCGGGTACAGCCTAAAGGGTGATAAATTCATTTGTTTTCGATATACAGGGGTTTTTTGGAAAATTGCTGATTTCTGTTTTCCTCTGTATCTCAGTTGTTATCGAAAATTTAAAAAAATGTTAAATTACGTTTTTGTGTGATTTTTCACGTCAAATCCAGTGGCGTAGTCAGATTGTTTTTACGGGTATTATTTTTCGAGATAAGTATAGTCAATATTTCAACTTTTTTAAATGGGACACCCTATATATTTTCACACCATTAAATTAGGTTTTTTTTTGTGATTCTAATGATATGTAATACTTTATAGTTTCAATAATTTTAACTGTCAAAACCGCGAAAAAACTATACTTTTAGGGTATTTAATAGAAGTTGTTCCTCGGATTTAGCGATCCCCAACACAAACGTGGTACGGCGGTAGCGGGAGCAAGTGCGACAGCGACACGGGATTAGAATTATTGAAAAATGTGGTGGGATTTGATACATTTCATCCTAAAGCGTTATTTCGCTTACATGTCCTACCACATGTTTTTAATCCCACGACGCTGCCCCTCCCACGGACCGCACTGGTGTGTAGGATCCTTTAATGAACATTTTCACGTGAACTAGCAGACAGAATAATAGCTAACTAGGCTTCGAAGCTAGGACCCCTAGATTCAGTAACCGCCGAAGTTTGCAGATTATAGCACTAACACGTTAAAAGTTGACAAAACACTTGGCCGATTGGGCAAAAATGAACCGACGGCATCTGTATCTCAGTTGGTATAAGACTAGTAATCTAGAGGTCCTAGGTTCGAATAGCCTCGTCCAAACTTTTCGTGAACTAAGTCACTGGAAAAATTAGCTCACGCTCACGCTCACGCTCACACTATTAACTGCATAGATGTTCGATGAGGTATTTCTAAGATTTTTGTTTATTTAAGTTACTGGTTCACGAGTTATTTGATCCATATACCTAGTTAGTTTACGTTAAATTTTTGTTTCCAATAGAAGTTTTGATGATTTATTGAAATCCACTTCTTTGCTTACTACACTAGTGTTATAAAAGTCCATCTAGTAAAAAACTTCTTTACAATTATCGAGCATCTTAATATTTAATTTTAAAGGTTGATTTTTTGTCAGTATAATATTTATAAGAAAATCCGTATCGTGGCATAACAGACAGAATTGTAGCTACTTAAAAGTTAACGAAGAGTTTGGGTTAGACGCGACTACTGAACCTAGAGGTTCTAAGTTCGAATCCTAGTCGAGTCCAAACTTTTAGTTAACTTTTCAATTAGCCATTATTCTGTTTGCCTATAGTCAATTTATCTACATGTTAAAAAATTGAAATATTTCATTTTAAATAAAATTAAACGAACCACGGCTGGATATGATTTGTTTTATTAAAAATAGTCATTAAAACAATTGCAAGATCCTACACAACAGTGCGGTACTGCGGGAGGGGCAGCGTCGCGGGATTAGAACATGTGGCAGGGTATGTAAGCGAAATAACGTTTAAAGGTAGGCGCAGATTGACGCGTGACTGCGGTAGCGGGAGCGGGAACGGGAGCGATACATTAGATGCGGCAGCGAGGAGTTTGTATAGCATGCACATCAACGCGATAGTTTCTGCCATACTCGAAACACGTGGTAGCGTCCAAACAATACAAAAACATCATCAAACTACTATGCGAACTGCGGGAAAACGCTGCACGCTACGAACCGAAATTAATTCGCACACATCCCGCGAATCGCATGCGTTCTCTCCGTACCGGTATGCACTTCTTCATATCTCGCCGTTGATTTACGTCCCGCAAAAGTTTCGTTCCCGCTCCCGCTTCCGCAGGCCCTCGTCAGTCTGCGCCTACCTTTAGGATGAAATGTATTATATCCCACCACATTTTTTGATAATTCTAATCCCGTGTCGCTACCGCACTTGCTCCCGCTACCGCCGTACTACGTTTGTGCTCGCGATCGCTAAATCCGAGGAACAACTTCTATAGGTACCCTAAAAATTTAGTTTTTTCGCGGTTTTGACAGTTAAAATTATTGAAACTATAAAGTGTTATATATCATTAGTCCCCTTTAAAAAAGTTGAAATTTTGACTATATCTCGAAAAATAATACCCCTAAAAAAAATCTGAGTACGCCACTGGATTCTATGTAAAAAATCACACAAAAACGTAATTTGACATTTTTTAAAATATTTGATAACAACTGAGATACAGAGGAAAACAGAAATCAGCTATTTTCCAAAAAAACCCTGTATATCGAAAACAAATGAATTTCGAAAAATTCTGAGTGGTCCATTAAACTATACTCAAAAAAATAGATCGCGACACTAATATCAGATTTTTTGTATCTATCACCGTTTAGGCTGTACCCGGCATTCCCACCCAAAATGACTCACCCTGTACAGTCGCGGCCATTGGAATTGGCACAAACTTTAAAAACGCACCTCGTATTGCATCAAAATCTGACTTTCTTAACAAGCCGGTAATGCCAAAATTGTGTCAAAGTAATAAGTCAGTGGCAAACTAGAACAGTTTTATAAGGTTTTTAAATAAGATTGAAAAAAAAAGTACCATATTTTAACCAACGATGAAAAAGCGAAAGCAATTCTAATGATTTCACAAGGGAAAACTATATGTGCAGTCGCCTTAACCCTTGGTTGTGGAAGTAGTATAATTATGAATTTGAAGAAAAAATGGGTTGAAACTGCTTCTATCACGAACCTACAATGAGGAACACGACCGAGAAAAACAATTCGACAAGAGGATCAATCTCTTCTTGATGAGGTCGTTTCATATCCATTTATTTCGAAAATTAGAGCCAAAGAATTGAGTAGTTTTCCAGCTTCAGTTAGAACTGCGCGAAGGCGTATTAAGGAAGCTGGATTTAAATGTCATTCAGCGGCTCGTAAACTATTTTCAGTGCAAAAAAATAGACAGTGTCGATTACAGTTTGCTCAGTTATTTTCTCAAGAACCTGAAAATTTCTGGAGCAATATAGTTTTCCCTGACGAAAAAGTGTTTCAGTCATGCAATAGTAGCCCAACATTAAAAGTTTATAGGCCACGACGAACCAGGTATGAGGAGGACTACATCCAATTTAATCAGTCTAGCGGAAGACTTTCTGTCCACGCATGGGCCTGCATAAGTACTGAAGGTCCAGGGCAGATTTATTTTATTGATGGACTTCTGACTAGCGACAAATACATAATTAGATGTAATGCTGCCATCCGCTAATGAACGCTTTGGAGATAATTTTACGTTCCAGCATGTAAGATCATGTTGAGAGCGAAAATATTTGGGCCTACATTACAAAAAAAATTACAATACAGAATTTAGACCTGCTTCGAAACAAGATTTAAAACAGTGCATAATCAATTAATGGTATGCTTCAACAATATTAACAGACAACTACAATTTTCGTAATTCAATTTACTCAATGCCAAGAAGATTGCAAGCAGTAGTTGATAAAAATGGAGGTACTACCAAATATCAAAATTAGTTTTTTGTTGTGGTCCAAACAATAACATTGGATCCAAAATTGAACTTGGTGGACAAAACATTACACACGCCACTGACTACTTTTGTTGGTTACAGTTTTTGTCAGATTTTGATACAATACGAGGTGCGTTTTTAAAGTTTGTGCCAATTCCAATGGCCGCGACTGTACGTTTTGTAAATTAAAAAGAGGCTTAATATGACTATTTACAAGCAAATGTTTATTATCAAATCTTTCACTTGAAGTCTTCCATGCAATGTCATAATTTTCTTCAGAAAAATCTAAATTCAGCAAGAACATGAATTACTTTAGACTCTAATGAAGATCGCAAATAGTGAAATTTTTGGATCTTACTCAGAAAGTCATTTTTATTAATCATGCAATCAAACGTTCCTTTAAATTCGAGCCACTTTTGAAAATCACCATTAAAGGTTGGCAATGAAATAGGGGGTGCACGAAAAGTTTCTTAAGTAGTGAAGAAAACCACCTATTTAAAAATTTATTTCTTTGAATCTTAACTTAAAAAAAAAAAAAAAGTTTACTGAATAAAAGTAGATGTTGCAACCATGTAATGCGCTGTAAAGTTAATGGGAACGGGACGCGCCGCAACGGAAAGCGTACCGAAAGGGTAGGTAGAAAAGAATGGGGAACTAGACGACTAGACTAGAGAAGAAGCTGGGCTGGTCCCTTGAGACGCTTGTCTGACAGTGTTCATTATTCAAATTTTTATTTTCATTTTGTATTAAACTGATTGTTCAATCCAATTTGTGATTAGTTTGTGTCAAAAGGAGCATTCACAGGTCAGTTGAATAATTGTTATTTTGTTTTTGAGAGTTCAATTTATACAATTATTATTTTTTCATTTTTATGTATTTTTTTGTTTGTTTATAACATTTTTTATAGCATATGTGCATTGTTCATGTATTTAACCAAAATCATTCATGCTGTAAATAACACAGATGACGAGTAAATTAAAACCAAACAAATTAAGTGCTGTCTTTTGTGCTTGGATTTTGATTTTGGATTCAGAGCGTGCATAAGAGCCTTGTTGAATTTACTAACATTTTCCTACAGTGACGAGCGAATATCCTAGCAAAAAAATTGAAATAATCAATCTAGAGATATTGGCTCAAAAACAACTATAGCTGAGTAGCTTCCCGTATGGGACCTCAGTACCTGCTGGTGAAACTGGCTAATTAACCAAAAACCCTTTAGTATTGAATATAGGTAGTGTTGATTAAATGTAGTGTGTGGAATTGGAATTTTAGCACAAGAACAGAGACGGTAGACGGTACCTAATTTAAACTTTTATTGACTTAAATTATTGATCATTGACTCCCAATTATTTATTAAAATGACACAGTATGTTTTGATTTTTGAGGAATGTTCGATCGAGAGTTTCTCTGCCGTTCTCTTTTTCCTCCAGGTGGAGAACGGTACGATTTACTTCAATAATAAAGAAGACGTTTCATAAATTTGTCGTTATCGTTTCTATTACACATCACTACCTCCTCAAATTTCCCTAATATTTGCAATGTCGGGCGCATGTCAAGTAAGTGAAATTGAGTAAGTTTCCAAAACGTAGGTCCTATTTGTATTTCATTTCGTTTTTCAGAAGATTTGCTGTTTAAAAGGTAATACAAATTCACACCGTTCAATCTTGGAACGAACTCGGATATGTTATACTACAGTAGGCTAAATCGGCTGAATACTTATTTTGTGAACTGGTGAAACTGCTTGATTAGAAGATTTATTACTACTTGCACCATCTGGAAACAATTTTGATAAAGGAAACTAGGTACCCTTTTGTCACAGAATTGATTTTAGCAATATAAGAGGAATAAGTACAAATATGAATTCAGTTCACCAACATCTTGAAGAACAAAGACCTGACATCCTTGTTCTCACTGAAACTAAAATCAGTTCTGCAACACCTATTGTGAACTATCTTTACCCCGGCTATGACCTACACCACCGATTTCGACATAATTTTGGGATCTGTGTGTACATTAAAAATGACCTTTCATGTCATCGAGTGGAGAAGCTAGAACCAGCGAATCTTGATATCATATGGCTAAAATTCACCTCAAAGTCATCGACCAAGTTTATCTGCTGCCTCTACGGACCGCCAAGTAACACCGATTACCAAAACTTTTTCGCGACATTATCCGAAAGCTGTGATAGTATACAGTCAAACTATCCACAGGCGGAAATTGTCTTTTTAGGCGATTTCAACGTCCACAATATACCCTGGCTGAAACACCACAACAAAACAGATAACGAAGGCAGAGAAGCAGAAGCTTTTGCCATAAGTTGTGGTCTAACGCAGCTTGTCGATGAACCTACCCGTATCTCAGAAAGGGGCGAATTTGCAGCGCTTTTAGACTTGTTCCTAACCACAAATCCTGACTCGTACACAATTCAAGTAGATGCTCCACTTGGTTCGTCCGATCATAAACTTATAATAACAAAGTGCGAAATGCTCATCCCACCAAGCCTGCAACCACTTCCTCGTAAAATGTGGCACTATAAATCGGCAAAATGGAATGACCTAAAACAGTATTACCTGGATTTTCCATGGCAAGAGGTTTGCTTTAAAACAGCTGATCCCACTATTTGCTGTAATGAAATAACACAAGTAATCTTATCTGGAATGGACGCATATATCCCACATACAACTAAACGTAGAGCTAATGCAAAACCTTGGTTCAACAGCCAGTGTCAAACGGCTGTACAGAAAAAACACAGAGCATATAACCTTTGGAAACGACAACAAACCGCTCAAAATCACACAGAATTTATAGAAGCCAGAAATAGTTGCAAAATTACTATTGACTCCGCTAAAGAAACATACAATCAAAGAATAAAAAACAGGTTGCTGAATTGTCCAAGTAGTTCTAGGTCTTTTTGGTCTCTTGCAAAAGCTGTTGGATCTAACTTCACCAAGTCATCCATACCACCACTTACAGATAAAAATAATCACTTAGCCACAACATCAGAGGAAAAAGCCAATATGCTTGCCCAAATGTTTTCCTCCAACTCCAACCTAACAGTGCCAAACGGAAAAACTCCACCGTTCATTGAAAGGGTTTCCCATAGTATGCCAGAGGTACCCTTTTGTCACAGAGAAATACGAAAATCCCTAAAAAAGCTGGATACAAACAAAGCAATGGGTCCGGATGGCATTCCCGCAATAGTACTCAAAAATTGCGCCAACGAACTCACCCCAACTTTCGCAAAATTATTCAATTTGTCTTACAGGCAAGGAGTATATCCATTATCATGGAAGTCTGCCGCAGTACAACCCATTCCAAAGAAAGGAAAAAAGACAGATCCGTTAAACTATAGACCAATTGCTCTACTTCCGGTGATATCAAAAGTAATGGAAAGAGTTGTGAACAATCACCTAACCAAGTACTTGGAAAAGTACAAAATTATCAACGATAAGCAATACGGATTTCGAAAATATAGGTCAACTGGCGATTTACTTACATACGTCACTCACTTATGGCAAAAAGCGATTGAGTTGCGGGGTGAAACAAGAACAATTGCCTTAGATATATCTAAAGCATTCGACAAAGTTTGGCATGAAAATCTGCTCAACAAGCTCAAAGCAATGGGATTATCGCCGAAACTTTGCACTTGGTTTGAAAGTTACCTAAAGGACAGATCCATTTATGTTGCACTGGATGGCCAGAACTCCAACTCTTACCAAATAAATGCTGGTGTGCCACAGGGAGCAATCCTTTCGCCAACTCTTTTCCTGATTTACATAAATGAACTCATAGATAAAACAGTAAATCCACTTTATTGCTTTGCAGACGATGGCAATGTAGTCTCCTCACTCAAACCACCCACAGGTCTTTCCGCACGTGAATTCCATCATCTTAGACTAACTCAAATATCGCAGATAAATAACGACCTGGAGATAATAGAGGACTGGGGTAACAAAAACCTTGTACAGTTCAACGCGCAGAAAACCCAAGCAGCTCTGTTTTCAAAAAAGACCAGCACCGGTGAGCCAAACATCATGCTATCTGGAAGTGCTGTCACATTACAGACTCAGTTGAACATCTTGGGGGTTACTGCAGAAACCAACATGTCTTGGCACAGTCACGTGGCAGATATTGCTAAAAGGGCCTCCCAAAAGCTGGGGGTGCTATTTCGTACAAGACATCTGTACACACCAAGCCAATTGCTGACACTCTACAAAGCGCAGATTCGACCAACTATGGAGTACTGCTCACATATATGGAGTGCAGCACCCAAACATACCTTAATGCTTTTGCATACCGTGCAAAAACGAGCTATCAAGCTGATCAATGACCCCGTACTTACTCGTAACTTGGATGGTCTCGAACATCGCAGATCTGTGGGCGATTTATCTCTCTTCTACAGGTACTATCACGGCAAATGCTCTGAAGAGTTGGCACGTATGATTCCACCGAGAGTAGCACCTACCAGGCGAACCCGTCAAACAGACGGTAACCATGAATTTACTGTCAAACTAGAGGTACCAAGAACCTCATTATATCAGAATTCATATCTCTGGAGAACAGCATCGCTGTGGAATAAACTCCGTGCGACGGTTTTCCCTGCAGGTTACAACCTGAACCGTTTCAAGACCAACATACACCGACATTTCCGCGCACTTGCCGCTTCTCGAGCGTGATAGGACATTTCCTTGCGAGTGCGCATATCCGTAAAAAAAAAAAAAAAAAAAAAAAAAAAGGAAACTTAGACTTGGCGACATACTTAGCATGCTGTTCAAAAAATTCGAGACGTTCGTTATACTCGTCTTCTAAAATGTCCTCCTTACAAATTTGTTCTCATATTCATCTAGAACTGTCACTTCTAGCTTGCAAATCTAGAACAGTTTACTCTCTAATATGATTGTTACTGTTATATGATGAGTAATCTTTTCAAAAAATATGATAAGCCACGTAAGTTTTTGTTTAACAGAAACGCGCTTGCGTTGAAGAAGTTTCAAATCCTCGTCGACATTCATTATGACAATAATAGTTCAAACAAAATTTAAAGCAAAACAAGAAAATTTGAAATATCTATCAAAATAATAATATCCATACAAATGATATGAAAATATCACCTTTCTACTTACCTATTCGCAAAAGACTCAATGTTATCCAAATACTATAACAAGGTCAAAATACAATATAAATAAAAAAACACAATGGCCCTTTATTCACCAACCAAACCAACAATAATATGTAAATATTAAAATTATTCACGAAAATTGAAGTGCAAAAAATTGTGAAAATATAAATAGGTTAGTTACCTGTTACGGGTCACAATGATAGGTCGTTACAAAATAATTAAAAAACTAGAGAACCTCCGAACATCTTCTCTCATGGACCTGGAACCCTCCTGAAATGAAATTAACCGTTAAGTACCTTTGTTTTGAATGTAAAATAAATACTTACCTTGTTCAGTGCTTCATTAATTAAGACAATTATATCTCTATCATCAGTCATTTTAATTCATTTATCTGAAAATAAGGAATTTAAATTATTGAAAATTATCAAGAACGTCAAATTGTCAAGAAAGATTTAATTAACAATAATTTTTAACTCGTTTCCTTTTTAGTTTCATAGATGTCGCATTGATTTTTGGCTCGAAAATTTGAAGCTATAAACCCTAAAAATCGAAAATCCCCAACTTTTTCCCCAGAACCAAAATTCCCGCGCGAAGATACCAAAAAAACCGAATTTCGTGACAGAACCACATTTTTCGTAAGAGAAGAAGCAGCTTTGCTTTTCTCGTGGCTTTTAATTGCCGTTTTTCGGAAGGTTTGCCCAAATAATTCGTTAAAAGGTGGCTATTAGCTCTGTTATAGCACCGAAGCACTATTTTGCTGATTTAGTGGCAAATTACGGCTGAAGAACCTAAAACTTTGGTTCCACGTTTTTGAGTTTGTGAAAAAAAGGCCAATTTCCATTGGTAAGTTCCTTATTTTCTTACTTTTGAATACTAAATTGAGGCTGTATTGCTAAAAATATTTAAATAAATCGTACATACCTTATTCTTCAGAATACTGACGCAATTTTCATTGTTTCAGGCCTTTTTTTTACGTCATGGTTCCCCTTTTTGTCTGTATATCTACACCCTACCAAGCAAGTGACATCCAACCCTATCTTGAAGCTAAGCATTTACAGAGGCCTTGAATTAACTTACCTGGACCTTTTGTCCCATTTTGCTAAAAGATTATTATTATTATTATTATTATTTTTTAACCTTTCAGGCTTATAATATTAATTAAATTCTTACCTTTAAGTATATGCCAATCACAATAATTACACTCAAAATTATCACACATTTTTGATTATTTCCACTGCTCACTGTACACCAGGTATAAATAGATCTATTTACAATGGTATTTTAGGTATTTTGAGGTGAATTGTTAGAAATTTAGGGGATAATATAGCCATGGCGTACTGACGCCCTATGTGAATTAATTATTTGTTTGGACGATTGTGTATTTATTTAAAGGGAGTACCGTCTATTTTTAGTATACTTTATCAGTTATTATTTTTTTTTTTTTGATGTCTACCAGCTGATTTTTGCCGGTGACCATATGTGTTATCAATTTTCAGTTTGATGTTAAAGGTAATATTTGAGGGCAGATGGATTACATTTATTGATCTGAATTGAAGCGTTTCATTGTACCCTTTTAGGCAATTTTAGTTTGACAGGTGCAGTACCATTTAGCTGTTGAGTTTTCCTGTTTTGTTTTGGATATCGGAACTCCGTTTAACTAAGGGATATAAAAACAGGTGGCGCTTTTTATTTGATTACCCACACCACTCTCCACTAAGAGCTAGTCGGCAGCCTTTAGAAACGGAGTCTCCTTTCTCGTCTGTTAGTATTGTGGCCACCTTTCTAAATTTTAATTTTCACTTTTCACTTTCACTTTTCTCCTTTTTTTTTATTTCACTTCTCACTTTTTTTTTGTTACATAATAGAATTGGTATCAAAAATGTCTTAACAAAATTTCATAATAAGATTAGCGCCCACTTCATTTTCACTTTATTTAGGTATATATATATATATATATATATATATATATATATATATATATATATATATATATATATATATATATATATATTTTTTTTGATTACATAACAAATTGGCTTCGACTTTATCAGAGTCGACGAGCAACCCACTGGAGTTTACCACATAACCCAAATACTTAAGTTCATGTTTGCAGAACTGACACTTTTCGGCGTTCAAGGTTAAGCTAGCTTGCTTTAGCCTCATCTCAATCACTTGCTCCAATATCTCAATATGCTTTTTGAAGGTTGAGGTGCAGATGATCACATCATCAAGATACACAACAGCATATTGTTCAAGATCGACACCGACGAGCCTGTCGATCAAACGCTGCCACACTGCAGGGGCGTTTGTCAGACCAAACGGCATTCGCTTGAATTGGAATAGACCCCGGGAAGGAACGGTGAAAGCAGTAAGAGGTCGAGATTGTTCGGAGATCGGAATTTGCCAATAGGCCGACTTGAAATCGAGAGTAGTCAAGAATCGGGCGTCACGAAGTTTGTCCAAGATGGAACTAACATAGGGGAGGGGGTAAGAATCAGGAGTAATTACCTTATTCAAGGCTCGATAGTCGACACAGAATCCCCCTCCTCCTGACTTCTTGCGAATCATGACGATTGGAGAAGACCACGGAGAGTCAGAAGGCTCAATGATACCGTTAGCCAGCATTTGTTCCAATTCGATGTTAACTTCTTTCTGGAGTGCGGGAGACAATGGATAATAACGCAGTTTGATGGGGGATGCTTCAGTTTTTTTTACCAGTTCCACCAAATTAGTGCAACCCAACTGGTCACCCATGTAAGTGAAAACTTTCCTAACCAGTTCGTCCAGAATCTGTCGTTGATCGGGCAGAAGGGACTCTTTTGGTTAAATGGCACAGACTTGAGGAATAGCGTTGGGATCTCTTCCAAAAGACCACTCTGAAGCATGAAGATCAGGAACGATCTGCATTCTTTTCCAAAAATCTACACCTAAGATGAGGGTATGTGGAAGAGAAGGGATGATAAGGACTTCCAACAAGACCACTTTGTCACGTAACTGAATGGGGAGATTCGCAGTTCCTATTCCTTGACAACTGTCACCATTAGCGACAATGCATTCAGATTGGGCTTGAGCATTCACCCTACAAAAAGGTTCGAGAACACTCCAACCCTTGGAACCGATAATGGTACGCGTAGAACCGCTATCCAGAAGAGCCAACATGGGTTTTCCATAGATGACGACCTCTAAATAGGGTCGAATATCCCCTTTGGTGTGAGAAAGAATAAAATCAAGAATGATCTTGTTCTTGTCGACCCGAAGATTTTCTGAATTAAAGGAAGACTGTGGGTCTAAGTCGGTCTTCCTCTGGAGTAGTTTTTTGAGCATTTCGGACAATTCCGGGTGATGACATCTTTCTGGCCACATCGGAAGCAAAATGTATGGCGGGGTTTAGGACACTGAAATTATGGCCAGGCTCTTGACAATTCCAACATTTGACCGGGGAAGTAGTGACCGCGGCCAAGTCAATGAGATTATCCTTGTTAGAATCAGAGTACTCAGTGGGGTCAGGGCACTCGGGTTCATCAATTATGGCGACTTGAGGGGAAGGTCTACGGTAAGCCAGAGCGGGCTCCAAGAGACTTCGATAGGTGGTTGGTGGAGGTATGAAGCTCTGAACTCGGGCTTCTGTTTCCTCGATAGCTAGACTGAGCCGAAGTAAGTCATGCAAGGACTCAAGGCGCTCGGTCGACAGACGTCGCTGGATATGTGGAAGAAGGTTGCGTTGGATAACTTAAAGTCGAGCAACTTCGGATGGAGGAGTTGGAAGTTTACGGAAAAGTGCTTCCATGGCAACGACAAAACTGATGACTCGTTCCTGCGCACCTTGGGTGCGGCGATGAATCTCATCCCACAGACCAAACTCATAATCGTACGGCTGAAAAGTGTCTCTCAACTGAAGAACCAAGTCTACCCAAGGAAAGATTTCTCTAGTTCGGAACCACCAGAGCAGAGCGTCACCAATCAAAAGTTCTGGAGCAGAACGCAAGAGGTGCTCCTTTGCGACATTCCTGGATATGCGAAGCTCTTCAATTCGTTCCAGCAAATCGGTTACACTAGTACGACCATCGTATTTAATACCCCACGATAACGCATTTTGATACTTTGTTGGCGGAGGTGTGAGAGAATGATCGAAGTTTCCTCGAAGAGGCGAAAATTGATATTTGTTCAGTTTATCCGCAAGATTACCAGAAGAATTTGCGAAACTCAAGGTTCCAGTAGGACGGGTCGAATTAACGTGGGCTTGCCTGGAAAAATTTGGATATTCATCCTCAAAACGAACCTGAGAGGATCTTTCCTGCGAAGAGACTGGAAGAATGTTTGTTGGTCTCGATGACCTGGAGAATCGAGGGATAGTATCAGGAGCAGCAATTCTGTGCCACGAAGGAGGATGGTCAACTGCAGAAGAACCATGTGCCGGTTCTGGGTGTCCGTGAAGAAATTGTCGATATGACGAGGAAACATATTCAGTCAAATCGGGACTCGGGAGGCAGAGATGGAGCTCTACGAGATTCGCGACAACGATCAGAACCAACCCACTGTCCAGAATTCAAGCCTAACCTCGCCGGAGGTTGTTGAAGAGGACCTAATTCATCAACATTAATGATAGGATCCTCATAGGTAGGATGAGTAAGAGTCCTATGTATCGAATTGTCTTGATGAAACTGATGATCTAGAAAACCTGAAGAAGGATTGTCAAAGTCTACACGGGTAGGTGCAGAGATAGTTCGTCGATGAGGAGGAGCGCGGCGATTAGAAGAAGCGGGTCGATTCGAGACATTTGTAGCTTCTTGTGCTACTCGCGGTATCGATGTCGCCGAAAGTGGTGTTGTACCAGACAAAAGGAGGACCATCGCCATCAAAGGAAATTAAATCGTGTGATGTGGCAATATTCTCTGACTCGACAATGTTGACTTGTGCGATAGGATTGATATTATGTTCGGACGATGGGGGGTTGTCCGTATCTGAGAGGCTTTGGTTGGGTTGAGGAACTCCAATAACTTGGTTACGAAGTGTAACCAGACGGCCGAATATATCCACACACTGTTTAAGCAAATCCTGTTTCACTGCCCATTCCTTGCGATCATCGCAGGAGAGCCTCATAGGACGTGCTTCGGTGTGTACAAGGAGAGATGAAATACGCCTATATTCACTTTCGCCATTTCCACGATCAAAATTAAGGGTTTCCCTTTTCAAAGTCACTAGTTTACCCTGACAAATACATAGCTCACTATCTGTATCGAAGCAGGAATTAGACGGAGCTTCCCTCTGACCATTACGCTCAAAACGTATCGCCTCGCGCAAAGCTGCACGCTCATGGGCAAAGGTACCCGTAGTTGGCAAACCACGAATCGCCAGCTCATACTTTATTTCCTCGGTTCCCAATAAATTGACTTCCATGATAGCGTTAGAGAGAAAAAAAATATTAACTTACAGGGAACGAAATTAAATCAATAAAAGTTATACAATATTTGTTTTGTTGTTGTCCTCACTCAAAACCCAAAACCCGACCGATACGCAAAAAAAAACAAAAAAAAATTGTGAAATCTGGGAAGAGAAAGAAAATTCCAAAACAAACAAACATACACCCGGACTACAAGCAAGTTACAAAAACAAAACAGTCTAACTATGCGTCACGCAAAAAAAAAAAATGTAGGTAAGTCAAAAATAATTATACTTAACTATAAAAAAAAATCGAACATAAACCCATTGAAACGATGGGCGCCAATTTGTTAAGTAATAAAAAAAAATAGATACTTAAATAGAGTTGTTATGTAATTTTAAAAAATATATATATACAGGGTGTAAAAAAAGTCTGGAATATTGCTAATATCTTGAAAACGGCTGAATATTTTTCACTTAAAATTGGTATGCTTCTGTAACGAATAGCTCCGGATCATTCAGGTGTAAAATCGCTTATGTAAGAATACAGGGTGAGTCGAAAAAAATGCAAACTTTTTTATTTTAAATGACACACCCTGTAAATTTTTACGGATAATGACAGATCTTTGCAAGACGAATTCACTAATATGGGATTTAGGGGTATTATCTGTCAAAGTGACGGAACAAGTGAAAAACCAAATTCAAACTGTTTATTGTTATAAACACTAAAAACAACAAATGTTCGAAATGAGTTCCATTACTAGCTAGGCAATAACCTGTCATTTAACTCCTGGAGAACATTGCCGAGAATCTCACCTAAATAGATCGAATTTCACTCAGAAGATTCCACCAAGAATAGATCGAATTCCACCCAGTATTCTATTCTTAAGGTCATTAAGATCTAATGGTCTACTTTCATGCACGTTTGTTTTTAAATGCCCCTACAGGAAAAAATCGAAGGGGATGAGGTCCGATAATCTCGCTGTCTATTCATTTTCACTTCCTCGTCCTACTTTGGAAACTCTTCATCAAGAACAAGAAATTTCCGGACTTGTACACCAAAATGCGTTGGTGCACCATCTTGCTGGAACTAAGTATTCTGCCTGTTTGGAGTCAGCATATTTGAACTACTACACCCCTGGATTTTTCCTGTAGGAGCAGTTAAAAACAAACGTCTACGAAAGTAGACCATTAGATCTTAACGACCTTAGAGATAGAATACTTGGTGAAAGTCGATCTAGGTGAAATCTTCGGTAATGTTATCCAGGAGTTTAAGGACAGGTTAGGTTATAGCCTAGCTAATAATGGAGCTCTTTTCGAACATTTGTTGTGATTATTTTTAGTGTTTATAACAATAAACAGTTTGAATTAGTTTTTTCACTTGTTCCGTCACTTTGACAGATAAGATCCCTAAACCCCATATTAGTGAATTTGTCTCGCAGAGATCTATCGATATCCGTAAAAATTTACAGGGTGTGTCATTTAAAATAAAAAAGTTTGCATTTTTTTTGACTCACCCTGTATTCTTACATAAGCGATTTCACACTTGAATGATCCGGAGTTATTCGTTACAGAGGCATACCAATTTAAAGAAAAAAATATTTAGCCGTTTTCAAGGTATCACCAATATTCCAGACTTTTTTTACACCCTGTATATGCTTTTCACTTATTATTGGCGTAGCACTATCCATGGAAATTTGACAGGTTGACCCTCGTATAATAATGACATTTGATGACAAAATATTTTTCAAATTTCAGGGTTATGAAACAGAAAGCCGAGTTGCCAGAATGTGTAAAATATCTGAGTAAATTTAAATAGTAAAATTATTCAATTTATTAATTAAACGTAACCATAACAGTAAGCTCAATAGCATAAATATGTTTTTGCAGTAACTTTTTTTTCGGGTTTGGTCCAACGGCATTTCTTCCATTTTTATTTTTTTATTTCTTCTTCTTCTGGACGTGCCTATCCCTTATGAATGTCGGCGATCATCGATTATTATGGCCATGTCCACTTAATTCGCAGCAATATTGAAGAGTTGTGGCGTGCTTTTATCAAACAATGTTCTGAGATTTTTCCGTCACGATATTCTTCTTCTTCCTGCTCCTCTCTTTCCAAATATCTTCCCTTGCAGGATCGATTGTAACAAAACCTTATCTTTTTGAAAGGGTTGTAAGGCATGGGAGGATGGGTAAGATTCGGCGATTTTTACATAAGGCCATTTTTTGAGAAAGTGTTAATATACTTTAATAGATTTTAAAATTTTATATAAACTTATTTGCCCTTCGTTAAATTCCAAATTTTTTTTTTTGCGTATGTCAGTAATGTTTGTAATGTAAAATATTCATTTCTAAGCCCGTATTACATCTGTGTATTTTTCCGTGTATTTATTCATGTAGTTCAGGGTGACAACCGGAAAACTTCAAACGCAACATAAATCAGCAATATGAGAAACAAAATAATGTTGGCACCCTGAACTACATGAATAAATACACGCAAAAATACACAGATGTAATACACGCATTAGAATTGTATTTCCAAATTTGTCGTAAATCTTCTTTAAACATTCGATCCATAATAGTCTCTGTTTTTTTTGGTCGGCCTAAAGGTTTTTTGTTTGTATATTGTCCAGTCAAAATTCTTTGAATAAATAAATAAATAAATAAATAAAAATGCCTTTATTTCCAGATTTTCTAAATTAAATTTACATACATTCATATATGAGTGGCGATATCCAACCAAGTTGCTTCTATACAACCACCCCATCAACGAAATAGATAAATGTATCTTTTTACAAAAAAATAGTCTAACATAAAACAGTTTACACTTCAAGGTTATTTCACATATTATGCATTTACGATCTCTTATTGCACATGTGCTTCTTCGACCCCCTCACAAAGGCTGAAACAGTTGCTAGATTTATTAGTTCCTCTGGTAAACTATTGTAAATTTTAGCCGCATTGTAACTAAAAGATTTTTTAAAAGTAGCGGTACGATGCTTAGGAACTACCAATCTATGGTTATGTCTTGTATGCCTCCCATGAACCTCGCAAGATTTAGTTAGTTTGCTAGACAAGTATGATGGGAGTCCAAACAAGTTTATTTTAAATTCTTGACGCAATAAGTGCAATTCGTGTCTTTCACCTAATTTCAACCAATTTGATATCCTATATTTCTCAGAGACATGGTCAAACCTCCTAAGATTGTATGCAAGTCGCAAACAGGAATTCTGCAGCTTTTGCAAGCTATTCTTTTCTGTCTGCAATAATGCAGACCAATATACGGTGTCACAGTAATTTAGACGCGATAAAATCAAAGAGTCACACAACCTGAGTTTAATTGGAGTTGATAGAAAGTTTTTATGTAAATAAAGTAGCCTTAAAAGTCCATAAGAAGTTTTCAAAAGAAATGACACATGCGACCTAAATTTTAGATCATTATCAATGAACAAGCCCAAGTTTTTGACAGTATTGACAGGCATTAAACGGGTATCATTTAATTTAATATTGAAGTTGGGATCTTCTGCCATTTCTTTGGGTTTCCTACCAAATAATATTAATTGTGTTTTTTTTTCATTCAGGAGGAGGCTATGATACTTTGAGTAATTAGAGATAGATTGCAGGTCATCATTTATTTGTTGCACCGCTTGAGGCAATTCGCTTTTATCGAATGACTTGCGAAGCTGCGTATCATCCGCAAATTGATCAGATTGGCAGTTTTTTATAAATTTATGCAAGTCTGATGTGTAAATAGCAAAAAAGATTGGCGCGAGGACACTTCCCTGTGGGACCCCTCTATCAACTAGTCGATATTCTGAAAAAGCACCATTCAATCCAACTCTTTGCACCCTCGAAGTTAGGAAACTATTAAACAGCCTTAGGGAAGATTCCCCGAAGCCAAAAAATTTAAATTTAAGCAGCAATAGATCCGTACTAATAGAATCAAATGCCTTGCTGAAGTCCAATAAGATTAAACAGGTTGATTTACCTATATCCTCAGCTCGGAATATATCATCTGTGACATTCAGCAAGGCAGTCGACGTACTATGGTGAGCTCTGAACCCCGATTGTGTTGGTGGTAGTATTCTTTCATTGTTTAAAAAATCAGACACTTGCTCAGCGATTACCTTTTCTAATATTTTTGACATAACTGGTAAAACACTAATAGGCCGGAAATCAGCAGCGCTAGTGGGATTGCTAATTTTAGGGATGGGTGTCACGTTTGACTGCTTCCAAACTTCTGGAAAAATACCAGTTTCCAAACATTTATTTATGATAAAACAGATGTGTTCTCTTAAAAAAGGTATCACATAAAGTAACATTTTCTTACTTATCCCATCAGACCCACATGCATTCGTTTTTATCGAATTCACAATACTAATAATTTTCTGTGAATCAATATTTTTAAAGTTAAATTTTTTTATAAATTCTTTAAAGTGTTTGTTTTCATAGTTGGTGGTTATAAAATTATCCGATAATTCAACGTTAAGCCTAGGTATACTATCCAAAAAGTAATTGTTAAAGTCCGTCGGACTAGAGATTTCCCTCAATTTATAATTCTGAGAGGAACTACAAACATTCAGCTGCCTTAACGAATGCCAGAAAGCCCCTGGATCAGTCCTGAAAGAGTGCTGCAAGTAAGCTCTTTTTTCTGCCTTCAGTGAATCATGCACCAAGTTTTTTAGTGTCTTATACTGAGACCAGTTATCTAGAGTTTTGTATTTATTGAATTTTGATCTAGCTTTATCACGTAGTCTCATCATTAACTTGACGTTGTCAGTTAGCCATGGCATGTATGGTTTTGTAACTTTCTTAGTTCGAAATGGCGCATGAAAATCAAATAAATCCAACATTTTATTGTTAAAAAATAGCACCATATCGTTGACATTTTCCAGACTATATATATGATGCCAATTAACTGTGTAAAGATCTGAAATAAGATTATGATAATTGAGTTTGGAAAAATCTCTATAAGTTCGAAAAACAGGTTCCCGCTTACCCTTCTTCAACCTCAAATCACAGGCCACCATGTGATGATCTGATATCCCATCCATAGGGCGCACCTGAACCCCTGCAACTATATCGCGAGAGGACGAAACTAGTATGTCTAATAATGTACTGGAAGAGTCTGTAACTCGAGTGGGCTCCATTATCAACTGAGATAATCCATATTTAGACAGTAAACTATTTAGCAATTTGAAGCTGTCGCCGTTAGAATTCAGAAAATCAATGTTGAAATCAGCCCCAAACAACAAGCAGTCATACTCAGGAATGAGCTCTATCAATGAGCTTTCCAACTCTTCCAAACACCGACCAACATTTTCCTTAGGAGGTCTATAGAGAGTACCAAAACAGATATTTTTCCTAGAGATTTTAAATTCTATCCAAAGTTGTTCTAATTCACCATGTCCAAATCGATTGATTATTTTATACTTGATATTATTACGAATGTAGAAAGCAACTCCCCCTCCTCTACCCAGCCTGTCATTTCTGACCAGATCATATCCTGGAATAGCAACACCATAACTAGGAAATCCATCGGAAAGCCAAGTTTCAGATAAACCCACAACATCCAAAGAATTACCAGTAACAACCTCCGCGAAAAGGTCGAAGCCTGTGCAAAGAGACCTCACATTAAAGTGCGATACATTTAAATTTGCCATAACACTTTTTTGCCTACTCCCTATTCAAAATAACTAGTTTTCAATTCAAACAAAATAAAATAAAAATTATCATACACTTGTACCTAAACAATGTCTAATTTTAGGAATGTCTCGATATCTCTATTAGACCGCCCCATACAATAATTTATTTTAATAAGATAATTCATTATAATCCTATTTTTAGATTCCACAATTCAATCAATTTCCAAAGTAAATAATAATAATCAATAAATAATGTATATTTGCGAGCGATGTTTTCTTCATAAAAAAAAAAAAAAAATATTGCCCAGTTTACAGTTCGAGACGCATATACCTACAGAAATAAATACCACTTTTTGTCCTTTTTTGCTGGTGAGAATATCCACTACAATTTAGCTAGTTCGACCAGGTCGATTTAGTCATCCGGATTCCCATTCATCGGTCCCAATAAGTGGCCTATCTATAAATCAGTTTTTTGTGACACAATCCGTTTAGTTCCCAATTCTTCATTCCAGATATAGATTTTACCACCCGTAGACCATGCTTTATTCTTTCCATACTTCTTCTTAGCCGCTTTCAAAAGATCATATCTATATGGGGTGAGATCTTCAAAAATAGAATATTTTGAGTTTTTAAGTACCTTTTTAGCATTCAAGATCTCATTTCGTTTTAGATTTTGTACAAAGCCTACTAAAACATTTTTTGGCTCGTAATTACCAACTTGAAAAGCATAATCGATATCTCGGACACTACAATCAACTTTTAGTCTACTCTTTATGAATGTAACAACGCTGTCGTATATAGTTTCATTCTCGGAGAGAATGAGGCCATTAATTCTCAAGGAGTTTCTTTTAACATATTGATCCATAGCTTCATTTCTCTCCTCCAGTTTCTTTACTGCCAACGAATTATTGCCAACAGATATATTCGTAGCTCTCAGAATGTTATGAATCTCACCAAATTTATTATTAATTTCTTCCATTGTGTTATCCAGTTTTTTCTCCAATCTCTGAACAACAGATTCGCACACTTTCTTGATTAGCTTTTCAGTCTCCGTCTCCTCGGCAGGCTTAATTTTAGGAGGCATCACAACGACTTGATAGGCACGGAACAAATATAGTTGACTAACAACTGATAACCTTTAATTACTCGTTTAGTTCAAATACCTCCACTTTGATTTTTCTAGTGTGCACGTTTTACATCACAATTTAACTACCGGCGAAAATTCTACTTTCTTCTGCGGAAAAAAACCTCAAAATTTGACTATTTTAACGGAGCTCGGCAAAACGCGTGCTTACAGCAAAAACATCACCGAATGAATGGTCCTGGTTCCCACCTAAAATTTAAGGAAAATGTTGGTTGGGTAAGAATGGCTTCACATCTACATTAAAGTTATACCTACCTCAAATATATCTGCAAGTTGGGCTTCAATTGTTCCCTGGAGAGCCTCTGTTTTTTTTTTTTTAAATAACCATGACATTTTATTATTTCCCTTTTTTTTTCTTCTGAGATTATTTTTGGCATCTTCAATACGAAAGAAATTTGACAATGCCGAATTTTAAAAAAATGTCATTAGATTTTGCAGGTACGCAAAATAGTTAGGTACCGTTTATAATATAGGATTATTGAAAAATGCATTGAAAAATGTGTCAAATTTGATTTGCCAGATAGGCCAGAAAATTTTAATACCGCTGTACTTACGAAATTATGTAAAACACACCTAAAACTGTCTGGAATTTGACATATACTGTCATTATTATACGAGTGTCAACCTGCCAAATTTCCATGGATAACGCTACGCCAATAATAAGTGAAAAGCATATACCTAAATAAAGTGAATATGAAGTGGGCTCTAATTTTATTATGAAATTTTGTTAAGACATTTTTGATACCAATTCTATGGCCACAGTACTAACAGACGAGAAAGGAGACTCCGTTTCTAAAGGCTGCCGACTAACTCTTAGTGGAGAGTGGTGTGGGTAATCAAATAAAAAGCGCCACCTGTTTTAATACCCTTCAGTTAAACGGAGTTCCGATATCCAAAACAAAACAGGAAAACTCAACAGCTAAATGGTACTGCACCTGTCAAACTAAAATTGCCTGAAAGGGTACAATGAAACGCTTCAATTCAGATCAATAAATGTAATCCATCTGCCCTCAAATATTACCTTTAACATCAAACTGAAAATTGAAAACACAAACACAGGTATTAACCCGCTGAATTTGCCTACCAGCATAGAAATTAAATTTCTAACATCTTGACAGGTGCTGATAAAGTGACGTTTTTTTGACGTTTGGAGAAAAAAATAATAATAAATGATAAAGTTTACTAAAAATAGACGGTACTCCCTTTAAATAAATACACAATCGTCGAAACAAATAATTAATTCACATAGGGCGTCAGTACGCCATGGCTATATTATCCCCTAAATTTCTAACAATTCACCTCAAAATACCTAAAATACTGTCAACTAGCTGCTTAGGAAAGGAGGACCCGGTATTCAACCTTATTAATTTAATTGCCGATTCGAGCGAATGTTTATTGCAATTTAGCAATAAATTGATATAAATTGCGCTGCAAGCTGCAGCAAAGGCAGACTTAAACCAGTGCAAGTACCTCTCGTTGGAAAAGCCCCTCTGGAATTAAGTCTCCCCAGTGCAAGTACCTCTCGTTGGGAACGCCCCTCTGGGTATCTTCAGCCTTATCGTTGTCCAGTGCAATTACCTCTCGTTGGGAACGCCCCTCTGGACAAGGCATAAGGGTGACGATAAACTAATCTACAGCCCCCAAAGCAGCGTAAGAAGAAATAACGCAGAATCTTGACGTCACCATTGAAAAAAAAAAGGGGATAAAATAAAATCTATATATCATAATAAACAAATTTTAGTGACCCAGATAATTAGAAGCAGACACGCACACGGCTACGCTGACGACGAATTTTTTATAAAACTAGGCCACTAAGCACTACAACCGAAAAAAAAAACAGACGGCGACGCAAATTAGAATTAGAAGATTCCTGATATAGTGGCGAAGGCGTTTTTAATTATACCATTTTTCGTTGAATTTTCCACTTTCGACGGACGTACCACAAATCAGGGAAAAGGCACTCTTAATACGATCTATAGCAGTGGAAAATATACAAAAAAGACAAGGAAAAGATAAGGGACGTTTTGACGAACGACATAGAGAATTAGATTTCATAGTTGGGGACAAGTTAAGGTATTCATACCAATAAGAAAGGTTGGAAGGAGCGAAAAATTACTCTTAAGATGGTTTGGACCATACAAAGTAATTAGAAAAATGGGAGAAGTGAATTACGAGGTAAAAAAGATTGGAAGCAGAAAAAAGGATACGGTCCACGTGAGTAGGATGTTACCCTACTACGACCCATGGACAGAAGCTGCGCCTATTGAAGAAAGGGCAGATGAGACAGATATAGCTGAAAACGCAGAATCTAAAGTTGATGAGGAGGAAGACGACGAAAAAAAAAATTGAAGAAGAAATTGGAAGCAGTGAAGCAGAAAACAAGGAAGAAGAAGACCGATTGTACAGATAAAACATAAGCAAAACTATGAAGTAGGGAAATAGGAAGTAGATATAGGATGAAAAAATAGAGTAAGACATTAAATGGAGTAAACAAGGAGGGATGGAGAGGAATGACATCTCAATATAAGAGGAAACTAGTGGATGACCTCATAATTCTAGGGGAAGATAGAGAATATGAATTACTATGAAAGAAGAAGAATCAGAAACATTCTTATCGACGGAAGAAGCCGCCGAAGGGATTTTAGAAAAGTACGAGCTGCAAAAAGAAGGCATATGGGTATACAAAAAACAACTTGGACTAAACTTACCTGTTGGAGCCATGATCAACAAATATAACAAAATGATGAAATTTGGTGGCCCGAATGTGGGTTATAGTTAAACTATGTAATTATAAGAATAAGCACATTTTTTAAAATATTATTTTCTTTTTTGCATGTATATACAAAACCACCAACCAGGGACGGACTACAAAACAAATTCGAGGGAAGGCATTGTAACAGAAGGACCTAGCTCTGGACTGAGCAGGGGCTAGGAACTTCAAACCAGAAGAAACAAATGGGTATGGACCAATGAACAAGAAAGAAGCATAACAAACCAGGAAACGACACTTGGACCGTGGGACGGATCTCCCCACGATCTAGCTGACCAAATCACCAGGAATTACTTGGAGCCAGAACCAATCCACTTGAAAGACAGAATACAGCACAATGAACAAGAAAGAAGCATAACAAGCCAGGAAACGACACTTAGACCGTGGGACTGTACACCCCACGATCTAGCTGACCTACCAAAATGTATTTGAAACCAGAACAGACCCACAATACAGAAAACAGGACCGGACCAAAAGAAAAAAACCCATGGCTGAAGCAGTGAAGTTGATGAAATTTCTTAGTTGTAAGATAATTTTTTTTTTTGTTGTAACCTGAATAATAATGCACCCTCACCCATCCCACCATAAAAAACTTTTGTTAATTTTAATTTTTAATTTTTTTCTCTACACGCGATATTTGGATTATATAATTGTTAAGCATCAGGGATATTTTATAATTAGGCTATTATTGTAAAGAAGGGATATTTTTAGGAAAAGGATATTATTGTATTTTTTTGACATTATTATGGTATTTGTATATATTTTGTTGTAAGTGTCTCTTCCAAGCATTGGGGTCCAATGCTTCATGGAGGGGGGGCATATGTCAACTAGCTGCTTAGGAAAGGAGGACCCGGTATTCAACCTTATTAATTTAATTGCCGATTCGAGCGAATGTTTATTGCAATTCAGCAATAAATTGATATAAATTGCGCTGCAAGCCGCAGCAAAGGCAGACTTAAACCAGTGCAAGTACCTCTCGTTGGAAAAGCCCCTCTGGAATTAAGTCTCCCCAGTGCAAGTACCTCTCGCTGGGAACGCCCCTCTGGGTATCTTCAGCCTTATCGTTGTCCAGTGCAATTACCTCTCGTTGGGAACGCCCCTCTGGACAAGGCATAAGGGTGACGATAAACTTATCTACAGTCCCCCAAGCAGCATTGACGTGTGGCCCCCTATAAGGACCCCAGTGTACGAAGGGTCATGTATCTTATAGGATTAGCGTACATGTAATAGTGTAGGTGCCCAGCGACATAAAGTTGCATTTATGAATACTGTCATGGAAAGTTTTGTGTGGCTGAATTGCGACTAGTCTACCACCTCTTTCCTTTATGAAAACTTTCGTAGTGGGGGCTTTTCTTTTCTAGTTTTTCCGAAAGCCGACCATTTCGCGTGGTGCAAAAAATTTATAGATATCGTTTTTATTTTTAGTGAAATCGCGAGCCAAATTCATGAAAAACGCGAAAAAAAAATGTGCCCGACAAAAATGTTGGAGCGTTAAGGGTGTCTACCAACTCAAACATATCCAATTGACAAGTTAAAAAATTTTTTGGATAACGAGCTGATTTTTTCAAGATTACTTAAAAAAAATATGTAGAATATAGATATCCAAGTGTCCGACATAGTAGATTTTCCGATTTTCCAGTCCGACGCGAGAAAATTATCGGTTTCACGAAGCCAAAAAATTAATGAATAACTGTCGGACAAAAAAATGATCATGTATATAAGAGAAGTAGTCGACATGTAATATAAGTGTCCGACAAATATATCAAGCCCAATTTGCTGTCCGACAAAAAACATCAATTATAAACCTACCATACACGACTATCCGCGCGTTCGTTATTTTGGTCCGAGTTCTCCGAGCTTGACTTTACCGTTCGTTTATTTAAAAAGTGTACTCGGTGCAGCCTCATTCGCGTTCTTTTATTAAAATTTCTGGCACTTTTATACAGCGTTCAACTGCTCTGTTCGCTCGCTGGTCACGTGATTACGGCTCCGCTCAGCACGCTCTGCTCTTTGAGCAAAATAGCGAACGCAAGGCAAAAGTCACCCCCTTGAGTATATACCCAATAAATAAGTATCTAGTTATTAGTTAAGCATTCTACTTATCAATGATTATTCCATTTTTATTTTAATTTTGTTAACCAGTTGTTAAGATATACATATTGAAAATTATGTTTTGGCGGTTCTGAAGTGTAATTTTTGTCAGAATTAAATACCTACCGTCAAATGGGGTTAAGTGAATCAAAAAAAATGTTTTTTTATCGATTTCTGCAAAAGTATGGAAACGAAAAATATACAAAAAATAATGTAGGTTTTGGCACCCATTCCGAGTTGTTTGAGCAAAAATTTAGAATTTTTTCAGCATGAGAACCCCTCCATTTTTTTTGGTAAAATGTGATTCACTTTACCCATGACTATGGGGTAAAATGAATCAGGCCTTAAAATGCATCAAAACCCACTTTAAAATACCTAGAGGTAAAGTGAACCAATTAAAAAAAAAAAAAAAAAAAAAAAAATCAAGGGAAAATTGAAAGAAAAAACCGTTGAAAAGTAACAAAATCTCTATTCTATATCACGTTATCGTCACAGTATCGAAAACCTTATGTACAAAAATAAACTCAACTTTAATTCTAAATCACAATACCATCACAGAGCGGTAAAAACTTATAAAACATAAAAAAATAAAGAGTATGGCACATTCTCTGAGTGAAAAACTTACTAATAACAAACTTATACTAAAGGAGGGAAATTATTCTAAATTTTTCAATTCATCGCTGCCAATGTTAAAAGAAAACTTTCCCCTTTTAACGGAGTTATTACGAACTTTTCTTATTATTTGGTCCCGGGTTATTACACAAAGATCCTCAATTTCCGGATAAACGAAATAGCCCTTCTCAGCAGTTCCCTTTTTTCTCATGGCGCTTATTGTTAATTCTTCACCGTAATTTTCTATCTTCCCAACAAAAAGTCTATCTCGCTTCTTAGTGGGGAATTTTGCTATGATGAAATCGCCAACATTAAGTTCTATGGATGGTTCTGGTTCAGCAGCTTTTGATGTTGTAGGTATTGGCGACATTGGAGTATTTTCATCGAGGTCGCTTTGAATATTTTCCCAGTCGCTTAGGGAAAATTCTTCATCTAGTTCTAAATCTTCCTCCAAATCGAACTCTAACTCTTCAGATGTTTCCTGGTCGTCCTTTTCATAATTTTTTTTTTTCGAATGTCTTTTTTTGGGAATTTTGTCTGTTAAATTGGCTAACAAATCATTGCTTGAGACACTCTTTCCCGCTTCAATATTAATTTTTTTACCCCTTCTTGTCGCTTGATTGGGCGTGGTTTTCAAATTGTCCAGGTGGTTTACAATTGTTTGAGACCATGCACGGTCATCATTTTCTGCATTGTTATTCTCTACGTTCCTTGGAATTTTATTTAAAACTTTGTTAGGATTCAGAGGCACAATTCCGCAAGCGTTAAAACCTGCAATCGAATTTTGTTGAGATCTTATGCCAATTTTTTCGACAGCCTCCTTAAGCAGCCTTGGGAACTCTGTTTTTGGAATCACTCCTCGGTGTTTTAGTTTCCACTTTTCCAAAGTTGCTCTCCAGGCGATTTTTAGAGGCCTGAAGTAAGCAACATCGAGTGGCTGAAGAAGGTGTGTTGAGTTGGGGGGGAGAAGGACAAATCTAATGCCGTTATTCTCACATTCTTGAATAACGTTCATTGTGATGTGACTATTTAAATTATCCCCTATTAAAACTTTTGGTCCAGCTAATTTCCTGAAATAAGGGATAACAATTGTTTTAAACCAGTCTTCGAATAATTCTGAGTCGAACCATCCACTCATGCTTCGGTTGTATCTAGCTCCCTCAATTCCCCCTTCTGTCCATCCTTCATAAGAATGTTTTGCCTTGTATACTACGTAGGGAGGAAGTAATGTTCCGTCTGCAGCAATGGCAAACATGACAGTTGTACTTGTTTTTGAGGAGTCGATTAACCTATGAGCATGCTTGGCACCTGTTCTGGTTATCACTTTAACTGACCCTGGATCGTCCACAAAATTTGTCTCATCATAGTTTATGATATTTTGGGCCGGAACGTCTGTCAATGTGACTCGCAAATTTTCGAAGTATTCTTGAATGACTCCATAAGTTAATGCTCCCCAAACACGCTTTGTGTTTTCGGCCAATTTAACAGTTAGGTCTTTATGTCTGTTCATAAAACTCTTGAACCATTCCATCCCCGGCATGTTATTTTTGAATCTTGGTTCTACCGTTCCAAGTCTATTAAAATATTGTTGTACAATTGTCCGGACGTCCGTACTTTTTAAAGGAAATCCCCACGTAGCACAAATTTGAAGTGTTTCTTTCTAATTTTTACATAAAAATCAAATGATTCATTTTACCCAGTAAACTCACCATTTTGAAATAAAAAAAATGCCGGAGCTTAACCAAAAACATTTTGATCAAAACTATCGTAGATTTGTGTTCATTAATAACTAAAGAACATATTTATTGCATCTAAGTTGATAGAATTTCAAAATGGGAGCTTCTACAAGCAATCGTTTCCAACATTTCAAAAAATTAATAAAATTCGTTAACCACTAAAACGTATTCTTGGTACTTACGTGTTTTTTTAAGTGCAGCGCACCACTCCTACTACATTCACATACATACTGGCAAGGCAACCACGACGCGAAAACGTTAACATTTTTTAACTGGAGACAACAGCCCCACCTTTTTTACGGAAATGTCCGAGTGATTCATTTTACCCCTAGTGGTTCATTTAACCTCATTTGACGGTACTTCACTAAATTCTGTCAAAACTTAAATTTTTGAACTGACGACCGACGCGATTTTTAATATATCGGTACATCGGCTAAAACAACCTCTTGTATACACATAATGCAGCCGCTAAAGAAAGCATAGTTTAATAACTCTACAATCCTGGTATAGTGTGACAACACAACCAGTATTATAATAGCTATACAACAACTCTATTAAGAGCCATGCAACTATTTATATATTGGGCATTCTGCAACTTAAAAACACTAAAAAACCACTTGCTTAATAGCTACTCAACCAGTTGTACAATGACTATACAGCCACTTGTACATTGGGTATATAAACTCTGATTCAATAACTATACTATCTTCTGTATAATCTCGATACAGTTTCTTATATAGTTGCAATAAAGCAATTAATATTGATAGGTATCACCGGCGTATACAAGGGGGGGGGTAATGGGGGTAATTACCCCCCCCAAGACCGCGATGGACGAAAAATATGTACCCTACACCTTACAAATAAATCTATTTTTCTATGAGTATTGAATAATATGCATAATATAGGTACATCCATTTTCTATTGATCAATGTGAATGATTACTCATACAGTGTTTTTTTTTTTCAATTATCAGCTCGTTGAATATTATACTATTTTTATATTTTTACTTTTCAGCAACTGGCCCTTACTTGTTTTATAGTTTGCACAGTGTCCGCATTGCCCGCATGCCATTTATAGCGAATTCTACTCAAAGGGATAGTGCACACTGAGTGTATTCGTGTCTTTCTCTACTAGCTTGCATAAGAAAGAGATAATAGTTATTTATGTACCAAGGCTTGTAAGTGTTACTTTTTTGGCCGAGGATGCAGTTTGCAAGCCGAGGCCCATAGGGCCGAGGTTTGCAAGCATTTGAGGCCAAAAAAGTACACGCTACAAGTCGAGGTGCATATGATATTTTTTGTGCTACCGTACATTCAAGATAATAAATATCATGAATTTGATGGTGCACCTATTTGCTTTGTTCGCGAAGAAGATCCCAAACTGATCCTGAATGCTAATATAAGGAAAGAATCACATCATGAAAAGCCATTGATATGAAACAATATTAATGGCTTTTTATGGTGTGATTCTTACTTTAGCGTTCAGGGTTAGTTTGGGATCGTCTTCGCAAATAAAGCTATTATTTTAACTGGTGTCCAGTTTGTTGTATTATTGTTTAAATTGACCTACTAATTCCATGCACCCTATGCTAGCAACCATTACAATCAAAATTGTGAACAAATTTGGCGTTGTCAACATATTCGTTAAATTGTCTTTTTTTTTAATTGCCAGGCAACGAAATTCTTATTAAAATGTCAAGTTTATTTTGACAAAAAAAAAAGTTCAAGTCATAGTCAAGTGTAATTATTATTAGTGAAAAAATGTGCGAGAAAGTAGAAACCGGCGTAGAAGAAGCAGCAGCGAATGCTTGTGCTTTATTGCTGCCCGAAAAATCGAAAGAGAGGTACACATTTACCTATATATTCCAAGTTTAAAGAGTGGCAAGCGGTGAAGCATTTGAATATTGTTGATGAAAATGCACTTTTGGCATATTTCTTTGAGCGTTCCCAACATTTGAAGAGTCCAGCAAGTTTGTGGAGTGAATACTCTATGCTCAAGACAACATTATCCATTAATGACAGTATAGATATTTCTAAACTTCCAAAATTGAGAGCTTTTTTGAAAAGGAGAAACGATGGTTATAATCCCAAAAAATCAAATGTGTCTTCAAGGCAGGAAATAAAGACATTTTTGAAGGAGGCACCAGACAGTCAATATTTGTTGATGAAGGTATGAATATGGCTTTAGAACTATTCCATAAAACAGTGGTCTTTATTTTGTAGGTAGTTGCACTCATTGGCGTTGCTGTCCCATCATGCCGTAAAGACGAATTGCTCAAGATGACATTAAGTGACATTGAAGATAAGAGGGATGTGATAATAATAAAAATTCCAGATAGCAAGAATAAAACCAGACGTTCGTTTACAATTATCAATGATACTGAAAATAATATTGATTGCCTTGGTATATTCAGAAAATATGTTAACTTAAGGCCCAAGAACACTGATCATAGACGACTCTTTTTGAGGTATGAGGTAGGGAAATGTGTCAATCAAGTTGCTGGTAAAAATACCCTTGGAAAAGTACCTTATAATATTGCCAAGTACTTGAATTTGGACAATCCTGAGTCTTACACGGGACACTCATTTCGAAGAACTTCGGCAACACTTTTGGCAGATACGGGTGTGGATGTTCTCGCTTTAAAAAGGCACGGAGGGTGGCGATCTTCCACAGTCGCGGAAAGTTATGTGGCCGACTCAAGTGCAAATAAAGTAGATACGGCCAGAAGAATTCTAGGTAGCAGCGAGAATATAAGATTTGAATCCGCAACTCCCAGCACAAGTTCCTCTATGATAGTCGAGGATTCCTTTAGTAGTAAGGATTCTAATATTTTAAGTTCTTCGACTTCAATACAGGAAAGTATGCCTATGTTAAATGTAACTAATTGTACAAATGTTTCTTTTACTTTCAAAATTAAAAAGTAAATAACCATGAAGTATCGCATTTTTATATTACTAGGTAGGTACCTATCTGTTTATGCTAATTTCAACTTTTGGACGTCTAATGGCCATTTGCACTGACCATTATAAGGAACCCTTAGCGATAAGTAGGTATCTTTTAAAATGACAGTTTTTGATGGAAAAATGTCACTTTAAGGAATACTTATCGCTTAGGCTACCTTAAAATAGTGGGTCCAAATGGCCATAGGTATTTTCTATTTGTTTCAATAAAATAGTATCCTTAATTTGTTTTGGGTTTTTTATTTAAGAAGTCGAGTGTTTTTGTCACATTATTTTGACAGAGATATGAAAGCAATTTTCACCTTTCATATCAACACTTTTTTGACCGGGTCAAAAAAGTAACTTTTTTGGCCCGGTCAAAAAAGTAACTTTTTTGACCCGGACTGTAAGTGACACTTACAGTTCATGGACGTAGGTCAAAAAAGTCAACTTACAGAATGGGTAGCACAAAAATACATTTTTTGTATTAATTCTATCAATAGAATTCGCTATAATCAAAAAGTTTTAGGGGAATCCCATAACGAATTCCACTGGTAAAATCAGTGCAAAAAGTATTTTTATCTCTTTCTTATTCAAGCTGGTAAAATAAGACACGAAGACACTCGGTGAAGCAGCCGATTGCGGAAAACAGATATTCCGCATGTGTTAGGTACACAATAGTTTTTCTAAAGACATGCGGAAATAAGTACAGTGGAAATCATTGCAATTGGCACAAACTTGTTTAACATCCCTCGTATCAAGTCAAAATTCTAACCAATAATTTTGTTTAGTGCAGTGGTGTGCATGATAATTTAGCTCCTGTCGACCCATTTTCCCTTCAAATTCATGATGTCACTATGGCGTTACTGTCATAACTTAGGGTCAAATGCCTCTTGTCCTTTCGTAATTGTTATATAAGCATATGGTAAACTATTTTAGTTGATTTTAGCAAACGAATATTTTTTTCCTTTAACAGTTTATTAAAACTATTATGTTCACCACTGACTTATCAGTCTGACAAGATTTTGAGATTACCTGTGTGTCAAAGAAGCAAAATTTTAACACATTACGGGGGATGTTTTTAAAGTGTGTGCCAATTGCAATGATTCCCACTGTGCCTACATAATTTGTAGTAAATTATTGTTTTTTTTTGACAGCCGTGCGGAAAAGATTTTTCCGCACCGATATCCGTGCGGAAAAAATTTCGCCGCACCTTGCGAGAAAATCGATTTTCCGCACTGTTTAATTTTCCCCACTTTCGTAGAGAAATGTTTTGACGGCTCAAAGTAAACGATTTTGGGCGTGGCACCCGGTAATAGTATATTTCCTAACAAGTGCGGAAAATGCCACTTTTCAGTAGGAAAAGAGACTTTCCGCACGAGTTAGGAACACTATTTTTTCTACGAGTTAGAAGGAACGTACCTACGTAATGTAAATTTTAACACCAATATTTGATAATATTTCTTCTTCAACACCTGGTATTAAAAACAAATCGAGTAATTTTTTCTTAATATAAATAAGGTACTTTTACAAATAAAACTCATTTATTTATTAATAAAAAAAAAAAAACTAATTCTGAAATAATGTGCCTTACTCTGAAGACAATAAAATCGAGAACTTTTAACAATAATTTTTACTATGAAATTTTCGAAAAAGCATAAAGTAACCATTCTATAGTAATTTCAGAAGAAAAGTTGAGTTTAAACCAAAATAATTTAATAAATAACGTTATTGTGTCAATAATTCTCAATGCTGATATTTGTGTAAGTGTGTCAGCTCATAATTTAAAAATTGACATCTGTCACTTTTCCGCACTAGTGCAGAAAAGTGAAACTTTCCAAACTAAAATGCGTGCGGAAAAGTACACTTTTCCGCACACTCGTAGAAAAAAAAAAGTTCGCCTCCGGCGGGCTGGCTTGGGCTGATTACCCCCCCCAGACGTATGGGCTGGATACGCCGGTGATAGGTATGCAAAAAAGTGTAGAACAACGCGTTTTTTACTAGTAATGCTTTTGCTTTTCTGTCCCAAATAGTATACAAAATTTAAACTGATGCAATACAATTTCTGTAGGTATATTAGTTTTTTTTTCTCTCAGTGCAAATGCGAGGTCTGGCGTCCTAGACTTTTATTTTATTTCACCATTTTTGAGCTTTTTTGTCTCTGAGGAAGAGGATCTATATATCCTCGAAATATGTAGGGTATAATATATAATGTGGAGGAAGACTTCGTGCCTTTTCTTACCTTTGAATTAAATTTAAACTGCACTTAGAGATGGACTACCTCTTCAATTTAATACCCACTATGTTACTTACTCATCATCAACATCCATATGTGTTTCCCTTATAGAAGTAAAAGTATTAGACGATTGTGGTACACACGTTGCTTCCACATTCATTCTCAGATGAAAGAGACATCACATCAATTCGTGCTGAATCTTGTGTTGAAACATCGCATGAACTTGAAGAAAAAACTTTTCATTGCAAATTAAACAAAGAATGCAACACTACTGTTCTGTGCAGTGATAATGCAAGTTAAAAAAAAAGCACAAGTAGGTATAACTTTTTATTACGCGGCGAAATCAAAATGGCCCACTCCCCACACCCTGTATGATGTTTTTATAGAATCCTGATATATGTAAAAAATAATAGTCATTTATGTATCAAGGGTACTAAGTAGATGATTATGCCCTGAGGGCGACAGTCTTACAAAGCCGAGGGCCTCTGGCCCGAGGGTTCGTAAGTCGCCCGAGGGTATATTATCTATTAGTACCCGTGGTGCATACAAACTTTTATGTCATACCAGTTGGTTGTGAATAATAAATACCTAGGAAAAAGTGTCACTTCGCAAATTGTCATCAGTGTGCAAACATCATAATTTTTTGACAAAAATAATATGTTTATAAGCGTAAATTTATATTTTGTTAATAAAGAATAAGTTAATTGAAAACTGTTTTTTGCGTCTTTATGCCCGCGCGGGCCATAATGTGTACTTTATGCCCGCGCGGGCCATAATGTGTACTTTATGCCCGCACGGGCATAAAGTAATGAATTATGTAGATGGTATCCAAGGTATAAAAACACAATAATGTATTGGTATGACATAAAATAAAATATAGGTACGTGTTCAACTGTTTTTTCAAAAAACTGACCGTTTTTTGACAATAAAATAATAGACCCGACTTTTTCAAACACCCTGAATGAAAGCAAAAAACATCCCAAAATATGTAAAATCGTGTTTAACTGTTTTTCCCAAAAACGGCTTTTTATAAGTATCTATACATGGAAAATGTTATTCTGAATTTATCGAATTTACCTTTTATTCACGAAATACCTTTTTTTCACATTGAATTGTTTAGCAGGATGAATGATAACCAATTATCTAGTTCATCATCGGAAGTATCTGGTAATATCACATCACTATATTTGAGGCTGTGAAACTGTCTTGATTTTAAAAATAATTTACAATAAGAAAATATTTCTGGTGTAAATTTTTTCACTTCTTCTGTTTTTTGTTCAAAATGAGGTCTACCTTTTAATGAATTACACGAAAAACAATTAATTTTTAAAAAAATCTAAATACTGTGTAGATTAGACAAATTATGTCACCGAAAATAGATATTTATTTATTCATACGGCTGGTTCAGATAAAGTGTAGCAAATACTTTTACTCTGCCTTTGTCTCTTTTTGCTGCAATAAAGCTGAATATGTTTGTCTCAAAAAACGTAAGCAAAAGCATTTGCTTCTGTTTTATTCATATGATCTAGTAGTGTCGTATATAACGTATACACTCCAAGCACAAGAATAAACCAGAATGAACAAGAACCTCAATACCACCAGTGCAGTAGGCGTAGGTCGGAATGTAGCGGCTTTTTTGAGATTGGTTTCGTATTGACTGTGACTGATTCGATTTTGTTGTATTTTGAAATTATAGTCTTTTCGCAAATAGCTATTTATACAATAAATTACGAAATGAGCGTCTTTTAGGCACGCGACGTGAAAATTGTCCAACGAGGCAAAGCCGAGTTGGACAACACGTCGAGTGACTAAAAGACATCGTTTCGTAACGTATTGTATACAAGATTTTTTCTACTGGCATTTTATAATAAAAAAACACAATTTTATTTCATGTGAATAAGTCGATTACACCCAAAATCTTTGTTACCTGCTTTTACTTGACACCTGACACTTTTCATGCGATTTTCTTTTCAAAATTCGACATCAATAATTAAAATCCTAGAAAGTAGGTAATAACACAAACTTCTGTTTTGAGTAACCCAAACGTTCAATTCAGTAATTCCATTTTCAATATTCATAATAAATGCAAAACAAAATTCAAATCTGTGTTCAGTGTGTTTTTTATTTCTGAATAATGGATGACACTTTTAGGCACTAGTGCTTAAAAATTACTTTTACGCACTCATAAGTCACTTTTACGCATTCAAAAGTCACTTTTACGCACTGAGTGCCTAAAAGTAACTTTCACGCACTCAGTGCCTAAAAGAATGTCGTTTCAAAACTGAAATGACAATCGAAAAGTTGCTATTATGAAACGTCAGTAGAAAAATAATTTTTTGTTGTTGTTTAAATCAAAAACATAATGATGTAATGTTTCCTACTCCATAAGAATCATTACAACAGGAGATGATTGGAGGGCACCTCGACGTCAGGTACACCGTACACCGACTAAATTCAAAAAAACTGTATGCTTCTTTTTTACGCATAAGCGGTAATGTTTTACTGTCGGACAACTTAGTCATTATGTTCTATAGTTCTTTTCAATACAATAAATCGAAAGAAGAAATTGTTATTCGTGAATTTTTTGGCTTCGTGAAACCGATGATTTTCCCGCATCGGACTGGAAAATCGGAAAATGTAATATGTCGGACAATTGGATATTTATATTCCTCATATTTTTATTAGGTAATTCTGAAAAAATCAGCTCGTTATCCAAAAATTTTTTTAACTTGTCAATTGGATATGTTTGAGTTGGTAGACACCCTTAACGCTCCAACATTTTTGTCGGACACATTTTTTTTCGCGTTTTTCATGAATTTGTCTCGCGATTTCACTAAAAATAAAAACGATATCTATAAATTTTTTGCACCACGCGAAATGGTCGGCTTTCGGAAAAACTAGAAAAGAAAAGCCCCCACTACGAAAGTTTTCATAAAGGAAAAAGATGGTAGACTAGGCGCAATTAAGCCACATAAAACATTCCAAGGCAGTATTCATAAATGCAACTTTATGTCGCTGGGCACCTACACTATAAGGTTATATTTGGGAAAATATATATCTATATTTTTATATAACCTGAGCGAGTTTCTCTCCATCAACCCCCAAAGCTACAAACCCCCCATGTCACCCCCGTAAAGCGGGTAGTTGTGACAATACCATTGTAAATAGATCTATTTATACCTGGTGTACAGTGAGCAGTGGAAATAATCAAAAATGTGTGATAATTTTGAGTGTAATTATTGTGATTGGCATATACTTAAAGGTAAGAATTTAATTAATATTATAAGCCTGAAGGGTTAAAAAATAATAATAATAATAATAATCTTTTAGCAAAATAGGACAAAAGGTCCGCTGGTTTTATAATCCAGAAATACCCTAAAGCTGTTGGTAATTAAATGAGGCTTCAGCTCTCAATGAGATAGATAACCACTGTCAGATGATTAATTTAGAGACTTGAATGGTTCCCAAAGACAGCACAACAATACTCAAACCTTATTATTATATACTGGGTGGGCCTAGTAGGTTCTTAGAAGTGTGAGAGAACAACAAAGTCCTCAAAGTTCTTCGGGCGATTCACCGGGTCCAGGACTACTTGTCGGAGAAATATCCATGCAATCTCTAAGTTAATTCAAGGCCTCTGTAAATGCTTAGCTTCAAGATAGGGTTGGATGTCACTTGATTGGTAGGGTGTAGATATACAGACAAAAAGGGGGACCATAACGTAAAAAAAGGCCCGAAACAATGAAAATTGCGTCAGGATTCTGAAGAATGAGGTATGTACGATTTATTTAAATATTTTCAGCAGTAAAGCCTCAATTTAGTATTCAAAAGTAAGAAAATAAGGAACTTACCAATGGAAATTGGCCTTTTTTTCACAAACTTAAAAACGTGGAACCAAAGTTTTAGGTTCTTCAGCCGTAATTCGCCACTAAATCAGCAAAATAGTGCTTTGGTGCTATAAAATAGCTAATAGCCACCTTTTAACGAATTATTTGGGCAAACCTTTCGAAAATCGGCAATTAAAAAGCCACGAGAAAAGCAAAGCTGCTTCTTCTCTCACGAAAAATGTGGTTCTGTCACGAAATTCGGTTTTTTTGGTATCTTCGCGCGGGAATTTTGGTTCTGGGGAAAAAGTTGTGAATTTTCGATTTTTAGGGTTTATAGCTTCAAATTTTCGAGCCAAAAATCAATGCGACATCTATAAAACCAAAAAGGAAACGAGTTCAAAATTATTGTTGAATAAATCTTTCTTGACAATTTGACGTTCTTGATAATTTTCAATAATTTAAATTCCTTATTTTCAGATAAATGAGTTGAAATGACTGATGTTAGAGATATAATTGTCCTAATTAATGAAGCACTGAACAAGGTAAGTATTTATTTAACATTCAAAACAAAGGTACTTAACAGTTAATTTAATTTCAACAGGGTTCCAGGTCCATGAGAGAAGATGTTCGGAGGTTCTTTGGTTTTTTTAATTATTTTGTAACGACCTCTATTATTGTCACCCGTAACATACCTATTAAAATAATTGCAAAAAAGGTTGAGAAGTAGTCTAGAATCTTAATCGTTTTTTTTTGCTCCTCAATTTGTTAAAAAATCACAGTGCTTGCAAAAAATACTTGAAAAATGGCTCGTGAAAATGAACAGATTGTAAAATTTGCACTCTGAAATCGTTACACAATGGTGAAAGCAATTTTTTTTTGTTGAAAAAAACAGAAAATAAAAATAATCTCTTGGAAACACAAACTATAAAATAGAAAACAGCAACTGAACTTGCTGAGATCGATGCAAGTTTTAAAGAAAATGTTGACAATATGGAAAGGACTGAAAGGACTCACTTTTATTTATGCTGCATCAGAAAAACCATCATCCGGTTGGAAGGATCAAATCTTGCTATGGATGAGTTGAAAAATTGTGAATGGTTGTAGTATTGAAACTCAATGGAGTGGACTGTATTTATTTTTTAAATTTTATCATGTTATTATTTGGTGTACAATAATGATTTAAATCATAAAGAGTTTTTACAACATAAACGTGTTTTGTGAGGAACAATAAATTTAATACATAGCGTATCACAAAAATGGCTGCTATTAATTGTTTCTTTTTTCGTATGTCGACGACAACGAGACGAGGCCTTTTCCACCTCTCTTCCTTGTGGTCAATAAATGCGCACACTTGTCGTTGACGCAGGGTTGTGTCTTTTGAAGAAGCGCATGGAAGTATTTTTATCTTCGAATAATAACCTAGCCTTGAAATCTCCTGTGCGCATGCTTGGATTGCATAAATTTCTGCCTGGTAAACTGTGGCGTTAAGCCCTAAAGGAAAACTAATATTACCATAGTATTTATTCATAAAATACATGCCAAATATGCAGTATTTATGACAAGATTTATGGAATTTTGAGAAGTGAGGGAATACTGATAGTAAGATGTCGTCAAACCGAAATTTGGTTTCCTGTTTCGTAATAATTGGTAATTGATTTGTATTATGCGTGACAATAATTATTGTAAAATGGACAAAAAGCTCAAACAGAAGAAAAAATATATCTAAGTTATCTATTTTAGAATTTAATTTTTTTAAATTTCCAATTAACCAATAAAGTGCTATTTATAGAACAGTTTTGCGTCAATAAAGTAGCACTTTGTTTAACTGTAAAATAAAGTGCTACTTTATTATCCTGACAACCTGACAACCTGCCAAAGTGAAACAGGTATACTCGAATTTTAATTTTCTCATTCATTTTTTTCAGTTTTTAATAAAAACCAGTGGCAATCGTTCATAAAATCATGTATATAACGCTTACATAAACAGGGGCTTTATTGCCTCATTATTTAAAATTATTCGTACAATGAAGCCTCATTTTATGTACTTCTTATATAAATGGCTATTATTTAATTGTAAATTTTCTCTAAAACAAGAAAATGATAGGTTATTGACGCCGTAACACCTGGAAAGTTACTTGTTAAAATATGAGCCTGAAAACGTTGTGCCATTCACCTAAGGTTCGTTTCACCAGGGTTCATACTTGACCTTGAAACTTGAAAAAAAAGGATTGTCGTAGATTAATTCATATGACACATTCAATTTTTTTGACAAATTAAAATGAATGACGTCTGGTTAAGAACCGACGAACGTTTTTGACGTCATTGATTTGTTTCAGTCAATTTTTATTTGTTAAACAAGGAAGGCAAATGCTGGTGGCAAGTACAAACCCTGGCGAAACAAACTTTAGTTTCAGGTGGAGTTCTGAAATAAGTCATATAACATCAACAATGAACAATAAAATTAACAATATGCCTGATTTTGAAAACCAATTTTTTGACTGCTGTGCAATTCTACATTATTTTTATTAACACTGGGTAACTCTTCTCCCTTCAAAATATACTGTATTTCCTCTAAAGTCTTGCCTTTAGTTTCCGGAATAAACGTCAGCGAGAATACAGCTGTTGCTAATGTAGCAACAGCAAATATGTAAAACGGTACATCAATACCGTATATTCTAGCCAAATTCTGATATAACTGAATCGATGCTAATCCCGCCATTAGATAAATTAAATCAGCCAAAGCCATTCCCATAGCTTTGACTTTAGCTGGAAATAATTCGGCTGTCATAACGATCGGAATCATTCCGAGGCCGCTTTTGAAAACCGCTGCGTACACCAAAATAGCTGTTATAGGTATCCAAGCCACTTCCGGTCCTGCATAGCCATGTTTTTGTAAAGTGAAAAAAATTGCTATGGCCAATAAGGACAATCCAGTGAAAAAACTGGAGAAGGCCAATAAAATTCTTCGTCCAAGTAAGTCTATAGTAAAAACGGTGATAGTACCAGCTAATAACATTACGCTGGAAAATAGTATTCCGGCTACATTGGAGCTGACGTATACCGGTCCAGCTGCTGTTAAAATTGAGTGCAGATTCATCAAAATCACAGTCATGCCGCTAAAATGTTGAGCGATATTCAGTACTGTCATGATTATTACTGCTTTTCGGTTGCTTTTTGATAGGAAGAGATCTTGAGGACCACCTAAAAGATTATGGAAAATAAATAAAAATTTTATGAGCAAAAAGAAATCCATAAGTCTATCGTAACAGAAAACAAAATTATCTAGAGGACATATCTTATAAGTAGATACATAGAAAATATGCTCTCGATATACGTTTCGTATTTGAATGGATTAAATGCTATTATTTTCCTTGAAAATCTTCAATCTTTAAAATTGTCAATACGTGCCTTTCTCGGTCCTTTGGCGCTCGACGGCTACGGCTATGGCATCAAGTTCTTTATCAACATTTTCGTATCCTCTTAATTTTTGCAAATGTCGACGAGCCTTTTCATAATTTCCTTTAGCCAGCAAGAAATAGGGCGAATCAGGCATAAAGGGCACGCCAATAAGCTGAATTCCGACAATAATCCCACCTGGAAATTATTCGCTAATAATTACAAATTCCATCACTAGCTTACTCACATTTGCGGCTAAATTGCAATACAAATCCACAACTAAGAGTTTGTCGGTTTACCTATAATAGAACAGACATAAAATGGAACAAACGGTGCCACCCCATAAAGTATTAAAAATCCTCCCAACATCATAAGAAAAATAACTCCAGCAAGAAATCCTCTTATTTTTTGATCAGCTATTTCCGCTACATACATTGGCCCAGCTACAAAAGCCACATCCGCTGCTAAGCCAGTTAAAAACCTAGCTACATACAAATAGTTGACATTATCCGCTATTCCTATGAGAACCTAAAAAATCAAGAGTTCTTATTTTTGTTAAAAAATCCTCAACCTTGTACAAACCCAAGCCGTAAAACTGGACGAGGAAGCAAACAGGACAGTTTTCTGTCTGCCGATTTTATCGACCATGTATATGGTGATTGGCAGTCCTGCTAGTCCTCCAATCATATAGACGGACTCCAGCCAGTTGATGTCCGAGTCCGTTATTCTAATTGGACTATCCTCCGATTGCAATATAGGAAGGAACGGTGCCGACCAGCCGAACTGCATCCCATCGGAAATCGCTCCGACTGTGGCTGCAAAGCAAAAATAATGAGACCGGATTTTCGACTTTCCGAGTTTTATTGATAGAGATAAAAAAAGGAGAACGACAGACCTGAAAAACTTGGGGTTTTAGATTTATCCCTGAGGATGCAATGGAGGCGATTCTAATTCAGCTGATGAGATAAAAACCGCACTCTAAATAATTAGTTTTTGTTGCCCATGAACTTTTGAACGTTTGACGACCGGAAACTAATCGCAATTTAAGGACTGGCAAATAAATAATAAATTACATAATTAGTCTAGTAGATATTTTAAATCCCATAATGTTACTTTGTTATTATTATCTTTGTAGTTATATTGCGCAGTATTCTTTATACAACAAAAATTGTCGAATCTAAAGAAGTCAACAGGCTAATCGATAGCATCACAAAAGGTAGTCAAAAAGAACCTGAGAGTAAGTCCTATCATTTTAATAAAAGAAGTTAATCCACTAGGAAATTTAAAAAAAACCGAAGCAATTTAGAGCCTAAAGCAATCAATGATTTACTATTATTCGGAACTATTATTTGATAAAAGCTATGAGGAAATTTCTCAAAAATCTAGAGTTGAGGTATAAAATGTATACAAACTAGAGACTGGAATTAAATCTAAAAGTAGAGGAAAATAAACATGTAGGGAAGACCCAAGCCTGCATTAAAAAAGTATAAAAAGGTTTGATGCCTCACCTTAATTCCCTTAAAATGCGCTAGTAGAGAGGGTACTTCAAACCAAAACTCGTTAAGGTTTAGATGAAAAGAAAAGTGCTGCTTTTATTATCTGTATTTAACTAGTTGGATTGAAAGTAGCATTTTTTTTTTTTGCTAAAGCTGAAACTAGGTACATAGTTTTCTAATGTAATTTGTGACAATGTTTCACGGATAAAATTGGTAACTGCTCTTGGGTAAAAGCTGAAACTTATACAGGTGATTTTAGACCAGAAATGTGAAGTAAAAAGAGTAACAATTTATATATTTTGCATTTTCTAGTAGGTACCTAGTTAAAAAGAACTTCAAGCTGGTCGACATAGAAAGATTTGTGAATGAAACCAAAATTTTAGCAACTAAATGTTGCCATTTAAAAGTAACTTCTTTTTCCTTCGTGAAACCAAAGGTTCAATAGTCGTGAATGGGAAAATCGTGAAACATCAGGATGCACAAAATATCCAATAAAAGTATAAAAGTTCTTACCAAAGAACGCTGCCATCACTTGGGGAAATGTCCCCTTAAACATATCAAAAATTTTATACATTATTTCGTTTAGCAGCTACCTGTTCACGTCGAAACTTACAGAACTGAAATATAATGGTAGATTTAAATAATTTAAGTAAAGTACACGCGGTGTCATAAAAATTAACGAAATCGAGCTAATTTGTATAAACAAGGTGCTAATAACTAATAATGATAACGTTAATGCGTTTAACATCATTAGGTATCATATTATTACATTTTAAATAGAATATTTTACATATTTGATCTTCATAATGGCGAGCGAATAGTAACAGTCATCCGGAGAATGCTCCTCTAATTTATTAAAAAAAGTTGAGTTATATTGCGTTTAGTGACACAAATTGTGGCAAAACGTGTAGTTTAAAGTTCAAGCTATAGGTGCAAAGTGATAATTGGTAACTTGCTTCATAATTACGGTGTTTTTTCAAGTGTTTTCCTTCCATTATTGTGATATACGTGTCGGCGCCATAATGGGACTATCGTCAGCTGACTTGAGAGAAATTAAAACGACAATAATAAATACATTTAGTGAAAGATTTTTGCAGGAGATAGCTGATAAAGTGGCAGCGAAAGTTGAAAAACAATTCGAGGAACAACTCTCAGCCCAGAGAACTCTCACCAACTCCCTACGGGACAGGTTGGATGTTCTGGAGACAGAAAACATTGAGCTGAAAAAAATGATCGACACGCATGAACAAACATCTCGAAATTCCAATCTGCGTATTTTTGGTATTCCCTTGAAAAATGGTGAAGATATCCGTTCAGAAGTCATTAATTTATTCAACGAAAAACTAAAAATAAATATTGACACGCGCGATATCAAAAAATGCTATCGGATCGCCTCGAAGAAGCCCAGTGATAAGCCGCCAGCTGTTTTGGTACGGTTTTCTAGTGACTCGGCACGCTCTACGGTTATAAAATCTCGTAAAGTTGCGAACAACATTCGGATACAAATCAAGGAAGACCTAACTAAGTATCGCCTCTCCTTGTTTGAAAAGGCAATCAAGAAGTTTTCAAGTAAAAGTGCGTGGGTGTTAAATGGCACTATTTATGTTAAAGTCGGTGAAAGGGTTCACAGAATATCGACGGAAACTGAAATCAATGAACTGTAGAAAGTATTCTCGGACTAACTCCGGAGTGTAATTTGAAATAAACTGTGAGTCTCTTCTCTTATTATCTTGGCATATTTTGTTTATTTTCTATTAATATATTATTTTTTTTTTTTTCTTCGTTGTGGGGAATTGAAACAAATTTAATGGGTATCAAACAAGCAATTTGAAAATCAATTACAGGATATAATTTCAATGAGGCATCCTTCCATTTCACATGCTTGCGCATTTTCTAGATAAATAATAAATTGTCTACACTGCACTGAATTAGTTTTATATAAAATCAGTATTTAAATTTGCCTTCAATTGTTAGCAAAATGTTTGTTATTATAATTTTTAATTTTTTTTTTTTGTATATGGGTGCATTCAACTCCGATATTTATTTGACTGATTTGCATTTTGGGGGCCGTTTTTTTAACAAGGGTATTGTGTGGTTTAATCATTTAAACTTTAAATGAGAATAGGACATTTAAATGTAAGATCTATATTTACAAACTTCTACGAACTGAAAGGCATAATTTTACATGAGGATTTCGACATATTTTTTCTTTCTGAGACATGGCTCTCTGAGGGTGATAATGTATTGTTTTTTCAGATTCCTGGTTATCAGTTTTTTAGGAGAGATAGGATAGGGAGAGGAGGAGGAGTGGCGGTATATATTAAAACACAATATAGCATTGATATAATCAATTTTAACTTTAACATAAATGTGAACTTAGAATCACTATTTTTCAAAATGAAAATTTCAAACAAAAATTATGCTTTTGGGGTATTTTATAAGCCTCCTACAATAAATTTTAGTAGTATAATTCCTGATTTTGATAACATATTTTCCAGTCTCTACCCAAGCGTTGATGAGATTTTCTGTCTAGGGGATTTCAACATAAATTTGCTTAATCTGAGTAACCCACTTACTAACCTATTTGAAAATTATAATTTTTCTCAAATTATACAGGAGCCGACTAGAGTATCAAAAACCTCTGCTAGTTTACTTGATGCAATTTTTGTTACAAGTCTCTCTGCAGTGCTGAAAAGTGGAGTTATTCCAGCGGATATTATTTCTGATCACCGAATTGTTTATTGCAATTTAAATTTAACAAAAGTACCTAACATGCCAAAAATTATTAAATACAGGTGTTTTAGTAATTTTAATTATGCGAATTTTATTAGCGATATGCAACAGTTACCATGGAATGATATATTATACGAAAATAATATAGACAACAAAATCAATATTTTCAATACCCTGATTATAACTTTGTTTGATAAGCATGCTCCCTTGAGGGAAGCCCGTGTTACAAAGCCGAAGGCACCATGGTTAACACCTAATATCCAGATTTTTATGAAACAAAGAGACGATGCTTTGAGGAAGTTTAGGAGGTCCAGATTGGGTAGACATTGGGACCAATACAAAATATTAAGAAATTTAACTTTAGCAGCGATAAGAAGGGAGAAAAAGAAATGCTTAGACTCCTTGTGTCAAGAAAAAAATACCCGTGACTTGTGGAAAACGTTGAAAGGCTTTAATATATGTACCAGTAATCAACAAAATATACCAAATAATCTTTCTGATGTGAATCTTATTAATGATTTCTTTGCAACATTCTTTCAAAATGTTTCAAACTGTATAGATAGAACTGAATATTACAATAACAATACTTATAAACATAATCTCAAGTTTTCTTTCAGCTTAACCACAGTAAAAGAGGTACACACAATCTTAAATGGTATCAAGACTAATGCATTGGGAGTTGACCAAATAACTTCGCGCATGCTGAAGTATTGTAGTCCTTATATTGACATATACTTAACTCATATTATAAACTGTTCTATAGAAATAAACTATTTTCCTGACCAGTGGAAACTATCGATTGGAAGGCCTCTACCCAAAATATCCAACCCTTTAACTTTTAACGATTTAAGAATAATAAGCATCTTACCATCAATATCAAAAATCTTTGAAAAAATTCTCTATAATCAAATGTATGACTACGTCAATATTAATAGCATTATACCTCCAGTTCAATGCGGGTTTAGAAAAAGTTTCGGAACTTCTGTGGCCTTGGCTAATGTCACGGATGACATAATTCGAGCATGTGATAAAAAAATGGCTACGATTCTTGTCCTCCTGGATTTCAGCAAGGCATTCGACACGATCAATCATAAATTGCTTGTATCTAAACTAAAATATTACGGTTTCGATGTAAAATCGTGTCAAATTATTGAATCCTATTTATCTAATAGATTCCAGGCCATTTCTTATAATAATATGTACTCAGAAAATGCTGCGATTTTGTCGGGGGTACCTCAAGGATCGGTCTTAGGACCTTTACTCTTTTTAATCTACACGTCGGATATTCTTAAATCTTTAAATTATTGCAATGTTCAAGCATTCGCTGACGATACGCAGATGTATTGTAGTTTTGAATGCGAAGACATTAAGGAGGCTGAAGCCGGCATTAATAACGACCTAAAAATACTAAGTGAACTCTCTAAAGGCCATAATTTACAACTAAATCCTGCCAAGTCTTGTATGATGATCTTTGGCAGCCAGAACAGAGTTGATGAAGTTGAAACCAATATTAATATACACATTAGCAATACGCAACTGAGTATTGTTGAATGCGCAAAAAATTTGGGAGTAATACTCGACTCAAAGTTAAGATTTGAGGAACATGTTAAAAAATTAATACAAAAATCATATTTTTCTCTTAAGCTTTTATATAATAGCAGGCATATCTTAAACCAAAAATTGAGAAAAAATCTGTGTGAGACTATGGTGCTATCTAACTTTAATTATTGCGATTACCTGTACGGATTTTGTTTGAATTCTGAGAGTAAAATGCGTATTCAAAAAGTGCAAAACTCGTGTCTTCGTTTGGTGTACGATATTAGAAAGTATGACCATATTTCTCACCTTTATAAGCGTATCAACTGGTTAAAGATGGATGACCGTAGAAATTTGCATTTTTGCACATTTATTTTGAAACTTGTCAATGACCCCGCTTCTCCTCAGTCCCTAAAAGAACGTTTAATTTTTCGCCAGGATGTTCATGACATTAACATCAGGGCTAGAAAAAAATTAACAATGCCACTTCATCGGAGTGCTATGTTTCAGAGGTGCTTCACATACAATGCCGTTAATTATTTTAATAGAATTCCCACAGAATTATTAAATTTAAGTTCAGAAAACTTTAAAACTAAATTTAAGTCGCACCTTTTTAATAGGCAAAATAATACTTAATTAAATGCTTTTCCTGTTCGTTTTATTGTACTATTTATGTTGTGTAATAAGTTATATCAGCTTAAATTAGTATGTGCTCTTACTGTAATTAGTACATACTTCTTTTCAATTTTATTTGAACCATTTGCCCAAAATTTTGTTTCATGAACTTTTTTTTTTTTTTTCTTTCTATTACGGCTTTCGCCATCAATTTAGTACTCAACTATATGGATATCTCTTTCTGGTTCAGTAGAGTAGCTATCAGAAAGCTAGACTGCGCCAGTAGTAGACGTCTAGAATGAATTTATTAATTGTAATTTTGTAATTTGTATACATGCAACAATAAAAGTCATTTATTATTATATTATTATTATTATTATTTGTAGTTTTATGTCAGTAATAAAATAGTTTTGTTTCGTATTTGTAAACCTGTAAATGAATATAAAATTAAATGACATACGCATTTTTTTTTTCGTGATTTTATTGGTGACACATGCAGAGTCATATCTATTCCATTTGGCGAATTTGTGAATGCTAATAAGCTGTTTTTGGGCCTTTACGTTGCAAATGCCCAAGTGATTAGATTGAAATTGCTATATAGAGGAAGTTTAAACAAACAAAATGAATGAGATAATTGCTATGAAATTGAAATTATTCATTAATAATTATTTCGTCGAGCTTGAATAATGTACAATGGGATCATTGCAATTGGCACACACTATATAAATATCCCTCGTAATGTGTCAAATCTGACACACCAGTAACTCCTTCCACAGCTCCTTGGCAAAATGCTGCACTAAATAGATTTATTGGTTAGAATTTTGACTCAATACGAGGGATTTTAAAGAGTGTGTGCCAATTGCAATGATTCCCACTGTACTGTCATTCAAAGACCCAATGGAAAGTGAATTTCGGCTAAACCGGGATTTAGTGTCAAGATTTGAATATAGATTACTTTTTTCTCTTTGAGAGGGATCAAATTTTGGTCCATTAAACGCCACCTACTAATCTACACAATTTGCTAGCTGAATCCAACAGCACCAGGGCGTTCTTTTAGGCTACTAAAATGGTATACGAATCAACCACTCAAGGACTGAAGTTCTTTCGATCCAAAGATGGCACAAGCTTGAAGACAGTCCAATAATTTTCGTTCACTTCCGGGAACTACTTAATAGACATCTTCAACCAAATTCCACAGAAACTAATACAATAATACTGAGCGATATTTCCAGATTAAAGGAGGTTGAATTCTGATAAAGTAAAATATAGATTACTGAGACCATATCTTCTGAACTTAAAGATGCCTCCAGAGTTGTCATTTTTAAAAAGGGAGATAAGGCTCAATGGCTCAATGCGTAAACTACAGAGCAATATCTTCGCTTTCTGTTACTGGAGAGATAGATACTTGCCAAGATATTATCAAATCGTCTTATCCCAAATGCCGAACAGAACCTTCCAGAGACACAATGCGGCTTTAGATCCAACCGAGGTACAGACGGTACAGCTGACATGATTTTCAGCGCAAGAGATATCCAGATAATATAATCGCCCTCTATACATTGTGATGACCTTCATAGATTTAGTGAAAGCATTTGATTCGGTCAACAGAGAGGGTCTGTAACGTGCCTAAATTAATGTAAAATTACCTTATCAAAATTAATCCATTGTTTTGCAAATTTTCTATATCAAGGACAATTTTTCCATTAACTGTGCCTTTCTTCATAATCAAAAATCTTAATAATCCTAGTATATAAAATCAAACATTATTAATTATTTACATATTTTCCGAAAGTATATAATTTCTAGCTTGGGATCAGCTGTTCGAGTAAACAAGTTGTTTTTGAGATCGATGATCTTTCCGGTTAATAATTTTACCGGTTCAATTTTGGTAAAAATATGTGAAACCGCCTCGCCGTACGAAAGTATTTATGGGTGCGACATCTATCTATTTATTAGCTTATCTCTTATAATTTTGGTATTTTTCAGTAAATACTTCCGTCTCATAAGTTTGCAATTTCAATACTGAGGGCACTAAAATCTTCAGTATTTATATCTTGGGTATCGACTTTTGATCGATAACAATTTCACTTAAATTAATTTTTATTCACTATTGTTACTAATTGTTGCTACTATTACATTTAGTTTTGTCCTATTTGTTAATATCTAGAGTTGGTAATAGTTTTTGGCACCTTTTAACTCCTTCCACAGCTCCTTGGAGAAACATTTTATTCCCAGAATCAGTATCGATTGTCATATTTTTGCTCTATTCCTGGCCAAAATTTTATGAAGTTCAATATCAAGTGCACCATTTCGCTATGGGAGGTGACTTGTAGAATTTTTGTAAGAAAGGTGTTCTTTTTACATCCAGCTTTCAATTGGAAAAGAGATCAGGGTTAAATAAGTAGTTACCTTTGCCTTTAAGTCTACCCTTTGGGGATTTGGACCCTGCATCTCACAAGTATTAAGTTACAGTGCTTATCTGTTGCGTTTTTGCCTTTGAATCTGTAACTTAAATCGTCGTTGTACGGATTTTGAACCAATTGTGTCTGGAAGTGGAAGCCATTTTGGTACCGTAGACCTGAGTACCATTATCTTGCCAGAAAACCCTGTGGAAGAGGTAATATTATATTAATGTATTTATTTTATATGACAATCAACAATTTATTCTGTTAAATTGCCTACACCTTTTTTTTTTCCTCAGAACTAATTTGAGGTCTAATTTTATTCAAAGAATGTTGTCACATGGTTTGATATTTCAATCACCACGTTTTATAGATTTCAATCAGTTATGTTAAAGAAAAAAGATTTAAGAGTTCTTTTTACAACAGTATTTCCTTCTTAGGGTTTTTTTTTTCAATCTGAGCTTTTCTCTTCGTTTGAGAGTTACGTTACGGTCCCATTTACCCCACCGAACTGCTGCTTGGTAGAAATTCAAGTCCATCAATTGGATTCCGCCATTAACCGGTCTCACAAAGCCAATCCCTGAGACCTGCTCATTTCATCAAGCTCTGAGTGAGAACTAAGGAGTCAGCAGCTGTTTTGTGGTATCGTAACTTAACAATTGATCATAATTATTACCTTTTACCTTTCATTCTCTTACCATTTTTTTATAAATTTAAATTTGTACCTTAAGTAACTTAGTTTTTGTGTTGATAATATTTGTCAGGTTGTCAATTGATCAACAACATATCACCAAGCTTAACTATTTATTTTCCTCAAACCAGTTGACTTAAATTCCATTTTTAATTAACGTAAATTCCATTTATAATTAATTTAGTTGCACTTTTCATAACCTCATTGACCTTATCTGAACTGCAATAACTAGATCCAAACCCAATATTTAGATTTAATAGGTGGTTATAATCAACCAAATTCTAGCAATTATCTGTTACATAATTCCATAACAATTTAATTGAAGGTGTAAACCAGAGTGATATCACAAAGGTAGTAATATTGGTATACTAACGAACCGGTTTATATAATATATTGGATTATTTATTGACATTGATTTATTTTATATTGACTTGAACCCGAATTGCTCTTGTAATTTTTCTTAATGGACTAATGCCGAACTAACTCTAGTTTTTCTTACATCCGAATTCAAGTCAATAGTTACTAATATCTAGGTTGGGTTATTGATTTATTACAGGATTTAACCGTTATTTAACTGAAGTGCTTATTATGAAAATTTACGTTTAATTGAGGTATTACTTTATTGCTAATGCATTTAATTCATATTGTTCAACTGACTTGAGTTTGGTATTGAACTACAGTTTTTAATTTCAACTGATTTTTTGACTTTTCATATTTATTACCTGAGTATTGAACAACCGATAATTACCTTATTCATTTATGCTGACAAATTATCGAGCAATTACTGTATTTTTTTTAAATAAATTTAGCTCTTGAATCTTAATATATATTTGTTTCATTTGACTCTGGAAGCTCACTCTTGACTACCAACCAGTGGCGTTACTTTGATTGGACTGAATATTCACTGGTTAATTATTTATTTATTTTATTTTATTTTATTTCATTATTCTATTTTATTTTATTATTTTATTTTTGTTTTGTTTTGCCTATAGGTATAATAATATCTTGGTCTTTGGGTCCAGCCAACAGCCTGGAGAATACTGGCCATTCTGTCCAAGGTCAGTGGCGCCCATAAAAATAACCCACCCCTACTCTCCGTATTTAATTTCTGAGCTAGGGCTAAATTTGCAACGTCCTAGACATCCAATAGACCAAAGCTTTTAATCTCATAATTTCAATTAATTTCAATTACATTTCACTTTTTATTCATATTAACAACAAAAACGTAGCAGGTCTTTGGAAGATATCAGCAAAGATTGGGAGTCCGCAAAAGTACATCCAGATACGCTGCCTGCTGCATCATAATATGAAAGCAACCGTCCTGAGCAACGATGGACAAGGAGAGCCCTCAAGCCCTGCCCAGCTCTGATCTGTAGCAAAAGTGTCATCCAGACCATACTGTATAAATCTTCTACGATTAAACTTTTTACGTGCCGGTTTCTGTAGTTCTTCAACCACCTGCTGACTGGCTTTAGTGATACTGGTCATAGTATGGTTTCTGTGAAGAAATCCAAACTTGAACGTGGCTAGCCTTATAATTATAATGATTTAAGATGGAGCATGTAGAGCTATTTATTACATTCAATCACATCCAATCCAGTCAGTTCCTCTAAAATACTCATGATTTCAATAATATTATTAGTCGTATTTCCAGCTTCTTGTGATGCATCCAATTTAGCAAGTCTATCAATCAATTCGTTGACGTCATCATAATAAACATACTGTTTTGGTTTCTTATTATAATCTAATAATAAAGCACTTCCGAATTTAGTTTGAGATCTTTTAGATGTATTTCGGCCGGATGCACTACTAGTTGATTTGAGACTTTGTACTTCAGATGATGTTGAGAGCAAAGGATAACAAATGAATATATTTTGAAGATGCGGATCTTCGAACTTGTTTGGTTAAGTCAAAGTCTCTTCGATGCGCATTGGTCCTGTTTAAAATATCCTTGAACTGCAACTTATCATCCTCCGTCTGAGAGATAGGTTTTTTGAAAAATAGAAGATCATAATATAATCCCCGTGTTCCTTTATAAATTACCCCTACTTTAATATCACCATTCGGAAGAAAGTTGACTTTCTGTGATTCCATAGTCCTATCATCGGTTTTCATATCATGTTTCGAACCATAAGAATGGTCTATTTCATCTGATTCTTTATAGTATCTATCTACATACTCTTGTGCTATTTTGGGATACTGATCTGAACATTTTTCTTGTGCTTGTGATCTTTCATGAATTGATTTCTGTAGATCTTCTTTCAACTTTTGTAAGGGTTCATGAAAAGCATCCTCATCGCCATCATAATCACTTTTCAAATTCTCACTTGTTTGAGCAATAATCTCTGCTGGTTGGAACTCTACATGTTTGGGAATACTGCGCTCTAATTTAACATAGGTTTTTGTGCTACCCATTCTGTAAGTTGACTTTTTTGACCTACGTCCATGAACTGTAAGTGTCACTTACAGTCCGGGTCAAAAAAGTTACTTTTTTGACCGGGCCAAAAAAGTTACTTTTTTGACCAGGCCAAAAAAGTGTTGATATGAAAGGTGAAAATTGCTTGGTTCATATATCTGTCAAAATAATGTCACAAAAACACTCGACTTCTTAAATAAAAAACCCAAAACAAATTAAGGATACAATTTTATTGAAACTAATAGAAAATACCTAGACGTCAAAAAGTTGAAATTAGCATAAACAGATAGGTAATAATATAAAAATGAGATACTTCATAGTTATTTCCTTTGTAATTTTGAAAGTAAAAGAAACATTTTTACAACTAGTCACATTTAACACAGGGATACTTTCCTGTATTGAAGAACTTAAAATATTGGAATGATATTTATTATCTTGAATGTACGGTAGCACAAAAAATATCATATGCACCTCGACTTGTAGCGTGTACTTTTTTGGCCTCAAATGCTTGCAAACCTCGGCCCTACGGGCCTCGGCGCGCAAACTGCATCCTCGGTCAAAAAAGTAACACTTACAAGCCTTGGTACATAAATAACTATTTAGAAGGTTCATGCTTTATTTTTTCATGTTTGACTCAGTTTTTTCCGGCGCGAAATTCACCGAGGCAATATCATCAGCTCCACCAAGTCAAATTAGGCTAGGTTAGACTAGCTAGATCTAACATAACCAACCAAAATAATTTTGCAGTTTGCAGACAACATCAATCACATAACCAGAACGGATGGATGGCGCGGATGGCGAATGACCAATAACGGATTGACAGCTGATCAACAGATGTCAGATCCACAGGTGCTAGATGATTGTAACATGACAGGTAACTTAATTAACAGATGACGTCATCTCCTCCGGAAGACGGAGGTTGCAGAACCGGCTTTTCATATCTACTAACATTGTGGAACACTACCCATATCTTGGGAGCCATCTGTCAGCAGAGGCAACAATTGACGCTGAAATCCAATATCGCTTGAAGTGTGCTAGCGCGGCGTTCGGGCGACTTCTAGGGAGAGTCTTCAACAATAACGACATCAGCGCTATCCACTTCTTCCACGACAAATTCTCTACTGTCAACTGACAGAGGAAAAACGAAATCAGGAAGGTCAACAAGAACGCTATAAGGGTGTTCTTAGGAAGAATATGGTAGAGTGCCGCATCGATACCAGTAACTGGGAGATGGCGGCAACTAGTAATCCACGTCGAACCACAAACTTTTGATAAACAGGGACGCAGACATGAGACCCGGAGAAAGCGAGAAGGAGCAAGAGAACAGAGGAAGAGACAATGCTGCCAGAGGCTGAGTGTGCCAAGCCTGTGGAAGAGTGTGCGGCTCCAGAATTTGTTTATATAGCCATCAGTCAACGCATAATCGACGACAATAGAATAGAACAGATGATGATGACAATGAGCAAGTTACAGGCAAGCCTCTCTGATCGCACGGGTCGTATAAAAAATAACCCTGGTTTTCTACTCAAGTAAGTTAGAAAAACTGCCATCATTTTGTCTCTTGTCATCATGGATACATATTTATTCACCAATAAATTCTTCAGTGCATTTTATAATGTTATTCCATCTAACAAAGTTACTTTACGATAGACGGTTCAGACCATAGACATTCATCCAGAAAAAGAAAGGCCTGTAAAATCAGGGAAATCGTTTGTTATTTTAAAATCTCGAAGCACAAAGGAGACGGTACAAAAGAGGGATGAGAATTCCATGCTTGGGATATTGAGGAAATCAAAATAAACGGCCTGTGATTATTCGCGAAGATGTTCGTTTTTTTGCCGAAAAAAATTTCGTGTGTGATTTTTTACAAAGTGTAGCTATTTTCATACTTTTGACTATTTTGCGATGGACTCGAATAGATTACTCTTGTTATAGCAAAATTTTATTAAACTACTCAAATTATTTACCGACGATAATTATCTTTTGGAATAAAGTTTGATCGGATCGAAGAAACTTAGGTACCTGAAACTTCAAAACATCAGAAAATCAAAATGTTATCGAGAGTATGTAATAGATGAGTTGCCTTGAGGCTCCAGTTGTATCTCAACACACTATAATACTTGTTGGTTAGTTTCAGATAATTTGAGGATTAATTATCCATAGAATAAATATACTTTTTTATAGTTGGAATATCATCAATATTTATTGACATCGCTTCAATGAAAAAAACATTCGATTAGCTTAGCGTAGTTACAGCACTCACGGAAATGTTGGAAAATGGACTTAACGAGAGGCAAACTGTTTGTCGTTAGCCCAATTTTAAATGCTAATATCGATCAATATTTGCTGGCTTCAAACGGAAAATTTGACCAGATTACAAAAACTGCTATACAAATTTTCACGATTTGATGATAAATTTGAATATTTCATTTCTAGATAAACTGAAAGAAAAATGCACTTGCTAGTGGAAAACATAAATATTCCCCAGAGAATCTGCGAAACTGTCATCTCGAGATCAGCAAATCGAATTTCATTAAACTTTAACTTCATAGGTAGTCGTTGTTCCGCAAAAGGCCAAAGATATTCTCCTGATCACCGGAGAGTTTTGAACCTAGAAGTTTCATGGGACTATATCGGCTCCATTACTCGTAAACACTGTTTAAAGTAAAAACTAGAAAACATCCCCAAAGTCCCAGGCGGTTAAACGGGTTTCTGCCCTGAGAAGCTTATTAATTTTGTATCTTTTAGGGTTTAATTAACATGTATTTTGGGCTTATGTGTGTGTTATTGATTTTCTTAGCCAATAACATATAATATGTTTCAAGAATTCATTTAACTAATTTGTACATTAATCGTGAACGTTAACTTTCCACATCTATGATGCCAATATTTTAATATAAAGAAGGAGAACGTGTTGAAAATTTGATTTCTCTATATCTTTACTTTCCATATTTCAATTATCGGTTTTTGGCGAGCTATTTTGGGGGCGCCCGAGCTCAACTATGTATTAGTATAATAATTACCGAAACAATTTTAAACGGAATTGAAAGGAAACCATTCAAAAGTGGAACATCTTATTACGATAAATTGAAGTTAAACTTTATTACAAAAAAAAAAACCAACCGCATCCCTGTGCCCCCTATACGGCACGCTACTGGCAATAGGCAGAGGAAAGCAGTTGCATTTGAACTCTGGCGATGTACTTTCCAAGTTGCACTATAAGTACAGCATCTGCTCAGTTTCGTCTACGCGCCCCGTATATAGTTGTAGGTTAAATTGGGTATTTAGGATGCTAAACCCTATTTGGGAATGGAAATTGATTCATTTTTCTTTATTTTTTGTTTTCTCTTATTCTAATTGAATTGCGTGTGCTCTATGCCTAAGAATGATACGGCTTTGTTAAATTTGGCTTTTAAAAATGCGCGCGTTAAACACTGAAAAGGGTACCGGCAAAGTCCTCACACTTCCTGCCGACAAGTAGTACCAGTTGTCAAAAATACTTCGCCCGCTTCGTGTGGTTCGAGAAAATGGACACGCGGTTTTTCGTTTGCCGCAACCGGTTAAATCAAGACGGTTTCGTTGCACTCCTACGCATGGCACCTGAACTTCCTGAATGAGCTAGGCAGCTGAGTGGAGTTTGGAAGTAGAGTAAGGTAAGGTGAAAAAATATCCTTTTCAGGTTCTATATCTTTCAATTTCATTTTAAAATCTTTCATCGATTACCATTCTATCAGCAACCTGTGGATTTTCCAGTTTTAATTTCGCACAGCATCGATATTTCCTTTATCAGGTTCTTTATTTACGTTTTGTCATATAATTAAGAAAGTTACATTTTATTGTTCTATTTTTATAATTTAGGATCTGTTGGTAGTCACTGATTTACACCATATTAACTTGAGAACAGCTGATTCTAGATGCAGCTGATTTTAGACAATTGACATTATTGAGGTTAAGTCTTGGCTGAAAAACAGATGTCATGTATGATCTCTAGAATTGTGATTACCCTTATTTAAACTTATTAAAAAGTATAAATTATACCTTCCTGCTTCAATCCAATAACATAACATGACGCAGTGCAGTGGAAATGAAAATTAAGATGCTCTTGTGCGGAAAATCCAGAAAACAAGTTAGAGGTCATTCACCCTTGAAAAAGTGGGTTAGTATTTCGAGTAAAAATAGGCCAAAAAGTTCCTAAAATTGAAAAAGTGCCTAAAATTGAAAGAACGTCGCCCAAAAGTAGCCAAAATGGATGGTCCACTACCAAATCCAATGAGCTTCGATAGCAATGTTGCTGAGAATTTTCGAAAGTTCAAGCAAAATTTGGAATTTTATTTACTGGCATCGGAGAAAGACTCAAAACCAGATAAAAACAAGGCAGCTTTATTAATGAATGTGATAGGATATGAAGGGAAAGTCATAAATACCTTGAAGCTGACGAATAATCAAAAGGGTAGTTACCAAACCGTTTTAAACGAGTTTGAGTTATTTTGCATCCCGGAGAAAAATTAAATATTCAAAAGGTTCGTTTTTTATACAAGAAATCAAGAGGAAGGTGAGCCTTTCGATCATTTTTACACGAACATCAAGAAACTATCACAATTTGTGAATTTGGTGGAGAAATAGATAAAGCACTAAGAGATAGAATAGTAATGGGAATAAATAGTAAATAATTGAGAGAAATACTGTTCATACCGAAAAATCTGACATTGGAAGATGCTTTAAAAATATGCCAAGCTAATGAGCTGTCAAAAAAGCAATTGAAGAATGTTGAGCATAAGTTAACGAGCAAAGATGAAGTCATTAAATCCAAAGGTCAGTACCAGAGAAAATTTGGAAATAGTAATGTACCTAATCAGAGCAGAAATGATAATCCTCGTGATAATCAAAAGAAAGAAAAGTTTGATTTTAAAAGCTGTGGTACGAGACATGTTTATACACAATTCCTTGCTTATGGTAAGCGTTGTAGACGTTGTACTCGCTATGGCCACTTTGATGTTATGTGTCGTAATTTGTCAACTGCATCAGGTAGCAGGAATCAGCGGCAAGTAAGAGAGGTTCAAGAAGCTGATGATGGTGAGTCGGATGGTGAGACTGTGGATTATGTGGTTTCGTCAATAAGTGTGAATGAGATAAAAAATGGTAAAAAATGGATGGAAAATATCAAGGTAGGAGGTGAAAATATCAACTTTAAAGTGGATACTGGATCTCATGCCAATATTTTACCGAAGATTTTAGCAAGATAAGTTGAAAAATGTAAAATTACAAAAAACAAAAGTAGTTTTTGAAGCTTATATGGAGGTTTTAAGATTGTTCCATTGGGTGTGGATTGCGGTTACAAAAATAATGTTGAAAATCTTAAAATGTTAGTAGAGGGTACAAAAAGTTCACTAATTTTGGGTTTTGATTCTTGTAAAGATTTAAATATTTCTACTATAAATGTTGTGAGTTGTTACTCAAAAGAGGATTTTATCAATAATAATTCTGATACTTTCAGAGTTCTAGGAAAATTTCAGAAAAAATGTGTACTGAAACTTAAAAAGGATGCTTTGCCAGTTACGAGATCACCCCGCAGAGTACCTTTGGGCAGTTCAAAGCAAACTGGAAGAAGCTTTAGAAGCATTGGTTAAAAAAGGAGTTATTTCTCCATGCCAGGGGCCTACTGAGTGGTTGAGTAACCTGGTAATAGTAGAGAAGCATGATAAATCTTTGAGACTTTGCTTGGATCCCCGTGATATTAATTTAACTTTGGAAAAAGAATTTTGCGTTGTTCCGACTATGGATGAAATGCGAGCAAATCTCAGAAGCCAGTCATATTTTACAGTATTAGATTTTAAGGATGGGTTCTATCAAGTAGAGCTTGATGAAGAATCAAGTAATTTATGTGCTTTTGGTAAAATTTTCGGTGCTTTTAAATTTAATAGATTACGAATGGGTTTAAATTGTGCTCCAGAGTTCTTCCAAAAATTGAATCAATAGAATTTTAGTGATTTGCCTGGATGTTTGATTTATTTTGATCTTTTGTTAGTATTTGAAGACTCACTAGAGCAACATGATATTAATTTAAATCGAGTTCTTGATAGAGCTAAGCAAATAGGTGTAAAATTCAATGAAAATAAAATTCACTATAGGTTCAGTGAGGTAAAATATTGTGGGAATATTTTTGGCTTGGAAGGAATGAAAGCTGATAAAGAAAAAATTGCGGCTATTCAAAATTTGAAGGAGCCAACTAACCAAAAGAGCTTCAGAGTGTTCTGGGCATGATCAATTATTTGCGTAGCTACATTCCTAACTTGTCAAAAATATCAGCCCCATTGAGACAACTTTTAAAAAATGATGTGGTTTTCTCCTAGTCTAAACAGCAAAGTGATGCATTTAATAAAATTAAAGATGTGGTAAGTTCACAGCCAGTTTTGGCTAATTTTTATGAAAATTTTCTTCTCTTATTCAAACTGATGCGAGTCAATTTCGTTTGGGGTGCTGGTTGTTAAAGAATCATAAACCTGTTGCTTTTGCATCGAGATCGTTGACATATTCTGAAGCCAAATTTAGTCAAATTGAAAAGGAATATCTTGCTGTTTTATGGGCTTGCCAAGAATTTCATCACTACGTTTATGGTCGTCACATTAAAGTTGACTCAGATCATCGTCCATTGGAAGCAAGAAAATATTCCAATACGGTATGCAAACAAACAATCTATTACTCTTTCATTTAGTTCCAAAGATTTTTGAAATCGCCAATAAGAAAATAAAAATAAAACTCGTGTCTGTCAATCGTTGGACTTATAATATTTTTATTTAGGTAGGTACATAATTAAATAATAAATCAACTTTTTCTGTTTGTCTTCACATCAACATCATCACCAATGGGATTGACGCCATGATAAAGATAAAACTTACCTGAACTAAAACTGGGTAGAAGTAAAAACACTACAACTAATGAAAATGATTCATAAAAAGTTTGACAAACTAAAAATTGTTTGACAACCGACCGACCAGTATGACAGCTGATAGTGTCAAGATCCAAAAGCGTCCACTAAAATCGATTACCAGCGATGAACATGCGCGCCCCTGAGCGGCTTGGGGCACATTAAAAGTGGCCAGGATCGTTCAACACAAGAGAGCGTACCATGGTTCATACAATTAATATGACAGATTTTTCTCATCTGTCAGGAATTTATTGAAGAGTCCTTGAAATATTCTGAGTTGCAAAGAGTGAAAAGCTATTATTTAATTGGTTGGCCTAATGATGCTAGCAAGATTTCAGATTCTTTAAATAGTATATTACATACCGAGTAGGGAAGTGTTTCATTACTGTCGAGAGATTTATATAGTCAATCGAGACGCGAAGCGTCGAGATTGACTATTAATCTCGAGGTTTGTATACTATTTTATTTGCAAGCACACCATTAATTATGATTAGTCAATCAATTTTTTTAGTATTAAAAAAATTAAACAAACATGCCAAAATGTGTCATTCACAGCTTTGACGTTTTTACCTGACAAGTTCTGTTCTGATTGTTGCCAGCAAAGGTAAATAAATTAGAGTGAGGGAAATCGGTGAGGGAAGTCGAATAGGGAAATCGGCGAGGGAAATCGAAGAGGGAAGTGACACAGGTAAAGTGTCACTTCCAAATTTTTAAAAAGTCAGTAATAACAAGATTACATATATGATTCCAAATAATAGTATATTACAATCCGAGACGGGAAATTAGCTATTACTGTCGAGAGATTTTATAGTTTATCGAGACGCGTAGCGTCGAGATAAACTATATCTCGAGACAGTAATTAAATTTCCTGTCGAGCATAGTATACTATTTTATTTTTAACCATAATTTTTGCTAATTTAAATTAGAAATGAAATTGAATGTGAACGTAGCTTCATGCTATTTGCTTGAATTTTATGTCATTGTCATCAATTATGAAAAAAATTTGACAATACCTGCCACATAAATATAATGAAACGAGGACGGGAAGTGAGGACGGGAAGTGAGGACGGGAAATGGGGACGGGAAGTGGAGCAGGGAAATGAAAAGACAGTAAAGTGACATTTCCAAATTTTTAAAAAGACTGTAATGTCAACATTACATATATGGTTAAAAATAATAGTATATTACATACCGAGTAGGGAAGTGTTTCATTACTGTCGAGAGATATATATAGTCTATTGACTATTAATCTCGAGACAGAAATGAAAACTTTCCTCCGAGGTTTGTATACTATTTTATTTGCAAGCACACCATTAATTATGATTAGTCATTTAATTTTTTTAATATTAAAAAAATAAAACAAACATGCCAAAATCTGTCATTCACTGTTTTGACATTTTTACCTGACATGTTCTCATTGTTGCCAGCAAAGGTAAATAAATTACAGTGAGGGAAATCGGTGAGGGAAGTCGAATAGGGAAATCGGTGAGGGAAATCGAAGAGGGAAGTGACACAGGTAAAGTGACACTTCCAAATTTTTTAAAAACCAGTAATGTCAAGATTACATATATGGTTGCAAATAAAAGATATTACACACTTAGACATGACATACATTTATTTGAAAATTTGCTTTTTTATAATGACAGAGTAATTGCTCCCAAGACTTTACGTAATGGCATGTTGAAATCACTGCACGAAAATCACTTTGGGCATAACAAAAACCCAACTTCGAGCTTAACAAATTTTATATTGGCAAATGAATTCCGATATCGAAGATATTGTTAGAAGATGTACAATTTGTGAAAAGTCTTCTAACAGTAAAAAAAAAGAACCAATGATTTTGCCTGATTTCCAAAAATTTGCCTTTTGAAATTGTAGCCAGTGATTTTATGGACTTTGGTGGGAAATTTTACCTTGTATTAAAAGATTATTACTCTAAATGGTTGCAAATAATCCCAGTGTAGGACAAAACTGCGGATACTGTAATATATTGTTTGAAGACCATATTTTCTAGGTTTGGAATTCCAGAGGAAGTAGTCTCGGACAATGGCATGGGCAATATAGTGCACAAAAGTGTAGAGAGTTTGCCAAAGCATAGAACTTCAAATTCAGCACTTCTAGTCCGAGGTATCCATGGTCGAATGGATGTGCTGAGAGTGCAGTGCAAACATTAAAGAATATTTTAAGAAAATGTGAGGATTTGCAAGTAGCACTACTTGAATACAGAAATACACCTGTATCAGGCATTAACAAATCTCCAACTCAGCTAGTTCAGAGCAGAAGATTAAAGACAAAGTTACCAATTTCAACAAAACTTTTGATTCCAGAAAAAGTTGATTTTGAGAGTGAAAAAGTGAAACTGGAAAATAAAAGAAAATTATACAAAGATTACTACGATAGGTCAACAACGCCAAGAAACGACTTCCAAAATGCTGAGAATGTTATACTCCAAGAGGGGAAAACATGGAGTTCTGCCAGAATCATAAGAAAGGTTGAGAATGCATCTAGGTCATATCTGGTAGAAAAGGAAAATGGCCAAATAGTACGTAGAAATACTGTTATTTAAAACATTCTCAAAACGATTTTCATATTGAGAGACATTTTCTTCATTTAGACAATTCAGAAATCAGTGTCGATCAGAAACCGAGTTCTGACACAAAGCAAAATATTCCAGCGGATAAGCTAACTAACATGACATCTCCATGTAAAAGCAGTAGGGGTAGAACCATAGAGAAATATAATAAACCAAGGTAAGAGTTACCGATTCATATGCGCCAAGTGGCAACGTAAAGTCTGTTTTTTTTTTAAAGATAATTCCCCAAGTCAAAAATTTAGTAACTATGTTGGCAACACAAGCCTTTTCTACATAAAAAATTTGAAAGCATTGACAATTTTACATTGTATTGCCAACATAATGTCATTTTGACTTTTATCTTAAAAAAAAAAACAGATTTTATTTCTTGTAGCACATGGAGTCGCTAGCATAGCTTGGAACTGTCTGACAATTCTGACAGCGCCTGCCCTTCTTATATCTATCTCTTGTTAACAGGTGCGATATTAAAAAAAGAGACGACACAGAGTTTTTATTTATTGTACATTGCAATTTCTGACATCACTCTGACATTCTGACCTTGAAAATTAGGAAAAGTGCACGTAATTTACTGTGTTTTTATTAATATTTTTCATTCCGAAATTTTTGAAAGTGTAGGCTTAAGCCCCCACAGACGCTCAGGCTTTTGCAGAGGCTGACTGTGCAGGCCAATTTGATTTGCGTAAATTAATCTGTACCTGTGCCCCTCGCTCACACGCGCAGTGTTCAGCACAGTTCTTTCCACACAGGGCGCCAAACGCAGTTTTAGCATATGTAAATTTTGTTTTACAATGAAAAGCGCTTCTCGCACTACAGCTTTGTCTTCTATTCTGCTTTTTTGTGCAATAAAGAGTAAGCAAAAAAAAAACATGTTAGTGGAGCGAAATAGCCCATGAAATGTTAAAAAAAAATTTTTTGGCGTACAACCACATAAAATGCCTAAATTATTATTAACTGTCTTAGGGAGCATCCGAAATGGCGATTTACGATATTTTTTAGTGGTCGAGAGATTTTTTATTTAGAAAAATAGCACCAATTTGGATAAAATCGAAAAATGTAAATTTTAAGTTCTGTTGTGATCCTTCAGTGTTTTGCCTTGGTTAAAACTACTTTTGTTTTTGGTTTGAAACTTGTAGCTTTATTAGGTAATGGAATATAGAATGAAATTGAACTACAGCAAAAGTAAGACTTATTTTAGAGAGAGTTTTAACAAAATGTGTTACTACGACTGAAGCTGTCTTAAGACTGTCTTCTTGCTTCACTAGATCTCTTACAAATCGACCTTTACATCCCTTCTAAAACGTACTACGACTGAAGCTGTCTTAAGACTGTCTTCTTGCTTCACTAGATCTCTTACAAATCGACCTTTACATCCCTTCTAAAACGTTTCTAAAACCTACATAATTACAACTGGAAAACCCTAAGTAAATATTGGCAATAAATGACAGTCTGTTCGCCCAAAGAATGACCATTAAGGATATTTGGGAATTTTGGGGTTTATGGTGGACAAATGTTTAATTTATTTACATACAATATCTTTGGGTTCTTTAACAGAAAGTCTGGGTCATATAATAGTATTGCTTTCGGCGACGGCGAGACATTATTTGGGAAAGTATTCGAGGGTCGTAAAAGGTACAATTTCATGATATTATGGAGGAATATGACAGTTCACACTCTAATATCTCTAAAACTAACAAAGCTAGGAAATCGACTTTTTTACCAAAATAAAGTCCATTTATTGGGCTTTCTAACAGACCTATACATTGATTTTCAGCTACAAAATCGTACCTACTAAATGGCGTAAAAACGACAAGCCGCTGACGTCGGCCGATCCCGTGCACGCTGCGCCTGAATTTTCAAGATTTCGCGATTTTGTAAAATTCATAGCAAAAAAACTATACATCGGAGATAAAAGATTTTAACTTTAAAAACTTTTTGAATGTCTCTTCTTTCTTTGCTTCGCAGCATGTATGTGGAAAAAGTTGAAAATAAAAAAGTTTGTCGCTTAGTGAAATTTTAGAGTCATATTTTGTGACGTAACAGTTTAAACGTCATTTAAAAAATATAGAACATATTTTGGTACAGCAATGTATAGGTCTGTTAGAAAGCCCAATAAATGGACTTTATTTTGGTAAAAAAGTCGATTTCCTAGCTTTATTAGTTTTAGAGATATTAGAGTGTGAACTTAAAATTTACATTTTTCGATTTTATCCAAATTGGTGCTATTTGTCTAAATAAAAAATCTCTCGACCACTAAAAAATATCGTAAATCACCATTTCGAATAGCCACTAAGATACTTAACAATAATATAAACATTTCACCTGGTTGTACGCCGATTTTTTTTATCTCGGTAAATAAGCGACTTTTTGCCTCTGTTTCGCTCCACTACGTAGTTAATGGGACCAAATGGACTAAAGATTGATTACTTGGAAGGAAATATAACTATTCCCAACATAGAAAGCTTTTGTATAGTTCTATAATCGCGCGAAATCTCGCGAATGACCACTAATTCGCTCCACAGACGCTCAGTTTTTTTGCACAGGCCGACTGTGCGAACCTGGTTTGCGCAGGCATATCGGTACGTTTGTGGATACTTCCGGCCGACTGTGCAGGCCGTTAGCCTAGCCTGAGTAAATTCGAGTCTTGCTTGAAATTTGGCCCGCACAATCTGTAGAACACAAATATCTTTGAACTGCTTTTGTCGTCCTGTATGGGAAGAACTGTGATAAAAACTGTGCGTGTGTGCGAGAAGCACAGGTACAGATTAATTTGCGCAAACTGGCCTGCACAGTCAGCCTGTGCAAAAAAACTGAGCGTCCGTGGGGGCGTTTAGAGAGGTAATTAAGAGTTAGGTACCTATGTTATACCCACTTTCAACTTTCAGTTTTTTTTTAGGAATTGTTACATAATATTATTACGAACAGTTTCTTATGTAGCGAGTGGTTTCTGTAGTGAGTGGTACAGGAAAATAATAAATTCACAATAAGACTCTAAGTAGCCAAATTTTTGTTTTGTTCTGTTATACCCACTTTCAACTTCCAATATTTTTCGGGAATGGTTATGTATTGCAAATTAACAGTACAACTGCGCGTAGCCAAACTTTTGTTTGCTTTAAGGTATAGAATAATTATAGGTTTATAGTATAAGTATAGGTATATATAATTATGTAATGGATTGAATTTGTTAACGTGGTGGTGCAGTGATGTCTCAAATAGGTAAAATCGCATATCGTTGCATTGCAACTAATTGTATGAATGCATATTATGTTGATATGTTAAACCCAAATTATCAGAATGAAAGTTTTTTTCGATTACTTACCGGAAAAATACCTAAATCGTAGGTTAAAATGGTTTCAAATAATGAATTTGCAACCGACAGATAAATGGGTATATCTTTGTGGGAAGCACTTTGAGGACAAACAATTTACTAGCACATATCACAAAAGATTATTAAAATTTGCTATTCCTTTTTAAAAAAAAATAGATACAGAATCTCGAGCACCACCAAAGAGTAATATAAGATTAAATCCATGTGGAGAAAATATTTCTAATAAAAAACTAAAAGTGGAAGATTCTGATGAAAGAGAAGTTGTATGTGATCCTTGTTGTTCTTTCAAAGAGGCCACCTGTTCAATTCAACCAAGTTCAATGGTATTTCCACTAGTTAAACACTCACATTTACCCCTAAATCCTCGCAAAGCAGGTCCCTCAATTTTATCTCTCATTAATGAGACTCGAATAAAGAATTTGACACACCAAAAGAAAATAAACTATATCCATTAAACAAAAATAAGCAACAAAAAATTTGTAAATAGGGAACTTGACAATAGTATATTACATAATAGGGAAGTGTTTCATTACTGACAGAAATGAAAACTTTCCTCCGAGGTTTGTATACTATTTTATTTGCAAGCACACCATTGATTATGATTAGTCATTCAATTCTTTTAATATTAAAAAAATAAAACAAACATGCCAAAATATGTCATTCACCTGTTTTGACGTTTTTACCTGACATGTTCTCATTGTTGCCAGCAAAGGTATATAAATTAGAGTGAGGGAAATCGGTGAGGGAAGTCGAATAGGGAAATCGGTGAGGGAAATCGAAGAGGGAAGTGACATAGGTAAAATGTCACTTTCAAATTTTTAAAAAGTCAGTAATGTCGAGATTACATATATGGTTGCAAATAAAACATTTAAACATGAAAATATCACTATAAATCATAAGAATACATTAATTAAAACCTATATCAGCGAAAAAAACAATTTTTTTTGTCGCAAACGGCCGCAATAAGGAATAAAAAATGCGGAAAAATTCAAATTATTTCCAGCGGGAAAAAACGTTCCGTCTTTTTTCCTTATGATGAGAAGAACAGGGATAAAAGAACAAAACAGCAACTCCGAACGTTAACTCGAACTCTACATAATAAATACCCGTTAGCTGTGTTTATTTACGTTTTTCTCTGATTTTTTAAAATTTTATCATTATAAGAATTGGGTTACTTAGCTTAAATTCAATGATTAGCTCAGCATTCTATAAATAAAACGATATACCTATTAATTATGACCGAAGAAGGAAATTCCAAAGGCCAATCTGCCAATCTGTAAGTATGTGCGAATCTTTTTTTCCATTAACGCTTAAAAATTGGCAACTCGCCGCAAACCAAAACAACAACAAAACAAATAACGATGGAAAATGTGGAAATCAACCAAATTAAATACAATGAAGTAAAATATAACGTTTGACGACAAGATGACGCAAAATCATACTACGTGACGTCATCTAGATTCGCGCGCATTTAAGGTCGTTTGAAATGCTTTTAATACGCGCGAAACTTTAAACATTTTTCCCCAAGTTATTATTGACTTTTAGGGAATAATATTTGGGAAATACTCTTTCAAGGCATAAATAAATGATTTAAAAAAATAAAAAAAAGCTGAGTATGAAAAAAGTTCATGAAATGTCAAAGCGCATTAAGGAATTGCTATTTAAAAAGACGGACTTGGACTATTCAAGACAAAGTTTTTCCTTTAGCTTTACATCGAAGAGGTCCTAAATATTATAATTTATTAAGAACATGCATTCCCCTACCCTCTAAAGCTACTATAAAATCAATTTTGCAAAATATTTCTTTTGAAACCGGTGTTGCTGGGCAGTTGATTCAGAAACTGTCGAAAGGGGTATCAAAAATGAGTGAAATTGATAAAACTTGTACACTCATTTTTGATGAAATTGCTTTGTCTGAAGATTTTTTGTTTTTCGATATGGGGAATTATAATGTGTTTCTTTCCCCATAATTTGAATTGAGCTTTTGAGTGTAAAATATAAAAACAAGAATATAATTTCAAAGAATCCCTATATATCTATAATAACAAAGGGTCGACTTCAAAATCCAGCAAAATTGTTTGTTATTGCAAATTCCTTACACAAAAGGAGGAGAGAATAAAACGCTACAAAGGGATAAAAATTCCTGTTCGGGCTATTGAGGAAAATCAAAATAAATAGCTTATGAGTTCGTGGGATGCGAAGATATTCTTTTTCAACGATCGAAGAAAATAGTTTCCACACTTTTAGTTATTGGGAGTGACATAATAAATTTTCTGTTTGCTACATACAAATAATTAATGTTCGACAACAAAACGTGTGATTACAGTTGATTATTTAGGAAGAAAACACTTGCGGAAACTCTAAAGAAATATAAAAGGGAGAAAGATGTCGCGCGACATAATTAACTTATTCCGCTCGAAGTCTGGGCCTAAACTTATTTGTCAAATATCCGACGACACAGCCTGTAAAGGATTAAGAGGCACTCTTTTGGGAATAATAAAACAACCCCCCAAAGTGAGAGGGCGTTGCTGAACAGAAGAGCCTCACTTGATAATTTTCAGACACAATAGACTGGATGACGATACAGCAAAAACATCTAGAAACGGCTTTGTGGAATTTTCTGTGAAGTATTTCAGCTTGCAACTGATGTTGAAGGAAAATGAATAATAACGCCACGACCGATACACTTTGGCATTATCGTGATGAAAAATTACCTCAACATTAGAAATTTTTAATTCCCTAGTACATAAACCTAGCATTTTCATTTTGTTTGTAAAATCATAAACCGCAACAATGCACCCAGGGTTGCCGTGCTCGTTTGTAATAAAATAATTCCAACCTTCCCCCGTTCTACTTTTAACTTTCCCCAGTATTAAATATCACAGTTCCAATTAAAATAATTGCACTTCTGGTCGTAAAGTCACGCCCGCGCGCACCATTTTTTTCTAATGTGCATAATTTACGAAAGATTTATTGTACATTAACTTTATTTCGTGCGAAATAATGCTCTGCCAGCACTTTTGGCCTCAGAAAGTTGTAAAAAGTTTTAGTACGCAGTCTTAAATCATGGTCAATATGTTCATTATATTAGGTATATCAATAAATCACGCACACTTTTATGATTTGATGCATAAAACGTTGATGCTTTATTCAAAAAAAAAAACTATTTATGGAAAAATAATCTTAGTCTTAAAAAAAAAATTAATTCACCCCATAAAACTAATATCACAAAGAGCAAATAGACCAGGCTACTAGACATATAAACTGCTGGACAATTGCTTTCGAGCAAAAGGAAAATTTCACCTGACTTTCAAGCTCAATATTTTTGGAACCAAAATATCGATCTCTGGTTTCATACAGCAATTTTTTTCACAAAAACTCAATCTGTCAGCCCGTGAAAACCGGAGTTCGATATTTGGTTTGGTTCCAAATCTATTGAGCTTGAAAGTTAGGCGAACAAATTTCCTTGCTCGAAAGCAATTGTCCAGCAGTTTAGACTTCAATGGGAACAGTTGACTGATAGGTTTTTAACCTACTTGTAATTAAGAGCAAGAAAACCCAAAGGGTCGTGGAATTCAAAAATAAAGAAAACGTGTAAATGAAACTACTCAAATTCCAACAAACAATAATTTTATTTGGTACTTGTAGATATTAATAATGTATTGAGTTTATTTTGAAAATTTTGAAGCTATTTATGAACATTTAGCCCGACATCTAGTTTTTCTTGTGAATGTGATATAGTATATGTACCTTTCCAATCCGGAGCTCTTCAATAGATGTTGGGGTTTCACTTCCGTGAACTGAAGCTTTTCGGGTTGTTTCCTATATCCAGGAAAGAGGATAGATTGCTGTTGTGACGTCACTCCAGCTGATGCAGACTCCAAATAGTGATATTTTATGTGGAATAGTTACCCAGAAAAGAATAAAGCAGTATCAGGTTCACCAAGGTTTGCAATATCAAAGTCCTGAATTCTGTTAAAAAGTAAGTATCTTGCAGAGAAAAAATTAAAATGAAATTAGCTCATTATAAAACTATTACTGTGCAGACACTCCTTTCCAACAGAATCAGGTATCCGCAACTATTGCAAATTGGAAAATTAACCAATATAAAAAAGCAATCAAATAATTTTTAAAAAATATATAATATGTAAAATAAAGTAGCAATAATTAGGTAAATATGCGAGATTAAATACAGATGCTCGTTAACATTGAGCAGAATGCTGCTTCTCGTTCTCGGGCAGTCGCGCTGCATAGGCAAAACTTTAAAAAAAAAATATAGGCAAAATCGAACAAGATAAGAAAATTTAAATAAACCTCTAGATTTTCCCGAAAAAGATAAATTTTAGGTTAAGGTACTTTATTGATATTACAAGATAAAGCTGAGGGTGGAATAAATTAAATCCAAGGAACCATCAAAATTCTTGAGATACTTTTTAAATGAATTTTTAACCTATCCGGATTTCTATCTTGAAACTTTTAGCACTCTCCTTTTTGAGACGATAATGAGGAAGTCAAACAATAAATGGCTAGATAGGTTCCTGCCTGGATTCAGTAACGTGTTGATAGGGATAGACACACAACGTTGGCTTACACCTACTCTATCTAGAGATAATGGTCCGATAATCTCACACTAACAATTAAATCCAAATACCAAAGCAGCAATACCTATTTGTTTGCTAAAACTTTGAATTAACTCTCCTCAGAAAAATGTGGTATCACACAAAATGGAGGTTCACAATAGATTAAAAATTAAAACATAATATTTATATTTTAAAGGTACCTAGATAAGATATCTATCAGGTAATAAATACCCAACAGTAATAGTAGGCACTAATGGTGAAATAAATCGAAAAAATATTAAGGGAAAATCTAGAAATCTGAAGGAAAAAAAATTACAAAAAATGAAAATCGACTTGCCTGTTTAACGGTATGCCAGAGAAGAGGCCTTTTTAGAACCTATTTCCCTTGAAAAAAACCAGTCTTGTGTTTTTTATACTGAACTGCTTAGCAACCATTGAACCAATCAGAAGATATCACTCAAACACACACAAAAGATACCGTGTTCACTTCATTAAATGGGAATAGATAAAAACACATTAGAATTATTTTAATTGTTCACAAATTATAATGTTTTGAATCAAGGTTATGTTAGAAACACAAAACCTTGAAATAAAAATATCAATAAAAAATAAGAAAAATAGTTAAAGAAAACGCCTACCTTCTTAGTACTTTTATTAGTAACAGATATTTGCATTCCACTCATTCTATTATGGACAGATTGTAATACTGATATTTAATTTGTATTAATTACATTTAGTAGATACTTTTTGAATTACTTACTTACTCCGATCATACAATCGAAGGAATGTCTGCGACGGGAATTGTACTAGATTTCACATCTTTCCAGCACGTGCCCATTCCCGCTGTCACCCGACTCCGATCCTGCATCCGATCATGGTTCGATCGCGCATACCCCTCGTTTTTATTCTAATCGGTGACTTCACCGATGAGTTAGCTGTCTTTGTTTAGTGAATGGAAAATGAGAATAACCAACATAGAATGCTGGATCCATCGGTAAAATTTGATGAGAATAAAAACGCAAGGATATGTTCGTTTTCGAGTTGCGGGACCACGTGTCGCTTGGTGTTTGTTGAAGCTTTTTTGTGATGTCTTGCTAAAATTGGAAAAATGATGGCTATGAGGGAAAAGTGTGGATAACGCTCCTTCTGAAGATCTTCTTTTCCAAGCATCATGTACCCAAAATCAGCGTTTTCTGCTGATCTCATCTTCATAAAAGATTTCCAATTCTCTTTATCTTACTCTTCAACGAACCAAACGACGAACGAAACAGTAATGTGGACGGGGCTACGAACGTTACATCGCGTTGTCAACGATGATTGCGTCCTTGCCGAATATACTACAATACGCTATCTTCCACTCGAGTATTTAACATACAACAACAATTCACTACTCGTGCGCGGAAGTGTGTTCGTTCTTGTCGCAACGTACCAGAAACGCGGAGGATCCGAGAAAAAAATGTACCAGTGCATTTCTGTGAGGGAGCACGGACGCGCACTGCGAAGGCTTGGATCGTGCTCGGTCTAGCATGAATGGAATGCATATGTGCAAAGGGACCTGACAATGTTTGCCCAAGGCTTCACCGACGCACAGCTTCTGCCCGTCACGGTGTCATCATCATCCTTCGTCTTATCACTCCCTATGCGTCTAGTAGCTTGGTCCGGTCTGCCAGACAAAATAAAACGAATAAGTAAAGAATACAATATACGCACCAACAAAAAATACAATACCTACGATCGCAAATTACAAAAACGAAACCAAATAGTGAACCTGTTCCTACTTAAACTTCCATGTAATCAAGAAACTTTGGTGAAAATTTCAATTGAGGTATAGTCTCAGATAATGCAGGGTAATATTATAAACCTACCTCAAAAATACATACATTTATCCCATTTTGACGTTTAAAAATGACATTATTGAACGCATAATGACAAAAGTAAGTAGACGTTTATCACCTGAGTGACTTAATAGTTATTTATGTATCAAGGGTACTAAGTAAATGATTATGCCCTGAGGGCGACAGTCTTACAAAGCCGAAGGCCTCTGGCCCGAGGGTTCGTAAGTCGCCCGAGGGTATATATATTTATTAGTACCCGTGGTGCATACAAACTTTTATGTCATACCAGTTGGTTGTGAATAATAAATACCTGGGAAAGAAGTGTCACTTCGCAAATTGTCATCAGTGTGCAAACATCATCATTTTTTGACAAAAATACTATGTTTATAAGCATAAATTTATATTTTGTTAATAAAGAATAAGTTAATTGAAAACTGTTTTTTGCGTCTTTATGCCCGCGCGGGCCATAATGTGTACTTTATGCCCGCACGGGCATAAAGTAATGAATTATGTAGATGGTATCTAAGGTATAAAAACACAATAATGTATTGGTATGACATAAAATATTTTTAACTCACTCTCGGTCTTTTAAGTCACTCTGCCAGTATAAAAATCTGCTACAAATACAAACAAACAACTAGTTATACCTTAGCAACCACCAATTTCAATAATTAGCGCTTTCATAACTACTAATGCCCGTATTCGCCGTTTTCTTCCTTGAGCGAAGTTTTCGTAAGCCGGCTCAATGCTTGAGCTAAGCTTAAATTTCTGCGTTATGTACCGCTGAACAATACAGATCGCTCAGCTAAGCCTTAAAGAAGCTTGGCAACGTCGGACTTATTGGGGATTTTTAAATATTTAGCTTGTCATTAAAGTCAAAATTGACTTTTTTTGTTTGTTTTTTTTTTTGGTTATGTTTATCTACACAATCTATTTGTGTGTATTTATTTATGTAATTTCAATTTCGTTCCTGTGTTTCGTTCGGTGGTCGTTTTACGTACGTATTGTTATTTAGTTCTCGTCGTTCTTGATATTTCTCAACGTTTTCAAACAAAATAATTGTGCAGCAAGTAGCAAGTGATTTTTCCATTTATTAAGCAAGATGAGCTCAAAAATGAGTGAAAGAGTTCCAAACTTTACACCATCGGAGAACCTCCACTTATTGCGAATTATAGCAAATAAATATTCATCTATAATAGAGGATAAAAAAACTGATAGGGCTTCTGGAGAAAAAAAGGAGAGGGCCTGGCAGCAGATCACAGATGACTTCAATGCTAGTTCATCTACGAGTATATTACGCAGTATGGCTTCTTTGAAAAAATGCTATGAAAATAGAAAAAAGGCACTCCGAAAAACATTGGCTGATGAAAAAAGGGAAGTAACGCTTACCGGTGGAGGCCCACCACCAAAAGTCAGAAAGGATGAGACGGACGAACTTTTGATGTCCATTATCAATAAAAATACATTAGTGGGCTTTCCTAACAAATTTGATGATGATGCAGATGAAAGCATTATTGTGCCTAGAGACTCGCATGAAAATGATGAAATACAATTTTATATTGTAGATGAAGATGACGCAGAAATCCAGGAAAGTATACAGATATCTACAAACCCAGAACAGGAGTCATTTTTGGTAAGTTCATGTTATAGTTATTTACCTAACAAATGCGGAAAGTAATACTTTACCGCACACTTTGTATTCTACTTTACCGCATACTATGCTGTAAAGTTACCAGTGGACATCAGATTGTGAACGGATAATATATCACCTAATTCTTCTACCTATTGTTAAGGTTTAAAGTCAGGCCTATGATTTATTGCAGCAACGCGAGATGTCAGTACTGTCGCCCCTATAATGTGCCCTAACTTGATAGTCAAAAAAAATAGAAATCTGCATTTGGTTAAATTGAGTGATGGAAAGTTTTTTCTTTTTTTGCAGAAATTCGAAGTACCTATTCTGTTTCACATAAACAGGGTTGTAGTTTGGACCAACACACATAATTTTGAACGTTTATCCCTCGGATTTATTTTTAAACAGTGTAGCTACAGGCGTATTTCCAACTATTCTTGCAGTAGCGAGAAAACTACAAGTTCAAAAAATTTGAAAAAAATATATGTCGCGTAGAATTGCAATAGTAGTTCGTAATAAAAATAACGGGAAACTTCATCTCTTCGTTTTGAAATAAATGGTGGAAAACCACTTTTTTTTCAGTTTTTGCGATATAACTCAAAAATGGCGAGTCAAATTTGCTTAAAAAAATTATGGATTAAAGTATATCAATAACCATAAAACATATATTTTTTTTTGGAATTTTTGAACACAAGGTTCAGAAAATGGGGGTTGACTTTAAACCTTAAAAAATACTTGAGTACAAATATATATTGTTAGTTTCTATTCTGCCTTCATTTATTTACAACTTTTGATTGCTGCATTTCATTTTCGCTCAAACAAAAATCATATTGGACAATGAGTTGGAAATTATTGATATACCCCAGTCAATTTCTTCCAGTTCATTTAAGTATACCAGATTGCATTGGATTCTCAGTGTAAAAACTACATCAAGTAATATAATATGAATTGAAAAAATTGTCCATTTTTCTCACAGTGAAGCTTCATAAATATCAAGAAGTAAAACAACTCTCAGTCTCCTCCACAATTCTGTATGTAAAATTCAGCTTTGTAATTTTACTACGAGTACATGTTTGGGATAGTGTATATCCATCTTCAGCTCCAAAATTAAATTAAACTGATAAGAGTTAGAGGAAACCTCAGCTAGCAATATTTCCAAAGACACAAGATGTGGAATAATTAAACCAAACCAAACCAATGCTTTTAAATACATGAAACCTGTGATCTATGGTGAGCACATTAAGACTCCACTCGTTTCTCCAGCCAGGATCCACTGCCTCTGGCAAGATCAACACCCCCTTTTACTCAGTGAGCAGCATTTTTCCATGACAAGTCTCAATGTGCTCACCATAGATCACAGGCTTCATACATTCGAAAGCATTGGTATAATAAAGCAAAAGGTATGTTGTGATTTATTCTATATTTTGTGTCTTTGGAAATATTGTAAGCTGAGTTTTCCTCAAACTCGTATCAGTTTAATTTAATTTTAGAACTGAAGATGGATATACACTATCCGAAACACGTACTCGTAGTAGAATTACAAAACTGAATTTTACATAAAGAATTGTGGAAAAGACTGAGAGTTGTTTTACTTCTTGATAATATAAAATGTTTAATAATAGGTCAATGAATTTGAATTAATTTTTTCCAAATATTTTTCGGAGATGTAATTTTTTGCAGCATGTCCATTTTAAAATAAACAAAAAAAAAACACGTTGGTGAATTTACTTTACACAATTTTTATTACAGATTACCAAAGTAATTGTCAATAATCTCATTTCTAAAATCATACAATACATTTTCCTGTGGATTAATTGGAGGTATGTTTCCTTGTTGGATCAAATATTCTAATTCCTCCATATTAAGACCCTCTGGAGGGGGAGGATCACCATCATGCATTACTCGAGCAATTTTGTAAAGTATTGCTGTAGCTACTACAACCACTAAAGCAGTTTCAAATTTGCACCTCAATCCATAAGATAAACAGGGGAATCTTCGTTTCCACACGCCAATCGTTCTTTCCACTGTATTTCTAGAACGAATATGAGATTCGTTGTAGAGTTGTTCAGCTCTTGTATTAGGATTTCCTAGTGGTGTAAGTAAGTATGATTTCAAGGGATAACCACTATCACCTACAAAAGTTTTAAAATGGCATATTATTTGTTAGGTGCTTGATAAATTAAAGTGTTTCCGTGACTTCTTTTTCACAAGGGCAAATAGATAGTACTGGCATATTCGAGGCAAAGGAAATATGGAATATTCCTGGGAATATTCAATAATTAATAATTAGATTCCCAAATATACTGATACTGGTACCTACCTAGAAGGAGGCCTGTGTCAAATTCCCCAGCCTCAAACCTGGTCCGCAGCCTACTATGGTTAAAAATAGTAGCGTCATGGGCTGACCCTGGCCACCTGGATACAATATTAATTATTTTTAAGTCACTATCACATACGACCTGCACGTTTATAGAGAAATATGATTTTCTATTTCTAAATATCTCTCTATCTTCACCACCGATAAGATGCATTGAATTTGATTGAAACCTAATGAAAGCAATTTACAACATACCTGGTGATTTAATTTTCACATGGGTACCATCAATACACCCAATTACACGTGGAAATCTAGCTACTCTATGAAAATTGGTTTGAGTAGATATTTTCTCCTCATTTTTATAAACATATTTCTTTTAGAAGCAATGGCTTCTGAAACTTTTTTTATAACCCTTGATACAGTGCTTTGATCCATTTTCATAAAGTCACCTATGTTGATTTGATGGCCATCACTGGCATAGAATATGAGGGCAGTCAGAAGTTGATTTATTGGTGATACGCTGTTATTCCTAAAAAAATGCAATTTCTTTATTAAAATAGTGAGTAAATAACATCATTTTTGTTTTTTGTGTAAATAACTAGGCACATTATACCTAAATTAGTTGAATTAAAAAGTTTAGATTGAAAGGTCAAATATTTTTCTTACAAATCATTTTCGAATTCTAAAGAATCTTCTATGAGCTCCAGCACATATAGTGTTGTCTTCTTCGTCAAACTGAATCTTCTATAAAAAGCCATATCATCCATCTCCTCAAAATAGTTGGGCCTAATATAATTCTTCCGTGGAAATCCATAGTCAATTATATTTAAAATGTCGATATCGTCTTCTAGCATAATCTCATCTTCTATTTCCATCATAATGAATGTTCACAGCTTCACACTTCTACGCTTCTTTACAATTCCTCAAAATTTACTTATGTGAATGCAGAGCAAACAAATTCACTACAAATTACAATAATTCAAACAAATAAACTAGGATTGTTGATCCTGATATATACAAAAAAAATGAGGTTATGACCAATAAGCCTGGCTTTGAATTTAAAGCCGCCGAATTTGGCCGCTCAATTTTAAGCGAGCTTAGAGGCGTTTGTGGTGACGGAACATACAAATTCAAGATGTTAAGCGAGCTTAAACCTTAAACTTCGCTTATCGGTATACCGCGAATACGGGCATAAATGAATTCTTTTTATAATTTGATTCCTTACTTTTTAAATGTCCATCAAAATGGGATAAAATTTTGTATAAATCACGTGAGTTAAAATGTTTATTCATTCGAAGAAAATTAACCCACTCGCTAGGGCTCGTGGGTTAAACTTTCTTCTCATGAATAAACATTCATTTAACTCACTTGGTGTATAAATAACTATTATCCACAAGCGTGCGGTAACTAAGGTATATCACACAATTTTGCATGCGGTGAGTACCATATTACCGCACGCATTCAATTACCTACCTATCACCTAAATTCTACTTCCACTGTCCAAGGTAACAGACGCAATCTTATTTTCTATAATTTTTCACACTTCCACAGAACATATCATCTCTAGAAAAGTATCTGCAATGTTATGTACCGGTTATGAATAACAGCGCCATCGTTGACTGAAAACCCAACTAATCGAGCATTCTTGACAAAAAGGCGAATTGATTTTTTTCATATATTTTTATTAATTTTAAATAATTTTTAATGTTCAACTGCATTTGGCTTGCTGACTCCTTTTAGCTCTTTTCGCCTCATTTTTTTGAAAACTATGACTGGCAGGAAGTTTCCGATGTCGAACATAGTACAAAAAGAGTTAGTAAGTTAGCAAGAGACACGCAGCTATAGGTAGATCGCAAAGTAAATACGAATAATAAATACAAATACGAACGAAACGAAACAATCGAGTGAATACAAAATAGTTATTTGTGTACCAAGGCCGTAAAGTTGATCTTTTTTGGCCGAATCAGAAATTTGCGGCCGAGGCGCAGCCGAGGTCAAGCAAATTTCAGGTGAGGCCAAAAAAGATCATTCGGCCGAGGTGCACACAAAATTTTTTAGGCGAGTTTTTGTTCTTGAAAAAAGAATAAAATTCAACAGTAGCTTTAAACTTTATTGATCAAATAAATAATCCAGCAAAGATAGGTAGATACACAATTAATAATAACAAAAACTACGATAAAGAGAGTGTGATTATAGAAAAAATTGTTTATTTTCACCAAAGTAGCGGCCGTAAACTAAAAGCGGCCGTGAAGTAAAAGCGGTCGTGAAGTAAAAGCGGCCGTAAAGTAATAAAGCAAATGCGGCCGTGAAGTAAATGCGGCCGTAAAGTAAATGCGGCCAAAAAAGATATACTTTAGGGATGATATTGAATCCGTAAAACTAATCTTTTTGTGACAGTCGCCTAAAAAAATACGAACAAAAATTAGCGTTTTTTTTAAACCAAAACTTTTTGAATTTTCACTTTAACGCGCGTGGGGACCATGGTTTACAACAACACAATTTAAAAATTCAAATTTTGACTTTTAAAATGACAAAATAAATGACAAAACCAACCAACACAAATCACTGTCCACACCACAGATACCTGTAAATTTCTCTTATCTCTCGACAGTGTCGCCGTTGACTAAAAACCTAACTAAAAACCTTCGTCGCGATTCTCCCATTTGAGATATTTTTCTATAGGTGATATGTTCTGTGCACACTTCTTCCGGATATTTTGTTACCACACGGTTGTAGATAAAATATTGTATACAGGGTGTCCCATGAGTCACGGTCCAAATTGGAAGGGGTGATAGAGGTCATTGCCGACAAAAAAAACCTATAGGCTTTTTACTTTATATTTAGGATGACGTCACATTTAGTAAATTTCTGCTGCCAACCTAACAAAACTAAAAGTACTTTTCAACGCATTTAAAGTAGGGCAATTTCAGATGTTTTTGGTTGGCAACGGCGCGCGACGTTGCATGATTTATATCGATTTTTATAAACATTTTCAAATAATGCGTGTCGATTCATTTCGTTATTTTAAGCTGTCAGTCATCTTGATAATTTATTATTAACTATTTTGTATAATTCTAATTAAGTGCCAAAAATACGTTATAGTTAGAAAATAGTTCTTTCAAGAATTCAGTACTGCTTCGTAGCGTAAACTTACTCAGAAAATGCTAGCAGGTTTGTCGGAGTCGGCCTCAGGAAAGGGTAGTATACTTAATAACGTATTTCCAGCCGGAACGCGACCATTTTTGCTTCTTACTGCTGTGAGGCATGTAAGTAAATTACCTATTTTCCGTTTCGTTTGACAGAAAAGACCTATCTATTTTTACCTGCTATGCGCGCGTAACATGAGGCAAGTCTTTTTATTAGCTAACTAGTACAGGTGTGAAGTCTTCGTTTTGCACGCTGGACTTCTCCTTGTCCTTGTTCAGTGCTCGTCTGACAAAAATAAAAGTACGGTTGATATTCAACTTGACATAGCTTGACAAGTGACACTCAAAAGAAGTTTGAAATTTTCATTGATAAATATACGGTGCAAAACACGCGGTTTTTCTTCTTCTCTTTTTATCCCGTGCAAATAAGGAGGATGGATTGCCATACGTAAGTTTAACAAAATTTGGTACATTTTGCCTCATTTGCGCAATGAGCGTTCTGTGTCTTTTTTTATCTAATGAAGTTTTCGTATTATTACCTCTTTGGTTGGTAAAATAGATAGGTCTTCTATCACGTGACATTCTGATAAATTATAAGAAAAAAAATAGGCATTGACAACATTGTCTCTTTTTGTTCTATGACGTCATCCTAAATATAACGTAAAAAACCTATATACAATTCTTCACGGTTTTCAAGATATTCGAATTTTATTGATTTTACCATATATGGTTACATTGGTTAAGGAAAGAAATTTGCAAGTAGAGTAGAAAAAAAAAGTATCAGATTTTCAGACCAATGTGGCCTTAATTGAATAGGGATAAATCAGAGTAGTTTTAACACATATGGCTCCTCTTTTTTATCTTTGCTTTCTAAATTATTATCATTTGAACTTTTGCTGTGAATTGAATGAAACAAAAATAAGAAAGAAAAACTCCCTTCAAGTTCTTTAGTAAAAAGACAAAACTTTACATACTCATAAAAACTTAAAGGCAGACATTCCTGCTCATAATTAGAAAAAAAATCAATCATGGGTTCGTTGGTTTTAACCAATGTGAACATGTTCGTTGAAATCAATAAAATTCGAATATCTTGAAAATGGTGAAGAATTGTATAGTAACATATAAGGTTTTTTTTTTGTCGGCAATGACCTCCTCTATCACCCCTTTCAGTTTGGATCGTGACTTATGGAACACCCTGTATAATACGTATGGTAACTAGGTTATTACCGCACACGAGAGAAATTTGCAAATCGAGCCGGTGAGGCGACGTTTGCAATCTCTAAGATCCCTCCGATATAATATACTATTACTAGCTGACCCGGCGAACTTCGTACCGCCTCTGAATTATTAAATACCTATTAAATGTTGTGTGAACGTATCTATTAGCTGAATTAAATTCAGTTTTTTTCGTTGGTGAATTTGGCTTTGGTTGAAAAAAATTAATGTTTACTCTCTGGATCAGAAGTCACCTAAAATTAAAATTTTACATCATCCCTTTTTAGGCAGCTTGTGGGTATTATTCTTGTAAAGTGTACCATCAAATAAATAAACTCAGGCACAGGAATGTTCAAAGAATGTAAAGAAAATAAAAAAATCTCCAGCGCAGCCCTGTTTCACTCTATCTGCACTGCACTACTCCATCTGTTCTACTCTATCTGCACTATTCTATCTGATCTACTCTTTCTGCACCACTCTATCTGATCGGAATAGTGGAATAGTTCTGTTCGGAATAGCTCCAGTTCCTGAGTAGCATTGTTCTACTGTATCTGCAATGAAATTACCGCGCAACGGCGAGCTTCGTTCTAGGTATCAGAGATAGCGCCGTATACAAAATGGCTTGCAATGAAAATGTGGCAGTAAACTTGGTATCGGTTATAAGAGATGGCGCCGTATGCGGGCTTAGTGAATTTTTTCATAAATAAGTAAAATAGTTAATTTTGTTTTTTGTCTTTTTTTTTGGATTTTTTCGATTTATTATGTTAGTATGGACAAAGGCAAATCCAATAAAGCAAAAATCATAAAAATCAGTCCAGCTGTTCTCGAGTTATAAGTGCTAACACCAACACAACTGTGTTTTATATATATAGATAATAATGATAAAATGATCCTCCATTTATTGAATAATTCATTTATTACAAAAAATGTGATAAATGAAGAACCGCTCGACCGATTTTGTGCAAACTTCACATAAACCATCTAATAAATAGTCCGAACAAAGCCTAAACATTTGGTTTGGGTAGGTGAGCCCGTTCTTGAGTTATAAAATTACAACGAAAAGTGGCATTAATTTTTATATATATAGATTATATCGCATAAGTAAAGAAAACCGAGTTTCATAATGTGAGTATTGGAGATTTTGAAATATGTATAATTATTTAGTTCAAAATAAAATATGTTAAGTTTTAAAGGTCTACACAGTGTTGCCAGATAAAATTTAAAAAATTCGTGAGAATCGAGAAAGAAAAATCGTGAGAAATCGTGAGACTAACAATTGCTATAATATAAGAAAAAAAAGCACAACGTTCTTTTATAGATTTTTTATAGAGGGAACATGATTTTACATTCATTAGAAATAAACATTTTATCATTTAGGGCGGGTATTATAAAACTGCTTTGACAGTTAACTTAAAGTTAACTTCTGGAATTACATGTAATTCAAAAAGTTAACTTCAAGTTAACTGTCAAAGCAGTTTTATAATACCCGCCCTAAATCTCTTGTATCCTTGTATTTTACGTTTTTTAGCATTTAGGTGTTCCTAGAACCTCGTTTTCACTAAGTTCACTATCCGCAGGATTGCTCATAAGGCGTATGTTCGTCAATTCTCGAGTCGGCGGCTGGTCTGCGAGTAACGTCACCACTATCAGCAGCTGATAGTGGTGATGTCACCCGCAGACCCCGATGGATTGCTTGCGATTCAGGCTGTGCTTGTGAGTTAATGTTTTCGTCGATTTTAAATTTAGAAAAGGTGATTTTAACGTTAAAGAATAGTTATTTTTGTATCAAGTGCACGAAATGTCATTTTGATGATCGAGAACGAAATTTTTTTGAAGACGCGTAGAGGAGTCAAAAAATCGTTCGAGATCACCAAAAACATTTCGCGCCCGAGTAGCAAACAATATTTTTTCTACAACTCTATTCAAATATCGACCATTCGAAGCCAAAATTGCATTTCCATTCAAAGGCAGGTGAATTTTAATTATTTTTTGGCATCCTGACAGGTATTTGTCACCATGACACCAGTGTGCGAACTAGCTATTTCGCACACTAGGGTGCGAAATAGCTATTTCGCACACTGGTGTCATGGGAACGTTAAAAAATCAATACCTGGGAAAAAAATGTCCCTTCGCAAACTGTCATAAGTGTGCGAATATCATCATTTTTTGACAGTTGTGGAAAAATCGTTTTTTTGACCTATAGGGCCAGTTTCTCAATAGCGGGGCACCCCCGGGTTAAGCATGACTCCAGCGTACCTAAATATTACAACTGGACATGCTTATCCTGGAGTTAAAACCAACTCGCTATTGAGAAATCGGCCCATAGTGTTTCAACACTTTTAACACCTCGGACAATGCATTTTACGGCAAGAGTTGAGGTCTGAGACTGACATGGCAGACCCTTTCACATTTTCAGCTCAATAAGCAATAAGTAGATAGTCTATGTTCTTTGGCGCGCATGTACTAGGAGCGGCGTAACATAACTAAATATTGTATAGTGGATTTTTATTTCGATTAAACATCATATTTAATTACTGATTTGTTCTTCTACAAAGATAATTCGTAAGAATTGTTACCTCATTCGTGAGATCGTGAAATTCTGACCAAAATCGTGTAATCTTACGAATAATCGTGAGATATGGCAACACTGGGTCTACATTATCACATTATCAATTAAAAAAATTCACCAACAGAATAAGGCTGGATGAGGCTACAGACAGTATGGCTTGCCGAAAGTTGGAGTAACATTTCCTTCCAAATATCATTACAGTTTTCTTTTCTTGCCTCATTATTACCAATACCTTGTACCTTGTTTTATCTTACCTTATTTTTTGAATAAATATATATATTTTTTTTATTGCGGGCGATAACGCACTCACGTTCTTTTTATGACAGGCTAAGTGGTGTCGGGCGTCACCGAGTTAACTGTCCGACGCTACTCTTGGAGACTCGTCTCTTAGATTTTTCCCCGGGGGTAGCAGACAAAATGGAAGGGTGGGCGTCGGGGTGTATCTGTCTGGCTGATAATCCTAGTGGGACGTGTTACGTCACCCTCACGACATGGATGCCAAGTACTGGGCAGGTACTGCGTTCCACCCTCAGCTCCATTTTGCCTATTAGGCTTTTGGCTATCGGTAACAGTGCCACCACTTGGAGCACCCTTATTCAATTTCATTACCTTGGCTGTCCACAATATGTTTTTTAGTGACTGCTCGGTGCGTTACCCGCCGTAGGGGACGCATCCTTCAGTTTGGCGGATGCTATAATTCGCTACTGATTGTTTGGTGGGTCTCATGGTTAAATTTCAATCTCATCTCTCTTGTCTTTTTCTTCTACCCACTCTTTGGTTGTTTCGTGGTGGAGAGCTTCGGGGAGTTCTCTTGTTGGTATCTGGTTTAAGGCCAGTGCAAGAGGTTCCATTATACCTAACAGCTGGTAACGCAACGCTGGCTGAAAAGTTCTCCCAACAACTGCGACAAAATATATGAAATAAAGTTTAACAAAAAAAAAAAATGCTTTAGAATTTTTCCGCCCACACTGGATACAGCCTAGTGTTCTCCATCGCAGAACAACCAAAGTTTCAATAACTTCTTTTCTTTCCTTTACTTTCTCTACTTTACTTTCCTTTACGACTTTGATTATTTTTTCCTTTACCTTTAGCTTCATTGACTTTAGTTATCTCACCCTTGTGTTTTTCAAGGCAAAGTAAGCAGTTACTCGTTCTGGGAGGACACATAACTACCTTTACTCTTATTTACCTTTTATTAGCTGTTTCCTGATGGTCATTTTGATTCCATTTAAATTTAAAATATAAATAAATTTAAGGTTCCTCATATTATCTTGGTTCTCAGGTTTGCTTAGATTATCGTCGGAAAAGTTTCTTTGTAACTTTTTCTCCTATCGTAGGAGAGGGGGGAGGGGTTGTAACGTGCCAAAATTGCCTTTAACTATTTCACATTTATTTTCAGTTTCACATTCAAAATTCCTTTCTATATTTAATTTTTCATTGATTTTTTTAGACTAGGTTTACATTTTTCCTTTATAACAATTTAACACTAATTCCAGTAGTTGCAGATCCTGAAAATTTTCTAATCTTTAATATTTAAATTCTATTTTCACTTGTGAATACATAGTTCTTGTTGACGACTAATAATTTTCCTCGATTGTTAATCAAAATTTTAATTCCATTTCAAAATCAATTTTCATGTGAACAAATCAATTATTTTTTAAGTTGGGTTTTCCAAATAGAGGCCCCTTCACGAAGTGGTGTACTGCACGCTCCACGTACTCTATTCGGTTGAACTTAGACCAGATTTAGTTCTGCACCCGGTTCCATAAACTACCGGGTTGCTCTCTATTTTATAGTGACATTTAAGTCATGTCACTCATGATTTGGGTGCTAGCTGACGGCAGAAATGTCGGTCATTTTTATCAATTAGGCTCTCCAAACCACGTGATTTTTCAATATGGCGAGTGTGGAAAATTTGACGTTTTGTTTGTTTATCTTGAGTTTATTTGGAATATTTTCAAGCTACACTCAACCAAATAGTAGCATAAATAAAAAGAAGTTGTTGTTTGATTTAATGAACAATGCATTAAAATCGGTCCAAAGAACGGCTTCTTTGATTACATGAACTCTACGTTATTGAAGGATGAACAATTTCTTAATTCCTATTTCGATTCATCTTGTGTATGAACAACGAACATTAAGGTATGTAGCAAGGTTTTTGTATTAATGAAACTTTTCATAGTAACAATAAACATCGTTCTTAGTTTATATGTACTTTTTCATTGTCCTGATGAACAGACGGCATAATATTAATGAAGCCCAGATATAATTTGATGAAACTCTTTCATTGTATTTATGAATTACAGTCTTGAATACTAAGAATTTCATTCATTGTATTTATTAATGACGTTTTCAATAATATGTACCATATTCTTTATTTTTATTAAAATAATTTCATGAATTATGCCTTAAATATACTTATGATTTTAAATGGGGTAAAGAGTCATTTTTTATATTTGCGTGTCCCCTGTACTGATGAATATGAGCAATAGAAAAAAAGCTTTTAATGCAAAAGTTGCATGGTTCCTTCGTATCATCTTCCAGAATTGTCAAACAAACCAATGGGCATCCCAAAATCTGAAAATTCAAAAATCTAAGTACCTACTTATGTATTTTTATTTTAAATGACACTAACCGTATATTCTACTATCTTTCAAATCCTCCTTAAATCCTGTTTCCATAAATATATAATCTATCTATGTTTGTTCCAGCTGTTTTTGAATTATGAACTTCCGCCCACAATGCACTTTTTGACAGGTCGTTGGAATGCCTAATTGACCTTTCGGTGATGGTTGAGATAAGGTAATTCCTCAAAAATTATTTTTTTTCAAAAATTTTGGTATTAATCGATTTGTTTTTTTATTATCTTTCCAAAAAAGTGAGGATTATTTAAATATTTCAATAAATATTACTTACATTCAAAAAAAAAGTTTCGCATCAATCTCATTACTCTTTGTTATTTGGGATATTTTGAACAACCAATTCTATAATATAGGTGTAATTTTCTTTCCAATTATTATTTTTTTTTAAATTTTCAACGTTTTATGAATATTATGTGATCATATAAAATGAAATTTTATTGTTTTTTTTCGATTGATTGTGGTTAAAACTTTAAAACTGAAAGAAATTATGCTATTGAACCGTCGCGGCGGAACAATAGGGCAATCCAACGACCTGTCAAATAGTAATTCAAAATGGAGGTCAATGCCTTTTTATTTAAAAAAATGCCGTTTTATTGCAATTTTTGATTTTTATAAAGTCTGTAAAGTGTTGATTTTTTAGAAAATGCACACGTTATGTATTGTAGTTAGTTGTGGGAGCCGTTCTAATCGCGAGAAAGTCTATTTTCATGCCATTCCTCCAGAGATAAAAGACAGGTTTTTAACGGAGAAAAATGATTTGTCTGTACTTTGTGAGGGCTTCATGGATTGTAGCAAAAGAGAAAAATCTTACGAAATCCATATTAAAAAAACCAAAAAGTCTCTCTTACATAAATGGTGTATGGATCTAAGCCATTTACTATCCTCCACATCAGCTTGTGTCGATACCTTGAATAGCAGACAAATAAAATGATCATCAGGATTCAGGATTTGGTTAAAAAAAAAACTAAAAAGAAAACAAATCCTGGATAGTACCTACCTAATTGTTTAGTGGGTAAAGGTTTGTCACAAAGTGTCCGTATTTCCCACGAGAGCTCCCATGGGTTCTCCGCACCCATGAGAGGTTACTCATGGGTGCACTTGCCCCGATGCCCCCATGTAGTCGGCGCCAGTGATAAGTGTACTGGTTATTAATAAAGCGCGCTTGCGCGCTTTGCTTTTTGAATCCAGTATTAAACATACAAGGACTAGTACGCATTAGGTGGACGGGTTAGTTTGGGTTAGTTTGCTTATTTCTGGTTAGTTTCGTTTATTACTGGTTATAAGTGTACTAGTTATTAATAAAGCGGGCTTGCGCGCTTTGTTTTTTGAATCCAGTATTAACATACAAGGACTAGTACGAATTAGGTGGACGGGTTAGTTTGGGTTAGTTTGCTTATTTCTGGTTAGTTTCGTTTATTACTGGTTATAAGTGTACTGGTTATTAATAAAGCGCGCTTGCGCGCTTTGTTTTTTGAATCCAGTATTAAACATACAAGGACTAGTACGCATTAGGTGGACGGGTTAGTTTGCTTATTTCTGGTTAGTTTCGTTTATTACTGGTTATAAGTGTACTGGTTATTAATAAAGCGCGCTTGCGCGCTTTGTTTTTTGAATCCAGTATTAACATACAAGGACTAGTACGCATTAGGTGGACGGGTTAGTTTGGGTTAGTTTGCTTATTTCTGGTTAGTTTCGTTTATTACTGTTTATAAGTGCACTGGTTATTAATAAAGCGCGCTTGCGCGCTTTGTTTTTCGAATCCAGTATTAACATACAAAGGACTAGTACGAATTAGGTGGACGGGTTAGTTTGGGTTAGTTTGTTTATTTCTGGTTAGTTTCTTTTATTACTGGTTATAAGTGTACTGGTTATTAATATAGCGCGCTTGCGCGCTTTGTTTTTTGAATCCAGTATTAACATACAAGGACTAGTACGAATTAGGTGGACGGGTTAGTTTGGGTTAGTTTGCTTATTTCTGGTTAGTTTCGTTTATTACTGGTTATAAGTGCACTGGTTATTAATAAAGCGCGCTTTGTTTTTCGAATCCAGTATTAACATACAAGGACTAGTACGCATTAGGTGGACGGGTTAGTTTGCTTATTTCTGGTTGGTTTCGTTTATTACTAGTGTACTGGTTATTAATAGGCCTATTCGGGTTTGGAAAAAGTACGGTTCTAGAACGGTCCAGAAGAATCGCACAGTTTATTATTGAAATTTGTGATAGTCGAGTCGTTGTTATTTTGTTGATCAATAAACTGGACGATTGTTTTGAACCGTTCTAGAACCGTCCTTTTTCCAAACCCGAATAGGCCTATTAAAGCGCGCTAGCGCGTTTCGTTTTTTGAATCCAGTATTACCATACAAGGACTAGCACGCATTAGGTAGATGGGTCAGTTAAATATTAACGTACAAGGACTAGTACGTAGTTTGCATATTATTGGTTAGTCTAAGCCTAAATTTGGGCCCGGTCCGATGGGTCGTTTCGGCATAATACCCTTGTCAAGCAAAATGGGGATGTTTCTAAAGCAGTCTGTCGAATTGAGGATAATTTTTTTATATTTATTTTGAAAAGTCTACTGATAAGTCGAAATGCCAAACTATCGATCCTCTATCTAAGATTTTCCATTTATTTTTTTTTTCGCAAGTAAAACGGCTCAATAAAGCCTGCCTCATCTACTATGTATGTGTAAAAAATTAATTGTCTAGCATGAAAATTAAAAAAGTTAGGAATTTTTTACGAAAATCTCTTTTTTGGGGGAAAGAAAATCATTTCTCGAAGACTAAAAGACCTACAGGGTTGTATGATGGCTCATTGTAAAGCTTGTTCAATGCTCTAAAACTATTGCCATAGTAGCAAAACCATCCGATCATTAGTTTTCGAAATACAGTGAAATAAACAAAAAAAGCCCTATTTTTGCACTAAATATTGTTTATAAAATCCCCTAAAAGTAATTAGATGTTGCATTTTTGGTTTTTAGCATCTATAAATGATCCTTAACAATATTGCATCGATAGTTTGCTGTTAAATTTTATGTTAAAATATGACTGTTATTTCGCTAAGGCGGCCTTGGCCTATTGTTGTTATCATTGGTCGTCAGCATTTTTCTCTGATTATATTGTTGTGTACAATTTTTGGTATTCAAAATTTTACCGATTTATTTATGATATTTGTCGTTACTTTGCCTTATCTCTATTCTTCAAATTTAGGACAGCTAATTAATACCCTAGGATGCTTCTTTGTCTTCAGGTTTGGTGGTTCCGAGGAAAAGGTCTTTCCGATGAAGTTAATTTTTGTCTTCGTCTTTGAGGGATTTTTGACTTTAATATTCTTAATTATTGAATTTATGGTACATTGAGTTGCCTTACGTTGCGTTACGTTTTCGTAAAGTGTCATAATAGGGACATAAAGCTTCCGTATTTTTTGCTCGGTATCCGTATCGGTATCGTACTGCGCATGTGCAGAAGCGATACGGAGGCCGAGATACCGTACGTACAACGTAACGTTACGGCCCTCTCGCGGTATCCGTATCGGTAACGTATCTTGACATTCCTGACGCATGTGTCAAATTTTAAATTAATATAACCTCACTTTTCTTCCGGGTTGATTTAATTAGGCAATTCAAACCACGTGACATTCAAGATGGCGTGGCGGCCACACATTATGGGCCAAAAAACACAAAAAAATATCTAGTTTCTGTCCGAATTAATAGTTTAGGTACCTAGTCTACAAATATTTTATTAAATAATGAAAATCAAAGTTGTAAGCAAAACTGTATGCAAAATAATTTAAAATACGCATAAAAACATATTCAAAACAAGCTTGCTTGGCCGCCACGCCACATTGAATTTTCCTTTTTGACAGATGGATTGAATTGCCTAATTTGTTTAGTTTATGTTTATACTTTCTTGAGTTTCTTGTGTGTTTAGTGCTTCTCTATCGCAAAAAAAAAAATAACAATTTTAAGGTTAGATAATAAAAACGCCGGAGTTTTGGGACAAACATTTCCAGGTTATGAGATGCGTTTACGTTTACCGGAACAGGGAGCGCTTTAACAGCCTTTTCGCTTGTCAACGTATCTAGTTGCGTTACGGATACCGATACCGATACCGGCGAATTATTTCAAGTAGCTTTATGTCCCTAATTTCACCGATTATTTCGGATTTTTACAACCATCCATTCGGTAAGTTTTGCTTTGCACGTTTTTCCCACAGTGGATTCTGACCTTCTCCATTTATTCATTAGTGAAAAGTTGCTCTAAGGAGTAGAGTAAAGACCACCTCACTCACTGCAGGCTTTCGAATCCAGACCTCGATCCAAACTAATTCAGAGTATTTTCGAGGTAAATAAAACCCATTCCAACATGTGAGACATAACCTAATAACGACAGATTTTCTTTGCAAACTTGAATCACATTTTCTTTTCTTTCAAATACTATCTAATTCTGCTTCTTATACACAAATTATTTAAATATTTTTCAAGAGCTATAGTTTTACCTAGAGAATTGGAATCAATGTTTGACTACGTTACATTAAAGTTACATTTATTTTCTTGTGGTTCATTTCAAAGTGCCTGGCCTTCGCTAAGGTTAGGTTACAAATACAGAGTGCTATAACAGTTTTTCTTCAGGGTTTTTAAGTACGGCCACAAATTTAAGGACGGGCCTTTTAACTAAAGGCTACACATTTAAGTGTACGGCAACCTCCACCGGAGCCTACACAGTTGTAAGGCTACCACCTCTACCAGAGCCCACACCTTTTTGTTTGGACGGCTATACTTTTGTTTTGTTGAACCTTACGACTCGTTTTACCATATCAGCTACAGCTTTTAACTAGGACCAACCAGGAAACCAGGAAAGACACTTTGCGCAAGTATTAGGAACAATACTTTTTCTACGAGTGTTCGAAGATTTGCATAGCATCCAGAGAGGAGCTGTACCTAATCTTAAATGTTTCCAGATGCTCAAAATTGGTAATTTTCTCTCCTAGTTTAATGTGTTGTTTTTTTTTTTTTCAGTGATCAGCTTGACTTTATTTGTAACATTGGTTGTGCTAACGGGGTTTACTTAAAATTTGAACGAGTTCTTAAGTTTGTTTTTTCTGCCAAATTTTGGTATGGAGGAGTATAACGTACAGTCCAACTTTTATAATCTGATACTTCAAAGGAATGTGAGTTGGTGGGTCTCCATGCCAATGGTCACCTGACCTTACATCTTTTTCTGTTGAGTTTTTCCTACCCTCGCTCCTCATACGGAAAGTGTCAAATTAAAAAAGCTAAACATTACCTGAATGCCTCAAACGCAAATGAGTGTGCAAAGTAATAACTTTGCGCACGCTCGTAGAAAAACAACTAATAGTTACATTTATTTTAGCTAGGCGTAACCTGTTTCATGTGGATGTAATTTTATCTATTTAGCTTTCGTCACATCATTGTATTAAGGTTATTGTGACTGGTAACTTTTCCAATAATCATTTTACTATTTTTTTATTCCTATATTCTGTCTTTAACTTTTGGTTAACTCATTTGAGTTACCGCAACATTTTTTTTTTTAAATTCCAAATTTAAATTTAATTTGGATTATTAATTGTGAACCACAATAATTGCTTTAAGAACATATTTTCTTAAATTTTGTTTTATTAAACGAACTCTATAGCACTTGAATTAATTGAGTTTTATTTGGTTTTATGCACTCAGTCCAATACTTATTATTTTTATTATTATTTTTTTTTTTTAAATTTTAATAATTCGATCAAGTTGTAAAGACCTGGAGCTAGATAAAATCCTGGAGAGTCCGACTCATCTATCCTGAGTCGGTGTCGCCCAAAACATAACCCACGCCTACTCTCCGAATTGTTTAATTGTGAGCGAGAGCTTAATTTGCACGTACTTTGACCTTCAGTCCTGCAATTTTGATTATTTATTTTTTTATTTTCTCTTTGAATTGTTTAACACGGAAAAAGCGTGGCAAATTAATTGGCGCCCAACGTGGGGCGTGCAGTACGCCACTTCGTGAACGGACCACTATTTGGAAAACCTAACCCAAGAAATAATTGATTTGCTTACATGAAAATTGATTTTGAAATGAAATTGGAATATTGATTAAAATCGAGGAAAATCATTATTCGTCAACAAGAATTAGTCAAAAGTGAAAATAGAATTTAAATATTAAAGATCAGAAAATGTTCAGGGTCTGCAACTACTGGAGTTGCATTTTTATAAGTAAAGAAAAAATGTAAGCGAAGTCTAATAAAATCAAGGAAAAATTTAATAGATGAAGGAATTTTTAATGGAAGACTGATATTAAGTGTGATATAGTTAAAGGCAATTTTGGCACGTTACAACTTACAAGACGACAAGCTTAAGATAAAGAATAGAAATACAGAAGTAGGGTGGCTATGCAAAACTACTAAGCTTGAGTTCTTACTTCAAAGTTCCTCAAAATCCGAATTATTTTCCGACAGACGTTCCTCATTTCCACGTTTCACATTAGCCTTCTACCCAGACAGTCCCTTAATGAAATTTATCGGGGCGTCAAATGCCAAGGCAAAAAATAATTCATAAACTTGCCCTTAGGTAACGGTAAAGTCTCTCCTAAATAAGTTTCTTTATACTCAAGGTGGAGTCTCGTTGTTTATGTACCGCAATCTTCTTCATATTCGTCCAACTTGTGCTGCTTTATAGTTTCGGGGTCTTTGATTAAATATTTGGAATTTCGGAAACTATTTATCTAGGTTTCAGGATCGTCTTTAACACATTGAGTGCCACGGCCATTTAGGGTATGTTTCCCAGAGGGCCACATTTTTTTTTGAGATTTTTTGAGTTTGACTTTCAAAATACGTTAGCTTTAGACGTTTTTTGATATCATTTGTGTGTTTCAACTGTCAAAAGAGGTTTTTGACGTGTCACCCTTATATGGGTGACGTGGCCTGCCAGTTTGTAAGTCGTTCATTTTTTCAGATTATAAGCAGAAAATGTAGATTTTTTTTTTTTTTTTTTTTTCACTTTCAAATATTATTTTTTTGGTCTCCCATGTTTCAATGCAATACATTCGTAAACATTTTGATTTGCCTTAGTTTGTGAGTCGTTTATTTTTTTTATTATAAGTAGAAAATGTAGAGATTTTTTTTTTTTTTTCACTTTCAATTATGATTTTTTTTGATGATGTTCATGAAAGATCTTCAAGTTTTGCTATTAGAATTATGGTATTTGGCAGTTTTTTAATAAAAAAATATTTTTTTCCCACTTTTCCCTTTCATTTTTTTTCAATGCCCGTAGAATATGTAAATTTAAAGATTTCCTAAAACCAAATATATCACAATGTTTCTCAGGGGGCCACCTTTCAGAATCCCTATTGAAAATACACTGGTCGTCGCCTATATTTGTATGACGCGGCCTGGCGCGGAGTTATGCTTGCAGGCCATGTCGCCCATATATGTATGACGCGGCCCACCGGCAAACATCACTGTCACCCATATATGTATGACGTGGCAACCAATGTGTTAAGGTTGGCATTACATTTATATATATATTTTTTTTTTACGGATATGCGCACTCGCAAGGAAATGTCCTATCACGCTCGAGAAGCGGCTTATTCATAGTTGATTCTGACTTCTGCTAACTAATCAAGATTAATACCTGTACTAAAATCTATCAGACTCTGTGAAATATAACCAAAATTAACCAAAGATGACATTAAATAAGCGGATTTGGCGACACGCAATAATACAGAAACGCCGGATTTAGGAAAACGCATTAACCGATACTGGAAAGCCTAGATTAGATGAATATGGTTAGAGAATTTGCATGTTGGACTATAAATATTTAAGATATTTGCTCGATTTAATTGCTTTATAAATCCATCAAAACGCTCATTAAAATTATAAAGCCATTAGCGTTCATTAGAAAATCGATTTTTACTTGGGTAGCTTTTGAATAACCATTAGGCTTTAGTCTAAGAAATTGGAAAACTTTAATCGGAATTAAAATGTAAAACAGTTTAATTCAGTCAAAGGAATGTAAAATAGATTGCGGCTTGAACTTTGCAAGGCTGATTCAAGGAATATAGAGCAATATGTTGTCGTATTTCTGTAATTCTTGAGCTAATCAACAAAAGTAACCATGCTATTTGAAAGACGAAAACAAATTCATTTTTTTTTTCTGAGCGGTCCCATCAGATATCGAATAGTCCGAGAAAAACAATTCCAAGTTATACCGTGTGCCTAGAAAAATAAAACAAAAGAAATAATAAAATATCGTAATCGCCAGCCCAGATATCCCGCAAAATATCGATAAACGAAAGAAATACCAGAATGGGCACGGCAAAAAGGCTTTATTGGAGATAACAGACGAATTTGGGACTCGGGGTCAAACTATCGAGAAAAACGTACTCGGGGTCAAACTATCGAGAAAAACGTATTGAGCCAAATAGATGTATTTTGATTCGTTTGTTGAAGGGAAATGGCAAACGGCCAAAATAACATTTATAACTATGTATATCAATCTAATCTGATATAATGCTATCAACAAAAACTTAGCAGGCAGTTGATTTGGAAGCTTTTACAGTATTTTTTAATGCTGATTATTATCTGTTGATGTCCAAAAGATCAAAACCTACTTTTCATGAGCACATATGAGGAGATAACTTTGGCACCAATATTGTCGTCTTGTTTCTAAACAGAAAAATTTTTATATATAATACCACAAGAGAAAACATTTTGTTGGCAAAATTTTCGACTGGTATGAAAGTTTGTTGCTTGGTTTGGTTTTGTCAAAAATTTCATGAGCGAAATTACCAAAAAGCAACAAACTTGAATAAAACCAAGAGAATAATTTTGCCTGCATAATTTTTTCTTGCGTGGTATTCGGCTGGACTATTTCACGAGAAAAACAAGCCAAATTTTCATTTGAATTTTTTTTTTTTAAGTGACACTTGTCCAACTCAATTAGGCTCTCCAAATCACGTGATTTTTCAATATGGTGACCGTGGAAAATTTGACATTTTGATCCACAGTTAATGAGCAAATGAACAAACAAAAGCTTAGATTCTCACGAATATTTCGAAAATGGCTTTATTTCAGATGCAGGAACAGTGGTAGTGAAAACTTTTCACGTTTTAATTGGAAAATTTTGAAACAAAGGGTAATGAAAAAAGTCTGACATCATCCTTGTTACCTTGTTGAAATTACTTCCACAATCAACTTCAAGACCCGTTTGTGGCATTTTTAATTGGAAGAAACACTAATGAAGTCAATAAAATAAAAAAATAAACAGATTTCATTCACAAAACAACCACAAAATGCACTTTAAAAACCTTTAAATTACATATTATCATATACGGGATAATGAACTTCCGCCACAACGCACTTTTTGACAGGTCGTTGGAATGCCTAATAGTTTTTTACCTTAACCACACAAAATTTTGTCGCTGAAAAACCATCATGTTGATTTTGCCCAGGTAGGAACAGGTAGAAGTTTTGTCAGTAGGAAACCGGCCGTTCCTATGACATTTTGCCAGTGAAATACATCCCAATGTACCTATTGTCGTTAAAACTCTTATACAAAACAAACCGGAGTAAGTGATAACCAGTAACTCATCTCACTAAAGCAATAGACCTATCTATTTTAACCTGTATGCGCGCGCAACACGAGGCAATGCACATTTTTATTGGCTTACTAGTACAGGTATGAAGTAATCCTTTTGCACGCTGGGCATCTCCTTATCTTTGTTCATTGCCCGTGGTCTGACAAGGATAAAATTATGCTTGATATTCAACTTGACGTAGCTTGACAAGTGAACGATTTTCAAATGTTTGTGTTTTTGATTGACAAATACGTTGTATGTCACGCGGTTTTCCTCCTTCCTTTTTTATCCCGTGCAAATAATAAGAACGGATTGCTATACGTAAGTCTAACATAATTTGGTACGTTTTGCCTCGTCTTGCGCAATAAGCGTTCTGCGTCTTTTTCTATATAATAAAGTTTTCGTATTATTACCTCTTTGTCTGGTAAAATAGATAGGTCTATTTACAACGCAAATACAATTTTATATAAGTTTGATGATGCGGTACTTTAGGGATTAGAGTCTATAATAATCGCCTAGAGCTAAAATTATTCATCAAGTAGTAAATTTATTTAAAATTTATCGAGAAATCATGTACAAAGTTGAATTGCTTAGTATTCTTCAAAATTAATATTGATTCAATGCATGTATAATCGACGAGAATTTGATTCATCAGCGCTAAAATTTGACTGGTTTTATTATACAATTTGATTTGTTATATGAGTGTTCATTCTAAAACTGACCACCCCTATTATCTCGGAGGAGAAAAATTTTCGAGAAAACACGTCTATAATTTAAGGGGGGATGAGTTTTTATGCAAAATTCGCTTCCCCCCTTTCAACCCCCCAGCCCTCAGAACCACCCCCTAGAAAATCCTAAATGGGAGGGGAGTCAAGTAATACATCATTTTGGAGGGTTTTTGATTTCATACATTTTGTTACTAAATTTCAATCCCTGAGCTCAACTGTTTTGGAAATATTGACAGTTGAAAATTGACTTTGTTGCTACTTTGATAGGCTGTGAAACCTAAAAGGTTAATTTTCAAGGAAAATCGATCCTACATTCTTATCTTCGATTTTTATAAACTATCATTTGACACCAACTTTGAATTTAACCGGAGATTAAATTTTTAACAGGAATTTTTGATCATGGATTAAATTCAAAGTTGCTCTCATATGATAGTTTATAAAAATCTAAGACAAGAATGTAAGATCGATTTTCCTCTGAAATTAATGCTCAAAGATTGATTAAAGACAGAATGGTGCTAGGTGTTCTTGACAAACAGGTTCAAAGACATTTGTTGAGGGAACCAACAATGTCTTTAGACAGAATGCTGGAATATTGAAGGAGTATTGAGGTAACAATGAAACATGTTGAACTATTAAATAATGGAACAGAAGAAAGACAAGAAGTCGATGCACTCAAGTTTTCTCGCAGATGTGGCAGATGTGATTTTAATCATCAAATTAGATAATGCCCCGCTTTTAATCAAACTTGCGCAATTTGCCAACTCAAAGGTCAAAGGTTTGTTTTTTCAAGGACAAGCCACAAGAGTGAGGTAGTAGTTTGTATCAAAAAGGAGCAGGAAGTAGGAAACAAGAAGACTACCAGAAAAAAGGACAAAAAGAGACTGAGGTTAAGAAACAAACGTCAGAAGTTCAGGTCTTGGACAATGTGAATATTCAAAATTCCGATACAATAATAACTAATAAAATTACAGGTACTGAAAGTTCTATTTTTATTTATGAACAGAAACAAAATATTCAAAATAGTAGTTGGTATGAACCTATTACAATTAATGATATTGACATTCAATTCAAGCTTGATACAGGAGCTGAATCTAGCGTTTTACCTTTAAAATATTTCAGTGATTCAAATATTGATAATCCCAGAATTATTCCAACAACCATGACAATTATTTCTTATTGCAATTTCAAATCTAAACCGTTAGGTTACATCACACTCAAATGCATGTATAAAAATCAGTTTAAAAATGTAAAAAATTTTGATTGTTGATTTAGATTCAGAGCCTTTACTTGGGTTAGGTGATTGTTTAGATTTTAATATGATATCACGTATAAATTTAGTTCAAACTAAGATGCTAAATGATTCTAAACCATTACCGAAATCTAGAGAAGAAATTTATAAAAATTTCAAAGATATTTTTGAAGGTCTTGGGTGTATGCCTGGAGTGGTAGAAATTAAATTAAAAGATGTTGCAATACCAGTGATCCAAACACAGAGGAAAGTCCCATTGGCTCTACATGACAGATTAAAATCAGCATTAGATGAACTCGAAAAAAAAAAGTATAATTTCTAAAGTTGACTATCCAACTGACTGGGTGAACTTATTGATGATTGTCGAAAAGCCTAATGGTTCACTTCGTTTATGTTTGGATCCTAAACCACTAAACAAATATATACCTATGTCGAGAAAATTATATTATTCCTAAATGTGACGATATTTTAGCTAAGTTAGCAGGAAAAACAATTTTTTCAGTAATAGACATGAAGGACGGATTTTGGCAGATACAATTATCAGAAAAAAGTTCAGATTTATGATTTATGTACATTTAACACCCCATTTGGAAGATACAAATTTCATAGAGTTCCGTTTGGCTTAAGTAGTATACCGGAAATTTTTCAAAGAAAAAAGATGGAAATTTTTGGTGATATTCTAAATGTGAATATATATTTTAATGATTTAATTATTTTCGGATTTGATGATAATGAACACGATTTGGCATTTAAAAAAGTACTTGAAAAAGCTCTTGAATTTAACATAAAATTTAATTTTGATAAATTGCAATATAAAATAAAAGAAGTCAATTTTTTAGGTCAAATCAATTCAAAAAATGGAATACAACCGTCTCAAAAAAATATTCAAGCAGTCTTATCTATCGAAAATCCTTTAAATAAAAAAGATTGATTACGAATACTTGGTCTTTTCAAAATTTTTTCTAAATTTATCCCGAATCTTTTACAATTAACTCATAACATGCGAAATCTTACTAGAAACGATATTAATTTTGAATGGTTAGAGTTTCATCAACAAGAACTTGACGCATTAAAGACTTTAATCACAAATAAACCGATTTTAAAAATATTTGATCAAAATAAACCAATCGAAATACAAACTGATGCGTCCGGTAAAGGATTAGGATCCTGTATGATGCAAGATAAGCATCCAATAGCTTTTGCATCAAGATCTCTCAATAGTGCCGAGCTAAAATATGCTCAAATTGAAAAGGAACTTTTGGGTATTGTTTTTTCATGTGAGAAATTTCATTACTGGATATATGGTCGAGAAGTTTTGGTTAAAACTGACCATAAGCCATTAATTTCAATTTTTAAGAAAAATTTTGATGATGTTAGTGCTAGACTACAAAGAATGTACCAATGACAACAGAAAAGAAAATTGTTTTTTTCAAAATGCAGTTAACAATGATTTGATTTTATCACAAGTTATAAACTTCTGTTTAAATGAATGGCCAAAAAATGATAAAAAGTTGACTTCAGAATTGAAATACTACTATAACTTGAGAAACAATATTTATCTCTCGGATAATTTGCTGTTCTACAATCAAAAAATCGTGGTTCCTTTTGAACTCAGAAATAATATGCTCAAGTTAATACATTCAGCTCACTTTGGGATACAAAAATGTAAATTACGAGCACGTGAAATTATGATATGGCCTAAAATGTCAAAAGAAATTGATACCTTTGTGAGCAATTGTGAAATTTGTCAGCTTAATAAGCCAGCTAACCAAAACTACCGGAAAGACCATGGCAAATATTATGTTCTGACTTTTTTGAATATCAATCTAAAAGCTACTTATTAATTGCTGATAGTTTTTCCCATTGGCTAGAAGTTTTTCCTATACAGAATAAGACAGCTACAACTGTTATTAAGCATTGTAGGGATTTATTCTCTAAATTTGGTGTCCCTGGCATTTTTTATTCTGATAATGTTCCTTATAACAGTATAGAATTCAAGAATTTTGCTAAATCTTGGAACTTTGATTTGCAATTTTCTAGTCCTTATTATCACCAGTCTGGCTTTGCAGAGAAATATGTCGATATTTTTTAAAACATGCTCAGAAAAATGAAACATTTGGATGAACTTTCATACTTTTTATTAGAATATCGAAATAATCCTTTGCCGCATAGTTGCTTAAAGCTTGGTGAAGACAAAACTTCCTATAACTTCAGAAAATCTTCTTCCAAGAATTATTGATCAAAAAGAGGTGACATTAAAACTCAAACAAAATTCAGAAAAAGTTCAAAAGAATTATAAACAAAACTGCAAAAGATTTGCCCCCTTTGCAAAAAGATGACAGTGTTTTATTTCAAAAAAATAATTCTTATCTTATTAAAGATGAAAAAGGAAAAAAATTAAGAAGAAACAGGAAGTTTATTAATAAGACTAATTTACCTGTGCAAATTTTTAATATGTTTGATGATTTATTGTATGAGAAATCTGATTTTGATTATGAGCCTATAAATGTTGAAAACACAGTAGTAGATTATAGTTCTCCTGCTGAGCTAATTTCTGAGACAGATTCATCTACTGATTGTATTAGTGTTTCTGATTTTGAAAGCTCTTCACAGAAAGCTATTCTAATAAATATTAATTGCAATGAATCTGACTCAGAAAATGCAGGCTGTAAAGTAACAGAGAATCAAGAGAATGACATAGGCTGTGTATTTTTAAGCGATAGTATGAATTTAAGTAATCGCCGTAGTGATAATAGTGATGATGATAACTCCAGTTGTGACAGTGACAATCCTGATTGTGACAAAACTCATAATTTAAAAAAATCTCGTAAATCACGTCGTGTAGTTGAAACGCTAAACTATTTGGATGATTATGAGCTTTATTAAAAAAAAAGCGTGTTGTATGATTAGTTTTTAAGTTGTTTGTTACCCAACAATATTAGTTTTTAGTTTTGTTATTGGTACTTATTTATTAATTTTTATTTAACTTGGTATTTTGGAATGACATACAGGTCATATATGTCATCAGATAGATGGTAGTCATGAGCTGCTTTCTAGTGCCTAAATTGTTAGAGTATCATGCTCCTGGAGCGTGCCGCTCTTGAACTGTTCGACATAAGCAATACTGGAACGCTCTCGTCTTAACCCTCACCCCCCACCATTTCGGACTTCAGGAGCATGGAACACCGCAATAAAGGTTGGTGCACGAGAGGGCAGGGGATAACAGAAATGAGTAGTTCAAGTGTACGACACTCTAAGCACTGAAACGCGCAAAGTAATTGTGGAACACTCCTGAGCTGCTCAGGAGTAACTCAAATGGGTCACTGGAAAGCACCTATGGTACGCGCACTTGTATTGAACGATCCTGGCCACTTTTAATGTGCCCCAAGCCGCTCAGGGGGCGCGCATGTTCATCGCTGGTAATCGATTTTAGTGAACGCCTTTGGATATTGACGCTATCAGCTGTCATCCTTGTCGGTCGGTTGTCAAACAACTTTTAGTTTGTCAAACTTTTTATGAATCATTTTCATTAGTTGTAGTGTTTTTATTTCTACCCAGTTTTAGTTCAGGTAAGTTTTATCTTTATCATGGCGTCAATCCCAGTGGTGATGAAATTGATGTGAAGACAAACAGAAAAAGTTCAATTATCATTTATATATGTACCTGAATAAAAATATTTATGTCCGATTGATCAATAAAGTGCTATTTATAGAACAGTTTTGCGTCAATAAAGTAGCACTTTATTATACTAGTAAAATAAAGTGCTACTTTATTTTACTAGTAAAATCAAGTGCTACTTTATTGCCTACCTGGACTACCTTACAAGGTAAAACAGGTCCTGACAACCTGCCAAGGTGAAACAGGTCCTGATAACCACGCATGGTGAAACAGGTATATCTACACGAATTTTACTTTTTTCAGCAATTTTTTTAAATTTTTAACAAAAACCAGTCGCAATCGTACATAAAATCATGTATATAACGCTTACATAAACAGGCTTTATTGACTCATTATTTAATAGCCTCGCTCGCCAGCTCTCTCGGCCATAAAATTATTCGTACAATAAAGCCTACTTTATGTACATGTTATATAAATAGCTATATAAGTCCAACGATTGACAGACACGAGTTTTATTTTCCTATCCTATCCAAAAAACGTTTTTGGCGTTGACTAGATCAGTCTTGGTTATTACATATTATATTTATTTCTAATAATGAGGGATAAATATAATAACTAATGTTAAATCTGATCAAGGCCTAAAAAGGTCATCCATAAACAAAGTTTCAAATTCAAATATCCCGCCAAAATCATTTTATTTTGACCCAAGCCTATAGAGACGTCACGTATATAAACTTTTTTTTTAACATGGGAGTTACCATTCTATATCCCCAATTAAACCTTATTCTATGATGGTAGTCACAGATTAACCCGTTCTAAAGATAGGAAACTCAGGCCTTTTTCCCTATCTTTGTCTTACTCATGCAGCGAGTTGCATGACTGCCACAGCATGGTGGCGATAGTGTGCACTTCGGTGTGTCCAGTATTGTGGCAGTAGTCACGTGATTCCGGCCTGTTCCCGCCTTCTTTCAAATAATTTGACGCCTGTCAAATTTGTGATTTTTAAGTTTTGTGAACGACATTTATCAATTTTTTTTTTTGAAAATCGATTCCTTTACTAACTTTAGATACCTTCCGGGTCTGACAAGACCAGCAAACATCTTCTACTACAGCCACGAACTAACAGACATAATGGAACAGGCTCTGGGCAGAGCTTCAGAACAAACGTTGGTGGACGTTATTCTACTACCAAGGAAGAAGTTCCCAGTTAGATCCTATATACCGAACAATACAATACGGCTATACCTCCACAATACACAAACCTCTCAAAGAGGTGTAGGAGGCGGATTGAATATGCAACCACCCAAATTAACTGGCAAAAGCATCAATCTAGATAAAATCGATTTTATACGGTCCAAGTGAGGCGAGAATGCCAGGGAAGGAGATAATAGAGCCGTTCTGGCAAAACTTTATGGAGTCGAGAACCAACGTAACACCCCCGGATGAGGTTATCCAGCAGGATGTGGAGAACGTATTGGCGCCGATCACCTCAGAGGAAATTAATAAAGCAAAGATTCCAATACAAAAGGCCCCTGGGCCAGATGGAATCACCCCAAGGCAGCTAAACGCTATCCCAATCCCAATTAAAGTGAGAATTCTAAACATATATCTGGCTGCCTTCGGAGCAAAGAAAGGCAACAACAACCTTTATTCCCAAAAAGGCCAATTTCAACGAGCCTGGGGACTTTAGACCACTTTAGACTATCGGTCATAGCAAGACAGCTACATTCCATCTTGGCGAGTCGGTTTAACAAAGCAATCAAGTTAGACCGTTGTCAATATAATTCATAAGCTCGCAAACACTATATAAGCATAAACAATGGCGGGAGTTTCTTTCAAAATATACACCAGGCATGTGGACGAAAAACAAAGACCTTTTATCCCTACTGATGGATGCGCGGACAACACAATTCTGCTGGAACTAATTCTCAGGGACCAACACAAAAAGTACTCTTCATGCTACATGCCCTCTGTGGACGTGGGTAAGGCCTTCGACTCTATATCGCACGAGGCCATCTACAGGACCCTTCGGTCTTTTGGCTTGCCACAGCCTGCAGTTGAGTAGCTAAGGCAGTACTACTGCGACTCTTCCACCAATATCAGAGGCGAGGGCTGGACATCAGAACCTATCAAGCCTAAAAGAGGTGTCAAGCAGGGGGACCCGCTATCCTCCTTGCTGTTCAAGATTATTATAGATAGGTTACTTAGGAAGCTCCCCAAAGAAACCGGGGCCACAATCGACACTACAAGATTAATGCCCTCGCCTTCGCACTATCTTATTCTGATGGCATCTACATCGGCTGGACTCCAAGACCTGCTTAATATCACAACGGACCATCTGGAGTCATGCGGGTTGCTTCTAAACCTAGCTAAATGCATCTCCGTTAGCATCAAAGAGCAGCCGAAGCAGAAATACACTATAGTGAAAGAGAAACAGTTTAAACTGCTCATTAGGTACATGCCCTACCTCACCAGGGCGGAAAGCTGGAAGTATCTCGGCATTGAATTCAGCCCAACCGGATGTTTTAAGTACTATTCAAGCGCAGACATAAGCCCACTCCTTAATAGGTTATCGGTAACCCCACTCAAGCCACAACAGAGACTTCATGCCTTAGTTTATGTCATTCCAAAACTCTTCCACAAACTGGAACTGGGCAACGTAATGGTGGGCTGCCTTCTGAAAGCGGATGGGCTCATTAGATCATGCGTCAGGAAATGGCTCCACACCGCACGACATCACAACTGCATTTTTATACACACCAGCACAGAAAAAGGTGGACTTGCAAACCCGTAGCTTAGATAGGCCCACAACCAACCACTTTTTGACAGCTGAATTGGAAAAGCGGCTTAAATGCAATGAATCTGAGGTCCACAGCAGACATCAACAGAATGTGCAAAACTGAATTGTGTGGCAAGATGGACGGCCATGGCCTGAGAAAAGCCGCCAAGGTACCACAGGCACAAAGATGGATCAGAGAGCCAACCCGGCTCTTATCTGGGAAGGACTTCCTGAACTGCATGAGAACAAGAATTATTGCCCTGCCTGCTCAAGCAGAGCTAAATTCTAAGTACCAAAAACATTGAACCACATCCTCCAGCGATGCTCGAGATCCCATGGTCCTCGATTAAAAGACACGACGCCTTGGCGGCCTACCTGAGGAGAAATTTAAACACGGAAGGCTACGTAGTAGTAGCAGAGCCGAAAATTGAATGCAATCCTGAAACCCGACAGTGGTCACTGACTCTGACTATTGATCTGGATCTCGCCCATGCAACAAAGAAAAATAAGTGTGGAAGCATAGCGTTTCATAATGCCGTCAGAAAAACGACAAAGGCAAAAGATTCGGAACGACATTGACAGTAAACTGGAAGGGGATTTGGTCTGGGAAATCTTATGCCAATCTAATTGAAAGTAAAATTATCCAGCCGACGGAAGCAGCGATAATCAGCGTCCGTGCTACAATGGGGAGCGTAATGATACACTTCCTTTTCAGCAAGAACACGCAGATCTGGAGAAGAAGACTGTATAACTTTGTCAAGCACTTAGTTATAAAATAAAGCAGCTTTACGACGTTCTAATATGATCCTCTATTAAGTAGATCTATTACAAAATTCTGTACATATAATTGTATCTATTATAACAATTGACAACTACTTGTTCATGTCACCAAGGATGTCTAATTACAAACACATTGATAATAATAATAGTTACTAACTACAAATGTTCATACAAATAGGTAGATGAAACACAATTAACAATATTATGATAATACCATATTATACATCTTCCCTTACAAGTTTAGTTTTTCTGGTCTTTTAATAGTTCGTCCAGATCTAGTAGTTTGAACATTTTTATTCAATAAATGGGATTCAACTGTTTGTGAGGGAACATGCATTTTTGGTGTTATAGTATATTTAGGAAAGTCAGCGAACTCATAATGACTATTTCTAGGTACAATTGAAGAGGATGAAACATCACTATCAGTAGAATGAGAAATATCAGTTGCAGAATCAAGTGAATTATCAGTTAACTTGAAAGGTTTTTCCGATGGCTTCATATCAATGCGATTTCTTCTGATAGTATTGCCTCTACAGTCTCGTAAAATGTATGATCTTGGACTCTCATGCAAATTCTCAACCTTTGCCGGTTCCCAAATTTTATTCCTGTGATTCAACACTTGAGCACTTTTTAATTGGTTTCAAGCTTTTAGTATTTTTGTTATAATTCTGTTTTTTTTAACATCAAAACACAACTCAGGGTACAATAAATCACAAGCAATTGGAACTTTAATTTTACAATTTCTACTGTTTAACAACTGAGATGGTGAATAGCCCATGCCTTTTAATGTAGAATTTCTGTAATTTAAAAGAGCACTGCATAAATCACCTTTCCCTTCCTCCAAAGATTTTTTTAGAAGGTTTTTGGCAATTGATACAGCGACTACGTGTGACAAGAATAAAATTCCAATTATTAGCAAATTCTAAAAATTTTTCACTATTGTAAGGTACCTTATCACTAACAAAAATATCAGGGGCCCCAAACCTTGCAAATATTGGTTTAATTTGAGAAATAACAGCTTCAGCACTTTTATTTCTTATAGGCAAAATCTCAAGCCAATTAGAATATGCATCAAATAAAACACAATAACTTTTATCAGCATATGTAAAAATGTCAGAACCAACACGTTCCCATGGCCTCTCAGGTATTGGATATGAAAGAAGGTTTTGCTTTCGATTTTTCCTTGAAATTTTTTTTGTATTTCTGAAGTGGCCAACCATTATTAATAAACTTCATGACAGTACTTAACTTTGGGTCTTTAATAGTTTCAACAGCAAATTGTTTAATTCGATTTGTGGACATGGGCAAAGATCTAATTACAGAATGTACAGCAAAATCAGTTTCATTTTCTGATTTTTAATTTTTTTTCTTAAGAAAAGCACGAGAGAGTGTGTCAGAAATGTACATATACTTTCCTTGTTTATAGCAAATTTCCAAATTATATTTTAATAGTTTAAGTCTCATTCTTAAAATTCTTGGAGAAGCTGATTGTAATTCTTTTTTAAAAATTGACTCCAAAGGTTTGTGATCACTATAAATTTTAGTAAACATACCAGCAAACAGAATTGCCAAAGTTTCTTTCTCAATTTGAGCATAGGCTTGCTCAGTTTTAGTAAGGCTGCGTGATGCGAATGCTACAGGTTTGCCTTCTTGCATAAGACAAGCTCCTAACCCATCTTTTGATGCATCTGTCTCTATTTCTATTAGTTTTTTTCGAATCAAAATAGGAGAGTTAGTTGATAAATGTAATAAATTATTAAAAGAATTTTCACTGTCCTCTGTCCACTCAAACTCAATGTCATTTCTAGTTAGATTCCTTAAAGGAGCAGTTATTTTAGAAAGATTTGGTATAAACTTGCCTATAAATTTGACCATGCCCAAAAATCTCAAAATATCTGCCTTACACTTAGGAACAGGCATTTTTAAAATAGCTTCAATGTATTTCTTATTAGATTCAATACTCTTATGTGAAAAAATCTGACCCAAAAATTTAACACTATCCTTTTTGAACTGAATTTTCTTTTTGTTAAACTTTAGATTGTGTTCAGAAGCCTTATCTAATACGCACTTAAGGTTTTGGTCATGTTCAGCCTCAGTGGCACCTGTTACTATCAAATCGTCAAAATATAATCCCACTCCTGGGATGTCACCAAAAATTTCACAATTTTTCTCTTGAAAAACCTCAGGGGCTGAACAAATGCCAAAAGGTAATCTCTTAAACTTATAACGACCAAACGGAGTACCAGATGATATTAAATCTGAACTTTCATTATCCAACTCAACCTGCCAATAACCATCTTTCATATCAAGCACAGTAAAAATTTTTTTTTTCGTTAATTTGATAGCAATATCATCTTATGATGGAATAGGAAGCGTTCTCGTTGTATAGCTTGATTCAAGTCTTTTGGATCAAGACAAAGTCGAAGATCACCATCTGGTTTTTCAACTATAACCAGAGGGTGTACCCACTCTGGTGGTTTATCAACTTTTTCGATTATGTCCTTGGACACAAGATCATATAACTTTTTTTTCAAGGGTTCTAACAAAATGTGAGGCACTCTCCTAATAGCATTTATTTTTGGTTTTATGTCTGGCTTTAAAGTTATATGATGTTGTGTTTCAAACTTTCCTAAACCCTCAAAAGTATTTGAATATTTATTAACAAAATCCTCTAAAGTTTTAAACAATATTTGTTTGCTCAAAGAATCTACTCTATTTATCAAATTTAATTTTAAACATTCCTGTAAACCCAACAAGGGAATCTGACCTTCAGCACTAACTACAACAAAAGAAAGTCTTTCTTTGAACTTCTTAACTCTACACTCTAGCATAACTTCACCTAAACAATTTAATTTGAAATTCGGATCACCATATGACATCAAAGTAATATTTGCCTTGCGAATAGAATAATCTGGGGCAATTTCATTCAAAACATTCAAGGGTAATGTGCTTACCTCGGCTCCGGTGTATAACTTGAATGTTACAGGCTTACCATTGATCCATACCTCCTTTGTCCACATTTTTACTGTACTGTTTTCGATTTTTCTTCTAACTCTATCAATAGAACTCACATAAAACTCATAGTCACTTCCAGCTTCACTAGTTGACTCAGAACTGTCTTCTTCTTTGGACACACAATGGACTTTTCTCTTGAAAAATTTACTTTTATTAAAATCATTTTTATCTGGACATACCTTAGCAAAATGGTCACGACCCTGGCATTTTGCACATGTTTTTCCAGTAGCAGGGCACCTAATTCCAAACCTATGGTTATAACCACAATTCTTACATAGCTTATTAGGGTCTTCTGTTTTACTGAAGTTTCTGGTTGTACTAGCTCTATTGGCATCTACTCGAGATTCATTGTCCAAGTTCCTTACTTGGTATTTACTGATTTCTGTGGCTCTGCAGAAATTTATTGCTTTATCCAAAGTTAAAGAAGCCTCTCTCATTAGTTTTTCTTTACTAGAAGTGTCCCTCAAACCTATGACAATTATATCTCTTATCATCTCATCTTGATTGGAATATTCAGTTGTTTTGACTGCCTTTCTCAGCTCAGTCAAGAAGCTATCAAAAGATTGCCCTTCTTTTTGCACTATAGTATTAAATTTTGCTATTTCAAAAATAACATTTTTTTGAGGAGCACAATGATCTTCAAATTTCTTAATTATATCTGTCAAAATCTTGTCTTTACCTGCCTCAAATGAAAAACTGTTGAACAAGTCAAGGCCATCATCACCAATTATGGATAAAAAACATGCAATTTTTTTATCCTCAGCTTTGGCGTCTAATCCTGTGGCCTTTAAGAATAAGACAAACTTTTGAGAAAATTTCTTCCAGTTTTCAGAGATATTTCCATCAAGTACGAGCGGTTTGGGAGGCCTAAAATAATTTTCCATTTTCTTTTTTGTGCAGCAAAAACAACAAGCTGTGTGCTGGACAAAAACAACTTGAACAAGATGAATTAGACTATATTTTTTACACTTCCGACACGTTGTAGGTTCACTAGCAACCTGACACCATGTATAACTTTGTCAAGCACTTAGTTATAAAATAAAGCATCTTTACGACGTTCTAATATGATCCTCTATTAAGTAGATCTATTACAAAATTCTGTACATATAATTGTATCTATTATAACAATTGACAACTACTTATTCATGTCACCAAGGATGTCTAATCACAAACACATTGATAATAATAATAGTTACTAACTACAAATGTTCATACAAATAGGTAGATGAAACACAATTAACAATATTATAATAATACCATATTATACAAAGACCTCCACGGGCACAATCACCGGGACAGAATTGAAGAAACTCAACTACAAGTGCATCTTAACCGGACACATTTATGGAACGGAAACCCTGCCGCCTGGGGCTCAGGCTTAAGATGATCATTAGCCAGCGTCTGCCAAAAAAACGCTGCCTTCTTTTTGATCTGCCGATATTTTTTCTGACAGTAGATTAGTGAAGAAATCGATTTGTAAGAAAAACATTTTTGATAAATGTTGTTTATGATGAAGTCAAGGAATTGCCAAAATTGACTAAAAAACATGACGTCAACATAATTATGGGTGACTTCAATGCCTAAATAGGAAAGAGCCAATTTGAGGAGTTACTTGGATCGTATGGTCTTGGAGAAAGGAACGAGAGGGGTGATCGACTTTTACAATTCTGCCAGGAGAAATGCACGAGAGTGACAAATACATGGTAACAACTTCATCCTCGCCGACTCCTATACATGGAAGTCCCCAGGGAACCGTTCACACAATGTAGTGCGAAACCAAATAGATTACATCCTGATCAACCAAAGATTCACCTCAACCATCAAGAGAGCCGTCACATATCCTGGGGTAGATGTGCCTTCTGACCATGTAACATTGGTGGCCGTCTTGAAAATGTCTCTGTCAAGTCAAAAAAAAAAGCCAACCACACAGCGACGGGTGGCGTTAGGAAAATTGAGGGACCCAATAATAAAATCTGAGATATGTAATGAGATAAACACACAAATACAAACAATAACATCGAATATTGGAGAAGAGCCAACACAAGCCTGGACAAAGATAATGGACATTGCAACAAATTCAATGCAAAACAGATTAGGATATAAGGCAAAGAACAAAAAACGAAAATGGATGACAGATGAGATTTTGTTGTTAATGGATGAACGTCGAAAGCATAAGAACAAAACAGACAGCAACATGTACAAGTATATTCAAAGACACATAAGATCAAAGATTAGAATAGCAAAGAACGAATGGCTTAAACGTGAATGCTCAGAGATAGAGCAGCTGCAAAATCAACACGATCTCTTTAACCTGCACAAAAAACTGAAGGAGACTGCCGGCATATATAAAAAAAATGAGAGACCAACTATAACAGGAAATAATAACAATCAGATAGTCCTCGACAACAGAGAGAAGAACAATGCTTGGGAAAGGTATAATGAAGATGACAGACCCGCGGCTGGTATCAATAACTCTCTAACCGGCACATCGATCACGGATGAGATTGAAAGTGCCATACATAATTCAAAAAATAAAAAAGCGGCTGGCTCAGATGAAATCCCTTCAGAAATACTTAAACTCCTAGATGAAAGGGGCATCACAGCACTACATAAATTATTTAACTCTACTTATGAGACAGGTCACTATCCCAAACAGTGGTTGTGCTCTACTTTTATACCTCTGCCTAAGAAGATCAATGCAATAAAATGTGAAGATCATAGACTTATTAGCCTGATGAGCCATATTTTAAAAATATTTCTCAAAATCATACACCAGAGAATTTACAAGAAATGTGAAAGAGACATAAGTGAATCGCAATTTGGGTTCAGACAGGGGTTAGGTACACGACAAGCGATAGTCGCAACACAAGTGCTTGTCCAATGCTGCTACGATCAGAGAAAGGATGTGTGCCTATGTTTCATAGATTACGAAAAGGCATTCCATCGCGTAAAACACCACAAATTAATGCAGCTCATCAATAAGCTTGATATAGACCAGAAAGACATTAGATGCATTGAAAACCTGTACTAGAACCAAACCGCGCAAATCAAATTAGGCAATAATATGTCCAACACCATACAGATTAGAATAGGGGTGCGGCAGGCATGTGTGCTGTCTCCGCTCCTGTTCAACTTATATTCGGAAGCGATTTTCCAGGAGGCTTTGGAAGATGTGGAAATGGGAGTCAAAGTTGATGGAGTGTGGATTAACAATATCCTCTATGCTGACCAAACGGTCTTAATTTTTGATGACATACACGACCTACAACAACTAACACCAAAAAAACAAAGTTTATGATTATCTCTAGAAACCCAAATATGTTTGAAAACTCTACCATAACATTTAACGCAAGGCCCATAGAGAGAGTAGATAAATTTAAGTACTTGGACGTCTGGCTTTTCAAAGACTGGACATCAGACAAGGAAATAAAATGTCGCATTGAACAAGCTCGACAGGCAAACTTGAGGTTCCGAAGAGTGCTTACCTGTTCCGCTTTTGAACTTAACCTAAGACTCAGATTCATTAAATGCTACGTTTGGTCAGTGTTTCCTCACGGTATGGAAGGTTGGACATTAAAGGTGACTGCAATTAATAAATAAGAGGCTTCCGAAATGTGGCTGTATATCGCAGAATCCTCAAGTTACCTTGGACGGCTAGACTGATGAACGAAGAAGTCCTAAGACGTGTCAACAAAAAACGTGAACTGTTTGAATTGGTTAAAAAGAGGAAAACGGCATATCTGGGACATATAATGCAAAACACGAAATACCAATTCTTGCACCTATTGATCGAAGGTAAGATTGAAGGCCGGGGAGGGATCGGAAGAAAGAAAATGTTTTGGCAGCGAAATATCAGACAGTGGACAAAGCTACATGATGTGCACTCGTTAATACACACCGCAAGGAATAGAGAAGCAATGGAAAATGTTATCGCAAATATCCATTAGTGGATACGCATTGGAAGAAAAAGAAGAAAAATAGACATTTGCAATTTTGGAAGCACGGTTTGAGATCAAGCAAAATGGTTGTGCACCAGCTGAGAGAATTTCCATAAAAAGATTTTTAATCTTTTAATGACATGCTAAACATTATTCATAAATTAATTTCTAATGACAAATGGACAACCTTTGCATTATTAACTTGACCGACATCTATAAAATGCCATCTCTATTTAAACCTAGAGGAGAATTCTTTTCAATCGACGTGGCAACAAAATCCATTTTCCGCAGGCAAAGTCGTGGCTTTTTCATTTTAAATTTTTATCATTTGAAATATTTAAGCGGCGGTTTCTTGACTCAAAAGACTTTTACCGCGTATTCCGGAATTTGGAAATATTTATTTCACGGGTTGTTGTTTATTTATTCACCAACGTTTTGACTGTAATTGAAGTCGAATATTCATAATTTTCTCCATTATTTGATCAGCTATTCCACTTTTCTGGAAAATTTCACAAAAAATTTATAGGTAATTTGATTTTATATTTCTCTAAGAGAAATAAGTTTAGTGCAGTACCTTTTAGGGTCAGCCTTCACATTCTAAATCTAGAGCATATAGGCCTAATAATAAAATAACTATATTTCTAGGACAAACTAGAATTGTATTTTTCCTAGTAGGTATTATATAACATCCTTGCGACACCGAAATGGGTAATTTCGTACACACAGATGCATATTTCATGTCCTTGCAAGTGCTACCGACAGTGTTTCACAGCGATTCAGCCAACCTAATTTCCGCCTATTTCGTAGCCACTTTGGTAATTTTCCATCTGAAAAATTCTGAAAGCCTTTTCGGTCTATGGCGTGTATTTCATATGCGCAGCTGTAAATATTGTTAGAAATCCCATAAAGGTAGAGAACATTCTGATTTAACGAGGGATCAAAAAAAGTTCTTGCCTTTTATAAGAGCTCCGTTTTGATTAATTGATAATGTTAATTAAGTGTGCAGGGTTATTTACTCGAAACAATCTTAAGAAATATAATTGAACAGCTCGACAAAGACCAGAAGTCCTCCTGAAGCAAGTTCATTTAGGGTGTTTTATTCCATCGTAAATGTTACAGTGGCCGAGTAAAATCTTATTTAAATGAGACTAACAATCTTCGGGAATAAACAAAACTGCTGGAGGGAATATTTAAATTTCTTAATTTGGAGCGGGCACGGTTGGCTTCATTTATTTTCAAATAGTGAATGTCAATATAGAGTAGATTTGAAAAAAAAAAAAAAAAACATTTAGGATTTCACTGCCACAGTGCAGTTTTCAAGGTCCAAATTTACCAATTAATTCAAAATTCCAGCGAAATTAGTTATTAATCCACCCTCTTACGATTTCGAATATGTCTGGTAGGGAAATTTCAATTAGTCTGACTAATATTTTAGGAGCTTTGGAAACTTAATTTAAATTCCGATATTTCTAGCAGCGGTACAGGAGATTAACGATAAAACAGTCTTAAGAATATTGCAAATATTTCTTTGAGGGGCAATAAATTTCAATTTAACTTATAGCAAAATATAGTCGTAGTTCCAACGTGAGGACACTTTAACGAAATTAAGGCTGGACGGAAAATGACTCTCAGTGCCGTGTGTGTCATATACACAATCGTAATGTAATCTTGGTGAGTATTTTTTTGTAAAGTTTTGCAATTTTTGCATTACCTACTCGATGATGATGATATTTGGACCTGGTGTGTGGACCTGGTAGATGTTGTTTTTTTTTTTTGCTACATAGAAACATCGACTGCATTAAAACTGCGGCGAACGCATCGATCTCCGATTGAGGGTAAAGACCCGTAACCGTAGTAACATGATATGCAGTAGAGATGCACGCAATCTCGGCGGTGACCTGTCAAACGTTACATAGGTACTCCTTCCTTACAAGAGCTACAAAATATAATAAACCAGTCCATCATAGCGAAATGTTCGGCCTACATCTAAAAGTCTTTAGAACCAAAATAGCAGTCTTAAAGACACTTACTCAAAGACACCAATGGACGCAAAGGGATAAACAATAGAACAGGTCGTCGGTCTCCGCACGTAGTGGCGTAACTGACAAAATGGAAAATTTTGAGTTACGCTAGTAAAATACATATTTTTAGGTGCTCTATAACCTCAAGCATTATTAAACGTATAGGTGTAACTGTTTTGGTGGAATTTGATTCTTAGATTTTGGCGTATCTGCCACATAATATAATTAATTTTCCACGTATAGGCGTATATTCACTTACGCCCTTACGAGAGATTGAAAAATTTTTATCCAATAATTTTTTGCAGTGGCGTATCTACAATCTGCGAGTCATGTTTTTATGTTTTTATACTCATAACATTACCTACGAAAATTTAGCTTCCAGTTTCCAGTATTTGCCTAGAAGCGGACCGTTTGTAAGAATTTTTTCGAATTTGGTTAGTTTTTTTATTTTTCTAATATATTATTTTTATTGTGATAGTGCATTGCCAGTTTCTAAATAGAATTATTCATTTTTGACTGTGTTTTTTAATTTTTTTTGGGAAGACTATTTTGGCGTAAATGAAACTATTCAGCAAAAAAATATAACGTAGAGGCGTAACTAAATATATTATTTTGGCGTAACTGAAAAACTTCAAAAAAACATTATCACATAGAGGCGTAACTATTCTAAATATTTATTTTTCCGAAAAACCGGAAAGGCTTACAATTTCTTATTAGTATCTATGTAAAGCGTAACTATTGAGCAATCAAATAAAAAAACAACAATTAGCAGGGTTCTAATATTTTTCACTGTACAGCTATTTAATTTGGTTACACTTTCGTTTTTTTCCTCTCCTGGAAAATTTACAAAATGCTAGTTACGCCACTACGTGCGGAGACCGACGAGGTATCCTCAATAAAATATCTGGGAACGAATATCAATAGCCCAGTGTAATCAGAAAAAAGAAATACTAAGAAGAATCGAACAAGCGAGGAAAACACTCATGAGCATGAAAACATTTTTTACAAGATCAGACCTTAGTCTAGAGCTCAGAACTCGAATGGTCAAATAATATATTTTTTCTGTCTTAGTCTATAGATGTGAAAGTTGGACAATGGACTCACAAACAGAAAAAAGAATAGTGGCTTTGGAAATGTATACACGCCTGGCAAGTAAACAACTTGCACGCCAATTTCAATGCGATAGAATGAAATGTCTAGAGAAAGTCTAAGGTTGAATAGATAACGATCTTTCCACTCCATGTGTATATACGGCCCGTGTAGGTGTGTGTCGCACCCTGTACATGCAGAGGCACTGGTATCCAGGCTGAGCCGCGGGAGTAGACTATATGACCTACATCTGTGAAAGCTCTAGTGGAACCCGCTATCCATTAATTGGTAGGGGAATGCCAAGGATGATACACACCTATAGGATTGCTTATCGGCCTCGTTTTTGGTAATCGCCGCCATATTGGTGTTGTTGAGTCCCGATTGACAATCTTGTTCGGAGGTTGATTCAAGAATGATCTCTGAGGAAAAAGCTGTAAAATAAAATATAATATGGAAACTTGATAAATATGCTGAGTAAGCGGAATGATGAATAAGCGTGGTAGCTTCGTTGCAGGTCAGTGGCGCGACAGTAGCAGCAAAGCAGTGGCGTTACATAACATATTCCTCCCCCGTTAAAATTAATCAATAGATTGATTTGATTGATTTATTTTATTTACCTTTGGAAATTAATCATGTCCTTCTTGGCATCAGAGGGTTTCGGTATTGCTGAGTATCATCTGGTTTGTTAGTGGTACCAACAACTGCTTTCAACTCGAGTGCTTCTGGTTCTTGTCGAGCTCTTGGAATGTGCTGTAAAAATCTGACTGTTTCATTGGAATTCAAAAAGATACTGCTGTTGGATATCGATGAATCATGACTGTGTATACTGATTCCATGTGCAACCGTTTTTGCGGGGAAAAATCGGCCAAAATAAGGTATTCATTTAAAGCTACAGTAGTACTTGGAACAGCAGCAACATATTGTAATCAAGATTATAAAGATGATTGCTACAGATAGGATGGTGTTGAAGATTGGGTGATATCCGGAACGGAATGGTCTATTAATTGATTTTATGTTGCAAAGTTTCTTCGAACATTTCCAGTTTGTGCTTTGCGTGACGTAATTCATCTAGATCTATGTTATTTAGATGAATTGAATTCATGACATATGTTTTTTGATTTTGCATATATTTTTTCCACAACTCGGAATTTATAAATGAAAAAGGAAATATTTGAAAACGAAAGGAGAGTAAAATATTCATCGTATAATTTTACAGTGCCTAGAGATTTGTAAAATATGCCTGCTTGGTTATTAATCGGTGTTATCTGATAAGCCTGCTCCTCGGTTTGCGATAGGTGGGCGCAACACATCGTAATTATGAGATGAGCACGTAGCGTGTTATGTATGAGCTTCATTTTTGTCCCAAATAAATGGTTTTAATAAGTTCTTGTGATACGAAACTAGCTTATTTTTTATTTTTAAAAGAACCGAATTAGTCGAGTTTATTTTTATTTTATATGGTCCCTTATAATTCGGGGAAAGTTCTTTACTTATTCCGGGCTTTGAAGCTTTATCCAGGACATAAACTTGGTCGCCTACACAAAAATTAAAATCATTAATTATTTTATCGTAGTAGGTTTTTCATTACATTTTAGAATTGATAATGTTTTCTCTAGCAATTTGAAACGATTTATTTAATCTCAACTGAAGTTGTTTGTTATAGGTATCATATGTGTAGTGGAATTCTGGGTCTTTTGTTATTTTATTGGGTAATGTTACTTTATGGCCAAACACTAACTCAGATGGTGTAAATTGAGTAGTTGATATACCGGGTGGGGCACGAAAAACTTTCCACCCAGGTTTTCTCAGGTGTTAGGTGTTTAATCAAAAATCGCTCAGACACGTCAATTTTTGTTTTTTGGGGGACACATTTTATTGGTATTTTCACCCTCTACCTGTGAACCCCTAAGTGGGGGTAACAGGTACCCTCAAAATTTCAAATGAAAAGGATGGTCGAGCGATATGTCATTTGGTAGTATTTTCATTGAGATTATATCCCCGAAGTTTTAAGTTGCTACTATTAACCCTGCCGAAATAGCGGCATGTCAAAGTTAGGATAATTGCTTTTCTTCGATAATCTAAACTGTATAGTTTTTACCTGTCACACCTATGCGTAGGTTACAGGTAAAAACCACACAGCATTTTTCCATTGATTTTTCCTAACTTTGATAAGCCGCCATTTCGACAGGATAAATAGTAGCAACTTGAAACTTCGGGGATATAATCTTAATGCAAATAGCTATCAAATGACGTATCACTCGACCCCCCATTTCATTTAAAATTTTGTGGGTACCTGTCACCCCCACTTAGGGGTTCACAGGTAGGGGGTGAAAATACCAATAAAATGTGTCCCCCAAAAAACAAAAATTGACGTGTCTGAGCGATTTTTGATTAAACACCTAACACCTGAGAAAACCTGGGTGGAAAGTTTTTCGTGCCCCACCCGGTATATACGATATATGTATACGAAAACATGGCAGGTTGAATTAATTCGTCCCAATTGTCTTGACCTTTATTGGTAAAATGCTTTAAATAATCTTTTAGCGTAGAATGAGAGCGTTGTAAGGCTCCATTACTTTGAGGTCAAATCGGGGATGACCAGCAAGAGAGGTAGAATGATTTTTCTTTAAAATTTCGGCAATTTCTTCTTTCGTATTCGGTTTAATTCTATTTGAGTCTATCAGAATGATTTTTTGATTATTATCAAATACGTAGAAAATTATTTCATTTAGCTTATCGTATTTAATAGTAGGATTGTGTACTTGGGTCAGTGATTTTCACCTTTAAGTTCTGAAGAGCGTAAAATATATCCTTAGGAGATGGTTTATCAAAATGATTTAAATGATTTATTAGAACATATTATGTGATTGAAGTATCATTTTGTCATACTAATGTGTCATAAAACTTTGTGTCATCAACATTAATTTTATACAAATCGTATATTTGATTTAACGTTTCATAATCAGCATCGGATTCATCAAAACCTTTTGAAAATAGCAATATATTTGGAACCATTTTGAATATATTTTCCTTAATTAGATATATAGGATAATCGATTGAATCTTGATTTTGATAATGAAATTGAATAAAATCGGCATATGGTTTTTCTTGAAAATCGATATGTAATACTCGATTTCTAGATAGGGCGTCGGCTACTGAATTTAAACGACCCTGTTTGTAACAGATCTCGTAGTCATATTCCTCAAGCGTAAGCCTCCAACGAACCAATCGCGAAGATAGGTCTTTACAATTGAATAGCCAGGTCAAAGGTCAAAATCTGTAACAATTTTAAATTACCTACCATAACGGTACGGACGAAAATGCTTCACCGACCAAACTATGGATAATAGTTCTTTTTCAACAGATGAATATGAAATCTCTGCTCTATTTAGCGTACGGCTAGCATGAGCAATAGGAAGATCGTTATTTGGTCCACCTTGCGACAAAACTGATCCAATTGCAAAATTGGATGCGTCGGTTGTTAATGTGAATTCCTCATTGAAATTTGGGAATTGCAATAATGGTACCTTTGTTAAAAAACTTTTAAATTCGTCTAGAGAGACTTTTTTAAATAAAATTGTCAGTGGTTTTGCTATTTTTGCGAAATTTGGTATAAATCGTCTGTAATAGCCTAAAGAGATTGTTTAATATTTCTTTGAGATTCGGGCATTGGGAAATTCAAAACACTTTCGATTTTCTTTTCATCTGTCTGAACGCCATTTTCTGAAATTTTGTGACCTAAGTAGAATACTTCTTTTTTCATGAACTCACATTCATCAGGTTGTAATTTTAAATTATTTCGGGACAATCTCTGAGTTATTAGTTTTAATTTTTGTTCATGATCGGAAACATTTGATCCAACGACAATTAAATCATCGAGGTAAACAAAGCATTGATTTCCCTGAAGTCCGGTTAAAACCGTATTCATGAATCTTTGGAATACTGCTGGTGCACATTTAAGACCAAATGGCATTTGTAAAAACTCATATTGTGCATTAGGCGTAGAAAAAGCAGTTTTTGGTGCATCTTCCGGGTCCATTTTGATTTGGTGGAAGCATGAGGCTAGATCCAGCACTGTGAAATAATATGCATTTCCTAACTGGTCTAAGATTTCGTCAATAGTTGGAATTAACTGAATTTGGCCTACAGTGACATCATTAAGGCTTCTGAAATCGACTACAATCCGCCATTTGCGATGTCCTGATGAATATATTTTTTTCAGGTACCACCCACAGTGGTGCATTACCTATATGGGAAAACTGATGGTTGAATTACCTTCTGTTTCAACATTTTTTCAATTTGGTTTGAAATTTCAGATTCATGACATTTTCGAAGTCTATAAATTTTGGAATGAATTGGGGTATTAGTAGGCGTATTTATTTTACATTGAATTGCTTGAGAATTGAGATGTTTTTAAATTATTTTCTAACGTCGAAATGCGATCAGCCGTGTGAGAATCAGACGTTTCTGATTGCGTAGCAGGGATGATAAAGTTTACTTGCACGGCTTTTTCCAAAGTGTTTACGATAGTAGTTATAGCAGTATCGTTTTCATCAACTTTCGAAATAGCTTTTGCTAAGTAAACTCCTTATAAGATTACTGCATCGCAACAGTAGCCTTCTTTTACTTGGTTACTGTTGATAACATTTATGCGTATTATGGCTTCAGATTGCGGCTGTAGGATATAATTACAGTTTATATTTTAATGGTAATGGAAAACATTTTAATTTTAGTTCGAGAGTTTTATAAGTTAATTCAGCGTCCTCGGATTTTAAATATCGTTGCCAATTAATCCATCGAACAGAATATTAGTGTTTTCTGGAATGATGTGAAATTTCTTCTTGATAGTAATATTTTGCAATCGCAACTTTTTGCAGATTTTTTAAAGATTTTTCGCCAACTCAACTGTTTTGTTTTTCGTTTCCTGATCGATGTCGGTAACTTCAAAGAGTTGCTGTGTTCATTGCAACTCTGTCGGCTTGGTGTAAACGGCTGTGTTATCAACTTGAGTTGCGGCCATTAATCATCTTTGTAGCACCATCATATTTCCTTTCTTTAATAAGGATCCCACCCAATACCTGCGTGTACGACTTTTTTTTTCTAAATCACGTACCAACAGGCAACCACACACAAGAAAAAAAAAAGCGTTCCTCATCACTAACCGTGTTAATTTTTTTGAATAAATAATATAAAATAATGAACACCCATCTACTTTCTGAATTGAACTAAACAAAACTGTAATGTTTTTGTGATGTAAAGCGACAAAAAACAAAAACTCGACAGCAACTAATTTATGTCTGTTTAGTGTGAACAGTTTTATCGTTAAAAACAGTTGAGTTTTTGTTTTTTAAAACAGCAACAAAACAGCAACTCAGCTAGTCGGTTTGGTGTAAAACCGCCATAACAATAGTTTGAAATTAAAGAAATTTCCATTTTTATCGAGACAAGGTAGATAAATGTAGCAGAGATTAATATTAGAGCTAATAGTATATGAGAATGCGTTCGTTTCTGTAGATATTTGGTTTTGAGTTTGAGATTGACTTTCAGATTGAGATGTGCCAGAATTTCGTTTATTCAGTCCAGCAATGTGACACTCACGGTGGATTGGTTGGCGTTTAGAGACTGATTTTGCTGAATATTTAGATTGGACATTGAATTTCTTCTTTTATTGTTATATTCCCTTTTGCAACATTCGGTAATAATATGACCTTTTTTCTTACAATAGTTACAGAATTTAATTTTATTTGAATTCGAAGTATCTGGACAGGAGTCTGTTTTTGGAGGTGTGTTAGATTTGAAAGTTTGCCCTTGTGCTGAGTTGAAATGAACGGTGTTTCGACTTTAAGCTCAATTTATAAACTCGCCGTCGGGATTCCGTTTGCGTCTGTGTTTGCGTCGGCCTCACTGGTTAACGTAGTCTCTATGTTGACGGCGAACTGTGAGGCCGACGGCGAGTATAAACGATCTTATGAGATTTCTAATATTCATTTGGTAACGGCGTGCTCGACGCAAACGTAAACGCAAACGGAATCTCGACGACGAGTTTATAAATTGGGCTTTAGAATAACACTCTTTGAATGAATGACCTTCCTTTTTACAGTGATTGCAATATTTTTCGAAAGAATAGGTTCCTTGCATCAAATTTTTTATTGCTGATTTCGATAGTCCATGAAAAATAAGTTAACACGTGTTTTTTCTTTTTCTTCTTATGCCCGTATTACATCTGTGTATTTTTCCGTGTATTTATTCATGTAGTTCAGGGTGACAACCGAAAAACTTCAAACGCAACATAAATCAGCATTATGAGAAACAAAATAATGTTGGCACCCTGAACTACATGAATTAATACACGCAAAAATACACAGATGTAATACACGCATTAGTCCAAAATTGACGGAGATACAACACTATGAAATCTGCCTATGACGTCACTTATCTAATAAATAAGTGACGTTGCACATGCTCAGTATATCTATATATACAAAACTTAATATTTGAATAACTTCCGGAATAATCATATTTGGGCGAAATAAAAAAAAAGTAACGATTGTTTTTCGATTTCCTACAGTTTGCAATAAACAATAATCAATTTAATTTTCCATGCAAGTACCCTAGAGCGCGTCATTAATATTTTTGGGTTTAGCTCTTCTGTGATATATGTGCATAACGTCTCTAATAACTCCAAATAGTCGGGTATGCGCTAGCTCACTATTAGTGTATTGTTAGATTAACAATGGGTTTTTTGTGACTAGAGTACCATTCCTTTGGGTACGGAGAATTGAATATTTTAGTAATAAATAGATCATCACTCAAATTAGTGTGTTTCATTTATAGTATATTACAGTGGCGACGAGGATTTAAAAATAAAAAAACCTGTTTTAGTTCACTTTCGGAAATTTTCACGAAAATAGTGCTATCGGGTTGATCAGTACTTCTTAGTGTGCATTAGTGTGATTTTATAGCAAAATGGCACCGCCATTAGAAGCCAGTGCTGTCACCATTAAGACCGAATACGTCGGACTTTTGGGGTCTTTGAATACGTTTGACCCCAAAATATCAAAATTTTCGGTGTTTGCAGAAAGACTTAAGCAATTTTTTATTGCTAACAATATCACGGATAGTGACAGGAAACGAGTAATTTTACTGAATACTCTTTCTGAAGATTGTTACGTTTTGGTGAGGAACTTGTGTGTTCCTGATCCGCCTGAGTCAAATAGTGTTGAGCAGCTCATGAAGATACTTACTGATCATTTTTCGCCTGTCAAGTCATACTTTGCTGAAAGGCTAAGGTTTTACAATTGTAAACGTCAGCAGGGTGAATCGATTGCTGATTGGCAAGCAAAAGTAAAGAGTTTAGCCGCCAATTGTGGTTTTGGTACAGAACTTTCTGTGGTAATGCGCGATATTTTTGTCACAGGAATTAACGATGACAAAATTATGGATCGTCTTTTTGAGGAAGATGCCTCAAAAACTACCTTCGAAAAAGTGGTAAAAATTGCCCTTAGTAAAGAGTCAGCTTTAAAGGATCATGATGTTAGAGGAAACCTAGGTGTTGGTATAAAACAAGAGCCAGTATACTTCCAGAAACCCAGACGTCAAAACTTCCCAAGATCCCAAAATGGAAATGGGATAGGTTCTAAAAAAGGAAATTTTTCAGGTGCAGGAGGAAGTGATACAGCCCGGATTAAGTGCACAGTGTGTGGTCGTAAAAATCATTCTATAAAAGATTGCGTTTATAAAAATTGTAATTGCCATAACTGTGGCATGAAAGGTCATTTAGCACCCCAATGTAAACGTAGCTGTCGACATAATTTTTTACAAGAGAATCAAGACTCTGAAGAATCTATATTTAATATTCGGGACTTGGATGTAAATAGGATAGAAAGTTCAGGTAATATCATGCCATTTTTTATTAACTTAATTGTTGAAAATATACCAATAAATTTTGAAATTGATTCTGGTTTCGCTCATTCAGCAATCTCAGAAAAATAATATTTTAAACATTTTAGTGGCAAAGAGGTATTTACTAACGATTTGTCTTTAACTGATTATATCGGCCTCACCTTCAAACCAATTGGTTGTTTAAAATTAAATATTAAATTTGAGAAAAAAGAATATATTCTAAAAACTTATGTAATAAAAAATGGAGGCCCTCCACTGATCGGCAGAAATGCTTTATCTATGCTTAATTTTAGTTTTTGTAAATTAAATACGGATAATTCTAAGCTTTTAGAAAAAAATTCCATGTATACAGTGTCTAGCATAGTACAAGGTTGCACGGATTCTTCTACAAGTATTTCTAGTTTATTAAAAAATTACCAAGAAATTTTTGATTCAAAGATTGGCACATTTAATAAATTTAAAGTTACCACAAACGTAAAAAATGGAGCAATTCCAAAATTTTGCAAAGCAAGGCCAATTCCTTTTGCTTTAAAGCCTAAAATAGAAAAGGAACTTGACCGTCTTGTCCAAAATGGAGTATTAGTAAAAACTGAATTTTCAGAATGGGCAACTCCTATTGTACCAGTTTTAAAAAATAATGGGGATATACGCATATGCGGAGATTTTAAAATAACATTAAACCCTTTTTTAGAAAATGTTCATTTTCCTTTACCTCGCGTCGAATATTTATTCGCACAATTACAGGGTGGACAAAAGTTTTCCAAGATAGATTTGTCTGAAGCTTATCAGCAGATTGTGCTTATAGAAGAATCTAGAAAACTTGTGACAATTTCCACACATAAGGGTCTTTTTTCTTACACCAGATTACCATTTGGAATAACGAGCGCTCCGGCCATATTTCAAAATATAATGGAACAAATATTTATATGTCCGGGAGTCGTTTGTTTTTTGGACGATATTTTGGTCACTGGGGAAAACGATTTTTCACACTTGGAGCGCCTAGAGTATGTTTTCCGTCGACTTCAAGAATGTGGTTTGAAAGTTAGGAAAGAAAAATGTTCGCTATTTCAAGACTCTGTAAATTATCTTGGTCACAGAATTGACAAAGCAGGGTTACATACCTCAGAAGAGAGAGTGTTAGCAATTAAAAAATGTCACGTCCCTAAAAATGTCACTGAACTTAAGTCGTTTTTGGGAATGATAAATTATTATTGTAAATTCATTCAAAATGCTTCGGATATACTAAAACCCTTATATAGTCTTTTGAAAAAAGATGCTAAGTGGCATTGGTCATTAGAATGCTCGAAAAGTTTCGAAACTTCTAAAAATATGTTATTGTCGTCAAAGGTTTTGACACATTTTGATCCCTCTAAAAAAATTAAATTAACAGTGGACGCATCTCAGTTCGCTTTGGGGCCACTTTAAGTCATGTTTTTGACAATAATATAGAAAAACCAATAGTTTTTGCGTCACGTCTTCTGAATAAGGCTGAAGTTTCTTATTCACAAATTGAAAAAGAGGCGTTAGCTATTATTTTTGGAGTAAAGAAGTTTTTCCAGTATATTTATAATCAAAAATTCTTATTGATAACCGATCATAAACCCTTGTTGACCATTTTTGGTGATAAAAAAGGAATACCGGTTTTTGCAGCAAATCGTTTGCAACGCTGGGCTCATATTTTGTCCGCATTTACTTTCGACATAAAATATGTTAGTTCTGCTAAAAATACAGCAGATTTTTTATCTAGAAGTCCTTTAATGAATTCGGTTCAGTACGAGGACGACAAAATATTATTTTTAAAAATAAATTCCGAAGTATCTTATTTGAATTTGTTGAAAGAAGGTCAAATACCTATTGATTTTTTTCAAGTAAAAAACGAAACAAATAAAGATCCGGTCTTGTCTAAGGTACCTTTTTATTTACGCTTTGGATGGCCAAATGTTTGTCCATCTGAGGGATTTAAACCGTATTTCAATAAAAGAAATGAACTAAGCATTGAACAAGGATGTATATTGTGGGGTTTCAGATTAATTATTCCACCCAAATTGCAAGATTTTGTGTTGAATGAACTTCATTCTACACATATGGGAATAGCAGTGGCGGCTCGTCAGAGGAGGCAGGGGAGGCTAAGCCTCCCCCAAAAAATTGAAAATTCAATCTCAGTTTTTTATTCCTGATTTCTAATTAAAATAATAATTCACAAATTAAACTTTCCAAATTTCGATATTTCAATGTAATTTAGAAAAATCTGACAACATTATTTCAATCCATCCCGTGTCTCCACGACAAAAATTTGTGAATTTGGAATACTCAGTAATACGAGCCCGAATAGAACTCCGGCCCGAAGAGCTAAAGTTATACGCGAGTTTAAAGGGCCGGAGTAATATGCGAGCCCGAAGGGCCGGAGTTATACGCGAGCCCGAAGGGCTAGAGTTATTTTAATCACGGGGTCCCCCAGTCTATAATTCTATTGGTCAGCGGATCATTTGGAGCCAATCAAAAATCGGAAATATTCAAAATAAAATCATTAACATTTCTGAAAAATATTTTCTTTAAAATTCCCAAATATTTTTTGGAATCCCCAAATATCTGTTAAAGTCTCAGAATTTCATAATTTAGTGGAATTTCCAGGAATTTCGGTAGAATAATTATGTAGTTCTAAAAAAGGAATTAGATGTGAAATTTTTGCGGAGTTTCCATAGAATTCATATTGAATTTTAATTCATTTCGAATTATTTGACATTTCAGTGAAATTCCGATCGAATTACACGAAATCAATGCCGAAGAATTTCCAGCTAAAAACATGTAATTTCGGTGATATTCCGAAAAATTCCCATTCCCATGTAATGACATGAAATCTCAATATATTTCGGTGAATTTTTAAGAAATTACTTGAAGCTGCATTAATATTCCCAGAAATTCCTGGCAATTAGAAGAGAATTTCAGTGAAATTCCGAAAAATTCTTATGGTAATAAATTAAATTTTGAAAAATTCCTTGAAGTTTCATTGGACTTTCGAGAAATTTTTAAGAAATTACATGAAATGTCAATGAAATTCCGAAGAATTTTATGAAAATTTTGTGGAATTCCAGGATTTCAGTGGTAAAATTTTGGGGAATTTTAGTAAAGTTAAAAAAAAAAATATGGAATTTTGAAATTGAAATCTTAGTGGAATTCCGAGGAATTTCATGAAATTCTATACTGTAATGCCGAAAAAATTTTGTCCAAGAATTCCATAAAATCTTTGAAATGTTAAGGTATTTCTATGGAATTACTTAAAATTTTCGCGGAATTTCCACGGAATAATTTAAAATTTCAGTGAAATTCCAAAGAATTTTTGACAATCTTATCCGGAGGTTGATTCAAGAATGATCTCTTAGGAAAAAGCTGTAAAATAAAATATAATATGGAAACTTAATAACTATGCTGAGTAAGCGGAATGCTGAATAAGCGTGATAGCATCGTTGCAGGTCAGTGGCGCGACAGTTCCAGCAAAGCAGTGGCGTAACATAACAGTGTGTCACCATTTCCGACGTCATAACTAAGTCGTCAGCTGTTTAACCAGCCTACGTCACTGCGAGAAATAAGATGCTGCCTACGTCACAACTGATGATTTGGTGGCCTTATGAGGAGAGGCTATCCTGTAGTAGTAGTGGGTATCATCCTTGGGGCAATGCGACAGAAGCTGGAGTACCGATATGTAGTAAAGGCACGCGAAAGCGCCTCAGCGGCCGCTTGTCTAACATTGTTATGGGAACATAACTAACACGAGTACTGCGGGCCTGGCTTCTCATGCTCTCTCTTTTGGTGTCGGCCGCTCAAGGGCAGTTGCAAGCAGAACCCTAGGCACCACATTGGGAATTATTTGCCGTTTGTCCGACAGTAAAGTTAGGGCGGGCGTGGAGGACCCTTTCCTCAATTCCGTTCCGAATGGGTATACAACTCCCTGTCAGGATGATACCGGAACCTTAAACCGAGACTTCAAAAGCGTAGTGTCGGCCAATTGCGAAGGATAGAGATCCAAGCCAGTTGGTAGTAAGTAGTACCGCCAGCCGGCCAGCCGAAATATAATATCAATATTGCAATTATATAATAATGACAACATTTTTCAGAGATGCAATTCCGTAAGCCAATCATCAGGTATTTAGAATATAACGTTCTAGTTAACATGCTATCGTGCCTTGTACGTATTTAATTTCAAACTCATTTTTTTTTTTGAAATCTCTTTCCAATCTGTCGCGCCAAACAAAACCTAAAATTAAAACTCTCTCTTCCCACTGTGTATCCAGGGTGAAATTGAATAAGCGCTTCGGATTACGCGCATGACTACCGCTTAATTAAAAAGAATTTCAGCTTTTGTAATCCCAATTTCAATTCTCCTTTTTTTTTGTCTGTTGAAAACCTACTAAACTGTCGATAAAGCTAGTACCTACAAAGTAGGAGAAACTCGATTCAATTACTCTTTTTTGAGTTTGTTTTTTCCAATAAACTCTTTGATAAAATAATTGTTTGTTTTTTTCTGGACTTAATCTCAGATTTTAACCTTCTATTTAATTTTTTTAAACAAATACATGTCTAATGGGCCTCATAAACTACGTTCTTTCTCATCGGTTTTCATCGCCGCGATGAAACACGTCGTTCCAAAACCGAAGTGTGTGGTAAAAACCGCCGTGTTTTTCTACCACACAGTTCGGTTTTGGCACGATGTGTTTCATCGCGGCGATGAAAACCGATGAGAAAGAACGTAGTGTATGGGGCCCATTACTTTTGGAATAAATTGTGATCATCTGATAAAGTAAAACGAGTTAAGCGTCAAATCAGCTAGTAGTTTCGAAAAAAAATCTCCAGGGGTATATTATCATCGAAAAATTAATGGCTTTATACCCCAAAGGCATTTTGAGGAAAGATGTTATTGGATCTGATGTAAAAATGTATGTATCGAGCTTAGATAAGATAAGACTCTTTATTAGATCAATCAATACATACACTTGAATTGAACTTAAAAAAAAAAAACACAAAATTTATAATTTTTTAGAACACATACTAACATAAAACGTACACTAAAGCTAAAGCTGGAACAAAATCTACGAAACTAAGAGTTTCTATTCCACAGCTGATCCCGACGTCCAGAGTTGCAGCACATAAAGGGAGAGTGCAAGTACCTTATTGTTAATTACTATTGTTACTGTTACTAGATAGGTAATTGAATTTTTTGCGATTTTATCCATATCCCTAAATTTTCGACCTGATCATCAGAAAAGAATTCCTCCAAACATGATAGGTGTTAGCGAAATTTCCAAAAATGAAAAATAAATTGCTTAGCCATCGAATCACTGTCTCAGAAATCATGTCTTGGAAAGCGAGAATAGTCGTCGATGATAGTGAGTATATTGAATCGGATGGAAGAGGGCCTTTAAAGTCCAGAAATATTCTCTCGAAAGCCGAAGATGCTTTAATAAGTGTTCCTTGATTTTTAATAAATTTAGGTTTGAGTTCTGCATAGACTGGGCAAGACGATGACATAATACGAATATCTTCTACAGAGTAGGGCATATTGCGAAATCTGACCCAGTGGACCATTCTAGTGATTCCAGGATGACACAAAGCTTGATGTGAATCGGATAAAGTTTTCTATTTGAACCACATATTCGAGAAAATGTATCAGCTACTACGTTTTCTCGTCATGATCTATATACTATATCATAGCTGTAACATAATAGTTCAAGTCGCCATCTTAAAATCCTCTAATTTTTTATTTTGCAACTGTGTTATGGTATTTTCAATACCCATTTAGAATTAGCCCATCCTTATTTATCAATCACGATGAAACAAAAAATTACCAACAAAAACGAACGTCGATTGCTAATACGTCAATTTCATGTACAAATAGGAAAATCCTAACCCAATTTTATTTGTGTGTTCAAGAAGCGACATATGTTAAGTCACTAGAATGACTGGTATAGTTGAATTCACGATAGAGTTTGAATTTTGACCGTTATTTTCAACCGTTGAAAGTAAATAAAATCCCCAGATCTGTCCCATTTTCTGTCAATTAGCAAATATTGACACATGACATTTCGATTTGACATATAAAAATAACAGATTCGGATCTTTGAATTTCGAATTTTTGTGTGAAATCGTTTCAGTTTTTTGCCGTTTTCTACATTATTTTTTGATATTTTGTTATATTCGCAATCGGTTTTTTGTTTTTTTATGTAGTGTTCTGTGCCTTTGTGTTTCGGTGTTGCGTTTCAAACCTGATGTATCACTTTTCTAAATACGACCCTGTCATTTATCCCAGCGGACGGAATCAAAGTGCTAACGCATGCTGGCAACCTAAAGAAAAAGTCACTAAAAATGTCAACGCGAACTGTCAACTTCACTTTCTATCGTGATTTGAACTATACTTCCAAATAGGTATTAAAAATACAATATAGGTACATCGATAAATGAGGCAAAAGTTTTATTAATATATGTTTCAGAGCTCCCTGTATCTACTAAAGCATCAGCAACGACATTGTTTAATTTAATTTTGATAAGGCATTTGGTTAAACTTCCAGGTGCCACACAAAGAAGCCCAGAAGCAGGTATAATTGAGGCTTTGACTTTTTTTTTGCTTAGACATACCTTGGAGAAATGTCCACGTTTACCGCATTCAGTACACGTTGAATCTTTAGCAGGGCATAACGTGCGGAAATGTCTTTTAGTACTTCCACAGAAATACCATTTGAACACTTTCGTAGCAGCGGAAATGAGGTCTTCTTCATGTGTTTCTCTACTTTCATATTGATTGAGTTAATCACACCTTGAGAGATGCTATATGCATCTGAATGTTTTTGTGCCGATTCTAGAGATAGAGCTTGATTCACTATACCTCACATAGATGTATCCCCCGCCATGTTCTATCATGTTGTATTCTTCCAGCTTAATGAATGTTGCCTCCTCCGGTTTCAGCTATGTTTCGGACAGATAAATGATGTGGTGATCTGTGGCTGTCTTATTCAATTACAACTTCAAGCTCTAGTGTTTTGTTAGGGCCTGGTTTCCTTGAACATTCGGTCATAAAGAGCGGACAGTCCGTCGATCGTCGAAGATAGCGATTTCTGCTCGAAGTGGTTTACTATAAATAGAAAAAGGAAAAAGTTTACTTGTGTCCGCGACATGTGCGCGGTCTGTGTATTTTGATATTAAAAATGTCTCTGAGCGTTGTTTTAATGGGTTTTCTACTGTAACCCTTTGGATATTGATGGGTAACCCTCAGGATCGTTTATCCAAGGACTTAATAAAAGACGTGTTGTTGCTTAGAAGTTCTGTATTAGATTCGTTGTCAAAATATGTGTTTCATTATCAACTGGGTCAGTGTGACCCGCTGCAGCACATTAATATTAATATTATATTGATTTAGCAATTACAGTAAATAATAACTATACAGGGTGTGCACTATGTGGGCACTACACTGTAGTTCAGCTGGACGACTCCGCTGTAATCAAACTCGACAGATATAAACCGACAAGTCGCTATAGGTATGCGGAGCCGGGCCGACCCGCTCAGGTTCGAGGACACCAGTTTATTTGAAATGCTCTGGTTGAATAAAATCGTCAAATCGCGACGGTCGATGGACTATCGGCTGTCCGCGACCGAATGTTGCGTAGAGTCTGGATGTTCATGTGTAATATATTCAGGAAAATTCCAGTTAGTTTTGATCTGTTTGGGTTAATTGTTTCAGAAGGTGCCTGATCCTCTGTTCGCGTCACATTTTATAATAGTAGGGTAAATCGAGGAGAGATGGACCAGTAGGAGAGATGGACCAGTAGGAGAGACGGACCACCCGAGATTTCTCGCCCACTGTGGCAACAATGCTATCCGCGTTGATGTAAAAACATGCAACGGCTAGTTTTTGATCGGGAGTACGATTATTTATAATTTTACCCACGAGCGTGCGGTAAAGTGCACTTTACCGCACGTGTTTGAAAATGGAGTCACTTTACCGCACACTATACGGTAAAGTTAACTTTACAGCATAGTGTGCGGTAAAGTTAACTTTACAGCATAGTATGCGGTAAAGTGCACTTTACCGAACACTTTGTAGTCCACTTTACCGCATAGTGTGCGGTAAAGTAGAATTTGATATTTATAATCAAAATTCCTTTCTATCTCAGAAAAAGGATTTTTGATCCTTTCTAAATTTAATCTTATTCCATTAATTAATCCGATTCATTAATTAATTTTATCAATGCTTTTTTTGGAGGTGTAGATGCTCATAGGTAAAATTTTGTACCTAACACATGCGGAAAGTGCCTTTACCGCCCTTAACGGCTTGACCGAACTCCGCTTCGCGTCGTTCGGTCAACTGCCGTTGCGTGCGGTAAATTATCACTTTCCGCATTTGTTAGGTAAATAACTATTATGCGACACTTTCGAAGTTATCGGGAAAATTCGTTTTCCAACGTTGGTGAAATTTCAGAAGGTGTTTTTCTTTAAAGTGCAACTTGACTAGAGGTGACTTTTAGGTGAATGTTTGTACATTTTATGAGCAGGTATGTATTCTGGCATGCACCTAACCTCAAAATCGTAGCGTTCACGTAATTTACTTCTTGAAAATTTACTGGTCCATCTATCCTCTACTTTTAGGACAGACGGACCAGCAGTGTATAGTAGAGATGGACCAATGTCTTTTGTTACAGAATAATGCCTAATCAGTACACCCGCAAGCGGAATGTGCCTCAAAGAGGTTCTTGGTCCGCGGAAGATTTGGTTTCTGCCATAAATGCAGTAATAGTCCAGGAGGTGGCGCCAAAAACATGCAAGAGTTTTCGCAAGGCGGATATTTTCAAAATAGGTCGTACTTTAGTGCTAGAATGCTAGTGTACAGTCAGCACTCACAGTTCCGGGACAGCTGGCTCTGGGACGCGGGCAAAGTTGTAATTTTAAGAAGCATCTAAACTGTTTTCTCAAAGCTCAAAATTTATAGAAATTTTGCACATTATCTGTTTTAAGGTCACAGATAACATATGTAAATCGTCAGACGTCTAGTTCGTTGCAAAAAGGGGGTCAGACGTCCTCAAAGTTTTTATTTTATGGCATTTTCTTCAAATATATTTGTCAAATACCTGCAAAAATATATTTTGACAGGACACCGAAGAAAATGCCATAAAATAAAAACTTTGAGGACGTCTGACCCCCTTTTTGCAACGAACTAGACGTCTGACGATTTACATACGTTATCTGTAACCTTCAAACAGATAATGTGCAAAATTTCTATAAATTTTGAGCTTTGAGAAAACAGTTTAGATGCTTCTTAAAATTACAACTTTGCTCGCGTCCCAGAACCAGCTGTCCCGGAACTGTGAGTGCTGACTGTACACTAGCATTCTAACACTAAAGTACGACCTATTTTGAAAATATCCGCCTTGCGAAAACTCTTGCATGTTTTTGACGCCAGCTCCCCAACTATAATATTCGGCGAAATGGGAGTGAACGAAGCAGCAAAATCATTCGGCATTCCAACAACAACTTTTAAACGTAGACTAGCTGCTAGCAACTTCGAGAAAACCGATTGTTTGGGCCCTAGCAGTGCACTTGGTAGAGAAATAGAGAGGAAGCTAGCTACTCATATCAAAAAATTACAGAACAGAGGCTTCGTGCCAACTAGACAGGAAGTTCGCATTATGGCCTACAATTTAGCTGAACGTCTTGGAATAGAACATAAATTCAATCGAGAAAATGGTGAGTATGAATTCTTTGTAGTCAAGTAATTTATTACAAATTATTTTCTGAACTTTCAGGTAAAGCTGGTAATGTATGGCTGTATCAATTTTTAAGACGAAATTCAGACATCACGATTTAGAATGTGTAGTCGATTAGGAAAGCTGAACATATCTCAATAGCTAGAGCGTTGGGTCCAAATCTGTTGTAAACAAATATTTTGAACAACTTGCGGATGTGTTCTCTGAGAATGGTTTGTTCGACAAACCTGGAAATATTTACAATACAGATGAAACTGGTCTATAATTGAACACGCAAGCTGGGCAGGTGTTGGCTGAGAAAGGATCTAAAGTTGTAGCTTCAATTAGCTCAGGCGAAAAGGGAGAAACGATTACAGTGGTGGCCTGCTGTAATGCTGAAGGAGTTTATTTACCTCCTTACTGCGTGTTCAAGGGAAATTTTTTTAAAGCGGAATGGTCTGATGGAATGCCACCCGGCTCACGTGTACGCATGTCAGAGAAGTCGGCGTATGTGACATCCGACATTTTTCTAGACTGGCTACAGAATCATTTCTATCCCAGAAAAGCACCTGGAAAGGTCTTGCTAATAGTAGATGGACACACTTCACACACTACTAATCTAGACACGTTACAATTCGCTGAAGAGAATGACATTATTTTATTTTGTTTGCCGAGTCACACGACGCATTACCTGCAACCGCTTGATCATGCCTTTTTCAAGAGCCTCAAGGGGCATCATTATGAGTCGTGCAGGAGGATGATCAAATGCAACCCCAATAGGAAGCTGAGCCGATTGCAGCAAACTTTTAGGGGAGGCCTGGGGAAAATCCGCTACAGTCAGCAATGCCGTATCCGCCTTCCGGTCAACAGGGATTTGGCCTTACAATCCAGATGAAATACCGAATCACGCTTTTCTGACGCAGCTTGAAAATGTGGCTGAAATACATCCAAGAGACCAAATTGAGGAACAAGCTGCCCCTACAGAAGCATCAACAGAAACGGAATTGCAAGAAATTGGCTCTCAAACCCTTCCTCCAGAACGTGATTCACCTCAACTAGGCCCTTCCGGAATGCAAGTGAAACATATTGAAGAACCTACTGAAAAATATACACCTGGAAAACTACTTCAGGAGCTTTATCCTCTGCCGTTGATAACACCAGCAATGAAAAAAGCTCGAGCTAACCTAATGGGTAACTTGACATCACCAGAGCACATTACTCGCATTCGCCAGAGAAAGTTGAGAAAGAAAACGACATGTCAGACAAAGACGCAGAAGAAAGAACCTCCGAAAAAACTAACACTCAAACCTACAGAAAAAATGTTGCAAAAGAAACGCAGGCGTGAATCTACCTCTTCAGAATCTGAAAGAGACGTAATTTTGGATGATTCATCCAGTGGGGAAGAAACTTTGGATGACTTAGAAAATCAGTGCGTCGGCTGTCTTGAAGACTATCGGACTACAAAGAAAAAAGGAGACTGGATTAGATGCGTCCTCTGTTCCAGATGACTGCACGATGGTTGCACGTCCTATGCCAACACGTGCCAAAGCTGCGGTGCCGCTCCCATAATGAAAAAATAAGTTAGTGTACGGCCCATCTCTCCTAAAATCGGCGGTTCATCTCTCCTATACCATCTAGGAGAGATGGACCAATTTTGATTTTTAGTTTTTTATTTTTTTCTATAATTTTTTTATTTTATAAAAATGTTCAAACTATGTCAAATGGATAAACAAAGTTCATGTTTTCGGTGTACTTTTTTGCGAACCTCAATTAATATAAATAGGGAACCTATCGAACGTTTTTCAAAAGGTGGTCCAACTCTCCTCGATTTACCCTATATTCTTCAACGGGCATGTCATGATGGCTATTATTCACCTTTAATGAAAATTCAAACACGAGCCGAAGGCGAGTGAATATAAACAGGAATTGCTCTGACTCATTCAAAAAAGTCAAAGAGGTAATATCCACAGACATGTGTTTAGCCCATTTTAACCCAGATTTGCCAATATACTTAACCACACATGCCGCTAATGCTGGAATCAGCGGTGTTTTAAGCCACAGAGTTAATGGCAAAGATCAAATAATAGCATACATATTAAGAACATTAATGACAGCAGAAACTAGATACAGCACAATACAAAAAGAAGTTTTGAGCATTCGTTATTCAGTGGGCAAATTATACCAATATTTAATAGGATACATTTTCACGTTGAGGACAGACCACAAACCGTTGGTAGCTCTATTTGGGGAGAATAGAGGACTCCCACAGATGGGCGTTGTTTTTGTCAGAGTTTGACTATAAAATAGAATATATCAAAGGAAAAGCCAACCCTGTAGCAGATTTCATGTCAAGAATGCCTAGAAAGGTGAGGACCATCTCCGAAGAATACTCTGATAAAGGAATATACATAAATTTTGCGAAGACAGTAAGTGAATGGCCTATAGACAATGAAGAGGTAAGGAAACAGTCACGCACGGATCCTGAGGTAAGTATGGTACTTGAGTATGTGAAAATAGACAAATGGCCACACAAGTTAGAAGAAAAACTGAGACCATACTACAATATTCGTGAACATTTGACAGCGGATAAAGACATATTGATGTGGGGATATCGAATTGTAGTTCCTGGAGTTTTGAGAGGAACTTTGCTGAAGGAATTGCATGCAGGATATTTTGGTATAAACAGAACAAAGACATTGGCCAGATCAGTGCTTTACTGGCCAAATATTGACAAGGACATCGAGAACATGGTCAAAAACTACCTGCCGTGTCTCAAGAATAAACAAGATCCACCCAAAAACGAAGCAATAGCGTGTCCAAAATCTGAATGTGTCTTTGAAAGAGTACAATGCGATTTTCTTCATGTAAAAAACAATACTATATTAATCTTGTGCGACTCCTTTTCAAAATGGTTGGAAGTGATGCCAGTAAAAGGAACCACAGAAATTGAGACTGAAGAAAAGCTAAGAGAGATATTTGCTAGAATGGGTCTGCCAAGAACCTTGGTTAGCGATAATGGACCTTCCTTTAGCTCTAAAAAATTCAAAAAGTTTCTGGATATAAACGGAATAAAACACTTAACTAGTCCTCCTTACCATCCACAAAGCAATGGAGCCACAGAAAATGCGGTGAAAAGCTTCAAAAACAAAATATTGACAGCCCTTACTGATCCACAAAATAGGAGCACTTCATTACAAACTTTAATTTCCAGATATTTACTAACATACAGAAACACAAGACATCCAGTAACAGGCAAGTCACCAGCGGAAATAGTCTAAAATCGACCTTTAAGAAAAAGGTTGACTCTCTTAAAAAAAAAGTAGATAGAAGTGAAGAAACAAACAAAGTACGCAGACAATTTAAAACGGAGGAGGAAGTGATGATAAGAAGCCACAAACTAGGAAAGAGGTCTTGGGAGAAGGCCTGGGTGGACAAGAAAGTTGGAAAAACAGCGTATATCTGTCATTATCATTATCCATCAGGAACAACTTGCAAGAGAATGTGGGAATTCCAGACATGCCAAATGAACAAGAAACTCGCGAACTAAATACTAAAAATCATTATTTTAATAGTTCACTAACATATCAGTCTGTTACCAACCCAATTTTCTTCCCTTCAAGTCCTTTTGTAGGTCAGTCAGTGGAGCCCGAGCAGGTCGGAGCAGTTGGAAACAATGTGAATGGCGAGAAAACTTCAAAAGAGATGACATTAGAACATCAAGACGGACCAGTTCTATCGTCTACAGCTTGTGCGGTACACAAAATTCCGGACGAAACCTTGGATAGGGTAAAAGAGTAGTAAGGATTTTAATTCTTATATTTTTTCGAATATATGAAATAATGTTAACGAGGATATCCAAAATCAAATAGATAATGAGCAGCAAACAGCTGAGAAGATTTCTGAGTGTAGGAAGGATGTAAATCACAATTTTTCAGGTTCAATTAAGCAAATTAATGAAAGGGATTTGAACAAAGCGGTTGGTAGTAATCAAAATTCAAATAATGTAACTAGACCAAAAAGGCCTAAAAGAATGCCATTCAGATTAACAGATTACGTCACATTGGACGAAATTGACTAGGGAAATTCTGAGGAAGTTAAGAAAAGTAAGTACAAACAAAAATTCTTTATTTTAATTTAACAACTAAAATGTACGAAACATGTATGTAATGAAGGAAATAGTTGAGCTTATTTTCATGTTGATCGTTATGATAGATTTGAATGTGTATCTTTTGTTGTATAATAATTATTATGAAGGCACTCATACCTACCCAACCTTGCAGAAAATTGTCAAATTGTACTGTTCCAAAAACAAGGACATATTACTTTAAGTAATTACGAAAAATCTAAGTGAGGTGGGGTGCGGTAACGCAACCAATAATACAATTTAATAATTATATTCAATTCAGGTATGACATACGCGCAGCCAAGAGGTAGTGAGCTCGCTCTATTTCCTTCTGCTACCGACCGCCATACTGAATAGACTAAATTGCAAGTACTTAATTGTGATCTAACGAACTTTGATATTTTATCATTTTATAATAAACCTAGTGTATTAATGTGATTGTTTAATGTACAGGGTGGGCCAATTTGGACACTTTTAATAGGAAACGTCAATTTCTGGGCGAGATACAAAAAAATTAACCCCCCACTCTGAGGCTCAAATTTCATGAAATTTTGATTGGTGCGAACTGCATTTTGATATCTTTAACCGTTTGGCTGCTAGAGGGCAATTCTCGATTTTGAGCAATAATCTGAAACCTTCATAACTTTTTTATTTATGAAAATAATTGATTTAAAAACTTTCTGGAAGCATTTTTTTGAGCAGAAGTCAGTGACGTTCTTAGTTTTTTTCTATTTGGCCCCGATTTTAAGACATTGATCAAAGTACACCCTATACAGGGTGTCCCAGGGAAAACATTCCACCCCGATTTATTTGATTTGGGATGAGAATCTGGAAAAACGCTCGGACACGTCGATTTTTTATTTGAGGGGGAACTATTTTTCAGTTTTCTTCATTCCCGTAGCTTCAACTCCCTAGCTAGGGGGTTGAAGGGGCACTGCCATCTTCGAGAACACCGCAGGAAAATACTACTCGAGAGATCCAGTGAATGCAGGTTTTGCGGGGAGGAGGAAGAAACTCCAGAACACCTACTAACCGTATGCGAAGCCGTCGCTAGAAGCCGGGCTACACATCTCGGTGACTATGTAGTTTTAGAAGGAGACAACCCATCCTTGACACCGTACCAGTTACTAGCCCTCATCAAGGCCATAGGACTGGACGAAGTACTATGATTTGAGATCCACATCAAATCGGATTCAGCAGGGGGCACAATAGATCGTTATGTCGCAGTGCAACAACACCCCAATATTAATCTAATCTAGGGGGTTGAAGTTGTCAAATTTGAATAGGAGTTAGGGGTCGTATCATATCTCTTTTTAAAGGTCTTAAGGAGTTCTTTATGGCCTCAGAATTTCATCTCATTATTTTCATCCGTAACGAAATGACAGCTTGTCAAAATCTTGGAAATAGACTATTGTTTTAGTGGAAATAAAAGCGATACTTACCTCCCTTAATAAAAAATACTTGAAATTGAAGTTTTTTATTATTATTATTGTTGAAGTGTAAACGAGAATTGTGAATTGTAGGTATTTTTACTCGTATTTTTATTAAGGGAGGTAAGTACCGCTTTTACTCCTAGTGAAACCTATTTCCAAGATTTTGACAAGCTGTCATTTCTTTACGGATGAAAATAATAAAACGAAATTCTGGGGCCATAAAGAACTCGATGAGACCTTCAAAAAGAGGTATGACACAACCCCTATTCCCTATTCAAATTTGGGGGGTTGTTCCCATCGACGTGTCCGAGCCTTTTTCCAGATTCTCATCCCAAATTCAATAAATCGGGGTGGACTCTTTTCCCCGGGACACCCTGTATATTAATACCTCATTGAAAAGCTACGCTTTTGCCGATTTAAATGATCTAAAGTTCGATAGGTTTATCTCTAATAGTTTTCGAGAAAAAAAATTATTTCGGGTTTTTGTCATAAGAAGCAATGTGTAAGAAAAGGACTTTATATCTGTAAGGAAACTGAGAAAGGTCTCTTTCTGACACATTGTTTCTTATTGCAAAAACCGAAATAATTTTTTTTCTCAAAAACTGTTAGAGATAGACCTATTGAAAAGCACAGTTTTCCAATGGGCTATTAATATACAGGTCTGGCAAGCGAACATCTTACAGGCCAATTTCAATGCAATAGAATGAAATGTATAGGAAAAGTCTAAGGGTAAATCAGTGACGTATGCAGGGGGGGGGGCAAAGGGGGCAATTGCCCCCCCCCCAGAGCAGCAACCTTTTATTTCTTAAAAATATCTCAAATAACAAAATAGTATATTAAAGTATAAGTGGATATTAAGGTCTTTAAAACACGCGCGAAATAGAGCAAGTGTTTTAAAGACCAGTTATCCACGAATACTTTACTCTTTTTTTTTTTTTATTGGTATACGTTGAAATCACAAATAACTAATAATTGTAGAATGCTACATTCGTGCTTGATACTTGTTACATTTTATTTGACGTTATCTACAAGTACCTAACCTACTCCTGACAAATCAATAATTAGGCATTCTAACGACTTGTCAAAAGTGTGTCAAAAAGTGCGTTGTGGCAAAAGTTCATTATCCCGTATATGAGAGTATGTAATTTAAAGCTTTTTAAAGTGCATTTTGTGGCTGTTTTGTGAATGAACTCTGTTTATTTTTTTATTTTATTGACTTCATTAGTGTTTCTTCCAATTAAAAATGCCACAAACGGATCTTGAAGTTGATTGTGGAAGTAGTTTCAACAAGGTAACAAGGAGGATGTCAGGCTTTTTTCATCGCCCTTTGTTTTAAAATTTTCCAATTAAAACGTGAAAATTTTTCACTACCACTGTTCCTGCATCTGAAATAAAGCCATTTTCGAAATATTCGTAAGAATCTAAGCTTTTGTAGGCCTTCATTTGCTCATTAATTTGAACTGTGTATCAAAATGTCATCTGGACATTTTTTTAAACTAACCGTTCGCCCAGATCCCGATTTTCCTGCATTCAAGTCTTTGAATATTCACTCTGCATCTCAAAAAGTATATTATAACAAAGTAAACTGTAATTAGCTTGAAAATTTTCCCAATAAACTCAAGATAAACAAACAAACGTCAAATTTTCCACGGTCGCCATATTGAAAAATCACGTGGTTTGGAGAGCCTAATTAAAAAGTTGACATTTAAACCTTTCTCGGGTTGTTGGTTGTTGATGTTGTCATTGGTAACTTTAAAACACGCGCGTTTTTGAATGTTGGATTTAAACACGCTGAGGAGTACTTTAAATAAGTGAAATAGGTTATCAATTAAAAAAAAAAAAAAAATTTCTACTCGCGTGCGCAAAATTATTAATTTGCACACTCCTTTGCATACGCAAAGTTGAACTTTGCGCACGGAAACTCTTCGCGCACTCATTTTTGTTTCGCGCAATTACCGTATTTATACGAGATGAGTGATTCATACCCGATTTTTCAATGTTATGTGGGTTTCTGGAGGTAAAGTATTATTCAAAAAGAAGTGCTTGATGTTATTTTTATTCCAAGGAAGACATTCAGGTAATGATGATGTTAAGCTTTTCTAATTTGACACTTATTTCCCTATGAGGAACGGAGGGAGGAAAAATCCAGCAAAAACAGGTGCGATGTCAGGTGACCAATGATGTCATTGGGTGACCCTTGGCGTGGGGAGCCACCAACTCACATTCCTTTGGAATATCAGATCATAAAAATTGGATAGTAAGTTATACTCCTCCTAACCTAATGGTGTTGCGGAAAGAATGAATCAGATACCAATGGACATATAGCAAGATCTATGATAATGCAAGCAAAAATGGATAGGATATTTGGGAAGATGCTGTACTTGTTGCTATGTGGAACTAATTTAAAAAATCACATGAAAAAATATCATCGTAGTAAGTACAGTCTGAAAAATTGGCAGGAAAAACAAATTTTATCTACAAGCGTTTGGTTATGATGTTTTTACATAACCATTTTTCTAGTATTTGAGTTATGTCATGAGACTCATAACACAACTAGTGGTGTTATGAACTAGGTTATGAATTCATAACACAACTAGTGATGTTATGGACTAGGTTATGAATCCATAACACAACTATTTTTGGTGATTTTGGTGATTTGACAAAAATTAAACCTGTAGAGGTAACAGTGTTGTCGAAGCCACCGAAATTTCGGTATTTCTACCGAAATGATAATGGACCTACCGAAATACCGAATAATGACGAATTTTTACCGATTTTCGACAATAATCACTATTCTATTCCGATTTTTTACCGTTTTCCACCAAAAAATCGATTTTATCGTTTTCGTTTTCGTCGATTTTTCTATCCATAGCCGCACCAGGGCCGGTATTCTGGTCCTCGAAAACGCTCACCGCTTTTCAGTCGCTCGGCACTTCTAATGTGAATTTACATTAAAAGTGCCGAGCGACTTGAAAGCGGTGACCGTTTTCGGGAACGAGAATACCGGCCCTTATCTACTTTCGAATTTTTTGTCCATTTCAGAACTGTCATATGTCAAATATCTTCCGACGCCGACGACAAATTTTAGCTAGTTGGTCAGTGCGGGCCGGGCACTTTCCAAAATTCACCGGTTTCTGACCGTTAAAAAATGTACCAACTCTTAACTGGTTGAACCTGATCGTCCGTTCCAAAATTTACCGGAATGATGAGCTGTTTGAAACCGGTGAGGCACCGAATCCACCGAGAATTTTTGTCGGTTTTTTTGGTTAGAGATTTTTCGACACTTTTGGTTTTGGTTTGATTTTGACGTACCTACATTAATTGCTTGGAATGGGAACTATCGGCAGTCGTTCGTTAAATTTTTGCTTACAGATTACAGAAGGAAAAAATATATGTTTGTGTGTGTGCCTGAATAACTTTATCAAACACTAATCTCAACTCAAATAATCGACAAAGTGGCCAAATGACTCGTCATCTAATTATTAGTGACGCGCATGAATTAATTAGCTCAACTCAATGTCTATTATGTTTGTATTTAAAAAAAGACAGAACACTGTTGGCATTTAACCGAATCGGCCGATAAAATGACATTTGGTTGGCACTTATGGGTTACGTTGCCAAATATTGTTGCAAATCTGCGGTTACTGATTTTAATTGAAATTATTTCTATTTGTGTACTTATAAAATGCCAAAGTCATGGAATAGTCAGAGTCAGAAACTTGTTGCGTCTCTAATTAGTTTCTTTAAACAGGAACGAGATAATGGGGGCCCCTTTTTGCCATTAAATAGCGTTAGAGAGGTGAAGTATATTGATACTATCAAATATAAATCTTCTGGGGCTTTAATTGTGAATATTTTTCCAGCGTGTTGCAGCTGCACTGAATATTCGTATAACCACTGTGAGTAAAATTCAGTGTAAAATCTTCCAAAAAGTTAGGGATAATTTAGCGTTAAATTCACCAAAGAAAAAACGTCCACATAAGAAGCGGGTTACGAATCAAGATCACCTTGATGTTAGGTCTATTCGCAATCAAATTTACGACGAAAAGTGAGTAGTTTTTTTAGATTGTGTTCATAATACACTATCTATACATATAAAAAATCGATGTTTGTTTGTTTTAGTGATAACAAATTTTACTAGACATGGTATGTCAAAGTAGAACGAAAGTTAATAGCGGCATAAACGCACTTGTAATGTAAATAACTATTAACTAAACCTCGCTAGCACAACCACTGTTGCAAATAAAGTCAAGCTGATCACTGAAAAAAAATTGAAAACACAGCACATTGAACTAAAAAAGAAAATTACCAGTTTTGAGCATCTGGAAACATTTAAGAATATTAGATACAGCTTTTCTGGATGCTATACAAATTTTCAAACACTCGTAGAAAAAGTATTGTTTCTAACACTTGCGCTTCGCGTCGTTCGTCTAACTGCTTTTTCTTGCGGAAAAGTATAACTTTGCGCACTTTTTAGGAAAATAACTATTTTTATGTAGGTATGTATTACACACTTTTGAACTTAACTCTAGTTTGGTTTTGTATTTTGTGTTATATGTTACTTGTTTTTAGAAAGTCGATTTCTCTCTCATCGTTTCAATGAGCAGCCCAAAACTTTTTCGGTGGCGGCTCGCAAGCTAATAATACCGAACAAATACGAACACTACCTTATTTTTCAGTAAAAATCTATTTTTTGTTCTATAAAAGTATTGGAAGCGCGCGAATATGCCATCAACATGTGTGATTTAAACGAATTTTGGGCGTGGCACCTCAAAAAAATTTCCGCCTCCGGGAGCATCTGGTCTGCCCCCCCCCCAGAGCCTCAGGCTGGATACGCCACTGGGGTAAATAGAGATCGAACACGATTTCCCCTGTTCCACCTCCAATAAGACGATGGCCGACGGCGGAGTCGAAGAAGACTAGCCGGTGTTGCCGTTCCATAGAATGTTTATGCACCATGCATGATTATGGATAGTAATGCATCGTGAATTATTTTTATCATGTAACCTTGATCTGGTGGTTAATGAAATCAATATTTTGACAGATATGAATGAAATTCTTAAAATAATATCTACATTTTTAGAACTTTTTGTTTAAAAAAAAAAGTTACGCACTTAGCAAAGAAAAAAGAAATTTGTAAAAAATATTATTTAGTATTTCAACATAAGAATGCTCAAAAATAATTTATTATTATTCCGGCAAGATAACATTTATTTGCGATAAAGAAAGAACATGATTTCGTTTTTAATAATTGGAAGCATGGCAACTCTGCCCGTCGCCTTTCCACGGCGCGCATCGTGGACTCGGTCTTGCTGCGCTGGCTGCTCGGCGGCTCGCTTATTCTAACATAGCCTTTTGCGGACGACATATTAAATAGATATTTAAAAAAAAAAATTATTCGCGTGAACAGAAAATTAATATAATTCTATGGTATTCCAAAGCTGAGAGTGCCCATGAAGTTGTTGGGCAATTTCCATTCGTGTACCCCGGTCAACAGGTCCCATCCCGCCAAACGATTATAAATATTTTTAATCGTTTTAAAAAATCCGGATGCATTAACCAGTGTGGTAAATGTTATCACGAGGACCAGCAAGCCCGTCCTATTCCTGAAGATAGAGTCGAGAGGGACGAAAATGTATGTGCTTTTGTGGAAGCAGAGGAGCCATGCTCCAGCATCCAAATTTCGCAAGAAATTGACATTCCAGATCACACAGTTAGACACGTTTTGAAAAAAAAATGGGTATAAATCCTACAAAATTAAAACTACCCAAGAAATTTTCCCAGATGATTTTATCAGGCGAATGGAGTTTTGTGAGACCATGAGAAGGAAAATTCATGAAAATGAAAATTTTCTAAAAAACATTCTATTTACAGATGAATCATCATTTCCTCTTCATAGCTCTCATAATCCTGCAGTTGCCAGATATTGGTCACGGGAAAATCAACATTTAAGAGTTCCACTACGGACACAATATCCTCAAAAGCTTAACCTTTGGGCCGGCATTTCGGGTGATAATATTGTAGGACCTTTTGCCATTGATGGCAACTTAACGGGGCCAAAATATTTGGTGATGCTGCGAGACGAAATCATACCAGCTGTGCGGACCTTGAATGTTAATTTTGAGGAAATTTGGTTTCAGCAGGATGGCTGTCCTGCCCGTCCTGCTCACAATGCAGGGCCAGTTCGGGCATTTCTTACTGAACATTTTGCTGATCGGCTTATTTGTGGCACAGGTACCATACCATGGCCAGCAAGGTCACCGGATTTGACTCCCCTCGACTTTTTTTTGTAGGGCCACTTATCTCAACTAATTTACAGATATCCACATGAGAGGCCTGGAAATCTAGTTGAGTTAAGGGCAAAAATATTCGAAATAACAAACTCTGTAACGCCGGAGGTATTTTCGAATGTTAGGATGGAGTTTTATGATCGGCTCGGGTATTGCGAAGCCCAACAAGGAAATGTCTGAGCATTTGTTAAAATATTTTTTTTTAGTTTTATTAATTTTTAACTTTTAAAAATGCTCATGATTTTATTTTAATGGAATTATTATTGATTTTTTTATGAGTATTAATTTTTAGAATCATGCGTTTTTTTTTTTAAGAATATCAATTTTCATTTTGTTTTCAGTCTTAAGGCTGATAAAAACGATCTAATAGGTTATACCGTTGTATTAAATAGGTACAACTACAGTGCTGGACAAATGAAGTGGATATTCTATTTTTTGAACTAAATTTTGGGATCGAATATCTCGACAAAAAAAAATCGTATCGATTCGCGATTTTCAGAGATTGATGGCAAATTTTATTGAGAATAAGACGATTTAATAATAAAAATGAACAACTGTAACGAACATTGTTATACAGGGTGAAAATGCAAACTCATACCTGAAGTTGAAATTTTAATGGTTAGCGAACATTTCGAAAAACAGTTTGGGGTACAATTTTATTGTGTTGGGGTTATCTACTGATCATTTGCAAAAAACAATTTCAACAGTTTTCAACAATCTGCAATTCTTCAGAAAATATGGCGATTTTTTTGAAAGGAACACTTTTTTAAAAATTGACATGTGATTTCTCAATGAGACGTTCAACGAGACTGTTTTTCCATCAAGATCTTATGCATATGAAATGTTAACCAGACCCAAGTTCAATAAATATTCGAAAGGTATTAGAAACTTCGATTACTCAAGAATATCTGATATATGATATTTTTTTACAAATTTCATCTTCTTTACTGTTAATGTGGAAGATAATAAAAAATAATTTGAATTTTCCACAACTAAATGCAAATTGAGAGAGTGCAAGCCTTTATTCTGTAATGGTTTTTTGGATTTTCGATAGCATTTTGACATCATACCTACAAGGCGGATGGTCAATCAATAGCTTAGGGGTGAATGTAAAACATTATGCTATATTTTTTAACAATAGTTACTTGAAAGTATCGAAGTATTGTTGTGAATTTTTTTTGACAGTTCTAAAAGCCAATTAAATTCTGTAATTTTTTGTCATGTGACACAAATCACCCAATCATTTCAGCATTATACTGAAAACAGCCCTAGGGTTATTTTCACTCTATAACATTGCCTCGGACTTTGCTGTCAGAAAAATTTCCATCCGAATAACCATCGAACACTGATAAATGCTCAAAAATCTTATAACAACTTTCTCAAGCTTGTTGCTCATAGGAAACAAGCTCTTGAAATCTGTTCCAAATTTTTTTCAAACAATTATCAATGTCCTTGCGTCATTACTACTGAAAACATTTCCAAATGAAAACAATAAGTTATCCAGTGCAAGCAAAAAAATGGCATTCAGTTTTGTTTACTTAGAACAGATCAATTTCAAATTTTGGAGTCCCCTGGAAGTCATGCTGAGTTGTATATACAGAGTACTCGCAAAAAGCATGTCCTGTTACGGGTAAACTAGGAACCCTCTTCATTTATTAAAAAAAACAGGTTGTTTTTTGTAAGGGTATATGAATTACAATGTTAGATCTAAAAAAATTTTGTGGTGTCAAAAAAATATAAGTTTTTTTCTCAATAACGAGTAGGACCGCTTCGAGCATTTGACACCTCTTCACATCTACGAGGCATACTTAAAATCATGTCGTTAATGAACTCCGGAGGTACATTATTCCACTCTTCTGTAATCGCTTGAAAAAGCTCTTCAAGTGTTTGTGGAGGATTAGGCCGTGTCTTTACTCGTAGTTTGAGATACGACCAAACATGTTCTATTATGTTCAAGTCAGGTGACTTTGTTGGCCAATCCATCCTCTGAATATTGTATTCCTGCAAGATATTTTTGACAATATTGCGGTCTCGCATTATCGTCAATCAAAATAAAATCTTCCCCATAATTTTGAGCGAAAGGTACCACAATAGGCAGTAGTACGTTGTTTCTGCATCGCACAGCGTTCATTGTTTCAAGTGAGAGAAACAATTCTGTTCTTCTATTCCACATTACCCCTGCCCAAACATTGATTTCGCCTCTCCCAAAAGCCTCCCGTGGAGCCATATTCTCTCCTTGGTATCTTGTGTTTGGTTCTCGCCACACCAAAATTCTTCCATCAGAATAAAACAAATTGAATCTTGTCTCATCTGTGAAAAGACAATTTTTCCATTCATTGTCCCAATTAAGGCGGTGTTGACACCATGCCAGCCTAACAGTTATATGTCTGGGAAGCAATCTTAGGCACTTTGCTCGACGTCTTGCTCTAAAAAAACATAATCAAAATGAAAAAAGTTTGGAATTTTTTTCGTGAATTTTGTTCAACTGTTTCTGTTGTCAAAGATGCTTGTGTAGAGGGTTATACAATTACCTCAAATTGTTTCTGTTGAGAGTTCTCCTTAAAGTACAGACATTTCTATTCCCGTTTGCTGTCGAACTTTATCATTAATTGTTCTTGAGCTCATTGTCCGGTTTCTGTGGACTTCTCTTATCAGAATTCGCTGGATTCTGGGTGTAACTAAACGTACACGTCCGCCTCCATGTCGGTACCTTACGTTTTGGGTCTCCTCGAAACGGGCTTTCAATCGGGAAATAACGCTTTGAGACACCCCGTACAAATTTGCCAATGTCTTCTGAGAATATCCTTCATTTAAAAGGCGCATACAATTGTTCATTTCTTTTATGCTTAGCCTGGGCATTTTTGCATTCAAAATAAACAGCGACAATTTCAACAATATTAAATGAAGAACTGAGTAAAGAACCGACAATCTGTCAAATACTGCATTTTTTGTTTCCATGGATACCTATGTCAAGCAATGGTTTATTTTTCAGAGGCGACTCAATTATTCAGTGAGAATTCACTAATCCTAAATTTGAAAAGATCCTTTCAAAGAAAACGGCATATTTTTCGAGCCGTTGCAGATTATGGAAAACTGTTGAAATTGTTTCTTGCAAATGATCAGTAGACCACCCCATCACAATAAATTTGTACCGCAAATCGTTTTTCGAAATGTTCGGTAACAATTAAAATTTCAACTTTAGGTATTGGTTTGCATTTTCACCCTGTATAACAACATTTGTAACAAATGTTCATTTTTATTAATAAATCCTCTTATTCTCAATAAAATTTGCCATCAATGTCTGAAAATCGCGAATCGATACGATTTTTTTTTGTCAAGATATTCGATCCCAAAATTTAGTTCAAAAAATAGAATATCCACTTCATTTGTCCAGCACTATAGTAGCTCCACGGCTCCGCTAGAGCTAGCCACGCCGCGGCCCACGCCATGGCTGAGAATCAGCTGTTTATAATGTTTTGCATTATGTAATTTACCACGATTTTATTTTGATATTATTTATAAGTTTATTTTTGTTGTTTTTTCATCACGAGGACGGGTTAGTTTGAACTAAAATAACACACTACAAAGTCTGGTACCCTATTACGATACATTTGGCAACGTTGAAACGAGGAATTGTTTTGTTCCCACAGTATTCCCCTCTCTCAAGAAAGCGTTCTCTTGAGTCGTTGGGCCGGTGGAAGGGGAATCTGCTGGAGCCCGCTTTTTCTCTGTCCTTATTTCACTAAAGCCTTTGCCTATCAAATTGACATCTCTTTCTATAGCACTGGAAATCTCCGCATGTACGAAGCTGGGTTGCCAACCGTGTATAGGGTGTCCTATTGAAAAAAACCAGACTTTGGTCAATATCTCAAAGTTGGGACCAACTAGAAAAAAACTGAGAACGTCACTGAATCCTGCTTGAAAAAGTGTTTCTAGAAAGTTTTTACGGAAATCAATTATTTTCATAAACAAAAAAGTTATGATGGTTTCACATTACCGTAACATAGGGTTATTTTGCGCCATAAGGGGATAAATTACGCCACTTGAGAAAAAAGTTCATAAATATTTTCCAGAGAGATTCAATGTAGTGAACCAACCAAACGCTTGGGTGTATTCATGGTTGTATATGCCTCCATAGATTACCCCTTGAGTTGGAGCGTTCAAGAACAAGAAGGGTTTTGACGCGAAAGTAAACATTAATTGTGGAAACGGTGTGAAATACCCTCTGCAAAAATCTAGGTATATCGTGTACATCTATTGATATAGAACAGGTAAATAATTTTTTATTATATCTTTGATGTATTGTTTGGAAACTACCACCAATATTTTCTTTTCATAACAATCTACAAACATTTAAAAAATAATAATTCTTTGAAGTGTCAAAATATAGAAAATATGGGGATACTTTGCACCACGCGATAACTGGCGCAAAGTATCCTTCGCATCTGTTCAAATTTGTATTGCCTTATTTTTCCAATTGTGGCGCAAAGTTTTTCGTTCCAATGCAATTTTTTTTAGAGATGCCCAGAACACACAAAAGAAGACTTGGAGCGAGAAGATACAGTGATTATAGTAAAGAATCACTTGAAGCATGTTTGGAAGAAGTCAGAAGTGGACATCTTTCACATAGGCAAGTAGAGGCGAAATACAATATTCCGAGGACAACAATTTATAATAAATTGCAAGGAAAACACCCCAAGCCGATTGGAAAGCAACCTGATGCTTGATGCTTGATGCCGACGAAGAAAACCAATTTGAGAAGTACATGATCTCCATGGGAGAATTTGGCTTTCCCGTGAATACAGAGAACTTTGACACATCATGAAAAATTAACTCGAACAAGCTGGAAGACAAGTTAAATTGTGGACCAAATGACCTACTCCTGAGAAGACTTATTAGAATCCATAGATCCACCTGTCAAGGTCTCTAAGAGAGGATTTTTCAATGTTGCTGAGTTGAAATCATGGTGGTCTTAGACTTATCATTTGGTGTTGTATTTAAACCAAATATTACCCACTATTCTTACAGAATAACTGCTGTTTTTTTAATTAGAAATAAGAAAATAATTTATTTTCTTGTATCTTCCTGAATTTCTCTCAATTTTGACCAATAAACGTGAAAAAAAAAAAACCAAAATGCTGTTTAATATGATAAAATGGAGTCATACAATCTTACCAATGCTAGAACTTTGCTCCACAGATCAATATAGCGTTGGTTACAGTTAGTTAAATTTGGTGGAGCAAAGTTGCCCCTCCAAATGGTATGGTTTGCGCCACTTTTAATTAAAAAGAATAAAATACCTAGAATGATTTTTTCTAATTTTTTTTTTTCAAAAATTTGTTTTCCGAACTTGTTTTTATCATCTTACTCATTTTTGAAATTTTATCTATTTTCTTCCAATTTTTTCCATGGCATTTTATTTATTTTAATGTTTAAAGTGGAGCAAAGTAACCCCACTTTACGGTATTGCTCAAAATCGAGAATCGCCCTCCAGCGGCTAAACGGTTGAATATATCAAAATGCAGTTTGTACCAATCAAAATTTCATAAAATTTGAGCCTCAGAGTGTGGGGTTTATTTTTTTATATCTCGCTCAGAAATTGATGTTTTCTATTAAGTGTCCAAGTTGGCCCACCCTGTACACCATCCTGGACCCGAACCCAAAATAACTTAGCTAAAGTATAAAACTTCACAGCACTAACTACGACTCTCATGGCAGTGTACGTGTTAATTAAATATTATTAGGGAACATCGATATTTTTTTGTCAAAAATTTAATAGTCCCCAGTACATCGACCCTAAAATTTTGTAACTCATATACACGCCAAACTTCCTGAGCGGCTTCATAGCACCAAGTCGGACAATTTTGTTCATATCTCCAACCCGGGCGATGGGACATTGTCGCGCTATCTCTTAGGGAAGTTGTCATTCTGACGTCCCTGAGAACGGTGATACGTGTATATGTAATTTTAATTCTAATCGACTGTTTCTATGTTATATTAACGATATCACATTTGTCGGACAAAAATCTCGTGGCATTGGGGGGTCGGACACCCCCAACAGCAACATGTTAAGGTCGTCGGACCCCTCCAATGCCACGAGTTTTTTGTTCGACAAATGTGGTATCGTTAATACAACATAAAAAACAGTCGAATGGAATTAAAATTGCATGTACATGTATCACCATTCTCAGGGACGTCAGAATGACAACTTCACGAAGAGCTAGCACGACAATGTCCCATCGCCCAGGTTGAAGATATGAACAAAATTGTCCGACTTGGTGTTATGAAGCCGCTCAGGAAGTTTGGCGTGTACATGAGTAACAAAATTTTAGGTTCGATTACTGGGGACTATAATGGAGTGTTGCACCGACACAAAATCCAAGTCTAATCGCAAAACTGGGTTTTTGACATCAGTTTGTCATAACAAATTGATCTCAAAATTCGGGTGTTGCGTTAAACGTAGATTAAATTGTGTTGGTGCAATACAAGTTAGAAAGTAATAAAAGATGACATGCGCGCGCAACTAGTGGCTGCAGTGGAGCCAGATTGTATTGTTGCAAAACAAATGTAGATAATACTAATCAAACATTATGACATTACAGAAGTGATATGGTGTTACGTGTTTTACAACGCCTTGAATCAGACAAAAGAATAGCTTCGAAGTGTATGTTATCATCGTTTAAACTTTTATTTTGATAAGTGCTTCATCCGGCAACATCGCACAATGAAATTGCAAAGGAATATGTCAACTAAAATTTAACATAAACTCAAACGATACTGCGGTGAGTTCAAGTAATACGTGAAGTATTTGTTTGCTCTTTATCGAATTACACGTTACAAAGAAAGCAAAAACGATTACTTCTGAACTCGCCCCTGAATAGAAATAAAGAAATATGACGCAAGCCCGTAACAAACTTTAGTTTCTCAACTGCTTGTCATAGGCTGCGCGCGTCGATTCAGATATTACGAGACAGGTCAATTTAACAACCATATGTGCAACTTATGTAGGTAACTTATTGCGGCTTTTGTCATATTGAAAATCTGCATATAGGGCATGTCCATGTGACGTCACAAATGAGTTTGACAGTCGCCATGAGGTAAAACAAATCATTTATTTACATTCGTGTAGATTAGGCCGGTTATGTTTAATGCGGTTTTCACAGCTTTTTTATAAGTTTTTGCCGGCCTCGGCTACGCCTCGCCCGTCAACTTACACCGTCGGCCGAGAATGTGTCACTTTTCCACCTAAATACACAATATACTATACTTTAACTTTTTTAAAACAAAATAACACAAAAACTTATAAAAAAGCTGTGAAAACCGCGGTCGGTTAAATATCTGTTAAATGGTTGTCTTTTTGTTCCAATTGTTCAGCAGTACGAGAATCACTTTCCCGGCCTAGGCCGGAAAAGTGTTTCCCGAATTGTTATTCATTGATTCCCTAGCAACTATTGAAACATAATTAAAATACCAGAATCTTGAGTTTTGCGCCCTGTCAACCGGTCAAAAATGCTGACATTTCTTGTCAATCGCAGAAAAAAGTGTTTATGTTCCAGTCTATGTGGTCTTTTATCCGGAATTTTGCTAGGCTTTTCAATAATGGCTTAAATTCAGGTTTTTTTCCAACAAATATCAAAACCAAGAGTCACAAGAACAAATATATAAGTAGAGTTACTCTATATTCAATCTATTTTTCTGTCAGATCTTCTCTTTTAACAACATTAATCAATTTTTTCCTTCTTTCTTGAGCTAACAAATCAAACCTCCCATTGTTATTTTAAATTGATGGAAACCTATGGAAGGATATTGTATCCCTTGCACTATACTGCCACAATTAACAACTAAACAAACTCTAGGCATGTCCAAGAAACTTCTGGATCACACAAAAGGTATTTATTTGAAAAAATCTAACTAAAAACTTAAAAACCACTGTAAATTATATCTTTGTTTTACCTCAAGGCGACTGTCAATAGTGTCAAACTGTCAGATCGTGTACTTGCCCTATTCTCATAACTACATTTCACTTAACCAAATGGCAGACGGGTTAAAAACGTTCACATATAAACAATTTTTGTCGCAATTTTGTTCATTGTTTATTAGGACTTCTACCAGTCTGCAATTTTAAAACTTATTCTTTTGGTAGCAACTTATTTAATATAAATTAATGGCAGACGGGAAATAATTGATCTCAACTTTGAAAAATTTTGACATTTTGGAAAATTAAAAAGAAATATTTGTACCAGTTCAATTTTTCTATCGGTGCAAAGCTACATTATTTATCTAAAATCCATTATAACAAAACATGTTTTAGGCGGGAGAAAATTGTTTCAACATCTCAGCATTTTGATCCAACTTCAAAAATTGTTAAATATTATTATACCAACCGAGATTTTCTGCCATTTACTTATTGATGTATTACATCGTAAATGTAACATAAATTTAATTTGGCAGACGGGAGGTCGTTGATCCACATGTCCGATTTTGGCGACATTTTAAAATTAGTAATATGACACTTTATACCAACCTAAGGTTTCCGCCGTTTAGCTTCCTTCTACTCATTTTTATTTAAATTACCTTCACAATATGTGGGTACGGGAGTATACGGGATAATATTGATCCAAATCTCCACTTTTCATTACATTTTCAAATTAGCATATCATTTTATTGTCACACGCGGGGCTCTTTGAAATTTCAGTCATTCCACTTCTTATTGCATAAAGAATAACCACACTTAATGGCAGACAAGAGAAAATCGTTTTAAAAAAATGGTCGTTATGCACCTGTCTATAATGTCAATCGTCTTTTGTAATGGTTTTGTCAGGTAAGGGTGACTTAACTTCAACTGACGCTCGCTGCAACTTATTTGTGATGAGAGTCAGTTTGTATCGAAATTGACTTACTAGCCGCAAGCTGACTGCTCCTAATGTTTGTTTTATCTTTGGTAGCTAATCTCTCAACCACAAGTGACATCTGATCTACAATTTTACGTAAATCACATATTTTCTTTATCAAATCGGTGTTTGATGAGTCATGACCTGGATCTTAACAGGTTCCTCATAATTGCCTATGAAAACAGAAGATAGATTGAAAAAATCCTGCTTCATTTCCTTAATAGACTCAAATAAGTTTGTATTTATCCTTCTCAGAAACGGCTTTCTGGCAAGAATCACATTTGAAATCAGCCATTATACTGACTACTAAGATTGAAAAGCTTTAAATAATTGTATTAATGTCAATGTAACGTAGGTCAAGTAAATAAAATAAAATGCACGCAAACGAAAACGACCAAAAAATAGCACGGTTTTCAAGAAAACAGTATGAGGTTTTCAAAAATTAGGTACTAAGTTAAAATATCATTAGCATAATGATGAAGTGAATGGAGCTGTTAAATAATGCATAGAGTCCTGTGCCCCCCTGCGACTTTTTTTTCCAATGAATGGGGTCAGTTATGGGTAATTTCTTAATGGATTGGTGATTTTTATGTCATTTAAAACAAATTACTTTTATCCACAATAGTTGCTATTTGAAAAAACTTCAAATATTTATCCAAAAACTGAAGCATAAACAATAAACACAAACAATTCAATCCTTAATCTAATTTAAATCCAAACGTAAACTTTGTCGTTAAGGTTTGTTTTGTTGTTTGATTTGGCATTTATCTGGAAACTTGATTAAAAAGTTGTTTGGTGGACGTTTTTTTTTTTTTTTTTTTTTTGGTTTAAAGAAAATTTCTTTTTAGACGTAAATAAAAGATATTTAATAGTAGCTTGGTAACTTGAAACCATCCCGTTAATATCAAAAAATGAGTCTTTATATCAAAATTTAATTTAAATTATATCGCACAGAAGCTTTCATCAAGTCCAATAAACGAGAGCGAAATTCATTCCGAATAAGAAGTTTAAATATTCGTCTCTTGCTCCAGGAGGCATTTAGACTCATTTAAATAAGGTTAAACCCAGGCTACGTTTACGATCCAATAAAACACTCCGGAGAACATCGAAGAAATAAAGAACCAAACAGTGTATACTAATTTACTCTTTTAAGTAAATTTTCTCCGAATAGAAAATTCCTTTTTCGGATTATTTGTTTTGTTCTGTTTCTCAACTGACTCTTTAATTTGTCTTTCGACAATAATTTAGTTCGACAATAATTTAGTTCGACTATAGTCGAAAAGCCAACCTACCTGTATAAAGAGACACTTAAAAAAATATATTAATTACGGCTTGCTATCTTCTTGAGGAGCGGCACTAGAGGCTCTAATTAAAGCGGCCCATATCCGAGCAAAACTTATTAAATCCGAAGACCATCTTTAGAACTCAACTGTTTCGAAACCCCTTGCTGGATGAAACTTGATAAACGAAATCAGTCATGCCTCCTAGAAAGGTTGATTTTATGCTAATTAATTGACTAAGGAAGCGTTATATTTGGATTAAAAAATTGAGAACTCATGGTGATTTAATTTTTGCAAATATATGTGTCGGAACTAGGGGGAACAAAATAGAAAACAAGAGTCATAGATAAAAATAGTTTTAAACTTCAACTGTAGAAGAGAGTATACTTACACAATAATAAATCATAGCGGATCATCGATAAATACTGTATGAGTAAAAAACCCTGAAAATTTCAGTTCATTTGGAGTTACGGTTTAGAGATATAACTCCGCTGAGGAAAGTAGAAGATTTTTTTTTTAATTTTTCATTTTTTTTTTCCGCTGCATTTTTTTTTTCTGCTGCATTTTTTTTTCAAATTTTACGGCTTCAAATATCACAATAATTGACAGTGGAAGGACGATCGCTTGGCTTGATATACATATCAGCAGCATTTGCAGTTCTCACCACAAGTTATTCCTAATAATGATATTAATAGGTAGCTGTTTCTTAAATTACTGCGCAGCCTTGAATAACGCGGTAGCGGCAGCGAATTTGATTGTGACGAGGTTCAACTCTCTTATACCTATGCGAAAGGCTCGCCATTAATCATGGTACGACTATCAATGTTTAAATAGGAAAAAACTAGAACCTTAAAGTTTAAAGCAAGCAAAACTAAACAATTTCAGCCAGCTGTTTAAGGCAGTTTATTTCGAGCACAAGGCTGAATACAAACGGCTCTTGCTCTTATTATGTAAGAAGCGCAAATACAACAAGTTATTGTCTGACACTTTTAAAAATACGCGCGACTCAAGGTCTTTTTGGGAAAATATAAAAAAATTAAAGGGTTCATCGGTTAAGTCTGACTTGAGGATTTGAACGTGGGAAGGTTTTTTTAACGGTTTTAATCATCACAGCCCTAAACTCGAAGTGAACTTTTTCGGAACCTTTGACCCGCTATTAGATAAAACAGTCGAACTAAAAGAGCTTCAAATTGTCTTGCAGTCGTGTAAAAATAATAAAGCTCCTGGCAATGATCAAATCCCCTACAACTTTTTGAAGAACCTGCCACAGAACTGGTTATTGTATTTGCGCACTTTATTCTCAAATGTACTTAAATGTCACACTGTTCCGGAATCCTGGACAAAAGTAATCTTTTCAATGCTTTACAAAAAGGACGAGCAACAAGACCCAAATAATTACAGGTCCATCGCTTTGGTTAGCTGCTGTTTGAAAGTTTTTCTCAAGTCTTGGTGAATAGGCTTCTGACCTGGCTAGATACCTATAATGTAATTCCTGACAGTCAAAGTGGCTTTAGAAAGAATCGAGGATGCAGTGAAAATGTTTTTTTCTACAAACGTCACTAAAAGTGTCATTTTTAACGCATGATGTCAGTGTCTAAAATGCCATTTTATGACACTGGTGTTAAAAGTGATTACTTTTAGCACTAGTGCTAAAAGTAATCACTTTTAGTGCGTTTGTAGAAAAAATAGTGTATGATATTCGTGCTAAAAGTAATTTTATTTTGTTCAAAGGGATGGAACACTCCGCCTTCGGCGTCGTGTTCCAAACTTCCCTTTCCACAAAATAAAATGTCACTTTTAGCACTTATATCATAAATAACTATTGTACTTCATACTGTGATACAAAATCATCTAAGACTAAAGAGACGAAAAGTGTTTGCTGCCTCTATTGATTTCCGCAGAGCTTTTGACTCGATTTCACATAACCTACTGTGGCACAAAATGTACCAAGTAGGAATCAGTCAAACCTCTGAGGAAAATCACCTATTTAAAATATTATTTCTTTGAATCTTAACTTTTATAAAAACGTTTACTGAATAAAAGTAAATGTTGCAACCATGTAATGCTCTGATGAGAACGAGATCGCGCTGCAACAGAAAGGTTTCGAAGCGAAGGGTAGGTAGAGAATACGCAACTAGACTAGAGAACAAGCTGGGCTGATCCCTAAGACGCGTGTCTGTAATTATTCAATATTCAATTTTTATTTTTATTTTGCATTAAACTGATTGTTCATTCCAATTTGTTATTAGTTTGTGTGTCAAGGAGCGATCACAGGTCAGTTGAATAATTGTTATTTTGTTTTTGAGAGTTCAACTATTTATACAAGTATATTTTTTTTCATTTTTATGTTTTTTTGTTTATTTATAACATTTTTTAAAAACATGTGCATTGTTCATGTATTTAACATGCTGTGAACAACACAGATAAAGAAGTAAATTAAAACCTAAGAAATTATGTGCTGTCTTTTTGTGCTGAGATTTTGATTTTGTGTATTCAGAACGTGCATTATGGCCTTGTTGAATTTACCAACATTTTCCTACCCTGACGAGCAAATATCCTACCAAACAAAGGAAAAAGATATTGGCTCAAAATAACAACCATAGCTGGGTAACATCCCGTATGGGACCTCAGTACCCTCAGGCAGACCGGCTAACTAATAAAAAAACTCTCCAGTATTGATTATAGGTAGTGTTGATTGAATGTAGTGTGTAATTAAAATTTTAGCACAAGAACAGGGGCGGTACCTAGTTTCAACTTTTATTGAATTAATGACTCACAATTATTAATAAAATTATACAGTATGTTTCGATTTTTGAGGAATGTTAGATCGAGGGTTTCTCTGCCGTGCTCTTTTCGCTCGTTAGTTCCAGGATGAGAACGGTACGATTTACTTTAATAATAAAGTAGAGGTTTCACAAATTTTTCGTTTCTTTTACATATCACAACCTCCTTTAAATTTCTCTAATATTTGCTCTCGGGCGCATGTCCAGTAAGTAAAATTGAGTAAGTTTCCTGGTCCTATTTGTTTTTCATTTGGTTTTCCAATAGATTTGTTGTTTAAAAGGTAGTAAAAGTTCACTCCGTTCAATTATACTGAACGAACCCAGGTATGTTATACTACACCTCATAATGACCATAAAAGAACTTTACGTTCAAATAAGAGCAACCAAAGAATTAACAACGCCCTTTCCCATTTCTTCTAGGGTCTTGCAGGGGAAACTCTTCGCCCTACCCTGTTTAATATTTTTCTGTACGATATTGTCCACTTTTTTCTGGATCGCGGGGTTGAGCGTGGACGCTGCTAATGACATAACTCTTCTACTGTATTGTGACGACCTAATCCTGCTCAGCGATTCGCAAATTGATTCACAGAAAAAAATAAATATACTTCAGCAATACGCCAGTGAAAACAATCTTATCATAAATTCAAAGAAATCAAAAATAATGTGTTTCAACGGACCAGGGGGACTGCCCTATGCATGTCTATACAGGTGGGTTCAAATTATTATTTAATGGGGATTCTCTAGAAGTGGTACACAAATTTGTCTATTTGGGTGGTCGTGTTTACCCCATCGAACTGCTTTCGGATAATGACGGACAATACAATTTTACGTACATGTCCACCAGCAGGTGCGGTTATGTCACTAACATCCAAAACGGTTTGTTAGGATAGTACGCGACGCACAACTGACAACGTAAACGTCGTCATTGGTTCAGGTATGACGTAGGGACTTAGGGATCAGCCCAGCTTGTTCTCTAGTCTAGTTGCGTATTCTCTACCTACCCTTCGCTTCGATACCTTTCTGTTGCAGCGCGATCTCGTTCTCATCAATTCCACAGAGCATTACATGGTTGCAACATTTACTTTTATTCAGTAAACGTTTTTATAAAAGTTAAGATTCAAAGAAATAATATTTTAAATAGGTGGTTTTCCTCAGAGGTTTGACTGATTCCTACTTGGTTCAGGTATGACGTACACCCGTCTTCTGACGTGAGAAAACGGGTGTACGTCATACCTATGGTCATACCTGAACCAATGACGACGTTTACGTTGTCAGTTGTGCGACGCGTACTCTCCTAACAAACCGTACCTTAACGGTTTGTTAGGAGAGTACGCGTCGCACAACTGACAACGTAAACGTCGTCATTGGTTCAGGTATGACCATAGGTATGACGTACACCCGTTTTCTGACGCTGACGCTGACGCCAGAAAACGGGTGTACGTCATACCTGAACCAATGATGAAGTTTACGTTGTCAGTTGTGCGTCGCGTACTATCCTAACAAACCGTACCTTTGGGCATTCCAGCGACCTGTCAAAAAGTGCGTTGTGGCGAAAGTTCACTATCCCTATATGAGTGTATTCAATTTAAAGGTTTTTAAAGTGCATTTTGTGGTTGTTTTGTGAATGAACTCTGTTAATTTTTTTATTTTATTGACTTCGTTAGTGTTTCTTCTAATTAAAAATGCTACAAACGTGTCTTGTAGTTGATTGTGGAAGTAGTTTCAACAAAGTAACAAGGATGATGTCAGGCTTTTTTCATTGCTCTCTGTTTCAAAATTTTCCAGCTAAAACGTGAAAATTTTTCACTACCACTGTTCTTGCATCTATAATTAAGCCAGACTCAAAATACTTGTGAGAATCCAAGCTTTTGTAGGCCTTTATTTGCTCATTGATGTGAAATTTGTGAAAACTGTGGGTCAAAATGTCAACTGGACATTTTTTCAAACTAACCGTTCGCCCACATCCCGATTTTCCTGCATTTTAGTCTTTAAATATTCACTCTGCATCTCAAAAAGTATATTATAACAAAGTAAACTGTAAGTAAATTGAAAATATTCCAAGTAAACTCAAGATAAACAAACAAACGTCAAATTTTCCACGCTCGCAATATTGAAAAATCACGTGGTTTGGAGAGCCTAATTGACGTGTCTCGTAATACCTGTTGTGCGCGCGCAACTCGTGGGTTGCAGGTGAGCGTCCAATGAAAATCGAGTTTGTTACAACTTTGCTTCATATTTGTATTCAGGGGCCAGTTCAGAATTAATCGTTCCTGTTCCTTCTTTCTTTGTAACGTGTAACTCGACAAAGAGCAAACTAATACTTTACGTATTACTCGAACTTATCCCAGTGTCGTTTAAGGTTATTTTAGATTATACTTGACATATTCCTTTGCAATTTCATTGTGCGATGTTGTCGGATGAAACATTTATCAAAATGAAAGTGCCATCGATGTAAACATACACTTTAAAGCTCTTCTTTTGTCTGATTTAAAGCGTTGTAAAACACTTGACAATATATCACTTCTTTGATGTTATAATGCTCGATATGAATTGTCTACATTTGTTCTGCAACAATACAATCTGGCTACACTGCAGCCACGAGTTGCGCGCGCATGTATTTTTTATTACTTTCTAACTTGTATTTTTTACAATTAGGCTCTGTTTTTCTATTTCCGAGAGACACGTCAATTAGAGTTGAAACAGGCAGTCTGTCTCTCTAGTATTTCGTGTTCAAGTCAACGCTAAACTATTTTATTAAACTATTAGGCATGGAGAATCACATGTTGCCCAAAATCTGTCTAAATTGCCAGCTCAATTGACAATTTATTTGGTGATAATGCCTTCCCTAAGCTTAATTGGGCTTTTTTGAATAACATTTCTTTAAAACGTAGGAAACCAGAGACATTAAAACATTTCCGTGAAAAATGCTTGAAGACCGACTATCGAATGGCACGAAATTCCTGGTATACTTTGTTTTATAGTCAATTTGATTTGAATAAGCATTCGTTAATAGTATATTACAATCCGAGACGGGAAATGCTTCATTACTGGTCGAGAGGTTTTATAGTTTATCGAGACGCGTAGCGTCGAGATAAACTGAACCTCGAGACAGCAATGAAGTTTCCCGTCGAGGGTTGTATACTATTTTATTTTTAACCATAATTTCTTGAAAAAAAAATCGAGGCAACCAAATGAGGTCGGTAAATGAAGAGGAAAATGAGAACGGGAAATATTTCCCTGCTCCATTTTCCGTCCGTGGACGGGAAATGAGGACGGAAAAAATTTCCCGTCCTCACTTCCCGTCCTGGGACAGGTAATGGAGCAGGAAAATGAAAAGACAGAAATGTGATATTTTCAAATTTTTGAAAAGTCAGTAATGACAACATTTCATATATGGTTAAAAATAAAATACCTTTATCGCATTTTTGACAGTAATGTGATATATAACTGCATTCAAAATTGAGTGGTAAAGTGCCACTTTACCTCGATAGCAACACTTTACCACATAGCAACGTCATTGATAGCAACCAGTTTGAAAATCAATTTTCATTTGTTAAGCCTTATTCACAGTGTGCGAAATTGCAGCATTTCGCAATTTCACGGCAATCAAATAAATTAAAAATAGGAAATAGTTATTTTATTTCTGGTTATTATAAAAATTGATAATATAATTATTAACTTCTATTTTTTGCGTTTGCCGGATAGACGAATCGGAATGTTGATCTAGGACAACCCCGCCTGAAACAATAAAAAGCGAACTTTCTTTAAAGTGTCGTGTAGAAGAACCTTAAACCTTGACAATGTCAATGTCATGAAAACTAAATTTGTATTTCAAATTTCTATCAAAATTTAGGAAAAAATATCTTATGAACACAGGATTTGAAACAGTTATATTTAATTGATTTACCTTTTCATAAAAAAAAGCCAACATGAGGTCCTCATTTGGCACTTCTTCCACGTTATTCATAAATTTCCATTGACGGAATTGGTCATATTCTTTCTCATACTTTGATTTTGATTTCTCAGGCAGCAGCCTTGCTGTAGCAGCACGAGCTGCTTCCAAATTCTCGGATTCATTTCACTGGACGCCATAGACTGGACGCGGTTCCGAAAATTCTTTCTGATTTTTTGTTTGAATAATGTCACTGGTTTCTAACATAGAGAAATATAATAGTAGTAAACTACGAGAGACGTTTGTTTAATGTAACAATCTGGAAGTGTGTTTGTGCACATACCCGTAGCGTATTTCGCATGGTGTGGCAGATTATTGAACTAATTACTTCGATTGTTTCTGACAACTCGGTTTAATTTGTCTTTGTCAGCAACTTGCCCGAAAATGTTCTATCTTTTTTTAACACATACAAAATATAAAATTGTCAAAATTTGACAAATTATTGAATCGTCTATGATTGAATCCGAAGACCATCAATCAAAAACTGAATGCTCATCATCATAACTTAAAATTTCTTCTATTATTTATATTAGAGAAATGAGAAAACATTCTGTGATCATAAATATTAATTAATTAGACAAAACCGACACCAATAATAGTGTGTTTTCGAATTTGCGATGATGCGAGATGCAGTAAAAAGGTAAACACAAAGCTTATAATACAAACATTTTTAGTTACTGTATATTTATAAAATTGGAATAAAAAAATAAGTTTGTTTAAAGATATCTCAATTTTTGTATTGTTCAATTACCTCCTTGACCCCCTTAAGGAATCTCATTGCATCTAATTTGAATTTTTTAAAAATAAGTTCTGTTATCGTTCTAAACAGTTGCTCGGTAAATTTTAGCAAGTTTTTTCAACAAATGTTTTGCTTTGCAATTAACTGTTTTGAGCGTTCACAGTACTTTATTTTTAATAAATCTTAAATAAAATCAAAGTTAATAATTTGATTATTCAAAAAAGCCGCCTTTTCACTGTCGGTAAAGAAGAAACCTGCATTTAAACAATGTTCACTCTTTTATTGCTGTCCGTAGCCACCAGAGGCGCTAACGTCGTCATTGTGCCAGTTAAGTACAGGAGAATGACTTCCCTCGTAGTTTACTACTATTATATTTCTCTATGGTTTCTAAGTTACCGAAAAGAAAAACCAGCCAGGCATGGGCCACCAGGCACAGGTCTGTTATGATTTCAAAAATTATGTTGTCTTGTCAAAAATAAGAACATTTCTCAAATATTTGAAGACAAAATGCGATAATAGTTATTTATACACCAAGTGAGTTAAATGCATTTTTATTCATGAGAAGAAAGTTTAACCCACGAGCCCTAGCGAGTGGGTTAATTTTCTTCGAATGAATAAACATTTTAACTCACGTGATGTATACAAAATTTTATCCCATTTTGTAAAAATTTTAAAAATAAAGTTGGAAAAAATGCTGGGAGTGAGTTAAAAATATTTTAAATCACTGAGGTTTCAGATTTTTAGTTGGGCAGAGTGACTTAAAATGCCGAGAGTGAGTTAAAATGTTTTTAAATCACTGAAGTGATAAACGTCTACTTACCTTTATTGTTATGCGTGCAATAATGTCATTTTTAAACGTCAAAATGGGATAAAATAGTATAAGCAACGCATTTGCAAAGGGTTTTACCAATATCGTGAGGCCTTAGAGCACTCGCTCGCTTCGCTCGCTCGTACACAAAACTGGCCACACTCAATTGGTAAAACCTCACTTTACTAAACTTGTTGCTTAATATACTATTATCCTGACTGTGCTTTTTACATGATCAGGGTTATTACACAAATCCGACTTTGTTCGAGTTGTAACTGCAATATATTATGGAATGGCATAGCTTATAGAATTATAGAAGAAGAGCTCCGTTCGGTTTGTAACCAAAGGGTGCCTGAAATATTTCTTCACGTTTTCTTCGAATGTCCTTTATATCGTAGTGTTAGCCCGGCAGTTGGGGTGATAAACCGAATTTTGCTCATAATTTGGACAATCTTAACCCTCAACTGGTGAGGGATATTTTCCAAACCGTTACTAGTTATCTTAAACTTAGATCGTTCTTAAGAAATGAATAGACCTTTTTTTTAGATTTTAATTTTATCTTCCTTTTCTTAATATTAATATAAAGTATTATCTTTTGTCCTTTTTGAATTTTAAATTTGGGTTTACATATTTGAACGTGTAGCAAATAAGTATAAGAAATGTGGCATTACTTAGATTAAGACCATTACTGTGTAGAACCTACTGTTATAAAAATGTATATTCTTTTTAAACAATAAAGAATAGATTGATTGATTGATTGAAAATTATTCACAGTATGGAGTTACTGGGAATAATGCTTCTCCATCTCTTTGTGGAGGCACTACGCCATACAGATGTGTATTCGGGAGAATCTCCAGAGAGTTTACACAGGCAAGCATATTTATACATGCAACGATAGACAGGCAGCACTCCGAACCCTTTGCTCAGACAAGGTCAACTCAAGGCTCACGCATGACTGCATGAGCAATTTTGAACTAAGTGGGCTCAACTGTTACATATTTGTTTAAAGAATATTTTACAATGAAATAACATTTTGTGCAACCGTCCGCGAAATGAGCTTCCGCGGCCGCTACACAGGCCGCGAAATGAGCTTCCGCGGCCGCTACACAGGCCGCGAAATTGAATTTCGCGGCCGCTACACCTGACGTGCAAAATGTCAAATCCTTGCCAAATACATACAGTTTTTCTGTAACTTTATATAATTTTTATAGTTGCACAAAGAGGAAAACCGATTTTACATTCCTATCTTAGATTTTCATAAACTATCATTTGACACCAACTTTGAATTTAATTCATGATTAAATACTCCAATTAAATTTAATATCCGGTTAAATTCAAAGTTGGTGTCAAATGATAGTTTATGAAAATCTAAGACAGGAATGTAAAATCGGTTTCCCTCAAAAATTAACCGGTTAGGTTTTACACCCTGTCAATATTTCCAAAACAGTTTATCTTAGGTATAGGGTGTATCACATGAAATCTGCTTAGAATTTTACGTGGAATCCAAATATGCAATCGTATACAGAGTGTCTCATTTAAAATAAGTAAGTTGACGTCTACTTCCGGTATAACCGGAAGTGCCACCATTTTGAAAATATTTTAGCCGTATTGCCCCATTGACATTAGTATACTCTCAAATTTTCAAAATCTTTCTGCATACAGTTCTTCACATATAGATCGATGTGTTTCCCGGTGGGACACCCTGTATATCTCGCATAATCGACATTTACCAATAAAGCCTTGTAGCTCAACGGACATTTTAGGCCAGAACAAAAGTTTCCTTGCCCTTGCTTTAGTTTTTTCAACTCCCAAATGAGTTTTGTGTAGCTGTTTGAGCATATAAAACCTCAGCGCTTTGGATACACGGATACGATCACTATAAAAAATTATTCCATCTTCAACAACCAAATCCTATCGTAACTTTGAGAAATCTTCAACTTCAGCAGAGTCAATGAACATTTTTTTCTGGCCAACCTGTTGAGCAATATTTGATAATAAACTTCAAGTCTAGATCATCATTAGTTTTGTCTTGCAAACGATTAGTTGTGATAGGAAGCTCTATTTCTAGACAATGAACCACTTCATTAAAATTTATGTCTTTTTTTGATTTTTTAATAAATGAATTACTTAACAGGTAAGTTGTAAACATTTTATTACCAGGTAAGTATTCCAGAATAAAATTATACTTGAAAACTACAAGTCTCATTCTTTGTAAACTTGAACTTATTTTTCCTATGTCTTTTCCTTAAATTTTTACTAGGGGCATATGATCAGAATGAATTGTTAATTTATCTAACTGGTAACAAACTGATGAAATTTCAACAAGCCAAAACACACTGCTAGATACTCTTTCTCAATTTGTGCAAATCTAGTCTCATTATCCGTCAAACTTCTCGGACAAAAGGCAATTGGTTTTCCTTATTGCCACCCTGATTTGCATCTGCTTGTATTACTATAGATAATTTACTATTAAAAATTTTTAAAGTCGGAAGACTGCTCATCCTACATTTTAACCTTTTAAAAGCTTCTTCCTGCTCATTAGTCCGAATATATTTTACATTATTTTTAATTAAAGCCCTTAACGGTATATAATAAAATATTCGACAAATCTGGTATATACAGGGTGACTCAGAGTAAATTTCCCTTTTCGAACGCACCCTGTATATCTAACTTAATATCTGTGGGAAGGTTAGCGCTGGCTCGGATTTTCAGTCGCAGAACGTCGCACAATCCCAATGTTCTTTGGCGTTCTGATGGACTTCTGTTGAACCCATAATTTCAATAAATTTTTTGACGGAGTATCACGTATACGCCGAATATTGTAACGGTTACAAAAACGTCCCCGTGCCGCGACATATAGGAATCGTTTGATTTAAAAAACGCCTCGACACTAAACGCGCGTTGCTTGTTCGACCACTGCTCCATGTTTATTGATAATCCGCACGCAGTCGCCGTAAATTGCCAGCGCTAACCCCTCCACGAATATTAAGTTGGATATACAGGACGCGTTCGGGGATATTTACTCTGAGTCACCCTGTACTTGATTTAATAATTTGCCATACCAAGAATTCTTAGTAGTTCTTTTTTATTCTTTGGAGTTTCTAACGCCAAAATTGCTTCTATGTAATTACCATCAGGTTTTACACCCTCTTTAGAATATATTTGTCCTAAATATTTAACTTCACTAACTTTATATTGAAATTTCTCTTGATTAAACTTACAATTATTATACTTTCTCGCTCTATCTACGACACACCTTGAAATCTCATCATGCTCTTTTTCATCAACACCTGCTATAATTATATCATCAAAGTATATTTGTAGGTAAGTCACCGAACATTTTTTCATTGATTCTTTGAAAAACTTCTGGGCTTGGAGCCATACCAAATGGTAGTCGTTTAAACCTATACTTACCAAACGGTGTTATAGACGTACAAATTTTGCTACTTTCCTCATTTAGTGGAATATGATAAAATCCATCTTTCATATCTAACACAGAGAAAATGCTCTTACCTTAAAGCTTTCTTCCGATCTCCTCAGATGTGGGAATGCCTATCTAAACATAAATTTTCATTCAAATGCAATGGATCCAAACATAATCTCAAACTTCTATCTGCCTTTTCCACACAAACGATATTATTCACCCACTCCGAAGGTTCATCAGCCTTCTCTATACCATATCTTTGTACCAACTTTTTTAACGTTACAGTCAATTTTGATTTGACTGTATCTGGCAACTGTCTGCAACCGCTTATAGTTGGACAATAAATATTTTTTAAAACAATTTTCTACACAAAGGAAGTTTTACCTGTACCCTCATTTAACAAAATTTAGCTTGGCTTTTCTTTTTAGGTCAAAATCTATTTCGTCCACTCTTCTTATCAAATTTAATCGTTTGCAACCATTTATTTCAAATAATGGCTTCCCTTCACTATTTACAACTACAAATTTGATCGAAAATGTTTTGCTCCTAACTACTTTTAAAATTATATGTCCTACTACATCCAGGTTATGATTACCTTATGACATAAAAAAATGATAAGCTTTTATTATTTCATGCTCTTTCTCTAACTTTTCTACATAATCAATTAGCAATACATTACATTGAGACCCAAAATCTAATTTTATATTAAAAACATCATTATCAGTCAACACTGTTTCGAACCACTCTTTTTCTTTCTCATCATAATTTAAAGAATTTATGTTTCTTACTTCAATAGCATCAATCACTAGCTCACTATCACTTTCGTTCCCAACCTCATGTACTTCTGGCCTTCTTCCATTGTCTCTGTATCTGCTACCACTGAAACCAGCATCAGGATTTTGTTGATTTTTAAATTTTTGATACCCCACTGAAAAATGACCAAGTCTGCCACAACTATTGCACTTGTTCCCAATGGCAAAATGTTTCCTGATTCCTTAGACTTTTATTGGACTCTGGTTTCCTTGGATCTACCATGTTTACTTTATTTACAGCTCCTCTCCTATTTACATATCAATGAATCAACTTCTTATCCCTCAAGCCCTTTGGCTTGTAAGTTTGTGGCTTTTGAAGACCTGCATATTTCTTCTGCAGTTCTGCAGTTTTCAAGTCTAAATCTTTACATAATAATTTTTCTTGGAGACTTAAATTTCGAATAACTAGCACAATTCTGTCTTTTATCAAAGACTCTTCTTGTGTTTCAAAGTTGCAATGTTTCGCCATGATTTTCAAATTCTCTAAAAAATTGTCAAAACTTTCACCCTCTCCTTGAGAGCGAGAAAAGAAATTTAATCTTTTATAAGTCACCTACCGTAAACGGGGGTGACTTTGACTTTGCGGGGTGTTATTGATCAAACTTAAGATATTTTACATAGATGGTCCTACTAGGTGAATTTTTTAGCCATTTTTGTTCATTTTAGCGGGAATCGAGAAATTGGGCCAACGGTCAACATATTTCCCAGACCCTTGCGTTCTATTCGTTCTAAAGGTTGCTTTCTTAAATATCACTGCTAGAAGCTGGAAAAAAGTGTTCCTGATTTTTGTGTGTTTCGATAAAGTGACATAAATTTGAGTAGGTACCTTAATTTAATAATTGTATTCATGGAAAATTTACGTTCATAGTATAATTAGGGCATGTGGTGCGAATAGATAGATAGTGTTCAAATATTTGCTTTTAATAAACCCATCTTTTCGTAGGTTAAGGTTTTCTTCGCGGGGTGTCATTGATCAGTAAGGGTAATAGTTATTTACATTCCAAGCTGCGAAAGCGTACTTTTAGGTGCGAGGTGTATTCAAAACGCCGAGGCGAAACAAAGCGCAGCCAAGGCTATTTGAATATCTCCGAGCATCTAAAAGGACTTTTGCAGCGTATAATGTATTAAACTTTTCATTCTTTCCCTTCAAAAATCGTGAATTGGCATGCGATAGTGAAACATGCTAGTAGTGAAAGTAACTACTAGCATGTTTCGCTTTCGCTCTCCTATTCCAGACAAAAAATCTACTTTCGTAGGGGGGAGAATGAAAAGTGATCAATTACACCCCATTTTGCTTTTTTTTGTTTTTGTCATGAGATTTTATGTCAAATTCGTTATTTGTTTTACCTAGGTGAGCACTAGCAAAAAAGCAGTAGAACAGAAGAAGAGCTATAATAGGAAAGTGATGAAGAACAGTTACCTATGAAAAATGATGAAGAGTTACATGTAGAGAGTGAAGAAGAGTAAATGGTCTTTGATCGTTAATAAATTATTATTATTATTATTATTATTATTATTATTATTAAGAGTTATATGGAAGGCCCTCCAGTTCCTCAACTGATCTCCTGCCCTGTGAGATAAAGAAATGAGAGAAGGAAAATTTGCTTGAATTAAATTTTCTGCTGAAAAATCAAACGCATCATACATTTACGTATGTTGCATTAACAAAATAATATCTGATGACGAACTGGAGGTCCATGGATATAGATCATTTGTTAAAAAAGCTTTACAGAAATTCAGAGTGGTCGAAAATGATATCTCTCTGGTTTCTAAGGCCGATATTATTTGTATCCTTCCTGAACCAAAGAAACGAGGCACCTCATATCGACCTGAATTTACTTTTCCAAAAGGACTAGGAGTCAAGGAATACTCAATTTATGATAAATTACCTACCTATTTTTTTATTTTTCTATATTCAGTATGGATAAATATTACTTTTCTGTTATCACTACGAAATTAAAAATATTTTTGAGTAAAATATTGTTTTTTATTGAAAACAATTTGAAACAAGATTTCGAAAAACACATTACCTACCATATAAAAGATCGAAGTCACCCCAGTGATCAAACTCACTCCGAAACATCCAATTTAGGATATTTCAAAAACGTGTTGACCGATTTTGGCCAGGGTGACTTTGATCATAGGTATGGGCATCCTATAAAAAAGTGTATAGTTTTTGGGCGGTGATCAAAGACACCCCAGAGAGGTGGATGACTCTGATCAGCCCTCCAAAGTACATTTTTTTCTATCTGCAGCAAAAAACATTTTTAATATGATCAAACTCCCCCCGTCTACGGTACATTACTTCTAGGTTTGCAATAATTATCAAAAGCCTCTAAGATCTTCTCGTACTTTTTCTTCTCTGGGTCTGTTAACTTGAATGTATTGAACACATCAATAGCTTCCTCACCTGCAGCTGTGAGGAACAAAGCTATTTTTTTTTCCTCAGATTTATCTTGTAACCCTCTGTTGCTAACAGGTACATCTCAAACCTTTGTTTAAATTTCTCATAATTGCTAGCTAATTGCTGATCAAAAGATAAAGGTGAGGGCAATTTTATATCCATGATTACACTAGTATGTAACTTCTAACCTCACAAATTTACTTGTTAATTTCTTCATTTATTTTACAATGTGCTACCGACCAACTGCTGCTAGCACTAAACCACTATTTTGTCAACACCTGACACCATTTTACACATTTGTTTGAAGATTATTTTACAATAGAACAACTTAATGAACAAGTAAACATTTATTAACCATCTCTGTCTCATCACTGACTGGCTTGAGATGACCAGTGGCTGCCTACATAAGAGAGTACGTTTAATAACAACCCTATATGTAACATCAACAAGGTCTCTCTATGGCGTAAATTTAGATGTTCCCTATTAGATCTGACTGAAACAGAACAAGCAATAATAATTTCCCAGATTGGTATAAAGTCTGCGACAAGTGGGTCCGGCAGCTTTTAAACAGTGGAGAATGGGGTGGGTTTTAAAACTGTAAATATTTATAAGGCGCCACGTAGTTAAGCCACTTATCGCTTGTAGAACAGATGGTAGATTGAAAAATTATTAAGTCCAGACCCAAGCACTAACCACGAACTTGCCAGGTTCTGGACCAACCTAAAAATAATCGTTGCAAATTGTCCCAAAAATTAAGCTTCTGTTGTCCCTATGAGGTGGTGGGAGTTAATTGATTTAAGCCGGAGTCTATTTAATAAATTGAAGTTTATTGGAAAACAAATTGTGTCTATGTGTACTTCAAAAAAAAAAGTGAAAATATCACAGTTGGAACATAAATTAATTAAGTCTTCTTGTTTGTCTTCAAAGGGTCATCATTCGACCGTAGATAAATACCCTTGACTGAGGATGGACTGAGAAGTAGGAAACGAATACAACCGTCTCACTCAAAAGTATTTTGACAAAGATATTGCGGTTAAAAATATTAAATTATGCAGTTACACCACACAAATGTGCACCTTTATCAATGAGATAAACAAACTTGCACCTCAAATGAATAAATAAATATAAATCATTAATTTACCAGATCGACCTTATGACGTCATAAACCTCGATGTGACACTCTGCACATGCATTACTTAATACGCACTAAATAAACATTATAACAATAATAATTTGTACTCTCAATAAGTCCCGCTAATATTGGGAGTCTTAATGACTCTGTGGTGAGTCAGGACACCAAACGAGCGTGCCGAGAACTAGCCTACTTGGCCACGATTTGTTTAATAAAATGGGGTGGCACCTCGGTTAAGGGTAGGGCCGTTCCCTTATATTTGACAAACATTAATTGAATCAATATTTAAGAAAAGAAATGCATATAATATAACGGGCCTCAAAATGATTGAGGTCAGATCAAACAGGCATTAAAATATTAAAAATTAAAAAAAAAATGGAATAAGTGAAATGGTATGGTTGGTAAATACTTATCTGGCTCTACAAGCCTCGACGAAATGGTGCCCTTGTGTCAAATGATGGAGCGGTTGCAAAGACGGTCAGGGAAGACGTTCAGAGCGGCAACAGCTCTATGCAGCGGAGCGAGGACCAATTACACCAGAGGTGGAGGCCCAAGAATTCTGAGTCTTCCAGTACTTGAAATCCAATTCAGAAAACCCTAAATAAAAAACCCGTATAAGTATCTCACCTATATCGCTTAAGAAATTTCAACTCTCAAAAGAAAACCACACACTAGACTAAAGGAGCATAATTACCTCGATGAGGGTTTTCGCTGAGCTAGGAATGGCTGAACTGTAGTTCAGGTGGACGTGTCGCTTGGAAGGCTGTGAGCTCAGGGCTCCGCCCCTAGTGTGAGTCCAGGGCTCCAATACCCCTAATAGAAGATCGAAATTCTTTAGCTCAAACCCAAATATAAAATAAAAGGAACATTCCTCAGCCAATGATTTTGGCATACGAGGTAAAGAAAAAAAATCCCAGACATACAGACTTTGGGACAAATATAATATAAAATAAAGGAAAAGAATGCTCACCAATGGATACGCTTCCAGGGGTTTTTGAGGACCAGTTCAGTGATGAGGAGCTTCACCGACGAAAGTATCGGGTAAAGCACGTGGGCGGTGGCAAAGTAGCACTTAAAATACTCCCCAAAAATGGGTGCGAATCCCTCCAATGCACAATTCCTTGATCCTCCTACAGGGCAAATCTTCGCAATACGGACAGGGACCAATAATCCTCACTTCATATACCAGAAGAGCACGAGATTCCAGACAAAGACTTCCGGAAACTGGTCCACTATTCCTCAAAGAGCTGCTTTCCACCTCACCACTGAACTGAGACTGCCGAACCCGAGGCATGATGGCACCCCAAGAAAGGATTCGCCGGAAGTTCCCCTCAAATTCCACGAAAATTTGAATTCTAAAATTTCCCCGAATTATTTCGAATCCGCCGCACGTGGCGCACGTAAAAATGCATAAATAAAAACTCGGACAAACCGGAAGCTCCCCTAAAGGGTGGCAAAAATACCCCCTCTCATCGACATTGTCAATTTGTACTCATGACACACATGGTCACACCAAGTTTGACAGGTGGGATTACAGTTTCCTAGAAAGACCCAAAGAAAACACCTAAGTACGGATGGGTGCAACCAGAGCAGGTCACTCACGACCAAATAAAAGCGTCTAGTGCCAGCAATTCAATGACAGTCCAAAGCACGTCCAAAGTCAGGTTAGCGGAACATCAAGAACAACAAAACCAAAACCAAAATAGGAATAAATATTCATTGAAACATAGCTATGCACTGGGCCATTAAAATAAACGAACTTCGTCAGTATATATTGTGTTTTATTTGATCTTATGATATATTTATTTTAGGAACCGAATGGAATGTCTCAAGTTGGAAATATTAACGTTACATCTCTTGTTACAAGAGTCTGGGGAGCAGAGAGACGGAGCTCCGAAAGATGCCAAACGATATGATAGCCATCGCTCCGCGCGCCGCCAACGCCGAATAGACCACGGCCACCTGAGGGCCACCAAGATTGCGTGTAAATATACGATAATTTAAGTAAAAATTATTATATTTAGTACAGAAAACCAAGCTCGGATAAAACGATTATTATTAAAATACAAGTTTCAATATGTATTTATTAATGTTGTTTATTATCGTATATAAACTCGTATCTAAATTTTGAGCCTTTGAAGCTTCTGTACTTTCTATTTCATTAATATCAATATTACGTCTTTCTGATGAAATTGCTGAATACAAAATATTAGGAACGTACATACTGTTCCTCCGGTATATTTTATACAAAAATCTAAAAGTGAAAACAAATACCAAAATTAAGTAGTAATGGTACATACCTATATGCCTAGGTATATTATATGTAGGGGAGGATGGGCCACCATGAGACGCGCTTACCATGAGACAGTCGCCATTATTTTTTAATAACGCGGGCTATTTTTCTCCATTTCGGTACATTAAGTATTAAACATGTTAGTCTTATTTCTGTTGTCAGAGAAGCTGCAAGTGCGCTCCCGAATTTTTTTCCAGTTTCGATTTGTTTTCGCCATATTGAAATTTCTTTTGCTGTGAGTTCAGTACGTCATCAGTCCTTCCCAATATATTTTTATTTTGTTCTGAGGTTTCCAACACAATAGGTGGATATCGATTTGATTGTTTATGTATATTACGAGTCGAATTTGTAACTCAGACCTACCATGGGCTACAATGAGACACGAAAATTGGGCCACCTTGAGACGTGTCTCAAATGTTGAGAAAAAATATTGGGTTCAAGGCATGTCTCGGGGACGCAAACAAAATCTCAAAAAGGCCTGTTTAGTGCCGAATCAATGAAAAAGGCTGTCGAAGATGTGATTAAACATAATCAAATTAAGCTTTTAAGAAATGCAGCAGAGAAAAACAACGTGTAACATCAAACATTTGCAAGATATGTTAAAAAAACACATAATAATGAAGCAAATTTGTCTTACTGCCCTCGTTACGATGTATTATTTTTGAATAAACATTATTTTTCTCCTTTTTTTTTTTGGTTTTTATGTATGTCTCAAAGTGATCCACTTCATGAGCCACCTTGAGACAAAATCGGATTTTTTTAAATTCCTCCATAAAATCAAATAAATAATAAATAATATTGTGCTATTAATTCAATCAAAAATATGCGCAATTAGATGGAAGATTATGGGGCTCACGTGAATGTAGGGTAAAAAATTAAAATTAACAATTTTATCCCCAAAAAAGTAAAAACTGCCTCAATGTGCCCCCCCCTCCTCTATTATTATTATTATTATAATGCAAAATTGTTGCATACAATACTCATTTTAGTCATTTTTGAAAAATATTTTGTCGAAAAATGATTGAAACTAATACCTACCTAGTGTGGAAAATATTCTACATGGAACGTTCGTAGAAAAAAAATAAATTCAATAACTTATCCGAATAATCGTTTCTTATTTATAAACCTACCTATAATCACATATTTGACCTGAATTTAGTGAATAACTTCTCTTTTCTCGTACCTCGTACCTATGACTAAATAAAAACTTTCGACGGTCGAACCCAACTTCAACGCCATTCGCTGTCGACCGCATCGCGACATGTTGACGTTCGGGAAAGTTGGGAGCTCCGTCTGTCTGTTCCCCAGATTCTTGTTCTCTTGTTCGGGTCCCGGGTCACAGGGGCATAAAAGGCAACGAAGAGGCGGACCAGATGGCTCGTGAAGGTAACAACACTGCCTTTATTGGGCCAGATGCTGCACTTGGGGTTGTTTACCAAAAAATCAAGACGAATGGCTGAAAGAGAGCCAAGGATCTCTATATACCTTTCTTATATATCTTCAATCCTTTAAACTGCAGAAGCAGAAAGCCTCCTTAAACTAAACAGAAGCCACCACAGACGTCCTGACGGTGCACTGGGTGGTCAGATACTACCTGCACAGATCGAACTCAGTAATGAGACGAAATGCAGGTTCTACAGCGAAGTAAATGAAACTACCAAGCATATAGCTGTGAATGTGACACCCTCGTCAGTCGCAAATTACGATATCTCGGGTACAGGTTCTTCGAACCTGATGGACTAATGCTAACTATCCAGCATACCTGACTGAGCACCTTTCTTGAAAGTTGTGGGCTCCTAAGGTAAGACAGGGCTGCATCAAGAGAGGATAGCAAAATGTGCCACATGCGCGTCTACGTGCTGCCTGTGAAGGCTCCCTTTTCAAATTAATCAAAGCAATGAATCACAGTATGTAGTTTGAGCAATCGCAAATGATCATCCAGAGTCAATACATATGTCAATATTGAGAAATTTGTTACATACATGGAAAAATCATATCAAAAATTGTACCTATCATAAATAAAAATCTGAAATTTTCAGAGATTATTATTCTAGTGAAGGACTAATGCTAACTCTCCAGCTATTGCTTTTCCGTTAAGGACCCTTTTCAAATCCAAAACCTTCTCAAAGAAATTTCTTTCAAAGTTATTTTATCAATAGCGTCAAAATCCTTCTTCCAATTATTATAATCTGACTCCACGCAAAATAACTACATTGACCCGGCACTCCGGAATTCCGTTCTTTCATCCACCTCTTTTCCGATATATATATTTTTTTAAATTCTATACCTTTCTTTGATCCCAAAGCTATATTGCGGTTTATGACGAGAGCACAGCTCGAAAATATCATTAAAATATGTCACAAGACAGGTCTATGATCTATACATACTCGATATTATGGCAGGAAATTTGGTTTTTGTTCAAATTGAAGCCGAGTTTTCATTGTAGAATGCATTAAAATAATATTTTAACTAAGCTACTTAAACTTTTTTTATTTTAAAACTCAAAATACTATAAATTTTCCTCTTTAAATATTGCTTTCACATACAAACTGCGCATTTCCATGCAGGCAGGATCCGTTAGTTCGGGGCTCTAAAATTTTCACGTTCAGATAGTTTTAAAGGGAGTCGCCCATAAACGTAAATTTCCTTTGACAAATGCAATTTATCTAAATAGAACGATAAAGAACGTTTAAAGTAAGCGCCTTAGTAGAGTTCATTTTCCCAAGAGAATATTGCTTTAACTAATATGAACTTTCAGCAGCGTCCTTGTATAGACATCCTCGAGGATGTCTGAAACAAAAGTGCATCAGGCCAAGGCGATAAATAAGAAACTATCGAAGCAATAAAACTTTTAACAAGCTACAAGATTTTCTACTTCTCCAATTGGCAAGTCGGACTTTTCTCACGTTTCACGCTCCTTCGTCTTGGAGTTGTTGTTTAAAACGAAGTTTTGCAAACTGAGAGCTACTTGTTTGTAGGCCACACAGTTAAGTACCCGATGGAAGTTTTAATTTGGAGGATACATACATTTTTTAAACTGTCTTATTTAAAAATAAATAGGTACTGATTGAAAGAAATGGAATAGCCAATCGAAAACTTAAACAGAATCTAGCGTATAATAAAAAATCCTATAGATAAATAGATAAAGTAAAAAAAAATATTCCAATAATCATACGTACTGGATATACAATCAAATTTTAAAATAAAATGATAATTTAATTAGAAACAAACCTAACAAAATTTTAACAACGGTCGAAATAGCTTTAAAACAAAATATTTGTTTTTGGTGCGGGCTTTTATCTAGAATTTTTAATTTCAAATACAAATAAACAGTTTTAATTTTATAATGTAAATCACTAAATCATTTGAATGTGTGGGCAAATATATTGGTAACAAATTTGTTTTAGGGTAAATGAAGTATTTTAGTAGTTGAATGAATAAAAGCTTGAACTTTTGGATTGGGCTAAACTTAATCAATAACTATATTCTACTATTTTATCCAAAAAAAGCAAACAATGTAGAAAAAAAATCCAAATTCTAAGAGTATTTTATTAAGCTATTTATGCTTTATCTTTGATTCATTGTTAATGAAATTAAAAATTAAATTCTCTAAGCATTCCAAACATTTTTTGAAATTTTAATTAAATTCGCTTTGCGTTAAAAGACTCAAGCCACATGCCACATGGCTTTTCGAATGGGATTAAATAAAAAAAAGATTATTTCTTTTAACAGAAGAATCCACTTTATTTATTTAACTGTCACTATTAATATATTATGTTTTAACTCTATCTTTCGTCGGATACGTTCAACAAAATATAACTGAAATCTGGAAGTGCTGAATTTTATCCGCTCCTTAACTTTGAATTGCATCTGTTTCTCTGCGATTTGAAGGATTTAGATGGAAATAAAACACTTACCATCATACTTTGATTGATTCGGTAGATATTTAGAAAAAGTTTGAATTCGATGAGTTTCAAATTCGCATGCTCCAACGTGAAATATTAGCTGTAAGATGATGAATTTTTTTCAAAATAACTTCTAGGTACTTTTATCATTTGTATTTCCTATTGCTGATAAAGTTTTCATCTCAGCAAGAAAACTTTGGAAAGTGTTCGAAAATAAACTCAAAATCAAAATCAAATTCAAATTTAAGCGCGAACTTTCTGTCAAAGACAATCCGATCAATTTACTTCGCCGCAACCGGAAGCTGACATTCTTACTGCTTCCAACCATCTAAAGTCCATTCCAAAATATTTCGTTGACTTCACGGCTATAAAACCCTACCATAAATTAGATAGCTATTAGCCTCTATTGTGTAGGTACCAGGTTCTTTTATGTAGGTACCAGGTTCCTTAATACCCACTCAAAGGTTTACAGGTACGGATTTTGTGCCCATTATAATGAAAACGAAAAAGGCGTTTCATAATATTATTTATTTATGTTATAATCTTATACTATCTTAATAATTACCAAAACTTAATATCTAATACAATATAATACAATACACAATTCAACCAAACCTAATCTATATTTAGTTCCGTTTCACTGTCACTGTCATCTTCATCTATGCCTAAACTAATTATTAATGGCTTAACATTAATACCTATTGAATTATAGGTTTCTTCAACTTTTATAACGTGATTGACAGAATTTTTCCAGCTTTGAACTGGAATATTATCTACACATTTTCTAATTAAATCTATTACAGCAGTACTAAGTGTAGGAGAGGTGTTTCCTCTCCTAACCATTGCCTTCAATTCATGCCAGATATGTTCTATTGGATTGAAAATACAATAATATGGAGGAAGACGCAAAACTGTATAACCACAAGCGCTAGCAAGATCGTCACAAATATATTCTTTTTTAACATTATATGATTTCAAAACGTTTAAAAGATCTTTCTTTGTATAATTTTCTTCGAAATACATATCATTTTCCATCATATATTTTTGAAGTTCTACTTTTGTATTACTTGCATTGGGCACTTTATTTTTTTGACGGCTGTGGTAACTAGCGTTGTCCATCACAATTATACTGTTTTCTGGTATGTTCGGAAGAAGGCGATTCTGAAACCATTCTTCAAATAATTTTGCATCGGTATCTTGATGATAATCTAATGATGAATTGGCTATTTTTTTTGCGGATAGCAGCAAAGAGTTTGGAACAAAACCATTTTCTGATCCGGCATGCAAAATTGTAATCCTCTGGCCTTTATTTGAGGGTGCTTTGGTTTGACATTTGGAGGTTGAGTCGCTCCATCCTCTTTTGGGAGTGTCATGGGTATCAAACCATGTTTCGTCAAGATATATTATCGGACGATTTTCTGCCCTATATTGTTTTATGGAACTTAAATATTCTCGACGCCATGCTTGTAATCGCTGGGATTCCATTAGCACTTGCCTCTTATTAATGGTTTGATATTTGAAACCCATTGCTTTCACAATTCTCCAAAGGCTTGTTCTGCTACATAATATATCAGTTTCGTCTTCTATAAGTACCTTTTTTAGAGAATCTATTGTAGGTATTATTTGTTTGCTGTACAAATCATAAATTTTCCTACGAATCAACTCTTTATCCGCTTCTTCAACCTTTCTTGACTTGCCGCTGTCACACCGTTGCTTCCTTGGCTGGATGCGTTTGGCTACGATATCTTTAACCGTAGATAATGGAGTTTTGGTTAAAACGGATGATTCACTCACACTTTGATTATGATTATAGCCTCTCTGCAGAAGGGTTAAATAAACGTTCCTCACAATTTCCTTGGCATCTAGCGATAAATGTTTTTTTTTTGAAATACCACTTCCGGTTGCAATACTACCATCATTTGCCCATGGACGCCACATTTTTTTTGTCAATATAACAGCTCTAGTTCTGCACAAAGACTAAATAATTTAACTAAAACATTCACCCACATTTACATGTACATCTCACCTAGGCAGGTATAATAAATAAAATCAACCCGGACCTGCTCACAGGTAGTCGAAGTTTGTGGTTGAGGGTATCATCAACATTTTATTGATACTTGAAGAGTCAACGAATTATTTTGGAATGGACTTTACTCGTCAAGTCCTCACTACAGCAGAACAACGACGTCGACAACAACGAACATAAACAAAGTCCGAATTAATAGTAGAATATACCACGAGTCAATAATGATAGCTATTATTCGTGAGAAATATTTACGAACTGAGCCGAGAGAGTAACATTCCGTACAATGGCCAGTATAACTTTCAGGATTTGGCAAGTTTAAATATTTGGCAATTTGTCTACCAATGTCTGCAAATTTGTTTTTTCCTACACATTGTACTGTGCATTTGGATTTTTGATAATTTAGAAAGAATGAATCAATTTTCACATGTGCCGGACGGAGATCGATGTACTTCTTTACAAAATTGTAAAACGTACTGTTTATGATGAATTTTCGTACCTACAATTTTGGTTTTAGTTTTGGGTATGGTTATTAATAACTCTGTTAGGAAATCCTTCACGTCTTCTACATTCATTTCATAGAGCTCGTTTGAGCGGCATGCTGCCATAATTCCAATATCTAATATAATCTGAAGCAAATATAAGAATAGGTCAAATTATGAATATTAGATTTAATTATGTATATTTACCTTATGTAAAAGAAAAATTTTATCAGGAGCTTTTTCAATAAATTTCCTAATTTGTTCCGGGGCCAGAGTGGAAGACTTCTTTGCTTGAAATCCTTCCGATTTTCTTTTCAAAAATGATCGTAATTTGCCGTATTTTTCCAGATCAATGTCATGGTTTATTTTCAACATGGATTTTATCATCGAATAAAATGCCCATAATGACGATGGTTTATATTTTGAACTTAATTCCGCAAAATACGCCAGCAGAACATTTTCGGAAAACGAGTTTGCTTTGTTTCGTAAACGCCATTCGTTGAAGCTGGCGTACGTTTTCTCGTAAGTAAATTTCGATGATTCCGGTATTAGATTCGATGTTGGTACTGCAGCTATTTCTAAAATTTCTAGAGGTTTACATGTATTGTCCGTCGATTCTAATCTGATACTCGGACGGAATGTGAAATTTGAGCTGGTGGCTCCGTACATTAGAACGCCAAAGAAGTTTCCATGGTATTCTTTGATTAAAGAAATTTTCTGATTGGTGTGCAAGCGGGAATAATGACCATTAATCCCTCGTCATTATTCCCTGTGGGAATAATATATGGCATTATACTGCCAAAATCACAAATATAATACATTATATGTCACTGTCAGTCGTAATTAAATCAGTTTTATAGCCATAAGTAATTTGAATAAAATACAAAATTCAATAATCATAATACTGTGTATCATTTAAATACACAACAAAAAGACTGAACAGAAATGAACAAGAACAAAATCGCCTCATCTTCAATCGTCACTCATACAGCTCAAGGCAAGATCTCGATGTGGAGACACAAATCATTGACCAACAAATGATAGAAACTGTTGGTTTTGATAACAGACTGTAAAGTGTAAAGTTACTTGTTCCTTTTTTAAAAATTTAATTTTATATAATCCTGTTTAATGTTGACAGTCTGGTGACTAACATTTAACATCTTCTCGAGACAACCGTTTCGTAGAAAAATAAAGTAGGTACCTTATTGGTCTTCAGGCATTACCTTATCTCAACAAAATCAAGTTGCGTGAGGCAATAATCTGTTGATTGCAAAAAAATTTCAATCAAAAAGTCTGGTGATTACCATTTAATTTAGGTTTGAATTTCAACCTACCTTGTGGTAAATTTTTCTATTTTTTTTTTTAAGTAATAGCTTTTCAAGGAATGCCTTATTTCTTAGGGTCTTCCGGAGAGCCGTTTCTCTCAACAAGTCTATTCCAAAAAGGTGACATTGTCAATAGTAACACCATTTCCGTGGAGTGTGGCATAGAGCTTTTGAAGGGATTCCTACCCTACAAGAATCAAGACCCTGACAAGTTGATACGTGTTCTCCACATTTGACGACAATTCTAGTCCCTTATCTGCCTGGATTCTGGGCTGGAATCCGCAATTTCCATGTGCGGTTCCCTTCGTCAAGTGACCGAGGATGGATGGCTTCCGTGCTCTACCTTCTGTTGAAATGGAGGCTTGTATTACGTTTAACTTTTAATACCTTTTCTTTTATTTAATCAGTTTTATAGTCAATTAACAAATTTAAGATATTTTTTTTATGATTTTCATGCAACATTTAAACTCTCTGATTCTTGACATGATGGTGGAGAATTAGCTTTCAATTTATCGAATTTATTATGGATTTGTCTTTGCATTACTTTTAATATTGCCTTATATTTTATCATTTTCATCCTTCGACCATTGAACACACTCTCTCTCTAGACTAATAACGATAATAATGTGCTATATAATTTGTTTGGTTCCAGAATGAGACCAGGCCCTCTCTCTCGCACTTATGAAAATAGAATGTTTATGAACCAGTCTGTTTATATTTTAAGCATCGAGGGCTGCGTTCGAAAACCAGGTTGTTGGTGTGAAAATGATTTCAGGGAGTGCATCCTAAAAATGTCGGCCTAAATTTCACTCTAGTCGGGACTAGAGTGTTCGGTGCGCGCATCAGTACGTGTCAACCACCCTTCCGAATGCCGAAAACTGTGTGATTTTCATCCACACTTCGCTTTTGCGAACGGTAGGCATTCATTCATTCCGTACATGTATATGGCACCTAGCACAATCCCATTGGTCAGATTCAAAATTTAAACCAATTAAACTTCGAGTGCCATACGCGCGTACGGAATATAAATCAGTGCCTTATGCAGTTACGGAATGTAATACCTATTATAGTGAAGTACCTAGTTATTGCAGCAGAAAATTTTGATGAGCTGAAAACGAGTTAAGCGTCAATTATTCTTCAACCATATCAATTTTGAACTGCAGTGAATACTGTATCTCAAATTAAGTGCTATAGTATTTGTAATACCCATTTAGAATAACCCCATCCTTATTTATCAATCACGAATCAGATGAAACAAAAAATTACCAACAAAAACGAACGTCGATTGCTAATACGTCAATTTCATCTACAAGTAGGAAATTCCTAACCTAATTTTATTTGTGTGTCAAGAAGCGACATACGTTTTGTCACTAGAACGACTGGTACTTCTAAATAGGTATTAAAAATACTATAGTATGGCCTATTGATTTTCCAATTTTTGTACGGAATTTCGAATGTTACAATAAGGTAGGTATTCTTAACATATTACAAACATGCGGTGTATTAATCTAAGTTTCGGTGAGCAAGGAAAATATACATAGAGTATTAGAGCGAAAGCGAGAAGCGTCAATATGTTTATTGAATAATATAATCAAAGACACAAATTCTTCCACCCATCGTCTAGCATCATTTTCAGTCATAAGGTTTGCTCTATATATTCCAGGACTCTGTTCAAAATATTCATAGTTCAAAGGTAGCAACAAGAGATCTGATTAAAATAATGTTGGCGAAGCAATAACTACCAATTTATTGCTCAAAATATTTATAAGGAAATCGAAAGAGAGGACGAAACGCCAAACTCCATAGAAGTACCTACCTGAAATCTGTTTTTTTTTAAAGATAATTCCCCAAGTCAAAAATTTAGTAACTATGTTGGCAACACAAGCCTTTTCTACATAAAAAATTTGAAAGCATTGACAATTTTACATTGTATTGCCAACATATTGTCAGTTTGACTTTTATCTTTAAAAAAAAAAACAGATTTTATGTAAGCCCGACAATAACAATAATCACAGAAATAAGGATATTTGGCCGCTGGAGACGTGATTTTGCGCATACCGCATATCTATATAATAATCCGTAAGTGCATATGGCACTGATTTACATTCCGTACGCGCGTATGGCACTCGAAGTTTAATTGGTTTAAATTTCAAATCTGACCAATGGGATTGTGCTAGGTGTTATATACATGTACGGAATGAATAAATACGAACGGTAGCTGTGTGATTTTTATACGACATACCGTGTTCTCGAACGCAACCCAGCTGATCTGCCACAAGAAAAGAGAAAACACAAAACACACTTTTGCAGACTTTAAAAGCTTTCTTTAGAAGGAAGTAGGTAGTTCCATTTAAAACCAAATTGAGTGGTGATAAAAGGTATTGTTGTTTTAGAATTATTTTAAGTATAGATTTAAAATGACGCAAGTTTATTTTTAATTTTATCATAAGCAGAAAAATTTGAAATAGATACTTTTCGTTAGATGACGATATTCATTATTATTCGAACAGAAAAAAAATTGGCAACAGGGCCTTTTTTAGTTTTGTTTATCGGATAAATCACCCCTCTGATCCCGCTGCTACATTATGGAACCAAACAAATATGCTTGTTGATCCTTCTAGCAGTTTAAAGCTCGATGTTTTTATCAATAGTAATCGATAAGTAATCTGAACAAAGGTCAAGGTTGGACAACATGTTCTGAATTTAAAATTGTTGAGTAATAGGCTACCGTCAAAAATTGATCAATTTTTAACCCTGGGTCCTACGAATTATTTATTTGAGGATTTCTATTAGGTATATCTCCAGACTATTTAACGGTTATATAGCCCAACTTTCGATTTCTTTCAGGTACAATTTGATTTCATCGAATTATTTTTTTTTTTAAGGAAGCTGACCATATTCATCAATACAATTTTCAATAATTTTTTTTTTTTTTTTGTTTAATTAGTTTTCTGGAAACTTAAATCTTTATATTTTCCTTTCAAATTGATGATATGGCCAGCAACTGTCAATGAACTTATATGACAAGTATATTGAAGTGCATTGTTATTTTAATATTATTTTTTTTATTGAGCTTGGCGAATCTGATTGAAACTTAACCTCTTTTTATTGATTTGACCTAAAGTGTTTTACCAGTATTTGATTTTATATTTTGGAAATTATTCCATACTCGATGATTGACCTAATTGTGAAATAGACGCTTATTTAATTTGAAACTTACTTACTTGTTTTATTGGTTTTCCAAGGTCAGGGATTGGTTGAGTTGTGTGCCTTATTTATTTCCTTTTCAGAATTACCAATTACCGTTTGCTGATTTTTTTTTTTAGGTGCGTTTCTGAATTTTCACATCCCATACTTTATGCAATTTCATTATTATTATTATTATTATTTAAATTCAGTGGCGCCCTTGCATTCTGTACTGATTAAACTATCAACACACACCTAATAATTTGTTGCTGTGCAAACCGAGCAAATTATGAGCCTCTTGTTAATTAATTAACAAAAGGGGTTACAAGGTATGGAAGAATTTGAAATGGAGGAGGCATTTAACGATGTGAATAACAACAAATCACCAAGCAAAGATAGAGTGAAGGCTGGAATGATGAAAGTAGGAAAGAATTATCAGAAAATTTAATTTAAATAATAGCCTTGTTGTCCAGAAAAAGTGGTAAGAATAACATCAGAATTTATCTTCTTATCCTCAATAAACAAACTCTCCATGGAAAACATCTCCAACTGCTTATCACTTGAAATGGACTGCTATCAACGCGTTCAAGAGAATGGGTTCCGCAATGGCTTTATTTTCTTCTGGCCATCTATTTCTTGACCATGAAAATTTTTCAAGAAAATGTCAACGAATACCATCTTGTGAGAGGATATTCGATAATAATAATAATAATAATAATAATACCAGCGACATACAAGTTCGATGTGTTGTACTTCGCTTTATCCGCTTATTATCCTGTTTCTTAACACAATTATTAGGTACCCAAACTTCTCAGTGCTAGTTACCCCGTATACAAGTGTCTTTTTTCGTCTAATATTTTTGTGCGAAAACGATGTGTAATTGCTAAAAACACTAAAATCAGTGAAACTATTCGAAGAATTTCTGCAAACTACCTTCAAAAAAGAAATCGCAAGAAACGAGTCTACTGCGGATCGAAATTTCCTCGGAAATTCCCAAGCTGATAAGAATCTATAGTGCGTCTCACCAACCTCATTCATACAACTCGGTAAATTTTTTCGCAATCTTAATTTTGATGCTTTCCATACCCTGTTCCATCTAGCCTTTAGGTAACAATTCGATATCTCATAGCAGAATGGAGTTCAATTGCTGCCTGTGCAAACCACTTACGGAAGAAATAAGGTACATGTTCTGTGTCATCTGTTTCAACATATTTCATAAAAGCTGCTCTGAAAGACTGGCATTCCAAAATCTTGAGCAGCACAAGATTAACTACTCCAAGATTTTTCACGAACAAATGTTGACCCGAAACGATTTAGGGGTTAAAATGGAACAAAAATTGCGACAAAAGACGAGGAAATAACTTTTCTAGAGGAATTTGTTAAGGAGCTTAAAAACGAAGCCTCTCTAAAGGATGCCGTTTACGAGCAGAAGAATCTTGAGAGGAAACTGAAATACAGACACTCAATAACCAAATACATTCACTCCGAGATGACTTGCAACATCACGAAAATCATATTGGAAGACTCGAGCGCGGAACAAAAGTCTTGAATGATGAGGCAGAAGAAATCGAACGAAACTGCAATCGTCAAATAAATGAACTTCTCAAAACGATTGAAGACCTACGTGCAAGACTTTCAGAGACTAATAATGTCAGGTTGATTCTGGAGAAAAGTATGAGCGACTGCAAAAAAGAACTGCAAGAACTGCTTCTGCAGAACCAAAACATTAAATCTAAAATCATTACACTCGAAAGCAAAATATTGAACAAACAACTAATATAAACAGCCTCAGGGAAGAATTGGACTCAGTTGCGGACCGCGAGTGACGGACGAAGAACTGAGCGATCAGAAAAACTGTTTGACCTCTATGACCAAAAATGCAGGGAAACTTCTTATCTTATTTGACGAACATGGTAGAAACTTGGACCGTAATATCGCCACGCATCTGGACTGTAGACATCTGAACTCTGAAGATGGAATCCATCATCAAACCAGAAGCACATTTTAATAATGTCGTGGCAGGTTTGCAGCAATTTACTGAGGACTACGACTTTGATGACTATGTTGTTGTTGTTACGGGCTCAAATGATTTTTTGAACAAAATAAGACCAAAATTTTGTGGCATTTATGAAAAGCTGAAGACATGTTTACATACTAACTTCATATTTCTTGCATGTCCAGTTTCAAAAAAAAAGCCGCAACAGCGACTACATATCACAGTTTAACCATAATTTCGAAAGTGTTAAATGCGTTTGATAGAACATCGAAAAGCTTTTGTTATTTCATCAATATCAACGCAGATGGGGGATGCAAGGGTAGAAACTGGCTTATTGGTAAAAGTATTGCGGAATCAATCAACTACATTCTTTGCAAATTGATTTAGCTCATAGCATGACTTAAAATAGTCCAAAATATAACAAACGCTTTGCCATCAGACAGGTCTCTTCTAGTTCTTAATAGATCCAAAAACTGAACCTCTCGTCCTCATTCTGTTTGAAGAGCTGAATAGCAGCTGTAACGGAAGTGGCACAAATCTCAACTCTTCCTGCTCTTTTTTTAGGAGAGAAACTAACACAGTTAGGAGGCCCTCCGCAAATGGTTTAGAACATGTCACGATTGTCACGCTCATGCTTTTGAACATTTAGTCAGCAAGGGGCAAGGCCGATGAATTGTTTGTCTTTCTGGAAACTAAAAAATCCCTCATCTCGTTCTTCTCACGGAACATTGGCTTAAGGTGGGAGATGCTTTCGATGTTCCTAATTATTACGTTTTATCTATGTTTTGTCGAACAACCTTCAAAAATGGGGAGACCACTATCTTGATAAGTTCCGAATTTGCATTCAGCTCGGACTTCTGCGACTGCGATAAATTTGACTTTTCATTGTCTGAAAAACTATTTGAATTCTCTCTACTTTTCTCAAGGTTCCTGAATACATATATTCTCTGTATCTATCGTTCCCCTGGCACTTGCGTTTCGGGCTTTGTGGATAAATTAGAAATACTTCTCTCGAACATACCACCAAATTCCAGACTGATAGTTGCGGGAGACCTTAATATAGATTTTGGCGATCCCGAGAGGTATTAGACCGTTCTTCTGCTCAACCTACTTCACTCTTTCAATCTTCAAATGCATGCTAAGGAACCCACGCGCACAACAGACACCACCTCTACTACGATAGACTACGTTTGCTCTAATCTTGATTCCGATCTTGATTGTATTGTTACTGACCCTGGCCTCTCAGATCACAGTGCTATTATATAGCTTCATTACCCCTGAAAGTTAGGCCTATTCAGAATCGTAAGAAGCAAGGCCGAATATTTAGCAGGGAAAATTTCTCTCATTTTACGTGAAATTGTAACGACATCCCTTGGCAATCCATTCTTTCTAGGGCAGATCCTCTTCAAGAATTCCATCTTACCCTGAGTAATGTCATAGATAATTTTTTTCCTCTAAGGCCCCTTCGTAAACAGGGTAACCGAAAATATTGGATGAGAAAGGGCTTAAAGATTTCTGCAGCTAACTTAAGATCTTTAAATATCATAAGAAAACACTTTGTTGATAGTCCTTTTATCTTGAACTATTATCTCAAATATAGAAAAATGTATAGCAAAACTATCCGTACTGCTAAACACTTATTCTACTCTACGTTTAAGTAATGCTGCTAATAAATCTAGGGAAACCTGGGGCCTGTTTCATAAAAAATATTAGTCTAATAATATTACTTTTTACCGAATATTATTAATGAAAATTATGAGTTGGGGTTTCAAAAAAAATATTAGTAATATTATTAGTTATGAGCTTTCTTCTTGAAATATTAGTGATTTCTATTAGACTAATGAATTCATGAGTTTCATAAAAAAACGAGTCTATTGATAAACACTAATATTATTTGTGAAAATCTATTACCATTGTGCCTATAATATTATCATTATTAGTCAAATACTTCGTTGAAAAAAATAAAACTTAATAATAAAATATGAGTGAATCAAGCGATGAAGAAATAGAAGTTTGGGTTAGTTTGGGTTAGAATGGTGAGAGAGGTTACAGGTAAAAAAAGCCTAAGACCTCAAGAAATTGACATTGATCTTGAAGACTTAAACAGCTTTTACTGCACTATCGCTGATAACCTTACTGCAGCCGTCAACTCGAATGTTGATCCATTAAGTTATCTCGGAGACTTGCATGTCAACGAGTCTTTTTCATTTTTTCCCACCGATGTCCATGAAGTAGGATCTGTTCTTAAATCCATTAGAAAACAGTCCACAGCCGGTTCAGATGGTATATCCATAAAAATCTTGAGGGAACTTCCGGAACAGGCCCTTGGTGTACTATCGGAAGCAATCAGCCTCTCCTTTTCATCGGGCATTTTTCCACCTAGTCTCAAGGACGCATTGTTAGTACCGATACAAGGGCCATCAAATTATCGCCAATATCATTGTTATCAACAATATCCAAAGTTGTCGAGAAGCTTCTCAAATGTATGATGGACTTCCTATCAAAACATAAAAAATTCTTAACTCCGTCCAATTTGGATTCCTTCCTAAGAAGGGTACCCATGATGCCATGTTACGCGTTCTGGAACAACTCCTGAAGCACTACAACAATGGCTTTGCTACCGTAGGGGTGTTTTGTGACTTCTCAAAGGCCTTTGTCTGTGTGAGTCGCAGAACTCTTCTGAGGAAGTTAGAGGTTTACGGCTTTAGGGGTGTGATCTCGAGGTGGTTCGAATCATATCTTTCACTTCGCAGTCAGCGTGTCGCCCTGGATGAAAAATGTTCTTCTGATCAGCCACCAAAAATTGGTGTGATGCAAATGGACTGCTTTTTAACTTTGGTAAGACTCGGGTGCTTGGGTTCCGATGTAATGTTGATGATATTTATTGTGACGAATTCTCCATCAAATCCTCTCCAAATACTAAATTTCTTGGACTTCAACTTGACGTTGATCTTAAATTCCAATCGCATGTCACTGCACTTGGCGGGAAACTTGCGTTTGGTTGCAACTGTGTCCGAGCTGTGGCCACAAATTTGGATGCAACCATAGCAAAATCAGTGTATTTTGCATTGATACAATCCCACCTTTCCTATGGACTACCTTTTTGGGGCTGTTGTAGCCAATACCTGTTTCAATCAGTGTTTAAACTCCAGAAGCGAGCAGTGCGCTTTATCGCTGGTGCCTCCTCGATGGAACACTGCAAACCCTTATTTAAAAAATGTAACATTTTAACATTGCCATGTCTTTTTATACTTGAATCGGCGAGTCTCTTATATAAACACATATCTTCGTTCCCTGTACACCAAACTGCCTTTTCCACACGACAGACGCATAATAAATCGCTCCCGATTCCGCACTCTACTCTTGTGAAGAACTCAATAATTTACAACAGCGTGAAATTCTATAATCACCTTCCGGCAACTATCAGGAACATCTCAGATATTTCACGGTTTCGAAGCCATTTGAGGAGCACTCTACTCCAACATGCCTTTTATACAGTTGATGAGTTGCATGCATGTTATATTTTGACTTAACTGTCATTATATTTATCCTAGTCTTACATTTGATTATTTGTTTGTTGCTTATCTTTTTTTGTACCATTTACTAACTTATTTATTTTTTGTGCACAATGTTAATGTTATTCACTGACTGGATTTTAATCTTAATCTTAATATTAGTAGGTATGTAAAAATGCTTTGTCAATAAGATTTTTTGTTCTTTGACAATAAAGCTTGTTTTGAATTGAATTGAAATAATAATAATAATAATAATTTATTCATGTTAATTACACAGTATAAAGTGTTTACATACGTCACTAGAAAAACTAGGAAATTTCAAAATTGAATACCAGTTTAAGCACACATTAAACAATATTACATATAATTAGTACTTATTTGGGAAGAAGTTCTTCTATACAAAATCTACAAAACTGTTACTATCATTCCCTCTAGATCCCTCAATGAGAAACATATTAGTTCAGTCTTTGTTGCGTTTAGGTTAAGTTGATTGCATAAAAACCATTCAGAAACAGTAACTTGAACCTCCCTCATAAAATATTCTATTTTTTCCTTTGAAGCTGTCTTCTTAAGCATTGTGGTGTCATCAGCCAAAAGGACAAAATCAGCGGTTGGGTCGCAACTGCCCAGGTCATTAATATAAATCAGGAAGAGCAGGGGCCCAAGTACAGATCCCTGTTGCACACCATATAGAACATTTTGCATTTCAGACAGACCCCTATTAAATTGTACAAGCTGCCTTCTGTTTATCAAATAAGAGCTTAGTAGATCAACTGCAGTCTGATCGAATTTATGTAATTTCAACTTACAGAGTAGGAGCTCTTGGGGTACAAAATCGAACGCTTTTGTTAAGTCACAGAACAGTGCCCCAGTGTACTGACCATCCCTATAGCTGTCATTTATTATTCTAATTATTTCATTTATAGCAGTTGTTGTAGATAGTGAATTTCTGAACCCAAACTGAGATTTGTTAAAAATACTGTTATTTTCGAAAAAGTATGTTATTTATTTTGGATTAATTTTTCCAGTATTTTTGAGAATATAGGCACTATAGATATTGGTCTATAATTGTTGAGAATGTTTTTTGGACCTTTCTTATGGATGGGGACAACTCTAGCAATTTTAAGTATATTAGGAAATACTCCATCTTTTATACAGAAAATTATTAATTTTGTTAGAGGGCTTATAATTTCATTTACCAGGTTTTTAATTATTTTTCTGTTAAATCCATAGAATCCTTACTGTTTTTATTTTTTAAATTCATTATTATTAACTAGAGCTTGTGATACAAAAGAGAATTCGAAATTTAGGCCATCTAGTTTACTCCTAATGGATTGGCAATATTGTTCTACAAAATTTAAGGATGATTTTTCAGACGGAGTTATGTTATTAATAAGCTCTATAGGTATATTAGTGAAAAAATTATTGAAGTCGTTTGGGGTGATATCGCTGTTTTGCTCTGAGGTTTTTCCTCTCATAAGATTAGTGCTATTTTTAACAACATTCCAGATGGATTTGGGATTTTAATTGTGATTTTTAATATAATTGTCATTTGCTTGTTTTTTTGGCCTTTCTGAGTTCTTTCCTATACAACTTTTCATAGTCTTTACAGAGTTGGACAACTTGTGGATTATTGTCAGACCTAGCTGACTCTCTATAAATACCTAGTCTATCACGCATGTTTTTCAGATCATAATTGAACCATGGAATGGGAGGCGCATTGTTATAGTGTTTAGAGCTCTTTTGTGGAAACGCTGTCTCTGCACAGTTCCTTACTAGTGAAACAAGCATTTCAAACTTCATTTCCGTACTGATATTATTATCAACAAAGTCCCAATATATATCTCTCACCAAAGACCTAAGTATATTTATTCCGTATTCTGTAACGGTTCTACAAACTGTAATAATTTTTTCTTTAGGTGTTTTTTTGTGTCCAACATATCAAGCTTCTACACATTTTTCACATTCACTCACATTTGTAAAAACATTGTCCAGACATGCAGTTCCTCTCGTACATGTTGTTATAATACTGTTCAATCCATATGTACAGAAAAGATCAATTATTGGTGACTTATTGCCACTTTCATCAAGAAAATTCACATGAAAGTCCCCCAATATAAAAACTATTCCTAACAGGAGCCGCCACACCAACATGAACATGATGCCTACGAGAATAAGAAGATTTAATAGTATAGTTATTTAATTTAAGCTGCCCTTACTCTTGCTCTGACATCCAATGTTCGCTAAATACAAGAACCTGATGATCAAAATTCTAGGCCTCTACTTGATCAATTTTGTTACGAAGACATTCCACATTTAGATATAAGATTTTGGATAAGTTGTTATCCCTTTCCTGATTTTTATGAACTGTCTTAGAAATAGAATCCAATTTAGAAGAACGTAATATATATTTTTGGTACCTTCTTTTGAAACATAGGTTACCACATTAGTTATATCTAGGTTTAGAAATTTATAGAGCCAAGAAATTCTTTGTGTCTATCAAATTTAAATCGCTTTATACCTACGTTACTTTTAGACTGTGAGATAGGGGCTGTTTAGTAGAGTCATTTTTTTTTGTCTGGCATTTTGAGGGCTGAATGTGGCTACTAAGCCGATGAGAATATGGGTGATTTTAATGCCGGCCTCCCGTTCGAAAATTTGCAGAAGAAAAAAATTGATTTACATGAAGAATTTTTTTTTAATGATCTCAAATTTTCTTGCTTTTAAATAAAAGATTGACATTGATAAATTCACCCATGAAAAATATCAGATGCTTTTCAATAGCTGAAAAAATGGGGATGGGTGTCAACTTCCAAGAGAAAAGAATAGAACCTTCCGCGTTTACTTTTTGCCTGGCAATCGAGAAAATGAAAGGTTTTGTTGTAAAAATAACGCTGAAAAATCGCCAGACGGTAATCACAGTTTGAAATCGAGTTTTCCGGCGAAACATTCTGTGGACATTTCGAACAGGAGGCATCATTAAAACCACTTATATTCTCATCAGCTAACTAGTCACATTCATCCCTCAAAATGCCAGACAAAAAAAAATGACTCCACTAAACAGGCCCTATGGTATTTCTTTGACCATAATATTTTTGTCTTTAAACCCTGGTTTGCTACTAATGTATGTAGCAACCATTTCCTCGTCTGTACTTCTCTTGACCCTGTTTATGTATGTCCATATTCGTCTTTCTTCGCCAGTATTGAGTTATAGAAGGAGTAATTCCCGGATTGACTCACTGCATTCGGTTTCATTACTGAGTCCGAATTTGTGCAGGTGGTATCTGACTACCCAGTGCCCTGTCGGTACGCCTGCGATGGCTCCTGTTTAGCCTCTTTTCAGTTTGAGAGACCTGGTATAAAGATCTTTTACTGTCTGAAGCCTCTTTGATTCAGTCATTCGTATTGGAACTGGTTGTTGGACCAGTTCCTGATCTTGGATTTCACCAAACAGAAAGCAACGCCAGGATCTGACCTGATAAAAGCAGCGTTGCTACCTGCTTGCGCTAGCTGGTCCGCCTCCTCGTTATCTTTTATGCCCATGTGATCAGGGATCCAAACAAGGGTGACCTTGTTGAGCCCACTGTGTAGTTGGCTGGAGCAACGAAGTGCTGCCTGACTGTCGCTGCATATATAAATATGCTTGCCTGAGTAACCTCTCTGGATGGATACTAATAAGGAAAGGTGGAGAGGGTAGTCAGAAACAGAAAAATACCAGTGGCTTACACTCGATCGACCTACGAATGGAGAACCATATGAAAATATAAAAAAAAACTGTATGATTATTCAAAAACTGTACATAGGATTGAATTAATACTAACATGGACAGGTTGAGGGTGTAGTCAGAAACAGGAAAATACTAGTGACGTACACTCGATTGACCTACGAATGGAGAACCATACGAAAATGTACAAAACTGTATGATTATTCAAAAACTGTACATAGAATTGAATTCATACCAACATGGAAAGGTTGAGGGGGTAGTCAGGAACAGGAAAATACCAGTGGCGTAACCTTCCTGGATGTATGGCGTAGATCTCAGTCTGGTATACTGTTGGGTATCGACCCAGTGCCAGACTGATTCTCGCTACTGGTCTTTCCCCGTATACACCAGCCCTGGCACCCTCTCCCTTCAGAGACCCGCCTATGTACCAGATCTTAAGGAAACTTTTCGTGATGGCATTGGAGCATGTATTCAAGAAATTATAGTTGTTTAGATAAATGTTAATTTGATCATCTATTAAAATCTTTTGATAATGAGCCTTCCGTCTGACGATATTGGATGGACCGTTAGGTAGGTACCTTAATGTAAAATTATTCCAAGCGTACTCTTCTCTGTAATCTCCTTTTATTCAATATCAATATTTTTGATTAAAATGCCATACACAGTAATGCCCATAATAAAATCTCTTATATGTATTAATACGTTTGAGATTATTTCGAAAAGGGTCCATCCCTTTACGGTCAAAATCGAATCTAGATTCACCCCTCTTTTATTTCGAAACATATTTAAACCTTGGGGTCTCATCGGATTTATTCGTATTGTCAGGTTTCCAAAAAGAAGCCAAATTATCTATATGCACGAAGCGGGTGCCTTATCTCTATCCCGTTCAAAAGAATTCCACATGCCATTGGACAAATCAGATTTATTTGCTTTTCAAACTGGGAGGGAGGCACTAGGGAGATTGATAGCTGCTGCTGTTTCGTAAATTGCCTTTTAAATTTTTTGGGGGGAATTTTTTATTAAATTCTGGTTTGAGAATATAACGGCAAATTGACTTAGTGCTCTTCATACGTGAATGTCGGGGGGTACTCCAGGTATAGGCAAACTATTCACAATCAATCATAATATTCTACGTATGTATGCAAGTTGTAATATTGAATTAAGATTGATCTACCCATTCTAATTTTCTTAATTTTTTTTTTTTCCTGTTTATCTGTATTAGTTTTGTGTTTTCTTTGATCAATCACGATAGAGTTATATTTGTGTTATTTTAAAATACAAGTAAGTAGGTATCTACAACAAAAAAATTAAGATTAACGGGGCCTGAGAAAATTTGCACAATCGGAAAAAAGAAAAGCTGAATCTGACATAGGTTAATAGAGGATTAAACCCCAAGAGAAACTACCTGAAATCATAAAAATATGTCATTGAGAAGAGAGAGAATGAAGTATTAGATTTATTATTCTTATAGATAGCTAGACGTCAGAAGCATAACGTTTGAAAATAAAAAATAACTTTTAATATGACAATGGATATTTCCTGTTAAAATGATTTTGATCGGGATTTATTAGTCAATCTGGACAAAAATCGATCAGAATTCAAATTTTCATTGGGATAATTGACAGGCATTAGTGTAGGCCACGTTGGCAGTTAATTTCATTGTAGGTTAATCCCTTAACCGAGACGGAATCTAAATCTCAGGAGATTTCAACGAGAGTTTCGAACTTAATTCGTTGAACGCATTACGACTATTAGATGCATAATTGAACGTTAAAAACTATAGAAAAAGGGGGTAGATTTATAGCTAGGCCGCTATCTATGGCAAGCAGGCAAAAGCAAAAGTCCGATTAGTTGGTTCCAAAAAAGTGCTCTTTTGCTATTCCATGCATGAAATATATTAAAATAACGAATATATACCTACACTGAAAAAAAAAGGTACACAAATATAACGAAGAATTACATTAAGCCAGTGAATCTCGTCATTAATATTGAGCCGGTCAACGAATTTGTTAATATTATGAAAAGCTGTTCGTTAAATAGATGAAAAAAGGGTTCATTGATTTAACGGTTGAATTCATTGTCGCAGAGTAAGGATTCTATTATTTTGACGTATAGAATTCGTTGCCTGAGTGAAATAACTTCTTCAATATAATGTACAAATAACATTGGTTTAAGTGAGTTCACACATGCATGGATTTAGTGGCGCCAGTGGTCGTGCCAGTTTTATTTGCACGCCAGTAAAGGTTTACACTTTGTGTGAAAAACAGAAATAAGTGGCAGGCCAGTTTCACTTTTAAAGTGCTTTTCTCAGTGTGCACTATGTCGAGCGAACTTTCCGAAGCCTGTAAAGTAGTCGCTAAACTTTTAGTAAAAAAAAAAGATAAAATAAATACAGAAAAAGAAACGCAACCAACGAAATAGCCGTTTCTGGGTTGAACCATGGATTGGTCGTCGACCCACTTTGGCTGCTTCTGCAAAACTTCTACGAGAACTCGCAGCAACCGAAATGAAAATCAAACGAAAAACTGGCGAGCGGACGCTGACGTGCAAGCACTTGTTTACACTTGCAAATTTTGATTTTTCTGTACGAATTTGTCACCACTGGCGCCAGTGATTTCAGAAGGATGCAGATTTGGACTATGCATGCAAATATAAAATGTGTATGCAAGTCCATGTTCACACTTGCTAATAAAATTTACTGGCGCGCCAGTTTTTATTGGCGCCACTAAATCCATGCATGTGTAAACTCACCTTAATGAATCGAATTTTCAATTTAATGTATGCGGTTTCATTGGCTTAACGTATGAATGCATTATCCTAGGGTCAGTTGCATGGACAAGAATATTCATTATGGGTTCGGTTCAAGTTAACCCGAGCTGAACTGTGATTAAACCCTCAAATTTATTAGGCAAGTTGAATCATCATCATCATCATAGGCAATCACTCGATACCGAGTATGATTATATTCGCTGCATCGCTGTTCTCCAAAAGTTTGTGGTTCCGACTCCACGAGAGCCTATCATTTGTCCTCGACTCACAGTTGCTGATATTGTCAACCCTACATGAGACCACAAGCTATAACCAAATTCAATACACTGAACCACCGGTTAAAACAAATAGCTGCAACTAAGCAAGAAAACACAACCAGACTAATTAACCTAGTTATAGTCAGCAAATATTGGATATAAAAGCCACTGCCACGCTATGGCAAATCAGTCGTGTCTCAGCGCTTTTCTGTATCAGTAGATGTCTGAACACGTCTAAAAGTTGGAAGCTATCTGGCCGAATAGGGATTGCGCATCGTATCTCTGTTCGAGCAGATTTCAACTGACGACCCAGACTCTGCGCTACAGTACAGGCTTCCTAGCTTCTATTGTCGGCGTTGGTTTGGTTTTCTTAGCAGCTGCTGACCACAAAGATCAAGCTTCGGCTTATACCCGACAGATTCGCTCAGGTGCCCTTAGATCCTTTTCAGCTCGAAGGGACGTGCTGGCTTGGGATGGTAACAATATGGTAATACTGGTTATTTTACTCTAAATGTAAACATTAAATATATTATATTTATCTAGCGTTATTCTGGTGTTCCCTTTCCCTTCCAGTTCTGATTTTCAGGGTGAATAGTCGAGCTACGTAGCGGAGCAAGAGAGGCTTCGTGACATTTGGTGGAGGTGCCGCTTTCCTGGAACACCTTGATGACTAGCCAAGGGAAACAGTCAGGACCACTCTGAACGACGGAAGGAAAATCCCCTATAACCTTTCCCTTAACCAATCCAAATAAAAAAGGGACACACCAGATACCTAAAAATAATTTCGTCAATGATAATTTAAACAAAAAACTCTTCAATTCAAAATCAACATAACTGATGAGCGAAAACGAGCTAAGTCCAAACGCTGAAAGCACTCACATTGCAGACGAAATATTTCACCTAAGAACAAAGCCAAAATTAGACTTCCCAGAAATTTTAGGACCAGGAATAAGTAACTACGTAAAATATATAAGTGAAGAACACGAAGACAATACTACTGGAGATAATCTAGAAGAAACTGTAGTAGAAGCAAACCAGGTTGCTCCAAAAAACAAAGACGAAGACGCAAATTCGTCTAACAAAAAGTCACCAGACAAAGAAACACCAGACGAAGAAACAGCAGAGGAAGAAGAAAACATCCAAACAGTCGTGGCAAATATTACCATTCAGGATGCAATGGCAGCAGGAAAAAAGGCATCGGTACCCCAATTCATAAACCCGCCAACTTTCCACCCTTGCAGGGAAAGTGCCGCTGAATTTCTAAGGAGTTACGAGAGAATGGCAATAGCGAATGGATGGAATGATACATTGAAGATAACGTACTTAGAAACATTCCTAGATGGCGCTGCCAACATATGGTTCCAAGAGTATAAACGAGACAATCCAAACAGCGAATGGGAAGATATTGTAAGGGATTTCTCAAAAGAATTCGAAGACGCCAACTATCTGACGGCCCTAAAAAGGAAAGTAGAGGAGCGAAAACAGGACCCAAAAGAGACAGTCCGGAATTACCTGTACGAATTGAGAGTACTGTACCATGACTACAGGAATAACATAGATATAGAAGAATTTGTTACCATTTTCAGCAAAGGGTTGACTGGAGAAAACTTTTATCACTATTACTGGCTCACGAACCCGCCAAATAGTCCACCAGACACGCTAGAAAAAATGAAAGAAATTGCTGGGACCATAGATAAAGCACCAAAAAGAGAAGTAAGAGAAATAGAAAAAGAGGACTTCCAGAGACATCAGAGGTATGAACCTCCAAGAGCAGGCAGTCAGGGACTCCAAAATAACAGAAACCAGGTGGTGTGTTATTATTGTGGAAAAAAACGGCATATGGCGGCCATATGCAGAAGCAGACCACAGCCGAATATATCAACGCAATACAGAGGCAGCGAAAAATGTGATAATTGTGAAAAAATAGAACACGCTGCGGCGATGTGCCGAAGCCAACCACAGAGAAATCGAGCCTATAGTCCCCGAAATTATGGCAATAATCCGATATGTTACAATTGTGGAAAACAGGGACACTTTGCAGCCACCTGCAGGAGCCAAAAGCAGAACCCAAACGGAAAAGGATGGCAAAAATAGATACCCCAGCCATCCTAGCCATAGGGGATACATCTAGAATAGGAATCTTATTCATCACAATTACAATAAATAACAGGACTCTGTCTGCTATAGTCGACACGAGAGCCCAAAATAACGTCATACCAGCACAACTGGTAACAGGAAAAATATAGACAGAAAATAACATTTTAGTCACCGCAGGGGAACATCGAATACCAGTTTTGGGAAAAATGACAACAACAATGGAAATTGCAGGAAACGAAGTAGAAAGGTATACTCAATGCAAAAGTCATCTCAGTGTCAGGGCAACCGATGATCCTGGGAATGGAATTTTTGACAGAGAATAGAGCCATCCTAGACCTACCGAGAAAACTACTCATATTGAATAATAAATATAGAATACGGCTATATCAGGACTATAAGCAGAACATTAGCTTGTCAAGCCTCATTACCGCAAAAAACTCAAGCACGAAACTTAGCTGCTCTCAGAAAGATGAAGAAGAATTCAACAAGTTTATCAAGGACCACATACACATAAGAAAGACAGATACAAGCAGATTCCTGAGGAAAGAACATCGAGACATAAATCACCTACCAAATGACGCGGTTTTGGTATTCGGAGTAACCCAGAACTACATAACAAAGAGGTGCATATACAGAAAATACAGGCGCAGCCTCCCGAAGAAAAGGGAACCAGGAACCATTGGACAATTAAGAGAGATGAACTACGGAAAAAAATCTACAATTTTTCTATTCACGAGAGAAACGATGAAAAAAAAGCCTACCCCAAGAAACATGTACAGATGCCTGATAGCACTGAAAAATACTAGCAAATCTGGATCCCACACAACATTGGTCATCCCAAGACAATTATGGGAATTGGAAAAAGAATAAGGAAGATTTGAACAAATGCTGTATCATGTTTTCAAAGACTCAGGAATCGAAATCCGCATACAAAAGCAGGCAGCAAAACAAGAAAAGACCGGAAAAAATTCCGAAGAGGAAATTGGTCAGCTAATGCAGATAATCACCGACACCCGAAGAAAAACGCTTAAAATAGGAACCAAGAGATATTACACTATAGCCGAGAACCAAATAGAAACAATCGAATTAGAAATCATGGGCAAAATGAATGACATAAAAGAAACAATAGACTACCGATACAAATACAAATTAGACTGGCTCGAAAAAAAGCACCTAATACTAAAAACACATATCTACACAGATGGGGAATCCCTCGTCCTGAAAATACAGTCAAAAACAAGGAATCCAGCAACCATATACGCAGGAACCATCATAGCATTTTTGGAAGAGTTTGAAAACGAAAGCCCGCTGTACCACCTAGAAACGCAAGAAGAAATATTAGATGAAACCGAGGAAATAACACTAGAAGACCACAAACTAGAGAACATTAGAGACAAAAGAGCCAAACAGGCATTCCAGGATCTCTTGCTAGAATATAATAACGTTTTCGCCAAATCAACTAAACACATGGGAAGAAAAAACCTAACAGCACATAACATAGAAGTAGGAGAAGCGCAACCAATAAAAAGTCGTTCATACAGAGTGTCTCAGAAAGAAAGACAAATAATCCATGAACAAATCAAGGAGATGCTGGATAGCCAAGTAATCAGACCTTGTCACTCCCCGTGGGCTACTCCGGTGGTTCTAGTAAAGAAAAAGGATGGAAAAACGAGATTTTGTGTAGACCACCGAAAAATAAATGCCGTGACGAAAAAATCAACGTTCCCACTACCACAAATAGACGATATTTTGTCATACTTAGGGGACGCAGCATACTTTAGCACCCTGGACATGTTCTCGGGATACTGGCAGGTACCTGTAGAAGAAGGATCAAAACAATACACAGCATTCGTCGCACAGGGACATGGTACATATGAATTCAACGTTCTCAGTTTTGGGCTATGCAATGCTCCAGCCACCTTTCAGGAACTTGCAGACCAAATATTCTGGGACATGAAGGGGAAGGAAGTACTTATATACCTGGACGACATTATAATATTTTCAAAAACACTAGAGGAACACATAGCCAAACTAAGGAAGGTCGAAGAACGATTACGACAAGCAAACCTAACACTCAAACCAAGCAAATGCGAGTATCTAAGAAAGGAAATAAAAATTTTGGGATTCAAGGTCAGCGAAAAAGGAGTCTTGCCAGATGAAGAAAAGATTATATGCATAAAAAACTTCCCAACCCCCAAAGAGGTTAAGGACGTGCAAAGCTTCTTGGGACTTTGCAATTTCTACAGGAAATTCATTTGTAATTTCGCCACAATAGCAAGGTCATTGCATGAGTTAACAAAAAAGAACATAAAATACAAATGGGGCTCCAAGGAGGAAAAAGCGTTCAAAACACTAAAAGAAAAACTTGTTTTCGCACCGGTGCTGCAGCATTACAACCCCAATAATGACACGATTTTACACACTGATGCAGCGACATGTGGGATCGGGGCGATACTATTGCAAGAAGACGATAAAGGGGAAGCACACCCTATAGCATATATCAGCAGAAGCATATCAAAGAGCGAAAAAAATTATTCAATAAGTGAGCTGGAATTGTTAGGTGTAGTATGGGCCCTAAGCTATTAAAGACACCTAATTTACGGCCGACCAGTCAGAATTATAACGGACCATCACGCACTCTGTTGGATGGACACCATCAAAGAAAGCAACAGACGGTTGGCCAGATGGGCATTAAAACTGGCGGAATTTGACTACACGGTGGAGTACAAAAAGGGCTCAAACCATAAAGATGCTGATTGCATGTCTCGAAACCCAGTCCTGCAATCTGACCCTAAAACGATGTACAAAATACGAAGCCGATTTTTTTGGGATGGAATGTTTAAGGATATTGAAAAGTACGTCAAGGGGTGCATAGATTGTCAAGCAAGGAAGGGACAGCCTTACAGGAAACCGCCTGGGCCCCTACAACCGATTAAAGTGGGATTCGTCATGGACAAAGTAGGAATGGATTTGCTCGGTCCATTCAGAAGAAGTTCCAATAATAAAACGATGATAGTAGTCGCTACAGATTATGCGTCACGCTACGCAATCACGGTAGCACTGCCAAATGTGAAGGCAGGCCCAGTGTCGAAATTTATTTTGGAAAATATTATATTGATACATGGAGTCCCAAGAACACTGTTCAGTGATAGAGGAAAGGTTTTTCAGTCTGATTTGGTAAAAGAACTCGGGCACATTATGGGAGTAAGAAACCAATACACTACTGCGTATCACCCCCAGTGTAACGGCCTTACGGAGAGATTGAACAAAACACTGGCTGATATGCTGGCAGTTTATTGTAACACACAGCAAACTGACTGGTGTAGTTACGTACCGTTTGTCACTTTTGCTTATAATACAGGGATTCAAGATAGTACAAAGCTTAGTCCGTTTATGGTGACTTTCGCCAGGGAACCAACCCTTCCGTCGGAAGCAATGTTGATTGATAGTGACTCAGAGGCGGATACGCTACACTTGAGGGAAAAAGCGCTAGCTATAAGACCTAAAACACACGGAGCGGTTTTTGCCGAGTCGGCCACCGAAGCGGCGTCCCGTTTATGACACCTCTATTGTATGAACCAGACGGTGTCGTGTCAGAGGCGGCTGCCGAGAGGCGGCCGAGCGTACCCTGCTGGCTATCATGTGCCGCGCGCGTTTTTACGACTCTAGTCGGCACACGCTCGGCGCATCATTCCCTGTTCGCTTATGGAAGGAAACACACGTCGAGCGGTTTTAGTACGGTTATTTGATTTTCGTGAACATCAGTGTTGCCAGTTAGAATAAAATTATGGAAAAGTTGAACGTTGAGAGGCTAATTAATGAAATTCACATAGGGCCAGCGATTTGGGATATGGGCTCCGAGAAATATTCTAACAAAATCCAAAAAAAAAATCGTCGTCACTAGAAGACGCCATTGCGTATGATGTGACTGTACGCAAACAATTGGCAACTGCGAGATTATGCATTTTTTAATTAGCTGATCCGCCAGGCGCGGTAACGCTGTGTGTGTTTCGAGCCGCTCCTCCGCCGAATCGGTGCCGACTCGGCAGAAACCGCTCCGTGTGTTTTAGGCCTAAGGGCTATAGCGGCGGAAAATATACGCAAGAGGCAAGTAAAGGATAAAGTACGATTCGACAGCAAACATAGAGAGTTGAAGTTTGATATTGGAGATAAAGTGAAAATTTTCGTGCCGGTGAGAAAAGTAGGCCGAAGCGAGAAATTGCTATTAAAATGGTGCGGACCATACAAGGTGTTAAGAAAATTAGGAGAGGTCGACCATGAAGTTGTGAAAATTGGTGGAAAAAAAGAAGGACACGGTCCATGTAAGTAGGATACTGCCCTACTACGACCCTTGGATAGGGGATTCCCCAATTTTAGAAAAAGAGTTATTAGAAGAATCGGAAACAGAGAGTAATGAGGAAGAAATAGAGGAAATCAGCGAAGACCGAGGCCTCAATAATTAGTACGAATTCGATTGGGATTGCGACTCACTTCGAAAACCTAGTAATCATAAAACTTTAAGATAGAAAAATATACCTACTCACTATTAGTTTAATGAGCATATTTTTAATATAGCATATAGAAACATAATTATTATAATAATCAAAAAAACCGCAGAGCACGCATTGCTTAATTTTATTTATAATATTCGTCAAATATTTGGTCTATAAAATAATCCAAAATTTGATTAATAAGAAAATAAATACTCGAGCAAAACCCACGGTGTATAATAGCTTATTGCTTATTCAGAAACTAGAAAACACTGAAATAAGATGCAAGCTAAGCAAACAAATACCAGCTACAACAATGGTTGCTGACGAGAGTACCCCAAAAATCAAGGCTTGAGCTTAAAATAAGCGGATGAATTATTACAGGGTAAGTTAAAATAATAGGAGATAAAAATAGGAAATAATATTATCTAGGTAAAATATTGCTGGCCATAAGGGATAAAGTTATAATATAAATAAGTATACATAATATTAGGTCAGCTATTAGGTTACGGAAAATATATGTATATAGCAGAGGTATAACAAGGGATAGGTACTTATTATCCGTTCACAATCCGATATCCACTGGTACCAGTAAAGTTTATCACCTTTCAATGCTATTTGATAGGGACAGGTGATGAATATAACTGCACCTGTGGACATCGGATTGTGAACAGGATATAGTAAGTAAGGATAATTAGTATTAGATATAAATGATAAAAAGGTAAAAGATTTCCGTATTATAAGATGATGTAAATGAAACTCGAAAATTTTGTAAATTTTGCTATAGTAAAACAAGGCAGAGGCGTCTCAACCATTACCTTCCAGTGGCAGCGGGAACTTCAAAGGAGAAAACTCAAAAAAGCTAGGGGCACTATTCAAATCGCCACAACCACAGAACAAGCTACCAACCAAAAGTTCCCTACGAGTAACAAGCAGGTCCACTACGAAAAGCAAACCACGGGCCAAGAATCCACGACATTGGATACACTAGCCCAGATACCACGACATGCGGGAAACAAGGCCCAGAACATCTACAAAAGCAATTGTTTGAACCAAGATCACAACATCTTCAAGACCAACCTAGGCCAATCGCTAGCCTAGATCCACGACATGGGATCCACTAAATACCACGACATGCGTGAAACGTTGCCAGAATATCTACAAGAGCAATTGATTGGACCAAGACCACGACATCTACAAGACCAACCTAGGCCAATTACTAGCCTAGACCCATTGCGTAGATCCACTACCTGCAGTCAAAGTCTGAGCCAATAAGCCTAGACAACACAGCAGAAGATATTGTCAGAACACAAGGAGACCACTGACATGAAAGCAAAGCCAGAACATCTACAAGAGTGATCCAGGCAACCTAGCCTTGAAACCACCAAAACCCAGAGAATAACCAACAAAGTAGAAGCAAACCACAGGCACTGTTCTAGTGTTCGAAGCCATGGAAGAATGGACACGCACAAAGAACCAATCACAAGGAAGAAGACGCCCGAAGATGAAGAAGTAGTTTTAAGTTTTATTTTAAAGTTTTTGTAGTTTTTTTAAGTTTTTGAAGCCAGATACGTCTCCTCTGGCATTGTGGGGCCAATGCCTTCATCGGGAGGGGCATGTGTCAACCCTACATGAGACCACGGGCTATATCCAAATTCAATACACTGAACCACGGGTTAAAACAAATAACTGCAACTAAGCAAGAAAACACAACCAGACTAATTAACCTAATTATAGTCAGCAAATATTGGATATAAAAGCCACTGCCACACTATGGCAAATCAGTCGTGTCTCAGCGCTTTTCTGTATCAGTAGGTGTTAAGACACGTCTCAAAAGTCGGAAGCTATCTGGCCGAAGAGGGATTGCGCATCGTATCTCTGTTCGAGCAGATTTCAACTGACGACCCAGACTCTGTGAGCCGTATCTCAGCGTTTTTCTGTAAGTAGGCGTCTTAGATACGTCTCAAAGTTGGGAGCTATCTGGCCGAATAGGGATTGCGTATCGTATCTCTGTTCGAGCAGATTTCAACTGACGACCCAGACTCTGCGCTACAGTACAGGCTTCCTAGCTTCTATTGTCGGTGTTGGTTTGGTTTTCTTAGTAACTGCTGACCACAAAGATCAAGCTTGGGCTTATACCCCACAGATTCGCTCAGGTGCCCTTAGATCCTTTTCAGCCCGAAGGGACGTGCTGGCTTGGGATGGTAACAATATGGTAATACTGGTTATTTTACTCTAAGTGTAATCTCTACCCTAACATTAAATATATTATATTTATCTAGCTATCTAGAATAGCTACGTAGCGGACCAAGAGAGGCTTCGTGACAATATCGATGAGGCATTTTGCCAAAATTTCCTTTAGAATATCCTTGTAGCATTTTTGTTGACCTCCTTGATTCCGTTTTTCATCTTTCAGCTGACTGTAGAGAATCTGTCGTGGAAGAAGTGTTTCGGGCATGTGAACGAGGTGACCTGTCAAGCAAAATTAGTGCTTGATGATAAGGGCTTTAGTTGGGTTGGCCTCCTCTAAAACACTAATGTATTCGTTTGTCGGTCTGGCTATTCAATCCGTAGGATCCTTCTTATGCATCGCTGATGGTATTTTTCTAGGCTTTCTAAGTGTTTTCTGTAGGTGGTCCATATTTCGCAGTTATTTATGTAAGTGTTGGTATTACAAATCTATTGTAGACACGAAGTTTGATCTTAGCGCTGATGTCGTGATTGTTGCAAACTCTGTATTGAAGCACAGTTCAAACAATGTTGGATTTCGGCGTCAATGGTTGCCTTCGTTGACAGATGACTTCCAGGTAGTGTCCCACGTTTCATAGTTATTGTGTGACAATTATTTCAATAAATATTGTACACCAATTTGAAAGTTTAATACTTATTTTAATTTTAGCCCTACCACCCTAAAGATGTATGTCCATGGTACGTACTATGTACGTATATTCCGTCTATTTAACAGCCAATTTTGGTACATAGTATGTACATTACCACATCCAAGGGACGTACCTGGGACGTACATAGCGTTGGAAAATGTACGTTCCCAGTACGTACATAGTACGTTCTTGTACGTACATGTACGTACCTGGGACGTGACGTTCGTCCAAGAGTTACGTACCAGGTACGTACATAGTACGTATGGTTGCTGTATGGGAGGTGTGCTGCAGCACTAAAGGATTCTAAGTTGGTGGCTCATCTAGTTCAAGGAGACAAGGTGGCACAAGATACCGAGAATCATCCCAAATGCTTCGCAAAACTTTACAAAATGAGTGCTTAACTGCATCAGGCAGTGATGAATTGATGTGTGAAGATCTAGCGTTTGCTGACGTGCTAATATCCATGCAGAATAAACTTTGCGAATTAAATAACTACGTGTTTAGAATGGCACGATGCTGTTTAAGGAATATTTTCTGTGGCGCATTATCGTAGAAGATTTTTTGGAAAACCTGGGGCTTTACACAAAAAGCACATGTCCTGCAAAAGAGCCAAAGAGCACGCAGAGCGAGCTCTTTTCTACTTTTTTGAGGATAAAGGTTCGTATTCTTTCCCAAAATGCTCGTCTTTTTCACTTCTGTTTTCTTCCTGAAGTTTTTTGAAATGAGTCTCCAGTATATCTATGAATTGTGCATGTCAAACTGCATTATGTTTTTGGAAGGTCGTCTGTATTCCATCTCCTTTATATTTAGAAAATCAGCTGCGTGTCCAGATCGAAAAACACGTCCCAATTCGCTCAGTTTCGACAGATTTACAGCAATTGTTTCATATCCTGTATTACATTTTTTTACCGGATTATTTAGAGGGTTTCTAAGTCTTCCTCCTTTCACCTGGCAATTACAACAGTTTTCCCAATGTAGAGGAACAGTTTACCAAATTGATGATTTTTCTGCTATAATTGGTTTTGTTTTTGACATTTTCAGTCTTCAAAATCTAAAACCCACAATATGCAAATTCAGTTAAACAATAAAAATAGGTTGAAAGCCGCATTCTATTTAAGACTATTTACCAATTTTTTCATGTTTTACGATCACGAAAACTGTGGTAAGAGCTTCAATATAGAATTTTCCTGACTATATCACCTTTACACTAAATACCTACCAATCACTAAAACTAAAACCTTATAAAAACGCAAAAAATATTACATTTTCTCTAAACGGCATGCAGATACAGACTAGCAGTATCAAAAATATCGATATGTTCTGCTTAAAAATAACATATCAACTAGATACAATGTTTTTTTTTTTTTAATTTATTTGCCGTAAAATCATGTGGAAGAACATAAATTCTCATTTAGTTGACTTTCTAAATTTCTATAAATATTAACCAATATTTCAAAAATCCATGCGCCGCCCATGATCGTCGTAGACATTTTGAATTTCAGAAAACACGCTTTTTATACTTTTCAAATGGTAATTAGTTTTTTTTTGCTACAAATTCTCTCAATGTAGCAGTTTGAAAAAATTTTAATGCAAAGTCTGCAAACATTTCCATTTTCTAAATAATATGGCAATTTTCAAGGTCGGTAAAGGTCATATCAACCTGAAAATATTTTAGTTGACTTTTCCATCCTCGAATTCTATAGTATAGAGTATAATATCGCACATTTAAAAAAAAATCTCAAATTTAGGACATTTTTGTCCGCCATTTTGGACAAAAGGCGGTATCGGGTTTCCTACGGGTCCAGGAGGGTGGCTTATTGGGTCAAATCTCTTAAAATATCGTCTTTTATAACTATGTCAAATTTCATGCTTGTATCACAATTTGGCGTTTTTCGTTAAAATTCTGCCCGAAGGAAATAGACTAAAATAATCATCAGTACAATGAATGTGGTTTATGCATGATTATTTCATTCATTATAAAATAGACCCATCAGACAACGTCATTTTTTGAATGAATTTTGTTTAAATAAGTGATTATTTCACCTTGTTTATCAGCGATTAAATTTTTGTTTACCTTTTTTGACAGAATTTTGATAGAAATATTCTGGCATATTATAATAAAAAGAACTCTTTGGATAGGATTGACGCCAACAATTCAATCCTAATTATTCAGGAAATAATCCAGCCGTATACCACTCGACCTATAAATTTAAATGGATTAAACTTTAAAAATTCTGCTTTTTGGCAAATAGTTTCGTGCACAATAACTTTTAAATAAAAGCTATATAAGTTATTGTGCATTCAACTATTTTCCAAGCAAAATCATGCTCAAAATATGTTGGATAGTTTAATCGATTAAATTTAAAGCTCTTGTGATATAATATATGATTATTCATAAAATCAAGGAATAGAATCACTGGTTTTCGAAGAAAGTTCCTTATACTGATATAAATGTTCGTTCGAACAATGGAAAATAAAATTTCACGGGTTTTACGATAATAATGAACATAAATTTATTACATTAAGGAAGGAAGTAATTAGGCTATGAACACTGATTAATTGGATTGATGTCATTGATGAAATATTTCATTTAATTAATGACAAAAAAATAACAACCATCATTCGTCAATATTATGAACGATTTTTTTTTTCAGTGTAGGTATGCCATGGAATCAAACTTTTTTTTAATCCCTTTTTGAGTATGTGAAACAAATTTTATTCTAGATTTAAAATACTCACTCAAGTCCCTTGGTATACATATAAAAACTATTCAGGCACTAGACTAAAAAAAATAAAAAAGCCTAGATTGGGCGCTCCACAAAAATAACAAACCGAATATTTCGCTTCACTACTTTATTGTTTGGGTTTCAACAAAACAAAAATACAGCGACCGAAATATGTTCTGGCCGGAGGAGATGGAAAGTTAAATGAAAGACAATATTGTAGTCCAGAAAAAAGTTATTCTTATGAAAAAGCAATAATTAGTTATTTGCCTTTACTAAGACTTTTAATTTAACGATATCGTCAATAAACAACACCATTTTGAACTTCGTGAGACTTTTAACGAACTGATTATCTTCTACAATAATCTTTACCGAAACTTTGAAGAATCAATGTTTCCCAAAATTTCTAATTTAAGATAGCATTAAAATACAGGTACACGCTTCCTTCTAAATCCTTTAGTGGTTTCTATTCAAACGTAAATCCTATCCGGACTGGAATAATTTGAAACTCTCGCTTGGAATGTAAATAAATGTATTATTTTTTGGCAAGTTCTTTTTTGGTTTGTTTCGCTCCTTTAAAAACAATATCTTAAATTGCTTTTTTTTTATTAATCCTAACCACACTCAAGATAATGTTTAATAGCGAAGAAAAGAAACTCTCATTTAGTTTTTTTTCCTCTCTAATATTTAACATCTGTTGTATTCAAACAATGCTACTAAATACACAAGAAAGTAGCTAGAACAGAAGGTAAGAGTACAAGCACCCTCATGTCGTTGCTTTTTATGCATTTCTCTTAATGAGATTAGAGAATAAAACTTTTGTTGAGCTATTTTCTTACGCCCGTATATCTCAGACTCCTATTTAGGGTGAGATGAAACGTAACAAAACTTATTTTTGTTCAATCTAAATATACTTGATGCCCTTAATACTGGCATTGCATAGAGAGATAAACAACTTGCATTTGCACTGAACTTAATTGGGACCGTAAACACAGTTGGTGTCGCCCTTAAACTTGCTCAATGTATCAATATCTGAACACTTGAGTAAACTTTGCAGTTTAAAGAAGCTTTGGGAAACTTAACAAGATTAATTGATGCTAGTTGAATTAATCCAGGCAGCTAACGGAAATAAGAATTTATTTGCTTTAGCAAAGAACTTCAATAAAGGTGAAATCTGAACAAATCTGCAGACGCAAAGTGAAAAATCATGCTATTGATATGTAGGGAAGGGTTATAGATGAAGATTATACAAAGAGACCGGACTGCCACATCATAAGAGTGATGTCAATAAGATTGATGATGTTCAATTTTCTATGTTTCATTCATCACTTTATGTGTTATGATTTCTGGCTTGTGAATTTTTGCATTCAAAATTTTATAAATGGGGCTTTTCTCTTCTCGTTCACTACTGCGGTAAATTTTTTCAAAGGCGATATTCTATACGAGAGCGAAGTGTTCTTTCCCTCGTGCCTATAACTGAATCCAAAGTAGTTTTCACAGAGGCTTCTGTATTTGGAGCCATGAGAATCACTACTACCTAAAACTTTATTTTTCTAGGTTCTTGGCTTTTTTTTAGGGTTGTGAGATCCCACTCCCTCCCTTGATGAAGACTCGCTAAAAAGAAAAAAATAAAACACCCCTGCTCCAAAACTTTACATCATTGCCCCTGTTGAGGATTGAACCATTTTTAATTCAATCATTAAATGTATATAAATGTTTTTATTCTGAAAATATGCCCAAAAGGAGTGATTCATTAGCCGTGTTCTCTACGACAACACTGGTTGGCTTGCCGCCATATGCCGTTTCAAAGCGGGCACAGCTTGTTTTAAGCTTTTGTTCAAAGATTTAGTCGGCTTTAAACAAACAACCGTATAGAGTTGGGACTGTTCGGTGTCGTTAACACGGGTTTTGCAACGCCTCTTTCGTGTGTATATAAAATAACAATAATATTGCTATTGCTTGTACGGGCGCTAATTTAACACAACTTTTGGGATGTTTTTTTTTATGGATTTATATGGCTTGAATATTTACCATTAATAAAAACAACGACGCACCGCATCGGTTTTCTCTCTGCCTTTGTCCCAGACTCCAACCAACTTAAATCGTCGAGGTACAAAGGCTTAAGCGAGCGGTAAGATTTCAAAGCAGTATGTAAATGCAGCCGCTTGCAAGACGTAACCCAAGATAATGAACCCCCTTAAATCGAAGCTTTGTCGGGCATAAACATTTAAAATTTACATTCAAGATTTACATAATGCCTCAATCTCAGTTTTGGTGGTGGACTAATTATTCCATAATAATTAATATTTGGTGATTGAGTCAGTTTTGTGCCAGTAGATAAAAATTAATTATGTCTGTCTCCCCCATTTTATTCTCAAGTCTCTGATAAATACATTTTCATAACTAACGAAGGATGGTCGCAAAGACCTGACAAAAGGCTCTCTCACCTTGAAATAATATGTATTAGGCGTTGCGACGACGACAATTCAATAGACCCCCCCAGTCTAAGGCAAAATCCATATGAATGAATGTCTTTGTGAGATAGTATAGTCTGTCGAATGATGACTATTTGGAAGATAAGAGAGACGGTAGGAATAAATTGGTATAGATGAATCAAAAGGGATATCGATGTTGATGGAAATTTGATATATCGATTCCTTTGGAAAGCTCTCTGACTCTGATAATGTGATGACAAAATTATCTCAATTGAGTTTTTTTGAACGTAAAATTTAAATCTTTCCTAAAACAGTTCGTTGCAAGAAATCTCCACCTTGATCGAAAAAAAGAAATCGAAAAAAATTGTCTCCTCGATATAAAAACATCAATAATATTGCTCTTGTGAGAACCGTAGAAAACCATTTTTCAACTGAAAAGAAAACGAATATCCTTCTCCGAAAACACATGGGCCATTTGTTTTGATTCTCTTGGATAACTTGGAACATGGAATTTTCACCTCTTTTATAGGATGGAATTTACCAATAACAATCCATTTTTCGGCGATTTTTAACGTTTTTCATAAAAATAAGTTTTAAAGTTAGAAATAAAAATTTTTGCTGCGATGATATTATACAGGGTGTCACGAAAGGTTTGTTACAAACTTCTAGGGATGGTAGATCTCGTAAAAATTAAGCCTTTTTTTGATAAACATGAGAATTAATGTAAAAATTGTTTTTTTTACAAAGTTTTACACCCTGTATATCTGGAAAACGAAGCATTTCCGGACACATGTTTATTAAGAAAAAAGCTTAATTTTTACGTCCATCCCTAGAAGTTTGTAACAAACCTTTCGTGACACCCTGTATAAACACAATTTAAATATATTTATTTATATGCCTAGTTCTTAAAGGTCAAATTAGTTATTTGGATATTTGAAATAACATATTTTCTCAGTATAAGAGCCCCTCTTAGGGTAGAATTAGAAGTTACTGCGCGGTTGTAGGCAATTAAAATTTAAAAATTCGAATAAATATTGATATTTGTTTGGAGAGCGCAGATGAATCATATTGGAAATGCCTCCTATAAGCGAAGTTTTAGTTTAAATTTTTTCTATCTAGTTATTCGTTTTAAAATCCGTGAATATATTGTCCACCACGACTGTCAGCAAACAACTACTACAGCCGATAAAACCGCTACAAGTATCCACAACCAAAGCGAGCTATCCGCAAGCAACCACGACTGTCAGCAAACAACTGCTACAGCGGACAAAACCACTACAAGTGTCCACAACCAAGGCGAACAATTCCCAAGCCACCACAACAGTCCACAAACCAGTAAAATAGACGACAATCCACTACGACTACCACAAACCAATGGAACAGCCGAACAAAGCACCACGAAGGTCGACAAAGCACTGGCCACGCAGAAGAAGGCACAAAGCTATATCAATCACAGACGTGAAGTCTAGCACATCTTCCAGGACGATACTCTATATGAAGTACATGGAGCATGAGAATATAGCACAGCCATAACAGACGATCCAGACGAGGACAACGATCTGGACGGAATAGAAGCTATAATTTCAAGTTTTCTAATTATTTTAAACCCGTAAGATGTACTTCCACTGGCATTGGGGACCAATGCTTTCACGAGAGGGGCAAATGTCAACTCACAAAAGTACACAAGACCACGCATTATACAAATTAAGTAAATTTTTCAAGGAGGTCACCCTCGGACTATTAAAAACAGACTAACTTTGCTTATGCCAGCAATAATTTTAATGTAAATTCACAAACTGCGGCAAGGTTGGTCAATGCAACGAACTTCATCAACAGCTACTAGAGAACAGCCATAGCCAATGGATGGGACGAATGCATGAAAATCGCATACTTTGAAACATTTCTAGACGGAACTGCGAATGTATGGTTTTAGAACTACAAAACGGCGCATCAAAACAACGGTTGGGACGACTTATGTAAAGACTTCATTAGAAAAAACAGTTTAACAAACTCAATGGTAATATTAATAACAGCAGGGGGACATAGAATACTGGTACTAGGAGAAACAACAGAGCGAATACAGATAGCAGGCAAAACTCTCATATGCAAAATGAGTGCAATTATTCCAGGAATGGAATTTATGAAAATAAACCGAGCCATTCTCGATTTAAGTCGAAACAATATCACATTAAAAAGACAAACAATGCCACTAAAGCAAAGAAGAGTCAGAAAAAAATAAACACCATTAGGTATAGCTATAAAAGACTTACGCCAAAAACGAACACCGAGTAATAGGTTTGGACGATTCAGGAAAAATAAATCAAAAATCACACGGGAAGAAATTAACAATAGGATTGAAGACACAACGGAACAAATCGAAAACACACTAAACGTTTTTAGGGCAAACAGACATATGGAAACTAGAGGATTAGGCAAAACAATTAAAAGAATTGTTCCCAAATCTAAATAAAGCACCAGGCAAAGTAGGACAAATAACGACAGAAAAACAAAGTGATAACACAGCTCTCTTCCAGTGTATCAGGTTTACAAGAGAAAACCCGGCATTAAGAAATCTATACAGATGTTGGCAAAAAACGAAAAGTTACGCACAAAAAAAGGGAATCAAGTCAATAGGCTTACAACGGAAAGAATGGGAACTAAAAGGTAGAACCTGGCAGTCGATGAAGCAAGTCATCACTAACGTATTTAGAGACACAGACATAAAAATCCCGATACACAAGATCAGAAAGACTACGCTCGTTCCAGGAGGATATATTGTGTAACATAACGAGCGTCCAAGCTACGGGAAGCTTGGTGTAAAGGTGGATCACTCCTAGGATACACAAGAATAAAGAACAATAGAACTACTTCCAACAAAAAACACCACCGGAAATATCACATACCGCTGTAACTATAATTCCAATATGCTGGCCAGAAAAGCACTAACTATCAAATCACATATACAGGGTGTCCAAAATACCATCATTGGTATATCAGAAACGGTAAGAGATACGAAGGCGGTTAAATTAGAAAAAAGTTGCCATTTTCGAAGGGTATTTAAAATATATTTTCGTTGTTGCCAAATTTTTATTAGTTTCTGAGTTATAGGGTGATTTGTGGAAAACACCTAAAACAATTTTGGCGAATTTTTCAAAAACTATTCATTTTAGAGACATTCTTTAAATTTGAAAGTTTCATGATTTTTTTTTGCTCTACAATATGGTGTTTTGTAATATTGAATCCGACGTTTCGTCTTCAGGATACCATCATCAAATTAATTTTTTTAAATACGCACCTGGATTTTTTATTTCATATTTTGAAAGTAAATCTAATTTGCAATCTTACCATGTATCATAGATATTGTATATTTCCCGTTTCGGTAAAAAAAAATCATCAATCATTTTTTTTCAATTTACGCTCATTACGGTACAGCGCTTGTTGTCATTGTCAGATTAATTCATTTATTTTATTCATTTTGTCATTTATCAATTATTCGAGTCAATTAAATATCAAAATGAAGTTCTCGAATGAAGAAAAGACCGATATGTTATTCATTTATGCAAGAGCATTTCGTAATGCCAAAAATGCTATTGAACTGTATGAAAATTTGTACCCGGAAAGACAAATTCCGAATCGCAAAATTTTTGCGAGGCTAGAGAGAAATTTGCGAGAGCACGGATCTTTTGAAAATCCTGAAAAAAGAACTGCCACTGCAACATCAGAAGGAGGTGAAGGCGAGTATTAGGTATTATTTTGCTTGAACATTTCTTAAATAATTCTACATAATGTTGTAATATTTATTTAAGGGTTCGTACATTACAAAAATATCAATAACGGGGAAGTTTCCCTGAGGGAAATTGAAAAAGAATCCGGTGTTCCAAGAATGTCAGCAAAAAAAATATTGCGGCGCAATAAATTTAGACATTACCGATGTAGAAAAGTGCAGCATTTAAGAATTCCCGATTATCAGGCTCGGGTCCCCCTCAAAACTTCAGAGAAAAATAGGAAAATAATGAAGTAGACAAAAGCTTATATCATAAAAAGTTTAAAGGATAGTGGGTCTGTGTTTTTTTCTATAATCTTTTCTGCATGGCCTCCTCCAGACAAAATTTCTGGCTGCGCCACTGGATTCAATAATAATGGATGGTTCAACCGAAACATTGATTACCGTTGAACCCATGGAAATCAACACTTTCACCGCGAAACTGCTTTCCAGGAGAGGTTCGGTATAAACGTTTGGCTGGGGATACTGGACACCAAAGTAGTTGGCCCTTTCTTTTTCAATGAAAATTTAACTGGTGAAATTTATTACAATTTGTTAAGCAATTCCTTGCAAGACTTCTTGGATGACCTTCCCCTAAATGTCTTACGAAACTTTGCGTATTATCAAGACGATGGTGCGTCTGCACATCGAGACCGGCCGGCGTTGCACAAGATATTTGCATATTTTTAAGCCCAACTGCTGGATTGGCAACAATGGTCCTATAAACTGGCCTGCGCGTTCACCGGATATTACCCCTATGGATTTTTCCATATGGGGTATTATCAAAGACCAAGTTTACTTAACCACGCCTCGTGATCAAGACGATCTAATCTATAAAATTCGACAGGCATGTAATAAAATTACTCCGACGATATTAAGAAGAATTCAGCAGAAGGTCATCAAACAAGCCCAAACATGCCTACGAAATAATGGAGGCCATTTCGAACATTTAGAGTAGTATTCTTTTTGCAATAATACCATTTTCTTGTAAATTTTTAATTTTCTTTCGTGATAGTCAAAACATGTCCATCCGTTGAATAATAAAAAAAATAAAAATTTTAATTGTATTTTTATCTGAAAAAATCCAAATGAAAAGCAAAACCATTCTCAAATCCATTGATGCAAAACTAGCAAAAAACTGAAAGCGTTGGACCGTACTCAGGGTAAATTTGAAATAAATATGCTCGATAATGGATTTTTTTATCGAAACGTTGGAAAATATACATGTATGACACATAGTAAGATTGCAAATTAAATTTCCTTTCAAAATATGAAATAAAAAATCCAGGTCCTTATTCAAAAAAATTAAGTTGATTATGGTATCCTGAAGACAAAACGTCGAATTTAATATTACAAAACACAACATTGTAGAGCAAAAAAAATCATGGAACTTTCAAATTTAAAGATTGTTTCTAAAATTAATAGTTTTCGAAATATTCGACAAAATAGTTTTAAGTGTTTTTCACAAATCACCCTGTATCTCGGAAACTAATAAAAATTTGGCAACAACGAAAATATATTTTAAATACCCTTTGAAAATGGCAACTTTTTTCTAATTTAACCGCCCTCGTATCTCTTATCGTTTCTGATATACCAATGGTGGCCCATGGTATTTTGGACACCCGTATACTCAAATGGCGAATCATTATTTATAGTAGTCAAATCAAGTCGTCAAACGAACCTACGCAGTGGCACAACAATTGCCTTCTTAGAGGAAGAACAGGAGAACACAGAGAGACCGTGCAACATGTTAAATATCGAAAAAAAAGTAGTGACAAGGAAAGACCATCACTTGGAAAACATAGGGGTCCATAACACAAAAAGGGAATTACAAAACCTTTTGGATTAATATAATGACTTCTTTGCCAAATTTCCGAGTAACATGGGCAAAACAAACTTGACAGAACACAAAATACAAATAGAGCCAGAAGGTGAACCAGTAAAAAGGCGCCCTTATAAGTTATTACAACATGGAAGAGAAAAGATAGACGAGCAGATAAAGGAAATGTTGGAATACGGCATCCTCAGCCATGTCACTCTCCAGTAGTGTAAGTAACGAAAAAAGACGGCGCAACAAGATTTTGCATAGACTATAAAAAACTCAATAGTGTGGCAAAGAAGACAAACTATCCATTATCTTAAATTAATGTCATAATAAATTACTTGGGAAAATCAAAATATTTCAGCACTTTAGACATGTTCTCAGGGAATTGGCAAGTACCTGTAGAAGAAATATCAAAACAATATACGGCATTCGTAGCACAAGAGTAGAGATAAATGGCCGGTTCTGCATCCTCCGACGCCTCCGACGCCTCCGAAGCCACTGCGCATGCTCCAACCTGGGTGTGGCGACGCTCTGACGTCAGAGCGTCGCCTCATCTACCCGCGCCATCTGTTGAGCAAACCGAACATTACCCCCCACCCCCACCCCACCCCCCAACCCCTTCCCCTCCCCGCGCGCCATCTATCATCAATCATTCAAACTCATCTACGAGCACCATCTAGCGGAAAGAACAAGAACGTGGCGCAGCTCATCTACGAGCGCCATCTAGCGGAGAGAACAAGAACTTGGCGGTTGCAGCGAGCTTTTTTTTTTTTTACCCGCACGTTACCAATCGTTCCGTACCATCCACGCACGAATTAAAAAAAAGTCTATGTCGCTGCTGGGAATCGAACCCGAGGCGCCCGCTCCATAGTCACCGTCAGCCAGTGCTATAACCAAACGAGCTAAGCTTGCCTTGGAAATTAAACCGCTAAATGTTGTAGACATGAAAAAATAGGCTTGGCTTATTGTCGTTCGGTTGGCTGGTTCCGTTGCTAGGCTAGCCTCGCCTGATTTCTATTATTATAAATAATATTCTCTGACGTAACAATAATTTAATTACAACATTCGTTAAGTAATCATAGACGAAATAATATTGTTAATGTCCTAATGGTAGAGAACATTAAACGGCTGCTTGTATTTCGAGAGCTTTAGGAATGAAACAGTTATATATTTATTTAGAAACTCCACTTGTAGCTTGTACTGATAGAAATCAGAGAAATGAGAATCAGAAGAAATCAGATGACACCATGAGATAAGGAGCTGCGTCAAATTTCTGAAAAACCGCCAAAAATTTGGGATTGGCCCGGGTCAAATCCCCGAAATTTCAGATCAAAGGCGCCGCTGATTTAGAGATTTTCCCACGCTATCGAAAAAGTTCCCAGGCTCAGGTGCCCCCGTTACTATAAATTCCAAAATAATTAACAGGGTTTCATAAAATATTCACAGATAGTTAACAATATTAGCTAGTACTCTAATGGTGTAGAGACAATATATTTTAATAATTAATTTCTTCTTGGGTTGAATATTTTAAATTTGTTACCTACACGAGATGACTAATTAAATTATTTACGTAATTCATTAAAATCCCGATTAAAATTGATATTATTATTACATTAAAAAATTATCCATAGGAAAATTCCACCTTATTTATTAAACTCGTGTTGGATTCAAGGATTTTATGCAGATGCAGTGCATTATTTCGCGTCATACCTAAATAAACCATTGTTCAATTATTTATCATTTCTCGTCGCAATTTCGTCACAGTAAGATCACTTTGGGTTCCGTTGCGACTGTGTGTGTGTGTGTGTGTTGGTGTGTAATTTTTGTGGAGAAATTATTTTTAAAATCGTAAGTACCGATTCCTTTTTAACTTATTAAACCAATTTAAAAAATTTCTTTTTCTTATTTTTCACTCAATGTTTTTATGTACCTATGTGCGAAGTTTTGTTTGTTTAAAGGTAGTTTTAGTTGTTTATGAGTTTTTCTTTTAAATTTGAGTTTAGAAATGTGGGTTTTCCAAGAAATTTAATTGTTTTTTTTTTATTGGGAGAGATTTTGAGAATCTGTTTAAAAGTTTTTTTTTTTTTTATAGTAACAAATAGGTACTAAACATAAATAAATAAATAAAGAATTATAATAGTTTAGTCAAAAATATTTATTTAATTTTATTAAAGTTTACAATACAGTGTATTTTTGAGAATCAAAATCATCAGCATCAAGATCATAGATAATTGATGCTGACGTTGATGGTTTAATTATTCTATTTTCCAAAATTTTCATTCTTTTTTTCTTGGGTTCTTCTTGCTTTTCTTCTTCTCCTGCCTCAAGCTTCTCCTCCTCATAAACCTCAGATATTTGCCTCTTCCGGTCAGCTTCATCCAGTAGGTAGAAGTTGAACTGGCTGAATTCTTTGAGTCCCTGTAGGAACAAATTCAGTTCATCTTCATCGTCCGCTACCACTCTCATGTATTTTACTGGCAACCCCTTCATTTTACTGTCCACCGTCTCATTCTTGGGCGAGTACGACAAATATAGATGAACTCGCCCGTTCACTATCTTGACGTCCTTTCTCCCAAACCTGGAAATTATTAAAAAAAAAAAACTTAACTAAAAGCGCATAGATAATTTAAAAAAAAAGACTTACCTAAATAAATTCTTTAAAAAAACCACCAACATTTTGTTGGTCATTTTTTTCGGACTGGTTGACTCGAAAATGAAGGTTGTTGGTACATTCATGGTGGTAGTGGACACTTATACTGTGAAGTGAGTTTTTTTCTGTATTTTCTGGTATTTATATATATTTTTTCCATACGTTTTCATACACGTTCTTCGATTTCAGCATATTTTACTTTTTCCTTTCAATGATTAGATAGTTAAGGTTTATAAAAAGTAACTAAATTGTATCTAAGCTAAAAAGCGCATACAACGAATTATTTTTATATTTATATTTATGAATCGTTTATTGTAGTATAGGAGATTAATTGTTCTACATTTATTTTAATTATAATAGTTGATGGTTAATTAAAAGTACTTACCCAACACGTGTATGATCTTATGACCTCATACAGCGACTTTATTATAATGTTTTGCTAGTTATTTTATTAAGGATTTTTTTTTTAGAAAATGTTTGTCTGCGAATTCTGCAATAAATCGTTCACCAGAAAGGATAACCTAAAACGTCATGGGGACTGCAGATCCTCCACCAACATCTGCAGTCAATGTGGAGGGACCTTTAGATCAGCGGGGGCTCTTCAACGTCATGTAATGGAGATTCACCCAGCCCCGAGAGCCCTCAAACGTAAAGCTGAAGATTCCCTAACCCCCATGACAAAACAAGCTAGACTTGACCGAGCTGGTAATTTAATTTTTGTTTCCCATTTTAAACTCGTTATTGTTAAATCTAATTTATTGTTTTTTTTTTTTTAGGAACTTCAACATCAGTCACCCGCAGGTGTCAGGAATGTGATCTGGAGATTCCGACTAATCATTGGGTTGGCCATCTTCGGAGTCTCCAACACCGGGCCAACACCTGCGTGGAGCAGGAGGAAGGCGTCGAATTGATAAAAACGTCATTTAAATTCCGAATTGCAACATACCGACTTCCCTCTAAACAAGACCCTACCAGCGTGAAGGAATTTCTACAACACCTTCAGAAAAAATTCATCCAGCTGGTAGGGGATATGCTTAATAAATTTAACCATATCAAGGTCGGTATGGAGCTTTTCGGTCGCTTCCTTCTGCAAACAAAAGAAATAGAAGAGGTCAAGTCTTTTAATACAAAATTTACGCTGGTGAACGACGGTGCAGACTTGGAGGAGTTGTTTCAACAATTTTCAAATATCTTGGCAAAAAAATGTGTGGAATTCCAAGAAAAAGAAAGTGGTATGTATCGTGGTTAGTTAACGGCTTTATACTATACGATGTCTCCTTTGTTACAGGCTGGGCGTTGCAACAACTTCTCTACCTAGAAATAAGTATAAATAAAGTCAACCCCCTAAAAGCATCTTCTTATCTACCGCTACCAAAAGAAATAGATGCTAAGAAAGCTGTTTTAAACATCCAGAATTGGGACCAAAAATGTTTTATGTGGTCAGTCTTGGCTCAGCTACATCCAGTTGATAGGACTCAAAATGCAAATAGAGTCGCGAACTATTCGCATTATGAGAATGAACTGGATTTTACAGGTATAGAATTTCCGATTAAACTGAAAGACATTCGCAAGTTTGAGCAACTCAATAATATTTCTATCAACGTATACGGTTTGGATATAGTCTATAAATATGGTAGAAATATTGTTGAAGTTGTTGGTCCTTTATATTTTACTGAATCTCGAAAAGCGACACATGTAAATTTATTATTAATCAGTAATGATTTTGGTAACAATCACTACTGTTTAATAAAAAACATGTCTCGACTGATCTCAAGTCAATTATCTAAGCATGAAAAAAAAAAGTACTTGTGCGATGGTTGTTTGTTGTATTTTTCAAGCGAGCAAAAATTACAGGCTCATCAAGAACACGACTGCGGTCACGTTTCTGTTCAACTTCCGTCAACCAATTTAATAACAAATAAATACGGTGAAAAGGCTCCCGAGAATATTTTGAAATTTAAAAATTTCGAGAAGAAATTAAAGGTACCTTTTACTGTTTACGCCGATTTCGAGACAATTATCGAACCCGTCGAAAGAGAACAGAAAGAGCTGGACCCCGAAAATTCCTATACTATTAAAACACACAAAGCTATTCCCTACTCTTTCGCCTACTACATTAAATGTGATTTCGATGATTCTCATTCAATTTTCAAGACCTTCAGAGGAATCGATGCACAGAAAGTATTCGTAGATTGGTTAGAGAGTGATTGTAAATCAATCTATAACCGATTTATGAAAAATATCGTGAACATGCATCCTCTGAGTCCAGAACAAGAGAATGAGTTTCGCGATGCAATAAATTGTCATATTTGCGAAAAACCATTTAAAGTAGGAGATGAAAGAGTAAGAGATCACTGTCATCTTACAGGGAATTTTCGAGCTGCAGCTCATTCTATTTGTAATGTTAATTATACACTACCAACCCATATTCCCATCTTCTTCCATAACATGTCCGGGTTCGATTCCCATCTGTTTGTTAAGGAATTGGCTCAAGGAAACGAGAAATTGGATGTTATCCCCCAAAATAAGGAGCGGTACATTTCATTCACCAAACATATTTTGGTGGATAAGATCCTGCTCGACGAAACCGGTAAATACAAACAGGTATTTTTAAAGTTACGCTTCCTCGACAGTTTCAGATTCATGGCCTCAAGCCTAGATAAATTATCTCAAAATTTAAAACCAGAACAATGTCGAGAAGTTAGAAAATTTTTTCCCGCGGAAGATGAATTTCAAATTATTCGACAGAAGGGCGTTTTCCCGTATTCTTACGTGGATTCATTTTCAAAACTAAATGACAACAAGCTTCCATCCATTGATGATTTCTATAACCAGTTAAGAAAAGAAACCATCAAACCTGAAGATTACGAGCGTGCACAGACAGTATGGAATTTGTTCAAATGTAAAACTCTAGGTCAATATTCAGATATTTATTTAAAATCGGACGTATTAATTCTCGCTGATGTTTTTGAAAATTTCAGAGACGTGTGTCTATCAACCTACGGTCTAGATCCATGTCAGTATTACACAGCTCCAGGGCTGTCTTTCGATGCGGCTCTCAAAACGACAGCCGTAGAGCTGGAATTACTGACAGATATAGACATGATACACTTCCTGAAGCGCGGTATTCGCGGAGGGGTCAGTCAATGTAGTATAAGGAAAGCTGTCGCGAATAATAAATTTATTCCTCATTATGATGCTTCCAAACCCACTTCTTACATCATGTACTTAGATGCTACCAACTTGTATGGAGCAGCTATGTCTCAATATCTACCAACGGGTAATTTTAAATGGCTTGACGCGGATGAGATTAAAACTTTAGATTATACAAAATTAGATAAAAATTCAGACACTGGCTATATTTTTGAGATCGATTTAGAATATCCGGAAGACCTGCATTATAGGCATAACGATCTACCCTTTTGTCCGGAATCTGTTATTCCGAAAGACTCTAGATCTAAAATTAAAAAACTTATTCCAAATTTCGAACGTAAACAAAAATATATTATCCATTTTCAAAATTTGCAGCAAGCCATAAGTCATGGCATTAAACCCGGCCAAATTCATCGCGTTCTTTCATTTAATCAATCTCCCTGGCTAAAAATTTATATTGACCTAAACACAATAAAAAGGAATGCTGCATCCAATAAGTTTGAAAAAGACTTTTTCAAACTTATGAATAATGCTGTGTTTGGGAAAACCATGGAAAACGTGGAGAAAAGGGTAGATATCAAGCTAATTACCCATTGGGAAAATATTGGTAGGAAACTGGGGGCAGAAGCATGGATCTCGAAACCGCATTTCAAAGATATCACTATTTTTGGCGAAAATTTAGTTGCCATTCATATGGCTAAACAGAAAGTTGTATATGATAAACCCATATATGTTGGATTTGCCATTTTAGACATCTCTAAGACTATCATGTATGATTTTCTGTATAGCTATATTAAGCCTAAATACGGGGATAAGGCATCCTTGCTTTACACGGATACTGACTCCCTAATTTTAAAAGTTGATACAGATAATTTTTATGATGATATGCGAGAAAATTTGAATAGATTCGATACTTCCAATTACTCACAGAACAATTCACATAATCTACCTGTAAACCAATCAATCTTGGGTAAAATGAAAGATGAATACGCAGGTAAGATTGTGTGGGAGTTCTATGGAACTGGGGCGAAGGCATATTGTGTTAATGTGGAGGGAGAGTTAACTAAAAAAGCTAAAGGCGTACCTGATTACGTCACCAAAAAAGAACTCGGTCTTGCAGACTATAAGGCTGCGGTAGACGTAGAAGGTACGCTTATCCATCGACAGATGAACACTTTCCGTTCACATACACACGATATGTTTATCGAACTTAAAAATAAGGTAGCCTTATCATACGCGGACGATAAACGCTACGTTATACCCGGTACAGAGTACACGCTTGCTTGGGGTCACCGAGATATAGTACTGTATAAGGAATAATCGGAAATCCTAGAGAAAGTTAGGGCTGATTACATCAACAGCAGCTTTTACAGTTTTTAAATCTTCTGGTAGCTATGACGTCTTTTAGGGGGTTTTTAGTTAAGGTTTAGTATATTAACTTTATATTATTTAATTATTTATTTTATTATTTTTTGTTATAAGATTTAGATTTTTTTGTATCTTTACATGTTTTTACGCTAGATATACGAAGTTTTTTTTGTTCTCTCTTGTTGAGCATTAACTCGAACTTCGCCATCATGTAAAAAAAAAAAAAATTAAAATATAAGTAAAGACATGTTGTATTGTGTTGTATTGTATTGTATTGTATACCTACAAAAAATCTTGTTATGTTTTTTTAACGAAATAAAATATGTATTTGTTTTGTTTTTTTACTTGATTCTTTTATTTTACTTTTATAAAAATATCATACAAGTTATATTTATGAGCTAAAACTAATTCAAGATGATTTTCATTCCATGTCATTACTTCATTGGTTCGAGTATCGGAGACAATCATTCCTTTACTGTCTTCTTCACACCAATAACTAACGTGAATATAATCACCAATGAAAAAACTTGTATCACACCATCCATCGTTTATGATATCAAGAGAATATAAAAACTCTGTAAACTCATCATAGGTAAATTTTATTGATGATCCATCCTTGTGTTGTAAGATAACTTCCTTTTTCTCGATGTTATAATTAATTCGTACAATGTTCTCAATATTATACTCCTGATAAACTGGCTCCTCAGATAAGGTTGCTTGTCCATTCAATTTCAAGTCCATTTTTAGATTTTGAAAATTATTTATCATCAACTTTTTCTCTTGGTAGAATTCTAAATCTTTTCTCAATGTGGATAGATTTTTTAAATACCTTTCAATTCTTTTAGTGAGTACACAGCTCATCACACCCACAGAAACCGACTGAGCCTATTCAACTTAATTTTCTATATTTATTAAAAAAAAAAAAAACTAGAGGTTTATCATGCAACAAATTTATTGAGGTAAGAGGCTAACAATATAATTATAGAGTACCTGAACATTTTTAACGCTACACGAGCAAAACTTAATTCTATGATATTGACAGTCTGTTAAACCACGATTTAACTTAGGCACTTTAGCCCCCGAAAATTCCAAATTAACAATAATTGGAGGGTCCAGATTCATTTCGGTGTATGCTTTAATAAGAAAATTCTTCTTAACATACCCTTTAACGTAGACAGTATCGATATTTTTCAAATTATCCTGAATCACTTGTTTAAGTTGTTCATATTCTACATCACCTGCATTGTAAGGGATACCGTGAAGATTGTGGAAGGTATAATTTTCTTCTTTTTTTTCGCCAACACTCAAGTCTTGAAGTAATATCTTTGGTTTAAAAATCCAAGTATTTATGTTTTTTCCATCATAAATAGCCAATTCTTTAACTTGAAAATTTTTAGAAAAGTAACCTTGAGCATCGAGAACCACAAACTTCATATTTTCTTGAATGTCCGAGAGTAAATGATTAGATTAGGATTCGAACATTACCTGATAAAGGCACATATTCAAACACTCGATCATGCACGATTATACAATAGGCTCGTGTATCTTCCGAAAAATTATCAGTGCCTTGAAACTCTAGTTTAACATCAATCGTACTGCTTTTAAGTGCTTCGTTCTGTTTCGAGCAATCTATAACAAATAACGTTCTGCTGGCAAAATCAGTATAGTCCAACAATGGCTCACTATTGGTTTTACCCAAATATGTGTTTTGAAATTCGGTATACATCCGATAGGCTTCTGCAAATTGTTTATTGCCAAAATTAAGATTTAGCGATTCATACGGGTAAACCTCAGAGTTTAGGTATAGTTTAACATCTGTGATGTTTAAATTATCAAAAAGAGTTACATCAGATTTAGGATTATCCTTTCGATCTTTTTGGAAAAAAACGATGATAAATCTAGCCCTCTCAGACATGGATTTTACAGTCCATACATCTCTCTTCGTTTTTCTTAGTGCTGGCAACTCATGGATTTCCCAGCTTCTAAATGGTATAAAAATGGGCTTGTTATTCGAAATATCTTGAAGCAATTTCAACTTTATAGCATCATTTGGATAAATGTGCCTCACTCTCAATTCTACAGATTCTAGAGTTATGCTGGCCTTCTTGTCACCTGTTGCATTAGTATAACAGTTATCGTCATTTCTAGCTCTTACGAGTTTTATTTTCTGTCTACCCATAATCGCTTTGTTGTAATCAGAAAAAATATTTAGTAAAAACCTTAGAGGTATTAGGAAATTAAAGTTTGTACCAGCAATGGATTTCACTGTTCCACTAGGCCAATTCCATCCTGCAGGGTTGAGTGCTTTGCTCTCTAGATCATTAAGGCATAAAATATTTCTCACAGTACTAGCAAGACCCGGATCTCGGATTTTATCAATTTCTCTACCGTTCAATTCGTAAGTGATGGATTCAAATAGAAATGCTCCTGCATTATTTGATAGTTCACATTTTCCGGTTTTTCCAGCAGCATTTTCTTCTTGAAACGTTCCTTCTATAGATATCTCGGCTTGACTGATATCCATAAACACATCTTGCTGATTAATGACAATTTCTATTTCATCACTATAGTTAAAGGATTTAGTGAAAGGATGATAAGTATGCCATTCTTCTCGCGCTATAGACTCATCGGTGTTGACCGACTGAAATATTTGTAGTTTTCCTGATGCGGTATCCATATTTGGATGCAAGAAAACTCAACTGAACTAAACTCCTAGACGTAAGCGTTTGCTTTGATGTCTGACGAGAGACTGAAGTTATATTGGTAAGGGGACTATTTAAATAGTTACCATTTCTATTGAAAATTAGAGGCATCTCACTTTTTAAGTTCTAATCTAACTATAATCTCTTCACCTCTGAAATTAACTGGCCTTGAATCCTGATCTAGTATATTAATGGTTATATTATCAATCCTCTTTCTATTGACAGGAAGATAAATCAGGTTTCGAGGTTCAATTATAATACTATATCCAGGATCTACAGCTGGTGTAAACTCGTATAATGTATGTGATGGATTACTTGTATAGTAAGAACCAGAGATAATGTTGCACTCTATTCGTATAGTTGCCACTGATATTATCTCCACTGGAAGGTCCGATACGTGTAAAGAATTAGCCTTCAAAGACTTTGGTGAAAATCCCAAAAGTTTCCCAATACTATCCTTAGGTTTGAAATTAATATCGTAAATACACTTCACCTCACACTTTAACGTGTTGTTGTTTGGTTTAAGAGATAAAACTTTTGTGTTACTTAAAGCGTTATCTGGGTTGAGTTTTGTTTGTAGGTAGGTTTCAATATCAGCAATCTCGTAGGATCCTGTAGAAATTTCTATCACTTGCTCCTTCTTATCGGAATCGGTATAATAAAGCTTGTTTCTTCCTGGTTCAATGTTAGGAATGGAGTTCCAGGTACTGAGTGATATGAGCGCTAGCGAGTAGCTATATGTAGGATCAAGATCAATAGGTGGATTAATGTCAACACTCAAACGACTGGTTCGACCTTTTAATGTGAACGTGAGAGACATGACTAAACCTCAACCCAACATTCAGTCTCATTTATATGGATTCGTTGAATAGAAAGCTTAATGCAAGATGTCCACAATTGTATGTGTTATAAGACTGATATTGATCATAGTTGAACAGGATCTCACAATTTTTGAAATAATGAACAAGTTCTTTCGGAGGATTCAGATTACCAAAACTATCAAAATAAATAACTGTATTCCCATTTTTCTTATAAGCTACCCAATGCGTTCCAGATCCTATATCCGCATCCAAATTAACCACACCACGTTCGATTTTCTTCGGACTTGCAGGTAAGGTATCTCGCATAAACACACCTCGAAAATTAGTAATTTTAAGTTTTTTAGCGTATCGCCTAATATCCTCATCACTAAGTGCTCGATTGGGTAGCTTTATTGGTAGTTTTTTGACATTTTCTTTAGAAACAATCCAAAACCAGTCTTGTGCTTGGTTAAGTATAATCCACTTCCTTTCTTTCCTAGGGCGATGGCTTCCATAGTCTTATTATGCCGCGTAGCTTCCTCTAATTTAGATTTTCCAATGCGAGCATCGGATACAGCTTTCGCAATACCACCAGCACCGCCAGATAATGCTCCAAGAGCGCTTAGTCCAGCAAACAGAGGTATTAGTGGAATAATCCCTCCAATTTTTGGTACGCGGATAACTCGAGGAACTTTAATTTTCTTCCGACCACCAGCTTGTCTAATCGTTTTGCGAGCTGCCTGAAGAGCCGAATTTATATAATTGCTGGTTCCTTTTCCACAATGGTGCTTTATCTGCTTTCTAACACTATTAACAACATAGGATTTAAATGGTTTTGGTTTCAATCTCAGTTTCTTGGATTCTTTCTTGGATCCTTCTCCTCCTCGTGCTCCCATTCCAAGTTTTCTCTTAGTTTTCATTGCAGTTGTAACTAACCAAGCTGCACTTTTCTCTCCAAAACTAGAATCTTGAGCTTTAACACGTTCCCACGCTTTATTCTCTAATACTTTATCTGCTTGATGTCTGTGCTCTAGATCTGTATTTTTAGAGTATTCGATATCGTGATCCTTACAATAACTATCCAAGTTATTTTTCGGTTTATCTCCACGAGCTAATCGTTTTGCAAGTTTAGTACCGGGACCGCAATAAGAATAACCAGGTAAATGAAGCTCAAACGGGAGCCTATTAATAGTACTATTTAAAAGACCCGCACCTGATGACGTATTCATTTCAAATGAAGCCTCGATAGAGTGTGCATGATTTATATATATATATATATATTTTACGATGCGAAAGACGAAGCAGAAAATTGAAATTAAAGTTGATAACTTTGATATTGCAATATCAAGTGTTAGAAAAAGACACAGTGATATTTTACCAAATACAATTAGATCGATAATATGTGGTCCAAGTAATTCAGGAAAAACAAATGTAATGTTAAGTCTTTTAACTGATAAAAATGGCCTTAGATTCCGAAATATATACGTGTATTCCAAATCATTGTATCAGGAAAAGTACAAGTTCCTCGAAAATGTAATAAAACGTGTTTCCGGTATAAACTTTTACGGTTATAGTGATAATGAACTCGTTGTGGATCCACAAGCAGTTCAACCAGATTCAGTGTTTATATTTGATGATGTAGCTTGCGAGAAACAGGATAAAATAAGGAACTATTTTTGTATGGGAAGACATAATTTGATTGATTCTTTTTATCTTTGTCAAACATATTCAAAAATTCCCAAACAATTAGTTAGAGATAATGCAAACATGCTCATTTTGTTCAAGCAGGATGAAATGAATCTAAAACATGCTTATAATGATCATGTCAATACAGACATGTCTTTTGAAGCCTTTAAAAAAATATGTTCGGAGTGTTGGAAAGATAAATATGGATTTCTGGTTATTGTTAAAGATGATGACGTCACTAGGGGTAGATACCGAAGTAAGTTTGATACCTATATAGCTCCATAAATGATACCCACAGTTCAGTATATATCGAAACTTCATACCTGGTTGATCTAAAAGCTGTCCGTCTGCTCAAAACAGGGTCTGTCTATCTGTCTATGTCTATCTATCTGTCTGTTTCTCTGTCTATCTCTTTATCTGTTTTAGATTATGGCTCCACCAATTTTGAGCAATGCAGATAAAGAAGTTAAAAGAAAAATCATTGATGCTGCCAATAATATTAGAAAAAAATACTTATCATTTAAGTTAGAGAGAAGCGAAGCAGATGATGCGATACATACATTTTTAAATCCTATAAAAGAACCATTGACCAAATTGGTTAAACAAACAGATGATTTAATAAATATTAGAAAGGAGGAGCCCCGCATTAAGAATGAAAAAGAAGAACATAGCGAAACCAAACCTAAAATTGAAAAAATCAAAAGAAGATCGATGATGCAATTTAACCCGATGAGATCAGAAATTATCCAGTACAACCCTAGTACTAGTTCTGAAAACGATAATGATGTATTCGACATACCGATGCGTGATTTAACAAGTGAGCTTGAGCAATCCGTGCAAAATTTAAGTCACTCGCAAGGTTATAAAGAATATTTAAATCAATATCCAGAAATAGCGCGTGAATATATTGATATATATTACACCCAATCAAATAAAATTGATAATACCTATGGTTTAAAGCATAGTGTGTCAAATGATGGATGGAGTATGGGTAATGAGAAGGTTAATTTTCTACCAGACGGTAACATAAAGGTGGGTGATAAAATTTACAAAGGAACCACCGGGTTATATGAGTTATTATTTTTAAAAGAACCAATCTATTCTTTACGTCAAGATCACGATACTTACAACGAAATATTAAATCAAACCAATGCTCACAGAAGAGGTTATGACTCATCTGGTCAGATAAGAGGATCCAGTGCAACAAAGTATAAACAATATATACAACCTTTTCTTACAACAAAATCTGTAGGGAATAAACTTTATAGAGCTCGTTCTGCTAGTTCCCCTCCTTCTCTTAAAGGTAGACTTTCATCTCATAGCAAAGGTATATCCGGATCAGCTTTATTAGAATACAATGAAAAGCCCAAGCAGTATGTTTATTATGATGACGTTAACGAGTTAATTACTAGACTTGTTAAACTTGATGCATCCCAAGAAGCTGGAAATGGTAACAACATTAATGAAATTATGAATATTTTTGAAGAACTTGTTGAATTGGATGTAATTGAATTTTATAAATAGTACCACTCTTTATCAGATACAATCATTACACTGCTAACCATGAACAAGTTTGGTCATTCATTATCTTCAACGCGCAAATCTGTGCAGATTATTCATTCTCAGTCCACGCTTCCCTTTAACGATGATGGTGATTACAATACCGAAAATAGAAAAGTGTGTAATCTTAAAACACCTACTGATAAATTCGACGCAGCGAATAAAAATTATGTTGATAGAGCATTAAGGGAATTATCGGATACAATAAATACAAGCCTAAATGCATATATTAAAGCATTTGAGAAGAAACAAAAAGACCTGGAATCTTTAATAATAGAAAATCAAAAGAAAGTTGCTAATTTAAAGAATGCGAATGTATTACTGAAAAATGAAATCATAAAGAAAATAAATGTTAAAATAACAGCTTTAGAGGATAAACTTAAACAAGGATTGGCATTATAAGCAGTAATACCTTCTACTTAGGATTAGTATCAAAATGAGTATCATAACGAAAGCTAGGGAGCAGGTAGTCAACGAGCTACATAAGCCAGCACGTAAAAAATTTAATCGTAGGAGATTCATACAGTATGGGTTAGATGATACTTTTGCTACAGATTTAGCTCAATTGGATCAGTACGCTCGGGAAAATAAAGGAAACAAGTATATTTTAGTGGTTATTGATTGTTTTTCAAAATATCTCTGGACTAGACCTATAAAGTCGAAATCTGCACAATATGTTGCTAAAGCTATGGAGAGCATATTGAAAGCTTCGGGGAGGTATCCTAAGAAAATTATTTCCGATAATGGTAAGGAATACTATAACTCTCAATTTCAAAATCTAATGAAGAAGTATGGAATACACCATTACAGTACATTTAGTCCATTAAAAGCTTCTATTGCGGAACGAGTAATTCGAACCATTAAAGAGAAGCTGTTCAAGCAATTCACGTTAAACGGGAACCATAAATGGCTAGATTTATTACGTCCTATAACTGATGCATATAATGATAGCAAGCATGGCACGATTCATATGAAGCCTAATCAAGTGACTAAAAGTAATGAAAAAACACTACTTAATACTGTTTATAGTCATATTAAAGTTGCCGGTAGGCAAAAGTTTAAGGTCGGTGACGTAGTTCGCATAAGCAAGTTTAAACATGTTTTTCAAAAAGGTTATACTCCGAATTGGACTACGGAGCTCTTTAAAATAGCAAGAGTACATATTACGAATCCAATAACGTATCTGCTAGAAGACTTGCAAGGTCAACCTATAAGCGGCGGTTTTTATGAGGAGGAATTACAGAAAACAAAACAGTCTGATGTGTTTCTAGTGGAACAGGTGCTACGGACAAAAGGTAATAAAATGTACGTAAAATGGTTGGGATTTGATAAGTCACACAACAGCTGGATTGATAAAACCAAGGATGTCGTTTAAAGTTAAAAGTCTTTAATTTGTCAACCATTTATAATAATGAGCTTATACTGCAAAGACTGCGATGAAGCCATTTCTTCTTATTCGCATAACCTAAGTCATAGGCATAAAAACAAGTGTTGTAATGATTTGGAACCTAATGTTCAGATTCTTAAAACGGCTTTCAAAAATCGTTTAATATCCTATCGATTATCAACAAATCTTCATCCTACCAGTGTTGGACTTTATATGGGGGAATTGAAACCAAAAATCATGGATTTGATGCGAAAAAATCTTTCTACGCACACTAACATAAAACTTAATATGGAATTGTATGGATTGTATATTTTACAAGAGATACAGGAAATAAAATCTTTTAATTCCTGTTTTATTATAATTTCTACTGACACGGACATTGAGAAAATATTTGAGACATTTAGAGAGGTCCTTGTTGCCAAATCTAGTGAATTTCAGGAACGTGATAGTGGTTGGAGTCTATCTAAACTTCTCTTTCTGGAGGTAAACTTAAACAAGTTTAAGCCGTTAAAATAATTAGAGTGGGGGGGTATTTTTTTTTATCTATATAAGCTCCAAAGCCAGTGTACTTTTATCGAGTCTACAATGTCAGATTCGAGAACAATAACATCAACGGAGAGTGAAGATGCTGGAATATTGACTAGTGATGGCTTAACCTGTTCTTCGCCCTATTGGCCAGATAAAGAAGATAGTATGGATACTGGAATATTATCTAGTGGTGATAGTTCAACTGTTTCTTCACCTTGCTGGGAGCAGTACTTTAACAGTATGGTGTTAAGAAGTAGCCGCGAAATCCAGAATGAAACTAAGTTTTTGGGAGAGACTAGCTATTTAGTCAAGAATTTTGAGATTATTGCGGGAGTAAGTATAGCCCGAGGATTGGTGTCTAGTGTTAAAATTATCAGCACGTATACAAATCTACCTAAACAACAAGTGACTGTATCATTTGATGAGACTGAGTGGTTTGAATTTCTGGAAATCGTGGAGTTATTTTCGAATTTACCCGACGAAGATACGAAAACAGTTGTGTTATGCTCGAAAAACCATACTGTTTCAACAATTGTATTTTTAGGGGAACGACTAATTAAGTTATGTAGTAGAGAAGTTTATTTATATTTGTGTATAAATGATATTAAGGCATTTTTAGATAATAAACATATTGTAAATTGTAGGTTAAGTCTTCACCGAAAATTGGATTTTAGAACGTATTATGATCAACTTTTAAATTATTATAACATTTCAACTATCTGTAAAAATAATTGTTTAGATGTCATCAAGGAAGGCTGTAAATTAAATATGTCCGAATTATCGTACTTTATGCTAGAATTTATACACCTTAACCCTAATAGAATAATTGATGATTTTAATAAAATTAACCAATGACATCACCTTTGTCATCGTTGTTTAATAAACCTATAAAAATATTTTTTTTTTGCTTTTTATTTTCCTTAGTATAACTTAAGCTTTCAAAGATGTGTGACCAGTTGTTGAAGTTCCTTTCGGGAGAAAAAAATATTAGAGAATGTAGTGCTGAAGAACTAAAAGAATTACCAATTGATTTCTTCTTAAAATATGTCGATAGTTCTACGCTTCTACATATTTGGGGTCTGCTGCCAGTAGAACATAGGCAAGAGTTTGAGTTGCAAATAAAATTACCATGTTTTATACATTACAACAGACCTGATTGGAGGACTCATGTTGATGGACCTCCATCGTCACAGAAAACATGCCCTTTTTGCATAAAAGCTTTTGCTAATTAGTGAAAAATCTCATTTGCATAGCAGCAATGGTTTGGTTAAGTTCCAGTTTTATAGCTCTCACCGCTATTTTTCAAAATGTTCTCTATATACATACACCATCATCAAATGTGCGAAATATTAGGATTCAGCTGAAATCGGACAATTATTCAACTGGCTTATGGATTCCGCTATGTTATCGCATCATAAACCGTACACCTACATTCCAAACAAACCTTCCAGCTACTCGAGATCAATTCTATCAGTACAAGCTACAAGTGGAGTTTCTAAATAAAAGCATTTTAACAAGCAAGGACTGGATAACTCTTGGAACTGTTTTAAACAACGAAATAGCCCCTGTTCACGTCACTAACCTACTATATGCTTGTATAATAAATATATCTATGATTTTTGGAATTTTGTTATTTAAAATGGTTTATCATATGGGTAAAAACCGATGTAGTAACGGGGACACCTGAGCCTGGGAACTTTTTCGATAGCGTGGGAAAATCTCTGGATCGGCGACGCCTTTGATCTGAAATTTCGGGGATTTAACCCGGACCAACCTCAAATTTTTGGCGCTTTTTCCGAAATTTGACCGCGGCTCCTTATCTCATGGTGTCATCTGATTTTTTTTGATTCTCATTTCTCTGATTTCTATCAGTATAAGCTACAAGTGGAGTTTCTAAATAAAAGCATTTTAACAAGCAAGGACTGGATAACTCTTGGGACTGTTTTAAACAAGGAAATAGCCCCGGTTCACGTCACTAACCTACTATATGCTTGTATAATAAATATATCTATGATTTTTGAAATTTTGTTATTTAAAATGGTTTATCATATGGGTAAAAGCCAATGTACTTTATGGTTTAATAAATAGAATTTAATTAAAAATATAATTGTTTTATTCCTAAAGCTCTCGGAATACAAGCAGCCGTTTAATGTTCTCTACCATTAGGACATTAACAATATTATTTCTATTACTTAACGAATGTTGTAATTAAATTATTGTTACGTCAGAGAATATTATTTATAATAATAGAAATCAGGCGAGGCTAGCCTAGCAACGGAACCAGCCAACCGAACGACAATAAGCCAAGCCTATTTTTTCATGTCTACAACATTTAGCGGTTTAATTTCCAAGGCAAGCTTAGCTCGTTTGGTTATAGCACTGGCTGACGGTGACTATGGAGCGGGCGCCTCGGGTTCGATTCCCAGCAGCGACATAGACTTTTTTTTAATTCGTGCGTGGATGGTACGGAACGATTGGTAACGTGCGGGTAAAAAAAAAAAAGCTCGCTGCAACCGCCAAGTTCTTGTTCTCTCCGCTAGATGGCGCTCGTAGATGAGCTGCGCCACGTTCTTGTTCTTTCCGCTAGATGGTGCTCGTAGATGAGTTTGAATGATTGATGATAGATGGCGCGCGGGGAGGGGAAGGGGTTGGGGGGGTGGGGTGGGGGTGGGGGTAATGTTCGGTTTGCTCAACAGATGGCGCGGGTAGATGAGGCGACGCTCTGACGTCAGAGCGTCGCCACACCCAGGTTGGAGCATGCGCAGTGGCTTCGGAGGCGTCGGAGGCGTCGGAGGATGCAGAACCGGCCATTTATCTCTACTCACAAGGACATGGCTCGTCCGAATTCAACGTCCTCCCATTCGGATTGTGTAATGCACCCTCTGCTTTCCAAATACTCGCGGATATGGTCTTTTGTGATTGGATTTAAAATGAAAGGAAATAATAATATAGTATATTGTTTACATCATATTTTTTTCAGAAACCGTAGAACAACATATTAGAAAGTTGAGAAAAGTATTCAAAAGACTAAGAGGAGCAAATTTCACCCTGAAACCAAGTAAATGCACATACCTCCAGGAAGAGATAAAAATGCTCGGATATATTTATGTATAGTCAGTAGAGGGATAAAACCAAGCGAGGGAAAATTAAAAGGCATTAAAGTAGTGTATGTGAGTGGAAGTCTGTCAAAGACGGAACAAAACTATGCCATGAAAGAGCTAGAATTTCTAGCAGCAGTTTAGAGCTTAGGATATCTTCGACACCTAGTATATGGACGACCGATAGAAATTATAACTGACCATCACGCATTGTGCCGGTTAGACTCCATAAAAGAAAATAATAGGAGACTAGCGAGATGGGCAATAAAACTATCACAATTCGATTACAAAGTAAGTTATAAAAAGGGTAGCACACACAACGACGCGGTCTGTCTATCTAGGAACCCAGTATCAAAAGCTTTATCACCGTCCGAGGAGAAGGAAATGAACGAAATCCCCACCTTCGCCACAGCCAGTAAAAAAGACGACTCAGAAGAAGAGATAAGAACAGGAAGCACAAGAATTAATTTACAAAAATTAACAACAGCAGTCGAAAATCTGGATGACACGGATATCCCAATAGCAACAAGAAAAAGTTTAAGATAATAAGCGACACTTTATACAAAACAGGCAATACAAACAAAGGATTGGAAAACTTACTAGTGATCCCAAAAAATCTAATAGGAGAAATACTGTGGGAGATGCACGGGGCTCCAAAATCAGGACATCTAGGATTAGGTACCAAAAACGATCGACAAATGTAGCAAAATATATTACGGAATGGAAAGCAGGCCCCGAAATTCATATTGGAGAAAATTATATTGATATACAGAGCCCCTAGAACAATACTAAGTGATAGAGGGAATGTTTTCCAGTCAGAAATGGTAAAGGAACTTGCTCGGATGCACAGGGAACTAGAATTTGATAAAGGAGACAAAGTTAAGATTTTTATCCAAGTTAGAAAAATAGGCTAGTGAAAATCTATAATTGGGATGGTTTGGACCATATAAAGTTTTAGGAAGATTAGGAGATGTAGATTACGAAGTAGAAACGATACAGTTCATGTAAGTAGGATACTATCCTATTACGACCCCTGCATGGACCGCAGAGTCCCAAATTTTGAAAGAGCTATTAGAAGAATCAGAGGAATCTCACACAAGTGACGTCGACGAAGACGAGGAAAACAATGAACATGAATAATAGTCATTAATTTGTATAAAATGCCCGCGCGAATAGAGTCCGGGCTCACCCCCTTAGACACTTATACCAGTAGTATTTAGCACATAGGTTATAGGAATTAATTTAAAACAAATTAGTCATATAAATCATATAACATTCATGATATGGCGACGGCTAAGGAGGAAGCGTTGACGAACGTGAAATCTGATGCCTAAGTCGTAAACACGAAGATATGTATTAGGGTTATAATTCTGGTTATTTTATAATAACTCAGGGAAATCTGGGGAAGTAGGTAATTGAATAATATAGGCATAAATCTTAGTGAATATTAATAATAATTCACCACGGGCCTGTGGATAAGATGCTAATATTGAATTATACATAATATGATTTTCGAACCTCAACCAGAAAGGGAGCTAGATTCAAACAACGAGAATGTATAAACAGTGATGTAAAATGACGCTCATTTAAAATCGTGACGGTCATTTGCATCATGATATGTCATGACGGTCATGACCATGGTCATAGTTCATAGTAATTATTGCAATTTAAAACGCCACTACCCATAGTCTATCGTCTTTAAACTCACAAATGGGCTTAAAATAAGGATAGTCAATTATTGATTATAAAGTTTTGAAATTTCAGAACAGAAGAAATTTTAACAAATTACAAAGTAAGTGGATAAAAGCTATACTAGCATAGCAGGTAAAATAATAGTTATTTATACACCAAGTGAGTTAAAATGTTTTTAAATCACTGAGGTGATAAACGTCTACTTACTTTTATTGTTATGCGTTCAATAATGTCATTTTTAAACGTCAAAATGGGATAAAATTTTAACAAAAAATTATAGTTAATCACTTAACAGATGCAGTAAGTGATACTTTACCGCAAGCAACGGCAGCCGTTAAGTGCGGTCAAGGTACTTTCCGCATGTGTTAGTAGGTACAATATTATGCCTATGAGCATTTACAATATCTCCAAAAGAAGGCATTATTGAAATTTCTGAACGAAAATCTACTTTACTGCTACTATGCAGTCTACTTTACTGCACATTTCCACACTCTCCAGTAAAACGGTCAATAAATGTGACCAACGGTCACATGAATGTGACGTGACGGTTATGACCGTCATGCGCGCTGGTCATGACCCACTAACATCACAGTGTATAAACCATATTTTTTATATAATTATCGTAGCTTAAGGTTTAAATAAACAAAAATCACTATATGGGAAAAAGGTTTTAAAAATGTTAAGGATTTACCGAAAGGAAAATAAATTACAAAGAATCAAAAATAGGCGGGCGAGGGTCTGCACGTTTAGTACATGATGTCCAGGAGGACAAGGCGGAGGCCACACATTCACAGAGAAAACCCTAATTTGGGCAAATTCAAACCTAAGCCCCTGAAAGACAGGCATGAGGAATAACGAGACATAAAGAGGAAAAAATAGTACAAAGACGAACGAAACTTAAACTCACCATTCATGTTCATATCAAACAACTAAAAACTGACGACCTACTTACGCATAAATCAATAATCTTCGCAAAAGTGCTTACAAGGTTTATATTTTACAGCAAATTGTTAGGCAGTGACAGTAACGAAAACAGTAAACCAGGGGCCGAACAAAGATCGGGGGACCGTAAAAAGTCCACAAGCCGCTACACGTGTCCACAACCAAGGCGAACAATCCGCAAGTCACCACGACTGTCAACAAACAACTGGTACAGCCGACAAAATCGCTATAGGTATCCACAACCAAAGCAAACAATCCGCAAGCCACCACGACTGTCAGCAAACAACTGCTACAGCCGACAAAAACGCTACAGGTGTCCACAACTAAGGCGAACAATCCGCTATCCACCACAACTGTCAGCAAACAGCTGCTACAGCCGACAAAGGTACTACAAGTGTTCTCAACCAAGGCGAAAAAATCCCAAGCCACCACGACAGTCCACAAACCAGTACAATAGACGACAATCCACTACGACTACCATGAACCAATGAAACAGCCGACAAAGCACTGGCCACGCAGAAGTAGGCACAAAACCATAACAAGCACACACGTGAAGTCTAGCACACCTTCCAAGACGATACTCTACATGAAGTACATGAAACATAAGAATATAGCACAGCCATAAGAGACCATCCAGACGAGGACAACGATCCGGAAGAAATAGGAGCTCTAATTTAAAGTTTTTGAATTATTGTAAACCCGTAAGATGTTCTTCTGCTGGCATTGGGGCCAATTCTTTCACGAGAGGGGCAAATGTCAACTTATAAAAGTACACAAGACCACGTATTACACAAATTAAGTAAATTTCTAAAGGAGGTCACCCTCGGACTATTAACAGACTAACTTTGCTTATGCCAGCAATAATTTTAATATAAATTCACGCCTGATAAGGTACGAGCCCAAAAGACCTGCCTCCTTAGCTGGGTATGACTAAGTATGGTCGTGACTGTGAAACTTGTGGATGAAGCTCTCGTCTATAGCAGCCGTGTCTCAGCGTCTCCAAGTTTAGACCTACGAGAACTATGCCCTCAGGGTTGGCGTTCTTTTAGTGCATCTTGGGTTCATAAAACATTCTTACATTACAGAGTGGCATTAACGCATTGAAAATCTAACATGGTCCATCAGGGACGAACAACTGCGGTGTTAGGATTTTGGTAAATCTTCTTGAACTATAAGGTGTAATAAAGGTTTAGTAATAAAGCATATATAATATTCGTGGTGGTACCCCTTTCCCCATACCCTCTAAGATAAACCCTTAGTGGACGCAGCCAAGTGTAGTCAAATTGGTGGCACCGCTGACCACAGCCAACCTAAGCGTAACAATATCTCTAGCTAAAAGCAAATTGTTAATTAGTCAAATCGCGCCATTGAAAACAAAAAAGAAAAAATAGAACAGAGTATTCATCATCAATAACGTATCTTGCTAAAACGTCGGTTTTTGAGTGATGTTCTCATAACGAACAAAAAAGATATAGCCCGCGCAAAAGAAAGCCTTGTATTGTTCTTTTTTTCACCGTTTTCCTCAACAAAGCCAGCTGCGCTACTTTTATTAGGAGCAAGAATATTTTTTATTTATAAACACACACAATTTGGGCTTTTGTGTAAGTTATTATTAGCACAGAGATTTTTTTTTAAATCTTACAGGTATAGTTTACAGTTTGCATTCTAAATAGTTCACTGCCCGAAGAGTTGCTATCTCCTTGGATGCACTGCCTAGTGCACAACTTAATTTACTGAAGGTGACCACATGTAAACAAACCCAGGATCGGTTGCTCGGCCCCGCCGAAACTTGCTTAATCCTTCGATATACAAACGCTTCAGTGAACTTTCCAGCTTAAATAAGCTTTAGCGGTTCTAATCCATCACACACCAAATTAGTTTTAAACTTTGCTAGTTTGTATACAGAATTTGCATTGCGTTCTTCATAAGACTGGTTTCATTCAAGTTTGTGGAATATTATAATACAAATTGATTTTAAGTACAAGAGAGAAAGCTGGGCCTAATTTCATATCATATCCATAGTAAGGAATTCTATTTCATTGTAAATGGGAAACTAAAAGAAACATTTACAATTTCATCCTCTTATTAACCATCAAGCTAATCAATATAAAATTGCCTGCATAATAGTTAATAAGCCTGCACTTCTTAATAGCCTATTAGTTCGCTCTAGATAGGCAACACCTAGAATAGTTAATTATCTTGACACTTTACATCATCTATTTAATCGCTAAATTTTCTAGAAAATTTTACTGGCTAATAGAGAACACTTTAACATCATAGGGGCTCAGTTTACATAATTATTAGCTTTTAATATTGCATGCATCCTTTTCAGTTTTAGTCCATCGACCAAAACAAACTTGCAAGTCAAATAATGGCTCTAAGTTTACCGAAACTGGTAGGAACCAGTTTACCAAGTCGATCAATTTAGACTGTTTGACACAGTTTTTTGCCGAGTGTGAGAACTATTCAAAAACTATCTCTTAGTGTAGACCTCTGACATTAGGATCCATGTTTTAAAAAAGTCGTTACTTGGGCTGTTCTGATTTTTGATGTATGTACACTCTTTCACAATGAATTGCCCGCCAATTTGCAGAAAATTCCCAACTTCATACATTAAGTTACGACAGGGAATATGCTGACTAGTCTATTGGAATGTCGAAGAAAGCCATTTGAAGCTCTACATAATCACTAAGATATTACCAACAGGAACTGCATAAACCAATAGTCCTTTTACAATGACTAAACTATTCCGTATTTACAAACAGTTGTCTAATTACGATTTTCGATTACCAATTGAGTGTGTAATAGTATATTTTCGTAACTTTTATTTTTACGAAAAGCCTCTGAAGGTATTGTGTATCGTAACAATACCAATTATGTAAGATATAGGTGTGAACGCTATTATGCAGCCATTTTCATGGTTAGAATAGAAATTTGTATCCAAAAAAAAGTAAATCTCTACTTCAAGAGAGAAAAAATTATAGCTCATTAGTAAGCATCTGTTTTGATGCATATACACTACTTGTATTTCTTCTAAACTAAAAGTATCTATCCATACTCTCTGGCGGAATAAGAATTTAAAATTCAGTACTCACTACAAAAATAAAAATAAAATCTTTTAGCTTCATGGTTCATTAGTGAGAATAATGAGTTTCGCATGCAAATATGTATTCATCGATCTTCAAAAGATATTGTAAACTCAAAAGCATAAATTACGATTAAACGCAAACGTTATAAATTTCCAAGCCAACACACGTTTCTTCTTTAATACTACTACAACGATATAAACCAAAAACAGTTTTTCCGAAACAATCTTGTAAAATACTTTAACGTAACAGGGTTTTTCTCGCTACTCGCTGAGTGTTCGGAATTGATTCGTTTCCCAGAGAGCAGAGGAGCCAGAAGCAAAACGAGCGTATGCGGGTCACGATTCTACACATCATATGGCCCTAGCCCAGACCCAGCAGCACCCGGTGTCAGCTGAAACATAAAACTAATGTCTTTCTATATCAGAAATGTAAATCATACGAAACCAATATACTTGTATAAGCAGAACGTCGAAGTGAAGGCATATGAATATTTGCTTTATTGTGAAAAGTTTTATAAATTGAGTTTACACTAAATATAGTGGATCAACATCAATAATGGGGTAAGACCATAGAGAGCAATAAAATATTTTCTGTGCATGTGAGATTCAAATTTGGACTTGAGCCAAGTAAAATTGCAAACACGAAATAAAAATTTGTTTCTTAAACAACATAGGTAATAAAGTAATTGAAATGGAAAGAAATACTTTCTATGGCATAAATAAAAATGTTAGCTCCGATAAATCGCCATAAAAATCCAATTTTGCATTCTCCTTGTGCAACATTAGCATACACTGGTCGGGCTCAGAGAAAGTATTAGGCGTATTCAGATTCAGTTAAGAGGATACACTCGAGAAAAGGTACAGCTAACGATGCACTGCTGAATATTCGATGAACACTTTTAAATGCTAATGATGCTGCATTTCTAAGCTTAATTATGCGGCTCAAAAGAAATCGTTTTATTGGATTTTTCCTTGATTTTTGAGATAAAGGAAAATTAAGTTAACAGGTTCACATGAATGCCGACCAGGAGTATTTTAATTATTTCAACCCCAGTAATCCAAAGTGTAAACAAACAATTTAGTAGGTGCGGGCAGCCAGCAAAAGCCAGCTAGAATTCTACTGAACAAGTTTAGCCATAAATAATTGGCTATTAGCCACAATTATGGGGCCAACATTCGCTCGCTTATTTAAATTATAAACGGCGAACTTAGCCACAATACGTACCGCTAATAATCTCTCTTGAATGCGCCCGGCGTTGTTCGGATAACGGCTCACGTTATCTCACGTTGTTAATGTACTGGTTTATTATGGCCGATAATGAGTTCGTGAATGTTGTAATCAGATTTTACACAAATATGGAATTGTGTGCCAACTGGACTATTCTCAAGAAGTTTTATTAGAAGAGATTTTCAATTCCTGAGGCTAACAAATAGTATATCAAGTGATGAGTTTTTGGAGAACTTGATATCATATTACATTATTGCCACAAAGAGCCCTTTTTGCAGCTACACGCCGTGCTATTTTTCTCAAGTGAACAACATATACAGATCGTTTCACGAGGGTTCATACTTTTGATATCGAACACATCATAACACAGAATATAGTCTGGCAAGTGGTAACTTGGTAGAGACGAAAGGGGGAAGAAAAAAGGGGCGTAGCCTAAAAATATTCAATGACACCTAAACTGACACCGCCTGATGACAGCCATGTCTTTGGGATCAGTGGCACCGAAAACACCAGGGAAATAAACCAATAAAATTATTAGAAAAATATTCTCTGGTTTCGCCAATAACCACGCCACTGCGTGCTGTCGTTCAGACTCTAACCAATAGAATCATGCCTCTGAATAATTACGCCTCTCTACATCCATCATTTCGCAATGTTGCCGGATTTTTTTGCCTATTTCAAAATACTACCTATGCCCATATAGCGAAAAAAAAATGTCACTAACTTGTTTATTATTGTTTCCGTCAAGTTTGGCAAAGCAGCAAATTCTATTGGAGTTCGCCGTTTCGCTAGCCAGACTATACATATCCTCACGGATAGAAGGCAAAGTGCCTAATAAAATTTTGGGGAACAATGCGCCGTCACGGCGCGGTGGATGCGATCCGAACTATTTATAATAAAGGTTTCTGTAATCAAATCAGCTCTCAAAATAGTTCTCCCAATGTCAATATTTTCAATAGATTCGGACTTCAGTTCAGAATTGAATTTCGCTTTCGCATTTTTTTATATGGGTTTGATATGACCAAATGCGCAAGCATAGTCCAATTTAGAACTAATTTTGAACTGAAGTCCAAACAAACCTTTTTCCTTATTATTGAATATTGACGGATTTTTCTTCCGAGTAGAGCAAAAATGGCCAAACTTCTTGTGTTTTGTGTAAAATCTGATTTTTTTTTGGAATTTAGGAAACATTTATCTGGATTTAAAATGTACAGTAACACCAAGACGAATTCTCATTCAGAACTATTTTGACATTTTTTTTTAAACATAGGTAACAGGTAAACTGCCAGAGATAAATACTATATAAACTGTCGAGAATGGAATCTCAGTGTAAATTTTGTTGTCAACAAAATTGAGCCAAGCCAGCGCCATCTACCATATTGGAAACTCACTATTTACTGGTTTTTCATCGGCGCTACACACACCTACTTTACATATAGTCCGGGAGTTAACGACATATTTCATTGTACCATTTCCGCAAGCTTCATTCTTTTTGTATGTGTTATGCGTGTAGTATATGATAGTAATATGAACGTCTGCCGGCGCACCAACACGACAGGGGGTTACAGGAGGGTTACAATTACAGCAAAAAATGAAAGAAAAAAACTTAAAGCTGCATAAGCGAAACTTATTGTACGTATTGGTAGAAACATAGAAAGCTCAGAAAATATGGTCTGCCACCTAAATTCCACAACAAAAGTCGTCTGCCACCCACATAAGTAAGCGTAAAAAAAAATTAGAAAAAAAAAATACTCGCAAGGCTGAAATTAATTAAAATACTTCTTCTTATGGAAACAAACACAAACATAATAGTCTGCCACGAATAAGATACAACGAAGATCGTCTGCCAAGCCTATGAAGTTGGGTTCGGCATGCAGTGCCCGAGCACCACCGCTAGGAAGCTGCACTTTTCTCTTATTCCTATTTATTTAATTTTTTTTTCTAAGGCTAACCAAAATGAATTGTGAAAAGCTCAAGTCTAATGTTCTAGAGTTCTTAAAGAGATTATAGAAGGATTCAACGCGTACACTCAAATTGGAAATGAAAATTTTCACTTGGAATATTTATTTTCTCTTTTTGACACTTGTCAAACTCTACGTGTCAAACTCACTGTAAAAATAAATAATTTCAGCCTTGCGGGTATAATTTTGTTTAAATTTCTTACTTTTGTGGGTGGCAGTCGACTTTGTTGTGGAATTTAGGTGGCAAACCATATTTTCTGAGCTTTCCATGTTTCTACTAATACGTAAAATAAGTTTCACTTATGCGGCTATAAGTTTTTTTCATTCATTTTTTGCTGTAATTGTAACCCTCCTGTAACCCCCTGTCGTGTTGGTGCGCCGGCAGACGTTCATATTACTATCATATACTACACGCATAACACATACAAAAAGAATGAAGCTTGCGGAAATGGTACAATGAAATATGTCGTTAACTCCCAGACTAATAGGGCTTCAAGGCATTTTTATGATAGATGGCGCCCTGTTCGCATTACAGTCGGTCTGTTCAAATTTGTTTATTCTAGACTTTGGGACATTAATGTTTGCTTAAATTAATTGATGTTTTGTTAACTAGATCAAAAGACAGTTCCTTTATCGATGGTTAAGGATATCCTTAACATATTTATTCAAAGTTCTGATTGATGTTTAATTGAATCTGTCATTAATCTAATCAACAAGGATAAAAATAGATCTTCCAATCTATAAAGTTTGAAGGTCTTCGTGAAACACACAAAACCACTTTGAAATCACTTAGAAACACTTGATAACACAAAGAAAGACGAAATGCAAGACCGGCGAACAAAAAACAATGAATTATTAGTTATGATCGAATGAATATTTTGGCATATTGTCATATGTTGACATGTCAATGTTATCGACATCGGACGTGTTCTTGATGTGCTGGTATTTTACAATTCTGCTGTAGTCTGCGAAATCTAGAAAAACGGAAAAGAGTTATTATGTGTTTTAATTTCGTGGGTTAGAGGACAGGACCAAAAAAAGAAACTATCAAGCTTTCGGCAACGTTTCGGAATATATTTTTCCTTTTTCAAGCCTTAAACTATTGCTTCTGGAGTCCGTTCAGGATGGACGAAGGCACTTCTCATCATATTATTTTAGGGATGCAATCAATTTTTATAGAAAAAAGTTAGCTAGAGTTAGCTTTCAAATTCAAATTCAAAATAACGAATTTTCTATAAAAATTGATTGCATCCCTAAAATAATATGATGAGAAGTGCCTTCGTCCATCCTGAACGGACTCCAGAAGCAATAGTTTAATGGCCATTTCCACCAACTCATTTAGGGAAGCCCTAACGATAGGTATGCCTTAAACTGACATTTCTCCATGTAAAAATGTCATTTTAGGGAATGCTTATCGTTAGGGCTCCCCTAAAATGGTTGGTGGAAACGGCCATAAGGCTTGAAAAAGGAAATAGTACATTAAAATACAAGTTTCATAAGACAATTATTTTATCGCATGAGCCCTATATTAGAAAATGAGCCGGAGGCGAGTTTACTAAAGGGCGAGTGCGATAAAATGTCTTATGAAACGAATATTTTATACTATTTTTTCTATTTTGGTATTGTTTAATTAAAAAAAAAAAAAAATCTCATATTTCTTGATTTCATATGTTTAGGTTGGTAACACTACATGTCAAACATGACAATTATGTGCGCGTCATTGATTCAATTTTGAATTTTGAAATGTCGGTAGTTAAAGTTTAAATTTTAAATTTAAATAGGTACCGAAAATTACTGATTTTGAGAGAGAAATGGAAAATTGTACTCCCCCAGAGCTCCGAAAACTCGCACAGAGTAGCCTAGATAATTTGCTACCGAAAAAATCTAAAAAGGTTTATGAAAAAGAATATGAAGTTTTTAAAAGATGGTGCAATCAGAATGATGTAAAAGTCATATCAGAGAATGTTTTAATTGCTTATTTTGATAGTGAAAGCAAGGTGAAAAAGGCTTCTACTTTATGGTCAATTTATTCTAAATTAAAAGCATGCATAAACATTTATGAAAATAAAGATATTGCTCAGTACATGAAGTTGCAAGCTTTATTAAGAGGGTGCTCGGAAGGCTACGAACCGAAGAAATCACAAATTTTGGAATATGAGCATGTTAATAAATTTATAACGGATGCTGATAACAATACTTACTTCTCTTTAAAGGTAAATACCTAATGAATACTAGTAAAAACTCCAATTAGTTTTCAAACACATTGCAATTTATTATTATTTTTTTATTATATTTTGACACTATCCAATAACTTGGACCTACAAGGAAGGAAATAAATATGTATGTCAATTTACATCGAAAATATTTTAGGTTGCACTGATTATGGGGTACAGTGGAGCATGTCGACGAGACGAACTGGTCAAAATGACAATAGACGATTTACAGTTTAAAGATGGTTCTGTTATTGTCACAATACCTAAAACAAAAAATGGAGTACCAAGGTTATTTATTGTTACAGAGCCTTTCTGGGTATTGCTTATAAAGCAATATATAGGTACGAGGCCGAAAAACACAACTCATACGAGATTGTTTTTGACATATCGGAATGGCTACTGTGTAAATAGCCCCATTGGCATAAATAAAATGGGAGCAATACCTAAAAGTATTGCTAATTTCTTGAATCTGCCAAATCCGCAAACCTTCACTGGTCACTGTTTCCGGCGTTCCAGCATCTCACATTTGGCAAATAAGGGAAACGATCTAATTACCATTAAACAGAATGGAGGGTGGAAATCGTCCACTGTGGCTGGAGGCTACATAGAAACATCCTTGAAAAGAAAAATAGAAGTAGCACAGACGCTATGCGAAGCCTCTACAGCTTCGGTATCTGAAATGTTACCAAGTACTTCTACCACTTCGAATTTGGATAATTTATTTATTGAGGGTACAAGCTTTGAACATCAGGTAATACGAAGAAGTACAGGCATATTCCATATAAATTAAATAATGTACTCATATTAACCTATTTGTTTCATATCTACTTCACAGCAAACTGAGCAGCACACGCAAAACATTACCATAAATAGGCGAGGAGGCGAACAAAATTTGACCAACGTGCCTGAAATGAAAGTAATTGCTCATGAAAATAGTTCAGTCCATAGAAAAGTGATTTATATTGTTGATATAGAACGCTCACTTCTGTTGTAGTCGCCAAGTGACATTTCCGACGGTGCTGCCATAGCGGTGTAGTCATTGAACTAATATTTGGCGGGCAGTTTGAATCTCAGTTTTAAATGACTGGTTTGACATTTCAATTTTTTCAAAATAAAGCAATGCTCCGAAACTTCAAACTAAAATTTTATTAATTTTATTTTCATATATTTATGTGAGAATCACTTAATAAATAAAATAGTTTATAATCTAGATGATCTGGCGTATCTGACTCATGGAGCTGACTGAAACACTATTTCTAATCTGCTATTTGAAAATGTCCTTTTCCTCATTTGAATGGCCGTCATATTTGATCAAGTTATTTCTAATTCCCTTGAGCACATGTGGAGCATCATACAGTGGCACGATTACGATTTCTAGGTTGTTTATCTCCAAAAAAACAACATTTCTGTTTCTGTGTTGTTTTTGATGTAGATTTCTATGGTCTGTCGCTGCAATTCGCTTATGGCCGATTAATTTTTTTGCGCCTGGTCACATATTGTGGCAATAACTGCTTAAACCGGCTGCTTATGATGCACTTAACACTTTCACAAATTTACAATTCAACACAACAAACTCAACACTCAACGACGATGTACTCAATAAAATAAATTATATGACAAGATGACATATACATTATGATGTTAAATGGACCTCACAGATTGGAATAAAAACGAGGGGGACGTTAAGAAACGGCGATATGGGCGCACAGCGGTGTAGTCACGAACTAAAACAAAAATTGGAGGGGATGAATCCAGTGAATGTTCTCAAACGACTCATGTACTTGACGAATAATCGTTACTTGCGTATACTTGCCATGTCGTGTGAGTGGGTCACTTGTACAATTATTTGTCACTCGTTGGTTTTCCATTTCTTGTCGGTAAAAATGTCCCAAGTCAAAAAGATCACGATTATTCGTACACTTGTCAAGTTCATACTTGTCTATACTTGTAAAGGCGCTCAAACGAAATGCACAAATAATTGGCTTTTTAATTTTTCTCAAATCGTTGATATGTTTATGTAGAATTCGATCTCCAACCTTACCAAATAAGTAACAGTACTCACATGTTTAACAATAACACCATCCATCCATTTTTCTTTAGCTGTTGGCCCAAGTCTACCCACTAAAACTTTTTCGTTAGCCGAAAACATATCCAGATGAACAAAATCATCAAACGAATTTTTAGGTTAAATCTTTCCTCCACCAGTAACAGTGCTAGGAGAGTTTCTATAACTAAATAGAAAATTGACGACTCTTTGTTCAGGTGTTAAAGAAGACTTTTCCAATAAATACTTATCTAATTGAACTTTTACAGTTTGTACATGTCTTTCTGCTATGCCATTGGATTTTGGGCGAAACGGAGAAGGTTTTAAAACATGAATTCCATTAGCGTGACGAAATTTAATAAATTCGACTGAATTAAAGGGAGGCCCGTTCCATTTCTTGCAAATCAATCCATTCAGTTTTCGCATCAACAACTAGTAAGAAAGTCATGCCTTCATATTTGTAAAAATGAATATGTATTCTTTCAAATACATTTTCTGTCTTAGGCCAGGAAATCAAGTATTTTTCTGAATTGTTTTGGTTTTTCTGGCAGGCCATGCAACTCAAAACTTTAGCTTCAATATCTTTTTGCAATTCAGGCCACCAATCTAGCCAATATTTTTGCGCGTACAATTTCAATATGATCTTCATGTAAGAGATTAGGAACAAGATCACGCAGGGCATGATTTACAAGTTGCACAATTGCAAAGTTTCCAACTGTCAAATCAATCAACAAATTATCTATTTGGCTTTTTTGTTTTTTTTAATAATTTTGGAACTTCCCGCGGCGGCGCCAATCGGCGCCCAAAGGACCGCCGCACCGGGAAATCTCCCGGTATCCCGGTGGGCCCATCCGCCCCTGGTTCTTAATGCATTTTTTCGGCAACTGCCTATTTGGCCTACTAGAGAAATTGTGCAAAAGTACATGCCTCAGTGTTTTAAGGCAAGATACCCAAGCACTATGTAGCGCTACTTTGGTTTTCCCGGAGGAAAGCGGTTGATTTCGGAATTTTCGGAAAACTCGGGCGCCACCCTTAGGATTAATGTGGTTAAGGGCCCACGTGCTCTGGGTAGCTTTTAAACAGTGGAGACGGAAAACCAGGTGTCCCTACGCATTTCCCAAAAATGAAACACACAATCCAACCAAGAAAGTAGTTTTTATTGACTACCCAATAATTTATAATACAAAAAGGAAATGCAAGAAAACTTAATTAAGATACAGGTTTTATAAAAGGAAATGCTAAGCGGGGAGTGAGGGGGAGCGAACGAAGTGCGTGTGCGTGACGGATTAGTCGCGTGAATTTAACGGTTCGAGATTACGGTACGGTGACGGTTACGGTAACGGTTAATCGGCAAAAGAAAGCTCCAGGAACCAGGATCGGTCCAGTATCTACACCGTCAGCATGCAGGATTAGGCCTTTGGGCCTCGTGCGCGAATTTCTTACTCCGAATAGAATGCAGGTCAGAGAGAATAGGTGTGAAGAGTAAAGAGCACTACCCTGGTCGTATCACAGCCCGTAGCCCTATTTACTCTGTCACGGAACGAACGGAGCTGCCCTGTTTATGTGTTCCAGCCCGCAGTTCCGGTCACTCCGTGCACAGAAGAGAGAAAGAAGAACTGTGTAGAATAAAGCGCGCCACCCTGATACCAGCCCGTAGCGTGCGCTATTCTGCCACGGAATGAACAGAGCTGCCCTGTTTATGTGTTCCAGCCCGCAGTTCCGGTCACTCCGTGCACAGGAAAGAGAAAGAAGGACTGTGTAGAATAAAGAGCGCCACCCTGTCACCAGCCCGTAGCGACCTTTATTCTGTCACGGAAGGAGCAGAGCTGCCCTGTCCGTATTCCAGCCAGCAACTCCGGTCAACCCGTGTACAGAAGAGAGAAAGAAGAAATGTGTAGAATAAAGAGCGCCACCCTGTCACCAGTCCGTAGCGTCCTTTATTCTGTCACGGAAGGAACAGAGCTGCCCTGTCCGTATTCCAGCCAGCAGCTCCGGTCAACCCGTGTACAGAAGAGAGAAAGAAGAAATGTGTAGAATAAAGAGCGCTACCCTGTCACCAGCCCGTAGCGTCCTTTATTCTGTCACGGAAGGAGCAGAGCTGCCCTGTCCGTATTCCAGCCAGCAGCTCCGATCAACCCGTGTACAGAAGAGAGAAAGAAGAAATACCTGCATTCTTACCCGTACTTACATTAAACGGTCGGCTAACATCTGGCGTCGCGGCGCTGCTGACGGCGGCGGTACTGGCGGCGGTGGTTTTACCTTATCGGTCGGCTGCGGCAGGTCGGAGCGGTCTGGTAGGTCTGGTCGGTTTCGGAGCTCGGAGAGAAGTGACCAAACGCAGTGCGTGCTGCTATATTTATAAGCGGGAGGCACCGCGTCATGTCGTCGTCGATCGGCAGCGCAGATATCAGCGGTGGGGAATTGAGTTTTTGAAGCGCGTCGCGCACGTCGGTTTGTACTGGAGAGTGCTTTGCAACCGAGGTCACGCGTAGCCACAAAATATCAGTAGCAAATTAATTTAATTAACGGAAACGCGGATAAATTAGTAAAAATCTAGTAACCTACGTTACACACCCCCTCCTCTTCGGAAAAAATATTTTAACCTAAAATATTTTATTAAATTAATTGACTACAATTCAAATACCATTGAATTCCCTAAAACAAAAATAATAAAAATGAAAATAAACTCACTAAAAAAAACTCTTCTTCCAAAGCTTCTAGCTGTGGACGATCCATTGTGTCGAGGATGGTTACAACTGGTGGCTCCTCAGGCGCCCCCTGGCACCTCACCAGCGATTCGGTTTCACCCCGGAGCCGGCACGGCTCGTGTCGTGGCTCATTTGTCCATAAGGACATCCACAAACCCTGCAGGGCCGGAAACGGAGAAGGGTCTTGCAACAACGTTCCCCTTCTTCCACTGTCGCTTCGTCGGTATGCCTGCGGGTACTGGACCGTCTGGGTGGGAGACGAGTCCCTTCACTCCTTTCGGGTAGGGCACGGTGTCGGCGAGTGTCCGAACCAGAGTGTTCGGATGCGGAACGGAGTTGTGCCGATTGTTTGTTACGTGAATTACCCGAGGAGCGGGGCCTGGAAGCTTCAGCTACCAAGCCGCCGACGGCTGCTTCCGGCTGAGAGGCCTTTGGCTTTTGTTTCGAGCACTGGCATTCTTTTGACATCCACCCCACGCGGCCGCAACGAGAACAAAACACCACTGGCTTGTTCTTGCAGGGGTCCCGGCGGTGTCCAGGATGTCCACACCTCGAGCACAGACCGTGATCTACTGGTAAGTAGATGTCGTCGTTGGGGTGACGGGGGTTTGCGGTCGGCTTTCTAGTCGGGGTGTCGATTATTTTTTGCGAAGGGTGGTCGGACGTTACGGATGACGACGGTGCGGATACGGATATCCGACGGTGTTTAGATGTTGTGGATGGCGGACTAGGAGAGCGGCCGTATACGGTCTGTCCAAAAGGATCGTCGAAGGGGTCGAACTGGTCGAAGTCGGTATAGAACGGTCCTGGCGAGCGCCGTACGGGTGGGTCTACGGAATCAGCTCCCGAGTACAATGATTCGGTTCCAGCTTCGACTGTATCAATAGCGGGGATCATATCGGATACGGTAGACGGTGAGTCTTGCCTTGGAGCGGTTTTTAGCAGGGTGTTCGGTGACGGTAAATCTTCGGTATTCGGTAGCGGTAAATCTTCGGTATTCGGTGGCGGTAAATCTTCGGTGTTCGGTGGCGGTATCTCTTCGGTATTCGGTGGCGGTATATCTTCGGTGGCATCTGCCATTGCGTCACTGATGTCCCGTTCGGGACTACTCAGGCGTATTTCCAACACCGGACTCGTGGACATCTTCGATCTGGAAAAGAAAACGGTCATAGCACTGAAATAACAAAAAAAAAAAAACGGATTCCTGGAGCTTTGGTTATTGACCGGAAAACGGAAGACGAATTGCCCATAGAATAAGAATTACCCAAACGAAACTTTTATTCTTGAAAACAAAACGGAAAATAACAAGTGCACTCTTAATAAAAAATATAACAAAAGGAACGGAGTATTCTGATATCACAAAAGAAAATGCATTCTAGCAGGATAAATATCACATAATAAAATAAAACGTATTCTCGGAGGAAAAGGGCAACTTATAGCGGCGTGGACGGAACGGAAATAAAGACGGAGGATCCGTCACGGGCCCTTAGGCGGAGACGGTATCGGCGGTAGTTCTGAGTATCAGACGGTCGGAGTCGCATCAATGCGGCCCTATATGCGGCTGGCCATGAGTGGCAGTCGCGGTTGCGTCGAGCCATATCGGCCACATCCGCCTCGGTAGGCGATTCAATTTCTTGGGCGTGTTCCTCTGGGAGCCGGTCATTCGGAGAAATTGGGGCTGGTGTTTGTACGGCTCTGGGTGGCTCCAGGCTGTGGGGCTGTGCGGAGCTGCCGTCGGTACGGACCTGGTCGGCCGGAGTCATTACGGCTCCAGGTGGCAAGGGGAGCTCCATAATTCGTCGGGGTGGTCTAGGGTGACCCTTCGCAGACCACCAAGCCCACAAATTTGGGTGAAGACGCGACCAATATGTTGTCCCCGGAACTTCGCCCTGCGGCTGCGAAATGTTATCCGGGCGGCTGGTAGAGGGTAGCACGACCCTGCGGCCAGTGACAGTGTCCGGGGCGGAGGTAGTTGGGCACTGTGGGGCCGGAATCACTAGTTCGGACAAGATCCGTATCTTTCGTGCGGGGAAACGGCGGGATTCAATGCGACTCGGATCGGTTACTGGCGGACGGCGGTGTTCGATACGACTTGGAACGGTTATTGGAGGACGGCGGGGTTCGTTACTGTTCGGAACGGTTACTGCGGGACGGCGGTGTTCGGTATGTTCCGGAACAGTTGCTGGCGATGGAATGCTCGGCCCAGGTCTCGGGGACACGTCAGCGGTTACGGTGGAGACGCGTGCTCGTGGTGGGGGACCGGAGAAGCGGGAGCGCAGTGCGCGCGCTGCCCGTCTGACCGTATTCAAGCGAATTTGCGCTTCCCGCGCTCGGCGGGCACTATCCTGTCGGGGAATGAAAACCTGTGCAGGATCTGGCCGTGAATGTCTTGGCGGATCCATGACTATTACGATCTAGAACGGAAAAGAAAGAAAATAGTTACATGTAGGCCGGCTTAAGGTCTTTAATATGAATATGTCGGAGCTTTCTACCGGAACCGTCCCGTAAATCGTAAACCACGGGTGACACGACTTTTGTTACGGTATAAGGTCCGGAGTATTTCGGTGCTAGCTTTGCGGCAAATCCTTTAGCTGCGGAGGAGAGCGGATTCTCCTTTCTCATTACTTGATCTCCTACATGACATTTCCAATCTCGGCGGCGCAGGTTGTAGTTATGACTCTGAGCCGTGAAGGCTCTGCCAAGATTGACACGGACGAGTTCAAAAACGTCCTGCAGTTGTTTCAGACGTCCAGATCGTGCGATGACGTCAGCAGGTTCGGTATCTTCCGGTTGAGCATCTTCCGGTACGGGATCACGGTATAACGCTTTGGGCGGATCTAGTTCTCGGCCAAAATTCAGGAAAGCTGGTGAAAATCCGGTTGAATCCTGTCGGGAACTATTCAGAGCGAAAGCGAGTTCCGACAGGTGGGCGTCCCAGTTCCGGTGATTCTCGTCACAAAACTGGGCGATCATGACCTTAATTGTTTTGTTAGTGCGTTCTACAGGATTCGCTTGGGGAGTGTAGACTGGGGTAAGGCGGTGAGCGATACCCATTTCCTGTAGAAGCTCTTTGAACGGTCGGCCGGTATATTGGGTTCCATTATCCGTCAGGACAGTATGTGGACACCCAAATTTAGTGATCACCTGCTCGTAGAGAGCCTGTGTAACTGCTCTGGAAGTTGCTTGTCGGATCGGTCGGCACTCTACCCATTTTGTGAATCGGTCCTGGAACATAACCAGGAAGTTATTACCTTTCGAGGATCGAGGTAAAGGGCCTATCAGATCGGAAGTGACGGTTTCCCATGGTTGTCGGTTTCGGGACGGGTGCATCTTACCGGGAATCTGTTGTTGTGATGGCTTATACCGTTGGCAGGATTGACAGCTTCTAACATAGCGTGCTATATCTCTCATCATTCCTGGCCAATAGTATTTACGGCAAATTCTGGATGTGGTTTTGGCAATGCCTCGGTGTCCGGCCATAGGGGAGTCATGATTTTCTTCCATAATGGCCGGGCGGGCGTCTTTGGGAACGCAAAGTTTCCACGGATCGGATAATTCGGTTTCGGATAGATCGGTTAAGTCCCAGAAATGTCGGTATAGTTGCCCATTTTTAACACAAAAGTCTGGAAAGGCGGCGGAATTGTTTTCTACGGAAGTTTTCTTTGCCGTGTACCAAGCACACGGTGCGAAATTTTCCAGACTTAAAATCGGTTCCGGTTCGAGGTATTCCTCGCCAGGTATCGGGTCTCGGGATAGAGCATCAGCAACTTTATTGAGGACTCCTTTGCGGTATTTGATCTCAAAGTCAAATTGCTGTAGATAAATGCTCCAACGAGCTAGTCTTCCGGACGGACTTTTCATCGAATGCAGCCATTTCAAGCTTTGATGATCGGTAACGACGGTGAATCGGTAGCCTTCTAGATATGGTCGCATCTTCTCGATTCCCCAAACGATTGCGAGACACTCTTTTTCGGTGACGGAAAACTTTTTCTCTCCTGGACTGAGAGTACGGCTGGCGTAAGCTATGACATGGTCGCCATCGGTTCCATGTTGTATCAATGCCGCACCTAACCCATTATCGGATGCATCGGTCTGCAATACGAAAGGCTTCGAAAAATCGGGACAAGCCAATATTGGGGCTTCGGTGAGGCATGTTTTGAGTTTTTCGAAAGCCGCTTGTTCTACCTCGGTCCAAGTCCAGCGGACTCCTTTCTTGAGTAATCGGTTTACCGGGCTGGCTACTTGGGAAAAGTTCGGTACAAAACGGCGGTACCAAGAAGCCACGCCTAAAAAGCGTCTCAAGCCTCGAAGGTTGGTGGGAGCGGGAAGCTCACGAATGGCGGCAACTTTGTCTGGATCGGTTCGGATACCTTCGGAAGTCACAAGGTGACCAAGATAACGGAGGGAGCGTTTCCCAAATTCACATTTATCGGGATTTATTCTCAAATTGGCTTCCCTCAGACGACGGAATACCTCTGCCAAATTGTTGAGATGTTCCTCAAAAGTTTCGCCGAGAATAATGATATCGTCCAGATATGCAAAACAGAAATGATCTAATTCGGGTCCTATTATTCGGTCCATCAGTCTCTGAAATGTAGCAGGAGCGGAGTGTAATCCGAACGGCATTACACGAAACTGGTAAAGACCCATGCCGGGTACGGTAAAAGCGGTGACGGGTTTGCTACTTTCAGCTAGCGGTATTTGCCAATATCCTTGTTTTAAATCGATGCTAGAGATGTATCGAGCCCGGCGGAGTTTATCCAGAATGGCATTGATGAATGGCAAGGGGTATGCATCCTTTCTGGAAATGGCATTGACTTTCTGAAAGTCAATACAGAACCGGTACTTGCCATCTTTCTTTCGGACAATTACCACAGGAGAGCTCCACGGACTGGCGGACGGTTCGATGATTCCATCATCTAGCATTTTTTTAACTTCAGTGTTCACGATTTCTTGCATGCGTGGATTTTGCGGTCGGTAACGCTGCTTTATCGGTTCGGGATTTAGTAGATGGACATGATGTTTTACTAAAGGTGTCGTGCCTTTAATTTGTTCAAACTTGGGCAATTGTTGATCTAAAAACTCGGTTAACCTTTGCTCTTCTGTTGGTGTTAAAACGAGGCTCGGTTTAGAATCTATGGGTCCGATAGGACTGCATAGGGTCGGAAACGGTAAAAGCTGATTGCCTAGGCGGACTTCCCCGGTACCTAGATCTAGATGGAACTGGTGGCGGTTTAAAATATCCATTCCAAGTACGATTTCGGATGTCAGCTTTGGGAAGTAGCTGAGGGATTCTACCAAGGTGATATCTCTGAATTTCAGCGGTATCTGATAGGCTTCGGAGATGTCAATTATACCACCATTGGCTACTTTAGCACTGCGGACAACCGGTGGTACTTTCGGATAATGGTTCAGACGGCATATATCGGCAGCGATGTCCCCGATATACGAATTAGCAGCTCCGGTATCTATCAATGCTAAAAACAGGGCATCATCAATGTAGATGCATACATGGGGTCTAACGTCTGGGAGGCGAATCAAGTTCATTTCGTTCGGAACGGTTCGGGTATTAGGTGAGGTCTTCGGCGGACGGTGCTGGGCTGACCTCTGATTAGGACAGCACCTTCTTAGTTTCCCGAATGTGAACGTGAACGGTTGCAAGTGCAGTCTCGGGACATTACGCCATTGTTCCCGCAACGGGAGCAGAATAGCTTTGCCGTGCCTCGACACTCGGTTCTAAAGTGTCCGGTTTCCCCACATCTCCAGCAAAGCTGTCTTGTGGTTCGGTCATCTGCGTTATCGGACCTACGGTTTCGGTTGCCAAATTCCATTCGATTAGGCCTTTCGGTTCGGTCTGGTGTACGGGGTTGGGTTACGGAAAGACCAGCTGGTGGTGAATTCGCTCTTCGGGAAGTGAACGGGGCGGCCTTTAGCTCGGATAGTAAACTTTCAATTTCCCTTACGGTGCGGGAAAATGAAACCACATCGGTGACGTCACTTTTGCGAATATGCTGGCGGTAGTCGGGTAATAGATTCCTGTACAACCACTGAAGTTCTTGTTCTGGAGTTATGCCACCGTGCCTTCTGATAAGCGTCTGTAGATCGGTTATATAACGGTGCGGCGGTTCATGCGGTTTCTGAAGGCGGCGGCTAATTTCGATTTCTAGATCGGCGGCATAATTAATCGGAAAGTAAAAACTTCGGAAATCTCGCAGGAACTCATCCCAGGAATTCCAGTGTGCTCGGTTATTTCGGTACCATAGGGATGCATCCCCTTGTAAAATTTCGGGCATGTGTGGTAATAAACGGTCTATGGCAATCCCTTGGGAGGCACAAATTTCCTGGAGCCTTTCGATGAATGTCACTGGGTCGGTTCGACCATTGAAATTGACATTCCATTTCTGCACCTTCAGTGGTATTATCGGAGATCCGGATGTGACTGGAGAAGACAGCGGTCGGTGAACGGTAATAGTCGGTAGCGGCGGATTAGGTATTTGAGTTGTAACCGGCGTTCCAATATTTGCGGTACTGGTTTGAGCCTGGACAGCGGTACCACTTGCCTGCGTTGGATGCATACTGGCAAATGTCGGGAAGATGAACCCTGTCATAGTAGTCGGTGCTGGTGAAGCCTTTCCCTGGCGATAAAATGTTACCAGTCGCTTCTTCAACGTGTCAACGGTACCCGTAGTATCTAGTCCGAATTTATTTAGTTCCGCAGTCAGTTCATCCTTCTTTAATAGGTAGACAAAACCAACACGGCCATCGTTGGGATCGTACCAAGCGGGGTAAGTGGTTATGGATACACTAACGGGCGGATTCACTGGACTGGTTGTCACTACGGTAGAGGCGGCGGTATTCGGTGTACTAGTAACTGGTGGGTTGCCATTGTTGCCGGTGCCTCCTGGCATCGTAATTTGGTCGGTAAACGGTAGCGGAATATAGACTAAGGGCTCAAATGACAACGGCCTTCAGCGGCTAGTTAACAGCAGGTTCGTTAGCAGGCTTACGGTTACGGTTACACTCGGTGGTACGGTACGGTTAAGATTTGGAATGTTTTCGGCGGCGGTCGGAAGAAAAAATAAAAATAAATAAAAATATTCAGGTGGACGGTGGCTCAAGACTGACCAAGTGATCAGGTTGACGGTCGGACGGTAAGTGTTTGGAAAATATTTCGGTGAACGATTGAGTCTAGAGTGGCCAAGTGATCACCTCGACGGTCGGGCGGTAAGTGTTTGAAAATATTTCGGTGGACGATTGAGTCTAGAGTGACCAACTGCTAAGGATGACGGTCGGACGGTAAGTGTCTGAAGTGCTCAAGTGATCAAGCGATCAGGTTGATGGTCGGACGGTGAGTGTCTGAAGTGCTCAAGTGATCAAGCGATCAGGTTGATGGTCGGACGGTGAGTGTCTGAAGTGCTCAAGTGATCAAGCGATCAGGTTGATGGTCGGACGGTGAGTGTCTGAAGTGCTCAAGTGATCAAGCGATCAGGTTGATGGTCGGACGGTGAGTGTCTGAAGTGCTCAAGTGATCAAGCGATCAGGTTGATGGTCGGACGGTGAGTGTCTGAATCTCGCTTAATCGTCTTGCCATATACTCCCTTGCGGTAGTAGGGAGAGGTTCGGCCACCAAAAGTTGGTGGGGATTTTTACGGAAAACCTCGGAATTTTGAGAGATGTGGCAACCTCTGCAAGATACAGTTATTCCCTCCAGGGAATTAGACTCGGCAACCTCGAATTAGTCGGAAAAGATGTGTAACTCGGTTTGCGCATGCGCAAAATGAATCGGGCAGAAAAGGGGTTCGGTCTAGTTGGATCGGTTCTCGGATAGCGCAACTTCGTTCGGGCGGAAAGGGGTTCGGTATAGATTGATCGGTTTTCGGAGAGTGCGGCTTCGTGAAACTGGCGGCGGACGGTTGGATTGTGTCTCACTACATTAGGGAGACTATTTACAGATGGAGAAATTGAAATCAGCTACCGTGGATTACGTGTAAAGGAGCGGATGCTCAGATTTTGGCCCGCGCATGCGTGCACAATACTTCCCAAAACGGAAGACTTCGGTCCAATACGGTACGGTTTACAGGAACTCTTTTTCCACGGTCGGACGGCATTGGTTAAGACTCTCAGGTCCTGGGGCGGATGATAAGGCACGCGCGGAACTGTCCCAAAAGGAGCGGTTTATTTGCTCCGGCGCTATGCGGTCTAGCAATCACATGAAAAACGGTACGGTAACGGTCAGACCTACGGGTGTCGCCAAAACAAACGGCCTCTCGATAGAAATGGGGACTGGTGATGACGTAATCCACTCGGTCATGTGCTGAAATCATGGACGTGCGCAGAACGGTCCCTGCTGGGGCGCCAAATTTGTAGCGCTACTTTGGTTTTCCCGGAGGAAAGCGGTTGATTTCGGAATTTTCGGAAAACTCGGGCGCCACCCTTAGGATTAATGTGGTTAAGGGCCCACGTGCTCTGGGTAGCTTTTAAACAGTGGAGACGGAAAACCAGGTGTCCCTACGCATTTCCCAAAAATGAAACACACAATCCAACCAAGAAAGTAGTTTTTATTGACTACCCAATAATTTATAATACAAAAAGGAAATGCAAGAAAACTTAATTAAGATACAGGTTTTATAAAAGGAAATGCTAAGCGGGGAGTGAGGGGGAGCGAACGAAGTGCGTGTGCGTGACGGATTAGTCGCGTGAATTTAACGGTTCGAGATTACGGTACGGTGACGGTTACGGTAACGGTTAATCGGCAAAAGAAAGCTCCAGGAACCAGGATCGGTCCAGTATCTACACCGTCAGCATGCAGGATTAGGCCTTTGGGCCTCGTGCGCGAATTTCTTACTCCGAATAGAATGCAGGTCAGAGAGAATAGGTGTGAAGAGTAAAGAGCACTACCCTGGTCGTATCACAGCCCGTAGCCCTATTTACTCTGTCACGGAACGAACGGAGCTGCCCTGTTTATGTGTTCCAGCCCGCAGTTCCGGTCACTCCGTGCACAGAAGAGAGAAAGAAGAACTGTGTAGAATAAAGCGCGCCACCCTGATACCAGCCCGTAGCGTGCGCTATTCTGCCACGGAATGAACAGAGCTGCCCTGTTTATGTGTTCCAGCCCGCAGTTCCGGTCACTCCGTGCACAGGAAAGAGAAAGAAGGACTGTGTAGAATAAAGAGCGCCACCCTGTCACCAGCCCGTAGCGACCTTTATTCTGTCACGGAAGGAGCAGAGCTGCCCTGTCCGTATTCCAGCCAGCAACTCCGGTCAACCCGTGTACAGAAGAGAGAAAGAAGAAATGTGTAGAATAAAGAGCGCCACCCTGTCACCAGTCCGTAGCGTCCTTTATTCTGTCACGGAAGGAACAGAGCTGCCCTGTCCGTATTCCAGCCAGCAGCTCCGGTCAACCCGTGTACAGAAGAGAGAAAGAAGAAATGTGTAGAATAAAGAGCGCTACCCTGTCACCAGCCCGTAGCGTCCTTTATTCTGTCACGGAAGGAGCAGAGCTGCCCTGTCCGTATTCCAGCCAGCAGCTCCGATCAACCCGTGTACAGAAGAGAGAAAGAAGAAATACCTGCATTCTTACCCGTACTTACATTAAACGGTCGGCTAACATCTGGCGTCGCGGCGCTGCTGACGGCGGCGGTACTGGCGGCGGTGGTTTTACCTTATCGGTCGGCTGCGGCAGGTCGGAGCGGTCTGGTAGGTCTGGTCGGTTTCGGAGCTCGGAGAGAAGTGACCAAACGCAGTGCGTGCTGCTATATTTATAAGCGGGAGGCACCGCGTCATGTCGTCGTCGATCGGCAGCGCAGATATCAGCGGTGGGGAATTGAGTTTTTGAAGCGCGTCGCGCACGTCGGTTTGTACTGGAGAGTGCTTTGCAACCGAGGTCACGCGTAGCCACAAAATATCAGTAGCAAATTAATTTAATTAACGGAAACGCGGATAAATTAGTAAAAATCTAGTAACCTACGTTACAACTAGAATCATTCTGGATGGCAAGGAAATATTTATTGAAAAACCTTCTGATTGTTTACTTCAAAGTTCGACATATTCAACCTATAAGGCTCACAACACTGCTCGAGGAAATATAGGTACCTAAACATTTCGTTTTGCCTAAATAACTAATATTTTTGAAAAAAATTCATTGCAGGCATTACACCAAATGGATTCGTATCATTTGTGTCACATTTGTATCCTGGGCGCATTAGTGAAAAGGAGATTATTACTCAAAGTGGATTGTTTGAGAAAAAAAAAAAAAAATATGACTCTGTAATGGCTGATAGAGGTTTCACTATCCAAAATGAGCTAATATCCATTGATGTGGATCTGAATATTCCACCTTATCTAAAAGGTGCAACTCAGCTTCCGTCTGAGGAAGAACAAATGACAAAAGACATAGCAAGTATTTGCGTTCATGTTGACAATATGTTTCCAACTGAGATTTTTTAGGGGATATTTTGAAAAATTAAGAGGAAAAACTAGAAATACAATGCAAAAAGGATTTTATTGAAAGTACTGAAAATAAAATCTTGTTAACTTAGGTAAACATTGTTGGATCCAAAAATCGATTCTTTCAACAAAAAAATCGCTGCCACTGTCGACTGAAAAATCACATATCACAATATCTGTAATAGCCATTTGGCCTTTTACCTGAAAGAGAAATCATGGTTCCTTCTTAGCTGTAGATTTCCATTCATCAGTTCTAGATATGGAACCGAGCCTTTAGAAAAATCTTCTAGAACCTTTTGGTTTTCTAAGAGTCCACTTTTAACCAAAGTCTTAATTTCAAGCAGATTCATAGTTTTTTCGTCAGGATTATAAAGAAGGCTATTAGGTGATGCTGCTAAAAAAGGAATTCCAGGATTGACGCACAGGCCACATGTGAACACATCGACATTTGGGTATAAATCTTTATATTTCGACACTGCTGCAGTTTCATTGATAAGACCCTGCTGCATCATTGCACTTTTAAACCCTGTGCCTTTTGGCCAAATTCTGCTAATCAGTTGAATTGTAACTGGAATAGTCCTTTCAATTATAGCACCAAATTTAGAAGCCGAGATGCGTTTTTTTCTTTCTAAATGCCATCTGCTGGAAGAACTTTGGTTTCTTGTCTCAGCTTCTAAAAATCTGCAGTCATCCAAAGACAGACTCACATTATTAATAAAATCTATATTTGGTAAAGAGTCACGAAAAATTACTTTTAGATACTCTTGGCACCATATCCAATTAATTTTTAGTGGCAGAGGCAATTCTTCTGGTCTCTTTAAATTGTCACACTCGTTTTTATTTGATTGATTATTTGGAAGCTTTATGGATATGGGTTCATAATTATGACTTGCAAGTACTTCACTAAACATGGTTAAATTATTCTTCTCTAATGATTCTGAGAACTGTTTGATAATAAAAGGTGAGAGGTTATTTTCTAGATGTTGCCTATTAAACGTTGTCCTACATTCCTGAAGTGCTGCAGTTCTTTTATTAGGTTTCTTTGGATCAGGTTTATTGAATTTAAGGTCATGAAATTGTTTTTTCACAACTTGGCGATCAGACCCAGTACTCCATGTTCTGGGTTGTGATGTTGAAGGAACTGGTTCATCCAAAACATTAGTTCGCTCCTCTCTAAGATGGTCCAGAAGCTAATAAAGCACTGTAAAAATGTGTTTACATCGGCCACACATCTTCCCACAATTCCAAAATATATATATATATATATATATGGCAAATGTATCTTTGTTTTTTCATAGTTGCTTCAACATTAGCTTTTACTATAACCGAATTTATCGGATAATGTAAGTAAATATCACTTACTTCTGAAGCTTTGAACATTCTATATCCCAAAAGATGGTGCTTTACAGAACCCTCCTTTTCTACTTCCTTATAAGACAGTAATTTTTGTTCAGAAAATGTTTTGGGAAAAGATCTAAAATCTTTAGTCCAAGGATCTTTGGGAATATCCTGCATTCTAGAATAGCTATTTACCTAACAAGTGCGGAAAATATTTTCCGCAAGTGTTAGGTACAATATTTTTCCTACAGGCGAAAAAATGTAAAATTTGTCTTTTTTTTTGACATATCAGTGCGGTAAAAAAATTTCCGCACTGACAGCCGTGCGGAAAAACTTTTTCCGCACTGATATGTCAAAAAAAAAAGTTTTACCGCACCGTGCGGGAAAATTCATTTTCCGTACGCGTATCAGTGCGGAAAATCGATTTTTCCGCACGGCTTTAGGAGAAACATATTTCCATATTTGTAATTATTATTACGACAAGTTATGTATTTCCACATCCAACTCACTTTAGAATTATGCAGCAAAATCTGAATCTGAATATAGGTAGTCTGTTTTTTTAAATCCCTTTCACTCTATTTGTAGAATTTATCATATTTTATTTCGGTGCTAGATGGCAAAAGTAAATACAAGGGATGTAGGGATTTGCTTGCAATACCTACAGTGCTTGATTGAAAAAAATACAACTTGTCAAAATATTTATTAAATTAAAAGATTAGATCGATCTGTAACAATGCAGTGCCTTCGCAAAAAACCTGCTACATTTGTAGATTGTTTGAGAAATCAGACCCCAAGGATCGGTCTAATAATGGTGGACGATTCACATATAACAACATATTGTCCAAATTGAATCTAATTGATCTGCCATAGTGATTGGAACTGTTCTACTAAGTATCCTGAATATTTTAAAACTGCGTATTGCTCTTTCAACATGAACGCGGATACTTGCTATGTCTCTTGTCATTTGTTCTTCCTCAGACGGAAGCTGAGTTGCACCTTTTAGATAAGGTAGAATATTCAGATCCACAGCAATGGATCTTAGCTCATTTTGGATAGTGAATCCTCTATCAGCCATTACAGAATCCCCTGGTGCTAATTTCTCAAACAATCCACTTTGAGTAATAATCTCCTTTTCACTAATGCGCCCAGGATACAAATGTGACACAAATGATACGAATCCATTTGGTGTAATGCCTGCAACGAATTTTTTTCAAAAATATTAGTTATTTAGGCAAAATGAAATGTTTAGGTACCTATAATTCCTCGAGCAGTGTTGTGAGCCTTATAGGTTGAATATGTCGAACTTTGAAGTGAACAATCAGAAGGTTTTTCAATAAATATTTCCATACCATCCAAAATGATTCTAGTGCTTGGGTATCTTGCCTTAAAACACTGAGGCATGTACTTTTGCACAATTTCTCTTTTTTTCAGCTTTGTCCACAAAATTGTAAAATTTTCTGACAATAAAGCAAATTCTTTCTTTCTTTCTTTATTTCTTTCTTAGTAGGCCAAATAGGCAGTTGCCGAAAAAATGCATTAAGAACATATGTCCACTGCCTGGTAATCACAGATATAATGCCAACGGGAAACTAAGTCAATTACCATTAAGCCAAGACGCCAACGAGTTATTGTTAATAGAAGTTGAATTCTTTCAGGTACCAAAACTTTTTCAGACTTTAGGTTTTTTGGTGCATTTTTACTAAATTCCAAAATAACATCCATAAATTGTAAAAACCACTGCTTGTCATCAAATGCAAATGTAGTGTAAAAGTTCATAAAACACAGGTCTTCTAATATTGGATTTGCTTGACTTTGCAATTAACTTTGTTTTTCTAAACTTGACACTTGATTCTCTAATTTCCAAATGTATTTTTGGTTCAACTTAAATCGCTCCGCATCATATTTTCCAGGAATATAGGCATAACTGTGTTCCTCCATGATTGCATCTTCAATGCTAAATAGAGCTGCAAACATAAATGAAATCAACTTAGTATAATTTAAAAGGTGAATATCAAAGATGAGGTAGGGTATGTGTATGCATAGGGTTCATGGTAAGACAAGGGTAGACCATACCTACCTAATTTTAAAGTTTACACAATTATTTTGTATAGGTACTATATGATATTTAAACAGGTAGATAGGTTCTCCCTACAAAAGCATCTAAAGTCTGACTATGAGTAGGTACTTACTTTCTGGCTTGTGTTGTTCACAGAAAAACTGTTTTCGAAGAGAACCTTCTTCGCATGTTTTTACAGAAAACAATTTTGTTATTACATTATTCTTCGATTTTGATGATTTTTTGCATATTGCACAAGTATGACCACCACTGTATAGAATTTTTAATACCTATTTAGAAGTACCAGTCATTCTAGTGACTAAACGTATGTCACTTCTTGAACATACAAATTAAATTAGGTTAGGAATTTCCTATTTGTACATGAATTTGACGTCGTAATTTTTTGTTTCATCTGATTCGTGATTGATAAATAAGGATGGGATTATTCTAAATGGGTATTAAAAATGCTATATCTATTCAAATAATTTGAAGTAAAGGTCCTGGATGTATTATTGTGCAAAAGGGTCTCTTCACTCTCCTCCTCCTCGAACATATTACCAGTGGCAAGACTGGAAAGTGTCAGTAAAAATGATAAATCAGAAAAACTAACCCAAACTTAAAAAAAAGAGGCACACAAACCCTTTGTTTGTTTGTCAAAGTGACGTGTTTTGGATCCCTGACTAGTCAAGATGCTGTCAAACTTAAATGTCCGCCAAGAGGTACAAAAACCATTTGTTTGCTTGTTAGACCGGGAGTTAGACGGATATGAGTATGCAAAATGTGAGGACCGGCAAAAATGCTCAAATTCGTATTCCTGTGATCCTAAAGAATGGGAAATTACATCTTGCCGGCAGCTGAAGTGGTCCCTAACTTTCCTGCCATCCTCCAATGCAAAGTTATATGGAAAATATCACAATTTCAAGTCATTCCACAATAATTCCTATTGATTGTACCTAAGGCTTTCTTTCCAAGCACTCAAAATAAATTACCGACAACTTATATATATATATATATATATATATATATATATATATATATATATATATATTATATATATATATATATATATATATATATATTATATATATATATATATATATATATATATATATATATATATATATATATATATATATGATATCTCTGCAATTCTGCTCCAAAATATACACAAGTAAAAGAAGACTGCGAGATGTACAGGGTCATCCAACGACGACTGAACAGGGACTTCTTTTTGACCTTCCCCGTTCCTGTAGTTTTGAAAAAATTCAAAATAGCCAATTGGCATGTTTTTTTCTGAAGAATTCAAAAATGGTACCAAAAAATCATTTGAACCCAAAACCAAAGAGTTACGCCATGGATTAACTGTTTTTCAAATGGTACCCACACCTTGTTTATTATATAATTTCTGGAAAAGTCGCATTTTTAACATCTATTCCTTTGAAAATATTTGATATTCCGATACCTATTTTTATTTTATTTTAATGTTTCATCCCTAATAATTTTAGCCTCACCTGTTTAATACATCTGTGATGGCGACAAAATATGTCAAATTTCTTTTGACTTTGAACAAAAGGTGATTATACCTCTATCACCTATGAACCTATTAAATTGAAAAGGAAAAATTATTGAGCATAAAACATTAAAATAAAATAATATCAGCGGAATATCGAATATTTACAACAGAATAGACGTAAACAATGCGACTTTTCCAAAAATGCAGGTCTTTTATTTGAAAAACAGTTAACCCATGGCGTAACTCTTTGGTTTTTCGTTCAAATGATTTTTTGGTGCCATTTTTAAATTCTCCAGAAAAAAATATGCCAATTGGCTATTTTGAATTTTTTCAAAACTATAAAAACGGGGAAACTCAAAAATAAGCCCCTGTTCAGTTGTCGTTCGTTCGTTTTATTTGTGTATATTTTGGTGCGGAATTGCAGAGATATCTTACAAGTTGTAGGTAATTTATTTTGAGTGCTTGGAAAGAAAGCCTTAGGTACAATCAATAGGAATTATTGTAAAATGACTTGAAATTGTGATATTTTCCATATATCTTCCTATTGGGGGATGGCAGGAAAGTTAGGGACCACTCCAGCTGCCGGCAAGATGTACTTTCCCATTCTTTAGGATCACAGGAATAGGAATTTGAGCATTTTTGCCGGTCCTCACATTTTGCATACTGAACTACTTGTAGCGCCTGCTCTATGTCAAAGTCGACGTTTTTTGGATAGGCTAATAGAATCAGACAGAGAAACAAACAAAAAACAAAAAGGATAGCGAGGATCAATTATTTAGTTACTTTTGTTTTTAATGTTGACAGCCCGCTAGTAATTTTTGTTTTCTTCTTTTGGCAACTATTTTTTTTGAATATTCTTATACGATATTATGTATGTATTGTCAATGGAAATAAACGACTTGTATTGTATTGTATTGTATTTTTTCAACTTTTGGTTTCATAGCGTAAGGCATGGCATAGGCTTTTCTAAGGACCGAAATTGTATCTTCTCTCAAATTAAATTTGACTTCAAACTCTTTTATTGGACTGCATAAATTTTGATCGAAAACGTTCGGAAAAGCGCGTTTTAATTTATTTAAATCAATCAATTTCAACTTTTCACTACTATTGCTGACTTGATTCACAGAAAAACTATTTTTCCAATTAGGATATAATGTTTGAAGTCAATTTCTGCCTATTAGTGACACAAAATCCTTACACGACTCAATAACAATTAAAGGTAAACTATAATACTGATTTTTAAATTTTACATCTACTAAACACTCACCACGAGCCTTGATTTCCTACCTGAAACTGCTCTTAACTTATAGAGAACAGGATTTAAGGGATATCCCAAAATTTTATGAAACTGTTCTGATGACATTACAGTTTTACACGCACCAGTATCCACTTCGAAATTAACAGACACACCATTTATGCACAAAGGCACTTTATGTGATGCTGCTTCGACTATCTGATGAATATTGAGTGTGTGCAGATCTTCATTGATTTCGTCGCATTCAACATCATTTAAACCATCTGATGTATCACTATCTTCCGAAAATATATCCCCTGGTGGCTGTTCTTCTTCTACAAAACCCATCTTACCTTTCTTTGGACAAAATCCTTTGACGTGCCCCATTTTACCGCACGTAAAACATCTCCAGTTTCTTGCAGGACATTGCCCATATTTTCCATGAAGTCTTCCACAATTTTTGCAAGAATTTTCCGAGAAAGAGCTAGCTTGCAATGTAGAATTTTTGTAACTTTTAGATTTTTTTCTTATCCAGCTTACATCACTACAACTGGTACTTTCTGTAAGGTCTTTTACCTGTTTTTCAGCTAATTCCGCTGCTTGAGCCTTTTGACAAGCGGTCGTAAAGGTCAATTTTTCATCTACTAGAAGTGTTTTCTGAATGTGTTCTGATTTAATATCACATACAAAGCGGTCTCGTAAAGCTTTATCCAGGAATCCTCTAAAATCACATGTATTTGCCAGCTTTATCAATTCTACTATACCGGGTGTTTTTCAAAACCCGCTCACCCCTATAACTTTTTTATTTATCCAAAGAAATGAAATTTTGTGTGTTTATTTATGACCCCGATTGGCGTATTCAATTATTTATTATCATTTCCGGTTTGACCGGAAGAGACCGTAACTTTCTTATTTTAACTGAGACGCCAGGTATATTTTCCCTTATTTCAATAGAAAACTACATCACGAGTACAATGACACCTCACTTGTCACTTTTTGAAATTTCATCTCCAAATTATTTAAATTTTTACTTTTCAATCCAGAGCGCCATGAATTAGTTAAAATGCTTAGTTTTGCTCGAAGAAACCTGGGAAAATTTGTTTTGATCTTATTTTGTATTTTATATCTTCAACAGTCTCATTTAAAAATACTAGAAGTGCATTTTTGGAATTATATCATTTTTTTCAAGTGGAAAGGGTATGGCTCATTAGCATATTCCGAGAGAGCATTTTCTAACGAATGATTTGAAACTTCACAATCGCTAATTTATTCAAATATTGAACTAAAATTTTCTTAAAAATATTTAGAATGCTAGGAAAATTCTTCATTTGAGTGATGAACTAGCGATTGTGTGGTACTGAATTGCTCGTTAGAAAACGCTCTTTTGGAATATTGTAATGAGCCACACCCTTTCCATTTGAAAAAATTGAGATACTTACAGAAATGCACTTCTACTACTTTTTAATGAGCCTGTGGAGGATATAAAATACAAAATAAGATCAAAACACATTTTCCCAGGTTCCTTGGAGCAAAATTAAACATTTTAACTAATTCATGGTGCTCTTGCAGTAAAAATTTAAATAATTCGAAGATGAAATGTCAAAAAGTGACAAATGAGGTGTCATTGTACTCACAATGTAGTTTTCTATTGAAATGAGGTAAAATATACCTGGCGTCTCATTTAAAATAAGAAAGTTCTAGTCACTTCCGGTAAAACCGGAAGTGATAATAAATAACTGAATACGTCAAATAATGCACATCCGGGTCATAAATAAACACACAAAATTTCATTTGTTTATTTGGAAAAATAAAAAAGTTATAGGGGTGAGCGGGTTTTGAGAAACACCCGGTATAATCAGCAATTGCCTGTCCTTGTTTTTGATAGCACCTATTAAAAAATCTCTCGTAGATTTCAGAAACTGGCGGCAAATAATGTTTTTTCAACCAAATCAGTAGCTTCAATGAAAGATAATTCACCAGGCTTCTTAGGGGCTGCTAAATTTTCTAGAACCTGGTAAACATGTGTTCCAGATAAAGTGATAAACATTGATTGAAACGGAGTTGACTACGAACAAATATTCTAGTCTTTCCAAATAGGACTCGAATTCTAGCCCATTACCACTGAATGGTTCGATATTCCCTATTAATGACATAATCGAAGCACCGTGCTCTCACCTGGCTACGATTGTATGCCTCATATAGTTTGCCTACTGTCAAGATATACCTTGTCACGGGCGGCGATTTACTTTTCTACTACCTTTCTGTGACTGCACACTACCAAACAAGCTTCTGGCTGATGCAACGTCAATGGATACAACCCACTGATTTCTCGATTTTTGGCACCGAACATTCCGTATTTAGCTTAGTTCACCAAAGCCTTACTTTTTGAGAAGACGATACTGCATTTTTATCATAAACAACCGCTAAACGTCAACTGACTCAATTTCCTTCAACTGACAAGTCGGGTTTTAACTATCAGGATAGAACACAACAGCAACATGGTAGTCGGAACGGAGCGTGGCAAGAGAATCACTTAACCTTTCATTGGGCGCGTGAGTTTTTATAACATCATTAGTCGCGCTGTATCACAGAGATACATATACTAAATCATTGATAAAAAAATTGAACCATCTGATGAATTTCGGTTTTATAACTTCTATCTATTGATTCGTGTATTCAACAATCAAAGATAAAATATTTTCACTGAAAAAGAGATTCCAGAAGTTGGATTCTGTTTCCGCAGTCGTTGCAGTTTGGCCAACAACGCCCGGCAACTTTACCATATTATTATGTGGTCTCCTGCGTGTCAGCTTGGGAGGAATTTTGTCTCATCGAGTTCCATCTTTACCTAAGATGAACAGCCTCATGTACCATAGTATTTGTTTATAAAAAAATTATATTCACATACCAAGAAAACAGTTACAATTGAGGAGCACCGATGGTAACAAGAATAGTCGCGTTGAATCAGTCAGGTACAAAGCCGAGCGCACCCGTAGTTTTTTGGAAATTCCAAATTTACAACTAGAGGTACGACCATGTTCTTTTGGGAAAGTAATTAGTATAGGGCACCTAAGGACTATTACAAGTCATAATATTATAGAGTTTTTACTTTTTGATTTATTTGCAAAAATAATAGGCATATATCTCTCAGGTACACGCGCGACTGATGGAAGGTTAAACAAGGTGGCCGTGAAAAAAGGTTGATTCGCAAGCTCTCCGGTTGCTACGTGGCTGAAATGGAGCAGTATTCGACTAGAGAGACTTCTCCGGCCGAAATGTCGCAATCATCATAAATACAGATAATCGAAGTCCAAATTCCTGTCCTCAAATTTTATTGTGCCAAGCTAGTCGTAGTTATGTGCATCACAACATACCAAATTGTTCATTTTATAGCATAAAGTTTCCGTGAATATTTCAAGAGTTCAAATTTCAAATGCAAAATATGATTCTTGCTCGAATATCCAAGCAACACTCCTTCAAATTTTATTTTCATAAATTTTTCAGGTACCGTAAGCTGCACATGGTAACTATAATTTTTATTATCCTATTCGCATGACACTCTTGTCGATTTATGACATAATTTGTAAGTATACCATTGCTTTTTGATATTTTAAAAATATTTTTACCAACCAATGCTCCAAATCAAGTTAAAAACAGTTCAAATTTCCTGATGAAATTACAAGATATCCTAATTATAACGAATACACCTACACAAAATTCTGACATTAGCCAGATTCGTCCTGAATTGCTCCGTAAACTTAATGTAGGCAATAAATTTTTAACTGTGCGCCCAGTTTAAGTTAAAACAGGAGCACATTGCGCCTCCAGGGACCCCTTCTTGTACATTATACGCACTCTCAGAATAATGAACATTAATTTAGAATTCAAGGTGATTTATAAATTCACTTAGCGCCCAGGAAACTTTAAGTTAATTAAAAAAAGATGCAAATGCTTCCAGCCTAAGCGCGTTCCTTTAAGTGCAGTTTTATTTCGTTATTAAATAATTATTCCGTGCTTTATATCCCGTGCCGACCGCGAATTAAGTTAGGGATCCCTTTTGTCGATTTGGACCCAAATTAAGAAAAACCGAGAGAATGCCCGGATAAGTTCTATTGCGTTGTCTTCTCCTTCGTTTCCAGAGTAGAGTTATAATTTTAAATTAAAGTCTTGGGTTTTTGTCTCTTAATATCGCAAACGGAGGGGACCTTCTTTTTGTAATAGTCATATTTTGCAGACAAAGACAAGAAAAACGATAGCAGATAAATAAACGGATTCTTTTTACAATAGTAGATACAACAAACTACGCTTCACGTTACCATTTTAATATCCCATGAAACTCCATTTATTGCTTCACCACCAGAAACTTCTTTATTACAACCGAATTGAAATGTAATCGCTAAAAAGTTACTGTTTACTCTAAAACGAGTTTCAGAGAACAAGCTCTAATCGCCACAATAAAAATTCCTACGAAGCATTTAACAATAATAAATTGGCTCCAGGCTTTTCAATAAAAGGAGAGAAACCTCCGATATATTTAAATTTGGGCTATGAACGGAGGAGGAATTCTTAAACGTTCATTAATTTAATTGGGTTAAGTGAACAGGGGTGCTTTGCATTAATTATTGATGTATCTTGATTCGGTATTAAGAGAGATCAAAAAAGCTTTTGAAGGAAATACCTCTAGTGCAATAAACGTCTCTTCTTGTTGAGATGATAGCTAAATTTTCGAGCTTGCTTACATCTTATGAGATATACTTCAAATGCTTAGGATGTGCATTTTCATATGTTTGATATTTTAAATTGTTGGTGTTGTGATAAATGTATCTACTCTATTCCACTTATTTCTAATTTGTTTTGTCATTTTCCGTAGCAAAAATAAAGTAATTTCTTTGCACCATAAAAACAAAACTTTGCCAGCGGATGAAAACTGAAACCTATCGAAACTCCTCGTTTCAGTTTTCCAAAAGTCACTTCGAATGAAGATAAATTTCGTGAAACAATTGCTAAACGCCCTGCGGAGCCTGAAACAGACGCCATTTTTATTGCTGCCTTTAGAAATTCATTAAATCGAATTTATTTAGCATTTGGAGAAAAGTTTTGCTGTCAGTGCTCCTGATATATTTTTGAAGTTCTGAATAATTATTATGGAAACCTATTCCACTTCTATGGTATAATCAATGAGGGATTTAGATGATTTTTCAGATTGTAAAAAAATATTTCAATTTACCAATTAAATATATATTTTGATTCAATTTAAATATTAAGTGCATATTGGTTTCAAACTTTTGCCCAGAAAACTATAGCCGATAAATTCAGTCATAGCTTTTCTTTCTCGGTATTGACACGAACACCTCACCAAAACAAATTGAAACTATTTAAACTTAAATCCCAAAACACGAAACTAATTTTCCCAAACACCGGCAGCGATAAGAATTTAAATGTTGCCTCATTTAATTAGTTAAGTGAGACTCTCCGTTTTCCCGAACTACCGCAAATACTTCGGGGCATTTTCCATATATTGAGTATTGACTTGCACCGAGCTATTAGCAAATTGGAGCTTTCCTAATAAAACAGCAAAAACCAAAACAAGATCTGATAGTTCTCTGAGAGAGAATTTTGTCATTGGGTAAATTATCTCAATTAAGTTTGAGACATTCCTATAAATTGATTACAATTTTTATTTATATCACCGGTAATTATTAATAGTTTCGTTGGTGCATAATGTTAAGTAAGAAAATTCATTCCTCAATTGTCAATTTACATCTAAGCAGATGCTTTGAGGTCCCCTTTTTCCTCGGCAAAATCTTATCAGCAAAACTTTGGACCTCATATGATGGAAAAAAGCAATATCGCTTTCTTTATATTGAGAGAAAATTTAATCCTAGGGATTGAGTCTCTTGCTCGAAAAGGCACCCAAAAATAAAATAATTCTGATTCCCTCGACCTAATGTATTGGTCATAGGTGGGAGGTGGGAGAAATCATGATCCGCTTAAGAATCTCTAATTTTTTTCAATTGTTCAATGACATTGAATCATTCAAAATTCGATTTCCGATAGTGTCATTCAAATACAACTTAATCCCAGCAACACCATTAACAGTACCCATTGTTCCGAGCCGAACTTAATTTCTGGCCTAATCTGCCCTAGCATTTCGCACAGCGTTAATCAGTGATTGTATATTTCATGGCGCATAAACAGGATTGGCTTACCTCAAGCCTTCGATCGATATAAATTAAATTCGAATTATTTCCTCCTTTCCCCTTTTGAGTGAAGCTTTGTCCAGGTCTGTGGAACGTTTTTGTACCTACTGAGTAACATAATAATGAGCACTACCGAATAAAAATCGAAAATCTTTATACAGAGTGAAGAAAATTATGGTTGATTGGCAATAAATCTGCTCTAATTGTCATGCGATACATACAGTATCTTTAAAAGTTTTTTTTTTAGGTGCTGGAAGATGTGACCTATTATTTTCAAAAGAGAAGAAAATATTTTGTATTCTTCAGCTTCAAATAGTCCTTTTTGCAATGACGGACGGCGTTATACTCAACTTAAAACTGCATAAATCAGGTGAAGCTGATTGTCATGGTAAAGTGAGTCCCAGTTTTGTTGCGAATGCTCTCACAACGTGAAAGAGCACCAAAACTCATCTGTGGTGGATCCCGAACTAAAGTGATGGAGATGTGGAAGTTACCCCACTTGTCAGTGATGGACTTATGAACAACATTGGCACTTCACACTCAAACGGTTTCGTTTTTCTAATGCTCGGTAACATTTTTAATTACTTTGGATTAAAAAGATGTTATTACTTACGGCAGCTGTTCATCGAAAAGCATTTCTGGTCGTGTTTGAGGAGTGTTCACTGAGGGCGCCACGGAGTTTTTATTTATAAAGTCTCAAACCTTGAAATAGACCCCATTATTAAATTTGAAATATTATGTATAAAAACAAATAATACAGCAACGCTCTCCACTTTATTATGTTTAATAAAAGTTTAGTGAAAAATTATAATAAAGATCGATCATTTTATTTAAATTGTGACCCTTTATACTGGTCTATCTGTCCTCAAAACTCATATGGCCAACCGGACAGTGAACTGAACATAGAAATCAGACATTGCAATTATTAGGCAATGCTCAATAAGAAATATACAATAAAAATAAGACCTCGTTGAGTCTATCTGCTCTGAAAATTCATATGCTCAACCGCACAGCAAACTGAACATAGAAATGAGACATTCCAATTATTAGGTAATGCTCAATAAAAATATATGAAAGGAACTCGTTGGGTCCACTGCTCTGAAAATTCATATGCTCAACCGAACAGCGTACTGAACATAGAAATGAGACATTCCAATTATGTAATGCTCAATAAAAAATATAATATAAGAGGTAAAATTTAAACGTGAAGAAACCTGTGGTCACTACTTCCAAGTCGAGATATCATCAAGGACGGTAGGCACTATCCATCAGGGACCATGAAAGTGACCTCAGAAGTAGGGGCACATGAAGTTTAGGGCAACATGCCTCTTTAGTGAATGGAACCGACACTAGGCCTGGATGTAGGACCCTTGAACAAGAGGCTCCTCATATACCATGATTTGGTACACAATACAGGCTAGCATGTTCTAATAAAATCACAAAAAATAGCCGAGTGGACGAATAAACTATTTATTTAATTAGCCATAAATGGCACTCCGAACCACAAAGACAGTAATTTGAAAGATTCACCCCTTCAAGAAACTTTTAAGAAAATTTAGCACGTTCGCCAAAAATCAAAAGGGCTCGCTGACGTCACTGACGTCGACTTGCTTAACCAAGCCGCCAAGGAAGAGTGCCGTTCTCAAGCAAGGTCGAGCGCAATTGAAATAATTGTCACTATTGACCTCGACGCACTTGCAGGATGAAGCTAGCCGAAAAGGTGGCTTTAGCAACCGGGAGGATTGGTATTATTCGAAAGGATATAGAGCTGGCCGAAAATCATTGAATAGAAATGGTATGGTGCCACCTGAATGGCAGTAGTACTTACAAAAAATCAGGTTGACTCCTCATTACAATATAAACCTTAATTTAAATAGAAATAAGTAAACTTGCTTGAATTACATTTGTAAGATTGCAAATGTCACTTGCTTTTTTTTCTATAAATAATATTTATATTTTAAATTTTCTATAATTTTTCAGTCCATGAGGGCATCTATTGCCGGCTGAATGTATTATTTTATCGGCGATCTCGAGACGGAAGTAGGCGACCCCAGTACTTCGTTGCTCTTTAACCTCGTTAATAGTTTTCAAACGTAGTAGTTTCGACATAGCTGAGGGTCGACAGGTTGACAGTGTTTTTCCTTCAATGCTGTCAAGTGAAATCTATTTATTCTCGAAGAGAAAATTGAAAAGTCCCTTTTCTACTCGTGCCGTTGCCTTGAAAAGGTCCGAGGTGGCCTAAAGGGCCAGCCATCTTCCTCAAGTGAAATTACCGTTCTCGTGGAGAAAAATAAAGTATCTTATCGGCCTTCTATGGCATTACCTTACCTCAACGAAATTCAGTTGCGTGAGGCAGAAATCTGTTGATTGCAGAAAATTTGAATCAAAAAGTCTCGTGATTACCGTTTAATTTAAGTTTGAATTTTGCAACCCACGTGGTAAGTTTCTTTAATTTTTTTAAGTGATAGTTGTTCATGGGATGCCTCTATTATCTAGGGTTTTTCCGAGGGCCTATTGCTACCGTGAGCATATTTTTACCGGGGACCTGTATTTGCCGAGAGGCTATTTTTCTCAAGGGATCTATTTTCCACAAGCCCCATCTCTGGGCAAAGAGCTCTTGAGTCTTTCACGTGTCGATTCCTATACCTCTACCTTTGACGAGGAAAACTGAACTTCTGGCCTCTATCTTCCAGGCTAGAATCCACGATTTGCAGTGACTAAGGACTGGATGGCTACCGACTACCGTAATCTACCTTTCTGTTGGAATTGAGGCTTGTATAGAGTTTCGTTATTAACTTTTATATCTTTTTCTCCTTCATTCTGTTCTATATTCAATTCAATTCAATTCAATTCAATTCAATTCAATTCAAATAGTTTATTTATCAAAAAAAGTTACAATATCGGTAATGGTAGGTATACAATTGAGATTGATAAATAAAACAGGCATTAGCACAGAAGCAAAGTTAAATTGCTTGTTAGTGCTGTTTCACATAAAAACATTCCTTATAAATATATTTCATCTCACATTAAGTAGGTATTGAAAGTCACATTCGGCGGTTTTTTTTTTTTTTTCTTTCACTTTAAGTATAGGTATCATATTTTGGATAGAGCGTCGCATTCTGGATATATTGTCACATTTTGGATTTGTTGTCACAGATCAGGAAAAATAGTCACACAAACGGATTATCTAAATTTCACACTTTTGTAATAATTTTTTTTGACTCTTTCCGATTCATATAAACTCAATTTTATAAATATACATTATATTAGAACAAGTAATATACTGTTTATTCACTACTATTTATTTAAAATAAATTTCTTATGTCTAGTCGTTTTACTTTATCTAGCCATCCCTTAAAAAGTTACGAAATTTTTTTTTATAAACATTTTTTTCTACAAACGTGTTAAAAATGCAATTTTTAATACCCCCCGAAGCATTAAAAATGTTACTTTATCGCACTAGTGCCATAAAGTCTTTATAGCACAAGTGTTAAAAATGAAACATGAAATTTTGAGAGCGAACATCAAAAAAAGTTTGTATTTTTAGTTATTTACATTGATATTAATGGTGAAATTTGAACAACTGAGGTAGCCCGATTGGCCGCCTCATCTATATTTTTCAAGGGATCCATGCAACACCCTTTTTTTCTGTATTTTGTTGCATTTTAAGTAAAAAGCATTACTGACCACGAGAGATTTTCAAGAAACTGATAAGACATTCCATTACCTGTAAAACAAGGTGCTGGTTGTTTGGACTTTTTGACAAATGTCAAATTCAATAATTTTATGTAGGAAAGGTGCTTCCAATTTATTATTTATTTAAAAATCCAATTTGTCACTGGTTATTGCTTGTTATTGCCGTTTGTAGAAAAAATATTGTATGATATTTGTGTTAAAAGTATTTTTAAGGCACTTATGTGAATTGCACAACTTTCACATGCATGCCTTAAAAATGTACTTTTAACACTTATATCATAAATAACTATCTTTAAGATATTCTGGGAGAAAACTGTAAAATTTTGGTGCCAAATATTTGAAGTATTTTTGCCCAACTTCCTTTTTCATAAATGGTATTTGTACATAGTTCATTTTTTGACGCGTGTCATGCTGATGGGCGATGGTGTAGTTTTTTATTTTCTTTTTGCTGATAAGATTTATAAGTTTTAAGAAATATAGTTGCCTTATATCTAGGATATTTGTTTGCTTGTAGAGTTCATCGGTTGAGTATAATTTATTTTTATTGAAAATTACCTTAAGTACCCATTTTTGAAAGACCTCCAAGTCTACAACATAACAATCTCTTACACCACCCCACCCCGCAAGACCGTATGTCATTTGCGACTGGAAAAGTGCAAAATACAATACTTTGAGATGTTCCTCCTTCAAAAATTTTTTTAGATGTATGAAACGTGAAACCAGGTATCTTATTTTACTTAACAAATATTTAACATGTTTATCCCACCTTAAATGCGGATTAATCATAACTCCCAAATATTCAATTTTATCCGTTTTAGTAATAACTGTGTCTCGGGCTACTGTTAAAGAATCGAAATTTGGCAATTCACTCTTGTATGATGTTAGTGGTAAAAATTTAGTTTTTATTTAATTTAATGTTAATTTATTGTATTCAAACCATTCAAAAATGTGCATCAAATCCCGCTCTGCCCGAAATTTTACACTTTTCCAATCTGCCGCCGAATAAAACACAAAGGAGTCATCAGCAAAACTCACAATTCTTCCCAGAAAATTAGTCTTCAATAGGTTGTTCATATAAATAATAAACAACAGAGGTCCGAGGACTGTGCCCTGCGGAACACCCCAGGTAACAGACCGCCGCCCACTCTTAATTCCATCTATTTCTACAAATTGTTGCCTATTCTCCATAAAGCTATTAAGTAAATTTAGAGCACTACCTCTAAAACCATTTTGCTCTAACTTTTTGGCAAGCTTACTATGGCAAACAGTATCGAAAGCTTTTTTTAGGTCTATAAATATGCAGAAAGCAGCTTGTTTTTTATCAACAGCGCCGTACATCTCCTCACAAAGAGATAAAATTGCATCTTCAGTTGATTTTTGCCGTCTAAAACCAAACTGGCTTTCAGATAAAATGTTGTTATCTTCAAGAAACTTTAGCATTCGGTTTTTTATTAATTTCTCAAAAATTTTCGAAATGTTGGAAACTAATTAATTAAATTAACATATTTAATTGATTACATTTTTACCGACATTACTTTTAAATTTTTAAAAGTTTCAATTATGTTATTCTTGACACTTTAGTGAACTTTAAATATTTTTTTTCTCGATTTTTGATTTGCCGTACTTACTATAGATTACTTTTTTGCTTAATTTTTAGTACCGTTTTATTCAAATATTGCGTTACATTTTATCTTTTCTTATTAATCCTAATCATTTATCTGAACTGAGGTCAAGGTTGGACACTATGTTCTAAATTTGAAATTATTGTGTATGTATAGTGTTTCCAAAGTCAATAGACCTGTCTCGTATAAATAGAAAAAGAGAGCTTAATTGTAATAAATACAAGTTAGAAAGTAATAAAAGATGACATGCGCGCGCAACTCGTAGGTGCAGTGTAGCCAGATTGTATTGTAGCAGAACAAATGTAGACAATACAAATCCCACATTATAACATTAAAGAAGTGATATAGTGTCAAGTGTTTTACAACGCCTTAAATCAGACAAAAGAAGCGCTTGAAAAGTGTATGTTAACATCGTTTTCACTTTTATTTTGATAAATGTTTTATTCGGCAACATTGCACAATGAAATTGCAAAGGGATATGTCAAGTATAATTTAACATAACCTTAAACGACACTGCGGTGAGTTCAAGTAATATGTAAAGTATTAGTTTGCTCTTTGTCGAATTACACGTTACAAAGAAAGAAGGAACGATTCATTCTGAACTGGCCCCTGAATAAGAATATGACGTAAGCCTGTAAGAAACCTGCTTCTCATTGGACGCTCACCTGCAGCCTACAAGCGACGCGCGCAGTCCAGGTAATAGGAGATCGGTCTATTGGAACAAGGTGAACATAAATCATAACTGGTGGCTGACTAGTGGCAGTGCATTTCTTATGAAAATTTTCGGTGACTAGTCAGCCACCAGTTGGTACCTTGTTCCAATTGAGTTTGGAAATACTATACCTATAACGTCAAAAATTGATCGATTCTTAACCCTGGTCCTACGACTTATATATTTGCAGATTTCTATTAAATCTCCAGACCATTTAACCGTTTATAGCCCAACTTTTGATTTCTTTCAGGTGCAAATGTTAGTGACTTATTTGGTACATACTATACTATATTGAGGTACATTTTATTATATATTATTGTTTTTTTTTTTTTTTTAATTATGAGTTTAGTAAAACTGCTGATTGAAGGTTCACCTCTATTAATTGATTTTATTTAAATTGTTTTATCAGTAATTGTGTCATACTTGAAATTGTTTAATTTTTGATTTGCAACCTCACTGTTACTATTTTAATTTGAAACTCACTTAATTGTTTTATTTTCTACTTATCTATTATAGATCCATAATACCTAGGAAACGAAATACAATACCTATAACAACCAGATCCATAACGCCCGCTTTTGCGGGCGTTATAATCTATAACGCCCGCTTATAATACCCTGAGGTGTTTTTGTTGTTGTAGTTTTATTAATTTGCACTTTACCCTAGGCAGCCACTAAATTCCGACAAATACCATTTTAAAGTCACGTGGTATTGGTGGCAAAAAACGCATGTCCATTGATTATGTCGTTGATATCACCTACAAGAAGCTACTGGTGGTTAATTACGATTGAATTTTAAGATATGTTCCCACTAGCATGTTACAAACGCGTTTCTGAAGTAGTATTGACCAATCAGATAATAATTTTAATACTTGCAATTGTTGCCAGACTCACTTTTGTCGCATTTGCTGTCCGTTGTAATACATTCTGAACTTGAATTGGGTACCTTTTTTCTATTTGCTTCTTTTCGAGTTGGAGAAAGGTTAACATAGTCAAAATTATTAGCTGTGTTTGTTCGTTGTATCATTTTCGAAAATAACTTTGACAAACTAATTGATGACAGTGACGGATTCTATTTCAGGTAAGAATATTATGAACAATAATTAGACACCAATTTTATTGTTAATTTTGCTATCACCGCTGTTTGAAATGTATTCAACAAGGATAGAGAAAAATCACGTGACTTTAAAATGGCATTTGTTGGACTATAAATGTCTGACCGAAAATAATTTTCGGTCTAGCCAGGATTCGCACCCGGTCTACCATCAACGTTTCCCATGTAGTCTAGCGCGTTAACCCACACGACCACCACCGTTGCCTTGCCTTATGAGATATTTATAGATATACTAGCTGAACCGGCGAACTTCGTACCGCCTATGAATTATTAAATACCTATTAAATGTTGTGTTAACGTATCTAGTAGATGAATTAAATTCAGTTTTTTTCAATGGTGAATTTGGCCTTGGTTGAAGAAAACTAATGTTTACTCTCTGGATCAGAAATCACCTAAAATTAAAATTTTACATCATTTGGCTATTGATTTCAAATAGGGTGCCTCGCTTGGATCATAATCGCTCTCGGAGCACTTCCGCAAAGATCTGTGACATCACCGCCCAAATAGAGAGCGCTCTGGGAGCAGTAAAGCCGAAAATGCTATAAGATAATACTGTTACGTCGGTTGAATGGAATAAATAAAAATAAGTTAAGTTATGTAGTGGTGAGAAGCAAGAAAAAATTAAAAAAATTTGGGGTGGACCACCCTTATCACTTAGGGGTTTAAAAAATAGCTTAAAACCTAATCTCAGACCTACCGAATATACATATAAAATTTCATAAAAATCGGAAAAGCCGTTTCGGAGGACGAAGGTAACTAAAACTGTGACATGAGAATTTTATATATTAGATTAATTTATTTCGTTTCTAGGTACAGGTCACAGGTACAGGTAAGGGTCACAGGTACAGGTACATGTCAAAATACAGAACAATATTCTGTCACAGAAATTTAACTGATTTTGTTAATATAGGCTTTTTACGTTATATTTAGGATGACGTCACATTTAGTAAATTTCTGCTGCCAACCTAACAAAACTAAAAGTACTTTTCAACGCATTTAAAGTAGGGCAATTTCAGATATTTTTGGTTGGCAACGGCTCGCGACGTTGCATGATTTATATAAACATTTTCAAATAATGCGTGTCGATTCATTTCGTTATTTTAAGCTGTCAGTGATCTTGATAATTTATTATTAACTATTTTGTATAGTTCTAATTAAGTGCCAAAAATACATTACTGTTAGAAAAAAGTTCTTTCAAAAATTCAGTACTTCTTCGTAGCGTAAACTTACTCAGAAAATGCCAGCAGGTTTGTCGGAGTCGGCCTTAGGAAAGGGTAGTATACTTAATAACCGAGTTAATAACGTATTTCCAGCCGGAACGCGACCATTTTTGCTTCTTACTGCTGTGAGGCATGTAAGTAAATTACCTATTTTCCGTTTCGTTTGACAGAAAAGACCTATCTATTTTTACCTGCTATGCGCGCGCAACATGAAGCAAGTCTTTTTATTAGCTAACTAGTACAGGTGTGAAGTCTTCGTTTTGCACGCTGGACATCTCCTTGTCCTTGTTCATTGCTCGTGGCCTGACAAAAATAAAAGTACGGTTGATATTCAACTTGACATAGCTTGACAAGTGACACTCAAAAGAAGTTTGAAATTTTCATTGGTAAATATACGTTGCAAAACACGCGGTTTTTCTTCTTCTCTTTTTATCCCGTGCAAATAAGGATGATGGATTGCCATACGTAAGTTTAAACAAAATTTGGTACATTTTGCCTCGTCTTGCGCAATGATCGTTCTGTGTCTTTTTTATCTAATGAAGTTTTCGTATTACCTCTTTGGTTGGTAAAATAGATAGGTCTACTATCACGTGACATTCTGATAAATTATAAGAAAAAAAATAGGCATTGACAACATTGTCTCTTTTTGTTCTATGACGTCATCCTAAATATAACGTAAAAAACCTATAATAAATTGATGAAAGAACATTGTGCTGAGTAGAAAATAAAGCACTTTATGCACCACGGGGATTTTAAGATTATAATGCCCTTCAGGCGAAATATATCCCTCGGGCTAGTTTCACCTTCGGCCATTATAATCTACATAATCCCCTTGGTACATAAATAGCTATTATTGGTTTACCTAGGTCAGGGTTCGTGAGTTGTGTGCCTTATTTATTTCTTTTCAGGATTACCAATTACCGTTTGCTAATTATTTTCTAGGTGTGTTTCTGAATTTTCACACTTCCATATTTTATGCAATTTTATAATTTTCTAAAAATTTAGTGGCGCCCTTGCCATGCTGTACTTATTGAAAACTATCAACCCACACCTAATATTTTTTTTCAGAGCAAACTGAGCATATTATGGGCTTCTTGTTAATTCGTTAACTTAAGGGGTTACACATTACAATAATTAATATAAACAGCAATACCGGTGATTACTATTGAAAACACCTAAAATATAATAAATTTACATACTTGAAGTAATAATAAAATGACAAAGTAGCTTAAGTGCTACAGCTCGAATCTCACACAAAGCGATAAAGCGATTTCTTCGACAGGGATGTTAACAGTAACAGCGCTTCACCAACTGGTCAACATAGTGGAGACCACATTGGAAAACAGGCAGGTTGATGATAATTAATTCAATGCAATAGTTGTAAGTTTGTAGATGATCCAGTTGCTCGTTGACAATAATTGATTGTTCCTGTCTTGTTCGCAATATTTATTAACGGTGAAAAATAATGTTCACAAAGACTTAAATATATCGGGTCTTCAAAAAAAAAAAAACAATCAAAGATTGCTATGGTTTTTTAAACGTATGTCTTAGCAATATTTGCCTTTAATTTTGTCAATGAAATTTAATGTCAAAATGTCATGTCAAAAATCCTGACAAATAAAGAAACAGTAATGCGACGTACGTTTTCGTAAGTGTGGTAGCTAATTGACACATAGACGATATTGATACAGACAAAAAGTAGTACGGGATACGAGGCCTATTTCATCAAATCATTTTACACCGTCTTGCATTGTTATCATCAGTTAGATAACATGATGCTGAAACGCACTTGCGCAGTGAAATATATGGGAGTGGGGAATTTAGCTGATAAAAATGTTTGAGAAAATGTCGTCATAATCCAGGAAAATATACAATTTCACACCGTCTTGCATTTACTTATTAAGTTAATTTGTACACAAACAAAATTAGAATACCCTATGCAAGACATTTTCCTGGCGGTTTTCGGGTTGTAATATTAGATAGAAATTGTCAATTTTTCAGAGGGGTGAAATATCATTTCACACCACTCAATTGTTGATTTAGATTAAAGCTTGAATGTAGAATAGCCATTGGATACTGATGCAAGACGTATTGTGAGGGGATAATGGGCTGCAAGACAGAGGTCAATGTGTTGTCTTATGAGGGAGGGAGAAATCATTTTACACCGTCTTGCACTGGTACTTATGGGAAAAATAGAACACATTGATAACATTTTTAAAAATACAAGACATTCTAAATGGGAAGAAAGGACTGCAAGACGATGATGAAGTTGACTAATTTTGACAAGGGTCAATCTATCAGGTACAAAGGTGAATACTACTTCAAATTACAAATTATGCACATTAATTTTAAATAGTTTTGCTCTTCACCACGTAGAATAATTCTATTTTGCGAAATTCTCCTAATAATATGTATATATGAATGTTTCTACGGACATCAAATAAAAAAAGATTGAAAATTGTTTTATTTTTGACGGCTTTTAATCATTTAGGTTCTCTTTGAGGTGGATATCCCATGACACATAACATGTTTTGTGCACATAACAGATTGTAAGCATTAAATTTGAAGAATTTCATTTTAAAGCAGCAAAAAAATGTGAAAATGACACAACAAATGATCTGTCTGAAATTGTAAACAAAAATTATAATTCCTGTATTCAACAGACTCCCCTGTTGAGCTGCTATGTCAACTGTCCTTTTTCATCTGTATGATTTAAAAAAGAATAAACATTGAACGGTTCAGTAAATAACTCAACAGTTCAGTGAAAAAATTAAAATGGATTTTTTAACTTTTTTCCCAGAAAAAACGTCTTGGACTGATGTAATACCATTTCTTAACATAGATTCTTTCGGCGGACATAAGCATGAAGTGGTGTAAAATAATTTTTCACTCCCTCATGAGACAACACATTGACATCCGTCTTGCAGCCCGTTATCCCTCTACAGGACGTCTTGTATCAGTATCCAGTGGCTATTCTACATTCAAGCTTTGATATAAATCAACAATGGAGTGGTGTAAAATGATATTTCACCCCTCTCAAAAATTGACAATTTCCATCTTATATTACAACCCCAAAACCCCCATGAAAATGTCTTGCATGTGTTAATCCAATTTTGTTTATGTACAAATTAACTCAATAAATAAATGCAAGACGGTGTATAATTAAATATTTTCCTCGTTTATGATGACATTTTCTGAAACATTTTTTTCAGCGAAATCCCCCACTCCTATCTATTTCCCTGCACAAGTGCGTTTCAGTACCATGTTATCTAACTGATGATAACAATGCAAGACGGTGTAAAATGATTTGATGAAATAGGCCTCGTATCCCGTACTAAAGCTACTGCAGCACGACAAATAATATGACAAGTTGACAAAAGTATAGTACGACATATCCTACTTTATGTTACCTGACTAATTATTAAAATAATTACATCTTAACACTCCTTAATTATTTTACCATTCAAATTATCAAATACTTTTCGACTTGGAGGATTGGTCAAGATATCAGCCAATAAACTTCACTAGTATCTCAATATGCATATTTCCTTTAGTAATTTTTTCATCTGCATTCTTCAGTATATGTATGACTGACTGAATGTCCACAAATAAATGATTGTCCACAAATAAATAATAAGGTTGGTTTGTCAATATTTAAAACCAAGTTCACTTCCTATAAATCGAATCCAACAAATTTCATCTAGAGCAGATACCACAGCTCAATATTCGGTTTCAGCCGTAGAGGTTGCTACCAGTCGTTGCTTTTTTGCATACAATACAATGGGTCCACCACGTAGTATAAGTATTCCACTAGTTGAGCGTCCTGTCAGTGTATCACCTCCATAGTCAGAATCTGTGTGTGCTCTAAGTTTCGAATCTCCGTTAAAATATATTCCAGTACAAACAGTCCCTTTCAAATATTGAAAAATACGTTTTATCATTGTCCAATGACTTACTTTTGGTTGATTGTTAAATCTGCTCAAATAGTTCACTACAAAGCTAATGTCAGGCCGAGTTATTGTTGATAAATACAGTAAACTACCTATAGCTTCAAGATAGGTTACATAATTTTCAAGTAGCTTGCTATTTAGACAAATTTGTTCATCGGTAACCATTCCTTTCTTCATTGGTGTACTTGTCGGATTTACTGTGTCAAATTTAAATTGCTTTAATATACGTTCAGTTTATACTGACTGACTTAAATATTCCAGTTGAACTATTAGTTATTTCCATTCCAAGATAGGACAATTTTCCTTCAATACATTTATCGAAAGTTATTCCAAATTTCTGCTTTAGTTTATTCAAGATTTCAATCATAAAATTTTCAATACTCCTGCAACAAGTCCATCATCAACAATTAAACTAAATATCAACACTTTTGTTATTATTATAATATACACAAGGATCATCATTCATCATCAGTATTAGTGAATCCAAGTGTTTTTCAAAATGTTGAACACTTATCATCCCAATTTCTAGATTTTTGCTTGAGTACATAAAGACTTTTCTTAAATATACACACATGTTCAGTTTTGTCATCAAATCCTTCAGGTTGATACCTGAAAACAACCTTCTTCAAATCTTCATGTAAAAAGGCTGTCTTTACATCGAATGTCATTAATTTCATTTTGTTCGAAGCTGCAAGACTAAGTATCAATCCAACTGAAACATGGCGAGCTAAGGGACTAAATATTTCTGAATAATCAATTCCTTCTATTTGTTCAAAACCTCTAACTACAAGTCTGGCCTCAAATTTGCCATTTTATTTTTGACGTAGAATCTAGCGACAGGTTGAAGGCTTTACATTCTTTAGTAGTTCAGTCAAGTCCCATGTCTCCATTTTTATCAATGAGGTAAACTCTTCATTTAAAGCGTTATTCCAATTAACATCCTTAAGTGCATCTGAAACAGAAATATCTTCAACTTCTCCAATCATAGCCGTATTTGGATAACTTTGGTTGTCAAAGCAATCCATAATAAAATCATTAATTTTTGCAGGTAATTTTAAAGATTTTCTATCTCGTAATCTGATCTGCACTTGATTTTCAATAGGCTCAGGGTCAGCTCGTTCACTCGATTCACTATCTAAAACTTCAGAGTCCAAATCACTTTCATGCTCAGAATTTTTTTCAAGATTTTTAGACTGTATCTCAGTTTCAATTTCAGTTAGATTTCTGTCAATTTTGATTTTCTCATCAGAAATAACGTTGTCAGAACAAATAATATCATTTTCTCCAGGAATGTAGATACTATAGCAAGGCGAGTTTAAATCATATCCCACAAAAATTCCTTTTTTTGATCCGATTTTGGCCGTTTTATGAAACTCAATGAAAACATAGCAGTCACATCCAAAACTTTTCAATTTCTTCACATCTAATTTTCTTCCAAACCACAATTCTCCTGGACTTTTGAATTTTGATGTGCTAGTGCCTGTCTGATTTATGATGAATAAACACTGCATAACTAACAACTTCTGCCCATAAATTTTCGTCCAAATTTTTAGCATGTATAACAAACCGAGCTGACTCTACAATAGTACGCATTTCTCTTTCAATTCGCCCATTATGTTCAGGACTGTACCTCAGGAAAACTCCAAGTTCTTCAAATAAGCTTTTTGTATGGATTTGTATGGATGTTTATTCCATTGTCTTAACTCAAACACTTTATTTTTCTTTCAAAATGATTTTCAGTCATCTTCATGTAAATATTCAATTTGGAAACAGCTTCATCTTTAGTTTTGAGAAAATATACTGTTCGAAAATATGAGAAGTCGTCCTTGGATGAAAGAAAATATTTGGCTCCTCCTAAAGATCTAACGTTCATCTCACATAAGTCGACATATACTAAATCTAAAGGCTTCTCAGCAATTTTGGGTTTTTTTAGGTAACTAATTCTATGTTGCTTTCCATAAACACATCCTGGACATATAAAGTGTGTTTTTTTTTTTTTAAGATAAAAGTCAAAATGATATTATGTTGGCAATACAATGTAAAATTGTCAATGCTTTCAAATTTTTTATGTAGAAAAGGCTTGTGTGGCCAACATAGTTACTAAATTTTTGACTTGGGGAATTATCTTCTTTAAAAAAAAAACAGACTTTACATATAATCATTCCAGTCATCAACATACCTTATTTCATTTCTTCTCTATATCCCGATATCCCGACATACTTGATATTTTGATGAGCTAGTATTTCATGCCAAATTTTAATAGAAACAGTCATTAGACATTTTTCAGACTTTCCACGTCGAAAGATCATTTTATACAAATTTCCATCCCTTTCACCAATTGCTACAATATCATCATCATCTGGATTTTTAAAAATAGATTTTTCCTACTCGCGTGCGGTAGAGTACACTTTACCACACTCATTTGCGTGCCGTAGGGAGTACTTTACCGCTCCCAGTGCTGTAAAAATTCTTAATCTACGTCGGTGTCATTATGACACATTTAGCATTGTCATTTGAATGTCATTAGGTCCTTCATAATAGCACTAGTGCGTTTAAGAATTCATAATAACACCCAAATATTGAAATGAAAAATATACAAAAAGAAAGTTAGTAGCCAGAACAACCTTTTGAATAATGCTGTCTCTATATTTGAAGAGACACTTTCGAACTCAGATTCACCAATAATAATATTATTTTCCACTATAAAATTGAATTTATGGCACAAAAATGGACTCCAATATTGAAGCTGCCAAAGTCAAAATTCTAAAAACCAACAAGCAGGTTCTCGACTAGTACGGGCACCTGCTAAATTTCAAATTTTAATTTGAAAAGTTTTTGCTATTTCAAGGCAAATCAAATCTATTTGGACCATTGTAGATTAAATTTTGAATGATACACGTTCGATATGAACTTTATTAATGAAACGCGTGTAACGTTAAACCACGAGGCGTTAGCCGAGTGGTTTAGTTACACAAGTATCGCGTTCATATCGAACTTGTATCATTAATAACTATTACCGCACTCAGTGCTGTAAAAATTCTTTACCGCACTCTTTCAATAATATGTTTGTAATTGTTCATATTCTTCATTGTATCGGTCCTGGGATTTTTGTGGGATCAAAGAGCCAACTGCTGCATTTCCTGCTTCGAATATTTCTTCATTGAAGGTCTCCATCTCGCAAGAACTTATTTTATACCAAAAAATGGAAAATTTGAACCACAAAACACGAATCTATCTGAACTTCCTATGTGGTATCTTTAGACGCCAATTCATCATATTAGTTAGGTTAGAATCGCAAATTGGCGCGGGTTCCTAGTTTAAAAATTAATACATTGATGTGTTATGGGAACTCAATTTTAAAATCGTCTGTAGACGTGATAGAACGTTTGTTAGGGAAGTGAGTTGTAGAAATAGTTTTTTTAATATGTTAATTAACCGAGAGAGTGGTTTGAAAGTTGAATAAACATTGTTAAAATAAAAATATTACCAATTTAAAAAGCCGATGTTTGTATAAAATACGTATGTCGTTGCTTGATCCACAAGTATATATGGATACCTATAATTATAATAAAATAAAAGTGTACCTACATACTTGGTTAGTAGATGTACTTCAATAATCCAAAAAAATGGAAAAACAAATGACTGAACTAGTGATAAATAAATAAATAAACAATTCACCAACAATCATAACACAACACACAACCTCACTTTCTTACAGCTGGTTTTAGACCCGACGTACGTCCACCGAAAACAGACACTTCTAATTAAAATCATTTGTATTTTTAATCCATAGGTTGAAGAAAACAATTAGAGCATGAATTATAGAGAAATATGTTCAAAGTTTGACGTATAATAGGTTCAAATACTAAGAAATGCCCAGAACCCAAGATATTCCCGTCTGAAAATCACTCTTTTGAATCCCCCATAAGAAATACATTGCTGTCAAATTTGTTGAAATGTGTTTAGGAACCCATTTTAAATTTCGCGCCCGATTTTTCCTAACCTAACTAATATGGTGAATTAAAATATTGATTTGCTGCCATGGGAAAAACAAAATGCAACGCAGCAATTTTTGACAAATGCCACCGATACCAGACGTTTAACCAAATTCTTGTCATATTAATTTTGACATGAAAATTATTAATCAGCCACCAGTTGCAATTTATTTTTACCTTGATTTCCAATATTTTTTTTGTCAGCGCGGTAAAGATTCTTCACCGCAGTGAGTGCGGTAAAAATTCTTTACCGCACTGTATCAAAATTTAGAAAAAACATACAAATAATGTATTTGCTTCGCTTAATGCATTAAATAGAAATATTTATTGTTTTTAACAATTAATGTTTGCTACTTTTTATGAATTTTTTCTTCTAATTCCAAAAATTATGTGCTCCGAAGGAAAAATTTTGTACCTAACACGTGCGAAAAGTGACTTTACCGCACTCGACGGCTTGCCCGAACTCCGCGTCGCGTCGTTCGTGCAACTGCCGTCGCGTGCGGTAAAGGTCCACTTTCCGCACTTGTTAGGTAAATAACTATTTCCGAATCTGGGTATTGCACATAACCTTTATCTAAAATTTGAGTGACAGAAAACAGGTTAAAAGTCATCTTTGGAACATACAAGATATTTTTCCTTCAATATTACTTTACACCAATCAGAGTTCTATTAGAAGCTTCGATTTCTACTTCACCGATTCCTATTCCTTCCAGTTGAGTAGAATATCCAATAATAATCATGGTAGGTACTTCAAGTTCAACAAAGTTTGTTACCCAGTCCATGCGAGAAGTCATGTGTGGCAGCACAACCTTGATACCTACCACAAATCATTACAATTCTGTTCAGAGTATATGTGTTTCACATTTGTAGACGACAGACTAACAGTGATAAATGCACGACGATTTGAATTTTCATTTTTCTACTTGCTCTATTAGCTGACTTTTCAGACGAATTTGTTTTGGTACACTCCTTAGCAAAATGACCTTTCTGACTACAATTATTACAGGCATAATTTTCTTTACAATAAGTTTAATATTGCCATTGCAAAATACACTGTTAGTGTTAGTCGCATCCATTGTACAACAACACTGAAAATGCAGAGAAAAGCTCGAAAATAGTTTAATTTTACACAAATATAAATAACACAACCAAAAACTAATCAAAACAAACTTATCCTCCACACTGCGCATGCTTATCGTTATCGCTACCATTATGTCCATCGTCCGTAGGATAGCGGACGGTGTCGATAGCGATATACGCTAAATGGCATTCAAACGTCATAATTGTCATTTAGCGACTACCGGTGATACTTTTTGAAGGTTCCGAAAACTGCCTAGTGTCATCAAGAGTAGTATCGGAATGCCAGAAAGAACTCAGGGCCCTGGCAAACCAGAATAAAGTTAAACTCATCTGGGTGCAAGGACACAGATGAATCGAAGGCAACGAAAAAGCTGATGAACTCGCAAAGAATGGATCAGAGACAAACCTTATCTCTGGCCGGCTTTAGGGATACCAAAAACTATAACCAGAAGCTACATCAAAGACTGTGTTCGTGAAGAAGATACTACTGGACAAGTTTCAGGCATAATCATGGTAGAAATTTCATCAACCAAACATGCAGAAAAAGGGCCGAAGAACTGTTCTGAATAAGTAGGAGCCATTATAGACCAATTTGAAACCATGGCGACCATGTTATGGCATGTTGTGAAAAACTACTTTAGAGACACCCTGTACAAATTTTCTGTTTTAAAGTTTCAACTGCTTCATAGCTCGAATTGCGTGACCATAAATAACGGCCAACAAAATGCTTGCCTGAGAATATTTATTCAACAGTTGAGCCGAAACAGAATTCCGTTTTGATTAAATTTAAGCCATATGTCAAGTTATATTGTCACTCTTTGTACCGATAAGAAAGAAATTTATATTCTTTGTTTCTAAAACGTGTCGGTAATTTCTTTATGTTAATTAAATGGAAAAATTCCAAATTTATTGTCGAGCCTTATCGAAACTTTCCATAATTTCTAATAAACTTGATTTTCAAGTAAATGGCGATTATTCGAAATCGTAATCTCGGAATGACCGCCACCGGACTTAGAGTGCTTAGAAGCATTAAGTACTTGTCCGGTGTATTATAATGGTAATGCTAATGAGTTTCGAAAATAAATTTATATTTGCGTACAGCTAGGACAGCTTTTATATGGAACTAAGGGGGACAATAGTCTTTTGGGGCCAATATTGGAATGTGCTAGGCTAATGCTTTTGGAAATATCCTTTTTATCAGACCGCAAAAATATCACTTTTATTACATTTTATGAAAAATTAAAATCCAATTTTTATTACAAAATAATTTCAGGGGCCACGGAATAGACAATTCACGACCAGATTTGTGGGTTATTAAGGTATAATAGGAATTCATATCCTAATTAAAATGCAAATTGGGTCAAAGCTGTTCAAATTTCCAATTTAATCGGACATAAATTTGCCGGAAGGCACTTGTTGGACTCTGTTTTACGACATTTGAACTATTCTATAACGGGAATACATTATTTGTCGCCCCAAGTCACATAATTCCTAAGGAACTGTATATCTTGAAGCCATTACAATGAATCAATTGTAAAAAAAAATATAGAACTGATAACACCAAATTTTGAAATATTTATGACCTAGGAAAAAGTTTATTATTTTATGCGATAACACTTGAGTTATAATTTTGTCAGAAATTATATGTTTCGTTCACTAAATTTTGTTTTAAAAAACCATTTATTTTACTAAAAACTAAGAAGTAACAACAAAAAATACTAGACTCTAATAGCTGCGGCGAAAAGCCGATAACAGAAGAATCTTGATTCAAATTGTTTTAGTCTAAGCTAGAATACAAATGATTGCCTGAGAAGCTCTGCGAGCCGTAATTATAATAAAATATTACTGACGGTACTTTTCCAGTGCAGTACCGCTTAGTCAGCATCTTTATATTATTGTGAGTTTTTAGAGAGGCGTACGCTTATATTTAACATTGGAAAGGAGAATTATTAGTTCAATAGTAACATAGGGTTTTATAATAATAACTCCTCCCTCCTTAAGTGGTTGCAAATTGGGATTGACTAACAATGTTGGGCAATTCAAGCTGCACCTCAGTTTTAGTTTTACTACGTTTTCCTTTAAAATATAGAATAAGAATAATTGTTATAAAAATAGAACTTAATACTTTGATTATAATATAAGTTGACACATTATTAGTTTCAAAATTTAACTTTTTCAATGGGCCAGTCTTTAATTTGTTTGCTGATTGAAGAGCTTCACGGTCGACTGCTTTTAGTCTTACAGTTGCGGTATTCTCTAGAAGTTCGGGAATGTCGATGATGAGTAGTTCTAGTTCTAGGTTGAAGTTCCCATGCGTGTCTTCCAAAATAGTTCGATTGTTAATTATTATTGAACATTTACCTTTGGAAATTACGATTGGACTGGAAATTATTTCAATGTATTTCTTCTGATCACATGGCAGTCACATGTCGTTTTGGAATAACCATTATTTGATTATTGGGTTAGTTCAACTGTCGATTCTTCGTATTGAATTTTCGTGCATGGGCATAATTGTTGTTCAATAGATAAAATGTCGTGAACACAGAGCACATCTTATTTCAACAGTTCCTTTGTACAAATAAATGTTTTCAAGATTTGGTAATTTTTGTAAAGCATTGTAATACGTGTCTGTGGTAAGTAAAAGGTAAGAAAACTTAACACTTATTGTATAATTTTGGATGAGTATAGGAAATAATTTATACAATATAAAAGGTTTAGGACTAATTATTGGTGTGAATATAGTAAATATAATTAGTTCCTTTTGAATTATTACATGAGAGGATATTGTGTGTAGTATTTAATTATGTTTTCAAACGGTATTTGTTGACTGGCGGGTATATTTTACAAGATCAAGTTCAATTAATTATGCTGCAGTATCGTATAATGTATTATGGTTGCGTGAGCAAAAATTATTGCGTTTTGAATGTGTTTAATTATCTCGCGTGGTTCACTACTGTGCAAATTAATATTTTCTAAAATTAGATTCATCATTAAGATAGTTTGATTATTTTGATTATCCGTCGAAATATTTCTTATCTTATCTGAAATTATTATCTGATTATTTTCGATATTTAAAAATTGATCATGAAATGTTTCCGTTACTTGTTTAAGTACGTTTGATTTTTTAGATTTTTATCAATAATTTGCTGATTCTCATTTGATGTTTGAATGTAAGGATCATATCTATCTCCGTCATTCGCTTCTAATGTGCAGCCATTTTTGTATTGTACCTATGAAATTGAATACTTCATGTTTAATTCGATCATGTGACGGCCATTTGCACCGCTATAACTTAAGGGATATTTATTCCCAGTAGAGCTTTGAATGTGACTCTTGTAGAAACAAAAATCACATTTAAAACTCCACTTAGATTTAATTTCCCTTAAGTGATAGCCGTGCAAATGGCCGTGTCAGAATTGTTTTACAATTTTTTTTAATGTATTGATACGTGATTGACTAGTTCCAATATTTACGTGTAATAAAGTAACAATTTCGTCTTTATTAGACCATTTGGTTAGATTTAAAGTATTGTTTAGATTCTTTAAAGTTATTTCAAGAGTTTTAATACTTTTTCCAATAAGGGTGTTATTAATGTGATAACATGCAGTGTTATGTTGTGATGTAAGAGGTTCCTATAGAAATCGGTGAAATAGGATTTCTTAAAGGGGGTGTGACCCAAAAATAGAAGTTTTAGAGAAAAAAAATCTAAGAACAAATTGTCAAACCGCACTACGCTACGCTACGACCAACCGTTGTGAAGATATCGTGGTATGAAGTTGCTAATCCCAGCACTGTGACGTCAAAACCACAGACTGAGTCCGCCGGCCGGCATTGTGCGCGCGTTTGCTCATGCTTGCTGCATATATCGAGATTATCGTATTGTTTTTGCGTTCAAGTTTAAATAGGTTTTTTAATTTAAGATAAGTCATTCTAAGTTTTTTCTTCAATAATAATGGCTTTTGGTTTTGAAAACATTGTTTTGAATTTAGACTCTCTAAATATTGTGAGGCATAACATAATCATGCAGTGCAAAACAAATGCGGCAAAAGATAAATATAAAATCATCACCAATAAGTTATGGCGACACATGGCATATAAAAACTTTATATCGTGGATCGATAGCTGGACAACAATTGGACGATATAACATATAACAGAATTGTGATTCCTACATGTGTCGTCAAACAAATAAGGGAAAGGTATCCAGAGACAAACGGGGAATATACGGGGTTCATGAAATTCGAGGCGGCATAATCAAGCGCCCATAATCACCTACCATTTTATTTAAAAAAAAAAAATAAGTATAAAATTTTCAGAGAATTTATCCATGTAAGTTTAATTATTACTAAAAAAATTGAACATTAAGTTTTATTTAAATTAATTGAAAAATAAATAAATTATTTAAATTATTTTTTTCCCTTGGCAAATCTTGACATATGCTTCTGTTTGGCTTCACATAGGGTAGGTTTTTCTTTTTTTGTAAATATTTTTAGGTACCTACTTGAAAATTAACTTCGGGTAGCTTGTTTTTGACTGGATCATAATTTATTATTTACTTTAAAAGTTCTATTTTCCAATTGATGATATCTTTTTTCTTATACCTATTTTTCAAATGCCATTGCTTTGTCGCTTTCGAAAATTGGACATCCCCACCAATAAGTTTTCGCTCAGTATAGAAGTTATGATCCAAAATTGCAAGGATGTACCGGATATACATACCGTTGTAAGAAAAATGTACCCTCTTGGGTACATATTTCAGTCGAACATTATGATAACTTTCTAAACTGTTTATATGGTAATAATTTGAGGTATGTTTCAGGTAATTCAGAAACATCTTGTTCATAATTTCTTTCTGAAGTACCAGATAATCTTGAGAACCAAAGCGGATCCACTTGATATCTTAAACTTCTTCATCAGATAATGGCCTGTGTTAACATTTTTTTTTTCGCCGTTCTCATTGGTCCACTCATGAACGTTACAAACATGATTTAATAGTGAGGTAAATTTTTCAATGAGTATTTCAGGATTCCATTGGCAGGTTTCAGAAGACCACCACAAATAAATTATAATTGCTTTATTCCATTTGCTCAATAGTTTTGATTTTTTTTCAGCTTGATCTAATTTTTTCACTAGAAATGAAATTCATGTCGAATATTTGGATATTTTGTTCTTAGCAAAACCCCAACTCCACGATGCCTTTTGTATAAAAAAAGATTTACATTTAGCGTTAAAGTTATTTCTTCTAAGGCATTTTCGCAGGCACTCTTTTCCAAATCTCCTTCCGCCATACCTCGCTGGAGCAACATAAAATTCAGTATTTGCCTCGTTTTCACATTCATTAAAGAGTAAGTGACGTATTTAGCAGAAAACCCAGATGAATCGTATTGCCCGTCTCCTGAAATCCATAACTTGTTTTCTGAATTAGTCTTATCGTAAAGAGTCTTTCTATATTCTATCCAAGAGTTAGTAATAATCGGGTTGATGTTAATTTTAATTGTCTTATAGTAACTTTTGCTTGAAATAAACAGTAGTTTTAAAGTTTTTGCAAAATTAAAAATTGGGAGAAAGTTTATACCATTAAGTAACAGTGGTCCAGTAGCTCCGGTAACCTGCTATACTACAAAGGTAATGAAAACAACAGTAACTTTGGAGTAGGATTTATTATAAATAAAGCGATAAGTAAACACGTCCAAACTATCAAGAGAGTCTCAGATCGGGTTGCTTATCTCGTACTTAAAAGGAAAAGAACATCTTTTAAATTATTCAAGTGTAAGCCCCCACTTAAACATACGACGACGAGAGCATCGAAGTATTCTATGAAGATATCTCAAAGGCTATGGAAGAACATAAAACTCGCCTTACTCTAGTAATAGACCAATGACATCAAAACACAGATAGACCGAACAATAAACAAAATTTTCGTATGACAACATCTCTCTGTCTCTTTTGGATCTTTGTGCTATCCCCACCACTGAGAATGCCAAATTTTGTCTTGAATCCCTAAATAATATATTTTTCTCCTTTTCTAATTAACGTTTTCAATTTTATTTCTGAACTCAATTTGGCAACAGCAGATTGTAGCAAAACACCGCCCAGAAGCGGCTTGTTGAATGGCAGGCAGGTGTTGGTTGGAGTAGCTAGCTATCTTTATCGCAAACAGGGATTATTCATTAGCGTTAAACAAGAAACGACCAATACGATATTGGTACTCCTAGAATAAAGGGCTCGTATCGAATATTTTCAGTTTATTTGTCAATTTGTTATTTTATTTATTCATCCAATTAAATTTTGAGATTTATTCACGTGTGGGCGGGGTTTTTTACACCATTTTGAGCAAAGATGTCTCCCCACCTCGACCCCGCGAGCAACTCATCTCCCCTGGCCCATGGGTGGTCTTGTCAACACAACAAATATCAGTTTATGAATGGGATGATCCGTCTATCTGTGTTTTGATGTCATTGTAATAGACCGATCTCCTATTACCTGGACTGCGCGCGTCACTTGTAGGCTACAGGTGAGCGTCCAATGGGAAGCAAGTTTGTGACAGGCTTGCGTCATATTCTTATTCAGCGGCCAGTTCAGAATGAATTGTTCCTTCTTTCTTTGTAACGTGTAACTTGACAAAGAGAAAACTAATACTTCACATATTACTTGAACTCACCGCAGTTTCGTTTTAAGGTTATGTTAGATTATACTTGACATATTCCTTTGCAATTTCATTGAGCGATGTTGCCGGATGAAACATTTATCAAAATAAAAGTGCAAACGATGTTCATCCACTTTAATGCTCTTCTTTTGTCTGATTTAAGGCGTTGTAAAACACTTGACACTATATCACTTCTTTAATGTTATAATGTTCGATTTGTATTGTCTACATTTGTTCTGCAACAATACAATCTGGCTACACTGCAGCCTACGAGTTGCGCGCGCATGTCATCTTTTATTGCTTTCTAACTTGTATTTATTACAATTAAGTTCTCTTTTTCTAATCATGCGAGATAGGTCTATTGGAGATTTCAATGCCAAAATTGGTAAAAAGCTGAATAAAGAAGAGACTGAAATAGGGGAATTTGGGTACGGTGAGAGGAACGATAGGGGAAGTACCTTGATGAACTATCTAGAAGAAAAACATCTATATGCGATGAACTCGTTCTATAAGAAGAAACCGCAAAGAAAGTGGACATGGCTCAGCCCTAACGGAACAGCGAGAAATGAAATTGGCTACATACTGACCACTGAAAAATATATTATTAAAGATGTAACAGTCCTGAACAGATTCACCACAGGCAGCGATCACAGAATGGTCAGAGCAAAAATATGTATCGATGACAACTTTGAAATGAAAAGAAAAACTAATGGAAACAAGGGACAACTAGACATGACCAAACTTGCACAAAATAAAACCATATACAAAGAGAGACTGAAGGAACAACTGACCCAGAACTTGAACAGCAATAATGAAAATATAGATAAAATATACGATACATTAGCGGAAACCATGGTTAGGGTAGGAAACGAAATCGCACAAAAAGATAAAAAGAAGGTAGATTGCATATCAGAAGAGACAAAGAAACTCATGGAAAGAAGGCGGAAACTGAACGAAGAAGGGAAAAGTAAATCGATAGAATATACAGAAATCAATAAGACTATCAGGAAAATGATAAAAGAAAACAAAAGAAAGAACCAAGAAATAGAAATAGAAAGAGTCATAGAGAATAACAGAAATATTAAATGCCTAAGACCAACACTAGGAAGATACGAAATAAATAAAATAAAAGACAAGAACGGCGTAGAAACTAATATTAAGGAGGATATCATAAATATCACACAACTGTTTTATACAGAACTATATCAAACAAAAAGGGAACCACCGCAAGAAACCATAAAACAACTACAAACTAAAATAAAGAATGTAAACTCAGAACTACAACCCGAAATAAGCAAATCGCAAATAAAGAGGGCTCTGAAAGAAATGAAAAACAGCAAAGCACCTGGAAAAGACGGAGTCACGGCAGAAATGCTAAAATACGGTGGAAAAACGGTCATCAATACTCTCCATACCCTCCTAAATAAAATGCTGAAAGAAAAGTAAATTCCAAACAACTGGAAATAATCCATTACATTCATCCTTCATAAGAAAGGTGATAGAACGGACTTGAAAAACTATCGACCTATATAACACTCCTTAATGTAATTTATAAGCTCTTCACAAAAATACTCACCACCAGGCTAACAATAAAATTCGATGGTTACCAATCGAAAGAACAGGCCGGCTTCAGAAAGGGTTTCAGTACAAGTGATCACCTATTAACCATGAAAATCCTAATAGAATGAGCCAACGAATATCACATCCCACTATATATTGCATTTATCGACTTCGGAAAGGCTTTTGATAGTGTTGAACATTGGACAGTAAAGAGCTCATTAATTAATAGCAGAATAGACTACAGATACACAGACCTAATAACCAACATATATAGCGAAGCAACAACAACTATTAAAGTCCATGAGGGAACAAAACCAATACCCATAGGAAGAGGTGTCAGACAGGGCGACACAATATCACCCAAACTTTTCAACCAGGCTCTGGAAGATGTTTTTAAAAAACTAGACTGGGAGGAAAAAGGTATAAAAATATGCGGACAACACTTGAGCAACTTAAGATACGCGGATGATATCGCCCTTATAACTGATAAGAAAGAAGAGCTGACAGAAATGCTGGAAGAACTTGACACAGCAGCTAAAAACATAGGTCTCAATATGAACTACGCTAAAACTAAAACAATAACCAACACAGACGATGACATCGTAATCAGAATAGGACAGGCAAAAATAGAACAAGTCGACGAATATATATATCTGGGATAGATTATTAAACTCAGCAAAGGAAACCAAACAGCAGAAATCAAGAGACGAGTTAGATTAGCTTGGGCAGCATTTGGTAAATTAAGCTACATCTTGAAAAATGGAAAATATCCACAATACCTCAAATCCAAAGTTTATAATCAATGTATACTTCCTGTTCTCACTTATGGATCCCAAACATGGACACTTACAAAGTCAAACATGGATAAAACAACAAATGCACAAAGATCAATGGAAAGACAAATGCTACATGTGAAACTGATAGATAAAAGAGGAACGAGTGGATAAGAAATAAAACGAGACTAAGAGACGTTAGAAAGGAGGTAGCAAAATTAAAATGGAAATTCGCAGGTCACAATATCAGACAAAAAGACGACCGATGGAATAAATGTATCTTAAGCTGAAGACCTTGGGAGAATAAAAGAAATAGAGGAAGACCCCAGATGAGGTATGCTGATGACCTGAAGAAGCACGCTGGAACCAGGCAACAGACAGAGAAGAATGGAGAAGACTGGGGGAGGCCTATGTCCAAAGATGGACTGAAGAAGGCTGAATAGATAGATAGATAGAACAGTGGTCCAGATAAAGGAACAGTGAATTTTTGAGAATCTTCATAGGACGACCAATTTTAATAGTGACCGCAACTGCATTTGTATTTTATATGTATTACTGCTCCTGTGGTGAATTGTTTCAATTTTATTGAAGAAGAGTGGCAAATTACACAGTATTCAAAAAGCCTCATTAGCGCATTTTTTTGTTACTATCACATACTCAAAATTACTTGAAGGCTCTTTTATTGCACCTACTTTCTCGTTATTACTTTTCAGTTCCACATCGCTGTTATCATTAGAATCAATTTCAGAAATGGTCACCGAAAATTCAAATTCACTGTCACTTTTTTGCGGACTAAAGAAGAATGAACCGTAGAATCGGAGCTAAAGCTACTTTCAAATAGTAAAGAATATTTGTAAAATACTTCTGAACCTAATTTACACTGGATGCCGATATCTTCAGGCAATATTTTTTGTGCAGTATTTTCATCGATACATGTGTTTACTTATTCCTCCTGAATTTGTTTCACAAGTTTTTCACGAAGATACGTGGAAATTCTTAATATACTTTCCTTTTTAGCACCTTTATTGGATAAAAAGAGAGTCGGAATAACATTCCTCTTCAATGTCATCTTTATCTTCTCATTAGGCAATAAAGTCTTCTTTAAACTTACTATGTCATACAAAGTCATTTTCGTTAAAGTGCACACTAGAAACCACATGGCGATGATTAGGATTAAACTTTTTCCGGTATATGTGATTTTTCCACGCATTGTATAAAGCTGGTTCTTTCTTCGGAAATGAATGCAACGAAACGGAAACACCAGCATTTTTAGGATTGTTATTGCAACACAGCAATTAGGCATTTTTAATGTTATTAGATAAATGAAACATTAAACATTATCAACAAGCAACGAACAAATTAAGCAGAAGAACGTTAATCTATAAACAACACTACTACTGAGCGCGAAATAACATGCGCCTCGCGCCAGAGCCGGCCAACACGCTCGTCGCGTGTGCACGATGAATAGACAATCCTTTATTGAGGTGTATCTACTTATTATTTTGAGTAGCGATGCGAGATTTTCACAAGAGTTCTTAGAATTTTTTTCTTTATTTTTTGAAAGCAAGTTGTAATTTAAGGTCACACCTCCTTTAATGGAGTGGTTTAATCTGTGGTTATCTTATTTTGTGAATTTTCGATTGGTATTGAATTATTTTAATCGCCTTAAATTATTTGGAAAGGTGTATAGCCTGTAGTACTATGTATGCTGTGTTATAATTCAATTCCCATTAGGTCATTAATATTTTTATTAGGGCTTTTTAATTTCAAGCTTGTCAAACTTTCTCTCAAGGTAGAATGGAATCTCTCAATAGGACTATTCGAATTAGGGTCTCGAGGTGTCATATAATGAAATTCGATTTTATGTAAAGAAGATAAATCTGTTACAATTGCATCTTTAAATTCAGTTCCGTTATCAGAGGTAATTCGTTGTGGAATTTCGTGATCACTGAAATATCTTATTAATTGTGATGCAATCTCAACTGAAGTTTTGCTAATAATTGAAATAGCTTGTGCAAACTTCGAAAAGCTGTCAATAACTGTTAGGAATTTTTGATTCGAAACAACGTATGTATCAATATAAAGGTGTTCAAAGGGTTTTGAACCGATTGGAGTTGGTTACATATTTCGCAAGTATGATTGTACGTCTTTTTCTAGATTAGGCCAATAATATCGTATCTTTAAAGACTAAACATTTTCTGTAACTCCGCCTTTAAATGTTTTAGTCTCATGGTATTGTTTGATTTTTTCTTGCTGTTCATCAGTTTCTGTTATGTCTTCAACAAAAGAATTGGAAATACATAACTTGAACGAATTCAAATTGAATGATGTACTTAGAACTCTAAGTATAATAGGTTCTAACGTTTTGTTGTGGAAATACATACAATACGTATTTGGTGGAAGATATTTCTTTATTAATTTAATAATTTGATCCTCTAATGGGTCATTAGGTAAAAAGAATGTTATTCTGGTCTTGTTAGGAAATGGTATAATACTTTCTTTGCGGAGACCATTATTGTTAGAATAGGTATCTAAAAATTATTTGATTAGCAAAATGATTTACATGTTTTTTCGTATAAGGGGCTCCTAGTACCTATAGGGTTTTCAAGAGAAGTGTGAATAGTTTGATCGTCTTCGATTATTTCATTCTCAATTGCATCTTTTTGAACTATATCTTTTTCAATTGTATTTTTCTTCAATCTTTTTGGAGGTATTATCACTTGAGACAAGATTTTAATTTTGGGTTTTATTTTTTCTCTTTGTGGTGAATCAGCTGAAAGAGTAGATTCGGAAAATGGAACATCTTTGTCTTCATCATTTATTTAAATATCTTTACCTTTATTAATAGGTTTCTTTGCTTGTATATGAGGTTTAAAAATCTTAGCATCTTTGAAATATTTTTCAATTATCTCGTCATTATCAAGTGGTGGGTCTTTTAACATTGCTCCTGAAGTTATATGAAACTTTTCATCAGAATCTGATTCTGTACTGGAATCTGATCTGAAAATATTATTTAGTTGTAAATGAAGTCTTGATAATGAGTCTGCATTCATATTAAGAGTTCCTTTCTTGTATTTAATTTCGTAATCATGTTCTGCTAATTTTAATTTCCATCGGATTGATTTAGATCCGGGTTTTTTGAGAGAGAATAACCATTGAAGTGGTTTATGGTCAGATAAAATTGTAAATTTCTGTCCAAATAAGTATGGTCTAAAGTATTTAGTTGCCCATACTATGGCTAGTAGTTCTTTCTCAATTGTGGAATAATCACATTCCACAGGGTTTAATGTACGACTTGCGTAAGCAATTGGTAAATCTGAACCTATTGGTCCTTGTGACAATACAGCGCCAATAGCATAATTTGATGCGTCTGTAGTCAATAAAAATGGTTTTTCTCCAAAGGTCAAAAAAACGTCACTTTGTCAGCACCTGTCAAGATGTTAGAAACGTAATTTCTATGCTGGTAGGCAAATCCAGCGGGTTAACACCTGTCGAGGTGGTAGAAAGTTAATTTCTATGCTGATGGCAACCGCAGCAGTGCCGCTCGTACTTTTACTGCCGCATAACCATTCAGTTACCCCCGATCTTACCCCATTCGTTTGGAGAAAAAATAGCGCGTTGCATACGGAGTAGAAGCACATTTTGTGCTTCAGCAGTATTGCAAGCCTCACTACGTTCGGCTCGCAAACCTACTGCTTCAGCACAAAAAAGTAAAGCTTCTACTCCTAATACAACAATATACTATTATTGAAATCAGGGTGTTGTAAAATAGGATCATTGATTAATAGGTTTTTACAAGTTTCAAAACTTTTTAGAAATTCAGAATCGTGGATTACTTTTTTATCCTTTTTTAAGCAAATTGTCATTGGTTTTGTGATTTTAGCGAAGTTTTTTATGAGCTTTCGATAATATCTTATCAATTCTAGAAATGATTTAATTTCTTTTACGGTTTTTGGGATTGGAATTTTTTTATTGCTTCGTTTTCTATGGGTTTGTATTAATACCATTTGGGTTACTGACATGTCTCAATAATTCTACTGATTTCTTTAAAAATTCGGATTTGTCTCACTGGATTTATAGATCGCATTGTTCTTATCTCTCAAATATCTTTTCAAGATTTGCAATATGTTCTTGAAGAGAAGTGGAAAATATAATAATATCAACCATGTAAACTAGACATATTTTATTTTGTGAACCAATTAGTACGTTGTCCATAACTCTATGAAATGTGGTTGGGGCATTTTTTAATCCAAAGGGCATACGGTTAAATTCATAATGTCCATTTTCTACATTGAAAACTGTATTGCTTATTGAATTTGGATGCATTTCAACTTGGTGGAATCTAGAAGCTAAGTCTAGAGTAGTAGAATAATTACTTCTTCCAAGTCTGTCGAGAATGTCTGTTATATTGGGTAATGGGTATCGATCGTCTATCGTTTTTTCATTAATTTTCCTAAGCATCTAACTTTTTAGGTACAATCCAGACAGGAGATGACCACGGACTAATATGATGGTCGAATAATGTTATCTTCTAACATTTTCTGGTTTTGTTTATTTACTTCTTGTTTATGAATATGTGAATATCTATACGTTTTTGTGTGAACTGGAATTTCGTCTTTGGTCCTAATTTGGTGTTTAACATGATTTGTCAATGATAATTTATCATTTGGTTTGTGAAGGACTCTAAGAAACGAATTCACAAGTTTTTGTAAAGCTTTAATTTTTTACTAAACAATTGATAATTCTCTTCTCAAATGGTTCACATATTTCTTGAATATCATCGATATGACAATCCAATGTGAGGATTTTGTCTTTTAAATTATAAACATTTTACCATTTTAAATTGTATTGATAGTTGATGAAATATAATTATTTTCATCTTCTACAATGTCAGTTATTATTTTAGTTCCGTCTGGAATTCTCGTGAGAAATTCACATTTTTGAACTATGTTAGGAGGTATTTCGATAGTTTGATTTTCAAAGTCGCTTTTAAATTGAAATGGTATACATGTTTCATCATTTACAAGACACATATTTTCAAAATCGATATTTAATTTGTTATCATATAGAGCTTTAATTCCTATAATTCCATCGAAATAATCATGAAATGAAACATGAGCATTTCTACTTCATTTATATTATATTCTTCTAAAATTGGAATTTTAAGTTTTCCTTTAATTATTGTTGTTGTTCCCGTACATGTGGATAGTTTCGATTTTGTATTAGTTATGTACTTATTAAAGTATTTTTCAGCTATGGAAGGTCTTATTAGTGATGCATGACTTCCGGTATCAAATAATAATTTACAAGGTAGAAATTTAATTTCTTTAAAAGGTAATTGATTTATTTGGAATTCATTTAAAGTTAATGCTGATCCGAGGCTTTTAAACAAAAATTTTCGGATTCATCAAGTTCTTGTTGATCAGGATTTTCAAAATCTTGACATTAAAATTCACTTTGATTTTCTTGATTTTCATCAGAGGAAAGGTAAATTTCTTCTTCAAAATTATCATTTTCTGAAAAATCCTGTTCAACTGGAAGTAATTGTGGAATATTATCTTCTTTTTTGATTGCATATTCAACAGGTCTTTTTTGAAAGTTTTGTTCAAAGGCTTGAGTGCGAGGTTGCACTGAAATTCCGGACATAGCTGTCGTTTTGAAAATTATTGGTTTGTTTTATTCTTAAATACATTTGATTGTTTGTTAAAGTTTTTTTCCAAAAGTTTGTGAACTAGAGAACTATTAATATAATAGTAACATAGGGTTTTATAATATAACTCAGACGATGGATTGGTAGTGGAAGTAATTCAACTGTCTGGTCCTCCTGGTTGCCAGACCTCATTCAGCTTGATTTTTTTTTAGAATTACGACGCATAAAAAACGCCAAAATGAGACATAAGCTTAACATTCAATTTATGTGAAATTCATGTTTTTTATTTCAATTTCGCTAGATTACCTCTGACAATGAGAAACCTTTTTTGATATTTTACTCATAATATATCACCAGTTATGGTATCTCATGTTTAACGTACCTACATTCAGGAATATATAAGTGAAACGAGATATATATTTTAGCAAATTTAAATAAGAGCTATTTCTCTCAACTATAGTCAGACACCTTTTATTAATGTCGCGATACTTTTTGGTAGGAAGCGGTGCAATATACCTTTTCTCTGGAGTTTTATAATTTCATTCAGTATATGCGATATAATGAATATTTAAGCAAAAATATGTCTCGTTGGTCGTAGCCCGAAGCCGCACGGGGTAAAGCCGCTTTAGAGCTTCAAAGCGTAGAAATGTCTACGTGCTCTTTTTTCAAGAAAAATAACAAAATGCAGGTCTTGATACTAAAATAATCCGGTATAAAGTAGATTAAGGAGGAAATATGAGAAAATTTTTATCAAAAATAAAAATATTGCAATATTTTATAATCTTTTTAATTAATCAAGTAAATATTTTATGTAATAAATGTACCTAATCAAAACACAATTCACAACTTTTGATATAAAGGCAAAATAGGTTTTTTGCTTTTAAAATACATTAAAGAATCCGCAAACAACGGGGAAATTTATCAAAGCAGCGAAACGAGACTAAATCCTGATTTAAGAAGTTAAATCAAAGCGCAAGAGATTCAAAGCAGCAAAGCCGAGTATGTAAATGATTCGTGGGAAGACGTAACCCAAGATAATGTACTCCTTAAATTGAAACCCCTTCGCCGCTTGGACCAGATTCTCGAATATAGACCTTTTTAGATTTGCATTCGGTATTTACATAACTTAACTAAAGAAAATTCAACAAAGGAAATCGAATTATTAACAGTAACGATAAAAATAATAACAAGTCATACTGACAAAAAAATAAAGCCCATTCTGTTTCTATCCATTACGTTTGAAACAAATTACATATTATAGAAAAATCGATTCTTATAACTTTACAAACATGCTTTTTTAAAGGTCAAATAAAAATTAAAATATTGTTCCATACATTTTTAATGTTTGGGTCATTTATTATAGACTTTTCACTACGTGGCTATCTTGATTAGGCTTTGCCTAAACCTATACACATGCACATTTCAAAAATCTTTACCTTTAACGATCTGAATTGAAAATTATTTTTGTCCCAACAAGAACTCACACTATCAGAAACTTCGATTTCCACTGATTAAGGACATTATATATGTCCAATAAAATTCAAATCCCTATACATTCAAATTATTAAAAAGACTTTCAGCTGATGGAAAACTTTAAAAGGCAAATTAAAATGCATGCACTCGCAAGTAAAGTCTTTGGGGAACAACACGTCACCTCCGTCCCAAAAATATATTCACCGTCGAACTTTATAGGAAGGTGCTTATCTGCCAGGAGGCACTCATTCATATGGATTTGGATCGGGATTTGGAGGCAGCAAATCGATATTCACTTGCAGCAAACAAAAATCGCATTTTCAAACTAAAACGTTTTATCAACCAAAAAATTATAATTGAGAAGCCGGAATTAGTCTTTGACCCGAACGAGGAAAATATTCCGCAATGGTTTTCAAGATTTTCCTTTTTCAGTTAATTCAGGATTTGCATTTTAATTGCTTAGATGATTAGGAAAACTGTTAATTTTATTTTTCCTTTTTCCTAATTCATTCGAAAAATAGTATTTTCAAGATCGTGAAATTCTGTTTATTAAATCGCGACAGATATTTTTTACGTGATTGAGGAAAACTCTGACTTTTACTCAATTTATTCAGGGATCTGCTCTATTTGAAACGCAAGTGAAAAATCAAATTTATGGTTTCTATGCTCACTTATTTGTTTAGGCCCAGGTCCCATCCGGATAGACTAAAGACCCAGTCGGCAATTTCGGAAACGATGTGTGTTCGACCGTTACCATTATGATCCACAATTTCTCAAAAAAATGTTTTTAGGGCACTAAAGTACGGCGCCAACGTAACAGAACAATATTAATATATTGTTCCATTTCTTTCGGGAATTTACGACTAAAAGATAGAAATAATAGAGGGTTTGGTAAATTGGGTAAAGCAAACAAAAATATTCAAAATATGGACAATATTACTTTCTAAAACAAGATAATAAGTATTATTATGTAAAGTAGTTTTTCTTGTTTCCTTGCTTTTACGGTTTAACCTCGTTTCACAATTCATTGAGAAAAACCGTGTTTGAACAGCTTTGCACATTATTTAAAAAACAAGAATGAATGAATGAATTATTGAATTGGGGATATTGTTACACTGCGACCTGCATTAATCTATTGTGTACCCCTTCTGGGTACTTTGGTTCATAGGATTCGCAATCAAAGCCCCTCATCCAGCTTTAAAGCTTTTATGAAAGGAAGTAGACTGGATGGTTTTACGGATGCAATTTCTTCCCGTCCAACGGTGCAGCATCCGAAGCAAGCCATTCATATTATTATGTTCACGATCACCTCGCACTCCGTGAAAAAGTGTTCTGGATTTGCCTCCCCTTCCTTACAAAACCGGCCGGCAGTCCTGGTTTTTGATTTCAATTCTCTAAAGGTGCCCTCTTAACTGGCAGTGGCCTGTGAGGAATCCAGTGAGAATGCAAATATTGTTTCTACTCAGTGATTAACCCTGGAAGATGTGACCCTGTGAATCGTTTCTCTAAATTATATTTTATGATCATATTATTCCTGGGGAGCTCGAGGAGCAAAATAAGCTTGGTTAGGAATCTCTCCTTCCAAGCCAACCTCCTTCGCCAGCTCCCTCCCTCGTGTTTCAACTTATTGCTCATCTAGCAGCCACCTCCAGCATGATGTGAAGAGATGCAAGGTGAACAATTGTTTTCATGGCTACTTTGGGACAAGTTTTCATTGCGACCCTAATGTATGTGCCTGTCAGGCGTTGTAGTTTGTTAATAGCTACTTTTATATTCTGCTTCTCAACTTATTACCTTGCCAAAGGGGCACACTAATTTATTACTACACAGAAAGATGGCTGAGGCTGAGGTACTCCAATGACCAATATCGAGCAATGGGGTAGTATACTATGTATCAAAATCAGTAAAAAAAACTGCTCGACATTATTCTATAGGCTGCATGGTGATGGTATAGTGGGATACTAAATTATTTTCCAGCATAGTGTCTACAAAATTAGTCAGAGAAAAACAAACTGTAATTTGAATTTAGCGCCACAGCGGAGACCAATAGTATTCGAGCCGCTGACCAACTGGCAACGCTGCTCAAAACGACAGCTGACTTTAGCAGTTCAACGACGTGTGGAGTCGTGTGAATCGTGTGACATTGTGTTACAGTAAAACCGGGAACACACCTTCGACACGGTACGTCACGTTACGAGCTGGCACGTGCAGTACTAAAAGTGAGGTCTTCAATTTTACGTGTATTTTTATTTAATGGATCTCGATCACAGACGCAACACGGAACGGTATAGCCAACGCAGTACGCTGACGTCACATAACACACGTGTTTCCACTTGTCGTTGATTTGTAGAAAACTACCCATTCCGCACAAGCGTGCTGGGTATGCAAGCAGTTTTGCTCAAAATTGTGTATGTTTGTCTGGTTAGTGTTTGTAGTTTGAAAAACGAAAATGGAGGAATTATTAATTGAAAAATTACAGGAACATGAGACATTATTTTTCGCCTAATGATTCTCGTTCCGGTAATCTCATGTACGCCTAATGTCCTATGACTCAGTGGCGGCTCGTGTTGCGCAGGGTTGCCGGATTTGAAATTATTTATGAATAAAAAAGGAAACACCTAGGGGCGGGGCTAAGAGGAAATTTAAAAAAAAATCCAAAGGTATTGCGGTTTTTACGAAGCAATTGATTACACTAAATAGTACGATGCGTCGAGTATATCACTATACGCAGTAGTTAAAAATCACTTGTATACTACCCCATTGGAGCTTCGTTTTCAGGGTGATCGACTAACTCTCACAGCATAGAGTGGGGTGGGTTAAACAAAAAACAGAAAACACTCAGTCTTAATTGGAAACACTGCAAAATGAAATGAAATCGCTTAAAATTCAGTCTGATGCATAATTTTTATTTGCCATGAAGAATAGTTATCAAAGGCAGCAATCAGCTGAGGCGCACCAAAATTGAATTAACCTAACTTTGGGCTTCAGGGTTCAACCCTTGTAAATAATAAACAGTCCATGAGCTGAAATTAATTGAGCTGTGATAAAATTGGCAGAATTACAACCACAATTAGTAATTACCTACATAACATCATCAATAGAGTTTAAATAAGTAAGTACTACTAAGCTGAAGTAGTTAGGTAGGGTAATTGGTATAACCTTAATACTTCAACCAAAGGGGTAATTGTAAGTCAAAGTGAAATAATATGAAATGTAATGTACTTATCATATAATGGTTTGGTCATGTAATGGCTTTCCCGTATATTTTTGCACCCCACCTGCAGCCTTTACCTTTACAGGTAGATGATAGGTGTAAATACAAAAGTTATGTAGTTTAGAGCTAAATTTTTAGAATTCATCGTCAGAAACCAAAATGTATGAACAGAAATTTGACAATTATGCGTACTTTCAACTGTTTCCAAATGAAATGCCGTATATTTGATTCTATATTCTTGAAGAGCACAATTCCAAAAATATATAGTTTGTCTATGTTTGGTTGAGCCGTGTCCAACATATTTGGCTCTAAATATTTTAGATATACTATCAGAGAAACCCAGCGCCTCATATTTTATCGGCAGCTGTCACCCTGGTTCACAAAATCTATGGCAGTAGGATAGTATTTTTACCTACGAGCGTGCGGTAAAGTGCATTTTACCGCACGTTTTTGAAAATGGAAAGTATCACTTTACCGCACACTATGCGGTAAAGTTAACTTTACAGCATAGTGTGAGGTAAAGTTAACTTTACAGCATAGTATGCGGTAAAGTGCACTTTACCGAACACTTTGTAGTCCACTTTACCGCATAGTGTGCGGTAAAGTAGAATTTGATATTTATAATCAAAATTCCTTTCTTTTCCAGAAAATGGATTTTTGATCCTTTCTAAATTTAATTCTATTCCATTAATTATTCTGATTCATTAAATAATTTTATAAATGCTTTTTTTGGAGATGTAGATGCTCATAGGTAAAATTTTGTACCTAACACATGCGGAAAGTGCCTTTACCGCCCTTAACGGCTTGACCGAACTCCGCTTCGCGTCGTTCGGTCAACTGCCGTTGCGTGCGGTAAAGTATCACTTTCCGCATTTGTTAGGTAAATAACTATTACAATTGACGTGTCTCGTAATACCTGGTGTACGCGCGCAACTCGTGGATTGCAGGTGAGCGTCCAATGAGAATCGAGTTTATTACGGGCTTGCATCATATTCGTATTCAGGGACGAGTTCAGAATTAATCGTTCCTTCTTTCTTTGTAACGTGTAATGCAAACTAACACTTTACGTATTACTTGAACTTACTGCAGTGTCGTTTAAGCGAGCGTTTAAAGTTATAATATGTTAGATTATACTTGACATATTTCTTTGCAATTTCATCGTGCAATGTTGCCGGATGAAACATTTATTAAAATAAAAGTGCAAACGATGTTAACATACACTTTAAATCTCTTTTTTTGTCTGATTTAAGGCGTTGTTAAACACAATATAGGCACAATACAGGGTGTCCCACGGTGGATGGCGTATTAGACGTTTATGGAGAACTAAAAAGCGGATCATTTTGAAAATTTGGCAACCGGGGTAAACAGCCATGATCTACACTTTAAAAATATTTTTGTTTATGCGGTGTTGCCGCTTCTACTCTAAACCAGTGGCAACAACGCTATTTTAAATGGAATACCCTGTATGTGATTACATATTTTGATTCTACGTAAAATTCTGAGCAGATTTCATGTGATATACCCTATACCTAAGTTCAACTGTTTTGGAATTATTGACAGTTGAAAATTGACTTTTTGCAACTTTGACAGGCTGTAAAACCTGAACGGTTAATTTAAGAGAAAAAACAATTTCACATTCCTATCTTACAGTTTCATGAACTATCATTTGACACCAACTTTGAATTTACCCGGAGATTAAATTTAATTGGAATTTTTAATCATGGATTAAATTTGAAGTTGGTATCAAATGATAGTTTATAAAAATCTAAGATAGGAATGTAAAATCGGGTTTTCTCTAAAATTAACCGTTCAGGTTTTACAGCCTGTCAAAGTTGCAAAAAGTCGATTTTCAACTGTCAATAATTCCAAAACAGTTGAACTTAGGTATAGGGTATATCACATGAAATCTGCTCAGAATTTTACGTAAAATCGAAATATCTTATCGAATATCGAAATCGAATATCGAAAAATCTTTTACCTTAAATATTGAGGGTTGAAAATAAAATTGTATACAAACCTCGACGAAAAACTTCATTGCTGTCTCGAGGTTTAGGGTGTCCCACGGTGTATGGAGTATTAGACGTAAATGGAAAACTAAAAAGCGAATCACTTTGAAAATATGGCAACGGAGATAAACGATCATAATCTACACTTTAAAAATATTTTTGTTTATGCGGTGTTGCCGCTTCTACTCTAAACCAGTGACAACATCGCTATTTTAAATGGAACACCCTGTATATGATTGCATATTTGGATTCTACGTAAAATTCTGAGCAGTTTTCATGCGATATACCCTATACCTAAGCTCAACTGTTTTGGAAATATTGACAGTTGAAAATTGACTTTTTGCAAATTTGACAGGCTGTAAAACCTGAACGGTTAATTTTAGAGGAAAACCGATTTAACATTCCTATCTTAGATTTTTATAAACTATCATTTGATACCAACTTTGAATTTAATCCATAATTAAAAATTCCAATTAAATTCAATCTCCGGTTAAATTCAAAGTTGTTGTCAAATGATAGTTTATGAAAATCTAAGATGGGAATGTGAAATCGGTTTTCCTCTGAAATTAACCCTTTACGTTTTACAGCCTGTCAAAGTTGCAAAAAGTCAATTTTCAACTGTCAATATTTCCAAAACAGTTGAACTTAGGTATAGGGTATATCACATGAAATCTGCTCAGAATTTTACATAGAATCCAAATATGCAATCACATACAGGGTGTTCCCTTTAAAATAGCCATGTTGCCACTGGTTAAGAGTAGAAGCGGCAACATCGCATAAACAAAAATATTTTTAGAGTGTAGATTATGGTCGTTTATCCCGGTTACCAAATTTTTAAAATGATCCGCTTTTTAGTTCTCCATAAACGTCTTATACGCCATGCACCGTGGGACACCCTGTATATAACCGCTTGACCAGTAATGGAGCATTTTCCGTCTCGGATTTTAATATAATATCCCGTAGTCCAAGGGAAATTGTTCCTACCTTTTTTTTATATATATTTTTTTAATAACTCCTTGAGAGTTCTGCAATCTGCCCAGTGGGCAATGAGCGTTATTTATGACAAGAAAGTAGGGGCATGTAGAGTATCACCCCAGTGAGTGATCTCTTAAAAAAAAAAAAAAAAACTATTCAAAATATCTACAGTTTGTTTGTCTTATCGGGGTCCTGTAGCCAGGTCGGATGGCAGCCGGCGTTTCAGTCTACGCACTCCATTGTTGTCGGGGACAGTTAACTGGTTGGCCAACACATTAGGATGCACTAGCACCTGTTGAACGTACTTCGCACTATATCGATGTATGGCTTCCTTGCCTGATTCCAGAGGGATGTCATACTGGATCACTACATTGGATACGTAATAAGGCGCGTCAACGATGGCACGCAAAACCTTGTTTTGGAACCTTTGCAGGATGTCAATGTTTAAGCTACTAGCGGTACCCCATAGCTGAATGCCATAAGTCCAGATGGGCTTAATGATGGACTTGTATAGTAATACCCTGTTATCCAGAGATAATTTTGATTTACGCCCAATGAGCCAATAAATATGGCTTAGTTTGAGTCCTAGCTGCTTGCGTTTGGTGAATATATGTTTTTTCCATGTAAGGCGGCGCTCTAAGATGCCGAGATATTTAGTATCTTCGGCTTGTGAAAGTTGAAGGTTATTGATCTTTACTGGAGGACTTGTTTCTCTGCGTTAATGTGAATGTCACATGCGTGGATTTAGTTTCATTAGCTTTAATTCGTCATCTCTTGAATTAGTGCTGAATTCTATTTAGGTTTGCTTGAGGATTTCTTGAGGCTGATATTGGATCAATATGAGATGCCAGAATAGCGGTGTCGTCGGCATATGCTGCTACCGTGGTAGTCCTTGTTGTTGGTAGGTCTGCTGTATACAAGAGGTATAATATTGGACCCAGAACACTGCCCTGAGGAACGCCCGAGTATAGATTGAATATCAGTGACTTCGACTCCTTGTTTCACCATGAAGTGTCTGTCTGACAGATAAGATTTAAGTAGTTGGAAGTAATGGTAAGGGAGGAACTTCTTTAATTTGACTTGTAGTTCCGTGTACCAAACCTTGTCCAAAGCTTGGGATATATCAAGAAAAGCAGCTGAACAATATCTTGTAGCGTTTAGATCTCTGTTTATTTGGTTGTCGAGCCTGTGCACTTGCTCTATTGTTCCATGCTTGTCACGAAATCCAAAGTGGTGTTCTGGGATTATTTTCTTGTCGTCTATTATTATTTTAATATTAAGTCTTTAAAAATACATCTTCTCAAACACTTTGGAGAGCATGGGTAGTAGGCTTATGGGCCGGTAGGAAGAAACATCTCCTGGTTTTTTCCCCGGATTTGAGGATCATGATGATTTGGGCTGTTTTCCAAGTGCTTGGGAAGTAATTTAACGCAATATTGCATTGAAAATAACAGTTATCAATTTTATGCACTTCTCTGATAGTTCTTGCAAAATTTTGCAAGAAATGAGGTCAAAACCGGCTGCTTTTTTAATGTTGATTTCGTTCATTATCAATCGCTTCATTTGTTTAGCAGTAAATCTATTATGAGGCAGATCCATTTGGAATGGCACATCTAAGAAGTTGGTTATTTCGTTTTCTTCTTCTAGGGATAGTTCCGAAGAAAAGGGCTGAAATACCTACTTTTTCAAGTGATTGGAAAAACCTTCGGCTTTTTCTTTATCGTTTCTGGCCCAATTATAGTCATCAGTTTTAATGGGTGGGTTATGTTGTTGGCACCTTTCGAGCTTCCTTGTGACTTTCCAGAGCGAATAATCTGTGACATCGGTTGGAGTTAGGCTTTCCAGGTATTCTTGAAGTCCTTGGTTTTGTTTCTCCTGAATTAGGTTTTTCAATTCGATGGTAGCTTTGTTAAGTTTTCTCTTATTTTCCACCGTTCTCGCTTGTTGCCAATTTTTTCGCAGCTTCTGCTTAATTGTGGGAGACACGTAGTTGCCTCTTTGGGACTCTTTATATTCGGGAGTAGCATACCATGCTGCATCTTGTATGTCTTTTGTTAAGGTCATGGCTGCTGTTTCTATGTTTAGCTTAGTTTTAAGGGGTAGATTTAAAAAAATCAGAGTCTAGTTTCTCTCTGAAAAGTGACCAATCAGTTCTATTATTATGCAATGAGGGTGGCTTTTCTTTGATTAGGATATCAGAGTGAATTGTCACTATCACTGGCCGGAGGATAAGTCAAAGCACGATTCGGCTTTGCATTTTTTTTGTGTCGATGCCTCTCGTAACGCAAAAGTCTATGGCATCAGGGATTTTGTTTCTATCTGATGGCCAGTAGGTTGGTTGGCCGGTGGAGATTTGTTTTAAATTTTTCGCTTCCATTGCTTTGACTAATTCTCTGCCTTTTGGGGTTATCAATCTTGAGCCCCATATTGGGTGTTTCGCATTGTAGTCTCCTGCGGCAATAAATTTATTACCTAATGTATTGAAGAATTCTTCGAAGTGTTCTTTTTTGTTGTTGTGTCTAGGAGGACAATAAATGTCATACTTATTGGGAGCATTGTGCTCATTTGCTGCATGAAATGGTTAAGCATTTCTTCGAGCTTAGTTATGTTGTTGGCGGGCTGGTTAGTTACTGGTACTGTTTGGCTATGGGGATTTTGTATTTTATTCCTACCTGATATCTTTTTTTTATATTTTTTTTTCTGTATGAATTATCAATAGGAAATTTGGAAATAGGAAATGTACTTTATTTTATGTATATTTGTTTTTGTAATAATAATTATGCTTTGTTTTTATACTTATTTTTTTCGCACAATGACTTGTTTAAACAATAATTAATCCAGAAAATCAGTTTGCTTTTGAAATTTGCCCAAGTGCTGTCCTGATTTTTCACGTCACAGCCGCCGAAACCGCTCCTTCGGAAGCCAAATTTATTAATAACCAGCATGAGGGTTTTTCATTCGGGCTTAATAGCCGTCGTAAGTTGGAATTTCTTCCTGACGTTTCGATAGCACGCGTGGCTAGCCTCTTCAGGTGGTTACATGTCCGATTCTGGTAGCAGACTGACGTATTCCCGACCGTAAGTTGTATTTATGTGTGAGTGGTTGTGGTGGGGGAGGGGCGGGGCTTCGCGGCACTTGGCTAATCTCAACTCTCCCTGTACTCAATGGGATCTGTCTTGCATTTTTGAGGATCGGATTTCAGATTTCCAGGTCTGGATTGGATATCCTGGAGTGAGTAAGATGATACTCTACTCTTTAGGGCAGCTTTTAACTAATGATTAAATAAAAAAAAGTCAGAATCTACTGTGGGAAGAAAACGTGTGCAGCAACTTACCACATGGAGTTGTAAACATCCGAATTAATCGGCGAAATTTATAACACTACGAAAACGTAAGGCAAAAGGCAACTAAATGTGTTATAAATTCAATTGAGAATTTAAGGTCAAAATCCCACAAGGGCAAAGACAATCTTCAAATTAAAAGACCTTATTTCTCCAACGTCCAGATGTGAAAAGAAATGTGCTACACATAAGATTAATAGGCTAACCTAAAGGGGGGATTTCAGAAATGATTCAGAATAACGACAAACATCAAAAATTAATCGATAGAATTCTTACTTACCAAAAATTGCACACAACAATATAATCCGAGTAAAATGACAACGGCTGACGAATAATGTTATTAACAACAAATAATTATCCCATAAAACAATCATAACTTGAAGAATACAACATAGAGTAAGTGATCCGTTTGCAAATTAGAGGGCTTAAAAATGAATCGACGATACTAAAAACATTACTAATCGACAGCCAGTTGACAGAATTAATGACACTTCAAAAGTCAAAAAAACCGAAAGCAAGGACAGCGCAGAAAACATCTCAAAGACTATCGAACCGATGATTGACCCGGGCTTCACTAGAACTTGCACCGAGCCTAATAACTCAATAACCGAACAGAGTAAGTACGAACGAAGCAGCTCTGTACATACACTTGAAAACGGATTTGATCTGGGAACAGAACCCCAAACGAAATATTTTTGACAAATGAATATTTATTTGTTTATGAAAATCAGATGATGGAATTTCAAATTGGAATCAAAATATTGATTTGTTTTGATTTTGAAATTGAACTAAAATATGGATTAAAATCGAGAAAAAATCATTACAGCACAGGAACTAGTAACAAACGAAAATAGAATTTGATTATTGAAAATTAGGAAATTTACAGGATCCGCAACCCTTGTGATTGTTGTTGAAATTTTATAGAGAAAACGTTAACAAATTTAAGGGAATTTTGAATAGAGAACTGAAAGTAGGTAAGAATTAGTTGTGCAATTTTGGCCTGTTACAATATTTAGAATTTGCCGCCACAACAGTGATCATGTGACCAATGCCAAAATGTAGCAATAATATATTTTATGTCATACCAATACATTATTGTGTTTTTATACCTTAGGTACCATCTACATAATTAATTACTTTATGCCCGTGCGGGCATAAAGTACACATTATGGCCCGCGCGGGCATAAAGACGCAAAAAACAGTTTTCAATTAACTTATTCTTTATTAACAAAATATAAATTTACGCTTATAAACATATTATTTTTGTCAAAAAATGATGATTTTGCACACTGATGACAATTTGCAGTGACGTTTTTTACCCAGGTACCTATTTATTATTCACAACCAACTGGTATGACATAAAAGTTTGTATGCACCACGGGTACTAATAGATATATACCCTCGGGCGACTTACGAACCCTCGGGCCAGAGGCCCTCGCCTTTGTAAGACTCTCGCCCTCAGGGCATAATCATCTACTTAGTACCCTTGATACATAAATAACTATTAGAAAATTGTTGTGTCATATTTATTCCCTCACTCTATGTTGTTGTATGCATTTTTGGTAGGTGCAATTTTTCACATTGAAATTTCGCTTGGCTTGAAATCTGCTCAAAGTCACGTTCGAAAGAGGGAATGGATTTTCTCTACGATTATGGTATTTTCCTAGGTTTAGTACCACAATCCCGCCGATATTTGTGTACCTTGTCACTATAAGTTTTTGGCCTCCTAAATTTTTCAAGTGCGTGATCCTAAGACTTTTCTCATTAACCATAACTAGAAAGCCACCCTGAGGCACAGAGGATAAACCATTTTCAGTTATTGGCACGAATAATAGGTAAGTATAACTAAGAATCATCATGACTTCAATATCACAAAAATTTCTTCAGTGTCAACATTTTCGTTGTTTCTCTCATTTCTCGCATCTCGCATCAGCAAATCGAATTATGTAAAAAGGCTCTATAAAACTGAATAAGTTTTGCGCTCAAATTGAAACTCTTGACAAAAATGAAAAACGAGCAAAAAAAATAAATAATAGGCGAGAGGTTGAAATATCAAAAGCTAGAATGTCGAACCTTTAATAAAAGATAAAATTTTGCCGTCGTAGCTTTAACAAGCACTTTAGCGCGTCAAAACGAATGTAATAGAAGTTAAGTGGTCAGCAATGTCAGACGGGCAGAGCTAGAGAAGAAAAGAAACGTTTTCCGTTCGCTTTCGATCTTGTTTCCTGTCCGTTATTTTCTTTTTCGCCCGTCCTTCGGCACTGATATATTATTCTTTAATAGCAATAAATATGGTATAGAATTTAGGAAATTTGTACAGAAGTGGAAGAGAACACTGGTACATTGTTTAGATAAAAGATAAAACTAGAAGGAACTTTTATGGCAAATTAGATGACACCATAAAACAACCATAATACATCAAAATAGTCATAAAACGTTCATTTATCGAACTAATTTTTACTATCACGTTACCATTAAGCTATAAAGAATGTCATGAAGTAAAATTATGGGCTTTAGCTTACGATATTTTAAATTGTAATATAAATAACAACTTGTTTGATATTTTATCAATAGTTCCAAGAAACTTTGAACGAAGATTAATCCAATAATTTCCAATTTGTCATCAACTAAGGAGCCTAGTTTAGGTCCTGCCTTCAAATTGGAGATTTAATTAGACCAACTGACGCTTGTCCCAAACTGTAATAATCGTTCTCGCCTGAGACGCTAATAAATCCGATTAGATGACAGTTCAATTTTAGGGGTATAAGACGAATATTTCAAAGTACGTTGACACTTCCTTGTGATATTTGGTAATGGTTGGAAATAGCTACTAATAAGATAAATTAGGAGCAAATGATTGATTTTGGTAACTTCAACATTGACTGATATGAAAACAAAATAAACTTCAGGGGAATGCTAAAAGTTGACGATAACTTGGACAATATCGCCGGCTGAGTTTAAGCTAATAAACCTCTAACATATCATAAAGTAAAAGTTATACCTACTTTCAACAGTCCTCGATATTTATTGAACTTCAAAACTTATTCTTAGCACTACTTTCTGTTAAAAGAATTACGTTTACTTTTTACTTCCATATATTTCCACCTTTCAATGTTTTCACTACAGGATAGGATATAGTTATGTTTTAAATTAAGCAACTTATGTTTTTAAAAGACTTTATTACTTAAATAAATAACGTGTGAACCCAGTGAAGCGAATTAAAGAACTAAACTATTATTGCTCTGCTCGAATTTATTTAAAAGAATAAATGCTGAGCTAGATTATGACTAATTGTTATTATAATAACAATAACTTATAATAACCTATCATGATACAGGAACAAAAACAAAACCTGTGAGTAAGCTGCTCAAAATTTAGAATTAGGAAACCATAAACAACTCGCTTACTGTGTACAAGGCTCTCCCCAGTAAATACACCCTCAACGCCCTGCGAAATTCGAGAAAAGATGCAATGGACCTGATGTTAGGCGGTAGATGATTATGCATCTTTTTAGCATTATAAAGTATTGAACTTTTAACTAACTCTGAGCGCGGGATTGGCAGATAAAGATCCAACTCTGCGTTCCTCAGTGGATAATTGTGAGATGGCCTCTCTGAGATAGCTAATATTAAGTGCATACGAATTAAGTAGACGGATTCGAAAATAAATAAAGATGGAAGAGTCAATATACTAGACTTGATAAAAAATTCCCGGCAGTGAGTTCTACTACCAAGTCCCAAAGAATAACGAAGAGCTCTCTTCTGCAGTCTAAAAATGCGTTCAAATTGAGACGCACAACACGTGCCCCAGAATGGAAGGGCGTAACGTAAATGCGACTCAAAAAGAGCATAATATACCATCCTGCAAGTTGCCGAGTTAAGCTCCCTGGAAACAGATCTCAGTGCAAAACAGGCCGAACTTAATTTCTTTGCTAAGGCGTCGATATGCAGGTCCCACTTTAGAGATTTATCAACAACAAGCCCCAGGAATTTCACGGAATCAACGGCCTCCATGGTATTGTTATCCAGTACTACAGATTGGAGCGAAGCTCTGTAAGATAAAACTTTGGTTTTAGAGAGGTTGAGGCACAGGAGATTTGAGTCACACCATGATTTGATGGTGATTAAGTCACTAGATACGGTTCTATGGAGTTCCGTAATATCCGGGTTGCTCCAAGTGAAACTAGTATCGTCTGCGAAGAGACAAACTTTGCCGCTAATATCCAGACTAGCAATGTCGTTAATAAATAGCAGAAACAAAATAGGGCCAAGAACTGAACCCTGAGGCACACCACATTCAATTGGTTTACAAGAGGACATGGTCGAGTCCACCCTCACAAGCTGACTTCTGTTATCAAGATAAGACTTAAACCATTCGAGAGCCATTCCTCTGAAACCGTAGAACTGTAATTTGTTAATTAAGATATTATGATTAACACAGTCGAAAGCTTTGGAGAAATCACAGAAAATTGAGGCTGTAGAGTGGTGGCAGTTCAGGCTCGAGTATACATTATTGAAAAGGGAAAACATTGCATCATTAGTACATTTGTTACTTAGGAAACCGAATTGGCTGGTAGTTAGAATATTATATTTAGAGAGAAATGATAGAAGCCTCTTTTTAACCAATCTTTCTATGATCTTTGATAGCGTAGGAAGGAGTGCAATGGGGCGATAGTTTGAAGGTAGCTCCTTATCACCTCCCTTATGCAGTGGGATAATTATCGCCATCTTAAGACAGTTTGGGAAAGCTCCAATTAGAAACGACTTGTTGATCAGAGTAGTAAGATGTTTTAATGTGCAATCAGGAAGATTAGAGAACATTTTGAGGGTGAGTCCATCAGTCCCAGATGAAGATTTGTTTTTAATATCTTTGATTGTACTGCGAAGCTCTGGAACTACTACAGGCGTGAAGAAGAAATTGTGTAAGTTCACCTTAGCATTCGGGAGATATGAAAGTGGGTCCTGGGAAGGAGTTAAGGTATTCACTAAATTCTTAGCCACATCAACAAAGTAATCGTTAAGGATCGCAGGTGAAGTAGGAATTTTGCTAGATGAAGAAGCCTTATTCCTCAAGTCATTAACAATTGACCATGTTTCTTTTGCAACATTTTTGGAGTTTGCCAGCCTCCTATTATAATAAATGTCTTTGGCGGCTTTTATGATTTTCTGATAGACTTTTCGGTATAATTTTACGTAATCATTGAAGAAGACGCTATCCGAGAATTTTTTTAGATGAGACAAGGATCGCATATTTTTTCCAGAAGGACGCAAGCCACTAGTGGACCATGGTTTATGCCGTTTGACTTTGATGGGTCTGAGAGGAAAGGATTTAGTCGCCAGGTCAGATAGGGTATTTATGAATCTAGAGAACTCGGAGTCAACATCATCTGAGTGGACGACCCAGTCAACTGATAAGCAAAGTTGACTGAAATTTAAAAAAATTCCATCCGAAAATATTCTGCCCAATTTCTGCCTTTTTACCATCAGGTTTGATTTGAATGTCTGAAATGATTTTAATTTTTGAACTTTTCTTTGCTTTTTCCACTTTCTTTGGAACAATTTTCTTTGGTGGGTCGAACAAGTCTTCTTGTGTATCAAAGAAATGCTTGACTTTTTCTCTCCATGAATATTCGTCTTCGTCTTCTTTCTGAATTTCACTCTGAGTTTCACATACAGCTGACATATGTGATGATGATGATGATTTAATTATACTAGTAGGAAAGGTGTCTAAGGGTGGACGCGAAAGAGCATCTGCATTAGAATTTTTTGTTCCTTTTTTTATATTGAATAGTATAATCATATTCTTGAAGTTTTAGTCTCCATCGGACTAACTTTGAACCTGGGTCTTTTACTGAAAAGAGCCACTAAAGGGGTATGTGATCAGTCACGATAGTGAATTTTTGACCAAATAAGTAGGGTCGAAAGTACTTTGTCGCCCATACTATTGCGAGAAGTTCTTTTTCTATAGTAGAATAATTACATTCTGCTTGATTGAGGGTTCTACTTGCATAAGCTATAGGTAGATCAGTTCCAATAGGACCTTGAGAAAGAACTGCGCCTATTGCGTAGTTTGAAGCATCTGTTGTAAGGACAAATGATTTTGAAAAATCAGGATATTTCAATATCGGATCGTTCATTAAAATATTCTTACACAGATTGAATGCATCGACAAATTGTTTGTCATGAATTATCTTCACATTTTTCTTTAAACATTGAGTTAAAGATTTGGTAATCTTAGCAAAGTTTTTAATGAATTTCCTGTAGTATCCTACAAGTCCTAGAAAAGATTTTATTTCTTTTGGTGTTTTTGGAATTTTAAATCTCTTTATTGTTTCTACTTTCTTTTCATTTGGTTTTATACCATCTGCGGTTATTGTATGTCCAAGGAATTCAACAGTTTTGTGGAGAAATTCACACTTATCTAGTTGAATTTTCAAATTGAATTGAATGAGTCGTTCAAATACTTGTCGTAAAGAATCAAGGTGTTGTTGAAGCGATGTTGAGTATATGATTATGTCGTCCATATAAACTAAACATATTTTACCAAGTAATTCTTTCAATACGTTTTCGATAGCTCCCTGAAATGTGGAGGGGGCATTTTTCAAACGGAAGGGCATTCGTAAGAACTCGTAATGTCCGTGCTCTACATTAAAGGCTGTTTTTGGTATGCTTTTAGGATCCATTTCTATCTGGTGGAATCCGCTTGCTAAATCTAATGTTGTAAAATATCGCGATCTTCCAAGCTTATCTAATATATCCGCTATATTAGGTAATGGATACCTGTCATCTCTGATTTTCTCGTTTATTTTACGATAGTCTAGAACGAGTCTCCATTTTTTCTTTCCTGATGCGTCTGCTTTTTTGGGTACAATCCAAACAGGTGAGCTCCAGGGTGAACTCGAAGGTTGTATGATTTTATCTTGTAACATTTTTCCTATTTGGTTTTTTACATCTTCTTTATGAACATGAGAGTATCTGTAGCTTTTGGTATGTATTGGAATTTTATCTGTTGTATTGATAACATGCTTTACTTGATTTGAAAAAGTTAAGGTATCTCCAGGTCTATGCAAAATTTTATTGAATTTTTGTATAAGTTTGAAGAGATGAAGCCGTTCTTCAGCATTCAAGTGTTCATGTCTTATTAGAGATTTTAAATCGACTTTTTCAGGGTCTTTTTTTTGTAAAGGTTTTACATGTGACGTAGTTGTTTGTTTTTCGAAAGTTAAGATCTCAAAGTTATTGATTTCGATCGGTTCGAATGGTAAAGTTTCTTCAATATCACAATCTAAGACAAATGATCTGTCTGAGTGATTAAGATTATCTACAGTGTAGGTATTGTCAACAATTGTCACTAATGTTGGTTGTATTACAATAAATTCGTCATTTACATAAGGTAATAACCAAGTTGTATTATTTGGTAAATTAGTTTTAAAAGTAACCTTTTGTATGGTTTCAGGAGGTATTTCAACTATGTACTGGTTGAAATTTTTCCTGTATTGGAAAGGAATTTTTAAATATTCATTTACCAATAGTTTATTTTTTAAATCAATATTTAAATTTAATTTACGTAGGTGTTTTATACCTAATATACCATCAAAATACTCATGAAGTGGGTACAGAATGAACTACAAGGGTTCAGATATGCCATAAGGTAATAGTAATGGAATGTCTGCTTTACTTGTAGTCTTTTTATTTCCTGCACAAGTTTGTAAAGTAGTTTTACAAGGTACAATTAATTCTGGAAATAGAGTTTCAGCTAATGAAGGTCTAAGTAAGGATGCATGAGATCCTGTGTCTATAAGTAGTCGAATATTATACTTAGAATTAGGAATATTGATATATGGTAGGCGATTAATTTGAAAGCTATTTGAACTTAAGCATGATTTTTTGTTTAATCCGAAGCTTGTAATTGAAAATTTTCCAATTTTTCAGCTAGAGTTTCATCAGTAGTTGAAGATTGGTCATTTTCGTCATATTCATATATTTGATTATCTGAATAATCAAATTCAGTATTGTCTTCATCATTATTTTCATAAACATGAGTTAATTCTTGAAACGTAAAGTTAGCAGGTTTCCCTGTTGACTGGAAAGGTTTTTGAGTATGTCTTACAGTTGACATATTCTTTCTGGGTTGAACGCTTACACGTGACATTGGTTGAGGGTAAGTTTGTTTAGAAGTTGACTGATTTTTATTAGTCTGATTTATAGGTTTGAATTGCTTTTGAGGTTTGAACTGATTAGTTCGATATTGATTATTCTGTGAATTATTATTTGATTTTGAAAAATTGGAAGTTGTTGGTTTCAAATTTTTCGTTTGATTATAATTTTGCAAAAATGAATTTTTAAAGTTATACTGACTTATTAAAATTTAATAATTTGTGATAATTTCAATAGCAGTGTCTAGATTTTGAGGATTCTGGACAATTAATACTGTTCTCAATTCACTAGAAATATTAGCCAGTAAATTTTGAGTTGCAGTTAACTCATTTTGATTTATCAAGTTCGCGCTTCTATATTTGCAATGTCCGTACAAATTTTAGTGTTTATTTTTGTAACTAAGGCTTTGAGTCTTTGAATATAGTTTTGTGTGGACTCATTTTTCTTTGTTAAAGAGATTAACTGTTGTTGCAAGTTAGCTCGAGTGAGAGGATCACTGAACTTTTGTCTTAGGGCTATTCTAATTTCATCCCAAGTTGTTAGATCAGATCTGGTTAAAAGAAAATTTTCGGCAGATCCTGTTATTTTGGATTTTATAGCAAGATTTACATACTCTTGTTGTGAGACGTCATTATTGAAATATCTATTATGGAAGATATCAATTTACTTGACAAAAGCATCTAAATGAGATGGAGTACCATCAAAAGTTTTTAAAAGATTAACAGTTGATCTCAAAGCGTCAGCCATTTCGTTATTTATTAATCTAGAATTATTATCAATAGGTAGTAAATTGTTGATATTAAAATTATTAAAATCGTTAGTATCATGTGTTTCTAAGCTAATGTTAGAATATAGACTAGCTATATGAAAATTAGGAAAATCGTCGGTTAAAAGGCGATCTTCTGCACTTGTAGAAGGTTGATTTGATGATTGAGGTTGCTTTATTCCTCGTTTTGGATTTCTTGTATAAGAAATTTCTTCTAAGATTTTCTTAGAACGGTCTCTAAATTTTTTCATTTAGACTGGTACAAATATTTTGTGCAGATGTTTCATTTCACTTGGTTTAATAATTAAACCTTAATTTGAAAAGTGAAAACTTCACTTGTTTCGAAATGAAAACAATGTCTTAACTAACAGGCTGTTCAATTAACAATTAACGGAAGGGACTTACAGAAGTATTCCAATTTGTATCAAACGTTATCTTCGCTGAGAAGATACACTACTCAGGTTGGACAAGTCTGTAGTGGACACTAGTATACACTAATATGTCCGGGCTGGCTTCTCTCGTTATGGCGAACCTCACAGCGATGTCTGCCAGGAGCCAGTGCTATTGGCTCCTGGCAGACATCGCTTCTGTTCACGTTGTTGTTGTTTGGTATTCCTTTCTTAACTGTTAGGATAGATAGGTACGCACTCACGTAATCCAATTCAAACTTTTCGAAAACCCGAAAATTACTCGAAAACTCGAAAAGGAATCATGTATACCTGAAAGGAATCCTACCGACTGCGCCAGTTATGTTTTAAATTAAGCAACTTATGTTTTAAAAAAAACTTTATTACTTAATAAATAACGTGTGAACCCAGTAAAGCGAACTAAAGAACTAAACTATTATTGCTCTGCTCGAATTTATATAAAAGAATAAATGCTGAGGTAGACTATGACTAATTACAATTATCATGAATCATCGGAGATGGCCGTATAATTATATCTTGACGAACTGAAACTTGTTTTATCCACAAAATTTAATTAAAATTTGCGTAGTGCAATTAGTGTAGAAACAGGAATGCCTATCTATTCTTTTTTTTTTGTGCTATGACTCACAGGTATTCATTTCATAGCAAAGGATAGAATGAAGCTTTTGCCTTTTCAAAAACCGCGTCGGAATGGACAAATTCTGGAATAGTTTTATTATAATAATTATTACAAAGTCAAATCAACTTATGTACAGAAGCCTAACCAAAACTTCTTGAAAATCTTCCTATCGATTGATGCTATCCTCAAATCAAAATAATAAACCTCTGATAATTCAAGTTGCACGATTATTCCGACCCAAAGCATTTTCAGTTAGACATGAAGCATCCTCGTGCCTCCAATTCCAGGACCGCACTACTAGTCCCCGGGGGTGGTCAAGGGTAAATTCGATGAATATTAATTGTCATTTACGGCTCTCAATTACAAAGATATCAGACCGTCATTTGCATGCAAAATCCATTTCGAGTCTTATCTGGTTTGACAAAAGCCCGACATGGAAATGTCGAATTTTTCCCATCGTGCTTAGGTTTATTTTGTTAACAAAATTTTGAACAATGAGTGTTTCACTTTATCTTTATTATTTTTAAACAATTTTCCATGAAATTAGGTTGACAGTGCTGTATTTGCATAAATAATATATTTATCTTATAGTCGGTAGGATTATAAACCATAAATTGGGTTAAATTAAGAAGTTAGCTTATTTAACTTGAGAAAGCTGTATATATCAAAAACGTTTCGAGTAAAAATATCTAGAAAGTGTTTCCACAATTGAGTTCTAGATTTGAAGCAAATTTTCATGTAAACGGCAAACATGCAGCAAATTGCTAATTAGATTGATTAGATTGCGTTTTAACTCTGATTAGTTACATTAAATGTTAAACCTATTCCAAAATGTATTATTAGAAACCGCATAAATGATTATCACCGATAGATATAAACTATACCTATAGAATGTTAAATGAAGCTCTATTTTGCTGAAACAAGAACGCTTCTTGACTTATGTAATTAGATCCCATTTTGATTTACACCATAAACCATGACCCATTTTGCTTAACATAAACAAAACTGAATAATTTGAGAATTAGTGCTGTAAGTTTGTGAGCTGCTCATATATCAATAATAATGAATAATTCAATAGTATACGAAATGTAGATAATTATATGTACTTAGTCAGATATCTCGTGCCCTTTGAACATTTCATACACTCGAAATGGTTGTGTCCTAACGAAATACGAACTCCTCGGCCTTCGTTCTTAGAAGAAGTTCGTGCGGATTTAGTTTGCTTAAGAGCTCGACGGCGACGAGAGATTTGGAGTATGTTGTATTGTATTTGTACGGTTCGAATAATCCCGGGAATATCCCGACCCAGGAGTCTCTCGAGGTAACCGCAGAAGCAGAACGCATATAGTATTTACTTTGACAAACGACACAATTTTATTGGATATGGTTTTCTCGAATTATTTCTCTGTACCTAGTAAAATAACAATTTCAAAAACTGCATTAATATTTGTATTTGTTTCGTCGTCTAATAAATTTGAATATCAATTTTAATCAATAATTATTCTTTATCGAATGAAAGATGAACAATCCAAAAGTTCTCAAATGTTTTTTGTCAGGTCGCTCAACTTTGACGAAGTTATAAGATCGATTCCGATGACCTCTTAATGATTTTTCAAGGTATAAGAAGCAGCAACGATACAATATTATATTCTGAACATTAAAAATTAATTGAAACAGATGTCGTTAGTCCAACAATGTCATGCAATTCGTTACTTTGAGGCCTAGTCTACTATAATATATAGAGATCCAGTAGTTTGAGTTGCCTCATAAATTATTTAGATTATTTTATTTTGTCGTTTGTTACTAGCACGCACCGATTTTTTTAATGCTACGTTCATTATCCAAAATTACCCTTTCACTCAATTCAAGTTAAGTTTTTAATTTTGTAACAAACATCTGAATGTGTTACAAACCTTGAAAAAAAACTTAATTTTTCTATGAAATAGTAGATTTTCTCATTTTCCTATGTTAAAATTCTGGCCCCGATAGACAGCTTTCGAACGTTCTCTACTTCCTGAGTTGCTCTCAATCAGTTGTCTTGACCGACGGATCTGGAGCAGAATTTTTGCACTTTTTGTGCCACAGGGATTTATTTTAAACCCACTCTGGCTTCGTCAATTTTTATTGTAAAAAAAATCTTATAAAAGTGAAAAGCAATAAATGCTCAGCCCTTTACTGACAGCACTCAAAACCAGGTGGTCAGTCTACAAGGCGACTTAAGCCATTTTATTTTTAGGTATAAAATTGGAAATTCTTATTCAGGGAGAAAACAGCAGTTAAGTATGCTGGTTTACTTAAATGTATTTTTAATTAGTCATAGGATTCTTATATAGTCCGCCAAAACCGAATCAACAGGTGAATTAAAAGGAATTGGGATATGAGATATTAACTTACCTTTAACTACATTAGGAACCTATTTTTAAGGAAAGTGTGTGATGGTGTCAAACATTTTTATTTGATTATTTCATTCATTATAAAATAGACCAATCAGACAACGTCACTTTTTGAATAAAGGACCCCGCACAAAAAGATAGGAAAAGTGGTCCCGGTCATTGAACAACTCTGAAATTTTGATATGATATACTTCTCGTTATCCTGATTAAAAGCTTTCCTGGACGCAAAAAAATGTATCGAGGGGTTTTCGAGTTATAGCTCCTCGAAGACGTCATTTTGGATATAGATGTCAACGTTGAAAATTGTATATTAAATATTATCTCGTTTACATAATTTGGTCAAATAGTATTAAAAATAGAGTAAATAAACTTCAAAAGATCAGAAATACTTAAATAGTGTGAGTGAATATGTTAGAAAATGATACAATAAAGGTGCTGTTTGTTTGTCATTAGTCCGGGTGTTCATCTGTTGTTTCTCTATACCTATAACATTAAAAAATCTGACGCGTTTTTTTCAAGTTATAGCGTGTTGTGTTTTTTTTTTTATTTGGTCAAGTATTATTGAAAGAGCAGGGAACGAAAAAAAAAGTTTTATTCAGGTAAGCCGCGGGTAAGCGGCTACCTAATTGAGTGAAAAGCTCATAGTTTACACATAGTTTGCTAAAAATTAGAATAAGCATAGGTATTAATGAAAATAATGAAAAAAAGCTAAGTGGACTTTAGTTTCAATTGATAAGCACGTACTTTATTTGGGGCTCTGTTTCCAGCATCTGATACACGATGTAGTAACTCGGTTGCTGGATAATGGATATTTGGTTGGTGTCGAGGGTAACCAAAATACCAATAATAATTAATTGTTGTTGTGAGCACAAGTGCCCAGTGTTCTAGATCCTGACTTGCAAGCAAGTATAATAATGACCTCTTAGCCTCTTATATTATCAAAATCGTATTCAATGAAAATCTAGTGCCTAACTGCATTTCTGAAGCGCGAAAACACTCTCTACCTGATCAGATCCTCTGCGCATAGTGTCCTGGATATAAGACGGCGCAAGATTTATTTGATAGACACCTACAGTTAAGTGCCTCAGATATTTTAGATCCAAATGTGGAAACTCTAAGACATGATTTTCGTGTAAGCGCCTCCACTGCGCATTTCTAACCCGCAGGTTTTCTTGTTCGATTCTAACTTGCAAATTATTTTCGGTAAGCGAACTTCGCCGTATTTGTTGGGCCAGCTCAAATGTTGCTCCGTCCATTATTACTGGCTCCTACCTAATGATATATTTATTCAGGACCGAGGTTACCGAGGTGCCATGCCCTTGTTGGAAAGGCTGGGAATTGAATGTAGGATGCCAACTCAACTAAGGGCGCACGAACATCAATTTTCGACAAAAGAAGCTAACCTATCACGACTAATAACTAAGACTCGATGGATTATTGAAGCAAAAAACGAACATTTCAAATATGTGGGCGATCTTTACAGAATTTGTGGGGCCCTGTTTAATAAATACCGGGATCCAGTACTAATAGAAGGATTAACAGTTGAGATAGCCCAACAAATACGGCAAACATCGCTTAGCGAAGAAGAAAACCTGCAGGCTAGAAATGCGCAGTGGAGGCGCTTACACGAAAATTATGCTCTAGACTTTCCACATTTGGATCTAGAATAGAGGGACTGAACTGTAGGTGCCTATCAGATAAATATTGCGCCGTCTTACACCCAGGACACTGTGCACAGAGAAACAAATAATGAATTGCAAATAGACCTGTTACTGAATTACCCCAATCTGATCAGAATAAAGGTGTTTTCGCGCTTCAGAAACGCAGTTAGGCACAAGATTTTTATTGAATTTGACTTTAATAATGTAATAGGTCATTACTGTACCTGCAAGTCAGGATCCAGAACGCTGGGCACGTGTGCACACATAGCAGCAGTTATTTGGTATTTGGGTTACGCGCGACACAAACCAAATATTCATTATCCGGCAACCGAGTTACTACATCGTGTATATCAGATGCCAAAAACAGAACCCCAAATACCCTTCGTTTTATCAATTAAAACTAAAATCCATCTCGCTTTTCGTTCGTTATTCTCATTAATACCTATGTTTATTTCCAATCTTGAGCTGTTGGTATTGGCATCGAAAAAGTATACTGTGTATATAGTACTTATATAGATCTTTTGTTATTAAAAACAGAAATATAGAATTTATTTTTGTATAGTTATACATTTATTTTATAATATTGTCAACTCATAAACGTACACAAGCCCACGCATTACATAAATTAAATAAATTTCTAAAGGAGGTCACCCCGGACTATTAAAAACAGATCGATTTTGCTTATGCCAGCAATAATTTCAATATAAATTCACGCACTGCGGCAATGCAAGGCAAGGTTGGTCTGGTCTGCTTTATGCCTGATAAGGTACGAGCCTAAAGACCTGCCTTCTTAGCTGGGTACGACTAGGTATAGTCGATACTGTGAAACTTTTTGGATAAAGGTCTCGTCTATAGCAGCCGTGTCACAGCGTCCCCAAGTTTAGACCTACGAGAACTATGCCCTTAGGGGGCCCGTTCTTTTAGTGCATCTTGGGTTACATTAAACATTAAACATTCTTACATTTCGAGTTGACAATCGAAAACATGGTCCACCAGGGACGAACATCTGCGGTGTTAGGATTTTGGTAAATCTCCTTGAACTATAAGGTGTAATTAAGGTCTAGTAATAAAACAAATTAAATATTCGTGGTGGTATTCCTTCCCCCCATATCCTCTCTTTTCAGATAAACCCTTAGTGGACGCAGCCAAGCGAAGTAAAAGTGGTGGCACTGCTGACCACAACCAACCTAAGCGCGACAATATATTGCTTGCTTTCGCAGTAATTCCTGTTTATGGGAGGAACTGAGCTTTTTACTCATTTAGGTAGATACACTAGATACCTACTTACCTGAATTAAACCCTTTTTTTGCGTTCACTGCTCTTTCAATAATACTTGACCAAATTAAAAAAAAAAAAAAACAACACAACACGCTATAACTTGAAATAAACGCGTCAGATTTTTCAATGGTACCTATAAGTATAGAGAAACAATAGATGAACATCTGGACTAATGGCAAACAAACAGCACCTTTATTCTATCATTTTCTAACATATTTACTCACACTATTTAGGCATTTCTGATCTTTTAATAATATATTACATACCGAGTAGGGAAGTGTTTCATTACTGTCGAGAGATTTATATAGTCAATCCAGACGCTAAGCGTCGAGATTGACTATTAATCTCGAGACAGAAATGAAAACTTTCCTCCGAGGTTTGTATACTATTTTATTTGCAAGCACACAATTAATTATGATTAGTGAATCAATTTTTTTAATATTAAAAAAATAAAACAAACATGCCAAAATGTGTCATTCACTGCTTTGACGTTTTTACCTAACATGTTCTCATTGTTGCCAGCAAAGGTAAATAAATTAGAGTGAGGGAAATCGGTGAGGGAAGTCGAATAGGAAAATCGGTGAGGGAAATCGAAGAGGGAAGTGACACAGGTAGAGTGTCACTTCCAAAATTTTAAAAAGTCGGTAATGACAAGATTACATATATGATTGCAAATAAAGTTTGTTTACTCTATTTTTTATAGTATATTAGACCAAATTATGTAGGTAAACAAGATAATATTCAATATAAAATTTTGAACTTTGACATCTTTTATAACCAAAATGACGTCTTTGGGGACCTATAACTCGGAAACCCCTCAATAGATTTTTTTGCGTCCATGACAGCTTTTAATCAGGATAACGAGAAGTATATCATATCAAAATTTCAGACGATTTGACCGGGACCACTTTTCCTATCTTTTTGTGCGGGGTCCTTTTGTTTAAATAAGTGACTATTTCACTAGAGTGTTTAAAGGCCGTATCAGACGTGCCGTTGCCGATTACTATTAACGATTACGATTGGGAATTCGACCAATGAAAATGTACCTGCTTCTGGTTGCGATTGCCGTTGTATGTTTAAGTTGGAGTCTAAATTTTACGAGGCCGTGCTGAACCGTAGCCAATGAAAGCGCTTTATGAACAGCATGTGCCATGGGTCTAAACGTCACTTTTTCAGTTTTGCAATTTAACGCTTCTGCAGTACCAGAACCCAAACCGATTTTGTTTGGATCTTTCTCTTTCCTCTTCTTCCAATATAATCATATAGCACAGCAACGCAGAAGAAATTTTACGACGACGTTCGGTGCTGTACTTTGAATATTTTAGCTGCGACATTTGACGTTATAAACAATCCAAGTGACCAGTAATCGGTAACGGAACGGTGTCAAGTGTGATTGCAACCGCGACGGTAACGGCAAAGGCTAACGGAATCGGCAACGGCACGTCTGATACGGCCTTTACACTGGCAAAATGTCATAGGAACGGCCGGTTTCCTACTGACAAAACTCCTACCTGTTCCTGCCTGGACAAAACTAACATGATGGTTTTTCAGCGACAACATTTTGTGTGGTTAATGTAAAAAACTATTGAGTTTGACAAGTGTCACCTAAAGAAAATAAATTTTTCTGAGATTGACAAGAAATGTCAGCATTTTTGACCAGTTGACAGGTCGCAAAACCCAATATTCTGGTATTTTAATTATGTTTCAATAGTTGCTAAGGAATCAATGAATAACAATACGAGAATCACTTTTCCGGCCTAGGCCAGGAAAGTGATTCTCGTACTGCTGAACAATTGGAACAAAAATACAAACGTTTAACAGATATTTAACCGATCTCAGAAAAAAATAGTATGTGTATTTCGGTGGAAAAGCACATTCTCGGCCTTCGGTGTTTGCCGGCCTCGGCTACGCCTCGCCAGTCAACTTACACCGTCGGCCAAGAATGTGTCACTTTTCCACCTAAATACACAATATACTATTTCCGAATGAAAATTTGGCGTGTTTTTCTCGTGAAATAGTCCAGCCGAATACCACTGAAGAAAAAATTATGTAGACAAAATTATTCTCTTGGTTTTATTCAAGTTTGTTGCTTTTTGGTAATTTCACTCATGAAATTTTTGAAAAAACCACTTGCCAAGCAACAAACTTTCATACCAGTCGAAAATTTTGCCAACAAAATGTTTTCTCTTGTGGCGCTCCCGGCCCATTTAAGGGCAATCATCAGGGTCGGACCTACAAATAGGTGGAGTTAGGTGTGTTATAGTGAAAGCTAACTTACTCGTCAAAAAAGTTTTTTTTTTGTGTCTTAAATATTAGAGATGGTGACCGAAAACAGAATGGTTGGATCTGTTAACATGTTCATTCACTCTTGTCGCCAGTGCCCTGATAGTCTTTCCAACATACACCGCTTTTTTTGGTGAGAGGTATCTTAGACTTAGAATTAACTAAGTGGGGATCAAGAGTGTTTGAATATTTGTAAGATATTTTTATATTTATTAGATAATATTGTCACGAAAATCTGGCGGAAGTGCCAGGGTATACAGAATTGGACAGCTATTTCTATATTTTGCGATGCTGTTCGGGAAGAAGGGTTATCGCGTTTATTTTGGATTTTGCAGAAATAGATTGCGGATATAAAAAGGCCAGTATTAGTTAGTAGGAACCCAAGTTTATTGTCTGGCACCCCAGAGCCGTGACAATATTCTGGAACGTTTTAGTTGAAATTGGACCTATATGTATATGGGAGAGAACCGTATTTGAGGTGGGCGGTATTTTGACAATTGAATACCATTTGCGTATTCTCGTTTATTATTGATGTCATTTAGTTTTTTATCTATCAGTTTGCGTAGTCTGTAGTAAATAGTTTAAAGATGATAACTTGCGGGATGTTAAATGAGTTAGGGATCATATGATTCGCCTGGGTAGGTTTCTTATATCTTGCATATTCTAAATTGTTATTTTTGCTTTTTATAGAAATATCTAGGAAATTTAGTGTTTTATAAACTTCGGCCTCTACAGTGAAGCAAGTAGAAGGGTGCATGCTGTTCAACGCCTGCAAGGTAATATTGACTCGATTTTGATCACCATTAATGATTGCAATGCAATCGTGAACGTATGTAGCCCAGAAAACCAAGTTGCCCAAACAAAGGTCTGGGATTAATTGCCTTTCAAAGAAGTCTAGGAAATAATCTGCCAATAACCCAATAAACATTTTTCGCAACTTATAGTAACGTCTAGTTATATAATGGGTATATAATAGTAACAAAGGTATATAAGAAGGTTTCCAAGTTTTATAATCTGCAACCTATGGTAACATAGTTTTATAAAGTATATAACAATAAGTTTACTATAACTTACAGGTGTATAATAAGGTGATATAACTATTTCCATCACCAATTTATAAAACTTTTAGTACCCGTTACTGAAGTAATTATAAGAAATTTTTATAAAGGTTACCGTAACCTCATTTATATAACTAGAATACCCCTAGTTATATAGGAGTGTTGTCAATCACCTTTATAAAACCTGGAAAGTAGTGTTTGCAGTATATGTTATAAAACTTTTGGTAACGATAATTTCCTTTATAAAACCTTTAGTAAAACGAAACTACCTAATTTGACATATGAGAATAATCAGGTGTCTGTTGTCGTTTATTATTGTTACAAAAAGTCTGTGCATAATGCTTTAAAAAACAATGAAGTTCAGTACATCAAAACTTTAATAAAATCTCAAATTCAGTGTTCTCAGTATCTTCCACAAGGACACTATACACAAGTTCCTAGACAAGAAAATAAATTACTTGAGGGAACTGATAAACATGATGATTATAGCAATAACACTATTTTGAGACCAAAATTGCCAATACCGGCGCTGACGGCATCTGGTTAAAGCTGGATTTATAAACTCAGACGCCCACGCCCGCGCTTGCGCTCACGCCCGAGTTCGAGTTCGCGTTGGAAACGATTTATAAACTTTTTGACTGTCGTTTGATGCTGCAGTGTGATTGGCCCGCGTATTTGTTAATATTTGACATAACCTCAAAATATTTTTCGTATTCATTCTCTTTCTGTCTATTTTGTGCTCAGAGTCTTTGGTTTACTTTATTTATTTTTATTTGAAATAAATTTGAAAAAAAAAACTCACAAAATCAACAACAATAAAAAGGTTCAAAATTTTCAAAATTTGGTTGGTGCGCATGCATGTCAAATGACCTGTTTTCATTGGCCAGGCGCTCGAACGCGAGCGTCGAAGATAAAACTTGGCCATCTTTCTAGCGCGAACTCGAACGCGGGCGCGGACGTTTGAGTTTATAAATCCAGCTTAAAAGTTAAGTATATAATGTTACTAATAGTTACAAAAAATATAACCTTAGGTGATATTATAGTTTCCAGAGTTTATATTGTTACTAAAGTGATCCGCCATATTTTTCTACCCAAAATCATAATAATAAAAAAGATGCGTTGCAAAAACACTAGGTTTAGCTGATTTTGATGCAAAATATACAATAATTGTTTAATACTGGCATACGCAAAACGGAAATGACATTAATTTCTTCTCAAATCTTATTTTAATTAATATTTATACCTACAGGGTGAATCTGAAAGTGAGGGTTTTTTTTTTAACAGGATATATATTTCGCCAAAATAAGTTGTTTGGCAAAAAATTGTTTACATGAAAAATTTAAGATAACGGAAGTACAGGTATTTTAGGGTTATGTGCATTAAAAATCTAATTTCAATAATCTAAGATTTAGGGTGGGTATTTTAAAGCTACTCTGAGAGTTAACTTAAAGTTAACTTCTGGAATAACATGTAATTCAAAAAGTTAACTTCAAGTTAACTGTCAAAGCAGTTTTATAATACCCGCCCTTAGAGAAAATATGATAAAAATTATCAGTAGTAATAGCCCAAGGACATTGATAATTGTCCGAAAAAATTTTATAAAAGATTTCGAAAGCTTGTTGCTAGAAAACAGACCGACGCGCTAGCGGAGGTCTGTTTTCTATAAGCAACAAGCTTGAGAAAGTTGTTATAAAATTTTTGAGCATTCATCAATCTTCGAGGGTTATTCCGATAGAAATTTTTTTGACAGCAATGTCCGTGACAATGTCAGAGTGAAAACAATCCATGGGTTATTTTCAGTATAATTTTGACATGATTGGGTGATTTGTGTCACATGACAAGAAATACCAAAATTTAAGTGGCTGTTAGAACTGTCAGAAAATTTTCACAAAAATTGTTCAAAATTATTCCCATTTGTCTGTTGCTTCATTTCCCTCCTGAATTTTGTCTGTTTCACTTTAAAACGAAAATTGATGGGTTGAAAATGAATTTTTTTCTGATGGAATAATGCAACTGTGAGAACCTATTATGGAATAAGACTCATTATGCTGGACTAATAATGGCTTTTTTGCGGCTTTTTTTTGAGAAAATGTAAACAAAGTGATTTATAGTGGAAGTCTCCTCTAACCTCAAAATAGCTGTACCTCCGTTATCTTAAATTTTTTATATAAACAATTTTCTGCCAAACAACTTATTTTGATGAGATATACATCCTGTTAAAAAAAAAGCCTCACTTTCGGATTCACGCTGTATATGTATATTTTGTGAGAAAACTGATTTGAAATTAATAAAAAGTTAATATTTCAAGGGCCCCTGCGTTTTTTCGAAGTACCGGTTCTACTTTTGCAGTAGAAAAAGTTTCCCAAATATATTTTGAGTCTACCAATGCTGTAAAATTATAACAAAGTACCATCGTTTTCTAATAGGTAAATATTATTAATATTTGGACTTCATATTTGTTTTTATTCAGTAACAGACATCTTGAAATAGAATTGTGGGAATAGAATAGTAGGAGACCATTTAAAGCAATGTATTTGAGAGAGAAAAAATATGTATTTAATTATAATGATGACAGAATTGACAAAAGTTACATAGTGGTTACCACAATATTCCCGTTACCAATGGTTACATAAATTAATAGTAGATTATACCACGAGTCAATAATGATAGCTATTATTCCCGAGGAATATTTACGAACTGAGCCGCGTTAGCGGCGAGGGAGTAACATTCCGAGGGAATAATAGCCATTATTACGAGTAGTATACTCTACTTTATTTACGACAAATTAATTTTTTTGAAATTTTCTTTTTAAAAACGCTCGTTGTTCATCCGTCTTAATACAAATACACAAGCACTACGCGTTTGACACTGACACTTTTGAGTTTGTTCAGGTAGGTATATTGTTTCCATGGTAGTACTACTTATTCAATTTGAGAAATTTTTTGATTGGTGTGCAAGCGGGATTAATGACCATTAATCCCTGCGGGAATAATATATGGTATTATGCTGCCAAAATCACAAATATAATACTTGCATTATATGTCATTCGTAAATAAAGTTATATACCGTTACTAATCTTTTGACTTTATTTCCGCATGAACATGTCTTCGCTTTCCTTTCCATCTTCACAATTTGATGATTTATTAACACTTCTAAATTTTGGAATCCTTCTCCGTGTATCTTGTGGAACGATTCAGGTGCCAAAACAAATAACGTCACTTTCTGCTCTTTGAAATAGTCACATTCAAGAGAAAGGCATTTATTCTTAATAATAAATGTGTAACTATCAATAAAGCAGTAAGTCACGTTACCTATTTTCTGAATCCAATTAGGTATAGTAGAGCTGTTTGACAAAGTAGTTTTTTTGAGGATCGTTGTTCTGTAGAGTAGTTCAGCTCTTAACTGATTAATTCGAGAGATTGCTCCATATTTCAAAAAAAATTCCTTAAGGAAGAAAAAGAAAAGTGGCTCACTTTGAGCAGTAATGAATTGTTGAACGTCATCACTGGAATCGCAAATAGCACTTGAGAAGCATTGAACTCTCGATTGAACTAGTGTATCGAAGGAAGATGTGTTTTGAATGTGAACTTTTTCTCCATCTATATCATACGCTTTTGTGACAATAGTATATTGTTTTATTAGTAGTAAAAGTGATACTTTTTGTGGCGAGACTAAATATTTGAATGTCTGACGAGCAATTTTAGACGAGCCACAAAAAGTGCTTTTCCCCGAATAAAACTTGCGATTTTTTCCGCAAACGGTGTTAGAACGACGAAATCAAGGAAATAAAAATTGTAAAAAAGGATTAGATGTAAAAAAGGTAAAGATTGCTCTGCTTACTGGTTTTGTGGTTGTCAAGGTTGAATTTCTGTGACGTCACTTTTTTTGCCGACCGTAAGCGTACAAGAAAGTACACTTTTTTGTACGCTCACGTCACAGCCGGACAAAAAGTTGTGACGTGCCAAAATTGACATTAACTATTTCATACTTATTTCCAGTTTTCCCTTAAAAATTCCTTTAACTTTGTTTACATTTTTCCTCTATAAAAATTCAACAATAATTACAGTAATTGCAGATCCTGTAAATTTTCTAATTTTCAATATTTATTTTCACTTATAAATTGATTGTAAACAAATCAATTATTCCAGGGTTATGTTTCCCAAATCGTGATCTGTTTTCAAAGTATACCGTATGCTGTTTGGTTGCTGAACTCGGTACCAAATTTAGTTCTACACCCGGTCCTATCATTGGTTCCATAAACCACCGGATTTCTCTCTTTGCCCTCTATTTTATAATGACTCTTGACGCTTTAGTTATGTCACTCTTGATTTGTGTCCCAGCTGACTGCGGAAGTGTCGTTTTTTTTGTCAATTGGCGTTTCGATTAGTAATGTTTTTGTGATCATCGATTCCTAGTAAGCGCTTACGTTTTGCAACACAGATTGCTTACTCAATGTCGTATTCTTCAAATTATTATTGTTCTTGTGAATAATTACTTACAATAAACCCTAATAGGTCTAGGTACAGTAAGACACCTTTAAGGAATGCGACCAGCGCAACAAAGTGCTCGCGGCTACTCAGTCAATATGGGAGTAGGTTCAATATCGAAAGTTAGCTTTATAGGGCGCCACTGGCTTACAAAATAAAATCCGCGGACTTAAACTAGAAGTCCCTGATCTCCAAAATTCCTCTAAAGATGTGCCCACCCGATGTACCTAACCTTTAAAAACAACTGTACTTCAGTTTGGATGAGGTCAGTAGGGGTAAAATAAGAGTCAAATATAAAAACAATGATTATAATAAATCTATTTGATATGTTCTGGAGGGTATGTTTAGACTTGCAATTGCATTTCAGAGGCCAATAGAAGGTATAGCATTTGTAATACCCATTTAGAATAACCCTATCCTTATTTATCAATCACGAATCAGATGAAACAAAAAATTACCAACAAAAACGAACGTCGATTGCTAATACGTCAATTTCATCTACAAATAGGAAATTCCTAACCTTATTTTATTTGTGTGTCAAGAAGCGACATACGTTTTGTCACTAAAACGACAGGTACTTCTAAATAGGTATTAAAAATACTATCGGGTCTTCAAAAAAAAAAACAATCGAAGATTGCTTTGACTACGAAAACGTACGTCGCATTACTGTTTCTTTATTCGTCAGGATTTTTGACAGGACATTTTGACATTACATTTCATTGACAAAATTAAAGACAAATATTGCTAAGCATACGTCTAAAAAACTATAGCAATCTTTGATTGTTTTTTTTTTTTGAAGACCCGATATAATATCACAGTATATTAATAAATGTAATTGTCAGAATTACCTGGAAGGTAACAAAAACCGATTTGTAATGGTCTTACAAAAACAAGATTTACCAATAAATGCTTGACCACCTTACGCCAATGAGAGTAAAACAGAACAATTAATTATTAAAGAGATTAATAATATTGATTAAAACCTGTGCGCGCTTATACCATAGTATACCAGGACGGGTTTGTACAAAAATTTCACCCTAAATACAGTAAACTAATAATCATTGGTACAGTACCAATTGTAATAATGAAGGCGGTAAAACAAACTTAGAAATGTACCAAGTTAAATATAAAAAATACAATTAATAATAATAAAAAAATAAATAAATAAAGAATCGTTAATAAATCAACGGGTACATCACCCCCTTGTGATCCTATCTGCAGTCTAAACATCCATTATTGCTGTCTCATGACAGCCTCACAGCCCTGATAACAGACCACCCGTCTTGACTTCAACACCTCACCTTCGAAACGTTAGCAAAACGTCCAAAGGGAAAAACCCAATGGAAAAGCAAAACCTAAAACCCTGAAAGAGTACAAATTCTTAGAACCCCTTCATGCTTATAAAATCAAAATCCCAACCCTCAAACGGTACATAAATGAAATGATTGAAATTGAAGTAGCAAAATTTCCTGAAACCTGTAAGTTGTCTTAAAAAAAAATCCCCTTAATTAATAAGGCCATTAACGTCCCTTTTGAAAGTGACTAGTGGGTTTTTTTTACTGACAAATTGCCCTTCTTTGAGGTCAAACTCCTTTTTTTTATCGAATCCCAAATAATTACAAAAATACTGATATGCTAAACTAGATATTGATAACGAAAAGGTGAATTCAGATTGATAAAAACGTATTTACTTGGTTACAATTCGGGCTCTTAGTTGAACATAAACGTGCTCGTTTCTCGCACCGACAAACTCAACAAAATGGCGTAGATTTTCGTCTTCAGAAAATACTGAGTGGTTGTCTTACAAATACGGGGACTTACGACCAAATCCAAGCTTTCACCCCAAAACCAATTAAGCCAGCCACCACTTGAGTTCCCAACTGCTCTTAAATCCCATAAAAGGTGGATGTTCCAAAGAACGCAGCAAAACAAGACCGCCGGTAAAATCTGCCAACACTTGTTGCTTGCTCAACGTGCGAAAATTTGAAGAGAACGACCCTATTTTGGCAATTTACCAGGTGAGCTCATATAAGAAATTTCCCCTATGTGTTCCAAGATGGTGCCAGATTTCCGGTCTTGACCAGGGAAACGAGACAATCAGTTTGAAACGAACAGCCCAAACCACATCGATGACAAACAAAACTCAAAGTTGTTATCCAATTTTCTCTTCTAACACTAATTAATTAATAATCATCATCTACCCGGTCTTTAGTCTAAAAACTATCAAAAAGTCTACTCGTTCAGTGATAGCAACGTAGTAGCAACGCGATAACAACAAAGGTCAAGAAACCTCGGCAACAGTGCTTCCTGAACAGGATCAACAAGTGTCCCTAAACCTCACTTATTTGGGGAAATAAACAACCCGGAAAAATGTAATTAACAGTCGAATTAAGGGTGAAACATCGATTTAAAGGGTGTGAAAGTGATCTGTGATGTTGCAGAGTTTTTCATAATGGAAAATACGAGACTCGTAAGTGTTGCCAATTGATATTGATTTGGAAGTAAACAAACATTTTCATTAAGGTTTATAGTCAGGCCTATAGTTTATTACAGCAACGCGAGATGTCAGTACTGTCGCCCCTATAGTGTGCCCTAACTTGATAGTCAAAAAAAAATAGAAATCTGCATTTGATTAAATTGTGTGATGGAAAGTTTTTTCTTTTTTTTGTGGAAATTCGAAGTATTATTCTGTTTTACATAAACAGGGTTGTAGTTTGGACCAACACAAATAATTTTGAACGTTCATCCGTCGGATTTTTTTTTAAACAGTGTAGCTACAGGCGTATTTCCAACTATTTTTGCAGTAGCGAGAAAACTACAAGTTCAAAAAAATTGAAAAAAATATATGTCGCGTAGAATTGCAATAGTAGTTCGTAATAAAAATAACGGGAAACTTCATCTATTCGTTTTGAAATAAATGGTGAAAAACCACTTTTTTTTCAGTTTTTGCGATATATCTCAAAAATGGCGAGTCAAATTTGCTTAAAAAAATTATGGATTAAAGTATATCAATAACCATAAAACATATATTTTTTTTGGAATTTTTGAACACAAGATTCAGAAAATGGGGGTTGACTTTAAACCTTAACAGTTAGGGCTTTTTAGACAACTTTCGTAAGCTAAATAAAATAGATTTCGATCCTATTAGGAGGGCTTTGTTATCCTAACACTACCCTGTCATCTAAATACAAAGAATTAACTCAGTATTACCACCAAAAATACACCTTTATTCAATACCTACATATTGTTTCGCATCCAACCAAAAAACTAGTAACCTAGTAAAACCCAATGAAAAACCTATCGTTCACCGAAAACAATAAACCTCAGGTATAGGGCTTCCTAAATACCTGAATTATTTACTGAGTTTATTCGAAATCTGTTACGTACTAAGGCAAAATTTGTACGTAACAATATTTATGAATTTATGGCACATTGAGTTGCCTTACGTTGCGTTACGTTTTCGTAATGTGTCATAAATTTCGCCGATTAATTCGGATTTTTACAACCATCCATGTGGTAAGTTCTGCTTTGCTCGTTTTTTCCCACAGGATTCTGACCTTTATTATTTAATCATTAGTGAAAAGCTGCCCTAAGGAGTAGAGTGAAGACCACCTCCCTCACTCCAGAATTTCGAATCCAGACCGCGATCCAGATTAATCCAGAGTATTTTCGAGGCAAAACCCATTCCAACAGGTGAGACATAACCTAATAACGACAGATTTTCTTCGCAAACTTGAACCACATTTTCTTTCCATTAAAGTTACATTCATTTTCTTGTGGTTCATTTCAAAGTGCCTAGCCTTAGCTAAGGTTTAGTTACAAATACAGAATGCTATAACAATTTTTCTCTTAGGGTTTTTACTCACGGTTACATTGTCACACAACAATACACGTTTATGTTTCATGTAGTTGATTCATGATTCTTTACTTTTAGTTTTGGTCACATTGTAAGCCCAAGTAGCACATACATGTCCCTGCGACTACGTATTAACCAAATACAACGTCCCCAGAAGTGCAAATACAGTGCAGATTAGTGTCCGTCAATGATTTTTCGTTAAAATTACGTCGTGCCGTCGTCCTTAATATGTGGTCAAGAAATCGGACCTTTATCAAGCTCAATTTTGTCGTAATAAATGAAAACCAGTTTTAACGTTAAATTGATAACGTCAATCCGTCGTCCTCTTGTATACTTGTGACCTCAGAAATGTTTCTTAAACGTCGTCCAATACGACCAATCATAAGGTAAGATAAAAATCGTAAAATGGACGTCATAATATTATACCAAATTCAACTTCTGAGAAAAACGTCCGGCCAACGTTAACATTGGACACAGGTAAAATTTGGTGTAGCATTTCATACTTTTTGCGTCGTTCGTCAATAAACTGTCATCAGTCAAATGAAAACATAAACAAACAATAGATATGGCGTTACTATAAAAAGTTTTTAACAATTTGAATAAGTATTTGCTTTTGTATTTTTGGGACATATGATATGGGACAAAACAGGAGATTCAAATACTCATCAACATATAACAGAACAAGAATTTTTTTTTAGATTTAGTGAAAAGGGAGAAATATATTCCAAACATGAAGGAAATGGAGCAAGAAGGGAAATTGGAAGAGAACCCTGTAATTTCCATTTAGGAAATTAAAAAAGATTCAATAAATGTTGGGTTAAAAGGAAATATTTCAAGATTTTGAACAACATCAAAAATAAAACATTTACAGTTTCCTGAAAAATCCCAAATAAATCGGAGCATATGGGACCTATAGTCAATCTAGGTTTATATGTTTGTACTATTTTATTACCTATGGTCTTGTTTATATAGATAAAGTCCATTTTCATAACGAAAACACGCATTAGGTTAGGATAAGGTGCAGATTATTAACTCGGCCATTTTGTATACCGCAAGGTCCTATCTATTGTCTGGCTAGCCAAACGGCGAACTCCAAAAGAATTTGCTGCTTTGCCAAACTTGACGGAAACAATAATAAACAAGTTGGTGACATATTTTTTTTGCTATATGGGCATGTGAAATAGAAAAAAATCCGGCAACATTGCGAAACGATGGATGTGGAGAGGCCTGATTATTCAGAAACATGATTCTATTGGTTAGAGCCTGAACGACAGCACGCAGTGGCGTGGTTATCGGCGAAACTAGAATTTTTTCTTTCCAATAATTTTATTGGTTTATTTCCTTAGTGTTTTCGGTGCCACTGAACTCAAAGACATGGCTGTCATCAGGCGGTGTCAGTTGAGGTGTCAGTGAATATATTTAGGTCACGCCCCACTTTTCTTCCCCCTTTCGTCTCTAACAAGTTACCACTTGCCAGACTATAATCATCCGCCATTGCTGCATGTTTAATAAAAATAAAATAATATCGGAAAAATCAATTCTTAATAAGGAAATTGTATCAAAATTATTTATTTTTGTGTAAATCGGACTTGCCCAAAGATGTTTTTGACCCATCGGAACTATATAAGAAATTATGTGAATTAGTTTTTTTTTTTTTTGGAAAATATTAACAAAATAGGAGCCCGTTTGTTTTGTGTGCATATCATAATTATATTTGACAGAAAAGTTGACTTCGTTTGAAATTTTTGTGCCTACAGGAGCTAAATATTTAGTTTCACGTATTTTATTGTTGACAAAGCCAGGCGCCATTATTATTTCATGTCCCCCAATATTCTTATAAGTACGTTTTCATTTTGTTTTTAATGTGATGAGTTGGGAAATGAAATAATACCAATAATAAACCAAAAGTGCGAATTTGGTGCAATATATTAAACCTGGAACGTCCTTTATTTTGTTTTATATTTGTTTTTAGGTTAGTCATGGTTTACGACGTTAAGTAAACGTTCAAATCTGGTTGTGCATACTGACGTATATAAGTTAAAAATTGGTAAAGCCTCGCGGCCTGCGACGTCGTTACAACCATGAAATGATTCTCCATTTTGGTGAAAATAAGGGTTGTATAGTCGTCTATTTGACGTCGCGTCTTAACGTCAAGACATCAAGGACGACGTTGTTGGGACGTAAAAGCGCTGCTTGGGAGGTTGGTAACTGGTAACCGTTCCAATAGCTAATTGTTTTTTTTTTCTCCCATATTTCTCGACTTTACACTTTTAAATTTTCACATTTTACCTGTTCATTTGGTTATTGAGCTACAATAACATTTTCGATTTTCACACCTAATTAACAAAAAAAAATTACGTCTGTGAAGTAAAACTTCAACAATAAGAGTTAAGGTTGAAAAAGCCGTATTTTTTTTTTCACGTTTGCGGCAAAAAAAGATTATTTGTTTCATCTCGAGATTTGAAGCACTAAACGTAAAATTTAAATTTGTGCTTCAAGTGTGCCTGCCTTCTTCACAGAGCCAGCTCTTCTGTCAGGAAAACTGACACGTCCCTGTCAGAAAAAAATCCCATAAGCCGGTCAGCTGTTGGAGTACATTTTACGGCCGTTATAAAAGGAAAGTAAATTTTCCATATGCCTAGCAGACGTCCGGTCGCTAAATTTTCATTTTTTGAGCTCAGCACTGACATAATTTTCAGTGATTGAAATCCCCGAAGAGAGAAAATCGGTCAGTAAAATCTATCATTACTTGACGGTCTATTTGACCTCTTGTGAGAGGTCGAGTTGCACGCCGCACAGAAAAAGAGTCTTAATATGGGTTTGATGATGTTAGCTCCTTATGCTTGAAGGAAGGAAAGAGGCCACATACCACAGACCAATAGAAGCAAGCTTGATCAGAATTGCTAATGTTTATGCAAGCACGTTTCTTTAAAATTTCAATAGATGATTTTTCAAGATGACCCGTTACCAATTTCCATTTTATTTATATTAATTTCCAAATAAATTATGCTACGTAATGCAAAAACCCGAATAGCGCCCCTGAAACTCCGAAAGTTTATTCAAAATTCCATCTCGTACATTGTTGGCGTAATGGTTGATATTTTAGAATCACCTTCGGTGTTACGTGGACTGTAAGCGCAACTAATGAATATGTAGCAAAAAATAACCATACAAAAGACAATATGATAAAAGGCGCCTTACCTGTGGTTCTGGGGTTCTTCTAGTTCAAAGTTAATTGTTAATACCGGGATCCCGGGTTTTGTTTCGGTTGCACAACACTACCGGCTTTTATTTAGAAACCGGTAACCGGCGAGCTCGCGATATTCATCGACTTTCTTGTGTGCGAAAACGGATTAAAAAATGTGTGTTCGTGTTTCGTGTTTGGCGAAAAGAGAGAGAGAGAGAGTTTCGCAGTCGCTTGGCTGTACGAATCTAGTGTTTTTTCGTATCTTTTTTGTCGATCTCGGTTCCATACCGAGGGCGCTGTTGTTCCCTGCATAGGAGGGGCTATACCTATTTGAAATTGTATGGTTTTTCAATATGAGCAAAATTCGTGACTTTGACACTCTTGAAGAGATGCACAAACATTTTCCGCCCACTCAAAACCAACGTTTTGAAAATCAAAAATCAAAGAGAAAAATAAAATTGAGTAAAAAAAAATAAAAATAAACTAAAATAAATGAGGTAAGAATTCTGACCCGCGACGACACAAACATAGATACATTGGTAAGGTTTGGAATCTAACCAATTGTCAAAGGACACAGCTTAACAATAGGACGTTTAAACAGTCCTTGCTGGGTCCTTAAGGTTACCACCCGAACATGCCCATCTGGTCCGGGATGTAGCTCAACAACTCGGCCAAGGGCCCAATGAAGGGGAGGTTTCGTTTCATGTTTGATAATTACTAGTTGATCTAAAGTTATTTTCGAAGGATTTTGAGTCCATTTTGAGCGTTGCTGCAAGGTGTGGAGATATTCATCCTTCCAGCGTTTCCAAAATTCTGCGTTCAATCGTTGAACTAATTGCCACCGAGACAAAGTGTTCAATTTGAGATGGGACAAATCAGGGTCGGGACAAGAATTTAGAGGTTCTTGGGTCAGAAAATGTCCCGGGGTTAATGGCTGCAAGTCGTTTGGGTCGGAGCTCTGGGCACATAAAGGCCTGGAGTTGAAGACGGCTTCCACTTGAGCAAGGAAAGTGTTTAGCTCTTCGTAAGTGAGTCGCTGATCACCGATCACTCGATACAGATGAGTCTTTACCGTTTTGACGCCGGCCTCACTCAAGCCATTGAAATGCGGAGCAGCTGGGGGATTGAAATGCCAGAGAATTTGACGATGATCCGCAGCCAATTGGGACATTTCTATCAGCTGAGTATTGGCACCCACAAACGTCGTTCCGTTGTCACTGTAGAGATGGGTTACCCGCCCACGCCGAGAAATAAAGCGACGGAATGCCCCAATAAATGCCTCGGAGGTCAAGTCAGAAGTAAGCTCAATGTGCACTGCCCGGGTGGCACAGCACGCGAAGACACATATATAGGCTTTTAGAACCTTGGCGCCTCGATATCTTCCCATGACTATATTAAAGGGGCCAGCATAATCCAGAGTGGCATGCGAAAAACATTTAAGTTGGGAGATTCGAAATGAAGGAAGGTTTCCCATATACGGAGTATACGCTTTTGGTCTGAGACGAAAACATCTGATGCAGTGGGATAGCACAGACTGTATCGCTCTTCGGGTAGATAAAATCCAGAATTGCTGACGCAACAAATTCTGGACGGTATTCAAACCAGGATGTAGATTGTCTTGGTGAACTTGTTCAATTAGGCGACGAGTAAAAGGATGGTCGCGAGGTAATAAAACGGGATGTTTGGCTTCAAAGGACATATGGGCATGTCTTAACCGTCCGCCCACTCTGACCAGTCCCTCCTTGTCAAGAAAGGGAGCAAGAGGTCGAAAGGACTTTGACACTAGCTCATTGTTTCGAATTTGGGCAATGAGACTTGAAAATCGTCGTTGTTGAGCTCTTTTGGATAAAAGGAGCAAAGCGTTTTGAAGTTCAAAGGAGGAGATCGCTCCGGTAAGCGGAGACGATTTGTGACGATAATTGTGAAAAACTCTCAGGCACTGACAAAGGATTTTCTGTATTTTAGACAAAGAGGAATATTTGTCTAATAGAGTGTCGAGGATATGATCCTCAATCAGGGCCGTTAAAATAATGGGACACCTTTCTTCGATTGCGGCTATTTGATTACCACATGAATTTGGGGGTTGTCGATTCCATGAAGAACTTGGTTGAAGAAGCCAGGGAGGTCCTTGAAACCATAAGGGATGATCTGCCAGACTGGCAGGAGTTAAGCCACGGCTTGCACAGTCTGCGGGATTTTCGTGAGTGGACACGTGATACCACTTGACATTTGGGATCGTTTCTTGGATGTGGCTAACCCGATTGGCTACAAAGCTCTTCCATCGATGTGGTGAGCTAGCAATCCAAGCCAAGACAACTTGGGAATCCGTGTAAGCGAAAACTTCGTCGATAATAGTTAGTTTAGTGTATGACTCCATAACAAACTGAAGAAGGTTGGATAGAAGAGTGGCACCTAGGAGTTCCAATCTAGGTACACTTTGCGATTTGAGGGGTGCTACTCGAGCCTTGCCAATGATCAAAGAGGTTTGAATGACACCCTCGGGTGACTCTATGCGAAGATAGACTGCAGCAGCTTAGCCTAACTCTGAGGCGTCAGAGAATCCATGCAGCTGGCAACGTAGAATATTTTGCGAAAAAATGTATCTAGGAAAAAGTATTTTAGCTAAACCAGGAAGTTCTGATTGAATTTGAGACCAACGGTTTTGGATAGATTGTTCGACTGGCTCGTCCCAGCCGGTTTTAGAAAGCCACAGCCTTTGCATTAAGTGTTTAGCGCAGAATGAGACAGGCGACAGAAATCCCAGAGGGTCAAAAATTCTAGCAATTTCGGATAAGATATTGCGTTTGGTGCACGGCTTGTCTGATGGTTCACCAGCGAAAAACATTTTATCTGATGAGGGGTTCAGTGTAAACCTAGGACTTTTATGGATAATGGTTCCTCCCTGTCGAACGACACGGGAATTTGGCATTCTTTGGGGGAGAGAGATGATAGTAGTTGCCGATGATTGCTTGCCCATTTTCTTAGCTCAAACCCACCGCATTTCAAGAGAGCAATCATGTCCTTCTGCAAAGATAATGCAGAGTCCAAGTCCGAGGTACCTGAACAAATATCGTCAACAAAAGTATCCTCCAGAAGTACCTGCGCCGCTTCCGGGTATTTGTGTTTTTCCAATGAGGCTAACTCTTGAAGTGTACGAATTGCGAGAAAAGGACTGGAGCTTACACCAAAGGTCACTGTGTTGAGACGATATTCTTCCACTGGATCATTAGGATCGAAACGCCAAAGGAGTCTTTGGAAATCCTTATGTTCTGGAGTCAGGTTTATTTGCAGGTACATTTGTTTGATGTCTGCCAAGAAAACGATTGGATGAAATCGAAACTATAGAAGTATCGTGTTGATATCCTTTTGAAGCTTTGGACCAGTCAAAAGCACATCGTTCAAACTGAGGCCCTTGGAACCCTTTGGCGAAACATTGAAAACTACTCTAAGTTTGGTGGTTGATTTTCCGGGTTTGATCACAGCATGATGGGAGAGGTAATTAACTAATTTGTAAGTATTGCTTCATGAAATCAGCATACTGCCGATATAGAATTGGATTTTTGACTAATCGGGATTCTAAGGATTGAAAGCATCTGTAGGCGCGAAAATAAGTGTCCCCTAAATCGGGTTCGAAATGGCGAAAGGGCAGCTAAACTACAAATCTTCCCGACTATAGTTAAAGACTTTTGGTAAATTGATTCGCATTTCTGATCATCAGGAGATAGGTAACTCTTAGAGGGTATATTTTCCAAGTCCCAAAATTTGCATATACTTTGTTCAAGCGTAGAATGCAGGGAAATTAAATAGGAATCGATCACATTGTGTGAAATTGGTCTGGGCTGTATATAGGTTTGTCCTAGTAGAACCCAACCAAAGCATGTTTCAAAAGCTGACGCTTGCCCTTGACTTCCAGGAATCCGACCTGATTTTAGAATTTGGGAGGAGATATCTGCTCCCAACAACATGTGTACGGGAGCAGGAATAGAAAAGTGCTCGTCGCCCAGTGTCAGCTTTGATATATGGCCCCAACTTTGAGTGTTGATTTTAACAGAAGGCATGTCTGAACAAAGTTTGGATAGAACTAATGCCTCCAACGAAAAGACAGGGTCAGTTTTGCCGATAGGCTTAATGGTGCAACTTGTAAGGCCACAAGTGTCGGAAGTCGATTGACTTATTCCGACGACCGGAATGTGACATTCTTTCCTGGATAAACCCAGGCGATTGAGACACTTTTGGGTTATGAAGTTGGCCTGACTGGCTGAATCTAAAACGGCTCTGATAATCTGATAATTGCCTCTCGAGTCAAGCACCTCAATCTTTGTAGTAGAGAGGAGGACAGTGGTTTGAGGAATGGAGGTAGCCATCGCTGCACACTCGCAACTGAGTGATTGCTGTAGTTGTGCACTATGGGGACTTTCCATTTGCGATGGACTGACAATAGAGGCAGGTGTACCCGATGAGGAAGGCGTTTGACCATGATGACTGGTTTGCCCAATGTTTTTGGGAAAATGAAGCAAAGTATGGTGTTTGACATGACATATCCAACAACTGAAGGTGGATGGACAATCTTTTAGCCTATGAGTAGACCTTAAGCAATTGATGCAAGCGTTGGTTTGCTTAACGTAAGCTAGACGCCCTGACGGGGTTTTACCTAGAAATTGAGGGCATTGCGATAATGAATGAAAAGGTTGCTGGCATAATCGACATTTATACCTAGCAGTATCATGAGATGAGGACTGAGCAGCCATATTAGCGATATTTGGGATTGATTGCGGGTTATTTTGTCGTATTTGAGAGTCATGAGCATTTGATTCAGTGTTCGCTACTAGACTTTGAGCTCCTGAGTGTCTAGGCGTACCAGAATAGCTACCAGACTTCAAGTTACTTTGGTGATATGAGTTTTGAGGTTTTTGGGACCTGTTGAGATTTATTGGACATGGTGAACTCATTTGGACTGATTCGAGGGCCCTACAATGACTTTCGAGATAATTGGTAAGCTGTAGATAAGTGGGTAACTCAATTTCGCTATGCTCTATTTCAAATGCCGTTCTTGTAGCTGAGTCTAGCCTTGTAAGCAGCATGTTGAAAAGAACAAAACACCACTGGTTGGTTGGAAATCCCAACACCTCGAGCGCGGCCACATTTTCATTGAAAGTATCCAGTAGGTTTCTTAAGTCTTTGGAAGAATTTGTTTTTTGAGTGGAAGTATTATTAATTGCATTCCAGTAGTTTGTAGCTAAATGCCGTTTATTCTGATAGCGATCTGTGAGAGTTTTAAAAGCTATTGCATAATTAGTATCCGTAGTAGGAATGGACTTTATTAAACTAAGGGGCTCACCCTTTAATAATGAAATTAGATATTGAAATTTGGAAATGTTGGGCAATGTAGAATCATGTACCATGGATCTATACATGTCATAAAATGTTGTCCAATTTTGTAAATTGCCATCAAAATTCGGAATAGTTAATTTTGGTAACTTCGCGGTGTAGCTTGCCTGGTTTGATTCATTTGGCGCTAAAACATAACTACCTGGTGTGCTACTAGGTGGAAATAATTCAAAGTAAACCTGTTTTGACCCAAAATAATAACTATCTGCGTCTTTTCTGACAGCATCCTGCTGGTCATATTCCTTTCATCAATTATACCAATGATTTCATTATGATATTTTTGAAAATCAGAATAAGATTCTTCCAAATTCTCCAACCTTACTTTAAGCAGTGCTTTTTGAGAGTCACTAGTTTTGGCTTTTTGTGCAACCGTGTACGTTTCTGTGATTCGGCTAGCACAGACGTAACGTTTTTTAGTTAATTTTTTGATGAGCGCAACGTTTGCCGTCTCAGTTTCCGGCATGTTGATCGAAATGCCAAGAAAATAATTGAAAACATTAAGAAAGTCTTTTTCAAAGTAAAGAATCTATGAAATAGGGTATATACCTAAGAATAAGGTATATACCTGGATTTGCAGGCTGTAACGTAAAACCTGTAAATCGTCGAAAAGCGAAAATTATAAAATTATATATAGCGAAAAATTATTTTGAAATTAAGTAATACAATCATTACAATCTCATTATTAGCACCAATGTATCTATCTGTGCACTGCAATGCTTAAGCTTATCGGAAATAATTGGGTTTTTTATTTAGTAAACAACTATTTCTTTTTTCGTTTATTTGCGAAATTTAAATAAATTTATTTTTAATAAGGTAGGTGCCTCAGCGATAAGTTTTACAGCCGGTTTCAGTGGCCTTGAAATTTCTCAAAAATAGAGAATAATGGATAGCGACAGTTTAGGCGCACAAACCTGCACATAAAAAACTTACTTTATATGGCGATTTTTGCTAATAATTATATTAATTATGATTTTTGATTCTAAAAAGGTTCAAATTTGGCTCGTAGGAACAGAAAATGTTGGCGTAATGGTTGATATTTTAGAATCACCTTCGGTGTTACGTGGACTGTAAGCGCAACTAATGAATATGTAGCAAAAAATAACCATACAAAAGACAATATGATAAAAGGCGCCTTACCTGTGGTTCTGGGGTTCTTCTAGTTCAAAGTTAATTGTTAATACCGGGATCCCGGGTTTTGTTTCGGTTGCACAACACTACCGGCTTTTATTTCGAAACCGGTAACCGGCGAGCTCGCGATATTCATCGACTTTCTTGTTTGCGAAAACGGATTAAAAAATGTGTGTTCGTGTTTCGTGTTTGGCGAGAAGAGAGAGAGTGTTTCGCAGTCGCTTGGCTGTACGAATCTAGTGTTTTTTCGTACCTTTTTTGTCGATCTCGGTTCCATACCGAGGGCGCTGTTGTTCCCTGCATAGGAGGCGCTATACCTATTTGAATTTGTATGGTTTTTCAATATGAGCAAAATTCGTGACTTTGACACTCTTGAAGAGATGCACATACATACATGATCATTGAACCAATCAAAAATATCTGTTCCAATTAGAATATTTCACGTCACAAACATTTCGATCATTTTTTGCTTCAATAAATTTACCACAAAATGTTGTATTGACTTTAATTATTGGAATATGCAGTGCCTTTTTTCAGAAAAATCTTAAATGAATCATTCAAAAATTGATCAGGAAATTTAGAGGTTATTGAACTTCATATTTAATTATAATTATACAACTTTATACGAAAAACATTTGCCGTTTCGCCAATAAATTCAAAGCCGTCAGTTTTCAAAGGGCGGTTCTGTATTTTAAACGCACCAAAAATGTCAATTGAAAAACTTTCCAAATCGGTCTGTGGCCTTTTCCAGAGATGTCAAATTTAAATTATACATCGAAAAAGTTTGGCGGATAATTCTATATCTCATTTTCTCCCGGTTTTAAGGGCAAAAGTTTTAATTGAAATTATCAGAGCGAGCGCGGATATCGAAAAACGGCTCATGTAGATTTTGACATTATTTTTTTCGAAGTAATTTTATTAATAATAAGCATATTGGTGGAATTTTTACTTGCCAACTAAAAATAAAACACATCAACTTTGAGCAGACCATATCATTGTTTTATTTATGTATCTCCTATACATGTAAAAGTGGTATGAAGGGTATAAAATATAATAAATAAATCATTAAAAAATAATACGGAATTCGGGAATCTACTAGTTACGTTAAAAGCTTATATAATTTATATAACTAGTAAAATAGTGTGACAATAATGGAAACTAAAAATATAAAATCTATGTAAAGCTCTATTAGACATCTATATTAAGATCTCATTTTGCTGGGATTTTTATAAATGCATTTCTGTACAGTTTAAAAGTGTAATTAAATTATACAGATGAAATCAGTTTAAAAGGTGCACCATAAATATTTTAAAATTGCAAATGCATTATAAAAATCCTCTATAAATTCGCAGAAAAATGAACTAAATGTTAAATTTTATTGCCCGGATTTTGGTTGAATCGGTGATAAAAGTTTGCCGAATGGTGGAAAATAAAATTTTAGATTAGAATTTAACATGTTTGTAGCATTTTGGGCATTCGGGATCTATTGCGATTACTATATTTAGCCCATTTTTCCTTATTTTAATTTTTTCACCTAACTTAACACCACAGACATTGTAAATATTTTTTGGTAAATATCAATTTGAGTAATATATAATTTATATACAAAAAATATTATTTTTAATTGTATATCATTTAATTAATAATTACACTTATATAAATAAATTAATTAGGTTATTTACAGATCGTATTTACAAAGAAGATGAGAAATATCAGGTTTATAATTAAAGTTAAACTTTATCTAAAGGTTAAACCATATTGGTCCAATATCAATAGTTCAAGTTCAAGATAATGTTTAATTTCAGGGGAAAAAAAAAACATCCAGAAAGAGAACTTCAATAAGGAATTGGGAGAGTATTCACATTTTTTTCACATGAAATTAGAATAATTCTTGGCAAATATTAAAATAGCGTCAGCGGTAGTAACTTAGATAAAACAGAAAAATAGCAAAATTGTGTTAAATACTAAATATATTATTTTGGAAAATATAAGTTGAGTTGAAGCATTGTTTCTGTATGAACGAACACTCTGGACATCTTCAATAGCGTTTTCTAGAAAGAAAAACCTAATTTTAAATTTGTTCTCTCAGATTCAAGTTATCTTTTTCTTAGTTTGCAAAACTAATTTACTGAATTACAATAATAATTATGATATTTTCTAATTTTTGCTACTAGATATCTTTTTGCAAACTAAAAAAATACATATTCAATAAACTCATCCACACGAATAAATTCTTACCAGTAAATATATGCCTAGTATCGGTTGTGCTTTCATCTAATTATGATTGTCCAAGGGAAAGTGCGACAAAAACCAATTTTTGAGAAGTAAGTGCATTTTGGTGCATAATTATTGAGTGCATGAAATAAAAAAAGAAATAGACTCAATGAATATCATTTACAAAGGATTTGGAAAACATGCAAAAACCAACTGAATTAAATTACAAACCTGTATCGGTAGTCTTGAAAGTGAAACTGACTGAATCTGAGCTCCAACCGAATTTATTCCGGGCTTGCACTCTAGCTTCGTATTGCTGAGCTGGTTCTAATCCTCTAATGACGTAGCTCATTGACTGCATACCAACAGGCTGAGCTGGTATTGCTGGCAAAATCACGTCTCTCCATTCTAGACGTCTGTCTTTGATTGGCCGGGAATAATATGTTCCGAGGCCGATGGAGTAGGAGGCGGTTTTGTTTTCCTGAAGCAAATAAATCGATTTTATTGTTTTTGACAAGGAACGGTATAGAAAAGTAGGAATAGTATGAAATAAACATTTTCCACAAGTGCCAGTAACATTATTGGATAATCGTGAAGATATTTGGATAGTTTCAAATTTTCATTTCATAGGAAGGTTCGGCATTTTTTTGCTATTCTTTTATTTAAAATGAAATCGAGATATTTTGCTATTAAAAAACGATCGAAAAAAATTTGAGCGCGAAATATTAATAATTACGTTTGTAATCAGACGTACACCAGAAATAATTAATAAATTAATTAAGCCAATGAAACAATAGTTAGTGATGTTAAATAGAAAGGTAAGTTATGTGGGTGGGCGGCAGACCAAATATCGAGAAAGAGGAACCTAACTCCGTTTCTAGGGCTGCCGTCGGCCGACTATCTCTCACAACGGAGAGGGGTGTGAGTAACAAAAATCAAAATAAGCGCCACCTGTTTTAGTGCCCTACGGTTAAACGGAGTCCCCGATGTTCCGAAAACAGGAAATCTCTAATACCAAACGGTACTGTACCTACTTATAAAAAAACTAACGAGAATTAAATAAAACCCCCGAAAATCAAGTCAATAACTCTATAATGAACTCTATTACCATTATTCATATAGTAAGCAAAATCAACGATATCAACAACATTTCATGAACCGGAATGGCTTTACAAATACTCAATAGTCTCTGAACGAGCAAACAAAATACTTTCAATAATAGTCGCTGCTGGCACAAATCAGCATATGAGGATTTTCGTAAATAAGTAAACCCAAAAAAAGGCACTAGATACCTACCTACCAAAAAGGAAACCTTAAATTCTTAGGTGTGTATCTCCACAATGTTACTTAATTTGCTTCCTTAAATCTATAACAATATACTCAAAATATCGTTGTAAATAGATCTATTTAAACCTGGTGTACAGAACCAATATTTGTGAAATGTGTGTGTACTTTATACTCCAATGCTGTAATCAGAATAAAATGGTAGGCAAACTTAAAATTAACTTTAAATTTAAAACTGAAAGGTGATGAAGTTAACTTTTAAAGCAGGTAGTAGGCACTTCAGTAGACAATAGGGTACTTGCATCGAAAATTAAATTGATTATTGTTTATTGCAAACTGTAGGAAATCCAAAAAAAATCGTTACTTTTTTTTTATTTCGCACAAATATGATTATTCCGGAAGTTATTCAAATATTATGTTTTGTATATATAGATATACTGAGCATGTGCAACGTCACTTATTTATTAGATAAATGACGTCATAGGCAGATTTCATAGTGTTGTATCTCCGTCAATTTTGGACTAAGGAGAAAAAGAAAAAACACGTGCTAACTTATTTTTTATGGACTATCGAAATCAGCAATAAAAAAATTTGATGCAAGGAGCCTATTCTCCTTCAAAATTACAATTAGGTAAAGTTTGGAGGCTCCAGCTCTTGAGGAGATGACGGTAGCCCTTGATACAGTAGGGGTGGATAGTTCTCAAAACGACACCATATTATACTCTAACCTCAATATGTATATTTATGTTCGATCGAGTAGTGCTAGGGACCTCTAAATCAAAGGCCTAAAAGCTTCACAATCTACCAGGTACAGGACTTGACACCAGCAAATCAGTTATCATTGTGCATCTAGCATCAGCAACAGGCAGAGGTGGATGTAACGATACCCAATAAAAGGCCTAAAAGATGAAGGAACCACTATATAGGCTCGTTTTTAACAGGTAAGTACTACAGGTAAGTACTACAATCAATTACGTTTTTTTTTTTTGGACAATGAAGAAAATGTTACAGGGATCAAAGTAAAAAATGAAATTAGGAACAACAGTGTGGATTGGCGTTTTCGACACTCAAAAATTGACACGAACTTAGCTTATTATCCAAAATCTGGGTTTAACATATCTTATAAAATCAGCAAATACTTGCTATGGTGCTATATAAGCGTAATAGCCACCATTAGAATCAATATCAAAATCAAATCAAATCAAAAAATACTTTATTGTCCAAGAAAATCAAATTTCTGTTGACAAAGCATGATATTATACATTTCCTAAATTACAATAAAATTATAACACAAAAATTTGTTGCTAAAGCTAAAAAACATCAAAACCAAAAGGACAAAATGTAAATCAGTAAAACTAAAAAGGTAAAAGAACAAGTACTATAAAAATACAAAATACAAAAAAAAAATTAAAATAAAAAAATAAGCAAATAACATATAGTGATAAAAAAAAGTCTCATATCTCACATAAAGTTGTCTGTAAAAAATTCTTCCAGGGTATAATATGCCTTAGCCAGTAGAATGCCCTTAAATAACCGTCTAAAGCACTTTACACTATTGGCAGTCTTAACGTGAATTGGCAGATGGTTGAAAATTTTTCTGCCATTATAAATAAGTGACCTTTTGGTCAGTTCTTTTGTTGGAATCGGCAGAGGCAGATCAGCTGAATGCCGAGTGCTATAAGGCGTAGTTACACCCATATTTAAATAAATAAATAAATAAATAAATAAATAAATAAATAAATAAATAAATAAATATATCGACGTGGATAATACAAAAAAAAGCGCACATCCAGAACTGTCTCAATTAAATGGAATCAACGTCGGGTGGATGAGCCTTAAGGTCTTTGGCATGCCAAGTACCTATGAGACGTCCATTTCGATCCTTCAACTCGTACGTCCATGGAAAAACAATACGTGACACAGTGAAGGGCCCAGAAAATTTTGGAACAAGTTTGGCGGTGAAATGTTTGGTTGCATCAGACAGATGATAGTCCTTTTTCCAAACTTTTTGGTCAATCACAAAGCGATCTTCACGTCGCCGTAAATTGTAGGCCGGACGTGCTTTCTCGTACGCTTGTGTCAAACGCTTGTGAATATCGCTAAATAGTTGTGCGAGACTGAGAGCGCTCACAAGGGTCAAAATCAGCAGAACTTCGGGTAGAGGTAGAGGAATCATTGTCATGAGGAAGTTGAACTTCACGGACGAAGACGAGAAAATTAGAGGTGAATCCGGTGACATCATGTTTTGCGGATCTAATAGCACAGCCGGCTTTAGCCAAGAATTTTTTCCAATGTCTATGATCCTGGTGGACATACTTAGTAAAAATGGTCTCTAAAACGCGATGCATACGTTCAACGGGTTGGGCTTGTGGATGGTAAATCGCCGTATACCGAAGCTCAATACCATAACCAGAAAGAGTGTTGCGAAAAAGATTGCTACGAAATTGGGGGCCATTATCGACGATAATGCTCTTTGGAATACCATAAACGAGGAGAACATGGTATTTCAACCATTCGACCACACTAGCGGCGGTAGCAGACCGTAGCGGAAAGAATAAGCAAAACTTGCTGAAAACATCACATACCGAGAAGATATAACAGTATCCAGACATTGACCGAGGAAGGGGATCCACAATATCGAAACTGATGACCTTCCATGGTCTACACCATTTCCAACAGTATTTCAAAATCGGTCAGATGTATTTCAAAATAATCACTTTTATTTCAAAAATTTATATTTTAATTTCCAATTTGTCACTTTTATTTCCAAATATATCATTTGTATTTCAAATTAATCAAATGTATTTCAAACTGTACCATTTATACTTCCAAAAAAATCAGATGCATTTCAAAATCATCATTTCTATATCATCAAAAACTGTAAGGGAGATACAGGGTGTCTCGTTATAATTTAATTTCTTAAACTGTACGATATAAACACCATACTTTATTTTTTAACCGAATTGGTAATCTTTGAAATAAAAATGACCCTTTTTGAAATACATTTCACTAATTTGAAATACATTTGATGTTTTTCGAAATAAATTTGGTTATTTTGAAATACATTTGATGTATTTTGAAATAAAATTCATAAAGATTGAAATCAAATTTATGCTTTTTGATATTCAATTGATGATTTTGAAATACATTTGATATTTTTTTAAATTAAAGTTGTTATTTTGAAATACATTTGATGCTTTTTGAAATCAACTTTATCTATTTTGAACTAAAACTGGAAATGGTGTAGTAGCGGTAGGCTGTTGACTAAGCATTTTTCCAGCGGTAGCTTGTTGGAGTGGATTCCTACCCAGGCGAACATGACAACGTTGTATATATCGGAAAATACGAGTTTTCATATTAGGCCAGTAATACTTCTGACAGATTCTTGGCAAACGCCTAGGTGTCCGCAAGTAGGAGGATCATGATGAGCACGAATAATATCAACCCGCTGTACCTTTGGAATAACCAAACGCCAAGAAGATTCCGAATTAGATAACCCAGAATAGGAAATGTTTTGGCCCTTTTATACAGTTTGTCACTATCGACCCACCAAAAAGGATATCGAACAGGATTGTCAATGACCTTTTTCATCATTTCGACATACCACTTATCGGAAGGTAGTGGTGAAGTATCTACATCGATATTAGAAGGTTGATGGTTGTCGATAACATCAAACGCATGAACGGATCTAGATAAAGCGTCTGGTACAACATTATTCTTACCTTTTCGGTGAATAATTTCAAAGTCATATTTTGTAATCGAACGGCCCATCGCGCGATACGTCCGACCGGATCCTTGATGGAGTTCAGCCATTTAAGGCTGTATTGGTCTGTGATGACCGTGAATTTGGTTCGTTCAATGTACGGACGCAGTTTCTCAACGGCGAACAAGACCGCAAGACATTCCTTTCCGGTAGCGGCGTATTTTCGTTCGTTTTTCGTGAGAGATCGACTCAAATAACAGATGACTCGTTCTTCGTTGTCATGAACTTGAATAAGAACAGAAGCAAGGCCGAAATCGGATGCATCACATTGTACTACGAATGGTTGGTCAACATTGGGACATGAAAGTATGGAAGCTTGAATAAGGTGTTCTTTAATTATTCGTTTCATCCCAAAGAAATTTGACGTTTTTCCTAGTATTAACCGCTGCCATACTGCAGGAGCATTGGTGAGCCCAAAAGGCATCAGTTTAAACTGAAACAGACCAAGAGTGGGGACAATGAAAGCAGTAAGTGGCTTCGATTCCTCAGCGGTGGGGATTTGCCAATAAGCGAATCTCAAAGGCACTGAGGTATTTGGCGTCACGCAATTTATACAGTGTGGCAGAAACGTATGGAATATGATATGAATCGGAAACGGTAACTTTATTCACGGCGCGGAATTCTACCCAAAAACGCCAGCCTCGCTCTTCTTTTTGATCATAACGATCGGAGATGACCAAGGTGAATCTGACGGTTCAACTATACCATCAAGCATCATTTTCTCTAGTTCTGCGTTAACCTCGGTTTGCAGAGCACAGGAAAGCGGATAATATCGCTGCCTAATCGGAGGCGAGCTCGTCTTGATTACCAACTAGACCAAATTTTTACAACCTACGTGGTCATGCATGTCTGAAAATGTTGTATTTACTAAATCCTAGAGAAGGCGTGGTTGATCGGGGTGAAGATTATGACGACTTTAGCTGGCCGCCACTTTAGGATCATAATCCTGGAAATTGCGGAAGTGCCATCCGCCAGCATGGAGGTCAGGTACAATACCCATGCGAGACCAGAAATCAATACCGAGAATCAAAGAATGAGGAAGGGAAGGCACCACCAAAGCTTCACTTCAATCACTACAATCCGCTCTCGAAGCTGAATTGGAAGTCGAATGGATCCAAGGATTTGACAAGCCTCTCCATTTGTCACTGTACAATAAAATTGGCTGAGTTTGCAGGACGCTCGCAGAACTACTCATCCATTGGCACCAATGACGGTTCTTGAGGCACCACTATCCAATAAACCTCAAAAGGATCTGCCGTATACCGCGTGTGGCTATATTCAGCTGGTGTGGGCACCGTGGTGGAAGAAAAAGCAGTGTTGTTAAATTAAACAGGGTTTGACAAGCTGTGGTTTGGCATTGGCATTAATGAATTTTAATCACCGCATCCGTGCCGGTGCACCATGTTGGTGAATTTAGCAACACGCGAATTTTGTCACATTCAAATAATCATCGCCTTTAGCGTGAGTCAGAACATAATCCAAGAGAATCTTGGAACGAAGGGTGGCCTTGAAAATTGGATGCGAAAAGGTAAGACACTTTGCCTACTGCCTCACCGGTTCTTCGTTTTCTGAACAAGTCGAATAAGACCTCAACGTTACTCCATCTTCACTGACGAAAACCATGCTCAGGTCTTCCACAGTTCTAATACACATTCGGTTTTCTGGAACTAGAGATGACGTCAACGGTGACGGGCTCGACATCAGGGTCCGGATTCCGAACTGGAGGACAGGGATTAAGAGGTATCCAACACATGAACATCATAGCTAGCTACCATAAGGTAAGCAAGCTCGGGCTCCAAAAGCTGACGATAATTTGTTGGAGGGGGAACACAACGTTGACGACGTGATTCAGTCTCCTCCACTGACCGACTGAGGCGCAGAATTTCTTGCACAGAGGAAATATCATGCGTAGCTAAACGTCCATGAAGATATGGCAAAAGATTTCGACGTAACAACTGAATTTTAGTTGCTTCTGTCGGTGCTTCGGGTAACTTATTGAAAAGATTTTGCATTGCCACTACGAAGCTGATGACCCTCTCTTGGAAATCCTGAGGTCTTTAGCGGATTTCATCCCGAAGAGGAAATTCATAGTCGTATGGAAGAAATGCATCCTTTAAGGTACGTTTTGCTTGGAGCGACGACTATTGCGATGATCGCAGAGCGATAATCTCGGGGCGATAATCGTGGAGTCCTGCTTGTATGTTTCGTGAATTGTTCCGTTTTCCTTGGAGCGACCATCGCTAGAGTTGCTAGCGTCAATCGCGCGCGTCTGGTCCTAGAGCAGATATAATCGCCAATCGCGAACGATTATTGATAGATGTTTTTTCGTGTTTTTTGTCGTCACCACACAAGTGATTTGTGAACAAAAGCTTAAGGTACCCTTCATCCATCCTACTTTTGGAGATGGGAAGTTAATGTTTGGGAAGTCTTGGTAAACCCAATATTTCTAGCATGTCTTCATCATCAATTTCTTCCAAAAAAAGATGTTTTGATGTTTTACTTTTCTTATTAATCCTTTTTGTTACATTCATTGCGCACAGATATTGGACTGGGTGTAGTGGTCTGTTTGCCAAAACACCGTCCCTTATGTGCCTATCCACAAGTTTTTCCAGTGTCTTAAGCTCAAATGATGAAAGTCTAGTGGGTCTTAGGAACTTCGCCGTGTCATCTATTTTTCCAGGTTTTGGTATGAACGATACCCTAATAATGCGCCTCCAGGCCTTTAGGCTACTTCTTAGAATGTTACATAGTATCCTGTTTGCAACTTCAGTTCCGTTCGGTAACATTAGGAGATAGATCCTTTCTGTCCCTGTTGACTTATATGGGTCAAAGGTATTTATAGTCCATTTGACTATTTCATGGTTGACGACGTCAGCCAGTCGTTCCTGGCTACTCTTCGAAGTCTAGGCTTATTTCATATCCACTAAGTCTGATCAACAATCTTTGAGCCAGGAAAGTGAATTTTTAGGTGTTCCCTAGCCGTCGCTCCAAGGTTGTTCTTGAATGATTTGATTGTTGTCTTCGGGCCCCTTGACAGAATTCTTTGTAGTCTAGCACAATCTTGAGTACTTTCTATATCCTCCCAGTACTTCCTCCAAGACCTCCTCTGGGATCCCTTCAGCTCTTTCATGAACTTTTTCATCGTGGTTCTGTATGTCTCCCACTGCCTGGTTCTCATGGCTTTATTGAATTCTGTTCAAGCCTTTTTCTCATCTCAGGGAGCTCCCCGAGAGAACAAATTTTTCGTCTTCATCATTTTCGTTTACTTCTCGATTACCATTGACAAGGACAAAACATTCGCTCTATCGGGAAGCTCTACTCCCTGAGACGAAAATCGGGCTCCAGGGCACTTTCCTGGTGGATGTACCTGTTGTAAGCGGACAATTTCCATTGAAGACTGACATGATTGCATCATTGAATTGATCCACAACCATCTTCAAGTCTTCAGTGTCTCTTATTGTCTTCCTGATGTTTGGCAGACTATAATCCAGGTCAGCTTTATATGCGTCCTAGTCTGTATTTCGAGGATTCCGATAATTTGCCGAAATTGTTTCCCCTGAAATTTCAAATTTGATGTATCTTCTAATCCTTTTTGTTACATTCATTGCGACACTCAATATATGTACAAGAAGAATTGAGAGCCTACTAACAGACATTTTAGCCAAAGAATATTTTTCAGGAGAAAGTTGGCAGAATACTGAATATAGTCGCTGTCAAGCAAAACGCTCAAGCTAGTGACCATAGCAAGCAATTATCGCCCTGCGATTATCTCTCTGCGATCATCTCGCTCCAAGCAAAACGTACCTAAGTGGGAAATAAGATCATTTCAAGATTGAAAATTGCAAGTTCGAAACCAAAGCAGAGCATCTTTAGTGAAAAGGTCAGGAGCTGAACGAAGTAGTTACTCCTTAGAAAAGCCTCTAGAAACTCTCATTTCCTCCACCCTTTCCAGGAAATTCTACCATGACCATCAAATTTTAAATTTAAGCGGCCAATATCCTTGAAAACAGCAAAAGTCGACTCATACGAATATGATGGATAATGTGAACCGCGTAGTGGAGAAAACTGTAAATCATCTAACCTCCTAGCCATATCAGCCATAGGGCTGGTTTCATTATGCGTCGAATTAGCAATCTGATGTAACGAGCGCAAGTTATCGGGCTCGGCAAAACGAATAGAACTTTGGTGAGGTAACGCAGGATCAAAATTAGGGAGGGGTCTCAACTGGCATGGAAAAGTTGCCAAAGGAGCATCAATAAGAGAGCACGAAGGATGAACCGTATTGGTATTATTTTGTGGCGGGACTGATTCACGCCACGTAGAGTGGGTAGGAGGGCGATGAGCAGGTGAAGCTTCCTGCCGAGACAAACCAATAACGTTTGAACGAGGGTCAAGAAACTGACTACGATTCAAGAGAGATAATTGGTGCTGGAACAATTCTTCGACCATCGGATGCTTGTTGTCTTTCTGAATGTTCTGACAATGGACGGTTGCGACCAGACTCGTAATGTTTGGATGTTGATGAGGATGGATCATCGTTCAAGGCAATTAAATCATTAGAAACGTGAGGCCGATCCGAAGAAGTGGTTTGGTGAATATCCACTTCCTGTTCTACCGATTGGGTCTCATCAATGGACTGAAGCCTTTGGCATAGCGTGTTATGTCGTTCGATTAAATTGTTTTGAAGAACTTGATCTGGTTAATCAACAAGATGTATACGAGATAGCCGTTTTCAAATGTGCTCCAAAATAGTATAAATTTTGCGAAGTTCGACCTCCCGATTATCGTGATTGAATCCCAAAATATCCCGTTCGACTGAATAAAGCTTGGCACCACACAACCACAACTCATTAACGGTCTCGAATGGTGAAGATGATGGTGGATTCACTCAACCTTCACGTTCAAGTTTCAATGAAGCTCTAAGGTCTGCTCTACGTTGGACAAAAGTTGTTGTTATAGGTAACCCTCGAATAGTCAATTTATATTTCAATTCCTCGTTTCCTAGACAGTTGACATCCATTTTGCTTCAAGGATTTTCCATAACTAAACTTCGATTCGAGAAAACAAAAAACAATAAAAAAAAAATCTCACCCTGTCCACAAATGTGACTTGTGCTTACCCAGGTCGCAAACGCGATTAAATAGGAAATAAAATAACTATATCTATGTAACTAGTATCATTGAACATCAAACCCCAACCCTTAAATATTCAACAAAACCATCCACCATAATTCTTTATGCCAGCAACGTATTGAACATTATGCTATGCAATTCTAATTCAAACCCATTGGGCGCAAATTTGTAATCAGACGTACACCAGAAATAATAAATAAATTGATTCAACCAATAAAATAATAGTTAAAGTGATGTTATATAGAAAGGTGAACTATGTAGGTGGGTGGCAGACCAAATATCGAGAAACAGGTAACTCCGTTTTTAGGGCGGCCGACTAGCTCTCACAACGGAGAGGGGTGTAATACCTACTTATAAAAAAACTAACGGGGATTAAATAAAACCCCTGAAAAGCACTCCATATTGAACTCTATTACCATTATTCATATAGAAATCAAAATCAACGATATTAACAACATTTCATGAACAGGTATGGCTTTACAAATACTCAATAGTCTCTGAACGAGCACACAAAATACTTTCAATAATAGTCGCTGCTGGCACAAATCAGCAGATGAGGATTTTTGTAAATAAATAAACCCAAAGAAAAAGGTACTAGATACCTACCCACTCTATTGAAAATAGTGACAACAGTCTTATTAGGTAAACCAAACCTTAAATTCTTAGGTGTGGAGAATGAAGTTACAATGTTACTTAATTTGCTCCCTTGAATCAATAACAATATACTCAAAATACCATCGTAAATAGATCTATTTAAACCTGGTGTACAGAACCAATATTTGAAAAATGTGTGTGTACTTTATACTCCAATGCTGTAATTAGAATAAAATATTAGGTAAACTTAAAATTATCTAATATTTAAAACTGAAAGGTGATTGATGAAGTAACTTTTAAATCAGGTAGTAGGCACTTCAGTAGAAGATTCTACTTCAAAATTACAAGTAGGTAAAGTTTGGAGGCTCCAGCTCTTGAGGAGATGACGGTAGCCCTTAATACAGTAGGGGTGGATGGTTCCCGAAACGACACAACATTACTCAAACCTCAATATGTATATTTATGTCCGATCGAGTAGTGCTAGGGACCTCTAAACCAAAGGCCCAAAAGCATCACAATCTACTAGGTCCAGGACTTGACAGCAGCAAATCAGTTATCTTTGTGCATTCAGCGTCAGCAACAAAATGTATGATATCCTTATAAATTATGCAACAGATTGAGTGCTAATTCAAAGCTCTGTTCTCCATATTGCTTGTTGTATGTAATGTTCCTCCAAAATTGTTTAAATTTTTAATGTGAAATGGTAGCGCTCCAAAGAACACGCTATTACAAACCCTGTCGGATAAGATTTTTTCCTTTTTGCTTAAAGATGGCATATGCAAGCAAGCGAATTTTCAGTGCACATAGTTTTCGGTCCTGCGGGGCATTTTCCGCAATCACTTTGAGTATACGCCGAGGTCCCCCCCTAATGGCTTCATCTTCCGGTCCGATTTACCTGAGCCGTGTGACGCAATTTTCCATAGTTCTGGCTTAGGGCGATAAAGGAGTCTTATCGTTCGGGGACACCGGTTTGGTCGGATCAAGCCGACGAAAATCGGATAGAGAGCCGCGGTGAAGTATCGTAGATGAAAATGTTCAAAGCTTAACTAGAAAATTGTTTGTTTACTCGGTGAATTTTTTACTATTATACAGAAAAATAAAATTAATAAACGTCGGAAAAGCAAAAGTATATAATTTTTTTGGTCCCGGAATACGTACATAAAAGCCAGTGCTCTAATAATATCGTCTCTGCAAATATGTATAAAGGAAAAATAGCTTTTGGCATGGTCTTTGTTTACCTTTGACTTATTTGGTCAGTCCTCCGGGCAATACCGGGATTAGTTGTATTAAATAAAGTATTTTTATAATATTTAATGAAAAAATAAGGATTACTCACCCCTCTTTGGATTGGTTTTTTCGAACTCTGATGATGTAAAGGTTGTGGTTGGCTGTCACTAGTTACAGCAGAGTCAGGCAATTTTCTGTAAAGAAGCTTGTATTCTTCGATTGGGCTTAGAGATTCTACTTCCCAGCTTATGTTATAGTTCTCTCTTGATTTTCCAGTGGTAGGACTGTTGAACTTCACTGGGCGGGGTTTTCCTAAAAAAAATAAAACATAAAAGTTGAATGAAACTGAAAAAAGGAAAACAATCGGTAGAACATCTACCGATTGATTTCCTTTTTTCATTAAATATATCTACTTGTGATCGGGACTCTCATTTATCAAATTAAATCTTGCAGAGGAATTAATATTAAGCAATACCAGCGCATAGTAGATATGTTTTTGTCACCTGAAAACACGCTTGAATAATTTAATTCCATTCCGGCCCAAAGTAAATTTATAGTTACGAAACTGCGAAACTGGATTCGATTGTTTTCGCTGGGACGTAGTTTTCGGAAAGTTATTTGGAAACTATATTCGGGTCGGAAACGGATAATAATGGCAGATCGTTAGGTTAATTGTTGTTTTTTTTTTTTTGGTTGTTGTTACGGACTGGAGAGAAATTCGAATGAACCTAATTAGAGACATAATTAATGATGATCCAAAACTTACCAGTCAACTGTATGCTCTTCCTAGTTTTACCGAGCTGGTTGTCTGCTACACATGTGTAATTTCCGAAATCTTGCTTATTCACTTTTCTAATTACAAGCGTATGCCTTGACCCCCTAGATTCCATCAGTTTTAGCTCGGTCGTATCCAGTTGCATTGTATCTCTGTACCACAAAACCTGTAAAAATACATTCAAAACTGAACATCGTAACCACAGGTTTCAGTCAATTTGATTTATATTAACAAAGAAGAATATTTATGTGAAGCCCGCTTCAGCTTCTGTTTTATTTAGCACGAAATCCAATTAACCTTCCATCTCGATTTAGCAGCTGAGAGAGGCCCAGAGATTCCGAAATATTCTCTTTTTGGCTATTATGCATGCCAGGAGAAGTTCTAAACCAACTCCCAACTCCCGTTTGCCGTAAGTAACACTTTTCGTCGGAGATTCAGCCCTGAACTGAAGCAGTTTTGATTTACCTAATTAAATTTAAATCGCGACGGGAATAAATGCATCTGCCAGGAAACACGGATGCCGGAAATAACAGTAATAGTGAGCTAAAGGTATTATGTTGATACTAGTTTTGTTTAAATTTTAGTTAATGGCATGATGGATGCAGTTGCTGAAACTTCTATTTTGTATGAGGGTTTAACTTACCCGACTCAAGTAAAAATGTTCTGCCTTTGCTCTGTAATTTTGTAAAACATGCTGGTTTGTACAACTTACAACATCAATTTATTTTTTACTTGACAGTACATTAGATTATTTTGTGGATGAGTTTTGATATCAAAATTATTAGGCATACAATTTTAGCAACAGAAGCGTACAAATACAAAAACTAATTAAGCTTTTGTCGAAATAACATCAAAAAGGAAGAAGAGGAAAGAGCAGTCCAAGCATTTATCGTGTGGCTTTAGTTAATTGGCTTCTTTGTTCCTCTACTTTGGCTTTAAACGGAAAACGGACGATTGGTAAATATTAATCAAAACCGTACCTTTCTTTTTGAATTCAAAACTTTTAACCGGAAAGAGTTGTTTTTTTTTTTTAGGAATGTTAATTAAGATGTCTGCGGCTGAAATTTTAAATAAAAATGTCAACAGTTGAATAAGTATTCGTTGACTTGTAATTTTTGTTTTATATTTCTTTGGTATTATATTTATTTATTTGTCAAAATCTCATTTAGGGCCGGTATTATAATGTTCGGTCGACCGAAGGTTGAGTTTCAACCTTTCGTCAATATAATACCGGCCCTCAATACAATGTGTAAAAAGGGTAAGCGTAAAATTTGGGATATATCGTAAGGTGTTTAAAAACTATAGCATCCATGCTACATCAAGTTCAACGCCGTGATAAATTGTAAATTTTTGCAACCATCATAATTTGTTTTGATTAGTGCAAGCAACAAAAAATACAATTTTGTCTCTCTTTTCCATATAGCTTCGTTTACGCAAACCATTATGAACCGTTTTTCTTCAAGTCCCCAAGATTTTTCATAAACTAAAAGATATCGGTTTCTCGTATCGATATCTCAGAAACTTTTCGGCTGTTTACTTATCAATTAGCGAGACAAATTAATTTTGAGGTATCGTACCATTTTCAACCAGAAAAAAAATAAATAATCATAAGTGAAGCGAATGTATGTCTAATAAGTAAAACAAAAAACATTCATACACATTGTTCAATATAGTATTTTACATTATTAGCCAGGTAAAACAGTTTTTACTGGCGATTGAAGGAAATGACTAGCGAGCCGCCAGGCGAGCTTGTCACCTTCAAGAGCCAGTGAAAACTGCTACCTGGCGTATAATGTACAATAATTTATTTGTTACTCATTTGTAAAAGATATAGGGACAAATAAAAAATCAATACATAACAAAAATTTGAAATTTATATGTTTTTCCTTGATTTTTTCTCACAGAAGTTTTGGTAGTTGGTATAACTATGAGAATGATACGTTGTTAAGACGTTGTTTCTAGTTATAAATAGGTTTTTTGACAGATTTCCATTTTGCAATTTTTTTTCCAGAAATGAATTTATTACAAGATATTATTAATGAAGCCTCAGTCGTAGCCAACAGTTTATCACCAGAAAAGTCTCCCAGAAGGTACCTACAAGCAATTATTCTTGTGATAAAACCGATTTTTCAAAAATAAATAATTCTACTGACTTGTAAAAAGTTTTTATTTTCAACCACATATGTAATGTTGACATTGCAGGTTTTTCAAAATCTTGAAAGTGTCACATTTCTGGACTTTGACATTTATCGGGACGGTAATGCATATGCCTGCCTAGGACGGAAAAGCATTTTCCGTCCGGGACGGCAAATGCTTTTCCGTCCCCATTTCCCTGCTCGTTCCAAATTGATAATTTTCATACAGCTCTCACATATAATAATAAAACCACATGTATTACATGGAACTAATTAAATCTATTCACTTATTTACATTAATTGTTAAATTAGCATTGTTGTTTATAATGGAAATCTTGAGACCATCCTGTTGGAATTGTGTTTCGTTTGGAACTATTATCTCTTGCGCTTGCGGATGAGTTTCCGCATGTGATGTACTTGTGGATGCACTGGACAACTGAATACCTTTGGAAGTAGAGGATAGCATCAGAGCAGTCTTACTTTTGTTCTCCAAAGATGCCTCTATGTAGCCTTCAGCAACCGTGCTCGATTTCCACCCTCCCAGTCTTTTGAGTTGCAATAGATCGGCCCCGTTGTCAACCAATAAGGTTGCGGAAGTACGACGAAAAGCATGCCCTGTAAAAGTTTCAATTTTTGGAAGCTTCAAAAAAGCAGCTATTTTATGTGGAAATTTTGAGATTGAATGATAGCCAATTGCTTGGTTATGTAATTTCCCATTTCGCCATTGAACAAATAACCTGTCATTTTTCAAATTTTTCCGCAAAGTGAGGTATTTGTGGAAAATAGCAACCCAATCTGGATCGCTTATGATAAACGATCGACTTGTGTAAGTTTTTGTGTGTGGAATTTCTATAGCGATCTTTCCTTCCAAAACGTTGACGTGCTCCATTTTCATCTTGACTAGTTCATCGCTCCTACATGCACCCGACACACCAACAATTAGCGCTACCTGAAACCAGATAAAAATAAAATGGGTAACCTAGCTATAGCATACAGAAAATCATTTTGATTTTCGCATTTTTATCTTCTTTGTATATTTTTTGAAAACCTACCTTGATGCTAATGAATTCTTCAGCTGCCTTCGTGAGGAACTCGTTAATGTTTTCTCTGGAAAAAACGCTCGACTTTTTTGGCTGAAAGCCCAGATTTTGCCGCTTCAAAAAAGCTATAAGTTTTGCGTAATTGGAGATATCAACTTTCTCTTTCAATTTAATCATGGTTTTCAACATACTGTAAGTCGACCATAAAGTCGAAGGCTTCTTTTCCTTAGATAATTCGCCAAAATACGCCAACAAAACGGTCTCCGAGGCAGTATTTCTCGTTCCTTTCTGGCTACACCATGCTTCGAATATTTGAAAAGCCTTTTCGTACCGAAATTTGCTTTTTGCTGGAAGCAAACTCTCTCCAATCCTGTCTGCTGCTTCTTTTAATTCAGGTGGGGTACAATCCATCGCTTCATCTTCACTTTCCGAAATCATTTCTTTGGGGAGAACGGGGAGAAATCTAGTGAAAATCTATTATTTCCGCAAAAATACTGAGCGAAAACTACCGTCGTTAAGGCGTTGTTGATCTTATCTATGGTTGTTGATTTTGCGGTTTCCTGTGGTTTCGTCTTTTGTTTTGGCCTTTACAGGGCCTTTGAGATCGTCAAAATTGATGACATTGACAAAAAAAGTGAAATATTTTTTTCTAAGGCCAGTTTTACACTATATGAAAATTTCGTATAACAGAATCTTTAGTTTTTGCATCAGAAAATTAAGGGTTGAAAATAAAAAAGTATACAAACCTCGACGGAAAACTTCATTTCTGTCTCGAGGTTGAGTTTATCTCGACGCTTCGCGTCTCGATAAACTATAATAACCTCTCGACCAGCAATGAAGTATTTTCCGTCTCGGATTGTAATATACTATTACAGTTTAGCTGTCAATTTTACAAGTCAGTAGAGCCAGTAGCTTGTAAAAATCAATTTTCGCTGGTTATGTTTTGACTTGATAAGTGACGTTTTACAAATGAGTGACAAATAATAGTATTTTACATTATTAGCCAGGTAAAACAGTTTTTACTGGCGATTGAAGGAATTGACTAGCGAGCCGTCAGGCGAGCTTGTCACCTTCAAGAGCCAGTAAAAACTGCTACCTGGCGTATAATGTACAATAGTTTATTTGTTACTCATTTGTAAAAAATATGGGGAAAAATAAAAAATTGATACATAAAATTAGAAAAAAAAGAATTTTTTTTTTTTTTTTTGATTTTTTGTCATACAAGCCTAGTACCTATAGCTATAAGAACGAGATGTTGTTAAGTGGTTGTTTTTAGTTATAATCCGGTTTTCTGGAAGATTTGCATTTTGCAATTTTTTTCCAGAAATGAATGTGTCAGAAGATATTATTAATGAAACTACAGTCGTAGCTAACAGTTTATCACCAGATAAGGATTCCAGAAGGTACCTACATACAATTATTCTTGTGAAAAAACTGATTTTTTAAAAATAAATAATTCTACTGACTTGTAAAAAGTTTTTACAGTTTAGCTGTCAATTTTACAAGTCAGTAGAGCCAGTGCCTTGTAAAAATGAATTTTCGTTGTTTATGTTTTGACTTGATAAGTGACGTTTTACAAATGAGTGACAAATAAAATATTTTACGTTCCTATCCACCATGAAGTTTAGAGAATTTTTGTAGTCAATTTCCGGATTGATTTAATATATGTCCAAATTTAAAAGCTGCAGTTCACCTGATGGCTTCTAAAACTGTACGTCGCAATGACAAATTGTAGTTTGTTGTTTTGCCTGCGTTGGATAGAAATTATTGATTCTTCGTCTGCCACAGAATCTGAAGGGCTGTCCGAATTTCCATCGGAGTTGGATTGTGAATTCTGATGAACTCTGCCCGATGGGAGGCACCTGTTTCAAAGTTCAATGTGTGTTCATGTTTGTTTGAAAGCATTTGCCACTCGAAGCGACGTGAATCCTTTCGTGTTGTCGTTAAACTGGCAACTTGATTTGATCCGATTTTTGTTAAAATACGTATCATGTATTGTGGTGTAATTGGATTATACAAAAAAAAAAAAAAACTGAAGCAGATGTCCAATACATCAATGATATTTTACGTGGGCTTCATTGAAAAATATAAATTAAAAATGCGCCAATCAACGCGGAAAATTCAGTTAAAATATTCCGGTCTATATGATGTTTTTCAACAAAATACGAAATGTGTGTTCGTAAATTTATACGTCACTTTTAATATTTAAATACCAAACCCGGAAAGTGATAAATTGTTCCGAATATATGTTATTTAAATGTTTAAAGGTATTGTTTCAATTGAAATATATTGCATAAAAAATCAGCCACAATTTTTTCGAAAAGAAATACGAATAATCAGATTTTAAATTCAAAGACAGTTTCTATTCGGACTTCGTTAAGGAAGTTAATCCTTAAGATTTATTATTCAGCTCGACTCTTTCACGGTGGAAATCATTTTTCAGCAGAAATTCTGGGCCATTTTAAATTTATAATCACTGGGATGAACGAATCTGAAATTTCAATTTTCCGGCTTCTAGGGATTTACGTTAAATTATATCGGTTTTCTCTCATAGATATTGCAGGTATTGTCGAAATAGTCGAGGTTCCTGATTTTGGCTTAAATATTTACCTATCTAATTTTCAAAGCATTTAAATTATTTCCGCGGGATACCGATGAGCGCATATCAAATATATCCAATTGGTTAAATACATGAGAGATCCGATTTTCATTAACCTGCCGTCATTACTTTAATTTGTAGTGAATGGGCATTGAATGTGGATGAAATTTCGCTAGTGCAGAGAATAGCTCAATATCAAACAATGTAATATTAACTAGTGTAGTTTTGGATTATTGGAGAACAAGCATTTCAATATCGATAATAATTCCATTGAGGCACAATATTGTATTTGAAGTGAATTATACGTGCAGGTAGACTACTATAAAAATGGAAAAATGGATTTACGTAAATTGTACTTCGGGTAAACGTACAACAAAGTCTAGCAAAATGCGTGTTTGCGACATAATTAAAATTATGGAAATACCAGTTAAATATTGCTGGCAGCTCAGTCTCGTGTCTCGCTTTTTATTCTCGGCTTGACAGACGTTGCCGCCCCACAGAGTATGTTCATACTATGTTTCATGCAGAGTAAAAAAAAAATAAAATTTAAATAACAATTGTGTAGAGGCTTTTTTGCTAGATTTTAATCTAAAGTTTACTCAAACTCAATCCCAAGTTAACTAACGGGTTTACTTCAAATTCTCACTATTGATAAAATTATTTTTTTCACTTTGATAAATCCTACTATCGTCTATTCATGGTTCCAAAATTATTCTTTAGACTTATTTATTTGTAACCAAACTTCATTTGTCTTATGTATTACGTTTTTCACCGTTTGGTTTCCACTATTAATATGGGTTTAAATTCTGTCTTTCCATAAAATATGTTCTATTGGTTTTGTTCTCGATTCACTTACGTCTACTTTAGGCGATATGTTTATGAAATTTCATTATGTAACACTCAAACTATTCCAGTCTGGCTGTGGCATGGCGCGAAACTTGACTGCACACAGTTACATTACCATCAAGTATCATTACAGAATTATCTTATCTGATCTTGCCTCCTCTTTTGTGTATGTTTTATTTTCTTGTGGACAGTACCGCCGGGCTTTATGATATACATTGAATATTTCTTAATTACAGGTGTTGAAATTCCCTGTAAGTGATTGATGGCTATTTGCACGGCTATCACTTAAGGGATATTCAATTTAAGTCGAGCTTTGAATGTGACTTTTGTTTCTACAAGAGTCACATTCTAAGGTCCACTTGGATTAAATATCCCTTAAGTTGTAGTGGTGTAAATAGCCGTCACTCACTCATAAGTAGATGGGACATATTCAATATTAATTCGTTTACACAGTAATATACAGTGGACTGAATAATTTTATTCAGATGCAAATGAAATGATAGTATTTCACATTATTAGTGCGCATTCACATTGACACCGCTCGAGCGGTGAGCGTTGCGCGATGCCGCTGTAGTGATGCCCAAAAATAATTTTAACATTATATTTCAAATGGACAAGTTCACACTGAGGCGGCGTGTCGCGCGCTGTTAACATGTTCAGAAATCTAATGTTAAAATTATTTTTGTGCATCGCTACAGCGGCATCGCGCAACGCTCACCGCTCGAGCGGTGTCAATGTAAACGCGCACTTAGCTAGGTAACAGTTTTTACTGGTGTTTGAAAGAAGTGATTACTCTTCCCGAACTCAGCGACATCTTCAAGACAAGCGCTGAACACACGTTTGGTTTGAGCATTGAGGTAGAATAATAAGGAGGCGACATGAGGAGAAAAAAGCGTATCCACTTCCGCCATATCGTTACGACACTTCTGTCTGAGATTTTGTCACTTTTGTCATAGCAACGCGTCAGAATTGCATCAGGGCCGCATTTTCCATCCGAAAATTTTTTAAATGCGAAAAACTTTTGAAGCCACAGAATTCCTATTTTGTTCTTGGAAGGATCTCTTGTTTCAGTATGTTGAAGTTTCTGTAGCAACTTTTCCTTTCTTGGTGTAATGTGGACTTTTTCACGTTTTCAGATAAAAGTTACAAAGAATATATTTAGTTCGGCTCTGTTTAAGTAGCCATATTGTTCCCACACTTAGCCACGCCCACCGATGCCGTTTTCTATTGCACTATTCAGATGATGATAGCGTCTCCTTATTATTCTACCTCAATGGGTTTGAGCAATGAACGATTGCTAAAAACTGGAATGCGCACACATTGCCATATCTGCCAAAAAAATGAAGCCATGAAAGACAGATGCCACAAGGGGGAATGTTGTTTTTTCTGTTGCTCGCTGACATATGACGTTTTCGAAAGTTTTGTCATATTTCCCTTCACAGGTTTCATCAATTGGAATACGTGTTGGAAGCAATTTTCGCCATTTAACATAATGAGTGCGACAAAAACAGGTATCCCCTCCGCAGCAGCCGCACTAGGCTTCACGTTCGTCCTTATGTGTTAGCATTCCAGTTTTTGGTTATAGTTCATTGGGTTTGAGTCTCTGCTGAAAATGACAGCAATCACCTCCTTATTTGGCAGATTTTGATTAATTTTGGATTAAAACATTGAACATTTTCGGCAAATCTATTATTTTCATTTATTCCAGCATTTTATGATCCGAAATTTTGGAAATTTATTGTTGGTGTGCTACTCTATGTGTTCATCCTTCTTTCATTTGAATTCATGACAAAAATTTGCATATTGTTTTCAACAAAATTGTTAATAATTTCACTATTTAGATTGCGCATTTTCTTACCAAAAATGCGTCAACCCATACTCCAATTTATTATTGTTATGAACATAACTTCATTTCACTGAAAAGTAGTCTAAATTTGGAAGTGCGCAGAAATTTGTGAAGGCATGTAAATAAATTTTTATTTGAACGCGTCTCTCAACGCACACGACCACCGGTGCCTTGCCTTATGAGATGTTTATAGGTATATTAATTTATTTCGTTTCTAGGTATAGTCCGACAAATACCATTTTAAAGTCACGTAATATTGGTGGCAAAAAACGTATGTTCATTGATTATGTCGTTGATATCACCTACAACTGGTGGTTAATTACTATTGAATTTTAAGATATGTTCCCACTAGCATTTTACAAACGCGTTTCTGAGGTAGTATTGACCAATCAGATAGGAATTTTAATACTTGCAATTGTTGCGAGACTCACTTTTGTCACATCTGCTGTCCGTTGTAATACATTCTGAACTTGAATTGGGTACCCGTTTTCTATTTGCTTCTTTTCGAGTTGGAAAAAGGTTAATATAGTCAAAACTATTAGCTATGTTTGTTCGTTGTATCATTTTCGAAAATAACTTTGACAAACTAATTGATGACAGTGACGGATTCTATTTCAGGTAAGAATTTTATGAACAATAATTAGACACCAATTTTTTTGTCAATTTTACTATCACCGCTGTTTGAGATGTATTCAACAAGGTTAGAGAAAAATCACGTGACTTTAAAATGGTATTTGTTGGACTTTACAGGGTCAGGTAGTACAGGTAAATGTACGGGATAGTTTCGCCTTCTGGGCATTAAAATCTACATAATTCCCTTGGTTCATAAATAGCTATTTTATGCCTGCACTGGATACCGGGGGGAGAGCGACCTGGTGGTTTCTATTTCAGAACAGCCAATAACTTTTTTAAAAATACTTTTTCTTTCTTTCCTTTCCTTCACGGCTTTGCTTATTTTTGCCACTACCTTTAGTGACTAAGTGGTTTCTCTTCTTCTTTTTTCTCTGGTTTGTTACCAAGGTAACATCAATACCTCTAGACGTTTTTGTCACTTTTTGGATTTAAGCCCTTTCTTTGGCCTTGGATACACCATTAAACGTCAAAATATGGCAACAAAATCTTTAAAATACCGTAATAGACCGTAAGCTTACTGCAAAAAGTACAACGATAGTATAACGTATGCCCTCTGAGGTTCTGACATATGCTTGTCAACCTGCAAGAAAAATTAGCGGGTAACTCCAAGACGTGCTCTGAAGAAGTTAATTGTTCATTGTTCAAAACAAAAACGAGCTTTAGAGTGATAGTATAACGTATGCTAAGCATATATCAATCGATATTTATGAATAAAAATCCATCCGAAAACGATCAGCATATGGTGTACGTGAGGTCTGAGGATCGGCTTTATCATTAAAAAATGGGGAATTATGAGTGCGAACGACGACCCTTAGATCTCACTCAAACCATATGACGATCGTTTTCCAATGGATTTCAATTCATAAAAAATATGGACTGGTATGCTCGGCATTCGTTATATTTACTATCATTCCAAAGCTCGTCTTTGTTTTTAACAATAAAGAATTAACTTCTTTAGCGCGAGTCCCACGGTCACCCCATAATTTTGCTTGCACGTTGACGAACATATGCATAATTACCAAAACTTCAGAAGGCATTATACTGTTGCACTTTTTGGCAGTAGGCCTACGGTCTATCGGTCTATAACTCGATATCGGCTGCACGAATTGAAAGGATTTTTTCAAATTTGGAAACCTCATTTTATGCAGATCTTCTATAGTCTGGTCTAAACATTTCATTTGAAGCTTGAAATTACGTTTTTATACTGAACCAAAACGTAGGGTATACGAAGTTGTTTAGAGATGATCGCGTGCCGAAAAGACAGACTGGATTTATTTTGCTTCAAAATCGGTCAAGTTCGAGTTAAGTCATTCAGTCACATGAATAAAGTGTAGCAAATGCTTTTACTCTACCTCCATCTCTTTTTGCTGCATTAAAGCTGAATATGTTTATCTCAAAAAAGTAAAAAAAAGCATTTGCTTCTGTTTTATTTATATGAGCCAGTATCTCAAGACAATTTAATAAAAAAGGTAAAAAATACGAATAATTTTAATTTAATTATTTATTTCAAAATTTACTAATCAATAGCTATTTATACAATAAGTTATGAAATGAGTGTCTTTTAGGCACGCGACGTGAAAATTGTCCAACGAGGCGAAGCCGAGTTGGACAACACGTCGAGTGACTAAAAGACATGCTTTCGTAACGTGTTGTATACAAGATTTTTTCTACTGGCGTTTTATCATAAAAATATAATTTTATTTCAAGTGAACAAGAGTCGATCATGCCTAAAATGTTTGACACCTGCTACTTGCTTTTGCTTGACACCTTTCATGGGGTTTTTTTTTTTTTTTAATATTAGAGAATTGTAGTAGGCCTTCATTGCGTTGCTTTGAGTAACTATCAAAATTTGTTTATTAAATATTGTCACTTTATGTCAAAAAATATTTCAAAACAAGTTTTTCTAAAAGTAGTGCGAGAACGTTGAAGTAATAAAGAATGAGCGACTTGGAAGATTCTGATATAGAAAATGCGGCAAATGCTGCAATGGTGACACTCGTTCCAGAAAAGTCGAGAAAAATATACGAGACAACATTCCACAAATTTCAAAGTTGGTATAACGAGAAGAACGTCAAAAATTTGTCCGAAAAAGTAGTTTTGGCCTATTTTTCAAAATTGTCTGATGCCTATAAGCCGTCAACTTTATGGAGTACTTACTCAATGCTCCGAACCATGCTTTATTTGGATAAAAATGTCGATATAAGTAAATTTACGAATGTAATTGCATTTTTGAAGAGAAAATCGACAGGGTATAAGCCTAAGAAGTCCCGAGTATTTTCCAAGGAAGATATGGAACGATTTATCAAGGAAGCAGACGATAAAGACTTTCTACTGGCCAAAATTGTTCTTATTGTGGGAGTCGCTGGTGCATGTCGCAGAGAAGAGCTCACATGGTTAAGAATGGAAAACATCGAGATGTCGGCATCTTTTATTAAAATAAGTATTCCCAATACGAAAACAAATGTGCCAAGATGTTTTATAATGAGTGAGGGTTCTATCGAAAAAATTAACTTGTTGGATATTTTCCGGAAGTACGCCCACCTACGCCCAGCACATACAGCTCATCAAAGATTTTTCCTCAGTTATAGGAACTCCAAATGCTCCACGCTGCCAGTGGGCATCAACACTATTGGTGCAACACCAAAAAAACTTGCCGAGTATTTGGGACTTCCAATGGCGAATGAATATACAGGCCACTGTTTCCGAAGATGTTCAGCGACTTTTTTAGCAGATTCTGGAGCTGATATAACGATGCTCAAGCGTCATGGAGGTTGGCGGTCAAATTCTGTAGCCGAGGGGTACATTGAAAACTCGCTGGAAAATAAAAGGAAGGTTTCCAAGAGAATTCTTGGCGAAAAACCAGTGCGAACTGAAAAAGTAAAACGTACTGAGCCTGAAGAAATTCAATGCGAAAGCAGCTATGCCAGTGAAGTGGTTAAAGTAGCTGCTTCAAATTCATTTGCTTTTTGTGGTTCGACTTCGACATCAATTGAAATATTACAGAAGGAAACACCTCAACCGAGACCTCAACCTTCTGTTTTGAGTACCCCTGGTATTCAGTTTAGTAGTTTAAATAATTGTATTTTCAACATTTATAATAAATAGATAAAAATTAAATCTGTTTTTTATTATGAGTGACACTTTTAAGCACTAGTGCTTAAAAGTGTCACTTTTAGGCACTAGTGCCTAAAAGTATGTCATTTAAAAACCAACATGACAATCGAAAAGTCACCATTATGAAACGTCAGTAGAAAAATGGTTTTTAAATTAGTTTAAAAATAAACGACACTCATTAAATTATAAAAAAAATAATGTGCAGCGCCGTACACCTGGTAGAAGTGAAACTTCTATCGCTTCGTATTGAGTGTACCTTATACGTCGCTCTACTCGAGTGGCATCAGAGTTCTACCGCACATATGCGCGGTCAAACTCTACCGCGCATATGCGCGTCATACTCTCTATTCTCTTCTATTGTGTAGTATTCAGTGAATACGTGGCTCGCTCTTTTCTGCTTGTACAATGCTTTTCAAACTATTCCTCCTTCGAGCAACTGAGACTTTGAACTTAGCGAACGAGTGGGAATTGAAGACAAACGACCGCGTAAAAGGAAAACGCGGAGAGCCGTAACTGTTTATTAGCTATAGCTCTCTTTTTCCTGCTCTCTACGTTATATCTCTCTACTCTGTTTTGCAACGAAGGCCTGTGTTTTAGATATAGCTCCCTCTCTCTCTCTCTCTCTCTAAAATATATATTTTTTCTCTTTCGTATGAGACCTACACGTGACGCGTCTTTCAAATCACTCTCCATTCTCGTCCAAATATCAGACCGCCGCTTAAGAAGTTTTATTAAAAAAAAAAAAAAAATGGAAAACCTAATATCCTGTTGGTCCTCCTGCTCGAAGTATTACTTCTCGACATCGATTGGGAAGAGTATCTACAATATTTCTTGGAATATTCTCCCACTCTCCGCGTATGGCCCCAATTAGTTCTTTCAAGGTTTCGGGGGAAACATCGCGTGATCTTACCCTTAGTGCGTGTTCACATTGACACCGCTCGAGCGGTGAGCGTTGCGCGATGCCGCTGTAGCAATGCCCAAAAATAATTTTAACATTATATTTCAAATGAACATGTTAACACCGCGGGACGCGCCTCTCCAGTGTGAACATGTTGATTTGAAATATAATGTTAAAATTATTTTTGGGCATCACTACAGCGGCATCGCGCAACGCTCACCGCTCGAGCGGTGTCAATGTGAACGCGCACTTAGTTTTAAATTTGACCAAACATGTTCGATTACGTTGATATCCGGAGACATTGCAGGCCAATCCATCCTATTTATGTTCTGTGCTCCCAAAAACTTCGTAACCCTTCGCGCTCTTTGAGGTCGCGCGTTGTCATCTACGAGAATAAATTCTGGGCCGTAGTTTTGGGCAACAACAACAATGGGTTGTAATATTTCCTCTTGATAAACAGCCGCGTTAATGGTTTGGTTGGTGATAAATAATTCCGTTCTACCATTTTTCATAGCACCCCCACACTGTGACAACTCCGTCATCGAATGCCTCTTGAGGGGCCATATTCTGTTCCAAGTAACGCTCATTGGGTTCCCTCCAAACCAGCATCCAACCATCGGAGTGAATTAAATAATTGAACCTGGTTTCCTCATTAAACATACAATGGCTCCACTCTACCTCACCCTAATCAGCATGCCGATTTGCCAATGCCCGCCTATTTGCTCTGTGGGTCCTAATAAGCGCACACATTTTGCTCTGCGACGGGCTGTATAATTTAAAAGGTTTGTTTTTTTTTTTCCTTTTTTTAAGGTCACCGTAAATTGTTTCTGTTTAATGTTCTACGAACTGTCGTATCTGAAACTCTCACTCCATTGTGTCGCCTCAATGATTCATTCAATCTTCTAGAATTTCTTGTTCGATTCTGCCTAGTTTCCCTTATCAAAATTCTTTCATTCCTTCAGTCAATTTTTTTTGTATGTCCACCCTCATGCGCATATTTATGACTACTTGTCTCTTGAAATCGTCGTTTCAAATTATAAATTGTCTTTTGGCTGACATTGTAGAGGTGGGCAATTTGTTCATTTGAGATTTCTTCGTTGAGGAGTCGATGCAATTTTCCCGTTCTGCTGCGGTTAAACGCCTCATAATTAATACAATTTTTAACCGATTCAAATGTTGAAGTGTAACAGATGATAAATAATTGTTCATTTCCATAGTGATGCAAGGTAACTAAGTAACTAAAGTTATAAAGGTAAAAACTCAAGGTAAACGGCAAAACACTGAAAATTATATTCCAGTGGGGAAAATGCCCTCTAAAGGCCGTAGCAAGCATCACCAACAATAAAAATAAGATTCTACAAATTACAATATTTACAGAGTACGTTTCTGTTAATGAATTTTAATTACTGGTACTGGAATTAATAGATTTTTTTATTATTAATAATTTTTTTTTTATTCCGTTTTGTGGCCCTTAAAAATGCCGCCGGAGGCATGCTCCTCCTAGTCCTCCTAGATCCGGAACTGGTAATTTTTTTTTTATTATTTCAATTTAACCGTGGAATCTTTTCGATTGTTGTATTATCGATTTTAGATATAATGTCGAAAGATAGGATTCTTATTTGCCGATTAGGTTACGTCCACATTCGGTGAACAAACAAACGTCAAACGGGAAAAAAAAAATTTGGGATAGTGACAACTCCAACTTGACCGATTTTAAAGCAAAACAAATCCAGTCTGTCTTTTCGGCACGCGATCATTATCTCTAAACAACTTCGTGTACTCTACGTTTTGGTTCAGTATAAAGACGAAATTTCAAGCTTCAAATGAAATGTTTAGGCCAGACTATAGAAGATTTGCATAAAATGAGGTTTCCAAATTTGAAAAAATCCTTTCAATTCGTGCAACCGATATCGAGTTATAGACCGTAGGCCCACTGCCAAAAAGTGCAACGATAGTATAATGCCTTCTGAAGTTCTGGTAATTATGCATATGCTCGTCAACGTGCAAGCAAAATTACCGGGTGACCGCGAGACTTGCGATGAAGAAGTTAATGATAAGTGTTGAGCATTTAATTCAACGAAACAATTTATTTCAATCAATACTCAATCAAGGAGTGCTCCAGTAGGCGCACAACCTACTCATAACAGCAGTATTCAATCCTTTAATCGACCACTAGGCGTAAGTCTTCCAAAGGCAACATTGCCAAAATTCTCAGGAGCATACGAGCGATGGTTTAAATTCAAGGATCTTGTTTCGCTTATACATAACAATTCCGCTTTAACAACCATTGAAAAGTTTCATTATTTGCGCTCATATTTGGAGGGTTCTGCTGCTCAGTGTTTGAGTGCTCTTGATTTTTCTGAGCAAAACTACAGTGTTGCCTGGGATATTTTGTGTGGTAGGTTTGACAACAAAAATCTACTAGTGCATAAACATTTGAAGGCACTTTTCAAGATTCATGATATAAAGTCAGACTCCTCAGGGGGGCTTCGATTTGTTGTCGATTCCTTGTCAAAAAATATAAAATGTCCTGAAAATTTGGGTATTTAGACAAACGCATGGGATCCTTTAGTTATATTCTCAGTCACCAACAAGTTAGATGCAGAATCATTTAGAGAGTGGGAGCAGCAGGAATTTAAGGCCGAATTACCTACACTTGATGAATTCAAAACATTTTTCTAGAGAGCAATGCATTTTCAGATAATTCTACAGGGAATGAAGTTCACAAAAGTAAATACTCTTGCTATTTATGTCAAAAATCACATGGAATTTATAAATGTTCTGAATTTCTTTTTGTTACAGCAACTCAAAGACGGGATAAGGTTTTGGAACTGAGGTTGTGTCCGAACTGTCTGCAGCGTGGTCATTCTTTGGAGGGTTTCAAGTACGGTCACTGCAAAAAAAAGTAGTGAAAAACACAATTTATTGTTACATGTTCTTTCTGTAGTCAATGATCCGGTCCTTCTGGAAAATTCACGTTCAGATAATAAACAGGGGGATTAAGTAGCTACTTCAGTATACAGTGGTTGTAATTATGAAACGGCAGGTCAAATCTGCTCGCAACCGCTCTGGTGAAGGTTTCAGATGGTGAAGGTACTGATTTTCTTTGCAGGGCTTTACTCGATAACGGTTTCATGTCAAACTTCATTTCCAGTCATTCTGCCGAAAAATTGAAAATTCCCAAATATAAGATCAACTTTGCAGTGAAAGTATAGGTAATTCAGAGTCACATTTGAAATATTCTTGCAACATTAACGTTCAGTCGTTTCATTCGAAATTTACTGTGCCACTTCAGTGTTTAATAATTCCAGAAATCACTGGTAAACTTCCAATGGCATATATCAATCCAGATGCCTTTGATATTCCCGATTACGTTCGACTTGCAGATCCAGAATTCTTCAAACCATGTGAAATAGAACCTATTAAAAGGTGCTGACACCTTTTGGAGATTAATGTCTTCTGAATCCGTTCGTTAAGGAAAAAAACATGTCATTTATCCAAAACACTAACCTGGGCTGGATCATATCAGGTCCTGTGAATGTAACAAAGTTGAAAGTAGTTCCAAAGGTCACCTCATGTCACTTCACAAACATATTGGGTGGTATGAATAAAAACGAAGAACCTACTACTACTACAAGTATTAGTATAATCTACGTAGTTTTTACTCCAAAAAGAAGGATTTACTAATTTCCGGTAGTTTCGTAATGTAGTATCTACTTCGTTTTGAAGTAAATACTACGGAGAATCTACTAATACTTGTAGTGGTAGCAGATACTTCGTATTTATTCATACCACCCATTATGTATTCAAAGTCAGCTGGCAACATTGACTTTATGAATGAATACAAAAATCTAAATCACATGAGCCAATTCAAACCGTCAGATAATCAAGTAAGTTATTACTCACCACATCATGGTGTGTTCAGAGAAGACAGTGATACAACAAAACTTCGCGTTGTCTTCAATAGTAGTGCTCTATCTTCAACTGGACATTCTTACAATAGCATTCAAATGGTCGGACCAGTTGTCCAAGATGATCTACTATCAATTCTCATTCGATTCCGTCAACATGCCTACGTTTTCACTTCTGACATTTGTAAAATGTATAGGCTCATTTGCTAAAGGAGGATTTTAGACCTTTACAACTTATTTTCTGGAGAGAACGCCCCGAAAATGAGCTGTTGACTTTTTCATAATATATACATCAACTCTCTTCTATACTAAAATCAGCGGGTTTCGAATTACGAAAATGAAGATCCAATTCCGAAGATGTCATTAATAATTTAAAATCAAAAATCTCTTCAACAGATTCCTTTTAATTTTCTTCCTCGGAGAATGGGAAAACTCTCGGTTTACTTTGGTCATGCAAATATGACTGTTTCTGTTTTCAAATAAGTCCTTCAACCAACACCAAAATGATTACCAAACGTCTGATACTATCTATGATAGCGAAAATCTTTGATCCTTTAGGGCTTCTTGGGCCAGTAATTGTAGTGGCAAAAATTATGTTACAGTCAGTTTGGTTTTTAAAGTTATCGTGGGACCAAGAAGTACCGGACGATCTTTCTCAGAAATGGCCTAATTTCAACTCAGAACTTTCAGAACTCAACAATATACGCATTCCACGTTTTATATCTTGTCAAAGTCCTCTTTCTGTGGAACTTCATGGTTTCTCAGCCGCTTCACAAAAGGCTTATGGAACTTGCATCTATCTCCGAGTCATCGATGCTGACCAGACTGTTCATGTTAATCTACTGAGTTCAAAAAGTCGAGTATTTCCACTTAAGTCCCACACAATACCCAGATTAGAACTTTGTGGAGCACTTCTTTTAGAAAAAACACTTTCAAAGGTTTCGAATTACTTAACTATGAAAATTGACAATTACTCTATGTGGTTGCTCTTTGGTGGATTCGAACTCCGCCGCATACATTGCAATTCTTTGTTGGAAATCGAGTAGTGCAAATTCAGTCATTGATAAATGCTGCAAATTGGCATTTTGTACCAACATAATCAAATTCAGCTGATTCTCTTTCTCGGGGCTTATCCTCAAAACAACTTTTACATTCAACCATTTGGTTTAACGGACCTTCTTGGTTAAAACAAAACAAAGATTTTTGGCCTCTAGATATTTCACGTTCAAATCCAATCCCTTATGATAAACTTCCAGAAATTAGAAAACAAAGTAAAAGTTTTATTCAAGTCGATACTCAATGTTGGTTTCCGTTTGAAAGATTCTCATCTTCAACCAAAATTAAAAGAACGGTAGCATATTCTAAGGTTCATTCATAATCTCAGAAACCCTAGTACAAAAAAAACTTGGCACTCCAACTTTGGATGAATTAGCTCAATCCATGAACTTATTGATTAAGATGGTTCAGAAAGAGTCTTTCCCTTTAGAACTCGAAAAACTCAAAAAATCAAAATACGTTGGCGATAAGAGCAAGCTTCAGAGTTTGACGCCCTTTTTTGAAAATGGAATCATAAGAGTGGGAGGGAGACTGAAACACTCCAATTACTCATTTGACAAAAACTACCCAATAGTTCTTCCAGATGAACATACATTAACCCACCTCATTTTTAAACTCAATCATGTCGAGCGTTTCCATTGTGGGCCGCACTGTTACTGTCACATGTTCGAGAATCTTATTGGGCAATTTCAGGCAAAAATCTTGCTAAGCGTGTTGTCCGCGAATGTATTGTGTGCTTCTGATTTAAACCCAAATCTTGAATTCCACTGATGGGCAATTTACCTGAGCAGCGGATCAACCCAAAATCACCTTTCGATGATGTTGGAGTGGATTATGAGGGACCCTTTTTAATCAAGGATCGAGAAGGGCGTGATTCCAAGACTCAGAAATGCTATTTGTGTTTATTTATATGGCCAAAAAGGCTGTTCATTTGGAATTTGTTTCCGAGTTAAGTACAGTGGCATTTTTTGAAACCTATCAAAGATTCATTTCACGACGCGGCAAACCATCGCACGTGTACAGTGACAATGGCAGCAATTTTATCGGTGCCTCCAACCAGTTAAGGGAGCTTGAACATGTTATCAAGCCAAACAAACCCACTTTACTAGCGAATATTAAAACCAAATTAGAAATTATATGGCATTTTATAGCTTCCTATTCCCCACACCATAGTGGTTTATGGGAAGCAGGAGTGAAATCCGCAAAGCAACATATAAGGCGCATGCTTGCCAACTCTTTATTGACCTTTGAGAGCTTTTACACAGTAATCACACAGATCGAAAGCGTTTTCAACTCCAGACCATTGACGACTTTATCTACAGATCCTACCGATTTGGAAGCTTCAACGCCTTCCCATTTTTTGATAAGGCGATCAGTGCAATCTGTTCCTTTTCCCGATGTCTAAAATATTCCGACAAAGCGCTTGTCACATTTTGAGCCATTAGAGAAACTCAAACAACACTTCTGAATGCGATGGTCGAAGGAATATGTGTCTCAGTTGCAACAGAGGACAAAGTGGAAAACGAATAGATGTACTATTGCTGAAGGAACTTTAGTTTTATTACGTGAGGACAACCTTCCTCCTTATAAGTGGCGCCTCGGGCGTATTATAGCCGTGCATCCAGGAGATGATGGAGTTGTGCGGCTTGTTTCGATAAAGACCTCAACCGGTGTTATTAAACGTGCAGTCGTCAAGGTGTGTCCTCTGCCTATCGCATGCGATACACTGTGAGAAAAAAGCATCGTATCCAGTGCAGTAATAATTTATCCTAGTCATAAGTCATTTGTTATAGTTTTCATCCATTTAGAGTCTGAATGATCTTAGTATCAAAGAGCTGGAGATTTTATTTTTTATGTTAGACTTAGAGTTAATTACTTAATTAATTGGATAATGTGCAGTCAAACCTTTTCTTCTTTGTTCCCTTTAGAGTTAGTTTCAAAGTAGCCTTTGAACGCTGGGTGCCATGTTAAGCATTTATTTCAATAAGAATAAATGGTTCAATCTCATTTATCCTTAAAAAGTGAGGGAAAAAACAGTTTTCGCCACCACAAATAAACCAAGGCATTAGTAACAGTGCTGACACGCACTTGGATAGGATCCAAGAGAGCCGAGCAAGGAATGACAGTGAGGAGGATGACAGACAGGACGCCATCTTTTGAAGATTTGTCTTTTTGTCTTTTAATACAGTCCACTTAAGTCTGTTTTTTTTTTTAAGATAATTCCCCAAGTCAAGAATTTAGTTACTATGTTGGCAACATAAGCCTATTTAAAAAATTTGAAAGCATTGACAATTTTACATTGTATTGCCAACATAATGTCATTTTGACTTTTATCTTAAAAAAAAAACAGACTTTACGTTTTCCTGCAAGACTGTCATGTCTTTATCGAAGAAACCAAGTTTATTTCAGATTTTGACGAAGACCTCTGAACCAGTCATTACAATGAGTGTTTATTGTTAAAAACAAAGACGAGCTTTGGAATGATAGTATAACAAATGCCGAGCATACCAGTCCATATTTATGAATTGAAATCCATTGGAAAACGATCGTCATACGGTGTAAGTGAGACCTAAGGGTCGTCATTCGCCCCCAAAATTCCCTATTTTTCAATGATAGAGCCGATCCTCAGATCTCACGTACACCGTATGCTGATCGTTTTCGGATGAATTTTTATTCATAAATATCGATTGGTATGCTTGGCATATGTTATACTATCATTATGAAGCGCGTTTTTGTTTTCAACAATAAACAATTAACTTCTTCAGCGCAAGTCCTGCAGTCACCCGCTAATTTTTCTTGCAGGTTAACGAGCATATGCATAGTTAACAGAACCTCAGAGGGCATACATTATACTATCGTTGTACTTTTCGCAGTGAGCTTACGATCTATTACGGTATTTTAGAGATTTTGTTGCCATATTTTGACGTTTAATGGCATATCCAAGGTCAAAGGGCTTAAATCCAAATAATCATATTGTAATGACTACAATTTCTTTTCTACAACTATCAAAAAATGATGACGTTTGCACACTGATGACAATTTGCGAAGTGACATGCCAAATGCCTAGTTTGCACACTCAGGTAACAAATCTCCAGTGTGCGAACTAGGCATTTCGCACACTGGAGAAGCATTTCGGGCACGGCGTCATGGGAACTTTAAAAAATTCATACCTGGAAAAAAAAGTGTCACTTCACAAATGGTCATCAGTGCGCAAACATAATCTTTTTTTGACAGTTGTAGAAAAATAACTATTTTTTTTCGAAATGGCACAACACAAACACAAAGATTAGAGTAGCTCTATCCGGAAAAAAACGCTATTAAACTCCACAAACCACATTGAAAAAACTTTTTCCTACGAGCGTACGCAAAGTAGTACTTTTCCGCACGCATTACTGTTCTCAAAGTTACACTTTTCCGCACTCAGTGCGGATACGGGCCTTATCCGCACTGAGTGCCGAAAAGTAAAAATAATTGTCAAGCAACAATAAGTGCACCTGTCGACTTTGACACTTGATGACAAATTTTTCCTCTGTTTCTATATCAGCCAACATCTATCAAACACTGAATATAATTAACTTTGACACATTGTCAGATTTGTGTTCTCCATTTACATGTAAGAATCTACAAACTTCTCTCGCATCAAATTTAAACGCTTTAAGATGAACAGCTCTGACGAGGATTTCAATTTTGTGTCTTTTTTTTTTAAATAAATTTTTGATGAACGAATAGGTCCGCTTCAAATTGATTGAAAATAATTGAACAAATTATCGTTTTTTTTTTTTTTTTAATTTTTGTTGTTGCCTACCTAATAAGAAGCTCGTAGGAAAAATTTTGTTCCTAACACGTGCGCAAAGTGTCTTTTCCGCACGCAAACCCTTATCCGAACACCGCTTCGCGTCGTTCGTATAACTGTGTTTGCGTGCGGAAAAGTAACACTTTGCGCACTTGTTAGGAAAATAACTATTTCCTACGAGCGTGCGCAAAGTAGTACTTTTCCGCACGCATTTCGGTACTCAAAGTTACACTTTTCCGCACTCAGTGCGGATACAGGCCTTATCCGCACTGAGTGCCGAAAAGTAAAAATAATTGTCAAGCAACAATAAGTGTACCTGTCGACTTTGACACATGATGACAAGTTTTTCTCTGTTTCTTTAGCAGCCTACATCTATACGAACACCGAATATAATTAACTTTGACACATTGTCAGATTTGTTCTCTATTTATATGCAAGAATCTACAAACTTTCTCATCAAATTTAAACGCTTTAAGATGAACAGCTCTGACGAGGATTTTTTATTATTATTTTTTTTGTTACGTAATTGTTTGATAAATGCGTAGGTTCGCTCCAAGTTAATTAAAAATAATTGAACGAATTATCGTTTTTTTTTTTTAAATTTTTGTTGTTACCTACTTGATATGAAGCTCGTAGGAAAAATTTTGTTCCTAACACGTGCGCAAAGTGTCTTTTCCGCACGCAAACACTTATCCGAACTCCGCTTCGCGTCGTTCGTATAACTGTGTTTGCGTGCGGAAAAGTAACACTTTGCGCACTTGTTAGGAAAATAACTATTTTCTACGAGTGTGCGCAAAGTAACTACTTTGCGCGCACTTTTGCGTACGCAAAGAAACCCTTTCCCAAAAGTGTGCGCAAAGTAACTACTTTGCACACACTATGCGGGAAAAAAATTATCCCGCACACTTTTTTTTCTGGTACCCATATTAAAATCCGGGGGGCTACTATTTGGTGGGCAAAGCCCTGCAAGAGTCTCCTATTTGGGGTGCGAAGCCCCGCGGGAGCCCCCTTTTTTGGGGGCCCAGCCCCGCAGGGCCCCTTTTTAGGGGGGCTAAGCTCCGCGGGAGCCCTGTATTTGGGGGGCCCAGCCCCGTGGGCCCCCTTTTTTAGGGGCCAAAGCCCCGCGGAGAGGGGGCCGAAAAAATGTTTTGGCCGATTTAGATATACCTACACTTTATTTTTTTCCAAGATAGATTTTGACCTTGAAAACTTTGAAACATAAACAATAACGCTTGACCCTGACTGGTCTCAAAATGAGGTGTTTCTGCAGGTTGACATCAGTTTTACAATAGCGACCAATAAGCGGCATTAGCGACATTGTTTATGTTTCAAAGATGACAATGCCAAAATCTATCTTGGAAAAAAATAAAGTATAGTTAGTTATAGCAAGTTGTTGTTTTTGATGCCTATAAAAATTAAAAATTTAAAGAAGTACATAATATAGTTATTTCACTCGTAGAAAAAATATTGTTCCTAACACGTGCGCAAAGTAGTTTTCCCGCACTCAAAGCTTATCCGAACTCCGCTTCGCGTCGTTCGTCTAACTGCTTTCGCGTGCGGGAAAACATACCTTTGCGCACTGATTAGGAAAACTACTATATCCTTGCCGAAAATATGAAACTTTGAATTTTGCCTAAAACTCTGTATGTGTAAGTTCAAGTGTCCAGCAGTTTATATACAGGGTGCCCCATGGCGTTTTTCCCAGGTAATAACTTCAGAACGCGTCATCCAATGTACTTGAAATTTTGAGAATCTGGGTAACTTTTTGTGCCGCTTCTACTATTGTCAGCCAATTTCACCACTTTCACTTTAATTTCGGTCAAGTGAAGTCAACTTTGAAATCTCAAATGTAACTCATGGTATATTATGTAATTTTTTATTGGAAAATTAAATTACAGAATCGGCAATGCAATATTTGTTAAGACTTTGTTAAAGAGAATGATCAAAAATGATACAGAGGAATATACGATGATGCGTTCCGAAGTTATCATTTGAGAAAGACCTCATGGGACACCCTGTATATTGGTTGAAAACTCAGGTTTTCAGGTGAAGTGAAATCTTTTATTTCATTAGAATTCTTGAAAGATTCCCAAAACCTGCTCTTGCTTCTCTGTTCTTAGGACAATTTCCACTGATTGAATGCTGCTTTAGATGGATTCGATGAAAGGGCGTTATTTTTCATCACTTTTGTGGTTAGCAAGAAGAAATTACGCTCGAAGCATAATTAGCAAAATCAGACAAATCGGAAACTTCTGAGGAGCTTATTTCAACAAAAACTAATTTAAGATAGGAAATTAGCACAAATTCTCTTTTATATACAGTGTGGCTAGTTAAGTGTGCAACATATGAGATTTTTTTTAGTAATAGCACAATCAAAATATAAACAAGGCCATAAGTTGATGCATGTCTGTTAATCATATTAGGTGCGCTTAGAATGGTTGCAAGTCAGACAGCATACAGGGTAGCTCAAAAAATATTAGAATTGTAGTAATATTTACCCAAATAAAATAAAACTTTTGCACTTTAAGGAGAGTTTTTCTGATATGCATATTATCATTAGTAATGTTTTAGCTTGTTAAAAAAAAAATGCGATATTGTAAAGTTATGTTGAATATCATTGCAGCTAACGTGAATTTTGAAGTTAATTTTACAAATATGCTTGAATTTAAACAAAGTTATGTAAACTTGATTTGATTTTGATTAATTTTTGAAAGTATTAAGGGCGGAAAGGAAAAATAAGAAAAATATAGATATTATTGATGTTTTTCGAAAAAAAAAAAAATAAAAAAAAATCTTAGGAGGCCATGTTTTGGTATTTAGGAATAATTTTAATTCCAATCAACTTTTCTCAATAATATTTTGCTGAATTTTCTAAAATAAGTGTACATTACAGTACATTTTTGATATTGTTTGAGCTACCCTGTATGCTGTTTAACTTGCACCCATTCTAAGTGCACCTAACATGATTATCAGACATGCACCAACTTTTGGCCTTGTTTGTATTTGGGTTGCGCTATTACTAAAAAAATCCCCATATGTTGCACACTTAAATAACCACACTGTATACCTTTAAATAAATTGATATTTCATATCTCATAACCCCTTTATTTGAAAAATTGTATGGTCATCATAAACAAGTGCTACAAAGCTGTCCATCATGAAATGTTTTAATTTTTCAGGCGACATGACGTGCAATATAACCACATGCCTGTACTGCTTGAATAGAAACAAAAAATTCGGACAATCAGGAAAATAAAAGTGAATTAAGGTTTTTCTCCTGAAAAAATAGTATTGTGGCGCAGTAGGATATTCGACTAACCCAGATACAAAAAGATAGTATTTTTAATTAAAAGGTTCTTACCTCCGGTTGACTCTCGCCATGCACAATGCAAACTAGCTGCGCCTCCATACCCTCTCCTGAATAAACCACTGGCCTTTCCACGCTTATTTCCGGCGGGTCTGAAAAATAAGAAAAATAAAGAGTTACTGCCTATTACATCTGCCGGCTTGAATATTTCAAAATTAGACGAGCTTCGCTTCAGCGGTACCTATAGATAGTAATGTTTTTTTCACGTTATATCTTCATACCTAGTGATTGGAAAAATCTCTTTCCAAATCGCATTATAACATTGGAAAAGAGTGCGCCCAAGGAATCAGTTGGATAAACGAAGTCACTGCTATAGACAGGCAATTTTAAGGCTCGGGGGAGAGCTATTACTTTTTATATTCGCGATTCACCTGAACGCTTCTTTTGAAGGGTTAAACGTGGCAATTTAAACGAAATTTTCATGTGTTTAAAAAAAAATTTTTTTTTTTGGATTTCGTAAGGGTTCTCGTTAAAAACGTTTTTCTTGCACACAGTATATATGAAATCAGATAATGAGATTTGTTAACTGTCGCATTGACGATACATATTCAAAAATATAGTAAATTTAATATTCCGTATTTTTTTTTTTTTCAAAGAAACCATTTTGATTATACGCATCTGTCGCCAAAATTTTATAAAAAAGAAATTTCGTTTAGCAAAATGTCTTTCTTTAACTTTTTAATTAATTTTCTCGGGACTTTCAGCCGCACCTGAAGCATCGTTTGAACGACGAAGTTTAATACGTTTTTGTCCTTTGATGAAAATAATATAGGTATTTTACATCGGAAAATTTCCAAATAAATAGAAAATATTACCGAATGATTTATTGTATCCTGGAACAAGAAAGTTTTTAGCTGTGTAGTTTCCAATAGATTTAAAACAAGGTATTATGCAAGGTAGCTTCACTATAGAAATCGGAAGGAAGTCGAAAACGAGTACGTGTGCTCACTCCTTTCCAGTCCGATTCTTGGGGTAACATCGGACCGGAGTCGGTTCGGAGCGGTGTATGAACAAGTGTGTTTCGGCATTCAGTCAGTCGTATCAGAAAATATGATCAAATCATCTACAAACAAGGGTCTTTTTTAGATCTTTGAAAACCCAACTTCATTAAATATTCATTAAGTACCTAGCAAGTTTCCAAAATGCCTTTTATTTGATTGAAGATTTTTACTATTAAACATATTAAAATAACACCAGAGTATTAATTAAACAAGCCTTCATGTTCAGAATATTTCATTCTGTAAAAGTTCTCGGAATAGAAAAGTCACTGTTTGTGACAGCCCCATCTAGTAGCTAGGATAAAAGAACTATTAACCCGTGGAACGGACAGAGAGAATGAGACATTCACCTGTGAGGCATCGAATATTTAGTAGAGCGTTAAGCGTATGTTTGTTCTGTGCTTTTGAGGATGAAAATTGTTTAGGTTCTATTGGGATATATAAAGATAAAAGTAAAGAGTTCCTACACTTTGTAGAAAAATAAAATAGCTCGTTGAATTGTTCTACTTATGCAAGATTTTCAATTTCGAAAGCTTTATTGGCCAGAAAGTGCAATTTTATAACTTAACAAAAAAAAAAATATTACTCTCCTAAAAGTTTTATCGTGTTATTTAACCTCGATACAACATTTTAAGTAATCATTTCGCTGCTGGAGACGTTTTACGATGCCTTTAACCGCCTATATGCACACCGCAGCCTGATGGCTCCTCCACTGGCAGCAGCAGGAAACCAATTGGCCTTTTAAAGCTCTTTCCTATGTGACATCACTAAACTTTATTATAGTCGGTGATTTACCCAGTTGTTACAAAATATCTTGAGCATAAACTCGTTAAATCAATGAAATTTTACGCTATAACTGCAAACAAGAGTAGATCACAGGATCTTTTTTACAAGTTAAGGCCGGGACACACTTTTCATACGTCGCTCCGATCCTACTCCAGTCCGATACGCCCCAAAAATCGGATCGGAGAGAAGTGAGCACACATTTCATTCTCGTTTTTGGCATCTTTCTGGCTCCGGCTCGTTGCACTCGCCACTCGCCATTCTTGATCCAAACAATATAATATCGCTGGAGGTCCTGTGTGCAAAATGTTCAAAAATTTCAGCAACTGCGTTTTAGCCATGGTGGCACTTTGTTTAAAAGAAGAAGATGAAGAAAATCGGAGATATTTTATAGAGAGCAGCGGGAAACGCAGATTTTGGGTAAATGCTGCTTGGAAAAGAAGATCTGTAGAGGGAGAGTTTCCCACACTTTTCCCTCATAGCCTTTTTTTTCAATTTTAGCAAGACACATCAAAAAACTTGAACAACTATTAAACGACACGTGGACCCGCAGTTGCAAAACAAATAGATTGCGCGATCGGACCATGATCGGATATAGGATCGGAGTCGGGTGGGAATGAGAATGGGCACGTGCCGAAAAGGTGGGAACTACGTTGTTTGAAGTGTAGTGCCATTCCCCTCTCAGACACTTGTCGTTTTATATGATCGTCGGATCGGAAGGATGTATAGTTGTGTCCCGGCCTTCGTGCATCCTTCCGATCATACAATCGGACGAGTGTCTGAGAGGGATTGGTACTACACTTCAAGCAACGTAGTTCACACCTTCCGGGCACGTGCCCATCCCAACTCCCACATGACTCCGATCCTGTATCCGATCGTGCAATTTAGACCGGGACACACCTATCATGCATCCTTCCGATCATACCATCAGACAAGTGTCTGAGAGGGGAAAATATCTCTGATTTTCTTCATCTTCTTCTTCTAAACAAAGCACCACCATTGACTGAATCGCAGTTGCTAAGATGAACATTTTACATACAGGACCGGAGTCGTATCGAAGGGGTGTATGACGAGTGTGTCCTGGCCTTTATTAAGTTTCCAGCCAAGAAAAAATGACGGCTATCAAGAAAAAGTATGGAAAACTCTACTCCTGCATATCTTCTTTTCCAAGCGGATCAGCGCTTTCCGCTGTTCTCCATCAAAGATCTCCGATTGTCTTCATCTAAACAAAGTACCACCATGGCTAAGTCACAGTTGCTAAAATTGTATTCATTTCGCAAACACCTACCGCGATATTGTTTGAATTAAGAATGAAGAGCGGCGAGTGTAACGAGCCGGAAATCGGAAGGAAGTCGAAAACGAGTACGTGTGCTCACTCCTTTCCAGTCCGATTCTTGGGGTAACATCGGACCGGAGTCGGTTCGGAGCGGTGTATGAACAAGTGTGTTTCGGTATTCAGTCAGTCGTATCAGAAAATATGATCAAATCATCTACAAACAAGGGTCTTTTTTAGATCTTTGAAAACCCAACTTCGTTAAATATTTATTAAATAATGAATTCCAGCACTTTGGTGCTTGGCGTGAACCATAAAGTCCCTTTTTAAATTCACACACTAAATTTATATTACCAACTTCTAAACCTTCTGGAGGTTGCATGAAAACTAGGTCTTTCAAAGTTCCATTCAAAAAGGCCGACTTCATGTCAAGTTTGAATTACATACAAATCATATTCAATGAATAAAGACAACAATATTCTTATACTAGACATACGTGATATAGGTGCATATACGTCTTCACTGAATGCACTCTGCTTAAATCCACGAGCCACTAATCGCGCTTTCTTTTTTACTTTTCCATCCACTACTTTTCCACAGAAAACCCATCTTGAGTCAATAATTTCGACATTCTCAGGTGGCAATACTAGTCCCATGTATTACATTCATCCAACACTGTAAGTTCTTCGCTAACAGTATTTTTCCATCCTTTGTCTATTCTTACAGCATCTGCATAAGTCTGTGGCATTTCATCCAATAAGTTTCCAGTTGATAATGCTGTAAAAAGATTGAACTCGTCATTTTCAAGATCATAGTCTAGTAATCTTCTTGATAGTTGTTTTTTTCGTGAACTTCTTATGTTTGGTATTTCATTTGTTTCTTCCACTTCTCTAACTTTTTCTGTCGTTCTCAAATTTTCTTCCACTTTATTTCCATCTGCTTCTTGTTCAGTTTCCTCTCATCTCCAATCATAATTAATTTTTCACAATGTGAATCTAATTTTGATTTTCGTAATTCCTTAGGTAGGTATAAGATTATATGCTATACAACCAAAAAGTTTAATTTTCTCAAAATCAGGCTTCTCTCCATGCCAAATTTCAGCTGGAGTTCTGTTGTCATTCAGTGCTCTAGTTATTGTCCTATTAATTAAATATGTTGATGTTAAAACAGCTTCACCCCATAAATATTTTTCAAGCTGCGAATCAAACATTAAACATCGAGCTTTTTCCATTATTGAACGATTAAAGCGCTCAGCAACCCCATTTTGCTCAGGGTTGTAGGCAACATTATAGTGAATTGATATTCCTTTTGTTTTGTAAAAATCCTGAAGATCACGAGAAGTATACTCGCCTCCATTGTCACATCTTAATTTACAAAGTTTCATATTAAATTTTGCTTCAACCATTAATACATAATTTCTAAATTTTCCTAAAGCCTCACTTTTGTTTTTGACTAAATAACAAATGCAAAAATGAGAATAATGATCAATAAATGAAATGTAATATCGCTTACCATCATAAGTTGCAGGGTTTATTGGACCACATATGTCACTTGAAACAATGTCCAATATTCTTTTTGCCTTTTTGTCTTCATCAATTTCAATCTGGTTTAATTACCTTGTAAACATACTTCACATATTGAAGCTGGATATCTTGACGAATGACCCATTTTCCGATGCATTAACATGTCATTGTCTCTGGTAAGTATTGCACTCGGTATAACTCTATGTCCTTCAAGATTCCAATAAAAATTAACAACATAGAAGTTTCCATTTAAAGTTCCTTGAAATAATTCAACACAGTTTTTCTATACGCTTACTTTTTCATCTTTGAATATTACTTCCAGTCCACTCTGTTCCAATTTTTTAACACTCAGCAGATTTTCACAAACCCATACATTTTTTTTTTCATTTTTATGGGCTTACCTGAATTGGTTTTCAAATACAAATCACCTTCTACTTTGGCTACTTATGTCTCCCCCTGTTTTGCAACATTTATCTCCTGACACACTTTCCTCCGATTCAGTATATTTTTGCCAAAATCTTGCCCTACTAAATGATTTGTTGCTCCACTATCAACAACAAATTTCACAATTTCTGTATTAGACATATTTACATATTGGTTGTTGTGAGTATCGTCATCGGTTCCTTGAAACGTACTGAAAAAAGATATAGCATTATCGTCATCTTCAACATTTTCTGTATTCTGAGCATTGTGTCTGCCCCAATTCGAATTGAAACTGCCTCTATCACTTCTGTTACCTGAGTAGCCACCTCGGTATCCAGAATTACTACCTCGGTATCCAGAGTACCCTCCTCGGTTGCTGAAATGACCACCTCGAAAGCCACTTTGGTTTCCTTCATAATAATTTTGCCTTCTCTGTGGACATTCAAACCGTTTATGCCCTTCTTGATTACGCAAATAGCATCTAAATGAAAAATAACTGCTACTGTTCTGCATGTTCCGTGACATACTGGCACCAACACCTCTAGAAGAATATCCTGGTCTTCTTTCTCTTTTAAATCCCACAAACGCAAGATTTGGGTCACTTTCTTCTCTTGTTTTATTTTGACGAGCCTCTTCCATCGATAATTCATTTTTAACAAACTCCAGTGTAACTGCTGACTGATTCTGATAGAAGATAATGTCAATAGCTGTAGTCAATGACTGAAAAGACTCAGGCATAGCAGATAATAACTGCAAAATCATCTCACTATCGTCCACAGTACCTCCAGCACCTTTAATTTCACAAATTGTCTGTTCGAATTCCGTTAAAAATTTAACGTTTTATCCTCCATGAATTGCAAGCGCCTTAATTTTCTTTGCAAAACAACCTGTGTAGATATTCATTTTCTTGCATAGGTAAGTGTTGCTCAAAGTATCCATAACGTCCTTTGCTATTTGTTTATTTTCTAACATTTCCAAAATGTTGTCAGCTACACACTGCATTAATATAACTTTCACATCTAATTTCTGGAATTTCTCATACTCAAAACAGTATTTGTAGGATCTGGGGGTGTTTCGTTAAGTACATTAAGTACACCTTGTTGTTCCAATAACAATTTTATTCTGGACTTCCAGTTCGAAAAAGAATGGTTTCACATAAAACTTATTCTGTTGTTCATCCATTGTAAATTTGAGTTTAATAATTGACTAACCTTCCATAAAACTTCCGCCAAAATTCCAGCGTTCAATTTTTACAACAAAAACGATTGTAATCAGCTCTGGACCCATAACCTCAAGTTTAATCAACTCCATGCAGCTTCCTGATTACAATCAAACGACAGATCTAAACTTTTACGTTAACTGTTTATTCACTTTTACTGAACAAAAGTAGTAAGCCACAGAACATATCACCTATAGAAAAATATCTCAAATGGGAGAATCGCGACGAAGGTTTTTAGTTAGGTTTTCATTCAACGATGGCGACACTGTCGGGAGATAAGAGAAATTTACAGGTATTTGTGGTGTGGACAGTGATTTGTGTTGGTTGGTTTTGTCATTTATTTTGTCATTTTAAAAGTCAAAATTTGAATTTTTAATTTGTGTTGTAAACCACAGAACATATCACCTCTAGAAAAGTATCTGCAATGGTATGTACCGGTTATGAATTACGGCGCCCTCGTTGACTGAAAACCCAACTAATCGAGTATTCTTGACAAAAAGGAGAATTGATTTTTTTCATATATTTTTATTATTTTTGTATAATTTTTAATGTTCAACTGCATTTGGCTTGCTGACTCTTCTTAGCTCTTTTCGCCTCATTTTTTTAAAAACTATGACTGGCAGGAAGTTTCCGATGTCGAACATAGTGCAAAAAGAGTTAGTAAGTTAGCAAGAGACACGCAGTTATAGATAGATCGCAAAGTAAATACGAATAATAAATACAAATACGAACGAAACGAAACAAACGAATAAATACAAAAAAATACGAACAAAAATTAGGTTTTTTTTCAACCAAAACTTTTTGAATTTTCACTTTAACGCGCGTGGAAACCGTGGGGTACAACAACACAATTTAAAAATTCAAATTTTGACTTTTAAAATGACAAAATAAATGACAAAACCAACCAACACAAATCACTGTCCACACCACAGATACCTGTAAATTTCTCTTATCTCCCGACAGTGTCGCCATCGTTGAATGAAAACCTAACTAAAAACCTTTGTCGCGATTCTTCCATTTGAGATATTTTTCTATAGGTGATATGTTCTGTGTTGTAAACCATAGTCCCCACGCGCGTTAAAGTGAAAATTCAAAAAGTTTTGGTTGAAAAAAACCCTTATTTTTGTTCGTATTTTTTTGTATTCACTCGTTTGTTTTGTTTTGTTCGTATTTGTATTTATTATTCGTATTTACTTTGCGATCTACCTATAGCTGCGTGTCTCTTGCTAACTTACTAACTCTTTTTGCACTATGATCGACATCGGAAACTTCCTGCCAGTCATATAGTTTTCAAAAAAATGAGGCGAAAAGAGCTAAAAGGAGTCAGCAAGCCAAATGCAGTTGAACATTAAAAATTATTTAAAAATAATAAAAATATATGAAAAAAATCAATTCGCCTTTTTGTCAAGAATGTTCGATTAGTTGGGTTTTCATTCAACGATGGCGCTGTAATTCATAACCGGTACATAACATTGCAGATACTTTTCTAGAGGTGATATGTTCTGTGGTAGTAAGCCTCCAAAAACTATCTCGTGACATTGACAAACGCACATGACATAACAGGTGTATTATTTATTACAGAAACAGAATTGCCCATATACAAGGATGTATTAAAAGAACTTCATTACAAACTACAATAGATTTTACATTAGAAATCACTGGGTATAATTTTTTAGTTTAAGTGCTATACTATAAATATAATGTGGTTATCTACTAAAAAATTTAAACGGGTTCGTTTAGATAAGCGGTTTCGCAATTTTATGAACTGATAAGAAGAACTGGCGAAGTGCAAATAGTTTATTTTCAATCAAACGTCTCTGAGTATAAGATCCATGTCTCCACAGAAACTTGATAATATTGTAAGCAGAAGTTGTACACACAATTAAATTTATAAATCTACTTCTCATACTATGAAGTTGACGCTACTCAATTATAAAAAACGAGTTTATGTGCTTTGCAAACATCGATTATTGCTTCATATAATGAGTTTTCTGTCTTATGACCAAATTTATTTTTATTTCACGTGACGTTTTGAAAGGATTAGTAGTTAAGTTACATTGTCTATTGATCAGGCCATTGGAACTGCTGGCTGTAAAATGAACTACAAAAGACTTTTATGAGCCATTCGAAATTTTTATTTTTTCCATTCTAAAGAATTTAAAAGCCCGTCCAAAGCGTAGTGTGCAAATAAAACTTGCACATTTTTCGAATAAAAAATTGGGTCAGGGTGGAAACATTTTGTTGATGACTGTAACTTATTTAATTTTTTATAGCTTTTTCCAAAGAGTCAACCGTACAGGCTCCGCTTTCAGATTTCGAATTATCTCATTTAGCCCTGGAACCTTTTTTGTGTAAAAATGTCTGTGTCGGTGTGATCCAAGTTAATTGAGTTTTAAAATAATGGTGAAAATACATTAGCATTGTGATTGGATAGAAAGTTATGGAGATGCTTTTCTCAAATCTGTCAAAAAATTGATGAGTATATTTGCATAGAAAATTACATTATAAAGTATAATAATTGGGAAATCGATTATTTTCCTTTCCAAAAGTCCAAGCATATCATGATTATGGATTTTGGTAGGCTATAGTAAAATCCTATAGGCAATGAAGACTTGGTGGTTCACTTTCTATGGCGTGCTATGAGCCTTGTTCTTTTCATTCTAATTACCTATATCAATAATTATTGTTGTTCCAAAACTCTAACTCGAGTTAAAATAAGTATGTAGTGCCTAGTTGAAATGATTGTGTAAACGACAAAACCTGTCCCATCATCGTACGATAATTTTAAAATATAAGCTGAACCCCAGTAAAATTCGTTCGTGTTTCAACTTTAAAATGGGTTTTTTGGGAGAAATAATACTTCTTTATCACGAACTTCGAATCACCGGCCTCTAATTCTCTTAGTTTTCTACGTACCTAGATTGTAGATTGCATTAGGAGTCGTTATAGCTTGCTTCAGCCGCTCAAGCACTGCTACCTTTCTTAATATTTTGTGCGCGACTCTGGTTCTAGTTGGTGTCCAAGATTTGTAGGCTTCTCCCAAAGGAGGCTAGCTTCCTGGGTGGTAAAGTGCTCACCTTTTGGGGTCTTAGCCAAACCTCTTCAAGGTATTTCATACTTTCGCAGAAGTGAGCAGATTAAATGTTCTGTAGTTTCTATTGCTTGTTCGCAAGATCTGCAGTGGTTGTTGTCCGATTTGCCTATTGTTTTTAGGTGATACATTTCACCAGGCATTTGGTAAATCCAATGTACCATTTTGGTCTTACTTCCATATTATTCCCACGAGTTTGCGGCATGTTCAAATGACCGCCGTAGCAAATGAAGTTGTTTTGCTGGGATTCATGAAAGTCCTTCTTCCTCGCTCCAGTTTTTGAGATCATTCAAGGCACTTTGCATTCGGCCTGATATTATGCCTTCATGCTCGCCTCTAATTATTACCGGAAGATCATCTGCGTAGCCTAGGACAGTTAATCCGACTTTGCTTAGTCTGGTAAGGATGCTGTCTACTAATTGTTTCCACAGGAGATGCGAAAGGACAGCACCTTGTGGGCAGCCTTTCTAACATGCCAAATGTTAGTCTTTTTTATTTCCATGTATCATTTTATAATTCAAATTGCCGCTTTGAATGTTGAAAGTCTGGTGACTGCCATTATTGGAACAACTTAAAAGAAGATTTCTGTCCAAAATAATAATAACAGTTTAGTACCTACGCTTTATTAGTAGCGAGTCATGGTTCGTAGGTAGTAGACGTTAACCGCATGTGCTCCTCAACAAATCGCGTTTTTACCAAGTAAAAAGTATTTCGAAATTTGTAAAAAGTAGATAAACACGTGTATTTAATCAGTAGTTTACCGAGTGTGTTGAAAAATTTACGTAAAAATGGGTCCAAAAGCTCAATAGCCCGATTTAAAAACTGTGATTAAGGAAACCATAACGGAATTTCTAGTGGGCAATGAGGAATTCATAAACAAGTTATTAAAAAAAGTAACTGATCGGATGGATGTGCTGCAAAAAACGGTAAATAAACAAAACGACAACATTACCATTTTGGAAAACAAAATAGCACAACTTCAACAAAACCAGCGTGGAAATAACCTGTGCAATTATGGGCTTCCTGAAAACAATGAGCCACTGGAAGAACAAGTGTTGGATATGTTCGAGCACAAGGTAAAAATAAACATAACCCCAATGGATATAGTCAGATGTTACCGTGTTGGACGTGTTGGCAACAAAAAAGCAAAAACAAGGCCAGTTATTGTAAAAATGGATTCATTAAAGAAAAGGGGCCAAGATTGGCATCACCGAAGATTTGGATAAAAACCGTTTGCTTCTTTATAGAAAATGTCAAGAATCCATCGACAGAAAATCTGTTTTCACATTGAAGGGTAACATATACGTTAAAATAGAAGACAAAAAATATAAAATACAGAGTGAAACTGATTTAGAACAACTTATTTCCTAACATATTTTTAGGGCTTGAATTATTGAATTTATATTGCATTAAAAATAAAAATAAATATTAAATATGTATATATATATATATATTTTTTCTTTTTAAAATCTATTAAGTAAACTTAATCATCGGGAGCTAATTTAGGTTGGCGTTGTACTTTTCTTTAATATCTGCAAAACATCGCAAATTTTATCAGACGTTTTTTTTCTATCTTAAGTATTTGTAATATCTTACTAATTAATGAATCTCTCTTATCTGCTAGAAGTCACCTTTTGTATGAACGTTTTGTCTTATGATTTAGAACTAAATGAATATGCTAAAATAGAAACAAAAATATTGAAACATTCTAAAATTAATTTCTATAAAAACGATTTTTTTTAATATTATTCAGCTTAATATACGAAGTATAAATAAAAATTATGAACAATTAATTTTGCTGGAAAGTCTAGAATGTCAGTTTGATATTATTATACTAACTGAAACCTGGAAAATAAATTGTATAGAAAACTTTGAAATACCAAATTATAAAATATTTTACTCCGATGGAAATTTTAACAAAAGCGATGGTGTTTTAGTCTTTGTCAAGAGTGGAATACAGGTTGTCTCAACTAACTGCCAATGTTACACGGAAAATACATTTGTTCTCTTAAATATTAATTACGATAATTATCTATTTCAGATTATATCTGTCTACAGATTGCCCTCAACAAACACAAACAATTTTCTCCAGGAAACTGAGAATATACTAAAACAAAAAAATAACAACTCGATTTGTATTTTCGCTGGAGATATTAATCTTGATTTATTAAACAAAAAAGATTTAATTATAAACCAGTATCTTAACATTTTGGCTAACGCAGGATTTTTTAGTTACATTAATGGACCAACGCGATCAACTATAAGTTCCGAAAGCTGTATAGATCACTTTTTTGTTTACATACCAGTAAGTATAAAAGATGTAACTGTAATACCTATAATTTTGCTGAGTGACATAACTGATCACTACCCTGTTATACTTAAATTTCAAACAAAAAAAGAGGACAACATCTCATTACAACATAAAACACAATATATAAAACAAATAGACCATAGTCGTCTCAAAAACATATTAGGTACGACTACTTGGGATGATGTCTTAGAGCAGGGTAATCCAAATGTTGCCTATAAAAAATTCACCGACATATTATTTAACGCTTTAGAAATTTGTACAACTAAAATTCACCTCAAGTCAAAAGAAAAAAAGATAAAACCATGGATCACAAAGGGATTGATTTTATCAATTCGGAAAAGAGACGCTATGAAAAATAAACTATTGAAAGATAAGAATAATGTTCAGCTTTTGCAACAATACAAACAATATCGAAATACCCTCAACACTTATAAAAAAAAAACAAAAAAATCATACTTTATGAATTTCTTTTCTGAAAATAAAAATACTCCAAAAAAAAATATGGAAAGCTATAAATATCGAACTTAATAACGTTAAAAATAAAGAACCTATTACCCTTCAAGATAGTAATAATAAAAAAATTGAGAATCCAAAGCAAATTGCAAATATATTTTTCCTACAGCCGTGCGGAAAAATCGATTTTCCGCACTGATATGCGTGCGGAAAATGAGTTTTCCCGCACGGTGCGGTAAAACTTTTTTTTTTGACATATCAGTGCGGAAAAAGTTTTTCCGCACGGCTGTCAGTGCGGAAAAAATTTTACCGCACTGATATGTCAAAAAAAAAAGAAAAATTTTACATTTTGTCGCCTGTAGGAAAAATATTGTACCTAACACTTGCGGAAAATATTTTTCCGCACTTGTTAGGTAAATAGCTATAATGACTATTTTATAAACGTGGGTAAAAATATGGCAAAAAAATTAAACTTTCAAAAAATACTACCTGCTAGAGATATAAATTGTAAAAACCTCTTTTTATATCCGATATCTGAGAATGAAATTGTAAAAAACATAAATAAATTAAAAACTAACTCGGCACCGGGCGTAGATGGGATTTCTGCAAAAACAATAAAAGAAATAAAACAGGAAATATCTGAACCCTTGACTTATATTTTTAATCTATCATTCACACTCGGAACATTTCCTTGCGAATTTAAAAAATCCGTTATCACACCAATTTTTAAAAGTAAAAATAAATTTGACTGTAGTAACTACAGACCAATATCAGTCATAAATAATTTTGGGAAGTTATTGGAAATGTCCATTAAACAGCGTCTTAACGAACACGTTTCATTTAATAATATATTATCAAAAAACCAATTTGGCTTTCGAGAAAACATTTCAACTGAAGATGCTCTCTATGAGGTTTTTAAAACAGTGTATGATTATTTGGACAGGAACAAGAAACCCCTCGTAATTTTCTTGGACTTGGCCAAAGCATTTGACACGGTATCCCACAGTATCCTTTTAGAAAAACTTAATTATTATGGCATAAGAGGGTTACCAAACAAGTTACTTGGGAGTTACCTGGAGGGCAGAGAGCAGTGTGTAAAGATTGAGACCGAATTGGGAGATTTCGGAAGGGTGTCTTGTGGCATACCACAGGGTACTGTTTTGGGTCCCATTCTTTTTACTTTGTATATAAATGAGCTTTTATTTATCAATACAGGAGCCAAAATTGTGTCATATGCGGACGACACGGCTCTTTTGTTCTCTGGGGACACGTGGAAGGACGTGTTTGCGGAGGCAGCCAGGGAGTTTGCTGGAGTATGTCAGTGGCTTGGTGAAAATTTACTTACTTTAAATATAGAAAAAACTAAATTCATGTGTTTTAGTATTTATGACCTACACCAGCCAACTTTAAATAGTTTAAAAATACATAATTACCAATGCAACATAATAGTATATTGTGTATTTAGGTGGAAAAGTGACACATTCTCGGCCGACGGTGTAAGTTGACGGGCGAGGCGTAGCCGAGGCCGGCAAACACTGAAAGCCGAGAATGTGCTTTTCCACCGAAATACACATACTATTTTTTCTGCGATCGGTTAAATATCTGTTAAATGTTTGTCTTTTTGTTCTATTTATTCAGCAGTACGAGAATCACTTTCCCGGCCTAGGCCGGAAAAGTGTTTCCCGTATTGTTATTCATAGATTCCTTAGCAACTATTGAAACATAATTGAAATACCAGAATATTGAGTTTTGCGACCTGTCAACCGGTCAAAAATGCTGAAATTTTTTGTCAATAGCAGAAAAATAATAATAATAAGCAATTATTTTCCTGATTTTTTCGGATTCCGGAAAACAACCACTAAACATATAAGCACGGCAGCTTTTCATCAGTGGCATTGGGAAATGGGTTCAGATAATATTTGCTTGATTTTGACCTTGCCATTTGGTCGCCACTAATTTTTTTAAGTGAGAGATTACTTACATAATTATTACAGTTTAAATAATGTTGAAATGTCAATTAAGAAAAAAAATTAGAAAAACTTAATTTGGAAAGTACCTGAAACTGTGACCTGAAAATAAGAAAGATACTCTAAACAAATACCTACTCAGTACTCCCCAAAAAATGAAACTTTATTTTCCTGGACAACAGTAAGGAACACACTGTACACTGTACAATTACACCGGTATAATATATAAACCTTTGTAAAAATTAAAGTTATAGAAATTGTAATTAAAGTTATGAGATTGTAATTAATGTTATGAAAATTTACGTTAAAGATAAATTTTGATATCGAACAGGATTGTTGAATATATAGCACTATTTGGTTAAATTGTATTACCTTAAATAATTATATCACGGAAAACCTGGGGAAAATTCATGAATCTTCGGGGTTTTGGGGTCTTACTCAAAAATACCTGAATAATATACGCAATAAAAATAAAATAAAAAAATACCAAATCGGCTATTCACATTATACCTTAATATAGATAAATCATTATTTCAAAAAACTAAACAAAATGTAAGAAAATGTTTGAAAGTTAAAGCATATATTTTTTTTTTATTTGGTTTTTCACTGAGTTGCCTTAATCTCTAGCAAACCTGTTAGATTTTCTATGCATCCATAAAGTCCCAAATCTGGCTTATTGGGCTCTGGACGAATTCGAAGCTGGATATTTTCTGGTAAGAGTAGAGATCAAATGGGCGCAAAGTGGACCAGAACTATAACTCGGACTAGTTGGTAATTGAACGGGTTGGATCTTCCTAGAAAAATTTGGAGACATTTTCCTCTTGGGCTTGACTGAACTTATCTGAATTTGGACTTGGATTTGGATTTGGACTCTGATTTGGACTCTGATTTGGACTCTAATTTGGACTCTAATTTGGACCCTCCAATAAATTAGGAAGTGAAAATTCCAATGCGAATATCAGCAGCAATTTAATGCCAATCGAAAGCAAACTGGATAATCAAAAATGGATCTATAAAGATAAAAAAAAAACCATAAGAAGGTGTTAAATTCTTACCACGAGGCACGTGCAACTTACGCGAAATAATCATCCCAAATAACTCATAAAATCGCTCAAGAACCATAAATCTCGAAACTGGATCTACTGAGCTCACAAAATATTTTGTGGTCTCCGCCAACTTCTACAAATCTTGATAAAAATCAAAAGGGCGATACGGACGGATTTTAGAGTTTTCAAAGCTCTTGACAAAGGTTCCGTGACCACTGGTACCAAAACGAAGCCTCCCTGCTACAACCGTGAACCAAGTTCAAGGCGGTGGGAGATCCCCCCAAAAATATTCGCTGAACGGTGACAAGGCCAGCCGTAATTTAAAATAGACCAAATACAAGGGTTGGATTTAACTTTGATGAAAAAATAGAAAAATTTGAAAATGGGTGAGCAAAGAGAAACTCCACAATAGCGGAATCTGAATTGGGTTTGGGATAGATACAGGTAAGTTTTTATATCACAAAAGTAATCGGTGATTTGTCTCATTTTTCTTTTATTTATTTTTTTCTCTTTCTAGGTTCTTGAAGACACCCATAAGAAAACAGAATTTGATGCCAGAGATTTCCCAACCAGAATTTACAGTTACCAAGATAAACATATTGTTTATTCATTAATTTATTTAATTATAATTAATAAACATTCTTAAAACTAAAATTGATTGTTTTACTATTTGTTCCAAAATTGTAGCATTTTATATGAAAATAAATTAGAGGAAAATGAAAATGCTACAGAATGTCAATGTAAAAACTTTTTGAGTAAAGTTGATAACATTAAATATTTGGGTGTCTTAGTTGATAAGAATATGAAGTGGGACAAACACGTCGAATATGTAAATAGTAGGCTTAGAAAACTTGAATGGAAATTTTACAACATGCGCAACTCTATGCCAATTGGCATGTTAAGAACATTGTATTTTGCGTTGGCTGAATCGTTTGTTAGATATGGTATATCTGTTTGGGGTGGAACATTTTCTACAACTATGCATCACCGCATCTACAACTATGCATCACCGAACTCCGCTACGCGTCGTTTGGTGAACGGCAGCCGCGTGCGGAAAAATTCATTTTCCGCACTTGTTAGGTAAATAGCTATTTTCTACAGACGTCAACAAAAGATGACATTTCCACACTCATTTCCGTTCGAAAAATGTCACATTGGTTTTATTTACCTTAACGACGTGCACGAAATATTTCGCGCACTAGGGCACGAAAGACTTCGTGCACGCTCAGTGGTGATATTTCAAAAATACATAATTGGATGAAAATTTAACTCATATTTTCTGGGGTACCTACCCACTTAAATTGAATACGATCAGGTTATTGAACTTTTTTGATTCACCCTCGAAATATATTAGAATTACGGTTTCACTCACTTTTTTGACGTTTCTGTGCGAACATCATCATGTTTTGATTTTTCGGGCAAGAGGTTTGCTGCAATTGCAAAACTAGCTGTATTATTATATTGGGAATCACAAATTCTTCTACAATTTCTATTTCTAATCAACATTTTTTGCCAAAATGATGCCGCATCGGTCAGACCTTGGGAAAAAACTTTGACAAGCAGTGTGTCATGGTGTGTCATTATTTATCTTTTTTTTTCCGTAGCAACCGTTTAACAGGCTGTTCTGAAGTAGAATTTCCTTGAATTATTTGATTTTGATATTACCCAAAATTATTCCAATTCTGTCTGTAGAAAAAACGTTGTTTGCAACTCGTGCGCGAAATGTTTTTGGTGAACTCGAACGATTTTTTGACTCCGCTTCGCGTCTTTAAAAAACTTTCGTTCTCGTTCACCAAAATGGCATTTCGCGCACTAGATACAAAAATAACTATTTCTCCAAAATTTTACAATTTATTACCCATGGATATAAAAAATATAAACAATATAAAATTATTTGCAACAAGAGTTTCTAGTTTTATAAAGATGAATACTCCAATATTTTTAAAAATACTAAATATATAAACAATAAAATTATTTTAGTTCAACAAAAGTATTTATACAACGGGCAGTTAATGTAGGGTTTTTTAATAAAATTTAAGGCTTTTTGTATTAGTTATTAGGTAGAGATGGTAATGGCAGGAGAGAGATAGGTGATATTAGGCTTAAGTAGTTATAGACGCATACTTTTATCTGTTTGTTTTTTAGATAAAATAATTTATTTCTCGCTGAGTACACACACAGACATTTTATTATGTCTAGGTGTACTATTAAATTGTTTTTTAAAAAAGAAACCTGTGTAAACATTTTTGTGAACAAATAAAAAGTTATTTGATTTGATTTGATTTATGTTGGCTATTTTTTGAAAGGAAGCCTTGCCTGTAGAGATTTCCATTGCCATGTGGGGACCGATTCTCGGGCCAGAGAGTAAAGCTCCTCGAGAGAACAAATTTTTCGTCTTTATCATTCTCGTTCACTTTTCGATAACGTTGACAAAGACAAAACATTCGTTCTATCGGGGAGCTCTACTCCTTTAGCCGAGAATCCAGCCCCTAAGGTCGACTATGGCCGGGGGGCAGCCATCTGTTGGAAACATGTTCCAACAATCATGCTATCTCTTTTTGATGGCAAAATATTTTTATACATATAAAGTTTGCAACACTGCAGCGTTGTCGTCATGTCTATTTTGTCATGCCTGTCAATATATTGCGCGCCATTTTTGTCATTGCAGCAGTGTAGCTTGGAGCTTGTCCACGTTAACAAGCATCCAGAAACCTTTTCACATTTTAATAAATTTTATAATCTAGCTCTGCCCTGTTGGGCATCTAAGCAAGCTCTGGCTTCTTGTCATCTTGTAGTAGTAATTGTAAATAGTGTAAATATTGTGTAAATTGTTGTAAATATAGTGTCAGTGAAAAGCGCGTGTGTTTTAGTTCCCTATCCAGTCGATCATCCAGTCCACCTAATTATACAGTCCACTAATTATCAAGTTATTTATCTTCCATTATGTGGTTTTGCACATAATTTTGGCCAGTTCGAGCCGGATACTGGATAGTTCGGAACCTAAAAGTGCTTTAAAAACCCTCAAAAAGTGCCTTTTTAGTGGTTATTGATTGTTCCATCGTGATTTTTGGCGCCATGTGATGCAAAAAATCAATCATCCACTGTGCAGTCTGCACGTGTCTCAAACAACGTTGGGTTCCACGTGCCACCAGCGAAGGTTTCCGCCGGAACCGGAAGTGCGTAAGTAGAGTGGGGCGGAGCAAACAAACTTCACTTGTCAAATTCAAAAGGGTGCTTCTTTTTCTCGTCTGGTTCAACCCAAGTCACCCCGGGTGCAGTATCCTTGCTTGGTGCAATGAAGTACAGCCCCGGAGCAACGAACATGAAAGTGAGAGTTCACCACCCCGACAGCTTAACCTCAAATTAAATGTCAAACATTTGTTTACGTTTTGTTGTTTGTTGTTTGTGTATTTTGGATTTTTGCAGTGAATTTGAGTGAATTTGCATTATTTTTGAAAAACTGAATTTTTCGCATTAATTATTGCTATTTTTTCATTATTTATTTAAAGGATGAACAATTATCCGTTTTTCGTTTTGTTAAGTAGTTTTAAAAAAAAAAAAAAAAAAAAAAAAAATCTAATTTATTAGGTAATTTTAAATTTTGTTTATAGATTTCTTTTGATATTTTCTTATTTTTTTGATTGTAAACTTTGTAAATATGGCTACCAAAAAGCAAATTGATAAATTATTGTCAAAGAAAAAGCAAGCAATCGACTCCATGGTTAGAATAAGTCGTTATATTTCCGATCACAAATCTGATCCTGACAGTGAGTATAAAACCGACCAATTTTTAGTTCGGAAGGAAATATTGCAGGACAGTTTTCAAAAGCTTAAAGACATTCAAGTTGAAATTCTGTGCCTTGATGGTAACTATGATGATTCAATTGATGATGTAGAAACTCTTTTTTATGATGTCATTGTAAGTATTAAAAATTGTTTACCTAAATCTAATTTACCAGGACCAGCTAATACTAGTAATTTAGCAACTAATATTGCTCAATCGGTTTCAATTCCACCTACTCAAAGTAATAATTTTATTTCTGCTGCTAAATTGCCCCCAATCGAGATACCTACCTTTGATGGAAAAAATTTAACCAATTTCAAATCTTTTATCGATATATTTAATGCTGTCATCGATAAAAATCAACAGTTAAAAGATGTTGAAAAGCTCTTTTATTTGAGAAATTATTTGAAGGGTGAGGCTTTAAGCTTAATTGATAATCTGCCACTAATAAATTCTTCATATCAAGGTGCCATAGATATTTTAAATAACAGATTTAATAATGAAACTATGATCATAAATTCACATATTTTTTCTATTTTGGATATTCCTGCCATACAAAAAGGTACAGCTCATGCACTTAGAGATTTTGTAAGTCGCATCAAGCAGCAAATTGGAGCTCTCAAAAACCTAGCCCAGCCTGTTGACAACTGGGACATGGTGATGATTTGTATTTTAAGTAGAAAAGTTGACCAATTTACCAACAGAGCCTATCAAATAGATCGTGATAGTTCCAAATTGCCGACTTTGGATGAATTCTTGGCCTATTTAGAAAATAGAGCTACAGCCTTAGAGGCAACTAGTAGTACCCCAGAGCATAAAACTAAAGAAAAGGTTTACGGTTTATTAACAAAACAAACCAATGTAAAATGTCCCTTTTGTTCAATATCTGGACATAAACTGTATAATTGTAAAAAGTTCAAATCCGTACTAGTAAAGGATCGTATATCTTTTGTCGACAGACAGAATTTTTGTAAATTATGTTTGAATATTCATTCTGGAAAGTGTAAAATGTTGTTTCGGTGTGATATGTGTCAAAAGGAACACAATACCCTGCTGCATTTGGACAAGCAATGTGAAAATAATAATTTTCCTACTGAACGCAGAGTCATGTATTCCAATGCCTCACAGCAAGAATCTGTACTTTTACCTACCTTAAAAGTAAAAATTAAATCTAATAAAGGCAAATATATTTACGCCCGAGGTCTGGTTGACACCGGCTCTCAGATTTGTTTAGTAACAAACAGTTTAGTTGAAAAGCTAGGATTAAAAGCCTTTAATAGTTCTTTGAATATCACTGGCATATCGGAGACTAAAACTAAAATTAATAAATCAATAAATTTAAATATTGAATCTTTGGTTTTTGATTATTCAAAAAACATAAAGTGTGCGCTTGTTGACACTATTACAAGCAATTTGCCTAATGTAAGTTTTGATATTTCAGAGTTTGAAACGCCTCGGAATATTCATTTGTCTGATGACAGTTTTTACCGCTCGGGACCGATTGATTTTTTATTGGGTGCAAATGTGGCGTTTGAAATTTTTCTCTCGGAGAAGCTTAAATGCAACAATATATATTTTCAAAACACCCTATTCGGTTATATTGTAAGCGGTGCAATTTCTGCTTATGCAAATGTCACATGCAATTTTTTTGCGTTTCACGCGACCTATTCAGATCTTGAAAAAACCATGTCTCAATTTTGGGAAACTGAGAAAGTCCCTGAGATATTTCCAGAATATCCCAGCGAGCAAGAAGCTTGCGAGTCTTGTTTTCAAAATTCTCTTGAAATAATAAATAACCAATATCAGGTGAAATTGCCACTAAAACAAACTGACATAAATTTGGGGGATTCATTTTCAGTGGCTATAAAGCGCTTTGAAAACCTGGAAAAAAGATTTAGAGTTAATCCTGATCTTTTCTCACAATATAAGAGCTTCATGGATGATTATTTGAATTTAAATCATGCCAAAATTGTCAATTACCCTGTAGAGGAGTTAACTAATGGTTCGATTTATTTCATGGCGCATCACCCCGTTATAAGGGAAGACAAAAAAACCACCAAACTCAGAGTTGTCTTTGATGGCAGCATGAAATCGAAACAAAAGAAATGTATAAATGACTTCTTGTACAATGGGGCAGTAGTCCAGAAAGACTTATTCGATATTCTTGTTTGCTTCAGAACTTATAAATTCGTAATTTTAACTGACATAAAACAAATGTACCGCATGGTTTTAATTCACCTGGAACACCGGCCATTGCAAAACATTCTGTGGAGAGATCATCTCGGTTCCTTACAGTATATTCAATTACAGACAGTCACCTATGGCTTGAAAAGCTCGTCTTTTTTAGCAACGAGGTGTTTGGCTGAGCTGGCTCACTCAGAAGGTAAAAAATTCCCTCTCGCAGCAAAAGCTCTTTTAAATAATACATACGTAGATGATATCTTATCGGGTTCTGACACAATTGAAGAGACCATAAAGCTTAGAGACGAATTAATTTCTTTATTGGGTTCACGATCATTTTTTCTGCATAAATGGTGTACCAATGAACCAAACATTTTGAGTGGCATCCCTAAAGATAAACAAAATTTCGATGAGGTTGATATGAGTAAGAATAATTTCACCGTAAAAACACTAGGCCTAACTTATGATACCATTTCTGATCATTTTAAATTGTCAACTCCTAAAGTTATGGACATCAATGAATATTTAACAAAGAGACAAGTACTCAGTTTGATCTCCAAATTTTATGACCCTTTGGGGTTGGCAGGCCCGATTTTGGTGGCAGCCAAAGTAATCATGCAAAAAATTTGGACATGCAAACTTAGTTGGGATGAAGTATTGCCCGATGATTTGTTGGACATTTGGAAAAGTTTTATAAAGGGTTTTATTAACATGCAAACTTTGGAGATTCCTCGGAATTTATATTTCACAAACGCAAATAGCATTGAGCTTGTAGGGTTTTGCGATTCGTCCATGATAGCATATGGAGCAGTAATTTATGTAAGAACATTTTTTCCTGACAGAGTACATGTAAATTTAGTTTGTTCAAAGTCTAGAATAGTACCTATAAATAAAAAACTTACCATTCCTAGATTGGAACTTAATGGAGCTTTGCTTTTAGCAAATCTGGCAAAAAAGGTGTCTATCTTATTGCAATCAAAAATTGATAAAGTATTTATTTATTCTGATTCGACCATTGTACTTGCTTGGTTAAAATCAGATCCTCTGAAATTAAACCCTTATGTGGCAAACAGAATTATAAAAATTCAAAACTTAACTTCAACTTTTAAATGGTTATATATTAACACGAAAGAAAATCCTGCCGATTGTCTATCCAGGGGTCTCGAGCCTCAGGAAATTGAGTCAAATAATCTGTGGTTCCACGGTCCAAACGTTCTTTCTGATATTAATTTTTGCCATAATGAGATTCCTATAGAAATTCCTGCTTCCTTGCCAGAAGAAAAAATTTTAACACAAGTCATAAAAACAAAGCCAAATTCATTTTTTGAAGATTTTTCATCCCTTAGAAGACTTCAAAGAGTTTTTGCCTATATACTTAGATTTGTTCACAATTCTGGAAAAAATTCTGGTGAAAAACTTGAGGGAAGTTTGAAGCTTTCAGAACTGGAACACAGTCTTAGAGTAATCATAAAATGTGAGCAAGACTTTTACTTTTCTAATGACATTAAATCTTTACTTTCCAATACCCCTTTAAAATCCTCATTAAACTCTTTGTCGCCGTTCCTAGATGGCAATGGATTATTGCGAGTGGGTGGAAGGTTACATAATTCAAACATTCCATATAATCAGAAACATCCTGTGATCTTGCCCAAGGAAAGTCACATCACCAAATTAATTATAATACAAGAACATTCAACTTTGTTGCACGCTGGACCAAGACAAGTTTTAGGTTCCCTAAACCTCAATTATTGGCTCATAAATGGAATAAGATTAATTAAAAAAGAGCTACACAAATGTGTGATTTGCTTTAAATTCAAAGCAAAATGTTCCACTCAATTAATGGGTTCCTTGCCGGAAAAAAGAGTCTGTTCAGCCAGTGTTTCAAAATGTCGGGGTAGATTTTTGCGGTCCCTTCCTCGTTAAGCAATCTCGAATTAGAAAATCCGTAAGTTCCAAGGCATACATAGCACTTTTTGTGTGCTTTTCAGTCAAAGCAATTCATATGGAACTGCTTTCAGACCTGACAACCGAAAATTTTCTAGCTGCTCTGAAGCGTTTTATTTCGCGGAGGGGGAAGCCCGCAAATATTTTCTGCGACAATGGTTCCACGTTTAAAGGAGCCGAGAATAAAATCAAAGAGTTTTATAACGAAACAGAAAAAATTGAAAATTATTCCCTTCAGGAAAAAATTACATTTAATTTTATACCGAGCTATTCTCCAGTTTTTGGTGGTTTATGGGAAGCTGGAGTAAAATCGGCAAAATTTCACATCAAGCGAGTCATAGGTAGCAATGAGCTTACCTATGAACAATTTAATACTCTTATTGTCCAAGTAGAAGGAATTTTAAATTCCCGACCACTTGTAGCCTTGTCACAAGATCCTTCAGATTTGGACTATTTGACCCCTGGTCATTTTTTGATAGGTGCGCCTATCACAAGCTTTCCTGACCCTGATTTGACGGAAATTCCCCAAGGTCGACTTAAGTTTTGGAAATTGTGTGTCCAGATGCAGCAGCATTTTTGGAAAAAGTGGTATCACGACTATCTAACGCAACTCCAAAATAGGCCAAAATGGCGTGATGAGATGCCTAACCTTAGGGAGGGCTTGTTAGTCATTTTAAAAGAGGATAATGTACCTTCTTATAAGTGGCCAATGGCAAGAATAGTTAAAGCAATACCTGGAAGGGACGGCAAAGTAAGGGTTGTCGAAGTGAAAACCAAAAAAGGTATTTATCTCAGATCGGTTACCAAGATTGCAGTGTTACCGATTGATGACAATAATTGTTAATAATATTTTTGAAAATTATTCACAAAATTCTGTACATATATTTGTAAAACATTTAGATTTATATTTATATTCAATTAGCTATACTCGTATATACATACATAATGTCATACTATGTGTTCCAGAAATGTTTTTAGCTTTAATTGTTAGTTAAGTTTTCGTTTACTGGATCATCATTGAAATCATACCTTTTTTTAAAAAAAGGGTTGCTTACTTTCTCTTTAATTTTTTTATTTTTTTTTGCTGGAAAATTTTACCTTGGTTTCATGTGAAACTCTAGGCCCCCCAGCATGTTGGAAACATGTTCCAACAATCATGCTATCTCTTTTTGATGGCAAAATATTTTTATACATATAAAGTTTGCAACACTGCAGCGTTGTCGTCATGTCTATTTTGTCATGTCTGTCAATATATTGCGCGCCATTTTTGTCATTGCAGCAGTGTAGCTTGGAGCTTGTCCACGTTAACAAGCATCCAGAAACCTTTTCACATTTTAATAAATTTTATAATCTAGCTCTGCCCTGTTGGGCATCTAAGCAAGCTCTGGCTTCTTGTCATCTTGTAGTAGTAATTGTAAATAGTGTAAATATTGTGTAAATTGTTGTAAATATAGTGTCAGTGAAAAGCGCGTGTGTTTTAGTTCCCTATCCAGTCGATCATCCAGTCCACCTAATTATACAGTCCACTAATTATCAAGTTATTTATCTTCCATTATGTGGTTTTGCACACCATCTTCCTCAACTGTGATTACCGTTATCGTAAAGAAAAATACCTTATCGGCCATCAGGCATTAGTTTGGCGGAATAAAGTTGCGCAAGGCAAAGTTCCGTTGATAACCGAAAAAATTTAAATAGAAAGTCTCGTGATTACCGTTTTATTCAAGTTTGAATTTCGAACCCCCTCGTAGTAAGTATTTTTTTTTTAAGTAATGGTTGTTCATGTAATGCCTCTATTACTTAGGGTTTTTCGAGGAGCTGTTTTTCCGGAGAGCGTTTTTCCGAGGAGCCGTTTCTCTCAAAAAACCCATTTTCAAAAAGCTCTAAAGATCACCGTTTTCGTGCAGAGTAGTTGACTTTTTGATGTGATTTCCTAGAGGAATCAAGTCCCTCACGTGTCGATTCCTGTACCTCCACATTTGACGAAGAAAACTGAACTTCTAGCCTTGATTCCAGGCCAGAATCTGCAACTTCCATGTGTACCCTCCATTGTCCAGTGACCAAAAATGGATGGCTACCGACTACCGTACTCTACCTTTATGTTGGAATTGAGGATTGTATAGAGTTTCAATTATAACTTTTATTACCTTATTTTATAAAATCTATTCTATAATCAATTACCATAATTGATTGAATTTTTACCGACATTATATTTTTATATTTTATTTTCTACTTAACTATTATAGATCCATAATACCTAGGAAACGAAATACGTTAACATACCTATAACAACCTGAGGGCATTATAAGCCCAGCGGGCGTTATGATCTATAACATCCCTTGGGCCAGAGTTTCGCCTTCGGGCATTATAATCTACATAATCCCCTTGGTACATAAATAGCTATAAAATTTCAATTTCATTCATTATACTCTTGACACCGAAGTGAACTCTAAATAATTATTTCCGATTTTTGATTTACCGTATTTACTATAGATTTTATCTGTACTTAACTTTTAGTTACTTTTCAGAATTACCATTTACCGTTTGCTGATTTTTTTTTTTTTTTGGTGTGTTCCTGAAATTTCACACCCCAATATTTTATGTGATACAATTTTTTTCAAAATTCAGTGGCGTCCTTGCTATTCTGTACTTATTGAACTATCAACCCACCCCTAATAATTATTCGCTGAGCAAACTGAGCATATTATGGGCCTCTTGTTAATTCATTAACAAAAGGGGTTACACCTTTGATAGTGGTGACAGTAAATGTTTCGCCGTTGATACTGAGCGATGTTTTAGCATCTGTTCATCCTATAGTAGCAGCTTTTACTCCCCTATCCTCAAGAGCTTTTTTGGTTGCTCGGTGTGAGATGTTATAGAAGGCACCCTCTATATTTAAAAAAGTTGCAAGAAAGATTTCTTTTCCTCAAGTGCATTTTCTATGTCAGTTACTAGACAATTGAGTTGATTGGTTGTGGATTTGCCTGCTTGGTAGGCAAATTGTCTTGAATGAAGCAGTCTACTAAGTTACTTGGAGTTTCGCTTCTGATATATTGGTCTATTGCTTTCTCCACGTAATTAAGGAGCAAGGAAGTTATGTTAATGTGTCGATACGATTTTGGTTCCTATGTACCATAAAAAACACCACGACTAATAGTCATAATATGCTTTCAGGAGCACGCGATTTTGAAATCCCAAACTATCAACTTCAAAATGTCTTCTTAGGTAGCAACACCAATGTATACCAATAACGTCTAACCGAATCTCAATTTAATTAAAGAGATACATACAAAGTATTAAATTTGTACTTGGCTTTTAAACGAACAGCAGCTTCAAATGGAATAGTTAATATAGAGACGAATGTTCACTGCGCCGCTCATCTTCTATATATTTAATATATCCTTCTCCGAGAAGAGAACGAGTGAGGCGCAAATTAAAACTTTTATCTACCTCTAAATAACTGAACACCGAGTTCCTCGCCATAAACAATAATCAAAGCTTGCAATTCTTGCAAAATGAACTTCGTAACGTAAAACAACCGTGACAAAATCCAATATTGCTTTGTTTAAGCAAACCCTTAAAATTTTACACCAGCTAGTTTGCTTGGTTTAAAAAGACCGTCGCTATTTTGTATTTCGCCACGGTGTGTAAATTTGCTGGTAAAGTGTTTTTCATTGGAGCAAAATAATAATGCTTTTCAGCGGAGAATTTGCATTAAAATAAAGCCGAGTTTGTTGTTGGTTTACATATATATCCTAATTTGCTCGGGGCTTACGTAACGTATGACTAGAAAATGTTTCGTCTCGGTTGAATGTTAACATTCTTATTATTAATATTTTAGATCGTTTCAACATCAATTTAAAAGCAGAGACAATGTTATAAAGCGTGTCTATAAATAAAAAAAAAATAGCGGTAACCTTAAAAGATATTTGAGATGCCCCAAAAGGGCTCAGGGGTAGCCAGAAAACTCATTTTAATCTGTCATTATAAGAGAATGTCTGGAATAATATGGGCTTTGCTGAAATACGGTAACTAAAACCATCGCCAGATTTCGGTCTACTAGTTTTCTATTAAGAATCTATCTCGGACAAAAAAACTCATTGGTTATAAAGCGAAAATTCACCAGTTGAATAATAATTATCTGTTACATAAATGTTATCAGTCTAATCATACCGTTATGAGGTTTTTCAAACCAATTCACAAACACTATCTGACAAATTGTTACGAAATTAAAATCTTGAAAAGTCTCATAAACCCATTTCTACATTTTTGCCAAGCAATTTTCTATTCGGTCCAGGCAAACGTGGAACACAAATAGAGATGCCTCACTCAAAAATTCTATTTTGTTTTAAAGTGCACCCGGAATTCCGGGATGCTCTGAAAACGTCATATTTTCATTATTTAATTTGGTGAAATGACGAAATAAAAATATTGCATACTCAGAGGCCGTGTGTGATAAATATTATACGCTCTCTCTAACACATTTATCATAATTACCATAAAAATAATCTCTCTAGACCTGGAAACGTGCATTTCATTTTTAAACGGTAAGCGAATTCTGTAACAGCTATATGATATACATCCCCTTTTGTCTCTTTTATCGTCAAATTTTTACTGTCTGCATTTTTGTGAAACAATAAAGATTTTAAACCTCGCGAAAGCGTATAATTTTGGTTCTATTTTAAAAACCCCCTGATAAAACTTTACATTTCAATTTTCTTTTTGTTCTTTTCCAGCACTCTATGCCCTGGGAAAGCGAGTAGAGTGCTGGCTGCTGGCATTTTGTGTTGTTGTGTATTGCACACGACCAATTTTGAAATTGTAGATTGTATTTTTGAAACAGAGCAGCTCTTTAGGTGGGTAGTTGAGTTCTGGTTTCTTTCTCTCGAAAAATTTTAAATGATGGCAACGACTATTTTTTTCCCCTTGTTCATAATGACAAAAGTTGTTTAGGGTTTTTTAATAGCTGTTTTTTTAAAGCTACAATGGAAAAAAAAAAACATAAATCTAACCCACATTAATTCTAAATTTTTTAACACGAAACATTACACAATAACAATTGCCATTGAAATATATCAAAAATGAAAAAGTATGTAACATATGAGCAATTGTGGTCACGATACCTCTATGTGCTAACCAAACCGTATTAACTATAAATATTAAAACAACCGACGTAAAGAGGTTACGTAGATTTGTATCTTAATAAACTTTGGCACGCAATGTCTATTGCAAAAATTTATCATTTCAGCTGTGTGAGTCAAAATTATTATGAAAGTTTATAATGCTATAATTTCTCAGTAAAATGAATTCCACCCACCACCAATAAGTCGTCGTAAAATTCAATTAATAGACCGAAATATTCACATGTGGAAACATGGAATAGTAAATTTATTGAAATGAATTACTTATCGTTATGCAGCGTTCCGAATCATTATTGACCACAACGTCGCATATTTCATCCATAATTTATTGGGACGCGACTGTAAAACCGTTATTTTGAAAAGTTTTTAATGATAATATAATGCTTTTCCGATATACATTGAATATTTATATATTGTGAGCATTTTATCACAACATTTTTGATTGCTTCACCTAGACAATTTCATTAGAAAAAAATATATATTTTAATATTGGATTATTTTTGTTTGTTTTCTACGTGTTGTTATTTGATTAAATAGCGTATAAAATATATAATAATGACCATATAAAGTATATTTGCTACGTAAAGGTGACTTGCCACGCTTTTTCGGTGATTAAACGTTCAAAAATTTTTTTAAATAAATTTAATGAAGATACATACTTGAGATTGCAGGACTGGATGTCGAAGTGCGCGCAAATTAAGCCCTAACTCAGGATTAAACAATTCGGAGAGTAGGGGTGGTTTTATATTATTTGGACGCCACCGACTCAGGACAGATGAGTCGGACTCTCCAGGATTTTATCTGGCTCCAGGTCCTCACAATTCAAAATGAAAATAAATTATTTAAGGAAAGCTACAATTAGGCTGAGTGCATCAAACCAAATAAAAGTCAATATAAATCAAGTGCTATAGAGTAGTCTAATCAAATGGTAAAAAATAGGGGAAAGTTTTGGTGTAGTTTTGAAATCTGGTTTGTTTATGTTTTTTGGGTTGCTTTACACGAATATCAAGTTTGCTAACAAGAAATTTGACCTTGACCGGAAATGGGTTTTGTGAAGGATGCTCTCTTGAAAAAGAGTATAAAATTTCCTACATTTTATTTTGTCTGAGTTTTTTCTAGGATTGGTTCAGTCGTGATGAGGATGCAAAGTTGGGTGTATCTTCACCAACGTGTTCTTTTCCTTAAAGGCCCTGGATTTTTATCGGCATCTACAATATAGCAAGAGACAAATGTAATTACATCTTGTGGCTTATTTATTTTCAGTAACAACTGATACCTAGTCTGATTTCCTCGTCTTCATTCATTCGTTCAGTGACTAAGAAATTCAACTCCAATTAATTTCTCATTGAGGGCGCCGGCTTTTCATCGTCATCTATACAGTATCGGAAAAGACAAAAAAAATTGTAATTTTAATATTGTTATTTGTCATTGATCATTCTTAACTGAAGCCTTGTATAATTTCCTCGCCTTCTTTCATAGGTTCAGTGACTGAGAAATCCAACTCCAATTCGTTCATTTCCACCTCATTTTCTGGGTCTGCAAAAATGACTGCTGTATTGTTTTCGCAGTTCAAGTACAAGGCACTGCAGCTCAGCTCTGCTTTCTTACATCCACAACTTCTTTGGTAATTTGTAGTGCACCTACGCGAGACAAGCTTCAATAAATCTGGGGGAGCAGGTGGTAACAAGCTAGCCACAGGTGCAAGACCAGTTTTTAAGCTCTTCCATCCCCACTCTTCTGGGTTTTTTTTTTTCGACACCCAACCATTGCTGGACCTGATAATAGACTCTGAGTGAGTTGTCGCGCTGCAGCCGCATATAGTGGTAGTGATGCAATGTTTGCCTTGAGCTTGAAAGCAGATTTCATATAGCAAACATATCTCAAATGATTGAGCGAAGGCACAGTTTTACCACTGTACCCATATAGTGAAACCATAAAACGTTCACCAGCATCAGCAACCACATCCTGAACGGCATTGGAGTCTTTAAATACTTTGATACTGTCAGCAGAATAAGGGTTTTCTCTCAGGGTATGAAGGAACTTCAGTTTTCCTTGATTGTACCATGACGATGTTGTATCACATCCACCTATTGAGTGTAAAAACAGAATATTATCTGCGATTAATGTGTCACTTATAGCATCAGTAGGAGAGAATGTAGATGTAGAGACTTTGTTCTTCCCAGGTTTCAAAAAGAAAACATTTGCGTCTTTGCAGAGACCTATGAAAAGTACAAAAGAGGTCTATTCCTCACCAACTATAATCACCGTCTTATTGGTTGAAGCCATTTCCAGAGCTGTGTTCACTATCAGGGTATCAGCATCTTATTTCGCCTGCTTGCAGGAAATTGCTGCCGAAGTAAACCTTGCCATGATAATTGATATGAACCGACTTTTGCTTCTCATGTAAGCAAGGAATCTCTCTTTTGACATCATTGCTACATTATATGATCAAACAGCATGTCAGCTGAAGCCAGTTTCTTTGATCTGTTAATACGCTTTGCACTTTTTGTACCACCGTTTAGGCCTTCAGGGCACCCATCAAAAACAGTTACTGCGCTTAATTGATATTTTGATACGACATATTGTACGTAATTGTCGCAAATCGAAGAAAATGTTTGATTCATGGTCCATAGTACCTTATGCAAGAGAAATCCGCCATCGGCGCCATCTGACGTATTGAACTTGGTCACTTAACTGCTTGTTTGTTAGGGATTGGGATTTGCTTTATAAAGTGTATCTACACTTGGTTCCTTTTCGTAAACCCTTGTCAAACAATGTCAAGGAAAAAGGTCCTAGATCGTAGCTGCTCCTTTGAATGTTTGGCAATGGTCATTCTTTGGAACAGACTTGTTGGATTGATAGGTATTACTTCGTTGTGTATCCGTATGACACCACACCACGAAACCCAAGGATATTTTACATCTTTTAGCCGCCTTACCTATAAAAACTAAAACCGAAAAATACCTGCCAGGTCATGATCCCTTATGAAACCAATAAGTAGAGCAAAGCCATCAGGGCCAATTGTGTTTGGTGCCAGAATCTCGTTTATAAACATCGGACCACGGAAAGATCGAGAAAAATAGTTTTAGGTTTCTCCATCAGTCTGCAGCTTCATAATGTCACACTCTACGAGGTTTTGGAGCAGTGTATAACAAGCGAACTTCGAGCGGAAATTAATTTGTGGTCTTATCCCATAAAGGTGCAAACCCATCGATCTTGTAAGGTTCTGGACTACTGGTAAGGAACAAATCGAGTTGGCCTGTTGAGAAACGGAATCGAGAATACATGTGCAGGGCTCTTCTACCAATTGGGTTAGGCCGTGTGAAATGGCAAATGCTTCAGCAATCCTTCCAGCATGGGTTGTGTTGTTCGAGAACTCAAGCCACTCTGAGTTATGAACATTAAAATCTCCCAGGAGTATAATCTCGAGTTCGGATGAATGAATGAATTTGGAAAATTTTCAAATAGAAGCCCATAAATAGAGTCATTGGGTGAAAAAAAAGTTATCTATACACCAAGAGTCATTACTGCCACAGGTTGCACTCGGTCGTTCTATTTAAACTGGACAATTCCCGAAGTCACTACCGACAATGCTATTAATACCTTTATATCCTACTGAACTATTAAAACCATATAATACCTTGGTTACGATAATCATAAACAGGGTCTTAACTCCCAAGGGAGTTAAGGATTTTCATAACTCCCAAGGGAGTTAAGGAAGGGAGTTAAGGATATCATAACTCCCAAGGGAGTTAAGGATTTCCATAACTCCCGCTTTTACCTTGAATAGGTAACACTTTGACATAAAATAGAAATTTTGATTTATGGCTTATTCCTTTATAAAAATAGACATAATACAGTAAATTCAGTAGGATATAAAATTATCTATGTACCACGGGAATTATCAGGAGTTAATACCCACGGGCAATTGGCCGGAGGCCCTCGGGACACAAACGTTGTCCTGGGGTATTAACACCTGCATAATTCCCTTGATACATAAATAACTATTTCGTCCCAAATCCCAAGCTTTATGGCAGTTAATTGGATCGTCAGCCAAAATACCAGTGCTGTTGAATATAAATCAGGGTTTTCAGGAAAAGGAAAATGATATAAGAGCCATTCATACATCTTGGTCTCATCCTTGTTGTCCCGTTTAACTCTTGAGTCCTTCAGTTCTACGTGCTGTTCTGATGACTGAAATGTAACCCCACAGTAATTTTCGATCTATTCACAAACATGTTGCACAGAGGTCAACCTCAATGTCCACCTTCTCCTACACCACGACCTTGTGTGAGACCTCCATGAAGTTTTATATTCTTCATGAAAAACGGCTCGATGGTCATGTCAGTCCAAGTTCCACACCAAAATTTGTCAGATCGTCAAACTGTGAAAAAACCATGGGTAATAAATTTTTCAAATTCTTCGAGGGACATTGTTTGCTTCAAATTCAGCATATCTTGTGATGTGCGCATTTAGCATACGCAAAGTGCCCTGACGCATGAAAATATGGTAAAATCTTCCAAAGAGTATCAATGTGTTGATCCCAGTTGCCCATTCTTTCACACGAGATGAATAATTTCACAAGAGTAACTAGCTGCATATACTGTACTCAGAGCTGAGTCGTGGAGCCACGTTGTTTCAATTGTTGCAGTTGATGATTTACCTTCACCTTGAAATCGCGACATTCGTCAGGGTCAGATGCAAGGATCACTGACTTGTCAAAGTTTTTTAGAATTTCGTTTAGTTTTGTTTCAATTCCTGGAGAAAAGTTTATCATCTTTATTACAATCTTCATAAGTGCAACCTGGGCTAAAAAGTGAGCTCTTACAAATCTGTGTTTAGCATGTCCAGTCATGATTTTTTCTATGGAATTTAATGCGTAGATGCTATTGAATAAATCCTTTAGACCACTGCCGTCCATTATGTGACCTCTGGACCCTAAAAAGGACATCAATAAGTGGAATCCGCCTAATCTAAGAACCATATTATGCAGCCTGGAGTCTGTGCAATTAGAACTAATGAATCGTGCCTTCAAGTAGAGTGGTTGATCGAAAGTCACTGTACATATTTTCTGACCATCTGCTTTACATTTATCTGCAGCTTCCAATAAAGCCGTAAATATTGTATCGTAATCTGTCGGAGGGACATTTACAGAAGGAAGATAAGCAGCAAATGTGTTTTCACAAACGAGATCTGTCATAGCTTGCTCCATAAATAAATTCCAACCTGGTACGGCGGAAAAGCCTCGGAGCCTCTAAACTTGCCATAAAGCCAAAGTATGTCAGATATACATGGGAAGACAGTTTCGGATTTATAAAAATTCTTACTGAGGTCTTGAATCTTTCACCATGCTCTACAGGTTCAAAATGTTTCAGGCTCACAGCTCCGAAATAACCAACAATCGTACTTTTTGGTATATTTGTCAATCTCGGAATGCTTTTATCTGTAGGCACTGCAGTTGCTGGAGCTGAAGTGTAAATTCCACCCATTATATGGAAAATATTGTATCCATCAATTGTTTGACTATTAAAATCGGCATTGTCATAAACAAACTGATAAAATCCGCCTTGATTAATTTTTACTTCTGGTTTCATAGCAGATGATATTTCAAAACGTACAGTTTCCGAGTCCGATTTGTAAAAACCCATAGAATTTAATACATCTAGAAGCTTTCGGGAATCACATTTCTTATAAATGAATGCCGCCAACCCAACTTGTATATTGGACAAAAACGAATTGGGCCTCACCGAAGTGATAATACTGTGAGCATAGCATTTATTCGTCCTTTTCTGAATGTTCCGCATTTTCTCTTTACAATCAGAGTATCCAAAAAACATTTAAGTTTTTCAGGAACAGCGGCTTGACTTTCTTCAAGAAAACAATCTGTTGGAGGGTAATCTGTTGTATTGTATACCTGTGTTCTGATATCTTCGCATATAATCTTTGCTGCGGCTCCAACAACTCGAAGCCTTTCTTCTTGTTCAAGACTTACACGTTTTCTGATACCAGGAGTTAGTCAATATCTTTTCTCCTGTGTTTTTAAAACATACAGCAGTCTTATCCATGTTAATGCTCGCAAAGAGAATATCATCTCCATATTTTTCTATTAACCCTCGGGCGGGCGCGCATTTGAAAATCACATTAGCAGTCGCGCTGCGGCACTGCGTGCCGCCTGTAGAAAAATGTACGAAATGATTCAAAATATCAAAATTTATTTTTGAATAGAGTAAAAAAATTAAGTAAATTGTAATTCTAGGCAACTAAATGAAATCCTTAATACTTATTTCGCAAAAACACAAAAATAATATTCATAATATTTGTACTATTCCCCTTTCAATTTTACTTACATGACCAGGCGCGCTGGCGGCACGGAATGCCGAAAACTCAACACCTGCAAGTTCAAGAACTCACTGACATCTGAACAAGCGCTCTAAGGTCGTAAATTGTGCGTAGTAGGTTTGTTAATATAGTCATTTGAGCATAGCTAGACGGACAATATGATAAAATCCAAAATATTTGCGAAATCCTTGAATTAGTAAAAAGGCGGCATAAAAGGACGATAGCGCGCCTGCCCGAGGGTTAAGCGAGCCTTCACCGTTTCCACTTCAGGTTGATAATTTCCTTCAATCTGTTCTATCAACTGGTCCATGGAAAACTGACACTCGTCATCACTGTTTTCAATGAATGTAATCATAAATACACTGCAATGCTTTGTCTATTTCCCTGGCATGTGGCCCGCGTCTTTTCTGTTCTTGGAACTTTAGTCGACCAAAATAGTTATTTATGAACCAAGGGCGCAATTAAGGTGTTTGCGGCACGCCGCGTGGAAATTAAAGCACGAGGCGCAGCCGAGGGCTTTAACCACGCAAAGGGCCGCAAACACCATTTGCGCCTGTGGTACATACAAGATTTTATGTACGATCGCGAGTAATTATGTAATTCAGATATTATTTAAAAAAAAAATTAGAATAAATTAAAGATGCACCTGCTTTCAAAGTCAAACAAGCAACAAAACTGGTGGTTGTTTGTAAAAATTTGACACACCCGCAAAATCAAAATAATAGACAGCTATGCATAAATTACCATTAGAAACTACAATAAAAAATAAAAAGACCTTCAAAAGTATAGCCGAAATAGGTTATACTATTACTGCGCATCCGGTTGCGCATAGCGCATTGCGGAATTTTTGGAAAGCTAGAGACATACGAAAGATCAGTCCGATCATTCGATTCTGTTTCATCTTTCTCTGTCATACCAATTCACAAGACAAGGGCACCGTATGAGTTACAGAGCTTTCCTAGCTGTTTTGTAGAAACCTATCAAACATCCATAACTATAGAAACTGTGACCGAGAAAACAAATAAGTAACCTTAAAATAACGACATTTCCGTGTTGAAATTTGTCATTGTGTTTGTCATTTTTAACCGATTGGGCGGTCGTCTAAGAAGACTCGAACTCACAAAATCTAAAGAACAAGAAGAAGAAATTGTTATTTTTTTTAAGGCACTCGGTATCACGTACCCATAATATTATGTACAACTAGGATAAATTGAACCAGTAAGTATACATGTTAGTTTAATGATATACGGCATATTTTTTTACTGTTTTAGGAGACCTCAGTCAGAAGAGATAAAATGTAGATGTTAGGCCTTGGCCAGCTTAGCTTGTTCATACATTAAAGCATGTATAAGGGATGTAATAACTGTGTTTGTAAACTATTTAGGTATTTGACCTATCTAGCTAGGTATAATATATATTTTTTCTAGCACAATTTTAGTGTTTATTTTGCCTTTTTTTTCAATCTACATCAAAAAATGGCACAAAACTTTATGGAGTACCACATCATTTTTCTCATTCGGATTTGAGAAAAAAAGATGTGGAACAACATAAGTAAGTTTTTTGTGCAATCAACTCAAGTCAAATTTCAAAATTCCCGCCATTTCAGTATTTGTTCCGGCTGCCACTATTGACGCCACCGTCGCTGTGACGTCAGCGCTATACAAACTTTCATGTTATCAATCAGGTACTCTTACCTTGGTTTATTATATTTCTCTATGCTACGGCCTTAGCAACCAAACAAACAATAAATTATTTCTGTAATATATTGTTGTGTGTGAAAATGGATTCATCCAGCGAAAATGCAAGATTCCTACCAGAAAAGATTATGGAGTCAGTAGCAGAGGCCACATCAGAATTATTACCAACAAAGTCGAAAAGCAAGTACATGCAAGAATTTCAGAAATTTTCAAATTGGTGCAAGGAGCAAAACGTAGATGGTTCCGTTACTGAAGACGTGCTACTAGCGTATTTTTGGGAAATATCCAAAAAATATAAAGGATCGACTCTCTGGACAATTTACTCCATGCTGAAAGCCACCCTAATTATTGAGAAGAATTTGAATATCAGCAAATTTGGGAAACTTATAGCATTCATTAAGCGTAAAGCTGAAAATCAAAAACCGAAAAAGTCGAAAATCCTCAATAAACAGCAAATTGAAACTTTTATCCTGAATGCCCCAAATAAATCATACTTAATGACTAAGGTATGTATCTACTTTAGGTAAAATTAAAGCTAACAATTTCAGAAAGAAAAACTATATTAGTTTTTCAAAAAATTAATACATTTTATTGTTATACAGGTCGCCCTAATGATGGGAGTGTATGGCGCATGTCGCAGAGAAGAACTGACGAATTTAACACTCGATGATATTGAAGATTGTGGCTCTGTTTTGATTGTTAAAGTGCGAGAAACCAAAACGAAAGTCACCAGAACATTCACTGTCGTAAACAATGAGTTGAATTTCCTTGAGTTGTATCGAGAATATGTAGCTCTCCGTCCTCCAAATACAAACCACAGAAGATTTTTTGTATTTTACAGAGATGGCACTTGTGGAAAACAGCCTGTGGGAAAAAACACCTTTGGAATGCTGCCATCGAAAATTGCTACGTTTTTGACCCTTCCCATTCCAAATTTGTATACTGGCCACTGCTTCCGCCGTTCGTCTGCCACACTTTTAGCCGATTCCGGTGCAGGTATTACCAACCTGAAACGCCACGGTGGATGGAAGTCCTCTTCTGTTGCAGAAGGATATATTGAGGACTCCATCCAACAGAAGGTTATAACTGCTGAAAAAATATTGGGAAGGGACGTAGCCAGTAGCAGTAATAATTTAAGTTCTTATTGTTCAGAAAATGTCAATATTTTAGAAAATATCAATTATTCTTTTTCAAACACCAACACCTCGACCAACAGCAACAATTTACCTTCTATATTAGTATCTAATTGTAAAGAATGTAAAATTGAAGTTAATATATCAAAATTGGAATAAAGTATTTGAAATTTTTTACTGGTATTTATTCAACTGTTTGACACCTGCATGGTGGCACATTGTGGCCCGGCGGGCCGAAAAGTATCAAATTGCGCCCGCAAATTAGGGCGCAAATAGGTACTTTGTGGCCCGATCGTACATAAAGATTTTTATAACACTTGATGTGATGTTGGGCATCTGCTGCAATTAAATCAGCCACTGGCTGGATGCACTGAATTATAGATCGTCCATAATCATCATTGTGTCCTGTTGCTGCTTTCAGAACTGTATGCCGCACACTTTCGACTCGAACACTGTATACAGTATTGCGCTGGCTTGGCGGTTCCCTCGATTCAGAAGCAATAAATTCTGCAGTAATGCGGTTTCCACACAAAAAAAAAAAATGACTTCTAAAATTAAACTCAGGTGTTTTTGACGCTGTAGCACTTAAATGTAGTACCTACTTCTTTCTTTTTTAGCACTATTACCGAAAGCAGCATTCATTCTGTCATTCACATATACCTTTCTACGCTTTTCATGTACATTCACAGATGTTTTCTTTCTTAAACAAACCGCCTTTCCATCGCCTCTTCTTCTACTATCCTGAATGAATGATGTAATACCTCAACTTTTAACAGATACTACATTTTCATCTCCCAAATAAAACACAGCGACATCGAATCGAAAATATTCACCGTGAAAACTTCGCACACAAGAACAAAAATCGGGCACCCCGCGTCGGTCGCTATTAATAGCGATTTCCATTTGCAGAATCAGTGCAAAATAAAAAGTATATCTATCCTTATTTTTACATGCTTTCAGAAGGAGATGCGAATACCCTCATACTGATGGGACATGAAATATAGGCTATTTCATGCTCTGATTTGGAACTCTTTAAAAAAAAATAAAAAGGAATATTCTTTTTCTGAAAAACATCTTTATATTCCTTGATAGAGAAAGTCATTCGGTATATAATGACCAACTTCTCTACCTAGGTAGGTATATAATATACTATTATGCACGAACGGGCGTAAAAGTGCACTTTCACGCCCGCATTTTAGAGCGTGAAGTAGTACTTTTACGCCCTAGGGCGCCTTTTATGCCCGCGGGCATGAAAGATGTAAAATTTCGAAAATAAGCAAGAATTCGACTCAATTTTTTAAACCTTTTGCATTTCTATTGCTTAGTCCAAAAAATACCAACTTTGTTCAACAAAACAAGCTTTATTTCAATTAATAAGAATAATGGAATAAGCAATAATTCAATCTACTTTCAAATTGAAATTGCCTTCAACATTGAGTAACAGCTCCATAGGGTGGATGGCTTATTTTTTATTGCATTTTTCATTAATGTATATGCCAGGACAGTTTCTTCTACAAAGTACTGCTGCTCATTGACACCATATTGAGCACACCAGGAAATAAACTCCTTATATAGAGTCTTTTGGAGTTTGAAGCTAATAGATCTTCCTTGGCCTCTTCAACTGCCTCAAGAATAAACTTGGGGAGGCTACTTTGCTCCATTTCCAGACGCCAGACTACACGTCATAAGAAAACTATCAACTTACACTACACAAAGTAAAACATAGAATAAGGTTTATAGTGGGGATAGAATGGACACTCGCGTTATACGGGTCTAACAACCATATGTGGTGCATCTGTTGCCTATGAAATGAGCTCATCCTATTGTAGCAGCTTGTAGAGCAGTTTCCTTCTAATTTTTTTATATTTGCTCTTTATTTATTTTATGTCATACCAATACATTATTGTGTTTTTATACCTTGGATACCATCTACATAATTCATTACTTTATGCCCGTGCGGGCATAAAGTACACATTATGGCCCGCGCGGGCATAAAGTACACATTATGGCCCGTGCGGGCATAAAGACGCAAAAAACAGTTTTCAATTAACTTATTCTTTATTAACAAAATATAAATTTACGCTTATAAACATATTATTTTTGTCAAAAAATTATGATGTTTGCACACTGATGACAATTTGCGAAGTGACACTTTTTTCCTAGGTATTTACATAGACTTAAATACTACGAATAGACGTCCAGTGGAAATAGCAGCACAAAAAATGCCTCAATAATTCATAAGATGGCGCCACTCGTATTAAAAATTCAAAGAAAACTGTGCTAGCACCCTTCTGTACGAGCAGCGTGTCATTGTTTCCAGGACAACCGCATTCCGCCTTTTTTCTGATGTTTCGGTGTTGTCAAATTTATACGGACAAAAAACTAGACAAGAATTCTCTTTGCTATTTGCGACTTTCGAAGAAATAAATTATTGCTTGGATTTCAAAGAACTAATTTTCAAAATGTCTGGAAACAAATGTTGCTACTTTAGTTGTGGCAAAAGTCAGAGAAACGACGAGTGAGATTATTTCGGATTCCCATTGATAATGGAGAAATTTGTGAGAAATGGATCCAAAATATTGGTAAGGGAAAACTTATTGTTTAAAACTAATATGAATTTAATTTGTATAAATGTCTGGTTTATAGGGTTATTGTGCCGGTTTTCGATATAAATATAAAAAGACGGAAGAATTTTAACTAAGTAAACTAGGTATAATTTTCTAATTCTTTCAAACATGTTCAAATGTTTGGGAAAGTTTGCGAATATGTTTCTTAAGTTTCTAATAATTGCATAATTTTGCTAAATTAATGCGTTTTTAGTCTATTTTCTATCACCGGTTGTATGATTTTCGACTAAAAACCGGCCTTTGAGGAATAGGTTTTGGGTTTTGGGTACGCGGCTACGCAAAAATTTACTAAAACCATAATGAGGCTCAAAGTATGAATGTTTTTTTCCAGTTAGAAATTAAATAACTTGGAACCTTTTTTATATATATTATCTTCACATGCCTTATTTATACTAGTGAATGCCCTTCATTCCACTGATGACTGAGTACTGAACCAGACTCCGCTGTTGTCTCAGCTATTATTAATAACCAATATTTTTTTTTATGGAAAAAAATCTTAACATTAACAATTTATTAATTTGCGTATAATATTTAGTATAAGATGCAGTAATAAAAAAAATTGGTGTCTTAATGTATGGTTTGGCCTATTTAATGATTTTGGACTAGTTATTTTAGAACTATTGGCAACAGCGTAACGCGCGAATTTGAATTATGACAGAAATGCGCGCCATCTCGTATCCAGCATCTAAAATACCAAGGCCTGAATTGAATTTGGAGGCTCGCTTTCGATAGCGAGCCTCCAAATAGCGTCGCAGATTTTTACCATTTGACTGGACGTCTATTCGTAGTATTTAAGTCTATGGTATTTATTATTCACAACCAACTGGTATGACATAATAGTTTGTATGCACCACGGGTACTAATAGATAATATACCCTCGGGCGACTTACGAACCCTCGGGCCAGAGGCCCTCGGCTTTGTAAGACTGTCGCCCTCAGGGCATAATCATCTACTTAGTACCCTTGATACATAAATAACTATTATGATTTAGATACAATTTGAAACAAATTTAACAAATATCGGTTTATTACAAAGAAAGAAGAAAGTTATGTTGGCGTTTCGCAACTTGTCAACAAAGTCAACACTTACAACGCAGAATTAAACAACAATAATAGTCTTCACACTAAACAGAACACTGTGAAAGTCCACAAATATACACAGATAACGCTCTATTAACAATACGGAACACTCTTTTAACAAACAGAAATATTAAAACGACAACAAGAAGCACAACGTTTTCCAGTTCATCGTTTTGTCATCATTTGTCATTTCATGAGTTCATGTCATAATTTAATTGGAAATGACGTCATGTTACGGGTTCAAATTTCAATCCGATTATTGGCTTGATTTCAATATAGTAAATTAATTCGTGATCAATATTATGCAATGAATTATTCTAAGTTGTTGATAGGTCTCCGTTTACTAAAATATTAATATTTTTGTGTACTAGGCTTAAGTGAATATGTACATTTGAAACATAAAACTCATCGGTTGCTCCATCTATCGCCGCAAGCAAATAATTTTAAATGGTAAATTTCAACAATAAAATAGGATTTGTTCTTATAAATAAATATAGGAACAAAAAAAAAAAGGTAAAATGAAACCTTACAATATTAGCGTATTTATGTGCAGTTTTCTGCTTTTATGGTTTTTGTCTTTTACCAAAAATGTATTCAGTGATTTCATAAAATTGTCGTTACCATCTGGTTAATTTTTGAAAGTAGATAATTGATTTATTGTTTTTGAGAGCTAGACAGCTATTACTGAGTTCTGGTTCTGATGAGCTGGTATCCTATAAAATAGGGCGGAAAAATAGTTTGGATGTTTCAATTAAATAGGAAAATTTACATTATTTTAGATTGAGTTCCACCATTAGTTCTACCAGTTCCATATTGACGTCTTGGTTAATTCAACTTAGGTCGTTAGAATTCTCTCAATTGACAGAATTCTGGATTCGTGCTGAAGGGGGTTCGTAACCTCTTTCTTTTCTAAGAAGATTCCTGACCAGGTGGTTGATTTTTCTTCATGACTCTGCCGATTTATTAAGTAGCATGCTTTCACTTTAATTTTGAAATTAAGTTCCGTTTTGCCTTTCTTACGCTGTGCAACCGTTCTGGCCTTATGCAGATTTAACATAATTAAAGTTAAAATTGACTGATACGGATACGATTTAACTTTCCACTCGAAAACCATCCAACAACAAGGGTAAGATTTTTCTTAGTTTCTTAATGCTCCCTTCCTAAAACCATCCTTACTCAGAAAATGTAACTATTAACATTAATTGTCCTAGCTTAACCCTTGTATGATTTGTATCAGAAATCCTTGCTTATACTTGATTCTCTTAAGGCCTGCTCATACTGCTCATACTGCTCATAACTGCTCATACGTGCTCATAACTGCTCACATGTGCTCATAACTGCTTACACGTCCCTATTACTGATTACACGTATCTCTATTGGCCTCCATCTATCTCTATCTGCCTCTATCTGTTCTACCTACTTCTCCTGGCTTAAAACTGCTTCCATCTGCTTGCTTATGACCGTCTAAGTACCCAAACCCAGTCCTGGTTTCGAGGCCTAGCTATACCACCCCCATTAGTGGCAAATTACAGGATAGACTTGCCCTATACTAGACCATCCTACGTTCTATCTTCTGGAAGGTAATGCGCGAGGTACTGTTGTAAGTTTTGGAAGTTTAAATGAACAATTGTTAGGTAAGCCCCTTTTTATTATCAACAGTGGATTCTGTTTCATGGGCAGCAATTTGAAGTATAGCCTAATTCCTAGATGAATAGCGTATATTTAGTTTATAGGTTAGTTTCATTTATTATTAACCTTTTATATTGAGCTCTATGACTGATTATTGGGACTATAATAACTAAAGTCGGGCCACCGAACAGAGATAGTAATAAAACGATTACCTGGTAACTGGCCCCCATAAATAATCTCAACACCCTCTTAAAAGCAGACATTTTCATAGTAGAGCGCATTTGAAACTGATTTTGTTTGTCTTTCATTTATTTATTTTTACTCGAAATATTTTAGTAAATGGAATGTGAATGTTAAATGAAACCTTTTATGCATATTGCCTCATAAAATATGAATTCATGAATTTAATGAATTTTATTTATTATAAGAAGGTATAAATTGGGTATAAATCCTCTCGTCTATTGCCTGTCAAGCCCCTCAGAGGTTGAATGCTCGGTTTTATTACTATCTCTGTTCGGTGGCCCAACTATAGAGTATAACTTACGTATTAAGTAAAGCTTTGCACCTCAAAACCTTTGATAGTATTTGCGTTTTTGATGCAAATTTGCAGTATTTGATTTAATATTTAATAATAAAACTTGACTTGGGTAAACAGATGGCCACTTTTAACATCAGCTGATGAATACTTATTATTAATTTAGAAATGAATGTAGGACACTTAGGACACATTTAATTGTATTATAATTAGGATTATATTATGAAATAAAAGAAACCTCATATAGTGTTTATTTTGGAGAACCTTCATTTTATTGAATTTCTTAACCCAATTTTCAGAGTGCAACGTCAGGGCTTCTTATTTCTAGTTAGGTTTGGCTATGAGACTACTTTCGCTGTTTCCTGTTTTGTATTTGAAAGCGGATACTTTCTTTCTGGAGGGCTAAAACAGGTGGTGTCCTATATTATGTATTATCCACGACCACTCTACTGAAGAGTTAGCTGGCTGCCCTATAAGGAAGTACTCCAGTACAGTAATATTTCGTTGGCCACCATCTGGGTTATAGTAGTTCTGATCCTGGACTGACAATAGTCTGGGCAAATCGAAATAAAATCTATGTCACAAAATTTAATCAAATATCATAAGGAAAATCAATTGTAACAAATTCTTGTTTTAAATAATTGTGACAAATTTACTATTGATAAATTTTCTTATGACAGTCACCCTTCTTCTCCAGAAGCGGAGATACCTTGGAGATACAATCAACAACGCGTACGCAAGTCAATTGGTAGCGCCTCTACCGGGCATGAAACAAGCTAATTATCGAACCAAGTGGTACATTTAAAGATCGCCGGGTATAAAGTAAAATAATTATTTGTTTGTATTGTTCTGGGTTGCTATAATAGTTACGTGATACGTTTGTCAACAACTGCTTTCATGATCTAAATTTCACGAAAACTTATGACCTATTATGCGGTGAAGATGAAAATTTATATTTTGCAATATTTGTGATTGATGTCATTACAAAATTAAAAATATATAATTTTTCAAATATCAAAATGAAAACATGCTCATCGTGCATAAAATCTTGTATGCACCTCGGTCAAAAAGAGCTTTAACGCCCTCAGCGTCTAAACTGTACTTTTTGACCTAGGTGCATAAGTAACTAATTTATTTAAATGCCCCTCTTAACTATAATATACAGATACAAGTACTGAATTACTCCCTAACATACCGCGGTGATCACTTTGGCGCACAAAATAGGGGTAAAATGTAAATACTATAAATCAGTAACTTTAAATGAAACAAATAAAAAAAAAGGATCACCACAAGGAATTAACTAGCTGTCCTAGATTTGAAGAATAGAGATGAGCCAAAGTAACAACGAATGCCAAAAATAAATCGGGTAAAATTGTACGATCAAACGAACTTGTGAAGTTCGATCGTAATTATATGAGGCGCTTCATTCGAATAGATTACTTCACTATGTAGTTGTTTAAAGTTTTTTGTTTTTCACAAGAAATCCCTAAAGAATTGCAAATTTACCAAATGCGAAAATAAGAACAATATATTCTCCATTTTTACAAAACATTAAATACCAGTTAAAAAGTCTTTGTTCCAGCTTTCAAAATGTCCAAAGCAAATTCGTTATTAGAATTAACAAGATCTTTTTTATAAAACTTGAAAAATGTTTCCGATCTTTCAGTCCAACCTGCAGTCGATCTGATAACATTCAAAGACACACCATTTCTGTAGGCACAAGATGTTGCTGCATGTCTAATAGAGTATGCATTAAAAATGTTAGTGTTTATTCCTGCTGCAGAAAGAGATTCTTTTATCCATCGACTTAAGGTCTGACTGGAAGCTCGACTGTGTGGAGGACGGAAAGACAAAAACAGGTACTCCTCGTCAGGCTGTCGAAGCGAAATCGTCTTGTCTATGTACGCTCCCAGAGTGTGTGCTACACATATGGCTGGATTTTCATTGAAATAAGGGAACTGAAGAACTGGCTGCGTTCTACCTGGCCCTGAAGTTTCAATATTGTCTGTGATGAAGATTTTAACCTCACCATTAACAGAAAACACAATATTTTTGATTTTGATTAACGAAAGAGTTTGGAATCTATGAGCCGTTACTAAGGACAATAACGTGATTAACTTTTTTGATAACATTTCCAAAGATAAAACTTGATTGTTGCCAGCAAAATCTTCAAAATATTTCAAACTTTTTTGAGGATCCCAAGTAATGTTAAAATTAGGCTTTGGTGGTCTTAATTTGGATATGCCTCTCATAAATCGGCTAATATAATTATCTTTTCCCAATTCCCCAGGTAGAATTAGAGACAGGGCAGATCCTATGTTATTAAAAGAGCCATATTTGAAACAATTATTGTCCAACAATTCCTGTAAAAATTTTAAAATCTGAGATACAGAAGCTCCAAAAACATCTAAATTGGATCTGTGACAATATTCCCACCACCTTTTATATGCAGTATTGTATTGACTTAAAGTTGAATCTGTGAGGGATCTCAGGATTGTTGGTATACTTTTATCGGGCAGGCCCTTCACTCTGAACGCTCGCCTGATAACCTCCCTGCAACCAGGATAAGGTTCTGCATTGGAAACTTCTTCCTGAAAGGAGAAGACAAAAGATGACTGTTCGGGCCCAAATGTACAGTTTCGCTTATTAACATCTTTTGGAAAAGGGTGTACCAAGCTTGTGAAGGCCATAAAGGGACAACCACTATTCCGCATGCTTTATCGGTTATGATTTTCTTCAAAACCCTAAGAATTAAAGAAAATGGCGGAAAAGCATAAAAATTCAAGTTTTGCCAAGAAATCGTAAAGGCATCCACAGAGACCGCATAGGGATCTTTATTTAACGAAACATATGTAGCACATTTCTTATTTGTATTTGTAGCAAACAAATCTATATTAGGTGTTCCCAGATAATTTCTAATTTGATCGAAGAAACTGGAATGCAGTTCCCATTCTGTTTCCATAGAAACAATACGAGAACTATCATCTGCTATATTATCAGCCGAAGCAACATACGAAGCATGTATCCAAATATCTTTGGCTTCACACCACCTCCAAATTGATTGAGCTAGATCATTTAACCTTTTGTGTCTAACACTTCCCATTCTATTAATATATGTAAGTGCAGTAATATTATCTGCCCTTACCAAAATATTGTTTGAATTCAGATCTTTAGCAAAACACCTAAGCCCATAAAAAATTGCTAGGAGTTCTAAGTAATTTATATGCAACTGCTTTTGTTCATGATTCCACCAACCATGGGTTTCCTCCCCCATGCTATACGCCCCCCAACCCGACAGAGAAGCATCTGTAATATATATTTCAACACAAAAGGAGTCTTCCTTTATTCTCTGCCAGGCATCAGGAAGCTTGTTTATCCACCAATTAAGATCATTTATAATAACAGAATGATTAATTACCATTTTCCTATTGTAATCTTGATTTACTTTGTTAAGAGCAATAATCTTTTCTTTTTCCAGGGTCTTTATATAAAGCAACCCATACTTTACACACGGAAGAGTAGATACCAGTAAACCTATTACATGGGCAAAAAAACTTATTTTGCAAGATTTCATATTGATGAGACTGTTTAATACTTTTACAATTCGTATCTTTTTTTCCACAGGAAGTTCAATGCACATGTCTTTTGAGTTAAAATAAAACCCAATAAATTTGCATTTATGCATAGGAATAAGAGAGGCTTTCTCATAATTAATTAAGAAACCCAAGTACTCTAAAAGATCCACAACCGAGGCAGTGTCTTTCCTACATTTCTCTTCTGTCTCTGATAATATTAAAAAATCATCTAAGTAAACCACAACACAAATACTCTGTCTATGCAAATAGGAAATAACTGGTCTCAAAATCTTAGTGAATACATAAGGTGCACTAGATAAACCAAACGGTAAGCAAGTAAATTCATAAATAATGTTGTTGGAAGAAAATCTCAAATACTTTCTACTTGAAGAATGAATAGGAACAAGAAAGTATGCATCTTTAAGATCTATTGACGTCAAAAACCAATTTCTTTTTAAAAGTTTAGCCACTGTTCTCCAATCCTCCATTTTAAAATGTTCATTTTTTATGAAACCATTCAGTCTTTTAAGATTCAGGACGAATCTTTTCTTACCATTAGGTTTATCTATAAGAAAAAAGGATGACAGAAATTGCCCCTTAACTGGCCTACATGGTACTATAGCTCCCTTTTCCAAAAGCTCATTAATACTCTCTACTACAAAAGGATCTTGCTTATCAGCAGATCCAAAGTAATAGGTATTAACACCATGGTCACCATGTTCAGGGAATGTTGTTAAACTTAATTTATATCCCTGCAGCCACTTTAAAATTAAAGGGCTTGGTTCCAATAGGGTCCATCTTTCGGCAAAAAAGAAGAGACGCCCTGCAAGAGTACTTACCTCTATTTCCGACGACTCTGGTACTGAAATTTTCTGTTGGATGGATATTTGCTGCTCTTTGGAGATGAGCCCTGTGGTTTCGTTTCTCTCCTGTAGCGAAACGGGCCCCGGTAGTTTAAAGAACTAGGCAACAATCAATGCCTCTTGAAGTTGTGGGTGTTTTAGCCTTAGAATCTTGGCCCAAACTAAGAGATTTGGTACTTTTTTCCAACTCTTTAGCAGCTTTTAACTTTTCTGTAAAATCTGACCCGAACAACTTGGAATCAACATTCCCAGAAATAAGTACCTGCTTTACAGATTTGTCCACTATTTGAGGCAAAATCAAATACCTACGGTTCATTGAAAGGGTATAAAACAAATCAGCTAATAATTTGCCTGTATCGGTGAGGTTTGGTAACAGAACAGATTTCCCATAATTATTATTGTCCATAATAATTTGGTTAATGGCAATGCCTAAAGCAGTAATAGCACCTGCTACCTGGGATTGTGCTAAACCCTGGTATTTATCTCTTTTAACCGAAGTTAAGGATACCATTTGTTGAACCTCCCCATTTATTTCGGGGACAGTCAATGCGTCAAAATTCTGAGGTGTCGGGTATTTTTTTAACAACTCCTCTTTGACTGGTTTGTCCAAACCGTTAGCTAGAATATTAGACCATCTCTTATTAATATCTGGATGGAAATCCGCTCTCTTCGGAGCACTAGCATCTGGGTCATCGCCCAATGAATCTAACAAAGCTAGATCAATATCCTCATTTATTACGAGGATGTCATTACATCTGTCAATTTTGACACTTAATTTAGGAGTCTCTTGCTCCAAAGGTCTTATTGCCGAGCCTCTATCCGGGCTTCGTTCTAAAGACAATTGATCTCTGTTAGAGAATTGAGAATGTGGCGATCTCGATCTAGATTTAGAATGAGAACGCTCTGCCAAGCCTCTATGTCTCCTGCCATCAGCAGAGACAGGTCCGCTCCTCACAGAAATTCTGCTTCGCCTTGCAGATCGACTATGATGTCCAACAGGCGACCGAGAACGTCCTTGGGCTTTGGCTACGGCTTCTTCAACAAGCTGTTGTAAACGATTCTCCCAAACAGCTTTGTCAATGCTGACCTTAGTAGATCGAGACCTCGAACGAGATCTTGATCCCGATCTCCTGTGGGAACGTTTACGCTTGTTTCTTCCCATCTTTAAAAGTCTAATAAGATTAAATTTTGTATTATTCAATATAAAAATTGCTTACCACGAAATTACGTCTGCCATTCAGCGCGCCCAAAAGCGAAGTGATAATGTCAGGTTGACAAGGTTGGTGGTAAGTCCACCTGCTGTGCCGGTAGAGCAAAATTTTTAGTAATTTAAACTATGGCGCCATCTAGCACCCCAAAGCGGTACTACATAGTGAAGTAATCTATGAAGAATGAAGCGCCGAAATATATAATTAATATATAATTAAAAGTAGATACCAAAAATTGCACACAACAATATAATCAGAGAAAAATGACAACAGCTGAACCTCTAGGACAATCATAATTTGAAGAATACGACATTGATTAAGCAATTTGTTTCGCAAAACGTAAGCGCTTATAAAGGAATCGATGATTTCTACTAATCGAAAGGCCAATTGACAAAGATGAACGACATTTCTGCCGTCAGCTGGCACACAAATCATGAGTGATATAATTTAAGTGACACTTTAAAATAGAGAGCGACCCGGTGGTTCATGGAACCAGATTCCGGAACTAAATCTGGTACCGAGTTCAGAAACCGAACAGAGTAAGTGCAGCATGCAGTGCACACTTCGTGAACGGACCACGATTTGGAAAACCTGACCCAAGAATAGGAAATATTGGATTTGTTCACATGAAGATGTTGTAATAAATCAAGTTAATAATAAACACTAAGGACGTTATCTATGAAGATGATAATAAATAGTGTAAAACCTTAATATAACTACTTATAAATAAAAAATATACCAACAAAAATAGACTTACAATAATTAAAGAAATAACATAAAATATCAAAAACAATCACAATAGATATACATAAATGAAAGAATTATCAAATGTCAAAAATCTCGTCCAATCCTTCGTCCTCCTGAATGAAGATTAATTATATGGAAATGGGATTAAAATATTGATTAAAATCGAGGAGAATCACCAGTCGTCAACAAGAACTACTCACAAGTGAAAATAGAATTTAAATAATAAAGATTAGAAAATTTACAGTATCTGTAATCACTGTAATTATTGTTGAATTTTTATAAAGGAAAAATGTAAACAAAGCCTAATAAAATCAGGAAAAAATAAGATATCTATAGGAATTTTGAATAGAAAACTTAAAATAAATGTGTAAGAATTATAGGCAATTTTGGCATGTTGCAAACTATGTTTACAGTGTATCAAGAGATGCGCAGTGTAATGATCTTATTGGACTCTTTGATAATTATTCTCACCAGGAACTGAAAAAGTGAGCGATTGTTGAAGTGCTGCACCATTATGTGAATTATATTTGTAGTTTAGGTGGCAAAACCCCGACATTTTAAATAAATCAATCGATTCCTGCAGAAATCAAACTATTTTCAAATACGGAAAATCAGAAACAAAGTCTGTTTAAATTTTTTGTCCATGCCTGGTCAATTTTTTTTTGCAATACAATGCGGCATATTAAATTATTTGAGACTGTGAGAAATCCTATTTTTATTTCTCATAAACAAACTATGAACAGCCAAATGCGAACATTAGGGAATGGTGACTGCTCGTAATTTCGAAACCCCCGGCAAGAAGCAAGATTACCGTGGCATCATGAGTTGGATATCAGTTTCCAGTATCCTCGCAGCAGAATCATTCGCAATTCTGTATAAATCCGCGACAAATCAATTTGATATTCAATATTCAACTTATTAAATTTTATTTATACATGTATGACAGTTAAACATTATTGCCAAACATTTTTGCATCATTGTCTATAACTTCCAAGTGGTATCATAAATTCCTAAGTCTCATACCTGCATATCATATCACCTAGAGATATTCTCATTATTCTGCATTCTGTTTCTCTGTAAGTCAAATAACACATAACGAGGAGCAATGTAACCTGGATTAGCCCCATCAACCAGTCTCTTTCAAGGTACACTACATATTTCAGATATCAGTTTACATTGTTGTACTACTACTGAATGGCCTTATTAAATTTATTAAGTGACTTAAAATTTCAAATTATTATTTCCCTCTGGTTGAAAGCAGATTATAATTTTCCGATTAAAAAAATATTTACCCTTTCTGGTTGAAAGGAAAAGCCGCGGCGTGTGCATGTTTGCAAATGACAACTTCAAATTAGTTTTCTAGAATTTGCCGATAAAGGATCAGCAATTTAATTACGAGTTTTGTTCCCTTTCATTGTGGAAACTTCTGATGTGGCTTTGTATTAATCTCAAAAAGAAATTATTTCCAAAGCACCGTAGATTAGATAGATTCACATACATATTTTATCGTTGGTTATTTTATATTAATTTTATTTATTTGTAGTTTGAGTCTAAGGTAAAATCATTATTATCAAAAGTTGGAATTAAACATAAATTAAATTCAGCTTTCTAAATATAGCTGATGATGCTGATTATTTTTGATGTCCCTTGTTAATTTTTCCAAATCGTGAGAAAGGAAACTTCACCACTATGCTGTGATTTGCTTTATTTTACTAATTTATTGATCATAATAATTGTGTTTGACAGAATCTAAAGTTGCACAAATAACAATAATTTTATCCTATGAAACGAAGCACTAGAAATTATAAAATGTGGGATTTTATTAATGCATTTCGAATTATTTTAATTTATGTCCTGCTGTTTTAACATGGTATGTTCGGCTTTTGAATGCATTTTAGTGGTAGTATTTCAATAGTTATGCTTTTATTTTATTTAGGCATTGCTTATTTTTTTTTTTTATAGATAACCCATCAACTTTTCATCAACTAATAGTTATTAGCTGATGTTGACTACATAATCATTCAAGCTGAATGCAATATTTTTGAAATAATTATCAACTAAATCAATTAAAATCCTTCAGCATTAATTATTATCCATGCGGTTAATTTACTTTATGACAAATAACAGTGGATAAATCCTATAATCAAATTTAAATACTCATTATGTAAATATTGAATGTTATTATTAAACTTGACGCAATTTGTTAACATTTGGAATACTTTTATTTCCAAAACTGTAAGTAATTAAATGATTTATCTCGCCCCCGACAACTTGAAATCTTGTCTATGTATGATTTGGGACCCTGCTGTGCCCTAGAGACTACAGCCAAAACTGACAGCCGATCCTTTACCTAACATGACGAAGGTACACACGAATAGTAATTCGTAAAAAATTATCCATGGATGAAATTTTCACAACCACCATTTTAGTCTTCATTGACAGATTTTATTAAAAAAAATAATCTATATGCAATGAGAGAAAGTCATCGATTTATATCATTTTTCTGCGTTTTGGTAGGTGACATGGAAAACTTCATTTTCGATGGGTGACTTTTGAAGTAACGTCCTCTAATCTGGCTCTCATCCTTATCTAGAAGAGAGTGTTATATTCGTTATATTCTCCATGGTTCTTCGATAGTTTGGGTTAGTCCTTGGCAGCTGATATCCTATTTCTCTAGTATTTTTGCAATCCTGAGACATAGGTTAGACAGTCCCTTGGTGTATTGATAGGATAGCTTCTCCTTTTTTTAGCCTTACAGCTGCCAATGTGCCATTTTTTCCCTAATTGCCTTCTCGATCTCAAATTTTCGATATCTGGGGTATCTTGAGATTAAGAACGCAAATCATGGGAGAACGCAAAGCTACCGCAAGCCAACAACGCGTCACTGTGGTAGAGGGATAGTTCGAAGCTAACGAAAGGAGTCGGTCTGCCGAGGTAGTGGCCATTAACATGTGTGTGCAAGAGAAGGGCCTTCAAGAGAGCACATTTACATACTGTCCAACAGTCAAGCTGCTCTAAAGAAGCCATAAGGTGCAATTTGCAGCTAGTTTGGGAGGGTAAAAATAGTATCCTCAAGCAACTAGCTGAGAGGAACAAAGTAATCCTGATGTGGATACCAGAACACATAGAGGGCAACGAGGCGACAGACCGTCTCGCAAAGCAACACCCTTTGAAGGCTTAGAGCCTTTTCGTGGACTAATGAAAAACCACGTCTCCGAAGAAATGAACAGATGGGAAGGTCCGGATGCTAGCTCATTAGATATCTATTCCAAAAAGGTTCATATCCATCTCTACAGCCGTTGGTCTGCTCATTGGACACTGTCTGGTGAAATATCACCTAAAAACAATAGGCAAATCGGACAACGACCACTGTAGATCTTGCGAACAAGCAACAGAAACTACAGAACATTTAATCTGTGAATGCGCTGCTCACTTCTGCAAAAGGTTGAAATACTTTAAACGGGTACCTACGGCTAACAACCCAAGAGGTGGGCACCACCCAGGAAGCTGGCCTCCTTTAGGAGAAGTTTACAAATCTTGGACACCAACAAGAAGCAGAGTCAGCATTGCTTGAGCGGCTGGAACAAGCTGGAACGACTCTAAATTCAATCTACAATCTTCAACCTTGAAACAAAGTCGCCCACAGTAATAGTATTTTCTGTTCTGTCTTCATTTCGGGCTATTGACAGATTTTTAGGAAACATTTCTAGATCATTGTTATTGCTATTTAAGGACGGTGCATGGAACTTTTTTTTTTGAATGGTGAACGACTGTCTGATTAAACTCCGAGTAGCACTGCAGCCGGAGGCATATTGTGCTAAATCTTCCTGTTTTATGCCCTAGTTCCCTGCAGTAGGCGAAGTAGTTCTGTTGAATGTTTGCCGTATGTGTTTGCATCCGGTTCTCCAAATAAATTTTCTCTTCTGCGAGTTAGTGTCTTGCATTCTGTCTCTGTTGCACATAGTCTGCAGCTCGTGTCTCCGTTGTTTACCATTGTTTGCAGACGCTTCTTCACTGGGGCAGGCCCAGTAAGAAAGCCGGTTGCTAATTTGAGTTGATTCCTGCTTAGTTGTAGCAGTCTTTTTGCTTTTTTGCTGTATGTCTCACGTATGAAGATTTCCCCATATGCATGCTTGGGTATTTGCTCCCAGTATTGAGCATGTTTTGCTTTGATCCATTCCTTCAGCTCCTTTCTCACTGTGCTTTTGGGCACTCCGAGAGCTGGTTCGGGACCAAGGTATTTTGTGGATGACCCCCTGCGTGCAAGTTCATCAGGCTTTTCGTTGCCGGGATACCTCTATGTCCTGGCAACCACATCAATGTGACGTTATTTTGGTTCGCCAAGTTATGTTAAGTTCTTTTCGGCATTCTATCGCCAGGGCGGAGCTTGCCTTAGGGTTCTTTAGGGCCCCCAGTGCTGCCTGATTGTCTGTGAGTAAAGAGAGTCTCCTGTGTTACGATTATTTCTGATGTTGGGGACTTGGGAATAATTGATACGATGTATTCCAAATTGATAATTTAACTTTTATTATTAACAAAGAACAAAGAACTTAACGTGGAACAAATAAAGTGTTACATTGGCGATATTTTCTTGACAACAATGACAACTTAAAAGTAAGGTTATGTACACCAAACAAAAAACTAAACTCTTCTTATCATAAACATAGGTTGGTACAAAACTACATCAAGGTTACTTGCTAAATTAGGAAATATTCTCAATGCTCCTCCTCGATTTAAAATGTTCCACAAATAATCTAATTAATAAAATAAGGTTACACATGAAAATCGTAAAAAAAAAAAACTAAACACCTACTTATTTAAATAATAAGTGCCTTATTTCTAAAGTAATCAAATAAACCCTCACTCAAAGGTTTCTTTAACATGTCTGCTAGATTTTGGTCAGTTGAAACATATTCAATCAATCTCTGGTAACTAAATCTTTTAGATAATGATTTTTAATGTCGATATGTTTTGCCCTCTTTGAATTTCGTTGCTTTTTGACATTGAAATGGAACTTTTCTTGTCGCAATAAAGTATCGTTTCATTAATGATTCTAAAGTTTTTGAGAACCAATATATTTTGTTTCGGCCATAGAATATCATAAAGTCGCTTACGCTCTTTCTGTCACTTTTATCTGTTGCCCCATCTGCATCTGAATAACCTTTTTTCTGCGATTGACAAAAAATGTCAGCATTTTTGACCGGTTGACAGGTCGCAAAACTCATTATTCTGGTATTTCATTATGTTTCAATAGTTGCTAAGGAATCAATGAATAACAATACAGGAAACACTTTTCCGGCCTAGGCCGGGAAAGTGATTCTCGTACTGCTGAATAATTGGAACTAAAGGACAAACATTTAACAGGTATTGAACCGATCGCAGAAAAAATAGTATGTGTATTTCGGTGGAAAAGCACATTCTCGGCCTTCGGTGTTTGCCAGCCTCGGCTACGCCTCGCCCGTCAACTTACACCGTCGTGTCACTTTTCCACCTAAATACACAATATACTATTAATACAAAATCATTGGTATCATTTTTATAGTAAGTCAATCCTTTTTCTTTAGTTTCTTGTAAATAGCGTATAACTCTTTTCCCAGCGATCCAAGTTTCTGCAGTTGGTTTATCTGAGAATCTGCTCAAATAGGAAACCGAAAATGTTATATCTGGGCCGGTATTCTCGTTCCCGAAAACGCTCACCGCTTTTTAGTCGCTCGGCACTTTTAATGTAAATTTACATTAGAAGTGCCGAGCGACTGAAAAGCGGTGAGCGTTTTCGAGAACCAGAATACCGGCCCTCTGGTCTAGTTGTTGATAGATACATTATTCCTCCAATCAATTACCTAAATGGCGCTTCTACGATTTTGCTATCTGGATCATATTGGAGTCCTTTATCCATTGGAAAGATTTTCCCTGTATATTCTTCCATTTTGAAATTGACTAGCAGTTTTTCTATAAATTTTCTTTGATTTATTTCTATCTTGTCCTCTATTCTACTAACATTCATTCCTAGAAAGTTCCCAATCTGTCCCAAATCCTTTGCTTGAAAATCTTGTTTCAATAGTTTGACTGTTTCTTCCACTGCATTATTGTTTCCAACTACTAACATATCATCTACATACAACAAGATCTACTTATTCACAAACGCCGAGCTTTCGGAAATTTTATTGTTTCCTTTATCAAGGCTAAAAGTATAAAGCGAAATAAAATTGTTGAAAATATAAAATATCTATAAAAACTTACGTGTAAAATTAGTTAATTTATTATAGAATTAGCCATTGTTGAAAATCTATTGGAAATTTAGTCTTTTCTTTGAACCTCTTGCTTTATCTTGAAATTTTGCTTCTAATAATTTTGAAAATTGAATTGAAATTTGTCAAGAAATAAAACTGGTTTTCAACAAAGGTAATTTTACAATGTTCAGTTATTATTCTATACAGTTTTGGTAAGAAGATTCAATTACAAAAAATTTTTGTAATTCTAATAATTAATATAATTCTCTATTGAGATATAGAATTTAAAAGTAAGGAATAAATTATATTCAGATCATCTACCTATGTCTCTCTTTTTGTTAATACAATTTTTATTATTATTTATGTTAACCATTTCTAAAAATAATCTTTTATTGTAATTTTGTTCTATTTCCAAAATTTCAGGATTTAAAAAATCAAACATATGATTTGTGTCCAATATAATAATATGTTCAGATAAGCTGCAACTTCTTTTATTTAATCTATAGTCACTTTTATGTCTATTTATTCTGTCTTTTAAAAGTGTTGATGTTTGTCCAATGTAATTTTTATTGCAATCATTACATAATGGAATAAACTACCCCTGATTTTTTTAAATTCTCATCTTTATCTTTAAATTTTGAATAGAGATTTGAAATTTTTAAAAAATGTTTGCCACAAATTTTAATATTAACATTTCCATCTCGATTTCCATTGAATATTTTTTCAAATTTTTTTGAGAATTTCATACATCTGTCAAAACTGGTATTCCAACAATAAATTGACATGTTTTGATTGTTGATTTGAACCAATCAGATTGTAATTAAGCGATAATTTGCACTAGTGTAAATTATCAGATAATTGCATACTAACTGGTGCAAAAACTGGTGTTTTGACATTTTTTGACAAAAAATTTAAATTTTTGATTTATGAAATTCTCTCATTAAATACAACTCGTGCAATGGAAATATATTTATAATTTTCGACAAATTTGCACTCATGCGTTTTTAACTGAAAAAGGCACTCGTGCACTACGTGCACTCGTGCTCTTTTTCAACTAAAAATGCATTCGGGCAAATTTCCCAAAAATTATCAATAATTCCATTGCACTAGTTATATTACTATTGATAATTCTTTTATGTACGGCAGTGAGAAATAATAAATTTTACTGATTTGTTGAATTTCTGGATGGTTTTGTGGAACTGAATTATGAATGTTATCATTTATTGAGTGTCAATTGACTGTATTTGAAATATTATTTATAGGATTTATTATATCATCAAAAGACGCATCATTGTTTTGAATTTGTATTGTGTTGAAAAGAAATTTTTTTTAAAACCAATCAGGATATGAATTCTTTTTTAAAATATTCAATAATTTTCTTATATTCTTTTGAAAGAAAGAAGGGTGACATATTTTGAAAATTCTCTTTTTTAATCCAAGAACGAGATTTATTTTCATTTTTTGAGGGTGATATGAGTGAAAATTGATGTATCTTCCTGAATAACTCGGTTTTGTATACCAATCAGTTATAATGTTATTGTTATTAGATCTCATCAATAATGTGTCTAGAAATGGAACACTTTGATCTTTTTCTTTTTCTATTGTGAATTGAATATATTGATTGAATATTGTTAAAATTTCATTAACTGAATTTTCTGGAACTGACGTTATTATGTCATCAACAAATTTTTTTATGAAAGGTAATTTGAATTTCAATTTGGGTATGCAATTATCAAGAAGATCATCCATTACGTATTGGGATAAAATTGGAGATAAATTAGATCCCATTGGTGTGCCTAAGATTTGTTTATAATATTGATTGTTAAATTTGAAGTAAGATGAGTTGAAAATTAATTCTATTATATTCAGAAATTGTTCTTTATTTAATGTAGTTTTTTTAGAAACTTCAGGCCAATGTAATGTTATGCTATTTATTATTAAATTATATGGAATATTGCTATATAATGATACAACATCAAGGCTAATTAGAAAATAATTTTCTGGTAATTTCATATTTTTTATGAAATCAGCAAATGCGAAAGTGTCTTTTGTATAATAGATATTATCACAATCATATGAAGTAGTTAAAATATTCGTGATAAATTGTGATAATTTACTATTAGGAGCATCAATTGATGATATTATTGGTCTTAATGGAATGTTGGGTTTATGTATTTTGGGCAAACCATAGAATTTTGGAGATTTTTGATTATAAATAGTGAGTTTTTTTGCTTCTTCTGGAGATATTGTCTTATTATTTTTTAATTTTGAAACAATTTGATTTGCTTTTTGTTGAAAAGTCGATGTAGGATCTCGTGGAAGAATTTTATAATAATTATTGTCTGATAATATATCGAGAGATTTTTTAATATAATCTTCTTTTTTAATGATTACTGTTATATTGCCTTTATCAGCTTTTGTTATTAAAATATCTCCATGATTTTTGAAAAAACTTTTTGTTTTGAAGAATAGACTTCTTAAATAATTATTGTGAGCTGGTTGAAATTTATAATTTGTTATTACGTTAGTTGCTTTTGCTCTAATTATATTTTTTTGGTTATTTGGATACATGTTAATTAAGTTTTCAATATCTGCTAATAAAGTTTTTATATTTAAATCTTTAGGTTCTGGTTTGATACTGAATTTGTGACATAATGCTAGAATTTTTTTTATGTCATCAGGTATTTCAATTTCTGAGTAATCCATGATCCAACTTTCATCAATCTTTAAAAGTTCTGATTTACATCTATAAATAGTAATGGGATTTTACCAAACCATGTTGCTACAATATGGAGCGGAAACTGTAAGATTGTTGAAACAATGGGCATCACTAAACTACAAAATGACTTCTCTGAAGAATAGGAAAATCTTTTTACTCTCATGTAGATCTAATGGATTAATTCCAACTCATATATTAAATAACACAAAAAATATAGCAAGCTTAATTGAAAATACTGACTCCAGAACAGGACAAGTTACATTAGATTTTATACATAATTTAAATAGGAAGATTCTAAATTTAGAAATTGATACAACTTATAAAAACACAAAAAATTTAAGAGAAAAAAATTAACGAAATATCAAATAAATTAAATTCTTCTATTTCCAATAATATTTTAGAACGATTTTTTGATACACAAAAAAAAATCACATGAAAACAAATTCAAAAAAATTAAAAAATCAAACATTGATAAATTAAATAAACTAAAAAAGTCTCTAAAATCAGAACTTTTGAAGATTGATGAAAGTTGAATCATGGATTACTCAGAAATTGAAATACCTGATGACATAAAAAAAAATTCTAGCATTAGGTCACAAATTCAGTATCAAACCAGAACCTAAAGATTTAAATATAAAAACTTTATTAGCAGATATTGAAAACTTAATTAACATGTATCCAAATAACCAAAAAAATATAATTAGAGCAAAAGCAACTAACGTAATAACAAATTATAAATTTCAACCAGCTCACAATATTTATTTAAGAAGTTTATTCTTCAAAACAAAAAGTTTTTTCAAAAATCATGGAGATATTTTAATTACAAAAGCTGATAATAGCAATATACCAGTAATCATTAAAAAAGAAGATTATATTAAAAAATCTCTCGATATATTATCAGACAATAATTATTATAAAATTCTTCCACGAGATCCTACATCGACTTTTCAACAAAAAGCAAATCAAATTGTTTCAAAATTAAAAAATAATAAGACAATATCTCCAGAAGAAGCAAAAAAACTCACTATTTATAATCAAAAATCTCCAAAATTCTATGGTTTGCCCAAAATACATAAACCCAACATTCCATTAAGACCAATAATATCATCAATTGATGCTCTTAATAGTAAATTATCACAATTTATCACAAATATTTTAACTACTTCATATGATTGTGATAATATCTATTATACAAAAGACACTTTCGCATTTGCTGATTTCATAAAAAATATGAAATTACCAGAAAATTATGTTCTAATTAGCCTTGATGTTGTATCATTATATAGCAATATTCCATATAATTTAATAATAAATAGCATAACATTACATTGGCCTGAAGTTTCTAAAAAAAACTACATTAAATAAAGAACAATTTCTGAATATAATAGAATTAATTTTCAACTCATCTTACTTCAAATTTAACAATCAATATTATAAACAAATCTTAGGCACACCAATGGGATCTAATTTATCTCCAATTTTATCCCAATACGTAATGGATGATCTTCTTGATAATTGCATACCCAAATTGAAATTCAAATTACCTTTCATAAAAAAATTTGTTGATGACATAATAACGTCAGTTCCAGAAAATTCAGTTAATGAAATTTTAACAATATTCAATCAATATAATTCAAATATTCAATTCACAATAGAAAAAGAAAAAGATCAAAGTGTTCCATTTCTAGACACATTATTGATGAGATCTAATAACAATAACATTATAACTGATTAGTATACAAAACCGACTTATTCAGGAAGATACATCAATTTTCACTCATATCACCCTCAAAAAATGAAAATAAATCTCGTTCTTGGATTAAAAAATAGAATTTTCAAAATATGTCACCCTTCTTTCTTTCAAAAGAATATAAAAAAAATTATTCAATATTTTAAAAAAGAATTCATATCCTGATTGGTTTTTAAAAAAATTTCTTTTCAACACAATACAAATTCAAAACAATGATGCGTCTTTTGATGATATAATAAATCCTATAATAGCTATTTATATAACAAGTACATAAAGTAATGCTTTATTGTACGAATAATTTTATGGCCGAGCGAGCTTGCGAGCGAGGCTATTAAATAATGAGTCAATAAAGCCTGTTTATGTAAGCGTTATATATATGATTTTATGTACGATTACGACTGGTTTTTGTTAAAAATTTAAAAAATTTTATGAAAAAAGTAAAATTCGCGTAGGTATACCTGTTACACCTTGGAAGGTTGTCAGGACCTGTTTCACCTTGGCAGATTGTCAGGACCTGTTTAACCTTGTTAGGTAGACCAGGTAGGCAATAAAGTAGCACTTTATTTTACTAGTAAAATAAAGTAGCACTTTATTTTACTAGTACAATAAAGTGCTACTTTATTGATGCAAAAGTGTTCTATAAATAGCACTTTATTGATCAATCGGACATAAATAATATTTCAAATACAGTCAATTCAAACTCAATAAATGATAACATTGATAATTCAGTTCCACAAAAGCATCCAGAAATTCAACAAATCAATAAAATTTATTATTTCTCACTGCCATACATAAAAGAATTATCAAAAAAATTTGAAAAAATATTCAATGGAAATGTTAATATTAAAATTTGTGGCAAACATTTTTTTAAAATTTCAAATCTCTATTCAAAATTTAAAGATAGAGATGAGAATTTAAAAAAATCAGGGGTAGTTTATTCCATTAAATTAAATGTAATGATTGCGATAAAAATTACATTGGACAAACATCAACACTTTTAAAAGACAGTATAAATAGACATAAAAGTGACTATAAATTAAATAAAAGAAGTTGCAGCTTATCTGAACATATTATTATATTGGACACAAATCATATGTTTGATTTTTTAAATTGTAAAATTACCTTTGTTGAAAACCAGTTTTATTTCTTGACAAATTTCAATTCAATTTTCAAAATTTCAAGATAAAGCAAGAGGTTCAAAGAAAAGACTGAATTTCCAATAGATTTTCAACAATGGCTAATTCTATTAGTTATTTATGTATCAAGGGTACTAGGTAGATGATTATGCCCTGAGGGCGACAGTCTTACAAAGCCGAGGGCCTCTGGCCTGAGGGTTCGTAAGTCGCCCGAGGGTATATATATCTATTAGTACCCGTGGTGCATACAAACTTTTATGTCATACCAGTTGGTTGTGAATAATAAATACTTGAGAAAAAAGTGTCACTTCGCAAATTGTCATCATTTTTTGACAAAAATAATATGTTTATAAGCGTAAATTTATATTTTGTTAATAAAGAAAGAGTTAATTGAAAACTGTTTTTTGCGTCTTTATGCCCGCGCGGGCCATAATGTGTACTTTATACCCGCACGGGCATAAAGTAATGAATTATGTAGATGGTATCTAAGGTATAAAAACACAATAATGTATTGGTATGACATAAAATAAATTAACTAATTTTACACGTAAGTTTTTATAGATATTTTATATTTTCAACAATTTTATTTCGCTTTATACTTTTAGCCTTGATAAAGGAAACAATAAAATTTCCGAAAGCTCGGCGTTTGTGAATAAGTAGTTTTATTTATGCCAAGACTGCATCCCAAGAATCATCTCACCTAATAAACAAGCCAGTCAAGAATTTTTACATCTATAACAAGATCCATACATTCTCATTACAATACAAACAGCAAGCATATTTTGAACGACCAAACTTATTTTTTACAGCAAAATCGTTAAATGAATCGTTCCAAACTTTTGGTGCCTCTATGAGTCCATACAGTGCTCTATTTAATTTTAATACATGTGTTTTGACTCTTGATCCTAGTGGTGCATAAATGTATATGTCACTCTTTAATTCTCCATTCAAAAAAGCAGTAGGAATATCTAACTGTCATATTTCCAAGTTCTTTTGCACTGCTATAGACGTTAATAATCTTATTGTAGATATTCTAGCAACTGGTGAATATACTGGATTAAATGGATCCTGCTCCTTTATCTGAAATCCTTTTGCAACAATTCTGGCTTTTTTAATACCGTCTTCCTTTGTCCTAAATACCCATTTTGTCGGAATAGCAGTCTTTTCACCTGGTAAATTTGCTTCTGTCCAAGAATTGAATTTTTCATGAGAATTTAATTCTTTTTCGATAGCTTTTCTCCATTCTTTTATTTTTATCGCATCTTTGTACTCTACTGGTAACTGGACCACTGTGATCTGTAGATATTAAGCAATGCATTGTAGATCTCATAAGCATTTAGATATTTTGGTTTATTAATCCGTCCACCTCTAAAAGTTTCATCCGTTGTTGGTATAGTTTCTTCTAGATTCTCATGACTATCCAGTTCTTCTCCATTACTATCATTTGATTCACTTCCATCTTCATAAACCTCAATCTCAATATTGTTTTCTCCTTCTTCTATACCTAGTTCTTTCTCAATCTGTATTATTATAACTTTTTTGTCATTATTATTTTTATTTTCCAATATATTATTGTAATTTGTCTACTTTTCATTAAACCTAACATCTCTTGAACCAAAAATCATATTCTTCTTATAATCCCATAATCGATATCCTGCTCCGCTATATCCTTATGCCAACTTGGTCATTGGATTGACGGCAAACTATTCACAGTAGATGAGTGTTTGAGCATTCATTTTGTAGGTTATTTCAAGTACTTCGAAATGGTATCGAAGCAGTATGCGAAAAAAACCTACCGGTTTCACGGTATTCACAAAAAACCAAAAACTACCCCCCACTTTTGACCTTTGACCAGCCATTGTGATTCACCTAATCGTCCTATGACCTTGATTTTATCATCATTAGATAGATAATGTTATTTCCCACAAATATGATCTTTCGGACTTGACGGTACGGGCAATAGCACCGAAGATAAGGAATTAAAACGAACTCAATCCTACATAAAGAGGGGGTAGTATCTTCCCCCACCCCCTCGAATACGAAAACTCAGTTTTAGACTCAGGACATGCCCCCGAACACACCCTCAAAATTTCAGCCATTAAGTATTTTTTATTAGTAAAATATCCCTATTTACTGTACTATTGCAGCTCGGGCCGTTACTGTTTTACCAAGGAGCGTGGAGTGGATGACTCTACCTTGAAGCATGCAGTCTATCCATCTACAGCATGTATCATCAATACCTCGTCGGCGTAGAGCTCTCATGATTGTCTCAAAAGAAGTGCTGTGAAACGGTCCCTTTATATCAACTTTCAACATATACCTTCCTTATTTTCCAACATACTTTCTACCCGCTGGACGAGGTGATGTAGTGCTGGTTCAGTTGAGGTTCCTGCTTTGTAAGCATATTGGTACTGATGTATTGGTCTGGTAGACAATGCACCACCCCGAATGTGGAGCTCAAGCAGTTTTTCTAGAGCCTCCAACAAAAATGACATGAGGCTTATGGGTCTCAGAGCTTTGGCATTGTCCAGTCCTATTTTGCCAGGTTTGGGGATAAAAACAACTCTGATTTCTTTCCAGACTTTGGGAATAGATTTAGTCGCAAGTTTGCTCCAAAAATAATCCAGGAGCCTGGAGTATCGCGTGCTGTTGCCTTTTTGAAGTAATACTGAATAAGAACATAGAACTGGATGAACTTCATGGGAATACTCAGGATAATGTAATCATCTCTATTGTCTGGATGTATGTCTTGATGTCTTTTCTTCCCATAAACCCTATGCCTCTATGCCGTCTTTGCTTCACTTCTGAGAGCATTTCTTCCCATCAATTTTTGTACCAAGTTCTACAATGTTTTCCTCTATGACCCAGGTTGTGATTTCACAGCTTTGCGTTACTGCCTTATAAGTGAAAAAGATATATATATTTTTCTTCTTCCATTTGAAACTGCCTAAGACATTATTTGGATTGTAAGTATTTCGCTTTGGAATCGTAACGTTATTTTGAAATTGCAACTTAGAACTGATGTTTGTGACGTTGGTATTTATCCCAACACTATTAAAAAGTATACGCTCCATGATCTCAATTCTAAAATTAAGATTTATTCATGATGTTGATGGTCTGGAAAACAGTATTAAATCACGATTAAAACATTTTTAAGCTTCCAAAGTTATTTATGACTCTACGCGTCAATGGTGCAATGAATACATGAAATATGTGACAAGTTGGCCGATGGCTGCTTATGGATAAGTAATGGACTGTTGCGGATCCATTATAATAAATCATGTATAGATATTATACGAGCTGCAGCGTGAATAATAATAAAATCATGATAGAGGAAAAATTATTCTCTATTTATACTAAACACCCTGTTTGCATTGGCATTTATTGAATTAATGTACCTACTATGACACGCCCGCTTGCCAGTAATTGTTATTGTTTACCGTTGTCGCAATGGGATTTGAATTTTAATTGCTTAAAATTATTTTATGCAAATAATGATTTGGCCGCAGTTTATTTCATCGTTTTACTAACAAATTTTCCTATTTTTTAGCAACGATTTTTGAATACACAGAAAAATTTCCAAAAAAGATATATTGGAAACCTTTTTAGTTTGGCGAAAAACATTGCTTTTTATTTCAAAGGGCAACAAATTTGTAGCAGAACAGAACATTGCAAAGGCCCGATATTCCCTTGGGGTGTGTACGAACAGTAACAAATCGTGTCCCAACACGGAAAAGGGTGGACACTATATCAAGTAGGAATTTATTAGTGCGTGACGGTCTGAATGACTGAAGAATGCCTTGTGAATCAACTACAATTAAAATGACCAAAGTTACCTTTGAAAAAGTCTTAGCCTATATCTCTCTGCAACATGCAAATTTTAAATTCAAAACATAAGCACCTTACAGCGATAGATTTAGATAACATCAAATTCTATAGCCTATGCCAAGGCGAGGAATTTTGTAATTTCTCTACATTAACTTATAACGAAATTTATAGGTAATCTCCGATAGCAGATTATGCTTTACTATAATCTGTTTCCATAAATAGTAACAATCTCGTGTAGTTCAGTATTTATAGTTTATAATATGAATTCAACTGCCAACTTTTAGAATCGACCTGAAAGAGGCAAGCACGAAAGCATTACAAATTCCGTCTAAAATTTCAAAACTTAGGCTAGAAAATACTTCTCTTGAAGCTTTGTTAAAATATGCATCTCTATTTTAGGCACGCGAGTAATTTTATGAACAAAAAAAATTAATTTTTATTAAAGCACCGGATAATATCAAATAATTTTGCTATTGTTCATCAAAATACTGAATGCTGTATAAAGCTACAAGCTGGTACTAATTACCGATTAGTTTCTATGGAAGCATTGTTTTGAGTTAATCATTATTGGTAAATTTCAATAATAAACTACCACACTGAACAAAATAAAATATATTCTATCAGGAAAATAAATATAGCTTTAATTGACCATTTCCTTAGTTTTTCAATTTAGTACCTTGGGTATATAAATTTATGTAGCGTATCTAGCAAATTGGCTTCCGGAAATTCCTAGCGACAAATCCCTAATAATATTAGGACGTCGCTTACAATCAAATTTGTTTGGTCTGATTAAATATACATGCAAATCGGGATTAGAGCCCATATTTAATCAAGGAAACATCTAATCAACCTGAGCTTGTTTTATGACATAGAAGAAGCACCAATTTATTATTTCAGTTTAACGTAGTTTTGTAAGGATAGGTTTTAGTTGGTAGTATTATGAAATATTCCTACAGATTATTATTATTTTTTAAAATAATAATTATAATTTGCTGCTTTAAAACTAAATCAAAAATTTTCTTCAGCGCGAAAAAGCCGTTAGTGGAAAATTGCGAGATTGCCATTTAATCCCGAGGGCTAATTCTGTTAACCTTTTCCTCCGGCTTCTGGTTTATTTTTAGAGTTGAAGTCATAATCTTAAAGTTTAACGGCAAATAGGGGGATCAGGGGGTGGACAGTGAAATAGTTAGAGCTATAAATTTTAGTGCTTTTTGAAATACTCAAACTAATTGCGAATATTTTACTGGCGCAATTGAAGTTATTCAATCCATAATGCAATAGTATATCATTATAATCATTTACAAAATTCTAGAGCAGAACACCCTCCAGCGGTCCTAATTAGTTAATTGAATAATTTAATAGGAAATGTAATTAGTAATTATCAATGAAAGCGCTTTTGGCAATTCCAGGTTACATCGAATAAAATAAATAGAAAAATTGCTACACAACCGAAAAATGGAAATTCCAAAATTGGATGCCATAAAACTAAAATGCCCTATTTCAGTCTGTTCTACGTATTCTCATTATTTCAAAGCCAATTCTAGAAAACAACATCATATTTATGTTTTCTTATGTTTTAAAGTTTGCAAAGATTTATGTGCTCATTAAATTTATGGAGCTCGTATACCACTACTTGGCAAATGGAAGGCCGTAAATAAGGTTGGGCAATATCTGATCAAAATAATACTTTCAAGGAAAAATGCTTATTGTACCGGGTGCCACCTTTTGAAATAAAAATTGGTTTAATTTAAAATGAGAAAACTCTGAGCTTGTATCCCTTTGTATATTCTCTTACAAAGTTGACGAAAGATGTTTCGGTTTAAGACAACAAAGCATTGTTTTGCTTAGACAATTCATTTAACGTTTCAGCCAACACCATTAGCGGTAAAAGGGGATAATTTAGCAACCCTAGTAAAGTGGCTTTTGGGACGTCCAAATGTCATCCATTGTCCCAAACAAATTAGTCAATTTTTTGACTTAAACTCATTTAGCATAAATGAATAGGGGCCTATTTTGAAATAGGGTTTATTAAGTGGATTAACTGAAAACTACTTACACAAAACATGTAGGAATATTTGTTGTTTAACATCCTCGCCAACTCCATTACTAGCCACACACTGATAAATCCCAGCCTGATGTCTATCAACTTTATCCAAAACCAACGTCGGTGTAGTAACTGTCTGTTCACCACCAGGAAGTATATTGTTTTTCCTGGACCACGTAACTTTTGGCACCGGATTCCCTGACGCTTTGCATTCCAGACGCACGGACGCGCCCTTTTTCACCTCGACGCGTCCATTAGACGTCACGGTGGAAATTCGTGGTGGCACTGCAAGAACAAACAAAAATAAGTAAGAAAAATGTGAGAAACGAACCGGTAAACGTTTGCTTATTCTTCACAATAAGACGACAATTATAAATACTTTGAAATAGTATATTACAATCCGAGACGGTAAATTAGCTATTTAGCTATTACTGTCGAGAGATTTTATAGTTTATGAAATATATCACGCGACAGTAATTCAATTTCCTGTCGAGCATAGTATACTATTTTATTTTTAAACATAATTTTTTGCCAATTTAAATTAGAAATTAAATTGAATGTGAATGTAGCTTCATGCTATTTGTTTAAATTTTTTGTCATTGTCATCAATTTTGAAAAAAAAAAAAAAAACTTGACAATACCTGCCACATAATAGCTATTTATGTACCAAGGGGATTATGTAGATTATAATGCCCGAAGGCGAAACTAGCCCGAGGGCCTTTGGCCCGAGGGATATATTTCGCCTGAAGGGCATTATAATCTTAAAATCCCTGTGGTGCATACAATGCTTTATTTTCTACTCAACACAATGTTCTTTCATCAATTTATTATTAACAAAATCAGTTAAATTTCTGTGACAGAATATTGTTTTGTATTTTGACATGTACCTGTACCTGTGACCTGTACCTAAAAACGAAATAAATTAACATATCTATAAATATCTCATAAGGCAAGGTAACGGTGGTGGTCGTGTGGGTTAACGCGCTGGACTACATGGGAAACGTTGATGGTAGACCGGGTTCGAATCCTGGCTAGAACGAAAATTATTTTCGGTCAGACATCTGCCTAGGGTAAAGTGCAAATTAATGAAACCACAACAACAAAAACACCTCAGGGTATTATAAGCAGGCGTTATAGATCATAACGCCCGCAAAAGCGGGCGTTATGGATGAGGTTGTTAAAGGTATGTTAACGTATTTCGTTTCCTAGGTATTATGGATCTATAATAGTTAAGTAGAAAATAAATTTAATGAAATGAGGACGGAAAGCGAGGACGGGAAATGAGGACAGGAAATGGAGCAGGGAAATGAAAAGATAGTAAAGTAACATTTTCAAATTTTTAATAAGTCTGTTATGTCAACATTACATATGTACAGGGTGTTCATTTTAAAACTTACCACCTCTATTACCTCGGAGTTGAAAATTTTCTAAAAATCCCCGAAATACGTCAACCATAATTTGAAGGGGGATGAGTGTTTATGCAAAATTCACCTCCTCCCTTCCTTCCCCCTAGCCCCCAGAGCCACCACCTAGAAAATCTTAAATGGGAAGGGGGGTCAAGTGATACATACATCATTTTGGAGGTTTTTTAATTCCATACATTTTGGTACTAAATTTTAATACCTAAGTTCAACTGTTTTGGAAATATCGAAAGTTAAAAATTGATTTTTTTGCAATAGGCTGTAAAACCTAAACGGTTAATTTTAGGGGAAAACCGATCTCACATTCTTGTCTTAGATTTTGATAAACTATCATTTGACACCAACTTTAAATTTAACCGGAGATTAAATTTAATTGGAATTTTTAATCATGGATTAAATTCGAAGTTCGTGTCAAATGATATCTATCTAAGAAAAGAATGTGAGATCGGTTTTCCTCTAAAATTAACCGTTTAGGTTTTACAGCTTGTCAAAGTTGCTTGTCAATTTTCAACTGTGAATATTTCCAAAACATTTAAACTTAGGTATTAAAATTAAGTATCAGAATGTACATATGGAATTAAAAACCCTCCAAAAGATCTATCACTTGATCCCACTTCCCATTTAAGATTTTGTAGGCTCTGGGGGCTCGGGGGTTTACAGAGGAAAGTGAATTTTTGCATAAAAACACCCTCCCTCAAATTATAGTTGACTTGTTTCAGGGATTTTTTCGAAAACTTTTCAACTCCGAAATAATAGGGGTTTTAAAATGAACACCCTGTATATGGTTAAAAACAAAGATATCAGTTTGTCTCGATTTTCAGAAAATGTGCTTCATAAAATTGAAACAGCTTTTCATTATATGTACCTATGTACTTGTTTTTTCTAGTTTTGCACCTATAGCCACTCTCAACCAATGTTTATCAACTGAAATAGTAGGTAGTTAAATTCACGATCGAGTTTGAATTTTGATCGTTATTTTCACTCAACTTATTTTCTGTCAACTATCAAATAATGATACATGGCATTTAGATTTGACATATAAAAATATCATGGCGTTTCCGATTGGTAGATCTAGAGTGGAACTAGTGCAATTTTTTTTATCCGTCTCTTTTTCTTCTACATGTCGATTAAAAAGATGCAAATACACTTAGTGCGCATTGAATCTACCAATCGGAAACGCCATCGCAGATTCGGATCTTTGAATTTTGAATTTCGAATTTTTGTGTGAAATCACTTCAGTTTTTGCCGTTTTCTGCAATATTTTTTGATATTTTGTTATATTCGCAATCGGTTTTTTGGTTTTTTATGTAGTGTTCTGTGCCTGACATTAATTAGTTAGTACGATCTGACATACGGGGAAAAAAAAGCTATTCGCAGCCTGAATACAGACAAGAACATGAAGTTAGAATTTGTCAAAGATTGTCGTTTGTTTACTTTTTCATTTGTGCATTTTTTAGTAAAAAAGACAAAGAAAAAAAGTACTGAAAGGTGCGGGTCAGTAGAGCTGATTGCAACCTTGAAGTTATACTAAAATCTATTAAGATAATAGAGAGTTATTGGAACTAATAAATACTGCCTCGCAGATCTACGTTATTTTATTAGTCCATCAGCACTATTTTTCCAAGAAAAAAACAGTTATTGGAAGTCTGTAGTAGGTACTATAGTCCAAGAGCCCAGAGCCGCCAGACACAACTTATTTTCTAAAGGACAGAATATGTGGGATTGTGTAGCACTTATATGTACTATGAACGTAAGGTCCGTTTCACCAGGGTTCATACTTGACCTTGAAACTTGAAAAAAAGGGTTGTCGTAGATTAATTCATATGACACATTCAATTTTTTGACAAATAAAAATGAATGACTTTTGGTTTAAGAACCGACGAACCTTTTTGACGTCATTGATTTGTTTCAGTCAATTTTTATTTGTTAAACAAGGAAGGCAAATGCTGGTGGCAAGTACAAACCCTGGCGAAACAAACTTTATGTATATTCGCTAAGTTGGGTAGACGGCCAATTAACCGACACCAGGTGCGAAAGCTTAAAAAGTACTTTAACTTTTTTCTAACGCTTGATTTTTATACATGTTATTGGGGAGACTATTTCATAACTACGTGTGCTCAGCCAGACCAATCGCACCGGCCAAACATCCCCCCAGACGTAATAATAGTTTTTCCGTGAGTGTGAGCGCGAGGGTACTATGCATGCGTTTGAGAGTGAGCGAGATATCTATTTCCCCCTCTTAAACTTACAGTCTACTCCAGGCTAGAGTAGAAATGGGATTAGGTTTTTCCCATTATGGGAAAAACCGTTATTTACAAATAACAGTCAACTGGCCGTCTACCCAACTTAACGAGTATACATACGTTCATAGTACCTATAAGTGCTACTCAATCCCACATATTCTGTCCTTTAGAAAATAAGCTGTGTCTGGCGGCTCTGGGCTCTTGAACTAGGTACTAGATTATTACCTTATTTTGTATTCATAATTTTGACAGCTGATAGCTATGTTTATAAATTTCAACCTCAAAAAGTGTTTATTTTTGTTTGTGATTTTCTGCTGATACTCATTTTTTGATGTTACCCACAGTAAAATGGAAAACTATTGTATAAAATAAATTTTCTAAGTAAAATTACGTCATTGTCAAAAAGCAAAACATTAAAGTCGTCCAAAATGTCAGAAATTTGAAATAAGGGAAGCTTACTGCCTCGCACTAACCAGACACAAATAAAGACAAGCAGTAACCTTATCAAGGGAATTCTTATTTTTGGACCCAAATGCGCATGCCTAGATGTCAAAATAAAGTTAATTTAAATATTGCTTATCCTTATTGCACGTCCAATAACTCTCTAATTATTACACCGTTAACAGTATTTCTAAAGAAAGTCGAAAGTGAGGTTAAACGTGCCTGCTATGTATTGCACAAAGTGTTAAAACGGAGAACAAACGTATCTTCTGTGATTGCTGCAAAGTGGCCTTTCACCTGTCTGAAACCTGTGCAGAGCTTTCGGGATCAGAAATCAAAGCTGCGGTGCTTCAGAAGAGGTCTCTTATGTTCCTTTGTTTGGAATGTCGTGATACTTTTAAATCTGCTCCTATGGTAATTAGGAAGGTCAACATGTAGAACTGTCAAAACCTGTCATTTGTTTTGGTAGAAAAAAAACACTCTAATCTGATTCTTTCTCGTTTTAGGGTAGTTTATTGGTGATAAAACATTGAACAAAGTTCATGCACGTCACATTTTGGCAGGTGTCAGAATCTGTCAATAGCTTTAATTCAAAAGAGAATCAAATCTAGTTCTTTTCCAATTTAAGTTAGGCTTATTTATGATAACGCATGAGAAAACATTATAGGTAGGTACGCAGGTTTTAGATTTTGACAGAGATGTCATTTTTTTTTTTTTTTTAATTTTTGAATTCAGAATTTACATACAAGGTTAAAATATCAAATGACATCATAAAATATTGAAAACTGGAAAAGATGAGTGTTGCCGTTTGGCAAGGTTTTGACAGCTGTCAAAATGGTTGACATTTTTCGACATAACTTGGTCGACTTAGCGGAAAGAGATTTTTTGTTCATCAAAATCTGCCATAGTTACTCTGATTTTGAATATAAGATTCCAATATTTGACAGCTAACCACGCCTCACCTTTCATATATACAGGGTTGTTCATGGTAAAAAATGTTGCTTACGGCATCCCCAATAACATATTTACATTTCATCCAAATATCACGGGTAACCAATTTCTATTTAAATATTGCGGGTCCTTTGTTTGAACAATATTTTGAGACTACACTCCTAGCAACCTAGATATAGATTCAATAGTTTGTCATAATACACCAATAAATCATTCAGAACATTTTGATTTTGCACAAATTTCTATGGAAGACAACTTTTTTGAAATTCAAAAGCTGCCAAATAAAAACTTCATAGGACCTGATGATGTTCCAAATATGCTTTTAAAAAACTCTATTTGTCTGTTAGTCAAACCTCTAAACATTCTAGTACCAGTTCACAAAAGTGTATAAAATGTATAAAAGTGTGTGTATTCAATCATGCATAGGTAAACTCTTTGACAGTTTGATTGGTGATCAGCTTAAGTGGACATGCCAGAATATATAGTAAATAAAAACCAACATGGCTTTTGTGCTGGTCGGTCTACAACGTCAAATTTGCTTCTTTATCAAAATAGAATACTTACAGCTTTGGAAAACTTTGAACAAGTAGATGCTTTGTATACAGATTTTTCCAAAGCATTTGATCGTGTAGATCACCACAAACTCTTGAGGGAGCTTTTCAGGTTAGGTTTTAGCGAAAGGGCTCTCACATCGGCTGGTAGTTTTCTGTCGGGTCATCAGCAGAAAGTCAAAATTGTTTCTTTCCTTTCTGACTCTATTTATGTCAAGTCAGGTGTATCAAAAGGGGGCCACTCTTCTCCCTTGCTTTTTAACTTATTTGCTAATAGTATTTTTGAATGTTTTAATAACAGTGTGGGGCCGGCATTTGCAGACGATTTTAAAGTATACAAGGTAATAGATAGTTAAGATGATCAAAAATGTCTGCATCTCGACAGATTATCAAACTGGTGCACTGAAAACAAGCTCAGTCTGAATGTCAGCTGTCACATCAGCTTTTTTAAGGGTAAGAAAAAGTTTGACACATCTTATTCTTTAAATAATGTAACTCTCTCTTATGTTTCTTAAGTCAGAACAAAACAAAAATAATTTAATGAAGGACAATCTTAGCAATTTAATACAAATAACTTGAAACTATTGAGTGGACGAAACAACAATTTTCAATCATTATTTTTTTTATCCCATTTTGACGTTTAAAAATGACATTATTGAACGCATAATAAGAAAGGTAAGTATATGTATAGTGCCCGCGGAAAAGTCCGCACCATATGGGAAATTTTTTTATTGTTCATCCTCACTTCAAATCGGTTTTTGGCATTAGGTTATGCATGACTGAAAACCAAAAAAACACCTAAAATTTTTGACTCGAGACTTACTTCACACCTGTCAAATGCCATTTGAAAATTTCAAACAAGGAAAAGTGGCATTTTTATGAAAAATATGAAAAAATTTTATAAGAAAATATTGTTCCAAATGAGATTTAGAGTCTAATTTGATATTTTTGCTTTGAAAAAAAAATATATTTTATTTTTATTTTTTTTCGAATATCTACGGAAAAATATTATTTTTAGGATTTCTTTCGTGACCATTCCTCTAAAATAATTAGTTTGTATCTGACTAATGGTTTTTCAAATCCTAATAATCTAATTAAGAGTTTAAACATCAAAAAGAAATATTTCTATTAAAATCTTGATACGCCTCTGGACTATTTTAAAAATTGTATGCTCTGAAATATATTTTTTTCAAAGCAAAAATATCAAATTAGACTCTAAATATCATTTGGAACAATATTTTCTTATAAAATTTTTTCATATTTTTTATAAAAATGCCGCTTTTATGTTTGAAATTTTCAAATGGCATTTGACAGGTGTGAGGCAAGTCTCGAGTCAAAAATTTTAGGTGTTTTTTTGGTTTTCAGTCATGCAGAACCTAATGCCAAAAACCGATTTGAAGTAAGGATGAGCATAAAAAAATTTCCCATATGGTGCAGACTTTTCCGCGGACACTGTATGTTTATCAGCTGGGTGATTTAAAATATTTTTAACTCACTCTCGGTCTTTTAAATCACTCTGCCAGTACAAAAGTCTGCTACAAATACAAACAAACAACTAGCTATACCCTAGCAACTACCAGTTTCAATAGGTATAAGACTAGCGCTCGCTGAATGAATTATTGTTTTTATAATTTGATTCCTATTAAGTACTTAATTTTTTAAACGTCCATCAAAATGGAATAAAATTTTGTATATATCACGTGAGTTAAAATGTTTATTCATTCGAAGAAAATTAACCCACTCGCTAGGGCTCGTGGGTTAAACTTTGTTCTCATGAATTAACATTAATTTAACTCACTTGGTGTATAAATAACTATTTTGAACTAGTTTTCTGGAAACATAAATTTTTTATATTTTCATTTCATGATAATTATATGACCAGCGACTGGTAATGAACTTATATGACAAGTATATTGAGGTACAGGGTGGCCCAAATTCGAGCTTCATCATTGGGATCTCGGTAACCGTAAGAGATACGGGGTCGGTTAAATTATGGCAAAGTTGCGCAATTTTACGACCAATAGAATGCTGTTTTGAAACTACAAAGATTCCGAATACTTCCGGAGATATTCGGAAAAAACCGAAATTTTGTAAAATCGTTTTTATTTTTTCCCGGGCTTATTTGAAAAGCAATTTTAAAATAAATGCCCTTCATCTTTGTCACTTTTTCCCCTTGAAGAAGATGGTGCTACTAAATTTAAATTTCGACGTTTCGTCTTCAGGCGGCCATCCTCAACTTCCTTTAAATACGGACCTGGATTTTCTATTTGCGATTTTGTCATCTTTGGGCATCCTAAAACCGATACTGTTTATAATTTTTCAATAACACAGTTAAAAAAGCAGGTCCGTATTTAAAAAAAATAAATTGATGATGATTCCAGAGGAACGAAACGTTGGATTTTGAAATTTAATACCGCCATCTTGTAGAGGAGAAAAAGTGACAATGGGAACGTAAAATTAGTTTTTCACAATCTTTTTAAATGAAATCAGGAAAAAACGAAAACTATACGAAAAAAAACATGAATTTCTCGTTTTTCGTAAATTTTTTCCTGATTCCATTTAAAAAGATTTTGAAAAACTATTTTCACATTCCCATTGTCACTTTTTCTTCTCTACAAGATGGCGGTATTAAATTTGAAATCCAACGTTTCGTTCCTCTGGAATCATCATCAATTTATTTTTTTTTAAATACGGACCTGCTTTTTTAACTGTGTTATTGAAAAATTTTAAACAGTATCGGTTTTAGGATGCCCAAAGATGACAAAATCGCAAATAAAAAATCTAGATTCGTATTTAAAAAACGTAAGTTGAGGATGGCCGCCTGAAGCAGAAACGTGGAATTTTAAATTTAGTAACACCATCTTTTAAAGGGGAAAAAGTGACAATGATGAAGTGACATTTATTTTAAAATTGCTTTTCAAAAAGCCCGGGAAAAAATAAAAACGATTTTACAAAATTTCGGTTTTTTCCGAATATCTCCGGAAGTATTCGGAATCTTTCTTGTTTCAAAACGGCATTCTATTGGTCGTAAAATTGCGCAACTTTGCCATAATTTAACCAACCCCGTATCTCTTACGGTTACCGAGATCCCAATGATGAGGCTCGAATTTGGGCCACCCTGTACATTGTAATATATTTTTATTTTTTTTGGAATTTGGTGAATCTGATTGAGAGTTAACCTCTTTTTGATTTGATCTAAAGTGTTTTATATTTTAAAATTATTTGACTCTTGATTTTTAACCTCACTGTGAAATATATACTATTTTGATTTGAAAATTGCTTCAGTGTTTTATTGGTTTAACCTATGTCAAGGTTTGGTTGAGTTTTATGCCTTATTTATTTCCTTTTCAGAATTATCTATTACCGTTTGCTGATTATTTTGTTTCAGGTGTGTTTCTGAATTTTCACACTTCGATATTCTATGTAATTTAATAATTTACTTTTTTCTATAAATTCAGTGGCGCACTTGCCATTCTGTACTTATCAAACTATTGACCCACCCCTATTAATTATTCGCTGAGCAAACTGAGCATATTATGGGCCTCTTATTAATTCAATAACAAAAGGGTTACATTCTCCTGCATTATCTAAAAATTGCATTGTTCTAACTACATGTCATTTTTTCTACTCAATAATCATTTTTAAACAGTATATTACCCATTTTTTCTTTACTCAAGCAACCCTCAGAACTAAATTAAACATTTACGTCAACCTTTCCTGGATACCCGTGGCGCTTTTCTTTATCAAAGCGAGGGATTTAACTTAGTCTACGTAAACAAAAATATATTTTCAGCTTTAGGATGAGGTTTAAACGCAGAGAGAGATCTTCTTTGGTGGTTTTAGATTTCCAGTATCTTATTTTAAAAATAAATTAGACATTGATTGCTATTATTATTACCTATGTATATCAATCTTGAAGCAAAAATTAAACTTGTTAAAACTCCAATGTACCGTAGAATCAGTTTACGAAAATTAATTTGAAAGAACAATGGAGAACCATAAAGATCTCAAAGTTGGACCATTTAACATTTCTCTCGTATTTCAATGCTGACAGTTTAGAGCTGATAAGGCATGTTTATGTCAAATAATAAATTCACGATCATTTATTAACTACTCCAAACAAAATGTTTTCGGAAATTCAATGGACTGTAAACAAACATTATTCAAATAAAGAATGTTTTGGGAAGTAACGCACGCTTAATTAGTTTTGGTAATTAAATTTTGGAACTTTCAAGTTTCAATTTGCGTTTAACAAAATTTAGAATATTTCTGTTCCATCAGAGCAAAAGAAAATTATGTTTATTTTTTTTTGTAGAATAAATATTAATGAATATCATACAAATCTCGTCTTACATTCGTAATTTCTGTCCCAGCGAAGTCAAAGACATTTTCGTTTGAGAAAAAACAGACCGAAATTGACTTCGCAATTGAAGTTTCTGCTTTTATGTGTATCATTTTTTGTGATAGCCAAAAAATTAGAGAAATATCAGAAGATAGGTAGCTATAGTATAATATATAATATGGAACAAAGAATTAAGAAATAGGTTTATAAATCTGGCAAAGAAATTCTTTTCCAAAGAGAAATAGCGTTTTTTACCCTTGACAGTATAAAATATTAAGCAAATTTTCTAAATGAGGCAGCAAGAAAATGTAAAGAAGTTTCATTGTTTCAGGGAAGAAATACTTTCATTTACTTTAAGATTTTGGAAAGATATTCAAATTAAATAAAAGTTGCTTTTGAAGTTATAATTTTTGTACAAGTGACGTACAAAGCTTTTATTATATTTTTACTATCTTTCTGTCTCTGATTTATATCTCTTGTAAATTGTTGGAGGCAGTTTCATAAAAGGAGATTGAAAAAGAGCCGCTGGCTTCTAATCGCCTTCTATTTTTTTTCACTTTCTGTTGGTCCACCGTGGCTTAATGCTCTCCATTACCACCTCTATAAAATTCAGATAAACGAGGAAATTTAATTGTCCTTTCACCACAAGAGGCAGGATTTTGTTAGTTAGTTTCTGAGGAAAAAACAAGAAGTCGACGATTTTGCGACTAAAACCATTTTCAGCGATGAGACACCCTTGCATTTGAATTTGTCAATAAACAAAATTGCCGTGTCTGGGGTTCAGAAAATCCTTAATCGGTACATAAAAGGGGAAAAAATCTACAACGAGTGACGGCTTTATGTGGATTTTCGAGGGGAATAGACGAACTTTCCGAAAACAACGCTTACAGTACAAACAAAAACAAACAACAAGAGTACTTTAGCAAAATTGATTCACATATGAGATAAATGAACCGGAAAACTTCAGGTTATGAAAAATAAGACTAATACAAAGTTGATTAAAAATAAAATCGGAGATATCAAAAGGAGGAAAGCTCATAATAACACAACAAAAAACACATTAAAAAAGAAGAGTAGGTACCTACTTAAACTTGAATATTCAGACAAAGGAAAAGGAGTGAGTTATATCTGGATCAGCAGCATCGAATGTCAAGCCGAGACCTAATATAAATATAGAAACAACAATTAGTTAGTTAGTCAGTAGTTAAATTTCAATCGCTCATTATTGTTCTCATTTAAATTCTTGTAAAATAAATTTTTTAAAAACAACTCTCGTCGTTCGTATAAGTTATTTGGCGCAGTTGGAGCGGATTTCCGGGAATTGATACGAATCGATCAATCAATTTCTCGTCACAGCGATTTACCGGAAAGTTTCTAAGCAGAGTGGATTTTTTCCGAACATTGAAAAATTCCCAGTCTATCGAAGAGCTGTGGAAGACCATTGATCAACCAATCATCGGAGGATAGGACCAAATCGCCTGTCTTCGCAAGGAGTTAGATTTTGAGAAGAACCACATCGCCCAATCAAAACTAAGTATCTTAGAGAGGAATGATGAGAGCAGTGTTTTTGCTTATATAAGTAGTGTAATTGATTAAAATTTTATGTCGATTAAAAACCTTTTAACAAATTTTGAAAACTTAGGAATACCGTCTTCAGCCGACACCGACTCTGATAGCGATACGGATTCATTGAATAATACCTTTATTTCAAATACTCCTTCAACTAATAATAATTCTAACATTTCACAATTTAAGCCAGAGTATTTTAACTGTGTCCCGACTTTTGACGAGAACTCAAACGAATTGAATATTGCTACTTGTCAGACATTAGACAGTTTTCGTTGTATTGCCAAATTCGAACGGTTAACCATAACGAATACGAAGACAAAGTCGCTATTTGACAGATCGTCAAAATAGTTTTCGTTCAATCCGCTTAACGTTAACGTTAAGTCGAATTCGACAAACATAACCTTTCTTTAATTGTTTGTATTTATATACGTTTTGTACTTTGTTTTAATTTCCTAGTACACAAAATTCATTAATTTTCCCTGTGTGCTTTACAAAATTGGCTACTACAAAAGCATAATTATAGATGTATCGTTATATGGGTTGTTGGCCCATACTTCTTCTATTAAAATAATAAATGATAAAGAGAAGTTTGTGTCCTATCGGTATCCAATGAAGGGGGGTGATTCGTCGGTTAGGACAAAAAATAAAAGGCCTGTTAAGTATTTGCCAACGTTACGCCCAAAAGTTTAGGGCTTCATCAGGGCTTGTACTTAAAAAATTATGTGGACAGAATTATAAAAAATAGTGCGAGATTTTCGGGATGGATCACTCGATTGCACATGAAATAATAAATAATATTGTCCTCATCCGTGAAACGATTTCTCGATCTTTTGAGGGAATTTTCGAAAACCAAAAACATTTAAAAACAAAAACAAACCACAACAAAAACATAGGAAATACGCATGCTTTCCGCTTTCGCTATGGTTTTGTCTTCCGTCCGTAAACTCCCGGCACTTATCGGTAACGATAACGATAAATGATAGCTCAAATGTCAAATTTGTCAAATAGCGGCTATCGGAATCGTTTTTAAAAGACAACGAAAACTCTCTATTAATAGATACCTTTTATAAAGCTGCAAGTCCCATCGATTTTCAAAATATCTACTTGTTGAATTCACTGATCGGTAAACTTTCAGGCCAAGCAAAACTTATCAATAACATTCAAAATGTCAGCACTTGGGATGATCTCAAAGACACCCTTCGCCGAAACTTTGCTGATCAGAGAGATGAGGCTTGTTTGGATAGGAATTTGGTTATGAGGAAACAATTACCCAACGAAAAACCAAGTCAATTTTATGACAATGTTCTACATATTTTAAATTTATTATGTTTATTTATTGATTCTCATGATGCAGCTAAAATTCTAAAGAGGAAGTTATACAACGACCTGGCCCTAAAAACCTTTTTGTCAGGCTTGAGGGAGCCTCTTGGTACTACAATCAGATGTATGCGACCTCAAAATTTGATGCAAGCTATTCAATTTGTCAGCGAGGAGCATAATGTAAATTATTTTCAATATCAGACTAAATCCGGTCCCAATACTTTCAAAAACAATAATAGTTTCTAAACTAACAATCAAACTAATAATTCCTAATCCAGTTTCAATCAACAAACTTCTCAATATGCTTTTAACTAGTTTTCCATCACAGCCTGTGCACGTCAGACACAATTTTAATGGACCACCACAAATATTTCATTATTTCGCAAGTTTTTGAAAAACCTGGCTCAAAACCAAATTATAACGGGCATTATGAATTCTTGCTCATGCCCTTTGGTTTAAAGAACGCGCCGGCTACATTCCAACGAGTTATGGATAACATTCTTCGCGGTATACAAAATAAAAAATGCTTCGGCCACCTAGACGAGAATCATTGTGTTCTCAAGTTCACTCCAGGAACACTCGGACAGACTAAGAAGTGTATTCCAAAGATTACGGGAATCCAACTTTAAAATTCAGCTGGATAAGTCAGAGTTTCTAAGGAAGGAAGTGGCCTATCTAGGGCACGTTGTAACAGCAAATGGTGTCAAACCTAATCCCGATAAAATTAAAGCTATCCAGGAGTTCCCCATTCCAAAGACGACGAAACAAATCAAAGGATTTTTAGGTTTATTAGGATATTATAGAAGATTCATGAAGGAATTTGAAAAAGTATTTAGCCGCAAACGTCATAAAATAGCGACTTTTTTAACCTCAATTCTTAATGTTTTTGTTACTTTTTTGTCCGGCCGTGATGTGAGCGTACAAAAAAGTGTACTTTTTTGTACGCGCACGGCCGAACAAAAAGTGACGTTACAGACATTTAATCAACCATAAACCAAGTCGAGCAATGTAATTTTACATTTTCCTACATCTAATCCTTTTTAACAATTTATTTCCTTGATTCCATCGTTTGAATACCATTTGCGGAAAAAATCGCATGTTTTATTCCGAGAAAAGCACGTTTTGTGGCTTGTCTAAAATTGTCTATCCCAAACATTTAGTTTCGCCACAAAAAGTATCTTTTTTACTCCGAATAAAACAATATACTATTTCAATTAAGTACATATATTGTTATATCATATCTATTTCTAAGTTATTTAATTCAACAAAGTCAAAATCAGTTTTCCGTCTTTTTCTCATAAACATGGAAAAATCCAAGACAAAAATAAAGACTATCATAAAAAAAGCAAGTTGCTTTATTTGATGGTCGCTTTTCCTAAAAGAGATATGGATAATATAGTTTCTACAGAATTGAATGAAAGAGTCCCCAATAAATTACCAAGTCGCAAGGGAAGATATTTTTCCGTCGGTAAAAACACACAATGCCCTTAGACTTTATGTTTATATGACATATTTGCACATTCCTTTTTTATTATTTTTTAAATATTGTGTCCCACGGTAAAAATATTAAGGTTTTCGTATATGAAATGACTGGGGATGTGTTTTAAAGAAGAACAACGAAGAAAATATTCTTAGAATATTACCTACCTGAAAAATTCAAAAGTCAATTTTTCATTGGCAATGACAGATTTTGTAATGTTTCATTTGAGAAATCTAAACATTTTCTAGATTGAATTATGTTTTAATATTCAAAAAAAAAAACATTAAAATTATAACCGTGCCTTCAATATCATAAAACCAACCATTTCCATAATAAAGATGACGATAAGAATATTTCATTAGCTTCTAAAATGCTAAAACGCTTTTTAAAAACAAAGTCTTGAAACAAAATTTAATACAATCAAGGTCCAGGGCTTTTAAAAGCCGAACGAAGGAAACATTAGGAAATTAAACAGAATTTTTTAGAATGGCTATAATGAGGATTTTATTTATGTTTAAATTATGATCCTTAAAATTCTATCTGAATATTTTATTTATTAAAAAGCTAGTTTTATCAAAGTATATTGATATTCGAAAACCTGAACTTTTCACAATAGATTCATGAATAATTTAAAAAAGTGAAGATTCTACACTTTTCAAAACTGAAAACAAATTAATTCTTTATGACAGTCGTGCAATTCTGTTCTCTCTGCTGCACGACTTTCAATATTAGTTACGTTCAAATGCATACGCTCTATCCGAAAAAGTTTTTGGACGTACGCCAGAGCATAAAAGTTATCACTTCTCATAGAGGACAGTCCATTATTCTATCCGCTATTGCATAAACCGTAAAATTTTCATAGTTTTAAAAAGTGGGACGGCTTTTATGGCTTTCGAAACTTTTTAATTAAAAAAATCAGAATCGTAAGTTTAGTAAAATTATGTTCTCACCTAAAATTTCGACAGTATGAGTGATCTCTTTCGGTTCCAAAGTGCCGATCTGACACACGTAATCGCCAGCATCTTGTGGACCCACTTCTTTGATCTCCAAACTGTAATCGGTGTTGAGAATCACTCTTGGATCTGGAGAAACCAGGGTTTTGCCCGCCGATAGCACGGCTATCCCTCTTTTCCAAACCAAAACGTACGGACCTGAAAAATAAACGGAATTGAAGAGAATTAGAAGTAGGCGGTGCTTCAACTTTTTTAAATGGAATTCAGTTTATGGTAAGTATGCGAAAAATATCAAGCTGAGCGAGATAATGGAACTTTTTCGTATTGGTCATGACAGTTGGGGTAAAGTGGCTTATAAATGAATAAAAGTTAATGAAATAGTAATTTACGTTACAAGGCCCGTTTAAAGTACGGAGTAACTGCAGTGATGTGTTTTATAATTGTAACAGTGGTGGATTTCATACTGTATTATTAAAACTATATTTTTTGGGCTTTTGTCGAAATCTTTGATTATTTTAAATATAGTACAACGGTCGAAATTTGATCGTGGCGCCATCTAAGACAAAGATTCCACACTAAACAGAAATTTTTGCTGTAATTTAAGGCGTTTTCTCGCGTCTCATATGCTTCTAAACATTTTTCAAAACTGGTTTAAAAAATGTCACCATGACGTCATAATTTCTCGGCGCGAGAAAATGGTTTGAAAACGTGGATTAGATTGTATTTCGAAAATGTTTGAACCAATTTTGACGTGACGTCATAGGTTTATCGCGAGAATGTACTGTTTCAAAACAGTTTTGAACCAGTTTCGAAAAAGTGAACGCGAGAAAACGCCTCTAGTGATTGACTATCTAATCGGCCGACCAAAATTCAGTTCGTGGGAAAACCCAGAATAGGAAAACCTATTATCTACTGATGAGATTATTTTAAATGTGGTTTGTTCCTCAGAGATTACGGTTTAAATCCATTCTCGCTAAAATTTTAAATTTTTCTTAGGCTGTTCTCCTTTTTCTTTCTGTCTTTGGTCTTTCTCTTCTTGTTTTTATGTTTGATCTTCGATCTTATTGTTTGTGAAAGTGCTACATGTCGGTGCGATGCTTCTTGTCCGGTTATTCTCCTTGCTTTCAATATTTCATGAAGTCCATCAACAGCATCAACATGTGATTTTATTGCTTGATCTATATCAGCTATTTGCCGGTGATGAAGTCAATTCTTAAATTGAACCAATCGCATGTTCAGAAAAATCACTAAGTGCAACTTGATCCCAGGCCCAAGTACTCCGGCTCCGGTCCCTTGTTCAGTTATCAACCCCATCAGTATACAATTTTATGGCGTTCTGCTGCATTGTAAGAATGGATGTGGTGTTTCCTCTCCATTCTTCTCTGCTTCTTATCACTACTGTGAAGCGTTTCTCAAAACTATATAATTTGTTCATCCTTGGGGAGCTCGAGAAGCGGAATACGCTTGATTAGACATGTCAATTAACTCCTTCCAAGCCAACCTTCGTCGCCAGCGCCCTTCCTCGTGATTCTAATTATTGCTCGTGTAGCAGCCCCATCCACCACGATGTGAAGAGGTGCAAGAATTACAATTGTCTTGAAGGCTGTTGTGGGAGAAGCTTTCATTACGCCCGTAATGCATCTGCCAGGCGCTGTAGTTTATTGAGAGCTGCTGTTATGTTCTGATTCTGAACTTCCTTGAACCAAACTATCGATTCATATAAAAGGGTTGGTCTTCATGGTGTACATCCATCTCAAGATCCCTGGTTTGCATCCCCAGATTTTGCCGGCAATGTTTCGGAACACGATAACAGCCCTTGTAGCCTTGGTTACAACTCCTTCAATGAGTTTGGATTCCATCGGTATGCCAAGATATCTCCCACCGGTTTAATAGTAGTTCCGTGTATTATGTCCTTCATTCTATAGAGTTTTCTCTTCCCAATAAAAGTCCCTACGGTGATGTTTGATGAGTTTTTCTTCAGTCCCACTGTTTGGCACTATTCCTCCGTTGCTTTGAGTCCAGTCTGTATGAGTTCACATTAGTTGCCATCGAAATTTTCTCTCGCTATGATGACGATGTCATAGGCATAGCCAACGCAGTGTAAGCCCAGGTTGTTCAGTGCTCCTAGTACCTTTTCCACCACTAAGCTGCAGATGGCACACTTAACCCTGGGGAGTGCCTCGAGTGGTGCTCACCTCAATAGACTCAGTGCCTACTGAAGTCTCTGTCGGCAGGGAATCTTCATGGAGTCGAGTAAAAGTTTATTAAAGGCAAAAACAGTTTTAATATAATTATTAACGTTATAAGGCCGATAAATAGCAAATAATGGCCGGGCTGAAGTTTGTGATCCGAGGCGATAGCCGAGGATCATAATGACATAATCCCACGAGTTTTGTAGTCATGTTTAAATGCACGTGTGATGTACAACGTTTTATCTACAAAGCGAAAAATGAGAACGTTTTTTCAATTATTTTCGTTTATTAGTCGTTGTCTACCTTAATTTTAAGTTTACAGGTTTAACTTTGACATTTGTCAAATCACCAAAAATGGTTCTGTTATAAATTCATAACCTAGTCCATAACACCACTGTTCTGTCAGTTTTGTTATGAGTTTCATGACATAACTCAAATACTAAAATCTGTTTTTTTTTTTAAGATAAAAGTCAAAATGACATTATGTTGGCAATACAATGTAAAATTGTCAATGCTTTCAAATTTTTATGTAGGAAAGGCTTGTGTTGCCAACATAGTTACTAAATTTTTGACTTGGGGAATTATCTTTAAAAAAAACAGACTTTAGAAAACTGATCATGTAAAAACGCCATAACCAAACGCTTGTAGATAATAGTTATTTACATTCCAAGTGCGTTTATGAACATGATTATGATAACGAGTGTGAAAGATTAGAACGACGAGGTCGTAGACCAGGTCGTTCTAATCACACGAGTTTTGTAGTCATGTTTAAACGCATGTGTGATGTACAACGTTTGATCTACAAAGGATGTTTTTTGAATTATTTTTATTTATTAGTAGTTGTCTACCTTCATTTTACCTTTACAGGTTTAACTTTGACAATTGTCAAGTCACCAAAAATAGTTGTGTTATAGATTCATAACCTAGCCCATAACACCACAAGTTGTGTTATGAGTTCATATCCTAGTCCATAACACCACTAGTTATGTTATGAGTCTTATGACATAGCTCAAATACTAGGAAAATGTAAAAATTCATAACCAAACGCTTGTAGATAAATATATTTCAACAAACCTTCTATTTAAAATAACCTAAACCTTGATTCTTCGCACACAAATAAGTTTTCTTCTTATGAACAGCTTGAGTCAGAGAATCCGCTGTTTGCTTTTCTGTAGAGACATATCTCATTTCTAATAATTTTTCACCTATCTTCTCTTCGAGAAAATGATGTCTTACATCTATGCGTTTGGTTCTTGCATGGTAAGCCCCATTTTTTGCTAAATTTATGGCGCCTCGATTGTCAATATTCAAAACTGTTGTCGTTGTACATTGCCCAAATTCTTCACCAAGTGCGGGTATTATGAAACTAGTTTGACAGATAACTAAAACTTCTGAAATTACTATGAGAAGTAAAGTCTTTTTTTTTTTCAAAGGTAAAAGTAAAAATGACATTATGTTGGCAATACAATGTAAAACTGTCGATGCTTTCAATTTTTTTTTTATGTAGAAAAGGCTTGTGTCAATCAGCATACACCTCGTTATTTCAAAAATTGTCCGATTCAAATGTTCTGCCTTGCCGTTCTGCTCAGCTGTTCTTGGCACAGTTAGCTGATGTACTATACCAGAGTCTTTCAAATTTTGGGACGCAGCACTGACATATTAACCCCCATTGTCTGTACGGATAGTCTTAATTGTTGCACCGGTCTGATTTTCCACTAATTTTTTAAAAGTATTGAAGTAAGCGAAAGTTTCTCCTTTCGTTTTGATAAAATATACAAAAATGTTATGCGTGAAATCGTCCAAAAAAGTAAGCATATACCGCGAACCTGCTAAACTGGTGACCTCAATAAGTCCACAAAGCTATGAATTCACTATTTCTAAAAATTCTTTAGTATGCGATTCACTGTCTTTAAATGGTAGCCTGTGGCATTTCCCTTTGACGTATATTGTATATTTCGCATTTGCATTCAGGCGGAGAACCTGTGAAATCTATTCCGGATGCCATACCATTTTTTACTTCATTTAAACTATTGAAATTTATGTGTCCTAGCTTACGGTGCCATAACATTGGATCTGCTGCTGCATGGCATGCTACATGTTCATCTTTCAATAATTCTAGTTTAAATAAATCTTAATCAATTGTCCCTGTTGCAATAATTTTTTCTGAGGAACATAAAATTTAATAATAAAAGATTTTTTAAGTAAATTTTAATACTTATATATTTCCACAATTTTTTTTTTTTTTGTTAAACTTTTAACATGTTTCGCTAAACTTTAGCTTCATCAGAAAGATTTTAGAAAAATAAAATGTAGACATAAAAGTGAAATTGACAAATATAAAAAAGGTAAAAGCTGGTCTAATTTTATGTTAATTTAAATAGGTATTACAACACTTAAACAACAATTAAATAAATTTACTGTGTAATACCTATTTAAATTAACATAAAATTAGACCAGCTTTTACCTTTTTTATATTTGCCAATTTCACTTTTATGTCTACATTTTATTTTTCTAAAATCTTTCTGATGAAGCTAAAGTTTAGCGAAACATGTTAAAAGTTTAACAAAAAAAAAAAATTGTGGAAATATATAAGTATTAAAATTTACTTAAAAAATCTTTTATTAGATAATGGATTTCCACCAAGTAAAAGCCGATTCAATCAAAAAATAAAATTTAATAATCAGTGGCTTCAAAGACAACAGAATAAGTTTTCTTGACCATTTGACTTACTGACAAGTTGACTTCTGGATTTGGCACGTATACAGTATTCGTTGGGTACATTGCGGTGCCAGCGGCTAAGCTCAGCGACTCAGCAGGGACTTTATTCTCCAAACCGAGGAACAACGTTCTTATGAAAACTATTGCTCTGTCATTGTCAGTGTTATGAAATATGAATACGGACGACGAAGACAGAACCTTCGTTCTCATGAAAACGCTGCTCCCTTGTTTCGAGAATAAAGTCCCTACTGAGTGGCTGAACTTAGCCGCTGGCACCGCCTGAATGTACCCATTATTTCTGCATTATGAGAATCTGACGCAGGTAAGATGAAACTGCCTACGTTGTTTGCACACATTTTTTGATCCTTCGCAGTAGTATAGTCTGGCTAGCCAAATGGCGAACTGCAATAGAATTTGCTGCTTTGCCAAACTTGACGGAAACAATAATAAACAAGTTGGTGAAATTTTTTTCCAATATGGTGTAGTATTTTGAGATAGAAAAAAATCCGGCAACATTGCGAAATGATGGATGTGGAGAGGCGTGATTATTTAGATGCATGATTCTATTGGTTAGAGCCTGAACGACAGCACAGTGGCGTGGTTATCAGCGAAACTCAAGCGGTGTCAGTGAATATGTTCAGGTTACGCCCTACTTTCCTTCCCCCTTTCGTCTCTATCAAGTTACCACTTGCCAGACTATAATAGAACAGTCGGTGGTATTTTTGACATTTTCAAGCAAGTCGATATTATTTGTCTTATAAATAGTAGCAGCTGAATCTAAATACCAATTATTTTTACTTAGATCACAACTGGGTGCTGCTGAAAATCTTGAATATAATGCGACCTTATTTTTGTCATGGTTTTTATCCTTGTCTTTCTTTGGGATGTTACAATCTTTGGCAAAATATCCATATTTATTGCACTAGAAATAACGAAGTGTTTTTTTTTTCTATTGCTTAAAGCATTTCCTGCACCAGAATTTCTAGTGTTTCTGTATTTATTTGACTATTTCACTAGAGTGTATTACACCGGCAATAAATTCGGTATTCAGCTGACAATAATGCTACCTGGACAATACCAACAACATGGTATTTCAGCAACCATTTTTTGACATTGTCAAACTGATATTTTTAATTTGAAGTTTTTATTCATATTTTTACATTCCATTTATTTTCAAAATTTTACGTGAAATAGTCATGACGAACACCACTCGAGAAAAAATTGTGTAGGCAAAATTGTTCTCAAGGTTTTATTCAAGTTTGTTGCTTCTCGGCAATTCCGCTCATGACATTTTTGATGTCATTCACAGAACACATAGCCTCACGGATAGAAAAAAAAGCTTCATGGAGGGCGGGGCCTAAAAAAAAAAGCTTCGGATCGCATCCGCTTGGGGACGCTGGAGTGAAACAGAACTACAGGTGCGGAATGAACGCCACCAGAAAATATGTCACACTTTACTTCGGCAGTTCACCTCTGGTTTACCTGTTACCTATGTTTAAAAAAAATATGTCAAAATAGTTCTGAATGAGAATTCGTCTTGGTGTTGGTAAGCATTTTAAATCCAGATAAATGTTTCCTAAATTAAAAAGAAAACAGATTTTACACAAAACACAAGAAGTTTGGCCGTTTTTGCTCTACTCGGAAGAAAAATCCGTCAATATTCAATAATGACGAAAAAGGTTTGCTTGGACTTCAGTTCAAAATCAGTTCTAAATTAGACTGCGCTTGCGCATTTGGTCATATCAAACCCCTATAAAGAAATGCGAAAGCGTAGTTCAATTTTAAACTGAAGTCCGAACAAATCTAATATTGAAAATATTGACATTGGAAGAACTATTTTGAAAGCTGATTTGATTACAGAAACCTTTATTATAAATAGTTCGGATCGCATCTACCGCGCCGTGAAGGCGCATTGTTCCCCAAAATTTTATTGGGCAGTTTGCCTTCTATCCGTGAGGATATGTATTCTGTGATGTCATTCGCGAAATTGCCAAGCAACAAACTTTCATACCTTTCAGAAAGTTTGCTGACAAAATTTTTTCTCTTGTGAGATTATACAGGGTGCCACGAAAGGTTTGTTACAAACTTCTAGGGATGGTAGATCTCGTAAAAAAAAAACTTTTCTCTTGATAAACATGTGTCCGGAAATGCTTCGTTTTCCAGATATACAGGGTGGCCCAAATTTGAGCCTCATCATTGGGATCTCGGTAACCGTAAGAGATACGGGGTCGGTTAAATTATGGCAAAGTTGCGCAATTTTATGACCAAGAGAATACCGTTTTGAAACTAGGAAGATTCCGAATACTTCCGGAGATATTAGGAAGAAACCAAAATTTTGAAAAATCGTTTTTTTTTTCCGGGCTTATTTGAAAAGCAATTTTAAAATAAATGTCACATCATCATTGTCACTTCTTCCCCTCTAGAAGATGGTGGTACTAAATTTGAAATTCGACGTTACGTTTTTTAAATACGAACCTAGATTTTTTATTTGCGACTTTGTCATCTTTGGGCATCCTAAAACCGATACTGTTTATAATTTTTCAATAACACGGTAAAAAAGCAGGTCCGTATTTGAAAAACGTCGGATTTCAAATTTTATACTGCCATCTTGAAAAGAAGAGAAAGTGACAATGGGAATGTGAAATTAGTTTTATTTGTAATCATATATGTAATCTTGTCATTACTGACTTTTAAAAAATTTGGAAGTGACACTTTACCTGTGTCACTTCCCTCTTCGATTTCCCTCACCGATTTCCCTATTCGACTTCCCTCACCGATTTCCCTCACTCTAATTTATTTACCTTTGCTGGCAACAATGAGAACATGTCAGGTAAAAACGTCAAAACAGTGAATGACACATTTTGGCATGTTTGTTTTATTTTTTTAATATTAAAAAAATTGATTGACTAATCATAATTAATGGTGTACCTGCAAATAAAATAGTATACAAACCTCGGAGGAAAGTTTTCATTTCTGTCTCGAGATTAATAGTCAATCTCGACGCTTCGCTTCTCGATTGACTATATAAATCTCTCGACAGTAATGAAACACTTCCCTACTCGGTATGTAATATACTATTTCAAAATCTTTTTAAATGAAATCAGGAAAAAATTTAAGAAAAACGAGAAATTTTTCTTTCCGTATAGTTTTCATTTTTTCCTGATTTTATTTAAAAAGATTGCGGAAAACTAATTTCACCTTGCCATTGTCACTTTTTCTTCTCTACAAGATGGCGGTATTAAATTTAAAATCCAATGTTTCGTTCCTCTGAAATCATCATTAATTTTTTTTTTAAATACGGACCTGCTTTTTTTGCTGTTATTGAAAAATTATAAACAGTATCGGTTTTAGGATACGCAAAGATGACAAAATCGCAAATAAAAAATCCAGGTCCGTATTTAAAAAAAGGAAGTTGAGGATGGCCGCCTGAAGACGAAACGTCGAATTTCAAATTTAGTAGCACCATCTTCTAAAGGAGAAAAAGTGACAACGATGAAGTGACATTTATTTTAAAATTTATTTTCAAATAAGCCCGGGAAAAAATAAAAACGATTTTACAAAATTTTGGTTTTTTCCGAATATCTCCGGAAGTATTCGGAATCTTTCTAGTTTCAAAACGGTATTCTATTGGTCACAAAATTGCGCAACTTTGCCATAATTTAACCGACCCCGTATCTCTTACGGTTACCGAGATCCCAATGATGAGGCTCAAATTTGGGCCACCCTGTATATCTGGAAAACGAAGCATTTCCGGACACATGTTTATTAAGAAAAAAAGTTTTATTTTTACGAGATCTACTATCCCTAGAAGTTTGTAACAAACCTTTCGTGACACCCTGTATATGAAAATCTCTTGCTGAATATAGCAATTTCACTATTTGATGACTTTACACCCTGTAGTAACTTCGTTTTTATTGAGTCTCTGGTTACTGGTACTCCGGAAGTTTCTATACCCATTATCATAGGTTCATATTTAGTGGGTAATCTGGCTAAAAGGATGGTACCGACCCATTCATCGCTTAGAGTAAGGCCAACAATAGGAAGTTTGTGTGCTGTGCTAACAATATTGCTTACATAATCTTCAACAGATTCACTTTCTTCCAACCGTGTTGTTATCAGGGTTCGTCACAGCCCGACTCTACGGGTGAGGTCTTCAAAAGCATCTTTTAAAGCTAGCCAAACACCTTTTGCATCAGTGGCACTTTGAACATGAACATAGTTAATCGGTTCTATTAATAGAATAATCTTAATTTTAGCCTTGGTAATTTTTTTTCAAATCTGTCTCGGTTCTTGTAACACATTCCCACGATTCTTCATTCTCCAGATAAGTTTTAACAGCGAATTTCCAACTATCGAAATTTTCAGGCCCTTGAAATTTTTCAATGGGCGGTAAAGCGGTCGACATTCTAGCTGGTTGAAAATCCAATGAAGGCAACAACTTCGAAAAAATTTATTCAATATTTAACTAGTCCCTGGGCTTCATAACCTATCTTCGTGGAGTCAAGTGAAAGATCAATAAAAGCAAAAATAGTTTAAATAAAATGAAAATTGTGGAAGAAAAAGTGAAAGCTGAAAACTATATACTGACTACTGACATACGTCTTACATCATGACTGGTATTTTGAATATATTTCAACAGTCTCTGCTATCCTCGTGGCAAGCACCTTACACATCCATCGATATATTACTCCCCTTATCGTTAGTGCTGCCCGAATAGCCACATGGGATGTGGTGTCAAAGGTACCAGCTAGGAAGTTGCATAATCCGACTTTTTTCTCGTCTAGAGTTTCTTGTTTCATGCTCGTCAGTTGGAACAGACCTGTCTCAGCGGACCTGCCTCTGTAGGCCACCTTTCTAAGTTAGTGGGGTGTGATAGTTATCTACTTCCTTTTTCATTGTCTTTAGAAAGAACGATGTGAGGCTTATTGGACTGAAACATTTGGGGTTTGGGTCTTCTTGCCTGCCTTAGGAATGAAAGTGACTCTTACCCTTCCCCATATTAGGTATAGAACCTATCGCTATACTGCTTCTGGTTATATCTACAAGATGTGGCATAATCTCTGTTTTTTCTCTTTGTAGGAGTGCTGGAAAGATTTCGTCTACTCCCAGCGATTTAAGAGGTTCGAATGTATTGAATGCCCATCCAAGCCGCTTGATAGTAAGTAGCGTCGGCTGCTTCCAGTCCTCCCCAGTGGGCCGTTTGGGGTTCGCTCTCTCCTCACTCCTGTTTGTGGGTTTGCTACCCTGTGAAGTGTTTGCTTAGAATGAGAAGCGCTCGCTCCTCTTCTCCTTCCTTGTAGGTATCATCGGACTTTTTCAGAGCCATTTTCGAACTTGTTCCTCTCTGGCCATTGCCTTGTGCAGTCTAGCGGTGACTGGAGTCGAGGTGATGTTTTCACAGAAAGGCCTGAAGCTGTTTCTTTTTGCCTTACTGCTTTCTTTTTTTGTCTTTTTAACCCTGCTACTCTCCGGTCCGACCTCCTTGCTGTGCGTTTTGATTTATTGAATAACCTTTAGACATTAGGCTTTAATAAACAAAAATTATATAGGACATTCATAATGATGACTATTTCACTAGAGTGTTTTACACTGGCAAAATGTCATAGGAACGTCCGGTTTGCTACTGACTATGTCACTAGAGTGTTTCACACTGGCAAAATGTCATAGGAACGGCCAGTTTCCTACTGACAAAACTCCTACCTGTTCCTACCTGGACAAAATCAACATGATGGTTTTTCAGCGACAAAATTTTGTGTGGTTAATGTGAAAAACTATTGAGTTTGACAAGTGTCACCTAAAGAAAATAATTTTCCAAATGAAAATTTGGCTTGTTTCTCTCGTGAAATAGTCCAGCCGAATACCACTCAAGAAAAAATTATGTAGGCAAAATTATTCTCTTGGTTTTATTCAAGTTTGTTGCTTTTTGGTAATTTCGCTCATGAAATTGCCAAGCAACAAACTTTCATACCAGTCGAAAATTTTCGCAATTTTTTTTTTTTTCTCTTGTGGTATTATACAATTCTACCTAGACGTATTGCCTGTGTCACTTCTGGTTTTTATGCTACCTAGACCAACTTTGTTTTTTCAAATAAAATACCCTGTATGTGATTGCATATTTGGATTCCACGTAAAGTTCTGAGCAGATTTCATGTGATATACCCTATACCTAAGTTCAACTGTTTTGGAAATATTGGGTGCGTTCCAAGGGCTACAACCATTGAGATCGCTTAGTGAACGTAACGTTCCAAATGCCATACCCTTGAGCGCTCAGTCTCAGCGGCTGGCTATTTCACTGAGCGGAGAAATTTTATGCTCACCGTCGTCAAAACGGTTGTGACATGCGCACAGTTGCTGTTTTTGTTTTTTGGACATAACCTCATTTTATTTTTCCGGTTTTGTGGCAGTCGGCAGTAGTGATGAACTAATTCCTCCATTCTAACAGCTCTTCAACAGCATAAAAGTGGCACCAAACCAAACAAATTACAAATAATGAAATTAATTACCGTACCGACAACATGTAAACAAAAACAGCTGTGGGACAAATGACAGTAAGCGCCGAAAAATTAAGCGGAGCGTTCCAAGCGCTCACAACTGTTGAGTGTGAGCCTTTTCTTGCTCAGTTCAGCAGCTTAGTCACTTGGAACGCGCCCATTGACAATCGAAAATTGACTTTTTGCAACTTTGACAAGCTGTTACATCTAAACTGTTAATTTTAGAGAAAAACCGATATCACATTCTTATCTTAGATTTTCATAAACTATCATTTGACACCAACTTAGAATTTAATCTATGCTTAAAAATTCCAATTAAATGTAATCTCCTATTAAATTCAAAGTTGGTGTCAAATGATAGTTTATGAAAATCTAAGATATGAATGTGAAATCGGTTTTCCTCTAAAATTAATCATTTAGGTTTTACACGCTATCAAAGTTGCAAAACAGTTAATTTTCAATTGTCAATATTTCCGAAACAGTTGAACTTAGGTAAAGGGTATATCACATGAAATCTGCTCGAAATTTCACGTAGAATCCAAATATGCAATCACATATAGGGTGTTATATTTGAAAAAACAAAGTTGATCTGGATAGCAAACAAACCAGAAGTGACAGAAACAACTTGTCTAGGTGCAAATGTGGGAAATAATTTACTGAGCAACTTTCATTGAGGCCACTTTTTCGTACACGAGGTAATTAAAAAGTTACAGGTATTATGCGCTACTTTTTTGCCACTCTGTATATGAAAAACTAATGACAATGACAAATACAATATGATAATAATTAATACTGGTAACAAAAACTATGTACATCATTGGGATCTCGCGAACGGTAAGATATACAGGGTTGGTTAAATTGGGGCACAGTTGCGTAATTGGATGCTTAACAAAATGCCGCTTCGATATTTAGGATATTCCGGAGATATCCGGAAAAAAAACAAAATTTTGCAAAATTGTTTTTATTTTTCTCCGACTTTATTTGAAGTGATATTCCAAAATAAATGTCACTTCATCATCGCCACCTTTTTTCCCCTAAAAGATGCTACCATCAAATTTGAAATCTGACGTTTTGTCTTTGGGCCACCATCATCAACTTCATTTTTTTAAATACGGACCCTTATTTTTTATTTTAGATTTCATAAGCTTCTGATGTCCCAAAATCAATGACGTGTTGCATTTATTCAAAAAAATTATATTATTGGTACTTTCCATAAGAACCAAATGTGTTAGAGAGAGGCAGAGAAGAGAATTTTGGTAGGAAATTACTAATAAGTAGAAAAATTATTTTTTCGAATAAATGTGATACGTCATAGGTTTTGGGACATCAGAAGCACTAATAATCTGAAATAAAAAATCCAGGGTCGTATTTAAAAAAATAGTGTTGATGATGGTTGCTCAAAGACGAAACGTCAGATTTTAAATTTGATGGTAGCATCTTGTAGGAGAGAAAAAGTGGCCATGATGAAGTGATATTTTTTTTGGAATATCACTTCAAATAAAGTCAGGAAAAAATAAAAACAGTTTTGCAAAATTTCGGTTTTTTCCGGATATCTCCGGAAGTATTTGGAATATCCTAAATATCAAAGCGACATTTTGTTAAGCATCAAATTACGCAACTTTGCCCCAATTCAACCAACCCTGTATATCTTACCGTTTCCGAGATCCCAATGATGTGGCTCGAATTTGAAACACCCTGTACAGAAGATATCAAAAGTACCACATTTTTTCAACATAATCGTCAAGATATTTGGGAGATTGTCTAGTTCTTGATCCACGACGGATCTGGTTTTCTAGTTGTGGCTCACGATGAATAGATTGAGACTGGTTTATTGTGTCACTAACATTTTCTTGTTCAGTCTCGCATTTGTTCTGTGGGAATAGGTTCCTGTAAAAAATCTAAACTTTCTTCTGATTAAGTAGGCATATTTATAACATGGTTATCAGCATTATTTTCCAATTGCAGTAGACTTTCATCACCACATGGAGCTAAATGTTCAAGCGAAACCGTTGCTTCTCGTACATTTGAAAGTCGAACTAACGCATATTGACGGTTAGCGTCAATGGGATCTACTTCTTCAACGAGAGGATCGTACTTTGATTATCTGACATGCTTTTTCATATAAATTTTTCCAGAAGTTAGCCATGGAGGTATTGCTGTACCATTCATTGATTTTCTTGAATGACGGAACATTCTTTCATGTGGAGTAGAATTAGTTGCTGTACATAAAAGAGACCTGATCGAATGCAATGCATCTTCTAGAACCGCTTCCCAGTGTTCGTTCACACAGATTTCTAATAACGGAAAAGATTTAAGAAACAAGTCGCTGAATTTTCTCTGAAAAGCAAGGTATCCACTTCAAGTAATGGGCGAACATCTCAAGAGATCTTTTCAGAGACTGAGAGTCTTCAGGTTCAGGTAGTTTTCGTAGGAGTTGAAGTCTAACTGGATCAGGTTTCAAGGCATTATTCTCGATCAGATATCCAAAAAGTTTGATTGATTTAGGGAGTAAAAACTTTTCTTTTCGTTTATGGTAAAATTGTATTTTCTTACAACGAGTAAAAATTCGTTTAAATTTTTATCATGGTCTGCTTGATTTCTACCGCATATCGCAATATCATCTAAATATGCATAGACACCTTCAAGATTCTCTGATTTTATTATGTAGTCTATTACCCGCTTAAAACACGCAACTCCGTTTGTCACACCAAAAGGAATTCTTCGGAACAGAGTTGCTTTCTTCTATGAATTTATTTAAAAGAAGGTTTTCCATTTCAATAGAAATAAAGTGTCTTCTGGTGAAAATCGTCTAGACTTTGTTTCAATTGGCCTGCGGCCTGCTGATAGATTTGAAAATAATGTAGGCGGATCAATTTTTAGGAACACCAAACTACAAATAAATGATGAGTTGTCAATACACAAGGGATTGAATGCTGTCTAAGAATATCATGACCCATAATGACATCAGCACATAAATTAGATAGTGATGTGAAGAACGTAATTTTCTGTATGTATGCCCCATCATTTCTAAGTCTACAAAGCAATGACCTGATATTTGAGACTGTAAGGCTGTTGTGGCCATTAGTATATCCAGTGCTTGAATGTATAGGTACATCGATAAATGAGGCAAAAGTTTTATTAATGTATGTTTCAGAACTCCCTGTATCCACTAAAGCATCAGCAACTACATTGTTTAATTTAATTTTGATAAGGCATTTGGTCAAACTTCCAGGTGCCGCACAAAGATGCATAAAAACAGGTATAATTGAGGCAGATGCTTTAAATTGTCTTTTGCTTAGACATACCTTGGAGAAATGTCCACATTTACCGCATTCATTACACGTTGAATCTTTAGCAGGGCATAACGTGCGAAAATGTCTTTTAGTACTTCCACAGAAATAACATTTGTACACTTTCGTAGCACTAGAAATGAGGTCTTCCTCATGTGCTTCTCTACTTTCAGATTGAATTGAGCTCATCACACCTTGAGAGATGCTATATGCTTCTGAATGCGTTTGTGCCTATTCTAGAGATAGATCTTGATTCTTGGCTTCATCAAGTTTCAAAGTAGTATTCTCCAACAATCGTTATCGAATTTGGGAAGAGCTTAAGCCACTAATGAAAGAATCTCTAATATAGTCATTTTGACTTTTTTCTGCGCTGGCAGCTTTGAAGTTACAGTCTTTACTTAGATGTTTTAGTGCTTGTAAGTACTGATCAACAGTCTCTCCAGGTTGCTGCTTCCTAGAGGTGAGGCAGTGTCTGGCAAATATTTCATTTTTAGGTTTAATGAAAATTGAATCCAAAATCTTAATAGCTTCTGAGTAAGGAGAACGCCAGGATATGTGCTCATAATTGTTGTGGCTTACATAATTCACCAAGAGTTTCAGTTTTCCATCATTTTCTAGCTTGTCAACGGATGATATGAGGTTGTTGAAAGTTGCTTTCCAGTGAGTCCACTCTTGTGCAGCTTTTGGAAAGTTTTGATCAGCGTCGAATCGTTCAGGTCTTAAGAGTTTATCCATCTTGTTCATTAAATTTTAATGATTTACTGAATTACCTTTAGAAGTTAGGCTTTAATAAACAAGAATTATACACGACATTCACAATGATGAAAAACTAATGTCAATGACAAATACAATAAGATAATAATTAATACTGGTAACAAAATCTATACCTATACAGAAAATATCAAAACACCGCGAGCTTGGGTTCGAAGGCGTGCCAGGTTTGCCCCATTCAAGCATCTTTTCTAAACCGTGGGGCAGCTAGAGTCAAATGCCTTCAGAAGCCTAGTTCAGATAGACCTATGTGCTTTTTCTTATTTCTCAAGTAGGTACCTCATTCCCAGCACATTAGATTTTTAAATTTTTGATTATAGTATCTTTCATGAATAAAATCCAAGGTTTTACTTTTAGTTACCTATTCCGCAAGAAGCTGAGGACACAAATTACTATTTTTTTTTTTTAATATAGTGTCAAAGTTTCCGCCAAAAATAAACAATTAACCATCCAAAAACAAAGCACAAAAGATATATCTGGCTTTAATTAAATAAAGAGTCAACTGTCGGTGGCAAAAAAGTTGTACAAAAAACGATTTTATTTAATTATCATACATTTTCTGTGCTCAGCTCGAGTCGTGTTTTTGTTGAGCCTATAAAATATGACAGCAATAAAGATGATAAAGCGCCACTCGTAAATTACGACAGAGCCAGATGCAACTTCTGAAATAATCTGACCTGGGAAATTTTTCTTTTTTTTTGCCACTCGTTTCTAACAAGGGTCGAATTTGTAGCTCAATATATGTTTCAATATTTAAAATCCAGATAAATCCTTTCGAAAACTATTTATTTGGACCCAATAAATGAAATTGAATTTTTATCTGATTTGTCCTACTTTAAAAAACGAAGAAAAATACAGGCGATAAATACGTAACTGAAGTTCGGGAGAAATTCGGTTACCTTTCATCTATATGAGTAGTCGGGTATTTCGTTCAAGTAAACTGTTTTTATAGAAATTGACATTTCAGCTTTCATACAATGTAGACTTTTGTAATATTGTTTTCTCTCTGATAAAAATAAAAAGTATTTTCTTCTTACCTGGATTGGCCACTTCACATGGTAATACTACAGTATCTTGATCTTTAACTTTGAAAACCTGACTCGAAGATATAAAACTGGGTTGATGGGCTGGATCGATTTTGATTTTTGTTGCCTGCCAAGAATCTGGAAAAAAAAAAATTATTATATTAAATTGGAAGAAAAAATAGAATTGTAGTGTGAAATAGGGATAAAATCGATTAAAAATTTCAATGTTTTGTGAAACTTATTGTTAGGTATACAGAGGTAAATTGAAAATGGGATTTATCCACTAAAAAAAAAATATTTCAATTATTTTGGCGACAATACTAGTAGATATAATAGAAAATTTATCAGTCCCATTGTTGTAACAAAATACATATCAGCAGTCAAAATAAACATATTTGCTGTTATTTTCCATATTTTTGGCATACCGCATATTGCAACACAAAGGCTATAGGGGATGCAGATAAAGAAAATGGAATTTTTCGTTTGCTAAAGTTTGATTTATTTTGAGACTCTTGGGACGTCGCCGGATTGCAAAGTCTTGCTTGTTGTAATATTATATTTTTGACAGAACGCGAATTCTATGAATGTATATTTTAAAAGAGAAGTGGTATTTTAAAAAAATATCAATATTCTTCTATGCATAAAGAATTATTTTAGTCTAATAGAAAAAGTAAATCCCTTCTGAAGTAACTAAGCTTATACCAGATTAAATTTTCAGCAAAAAAACCATTGCTAATATTAAAAAAACACTTTGCCGTTAGGGTAAGGAAGTAATTAGATTGAAAGTTGAAAGTTTTTAATGAATTTAGAAACTTTTTTCGTAGATATTGTAAGTAAAGTGCCTACCTGTTTTACGAAGATAATTACATTTTTTGGTGTCGAAAGTTTCAATATATAAAACAAAAGTTTTCAATTTCAAATTGAATTAATGCTTGAAATATATTGTCTTATTGAAAACCTATTTTTTCAAAAGAAATTTTCAAAGGTACTTCATACAATAATACTACATAAAGAGACCACTTAAACAACCATTTATCTCGTAACGAAATCACAAAATCCGAGCCTATGAAAAGGACCCGGATTCCCTATAGGTGTCCTATTTCAACAGATGTAGAAACTACCTCTTCCCGTGGCGACAATATAGCCGAAAATGTCCCCTGCTTGCCCGACAATCGACAATAATATAAAGATTGTAGAGATTGCCCGGCAACTTTCAAATGGTTTCCACTTACGTACAATTATCGTATTGTACTTCGACTTCCCCTATTGGCAGGTAATAAAGACCAACTGTTCTTGTATTTTTGTTGTGACATTTATGTTAAATTGGATATAAAGGAGGGTGGTCCTATAAAAAAAATTAAAGGTGGAGCTTTGGGAATTGAATAACGATTACAGGCAGCTTGGATATTCGAGCTTAACTTTTGATTTCCTCGCAGTAATTTTTTTTATGCTATTCCATCGGGATTTCTGTAGTAGGTAAAAATAAAAGGAGATACATGCATTGAGTGGAAATTGGTGCGATTCATGCCTTTCCTAATTTTCATGACTAATGACTGGACAGCATAAATTATTAATTGACTATTGCACTTTTGCTTAGCGTTCTTACTTGGAATGCCCGATGAATTGTTACTAAAATAAACCATCAAATTATTCAAAAAGAAGAAGGGAAAGACCGAAGATAGAAAGAATTTAAATTTTAGCGAGAATAAATACAAACCGTAATCTTCAACTAACAAACCAGCCAGAAAAGATAAACGCACAAAAAAGTACCTCCGGTACCAAACATTTCCCAGTATAAAAATTGACATCCGTCAAGATACAAAGCGTAAATTCTCTAGAGCTACATGCCCAAAAGTTTAAAACATAATTTAATTTCGGGACTAAATTTCCATAAATTCGTTTCCACATGGAAAATTCCGAGATTTTATTAGCATATGATATAAAATTTTATATGTCGAAAGTATTTTAATATAGGCACTAAATTTACCAATAGAGTTCGTTTGATATTAACTTTTTTTTTCAGATTAAAAGTTAATTTGGTTTTTGCAATAAACAAAATTCCACAAGCCAATGTCGACAATTTTCCCCCCGAGTGCATTTTCTTTTTCCTTTAAACGATTGCGGTTATTTACTAATATAAATTTAGTCCACGTCTTGCACTCTCGAGAGGGGAACCAGGATCTGGATTGCTCCCCAAAGTCAAGGGGATCAATCTACTTTACCTTTTCGCTTTTTCTTTCTAGGGCAGTGAAAGGGCGCAGGAGGAAGCTTTTTGTTCGGAAAAAAAGTCGGAATATGCATATATAACAATGTACTTGAGTTAACAAGGTACTTCGTGTGCGTGGACTGTTTGAAAAAAAAAATACTAAACTATAAGTCTTGAGTTACTTCTTAATAGAAAATCCAACAAAAGTTTTCATGTAATCTAGAACTTCTTTATTCAATTTCTAAGATATCAATTAACAAAAAAAAAAGTATATGTTGACACTCCAAAAAAAAAAATTATTTTTAAATCTTGATTCTTCGGTTTAGGACGGAACATAAGTCTGGAATTCTCGCAATGTGAACGTTTCGTGTTTAATTGAACACTTCTTCATTCAGGGATATTCGATAAGCAGAAAGATGGTACAGCAATGGGGAATCCAGCGAGTCCCATTTTCGCAAATTTGGAAATTTGGGTTATCGACAAGGTCATTGAGAGATTGCCGTTTCCGATTCCTCTTGTGAAGATTTATGTTGATGACATGATTTTGGCATTTCCTGCTGACCAGACTCATACAGTTCTTCAAGGCTTTAATGGTTTTCACAACAAACTTAGATTCACGTTGGGAATCTGAGGAAGATAATAAAATTACTTTCTTAGATGTTCTATTAATCAGAACCCAAACACAAACCATTTCAACGAGTACGAAAAAGAAATATCATCCGGTAGGTTACTGAATTTTTATTCGCAGCATCCATTCAAACAAAAACTTGCTATTAAGCTTGCTTTGAATAACAAGATTATTTCTCTGAATTCTGATCAGTTTTTAGAGGATAATTTGAATAAACCTAAATTAAAACCTTTAATGAACGATTATTTCTTGAAATTTTGTAATATGATTTTAAACACTAATGTGCAACCTTCGCAATCACATCTAGTACAGTAAATAGAGACGAATAAATTGCATTTACTACAAAAAAAAAACTTAATGGCTGAAATTTTGAGGGTGTGTTCGGGGGCATGTCCTGAGTCTAAAACTGAGTTTTCGTATTCGAGGGGGTGGGGGAAGATACTACCCTCTCTTTATGTAGGGTTGAGTTCGTTTTAATTCCTTATCTTCGGTGCTATTGCCCGTACCGTCAAGTCCGAGAGATCAAATTTCTGGGAAATAAAATTATCTATCTAATGATGATAAAATCAAGGTCATAGGACTATTAGGTGAATCACAATGGCCGGTCCAAGGTCAAAAGTGGGGGGTAGTTTTTGGTTTTTCGTGAATACCGTGAAACCGGTAGGTTTTTTCGCATACTGCTTCGATACCATTTCGAAGTACTTGAAATAACCTACAAAATGAGTGCGCAAACACTCATCTACTGTGAATAGTTTGCCGTCAATCCAACGACCAAGTTAACCGCGCGCGCTTAGGAAGCGTCAGAGCAAAAAACGCCTAGAGACATTTTCGACGTATTTTTTCCTCCTCTCTCCTTTGACAGCGCCCCCCCCCCCCAGGGTTTCCCAGGGTTGGGTGGGGGGGGTGGGAATTAAATTTGTTTTCGCTCGACAAAATTAAAAATTCTGTCCCCTGAAAATTTCAACTTTCTAGCTTATCGGGAAGTACAAAATCGGCGCGCGCGGTCAACTTGGTCGTTGGATTGACGGCAAACAAATATCCCTATTTACTGTACTAATCATATTTCAACAAATTCAATTAATTACTTCAAAATTCCGTATATACGGGGTTTGTCCGAACAATTAAGATCAGTGCGTTGACTACAGAAACCCAAGGAGTAGTTTTCTACCACAATGAAACTGTGGGCAAGCTTTATAGCTCCATGAAAGACAAATTACCCTTTGACTATAATTCAAATCTTATAAAATTAACTGTTTGGAATGCGATGTAGTGTATATAGGACAAACCAAACAGAGATTGAAAAATATAATTTAGGAACACAGGAATTCATGTACAGGGTGCTGCAATTTGGAGTGTTTTAACAAGAAAAACATACTTCCAGACCAGATAGAGGACTTAGGTGTCATGGGATTGATTTTCAAGAAACATCGATTGCCAAAAACTGTATCACGATATCTTCAATGGTACCACTGATACAGGGCGATTTTCGATTTTCCCCTATTATGCAAAATAGCTATAAGTTTTTTATTTACCAATTTTGTTTATTTCTGTAAAAACATTATGGAGACACTTTTTTGAGCACAATCCAGTGGCGGACTCAGTTTTTTTCTATATCGCTCCGATTTCGAGATATCGACCAAAGTCCGATATTTTCAAATGAAATACCCTATATATTAATAGATCATTGGATAGCTTCGTTTTTGCTGATTTCAATTATATAAAGTTCGATAGGTTTATCTCTAACAGTTTTCGAGAAAAAAAATTATATCTGTTTTTGTCATAAGAAACAATGCGTTAGAAAGAGACCTTCTTCATTTTCCTTACACATATAAAATCCTTTTCTAACACATTGATCCTTACGATTGAAATCAGCAAAAACAAAGCTATCCAATGAGCTTTTAATATATAGGGTATTTCATTTGAAAATATCGGACTTTGGTCGATATCTCGAAATCGGAGCGATATAGAAAAAAACTGAGTCCGCCACTGGATTGTGCTCAAAAAAGTGTCTCCATAATGTTTTTACAGAAATAAAAATAGTTGATAAATGAAGAACTTATAGCTATTTTTCATAATAGGGGAAAATCGAAAATCGCCCTGTATCGATGGTACCATTGAAGATATCGTGATACGGTTTTTGGCAATCGACGTTTCTCGAAAATTAATCCCATGACACCTAAGTCAATTTTCCTCTATCTGGTCTGGAAGTATGTTTTTCTTGTTAAAACACTCCAAATTGCAGCACCCTGTACAGAAAGGCATAGGGCGAAGAAGGAGCAAACTGCGTTGGCAAATCACCATTTTGAGAACGATCATGTCTTTGATTTTGATAATGTCGAAATTCTGGATAGAGAGGCTCACTATAACAAAAGATTATTCAGCGGAATGGTTTGTATTCAGTTGCATAGAACGACGATTAATAAAAGATCTGACACTGAAAACCTGAGTGAGAATTATTATAACATATTAGCTAATAATCAAAACTTGTGTTTGAACATTTTGCATATTGAAATTTTTTGGGGATCTCAAAAAAGTCCCCTCCTGGTTATGGTGCATTCCATATGAAATTAAATATTTTTTGGCGCAGGTTTTGGTTTATTGCTGTTTTTTGCGATCGGTACTAACTATGTGAAGTTCGGTTTCAGTGTTTGAAGAAATACCAAAGAGAAATGTTCCGTTTTGGTACCTAATTATATTTTGTTTGTCAACCCATGGACATCCAGGGTTCTTTTCGTAAATTTATTGGAAATCCTCGCTAGGTGAGTGTACTTCACCTTTTTTAAAAATTTATCGTGTTTGTATTCAGTTTTATATTCTATAATGTGTATTTATATTTTATATTCTTGTATCTATTATTTTTTCGTATATTTTTCGTATGTTTCTAATTTATTTTCAGTTTGATACGTTCACAATATGTGATTTGTTTTTTGAACTTTTAACTATAAAGCTTATAAAGACAAAACGTATTTGAAATATCAAATGTACAAGAAATTTTAGTATTGAAAACATACTTTTTGTCTCTCATATGGAAAATGTTTTTCTGGAGATTGGAAAGGGATTCAACCAATACCGAAAAAAAAAAGACGGAGCCGATAAACTACCGTCCGATTGCTTTAGTACCAGCGGGTGCTAAAGTAATGGAGAAACTTGTAGCGACCATCATTATGGATTTCCTGAACATACGTCAACGGGTGATCTGTTAGCCTATGTCACCTGTGTAGACCGAAGCTATCCAGAAGCATGGTAAATCCCGTGCAACAGCCCTAGACATTTCAAAGGCATTCGAGGGTGTGGCATGAGAACCTCCTTAACAAACAGGGCTCTTATGGCTTTGCACCGACTCTTGTTAGATGGCTCAGTAGTTTCTCAAAGACCGATCTATCCCTAGATGGACACCAGATCACAACTATCACTTCAGATCTTAACATTTAATGCAACTGAGAGTCAGGCTGCTGTTTTTACAAAGCAGGTTGCCACTGCAGCTTCAGACCTAACCACGTCCGGGCCCCTTTTTGCCCCGGACTTCTTCGGCGCGGTTGCTGGGCGTAGAGGTTGGAAGCTTGGCATAATCATGTGGCGTGGATAGCTAAAGCGATCTCTCAAAAACTTGTCGTGAAGTGGGGATTGGGATCTTCCACGTTCTATATGGTGTTGCTTCTATTCAACTAACTATCTTCCCAGTGCCTGAATTGCCAAGAAAACGGATGTGCAAGATATCGATTAAAAAATATATTGACCAAAAGCGACTATAAAATTAGAAATAATGTAACAACTTGACAAAAGTTCAACACACACTGACCAGAGATACACACTGACATTAACATTGAAAAACCTGTACAAATAATGACTGGTAAAAACAGGTAATAAAGGTAGTTCTCACAGAACATATCACCTCTAGAAAAGTATCTGCAATGTTATGTACCGGTTATGAATTACAGCGCCATCGTTGACTGAAAACCCAACTAATCGAGCATTCTTGGCAAAAAGGCGAATTGATTTTTTTCATATATTTTTATTATTTTTAAATAATTTTTAATGTTCAACTGCATTTGGCTTGCTGACTCCTTTTAGCTCTTTTCGCCTCATTTTTTTGAAAACTATGACTGGCAGGAAGTTTCCGATGTCGAATATAGTGCAAAAAGAGTTAGTAAGTTAGCAAGAGACACGCAGCTATAGGTAGATCGCAAAGTAAATACGAATAATAAATACAAATACGAACGAAACGAAATAAACGGGTAAATACAAAAAAATCCGAACAAAAATTAAGGTTTTTTTCAACCAAAACTTTTTGAATTTTCACTTTAACGCGCGTGGGGACCATGGTTCACAACACAATTTAAAAATTCAAATTTTGACTTTTAAAATGACAAAATAAATGACAAAACCAACCAACACAAATCACTGACCATACCACAGATACCTGTAAATTTCCCTTATCTCCCGACAGTGTCGCCATCGTTGACTAAAAACCTAACTAAAAACCTTCGTCGCGATTCTCCCATTTGAGATATTTTTCTATAGGTGATATGTTCTGTGGTAGTTCTGTCACTCTCCCTTTACTCCATAAAACGTCCCGCAGATGAAGTAACAAAGCACAAAAAATGAATAATAATAAGTAAATAAAAATACAGCAGGGATAATGGTCCTCAAACACTATCACTCAAATCACCTTCAACTTTATCATCTTCGATTATAACTTTACGGGGTCTATCACGTTTTGTCAATTGTCTAATATGTGCCGGATCAACTTTATCATCGGATTTAAATTTAGTCAATGCTGACACATGATATTTTCCGAGTACTTTTTGTGAATTATCTAGTCATGCAATCTCATAAGTAATTGGGGATACCATTTTAATAATTTGAATGGGCCATTTCTTTTTGGAGCAAATTTAGTTGAAAAAGAATATTTAGCAATACTAAGGTAGTGACTATCAACTATCAGCAAGCAGTTTTTCACCACACTGGAATATAAGTGCTTCTCATCTGTTCTTGTCAGCATATTTCTTAGTTTCTTAGTCTTGTTGAATTTCATGTACCTACATCTCTGGCTTGACGAAGAATGGTAGGTAAAGATCTCAGGTGAGGAGCAATTTCACACACAAAATTGTCATTTTCCACGAAGCTTCTAAGATCTCTATTTACATTATCAGGGGCTTTTAACTCTCTTCCAAAAGTGAGGTAAGCAGCGGAATAACCTGTAGCTTGGGAATACACTGTGCTCATAGAAAAACGGACTGCTGGAAGTTTTTTTTTCCCATTTTGTATGGTAATTACCAACAAGTATGGAAAGCTGAGGCTTTAGATTTCGATTTTTCCGTTCAGTAGGGTTAGCTTCTGAGTGGTTTATGGAAATTAAAATTTGGTCAAATCCTAGGCAATATGCAACTTGTTGCATTATTGCTCTTAAAAACTGGGAACTATTATCACTTATAACACGTCTGGGAACGCCATATCTAAACATAACTACATCTATTAGGCAACGAGCACAATTTTCAGCCGTCGCTGCCGTCACTGGAAAAAGTTCTATCCATCTACTTGTAGTATCTTCTACTATGAAAATCCATTTGTAATAATCGCCCGTTTCAGATAATGACCAAATAAATCAATAAAGATAGTTTCAAAACGCTTGAATAGGAGTCTTTATTTATCCTGCAGGTTTAAGATTTGCAGCTTTATAACGTTGGCAGTCTACACATTCACTAACATAATCCAGATATGGCTCTTCTCTTTCCAGGCCAGAAGAAACGACTTGCCATTCTTTGATAAGTACGTTTTACACCATAATGACCAGCTAATGGAGATTCGTGGTACTTGAGGAACTTGGGATTTCGGTACTACTTGTTGAGCTTCATCTTCATCTAATTCAGGGACATAACGGTGTAGTACGCCACAGTTCATGATGTAGCCTCTCTCAGTCCATCTTTTAAAATCAACATTAGAACCATGAGTCATTCATTTGTTCACGTCTGATCTGATTTGCTCTTTGTCTAGGTAAATCGACAATAACAAGATTAGTGATAACATATCAGCAACATTATTATCTTTTCCAGGTTATATTCAATATATAAATCAAACGATTGCAAAGCTAAAAACCATCTTGCTAATCTGCCCGAAGGTGATTTCAGTGTCATAAGCCATATCAAGGGCTGTTGATCACTTTGACGATAACATTTGCACATTCTAAATATCCTATAGACTTGTCAGTCACGGACCAAACGACTGCTAGGGCTTCTCGCTCTGTTGTACTGTAATTTTGCTCAGCTGGTATTAATAATCGACTGGCGTATTCTAAAGGTCTTTCTTCTGACCCATCCCCCTGTTGTAAACATGCGCCAATAGCATAACTAGAGGCATCCGTCTTGAGAACATATAGTTTATTAGGGTCAGCTTGCTGAAGAAAAGGGCTAGACGTTAAAAACAATTTCAGATTTTCAAAAGCCTTGTCTTGATCTGAGCCCCAGATCCTTTTGACTTTCATTTTAGTGAGAAAAGTAAGCGGTTTCGAAATTTCTGCGAAGTTTTTTATAAAACGTCGAAACCGGGAACAAGTTTGTAGAAAAGAAAGTAGTTCTTTGACTTTTCGAGGATTTGGAATTCTAGAAATAGCAGAAACTTTATCTGGGTTTGAAGCAATACTAGAAGAAGTTATTACATGACCGAGGTAATTGACAGAAGAACAAGAAAATTTGCATTTCGAACGGTTTAATGAAGTTTGAATAAGTTTAAGCGATCAAAAACTTTTTGTAAATCACTAATATGAAATTCAAATGAGTTTTATAAAATAATTATATAATCGAGATACGCTAATATGTTGATATCTTGAGGTCTAGAACGAAATCTATCAATTAGTCTTTGAAATGTGAACGGAGCATCTCGTAATCCAAATGGCAACCTCGTATATGTGAAAGTTCTAAAAGGTAAAATGAAACCAGTTTTGTCTCGATCAGATGGTTGGACTGATACTTGATGATAACCAGATCTTAAATCCAAAGTTGTCATAAAACGAGTTTTCTTTGCAGCATGTGATCATCTATACGAGGCAATAAAGGTAGTTTTGTTACAGTCGTTTTTTCAAGGTGAAAAGAATGTATGCACCGAAACAGCTTTTAATGCTCTACAAGGCCCAGATTACTCCATTTTCGGAGCATTGCTTTCACATGTGGAGTCCTGCCTGATTTGATCCCGAAGAGAGCCATTCATCTGATAGGAGGTGACAGGAAGTTTGGACCAGTTTGGCATACAGAAGGAAATGCTCTTCCGAGCTGTCAGAAATGATCCCATCTAGAGCTATACATACAAGAACTACTCGACAGGCAGTGCACATGCAGACGCACGGAGAAGTGCAAGTCTGAGGAACCAACTTCCAAAGTACGTCTTTCCCGAACACTACAACCTGAGAATTTTCAGAGGAATATTCACAGATATCACCTTCGAACCACTGGTCGAGTGCCATAGAGGTTTTCCCTCATGGGTCGGTATATTCCATTAAAAAAAACCTAAAGTTGACTTATTTTTGCATGTCTACTGTGATCAAATCAGCATAACTTTTAACTAAAACAAGCCCCGGCAATTAAGTTTAAAATTTATTATCCAACGCGAAATACAAAGATATACCATAAAATTATACACCAAACTGGGTGTATACACACTGCATTTATAATCTAAAAGGTCGACGGGTATAATTGCTCCATTACCTTTCTACGATACGGATCTTTACATGTTTTAAACTCGACCCCACATATCAATTTATTTATTGCTTTTTATGGGGTTGGATCATGGAAATGTGATAAGAATAGTTAATTTTACTTCGAAAATCCACTTGAAATAAATCGAATAATAAATTAATGCTCCGCAAATTTTTCAATAATAAATGAGTTTATGTCCGATTGACCAATAAAGTGCTATTTATAGAACAGTTTTGCGTCAATAAAGTACCACTTTATTGTACTAGTAAAATAAAGTGCTACTTTATTGCCTACCTGGACTACCTGACAAGTTGAAACAAGTCCTGACAACCTGCCAAGGTGAAACAGGTCTTGACAACCTGCCAAGGTGAAACAGGTATACCTACGCAAATTTTACTTTTTTTATTAAATTTTTTTAATTTTTAACAAAAACCAGTCATAATCGTACATAAAATCATGTATATAACGCTTACATAAACAGGCTTTATTGACTCATTATTTAATAGCCTCGCTCGCAAGCTCGCTCGCCCATAAAATTATTCGTACAGTAAAGCCTTACTTTATGTACTTGTTATATAAATAGCTATTTCAAAACTCCAACATAAATTTATCGGCACCTATGCATTTTAATTAACTAAAATTAGGTATGTAAGTTAATTGATTAAAATTCAATCATCAGTAAAACGTAATGTTTTTTTTTTCAGTTAATTATAATTTAAAATTTGTAAAAGTAAATATTCCAGAAACTATGAGCTTTTTAATTAATTTCTTTATCAAAGCTTATTACATGGATTTGGATAAATTTCCACCAAATTTATTTCAACATAAAAGTTGTGTATGTAGCTTTCTGCCATTAAATGGTAAAGTGTGCAATGGATGCACATTTTGAGGCTTTCCATGTCGATACTTACAATAGGTTTCCATTAATATCAAGGCATGACTCCCATAGTGACCATTATTTTCTGGAAGCCAGAATCATCTAAGACAAAGAAGATTAAAATTGATCAGTGTAGATGCAATATACAGCATAGAGCACGAAAGCATCAAGAACTTGTAGAAAAGGAGATTGAACGGAAAACTTTTAGTTAAGTTTTTGGTCCCAATCGGTCGCGAAGACTTGCAAACTGAGTTTTAAGTGCGTGAGTTGCGAAAATTAGTCCTTAATGCGAATATTTTATCGATTTGTCTAGGTTGTATGATCAAATAGAGACACAATTGAGAGCTCTTCATACGTTAGGTGTAACGGCTGATAAGTACGCTGCTTTATTATTCCCTCTTATCGAGTCGTGTTTGCCACCGGAGCTGCTTAGAATTTGGCGACGGTCTCCATACAATTCGGGTCGCGATGTGTGCAATGACAATATTAATTTGAATTCTGATGATCAGAGGGTCCATAGCAGCGCAAAAAGTAGTGAGTCACCGCTCAAAGTTAGGCTAAGAAACTTGAAGCGATTTTTACAGGCTGAAGTAGAAAACGAACAGAGAATAGAATTGGCAAAAGAAGGTTTTGGATTAGTTGACAGTGCGAAATACAGATCGGCTACAAGAATTATTGGCGATAAAAAAAAAATATGCGTAACTCGAATTTTGCAAACACGATGACTGCTGCTGGGCTAATGAGTATACGGACGTTGTCAATTGTATATTTTGTCCTGGAAATCATGAAAGTGCTCAATGTTTTAAAGCTCAAAGTATAACTTTTGATAAACACAAAAAGACTGCAATGGAAAAAAGGGCTTGTTTTAAATGTTTAAAAATTGGACATCAATCGCGCAAGTGCCGAACACGTTTGAAATGCGTGGCTTTTGGTAGCAAAATAGCACACAAGCAGAGGTAGTAGAGGTTTTACGGATAAATGTTAAAGGCATGAATGGAATACGAATAAATGTTAGGGCATTGATTGACACGGGTAGTCAAAGGAGTTATATTTTAAAATCTACTGTTTCAGAGCTGAATTTGAAGCCAAAAGTTGCGGAAAAAATCAGAAATTGTTTGTTTGGTGGGAATGAAATAGAAAATTTGCATTTGTGTTATGACGTAAACAATATTCTCTGGCAATAATAGTCATACTTTTGAAGTATTGGATCAATCTGCTATTTGTAATGATGTATCACCAATATTCTATTGTCCTTGGATACAAGAGTTGAAGCCCTTCAATGTGCAGTTTTCGGATTTGAATAGTCAAGGCCCCATTGAGATATGATTAGGTGCAGCAACCATACTATTGCTAAGAAAAGACTAGAAAATACATTGAGAAATTTGAATCAACAAAAATTGACATGTCGATATTCAAAAATGTTTAAACAATGGGAAAACTTGAAAATAATTGAGAAAACCGACTCCGATCCCACTCAGGAACATTTTTTGCCTTATCGTCCGGTAGTTAAAGAGGGATCGACTACGGCAGTCAGGCCTGTGTTTGACGCATCTGCCAATGAAAAAGGTAGACCCTCTCTCAACCAGTGTCTTGAGAAGGGAGAGAATCTAATTGAAAAGATACCCTCAATATTGATTAAATTTAAAAAATGCGAAATAGGCGTTATATCGGACATTACAAAGGCTTTCTTCCAGATAAGTGTTAACGAGAGAAATAGGCAAGTTTTAAAGTTTCTGTGGGTGGATGACCAAAATCAAGAAATGGTCTACAGGCACAATAGAGCTGTTTTTGGAGGTAATTGCAGCACCTTTCTGCTTGGCACCACCATCAATCATCACTTGTCAAAATGTTTGGAAAATTGTTTGTTACCAGGCTGTGCATATTCCAGAGAAACTATAGAGATACTAATAACGAGCTTTTGTGTAGACAACTCTGTTACCAGTGTGCCCAGTCGAGAAACTTTATACAAATTTAATCAAAGAATCGACGCAGGTAATGGCAACTGGTCAGTTTGAGTCTCGAGGGTGGGAGTTTTCTGGATGTTCAAGAGGTCAAGATGGTGTGTCAGTATTTGGACTAAAGTGGTTTCTCATTAAAGACGTCTTGACTATCAATCAAGATTTGCTTAAAATAGAGACTGAAGACATGATTGTTACTAAAAGAAGATTGCTTAGCATAGCTCAAAAGGTGTTTGGCTCTATAGGTTTTACCAGCCCTAGTACGTTACAACCTACATTGTCGTTACAAGTGTTGTGGGTTAGGAATATAGCTTGGGATACCGAAGTAGATAATGAGCTTTCCGTACAATTTAAAACCTGGGTTAAAGATCTGGAAAATTTGACAAAAATGTAAGCTCCTCGCTGGATGAAGTTTGAGAATTCAAAGGACAGTGAAATGAGCATACATACATTTGTCGATGCTTCAAAGTATGCCTATGCTGCGGCTGTCTATTATAGAGTTGCCAAAAATGGAAAGGTATGGGTTTTTTGTTGACACTAAATCCAGAGTAGCTCCTTATACAGAAAAACAGTAAAAGGTACACTATACCACGACTGGAGTTGCTGGCTGCGACAATTTAAACAAGGCTAAGGCTATATACACAAGTAATCGAAGATTTGTTAGACACTGAATTGGAAACTTGTGAAAGTTATTTCTGAAGCGATTCGTCAACATTATGAGGAAAACCACGTATTTAAAATATTATTTCTTCAAATCTTAACTTAAAAAAAAAAACGTTTACTGAATAAAAATAAATGTTGCAACCTTGTATGCGCCGTGAAGCGTACTGAAAGGGTACCAAACCGAACGGGAGCTAGAGAAGAGGCGATTAGGCATTAGAGGGACTAGAGAAGAAGCTGGGGCTGGTCCGTTAGACGCGTATCGCGTGTCTGTAATTATTCATTATTCAATTTTAATTTTTATTTTGCAATAAACTGATTGTTCAATCCAATTTGTTATTAGTGTGTGTGTCAAGGAGCGATCACCAGGTCAGTTAGATAATTATTATTTTGTTTGTGAGAGTTTAATTTATACAAGTATCATTTTTTCCATTTTTATGTTTTTTTTGTTTGTTTATAACATTTTTTTTATAACATGTGCATTGTTCGTGTATTTAACAAAAATCGTTTCATGCTGTAAACAACACCGATAAAGAAGTAAATTAAAACCTAAGAAATTATGTGCTGTCTTTTTGTGCTGAGATTTCGATTTAGTGGATTTAGACCGTGTATTAGGGCCTTGTTGAATTTATTAACATGTTCCTACCCTGACGAGAGAATATCCTAACAAATTCAAATAATCAATCTAGAGATATTGGCTCAAAAACAACTATAGCTATGAGTTACCGTAACCAGGGACCTCAGTACCTGCCACAGATGGGCTAACTAACAAAAAACTCTTCAGTATTGAATATAGGTAGTGTTGATTGAATCTAGTATGTGTAATTGAAATTTTAGCACAAGAACAGGGGCGGTACCTGATTTAAACTTTCATTGACTTGACTTAAATTATTGAATTAATGACTCACGATTATTAAAATGACACAGTATGTTTCGATTTTTGAGGAATGTTAGATCGAGAGTTTCTCTGCCGTGCTCTTTCCCCTCGTTAGTTCCAGGATGAGAACGGTACGTTTTACTTTAATAATAAAGTAGACGTTTCACAAATTTTTCGTTTCTTTTACATATCACAACTTCCCTTAAATTTTCCAAATATTTGCTATGTCGGGCGCATGTTCAGTAAGTAAAATTGAGTAAGTTTCCACAACGTAGGTCCTATTTGTTTTTCATTTCATTTTTCAGAAGATTTTTGTTGTTTAAAAGGTAATAAAAATTCAAACCGTTCAATCTTACTGAACGAATCCGGGTATGTTATACTACAAGTAATATTATGGATACATAGTAACGACTATTGGGGAACGTTTGTGTATAATCGAGTGACTGAAATAAGAAAATTGACATCCCAATTTCAGTGGCGACATATTCCAGGAATATACAATGCAGCAAATTTATCCTCTCGTGGATGTACGGCTGAGAGACTATTGGAATCCAAATGGTTGGAGGGACCTGACTAGATGTACAATAATATAATAAAGAAAACCGGCCTTACACTGAAAACTCATAGACTGATGAGGAGGAAATTTATAAAGAAAAAAAAATCAGTGAAAGCACTAATAAACCTAAATCGAGAAGAAGTTGATTATCATTTAACTACTAAGTTCAGTAGTTTTGAGAACTGTTAGAATGATTGCTACTGTATTTAGGTTTATCTATAACTTGACCCATAAAAGGAAAAAGCATGAAAAAATATCTAAAATCCTGACAGTGGAAGAACTTAAGGATGCAGAAATATTTATTTTCAGAAAGGTGGAAACAGATAGCTTAGATGACCATCAAATAAACTGCTTGAATCCGTTTTATGACGATTATGGGCTGATAAGGTTGAACTCTAGAGTGTCAAATAGAGCAGATGAGATAACAAAATTACAAATTTCCTATTGTGTTGCCAAATAAGCATCCCGTAGTTTGCAGTCTAATTTGGGATATGTATTAAAAATTTTATCACGTAGGAGTTCAAGGATTACTTGCAATGGTAAGAAAAAGCTACTGGATTTTGGGTGGTATAAAAGCTATCGGATCTGTAGTGAAAAAATGCTTAACTTTTAGAAGATTTGATGCAAAACCGTTTGTCGTTCAACCGCTACCACTTCCAGCAGACAGAGTGCGCAATTCGGTACCATTCGAAATATCGGGTGTAAACTTTGCCGGGCCTCTGTACTTGAAGTCGGGTGAAAAGGCGTGGACATGTTTGTTTACGTGTGCCGTGTATCGCTGTGTACATCTCGAATTGAGCGACAATCCTCAGTGGTTGGTATTACGTGGCGTTTCAATCCTCCAACCAGGTCGTGGTGGGTAGGATTTTTTGAGAGACTTAGGTATCGGTTTAGTGAAACAACTTTTACGAAAAGTTCTTGGTAGAGCGTGTTTAAATTATGAAGAAACAATGACTTTAATTCTTGATTGCGAAGCTATCGTGAATACTCGGCCATTAACTTACGTGTTAAATGATATATCAGACTTGTTAGGCCGGAGACACAATGACAAATACAAGGTACAAGTGACAGATACAAAATACCAAAAAATCGAAATTTTGTATCTTGGCGTGGCAAGTAAATTGTATCTTGTATTCATTTATTCTGTGTTATAGCATTGATATACGTGTTATTATATTTTTGTCTCTTGTCACTTGTAACTTTTATTTGTCATTGTGTCTTCAGTCTTACCGCTAACACCTGCTATGTTTCTGCGTGAGCAAGCTGACTGTAGTGCTCCGGACATTGAGGAAGTGGAAAAAAACTATTTTTTTCTATTTTGGTGTCATATCGAAGTCTTTTCGACACTAAAAGTAGTTTAGAAAAGATGCTCTTTGTGACACTCCTTTTTTACTTATCGGAGGTTGGTAACACTGGTTGATTCGATAGCCATCGAACTGTCAATACTGTCAGTCGCGATTTTATAATAGAAGATTTCTATATTTGGCATGTAGTGTTACCAACCTAAACATATGAAATCAGGAAATATGAGAATAAAATTTCCAAGAAAAATTTTTTTTTTTTAAATTAAACAATACCAAAATAGAAAAAATAGTATAAAATATTCGTTTCATAAGACATTTTATCGCACTCGCCCGGCTCGTTTTCTAATATAGGGCTCGTGCGATAAAATGACGTCTTATGAAACTTGTATTTTAATGTACTATTTTGGCTCACATGCGTGTTACAAAGACTGCGTTAACAGCTTCGTCAAAGATTTCGTTTGGAGTATCTATAGCTTAAACTTTTGTTCGTTAAGAAAACAAATTAGATCAGTTCGTGTAAATCGGTAATGACTTTACCAAACGCTTAGAGTGCGGTCTCTCGGTCGTGTAATTGAGGTCATTCCAGGAAAAGACGGGCGTGTCAAAGTTATGCGAATCAAGACTGCGCGAGGTGAATTGCTAAGATCGGTGCAACGGTTGTATCCATTGGAACGCGATGTCGATGGTTGTTTCAGTTTTGACATGACTCTCTGGTCAGTCTGTCACTTTTTTGAAAAAGTTAGTACCTACATTAGCTCAAGACAGTACGGACGTTTTTGCGTTGGCGCTCGCGACAACTAAGTTTCTGATCTCTAATAATTGTTTCTTAACATGGTTCTTTGTTTTTATCTTTTTCGTGTCGTTTAGTTTTGTATTTGTTTCGTTTGTGTTTGAATCAATTCGAACCGACTCGGCCAGAATCAGCTGTTGTGCTGATCTTCGGTGAGTTGAAACAAAAAGAAGCATCTACCAAGGCACAAGTGATAAAGTACTAAGAAGGAAACCCTTAGAGAAAAGAGCCATACTGAGAAGATTGACAGAAACAAAGAGAATCCAAAATACCCTCGAGAATATTATAGGATGCCAGAAAACAGACATAATATGGTTGATAAAAGAAAGATTTAGAGATATCTTCAGTAGGTACCAGATCATGAATGGAATCAACCCTTCAAAAAAGTACTAACAGAAGAATGCGCAGCGTTTCAAGTAGAAGATACACTTGATATGATTGAAACTATTCGCTGACACATTCTGAGGTTGATAAAGTATGTAGAAGTGAGTCAAAAGAATGAGAAAGTTTGGCAAGAGCGCTACTGAATTTTGATACGATACTTCAAAAAATTGGCCTCTCTGAATTAACGAAGAGGCTATACTAAATCTTCCAAAACGATTCCGACAATATTTAAATACCAGATTTCCAAAACAATATTAATCAGAAACCAGCATAATGTTGTATAGGAATCCAGGTCGACATACAAACGGAAATTATTCACGGCTATCAATTTTTAAGGGCTGGACGGCTAAGCCGCAAACACTTTAAGCCCTTTGGAAATCGGCGCGTTTCAATTACCACCACCACCAGCCGGAACGATTTAAATCAACAGCCGAACATTTAATTCTTTGACAACATATAATCGAAAATCCCGCACCGGTTTACAACGGATCGGGCAAATAAAAGTGGGGTGGAAATTGGTAATTCGAAATATCTATCTGGTTTTGTGTGCATCGTCCAATATTTAATTTGTAAGTAAAACAAAAGAATCAGGATTATAAAAGTTTGAATCAATAGCTCGAAATGCTTAACATAATAATGAAAATGAAATGAAAAGTCGTGTCGCCATTACTTCCAAAAATACTCCAGTAAAGCCCAACCCCGTTTTAAACAATCTATACAAGAGTTACACCCCGAATTGCGCCCCTCGTAGAATTGTAAATTGAATAGCAATCATACTTTTCCAAAAAAAGGGGGTGGGGAATTAGGTTAAGGGCGGATCAAAAACGAAATTTTCTGTTTTCATAGTTTTATCCCTAAATTGATTGTCAGGACGGTCGTGGGTTGTTTGTTTAGGACTTCTTTGTTGTAGTTTACATCCTATGTAAGCAGAAAAAAACTTTCCTTTGAGAAGCTAAAATATTCAAAGAATGAGCACATAGCTTAATTAAAATATAATGAGCTCTAGGTAAAGGTAGGTACCTAATCGTTCGGCCTACATTCACTAGACGGTGAACAGGTGTATGGCTAACATCCTTATATTAATGAATCTTCCAAAAAATTAAAGGTTTGTTTGAGTTTTTTTTTTAGCTCAAGTCTGCTTTGAAAAGTATAAATATTTCAATAGAATAGAAAGGTTTAGACGTTTTCAGGAAACCTATTTTCAGGATTTCGCTATTTCGCTTCAACAAATTGAAAATTTAATGGCAGGAAAATATATTTCTCGTAGCTGTGTGGTGGATTGAAAAAATTCAAAAAACATCAAATGCGTTACACCTTCCAAATTATTATTCAAGGAAAAAGACAATGGCCTCGAGCCTAAAAACAGAAAATTTAATTGACACTCGGTCCCTAGATGATTCTAATTCCTTGAAAAAGTCCAATGTAGTATATTTATTTAAATGCTCAAATGAGATCCTAATTCCAGCAGCTAAAATTCAATTTTGAAGAAAAAAAAGAGAGAGGCAAAAGCTGAAAATCGACTTACTTCCGAGTAAATGATTTATGTTTCTTCGGGGCTTGTTATTTCGAAGCTTTTTTTTGAGGCTACAAGAAAATACTTTTGTATAATTGAGTTTTAACCCCCACTGCGATGGTAACGTAATCTCTTTTGGAAAAGTTAAGACCTACGACAAATTATTTAGCTTTAGAAGTCAGGAAGGCTTATTTAAAATGTTAAGTATTGATTTGAGGCTCATTTTATTGGAAACAATAAGTCGTCAGTTATTAGTAGAAAAGCGGTGAGTTTGGCGTACAAACAGAAGCTTTCTAATTTCCAGCGCACACGCTGTTTCAGCAGTTTTGTTCATTCAGAAATTTTCTCGTTTCGCTGGAAAGCTAATGAAACGCCATGTAAAAATCCGGCTAAACGTGGTCCAACGAGATTTTAAGTTGATGAAAATTGCGCCTCTAGTAAATCACGGAGTGGGTAATCGAAATCCAATTTTCAATAGTTTGCTGGTAACTTTCACAAAAGAAACATGAATTGCTGCTCAGTTTTAATTTATTTTTTATAGAAGAATCATTTTCTAAGGAAAAAAAAATATATGTGTTCACAAAATTAGTACATATATATGTAGTTAATTTATTATTTTTAGAAGTTTTATCGTCTGTTATATAATTTACAGTGTGTTCAATTTTATTGGCAGGCAGACGTTTCAGTTAAAATTGCTGAAAAATTGTCTTGTTTCGACTAGGCTTCAAACCCAGGACCCTCGCATTTCCAGTGCAACTCTCTACCAACTGAGCTATCGAGACCTGTATCATTTCTACCTTGTCGATGAAGTATTTCATCAAATTTAAATTGTAAGTTGTGAAGACCAACGGTAACCTTCGGCGGTTACCGTTGGTATGAGAGTGAGTTAGAAGGTAAAGGGGAAACACATTCACAACTAATGGTTGTTTGGAATCCATTATCCCTTCAACCACGGATGCGTCGTCGACATATAGCGACATCAGTAGGCATCGGGATGGGACGCCCAACCATCAATATCAAGCCAATACTTTACAATTTTTAGAAGTTTTGTCGTCTGTTATATAATTTACATCATTAGTTGTATTCCTTTCACACCTAGGAGGAGCTCCGGAACAGCTCCGGGGCGTTACGCGCTTATTCCTTTCGAAAAGTTTTTGTTGCTCCTGAGTACCCTTTAGTCGAGATAATAATTGATGGTGTCAAACAGAAAATGGCTATTCAAGCCTCTGCCTAGATTCAATAGAGTTGATAGGGATGGACACACAAATTTGGTTTTCACCGACTCTATTTAGAGCAAATGGTCCAATATTCCCACACTAACAATTGATTCTGAAAACCAGAGCAGCAGCACATATAAATTAGTCCAAAAGTCTGAAGTGACTTACCTAAAAAAAAAAACGTGGCACAACCAATCAGCACTCACACAAAATGGAATCCAACAATTAGAAAAAAAAAATTGAAATATAATATTTATATTTCAAGAATAGATAAGATAAGATTTATCAGGTAAAAACTTAACAATGATATGATAATATGCATTGATTAGCAAAATATATTGAAAAATCTATGAGGGAGAATCCAAAAAATATAGATCAAAAATTATTAAAAATAAAAAGAACCAACCTGCTAGACTACTGTCGAGAAAAGAGAACGTTTTAGAAACCAAACCCCACAGGAAAACGATCCAGTGTTTTTTATACTTACCTGCATTTTAACCAGTTCAACCAATCAGACAAGTACACCCAAAAGATCATATTCACTTAAAAATGAAATCACAATGTAAATGGTTCCGTGACCAAACCCGACTCAAACCACTTAAATGCATGAAAGCCAGCACATCTATTCCTTTCAAATCGGCATCGACTAACACCGGAGCGAGTAGCTCTAGTGTTTCAAACTCTTGAAAAGAATACAACTATTGTAATATTTATGAAACATAAATTTTTCAAAAAGTTGGGATGTTAAAAAACCTAAGAGCCAATTAGAAAGAAGTTGATATTGTTGAACTAATTATACATTGAATTAAAGAAATAGAGGTACAAACTACAGCTTCTAATTCAAATTTTGAGAAAATTCCTGATTTACTGGCATTTCTTGGATCAGTAACCAAACGCCAGTCGCAAACTGAAAAGCGTTTAGCCGAATCTCATTTAGGAAATATGTTTCATGGCGAACCCTCAAGAAAACGACCTAGGGAAAATTATAATGAGTCACAAGAACCTAGAAAATTCAACACCAAACTGATCTGTTATCGTTACAGAAAAAGTGTTCATATCCAAAGGTCCTGCTACGAGAAAATAAAACCTTCAACCTCTACCGAGGTGAAACCTTCTACTGAGTCTCATGTAAAGAATATAATTGTTCTTTTTGTGCAAAAAGGGGACACACCATTGATGAATGCTTTATACGGCAAAACAAAGAAAAACGCAAAAAAAGTAAACTTCAACAGCATGGGCAAAAATTTAATGGGTGAAACGTTTGAATTGGATGGCTACGGTTTGCATGGAATTATTGATACTGGAGCAGATTTATCATTAGTTGCTGAACGCCATTTGCCGAAATTTGGAAGCAAAATTTCAAACTGCAATCTGATTATTTCCGGAATTCTAGATGGAAATATAACAATTAAAAAGGAAATTAAAGCGGCTTTGAAAATTGGAGATGTTACTACCGAAATGATGTTTCATGTAGGTAGTTCCAGATCATGTCCTTGAACATGATGCTATCATTGGGCGCAATCTCTACGATGATCCAGAGGTTTCTATAATTACTGATCATAATGGTACGCGTGTTGTCCGCAGCAAAACCGCAAGAATATTTCGAGTTATGCCAGAAAGTGTTCCAGAACTAATAAATGTCGCAGAAATATATCGCCTAAAACTCGCCTCTGTATTAGCAGAATTTCCAGTACTGACTCCTACAGATGAGTTTCTTCCTGAGGTGAATAATGCAACTTTGAAAATAAGGCTCTAGGAAGATTTTGTTGTAAATCGTAACCCATATCGTTTAGCAGCTAGTGAGAGACAAGCGGTTCGTGAAATCGTCCAAGAACTTATGATGAAAAATATTGTTCGAGAAAGTGAGTCCCCATTTGCAAGCCCCATTATTGTAGTAAAAAAAAAAGGAAGGACCGTAAAGAATGTGTGTAGACTATAGAGAACTCAATGCGCACACTGTTAAAGACAAATTTTCTCGCCCGCTGATTGACGATCAACTGGACCGTTTAGGAAAAGCCCGTATTTTCACGTCACTTGACATGTCTGCAAGATTTCAACAAATTCCAATTGATGAAGATTCAATTGAAAAAACAGCTTTCGTCACACCTGACAGACATTTCGAATATTTGCGAATGCCGTTTGGGTTAGCCAACGCTCCTGCTGTATTCCAGCGATCCATTAACAAAGCTCTTGGACAGCTGATGGATAACGTATCACTAGTCTATTTGGACGACATCCTTATACCATCCCAAACAATCGAAGATGCTTTAGAATCACTAAGGCTGGTTTTTAGAGCTTTACAACTGGCTGAATTTTCTTTAAATTTAAAAAAGTATCACTTTTTGCAAGATAAACTCGAGTACCTGGGAAAGGAAGTATCTGCAGAAGGAATACGACCAGGTCCGCGTAAAGTAGGGGCACTTTTAAATGCACCAACTCCAACGTCGGTTAAACAAGTCAGACAGTTTATGGGCCTGGCTGGATATTTCAGGAAATTTATACTGGAGTACGAAGCAAAAACTGCATGTATTACTAAGCTGACAAACAAATCACGACTGGTATAATCATTGGTATTATTGTGACTTTCTTTACTATGACGCCAAAGAGACAGAAAGTAACGATTCCTAACTTCAACTCCCAAATCTGAAGTAGTCTCTATTCCTTCTAGGTCGATATATTATATTTCTGGATGCCTACAAGCCCTATCTGGCAACTGCCAACACACAATTCTAGAATGTTGATGACAGAATCCTGTTGCGTTTTGTAGTAATGCTGGGACAAAACTTCATTCCGATAAATTACTCATTTTTAAGCACTTAATAGATGGTTGTAATTAATATACAACAGCAAAAAATCAATGGCTGAAATTTACAACATCCCCTTACAAATTGGGAAAATCCAGCTTAAGGGTAGAAATTAAATTTGAGAAGCTACCTAATCTCTGAGAGAAAAATATGTTGGACGATTAAATCTTCCGTGCCTGAGCTTTTAGGTTTTATTTTTCTTTCCGTGTCTGATAAATGGCGCCGGTATAAATTTTATTTTCTTTACCGTTTTTTATGTTTCTTATATAAATTACAGGGCATAGAGAATCTAATTGGTCTGAAGCAAATAATCAGAGATTTGTTTTCGAAAAGTGAAACTACAAAGTTATCAAAATCAACAGCCGGTACCGAAACATCACGGCAAGCAATAGTACCGCTCTTTGGTGTGTGAACTTTTTTGTTTGTTGTTATTGATGAATCGGTCCGAATGATGCGATTCATAGCTTTAATAATCTAGCCTTGAGAATGATGCGGAATGCGTCGAAACGTTGGCTGTTGATTTAGATATTTCATTAAATAAATTCCAAATAAGCCGAAAACCGACTTTTCATTAACATTAAAACCACACTGTGTAATACAAAGTTATCATTCCATACCTCTGCTATTTCTACACTCTTTAGACCTAGCTTGAATAGTTATTTTCAGTGTTGATAGGAGAGCCTCTTTTCCTACTTTCAGTATTTCGTTTTTATTATTCTCATTTACAGTGAAAAGGAGTAGCGAGAATAGGACAGCAAAAAAAAGACGTTATTTATTCAGCGAGGTTTCGACCATATATTTTGGTCATCTTCAAGCTAAAAATATTACTGTTTCCTGTTTTGATTTAAGAGCGGATACTTTCTTTCTGAAGGGCTAGAACAGGTGGTGTTTTATATTTTTATCCACGATCACTCTACTGAAGAGCTAGCTAGCTGCCCTATAAGAAAGTACTCCAGTACAGTAATATTCCGTTGGTGGCCTTCTGGTTTATAGTAGTTCTGGACTCGCAATAGTCTGGGCAAATGTGAAGAAAGAATCTCTGTCACAAAATTTATTTACCTATTTTAAGGAACATTAATAATTATTTTTAACAGGGAGATTTATGTGTGACAAATCCTGTAACAAATTTTGGCTATCCCAGAAAACAAAACAGACTACATACTACAATACTACAACGCCTACAATTCAAAGTTGAAGTTCACAATCGAGGTGGAATCAGATAATAAGATACCCTTTTTAGACGTTATGGTACATAGGGAATGTGATAGATCATTGAAGCCAAACTGGTATAGGAAACCAACAAGTTCAGGGAGATTGTTGAATTTTAAATCTAATAACACTACCCAACACAAGCTTAATACTATCCACAACCTCTGACATAGAGCCATTGAACTTAGTCACGATTCTTTCCAGTCTGAAAATTTGAAAAGTATATCCTTCCTTTTACATCAAAACAATTACCCCAAGTTCTTCATCAACCAGTCCATCAATAGCTTTCTTCGGAAACGCCATAGCCTTTCAAGTGATTCACATCCACACAAGACCACCTAACCGGGATTTTTTTTTTCAAAACTACCGTTTGTTCCTGACTTATCCCATGAGCTAAAAAAAAATGTTTCAGAGTGATGAATTCGCTTTGGCATTCTATAACATAAAAACAGCGTCAACATTGTTCTCTAGACTCAAAGACAAAACACCAATTTTCGACCAGTCTAATGTTATTTACTCAGTACCGTGTACCTACTTGCGGTAAACAGTACATAGGTCGAACAAAACAAAAATTGGGCAATAGACTTACACAACACCAATATGACTGCCAAGAGAAATACAGGACGAAGGCTGAAAAAAACTGCTTTGGCACAACATCATTTTCTTACGAACCATACCTTTAATTTTAATGATATATAAAAATTCTTGACAAGGAGACAGGTTATGTGAAGCGTTGCATAAGTGAGATGATATACATACAGATTACCGATAATATTAATCTAAGAACTGACGTTGCGAACCTTAGCAATATTTATAGCAACCTATCAAATAGGGCAAAGAGACAAGTTCTTTAGCATATTAACTAACATATTAAAATCAGCGATTCTATTTCCTATCGTAATTATTAACAGAGAAGCCTTCGTTCTGCTGCTGGCGTGTTTAAACGACTTGCTTAGATTTTTTATTTCAATTTTAAATTTTGACTGATTTTAACTGTAATGTCCAGCTTCTTGTTTTATGTGCCCTATATGTATTTGGAATTCTTAGCAATTATATTTGGAAGGTATGTTGACTCCCTATAATTTTAATATTTATGTCGTTTTTGCTTACGTTATTTTCCTTGTTTGTTTGTTAATTTTATTTTTTTTCTTCTCGAAATTTTTAAATGTCCACAGATATTAGTTTAATATTTTTTCTCAATATTTTAATGATTTAATTTATTATCCAATTTAAAATGCTTAATAGTTTAAATTTACTTAGAGTTTTGGGTACATAATCATTTTTTTTAAATCTTTCAATTCTCCTTTTGAATTCCCTAATTTTATTACCAATTTCTCATGTAAACCATATATTCAGCCTGAAGAAGACCAAAATATATGGTCGAAACGTCGCTGAATAAATAACAACGTCTTTTTTTTTGCTGTCCTATTCCCGCTACTCCTTTTCACTGTTGCGTAAAGCAGGGACGATACCACATAATGGAAATTCTCATTCACTTTTCGATTACGTTGACAAGGACAAAACATTCGTTCTATCTGGGAGCTCTCTCCTTGAGACAAGAATCCGGCCCCAGCTTGATACTCTATCTACTCCTTGCAATGTTGTAATCTTTATTCACATGATACAGGTGAAGCAGTTTACAAATACCAACAGAATACGTTGGGTAAACTCTTGGTTCTGCTGAACCATTCAACTTTTCTATAAGCCTTGTTTGTTTTTGTCATCTTTTTCATCGATTTTCTCCGAAATTTTGACAGGCACGTGATTTGTGAATTGAATCTGTGTGATCCAGTCACGTGCCTGTCAAAATTTCGGAGCAAATCGACTAAAAAGATAACAATAACGAACACGGCCAATGATAAAATGTCACCCTATGAATGTCATGTCACCACACAAAACACAACGTGTTGAAAATTATAAACACTCGGTGTTCATTTCTACTGTTTGTCTTGCTTCAAGCAGATTTCAGCTGTAAATCGGCGTTCACTTATCCCATAGATAAGCTCTTAAATGGCAGCTCCTAGCCTTCCTGATTTGTCGAGCAGATAGAGCGTACAACCCGTCATGGTTCTGTGCTGTTTTGGTTCTGGTGAACGAAGCCAATGGCCGCGTTCATCAGATACAAACGTTGGTAAACGGTTTGCGATTGTTCTCTGAAGGCTACGTTGAATTTATGTTGAAACCAAACATGTTTTGCAAACGGTCGCCATTTTTGCAAGCATAATTTGAGAGTGTTTTTAATTTTCAACACTGTGTTTTGTGAGGTGACCTGTCATTCAGAGGATGACGTTCTATCATTGAAAAGTTGAATCGTTCAGCAGAACCAAGAGTTTACCCAACGTATTCTGTTGGTATTTGTAAACTGTTTACAATCCGTTTCGGTTCTGGTGAACGTAGCCATTGACACCATCTTGTCTGGCAGAAATGGCAGAAATGTTGCGTCAAGTACAGACAGTGACGTTTTCAAAAATCAAACGTTGAAAATTTCAAAATGTCTCATTCAGATTCGAACCAAAATTTCTGTATTGTCCCTCCAAGTCTTGATCATAAAGGAGACGACCAAAAACCAAAAAAAGAAGATGCTGTAGATGCATTCAATGTTTCCTATTTAACTGAATCTAAAAACGAAGAATACAAAAATTTAGAGCCACATTTGAATCAAGAGATCGAAGACAATAATGTATGCCCAAGACCTGGAGCACAAGTGACCTTAGATGATAAGGAGAATGTTTACCCTGTTGAAGTCCTTGAAGTTAGCCAAATTGAGGATCAAGAAGAAAAATATGATGACATGATGTCTCATCCAAATACTTTTTCTGAGGCTGGTATTGGTGTATGCCCGAGAACTGAAAAACAACATAAAATCCCTGAGGAATGCAAAACCAAAACAAAAGACAATTACATTACTGATGAAATGGAAAACGTTGGGACTGTTGACCTCGTCAATGTTACTCAAATTGAAGAAGATCATGAAGAAAAATATGATGAATGCGAAATAAAAACAGAAGACAATTACATTAATGATGAAATGGAAAATCTTGAAACTGATGACCTCGTCAATGTTAGTCAAATTGAAGAAAATCTTAAAGAAAAATATGATGACATGATGTCTCATCCCAATACTTTTTCTGAAGCTGGTATTGCTGTATTCTCGGAATCTGAACAACGACGCAAAATCCCTGATGAATGCCAAGCTAAAACAGAAGATTCTGGAGAGGATTTTCTGTATGAAATGTGTTAAAGTTATTTTGTTGGTATTTATTTTTATCAAAAAGCTTGTTAGGTAAATAACTTATCCAAAGCTGCATATTTTATTTTATTTTTCAATTATTTGTTCAATTTTGGATGTAGATATAAAGTTTCTAATGAGGAATCATTTTCAGGATGAGTCGGGTTTGTACTTCGATTAGCTTTGGATAAAATATTAAATCTCGAAACCATCCAGTAATAAAAGTTTTCTTAAACTAATTTAAAGTTGAGGTTCTTTGAAGAGTTGTAGAAGTAATTTGGTCGGCATAAATAAGAGGCAAGCGTTCGGAATATTTTATCTAAATTTGAAATAAAAAAAAATACAATTTAAAAGCGTCAGTGCCGAAAATTCATACAACGTTAGACTCTCTTTCGCTTTTCATCCCGATAAATCTGTTAAACATCGATTTAATGCATCGATGGAAAAACAAACGCTCCGCTAGATTCAAGATTAAAGTAAAGTTAGCTCTCTGGCTTTGAGATTACGCTTTGGTGAGAATCCGATTAATCTAATATAATGCTCGGGTGAGTTTGAAAAAAAGGGCTTTGCTACCCACGCATTTTAATTTTAGCACCTCTGAAATGCTTTTATTTATCAATGTCAACCTACTCTGTTGCTTAAGTTCCTGAACAACAAAGGTTATCACAGCTCCTATAAACTGCCTCGAATATTGTGTGGAACGCCATAAATCCGGCAAACTTGCGCCCGAAGGCCAAAGTATCGTAAACTCACCCCCTTACCCTAGAACTGACATTAAATACTCCGGGTTTACAAGTTTAGTTCTAAAATGTATGCACTTAAACGGCCTGACAGTCATGTTTAATGGCATTTTTACGAGCTAAATCTGGGGCTTCGAATGCATACATGTGCATTTAAAATTAATTGTTTAGTGGGTGTGGGAATTTATGCAAATTTCTAGGTTTCAGTTTAAATAAATCTTTTTAAATGGTACTATGGCTTTGGAAATAATTATGGGGCTAGAGCTCTGAGATATCTTCCTTGAACATCACGGCCTACAGAATGAAAACGGCAGGACTCTGGAAATAAATACGGGCACACAATTGTGAGACATGTCATAGATAACGAACTATTGGAAATGAGATCGGATCACGTGACGCCGACCTACATCTTTGAAAGGCCATATGGTATTGAGTGCGACCCTAATGCGGGATTAGAAAACGCTCCTTCTGTTGCTTGATGGACGGGTTATGGGCAGGTAAATATGGGAAATGCCCAAAGATTAATATCAACATATCACTGGGGAATGGAATCACTACGGTATATTTAAGCAGAAGTCTTCGCTATACATGCGTGCATCCAACATAGCATTACGCGAGGGTGTAAAAGCATAAATGTAGATGCCGCATCACTTTCCGAATGACGATGGAGTCAGTCCCTCACTGACCTGAAGCAGCTTGCTAAGTGTAGAAGAAGCTAAAGTTGTCCTTGCTTCTACACCCATTTAATGGGTGTAGAGAGGTGCCTATAAGAAAATGGCTAGGTGTTGCAGGTGAGATCAGAGGGGTCTGATGAAATGGGTGGTAATGGTTTCGAGTTGAGAATGGCTTCCACTTGGCACAATATAGTAGTAATCTCCTCAAAGGTGAAATTTTGATCTGCAACTAATCTTCTTAGGTGATATTTGGTACTCTTGACTGCAGCTTCCCATAGGTCGCCCCAATAGGAAGAGTGAGGGCGAATAAATTTCCATTGTGTTTTGTTTTTACCGCTAAAATTTTCAATGTGGTTTTGGTTGTCCTTTTCTTTAAAAAAGGAATATGGTTCCATAATCTGGTTGCAAGCCCCTTAAAAGTTGGTACCATTGTCAGTGAAAATTACAGATGGGCTCCTATGCCTAGAAATAAATCTTTTCAAACCAGCCAAGAAGGCAGCAGTTGACAAATTGGAAACCAACTCAAGGTGGACAGCTTTTGTCACCATGCATACAAACACTGAAATATATGCTTTTTCAACACGAGCTCTTCTTAAAGAAGAAGATTTGACAAAAATATGGCCAGCAAAATCTATACCTGTTTTGGAAAATTGTTTAGCAGGAATTAGTTGGAAGGTCTGTCATCATTTGCTGAAAAGCGTGGACTTTAAATTTTCCACAACGGAACCACTTCAATGAGATATGTTTGATTTCTTTTAAACCATTAAGAGGCCAATACCTTAGTCGAATGTTAGAGAGTACTGTTTGAGGACCAGCATGTCCCAATTGAATATGTTCCTTTTCAAATAGGAGTTTGACAACATAATTGTGGGATGGCAATAATATCGGATATTTCTGTTCATATGGAGTTGGGGCTTGAGAAAATCCACCACCAACTTTAATAAGGCTAAGTCTAAGAAAGTTTCAAAAGTTGCTTGTTGGAAATCACTTTATTCAATTTCAACTCAGAGATTTCGTTGGGGAAGTGTTTAGATTGAATAAGCTCAAAAATGAAATTTTCAGCATTTTCCAATTCTGCGACAGAGAGAAAATCTGATAATTTGTTGGAATGATCTTTTGCATTATTGACAAACCGAAACATAAATGTCACAGCGCGTTGAAGTCTTAAGAACTTAGAAAATCTTTTGCAGCATTACAGTGTTGACTCTTCTTTCTTCTTTGTTGGTCATTTTCGGAATAAAATGTAATGATTCAAAATCAACTGTTGGGTTAGAACAAAATGCAAGACTATGCCACCATATTGATGAATTAATGAGATCCTGTGGTAACAGACCTCGAGAGAGACAGTCAGCAGGATTTTCCTTCGATGAGATATGCAACCATTTATGAGTACCAGTAAGGGATTGGATTTGAGAAATTCTATCCGCTATGAAAGCACAATATCTTGTTGGGTGAGAACTTAACCAAGCCAGAACAATTTCAGAAACAGTCCAGAGATATATGTCAGCAAGCTGCAGCCTAGTATTAAATAAACCAATGACTCTATCCACCAAGTTAGAAAGCAAAAGTGCCCCACACAATTCCAATCTTGGGATAGTGATTTCTTTAATAGGGGCCACTCTACTTTTAGCTACAATCCAGTTACATCTCACAAAACCATCAGGATAATGCGCTCTCAGATATAAACAAGCGCTGTATGCTTTGCGACTTGCGTCTGAGAAACCATGAAGCTCAATAGAGGTGAATTTTGGAGAGGTTAGCAAGTACCTAGGGACTTCAAGAGATTTAAGGAAAGAAAGGTTGGATGACAAATTATTCCATAGATTTTGAGTTTGCTCGTCAAGTAATTCGTCCCAATTTATTTTTGATTTCCAAATTTCTTGCATAACAAGTTTTGCAATAACTATAATGGGACCAATGAAACCAAGGGGGTCGAACATTTGTGAAATCTTCAATAGAACCAGTCTTTTAGTAGTAGATGAGAGAGTTGCCAAATCGGGAACTGAAATTGAAAAAATATCTGAATCAGGCTTCCACACTATTCCTAAAACTTTCCTAGATATTCCATCTATCTTTATGTCATAGTTATTTTAAGACTCAGACTAAAAGTTCTTCACTTTTTTCCAAAAAACCATTAGAATAAGAACACCATTTTCGTAATTTGAGATTAGCTACTTCACGCAAATTCATTAGCTGATCATACAGCTTGTAGAGATTATCAATAGAATCCTGAACGCATAGAGCATCATCAACATAGCATTGAGTAAGAATAGCTTCAGAAGCTAAAGGATATTTATCTTTATGTGAAACTGCTAACTCATTCAAAGTTCTTGTGGCCAAGTAGGGTGCACAATTAGTCCCATAAGTAACTGTCAACAATTCAATATTTTGAAGCTCATTCAAAGGGCTATTTCTCCATAAAAGGTTTTGGCAATGAGTGTGGGTGTGGGTTGATTCGAATCTGTCGGTACATCTTTTCGACGTCTACCGTGAAGACAAATTTAAAACGAAATATAACACATCATTTAATGAAAAACCAGAGGTGGATTTCATAGAACCATCGAACACGACTCTTAATTTGGTACTCTTACTTTCATTTTTTACCACACAATGATGCGGCAAAAAATACTTAAATTCACCAGAATTTGTTAGCGACAAAGGGAATACCTGTACATGATTCAAGAAGATATACTCATCGATAAAACGCGTATATTCTTTAAAAAGTTCAGGATTCTTTGCAAAGCGAGTTTCTAAGTGCAAAAACCTTTTTTTAGCTCAGTAAAAAGATTCACCATTCCCTTGGAACCTTCAAGGGCAGGTCTACTTGAAAATAACTATTCTCGAGAATGCGAGTGGTTTTACTAAAGAGATGTTCAACAAAAGCGTCTTCAGGGGATAATAACTTTCCTTGGAGGTTTGGAATTTCTTCCAAAGACCAAAATTTTTCAAGCATTGAGTCTACAGGGTATTCCGAGTACATATTAGACGCCAGTAAATAATTACCATTTCGTGCATTACAGTGATGCTGCTTATGTACAGAACCAACTAGTGTGAGGGAATATTCAGACAATATTGAATAGTAGACATCAGCGCCTAGCAAAATGTCAATCTTTGAGGGTCTCCAAAATTAGGGTTTGCTAATTCAACATCATTCGAGACATTTAAATTTTGTTTTTTAATTATAAAAATTGGAGTCATTTGTGTAATGTGATTTAACACACCAGCAGTTAACTGTATAGGCCAAGTCACTTAGCGAAATAACAGCCATATTTTAACATAAAATTTAACAGCAAACTATCGATGCAATATTGTTAAGGATCATTTATAGATGCTAAAAACCAAAAATGCAACATCTAATTACTTTTAGGGGATTTTATAAACAATATTTAGTGCAAAAACAGAGCTTTTTTTTGTTTATTTCACTGTATTTCGAAAACTAAGGATCGGATGGTTTTGCTACTATGGCAATAGTGTTAGAGCATTGAACAAGCTTTACAATGAGCCAACCCTGTAGGTATTTTAGACTTCGAGAAATGTCCACTGAAAAGTCGAAATGCCAAACTATCGATCCTCTATCTCAGATTTTCCATTTAATTTTTTTATCACAAGTAAAACGGCTTCGAACATGACTGAAAATGGAAAAAATTAACGGGAATTCAAACGGAGTGACAGCGAGCTCCCCCCCCCCACGCAAATTACATTTTTTTTTCCATTTTCAGTGATGTTTGGAGCCGTTTTACTTGCGATAAAAAAATTAAATGGAAAATCTGAGATAGAGGATCGATAGTTTGGCATTTCGACTTATCAGTGGACTTTTCAAAATAAATATAAAAAAATTATCCTCAATTCGACAGACTGCTTTAGAAACATCCCCATTTTGCTTGACAAGGGTATTATGCCGAAACGACCCATCGGACCGGGCCCAAATTTGGGCTCAATAAAGCCTGCCTCATTCACTATGTATGTGTAAAAAATTAACTATCTAGCATGAAAATTAAAAAAGTTAGGAATTTTTTACGAAAATCTCTTTTTTGGGGGGAAAAATCATTTCTCGAAGTCTAAAAGACCTACAGGGTTGTATGATGGCTTATTTTAAAGCTTGTTCAATGCTTAAAAACTATTGCCAGAGTAGCAAAACCATCCGATCATTAGTTTTCGAAATACAGTGAAATAGACAAAAAAAAGCCCTATTTTTGCACTAAATATTGTTTGTAAAATCCCCTAAAAGTAATTAGATGTTGCATTTTTGGTTTTTAGCATCTATAAATGATCCTTAATAATAGTGCATCGATAGTTTGCTGTTAAATTTTATGTTACGAAAATATTTATCTGCCCTGGCCTAGTAATAGTAAAATGTGGATCAATTATTGAATTATGTTTTAGGAGATCAGAACATGGCTCGAGCTGTAACAAACTGCCCATCACAATCTTGAATTTTTACCAAAACTGTAGCCAATAGAACTTCATTGTTATCGGTCGCAAATACAGAGAGTATTTGTTGAGAAAAGGCTTGGGGCGAAGTTTGGGGCTGAAATAAATGAAGTTGAAAACGGTTTCTGTCAGTTTGATTTTGGAAACGATCTGAAAATCGTAGAGAGGGTGAATTTTGAGAGGTTGTACCGAGAGGTGTACCATAATAGTCCGGGAGTTAACGACATTTTTCATTGTACCATTTCCGCAAGCTTCATTCTTTTTGTATGTGTTATGCGTGTAGTATATGATAGTAATATGAACGTCTGCCGGCGCACCAACACGACAGGGGGTTACAGGAGGGTTACAATTACAGCAAAAAATGAAAGAAAAAAACTTAAAGCCGCATAAGCGAAACTTATTGTACGTATTGATAGAAACATAGAAAGCTCAGAAAATATGGTCTGCCACCTAAATTCCACAACAAAAGTCGTCTGCCACCCACATAAGTAAGCGCAAAAAAAAACTTAAAAAAAAAATATACTCGCAAGGCTGAAATTAATTAAAATACTTCTTTTTATGGAAACAAACACAAACATAATAGTCTGCCACGGATAAGATATAACGAAGATTGTCTGCCAAGCCTATGAAGTTGGGTTCGGCATGTAGTGCCCGAGCACCACCGCTAGGAAGCTGCATTTTTCTCTTATTCCTATTTATTTAATTTTTTTTGTAAGGCTAACCAAAATGAATTGTGAAAAGGTCAAGTATAATGTTCTAGAGTTCTTAATGCTATTATAGAAGGATTCATCGCGTACACTCAGAATGGAAATGAAAATTTTCACTTGGAATATTTATTTTCTCTTTTTGACACTTGTCAAACTCACTGTAAAAATAAATAATTTCAGCCTTGCCGGTATAATTTTTTTTTAATTTTCTACTTTTGTGGGTGGCAGACGACTTTTGTTGTGGAATTTGGGTGGCAGACCATATTTTCTGAGCTTTCTATGTTTCTACTAATACGTACAATAAGTTTCGCTTATGCGGCTATAAGTTTTTTTCGTTAATTTTTTGCTGTAATTGTAACCCTCCTGTAACCCCCTGTCGTGTTGGTGCGCCGGCAGACGTTCATATTACTATCATATACTACACGCATAACACATACAAAAAGAATGAAGCTTGCGGAAATGGTACAATGAAATATGTCGTTAACTCCCAGACTATAAGAGTAGGTAATTGTTGTCAAGAACTTGAGTACGGGGTAAGGTACGGGGATTATTATTATAATTATGTGAATTATTATGTGACCGGTTTTGATGAGATACAGAATTATCATTTCCTCTAGGAGATGATTGAGATTCAGAAAAGTTGAAATGCAATAATGTTTGGTGTGTTTTACCACATCTTGAACACTTTTGTGATGTAGGTACATTCTTTGACTTTGTGCATCGACCCAAGGCAATTGAAACATAGACCATTTTGTATAACAAATGTTATCTTGTATTCAAAGATAAATCTTTAAATTTTATACTTTATTGCAAAATTAATAAAGTAACTTAACTTAATGTTGCTCATTTTCTTGTGATTGTGAACTTTGCGCAAGGTGAGTCATTCCTAGATTTGAAGGGCTTTTGCCTTTATATTGTGGAATAAATCCTTGAGATGTAGGCTTATTGGGATGGGTTCAGAGAGGTCTTCTAAAACAGAGCAACGTTTTTCTAGAAAGTTTAAAAAATCTTCCAATTTAGGTAACTGTGCCTGAAAACTAACATTCACTTTGGAGCCTGTTTCCGTAATATAGGCCTTTCGAGTGGTACCTAAATCAAGTTTATGAGAAAATATGCATATTAAGATTAAATCCCACCGATCAACTGGAATGCGTTGGTTTTTTAAAGATTCAAAATTTTGTTTAATTTTTACAATAAATTTACTTAGAGTTGTTGCAGTGACCTTGTTTAAAATTAGAATCTCAACTTAATTCTCTACATGTGCAAAAATTATTGATAATTGGTTATTATATCTATCTTTCAATGTAGCAATTGCAATTGGCAAGTTATCAAAGGTTAAAGGAAGAGTATCTATCAGCTTTATTGGTTCTTCAACCAAGTAAGACTTGACATAAATACGTTTTTCTACGAGCGTGTGCAAAATAGGTAATTTGCACACGCAGTTGGTAGCGCAAAATTTAATTTTGCGCACTAGTGCGGACAAGAGTTGATTTTGCGCACTAGTGCTGACAAGATTTAATTTTGACAAAGTACCAGTCAAAATATTCACGTACCGTTAACAGGTATGTTTCCACAGAAATCACAAACCAGTCAGAGCAAGTTTGATTGGTGCAAATCGCCAACAACCAGTTTTCTGACTATTTTTAACGAATGAAATTCGGTCTGACTGGTTTGTGATTTCTGTGGAAACAGGCCTTATGATTGCACGACATTTGCCGTCAGTGTTTATAGGTCTGTCACGTCAGTGTCAAACAAATTAATTTATCATCTTTTCTATGGTCGTTATTTTAACTACATCGTGAGCCTAAGCCTAGATATACGCAAAAAAATGGAAAACATTGCAGCAGAAGCGAACGAGGAAATATTTTATTCTATCTATTTTAGATAAAGCCGCCAGTGCCTGCAATAGTCTGATACCCCAAAGGTCGTCCGAAAAATCTCTCAATATCGTTCACAATAATCAAATGAAATAATTAGTTTTTGGTTGTTTTTGAATGGGTATTTTGTTTTGAATCTTTTTTTTAAAGTTTATTTTCTCATTTTTTATTTCATAAATTTTCTCGCTCGTAGAAAAAATACTGTTCCTGACTCTTGCGCAAAGTGTCTTGTTCGCAATCGACTGCTGCCCGAACTCCGCTCCGCGTCGTTCGGTCAACTGCAGTCAGCGTGCGAACAAGACTTACTTCGCGCACTCGTTAGGAAATATACTATTTTCAACATCTGTCAATGACTGACTGTTTAAAATTAGATTTTAGAACAATTGAAAAAATGAATTCCAGTGAGTTACATCTCCAATAAAGTGAGGTATTTTTAACTCAGGCAGGTTAACATCGGGAGGTTGATTACTATTTTGAACAAATAGAGGCATAGTGGGAAGAGCTTGACATTGACTACTTCAAGAGAGCGCTTAAGTTATAGGAAGAGTATTCAACATGATCACGATCAGGGTCATTCACATCAATGTCCTCAATTTTATCTTGAATTCCAGAGTACCTACTTTGAGAAAGCTTGAGTTAAAGATGCTAAACGAATGTCAAACTGAAAATCATTTTGTTCTGTATCTTTATTTAAATTGAATCAGTTCTCAGTCCCAGTGATTATACCCTTTTGACCACCGCGCTGTTTAACTAAAGGTTCCTTCTGAGTCATTTTATAAACCTTAATTTTTTTTTTCTCTTTTTTTAACTTTACTTTCTAAAATTATGTAACAAAAAGTTCAACAGAACAAAGATATACCTAGGCTCGGGTATAGGGATATACATCTGCACAACTCAAGAAAGCAACAACAACGAGAACAAAAAATAGACAGTTAGATTGAACAGAAAATATTGCTTGCAACTCTTGCTCAGATAAACATGAACTGTCAGAAACTAATCAGATTTTGGGGAAAATGATAACTTATACCCGAGATGAGATAATACATATAACTAAAACTAAAACTTACCAAAGTGTCAAACTAAAGGTAGTTAGAGCAATATTTACAACTTTTTCTTCTTTAGATTATAAGGTCAGCTTAAAGTGAACCTACCACAAAAAAGCACAAAGCACTATGGTGGAATAAAACACTATCCTGTGTACGCTGTTCAGGAATCGACGTAGCAATGTAGTCAATACTATTGCAATTATTGCAGTCATAAGAACACAAATTCTTCAATCTATACTGCCTTTCGTGACAAGTTATATGAAGGTTTGAAAGTTTGTATACATTCGTCTCGAAGGACCAAAAATGTAGAAGAAGCTAAAGTTGTCCTTGCTTCTACACCCATTTAATTATTCTTTTGGACAATTACTTATTTTTAGGTTAGTGACAAAATAATACAACCTGTTGTCTAGAGTGATTATTAAAGGTATATTGAATATTACAACGGTCGAAATTTGATCGTGGCGCCATCTAAGACAAAACTTCAACACCAAGCAGCAATTTTCGCTGCAATATGGTGACTGAGTAATCTAATCGGCCAACCAAATTTTAGTTCGTGGATATATTGCCTTCCAGTGCTCCTTCTTGGACAAAACATTAAAGTCGGTGAATACTTTGAACAAACACTTAAACACTACTATTATACAGTTCTTATTAACACATCAACACATTGACTATGTGAGAACAGAAGTATGGTTACTACATACAACATACAAATATAAATTCAATGCTTGTTGAACAAACTCTGGGGAGAAAGTTCTGATTATCCTTCAACAAAGGCACAACAGAAAACTATGATAATAAAATCATGGGGAGAATTATTGAGGTAATTCCAACTTTTAACAAGGCACAGAAAAAAAAAACTAACCTAGTGCTAACAACTTTTTCTGTGTGTTCTTTAGAGACTCTGTCCTTCTTGGTTATCGCAAAAAACCGATCAATACCAACGATGCCTTTGACAGACCCCCAGTCACAGCTGAGAGAGTCGCTCCCTCTGTATTCCTGGTTGCCAGTGAGGCCAAGGAGTTTTTGTAGTAACCATAAAAAAAAAGATAAATAAATCAAATAATATTGAATTTGCTTTTTGTTGTTTCAAATCATGGATTTGGAACACTAAGGAAAACAAGATTCCTCTCATATGGGTTCCTGGCCACTCAGAGATAGAAGGCAACGAAAAATCAGATGGGCTGGCTAGAGCTGGAGCAGCAATGCCATTTATAGGAATCTAGTTTTGGAATATCGATCCAAGTGGTAAAGTCAACACTGGATAAATGGTCGAGAAGACAGCATTTGGCCCGTTGGAATACAACACCTGGACAAAATCACGTAAGGGCTATAATAGGAAACCTTCCAGCAAAATTAACAACTGACGTGCTATGAATTACGCGCACATGGAGACAAGTGATTGACAGAACAGTCATTTGAGGAAGCAACAGCACAGGATGGGGATATTCAATGGACCCACTAAATGCAGACTATTTGAAGAGAGAAACTGCTTCCCACATCATATATGACTCTATGGCCCTATTACACAAAATATACAAACTCTTCGGAGAAATACAGACCGGGGATAGATTACTGCCTGAAAATCTTGTCCAAGGGCTATTAGGCCTGATGCAGGCAACAGATCCCTTGTAGGGTAAGAAGGAAATTGGGATGCACAATAAGTCAACAGGCTGGAGTGTATGGAAAGCCACAGCGCCTAGATCCCGCCTACAACCAACCAACCAACGAACTATGGCCCCTCCACTCTGACCACTACCACAATCTATTTTTTTCCAAGATGGATTTTGACATTGAAAACTTCGAAACATAAACAATAACGCTGGGCCCTGATTGGTTGCACCATGCCGTGTCTTTGCAGGTTGAAATCAGTTTTACATTTCATGTCGAGAAAATGGTATCTTGCGACCAATAAGCGGCATTGTTTATGTTTCATAGTTGACAGTGTCAAAATCTGTCTTGGAAAAAAATACAGTATAGATATCATCGATCATCATATTCGTAGAGCTGGTTGTAGCTAAGTAAATACAGACGTGGATATTTCCGAATTTCTATATTTTTTTTACAATTTTTTTCCATAAAATTACTTCGAATTTCGAAACCAAAATTACTTTAGAGTCATGTTACGCCAGAAATAGCTTAATTAATGTGTCAACAGATATTTTGTTTATATTTATCGCCATATAGCGACACTCCTCTATCTCCCCATTTCAGTTTAATTTCCGAACAATTAGAAGCAACTCCCTCAACACGAAGGAAACTCCCTTACTGAATTATGCCTTTGTCGTTTGCTTTTACTGACAAATTAAGATGGCAAATTAGCTTCAAGAAGTAGAGATCTATTTTTAACCTTTTTTTTTGCCTTCTTAAAAGAAGCCTTAATGAGATCGTTTTGCTTCCGTCATGGAAATACAATTTTAAAAAAATTATTCTGCAAGAAAAAATTCTGTCGTGTAATTTATCATACTCAGTTCACAGTAAAATCTACAGCAACATAACGATATGAATTAAAAACAGTAGTTGCTCAACGATAGAGGAAAAAGGAGACGATTAAGTAAATGGCAAGAATTAGAGCGAATATTTACTTTTGAAAGTGAAATTATTTGCGAAGTTGTGATTAGGGCGATTATACAAAATTTAATAAATTTAGTAGAAATACAAAACCTATGCTCGTTTATATCATGAAAACGAACTTTTTAATTGAAGTGGCACGTGTTTCACCCAGCCGAGCATCATCAGAGCTCAATATAGGACACGGAATTGAATACAAAATCATGATTTTTATGGGCAAACTTGATCTTTAATATATCAAGGTCGATTCTGAACTGAATAGGAGTTAATCTTGATGACAGACTAATAATCTCACTTCCAATCAACGATCATAATAGGAACGATATACCTACCAGGAATAATTATTAAGCACATTAGCGAAGATATATTCGCGTTTGTTATGGAAAAATAACAAATAAGTGCAATTTGAAAAAGAGAAGAAGAAGTGGTTCGATTTTGGGCTATTAATCTCTATTTGGAATATAAAACCAGAAAAATTCGAGCCTAAAGAACGATTTCCCTTATGGCAATAAGTCTCCTCGCAAAGTTTTAAAAAGTTTTGGATTTTATTGGAAAAAATGCCAAACTAAAGGAGAACTTTTAATGGAAAAGCCCAACATCTTACAGGTACAGTACTTAAGAGCAATCAGGAAATACCGCATCGAAGAAAGAGTAGCAATAAAGAATGGCTTTATAAATGGAGATGAAATAAATTTGAAAATATTGAAATGAACAATAAAGTTTCACTTTCTTTGCAATCTCAAGAGCCTACAAGTAAGGGGTTGGTAAAAAGTTTCATTAATTCCAAACTAAATACATAAGCACTTTCATTAAACGTTTAAAACCAAAGTTCCTCAACGGTAAGTTCCCGTGGGACATTGTTCCGAGCGGTGACAAACAGCACTTCTAGGGCAACCTTCCAACGTGCTTTTGCAGTAATTTGAGACCACCAATTAATTGAAAATGTATTTCGTAATTAACTTTTGTTTACTCGTTCATAATTGATGTCAAACCGTTCTCAAGGCCTACCTGAACTTTGCCTCGAAGTGATCGCTAAGTTTTGACTTGTTTTGCCGACGTCTAACGCCTGTTTGTATACTCTTTCGAGAAGTTTCTCTAATTTAAACAGCATTAAAGTTTGTTTATTTTGAAAAACATATTCAGCAATTACAAAGTGCCTGAGTGTTTTACTTTTGTAAACGGCTTTATAGGTTTAGATTACCTCACCACTGGAAACGCCAGAGTATATAAGGACTCCAAAGTACGTTGTATTTATTGGAACATTGGTTTACATTAGATTGAGCCAAAGACGTTTTTGCATCCTGTTGGTGAACTATATCAAACCAGAACCAGTGCACCAGGGCCACCAAGTCAATAATTTTCGAATGATTAGCGCAATTTTGAGTTGATTAATGTGGCTTCCTTTGGTATATCCGAAGCAACTTTTATTTAAATATATATAATTCAAATAGTTGATGATAGAAAATGCTTAGTGATTAAAATAGTTCCTGTTAGGGTTAGATTATCTGCCGAAATATAGAGGGCGATAACGACAAGAAAGTCAAATTGCTATCATTAATGGTAGATTGATGATACTGTCTCCTTCAAATAAAGTTATTCTGCGAGTCCGGTTGTATTCAGCTCTTAATTGACTCTGTGACCCGACCCATCGAAAGATCAAGAAAAAGTAATAAAAATGTAAAGCGCCGATCCGTCAACATCATCCAGGGAGGATTTCAATTTGAAAGTGTAATGTAAAACCCAGATTTCTGGAAGGTGAGCGAGCACACTGAATGGGTTTTAGAGTGGCTATGTAAGGAAATATTATGAAAATATGGTAACGATTTTAAATTTTGTTGCTTTCTGAGATCGTTGAATAGTTTACTTAGGTTGGATTTATATAGTGTTATATTGGGAATCAATCAATCATCCCTATAGTCTGTAGTTGGATATATTTCGAAATAAAATTTCTGTGTCTAGAAGGAAGAGGTGATGCTCGTTTGAAATCAGTTTTGTCGTGCTTTTGAATTAAAATCGGGAATGAGGAAGTACTTTCATGTACTAGAAGAAGTGCATCATTCAATGGAAAATAAATATGATATCGGGTCTTCAAAAAAAAACCAATCGAAGATTGCTTTGATCACGAAAACGTACGTCGCATTACTGTTTCTTTATTGGTCAGGATTTTTGACATGACATTTTGACATTAAGTTCATTGAGAAAAATTTTGCTAAGACATACGTTTGAAAAACCATAGCAATCTTTGATTGTTTTTTTTTTGAAGACCCGATATCAAATCCATTTCCACTCTAGTATTTTCCTAGGAGTCTGGTGGAGTAATAATAGCATTCCTGAGTGAATTCCTTCAGGATCTAATAATTCATAAGTACAGTACTTCACCAAGATAGAATATTATATAGAAATCTGCAATATTTATTTATGAAAAACTTCAACAAACTCAACAATGTAGTTTCTGAAGAAAAGATGATTGGATACAAAATCTCTTGAAAATGTCTGGAGCTAATCCAACTAGGTAACATTCGTTGGGAGGCAATTTTTCATATATTCTATACTGGCAAGTTCCACCTTTGATTGAATATAATATAATAGTGGCGCATCCGCCAGGTTGTCGAGAATCCTAGAGCCTAGAATCTAGTAAATTCTGCTTTATTCGAGCATCGGATTATTGCGTTTATTCTGGATTCTACATGAATAGATTGCGGATATATAATGGCCGGTATTAGTCAGTAGTTTTAAGTTTAAGTTTGACTGTTGTACGATTTAGATAGTGAATATTGTTAAGAGTTGTAAAGAGTTAAGTTGTTTGAATTAATTAGTGGAGTAATCAGTGTTAAAGTGTATAGTAACCTGGAATAAATTATTTCTGTGTTAATTGGACTTACCCCAGAGCCGTGACATTGGTGTCAGAAGTGAGACATAATTCAAGGACTGCAAAGTGAAATCCGATTGCAGAATAGTGCGCGGACACTAGTGTGAACACTATAGTGAACACTGGGATAGTTAGTCAGTGTAAGCAGTGACAATCACCAAAAGAGACTCAACCGATCGTGTAAATTACCCCGGAAGTGACTGTATACCCGATTTTGACTGTGATAGTGTGATAGTGTGACGTATTCGATACATCAATCGTCATTCAAGAAAAGAATTTGGAGGGATTTCGGTTAAATTCTAGAACATTCTATTTGTAAACCAAGGGAGACATTGAATTTGTGACTTCACCGACGCGTTTGCTATATCAATGGACATTCAGAAAAGACATTTCAAAAAAATTCTAGAACATTCTATTCGAGAATAAAGCAAGCAATCCAATTTGTGACTCCACCGGCGTGTTTGAAACTTCTAGCAAAGAGCAGAAAAGATATTTGAAGCAAGTTTGAGAGAAATTCTAGAACATTCTATATATGCATATTACGAGCAAACAAGCAAAAATGGATGAACAAAAAGTTGAAGAACTTCTGCATAAAATGTTGGAACTTCAAGAGACCAAACGACAACAGGAAAAACAACAAGAAGAAGCTAGCGACAACAAGAAAAACAAGATGAAAAGGCTAGGCGACAAAAAGAGGAACAAGAAGAAGAAGCTAGATGACAACAAGAAGAGGCCAAACGACAAAAAGAAAAACAAGAACCATACACGGATTTGTCGCTAACCTAAAACGAAAAATTACGGAAGTAAAAGCCGAAGTTAAAGACGATGTTCGAGAAGTTAAAGACGATGTTCGAGAAGTTAAAAACGACATTCAGAAAGTAAAAGCTGAGTTCAAAGCCGATGCTCAGCAATTAAGTTGAGGACCAAGTTCAAGCACTTGAAGATAAGGTGAATAAATTAGAAATACAGTCCATCAATCCAGTTAGTGTTGGGGCATTTTCTATTAGTATGAAGATAAAACCACCAACTTTTGACTTCTTCAGTCGATTCCTTCAGTCTACCAAAAGAATTACTAGCACCTAAGTCAAACGTTAGAATTGCGCTTTGGAGACCAGTGCAGACAAGAAGTATTTAGAACTCAAATTAAATCAAGAATTAAAAAACCCGGCGAGAGTTTACAAGAATTCGAATCGGAAGTTGATAGGCGAGTGAGTTTGGCTTTTCCTGCAGCTGGGGAGGACATGACATGCAGGAATGGATGGCAGAGAACTCTATCGGGCTCCAAATGGTTTTCCACCTGGATCTTAAGAGTGGATACTGGCAAGTGGCAATACACAAAGATGACAAAGAGAAAACTGCCTTCAGTATCGGAAGCGGGTTATACCAGTTTAACGTGATGCCTTTCGGAATGTGTAATGCTCCAGCTACGTTTGAGCGCATCTTGTTTTGCGAATACTTACATGGAGAACTTGCCTGGTATATTTAGTCTATTTAGATGATGTCATGATCATGGGAAATTCGTTCCAAGAACATCTCTGCAATAACTAGAAAAAAGTTTTTGACCGCTTTCGGAATGCCAACTTAAAACTCAATCCAAATAAGAGCTTTCTATTTCAAAAGAAAGTGGAATTCTTAGGTCACTGTAACGCTCTTTTGTCAGAACAAAAAAATGCTCATAATTGTGCTCGACTATGCTCAGTGGTTCTTTAGCTTGGGGTGGTCCTTGGTGTTGGTACAGTAAGGAGAGGGCGCCACTAGTTTGTATAAAATTATTTTGATTATCAATGAATAGCCAAACTAGACACTATTCAGATCATTAGCTATTATTTAAAAAGATAGATACAAAAATCTGAGAAGGTTAAATAAATCCAATACTTACCTATCTGACATTTAACCCCTTCAATAAAAACACAAGTTAGTATCCATTTTTTTTTTTTTTTAAATAAGCAGCTTAAAGGAAGCAATACTTAATTGAAATAGGTATATCGAAAGATTGAAATTTAAAACAATTAAATAGATACCTACGCTGAGGCTTACCTAAGTGTAAGGCCAGAGTCTCATGCATCCGTTTCCCGACGAAAGATGTCCGAAAAATCTTCTATTCTGACATATTTATATATGTTACTGTAAATGCCCGAAATTCGGTAAAACCTAGGATAAGCGCGCTAAACCTAGGGTTTACCAAAAGCAGGTGGTAAAAGCCCTAAAACTAGTTATTTTGCTTCCATTTCGGACTTTTACCGGACACAAACCGTAAATCTTAGGATTTGCCACACCGCATTGGTAAAAGTACGAATACCACTGATACGTTAATGAAAATTTCTTGAGTTCTGGAGATGTTCCATCTCAGGAAATTAGCGTAAGAAGTGCAGTGCAAAAATTGTCGTTATGTGGTGGCCAAGGATTTAAGAAATGCAATTGCATTTGAAAATGTTCCACCAAAAGATGTTTGTGCAGATCCTCTAAAATACTCTAATTCTAAATGCCACGGAAGTTTGCCCTGTACCAATAATTAAATATTTCTATTGGTGAACATTTTTATTCATTTATTTCATTTAATAAATAAACGGATTTTTCTTTTAATGTTTAAATACTTTTTGCAATATTAATACCTGAATTATTGTTTTTTTTTAAATATCTCGTCAAGGACCACTTTGATTTCTGTTTACATTTAAGCATATTGAAATAAAAAGTGTTTTGGTGTGACTTTTTGTTCCATTTATAAAATAGCTTATTTTTAGTCATTAAAATTTTAACGATTATCGTTTCACGATATCAATTTCTGTAACGTATCAGAGTATCAGTGGTGTCCGTACTTTTACCAATGCGGTGTGGTAAATCCTAAGATTTACTGTTTGTGTCGGGTAAAAGTCCGAAATGGAAGCAAAATAACTAGTTTTCGGGCTTTTACCACTTGCTTTTGGTAAATCCTAGGTTTAGCGCGCTTATCCTAGGTTTAACCGAATTTCGGGCATTTACAGTAACATACACAATTATGTCAGAATAAAAGGTTTTTTGGACATCTTTCGTCGGAAATCAGATGCATGAGACTCCGGCTTAAATGTTGAAGTCAAAATAAAAATAAAATTTAATTTTTGACTGAAAGTCAATCAAATCAATAAAAAAATCATCAATGCGGAAAGGTAATAAATAATCCCTAGGCAGTTTTAAATGTCAAAAACGTGCTAGGTAAAATCAAGGGTGTCGGGATGAGCTCAACCTTCTTACCTTTAATGTTCAAAACAGGTAAAAATAAAACTTAAATTTGACTACCTAAAGATTTTACATTAGTTTACCTTGTAAAACTACCACATTATTGATTTGAATCCACAATATGTTATATCGATCATTACTCGATATTAAGGAAATAAATTTATGATAATAATTATAATAATGCATAATTATTAGATAATGAATAATGATAGAGAAAATGATAATAAAAGATAATCTCTGACTCTGATAATAATTAATTAATTAAATTAATAATTATATTTAAACAGTAGTTAGCTATTCTAGCTAAACACTACTATACGGTAAACAATTTAAAATTTAAGTCGGTAATAGAATTCACATAGATATTAATTAGCTAATAAAGCTAAACGATAGGGGGCGATAAATAAAAGGTAAAAATAAGTTACGATAGTTAAGATGGCACGTTCAAGACACCTATAGGTAAGTCATTATACAAGCCTGGACGGAATCCGTAATCAGTGTCAGAGTGTATAGTAACGTGGAACCAATTATTTCTGTTTTAATTGGACTTTGATTTTGGAATAAACGGACCCAAGATTTCTGTCACGTACCCCAGAGCCGTGACAATAGATGTCATCAAATACAAAGTAAACAATGTTTTCATTCGGTTTTAACTTTTCGACCTTTTTCTTCAAATATTGGACTTGGGCCTTTTTTTATGCCAGCATCTGCTTTTATGTCCTCAGTAGTTTTAGACAAATATGTGCGGGTGAAACAAAGTCAAACATTCTGCCTCTCCTAAAATTTACGGTTACAGCAATGGATACTTTACTTCATCATAATTCTATAGAAATGAGTTTATTGATTATGGTTAAAGTCCATTCCAAAATATTTCGTTGACTTCACGGCTATAAAACCCTACCATAAATTAGATAGCTATTAGCCTCTATTGTGTAGGTACCAGGTTCTTTTATGTAGGTACCGGGTTCCTTAATACCCACTCAAAGGTTTACAGGTACGGATTTTGTGCCCATTATAATGAAAACGAAAAAGGCGTTTCATAATATTATTTATTTATGTTATAATCTTATACTATCTTAATAATTACCAAAACTTAATATCTAATACAATATAATACAATACACAATTCAACCAAACCTAATCTATATTTAGTTCCGTTTCACTGTCACTGTCATCTTCATCTATGCCTAAACTAATTATTAATGGCTTAACATTAATACATATTGAATTATAGGTTTCTTCAACTTTTATAACGTGATTGACAGAATTTTTCCAGCTTTGAACTGGAATATTATCTACACATTTTCTAATTAAATCTATTACAGCAGTACTAAGTGTAGGAGAGGTGTTTCCTCTCCTAACCATTGCCTTCAATTCATGCCAGATATGTTCTATTGGATTGAAAATACAATAATATGGAGGAAGACGCAAAACTGTATGACCACAAGCGCTAGCAAGATCGTCACAAATATATTCTTTTTTAACATTATATGATTTCAAAACGTTTAAAAGATCTTTCTTTGTATAATTTTCTTCGAAATACATATCATTTTCCATCATATATTTTTGAAGTTCTACTTTTGTATTACTTGCATTGGGCACTTTATTTTTTTGACGGCTGTGGTAACTAGCGTTGTCCATCACAATTATACTGTTCTCTGGTATGTTCGGAAGAAGGCGATTCTGAAACCATTCTTCAAATAATTTTGCATCGGTATCTTGATGATAATCTAATGATGAATTGGCTATTTTTTTTGCGGATAGCAGCAAAGAGTTTGGAACAAAACCATTTTCTGATCCGGCATGCAAAATTTTAATCCTCTGGCCTTTATTTGAGGGTGCTTTGGTTTGACATTTGGAGGTTGAGTCGCTCCATCCTCTTTTGGGAGTGTCATGGGTATCAAACCATGTTTCGTCAAGATATATTATCGGACGATTTTCTGCCCTATATTGTTTTATGGAACTTAAATATTCTCGACGCCATGCTTGTAATCGCTGGGATTCCATTAGCACTTGCCTCTTATTAATGGTTTGATATTTGAAACCCATTGCTTTCACAATTCTCCAAAGGCTTGTTCTGCTACATTATATATCAGTTTCGTCTTCTATAAGTACCTTTTTTAGAGAATCTATTGTAGGTATTATTTGTTTACTGTACAAATCATAAATTTTCCTACGAATCAACTCTTTATCCGCTTCTTCAACCTTTCTTGACTTGCCGCTGTCACACCGTTGCTTCCTTGGCTGGATGCGTTTGGCTACGATATCTTTAACCGTAGATAATGGAGTTTTGGTTAAAACGGATGATTCACTCACACTTTGATTATGATAATAGCCTCTCTGCAGAAGGGATAAATAAACGTTCCTCACAATTTCCTTGGCATCTAGCGATAAATGTTTTTTTTTTGAAATACCACTTCCGGTTGCAATACTACCATCATTTGCCCATGGACGCCACATTTTTTTTGTCAATATAACAGCTCTAGTTCTGCACAAAGACTAAATAATTTAACTAAAACATTCACCCACATTTACATGTACATCTCACCTAGGCAGGTATAATAAATAAAATCAACCCGGACCTGCTCACAGGTAGTCGAAGTTTGTGGTTGAGGGTATCATCAACATTTTATTGATACTTGAAGAGTCAACGAATTATTTTGGAATGGACTTTACTATGGGGTGATTCTAATAGTAGCGTTTTTGATATCGTATAGGTTGCTAAAATAGGAAAATAACTTTTGAATTTTTGGCGTGGGACAAAGAAATTTCCAATCCACTTCCTATGAGAATGGAAATTAGGAAAAAAAAAAAATAGATTAACAAATCTAGGAAAACACTTCGCCCAATCAGAGATTGTCGACACATTTATTTCTATACCTGCCAAGCAGACAAATCAAGCACATTTAAAAAAATATATCAATTTTCCTAGTACAGATTCTACAAATAAATTTCGAATAAATGACAAGGGTTCCGAAGAGGTTATGATACCTCGAAATCATATCTTTGCTTCTAGAAAATTGAAATAACTTTATTACCTACGATTTTACAAAAAAAAAAATCTATTTTAATAAATACAAGAGAGCAATCAATCCGAAACTAGACAATATTGAAAAACTAATTTTTGAAGATGAATTACAATAGTCAGTATCACAACTTCTACAGGTAAATTTAATACCGTTTAGGTTAACTTTGTCTTTCACGTACTGGCATATATCTTTACCATCGCCGTATTTGGCTCCGCACATTCTCGTGGTTGATTTTCTAACTGAAAATTTAAATTAATTAACACCTCGATCAAAAATGAATTTATTATCAAATCCTTACTTCCATCGGACAAAATGTATTTGACACAGCTTCTGCCAGTCTTGAGCGCAACAGGCTCCAGTGGGTTTTTCAAAATTTTGTCCGGTGTCACTGATATGTTGAATTTACTGAAAAGATTCACGTCGAAATTAGCTAGAATATCACGTGTTGGGTACAGCCAGTAGCAGGTATCCAATAAGGCAGTGTTTACTGGGTCATCACAAGTTGAAGTATCTGAGCAGTCGTAACAATTTTGAGGCTCGGCACAAATAAGTTCTATGGAAAAATCACATTAAACATTCTGAGTGCATACGAAAGTGAAAGAGTAATTCAAGTGTTATTTAAATTTTAAAAAAATACAATATTTTTTTTTTTTACTTACTTGCCCATCCCAGAATTGTTACCAGAACAATAATTTTAATCATTTTGTCAAGTACCGTTTCACTTAGAAAATAAACACTTGCATCAACATCAACAAATTTATAAACGACACAAAATTACTCTTATCTGATAAGTACTATCTATAGGCATTTTGGCAATAGTTTCTATGAATTTAGTTACATAATTGGCGGTTTTGAGGAAAACAATTTCGCAACATCAAATACAAATCAATGGTTATCACTGATATTTTCGGATTTTTGACAATATCTACACCCTTTGAAGAGTTGAAATTTAAAATCTTTCGAAATAATATTCTTGACCAGAGAGAGAATTTTGCCCTGAAAAGGCTTGTCTCTACTTTCAATTAAATTTATACGTTTCGTCGTTGAATTTGGGTCTATACACGGTCCAACAATTCAGTTTAGAAAATTTTTCATTTTGTCTTTTTTGTGGTTTGTTAAATCTTATTGATTTGCGGTTGAATAGTTTGTGTCTTATTTGTATCTATTCATCTCAAAGATTTAAGTAAACTTTGATTTCCTTTATGGATTTCTAATTATTTATTAAATAATTTTATAGTATATCATCAGCATCATCATCAAACAGCCTCTTTTCACGTCCATTGTTTAACATAGGCCTCCAATGAAATTTTCCAGTTGTCTCTGTTCTGAGCACTTGCGATACAATTTGATGAGATCCTTTTTAGGTAGCCTGTCAACCGAGTGGCAGGTCTTCCTCGGTTTCGTTTGTCGGCTCTTGGTCTCCACTCAATAAGTTTCTTCGTCCATCTCCCGTCCTCAGATCTTGCGACGTGGCCTGCCCATTTCCACTTTTATTTTGCGATACGTTTTACAATGTCGTCCACACCAGTTCTTATAGGAATTTCATTATTCCTAACTTGGTCTTTAACAGTTAATCCAAGTATAAATATTCCTATTCGTCTTTGTGTTACGTCAAGTTTTCTGCTGATGCTTTGGTGCGAGTCAATGTCTCCGCAACATAGGTCAGGACTGGGAGAACACACTGGTTTCAGAGATATTGGAATGTCAGCCCTAAACACATCCCTCATTTTCCCGAATGCTGCCCATCCTAAGGTTATTCTTCTCGTTTAGGAAGACCACCTATTTGGAATATTATTTATTCAAATTTTAACTTTTCAAAAAATTCACGATAGAAAATCAAATGGTAGATTTTGCAACCATATATGCGCGGAGGGCGTAGGGCGAACTCGAACGAAGGCGCGCCCCAAAAACCGTACCGAAGGGTAGAGAGAAAATGAGAGACCAAGAAGAAGGTTGTCCGCCATTGTTCATTATTCAATTTTTATTTTGTATTAAACTGATTGTTCAATCCAATTTGTGATTAGTTTGTGTGTCATGAGGAGCATTCACAGGTCAGTTGAATAAATGGTATTTTGTTTTTGAGAATTCAACATGTGCATTGTTCATGTATTAACAAAAATCTTTTCATGCTGTGAATAAGACAGATAAAAAAGTAAATTAAAACCTAAGAAATTATGTGCTGTCTTTTGTACTGGGATTTTAATTTTTGGTATCCAGAGCGTGCCTTGTTGAATACTAACATTTTCTTACCCTGACTGGGCGAATATCCTAGCAAACAAATGATCAGTCTAGAGATATTGGCTCAAAAACAACAACTATAGCTGAGTAGCCTCCCGAACGGGACCTCAGTACCTGCTGGCAGACTGGCTAACTAACCAAAAACTCTTCAGTTTTGAATATAGGTGATGTTAATTGAATGTGGTGTGTGGAATTACTAATTTTAGCACAGGGGCGGTACCTAATTTAAATTATTTTTGACTCACAATTATTTTTAAAATGACACTGTATGTTTTGATTTGAGGAATTGAGATCGAGGGTTTCTCTGCCGTGCTCTTTCCCATCGTGAGTTCCAGGCTGAGAACGGTACGATTTTCTTTAATAAGAAATTAGACATTTCACAAATTTTTAGTTTATTTTACATATCACAACTTCCCTCAAATTTCCCTAATTTTGCTATTGTCGGGCGCATGTCAAGTAAATAAAATTGAATTAGTTTCGACAACGTAGGTCCTATTTGTTTTCCATTTCGTTTTTCAGAAGATTTTTTAAAAGAGAGATAGTAAAAATTCAAACCGTTCAATCTTGTTGAACGAACCCGGGTATATTATACTGCATCGTCAATTTGCATGTTTGTTTATCTCTGTCAATTCTCATCTCATGACCGAGGTATACGTACTTGTCCTGTATTTCTTTAATATTATTTGCCTATCTGTATTTGCTCACTGTGAACCAGATTAGTCATCATTTTGGTTTTGGAGAAGTTCATCTCTTGGCCCACTTCTTGCGTGAAATTTTGAAGTTCCTTGAGCATTTATTAAGTTTTGCCCAGACTGTTTGAGATCAGGATAATATCATCTGCAAAGCGAAGATTAGTAAGGCTTTCCCCATCGATGATTATTTCTTTTCGCTCCCAAGGCAATTTCTTAGAAGCATGTTCGAGAGCTGTTGGATTCCTTTTTTGATTTGAATTTTTCTTCTGGCGGAGTGAAGATTTATGATGGTCGTTGCATTTCTGTATATGTTTTCATCAATAATTTCGCAATATCAGTGATTAAGCGTATTTTTTATTGTCGTGATCTCAAGATTGCAGGAAGTTCCACGGTGTCTAACGCCTTTTGGAAGTTTACAAACACCAATACCAATGAACAAAGTATTCAGTACCATTCTATGAGGGTTTTGAAACACTGAAGGTGATTGTTGGTGCCCAACCCAGAGCGGAAACCTTTCCTGGGACTGATTAAAGTCCACTTTAGCGTCTAGTCGATTTACGTGGCTAATGGAATAAATATCCATTCTCGAAACATTAAAATTAAATTAAATGCTATTCCTGATTAAACTATATCACTTTTTTGAATAAACTGTATGATCATAGGCGAATTGTTATTTCTTAACAGAAATCCCTAAAGGTTTCGAAATATCAATAATTGAAGTTTTGACATTTTCCAAACTTCAACATGCAATAAGGGTTAAAATTCAATTATCCAGCTGAAAATGATGTCTTAATATAATACCTACCAACAAATGATCTAAGTATGTAAAATGATTTTCTTCAAAATTTGGCCAGAAGTATAGAGGCGAGGCCCAGTCTCGGAACTAAATTGAATTTCAGATTTAGTTAGAGGATATTTTACTCAAGTTCCTAATGGATTTCGAAAAGTTCTACTTCGCAGGCTAAATATAGAGAAAGTAATCATAATTTTCGAGCTAATTCTGAAACAAGCTGGCGGTATCATCACTGAAATGTTCTTTTGTTCATTATAGATTCAAAACAACTTAACAAAACATCATTGAATTAGTTAGTGTTAGTATTGAGTCTCACACATTTTAAAAAAGGTAAACTTTTTGTAAAATTTTTGCCAACTCACAAAAAAAAAATCTATATTTTTCTTATCGTTTTATGCTCAAGTTGAACTTTTAATTGGCAATTAGAAAGTAAAAAATTCATAATAAAATACAAACTCATTAGGAAATTGTCAATAGTTTCCTAATTAAAGAAGAAAAAAACTTTTGTTCAATATTTATTTTGTTATTGATTTATTCAAAAAAGTTTCCCCCAAGAAGCGACGATGTCTAGAACACAATTTGAAATTTAATTTGTTCCCAAACTATTTCAATATGCCAAGCTTTGGCTTTCCAGTTTATCGTAGACTAAGAAAGATGAGTTATGTGGGAACAAAAATATTGCAAGTTTTCCCCAGGGTTTGTTCCAATAAAACTCATATAGACAGATTAAATAAATTTTTGATTAGATCGATGCTGGGTAAACAATATTGCGGTGTAATCGGACAGATTCTGAACAATGTTAACATAATGATGAGACAGACCCAAATGGAGAGCTTTCAACATCCTCATTTTGCGGTTTGATGGCCTCTCCTGTATATGACTGTTGTATGGTCGAATACTATCGTTATATTTGGCTGTCATGATACTAATTTAAGATATTTCTCTCTGTACTTGGTTAGATTATTTCAGGTACCTATCTATAAAATGAAAATCATAGGAAAATAGATAAAAATAAAATGTGCCATGAGTGTTCAAAGAAAATGTGATAAAGTTGCACCGAATAAATAAACTGATAAGAAATGCTAAAAATATCTATAAGTAGGTATATAGGGTATTGAGAATATTTTAGTAAATCACCTCGCCCTGATAGGCTAATTTTCAAGTGCTCGAAAAGATTACTAATACCCTTGAAACAAAAAATGCATTCTTACATTTATAGAAAGCAAAAAAAAAAACATTGACAAACAATGAAAGAGTGACGGATATTGTTCGACATAGATATACATATAATATGGACCTTCCATCGTCTTGAAAATCCTTTCCAAACTTATAGAGAAACTATTATTCATGTCATCGAAGCTGCTCCAATGAAAACAAATCAATTTGCGACGGTTCGAGACTTCGCTGCTCCGGGCCGGAAAGTTTCCGGACTGCCGGAAATAATTGAAATGTTTCTTCTAATTAAGACAATCTGGAAAACGAGGCGGCGCCATAGTGGCATTGTTAGGGAAAGTTTTACATCGTCCAAAAGTTTTATGAAGTAATGACATTTTTAATTAGCAATCGGAAAAGAAATATTTACGTTTCGGCAATTGAAATATTAAATTAAATATTTTTTTGAAATTTTTACTTAATTGGATTGTGAAAACTTTACTTGATTGTGAATAGACCATGATTAAACAGTCTTCTTACAGTTTTGAATAGGTAATGACTCTTTTCTGGTCATGCAATTTCTTTCAGAAAATGTTCAATGTTTTGCAATTTTCCACATAATTTGCTTGAAATGATAAATTAGCGCATCCTAGTCAATGCGACGTGAAAGTGTTAGAAATGCGCTTTAATGTACTCTAGCACTTTAGTTGAGGGTGTATGTATTGACACCCGTGGCATATGCTTCTCTTAATAATTGATGATAAACCCGATACAACATTCATCATAGATTGCATATGAAAATCGTTTTGGTTTAATCACAAATAGAAAATATACAGGGAAATCTTTTGATGGAAGATTGTTGGTTTTCAATAGCAAAAAATTTAATATATTATGTAGGTAAGCTTCGTTTCACCAGGGTTCATACTTAACTTTGAAACTTGAAAAAAAAGGGTTGTCGTAGATTAATTCATATGACACATTCAATTTTTTTAACAAATTAAAATGAATGACTTCTGGTTTAAGAACCGACGAACGTTTTTGACGTCAATGATTTGTATCCGTCAATTTTTATTTGTTAAACAAGGAAGGCATTGAAGGCAAATGCTGGTGGCAAGTACAAACCCTGGCGAAACAAACTTTATCTATTATGACGCATGTTAGTTGTTGGAGTCGTTACAGCTTGTTTCAGCCGCTCCAACACAGCTATCTTTCTAAATATTGTGTGCGTGATCTGCTGGGTATCCAAGATTTGTAGGCTTCTCCCAAAGGGGGCTGCTTCCTGGATAGTAAAGTGCCCACCTCTTGGGGCAGTAGCCGTAACTTCAAGGTATTTCAGCCTTTCGCAGGAGTGAGCTTCACATATTAAATGTTCTGTATATTCTGTTGCTTGTTCGCAGTAGTCATTGTCTAATTTGTCTAGTGTTTTAGGTGATATTTCAACAAGCAATGCCCAGTGAGCAGACTAAATATTGTTCGAATATCCCTCCTGTACATGAAGTAGGTAAATAAAACTAGCATGCACGGAATAAGATGAGTTATTTATTTAATAATTCTTTAAATCTTCAACCCTTTAAATCATTGAATCACAGGCTCTTAATTGAGGAAACAAATAAGGTACCTATAGCAATCGCGTTAATCTCACAGCTCGAGTCACAGCTTTCTAATAATAAATTTTATATACATATTGTATTGGTATAAGCCTGGCGGGAATATATATTATTTCAATAATCGATGGAATGATGTAGAAATCTAATGGTAATTAACCAATATCATCCCAATAACATTCAGAGCAGATTTCACCTATCTTAATCTTCTCAGCAATAATCCCTGGTACTGTTGGGCTCGGGCACGTCAACTCAGCTGCACTATTTCTTGGACAGTGAATACTGGCTCGGCAACCAACTTCCAACCACTTAAATTCAACAGGTGGATGTTTCAACCATGACCCTCTAAGTAACCAGGTATCTAGGATAATAGGGCATCTCCCTTCGGTTATTTAAACCCAATCGTCTTCCAAAAAAGGTTCATGGGCTTCAGGAATATCATTGATCATGTTACATTTAAATAACATTCGGTTGCAAGTTGAACGAATTATTGAATTATTTATTTGTACAAGGAAACTGAACCCATGGAAGGTCAATGTCAACGACAGTTCACTGATAATTGCTATAATCGGCGATCACGCATCATGGTCACTTGATGAATATAAAATAATGGTTTTTGGAAGATGAGGAGGTAGTCTATAGACCGAGAATGATCTGCGTTAGTTAGTCAGTAATAATAGTGCCTTTTAGTCCTGTGATAATTATTGAGTGCCCACACCCATAACTGACATGTATTTGTGGTAAACTTTATTTTAATGCACTTTCCTATTTTTGTACCTGGCTCTAGTTTTGATTCTCACCTCCTCATAACCCCCAGGTCCGACATATGGTGGAAGCGCCGTGTTCTTTCCCTTTCACCAAATCTTCCTATTTGGTGCAATTATTTTGTACGATTTATTTTTTTCTTTTCTTTTGGGTGATGCGTGAATCAAAAAAGTGCCAGTATAATTTTTCAACTTTTTTTCTCAATAAGTGCGGCCAATTTGGCTAATTTTTATAGTGATTACTGATTATACTATATTATATTTTCTTCCCTATTTTTAATTATTTTGATGTTAATTTTTTTTTTGGTAGTATAGGTACCTACCGTATTAAGAAAAGGGTAATTAGCCTGGTCAAATGAGAATTTTTTCTTGATGAATAATAGTTATGCTTATAGAAGGACACGAAGCAGGGCAAGCCTGAATTCGAGAAAACAGTAGACAAGTCAACACTGAAAAAACAAAATTTAAAGCCTACACTCTAAAGTATTGTAATTATCGGTTTTCTTTTTTCGTCAAATAAACGAAACAGAAGAACAACTGGAAAGAGTTCAGAGTTTAAATTCTTCTTGAAACAAATACTTTTTTTCTAACTCAAACTACTTTGGCGTTGTAAGTCCAGGAGAAGCGATTGACGCTTTAGCGAAAAGAAATAACATAAGTCCGGAGCAGGTGCTCAGAACAACCCCTAATACATCAAAAGAATATCTAACCCAGATTTAGGAAGAAATATAAAAATGGCCAATTCAACAATTCACGAAGCTTCGTCAGAAGTCATACGCCCTGCAACACCAAAATTTGTGAAACCTCCAATTTTTAATCCAAGTGTAGACTCTCCAATAGATTTCTTGAATAAATATGAAAGAGCAACAGCCCCGAGTGGCTGGACAAATTCATACAAAATATCTTTTTTTGGGTGTTTCTTAGAGGGCGCAGCAGATAGCTGGTTTTCAGCATATAAATCAAGCCAGGCAAATCAAAACCGAACATGGGAAAATATAAAAACTGACTTGTCGAAGGAGTTTAGCGGGGAACAACCGCTAAGAAAATTAAAGTTCAGATTGAATACGAGAAGACAACAGGAAAACGAAGATATCAAGCACCTCTACTTCAAATGATGCCTTTCAAGATTTTTAGGGACCATTTTGAGAATGGTCTCCACTCATCGTTCTTCGAAACTTACTACCTCATGAGTTCAGGAACGATGGACCACGCGAAGTTGAGAACGTTGGTCCTTAAATTAAGCGAGGTAAAAGAACGAACTTTGACACAACAAATGAACGATCAAACGACCCTACTAACATTGGACGAGCGAAAGGGCGGTATTTTAGGCGATTTTAAAAGCACGGCTGGGGCACAAAAAATTCCTGAAGAAATTATGAACTTCACGACAGGAATTCTAGAAGTGTTCAAAGAATTTATGGATACAAAAAAGAATACGAACCAAGAAGGTCTTGCAATAGGAATAGAGAATTTCACAGGGACAGATCAAACGATCGAGACCGATACCAAAAGAGCTACAACCCAAACTACCGCCAAAAAAATGGACAATTTCCAGAAACAAGAAATCACGATGGCAGACCAAGATGTGAAGCCTGGCGCCTCTACCATATGTCGGACTTGGGAGTTATGAGGGGGTGAGAATCAAAACTAGAGCCAAGTACAAAAATAGGAAAGTGTATTAAAATACACTTTCCTATTTTATACAATAATACATGTCAGTTATGGGCGTGAGCACTTAATAATTATCACAGGACTAAAAGGCACTATTATTACTGACTAAATAACGCGGATCATTCTTGGTCTGTAGACTATCTCCTCATCTTCCAAAATCCATTATTTTATATTCATCTAGTGATCATGATGCATGATCGCCGATTATAGCAATTACCAGTGAACTGTCGTTGACATTGACCTTCCATGGTTTAGTTTCCTTGTACAAATTAATAATTCAATATTTCGTCCAACTTGCAACCGAATGTTATTTAAATGTAACGGGATCAATGATTTTCCTGAAGCCCATGAACCTTTTTTGGAAGACCATTGGGTTTAATTTTGGTTTAACTAACCGAAGGAAGATGCCCTATTATCCTAGATACGACAATATCTTTGCAATGAAAAAAACCAATATCGACAACGAGGTGAGGGGAATGCTCTCAATAGCTGAGTTCGGAATGGGATTTTAGTGCAGTGCTAGTGCGGTGAAGGTGAAGTGCAGTGTTATATCACGTGATGAAGGTGTAGTCGGCGGTGTAACACCGAATACATCATCATTTTGTACCGAGTAAACGGTGTCTCACCATCTTCACACCATCCGGGCACAAATTATTTCCGATAGTAACCACTTACCTTGCAAATACAGGTTTTTTTTGATACGAAAAATATCAGCAAACTGGCCAAGACAAGACCGCGTGGAGTACTTCAGTCTCCATCAATCAAAAATAAATCTTCCAACATGGAAAGTTACAGGAGAAATTATTCCAAACACTATTTCGTCTAATTAAGTCAAGGCTATAAATCCCAACTATATGGAAAAATAAATTTCCCTATTTAGCTACTCATTAGCACTTAGCTCGCCCGACCATTACCATCGGCTGCCGGAAGAAGAGAGAGAGAATTCTTCCACTTCCCGTAACAAGTAACAACCTAACAAAACTGCACATTGCACATATTCCAAAAAACACAGGGACGGACGCAACTTACCAAGATGAATGACCATTCAAGCATCATAATAATTGTATATCTTGGAACGGAATAAGATGGACTAAATAAATTAAAACGTGTCAAGGTTAATTCTTCAAAAGAAATCATTAAATAACAGAATTATGAAAGCATTATTATGTATGTATCCGTACGTAAGCCTATTCCATCGGACTACTCCTGCCCTGACATTTTCAATTCAACTAACTGAACATAGCATTTGGTACATCGAAACTAAAAGAGGATTTGGCCCAAAGCCTTGTAACAACAACCGAACTCAAGGATTTTTATTAATAATCGTGTTCCGATAGCCTGTAGCAACAAAGACGACTTATGAATAAATTAGAACTGTTAAACATCAAGGGAGGTTACAAATATTCATTGTTCACAGCTGATTAATAATTATTTGCAAATAAATGTATTGGAAAAACCAAATTAGGGACATTTGAAGACAATAATCTCTCGATCCCATGTAACATATGCTGTTAATCATTTATGTATACTAAAACCATTCAGTGAAAAATACAACTGTAGCACTTTAAAAGGCCCTCTTGGGCAGTACCTCAGCTTGAAATATTGTGTGCGTTTTATCCGTTGCTAAGGAGAGTTTGAAGTTTGGTCTAGCTGTTTCCAGACTGACTTCCTTTGTTAGCTTCGAACCATCTGTCTACCACAATCATGCATTGTCCACTTGCGGTAGCATTGCGTTCTTCCATAATTGGCGTTCTTTTACAACCACATCATATTATGGAATTTTAAAGTCCAGTGATGTTATCATGATCTGTTGGTTTACTTTGGTAGGTACTCATCTAGGTTCAAATATTTCTGTCTGGAATACCCTATAGGCATCTATTCTTGCCTCTTATTTCACATATTATGAGCGAAGAGAAGTTATGTTCATCAGTGTCTCTAAGGCTGCGGTGGGGCAGATTGACAGCCGCATTCGGTAAATCGAATTTACCATTTTTGGTCTTATCCTCCATGTTTTTTCCACGAGTTTGCGGCATGTCCAAATGACCGACATAGCTCGTGATATTGTTTTGTGCAAATGATCGTTCCATGTAAGCTAGTGGCCCAGGGTGACTACCAAATACTCAACTTCATTCATTCATTATAACATTTTCAACCCATTTTTCTTATGTTTATGAAATAAATAAATAACATATTTATGAAATAAGTATATTAGTATCAGAAAATTGGAAATACGGATTATGAAAAACATATCCTCAAGAATCTATGAAATATATGAAAAATCAATTGGGTACAAAAATGAAATCACTTAAAGACAAAGTAGCAAGCCTCGAAAGCGTCGTTAGTGAACTAGAACCATTTAAGACCCTGAAGCATATCCCTGAAAAAACAGAAGAACTAGAAAACACCATAAAAAAAAACCAAAATGCCTTAGAACAACTGAAACAAGACACTGCTAGGGCGCCATCATATGCTGATATTACAATCATAAGAAAGAAAATATATGATTTTGAGCATGTTTCCAAGGGAGAACAACAAAAGGAGTAAAATAACCCAGGCGCGGAACTAACAATCTCTAAGATACAAGAAAGAGAGAAATGATCAAGAAACATTCTGATTTTTGGGATGAAAGAAGCAGAAGCAGAAACCTACAAGGAGAGAATTGCGAAAGAAATTCAAGAAGCCAAAAGAATAATTAATATGACTGAGACAGATGCAAATATGGAAAGAGTCTCAAGATTAAGAAGATATGATCAGAATAAGAGAAAACCACTCAAAATAACTCTTGCATCAAACAACGAAGCCAGAGTAATTCTGAAATTGAAATATAAAATAGAAGGAACCGGATATTACATCAAATCAGACCAAACAATTGCGCAAAGAGAACACATTAAAAACCTGCTACATGAACTAGCCACTCGCAAAACAAATGAACCTGACTTAAAACTAAGATACATATGACCGTATGCACCCCGTTCACTTCATTCTATTCTTACTTTGCCCTTCAACTTAGGTTTTGAATTTCGTATGCAAGTTTTCTAGTAAGTAAGTAATCGAAATCCTCGACTGAAGAAAAAAAAATCTGTCTTTATTGCAGTTGTGGGGTTAGGTAAGGACCGGTTAGGTTTGTTGAAGTTGTTTTACGGTGTGACAAGTGTCGTGTAACATAACAACTATTGAACAAGATTTTTCATCCTTTGCTATACGAAAAAATGGACTTCGAGTAGTTCGACATGCTAGTTGAAGACGATTTTGATATTTTGGATATTTTTGATTATGGGTTTCCAGGAATTTTTAGTTTTAATTTTTAATTGAGAAAATTATTTCCAGTCAAGATCAGATGATTTGTCTTTTTTTCGGCGTTTCAGGTTGAGAAAACCCACCGTTTTACAAGTATTGTCTTCTTTATTTCAATTCTATTAACATATTTGCTTATCATGGAAATAAACATATTTGAAATAAGCCTTGCTTTCAAAAAGCACCTCGAGGAACACAAAACAAAGAGCGGCCTAGAATATTTTATAGCTCTATAAACACGATAAATAACCCATACATTACAAAATCATCTAAAAGTATAGAGAAACGAATATGTTTCTTTTATATCTACGTGAAAAGTAAACAATTTTTAAATTTTCCACCAACGAACTAACCCGAAAACAGAACTAACCAAATCTGTCAAAGTCGAACTGTAAAAACCTGTAAAAACTGATAAAAAAACAATTCACCAAGAAATTGCAATAGTGCAAATTTTATCAGGTTGTTAGCTAAGAAAACAAAATTTGTTGACGGTGCATACAAAATTGGAATAACTTTGCTAAGCCTTTCCTAACGATGAAACGGTTCATACGAGCAATAGAAGGAGTTCCAAAACTAATAAAGAGCAAAACCTCACGCGAGACCAATCACCAAGTCTCGAGCCAAGAGGAGTCAAAAAACTTATTACGCCACTAACAGATATCACATTTTTCTATACTAACATCTCATCAGTCCGTCCTAAATTACAAGAAGTACACTGTACACTCCATAATAACAAAAGAGAAACTCACCATCCTTCTCATCACAAAAACTTGGCTGAACAAAAATATTGCGAACTCTCTAATTGCTACGGCTGACTACAAACTATACACAGCTGATCGACAGTTACAGGAGAGTGGTGGCGTTTGTATATTGGTGAGGGCGGAAGCGAACGGGCATAAGATCAAGGTAAGCATAAATAATACCTACAACATCAATGGCGCTATAGACGCTATATTTTTAAACATGGAAATAGCAGAAAAAAAATACCTGATAGGATGCATCTACAGACGGCGAACTGATATAGTCGAAAGTTCAGAACTTAGTCATCTGATCAAGGGGATTTTTGAGGAAAATACTACCGTTCTTATCTGTGGAGATTTCAACTAGCCGGAAATATGTTGGAAATTACTTACACTGAATAAACCTGGTCAAAAAGTTAACGAATTCCTGACATGTTACAAGGAATCGAGATGCCACCAACTAATCTCCCTTGACACCAGATTTAGAAATAATCAGAGTTCCCTTTTGGATCTTTTCTTATCAAGTGACAAAAAGATGATGTCTAACATAGAATCTAGACCTCCTTTTGACAAGAGTCACCACAACCTCATTGCTGCGACAATGTAGCTTAAACTCAAAAAACAGCCTACAAAAAGATTAAAAAAAAAAAAACTTCTACATAGACAACTACGAACCGGTCAATGATCATATTGGAAAAAAAAAAACAATCAGAATCAAAACAACAGTACCTAAGTAACTACCAAGAGTTCGAAGAAATTCTCACGACAGCAATTGGAAAGTTCTTTCCGGAAAAAATATGCAGAATGGATAAATGAGAGAATTTTTAGAGAAATCGATAAAAAAAGAGAACTGTGGACCAAATACATAAAAAATAAAACGAACGCACAGTATGAAATATACAGGACGCAAAACAACAAACTAAAATAATTCATAACTGAAGCACTTCTTAAATATGAACAGGATATTCTGGAAAAGAACGACAAACGTTTCTACTCCTACATAAAAGGAAATCTAAGTAGCCAGCTTCATGATTTCGAAAAGGATCCAAAAGATCTACAGATATTGAAACTCCCAAAAAACACTGTATATCTTTGCAAGTCAGTTTGAATCAGTCTTCACAAATGAATCCTTATCTCACCGAAGCTTTAAAAGACCTGAAAACTCACTCCAGTCCAGAACCAGATTGATGGAATACCTACCTGCAATATTTCTGAAAAATTGTGCACCATCCATAACACCACTTATAAAATCACTATTCAACAGTTCCCTTGCACAGGGTATCCTACCAGAAATATGGACCCGAGCAATTGTGATACCAATTTACAAAAGTGGCGACAAGTATAATCCGGCTAACTATACACCAATTAGCCTAACATGCGCACTGTGTAAGTTATTGGAAAAAATTATTGTCAAAGAAATGACCACGTTCCTCCTAGACACACATATGATACCATCCACACAGCACGGCTTTCTACCAAGTAGATCTACTACCACAAATCTACTCAATTGCTTAAACGCATGGACTAAAGAAATTGATGAGGGAAACCCAGTGGATATGCTATACTTGGATCACCAAAAACCATTTGATACTGTCCCTCATGAAAGCCTGTTATACAAACTGGATCACTGTGGAATCCGGTGGAGCAAGAACCAGCAAATGCAGCAAATTTTACTAATTTCCTGCCACCATCTTCTTCCTCATCTCCATTACATTCTTACTCCTCGTGCAGACAGCACGATTTTCATTAAGTAAATTTTTGAAATTTGATTAACTAAAAGCTAACATCCACTAACGTCCAGAAGTACAGATGAGCGTCCAGAATTCCGCCTCCTATAGGCATATTCTGTGTTTGTGTGGCAGTCCTATTTTTCTAATGTTAATAAAATAATTTTTTCAATCTTCACCTTTGTTTTGTAAATGTGTTCTGTGTTGGATGCGGCTTTAGCCACCAACTTTATGCTGATAACAGCATGAACACTTATATTTTTATGTATAATTATTATACTTAGGCATGTCGTATATGACCATATTTTCCCTGTGCCATTTGGTAAGTTTTTGATGTATACACCCCAGGCCCTCCCCATAACTCCCATATTTTTGTAACTTGTAGAACTTATGCTGATGATGGATCTATAATAGATCCGAAACATGTGCAACCCCCCTTCCAACTGATTATTTTTGTAAAATAAAGAGTGAAGATAGACTGTGTGTTTTACTCCAGTTCTTTAACTATTCTCTTCACTGTGAGACATGGACTACTATTTCAAAATATACATATTTGATATCTACAATAAACTGTTTGCCTTTTGTTCTCTACACTATCAAATTATGCATAGAAACGGGGGACACTTCTTGTTAGTATTAAGTGAATGTCCTTAAAGTTTACGCGCCATTTTACGAGTTGATTACTTTAATTTGAGCCATTATTTTATTTTACGATATTTATTTACGTAGTGACAAAGGTTAGGAGTTTTCTATTTGTCCAATTAGATAATCCCAAGATTCTATCATACCAATTTATCTGTGTCTTCCAGTTTAGTATATTACAGTTTCTATTTACTACAGCTATTGAAAAATTTTCCAGGCCCTCAAGAAAATTGGAAAATCCTAGAAAATATATCTAACGGTCCTAGGGTCCCAGACAACTTGAAATTAAGTTTTGTTTTTTGTACCTGAAAGTGAACGGAAGCCCCAGATACATAGAATCCATCATCGGACAAAGTCAAAAGACAAACATGTCATTGTTTACCCAATCATAGCCAGGACTAGATGTCAGCAATATCTCTCGTCCGGTATTATTCGACGTGAATTTTAATCAGAGATTTGAGATTGTATTCGATTCATCCCTATCCATGTTCTGTCGATTGCCTCGGACCTTTCCATTAAAGCTGGCGAATAGCTTTTCATTTGTAGATGTAGCAGATTATTAATAGGTGCTTATTGATTTTCTTTTTTGCTTGTGGATTGCATCGAAATTTCCAATTAATTTAGCTTTGAACTTTTAGGCAAAGTAATTAACAATACTGTCAGATGTGAAGCTATAATTGAACTTCTGCGGATTCGCCAAGACTTGTTTTGTTGTTATTACAGCTATCAAAATTTGTTCAAAGAGTTTCTGTTAATTTCTGTTTTTGTTACCTAATCTGTGTTCAAAAATAGAATATATCTCACGTGTATAGGTAGGTATTATCCGTTCACAATCCGATGTCCATAGGTAGGTACAGGTAAAATCACCTTTCAATGCTATTTGATAGGTCAAGGTGATAAATTTACCTGCATCTGTGGACATCGGATTGTGGACAGGATATACCTACTTAAATTTAAGGTTAAATTATAGGTCGTTTTTTTTAGGTAGGAGTAATAAGTTGAAATTTTTAATCACAAATAGATAGAAATATCTTCTGATTCTGATGTTTTTCAATGTTTGAGGACTATAAGTCTCCAAAGTATTTTTCAGCTATTCTAACGACATTTGTTTATTAATACTATTCCATTTTTTTCTCACATTACTACGATTTCGCACTTTCTGTCCCTTCTTCTCGGGCCTTTAATATTTTTGTTTATTTTTATTAAAATTTCTGCGAATGCCTTCTTTCCCTTAAATTTTCTTTTATAAAATATTCGCTGTCTATAGCACAGGGTTATTAGATCCACTCTGGGCGACGACACAGTAGAAGCAAAAGTGGGTACAGGCTACCCACAGGAAGGCGTTCATTCGCCACTGTACTGGACGGTTCTAGTCGACGATTTCCCGGCAAAAATAGCCAAGAAGAGATCCAACTGCCTTGTTTACGCGGACTATGATTATGTCAATCATAGTAGTCAGCGGCAGACGCCTCGAATATGCTTCAGAAAGAACGCAAAACGTACTGCATATAGTCGACAACTGGTGTAGGCAGGAAGGACTGTCGATTAATCCACAGAAGAACGAAATTGTCCCCTTCACAAAGAAAAGAGTACTAAGAGGTCTTAGATCCCCAGGCCCATGCCCGTAGGTATTAGCACCTGATAATTCCCGTGGTACATAGATAATTTCATATCCTACTAAGTTTACTATATTTTCTCCATTTTATATGCTTGATAGCTATTTATGTTATATAATGGCGCATCCTCTTCATTAAGCCACTTTTCCACAAACACTAACACATCGCAGTCCTGGTTTATAACAAAACATTGAATCTCCTCCAGATTGCTTCTTAAACTCTGTATATTTGCATATGCAATGGATATTTTACGTCGAGGATTTTCTAGTTTTTTAACTGTTCCATATCTTGCACAAGAATGCCTTCACTATGTTCATCCTTCCGCATGTTACGATAAATTTATGATTTACGTAACGTGTCCCATCTCTTCTAATTTTCATTATAAAGTTGCATTTTTGCCATTTCAGAATCAGCAAAGTAATAGTTCATAATTTGAGTAATCTAAAAGTATCTACAAAGTTCAATATAATATCAGTACTGCCATCTATCCATCATGAGCATAAAAGGCAAATATCTATTATCAAAAGAAGGTACCACCATCTAGTACCTGATAAATTTATTTTTGTATGTATTTTCATTTGAAGAAATTATATTTATCTCACTTTTAGCAAATAGATATATTTCTGTCTTTCTCTAACTTCTGATTCTGAAATAACTATTTTTGGCCTAATGACATAATTAATTAGGGGTTTTGTGTTTCTAACATAACCCTAATTTAAATTATTGTAATTTGTAAGCAATTGAAATAATTCTAGTGTGTTTTATCTATTCCCTTTTAATCAACGTGGTGTTTCATTGATAAGTGAGCACGCTCTAAATAGAGTCGGTGCAAACCAAATTTGTGTGTCCATCCCTATCAACTCTTTACTAAATCCAGGCAGAGGCCTGTATGTACAGCCATTTTCGGTTTGACTCCTTCAATTATCTTCTTGAGGGGAAGAGTGTTGGAAAAGGGTGTAATTTTTAAAATAGAAATCCAGATAGGTCAAAAATTCATTTAAAAAGTTTTAATTGAAACATCTCAAGAATTTTGACAGTTCCTGGATTAGATTGATTTCACCCTCAGTTTTATCTTGTAGTACCTATAGTAGGTACCGTAACTTAAAATAATTTTTTTCTATTTGCGGAAAATCTAAAGATTTATTTTTTAATTCTTTATCTGATTCAATTTTTCCTACTTTTTTCAAAATTTTGCCTGTTTATTGCACCCTCAGTTATAACGAGCATTTTAATTTAATCTTGCTGTCATTACTTTTTTTTTTCAATTTGCAATAGTTGCTCATACTTACCTGATTCTGTGGGAAAGGAGTCTCTGTAAAGTTCGTTTTTTTTTAAAAGATAATTCCCCAAGTCAAAAATTTAGTAACTATGCTGGCAACACAAGCCTTTTCTACATAAAAAATTTGAAAGCATTCACACTTTTTACATTATATTGCCAACATAATGTCATTTTGACTTTTATCTTAAAAAAAAAAACAGATAATACAACAATATTTTTAATAAATTTCAATTTAAATCTTCTGCAAGACACTCGCTTTTTGACAGAATTCAGGGATTTAATATTCCAAATCTTGGTGAACCTAATACTGCCTTATTTTTTTCTGGGTACCTACCTACTCGACATAAAAGATCAGATTCACCAGAACAACCAAGCTGTCAACTATCAAATTTTAGAGAAAAGTAATATTGTTACTACATTGTAAACAAATATAAAATAATTAATTTTTTTTTGAATTTTGAGTGGTTTGATTTGCACATAAAGGGGCTACACGTTATCTTAATTTTTTGAATTCCACGACCCTATAGGTTCTCTTGTCTTAAAGTACAAATAAATTGTAATATTTGTAACACGCATCAGAATATTTCCATTGTTCATCCATAAAAATTTAAAATCCATAAATTTCCGCCGATTTGAATAATTCAAGGTTTGATGCAGTCAAATCATGATTTAGATAGGTACACCTATTCAGGTTTTCGTTTGGTTTTTGAGGTATGCCTTGAACAATCACATTGTTTCTTAGGGTTACTTGTTCTCGTTTGTTTAGTTGTAATCTAATTTCGACAATATCCGCTTGTAACTTATCGTCAATTGCAACTTGTTCATTGTACTTTCCTTTAAGCACGTCTTACTTGCTTTCCATCCTGTTCAGTTCTTCCATAACATCATCCAGCGTAAGTACGTCCCACTAGTGTTTAGCGGCGTATTTATGTTTCCATCAGCCTTTTGCAAGGATCACAGAATCATGGTAGTGTTGATTTGCTTATTCTTTGATAGGCCCAGTGTTGACATATCAATACACAACCTATGTTTCCAGGTTAGGCATTTCTCACGAGCCCATCCTGGTTGTTTTGGACTCTTTTACGACATACATCGCAGTTTTCTATTTCCGGCATGTCATCTCCTGATTTCAACGAACTTAAAGGAATCTGCCCGCACCAAGCATAATCAATTTGACCTTTAACCGGCAGCAAATGCTAAAATGAAATTGCTCTCTTTTATATCATAAATAACTTACAAACAACGTGGCCCTTTTTCACTTTGGTAACAAGGTATAGTAGTATAGATAAATACTACTTTTAACTCTAATGTTTAATTTTTTCCGGTAAAGAAACAAACTTTTCTCGCACGACGTAAACAAAACATCCAACACCGTTGACCTTCATGAACTTACATTAATGCGCTGTGCCATACTGATAAAGGAAAAAAAACTGAAGAGTAAAAACATTGTCATTTACTCGGACAGTCAAGCAGCTCTGAAGACAGTCAGCTCCCAGAATATCAGCTCCAAACTGGTCAGGAACTGCATACGTGCCCCAGAGGAGGTGGGATTGTCCAACATACTTATTGTAGCGTGAGTACTAGGCCATAAGGGCCACTTAGGCAATAAAGAGGCTGACGACTTAGGTAAAGGAGGCTCCAGCCACCGGCACCGGGATGATAGACCCAGAACCATTCTGGGGAATATCATCATGCCTCTTTAAAATATCTATCAAGAACTGGATCTACAGAGAATTCCAGAGATGGTGGCTGCAAACAACAACACAACGACAGGCAAAGCAGTTCATTAAATCCTGCTCGCCCAAGTTCACCTCAAACCTACTGAGCCACAGCCGTAAGGTTGTAATGTTAATGGTTGTAACAACTTTTGTTAATGAATCAACAAGAGGTCCATTATCCGCGTGTGTCTAAATTCACCAAAATGTTACACCGCCACGGATGCGGTGATTGCGATTCACTAATGCCAATGCCAAACCACAGCTTGCCAAATTCTGTTTAATTCAACAACTCTTCTCTTTCTACCATTCCACCACGGTGCCTACACCAGTTGAATTTAGCCACACGCGGATTATGCTCGGTTTCCTCAACGAATAATTATTAGGGGTGGGTTGATAGTTTAATAGGTACAGAATGGCAACGACGCCACTGACTGAAAAAAAAAAGATAATTAAATTACATAAAATATGGAAGGGTGAAAATTCAGAAACACACCTGAAAAAAAAAAGATATCTGCAGACGGTAATTGATAACTCTGAAAAGGAAGTAAATAAGGCACATAACTCAACCCAATCCTGACATAGGTAAACCAATAAAACAACTAAATAAGTTTTAAATTAAATTAGCGTATGTGAGGTCAAAAATCAAGTGTCGTATAATTTCAAAATATAAAATCAATTGCTGGTAAAACACTTTATTTTTAACCATATATGAAATGTTGTCATTACTGACTTTTCAAAAATTTGAAAATGTCACATTTCTGTCTTTTCATTTTTCTGGTCCATTACCTGTCTCAGGACGGGAAATGAGGACGGGAAATTTGTTCCGTCCTCATTTCCCGTCCACGGACGGAAAATGGAGCAGGGAAATATTTCCCGTCCTTATTCTCCGTCCTCTCATTTCCCGACCTCATTTATTTGGTTGTTGCGAATTTTTATTTTTTTTTCAAGAAATTATGGTTAAAAATAAAATAGTATACAAACCTCGACGGGAAACTTCATTGCTGTTTCGAGGTATAGTTTATCTCGACGCTACGCGTCGAGATAAACTATATAACCTCTCGATCAGCAATGAAGCATTTTGCCACGCTTTTTCGCTGATTAAGAAAAGTTTATTAAAAGAGAAAAAGAAAAAAAAAAAATTTAGAAAAATAAATTTAAAAAAAAATTGAAGTTGAAAATAAAAAAAAATAAAATAAAAATAATGAAAATTAAAAGAAGAATAAAAATAAAAATAAATGAATAAGGAACTTGAGATTGTAGGACTGAAGGTCGAAGTGCGTGCAAATTAAGCCCTAGCTCAGAACTAAATAATTCGGAGAGTAGGGGTGGGTTTTAGTTTTGGGCGCCACCGACTCTGAACAGATGAGTCGGACTCTCCAGGATGGTATCTGGCTTCAGGTCCTTACAATCCAAATAATAATTAATAAAAATAAAAATATTAGCAAAAACCAGGCTGTGTGCATAAAACCAAATAAAAGTCAACTCGAATCAAGTGCTACAGTCGTTTATTTATCAAATGGCCGCAGTCCACAATGAACAATAATTTGAATTTAAGAGGAAAAATAATAATAATAATAAAATAATAATAATCAAGTAAATTAGCAATTAATAAAATGGCCTTGTCAAGGAGCGTTAACTAACAAATACAGAAATGCAATACTATGCCATGATCAGTTAAACTTAAATGCAAAAATGTCATTGAAACTCAATAACTAAGTAATAAAAAAAAAGATATATATTAAAAGTAAGGTTTGAAAATTTAAACAAAAAATAAAGAGAATAAGAGAGGGAAAAAAAACTAATAATGTAGAATTAGTTTTCGGAACGGTTACCTTACACTTTCGTAACCAGAACTACCAATAAGTTGACATTAATTCAACAGGTTACGTCTAGTTAAGTTACCTATTTTAATAATTCATTTACCACACTGGGGCCAGCAATGAATTATTCCCTGAAATACCGAGGTGATCACCGGGTGTACAAATAGGGACAGAATGTAAATAAACAATAACAATCAGGATAACTAAAACTAGTACGATACCAAAATTTTCCAGATGATGGTGGTTCATTCAGTTCACCAGATTAGTCCTGGCTACTGGTTGTGGTTAACTTGATCGATGACTTGAGTAACCGTCCGATTACTTAGGCTGGTGTCTGTTAGCCTTTTGGTTCAATTTCGGTTACAATTGAACGTCTATTGTTATAACCGTGAGGGTATACTTGATGGTAAAGTACAACCTCCTAAGAAAAACCTCTTGAAAGAAAAACCCTCGTGAAAGAACCCTAAGAGAAAAAATTGTTATACACACTGTATTTGTAATTGAACCAATAGCGAAGCACTTCATGAATAAATTGAATCAATAAGAAAAAATGAAACTATAATGATTAGTTTCTAATAGCAAATTTACTTGATAAAAGACTATAGCTCTTGAAAATTATTTTAATAGAAAAATTGAACATTAAGGTATTAATTAATTAAATCAGATGAAATCATAATATGGCTTTGATAGCAATTGAGAAAAATGTGTCTTGAGTTTGCAAAAATTGTTATAAGGTTGTTTTTTTACCTGATGGAATTAGGGTTTGTCTGCCTCAAGAATCTCCGGGAATCTGGATTGAGGTCTGGATTGAATATCCTGGAGTAGGTGAGATTATTCTCTACTCCTTAGGGCAGCTTTCAACTAATAATTGAATGGAAAAAGTCAGAAACTTCTATTGGAAAAAAACGTGCAAGCAACTTACCACAACGACTGTTTTTTTTAAATCCGATAACATCGGCGAAAATTATGGCACTTTACGAAAGTAAAACACAACGCAAGATAACTCAGTGTGCCATAAATTCAATTCAGAAGAAAATCAGGCCCAAAATCCCTTTTTAAGGTGAAGAAAAAAACTTAATTCTTCTGGAGGACTTGTTTCTTCCAAGACAGTCAACGTGAAAGAGAAAGTGCTGCACATTCAATCAATAAGCTAACCTCACCTAAAGGACTTAGAGATGATTCAGAATAACGACAAAAATCAACAATTAATCGATAGAATTCTCACTTACCAAAAATTGCACACCACAACATAATCCGAGAAAAACGACAACGGCTAATGAATTATGATATTCAAATCAAATCAAATAAGCTTTATTGTCAAAAAAACAAATAATGTCATAGACAAAGCAGGCCTTAAACCTAATAAAACAATTAAAATTATCTATTATCTATCTATCATAAAAAGGATAAAAATTTCAAAAAATGATCCACAACAATCGAAACCAACACAAAGAATTGTAAAAACTGAGGCAAAAACAAACAAAAAATAAAAATAAAACTTAGAAGTAGTCACGGACGTCAACTACCTATCACTCACATAATTATGTCACACAAATTAAATTAAAATGACGGTAAAAAATATATATATATATACATTATACGTGCGCTACAGGAATAAAACAATAAGCACAAATTACAAAAGTCAAATCATGAAAATAAAAATAAAAATAATAATAATAATGATATTGGCAGAGCCAATCAATTGATACAGTCAAAATCTATCATTCCAAAACTCAGTACAGTTATAATAAGCCCTCTCAATTAGTAACCTTTTCACCATCCCTTTAAATATTTTGTTGCTTTCCACTTGTCTTATTTCCACAGGTAAGTGATTAAATAATTTCCGACTATTGTATATAATAGAATTTTTAATTTGTGTCGAGGATGGTATTGGCAGTATTATATTATAAGTTTGCCTCGTGTTATACAAACCTGTTGCATGCAAGCTATTTCTATATTTTTTATGAACTAGGCAAACTGTCTCTAAAATAAATAGACTGGGAAGTGTTAAAATTTTATGTCTTATGAACAAAGGTTTACATGAATCTCTCATTTTAGCTCCACTCAAATACCTTATGGCTCTTTTTTGCAGCACAAACACACTATCAAACAACTGCGCAGAACATGTACCCCAAAAACACAGTCCATATCTTAAGTGACTTTCTATGAGTGAGAAATATACATTTCTCACGGTCTGTGAATCAAGCTCTCCAGAGAGAACTCTCATTGCAAAGCAGTTGGAAGCAAGTTTTTTCCTAAGATTTTCTATGTGTGATTGGAATTTAAGTCTGCTATCAATGAGAAGCCCTAGAAATTTATTCTCATTGGTGCTCGACAAGGAAATGTCATCAAGTTTGATAGGTTCAAGTGTGCACCTAAAATGCATGACATTAGTTTTCGATATATTCAGTGTTAACTGATTAGCGTCAAACCACTGCTTGAGAGCAACTATGTCCCTATTTATTTTGTCACTCAAGAAACCCATACTAGTGTCGTGCCATAATATAGTTGCATCATCCGCAAACAATGTAAATTTCCCTGAGATGCCAAGATCAGTTATATCATTAACATAAATTAAAAACAATATTGGACCAAGAACAGACCCTTGAGGCACCCCATACTGTAATGTTCTCTGTCCAGAAACATCACCTCCAAAGCGAACACTTTGAGTCCTATCCTGCAAATAACTCTCAAACCATTTATAAGAGGATCCCCTAAATCCATAGGACTGCAGTTTCCACAGCAATATTCTGTGACTGACACAATCAAAAGCTTTCGTGAGATCACAGAACACCGCTGCGGCAACGTCATTGTCATTCAGTCTCAAGAAAAGTTCCTCGAGGAATGCAAATATTGCATCGGAAGTCCCCCTGGAAGCTCGAAATCCATATTGTTCGGGACTAAGAATCTTTTTTTCATTCAAAAATGAAACGATTCTTTTTTTTACTAGTTTCTCTACAATTTTTGATAGAGTCGGCAACAGGGCTATAGGTCTATAGTTTGAGGGATTTTGCTTATCGCCCGCTTTAAATATTGGGATTATATTGGCCCTTTTTAGACTGTTCGGAAAAAACCCATTTTGGAAAGAATTATTGATAGCATAAACTAATATGTTTAAAACATTGTCAGGTAACTTCCTGAATAATTTGACAGATATATCATCCCACCCCGAAGCATTCTTATTTTTAATTTCATTAAATGTAAACTTAACTTCGTTTACATCCGTAGGCACAAAAAAAAATGATTCGCCTGTTGATGAATATTTGAAAAAATGTTTAAAATCGTGTGCAATGCCAATTTGGCTAGAGAGATTTTTAGCAACAGAACAGTAAAAATTATTAAAATCCTGAGGTGAAAGTGTGGTATCAACATCTGAATTTTCCCGTTTTTTGCCAATTAGCTCATTAACAATTGTCCAGGATTCTTTTTGTCTGTTACTGGATTCTATTATTCGTTTTCTATAGTACTTATCTTTAGCTGCGTTCACCAACCTACGATATATAGCCCTATAATTTTTATAATATGTCATGAAACAAATATTACTGATATAAAACTTACGGATGTAATGCAGTGAACGCATATTTTTTGAAGAAATCCTAATGCCCTCTGTTAACCATGGCTTTTTTTTATTTATTTTCAAGTTTTTTATTGGAAATGCTTTATTGAATATAGAGGATAACTTTTCATGAAAAGTTTCCAGAGGTTTATTGGAACTAAGAACTGCTTGCCAGTTATCACAGGCACACAATTCAGAGAGCTTATCATAATTTCTTGCACTGAATATCCGTCCCTTTCGTTTCAATTCATTACGTCTTCTGGTTCTGATCTTAAATCTACAAAAAATGGCCTCATGATCTGAAAGACCTGCATTTACAACACTTACACTACTATCATTTCTTTCAAAATTTGTGCATATGTTATCAATAGTAGTGGAAGAGTTAGGGGTTATTCTGGTGGGAGTATCCACCATGACATGCAAATTAAATGAACCCAATAAATTAACCAACCTTTGGGTGTTCCTATCAGCAGCCAAGAAATTTATATTGAAATCACCACCCAGCACTATTAATGAATTACAGCTCAATTGGCTTAGAATGGTCTCAAGCTTGAATAAAAAATCCTCTACATTCCCTATGGGAGATCTATACAAACATAGAACATACAAATTAACTTGCCTACAAAATACGACTGAAACCTCAAAGACTCTTTCTTCAAGCAAATGGTCAAATTTATTAATGTCAGAAAAACGAAAAGATTCCATAAAATCATTGTTTAGTAGAATAGCTGTTCCTCCATGTATCGAAGTTATTCGGCAATATTTACTTAAAACAGTATACCTTGTTAAATTAAAAGGTTCTTGAGGCTTCAGCCAATGTTCACATAACAATATTATGCTTGGGTATTGTAGACTGTCTAAAAATATATCAAGTTCGTTTAGTTTATTTCTAACAGATTGAATATTCAGTGCCACTATGGAGATACAGTCAGAGTGGTGGGTACATTTTCTAAAAAAGAAATCTCACTGTTTCCTGCTAGGGTGGATATATTAGACTCTGAAATTTTTAGGTCACTATTAATGTTTATGTTTTCACACCCAGAATCCACATTTAATGTTTCGCTTACATCATTCTTGTCAGCTAGTGGCACAATAGCATTAGATTGCAAAGGTTTACTTTTTATGTACAAAGATAAAAGCTTACTAAGACTAGGAATATTATGTCGGAATTTGTTTCGCATTCTAAAATTGTCTATCACCCTAATGGAAGCATTATAGTTCCTACGCATAAATTCTGACAGTACGTCACTAACATTTTTGAACAAAAAGTTATGAATATATTTAAAACAGACAATCAAATTTGTATATTCACCAATACCAAAAATTTGCTTTAGGACCGAATCATCTATCATAGATTTCTTTACATTTAGGCAAACAATAACAACGTCATTCTTAGAATAGTCAAAAGTACTGCTGAAAATATTTTTTGCAACTTCATGTAGAGGGGCGTACGATTTAATTATTCCCGAAACCGCTTCTTCAGAGTCATTAAGCAAAATGCGTAACTTCGACGCACAGCCCCTTCCACTTTCGTCTCCCAACACTAGAACTCTTCTTTTACAGCAATGACCTTCATTATTCTCTAATATAACAGGCAGAGATTCGACACACTTGGATTTGACTTGCTTACAGATTTTTTCTACTCCCATCATTGTAGGATCATACTGAGTACTGGCATTACTAACAGTTTCAGCATTATTGACAGTCTTTCTTTGATAGTTGCTAGTCCTCATCAAGAAGATCTCTTTTTGCGCTTTTTTGTAGTCATTCATACAAGTTTCATTGTCCTCAGTTAAAGTTCTGATTGAGGTCAACATTTCGTCTTTAAGCGACACTAAGTTTTCAAGGTCCATCTCTAGCTTTCTGTTTTTCTCCTTGATCTCTTGATTACTGGTTAGTAGATCGTCAATTTCTTTACCCAAATTTAGGTTTTCTTCATTTATATTATGCAATTCGACTTTCTGCTTGTCAATCTTTTTTTTGAGACACTCTTCTGTTGCAAGGAATTCATCCTCAAAATCCATAGTGGTTCTTCTACTCCTTTCCATATATTTTTCCATGTCACTTTTCTCCTGGATAAGAAGTTCATTTTTCTCAATTATTTCACTAATTTCTTCTCGTTGTTGATTTATAACTTCTTCCATCTTTTCCATCTCAATTCTTAAATGGCTGTTATCAAGGTGTAATTTTTGTACTTGCTTAACTAGTGTCCCTGATTTTTCTTTTAGGCAGTCAATGCAAAAAAATGGTATTTTTCTGGATATTGTCTGTATAAATCTTACTTCTGTTGTATTCCATTTTTCACATCTTCTGCACAAAACCATCTTGCAACCATCGCAAGGATACCCAAAAAGCTCCTCACTGCCATCTCTCTTCTCAGTTGAAACCTTGAAGGTGCAATTCAGTGAGCATTTGTTGCATATTCCACTAGCCGCAATTTTTTGAGACATTTTTGGGAGTCCAAAAGATGCCTTAAATCTCTGTGTTTTCAATAATTAATGACATCCAATTTTAACATAAATAAACAAATAATCACGATAATTTGCTTTCAATACTGGACCGTTATCAGAAGTAAATAAATAAATAAACATAGATTTTTTATGATTGGCACCATAAATATTTCACAGTACGAGGTCGAGACGTTAGGCAAAAATTGTCTTTATGGTTATAGTACTTACAGTTTTGCACTTGATTTTCACATTTCCACTAGCTTTTTTTAATTTTTTAAGTAACTGGTGGATAGGATCCACCCTCAAAAAAACTTTCCAACAATTTTTCACAATTTTTTCCAACAATTCTACTAACATTTATATATATTATTGGAGCGCTGATGTCGGTCGCGCGACGCACCTGCTTTGCTGCTTTTATATTTATATTTATATTAACAACAAATAATCATTCCATAAAACAATCAAAACTTGAAGAATACAAAATAGAGTAAATGTTCCGTTTTCAAAATTAGAGAGCTCAAGGAAGAATCGACGATACTGAAAACATCACTAATCCACCGCTGGTTGACAGAAATTTTTGACAATCAAAAAACAAAGAAGCGAAGTCAAAGATGCGTTCCAGATGTCTCAAAGAACATCGAACCAATGCGCAACTCTGGGTTCGCTCGAATTTGCGCCGAGATCGATAGCGCTCCACAACCGGAACAGTTAGTACGAACGGAGTAGCTCGGTACATCCACCTGAAAACGGTACATCACGATTACGGAACACGACATACTTTTGACAGATGAATTAATTATTTTTGGATGAAACAGATGATCGAATTTAAAATAGTAATCAAAACATTGCTTTGTTTTGATTTAGACTTGAATTAAAATATGGATTTAAAAGAGGAAAAAAACTATTACAGCAAATAGAATTTGACTATGGAAAATTAGGAAATCTGACGACAATTGAAATCGAGAGAAAATGTTGAAAAACTTAAGGAAATCTTGAATATAAAATTGAAAGTAGGTAAGAATCATTTATGCAATTTTGGCCTGTTACAATTTCCCGTCTCGGATTGTAATATACTATTAACTAAAATCAATAAATAGAGGTTAACTCTCTATCTGTTTCACCAAATTCAAAACAGAACAAAAATTTTATTAAAATGTACCTCAATATACTTGCCATATAAATTCATTAACAGTTGCTGCCAGAAAATAAAATCAACTTGTACCTGTACGAAATCGAAAGTTGGGTTAAATAACAGTTAAATGGTCAGGATTGGTTAGGAGATATAATAAGAATCCTCAAATATATAAATTATAGGACCCAGGGTTGAAAATTTTTGACGATGTAGGTTCTTACTTAATAATTTTAATTTTAGAGCATGTTGTCCAACCTTGACTTCTGTTCAGATTACTGATTGATTTTTATTGATAAAATATAAGTACATTATTTAAATATGGCGGTACTAAAATTCAAGCAAAGATAAACCCATAATAAATTCGATAAATCAAAAATCAGAAATAATTATCCAAATTTCACTCCGGTGTCAAGAAAGTGAAAAGGAAATTTTTAATATCCAAAGGTAATGTCGGTAAAAATTTAATCAATTAGGGTATCTAATTGATTATAAAGTAGATTTTATAAAAAAGGTAATAAAGGTTACAAATAAAACTCTATACAATCCAATACATCCATTCCAACAAAAAGGTAGAGCACGGTAGCCATCAGTTCTCGACCATTTGACGAGGGAAGCTGCAAGTGGAAGTTGCAGATTTCAGACTGGGATCAATGCTAGAAGCTCGGCTAAAAGTTCAGTTTTCTTCGTCAAATGTGGGGGTACAAGTATCGAGTCGGGTGATAGGGTAGTGGACAATTTTTTGAAATATTTTTTTAAATAATCTCCATAACAAAATAAATAGTAATTGATGATTCTTTGATTCTAGAAAACAAAAATATACCTAAAAAAAAATAAACAAATTTGTACTTATTTTAAACGCTATAATTTACCGCCCGGAAATTACGTCATAGCTGTTATGTCTTATAGCGTTAGGGCATTCCGGCATTAATAAGAGTGGGCGAGAACGCGGTCAGTGCATCCTTATATTTTACATGCTTCTAGAAAAAGATGCAGATAAGCTCAGTGCGCATTGATTGACAAATGGAAATCTCTCAAAAAGTGGGGTTAAGTTGAGGGTGCGCCTAGATGGAATGACACACAGACGCTGATATATCTCTCTTTTTTGCACTAATGAGTAAGTGTGTGTCGAATATAGGACGAAGGTTTGATTCATTTCATACTCAAATACAACAGCTATGACGTAGAATCAAAGCGCGAAATATTTTCGTTTAAATAGTGCGTCCCAAAACTGTACTTTTACAATCGTTTTAAATGAATTTAGCAATTTTTTCTGAAATTTCTTTCAATAGGAATATTTTTCATTTAGATTGAATCGGCTTTTACTTGGTGGAAATCCATTATCTAATAAAAGATTTTTTAAGTAAATTTTAATACTTATATATTTCCACAATTTTTTGTTAAACTTTTAACATGTTTCGTTAAACTTTAGCTTCATCAGAAAGATTTTAGAAAAATAAAATGTAGACATAAAAGTGAAATTGACAAATATAAAAAAGGTAAAAGCTGGTCTAATTTTATGTTAATTTAAATAGGTATTACACAGTAAATAAATTTAAAAGTGGTGAATTGTTTAAATCTAATTGGTCGTTCAATAAACAGTCTAAAGTTTTAAGTTTGTTTATTTCTAAAGATTCTAGAAGATTTAATTTTATCCCTTTGTTTTCATTATGTAGTATTTGAAATTCATTATTAAAATTATGATTTGATTCTATCAGGTGATTAGCATAATTTGAATCTGTTTTCTTTTTATTGAAACTATTGTAATGTTCTTTAATTCTAGTACCAAAATTTCTACCTGTTTGTCCTATATATACTTTTGGACAATCTTTACAAGATAATTTATAAACGCCAGATTTATCACAAATTTTAGTTTTAGATTTATTATTTTTCAAGTGAAAGCCTATTGTATTGTTAGTTTTGAAAGCAACATTTATATTGTTTTTGTTAAGAAATTTGCTAATTTTCTTACTAGCTTGTCCTTGGAAAGTAATACTTTTGAAATTATTATTATTTTGTAATTTTTTAGGGTATACTAAATTAATGGCATTTTTGTATAGTTTTTTGTTTAAAATATCATCTATTAATTTAGAAGAATAGCCATTATTGATAGCAATTTGTTTAATTAGGTTTAATTCTTTTTGGAAATTAATACTATTTATAGGAAGTGTTATTAATCGGTGTATCATACTGTTAAAAGCAGCTAATTTGTGTTGGATAGGATGACAAGATTTTTCATTTACTCCATAGATGAACAATAGATCATCGATTTCATTGAAATTATACCTTGTCCACTACCCTATTGTAGGAATCCCTCTATAAAAGCTCTATGCCACACTCCACAAAAATGGTGTTCTTTTAAAAATGTGGCCTTATAGGAATGGATTTGTTGAGAGAAACGGCTCCTCGGAAAAAAAACGGCTCCCTGGTAAAATAGTCAACGTCAAATTTAAACGAACCCTCTAGTTTAATAATTTAATAATTGCTAATATTAAAAGTAGCAGAAACCCTTTTTTTTAATGCTAGTCACCAGACTGTCAACCAGTCAGGCCAAGGAAAATTCCTTGCTATGTTACTCTCGGCTAGCCATACAGTCTGTAGCCCTCCCATTAACATCATATTGGAAAAACCCCCGTCAGACCAAGGGTTAACTTCCGATGCTAATCAACAACAATCATTATTAAAATCACTTGCTATGGTACTCTCGGCAAGCCATACTGTCTGTAGCCTTAACCAGTAACATCTCACTGGCAATTTTAGCATCAACCTAGAGCTGCGTCAAGTTAGCCCCCCCACATTCGAATTTTCTAAAAAAATTGCAACCACTGACTGTGAAGTGTGCTCTACTGTGCCGGTGATATTTTGAACTGTGCCGTTTCGATAACAAAGTTATAGGAAAAAATAGATGGGGGGCTAACTTGACGCTCAGCCCCCCCAAAATTTTGGAAATCAGATTAAACAAAATTGAATTCTTATCCAGTCTGAAGTGTGCTGAACTGTGCTGTATCAGGTTTTTTCTCAAAATTTCCATATTCGGTCATTTTCCGACAAAAATCCTACTGGGGGGCTAACTTGACGCTCAGCCCCCCCAAAATTTTGGAAATCAGATTAAACAAAATTGAATTCTTATCCAATCTGAAGTGTGCTGAACTGTGCTGTATCAGGTTTTTCTCAAAATTTCCATATTCGGTCATTTTCCGACAAAAATCCTACTGGGGGGCTAACTTGACGCTCAGCCCCCCCAAAATTTTGGAAATCAGATTAAACAAAATTGAATTCTTATCCATTCTGAAGTGTGCTGAACTGTGCTGTATCAGGTTTTTCTCAAAATTTCCATATTCGGTCATTTTCCGACAAAAATCCTACTGGGGGGCTAACTTGACGCTCAGCCCCCCCAAAATTTTGGAAATCAGATTAAACAAAATTGAATTCTTATCCAATCTGAAGTGTGCTGAACTGTGCTGTATCAGGTTTTTCTCAAAATTTCCATATTCGGTCATTTTCCGACAAAAATCCTACTGGGGGGCTAACTTGACGCTCAGCCCCCCCAAAATTTTGGAAATCAGATTAAACAAAATTGAATTCTTATCCATTCTGAAGTGTGCTAAACTGTGCTGTATCAGGTTTTTCTCAAAATTTCCATATTCGGTCATTTTCCGACAAAAATCCTACTGGGGGGCTAACTTGACGCTCAGCCCCCCCAAAATTTTGGAAATCAGATTAAACAAAATTGAATTCTTATCCAGTCTGAAGTGTGCTGAACTGTGCTGTATCAGGTTTTTCTCAAAATTTCCATATTCAGTCATTTTCCGACAAAATCCTACTGGGGGGCTAACTTGACGCTCAGCCCCCCCAAAATTTTGGAAATCAGATTAAACAAAATTGAATTCTTATCCATTCTGAAGTGTGCTGAACTGTGCTGTATCAGGTTTTTCTCAAAATTTCCATATTCGGTCATTTTCCGACAAAAAATCCTACTGGGGGGGCTAACTTGACGCTCAGCCCCCCCAAAATTTTGGAAATCAGATTAAACAAAATTGAATTCTTATCCAATCTGAAGTGTGCTGAACTGTGCTGTATCAGGTTTTTCTCAAAATTTCCATATTCGGTCATTTTCCGACAAAAATCCTACTGGGGGGGCTAACTTGACGCTCAGCCCCTCCAAAATTTTGGAAATCAGATTAAACAAAATTGAATTCTTATCCATTCTGAAGTGTGCTAAACTGTGCTGTATCAGGTTTTTCTCAAAATTTCCATATTCGGTCATTTTCCGACAAAAATCCTACTGGGGGGCTAACTTGACGCTCAGCCCCCCCCAAAATTTTGGAAATCAGATTAAACAAAATTGAATTCTTATCCAGTCTGAAGTGTGCTGAACTGTGCTGTATCAGGTTTTTCTCAAAATTTCCATATTCAGTCATTTTCCGACAAAATCCTACTGGGGGGCTAACTTGACGCTCAGCCCCCCCAAAATTTTGGAAATCAGATTAAACAAAATTGAATTCTTATCCAATCTGAAGTGTGCTGAACTGTGCTGTATCAGGTTTTTCTCAAAATTTCCATATTCGGTCATTTTCCGACAAAAATCCTACTGGGGGGCTAACTTGACGCTCAGCCCCCCCAAAATTTTGGAAATCAGATTAAACAAAATTGAATTCTTATCCAATCTGAAGTGTGCTGAACTGTGCTGTATCAGGTTTATCTCAAAATTTCCATATTCAGTCATTTTCCGACAAAATCCTACTGGGGGGCTAACTTGACGCTCAGCCCCCCCAAAATTTTGGAAATTAGATTAAACAAAATTGAATTCTTATCCAATCTGAAGTGTGCTGAACTGTGCTGTATCAGGTTTTTCTCAAAATTTCCATATTCGGTCATTTTCCGACAAAAATCCTACTGGGGGGCTAACTAGACACTCAGCCGCCCAAAAACTTTGGAAATAAGATTAAACAAAATTGAATTCTTATCCAATCTGAAGTGTGCTGAACTGTGCTGTATCAGGTTTTTCTGAAAATTTCCATATTCGGTCATTTTCCGACAAAATCCTACTGGGGAGGTAACTTGAAGCTCAGCCCCCTCAAAATGTTGAAAATTGGATGAAAGAAAATTGAATTATTTTCCAATCTGAAGTGTACTAACTCTGTTGTATCAGGTTTTCTCAAAATTTACATACTTATTCGGTTATTTTCCGACAAAATCCTACTAGCTAACTTTGGTACTCAGCTCTGAAAATTTACATACATTCCTGTTAATTAAATTTTACCAGATTTTACGAAATTATAATAATATTCCTAGTGATTTACTCGTTTTTCAAAGATGACGATAAAAGAACTATCAGATCAGTTTTTTATCGCACTGAGCATGCCTGCACCACGACCAGCATTTTTCAAGGCAGAGTTTGTAAGGTCTCTTTAAAAGCTGCTCTAACACACCCGAACGATACGGAGTCAATATTTGCTCTAACTGGTTTTACCCGAATACCCGAACGACTTAAGTAGGGTGGCCACCTCTCCGGGTTTCACCGGAGTCGACGGGTTTTTACATTTGGTCTCTAGGCTCCGGATTACTGTGTGTTTTTCCGTGTAAAACCTCATTTAACCAAAAAAAAAATGAATTTAAGAAAAAAAAATAGGATTTAGGAACAGCGCAATCCTGTTTGTGCAAATACCGTTTCTCTCGGAGAAATTGAGAAATTATCCGACTCCGACACGCACGTTGGTGATAGACAGCCCACGAACCCAATGCTGCATAACCTCCCTCAAGGATATTAAACGCTACTACAAGTCTGCGCATCGGACTCGATTTTTGGAATCAAGACCATGATGTTGCACCGTTACTGACGTCATCAACGGTGTCGTTAACTGTTTGCGTCAGCGGTCGTAGTTTAGAATATACATTTATGAAGAGAAATCATTTAAATTTGATTAACATAATATGCAAAGAGAAAGATATAAACGAGATCTAAAAAGGAGTTGTTTTAGATTGCTGATTAATGTACTAACTGCTATTTGCACCGCTACAACTTAAGGTCAGCCTTAGTCTTAAGTGGAACTTAAACTACGATTTTGCTTTGCACCGTTGTTTAGGGTCCACCTCAAGTCTAGTTAAGTTAACAGCTATTTGCACCGGTGTTCCTTAAAAACAAACTAAGTTAGGTAGAGGCTAAGCTTAAGGTGAACCTTTAGGTTGAGTTGCTTTGCACCGACCAAATCTTAGCTAAGAATTGAAAGCTATTGGCAACAGCGCAAAAATGCGTGTTTCAAGGCAGAAATGAAGGACTTGAAGGAGGATGTACCTATTTCAAGCAAGGAATTTATCCGTTAACCTATCTTTGCGATTAAAATATAAATATTTTCGTTAATTTCGTCTTTTCTTTCATAAGTTATATTACATGGATATTATTTTGAATATATTTTTGGCATTCTTGTGCAAAATTCTGTAGAAATTACCCGACGCACAAAAATAAAAGCATTAACAAATAAATAACAGCAACAACCATGAAAAAAACTTCGGAAAACTTGTTTTTGCTATGAAAATAAACATATATATTTTTTTTTTGCTTTAAACATGCAGTCTTCGGAGAAAAGGCTCTTGGAACCTTGGATATTACAAATACAAAATCATCGAATCAAAGTCAACCAGAATTCTGTCAAAAAAAGAAAACAAAACCCAAAAATGAGGTTAGAATCCAACTAAGCGGAGAAAATCCGTGGCTTAACTTAACTAGACTTGAGGTGGACCCTAAACAACTGTGCAAAGCAAAATTGTAGTTTAAGTTCCACTTAAGACTAAGGCTGACCTTAAGTTGTAGCGGTGCAAATAGCAGTAAGCCCCGGATTTTCTCCGCTTAGTTGGATTCTAACCTCATTTATGGGTTTTGTTTTCTTTTTTTGACAGAATTCTGGTTGACTTTGATTATCGATGATTTTGTATTTGTAATATCCAAGGTTCCAAGAGCCTTTTCTCCGAAGACTGCATGTTTAAAGCAAAAAAAAAAATATATAATGTTTATGTTCATAGCAAAAACAAGAAACTTCTGGTATTAATATCAATTGAGGTGTAAGTCCCAAAAAATGCAAGGTAATATTATAACTTATGAAAGAAAAGACGAAATTAACGAAAATATTTATATTTTAATCGCAAAGATAGGTTAACGGATAAATTCCTTGCTTGAAATAGGTACATCCTCCTTCATTTCTGCCTTGAAATATGCATTTTTGCGCTGTTGCCAATAGCTTTCAATTCTTAGCTAAGATTTGGTCGGTGCAAAGCAACTCAACCTAAAGGTTCACCTTAAAGTTTAGCCTCTACCTAACTTAGTTTGTTTTTATGGAACACCGGTGCAAATAGCTGTAAAACCATGTATGCATAAGCCAAAAGCCTGCGGAATCATAGTCTGTGGTGCAAACATCCTATTTCAAGGCGGGAAACGACACGCTGCCTACGTCATCACTGGTTCTTTGGATCTTTGCCGTGGTGGGGGGCTTGAGATTTGATCTACACAGGTCTTATGAGGATAGGCTATCCTGTTTAGTGTGTAATATTCTTGAATCTTCTTCTCCAACCGTGTCAACTCCCAACTCCCAACCTCAAGCAAAGTTTCCTCGAGTAACATCCGGTGATGCTGGGGGTGGGGGGGGGGGGGACTTGTGTATATAGATACAGACAGATAGTAAAGTGTAATGCATCTGTTGCATTGTAGATCTGCAGACTTTCTTTTTCAGCTTTCTTTCAATAATGTTTTTTTTTCTCCGGTTCAACTTACTTTCAAAGGTGGCATCCCTACTTAAGAGCTGAAAGTGTTGAAAAAGTAAAAGGAGCTGCCAATCCGAACCGAGCTCCGGCTGCACTGGTAGCAGATGGAACTTGGAACGCAGACTAATGTATAATGGCCGTTTGCACCGACCATTTTGAGGAAGCCTTAAGCCTAGTACCTTAGAGCAGGAAAGCCTGTCCTACGGACATAAGGAGTAGGAACGCGCCATTCTGCTTATGAAACTAAAGTGAAGCCAAATTTTTGGCAGTTGTTTGGCACCAAGATACAGGTAAAGCATTGAATTGCCATAAGCGCCATTTTCTTGGTGCCAAAATACCTGGAAAAAAACGGCTTCATTTTCCAAATCCAGGTTACTACTCCTCTTTACCCTTACCTGCTCTAAGCCTAGTACTCATAACTCCGAAAATCGCACTTGCTTCGACAATTTGACGTTATATGCGTGAATCAAACGTCAAATTGTCGAAACAATCTCAAAAAAATGCGAATTTCGCACTTATGAGTAGTAAGCTTTAGCGATAAGTATTCCTTAAAGTGACATTTATCCATGTAGAAATGTCAATTTAAGGAATACTTATCGCTAATGTTTCCTTAAAATGGTCGTTGCAAACGGCCATAAATCACCTATCCATTTTGGAGAGTGTTCCGTTCCCAACCCTGGATAACTGGTCTGTAGATCTTTGGTTGACAGTGATTCAATTGAATTGAAGACATGCAGTGACTTTGGAACTTTGTGATTTAGGCATCCGACAAGGTTGCTTGGAAGAGATAGGTTGCCTGATAACTTTTATGACTGTATGCTTAAGCACAATGCAAATCTCCATAGGAACCATCCGATGACGTCATCTGTTTGCCCTTATCAAACAACCTATTACAAGCAATTAATATTTAGGAACCTTGGGCATTACATTCTTCGTATTCTCTTTTCGACTTCCATTATACTTTGCTATTTTTCAAACTCACAGGCACAAAAATTGTCAGAAATGAGAAATTATACAGAAAATTATAATATAACATATAAATTAAACAAAAAAATAATAACCAACCGGAAAAACGGAACGGTGACAATTCGATAGCCGACAGTTACCGAAAAACCTTTCAGCGATAGCCGGTTGCATCGGTGACATAACCATTTTCACCGGAACGTATAAAGGCCCATCCTCAATCAATCTGGTAGCGAAGTGGCACTTCGGCACGTATGCTAGGATAAATGTTGCTTAACGTTTGCATCCTCAATTCAATTCCGTGCTAGCATGCACGCCGACTCTAAAGTGCAAGCTTGCAAGCTACAAGCTTTTTCGATGCGTGCCGACATATGTCATGCGCAGTACGGTGAAAAATAATTCAGGTTATCCTTGTGTTCGGTATTTTGCTCGAAGAGCAGAGCGTGCAGAACGGAGCTGTAATCACGTGACTAGCGAGCGCACAGAGCAGTTGAACGCTGTATCAGAAGGCTCAAAATTTTAATAATCGAACATGAATGAGCCTGCACCGAGTACACTTTTTAAAAAACGAACGATAAATTTATGCTCGGAGAACTCAGATCAAAATACTGAACGCACGGTTCGCGATCGTACTACACGCACAGCAGACTGAAAATTGACAGCATTGAGGATAGGGGGATGGGTTATCAATTTCCCAGCACGCGTGCCGAATTGCCATTTCGCTGCCCGATTGATCGAGGATGTAGCTTTACTGTAACCAAGGTTGGAAACGGAACGCACTCCCACTAAGAATCGTGATCGTGATCAGGTTATGTTTCTGGACTTAATTTTGTAAGGACCTTTGTCGAACGGCCATAGTACCCCGGGTATATTTTAATAATTTTTCTGTTTAGTTCGGGTTAGTTTGTGTATTTGAAGACTGAAGACTGAAGAGGTCTCCGCGGCTCTATTAAATTTTGGTATAAGTAGTTATTATTTGTAGTGTGTTTTTTCAACGTATTTTGTGGTGATTAAATAAGGTAAGTTGATAATTCTTTCTTTACCTACTGTACAGGGCAACCCTTCAATTACTGTATTAGTTGTATTCCTTTCACACCTAGAAGGAGCTCCGGAACAGCTCCGGGGCTTCACGCGCTTAGTCCTTTCGAAAAGTGTTTGTTGCACCACGCATCTGTTCCCTGCAAATCGGGGGCGACTAAACACCGGAGCGAGTAGCTCAAGTGTTTTAAGCTCTTGAAAGGAATACAACTATTCCTTTTATACGTCGAGTTACACCGAACGAGCTCCTCGGTGTCACTCCAAAACACACAATTCAGATGTTATCATTATTTAGCATTACCTTCATTACCTAAAAGGGCTTCTTGCACCCCCCGCAAATTTGGTGCATCAGGGAGAAGGGGGATGCACTATGAGCGACTCGAGTGCTTAACGCACTTTTAAAAGGAACGTTCAAACTTTTGACATTGAGCAGCTCCGAGTAACTAACTCAACGGGTAAAAGGAATACGGTAATTGATAGCATAACTAGGATGTTTTAAGCTTAGGTAGAACGTCCTTCTTTTGATTGTATTGACATATCCATAACAACCGCAGGGCACTATAGGCGGGTGTTATAGGCGGGCGTTATGAGCAGGTGTTATAGATCATAACGGCAACAGGCATTAGTTGTATTTTGTATTCCTTTCACACCTAGGAGGAGCTCCGGAACAGCTCCGGGGATTCACGCGCTTATTCCTTCCGAAAAGTGTTTGTTGCACCACGCATTATGTTCTCTGCAAATCGGGGGCGACTAAGCACCAAAGCGAGTAGCTCGAGTGTTTCAAGCTCTTGAAAGGAATACAACTATTATGAGCGGGTGTTTCGGATCGTAACGCCCTAAGGAAATAAAGGCGGGCGTTATAGATCATAACGCCCAGGGGAATTAGGAGCGGGTGCTACGGGTATATTAAAATATTTTGTTTCCAAGGTATCATGGATCAATAATTGTCAAGTAGAAATGAAATAAATAATTTGTGGTTGTGGTTCAGAATTGAGTGACGGATATTTAGAAGGGGGGAGGACTATTTTCGTTAGCACTGTAGGTTTAACATTAGCTTCGTACTTCGTACGCGGGTTCGACTCTGAACTGGTTTGGAGCTATTTTCAAATCCAATCCAATCAAATAAGCTTTATTGTCAGAAAAATATTAAACACTTTTCATTGACAAAGCAAATATTTGTGCAATCATTTCGAAAATGGTTCGGAAACGGTTCGGAATCGGTTCAGAATTCACCCGCGAACAAAGCTATTATTACCTATTAGAAAAGTTTTAGAATTTGTCGCAGAATTTAAAGATAGATTAAAAAATGGGATGAATCATTTAATTAGGAATAAACATATGAAGGATGCGCCACACTTTTTGAAGCACCATGTATGTAGTGCATTCTTAGGGAGTAATGTGGGTCTTTTAATCTCCGGTATTAAATTTTACTTTATTTCCCAGGGATTAAATTTTCACTTTATTTTCCGGGGATTTTAGAACAGAAATTAAAAATACCCTTTCAATCCCTGTTTCATTTACTCGAGAGTAAAGTTTATACACCTCAGGACTTAAGTGTTTTTTTAATCTCTCGACAAATAATAAACTTCTTGTCTTGGGATTAAAACTACCACTTTAGTACCTAGGTATATAATGTACTATTTCGTAATTCCCAAAACAAATGAGATTTTGAAGTTTATTGTTCATCTAAAATTTTGAAGTTACCTACTGTTTAAAATTACCCAAGATTTTAGCAAAAAACTAAATAAAACATTGATGCTTTATTTATTTTCAGATCAGGTTCGAAATTATTGTGTAAATCATAATGCCTCAAAATCGGAAGATAGATCACTTATTCGATATTTTTCTCAAAAATAAAAGTGAGATTTTCGATATCGTAACTGGAAAAATCAATCCACCTTCCCACTCGGTGTGGAAAATAATATCCAAGGAGGCAAGTCACCACTACACTAAAAAATATCTTTACACCATGGTTCTACAAAATCGTCATAACTTCCTGGAGAAACTAAAACCATCTTTGAAGGATGTGCCTCAACATGATGAACTTAGTTCTTCGGATGAAAATTCCACAAATTCAAAAAATAGCATTTCCACAGAAGAAAATTCAACGTCATTTTGTATTACATTGTCTGCTCAGGAATGGAACGAAATCAAACCACAGTCCAAACTATATGGCTCCAGAATATATAATGCTCTACCTCCAGGTAAATGGACAAGCATCGTCGCTAATCATTTTTGGCATGTAACGAAATTGCCATGCACGATAAAATTCCATCGAGCTAAAATACATGAAACGGGACTGTATTTGAATTTTAAAGGGACCTGTAAGAACTGTGAGTCCAATTTAACTGGTGTTCTGCCCGTTAAGCCATCAGCACATTCTCTTGTCGTAATCCATTGTCAATATTCAGGCAACTTCGATGATTGTAAAAGTGTAATCAAGAGACAACTCCGAGGGGCATATAGACGTGAGATCGGAAAAGTGTTATTGTCCAATCGACTTCCAGCTAGCACTTACCGTAAACGACAAGTTGATAACATAATGATATTGGGTGAGGCCGAACCAAATGTGATACCAAAAAGCAATATTTTGAGAAATTTGAAGTACGAAGAACGCAAACGTAATAGGTTGAGCGAGGATCCAATCGAGTCGGTATACGCTCTGAAATATCAACACCCTTACAATAATTATATTAAAGATATCGGCCTTGATCGGTTATTTGTTCACTACTGGAGTACACCCCAAATTCATGTATATAATAACTATGTACAAACAACTACCCATTCAAAAATATCAATTGACGCTACAGGAGAAGTAGTCCGTCGTATTACAAAACCAAGCGGCGAGAAATCCAAAGTGATTTTTTTATATGATATTACTGTCAATGATCGAAAAACTGGAATGCAGTACTCGGCATGCAACATGCTCTCAGAGAGACACGATGCTGACAGTATAATGCACTGGCTGCAATTTTGGAAACGAGACGGAGCAAAGATGCCAAACGAAGTCGTTTGTGATATGTCAATTGCATTAACATCTGCTATTATTCGATCATTCACAAGTTATTCGTCACTGGGTGTTTACCTAGATGACTGCTATGAGCACCTTTTGAAGAGGCAGTCCTTGAAATTTAAACTTAGCACATATGTTCGTTTTGATGTCGCCCATGTTATAAAATCGATTTGTGGGTGGGAATGTTTGAAAAGTGCACCAAAACGAAGCAGACATTTTTATAAAAGGGTAATTGGTCAGTTAATTCAAACCACTAATATGTCTGATGCACACAAAATTCTTAAAGCAATATGTGTTGTTGCACTTAACGAAACTGAAGGTACTTCGGGCAGTACTAACATCGAAACCCCATCTGAAAAGTGTAAAAGTTTTTTACGGAGGGTAATCGGCTACGAAAACATGAATGACGATATTGGCAACGAATATGAGACTGATAATGATATTATGAATTTTGAAGATCTGTCGAATAACAATTTCTGTGAATGGGGTAGGGCTATAGAGACTGAGGCTAGAAATGAAATTGTTAGGGGAAATCGTGATAACTGCCAATTCCTTCCTGCACTGATTCCAAAAATAATATCTCTGCTGAAAACATTTCCTCTATGGTCTTCAGTAATGTCGACTGAACATTTTCCGAATGCACACTCTACTGCTTCTAGTGCACCAGTAGAAAGTAATTTCAACAATTTAAAGAACAGGACCTTCGCAGATGAACATTTACCCATCAGAATAGATGAATTTTTAACCAAACATATTTCATCACTTGAAGGTGCTATGAAGATAGCGATGGCGCAATCATTAGACAACACATTTGGTAAGCTGCCTAATATTCCGTAAGCGCTTTTTTTATTCCATTTTATTTGTAGAAACCGTAGAAACCGCCAAAGATGAATCTTTGCACAACATTTCCAGTATTCAACAAAGCCCAACGGAAGTTTTATCAGGTATGGTGTGCACTAAAATTGACTATTCCTTTTTTTTTTTTAATTTTCAGATCATTTCTCATACCATTTCACTCCAAACTACAGTAAATGTTATACAGTTCAGAGAAGACGGCAAAATGAGATCACGAGTGAAGACATGGTGTTTTGACTATATCATTACCTCATCGTCCGAAGGTCTTTCTGTTTCTTATCAAGCTATGAATGATACAATTTCTTAACAGCTACGAGAATATAATATAAAAAAAAATCCAATAATTAATTAAGAAACTGTATGTAATATTGTAACTGGTAAGAACTTGTATTATTCATAGCTTGATAACGACCAGAGATACGTAACTGGTCAAATGGTAGGTAATAGGGTGATGATATATAGTCGAAACACCATGTCTTCATTCAATCTCACGTTACCTACCACTTAAATAGATATTGTGAGTCTAACGTCAGAACCTATATTTGTTAACTGAATTATTGATTATATAAAGAGCGCATAGTGATAAATGTAGATGCTATATTTTCTTGTTATTTTATAAAGTTGACTGAATATTCTGCATATTTTTCAAAGATTTGTTTCTCACAGCTCCAGCTGACTACGACATCGCTGATGAAGAAATACGTGCGCAAGAAAACTGGGGTGGACTAGTTGTTCCAAGTAAACGAAAACGACGCAGTTACTTGGAAAAAAATAGCGAATGGCTCCACATAGACTTACAACAAAAAGTCAGTGTTGTTCCAATTGGAATTTTGAGGAACGGTAATTGCGTCAAACTGCAACCTGTTAAGTTAGCGAAAAAAAAAGTTTTGTTAACAAATACTTGTGCATTTGATTCGCTGATGCAAATTTTATGTACAAGCTTTTGTGACAGTAATCATTTCGCTGCCTTCTTTCAATCTCAGCAACTTCTAGAGCTCACTAAACAAATGATCAAGCTCATAGGACTGAAAGCTTACAAGTTGCGGGCAGAAATCCTCTCTATGACATTCCCAAACCACAATATGTTACCGAATGGAATGATCCATATTTCAACTGAAACTACTGTAGAAAATTTGATCCGCAAGCTTGCTAATTCCGGAGAACTTTATTATTCTTATGTTGAAAAAATATATTGTTCAAAGTGTTCCAATATTAGAATAATATCCATGCCTATCATTCCATTGGTTATAGAACAAAATATAAGCATTTCTGAGGGTGTAGAGTCATATTTTTGGAAAAGATTTTCCAGCAGCACGTGTTCGCGTAAGGACTGTGGAGGCACTACAGATGTGAGTATTGAGAAAAACCAAGTTTACATATTTGTGGAAATAACTAGATCCACAACAAATTCTTTGCCCTCAATTCCACTACTTCGTCTATCTGATATCTCAAAAGAGATATGGATAGACGATACATTATTAACCTTGGGTGGGGTGATAGCGTATGTAGGACCGCAACAACCTATAAATATCACTCATATTGGACACTTCAAGGCATACTGTCACAGAATTGGGGAGAAATGGGAGTTGTATGATAGTCTCGCTAACAATAAACAGGACTGCTCAGAAGTCGAGATGGTATATCCCCATTTACTATTTTATAGAGTTTGATAATTATTAATTTGTTAACGTTTGTATGTTTAAACCAAAATATTTTTTACTATTGAAGTTTATTTTATTTTTGAATTTGAGTATTGAATTTTTGCATTCTTACAGTTTCTTTTTTTTCCCAAAATATTTTTTACTATTGAAGTTTATTTTATTTTTGTATTTGAGTATTGAATTTTTGCGTTCTTACATTCTAGTTTTTTTCCTGTTTTCACACAATCTTATTTAAGTACGTATTTGTGTAATTGTTTTTATTATGTTTTTATTTTTGTATTTTTGCATTTTGTTGTTTTTTTTTCCTATATGTGTACCTATTTTCATATTTTTGTATTTTTGCATTGTGAGATGATAATAAAACGCAATATGTTTTTTATTTTTTAAACTTATTCCAGAGCTGAGCGTTAAGGCTCCACTACAGGCAAAAAGCTATTTAGTCACAGACCGCGAGACGAAAGTTCAAGAAAAGCTAGACAATTGCGACATGCATTAAAAAGCTTAATGAAATACAAAACTACACTACAATAATTTATTGCAGTGTTAAAACGATTTATTGTCAATAAATTATTTAATGCAGCGTTTTAACGCTGCATTAAATAATTTTAGTCAAAAATGCATCAAATCAGTGCTCACCAAAAACCAAACTATGGCGTCAATAAAGCAATACCAGACTTCATTTTTGGATCAAAAACTTACAAGGGTTCAACCAACCTACCAGCCTACAGAGCGATTTTTAAAAAAAAAATCCATCGCTCATTTGCGTTCAAAAAAGAGCAAAAAAAGGCGACCTTCAACCATATTTTTCTACAATAAATCTATATATTATATATATAAAAAAATCAATGTTTGCTGGGTATCCGGCTATGCGCTCCTACATCACTTATCCGATTACGATGAAACTTTGTTAGGTTGTTATGGCCATCCCAAGGAAGGTTTGTGGATAGTTTACGCATCTCGGAAAAAGAAATTAATTTTGAATTAATTGTTAATTTAATTGTAAACAAACTCATTCACATTACATAACAACATAACCCAACTTTTTTTTGACCGCATGAAACAACGTTGCCATATTTCATTTATTTAGGCTTGCCATTCAATCGACGTAACTTTATTATTTTTTGAATTCGAGAACGGCTGGACCGATCTCAAATTTAATACCACGTATCTCTGTGTAAGCTGAATTCGATTGACCCAGATTAGATTGATTTGGGTTCAATTTAAGTGAACTTCTTCTAATCTAGATCATTTTTTTTGTTGATGAGGGTGCACTGATTCAGCCTCAATCCAACACAGTGTGGTTCACTTAAATTGAACCAGATCAATCTAATCCGGTCAATCGAATTCGGCTATAGAGGAGAGTGATATAGGCTATTTTTTATCTCGGAAAAAAAAAGTTCGGTTGCGCGAAGCTCTGATACACTGGAACGCCTATAAACAGCCCGGGGCGCTCTGGAGTGTTTAAAATGCATCACTGAACTCACTGGCAAGCGACTCTGGTATCGGATTTAAAAAAAAATAAATACAAAAAACAACAACAAAATTTGAAAAAAAGTGTATTATTTCAAAATGTATTTTCAAGCTGGCAACGCAGCGAGTCATTAGCTATATTTATTATATCAAGGAAACGCTTTTGTAGGCTGGTTGTATAATCCTTCGTATATATAAATTTAATAAGTTCATCTCGATATCTGAAGCAGTTTTTCTTTAGTTTGGTTTTTACGAAACGCTTACAGTCTCCCACGTGAGAAAAACCTGATACAGTACAGTTCAGCACACTTCAGATTAGATAAGAATTCAATTTTGTTTAATCTGATTTCCAAAATTTTGGGGGGGCTGAACGTCAAGTTAGCCCCCCAGTAGGATTTTGTCGGAAAATGACCGAATATGGAAATTTTGAGAAAAACCTGATACAGCACAGTTCAGCACACTTCAGACTGGATAAGAATTCAATTTTGTTTAATCTGTTTTCCAAAATTTTGAGGGGGCTGAGCATCAAGTTAGCCCCCCAGTAGGATTTTGTCGGAAAATGACCGAATATGGAAATTTTGAGAAAAACCTTATACAGCACAGTTCAGCACACTTCAGACTGGATAAGAATTCAATTTTGTTTAATCTGATTTCCAAAATTTTGGGGGGGCTGAGCGTCAAGTTAGCCCCCCATCTATTTTTTCCTATAACTTTGTTATCGAAACGGCACAGTTCAAAATATCATCGGCACAGTAAAGCACACTTCGAGCACAGTAAGTGGTTGCAATTTTTTCAGAAAATTCGAATGTGGGGGGGCTAACTTGACGCTCAGTCCACCCAAAATTTTGAAAATCAGATTAAACAAAATTGAATTCTTATCCAGTCTGAAGTGTGCTGAACTGTGCTGTATCAGGTTTTTCTCAAAATTTCCACATTCGGTCATTTTCCGACAAAATTCTACTGGGGGGCTAACTTGACGCTCAGCCCCCCCAAAATTTTGGAAATGATTGAGGATGGGCCTTTATACGTTCCGGTGAAAAATGTGAAAATGGTTATGTCACCGATGCAACCGGCTATCGCTGAAAGGTTTTTCGGTAACTGTCGGCTATCGAATTGTCACCGTTCCGTTTTTCCGGTTGGTTATTATTTTTTTGTTTAATTTATATGTTATATTATAATTTTCTGTATAATTTCTCATTTCTGACAATTTTTGTGCCTGGGAGTTTGAAAAATAGCAAAGTATAATGGAAGTCGAAAAGAGAATACGAAGAATGTAATGCCCAAGGTTCCTAAATATTAATTGCTTGTAATAGGTTGTTTGATAAGGGCAAACAGATGACGTCATCGGGTGGTTCCTATGGAGATTTGCATTGTGCTTAGGCATACAGTCATAAAAGTTATCAGGCAACCTATCTCTTCCAAGCAACCTTGTCGGATGCCTAAATCACAAAGTTCCAAAGTCACTGCATGTCTTCAATTGAATCACTGTCAACCGAAGATCTACAGACCAGATATCCAGGGTTGGGAACGGAACACTCTCCAAAATGGATAGGTGATTTATGGCCGTTCGCAACGACCATTTTAAGGAAACATTAGCGATAAGTATTCCTTAAAATGACATTTCTACATGGATAAATGTCACTTTAAGGAATACTTATCGCTAAAGCTTACTACTCATAAGTGCGAAATTCGCATTTTTTTGAGATTGTTTCGACAATTTGACGTTTGATTCACGCATATAACGTCAAATTGTCGAAGCAAGTGCGATTTTCGGAGTTATGAGTACTAGGCTTAGAACAGGTAAAGGTAAAGAGGAGTAGTAACCTGGATTTGGAAAATGAAGCCGTTTTTTTTTCAGGTATTTTGGCACCAAGAAAATGGCGCTTATGGCAATTCAATGCTTTACCTGTATCTTGGTGCCAAACAACTGCCAAAAATTTGGCTTCACTTTAGTTTCATAAGCCGAATGGCGCGTTCCTACTCCTTATGTCCGTAGGAAAGGCTTTCCTGCTCTAAGGTACTAGGCTTAAGGCTTCCTCAAAATGGTCGGTGCAAACGGCCATTATACATTAGTCTGCGTTCCAAGTTCCATCTGCTACCAGTGCAGCCGGTTCGGATTGGCAGCTCCTATTACTTTTTCAACACTTTCAGCTCTTAAGTAGGGATGCCACCTTTGAAAGTAAGTTGAACCGGAGAAAAAAAAACATTATTGAAAGAAAGCTGAAAAAGAAAATCTGCAGATCTACAATGCAACAGATGCATTACACTTTACAATCTGTCTGTATCTATATACACAAGTCCCCCCCCCCCAGCATCACTGGATGTTACTCGAGGAAACTTTGCTTGAGGTTGGGAGTTGAGACGGTTGGAGAAGAAGATTCAAGAATATTACACACTAAACAGGATAGCCTATCCTCATAAGACCTGTGTAGATCAAATCTCAAGCCCCCACCACGTCAAAGATCTAAAGAACCAGTGATGACGTAGGCAGCGTGTCGTTTCCCGCCTTGAAGCAGGATGTTTGCACCACAGACTATGATTCCGCAGGCTTTTGGCTTATGCATACATGGTTTTAGTACATTAATCAGCAATCTAAAACAACTCCTTTTTAGATCTGCTGCCGGATTCTATTTTACGAGTCGAGTCGTAATTCGTATCGAATTGTCAAAATAGCGATTTTATTCTACGATATCTCAATACTGTTACACGGTACGTCCGGAGCTGTCGTATTCGATATCGAGACAATCCGACTCGACTCGTAAAATAGAATCCGGGGGCTCGTTTATATCTTCCTCTTTGCATATTATGTTAATCAAATTTAAATGATTTCTCTTCATAAATGTATATTCTAAACTACGACCGCTGACGCAAACAGTTAACGACACCGTTGATGACGTCAGTAACGGTGCAACATCATGGTCTTGATTCCAAAAATCGAGTCCGATGCGCAGACTTGTAGTAGCATTTAATATCCTTGAGGGAGATTATGCAGCATTGAGTTCGTGGGCTGTCTATCACCAACGTGCGTGTCAGAGTCGGATAATTTCTCAATTTCTCCGAGAAAAACGGTATTTGCACAAACAGGATTGCGCTGTTGCTAAATCCTATTTTTTTTCTTAAATGCGTTTTTTTTTTGTTAAATGAGGTTTTACACGGAAAAAACACCCAGTAATCCGGAGCCTAGAGACCAAATGTAAAAACCCGTCGACTCCGGGTGAAACCCGGAGAGGTGGCAACCCTACTTAAGTCGTTCGGGTATTCGGGTAAAACCAGTTAGAGCAAATATTGACTCCGTATCGTTCGGGTGTGTTAGAGCAGCTTTTAAAGAGACCTTACAAACTCTGCTTTGAAAAATGCTGGTCGTGGTGCAGGCATGCGCAGTGCGATAAAAAACTGATCTGATAGTTCTTTTATCGTTATCTTTGAAAAACGAGTAAATCACTAGGAAAATTATTATAATTTCGTAAAATCTGGTAAAATTTAATTAACAGGAATGTATGTAAATTTTCAGAGCTGAGTACTAAAGTTAGCTAGTAGGATTTTGTCGGAAAATAACCGAATAAGTATGTAAATTTTGAGAAAACCTGATCCAACAGAGTTAGTATACTTCAGATTGGAAAAGAATTCAATTTTCTTTCATCCAATTTTCAACATTTTGAGGGGGCTGAGCTTCAAGTTACCTCCCCAGTAGGATTTTGTCGGAAAATGACCGAATATGGAAATTTTCAGAAAAACCTGATACAGCACAGTTCAGCACACTTCAGATTGGATAAGAATTCAATTTTGTTTAATCTTATTTCCAAAGTTTTTGGGCGGCTGAGTGTCTAGTTAGCCCCCCAGTAGGATTTTTGTCGGAAAATGACCGAATATGGAAATTTTGAGAAAAACCTGATACAGCACAGTTCAGCACACTTCAGATTGGATAAGAATTCAATTTTGTTTAATCTAATTTCCAAAATTTTGGGGGGGCTGAGCGTCAAGTTAGCCCCCCAGTAGGATTTTGTCGGAAAATGACTGAATATGGAAATTTTGAGATAAACCTGATACAGCACAGTTCAGCACACTTCAGATTGGATAAGAATTAAATTTTGTTTAATCTGATTTCCAAAATTTTGGGGGGGCTGAGCGTCAAGTTAGCCCCCCAGTAGGATTTTTGTCGGAAAATGACCGAATATGGAAATTTTGAGAAAAACCTGATACAGCACAGTTCAGCACACTTCAGATTGGATAAGAATTCAATTTTGTTTAATCTGATTTCCAAAATTTTGGGGGGGCTGAGCGTCAAGTTAGCCCCCCAGTAGGATTTTGTCGGAAAATGACTGAATATGGAAATTTTGAGAAAAACCTGATACAGCACAGTTCAGCACACTTCAGACTGGATAAGAATTCAATTTTGTTTAATCTGATTTCCAAAATTTTGGGGGGGCTGAGCGTCAAGTTAGCCCCCCAGTAGGATTTTTGTCGGAAAATGACCGAATATGGAAATTTTGAGAAAAACCTGATACAGCACAGTTTAGCACACTTCAGAATGGATAAGAATTCAATTTTGTTTAATCTGATTTCCAAAATTTTGGGGGGGCTGAGCGTCAAGTTAGCCCCCCAGTAGGATTTTTGTCGGAAAATGACCGAATATGGAAATTTTGAGAAAAACCTGATACAGCACAGTTCAGCACACTTCAGATTGGATAAGAATTCAATTTTGTTTAATCTGATTTCCAAAATTTTGGGGGGGCTGAGCGTCAAGTTAGCCCCCCAGTAGGATTTTTGTCGGAAAATGACCGAATATGGAAATTTTGAGAAAAACCTGATACAGCACAGTTCAGCACACTTCAGAATGGATAAGAATTCAATTTTGTTTAATCTGATTTCCAAAATTTTGGGGGGGCTGAGCGTCAAGTTAGCCCCCCAGTAGGATTTTTGTCGGAAAATGACCGAATATGGAAATTTTGAGAAAAACCTGATACAGCACAGTTCAGCACACTTCAGATTGGATAAGAATTCAATTTTGTTTAATCTGATTTCCAAAATTTTGGGGGGGCTGAGCGTCAAGTTAGCCCCCCATCTATTTTTTCCTATAACTTTGTTATCGAAACGGCACAGTTCAAAATATCACCGGCACAGTAGAGCACACTTCGAGCACAGTCAGTGGTTGCAATTTTTTTAGAAAATTCGAATGTGGGGGGGCTAACTTGACGCAGCCATCAACCTAGCATGTCATTTAGGAATAGGATACGTTAGGTCATTGAGGAATAGGTTTGTGGTTGTTCTACCATTTCTTGCAAATGCAATTATCTTGCAGTTTTCTTTATTGCTTGGCGAACAAACCTATGTCCATCATAGTATTTGTCATGCGCAGTACATTAAATTACCATTACAAAAATTGACAGCATTGAGGATGGGTATTAATTTTCCAGCACGCGTGCCGAAGTGCCACTTCGCTACCAGATTGATTGAGGATGTAGCTTTAAGATTGTCAACATTTTCTCTCTATAAAATTTCAACAACAATCACAACGGTTGTAGATCCTGTAAATTTCCTAATTTTCAATAGTAGAATTCTATTTTCATTTGTTGCTGGTTCCTGTGCTGTAATGGTTTTTCCTCGTTTTTAATCTATATTTTAATTCAATTTCAAAATCCAAACAAATCAATATTTTGATTCCAACTTTTCATAAACAAATAAATATTCATTTGTCAAAAATATTTATTTTGGGGTTATGTTCCCGAATCATAATAATCCGTTTTCAACTGTATGTACCGAACCACTCTGTTCGGTTATTGAGTTATTGAGCTCGGTGCAAGTTCTAGTGAACCCCGGGTCGATCATTGGTTCGACAGTCTTTGGGGTGTTTTCTGCGCTATCCTTGCTTTCGGTTTTTTGACTTTTGAGTGTCAATAATTTCTGTCAACCGGCGGTCGATTAGTAATGTTTTTAGTATCGTCGATTCTTTTTTAAGCCCTCTAATTTTGCAAACGGATCACTTACTCTATGTTGTATTCTTCAAGTTATGATTGTTTTATGGGATAATTATTTGTTGTTAATATCATTATTCGTCAGCCGTTGTCATTTTTCTCAGTTTATATTGTTGTGTGCAATTTTTGGTAAGTAAGAATTTTATCGATTAATTTTTGACGTTTGTCGTTATCCTGAATCATCTCTGAATTTTCCTCCATTTGGGTTAGCCTATTGATATTATGTGTAGCACATTTCTTTTCACATCTGGACGTTGGAGAAATAAGGTCTTTAAAGGACCCCGCACACATCTTATGGGTTTTTGGTTTTCTGTCAAACTCAATGAAATTTTGATATGTGGTATATCTTGACTTACTGATAAAAAGTTCTCATGGGCCCAACCCGATACTATGATTAGTTTCCGAAATACAGGTGGTTTAGTGTTCAAGAAATGTACCATCGTCACCAAAAATAACTGGGACAGCATCACATTAGCTCTTGTCCTATTATATGAATTTTATTGTCAAATATTTGTCAAACTATGCAATAAATGTATTGAAATGAATGACAGTAGAATTAGTCCAGGAGATTATCATGCATTATTTGTGTCCCAGTTACTTTTGGTGACGATGGTACACATTTTATATGCATTCACATCTACCTGTCACCTATTATTAGGTCTGTCAGAGTGAATTTCATTGGTTGTAACTAGTTTTCTGACTGTTTCTGACTGTTTTCGACCAATCAAATTCGCTCTGACAAGTTTGTGATTTTTGCAGAAACAGACCTATTATTAGGTGACAGGTAGATGTGAATACATATAAAATGTATACATTTCTTGGACATAAAAGTACCTGTATCTCAAAAACTAATCATAGGATTGGTTCGGGCCCATGAGAACTTTTTATCAGGAAGTCAAGGTCTAACACATATCAAAATTTCATTGAGTTTGACAGAAAACCAAAAACCTATTAGAGGTGTGCGGGGTCCTTTGAAGATTGTCTTTGCTCTTGTGGGATTTTGACCTTAAATTCTAAATTGAATTTATAACACATTTAGTTGCCTTTTGCCTTACCTTTTCGTAGTGTTATAATTTTCGCCGATTAATTCGGATTTTTACAACTCCATGTGGTAAGTTGCACACGTTTTTTCCCACAGTAGATTCTGACTTTTTCAATTTGATTATCAGTTAAAAGCTGCCCTAAAGAGTAGAGAATCATCTCACTCACTCCAGGATATCCAATCCGAACCTCGATCCAGATTTCCAGAGATTTTTGAGGAAAACAAACCCTATTTCCAACAGGTAAAAACATAACCTTATTACCTTCAATTTTTTTTTATGCAAACTCGAGGCACATTTTCTTTAATTACTATCAAAGCTTTATTATGATTTCATCTAATTTAATTAATTAATACATTATTGTTCAATTTTTCTACTAAAATAATTTTCAAGAGCTAGTCTTTTTATCAAGTAAATTTGCTATTGGAAACTAATTGAGTTACATTATATGGGTAGTATAAAACTAAATTTGAAAGTAACAAGTAACATTTGCAATGTTACATGGTAGGTCATCTAACAGGACATTGCAGACTAAATAATCATATATTATATCACAAGACCTTTATTTAAAAGTTATTGTGCATGAGACTATTTGCCAAAAAGCAAAATTATGCAAAAAATATTTGGATAGTTTATTCCATTTAAATTTATAGGTCGAGTGGTATACGGCTAGATTATTTCCTGAATAATTAGGATTGAATTGTTGGCGTCAATCCTATCCAAAGAGTTCTATTTATTATAAAATGTCAGAATTTTTCTATCAAAATTCTGTCAAAAAAGGTAAACAAAAATTTAATCGTAGGTAATACCATAAGAGCTCAGATTTAGCCGGATATTTTTTTGCTTGGTCTCGAATACTTCCTTTTAGGAAATTTAACGAGAGCTGCTCCGACAAAATCACGAGAGCGCAGCTCGAGTGATTTTGTGGAACAGATCGAGATAAATTGCATGAAAGTAAGTATGAGAGAGCAAGCAAAAAAATATCCTGCTCAAAATCTGAGCTCGAATGGTATTTAGTACGGCAATTCCACGAATGCATAATCAAAATAAAATATGGAAATGCTTTTTAAAATGAACAGTTATTGAAGGTACAATTAGAATAAATATTTTGCTCCTTAAAATTTGACTCTACAGAAAGAGAAGAAGACTCTGTGTTCTCAGGAATTGAATTTTCTATTTCGCTATTAATTCATCTTTAATTGTCCCAAATCGCTGCATGTTGAAAATATTTTTAATTTTATTTAAAAATACACTTTTAATAAGCTAAAATGATAGAACTTGTGAATTTTTGTGACAATTATTTGACAGATGATTCAAAAACCAATTTTATATGCAATTGTTACTACGGTAACGATTGCATCAACAGAAAATTTATCCGATTTTTTTATCCAGTTATATTTTCTCTTCCTTCCTATTTATCCGCTAGCAAACTACGATTTTTGACATTTCAAATGGGATTATTTATACATGAGTGGAATTGTCGCTGATAAACAAGGTCTTGTGAAATAATCACTTATTTAAACAAAATTCATTCAAAAAATGACGTTGTCTGATGGGTCTATTTTATAATGAATGAAATAATCACCTGAAAAGAATGAGTCTGGCAAAAGATATTCTATGCAGGTTCTGCCAGGAGGCGGAAGACACTGCCGTACATGTGTGGTGCCAATGCGAAGCGTTATACAGGCTCAGGTTCACAAAACTTGCTGAAGAGAAGCCCAAGCCGGTAAGCTATATAGAGTGGCCAGAAGGACGGGTCTGAACAACGTACTTTAAGGTCAGACAGGGGATACCACTATAAATCTGACAAGAGTGCAGTGGTAGAGGACGCTTCTCCGCCATCACCATTGAATAAATCTAATCTAGGTAGTACATCATTTTTTCGACAATACGAGAAACAAACTCGTAATGTTTTTTGTACAAGATGTTCGTTAGCGTTTGGATTTTCAAACAATATTTTGCTAATTCCAAATTAAATAAAAATTGAAAACAAAATATTTATATTCAATACTTCTAGCACCAAAATAACTAAGTCAAAATATTAAGCATTCATTTTAATGCCTGTTTCATTTAAACAATTTTTATGAAATCCTAGTTTAATTCCCAGCAATATTTTCATCGACTTCAAACACGAACAATCGCGGGGATAACAATATTTTAAAATTTTTATACCGGGATTTATACGCAAATTGGTAATTTAAATTTCGCGATTTTGCGTTACCCCCTCCAAAAAAAAATAAAAAATTCCCGTTTAATAATGTAATCGAAAATGCTTTCAACAATTGAGTGCTTCAATCGCTATTGTTTCTATTTTTCCGCCATCGAGAAACATCGTTTTACATTTTGATAGCATGAATAAAAAAACGGTATAAATCAAATAAAAAAATCATTCCTGGTGCAGAGGTGAAAATTTAATAGAAAGAATAATTTACGGTCAAACATTTTTATTAAACCAAATATAATTTTTTGTGAAAATGTAACAGTGGAACAGCTTTTTCCAGGCCATTTATCGGTATTTGCAAATAAAACTTTACAAGCTCAAATTTAACTTTTCACAAGTAGTTACAGAATAAAATATAACGTGTAATTTTTTTGTAAATTAAAGTTATAGTTAAATAACTTTGAAACGATAACCCGAATGAAAAAATTAAAATTCTCTCTGCTTACATATTCCTGAAATTTGTCTATCAGAAGATCTACTATTTGTAGAACTTGAAATTTTTCTATTATATGTCGGTAGACTCTCCACCGAAATTTTTCAACTAGAAACACATTTTTGCATGTAACCTCGTTGGAGGTTTGCACAAGCATTTATGTGTATTGGAGAAGCAACTTCTTTCTTGCTTGTATAACATCGATTAAGTATTCTAGCAGGTTTATTGAAATCGTTAGGACTATTCACAGTCTCAACACGAGACCTGGCGTTAGGTCACGACAGTCTTAGTAATAATATACGATCTGATTTTACACTAATTCTGGGAGTCAAATTTGGCTCCTATTAACGTTGTCAAGCGACTAGTGAAATGTATATTTGAGTAAGTAGTACATTTGACGTTGTTTCAACGGCCTAAAATGTGCACCTGTAGACTAGAAAAGAAATACAATATATATGCACCAAAACAATATACACCACATAACGATTTTGTGTCAATTTATAAATATGTATATATTATCATATTACAAGGTTTCGTTTTTTTTTTTTTTTTTTTCATTTTCCATTATTATGTATTCCGGTTGTTTTGAAAAAAGGTTGGATTTAGGTCAAAAATAAACGGCGTTGAAGAAGATAATGTGTATTTGCCGACGATGAATTAGGCCATCCTCAGGGCACTAAAAACAGGATATTCATGAGTCTATTTTTTTTTTATTAAGATATTATTTTTAATAAGTTTTATCATTTTATTTATTTTTGACGATAAGTTCCTATATTTTTACCTATCATGGATTATTACATAGTGAACAGTGTAATTGTAATAAGTAGTAAAACTGTGTACTAATACAAGAGCATGATAAATTTAAAAATTAAAAAGGAATTTTACATAAATTTACTCAGTTCTATGTTATTCTATGCTTTGATAATGAGCAATTTCCCACGAAATAAAAATGAAGGATCGTCGGGTTACGTAAATAACATTAACAATTGAAAATCAAATAAATAAATAACATTGAACAAGGTAAATTAGAATACAACAGGTAGTACTTACATCCAAGTTACTTCTCCAGTGTTACTGAATAGAATGCTATATATGTACATAAGGATCATGATGTTGCTTGACATCGTTCTTTGGTTTAGCTTTGTTAACAAACAGGACATCAATATTAGACAGTTACAAACAAAAATAAAATTTAAAATCTTTGGTACTGGCTTTATTATTTCAAACGTTACACCAAACCACTTGTTTCTTATAGATTATGCTCAATTTTTCAACGTCCTGTCTTTTATTAATGTTATTGGGATGCTTTTTAATCTCTATCATTTCTCCGACAAGTCTTTTTTTGTAGTTGTTATGTTTTCCTAAAATAGCTACGTTATTAAAATCGAAGTTATGTAGTCTCTCATCAAAATACTCAGCTAATGCTGTTTTGTTTTTTGTGTTGATGAGGTTGGACGGTCTTACACTCCGTTGGTGCTCTGAAATTCGTTTTTTTAAATATCTTCCTGTTTGTCCTATGTACACTCCATTGCACTCATTACATGGTATTTTATATATTATATTGCTTTCCAAGTTTTTTGGAGTTTCTGTTTTTTGTTTAGAGAAAAATTTTTTGATTTTATTTTCATTCTTGAAGGCAACTTTAATGGTATCGTTGTTAAGTTGTCTAGCTATTTTTTCTGATAGATCTTGTACATGAGGAATTTTAATATATCTTGTTTGGTCGATTTATGGTATATTTGTTTTATTATTGTGTAGGAAGCAACAAAATAGTAGTTAATAATCAATTTATTGGGATAGTTATTTTTGCTTAGATATGCTTTTATGTTATTTAAATTCTTTTGATAAAAATCTGGATGTGAGAGTCGTACTGCTCTATCTTTCAAATTATTGATGATGTTGATTTTTTGTTTAAAAGTGTGTTCCGATCGAAAATTAAGGAATCTTTCAGAGAAGGTAGGTTTATGATACCAGTCGGTTTTAATTTTGTTATCATCGGTCCTATTAATGAAAGATCTAGAAATGAAATGGAGTTACTTTCTTCTTCTATTGTAAATTGCAACCTTGGGTGGAAGCTATTGAAAACATCCAGAATGGTCGGAATTTTATCGATTGGAACACGCGTAATTATGTCGTCCACATAATATCTTTTAAAAAACGGTAACTGGAAACCTAATTTATCAATGCATTGTGTCTGTAGTTCCGACATAACCATTTCTGAGCAGCTTGGAGACAAACAATTCCCCATGCCCAGACCAAAAATCTGCTTATAAAAGGTACTCTCAAAGCAAAAATAACTGTTGTCAAAGCAGAACTGTAGAAGACTCACAAGTGCATCAAGTGTTAGTTTGCAATGATCCTTAATCATAAACCACCTTTCTTTTAATAGAGCTATAGTTAGATTTGTTGGTATATTGGTGTATAAAGACTTCAACGTCTAGTGATATTAACATGTGATTTTCTGGAATTTGAAAATCATGTACCTATGTAAGCAGCCATTTCAAAGGAATCTTTTATGTGATACTGATCCTTATTGAAGGCAAAAGAAATCAAGTTAGATAAAAATTTGGTTAGTCTATAGGCAGGAGACCCCACAAAGCTTACAATTGTTCTAAAAGGAACTTCTTTTTTATGTATTTTAGGTTGAAAATACATTTTGGGAAAAATACCATTGCTGCACGTGATATATTTGGCTTGTTCAATTGACAAAAAAATTATTTAGTTTATTTTGGATTGAAACAGTAGGGTCTCTATCCAGGATATTGTACGTATTGGTGTCTGACAAAAGTTCGTTAGTTTTTTTGAGATTTTCAGCTTTATTGATTGCAACTGTAGTATTCCCCTGGTCGGTTTTTAGAATTAAAATGTCATAATTTTGTTGAAGAAATTGTTTTGCTTCCTTTTCATCTTTGAGAAAACAGTTGTTTCTTTTTCTAGGTTGGTATTAAAAACTTTGTTACAACATTTACTATTGAATTGCGTGTATAGAGCTATAAATCTTCTTTTGTGAGGTACCTACTGAAGGAGTCAAAAATAATTAGTGGTAGTGAATTAGACAGCCTCGATTTAGATGCATTAAGTGTAGATTTTAAGTTGTTAATTTTCCAATGTATATAGGATATTTCTATTCTATTTCTAAATGAAATTTAGAATAGAATATCTAATAGAAAGAAATAGAAATATCTAATACATATATAAAATTCTCATGTAACAGTTTTAGTTACCTTCCTCCTCCGAAACCGCTTTACCGATTTTGATGAAATTTAATATGTATATTCGGTAGGTCTGAGAATAGGTCTCACCACTACATAACCCAACTTATTTTTGTTTGCGCATTCAATCGACGTAACAGTATTATCTTCTAGCATTTTCGGCTTTACTGTTCCCACAGTGCTCTCTATTTGGGCGGTGACGTCACAGATCTCTGCGGAATTGCTCCGATAGCGATTATGATCCAAGCGAGGGCACCCTATTTGAAATCGATAGCCGAACGTACTTTAATTGTTTTGTTTTGATCAATCATTGATCTATCGAATTTGACGGAGCAAGGAATAGCGCTCCGTGCGAGATTTAAGAGCGTTTATTGCTCAAGTCGAACACGTCAATCCGTTTCGGATCGCTTTTTGATAAAATCGGGAGCAGTTTTGTGACGAAAGTCGAAAGCGCTATTATTACCTTACATACCATTCACAGTGGCGAAAATTGCTGTCTTATTTTTAATTGGTTGAGCTCAATTGTCGCCACTGTAGATAAGGCTTATTTAATCACTGTTGTAATACCATTTGCACTGTAAGACCTTCATTTAGTTTTCGATCCCGAAAAGGGTGAGTACAAATTTGTGAATATTGTGATAGGTTATGTTTATGTTATTTTATTAGGCAATCCAAATCACGTGATTCAATATGGCAGTGCAGGCCGACATTATTTTGTATACATTTGATCTTGTGTTAATTGTGTGAATTATTATGAATTTTTGAATCAGTGGTTATTGACGATTCAGATGATTTTTGTTTTCTTTACATTCTTTGAACATTCCTGTGCATGAGTTTATTTATTTTGTGGTACATTTTACAAGAATAATGCCCACAAGGTGCCTAAAATGGGTTTGATGTAAAATTTTAATTTTAGGTGATTTCTGATCTAGAGAGTAAACATTAATTTTCTTCAACCAAGGCCAAATACACCATCGAAAAAAACTGAATTTAATTCAGCTACTAGATACGTTAACACAACATTTAATAGATATTTAATAATTCAGAGGCGGTACGAAGTTCGCCGGGTCAGCTAGTAATAAAATAAAATTTGATAAATGTACCAATCAGTGGAGAAAAAAGACTACTTGTTTAAGTTTGATCTATTATATTGCTTTATCCACTCGAACTCTGGAAACCCAACTATTTTGAAGTTTACTCTACCCCTTTTCGGACAGATTGAAGTTTTCTCTTTATCAAAGAATTTTATCCGCTTTCTTAGTCACGAACCGGCAAGGCAACGGCCCTTAAAGTAATTGTTTCTTTTTGCCAGAAATGGTTGACTAGAGAGGGAGGATTGTCTTCGAGAATATTACGACATCAAATAAAAATCTAATTAAATACTTTCGAAAATTAATGGAGTAATGGATAATAAATACATTATATAATTCAAACAAAAACAAGACAATTAGATTTCGATATAAACTCATTAAGGAAGAAGATTGATAAATATTTTATGAACTAAAAATAAACTAGCGCACACAGAATATATTAAACGAATAAATTTTTATATATCGGCCCAAAAAAGCTTTAACTTAGATTCCTCGAGGAACAGACAATTACTTTTTCTTACCCTTCTCAGTTCGTGATCTGGCTACGTTCTATAAACTTTTCCCCTCCCATCCAAAATAAATAACTAAATAAGATCCGTTTTTGAAACGTTACCTATAATCCCTTCTTGGAAAATGATCAGCGGCAAGAGGAAAGATGATGTCGTAAAATATCGTTTATTAATGAGCTGAGGGAGCACGTTTGCAATTTTTGATTTATTATGGTAAGAGGTTATCATCATCGTCGCGGGGGTCTTACAACCATCTATATATTCTCTCTGTTCTTCTTCAAATTTCAGCGTCCTGCACATGATTCAGTCTTGAAACTATACATGCCTGTCTGAAAAAGTCTGGTTTCACTGCATCTACCTTCGTTTTATGTCGTTCCGATAGCTGTCAGCATTCAGCTGCACGTTAATATCGGCTCTTTTTTATTTCTATAGATGACTTACTACTCCAAAGTAAAGAATTCAGAATGTTAACGCATTTTTTACCTCGTGTTACTCTGTTATTTATATCTCGCTCTGTTGATATCGAGTATTTATACTCCTCACACTTTCTCAGATCTCTTAAGCTAAGATCCAGGTCTTCATTATAATCTCTAACAAAGATACTCTGTCTTACTTTGGTTTATTTTCATTCCCCACTGTTCATATATATTCGTCCTTAAGTTTTCCATACAGCTCCAGTGTGGACAAATAATTTCTCCCACTTCTATTTCCATACGAGAGCCTCCTGAATGTATATCTTGAACAGGGTAGGTGATAAACAGCAATCTTGTCCTTTGTAATTTTAAAACTTTGTGAAACTTGATTTCCTACTTTTACTGTACTCTGCGCGTTTCTATAAATGTTACTATTTAGTATTGTGTATTCTTTCTTCTTCTTCTTTAAGTGCCTTGTCCTCTACGAACGTTGGCAATCATCAGCTCTATCTGTACTTTGTCGACTGCTTTCCTGAACAGACTTGTCGTGGTTACACCATATCAATGACGCAAATTCTTTAGCCAAGATACTCTTCGACGTCCAGGGCCTCTTCTGCTTTCGATTATGAGCTTGAGAAGTAGGTATTTGTTATTCCTGAGTCCGAAATACTCTAACTTTCGCTTCTTAAGCGTAAACATAACTTCAAGATCTTTTGACATTCTCGTTAGCACATCTTTATTGCACACTCTGTCCGTCTAAGATATTCTTTACATCCGTCTATATATCCACATTTCAAAAGCCTTGAGGAAAACCACTTATTTAAAATTTTATTTCTTGAACGGGGGCGCACCACAGAAAAACGAGAGTACCGAAACTAAAAAGGAGACAAGGAAATAAGCGATTAGACTGGAGAGAAGACGCTTGCCTGTCATTAGTCATTATTCAATTTTTATTTTTATTTTGGATTAAACTGATTGTTCAATCCAATTTGCGATTAGTTTGTGTGTCATAAATGATCATTCACAGGTCAGTTAATTAATTGTTATTTTGTTTTTGAGAGTTCAATTTATACAAGTATTATTTTCTCATTCTTATGTTTTTTTTTTGTATGTTTATAACATTTTTTATAACATGTGCATTGTTCATGTATTTAACAAAAATCGTTTCGTGTTGTAAATAACACACATAAAGAGTAAATTGAAACCTAGCATTAGGGCCTTGTTGAATTTACTAAAATTTTCCTACCCTGACGAGCGAATATCCTAACAAACAAATTGAAAAATCAATATAGAGATATTGGCTCAAAAACAACTATAGCTGAGTAGCTTCCCGTATGGGACCTCGGTACCTGCTGGTGAGACTGACAAAAACTCTTCAGTATTGAATATAGGTAGTGTTGATTGAATGTTGTGTGTGGAATTAAAATTTTAGCACAAAAGGATGGTACCTAATTCAAACTCCTATTGAATTATTGAATCATTGACTTAAATTATTGATTATTGATTATTGACTCACAATTATCATATAAATGACACAGTATGTTTTGATTTTTGAGGAATGCTCGATCGAGGGTTACTCTGCCGTTCTCTTCCCCCTCGAGAATTCCAGGTCGAGAACGGTACCGGTAACGGTAAAAAGACAGCAGTTAAAAATATATATTATATTTAAACCTGATAGAGAAATTGTTTATTATGCGTGTTCTGTTTTTGCACTATAATACGTAGGTATGCAGATAATGCCATTATAATCGTTTCAGGTGCATAATTAGAGGATTAAGTCTAAGTGAGGGTCAAGTAGCAATGTAATAATATAATTTTATGATTTCAAGAATTTTAGATTATTAGCATATTTTGTTTCTTCCTAGTATTATAGGTACTTATGAGTTGGTTCTAAATATTATTTTTATTAGGTAATTAGGAGTAATTCTCTCTGAAATATTAAAGTTGGCTACAAATCTGCTTTGCTTTTTATTATAGTTTTACCCTTTAAAGTGTGTGCAGTCTGTGTATCTAGAAAGTAAAAAATATGGCTTCTACTCCGAGTACAAATAAAAGTCGTGCGCATTTAACGCTTAAAGAAAAACAAACAGTTCTTAGTGTGTTCGATAATCTGCAAAAAGACTATAAAACATTGACAGTGGATAAGTTGGTAACGAAGTTTTCTAATTTTACCCAATTTAGAAAATCAACTATTTACAGAATACTACATGAAAGAAAATTAGAACCATTAAAATCGCTGCTACCAAAGTCTGAGAGAAAACCAATAAAATTATTTTAGAAAGGAAATTCCCACTGTTCGAATTCAACGCCTATCTGCAAGGCAGCAGTCTTTGCTAAATTCTACCCTAGGCAAACAGGGATGCCACCTGTGCCAAATCCGCCTTCGTTATGCCAGTGCGGTCTTTGCCCGTAACCCTGAACATGGGGCCCTTGACGGGTGGTAGTCTTCTGGGCTAGAAGGCATCCGGATCTGCAATGGGCAAGGATGACTCATTATTTCTAAACCGCTACTTCTACGCTAAATGTACCCGCTACCAAATGGCAAGGGGTTCAAAAGGGAGTGTATGAAGATGGGTATCTTGTATATTAGTTTCTGAAAAAGTAACCATTATAACTGCACCAACAACCAATAAAAATGTATATTGTGAGTGAACAACATGGCAAATGGCTTTCCAGATTGTATAGCTTATTTACTTCTTCATTACCTACCATTTTGATGGTCACTATGTGAATGTATTTATCAATTCTTCTCTATTCGGATATATGAAAAAAATAGTTTATTTATCAAAATAATAACAATAATAATAAATTCCGTAAGATAGTATAAATATACATATAAATAAATAAACAATTACGCACAGAAGCAAAGCTTGTTAGTGCCAGGGCACCATCGGTCATCGGTTTTAAGTCACATTCGAGTATACGTTTTACGTTTTCACAATCGGGAAGAAAAGTCATTATCGGTTTTAAAGTCACATTCAAGTTTAGGATTTCACAAATCCGGAAGAAACGTCACAATTCAGTTAAATTAGTCGCAGCAATTGGGTAAATTTTTTTATATATGTTACAAACAACATATTACTCATTAACATATATCTAATATTATTTCTACTTAGTTTTTAAACAAGTACTCTCTCTAGTTTAAGGTACCTGACCCAAATAAGGATATGTACCATCGTCACCAAAAGTAACTGGGACAGCATCACATTAGCTCTTGTCCTATTATATGAATTTTATTGTCAAATATTTGTCAAACTATGAATTAAATGCATTGAAATGAATGACAGTAGAATTAGTCCAGGAGATTATTATGCATCATTTGTGTCCCAGATACTTTTGGTGACGATGGTACCTAATAAGGCCAGCGCCCTTTATTGCTTAATATTGAATCCCATTTGCAAAAATTACAATATTATTGAAAAAGAAAACTATAATGCAAATCAAAAATTATTGCGTGGGTTCGCAATGTCGAATTACCTAAGTGATGTGTTTTAGAACACGAGTCTAACCAAGCAAGAGAAGCTGCGGTTCATTTGTCCTAGTTGTATGTAGACCTATTTGGATCACCATCCCAGGACTTAAAATTATTGTTTTTTTAGAATGCAGCAAACGTTTAGGTTTTATTTTCTGTACTTTTTCTCAAAATATGATATTTTTTTAATCAATTGTATTTATTTTAAACATTTTTTAATGGTGGCCTTTTTAGGAGCATAGTGATTCAAATAAGGCCAATGGTAAGCGTATTTGTTCTACGCAAAAACCACCACTTACATTAAAAAAATAAATGAATTAGTGTTGATATTCAAGTAATAGAAGCGAAACACATCACATATAAGCTCGTGATTTTTGTTGGGTTTGGTGGATAATGTAAGGAAAAAAATAAAACTTCTTAACATGACCTTATTTGGGGCAGGTACCTTATATCCATTGTTTAAATCTCTTTTGAAATACTTTCTCATGTATAAGTTCTTTCAAGTTATTTGGTAAAAAGTTAAAGAATTTAGGAGCCAAAAATTCAAAATTTCGATGAGAGATTTCTTTCCTTGTTTTTGGGATGTTCACGTGATCATTTTTATGTCTAGTATTGTGAGAGTCAGCGATATCATCAAGTTTAATTTTTTTTCCTATTTATAAAAACTATTATTTTAGAAAAGTATAATTGCCTAATGTCTAGTACATTTGCATTTTTATGTAGCAAGATTGTAGGATACCTTCTCTTCTTTTCAAAAATAATTTTTAATGCCTATTTTTGCAATACTTCAATCTCTGTTAAGTACGTACTGAGACTGAAATAATGAGTAGTAAATAACTTTTGGTTGGTCAGTTTTTGAGTAGATTTCAAGATATTTAAAGCGAGTTATTATATACAGTGTCATTACTTAAGTGTGCTACATATGGGATTTTTTTTTAGTAATAGAATAATCAAAATACAAACAAGGCCAAAAGTTGGTGCATGTCTGATAATCATATTAGGTGCACTTAGTGCCGGTACTTTTGCTCCCATTTGACAGTCGTTAAAAATAATCAGAGCTTTGAATGTGCTCTAACCACATCATACTTATAGACCTTGGCCCATGCAAAACTTTGACGACGTATCAAATTCGTTAATCGAGAGCAAGGCTCTTTCACTAAAATTTAAATACGTAATTTAAGTATAAAATCCCAAAGGAGGGACTATTTTAGGCATATATACCAAAAAAAAAAAATGTTCTACAAGGTTAAATGAATTTTTTACAGGCATTTGAAAATGGCGAAATTCAAAATGATTTGAAACGCGCCGATTTGCTGACGTCACATAAATATTTTTCATTTCGCTTGTTGTTGCAAGGAGCTGACCGCCTCGGCTGTGTACCCTGTAGTAAAAGCAGGTTCGAATGCGCTGTTGTCGGTGGTGACTAAATGTAGTGCAACGTAAAATAATTAAATAAAACTAAACATAAAAAATTGTATTAAATTAAAAAAGTTATAAAATTTTGAATCCATAACTAATTAATTTAACTACTTTTCATGATATTTTGCGAACATTTCAGAATTGAATTTATTAGAAATTTTCAATGTTGACAATTAGTGGCAACACGGTCAAATTGCGAGCTGCGACGTCATAGAAATAAATTCTGGGTTTTTATTTGGAGGTATTTCTTTTTTTTCTGTTTTCTCAAGAAGGACCATGAATTTTTCAAAAGTAAAAATACAGAAAATTCTGTTTTTAGTTGCTTTATCCAAATATGCCAATTTCAAAAATTAGTGAAAGAGCCCATTCTTGAAAAATATCGCATACGAAATTTGATTCGAATCTGTGTGTTTTTGTGGACTTAACTAAAGCATTTGACACCGTTAGCCACAAAAGCTTAATAAGATAATTCCAAGTGATTGGATTTAGAGGAAGTGCTTTGAATTTATTAAAAATCTTACCTAAATTCTAGAAAACAATTTGTAAAAGTAAATTATGTTGTGAGTGACGTTAGGACCGTTACTTGTGGCGTCCCACAAGGAACGGTTCTGGGGCCTCTCCTATTTGTTATCTTCGTAAATGATCTTTTGGAAATTTATAGCTAAGATATACAGTGTGATTTTTTAAGTGTGCAACATATGGGAATTTTTTTTAGTAATAGCACAACCCAAATACAAACTAGGCCAAAAGTTGGTGCATGTCTGATAATCATATTAGGTGCATTTAGAATGGTTGCAAGTCAAACAGCATACAGGGTAGCTCAAACAATTTAGAACATTTTTTTTTTGGTATATATGCCTAAAATAGTCCCTCCGTTGGGATTTTATACTTGAATTATGTATTTAAATTTTAGTGAAAGAGCCTATTGGGACCCTGCTCCATTCCGCATTAATCGTCATATATCGCAGTTTCCACGAACTTTGCGACCGGAAAGGATCAAATAAGGCAAATCTCAGGGATGGGACTGCACCAGTGCAAACCCTACCATGATAAACTATGCGATATTCCCAGATTTTCCGCAGATAGCCTTCAAGGGCCGGAATGTGCGAAAAAGCTATACGAAGGTACCACTGTTACGGAGTTAAGTCTTTATTGTCCAATGAGCTGCCACCCCGGAACTTCTATGATTATCTCGGAAATAGGAGAGGAGCAGTACGTTATTACTCATCCTAGGAACAACAACCTAATTACGTGCGGATACAATAAAACAGTTGGAATCAACGATAGCTTTATCCATAAGGGTGCAGTTAAGCTCCATTTATCGTGTCATAGTCAACTAGAAGTCGATAAAGAAGTCATAATTCCCAGCAAATTCCCTTGTCCAAGAGCAGGCAGTGTTCCAAAGATAACACATGTTATCACGGCTACATGGTCGAACCTAAAATTATTTGTACCATAAAACTCCCGACGTATAAGGATCTTAATAAATGTCTCAATTCTAACTGGAGCCTACATATTCCACATCTAAATTTGACTTCGACAAGGGACAATATGCAGGAGCTCTTAAGTCTTATGAGTTGTCAGAGGTACACTCCAAATTTGAGCGAAAACTTTGGCATGCACACGCATGCACTTTTCATGACCTGGAATATAGCATTGTCGGCAATATTGGGATATGTCATTTTTTACAGAAATAGATATTTTGCGTTAGCTGCAGCACCAATTCCGGTGACTAATACGAGCATACAGAAAGGAATAATTGATGTTGGGTATCAAATTATTAATGGTTTGTTCTGGTTAATTTTCATAGGGATCCTTACAATGCTGATAGCATTTTACCTAATTCCTTGATATAGAAAAAGGCAAAGGGCAGAGCCCAAACAGCAGACGGAACATGAAATGAAAACGTTCCTAACCGTAGAATCAAAAAAGTTTATTTTGCATCTGAATGATGATCAGGATCTTCTTTCACTAAACCCGGGCGAAAAACGTGATGTAGTTATAGAATGTGGAGCTTCCGCATAGAACACCCAATTAAAAGTGATTGGTTAAGTATTCAGTATAGGTTGCATATTTAATTATGAATATATTATTTAAGGCCATCGCACTAATAGTTGAATTGATAAGACCGGGGGAAAAGGATATGTGAAGGAAAGAAGGGTCTGAATAGTAATACGAGAAATTTTCACACCCAAAAAAAGCCGTTTGAGCACATCGCTGGCAAGCTGACCAAGGATCAGTATGGTTCCAGAACCAGCAATACCCTACAATCACCGATTTTCCAGCAAAACCCCAGTAAAAACCCCGAATTTAATGCATGGACACCACTTAACAGAACTAGGTTTGGCAAGGCTATGTATGTCATCAGAAGTTCAACTCTAAATAGCCAACGCCCAGGGCCGACACCTACCGTTCTACGCGACTACTTCATATCGTAAATTTTTTTATATTAGTTTTTTCTTCAACCTTATCGTGTAAAATATTGTATAATAAGATTTTTTTGTAAAGCTTGGGCCCAGCTTTCTAACCCCAGGAGATATGTCGTATCTAGGATAATAGGGCACCTCCCTTCGGTTAATTAAACCCAATCGTCTTCGAGAAAAGGTTCATGGGTTTTAGGAAAATCATTGATCACGTTACGTTTAAATAATATTCGGTTGCAAGTTGAACGAATTATTAATTTATACGAGGAACCTAAACCCATGGAAGGTCAATGTCAACGACAGTTCACCGGTAATTGTTATAATCAGCACCATGGTCGCGGTATTATTATAAAATAATGGTTTTTGGAAGATGAGAGGGTAGTATACACACCTAGAATTATCCGCATTAGTTATTCAGTAATAATAGTGCCTTTTAGTCCTATGATAATTATTAGTGCCCATGCCCATATCTGAAATGTATTTGTGGTAAGCTTTATTTTAAATACACTTTCCTATTTTTGTACTTGGCTCTAGTTCCGATTCTCACCTCCTCATAACCCCAGGTCCGACAATATGCACAATAATCAAAAGTTTATAAATAAATTGATAATTAAAGTTCCTGACTGAATCAGTTTACACCCCATTTCCAAGTCTGTAATTTTTCACATGATATAAATCAAATTTTTCGAGAGTCACATTTATTACAAAGAACGCAAACCGAGAATCTCCGAGATTCGGAGCATATTTTCGCGATAAGAACGCGCCGCGCCGTTTAACTTCCACCAGAAATGAAATACTTCTGGGTTTTGTCCTACTAACTGCATTTTCGTACTTTGCTTTCTTGTTTTCTGACCCATTTATATTCGAAAATCTGTTTTACCACGTCAACCATTAAAGTGAGTTTCTTCAAAAGAATTTCTAGTTTTGTAAAATAGTAGTTTGATCAAATAGTGGATTGTTTATCAGTCGTGTAGCTAAATTACTAATTATTTTACAATAAAATGTGTATCATACTCCCATAGAATTATGCACAACAATCAGAAAATTAACTTACGTTTTCACTGGTAAGTGGCTGTCATCGCCCTTACATTCCTAATTCTGAACAAGGGCCAAGAAGCGATTAATCATAAGCCCTAAGAAGGCATTTCATAACAAACAGTATGTTTACCCTGTTTTACGCTTGTTAACTCGCTTTATTTACTCTCCATTTTGTCCAGTTACTGGGTGACAATTTATTTTTTAACTGGCAGAAAAAAAAAATATCACAAAAAAATTATATTCACCCGGAAATATTTCTTCATGTTTGCGGAACATTTAACAATATCGTTCCAGCTGCATGTTTACTATTAGGTTGGTAAACAATAATATTTTTTCGAGCTATTATGAGTAGGGAAACACAAATTTTCGACAGGAAAAAAAAAACAATTACCAGTTAGTTTGCATTTTAATTCAATTAGCAAAAGCAATTATTTATTTATTATATTGGAAAATGCTACATCTGCTAACATTTGTTATCCATAGGTTTATTCTGCAAAGGGCTATATTTCCAGTAGAGGGTTGCTTATTTATTCCAACAACTTAGAATGGACATTGAAATTCGAAATGCACATGACCTGTCCTCGAGATTTCAGTAAGGACTATGAATAAGGCCCTAAAGGGTAAGAGCTAATATAGAAAACCCACTTGAAAAAGAATTTCTGGATGTAATTCAAAACCGGCGTGTATCTTGGTCGTTCAAAGTTTGCCTCGGAAAAATGTACCTCGGGGAGGTATTAGAGGGTAGAGAAATAAAAATGAAATTTTATGTTCTGAACGTGGTTTTCAAAGTTAGAAAATACAGTATTAAAAGTAATGACCCGATCAAAAAACTGATCTTAAATCATATACCTACCTAAGCTTTATAATTGTTAATTTCCGATAAATATTCAGGCAGGTAACTTCCCTATAGAGTTTCGATGCCATTAATTTAATGGTCTTACCGGCAGTCCCTCCAGAGTAATTCTCTGACGACAAGGAGGATTTTACGGTAAATTTGATGAAATCAATACTCGCTTTCTCTCTGGAGAGGCAATTATGCTAGATTCTAAACCAATATCCAGATTATTTCATTGTCGAATGCCATATGACCCCATAATTCTAACAGAGATTTGTTTCCCAATACTTCCAAGTTATATAATGTCGAGATAAAATTAGAGGATTTTTTACCTGGTGATTTACAATGGTTTATTTTTTGAGAAAAAGTTTCTAGATTTATATGCTTCTACCTACCAAAGTTTTTTGCTCGGGATTTAATAAAAGATAAGACAAAGGAAAAGCTTTTCAGGAATTATGTCGCTTATTATCTACGAATAAGAAAATAGAAATAAATATTTTTTTTCAGATGTTAATAATGATGAGCCAAAAACACGACAATGGCAACTTAACCGGAAAATTAAATTGAATCTTAACCAATCCTAAAAAATATTATCGACCAATACAGGTTTGCTAATATTTTTGATAGCCGCCAAACACGCATAGTAATAGCGGAATTAATATCAAATAATAGTAAAGTACCCAGTTTTCACTGCGTATCCAATTACAGATGCGTTTTGTGTTCTTACAACTTTTAAGTGCAAAAACCAGAACTACTCAGTTTATCAGGCCTAATTTTCAAAGATATTTTAGGCAAAGGTGATTAGTTTTATACCCCTCCAAAATACAATTTTGTCAAAGATAAACATTGTGTGTGTTACTATTAAAATTTGAAATTTAAATTTTCCACGTAAAATAAGCCCCCGATTGTCATCTCTATGTTGAATATGTATTTTGCTTACGGTCATATTTACTTTATTCCCGCAAATAATAATAAACTTTTGCAAGGGAAACCAATAAGCTTTATTTATGTCATATGGTGACATCTAGTTTGAATATACATATTTATATTTTCATTTAACATTTTATATGAGAATTTATGGTGCAGCTAGTAGAATTATTTCTTTTCCGGGACGAGATTGTCAACCGAGTTCACTTAGTTATTTACTTTTTGATACATATACAATTTGAATAGATATATTTTTATATGTAGGTATGTATGTACAAGCAATTCTTGGTATATAAACGTTAATCGGTTAACAAACAGTAAATCAATAACAAAGTTTCTAACGATGAAGCGAAACTAAATTATTAATAGCTTTAAATTATGTGTTCGTGGGTTTCAGATTATGGTTAAAGTTTCTTCCATTGTATTGCTCGAATGAACTATTTTCAATGAAGGGCGATATAATGAAGCAATGTGGATATTGTTAGCTTAGTTTCAAGTAGGTACAATACAATTTTTAACATCTAATAAGGGCGGATGTTATAAAACTATTTTGACAGGTAACTAAAAGTTAACTTCTGAAATCACTAGCGAAGTAACGTCATTCCAGAAGTAAACTTTTAGTTGTTCTGTCAAATTATTTTTATAATTCCCCCCTAAAGGAATTCAAATTTGATTCAAAAATATTAGCTAGATAGAATCCAATCAAATCGCATACATTTTACTGTAGACACAAATATAAAAGTCTTGAAATAATTTATCATGCTGTGCGAATTCATTTGTTCTACCGGATATACTTAGCCAACGTGGAAGTCAGCAAGATCTGAGATTAAAAATTATTGAAGCAAAAACCTTCCTAAATTATTAAGCCGTTCAATAAAAGTTCTCCAAGTAAATTGCCCGTTTCGGATGGAACTCAAATTTATTGAGCAATATTTCCTTCTTTTTAGTAACTTTCAAACTCTAACAGTATATAATTTAGCGTCCGGATTCTCGGATTATTATTTTATATTTGGAACGTTAGTTTCCAGTACCTAACAGCCGATGCTTCTCTTGATAAATTTCAGTTCCGGTATTTTTACTTTTAGGAAGATTTGATCGATGTGATTTCCTGACAAGAATAATTGACTGTGATTATCTTAATAGCTCACGATTTCAGATAGTTCGAAAGCAATTTTCAAGTAAGACTGCATAGAATGTCAGCAATCTCAGAGCAGTCCTCTCAGAGGAACACTACAAAATATTACCTTAAAGTTGAAACCAACATGGAAGTACTATCCGAGAATTTACAGAGAATCTGTAGACATCCAAAAGTACTGGCAATATGAAATGTCATTTGAACATAATCATAAAGCTTCCGTTTTAGTCTATCTGGATTGTTGGACGTATCTTGAATCAACTTAAATCCAATCAACTTCTGTATCTGTATCAGCAGGGGCGGCTTCTCAATAAGTGCGCTCGTGCGCGCGCACTGCCTCCAAAAACCAAGCAAGAAAATAAAATTAAAATTTTGGAAAGAAAAGAAACTTCAATTAAGAAATACCTACCCAATTTTCTAAATTAGGATAAATATCTACTCATTTTTCTATTTTTAAATTCGCACGAACGGAACGAAAGCGCGCCCTGCGCCTGTCTTGTATATTTTTTTCTCCCGCTTGGTTGTGCTGGTGGTCCGGGTGGTCGGTGTGGAATCGTTCGGCGCTCTGGGTAAATGTGTTTTCTCGCTGTGCGATTGATCGGGAATATACGGTAAGTCGCCCGATGAAAGGGATGCGCCGTGCGCTATTTGAATACACACTTCCAATGTTGTTTCCACTCAATCGAGAATATTTCGATGTTTTTTCACCATTTTGGCGGTTTGACAACTCTGTTGTTCGCGGTTTTTTTTTTAATTATAAATTTCAATATCAATTATGTATTATGGCTAGAATACAAACATTCAAGCCTCTTTTAAATACATATATTTTTGTTTTCGATAATTTTTCCTAAAGTTAAAAGAAAAAAAATCAACATACAAAATAAATGTAAAACAGGACGTGGCACCTCCAAAAAATTTTCCAAGAGCGCACAACCACACTAGGTTGCCACTGGCCGCCACTGTGTATCAGTAAGTTTGGGAGGGTGGTATGCCACCTCATTTAGGCTACAGTAGTTATTTTTTCGAGGTTAGATTTTGTCATGCTTTCCACCTGCGCTTCCTGTTCTCTAGATTTGGATAACGATTATAAGCAAATTGTTGCTTCTGATAGTTGTAGAAGTCGAACACACATGGCTGGAAAAAGTTCGGGGTTGTCTGTATCAGCAGCCAGCGTAATGGTTCTCGCAAAAGTGAACCCTTATGAATTTCTGCCAAGAGTGCCATGATGCTTTTAAGACTGTATTAATTATGGCCAGGAAAATGGTTGAGATGGAAGAAGAAATACTCACTCTTTAGCAGCAGGTTATGACACTGGAGGAAGAAAAGGCAAAATCGTCAGATAGCAGTGTTGAAGCTATTCTATATGAAGTAAACCAACGAGCGGCTTGAGCCTAAAACTTGCTCATATACAATATCCCAGAATCCAACTCGTTGGATCTCGAAGAACGCATCAGCTATGACAAAACCAAAGTCTCCAGAGTATTTGAGAAGATAGGTATACAAGGGGAATTTTCTTTGATACAGAAAGTTTTACGTGTGGGAAAATTGAGAAATAACACTACCAAAGGAAGACCTGTAAAAGTGGTGTGGCTCAACTGATACTGTCAAATTGGTAGTCAATAATCTGATTGGGTCCACAGACAAAATTTCAAATAACCAAACACCAATGCAGCAGGAGGCTTATAGGAAAGCAAAGACATTGCTGGATATTAGAAAGGCTGCAGGTGAATATAACTTGATAATAAGATACCGCAATGGCCTACCTGTTGTAGAAACAAGACAACAACAAAAAAACATGTAACTACCCCATTACAGGTCTATTTTCAAAATGTAGGTGGTCCGAGAACTAAACTTTCAGATCTTCTTGAAACTGTGGCTTGCTGTATGTATGATATTATTGCCTTGGTCGAGAGTAACCTAAGTAATGAATTCTCAGACAGCGAAATCAAATGTGATGGATTCAGCATATTCAGAACTGACAATGATTAGCAGTAAATTCAGTGGAGGTGGCGTCTTGATATTTGCCAACAACCAAATACGAGCTCAGTGTATCAGGATTACAGAAAACCTAGTTGAGCAATGTTTTGTAGAGTGTGAATCTAACCGAAGTAAATGTATAATAGGTGGTGTCTACATCCCTCCTCAATCTTCTCGGGAGAAGTACAAATGGCATTGTGGGTCAGTCGAACAGATATGTCAAAAGTAAGTACCTAATAAAAATTTGTATGTGTTCAGTGACTACAACCCACTCAAGGCAGTTTGGTCAACTGATCAGAATGGGATGACTGTGCAATGTCCTGCTGGTGATATAGCCATAGATGTGGTCCAGTCTTTTAGTTACTTGAAATTATTTCAAAATAATGCAATACCAAATGAAAGAAATGTTTCTTTAGATTTAGTATTTTCAAATGTAAGTAAGTTGAATAATACAAATGCTACTTATTAAGTCGATTATGCATCATATCGTTGCTGTCAGTACGAAGGGACCTATCTCAATATTTGGCGAAAATGAGTTATTTCCATAAAAATACTCAAAAGAACCATATCTACGTTGTGACGAAATGGCATATCTCTATAATATACCGTATGGCCTTTATTCAATTTTAGCAGCACATCTGCTTTGTCAAACAGCCAAACATTTGTTTTTCTTATCAAGAACGGGCCTATCTTCTTAATAATTTATTTACAGAAAAAGTCCAGTTCTAAGTATACTTTTGTGTTACATATGAAAAAACAAGTTCTGATACTGAAGTATATCCAGTACTACAGATAAAATGAACAGTAGAGTTTTCTCCAAAACCCTCTCCTGAAAAGTTGTTGAATCTGAAATTGGCCACTTCGTAATGACAGCGACGATATTAGCTATGAATGTACAATTTCAGTAACTAAAGAGGTTGAACCAGATTGTTTAATTTACAATGAATTCTACTATGATTTCAGAAATGGAGATTCCAGGGACCTGAACAATTATTTATCATCAATAGATTGGGATGACTGCATTGGTACTAACATTAATGTGGATGTAGCAGCTGATATTTTTTATGATATTTTATTCACTGGCATAGCTTATTTTATTCCTCTCAAAAAATACACAACTTCTTCTTTTCCCAAATGGTTTTCTGCCAATCTTTGTAATTTGACACTCCAGAAAAAGCAAGCTCATATCCAAGACCGAACTAGTGGTAATTATTTTAGATTGTCTCAGTTACTTTGTCACATAGAAATCAGTCAGCATCTAATGGTCCAGATATAGTTAACCTATTCAGAGAATTCTTTCAAAGTGTTTTCATTCGGGCTTAATGGCCGTCGTAAGTTGGAATTTCTTCCTGACGTTTCGCTAGCACGCATGGCTAGCATCTTCAGAGGTGCTTCCATGTCCGATTCTGGTAGCAGACTGACGCGTTCCCTACCGCAAGTTGTATTTATGTATGAGTGGTTGTGGTGAGGGAGGGGCGAGGCTTCGCAGCAAGTGGCTAATCTGAACTTTCTCGGTACTCAATTGGATCTTTCTTGCGTTTTTGGGGATGGGATTCCAAATTTGGTTAAGTTTTAGTGTTTCTTCTTTCCTGTTGAAGTTTTCCGTATGTTTATGGATTTCTATACCTTCACCTCGGTGCAAGAAGCTTGACCTCACCAAATAGTATTTCCTGATTCCCTTCACTAAGCGCATGTTCCGCTACTGCCGATTCTTCCGATTGTCCTAGTCTGCAGTTTCTTTAGTCCTCGTTGATCCTGGTTCCCATGGATCTTTTTGTCGTTCCTATGTATACCTTACCACATGTGCATGGTATACGATAGACTCCAGCGCTTGACAGTGGGTTCCTCTGATCCTTCGCTGATCTTACTGATCGCTGTATTGTCCTTGTTGGCTTGAAGATCGTTTTAATGTTGTGTTTCATCAAGACTTTCCCTATCCTGTTTGTCACCCGAGAAATCAATGGCGGACTTGCATTAGCCACCACGGTTGCTCATACCCGTTCTGTCGTGTGTCCGTTTTGGGTCGCTTGGCCCTGTCGATTTCAGATGCATTGTATCCATTTGATAGAAAAGCCGACTTGAGGTGATCCAGTTCTTGCTCGAGTTTTTGTGGCTCGTCCAGAAAATTGGGGATATTATTCTCCAACCTAAGGATATACTGATCAGCACTGATGCCGTGTCTCTATGCACAAAAGTGCCATTGACGGAATCTCTTGACCTGATATCAAGTACCTTCCCCAATGACATAGTTGAGCTTTTCCAAACACGTCTCACTGGTAGTTACTTCCTGTGGAGTGACGATTTCTACGAGCAAACGGACGGTGTAGCTATGGGAAGTCCGCTCAGCCGGTCATAGCCAAGTTCTTTATGGAAGATTTCGAGAGGAAAGCTATTGAATCTTTTGACCACAAACTAACGGTATGGCTTCGATATGTAAATGATACCTTTGTGGTTTGGAGTCACGGGGAAGAGAAGCTCAACCAGTTCCTAGGTCACCATAATTTACCATGGAAAAGGAGAAAAGAAAGAAGCCAAGAAATCGCCTTCTTAGATGTACTCATAAAGAAATCTGGAGGAAAACTAAGCCACACAGTGTACCGAAAACCCACACATATAGACAGGTACCTGCATGAACTCTACTACCACTATTTAAGGCAAAAATGTGGAATTATAACAACGTTAACAGCTGCTCGGAACATCTGCGAGCCACAACATCTCGAGCAAGAACTGGATCACCTCAAGTCGGCCTTTCTATCGATGCTTCAATTTCAGATGCATTGTATGCATCTGAAATCGACAGGCCATGCGACCCAAAACGGATACACGACAAAACGTGGATGAACAACCAGTGGTGGCTAATGCATATTTGCCTTTCATTTTTCGGGTGACAGACAGGATAGGTAAATTTTTGAAGAAACACAACATAAAAAAGATCTTCAAGCCAACAAGGAAAATACAGCGATCAATCAGATCAGCCAAGGATCAGAGGACTCACTGTCAAGCGCTGAAGTCTATCGTATACGATGCACATGTGGTAAGGTATACATAGGAACAACAAAAATATCCATGGGAACCAGGATCAACGAGCACAAAAGAAACTGCAGACTAGGACAATCGGAAAAATCGGCAATAGCGGAACATGCGCTTAGTGAAAGGATTCACGGAATACTATACTATTTGGTGAGGTCAAGCTTCTTGTACCGCCTTCTGGAAACCACAATCGTCTTGAACGTGAAGCTTTAGAAATCCACAAACATACGGAGAACTTTAACAGGAAAGAAGGAACACTAAAACTTAACCAAATTCGGAACCTGATCCTCAGAAACGCAAGAAAGATCCCCTTGAGTAAAGAGAAAGTTCAGATTAGCCACGTGCTGCGAAGCCTTGCCCCTCCCCCACCACAAACACTCACACATAAATACAACTTGCGGTCGGGAACGCGTCAGTCTGCTACCAGAATCGAACATGGAAACACCTCTGAAGACGCTAGCCACGCGTGCTAGCGAAACGTCACGAAGAAATTCCAACTTACTACGGCCATTAAGCCTCACAAACTTTATCTTTCAAACAGTTTACAACACCTAACACCTGATACTCATGACAATAATATGAGTAATAACATATGCCATCTCTGAACTTTCAAATAAACTAACGACTGGTATACCCGATTTTGTATTAAAACAATGTGTATGCACCATCGTGTCACCGTTGCAAATTTTATACAATAAAATCTTTCCAATCATCCATTTATCCTGAAATATGGAAGGTTAGTAATATTGTGCTTATTTTCAAAAGTGGTAAAAAAGATAACAGAAAATTATAGAAGCGTCTGTTTGCAATCTGCTATTCCTAAGCTATTCGACTGTCTTGTAGGTAAGCAGTTGACATGGATGGCTGAATGACTAATTACAGACATTCAATATGGTTTGTAACAAGACAAGTCCACTGCTACAAATTTATCAACTTACCAGTCAGACCTCCTACAAAACATGGAAAGCAAAACACAAGCAGAGCCATATATACGGAGTTTTCAAAAGCTTCCGATCGAGTTGATCATAAGAATCTATTACAAAAGCTTCAACACTTGGGCTTCAATTTTAGTTTAGTTCTATGGTTCGAAAGTTTTCTGACAAATCTCACTCAGCATGTTAAGATAGGATGTTCAATTTCGGTTTTATCAGGAGTCCCTCAAGGAGGTGATTGTTCACCACTTTTATTCAACATTTTTATCAATGATATACCAGACTGCTTTGTTAATAGTAAGTATGTTGCATTTGCAAATGACCTTAAACTGTGGAGAACCGTTGAAAGTATTGGTGACCAAAAACTTCTGCAAGCAGGCCTAGACTGCCTTTCAGAGTGGTGTGCAAGAAATGAAGTCTGTTTTTTTTTAAGATAAAAGTCAAAATGACATTATGTTGGCAATACAATGTAAAATTGTCAATGCTTTCAAATTTGTTATGTAGAAAAGGCTTGTGTTGCCAACATAGTTACTAAGTTTTTGACTTGGGGAATTATCTTAAAAAAAAAAACAAACTTTAAATTATTTTTGAATATTCGCAACTGTGATCAGTCATTAGAATGTATTACATCTGTTAGGGCCGGTTTCTCAATAGCAGGTCACTCTCGGGTTAAGCATAACTCCAGGGTAAACATAGCAACTGGACAGGCTTACCCTGGAGTTAAAACCAACACGGAGGTGACCAGCTATCGAGAAACCGACCCTTGAGGGACTTACAGCTGTATGCAATATCCTCTTTTAACGTAAAAGCGCGTTTTAAAACTAGTAACTTTAAAAAATTGTATTGCTTAGAATGCACATTTTTAAAAGTGACCAGTTTTAGAAAGCGTTGAAAGAGGATGTTGTATACAGCTGTTAGGCAAAAATGGCGACCGTTTGGTTTCAACACAAATTTAACGTAGAGTTCAGCAGAACAATCGCAAAGCGTTTACCAAGGTTTGTATCTGGTGAAAAATGTTGGGCTTTATAACGAGAAATTGCAAATACTTTTCTCTCGATGCTACAAAAATGGTCTACTGCTCTTTGGTCCGGTCAATATTGGAATATTGTTCGGTTGTCTGTTGAAATCTACTTCAACGAGATCTACTTCTTTAACGAGAGGATCATACTTTGATTGTCTGACATGCTTTTTCATATAAATTTTTCCATAAGTTAGCCATAAAGGTATTGTTGTACCATTCATTAATTTTCTTGAATGACAGAACATTCTTCCATGTGGAGTAGAATTAGTTGCTGTACATGAAAAAGACCTGATGGAATGCAATGAACTGCTTCCCAGTGTTGAATTTTCAAATTTCTTGAGCGCAAGGCTAGAGTAATCGTCTTCCAAATTATGCCATTAAACCGTTCTGTTTGACCATTGCCTTCTGGATTATAAGGTGTCGATTTGCTTGTAGCTATTCCTTTTGACTGAAGATAATTTTTAAAATCATTTGACATAAAGATCCTTGATCTGTGTGAATATATCCAGGCATTCAAAAAATGGAAAATAAGTCGCTTAAACACCGAATCACTGTCTCAGAAGTCATCTCTTGGCATGGATAGGCGAATGGAAAGTGAGAATACTCATCGATGATAGTGAGTATATATTTGTTCCTTGAATCAGATGGAAGAGGGCCTTTGAAGTCCAGAGATATTCTCTCGAAAGCCGAAGTTGCTTTAATAAGTGTCCCTTGATTTTTAATAAATTTAGGTTTGAGTTCTGCACAGACTGGGCAAGACGCTGACATCATACGAATATCTTCTACAGGGTAGAGCATATTGCGAGATCTGACCCAGTGGACCATTCTATTGATTCCAGGATGACACAAAGCTTGATGTAAATCGAATAAAGTTTTCTGACTATTTGAACCACATATTCGAGAAAATGTATCAGCTACTCCGTTTTCTCGTCCTGATCTATATACTATATCATAGCTGTAACGTGATAGTTCGCGTCGCCATCTTAAAATCCTCTCATTTTTTATTTCGCTACTGTGTTTGATATCAAATATAAGAGATACAGATTTTTGATCAATAATCAGCTGAAAATGACGAAACCAATCAGAAAATGTCTCCATTTTTTAATCAGACCTACTTAGTGTTCTGGAGAAAAATGCAACTGGCCTTCTTGCTTGACTCAAAATGGCAGCAATGGAATGTTCTGAAGCATCAGTCTCAACCACAAATGGAATGTTATCTTCGATTGAAGTGACAGCTGATTTTGCAATATCCAATTTAAGCTTCTCGAAATCGTTCAATCGTTTTTGGCAGCGGAAAAGATTTACAAGAAACAAGTTGATGAATTTTCTCTGAAATGCAAGGTATCCACTTTGAGTAATGGGCGAACATCCCAGGAGCTCTATTCAGAGACTGAGATTCTTCAGGTACAGGTAGTTTTCGTAGAGGTTCAAGTCTAACTAGATCAGGGTTTCAAGGTATTATTCACGATCAGATATCCAAGAAGTTTGATTGATTTCAGGGAGTAAGAATTTTTCTTCTCTTTTATAGTAAAATTCTATTTTTTTACAACGCGTAAAAATTCTTTTGAATTTTTATCATGGTCTGCTTGATTTCTACCGTATATCGTAATATCATCTGAATATGCACGGACACCTTCAAGATTCTCTGATTTTATTATTTAGTCTATTACCCGCTGAAAACACGCAACTCCGTTTGTCACACCAAGAGGAATTCTTCAGAACTGATACAATTTACCATCGGCCTCAAAAGCAATATAATGCTTTTCGTCGTCACGTATGGGAACTTGGTAATATGCACTTTGTGAATCTATAGTACTGAAAATCTTGAATTTTGTCACAATGAACAATATCTTCAATAGTGGACAGAGGATAACATCTAAATATGTAAACCTGTTAATGGTTTGAGAGTAATCGATCACTATCCTTTTCTTGTGCGTATCATTTTTCGTTACTAACACCTGTGTGAGTTGTTTTCTTCTATGATTTTATTTAAAAGAAGGTTTCTCATTTTAATAGAAATAAAGTGTCTATCTTCTGGTGAAAAAAGTCTAGACTTTGTTGCAATTGGCCTGCAGTTTACTGATAGATTTTAAAATAATGTAGGCGGATCAATTTTTAGGAACGCCAAACTATAAATCGATGATGAGTTGTCAATTTACGAGGGAGGCTTAGAACCTCCAAAACATACTTCAAGGGTTGAATGCTGTCTAAGAATATCATGACCTATAATGATATCAGCACATAAATCAGAAAGAACTGATAAACGTAATTTTCTGTATGTATGCCTTATCAATTCTACAAAGCAATGACCTGATATTTGAGACTGTAAGGCTGCTGTGGCCTTTAGTATATATCCAGTGCTTGTGAATGTATAGGTACATCGATAAATGAGGCAAAAGTTTTATTAATGTAGGTATGTTTCAGAACTCCCTGGATCTACTAAAGCATCAGCAACGACATTGTTTAATTAAATTTTGATAAGGCATTTGGTTAAACTTCCAGGTGCCGCACAAAGAAGCCCAGAAGCAGGTATAATTGAGGCAGAAGCTTTCACTTTTCTTTTGCTTAGACATACCTTGGAGAAATGTCCACGTTTACCGCATTCAGTACACGTTCAATCTTTAGTAAGGTATAACGTGCGAAAATGTCTTTTAGTGTAACATTTGTACACTTTCGTAGCAGCCGAAATGAGGTCTTCTTCATGTTTTTGTCTACTTTCAGATTGAAATGAGTTGATCACACCTTGAGAGATGCTATATACTTCTGAATGTTTTTGTGCCGATTCTAGAGATAGAGCTTGATTTTTGGCTTCAGTACCACAACAAATAAAAAAGGCTCCAACATCAATTTTTCATTTTTCGCTGAAGAAGTAAGGCTATCGTTTAACAATAAAGCGTCTCCAAGAGATTATTATTTTATTGTTTTTGAAAAACTTTTAAATACAAACTTTTTCGGAGGAGAATAAATTCCGCTCCTTAAAGAGCTCGTCGTCATTTTCCGCCTAGGAATCCGCTGGAGGAAGTTGGTCTTTTATAGACAATCTTTTCTCCATTAAATTGTTTTAAACTTCTGCATTTGGATTAAAGTTCTACAAGAAGATACGCTCTTAGGGACAGGGACAAAGAAACTTTTATTTTACAAAATATTTTGCAATCTCTTTGTCATCTTATTTTATCAAATTGATCCTGGTTTAACATAGATATTCACCTATTGAAATTTTATTTAAAACATTAAATTTCTCGATATTTTATTATTCGACTAAAGACACAAAAAGCAATAAAATTGATGGCTTTAAGAAATAATAGATCAGTAAATGAATTTTGTATGTAAAATGAAAAATTGCTGGAGCGTACCTAATAAATGAGTTTTTGGCGAGGAAATTTGCCAAAACGAAAATAATTATAAAGAGGAAATTAATTAGCTCGTTTTTAGTAAACTTAATAGTTCCCTTCAAACAAACATTCCTATTTCCACCAATTATAATTTGTTTAGTAATGTCAAATTGTTGAAATATTTGGCCGTACTTCAAAGTTCAGTGTTCCTTTATAATAACGTCACTGACTGTTACTCCATTTCTCAAGCCTGGAACGTTGTTGTCGCATTAATCTTGATTTTGGAGCGTTGTTTGTGAACTTTCCGGAATGTCAATTAAGAGACAACTTAAAGCATTAAATGCCACTTTCCCCGGTTTTTCGATTCCATTTAGTTGATTGAGAATCATTATTATTCTTATTCATTTAAAAAAAGGTTTAAACAAGGTTTATTTTATTATTTTTGTTTTCTTAGAATTCATAATGAGGAAATTGGTTAGATTTTTATTATTTTCAGTTCTTCTTAAAATCGTATATTGTGGACAATCTATCAGGACGTGTTGTACCGTGAGTCGAACAATGCAGTAGTTGTATAGCGGTGGAATTTTGGATTCTAGAAGATACCCATGTGTAGCTCGAGTGTGACCGATACGTAAGCGCCGAAAAATTAGTAGAGTTTTCCTTGTCAAATCAGGCTGCAACCTTTGAGTTATAGGCGGTTGAATGTTGTATAAATTTGTATTCGAATGAGTCCAGGCAATTTGCCATTTATTTATTATAATTTGCTTCAGATAGCGCTCAAGTCCATGGGTAAGCTCAAATTTATGGCAGGGATGTTAGCATCTTGAGGAGTTTTAGCTGAGTAATCTGCAAGCTCATTTCCAGTGATCCCAATATGTGACGGCACCCAAATGATGGTAATTCGCAATCCCAAGTTGTATAATGATTGGTAAATATTGAGTATTTGTTGCACTAATGGATTTGTCGAATATGTGTTACATATAGGATTAATGGACGCTGGAGAATCAGTACAGATGACGATGTTTTGACCTGTACCTGAGATCAATCGAAGGGCAGATAGAATTCCATAAAGTTCGCCGGAGCATACACTATAATAACTAGGGGGCGTGTATTGGGCTGAAGTAATATTAGATGTTGTAACTCCACAACTAACACTGGTATTGTTCTTGGAGGCATCGGTATACAAAAGCTCATCATAACTTGAGGGACGGATACTCTCAAAAAATAGTTTTCCAAGTAATGAATAAGTGTTATGTTTGCTGTATTTAGTCAGCAGCGTATTCATTAATTCTTGGCCACACCAAGGTCTATAGTGGTGAGTTTGGAGTTGAGTAGAGGTACAATTCAGAAAAATTGTAATCAGGAAGGGTGTTCTGTGACATTTTTGGGAATGAGTAAGGTTTTCTAGGAGTATGTTGAGTATACATTGGAACTCTATTCAGCAGATTATTAACAGGATTTCCAGGATTTGCGTATACGGTAATTGTGTACGAAAGAAGTATTTTTCGACGAAGTTGGAGAGGAAGTTTTTGAGATTCACAATATAAAGAGTCAACTGGACTGGTTCTAAACCCTCCTAGGCAGATACGCATTGTGGTGTTGTGAATAGTATTTAGCTTTTTTAGTGTCGTAGAGCTTGCTGTAGAGTAAACAATACTTCCATATTCTAGCTTAGACCGTATAAGGGCCCTATATATTCTTAAAAGAGTTGATTCATCATCATTGATGAGCTAAAGATTTCAATATGTTTAAGCGTTTCATTTATTGACTTGATTTCTTGAATATGATGCTTTCAGATTAGTTTAGTTTTCAGTCAAAAATCATACCAAATACTTATAACTATTGACTGATTGTATTGGTACGTCATTCAGAGAAAGTCTAGCAGCACACTGATTCCTCCTGAAACTGAATTTCATCAATTTAGTTTTGGTAGCCGAGAATCCCGTTGAATTGGCCCAGGTTGCAATTATATTTAATGCATCTTGAAGTATATTACATGTGATATTCAATTTGCGTCCAGAGCAGTAGAGGAGCAGATGATCAGCAAAAAGTATTGATTTACCTGGAAGACTCATGTTTGAGCAGATGCTGTTTAAAGCCAAATTAAACAAAGTAGGGCTAAGGACAGATCCTTGAGGACCTCCATTTTCTAAAATGACTTGCTTAGACAATTCACCATTCAAAAGGACACAAGTAGTTCTTCGTGATAGCAAATTGGATATGAAAGCCAGGATATTTTTAGATAGACCGATTTCTTGTAATTTATTAATGATTAAGGGCCTCCAGGTAGTATATCAAAAGCTCTTTCAATATCCAAAAACACCGCAACTAGCTCTTGTTTCTGCGCAAAACCATTGGCAACTTCTGATTGGAGAATAACTAGGTTGTCAACTGCACCACGAAGCGGATGAAAACCTGATTGAATTGCAGTAAATATCTGATGTTTTTGTAAATATCACAAGAGACGTTTATTGATCATTTTTTCAAATAGTTTACACATAGTGCATGTCAAAGATATAGGGCGGAAGAAGTTTGGTTCCAGCGTAGAAGAGTCCCCTTTACGAAATGGCAAAATAGTTGAATGACACCATTGTGATGGAAAGGCATGACTTGCCCAAATTTTATTATATAGTTCCAAAAGCTTTTCTAGACTAAATGAAGAAAGATTTTCTAGGAAAATGAAAGGTATATCGTCTGGTCCCGCAGCGGTATTTTTACATGTGTAGAGCTTCGGTCAACGCCATGGCTGAAAAGGGTATAGATTAGGAGCGTCTGAGTAAGTCAAATCCTGAGCAGGAGCCTGTTGGAAATTCTGTGGAGCATGATCGTTTTTTGATTTTGACTAGTAATAATCAGCAAGAGCATCTGTCATTAATTTGTTACCATTTATAATTTTATTTCATAACTTTATTGATTGCAGGTATTTCATGCTTTGTGTATTTACTTTGCATTTGCCTAATTTTAGTCCAGACCCGTTTTGAAGATGTAGTAGTTATTTGCCAATGTGCTCTTGTGCTGAAGTTATCATACAACTTATAAACTGTTCATTGGCTATATTGATATCATTTGAGTAAACAAGATTATCAGTTTGCATTTTCGTGAATTTTCTAAAATTATCCCAATCGGCAGTTTTGATTTTCCATTTTGATATAATGTTATCTGACGTAGGGGCATCACCGGCAATTACAATTGGAAAATGATCACTATCATACAGGTTATCAAGTACATGCCAACTGAGCTGAGATGTTCTTCCTGAGTCAGGTTATTTTCATTCAACCAGTTTTCAATGATTCTTCCTTTCCTATTTGTGCTTTCTGAACCCCATATAGTACCATGCGCATTTAAGTCGCCTGTAATTATAAATGGTGAAGGTAGCTGACTAAGCGAATTTTCCAATTGTTCTTTAGTTAGATTATAATCAGGAGCTATGTAAATATCATAAATGGTTATCAATTTTGGATACCATGCTTTGGCAGCAATCACTTCGAGAACGGTGTTAATAAACAAATCTTGAGAAAAAATATCGTCAGATACGAAGATAGAAGTACCACTACTTGCTCTATCACAGGCTAGTCTTATCTGATGATAGGCCACATAGAATTTTAGATACTTTTTGTGTTGTTTCTTAAAATTAGTTTCTTGAAGATAAATGATATCCGGTATAATATCAGATACTAACTGCTGTATATTTTCAATGCGAGGGTCGCAAATCCACTGAAGAATTTTGAAGATGAATATAAAGCTTAGCGGCTTACATCTTAAAACTTTTGGGAGCAATCTGAGAGATGATCATCAGCACTGGGATGTAGGTACCGACATATCCGAAGTAAGACTGGAAATGCTACCAACTTCTGGTTCATCAAGTATGAGCCTTGATTCAATTTTCTTACTGAACCTGGTGAAACTATTTTTGATGAATCTTCCTTTTAAAGTAGGGTAAATTTCGTGCATATTTTTGAGTACCTAACAGCTTGACTTCAGAAATGAATTTGAGAGCTTCTTGATAAGGATCGTTGTTATCGTACGTGTTTTCTAGGAAAGCAATAAAGTTTTCAGCAGAAAGGGCGAAATCATTGATAGATAAGCTATATGCTTCATCTATATCCTTTTTACACTTATCAGATATTATAGGCTTGGAACCACTAGTTGTTTTACGCTTTTTCTGAATATGCGTGAATTTCCCAGAAGGTGACGGCATTATATTATCAGCGGTAGAGTTCTCTTCAGCAACAGTCAAAATATCGACACCACGATCTAGGCTTCAAGATATCAGATATATTTCTTTTTTGCGATATTTCTTGGCTTCGGGGCTGATAATCTACTGCCTTTTTTGCATCAATACTTTGACTAGGTGCAATTTGTATTGTTGCACTTGGGTATTTAATAGCAATGTGGCCTGTTTGTTTACAAATAAAACACTCCATTTTGTCAGTGGATAGAAAAATCCTATACTCCATGTCTTCATACGTAACAATTGTGGATGTATGTAGTTCGAAATTATCTGAAGTAGGAAAGACATAGGCTTGTCTGCGAAAGCTGAGAATATGCCTATATTCATCTCCGGTTTTACCAGCCTTAATTAAATTTACTGGAGAGGCAAGATAAGGCCTATGTTTCTAAGAGAATTTTCAATAGTCTCATGCGGAATAACTGGACTGACATTGGAAATGATCACTCGTTTAGTAGGCGGAACCAGTCTTCGAACCGATAAAACCTTATCAGCTATCATGTCAGTGGGGTGGGTGAAGATGATTAATTCAACCAGCTCAAGTTTAGCAAGATAAATGCGAATCCTGTTATTGGAAATACGTGATGCAAAGGAAATGTTTTTGGCTGTAACGATGTCACCTATTGCTTTAACATAATCCAATAGTTTAGGATCCTCTTCCGCGTGCAGGACTATTGCTTGTTCTTTTTTAGAAAAGGTAAACTTGGGGATGGACTTAGTAACCAAAGAATAATTAATACCTTGATTCTCTGTATTTGAACCAGAAGGCTGATCCATGATTTGGCTTATCACAGTATGGTTTCCAGTTTGAGTTTCATTTCTGTCCTTGTAGTCAAAGGCAGTTTGTCATATCGCACTAATATTTAACTAATTATATGAAAGTTCCACTTAATATACATATCGCCGAAGCGAAAAGGTATCTATTTTACCAGTCCAACACAAATGACCAGTTTCTTTTCACCAGAGTGTATAGCACACGCAAAAAAACTAGGTAGGTACACCGGTTAGATTTAATTTAGCATTAGCTTTAGGGTTCCAAAATTAAAGATTATTTATGTCGTCTCTTATAAACCAACAATAAATAGCCGACCCTCTTGAAATTAAATCAAAATCTCATATTTTTCATCAGTTCTACAAGAATTGAAGCCCGCACCATCTCCCTCGTCATTCAAACACAATAAATCAATTAGCAAAATTGCTTGCCACCACACATAGGCCTCGAGGTCTTAAATTTGAACGCCCTCTGCCCGGAAATTTACTGTTATGATCTTATTAAAAAAGTTCTGTGCCTGTTTCTGGTGTTAATTAGATTGTTCGGGCTTCAGAGGGCGATTTTATCGTAAATTTAATGGTATTACTGGTGACAAGAATGTAAAGTAGCGCTACAAGAAATTGGTATTAATTTTGGGCATTCTGATTCATTGTATTAGCACAAGTTCTTCTGCTCAAAATTTATAACGAATAAAAGATCGACCATAATCTTGCCTAGCTATGCTCAGCAGTTGTAAAAAAAAAGATAAAAGAGACCAATTATATGCTTGTGAAATTCAGAATGTTACAAATTTACAAGTACCCCATCCAATCTGTTTCCTGCGGAAATATATTTTAAATATGTTCAGAGAAAAGCAAAAGCCTTATGCAGGTACAACATTATCCTCCCTTATCCTTATGTACGTTAATTCTCGTTCACTTTACAAATTTGTGCTAATTACATTGTAAGAAATTTACGTTGAACACGAAAAAATTGGTACAAAAAATAATTATGCAGATTACTCTTGAAGAAAAATAGCTCTCGATTAGTTTCACTCGGTTAATGTTGGTATTTTTCCTGGAGCTCTATTTATTATTTGTTCTAATTATGAACTCTTTGTTATTCGTTTTCCTTAGGGTGTGGTAATAACTATAATTAGGTTTAAATTTTTATATCAAATTTATACTTTTTGCGGTGGATAATCCCCAACTTAATTTTTTTATTTGCTAAGTTTTGGTAATCAAGAAAATAGCCTCTGGCACGCAAAATAAGGCGAAATTAATGACTTACCTGTTTCTTTTGAAAAATAGCAAATTGTTTCATGTTACTATTTCCAAAGTCACTTCAACATTTCACGCACACGATAATTTTTTCTGCTTATTCAGTGGAATTTTTATAAAAATGTTGGCTGTTAAAAGTCCAAATTATGCAGTAAAAATCACCATATTATATTAAGCGTTTTAGTAACAAAAATTGACTTATCCTTTTTCAGCTTATATGTGCGGAAGTTGAAAAAGAAGGCGAACAAACTTTATATTAAATTTTTAAGCTGCTCCAAGTATTAAATAGGTCACCGTCATTTCCAAGTTTTAATATTATTACTATCGGTTACAAACAGGTTCACACTCTATGACTTTATGTTCTTACTTTGGACTTTAGAACTTGAATTATCTATATCTATAGGTTTACATTATATTAGACACGTGTGTAAACAGTAAATTAAATATTTGTTAGGTTCACATCCAACACAGAACACGTAATTAACATTTAATCAAAATTTCCTCTCGTAAAATATGATTACAGAATTTATCTCCTTCTCTCGTGTGCTGTTTAATACCCGCATATTCATACTACATTACGAGGGAAGACAATGAAATGTCTTGTCAAGCGGATATCGTTTTCCGCTGAGCGCTGACAAGTCGCTGAGTTAATACGTAGTGATAAGCTTAACTGTCACTCGTATAAGTAACGAGTGCGCTCGTTTGTATCCGTCAGTGGAGGATAATTAAAAGTATGTTTGGGAAGTGCTTATTATGAAAACATGGAGTCTAGCGACCATAGAGTTATGAACTCCCCAAATGAAAACATTATGTTGCACGAAAATTCCCTTTAATTTTCCAGCAAATATTCAATAATTTCGATTGAAAAATCCTACTTTGTCACTATTTTTGTCTAATGTGTATCATGTTGCTGTTGTATGGTGCAAACAAAATTGGCCAAATGTCAGATAACCTCAAAGCAATAAAGTAGTATATCCACAGTGGCTACGAAAAACATAAAAGATTTGCAAACTCGTGTGAAAAATTTAGAACTTCAAGCGAAATACTTTTCGTTTGTGTGGAATCGAAGAAACTGAAAATGAAGACCTCGATACGGTTAATCCACTTTTTCGAATTAACGTGAATAATGAAAATGGGGCTAGACAGGGTCCGCACGTACTATTTTGTTAAATTTCAACACAAACATAGAGAAGACCGAGGTTATCAGGGCTAAGAAAAGTTTTAAGAACACTTCATATTTTTTATATGAAGACCTTTCTCGGTTCCGATATGAAGTTTCGTCTGCACCAAAAAAGAAGTATGGAAATAATATGGCTTGGTCATCAGGTGGGATTTTTTTTTAATTGGAACCAGCAAGTATTTAATATTTTTTGGACTTAATTGTTAATTATCTAAACTTTTGTTAGCAGATGTATTATATTTTATACTTATTTAAAGGTGTATCTTTATCAACATGTTATGGCTAGAATCTTCATTATGGACGAAATATGCATTCTTCATTCTTCTGATTTTGTTTTTTTTTTGCTTTTTTTTGTGGTAAACGGCATAGGATTTATTTATAATACGGAATTTATTTACATTGTTAATTTCCTCTTGTTATTTTGGAATTCGTTCCTTTAACGTAGTTAAATTATTTAAATATTTACCTATATGAAATAACATGATTGTATCTTTTACCAGATGCTACGTTGCCAGAACTAAACACTTATTTTATTTTTTCCTTATTTTTTATTTTTTTCATTTTTATTTCTAAGATAATATTATTTTATAGATTAAGTTGGATTGAATTAGGGATTTATGTCTAAATATTTTGATTATATACGGAGGCTCTCTTTTATTTTTGTATCATGGCGGGTTACATGAATCAATGTCTAATTTTTTCGCATTTTAATTCAAGATCAATGTGTTCCAATTTTGACGTGTTTGCGGAGTTCCTTGCGGGGGAGCATGTCAACATTTTCGGACTTTCTGAGATATGGTTGCATGAGGGCATTGCCGATGCTGACTTATTGATCAATGATTATAGTTTGATTAGGAAGAATCGGAATGAAAGAGGCGGGGGCGTTGGCTTTTTCATCAAAAACCACTTCAAGTTTAAGGTTCTTGCCACTCCTCCTACATCAAGCCAACTTGAACACCTGTGGGTGAATGTGAGGACTGGGGGCAGGGATCTTTGTTTTGAGATACTTCATGGACCACCTTATGCAAATTTATTCGGGTGTATTAATGACCTTGAAATAGTTATTTACCTAACAAGTGCGGAAAGTTATACTTTTCCGCACGCAACGGCGTTTGCACGAACGACGCGCCAGCGGAGTTCGTGCAAGCCATAAGTGCGGAAAAGATACTTTACGCTCGTGTTAGGTTCAACATTTTTCCTACGAACGTGCGGAAATTGACATATTTATTGTTTTTTTTGTTTGTTTTTGTCTCTACTAATAAGAGAAATGGTCAAAAATGTGATTTTTTAATTGAGTTCAGTAACGCAATGATTTCAACAATAGAACATTAACAATTATTTTTATTAGAAGTAGAATTATTATTTATGGTATACAACTCGTTGAGAGGTCGATATTGGTCAGTACAAAAACCTTGAAGAGAAAAAAAAGTGGAGGAATTTCAAAAAGATCTAAAATTTTTGATGAGCATGACATGAAGAGAAAAATTGAAAAAAAAAAAAAAAAACACTGCGTGAAAAACTTTTTTCGCGCACGCAGTGCGGTAAAAAAAAATTTACGTACGCAGTGCGGAAAAGTGGTACTTTCCGCACGCAAATCAGTGCGTGACCATGGGTATGCTCGTAGGAAAATATTATTACTCCCATTTTACCTAAGTTGGTTTTTTTGACGTTTGGGGGAGATTTTAATGATGGATGATATTTCCGACCATTGCTGGGTGCAATGTAAATTGAAAATTCTAAAGAGCAAACCACCAATATCTTTCAAAACTTATAGAGATTATTCTCACCTTGATAGTGACGCCTTGGTTGCGGACTTGTTGAAGCTATATTGGAGCAATTTCTATACGAGTGATTCTATTGATGCAAAAATTGACTTATTTAACAAAATGGTAGGCGAGTTGTCCGATTTGCATGCAGCTATCAAATGTGCTCGAATCACCAGATCGCCTGCCCCATGATTGACGGATAACCTGAAGGTTTTAACGAGATTACGCAACAAAGCGCGTACCAAGTTTAATAAATATGAAACAGATATACTGTGGGAAGAAAACAAAAGCTTGAGGAACTTTGTTACTACAGCCTTAAGAACAGAAAAGCGTGCTTTCTGGCAACATAAGTTTCAGACTGATCCTGAAGGATTCTGGCGCACCCTGAAGTATTTTAACATAAACTCTACTTCTAAAATAACAGAAAATCAAGTGGGATCTGTTGATGTATGTATGAATCACTTTAATCCTAGTATCAATAATGATGTTGAGCTCATTACTTCTCATTTCAAAAATAAAATGCCTGAAAATATTCGAAATAGGTTTGGTTTTGCTGAAGTTTCTAGAGATACCATTGAGGGGCTTCTGTGTAGCATTAAGTCTAATGCAAAGAGCATTGATAATATTGATGTTAAAATGCTCCCCTTGATTGTTTCACACTTTACTGATTAAATTGCCCATATCATTAATTTTTCACTATCCTGCTCAAAATTTTCCGTCAACCTGGAAGTGTGCCAATGTCATTCCGATACCTAAGGTTTCCAATCCAACAAGTGTTACTCAGTTTCGCCCAATATGCATTTCACCCACTCTGTCCAAGTTGCATGAGAAGGTGGTTTATGAATAACTTAACACGTTGGCTGCCGTAATGCTAAAAAAAAATCAGTCCCTTAGGCCAACTTTTTTTTTCTCTAAAAGATCAACTTTAGTATCCTAGAACACTCGTGAGTAGATTTTTTCCAAAAAAAAAAAAATTATAATAATTTTTTTGACCATTTTTAATGAGACCCGCCGTATGGTCACGCGGCCTCAACATATAAAATTTTGACCCGATGGCCGTGTGCAACAAATGTGGCGTCTCGTGTATGTACCTGTCGGGTTAGCGTATTAGACATCCTTTTTCCTCAGAGTGCTATCTCTTTCTAGTTTGTGTAAAGGTGCATCCAGACCGGTACAACAAACAGCGCAAAATGTTCGCGAACATTGCAGAACATTTCAGTTTGGACGGTTGCGCGCTCAGACTTGCTCGCGCGCGCTCTGTTTTCCGCGACGCAAACATTCTGTGCAGCGCGGATAACGTCCAAACTGCTGCAACAATTTTTTGTTTATGTACCGACACTGCATGGAAAACATTTTGCGCCGCGCATAACAGAGCGCGCGTGAGCAGGTCTGAGCGCGCAACCGTCGAAACTGAAATGTTTTGCAAATTTCGCGAACATTTTGCGCTGTTTGTTGCACCGGTCTGGATGCACCTGATCGGCGTTCGCGCGTGCAACGCGGATCATTTATTGTTTGGTTTTTATGGAGTTCAGCACGAAAACATTGTGACAAAGCCTAGAAAACTCGCGCCCTATTCTCTAACTAAAGTGCACTGCATGTGAGAAATATTTTTGTCTTGAGTGTCATTTTGAGGTGCATAATTGCACCAAATAATTTTTTTCAATTTTAATGTGTTTTGTTTTATTTTTTGAAAAACATTTGCTTTTTTGTTTTATTACATTCAATAAAGACGTTACATTTCTATAGTTTTTGATTTTATGAATTTGGTATATTTTAGGCCATGAGAAACCACTTGTGAGTCTCAGATTCAAAAACCAAAATTGCTTTCCAACACTTACAGCCGCGCTCTTGCAATCCTATTTAACTTATATAGGACTGAGACTTCGACCACGGCTCACGCGGCTATAGCGATGAAATACCGCCGAGACACAAACGATGGATCACGCGGCTGTTATCGAAATTAACCTGAGACACAACATTTGTGTCTCACGGCAGCCAACGTGTTTTAAAACATTTTTCTCTAGGAATAAACTAATTTCTACCATACAGTCAGGTTTTCGCTCCGAATACAATACGGCCACTGCTTTATTAAAAGTAATAGTACATTGATATTAGCATATTTAGAAGAAAAAAAATATAAAGTTTTGATATGTTGAGATTATACGCACTAAAAGGAGAATTTTTAAAATCAAAAAAGTTCTTAAGTTTAAAGTGTGAGCTTCACCCCCAAAAACCACCTCCAATGCGCACTGATACGGTGGTTTACCTCAAAAACCATTAGTCGCACAGAAAATTGTCAAAAATGTCCCTTATAAAATTTCATACCAAAAAGATTCATATACTTATTTTGTTTTTTCCAATGAATATCAAGCAGCGAGCGATCGAAGTTAGGTATTGCTTTCAGCGGCTATAAAGTCCAGCTAAGCGAAAGAGATAGCGCGATTGGGATTCATTCGATAACATGGTACGAAGATACGAAGTTTTCACCACACTATCTGAGACACTATGGAACCACAGATTACCTAATACAGATGCGAAAGTACGTATACTTGTCGTCGACGATATTCTGTGACGAAGCCGGGCCGCCAGCGCCCGGACGCATAGATAAAGATCGCCCGCGTCAGGACAATTAACGTGGCCGAGTGCGTGAGCATGTTCCAGCCTGTGTGTTTACATATTTTTGCGGGTAGAAAAAAAATATTTTTTTGCTGTTTGTGAACCAATTAAATAAATAATATTATATTATTGAGCTTCCGCATTTATATAATAAATATGTTCAAAATACATTGATGTGGCATTGGTGCGGCCAGCCTATCTCTATCAAATTAATCTTGAACCACGAATTCGCAGCTCTTTCGCATCTGTATGTAAGTAATCTGTGATGGAACAAAGAAGAGCCTAGCTAAGCTTTGATGAAACCTGATCGATTTGGACGTCTCATGTTATAACGTGTAAGTTACTTGTTCCTTTTTTCTTTCAAATTTAATTTCATATTACCCTTTCAATGTTGACAGTCTGGTGACTAGCATTAAAAATACAGGGTTCCTGCTACTGTTTCTGCAGAAATCATAAACCAGTCAGTGTGAATTTCATTGGTTGAAATCAGTTGACTGTTTCTGACTGTTTTCAACCAATGAAATTCGCTCTGACTTGTTTGTGATTTCTGCAGAAACAGACCTTTTATTGCAATTATTAAATTATTACACTAGAGGGCACGATTTTCATTCTTTGACGTACCGGTTGGTTATCAACCATTTCCGATGATTTTTAGAGAGGAAGCGCTGTCTGCTCATCTTGTCCATTTCAATTCTCTTTATTTTTTAAATTGTTCCGTCGAGCTGGAAAGTCCATCGGCTGAAAATCGCCATCTTCTTGAGACAACCTTGCTTGTGGAAAAATAAAGTATCATATCGGCCTTCAAGCATTATCTTAACGAAATACAGTTGCTTAAGGCAATGATTGCCGTAAAAATTTGAATCAAAAGTCTTGTGATTACCATTTTATTTAAGTTTGGATTTCGAACCCTAGCGGAGTTCGGTGATGCAGCCGAGTGCGGAAAAACTCTTAGTAAGTTTTTTTAATTTTTTTTTTTTTTTAAGTAATAGCTTTCCAAGGAATGCCTCTATTATTTAGGGTCTCAATTACTATAATTGATTAAATTTTTATCGACATTACCTTTAAATTTTAAAGTTTCAATTTCATTCATGCTATTCTTGACACCTTAGTGAACTTTAAATAGTTGTTTCCGATTTCTGTTTTGCCGTATTCACTATAGATTTTTTTTATTACCTAACTTTTAGTACCGCCATATTTGAAAAATGTCCTATATTTTATCAATAATAATCGATTGATAATCTGAACAGAAGTCAAGGTTGGACAACATGCTCTAAATTTGGAATTATCAAGTAAGAACCTATATCGTCGGAAATTGATCAATTTTTACCCTGGGTCCTATATCTTATATATTAGAGGATTTCTCTTATATCTCTATACCATTCAACTGTTATACAGTGTGTGCCATAAAGTTGGGTACATATGGGAAAAATCTTAATTATTCCTTTTTTCAAAAAACATTTTTTGGGGATCGTTAGGGCATGTTCGATAACCAAAAAATCGATTAAGACACATGTCATGCGACACGACCGGACGGTATTTTCTAATTTATGCCCTTCAAGTGTGTATTTCGCAAAACAATTGATTCGTTTGATATCAAACTTATGTAGTTTAGTTGAATAAGGCTATTTTTGAAATAAAATTAATATTTTCGATTTTCCATTTAATGGTATGGGTAAAATAAGTAGTTTTATTTTTTTCCTCTGATTTGCTTCAAAATCGGCACGTGAAGTTCTTTTTGGATTCTGAACAACTTTTTTTTATAAATTTTTTTGATTCTTGTCAAATTTACCCGTTTTTCGACATCAATATCAACTTTTTTCTAAATTCCCGCTTAACCGATATGCGCCTGACATGTGTCATAATCGATTTTTTGGTTATCGAACATGCCTAAACGATCCCCAAAAAAAGTTTTTTGAAAAAAGGAATAATTAAGAATATTCCCATATGTACCCAACTTTATGGCGCACACTGTATAACCCAACTTTCGATTTCTTACAGGTACAAATTGATTTTATTGAATTAATTTTTTTTTGCAGAAGCTGACTATATTTATCAATACAATTTGCGATCATGTATTTTTTTTAAATTAGTTTTCTGGAAAATTGAATCATTATATTTTTCTTTCGTGATAAGGGTATGGCCAGCGACTGTTAATGAATTTATATGGTAAGTATATTGAGGTACATTGTATTATTATTTTTTTTACTACTAACCTGAGAAATAGTCATTATTCAATCTATTTTTCTAGAAAAAAATTGAATTTCTCTCCCTAGGTGAATAATGAGAATAATGAAAAAATACCTAGGTCAATAATGAAAATGACGTCATGACGCAAGGATATTGTCATGTTTCTATTGGTTCAATTTCAATATCATACGTCAATTTAAAAAAAAAAATACAGGTTTCTGTAGGTACATAGGAAGTTATCATAAGCTGTTGATAGAGGGCAGCACTTTCAAGAGGGCGCCCAAAAAAAATAATTAGAGCACAGATTTTAAACAATTTTTTTATTTTCTACTAGCAGTAGTAAAAAAAATTCTATATATTCCTCGGTAGAGAAACTCATAACATACATAGAGGTTTATAAAAGCGCTTGGTATATAATGACCAACTTCTCTACCTAGGTATATATTATACTATTATTTTTTTTGAATTTGATGAAACTGCTGATTGAAAGTTAACCCCTATTTATTGATTTTATTCAAATTGTATTACCAGCAATCGATTCTTTGAAATTACTCAACAGCACCGGCCTTAGGGGGGTGCAGAAGTGCTAACTGCACCCGGCGGCAAAATTTAAGAGGCGGTAAATTGAGAAAATTATTCAAAATAGAAATCATAAAAAAAATCGAACGATACTTATTAAGAATAATATTATGAGAAATTTTATAATTCTTTATCAGCCCGGTAATGTAATTAGCGACATCGCCAACATTATGCACCGGCAACCCTCTGCTTTCTTCGCTTCCATTTTCATCAAAATACTAGAATATAAGGTATTGTTAAAGACATTGTTACGAAAAAGTATTGACATCGCGGCGCCGGGATTCCAAGAAATTAAGTTTGTCGCTCGTTCACCTCAGGCAGTGAGCTTTTTACTAGAATTCCATTATATTCGATTCGATGTTTTCCTAGCTAATTCCTGAGTGTAATTTCGACTCGAGGCTTTCATTTCAAAACTTGCCACCTACGTTATCTGCGTAAAGAGGCATATTTGTGGAAACCGTCGAAACACGTCAACCAATTTATTGGAATTTATTGTGGGGGAAGGATTTTTACGTGAAACTTGACTTCCTTTCTTCAACCCCCAGGGCTACCACCGCAGAATTTTCAAATGAGACAGGGGGTGGTATGAATAAAAACGAAGTACATGCTACTATTACAAGTAGGTATTAGTATATTCTTCGAAGTATTTACTTCACAAAGAAGCATTTACTTATTTCCGGTAGTGTCGAAATGTAGTATCTACTTCGTTTTGGAGTAAATACTACGTAGAACATGCTAATACTTGTAGTAGTAGCAAGTACTTCGTTTTTATTCATTCCTCATGGTCCTCATTTGGCACTTCTTCCACGTTATTCATTAATTTCCATTGACGGAATTGGTCATATTCTTTATCATACTTTGATTTTGATTTCTCAGGCAGCAGCCTTGCTGTAGCAGCACGAGCTGCTTCCAAAATCTTCGGATTCATTTCACTGGACGCCATAGACTGGACGCGGCTCCGAAAATTCTTTCTGATTTTTTGTTTGAATAATGTCACTGGTTTCTAAGTAACGGAAAAGAAAAACCAGCCAGGCATGGGCCACCAGGCACAGGTCTGTTATGATTTCAAAATTGATGTTGTCTTGTCAAAAATAAGAACATATGAAGAACATTTCTCAATTATTTGAAGACAAAATGCGATAAAATAGTATAAGCAACGCATTTGCAAAGGGTTTTACCAATATCGTGAGGCCTTAGAGCACTCGCTCGCTTCGCTCGCTCGTACACAAAACTGGCCACACTCGATTGGTAAAACCTCACTTTACTAAACTTGTTGCTCAATATACATACTATTATTCTATCGCGAATGGTGAACTATCATTTAATCGACTCAAAACTCGTTGTTAAAGTAACACTTCATTTGGAGTAGTGAAATCGAACAATTTTTTTCCACTCATTTGTCAATTTTACCCACTCATACGTCAATTTTACCCACTTGTTCAAATCAATGACCTATTAACACAGATAGACAGAACAATAAACAATAATATCGGTTGACTACATGCCAGGCACCGCATCTCTCCCCACTACTTATTAATCCTTGTGTTATTTTGTATCTTTCTCTAACACGTGGAAAGCGATTATTTTTCAATGAAAATTAGCAACGCTGCAAAAAAATAAATTCCACCTCGAATTCCACGTTTCCACCAATCAGCGCTTCTATTCAATTGTCATGTCAAAATGCGACCTGCAGGTATTCTATGACAATTTCCATTTGTCAATCAGTGCGCAGTGAGTGTATCCGCATCTTTTTCTAAAATTATGTAAAATATAAGGATAAAGATACACTTTTGTGGCACTGATTTTGGTTTCATTTTCAGAGTTGCCAAGTATGCGATAGTAAAATGGGGGCGGAGTTAGCGGAATCATTTGAATCCCTACTCCTAGCCGCTTTCACAGCTCACCCCCCCTGGCCCATAAACATGTAGTCAACCAAAACAAAGCTATTTTATCAATGGGATGTTCTGTCTATCTGTGTTAATAGGTCATTGGTTCAAATCTTTTATAATAATTATAGTGTTTTTGACAGAAATCGGGGTTATGATGCATGACTGACAACACCAGACATGTGTCAGTTTGTTACTTTGTCACCTTGTCATAATCTATGTAAAATCTTAGCACCTTTTAGTACGCGTTCACATTAACACCGCTCGAGCGGTGAGCGTTGCGCGATGCCGCTTTAGCGATGCCCAAGAATAATTTTAACACTATATTTCAAGTGAACATGTTAAAACCGCGGGACGCGTCGCTCCAGTGTGACCATGTTCATTTGAATAATAATGTTAAAATTATTTTTGGGCATCACTACAGCGGCATCGCGCAACGCTCACCGCTCGAGCGGTGTCAATATGAACGCGCACTTAGTCTATGATTCTATATTGTAATTTTGATAAATAAAAAGTTGCTCAAGAATAAAATAGAATATTACACACGACGGTAAAAAAGCTTTACCTGCTCGTGAAATTAATCCACTCGCTCCTTCGTCGCTCGTGAATTAACATTTTCCACTCACAGGTAAAGCATCTTTTTACCGTCTTGTATAATAAACAACTATTAACTGATGACTTGTTTCACGCCTCGGATCAAGGTAAAAATACTGCTCTCGTACCTCTGGACTATAAAGATTTTAACACCTTAGATCATAACACACTGTGTGTTAGATTTAAATATTTTGGTATGGATGTGTCTTCACTTCTTCCTATGAAAAGCTATTTTTATAGGGGGAAACCAATCTGAATATGCATCAGTCCCCAGAGGAGTTCCACAAGGTAGCATACTCGGTCCCTTGCTGTTTTCCATATACATCTCTGATTTTGCAATATTTTACCGTGCATCAATATGCCGATGACACGCAAATGTATTATTCCTTCTTAGAATTGGACGTTAGGATAGCCGAAGAGCATTTGAATAGTGATCTGAATACCTATGGCAAGTGTTTCGAGGTCGCATGGGCTGATTCTGAACGGTGCAAAATCCCAGTGTATGATTTTCGGTAAAAACCGCAATTTCTTGCGTCATGATCTTCAGTAACTTTGTTATTAGAATCGATGATCAGCGGCTGCTACCTGTGAACTCTTGTAGGAATTTGGGCGTTGCCTTGAATGTCAATTTGCGGGTGAACCTCATGTAGCCACATTGCTACAAAATATTAAATTGCGCACCTTATATCGACATCGGGACTATGTATCAATAGATGTTAAGCTCAGACTGTGTGATACACTGATTCTATCGAGCCTAACGTATTGTGATGTTATGTATTGGCCTACCTTGCTAGAAAAGGACAGAGTCTTCAAAAAATCCCAAAATTCATGCCTTAAACTTGCCTATGGTTATCGTAAATTCGATCATGTTTTCGATAAATCTAAGTGGTTTAATTTACAGGGGCGCTTTTTTATGCATATGGCAACATTGACCTTTAAAGTTTTGCGCAGTAAACAGCCTGCATATCTGTATGAAAACCTTGGCCGCAAGTCTGAAACTCATAACAGATCGACCCGACATTGCAATCGACTGAACGTCCCAAAGCATAATACCGCCCTTTTCCAGCGATCTCATGTATAATGCCACAAAAATTTTTAATTCTCTGCCCCTCGAAATGTTGGATGGCTCTTCCGTACCTGGCTTTGAAAATAAGCTAAGGGCATTTGTTCGTGGAAATAAGCAATGATTATTACATGAAAATGTTATTATATCCGTGTATTTATGTCTACTCTTCAAGTTATCCATATATCACGTCAATCTGATTCTTATACTGTCTTTAGTTTACTTACTTTATCAAATTATTCCTTAATTATTATTGGAATTGTGTAAGCATGTATTTTATACTTCACATAGACTTTTCCTTTCTTTTTTTTTAAATATTATTAGGTTAAAGCGTAGTTAGATAAGAGTAGCTCTAAACGCTAGCTCATTACACGCAATAGTCAAACTTTTCAATACTGGTTTACCGATAAAGATCATTCATAAAAGAATATACGCAAAATGCGAGTCCTACATGGGCGAATCGCAATTCGGTTTTCATAACGGTTTTGGCACAGGACAGTTCAAAGATATGGATAGGATAAAAATAAGTGTCCGGCAGGACTGCATCCTACCATTACTTTTAAATATTTATACGAACAAAATATTTGAAAAAGCTTTAGAAGACTGGACTGAGGGAATTTGTATCAACGGCGTGAACATTAACAATCTTCCATATTCGGACGATACGGTTTTAATCGCTGATTCTCTGGAAGGTCTTCAAATATTACTTGATCATTTGGCTACTGAAGGTGGAGAATTTGGATTGAAATTAAACACCAAAAAAACTAAATGGATGGTAAATTGAAAAAGTAGTCAGTCCATAACTCAAAGTGGAGCTGAAATTTAATTTCAATGAAAAAAACCCAGTCATCCTCCACAAGTATATCTTTATTAGATTTAAAAAGCCCTTCTTCGATATTAAATGGATGGTGATTTATAAGTAAGAGCCAGGTAGGAGGAGGTATTCTTCAGGTACAGAACCAAGAGATCGATCGGGTCTAATCATACAGATACCTAGGATGTCAAGTTAATGAAGACCTGGATAACCTGCAGGCGGTTCGTGCAAGGATTGAACAAGCCAGAGCATCATTTGTAAAAATGACGTCCATGTTGTGTTGTCGAGGTCTCTCGCTCTCCGTTCGCACTCGAGTACTACGTTGCTACGTCTTCAGTATTCTTTATTATGGGATTGAGGCGTGGACTCTGACAGACGCCATGTGCAAAACGTAGACATATGGGCGGATCTTTAAAATATCTTGGATGGACAGAGTGCACGACGAAGATGTGCTAACGACAATGTCAAAAGATCTTGAAGTTATTGTACTTGGGACACATGGGTACTAAGAAATGACAAATAACAGAAAAAACTTCTGAAACGCATAATCGAGGGAAAAATCGAAGGCAGGAGAGGCCGTGGACGTCGAAGAATATCTTGGCTAAAGAATTTGCGTCACTGGTATGGCGAAATCACGATAAGTCTATTCAGAAAAGCAGTCGACAAAGTACAGATGGCGCTGATAATTGCCAGCGTTCGTAGAGGACATATTGTCCGTCGTTTCTAATCTGACACTTTCCGTATGAGGAGCAAGGGGGTGGAGCTTATGATAAAAACAGGTGTGACGTCAGGTGACCATTGGCGTTCTAATGTAGGGAGCCACCAGCTCACCTTCCTTTGGAATATCAGATTAAAATCGACGGACAATCACAAACCAGTCAGAGTGAATTTCATTGGTTGAAAATAGTCGAAACTGGTTGTAGAGCGATTTGGACCAATCACAAACGCTTAGTTTGTGATTTTTGTGAAAACAGACCTATTATCGATTCAAGACGCTCAGTCTACAAACGAACGGAAACGAATCATCTAGGCAATTCTCGAAGCAAATATAAAACGGAGTCGGCCACCAATGTGAGAAGTCTGTGATAAATCACACTCTATTGTGTCGAGAACCAATTATGGTTGAGAATCGATCCCGAATAAGTTAACAATCGGATAATGAGTGGAGCGCGAATCGATTGTAAGACAGTGATTTTGTAACAAGTTAAGCCTTGATTCTAATTGAACAAAATTTTGTATATAGTTTCGTGTTATGTTTTGACTAGAAGTAAACTAATTTTGGAAAAGTAGCCTCACTTATCTACATGCAAACCCCGTTATGTAACAAAACAGTAATTTTCTATATGCCTTATCGATAATTTATATTGTCCTAGAACTTCCAGAAACAATCTGTTTCTGTTGTGATTGCTCTGTAGATCATACTTTACAAAATGTCTCTAATTCTCTAAAAATAATTCTCCACTTGCCATCAGATTAGCTATTATACATATAATGCTAATATTCAGGTATTATTTCTGGCTTAAAATCTCTCTAATAATGCCACGATAACTTCGGCATAACAGTCTATGTATCCAGGCAGTTAACAAACAGAAAGTTGACAGAGGATTGATCGGGCGACCCTAAAAAGAGAAAACTTACGAATAATTTAAATCTAAATTATAAACGAGCTGTACGGGATATGTAGGTTGACTGAAACGTTCTAGGGACTAGAATTGACAAGCCCTCCATTTGATATGGGTTCTGATTAATTTTTTATCACCACTTTTCGGATTTGTTAATTACTGGTTGCAAGGAAACGGTGTCGGAGTCGAGTATAATTTGGGGTAAAATAAACATCAGTGACAGTCAAAAGATTCAGTGCAAATAAAAATGTGCTAATAAATATGTTACAGGCTCTTGATTCCCTCTAGAGGAATTATCCGATAAATCAAGACTCAAGAGCTGGTAATAATCAAAATTTAGCCATTCACTGGGTCTTGATTCCCTCTAGAATATTATCCAGCGAATCAAACGCCGGTTATAATCAAAATTTGGGCTATCACCGGCTCTAGAGTCTTCCAGAAAATTATTCAGCAAATCAAACGCCGGTAATAATCAAAATTTTATTAATTACAGGTTCTTGATTCCTTCTAGAGAAATAATCCGACAAATCAAGACTAGAGAGCCAATAATAATCAAAATTTGGCCTATCACTGGGTCTTGATTCCCTCCAGAATATTATCAAGCGAAACAAACGCCGATAATAATCAAAATTTGGACTATCACCGGCTCTTGAGCCCTTCTAAAAAATGATCCAGCGAATCAAACGCCGCGCCGGTAATAATCAAAATTTGAACGATAACAGGCTCTTGATTCCCTCTAGAGAAATTATCCAACGAATCAAAACTCAAGAGCCGGTAATAATCAAAATCTGACCTATCATTGGGTCTTGATTCCCTCTAGAATATTATTCAAACGCCGGTAATAATCAAAATTTGAACGATTACAGTCTCTTGATTCCCTCTAGAAAAATTATCCGACGAATCAAGACTCAAGAGCCGGTAATAATCAAAATTTGGCCTATCACTGGGTCTTGATTCCCTCTAGAATATTATCTAGCGAATCAAACGCTAGTAATACCTAATCAAAATTTGAACTATCACCGGCTTAACACTTTTCTTACTTTTGGTTATGAAATTATTATATTATCGGGCCTTTCGAAAGAATGTTTCAAACTTGAGGCCCTTTTTGTGTCTAGGGATTATATTTTCATAAACTTACCTTTAAGTAGAGTCGCAAAAATGACTAATGGTAAATATAGCCGCATCTTGTGTTCAGAAATGTGTCCTGTTACTGCCGTCTTGTCACCAAAGTTAATTAGAAAACATCACTTTCGCCACTAAACACAGTTTCTAATTATAACTATGAAGCTCGACACCTGGAAAGAAAAAAAAAATCTTATATTCAAATGCCTCAACATCGTATTTGCTTCTGTTTATTCATGAATACCTGAATTTTATATTTTTCGCTAGAAAGCTAGTAGTTTGAGGTTTCACCTCAAAATTGCTCTACATAGAGATAAAGCTTCAGAGCCGCAAGTTTATATGTATAGTAGTCGCAGCCAATATGTGCCATGTTTATTGTCGCTACTGGTTTCATCTTCGTGAATAATCTGGATCCAATCAGGTTTCTGCCGGTAGTTGAATGCCTTTTGTACCCTATATTTCAGCAAATTAATGTTTGACTTTTCAGTCATTAACTTTGACTTCGACACTATTACTATGATAGTTTTTATAGAAACTTAATTTTGAATAAACATGTTTCTTGTAGATTGAATGTTGTCTGCCTGCTGCTTTTGATTTCCTCAAGCATTCATAAAATATTTTTATTCCCAGAATATCGTTCAAAATAGATTGCATTTTATGTACTTATGTCATAAAATAAGAACGTAGAAATTCGGAATTTCTTTGTAGGCCAAATAGTGTGGGCTAAAAATCCATTCAAACAAATCATTTTAATAAAATTTTAATTTCCCACCGTAAGCTATACAATGCTTACGGTATAAGAAGCAAAATATGTATGTTCAGCTCATAAATTTATATTAAATTTTTGTCGCATTGAGAAGCTTCGTTGATTTCAATATTCGCAGTAGTAGAAGGTGCATTGAAAGCAAATTTTTCGCGCCTACGTGTACCAAAAACCATTTCAGCTTTTCAATTTCGGCGACAATAGTTTCCAGATTAAAGCTGAAAGCCAAATTATAAACTTGCTAATAAATTCTGGTTGATAGTTTATAAGGGCCTTTAAGTTGAAGTCCAGAATAAAAGGGATTTAACAGGCGTTGTTCGTAATTAGGACTAGAATTATAAACTTGACGTTGAGGGTTGAAATTCGCGATTTATGGTTAGGCGTTGAGCTTTCCTACAATGTATTAATGTATGTATAACTTTGTTTGATGAGGTTGATTTTAAACGTCGTTTGGAGATAAACAATTTTTAGGTTTGAGATTTGGAAAAAATCATTCAATCCTCAAGCTTACGACATGCTTTGATATCTGAGAAGATTACTCTTACTGTCTCCTGGTATTCCGCAGGAACAGAATATGGTGTGTTGATTACGAGTTATTTTATTATTAGGTATCGCGAAATTACTGCCGGATATTTTAGTATAATAGTATATTGTTGTATTAGGAGTAGAAACTTCACTTTTTTGTGCTGAAGCGGTAGGTTTGCGAGCCGAACGTAGTGAGGCTTGCAATACTGCTGAAGCACAAAAAAGTGCTTCTACTCCGTATGCAACAAGCTATTTTTTTTCCAAACGAATGGGGTAAGCTCTGGGGCAAGAGGATGGTTGAGCGACAGTAAAAGTACGAGCGGCACTAAAAGTACTTCTACTGCCGCTCCAGCGGCACTAAAAGTACTTTTTTGTGCAACCATCCGCAAAATGAGCTTTCGCGGCCGCCACACAGTCCGCGAAATTCAATTTCGCGGCCGTTGCCCTTGGTGACGGCCGCGAAACTATAAATCAAAATTTGACACTTTGACAACAACAATAAGTAAATTTTATTTCCAAATTCTTCAGAACAACATAAATTATTTAGGATAAATATTAACACTTACATGACAGTTTGCATTATTACTAATATTTACTCCTGAAGCTGAAGCAACTAATAATCCAGTGTTTTTGAATTGAACTCTCAAAACTTCCCATTTCGGCATTAAATTAGCCAATATGCTTTCAGACACCATTTTGACGTTTTGTTTGTCACACCAATTTTTTGAACTCGCAGTAACAATTTTCATATTGCCGCTTAGTTTTCCAGGTATTAACTCAGAAATAGCTGATTGAACCATATTTTTTCTATTTTGGTGTCATATCGAAGTCTTTTCGACACTAAAAGTAGTTTCGAAAAGAAGCTCTTTGTGACACTCCTTTTTTACTTATCGGAGGTTGGTGACACTGACTGACTGATGGCCATCAAACTGTCATTCGCTATTTTATAATAGAAGATTTCTATATTTGGCATGTAGTGTTACCAACCTAAACTATGAAATCAGGAAATATGAGAATAAAATTTCCAAGAAAAATTGGTTTTTTTTACTAAACAATACCAAAATAGAAAAAATAGTATAAAATATTCGTTTCATAAGACATTTTATCGCACTCGCCCTTTAGAAAACTCGCCTCCGGCTCGTTTTCTAATATAGGGCTCGTGCGATAAAATGACGTCTTATGAAACTTGTATTTTAATGTACTATTTTAGCTCTGGAGGAGTGCAAGAGAGTGAAACATCTGTATCGCTGTCGGATATTTTCACGATTTTTTGAGAACCGTCAAAATTTTGTGTGTATTTGTTTACTTACAAAATATGTCATCCTTGACATCCATGGAAACGCTGTGCCACCATAGCCACCAGGTTATACATCAAACTGGTAATTAGTTCCACATGTTTGTTGAAAGGAGTACATTTTTTCTATAATTCCACATAATTTTCATGGTTGCACAAAAAATAGTGTGTATACCATGACCGCGAAACTTTTTAGCGTCCTCGAGATTATCTTGCCTCGGCCGCAAGCGGCCTCGGCGATAACTTTTCTCTACGTACGCTAAAAGGCACTTCGCGGCCTTGGTATACAAATAACTATTGCTGCCGCTAGGGTTGCCAAGCAGCATAGAAATTAAATTTCTACCACCTCGACAGGTGTTAAACCGCTGTATTTGCCTAGCAGCATAGAAATCAAATTTCTGACATCTTGACTAGGGTTAACAAAGTGACGTTTTTCTGACGTTTGGAGAAAAAATATTTTATTTACAATCATACATGTAATGTTGACTTTTCTGACTTTTGAAAAGTTTGAAAATGTCACTTTTTTGACTTTTACTTTCCACCCACGGGTTAAAAAATTACTTTCGTCCCGTTGGCCGAAAGTAAATGAAATTGTTAAAATTTATTGTAGGTACCTATTTTTTGACTTTTACTTTCCACCCACGGGTTAAAAGTTTACTTTCCTCCCGTGGGCCGAAAGTTATTGAAATTGTTAAAATTTATTGTATTTTTTTAGTTTTCATTTAAAGAAAAATTACAAAATTCGAATGATTGTAAATAAAATAGTATACATATACCCAGGTTAAAAGTTTCCTTCCGGGTGGAAATTGCTCACTCTCCACCCGGGTGGAAAGTAAGCCCTCATTTCCTAGAATGTCAAAGACAAGTCCTGCATATCAAACTTTTTTTGGATAATTCAGAACTTGTCAACAATATTTTTCAATTTTTATTGAATATTTAGTCAAAAATTGTGATTGTTGTAATTTTTGTAAAGGATTATGGATAACTTCGACGCTTCGCGTCTCAGTTAACTAACTAATCTCTCGACAGTAATGAAACACTTTCCACCTTGGTATGTAATATACTATAGTTTCTTTCTAACGGAAATCTATTTCAGTCAGTATATACTCGGTTAATCACAGCGCATGCGATACGAGGAGCGACAAAATCATTCCATCCTTACAACTCGCTAGGGATGGATGGTATATTTTCGGCTCTACTCCAAAACGGACTGGGTATCCTACTACCTTCATTAATTAGGATATTCAAATCAAGTCTAGCTTAGGATGACATACCTAACTAGCTGGTCAAGGACAAGGGTAATGTATATACCCTCGACAGGAAAAAACCGACCATTTGTAAACAAAATCCAATATCTAGGAAATACTACAGATAAAAGGGTGACCTGGAACCTTATTCTATCTGGCAAAAATAAAACAGAAAGCTAGTTACTCACTATGGATATGCCGCAGGATCTGTGGCAAATCATGGGAAATTCGGCCCAAACAGATACATTGGTTATATATCATGGTCATCAGACCAATGATCTATGGCTCAGTAGTCTCATAACATGATGGCAAAATGCCAATAACATGGTAGCCATTTAAACCTGGGCGGACAACAAAGCCTACAAGCATTGGCTTAACCTGCCAGTCATGACACAAGCACAAGGCAATCATAAGGCAAGAACTGAGCTGAAAACACTAATCGGCTTATACACTGGTCACCGTAGGCTAAAACACCAGCTGCACACATTGTTTGCGAATGTCCGGCAGGTGGCAGACTGAGGCATCGTATATCTTAGGTGGGCTATCGGTTCCACTGGGAGACCTGAAGAACATCTCTCCAGCCACTATGCTGAACTTCATTGAAAAAATGGGCATGATTAGAGAAATATAAATGGGCATGAACCACAATAGGCCCACTCATTTTCGACCGATACCTAAACCTACTGGATTATCACCAGTAAACTTGAATTTACGTGAACTAAACGATCGGGTTATGATCTCATTCATAAACATAACCAATCACAATGTAGGTACACCATTAGACTCGATTTTTAATTTTTTTTTAATCCACATCGATGAAAATTTTGAAAAATCTTAAGCAATTTTCGAGCGCCTGGAATCGATAAAATAAGTGCATTTTTATTTAGAATCGATTTTTTACAATAGATTTCTATTTATCGTGTCACTCTTTTTTGGCCCTTAGGGCCGATTTCTCAATATCAAGTCACCCCCGGCTTGAGCATAACTCCAGGGTAAACATTGCAACTGGGCACGCTTAACCTGGAGTTAAAACCAACCCAGAAGTGACTCGCTATTGAAAAACCGGCCCTTAGCAAGGTTGCCAGTTTTTTTAATCGGTATCAATATTTCCAAATTTTCTCATAAAATAATTATAATATTTATTGACTATTTATTTTAATTATTAAAAAATATCACCTAGAGCCTAGCTAAACTAAATATCTAGAAATTAAGCTCAAAAAGAATCATCAAAGTTGTGGCGCCATCTAGTAATGAGCGGCGGAAGCTCAATACTTAAGTCTGATTGATAAACTCCACCGTTACCGCCACCGTTAGTTGCTGTCGTTTCCGTTCCAACTCAACAAATGCGTATTCACTGTATGCATTCATTTCCGCCGTTCCCGAACCCTTTCGTGGCTTCTCTTGGGAACGGCACCGTTCCACCTTGGTACAGTTATTTATGTATCAAGGGAATTATGAGGGTGTTAATACCCCAGGGAAACGTTTGTGTCCCGAGGGCCTCTGGCCCGAGGGACACATTGTCCGTGGGTATTAATACCTGATAATTTCCGTGGTACATAGATAATTTAATTTCCTACTGAATTTACTGTATTTTGTCCATTTTTATAAAGGAATAAACCATATGCGAAAATTTCTATTTTTTCTCAAAGCAGTACCAGTTGTACCTATCCAAGGTAAAAGCGGAAGTTATGAAATCCTTAACTCCCGCGCGGGAGTTAAGACCCTGTTTATGATTATCGTAACCAAGGTATTATATGATTATAATAGTTCAGTAGGAAATAATAGCTATTTATGTACCAAAGGGATTATGTAGATTATAATGCCCGAAGGCGAAACTAGCCCGAGGGCCTCTGGCTCGAGGGATATATTTCGCCTGAAGGGCATTATAATCTCATAATCCCCGTGGTGCATACAATGCTTTATTTTCTACTCAACACAATGTTCTTGCATCACTTTAGTATCAAACAAAATCAGTTAAACTTGTGTGACAGAATATTGTTTTTTATTTTGACATGTACCTGTACCTGTGACCTGTACCTAGAAACGAAATAAATTAATATACCTATAAACAACTCATAAGGCAAGGCTATGGTGGTCGTGTGGGTTAACGCACTTGACTAAAAGGAAAAGTTGATGGGGTAGACCGGGTTCGAATCCTGGCCAGACCAAAAATTATTTTCGGTCGGATATTTAATGGCTGCCTAGTAGACCCTGAGATATAGACCCTGAGATAGGGCCTGTTTAGTGAAGTCATTTTTTTTTTTCTGGCATTTTGAGGGATGAATGTGACTAGTTAGCTGATGAGAAATGTCCACAGAATGTTTCGCCGGAAAACTCGATTTCGAACTGTGATTACTGTCTTGCGATTTTTCAGCGTTATTTTCACAACGAAACCTTTCATTCTCTCGATTGCCAGCCAAAAAGTAAACGCGGAAGGTTCTTTCTTTTTTCTCTTGGAAGTTGACACCCAACTCCATTTTATATCAGTTATTGAAAAGCATCTGATATTTTTCATGGGTGAATTATTTATCAATGTCAATCTTTTATTTAAAAGCTAGAAAATTTGAGATCATTAAAAAAAAAAATCTTCATGTAAATCAATTTTTTTCTTCTGGAAATTTTCGAACGGGAGGCCGGCATTAAAATCACCCATATTCTCATCAGCTTAGTAGCCACATTCAGCCCTCAAAATGCCAGACAAAAAAAAATGACTCCACTAAACAGCCCCTATCTCACAGTCTAATAGGGCCTGTTTAGTGGAGTCATTTTTTTTTTGTCTGGCATTTTGAGAGATGAATGTGGCTAGTTAGCTGATGAGAATATAGGTGGTTTTAATGCCTGCCACCTGTTCGAAATGTCCACAGAATGTTTCGCCGGAAAACTCGACTTCGGACTGGGATTACCGTCTGGCGATTTTTCAGTGATATTTTCACAACAAAACCTTCCATTCTCTCGATTACCAGACAAAAAATAAACGCGGAAGGTTCTTTTCTTTTCTCTTGGAAGTTGACACTCATCCCCACTTTTTCAGTTATTGAAAGGCATCTGGTATTTTTTATGGGTGAATTATTTATCAATGTCAATCTTTTATTTAGAAGCCAAAAAATTTGAGATCATTAAAAAAAAAATCCTCATGTAAATCAATTTTTTTCTTCTGCAAATTTTCGAATGGGAGGCAGGCATTAAAATCACTCATATTCTCATCAGCTTAGTAGCCACATTCAGCCCTCAAAATGTCAGAAAAAAAAAACTCCCATAAACAGCCCCTATCTCACAGTCTATAGGGTAAAGTGCAAATTAATAAAACAACAACAACAAAAACACCTCAGGGCGTTATAGATCATAACGCCCGCAAAAAGCGTGCGTTATGGATCATAATGCCCTCAGGTTGTTAGGGGTATGTTAACGTATTTCGTTTCTAGGTATTATGGATTATTATAGTAGTAGGAAATAAAATTATCTATGTACCATGGGAATTATCAGCTGTTAATACCCACGGGCAATTGGTGTCCCCCGGGCCACAAACTTTGCCTTGGGGTATTAACACCCTCATAATTCCCTTGATACATAATAGTAGATTATACCACGAGTCAATAATGATAGCTATTATTCCCGAGGAATATTTACGAACTGAGCCGCGTTAGCGGCGAGGGAGTAACATTCCGAGGGAATATTAGCCATTATTGCGAGTAGTATACTCTACTTTATTCACGACAAATTAATTTATTTGAAATTTTCTTTCCAAAAACGCTCTTTTGTTCATCCATCTCAATACAAATACACAAGCACTATGCGTTTGACACTGACACTGAATTTGTTCTATACTACTACCTACTTATTTAATTTGAAAAATTTTGTGATTGGTGTGCAAGCGGGATTAATGACAATTAATCCTAGATGTCATTAAACTGCCAAAATCACAAATATAATACTTACATTATATGTCAGTCGTAAATAAATAACTAAAACTCCACCGTTCGTTGTTCGTGACAATCAAATTAGACAATTATGGTCATGTGCTTCAAGATCAATATTTTGGGTTGGTTATGATGTGTTTTTGTCATTGAACTTGTACAAAAACTATTTATTTTCTACAACCGCGTACAGAGAAAAAACACACGAGACTATCTATATCACCAGGATACAACAAGATAAATCTAACCCCAAAAAATGTATACGGTTTATCAGCAGGAACGGCAGCGGTTTAGAGTTTATGAATACCATATAGTTGGGGTGCTGGCGTCAAAAACATGCAAGAGTTTTCGCAAGGCGGATATTTTCAAAATAGGTCGTACTTTAGTGCTAGAATGCTAGTGTACAGTCAGCACTCACAGTTCCGGGACAGCTGGCTCTGGGAAGCGGGCAAAGTTGTAATTTTAAGAAGCATCTAAACTGTTTTCACAAAGCTCAAAATTTATAGAAATTTTGCACATTATCTGTTTAAAGGTCACAGATAACGTATGTAAATCGTCAGACGACTAGTTCGTTGCAAAAAGGGGGTCAGACGTCCTCAAAGTTTTTATTTTATGGCATTTTCTTCGGTGTCCTATCAAAATATATTTTTGCAGGTATTTGACAAATATATTTGAAGAAAATGCCATAAAATAAAGACTTTGTGGACGTCTGACCCCCTTTTTGCAACGAACTAGACGTCTGACGATTTACATACGTTATCTGTGACCTTCAACAGATAATGTGCAAAATTTCTATAAATTTTGAGCTTTGAGAAAACAGTTTAGATGCTTCTTAAAATTACAACTTTGCCCACGTCCCAGAGCCAGCTGTCCCAGAACTGTGAGTGCTGACTGTACACTAGCATTCTAGCACTAAAGTACGACCTATTTTGAAAATATCCGCCTTGCGAAAACTCTTTTTTTTTTTGGCGCCACCTCCTGGACTAATAGTGCCTCAGAAACAACACGAACGGTGACAACGAACAGAAGCGGTGACAACGAACGGTAACGGAGAGTTTATGAATCAGGCTCAAATGCAGAAATCTGTGAAATTGCAGATTTCTTTCTTACTTTATCACGGCCGGGAGGCGTGGCATAAAAACCTCCTATATAAAACATTATTTTTATTAATTTTCAAGCACCGAAAAATTCGCTGAAAACGAGTTTTCCGGAAAATTTGACCACGCCCATTGGATTCCTATGGTTCAGAACCCCTTTAATACCAACTGTCGAGAAAATTCTTAGAGCCGTTCTCAAGATAGTATGACTGAAGAAACATTCATACATAAAATTTTTACTCGTATAAGATAATAAGATATCATGATTTTAGTAGGTATATGATTATAGGAATAATGTGATAATGACGAACAGACATCGTGGGTCATTACAAACTTCAATTGGAGACTGTTGCAATGGCTAACAGTCAAAGCTCCGATGACATGGCTACAGGGTTGATTGTAGCATTACGTGGTCCTGCGTTAGACCTATAAAAGGCTCTTCCGCCAGTTTCCCAACAAAACTATGGTGGGCTTGTTATGAAGATCAACACCGGCAGTTTCACCAGGTACAACTAAGAACAAGGCAATGAAAAGCTGCAGAAAGCCTACAAGAATTTGAAACCAATATCCGCCCCCTGGTTAATTAAGTCTATCCGGAACTCGATCCGAAAGCAGCAGCACAATGCGGGAACAATTAGTGGCCGAATACTTTATGGATGAAGTGCGAGACATGGATGTAGAGAAAATGCTGCTCAGTGGCCACAAGTCGCCACACAGGTGGGAGTATAATTTTTATAAAAAGTGAAATAAAAGCAAAACAAATATCTACAGTGGTAATTGACATTAATCTAAGGATGATAAGCCTCTATCGACAGTTTTAAATATAACATTTTATGCCTATACCATTCTCCCAATGCTAGTCATACTATATTTCTCCAAAAATTAGAAGATGTTCTACAAAATATATTGTCCCAGGAGGGGTATATTAGTCTTATAGGGACTTCAAACATGGCAGTAGAGACACACTACTCCAAAAAGTTAGCAAAACTGATTACAACCGTCGGCGCTCATCAACATGTGAACAAAGGACATGGCACGGATTAAATGGAAACTAAAGGCCAGTCGATTTTTTTAAAATTTTAATATGTTGTAGAGTGAGGGAAAAGAAACAAAAGTTACCATGGGCCCATTGTGCCCCGACCAATAGGAGACCCACTAAATGAGTTCAAAGAACACTTTAAAAACATAAAAACATATAAGTAAAACATAAAAACACACCATCTACACTTTATTCATACTACTATAACTATGCCTTAGAATTCTATTATGTTATGGATACATCCTTTTCCCGAAAAAAAGACAATTGAAAATCGCGAATTGGTCTGGGGATGGCGGCAGGGAAGTGATACTTGTCGATATAATTTTTTGAAAGATATTTTCTATCTCTTTAGGGGGCCCTTTCTTCTTCTTGCGAGGGGGGGAGGCGTTAAAATCTTGGGTATTTTTACCAAACCAACTTTTTAGGTAAAAAGACAACAATATAAAACATGAAAACCTTAGTAATTTGCCATTTTCGGTCATTTCCAAGCTTTCTTTAAACTCATTTAGTGGGTCTCCTATTGGTCGGGGCACAATGGGCCCATGGTAACTTTTGTTTCTTTTCCCTCACTTTACAACATATTGAAATTTTAAAGAAATCGACTGGCCTTTATTTTCCATATAATCCGTGCCATGTCCTTTACTAGAGTGATCCAACAAGAAGGTACAATCATAGACTTGATAATAACAAATTGAAAAACAACAACGGTATAATGTACATCTAACCCCTCGAATAACAGATTACGCAATCCTAACTGTAGAAATAATGAAAAAGCCTAAACATCAGATACTAAGAAAAACCATAAGAAACTTCTCAAGTTTCAACGAAACAGACTTTCAGCTTGAATAAATGGATACATCATGGAATAATAATATTGTGAACACATCAATGTAATATCTGCAAGCTTGGTGACAAACATGCAAGAGACTTTGGATAAACATGCACCCCTGAAAGACGTATCTATACCTATTTCATTTGGAAATAAAAAATGGTGGACTCGCGAAATTGATGCTGAAATTAGAGAACGGGACAAATTATTTAGAAAGGCTACTGTAACAAAGAATACAGAAAACTGGTGGATTTTTCGGCAAAAAAGAAATAAGGTAGTAGAAATGATAAGAAAAAGCAAACAGAAATATTATCAAGAAAAAATAGATGTTGTGGAGTACGCTGAAGGAAATAACAACTCAAAAAACCTCTTCTGCGACGTATGATGGAATCAAGTTCAACAACAATCTAATAAGGGACAATAATCTAATGAGCAAAAAAATTTAATGAATACTTTATTGACAGTATCAATTCAATAACCGGAAGCTTGAATTGTAATAATACTACACGAATAGAAGTTATATCCGCTATTCCAAAACCAAATTAGTCTCTAAAGCAATTCAAACAAATTTATTTTTTTTACTCGCGTGCGCAAAATTATTACTTTGCGCACTCATTTGCGTGCGCAAAGTTGAATTTTGCGCACGGAAACTCTTTGCGCACTCATTTTTGTTACGCATAGTTACCGCGGTAACTATGCATTGAAAAATCGAGTACAAATGCGCGCATTTGTACTCGATTTTTCAATGTTTTGTGGGTTTCTGGATACTTATATTCGAAAAGACGGGCCTGATGTTATTTCTTCCAAGAAAGGCATTCAGGTAATGTTTAGTTTTTCTAATTTGACACTTTCCATATGAGGAGCGAGGGGAGCAAAAACAGATGTGAGGTCAGGTGACCATTGGCATGGGGAACCACCAACTCATATTCCTTTGGAGTATCAGATTATAAAAGTTGGACTGTAAGTTATACTCCTTCATAATAAAATTTCGCAAAGAAAACAAAATTAAGGACTTGTTCAAATTAAAAGTAAACCTCGCTAGCACAACCAGTGTTGCAAATAAAGTCAAGCTGATCACTGAAGAAAAAAAAAAAAACAATTGAAAACACAACACATTGAACTAGGAGAGAAAACTACCAGTTTTGAGCATCTGGAAATATTTAAGAAGATTAAGTACAGCTCCTCTGGATGTTATGCAAATCTCCAAACACTCATAGAAAAAATATTGTTCCTAACACTCGCGCAAAGTGTCTTTCCCGCACTCAAAGCTTATCCGAACTCCGCTTCGCGTCGTTCGTCTAACTGCTTTTTCATGCGGAAAAGTATCACTTTGCGCACTTGTTAGGAAAATAATTATTATAGATCTTAAAAAAATAGTGACATGCGACATGCGAAATAAAAATAGCAGTGTAGATGGAATAAATACTTCGATATTGAAATTATCAATTCAAGCAATAGAACATCACTTTTTACATGTCATAAACACTAGTATCCAGACTGGCAAATTTCCGGAAAAGTGGAAGTTTTCAACAATTATCTCGATTGAGAAGAAAATAAATTCAAACCTAAGTGCGGACTTTCGACTAATAAATATGGTGCCAACGCCAACGTATGAAAAACTACTAGAAGTTGTAGTCAATCAACAATTAGTTAGCTATATAAAAGAGAAGAACATCTTAACGCGTTTTCAAGCTGGTTTTCGTGCTAAAAATTCTTGTTAAAGTGCCTTACAAACTGTGCTAGCAAATTGGAAAGACTCATTAAAGGACAACCTAGTTATTGGTGCGTTATTCCTTAATCTAAGACAAGCATTTGAAACCATCGACAGGCAGATGGTATTGCTAAAACTAGAAAAATATGGAATTCGAGGAAAGGCTCTGCAATGTATTAATAGCTATTTATTTGAAAGAAGCCAAAAAACCAAATTCAACAACAGTCATTCAACTTTAATAGATACCAAATTTGGAGTACCTCTAGGAACCATTATAGGACCAATAGGACTCATATACTTTGTTGGCAATAATATACAAAAAATAGTGTAGAAGTTAACGAAGACATGAAAAATTTAGCCTCTTAGCTAAATAAAAATAATCTTTGCCTTAATGTTGGAAAAACTAAATTTAGAATAAAGGAAATCAACAGATGTTAAACAACACCCTGGAATATACATTGATGGAGAAAAAATCGAGCAAGTGAGGGAATTCAAATACCTGGGGCGTAATAATTGATGAGCATTTATTTTTTCAAAACATGCTGAGTATATAACAAGCAAAATTGTCAGAAAAGTGAACGTGTTAGGAAGAATGAGAAAAACTTTGAGTCAATGGTCGAAAACTACGCTGTAGAAGACACTCATTATGCCCTATTTCAATTATGGTCCCACAATACTCTTTCTCCTTAATAACAGTGAAATTGAGATGATGCAGAAAAGACAGAATCAAGCACTAAGGGTAATACTAGACACTAACAGATATACTAACATAAAATCAAAGCTAGAAGCGACTGGTTTTCTGATTGTACGACAATCAATCTATTTGAAAACATTGATATTCATATTCAAAGTGGTGCATGGGCTGCTGCCGGGACATTTGCTGGACAACTGTATAAGTGTACGTACTATTCATAACTATGAAACTAGGAATGCGGATAACTTTTATGTAAGAAGAGTGCCCAGAAGATCGGACCAGAAGAATTTGTTTCATAAAGGACTGAAACTGTACAACGAACTGTCAAATAATATAAAGGACTGTCAAAATCTACAACAGTTTAGAAAAAAATGTTGACAACATGTGAAAGATACTATTGTAATTTAGCATTAAGAAATAATTGTGTATATTGTATTAGCATTTTTGCTACTAATAAATCATTTAGTATTATTATTATTATTCTTATTATAAAAAAAAAAACATCAGGTAGCAGCGGAGCCTTGAGCAAAGCCCTGGAAATTGAAGCGGCATAAGATATCTAAGCCAAATATCAGAGCTGTGTCAATGCAGGAAGAAAAAAGAAGCAATCAGTTAAATTGAAGACACATTGGAGAAAATTCTGGAACAAATGCGTCAGGTTGGTTTTAGAATAGCCAATCAAGGAAACTGGAAAGGGGGGATTGAATTTTACCGTTGCGGTAGGAAAGGAGATTTAAAAGGTGACTTTAGAGTACGGCTAGGATCTCGCTCTCCTTCTGGGTGACTCTCAGTCTTCAAATGAAAACCAGGAAAACTACAATTAGCCAACACAGAGAGGCAGGTGTTGGCTAGTGCAAGTGAAGCCCCTGGAATCATAACCATCAAAGTGCTAGGAAAGACTGCGAACAGTTTGGCAGGAAATATTAATGGAAGAAATACCCCGCACACAGTGACTGGAGAGACCGCAAATGTGCATGCAGAAACAGAAATTGACCTGAGATTAGGAAACATCAAGAACTGTCACAAAGTGCTGATAAAGAGGATGAGTTTATTTTGGGTATGGACTTGATCAGTCAACATGGTTGTGCAGTGCTTTCGGTAACCAGCTCAACATCCTGAAATTTGGCACTGAAGAGTTTGTACTGTCGAAACCCACGGGTGCAAAGTGCGTCACCGTAAGAGCTACAAAAACTGTGAAAATAAACGGCAACACAGAACCGAATATACAGGGTGTCCCCGTTCAACTGGTCAAAAATGCTAGGGTATATAGAGGAACCATAGAGAAGTAGTTTGAGATAGGACACCGATGGTCGGAAGTGCGACGTTTCCAAAATACTGGGTGTTGGAATTTGAACAACCCCCTTCCATATCATCTGAAGAGCTAATGCTACGCTGTTCAAATTTTCAGGGACTTTTAATTTAGGAATGATATTCAAGAACAAATTGCTTTTTTTTAATTTTTTTTTTATTTGGGTGGTTCCAGGTAGAAAATGGGGGTGCATTATACGAATTTTTAAATATCATTTCCAAATCAATAATATCCCTGATTATTCCACACATGTGTTACAAATCCCATAAGTGACGATTTTCAGAATTACAGCGAAAATTCTCTTTCCCATTTGTTCAACTAGAGAGAATTACAGCGATAATTCTCCCATTTTATTGTATACATGGTTGTCATGCTAATTTTTGATACAAACAAACGGTTCCTGATAGCAACCATTTATTTGTATTGATTGTTAAGATGTTCAAATCGTTTAATACATATTTATTTCCATATTTTTTGCATTCTCATGCGTGAAATAATCCTCTAAATACCACTTGAGCTTTAAAATGAACCAGATAATTTTGAAGCTCTCGTGGTATTATCCCCGAAAATTTGAACAGTCTAGCATTAGCCCTTCAGATGATATGAAAGGCGGTTCTTTAAATTTCAACACCCTGTATTTTGGAAAAGACGCACTTCCGACCATCAGTGTCCTATCTCAAACTACTTCTCTATGGTTCCTCTATATACCCTAGCATTTTTGACCAATTCAAATCAATCTTATCAAATAAGCTTTATTGTCCAAAAAAAAAAAACAGTTTCATTGGCAAAGCGTGTGAAAGTTGTATAAATGTAAAATGTATAAGTAAAAAAATATTTAAACTTAAACCTAAATTGTACATCTTGACGCTCCTGTAAATTAAAGAATTTTGAGTCAAAGAGTACCTGAGTATTGGCAATGGTACCCTGTTATAATTTCTAGTTGCGTAAGAACGTGTACTAGCAACCTGTATTTTTCATGCATGAGACAGTTTATAAAATAAAAAGACATACAAGGGTTAAAATGTTTTCTTTTTGAAATAATGGGCGGCAGTGTTCTCTTAAACCAGCCCCACAAATGCATCGAACACAGCGCTTGTGAATTACAAAAACAGAGCGAAACAATGATCTGCTACAGTTTTCCCAAAATGCAATCCCATAGCGCAAATGGGATCCCACCAGGGCATAGTTGTTTTGGCCATAGACGTGCCCAGCTCAGAGCCGGTGCGTTTAACAGCATAGGCACCTGAAGAAATCTTTTTGTTTAGGCTAAGAATGTGTTGTTTAAATTGCTGTCAATCTGCATTCCAAGGAACTTGGTATTGTCACCAAGATTAATGGGTTGGTTGTTCAGCTGCAAGCTATCAAAAACAAACTTGAAGCTGAGAATCTTAGTTTTTTCATTTAGACTCAAATAGTTTGCATCATACCATAATTTAATTTCCTGCAAATTATGTGACATAATCTCCTTTAATATGTTGCAATCTATATGGTGCCAGAAGGGTGTTACATCATCGGCAAATGCTGTAAATTTGCCTTTAATGGGCAACCTCAGCAAGTCTTTTATATAAATTAAGAATAAAACAGGGCCAAGCACAGATCCCTGCGGAACACCTGTGTTAATAGGCAAGAAAGAAGATGTTTAATTATTATTTTTAACCATCTGACCTCTGTCCGACATGTAGGAGTCAAAGAGTTTCTAAGAAACTCCTCGTATCCCATAAAAAGACATTTTTTTCAGCAAGATTTCATGTCTAACACAGTCGAATGCTTTTGAGAAGTCGCAGAAAACCGCAGCTGCGACTTCTCTTTCATTTAGCTTCAAATACAGTTGAACGCGACACCCTGTATGTATATGTGGACAATTGGGAAATGATAATTAATCCATAAAAAGTGGTATTAGGTACTTGAGATTTTGTGTCAGAGAGAGTATATCTTAAAAATACCAATACAGATAGCAGATAGCGGCTATATTGGAATTATAGCCAACAGGTCACCAGAGGCTGCGCAAAAGTTGCTTGCGATAGTTTCCTAAAACCTTAAGACCATACCTAAGGCTATACCAAATTTGAGAGACTTGGCATAAAGTGCACGATTCTTATGAAATATTCCTGTGCTAACGGTTAAAATCCTGGCTTAACAGAAACTTCATTATACATAAACTTTTTTTAACTTCTTCGTAGTCGACCAATTGAAAAAAATATCTATAAATAGAGCAGGTAGAATGGACAGCGGATATAATATTACTGCACCAAGTCTGAGCTTCGGGTCTACACAGGGCGTCGAAAATAACAGTACTTAATCAGAGCAATTTGATTGACATTCGTCACAATGTCACTTCGTGTTAAATTCAAGTTTATATTGATAAGATCCTTAGGAAATAAATGTATTTAATATAGAAACTGCAATGTTAAATATTATGAGGATATGAGCTCGCATTTATTTTTTCTCTATGTGCTCAGAGCCTGCTCAAAAACTAGTAGAAACAGATATTTAGAAAGATCAGTTTGATTCGTCACAAATTAGCAGATTCATCTAGATTAAATTTATTAAATTTACAACAGAGAAGTACTTTTCAAAGCGCAGATTATTTTTTTCAAGAAGTAATGTAGAACAGTAATCACCGAAGAATAATAAATCTAAAATTAAAGTTTAATTTTCAAGACATTTTTCTTAATTAAAAACGTCTAGAGCTAGTGATTTTAAACAAAAATATTTATATTTATCTTGCAAGAAAAATTGCATCGGATCAAGTTTCAAATAATAATTCAAGTTGCATTTTTATTCAGAATCAGTCGCAACATCTGTCTCAAATTAGGCGAGAATATAAAAAGATATAGTGAAAATAAAAGTTAGGAAACGACTTCAAAGGCGTATTTAAAATATCTGGGTCGTATATCTGTCGGTTGGACAGACAATTATTCTCTTAGAGTCGCATTGAATCACTAGTCATCAACAATATGAGTAGATTCATATTGAGTTGATTATTGTATAAGTATATAATTCAAAACTTAATTATAAAGAATATCATATATGTACTGGCTGACCCGGCCACGCGTTGCTGTGGCTCAGTCAGTGATCTTTGCTAAATTTGACGTATCCGATACTTTATTTTCAAATGCTTGGATACTCTGGATACTTTTTTTTCTCACGCTCAGAGTGAATCCGCAAGAATAGGGTCTAGCAAGTAGCGGTAAAATTATGAAATCCTTCAAAATTTACAGAAATCTGTATTCATGCAGCATGCAGATTTGTAATTCGTACGAAATTCGTGCGCTATGTTACATAGACTTTGTGACTGTTGTCTGTGGGATTCCCCGCTAGTTATGCATCATTGCCAATCCCAATTCTCAACAAACCCAACACATAGGTTCGAAAGTATTCGGTACATTTAGTTCAAGTATCCATTCGAAGCCGATACTCCCCAAGTATCCAAGTTGCACATCACTACTAAAAATGTTTCAATCGATCTGAAACCCCATGAGATTGAGAATAGAATGTTAAGCCATAATTCAAATCTGATTGGTGAGGAGTTTTAGTTTTAATATAATTATTGATAACATAATTATATGGTGGTTTGTATTTAATTTTAACTCTTCAAAACTCTTTTGCCAATCATATTTAAATTTTCGCCCAACGTTCTATTCTCAATTCGGTAGGGTTTTGGATCGACTGAAACATTTTCAGCTTTATTAGTAGATGATTAACTCGACTATATTGAAAAGAACAGTACGCGGGATGCGTAATTACTATCTAAACTATAATGCAGAACCGATCTGCTCTATAAGACAGTAGGCTTTGTAATACGAAACACCGCGTTGCTTAACATTTCTAACTATACTAATCTACAGCGCGCGTAAGCTCTACATTGTGGTATAGGTAGTAAATGCCTTAACACGCTTGCCTACCTACTCTCAATACACCCGAGCACAGTTCGTGAAATGTCATTCCCTTTTTTCGCATGACACGTTTTCTTCTTTGCGAACACCCATTTGTAACCAACGACTGGGTTGTCTACGCTGTTTTGTTGCTTTTATGTTTGTTATTTAAATGGGTGAATATCCATTTAATATTAAAGAAATCACAGAGTCCGACGATCTAGTGCAAAACTGCATCTATGAAGATGTAAATAATTGGAATATGAGATTCACGATACACATTATAGACTGTGAGATAGGGGCTGTTTAGTGGAGTCATTTTTTTTTGTCTGGCAATATGGGTGATTTCAATGCCTGCCTCCCGTTCGAAAATTTGCAGAAGACAAAAATTGATTTACATGAAGAATTTTTGTTTAATGATCTCAAATTGTCTGGCTTTTAAATAAAAGATTGACAATGATAAATAATTCAGCCATGAAAAATACCAGATGCTTTTCAATAGCTGAAAAACTGGGGATGGGTGTCAACTTCCAAGAGAAAAGAAAAGAACTTTCCGCGTTTAGTTTTTGTCTGGCAATTGAGAGAATGGAAGGTTTTGTTGTGAAAATAACGCTGAAAAATCGCCAGACGGTAATCACAGTTCGAAATCGAGTCTTCCGGCGAAACATTCTGTGGACATTTCGGACAGGGGGCAGGCATTAAAACCACTTATATTCTCATCAGCTACCTAGCCACATTCATCCCTCAAAATGCCAGACAAAAAAAAAATGACTCCACAAAACAGACCCTATCTCAGGGTCTATTACCTCATCTTCAGAAGTATGATTATAAGAAGGTATTTAAATGTCACCGTAGCAGCTTTAATGAAGTGGACTGTAATAATAGAAGTCAGAGCAGGGTGTGAAATCGAAATTGTGACGTTAGGATTTCATTTTTAATGAAAAAAATTACCAAAAATTCCAATACAAACGATTCCTTATTGAAGAAGGAATTGAATATTGTCATAAGCGTAAGTGTTTGATATTCAATATAATTCCATACCTACGTCCAAACAGAAATATTCTGTTTTGCTATTTGGTGAGATATTTCGTCCTCTAACTGTGCGGCTCTAGCTACTTTGCACACATTTGGAAAATTTCATTATTTTTAGATTGAACATTAACAAAACACAGCCATCAAATAGAAGTCGCTGAGGCATTTAGTTATTTGCATCCGACAAATGAAACGAAAGAACTATTTTGGACATATTTCAAGCAAAGGATGACACCATCTTGTGCTGAATTAACACTTGAGCAAAGTGAAAATATCGAAAATTTCATGGTGACCTATTGCATAGAGCGTAAATAGTTTGTGTACTCGCATTAAGTATGCTTAGGAGCTCCCACACGTGCAGTTGTTCATTTACTACCTATACCAAGATGTAGAGGTTACTCGCGCTGTACATTAGTACAGTTAGAAATGATAAGCAACGCGGTGTTTCGTATTACAAAGCCTACTGTTTTATAGAGAAGATCGGTTCTGCATAATAGTGCAGATAGTAATGACGGCACCCGGGTCAGCTAATATCGCTATTAAAAAATAGGGGTTGGTGGTAGAAGAGTTAAAATTTAGGGTTGTATGTATTTTTTAATGCAACATCATAAAAACATAAAAATGAACAAGGTTGTCAAAAAAAAAAAACAAAAATTTCGGGTGGACCACCCTTGTCACTTGGGGGTATAAAAAATAGATGACGACCGATTCTCAGACCTACCTAATATACATATAAAATTTCATAAAAATCGGTCAAGCCGTTTCAGAGGAGTATTATTACAAACATTGTGACACCAGAATTATATCTATCAGATTTATTTATAAATTTAAATATAAATAGTTATAGATATTTTCTAAGCTTTTTGACATTTTACTATTCATTAGGTATGGTAAGTATTCTACACGTAGGTGATTCAAAGAAAACCAAACTTTTGAATATTTAAGGCATTAAAAGAAGTCGTTAAACTTCAAAGGCGACTGGGAAAAATCCGAAAGCTTTTTGAGAAAAACTCCCACAAATTGCGATCAAAAGACTCTAGTGCTTTAACTTTAATTATCTTTCTAACAACGTTTTCAAATTCAATTAAAAAAGTGTTTGATTGAACAATTTTCCACCATATAAACACCATTACCGAAAGGTAAATACACTGCCGCCCGTTAAAGAAAACATAACGAAATATCAGAGGTCCAATTTTTAATTTTCCGTTTAATTAGTGGACCGAAAAAAAGAATAAAACAATTTTCAACTGACGGTGCCTAGACCGAAAAGCCATTTGCGGCGAACTTGATATTATGACGACAAGAAAAAAAAAATAAACAATTTTTCATTTAAGCTTTAATTACCTGGGAATAGTGGGAATGACTTTTTAGGCGTGTAATCAAGACGGAAAGAGTTGGGAATATTAAAGGAACTGGCTTATAGGTGAGAAATAATGGGACGAGGAGGATGAAATGATATTTTTGGCTTAATAAGGTCGAATGAAAATTGGAAAAACGATGCATAACTGACATTTTACTATAGAAATTGAATAGCTTTCCAAATGAAATTACTTAATAAACTTTTTTTAAAATTTCGTCTTTTTTTTTCATAGAAATTACACATGGAATTGAAGCTTTTTTCAGTTCAAATTTTTAAAACAAAACTATGTACAAGTTTTTGTGTGAGTAGAAATTTAATTCTGAGAAATTGAACGTTTCGACTTGCACTTCCGCAAGAGGTTGTGATTAGTTTCCAGTGAAAACCGCAAGTTCTCCCGATTTCGTTTACTATTTTTCATTCTATCTAACAACCAATTTTGGAAGTTCGAAAAACAGGTATTTTTTTTTTAAATAGAACTGTTCAAGTTTAGTTTTTTTCAAATATCATATTTATAATAATTTCAAAAGTTACAAAGTTACAAAGTTGCAAAAGCGTTTTTCCAAAGCTCTCCATAATACAATATGTATCTCGGCAACTTTTTTTCTTTCCCGATCTCAACGCACAGTTTAAATATTCATGTCGCGTCGTTCCCGGGGGAAAGCTTTCTTTAATATGTTTTCCTTTTGCCGGAAATCCAATGTTTTGTTTACAAGAAAATTTTATGGCTGATCGTGTCATTTTGCTAATTTACGAACAATATATTTTGAGAATTTTTGGTAATTCGAAAAATATTGGTATAAATATTTGAATTTTTTCTGCTATTTTATGAATAGTTTCAAGATTTTCTTCCAAATATTTTTTATAGTCTTATTTGAAAAAAATAAATACAAAAATATTACATCATAAAAAAAATCCAGATCCAAAATCGTCCCTCCAAAGAACAAATCACAAAAAAAAATCCCGAACGAGCGCGTCTTTTTCGTCCCGAACGAACTTCGAAAGTTGTCCTTTACTCACTGCTCTGCACAGTACCGGGAACGCGGATAAACTGTGGCCGATATCCCGAAACCAAGTCGAGTTTAGAGGGCGCAAACTCTATCCCCCTTTAACTAACTGTGGGATTTCTTTTGGAAAGCATCGCAACCGGAAGATGCCCATGCACATTATCGAAAAAAAGGAAGTGCTGACAATATTAGGCTTTTGCGTTCTGTGTGATGACATCGAGATTAATTGGAGTAATGATAGATTTAGAGCCAATTTGTTGACAGCTAAAGCTTTTTGATCTTTATTTTATTTTCCCGCGATACTGCGAGGAGTGCTACATTTACGTAGCCAGCAACGAAAAAAGAAACTTTCCAAAAAAGGATTTATTATAATATAGTCACTAATTTTAATTGAAATTTGATTTAATCAAAAACTTTAAACTCAATTTTCTCAAAAACTATAGACTTGAATATGTTTCCAATACAGGTTTTTTAGAGCTTGATAAGAGCTACAATTTCTGAAAATTTTGAATCAATTTCTCTCACAGATTTCAAGATATTGAAGCTCTAAGATTTTCAAATAAGAATCCAAAGGGTGACGAAAAAAATTGAAATTTTAACTTTTTATATTCTTCGAATTTTGATCTTTTTAATCGATAGAACGGGTATAAATTAGTCGAAAAAAACCCTAACATCATTTCCATGTAACCAATTTAAACAGAAAAAAAATCAAAACGAAAATTTAATTTTTTAGTACCTACTGATTTTTTTTGATTCATGACAAGGTTGAGAAAAGTTGCCAATATTTTCGAATGTAATACCACAAGAGATTTCAGGATTACCGGATAATACTTTTACCTGTCACGAAACGCGTTACGCAGCAACACCACGACTCTGAAGGAGGAGTGGTGTTGTTGATAACGCGTGTCGGGTAATAGTATTTACCTACGAGCGTACGGTAAAGTGCACTTTACCGCACGTATTTGCAAATGGAAAGTATCACTTTACCGCACACTATGCGGTAAAGTGCACTTTACCGCATAGTGTGCGGTAAAGTTAACTTTACAGCATAGTATGCGGTAAAATAGAACACAAAGTGTGCGGTAAAGTGCACTTTACCGCATAGTGTGCGGTAAAGTAGAATTTGATATTTATAATTAAAATTCCTCTCTTTTTCAGAAAATGGATTTTTGATCATTTCTAAATCTTATCTAATTTCATTAATTAATCTGATTCATTAATTAATTTTATCAATGCCTTTTTTGGAGATGTAGATGCTCATAGGTAAAATTTTGTACCTAACACATGCGGAAAGTGATACTTTACCGCCCTTAACGGCTTGACCGAACTCCGCTTCGCGTCGTTCGGTCAACTGCCGTTGCGTGCGGTAAAGTATCACTTTCCGCATTTGTTAGGTAAATAACTATTTCCTACAGCCGTGCGGAAAAATCGATTTTCCGCACTGATATGCGTGCGGAAAATGAGTTTTCCCGCACGGTGCGGTAAAACTTTTTTTTTGACATATCAGTGCGGAAAAAGTTTTTCCGCAAGGCTGTCAGTGCGGAAAAAATTTTACCGCACTGATATGTCAAAAAAAAAAAGAAAAATTTTACATTTTTACGCCTGTAGGAAAAATATTGTACCTAACACTTGCGGAATAGTTATTTTCCTAACAAGTGCGGAAAGTGATACTTTCCCGCACGCGACTGCCGTTGACCCGAACGACGCGAAGCGGAGTTCGGGCAAGCAGTCGAGTGCGGAAAAGATACTTTCCGCATGAGTTAGGAACATTATTTTTTCTACGAGCGCGTTCAAATATAAAAAAAAAGTAAATTCAAAGCGATATATTATTAAAGAAATTTAGTTACAAAATTACTTATTTTTATATTTTTACGTTTACTTTCAAGAATGATTGAAAAAAAATATGTATTAAATCGATTTGATGTTACAATAAACAAAATTTCTAAGGTAAAAGAACTGCCCCGCCTCAAAGGAACCAAAAAGTCAAACAATGTCAAAAAAAATTATAAAATTTTTGAAATATTCACAAATTAGATTAATATGGATTAAAATAGAAAATAGGAATATTTAAAATAGTTTATGAGCGCATAATAGTATATCTAGCAAAAATGTAGGCAGACAAAATAGATAAAATGTTTGATTATTTAACAAAACTGACACTTCTTCTGAACGCCACTTTCCCGCACTAGTGCGGGAAAAACAAAATCGCGCACTAGTGCGGGAAAGTGACATTTTCGGAACTAAGATGCGTGCGGGAAAGTAATCAAAAATGCACGCTCGTAGAAAAAATATTTTTCCGCACTTGTTAGGTAAATAGCTATTATCGCATTTTTGACAGTAATGTGATACATAACTGCATTCAAAATTGAGTGGTAAAGTGCCACTTTACGTCGATAGCAACACTTTACCACATAGCAACGTCACTGATAGCAACCATTTTGTATATCAATTTTTATTTGTTAAGCCTTATTCACAGTGCGCGAAATTGCAGCATTTCGCAATTTCACGCCAGTCGAGCAAATGAAAAATAAGAAAATTAAAATTTTCTCCAAACGTCAGAGAAACATCACCTTGTTAACCCCTGTCAAGATGTCAGAAATTTGATTTCTATGCTGCTAGTCAAATCCAGTGGGTAATACCTGTCGAGGTGGTAGAAATTTAATTTCTATGCTGCTTGGCAACCCCAGCGGCAGCAAAAGTACTTTTAGTGCCGCTGGAGCGGTAGTAGAAGTCATTTTAGTGCCGCTCGTACTTTTGCTGCCGCTCAACCATTCACTTGCCCCCGAGCTTACCCCATTCGTTTGGAGAAAAAATAGCGTGTTGCATACGGAGTAGAAGCACTGTTTTGTGCTTCAGCAGTATTGCAAGCCTCACTACGTTCGGCTCGCAAACCTACCGCTTCAGCACAAAAAAGTAAAGCTTCTACTCCTAATACAACAATATACTATTTATTTCTGATTATTGTAAAAATTGAAAATACAATTGTTAACATTTGAGAAATGAATTGATCCTGAATTAACTTCCATTTTTTGAGTTTGCTGGATAGACGAATTGGAATGTTGATCCAGGACAACCCCGCATACAGCAGGCATACTATCCAAATTTTCATCAGATTCATTTCTTGAAACGGTGGTAGAAGATGGCGCAGATGTAGTGGTCTCGGTAGTAGCAGATAAATGTACTAATGGTGAAAATGAATTGTTTTGTAGGTTTTCAAATATTTTTTTCGATGTTTTTAACTTGTTTTCAATACTTTCTTCCACGTATCCTTCGGCAACAGTATCTGAACTCCACCCTCCATGTCTTTTTAACATTTGTATGTCTCCTCCATTGTCGGCTAGAAAAGTAGCTGAGGTTCATCTCAAGCAATGGCCTGTATAACTGGCAGAATCTGGGAGCTTCAAAAATTCGGCAATTTTTTTTGGTACAGCGGCGATTGTATTAATGCCGATTGGTTGGCACGAACATTTGTTCTTATTATAATACAAAAAAAATCTTAAGTGTTTAATATGTTTGGGACGAAGCCGTGCATATTTTTGATATAGTTCATATCCATGGCATTCTGAGGTGACAGCAAACATCCTCTTTTTCTTGGTTTTTGTGTCATTTAGTGTCACCACCAACATTGATCCGTTATCCTTTATATCATTTGTTGTTAAATTGCAGAGCTCTGCTCTTCTGCAAGCTCCACTCAGACCAAAAATTAAGACCACTTTCATCAAGAGGTAATTTACATCTGGAGCTTTTTCTAAGAAATCTTGCACATTTTCCATCGAAAGAATTTTCGATTTTTTGGGCTCGTAACTGTCATTCTGGCGTTTAAGAAATGCAAGCAACTTTTTGAACTGGGAGATGTCTATATTTTCATTCATTTGAATTGTGCTTTTCAGCATAGAATAATAGCTCCATAAACTTGAAGATTTACCTTTTCATAAAAAAAAGCCAACATTAGGTTCTCATTCGGCACTTCTTCCACGTTATTGGTTAATTTCCATTGACGGAATTGGTCATACACTTTCTCATATTTTGCTCTTGATTTCTCAGGCAGCAGAGTTGCTGAAGCAGCACGAGCTGCTTCCAAAATCTTCGGATTCATTTGACTAGACGCGATTCCGAAAATTATTTTTGATTTTTTGTTTGAATAATTGCATAGAATAAGGTTTATAGTGGGTATAGAATGGACAGTCCCGTTATACGGGTCGGAATACCATTTGTGGCGCCATCTGTTGTCTATGAAATGAGCTCATCCCATTGTAGCAGCTTGTAGAGTAGTTTGCTTCTTATTTTTTTTAGATTTGCTTTTTATTTATTTTATAATAAAGACACAATTTGATACAAATTTAACAAATAACGGTTTATTACAATGAAAGAAGAAAATAATGTGGACTTTTCGAAACTTGTCAACAAAGTCAACACTTAACAACACAGAATTAAATAACAATAATAGTCTTTTTATACAAACGTCACTGAAAGTGTAATTTTTAACGGATGCTGTCAGTGTCTAAAATGCCATTTTATGACACTGGTGTTAAAAGTGATTACTTTTAGCACTAGTGCTAAAAGTAATCACTTTTAGTGCGTTTGTAGAAAAAATAGTGTATGACATTCGTGCGAAAAGTGATTTTATTTTGTTCAAAGGGATGGAACACTCCGCCTTCGGCGTCGTGTCCCAAACTTCCCTTTTCACAAAATAAAATGTCACTTTTAGCACTTATATCATAAATAACTATTACACTAAACATAACACTGTGAAAGTCCACAAATACACACAGATAAAGGCCGAAACTCACTAGCAACACGCCACGTCATGCTTCGCCACACCACGCCATGTGACGAAAATGTATGCGTATATTCTTCCATGTATTTATATCTGCTGCGTACATACTTGCCATACGCGATACCACGCCATGGCACGCCACGCCATCCGTCCATTTGCACACAAACTGTCCCACGTGAACATGTGTCACATGGCGTGGGGTGGCGTGGCGTGTTGCTAGTGGGTTTCGGCCTTAACGCTCTATCACTACGAAACACTTTTTCAACGAAAAGAATATTGAAGCAACAATAAGAAGCACAACGTTTTCCAGTTCATCGTTTTGTCATCATTTGTCATTTCATGAATTTATGTCGGTTCATGTCATAATTTAATCAATAATCACGCCACCCTTCTTCTCAAGCAGAGATACCTTGGAGATACAATCAACAACGCGTACGCAAAGTAATTGATAGCGCCTCTACCGGGCATGAAACAAGTTTATCATCGAACCAAGTGGTACATTTGAAGATCGCGGGGTATGAATAATTGTCATAATTGTTACCGGTTTCTACGTTACCGAAAAAAAAAACTATTTAGCCGTGCATGGGCCACCAGGCACAGGTCTGTTATGATTTCAAAAATTATGTTGCCATGTCAAAAATAAGAACATTTTCTTAACCATTTGAAGACAAAATGCGATAATAGTTATTAATGATACAAGTTCGATATGAACGCCATAATGAAACGCGTGTAACGTTAAACCACGAGGCGTTAGCCGAGTGGTTTAGTTAGACAAGTTTCATTAATAAAGTTCATATCGAACGTGTATCATTCAAAATTTAATCTACAATGGTCCAAATAGATATCCACAGTCACATACGACACTGCATCTGCAGCATTCCTTGCCGCAAGGACTCTTCAGGAAATAGGCAAACTGCATCTTAATGATGAGCCTAAGGTTCAGGAGCACTGGTGGCCAAACTGTCGAAGAAGCCAAACAGATAAAGGAAACTATTCATGAACTACTTATAAAATATGATTTTCGTTCTAAAAAATGGGCCGCCAATGATGCGTCACTCACCTCTGATCTCCCCACAAGTTGTATCTTGTTTGATACAGGCAGTTGTTGTAAAACTTTGGGGCTATTGTGGAATCATAGTTCTGATACATTGGAATATGACATAAGCATAGGTACTGGTGAACCCAATGAACGAGTTACAAAGCGCACAATCCTCTCTTGAATTGCGCAGAATTTTGACCTGCTTGGTCTTCTTCCTTCTATAACAATCTCTGCAAAAATCATCCTACAACAATTGTGGAAACTCAAGATTTCATGGGATGAATCTATACCTATGGACCTACACACAACTTGGTCTACTTATAGAACTCAGCTGGTAAAGCTGAACAAACTTCGAATACCTCGATTCACTTTTTATGGTAACCCCATTGAAATTCAAGTACACGGCTTCTCAGACGCCGCTGAACCAGGATATGGATTTTCATGCGTTCTACTGATTCTCTTGGCAACAGCTACTCTGAACTTCTTTGTGCCAAAACCCGGGTCGCGCTACTTAAATTTGTTACTATCTCGAGGCTCGAGCTCTGCGCTGCTGTACTTTTTGCTGATTTAATGAAAACAATATTATCATCCATAACAATCACATTCAGCGCCACTATTGGTGTGACTCTACCATAGTATTCGCTTGAATTAACGCATCTCCTCATCTTCTAAAAACATTTGTTGCAAATAGAATTTCTCAGATTCAATCTATGACCACCTTCGATAAATGGAGATACATCAAAACTACTGATAACCCAGCTGATATGCTCACCAGAGGATTACCACCCTTACTTTACTGGATTCAGGATTGTGGTTCCATGGCCCACCTTGGTTATGTCATGGTGGAGATCAGTGGCCAAATTACGATTTAAATGTTTCAAGGGAAGATAGTTCTGAGTTGCGAAACGTTTCTTCAGCTCATGTGGCTTGGAAAAACGTGAATCCAAAGATGTTTAAACTCTCATTGGTAAATATTCTAACTTAACAAAAATTAGCCGCATTTTTGCATACATATTACGTTTTAAAAACATTTCAAAGTCAAAATCAGTAGTTAGGGAGATGCTTGAGTTCACAAGGAAACTATCTGCTCAAGATATATCTGATGCTCTTGATTTTCTTATAAGCCTGGTACAAGCTGAGACGTTTCCTGAGGAGTACTCTGCTTTACAAAAGGGACACAAAATTTCCCATAACTCGAAACTTTTGACTTTGAATCTATTTTTTGATCATTCCAACATACAAGTTGGAGGTCGTCTTCAAAATGCTGAATACGATTTTCAAAAAAGACACCCTATAATATTACCTCCTAAACACAGACTTACCCTCCTGATTGCTCGATCCGAGCATATCAATTTACTACAATTGGGACCACAAATAACCCTTGCATCATTACGTGAACGTTATTAGCCAATTAGTGGAAGAAATTTATTGAAAGGTGTGTATCACAATTGCACAGTTTGCTTTCGTTTTAATGCCAAATTCACACAATACATTTTGGGCAATCTACCCAAAGCTCGCATAATACAATCTAGACCATTTTCTGTCTCAGGGGTTGACTATGCCGATCCCTTCATTATTAAAGGTCGCAAGGGGCGCGGTTTTAAGACTTCCAAGGCTTATATAGCTTTATTCATTTGCTTTGCCACCAAGGCGTTACATTTAGAAGCTGTGAGCGATTTGACTAGCAAGAGTTTTTTAACTGCCTTGTATAGATTAAATGCGCACAGATATACTTGGACCAAGGAACAACCTTTGTCGGTACCAATAATGAACTCAAGGGCTTTCATGAGAATGATTTTTCTGCCATCTCGATTAGTTTGGCGAATTCGGGTATACAATGGAGTTTTATATTGCCTCGCTCCCCTCACTTTGTGGGACTCTGGGAATCCAACGTAAAGTCAGTGAAGTACCATCTAAAGCGTGCTATTGGTAACTCATGTTTGACATTTGAAGATTTTTTTGCTTGTCTGAATTCCAGACCCTTATGTCCCCTCTCTGACAACCCCAATGATCCTAATTTTCTCATCCCTGCGCACTTCCTTATTGGGGAGCCCCTTACCACAGGTCCACAACCAAATCTGCTAGGAGTGGCAGAAAATGAACTGTCAAATTACGAGCATAGGCAGCAGATGGTCCAACATTTCTGGTCCCGTTGGGCGAAGCAATACATAAGCGAACTTCAGATTTGCACAAAATGGAAACAGCATTATCCACAATTGTTGAAACCTGGCATACTTGTCAGTATAGAAGATGGACTTCCACCTTTGAAATGGTGAAATGGCAGAGTGACTCAAGTTTTCCCGGGAGAGGATGGTGTGATCCGCACAGTATCTATCAAGACAGCTACAGGAGTGTTTAAGCGTCCTGTGACAAAATTAGCCATCATACCCAATCAAGACTTTCAAAAGCCCATGCGGTTTCAACGGGGGTGGCATGTTCAGTGTTATGTAGTAGGAGTCGGCTCTGTTCAGTATCATGCAATCATCTTTCATTCGAAAGCGTGCCACTCCCAAAAAAAATGATTACATAATATGTATTCCTTTTATCAAAAGCAAAATAAGAATGGAACAATTAAATTCGGTAAGGTAGAAGTTGCTAAGCGTAGCTTTGCTAATATGTGCCCGGTGTCCAGAGTTAGAGAGCTGTGGGGGGGTTAATTCCTAATGTGAGAAAAAGGTACTGTAAGATACTTTCATTAATAAAATAATGATTAGCAACCAAAGGTTCATTTGTGGTTTTATTTAGATTTTAATACTAATATTATTTTAAATAGGTAGGTACCTAGTAATTTCTGTCTTAAATGGCGAATGCGTTAAGTATTTATGAAATAAAAATTTGATAACGAATAAAATGTGAGATAAATAACTATATTTTTATGATTGTTGCTCAAACCTTGTAATGGCAAAAATGAAATGTTACAACTCCCCCCTTCCCAGGAACGGACGAAAAATTCACAGAATTGACGGACGATAGATAATTAAAAGAAAGATAAATGATAGACAGACAAGAAAGTCGGGGTATAGAACAGGAACAGTGGTAGGAAAGTAAAGAATAACTACTACAAATCCAATCAGATATGAAGTCTCGCAAGCAAAAAAATAAAATTAAATTAAAAAATTAGAAGAATCATAAAAGAAATGAGCTTATCGTTTGTTAAAAAAAAAAGGTAAGTACCTATATGTCATCAGAATCGGAACCTTTATCAATATCGGGTGGTTCTGGTGGATAAACGGGCTTTAATTCTTGAACGTGCCATTCTCCTTTATAATGTCATAATCATCAGCAAGTTCATAAGTCCAACCACCAGTTCTCCTTTTGACGGTGAAAGGACCTAAAAATTCCGGAGCTAATTTAGCACTATAGTTTTTGGTGGCGTCCGAGAGAATTTTATTCTTGCGCCAAACCTTTTGTCCGACGGCGTATTACACTGGTCTTTTACGTAAGTCATATCGATGTTTCTTACGCTCTCTTGACGCTTCAATTCGTTGGAATATCTCAGCATATAACTTTTTAAAGATATGATGTCTTTTCTCGACTAGGCCATCCAGATCAGAATCAGTCTTATCTGCCAACTGGACTAGTTCTTCATAATCACTACCAAACAGCTTATGATCACGTCCGAAATTTATAAAATATGGACTATGGTTAGTAGTTTCAGATTTGGAAGTCCTTACTGCACATGCGATAGCCGCCAAGTTTTCATCCCAGGTTTTGTAGTTTCCTTTAGAAATATAAGATCGAATCATTCTTTTTAGAACGCAATTGACTCGTTCTGTGGGATAGGCTCTAGGGTAGTAGGAAGGAGTATAGAAATTTCTGGTTTTATAAGACTCACAAAGAGTTTGAAATTCTTTAGATTTCATCTGTGGCCCATTGTCAGAAGTTAGATATTGCGGCGCCCCATACGTTAGAAAAATGCCATCCTCGACGAATTTACATAAAGACTTTGCTTTAGCTGATGGAAATAAAACGGTATACTTGCTAAAATAGTCAGTTACAACAAGGAGATAGGTATTTTGCGATCGCGATCTCGGTAGGGGTCCAATATAATCGAGGCTGATATTTTGCCACGGTTCCTTTATTGCAGGTCGATCACCCATAAGTCCTGGAGCAGCTTTTTATTCCACCTTATTCTGAGCACAGATTTGGCAACTCCCCACATAACGAGTAATGTCGGCTCTCATTTTAGGCCAGAAATAACGTTCACCAACTTTCCAGAACGTTTTAAAAACTCCCATATGTCCGGCAGCTGGGATATTATGACATCTATTTAGAACTTCCAGGCGTCTGTCCTTGGGAACAACGATCTTCCAGGAGGTAGCTGGACCACTAAGTTCTGGGTAGGATGACTTAATGTGTTTGTACAACAACCCATTTTCTATTCGCCAATTCGTAAATTTATCAGGCTGTTTTTCTAATTTTAAAAACATGTTTTTGTACCATTTATCCTTGGTTTGGTCGAAAGACGAACTATTGCTGATAACTTTCATCAACATGAATGACATCAATGTCAACAACAGGAACGGATCTTGATAAAAAGTCGGGAACAACATGTTCTTTGCCCTTCCTATGAATAAGTTCAACGTCGTAGGGCTGTAACCGCAAACACCAACGAGCTAATCGTCCCTGTGGATCCTTTAAGTTTGCCAAATACAATAGAGAATGGTGGTCAGTGATAACGGTAAACCTTTGCCCTTCGAGGTAATGTCTTAGCTTTTCCACACTCTATATCACTGCCAAACATTCTTTTTCAGTGACGCTCAACTTTTGATCTTGCCGCGTTAAAGATCGTGACAGATAACATATGACTTTCTCGCCATCTTCAAACTCGTGGGTGAGAACTGCGCCGAGTCCATAGTTGGACGCATCTGTCTGCAAGGTGAAAGATCTACTAAAATCCGGGCAGGTGCAAAACGGGAGCAGTAACAAGTGCTTCCTTAATAAGATTAAAAGATCTCCGGCAGTCTTTAGTCCAGTTTCATCTTATGTTCTTTTTAGTCAGATAGGTTATTGGCACCATGACGGACGAGAAATTGGGAATAAACTGCCTGTACCAAGACGCTGTCCCACAAAATCTCCTAATTTCGTGAACATTCGTTGGAGGAGGTATCTTGACAATCGCCTCAACCTTTTCTGGGTTCGGGCGCAATCCTTTGGCGTCGACCAGATAACCTAAATATTCAAGTTGTGGTTTGCAAAAATGACATTTCTTTTTAGAGATCATAAGTCCAGCATCTTTTAGTCTGTCGAATAAAATGGCAAGAATTCTTAAATGATCCGAGAAGTTTCTGGATATGACGATTATATCGTCGAGGTATACCATAACATGCTCCTCCAAATCCTAACCAAGAACGCTATTCACAATTCTCTGCCAAGCGGCTGGAGCGTTATTCAACTCAAAAGGCATACGAGTGAATTGGTATAATGGGCGCCCCGGAACCGTAAAGGCTGTGTACTCTTTCGATTTTCCAGCTAGAGGCACCTGCCAAAAGGCAAACTTTATATCCACAGATGTAACGAGTATCTCTAAGGCGGTCCAGGATTGATGAAATGTATGGCAAAGGGTACGCGTCTTTTTTTTGTTACGGCATTTAGCTTTCTGAAATCTATGCAAAAGCGATAGGAGCCATCTTTCTTAGTAGCCAAGCAAACGGGGCTAGACCAAGGGCTTTTGGATGGTTCAATCACTCCTAAACGTAACATTTCTTGTAGTTCGTCATCCATTATCTTCTGTTTCATCGGAGATTCGGAGATACTGGGTAGTACCTCTGCTTGATAAGTTTCGTACCAGGCAACAGCTCTATTTCGTGTTCCGCAACGTTGCAACGACCAAGCACTTCAGGCTCAGAAAATGCTCGCTCAACTAAGCTATCCAAAGCCAGTCGCTGCTCTGGTGTCAGAGTGGTTTCATCTCGAACACTACAGGCATGTGCGTCAAACTCGTCGGAAAAATGCCATATATCTTGTTTTAGGTCCGGAACCAACTCCATGGATTTCCAGAAATCTATTCCAAGAATTAGGCGATGGGATAGTGCAGGTAGGACCAGGATGTCAATAATTTTGGTTCTATGCATCAAGGTGACGGGAACTTGAAAATAGCCAGTACTGGTGCAACTTTGTCCGTTTGCCACCTTACAACTCATATTATGTTTTAATATTTGCAGGCCTAAGCTTTTTAAAACTTCAAAGCCTGGCAACAATTGTGCGCGAAGCACCAGAATCAAGCAAGCCTCGCATTTTGTATCCCAAGATAGAAATTTCCAAATATGGTCCATGAGCATGACCAATAATATAATCCAAAATTATCTTTTGGGGAAAATCTGTAGAAACGACCGATAAATCAAGAATGGAAGATATCTCACGGTCTATTGACCCTTCCTTGTATCGTTTCCCGAACACTTTGGGCACGACCTAATCGTGACATTAGGAGCTCCAAATCTGTAGCAATGAGTCCTTTTTGGTTTTGTGCATTCTCGGTTTATATGTCCGGTCTCCCGGCAATTCCAGCAGATTAACGTTGAGACTCTCTCTGATCATAGAATCATAATATTTGAAGTAAAAGGAGTGCAGGAACGAACTGCCTCGTATAGAAACCCCAGAAACACAAACTGGGAAGAATACACAAGCAAACTGCAACGCAACCTCAAACAAAATAAGGTTAGCTGCAGGAACACACGTGAAGTAGAAGAAACCCTTCAAATCCTTAACGGAGCAATCATGGAGGCATACGAATCCAGTTGTCCTGTAAAGGAACAAGTAAACCAAAAAGGTTGCCCATGGTGGAATAGTCACCTGTCACGACTTAGATCCGAGGTTCGCTGTCTCTTTAACAGAGCCAAACGGGACGGAGAATGGCAGGGCTACACCGAAAAGCTGACTGAGTACAACAGAGAATTAAGGAAGGCCAAACGGAAAACTTCCAGAACTTCTGTGAATCTATCACAGAAACACCATCAGCAGCCAGACTATACAAAACCCTGGCAAAAGGCAGGGCGCAAGGACCATTGACACTTAAGAAACCAGACGGCAGTTACACAGAAAATGAAGAGCAACGAGCTGCTCTACTACTGGAAACCCATTTTCCAGGAAGCATACCCAATGGTACTGAAGAAAACAAAGAACGGCACAGAAAAACCAAACAAGAACCTTTGCACTCCGCAGCGGCTGGCTTGGGCGATCGACTCTTTTCAATCGTTCAAATCACCTGGAGTAGACAGCATTTTTCCAGCCCTGTTGCAAAAAGGGCAAAATGAAATTATGCCGTATTTAATCAAACTCATTAGATACAGCCTTGCGACCGGATACATACCCAGTCAATGGAGAAGAGCTAAAGTAACTTTCATCCCAAAGGCAGGGAGAAAGGATGCCACTCTACCGAAGTCGTTCAGACCTATATGTCTCACGTCGTTCTTGCTGAAGACAGTTGAGAAAGTTGTAAATAACTATATCAGAACAAATGTTCTAGAAAAGACGCCACTACACCCTAGGCAACATGCTTACAGAGCGGGCAGATCAACAGAAACCGCTTTATTTGAACTCACTGACAGCATCCAAAACACACTGCTGAATAAAGAAGTAGCCATCTGCGCCTTCTTAGACATAGAGGGGGCCTTCGATAACACCTCTCATGAGTCAATAAAGAATGCGCTTGTCAGAAAAGGAGTGGACAAAACCACATCCACCTGGATGTGTGAAACGTTAGCCACCAGAACTGCAGAAACGGATGTGGGGGAACAAACCATACAGGTCACCACAACGAGAGGATGTCCACAGGGAGGGGTACTCTCACCCTTGATGTGGAGTCTAGTAGTCGATGATCTACTAAATACACTGACAGACCAGGGCTTCAACTGCCTTGGCTACGCCGATGATATTGTCATCATAGCCAGAGGCAAACACGAAGGAACACTCTGTGACCTTATAGAAAAAGCACTCCAAACCACGAAGGAATGGTGTCAGACTGTGGGACTGAGCCTTAACTCATCAAAAACCACACTGGTAACATTTACAAAAAGAAGGAAACTCCCATACCTGAGGAACATTCGCAGGCTTCACTGGAAACAAGAAGTTAAATTCCTAGGAATAACCCTAGACTCTAAACTCCTTTGGAACCGACACATAGAGAACATAACAAACAAAGCAATTTCGGCACTCATGGTATGTAAAAACATTGCGGGCAAAACGTGGGGTTGTAACCCATCGATCCTACGATGGATGTATACCATGATAGTGAGACCTATCATCACCTATGGAGCGGTTGCCTGGTACAGCCGAACCCAGCTAGTAATGGCTAGGAAAACCCTAGGAAAGGTACAAAGACTCGCATGTCTATGCATAACAGGAGCAATGAGAACATGCCCAACCGTGGCAATGGAAGTCATCCTAGACCTAACACAACTTCACACAACAGTGAAGCGGGTTGCCAGTGAATCATATCTAAGACTGGCGAAGATAAGTCTACAAGGGAAAACGCACTTTGGCAGAGCTTTCCCTCTCCCAAACTGTGCACACCTCATGGACTTACCAAAATACGCGATTGTACAAAGAACAGATGGAACATAGAATGTATCCAGTCCCTTAAGGCAAACGCCATCAAATGGTACACAGACGGCTCCAAAACTGCTGAAAGGACAGGAGCCGGAGTATTCGGGCCACGAACCAGATACTCGGAGCAAATGGGCAAATCACCAAGCATATTCCAAGCCGAACTTCATGCGATAGGAAAATGCGTGCAGTTCAACCTGAACAGAAGGTACCGGAAACGAGAAATTGTAATAATGTCTGACAGCCAAGCAGCTATCAAAGCATTGAGCTCGCCGATAATCAATTCTAAGATAGTATGGGAATGTCTACAGAAACTCAATGAGCTGGGGAAGGAAAACAAAGTAACCCTACTATGGGTTCCTGGACACATAGGAGTCGAGGGCAATGAATGCGCAGACGAACTTGCAAAAACGGGAGCGGTCACTCCTTTCACTGGGCCAGAACCATTCTGCGGCGTCGGAAATGCGCACCTCCAAGAAATCCTCAAAAAGGAAGAGAACCGGCTAAGGAATAAACAATGGCTAGACCAACCAGGACTACGACAGGCCAAAGATCTATTGGGCAGCTACAACCAAAAAAGATCGGAACTGCTGGTCAACCTTAGCAAGAAAAGTCTCAAAACTCTAACCGGGTTTCTCTCGGGACATTGCAGACTGAATAAGCACCTACATAATCTGGGGTTGGAAGAAGGTAACACTTGCAGATTCTGTGAAGACGGTGAAGAAACACCTCACCATCTTCTACTGAACTGCGATGCCGTAAGCCGGTCAAGAATGAAGAACTTGGGAAGTCCCCTTATACAGCTGGAAGACATTCCAGCCCTGGAACCGCTAGACATCCTAAAATTCCTAAAGGACCTGGGACTAGAGGGGCTGCTTTAAGCAGGAAACCCGAACTTAGCAGCAGAAGGAGGGGTACAATAGATCAACCTTGGTCGCAGTGCAACTGACACCTCCAACACATACATACATACATACGTTGAGACGTGACCAGATGGTGGACGAGAATGTTGTGAACTGATGACGTCAACATCGGCAGATGTTTCCAGCTCACTATCAGCTGTGGAATAGGTTGATACAAAGGCGAAATCCGGTTCCACAAATGTGTTATTTTTTCTTGACGGCGGTAAATAATGATCGGCTCTATATTTCTTCGTTTCCAGTTTTAAGCATTCGTCCTCCAATTCTTCTATTGAGCTTACGACGGGAAGCTGAGTTCCATAAAATGGAGCCAAATTCCTTATAACGATATCCAGCTATACGTCGAGCGGAATACCTCCATACCTTCTGAAAAGTCCACTCATATCAGACAAGTAACTAACTATGGATTCTGAGGGATCTTGGGTACGATCCATTATTTGTTTAAACAGTCTTGGTTTGTAATCCGGTTTCTCGAAATGTTTCCTCAACAAATTACACAACTCGCTCCATGTTCCGAATCTATGACAGTTGGATCTGTACCATTCTTTGGCTTTGGAGTCAAACAAATCTATTGCCGATTCAAAAGTTGCTTTTCCGAAACATTCCTTGCTTTTCTAAGGTCGTTAACTCGTTCTAGAAAACTGTGCACGGATATTACTTTTGTGCTTTCCGTGAATTTGATTCCCCACTTTTCTACCTGTTGAGGTTTAGCATAATATGTCGGTGCCTGTGTATTTGTGTTAAATGTAGACGCTATGGCAGGAGAAGTATTAGAACTATTAAGCGATGAAGTTTTTGCAGCGGTTGCGTTTCTAGCGGGTCGAGATACAAGAGAAACATTGTCATCATCCGACTCAGACGAGTCACTCAAATCAGTTTGGTTCAACATAGAGCTCAAATTGGGATCCTGTTTGGTACGCTTCTCTAATGTATCTAAGGCATTAGGGATTTCCATGAGCAGATTTGCTTTTAGTTTAACTTGTTCACTGGACAGTTGATCGTTGGGCAGAAGATCCACTCTACGAAGGAAATGCACCAATCTTGATTGTAAACGTTCAAATTTTATTTTGGCCTTGGAACCAGTGAAAGAATTCATGAAAGTTGTAATTTCTGTTACACAATCTTGTATATACTTAGTTTCGTCGTCAAAAACGAAAGTATAATCTGGGTAGCTCAGTGATTGGTTCCTTCTCTCCAATCTTATCAAAGGCCTTAGGGCTGCTTTCATTTTCTCCACCGTCGAAGTTTCATCCACGGGAATGCCCCTTAGCTTCAATTCCCATAGCAATTCAGGCTTTCTCAAATTATCGGCTCTCACTTTATAATCCATTCCTAATTTGTAAATAAACCACCAGATAGTAGATACAAGCTCTAGATAAAATAAAGTCCAAATCCAACAATACGAAATAAGCCTTAAGCTCGGCCTTAAGTTAGGCAAAAAGATTCAATGTATAAAAACGTAAAAAAACTTTATTTCGTATAAGAAAGGCGCACATAAGTATTTACTATATACCTAAATAATTAAGCAAAAAAATTATAAAAAAAATAAAAAAAAAAAGACAGTAATGTCTATTCTTTGTGAAATAGAATGAGAAAACGAACTGTTCAAATTTAATTTAAAAATATTCAAAAACAAGCGAAATAGTTACTGCGCAAGCGTGAGACTTCAAATCTAGCTAGGAAATTTAACAATAGTTTCAAGCAATACAATAAAAATATGGCCCCACGTTGGGCGCCAAATTGCCACGCCCAAAAAAAATTATTACGTAATATGTATTCCTTTTATCAAAAGCAAAATAAGAATCGAACAATTAAACTCGGTAAGGTAGAAGTTGCTAAGCGTAGCTTTGCTAATATGTGCCCGGTGTCCAGATTTAGAGAGCTGTTGGGGGAGGGGTTAATTCCTAATGTGAGAAAAAGGTACTGTAAGATACTCTCATTAATTAAATAATGATTAGCAACCAAAGAATCATTTGTGGTTTTATTTAGATTTTAATACTAATATTATTTTAAATAGGTAGGTACCTAGTAATTTCTGTCTTAAATGGCGAATGCGTTAAGTATGTATGAAATAAAAATTTGATAACGAATAAAATGTGAGATAAATTACTATATTTTTATGATTGTTGCTCAAACCTTGTGATGGCAAAAATGAAATGTTACAAGCGCTATTCGTGCAGCTTGCGCCTCGATCGCAACGGAAAAAAAAAGAATAGCATGACAATTGACAAAAAACATCGAAAAAGATACTGTTTATTCAATAAAATAAATAGTTGTAACGTGAAATGCTAATGTGTAAGAGCTTATAACGTAACTCATTTTAGCCTGTTTGAGTTACGTAATAAGTTGTATTATCGTACTTAGTGATGTGATGAACTCATTACATCACTAGTGATGTAATGAGCTCATTACGTAACTCATTTTTATCGAAAAACGGCACTTTGCAAAATTTATTTATTCGAAAAAATTATAAATCTAATCTATTTTGGAAAATTATAACCATTTCGAATACATAACAAAAAAAAATCTGAGCCGTGCATAAAATGTTGTATATCACACGTACGGTAACGCTCATTACACCACTCGTGTGATTACCACGACTCGGTCTACGACCTCGTCTTGGCAATATTCCCCACTCGTTACTGTAATGCAGCTCATGCCGTACTAGTGATATAAATAGCTATTATATCCTACTGAACTATTATAACCATATAATACCTTGGTTACTATAATCATAAACAGGGTCTTAACCCCCCCGCGGGAGTTAAGGATTCCCATAACTCCCGAAATAATATTATTAATAATTTGAAAACTAGAGCTCTAGCTCTCTCACTGTCTTCTGGGAAATTTCATAGTAAGAACCTGAAGTACAATAGAAAATATGTTATTGAACAATAATTATCCTTTATCTTTATTAAGCAAAATTCTTAAAAAACCAAATTCGATAAAAATAACAGAGCAAAGTGATAAAAAAACTTTTCTGCAAAATCCCATTATTTTGGAAAACTCTCAGGACGAATAAAAACAATGTTCAAGGACCATGAATCTGAGAAAAAGGAATAAGTGGAAATCACCTTTAAGTGCCAAAATACCATAAGAAAACATTTTTTTCTAAAACCAAATCAAAGACCAAAGAGGAATTTAAATCGAATTTAGTGTACAATATTCCTTGCTCTCAATGCAATAAGAACTATATTGGACAGGCTGGTAGATATTTGGAACAAATACTGAAGGAACAACAAAATGACCAAAAAACTTTCTCTTGAAGACAAACCCAACAGCATTAGTAGAACATAAACTAGAGACAAGACATAACTTCGACTTTGCCAACACCATAATCTTAGAAACACAATTTACCTACAGGAAAAATCTTATTGCTTAGATGATCGAAATACAATTGCGTCTATAAAAGAACAAATATACAAAATTTAAGTATTTTAACATTTTATCAACAACAAAATGATCATCACAAAGCAGCTTTCATATTAGTGTTTTTTAGATTCGGATGCCATTACCTACTTGGTTTCTCTTTGTTTGCTCCCACGAACGATAATACTTTTTAATTTATTATCGAAAGATAAACATCTGGCTGTGTTTGTCTTATATATTTTATTTTAAAAGACCCCGCACACTTATGAGATTTCTGACCGCGGTCAAATTTAACCAAATTTTAGTATGTTATAGATCTCACCTTTCTGATTAATAACTACATGAGCACAACCTTTGGGTCCTTTGTTAATTTTAAACTTTTAATTTTTGATTGTTTTTATAACATTTTTGTGATGTTTTTTGATAGGTTTTAAATTATACTATGTACCTATGTGAATGATACGTCTCCTGTGAATCTGTACCTACCAAATAACTTCGTATATTTTTCATGTAATGACATAGAAAGTCAATCTCAAATGTAAGTACCTACTCAATACTATAAGCATGACTATAGTTGTTAGGAATGTTAGGACTCTATAGAGTAACATTGTCTTACCTTTTTGTAGTGTCCTGAAGAGGCAACAATATATTTCGAAATGTTGACAACCTGAAACAAAACCTCAACTAATAAAAACAATATTTTTATTACCTATAAGGTTTGAACTACTAACTTTACCTACTTTTGAATAGGTATCGACCAATTTTCTAATGCCCTTAATAAGTTAACCAAATTTAATGGATTATAAAAGCAAGATTCCGATTAAAACGAAGTAGAGTACTCCATAGGGAAAATTGCGGAACTCGCTAATAGGGCGAGTTATTACAAAAGGGACTTATTGCTATAAGATGGGGCGAGGGTTGCCATTTAATAGCCCTTATATTTCAGCTCCATTGACGGTGACCAATGCGATAACATTATTGCGAATTATATTACATTCCATCAATTTGTATTACCAGTAGTCATTTTTTCTGAAGTACCTATTCTTGGCACAAAATCATCCGAATTTCTGTTTGAAGGTAATCTTCGTTTATCGAACTCAGTAAAGACAATATCGACTTTTTCTCTGTCAATTTTCACAGATAAGAACAACCGAGCGATGACAATAAGAATGTAAAGAACGCGCGAAGCAGAAGGGATAATAACGACGCATGAACTTTTTTCTCATTTTATTGTATTTAAGAAAAAAATTGTCGTCGGGCCCTATCTATTTTTATTAGGGTTGGCAAGAAAAGTTGTTATATACGAGTTTATTATACTAATATAAGAGGAGGGTTGCCTATACTATGACATTAATCACCCATTCAGATTGATTTATAGATTTGAAAACTATAATTTTATTCTATTTGGCCTCAATCATTTAGGACCAGACAGATTGCAAAAAAAATATTGGTGATTTCTGAATTTTTAATTTTCATCCATAATAATAGTTAATACATAAACAAATAAATTCAAAATATAGTCTATTGTTTTGCTGTATATTAGTAAAATATGACCGCTCGAAAATCATAGTTAAATTTCCGCCCGACATGAAATATTGTTCACTATTAATATTATCACAAAACATGGCGTGTTGGATTAATGTTTATCGCCTTTTTACACGTAACCAAAAATGAATATAATTATTGCTTAAATTAAAACTTACAAGGTCAATGGAAAATCATTCAAAAAAACAATTTTGTATCAGTCTATGTTCTGATAAGTTCTGATTTTAATTAAATTCGATGTTCATTGGTTGTTGGTTACTACAAACATCAACTGGAATTATTAGAAAATCAGTCAAATTGCGTCAAACATACATACAACACAAAGAGAAACGGTTTACTGCTAATGAGCTTATTTAACGTTTGAATTTGCTAAACTTGTGTTAACATTTTTGTCAGTTATATAACTTTCTGCAATTTGAAAATAGGAGTTATTAATCCATTAGCCGATAACGAGTCTTTAGAAAAACAATTTATTCACTACTGACACAACTGACTAACACTATTCTATGCGAGCAGCGATATTTATAATATAGAAAAGCGAATTGAGTAAATTATGTGTCTGATCAGCAAATAAGGCTGACATTACTCCTCCCTTCTTAAGATATGTGCTCAGATAAGGTTATCTTTCAATTACGCTGTTCGATTGAGGGTGTTCAGAAGAACAAAAATGTATTTTTACTTTGTGAAGTTGAAATAATTCAGTAAGAACAGTATTTTTGAATTCAGTTCCATTATCTGTGATTATTTTCGATGCAATGCCATTATGTGAAAAGAAGGATATGAGATTATCACATATTTCGGTAGCGGATAAAGATGTAAGGGCAAAAGCTTGGGCATATTTAGAAAAACTGTCTATTATGATGAGAAATTTAACCTTATTGAGAATGGGTGAACGATGTCAAATGGTTTTGTTGCAGAAGGCGTGATTTTTCATATTTTTGGATAGCGTTCGTATTTGCGTTGGCAATTTTCACATTCATTGATAAATGATTGAATGGATTCTTTTAAGTTGGGCCAATAATATTTTTCCTTAATTCGTCGTTCGGTTTTTTTCGATTCCTCAGTGATTTTTCTTGCTCTGGTAATTTTTAATTACGTCTGCTATTTCTATTTTGTTAACGACAGCAATAAATTTTATCAGGCATCTTTTAAATTTAATGGAAGGCGATTTAAAGTTTTTTCTTATTATTTCGCAGAAAGGCTCGTAAGCATCTGGCTTTTCGAAATAAATGGAATTTTTGGGTACTACATTTTCTTTCACAAATTGCGTGATGTCATTCTCAAAATTATTTTCGGATAGTTGGACTAGAAATCTTCTTTTCTTCTCGAATAATATCAAGCGTTTTGTTTTTGCAGGCGAGTGCAAGACGCTCGTAATAATCACTTGATTAGCCCCATAATTAACTGCTGATTCTATAATAGGGACGTCAGCATTTGTGTTAAGTTTTCCTTTTTTATATGTTATTTGGTAGTCGAATTCTTGTAATTCTATTCGCCATCGTACTAATTTTGAAGTGGGATCCTAATGGTTAAACAGCCATTGCAAGGGTTTATGGTCTGTTATGATGTTAAACTTTCGTCCATTCAGGTATGGCCCAAAATATTTTGTCGCCCGCACTAGGCACAATAGCTATTTACCTAACAAGTGCGGAAAAATATTTTCCACAAGTGTTAGGTACAATATTTTTCCTAGAGGCGTAAAAATGTAGAATTTTTCTTTTTTTTTTTGACAGCCGTGCGGTAATAGCTATTTACCTAACAAGGGCGGAAAATGATTTTTTTCGCACGCGGCTGCCGTTCCCTGGGAAGCAGCTGAGTACGGAAAAATATTTTCCGCAAGTGTTAGGTACAATATTTTTCCTACTTGCGTAAAAATGTAGAATTTTTTTTTTGACAGCCGTGCGGTAAAATTTTTTCCGCACTGAGAGCCGTGCGGAAAAACTTTTTCCGCACTGATATGCGTGCGGTAAAAGTTTTACCGCACCGTTCAGGAAAACTCATTTTCCGCACGCATATCAGTGCGGCAAAACGATTTTTCCGCACGGCTGTAGGAAAAAAAAATTACCTACGAGCGTGCGGTAAGGTGCACTTCACCGCACGTATTTGAAAATGGAAAGTAGCTCTTTACCGCATACTATGCGGTAAAGTTAACTTTACAGCATAGTATGCGCTAAAGCGAACTACAAAGTGTGCGGTAAAGTGCACTTTACCGCATAGTGTGCGGTAAGGTAGAATTTGATATTTATAATCAAAATTCCTTTTTTTTTCAGAAAATGGATTTTTATTGTTTATGAAGCGTCGATAATAACCTAATAGGCCAAGAAATCTCTTTATATGCTTCGTTGTTTTTGGTATGGTATAGATTTTGATTGCGTTCTGGGTTAGGACGTACTCCTTCAGGGGTTATAATGTGTCCTAAGTAGGCTACTTCGTGCCTTAGAAACTCGCTCTTATCTAATTGGATCTTAAAATTCGTTTCTCTTAATTTTTGGAATGCGGTTTCTTATGATGTTCCTGCAATGACGACGAGAAGAATATGATGTCCTCAAGGTAAACTAGACACTTTTTGTTTTGGATTCCTCGTAGGATGCCGTCCATGACCCTTTGAAAGGTTGCTGGGGCGTTGGTGAGTCCGAAAGGCATTCTCAAAAATTCGGACTAAATGCCGATTTCTCAATGTCCTTTCCACTCATTTGCATTTGATGGAACCCACTAACCAAATCTAAGGTTGTGAAATATTGACACTTCCCTAATTTATCTAGGAAGTCCGTGATATTAGGAAGAGGGTATCTATTTGGCAGGGTCTTTGCATTGACGCCTCTGCAAATAGGTGCAGACCAAGGAGAATTGCTTGGGCGTATAATATTCTGGTCCAAAATTTTTCTTATTTGCGATTCGACCTCTTGCTTATCAATGAATGGGTACCTATATGTTTTTGTATATACAGGCTGTTCATCTGTCGTTTTTATAGAGTGTTTTATTTCGCTTATGAATATCAATGACATGTTTTCTTGGTACAATATGTCCGAATATTTTCTACATAAAAAAAAGTCAGTCTGCAATTGGTGGTAGTGCCCAATGATTGAAAATTTGGGTTTCTCCATTATCTGCAAAACCGCTCGTATAACATAAATCTGACCGTGTCAGAGTAATACAAACTCATAGTATGAGTAATTAACAGTGTGTTGAAGCTGTGGTGAAAACACTTGTGTTTTCCAAAGAAATTTCAAAAATATATATTTTTTTTTTCCACATAATTTAATTATTTTGGCTCTCTCTTCTGAGTTAAGGTGATCTGTGCGAAGTTGAGGATAGTCAAAATTTTCAGTATCATAATTTGGTGCCACAAAATTATTTAAATCAATTTGTTCTATTTCTTCTTCATTAAATGGTTCCACTTCAAGTGGTCGTGAAAGATCTAATATAATAATTATTGTCTGACATGTATTTTTTAAGATTGTCGTTGAAGCGTTTTCATTTTTAGCAATGCTTAGGGGATTCGGAATCTCGCAATTATGCATTTTTTGTTTCGCCATCATGTATGCTGGTTTTGATTTTTACTAGCTGTTCGGTACGTGGTGTGTTTAATTAGAACAATTAAACAGTGATTAACCTTCGCCGGCGTAATTTGACCGACTTCGTATATTTATATTTTATTCAATATCACGGTCAGCTTGCTATATGAGATTTTAGTTAGTCACAATGTTTGGGTAATATAAAAATATCCAAACATTGTAAGTTAGATTCCAGCATGCATTTAAATAATTACGGTCACAGTGTTTTATAATTTTGCAGTTTTTGTCACGATTAGTTTATCAAAATTCAATATGAAAAGGGATGTAGGATTCGAAATAAATCAATATTCATCTATCATCAAAAGGTGTTTTACTCAAATCGTTTCCTGTGCCCGAGCCTTCTTGGCCACCGCAAAGAGTGAGGCTGCTCTTTGACAGAAAACGATACAATCGTCCCGCTGCTCAACCAAGCCGAGTTGGGCAAGCGTAATCTGCGAGCTCAGATTGCACATTGGTCCTTCGAGCCTAAAACCAGTCCAGAAGATTCGCTGTCCGTCCACAACGTCCATCCATACAGCCAGTCCAGAAGACTCGCCGTCCGTCCATAACGTCCGTCCATACAGCCAGTCCAGAAGACTCGCCGTTCGTCCATACAGCCAGTCCAGAAAACTCGCCGTCCGTCCATAACGTCCGTCCATACAGCCAGTCTAGAAGACTCGCCGTTCGTCCATACAGCCAGTCCAGAAAACTCGCCGTCCGTCCATAACGTCCGTCCATACAGCCAGTCCAGAAGACTCGCCGTTCGTCCATAACTTCTGTCCATACAGCCAGTCTAGAAGACTCGCCGTCCGTCCACAACGTCCGTCCATACAGCCAGTCCAGAAAATTCGCCATCCTTCCATACAACCGTACGTCTGTCCAAAAAATAGTCATCAAAACAATCCAGTCACCTGTCAAACACAGCCATGGCAGAAAAAGAAGAGCTTGACCGTCTCGCACGAGAACAAGAAAAATCAGGAATGCAAATCATTCAACTACTAAGTAACTGCAAGAAAGACTCGGTCGATAGGAAAACCGAGGCCTACGTCCAAAAGCACTTGACCAATTTGGATGCAATACTACAAACAATCCAGAAAAACGAGGCCGCGATGATAAAAATAAAAGGGTACAGCGAACATCAATACTTCACAAAGCAATATACCCAACAATTGTATGCCAAATTCTACGAGTTAAAGACCTACTTGCTAACATGCCCAAAGGCCAAACCTACAACAATCCAATCTGAGCCATCCAACGTCAGCATCCAAGAGAAACGGATAAAAACGCAAAACTTCAAAATACAACAATTGGAAGACACTCTCGCCCAAATAAGGTCGGAACTGACGCTAGAAAAATCAGAATTCCGCTATAAACATCTGATGGATTCAAGCAAAAAACAATGGGATGCAATTCAAAACCTGCATGAAAAAATCGCCGTTAGTGAAGATAGCCATCAAGATAAGTACTTCACTATGCATGTGTACAAACAAATCCAGAGCCAATTTGATGATGTCGTTGAAGCGTTAGCGGCAAAAATCCAGCAGAATGTCATCATTCCACCTCAACAAATACTGGTTAATCAACCACAACAGAACCTGCAGCTACCAAAAGTGCAAATTCCAATTTTCTATGGAGGGTATGAAAACTGGTCTTCATTTTTCGACATCTTCAGAAGGGTCATCCATGAAAATTCAGCGTTGAACAAAGCCGACAAGATGCACTACTTAAAAACTAATACCAGGGGAGAAGCAAGCAAGCTAATCCAAAATTTAGAAGCAATTGCGGCCAACTACGATTCAGCATGGGACCTACTACAGAAGCGTTATGAGAACAAAAGGCTTCTAATATTTAAGCTCCTAGACAAGCTGATAGACCTACCAGAAGTCTCGAAAGAGAACGCCGAGAAGCTAAAGCAGCTGCATCACGTCACCAGCGAGTGTCTACAAGCACTAAAAAATCTAGACGTCAAAATTGACACCTGGGGACCCATAGTAATCCGAATGACAATGAGAAAGTGGGACTCCGAAACCAGCCGTCTATATGAACAAAGTCTTGAGAAGCCTCACGAAGTTCCAGAGTTGGAAGAATTTATGAAATTCTTGGAAAGAAGATTCCAGTCACTAGAAACTATTCCAGGATCAGATCGGAAGCCAAGCTCAGAGAGAAAATACACTAACTCAAGCTGTCTCTTCTGCCAAGACCAACACATGACGTACCACTGTCAGAAGTTCAAAGGAATTTCAGCACAGGAAAGAAACAAATATGTTCAAGAAAAACGCATCTGCTACAATTGTCTCAGCCATGACATCAATAAAAGATATTTCAACCACGCAAAATGTAGCATCTGCAGTCGTCAACACCATACACTCCTACACATGGAAAGAAATTCCAACAGGCTGCCCAACTACGAAGAACTTCCCAACCGCGAAATACTCAACGATCCCCACCAACAAGAAGAGCGTTCTTACCCACCAAGAGGCGCAATGTCTAACCACGCCAGTAGAAATGAAGAAAACGTCCTACTCGCTACTGCTCTAGTAGAAGTGAGCACATCAAGTTCCCCTGAAGTCTTGAGGATTCTTATTGATCAAGGGTCACAGATATCCATTATTACTGAAGAAGCTGCAAATCGGCTGGGATTACGACGTCATAGTATCAGAGTACAAATCTCAGGAATTGGTGACGGAGATGGATCGTTTCTGGCCCAATAGCATCCGGATCTCCCGCAATCCAAGTTGTCAGCATGGTCACTCACTATGAAGAAGATAGACAGCTAACCAAGTTCTGGGAAATTGAAGAAATAACCCAAACACAGCCCCTAACAGAAGAAGAGCAAGCATGCGAAGAGATTTTCGAGGAAACCACAACTCGAGACTCTGAGTGTAGATTCATTGTTAGAATCCCATTCAAACAGTCAGCAGATGTATTAGGTCACTCTAAACCAAGAGCCGCAGCAAGATTCAAGAACATTGAGAGAAAGTTACATCAAGATCCCAGTTTACAAGAACAATATTCTGCATTTATGAAAGAATACATAGAGTTGGATCATATGAAGAAAGTCACCCGACATGAAGTGAATCAAGGGAAATATTGCATCCCTCATCAAACAGTCATCAGAGAAGCCAGCACAACAACGCTACTAAGAGTCGTTTTCGACGCATCGTGCAAAAGCTCCACCAACATCAGCCTAAATGACATCATGTACGTCGGCCCAAGACTTCAACAAAACATCGCAGACATACTGCTGCGTTGGAGAAAGCATGAGATTGTGTTCTGCGCAGACATAGAGAAAATGTACAGGCAGATCCGAATTCATCCAGACGATCAACAATTCCAGAGAATATTATGGAGGGAGCATCCACAGCAACCAATGTATGAATACGAACTGACCACTGTAACCTACGGTACAGCCTCAGCACCATATCTAGCCATCAAGACACTACAGAAGCTTGCAATCGAAGAATCAAACAAATTTCCGGCAGCAAGCCAAGCAGCATTGAGAGACTTCTACGTCCATGACATATTATCGGGAGCAGCAGATACAGAATCAGCCCTAGAACTACAAAACCAACTACTAAAAATGCTCAGCCTTGCTGGATTCAACCTGAGAAAATGGTTTAGTAACTCACCGGCATTACTGCAATCAATTCCAGAACAGTTCCGAGAACAGAAAATACAAGAACTACCTCAGGAAGATTTCAAGAAATCTCTGGGCGTACTATGGTCACCAGCAGACGATACCTTCAAATTCCAAGTCAAATTCTCCGAGATACGCGAATTAACAAAACGACAAATTTTGTCAGAAATATCGAAGCTATTCGACCCCTTAGGATGGTTGTCTCCAATCGTAATACAAGCTAAACTCATCATTCAAGACTTATGGTTAAGAAACCTAAGCTGGGATGAGCCTGTAGATGAGGAAATATCCTCAAGATGGATACAGTTTCAGAGCAAAATAAAAGAAGTAGAAAAAATCAAGATTCCGAGGTGGATACATCCGAGAAAAACAAAAATTGAACTCCACGGCTTTTGCGATGCATCAGGAAAAGCCTATGGTGCAGTGATCTACAGTCGGATAGAAAAAGAAGATAAGCAAATTATAACACTGCTGCAAGCAAAATCAAAAGTCGCTCCAGCAAAAAACAGAACAACCCTACCTCGCTTGGAGCTATGTGCAGCAGTCCTACTATCAAAACTAATTCAAAAAACTAAGATAGCACTTCAAATGAGTGATACTCAAACCTTCGCTTGGACCGACTCCATGATCACTCTTGCCTGGATAAAGGGTGACTCTACGAGATGGAAAACCTTTGTGGCAAATAGAGTTTGTGAAATACACAGAAACGCCCCTCAAGTATCCTGGAACCTCGTCAAGTCCCAAGAAAACCCAGCAGACATCATATCCAGGGGATTAGACCCAGACAAACTACAATCAGCTGACCTGTGGTGGAAAGGTCCTCATTGGCTAACATTTCTCCATGAAATCCCCATAACAGACAACATTCCCGACATTCAAGAAGAAGTAAAAGCCACATGTCACAAAATTGAAGTTACGATAAGGAGCGATATATGGGAACGCTTCTCAAACTTGACAAGGATGCTCAGGGTATTATCCTACTGCCGTCGATTCATCAAAAAAGAGGAAAGCCTTACTCTATCCGTTCAAGAAGTTCAAAACACATTGTCGTACATACGAAGCAGATTCTGGATCATCAACGGTAAGCGGGCCGTCAAAGCAGTTATAAATAAGTGCACTGTATGCATCCGTCACAAAGCCGAGACCGCACAGCAACTCATGGGACAACTTCCGAAATCAAGAGTTACACCAGCACCACCATTTACAAACTCAGGAGTGGACTACGCTGGACCGATTCAAGTCAGAGCAACGAAAGGAAGAGGTCACAAATCGTACAAAGGGTATATCGCAGTATTCGTATGCCTAGCAACCAAAGCCATTCACCTAGAAGTAGTCAGTGACATGACAACAGAGGCATTCTTAGCAGCACTTCGACGTTTCACAGCCAGAAGGGGACATTGTGCGAATATGTACAGTGATAACGGAACTACATTTGTTGGAGCAGCACGCCTATTCGAAGATGAAATCACAAAATTGATACAATCACAATCTGTGCAAAATACAATCGTCAACTTAGGAACACAATGGCACTTCATTCCACCTGCAGCCCCACATTTCGGAGGACTATGGGAGGCAGGTGTAAAATCTATGAAGCACCATCTCAAGAGAGTTATTGGAGACGGCACTTTGACCTATGAAGAATTAACAACGTTGGTGTATCAAATCGAAGCATGTTTGAACTCAAGACCACTCTACCCGCTAACAGAAGACACAGATTATTTCAACATCTTGACCCCAGGACACTTTCTCATAGGAAGAGAACTTCTAGCTCCACCAAACCTAGAATCGACAGAACATTTTAACCTATCTCAACGATGGAGACACGTGCAAAAGTTAAAGAAAAATATTTGGAGCGCATGGTGCACAGAATACCTCACCAGACTGCAGCAAAGATACAAATGGAAGAATCAGACCAACAATCTACGAGTAGGAACAATGGTCCTAATCAAAGAAGAAAATATAAACCCAAACCAATGGCCTTTGGGGAGAATTATAGAAACTCATCAAGATGGAGCAATCCGAGTGGTAACAATAAAAAAAGCAGGTGGCTCACCACAAAAAAGACCGATCCACAAGTTAATCCCATTACCGACAGAAGACATACACAATTTACCAACCACCCAAAACCACTCATCAGAGGTACGGAGATCAGACCAACTACGGAACGTAGCATCAACATCAGCAAAATCATATGTATTGTTTTTCCTAGCAGCCATAATTATGATGATTACAACCGCCGCTGCAGAAACAGGGTTTAAAATCAACTATCCACAACATGGTTTTTACTTTGAACACCTTGGATCAGCAAAAATTGATAGAGGGATTTTTAGGATAGAGACAACGTATGCTAAGAACAAAACTGAAACGGAATTATCAGAGGTATCCACAGTCGTCAACCAATTCAAAAATATGTGCAACGAATCCAAGAAGCTCACCGATGAAGTCAAATGCACATCTCTCGTACAACACTTAGAAGAAATGGAAAATCACTCCAAATGGATATTTGCTACCATGGCCGACATTCACCACAGAACTAAGAGAGGACTATTTGGAAAATTTTTGACTGCAGTTTTTGGAGTGAATGACGAAGTATATCAAGATATCGAGGCAATGAACAACAATCAGGAAGAACTCATCAGAGCATCGAACTACCAAACAAAGTTCATGATCTCGGCCCTCACAAAATTCAACGAAACAGAAGCCAGAATCACGAACAAACTACAACATTTCCAGAAACGACTCAACGAAGGAATAGAAGCTATCAACAGCATGCAGGGTTGGTACAAGCAAATAGACACTAATGCCCTTAACATTCACCTATTGAGTGCATACCAAGTAGCTACCAACTTCATCAGCGAAACGAATGAGCACTATGATAAATTTCTGAACATCAACTTCAACAGGGGTACGATATATAACCAAGTTTCACCAGCATATATCAACGCCGTCATTCAAAAATCCAATCGGAAGCTCCCAAACAAACTAAAGATTCTTTCGGCAGCAGTATCCACAAGATTAATCACCAACAACACGCACCTCAAGGTGTGTGGATATTTTCCAATAGTTGACGTGACAGAATTCACCCTATTGAGCAACACCGATTCCACTCAGAATTGAGAATGAAACATACTGGGCGTTGGACCTCCACGATGATTACACCGCCGTGGACTACAACAGTCAAACATACTTTCAGCTCCATGAAAGCGACCTCCAACAGTGCATGCAGCCCTACCCACACCAGCTCATCTGTTCTCCAGTTTCTGTTAGAAACATTGAAGCTAATCCGTCATCGACGAAATTTAGGAATGACCGCAACCCAGACGTTGCCATATACAACAACACAGGCTAAAAGGCATCCTCTGGAAACGACTATGTACAACGAATACATGGGTGTTCATCGCAGGATCGTCTACAACAATAGCGGTGATATGCAACGGCGAGCGGGAAGAGGTAGGAATAAACACAACGGGAATAATTCAAATTTCTCAAGATTGCACCATCCAGACAAAACAGAACATTCTAACTCCCATAAGAAGCGCAATCGTTCCAGTGCTAGGCAGCTATGTAAAAGCTGTACCCATAATCTTCAATGGTACTCTCCACAAACATCCACCGTCAGATATAGCCACCGAGCCTGTGTTTAGAGAATCCGATAGTTTTGGAGACTTCGTAAGAGAAGAAGAGGACCTCGGTGATCGACTTCATAACAAAGTATGGCGCAGTATTGATCACCACTCCGCAGCCACTAGCAGCATCACCACCATAGTCATCATTATACTAGTGATTGCAGGATGGCAAACAACAAAACTTATCAACAGAAGGCGTCAAAAGCAGACAAGAGACCAACACCAAGACCAAAAAGAAGAGATAGAGCTAATGTCTCTGCATTCTTCCAGTCTGGAGAGGCGGCAGAATGTTTAATTAGAACAATTAAACAGTGATTAACCTTCGCCGGCGTAATTTGACCGACTTCGTATATTAATATTTTATTCAATATCACGGTCAGCTTGCTATATGAGATTTTAGTTAGTCACAATGTTTGGGTAATATAAAAATATCCAAACATTGTAAGTTGCATTCCAGCATGCATTTAAATAATTACGGTCACAGTGTTTTATAATTTTGCAGTTTTTGTCACGATTAGTTTATCAAAATTCAATATAAAAAGGGATGTAAGATTCGAAATAAATCAGTATTCATCTAGCATCAAAAGGTGTTTTACTCAAATCCTTTCCTGTGCCCAAGCCTTCTTGGCCACCGCAAAGAGTGAGGCTGCTCTTTCACAGAAAACGATACAATCGTCCCGCTGCTCAACCAAGCCGAGTTGGGCAAGCGTAATCTGCGAGCTCAGCTTGCACATGGTGAGAGAGTGATATTATATACTTGGTTCATGTTCGTTCTTTGGAATTGTTACTACATTTTTGCAAATGGAGTTACTAAGGATCCTGTTTCATAGTTTATGTTAGCTTGTAACATTTCAGCATTATCAAGTCAAAGATGTTATGAAATTTAAATAAATAAAATTTCAAAGGTTTCCTATTAGGTAGATTAAAAAATTTTGAAGCGGAAATTTGGGCACTGTATTGATGCGCTGATTATTGGAAAATAATTGAAACGATGAATGGCTCGTAGCTTATGTGATTTGGAAAGAATTTTTGGGCTAAGTCGGGGTCTATGAACGACTTGGTGGAGCAACTATCGAAGAAATTGCATTCAGGAAAGACGATATAGGACAGATTACTTGCGTTGACGTTATTGAATGAAATTATTGCAGGTGATTCTAGGGAGCAGGGTTTGTTGGCTGGATTTCCTGAAAATTTGATTGTTCTGAAGTACCAGCTGTGTCGTATTCTACGAGTTCAGTGGTTTGGAATTCATTGTTTGAACCGGTATAATTATCAGGATAACTATGACTTTGTTGAGGGTCAACTTCGGCCCTCGTAGTAATATGATTCTTGATCATTTTCGGTGTAAGACAGGTCAGAGATGTTAGTCGTATTTGTATTATATAACTCCTCTAAGATAAAGTTACGTGGTTGCGTAACTTGGAAATAATTATTTCAAGAAGTTTGTGGTGCATTGGTAGCAGAACAGGTCTGTCTTGTCGTTGTAGACATTGGGGTAGGTCTGGGAAAATTTTTGTTTTGTCCTCGTTTAAATACATTTGTCTGATTTTTATTTTTGAAAACCTGTGCATTAGTTGGAAATTTTTGTTGGATTTTATTATAATCCTGTCTCACTTGAATAGGTTGAGATTTTTGTTGAGTGAACGTGTTATTTGGTGTATTAGCATTAAAGGTGTTGGAATGATTGTATCTTTGTTGTGTATTTTGTTTGAAATGATGTGAGGGTTATTTTTGTTGAGTTGTGAACTGTAGGGTCTTTGGGACGCATACACCTAATTATTGTTCCCAATGGTTCCCTTAAGCCGGATAAGAAAGTTTTAAGGGCAAGATCATTGTATAGGTTTCGCTTTAAATTTTTCGCATTTTGGTCAACTTCGTGACTATTTACATAAGAATAAAGTAGGTTTAATATATGCATAACCCTGTCATATTACTAACTAGGTTTTTCTGTGTTTTGTTGTCTCAACATTACGAGATCTCTGTTTAAACATGGTTCGTCCCTTTGATCTGCGAAATGCCTGTTCAATGTTTGTTTCAAATTATCCCAAGCTGTGACATTTTCTGTACCTAGGATCAATTTTGCGTTTCCAGTTAGTTTTCCGATGATGCAATTTATGAAGTAAATATTTTGGAAATGGTTTGGATGATTTGCATCATAGAAATTATCAATTAAACGTTAGCATACTGCCAAATATCTATTCAGATCGTTAGGGTTACCATCGAATTCTGGTACGCAATTCAAGTACTCAGGTTTAAATTGAGCCATATAGTTACTTGCATCACAGTTTATCTTATATCAATAATATTTGAACTTAAATTATTTTGATTATTAGTGCTTGTATCAGTATCTGCAGCACTGTTATTTAATGCTTGATTAATATTTCTTATAAACTCTTCTGTATCAGAATTCATCAATATCAGACATTAAGGAAATTACAAACTGCACATTGCACTTACATGAAAATTATTCCGTAGAGCAACATTTATAAGGTCAAGAATTTCTGGTAGGCTATGTTTATCCTTCCGAATCAATCCTGGTCCTCAGGAGTATTGGCTATTTTGGTGCAATACTCCGATAGCTTGAAAGTGGTTCTTTGGTTTTCGATTTCGTAAAGCCGCAAACACTTTATACGATTCTTACACAAGGGTGTAGATTCGAGTTCCCGGTTAGTCCGATTTCCGAAAAGATCGTAAACCAGTCCCAAAAACAAAAATCCTACCAACTGCGCCATTTATCAATCCGTAAGCCGATAACGACTTGTTGAAAAAAATTATTCACTAATTTACGATGCAGTACTTTCGCGTTACGCGTTACAAAGGTTAAAAATAAGAAATATAATTAGAATTCAACTGACTAACTATTCTAGGCGAGCAGCGATATTTATATTATGGAAAAGCGAATTAAGCAGATTATGTGTATGGTCAGCAAATAGGGCTGACATTACTTAGGCAAAAAAACTATAATAGTTACCTTCTATTTAATCTCGTAGCCAATCCAATTGTGACATGCCAAAAAAAAATATATAAAATTTAAATATAATTATTTTAAATTTAATTTAATAATTGAACTTTGTTCATATGTATATTAATTTCATAATCAACAGAACGGAAAATCCAAATACAATATAACGGTTTTTAAATAATTGCAGAATTAATAAATCGCTGACAATAATGCAATTTTCTATGCGATATAATATTATGAGAATCATGAACTATTAATGTTTTCATTAAAATTATTAATTCATATTCCTGAAACATACCTGTTTTTAGTAAGTGAATTTAATTTGAATTAAATATAATGTGTGACAATACATAAAAAATAATTATTTCAGACCAAAAAAAATACATATTTCATGACATTTTTCAATAAACCACCTAGCTAAAATTTATATCTATAAGTATTTCATTCAAATCTCGTTTAAATTTCATTAAAATTAAATTCTCTTCCAGGAGCTATATCCAAGAAGCCGTTTTCTAACACGATTTAATTTCTATGAAAATTTTTCATTTATACGCGACCATCTCTGAGATATTGAAGTACTCACTTAAGTTATTCATGAAACCATTATCTCTTTTATTCTCCCAACTAGACGAAATATTGCCCTTTGGAGTTATTAGGAGAGATAATAAGAATAAATAGAGATGAAAGTTTTATCTAGAATTATTTTTTTTTAATAGAAATAAGATAATTTGCTCAAATAATACTATATACAAAATTATTTCTCACAAAAGTCAATAGGCTGGTATGTAATTTGCAATAAAAGATGTTCTAATAGGTCCCTGATTCTTTTTTTTTTTTTTTTTTTTTTGTCAGGCAGAATTGCTATGTCGATGGTCAAAAGGGTACAAAGGAGCTCCCAAGGGTAATTATATTTTTTTAAAGCATTGGAACATGGATAATCGTGAAAAGATGTGCGAAGCAAAACTAAAAAGCTTTTATTATTAGCAATTCCCATTTTCACATTACATATTTACAAAAATTGTCTATGTCTTTCATGTAAAACTTTTATTCCAAGCACGTAAACTTTATAAGAGAGAAAAGTTTTTCTCTGATATTGTAAAACTCGAAAAACATAATCAAACTTTTGTATCATTGTTGTAAATTTTAAGCATAGGAAAAGAAAAAGGTGGTAACTTTAATTTTATTTTGAAGATCTCGGACGTGATGTCAATACGTACCTTTAGGAAAATGTTTATACGTCACGATGTGCCCGAGCCAAACATAATTAAAACTTTTTTTTGTATATTGATGTTTGTTAAAAGTTTTCCTGCAAAACAACGAAACAGAGAAAATTTTATTATTAACGTATTGTTTGTCTACTTCAAAAGGGAAAAACAAGTAATTTTATATACGTTACATGTGTATTTAGTTGAAATAAAATTCTCTATTTGGATCCATCAGATAATAATCCAAGTTACTAAAGTGAGTCTGAAATCAAATAATTTCATTAAATAATCCAGAGTGATAATTGCACTATTAGATAAAAGTTTCAAGAAACTGCTGCCACTCAATTTTCTGGATAGTAGGTATAAAGTTATCGCATATTCCACGATTAGGTTTTTGAGACAAAAATTGATAATACAGTGTGCACCATAAAGTTGGGTACATATGGGAAAATTCTTAGTTATTCCTTTTTTCAAAAAACTTTTTTTGGGGATCGTTAGGGTATGTTCGATAACCAAAAAGTCGATTATGACACATGTGATGCGATTATCGAAATCGGGAATTTTGGAAAAAGTTGATATTGATGTCGAAAAACGGGTAAATTTGGCAAGATATGAAAAAACTTTATAAGAAAAAGTTGTTCAGAATCCGAAAAGAACAAATCAGAAAAAAAAAAAACTACTTATTTTGCCCATACCATTAAATGAAAAATCGAAAATATTAATTTTATTTCAAAAATGGCTTTATTCAACTAAACTACATAAGTTTGTAACGGAGTTACCAAATTTTTTCCGAAAATGTGTGCGCCTCTGACTTCAATTTAATTAATTAATTGACTTTAATTCAACTATTTGCTCTAGGTAATTTTCGGTCAATCCCGCGGTAATGATTTTACCTGATTATCTTATTTTTAATTATTTGTGTAACTAAAGCCACACAACTTTTCTTTGATTTTAAGAAGAAGCGCGGCTTTCTTGAATTTCTACGAAATATTATTCATTTCTCAATATATTATTTTACGCGTGACCTCGGTGCAAATAGCAGTTTGGACGGTTGCACGCTCGAGGCTGCAGCGCTGGCTTTGGACCTAAGGAAGCCGAAGCGCGCACCATGGTATTTTCTCCCACGAAGCTTGCCCTTCCATCGTCGAGCGTTTTCCTTACAAACGAACGGCGTTGGGTTAAGGGTTAAGGCAGTCTGGCCCGAGTCCACCAACTAAGTAGGCGCTTCCGACTTCCACCGAATACCGAGGTAGGCCTTCTCTCCGAAATACCGACTGGTACCTGTTTCACCGCAACGTGATAAATTCATGTCTGTATCCGAAATGTCTTACATAAGGTGTGAAACGGGTACATCAGTATTCGAAACAGTTAAAACCGTTGAGATCTAACCGCTATTGTATTGCATGAGCGCTTCCTATTTTCTGTTGCTCACCGCTTGCTTGACCGCTTCTTATTTTCTGTTACTCACCGCTTGCTTATAAACCGCCCGTTATCATTAATCTATACGCACGCATACATACACATTTTCACTCTCTCCATTGCACGCCCGCTTCATCCACTCTAATCACTCTGCTTAAGGAATGTTTGATTTTACTGTGGGAATTGCCTTATTTATAGTTATAAATTTATAGCAATAAATACCAGAACTTAATAGTGATTTCATGTGTCTTCTTTTGGAGTTTTCTGGAGGATTTACAGGAGGTATAGAAGGAATAACTTCCAGCATCTGATTCGACTCCTGATCTCCACTGTAACAAGCTACCTGGTACACGTGGGCCCTCAACCACAATAATCCTGAGGGTGGCGCCCGAGATAACCGTTAAAGCAAGAAAAGGAGAAACCGAAAGGGCGCTACAAGTTTGATATCAAACGAATCGATTGTTTTGCGAAATACATACTTGAAGGTCATAAATTAGAAAATACCGTCCGGTCGTGTCGCTATAACTGTACCCACGTCCCTTTTTGCACATTTTCTGGTCATCAGAAAAATAACATGACATGTGTCATAATCGAATTTTGGTTATCGAACATGCCCTAACGATCCCCAAAAAAAGTTTTTTGAAAAAAGGATAATTAAGAATTTTCCCATATGTACCCAACTTCATGGCGCACACTGTAGATAATATTTCTATTTTTACACAAGACATGTTACAGTTTGAAACAATCTTCAAGTCAGTTTATACGTTTAGCTTGTAGAAATTCTTCCAGGAAAAATAGTCAAACAAGAATAATCCGTACCTATCTCCCCAAAATCCCTCCTAAATTATACACCATTTAGGAAATTGACTATTTCCGTGTATTACCATAGAACAAAGACACTATTACTAAGATATCCGGGGTACATGCATGTAAGCAACAAATGATAATTAGCAGCTACCGGATATAATGCCGAGTAATTGCGTTTCGGGCTTTATTGCAACAATAGTAGGATGAACTTTATATGGAAGGTAAATTTAATGCACAACCTTGACTTTATATGGTACATTACAGTCACGGCAAAGTAATTAATTCGAACTAATTAGAAAATAAAGTGGATTATATAGAATGCAAATCCTGGATCTAAAAATTGAACAAAAAGAATTTGTAATACCTATCTCAAGATTAGGTTCTCTTTCCTGAGAATTTTCTATGTTCATATGAAGTCGGCCTGATCAAATTCAATTCAACTGAACAAAGCCGAGTTCTTATATGCGTATATCCTATTCTAATCTTTGAGTCGGTAAATTTTTCATTTTTCGTCTTTAGCTTTCTTCCTGCAATATAAAATGTAAATGCGATGATTTTTGGAATCCCCCACATAAAATATCCGAAATCGAATTTCCGGTGAAGCGCATTTGGAAAACAATGGCGTGCGCGAATCATAAACATTTTTCCAATTCTCTATAATCGGGAGGAGAAGCCGGGAACAAGGAAAACGTCCCCGAGATATCCATTCAATTCAACGCAGGCATTTATTTCAATAAAAATGACGTAAGGGTACGTCGTGCGACCTCAAAAGCCTTCGCCACTTTTTGTTCTCATATCGTTTCAGATCATAAAAGGCTTTTTGGTTATGTTATCGAATGTAGAACGTCGATTTTATAGTAGATGAAAATATAAATTAATGATGTGAAAGAACATGTTTCGAGTATCTGCTTTGTGTTTGAGTTGAAGGATATTATTTCTCAAAAATATATTGGAGATACATTTTCTGAAAACATATTAAAGCTAATAAATGAATATAATAAAATAAAATAGTGTGAGCATATGGGTTATGTGTAACAGGATTACATTATGCCAGATCTTGACAACATTATCTGAAATAATTAAATTTCTCAATTTTTATAATTTGCTAATAAAATAAAATTCAATCTTCTTTACATTAATAGTGATTGAAGATAAAAATGATTTTCTAAGATAAAAAGAAAAATTTCTACTCATTGAACTTGTGATCAAAATAAACCAAAAGCCTTCTTGGAAATTCCATGTTAAACACAGACCCAACGAGTCAACATTTTTTTATCTGACCATGGAATCTCGTAAATGGGATTTTTTTTTATATGTATCACACATACAAGCAATATTTCAAAGATATTTTCCGTGAATGATTTCATTCATCTAAAATAACAAAGAACGGTTTGGTCTCATTCCTACAAAAAAGCAAACTGGTTTCATGTATAAATCAAATGAAAATGTATAGTTTTTTATTTCAAGGGAAAGAAAATCATTATTTGCGTTTTAGATGTTAGGTTTTACCAACTTTCCGGTAGGTAAAATTTGTTTACCGTTGGGAAAAGCAACTTTTAGTTTCGGTTAAACTGTTTGCACTTCCGTTAAGCAGTTTTTAATGGAGCTTAGAGTTTCTATACTAGGTTGTTGTCACCAATTATTGAGATTAAAGTGTTCGAAATATTATACTAACTTTAATAAATCTAACATTTAAAATGATTATGCACTTAATTTTACCTCGAATTTTAGTTTCATAAATCTCAAGCACAATACAATAATGTAAAAAATCATGAATATATTACATACCAAAGTTGTCGCGTTGTTTTCCAAGAACAAATAAGTTTCATTGCAAACGTATCTAATATCCCAGGAAACTACTAAGTTGTTATCTCATACGACTTGGTATTATATTACTTTACCTTACTATCGATGACTTAACGGAGAAAATTTTTGATCAACTACAAAAAGAAATTACTTTGAAATTTACATGGAACATAAACACAAACTTCCTCCAGGCACAATTTTCTGGAGAGTTCTCTCTTGTTTATTTAGCAAACGCCGTTCATTAAAAGTTCATAGGGGAAATGACGAAGCAGAGAAATGTTTCAAGCTCTATTTAACGTGTAATTTATGTTGAATGCAGTTGAGTTTGAATGTGAGAAACAAAGTAAATTAAAAAAATATGCTGTTTGTTCAGTAAGTCGGAAACTAAGAATTTTTCAATTGAAACCTGATAGAATTCCGCTTTCTTCTAAATAATTCATCAGTATGTACCCTTATCGTCCAAATTAGAGCCCGCTAAATAACTAAATTTTCCAAAATCCTCTGTAATGTAAATGTGCTGCATATTAGCATGTCAACCAATCAAATTGATTTAATTATCACTCCTAAATATGTATGTAATCAATTCTCCCGCTGTATCATTAATTACCCATTGACAGGGTTAATGACTTTATATGCCAGCTTAATGTGGAATTACTGGCGGCTTCGTGAATTTTCCTGAGACAAATATCCTATTATCAAAGATACGTTTAATTATTTCAAAAGCATGCTTATCTAATTAAATAATTGTATTAACTGATTTGAAGAGATTTTCTTAATAGTTCCCTAACCTACCTAATAACATTTAGCTTCACGTTTGAAATCATAGTATGGAACATTGTGTAGTGTGAAATAAAAAGGAAATGTATATAACACCATGATAAATTATGAAAATATCGTACCATGTAATGGCATGTTGAAATGGAGATCGAAATGTAAATCGTATAGCTTGAATGAAACACATTGTACTGACTGTACAAATGTTTTATCGATACAATATTACATGGAAAAGTTTTGTCCGACATCGCAGTGAATGTAGTGAGAAATCCAAACAATGGGTGAAGCAGCATTGTCTCTTGCTCTGTTCTCTCGCTCCTTCATGCGGACCATCTTTTCGGTCTGTGTCTGCGTCGCTGTTCTTCAAAAGTTTTTGGTCCATTGTAGACTTCTCCGTACTCGACGCCATGAGGGCCTATCATTTGCCGTTATCTTCCAGCTAGTATCGATGCGACAGTCTACCATATTCGTCCTAAGAACATCCTTGTACCGTTTTTGTTGACCTCCCTAGTTTAGATTTCCCTTTTTCAGTTGACTGTGGGGAATCTGTCGTGGAAGATGTGTTTTGGGCATGCGAACGACGTGACTTGTCCAGCGAAGATTGTGCTTGATGATGAGTACTTCGTGCTAGTTGTTGTAGCCTCCTTTGAAACACTAATGTTCGTTCGTCGGTCCTGCCATTTAATCCGTAATCCGTAGGATCTTTCTCAGGCTGGTGGTATTTTTCTAGGCTTTCTATAAGTCTTTTGTAGGTGTTTGTAGTTTCGCAGCCATATGTGACATTACAATTGCATTGTAGACGCGAAGTTAGGTATCAGCACTGAAGTCGTGATTGTTGAAGACTGGATTTTAGCGTCAATGGTTGCATTCGCTGACAGATGGCACCCAAGGTATGGATAGTATTTCAGGTTCTGCATAGAATGGTCATTTAAAATTATATTTGTGTCTTGGGGAATAGTATCTAGAGCGGGTTGGAGCAGAATCTGAGTCTTGTTAAAGTTGACCTCTAGGATGATTCTCCTGTATGCCTGATGTTCTTCCTCTTTATTGGCCATCACGATGTTATCATCCGTATATTGAAGTTCAATTATCGTGTTACGATAAATTAATCGTTTTCGTAACATGTTCCATTTCTTCTTATTTTAATTATAAATTTATATTTCCGCCATTCCAGAATCAGCATAATAATTCATAACCTAAGTCATTTGAAAAGTATCTTCTTAATTAACTCAATATACCTAATATCAGTATTGCCATCTATCCATAAATGAAATGAGCGTTGAAATGCAAATATCTCTTACTGATAAAAGTACTAACATACCGCTATCTAGTACATAATAAATTTATTTTAAAATTGTGGTAGGTTTCTTTAACTATTTTTCATTGATATTTTTATTTGGAGAAATTATGTTCTTCCTGCTTTCAGCAAATAAATGCATTTCTGTCTTTCTCTAACTTCTGATTCTGAAATGATTATTTTTAAATTGATGACCTAATTAATTAGTGGTTTTGTCCTTCTAATATAACCCTTATTTAAATCATTGAAAGTACCCTGCCCAAAGTATACGGAGATTGTGTTTATGTCAGAATTGGCTGAGTTTTGTATATAATGTAGAATGTAGATCACGCCTTCCTGATTAAAAGTTACTATTGCACCAATCCTGAAAAATGATTCCTTTTTGAGGAAATTAATTTCATAGTATTCATAGGAAGCAAATAAAACGCTTGGACGTTGTAATGAACGTACATACAAATTAGTGGATTATTGCAGAACTTATGGGTGGACCTCTGCGAGACGAGCGCAGCGAGTTCCGCAGCCATCTACTCACCAATATTCTGTTGAACTGTTCAAATAAGACACTCACCTAAAACGTGTAGTTTTTGAACTAATGAGAAAAATTCACAACTGAGTGAATCAGGTTAGTATTGTTCTTAAACAACATATTGGTGAATAGATGGTTGAGTCCACCCATAAGTTCCACAACAATCCTCTCGTTTGTACTTGAATAACTTGTCACAATATACTACTAGTTTGGTAATGTGAACATTACTAATTCCTGTTAAGCCGGCTTCCAACGGCGCGAGACTTGGCGAGCCTGGCTCGCGAATTGTCGAGTCACGCGTCGTGGGAATGGGGAAGCTCGCCGAGCGGCTTGGCGTTCCCGTCGGTTGTCGGTAAAGTGACACGAGTCAAAAGGAACGCGAGCCTGTTTTTTGCTCGACTTGTCCGAGCTTGTGAAACCGTTCCCACACAAAATGCTTGCATTTGCAGTTTTCTCCCAGTGGCGTTGTGTTGTCGAGGTAGGTACTAGTGCATTGTTTTTAAGTTTTCTTTTATCACTTCGATTTTATTTTCAGAATGGAGTGGTCGAACGACTTAGTCTTGGAATTTTTGGAACTGTACGAAGGGGAACCAGCTATCTGGAACCCAAAGGATCCAAAGCATAAAAACAGAAATTTGGTGCACGATAGTTGGAAAAAAATTGAAAACAATTTAAGTGTGAAAGTATCTGTTGCGGATCTTAAAAAGAAAAAAGAAACATTGATGGCAACTTATCGGAAACTTTTGCAAAAAGTGAGAATAAGCAGTGGAACTGGCTCCGGAACTGATGATGTCTATAAACCAGATTGGTTTGCTTTTGAATGCATGCATAAATTTTTACATGGAGTTTACAAACCTAGTAAAACAAAAAATTCAGAGGTATGTATTTTTATTTATATTATAAAAATCGGTTCTTATTAAATATTTTTAAATATTGTTGTGGCCAGACCTGTATAATCATGTAGCATTTTTTGTTTGTCAGTTCCTCGCCTCTTCTCTTTCCTTTTTTTCTTTTTTGTTTATCTATGAGACAAGCGATTTTGACCCTTCTGGTGATAAGCAACACGGTCAGGATTCCCTATGCCTTGAAAGGGATCGATAAAAGCCTAGGTACAAAAAAATTACAATTCTTTATTAGTTTTTGAAGTAGCAATTTGAACTGCACGTTTATGTTTAAAAACGTCATTTTCAAGATTTTTTGGTTTTGATAATTGTATTGGGCTTGTATTCATATTTTTTGGTTCAATTTTCTATGTGAAATAAAGTCCACGTTAATTTGAAAATTGTTACAGCTGTATGCAATGCAACATCCTCTTTAAACTTAACAGCACTTTTTAAAACTGGTCACTTTTAAAAATTTGTATTGCTTAGAATACAAATTTTTTGAAAGTGACCAGTTTCAAAAAGCGCTTTTAAGTTAAAAGAGGATGTTTCATACAGCTATATGTGTTTTATTTGTTTTGAATATGAACTAAACAATCACGAACAAAACTGAAAAGTTTTGTACAAATATCCGTTAACCAATTTTGTTGTAATTTGGCAGCCTTTATTTGTATAAGGTCATTTTAACCTTTATTGACAAAAAATATACGACACGGAAATTTTTGTTAATTTTTTTTATATTTATTTATATTTTCAAAAATATTCAATAAGCCTTTAGTTTTCTCAATTTTAAACATTATGTTGCCATGCTACAGCGCCCTGGCGTGCAAAATATTTTGCATAGCCATCTCTTACTGCTTTGGCATCCTGCCCAGGTCTTCTAGCAACTTGTCGCAGAGGTAAGAAAGAAGTCACATTGTCTTTTTCTGCCCTCCATGAACCAGGAGTTATTTTACCATCAATGTCATTGTCTAAGGAATCTTGCGATAAATACCTTGTGCCTGAGGTTCTGCTTTTACGTAAAAAATTGTGGAGTAGTACACAAGTCATAGTAATTTCTGTCACTTTATGTGGTTCGAGCAGCATTGGTTTTCTGAATATTCTAAAAACAGATGCCAATATTCCAAATACGTTCTCTACAAGTCTGCGTGCCCGCGAAAGGCGATAGTTGAAAATTCTTTTCTGGCTTCCCTTGTCGTGGATTCCGGGATATGGTTTGAACAGGTGAGTCGTCAAAGCAAACGCATCATCCCCCACAAAGACATATGGCAATGGTTCTTCACATAAAGGTAACGGCTCATCTGGAGGCAGCATTAATTGATTTTCATTTAGCTTCTGAAATAGCGTTGTAATTCGAAAAACACCGCCATCACTTATCCTACCTTGGCATTCAATATCAACGTAAATAAAGTCATAATTAGCGTTTACTAATGCCATAAGTACTACGCTAAAATTTCCCTTATAATTGAAAAACTCTGTCCCGCTGTTCATTGGGGATTGGATGACTATGTGCTTGCCGTCTATGGCGCCCAGACAATGAGGGAAATTCCACTTCATCTCAAACCCTTGGGCTATTTGGCGCCATTCATCTGGTGTTTTAGGTAACTAAAAAATTCATCATTATATGAAAATCAGATTCCTCGCAAAAAAGTGTTGAAATTTTTTTTCTCAGTTTCAGATATTAGAGGACATAGAGAATATAAATTCTGAAAATACCAACCAAAACGAGGGTGATCAACCACACGAGGAAGAGAAAAAAGAAAATGATTCCAGTAGAGCTCAGCCTGCTATTATAAATACAGAAAAAGGCAAAAAAAGAAAGGCGGAAACTACAAATAGTACTACTGAAACTCGCATAGAGGAAGCCTACCAAATCCTAAAAAAAGTATCCAAGCCTGAATCAAATACTCTGGATGAATGTTCTCTATATGGTGAATTGTTAGCAACAAAATTGAGATCGTTAGATGCAACCTCTAGAGGACTTGCAATGCTTGAAATCGACCAGTTAATGTTTCGCTTAACGCAGCAGAAAAATTACACATACCAGGGCCCACAATCTAGTACCGCTTATAATTCTTGGTTTGGTCAGTATTCACAGCCCATGAGATACCCATCCACAGCATCATATTATTATCCTATACCTCAACAGTCACGCTCATCATCAGTCACCTCACAACCTCAGTATTCCCCTCACTATTCCTACCAATCTGACCCAATAACACCTCAAAGTTCTCACCAACAATCACCTCAGCATTCTCACCACCCAGCACCTCAGTATTCTCACCAGCCATCACCTCAATATTCCCACCAGATATCAACTCAGTACTCTCAATCACCAGCGTCTACTCCTTTGGCTTCGCCATTACCCTTATCGGAATCCATAGTTCTATCCAGAAATAACCAATCTCCCACTCAAGAGTCACAAGAAGATTCATGTGAAGCGAACCAGGACCAGGACTTGGATATTGATTTATACATGCTTTCGTCTTAAATTAATTAGGTACATGAATAAGTTATCATTGAAGTTTATTTGAGTTCACATTTGGTATTGAATAATTAAATATACTTACCTTTATTTCATCCTTGAGTTCATTATTCAAAGCACGGCATACGTCTTGCACACATCGAGATACTGTTTGAATAGAAAATTTAAACAAGTATGACAGACTTGTAAAGCTATCTCCGGTAGCCAAAAATCTTAAAGTTACAGCCAGTCTCTCTCGAATAGGTATACTTTCCCTCATATTTGTGTCCATTTTGGCTATAATTGGACCTATTTTATTCAGTAAATATTCAAAGTCTGTTGGTGACATTCTACAGAAATTTTCAAAATAACTTGATGGTTCACGACGTAAGTCGCCTAACATATCTGTGACATTATATCTGCAACAAAAAAAAATATATATTTTAAGGACAGAAAAAAATACAGTGCCAAAGCTACTTAAGGGCGCCTTAATGACATTTGGAATGTGTCAGTTCTGGACTGGCTTACTTGATTTTTTAAAATCCGGTTGGAAACGAAAAAAAAAACCTCTCATCAGAATTGGCTCAAATTTGGCATAAACATTCTTTGATCGATTATCTACAATCCGAATATTTCAATTTTTCGATATTTTGCTAAGAATAATCCATTAACCTATAACCTGAAAAATAGGCAACCGGATATACACTTTTTCATTTTGAGAAAAACGCAAAATATCGAAAAACTAAAATATTCGGATTGTAGATAATCGATCAAAGAATGTTTATTCCAAATTTAAGTCAATTCTCATGTGAGGTTTTTCTTTTCGTTTCCAAAACGGATTTTAAAAAAATCAGATTTCAAGGTCATCAATGCACGCCCCCTCACTTAATGCAATTTTTTTTGAGTTGTTATTATGCAAAATAAATATCTACCTAAAAAACTATAACACACTGCATTTGCTTCAAAAACGAAATCTTCTCTGCTACAGTCTACATCATTTCAACCTCAAATTCGGAAAGCGTAAATTCAAATATGACTTGACTTTTTCCGAATTCGGATTTACTTTTTCCGAAATAAAATGTCACTTTTTCCGAAATTGAGGTTGAAATGGTGCAGATAATTTTGCAAATGATTTACTTACCTACTTCGACTTTTATACAAAGTCGTCATCCACCAGCGTTTTTTTCTTTTTTCTTTTTTTGCTTTTAAATATTCACCGCTCATTACTATAAAAGCTGCAGCACAAGTTGCAATACGCTGCCTTTGTTCTTGTTGGCGTCTCATCATTTTGCTTGATGTTAACTACTCCACTGTTTTCACCAAAATGGCAAATTCGTCGAGCGCGATGTGAAACTTGGCGAGTGCCGTCCAACGCGCCGTGGGAATAGCTATGGCTCGTCGACTTGCCACTTGGCAAGCCGACTTGCCAAGCCATCGGCTTGGCAAGTCCCGCGCCGTTGGAAGCCGGCTTAAAAAGGCAAATTGACAAAAAGTGGATAATCTTACAAATTCTGACTTTATATAATAAGTTATTGTTCAAGTACAAATAAGTGGATTGTTGCGGAACTTATGGGTGGACCTCTGCGGGACGAGCGCAGCGAGTTCCGCAGCCATCTAATTACCAATATACTGTTGAACTGTTCAAGTAAGACATTCACTTGAAACGTGTAATTTTTAAACTAATGAAAATAACGCACATTTGAGTGAGTCAGATTAGTATCGTAATTAAACAACATATTGATGAATAGATGGCTGCGGAACTCGCTGCGCTCATCCCGCAGAGGTCCACCCATAAGTTCCGCAACAATTCACTCATTTGTACTTGAATAATTTGTCACATTATGTTACTAGTTCGGTAAAGTAACATTACTTATTCCTGTTGACAGGCAAATTGACAAAAAGTGAATAATCATAATCTTACAAATTTTGACTTTACATAATAAGTTATTGTTCAAGTACAAATAGGTGGATTATTGCGGAAATTATGGGTGGACCTCTGCGGGACGAGCGCAGCGAGTTCCGCAGCCATCTAATTACCAATATTCTGTTGAACTGTTCAAATAAGACACTCACCTAAAACGTGTAGTTTTTGAACTAATGAGAAAAATTCACAACTGAGTGAATCAGGTTAGTATTGTTCTTAAACAACATATTGGTGAATAGATGGTTGAGTCCACCCATAAGTTCCACAACAATCCTCTCGTTTGTACTTGAATAACTTGTCACAATATACTACTAGTTTGGTAATGTGAACATTACTAATTCCTGTTAAAGGCAAATTGACAAAAAGTGGATAATCTTACAAATTCTGACTTTATATAATAAGTTATTGTTCAAGTACAAATAAGTGGATTGTTGCGGAACTTATGGGTGGACCTCTGCGGGACGAGCGCAGCGAGTTCCGCAGCCATCTAATTACCAATATACTGTTGAACTGTTCAAGTAAGACATTCACTTGAAACGTGTAATTTTTAAACTAATGAAAATAACGCACATTTGAGTGAGTCAGTTTAGTATCGTAATTAAACAACATATTGATGAATAGATGGCTGCGGAACTCGCTGCGCTCATCCCGCAGAGGTCCACCCATAAGTTCCGCAACAATTCACTCATTTGTACTTGAATAATTTGTCACATTATGTTACTAGTTCGGTAAAGTAACATTACTTATTCCTGTTGACAGGCAAATTGACAAAAAGTGAATAATCATAATCTTACAAATTTTGACTTTACATAATAAGTTATTGTTCAAGTACAAATAGGTGGATTATTGCGGAAATTATGGGTGGACCTCTGCGGGACGAGCGCAGCGAGTTCCGCAGCCATCTAATTACCAATATACTGTTGAACTGTTCAAGTAAGACATTCACCTGAAACGTGTAATTTTTAAACTAATGAAAATAACGCACATTTGAGTGAGTCAGTTTAGTATCGTAATTAAACAACATATTGATGAATAGATGGCTGCGGAACTCGCTGCGCTCATCCCGCAGAGGTCCACCCATAAATTCCGCAACAATCCACTCGTTTGTACTTGAATAACTTGTCACATTATGTTACTATTTTGGTAAAGTAACATTACCAATTCCTGTTGAAAGGCACATTGACAAAAAGTGGATAATCTTACAAATTATGACTTTATATGATAAGTTATTGTTCAAGTACATACAATGTAACACAAATAAATAAGCTTGTGGCGCAGTGGTGTGCTACGTATAGTAATTTTTCAGGATTGGTGCAATGGTAACTTTTAATCAGAAAGGCGTAATCTGTATTACATACAAAATTCAGCCAATTCTGACATAAACACAATTTCCGTATACTTTGGGCAGGGTCCTTTGTAAACAATTAAAATAATTCAAGTGTGTTTTTATCTATTCCGATGTAATCAGCGTTGTGTTTCATTAATGTAGTGAATGCGGTATCTTTTGTGTGTGTTTGAGTGATGTCTTCGGATTTGGACTCTATGTCGGGTCTCCGTAGCGAGTAGTCGATTCAAAGCGTGTGCTTAAAATTTTAGTAAACAAATATTTTGGGCAAAAAAATTGTATATCGCAAAATGCCAAGCCATTCAAATAAACAACAAGAAGAAACAATGGAAAACATAGTTCAAGAAAAGATAAGGGAAAAGTTTAGTGGCAGATGGAAGGAAAACTCAATAACAAGAATATGTGAAAAGGTGGAAACGAGTTTTAAGGAGAGGTTTGATAAACGAGAAAAACAAATAGTGAGACTAGAGAGGGAAGTGAGTGGCCTTGAGTATGATATAGAACAATTGAAAATGAATATTGATAAGCTCCAACAATACAGCAGGAAAAATGATATAAGAATTTTTGGATTGCAGGAAAATCGAAACGAAAGTATAGAAGAAGAAACCTTATTCCTTTTTCACACAAAAGTTAGGGGCACAAATTAAAAGGGAAGACATTAGGGAGGTTTATAGAATTGGGAAACACTGGGAGAACCGTGATAGACCAATTATAGTGAAATTTATGGAGGAAAGTTCCAAAAATGAAGTTTTCTACGAGAAAAAGGTACTGGTATAATAATGAGAGAAGATTTAACTAAGGCAAGATTGGGATTTACTAAAGACGGCAATTGAACAGTTTGAAACCAAAAACGTCTGGACACAGGGCGGAAGGGTGTTCGTTTTTGCTCGTGACAGGAAAAATGTTATTAACAGTATCGATGACATTAATGAACTTATTTAATTACTATTGTCTTCTTTTTCTTTTTTAGTTTGGACTTGTGCCACTAACATTCACTACCCCTTTTGATTGTAGTTAATAAGGTTAATACTTAATTTGGTAAAATGTTTCTGTAACATCGAGAAATCATATTTGCTTAAAGTATATTAATCAACTAAAAAATTTAAAAAAAAGCAGCTACGCTTTTTTCTCTACTCTCAAATAGGTACTGTTCTGTTAAACCAGAGTAGTCTAGGTAAATTGTCCAAAAATACGTGCATTGCAAAAAAAATTCCTACCCAAATGAACTTTTCAGGAATGATAGGGGGCGGGTGGGTGATCATAAACCCGAAGATATCACACATTCATCCCTCTGGCGTTTTGCGCTATAGGGGTTGAAAGGGCGCCATTGGCCATTACTTGGTACTTATTGATTTTACAAAAAAATGTTTCAAATAAAAGATGGGCAACATTATTTGATCTACAATGTTTATCTAAAGACTTTTTTGATTCAGGGCCGTCTGTGGTCATAAGGGCCGTCTGTGGTCATAAGGGCCATCTGTGGTCATAAGGGCCGTCTTTTGAAATTTATAATGAAAATAAATTTTTTTAACCAACGTGAAAAAAAATTCTACACATACAACGTTTTTGCTTGATGAAGTTTTTACTCACCCCCTGCAGTTTTTCAATAGGAGTAATTCAAAGTTTTTTTATTTTTTCACAAAAAAAATCTTAATAAAAGTTTTATAAGATTACATTTCCTACAATTTTTCCTTATCAACTTTTTTGTAACTCACCTCCATTCAGCGGGGGGAGACTTCCATTGGGTTGGGTTAAAAAAAATTATTTTCATTATACATTTCAAACGGCCCTTATGACCACAGATGGCCGTAATCAAAAAAGTCTTTAGATAAACAGGTACCAAGTAATCACCAATGGCGCACTTTCAACCCCTATAGCGCAAAACGCCAGAGGGGTGAATGTGTGATATCTTAGGTTTTATGATCATCCACCCGCCCTTATCAACGCTGAAAAATTCATTTGGGTAGGATTTTTTTTTTTTTTGAAAATCGACAATTTTCCTAGACTAAGAGATTGTTCATTTGTCCAAGAATTAATTTTTTTGTTTCGGTTAGGGTATAATAAAAAAAAAACATGAATCGAACCTTGGATGTTTTGGACCAGATAAAAGGTGTTGATGACGTGCAGACAAAATATTTAGATTATATAGAAGAAGTAGATACAATATATAATAATTGTACTTTAGTATGTTTCATATGAATATTAGAAGTATTAAAAAAAAAATTTGACGAACTACTTTTACTATTACAACAGAGTAAGATCGCACATGATTTAATTATATTGAGTGAAACCTGGAAAAACGAATGCAAAAATATCGAAATTTTGAATTATCCATTTTTTTTATAATAATGCGTGTTTTAACAAAAATGATGGTATGATAGTTTATGCTGGCGCCAATGTGGAAATTGATAATTTTGATATATTAAAGCTTAACGGAGTCACTTTCAGTATCTTTGAAATGAAAAAAAAAAAAAAAAATGAGACGGTATATATTTTAGTTACCATTAACCGCCCTCCATCAAGTAACCCTGATCTCTTCATACAGGATTTGAATATTATAATAGAAAACTTGAGATTGCCAAATAGTGCAATAGGTATTGTGACTGGGGATATAAATCTAGATATAGCAGATCAGAATAACAATTTTACTTAGCAGTATCCTAATATTCTAGCTACGAGGGGTTTTGCTTCCCATATAAACAGCCCTACTAGGGTCACCCCGGAAACTAGTACTATAATCTATATATATAAAAATGAATGCCACTTTTCGTTGTAATTTTATAACTCAAGAACGGACTCACCTAGCCACACCAAATGTTTAGGCTTTGTTCGGACTATTTATTAGATGGTTTATGTGAAGTTTGCACAAAATCGGTCGAGCGGTTTTTCATTTATCACATTTTTTGTAATAAATTAATTATTCAATAAATGGAGCATCATTTTGCTGTCAAATTCAAACTTTTTTCAACGTTGACAGTACCAGCATGTTGTTATGTCATTAATGTGGTCATTTCATTACTTATTTTAGTTATTTATGAAAAAAATTTACTAAGCCCGCATACGGCGCCATGTCTTATAACCGATACCAAGTTTATTTTGTATTTTGTATACCGCGCCATCTCTGATACCTGGAACGAAGCTCGGCATTGCAGAAACAGTAGAACAATGCTGTACAGAACTATTCCACTATTCCGATCAGATAGAGTGGTGCAGAAAGAGTAGGTCAGATAGAGTAGTGCAGATAGAGTAGAACAGATGGAGTAGTGCAGTGCATGCAGTGCAGATAGAGTGAAATAGGGCTGCGCTAGAGATTTTTTTTGTTTTCTTTACATTCTTTGAACATTCCTGTGCCTGAGTTTATTTATTTGGTGGTACACTATACAAGAATAATGCCCACAAGCTGCCTAAAAAAGGATGATGTAAAATTTTAATTTTAGGTGCCTTCTGATCCAGAGAGTAAACATTAATTTTCTTCAACCAAAGCCAAATTCACCATCGAAAAAAACTGAATTTAATTCAGCTAATAGATACATTAACACAACATTTAATAGGTATATTTAATAATTCAGAGGCGGTACGAAGTTCGCCGGGTCAGCTAGTAGACCATATATTTACAAAAAACTCGAACACCAGCAAACTCACACCTCAACCTTTTATCTTGAAATTCAACGAAACAGACCATTACGCCACTCTTTTATATATAATTAATGAAAAACCTAGTAATGAAGTCATTAATACCAAAAATATAAACTTATTGAACAAGAATAGGTTATTACAACTGGTACAGAATGAACATTGGACCGACATACTAAATGAAACTAACGCAAACACTGCAGCGACAGAGTCACGTCCTTAATAAGGAAAATAAAAAATTCATACTATAAACTAAAATTTACAGAATCCAGAAAAGATAGATATTAAAAAAGTATGGCAATTGATAAACGAAGCCACAAATGAAAAAAAAAAGTAGGAAGGTAAAATTTCAATAATCATTCTAGAAAATAACGAGGTCATCACTGATAGCCGTCAAATAAGTAACGAATTTAATTCATAGTTTTGCTCAGTTGGTACTAAGCTGGCAGACAAAATTAAAAATAATGCAATAAATTTTCAAAAATAGCCCCTCAGGGAAGTACCAAACTCAATATTTTTATATCCTACAACAGACAATGAAATAATAAATATAGTAAACTTCCTGAAAAATGGAGGTAGCCCTGGTTGGGATGGCATTCTGGGAAGCACTCTGAAACTAATTTTGAATTATATAATAAAACCTGTGAGATGCGGACACAATGTGGCAGGTTTCCGGTAGTTTTTAAAAGGACGATAGTTATTCCAATCCATAAACAAGGCAAGGCTACTAATTTGAATAATGATCGACAGATATCCCTGATAAGTAATGTGGCTAAAATAGCAGAAAAATTTATAAAAAATAGAATTAGTAATCATATTGAAACACACAATATGTTGTCAAATTTGCAGTTTGGTTTCAGAACTGGCAAATCAACTATTGATGCAGTGCATACTCTGGTATCCGTATCCATGGAGCACTTAACAAGTGTCGGAAGCCTCTGGCAATCTATCTGGATTTAGCCAAGGCTCTCGATACAGTCTCACATTGTAACGATAAGTTTATCATTTTCGTAACATGTTTCATTTATTCTAGTTTTCATTATAAAGTTGTATTTTTACCATTTCAGAATCAGAAAAATAATAATTCATAATTTAAGTAATTTAAAAGTATCTACAAAATTTAATCAATGCAATATAATATCAGTACTGCCATCTATCCATAATGAGCATAAAAATGCAAATATCTGTTATTAAAAGAAGGTACCGCCATCTAGTACCTGATAGATTTATTTTTTAAAATATGATTTTTATTATTTCTCATTGACAGTCATTCATATTTTCATTTAAAGAAATTATATTTATCTCACTTCTAGCAAATAGATATATTTCTGTCTTTCTCTAACTTCTGATTCTGAAATAATTGTTTCTAACTTAATGACCTAATTAATTAGTGGTTTTGTTTGCAACATAACCTTTATTTAAATTTTTGTAATTTGTAGACAACATGACAATTAGGCATTCCAACGACCTGTCAAAACTATTCCAAAATGGCGACTGGGGCGAAAGTATATGACAGTACAGAATTTAAAGCTTTTAAAAGTGCATTGTGTGGTTGTTTTGTGACTAAACCCTATTAATTTTTTTATTTTATTGACTTCATAAGGATTTTTTCTAATTAAAAATGCCACAAAGGTGTCTTGTAGTTGATTTTAGAAGGCGTTTCAACAAGGATGATGTCAGGCTGTTTTCAGTGCCCAACCTTTCAAATTTTTCGAATTAAAACGTAAAAATTATTCTGTTCCTGCATCTAAAATAAAGCCATACTCGAAATACTTGTGAGAATCTAAGCTTTTGTAGGCCTTCATTTGCTCTTTGCTGTAAAAACTATGTCAAAATGTAAACAAATGTCAAATAGACATTTTTTAAAACTTATCGTTCGCCCACATTCCGATTATCCCGCATTTAAGTCTTTAAATATTCACTCTGCATCTCGAAAAGTATATTATAACAAAGTAAACTGTAATTAGCTTGAAAATATTCCAAATTAACTCAAGATAAACAAATAAACCTCAAATTTGCCACAGTCGCCATATTGAAAAATCACGTGGTTTGGAGAGCCTAATTAAAATAATTCTAGTAGGTTTTTATCTATTCCCTTCTAATCAACGTGGTGTTTCATTGATTAAGTAAGCACGGTCTTTTGTGTGTGTTAAGTGTTGTCTTCTGATTGTTCGATCTGGTTAATACGCAGTCAAGCATAAAAAACACGAAACTCGTTTTCCTGCAGGGTTCTGCTTCTAAAACGGTCTCTTTTTCTGGCAGTGGCTGAGCAGGCAAGTCAATTTTCATTATTGTAATTTTTTCCTTCAGATTTCTAGATTTTCCCTTAATATTTTTCACAATTTATTTTACCATCAGTGTATACTACCATATCACTGTTGAGTTTTTACCTGATAAATCTTATCTTATCTACTTTTGAAATATAAATATTATATTTTAATTTCTTTTATCTAATTGTGTGCCTCCATTTTGTGATTGGTGGTCGCACGTTTTTCTGAGGTGAGTGAGTCAATTCAGAGTTTTGGGCTATTAAATAGGTACTGCTGCTCTGGTCTTCCGAATCAATTATTAGTGTGGGATTATTGGACCATTTTCTCTAAATAGAGTCGGTGCAAACCAAATGTATGTGTCCATCCCTATCAACTCTTTACTGAATCGAGGCAGAGGCCTGTATAGTCATTTTCTGTTTGACTCCTTCAATTATCTTCTCGAGTAAGAAGAGCGCGGGAGGGCTGAAATTTTAAAATAGAAATCCGGATAGGTTAAAAATTCATTTAAAAAAGTTTTAAGTAAAACATCTCAAGAATTTTGACAATAATTCCGGGATTCAATTAATTTCATCCTCAGCTTTATCTTGTAGTACCTATAGTAGGTACCTCAACTTAATAAGGAAAATTTGTCCAGAGATTTATTTTTTTAAATTTTTATCTGATTCAATTTTTCCTACTTTTTTTAAAATTTTGCCTGTTTTTTGCGACTGCCAGAAAAGCAGCATCCTGCTCAATTATAACGAGCATTTTAATTTAATCTTGTTAAAAAATTATTTAATTTTTTTTAAATATTTTTGAATATGTTTCCAATTTGCAATAATTACTCATAGTTACCTGATTCTGTTGGAAATGAGTATCTGCGCAACAATAGTTTTATAATAAACTACTTTCAATCCAAATCTTCTTTGCAAGACACTCGCTTTTTAACAGAATTCAGGGATTTAGGATTTAATATTCCAAATCTTGGTGAACCTGATACTGCCTTATTCTTTTCTGGGTACCTATTCGACATAAAGATCACTATTTGGAGTCTGGATCAGCTGGAGTGACAATCTATCCTTTTTCCTGGATACAGGAAACAACACGAAGAGCTCTAGTTCACGGAAGTGAAACCCCAACATCCATTGAAGAGCTCCGGATTGGAAAAGGTACATACAGTATCAGTGTGTCACCAGGGCAACCATACTGCTAAATTTTCAAAAGCAATTTGTTACTTGCATTGTTACTTACATTTGCAAATATTTAAATTGTGAAAATAAAATTATGGTTTCTTGTAATTTGAGTGGTTTCATTTGCACATAAAGGGGCTACACGTTATCTTTATTTTTGAATTGCACGACCTATAGGTTCTCTTGTCTTAAGTACAAATAACTATTTTATTTGTAATAACATCAAATATCAACAAACTGCACTTTTATGGATTTCAGGGAGTGTGTGCAGATTTATTCAGGGATTATTTGACGAGTCGTTTACAAAGCGTTTCTATCAACTCAAATAAGGGGACTTAAGAGGAATGAGAATGGAAATTCCTTGGGGTATAGTGATTGGTATGGTATTGTTCAAATAGTATCTGAATGATATGCTGAAGTTGAAATTTCCAGGTTCTGTAATATCCTATGCCGATGGTACAGTTTTATTGTTGAAGATGATACTTGGTAGGAGGCAAAAGTTAAAGGCGAGAAGGGGTTGAATATTATTTTGAGCTGGTTAAACTCCAATGTTTTGTCCTTGAATATGAGTAAGACTAAGTTTATGGCATTTTCTTTAAATAGGGCTGGACAACCACAATTTCAAACAGTTCACACCTGCAGAGAAGTTACAAATTGCACTGCTACATGTAATGCACTTGTTTCCAAAGTTAATGATATAAGATACTTGGGCATACAGATGGACTCTTTCTTAAAATGGGACTGTCACATAGATTTGCTGGTAAAAAAAGGCTTAGTGGTGCTTTTTATAAATTTTATCAGTTGAGAATATTTATGGATGCAAGGGCGCTGAAGTGTGTTTATGTGTCACTGGTGGAATCAATGTTGAATTATGCAGCCCCTTGAAAATAATTCAGAAACATAGTAACAAAGTTATATTGAATAAGCCAAAATCTTACTCAACGGAATTGATTTTTCGGAATACCCCACTTATGGATTTTGATACTATTTACATTATGGCGTCAGTAAATTTTGTTTATAAAAATCAAGGCTTAAGGGAACGTATTAGCCACGGTCAAAATACCAGAGCGGTAACCAGCATGAACTGTCAAACTAAGAAACCAGGTAATTCTCCGTATTCAAGGTTTGTCGACTTAATGGGAATAAAACTCTACAACCTGCTTTCTTCTAGTGTGAAAGATCAAAAAACCTTTGAGCATTTTAAAAAAGTCATATTCAAGTAAATATCGAAAAATCGATGGAATAAATGTATCTTAAGCTGGAGACCTTGGGAAAATAAAAGAAGTAGAGGAAGACCCCAGATGAGGTATGTTGAAGACCTGGATAAGCACGCTGGAACCAGGTAGATGAACATGGCAACAGACAGAGAGGAATGGAGAAGACTGGGGGAGGCCTACGTCCAAAGATGGACTGAAGAAGGCTGAATAGATAGATAGATAGATAGATAGATCGAAAAATTTAAATCTGTAATAGCATGAACCTATTATCAATATCTACTAATATTTTAAGTGTTATTTATTCATTATTAAGTAATAAATAAGGATAGATTCGACAACAACAAAAAAAAAACTGTATAACATTAATCACAAAATTGCGCCGACAAGCTCTATGTAGAGCTTAGGTGCAATACTGTAGGAAAAAAATTGTACTTACTGTTATAATATAACATTTTTGACTTTGAATTTGATTGGTTCAATGGTTGTTACGCAGTTGAGTATAAAAAACACAGGACTGGTTTTCTTCAAGGAAATTGGGTTCTAAAAAGGCCTCTTCTCTGGCAGACAGCTGAACAGGCAAGTCGATTTCCACTTTGTATTTTTTTTTCCTTCAGATTTCTAGATTTTTCCTTAATATTTTTCAACTTATTTCACCATCAGTGTCTACTGTCACTGTTGGGTTTTTATTACCTGATAGGCTTATCTTCTTATTTACCTTTAAAATATAAATATTATATTTTAATTTTTTATCTATTATAAACCTCCATTTGCCTGATAAATTGGTATTGCTGCTTTGATATTTGGATTCAATTGTTAGTGTAGGATTTTTGGACCACTATCTCTAGATAGAGTAGGCGTAAACCAAATTTTTGTGTCCATCCGTATCAACACCTCACTGAATCCAGGCAGAAACTTATCTAGCCATTTATTGTTTGACTCCCTCATTGTCGTCTCAAGAAGGAAAGTGCTGAAAGGGTGAAGTTTTAAGATAGAAATCCGGAGAGGTTAGAAATTCATTTAAAAAGTTTTTATTAAAACATTTTAAGAATTTTGACAGCTCCTTGGATTTAATTTATTTCATCCTCAACTTTATCTTGTAATACCAATAAGGTACTTTACTTAAAAATTTATCTATTTGAGGAAAATCTGGGGGTTTGTTTAATTTTTTTATCTTGTTCGATTTTGCCTATAATTTTTTTTTTTAAATTTTTCCTGTTCAGCACCGCTGCTTGAGAAGCAGCATTTTGCTTGATAACAAGCATTAATATATATTTTTTTGATTACCGCTGTATACCTTTTTATTATTATTTTTTTTTTTCTTTCAACTTGTTTGACCTTTGTTTTGTTTTAATAAAAACATTAAAAAATTAAATTTTCCATATAGCAATAGTTTACTTGGTGATACCTGATTTTGTTGGAGGGTAGTGTCTGCAATTCAATAATAATTACATAACTAATTTCAATTCAAATCTTCTTTGCAAGACTCTCATTTTTTAGTAGAATTCGGGATTTCAATATTGCAGATTTCGGTGAACCTGATACTGTTGAATTTTCTGGGTACCTGTTCCACAAGATCATCATTTGAAGTCTGGATCAGCTGAAGTGACGTCACACCAGTAATCCTTCTTCTTTCCTAAATATAGGAAACAACCTGAAAAGCTCCGGATTGGAGAAGGTACATACCGTATCAGTGTCACCAGAAAAAAACAAATTGGGGCTCGATTCTCGTCTCAGGAAGTAGAGCTCCCCTAAAGAACAAATTTTTCGTCTTTATCATTCTCGTTTACTTCTCGATTACGGTGGCAAGGACAAAACATTCGTTCTATCGGGAAGCTCTACTCCCTGAGACGAGAATTGAGCCCCTGTTAACTTTCAAATTTTAAAAGTAACTTGTTACGTACATTGTTACATACTTACATTGTGAAAATAAAATTATTGTTTGTTGGAATTTGAGTGGTTTCATTTGCACATAAAGGAGCTACACGCTTTATTATTTTTTGTTTTGAACTCCACGACCCTTATTCTCTTGCTCTGAATTACAAATTGTTAAAATTTATTTGTAACAATCGATGTCGTCGATACTTTCGTCTTGGATAGTACTCTCTTTAGGTTGAATAAACCGCCATTAAGTCTGTACAGGATTACCGCTCCTGACGGAAGGTGACCCTCGAAAAGGTGAAGTATGGATCCTATAAATAGAGAAAATGAAGTAGATGCAATAAAAGTCCTGTTTAACGCCTGTAGTTATTTGAAAAGACCCTCGTTTTCCATCGTTGCTTAGGACGGTTGCATTCATATTGTCAACTAGCTGCTTAGGAAAGGAGGACCCGGTATTCAACCTTATTAATTTAATTGCTGATTCGATCGTATTTTTACTGCAATTCAGCAATAAATTGATATAAATTGCGCTGCAAGCCGCAGCAAAGGCAGGCTTAAACCAGTGCACGTACCTCTCGTTGGAAAAGCCCCTCTGGAATTAAGTCTCCCCAGTGCAAGTACCTCTCGTTGGGAAAGCCCCTCTGGGTATCTTCAGCCTTATCGTTGTCCAGTGCAATTACCTCTCGTTGGGAACTCCCCTCTGGACAAGGCATAAGGGTGACGATAAACTAATCTACAGTCCCCCAAGCAGCGTTGACGTGTGGCCCCCTATAAGGACCCCAGTGTTCGAAGGGTCATGCATCTTATAGGATTAGCGTACATGTACGGGCATATTTGGGAAAATATATATCTATATTTTTATATAACCTGAGCGAGTTTCTCTCCATCAACCCCCAAAGCTACAAACCCCCCATGTCACCCCCGTAAAGCGAGCAGTTGTGACAATATTATCATGCGGCAGACGGAATATCTAAATGTATTTTCGCGTACACCCAATCTTGTCAATATCTTCCAAAGAGTTTCTCTGTTGACCGAATCAAATGCTTCCACTTAGTCTATGAAGGCCATGTATATAGGGCGATTTTGTTCTCTGGATTTCTCTTGCATTAGTCTTGCACTAAAAATCATGTCAGCTGTACCTCGGTTGGATCTAAAGCCACAAAGTGTCTCTCGAGTCTCGGATGTTCTATTCGGCACTTGGGATCAGACGAGTTGATAATATCTTGGCAAGTATCTTTCCCGCAACCAAAAGATATTCGTCCATAGTTTTCAAATTGCGCCTTGTCTCCCTTTTCAAAAATTGCAACTATAGAGGCATCTCTTAGTTCGGCAGATATGATCTCAGTAATCCATATTTTACTTATTGAGATGTGGGTCTCGGCACTTAGTGTGGAGCCTCCTTGTTTAAAGAATTTAGCAGGAATGCCGTCAGTACCAGCTGACTTGTTGTAACTAACAATAATTATTATTATTGATTAACCGGCAGCTGAACTAGATATTAAACTGATAAACTGGTCCTTAGTTGCAGTCTTAACTACCTACATAGAACATTTAAATTTTAACTTTGACATAATTGTTATTGGATCATCATATTGTGTGGTATAACTAAAGAAAATAAATTGCCCTAAAATATTACCATCGATTCAAATGATGTAATTGTTTTTTTTTTATTATGTTACATATTATCTTATTATTGCTCGATTTTCATTTGACTATTATTTCATTCAATTTCTTTCAGCAGAAACAAATTTTAAAATGAAATATTATTCAAAAGGTTTTCAACTGAAAGAGAACAAGTTTTGACAACGTAAAAACTAATATTTTAAAAAGACAATTTAATTTGGTTTTACTCACTGTGTATTTTTTTCATTTATTCAACGATGAGTTTTCAGTCATAGCATTGTTCGAAATGAAAGTACTACAACTAGCTCTTGAAAGTTTATTTGAATTTTTGAAATTTGCCTGTACACAATAATAAAATTTTAAAATAGGTTTTAAAGTAAATAAAAAGTTACGATACAAACAATTTAACGAGCAAGTACTCTAATCACATTTATGTTTCCTGTTTCATTGTGGGTTAGTCTTTCGAAAGTTGTTCACCTAAAAAGTTAAATATTATGTGGAAGAAACTATTTCCACCTGACGGTAAGAAATATGATTAAATAGTTACCAAACATTTTTAATGATTTTTAAGTTTTAGATTTTGAATTAGTTCCAGACATTTATTTATTTGTAATTAGGATTCCTCTCAATTTGAAAATCTTTCCATGGATTTTTCTTCTAAATAACGTTTTTGTAATGTCTGATTTATTTTTGTTTTTTAAATTGGGACTCCCAGCTAAGGCAATTCTAGAATATGGCTTGTTACCAGTTATTCAACTTTATGTTAGTACTAATAATATAAGTAACCATGTAATGCAGTATATTATTCCAGACAAATTTAAGTATTCTTGCAATACTTAAAACCAAAAAAGAAATTTTGAAAATAGTCAAGATCAACAAACAAACCCGATGGCCGATGATAAATTTGAAAAGCTCTATAAAAGAACGAATTTATTACCAAGCAAAACAACTCAGGATTGTGTTTTATTCTATGGTAATATTAATAGTAGCTTATATGTGCGCCTTACCTAATGCAATAAATAGTGACCTAAATATAAAGTATGCAATAAAACATTTCCCAATGGCGATTTCTTCAGTTTGGGTAATAATATGGTGGTGCAATAGTATATTTGTATCAAGCTGTGTCATTTTGTCGATGTTTTCTTTATTTTATATCAACTTCGAGTGGACCGTACAAATTCAAATTTTAAATGCATACTTAAGGGGTATATTTAAAGGTAACGAATCACCAATTACATTAAATGAGAATGAAAATTATCAAAAAATGGTGAGGCAGATTTTGATAAAAGTACTAATACGACAAAACGAAATTCAAGAGTGAGCTTTTTATTAAATATGTTTTTCTATATATGATTTGATTTTTTTTTCAGACAATATGTCCAATTAAGCCAATCCGCTTCATCTGAAGCACTTAAACTTTTATTGGGGAATGTAGGTTTCACTAGTTTTACAATATTCTCTTACTTGAAGGTACAATAACCATTGCAAAATTTCACTTTGCTAATAAATTTAATTTTTTTAGGGCTTTTTGCCTTTAGGATTACTTATAATACATTTTCTAGTATTTTCATCGGTTTTTACTTATGTTTGTTTTGTTGGTCAGCAATATGAAGACAAGGTAACATGTACAGGTAATAACTTGAAGCGTTTATTAATTAAATCTTATGGATTTAGTGGCGCGAATTTGCTACTATACTTTATGAACTTCCATGGTATAATTTCAATTTGAAAAATAAAAAATTGTATCTAATAATACTAATAGGACAGTCGAAAGTTACAAGAATTACCATTTGGAATGATGTCGCTCAAAATTACGAGTTATTTTTAAAGGTAAATATTTTCTATGATTCTTTTGTATCTGAAACACCATTTATAATAAATTTTAAATTTTCAGGTTTGGACAGCTCTATACAAAATAGTGAATTTCTTTCTTAATGTGAAGGGATCAACCAATTAACTACAAATCTCTAGTAAATAAAATAAATTTATCTTATCTTTCTGATATTGTTCCTTCTCTTTGGCATGTATTGAAGAATTTGAAAACTTCTTTTTTTTGTTGTCCTATTCTTTCATCATTTATGCGAGTATGATATCTTCGTTAGGAGCTTTATCGTTTTTCTGGTTTGATGTCAGGTATTTTTTCAGAGAAGACATTTTTCTTGCAATTTTTGGATTTTTGTCTTCTTCAATGTCGTCATTGGTGATCTTTATTTTGTTTGCATAGGAATTTTTTTGTTTCTGTGTTATTTTTTTTATTTTTGTTTTTCAATTTTAATATTTTTCTCTCTGCCCTGTTTCGTAGAAAAGGGCAAAAACGGTGTCCCAATTCCTGAATCAGTTATAAGTAGGGTTTAGGCACAAGTATATATTCCTCTTGGAAAATCTACGATGATGTCAGTATATATATATTTGTGTCACGTACCTATCGGAGAGTCTTTTAAATAAAGATTAAGGAAGCACAAACCCCCTCGAATGGCAACGTCATAAATTTCCCATTAGATTTTACATATTTTGAAGAAAATCTCATCATAAAACGTATTTTTTTTTTTTTTCGAAAACCCAAATTGTTTTATAAAGGCTTACGTTTTACCACAAGTTCTTTAAAAAGCGAAAAGAGTTTTAATTACTTTTCATATAGGCGACGCTTTGGTTATAAATATTCACGGACCGTTATCCCTGCCCCCGAGGATCTATTAAGCAACTTAATTTTTTTAATTAAAACTTTAAAAACTGTTAATAAGATTTCTTTTAAAAATCTAATTAAGGTCTAAATGCTGTTATAGGTTAATCCAGAAACAGATACACATAGAGCATTATTTAGAATGCGTACTATACTCTGTCCAATGAACCTACGGAGTATAACAAAGTCAAAATGGCGGTCAGGTTTACACTGAATACTGATTTAGGTATGCCATTTATTTATTTCAAAATCTTTAAAAAAATCACTCTACAGTGTAAAGTGGGCTGATAAATGACCAATACTAACGAATCTTTTTGTGTCTACTCAATGTTGTCACCAGCCTTGGATGCAATGAGTCAGCATTAACTTTTAAATGCTTATCAGATCGACCAACTACCTTTTAATCAAATAGACTATCTACAGTGTAAATTATTAATTGACATAGGAAGTCATGCTTCTTTAATAAGACCCTCAATAGCAGAAAAATATTTTTCATTTTCTATAAATGTATGGGTACATGAAAAACCCAAAGAGAAATCTATGTCCAAATTTTACAAGAATATAATATTCAAAACAACATTGAAATGATAATGTATAATTTATATGATTATTTTGATGGAATTATTGAAATGAAAGCATTACAAGGAAATAATTTAAATATAGATCTTTCTGATACCAAAACAACAATTCCGTTTCAATATAGAACAGATTTCGAGAATCAGAATTTTGAGATTCCAAGCATCTCGATCAAGTATGTATGTTAGCTGATGGCGTTGAAATTCTTACACCTTCAATGAAAAATTAAACATATTATATTCCCTTGACAATCGCAACAGTCATGAATGAGATGGTGCCTCTAGAAGTACACAACTTAATGAATAAGCATAGAGTCACTGCGTATCAGTCATTCAAACTCAGAGGTATTTGATGCTTTAAAACATATAATTAAAGCTTTTCCTAAAATTTTCCATAAGCCAAATGAAAAATTAACATTCACCAATCAAGTTAAACATGCAATTAAAACAACAGATGAAATACCAGTGCACACGAAACCGTATAGATATCCACATGTGCATAAACAAGAAGTAAATTCTCAAATAAAGAAAATGTTAGAAGATAACATAATCAGACCATCCTGTAGTCCCTTGTCATCCCCTGTGTGGATAGTATCTATCTAAGAAGGAAGATGCCGAAGGCATACAAAAATGGATAATAATAACGCTGATATATTAGACCGACTTGGTCGTAATAATTATTTTATTTCCTACTGGACTATTATAACCATATAATACCTTGGTTACAATAATTATAAACAGGGTCTTAACTCCCAAGGGACTTAAGGATTTCCATAACTCCCGCGCGGAAGTTAAGGATATCATAACTCCCAAGGGAGTTAAGGATTTCCATAACTCACGCTTTTACCTTGAATAGGTGAAACTTTGACAAAAAATAGAAATTTTGATTTATGGTTTATTCCTTTATAAAAATGGACAAAATACAGTAAATTCCCTTGATACATAAATAACTATTACGACACTGGATTTAGCCTCTGGCTGGATGATATAATAAATTTTTTCACTCCACTTCATGAACAAGTGAAAAATTTGAAGAAATTATTTGAGACTCTCAGAAGTTTAATTTAAAAATACAATAAGACAAATCAGAATTCCTACACAAGACAGTCGAATTCTTAGGACATGGGACATATAATCACGCCAAATGGAAAAAAACCAAATCCAAAAAAAAAAAACTCTTTCACCATGATTTTTTAAATACATTGTTGTAAAGTAAACATCAAGTTGCTAAATCAGCATTTTATTATTATTTAAGCCAGCGCACTCCCATAGGGAACGTTAATTTGTTTTCAAGATTTTGCTGTAGCAACTTGATCCAACTATTTTCTTTGTCTCACCTCTGTATTTTAATTAATAAATAAATATTTTTTATGTCCGATTGACCAATAAAGTGCGATTTATAGAACAGTTTTGCGTCAATAACGTAGCACTTTATTGTACTAGTAAAATAAAGTGCTTCTTTATTTTACTAGTAAAATAAAGTGCTACTTTATTGCCTACCTGGACTACCTGACATGGTGAAACAGGTCTTGACAACCTGCCAAGGTGAAACAGGTCCTGACAACCTGCCAAGGTGAAACAGGTATACCTACGCGAATTTTAGTTTTTTCATTCAATTTTTTTAATTTTTAACAAAAACCAGTCGGAATCGTACATAAAATCATGTATATAACGCTTACATAACCAGGCTTTATTGACTCATTATTTAATAGCCTCGCTCGCAAGCTCGCTCGGCCACAAAATTATTCGTACAATAAAACCTTACTTTATGTACTTGTTATATAAATAGCTATTAAAATACAAGTTGGACGTTCAAATATTTACACACAAAAAAAAAAGCTTGGAGACAGGGTGAAACGAGCTTGAAGTTGGTAAGAATCTAAAGGCTTTTCTCAAAATTTGAATTTCCCTTGTCTTGAATGAATGAATCGGGGGTACTGAAGAATTACGGGGACCTTATATTGCTGGAGGTACTTCAGATATCCCCACGGATGGATAAATTCAAACTAAAGTTTAATTCTATAACTTTAATTATAAATATGCAAAATGTAGCAGAGATATATTCGAACAACAACCTTTTTTTTTTAACTATTGTTTTTTTCAATTGAAAAATAGATGTTTTTATTTACCATGTCAATGACGGCCAAAGTCTTGTAACCATTCCGTGGATTCGGCGTTTACAAAAAAAATATAAAAACTTGATTGACGCAACCATCAGAACGGAACGCATTGCATTGATGTCAAATAAAAATGATCATACCGCCGCCCTTGGAAGTACTGCGCTATCTTTCAATAAACATAAATACTTAGCATCAAGATCAAGTTAAATCTAACAATAATGATGGGTTGAACAAAATATGGTCAAAACTAACTTTAATTAAAAAAGATGAACAATTAGCTTGAATGAATGAAAAATAAATAAAAAATGGATAGCATAGGTGAATATGGATTAAGGCTAAAGAATAATGCCTTAATAATCAGCATGGCTCAGGATTCATTCGGGTCAATAAGTTGGTTCGAATCCTGGGGTTTGTCATAAATCGGTAGCATGCACACTTTTACAACACTTCCTTTGGAAATGTTGCCATTTGCGGTAAGTACGCTTACTACACGCGTAGCACCGTCCTTGCTTGGATGCAAGGCAACGATTCTTGCTGTAGTCCATTCAGAAGGAAGATTATTCTCATCCTTCAAAAGTGCCAGGGCTCCGAGAATACTTTGGTCGTTGCTCTTGAAGCGCCACTTGGATCGTTCATGCAGCGTGTGGAGATATTGTTCGGACCATCTTCGCCAAAAGTGTTGGACCATGGACTGCAGCATTTGATATCTGGTCAGCCGATTAACAGGTGTCTGTTGTAGGTCAATGGTCAATATCGAGGACCATGTTTGAAGGGTGGCCAACAAGGAAATGTCCGGGTGTTAACGTATCTAGGTCTTTCGGGTCGTTGCTGATAGGTAGAAGGGGATAGGAGTTCAATACTGCCTCCACTTGAACTACAAAGGTATAGAACTCTTCGTAAGTGAGTGAAGTTTTATCGGATAATACACGTCGTAAATGATGTTTAATTAAAAAGAAGCCCCAGCATAGTCCACGCCGGTGTGCAGGAAGGCGTAACGGTCCAAAATTACATAACTAATACTTACCTACTTTCAATTTTATATTCAAGATTTCCTTAAATTTGTCAACATTTTCTCTCTATAAAATTTCAACAACAATCTCAACGATTGTAGATCCTTTAAATTTCCTAATTTTCAATGGGCAAATTCTATTTTCATTTGTTACTAGTTCCTGTTAATCCATGTTTTAATTCAATTTCAAAATCAAAACAAAGCAATATTTTGATTCCAATTTTAAATTCAACCATCTGTTTTCATAACAAAAATAATTAATTCATGTGTCAAAAATATTTCGTGTTCCGGAATCATATTGACCCGTTTTCAAGTGTACAGAACTACTCCGTTCGTACTTACTCTGTTCGGTTATTGAGCGCTATTGATCTCGGAGCAAATTCTAGTGAACCCCGGGTCGATCATTGGTTCGATGGTCTTTGAGATATTTTGTGCACTATACTTGCTTTCGGTTTTTTGACTTTTGATTGTCAACAATTTCTGTCAACCGGCGGTCGATTAGTAATGTTTTTAGTATCGTCGATTCTTCTTTAAGCCCTCTAATTTTGCAAACGGATCACTTACTCTATTTTGTATTCTTCAAGTTTTGATTGTTTTATGGGATAATTATTTGTTGTTAATATCATTATTCATTAGCCGTTGTCATTTTTCTCGGATTATATTGTTGTGTGCAATTTTTGGTAAGTGAGAATTCTATCGATTAATTTTTGACGTTTATCGTTATTCTGTATCATCTCTGAATCTATCTTTAGGCTAGCTCGTTGATCTAATGTGCAGCACTTTTCCTTTCACGTTGACTGTTTGAAGAAGCAGGTCCTTCAGGAAGAATTAATTTTTGTCTTCACCTTAAAAAGGGATTTTGGGCCTGATTTTCTTCTGAATTGAATTTATGGCACACTGAGTTACCTTGCGTTGTGTTTTACTTTCGTAAAGTGCCATAATTTTCGCCGATGTTATCGGATTTAAAAAAACAGTCATTTGTGGTAAGTTGCTTACACGTTTTTTCCCATAGAAGATTCTGACTTTTTGCATTCAATTATTAGTTGAAAGCTGCCCTACAGAGTAGAGAATATTCTCACTCACTCCCGGATATTCAATCCAATCCTCGATCCAGATTTCCGGAGATTTTCGAGTCAAACAAACCCTATTTCCAACAGGTAAAAATCTAACCTTATTAACAATTTTTGCAAACTCGAGGCACATTTTTCTTAATTAATATGAAAAGCTTTATTATGATTTCATCTAATTTAATTAATTAATACCTTAATGTTCAATTTTTCTATTAAAATAATTCTCAAGAGCTATAGTCTTTTATCAAGTAAATTTTCTATTGGAAACTAATTGAATTACATTATAGTTTCATTTTTTTTAATTCAATTTATTCATGAAGTGCTTCGCTATTGGTTCAATTACAAATACAGTGTGTATAACAATTTTTCTCTTAGGGTTTTTTTACGAGGGGTTTTACTTTACCATCAAGTTTTCCCTCACGGTTACTACAATAGATGTTCAATTGTAACCGAAACTGAACTAAAAGGCTATCAGACACCAGCCTAAGTAATTGGACGGTTACTCAAGTCATCAATCAAGTTAACCACAACCAGTAGCCAGGACTAATCTGGTTAATTGTAAGAACTACCATCACCTGGAACATTTTGGTATCGTACTAGTTTTAGTTAACCTATTTATTATTATTGTTTATTTACATTCTGTCCCTATTTGTACACCACTGTGATCACTTTCGGTATTTCAGGGAATAATTCATTGCTTGCCCCCAGTGTGGCAAATAAATTATTATAGTTATTTATGTATCAAGGGAATTATGCAGGTGTTAATACCCCAGGGCAACGTTTGTGTCCCGAGGGCCTCCGGCCCGAGGGACACCAATTGCCCGTGGGTATTTTATATCCTACTGAATTTACTGTATTCTGTCTATTTTTATAAAGGAATAAGCCATAAATCAAAATTTCTATTTTTTGTCAAAGTGTTACCTATTCAAGGTAAAAGCGGGAGTTATGGAAATCCTTAACTCCCTTGGGAGTTATGATATCCTTAACTCCCTTCCTTAACTCCCTTGGGAGTTATGAAAATCCTTAACTCCCTTGGGAGTTAAGACCCTGTTTATGATTATCGTAACCAAGGTATTATATGGTTTTAATAGTTCAGTAGGATATAAAATAGGTAACTTAGCTAGACATAGCCTGTTAAATTTATGTCAACCTACTGGTAGTTCTGGTTACATAAGTGTAAGATAACCGCTCCAACAACTTATTATTCATTTATTTTTTTTATTATTTCTCTTCAATTTATATTTACAATTTTTTTTTATTTATACCTTTTTTTTTATTATTCAATTGGTTATTGAGTTTCTATAACATTTTTGTATTTAAATTTAACTGTTCATGACTATATTATTGCATTTCTGTATTTGTTAGTTAACGCTTCGTGACAAGGTAATTTTTTTTTTAACTGCTCATTTACTTGATCATTATTATTTATTTTTTTTCTATGCCAATGCCCATAGCATTTGGAAAATAAACTTACTATAGCACTTGATTTGAACTGACTTTTATTTGGTTTTATGCACACAGCCTGGTATATTTCATTCATTTCATATTTCACTTTTTCTAAATTATTATTTGAATTGTAAGGACCTGAAGCCAGATACCATCCTGGAGAGTCCGACTCATCTGTTCAGAGTCGGTGGCGCCCAAAACTAAAACCCACCGCTACTCTCCGAATTGTTTAGTTCTGAGCTAGGGCATAATTTGCAAGCACTTCGACCTTCAGTCTTACAATCTCAAGTTCTCCATTCATTTATTTTTATTTATGTTTTTCTTATTTTATTTAATTCTTTTTATTTTCAACTTCTATTTTTTTTTATTATTATTTTTTTAAATTTTATTAAACTTTTTAATCAGTGAAAAAGCGTGGCAAAGGGTCTGGAAGGGTTGACTCTAGGTTCGGGTAAGTCTCCCATGAGAGCGGCCAAAGGTTTAGGGTTAAGCTTGTAGCAAGCTACACATTTACGAATAACAGCCTTAACTGAGAATTTACCATATATAGGTCAAAAATTTTGTCTCACGAAGGATAGGGTAGATTGGACTCCAGGGTGGAAGTTCCTTTGATGCTCATGGGTTATGATCAGACGGGTAAACGGATGGCTTTGAGGCAAAAGCATAGGATGCTTAGCCTGGTAATCAAGGTTTGAATATTGAAGCCGTCCACCGACTCGCAAAACTCCGTGGGCATCGATAAATGAGTTTAGAGCTTTTGGTTTACTTTAGATCTTTAAACCATTTTTCGATTAGAGGTCTTGTCTGTCACTAGAAAAATATTCAATTTGCGCCATAATAACTAGGGTGCATAAAGACTTATTGCGCTCAAAGGGTATTAACTCTCCAATTTGACATGACTAAGGTATTTTTGAGTTCTGGATAAATCGGATGCAATAGGCAGTTACGTTACCTAACTTATCGTAATCTGAAAAAATGTCGAATACGGGGTTTCTAGAAGTATTGGATGAACTAAGAAATATGGATTTATTGTTTATCTCCAAGACTTCAGGATCGAAATTTTTACGATGATAATTTGAAATATTGGTTTCGCTAGACCAATATTTGGTAGGTTGTGACAGAAATGATGGGCCGTGCCACCATAGGGAACAAGTTTTTAGATCTTGAGGCCTATGCCCCTGGAAATAATGTCAGCTGGATTGTTTGCAGAAGGTATATGATACGAATCATTTACATCTGTGATTCGTTGAATTTCTGAAACTCTATTACATACATAGGTTTTTAATGTGTAGGGGCTCTAAAGAAAGCCAACAAAGAACGATCGTGGAATCCGTGTAGTAATATATCATGGTCGCATTGCAATTTAGAGCTTTTACAGCTTTATTCATTAATCTAGAAAAGACCAAAGCTCCGCAAAGCTCAAGGAGAGCCAAAGTAAGCGCCTTTAGAGGAGCTACGCGGCTTTTGGCGCATAAAAGGTTGACAGCAATATTTCCGAGTGAGTCAATTGATCGTATATAGATGGATGCACCAAAAGCATTTATCGAAGAATTTGGTATCGGTACCAGTTAAAATGTCATCGACGTAGCAATCGAAACGAAGCACATGACTTTCATGAGGATAGTCCTTGGTCGGAATTTCCTTTATACAATGCGGGTAGCTAAGTTGGCGGAACTTGTCATTCCGTATGTAACGGTATTAAGTTCGAAATTTCGAATTTTTTCATTTGGGTCTTTGCGCCATATTATACGCTGAAGGTTGCGCTGGCTGGGATCTAACAAAATTTGGCTGTACATTTTGGCGATGTCGCCTATACGAACATAATTATGTTTGCGAAACTTTAGAAGAATGAAGAAGAGATCGTTTTGAAAATTAGGGCCGATTTTAAGAGTGACATTGAGGGATAGGCCAGTACTTGAGATATACGAGGCATCTCTCAAACGCATAGTGGTGCTATCAAGCTTTTCTACACCATGATGTGGGAAGTTATAGATCGGATATTTAGAAGTGATTGATTGCTCAGGATCAATTTCGGACATGTGGCCCAAAGATAACTATTCGTTAATGGAATCAGCATATGATCCTTTAATTGCTGGCTTTTTTTCAAACTTTCGTTCTAGGGAATAAAACTGTTTTAAAGCAGGCTGCAAGGAATCACCTAGCTCAAAAACTGTGGGCTCAGTAGGAAGTTCTACTATGAATCTGCCGGTGGGATCACGGCGAGTCGTGTTTTGAAAATGTTTTTCACATTCAAGTTCTTTCTTTGAAAGGGCTTGTGGAATTTGCTCTGTGGTTTCCTCAGTTTGCCTGAATTTTTCTAGACTGTTTTGAAGTACATTGGTGATATGTGATTGACGGGGGGTATAAGAAACACTCGCCATTAAAGATATTGGACCGCCTATGACCCATCCAAGCTTAGTCTCCTGTAGAATAGGGTTACCTCTACCAGTCTGTATTTGCCTAGGACCAAGAAGTTCATAGAACCAACCAGCGCCTATTAGAACGTCAATTTCAGAAGGCCTGTGAAAATCTGAGTCCGCAAGAAGCAGCTGATTTGGAATTTTTACTCTAGAAGGATCAATGGGAAATTGCGGAGTGAGGTCTGTAATTTTGTTTATCACTAATGTGGGTATCTTTACAGAGTAATTACTTATAGTCGATTTTATATGCAGCTGAGTGTGTTTGCATTGTTCAAATTACTCGATTTGTCTTACCACACAGTAAATATTTTCCGTCTCTGACATCGGCCCAGATGTTACAAACCTCATCTGGGCCGATGTCAAAGACGGAAAATATTTACTGTGTGCTAAGACAAATCGAGTAATTTGAACAATGTTTCACTAATGAAATTTGTTTGGCTGCCATTATCAAGAATAGCTTCGCAAAGGATAGGTTTGTCATTTTTGTCATAGACGTATATAGATGCAGTAGACAACAGCACGAAATAATTAGGATTTTCGTTGGTACAGTGAAAATTTTGAGTATTTTGACTCACATTTGGTATATTTGAATGAATAGGATCATTAAAGTGATTTGGATTTGAACTTTCGAAGATCAGGTTATCATCGACTACATAAAGACGTAGGACGTTATTAGAACTGAAGAGTGAGGTTTGAGGATTGGCATTTTCGCTGAGTTGAGCTTCTAGGGTTATAAATCTTTGTGTGATTTGAATTGGTGTCTCGGCTGGGTTGCGATTGATCTTGTTGCATATCTCCCGAATGAGGTTGCGTTGCAAAGAGGATTTGTACTGATTAGAATTGAAATTTGAAGTATGGTTGGCTTCATGATGTAAAAGAGTGTGATGTTTACCTTGACATTCTTTACAACTATAAATTGAACGGCATTCTCCATTCCGGTGTCCTGACCGCAAGCAGTTGGTACATAAATTTGCCTCAAAAAACTTACTTGCTGGCAAATCTCGGAACTTTCTACAAGAATAAACAAAATGATCATCTCTGCATAAAGGACAAGACGAATTGGAATTTTGAGATATCAATGCTTTGCGTTCCAAAAAAGGTTTTCTCGAGGGTTTTCCAAATTTAGAAATAGCTATTTATACAATAAGTTACGAAATGAGCGTCTTTTAGGCACGCGACGTGAAAATTGTCCAACGAGGCAAAGCCGAGTTGGACAACACGTCGAGTGACTAAAAGACATCGTTTCGTAACGTATTGTATACAAGATTTTTTCTACTGGCATTTTATAATAAAAAAACACAATTTTATTTCATGTGAATAAGTCGATTACACCCAAAATCTTTGTTACCTGCTTTTACTTGACACCTGACACTTTTCATGCGATTTTCTTTTCAAAATTCGACATCAATAATTAAAATCCTAGAAAGGGTAATAACACAAAGTTCTGTTTTGAGTAACCCAAACGTTCAATTCAGTAATTCCATTTTCAATATTCATAATAAATACAAAACAAAATTCAAATATGTGTTCAGTGTGTTTTTTATTTCTGAATAATGAATGACACTTTTAGGCACTAGTGCTTAAAAATTACTTTTACGCACTCATAAGTCACTTTTACGCATTCAAAAGTCACTTTTACGCACTGAGTGCCTAAAAGTAACTTTCACGCACTCAGTGCCTAAAAGAATGTCGTTTCAAAACTAAAATGACAATCGAAAAGTTGCTATTATGAAACGTCAGTAGAAAAATGATTTTCTAGCGTTTAAACTAAACTCTAGAGATTCTAGAAAACGCAACGCTGGGATAAAAAATTTAAAAGGTCTTGTGTTTTTGGTTTCTCAATATCTTTAGTAAAGCTTTCCCATACGAGTTTTAAAATCTAATTTCGAACTAAAAATGTGAATAATAAGCATGCACCACTGATCTACAGGCTCATTGACATTTTGCCGTGATTTAAAATTGTTTTGAAAGGCATCTAACAGTTTTCTTAAATGTGTATAAGACTCGTCTTTTACAGTGGGTGAATTAAAAATACATTTGACATGAGAATATATGATCGCCTTTCGATTCTCGTATCTTTCTTGTAATAAAGACCCGGCTGTGGCATAGCTATTACCAGTAGAAGCCAAAGAGCTAATAACTTGAGCAGCTTCCCCTTGTAGAGTAGATTGTAGATAGTAAAATTTTTCGACATTGTTAATTTGTGTATTTATGAGTGAAACAAAGGTGTCCCTAAAATTGTTCCATGTTTCATAGGAACCATTAAATTTAGGAAAGGAAATGGGGGAAGACGTGAACCCAAACTAAACCTGACTGAAAGAGAGGCAATTGCGTCGCGGACGAGCCTAAACCAGTTTGAACAGTTGAGGCTCCCACATGCAAAGCATTTATTTGATACAGAATTAATTTAGCATTGGAAATGTTGCTATAGTTTAAATTTTCAAAATCTTCGCGTTCTTGTTCTTGCTCATCTGCTTCTTCAAAATTATTATTTTGGCACATTTGCTCAATTTCTTGTTGGATATTCTCAAAATCGCCAAGCATAGCTCCAATTCTGCATAAGCGAGCTTTTAAATCAATTTCGAAAACAGGGTTATCTAAAACAGTGCATTTAGTTCCTAAAAAGTTTTGGAATCTGTTTATTTGATTGGTTAGGCGTCACGACGAGCTACGAGATTATTATGAACTGCTACTTCCTCTTCGATTTGGGCTTGTTGAAGTTCATTGGGTCTAACTTTGCTACCTTTTTTTATTCTTGGCATTTTGGGAATTTATTGAGGTAGCTTCTAAAAAATATTTAAAAACAAAACACTAGATTTGGTTGTTTGTCTAGCTTATTGAAAGCTTATATAATAAAGTAAGAGAAAATATGGCAACAGTTTATAAAATGGGTAAAAGAATAGATGAATAATAGCCAATAATTGAATTGATTAAACCAGGCACAAATGTAGGTGAAAAGTTATCTATTTGGGAAGAATTTTATGTAAAGTGGTTCGCATGATTACAATATTGGCTTGTAAATATGTTTAGGATTGAGAATTGGATAGGACCGACCTTATATTTTCATGTTTCCATTAGTATGAAGTATTCTATCATATCACAATTTTACTTTAATGGGCAGGATTCTTACAAATTCTTATGTATTTCAGCTCTTTCCTTAAAATTAAAATCTTTCTATTCTGGAGGTACTTCAGATATCCCCACGGATGGATAAATTCAAACTAAAGTTTAATTCTATAACTTTAATTATAATTATGCAAAATGTAGCAGAGATATATTTGAACAACAACCTTTTTTTTTACTATTGTTTTTTTCACTAGAGTGTTTTACCACAGCATGTTTTACACTGGCAAAAAGCCGCTCCTATGTGGCCGGTTTCCTACTGACAAAACTTCTACCTGTTCCTACCTGGACTAAACCAACATGATGGTTTTTCAGCGATTATTTCATTCATTATAAAATATACCCATCAGACAACGTCATTTTTTTTATGAATTTTGTTTAAATAAGTGATTATTTCACAAGAACTTGTTTATCAGCGATTAAATTTTTGTTTACCTTTTTGACAGAATTTTGATAAAAATATTCTGACATTTTAGAATAAATAGAACTCTTTGGATAGGATTGACGCCAACAATTCAATCCTAATTATTCAGAAAATAATCTAGCCGTATACCACTCGACCTATAAATTTAAATGGATTAAACTATCCAAATATTTTTTGCATAATTTTGCTTTTTGGCTAATAGTTTCATGCACAATAACTTTTAAATAAAATCCCTCGACCACTTCGCGGTCTCGGGCTTTTATTAAGTTATTGTGCATTCAACTATTTTCCAAGCAAAATTAAGCTCAAAATATGTTGGATAGTTTAATCGATTAAATTTAAAACTCTTGTGATATAATTATGATTATTTCATTCATTATAAAATAGACCCAGCAGACAACGTCATTTTTTAATGAATTTTGTTTAAATAAGTGATTATTGCACAAGACCTTGTTTATTCGCGATTAAATTTTTGTTTACCTTTTTTGACAGAATTTTGATAAAAATATTCTGACATTTTGCAATAAATAGAACTCTTCGGATAGTTTTGACGCCAACAATTCAATCCTAATTATTCAGGAAATAATCTAGCCGTATACCACTCGACCTATAAATGTAAATGGATTAAACTATCCAAATATTTTTTCCATTATTTTGCTTTTTGGCAAATAGTTTCATGCACAATAACTTTCAAATAAAATGATATTTTTAATTTGAAGTTTTTATTCATTTTTTTGCATTCTATTTATTCTCAAAATCTTACGTGAAATAGTCATGACGAATATCACTCGAGAAAAAATTTTGTAGGCAAAATTGTTCTCAAGGTTTTAATCAAGTTTGTTGCTTTTCGGCAATTTCGCTCGTGACATTTTTGTCAAGCTATTGTTTGATTTAAGTAAATATTTTATATCCTACTGAACTATTAAAACCATATAATACCTTGGTTACGATAATCATAAACAGGGTCTTAACTCCCAAGGGAGTTAAGGATTTTCATAACTCCCAAGGGAGTTAAGGAAGGGAGTTAAGGATATCATAACTCCCAAGGGAGTTAAGGATTTCCATAACTCCCGCTTTTACCTTGAATAGGTAACACTTTGACAAAAAATAGAAATTTTGATTTATGGCTTATTCCTTTATAAAAATAGACAGAATACAGTAAATTCAGTAGGATATAAAATTATCTATGTACCACGGGAATTATCAGGAGTTAATACCCACGGGCAATTGGTGTCCCTCGGGCCGGAGGCCCTCGGGACACAAACGTTGCCCTGGGGTATTAACACCTGCATAATTCCCTTGATACATAAATAACTATTACAGTACCTGAAATTTTATTTTTATGATCCTGAGTGAACAACTGTTCATGAATTGTCGAATATTAATGCCCGTAAAATGGTTGACGGAAAAAAAGATAATAAAGTTTCGGAAAAAACAAAAACAGAGTTTGCTCTTAAGACACTAAAATGCCATTCTACTAATGTCATAAGGCTTTACATTTGTAAAATCTGCTTGGAGGCATTTCATCCGAGTTGCCTAGATCGTGACTTTAAACAATCACAAAAGATTAAAGATCACATTATAATATGCAGTGCAAAATGCCATGAAGTTGAAATCGATCATTGTCAACGCGATGAAATGATAACCCGTCTCGCCGATGAAAATGAAAAACTGAAAAAGCAAATAGAAAAAAGCAACGACACTATAGCTAAATTAAGAGATGATGAAAATATGGTTGGTAGTCTCAGTACTTGTGAAGAAATGGTTGAAAGAATCACAAAAGCTACAATGGGGCATATTGGGGACGCCTTAGTGAAACTGCTAGTAACATGAAACAATCAAATAAGGAATTGCAAAAAGTCATTCTTGAGCAAAAATCTGCAAAGGATGAAACACTGACTACAAACTTATTTCAAAATGAGCGACCTGTCATTCCGCCACAGCCGCAACAATTTGTGAGACTGGAATCTGCTGCAAACATATCCCTGCAGAAGGTAAATAGCACAAACAATAAAAAGCAGGGAAACATCAGTAACCTATTCACTCTAAGCCAAGTGGGTAGAGCCTGCAATAATGCTCCACTTGCATCTGCAGCTCAAACAAACTTCATCAGCACTGCAAACTCAATGCGTCCTACGCAAGATCCAGCCCAAAGGTTATCGAGAGGCACTGGAGGAGCAAGTGCACATATAAAAGTGGTTCCATTGGCAGAGAAAAAATGGCTATATCTCGGAAGACTGTCACCAGAGGTAACTGAAAATGATCTGATTGAATATATTAAAAGTAAAATTGAGGTTGAATCAAAAAATATCTCACTCAAACTCTTAAAAACTGATAACATTAGATCATTCAAACTGGGCATTGGTAAAAACTATTTTGACACTGTAAACTCTTGTGATTTTTGGCCTGAGGGTGTTACATTTCGTGAATTTGTTTTTGGTTTGAAAAGAGGAATCTCTTTGCAACATCCTTCTAGTGTGCAAAATTTTCAGCAAGGAATAATACAACAGAACGATAACTAACCATGTATTACCAAAACGTAAACGGAATAAAAACCAGATTTAAAAACCTGTTGTGCAATTTGGCCGTGGAAAACTTTGATGTTATATTATTCACTGAAACGTATCTGGATCCAAGTATAAATTCTAATGAACTGGGTCTACATAATTATATAATTTTTAGATGTGATCGATCTGCTAAAACAAGTGTTTGTAATACTCAAGGTGGGGTATTAGTAGCAGTTAAAAAAATCAATAAACTGCAAATATTTTGAAACTCCCGTTGACACGGTTGAATATATTTTTGTTTTGTTAACATTGGAGGGAAAGAAGGTTATTATTGGAAATGCGTACATCTCACCTACATCGCCTATTGAAAAATATGAGAACTACTCTAGATCTGTGAGCTGCTATGTGGAGACTTCAACCGACCTGGTGTAACATGGATAAATGACCAATTTGGAGCAAGGTCAGCAGGTAAACGATCTGAGGAATCAAATATTTTATCGGACTGTATGACTTTTCATCATCTTTTCCAACTTAATACAATACCAAACAGTTATGGAAAATTTCTTGACCTTATTTTTAGTAATAGAGTGGATGTAATTGTCAGTGTGAACCCAGACCCAATCCTCAAGGTTGATATTCCCCACCCGGCACTGGATATCATTGTATCACTTAATGGCCCTAAACGCACATTGAATTTGATTATTATAACTTTAACTTTAAGTAGTGTAACTTTAGGGGTGTTATCGAATTTTGGGGCTCGGTTGACTAGGATGCTTGGTTTGCCAATACAGATTTGGATAGGTCATTAATGTCTTTTACAATTATCTCTAACAAGCTATAGAATTATACACTCCACTATGTAGACATCCCAGCAAACACACTACATACATAAAACGTCCATTTCATGTCATATTTACGTCCGTACGTCCATATGACCTATTCAGAACATTCAGAACGTACATAAGACGTACACTTTTGTACCTCTTATGTAAGTACATATTTAAAAATCCATATTATGTAGAGTTGCGTCTACCATTTTGGTTTTATGTTTAAAGTGTAAAATACAAACAGGATCTCAGAGATCTGTAGGAATTTAAATTTGAATATTTGAATTTCGCTCTCATTTATGGTCATTTTGAAATTTGACAAATGATGACGTAGATGTTGGGGTAGTTAGCAAAGGAGAGGTGTAATATCCTTGTTCCGAGATTGAGGTTATGTCTTTATGTCTTATGCAATGAACTAAACAAACACACTGGAACGGTGGCTGCATAATTGTTTCTATGTAAGGGTTTGTGCCAGGAAGGACAACAAACAAGAGGGATTTGCATCTCTCTCAGCACTATGGCGGCCAATGGGAACAGCTGTTTGAAGAGTTTGGATCATTGAGGTTAGGAAGATGAAGAAGCTCTTCTTTTCTTTACGTTATTCGCAATGAGTGCGAGCGAGACAACAATCCCTCTGTATTGCTGGGTTGCATATATCAAAATTCAGCACACCAGCATAAAGCAGTGCGCCCGTTCCAGCGTGTTTGTTTAGTTCAATGGTCTTATGTGAGGTGGCGAACGACACGTTAGGTTAGAAGCCTGTTAGAAATTTTGTGCAAAAGTTATGTGAAAATTATTTAATAAAGAAAATACAACAACAATTTAGTTAATTAGAGCTATCCCTACAATTTCAGAAGTGGGAAAAGCAAAAAAGTTTATGTGTTATTGTGATGCCCACATAGCAAGGAAAGTATATTCATGTGCCATGCATATCCTACTAACGTTCGTTGAAGCACATGCGTTTTGGTATATTCTGTGAATATCCGTTTCATGTTCGTTGGCCATATGCTGAAAAGGTACATTGAAGTAGATTAGTTACATACCTTTAAATATTCTATGAAAATGCGTGCCATATCTCCACAAAAATTATGATTATTTCTAAAAAATGTGCAATAAAATATCAAAAAACTAATTCGGATTGTAGCAGATAACAGATACTTAATCGATCAAAGAATGTTTATGTTTATCAGAAGACGAATCGCTACCAGAAGCAAGGGCAGTGAAACCAGGAATACCTGGTAGTTCAACTGAAGACTCAAGAAGACCAACGGCGGAAAAGCATAAAACCGAGAACCCAAAGAGAAAGAGAAGGAAAATACAATACAGTCCTAGGGCAACCAGGACAAGAAGCACCACAGCCAAAAAGTAAAATTATAAAGTTTTTTTTGTTGGAAAAGGTACTAGTCTCTTTATTCGTTTCTTACCAGACTGGTCAAATAAACCAGACTTTTAATGTTGTTTCTTTTTTTAGATAGAATAACTCATTCATACACATATACCTAGGTAGTTGATTTATGGTGTTTTTTTTTTTTTTCGTGGGTGTTAGAATTTTGAATTATATTGAAAATGAAATAGATTAGGAATAAATTAATGGGTACTGATATGGAAAATTATTTCATTATAGCTTGAACCTGAGAGGTGAAAACATAAGAGATTTTCGAATTTTGGAATAATAATTTATAACAATGGATAGATATTTCACAGATTTCGATAACTTCGAACCAAAAACTATAGAGGCCAGCAACCTCAGCATTGCTAATGAATGTTTGAGTGGAATAAAAGGATTTTCTGTATTCCACTCAAACATTTGCAGCTTACAAAAGCATTATGATCAACTCCAATTGACCCTGAGCCAATTGGAAGAATTTGATGTAATAATATTGACAGAAACTAGAATCTTACAAAATCCAGCGTTTTTTAATATGGACAATTACTCCACAGTATATAACAAAGGAAACTATAATCAAAATGATGGAGTGATGGTATATATTGGTAAACAATACAATTTCACAACTGAGATTATAGAAATAGCAGGCCTTAAATGTGTTAGAGTCGAATTTAAAATTGATAAATATTATATTGGAATAACAGCAATTTATAGATTACATGACATCAACAAAGATCTTTTCATACAAGAACTTGACTCTTATATATCAAAACGATCAACTAAAGACATTGAAATAGTAATTGGAGACATAAATATAAACATTCGTGAGAACTCAGATACAACTAACAAATATCTGATTTCTATGCAAGAAAATGGGTTCAAATCCTGCATAAATGAAAACACTCGTGAAACGGCTGAATCAAAGTCTTGCATCGACCATATTTTCATGAAAACCAACAAAATCGATTACAAAAAAACAATACCTATAGTACTTCATTCTAAAATATCGGATCACTATCCGACAATACTGAAAATACCCACAGAAAATTTTAAAGAGAAAGAATCAAAAACTATAAAAAAAACTTACATCAATTACAACATGTTCAAAACAAAAATATTACAAAACGATTTTACCAAAATTTATGACTCAGAAAATATAGATTTTTGTACAGAAACACTAACAAACTGGATTCAAACAGCAAGTGAACAATCAACCTACATTAAAGTGATAAAATTACAAAATAAGAAAAAATCATGGATATCAGCAGGGATAATCCAGTCAATGAAATATAGAGACAAATTATACCATAAATATAAAAAAAATAAAGGCATATGTCAATACGAGCAATACAAACTATACAGAAAACAACTGAATAAGCTAATTAAAGAAGCGAAAAAGATGCACTACAAAAATATTATAAATAACAATACAAATAACAACAAAAAAATGTGGCAGACCATAAACGAATACAATAATAAATATCAGAAATTAGACAATAAGACACCAACTGAAATAATTGATGAATACGGTAAACCTGTAACAAAACCCAAGCATATTGCGAATGTATTTAACAAACATTACTCTACGGTTGGAGAAAAAATGGCAAACGCCTTAAAGGAAAAAAGCACTGCCATTAAAAATACTTTGGACACATACTTGGCAAATTCAATATTTCTGAGACTTACAACTACCTCAGAAATTATTGACCTAATAAAATCTCTTAAAAATGATGCCGCTCCAGGAAAAGACAGAATATCCGTAAAACTCTTGAGAGAATCACATGTGGAGTTGGCAGACCTGCTGAGGCACATTATAAATCTATCATTCACGACCGGGTACTGTCCTCGACTATTTAAAACAGCGATTGTCAAACCTATTTTTAAAAAAGGACAACCAAATATGACTGAAAACTATAGACCGATTAGCTTAATTTCAAATCTAGCTAAGGTGTTCGAAAAAGCTTTAAAAAAACGAATAGTCAGTTTTATCACCAAATACGACATTTTGTCTCCTCATCAATTCGGCTTTCGCAAAGATACCTCAACTAACGATGCACTTGCCTACCTGACAAGTGAAATATATCAATCAATCGATACTTCCAAAAAAAATGCTGCAGTATTTGTGGACTTGGCAAAGGCTTTCGACACAGTGTGCCATAGCAAGCTTTTGCAGAAGCTACAAAACATTGGTATAAGAGGAACAACATTGAAACTGGTAGAAAGTTACCTCGACCAAAGAACCCAAATTGTGGAAATACAAGGTGAATTAAGTGATGAAAAAACTGTAACCTTTGGAGTCCCACAAGGAACAATCCTAGCGCCGGTACTATTTATCCTTTACATAAATGACTTACTGAAACTTGAGGTTAACGGCTTAATAAGCTCTTTTGCGGATGACAGTGTTTACCACACAAAAGGAGATACATGGGAAGAGGTAGAAAAAAACATAAGAAATGACCTCAAAAAAATTATTCACTGGCTTGATACAAATCTGTTATCCATTAACCCGGACAAAACAGTATACATGCCATTTTCTAGTTATGTCACTGGACTGCCAACCAAGAGCTAGATTACCATCCCTCTAGAGTTCAGAAATGAGAATATTGAAATAAAGAGTGTAACCTCAACCAATTACCTAGGAATACAAATTGACTCCCATTTGAAATGGGATTTTCAAATACAGACATGTATACAGACATGTATTCAATAAACTACCCACAAAATTAAAGAACGAGTCACACAAAAAACAAAAAACTAAGAAAAAAATAAATCAATGGCTTATCCAAAGCAATTTGAAAATCTGATGTGTATAATTAAGGGTTCAAGCGGGGGTTCAAGCTAATTAATTAATTAATTAATTAAATAAATGACTAGATAATTGTAAAAATGGGGAAATTTAGTGTATTATGATGGGCCGAATTATGATTTTTTTTTTGTTTTTTTTTTCGGGTCTACTATCTACTTTATTTTCATTTACCAAAAATGTGTGTACTTGCAGAGAGCTAAGAACTACAGACAAGTTCTTTCGAACTTTGTGGATCTTATCTCTGTTAGAAATTACACTTAACTTATTTTAATCAGAGGGTAGGATGAAAATGTTACATTCTATATTTGTTAAAAAATGTTATATTCTATATTTATTTATACTAGTCTTAAATGATTATCTGTACAAAATTGTTGTATTACTTCGCATGTATAAATAAATATTATAAATAAAAAAAAATAAAAATGTCAAATTTGAATTTTGAGCAGAACTAGCTCAAAAATTCAAATTTGGCATATAGATAAACATAAAAATGTGATTTTTTTTCTCTTTGCAAACGGATTTTGAAAAATCAATCGATTAGAGCACAAAACTGATAGATTTCAAATCTCATTAACGCCCTCCTAATCAATTTTGCATGGCTGCCCAACAAAAAAAAATCGCGGGAACGGATAAACGGTGTATTCCTATCGGTTTCTTTAACAGGTTGAGAGAAAGAGATAGAAATATACTCAGTGAGAATTAAATTGCATTTTAAATCTACCAATCAGAAACGCAATACGATAAACGATATCGGCAAGAGCCGAGCTTCGCCGAACATCAAGTCGCGTGATCGCCATCTACCAATCGTGTTTGGTCACTCATCATTTTCAAAGTTAGCGCAAGCGCTGTTCCTCGATCCCGACGCTGTCGACAGCGGAGCCGTTGATTACCACGCGCGCGATTTGCGTCTTGTCTTGCCGGCCGCCATTGCAAATTTGCAGTTGTTGGTTATAGCCTCGCCTAGCAGTGTGTGCTGATTTAATTAGGTAAACTTGAAGTGATATTTGTTGAAATTAGTGCATTTTGTAAAAAGTTTTTTTGTAGAAGGGATTTTCCATTGGAAACAACACAGCAACAGAGGCTGGTTCCTACGTTCCAACCCACCTGTAGCTCATAGTTTATACATACATATTATTAACAGTACCTAACCTAGTTTGTTTAAGCATATATAGCTGATGATGATTGGCAGAAAGAAAAAGTCTCACTATTCTCTCACAAGACAACAAAGGCGAGGAATTTTTGGTAAGTGTGTTTTGAATCTAAATAATTTAACTGAAAATGTATGTTTAATTTGTAATTTTCAGAGGCTGGTAAGTCAAAATGGAAGGACAAGAAATGCTTGTGAGGATGAGATTATGAGAGGCATTAAAAAGTTTCTAGTCAAGGCTAAAGAGAGAGTTCTGAATAAGCAAAAAAGGTAACATTCAATTTTTCTAATAGGTACCTATTAAAATTATCGATTTTCCTATTTCATTTTCAATGTTATATTTATATTAGGCAGTTTCTTGAACAAATATATCTTTTTTTTTTTTAGAAAAAAATAACACCTCACACCTCTGATGTGCAACCAGCAAACAATCCATCACATATCGGGTCTTCAAAAAAAAAACCAATCGAAGATTGCTTTGGTTACGAAAACGTACGTCGCATTATTGTTTGTTTATTGGTCAGGATTTTTGACATGACATTTTGATATTAAATTTCATTGACTGATATTGTCAAAATTAAAGAAAAATATTGCTAAGACGTACGTTTAAAAAACCATAGCAATCTTTGATTGTTTTTTTTTTTGAAGACCCGGTATATCTACATGTTATAGGTATAAGATGGAAATAAAGTATGCTTGAGATGACCTGTTGTTTTAATTAACAAGTCAGTAGGGTCAATAGAATTATTTATTAAAATTGTATTACCTATGTATTATTTTTTTATTTATTGTTTACAAATGAGTAACAAATAAACTATTGTACATTATACGCCAGGTAGCAGTTTTTACTGGCTCTTGAAGGTGACAAGCTCGCCTGACGGCTCGCTAGTCATTTCCTTCAATCACCAGTGAAAACTGTTTTACCTGGCTAATAATGTAAGATACTATGTCGCGGCTGTAGACTCTGAATATCCAAACAACAACCTAAGTGACATCCTGCCAGGGAACTATCACCAAAATTTGTCCTGAAATAGTGAAATAGATGTATTACAAAAAATAGAATCTTTGAACAATGGGTTAGCTTGTGGTCCTGATAGCCTTCCAGTGGTCTTTATTAAGAACTGTGAATTCATTCTGGCACATGTTTTGGCTAAAGCTTTCAACTGACTACGTTGGCGGGCTATTTTCCAGACAGCTGGAAACTTAGTCATATAGCCCCGATTTTTAAAGATGGAGATAGGTCTAATATAAAAAATTACAGAGGCATATCTAAAATATCACTATTTCCAAAAATATTTGAGGCCATTGTTACAGATAAAATAACACCATACTTTAAAATTTTAATAATAACGGAGCAACATGGCTTTTCTAAAGGTAGATCTACCATTACAAATTTGCTAACTTATGAAGAGATCTTGTTGGAAGCATTGGAGAACGGAACGGGTCTGTGCTCTCTTGGTTGCAGAGTAATTTTACTGGAAGAAGGCAAGCCATTAAAATTGAAAATTCTGTCTCTACCGAATTCTCTGTCTCATCAGGTGTACCACAAGGAGGACACTTGTCTCCTTTATTGTTTAAAATTTTTATTAATGACATTTTCCTTATATAGGATTCATTTATGTTCGTTCTTCTGGCCGACGATTTAAATTTTTTTAAAGTTATTCATAACTTGGAAGATTGCCACATCTTGCAAGATCAAATTAGTAAATTCTCCAACTGGTGTGAATCTAACAACTTATTATTGAATGTGAACAAATGTAAAGATTTAACCTTCACTCGTAATAAGCATGTAATTTTTGATTAATTGCTAGACAATGTTCAACTGGAGAGACTGACAATAATTAAAGATTTGGGTGTATACATAGATAGAGAAGTTACATTCACGGACCATATTGAATTTATAGCAAATAGAGCCATGAAACTGCTTGGTTTTATTATAAGATCATTGAAAGACTTTTCCAATATTTATGCATTGAGAAACGCTTATATTGCAATTGTAAGATCAATTCTAGAGTATGGCTGTACAATATAGTCCCCATTCTATGAAATACATAAAAATAGACTTGAACGTGTACAGAAGAAATTTCTTCGTTTTATAGCGTATAAGTTATGTATTCCTGCAGACATTGTCGATAATGAATACAGCTGTATTCATTACTCAATTGTGAGGAATACTAGACAAAATAATCTATTTGCAGTTAGATATCACAGAACTAACTATGGATATAACTCAGCAATGGACAGATCATGTAGGTGTGCTAATGTGAAAATTTTGATATTGATATTTTCAACATTAGCGTTAATATCTTTAAAAATATTCTTAAAGAATTTTTTGATAACATATGATGTAGCGTTTATTCTATCAATCTCCCACTAGAAATCTAACTAATAGGATATTGTTTGTATGGTTTTTATTTCATAATACTTTCAACGTAATTGTAAACGTTAGAATAAAAATTAGAAAAAAAATACTTTCAACATAATTGTAAACATTAAAATAAAAGTTAAAAAAAAAATAAAAAATATAAATAAATAAGTTGAAAAATCTGTTATCTTTAGTTGTATAATATTTTATAAGTTTCTGAGTTTGTCTATCCCCTAGATTCTAGTTATAGTATAAGTTGATTTATAATGATAATGATTAAGATTTGCATTTAAGAAATTGTTTGTAAATATATTTTGTAAATGGCATAGTCCGTTAATAAAACAAACTAAACTAAACTAAAAGTGATTTTCCTTTGTAGATGCATGGTCAAAATCATCTTTTTCACATCAAAACTTCATATGCAGTTGTCTTTTTGCAAAAAAAACGTAACTGAGTTATCTCGTATTTGGGCGTCCTGAAATAAAAAATTATTTCTCATGCCAACCTACGAGTTATTTCGCAGAAGTGCGACGTAGAAAAAACGTGGAGAGACCCGTTACCAATGCCCTGTAGGCGAAGAGAAGCTTGCTTTGTACGTCGATGCATGTTTCAAGGAATATTACTAAACATTTTGTATCATATCCTAGTATTGTTTGTCGATTTTTATCTGACACTTTCCGTATGAGGAGCGAGGGAGTGAAGTATATGGCAAAAACAGGTGTGACGTCAGGTCCCCATTGGCGTTTTAATATAGGGTGTCACCAGCTCACAATCATTTCGAGTATCAGATTAAAATCGACGGACTTTATGTATCGAGATTTTTTGAAAACTGTGATAGTCACAAATAAAATCTTAATTTTTTGATTTTTTGTGTCCACACCGCCCTCAAATTATTATTGAACCTTCCCCCAGACGCCCAACATTATAAATTTTCCCGCATTTACTACGTGATTACTCGTAGCGGGCGATATATTATACGTATTAAGTTTTAATAGATAGATTAATTTTTTTCTTTGAACATGGAAGAACGGGTAAATGGAGATATTCTTGAAGAAACCAAGAATGTGAACATCGAACTGTTAGCAGAAAAATAAAGATATCACCACTTAAGTTGATTCTAAACGGCATGCAAAAATTGGAAATTTACATCTGTCAAGAAGTGGCCTTTCTACTATACTTTCCAAATTCATTTTCAGTGTTCAAAAATGTCTATAAACGAATTTAAATTAAACTATTTTTATAATAAAACCTTCTCGAGTTGGAGTTGGTTTTAAGTGCTTGTTTTATTATACATATTTTGGCCTTTTTATGTGTACAGTATAAATTCTCCAATGAAATGCCTGTTATATTCAATGAAATTGTGCGATAATACCAATTCGGAAATAGTCCTTTATAAAAAAAAAACTCTTGAGAGGCCCCATATATAGTCCCCATTTTTAGAAAGAGGAATAAGATGTTTCTTGGAGTATTTCTCTCCCATCGGAACAAGTGATGAATAGGAGTCGATATTCTTTTGTTATTCCTATACACTTTCTTTTCAGTATTCTTAATGGGAAAAAGGTTTGTATATTTGTTGGTGAAATATATTTTGGGGTTTGTTTGGAGTACATCGATGCTTCTTCTAGTAAAAAAATTATGTAATTTTTTTTTCTTGTCTCGACCAACTACCAATAAGACCCTCGTTTCCTATATGTTTAACTTTATCTGATAATATATATTGTGAGCTTTTTAAAAATACAATCGACTAAAGTGAGCAGGAGAAAATATACCGCATGTAATAAATTAAGACCCAACTTCCGTCTGGGAAATTCCAGGAAATAAAGCTTCTTTTTTTCTAACGTCATTTTGAGAGTTCACAGGATGCACTTTCCGGGCCGATACCTTTTGACGTCGCGACGCAGACGAAACCGACAAAATACTCTTGTTAAAGGAAACTGGAGCAGCTGTGTGGATCGTTACAACAACGGCGTCCATTATGCATTCCGTTATTAGCTCAACTACCTATTTTTATATAGGTATATTTAGTGCAGTTTTCAAGATAAAATTTACAGAATATTTAAATAACAAAAGCCAACTGAACACACAAAACCAATATCGCCTGAAGGAAGGAGTAGAATATCTGTAGCAGCGCGTAAGCGTAAACCCATTTACCTAATAAACAGGCGAGTTCCTAAATATATTCATATATGCGAATGGGTTTATCGTATTAAATAATTCAGAGTGCACCTCCCTGAGTGTATAAATATGAATTTTGCCTCGTTACGACGCGAGCAATAATAGTAAATTATACAGGGATGAAATTTACTGGGCTCCACTCTGGGACAGTTTACTAATATACACATACTTGTTGTGTTTCGGGCTGCCGGGCTTTCACATCCCCATATAAGATTTATATAATATCTCTTCAAAAATAGGAAATAAATTACACAACACAATTTCAAATATTCTAGGAATCATAATATGAGTAGCTTATTGAGTGAAGTATTTAGTTGGGATTAGCTAGTAAACCACGAAACATATTACAATATTTATTTAATTTTGCTCTTTTTTCTCCTTTAATGCCTTTCCAACTACAAACACACAAAAGCCTCGCATAATATTCACGAGTACAAAAGAAATGTACCTACATAAACAACATGTAGTTCCCCTTTAGGAATACCTATATACAAATAACAACTGAGTATCGAGTCCTATTCATCACGTGGTCCGGCGGGGATCCTCTACGATGTGGCTCAACCACTCAATGAATGAATGCGCGGGTATTTTAGTTGCTCCCCTAGGATTCACTTTTATGGAGTTTGCTTTATTATTAATAAGGACTTTTAGGAAAACAAACCACTTTTGAATGATTTATTTGTAAAAAAATCTAAAACTTTGCTTCAACAGGTTAACTGGCGCATTGCATTTTCAACTTTATATTTTATTATTTCTTCTTCTTCTTCTTCTTGATTTCAATATCTTATTATTGTTAATAACTCTTCAACACCGTTTTTCCGTGTCTGGTTTTTGACCTGCGGATTCACGTTTGTTTGCGTGTACTGTAATTAAAATTGAGTTAAGCCACAACTCGTGCTAGACAAAAAAATATTTTTTTTTACTACTAACCTGAGAAATTGTCATTATTCAATATATTTTCCTAGGAAAAAATTGAATTTCTCTCCCTAGGTGAATAATGAAAATAATGAAAAAATACCTAGGTTAATAATGAAAATGACGTCATGACGCAAGGATATTGTCATGTTTCTATTTGTTCAATTTCATTTTCATAGGTCAATTTGAAAAAAAATACAGGTTTCTGTAGGTACATAGGAAGTTATCATAAGCTGTTGATAGAGAACAACACTTTCAAGAGGGCGTTCAATAAAAAATAATTGGAGCACAGATTTTAAACAAATTTTTAATTTTTTACTAGCAGTAGTAAAAAAAATTCTATATATTCCTCGGTAGAGAAAGTCATTATATACCTCACTCATTATAAACCTCGGCGCTAGCGCCTCGGTTTATAAAAGCGCTCGGTACCTATATAAGGACCAACTTCTCTACCTAGGTATATAATATACTATTATTTACAATCATACATGTAATGTTGACTTTACTGACTTTTAAAAAGTTCGAAAATGTCACTTTTTTGACTTTTACTTTCGGCCCACGGGTCGAAAGTTTACTTTCGACCCGTGGGCCGAAAGTAAATGAAATTTTTAAAATTTATTGTATTTTTTGACTTTTACTTTCGGCCCACGGGTCGAAAGTAAACTTTCGACCCGTGGGCCGAAAGTAAATGAAATTGTCAATTATTGTATTTTTTAGTTTTAATTCAAATAAAAATTTCAAAATTCGAATGATTGTAAATAAAATAGTATACATACCTCGGTGAAAAGTTTCATTACTGTCTCGAGATTTTAGTTAGACCTCGGCTGTGCCTCGGTCTAACTAAAATCTCTCGACAGTAATGAAACACTTTCCACCTCGGTATGTAATATACTATTGATTAATGTTTCATAGGTGGTTACTATAGGTCTGTTCAAAAACAGCAGGAAACCGTACAATGTATTAGACTATCCAACATGCTGTCAAACTTAAAATGTCCGCCAAGAGGCACACAAACCCTTTGTTTGCTTGTCAAAGTCATGTGTTGTGGATAGGCAAATGCCGTCAAATTTAAATTAAAATGTCCGCCAAGAGGCACACAAACCCCTTGTTTGATTGTCAAAATCACGTGTTTTGGATAAGCTAATAGTCTGGCTAGCCAAACGGTGAACTGAAATAAAATTTGCTGCTTTGCCAAACTTAACGGAAACAATAATAAATAAGTTGGTGACATCTTTTTTTTGCACTATGGGCATGTGTAGTATTTTGAAATAGAAAAAAATCCGGCAACATTGTGAAATGATGGATGTGGAGAAGCGTGATTATTCAGAGGCATGATTCTATTGGTTAGAGCCTGATCGACAGCACAGTGGCGTGGTTTTTGACGAAACTAAAGATTTTTTTCTAATAATTTTATTGGTTTATTTCCTTGGTGCTTTCCGTGTCACCGAATCTAAAGACATGGTTGTCATCAGGCAGTGTCAGTTGAGGTGTCAGTGAATATTTTTAAGTTACGCCCCATCTATCTCCCCTCTTTCGTCTCTATCAAGTTACCATTTGCCAGACTATACCGTCACGATTCTGCGCAATGCGTAAAATTTCTGCGTAGAAACCGAAATTCGTTCACTGGTTTCGAAACCGTTTATGGGACGTTTATTACGTGACAAGACGGGCACTGCCACTTTGTTACCCGCAAAACACGAGGGAGAAGTAAACAATGAAACTTGAACGAAGTGGGACAGTGAATGGGTAACTAAAACAGAAAGAATAGAAAGGAGGGGTTGGTTGGTGGCTGATTTCGTGTAAAGGGTTGCCGACTAGCTTCCAATGCGGAGAGGGGGTGGGTTAATTAAATAACTAAATATAGAACGCCACCTGCTTTTTCCCTGCAGTACACGAAATCAACCAATATAACGAAAGCAGGAAACTTCTACGGACCTATAGCAGCAAAACCTAAAATATAACCGTAAACAAGAAGGGAGGACAAAAGTGAAACGCTTTGCTACAATCAGGTACCGGTTTTAATTAGAACCAGAACAAGAAAGGTTTGATTCCAGAGCAGCTTCGGAGTGGGTTTTCCGACCGCCCTAGAACACTGAAAATTATTTACACTGGAACCAGAACAGAACAAGAAAAGAAATCCTCTAACCATATGTTGTTCATGCAACTTTGTTATTTTATATATTCATTCAAAAATTACAAAAGAAAAAACCGTTAAATGCCATACAAGTTCAAATCAAAATTGGCACCGCTCGCGCAGACTCGGCGTATGTGAAAAATATGTGATTTATGAGAAGGAAGTAGGAAGCAGTACGAAGCCGTGTCTCTAAAACCACGTCCGCTTTTTCGGTCGTTAAAAAAAAATCAAAAACCTATCGAATTCAAGGCAAAAATTCCTTATTATTATTTCTAAGACTGTGTTGTATCGGTGTGTCGCTGAGAAGCAGACTTTCTGGACACGAGGAGCTCCTCTGGATCGACGAAAACCAGCATAAACCAAGTAAGTGCCAATCCTCCATTGTCTTTGTATGGCTCGGGTTTATGTCCATTAATATTTGTACGGCAAAATTGAATTTAGCGCTACAGTCCCGCTGCTCTTTAAACTTTCAAAAACCTAACGTAAATTTTCGTGAACATTATTTGGTCCCACGACCCGATTAATTTCAAAAAAGAAATAATTTTGGTCTCGCGAATATTAATAAAATATCATTTCAATTTTTTATCGTCATTTTCAAATTTCAAATAGTCAAGGTTCAAGCTAGGTGTCGTCCGCGCTGTCCGATTCGTCCGCGCTCCTTTCAACTCAGGTCTCACTCTATCCAATTTTCGGTACACAGTTTGTTTACGTTTACCTTTAAATTCCTTAGTAAGAAAAAGCAAGATTCCATTTATTTTGTTTTTTGCAAGAATAAATTCAACACAGGAGCTTGCTTTGCTTATAGAATCAAAGGTGCATAAATAATTCAATAATTCAACAATTCAAATATTTTATTCGGTTATCGCGTACGTAAAACAAATTAAGGAAGAATTAGTGCTGTGTTTTTGGGTGTACTTTTGTGCATTTGTTTGGGATTAATAATAGCTAAAAGGTAATAATTTTTATTTCTATATTCAAAAGGAAAAAATCAATTCTTAGCAAATAAACAATCTACTCAGAGTATTCAACTTAATTTATTTATATTTATAATTGTACAAAATGGCAACAAAAAAGTTAACAAACCAACGAAAAGAATCAATCGCTCGTATTATAGAAACTTTCAACTTAGGAATTAAATCTCAAAGCGATGATACTGTGAAGCTAGTTTTCAAAGCGTCCTATGAATCACCAGACGATCACTATGATCAGTTTAAAACCATTCATAATGAGATTATCGGTCTTCTTGGAGATAGCGACGCAGAATTTGATGCTCAAGATAAAATTCGAAAAGATACTGACTCATTTTATCACCAAACAAGGGCAATATTTTCTACGATGTTTCCTAGCGCAAATTATTCCGGTTTCACCCCCTCGATTGTAAACAATAATTCATATAGAGATGAACTAGAACCATTAAAAATACCGACATTCAACGGAAACCTCAAAAAATGGCCAACGTTTTTTGATGTTTTTACGTCACTTGTTCATGATAATACAAACTATTCAGATATCAAAAAATTTCAACATTTACTTTCATGTTTAGAGGGCGAACCATTAAATATTCTTAACTCAATCAAATTAACATCCAGCAATTACGTCATTGCATGGAATTCACTAACCGAGAGGTATCAAAACAAACGACTTTTGGCTAGCACTTATTGGAACTCAATTTATAATGCAAATTCAATAAAAAATAATGCACCAAAAGATCTCAGATCGCTAGTAGACACGTTCGTGGAGAATATTGCCGCCCTCAAGAATCTAGGCTTCCCGGTGGATGCATGGTGTTTTTGTTTATTTTCTATTTTATTGTCAAAAATTGATACATCTACAAGGACCGCTTTCGAGTTAAAGTTTAGCAATACCGAAATTCCAACCTACCAAAATCTGATCCAATTTCTTACTAATCAGTGCAAAGCCCTAGAAACAATGCAAACCATCCCACAGAGCGAAAATATGCAACCCTCGACATCAAAACGAATTCCAAAAAATAACAATTCAAACTATCAGTTCAAAAAGAATAATTCCTATTCCCAAAACCAGTACAAATCGAATACACCTTCCAATTTGTTGGTACGAACACCAGCTCCAGCCTATAAACCAACTAATATTCAACCCCAATTAAATCAAAATTCAACTAAATGCAAACTTTGCAACAACTTATATCACCCATTATCTCAATGTGGAGTATTTATTACAAAAACACCTTCCGAACGTTTCAACTACGTGAAACAACAAAACGCATGTGTGAACTGTCTGCGCGCAAATCACTATTTACAAGAATGCACAAGTACCTTCAACTGTAAAATTTGCCGACACAGATACCACACATTATTGCACCTACCCCAAATAACTGATTCTCGCCAAAATCCAAACCCAACCTATAATCAATCCATTGAAATATCGTCAAACCCAAATTCAAACTCGAACAATTCCAATTTAATTTACTCGAATCCAAACTTTACCTTGAATCAAAACCAAATGTCGAATCAATTCCTAGCGAATACAAGTCTAATCCAAACGAATCCCAATTTAAACCAAGGCAATTTTAATGCAATCCAAGAACATTCAAGTCAAATCGAGGCAAATCCAAATGAAATCCAAAGAAATATGAGTCTCATCGCGATCGATCCTAATCTAAACAATCTTTGTACTTCGCCGTCAACACCAACACAGTACTTTTGGCAACCATAAAGCTCGAAGTTCTCGATGTTCGAGGCAATTACCAAACAGTTAGAGCCCTTCTGGATAGTGGTAGCCAAATTAATTTAATCAGCGATTCTTGTATAAATCGCCTAGGCATTCGAAGGAATAAAAATGCAATTCCGGTTTTAGGTATAAATCAATCCTCGTCATCTACAAATGGCGTAGCTACTTGCACCATTCGACCTTTAGGTCAAACCCAACCTACCTTTCATATTCAAGTTTTCATCTTGCCAAAACTTTGTGCAAATATGTCTTCAATGCAAATTGATTTTTCAACTTGGAGTCACATTTCCAACTTAAAGCTTGCTGATGACCAATTCAACATTCCTGCTCCCATAGACATGCTATTAGGAGCACAAATATTCACCGAAATTCTTCGGACAGGGAGGATTCAAGGACCACCAGGTCAACCATCTTTGGATGGGTATTCTTGGGACAAACCCAAAATATAGATATTCAACCCCATGTCAGCTCATATTTCATCTCATGTGAGCAATCTCTCGATTCAAGTATCCGAAAATTCTGGGAACTAGAGGCAATCAAACCCAAAACTTTTCTATCGCCCGAAGAAAAAAGGTGTGAAGAAATTTACCAAAAGACAACCACCAGGGATACATCTGGTCGTTTTACAGTCAATTTACCATTTCGTCACATCGACCCTCCTAACCTTGGAGATACCTATTCAATAGCCTATCGTTTATTCATGTCGCTGGAATCTCGACTCTTAAAAAATCCTAGTTTTTATAGCTTGTATGCTGATTTTATGAGTGAATACCTCAAAAACGGTCATATGTCTTTAATCCCAAAAACCGAATCTAGGCCAAATCTATGCTGCTATTTACCGCATCATGGAGTGCTTCGTCTGGATAAATCAACCACAAAACTCCGGGTGGTTTTTAACCCCTCCGTTAAAGGATCAAATGGCACAAGCCTAAACGAAACCCTTTTACCGGGACCTAAATTGCAAAATGATATTTGCGAAATTCTAGTCAAATTCGGATTCTATTCTGTCGTGCTTCTAGCTGATATCAAGCAACATTTTTTGCAAATCCAACTAAACCCAATTCATAGAGATTACCAAAGACTACTTTGGCGCTTTCATCCCAGCGAACCCTTACAGGAATACCGGTTGAATACTGTTACGTTTGGTATAAGTTCATGCCCTTATTTGGCAATTAGAACCCTTAGAGAACTCGCCACTCGTGAAAGTCAAGCATTTCCTGAAGCTTCCCAAGTATTGCTTAACAACATTTTCATGGACGATATTTGCTGCGGATCTAGCTCCCTAGAGGGCGCTTTATCGCTTCAGAGAGATCTAATCACTTTGCTCAAATTAGGAAAATTTGAACTCCGTAAATGGGCATCAAACAACCCTAAACTCATCTCTCATTGGTCCCCATCGGATTGCCAAATCCCAATAACTTTCGAGAATGATAACTCCGCCTCTATTAAGGTTCTGGGCCTTCAATGGCACCCTTCAACCGACACATTCACCTACTCATGCACCCCATCCGAAAAAACTTGCACTAAAAGAAGCATTCTATCCGCTATTGCAAAAATTTGGGATCCTCTCGGATTCTTATCTCCGGTCTCATTTTTTGCGAAAGTTATAATGCAAAAGCTTTGGTTATGCAATATTGACTGGGATGAAACACCCCCTGAATCGATCACTACCCTTTGGAAGCAATTTAGTAATCAATTAAATAATCTTTCGAGTATCTGTCTACCAAGACACATTTTTCCGAATAAAATTCAACGTTGTCAATTGTTAGGTTTCTGTGACGCATCAGAACTAGGATATGCCTGTTGCGTGTACATTCGTGTTGAGCTACCTAACAATATTATCAAATCATCACTAGTCGCTGGGAAATCACGAGTTGCTCCCCTTCATACAAAATCCATTCCTCGTTTGGAGCTTCTTGGAGCCACCCTGCTAGGTGATTTGCTCGAATTAGTTATCCGAAATTATTCTTCGCTGATCCTCACGTGTTGCGCTGCATTGGGTTACCTCATCTCCTCACAAGTGGAAAACCTTTGTAGCGAACCGCGTCAGTCACATTCAAGAAACCATTCAAGTTCCTTGGTACCATATTCCTTCACTCGAAAACCCGGCCGATTGTGCCAGCAGAGGTCTAACCCCGAACAGTCTAATAAATCATCCTCTATGGTTCCATGGTCCGCCTTGGGTAATCCTGCCAACTACCGAGTGGAAAATAAAGAAATTCGTAGAGGAATTTTCCGAGAAAACACCTGATGAAGTCATAAAAGAGGAAAAGCCACCTAACAATACCGTATTAATGGTAGAATCGCATACTCCAAACTTTTTTAACAATCTAATAACTAAGTTTTCTAATCTAACCCTAATTCAAAAAATTATTTGCCATTTTCTAAGACTTATTCATAATCGAAAAAACCTGAAAAATCCCATCTTGGGACCCTTTGCAGCTTTCGAATTGCACAAAGCCTTGCTTGTTTTAGTCAAAAAGGTCCAAGAAGAGTGTTTTCCAGACATAACTTCGAAAATACAAAATAATGAATTATTACCTAAGCCGTACCGCAAGCTCGCACCATTTTTAGATGAGTCGGGTTTAGTCAGAGTGGGCGGTAGATTAAGGCATTCTCAGCTCTCTTTTGAAGCGAAACATCCCTTATTATTACCCAAAATTCATCATCTTACCAATTTAATCATAACTCAAACTCATATCGAAAATCTTCACCCTGGGCTTAATACAGTGCAGTATCTTATTCGCCAAAAATTTTGGATCATATCTGCGCGTAAAGCAATTCAAAGGGTCTTATCCCAATGCATTCGATGCGCTCGTTTAAAACCTAAATCATACACACCCTATATGGCAGATCTACCCGATTTCAGAACTTCCCAGCTGAAGTGTTTCTCCCACGTTTGTCTGGATTATGCTGGTCCAATAAAAATGTAGGTCAAAGACGTCGTGGAGCGCAAGTCACGAAATCGTATATTGCGGTGTTTGTCGACACTTGTGTCAAAGCTATCCACATCGAGTTAGTTTCAAGCTTGACTACGGAAGCTTGCATTGCAGCGTTACGACGCTTTGTAGCTAGACGTGGCACTTGCGTTCAAATCGTAAGTGATCAAGGAACCAATTTTGTCGGAGCTATTAAAGAACTCCAAAACCTGTCAAGATTAGCTGCGGAAAGTCTGAACATAAAGTGGTACCTGAATAGTCCTGGGGCTCCCCACCTAAATGGCTTAGCGGAAGCGGGAGTCAAATCGGTCAAAACTCATTTATATCGCGTAATTGGCAACCAAATCTTAACTTTCGAAGAACTCTATACACTTCTCTCACAAATAGAGACTCTTCTCAACTCGAGACCTCTCTGGGAACAGAGTTCAGACCCAAATGACCTGTCACCACTGACACCTGGTCATTTTCTGACCACAGAACCATTAAATTCTTGTCCTGATCCGGACCCTTTCTTCCCTAAAACTGAACACTTTAAATCGTTGGCAACTTATTCAACGCCTTCATTCAGATTTTTGGAAGCGTTGGAAAAACGAGTACCTTAACACCTTGCAACAACGTTGCAAGTGGTCCGATCCTTCCGTCGAAATTAAGCTTGGCGTTTTGGTGTTAATCAAGGATGAATCCAGACCACCATTGAACTGGTCACTGGGAAAAATAGTAACCATGCATCCTGGTCCGGATGGTCACGTTAGAATTGCTACAGTAAAAACACAGCACGGGCTCCTTACTCGTCCAGTGGTAAAGTTGTGCCCTTTGTTATTAGATTCGCGTTAAACTCAGATAAGCAATCTCTTTGTGTTGTGATTTGTTTTTGTAGTTTTATTCTATTTTATTCTATTTTATTATTAGTATTATATATATTTTTTTCTCTCATTTATTCAACGTAAAACTCCGTTTTAAGTGGGCGGTTAATGTTCATGCAACTTTGTTATTTTATATATTCATTCAAAAATTACAAAAGAAAAAACCGTTAAATGCCATACAAGTTCAAATCAAAATTGACTTTCTGGACACGAGGAGCTCCTCTGGATCGACGAAAACCAGCATAAACCAAGTAAGTGCCAATCCTCCATTGTCTTTGTATGGCTCTGGTTTATGTCCATTAATATTTGTACGGCAAAATTGAATTTAGCGCTACAGTCCCGCTGCTCTTTAAACTTTCAAAAACCTAACGCAAATTTTCCTGAACATATGTTCTTAAAATAGTATTTACAATAATGATTAATTACACTCAACTTGAGTCCCTAAATAAAGAAATAAAAAGTATAACAATTACCAGCAATAATACCTGAAATATAAATGATCAATAGACAAGCTTACTAAATGCAGTATACCTTCGTAAATGGCCATTTAACCCCAGTGTACAAGTATTTACCTGTATTCAGTGCAGCATGTATTTATGGGATAGTTATAAGAGAAATATAGATCAATAATTAAAGTTGAAGTTACAATAAATAGCCTGAGGGGCAAATTTAATATTATGGAATAATATAGAAGGTATAAATAAATACTTAAAATTGAAGTACCATCGTCACCAAAAGTATCTGGGACACAAATAATGCATAATAATCTCCTGGACTAATTCTACTGTCATTCATTTCAATGCATTTAATTCATAGTTTGACAAATATTTGACAATAAAATTTGTATAATAGGACAAGAGCTAATGTGATGCTGTCCCAGTTACTTTTGGTGACGATGGTACCTAACAGTACATAACCTAAATGGTAAATTTCATATTATAAAGGTAATAATTAATTGAAACTGAAATAACAACATGTAATCTGAAGGATAATTTAATATTGTTGTAGAACTGCGTTGTTGTGGTGATTTACTCCAACAAGGGGTTGGTAAGGTTTGATATTAAGACAATACAACACACTTATCAAACCTGAGTAGTCCCCAAACTCTTGGGGTAACCTGACGGATGGAACTAATATCTTCCAATGTTTCCGATGGCCTGGTTCTGGATCAAGGCCGCAACAAGAAGCATCTGGCCCTGGGCACTAAGGCTTCCAATTGAAGATTGTAGGTCCTACTCGAAGTATATAGTAAGCTTAACGTATAACTCTTTACTGAAAGTTAGGGACTGAAGCGTGACGAATAAAAGGGGACATCTAAGGGTAAAGATTAAAGTGTAACTTCTAGGGGTGATGAATAAAGGCCTGAAACAAATGGACGTTATGAGACAGGGCGTGGAGCAATAGGTAGGTTTTGTCCGATATTCGGAATTTGACCGTATAATTAACAGAAAATTATGCTTTTACATAGGAAATAGAGAAACAGGGAAGATTAATAAGAAAAACGGCTTACCAAAATACTTTGGCCTTTAGGAACAAACAATTGGTCACGTTGCTCTTTTTCGACTCACAAAAAAAAATCCGCACAAGGCGATTGGGTGCTAAAATAACGGATTAGCCACCCTAGATCTATGAGCGAAAACTAAACAACTCAGAAAATCGGCAAAATGTGCCTGAGGAATTTTCCCGAACACTTAATCGTGAACAGTCCTCGACCTGAATGACCTCTGCTTGTCCCTGCAATGTCCTTTAAAAAGTCTCTGTCAAAACTCCAAGGTGGAAGGTACTGGGGAATTTTGATGGTAGTTGGGGCATGGGACTTATTCAAGTAAAGTTAGTACCGGTCATTGACCCTATTTGGAGCGCTGTCAATCTAGACAATCTACTCCGATCAGACAATCAGCTGTTCTAATGTAAATATTGTAATTTTATTTATTAATAAATTAACTGACTATTTATTTTAACCCTACTAAAAGGAAATCAATTCCATTATTAAACCTCTAACTTAATGATTCTGGAAAAAATTTAAAGTTTGATGAAAAGTTTGGTTACAACTATTGGATAGAAAACAGTGACTTGAGGAAGGTATGCTATTCAGAGAGGTGAATAAGCTTATTTCCTTTTATTTTGGTGCGGGAAAAATCATCCCGTAACACGTTGACGTGTTGGAATAGAGCTTTTGTTAACAATAATAGGGATAAAGCTAAATAAAAATGTCCAAAGAAAACTAATTGAATGAAAATGCATACTTACCCGAAAATTACAATGACCTAAATATACTCCTGGACAAAATTATCGCACCACTGCTTATGGTGATGCCGATGTGAAGTAGTGCGATAATTTTGTCCAGGAGTATATATATTCAAATTTTAGACTAAAGTTATTTAAATGAATTAAATAAAAAAAGTCTAAACAGGGCCCCAACATTGAAAGGAATCTTTCAAAACTTAAAATTTCACTGCATAATCTAATCTACCTTAACCTAATTTATCAATTTTTTTAATTTCTAACTAACATTAGTAGGTACCTAATTCAAATTCGTTTCTTTATTGGCAACTTTAGTAGCCGCACGTTTTACATCACCGGACGCTGTTTTAATCGTCACGATATGAACAATGTCATCGGTTCCCGGGTAGCATTTATGTATCGAGCGCCCAGTATACCGCATTCGGGTAACGTCGTATTAACCGAGGCCTGAGCGTCTGATTTCCCGATCGATTGTCAAGCTACCGTACGCTTGATACTAGTCTTCTGCGAAATTATGGATCGGCGTCTAACAATTCAGTTTTTTTTTTTTTTTAATTGTTTATCATTTATTATGCACTGGCCAGAAAATTATATGTACCACATTGTCGATTCCAGCGAAATACGAACTGATTTCAAGACTAAGCAGGAAGTCGAGGTAAGGGAATAAGTAAGAGCAAAATTATGTTTTATCTACATAACCTTACCATGAATAGAATACCATGGCGAGATAGAATAGGCCACTTTCACGTTTTTTCGAAAACATTTTTGAATTATTGTGTTAGCCATTCTTCCAATGACATTATCATCTGTATACTTTTTTCTCCAAAAAAAACGCCTATTTTTTGAAATATGTTAGAACGATATAAAAATCGAATTTTTAAAGCAGGTAAAAATTAACAAGATTTTTGCTATTTACTTAGGGATTTGTATACCTGCAATCGTTATTTGACAAATGCGGAGATTAGATTCAGGCAGATGTAAATAATTATTTATGATGCTGTCTCTAAGTAACAAAACTAACCAAAACTAACCCAAATTGGAGCTGAGCAAAAGGTTAAGGTAAGGACAGCCTTAGGGTTAGTTTGGGATAGTTTGTTAGAGACAGCATCAAATAACTAGGCAAATAGCAAAATCTTATTAATCTTTAAGTTTTTTGCTACTTTCCATTCCACTTAGTGAACTACTAGAATTAAAATTGCTTTACGATTTGACTACCAGAACCAAAATTAAACTAATACATATTATCAAGTAGCTTGATGGTGAGGAGCCAGGAAAACTCAAAAAGATATTCGAGACTGTAGGCGCGAGTCGCGAGTATCGAGCATACGGTAGTCCGAGTGATTTTCGTACTACCGTGCGCTTGATACGTGCCGAGGTCGGGTACCCCGAATGCGCGTTGCTGGACGCTCGATACAAAAATGCTCCCGGGTACACTACACTTATACGGACAAGGCGCCATTCGAACGGAAGTAAATTTTTATCCTATAACAAAACTAACTGACCAACAGAAAGATTCTGTTGTTGAGTTTTCCAACTGTGTCTTTGTTGCAGTGCTGTGACATATTCACACGACCATCTCTTCCAAAACTGCTGTTTTAATTTTTCCATTTGCTCATATTAGGTCAGTCCGATTTGTTGGAGTGGTCCCTAGATCTGGATGAGGTAATAAATGAGATTCGCGACCGATGAGGAAGTGAGATGACGTGAGCGCACCTAAATCGTTTGGATCATTTGACAGGGAAGTCAATGGTCTAGAGTTCAAAGTGTTGTCAACCTGAGCCACTATTGTAAAAAAAATTTCAAACGTTAGATTCTGAGCGCCCTTTATAATTTTGTTTAAATTATTCTTAGCAGACTTTATTCCAGCCTCTCAGATTCCCCCATGATGGGGGAGACTGAAAATAGGCGGGAATAAAGTGTCATTTAATGTCTAATGAATCACCTAGCTGAAATTTTAGTTCATGATTGTTGCCCCTTGAAAATTTGCCTAAGTCATCAAGTTGATTCTTTGCGCCCCTGAAATTACTTCCATTGTCAAAATCTCAGACTTCGAAATAGACATTTGTTGGTTTGCCTCTTCTCCCAATAAACCTTTGAAAGGTCTCTAGAAACGCAAATGTACTTAGGTCAGTGACTAGTTCAAGGTGAATCGCTTTGACCGTTAAACATATAAATAAGCAAAGATAACACTTTCGGATCTTAGCACCACGTCATTTTCGGTCTTTGTAATTAAAAGGGCCTGCATAGTCTACGTCCACATCTGAAAAGGGCAGTCTTGGTGAAACTCTGGGCTCAGGCAAATCACCCATCATTGGTTTAGTAAATTTTGGCTTGAACTTGAAACATACAACGTATTCGCGAACGATACGTTTACGAAGGTGCTTTCCCGAAATGGGTCAATATTTCTAACAAAAGAAGTTGTGGGCCACAATGAAAAAGTGTAACATATTCAAATTCAACTATGACATATGTTGAATGGTGTTTGGGAGACAGTAGAGCAGGGTGTTTTTTGCTAATAGGGTATAAAAAATGTTTCAGTCTCCCACGTAAAATTCCGTTGCTCAAGAAAGGAGTTAAATTAACGATAGACGTTTTTGAGTTTACAAAACCATTTTTCTTCAACTCATTAATTTCTTGTGGAAAAGTTTCACGCTGAGCCGCATAATCAATTTTTCTGTGGCTTGTCGCAATTCTTCTGAAGTTAATGACAGGATTTGTACTCTCAAATTCTTATTGGCCCCATACACTACGATCTTTCTCGACGGTTTTCATCGCCGCGATGAAACACGTCGTTCCAAAACCGAAGTATCTGGTAGAAAAACACGACGGTTTTCTACCACACACTTCGGTTTTGGCACGACGTATTTCATCGTGGCGGTGAAAACCGGCGAGAAAGAACGTAATGTATGGGGCCCTTTAGACATGTGGCAATTCCTCATAAATCACAAACATAATGCCATGGTAAATTCTATACGAGTAAAGGGCTATGATGAAACACGACGGTTTTCATCGCCGCGATGAAACACGTCGTTCCAAAACCGAAGTGTGTGGTAGAAAAACACGACGGTTTTCTACCATACACTTCGGTTTTGGAACGACGTCTTTCATCGTGGCGATGAAAACCGTCGTATTTCATCGTAGTGTATGGGTCCCTTAAGTGATGAAAACTGGATAAAAGGAAAAAAATAATTGTGGATAAGTTGAATGAAGGATTTAACGCTCTTGCGAACTTTAGGCAGATCGTCCACCGTTAATGGGCTCGTTAGGGTGATATGTGTTGGCCAGTATAAATAAAAGTGTCTAAGCCAAGTAGGTCTGCCAAACCATTCTTTTGACTGGTTCAACTGACTAGGGAATATACCTCTTGACAAAGAATCGGCGGGATTTTGACTTGTGGGTACATACCGCCAGGAATCAATAGGTGTTAGTGTAAATTTCTGTGATACGATTATCCTCGAACACTTGAAAATTGCGTGGAGATGATCGAATCCACCCAAGAGCTACGACTGAATCACACCGGAAGTGTATTTCACTGAAATTTACTGCAAGTGATGACATGACCTTGTTTAACAACTTGCAGAGTAATAATGCTGCAAAGGGAAACAATTTTGGAATACCTATAGAATATATATATATATAGAATTTATGGGAGCTACACGAATTTTTGATGCGATATATGTCACCTATCGAATCAAGAGCACTTACATAGATGCAGGCACCATATGCACATAGTGATGCATCTGAGAACCCATGTAACTCAATAGAAAACGAATCCTTACACATTACATGTCTAGAAATCTGAAATTCATTATTGTCAGAACGCTCACTTCTAAATGATAGTTCGACAACTCATTTGGAAGCTCTTCATCTCATGAAACAATAGACCACAACTTTTGTGAAAAGATCTTAGCTCTCACTACCACAGGGCTCAACAGACCAAGTGGGTCGAAGATTTTGGCAGTGTTTTACATGTTTCTGCCGGACTGAAATAAAACGCATTCAAGGAAGCATTGTGTTCTAGTTCCTTCAAAATGTCATTGCTTTTTGATTTCCATTTCCGTAATTCAAATCCAGCAGATGGAAGAATTCTGTGGATTTGACGGCACAACTCTAGCTTCGCTGATGGAATTGGCTCCCGTTAAAAGATCATCCACATAAAAATCCTTTTTCATGACTTTTGGAGCACTCGCTGTTCCGTATACGTATAAGGGGATTAATGTAAAAGGTTTGCAATTCTTGGCTAGGAGTATGTGCCATAAAATCAGTTGGAGCGGTTTAAACTTATCGTCAACTAAAATCTGCCTGTACATTTTACATATATCAGCTGAAATGACGTATGTATGCTTCCTGAAATGAAGCAGAATTGACAGGAGGTTTTCCTGGATCGTTGGACCCACCATTTGCAAAGCATTGTAAGACCAGCCAGAAAGGGAGGAAAAGGAACTATTGAAGACCACCCGTAGGTTGGTGGTTGCACGGACATCAGGAAAAATTCCATGATTAGGAGAATAAAATACTTTATGCTTTGGAGAGGGCGCGAATGGGGACATATGATTTAAATCTTGGAATTCATGCATAAAATCTACGTACATGTCTTTAAGATTGGCTTTAAGTTTTAGTTTTAGTCTTCTTTCTAAATTAAAAAACTGCCTTATTGCGCCCTCCTTAGAATCCCCTATAATATACAAACAGACTCTTTTAATAAAATACAAACAACGAATCTGCCTTCCTCGTTTCGTCGGACAGTTTCTTGAAAATGACGTTCTGCCACACTTTCTTCTTGCGATAAAGCTACATCAGAGGAAACCTCCTCAAGCTCCCAGAACTTGAATAGTTGTGCCTGGACATTCAAGTTTGTAGAGAAATGACAAGAGGTAGTGGCGGCTGTACCTTTTGCTCCGAGGGGTCCAGAAATGTACCAACCAAACAATTTAATGTAGAATTGTACTAAATTTTGGATGCATTGATTTCAACTGAGTGTCACAAGATCTTGATACCTGAGCCTGTACTCGATGTATTCCAGAGACTGAAACATTAGTAGGCTCTTGAACAAGATTCAGGTTACTTACCAGAATGGATGAAATAAAGTTGGACATAAAAGCAAGAAGCACTATCTAATAGAGCACGACAAATGTGGGTAATGCCTTGAGTATCTATGACCTTTATCAAGGCTGTCGCAAGCAAGACTTGAGTACATTGAGATGCGTTGCAAAATGTTACGGTTCGATAATTATCTGAGTCTTGACGTGAATTTTCTATGATAAAAATACAATTATTAGAATTATCAAGTAGTAATGAATTGTTTTTTTCATTGCAGCGTTTGTACGATCCATAGCGACACTGGTTGAAGTCATGATTATTTTGTAGAAAATTCACACAAAGATTCAACCTTTGGATCCTGACCTGCCTATCAGTGATTGGCATTGCTGAAAAATCCTCACATTAGTATATTGGATGCCGTTTTTTTCAATGATAGTATGCCAATGTGTTAGATTTGGTTTGATACTGGGAAATGGAGAAATGCTCAGAAAAGAAAAGAATTTTCATTGGTAGATTCAACAGGCTAAATTACAAAAGACTTTTCTTTGAGCTTAGAAGAAGGGACATTAGGTTTGGATTTGACTTTATGCATGTTTATTTTCTCCAAAAGTTCATCCTGTGAAGACGAGAATTTCTTTAATTCGGTTATTGAAGGCAACTCATTCGCAAATTCATATTGTTCCCATTGGCGAATCATTTCTGTATCAAATTGACAAGTTACTAAAAATATTACCAAAGGGTCCCATGTTCCAGTTTCTACATTAAGGTTTTCCAAAGACTGTATCGACAACACTACGAAATGTGCCTGGCGAATCTGGCTTTACGTGAGGAATGTCAAGAAATTATTCAATGTAGGTATGAACCATAAGGCGCTTCTTATCATAGCGTCATAATCATAATCTACTGAAAGTTCAATGTGTTCAATGCACTGTAACATTGTAAATGTTACTTGTTCTGCTACTTATAATATGAGCAGTTATCAAATTATTAAACTAGCACGATTTTCATTTAAATTAAACGTACTAGTTTAGTACCAACGCTTTTCGTTGACTATTTTTAGGCGAAGCGATGTCTGCTCACCTTGTCCGTTTCATTTCTATGCCCTTTTAAATTTTGCCGTTCAAGCTGAAAGGTCGATCCTGACTGGGGGCAGCCATCTTCCTCAAGTGTGAATACCGTTCTCGTGGAAAAAATTACCTTATCGGCCATCAAGCATTATCTTAACGAAATAAAGTAGCGTAAGGCAATTATCCATTGATTACCGAAAAAATTTAAATCAAAAGTCTTGTAATTACCGTTTTATTCAAGTTTGAATTTCGAACCCTTCGTGGTAAGTCTATTTCATTTTTCCATTTTTTTAAGTAATGATTGTTCATGCAATGTCTGTATTACTTAGGGTTTCACCGGGAAGCCGTGTTTAACGGGGAGCCTTTTTTTTCCGGGGAGCCGTTTTGTTTTTCGAGGAGCTGTTTTTCTCAAGAAATCTATTTGCAACAAGCCCTAAAGATCACCGTTTTCGTGCAGCGTGTGCATAGAGCACTTGTGTTAACGCCCGACGAAGCTAAATGAAGATTCTATAATTTTGTTATAAGTGGTTAATAGTGGTTAGCCATGTGCAGGTAAAAAAAAAAAGAATATTGATGAAGACCAGTGACAATTATTTTTGAATGTGACAATCAATCAATTAATTAATCAAAAAAGTTACAGAATTTGATCAGTTTGTCTAGTAAAATCTTATTATTAATCTTTATTGTAACTTTCAGCAACCATTATAATCATTGTTTCCATTTTATTGCACTTTTCTCTAAATCATGCCCAGTTTTTAAATAAAATTTACAGTCCTCCTAGTACAGTCAAAAACATTTGGTCCAGTCGACCCGAGATCCAGTTTTACCAGAAAAAACGATAAGTGGAGAGAAAACGTGTGTAGTACTGTTATGCAATAATTGTTGTGGAACAAGAAAGAAATAACTTCAAGAACCGGGTGAGTCGTTCCATGTTAGAACAATATTTCGAAGATTCACCTTCTACCCAAACGTCATAAATTGTCATAATCTTATCTAGAATTTAAAACGAGTATTTGTCCTCTATTTGTGTCAATTCATTGGCGGGCTTTCCATACAAGTTTTTCACGATAATAGTCCACTCCAATCAATATAGAAATGACAGAAATCGATACTCTCACAAGAAAACGAGGTTCAGTAAAGGCTGTACTCACTAACTTTATAAAATTTGTTGAAACTCTCACAGTCAAACCAGAATTAGGAAAGTCAGAATTTCTTCAATTACAAGATAGGATAGCAAGGGTAGAAAGAGCACTTTCTGATTTTCAGGAAATTCAGACTGAAATTGAGGCAAAAGTAGATGCAGTTTCAGTAGAAAAGCAATTCGACGAGCGCTATAAAATTGAAGATTCATTTTATAATTGGATTGCTAAGGGTAAAGAGTTGAGAGAAAATTATGAAGAAAAGAACAAAAAAAATAATGATATCGATTCAGTTCATTCTTACTCTACTGTTGCCTCAAAATCAGGTCCACAACAAAACATTTTAAATGCAGTCAAGTTACCAACCATTACATTGCCTAAATTTCAGGGTAAATATGAAGGATGGCTTGAGTTCCGCGACACCTTCGAGCCCCTTATTCACAAAAACGAGTCATTGTCAGAAATACAAAAATTTCACTATTTAAGGGCCTCGCTTGAGGGTAGTGCTGCGTTGGTAATAAAGTCTGTCGAGTTCTCTAGTTCTAGTTACAGTGTTGCATGGGACACTTTATGTGAACGGTTCAATAATAATAAATTGCTAGTACACAATCACGTAAAAGCTTTGTTTGGTTTAGAAGCAATCCAAAAAGAATCGTCTGATAAAATTCGCAAGTTAATCGATGATATGTCCAAAAATTTGAGAGCATTGGAACAGCTTAACCAAACTACGACAAATTGGGATACTCTTATAATTTTCCTAATTGTTTCTAAATTAGATAATAAGACGATTAGTGAATGGGAAAATTATAACATAAGGCTAACCAAATTGCCGGTACTTCAAGATTTAAAAACTTTTCTTAAGGGTAGGGCCGACCTACTTGAAACTATCGAGTATAAAAATCAAGGAAAGTTTGAGTATAGTCGCGATTATAATAAAAAACCAGTTTCCAATCAAAGTACTAGTAGATCTTTGGTTCCAAGTACCTATTCTTGCAATTATTGCAAAAAAGAGCATTCTATTTATTCATGTCCCGAATTCGCTAATTTAGGCATAGAACAAAGGTTAGACTTTGTCAGAAAGTCTAGTTTATGCGTAAATTGTCTAAGATGGGGTCATAATGCTCGTCAGTGCAAATTAGGGCCATGCAAGAAATGCAAAGCGTGGCAGAATACTCTGCTACACGCAGACAAAGTAAAAACGCTCGATAAAAATCAAGAGACTAGTAAATCTGACACACAAAAGCTTAGTATAAATTGTACTAGTGGTATCATAGGTACCGGGTCAGGTCACATATTTTTATCAACAGCGTTAGTAAAAATTACATCCAGAAGTGGTCAAGTCTATAACGCTAGTCTTGTTGGATTCAGCCTCTCAGAGTTGTTTCAAAGCCAAATTGTCATGTCTAGTAATAAACGAGTTTACAAGTTCATTACCTAGTGTAGAGGTTGACATATCTTCTTTAAAAATTCCTCTTGATATTTTTCTAGCTGATCCCGAGTTTTATAAACCTAAAGAAGTAGATTTGCTGGTGGGTGCTGAACTATTTTGGACTCTGATAGGTTCGGGTCAGATCTCCTGCGGCAAGCATGGTCCTACTATACGGGAAACAAAGTTAGGCTGGGTCGTGTCAGGTGCTATGGGTATGTTAAACCATAAAAATAAAAATAAAAAACAATCTTTTTGCCATTTAAGTACTTTAGAGTCGGTCAATTTGAATGATATTTTGTCTAAGTTTTGGGAGCTTGAGGAAGTCAATGTAACCAAGCCGCACTCTAAAGAAGAAATTTTTTGTGAGGAGAATTTCACCAAAACAACCACTCGAGATCAAGAAGGTCGTTTCATAGTACCTATGCCATTAAAGGAATCTCCTGAATGTCTAGGTCAATCGAGGTCGAATGCAGAAAAATCTTTCTATTCATTAGAACGTCGCTTAAGCAAGAACGAGTATTTACGTGATTTATATGTTAAATTCATGCGCGAGTATCAGGACTTAGGACATATGTCTGTAGATAACAGATATCCTGAACCAGTAGTTGAATATTTTGCTAGCCATCACGGGGTCTTGCGAGAAGAAAGCGTCACAACTAAATTACGAGTAGTGTTTAATTGTTCAGCATCGACCAGCAATGGTTTATCCCTAAATAACATTCAGCATAAAGGTCCAGTTTTACAAGACGATTTACTAGGTATCGTCTTACGATTTCGCTGTCATGCTTATGTATTTTCATCTGATGTTGCCAAAATGTATAGGGCAGTGCTTATTGCTCCAGAGCAGCGACAACTACAAAAAATATTTTGGCGAGAAAATTCAAATGAAGATTTAAAGCCATATGTTCTTAACACTGTTACTTATGGGCAGACTGCTAGTAGTTTCTTGGCAATAAGGTGCCTTTTTGAGTTAGCAAATGAGTGCTCTGATCCTGAAATAGCTCGAATTATTAAACGAGACATGTATGTCGATGATCTGCTATCAGGAGCTCCTAGTATTGAGCAAGCACAAGCAATATGTCAAAAGATTTCACATGTTTTCCAGAGCGGCTGTTTCGATCTTAGAAAATGGCGTTCAAATGATGAACGAGTTCTTAAAACTATTTCAGATTCTTATTCAAATGATAAAATTCTAGAATTTGCTCCAGAAAAAGTCCCTAAAACTTTAGGTCTAACTTGGTGTTCAAAATCAGATTCTTTAATCTACAATATCAATTTGCCAGATACGATTTTTTTCACAAAACGAATTGTTTTATCTATAATTGCAAAACTGTTTGATCCTCTTGGAATTCTTGCTCCTACTACTATATTAGCAAAGATGTTGCTGCAAAAATTGTGGATAGAAAGAATTTCGTGGGATGCACGGCTGCCAGATCATCTTTTAAGCATTTGGATAAAACTAAAAAACGAACTTCCTCTCATAAATAATTTTCCAGTACCTAGGCATGTAATTTGTAAAGATTTCAATAAAATTGAACTACATGGTTTCTGCGATGCGTCTCAGTCAGCGTACGGAGCCTGTATTTATTTGAGGAGTATGAATCAGAATAGCGAAACACGAACTTAACTTTTGTGTGCTAAGAGCAAGGTTGCTCCAATCAAGTCTTTATGCACTATACCTAAACTTGAGTTATGTGCTGCATTATTAATGTCACGCCTTGCTGAAATAGTTGATAAATCCCTAGCTATTAAATTTGAAAGTCGCGTTTTTTGGTCGGATTCAACAATTACTCTAGTATGGATTCGAACAAGTCCTAGTTTGTTGAAAACTTTTGTTGGAAATAGAGTATCTGAAATCCAAAGCCTAACCAACGAAACAGAATGGAAATACGTTCCAACTCAGGACAACCCGGCTGATCATGTTTCTAGGGGACTATACCCCAGCCAGTTGATGAAATGTAAGTCTTGGTTCTGTGGACCTGCTTGGTTGGATTTAGATAGATCACAATGGCCGGAAATCCATTTTACCAAGATAGAAAGTTTGCCAGAATTGAAACCACAAGTAATAAATTCTTTGATTTCTAGTAAGCATTCAAAGGCTTGGTTTCCCTTTGAACGTTTTTCAAATTTTTCAAGAATGGTTAGAGTTATGGCTTTTATTTTAAGATTTTGTTCTAATGAAACTAATAAATTTCCTTGTTATCTAACATTACCTGAATTGAATTTAGCTAAAATTCAGCTAAGTAAACTTAGCCAGCAAGAGTCGTTTCACGAAGAAATAGACATTTTGAGCAAAAATGGAGCGATCGAAAAAAAAAGCAAGTTGTATAGATTAAGTGCATATTTAGATTTCGACAATATATTACGCGTGGGCGGAAGACTAAAACACTCTGATCTACCTTTAGGACAAAAGCATCCCATATTATTAGATTCTAAACATAAATTTACTCAGTTGCTTTTCGACTCTGAACATAAGGTTTCTTTGCATTGTGGGCCACAGTTTTTACTCTCAAGTGTTAGGTACCAGTATTGGCCTATTGGAGGACGAAATCTTGCTCGTAATACTGTTAAAAAATGTGTCAAGTGTGCAAGATTCAATCCTATTTCAATACAGCCCAAAATGTCAGACTTACCAAAAGAACGCATTACTCCTTCTAGCACTTTTTCTATAACAGGTTTAGACTACTCTGGTGCCTTTCTAGTAAGGGATCGAAGGTGTCGTGGTGCTAAGCTAGTCAAGTGTTGGGTAGGGCTATTCATTTGTTTCGCGACCAAGGCTTTGCATTTGGAATTAATATCTAGTCTATCTACCGACGCTTTCCTAATGGCACTCCGAAGGTTTGCCGCAAGGCGAGGTAAACCTGTTAAGTTACTATCTGATAATGGCACTAACTTTATCGGAGCAAAACGAGAGTTGAGTAAGTTTTTGAAGGAAAGTGAGAAACAGATTTGCTCATCAGCGGTTTTAGAGAAAATAGAATGGTCTTTCATTCCTCCATACTCCCCACATTTTGGTGGTTTATGGGAGGCAGGAGTCAAAAGTGTGAAATACCATTTAAAACGAGTTCTAGAAAATGTTTATTTTACGTTTGAGGAGTTTGCCACTGTTTTGACGCAAATTGAGGCGGTGCTCAATTCTAGACCCTTGTGTCCTCTCAGTTCTGATCCGTCAGACTTAATTCCACTAACGCCGGCCCATTTTCTGATTGGCCGTTCGATGGTAGCAGTCCCAGACAAGGATGTGGTTGATATACCAGTTAATCGACTCAACAGATTTCAACTTGTTCAGCGTGTAATTCAGCACTTCTGGCGACGCTGGAAAAACAGTTATCTTGCTGAACTACAATATCGCAATCGTTGGCAAACCAATAAAGGACAATTGACTATTGGTGATTTAGTGTTTATCAAAGACGATTATTCTCATCCAAGTGATTGGCGGTTAGGTCGCATTGAGACATTACATAAAGGATCAGATAACATTGCTCGTGTTGCCTCCATTAAAACATCCAGTGGTGTGATTAAACGCAGTTTCAATAAACTTTGTGTGCTTCCAATTGAAAATCCTTTAGATTTCAAGGCGGGGGGCATGTTAACGCCCGACGAAGCTAAATCAAGATTCTATAATTTTGTTATAAGTGGTTAATAGTGGTTAGCCATGTGCAGGTAAAAAAAAAGAATATTGATGAAGACCAGTGACAATTATTTTTGAATGTGACAATCAATCAATTAATTAATCAAAAAAGTTACAGAATTTGATCAGTTTGTCTAGTAAAATCTTATTATTAATCTTTATTGTAACTTTCAGCAACCATTATAATCATTGTTTCCATTTTATTGCACTTTTCTCTAAATCATGCCCAGTTTTTAAATAAAATTTACAGTCCTCCTAGTACAGTCAAAAACAACTTGAGTCCCTCACGTGTTGATACCTGTACCTCTACATTTGATAGAGAAAATTGATCTTCTAGCCTTGATTCCAGGCTAGAATCTGCAACTTCTCTCGTCCAGTGAGCAAAAAAGCATGGCTACCGACTACCGTACTCTACCTTTTTGTTGGAATTGAGGCTTGCATAGAGTTTCAATTATAACTTTTATTACCTTTTTTATGAAAACTATTTCAAGATCAATTATCATGATTGAATTTTTACCGACATTACATTTAAATATTGTGAATTTCAATTTCATTCATTATATTCTTGACACCGAAGTGAACTTTAAATAAGTATTTCCGATTTTTGATTTACCGTATTTATTATAGATTTATCCTTACTTCACTTTTGGTACCGCCATGTTTAAAAAGATGTACCTTTTATTAATAATAATCATTAATCTGAACTGAGGTCAAGGGTCACGGTTGGACAATATGTTCCAAATTTAAAATTATTGGGTAAGTACCTATAACACCAAAAGTTGATCAATTTTTCATCCGAAACTTGAAGATTTCGGTTATATCTCCTTTATACCTTCAACGTTTAACCTTTGATTTCATACAGTTTAAATTTGATTTTACTGATCTTATTTTCTGGCCGCAGCTGACCATATTTATCCATATAATTTATAATTTTCAATCATTCATTTTTTGTTTTAGCTTAATTTTCTGGAAACTTAAATCCTTCATATTTTTATTTCAAATTGATGCGACTGTTGATGAACTTATATGGCAACTATATTGAGGTACATTATAATATTATTATTATTAATATTATTATTTTTCTCAAGCTTTATGAATCTGATTGAAAATTAACCTGATTTTATTGATTTGATTTAAAATGTTATACCAGCAATAATTGATTTTACCCTATTTTGACATTTAAAAATGACATTATTGAATGCATAATAATTAAGGTAAGTAGACGTTTATTACCTCGGTGATTTAATAGTATATTATATAATAAGTATGGTAACTAGGTTATTACCGCACGCGAGAGAAATCTGCAAACCGAGCCGGTGAGGCGGGGTTTGTAATCTCTAAGAGCGGTAATAACCTAATTACACACGTATTATATACAGGATTTTATCTACAACCGTGCGGTAACAAAATATCCGAAAGAAGTTTAAAAAATTATAAAAAAAATTGTCTGTCACCTTTGATTGAGGACAAATAGAATTTAGGCGATAGGTAGGTAATTGAAGGTACCTATCTTACAGTACTTTTATTTTTCTACGAGCGTGCGGAAAAGTGTACTTTTCCGCACGCATTTAAGGTCATGAAAGTATCACTTTTCCACACTGAGTGCGGAAAAAGTAGAAAAGTGGTACTTTCCGCACTAGTTACGAAATATACTATTTCAACCCACCCTCGGCATTTTAAGTCACTCTGCTCAACTAAAAATCTGCACCTCAGTGATTCAAAATATTTTTAATTCACTCTCGGCATTTTATCTTGTACTTTATTTTTGAATTTCCACATGGGATTCCACACAATGGGATAAAATTTTGTATACAGGGTGCTGCAATTTGGAGTGTTTCAATAGGAAAAACACACTTCCAGACCAGATAGAGGAAAATTGACTTAAACGTCATGGGATCGATTTTTGTGAAACGTCAATTGTCAAAAACCGTATCACGATATCTTCAATGGTACCATTGATACGGTGTGATTTTCGATTTTTCCCTATTATGAAAAATGGCTATAAGTTTTTTATTTATCAATTTTTTTTATTTCTGTAAAAACATTATGGAGACACTTTTTTGAGCTCAATCCAGTGACGGACTCAGTTTTTTTCTATATCGTTCCAATTTCGAGATACCGACCAAATTCCGATATTTTCAAATGAAACACCCTAAATATTAATAGCTCATTGGATAGCTCTGTTTTTGCTGATTTCAGTGATATAAACTTCGATAGGTTTATCTCTAACAGTTTTCGAGAAAAAAAATTATATCTGTTTTTGTCGTAAGGACCAATGTGTTAGAAAAGGATTTTATATGTGTAAGGAAAAAGAGGAAGCTCTCTTTCACATTGTTTCTTATGACATATAATTTTTTTTTCTCGAAAACTGTTAGAGATAAACCAATCGAAGTTTATACCATTGAAATCAGTAAAAACAGAGCTATGCAATGAGCTATTAATATATAGGGTGTTTCATTTGAAAATATCGGAGTTTGGTCGATATTTCGAAATCGGAACAATATAGAAAAAAACTGAGGCCGCCACTGGATTGTGCTCAAAAAAGTGTCTCCATAATGTTTTTACAGAAATAAAAAAAATTGACAAATGAAAAACTTATAGCCATTTTTCATAATAGGGGAAAATCGAAAATCGACCTGTATTAATGGTACCATTGAAGATATCGCGATGCGGTTTTTGACATTTGACATTTCTCGAAAATCAATCCCATGACATCTAAGTCAATTTTCGTCTATCTGGTCTGGAAGTGTGTTTTTCCTGTTAAAACACTCCAAATTGCAGCACCCTGTACATCAGGTGAGTTAAAATGTTTATTCCTTCGAAGAAAATTAACCAACTCGCTAGGGCTCGTCGGTTTAACTTTCTTCTCATGAATAAACATCCATTTGACTCACTTGGTGTATAAATAACTATTATACTTTGAAATTATTCAATACTTGATTTTTGACTTCACTGTGAAATATACATTAATTTAATTTGAAACTTTCTTAATTGTTTTATTGGTTTACCTGTGTCAAAATTTTGTTGAGTTATATGCCGTATTTATTTCCTTTTCTTACCGTTTGCCGACTATTTTCTTTTAGATGTGTTTCTTAATTTTCACACCCCAATATTTTATGTAATTTAATTATTTTTTTTTTTTTAATTCATTGGCGCCCTTGCCATTCTGCACTATCAACCCCTAATAATAATTCGCTGAGCAAACTGAGCATATAGTGGGCCTCTTATTAATTCATTAACAAAAGGGGTTACAGCACTGAGCTGCAGAGCCCTCCAAGGACAGGCGCTAATAATGAAGTTTTTGCAGGTGATCTAGATAATCGGCGTTGTGAAAAATTAATATAAATAACTCTTTAAATCCAAGCCACTTTTCGTAAGAGCCAGAGAATTTAGGTAGCACAATAGTCGCTAGCTTAGCATGAATTGATCTAGTGGAAACAGTGGACGTCGAAGCACTGGCCATCTGAGCGGAATTTAGAAGTGCAGTAGACAATGAATAAGGATATTGCTTAGCATCAGATATAACTTGATAATATGCTGATTCAAAAGATTCCTTTTCGCTTTCATTAAACTGCTCAAAATCAATACCTTCCCAAGCAGCACTCCCATGTTGGGCCAATATTGGGACAATAACTACGATTTATTGGCCCAAGTCAAATTCTCTATGTTGGCCTTATAAAAGATGTGGACATTCTGCAATATTTGTCCAAGAACGTATGTCAATATATAGGTACCCAAAAACAAATACCAACGTTGGTACAATAATGTAACCAAATGTTGGCCCATAAAGAAATAATCAATACCATATCAAGAACTTTATGCAATATAGAGCCAATTAAAATTACCAATATTGGCCCGAAGACGTATGTTAATCTTGGCTTTATATTATATTTAATTAAGGAAACGGACCAATTTTAAGGACCGACTGAGAAGTGTTTTCTCTCTGCTGGACCATCCGTGGACCCATTTCGCTGTATCACAACTCATCAGCACGGTTAAGTCCCGCCAGGGTCCCGCAGAGAGAAAACAACCAGTTTTTGGCTTCATCCCGGAACCAGGTTTAAGACAGGTAAAGTGAAGACAGAGTCTCCATCGATTTTTTGGTCGGCACACCAAGTGCGCACTAGCGCGAAAAAATGAAAATGTCTGACATTGGAAGGTATTGCGGAAATGTAAAAATATCCGAAATTACCATATACATGTACAAATATTAATTCCTAACTCGTGCGGAAAGTCTGTTTTCCTCACTTGATTGCTTGACAGAACTGCGAAAAAACATTGAATACCCTATATTGGACCAACATTTTCAATTCAGAAAATCTAACCTTGGAGAAAATTAGTATGTAAATATTGGCCCTTCATTGGGGTTTTCAAAAAGTATCAATATTGTGAAAAAATTGAAAATAAATATTGGGTGTACAAAGTTTTTGAAGTGAATTTAAATATCAATAAAAAATTGAATGCCAATATTGAATTAATATTATATTACAATATTGTTTCGATAATATAAAATGTAATATTTGGCCAATATTTTATAAATCAATATTGTAGTGAGAAGTCTTGGGCCAATATTCAAATTACTGAAAAGTCAATTAATCTATGAAAACAATATTGGCACAAGATTATTTTTAAATATTGTTTCCACGTAGTTAAAACCAACGTTGCCCCAATATTGGTACTGTATTGATTTAGCAACAAAAATGAATAAATATTGACCCAACTGAAAAACGATGTTTACCCAAAATTATGTGCTACTTGGGTTCTAACTCAAATTGTAGAATGGTATATTCAGAAAGCAAAGTACCCTCTATAAACGCGTATCAAGTGCAATTAAATTCACACTATTGGGTGCTGAATCTTTTAAACCTGACAAAAAGGATGTAAACCTTGTTAACTTGGACTTTAAGAGCTGCCTCTTTCGAAACAGCTGATAAGTAGTTTCAGATTCTTTACTTTGAATTATCAGTGACGTATCTGCATGAATACCTGAGTTTAAGCTTTTATTTGAAAGGTCATTTTGGGCAGCAGTCTTCCTTCTGGACTTAAACTTAGGCATCGTGTAGAAGTTAATAACTAATCAAGAATCTACATAGGTACACTAATTAACTACTAATTTATAACAATTTTTAATTATTATATTTCCTTACCTATACTGGAATGGTGTTTTTATATGCACTAACACAAATGCATCACCAGCCAGCAGAAAAATCACGAGTTTCTAAATCTATGTTACCTTGATAGAGTTTTAGAACTCACACGGTAAAACTGGCTTTCTGGGAGTACTTCAGCTTCAGCAATACACAAGTTAAAGTCACTGATCGAATCAGATCCGGCTCGAAGGACCAATATCATGTTAATAACTCTTCAAGACTGTTTTTCCGTGTCTGGTTTTTGACCTGCGGATTTATGTTTATTTGTGTGGACTGTAATGCAATTGTATGCAATTGAAGGCTACACAGCAATACACAATTGTCGGGACTCAAGAGGAGGGGGAGCAGCAATATTCATCAAAAATACAATAAGATTTCACGAGTTAAATTGCAGTGACCCTGAAAAACCTTACAGTTGGATTTGCTTATCTCTCAATATTAAAAAACTATTACTTAGCGTTATATACAGACCTCCGTCGTTCCCTGCCCATGAATTTTTAAATGAATTTGAATTTATTTTAAATAAATACCCAAACAATCATATTGTCATAGGTGATACAAATATTAATCTTTTAGATTTTAATTGTTCTACTGTCAGGGATTATAATAATATGTTAGCTTTAAATGGTTTTAGTATAGTAAATAAGATAGACACGGCCAATGCAACTAGAGTAGGTAAATCTTCATGCACCTTAATTGATCATGTAATAAGCAATTACGCTATTAAAAATAACTGCAAATTAAAATTGAAGAAAACTGCTTATCAGATCATAAAAAAATTTTATTGTCTATTAAACAAAATATTCAAAAATACAAACCAAAAATATCTATTAAAAAAAAATTTTTAAATGTAAATAAATATAAACAAAACTTCATAACGGAATTGAACAAACAGGATATCCACACGTTTCAACAACTTATAACGCTGATTTTTCAAGCTAAAGAAAAATCTCAAGTATCGAGGGTGATTAGATGTCGAGAAAACAACGAATGCGTTACACCTGATTTGCTAGCCCTAATTAAAAAAAGAGATCAAGCCTATAAACAGCAAAAAAAGTTCCCAAATAATATTAATTTAAAAAACTCAGTAAATAATAAAATAAAAACATTAAAAAACAAACAATTTAAGGATAGATGGGAAGCTGCCGGTACTAGCCCAAAAAAGCAGTGGGACATAATAAATACATTTATTAACCCTAGGGCGGGCGCGCATTTGAAAATCACATTAGCGGGCGGGCTGTGGCACTGCGTGCCGCCAACAGAAAAATGTACAAAAAAATTCAAAACATCAAAATTTATTTTTCAATAGAGTTAAAAAATAAAATAAATTGTAATTCTAAACAACTTAATGGAATTCTTAATACTAATTTCGCAAAAACACAAAAATAAAATTCATAATATTCAAATACAACCTATAAATTTCAATTTTTACCAACATAAAAAAATATAAAAAAGCTTCTTCCTGATCTTTTTCCTCCACTGTAGGAAAAGATTTCTGGCAGGTAACAGTCTCAGTATTACTATTCCCTTGTCATTTTACTTACATGACCAGGCGCGCTGGCGGCACGGAATGCCGAAAACTCAACACCTGTAAGTTCAAGAATTCACTGACATCTGAAAAAGCGCTCTAAGGTCGTACATTGTGCGTAATAGGTTTCCTAATATAGTCATTTGAGCATAGCTAGACGGACAATATGATAAGATCAACTATATTTGCGGAATCCTTGCATTAGTAAAAAGGCGGCATAGAGGGCCGATAGCGCGCCTGCCCGAGGGTTAAAGGAACTAGTGACATAAATAAAATTAATGAATTGGAAATAAACAACACAAGCGTTACTGACTTAGACGAAATTGTAAATAGTTTAAATAAATATTTCTCCGAAATTGGTTTAAATATAATAAAAGATATTGAAAACGAAAAGAGTACCCTTATAAATAATGTTAACTTTAGGGAAGTATTGTGCGACCGCAGCTGTTTTCTAACACCTGTGGATGAAAATGAAATCTCCAACATAATACTAAATCTGAAGCACAACGCTGCCCCTGGTCACGATAACGTCACAGTACTCGACTTACTGAATCTGAAAGATCATATCTTAAAAATTTTAGTCTTACTAATTAATACAGAAATTCTTAATGGCGAATTTCCTAACGAGCTTAAAATAGTGAGAGTCTGTCCTATCTTCAAATCTGGCAAAAAATCTAATATGAATAATAATTATAGGCCGATATCTTTGATAAGCGTATTTTCAAAAATAATTGAAACTGTTATAAAAGTGAGAATGCTTGGATTTCTGGGTAAATATGTGACAGTTGATCCATATCAATATGGATTTTGGAACACAGCAGCACATTAAGTGCAACTTTAGATCTAATGAATTACTTGTCGGAGGATCTGGACAAAGGTAATGTCATAGTAGGTGTTTTCGTAGATCTTCGCAAGGCTTTTGATGTCACCAGCGACTGCTAGAGAAACCCAGCTGTATTGGCTTCCGAGGTGTATTATTGAACCTAATCAACACATATTTATTGGATCGCAAACAATATATAACTATAGATGGAATATCCAGTTCAATTCTAACCAACAATTGTGGGGTACCTCAGGGGTCTGTTCTGGGGCCGCTTCTCTATTCCATATTTGTCATGAGCCTTCAACTGTCACAATTAAAGGCGCAATATTACACATCTGCCGATGATACAGTTTTGTTATACAGTGGCAAAAACTTAGAACAGTTGGTAGATACAGTCAACGGGGACTTAGAACAATATCATAGGTGGCTTTTGCATAACAACCTTAAGGTAAATATAGAAAAAACAAAATACATACTATTCAAGCAAAAAAACAAAACCGTTAATAATGTGAATATAGAAATAAATAACATAGCTATCGAAAAAATTAATACTGTTAAATACCTAGGACTTGTACTGGACGATGGTTTAAACTGGAGCGGCCACATAGACCCACATAACAAAATTGCATCCTTAGAATGTATTAAGAATGTTCTTTTTTTAGGAGGTATGTGCCTAGAATGTTCGCCAAAACCATTGCGAATGTCCTGAGAATGTTCTGAGAAAAGATTGTAGAAATACTGTTTGCAATACCCAAGAACTTCCTGGGAAATCCATTAGGATATTCCTAGAAGATACGTATGAGATTCTCAGTACATCCTGAAAAGAATATTCCTGTTTGATTCTAAAAATATGCTCGAAATATATATTCTCATATTCAAAGAATGTTTCTATGACATTATAGTTATGTTCTCAAAAGAATATTATACCAATGTACTTGAAATATTCTTAGAATATATCTACATAATATCATTCTCAATATGCACCCTAGACATAACATTCTTGTTTGATTCTAGGGACATACTTGGAATGTTAATTTTCGCATCGAACCAAATCATGCTACTTTCAGTCCTTCTATATTAAAGGCAGTGAAAGAGTTGTTGGAAAATTTCTCTGGAAAACACAAGTGTTTAACCAAAGCTCCGGTTTCGAGCTTATTATGCTCTCGTCGCGGTAAGCACGCCAACTGAGAGAAACAGGTTCCAAGGTGATTCAAACGCGAGGCAAGATGTAGATCTTCAATAGCGCGTGGCTCCCTCTCTTGGAAGTCTTACAAAGCAAAAGGAAAAGAATATACCTATAATATTCTTAGTAGGTTCTAGATAGAGCATTATTGTTTAATTGTTCAATTAAGTTTTTGAGTAGGTACTTTAGATAATTAGGTGAACAATATGGAAATATTCTTATTATGGGTACCTACCTACATAAACTTCTCGGCACAACTTGGTAGGTATATTCTTAATACTTGATAGAGATATTAGCCGAAAGAACATTTTTTAGGGTACATTTTAATAATGTTCGTATGAGAATATTCAAATAATGTTATATAAAGTAGGTTCTTAGCACAATCTTTCAGGTAGGTGCATAGAAGCAACATTCCTAGTACTTAAATAGAATGTTCAAAAATTAATATTTCAATCGAAACAATCTTAGAATATTCATTGAACATTCCTAAAAGAACATTCCAAAAAGCACTTTGAGGGAATATTCTGAGAATATGAATGTCCTTTCACTGTTATGTGGGGAGCATATTAAAAATAAAATAATTCCCTTAACAGGTGCCATATACCGATGTAGATTCTTCATGAGTCACGATGCAAAGCTTAAAGTATACAATTCCTACTTTCTGTCTGTGTTAAGATATCTCCTGCCAGTCTGGGGAACATGCAATCTAACTAACTTTAATAAAATAAAAATACTTCAAAATAAGGTCTTAAAAATATTATTTAACCTGGACTATCAAACACATACAGAAACGGTTTACACAATATTAGATATGACTCCTATAAGCGATATTCTACGTTTGGATCAGGCGAAACTAGTGTATAAAATTATTAATAAAAAACAAAAATGTAATACAAAAATCATGTACTCAAACGAATTTCATACAAATATATATATATATATACGAAACCAAAACGATATATATTTAGCACCTATCAGAACTAATATAGCTCTTCATAATCCACTCAGTGAAGCTTCTCAGACATTTAATAACCTTCCATGCGCCCTGAAAACTGAAAAATCTTTTTCCAAATTTATAAAAGATCTAAAAGCACATTTATGCTGAAGAAACCTTTTTACATACCCCAACAATTGCATGCCTTAACTTGTTTGCATTGTGTTTGTGACTAGTTATAAGCATTTTCATTTTGATTTCATTTCAATTTTATTTAGCATAAGTAATATAGGTATATGTATATTATGTAATTAACATTTTGATCGCCCTTTAGTCATTTTATACATATAGTATTTAGCTCTCCGGGACCAATATTTGAAATATTGCTTAGGTGAGTGTACCCGATTTTTTATTTTAGCATTTAAGAATAATTATAAAATGTACATATTTATAACATGCTTTAATAAAGGATTCTATTTAAAAAAAAAAAAATTAAAATTTAATGAAACTACAATTTGTGCTTGACAAAAAATTATTTTTGATTAATGTGTCAAATTATAAACCAAAGGTGCTTCCTATGTTAACAATAATACAGATAAAACTAAATAAAAATGTCCAAAAAAAATTAATTAAACGAAAATGTATACCCGAACCTTACGATAACCTAGATATATTCTAATTTTAGACTAAAGTTATTTAAATGAATTAAATTATAAATGTCTAAACAATTATTTTTAATAACTATCAGAATAATATATGAATTTTATATTTTCGTCATTTAATAGATATAGGTTTCTTCTGATGTGTGTGATGTTTAAACTTTTACCTTGTGGTACATTCCAAATCTTTCATTGACAAGTTACTTTATGGTAAAATACTTCCACACCATGGAAATATAGATACTTGCACCTGGTCCTCAAATTATCCTAATATTTCTCGAGAAGATCTGCTTGAATATTCAAATTATCATCAAAGATCTAATTTTCATCATTTGTATAAAATGAGTATCGTACATTTTTATTTATTTTTTTCTCACCGAACAATTTATTTTTTAGGGAAAACTGCTCTCACAACATCAATAGTGCCATAAAATATCTTTTCCCTTCTAGAATTTTTGTTCCGAGTTATCTCCCAAAAGTCTATTTCTAGCCTTTCTCTATTTGCTTTTATTTTTGAGCAAAATCCCGACGGTATTCAATACTCTTTTGCAGACAAGTAAGGAGTTACCTCAATAGGTTTCGACTTATCTTTAGAGGCGCAGACATAATTCTCCCCCTTGAGGCTCCATTTTAATTTTCTAGAGACGACGTAAATCATTTTGAGTTTTGAAACAATAGGGCAGATGTTTATGACGACTTGTATTAATAAAGTCTCAGAAACTATGTGAAGGGTAATTTAATTTGAATGTGAAGATATTAGCCTGAAAGGCGAAAATTATAATTTCATTTAAACCAAAAAAAAAAAATTGACTTCATTTACTGAAAAAGCCCAAAAAGCCACCAAAGGATAACTTTACCTGCTGCATTTCCCACGATTAACAAACTTATCAGCAACTTGTGGGATTAGTTTCGCGAAGTTTTTAATTGAAAAAGTTTTTGAAGTCGTATAAATATTGCAAGGCGAATATTTAAATTTTATAATTGACACATTGAGATTTGCTAACCTAAAAGAGCCTACATTTTTACCACTTCCAAAACAAAATGGGACAGAGAAATAAATCTAAAAAGATCGAGTGGATGGCACCAAATAAAAATCTTTTATCGTAAACAAGAAAAGTCCTCGTGAAGTTTTTGGGAAGTGCCCACTAAAAAAAGACATAATAATCAGTGAGCCGCGTTATTTATGTGCGAGAACAAGAGGAACGGAAGATGAAAATGGCGACAGATATAAAAAAAAATATATAAAAATATCTAATATCTTATATAATGTATAAGAAATTTTACCATTATAAATAAACTAAATTCGACAACTCTTTAATCGTGTTTTTTTAGCGAAGGCAGAAAACTTTTAATAACTTTTCATGTAGCTCAAAAAAGACAGTCTTTCTTGCCTATTACCATTCATTTTCGAGTTTTTGTAAGTGAAAGTTTGAAAACTAATCCCGCTGACGCCAAGAGGTTTTCTGATAAGTAGTAGAAAACTAGGTGGGTACAATAATGCTTGGATTTTTTTTTTTTTTTTTGACAAAAATATTGAAACATACATAAATAGAATATTCTTAAGCAATTTTTCACCAAGTACATTATTCCATCCATATCCACCTGGAGCATTTTTAAGGACTTTCCGTAAGTTATGGGAAACAGATTTAACTTGGTCTCGAGATACTGGCAAGTTATCTGTTCGTTCCTTTTTTTTGCGTCACAGCTTCAAATTTATGATTAGGGAGAGAAGCCTATAAAATTGTCTAGGGACAAATGTTATTTCGAGCACAAGGGCAGGAAAAAAAGTGGAGTGTGATTTAAACTTTTTACCTCTCTTTCCTGAAGTCACAATTTTATAAAATTAAATTTTGTTCGGAGGATTAAAGTGTAAAAGGTAACAAGGGAAAAATGGGTTTTTTCATTAGAAATTTTACTTGAAAAGTTCACTAATAGAAATAGAATAATAATTTTTGATGGATCGCTGTCATGAAAACGCAAGTATGAAACTTGCTTATTTACAAACACAAGTTAAAGCGGACATCGTCAAGTATTTAATCATGTAAGACGTCCCAAAGTTGGTTGGTTGGCTGCATATTCCTTGCTCCCTAATCAAATTTGCTGCACCAAACTGTTCAGTTTTGGTAAACTTTCATTTTAATATGCAAACTTCAAGAGGCAAACTTTTCAATTACGTTAAGAGCTTGTTAGGCCATATATGTACACAGCCAAAAGTAGCGTTTCAAAGTAATAAGAATGAACGTTTTGATTATGATAGTTTATTATGTAAACAAGTTCTTGTAAGCACAGAAATACTGAAAGGGTATTCTATAATTTTTTTAAATAATATATTCTTTCAGTATTCCAAAGGAATTAAGTTTTATCGTATATAATGATGAAAACATACAAACCTATTTAATTAAGTTTATTCAATTTTGCCAACAGTGCATTTTTGTTTTCAATGACCCAAATTTGCACAGTTCTTATACAGAAACTATTCCTACGGACCTGCTATTAGTTTAATTAAATTAATAAAATATTTCTCTACTGGGAAAAATACTTCGTTTTATTAGAAATGTTATCCTGTTTGTCGCGATGAAAGATAATGTAGTCCGACATTACCTAATACCCAATTTATTACGAAAAGCTTTACTCAATCAATAGGCATTCTATTTGAAATATGAAGCTTTGTTTCCCAAAAATCATATCCATAATTTCAATATGCATTTTCCCTGAATATTTTTGGGTGAATGGTGAATACATACGCATTAGCCGCAACTTTATATTCCTATTTACCAGGTTATAAGCAACCGCCCGGGATTAGTTTCTAAGTTTTTAATTAAAAAACTTTACAGCCGTAAATAGATTGTACGCAGCCGACACACAGCCGGAATATCCGATGAACCCCTTTTTGACTTTTAATTATGTAAATTCGGCTATATTTTAGTTTATCCAAATACGTACATTATTTATAAATTTATTTCTCTTTTTAAAGGCAATCAGCTCAAATTATTAAGTTTATCCCTAATGTTCAGAACGTGTCCCAGAGGGCATCATTTTGTTTTGTTAGTTTAACATAATTTGATGTTATTGTATATGTGTAGAAACAATGCAAAATTTCTGTTTAGGAACGTTGCACTTTGAGTTATTTTCCATAAACTTCATTCCGCATATATGAATAAATTTGGATCCTCACGTTTATTCAGTTATTAGATTTACATGTATGAAATTTTCATGATTTAACAGTTTATATAACTTTATTAAAACAAATTAAACATTTTAACTGTTAGCAGTAAATAATAAGCTTCCTTCAGTCGGAGACTAGTGAAATTTATGATGGGGAAACAATCTAGAATATTAAGCTATAAAAATTGCTTATCGTAAAAACCCCTCCACCGCCGAACAATAAAAAAAGACATAACGATAAGCGAATATTGTACTGCAGAGCGATTCAAACATTTTTGTTTGAAACTTAAGCGGAATTTTATCCCACTATAAAATTTGATGTTTATGAGGGAAAGTGTTTTATCGTCCAATGTGGACGCTATAGTTTTCCCAAACTAGCACAAGACAACAGACACAGGAATTATGTATTCTTTCCATTAGAACATTCAAGAAAGCTACTCCATTCTAATCCTGATTGCCAGGTCAACAATTTGGTGTCATCGGCTAATGTGACATCTCCATCTAAGTAGTACGTATTGTTGTAAATCGTCCATAATCTGCCTAGCACAGCAGAGGTTCTCAGCTTGGCATGGTCCTTGATTGATTGATTTGATACACTTACAGCAGCAAGGCTTAGTTTTAGGAATTTCCTGACACTGCAGCTAAATAGCTTATTGTGTCCCTTGTTACGTGAGTTTCTGCTAAAATTGGTTTGAGCCCAACAGGATTTATAGGATCCTGGGACAGAATTTTTTGAAGTCATGCTGCTACAATGGTGTTTTCAGCCTATTGACATTATTTCCTCCATGATTCAGTTTTTGCCTTCCGTATCTATTTATTGTGGTTAAGGTAGAATGGTAGTCGTCCCACTTGCCCGTTTTTCTCACTCTGTTATACAGCTTGCGTGTATCCACCCGTAGTTTACAAGGACTTGAAAATACAAAAACACTAAAAATTAAATTTAATCTAATAATCTAAAATTGAATTTCCAGTCTTTCACATCAGTATCAATAAAATTTAAAAAATAATGGAACACATTAGCATTGACCCGAATTATTTGAAATATTTAAAATACGTTGAAATTTTTAAAAGCTAGTGACCAAGCGCATGTCATCACTTTGAACTCATTAATCAAAACCAGGAAAATATTAAAAGCAAGAGCAAAGTAATTAAGTGACAGATTTCATAAACGGCATCGTTTGAGTTACCTATTCGTCCCCATATTCTTTCAATTCCATATTCGGTTTAATCAAATAATTATATTTTTTAGAAAAGAGGAAGGTTAATGAATGGATATGACCCGAAATCTTTGGGGAGATCGAAAAATATAAAAACAGCGGTTTTAGAAATTATCAAGCAGTCTTCAGTTCAGTCTTCAGATCAGTTCAGACTTAGAGTCTTGAGTCTTAAGTCTACACTGAAAAAAAAGGTACACAAATATAACGAAAAAGTGCATTAAGCCAGTGAATCTCGTCATTAATATTGAGCCGGTGAACGAATTTGTTAATATTATGAAAAGCTGTTCGTTAAATAGATGAAAAAAAGGTTCATTGATTTAACGGTTGAATTCATTGTCGCAGAGTAAGGATTCTATCATTTTGACGTATGGAATTCGTTGCCTGAGTGAAATAACTTCTTCAATATAATGTACAAGTAACATTGGTTTAATGGATCGAATTTTCAATTCAATGTATATGGTTTCATTGGCTTAACGTATGAATGCATTATCCTAGGCTCAGTTGCATGAACAAGAATATTCATATTATGGGTTCGGTTGGAGTTAACCTGAGCCGAACTGTGACTAAATTATCTTCTATTCTATTCTTCGTCGATTGTGCGTGTTCTGATGGCTATATAAACCAATTCTGGAGCCGCACACTCTTCCATAGTCTTGGCCCACCCAGTCTCTGACAGCATTGTCTCTTCCTCTGATCTCTTGCTCCTTCCTGCATTCCCTCTTTTCGGTCTCATGTCTGCGTCGCTGTTCTTCAAAGTTTGTGGTTCATCATGGACTACTTGACTACACGAGGGCCTATCATTTGTCCTCGACTCCCAGTTGCTGATATCGATATGACACTTAGTCTCAATTTCCTTTAGAACATCTTTGTAGCGTTTTTGTTGACCTCCTTGATTCCGTTTTCCATCTTTCAGCTGACTGTAGAGACTCTGTCGTGGAAGACGTGTTTCGGGCATGCAAACGAGGTGATCTGTCAAGCGAAGTTAGTGCTTGATGATAGTTGGAATTTATTGAAAGCGGGACAAAAGCGGGACGCCTATTAAATCGGGACTCGTAGCTCGAAATCGGGACGGATGGTCACTTTATTTTCTCAAAAACTGATAAGGGAAAAATGTTGAAACTTCTGGAGTAGAGAGAGAAAGACTAGAAGCTCACCATACTAAAATTTCAAATGAATCCAGTAGAAACTAACCACAGGAAAAATTCATGGAAATTAACTTTGAAAAACTAAATAAAATATCAAATACATGATCTTACATTCTAATGGTTTTCTCAAAAAATGATAAGGGAAAAATTTTGAAACTTCTGGAGTAGAGAGAGAAAGACTAGAAGCTCATCATAGTAAAATTTCAAATGAATCCAGTAGAAAACAACCTCAGGAAAAATTCATGGAAATTAACTTTGAAAAACTAAATAAAATATCAAATACATGATCTCACATTCTAATGGTTTTCTCAAAAACTGATAAGGGAAAAAATTTTGAAATTTCTGGAGTAGAGAGAGAAAGACTAGAAGCTCATTATACTACAATTTCAAATGAATCCAGTAGAAATCAACCGCAGGAAAAGTTTATGGAAATTAACTTTGAAAAACTAAATAAAATATCAAATATATGATCTCACATTCTAATGGTTTTCTTGAAAACTGATAAGGGAAAAATTTTGAAACTTCTGGAATGGAGAGAGAAAGACTAGAAGCTCATCATACTAAAATTTCAATTAATCCGATGACCATATGTCTGACGCAACTATCCCCTTAGCTCTTTGAAAGAAGATTACCTAATGCTACCTACACCCTACACCTACAAAATTGGTATAGGGCGTGCGAAGCCGCGGGCAACAGCTAGTTCTCTATAAATCTGTGCAAAATTGAGTTTGATATCTCAAATGGTTTTTGAGCAATAATTGAGCTTCAAAGTTGACTTTTAGTCCAAATTTTTAGGCACTCTACTAACAGGAGCTCATCATACTAAAATTTCAATCTTTTCTAGTAAAAAATAATAAAATGGAAAATTAATGAATATATAAGTACAAGGGAAAATAAATGAATATGTAAGTACTTACCTGTCAAAAATCTGTCTAGAAGAAGGGTCTTATCATAGGCCCTTTAAGAGTCATTTTACCCATTAAATTTATTAAAATAATACATGATTAAGCTCAGATGACTTTTGGACCCTGTTTGCTTACAAGGGGGCTGACCTTAAAACAAATAACACAGCGACAGGAAAATTGTTCATGTATCTATATGTTTGAGTATACTCAAACAAAATTACAAATTAAAGTTGATAAGTAACATAGGGAAGTGCCTTATAAATCATCAAATTCTTCAAATAAGTTTATTTTATGGTTGACCCACCCTGTATCTAATTACAAATACCAAATGACAGATAAATTTGGTGCATATTTCCAATTTTGTTTTTACTGTAGTTGACCCACCCTGTATCTTTTTACAAACCAAATGACAGATAAATTTGGTGCATATTTCCAATTTTGTTTTTACCGCAGTTGACCCACCCTGTATCTAATTACAAACCAAATGACAGATAGATTTGGTGCATATTTCCAATTTTGTTTTTATTGCAGTCGACCCACCCTGTATCTAATTACAAATACCAAATGACAGGTAAATTTGGTGCATATTTCCAATTTTGTTTTTACTGTAGTTGACCCACCTTATATCTAATTACAAATACCAAATGACAGGTAAATTTGGTGAATATTTCCAATTTTGTTTTTACTGTAGTTGACCCACTCTCTATCTAATTACAAATACCAAATGACAGATAAATTTGGTGCATATTTCCAATTTTGTTTCTACTGTAGTTGACCCACCCTGTATCTAATTACAAATACCAAATGACAGGTAAATTTAGTGCATATTTTCAATTTTGTTTCAACTGACACCTAATATAATCCCGCATTTGAAAGTCAGCTCTAATTACAAATGAACATAAAATTTCAGCTCCTGGCCTACTAATTAACTATTGACCGGATTCTCATAAATCCTATTGACTGGCTTTCCAAGAGTGCCTACCCAATACCCCCATGAGTGTCTCAAAAAAATTGAAAAATATAGCTACAACTGTATTTATAGATGTTTGTATCATTTTGGAAATAGCTGAAAATGTTTAATGGACTGCCTTTAGCAATTACCCACAGGTTAGAGTTAATTTGGGTTAGTTTGGGTTTTTACTAGTGGTAGTGGCTATTGAAATTTGGAATAATTAATTGTATGGATTTAAAGAGCCATTTAATTGAAAACTGGATAAAAATCAATTTTTTTGGGACACTCCAGCTTTCTATTTACAACAGTACCTACACCAAAGTCTAACAGTACCTAATACATATCTAGAATCCAGCATTCTATCTCACAACAGTCTATATCCCGGGATCATTCATTCCTCACACATCTCATCCATATACTTCCTTCATTAACACACTTTTAATAGCCAAATCAAAAAAAAATTCACGAAATTAAAATAGACGCGAAAGATTTTCTGGAAAACTAATTTTTGTTGGCTACCCTGTATAATTTACTAATTGCCTGCACTTCTAGAGAATCAAATAAATCACCATTTAAATTTAAAAAAAAAAATCGCGACAGATTTTCTGAAAAATTAATTTTTGTTGGACACCCTGTATAATATACTAATTGCCAGTAGTTATAGAGAATCAAAAAAATCATTATTTAAATAAAAAAAAAACATTAAATAAGAAAGTTCTGGATTGTTCCATAATAGGGTAGTGGACAAGGTATAATTTCAATGAAATCGATGATCTATTGTGCATCTATGGAGTAAATAAAAAATATTCCTATTGAAGGCAATTTCAGAAAAAAATGCTAACTTTGTTTAAAATGATTGTAAAAGTAGAGTTTTGGGACGGACTATTTGAACGAAAATATTTCGCGCCTTAATTTTACGTCATAGCTGTTGTATTTGAGTATCAAATGAATCAAACCTTCGTTCTATATCCGACACACACTTACTCATTAGTGCAAAAAAGAGAGATAAATCAGCGTTTGTGTGTCATTACATCTAGGCGCACCCTCAACTTAACCCCACTTTTTGAGAGATTTCCATTTGTCAATCAAGCGCACCACTTCGGTTTGCAACTCGATACGAATAACATCGTTTTGCTTCTTGTCCGGGTTTTAGCTACTTCAGAGCGAATTTCTACCTACTAATCTGTGTATTGTTTTCGTTTGAGTCCAGAGCTTAGGTAAGTTGAGCATTATTAGATAAACTCACTTTTTCACCCTTGCTTTTGTTTTTTATTTTGCTTAAAAAAAAAAAAATTTAACTGGTGGCTATTGAATGGTTGTGGGATATTGAATTTACAATCATGGATGGAATTTGGGGGGGGGCGACCCCCCAGAAACGAGGGTTTGCCCCAAGAAATTATTAAAAATTTAGAAAAAATTAGCGATGTTGAAAAAAATAATATAATTAAACCAACCATTTTATATTCGGCTATTGATAAAAGCCCATACATTGTTTACTTGGAATCCACAGAAAAAGTGGGTTTCAACCTTGGTAAAGTAAACAACATTAAAATGCTAGGGGATATTTTTAATCTCAAACTGGCTGATATTAAAAAAATTAGTAACAAAGGATTAAATAGAATTTCAGTAGAATTTTATCATTTAGTGCAGCAAATTTATTTGTTAAAAATCAAACTCTTTTGAAAAAAGGATATAAAATATTTATACCTTTCAATTTTGTCACGTCCAAAGGAATTGCTAGACAGGTTGATTTTGATATTACAGAACAAGAACTCTTGGAATGTAGTAATATGGATGGAAATATAGAAATCCTTAACGTCAAAAGACTTAATAGAAAAGTAATTACTGATAAAGTGGTTTCTTATGAACCCACTGGAACAGTTCTTTTTACCTTTAAAGGAGTTAGGCTGCCAAGAGCAGTACATTTTTACAATCTTTCATTCAATATTTCTGTATATGTGCCACCAGTTACACAGTGTTATCGGTGCCTTCGATATGGTCACACAAAAGTTAATTGTAAGGGAAAAGAACGCTGCTTTAATTGTGGTGAACCAAAACATTTAGATGAGAATGAAGAATTCACATGCAATATGACATGTTTTTTTTGCAAAGAATCTCATAAATCTACATCCAAAATTTGTCCAGAATACACCAGACAAAAGAATATTAAAGAGCTAATGGCGTATGAAAATTTAAACTTTTTTGAGGCAAGCGAGAGTTGTAAGAGAACCTATATTCCCAGGGGTGATTTTGCCCTCAACCGTGAAGACTTCCCCTCAGTACAAAATACTAGTAACATTACATACTCCCAACGTAGCTCCGATTTAACCTTTGAACCCTCAGAAAGAAGGAGTTCTTCTTTTAAAAATAATCCCATCAAACGTACTTTTCAACAAGTGGTATCTAGTAACCCAACAAAAAAAAGGATTATTCAAAAAAGTTATGATAAGAAAACACATGAAGAAAATTTATTCAACCCCAATGGAAGAATTCAAAATACACGCCCTACAGCTTATTTTTCACAACAAAAACAAACATTGTCAAATGATTCAATAAATTTACAGCCTACTAGTGCATCTTCATCTATTCGTACATTGGAAAATGTTAATTTAGATATTATTATTAACTTTATAAGACATGCTTCTGTAGAGCAAACAAATGTATTAAGAAGTCTATTGCTGTCGGAACAGGGTCGCGGCTCATATATGGAATATGACCGTGATTCAGAAGACTGATAGCAATAAATCCCTGTTCTAGTATATTACCCCCCACTAGTATTTTCGATCAACAAACAAAACTTAGGTCCAATATTAAAATTATTCAATGGAACATCAGGAGCATTCAATCCAATCAAGAAAATCTTAACAATTTAATATTCAAAGAAAACCCCGATATTATTTTATTAAATGAAACATGGTTGAACCCCGCACGAAAATTTATATTGAACTCCTATTACATAATTAGGCAAGATAGAGATGATGGGTACGCTGGTGTGGCTACCTGCATTAAAAAAAAATATACAATTTAAACAAATTAAAGTTTTTCATTCGGAAACTGTTCAATACATAATAATTCAAGTGGGTGATATTTTTATAAAAAATGTTTATGCCAGTAGAGATACTGCAGTAGATGAAAATCTTCTTGTCAATCTTTACAATCACAATGAATCTCAGAACAGCGTATTGATGGGCGATCTGAATTCTCACCATCCAATGTGGGACAGAAGTCCTGTTAACAAGGGAGGTAAAATTATAAGCGAATTTATATTTGATAAAGATCTTGTTATCATGAATAATGGAGCGGCTACTCTTATGCAGAATCCGACTTGCAATCTCAGTGCGGTGGACCTAGCAATTCTCAATGGTGCACTGGCAATTAAATCCACATGGGACGTCCTAAAGGACTGTGGTAATAGTGATCATTATCCAACCGTATTGAAAGTCAACGTGAGGGATAAGAATAATTTAAGTAAAACCTTTTACCCAGGATTTAGAAGAAGAAACTTTCACAAGGCTGATTGGAAATGTTATCATGATAGAATTGCTTCTTATATCGACACATCAAATGTCAATATAGGTTATGAGGACATCGTTAATATGATGAACCTGGCAGCAGAAGAATCTATTCCATATAAAAACTGTGGTTTATTTAAAGGGGCCGGCAACCCCTGGTGGGACGAAGAATGTTCTGGATGGATTCAGAATAGAAGAAATGCTATAGAAAAATTTAATAATCATCCTTCACTTGAAAATTTCATTGCAGTAAAAAGAGAAATGGCGGTGGTAAAGAGAAATTTAAAAAAGAAAAAAAGAGAAAAATTTGTTACTTTCTGTGAATCCCTGAATAGGAACTCAAATATTAGCTATGTTTGGAACAAAATTAAAAAATTCTCCAACATTCACAAAAATAATAACCTTTGTATGACAGATGACAAATTAAAATTGAGTTGAGTTATTTTCCCTGCAAGAAATGGAATCTGCTTTAAGAAATAAAAAACTTTCAGCTCCAGGCTTGGATGACATTACCTACCTGATGTTCAGGAATTTACCCTTAAGAGGAAAACAAATTTTGTTGAATTTGTTTAACAAAAACCTAATGGGAGAAAAGATCCCACAATCCTGGAAAAAGATTAATGTTATCAGCTTTTTGAAGCCAAATAAGGACCCAACATTGGCTGAGAATTATAGGCCCATTGCACTTTCACCTTGTGGGGGTAAAATATTAGAAACTATGATTAAAAACAGACTAGATTGGCAATTAGAAAATAAACAAAAATTTAATAATAATCAGTTGGGTTTTAGGAAGGGAAGAGGAATTTATGACAACATAGCCTATTTATCTATGTATATATTCGATGCTTTTCTTTCTTCAAAGACAGTGGTGGCAGTTTTTTTAGACATTAAGGCCGCATATGATAATGTAAACATATATAGACTATATAATAAACTCCAAACATTGGACATACCACCGGAAATCAACAATCTCATTCATTTATTTCTTAGGACAAGACTACTATATAGCAAAACTAACATGGGCACATTATTGGGCCCTTTTCTGGCAACAAGGGGTCTACCTCAAGGCTCTCCATTAAGTACTATTCTTTTTAACGTATACGTTGCAGAACTCTTTAAATTGGAACTGGGAAATGTCTCTCTGATTGGATATGCAGACGATCTGGTGATTTGCATAAAGGGTAATTGTTTGGAGGAGATGCTTGCAGAAATAAATTTGGCTTTGGAAAAGATAGATGATTGGTTTAAGGGAAAACAACCTATCCCTGGCACCAAACAAGTGTGAAGCGATGTGGTTCACAAAAGGCAGAAGAAAAACAATTCCTTTACCCATTAGATTCAATAATCAATCCATTGTTTTTCGACAGCAGGTTAAATATCTGGGAGTGATGTTTCAGAACCATCTCAAGTGGGATGCACATGTGGAGCTAATCACAACGAAAGCAAGAAAATCTTTGAATGTTTTGAAAGCCATTTGTAGAGTCTGGTGGGGAGCAGATCCCTGTACTATGTTAACAGCTTTTCATGCGTTGGTTAGATCCCACTTGGATTTTGGTGCAATTTTTATTAAACCAGGTAGTCTGAAGAATTTTGATAAGATTGACAAAGTATTTTATGAAGGGTTGAGAATATGTTTGGGGTGCATGAGATCATCGCCTAGATTAGCAATCCTTTCTGAAGCGGCAATAGTAGAACCAGAACAAAGGAGAAAAATGCTGTCAATTAAATTTATAATGAAATTGTTGGCCATTCGAGATCATCCGACTGTCAAATTAATGCTGGAATGTCGTAGGCAGCTTATCAATGGTCGTGATTTTTATGAGAATGACAACATACCATACTTAGTTCTAACTTTGCAACATTTTTTGCCTTTCTTGAATAAAGTCTATAATGGTGTTAATTTTCCTTGCTATGAGGTAGAATATGAAATTCTAACGTCCCCGTTGAAAACTATTGATTGTAAGATAAAGAAAGGTGATATAGCAGCAAAGGCGAGATTTGCTGCGGTAAAAAATGAATATTCTAACAATTTTTTGTTTATTTATTCAGACGCTTCTAAAAAAGATGACAGGTTGGGTTACGGAATTTACATACCACATATAGATCATAGATTTTCTTGCAGACTACCAGACAATATTGGTATCTGTAAGGCAGAAATCATCGCAATTCATGATGCAGTAAGGACGGCCATTCAAAAACATTTAAAAAACGCTATTATCTTCTCGGATTCTCTGTCTGCTATTCAGAAAATAAACAGTAATCTCCATAATGCGGTAGCCGACTATTGGACACTAAGAACAAAGAAGCTCATCCTTTCATCTAGTGAAAATGATTTCGATTTCAGACTGGCCTGGATCCCGGGACATTCGGGTATTCAGGAAAATGAGACTGTGGACAAACTTGCTAATATTGGCAGAATTTTAAACGTTCCAAAACAAATGTTGTTGGACATTAAAGATGTATATAATAGTATTAAACAAAAACTCTACACTGAGTATAAGGATCAGTGGAGAATTTCGGCAAAAAATAAAAATTATCAATACTGTAAGGTACAGTCAGAATTTTGCCAAAAGAAATGGTATGCTGATTTCCCCTACAAAAATCGTAGACATATTACCACCATAATACGAATGCGCATCGGACACTGTTTAACCGGAGAGCACCTCTATAAAATTAATATAAAAGATGACCCCTTATGTGAGTGTGGACAGGTAGAGAACCTGAATCACATTATATTTGAATGTCCTATTAACTTCATACAGGGCGTTGATATGTATAAAGAGTTCCGTGAGTTAGGATTCAGTACTCCCATGACAATTTACACCATACTGTCTTCTATGAATGAAGCAGCAAGTTGTATCATAATGAACTTTCTCAATCATAACAAAATAAAACTGTAATGCTCAACTTAATGTTTCCCTATTTCCAGATCTTCCAGTTTTCGTGTTTTGATGTGCTACCATTGAACCTCTGTTGTTATGTCTATTAATTGCTCTACATGTACCCAGACTACCCAGTAAAATCACAGAGGGTTTGCTAATAATAATCTATATAGTATTGTAGCTCAATTTTCAACAGTTCAGTGGCCACGACATGGTTTCGAGCCAGACATCCCGTGGACACTAAGGAATCGAGCTAGCAATTGCCTAGTAGCAAAGCCATTGACAGAATAACAACAACAATCAAGCGCACTGAGCTTATCTGCATCTTTTTCTAGAAGCATGTAAAATATAAGGACGTACTGACCGTGCTCTCGCCCACTATTATTAATGTCGGAATGCCTTGACGCTATAAGACATAACAGCTATGACGTAATTTCCGGGCGGTAAATTATAGCATTTAAAATAAGTACAAATTTGTTTATTTTTTTTTAGATATATTTTTGTTTTCTAAAATCAAAGAATCATCAACTACTATTTATTTTATTATGGAGATTATTAAAAAATATATTTCAAAAAATTGTCCACTACCCTATTACCAAAAAAAATAATAATTGTTGGTACCACTTACCAAAAATCCAGTAGTAGGTACTATGGGCACACGACACATCGGTAATCTGAAAAATGGCCGCCCGAAAAGTCTTAACTTGTGTGCTTGTGTGTAAAAAAATGGATAATCTTTGGACGCGACTTTACTTGTTGGCTATCGGTACTCAACTGCGAACTGTGACAAAGAAACCTGAGATTCGGGTTTCCCCAAAAAAAAAAGGGTAAACAGATTAGGTAATAAACATGAGTAAGTGAGATGCACAAAAAAGCTAACTGCGTAGTAGATGAGTATATACAATAGTATCCCGTATTCCGACGGTAAATAAGTGTGTAAATTCCCTGTTTCTAGTTTGTTACAGGGCCGTATTTAGTGTTAATTTGTTTTTTAATTAAGCAAATAGGTTTGTTTCAATAAATCAGTGACGGCATGATTTTGCGCAAAGCTTGAAATTTATATACAGAGTGGTTTTTGGAACAGTATAAGTTTCAATTTTTGCCTATTCCAGGTTTTTAATTGTTCTGGAGCCTTTTAAAATGTTGCTAAATGGCTTATTGAAGTTCTAAAGTGTTTTAACTTGGCTTGAAGAGTTCTGGAGCAGTTTAGAAGTTTTTCAGTGATTTCTACATTGTTCTGTCAGATTTTTAAGTATTTTATTGAAGCTTCAAAATGTTCTAAATTGGTTCAAACAAGAGGTTTCCAGTTCTAAATTGAATCCTAAATTGTTCTAGATATCATTGGAAAGAATAATCAATTCTCTATAAGCCCGTGTAAAATGATTTTTGTAGCTTGTGAATCTTTCCGAGATATTAAGCTTCAAAGTGGAAATTTAGTCGAGATTTGAAACATCAAACTTGATTTTCTCAAAAACCCTAAGGGCCGAGGTTATACGAGCCCGAAGGGCCGGAGCGAGGGGCTATTCACTAAGGGAAAAATGTGATTTAGAATGATTTTGAGGGATGTCGGATGATTTCGGAGGATTTCGATAAGATTTCGGAAAGATTTCGAGGGATTATTCACTGTGACAAGAATTCAGATTTAGAGCGATGATAGACGTATATTAATATATTTTGAGCTAATTTTTAATTTAAAATAAACCGCAACTCGCTAGCTTGAATCGTTCAAAAGTTATGACTATTTTAAAACGAGTGGAAACTAAAATCTTATGTTTGTCATTAGAAAACTATCAAACCTTGTACTTCAAAGGACAGAAGCAAATTCTAAACAATTTCTTGACGTATATCAATATATTTTGAGCTGATTTGCAATTTAAAAATAACCGCAACTTGCTAACTGGAATCGTTCAAAAGTTATGACCATTTCAAAACGAGTGAACACTAAAATCCTATTTTTGCCATTAGAAAACTCTCAAGCGTTGTACTTCAATTGATAGAAGCAAATTCCAAACAATTTCTTGACGTATAATAATATATTTTGAGCTGATTTTTACTTTAAAATGAGCCGCAACTCGCTATCTTGATTCGTTCGAAAGTTATGACCATTTTAAAACGAGTGAAGACTAAAATCTTGGTTGTCATTAGAAAACTCTCAAACATAGTACTTCAAACGATAGAAGCAAATTCCAAACAATTTCTTGGCTTCCAAGTTAGTTGGGTTGGTGCACGTTGAGGAATGTGGAGGAGAAAGTAGAGTTCTGTATTTCGTGCAAAATTTTATTTATAAATCAGTGCAGAGCGCTTTCGGCCTAGGCCATCTTCAGTGCTACCTAAAAAGCAAGACAACAACCTCTGTTGTAGTTAAAAATGAGATTTTGAAAATCTTTGAAAAAAAATTTGAATTTGTTTAAAAATTTTTAGAAATTGTTTACCTTACTTCTTCAGGTGTATAGGAGTCCGCAATTGTAAGAAAATTTATAAAATATAGATGAAAAAGGTCAAACGAACAACAAAAGACACGTTACGACATATTAAAATTCCTTATCCATTAATATCACAAGTGCATCACAATGTTACATCTATGCAAGATTGAAGAGGTAATCGTCTAGATTCATGATCGATTAATTAGTTTGTATTTTGTTGGGTTTTTTATTAGTTAATTTTCAAAATTTGGGAAATGCCCAAACCCTTTCAGTTTAGTTCATGATGACTTGCAACTTTTGGTTATAATTTAAATATTTTCAAATTTCGACACTGACGGATGACAGATGACATTGATTCGACACAGCTGATGAATGCCCCAATAACAGAGTGATCAAAGGTAAATTGAAATATAAAAGCTCATAAATTTTGAGAAGAAAAGAAAGAAATTTTCCTTTATTTTGTAAATTTGGTTACTGTATATACTTGGTTATTTGTTTTTTTTTTTTTGTATTTTTGAAAAATAGAAATTATTGATTAGTTAATTATTGTGTTTGTTATAAAATCCAGAATGATAAAGAACCGATCCCTGACATGTTTGTTCCCTTATTATCATCATTGAGTGATTAATAATTTAATCAACAATAGACAATCAAGCCTAAAAACTCAATTTAATGAACTTGAAATAGATAATGAAGTTGCTATATGACTTTTATGTTGACCTAATATACATGAAAAAGGTAATTATTGTTAAAGTTATTTAAAATCTGTTTTTTTTTTAAGATAAAAGTCAAAATGACATTCTGTTGGCAATACAATGTAAAATTGTCAATGCTTTCAAATTTTTTTATGTAGAAAAGGCTTGTGTTGCCAACATAGTTACTAAATTTTTGACTTGGGGAATTATCTTTAAAAAAAAAACAGACTTTAGTAAAAGAAGTCAAGTCAATCGTCAGTTATCCATCGAAAAGTTGAAGGTATGTGGGTTTTATTCAAGGAGGCGTCTATGTGAAGGGATATAAGCTCTATTCAAGTTGACCTTTGTGTTCAAACATGAGAAATAGGGTACTTGCATGGAAAATTTAATAGAAGATTTCATTATGACTGACTTTGGCAGAAAGTCGACAAACAAAGTCACATAACCTATAAATAGCAACGTCAATGTTATTATTTTTTTGAATAGGGAATTTTCATATTTCTCAAATTATTTTTTTTAGATACTTCTAGTGATCAGTTATTACATAGTTTTCTTTTTTTCCATGTTAATTTATACGTTGTACGAAAAAAAAATTATTGAAATTCAAATAAAAAACTTTGGCGCGAAAACACAAAATCTCAATATGACAGCGCTTGTGACGTTAAAATTTTGTAAACAACAAATACGCAGGAAATGAACTCCTGCTGACACAGTCCTATTTTTCTGTTATTCAAGTGTGTTAAAGTTTGCTTTTTGTGAAAATTGTCGCAAAGGCATGTCCATGTGACGTCACAAATGAGTTTGACAGTCGCCCTGAGGTAAAACAAATCATTTATTTACATTCGTTTAGATTAGGCCGGTTATGTTTTATGCGGCTCTCACAGCTTTTTCACAAGTTTTGGTGTTATTTTGTTTTAAAAAAGTTAGAGCGGAGTGTTTGTGTTCCAGTCTATGTGGCCTTTCATCTAAAAGTTTGCTAGGTTTTTCTATAATGGATTAAATTCAGGTTTTTTCCAACAAATATCAAAACCAAGAGTCACAAGAACAAATATATAAGTATAGTTACTCTATATTCAATCTATTTTTCTGTCAGATCTTCTCTTTTAACAACATAAATCAATTTTTTTCTTCTTTCTTGAGCTAACAAATCAAACCTCCCATTGTTATTTAAAATTGATGGAAACCTATGGAAGGATATTGTATCCCTTGCGCTATACTGCCACAATTAACAACTAAACAAACTCTAGGCACAGCTAAGAAACTTCTGGAGCACAGAGAAGGTATTTATTTAAAAAAATCTAACTAAAAACTTAAAAAACACTGTATATTATATCTTTGTTTTACCTCAAGGCGATTGTCAATAGTGTCAAACTGTCATATCGTGTACTTGCCCTATTGACAGGTTTGTTTACAGAATCGTGACGTCAAAAAAGGTAGCCATCATGGAAGCATCGTTTTGCCGGGATTTTTTTTATTTCAAATTTAGTATTATTTTTTGTGTAAGAAGGGCGGAAGTTTTGGGGGAACGTGATATGTTTTTATCAAGGGGCGGCGAAGCGATGTGTGTTTGGTGATTGTAAAAGTGATAGTCGAACGAGTTCCATAACTTTTCTTAACTTTCCGAAGCCCTGCTTGGGTGTGAGGAAAGGTCAATTTGCTGCTGACCCAGCTCATCAAAAAAACTGTGTTTTGTGTAATAAGTGTAGCTTGTGGCTGTCTCATTGTCAATGTGAAAATTATTGCAAAGTTGAAGATGTGAAAAAATGGCATTATTTACATATGCATGTTCTATGTTTTGCACAGAACATGTTTTGTTTGTCGACCCGTCTATTGACTGACGTCTCTTTTGACAGTCCCGCACATGCGTCATGCAGACAATGAAGCTACATCCTCAATCAATCTGGTAGCGAAGTGGCACTTCGGCACACGTGCTGGAAAATTAATACCCATGCTCAATGCTGTCGATTTATGTAATGGTAGGTGGGTTCGGCTGGATGACTCCGTGCACTCCGAGTGACTCCATTCGCACTCCATTCGCACTCCAGCCGTTCGGGTTAAGGTTCGGGTATTGCTTTTTACCGTATTGGGGTGACTCCATTAGCTCTGTTCTTACTTCACTCCAACTCCGCGCTGAATAGCCGAACCCAGCTGGTAATTTAATGTACTGCGCATGACACAAGTTGTCACGCATCGAAAAAGTTTGCAGCTTGCAAGCTTGCACTTCCGAGTCGGCGTGCATGCTAGCACGAAATTGAATGGACCTTTCTCATTTTACCTGTGCTGCGCGCGCAGCTTGTGGGTGACAGATTATAAAATTGCCATTTGAATGAACGCGGGAACGCGGTCTGACCTTGACGTTTTTTAAGTTAACCACAATAATCAATCAATATTGCTGAAAATTATTACAAAAACTGTTTATTATACAATGGTTCAAGTGTGTTGTGTGAGATCTTGTCAGAGTAAGGCGAAAAAGAAGTCAAACCTTTCTTTCCACAAGTTCCCAAGCAATCAAATTTTGGGAAAACAATGATTACATGCTTTCAACCTGACTGAAGACGATTTAAGTTGGAACAGAGTTTTGAGGGTTCGTAAAATAACGATATCTATATCAAATACAATAATAAGTGTAAAATTAAAGGTTTGTTAGCACTTGCAAATTCGTACTTCTCAAAGTTTTCTAAACTTTTCCCCCGCATATTTGTCATATTTACATTTAATAATAAACAAAAACAGAAACATAACCGAAATTGCACAATTTGACAAGTGGAACCAATCAAAGTCATTCCACACAGGTATCGCCCGTCATTATATGTGTCTCTTTCTTTATTACATAAATTTTAATAAACTATTCTTGTTGTTCATTGCATGAGAAAGGTCCATTGAGGATGTCAACGTTAAACAACATTGTCCTAGCATGCGTGCCGAAGTGCCACTTCGCTACCAGATTGATTGAGGATGGGCCTTGAAAGTTTCTATTCAGAATTTCATACATCTGTTAAAACTGACATTTCAACAATAAACCGACATGTTTTGATTGTTAATTTGAACCAATCAGATTGGAATTACGCGATAATTTGCACTAGTGCAAATTATCAGATAATTGCATAGTAACTGGTGCGAGTTCTCGTGTTTTGACATTTTTTGACAAAAAAATTAAATTTTTGATTCATGAAATTTTCTCATAAAATACAACTCGTGCAATGGAAATATATTTTTAATTTTTGACAAATTTGAACTCATGCGTTTTTAACTGAACAAGGCACTCGTGCACTCGTGCTCCTTTTCAACTAAAAATGCATTCGGGCAAATTTCCGAAAAATTATCGATAATTTCCATTGCACTCGTTATATTCAGGGCTATGCAGTAAGGACATTGACTTGAAGTCAAGGTTGAAATGAGACATAAAGTTGAAATTGTACAGACATTTCAATATTTGCTATGCAGTAAGTCCACTTTTCAATTATTGACATTTTATAATTTCAAGATGTTGAAATGAAATCAAGTGACCTCGTGAATTTCAATATTTGGTATGCAGTAAGGAAAAATATTGAAATAAATTCCAAGTCAACTTGAAAAAAAGTCAATAATCCTAACGTAACGCAAAATTTAGCCCGGTAGAAACCTTGAAATGATGTCAACAACAAAACTTAACCTAAAACATTTGTTTTTTTGAGATTTTGTTGGGAGTTTCTTTTATTTAATTATGTGAAATTCCATTTTTGTGAAGCTGTGGAAGAAAAATGCATTTGTTTTTTATATCAATTAAAAATAAAATTCAGAAATGGGTAGTTCAAATCAAATCATATTTTGCCGCATAGTGCAAATTACTCAATTTACACAATTTGCTTTACAGTACCCAGGTATAGGGCCTTAAAGCAGTTAAGTCCCATATGTATACCCACATACTCGCACTCCCTTAATCTTTTAATATAGGTAGGTACCTATACCTAGGCCCCCTGTCTTTTAAAGTTTCCTAATTTTAAAGCTGATGCTGATGTACCTTCCAACACATTAAAATTTGTCTCAAAAGCACAATTGCCTATTAAAAAATGTAGGTACTTTCTACAATACAATAAAGGTATAAAATGAAATGATTTAAACTTGACTAGGGTAGAGCTTCGCTTTGCTAGATAAGAAAAATCTGCTCTTATGATGACGAAATTGGAGCTGAAAAAATCAAGTTAGAAATTGAGGAGAAGAGAATTTTTATCGTGTCCAGGGAAACTATTCTTTACAACAGAGTCGTGATTGTGAAAAAACAGTTGGTGGAAAATTATTGTCCTTGAATTATAATAAATAAGTACATCTGCATATTTTGGTTAACGTCATGTTTATATTTACTTATTTGAAGTATTATCATTATCAGATTGTTAATTAATTTATTCAGGACTTGCAGGCTCTTTTCTATGGTAAATAAATAGATTTTGAAAACCTTGAATTTTTTTCATGTATGTTCACATCAATGGATTTTCCTAAACACACAGTACATAAGTCTCGACCTAGGTATATGCTCACTATGTATTCCCATCTTTATACAAAATAAATTCATCTGGCTTTCGACTTCGGTCTCGATTCTGGATTTCCATTCCCTCAAAATCTATTTGAGAAAATAAACCCAAAAGCAGTGTTTTACCCATATGTTCTAATTTGCCAATGATCTATTTGCATTTTTTTTATAAGCTCAAGAACAAATTTCCACTCACTCTAAATCCACAAAAAAGGTAAAGAAAGTAAAAATTAATAATTAGACTTGACTAGGAAAATCAAAACAAACTTTCAGTTTGTATTTTTAGGTTAGGAACCCCTCGAAAACTCTTCTTTTTTCACGATTTTACAAAGAATTACAACGTTGCCACATAAAAACTTGACATCAATTTCAATGTTTTTCTATTTCAATAAAATTAAATCAAGGGTACTTACAGCATACCAATTTTTTTCATTATTGAAATGCAAGTCAATATTTATTGGAATTATTTCAACCTTGACTCTAAACTCAATCGGCCCTATGCAGTAACGACATTGAGTTTAGAGTCAAGGTTGAAATAATTCCAATAAATATTGACTTGCATTTCAATAATGAAAAAAATTGGTATGCTGTAAGTACCCTTGATTTAATTTTATTGAAATAGAAAAACATTGAAATTGATGTCAAGTTTTTATGTGGCAACGTTGTAATTCTTTGTAAAATCGTGAAAAAAGAAGAGTTTTCGAGGGGTTCCTAACCTAAAAATACAAACTGAAAGTTTGTTTTGATTTTCCTAGTCAAGTCTAATTATTAATTTTTACTTTCTTTACCTTTTTTGTGGATTTAGAGTGAGTGGAAATTTGTTCTTGAGCTTATAAAAAAAATGCAAATAGATCATTGGCAAATTAGAACATATGGGTAAAACACTGCTTTTGGGTTTATTTTCTCAAATAGATTTTGAGGGAATGGAAATCCAGAATCGAGACCGAAGTCGAAAGCCAGATGAATTTATTTTGTATAAAGATGGGAATACATAGTGAGCATATACCTAGGTCGAGACTTATGTACTGTGTGTTTAGGAAAATCCATTGATGTGAACATACATGAAAAAAATTCAAGGTTTTCAAAATCTATTTATTTACCATAGAAAAGAGCCTGCAAGTCCTGAATAAATTAATTAACAATCTGATAATGATAATACTTCAAATAAGTAAATATAAACATGACGTTAACCAAAATATGCAGATGTACTTATTTATTATAATTCAAGGACAATAATTTTCCACCAACTGTTTTTTCACAATCACGACTCTGTTGTAAAGAATAGTTTCCCTGGACACGATAAAAATTCTCTTCTCCTCAATTTCTAACTTGATTTTTTCAGCTCCAATTTCGTCATCTTAATAGCAGATTTTTCTTATCTAGCAAAGCGAAGCTCTACCCTAGTCAAGTTTAAATCATTTCATTTTATACCTTTATTGTATTGTAGAAAGTACCTACATTTTTTAATAGGCAATTGTGCTTTTGAGACAAATTTTAATGTGTTGGAAGGTACATCAGCATCAGCTTTAAAATTAGGAAACTTTAAAAGACAGGGGGCCTAGGTATAGGTACCTACCTATATTAAAAGATTAAGGGAGTGCGAGTATGTGGGTATACATATGGGACTTAACTGCTTTAAGGCCCTATACCTGGGTACTGTAAAGCAAATTGTGTAAATTGAGTAATTTGCACTATGCGGGCTTATGGCAAAAAGCGATTGAGTTGCGGGGTGAAACAAGAACAATTGCCTTAGATATATCTAAAGCATTCGACAAAGTTTGGCATGAAAATCTGCTCAACAAGCTCAAAGCAATGGGATTATCGCCGAAACTTTGCACTTGGTTTGAAAGTTACCTAAAGGACAGATCCATTTATGTTGCACTGGATGGCCAGAACTCCAACTCTTACCAAATAAATGCTGGTGTGCCACAGGGAGCAATCCTTTCGCCAACTCTTTTCCTGATTTACATAAATGACCTCATAGATAAAACAGTAAATCCACTTTATTGCTTTGCAGACGATGGCAATGTAGTCTCCTCACTCATACCACCCACAGGTCTTTCCGCACGTGAATTCCATCATCTTAGACTAACTCAAATATCGCAGATAAATAACGACCTGGAGATAATAGAGGACTGGGGTAACAAAAACCTTGTACAGTTCAACGCGCAGAAAACCCAAGCAGCTCTGTTTTCAAAAAAGACCAGCACCGGTGAGCCAAACATCATGCTATCTGGAAGTGCTGTCACATTACAGAGTCAGTTGAACATCTTGGGGGTTACTGCAGAGACCAACATGTCTTGGCACAGTCACGTGGCAGATATTGCTAAAAGGGCCTCCCAAAAGCTGGGGGTGCTATTTCGTACAAGACATCTGTACACACCAAGCCAATTGCTGACACTCTACAAAGCCCAGATTCGACCAACTATGGAGTACTGCTCACATATATGGAGTGCAGCACCCAAACATACCTTAATGCTTTTGAATACCGTGCAAAAACGAGCTATCAAGCTGATCAATGACCCCGCACTTACTCGTAACTTGGATGGTCTCGAACATCGCAGATCTGTGGGCGATTTATCTCTCTTCTACAGGTACTATCACGGAAAATGCTCTGAAGAGTTGGCACGTATGATTCCACCGAGAGTAGCACCTACCAGGCGAACCCGTCAAACAGACGGTAACCATGAATTTACTGTCAAACTAGAGGCACCAAGAACCTCATTATATCAGAATTCATATCTCTGGAGAACAGCATCGCTGTGGAATAAACTCCCTGCGACGGTTTTCCCTGCAGGTTACAACCTGAACCGTTTCAAGACCAACATACACCGACATTTCCGCGCACTTGCCGCTTCTCGAGCGTGATAGGACATTTCCTTGCGAGTGCGCATATCCGTAAAAAAAAAAAAAAAAAAAAAATGCGGCAAAATATGATTTGATTTGAACTACCCATTTCTGAATTTTATTTTGAATTGATATAAAAAACAAATGCATTTTTCTTCCACAGCTTCACAAAAATCGAATTTCACATAATTAAATAAAACAAACTCCCAACAAAATCTCAAAAAAACAAATGTTTTAGGTTAAGTTTTGTTGTTGACATCATTTCAAGGTTTTTAACGGGCTAAATTTTGCGTTACGTTAAGATTATTGACTTTTTTTCAAGTTGACTTGGAATTTATTTCAATATTTTTCCTTACTGCATACCAAATATTGAAATTCACGAGGTCACTTGACTTTATTTCAACATCTTGAAATTATAAAATGTCAATAATTGAAAAGTGGACTTACTGCATAGCAAATATTGAAATGTCTGTACAATTTCAATTTTATGTCCCATTTCAACCTTGACTTCAAGTCAATGTCCTTACTGCATAGCCCTGAATGTCGTTACTGCATAGGGCCGATTATATTCTATTTCGTCCAAATATGATCCGGAAGTTATACAAATATTAGGTTTTATGTATATAGATATACTGAGCATGTGCGACGTCACTAATTTATATGATAAGTGACGTCATAGGCATATTTCATAGCGTTGTATCTCCATCAATTTTTGACTAAGAAGAAAAAGAAAAAACACGTGCTGACTTATTTTTCATGGACTATCGAAATCAGCAATAAAAAAATTTGATGCAAGGGGCCTTTTATCCTGAAGTTCCTTTGTGATCTCTATGTCCTCCATGAAGTCCAGGCGATTGAAGTTTTTAGAAGTGACATTATAAAGTATTTTAGAATTGGACCGTGGACTGAAATTATGGTGGTTACTCCTAAGGTGTTCACCAAAAGCCGATGTAGACTTAGTGAGGTGTTCTTGAATTCTAGCTTTTAGTGGTCTGCAAGTGCGGCCTATGTAGGTGCTATTACAAGAACTGCAGTTTAATTTGTATATACCACTTTTCGAAAGATGTTCTAACTTGTCTTTGGAATTAACTAAATATGAATACAAGCTATTGCTAGTTCTGAACGAGATTCTGGTGATGATAATGAGAGGTAGCACTGAAGATGGCCTTGGCCGAAAGCGCTGTGCACTGATTTATAAATGAAATTTCGCACGAAATACAGAACTCTACTTTCTCCTCCATGAAAATACTGTTGACATTATTTGTGATTCACATTACAAAATGACAATTTACTTTCAATACGTGGGTTGAAAGTACTTTCAGCACGTGTGCTGAAAATGGAAAGCAATAGTAAATCGGTTTCTGGTCGTAGGAAAAATGGTGTGATAAAGCGTCTTTCATACACTCGTGTCATTTTAGCACTCGGCTACCGCCTCGCGCGAAAAAACACTCGTATGAAATTTGTCACTTTCTACACTCGTAATGTAATATACTATTTGTTGCCTCGAGAAAACGTGCTAAATCGAATCTTAGAAAAACTAACGGAAAATTGTGAAAGAAACAACATTTGAATTCGTTCGAGCTCTAAAGAATCAAGAGAATAATAATTAGAATAGTTAGGTGAATTTAATGTAAGTACTCTAGTGACATGTTTATTTGACTTTATCAATGTTAAAATGTCTATGAAGTAAGTTAATTGACAATGGGACTTCACAAACTAATTTGAGTAAACTTTTGAATATTTTTTTTGTTTTCTTTAGTATAAATAGGAAATTTGAGGCGCTGGTACAAAAGAGCGCAGGTCAAAAGAGCGCGGACAAAAGAGCGCAAGTCAAAAGGGCGCAGGTCAAAAGAGCGCACGGACAAAGGAGCGCAGGGTCAAAAGAGCGCAGGGTCAAAAGAGCGCAGGGTCATAAAAGCGCACGGATAAAAGAGCGCAGGGTCAAAAGAGCGCACGGACAAAAGAGCGCAGGGTCGAAAGAGCGTAATAAGCGCGCATTGATTGTTTGAACGTAATTAAGTATTTGACGAGGTATTTGAATAACATGGATGTGGCATATTTCTAATTGTTACTATTTATGTAGGAGAAAAAACATCTACATAACAATAATATAAATTTATTAACAAAAAATATATGTATACAACAAAATAAATGATATAAAACAATTCATTACATTGCAAAGCTAAATTATATGTAACTGAACGCAAATGTTGTTCCACATTTCTGAAAATATAATCGTCTAGCAAATTTTTTATTCTTTTCTTCTGTTCTGCATATTTCGAATGACTTTCATTTTGTCTGAATCCAGTTCGGTACCGTAATATAAAAATTTCCGTGGTATCCTGCTCTTTTAGCATTTGTTGGCACAGTTTATGTAACAAAGGGTTGTAACAATCTAAAGAATTTTGAAAGGATAAGGGCCATGCTTCCAAACTATTATTTGTGGTTGGCAAGTCTTGCTGTATTCTGTCAAATACATTCCACATTTTTAAATCAAATTTGGGTTGGACTTTTTCAATCCTTTTGCCGACGTACGTCCTTTCCCAATAATCGAGAAGTGGGCGAATTTCAGGGTCAAAATTTTCTGAAATGATTTCCAAACCAAATTGGACGTCCTTGACGGGTACAAAAGCTAATGCTGCCAGCATTTTACATTGCATCCGAAATTCTTCTAAAGATCTGTATCGTACAACAAGCCCAAGTTTTTGAATTTTCCGCCACAAGTTTTGTGTGAGATGGAAAAAGCAACCAACAATGTCAACATCTGGGAATATTTGCTTAAAACTTGCAAAACACGCAATTTCGAAATCCAACAATACACTGTTTGGTTTTAAATTTGGGTTCATTTCTTTTAATTTACCAATAAGCCTTAAGTAGGTTGCAGCTTGCTTATTTTCTAGCAACGCAAATATAACTGGGACTGCCTTTTTCTCCACAATGATATGTATCGTGAACAAATGGGTAAATAGAAGCTTCGGTGCAACATTGAAAGTGCCATCCACTGACCAATTTCTAAATTCTACCAAAAGATCCAAATTTTCTCTAGTTCCAAATAAAAGTATCCGAGATTCTGTAGAGTCTTCGTGTGACTCCCAGAGTAAAAATGATGCCCCTTTTGTTGTTTGAAGCTCCGCAACTTCATTTGAAAAATTTGTCTCTGAAGTATTATTTTCCTTTGTCTGGCGTTGTACAACTTTTCTGTTTGCCTCATACTTCGGAAACTCAACTGCGGCTTCTGCAGATTTTACCTAAAATAAATATGTACTTACATAGTGGGGAAGTAAACTACTGTCCAAGTAGTTATCGAAATCTGGGAAGAGCTTCTACTTAACTTACCTCTGATGAAGAAGTCTGAATAATAATTCTTGGTTTTAAAGGCGTAGATCTGGCGAGTTCCTTAATCCTATTTTTGGCAAAATTTACTTCACTTATGGCAGGAGATAGCCCGTGCTTATGAGGAGTTCGCTCTTGTTTTTCTTCATTTTTGCAGACAAGTCTGCCTTTGCACAATTTGGCACAGCATCTCCATGATTCAGACACAGATGTTATACGATCTCTTCTGTATCGGTATCCATTATGAAACAAAATATCCTTTCCTTTTTGCGATTTAAGCAATTTTTGAAATATGTACTTTGTATTTCTGAAGTCGAATGATATCTAAAATGTCATTTTGAAATTGAAGTTTAGACGGGTTAAGCAGGTTAAGTTTGTGGCGGCGTGAAATTATTTTTTAGTTTATGTTAAAACCAGGGCTGCAATAATCCAAATTCTCTTCCTCTCTTCTGCAAACAAATACGTCTTCATTTGTTAAACGCTGACTAGTAGATAGACTATTAATTAGGAAAATACAGACTTACCCAAACTTACCGATAATAAACCGTCTGCCGGCTTAGTGCCATTTGCGCTACAGCCGTTTATGCGAGTTAGAAAACGGCGATACGAAAAGCGCGAGGAAGAAAAGCGCGACGGAACAAAAACGCGACTGGGGAAAAGCGCGAGGAACAAACACGCGACTGAATTAAAACGCGAGGGACAAAAACGCAACTAGATAAAGATAAAACCGCGATTGGACAAGAACGCGAGGTGTCGAACTATCTACGAGGACAATAGATATTTTCGGTGGCTCCGGTTCAAAAGAGCGATATTCGAAATAGCGACATCAAAAAAGCACATTTACAACGGCGACCTCTAAGCAAAAGAGGGACACATCAACTTACTCAAACTAACCCGTTCGCCTAGTGCGATCTAGTCCTCGTAAGTTAGCAGTTTATTTGAAAAACAAGGCGCGGTCAAGGGACGCTACTCCATAAATAAATTGACTGTTTTTTCAAATAAAATGCTAACTTACGAGGACGATATCGCGCTAGGCGGACGGGTTAGTTCGGGTTAGTTTGAGTAAGTCTGCATTTTTTATTGCATAAATATTAATTCAATTTAAGTTTCCGAGAATTTTCTCCTCGAGTTTTGTTGTTTTCATTAGGTACCCCAATGTAGATTGTCATTTGAAAACAGTTTTGTTTCATGTGTTCTTGTATTTTATAAAATATGCGCCCTTTTGTCCGCGCTATTTTGTCCGCGCTATATTGTCCTAGCGCTCTTATGTCCGTGCGCTCTTTTGTCTATGCGCTCTTTTGAACCTGCGCTCTTTTGTCCGTGCGCTCTTTTGTCCATGCGCTCTTTTGACCCTGCGCTCTTTTGTCCATGCGCTCTTTTGTCCGTGCGCTCTTTTGACCTGCGCTCTTTTGTCCGCGCTATTTTGACTTGCGCTCTTTTGACCTTGCGCTCTTTTTAACCAGCGCCGAAATTTGAATGACTATTAAAACTGTGAGTTCTGTCTAATGAAGAGAATTAATGAAAATTTAATTAATGATTATAGTTGTATATTTTGAACTCTAAGAATTTAAATTAAATGCGTAATATTGAATTGAGATTGAGATTGAGTATAGTGTAGATCGTGAAGAATTAATTTACATGTTTAATCTTTTATGCTAATATACTCTAGCTGAGTTTCAAATTTTGACTAAAGCTTTGTACAAATTTGGCAGTAAGCTAGATCAGAGGTTTCTATTCGCTTATAGTAGAATTAGACGTTTTAAAAAGTTGTAATGTTTTGACGTGTAGGAGTTTTGGTTAAAAATTATCTAACATAATGTAGTATGGCTCTATAAAAGAGGTATTTTAGTACAAGGCTTCTGATTGCAGCATTTTATGTACAAGCTTAGTAACAGTATTGAGGTGGCTGTAAGATAGCATAATTTAGAATTGTTTTTTTTTGTTTAAGAAAGGTGTTGCATTAGGGTATAAAAATTGTACCATTGTAATTTGGAAAAGCTCTGTTTATTTTATCGAATAAAGTATATTTTATTATTGGATAACTATACATCAGTTGTTTCTCTCACTTGCAAATAGACCCGCCCCCACAATTTTATTTTACAGTAGCTTACCATCAAATACGACCGCTCGCAATTTACCATCTAACCTAAATAATAGAGTACTTGTCGCGAATGCTACAGGGTCCTTAGTGTTGATACAGTTTGGAGAAATCGCCACTAGATTCTATGAAGCTAACTTAAAAAATTTAAAGTAATGTCAATCTAGACACTATTTCAAACCTATCCATGCAGTAAATCAAAAATCTGCAGCTGTAAGTTCGAAATAGAATAAAACTATGAAGTAATTATCTCTGGGCAGTTATGGAAATTAATCTTGAAAATCAACTTGAGTGGAATCTTAATAATTATTTACTGTTTCAAGGTGAGCTCAGTTTGTTATTTATTTGCAGGTTACCCTATAAGAAAATTTCAAATTTAAATACCTACCGCAAGACTGCTAAAGCTAAACGATTTTACAAGAAAATATTCTATTAAACTTTTAACTGAGTACGTACAGAATTAATCGCTTCGAGGTTCGACAAATTAATAGTGATTAGCTAAAATTAACTCAATATCTGATACGGTGTTTAAATAGTCACAAGGCTATTTTTAGATAACGATTTGATTAACTAAAGGAAATATTTCAGTTCAAGAGAAAAAAGGAAGGACGGTAATTTAGATGGGCGCATTCGAAAGCAAAATTCAACCAATTGTAATAGTTTATACAAAATTTAGCTTGAAGCAAGAAAACTAATGTTCTAAGTTTGCTGATTCAAGTTATTGGCGTCCAGGATGACTTTATGTTCTTTCAGTGTCTTCCAGCTTTGAGTTTCAGATTTTCAGGTGAAGAAACCGCTCCAGCTTTGCCAAAGGTTTCTGTCCAATAATTGAAGAAATATATAGATGCTAAATATTGTGTAAGGGGTGGGGAGTGTAAGGAGTGGGGGGTTTAAGGGGTGGAAACAAAATTAGATACTCCTCAAATATGTCAACCTCATCTGCCCGAGTGATAACTTAGTTATTCGGTGCACCCTGCTCGATAACTAACGAGGCTCTGACGAGTCGAGCGGCTACCGGAATAACCAGTCACCACTTGCTGGCCAACAGCTCCGGGTGGAAGAGCTGGCAAGGGAAGGGCACCCTCTTGCACTGGGATCAAGAAATTGACCCCGCAGGTGGATGAACCAACAAAATGGTCACCGGCATAAGGATACAGAAGGCAATGGAAAACCACTGTATTAAAGATCTTCAAGATTCCCCAGGAAAATCACCATGACATTGACACCTCAATACGGCAGGAGAGGAGAAACACACTCTCAACACGATGTCTCTCAGGTCGTGAGCCTATAAAAACCTCGGGAGAGAAGTCGATGGATAAGATCCGATCTAAGAATAGGATCATCGAATGTTCGAACACTTTACGATGCGGGAAGATTCAACAACTTACTGTAGGAAATGCAAAAAATGGACATACAAATACTAGGGGTTTGTGTAATAAGATGGCCGGATGCAACCAATTTCGACTCAGGAGATTATACAATTCACACATCCGGAACGAGAGACGCATCTTATAGAAACGGAGTGGCTATAGTACTAAATAAATCCTTCAGCAGATCAGTACGAAACTTTGTACCCTTGTCAGACTGAGTAATGCTACTACAGCTGGCGATGAGACCTGTAAATGTGAACAATATTCAGGTCTATGCCCCTAATACTGACCATGATGATGACGAAGTCGAAGAGTTCTACCAACAAATTAAAGACACAATCAAGGCGACAAAAAACACGAAATCACTATAATTATTGGAGATTGGATTGCAAAAGTGGGCAGAGAAGCAATAGAAGATGTCACCGGACAGTACGGCCTAGGAATACGTAACAACAGAGGAACACGACTTACAGTTGTGCTAAAAAGAAGAATTCGTGATCACAAATACGTGGTACAATCTTCCCTACAGGAGACACATGGACGTCCCCCCAACATACACAGAACAACATTGTAACGGATCAGATCGACTTCATCCTGAACAACCGGCGATTCCGGAATTGCAATAAGTCAACGAAAACCTATCCTGGAGCTGACGTGCACTCTGATCATAACTTGCTCTGCTCAGTACTACATAGGCGTAATATTTCAATAAAAGAAACAACCATTGAAGACCTCAAAAATACAACAACATATATTGAAGGACCCCGAAACCATCAATGAACTAATCAAGGAAATAAATGGTAATATACATACAACTATATCACTTCCCCTTAATAACAAAAGTGTCGAAGAAAATTGGCGAGATCTCAAAACTTCTTTGAGAAATGGAAGAGTTCAGCAGCTGGTAAAATTAAAGGGGAAAAAAGGCAAAAAAGAATGGATGACGAAAGACATATTGAACCTTATGGAGGAGAGACGAAACACAAAAACGACACACATATAGAGAGTCATCGGATAATACGCAAAAAAACTAGGGAAGCAAAGGAAGTGTGGCTGCGGGAATCCTGCAAGGAAATAGAGCAGCTCTGACCATACATGATGACTTTAACTTACATAAAAAAAAATAAAAGAACTTTCTGGCATATACAAGTAGAAAACCACAACAGTGCTATATAACGATGGTGAAAAGGCACTGTTAACAAAGGAAGATCAGGGTAATAAATGGCAGCAGTATATTCGACAACTGTTCGAGGACGAGACTCGCGAAACACCAGAGAATTTATTGACTGATTATATGACAGAGCACGGTCCAAGCATTATCATATCCTAAGTACTGTAACGCTCTTTTGTCGAAACAAAAGAATGCTCATAATAGTGCTCCACTATGCTCAGTGATTGTTTAGCTTGGGGTGGTCCTTTGTGTTGGTACAGTAAAGAGAGGGCGCCACTAGTTTGTATAAAATTATTTTGATTAACAAGGAATAGCCAAACTAGACACTATTCGAATAATTAGTTATTGTTTAAAAAGATTAATGCAAAAATCTGAAAAGGTAAAATAAATCCAATACCTATCTGACATTTAACCCATTCAATAAGAACACAAGTTTTGGAATTCTAAAAATAATAATTTATTAACCAAATGTCGTTCATTAAAAATTTGTTGACAGGATGGGGAACTTGTTGTTCAATTGTTCAAAGGAGAATATTGTTCAGTATCCAAAATTTAAAAAAAAAAAAAAGTTAAGCAGCTTTCCAAAAGCAAAACTTAATTTAAATAGGCATATAAACAGATTGAAATTTAAAAACAATTAAATAGATATTTACGATGAATATTACCTAAGTATAAATATTGGAGTGAAAATATAATTAACCTTTAATTTTTGAATCAAAGTCAATCAAATCAATAGAAAACAATTTAATCAATGCAGAAAGGTAATAAATAATCCCTAGGCAGTTATAATATTATCAAAAACCTGCTAAATGAAATCAAGGGTTCACGGTTTCCGGAAGAGCTATTACCTTCTTACCTTTAAAGTTCAAAATAGGTAACCATAAAACTTAAATTTGACTACCTAAAGATTTCACATTAGTTAGTACAAAAGTACCCAAATTGGTTCTGTCCTTTCTTTCTTGGTGTCTCAAGCCTGTCGAAATTATAAAATTGACATCGCTACAGGTTTCTCGGAAATAACCTTAATAACAGAATTTTCGGTATTATGCTAGGAAAACTAGTCACAAGAATCATTGATGTCGCTAGGTGTACGAAATAGTACTTTTAAATGAGTCCAAAATATATAAAAATAATGGAGAACAATAAATATATTCTTGTAACATTTCAAATGTTACAGTACAAAAGGCATTACACCAGTCAAAAGCAAGAAAAACTCCAGGACCCTATGAAATACCTATAGAACTAATAAAACTACCCGATGAAGAAGGCATATCTATTCTGACGGCATTCTTCAACCAAGTTTACCAAACTGGGAAACTTCCCGACGACTGGGCCTTACCCAAAACCAATAAAGCTAATAGATGCAATGACTTCCGACTAATTAGCCTAATGAGTCACACTTTAAAAATACTCCTAAAGATACTTCTCAATAGAACTTACATCAAATGTGAACACAAAACTGGCAGGGAACAATTTGGATTGCGCAACGAGCTGGGAACGCGTGAAGCCCTTTTCTGCATGAGGACATTTTTGCAGAAGAGCTGTGAGTTTCGAAAAAACATCTTTGTTTTATTGACTTCAAAAAAGCATTCAATCGAGTCAAACAATGAGTTGGACGTGACTGAATGTTACCCTATAGAAAAACAATTGCAAATTGAATAAATATTGGGAAAACAAATCCTTCGAAGGGCTGATTCTGTAAAGTTTCGCTCCAGCCTTGTCGAAACTTACACAATCTATTTTGCAGTGGTTGAACTGCGTTAAGCCATTTATTCAGGCACAAAAACAAAATAGAAGGTGTTAATCGAGTTTCATACAAAATAGCCCAAAAGTGGAGCTATTCCTGGTAGTATATTCGAAGTACAAAACTTCCATATATGCGGGTCACGCGTCCCAACGCCACGACACGGCTTGTTTGCATGAATAATACTCTCTCGGTATTTACCCCATAAATCATTGAGCGGCCTTTAGGTGTATTGTGCAGCCGCTCCCGGCCAACCCCAGGTGAAATACTATGAAAAATATTTATTATTCATCGGCGTCCGTGCTTTTTCTCATCTGCAAACGACGAGTCGAGGATATTTATTGACGACCTTGAAAATTTATAGGCCAATTGTCTTTTGGAGGTATTCAGGTGAATGCCTATAAAATTAAAGCTAAAAGAAAAATTCATTTTGGACAAAAACTGTCTAGGGAAACAGTTTAAAAATATAAACTCCGATCTTGTTTGTCTCAAATTGAACGTAGAGCAAATAAATCTAGCTCTTGCTTCATGTTGGGCAGTAATTCCTTGCGATATAACATTTTAGATAAATTGGAGCCCCGCTTCAAGTTAAGTGTCTCCTAATACCCATTTAGCCCAGTTTTCTTTCTAGATGAACGTAATATTTATTTTAATCGGATTAAAAATAAAGTGGAAATCGTGACCTTTAAATTCTCAGCCCTTTTTGTTTCCAATAATAATTGAGTTTAAAAAATACAATGTAATTTGTATGGAAACATATCCACAGGAAAGGTTTCCTTTTTCTTATGTCCACTGACATATTATTGCAGTCATTAGGATTAATGGATGTCCCCCCGACATTTTATGTCCTGCAGCCATAAGTATCTTAAAAGCGTATATAAGAGCCGTTAGAGTGCTACTCGAGAAACACATTCGTGAGGATAGACCGGGGCTGGACCAAAATTAATGTATCAACTGTATATCTTTGGACAAGGGGCAATTTGTTTAGGGTTAAGCCATTTGCCCATATTTGGAGGAGGAGAAGTGAGTTACGTTTATGGACTCTCTGAGAGGAGGTTTTTTTTTTTCGATAAGGCTCTTGTTAAATTTCAACATTTTTTTGAAAGGACCATGTAATACTCACGATCTGTCGTTGTGGAAAATATATAGATTGTTACAAATAAAATACTTATTTGTAATTTGGAGCAAGAAAATCTATAGGGTCGTGGAATTCAGAAATAAATAATAAAACGTGTACCTAGCCCCTTTATGTGCAAATCAATCCACTCAAATTCCAACAAACAATAATTTTATTTGGTATTTGTTAACAATGTAAGTAACAATGTTGAAATTTGAAAATTATAACAGCTTGGATTTCCTGGTGAATCCGATACGGTATGTACCTTTTCCAATCCGGAGCTCTTCAGGTTGTTTCCTATATTCAGGAACGAGGATAGATTGTTGGTGTGACGTCACTCCAGCTGAAGCAGACTCCATATGATGATCTTGAGAAATAGGTACCCAGAAAAAATTTTACAGTATCAGGTTTACCAAATTTTGGAATATCAAATTCCAGAATTCTGTTAAAAAGTGATATCTTGCAAAAAAAAAATTATAATAATAATAATATGAAATTAATTTATTATTAAACTATTATTTTGCAGACACTCCTTTCCAACAGAACCAGGTATGAGCAACTATTACAAATTGGGAAATTAATTTATAAAAAAAAAAAAAAAAAATTAGAAAAAAATATATAAAATATGTAAAATAAAGTAGCAATGATAAGGTAAGTATATAGCAAGATTTAATATAGATGCTCGGTAACATTGAGCAGAATGCTACTTCTCGGCGCTGAACAGGCAAAAATTTGATAAAATGTAAGAAAAAATTAACAAGATAAATAAATAAATCTCTAGATTTTCCCCAAATAAATAAATTTTCCTTTAAAGTTAAGGTACCTACTATTGGTACTACAAGATAAAGCTGGGGGAGGAATAAATTAAATCCAAGGAACTGTCAAAATTCTTGAGATGTTTTAATTAGAACTTTTTAAAAGAATTTTAACCTATCTGGATTTCTTTCTTAAAATTTCAACTTTTCAGCACTCTCCTTCCTCGAGAAGATAATGAGGGAGTCAAACAATAATTGGCCAGACAGATTTCTGCCTGGAGTCAGTAAAGAGTTGATAGGGATGGACACACAAATTCGGTTTACACCCATTCTATTTAGAGAAAATAGTCCAATAATCCCAAACTAACAATTAAATCCAAAAAGCAGCAATTCATATTAGCCAAAACTCTAAATTAACTTTCCTCAGAAAAATGTGGTACCAAACAAAATTGAGGTCACAATAGATAAAAAAAATTAAAATATAATATTTATATTTTAAAGGTAGATAAGAAAAGATCTCCCAGGTAATAAAAACCCAACAATGATAGAAGACACTGATAGTGAAATAAAACGAAAAATATTAAGGGAAAATCTAGAAATCTGAAAAGTGAAAATCGACTTGCCAGATCAACGGTCTCCAAAAGAAAAGGCCTTTTTAGAACCAAATCCCTTGAAGAAAACCAGAGTCTTGTGTTTTTTTTTTCATACTTAACTTCGTAGTAACCATTAAACCAATCAGAAGACGTCACTCAAACACACACTAAAGATACCGCGTTCGCTTCATTGATGAAACACCATGCTAATCAAATGGGAATAGATAAAAACACACTAGAATTATTGTAACTGTTAAGAAATTTTAATGATTCAAATTAAGGTTATATTAGAAACACAAAACCACTAATTGATTAGGTCATCAAGTTAAAAATAATCATTTCAGAATCAAAAGTTAGAGAAAGAAAGAAATACATTCATTTGCTGAAAGCAGGATAAACATCATTTCTCTAAATAAAAATATCAATGAAAAATAGAAGAAACCTACCACAATTTTAAAATAAATTTATTAGGTACTAGATGGCGGTACGTTTTTACTTTTACCAGTGACAGATATTTACATTAATACGCTCATTTTATTTATGGATAGATGGCAATACTGATATTATACTGCATTAATTAAATTTAGTAGATTTTTTTCGAATAACTTAAATTATTAATTATTATTTTGCTGATTTTGAAATGGCGAAAATACAAGTTTATAATGAAAATGAGAAAACATATTGTTCGTAGATTTTTAACTGACACTTTCCGTATAAGGAGCGAGGGGGTATTTAATATGGCAAAAACAGGTGTGACGTCAGGTAACCATTGACGTTCTAATGTAGGGAGCCACCAGCTCACATTCTGTCCAAGTATCAGATTCAAATCAACGGTCAATAGAGCATGTTACGAAAGTGATAAATTTATCGTGGCAAGATAGAAACCCAAAAGTTCATACAAATTACCTATTCTGGCTAGGAGAATGATATGATAATTACGAAACTGATTTTAGGTTGCCAAAGACAAATTATAGTATTCAAAATTCCTTTTCAACCCATTAAACTCTATCGTGTAAAAAGTACTACATTCAAAACCTTAAAAAAATCCTCTGCCGAGCCAAGGAGCACTTAACCTAGCTAGCAGACAGCTGAGTTGTAGTTTTTAACTCAGCGAAATTTCTTCCATCATTTTCCCACTTGCCTACCTTTTCATCATCTCCGTGATCTAAACATCTCATTCCTTCGCTCGTAATTCATCCCAAAAACCACTACTCACTTTTCGAAAAACTCATTTCCTACATCAGTTTGTTATTGTTTTCAATTAAACCAAAATAAAATTAGTAGAGGAAATTAATTCAGAATAATTTAACAAAATGTATTTGTTTAATATTTACGGTAATACCTAAAACCGGTAAATTTAATTGCTAACCGCATTATTGTTTAAATATTGGTTATCGCATGCAGATTATTTATTTACAAAAACCACTGGATTGTTTAACAATTTTATTTTCAATAATTATTGTCTAAATCAAAATAAATAATAATTGGTGTTTTGTGAAATGAAAATAAAAATACAGGCATTTAATGATATTTCCATAAAAATGGACCACCTTAATCGTGATACATAAAACTAGACTAGCAACTGTTAAAGGAAATAAAATATTTGCTTTACGGCTACCTGTTGAATTGGCATGGCATCCATAATTTAAGTCGTAAATTGTTAACATTGCCGTCTTGGGAAATTTAGGGTTGTTCTGCCACAGCGAAATATCTATCAGACGCTAGAAATGTATTTTGTTTTTTTGATCGAGTCAAAAAAAAATAAAAAATCAGTCCCAAATATTTTCTAATATAGATTTTTCCTCTACAATAGAGAGGAAAATGCCATGCCGGTGCCATTCAATACAGTTTCGAGAATGATGGAGAGTGAGTAGTACAATATTCGGTTTCCTATTGCGGTTATGGCCATGAGGGAAATATGTCGATGCCGGGTATTTTCCCAAGGAGAATTTCCCGAATGGCATACTACAAGTCTCCAGCGACGTGTAAAGTCGGTGAGATTGTTGTAATGTCCGTAATGGAACGATCTATTGTGTAATGGATCTACCTACATTTTCGCGTTGAAAATCATTCCATTGTTTTCCATTGCTGCCAATCAGGTTTATCCAAGGGTTCGTTTTTTTTATGGGACAACACCGGTCAGTCTAATTGCATCAAAATCCGGTGCACACAACGCTCGCACACACACGGAACCGAATTAGTGCAACGACGGTCAAATAAAACTCTAAACTGTAAACCGGGTTTTGTCAAAATAGAACAAAAATTAAATGACGGGGATACGTTACAATTACCAATTAGAAACTCTGGATAAACGGTACAATTGGTAAATAATTTCATATACTGTTTCAATATTGAACTTTTTGGACAAAACAAATATTTAATTTGTAAATTGAAATGAATTGACTCCATGTATTGCACGAGCACAATGAATGTTCATAGTCACTCACAAAAAAAAAAATATCTTGTTTTTGTATCTACTTTTTTTCAGGAAGCCGAATTTTTTGGTCAGTTTGCTTGAATAATTCACAGTCTTTCGCAAAGATGCAACCGGCGGGACATTGACAATGAAGTAAAATGCAAAACGTATGTGATTAAGATTGGGATAAAAATGGATTTTGATTGATGATGTGACGTCATGTGGCAAATGTAGCATGCACTTTTGCGCGATTTGGGCCTCCATGCTAGGATAAAAGAAACATTTTCAATGTTGCATCACACGTAACATGAAAAGTCTAGCTGGAGTAAATAGTATGAAATATTATACATATGACAGTATTGTATAGTTCTTGATGGATTTCGGAAAGGATTATCGACAAAAATATCTATATCGTTAACCTTACACAAAAGAAAGAGCAAAATCGTATCTCAAATAAAAAGATAATCTTACACATATACCCTCATAATAGCTTTAAAAGCTCCAACATCGTCGGCCAACTTCCCAAATTTAATAATATATTAAACTCAGGGCCCGGCCAGCAGCCAGCTTATATGATAGAAGCCTGGAAAATTGCAAAAAAAGGGCTGCTTTTTTCGAGATCATCCCACACATTACAGGAGACCATAAAATCGTGATGCCCATTTTTTCCTATAAATAATTTCTTGGAGTTGGAATTAGAATGCAATGAGCATGAGGGGACATTACTAGCTCAACAGCTTAGAGCCCTTCCTGAAAGGTTTGAGGTTTTTTTTTTTTGGGGGGTTTTCATACGAAATTTTTAATATTATGTGTGTTAGAGTCGGAGTGAAGAAAATCTAAATACGTGTAACAGAAAATTCAAATTCGATACTACACAACTACATTACAGCAAATTCCGTAATTTGTGTATACTGAATTTGCTAGGTTGTTTTTACAATAATGCATAATGATGTTCCATTTTACCAGACAAATACAAAAAATATAAAGGATAATTTTAAATAATTCAAATATCCACTAAAGCGACTAAGTATTGAAACTAAAAATGTGGATTCTGCATTTATTTGAAACGTTTAAATTGTCGGTTATTTTTGAACAAATTTGCCTTTTACAACTGATGCGTATGATTAGTGCGATTTTTGATTGTATCATAAATTACTACCGATTTGGAATTACCGCTATGCACATTTTGAATAAATTAAAATTCACTTTACACTCAATGTTGAATTTTATTATTAATAGAGGTTATAAATTGCAAATAAAATCCCGTTTGGAAGGAAGCATCTGAAGTATTTAGATTAGATATTCTTAAATTCTTTACCGATGTTAATTAATAAATTTGTAAAGAGACAACCATAATCTTGGAGATTATTTCAGCGGAGGTGTAAAGGTATTTGAGGAATAAATTTGGGAATGAGTATTTCTGGATCGATTACATGGTAGGTATTCACAACAGAATCTTATCGCAAAAAAAATATACAGTGTGTTTCAGTCTGGGAACGGTCAAATATTTCCAGAGCGGCTTGAAATAGAATTACGAAATTTTATGCATATGGGTAATTGATGATGCCCGATTCAATGATGATATCGACAATTTTGCCAAGTTTACGCTTTTCAGATAATGTAGATAACTTCGTTTTTTTAAATAGGAATACCAGTTTATTTTCATTGCAATAAATTCGGCGCTCTATTGTTACTAAAACCTCTTGATATCATGTTCCTATTTTACACGGTTTCTGAAATTTTGCAACACAGCCTTTTTGTTCAAAAGTCTGGGAACGCTCAAATATTTCCAGAGCGGCTTGAAATAGAACTACGAAATTTTCTGCATATGAGTAATTAATGATGCCCGATCCAATGATGACATCGACAATGTTGACAAGTTCATCAGTTTTCAGATAATGTACGTAACTTCGTTTCTTTAAATAGGAATGCCACTTTATTTTCATTGCAATAAATTCGGCGCTCTATTGTTATTGAAACCTCTTGATATCATGTCCCTATCTCAAATGGTTTCTGAAATATTGCAACACAGCCTTTTTGTTCAAAAGTCTAGGAACGGTCAAATTTTTGAAACGACTAAAAGTAGGATTACATATTCTAGGAGTCAATTCGAGATTTGAGAAAATATCACCCCAGGAAAATATTTTATCTGCCTATCTCAATAATACCGGCAAAAATATCACTAAAAAAACTGGTTGTCGAGTATAAATTGATATTTTATACATATATTATATTTTAACCTCGGTTTTAACACTTGAAAATATGGCCCATTTTGAAGAGAAAAAGTTTTTACAACATGACGTCCAAACCAAACAAAATCATTTTTAAGAAAAAGATCTTTGAAGTTATGACAATTTTTGACAAATATTTGAAAGATAAAGAAAATTTTAATCATTATGAGATCAAAAAATAAGTCATTCAATTATTAAGTAATAATGTATTTTTAGTCATCAACAATAATGAAAAATTGAAAAAACATGACACCATCACACGTAATTCAGTATCCAAACATTTGACAACATAGCCAGAAAAGAGTAGGTGGTTGAAAATAAAATGTTCACTTCAAAAACGACGAATATGCAGATACTTGTTAAGGCAGAATCGTTGCAAAATGCTCATTTAGCCGCCAGAATTTACAGGGAAAGATTTCCCAATAGAAGGGCACCCACCTGATGAAAGAATATTGGGCCCGTGTTACAAAGATTGCGTGATATGGGAAGGGGAAGTGTGTATATTTTTTTCTCTTGAATGCAGTAGGGCACATTTTTTGTTTTCACTAGAAAAGTGATAAAAATGCAAATTATTATTTACATTATTTGAAAGCGAATAACAAACCAAAACGTAAACAGGTGGAAATAAATGAAATGCTTAAAAAAAAAAATTACCAGTTTTATTTACCTAATATCCTGGTAGAGATGATCTCTACAATGTTGTCACGTTGTTAACATTTTTTTTAAATTTAAATTTTGCGATAATTTAGAAAATACTAACAATTGACTCATGATTAGTAGCCCTAATAGGACAGTCTTAGCTTTAAATAGGTCATATTATCTCATGTTAAAATTTTTGTACTCATACCTAATCTATGAAAATAAAGTGGTATTCTTATTTAAAAAAACGAAGTCACTTTCGTAATTCTATTTCAAGCCGCTCTGGAAATATTTGACTGTTCCAAGACTTTTGTATAAAAAGTCTGTGTTGCCATATTTCAGCAACCGTGTAAGATAGGGACATGATATTAAGAGGTTTCAATAACAATAGAGCGTCGAATTTATTGCAATGAAAATAAAGTGGTATTCCTATTTAAAAAAACGAAGTTACCTACATTATCTGAAAACCGGTAAATCTGGCAACATTGTCGATATGATCATTGAATTGGGCATCATTAATTACCCATATGCAGAAAATTTCGTAATTCTATTTCCAGCCGCTATGGAAATATTTGACCGTTCCCAGACTGTATATATACATACATATACCGGGTGGGCCAGCGAAAGCGAAACAAGGTCGATATCTCATATTCATCGTTCATTGGAAAAAATCACTCGGACCCGTCGATTTTTATTCGGAGGGAGAAGTCTTTTTCACATATTTTCAATGTTGTCACTTCAACCCTCTTGCGCGGGTAAGCGCCAACCCCTAAATCTTAAATGGCAGTAGGGGTCGAGCGATACCTCATTTCAAAGGTCATCGAATTCTCTTTTCAACGGTGTCTAGTTTTTTGAATTTACTAAGTTTTTTTGTTCAAAAAATATTGAAAATTATAATGTGTTTAGTTGAATTTTATTGAGTGATAACAAAAACCTAGACTTAAACCTTGTGATTTCAAGTTGGATAGAACAAGACTTTAAAAAAAAAACACACATAAGATCACTTCTTAAGTTAAAATTGTTATAACTACAAAATTGAAAGTGCTAAACAAATGACTCAAACAGTACTAGTTCCGTCTATTTTTGAATGCGTTTTCTCGAAAACCACTGCATCAAATTTAAAAAAATAGGCACTGTTGAAAAGAAAATTCAATGACCTTTGAAATGCGGTATCGCTCGACCCCTACTGCCATTTAAGATTTAGGGATTGGCGCTTACCCCCGCGAGAGGGTTGAAGTGACAACATTGAAAATATGTGCAAAAGATTTCCCCCTCCAAATAAAAATCGACGGGTCCGAGCGATTTTTTTCAATGAACGATCAATATGACGACCTTGTTTTGTTTTCGCTGGCCCACCCTGTATACAGGGTTAGTAAAAAGTACTGCAACACTTAAATATCTTCAAAACTGCTTGGGCTGCGTTCACACAATTCGGAATCTGACAGTTTTCAGGCATGCGGAATTCAACAGTGCTATTGGCAATGTTGCCAAATTTCCCAGTTTTGCGCTACACGTAATCTTTTTGTTATCTTGAATAGAATGCCCCATTTATTATTATCGCAATAAATTGGGCGTGCCAAATTTGACAAGATTTCAAACTTTCAGAATTCTATCTCTACTAGTTGCTGAAATATAACAACACCGTATTTTCAGTGAAAAGTATAGCAACGCTCGAATATCTCCAAATGCCGCTCAAGCACGTTCACGAAATTTGGTATCTGGGGGTTTTTGGGCAAGCAAAATTCAACCGAGATATCGGCATTGTTGCCAGACTTTGCAGTTTTGCGCTACACGTAGTCTTTTTGTTCCCTTGAATTGAATGCCCCATTTATTTTTATTGCAATATATTGGACGTGCCAAAATTAATAAGATTCCAAATTTTCAGTATTCTATCTCTACTAGTTGCTGAAATATGCCAACACCGCATTTTCAGTGAAAGGTATTGCAACGCTTGAATATTTTTAAAACCTGCTTGAGCTCGTCCACTAAATTCGGTACCTATCTGGGAATTTATAGGCAAGCGAAATTCAACTGTGATATCGGCATTATTGCCAAGTTTCCCAGTTTTGCGCTACACGTAGTCTTTTTGTTATCCTGAATACATTTATTTTTATTGCAATGAATTAGTTCAAATTTTGATGAGATTCCAAATTTCCAATATGCTGCTTGTACTGTTAAATACTACTACTAAAGTGCGACAAGTGAGTGAACCTGTGTGGAAGGAATGCGGGCTTAACCCGCCTGATTGGCCCGAGATAAAAATATTCATATACGCGGGTCGTCGCGTCAGGGTAAATGCAATTTTCGTAATGCACCACGTCGGAGACCCGTCGCGTCGTATAGTATAGGTTTTCGTCTTCCCTTCTGCTACTGCATACGTTAACAAGGTAGACGCACTTGTCGCACTTTATAGTGATAATCATTCTGGGATAGTTACCTACCTGTTTCAGGAGGAGCCGCAGACTTATCGGAAACTCCTGGAAATATGAATACCTCATGAACAAGTAACTCGTATTATTGAAGGAAAAAAAATCACAAGCCACGAGCAAGACTATGTGTAGCTCGAAACTGGGAAACTTGGCAACAATGCCGATATCACAGTTGAATTTCGCTTTCCTATAAATCCCAGATACCGAATTTAGTGGACGAGCTTAAGCGGATTTTTAAAGATATTCGAGCGTTGCGATACCGTTCACTGAAAATGCGGTGTTGGCATATTTCAGCAACTAGTGCAGATAGAATTCTAAAAATTTGGAATCTTATCAAATTTAACACGTCCAATTTATCGCTATGAAAATAAATGGGGCATTATATTCGCGATAGTAAAAAGACTACTTGTAGGGCAAAACTGGGAAATCTGGCAACAAGGCCGATATCACGGTTCAATTTCACTTGCTCAAAAACCCCCAGATGCCAAATTTCGTGAACGTGCTTAAGCAGCATTTGAAGATATTCAAGCGTTGCGATACTTTTCACCGAAAATACGGTGCTGTCATATTTCAACAACTAGTAGAGATAGAATTCTGAAAATTTGAAGTCTTATCAAATTTGGCACGCCCAATTCATTGCAATAAAAATAAATGGGGCATTCTATTTAAGATAACAAAAAGACTACGTGTAGCGCAAAACTGGAAAATCTGGCAACATTGCCAATAGCACTGTTGAATTCCGCATGCCTGAAAACTGTCAGATTCCAAATTTTGTGAACGCAGTTTTGAAGATATTTAAGTGTTGCAGAACTTTTTACTAACCCTGTATAATTCGAATTAGTTACCTTTTTGAAATCACATTGACAAAATAAATTGATGAGAAATTTCATATAAGGTTAATCTTGAGTTGGTTTCTGAAGGAAAATAACTAACACCAAGCTTCAAAAAAGAAAATAATAATAGTGTCACGGATTTCGGGTTCACTAAAACTCACTTGACAAACAGTAACAACCTTTATTAAAGTAACTGACTGAGTAAATTGACTTATCACTTATCGAAACAAACCCGACAAATATCGAATTAAAACTTACCCTTATTATTCCTACGCTCTATTTATGTAGACGAAATTGCACTCGGGATTTAGCTAAATAAACATGGAATCGTATATACCTAATAGAATTCCAGGAAAAAGCACGCTGCCCGACGTAAATGAGTGACTTATTAAATTTCTTGGAATTCCGGCGCCGTGATGTCGATGACTTTTCGTAACACTGCCTCCCTCCGATCGTCTCGATTTGACCATTTATTCTCGTGATTAGCCTTCAACCTGTCAAGAAGAACCACCTTCATCTTACCTTTGGAGCCGCGTTGAATTTGATATACTCCGTCGTTAAGTCCCTTTATAACCGTGTACGGGCCTTCCCACACTGAGTTTAGCTTGGCAGATCTAGCTTTCTTCCTTTGAGGGTAATAGAGCTAAACGTTGTCATTCGCCTAAAAACCTGTAGAGTTCGCCTCAAGCTCATATTTGGTTCGATCAGTTGCGAACTCTGTCCTTTCTCTCTAGCTCATGGATGTGAAGCAGTCTTTTTAGCAGATTGTCAGCGTAGTCTTCGGCTTCCATCATCTCCCAAGTCGCAGAGTAAACGAAGCGCCCTTCCAAACAAAACTTTGGCTGGTTGTTGTGTTATGTACGGCTGACCTGTGGGCCATCAAAAATAGAGGTATATGCTCATTACAATCATCTCGATGCTTGTCAACTACTTTGGAGGGATGTTCCTCGATTGTCTTGTTGAATCTCTCAACCATACCTTCTGATTGTGGATGCAATACCATGGTTCCTGTCTTGCGAATGCCTTATAGTACAGACTTTTGCAGCTGTAGAAGCTTCTTGATTTGGAATAGCAAAAACTTCTGTCCACTTGCCGAAATATTCCATGGCAACTGAGATGCATATTTTGTTGCCACTTCGCATAACTTGACTTGCTGCGCATGTCGCACATTGTCGGCACTATGTCTTGACATAAGGGTAGTAGTTTACCCAATAAAATCTGCCACGGATCTTGTTGACTACCAAGTGAGCTCCGGATGTCCCAATATAACCTTCTTTCAAAACTCGAACAACTTTTGTCCTAGGCGCGACCAATTGCGTTCTGACGATTTCACCATCTGCACTCTTCCATGTTCGTTTCAGTAAACCATTTTCGACTATCAGGGAGTCCCATTGAGCCCACAACGCCTTGAAAGTTAGGCTTCTGGGTAATATTTCTTGCCAGGTTAGTAGGGATTTTCCGGATTTTTTCAGTTTTGAAAATTGACCAAATTTTTCATTCGTTTCGAATGGGATGCTTCTAATAGGAACTCCTTTACGCTGGTCAATTCTGATACAGTGCTTGCATTGATCTGGGGCCTTATTCTGTATTTACTTTTCTTATCTGTTTCCTTTTGTGCCTAAAAATATAAAATTTATATTAAAAAAACTGATTAAACATCCAAACACGCGTCACCATAACGTCAAAAACCTTCCTCGAAATTCAAATCGAAACCCACAGTGCTATCGGTCAGCGAATCGAGGCTTCGATTGAGTTACCGATCGGTTTGATGCTACGGAATTGCTTCCGCGCTATCAAACCGAAAATGACGTCACAATCGAAGAAATTCTACCGAATCGAACGATTCGTTCTTTACAGAATAGGCTTCCTAGGCATGGTCTCCTGGATAAGGCATCTGCGTTATTGAGCAGTTTATCGAACAGTGTTTGATCTGAAAATTTTACTGATGTAACTTCTGTTTTCATCTTGCTACCTGTCCTTCTTGTTGTTTCATGTTCAGAAGCCATTTGAGAAATACGTGGTCTGTTTTAATGAGAAATTCTTGTCTATACAGGTACTTGTGGAAATGGTCAACTGCTCTGACTATTGCTGACAGTTCCTTTCTTGTAAAGCAGTAATTTCTTTCGGGCTTGGTAAGCACTCTCCTGTAGTATTCAATGACCCTTTCTACTCCATCTTGTATTCGCGACAGGACAGCTTCCATGCATGCGTTACTCGCGTCTGTGTCCAAAATAAATTTCCCATGTACTGTAACCCCTGTTGTTAATAAATTAACAAGATGCCCATATTATGCATAGTTTGCTCAGCGAATAATTATTAGAGGTGGGTCAATAGTTTAATAAGTATAGAATGGCAAGGGCAACACTGAATTTGTTAAAAAAGAAAAAAAAAATTAAATTAAATGAAATATTGAAGGGTGAAAATTCAGAAATACACCTTAAAAAAAAATCAGCAAACGATAATTGATAATTCTGAAAGGGAAATAAATAAGGCATATAACTCAACCAAATCTTGACATAGGTAAAACCAATAAAACAATTACCTATTAAGTAGGTAAGATTCCAATTAAATTAGTGTATATTTTCATAGTCAGTCAAAAATCAAGCATCAAATTTTAAAAGATAAAATCAATTACCTATTGGTGGAACACTTTAAAAAAATTAGTGAATGGAGGTTAACACTCAGTTAGATTTATCAAACTCAAAAAAAAAAAAAAAAAAATACCACCATGTAGGTTACATCAATATAGTTACCATATCAGTTCATTAACAGTCGCTGGCCATATTATAATTAACTTGAAATAAAATTATGGGAAATTATAATACTATATGGAGAAATATGGTCAGCTGCTGCCAGAAAAATAAATTCAATAAAATCAACTTACACCGGCATGAAATGAAAAGTTGTGTTAAATGGTCAGGGCCAATATTCTGGGCCTCGAAAACGCTCATCGCTTTTCAGTCGCTCGGCACTTCTAATGTAAATTCACATTAAAAGTGCCGAGCGACTAAAAAGCGGTGAGCGTTTTCGGGAACGAGAATACCGGCCCAGGGGGCCAATTCTTGAAAGTGGTGAAAATATTCACCCGGTGAAAAATTTCACCACCTAATTTTCACCTGCCTCACTCGTTTTGTATTCTTGAGTTGTAGGTGAATTTACTTGATGTGAATATAAAATAACTTTGGCAACGTCGGAATATAGCTTTTTTAGAAGGAAAATTGCTAAGGAAAATTGAAAACGCCTGCAATTCTTAACCTTACTTTTGTGGGGGCTTTTTTTCCCCAACCGTCGACGCGTCAACTGACCTACGACCGCAGCAATAATTTGTTTTCGAAAAATTTAGGCATAAGCTATTGCTATTTTGCCGTGTAAATTCAACAGTTGAAAGAGATGTCTAAGAAATATTGTGGACATGCAACCACGAAGCAAAAAGAACATCTAATTGAAGTTGTGAATGATGACGAATTGAGAAAAGGACGATTTTCAGATTCTTGTACAAAAAGCTTTACAAAGCTGATATTCTTGTTGGAGCTTCTAGAAAAAGATCTTAAATTTCTATAAGAAGGCGAGGTTTGGTTAACCTGAATAATTTCTTGAATAAAAAATCTGCATTTCAAAAGGATTTTCTAGTCTATAGCTACAGCAAATGAAATAAAATAAGATAACATAAGATAAAATAACAAATACCTACCTAATGCATTTCTTATTTTATTTGTTATTTTCTGTATAAACACTTAGTCAATAGTCAATAATTATTGTCAATAAACAATTACAAAACAAATTATTTACAAAGTGCTGAATTAAGGTTAGAAATGCACGTTTTCACCGAAATTTGTAACATTCACCACCCTTTTCGGTGGTGAATCTATTCACCCAATAAAAGGTGAAAATTTTCACCTTTTTTTTTTCAAGAATATGATGTAAATTTTTGGTGAAAGCTTTAGAAATTCCACCCGGTGAATATTTTCACCACTTTCAAGAATTAGGCCCCAGGAGATTTAATAGAAATCCTCAAATAAATAAATGTAGGACCCAACTTAGAAATTGATCAATTTTCGACGATGTAGGTACTTATTCAAAAATTTTAACGTAAGAGCATGTTGTCCAGCCTTGATTTCAGTTCAGATTATTGATTATGAATAATAAAATTTAAATTCCCAAAATATTGTGGCGTCGCCAGGCTGTCAAGAAAGCTCAAGAAAGCTACGCTATCGAATTCCCTAGAGTTATCGCGTGTGTTCTAGATTTTACAGGAATAGATTTAGGGATATATAAAAGGCCGCTATTGCTTTGTAGTTTTAAGTTAAAGTTTGACTGTGATACGAGTTAAATAGTGATTATTGAGTTGTAAAGTTTAATTGTTGAGTTAGTTATTAAAGTAATTAGTGTCAGAGTGTTTTGTTAAGTGGAATAAATTATTGCTGTGTTAATTGGACTTTGATTGTTGGAATAAACGAAACGAACCACGAACCCAAGAATTTTGTCAGCAGGTAACCCAAAGCCGCGACATTTGGTGTCAGGAGTGGGATATAAAGGACTGCAGAGTGAAATCCGATTACGGAAGTGCGGGGACACTAGTGTAGTATAAAAACTGAACACTAAGTGAACACTGGGACAGTTAGTGCAGTGCAAATAGTGACAATCACAAAAAGAGACTCAACCGATCGTGTGAATTACCCCGGAAGTGACTCTATACCCGATTTAGACTTTGATAGTGAATCTTCGAGTGAGTTCTAGAAAATTCTATTTGGAAACTAAGGGAGATATCGAATTTGTGACCTCGGCGACGTATTCGGAACATCAATCGTCATTCAGAAGAGGTTTTTCGAGGAACTTCGGAAAAATTCTAGAACATTCTATTTGGAAACCAAGGGAGATATCGAAATTGTGACTTCACCGACGTGTTTGCTGTATCAATCGACATCTAGAAAAAAAAATTCAAGGAAATTCCTGAACATTCTATTCGCGAGTAAAGCAAGTTATCCAATTTGTGACTTCACCAGCGTGTTGGAACTTCGAGCACAGACCAGAAAAGATATTTGAAGAAAGTTCGAGGGAAATTCTAGAACATTCTGTATATGCCTATCACAAGACAACAAGCCAGAATAGACGAACAAAAAGTTGAAGAACTCCTGCGCAAAATGTTGGAACTTCAAGAGACCAAACGACAACATGAAGAGGCTAGAAGACAACAAGAAAAACAAGACGACGAAGCCAGACGACTACAAGAAAAACAAGACGAAGAAGCCAGACGACTACAAGAAAAACAAGACGAAGAAGCCAAACGACAACAAGAAAAACAAGACGAAGAAGCTAGAAGACAACAAGAAAAACAGGACGAAGAAGCCAGACGACTACAAAAAAAAACAAGACGAAGAAGCCAGACGACAACAAGAAAAACAAGACGAAGAACTCAGGCGACAAAAAGGAAAACAAGAAAAAGAAGCTAGACGACAACAAGAAGAAGCTAGACGACAACAAGAAGAAGCTAGGCGACAACAAGAACGGCAAGAAGACCTTGCAAAACTGCAGAAGACATTCCAAACCATACAAGGAACTGTCGCTAACTTAGACCAGAAGATTGAAAAAGTTAAAGACGATGTGCAAGAAGTTAAACACAACGTCCAGGAAGTAAAAACTGAAGTCAAAATCTACGTTCAAGAAGTTAAAGACGATCTAAGAGAAGTTAAAGACGATGTAAGAGAAGTTAAACACTACGTTCAGGGAGTGAAAGCTGAGGTCAAAGCCGATGTTCAAGAAGTAAAGACGATGTTCAGCAATTAAGACAAGAAGTTGAGGACCAAGTTCAAGCACTCGAGGATAAGATGCGTAGATTAGAAATACAGTCCATCAATCCAGCTAGTGTTGGAGCATTCTCCAGTATGAAGATAAAACCACCAACTTTCGACGGTTCTACGTCCTGGACCATGTATATTCGACAATTTGAAGCTGCTGCAAATACCAACGGATGGAACGACCAAGAAAAAGCTACAGCACTGATAGTGGCGCTACGAGGACCTGCCTTAGACCTTCTTCAGTCCATTCCTTCAGTCTACCAACAGAATTACCAACATCTTAGTCAAACTTTAGAACTGCGCTTCAGAGACCACTACAGACAAGAAGTATTCAGAACTCAAGTTAAATCACGAGTTCAAAAATCCGGCGAGAGTCTACAAGAATTCGAATCGGAAGTTAAAAGGCTAGTGAGTTTGGCGTGTCCTGCAGCTGGGGAAGACATGCAGGAATGGATGGCAGTATCTGCATTTATTGATGGTCTCAGAGATTCGAAGATCCAGGAAAACCTAAGAATGTCCAAGTTCAGACAAAGTAGTGAAGCCCTTGTCCGAGCATTACAACTGGAAGCAATCTTTGGTGCCTCACGACCCAGAATACGAGCAGTGTCCATTGAGGACCCAAAGGAAAAGCAATCATCAAAAGAGGAGGGCAGTTTCGAGAACGTTATGAGTAGTTTCATGGAGAGAATGGAGAAACTGTTACTGGAAGATAGAAAAATGAGAAACGATTCCAGACAAACACCAACCCTGAGAAACCGAATAGAATGTTATCGCTGCCATAAGATTGGACACATTCAACGAGATTGTAGAGTAAGAATGCCCTCTTCATCAAGGGATCGTTTCCAATGCTTTTCGAGATCAAGAGACGCCAGCCCTGATAACAGACAGGGAAACCAGAACTTACCAGTATGGAGGGGCGAATGCTGGTTAGTAAGGACGAAGCCCCCAGGGTTGTTTACATAAAATCATTGGGCAGTCATTATAGAGGATTATCATTCGAAGGACAAATCAATGGAGAATTGGAAACTATAACTTTTGATACAGGTGCTGAAGTTTCCATAATTAAAAGAACATTAGTCAAGTCTCGGGCAATCCAACCGCTCACTCGAAACCTGTCACTACGAACAGTCACCGGCGAATTTGCACCAGTTCTAGGAGAAGCTATGGTTGAGCTCACTTTTGGATCTACCACCTTCAGGCACAGAATATTAGTCGCCGATATAGAAGATGATTTTATTTTGGGAATGGATTTGATCGGCCAACATGGTTTCTCCTTTGATCCTTCCATGAACATCCTTAAATTTGGTAATGAAGAAATTGTCCTAACAACACAAGAAGAATCCGATGCAGTTAAGATCCTGGCCACAAACCCAGTGCGGATTCCTGGAAGTACTGAGAAGATCATTTGCGGAAGATTAGAAACAAACCCTGGGTGCTGCGTTGGGCTAACACGTAATTTCATTGGAGATAAACCAGAAAGATTTCTTGTTGGAAAGACTCTAGTAAGAACAAATGGAGACATTATGATAAGAATTGCCAATGTTTCTTCCGAAACAGTAAGAATGAAAGAAGGAGACATTATTGGAGCTCTCGAACCAGTGAAGCAAATATCGAACTGTGACCTACCAGATAAGCGACATTTTGTGAAATCCAAATTGGATACAGACACCTTGATGCAGACTTTGGCGAAATCATGGAAATATCTCGATCCAGATAGACTTCAAGAAGCCACAGATTTCATTTTGAAAGAAGCAGACGTATTTGTGATGGACAATCAAACCGTACGAACCAGCATAATTCAACACAAAATTGATACTGGATTGGCACAGCCAATTAGGCAACCACCACGACGTATGCCAGTAGCTAAGCAACAGGAAGTGGAAAACCAAATTGATAAAATGCTTCAAGAGGGAGTCATTGAAGAGTCAAATAGTCCATGGTCCGCGCCAGTAGTACTGGTTACGAAGAAAGATGGGAGTCTTAGATTTTGTGTGGACTACCGAAAGCTTAATGACGTCACCAAGAAGGACAGCTTCCCTCTCCCAAGAATAGACGATACACTAACAACTCTATCGGGCTCCAAATGGTTTTCCACCTTGGATCTCAAAAGTGGATACTGGCAAGTGGCAATACATGACGATGACAAAGAGAAAACTGCCTTCAGTACCGGAAGCGGGCTATACCAGTTTAATGTAATGCCTTTCGGATTGTGTAATGCTCCAGCTACGTTTGAGCGACTGATGCATCTTGTTTTGCGAGGCCTTACATGGAGAACTTGCCTGGTATATTTGGATGATGTCATGATTATGGGAAATTCGTTCCAAGAACATCTTAATAACCTGAAAGAAATTTTTGACCGTTTCCGGAATGCCAACTTGAAACTCAATCCAAATAAGTGTTTTCTATTTCAAAAGAAAGTGGAATTTTTAGGTCACGTGGTATCTGAAGACGGCATACAAGTTATGGAAGGAAAAATAGATGCTGTCAGGGACTGGCCAAAACCACGCGACAGACATGAACTAAGGAGTTATCTAGGATTATGTTCTTATTATCGAAGATTTGTGGAAGGATTCGCCAATAGAGCTGCTCCACTTCATCGATTAACAGAAGAAAAATCAACATTCAATTGGACCCAAGAATGCGATTCCGCATTTAGAAAATTGAAAGGAGCATTATGTACGAGCCCAGTGTTGTCCTATCCTGATCACAAAGGCATGTTGATTTTGGACACAGATACAAGTAACACCAGTGTTGGAGCTGTCCTTTCACAAATCCAAAATTCACAAGAAAATGTCGTGGAGTACTACAGCAGAACATTATCAAAGCCGGAACGAAATTATTGTGTCACCAGAAGAGAGTTGCTTGCCATAGTAAAAGCAGTCGACCATTTTCATAAGTATCTCTACGGACGCAAGTTTCTAATTCGAACAGATCACGCAGCTCTAAAATGGCTTTTAGAAATGAAAACTCCTGAAGAACAGCTTGCTAGATGGATTGAGAAATTGCAGCAATACGATTTCCAAATTAAACATCGACCTGGAATCCTGCATAAAAATGCTGACGCTCTGACTAGACGGCCATGTAAAGAAGATTGCAAACATTGTCAAAGAATCGATATACATGAGAAAAACACTAGTCCAGCTGCAAGAAGAACGGGCCTGATTGTTGATGACAAGTGGACTACGAAACAAATGAGAGATCAGGAAGCAGACCAGGACATTGGGCAACATCTTAAAGAAAACGATGAATGTAGGCCAGAATGGAGAGAAGTGTCAAACAAGAGCTTGATTTAGAAAACGGTTTGCTCAAAAGAGTTTGGGAAAGTGCCGATGGGAAATCCACTAAGAGCCAACTGGTTATCCCAAAAGACCGAGTGGAAGATGTTTTAAAAGAGATACACGACGGAACTTCAGGGGCACATTTCGGAGTAAACAAGACTTTGGACAAAATTCGGGAACGTTTCTACTGGGTTCACTACCATGAATACGTTAAAAGCTGGTGCCGAAAATGCGACATCTGTGCTACCAGTAAAGGCCCTAAACTAAGATCTCGGGGGCCGATGAAACAGTACAACGTCGGTCTTCCATTTGAGAGAATAGCGATAAATGTAGCAGGACCGTTCCCAGAGTCAGAGCGTGGTAACAAATACATCTTAGTTATCATGGATTACTTCAGTAAATGGCCAGAAGCTTTTGCTATTCCCAATCAAGAAGCCATCACTGTCGCCCAGGTGCTAGTGGACGAAGTTTTTAGTCGTCATGGTGTGCCACTAGAGTTACATTCAGACCAGGGACGAAACTTCGAATCTGCCATCTTTAAGAAAATTTGTGAGATCATGGGAATCCGTAAGACCAGGACAACACCTTTACATCCACAGTCTGATGGCATGGTAGAACGATTTAATAAGACCATAGAGGTCAACAGGTGAAAGTCCAGCCAGAATCGTTTTTGGAAGAGAACTCAGGTTACCTTGCGATCTGATGTTTGGGATACCTGAAGAAGAACGAAAAGAAATTCGAGACTATGCCGACGAAGTAAGGGCACGACTTCTGGGTATCCATGATTTTGCTCGGGAGCATATTCAGCTAGCCAGTGACCGGATGAAGACTAGATACGACTTGAAAGCCAATTCTGCCGGATTTCAAGAAGGTGATTTAGTGTGGTTGTATAATCCAGCAAGAAAGAAAGGAGTGTCACCGAAGTTATCTTCAGCATGGGAAGGACCCTACAAAATAATCAAGAGGATCAATGATTTGGTTTATCGGTTCAACGCAACACCAGGAGTAAGATGAAAGTTGTACATCTGGACAGGTTAACGAAATATCATGGGCGTGAAGTTGATCGGGACGATCAACCTTAAGAGGAGGCAATGTGGCGTCACCAGGCTGCCAAGAAAGCTCAAGAAAGCTACGCTATCGAATTCCCTAGAAAATTGCAGATTCCCATTAATCTGGTCAATTCTACTCAATCGAGAAAAGGGGAGTTATCGCGTGTGTTCTAGATTTTACAGGAATAGATTTAGGGATATATAAAAGGCCGCTATTGCTTTGTAGTTTTAAGTTAAAGTTAGACTGTGATACGAGTTAAATAGTGATTATTGAGTTGTAAAGTTTAATTGTTGAGTTAGTTATTAAAGTAATTAGTGTCAGAGTGTTTTGTTAAGTGGAATAAATTATTGCTGTGTTAATTGGACTTTGATTTTTGGAATAAACGAAACGAACCACGAACCCAAGAATTTTGTCAGCAGGCAACCCAAAGCCGCGACAATATGGCAATATTGAATGTTGACCGATGATAAATCTATAATAAGTTCGATAAATCGAAAATCCTTGCAATTATTCCAGCATCATGTCAAGGAAGTTAGCAACACATTCGAAGCAGGATTCCTAAAACATGTTCCTGCTTGTACTGCTTTGGTCCTGCATCATCCTGCTTCAAACCGCAACACATTGGAAGCAGGATCATTAAGACACGTTCCTGCTTCTCTTGCTATAGTCCTGCCTCATTCTGCTTCAGTTTTCACCCCAGCAACACCTAATATTTTTTAAATACGCACTAGCATTTCAAGAGTCAAGTTGTCAAGTCGTAGGAATAAGGAGAGCTCGAGACACCGTTGCCAAATATATCGTAATGAGTGCTTGTCTCTATATGTTGGTATTTTAAACGAAAAGAAGTAATCCAAACTAACCCGTCCCTCTGTAAAAAATGCGAGCCTCTTTGTCTTGGTATTTTAGATGAACAGAGCTAATCCAAGATATGAATTGAGACCAACCCGTCCTGGGATAGGTGGCCTCCTTGGGCTTCCGTAGGGTGTCTATTTTTCCTCTTTTTCTTAAAGATTATCAAGAGGAGTAGTTAGTTACAATTCAATCCTTGGATTAGATCGTCGTCGTTTGAAATACCTCCATGCAAAGACTAGCATACATATTATCGAAGTCAGCCCTTTTCGTCTATTCACTTTGAGGACGGGTTAGTTTAGATTAGCTTGTATTAGCTCTTCTCGTCTTAAATAATAACATACAAAGTCTAGCATATATTACAAAAGTACAGGTTAATTTGACTAGTTTGAGATAGTTTAGGATTAGATAAATACCAACATACAGAGTCAAGCACTTAAGATAGATTTGGCAACGGTGTCTCGAGATCGCCGTGTTCTTACGACTAGACTACCAGTGTGTACCTCTAAAATATTAGGTGTTGCTGTGGTGATTGAAGCAGTTTGAAGCAAGACCATAGCAATGCAAGCAGGAACATTTTGGAGCGATCCTGTTATCAATGTGTTTCCCAGCCAAGGGTGAAGTTAACAACCATAATGGAAATCCTTATACCTCGCAAATAGTTAGTTTTTCTGGGGTGTGATTCGAAGCAGGATGAGGCAGGACCATAGCAGCACAAGCAGGAATATGTTTGAGCGATCCTGCTTCCAGTGTGTTGCCAAACCAAGGGTGAAGTTACGAACCATAATGAAAATCCCTGTATCTCGAAAAAAGAACGTGTTGCCGGGGTGTAATTTAAAGCAGGATGAGGCAGGACCATAGCAACACAAGCAGGAACGTGTTTCAGATACCCTGCTTCCAATGTGTTGCCAAGGGTGAAGATAGCAACCAAAATAAAAATCGCTGTATCCCAAAAATAATGAATCTGACCACGGCAAGGTCAGATTTGAAGCAGGATGATGCAGGACCATAGCAGCAACTGCAGGAACCTGTTTCATAGATCCTGCATCCAATGTGTTGCCAAGAGTGAAGTTAGCAACCAAAATAAAAATCGATATATTTCGAAAACGGTGGGATCCCTTCAAAAGCTCTATGCCTCGCTCCACGAAAATGGTATTCTTTAAAAATGTGGCCTTGTTGGGAATGGATTCGTTGGGAGAAGCGGCTCCTCGGAAAACCCTAAGTAATAGAGGCATTAACAACCATTACTTGAAAAAAAAATACTTACCACGAGGGGGTTCGAAATTCAAACTCAAACAAAACGGTAATCACAAAACTTCTGACTCAATTTTTTTCGGTATTCAATGGGTTATTGCCTTACGCAACTTTACTTCGTTAAAATAGTGCCTGATGGCCGATAAAGTACTTTTTTCCACGAGCACGGTTGTCTCAGGAAGACCGGGCGGTTTTCAGCACAGGATCGACCTTTCAAGGACAAACGACAAAATTTGAAAGGAGCGAGAAACGAAACGGAAAAGATGAACAGACAGAACTTCCTCTCAAAAAATGGCTAACAGAAAGCGTTGGTACTGAACTGGTACTTCAAATTTAAACCAAAATCGTGCACTCTATAGTTTAATAATTGCTAATATTAGCAACAGAAACCGACGCCATTCTCGAATTGCTTGGATTTTTTTCTTGTCAATATGAATTCCTTCGGGTGAAACTAGGTGGCGAAGAAAATCAAAGCGCTGTTGAAAGAGTGAACATTTCTTGTCATTTATTCGGAGGTTTATGGATACGAGTAAATACTTCTTGTAAGTTTCGTAGATGCTCATCGAAAGTTTTACACATACAGGTAAACAAGGCATAATCTCCACATAAAGTCCTCGTAGTTCGATTTTCAACAATCTTTCATGAGTAGCAGGGACGTTATAGAGTCTGAAAGGCATTACCTTGAATTGCTAAAAACCACTTCCAGTTCGTTAATGCCTACCTGCCAGTATTCGCTTTTCAAATCGAAACTAGACTTTGGACTAACAAAAATTAATCCAACATTTTGGAAGGAGACATGGAAAAGGTTATGAGCTCTAACTTCCACAGAAGTGAATTGCTTCTAAAAAAAAATCATTGACAAAGCTAAAAGAAGAACATCCGAATACCCATGAATTCCTCAATTTTTTTCGGAGTAATTCTAATTTTTCTTCAAATGTTCCAAATAAGCAAGTGAGAAGTGTCAGTTGTTCATTCAGTCTTCGTTTGTTGTTATGATAAACAAATGATTGCGCATTTAAAGAGTTAAAATCTTGGTAGGTATTGTATATAACTTTTCAATTTATCAAAAAATCACATCTTACCTATAATTAAAATCATTTTTTCATTACATTTTGTATTTACTCAAGAAAAACGAAAGAAAAGCTCATCAATCAGGTCAGTTTGATTGATGATAATCTCCAAAATTGACTAACGCAAAATATTCCATTAACTCCTAATATTTTTCTGGATATTTGTCAAGTGATTTCTTTTATATAAAAGTAGATTGTTGCCGTTTCGAATCAATAGTTACATTATCAATTTATGCTGGGCATTTGTGGAACTTCCTTTGTTGAAACACACATAAAAAATAGATCAGTCCAAACGAAACTTGTAGCCTATACTTATCGCTTTCGCACTGACATAGTCAAGAAATCCCTAGAGCATTATAAATAAAGTTTAAATAGGGACATTTAACTTTAAATTGTTTCGTGCAAGTAAGTTTCTCTCTGATGAAGTCGGCGCCACAAGTAAATAATACGAGAAATCCATTTTAAGCTTTTTATATTATTTATTTAACCTTTTACGTAGTAGCTAGAAAGAATTCCATGCACTATATTATTTCTAGAAAGTCTTACATTGAGCAAAAAATAATTCTGCTCTTCTCGTTGACAAATTTCATGCGCCATTCAAAACAATCCCCCTTAAAAAACGTAAATCTAAATCAGTAGCAGACGGTAATAAAAAAACGAAAAAACAAGTTAAATCCAACTAAATAGAGGGCACATCGTGAAACATTTAGTGCTGGGTTGTTGGCCACTCTGGTTCCTATTTATTTCATCCAATATTAAGGGACACTGCACAGGAAAATCGAGACTGTATCGCTTTGCCAATAAAAAAAAGATAAAAACTTTTTTTTTTTCGGTCGAGACACATTTAGGGGCTTTAGCAATTGATTCCATTAGATAGGTTATAGTAATTTAAAAGACCAACACAGTAATTAAAATTATTTCAATAATTTTTATTTGTCTACCTAAATATTTTTGGTAGTGATACGCCCAAAAATAACAAAAGATCATGCCAAGCAAAGCTGGCAAGAACGCCTGCTTGATTATGAATGGCAGGTCTCATTTACTGTCAAACTTATCGCGCTGTACATTTAATGAATAAAATCTCCGTAATTTAATTTTCATCTTCCTCGGTCTTCGTGGCACGTGTGACATTTGAATCTCATTTCGTTTTTTGTTTGTTTAAATTGATGGTTCAAAAGAGATCGTTCTTATTTTTTTCTTAAACAGGTGGGACAATAAGAGCGTTAATTGATCCGTTACTTGTGATAATTGAAAGGTGTTCTAGGTAGTTACCTTTTGCCAAAAAAAATATAAGCTGTTGTCACACATTGAGCAACGATTGGGGACAATGAGTTCATAGAGGGATGAACATGGGACATGCAAGGGCCTGGACTGATACTATCAGACAGGACCCCCTTCTCACCAAGAAGGGATGCAATGCCAAAAACTTCAGCTATCAAAAGTTTTGAGGTGCAAAGCTTTACCCTAATACGTAAGTTATACTCTAGTTATTATAGTCCCAGTCATAGAGGTCAATATAAAAGGTACTAGACTATCCAAGATGTTGTCAAACTTAAATTAAAATGTCCGCCAAGAGGCACACAAGCCCGTTGTTTGCTTGTCAAAGTCACGTGTTTTGGATAGGCTGACAATTCCAAGATGCTATCAAACTGAAATAAAAATGTCCACCAAGAGGCACACAAACCCTTTGTTTGCTTGTCAAAGTCACGTGCAGTCACGTGTTTTGGATAGGCTAATACTTCTATTCATCCAGGAATTAGGCTATACTTTAAATTGCTGCCCATGAATCGGAATCCACTGTTGATAATAAAAAGGGGCTTACCCAACAATTGTTCCTTTAAACTGCCAAAACTTACAACAGTACCTCGAGCATTACCTTCCAGAAGATAGACGTAGGATGGCCTATTATAGAGGAAGTCTATCCTGTAATTTGCCACTTATGGGGGTGGTATAGCTAGGCCTCGAAACCAGGACTGGGTTTGGGTACTTAGACGGTCATAAGCAAGCAGATGGAAGCAGTTATAAGCCAGTAGAAGTAGTTAGAAGAGATAGAGGCAGATAGAGGTATATGAAAGTCAATAGAGACACGTGTAATCAGTTATAGGGACGTGTAAGCAGTAATGAGCACATTTAAGTAGTTATGAGCAGTATGAGCAGGCCTAAGGAGAATCAAGTATAAGAAAGGATTTCTGATACAAATCATACAAGAGGTAAGTTAGGACAATTAATGTTAATAGTTACATTTTCTGAGTAAGGATGGTTTTAGGAAGGGAGCATAAAGAAACTAAGAAAACTGAGAAATCTTACCCTTGTTGTTGGATGACCTTCGAGTGGAAAGTTAAATCGTAGCCGTACCAGTCAATTTTAACGTTAATTATGTATCAGTATGTCAGGGATCAGGACCTCGACTCAGAAGTCCTATTCAGAAAATGTTGCAGGTTCTAGTAAGGCTATAGCGGTTCAGGAGGATTTGATTTCTTTCGATGAGGAAACTCCTCAACCCCAATTGGTTGAACATCTTCATAATAACGGTGAAATTCCTGATATTGAGAATAACGAGTCTGTTCATGAGGATGACAATGAGTCCTGTGACGACGAGGTCGATGATCCCAAATCGCTTGATTTTCAACGACCGGTTGCACCCTTACAGTTTTCGAATACTCATGAGACAACACTCCATTCTCGGGTTGCGTCTGCTTCTAATAGAAATAGCCGAAATTTCGATCTTGAACGCAAACGACCATTTGTCCAATACAGATATATTACAGAAAATCCACCGCAGAGTTTTGAACAGAATCAACCGTCTGTGGAAAATTTTGGAAATGAAAGATTTTCTTCGCCTTATGGAAGTCATTTAAATAATCGTCCTATTTCTACTTACGAGACCTTTGTTCTGGCAAAGAATGGACCGCAATCGTCGGCCAACAATTGTTTCAGACCATCTCAGTATTCGAATACCGGTATTTTACGGTCCGCTAACTCAAGAAGCGAACCTTCCAATAGTAGAGTTAGATTCCAATCAAATGTTCCCCGACCTACTGGTCCTCAGGAAAATCCAACCAATCTTTCTGAAACCATTCCCCTCGAAAGACTTATCGATGATCTTCAGTACTCACCATTGCGAAGTACCAATTTCCATTCGCCATTGAAGAAATTAGACTTTTGAGAGGTGTCTCAAAGAATCATCTACTCCGTTTGTGTTCCGAGTTGTTTTCTGGTTATGCCCTCTTATGGTATCGCACATGTAAGTTTGTCGATTGGGATGATTTAGTGCGACAGCTTCGGGAATCATTCCAACCATATGACTACGAGTATGCGCTATGGGATGAAATTCGTCGTAGACCCCAAGGCGCGCAAGAACGAGTTCTTACCTACCTTGTGGCTATGGAAAATTTGTTCAGAAAACTCCCTGAAATGCCCTCTGAGTCTATGAAATTGAATATTATGTGTCGTAATCTACTGCCCTATATCAAGAGCCGTCCCGCTACTCATAAGATTTTCACAATCCAAGAGCTCACCAGAATAAGTAGAGCAATCGAGGAAACGGAATCTCGTTTACAAAAATTTGTACCCCCACCTACCAATACACGACAATTATTAGAGCCCGAATTAGCATACAAGAAACCGTCTTACCGTGCAGCCCCATTACATGTTGAGTCTATTTCCGAAGGTGAAGTCGTTCAGACTGACATTCATCTAGATGTCGTCAGAACAGCTGATCCTCTAATTTGTTGGAATTGCGACAAGACAGGTCACAGGTTTAGCCAATGCCAACAGGAAAAACTTGTATTCTGTTACAAGTGTGGAAAGAAACAAGTCACTAGCAAATCATGTCCCGATTGTATGTACAAAAAACTTGCTCGCGGCAAGGAATTAGGTCGACTTTCTTGCCTGGCCCCTGCTCAAATGACCAATAACGTTTTCTCGGACTGGCCAGTCGACGCGTTTGTTCTGTTCTGTTTCAAAACCGTGAAACTCGGCAAATTGAACAATTAGTTGCGGGTTCTCTATAAATTTATGCGGGTAAACTATTAAAAATAAATGCGGGTTCTCTATTAAAAGTCGACGGTCGTTCTGCTTCTCTCCTCGGCTAATAACAATATTTTTGCTAGCACCAAAGTCGTTTTTTGTTCTTTTTCGCCGCACACGCGCGATATTCCTTTAAAGGCCTGAAAACTATTAGACTTGAATTTATGAATAACGTTACACAGTGAGCCAAGAAAAGAAGAGAGTTAAATGTGATTAATTAAACATATTATTTTAAATGAAAACAGAACAACTACAGTTATTTTAGATTATGTTTTGGCCCATGCTAAAGGCGATCAACTTCCTTATCTGAGTGTGTCTATTTTCGGCAAAGAATTACTTGGGTGGTTAGATAGTGGCGCATCAAAAACTATTATGGGATCTTCTGGTTGGGAGATTCTCAAACCCCTGTGTAGACTATATCCTTCCCCAATAACTAATTGCACCGTGGCAAATGGTCAAAGTTGCTCCATTGCTGGCATGGCTCGACTCCCTATTACTTTGAGGTACCGCGTCATTCTTTTGGATACGTTGGTGGTTCCCTCTTTATCACACACTCTCATATTGAATATTGATTTCTGGATCCGGATGGGTATAGTTCCTGATCTTCATGCTGACGAATGGTCTTCCACAGTCACCAAGCCAGAGTGGCATCCATATTTTCGGCCATTACCCCAGGTGAGTCTCTTTCCCCTGAGCAACAGAAGCCTCTGGAGATCGTAATAGGAGACATTTTTTCTTCCATGAAGTCTGAGATAGGCTGTACGAATTTGGTACAGTTGAAAATCAAAACCAATTCAGACCCCATCAAGCAGCGGTATTATCCCTTATCGAGAACCCTTCAGAATGAAGTAAATGCTGAATTGGAGGAAATGTTGGGAAAGGACATTATTGAGCCCTCAGACTCCCCTTGGTCTTCGCCAATAGTTATGGTGAAAAAGAGTGGCGGAGGTTGGAGATTTTGCGTAGACTAGCGAAGCCTGAATAGTGTAACGGTGAAGGATAGTTATCCAATTCCTTTCGTGTCAGCTACACTCGACAAACTCCGTGATGCAAAGTTTTTGAGTACTCTTGATATTAAATCGGCCTACTGCCAGATCCCGGTTGCCAAAAAGTCTAGGCCTCTCACAGCTTTCACTGTTCCTAATAGAGGACTATTCCAATTCAAGAGAATCTTGGTCGGTCTTGAAAATGCTCCAGCGGTTTGGCAACGACTGATCGACCAAGTCGTGGGTGTTGACTTGGAACGATTTGTTTACATTTACCTTGACGATGTAATTATCTGCACACTAACTTTTGAACAACATATTGATATTGATCGCGAGGTTATCCGTCGAATTTCTAAAGCAGGACTTACACTTAATTAGAAGAAATATAATTTTTTGCAAGTCTGAATTGAGATACCTCGGTTATATTGTAAATACCTCCGGATTGCTCGTGGATCCGGAGAAGGTCGAGGCTATTATGAGTATTTGGTCGCTCCTCTCACTGCTTTGACCCGGAAGAATGCAAAATTTGATTGGAGTAGTCCTTGTGATTCTGCATTCAATGCCGTTAAAGAACATCTCATTGAAGCTCCGATTTTGATTTGTCCTGACTTCGACAAGCCTTTCGTCATACAGTGTGATGCTTCTGACTTTGGAGTTGGAGCTGTCTTGACTCAAAGTCAAAATGATGACGATCGAGTCATTTCCTATCTCAGTCGCTCACTCACGAGAAACGAGATACGCTACAGCACTACTGAGAAAGAATGTTTGGCAGTTCTTTTTGCAATAGAGAAATTGAGGCCCTATATTGAAGGAACCCATTTTAGTGTCATTACAGACCATTACAGTCTCAAATGGCTAAATTCCATAAAAGAACCTGTTATACATATTGCGAGGAGGGCAGTGAGACTTCAGCAGTACGATTTCGAGATTTTATATCGTAAGGGTGAGGATAACGTTGTGCCTGATGCCCAGTCCCGTTTCGTGCCTGATGCCCAGTCCCGTTTCGTGCCTGATGCCCAGTCCCGTTTCGTGCCTGGGATTGAGCCTGTTGATGTTGCTGCAGCTCCGCCCATACCTTCAAACAATTTGGACAACCCCTCTTTCGAGTCAGATGCCTAGTATTGCCGATTGTTGGAAAATGTTCAGAAAAGTCCGGCCAAGTTCCCAAAGTGGTGGGTGGATAATGGAAACCTCTATAAGTGTGCCAAAGCTGCCTATCCAGCTTTAATGGATAATAAGGATTCTTGGGTACTTGTTGTTCGCCGTAGCCAGCGTGCAGCTATTGTCAAGAATCATCATGACCCTCCCACTTGTGTCCATTTAGGCATCACTAAAACATTAGCTCGTATTGCACAGCATAAAGTCTTGAAGAAACACAACATAAAAACTATACTCAAGCCAACAAGAAAAATACAGCAATCCATCAGATCAGCCAAGGATAAGAGGAGTCAAGCGCTGGATTCTATCGTCTACCATACACATGTGGTAAGGTATACATAGGAACAACAAAAAGATTCATGGGAACCAGGATCAACGAGCACAAAATAAACTGCAAACTAGGAAAATCGAAAAAATCTGCAGTAGCGGAACATGCGCTTAGTGAAGAAAATCACGAAATACTATTTGGTGAGGTCCAGCTTCTTGCACCGACTTCCAGATACCACAATCGTCTTGTACGTGAAGCTATAGAAATCCACAAACATACGGAGAACTTCATTAGGAAGGAAGAAATACTAAAGCTTAACCAAATTTGGAACCCGATCCTCAAAAACGCAAGAAAGATCCAATTGAGTACAGAGAAAGTTCAGATTAGCCACGTGCTGCGAAGCCCCGCCCCTTCGCCACCACATCCACTCACACATAAAAACAACTTGCGTTCCGGAATGCGTCAGTCTGCTACCAGAATGGGACATGGAAGCACCTCTGAAGATGCTCGCCACGCGTGCTAGCGACACGTCAGGAAGAAATTCCAACTCACGATGGTCAATAAGTCCGAATGAAAATACTTTATCTAGGTCACCTTTGTTCGGGTCACAGGGTCATAAAAGGCAACGAGGAGGCGGACCAGCTGGCGCGTGAAGGTAGCAATACTTCCCTTATTGGGCCAGAACCTGTACCTGGTGTTGCTTCCTGCATGGTGAAAACCAAGAATGGGAACTGTTCCAACAACTAGTTCCAATCAAAGAGGCCTCTCTTTATATACAAGGTCCATTAAACTGCAAGGAGCAAAAAGTCTCCTAAAACTAAGCAGGAGTTAACCAAGAGCCATCACAGGCATCCTGACAGGGCACTGGGTGGTCAAATACTACCTGCAAAAAAACGGAGTCAGTAATCAGACGGAATGCAGGTTCTGCAGCGAAATAGATGAAATCAGCAAGCATATAGTCTGCGAATGTGGCCCTCTCGTCAGTCGCAGATTACGATACCTCGGGTCTCACCCCCTTTAAGGATCCCCTATCAAATCAATCAATCACACATTGAGAGTTTTTGGGCTTTTGAAAGTCAAAGGCCAGCAAGAAAGTGTCTACCAGACGTTCTTTCAGTTCTATACACATTCTCAGATACTAAAACAGACCAATTTTACTTTCAGTCCCAACTACTCAAGTTTATAAGCCTTGTTCCTCTAACCTTACTGTGACATTATTTCTTTTCATCGATCAAATAAAATGGTGTGATAAATGAGAAAAACAGAGCTCAAGCCAATCGGCAAAAAAAAAAATACTTTTATTTTGTTTGGATGCATCTGAGGAATACACAATCAATAGGGTTAAGAGCTCGTTAAGGACATGAAGGACTTCATACACATACTTTATTAATATTGTCACAATAAGCTAAACGTCCGCCAGGCTGTCAAGAATCGATCGCGGAAATACTAGAATCTAGCAAATTATTCTACTTTAATCTGGAAAATTAGATTATCGTGTGTATTCTAGATTTCACAGGAATAGATTTAGGGATATATAAGAAGGCCGGCATTGGTTTGTAAGTTAGTTTCAGTTCGAGTGTGATACGATTTAAATAGTGATTGTAAAGAGTTTAATTGTTGAGTTTGTTAATAAAGTAATTAGTGTCAGAGTGTTTTGTTAAGTGGAATAAATTATTGCTGTGTTAATTGGACTTTGATTTTTGGAATAAACGAAACGAACAACGAACCCAAGATTTTTGTCAGCAGGCAACCCAAAGCCGCGACAATATTTTTTACAATTTGCTTTAGGTTTACATTAGTTTTTTTTTTTTATAAAATATAAAGAAGGTACCTACTTTTTATATTTTTTTATGTTGTTTTTTGTTTGCTAGTTAATCAAATAATAAACCATTTTCTTCAAAAGCATTAATTCAAGTACACTTTGATAACACTACAAAGTAGTTATACGAGCTTCAAATAATTAAAACTCTACAATAATTTACTTCTCTCCAGGGACACGTAAGAAAGATTTATAATCAAAACTTGAGTTCATAAGTAAATTAAAACTGGAACAATGCCCGAAAATAGTTTTCGGTTCCTCTTATTCCAAACTAGCACACTTTACAGTTTGACAGAACTTTTTGAAACTTTAAATGGAAACTGTTGGATGAGGAGAATCTTCGTCTTTGAATGTAATTGTTGTAGAATTATAAGTGATTTCAACTTAATCAGAATATCTAACGCCAAAAACAGTAACGGTTTAATTATCCAAAACATAAATTCTGAAATTAGATTTTCGAGATTTAACGTCGTTATATTTAAGTTTACCTGCTCCCTGCTGAAACTGTTTATAAGTGCTTTCCTGTGTGATATAGATATGTAATAGTAGTTAAGGGCCACTTTGTCGGTACTTGTTAATAATAATAATAATATTTGTTATGTTGTCTCAGTTTAACTTGTGGCAATAATTAGATATATTTATTATTAACAAGATAAAATCCTGATGGGGTTTGAATATATTCTATGAACAATCCAAATAGCACTTATTTCCATTAATAAAGTTGAGTTTTTTGGAAATATTCCTGGATAATATCAGTGTGAAAAGTTTTGTTGAAAAATATAATGGAGAAGAAGGTTTGTGAATTGATCAAATTCTCAATATAAATAATTAAAAATTAAATGCAACAGAACACTATGGTGGTTTTAAGGATTCTATTTTGAGAGTTTGTAGGACATTCAATGCATAGTGACCATATTAGAACATGAAAATGTCCGCTGATTAAATTTGGAGCAATAATATTAAAAAAGCTTCTTTTATGAAAAGGGTTCTTATTCAACTTAATTCAAATTTTACCACAAACTAATGAACTAGAACAGTGGACCCTGCCCTAATCCAATGAACGCTTGTTAGCTTTACCAGCAAACCTATTTCTTATAACATAAACCACCCTTTCATTTTGCATACTGTTTTGCTTGGAAAATTCAAATTGTTTGATATTTACCGAAGCGGAAAACTCGAGCTACTGATTCAATAAAATTCCCTGTGGTCACTTTGAACTCAGCCGGTATTAAATAAAGCCATCAACTCCCCCGTTAAAATGGATATTCTCAAATATCCCATATTGGATCCTTTTGGAATTTTCGTTATATTAAACGGATTGGATGCACGAAAATGTTTTTTTCTTTTGACGGCAATAAAAGGGATCGATTTGAATTAGGGATTTTTCATTGAACCTATTCAAACCTAGAAGATATTATAAGGAATATACTTACGCATTGTGAATTATTTTCCACGCTCTTTAAACTGGGCCATTATTTTACAAAATTCGGATGAGATGAAAATGATTTAAATGGTTGCTAATGCATCAGGCACTTTGCGTTGTATTGTATACTAGCTGAATTCAATCTCATCAAGATTTAATTATCGTGAATAATATAATGGATTTTGGGAATGATTATTCATAATCAAGTGACACGTTTTAATGCGCAGTTTGCCCTTTTAATTATGCTTTCTCCAAGGTAGTGATAGTCATGCTTCGGTAATTACAGAACCATTTTTTTAAAAAGTAGTTGCATGAGGCTCCCAGACTTTTTACCGTTATGACTTTTTGCTTTGATGGCATCTTCCATAACCGTGATGGGTTTATAAGATATTTTTATAATCACTCAGTTCCCTATCTCATTACTTAACGGGGCTGTGGTGAGTGATGCAATTCGCATAAGGATTTAATGGATTACTGAGGAGAAAATGTTTTTAAATTTAAAAGATTATCTTCAATATTATTTTTTTCTAAATCGTGCATGTTAACCTGCATAAGCTTTCAAACTAATAGGTAGTTTTATTTTAACTTCAACATGCATAATTGAAGCTCTTGCCAACACCTGTTAGTGTGAATGTTACATTACCATGTCTGTAAACTTTATATACTTGTAACGAAGTTTTATAATCATTAAAAATACTTATATGTAGCATTTATATCCTTGTTTGTACCTGAAAGGTAATATTATTGTGATGGAAAATTTCAGTGTGTTTATAACATAAAAGCTTCTATAAAGTTTATAAAACAGAGGAGGGTAATCTTACTGATAAAAGGATTCAGGATTCTTTGGGATTAAAAAAACCCTTATATTTTCTAGTTTCCGGTACTTCCGTAAATACGAAAACAGTCATTCTTTAAAGTATGTGTTATATGCTGCTAGGCGGTGATTTACTGCGATTTTATGGCCGACAATAAGCGTCCCCTTAAATTTTTTCTCTTTTGGAGGGTGGATTTGGGACTCGTTCCTTTACATTTGTTTTTTTTTGTTGGTTATTTATGTGAATGTGACTCATATAGAGAAATAGTTAAATCAATTTGTTATAGGTACCCAAAAGACCAAAGTTGATGTCCAATATTTTTATATATTTGTAATTATTTTCAATAAAAAAGCCCAAATTGATACACTAGTTATATTAACCAATTGCCATACCTATTGATGTGCTTACGCCTTTCCTCTATGACTTTTTAAATACATTGTTGTAAAGTAAACATCAAATTGCTATGTCGGCTTTAAATGCTTATTTAAGCCGACACAGTCCCATAAGGAACGTTCATTTGTTTTCTGGCTTTTGCCTGTAGCAATTTGATCCACGTATTTTCTTTTGTCACCTGTGTATTTTAATCAATAAAAGAAATGTTTTTTAAAATACAAGTTTCTGAATCGAAAATATAATTGGCGCAGTCGGTAGCATGCTCAGAGTGCATAAGTTTCGGGAGAGTTGTAACAGTCGTAATCCGTCGCGAAGATTTCAAAAGACTGAAGGAAGTTCGAAAAAGTGAATTCTTCGGAAAAGTGAAATTTGGATTATCAGTGCTGCTATTAAACGTTCCAGATACTGTCCACTTCGAATTGATTAACTGAGTAAAAGGAATAACAAGAAACAACGCGTGAAGAAAGACTACTGTTATTAGCCTTGCCTAGTAAGTACATCCTTTCTCTTTATACATTTTGTAATTGGTGTTCCATAGTTACGATTTTTGGATTTTTGATCTTTTGTAATTTCTAATTTTTGATTTACTGAGAAGACTTAAATTCAGATTTTTGTTCTTTTGCAATTCCAAAACGGTCTGCTGAACAGACTGAAATAAAAAAAAAAAAGAATTTACAAACCCACAACAACAAATAATTTTAAAGAAAAGCAACGCTTAAGACTGACTAAGTAATTTTAATTTCAATTTTAATAAAACTTTTTAATTTTGAATTTTTAAATTTTCAAAATAATTTTTTTTAACAATTCAAAGAAATATATATGTCAGATTCTGAAGAAGAAATCGAGAATCTTTTGACTCAATTTAATTTAACTCATCTTTACAATTCTAATTCGAGAAGTAACTACCAAAATCAAAGATCAACCGTAACAATGAGTGAAAATTTAAAATCAATTGTTCAACTGATAAAACCTTTCAGTGGCGAAAGCCAATATCTAGAATATTTCATAAGAAACATCAATGAATTTTATCAAACCTATTATACTTGCGAAAATGCCCAGAAAGAGTATGTGGTTACCGCCATAAAATCAAAATTAATAAATGACGCAGGAAATTTTCTTATGGCACGTCCTGATTTACAAACATGGACCGATATAAGAGAAGCGTTGAGAATTAAGTATGGTGATCAATATTCCAGACAGAATTTGGTAAAAGAGCTTATGTATACCACTAAAACTAATAAAGAAACTATTATTGAGTATTTGGATAACCTAAAAGGTTTAGTTCGAAGAATCACATCTAAAATCATGTGCGACCCGAATTTAACGGTAGTTACAAATGTCTTAATTGAGCAAAACAAAATTATTGCTATTCAAAATCTAGTCACTAATTCGCCAACCGAATTAAGAACAATTTTAATGGTTCAAAATCCACAAACGTTAGATGCAACTAACAAATTTGTGTTAAATTATCAACTAGCTGAAAACCATATGAAATTTAGTAGAGGACTTACTCATTCTACTAATCAAAATCAAAATCAAAATTTTTCAAATTTCAAAAATAAAAATACGCAATTTCGTCCACAACAAACCTATACTCAACAAAAACCTCAATATACACAAAAAACATAGTATGTAACACAGAAACCACAGTTTCCATCCCAACCTATTAATATACAACCTAAAAAGGACTACGTACCAACAATTTCCTACTAGTTCAGGAACTTTTGGCAAAAACTACAATCAATAATGCCTTTCGAAAAAACACTAATCAAAAAATTTCGAAACCCATACCTATGTCCGGGATTTCAGTGCAACCAAGAGCACAAAATCCACATCAATACCCTTACAAATATACAATCGAAGAAATTAATAAAGTCTGTTTTTTTTTTAAGAGAATTTCATACATCTGTCAAAACTGGTATTCCAACAATAAATTGACATGTTTTGATTGTTGATTTGAACCAATCAGATTGTAATTACGCGATAATTTGCATTAGTGCAAATTATCAGATAATTGCATACTAACTGGTGCGAAAACTGGTGTTTTGACATTTTTTGACAAAAAATTTAAATTTTTGATTTATGAAATTCTCTCATTAAATACAACTCGTGCAATGGAAATATATTTATAATTTCCGACAAATTTGCACTCATGCGTTTTTAACTGAAAAAGGCACTCGTGCACTACGTGCACTCGTGCTCTTTTTCAACTAAAAATGCATTCGGGCAAATTTCCCAAAAATTATCAATAATTTCCATTGCACTAGTTATATTTCTATTGATAATTCCCCAAGTCAAAAATTTAGTAACTATGTTGGCAACACAAGCCTTTTCTACATAAAAAATTTGAAAGCATTGACAATTATACATGGTATTGCCAACATAATGTCATTTTGACTTTTATCTTTAAAAAAAAACACACTTTAATATCTTTGATATCGAATAGGGAATTTTCATATTTCCTAATTTATTTTTTTTTAGATACTTCTAGTGATCAGATATTACATAGTTTTCTTTTTTTCCATTTTAATTTATGTGTTGACGCAAAAAAAAATTATTGAAATTCAAATCAAAGACTTTGGCGCGAAAACGCGAAATTTCAATATGACAGCGTTCGTGATGTCAAGATTTTGTAAACAACAAACGCAGTAAACGAATTCTTGCGGACGCAGTGCTTTTTATGTGTTATTCAAGTGTGTCAAAGTTTGCTTTTGTGAAAATTGTCGTAATAAATGAAGAATATTGTAAAGGACTGCTTTTGAAAATTTTATTTCACTTGCATTTTTCCCATTGACAGGTTTGTTTACAGAATCGTGACGTCAAAAAAGGTAGCCATCATGGAAGCATTGTTTTGGCGGGAAATTTTTTATTTCAAATTTAGCAATATTGTTTGTGTAACAAAAGCGGCATCAGTTGAATAAAAACTGGTCATATAAATATTATGCAGTATAAACTATCGATTTAACACACATTTGGAAAATTTTTGTTCACTTGCAAGTTCCCTATTGCCTGACCCTGACGAAAATTTCGAAATTGACGAATGTTCTGAAAATCAAAACTATTATGAAGAGACAAATTTTGAAGAAAATCCAGTCGCAACTGAAGGAATTATCAATTGACACAGGAAGTCCTGCATCTTTAATAAGACCCTCAATCGCAGAAGAATATTTTTCAAATTCTATAATTAATTCACGAAACAAGCTAATTACTTGCATGGGTACAAGAAAAACACATGGAAAAATCAATGTTCTAATTTTACAAGAATATAATATTCAAAATAACATTGAAATGATAATGTACAATTTCCATGACTATTTTGATGGTATTATTGGAATCAAAGCATTACAAGAAAATAATTTAAATATAGATATTTCTAATGTGCTTCTTTCTAATAATAAAACAACAATTCCGTTTCAATATAGAACAGATTTCGAAGATCAACATTTTGAGATTCCAAGCAACTCAATTCAAGTATGTTATTTCAATACAAATATAGCTGATGGCATTGAAATACTTACACCACCGATAAAAAATGAAACGTATTATATTCCTTCGACAATAGCCACAGTTATAAACGAGACAGTAGCTCTAGAAGTGCATAACTTAATGAATGAGCCTATTATTGTCCCGTATAACATAAACAACTCAGCGGAAATAAGTTTACCTTATGCTGACGAACAGTTTGAGATATTTAATATAGAGCAAATTAATTTATTAGAAAATGATGAATATGCAAATGACCCTATTAAGTCGCTGCGTATTAATCATTTAAACTAAGAGGAATTTGATGCTTTAAAACACGTAATTAAATCTTTTGCTAAAATTTTCCACAAGCCAAAAGAAAAATTGACATTTACCAATCAAGTCAAACATGAGATTAGAACAACAGATGAAATACCAGTGCACACGAAAACGTATAGATACCCACATGTGCATAAACAAGAAGTAAATTCTCAAATAAAGAAAATGTTAGAAGATAACATAATTAGACCATCCTGTAGCCCTTGGTCATCCCCTGTGTGGATAGAACCTAAGAAAGAAGATGCCGCAGGCATACAAAAATGGAGAATGGTCGTTGATTATCGAAAGATAAACGAAAAAACTATTGATGATAGATATCCATTACCTTATATTACGGATATATTAGACCGACTTGGTCGTAGTTATTATTTTACGACACTAGATCTAGCCTTTGGCTTTCATCAAGTCGAAATGCATGAAAATTCGATACCCGAAACAGCATTTAATGTTGAAAATGGTCATTACGAATTTAACAGAATGCCCTTTGGTTTGAAAAACGCCCCTGCGACATTCCAGAGAGTAATTACACCAAATGGAATAAAACCAAATCCAAAAAAGATAATGGCAATAAAAAAACTCCCAATACCAAAGACGGTGAAGGAAATAAAATTATTTTTAGGATTAGTAGGTTATTACCGAAAATTCATAAAGAATTTTGGCAAATTGATCAAACCAATGACATCTTGTTTGAAAAAAGACAAAAATATAATACACAATGCAGAATTTCTTAATAGCTTTGTAACTTGTAAAAATGTATTAATAAATGACCCAATATTACAACATCCTGACTTTAAGAAACCTTTCTTATTGAAAACCGATGCCTCAAACTATGCAATTGGAGCTATTTTATCTCAAGGTCCTATCGGAGCTGATATTCCTATTGCATACGCATCAAGAACATTAAACCCAGCTGAATGTAATTATTCGACGATTGGAAAAGAACTTTTAGCAATCGTATGGGCAACAAAATATTTTCGACCTTATCATTTTGGTAGAAAATTCACAATCTTGTCAGATCACAAACCTCTACAATGGCTATTTAATGTTAAAGAACCAAGTTCTAAACTAGTCAGATGGCGACTAAAACTATCTGAATTTGATTATGAGATCAAATACAAAAAAGGAACATTAAACATGAATGCAGACGCTCTATCAAGAATTCCTGCAATACAACTTCATGTCATTCAAAAATCAGATCCAGATGCCAGATTAACATCTTCAGATGAAGAATTTCATAAAAAATTAGGATTAATGCTGAAAGATATACCATTATGTAATGATGAAATCATAGTAAAATACTTTACAGATTCTAAAGTATATCTTCCTAAACAAAGCGAGATAGCTAAAGAAAAAGAGATAACAATGTCTGAATCGTCTCAATCAACAAAGACGGCATCAGAAAAGGAACCTGAAGAGGAACCTAAGAAAGAAAAACCCAAAATAAAGATATTATCACAACTAATAATACCTCCAAGAAAAGAGAAAAAAGAAATCCCCATAGAAATAGGAGAATCTTCGAAAACTTAAAAATGTAACAGACAAAGAACACCAACTATTCGTTCTTCAACAATTTCAGCCTTGTCTGAAAATGACCAAACAATACATACGTCTATGGAAAATCCAATATTAGGAGCCCCATATACTAAGAAACTTGTAAATGTATTTGGAAATCAAATTGTATTTCGATATTCCAATAATAACACAATTAGAAAAGAGATAATCAAACTATTTGGTAATAAAAACAGGGGCGGATCAAGCCTTTTCTCGCCCCTGTGTGATTAGAATTATTTCCTTCACCAAACCGTTCCAAAATGTACCGTCTTTTTACCGGTTAAACCAGATCGTCCGTTCCAAAATTGACCGGAATGATCTGCTGTTTGAAACCGGTGAGGCACCGGATCCACCGGGAATTTTTATCGGTTTTTTCGGTTGGAGATTTTTTGATTCCTTTTTTTGACGTACATCAATTTCTTTGAATGGGCATTATTGGCAGTCGTTCCTTGAACTGTTGCAACACAACCGTTACAACCAATCTCGTTCCAAATGCATCAGAAAAATCTTGTACCGGATATAACCGGACCTAACTTTCACCAGAATTTTTTGACAGCCACCGGTTTATTTAACCGGTCAATTTATTTGTGAAATTTGGAAAGTGCCCATAATATAACAAATTTATACAAAAATGCAGTTCCAAGATCAAAATGTTGTCATATTATGTGTAGGAAGACGAGTTTTTGTCATTTTGCTGTTTGATTTTCTGAATTTTTTCCTTTTATTTTTATTGTTAAAATTTTTCGCCCTCTTTGACTTTTCGCCCCTGGGCGATCGCCCACTTCCGCCTTATGGTTAATCCGGCCCTGAATAAAAATAGAATAATATTCTTCTTACCAAATAATCTAACAACGTCACAAATTACTAATTTAGTAAAGGAATACATGCCACCTGGTATTGTGATACGAGCATTATAAGAATCATTTAATTCGAATTTACTTTGTACATCTCGAACTCTTTATTAGAAGACATCACAGACGTTGATCTTCAACAAGAGAAAATTCAGCAATATCATGAGACTAAAACCTCTCATAGAGGAATCACTGAAAATATTGCAGCCTTAAAGAAAAGATTCTATTGGCCCAATATCGAGAAAGACGTACAGAATTATGTTAAAGTATGCGAGATATGCAATAAAACCAAGTATAAACGTCGACCATACAAAATCATATTCAAACCAACACCCATTGGTATGAAACCCTTTGAACATATTTATATTGACACGTATATAGTCAATAACCAGAAATTTCTGACCATTATTGATAGCTTTTCAAAATTTGGTCAAGCCTCTCCTGTAAATACGAAAACAGCTGTTGAGATATCATCACAGTTATTGAAATATTTTAATGATTATGGAATACCTCAAAAAATCACATCAGATAATGGAGCAGAGTTCAAAAATGCTATAATGACAGATCTTTGTACATACATAATACAAAATTGAGTTTCATTACACAACTCCAAGAAACCTGAAATCGAATAGTCCAATCGAAAGATTCCATCCGACACTACGTGAAAGTATAACGAGTTTGAAACTCCAAAACCCGAATAAGAGTATTATTGACCTAATGACAATCGCTATATTGAATTATAACAACAGTGCTCATAGTACAATGAATCACACCCCTTTTCAAGTGATTAAAGGAGATTTGAATTATGCCATACCAATTTAACAAACGGAAAATAAACTAACAACTGACTATATAACAAGTTTGGCAGAATCCCTTGCAAATTTGAATAAAGAAATTCAAGAAAAATTATTAGCGAAACAAACAAAGTCTTTAGAATCACGTAATAAAAATCGTGAACCTGAACCAGAATTACAAGATTCAATCTTTGTAAAACAATTTAATACAGACAAGATAAGTCCGCGTTATGATAGCAAAACACAGAATCGCTTTGCTAAACAAAATGTTAAACGAGAATAATTTATTTCAGGTACTCCGAGATGAATCCTTTAGTATTCCTAGTTCTCGTTGGAGTCACCCAAGCGTATACATTGATGACGGTAGAAAATCCTATTTTACCAATTTCTTTAGGAACTACTTACGTAACAACTCAACATAACACGGCCTATTATCACATAAACACGACAGTTATCATACAAAGTATCCATAAACTGGAAATTACCTTAATTAAATTATCCGACACTCTTAACAAAAAAACATGGTCAAACCAATTTGTTACACTGTTTCAAACAAATATTGAAAACAGTCATTCTCCAATTAAGATTATGAAACAAGTAATCAGAACCTATCAAGACCGAAAACGTTATAAAAGAGGTCTATTAAATTTCATGGGCACAGCACAGAAATGGCTCTACGGAACCCTAGATGCTGAAGACGGCGCAATATATGATTCTTATATCCAGATGCTCAATGATAATCAAAAGACTCTCAATGAAGATCTAAAAACACAAGCGCAAGTATTGAAACAAGTTACAAAAACATTTCACGATCAATTTTTAACTATTGAATCTTACCAGAAGGTTATCACAGGAAAATTTCAAAATATTTCCTTGGTAAACCAAAATTTCCACTCAATGTTAACTTTTAATCTAATATTGAACAATATCAATATTCGAAGTAATAAAATAAGGAATCTTATTGATCATGTGTAATTAGCAATAAATTTTGCACAATTGGGAATAATGCATTATACTATTTTACAGCATAATGAATTAAATCAAATATTAACAAATACACCCAAAAGTCAGCAAATACCTTTTGATAATAAAATCAAGTATTACGATACAATGAAAACTCAAGTAAAAATCCAAAATGAGTTAATTATATTTGTTATACACACACCAATGATTGATCCCAAGCCCTTTATATTGTATAAAATCTATCCAATTCCTATCCAAGAACTTACCATTAGAAATAAGTACCCTTATCTATTACTTACTACGGACATTTACTACAATACTTTATGGGAATGTCCGAAAGTCGAAAGTATGTACCTTTGTAACCAAGAAGAGCTGAAGCAAGAAGAATCATGTGTCTATGACCTGATTACTGACCTACCACAACAATGTACTTTCACTAAAGTGAAATATGAAAAACCAACAGTGAGACAACTCCCGAATGGACAACTATTAGTCATTCCTAAGAAAAGTCTGACGATAGTTATTCAATGTGACAAGACAAACCATGTGAAAATAATAACCAATCCAACGCTAGTTTCTTTTGAGCAATGCTTTGTGAAAATACAAAATCAAACATTTTCAAAAACCAGCGAGAAGTTCAATTTTGAACTGAAGATTCCAAGAATAGACATCCCTGAACTTCCAGAGAACGAAACAACATTGGAACTTCAAGAAATCAACCAAGAAGACTAAGAAGAAACCTTCACGACGACGAAACAGATAAGAGTTCACAATCTGAAAGAATTGTCTTTTGAACACTCTTATTTAAACACATATGTAATCATAGGTTTAAGTCTTGCTATTTTATTTTTAATTTTATTGTTTTACTGTTTTAGGAAGTTTAAAACTTCAGAAAAAGGTTGTGCAAATGTACAAATTGAATTATCTGATTTAAATTCACAACAATCCACGTTTGCAACATCTTAAGGAGGAAGGAGTTATATTAACCAATTGCCACGCTGATTTATAATCAATTATCTATTTTTTATATGCTTTAATATGCTTACCCCTTTCCTCTATGACTTTTCAAATACATTGTTGTAAGGTAAACATCAAATTGCTATCTCGGCATTAAATGCTTATTTAAGCCTCCATAAGGAACGTTCATTTGTTTTCTGGCTTTTGCCTGTAGCAATTTGATCCACGTATTTTCTTTTGTCATCTCTGTATTTTAATCAATAAAATAAATGTTTTTTAAAATACAAGTTTCTGAATCGAAAATATAATTCACTCATATCATTTAATAGATTACTTAAAATCAAATTTATCAAATCAAATATTTTGAATTTTCATATTGACATGGGTCCATTTTGATCCAATATTTTCTAGATTGAATGATAAATTATTGATTAGCAATTATTTTACTTTCATATTCTATTTGTTTTCTAAACAAACTTCAACTTTAAATTTGATATTTTCGAAATCAAATAAAGTTTTAAATCATAAATAATAACCATTGAGAACAATTGTTTTATATGGAAATTTCATTGCCTAGATTCTCCTGAGGGGGCGATAAAATTCGAGAGGTACCGACGAGCACTCGGTTTTGATTAAATTGAAGTAATAGCTGTCTTGAAATCTGGCAAAATTGATTCTACTTTGCATTGTGTCGGCTGTAAACAAGTTAAATTGTTTGTTTCGACTTGTTTGGAATGAGATTGAAATGTTACATGAATTTTTATCTTTATTGGAAATAATGAATTTCGGGTTTTAAAAGAGATAGCTCTTAACTTTCCCATCATGTCTCGTCGTGTGGTATTTGGAGAACGAAATCGAATTAATATATCCGCCTCGAATGAATGGCAATGCCGAACAGGTATTTCCTGAGGGGTATTAAATTGAAATGCCTTTCTGGGTTATTGAAAAAATATAGACTCTATAATAAAAATAATTGGTAAAGCTTCTGCTTAATATAAAACACGATATAGATTGCATATGTAGTTCAATTGTACTTTGAACTACTGAAAATAAATAACAGTATTTTCCTCATATGTTTCGTCAAGTTATTATGATCTTCTGAGCAATACGAATGCACAATAATTTCAAGTTAACAAACGCATAATAAAACTATTTCAAACGTGAAGAGGAAAGTATTCCAATATGTGACGTAGCTTTGGTGGTATTAAGCCCATTAATTACAACCCCGCCTGAAGTAACAAATGGGTGCATTGAGTAGTGTTATGTTACGCCACTGCTTTACTGCTACTGTCGCGCCATTGCTTTACTGCTATTGTCGCGCCACTGACTTACAACAAAGATACCACAGCGCTTATTCAGCATTCCGCTTACCCAGCATAGTTATTAAGTTTCCATATTATTTATATTTTCTAGCTTTTTCCTCAGAGATTATTCTTGATTCAACCTCCGAACAAGATTGTCAATCGGGACTTTTCAACTTCAATTTTAATGTCAATCGAGACCTAAGTATTGTTAATCGGGTTTTCGTACTACTAGGTTACGTTTTGATGTGTAATTGTTTAATAAACTTTACAACAGAATAAATTGATACCAAGAGACTTGTTTCTTCTCCCTAAATAAAAGAACTTAACAAATTTTGACGACGAGGATCGGATTAGGGTGAAACGGAAAGCTATACAGAGTGATATCAATCGTTCCAGATTGCATCTGCCAACATCGTAAGTAGACAAGTTTTTAGAAGCATTTTCTAGATTTTATTTCGTACTTATCACCATGCCTATTGTACCTGAAACCCGAAGTCATTTAGCTCACGTCCCGAATCCCCCCAAGAATTTTTACGTCCAGATAACGATGACAATAACGCTCCAATTCATGCTATGTCAAATATTCGCGCAATCATTTCAGAAAATTTTGATGGCGATCGCACTAAACTCTTTGATTTTTTACAAGACTGTGGTCAAGCATGGAGTCTTTGTTGCGGCTCTCAAAAAATTCTCATCATATCTCACATAGAATCTAAACTCAAAGGATCCGCACGCGCTCAAACTAGATTCAAAAAATTCTATCATTATGATGAAATTCGAGAATCTTTAATTGAACTATTTGGCGATCGACGAGATATTTCTCAAATCTTAGAAGAATTAAATACATACCTACATTAAAACAAAGTAAAATGGAGTCAGTGCAGAGCTATTTTAATCGTATAGGAACCCTACAAACACTGGCGCTAAATGCCTCTTTTTTCCAAAATCACAATGAATCAGTAGGTAGAATCGCTATGATAAAGGAAATAGCTTTGCAACAGTTCATTCTCCACTCAAACGACGATATTTCTAGTTGTTTACGAAGAGTTAAACCCAAATTGTCATAGAAGAAAAACATTTGCTGGCCAGAAGGTCCAAATATGTCAGCATTTCTCCTGAAAAATATTGCAGAAACTGTAAAAAGAAAGGTCATTTATTCAAAGAGTGTTATTCTAAAAGTCGAAACACCGTTCATTTTAAGTCAGCACAAGGGCAAACTTCTAAATCTAACACACTTCCAAAAACAAATTATTTTCCAGATCCTTCTACTTATTCAAATTATAACAGTCAATTCTGTAACTATTGTAAGAAAAAAGGTCATATTATTACTGAATTTCGCAAAAGGGAATATAATAGTAAAAGAAGAAATTCAATGTTCAATCTAAATAATCGGCAAAATCAGTGTTCAAACGCCAACCAGTCCACAGTGAGTGTCACATTGCTGGACTGAATAAACGAAATTCTGGCACATCTCAATCTGAAAATCAATCTCAAACTCAAAACCAAATATCTACAAAAACGAACGCATTTTCATATACTATTAGCTCTAATAATAATATCTGCTACATTTATCTACCTTTATCTACCTCATCTCGATATAAATGGAAATCTCTTTAATTTCAAACTATTGTTAGACACTGGTTCTAACGTCTCGGTAATTGAAACCTCTATACTGAAAAATACCAGTTTGTTTTATAATCCTTTAGAGGAAATGTCATTAAACGGTATTAATCCCAATGCAGCTGTAAAAACTCTAGGCAGCACATTTTTACAGATAAAATTTCAAAATATTACTGTAAAGAAGAAATTTCACATCATTCCAGAAAACACTAATATTCTCTTCGATGGATTAATTGGCAATGATTTTTTAAAATCCGAGGACGCTGAATTAAATTGTATAACTCTCGAACTGATATTAAAATGTTCTCCATTGCCAACAAAAATGTTTCTTAACTCGAACTCAAGCTATGACAACGTAAACTGTAATTATATCCTTCAGCCGCGATATGGAAACATAATACGCATAAATGTTATCAACGGTAACCAAATAAAAGAAGGCTACTGTTGCGATCCAGTAATTTTAGAGGGAGTTTACTTAGCAAAAGCTATTTTAAAAGTTGATAAAACAATACTGCTATAACTACTATCGTTAACACTTAGGAAAAAGCCGTGCGAGTAAACTTTATCAACTTGAGAAATTCCACGAAGATCACTGTTTCAGTTTTAATTCTACGCAATCAGGAACGTCTGATTCTCACACGGTTGATTGCATTTCAACGTTAGAAAATAATTTAAGATTGGAACATGTTAATTCTGAGGAAAAATTATCAGTTTTGAATCTTTGCCGAGAATTCAACCATATTTTATTTACTAAATGATCACTTGACATTCACTCAAGCGATTCAATGTAAAATATTTAGATACGACTACTGATACCCCAATTCATTCCAAAATTTATAGACTTCCAAAATGTCATGAATCTAAAATTTCAAACCAAATTGAAAAAATGTTGAAACAGAAGATAATTCAACCATCTATTTCCCCATATAATGCACCACTGTGGGTGTTACCTAATAAAATTGATTCATCAGGACATCGCAAGTGGCGGATTGTAGTCGATTTCAGACGCCTTAATAATGTCACTGTAGGCCAAGGTCAGCCAATTCCAAATATTGACGAAGTTTTGGACCAGTTAGGACATGCATCTTATTTCACAGTTCTAGATCTAGCCTCAGGTTTCCACCAAATCAAAATGGATCCAGAAGATGCACCAAAAACTTTTTTTTCTACGCCTAATACACATTATGAATTTTTACGAATGCCGTTTGGTCTTAGATGTGCCCCAGCAGTGTTCCAAAGATTAATGAATACGGTTCAAACCGGACTTTAGGGAAATCAATACTTTGTCTACCTTGATTATCTAATTGTCGTTGGATCAAATGTTTCCGACCATGAACAAAAATTAAAACTAATATTAAATTACAACCTGATAAATGTGAGTTCATAAAAAAGAAGTAATTTACTTAGGTCACAATTTCAGAAAATGGCGTTCAGTCAGATGAAAAGAAAATCGAAAGTGTTTTAAATTTCCCAATGCCCAAATCTCAAAAAAAAATAAACAATTTCTAGATCTATTACAGACGATTGACGATTTATAGCAAATTTCTCAAAAGAGCAAAACCATTGACAACTTTATTGAAAAAAGACTCAATTTTCTATTGGAATAAAGAACAAGACTCTCTAGACGAATTTAAAAGTATTTTAACAAAGGCACCATTATTACAATTCCCAAATTTCAATGAGGAATTTACATTAACGACTGACGCATTCAATTTTGCAATTGGATCAGTTTTGTCGCAAGGTGGACTAAATAACGATCTTCCTATTGCTAAATATAGCAGAGATTTCATATTCATTTGTGGAAAAAGAACTATTATCCATAGTTTGATCAGTGAAGCATTTTCGTCAGTATCTTTGTGGTAGGAAATTTAAAATTGTTAGGGATTAGAGGCCTTTGACCTGGCTATTCAATTGTAAAGACCCATCTTCGCGATTGGTTCGTTGGAGGCTTAGGTTAGAAGAATATGACTACGAGGTCTGTTCAACACTGCCGGACGACCTGTCAAAATTCTCATACGCATTCGCAATTCCCAATCACGACAAGTTCTGTGAATTTATTCTAATTTTTGGATTACCAAAAACTATCGTGACAGACAATGGAACTGATTTTTCGTCCAATCTACTTGAAGAAGTTGATTGTCTTTTCAAAATAAAACACATTACCACGTCAGTTTATAGAACTCAAAGTAATGGAGCCTTAGAATGCTATCATTCTACGCTAAAAGATTATTTAAAGCATTTTACCAATAAAAGTAAAGACAATTTATCCCAACTGCCATGTTCTCGTATAACACTCTAGTTCATTCAACTACTCAATTTAAACCATATGAGTTAGTGTTTGGCCTTAAGGCAACATTACCCAATAAAATCACAAAATATTGTGATTAAATAAATCGTTTCAAATTGCTAGAGAAAACATTATCAATTCTAAAATGAAATCTAAAACTACGATGAAAAAAAAAATAATGATTTTAGTTTTTCTGAAGGCGACCAAGTTAATGTCCTAGATAAAGCTTCAAAGCCCAGAATAAGTAAAAAACTTCCCCCGAATTATAAGGGACCGTATAAAATAACAAAAATAAACTCGAATAATTCGGTTCTCCTGAAAATAAAAAATAAGCTAGTTTCGTATCACAAGGACTTATTAAAACCATTTGTTTTAGACAAAAATTAAGCTGATACATTATACGCTACGTACTATTCTCATAATTACCATGTGTCGCGCCCACCTATCGCACACGGGGGAGCAGGCTTATCAAATAAAACCAATTAATAACCAAGCAGGCATCTTTTACCAATCTCTAGGCACCGTGAAATTATCCGATGATTATTTTATTCTCCTTCCGTTTTCAAATATTTCCTTTTCCATTCATAAATTCCGAGTTTTGGAAAAAATATATGCAAAAACAAAAAATATATGTCATGATTTCAATCTTGGAAATAATAAAATATACGTGCATAGTTTCCATTGCACGGATTCTCTCGCCTTGTTTGATGCTCGAATTAAAACAATAGAAAAGAAACTTGCTACTATTATTCATTTAGTCGCTCATACATTTGGAACCAAACGTAAACGCAGAGGTTTAATAAACAGAGATTCAACTGCATTTAAATGGTTGTTCGGTACACGAGATGCAGACGATGCAGTTTATTATAATGACGCAACTAATTCTTTGGAAAATAAAAATTACAAGACTCAGATATTAATGCAACAGCAAATAATGTATTCTGCAATTGGAAAATATAATAATTCTGTTGTTTCTTTAAAATTAAATGAAGAAAAATTAAATAACAATTTCGAAAAATTCAATAAATTTAATGACCAAGCTAGAACACAATTGACCGAGATTTCGTATGTGACTTCAATAACGGAACATATTAATAAAAGATTTTTTAAGTAAATTTGTATACTTATATGTATAATTCCACTAATTTGTAATAAACTTTTACATGTTTCGCTAACACTGTAGCTTCATCAGAAAAGATTTCAAGAATTTTATGTAGACATAAAAGTGAAATTGTCAAATATAAAAAAAAAAAATATATTAATTTATTATTACATATTATAGATGAATTAACTGAAGAATATGATTTGATAATTTCTTCAATACTTTTTGCCAAGCAAAATGTCATTCACCCAAATGTAATTAATCCTAAAGATTTGAGAAATGAACCTCTCAACGTTAAGCTGGATTCAGATTTAACTTTTCCCAGTCAGTCTAACAAATGATGAAGATACATATAAGTATTTTTCTATTTGGTATCTAAATGTTATTTATAATAATGAAATTTTAATATTCTCAATTAAAATACCGCTAACTTCTAGATAAAGTTATCATTTATACAAATTATTACCGCTTCCTGTTTACGATCCTAAGGGCTCGAGTTATACACATATTGATCCTACGTACCCCTTCCTAATCCTAAGCACGAGTAAAGCTAGGTTTGCTTCGATGAAAGACCTGTCTAGTTGCAAGAAGACCGACAACAAGATCCTGAAAGATTTGATAACTTACCTCACTGCCCAGAACACAAATCGTGAAGTGAGCCTGAAACTCAATCAAATCAAACAGATGCCTGATGACTGCAACACGAAAACCATAAAAGCCAATTTGGAAATTTACCACAAAATTTCCCAGAATCAATGGCTGTTCATTGTCTTTTCACCTGTTGCAGCAACTCTGTCATGTGAGGCCACCGAGAACTTCATAGACTTCACATTGACGGAATCTGGCATCTTGAAGCTGAAGCCTCATTGCAAATGTTTCTCTTTTTCTGCTGTTCTGTCCTCGACTTCAAACCAAACAAGCAACTTCGCCCATTTCGTTCCTGACATCAACATTGATATCGACATCTGCTATGTCTAAGAAATCGAACAAATGAAGAAGATATCTATGAATCCAATTCATCCAAATAACATAGATCTAGATGAATCACGTCATGCAAAGCACAAACTGGAAATGTTCGAAGAAACTTTGCAAAAACTTTGCAAAATGAAATCAATAATTTGGTTCCGGATATCACCCAATCTTTAACACCATCCTATCTGTAGCAATCATCTTTATAATCTTGATTGCAATATGTTGCTGCTGTTCCAGGTACTTCTGTAGCTGTAAATGGATACCTTATTTTGGCAGATTTTTCCTCTCAAAAACGATCACACATGGAATCAGTATCTACAGTCATGATTCATCTATATCCAACAGCAACATCATCTTGCATTCCATTAAACCTGTCAGATTTTTACAACAAATTCCAAGAGCTCGGTAAGAACCAGAAGCACTCGAGTTGAAAGCAGTTGTTCGTACCACTAACAAACCAGATGATGCCATGGGTCTGATGCCAAGACAGAGACGATCAATTCCCAAAGGGAAATAAAATTAATCAATCAAATCAACCTATTGATAAATTTCAACGGGGGAGAAATATGTTATGTTACGCCACTGCTTTACTGCTACTGTCGCGCCACTGACCTGCAACGAAGCTACCTCATCGCTTATTCAGCATTCCGCTTACTCAGCATAGTTATCAAGTTTCCATATTATATAATATTTTCTAGCTTTTTCCTCATTTTTGAATCAACCTGCGAATAAGATTGTCAATCGGGACTTTTTAACTTCAATTTTAATGTCAATTGAAACTTAAGTATTGTTGATCGGGGTTAAGTACTATTAGGTTACGTTTTGATGTGTAATTTTTTAATAAACGTCAAAACGGAATAAATTGATGCCAAGAAACTTGTTTCTTCTCCCTAAATAAAATAGCTTAACAGTAGCTCAGGAATCACTCTTGCCGGTCCTAAGCCAGGATGAAGGAGAAAGGTTGGGCGTGAAGCCGACAACTTCACTGCAGAAAATCATCCGATCAACCAGCCTCGGAACATAGGACGGATACCTCGAAGACGACTCAGGCAAAGAAATATGGAATACGCTTTGCGAACATGGAATGTACTGACGCTGAATAAAACAGACTCCCAGATGTCGCTACTGAACGAGCTCAGAAAATATAGAATATCACAGTCAGCGATTCAGGAAACAAAATGGCTTGGAAATGGAATCAAAGACGCAAAAACCCATATAGTTTTATACAGCAGAAAGAAGATCGGGAGAAAGGAGTTCGGAGTAGCCTCCATTACAGATTAACCATTTATGAATCTATAGTGTAGTATAACATATCCGGGTTCGTTCAGTAAGATTGAACGATGAGAATTTTTATTACCTTCTAAACAACAAATCTTCTGAAAAATGAAATGATGAAACAAATAGGACCTACGTTGTGGAACCTTACTCAATTTTACTTACTGGACATGCGCCCGACATAGCAAATATTTGGGAAATTTAAGGGAAGTTGTGATATGTAAAAGAAACGAAAAATTTGTGAAACGTCTACTTTATTATTAACCCTCCATTAGGCGCGCGAGTTTTAATAACATCATTAGTCGCGCTGTATCACAGAGATACATGTACTAAATCATTGATAAAAAATTGAACCATCTGATGAATTTCGGTTTTACAATTTCTATGTATTTATTCGTGTACTCAACAATCACTTTTTACTGAAAAAGAGATTCCAGAAGTTGGATTCTGTTTTCGCAGTTGCAGTTTGGCCGTTGGCCAACAACGCCCGGCAGCATAATATTATGTAGTTTCTTCCGAGTCAGCTTGAGGGGAATTTTGTCTCATCGAGTTCCATTTTCACCTAAGATGAAGAGCCTCTTGTACCATAATATTTATATGAAAAAAATGCCAAGAAAACAGTTACAATTGAGGAGCACCCATGGTAACAAAAAAAGTCTCGTTGCATCAGTCAGGTACAAAGCCGAGCGCACCCCTAGTTTTTTGGAAATTCCAAATTTCCAAGTAAAGGTACGACCATGTAATTTTGGGAAAATAATTAGTATAAGATACCCAAGGACTACTACAAGCCAAAATATTATAGGGTTTGTCCTTTTTGATTTATTTGCAAAAATAATAGGCATGTATCTCTCACATACACGCGCGACTAATGGAAGGTTAAAGTAAATCGTACCGTTCTCGAGGGGAAAGAGAAACGGCAGAGAAACCCTCGATCTAACATTCCTCAAAAATCGAAACATACTGTGTCATTTTAATAATAATTGTGAGTCAATAATTCAATAATTTAAGTCAATGAAAGTTTAAATTAGGTAGCATCCTTTGTCTTTGTGCTAAAATTTCAATTACACACACTACATTCCATCAACACTACCTATATTCAATACTGAAGAGTTTTTGGTTAGTTAGCCCATCTGTGGCGGGTACTGAGGTCCCTGGTTACGGTAACACACAGCTATAGTTGTTTTTGAGCCAATATCTCTAGATCGATTTTTCTCAATTTGCTAGGATATTCTCTCGTCAGGGTAGGAAAATGTTAGTAAATTCAACAAGGCCCTAATGCACGTTCTGAATACACAAAATCAAAATCTCAGCACATAATTTATTAGGTTTTAATTTACTTCTTTATCGGTGTTGTTTACAGCATGAAACGATTTTTGTTAAATACATGAACAATGCACATGTTATAAAAAAAAATGTTATAAACAAACGAAAAAAAAACATAAAAATGAAAAAAATTCTATTTGTATAAATTGGACTCTCACAAACAAAATAATAATTAATCAACTAACCTGTGAACGCTTCTTACACACACACTAATAACAAATTGGATTGAACAATCAATTTTAATGCAAAATAAAAATGAAAATTGAATAATGAATAATTACAGACACGCGACGCGTTTTCTAAGGGACCAGTCCAGTTCGTTCTGTAGTCTGGTTGCCTATTCTCTTGTATCCTCTTGGGTTTCGGTACCTTCGTTTTCTATAGCGCGCTCGTTCAATCCTAAACTTGAGGGCGCATACATGGTTGCAACATTTACTTTTATTCAGTAAACGTTTTTTAAAAAAGATTTGAAGAAATAATATTTTAAATGAGACATTCTTCTTTTTGTCACAAGTATTTCGCTCCGGAACCATGCATCGCGATGCCAAGATCAGAATCTAGAAAACCATAATCACACCAGTTCTTTGTTCTGGATGAGAAACATGGGTCATGACTGACATCCTAAAAAGCAAGCTGGAAATTTCTGAAAGTCCTTCACAATCACGAACTATATCAACTGTTCAGAGAAGCCTCCATCTCAGAATTTATCAGACTGTAAAGACTTTGATGGGCGGGTCATGTGATCAGAATGCCAGAAGAGAATCTACCAAAGAGAGCACTTAACAGCCGATTGTGTGAAAAAAGTTCGGAAGGGAGACCACAGAAGAGATGTGAAGATGAAGTCTCGCTCGGGAACTGATGGGCATCAGAGTATGGAGAAAAGAAGCCTTGGACCGCAACGTGTGGAAGCGGAAGATATCGGAGGCCAAGGCCCAGTTTGGGCCGTAGCATCATTGGACAGAGAGAAAAAAAAACAACTCGTGCTATAATATGCAAGTGCTATAGGTACGGTCCTAATCTATGTCCTAATTTCTAGACGAAATCCAAAGACGGACTGCAACTATCCCGAGAAAATTCTAAACATGAGCAAAACGGAAATAAAGATAAATAGATGGGTACATATAGCATAACGACTTGATAAAGATTTTTCATTTGGGCTTAACGGCCGTCGTAGGTTGGAATTTCTTCCTGACGTTTCGCCAACGCACATGGCTAGCATCTTCAGAGGTGCTTCCATGTCCGATTCTGGTAGCAGACTGACGCGTAACACCGTAAGTTGTATTTATGTGTGAGTGGGTGGGAGGGGGGGCGGGGCTTCGCAGCACGTGGCTAATCTGAACTTTCTCTGTACTCAATGGGATCTTTCTTGCGTTTTTGAGGATCGGGTTTCAAATTTGGTTGAGTTTTAGTGTTTCTTCTTTCCTGTTGAAGTTTTCCGTATGTTTGTGGATTTCTATAGCTTCACGTACAAGACGATTGTGGTATCCGAAAGTCGGTGCAAGAAGCTTGACCTCACCAAATAGTATTTCGTGATTCCCTCCACTAGGCGCATGTTTCGCTTCTGCCGATTTTTCCGATTGTCCTAGTCTGCAGTTTATTTTGTGCTCGTTGATCCTGGTTCTCAAGGATCTTTTTGTTGTTCCTATGTATACCTTACCACATGTGCATGGTATACGATAGACTCCGGCGCTTATCCTTGGCTGATCTGATTCATTGCTGTATTTTTCTTGTTGGCTTGAAGATCGTTTTCATGTTGTGTTTCTTCAAGACTTTTCCTATCCTGCCTGTCTCCCGACAAATTGCAGGCAGATATGCATTAGTCACCACTGGTTGTTCTTCCACGTTTTGTCGTGTAGCAGTTTTGGGTCGTATAGCCCTGTCGATTTCAGATGCATTATATCCATTTGATAGAAAGGCCGACTTGAGGTGATCCAGTTCTTGCTCGAGATGTTGTGGCTCGCAGATGTTCCGAGCACGTTCTGTTAACGTTGTTATATTTCCGCGTTTCTGCCATGGATGGTGGTTTGAGAGTACATCCAGGTACCTGCCTGTGTGTGTAGGTTTTCGGTACACTGTGTGGCTTAGTTTTCCTCCAAATTCCCATATGAGTACATCTAAGAAAGCGATTTCTTGGTTTCTCTCCTTTTCCATGGTAAATTATATGCTAGGATGTGTCGCGTTCAGGTGGCCTAGGAACTGGTTGAGCTTTTCTTCCCCATGACTCCAAATCACAAATGTATCATCTACGTAGCGAAGCCATACCTCCATACCAAAGCCATGCATCATAAACTTTATCAGACACCTCTACGGGAAGGAGATCACTAAACAGTACCATCGACTATGTTGAACTATTATTTAAAATACTGTGTATGAACCTTAACTTCCTATGACCAGTTTAATTATTACCAGTTCTAGTTTTTACCTTTTATATAGTATTGTCATTCTGTCTATCATCTTTCAAGTTTATTAAATGTTCTCTAAATTCTCTTCTTGCGTTAACTGATCTTTCACGCAACTCCACAAAGAATCCCTCCCGACAGGTTATGGGGCCCAGGGACTTGTTATATATTGAATAAGTTTTTTCGAAGTAATTCGATTTTCAACCAGTCAGAATGTCGACCGCTTTACCGCCCATTGAAAAGTTGCAAGGGCGTGAAAATTTCGATAGTTGGAAATTCGCTGTGAAAACTTATCTGGAGCATGAAGAGCTGTGGGACTGTGTTATAGGAACCGAGACAGACTCAAAGAAAATTACCAAAGCTAAAAGTAAGATTATTCTATTGATAGAACCGATTAACTATGTTCATGTTCAAAGTGCCACTGATGCAAAAGGTGTTTGGCAAGCTTTAACAAATGCTTTTGAGGACAAAGGGCTCACCCGAAGAGTCGGGCTGCTACGAACCCTAATAACAACACGTTTGGAAGAAAGTGAATCTGTTGAAGATTATGTTAACAAGATTATTAGCACAGCACACAAACTTTCTAGTGTTGGCCTCACTGTTAGTGATGAATGGGTCGGAACAATCCTTTTAGCTGGATTACCAACTAAATATGAACCTATGATAATGGCTATCGAAAGTTCTGGAGTACCAGTAACCGGAGACGCCATAAAAACTAAATTACTCCAGGATGTGAAGTCAACAAATGGTGAAATTGCTATGTATACAAACAGATTTTCACATAAATACAGGAACACCAGAAATCCTAGTGCAAGAAATACTTCAGGCAATAAAAAAAATACAATTCGTTGTTTCCAATGCAATAAATATGGACATTTTGCCAAAGATTGTGACAATCCGAAAAGAGACAAGGATAAAAACCATGACAAAAATAAGGTCGCATTATATTCAGCATTATCAGCTGCACCCAGCTGTGATCTAAGTAGAAATAGTTGGTATTTGGATTCCGCTGCTACTTCATATGACAAACAATTTGGACTTGCTTGAAAATGTAGAAAATACCACCGATTGTTCTATTACTACTGCAAATGATCAAAAAATGTGTGCAAACAAGGTTGGCAGTGTCATCTTACCTGTGTCAGATTCTCATAATGCAGAAATAAAGAATACTGTATATGTGCCAGATTTGAAAGTCAACTTGTTGTCAGTAAGTCAAATGGTAAAAAAAAAATTACTCTGTAGTCTTTGAAGCCACTGGTTGCAAAATTTTTAATCCTCAGAAACAAGTTATTGCTACAGGAATACCTGATAAAGATTTATTTAAACTAGAATTATTGAAAAATGAACATGTAGCATGCCATGCAGATTCAATGTTATGGCACCGAAGGCTAGGACACATCAATTTTAATAGTTTAAATGAACTGAGAAATGGTATGGCATCCGGAATAGATTTCACAGACCCTTCACTGGAATGCAAATGTGAAATATGTGTCAAGGGGAAATGCCACAGGCTACCATTTAGAGATAGTGAATCGCACACTCAAGAAGTTCTGGAATTAGTGCATTCGGACCTTTGTGGGCCTATTGAGGTCACCAGTTTAGCAGGTTCGAGGTATATGCTTTCTTTTTTGGACGATTACACGCATAAAATATTTGTATATTTTATTAAAACCAAAGACGAAGTTTTTGATTACTTTCAGATTTTCAAAAAACTAGTTGAGAATCAAACCGGTAAAACAATCAAGACTATTCGTACAGACAATGGGGGTGAATATATCAGTGCCGCGTTCCAGAATTTTTTGAAAGACTCTGGTATAGTACATCAGCTCACTGTATCAAGAACAGCTGAGCAGAACGGCAAGGCAGAACGTTTGAATCGAACAATTTTTGAAAAAAACGAGGTGTATGCTGATTGATTCCGAATTACCTAACAAGTTTTGGGCAGAAGCTGCTTCTACAGCGGTTTATTTACTAAATCGATCACCTACCAGATGCCTCAAAGGAAAAACCCCGGAAGAAGCCTGGATTGGCATTAAACCAAAGTTAGAGGCACTACGCGTTTTTGGGTGCAAAGTTCATGCACATATTCCTAAAGAAACCCGTAAGAAACTTGACAGCAAAACGATAGTCAGTATTTTGATTGGATACAGTACAGAAAGTAAGGCGTATAGATTATACAATCCTTTCAGTAATAAGGTATTTGTAGCTAGAGATGTTATATTTTTTGAGAAAGAAAAGGGTGCATTATTGCTAGAGAAGTCTAGAAATAAACCAGAAAAACATTTTTTTATTTTTCCAGAGGAGCCTTCAGTACCTGACTTAAATCAAGCTCAAGAGGTCAGTAACATTGATGAAGGAAATTTAATTTTTGAACACGAAGAGTTATCTTCTACATCACAGTCTGATGATGAAGAACAACATGAAAGTGACCCAACAAAATACACAGAAAATTATCCAGATGTAGGTCTAAACCCAGATTTTGAACCGCGTCAAAACTTAGAGTTTTCAGCACAAGGATTAAGAAGAACTGAAAGAGTCAGAAAATTACCTAAAACTCTCGACGATTATGAAGTTAGTTTTGCTACAATGATTGATTTTCCTGATCCTGAGACCGTTGAAGAAGCTCTAAGTAGACCTGATTGTGATAGTTGGCATGAAGCTATGAATGAAGAATATTCAGCGCTCATGGATAACAAAACATGGGAACTAGTAGACTACACAGATGACAAAAAACCTTTGAAATGCAAATGGATATTTAAAACAAAAAAGGATTCATGTGGGGCAGTTGTAAAATATAAGGCAAGACTAGTAATTAAAGGCTGCAGTCAAAAGAAAGGCATTGATTATGAAGAAACCTACTCTCCTGTTGTAAGATATACGTCTATAAGATATTTGCTTGCTATTGCCGCAGAATTTAATTTGGATATCGATCAGTTAGATGCTGTAACGGCTTTTTTGCAGGGTGATCTTACCGAAGACATTTATATGATACAACCAGAAGTTTTTTCAGAATCGAGCAAAATTTGCAAGCTAAGAAAATCATTATATGGTCTTAAACAGGCTAGCAGAATATGGAATTTGAAATTAGATGAATGTCTTCAGAAATGTGATCTGACTCAGTCCAAAACCGATTCATGCATTTACTATAAGTTTACTGAATCATTGATACTAATTGTAGCTATTTATGTAGACGATATGATTTTATTGTCCAATGACATAACTGCTATGAAACGTATAAAAAATCAGTTAATGTCACAGTTTAGAATGAAGGACATTGGAGAAGCCAGATTTATACTAGGCATGCAGATTACACGTGATAGAAAGAATAAAAAGATATGGTTAGATCAAAACTTATACATAGAAAATATGCTAAAGAAATACAACATGTTTGAGTGTAATCTAGTAGATACTCCAGTTTTGCTTGTTGAAAAATTATCCAAAAGTATGTCACCAAAAACTGGAGCTGAAATTGAGAAGATGTGCAATGTACCATACCAAGAACTCGTAGGAAGTCTACTATTTGCAGCACAAGTATCAAGGCCTGATATATCATATGCAGTCAATAATGTCAGTCGATTTACACAAAATCCAGGACATATTCACTGGACAGCAACAAAACGTATTCTCAGATATTTGAAGGGTACAATGAACTACAGAATGGAATTTGATGGTACTGACAAGAAGAAAAGTGAAATTGTTGGCTTTGCAGATGCTGATTGGGCCAGCAACATAGACGATCGTAGATCAGTGACTGGATATGTTTTCCTTAAAAATGGTACAGCTATATCATGGGCAACCAAGAGACAAGTCACCGTTGCTCTCTCTACAACAGAAAGTGAGTATATGGCTATGAGCATGGCGGCCCAAGAGGCTTTATGGCTAAGAAGATTGAGTGAAGAATTTGGACAATGCACAACTGCTACAGTTTTAAATATTGACAATCAAGGAGCCATAAATCTAGCACAAAATGGGGCATATCATGCAAGAACGAAACACATAGATGTAAGACATAACTTCCTCAAAGAAAAGATAGCTGAGAAATTATTACAGGTGAAATATATCTCTACAGAGAAGCAAATTGCAGATTCTTTAACTAAAGCTGTCAATAAGAAGAAAACTGATGTGTGTGCCAAGAATCAAGGTTTAGTTTATTTTAAATAGAGGGACTGTTGAACTATTATTTAAAATACTGTGTATGAACCTTAACTTCCTATGACCAGTTTAATTATTACCAGTTCTAGTTTTTACCTTTTATATAGTATTGTCATTCTGTCTATCATCTTTCAAGTTTATTAAATGTTCTCTAAATTCTCTTCTTGCGTTAACTGATCTTTCACGCAACTCCACAAAGAATCCCTCCCGACAGACTAGACAAAGTTAGACGACGCAAGGCACACTTATTGGCAAATCTAACGTTTCTCTGTCGCTGACGGGACACTAACATCGTATCAGCGTTCTTGCAGATTAAGCACTCTTTTAAGACACCCCCAACCACATCGCATCTACTCCAGAACTGAAAAAGCATTTCTCCGAGTGCGGACCCACAAAACAAGAAAGGATCTAGGTTAAGTAGATAAAGAACTACATCTGACACTCAGCCACAATGTACAGGCAAGGAATTGGAACAAAATTGATACCATCTCATACTCAAGCATGGATAATGTGCTAAATCGGAGTAAAAAAGCTCAGATTCGAAAATACGAGAAGTTCTGTAAGAAACAAATCCGGAATTCGTCAGCGCCTGACAAATTCAGACTGGTCATCAATCTCACGGATCAAGTCCTTACTGAAAAGGAAACAGCCGTCTTGGCAAAAGGTGGTAATTTCACAATCACTCCACAACACCTGCCAACGGAGGAGATTATAGCCAGCACTGAAGCAGCCATCAGAGCACTACCTAATGTGGAAAGAAGGTTCCACCAACAACCAGTAATCTCTCTAAGAAGGAACTAATGGCTATTGAGAATCTTAATTTAGCGGAAGATATGATCATCCTACCTGCGGATAAGGGCAACGCAACTGTCCTGTTGAGAACTTTAGAATACAACCAGAAAATTCAGGAACTTCTTGATCCATCTACCTACCGAAAGCTAGAGAAGGATTCCACCCAAGCCATAATCCGGAAGACCAAAAAACTGATAAGGTCATCTACCCTAGCAGACACGGTTAAGAAAGGAATAATAAAAACGGAAGCGGTTCCACCACGACTCTACGGCCTACTCAAAATTCACAAACCTGAACTCCCACTAACACCCATAGTGAGTGCACCTGGAGCACCAACATACAACCTAGCAAAACATCTTGCATCGCTTCTTCAACCGCATGTAGGAAAAACTAGCTCTTACGTCAAAGACTCCACTCACTTCATCCAGGAAATTAGGAATATCATAGTCCAACCTAAGCATACCCTGGTCAGCTTTGATGTCGTGTCTCTATTCACGAAAGTGCCATTGACGGAATCTCTTGACTTGATATCAAGTACCTTCCCGAATGACATAGTTGAGCTTTTCCGGACATGTCTCACTGGTAGTTACTTCCTGTGGAACGGTTATTTCTACGAGCAAACGGACGGTGTAGCTATGGGAAGTCTGCTCAGCCCGGTCATAGGCAACTTTTTTATAGAGGATTTCGAGAGGAAAGCTATCGAATCTTTTGACTACAAACCAACGGTGTGGCTTCGCTACGTAGATGATACATCTGTGGTTTGGAGTCATGGGGAAGAGAAGCTTAACCAGTTTCTAGGCTACCTAAACGCGCAACATCCTAGCATACAATTTACCATGGAAAAGGAGAAAAACCAAGAAATCGCTTTCTTAGATGTACCTACTCATAAGGAAATCTGGAGGAACACTAAGCCACACAGTGTACCGAAAACTCACGCACACACAGACAGGTACCTGCATGCACTCTCAAAACGCCATCCAAGGCAGAAACGTGGAATTATAACACCGTTAACAGAACGTGCTCGGAAAATCTGCGAGCCACAACATCTCGAGCAAGAACTGGATCACCTCAAGTCGGCCTTTCTATCAAATGGATATAATGCATCTGAAATCAACAGGGCTATGCGTCCCAAAACTGCCATAACGTGGATGAACAACCAGTGGTGGCTAATGCTCAATGCATATCTGCCTTTCATTTCTCGGGTGACAGACAGGATATGGAAAGTCTTGAAGAAACATAATATTAAAACAATCTTCAAGCCAACAAGAAAAATACAGCAATCAAACAGATCAGCCAAGGATAAGAGAAACCCCCTGTCAAGCGCTGGATTTTATCCTATACCATGCGCATGTGGTAAGGTATAAATAGGAACAACAAAAAGATTCATGGGAACCAGGATCAACGAGCACAAAAGAAACTGCAGAATAGGACAATCAAAAAAATCGGCAGTAGCGGAACATGCGCTTAGTGAAGGGAATCACGAAATACTATTTGGTGAGGTCAAGCTTCTTGCACCGACTTCCGAATACCACAATCGTCTTGTACGTGAAGCTATAGAAATCCACAAACATACGGAGAACTTCAACAGGAAAGATAAAACAAAAAAAATAGCCACGTGCTGCGAAGCCCCTCTCCTCGCCCACCACAACCATTCTGGTACCAGAATCGGACGTGGAAGCACCTCTGAAGATGCTAATCACGTGTGCTAGCGAAACGTCAAGAAGAAATTCCAACCGACGATGGCCATTAAGCTCGAATGAAAATACAGAGCCTCACAAAGCATAAAAGACTGTCCAGAGGTAGTTCTTCTATATGATGATTAATGTACAGAAAAACTTTCAGTCTACTGACAAGCTTAGGAGTTGAAATAAAGGCATGTGAACCGTAATCTTTACAACATTGAATGGCTGAATGATTCTTTTGAGTTTTATTGAAGTCTTTCCGAGGAGATTTTTTGCCAGGGTATCATGTGGGAAGAGATGGTCTAACGTCTACCTGACAGATAGATCCAGAATGTGTGATATTATTGATACTAACAACGAAAGGCGAGACGTAACTAATGATTTTTTTTTATTGAATCGGCTTTTACTTGGTGGAAATCCATTATCTAATAAAAGATTTTTTAAGTAAATTTCAATACTTATATATTTCCACTATTTTTTTGTTAAACTTTTAACATGTTTGGTTAAACTTTAGCTTCATCAGAAAGATTTAAAAAAATTAAATGTAGACATAAAAGTGAAATTGACAAATATGAAAAAAAGGTAAAAGCTGGTCTAATTTTATGTTAATTTAAATAGGTATTATACAGTAAATAAATTTAAAAGTGGTGAATTGTTTAAATCTAATTGGTCGTTTAATAAACAGTCTAAAGTTTTAAGTTTGTTTATTTCTAAAGATTCTAGAAGATTTAATTTTATCCCTTTGTTTTCATTATGTAATATTTGAAATTCATTATTAAAATTATGATTTGATTCTATCAGGTGATTTGCATAATTTGAATCTGTTTTCTTTTTATTGAAACTATTGTAATGTTCTTTAATTCTAGTACCAAAATTTCTACCTGTTTGTCCTATATATACTTTTGGACAATCTTTACAAGATAATTTATAAACTCCAGATTTATCACAAATTTTAGTTTTAGATTTATTATTTTTAAAGTGAAAGCCCATTGTATTGCTAGTTTTGAAAGCAAAATTTATATCGTTTTTGTTAAGAAATTTGCTAATTTTATTACTAGCTTGTCCTTGGAAAGTAATACTTTTGAAATTATTATTATTTTATTATTATTATTATTACTTTTATTATTATTTTGTAATTTTTTAGAGTATACTAAATTAATGGCATTTTTGTATAGTTTTTTGTTTAAAATATCATCTATTAATTTGGAAGAATAGCCATTATTGATAGCAATTTGTTTAATTAGATTTAATTCTTTTTGCAAATTAATATTATTTATAGGAAGTGTTATTAATCGGTGTATCATACTGTTAAAAGCAGCTAATTTGTGTTGGATAGGATGACAAGATGTATTGTGTATAACTGTATCAGTATGAGAAGGTTTATGAAATATAGAAAATTCATGTTTTTCATTTATATTTTTGATTGTTAGACCTAGGAAATTTATTAAATTATTTAGTTCTTTTTCTATGGTAAATTTTATTTTAGGGTGGATTTTATTAATAAAGTCTATAAAAATATTTAATTATCTGTCTGGAGAAACTAACTTGTTAGAAAAAGGTTTCAAATATAATTTAAACAATAATAACATAAAAACGTTTTTGGAGATTTTAGGAGTTGAAACTGAAATAGCACTTAAAGATAACTCAAATAATTTGAACCTAAAACATCTTGCTTCGAATCTCATAAAAAATGAATCTTTAAATGATAATAAACAAAAACTAGAATTTTCTGTAATACAACAAATTAAATCAAAATCGAAAGACATTACTTTTACAAAAGCAGATAAAGGAAATACTGTTATAGCTACATATAAGTAAACTGATTATATACAAACAAACTATAGACTTTTTAAAACCTGTAAATTATACTTTATCAAATACAGACCCTACTAATAGTTTTCAAAATTCAATAAAATCAATAATACAAAATTGTAAAAGTTTGTTTATAGATAAAGACAAATGGAGATTATCACTTATGAACCCTCAAGCTCCAAAACTTTATTCATTAATAAAACTTCATAAAATAGGTAACCCTATCAGACCTGTTGTTTCTTTCTTTTCAGCCCCTTCTTATAAAATTTCTAAAACCTTAATTAATATTATTTTGAATCATACTCTATTTTCTGCCAAAAACTCTATAAAAAACATTTATGAATTGGTAGACAAAATTAAACATATTACATTACCAAAAAACTCTAAATTTATTTCATTTGATGTTACCAATCTTTTTCCAAGTATACCTATTGAAGACGTTATTAATCTTATCGAAAAACTCTTGATTAAAAATAATATAAACATTGTTAAAAAAGAAGAAATTATTATCGTTTTGAAAGAATGCCTTAGACAAAATTATTTTGAATTTGATAATAAAATATATAGGTACTAGCAAAGTTGGACTTATAATGGGAAATCCACTAAGTCCTATTGTATCTGAAATATTCATGGATTTTATTGAATCAAAAATTAACAAACATCCAATTTTTAAAAAAATTCTCTACTGGCATAGATATGTTGACGATATTCCAACTTGTTTTACTGGAACAGACAGACAATTAAATATTTTTATAGACAGAAATCATAATTTTAATAATGAATTTCAAATATTACATAATGAAAACAAAGGGATAAAATTAAATCTTCTAGAATCTTTAGAAATAAACAAACTTTAAACTTTACACTGTTTATTAAACGACCAATTAGATTTAAACAATTCACCACTTTTAAATTTATTTACTGTATAATACCTATTTAAATTAACATAAAATTAGACCAGCTTTTACCTTTTTTTATATTTGTCAATTTCACTTTTATGTCTACATTTAATTTTTTTAAATCTTTCTGATGAAGCTAAAGTTTAACCAAACATGTTAAAAGTTTAACAAAAAAATAGTGGAAATATATAAGTATTGAAATTTACTTAAAAAATCTTTTATTAAATGAAAAATTTACTTAATTTTGTACCAACTTTCAAAATTATTAGCTTAAAAACTCTGTGTTTTATTTCTCTGACAGTATGATGCAAATAATAAGAAAAAATCGGATGTCATTAGAAGTCCTCTAAAGTACATTTTTGTCTCGTTTGTCTTTATAACGCAACGTCTTAACAGCACAATAGAGCCCCCGAAACTTTTGTTTGTTCTCTTATTGTGAAAGCCCCCCCACGTTAATAACCAGAGCTGGATTATGTGATGCGACGCAAAAGAAACTTTTTTATTACGAACTTTTTTGGATATTGACTGTTAAAAAGGCGCTTTATCCGAGGCTCTGAATATTAAGGCGCAACATAATATTAGTTAATAGGGTACAAGAAGTTTTCATATTGTTAATAAAAAAAATTGACGAAATCATATTTAATGTTTTTTGTAAGTAATTAACTATTTTCATTTCAATAATAGGTAATAATAACACTCTGAAATTAAACTGAGTCTCCTTTGTTATATTTTCTTAAAAAGACATTCCTGGCTCAATAAATATTTTCCGATAATAGAGGCAGCCAGCAGGCGGTATTCGCGGTCTCCGAATACCTGCGGGGTCGACAAAACGGATGCCGAGACTGGCATGGAACATGTGGCTTAAATCCAATTGAGATGCCATTCCATGCCCGAGAGGGTGTTTGTGCGAGCGAAAGAAGACGATCAGCGCAGCAATTAGTGAGAGAGGGAGACCTATGAAATTCCAGGAATATTATTGGTGCAAACTGGCAGGGAATGTGCAATGTCATACTTATTAGAGCGAAATTTCCGAATTATGTACCCAACTTCGACTAAATGCAAAGTGCTTATATTTCGGTAAATTAAAATTTTAGTGTGCTTCCAAAGAGATGGTTTCGATAGTGACTCTTATGCGTCATTTTTAATTTTCAGAATAATTTCTAGTCCTTTTTTTCCTCTATGGACAGCGTCTGAAGTTTAGATGATATCATATCACCCTCTCTGACACATGTCCTGATTGAAATGGGATTGGTGTTTTCTGTCAGCTAGCTATTCAGTTCAATTCGGCATTTCTTTAGATGTTATGGCTAAGCTGTTTATAATGTCACAAAATGTGGCGCTTCCGTCAGGGTGTACAGAATTGGCCAGCTGATTCTACATTTTACAGTGATATTCGGAAAAAAGAGCGCGTTTATTCTAGATTTTACAAGAATGGATTACGAATATATGTATAAGACCGGTATTAATTAATAGTTTTTAGATTAAGATTGACTGTGATAAGTTTTATATAGTGATTATTGTAAAATTTGTAAAGAGTTAAGTTGTTTGAATTAATTAGTGAAGTAATAAGTGCCAGAGTATGTAGTAACTTGGAATAAATTATTGTTGTGTTAATTGGATTTTGATTTTGGAATAAACGAACCCAAAATTTCTGTCACGCACACCAGAGCCGTGACATTAATGTCAGAAGCGGAATATAATTCGAGGACTGCAAAGTGAAATATGATTGCAGAATAGTGTAGACAATGTGGACACTAAGTGAACACTGAGACAGTTAAGTCAGTGCAAGCAGTGACAATCACAAAAAGAGACTTAATCGATTGTGTAATTACTACGGAAGTGACTGTATACCCGATTTAGACTGTGATAGTGAATTTTCAAGTAAGTTCTAGGAAATTCTATTTGGAAACCAAGGGAGACATCGAATTTGTGACTTCACCGACGTATCTGCTTTATAAATCAACATTCGGAAAAGACATTCTATTCTATGGAGTTTCAAACAAAGACCAGGAAAGATATTTGAAGAAAGTTTGAGGGAAATTCCAGAACATTCTGTATATGCGTATTACGAGACAACAAACAAAAATGGAAGAACAAAAAATTGAAGAACTTCTGCGCAGAATGTTGGAACTTCAAGAGATCCAACCACAAAAATAAAAACGAGAAGAAGCTAGATGACAACAGGAAGAGGCTAAACGACAAAAAGAAAAACAGGAAGAAGAAGCTAAACGACAGCAAGAAAAACAAGATGAAGAAGCCAGGCGACAAAGAGAAAAACACCAAGAAGAGGCTAGGCGTCGAAAAGAACGGCATGATGACCTCGGACAACTGCAGAAAATATTTTAAGCCATACGAGGATCTGTCACTAACCTGGAACAAAAGTTTGAGGAAGCGAAAGCCGCAGTTAAAGAAGATGTTCAAGAAGTTAAAGACAATGTTCAAGAAGTTAAAGACAATGTTCAGCAATTAAGACAAGAAGTTGAGGACCAATTTCAAGCACTTGGAGATAAGGTGAATAAATTAGAAATACAGTCTATCAATCCACGTAGTCTTGGAGCATTCTCTAGTATGAAGATAAAACCTCCAACTTTTGACGGTTCTACGTCTTGAACCATGTATATCCGACAATTTGAAGCTGCTGTAAACACCAACGGATGGAACGATCAAGAAAAAGCTACAGGACCTGCCTCAGATCTTCTTCAGTCAATTCCTTCAATGTACCAACAGAATTACCAGCATCTAAGTCAGACGTTAGAATTGCATTTCAGAGACCATTACAGGCACGAAGTATTTAAAACTCAAGGTAAATCAAGAATTCAAAAACCCGAGAGTTTACAAGAATTCGAATCCAAAGTTAAAAGGCTAGTGAGCTTGGCGTTTCCTCCAGCTGGGGAAGACATGCAGGAATGGATGGCAGTATTTGCGTTTATTGATGGTATCAGAGATTCCAAGATCCAGGAAAACTTGAGAATGTCTAAGTTCAGAAAAAGTAGCGAAGCCCTTGTCCGAGCATTGAAACTGGAAGCAATCTTTAGTACCTCACGACACAGAATACGAGCAGTGTCCATTGAAGACCCAAAGGATGAACAATTGTCAAAAGAGGATATTAGCTTCGAAAAGGTCATGAGTAATTTCATGGAGAAAATGAAGAAAATATTAGTAGAAGTTAGACAAATGGAAAACGACACCAAATAAACACAAACACCGAGAAACCGAGTAAAATGTTACCGGTGCCATAAACTTGGACTTATGCAATGGGATTGTAGCTAAGGATGTCCTCTCCATCTAGGGAATATTCCCAATGCTTTTGGAGATCTAGAGACGCCAGCGCTAAACATCGACCTATTATAGAAACCTGCATGAAAATGTTGATGTTCTGTGTAGACGGCCATGCAAAGAAGACTGCAAGCATCGTCAAAAAATCGATAAGCATGAGAAAACACTGGTCCGGCTGTGAGAAGAACGGATCTTATCGTTGATGATAAATGAACAAACAACATGAGTGCAGATCAAAAAGCGGACCAGGACATCGGGCAAATTCTACATCTTAAAAAAAGATGAATGTAGGCCAGCATGAAGGGAAGTGTCGAATAAGAGGAGTTTGATTTTCAAAGCGTTGTGGGCTCAGTGGAACTCTCTGGCCGTAGAAAATGGTTTACTCAAAAGAGTTTGGGAAAGTGCCGATGGGAAAACTACGAAGAGCCAACTAGTTATTCCAAAAGATCGAGTAGAAGTTGTATTAAAAGACCTATACATACAATACATGACGGAACTTCAAGGGCACATTTAACAAGACTTTGGACAAAATTCGAGAACGTGCGACATCTGTGCTACCAGTAAATGCCCTAAACTAAGATATCGGGAGCCCATGCATATTCAGCTGGCCAGTGACCGAATCAAGACCAGATACGACTTGAAGGCCAATTCAGCCGGATTTCAAGAAGGTGATTTGGTGTGGCTGTATAATCCAATAAGAAAGAAAGGAATGCCGCCGAAATTGCCTTCAGCATGGGAAGGACTCTACAGAATAATCTAGAGGATTAATGATTTGGTTCATCAAGTTCAGCGCGATACCAGGAGTAAGATGAAAGTTGTACATTTGGACAGATTGACTAAATATCATGGGCGCCAAGTTGATCGGAACGATCAACCTTAAGAGTAGGGCAGTGTCACAAAATGTAGCGCTTCCGCCAGGGTGTACAGAACTGGACAGCTGATTCTAGATTTTACAGGGATATTCGGAAAAAGGTCTATCGTATTTATTCTGGATTTTACAAAAATAGATTACGGATATATAAAGGCCGGTGTTAGTTAGTAGTTTTTAGATTAAGATTGACTGCGATACGTTTTAGATAGTGATAATTGTAAAAGTTGAAGACTATCAAGTTATTAATGTCAGAGTGTGTAGTAACGTGGAATAAATTATTGTTGTGTTAATTGGATTTTGATTTTGGAATAAACGAACCCCTCATTTCTGTCGTGCACACCCACCAGAGCTGTGACAATATTTTGAATCAATTTGAGGGGTTGTTCATTGCTTTCTCCATGACCCATAGTTCCATGCTATAGAATTTGATAGATGAGAGGGGTAGATGGCATTCGTTGTATTTTTCACTTCTCTGTCACTCCATATTCTCCTTGTGATTTGTTGCTTTCCAGATTGATTGCCTTCTCGTCTCTAATAATAACCAGCTCTATTGCCTATTGGTTAGGTCTTTACAAGAAGAAACTGTTAACAGAATGCAAGTTTCCTTGCTCTCTTCTCTCCTTCCTTGATCCATATTCAAAATTGCCAATTTTGTATTAATAGTCCCCTTGATGCGACATAATTTGTCATTGTATGATAGTATTTACTGCATTTGTAATAATTGTCGAAGGCTTACAGGCAACTGCGCGTAGCTGTTGAAAAAAATTGCCCATCTCTTGCCCTAGACCTACGTAAAGCCTATTAACAAATCTTAATCCAGATAGCAGGCGTTATAGCAGCAAACCGTTGTCGTCCAAATGGTGCAAGCAGCATTTCGTATGGCCAGGCGCATAAATGTCTCTTACAATAAAAATGCTATCCCTTGCCTCAACTGATAAACGAAGTTCATTGGGCCAATTCCAAATTGAGCAACTATGACTAGATGTTTGTGTCAAAACGTTTAAGCGCAAACTTGCAGAGTCCCTTTGCAGAGCACGTTATTCTCTTACAATTGACCTATTACATATGCTGCGCAAATTCTAGTCAAATTTTCAATAGGAACGGAAGGTCTATCGTTCGCAAAACCTTTGAGGCGCACCATAAGCTTTGTCGCATATTCTGCAGGACAATTAAAACAAGGCATCTACGTCCATAGTAAATATAGAATGTGACAAACAGCTGAATAATCAATGGTAGGTTTAGTCTTGAAAAACACTGATTTTGTAACCTCCTATGGAAAGGATAATTCGCAATTAACAAATCTCGTGGCGCTGACGAGTAGACTTTCGTACAAACACTTAAGGGTGATTGAAAACATTTTACATTTTTCTTTATAACTTTAATCACTGTATTAATAATTTGATTTATTCAGAAATATTTGAATGACTGTCACTCTTATCGGCCATATGACCTTAATATTGGAAGGCCGACAGCGCCATCCGTAGGTAAAATTATTCGCGAATCCTGATAAAAGGTCGTTTCTTTTGTTTTCGTTCCACATGGAACTACTTAAAGGTGAAACGACAGTTAAAGTATCATACGAATATGCAATAGTCCAGTCCAAAAAAACAAGAAAAAAAAGAACAAATTGGTTTAGAGAAAAGATAAACCTGTCCGCCCCAGGAATCGAACTCTGTCATTGCCAATAGTCATTGCAAACCACGTAACACACCACTGTGCCACAAGCTCACCTATTCATGAATGTTCATTACAATCTCCAAGCGTGTTACTTGCTCCCTATGAAATTAATTTTCTCAAGGGTTCGGTTTTATCAATCGTCGAGTGTGCCTCGTCGATACGTTTCGTATACCTACCTAGTTTTTTGCGTGTGCTTACACTCTGGTGAAAAAAACTGTTTTTTTTGTTTCGGACTGGTAAAATAGATACCTTTTCGCTCCGGCGATATGTATATTAAGTGGAACTTTCATATAATTAGTCAAATATTGGTGCCATACGACAAACTGCCTTTGACTACAAGGGCAGAAATGAAACTCAAACTGGAAACAATACTGTGTTAAGCCAAATCATGGATCAGCCTTCTGGTTCAAATCTAGGAATTACTTATTCTTTGGTAACTAAAGCCATTCCCAAGTTCACCTTTCCTGAAAAAGAACAAGCAAGTGGAAGAGGATCTCAAACTATTTGATTATGTTAAAGCAATAGGTGACATCGTTACAGCCAAAAACATTTCCTTTGCATCACGTATTTCTAATAACAGGATTTGCATTCATCTTTCTAAACTTGAACTGGTTGATTTAATCATCTTCTCCCACCCCACTGGCTGATAAGGTTTTATCGGTTCGAAGACTGGTTTCTCCTACTAAACGAGTGATTATTTCCAATGTCAGTCCAGTTATTCCACATTAGATTATTGAAAATTCTCGTAGAAACATAGACCTAAATCTTGCCTCTCCAGTAAATTTCATTAAGACTGGTATACCCTGAGATGAATATAGTCATATTCTCAACTTTCGCAGACAAGCCTATGTCTTTCCTACTAAAGATAATTTCGAACTACATACATCCACAATTGTTACGTATGAAAACATGGAGTATAGAATTTGTTTGTCCACTTACAAAATGGAATGTTTTATTTGTACACAAACAGGCCACATTGCTAATAAATGCCCAAGTTCAACAATACAGATTGCACCTAGTCAAAGTATTGATGCAAAAAAGGCAGCAGATCATCAGTCCCAAAGCCAAGAAATATCGCAAAAAAGAAATATATCTGATATCTTGACGCCAAGTGATCGTGGTTCCGATATTTTGACTGATGCTGAAGAGAACTCTGCCCCTGATAATATAATGCCGTCACCTTCTGGGAAATTAACGCATATTCAGAAAAAGCGTTGAACAACTAGTGATTCCAAGCCTATAATATCTGATAAGTGTAAAAAGGATATACATAAAGCAATTATTTCGCCCTTTCTGCTGAAAACTTTATTGCTTTCTTAGAAAACACGTATGATAACAATGATTCTTATCAAGAAGCTCTCAAATTCACTTCTGAAGTCAAGCTGTTACTCACAAATATGCACGAATTTTACCCTACTATACAAGGAAAGATCCATCAAAAATAGATTCACCAGGCTCAGTAAGAAAATTAAATCAAGACTTATAAGTGATAAGCAAGAAGTTGGTAGCAGTTCCAGTCCTACTTCGGATATGTTGTTACATCCCAGTGATGATGACCATCTCTCAGATTGCTCCCAACAGTTTGAAGATATAAGTCGTTAAGCTTTATATGCATCTTCAAGATTTTTCAGTGGAATTGCGATGGCTTTCACCCTCGCATTGAAAATATACAGCAGTTAGTATCTGATATTATACCTGACATCATTTTGTCTTCAAGAAACTAATTTCAAGGAACAACACAAAAAGTATCTTAAATCCTATGTGGGCTATCATCAGATAAGACTAACCTGTGATAGAGCAATCTATCTTCTATCTTCGTATCTGACGATATTTTTTCTCAGGATTTGCTTATTAACACCGATCTCGGAGTGATTGCTGTCAAAGCATGGTGTACAAAATTGATATTTACATAACTTCTGATTATAATATAACTAAAGAACAATTGAAAAATTTACTTAGGGCGGGTATTATAAAACTACTTTGAGAGTTAACTTAAAGTTAACTTCTGAAATTACATGTAAATTAAATAAAAGTTAACTTCAAGTTAGGTAACTGTCAAAGCAGTTTTATAATACCCGCCCTTAGACAGCTACCTTCACCATTTATAATTACAGGCGACTTAAATGCGCATAATACTGTCAACTACTTAAGTAAATACCACTATGTACATCAATTTTACTAATGTGTGTCGACGAGTCAGCATTTATTTGGTATAAATACAGCGCCGAAATGCATTACCAGCAGACTAAGGCTAGTGCAAAGTACTTCAAATGGGAAAAGCCCCTCTAGCTAAGTCTCCTTCCAGTGCAAACTATAATAATAATAATAATAATGCTTTACTGTCAGAAAAAAAATTAAATTATTTAAAATTAAAGGAATTGACCGAAGCTCTAAGCACATGTAAAAACACCGCTGCGAGACGAGACGATATACCTTTCATTTTTCTAGTGATGCCGCGAGACTCGAGACTGGTCTCGTCTCGTCTCGTCTCGACTTTTCGAGACGAGACTGGCTTTTGGTCTCGTCTCGTGAAGTCTCGACGAGACGAGACCAGACTCGGCGAGAGTCTCGTGTAGGCTCGAGTCTCGAGATTATACTTAAAATTTTTCTTTCATAGCTTTATTATTGGACTATTCTGGGCTATTTGAATATGAAATCAGTAAATTAAATATCAGGGTTACTCTTTACTGTGATTTTTCACTAATTGCTTTTTCATTGCGGCAGTTTGGACTTCCGTTATAATATAAAAACAAAAACCATAAATACAGGGTGTCCGAAAAATAGCGTAAAAACTCTACACGTAGTAGAGGACCCTTTGAGAAACCCTAGAAAAATAATTAAATTAAAAAAATCCTTCTTCAGCATTATTCTTGGTAATATGAAGAGGTAGATGTGAAAATTCACCTTCGAATTCTTCAGGTTACATGGGTATTTAATTTAATTCTCCGACATATTGTCAACGGGATATTTTCAGTGTTGCCAATTTTAATAAATATGGAAATGCAAATAACTTTCTTAAGAATGCCACTAGATTTTTTAAAGTATTTTTCTGGGGTTCCTTGTAGGGTCCTTCACCACCTAGAGAAGAGTTTTTACGCTATTTTTTAAACACCCTGTATAACTCGACACCAGACGAGACGAGACGAGACTTTGGTACTCGAGACCGAGACTAAATCACGGTCTCGTCTCAAGATGTCGAGACGAGACGAGACCAACCCTAAGTCTCGTCTCGCGGCACCACTACATTTTTCTGAAAAATCTTTCTCCATCTAGTCTAGAAAAGCTTTTGGAACTGTATAATAAAATTTAGGCAAGTCGTGCCTTTCCATCACAATGGTGTCATTCAACTATTTTGCCATTTCGTAAAGGGGACTCTTCTACACAGCCCTATATCTTTGACATGCACTATGTGTAGACTATTTGATTTATTTGAAAAAATGATCAATAAACGTCTCTTGTGGTATTTACAAAAACATCAGATATTTACTGCAATTCAATCAGGTTTTCGTCTGCTTCGTGGTGCAGTTGACAATCTAGTTATTCTCCAATCAGAAGTTGCCGATGTTTTTGCGCAGAAACAAGAACTAGTTGCAGTGTTTTTGGATATTGAAAGAGCTTTTGATACTACCTGGAGGCCCTTAAACATTAATAAATTACAACAAATCAATCTATCTGGAAATATCCTGGCTTTCATATCCAATTTCCTATCAGGAAGAACTGCTAATGTCCTTTTGAATGGTGTACTGTCTAAGCATGTCATTTTAGAAAATGGAGTTCCTCAAGGATCTGTCTTTAGCCCTACTTTGTTTAATTTGGCTATAAACAGCATCTGCTCAAACATGAGTCTTTCATTTAAATCAATACTTTTTGCTGATGATCTGCTCCTCTACTGCTCTAGATGCAAATTAAATACTACATGTAATATACTTTAAGATGCATTAAACGAGATTACAACCTGGAGTTATGTAATCAGCCGAAACTCGATTCACCCGACGTATACGGTTCCAACCGTTAGCCACCAATCCATCCACCGTGGACCCTCAATCCGACGTTAGCCGAACACAGTCGGCGTGAATTGATTAATCAATAAATAGTGAGAGGATGTCACTAAAAATCAATTCTATTTATATCGCTCATTGTATTAAGTACATTCGTATTAAAAGTTCAAAAAATTCCTTTCTTCGAGTAATTTATTTAATTGGCGCTGCGAGCAGAATAGTTAGAGTTCTGTATCAATCTGTAACTTTTATTTTTAAATAATTAACTAACTATCGACACGAATCTGTACTGCTGAGAAAAATAGTGATTGTGCAATGTGTTTTATCCTGATGGTGTAAGTATATCTGCTTTTTGGAACTGTGAAATCTGATTGTGATTATTTGACTTATTTTCGTATATTTCCCGAATTTTATCAAATTTCATTCTTAAATCAATTTTATGTCAGACCCTGTAGACGACTTAATTAACGCCATATCACTCATTGACATCAATCCATCTCTTCTGATTCCTCTCAACGATAGCGGAAATAGAATTCGCCCTTCAATTCCTACATCTGAAAGGATTGAATCTACTCCGGTAATATCTCAATTACCAGCTAGTTCAAGTAACGCTAATTTGTTACAACCTATTGATTCCTCACACTCGATAGACATGTCCCTCCCAACCACACCTGACATTACCAACAAAGAATTGGACTCATTTGTTCAAACTATTCCATCCTTCGACTCCCAACAACCTGACACTCTTTCAACATTTATATTAGGGGTTGATGAAGTAATTCACTTATTTTAAAATCAAACTTTTGCTATGTGTTCTAATACACAATTATATTTGCTGAATTTGCACATATTAAAACGTATCACAGGTAGTGCTCACACTTACATAAGAAATAACAAATTACATACGTTCATCCCAAATGGTTTTGGTACATGGTATGCCATTAGAGGTGCTCTATTAGATCAATTTGGACAATTAAAAACTAGAAATTGCCTTTTACGCGAAATGACCGAAGACAAACAAAAACCGACAGAGACATACAGGGACTTCTATTTACGTGTTAACACAAAACTCAACGAACTAATGCAACAAACTCATCTTCACATACAAGATCCTGCTAAAGCAGAAGCATACAATGACATGTACCGTGAAGAAGCTCTGCAGACATTTGTTGCAGGCTTGAATTCACCCTTCCGTGAAGCCCTAAGCAATATAGAAGTTTCCACATTACGCGCGTGCATAGATCACTGCGAAAAATATAACAATATTCTCATGAGACATCGTGCCCTTCAAAGTAGATCAAATACAGTAGTTAGACCTTCAGCCAATAATAATAATATTAAACCTTCCAAAGGCAAAATCTAACCCAAGCAGGACCATCTAATTTTAGGAATCAAATGAATCCTCAACCTAGATTTTTTAATCCTAATTATCGTTATTTTCCAAATCAAAGTAACCAAAATATTTCTCCTAAATATAACCCTCCAATTAATCAACAAATAAAAAATAATCAAATTTGGGAACCAATGTCGGCCAGAACTTCGTCGAATCGACAAAATTTGTATAACGTCGAACTTGATCCACATAATTACTCTAGTTATTATTCCACTGACCCAGATTTCAAGGACGCAAATTGAAGTAGCGAGGTCGACAATAACTTTGTGTCAGCAATTGGATATCAACAACATGAATTTGTTGATGAAAAAGTGACCCATGTTTTCGATAACAATGTTTACAATCATGACTCCGAAAATGTTATGAATAACACTAACGAAACTGAAACCGAAAATTTTCAGATACTGGCTTCCAACAACAGTGCCCCATAGTTGAATTGAATAACATTCAGCATATTTCTCTTCCACATATATTCTTACCTAAATTAAATTTAAAAATTTTAGTGGATACAGGCGCTTCAGACTCCATAATGAACCCCGAAATATCGTACCGCTTTCCTGACGCTTGTAAATTTCATGATACTTTTACCGTGAAAACTATATTTGCAACCTATACAAATAATGAAAACATTAGTTTTCTTATTTTTTCCGAAATAGGAATTCGAACCTCTATAAATTTTCGCATACTAAAATGGCACGACAAATATGATGTTCTTTTAGTGTCCCGTGATCTAAAACATTTTGGTGCAACTCTAAATTATGAACAGCAAATAATTACCCTTTTCAATAAAACCTTGTCCTTTAGTCTTCAAAATACAAAAAATAATTTAATACCTGTCACACAAATTAATATCCGGATATGCTGTAGTGCCTACATCAGCCGACTTCAATATCCCCCTATCAATACATAAAGTACAAAATTTACATATTTATTGGCCTGATTTGCCAGCAAATGTTACATTTGACCATCCTATAGAGGTCCACAATTTGAACGATTATGGAATAATTGATTCACCCTCTTTACCTAAAGTTCCATTAGATACTTCCCTACTACGTCTCGAACATTTGAATAATGAAGAGAAGAAAGAAATCCTAGCATTATGTCAAAAATACTCCCAATTGTTTCATACCCCTGATTCGCCCTTGTCTGCTACTACACATACAAAACATTTTATACGTACCACTACGGAAACACCGGTGTATACCAAATTAAGACGTTATCCTCAAAGTATTCAAGAAGGTATCGCAAAACAAGTAAATGACTTATTAGACGCAAAAAATAATACGCCCTTCTATTTCTCCCTATTCTAGTCCCGCTTGGATAGTAGACAAAAAACCTGATGCCTCAGGTAAAAAGAAAGTTAGAATGGTAATAAATTATTCCAAGTTAAACGAACAAACTATAGAAGACAAATTCCCTTTACCACGTATAGACGAAATCTTAGATAATTTAGGTAAATCGCAATATTTCTCGTGTCTTGATTTATCTCAGGGATATCATCAAATTTTAATGGATGAACGATCCATTGAAAAAACAGCTTTTACGACGCCGCAGGGACATTTTGAGTACACAAGACTGCCCTTTGGTCTTAAAAACGCCCCCAGCAGCTTCCAAAGAGTCATGAATGAAGTATTGAGCAAGCATATTTATAAACGTTGTTTTGTTTATCTCGACGACATTATTATTTTTTCCAAAAGTTTACAACAACATATAAACGACATAAAACTAATTTTTGACGATCTTACAAAAGCCAATCTTAAAATTCAGCCTTTTAAAAGTGAATTTCTTACAAAAAAAGTTGAATTTTTGGGTCATATAGTCACTCCTCAGGGAGTTTCCCCTAATCCAAAAAAAATCGACGCAATTCAAAAATATCCTATACCCACTAACGTTAAAGAAATAAAATCTCTTCTAGGTCTAATAGGGTACTACAGACGATTTATCTCAAACTTCGCTCAAATAGTTTATCCTATAAACAAATGTACTCGAAAAGGTGAAAAAATAGACCCAAATGATCCATTTTATGTTAAAGCATTTCAACAATGCCAAACATTAATTGCTTCATCACCAATTTTGGCTTATCCCGATTTCGAAAAAAAAATTACTGTCACTACAGACGCTTCCGATATAGCCCTTGGCTCTGTTTTATCACAGGACGGACACCCTATTGCTTTTTACTCCAGAACTTTAAACTCCGCCTAAAAAAATTATTCAACTATAGAACGAGAACTTCTTTCTATAGTCGAAGCCACAAAGCATTTTAGACCCTACCTGTATGGCAGACGTTTTTTAATACAAACAGACCATAATCCGTTAGTATGGTTAAGTCAATTAAAAACTCTTAATTCGCGATTGATCAGATGGAAAATTAAATTAGACGAATACGAGTACGATATTGAGCATCTTAAAGGAGCTGCTAATAAAGTCGCAGATGCCCTTTCCCGTGTAGAAATAAACATACACAACAAGGACGAAACCGATTCTTTGGCCCCTATGACAACACTCTTCCCAAACAATACCCTACGGACGACAATACAGTGCATTCACAAGACGAAAACATCTCCTGTGGATTAACCATTTCAGAAAAACCAGTTAATATTTTCAAACATCAAATTTTAATTACATATACCGTCAAAAACAAGTACTCCTTAGTCAAAAGATTTGACAAACATATTCATGTTCTTGGTGTAACTCGCGAGACTCCTAACGAGGATATTCTTCCTCATTTTCTAGCTTTTATAAGTCCCGCTACAACCTATGGGCTTTATCTGTACCATCCCGAACTTAGACCACTGGTGGAGGGGCTACTGAGTAAAAATTTCACTCAATTTGATATACGTTTGACAAAAATTAAACTGGCTGACATAATAGATGAAGACAAACAACAAGGTACAATCAAATCCTATCATGACAAAAACCACAACGGTATCTCGGAAACATACACGCATTTAAAATCAATAGTCTATTTCCCTAACTTAAAAAAACAAAATCACCATTTTTATAAATAAATGTGATATTTGTCAACAAGCGAAGTACGAAAGAAGACCCTACAAGGTCCCTTTTGAAGGGCCAATACTTTCTACAAAGCCTCTGGAGAACATTCATGCTGATATTTATTTTGTAAAAGGAAATATGTTTTTAACCCTGATAGATCCCTTTAGATGCTCAAGTATACCATATCCCTGATAAAACCACACCGTCGATTCTAAACAAAATGAGACACTTCTTTGCTCATCATAACTTTCCGAAAAAGATAGTCACAGACAATGAGCCGGCAATAGAACACCACACTATCGCTATAGGAAACTCAAGCTCCAACTCTCCTATAGAGCGGTTTCATTCCACACTTACAGAAAAGTTAAAAATACTTATACAAATATCTCCAAAAGAAGCCGTAGACAATTTAGTTATCACCGCTGTGACAATATACAATCAAAGTATTAATGCTTCTACTGGTCACACCCCTTTCAATATACTATATGGACCTTACGCTACAACACCCGCTTTTGATGAGGATTTCCCTGTATATGATTATAACGTTCAACAAAGAAAAATGGAAAAAAAAAAAAAAAAAACCTTTTCTTGATCATGTACATAGAAACACATCTTCTAGAATGATCAGTAATCTGGACAAGACAAATAAAAATAGACAAGACTCTACTCCTGACATACAAGAAAATTCTCGGGAATATTCCAGCTTTAAAGCAAAATATAACAAATTATCCCTAAACAAACCTATTATTGTTAATCAACAAACCGGAAATACCATTCAAGCTAAGGATTCAAGACAAAAACCTCTTAAAATGAATGTTAAGTCCCTTAAACGTTTAAGAAAAACTAAATAATTCCCTTGTTACAGATTGGCAGTGCATGCCCTAACTCCTTCTACCCATTCGCAAAGGGTGCAATGTTTAACAGATGACCATAACGGCTACTATTCCGAAGAGATTGGAACTCAGAGAGAAATATCACATCATCATAGATTTCTTATTGTAGTTGACCTGCAACCCTTTCAAGAAATAATACACGAACTCCCTATTCCAAATCAGACACACATTAACCCACTTTTACAGCCCTTGTATAACCGACATCTAAAAAAAGTGAGAAATCAATATGCAATGCTAACCCGACGTCAAAATAACCGACGTAAACGTGGACTAATTAACGGATTAGGTTCAGTCATCAAATTTATCACCGGTAACCCAGATAATGATTATTTAGATATCATTAAAAGTCATTTTGCTAACATTGAGGAGAATCAGAATAACATAATAACAACACAAAATAAATTCATTCATGTCGCAAATAACATAAACGACAGACTTTTATCTTTTACCGCCCAAATAAACAATGACTTGATTCTTGCGAAGTCAGCCCTAAATAAAATAAACCAAAAGATTGATGATCTAATTTCTGCTAACTTGTACATCGATCACATAGCTTTGCTAGCAGAGTTCTTACGAAAAATTACTCTCACAATTAGCCTTTCTCGTCTAAATTTGGTCAATATTGAATTTTTCGAGATACAAGAAATCACTCTTATAGAGACTAAATTGTTAGAGACTTATCATGAGGACCAACTACTATACTCTATAAACCATCCTTATGAGCTATTAGAACAATCAACCATAATTACATACATGCATAATTCGGTCCTTCGACTTATATTAAAGATACCAATCTTAAAGCCACAAGTTCAATCACTCTATCAGATCTTCCCACTTCCAAGAGCGGATGATACAATGCTACTTAATCCTACTGAATTTTACTCTAATAAAGTTTAGTATGATAAGTGCATCTTGCTCAAGGAAACAAAATATATTTGCAGTAATCCTAGACCAAGCAATTGCAGTTTCGATTAACAAATAAAAAGTTGTCTGCACGTCAAACTACTTCATACAATGGACTACAAGATTACGCAGAACTTTGTTGTCATTACAAATAGAGATCCCGCGACCATTAGATGTCCTACTTCATGGAAATGTAACATGTACATTGCAAACCGCAACTGCAGTGTTGACCCGTTGCCGTATCAGCTTCCGCAAGTCGCCCTGCCAGAACTACCGCCGTCATTCCAAATTCACTTAGAGGAAATCCGCATACCCGGAGGCACTCATCTAGAGGCTGTTCAAAGAATCACTCTGCCCGAAGTAGTCTCCTCGACCGTGCAGTCAGTCTGCGGTCTTCTGTTCTTAACCTTACTATTATTTGTAGTTATCAAACGCAAGCGAATCCACCGCTTGTTCATAGGACCAAAGCCAACCGTCGCTGCCCTACGCTCCGTTCTAAGGGGGGAAGAGTTATGTAATCAGCCCAAACTCGATTCACCCGACGTACGGTTCCAACCGTTAGCCACCAATCCACCCACCGTGGACCCTCAATCCGACGTTAGCCGAACACAGTCGGCGTGAATTGATAAATCAATAAATAGTGAGAGGATGTCACTAAAAATCAATTCTATTTATATCGCTCATTGTATTAAGTACATTCGTAATAAAAGTTCAAAAAATTCCTTTCTTCGAGTAATTTATTTAATTCTGGGCCAATTCAACGGGATTGAGATTTTCGGCTACCAAAACTAAATTGATGAAATTTAGTCTCAGGAGGAATCAGTGTGCTGCTAGACTTTTTCTGAACGACGTACCAATACAATCAGTCAATAGTTATAAGTATTTTGGTATAATTTTTGACTCAAAATTAATCTGTATGCATGAAACGCCTAAACATATTGAAATCTTTAGGTCATCATCAATGGGGCGCTGATGAATCAACTCTACAGCAAGCTCTACGACACTGAAAAAGCTAAATACTATTCACAACACCGCAATACGTATCTGCCTAGGAGCGTTTAGAACCAGTCCAGTTGACTCCTTGTATTGTAAATCTCAAGAACTTCCTCTCCAAGTTCGTCGAGAAATACTTCTCCTTTCGTACACAACTACTGTATACGCAAATCCTGGAAATCCTGTTAATAATCTGCTGAATAGAATTCCAATCTATACTCAACATACTCCTAGGAAACCTTACTAATTCCCACAAATGTTACAAAACACCCTTCCTGATTACGATTTTTCTGAATTGTACCGCTACTTAACTCCAAACTCACCACCATGGACCTTGGTGCGACCAAGAATCAATACGCTGCTGTCTAAATACAGCAAACATAACACTTCTAGTTCATTACTTAGAAAACTGTTTCTTGATAGTGTCCGTCCCTCAAGTTATGATGAGGTGTTGTATACCGATGCCTCCAAGACCAATACCAGTGTTAGTTGTGCAGTTACAACATCTAATATTACTTTGGTCCAATATACGCTTACTAGTTATTATTGTAGTGTCTGATGCTCCGGTGAACTTTATGGAATTCTGCCCTTCGATTGATCTCAGGTACAGGACAAAAAATCGCCATCTGTACTGATTCTCTAGCGTCCATTCATTCTATATGTAACACATATTCGACAAATCTATTAGTGCAACAAATACTCAAGATTTACCAATCATTATACAACTTGGGATTACGAATTACCATCATTTGGGTGCCGTCACATATTGGGATCACTGGAAATGAACTTGCAGATTACTCAGCTAAAAGTGCTCAAGATACTAACATCTCTGCCATAAATTTGAGCTTACTCATGGACTTAAAGCGCTATCTGAAGCAAATTATAGTAAATAAATGGCAAATTGCCTGGACTCACTCGGAAAAAAAATTATACAACATTCAACCGCTTATAACTCAAAGATTGCAGCCTAATTTGACAAGGAAAACTCTAGTAATTTTTCGGCGCTTACGTATCGGTTACACTCGAGCTACACATGGGTATCGTTTAGAATCCAAAAGTCCACCGCTATGCAACTACTGCATTGTTCGACTCACGGTAAAACACGTCCTGATAGACTGTCCACAATATACGAAGTTAAGAAAAAAACATGAAGTAAAAGAAGAACTTCGGAAGGTTTTAGATATTAATAATGATATAGTAAACTTAATGAATTTTCTTGAGGATATTGATCTGTATAACAATCTATAGTTGGCAAAGTTAACACTTGTTAAACAAAATGTTTCTCTCCAAGTTCGGTAAAATGTAACTTTTTCTGTTTAGTGCCAATGACTTTTGCTGTTGAGGCACTTTAATCAAATAAATAAATAAAATAAAATTTTCATAAAAAGGAGTGATTTTTCAGGATTGGTACGATGGTAACTTTTAATCAGAAACGTGTGATCTACATTATATACAAAATTCAGCCAATTCTGGCATAAACACAATTTCCGTATACTCTGGGCAGAATCCTTTGTCGTCATTGATGTGATTTCTTATCATAATACCTATGCTTTCGTATAGGTCGTGTTCCAGGCGTTTTAGAAGAAAATGTAACTAACAGAAGCAATGTTATTTCTTTCTACCTTATACAAAATAAATGTATTTTTCCTAAAAACTGCCTATATCTATTTTACGTGCAAAATTTACATGTAGAAGTCAATCTCTTACCCCTCTTCTAACCCCTGACCTCAATTTCCATTAATTATTATTATTGTTTGGCGAACCCTCCGTCCTTGAACAATTGACGGAAGGGATAAAGTGGATCAATCCATGTTATGAAATATAGTCATGTAGGTACGTGATGGCTGTAGTATCACTCAATGTACAATAGACGCCAGGCTCGAGTAAATCCTGATTCACATTTACAATTACCATGTTAAATATTAAATTGGTGAGTGTTGATTTTCGAAGTTTGATAGACGATTTTGGGTGATAAAAATTTGAATGATGGGAAATCGGAATGATTGTAGGTATTTTGCCCACAACTGAGTTCGAGTGGGGAAATAAACAGAATATTTTCGTTCAGATCAAAATGTCCAATAAATCCTCAAGCGGGTCCGAAAAATAAAAATAAAAATAGGGTGAAGTGTTTTTAGTAGATTACTTTATTCTGTGAAAACGACAGGTTGTCTGGCGGTCGAAACGATACTTTAGAAGTCCAAACTATTCTTTGCTCGGTGTTTTTACAGGAAGATAAAAGTGGGCAAAAGAGGGAATAAAGATGGCCCTCGGTTTTAGCAATTTGTTTTTTTTTTACTCTTTATTGTCGTAATCTGAACGAATAAGGCTTAGGATTTTTTTTTCTCACCTTTACATTTTTAGTGCTTGCTAGCAACGAAAAGTAGTGTTAAGCTGGCGACGAATAGAAATGTTGGTCTCGCTTGTTATTTGAGGATAGGAAAATGTTACGTACTTATGCAAAAATGTAGGATTTATATCTATAAATTAAATTCTCACGCTTCGCGATTCAAACCTCTTTCGTTTTCCATTTTCCAGGTCAGAAAATATATTAACCATAATTGGTTATTTGAATTCATTGAATCTCGAAATAAAAATATTGTTATTTTCTTTAGTTAAAATAACGACCCGTAAATTTTGAAGGCTTATTATTTTGTGCAATACATATTCAATTGGTTTAATTATGAAAACGATGGTATTTCTCGTACTCCCTATCCTTAGGGGACAGTACAAAAGAAAACTACACTGACAAGTAGAAAGGAGAGAAAAGAAAATTGAAATTCGCGAACGCTTTCCAATTTAGACGGAAGACCTTCAAAGGAATTTGAATTTTCTTCGTGTACTTCTCTTTTCTAGTTATGCGCAAATTATAGATATATTCCATAGAAGGTTTGCGATATGAAGTTACATTTTGCGCTTTCTTTATCACAGTATCATTAATGTTGAGTTCATTCCAAAGTTCTTGTTGATGACCTACTTATGATTTATCATAACTTTTATGGATATGGTAAAAATTACCACATCAAGGCATTGAAAATACAATAACAAACATAAATTGGGAATGAGTGGTTGAGAAATTTGCAATAATTTTCAACACGACTTAGAAATCCTTAGATGTTCAATCAGATTTCAAAATAAATACCAAATTCCAAGTTAATCCTTTATCCTCGCTAAACCGTTAACAGTTTCTTTCTAAAGCCTTTAGGCTCGTTGATTTATTCATGCCCCCAAAGGCGGAAACCATAAATATTGCAAGTGGCTGTTTTCGACGGTTTCGCGAGTGCGAAAAGCTGCAATACTCTCACGTGCTTCCTTAATGCCTGGGCTCTTCGTCATTTTCACCGACCCGGGCCGCTAGCAAACGTGAAAAACGCAATTTGAAAATAGAATAGTGTTTTGGGAAATTTTCTCACACAAAATTAACTTTTTGCGGAATTAGATCTGTATGATGCACGAGGGACTCGTAAAAAAAAAATATTCGCCAATATTCGAATAGTAAAATGTAAGTTTAATCGCAGTAGTCAACTAAAAAGTAGAGCATGGAAATAGGGTCAAAGGAAATTGTTTATACATCATAAACCTCCTAAATTTGACCGAAATTTATGACCGTCAAAGCCGTAAAAACAAAACCAAATAGGGAACGATGCTTTAATGTTGTTGTAAATCTTTTTAAAGCATCAGCACATTTGCAATTCAGTACATACGTATACTGGAAATAATGGGGAAAGTTGTGAAAATACCGGATTCCCAAACACATAATAGCCTCTCCCTTTTTTTCAGCCCCCCCTTGGTCAGATAGATGTTCTAATATCCGGAGTTTGTGAGTCATAGCTTGAATTATTTTATCATTAAAATACATTCAAATTGTCAGCAGCTAAAAAAAATTCAAATGATTCCGTTGGCGTTTCATAGTTCAACATTATTACTAGGCATGGCCTCTCTACGTTTCCTAGTATGCCTATTTCTAGTTAATTTCGATTTTTCTAGTGTCGATAGAAATTCTAGAAAGTCTTACATTACAAATTTGTTATTTAAATAGAGTCTCGAAGTGTAGCAGCTAGCAAGAAGCACTCCTTAGATCGAAAACAGTCAGGTCAGGTATAATGGCTTAGGATAAAGTTTAGTTCGCAGTTCTTACAGTTCGTGTTTGGCATGTTTTATTCGATTTTGCCTTTAAGATGGTAATTTAGGTTTAATAGCTGTTTTATATGAATTTAATGAATTTGCAAAATATTCCTCTCTGGAAAAATATTTAAAATATTTATTTCGTCAAGGTTGTCTAAAAGCTGGAAATATTTTTTTAAATTCCAATTCTCTTTCTCTGCGGGAGAAAAGCAGGAAATTTGAAAATCTCCCGCAGAGCAAGGGATATTTGTCAACGCTTCCGGTTGTTTTGACGTTGGTATACATTTTAATTTTTGCTGTAGGTTGGACCTTGAATTTGATACTCATGCACTATATTTTTTACATAGTAGTTGTTCTCAAATCGTTTCGCTGTTGAGAGAAGCGGAAACTTTTTCCCCCGACCGCAAAGGAAATCATTATATTGTGTTCGCTGTTCGCATGTTGTACGATTATTGTCTGCCCTTTATTGCAGGCACGTAGAGACTTTTAGTATGAGTGCCAAAACTTCGAAAGATTTACAAAGGATTTTGAACGATTCGCTGGGTTTAGGAAAAGTGTATTTTGCATCCGTAAAATGGGAAACAAATTGTTATAAATAAAAAGTTGGAACTAGTTTTCGGGTGAAATAACTTATACGAACGACGAGAGTTGTTTTTAAAAAAAATATATTTTACAAAAATTTAAATGAGAACAATAATTAGCGATTAAAATTCAACTACTGACTAACTAACTAATGGTTGTTGCTATATTTATATTAGGTCTCGGCTTGACATTCGATGCTGCTGACTCAGCTGATGACCATCAAATTACTCCTCCATCCTCAGAGTTAACTCCACCTTCTGGAGGGATAGTTGGAATGACGGCTGGGCTTCTGAACAGGCTGTGGTTTGCTTTCTTCCATTCCACTTTTGGATTGTATGTCTGCCCATGATATAACTAACTATCGTTATCAAAACTACAATAATGAATAAAGTCCAAACACTGGGTGTTCTTGAAATTGTGGGGATGAATTACGGGGGTTCATTGTTATCGATTTTGTTTTTTTATTTTGTGGAGCTCGTCAAGTTTGATTTCCTGTAAATGAAAACTCAAATTAGGTGTAGGAAGGCGCGGAGGCGTAGTTTCGAAGTCTGGAAAGATGATTGGCTCTTGATTGACTGCGATCGTTTTCTGGTCATTCGAAATCAATGAATCTTTTATTTGTATTTGGCATCCAAATGGTAGGTTTATTAAATAGCTTCCGTGTAGCTTCAAGTGTTCGGCTTGCATTGTATTGCGATCTCTTCTTTTGGAAGAATGACTATCCACTTATTGAACGTATCAAGTTGATTGATTATTGTCTCGGATATTGTGACATCGATCTGTTGGCAATTGGATGAGCTTCTTTGAGATAGGGAAATCCTGGATAGCTTTAATTTTGTCGGGATTAGGTTCGACGCCATTTGCTTTCCGTTTCCTAGATATGCCACTTCCTCCCTTACAAATTCTGACTTATCCAGCTAAATTTTAAAGTTGGATTCCCGGAATACACTTCTTAGTCTCTCCAGGTGTTCACGGAGTGACGTTGAGAACACAATGATATCGTCTAGGTTATCCATAACTCTTTGGAATGTAGCCGGCGCGTTCTTCAAACCAAAGGGCATGTGCAGGAATTCATGATGCCCGTTTTCTGTGATGAATGTGATTTTTTCGATGTCGTTCTCATGCATCTGGATCTGGTGGAAGCCGCTAGCTAAGTCTAAGGTGGTGAAATACTGGCAGCGTCCCAGCTTGTCCAAGAGATCCGGTATGTTGGGTAATAGGACCATCTGAGCATTTTGTATTAAGGCAAGGTACTCTTAGTTTTTGCCTTCAAGAGGCGTCGGCTTTCTTCGAGACTACCCAAATCAGTGCATTCCAGGGTGAACTACTTGGTGTGATTATGTTTTGATCCAGCATCTTTTTTACTTGTTTTTCTACTTCTTCTTTATATATAAATGGATAGCAGAATGTTTTACTAGACTGGTATTTCATCTGATGTCCTTATTCTGTACCTAATTTTATTAGTAAACATCAACGGTTCGTCTTCGTTATAAAATCTATCAGAATATTCTTCAATCAATGCCAAAATTTTGTGTTTTTCTTCTTCGTTGATATGGTCGATGCGAAACTTAGAAAAGTCTAATTTGGGAGATCTTGGCGTTTCATCAAAATTATGTAAGTAAATTTCTTGTATTTTCTTAATCTTAAATTTGTCTACGTCTATGAGTTTAGACATATCCAAAGTAATGCGTGTTATTTGAAACCGTTGTCAATGCATACTCAATTTTGCTATTATTAAACATTCCGGGATTTCGCAGTTATGCAGTTTTTTATGCGGTATCATAATTTCACCGTTTTTCATAGTGGTTTTAATTCTTACAACTTGTTCTACACGTGATGCAATTGTAATATAATACACTGCACAGCTTGTTTTATGAAACTGTAATTTTATATTTGTATATGGGGTCATAAGATATCCCTTGTTAAAGTCAAGATTTGCTTGTAAATATTTTAAATTGTCTAATCCTATGAGTCTATCAAATACGTTATGAAATTTAAATAAATACAATTTGAGATTTTGTGTCTCGGGCAAGGCAAATATGCTAAAGGCTGGTATTACAGCCCTGGGGCCGGATTCTCGTTTAAGGGAGTAGAGCTCCCCGATAGAACGAATGTTTTGTCATTGTCAACGTAATCGAAAAGCAAACGAGAATGATAAAGACGAGAAATTTGTTCTCACGGGGAGCTCTACTCCCTGGTCCGAGAATCGCCCCCTGTATAGATGAGCTGATTTTTGGAATATAGTCGAAACTATAAATGGGTCAATTATTATTTGATTGGGATATAATTGTTTTGCAATATTTGGGTCAATAAATGATTTGGTTGAGCCGAAATCTATCAAAAATTTTAAATTATTTTCTGGAAAAACTATGCAAGTTCGCTGGAATTTGACATATTAAAGGAAATAGTTGGTGGTGTTAGGTTTTGTCTGTTTGAGACAGGATTTCTTGAAAATTTTCGTTAATATCGGGTTTTTCATATTAATTGTTTTGTTGGGTAAATTCATGTTCAGGTGCTGATCCGGATGCGACATTCTGGTCGAAGTTTGATTCAAAATATTGGGTACTTGTATTTGGGAGATACTCGTACACTTGATATTCGTAATAGGCTTGTTCGTATTGTTCATTTTGGGGTTCGTTTTGGAATTCAACACTACAAAAACAAATTTATTTGGGTGGATTATAATTATTAGAGTTGCTATTATTAGCATTTACGGCTGTAAATGGTTTGAATGTTGATGTTTCTACACCAGACATAGTTGAAGGTGTTTGGAATTGTTTCTGTTGATTTGTTGGCCTGAAGGTATTATAATTTGGTTTTGAGCCAGAATTCCCAAAAACTTGAGAATTAGTGAAATATTTTTGTGGTGGTCTATTGAAATTGGGTCTGACGTGCACAGGCTGTGATGGAAAACTAGGCTTAAAAGCATATTGAGAAGTTTGTTGATTGAAAGACGGCCTATTATAGTTGTTTTTGAAAGTATTGGGACCAGATTTAATCTGATTTTGAAAATAATTTACATATTGCTCCTCGCTGACAAATTGAAAAGCTTGCATCAAACTTTGAGGTCGCATACATCTGATTGTAGTACCAAGTGGCTCTCTCACGCCTGACAAAAAGGTTCTTAGGGCCAGGTCGTTGTATAACTTCTTCTTTAGAATTTTAGCTGCATCGGTGGTTTCATGAGAATCAATAAATGAACATAATAAATTTAAAATATGTTAAACATTGTCATAAAATTGGCTTGGTTTTTCGTTTGGTAATTGTTTCATCATAACCAAATCTCTATTCAAACAAGCCTCATCTCTCTGATCAGCAAAGTTTCGGCGCAGTATGTTTTTGAGATCATCCCAAGTGCTGATATTTCGAATGTTAATGATAAGTTTTGCTTGGCCTGAAAGTTTACCGATGAGTGAATTCAACAAGTAGATATTTTGAAATTCGTTGGGATTTTCAGCTTTATAAAAGGTATCTGTTAATGTCTGACAAGTAGAAATATATCGATTTAAATAATAATTATAATAATAATAATAATAATAATAATAATAACCCCCGGCTTGGGAGGCTACGGGGGAGCGTCGGCAGGTGGCGGATGGCCGGACGGCCTATGTTTTATAGGTTATCACCGAATATCCAATATGGTGACGCTGACCAACCCTCAAATCCAAGGTGTAACGCGATCCGTGCCGAGGGATGCATGGCGGTGGGAGAGCACCGCCTCAAACGGAGCCTTGAAGATACCAGGCGACCTCTTCAAGTAACCAGCCTTACCACGTCGTGCGGGGCTCCGACTTGGCTGACCTTTATTTCCCTAGCTATTCGTGGGAACAAACATGGATAAGAAAAACATAAAAAACAAAGAAAAGCGGGACGACACCGCTTAACCAACTGCTAACCGAATGGAGCATGACATCCAAGACAGTCAGCAGGCGGAACCCTCACACCCTTCGAGATCACCTCAGATACAAGAGGGCCCTGCAAAAGATAAGAAGGGGAAGAAACCCCAAAGAAGAAAGGCTGATCCTAGGAAAAAGCCATACTACCCACCTCTTGATCAACCGGGAGGGCTTGATGACCCACTGAGAAAAGGCCTCAGTGGAGCTGGAGTGCGATGGTACCTCAGGTTTCTTCAACAGGACATGACACCAGAAGAAGCCAGAGAAAATGCACTGACCAGGAAAGTGCAGACACCAGACAAGGCACAGAAAAGGGGGCCCAAAAACATAACCCCACCGCACAAAGCGGACGTGAAAAGGAAGAGGACGGAACCTCCTCATGCTGACAGAGCCGCCGAGCCAAGCACCAGCTACGCCGAGTCAGCAAAAACCATAAAGGTGGCAGCACTCCCCGCGGCATTCCCTAAGGAAACCCTCAGTGCAGAAGAACTTTCTGCCCTAGAGGATGCCATTGTGGACGAAATGATGAAAGGGGCGGAACATAAACTGCAATTTGGGTTAGTTTGGGTTAGTATGCCATTTCCGACCAAGCATGCTGGTGATTGATTTCCTCACCAAAGAAACAGTTGAGTGGCTGATAGAACACGTATCCAGGTTGGAAACCTGGCAGGGTGGAGAGCTGATGGTGTGTCTGGGAGACGACATCCCAAAGGCGCACACCATCACAGTCTTCTTCCCAAGAAGCAAAGTGCAAGACCACCTTAAAATCCTAAGCCTGGTGAACACCCAAAACGAAGGGCTTAGCACTTAGCTGTGGAAAGTAATGGGCTGCAAGGACCAGGGTAACGGCCAGCTACTCAACATCGGCATAGACGATGGGTCCTGCGAAAACATTAAGAAAATAGGGTACAACCTCTTCTATAGGTTCGGGAAAATCCCCGTACATGGCCTAAAGAAGAGAAAGGGTAAAGAAGAAAGAAACGAGGAACCGAAGGTGCCCACCTTCTCGGAATCCAAACCGGAGTCTCCTTCAGAAGAAGACGAAGGGAAAGAGGACGAAGGCCTTGAGGAGTTCCCAGTGAGGAAGAAAAAATGCTTCCGGGCGATTAGGAGGTTATCACTCCACCACACCAGAAACAACAATAACAGGTAAGATGGCGAATTACACCACAATAGCCCAGGTGACAGGGTCGGCGCAAGCGACTTTGGCGCCCTAGGCAAATGTACTGTCTGCCGCCCCATCTAGTGAAAATACAAATATGCATGACTATTTTCAAAAACATATTTTATATTTATAGTTTTATTAATGATTGTAAATAACAAAACCTGACTTACAGCATATAGATTAGAATATCAACATAAAAATATACATACACACATGCCCGGCGGAGGCGAAAAAATCCTGTTCTGATTCTGGTGCCACGCCCAAACCGTTAATTTTGTGCCAAAAATATTCATAATATAAAATAAGTGGTTTTTGGCCGCCCGCCACCCGATCGCACGACCCCTAGCGACTAGCAGAAACAGGTATAGCAGTATATACTCATAAGGCGGGTGTCACACTGGAGAAATAAGTTACATGAAACTTGTTGAAAGAAACAGGAAATTTGTTTCATTATCACACGACCACGACACATACATTCAAATAAGGCGGCGCACACTGGCGAAACAATTTCTGCTCTCCTGTTCCAGGAACGCCAGTGTCGTGTGATAGGAGAGCAGAAATTCGTGTCGTGTGATAATGAAACAAATTTCCTGTTTCTTCCAACAAGTTTCATGAAACTTATTTCTCTAGTGTGTCACCGGCCTAAGAAGGGCAAAGTTTGTGTTTGGGTTTGCAAGAGAAATGGAATCCTCAATATTATGAAGCAAAGCAGAATTCAAAAGATTTTTTTTTTGTAGCCTTTTTACCCCCCCTTTCAGTTTGCCGCCCTAGGCGACCGCCTAGTTCGCCTAATGGTTGCGCCGACCCTGGCAGGTGAACGCGCATCACGCTAAGGGAGCATCTGCTGCCATAGCGCGGTTGTTCACGTCGGCACACTTGGGAGCCGTACTAATCCAATAACCTTGGATACACAAGGGGCAGTTCAAAGGCTGTCAAGTAAAGGGGCAAAATTAATCTGGGACAGCCGGTGTAACGACCCTAGAGCATGCATTCTCCTGAATGAAAATATTAATCATTTATGTCTTTCAGAATTTACGTCGCGGGACTTGGTTACGGTTCGGGTTAAACTTATCACCGACCCACCATACCGCGACCTAGTACTGGCATCAGGCTACTTCGCTGGAGATGGGCAAGTACCACCAGAGGAAGTACAGAGACTAGTCGAGTACTGCAACAGGAACAAACTACCGCTCCTAATTGGCTGTAACGCCAACGCCCACAACACTATCTGGGGAAGTCCCGACACAAACCTAAGAGGTGAGCAACTGTTAGAATTTATCTTTCAAACAAACCTAAATATACCTAATGTAGGGAATACACCAACATTTGTTACTAGGGTCAGACAGGAGGTGTTAGACATAACACTTTGTAGTCCAAATATTGACCAAATGATCAGGAATTGGAGAGTCTCTAATGAACCCTCTCTCTCTCTGATCATAGAATCATATTATTTGAAGTAAAAGGAGTGCAGGAACGAACTGCCTCGTAGAAACACAAACTGGGAAGAATACACAAGCAAACTGCAACGTAACCTCAAACAAAATAAGGTTAGCTGCAGGAACACACGTGAAGTAGAAGAAACCCTTCAAATCCTTAAAGGAGCAATCATGGAGACATACGAATCCAGTTATCCTGTGAAGGAACAAGTAAACAAAAAAGTTTGCCCGTGGTGTAATAGTCACCTGTCACGACTTAGATCCGAGGTTTGCTGTCTCTTTAACAGAGCCAAACGGGACGGAGAATGGCAGGGCTACACCGAAAGGCTGACTGAGTACAACAGAGAGTTAAGGAAGGCCAAACGGAAAACTATACAAAACCCTGACAAAAGGCAAGGCGCAAGGACCATTGAGACTTAAGAAACCAGACGGCAGTTATACAGAAAATGAAGAGCAACGAGCTGTTCTACTACTGGAAACCCATTTTCCAGGAAGTATACCCAATGGTACTGAAGAAAACAAAGAACGGCCCAGGAAAACCAGGCAAGAAAACTGGGAGGTTGCCAAGAACCTTTGCACTCCGCAGCGGCATGCTTGGGCGATCGACTCATTTCAATCGTTCAAGTCACCTGGAGTAGACGGCATTTTTCCAGCCCTGTTGCAAAAAGGGCAAAATGAAATTATGCCGTATCTAATCAAACTCATTAGATACAGCCTAGCGACCGGATACATACCTAGTCAATGGAGAAAAGCTAAAGTAACTTTCATCCCAAAGGCAGGGAGAAAGGATGCCACTCTACCGAAGTCGTTCAGACCTATATGTCTCACGTCGTTCTTACTGAAGATAGTTGAGAAAGTTGTAAATAACTATATCAGAACAAATGTTCTAGAAAAGACGCCACTACAACCTAGGCAACATGCATACAGAGCGGGCAGATCAACAGAAACCGCTCTATTTGAACTCACTGACAGCATCCAAAACACACTGCCGAATAAAGAAGTAGCCATCTGCGCCTTCTTAGACATAGATGGGGCTTTCGATAACACCTCTCATGAGTCAATAAAGAGTGCGCTTGTCAGAAAAGGAGTGGACCAAACCACATCCACCTGGATGTGTGAAACGTTAGCCACTAGACCTGCAGAAACGGATGTGGGGGAACAAACCATACAAGCCACCACAACGAGAGGATGTCCACAGGGAGGGGTACTCTCATCCTTGATGTGGAGTCTAGTAGTCGATGATCTACTAAATACACTGACAGACCAGGGCTTCAACTGCCTTGGTAACGCCGATGATATTATCATCATAGCCAGAGGCAAACACGAAGGAATACTCTGTGATTTTATAGAAAAAGCACTCCGAACCACGAAGGAATGGTGTCAGACAGTAGGACTGAATCTTAACTCATCAAAAACCACACTGGTAACTTTTACAAAAAGAACGAAACTCCCATACCTGAGGAACATTCGCCTCGATGGAAGCAGGCTTCACTGGAAACAAGAAGTTAAATTCCTAGGAATAACCCTAGACTCTAAACTCCTTTGGAACCGACATATAGAGAACATAACAAACAAAGCAATTTCGGCACTCATGGTATGTAAAAACATTGCGGGCAAAACGTGGGGTTGTAACCCATCGATCCCACCTCATGGACTTACCAAAAGACGTGATTGTTGATAAATTCAGTTTCGAGAAAAACTTTTCCATCGAACTAAGTACAAAGAACAGATGGAACATGGAATGTATTCAGTCCCTTAAAGCAAACACCATCAAATGGTTCACAGACGGCTCAAAAATTTTAATAATGTCTGACAGCCAAGCAGCTATCAAAGCATTGAGCTCGCCGGTAATCAATTCTAAGATAGTATGGGAATGTCTATAGAAACTCAATGAGCTGGGGAATGAAAACAAAGTAACCCTACTCTGGGTTCCTGGACACATAGGAGTCGAGGGCAATGAATGCGCAGACGAACTTGCAAAAACGGCAGCGGCCACTCCCTTCACTGGGCCAGAACCATTCTGCGGAAATGTGCACCTCCAAGAAATCATCAAAAAGGAAGAGAACCAGTTAAGGAACAAACAATGGCTCTACTAACCAGGACTACGACAGGCCAAAGATCGACTGAGTAGCTTCAACCAAAAAAGATCTGAACTGCTGGTCAACCTTAGCAAAAAAAGTCTCAAAACTCTAACCGGGTTCCTCTCGGGACATTGCAGACTGAATAAGCACCTACATAATCTGGGGTTGGAAGATGGTAACACTTGCAGATTCTGGGAAGACGGTGAAGAAACACCTCACCATCTTCTACTGAACTGCGATGCCGTAAGCCGCTCAAGAATGAAGAACTTGAAGACTTATACAGCTGGAAGACATTCCAGCCCTGGAACCGCTAGACATCCTAAAATTCCTAAAGGACCTAGGACTAGAGGGGCTGCTTTAAGCAGGAAACCCGAACTTAGCAGCAGAAGGAGGGGTACAATAGATCAACCTTGGTCGCAGTGCAACTGAAACCTCCAACACATATATACATACATACATACATACATACATACATACATACATACATACATACATACATACATACATACATACATACATACATACATACATACATACATACATACATACATACATACATACATACATACATACATACATACATACATACATACATACATACATACATACATACATACATACATACATACATACATACATACATACATACATACATACATACATAATAATAATAAATGCTTTTATTGCCGTAATTGTTGGTTAATATACAAAATACAAAAACAGAGTAAAGAGTAAAATAAAAATAACCAGCAATCGACAAAGGCAGAGTTCGCACTCATCTGACGCAGCAGTGAGCAGCGCTCTTACACTCCGCCCTCAGTTAAAAATAATATTTTAATATTATCAGAAATCCAATAATTACTAAAACAATAAATTATTCACCTTAATATAACTAGATATTTTTATAATATTCACGTATAGTAGGATCATTTTTTCGGCGGACGTTGATGCTGTGGATAGAAGTTCTATACTTCAGTTTATTATATAGATATGTAGGTTCTTTTTTTTGTGATAATCTTATGATAAAAAACTAACACATGAAGCTCTCTACGTTTGGGCTCCCGTCAAATGTTGAGACACAGTTTAAATACTCTGGCTTAAATTGTGACATGTTAGAATTAATATAAGTTGAAGGAGTATTTGAAATAAAAGTATTATTCAATGAATCCATATCGCTATCAGAGTCAGTGTCGGCTGAAGACGGTATTCTTAAGTTTTTAAAATTTGTTAAAAGATTTTCAATCGACATAAAATTTTAATCAATTACACTACTTACATAAGCAAAAACACGGCTGTAACCATTCTTCTATAAGACACTTAGTTTTTATTGGGCGATGTGGTCCTTCTCAAAATCTAAGTCCTTGTGAAGACATGCGATTTGGTCCTATGCTCCAATGATTGGTTGATCAATGGTTTTCCACAGCTCTTCGATAGATTTGGAATTTTTCAATGTTCGGAAAAATCCACTCTGCTTCGAAACCGTCCACCAACGTCTCAACAATTGAAAGTTGTTCTTTCCGGTAAATCGCTGCGACGAAAAATTGATTGATCGATTCATATCAATTTTCGGAAATCCTACCGACTGCGCCAAATAACTTATACGAACGACAAGAGTTGTTTCTAAAAAAAATTATTTTACAAAAATTTAAGTAAGAACAAGTGATTAAAATTCAACTACTGACTAATTAACTAATGGTTGTTGCTATATTTATATTAGGTCTCGGCTTGACATTCGATGCTGCTGACTCAGCTGATGACCATCAGATAACTAGTGAGATGTTTTGTTGGAAAAACTTCTATTTTAAATTGGGTCAAAAACTCTTGTGCAGCAAGTAACGTTTGTTAGCATGTCCATTTTTTGTCCATGTCCATTTTTTTTTCCTGCTATTTACCAAAAAATGTATGTTCTATTCTCTAATTGCATAATGCAAATTTCAGGTGAACTTGCTTTGTTGTATGGCTTTCCTTTTTATTAACTCGCAACTAGCAACCATACCGTAACATGTTCGAAGATTTTATATCACATTGCCCAAGCTACTTTTGCTTCTTATAGCTCCAATAAAAAGAAGTGGATAATTTTGTCATTCAGCCAAAGACAAAAGGGTATCTAATCCTCTGGAATATAAATGCAACTAATCCAAAATAAACTAATGTAAGCTTATGACATTGAGCGGTAGAAATGAAAAACTAGATAATTTGTTTGCTTGCGAAAAAAAAAAATAAATATTATTAGCTCCCAAATTCGGCACATTTTTTGTCTACAGCTAAATGTAATTGAGTCAAAAGCTAATTTACGGAAAGAAAATTCATTATTTCACAAAAGGCAGCTAAACAACCTTCTGCCTTCTCAATCTTAATTTAGAAAAGGTTTATGAGAAGACTTGAAAAACAAAATATTTGAAAACAGCTTTAACTTAATTGGGAAAAAAATTGTTTTTCTGATTATTGATTTGCCTTGCTAATTCCATCTAAAAACACTATATTTTTGTAGTTGAAACATTCATATTTTGTTTGGAATGTTCATGTTGGTTCTCCATCGAGCGTTGAGAAACACTCGGTTATTGACGACGTTTCCCCAAAATCGCAAAGTCTCTTGCCTCATTCCTCTTCAGTCAGTGTCTGGAATCCGACCGAGTCTGGTTTTATAGAATTCTACTTGAGCAGGTGATACCCCTGTGTGGTCCTGCGCATTCGAATATCGTTTTGTGGTGTTGCATGATTGTGCTGGATGTCTCTGTTAGCTAGAGGGCGCGTGTGCAAATTATATTGCGACGTTGTCGAATTGTGTTTTTCGACGGCTTGCATCAGTTGCTTTGGATTTGGGATGTGAGGGGTCTTGGATGAATCCTGGCAGTCCGTGCGGTGTTGTTAGCTTCTTCAGTATTTTTTGGGATGCCGGTAGCTTGTTGCCCTTGCTTATTTATACGCCTATATTCAATTGGAAAAAATATCCCAATCCACCGAATCTTGAGCTATCTACGAAATTATTCAAATTTTGACCTGATTTTCATTATTTTTAAAATCACGTCACTCTTATAAGATATTCCCAATTCTTCCCAATAATGTTATTAAAATTTATTAAGTCTCTCCTGCTTCCTAGGGCACCATTTGTCGAAAATTATTACGCCGCCCGATAAATTTCCGAATATATATTCTTCGGAGAAATAGTATTTTTTTCGCAAAAGGAGTTTTCGCTTTGCTGAACTAATAATTTAAACGTGAGCCCGAGCCCGAAAACGTGAGATAAATTTAATATTTCAGAAAACTGAACCGAACGCGAACGTTCAGAGTTGTGTGTGTGTGCGCGCTGGCAAACGGATCGTGAAATAGAATTTGCAAACTCGACAATAGCCCCCGTGTGGGCGTCTGGTGGTTTTGGCCCATTCTGGTTTATTTAAGAGTAGTGAAAGGACACACTTGGCAATTCTAATTTGGGTCGGTAGGTCTCCATTCACTAATTAACTTAGTTTATCAAAGCAAACACATTGATAATAATGACAAAGAACGATAACAGGTACAAACAGAAGAAAATTATAAGGATAATAAAAAGATTGAAGTAAAAAAAAGCTCAGATTTTTTTTTATATTCTCCAAGACAATATAGAAATAAACACTCAATTCATGATTACAGTATTGAGGATATATTTCTCAACATGCAAGGTCTACCAAGAACAATATAACATCAGGACTGACTCATCTTTTTCTTGCTGATAACACCCAAACCTATTCACTTTATCATCCGGCATTTTTTGATAGGTAGGTGCAAGCTACCAAAATCTCGCCTAGAGACTCTTTTCGATTCCTTCGTGAAATTTTTGACCTGAAACAACACAAAATGAGTAAATCTACTCATTTGAAATTACCCAGCGAGACATTTTCTTCGCTATGCGTTTTCTGATTAACTCCAGCCTAAGATCCTGTTTGAGATTGGCATCCACAATCGAATGACTTTTACATTGACTGCACGATGGTTCATCACCACTTGTCAAATCTCCCAAGGGTTCAAAAGCTTTGTCAAAGGACTTTTCCCTTAGTGATATACCAACGTTTTTGGTAGACTTTTCTTGACACGTTTTGTCTTCGAGCGACTTTCCGCTTGTTGTGATCCTTCAGTGTTTTGCCTTGGTTAAAACTACTTTTGTTTTTGGTTTGAAACTTGTAGCTTTATTAGGTAATGGAATATAGAATGAAATTGAACTACAGCAAAAGTAAGACTTATTTTAGAGAGAGTTTTAACAAAATGTGTTACTACGACTGAAGCTGTCTTAAGACTGTCTTCTTGCTTCACTAGATCTCTTACAAATCGACCTTTACATCCCTTCTAAAACGTTTCTAAATCTACATAATTACAACTGGAAAACCCCAAATAAATATTGGCAATAAATGACAGTCTGTTCGCCCAAAGAATGACCATTAAGGATATTTGGGAATTTTGGGGTTTATGGTGGACAAATGTTTAATTTATTTACATACAATATATTTGGGTTCTTTAACAGAAAGTCTGGGTCATATAATAATATTTCTTTCGGCGACGGCGAGACATTATTTGGGAATTTTGGGGTTTATGGTGGGCAAATGTTTAATTTATTTACATACAATATCTTTGGGTTCTTTAACAGAAAGTCTGGGTCATATAATAGTATTGCGAGACATTATTTGGGAAAGTATTCGAGGGTCGTAAAAGGTACAATGTCATGATATTATGGAGGAATATGACACGCTCGTCACTTCAGCAACGTCTTGCTAAAACGCATTGTCCTTAGATATTCCTAGAGATTTTTCCCTATTATCGAAACAAATTTCGCTCCCGAGTGAATTTTCACTCATCTCATCCATCGCACGTTGCAATGAAAAATCAAACGTTTAACAAACTTTTTGTCATTTTATATTTTTTCCGACATCACGCCAGCGCCTCCCGAACTGTCATCAAGTTTTTTTGATAAACCATCCTCGTGAAGAAAGGATTCTGCTGCCGATCTATAACAAACAAAAAAAAGCATTTTAAAATATTTCCATTTAGTTAATAGAGCCTCTTATGAGCTCATTGTATTATTTCTTCATTATATTCAGTCTTCATTATTAGAGCTCCTAATGGAGTTTCAGACTTTTCTGACGTATACAGGGTGTATCAGGTTTGACTACAAAAATTCTAACACGTGAAAATATGGCCAATTTGAACAAAAAAAGTTTATACAACATGGGGTCTAAACTCAACCCTTTTTAAGAAACCCTTTAAAGTTTTGACATTTTTTGACGAATATTTTAAATATAAAGAAAATTTCAATCATGAGATGAGAAAAAATTTAATAGAATCGTTGCAAAATGCTCATTTAGCCGCCTAAATTTACAAAGACAGATTTCCCAAAAAAACGGCACCCACCTGATGAAAGAACATTGTGCCTTTTTACAAGGATTGCATGATACGGGAAGTGCGAGTGTGCAAAATCTTGTTGATTTTAATGTTTTGAGAACCTTTTAACGCAAATTAATATTTTGATAATAAGGATTTGGCAAGTAGCTGAGTAAGTATTATTTAATTTTTCTCTTGAATGTTTAGTGCAAAATTGAGTGCAATTCACAACTTAATAAAACGGCACATTTTTATTTTTACTAGGAAACTGATAAAAATGCCAATTATTATATACATTATCTGAAAACCAATAACAAACCAAAACGTGAACAGGTGTAAATAAATAAACTCCTTGCAAAAAAAAAAAAAAAAACTTTTTAAATTTACCAGTTTTGTTTACATTTATATCCTGGCAGAGATAATATCTGTAAAATGTTGTCACGTTGTTAACTTTTTTCTAAATTTAAATTCTGCGATAACTCCGATAATACTAACAATTGTCCCATGGTTAATAAGATAGTTTTAGCTTGAAGTAAGCCATATTATCTCATGTTAAAATATTTGTAGTCATACCTGATACACCCTGTATATCTTATCCTTGTAACATCTCGCCTGCACCTCCCGGACTATCATCATGTTTTCTTGATAAACCATCCTCGGAAAGAAGGAATTCTGCTGTCGATCTACAACAAACAAAAAAAAATACTTTAAAATATTCACATTTAGCTAATAGAGCCTCTTATTGGCTCATTGGAATATTGTCTCTATCATTAGAGCTTCTAATGGGGTGTCAGACTTTTCTGGCTTATATATCTCATCCTTTTGATATTCCATCTGCGTTCTCTGGCAGATCATCAATCTTTTAGGGTTTTCGCGACCTTTTCGCACCAGGCATGTCCTTAATAACCTAACGATCGTTATCTAACACCTTTTTAAAGACGAAGGGCCCATGGTAATTTGGCTCAAGCTCTACTTTTACCATCATTCGAGCGCACTTTGCTCGCTGGACAAGAACTTTTTGTTCAACCCATTATTTTCCAGGTTTAGCATACCTTGCATCATGGTACAACTTTTGTACTTCCTGTTGATGCTCTATGTTTTCGGCTACTTAAGCTCGCACTTCCTTCAAGTCATGAGGCTCGTTTCCAGATACCTCATGAACTACACCACCTCGAACACTACTCCAGAAACCCGCAATCGAACCCCAGAACAGCCATCCGCACTCAAGAAATTTATTTCATTATTTATATGGGGATCTCTCAAATACAAATGACCACTCCAAAATACAATTGAATGCCTCCAAAACAATGCTAGAAAAAGCGCAGAAGGAGTCATTAATTGTCCTGAGTCTATACCTGAAAGAACCACGTAGGGACTTTTCCCGGTTGTGGAGTGAACAGTGGTGTTAATTCCCCATTGCACTAGACTGATACTTTCATTCCAGCGATCTTCATCTTCCACGGAAGCATTCATGGCGGCTCTGTTCATTCTTTCTACTTGCCCATTGGCCCGTGCAGTTGCAGTGGCACATAATACTCTTTTTTATTCCCAAGTCATCACAAAATCTAGAAAACTCCTTGCTGGTAAATGCGGTTCCACGATCACAAATGATACGCCTAGGCACACTAAACATGTTTGAACCAACGAGCGATCCTTGGAGCTAGGTCTTTCTTACCCGACGTGGTTCTTAGTGCACTACAGTCTGTTATAACTTTAAAATGTTTTCCTACAAGGTAGACCCTAAATTTTTGGAATTTACAGAAGAGCCACTTGGACTCTTAACAGTATTAGACATTCTAAAACTGCTTTTTATCCGACTTTCCGATGTGATCGGTACCAGACCTCCTGATTTTATTCTTATGAGACTTTCTGATATAATCATTTTCAGACTTTTTGATGTTATCGTTTACAAACTTTCTGGTTTTATCAGATTGAGTGCCACCGTCCAGTATACTGGGCAGCAGGGTTTCCTGTCAGGGCCCGCGTCCAGTAAACTGGACGCTACATTAATAGCATCTAAATTAGCTGTGAAAAATGCGGGATGTGGCAATAACTTGTTTTCCATCAATCGGGCCACAACAGAAGTTTAAAATTTCAGTTTTTGCTTAACTTTATCATTTCTTGATTAGGTTCAGTATTTATTGGAATATCGATTCGTTTTTATTATTTTTAGAAACTTTATTTTCGTTATATTTTGTCTTTTCCATATTATATCCAGAGTCTATTGGAATATCCTTGAGTTTCTAATATTTTCAGAATCATTCTCTTCGGTATTGACAATAAATATAAAGATTAATTGATATACAAGGTGGGGCACGAAAAACTTTCCACCTAGGTTTTCTCAGGTGTTAGGTGATTAATTAAAAATCGCTCGAATACGTCAATTTTTTTTTCTTGAGGGAAACAATTTATTGGTGTTTTCACCCCCTACCTGTGAACCTTTAAATGGGGGTGACAGGTACCCCAAAATTTCGAATGGAAAGGGGGGTCGAGTGAGACGTCATTTGATAGTTATTTTCATAAAGATTATATCCCCGAAGTTTTAAGTTGCTTCTATTTACCCTGTCGAAATGGCGGCTTGTCAAAGTTAGGAGAAATCAATGGAAAAATGCTGTGTGGTTTTTACCTGTTACCTACGCATGGGTGTAACAGATAAAAACTATACAGTTTAGATTATCGAAAAAAAGCATCTATCCTAACTTTGACATGCCGCCATTTCGGCAGGGTAAATATTAGCAACTTAAAACTTCGGGAATATAATCTTGATGAAAATAGCTACCAAATAACATATCACTCGACCCCTCTTTCCATTTGAAATTTTGGGGGTACCTGTTACCCCCACTTAAGGGTTGACAGGTAGGGGGTGAAAATACCAATAAAATGTGTCCCTCAAAAAACAAAAATTGACGTGTCTGAGCGATTTTTGATTAAACACCTAACACCTGAGAAACTCTGGGTGGGAAGTTTTTCGTGCCCCACCCTGTATGAATGCGTCCAGTATACTGGACTGGTGGGATATTTTAGTTAAGATTATTAAAATATCCCGACGTCCAGTAGAATGCATATTCACTTACAGCTGTCAAATTGACAGATATCTTACATTGGATGTCTAAACAATGTATCTGTACATATAGTAAATGAATTTGAAATACTATTATTTGCTTTTGGGCCCAGGGAGAAATTCAATCAATTTACCGTGGCACTCAACCTGTTATTCTTATCAGACTTTCTGATATAATTATTTTCAGACTTTTGATGTTATCGTTTTCAGACTTTCTGATATAATCGTTTCAGACTTTTCGATTTAGCGTCAACTAGTTCGCGTATCAGGTACCTTGTTCGCTTGTTTTGGTAGCAAAACAACTGCGACATTTATAAATTAAATTCATCAAAAGCAACTTTCTTTTGCTCTTGAGAAATATTAGCACCAATCGTTTCTTCCAAGTCTTTCAATTTGAATGGTGTTGAATTAGTTTGTTCAGAACAGGCAAAACCCCTAGCGATAACAGAATTTCGTCTAAACTCGATATATTTGTCAAAAATAATAATTACATATAACACGCTTGCATTATACCTTGTAATACAGCGAGGTATAACATGATACTTTTTTGGAACACATCTATACTGTAGATCTACAAAAACACCTTTTCCACCACTAACGACATGCTTAAGCGGAATGATAACGTTTTCTTTTGCTCGTAGTACAATTTTTACTTGGTAAGGTTTCAATTTTCGGCAAGTTTTCCCATCCATTTTTATTAAATAGTCGTACTTGAGACTCACCAACAACAACCACTGCATTTTTACCATGTATGAATGGCTGACCCACAATCAATGAAACCTTGAAACGCACTGAATTAGGGGTAGGTTTAGACAAAGAAATAATTAAAAAAAAAAAAAATTGTATCAATTCATAACCTGGGGTAGTGAAAATAGAAATCGCTAAAGTGCGTTTTCAGATATGCCCGGTGGTGTTCAGAGTTTGAGAGCGATGGGGGGTTCAAGTAAAGAATTTAAAATAATAATAATAATAATAATAATAATATGGTTCGAACACACCAAATAAGCGCCAGGAAGTAGCGCCTTCCAACCCTCCGTTAATTTGGAGATTACTATTTCAAAACCCAAAGAAAGAAAAATTTTACGTTTAATAATTAGTGTATAATTAAGGGTAGCAAGTTTCATACCCCCTTTACCTGCTAGCTGTCAAATTAATTAAAAAAAAAAAAGAGGAATGTAATCTGTAAACATTTAATCGTCGCCCAAGAAAACAGTAAACACAATTTAATCAAATAAATAATAAAAATATTAACGATTGTTGAATAATAATCATAAGTTATTATTGTCATGCACGAAAACTGACAATTAGTGAAAAATTCGGATAAATAATTCAATCACTCGAATCTAGCTAATTTATAATTTATAAATTTATAAGGCGCGGATACGCGAAGTGATCACGTGTCGTTTACACTATTATTATGCGCAGCTTATACCTACTAAAGAGGAATTAAACTATACGTGAATTAATACAACCAAATTGTGTTGTAAGGCGTCGAATTAACTGAAGGTTTTTGTATAAAATACTGCGTATTATATAAATTTATATAGGAATATGCGAAAATTATTAAGTTACGAAAAATAAATTATTTAATTAGGTAAGTAAATTTGGTTCAATCATACCAATCCACGAGCTGTAGTGGGGGTTGAGTTCCATTGGTCGGCAGTGAGGGTTAATAACCCTGCTCAGCAAATCAGCACCAAGAGGCAGTTTTAAGTAAGAAAAGCTCCAAGTACAGTCGTTATTGTGGTAGGCGATTGCGTCCACGCTAGCGGTGGGATTGACAGAGCCTTAGGATCTACGTATAGCGCGTAGTGGCAGCGCAAGACACAAGGAAGCACTTGGGGTAGTACTCCCGGGATAGCACCCTATAAAAATAGCACTGCTAGAAGCAAGCATAAGGAAGCATAATAAGGGGAATATTTACCTCGTCTAAATGGTGTTCGGAGGGCTAAAATCCTTTACTTTGCTACTCAAGTAATAGTGGGAGCAATTTCGTACGAATCCTGTAAAAATTCAGCTAATGTAGCTTCCAAAAGCAGACAAAAATATTAATAAAAGTTACCTCGAGAATGCAGTTTGCTGATTCAAATCCCTAAAGTTGGTAGAAAGGGCGTTGGCACATGATAAGGCGTGCAATTTTCGGCAACAGAATCCTCTTACAGAGATTTTGTGGAAAGTGCCAGGAAAATGACGAAAATACTAACGTAAGGTAAATCCAAATAGAGCACTTAACACAATTTAGCGTGAAATAATTCAAAATCCCCAAGGATGGGTTTGATAATTCCAAGAATTATTCACGATACTTGCTGAAAATGCAACCGATCGAAAGAATGGCCGAAAAGTGAGGGATGACTTACAAATCAATGCATGAATTGCCCTCAGGACACAATATGGTACAATCAAATTAGGCAGAATTAAATTTTAGGACAAATTCTATCTTCGTTTATCAGGTAGATAAGCAAAGGCTTTTGCTCTTTCTCATTCTAGCAGTGAGTAGATCAAATAGACAAAGGAACGAAGTCTATGGTACATGGTACGACGCCGCCAATAGGGAGAGAAGTACCAGTTTGCCAAAAGTAATAAAATAGGTCAAAATTAACCACAATTATTGTAAAACCTAGTACTGGCGAATAATAGTACCAAAAATAACGAGAGTAAATTTGGCAAGACGGTATAGAGAATCCAAACTGCAACGGATTTTGGATGTTGTCACGTAGTACCAAATTCTCGTCCCAAGGTAATCAGCAGGATAAGGAATGACGAACACCTACACGAGCTCGAACATCTACACGAATCTACGACATTACGACATAAAAATCATAACTAAAATAATCAAGGAGGGAATAGAGAATTAATAGCAAGAAAAGAAAATTAAGGAGTGCGAAAAAGAAATATATTAGAAAACACTCATAGAGAAGGATAATAATTCACGCGCAATCCGGCATCATAGCACTAAGTCGTACCGATCGCAGTACCGGTATTTATACCTTAGATTTTTTATATTAACTCGAGGAACATTTCAAAGCAATTTGTGAATTTTGCGTAGATACAATAAGCAAAGCTGCTGGTAATCTATTTTGGAACATAATTTCGTTTAGAAGAAAAGAAGAAATCTCATGGAAAACACGAAAAGTCAGCAATGAAAAATTAATAGAATTACGGAAAACGAATCAGGTAAGTAATTTTTTATAAATAAGACAAAGAAAAGATGCAAATAATTTTAGGTAAGAGATGCTGATTTTTCTCACACCTTTGGGCCTTATACGGAATTCCAACAGGCTTTGCACGACAGATTGGCTTATAGAATGACAGGAGAAATGCTTAACAACATAACATTAAAAGGGGAAATATCAAGAGAAGGTAAGTTAAGGTTACATAATTGATAATTGATAGAAGTTTATTTTTCAGGGGATTTATATACCAGTGGCGAAAAAGATTAATAAATCTGTTAACGAAGCTACCATAAACTGATAGAAGACCAATTTGATAATAACAACATCAATATACATTTTTTTTTCCAGTGATCTTATATTAGTTATTAAGTAAACAGCTTTAGAAACCAAACTAAGTCTTGTTAAAATAAATAAATAAAAGATCAATAGGTTTAGGTATTGTTTTTGATTCACTTAAATTTAATGACAGTTAGAATAGCAAAAGCATGAATACTTATTTCTGGTGATATCCACACCATGGCGAATGCATAAAGTAAAGTTCCTGATTTAATACCAAATTGCCTATTTAATCTAGGCAAGTTATGATTCCTTGTAATAACAAAAATGAAATGTTACCACCTTCTTGTACTCATTGGGAAATACAAATGCAGTAGGTAGTAAAGGCGAAGGCTAAATCAACTGTCAACTGTAGCAAAACTTTGGAGTCAACGTCAACAAAACCGACTTCGAAACCCCATAAACAATGGTTAGACGGATCTTGACAAAGGCCTATTTTTTCTACACCTGACTTTCTAATGGTTACTACACTACAGCCCAATTTACTTCGATAAAATCATGCATGCTTAATGTATTGCTTGAAAAAAATGAGCTCCTCCCCAGGTCCCATTCAATTTCATTTTCTACAAAACTTTTTTTGGTCCCGTGCACTTTGCCAATACGTATCATCTTTCACCGCAGTTAAAGCATTTCATAACCCCCGTTGTATCATGAGCGAATAAGCGGCTCCTCTGTTTACTGTTCAAGACATTTCGCAGATCAATTTTTGGAACAAATCTAGAAACTTTTTCTACATCCGTCGTTTTTCTAGAGTCCACAGCTAGTGCGAATAAATATTCTTCATAGATTACCTATGGTGTCTCGTACGTTCCTGCTCTAGCAGAATTTTGTACAGCAGTGTCATTTATTCCATCTAATAAACGACACAGCTTTTTTTCCTCTAATTTCGCAGACTCTTAGCAACTCCATTATCTCAATATAATAAGTCGTCATTGATGCATCAGGCTGTTTATGGCGATTTAACATTGTTTTTAAAGCTGTTGCAAAGTCAATGTTCTCAGGAAACCTTTTCCTAATCAAGGCTCTCCACTCTCCCCAGCTGTAGTTGTAGTTTGACAGACTATTATACCAACTTTGGTCATACCCGTCAAATGCAACTGCATGTGGTAAGTCGTTGTTACGTCATTCCATCCATTGATTTGTTTCAGTTTTTCAAATTTTCCAACCACTGACTCGCTGTTAACGATTTATTATCTAATACCTATCTGTCGAGAATTCAGGAATACAGTTAATCCGGTCAAAATACTACTAAAAATAGTCGTGAAGTTACAAAAATTCCCATAGAGCTGAAAATTGGTATGAATGTTCGGAACACCATTATAAATGAATGTTAAAAAGTCCCCATCGATCCCGTACCTGGAATTTTTTTTATTCAACGTCAAGGCCTATTCCACGGTCCTGTTTAATTTAAAACTATTGGAGAAAAAAAAATATAATTGGAAATGATGAAAGCTGTATAAATAAATAAAAATAATTTTTAGTGCCCTGAGGATGACCTAGTTTAGGTCGAAACGTCGATAAATACATATTTTTCAGCTGTTTTATTGACCTGAATCCACCTTCTTAAAAACTAATCAAATGAAAAGCATGTCAGGTCAAAAGGAAGAGGGTGAAACTGTAACTGTTGATCGTGGCATGAAGACATTAATCAATGCAAGTACTGAAAGAGCTGACGAATTTTTGGAATATCTGAAAAATAAGAAATCTGTGATGTGAAAATACATGTGCAGTGTGTGGGTATACTATCAAGTTCAAGTGTGGCTTGCTTGGTTATTCCAAAAAACTGTGGTTGGAAGTTGATCGACAGTCGACAATACATTGGAACCAGTTCAAACTTTATTCTCATCTGGACCGGAAAAACTGCTCAATACATTTTTTTTGCAATTGTAAAAGGGGATTTAGTGCTAAATACGGCTGCAAAAAAGTTGGGATTATTTTGGTCTCTTGCATGTACTAGTTGTCAAGGCCAGTCGTGCTCGAATGTTGAATCACCAACAGAAGAGGATTCGTATCATACCGAGGAGACATGTGATGCATCGCTATTGAGGCAATTAACTTGCCCCCAGCAAGAAAAACAAGAACAAGATGAAGAGGAAGCAGAAGTATTAGACGACTATGAATCTGACGAATAATTTTCCCCAATTTTTATGAAAATTACAACTTTTTCAACTTTTAGAATCGTTTCATCTCATAATCGGTGGGTTTTGGGAAAAAAAGTATTGAGACATTTTTTATAGATAAATATGATCTACAATCTTTGTCTGACCTAATTTTATGAAATGATAAAACTTACCGTTTTGCTGAAAAACGGGAAAAACCTATTATTGAGACCATTGACCTTGAATAAAAAAAATTCCAGGTACGGGATCGATGGGGACTTTTTAGCGTTTATTTATAATGGTGTTCCGAACATTCATACCAATTTTCAGCTCTATGGGAATTTTTGTACCCTTGTATGTTTAAATTGACCGGAATAAGTCGCTTTTTACAACAAGTTTCATTCCACTTTGACGATTTAATTCGGCATTTTCCCTGGACAGCTTGTCAATCACTTGCTCTAGTCTAATTATTTTGCCATTTGGAGAATCTAATGGGGTGATCTTTCATCAGAATGATATTTGCTCCCTTTTTTCTTTTCTATACCTTGCATCATCTGATGAGGAACTCTATTCTATATGTATAAAAGCAATCCAATAAAAAACTGCAAACTAACAAACAACTTTTGTTTGTGGCGTAACTTTCACTATGACTAAAAAAATAACACTGTTACGGGTTGAAATTTTCCGTCCAAACTAATATTTTTGAACTTTCCTCATCTTAAATTCAGTAAATTTATCAAAGTTTCTTTTTTTCGAAAGTTCAATTCTTTTTATAATTTCAGGGTCCGCATTTTAAATAATTCAATAACATATTAACTCCCTATTGTCAGTAGTAATAAAGGTCAAAATCGAGCAAATTCTCTTTCGGAATGCATCTATGGAATGTTGAAATTTTTATTGTTTTTTTTTTAGATCAAGTTTCAATTTAATATGTGGTAATAGTTCACCAGTCGAGTGATGTTGAGCAATAACAATGATCAGATATTGGATAAGATAATTAACTTAAATCTGACTGTGCGCGAAAATTCTAAAAGTAAAAATTCCTCTCCTTTCTCAAAATTCTATATTCTCCTTCATGGTACAGAACTACCAAAAAAGTGACAGATTGTAAGTGAGCAGAGAAGAAGCACGTTGCTTTTGGACTTTTCTCTGGGCATTTTTGCCAATTTCCTCACAAATTTGTGATGAATTAGAGATGAACAGAAAATCGCGAACTGCTAAAAATTCACTGCGAATGAAAAGTCGCAATCGCAATCTGCCAACTATTTTAAAATAAACTGCCAAATGCGAATATTGCATATTGCGAACAGCTGACGTGAGCTCTTGGAACTTCACACGCCGAACAGAGACAGAGCCATATCGAATAGTGAATGTAGCGAATTGCTGCGTTCACTGTTCACTATCACTTCGATGCTAGCTAGACCGCGTTCGCATGAACGTTCATTGATGGTTCGCATCGTCTCGTCGCTAATCGCCATACGCCGCATCCTGCGTGCAAGCAAGGCATTTATTCCGTGAAGGGCGAAATTGTTTTTACTTAGCGCATTTATTTACTATAAGTTTTTTTTAAAAAAAACCTTGCTTCGTTTTATTTATTTAATTTTTAATAATTTATAGGATGGCATCATTCGTAGTAATCACCTAAAAACTACTCTACATCATAAACCAGAAGTAATCACATAGCATATTTACCGTGAACCTATCATACACAACAACAAACAACATACCTACTAACGTCGCAATCGCAAAACGGCGTATGGAGACAAAAGCAGCATGACGTCATTCGCAGTTTTCATTCGCAGTTTATATTCACAGTGAATAAAAAATCGCATTCACAGTTATAACTGCGAATGACTACTTAGCTCATCTCTATGATGAATCATTTCCCGGAAGGTAACTATTACTGTTAAATAGTGCCTTAGCAAGTTGCTGATTTTTAAAGTGGAAAATTTTGATTTCAACACCAAGTTTCATACATACGATCTCGATGTGTCCTTAAGAAGAATAAAAGGGGCCAATATCCATTGGTAAGTGTCTTTTTATTCATTCAATTTGCCATGCTCAATTTCTATTTACCAAGATTACCCATAAAATATGAATTAATAGCCTACCCTCTTTGTCAACATCATTGAATAAGTTCGTATGGTTTTAATCCTTTTTCTTCCTGTGGGGTCCTGTTCTGGTCCTGTAACAAAGACCCTCACAAGCTGTTGTTGGTATTGACATTGGATGTTGATAGTCAAGGCCATATAGAATACCCAATCCGCCCTATGTAATAGAAGTCTGCCTGATTCTTAGATGTTCGAGAAATAAAGACTTACTGGAGCATCTGAAGTTATAGGAGCAGGTTTGCTGTGTCGTGTTTGTTTGGGAACCATTTATGTCTACTCAGTACTCTCTACCATTATATTTTTATTTGCCGACCTCTGAAATACACTTTTATAAGTTTGGTCACCATTGACTATTATATAGTGCCCTAATTAATGACCCCCCTTAATTGAACCAACCAAAAGTGCGTTGTCTGTACCTTCCCCTCTAGCTAAGGCATTAGTTTATTTATAATTTATTTATTTTTAGTAGTAGTTAGTATTATTATTTAAGATTTTTAGGTGTGTATTTGGTTCATGCACTTTGTAAAATGTAAACTGGGATTAAACGGCCCTGTTTGCGAAGGTAATTATCGATGGATTGTTAATTAATAACTAAATATATCTACTGTGCCTACTGTAAGTATTTTTTGAGGGTTCACATTGTTTCACGTTGACTTACAAATACCACCCCTTTGGCTGGAATATTAAGGTTACACCATTTAATTTACGCTACCCTACTACTTCAACTAAGTAGTACTTACTTATTTTAGTTTCTTATTGATTATGTGATATATTTATGGCCAATTTTATCACGGCCTAATTTAATGTAGCTAATGGATTTGAAGCGCTCTCATTTCATTTTATTCTGTGATACCCATTTAGGTTTTTGCAGTGCTTCCAATTAGGATTGAGTGTTTCCTGTTTTGGTTTATGATCGGTAGCTTCGTTTGACTGCCAGGGAAGTAAAACAGGTGGAGCCTTTTCGAGTTTACCCACCCCACTCTCCGCTGTGAGATAGTTAGTCGGTCACCCTAAAAACGAAGCTCCATTTGCTCGATATTGGTCATTGGAGTACCTCAGCCACCTTTTTGTGTATTAATAAATTAGTTTACCCATCCAGTGGTTAATCTAATAACACTAATAATATTTATGCACAACGAAAACACTTTGAACAAAGAAATTTTCTTTATTGCGCAACTTTCACGCTTCCACACAAAGAAGAGAAAATACAAAACTCGTGAATTACACCTCACACCTGCACTGTAAGCTATTTTCTTCAGGCGCACAAATCTTTATAATAGGACTCGATTTTATTTAAATATTATAATTATATTTGCGACAAAGAAAAACAATATCGGTATTTCCGAATCGACTGATCACCACAAGCAGATCAGGGCCGGTATTCTCGTTCTCCAAAAACGCTCACCGCTTTTCAGTCGCTCGGCACTTTCAATGTAAATTTGCATTTAAAGTGTCGAGCGACTAGAAAGCGGTGAGCGTTTTTGAGAACCAGAATACCGGCCCAGGACTGACTCATCCTTTTCTTGCTGATAACACCCAACCCTATTCGCTTCTTCATCCGGCATTTTTTGTTAGGTAGGTGCAAGTAAATATTCTTCACATAGAAAAAAAGAAACAAGAAATTGTATGTAGCATAGAAGTTCGGAAAGTTTTTCTTCTCCATTATCTAGTTGATTTTATGAAATTGTCTGAAACAGAAAAACAATTTTCAAGCATCCCTTCTCTCGTAACCAAAAACGTCTAAAAAATAGTTTAATTTGTATACCTCAAACCATGTTCAGATACAAGCGCCGTTGAAAAGTTTATATAACTTCCTCCAAAAACTCGCGCGCCATCCCTTTTAGATAAACACAGTTATTATTCAACATTTCCCCATTTATAAACAGAGAGGCGTCTCCCCAAAAAATAATACCCCCAAGTTTACACATAATAAAAGTTTTTTAGGAAAAACAAACTTCTGTATGGATAGCCCTGATAATATATTATTTTATTTTTTATAAGAAAGTGTTGTTTGAAAACCTTAGTAGAAGGGCACCCATTTTTTTGTAAAAGGATAATTTTCAAGTTGCTTGGAAAACGAATTGGTATGATGGATATTAATTTGCGATTCAGGAGAAATGAATAATTTCACAAACAAACAATAATAAATTACTTGAAAAATCAATATTTTTCTTTTGCATCAGCTTCAGTTTGGAGTAGACGAGATTTTCCTCTTATGCAATTGCTTGAAATGGATGATTATCTCATTATCGCAGATAGTGATTTGGAAAATTCTTATCAGAGCAATGAAAATGGTTAAGCCAAGTTAATTGAGAACGAATACGTATTGTAATTATGATGGGTGGAAAAACATTGAATGTTGGCTGTTCCTTTTCCAGATCGTTTAGTTAATATTTTACTTTCTCATATGCTACTTATATATTCGAGCAAAAAAACTACGGTCATGAGATTTAACCGTCTACGCAGACTGGCTAGCTTATGCATCTCAGAATGATTCCAATACTCGCCTTCGGCTCGTGTTTGAATTTTCATTCTCGTGAATAATAGCTATTATTTGCGAGTAGAAGTCTATACTTTCTCTTCGAACATTTTGAAAGAAAATCATCAGTTTTTGTAAGAAATAGCGATCATCAAAAGTCTTATTTTTTTTATAGCGAAAGTTTCGTGATCTGACAGTAGACGTCAGTCGTGTTTTGTTTGTATTGTCTCGTTGCGGCCCGTGTATTCCGAAAATACGGAAATTTGATTGGTCGATATAGGCCGTGGATTCCGGTTTGGAATCCACGGAGCGTGTAGAATTCGTATCATTAATCAGTTTAATATAGTCATATTCACGATAGAGTTTAAATTTTGACCGTTATTTCCACCAGTCGAAAAAAAATAAAATCCCCAGAAATCCCCAAATCTCTTCTTTTTTCCGCTGTTTCCTGGCAACTACCAAATATTGATACATGACATTTCGATTTGACATATAAAAATATCCAGATTCGGATCTTTGAATTTTGTATTTGTAAATTCGGATTTTTGTGTGAAATTGTTTCAGTTTTTTGCCGTTTTCTGCATTATTATTCTATTATATTCACAATCGGTTCTTCATGTAGTGTTTTGTGCCTTTGTGTTTCGGTGCTGCGTTTAAAACCTAGTTTTCGTTTGGATGTTTGTATTCAAGTGTTTACGCTTTTTATAACTGTTTACTTTGAAATCTTTAAGACTTTTATCTGGTTTATTTTAACGTCTTCAGGTGAGTTAAACCTAATACTCACACAATATTGCGATTTTAAGTGCCGATTTTGCTATTAGCGATGACAGAAATGACAGACCATTGTCCCAGGGTTCTGGAGACTTTGCCCTGTTCCAGCGTCTCAGAAAATACGGTAAAATTAGCAATTTTAAATTACCATTGCCATAATTAATTTCCAATAATTTTTAGGTAACAGCAATAAACCTTGGAGATCCTTTTTTTGAAGACAAATCACTTTTTTCTTCAAGCCAGAGGGAAAGTGACAAGGTAGTCTTTAAATTTATAGGCCGAGAGCCGAAAGGGTTTTTGCCTGTATCATAGGCCCTGCGCCAAGGCTTTGGGGGCTGATAGACAACGTTATTCCCCGCTTTGAATTATCGGTATGGCACCCCTAAAGTGGAGCTTTTAGGTGGGGTGACCTGTAATTAATATCCATGCCCCTGGATCATAGGCCTTGTTTTATGTCGTGAAGGTCGCCAAAGTTCGCGAACTCAATATATGCCAATATGGCGTCGCTTAAGGTCCGCCATACTTACCGAAATGTGCAATTTTTCCACCGTGGATAAAGATCATGGGCCCAACGATGTTGTTTTGTGATCTTTGTTAACAATTAACTGCAGAACAAATATTTCAAAACGCCATACCCTTGGGGCGTCACCAAGTGGCCGCCATATTAGGGCAAACATGTCATTTTTAGCAATGAGCATGTATATGGCGGCCACTTGGTGACGCCCCAGGAGTATGGCATTTTGAAATATTTGTTCTGCAGTTAATTGTTAACAAAGATCACAAAAGAACATCGTGGGGCCCATGATCCATATCCATGGTGGAAAAATTGCACGTTTCGGTAAGTATGGCGAGCCTTAAGTGACGCCATATTGGTATGGCATATTGAGTTCGCGGACTTTGGCGACCTCCTTGATGACATAAAACAAGAATCAGATTGGGGCCCATAATATAGGGGCATGTATATCAATTACACGTTTGAAAATTCACCCCTCCTAAAAGCTACACTTTAGGAGTGCTATACCGGGAAGCATTTTTGTATCGAGCGCCCAGTATACCGCATTCGGGTAACGTCGTATTAACCGAGGCCTGTCTCATAACGAGCGTCTGATTTCCCGATCGATTGTCAAGCTACCGTACGCTTGATACTAGTCTTCTGCGAAATTATGGATCGGCGTCCAACAATTCAGTTTTTTTTTTTTTTTAATTGTTTATCATTTATTATGCACTGGCCAGAAAATTATATGAACCACATTGTCGATTCCAGCGAAATACGAACTAATTTCAAGACTAAGCAGGAAGTCGAGGTAAGGGAATAAGTAAGAGCAAAATTATGTTTTATCTACATAACCTTACCATGAATAGAATACCATGGCGAGATAGAATAGGCCACTTTCACGTTTTTTCGAAAACATTTTTGAATTATTGTGTTAGCCATTCTTCCAATGACATTATCATCTGTATACTTTTTTCTCCAAAAAAAAAAACGCCTATTTTTTGAAATATGTTAGAACGATTTAAAAATCGAATTTTTAAAGCAGGTAAAAATTAACAAGATTTTTGCTATTTACTTAGGGATTTGTATACCTGCAATCGTTATTTGACAAATGCGGAGATTAGATTCAGGCAGATGTAAATAATTATTTATGATGCTGTCTCTAAGTAACAAAACTAACCAAAACTAACCCAAATTGGAGCTGAGCAAAAGGTTAAGGTAAGGACAGCCTTAGGGTTAGTTTGGGATAGTTTGTTAGAGACAGCATCAAATAACTAGGCAAATAGCAAAATCTTATTAATCTTTAAGTTTTTTGCTACTTTCCATTCCACTTAGTGAACTACTAGAATTAAAATTGCTTTACGATTAGACTACCAGAACCAAAATTAAACTAATACATATTATCAAGTAGCTTGATGGTGAGGAGCCAGGAAAACTCAAAAAGATATTCGAGACTGTAGGCGCGAGTCGCGAGTATCGAGCATACGGTAGTCCGAGTGATTTTCGTACTACCGTGCGCTTGATACGTGCCGAGGTCGGGTACCCCGAATGCGGGTTGCTGGACGCTCGATACAAAAATGCTACCGGGAATTCAAAGTGGGGAATAACGTTGTCTATCAGCCCCCAAGCCTTGGCGTGGGGCCTATGATACATGCAAAAACCCTCTCGGCTCTCGGTCTGTTAATAAATATAAGCAAATAGTCCTTTTGTAGAGACCAATAGTTTATGGGAACCCTGTGGCCCAGAAATTTATACAGCTTGTGTACAACCATTTCATGGTGTCACATGAAAATCAAAATCCCATAACTGTAAGTTAATAACCATAAAATTATCGTTGATTGATCATAGGAACTTTTTCGTCTTAATATCAGTAAATGTAGTTACAAGTTTTGGAAGGGGATATTTTCGAAGCGAGTGGCTTTTTTTAATTTTTAATAAATAAATTGTAATTTACTGTTTCATTGCCCTTCTAGGAGACAGCTAAGGTTTTAAAACTGAGTCACACCACTGTCTATATATATAAGGATGGTCCAGTTGACTCTGAAATTACCCCTGTCACACGGAAGCGTAAGAAGTTGCCGACAACTGATTCAAGGGAAAGCGTCAAACAGAGCATTCGATCAGAAATATACCAAATTTATACCGAGAGTAAGTTGATGTTCTACTTTGAACATAGAATTGTTTCAATGTTACTTCATATTAACATTACCAGATTCAAAAAGAATACACCTGATAACATTGGAACTTCTCAGATCAAATTAAACTGTTTTTCATAATTTAATACTGTTTTTTATTTCAGGTCAACACAAATTAAGATGCTGCTGCTAGGATTTCTTTCATTCTATAATTTCATGACATTTCCCAGAACCATTGTTTTCTCGATCTTCAATATAACTGAATTATTGGAGTTTTTCATAAGGATAAGTATCCATATTCCCCTCTGACGTACACAGCTTTTAGAAACTTGCAAAGCTTCTGTACCTGCATGATTCATCTTGTGTGTAGGGTTTATTGTTGTTAAGATGATTAGCATTTTGTGTTGTCATATTTCCTAGTGGTATTTGATATCTCTAAGCATGGTTATTTCTAATTAAACTTCCTATTCAATGTATCATCTAATATTATGCATGTTTAAATTATTTAAAGGCGTAATGTGCCATCTGCAGGTGGCCGATGCCCAAGTTCGAATTCTTGGTTAAACCCTATAGGGGGGTGGACGTCAAAAGTCTGCCGCCCACGTCCCTGTCACTTTTCCTTTTTTGTATAATTTAGCAGTTTTTGTAATCTCACAGGTAATCGATTAATTGGTAGTTGAATTCTATTATGCACGTCTACTTGTGTCCGTTGTCTCTTGTAAGTGATGTATATACCTGCGACCAAGCAGCACTGGAGATGGCTCAGGGCCGAAAGCGCTCTGCGGATTTTCTTAATAAACTATTGCACAGAAAACATACCCCTCTCTTCTGCAATAGTTTTTGGTCAACTATTTTTCATAATTCAATTACATGGAAAGGCTGATGTGACTATGTATATTTTATTTATAAAATGTAACTACTACAATATTTAAACAACCTTTTTTCGTTTTTAGAATTGCATGTTACAATGTTACCCTTAAAACTGTAAGTGATCGGTTGAAAGAAAGGGAAATTTATCACGGTTTCCAGTCAAGTTTAGGCAGAATTTTTTCCACAATTGGATTTACCTATAGAAAGGATGATCCAAGAAGAGCCCTAATGGAAAAGCCTGAGGTGAGCCATCTGAGAAGAGTTTTCCTGAAGTCCTATATGGACAACGAAGCCTTAGGTCCTGCTAAGCTTCCATATGTGTTTCTTGATGAAACATGGATTTTTTCAAATGGATCCTTAAGGAAGTCTTGGCAGGATGAGGATACTCGTTCCGTGAAAAAAATCAAGGGTGATGGTAACAGGTATGACACTGTCAGATGAGTAAGTTTAAGAAAAAAAATACGTTTTATTTTTGTAAGCTAAAAAAGATGCAATCAAGTTAATAATATTATTTTCAAGGGAATTCCTAAGAGACTTATGTTATTATTTAACTAGAATAATGCAACATTGTGTTTCAGATTCATAATTTTACATGCGGGAGGACAAGATGGTTTTATCGATGGTTCCAGCCTGATTTTCAAATCAAAAACTAATTCAGAGGACTACCATGGGGAGTTGAACAGCGAAAATTTTGAAAATTGGTTGCGAAATGTTCTTCTTCCCAAATTAGCGGAACCATCTATTATCATCTTGGATAATGCGTCCTATCATAGCAGGCTACTTGAAAAGTGGCCTGTTATGAGCTGGAAGAAAGACGAGATGCAGAGGTGGTTGGAGGCAAAGGCTATCCCTTTTGACCCTGCGTCCACAAAAGCAAGCTTGTGGAACATCATCCGACAAGTCCTCAAGACCAAGAAATCCTTTGTTGTGGACAATATCATTATGGAAGCGGGTCACCAGGTTTTGCGCTTACCTCCATACCATTGTCAATTCAATGCGATTGAAATGGTATGGAGTCAAGCTAAACGGTATTATGACCAGCTGATCCTTGAGCAAAAAGATGTGTTAGGGACATGGCAGAAGGCGCTGGATAATGTGTCCAAAGACCAATGGGTACATTATGTAAAACACACGCATGAGGTAATTAGGGCCGCATATGACAAGGAAAAAAATATAATAATTCCTGTGAGCAAAGTGCAGCCCCTAATTATAAACTTCGACTCTGACTCGACTAGTGATAGTGAATAGTACAAACCCTGGTATAATTTTCTCATTATTCACCTATTCAATTTATCCATTGACTCGTTTTATTCCAGGAACTGCCTCGTTTATCATTTATAGAAATTAAGATTGTTCCTGTTCTATGCCTTTTGAAAGAAAAGCCACACAAACCCTGGTAAAATTCTCTCATTACTTATTTAATTTATCCATTGACTCGTTTTGTTCCAGAAATTGTTTCGCTCATCATTATTTATAGAAATTAAGATTGTTCCTGTTCTATGCCTTTTGAAAGAAAACCCCACAAACCCTGGTATAATTTTCTCATTACTTATTTAATTTATCCATTGACTCGTTTTGTTTCAGAAATGGCTTCGTTTATCATTTATAGAAATTAAGATTGTTAATATTCTATGCCGTTTGAAAGAAAAGCCCCACAAACCCTGATATAATTTTCCATTATTCAATTAATAATCATTAATTCGTTTTATTTCAGAAATTTTCACGTTTATTTTTAGAAATTAAGATATCTTAATCGTACTTATTTTTGAAGCTTTTTTGCCAACCTCAGGAGAATTCTGGATGCATGGAATGCTTCTGTTTCTGGTTGACACGTTTCTATATCATTGAAACAAGACCTAAAATAATCAATGTTCATAATTAAAGTTTAAAAATAATAAATTTGTTTTATTTCCAAAGCCACGTGTTCCTTATAACCTGTCTAATTGATTTTTTGTTCTTGAAAGGAAATGCCGAAAATTACATAGAATTAATTGATGTTTATTATTAGGTACTATGCAGGATTTTAATAACTAAACTTCCCCTAAAGAAATTGATACCTAATAAATTTTCATTCTGAAATGTAAATCAATTTTCTAAATACGGCCCTGTCGTTTATCCCACCTCGGAATCGAAGCGCTAACAAATGCTGGCAACCTACAGAAAAAAATTACTAGGATTGTCAAAGTGAACTGTCAACTTTTTTTTATATCGTGAATTTGACTTTATCAAGCAAGAATGAATGTATTATTTAATGATCGAAGAGAAAAGCATTTTAACTCTATTACGGCCAATTTCATAATCAACTTAAAGTAAACTTTAAATTTAAAGCTCCATGTGAAGTTGAAAAATCCTATCCTAAAAGTCTATTTAGCTAAAGTAACTTTTAATTCTCTATTATGAAATTGGCCGTTATAGTCTCACATATTTTATACTCTATGTAACATAGAAATGTCACTAAATTATATAGTGACCTCGAAGTTATTGCCAATTGCAGTTTGCAAGAAATTAAAATTCGTTTTAAGCTCAGAGCGCATTTTCTCTTTTGTTTAACCCTAATTAAAAAGAGATAGAATGCTGTCGGATCATATTACCGAATCTGCCGATAAAATGGGATTTAGGTTGGCACTCGTGTGTAATGTTGTGTGAGTCAGGGATTGATAGCTGTAATATAATTTAAATATAATTGCTATAAAATTGGTATAAGTGATTCTTTTCAATTTAATAATAAAAATGTAAAGTGGAAAAATAACAAACTTTCCTAGACATGGTATGTCAAAGTAAAACGAAGTTGATGCGGCAACATTGCGACATGCTACCGTCATAAATTTTGATGACGTGCATCCATTATTTTATTAATTTCCCTATTAGTCCAAGAGCCCAGAGCCGCCAGACACAACTTATTTTCTAAAGGACAGAATATGTGGGATTGAGTAGCACTTATATGTACTATCTTAAAAAGTACTTTAACTTTTTTTCTAACGCTTGATTTTTATACATTTTATTGGGGAGACTATTTCATAACTACGTGTGCTCAGCCAGACCAATCGCATCGGCCAAATATCCCCCCAGACGCAATAATAGTTTTTCCGTGAGTGTGAGCGCGAGGATACTATGCATGCGTTTGAGAGTGAGCGAGATATCTATTATCCCCTCTTAAACTTACAGTCTACTCCAGGCAAGAGTAGAAATGGGATTCGGTTTTTCCCATAATGGGAAAAACCGTTATTTACAAATAACAGTCAACTGGCCGTCTATCCAACTTAGCGAGTATACATACGTTCATAGTACCTATAAGTGCTACTCAATCCCACATATTCTGTCCTTTAGAAAATAAGTTGTGTCTGGCGGCTCTGGGCTCTTGGACTATATACAAAAACATGTCTCTCCACCGGAGACCATGATTATTCAATTTACTTGAACACGAAGTATATCTTCTTCACATTGCGAGCCTATCTGTGAAAATAATGTTAATTTTGAAGCGCTGTGCAGCCCGGAGTTCAAAATCGGTGTAGCTTCAAGTGAAAGCAATCTCTATGACCGTTTCTATTGTGTAAATTTGAGTTGCACGTTTGATCAAAGCCACGACACGCATAAATTTTGCCAAAAATTGTATTTTCCTGTTTTCTTGGATCTTATGCCAAGATCTGAGTACCTACAACTCCTAACTAAAATTTTATTTTGTTTTCATGTTTTCACTCGAAAAGTTGGCAATAAGGAAAATGCCTGGAAGACCTTAGAAGGATGAGAAATTTTACTTGGTTTTTTATTTCCAGGCATCCAAATTGTTTGCCCCGAATGGACACTTTTGGTCCTGCAAATAAGTCTTTTAACCTAAAATTCTGCCATCTATACACCTGAAACCACGTCCACAATAAAAACTCAAATCCCCTGAAACCAGCAAAAAAATCGATCGCACACGGGGCAACACATAACTCTTCAACCCTCTAATTGGCCGAATCGTTCTGCCACCAGATGGCGCCACCCGTATGAATTGTTTCCCGAAATAATGAAGCTCCCGATAAATTATCTTACTGTTTTTCTCCCGCGTGCAGGCGGGAAAAATTGGAGCTGACTCAGCGCAAGAATTGGCGGTTATAAATTTTATTTTAACGTTTATGCGGTCGACGGCCATTAGCGCGAATTCGGTTAGTCAAAAGGGTTTTATTTTTCATTCGGGAGAATAAAAAGATTAGTGGCGATTCGGTACTGTGATTCTCTAATGCCAATGACCAGAAATTGAAAATTTGCTTTCATATATTAATAAAAAATTAAAATTTACCTACTAAAAAATGAAATTCTAGTTTCAACGTTTTCCAACACAAACTTTACTATTATTCCACTTTTATTCATGAGTCTTTGCTGTTTCTCTTCATTGTATCAAGTTTCAAAATGTCTTTAGTTTTACTTTGCACAATCCTAAATTGAATATGTATGGGGACTAGATGGGGTCCCGTAAAAACTTTCTACAATTTTGAGTTTTAGTAGTTTTTGTTTAGGAAAATACCTATCTCTTCAAGAACTGTCATCACGATTTTAAATAATAAAGCCATATAAATTAATGAGAAAGCGAGGAGAGATATCTACGGAGGTAGAAGCAAGTCAGCGGCCAGAAACTACAGAAGCTATGGTAGAATGAACTTCTTAGTCAGCTCTATTGGGATACGGATGCCTGAGAAAGTTTATCACGCAAGAGACTGGAAGCAAACAGATAAATGCACCTGCTGCGATGTAACGATCAGAAATAATTACTAGAAATGCATAATTCTCGTAACAAAATTTCATTGAAAAATAATTTCAAAATTATTCGGAATCAAAACTATGTACAGGGTGATCTATCATAAATGTCGCCCCCTAGTAACTTTTTCATTTGACGTTTTCAACAGAAGTGTCAAATATGAAAGTTTTGAGAAATGGTCAAAAGTTTTTAGCGAAGTCAGTTTTAAAAACATACAGGATTACATTTTTTTAAATGAAAGACCATGTATTTTTTAGTCCTCTTCAAAATACACGGTTTGATAGGTTTATCTCTAGGTTTATTTCCAATAGTTAGTTATAGGGGAAAACGCTAAAATCCTTTCCTAGGTGTCTCATGTTTGTTTTTTATAAATAATAATAATAACTTAGAAATCTGGATTTATTATAATATTTCACCTTGTATAATAACTGTTTATGAGAAAATTTCTCCAAAGAAAATGGTATATTTTTTCTTTTTTCAAGATGAAACCTTGGAGGAGGTTTTCATTTTTTTCCCTATAACTATTGAAGATAGACATGTCAAACTGTATATCGTTGAAATCAGGTTAACGGGGACTAACAAATAAGCGCACAATATACAGGGCATTCCGTTTAAATTAATATAACTCCGCACTGCTGCACATTTTTGACGCACCCTGTATGCCTAAAACTGACTTAGTTAAAAACTTTCGACAATTTCCTAAACCTTTTTTATCTGACGCTTTAGTCAAAAATGTCAAATAAAAAAGTTAGGAGGGGGTGACATTTATAATAGATCACCCTGTACAATTCAAAGTAGCAGTAACATTGCACCTAACCTTCTGGATCGAAGATCTAAATACCTACCATAAAAATGTATACCAAAATCAAATAAAAATATTCCTCATTATTCCAAGATACATCTCATTAACAAAGTTAATGAAAAATACATACATACAGAGTGAGTTTGAAGTAGGTATAAAACGTCTCAATTATTTCGCAACTTTGACAGGCTGTAAAACCTAAACGGTAAATTTTACAGCAAACCCGATTTCACATTCTCGTCTGTAGGTTTTCATCATGGGCGCCCGGAGGGGGGGGGGGGCAGGGGGGCATCTCTAAGAATAACTGTTCAAGTCTCGTTATTCTACGATAAACCATCGCTGAGATATACCGCTTTAAGGTGTGTGTGACGTCATGAGAGCTTCGTCCAGCCGCGCTCCGCATTGTTAATTTGATTGTTCCCGGCACGCGAGAATGGTTTTTGGTTAGATTATTGCAGGTGACACAGGAAAAACATATGTAAATTCAATTTCCTTCACTTTCTCGTGCGTCGCTTGAGCTTTCGTGACGTCATAGGGTGAGATGCGGTACCTCCGATATTATTTGTCATAGAGGGGTGCGGTTTTCACTGTTATTCTTAGATTTTTTTCTCTTTTTTTTGGGATGAAGTTGTTTTTTTGGCGCACACCCCCTTTAAAGTGAATCACACAGAATTTTTTTATCTGCTGAAGCTGAGGATTTTTTAAATTTATTTAATTACATCTCACATTGCATTGTGTGTTTATTTAGATATTTGAATTAAGTTGATGGTTGAAGCATAGCTAAAGCTAAGAGTGAAGTGAGAGGTAAGTAATTATTTAAGATGAAGTAAATTCATCTAATCAAATAAAAGAAGTTATTAATAGGTTTGGGAGAGACTCAAGAAGAATGCAATTTGCATTTACCTAGTCGGAAAAATGTATTTTTTTTAATTTGAAATATTTCATTTACGTTGTGTTGTTTTAGTTTTGATTACAATTTAAAAAAAAAAAAATCCCACTAGGAAAAGTAATTTGTGCACCTATCATTCCTATCAAAAGATACAGAGAATTAACTTATTTTCCCGTCCGAAATAAAAGTATTTCCAAATTGTTTTATTTTTTAATGTTTATTATATTAGTTACAATTAGCAAAATTTGGGTGTGGCCCAAAAAAAAAATTCCGCCTGCGGTGCGCTTTCCACGATTCCCCCAAGAGCAGTTTATTTGCCCCCCCCCCCCCCCTGTGACAAATTCTGCGGGCGCCGTTGGTTTTCATAAGCTATTATTTGACACCAACTTAGAATTTAATCCATGAATAAAAAGTCCGGTTAAATTTAATCTCCGGTTAAATTTAATCTCCGGTTAAATTTAATCTCCGGTTTAATTCATAGTTGGTGTCAAATGATAGCTTATGAAAAGCTATAGACGAGAATGTAAATGTAAAATCGTTTTTGCTGTAAAATTAGCCATTTAGGTTTCGCAGCCTGTCAAAGTTGCAAAAATTTTAATTTTCAACTGTCAATATTTCCGAAACAGTCGAAGATAGGTATATGACATTGTACATGAAATATGTCTAAAATTTTCCGCAGAATCCATAAATGTCATAATATAAAGGGGGATCCATTTGAAAAAACAAAGTTTCTGATATTTCCCCAAAAACGAAAGATCTGACATCCATGTAAATAGTTCCATATTATCGGCCATATTACAATAGTCTTCCAAACCAAAATTCATAAAAATTGTGCAGGCCGTTTCCAAGAAAATTGAGACGTTCCATACTTTAAACTCACTCTGTATATACTTAAACGAATAATATAAAAATGGACAAGCGATAAAATTAAACTAAAATTCAAAAAATAGGTCACAAAATAAAAGTCAACGTATAAAGAATTTATAACTGAATTAGAACATACAAACACACACAAAAAAAAAATAAAAAACAGAAACTTTAGAATAAAAAAGCGACCAGGCTAAGAACAAGAACAGTCAAAACACGTTAAGTCACATCGTTAAAGAACTCGTTCAAACTGTTCTATTAGGCTTTACCCGTCAGAATTTTTTTTACCACTATACGTCTTTTTTCAGTGCTGAGTTTTCTCATCTTTAAAGGAAGTTTATTAAATAGTGGGGGATAGGCAACCAGAGCATGTAATTTTGTCGCGTACTCTATTGACTTCTTAGCTCCAATTTGAACTTATACTTTCTAAAGAGTAAACAGACCATTTCCAGAATAAAAATACAACACAAAGTTAGAATACCGAATATGCATCTAAGCTCTTCTGCATTAGTAGGAGCATGATAGTTCGGCGGAGATAGACGTGTAGTAAAATGGGCAAGTTTTTAAGTGAAATTTTGGGCTTGAAACTGATGTAAAAATAGTGGAACTTCAACATAAATAGTGTCTAAAAGTGCCCTGAAAATTTTGGAAATACTTTTTAAAAAATCAATCATCCCTTGATCCCAGAAAAACAGGTATGGCTTTATATCGCTAATACATACAGACAAAAATGGTCTAACATACCAGTTAGGACGACCCTACCCAAATAATTAGGTAGTACCGAGAACCGCTAAACAAAGTACTCAATCGAAGATTTATTCTTTATACTGCAAAAAAGTGAATAGGTAGGTACCTTAGTTTCGTTTGTTGTATTATATTAAAATAAAACTGCTTGTCAATGCGCTGGAGAATATTAAATCATTTATTACTCATAGAAAACTCCAAGCATATCAAACAGGAGTTAAGCAAAAACATAGAGGAAACTAGTAAGCATAAAAAACTTGAGATACTAACAAATATAAAGAATTTGGAAGAACGGGTCCATCAACTTAAGCGAAAAAAATTTTAAAATAAAAGAGGTATTTTTGGATTCCAACCAAATGAACCGAAAAAAATTGCGGAGGAAACAATTTTTACAATAGATACCAGAAACTTGACCTGAGTTATATTGTAAGACCCTATGTTATCTTTATACTAATAATTCTCCTTTCCTATGATAATTATAAGCGTGCGCCTATGTCAATACTAATAAATATGTAAAACTGCTTAATCAGCGGTACTCCACTGGTAGTACCGTCATGCCGCCTATGGAAATGCTTGGATCAGCAAATATTTCTTATTTAAGCCAGCGCTTTCCCGTAAGGAGCGTTCATTTGTTTTCAGGCACTTCCTGTAGCAATTTGATCCACATATTTTTCGTTTGTCACTATTGTATTTTAATTAATAAAATAAATACAAGTTTCTGAATCGAAAATATAAGTCGGTGCAGATGTTCTTCAGAGTGCTATAGAGTCCAGAGATTTAATTTTCGAAAAAGTTTAATCCAATTCGTTCCACTTTTTGAAAAAAATTACTGAAGAAAAGAAGCAACAAGATCCAACGTACAAAGTTAAAGTGTTACAGTTACTAAACATCGTGCCTTGTAAGTAATCCCTTTTTCCTATAAATTGTATTTTGTAATTGGTGTTTCATAATTAAGTTCTTTTGAAAAATTTCTTTTTTTTTTTAGTTTTTTTATCATAAAAAATTTTTCAATTTCAATTTGTTTTGGCATTGAGACCAAATACAAATAAAATAATTTTAAGCAAGTTTCTGAGGGAAATAGATAAGGGTAATTTCGTACTGGCAGTATTCTTAGACTTCAAAAGGGCTTTTGAGATTGTAGATAGGGACATTTTATTAAGGAAACTAAACGATATCGGCATTGGGCACACAGTATTGCAATGGTTCAAATCATATCTGAGTAACAGACATCAAAGGGTGAAATTTAAAAATTCCATGTCAGATTCCTCACTGGTTCAGTATGGCGTACCACAGGGAACCGTTTTGGGACCGCTGTTATTTCTACTCTACATAAATGATATCGTGAAAGTTGTGAAGGGGTGTAAAATTGAATTGTTTGCTAACGATACAATGATATACTTGGCTGGAAAAGATATTGTTCAGATGCAAAAAATAGTAAACACTGATTTAAACAATTTATTTAAATGGCTTTGCAATAACAATTTAAGTATTAACACTTCAAAATCAAAATGTTGCTTATTTGGTAAAAAATATAGTTTGAAAGATGTTAATCTAGAAAGCATAAATATTGTTATGAATAACGAAAAAATACTTCATGAAAATGAAATTAAATATTTAGGAGTCATATTCGATTCATTTTTGAATTTTTATGCACATGCGGAGTACATAACGAGGAAGTTTTCCAAAAAAGTAAACTTTATTGGGAGGATAGGCAATAAGTTGTCAATGGCTACTAAATTGCTAATCTATAAAAGTATAGCAACTCCACACCTTGAATTTTGTTCCACTCTCTTGTTCAATTTGCCTAATTTTAAGATAGAACAATTACAGATTATTCAAAATAGAGCAATGAGAACCATTCTAAGATGCAATAGATATACCCCAATTGCAACAATGCTTAACCTTTTAAATGTCTTTTCTGTCAAGCAAAAAGTTACGTACAGCGTCCATGTTTTTCTGTTTAAAATTAAGAACAAAATGTTACCGTCTTATATCTGTGATAGGGTGGTTTTTTAAAGATGTACATAGTTATAACACCAGAAATTGCAATGATTTTGTATTGTCAGATAAGTGTTGTACCACCCAAATGCTCAACTCGGTTCTATATAGAGGTTTACATGATTTCAATATGTTACCCATACCATAAAAGACTGTGATAACCTGAAAATGTTCAAAAAATTAGTGAGAGATCATCTGTTGTGAGATTTGTTTTATATCGTTTTTATTGTCGTTTTATTTTATTTTTTATACTTATTTATTTATTTATTTATTTTACAACTATGTGTATTTATTGTTTGAATGTTTTTTATTGAATCCTTTTTAATGTGTTAATTTATTATTGTTATTATTATTATTATTATTATTATTATTATTATTATCAAGTAACCTACGAGACTGAATAATAAATTGAAACCTTTAATTTTTTGATTTTTTTTTGAGAAAAAAATAAAATATCCCATTTTTTTATTTTTCAAACTTTAACTTTCAAATAACTCAATAATTGAATTTCTAAAGAAAAAACTGTATAGAATTTCATTTTTAATTTTGAATTTTTAAAGAAAAAAAATAAATTTCTGTTTTTTTTGATTTTTAATTTTAAGCGAAACATAAAAATTCTAATTTTGAATTTTTTCAATTTCCAAAAAAAATTATAATAATAATAATAGATTTTTTTGAAAAACTATTCCTAATGTTCTATTATAAATAAATTTTTCCAATTTTTTAATTTTCAGAGAAAAAATAATAAATTTTTGGGAAAGTATTTTTTATTTTTCTATCTATGAATAAGCATATAATTTAAAAAATACATGTCAGATTCTGAAGAGGAAATACAGAACCTCTTACCTAACCCAATTTAACCTAACTCATTTATATAATCCAAGTATTAATAATTCGTTAAGAAATAATAATCATCAACCAAGAACCATGGGTGATAATTTGAAATCTATTGTACAATTACTTAAGCCTTTTGGAGGCGAAAAACAATACTTAGAATATTTTATCAGTAATATCGAAGAATTTTATACTACATATTATACTGGCGAAAATGCACAGAAAGAAAATGTTATAACAGAGATTTAATCAAAATTAATAAATGAAGCAGGAAACTTCCTTATGTCACGTCCTGACTTAAAATCATGGATTGATATAAAGAACGCTTTAAGATTAAAATATGGAGACCCATATTCTAGACAAAACTTAGTACAAGAATTAATGTATACTACTCGAAATATTAAAGAGGATATTTTTGATTATTTACAAAGATTAAAAAGTTTAAAACCTCTAAGATAATGAGTGATCAACATTTAGTTGCAGTCGCAAATGTTTTGGGAGACCTAAATGAAATAATGGCAATCCAAAATCTAGTCACAAACTCTCCTGAATTAAGAACAATTTTATTGGTGCAAAATCCACTAACTTTAGATGTAGCTACAGGTTGCGATTAAATTACCAATTAGCTGAAAACCATGTGAAATTTAATAATTCAATTAATAAAAATAATAATGCACACACTTCATACACTAATTGAAAACAGAAAACACAATTCCCTCAAAGACAATTTGTGCAAACACAGTTTCCACAGAAACAATTTCAACAATCACAATTTCCCTCATAACCTATTAACATTCAGCCAAGAGCGAATTATCAACAGAAATTCCCAACTAGTTCACAAACTTTTGGAAAAAACTATAATAAACAATCAAATGTATTTAAGAAAAATACAAACCAACAATTTCCAAAACCGACACCTTTGTCCGGAATTTCAGTGCAACCTCGCACTCACGCATTTAAACAAAATTTCCAAAAAAGACCTGTTCAATACACAATTAAAGAAGAAAATAATATTTTACAATTAATTCCAGTTGAACAAGATTTTTCAGTAAATGAAAATTTTGAAGAAGAGGAAAGGTTAACCTCTGATGAAAATCAAGAAAATCAAAGTGAATTTGAATATCAAGATTTTGAAAATCCTGATGATGAACAAGAAATTGATGAATCCGAAAATTTTTGTTTAAAAGCCTCGGATCAGCATTAACTTTAAATGAATTCCAAATTAATCAATTACCTTTTATAGAAATTCAATTTCCACCTTGTAAATTATTAATTGATACCGGAAGTCATGCCTCACTAATAAGACCTTCCATAGCTGAAAAATACTTTAATCAATACATAACTAATACAAAATATAAACTATCCACATGTACGGGAACAACCACAATAATTAAAGGAAAACTTAAAATTCCAATTTTACAGGAATATGACATAAATAAAGTAGAAATGCTCATGTATTCATTTCATGATTATTTCGATGGAATTATAGGAATCAAAGCTCTATATGATAACAAATTAAATATCGATTTTGAAAATATGTGTCTTGTAAATGATCAAACATGTATAGCATTTCAATCTGGAAGTGACTTTGAAAATCAAACTATCGAAATTCCCCCTAACACAGTTGTTCAAAAATGTGAATTTCTCACAAGAATTCCAGACGGAACTAAAATAATAACTGACATTGTAGAAGATGAAAATTATTTTATATCCTACTGAACTATTAAAACCATATAATACCTTGGTTACGATAATCATAAACAGGGTCTTAACTCCCAAGGGAGTTAAGGCTTTTCATAACTCCCAAGGGAGTTAAGGAAGGGAGTTAAGGATTTCCATAACTCCCGCTTTTACCTTGAATAGGTAACACTTTGACAAAAAATAGAAATTTTGATTTATGGCTTATTCCTTTATAAAAATAGACAGAATACAGTAAATTCAGTAGGATATAAAATTATCTATGTACCACGGGAATTATCAGGAGTTAATACCCACGGGCAATTGGTGTCCCTCGGGCCGGAGGCCCTCGGGACACAAACGTTGCCCTGGGGTATTAACACCTGCATAATTCCCTTGATACATAAATAACTAATATTCCATCAACTATTAATACAATTAAAAATGGTAAAATACCACTTGATGTTTATAATTTAAAAGACAAAATCCTCACATTAGATTGTCATATTGATGATATTCAAGAAATATGTGAACCTTTTGAAGAAGAAAATTATCAATTGTTTAACGCAGAACAGATTATTACCCAAAACACTAATGATTATAAAGACAAACCTTATACAAAAACGTCCCTAAACCTTTTAAGAACTGATCATTTAAACTCAGAAGAAGTAAAAGCTTTACAAAAACTTGTAAATTCGTTTCCTAGAGTCTTTCACAAACCCAATGATAAATTATCATTCACAAATCAAGCTAAACACGAAATTAAGACCGAAGACGAAATCCCAGTTCACACAAAGACGTATAGATACCCACATATTCATAAACAAGAAGTGAATAAGCAAATCCAGAAAATGTTAGAAGATAACATTATTCGACCATCATGTAGTCCCTGGTCATCCCCTGTCTGGATTGTACCTAGTAAGTTAGATGCTTTAGGCATAAAGAAATGGCGAATGGTCGTAGATTATAGAAAAATCAATGAAAGAACGATAGACGATCGATACCCAGTAGCCAATATAACAGACGTCCTTGAGAGACTTGGAAGAAGTAATTATTTTACTACTCTAGACTATTTTACTACTCTAGACTCTACGAATTTAACCGTATGCCCTTTGGTTTGAAAAATGACCCTGCCACATTTCAAAGAGTTATGGACGACGTATTAATAGGTTCACAAAACAAAATATGTCTGGTTTACATGGATGATATTATTATATTTTCCACTTCTCTTCAAGAACATATTACAAATCTTAAAAAGATATTTGAAAGATTAGAACAATTTAATCTAAATCTAATCAATTAGATAAATCCGATTTTTTAAAGAAATCAGTAGAAGTCTTGGGACATGTCATAACCCCAAATGGTATTAAACCAAACCCAAAGAAAATCGAAGCAATAAAGAAATATCCAATCCCAGAAACCGTAAAAGAAATTAAATCATTTCTAGGATTGATAGGATATTATCGAAAGTTCATAAAAAAACTTCGCTAAAATCACAAAACCAATGACAATTTGTTTAAAAAAGGATAAAAAAGTAATTCACGTGAATTTCTAAAAAGTTTTGAAACGTGTAAAAACTTATTAATCAATGATCCTATTTTACAACACCCTGATTTCAATAAACCATTTTTATTAACTACAGACGCATCAAATTATGCTATTGGCGCTGTATTATCACAAGGACCAGTAGGTTCAGATTTACCAATTGCTTACGCAAGTCGTAGATTAAACCCTGCGGAATGTAATTATTCCACAAAAGACTTACTAGCCATAGTATGGGCAACTAAATATTTTAGACCATACTTATTTGGACAGAAATTTACAATTTTATCTGACCATAAACCACTTCAATGGTTATTCTCTGTTAAAGAATCCGGATCTAAATTAGTCCGATGGAGATTAAAATTAGCAGAATATGATTACGAAATCAAATACAAGAAAGGAACTCTTAATATGAATGCAGACGCATTATCAAGACCTCCTTTACAACTAAATGCTATTTCCAGATCAGATTCAAGTACAGAATTAGATTCCGATGAAAAGTTTCATAAAACTTAAGGAGCAATGTTAAAAGACACACCCCTGAATAATGAAGAGATTATTGAAAAATATTTCAAAGATACTGAAATTTTTAAACCTCATATACAAGCAAAGAAACCTATTAATAAAGGCAAAGAAATTGAAATAAATGACGAACATAAAGACGTTCCATTGTCCGAATCTACTCGCTCAGGAGATTCACCACAAAGAGAAAAAATAAAACCTAAGATTAAAATTTTATCTCACGTAATAATACCTCCAAAAAGATTGAAGAAAAATCCAATTGAAACAGATATAATTAAGAAAGACTTAATGCAAGAAGATAATGAAGTAATCAAAGACAATCAAACTATTCACACTTCTCTTGAAAACCCTATTGTAGGAGCCCCTTATACCAAAAAACATGTTAATCTTTTTGCTAACCAAATCATTTTTAGATACTCTAACAATAATGCTATTCGCAAAGAAAGTATTATTCCATTTCCTAACAAAACCAGAATAACATTCTTTTTACCTAATGACCCATCATTGAAAATTCACAAAATAAAATAACCACAGATTATATTAATAATCTTGCCGAATCATTAGAAACTCTAAATAATGTAATTCATGACAAATTAATATCAAAACAAACACAGAATTTAGAGAAAATCAATTATAGTCAACCATCCAAGGACCTTTTTTTTCAGTTATACATTTAAACCCCATACTTTGTGAGTGGCTTGCTTACATCAAGTCCTACAACTTTTCCTCTACGACTTTTCTCGGAAATGGCACGTATGCGCGCAGGCGACTCGCAAACATGTCGATCTGACGTAGCTATGTTTCCTGATACATGTAGGTAAATCTAATTTTACGAATACTGTTTGATTTTTATGTCTAAATCACGGAAATCAACTTGGCCGACAGAAATAATGGCAAATTGGGGGAGTCCGATACCCCCAAAATGTCGATCTGACGTGGTTATGTTTCTTGATACATGAAAATCTAATTTCACGAATAATGTTTGATTTTTATTTCTAAATCACGGAAATCAACTTGGCCGACAAAAATAATGGCAAATTGGGGGAGTCCGATACCCCTAAAATGTTTGCGAGTCGCCTGCGCGCATACGTGCCATTTCCGAGAAAAGTCGTAGAGGAAAAGTTGTAGGACTTGATGTAAGCAAGCCACTCACAAAGTATGGGGTTTACATGTATAACTGAAAAAAAAGGTCCTTGGATGGTTGACTATTACCTCCATTAAGAAATCCTATTTTACCGATTTCTATAGGAACCACTTACATCACAACACAACACAACATAACACAACACTGCATGTTATCACATTAATACTACCTACCCTTATTGGAAACAGTATTAAAACTCTCGACATAACTTTAAAGAATTCAAACAATACTTTAAATTTAACCAAATGGCCTAATAAAGACGAAATTTTTACTTTATTACAAGTAAATATTGAAACTAAGTCAATCACGTATCAATACATTAAAGAAATTTGTAAAACAATTTTCACAGAAAATATTAATATGCACAGTAGCTATGCGAGATAATTAACCACATACAAAACGCAATAAGCTTTGCACGCGTAGGCATAATGCATTATACGATTTTGCAGCATCATGAATTAAATTTTATTTTAAAAAATATACCCGTCAGAGAACAAATAACCTTTCATAACGTAATGAAATACTATGAGACAATGTCCTCTCATGTAATTATTCAAAAGGAATTAATTATTTTTACTATATTCACACCAATAATTAATCCTAAACCTTTTATATTGTATAAATTATATCCTATACCCATCCAAAATTATACAATTAGTGTTAAGTATCCTTACCTTTTACTTACCACAGACACGTATTACAACGCTTTACAAAAATGGAACTATTGAAACAAGATGAGTCCTGTGTTCACGACATTGTATCTAGTGAACAACAATTATGCCCATTCACAAAAATTCAATATGAAGAATCGACAGTTGAAGAAATACCCAATAATCAAATATTGGTTATTCCAAAACGACATATGACAGCAATGCTGCAATGTGACCAGAAGAAGTACATGGAAATCATTTTCAGTCCAATCGTAATTTCCAAAGAACTAGAACTACCCATCATCGAGATTCCTGAACTAGAGAATACCACAACTGTAAAACTAAAAACAGTCGACCACGAAGCTCTTCAATCAGCGATTAAAGAAGCAAACAATTTAAAGACTGACCCATTAAAAGTGTTAGATTTTATAACCAATAATGTGTCAACCTATATTATAATCATAGTATTAAGTTCTATTTGCATAACCATTATTCTTATTCTATATTTTAGAAGAAAATGTAGTAAAACCAAAACCGAGGTGCAGATTTTGAATTGCCCAACATTTTTAGTCAATCCCAATTTGCAACCACTTAAGGAGGGAGGAGTTATATTGTAAGACCCTATGTTATCTTTATACTATTAATTCTCCTTTCCTATGATAACTATAAGCGTACGCCTATATCAATACTAATAAATATGTAAAACTGCTTAATCAGCGGTACTCCACTGGTAGTACCGCCATGCCGCCAACGGAAATGCTTGGATCAGCAAATATTTCTTATTTAAGCCAGCGCTTTCCCGTAAGGAGCGTTCATTTGTTTTCAGGTACTTCCTGTAGCAATTTGATCCACATATTTTTCGTTTGTCACTATTGTATTTTAATTAATGAAATAAATGTTTTTTAAAAATACAAGTTTCTGAATCGAAAATATAATTCCTGAGTACACAAAATAAATAATATTTACAAAAGCGGAAGATCAGAAAAAGCGCCGAACATTGTTGAGTTTTTACCATACTACAGAAGAGCGCAACTATTTAAAAACGTAGAGAACTTAAGAAAACTTAAAGCTGCTGGGATTTATTTAGCTAATGATTTGGGCCAACAGGACAGAGCGGACCAAAAAATTTCAGTAAAGCATTTAAATATTGCAAGACCAAAAATATCCAGTGCAAAATAGAGGGATTTAAACTGATCGGTCATGAGCCATCATTTTAACACAGGCCATGACTTTAGTTTTTCTAATACGTCAATCTTGGACAGTGAGAACGTGTACCGAAAAACATGCATGAGTGGAATGATTCAAATAACATTACATAACACAATAAATCACAGAACTGATACACAGGGATTCAGCATTCATTATAACCACCAGTTGAACCAATACAAGAATAAAACAATGACAACAACTTAATGGAATTCACCTAATTATCAATGAGTTCTGATCAGCAACAACATACAGTAAAGGCGCGAGAAAGAAAAAATACCGTATAAAACATCTATATACCGGGTGTCTACGAGATCAGTTTCGCGCTGGCATTTGCTGGTTTTTTTTTCGATGGCAAAGATTTTTGGTATAGAGTGTAGGTTTGAGAAATGTCATATTTTGACATGTGTGTCAATGTTTGGTAACTTCCGGTTTGACCGGAAATGGTCCTAACTCCGTAATTTTGAATGGCATCCCAATAATTTTTTCGCATTTTTGGTATCTGCGGATCATGATGTGTACGAAAACGTCAAATTTGAACATTTTTGAAGAAATTTTAGAACTCTGGCTGAAAATTTATTTTTGAACAGAAAGTGACGGAGAGTTCTTAAAATTGTTATTTTCAACCCACACAATCGTAGAAAAATGCGAGTGCCAAGATGTTATCCTTTGCTTGCTCTCCAAAGGCATCCAAAGTTGAAAAAATCACATTTTGCGTGATAACTCAATGAAATCAGTGAAATGACCCAACTTTCACAACAAGAGTTTTTTACCTTTTTCAAAATAAAACCAGCTATGCATTGAAAATTTTCATTTATGTTAGTTTTTAATTATTTTCTTATTATTTTTATAATGCACTACTATAAATGTTAAAACTACTTATAAATGAACCCCTGTATGAAGAACGCTTTCCAAAAGGAGCTGGTGTTATTTTTTCTTGACAAGCCATTGACAGGATCTGTGAACTGTGGGCAAGATATGTTTATTTGTCATTGTTTGACATCTCGGGAATTTGTAAATACAAAGTTTGAATACAGGGGTTTATTTATAAGTAGTTTTATCAGTTATAGTAATGCATAGTAAAAATATTGGAAAAATAATTAAAAACTGGCAGGAATAAAAAGCTTTAATGCATAGTTGGTTTTATTTTGAAAAAGGTAAAAAACATTTGTTATGAAAGTCGGGTGATTTCACTGATTTCATTGAGTTATCGCGTAAAATGTGATTTTTTCAGCTTTGGAAGCCTTTGGAGAACAAGCATAGGATAATAACTTGGCATTCGCATTTTTCTACGATTGTGTTGGATGAAATTAACAATTTTAAGACCGCTCCGTCACTTCCTGTTCAAAAATAAATTTTCATCCAGAGTTCTGAAATTTCTTCAAAAATGTTCAAATTTGACGTTCTCGTACACATCATGATCCGCAGATACCAAAAATGTGAAAAAATTATTGGGACGCCATTCAAAATTACGGAGTTAGAACCATTTCCGGTCAAACCGGAAGTTGCCAAACATAGACACACATGTCAATAGATGACATTTCTCAAACCTACATTCCATACCAAAAATCTTTGCCATCGAAACAAAAAACAGCAAATGCCAGCGCGAAACTGATCTCGTAGACACCCGGTATATAAAACATAGTTGTGTTATGTGGAAGCACTTATAACTCAAGAACGGCTGGACTGATTTTTATGATTTTTGCTTTATTGGATTTTTCTTTGTCTATCCTAACATAAAAAATCGAAAAAATCCAACAAAAAAAAAACAAAAAAATTACCTTTTTTACTTATTTATTTATTTATGAAAAAAAATTAATAAGCCCGCATACGGCGCCATCTCTTATAACCGATACCAAGTTTACCGTCACATTTTCATTGCAAACCATGTGGATTTTATTGTCACACACTTTGCACAAAAACAATTTAAGGAAAGCGCTTTACTTTCAATTGTTCTTCACAATAAAAATGTCCAAAAATAAATAGAATTACAATGTTTTAATTGTGTATTTTATTTTGTTGGTGGTCCATTCCGAAAGAGCGCGAACTGGTCTTCCTGGGGTCCCAAGAGGAAATGGTCAAATTGAAAGGATCAACAGGATAATTATACCTGTTCTTACGAAGTTAAGCCTGGAGAACCCAAATAAATGGTACCAGCATATAGACAAGGTGCAAATGGCATTGAACCGTTTGAGGTGTTAATTGGGGTCAAAATGAGAACTAGAGAAGAACTTAAGGTCAAAGAGTTGCTAGAACAAGAGGTAATAGAGTTATTCAATGAGTATAGAAATGAGTTGAGAGAGGAGAGCAAAAGACAGATTTCAAGAGTGCAATAAGAAAATCGGAAACATTATAATCTACGAAGAAGAAAACCACGACAATACCAGCTGAAAGAGTTGGTAGCCATTAAAAGAACCCAGTATGGTCCAGGGTTAAAACTTAAGCGGAAATACTTAGGACCTCATGAGATCATTAAAGTGTTCCCTAATGAAAGATACGAAGTAATGAAAGTTGGTTATCATGAGGGACCAAAGACAACGTCGACATGTGCCGAATACATGAAACCATGGGTCGAATGTGGTAGCGAATCCGAGTCGGATTGCTAGTCAGTATGGCCGAGTGTAGTGTTAGTTTATTTTCTAGTTTAGTTTCCTATTATTATTATTATCCTATAATTTTTCTCGTTCTCGAATCAACATTTATTTATCAGGAATCGTAGACGAAACAAATTCCTTATCGCGTTACTAGGCGCCAATGGGACCAGGCGCCAATAGGACCAAGTCTCTGGGGGTAGAAGGGCGAGACGTACCGCTCGTGGCAACGACGGAATGAGGGCAGTGGGCCTTACTTGGTTATTGCGGCAAGACGTGCCATATTAAAATAAAAGATTTCAGTGAGAAGACGTTTCACTGATTTTCTTTTACGACGCCACCTAGATAGGTGATTTAATTACGACGACGCATATTGTAGTATTGGTCTATTGGATGTTAGTGTTTAAGTGTTTACGTCGATTGAGGCATTTGTTTATGCACTACGTATTTCATCTAGAAGTATCGCTTTCTTTTTCTTTTGTTCCACCCAGTTTTCTATTAACTTTTGTTTGTATATAAATATACGTGCCTTTATTTTGTTTAAAACCGAGTTGGATTTTTATTATTCAAAAGACCCTAGAGGACGACGAGGAATAAAACAAACTTAGTATTTTTTTCCTACACATTTAATAGGTATTTAATAATTCAGAGGCGGTACGAAGTTCGCCGGGTCAGCTAGTGCATTATAAAATAGAAAAAGTGCCAACAAATTTTAAACTTTTTATGGAAATTCCAAACTACACAAATATTAAACAGAACCATATCACACCAGTTGAATTTGGTAGCTAGTGTGTCGTCGAAATCTGGTCTCGTAATTTAGGTCTGTGTTGTTTTGTTTCAATCATGTCACAAATGATTATGTACAATGTGGAGTTTTTAAAGTTAAGTGTTTACGAAAGCTCCTTATTTGAAGAAGAGGTATGTCACTAAAAAATTAAGTTAAAAGTTTGAAATTTCAACTACCAAATCGAGTACAATTTATTCGGTTGCTCCTCTGCCCTGCTAAATCAAAATATTTTCATTTTCATGTTTTTATATAGAAATAACAGTGTTGATATCTGGAATAACCACTGGGTTTTTCATATTTTGTTACCTGTAGTTTAATTAACTTTTTTGTTTTGGTGTTTTCTAAGATTTTAATATTTATTTGTTCTTTTATTGTTTCTTATATTTATTTTGTTTTTTGAATGTTGAATGTTAGGAAAGGAAGATTTTTTTTTTTTAAATTTTTTTGAAATTTTTGCAACTATTTAATTTTCTAAATGTCAATTTTTTTTAATTATCACTGCGGTGTTTCAAGACACAGATAGGAAATACTAATGTGTATTATTCTTTTAGCCCTGAAGAAGACCTAATATAAGGCCGAAACGTCGTCAAATTTTTAATCCAGGTGTTTGATTTTTGTCCTAAACCTCACTATTTTCATCCTATAATAACATGGATTGTAGCACTAATAGAATACCTAGTAATAGTACATTATATTCCTAGGTAGAGAAGTTGGTCATTATATACCAAGCGCTTGCCGAGGTTTATAATGCGTAAGGTATATAATGAGTTTCTCTACCGAGGAATATATAGAATTTTCTTTACTACTGCTGATAGAAAATAAAAAATAGGTTTGAAACCTGTACTCAAATTATTTTTTCTTGTTGGAAGTGCTGCCCTATATCAACAGCTCATGGTAATATCCTATAATATACATACAGGAACCTGCTTTTTTTAAATTGTCAGTTTGAAATTTAAATTAAACCAATAGAAACCTGTTACGTTATGACAATAACCTTGCGTCATGACGTCATTCTCATTATTGACCTAGGTATTTTTTCATTATTTTCATTATTAACCTAGGGAGAGAAATTCAATTTTTTCCCAGAAAAATAGATTGAATAATGACTACTTCTCAGGTTAGTAGTAAAAAAAAGTATTTTTCAGAATTGTTTGCGATACACAAATGTCTTTGTACCTAATTCTGCCGAGGAAGTAGAATTAAATATGGATAAAATGCAAACAAGTTCCTTGTAGAACTTTATAGTGCATCTCTGTATTTTATTTGAAAACAAGGTAAGAAACTACAAGGATATTAATTTAACATATTGTTGAGAAATACTATAATTTGCTTTGTTTTGAATGAAATATTTTGATTTGATTTGAAAAAAGGAAAATTCAGCCACCACTGCATGTTGAAATTTTGGCTGAGAGTTCAGTGGCAATATTGCAGAAAAAAAAAATTAGGTTATCCGGATTCAGATTTCTTGAAGTGACAGAAGCATTATTCCTACCCTCGGGTCATTCACAGTTCTCCAAATGTTCCTTGATCTATTCATCCTACTCTGAAAGTAAGTCTACTTGGTAAGCCCAAGCCTGATGGAAAAAATTGACTTCAAATGGCAACTAGGATGACTCCACAACTGGTAGAAGATGAGGATTCAGGCTTAATTTGTCATAAGCCTGAATTCACAGCTCAAGAGAGGGGACCCTAATTCAGCGACGAAATCGGTACGTACTTTAAAGAGTGGAACTATAACCGCGCTTTTCTGGATAAAGTTTTTTTCACCCTTGGCAGTCGACAATCATCATCCATAGAAACGATTTATAGGTCTGCATGGTCCGAAAAAGTTTAGATGATTTAGGCTCTGAGAGAAAGAAAAACACTTTTCATGCACAAATGTTGACATTAATGAAGTGTGAATTCTAGAATCGTGTGTCAAAGCCAAATGCTTCCATATGGACACTGGAACTAGTAGTGAACGTATGGAACAGGAAGATAATTTCTGCATAATATAATTTGGAAACAATGCAAAATTGCAATACTTACCTACCTTTAGAGATCTTAAAATTTCAACTTCAGTTTCGAGTAAGTTCACTTCCGTATTTACGTATTTATACGTATAGACGTATTTGCTCAGTATTTATTTAAATACTGAGCAATTTGTTACCAAACTCAACAAATGTTCAACAATCTGGCTTTAAACTGATCCAGTAAAGTACAGTTATGTTTAAATTAACGTTAATGTAGGTACTGCTCGATAAATAAGCAAACTAATAAAGTGTCTCGTCCTAATTGTCGCTGGCCTAAATATCCCATGCACTCTGGCAGACCCCGCACGTAGAAAATTTAAATTATGTCAGATTTCATTAGATTAACTACTACAGTCGTGGTGTTTAGTCCTTGTTTTACGGGATCTAATCGTGACTGTGCATCGGGGGTGATTTTGAGTTATAGAGCGCAAGAGAAGGTAAGGTAGGTACGTGAGAACAATTCCAAAAGAGAAAACTTTATATCTACATTTTATTATTAATAATAATTAGAGTTTAAATTTGCTTGAAGTTGAAATTTTCGTTCCAAGTGTTTATTAAATGAAAAACATTAGCAATTTATCCAGAGGCGGTGAAATTAGCATTCACTTGTGCTCGGAACGTCGCAAAATTGAAACATTGCAATTGTCGGCAAACAATTGGCTAGATTTCAACAAGCAAATTTAGTCGGACTTGTGAGGCGACACAAAGGAATTTTAATCATTTCCCGTCTCGGCGCTCTACAAATTACGTTATTCAAACGCTTTTGAGTTTTCTGGCTTGAGGAGGTGGAATACCTACCTTTTTCCTCGTCCCCAAAAATATTCACATCTCTGGTACTGTGCGGCGTTAATTCGACGAGATTGAATTTTGATGCGCCGCCGGAAAACTGAAAACGACATTAGCTACGGAGAGAAGAGAAAATAAAATTTAACGCTTCGCGTAATCCAGCTCTCCAAGCGGAATTTGTAGAACCGGAATCTGGTTACAGCATAATTGGTTGTAAAGTCTTCGTTTAATATTTAATAAATGCCAATTTTGTAGATTTGAAATTTAAAACAACGCTTTTCGTTTCCATTAGCGATGCGGCCGAAATTATACAACGTGATTTTAATTGGCGCATTCTTCGAAAATGTTCCATTAGATTCAATTCAACATTATCATTTGTTTCAATGTTGTCGTTACAAGGTGCAGTTAAAAATGCAGCTTAAAAGCACGGAGAGCAATATAAGAAATGAACATTTTGGCCGTTAAGCGCTAACGGAAGTTGCGACTTTTCGTTTTTATGACCGGCTGTAAAATCTTCTTGGTAATACTGTATCAAAATGTTACCGTCTATATTGGGATATCTCTGTTTTCGTCAAGCATAGACAATTATAAATATGATAAAGTACTACCTGATTTTCTTCATAATTTCTTGAGATATGACTCTAATTTGTGTTCATATTTCGGTGCAAATTTACATAGATAATGAAATGTACATATTCGCCGATATTAAGCATCATTGTAGGGTGAATGGTTTAAGCACAAAATCACATTTCGAAGTGTAGCGTAGGAGAACAATTTCTTGGAAGCAAATTTGCAATATTAAGAGCTACAAATTCAGTGGAATTATTATTTATACATTTTGTATTTTCACCCCATTTTCCTGATCAAAAATGATAAAATTTCCATTTGCAAGCCTTAATCTAACTAAAAAGCTTTCACTAACCAAATTTTCTTAATTAAAGCAAGCCGAAGCGCCCGCTGTATTTCAAATACAGCACACAATGGCAGATTTTTTACCAAAATTAAAACATTTTCACCGCCTACCTTGGCGGTTGGTTGAAAGATCTTCAACACGCCTGCACACGAGAAAGCGGAAAATTAAATTATTATGTGATAATGGATTTCTGACGCCTCAGATTATAGTTTAAATAAAAAAATGCCAGAATTCTAGGTTCGGTTAGGGCAAGTTACTTTTTAAAAATACAAACTTTTAAAAGCAGGGACTTTATATTAGTCGCAGTACAAATGAATAAAAATGAATTTTCATTCGATACAATGGCTTAAATAAAATAGTATAAATGTATAGTCAGCAGTTCTAATCGTGTGGGTTGCTTGAAGTCGGATTGTCGTTACAGGTTCTCATCAGGCCATGTATAGGGGGTCCATAACTCCTCCGCCCTTAGTGTAAAATTCTGGGGTGAGGACCAGAATTTGGCGATGGTTGGCTGGGGGATTCTTCTCTCTTCTTTCTTGAGTTTCTTGAAAATATCTTATCCCCTTGTAAAACTTAAAAAGGGCAAAGATAATTATTAGAAAAATTATTAGATAATTTATTATTGTCCAGCCATTAATAGTATTGAAGTCGATTGATTGTTCTTCGATTTGGTTGATCACCTTTTCTTCGATTTCTAAGGCATTCTTGACTGAATGGATTTTATTTAAATTTATATCATCTGATTTGATGGGTTTAATATTATTTTTGAATTCACGTTTAATACTATTAAGGTTTCTTAAATAAATGTTATTTATTTCGATTTCACAATTAGGAGGAAGTTCAATTAGATATGTTCCTTTTAATGGTATTGTTGTCGGATTTTTTAGCTGCCACAGCATGTTCTGGACGCAGTACTATCAAAGTTTGGCTTCAATCTTCTAAATTTTCAGTTTATTGATCTTAACGGGAACAAGGTGGGAATTTGATAAGTTTTGGGTAAATTTTAGTGGTTTCACGTGGTGAATCCTCTGTAGTTTTAGTGTGATCCATTTCGTGACAGATAAATTCTTCAGGAATGATTTCAATGCATGCTTATCAGAAAAATAATGACTTTGCTCATTATTAATCAAATATTTGTTATTTGGAATTATCAATTTCAAAGAATCATTTTTGTCAATAGGCAGTGCATATAAGTGATAATAATTATAGTTTACTTTCTAAACTATAGGTATTTTAACTATAAATAATATTTGATTACCATCTTTTTTTCTTGTGTTTAAAACCCTTTCGATTTCTTCAACACGTTTATCCAGTATTTTTTTATTTTTAGTCAAATTCTAGAAATATTTGGATTCACTTTAGAAATAATGTGATCTGATCTTTTACTAAGGTGTAGCGCTACTTTGGTTTTCCGGTGAGAAAGCGGTTGATTTCGGAATTTTCGGAAAACTCGGGCGCCACCCTTAGGATTAATGTGGTTAAGGGCCCACGTGCTCTAGGTAGCTTTTAAACAGTTGGAGACGGAAAAACCAGAGGTCAATATGCGCATTTTCCCCAAAATGAAAAACAGCAATGAAACCAACAAATTAAGTTTATTACGTCAAAAATAATAGATGCTATACGTAATGGAAAATGATTAAAAGAATAATTAATGAACTGACGGAATAACGAAAAGAGAGAGAGAGAGAGTGTGTAAACGAATAGTAGCGTGCCATGTAGGTTATGCGGCGGTAGACGGGAAAGCTTATACGAAACGGGGGACGGTAACGGTACGCGGCGGTGAAAAACTCTGCAGGTCCACTCTCGGGAAATCCAGCTCCTTCAGCCGCCAGTGCCGGTGATTTGGCCTTTCAGGCTATCGGTGCGAGGTGCATGACGTATCTTAGTATACAAAGGCATAAGGACAGAGAGAGCCACCCTGTAAACGGTCCAGCTCGTAACCCCCTCACGTCCGTCACAAAAAGAATAGGACCACCCTGTAAACGATCCAGCACGTAACCCCATTCAATCCGTGTATCCCCCTGTATAGCAAGAGCATCATGCACATGCACGAAAGAAACATGAAACCATCTGTGTGAAGTGAGGAATACTCAATATACATCGATATAAGGACAACGGGTGCCACCCTGTTAACGGTCCAGCACGTAACCCCCATTGTCCGTCACAGACAGAATAGGGCCGAAACCCCATTCAGTCCGTGTATATCACTGTATAAAAAGTAGTCCCACTCACCCAGATCGTACGATCTTCTGAAGCGTCGCGACGGCACTGACGACGTCGGAGCGGAATCCAAGCCGGCGCTCACCTCGGTGGTCGGTGGTCTAGGCGCTGGTGGTCTGGGCTGCTGGTACCTGAAACAGAAGAAGAAGAGTGTCCGTTTATGGACGCGCACCTCCTTTTATAATCGGTCGTCGGGCACCGAAGGTGGGAATCGCAGTGGGAAATCCGAGACCCTGCGATGCGGGACGAATAAGGCGTGAAGCGTTCGGTGTTCGGTTCTATTGGATCGTACGGTTACAAACAAGGTCACGAGTTTTATTTAAATAAATTATCATGTAGAATTAATCCGGTCGAAGTAATTGATTTAGAACCGCGGTATCACTCATTAAAATACCAGGAAAATTATGTAAGTTCGTTACAAAGATTTTAATTTTCATTTGATTTCCTGATAGAGTATTAATAGCTGTATCATATTTTTTGCATCGTTTGTTTTAAGTTACATGTGATCCTGTGATCGATTTTATTAATTTATCCTAAACCGTCAATAAGTCCTTGTTTTTGTCTGGGTTTTAATACAGGGTTTGTGTCATAGTTTGTGTCATTATTTTGGTTTTAAGGGCGAATCCCCACGGGCGTAATTAGCGCAATCGGCATGAACGTCAATTCTACGCCAATTTTAGCGTAACATCCCGCATGTAGTGCATCAAAACCAAATCAAAAACATTTTCTAACCTAAATATCTTGTTTATTTTTTGCCAGGTTGTAATTAGAATTCACTAATTTGTTGTTGTAGTCCTTTTCCTTTGGTTTTTTGTGGTTTTCTGTGATTGTTCTATCATAGCGGGGTTCAGCTATTTAGCACGGAGTTGGAGTGAAGTAAGAACAGATTTTAGTCACGTGATCTAGGAGTGATTAGAGTGGAAAATTAATACACGAATGATATGTTTTGTTCCAAAACAACAGTCAACTGTGACTTTACAACGTTCCGGGTTTCCAGTTTTTTTTTTTTCACTTTTGTCTTTAGTCTTTTGTGTACTATAATTAACTTCAATCCCTCCACAATAATGAATAATATGATGCTTTCGCGTCTGTTTAACTTTGTCAAGGAAATTTTCCCATCATGTTAAATAAAATTTAAAATCAGATCACACAACGTGACAACACAAGCTTGACAGTTTCTACATTTCACCTCTGCGCATGCTTACTCTGAAAAATTCTCTTTCCGAGGTGGAACTTTTGAAGTGAGCTCCATTTACTCCACTCCATAAAGTGGAACGCTAATGGAGTCACCCCTAATACGCCAAAAAGCAATACCTGAACGGCTGGAGTGCGAATGTAATGTAATAACTCGAGACGATTTGGGGTTCTTAGGCCTTCAGTAAAACTACTACGTTGGTTTACTTCATAATGTATATTAATATCATAATGCATATTCACAAGCGAACAGCGGTCATTGTACCTGCTGACTTAACAATTAGGTAACGGCAATAATATAATAATATAATATTAGCTAACTAATCAATTTGCACCATCAGATGCCATACAGGGTGTATTTACCCTATTACACCTCCCCCCAATAAATAAAAGAATTTTCTTTCTATTGAATGAAAATTCTTCTTCTTATCAGAAAGTAGGTAAAATGATAAAATGTGTAATACAGCAATAAAATACAACCAAAAAAAAAATTAAAAAAAAAAAAATTTTTACCTTGTTTTTTTCCCAATTAATTAAAAATAATTATTTTCTAGAATCCTTCTTAAAATTTAATGAAATTAAAAAAAAATACACCTAATAAGAATACAATATTGGTACTAGGGGCCCCATAATAAAATACCTAACAATTACATAATATTTCCTAACTCTTAACTACACAATATAGATTTTTGTCCTGTTCTTATGAACGATAATTTCTTTATTATTTTTCACAATTTTTACATTAGGGGACAAATCCTCTAATACTAAATATGGTCCCAAAAAACAGGGACTGGAGATCTTATCTCCCGTCTCATTTTTAACTAAGACCATATCTCCTTTTTTGTAAGAAATAGGGTTTGAAGTTTTATCATAATTTTGTTTTCGCTTCAATTTGGAATGATTTAAATTTTTTCTTGCATCATCGTTTGCCTTTTGTAATCTGTATTTCAGCTCTAAAGGGTAGTTGTCAAAATTATTTATAGGATCGATGGTATTGGTTAAGTTACTTGGAATGTGACATTTTCGTCCGAAAACTAGCTCAAACGGAGTATATCGAGTTTCTGAGTGCACTGTGGTATTGTAAGAAAAACTCCAATATGGAATCCACTCGCTCCAAGCAGCATTGTTATCAGATGCTTGGGTTCGGAGGAATGCTCCTAAGACTTTATGTGAATTTTCCAGTGCGCCTATACTTTCGTGATGATAGGCAGTTGATTGAAGATGATTTATTTTCAAGATTTTCGCAATTTCGGCCATAGTAGAAGAGATAAATTCGGTACCCCTATCAGTAGCTATTTCTGAGGGAATTCCGTATCTCAAAATAAAGTTATCCACGAAACTTTTCGCAACAGTTGATGCATCTTTGGTTTTCAATGGATATGCTTCAATGAATTTTGTTAATTCGCACTGAAGAGTTAGTATATAAGAAAATTCATTAATATCCGTTGGCAGAGGTCCTACCAAATCTAAATATACCTTTTGAAATGCAAAATTAGCTGTACTTGTAATTACCATGGGTTCTTTAATGTAATGATTTGTATGTTTCATTTTTTGGCAACTGTCGCATCTTTTTACAAATTTTTGAACGTCTTTATACATTCCTGACCAATAATAGTACTTTTTAATATTATTCACCATTCGATTAATTCCCGCGTGTCCACTAGTGGGCAGTAAATGAAAATCATTTAATATTATTCGCTTTTCGTCCTTGTCAACAATTCTTTTCACATCGCTAATAACATATATACGGGGACCGGTCCAATTATCATCTTTTATTTCTTTCAATATCCATTCAATAATGTCTTTATTATTTTTATGTTGAATGTTGATCGAGCATTTTGATTAAAATAAATAGCAGCATGCGAAGGAACAAAATGGAAATCTCCCAAACTTGCGGACACGATATTTTTAAGTCGACTTATTACTTTTTCTGAGGCTGGCAATAATTCGATACTATTTTCAGGTTTTTTCAGTATTTCTACAATATCTGGTTGATCAGGCCAAACATTTGTAGTTTCCTCTGCTTCCTGTATATTAGCATTGGAATTGCGTGCACACTGGGCCCTAGTCAATACGGCAATTACTTTATCATTCATACTTTTTAAATCATTAGACGTTAAGGTGACTCTAGATAGAGCGTCAGCCGTCACATTTTCAGATCCCCTAACATACTCAATATAAAAGTCATATTCTTCTAAGCCTAACCTAAACTTTGTTAACCGACTTGAAGGTTCAGTCATATTAAATAGTTATATTAAAGGTCTATGGTCAGTCAAAATTTTAAAACGTCGCCCAAATAAATAAGGTCTGAAATACTTTATCGCCCAGTAAATAGCTAAAAGTTCTTTCTCTATTGTCGGATAATTAACTTCCGCTTTATTCAAACTTCTACTTGCATATGCAACTGGTTTTTCATTGATATTTGATAAGGTAGCTCCGATGGCAATATTAGAAGCATCAGTTCGAAGAATGAATTCGCTTTTATCTGAAAAGTCTGGGTAGTCTAGAACTGGAGGATTAATAAGAGCATTCTTGAGAAATAAAAATGATTTTTCGCATTCATGAGTCCATTCAAAAATAGAATATTTTTTACAAAGTTTATTTAATGGTACAGTTTTTTCTGCAAAATTTGGAATAAATTTTCTGTAGTAGTTTGCGAAAGCTACAAATCTCTTTAATTCATTTGCATTTGTTGGCCTGGGATAATTTTGAAGAGCTTTAACTTTACTATTGTCGGGCAAAATTCCATTTTCTGAAATAACATGTCCAAGGTAAAGGATTTGTTTTTTCAAAAATTCACATTTTGAGGAATTTAATTTTAAATTGACTTCACGAAGCCTGTTGAAAACAGCAATTAAATTTTTATTATGGTCTACGAGATTTCTTCCAAAAACTATTAAGTCGTCGAGATAAACAAAACATTTTTCGTAATTTAGTCCCGACATAGCAACTGTCATAAGCCTCGAGAATGCGCTTGGACTAATTTTCAATCCCATTGGCAACCTTTTCATTTGCCATTGGCCCCGATCAGTAGTAAATGCTGTGTACTTTCTACTTTCTTCAGTTAGCTCTACCTGATAATATCCCTGACTAAGATCCAAATGTGAGAAATATATAGCTCCTGCAAGGGAATCAAAAATATCGGTAATATTTGGAAGTGGAAATTTTTGGTCGCGTATTTGTTGATTAACTAATCTATAATCTACAACTAATCTTGTTGAATCCTCAGTCAAACCTTTTTTTGGGACTAACAGAACCGGAGAAGACCATTCACTCTGTGCTCTTTCAATGATGTCATCCTCATACATTTTCGAGACTTTCTTATGTATCTCATATTTTTGCGAAAAAGGCAATCTGTATGTTTTTACATAGGAGGGTGTAGCGTTTTTTTTTAACTGAATTGATTCTTTATAGATATTAGTGACAGTTAACTTATCGTCTGGCATGTGAAAAATATCTGCATATTTAGCACAAATATTTTCGATTGAATTTTGCTCTTTCGGGTCTAAATAGTTCAATTTTAGTAGTTCAAATAATGTTTTCACACGAGCCACCGATATGTCCGACTTTGAAAATTGATAGAATTCATAACAGCTTAACCTTTTTGTTTTAGGGATACAATTTTTCAAGCAAACATCAGTTTCCCGAGTATTTAAAATTTTTACTGGTATTTTTCCTTGTTCATGTCTTACAATCATACCTGCTATAAAAACACCTTGGCATAATTCGCTTGGTATAACCACACAATCCTCTATACCAACCGAAACATGACAAATTGTTTCACATCTTGGAGATAACATTAACACATTATCATTGCTATTAGAGTTAAAAGGTAAAATTATGGTATCTTCAAAATTTGTTAAAGATAATGTATTTTCTTCGTAGTTTAGGATACCATTATATTTTCTTAAAAAATTCTCGCCAATTATTGCATCGCTAGAACAAGTAAGTGACGTAAAAACGTAAAATTTTTCTTCAAAAGATATATTTCCAACTTTCAATTTTAGATAAACATAACCTGGTGAGGTTATAGTTCCTCCGACTCCTTTTATTTCTACATTGTCATTATACACTCGTGAATTTGAATTTAAAACATTTGATTTTATTGCGCACAATGAAGCTCCTGTGTCGACCAAAAATTTTACGTTTTTATTAAAGATAATGAAATTGACGGTGTTTGTAAAATTATCCGAATACGTAAATATTTCATTTCTATTTTTCCTGTTAGGGACGAAAAAAATTATTCTCCATAGAAGTCGTAGGTATTAGGTTATTCGCCCTCGACGTGCTAGCTTGCAAGTTTTCATCCTGACCATTACCTAAGTTACTCTCAATAACATTTATGTTATGTCGCCTATCTGACCCAGAAAAATGATTAGTACGGGTTCCGCGATTGTTGAACCCGCCACGAGAATTTCTTTGAAAACGTTGACTGTGTTGAAAATCCCCATTATTATTATTCCGATTTGCATTATTAAAATTTATATTAGGGCGGTTTGCAAAATTTGTATTTCTATTGGAATAGTTATTATTCGAATAAGAACCTCTATTTTGAGAAGAACCTCTCATAGAGTTCCTCATAAATCTTCCTTGACCTCTCCTAGAAGCGGTATAAATTTGAGGGTTACTATTAGAAAATGTTGTTTCCTCATCTTGGGCTGCTCTAATCGCGTCTTTTAAATAGGAAAAATTTCGCGAGGCCATTATCGTACTCAGTCTCTGATTGCGAAGGCCATCGGTAAATTGTTTCAAAGCTAACCTTTCGTTTATTGGTTTCAATACGTTGTAAGCATTTTCATCTCCTTTTGCCTGAGATATTGTTAAATTGACGAATAGCTCCTCCAAATCTTTTCCAAAACTTTCAATAGATTTATCGCCTTGTTTAGAACGAAATAACTTCAATTGCAAAGCACCATCAGATTTAATAGTTAAAAAGTGCTTTTTAATGTCACCCAATAGATCATTTACTGAGTTATAACTAGTACTAAGTCTCAACTTTGCACTGTTTGACAACCTAGTTTTCAGAACAAATTTAATTAATAAAGGTTTACCTTCATTATTAAGCATAGAATCGTAAAGTTCTATTGCGTCGATAAGTTTTTGCTTAGTATTCTCGGTATCATCCAGAATTGGTAACAAACTAACAGCAACTTTAAGATCAAATGAAGCCATTTCTGCTGCTTCGGTTTGCTTATCTTTAAAATTTAGAATCTCGTCATAAAGTTTATTAATTTTTACTAGTAATTCGTTAACTAAGCGGATTTCAGAGTCATCAAGTTCAGAGTTGTCTATTTTTTGATTAATCGAGGATACTTCTCTTTTTACTTCCAAGTAAATGGCTTTTGCCTCATTGAGTTTTTGGTCAAAAATTGGAGTTTTGTGCCGTTCGGAATATAATTTAACAATATAACTTCTTATTTTTTGCAAGGAAACATAACTTTTATCTAAAACACTATCGCCCATTTAATAAACAAGTCAAAAAAAAAAAGAAAATCAACTTTCCAAAAAAAAAAGATTTACGCGCATACCTGTTTTAAGGGTCCATATTTTCCTTACTGGCTATCAATTATCAATAATAATACACAAAAATGTCAATCTTACAACACTAAAATATAAAATTACTTACATGGTTTCAATTATAACTTTTAAGTACTTAATAATAGCTTTTTTTTTTTCTCATAAAGTCTTAATTCAATGGAAATACTTCTTTGTTCCTACACTATTGCCAACGTATCATGTATCTGTATTATTTTTTGACTCTTGCATGTCTCATATCCTAAAAAAAAAACCTAAAAAAGAAACTACTGCTCCTGGACATCATCAACTAGATTGTTTTGTGATCGTCTTAACTCGTGCTTGATAATCTCCCTTCTAATAGATCTTCTTGTTTTTTCCTTATATGTTTTGACGAGAAAATGGAGCACTGCTAATAAAACAACGGCCACTATAACTATAAGTAGCGCCTCTGTAAGTGAAATTCCTTGGCTATCTTGACTTCTAGTGGTGGCATCGCCAGATCCAGATTGCGCTATTACCACTTTTTCCTCAATTTTGGACTGCTGCTTTCCCATTTTCTCCCAATTATATCTTACTTTTAGAATTTTTCACCAATATTAAGGCATCCTGGCAGGATCGCCATGTAATAACTCGAGACGATTTGGGGTTCTTAGGCCTTCAGTAAAACTACTACGTTGGGTTACTTCAGAATGTATATTAATATCATAATGCATATTCACAAGCGAACAGCGGTCATTGTACCTGCTGACTTAACAATTAGGTAACGGCAATAATATAATAATATAATATTAGCTAACTAATCAATTTGCACCATCAGATGCCATACAGGGTGTATTTACCCTATTACACAGTCACTCGGAGTGAGCAAGCCGAACCCACCTCATATATCAGAAGAAACAAAACCAAATGTCACAACTTCGCCACGATTACGCCGAAAAGTTCAACAAAACCCAACTTTTTGCCGTAGTGACAGCGTAATGTCAAAAATTCAAGATGGCTGCACTGCCGCCAATGAAATCGTACAAATTAAATCACGTGATTAGTTACGCTTACGTCAATTACGCCCGTGGGGTATCGCCCTAAAAGATTGCAATAAATTATGAGAGTTATCAAAAATGTGTCTATATTTCTTAACCAATGTGGTGTCATTGTCAAAAGCTCTTCCGATACGCTCATATTGATATGTCGAAAACTTGTATAAAAGTCCAAGAATTAATCTGATTTTGTTCGTTTCCAAGTCGCAGAGGCAATAATCCTGGATTATCAGTCAAGTCATGATATTTTGGTTTGTCTAGTTCGCCTAGGGTTTAGGTAGCAAGTCTGGCACAATACAAGAAGGCTGTTTTAATTCCTTGACATGAATACTTTTTTTTGCATGAGGATTATCTTTTCTTGTTACCTCTACTCGATTTCTTTCTAATATTTTCGTTTTTATGTATGGTCCTTGTTCAGTTTCGTCTATCCGCCCTGTATAGTTGTAGGTTAAATTGGGTATTTAGAATGTCAAATCCTATTTGGGAATGGAAATTGATTCGTTTTTCTTTTCTTCTTTATTTTTTGTTTCTCTTATTCTAATTGAATAATTGCGCGTTTTTAAGCCTAAGAATTGATACGGCTTTATTAAATTTGGCTTTTAAAAATGCGCGCGTTAAACACTGAAAAAGGATATCTGCAAGTCCTTACATTGTCGACCAGTAAATGAGTTGCCAAAAACACTACGTCCGTTTCGTGTGGTTCGAGATAAAATTCCAGTTTTTTTCGCTTGCCGTGACCGGTTTCAATCAAGACGGTTTCGTTTGTACTCCTTCGCATTGGACCTAAACTTCCTGAAAGAGTTGGCCAGCTGAATGGAGTTTGAGAAAGACAAGTTACCTAAATTTCAACTGCCCTCATCTCCCGCGGGATCAGCGGGCAGCGGCACTTGTCACACAATGCATTCGATTGAACTTGTTTTAATATTCCCAAAATAAATATCCCAATTTTTGAAGGAAATTATCTAATTTGGCCACAGTTCAACGACATCTTTAATTCAATGATACACAATAAATCCATTTATTCTGATTCTGATAAATTTCGTTTCTTGGTATCGGTTTATCCAAAGAGCCCTTAAGTGTGGTCAAAGCAGTTCCGCTTTTGTAAGGAAATTATCCAATTGCCTACAAGGCCGTAGTTGATCAATATCATAACCCGAGATTGCTGTCTACATCTTACTGGTCCGAAATAATAAACTCGCCCAAAGTCAAAGTGAAAATGCCACCAGCTTGAGCGCGCTAATAAATACGTTTGAGGAAAATATAGCGGCCCTTAAGGCGCTTGGTTCACCAACTGACCAGTGGTCTTTTTCACTTTTTACCATTCTTATTCCAAAATTGGATCGCGCTCTGATAAAGTTGTTCGAAGTTCAAGACGCTTCCAAAAAGCATTCCTAGTTATACCAGACTAAAAGAATTCTTGCAAAAGCAATGTACAGCGCTCGAATCTGTTGCTTCATCCACAATTGAGAGCTGTAACGCTGGATCAAGTTCTGAAAATAGATTTAATCAAAATAAAACTAATGTTAACCACAAAATCCATTCAAAACCTCTTCCTTTCTTGGCCAAAAATGAAAGTGGTCAGGAAAATTCAAATACCAAATATCAAAGGGCAATTTCATGTCCCTTATGTTCAAGCGCTGGACACCTAATTTACCGGTGCGATATTTTCCTATCCAAGTCCTCTGAGGAAAGACTTACTTTGGTAAAGCAAAGGCGGTGGTGCCCTAAGTGTCTTCATATATCTTAGGATCTAAAAGGCTGTGGTACCAAATCAGATTGCAGAATCTGTTCGTTAAGAAATCACCACTCATTGCTGCACCAGAATAATTCCAGTATTATTTCGAACGATAATTTCAATTCAAACACGCATATGCGCAACCGGCCGATACACTGTTCATCTGCCATTCCGAGAACAGTAACCTACTTTTCACAGTTCACGTTCCATCGCGCTTCGCCGTTTTCTTTCCATGAAAAAGAGGCTGCTGCGCGATTCTTCAACATACGAGTCGTATAAGGGAGTAATAAACGACTACTTAGCCTCCGGGCACATGATTCAAACAAATACTCCAGACGCAGACTCAGGTCAATTTTACTATATACCACACCATTACGTGCTCAAGCCTGAAAGCACTACGACAAAAATGAGAATTGTATCCGAAGCTTCAGCGTCTGATTCTTTAGGATGTTCTTTAAGCAAGACTCTACTTCCTGGGCCAAAACTGCAAAAAGGAATATTCGACGTTCTTAGCAATTTTAGGGCCAAGCCCTTTGTTTTCACTGCTGAGGTTAAAAAAATGTATCGGCAAATTGTAATAACATCCCACCAACGTGAATATCAGCGTATTCTTTGGCGTTTCTCGCCAGAGAGTCCCATACAAGACTTTACACTTCAGACTGTGAGTTTTGGCATTTCATCTTCCGCCTAATTAGCCCTGAGAACGCTTGTTCAGTTGGCTCGAGATGAAGAATGTAATCATCTTTCCGATTCAAAAATTCTTCTTCCCGACGTCTACGTAGACGATGTCGTTTTCAGTTTTTCTTCCACCTCGTCCGTAAAAATTCTCGGGCTCAAGTGGAATGCTGTCAGTGATTCATTCTTGTATTCTGTAGACATAGTGTCGAAACATTGTTCATACCGCGTCATACTCTCTAATTTAGCACATATGTTCGATCCCCTCGGAAATCTTGCCCCTCTCACATTCTTCGCCAAGCATATTATTCAGCACTTACTAAAGACGACAATATCATCAAGATAAACTAGACATTCTTCCTTTTGAAGACCCCTAAGGATATTGTCCATTACTCGTTGGAATGTGGAGAGGGCATTTTTTAGGCCAAGAGGCATACGTTTATATTCGTAATGACCATTCTCAGTTGAAAAAGCGGTTTTTTGGATATCCTCAGGATGCATTTCAATTTGGTGGAATCTGTTGGCCAAATCTAGTGTGGAAAAATATTGGCTTTTGCCTAATTTATCAAGAATGTCATTTATATTTGGAAGTGGATATTTGCCATCTATTGTTCGTAAATTCAAGCTCCTATAATCAACTACTAATAGCCACTCACGTTTTCCAGAAGCGTCCATTTTTTTTGGAACTATCCATATAGGACTAGAAAATGGTGAAAATGATTCTATGATGTTTTGATTAAGCATTTTCTAAAGGACCCCGCACCGGATGCATGGGATTTTGGGTTTCGGTGAAAATCTGTGAAATTTTCAAATTTTGTATAAATTAACGTGCTGAATAAAAGTCCAAATGGCAAAACTTTCGTAACCCCCATAGTTTGCCTTTTATAGGCTCTTCTTTTCTAGATCCTTCCTAATCTATACAGAACGTTTATTGATTGATTTGTTTATTATTTTGGTGTATTTATATCTATTTTTTACAGCTTGTTTGTTTAGGTGTATATCAGGGCCAGGGTTCTTATTCTCAAAACCGAGGCTGAGTAAGAATTTTTGAGTATTGCTTTTGAAGGATGCGCATATTGCCATTTTTAAGCTTCATTCTCACTTGGGCGAAATTCGCTCTTTTTTTGATATTGCGTCGACAATTTGACGTTTAATATACGTATTAAACGTCAAAATGTCGAAAAATTGTAAAAAAGCGAATTTCGCGCAACCGAGTATTAAGCCTTACGATATAAGTCAACTCTCCACGTCATTCTGTTCGACAATTCGATTAAGCACACATCCCAACTATATACTGTATTATATTCAAATATCGCTATGGATCATTGCTTCATATGCAATAGATATTCACGTTTAAATCAGATTCAAAGCCTAAACGATATTAACGATAATTGTAGAATTGATATTTTTGTTAAAGCCAATATTTATGTGCCAGAATATGTTAAGTGTTGTGATGTACATCTGACCGACCGCCAGCTGCTTCAAGAGTACTTGCTTCCTGGATTACGTTCTGTCCGTAGGCCATTCGTTTCTAGAGGTGTGGATTTGTTAGCTTTTCTGGAAGGTCTTCGTGCCGCTATCACAACGCAACGCTTCCATAGAATTTAAGTGCGCGTTCACATTGACACCGCTCGAGCGGTGAGCGTTGCGCGATGCCGCTGTAGGGATGCCCAAAAATAATTTTAACATTATATTTCAAATGAAAAAGTTCACACTGAGGCGGCATGTCACGTGCTGTTAACATGTTCATTTGAAATCTAATGTTAAAATTATTTTTGGTCATCGCTACAGCGGCATCGCGCAACGCTCACCGCTCACCGCTCGAGCGGTGAGCGTTGCGCGATGCCGCTGTAGCGATGCCCAAAAATAATTTTAACATTAGATTTCAAATGAACATGGTCACACTGAAGCGGCGCGTCCCGCGGTGTTAACATGTTCACTCGAAATATAATGTTAAAATTATTTTTGGGCATCGCTACAGCGGCATCGCGTAACGCTCACCGCTCGAGCGGTGCCAATGTGAACGCGCACTAAGTCTATTTTGTCACTTCAAAAGCGCAATTTGACGAATTATATACATTCTGCGATAATATTCCTCACGATAACCGATGAGATCGACATATAAGAAAGAACCACTTGATAACTTTTTTATGCAAGCTTCGACATGGACTTTCCGATGAATTTCTAAAAGTTATTTTTAACTACAGTACCCGACAGGCTGTCAGTTTGGCTATTTCATCTGTTAGAAAGTCCTTGTTACTACGGTTTGTACCAAACAACTTGGGATTTGCAGCAATTACAAGAAATTCATATATTGACCGCCACGTCAACGACTTCAGTAATGCGCTGTATAACCCTGAACCTGAAGTCCGTAGAGCTATTGCGTATATTGACGATACTTACAGCAAAATCGAGAAAAGTTGTAACTTTCAAGTTCTGCAACAATCATATTGTCGCTATAAGGGCCATCATCTTTTAAAGCCAGCTCTTATTGAAGCCACCAAATAACTACATTCTAAGCGTACTTGGACCGTAATTTTCAGATACTAGAAATAACGACGCAGCAGTGCTACGCACTGAGCTTCAACATGATGTTGACGGGATTAGAAACTGGTTTAATAATGATGATATTTTTATCGTGGACAGGGGGTATAGAGATGTTGTGCCCTTTCTTGAAAATATCGGAATTGCTCATCGGATGCCTTATGCCTTACCCCGAAATCAGCGACAATTAACAACCGAAGAAGGAAATGCATCCCGTCTCGTTACTAAAACCAGATGGACCATCGAAGCCAGAAATGGACACTTTAAGACAATTTTCAAGTTTTTCGCGGGCGTTATTTCCGTAACGCACGCAGTTAACCTTCGTGATTTTTATAGAATTGCAGCTGCAATTATCAATAGATTTCATGGCCCAATTCCCGAACCCCCCTTGGAGATTGCTCACCGAATGTTGGCTCGCTTACATGAACCAAATGTATTGCAAGCACGAGTGGAGGCGGACGGCTTACAGAAAAGGAACGGTCAATGGACAGTGCTGGACGAAAACCATCTACCAGGATTTCCACGCTTGCCTCTTGATTATTTAAGGGATTTAACATTCGGTACTTACCAACTAAAACTGGCGCCATCCTATGTACAGTACAAACTATAAAGGGACCAAACAGAGATACTAGAATTAGACCTTTTAGCCAATGACCCAGGAGTAGTGTTCAAAGCCCGATTCGGATTCACCCCCCACTCCTCTGACGTCACATGACCTTGACGCCACCCCACACTCCTCTGACGTCACATGACCTTGACACCACACCCCACTCCTCTGACGTCACATGAACTTGACACCACCCCCCCACTCCTCTGACGTCACATGACCTTGACACCACCCCCCACTCCTCTGACGTCACATGACCTTGACACCACCCCCCACTCCTCTGACGTGACATGACCTTGACACCACCCCCCACTCCTCTGACGTCACATGACCTTGACACCACCCCCCACTCCTCTGACGTCACATGACCTTGACCTTGGCCTTGAAATGTGACCTTGAGCGCCTCCCACTTTTCTCTCCCTGACCTTGAAATGTGACCTTGAGTACCCCCCACTTATTCTGATTTATAGAGAATTCATATTCTTTCTTAGAATATATATTTTTCCAATTAGCTATAATTTCAATAATGAGCAATTATTCCTAATTCAACCTTGTCAGGATTTCATGAAAAAACAGTACAAAGGCACCGTCGATCTGGGGATTATTCCATGGTACCAAAAAAGTTCCCAGGCTCAAGTGAAATTTCAGATCAAAGGCGCTAACAATCTGGAAATTTTCCCACGGTACCAAAAAAGTTCCCACGCTCAAGTGAAATTTCAGATCAAAGGCGCCGTCGATCTAGAGATTTTCTCACGGTATTGAAAAAGTTCCCAGGCTCAAGTGCCCCCGTAGACGTGTGCTTCCTTGAGTCGGCCTTGAGGCCCTTGACCTTGAGTTGCTCAAGGTCAGTTGTGCGACCCATAAGTTGGTATGTGAACTTGAGGTGTGACCATGAATTTCTTACAATATTTTCAAGATCGCAGAATATTTTGATCTTGAGTTGGGGTGTGTATAATTGAAAATCCACTTCTCTAACATAGTTGACCTTGAATTGTTAGGTTTTAGCACCCCCCACAAACATCCACAACGGATTCCCCTCCCCCACTTCTCCAACATATTCGACCTTGAATATTCAGGTGTTAGCACCTCCCACCAACCGTGAGATGTATATAAATTCTTTTCCGATTGAGGAAAGTTGCCATAGTCACACGCCAGCATCGTTTGTAGTACGATATGTGACCTTCAACCTTCAAAGTCAACTAGAAATATTGTGTTTGTGAAGTATTCCGAAAGTGAGTGTGTGTTCAAGGTACCGTAAAAATTGTTACATTTTTCCTAAACTATGAGTATTTCAAAAGATACCTTGGTTGAAATCAATAATATGCTTAACAAAGATGTTAATTTTATCGAAAGACGAAAAATTTCTTCATTAAAGGTGGATGAAGTTTACATAATTAGAAAACTGGTGCCCATGGTAACACGGTTTGGTAAAACTATTCTTGTCACATTGTATGAAAAAACCGAAGATGTGGCTTTTGAAACATTTTTGCCAAAACGTGTAGCGGAAATGCTACCGGAGAACACCATCGAAATTATGAATTCTTCATCTGACAAATACACGCTGACATACTTGGGGCAAAGTTCGCAGTCATATGGGGGTAACACTAAGTCTCTTTTAAATTTTGGATGTTTGGAATAGATTTTATATTATGGGATGTACAAAATATTATTATTAATAGTTTTTGAAAAATGTAATGAGTTTTAGGGTATTGTAATTTGTATATATTAGAACACATTCATATTTCTAAAGATGTGTGACATCAGCAATAACACTCCAAGTGTTAATGAAGACTTAGATTTCTATGTGGTCTGGCTGGCGCGCAAATTGGGAGATATGGCCCAAGAAATATTACATTTTGAATATTTCAATTCGGATGTTCCTGCAAATGGTCAAAACGATTCAAAATATGTTTGTGTGTATGTGCCATCAACTTTAATGCCGGAGCAAACTTATGCCGAAGATACTTATATGGTTCCTTCGGTCTTGACGAATTCTGTAGCCGAATGATCGAGGAAGACCTGAAAACATTCCTTATCGAAATACCACATATGCCAAGTGAATTGGTAACAAAATATGGGTTGGTGCAGGAAAGTGGTCTAACTCAAAAAGAAGAAAATAATGCACCTAAATAATTAAAATTAATAAATTGTACCTTTGTAATAATACATTTTTGTGCATATTGGTTTGCGTTTTTGTTTTCATCCTTTACTCTTGGTTAGTTTCCCATATAAGCAAATGGTTGATAATTACAAGGTTAGTTCTAGTTGAAAATGGGACGTGTTAACAATACTATAGATAAATTTGGTCGACAAAGAGTATATAATAAACATCAGTTCTAACGTTGTACACAGAGAAATGGGTTCAAGTTAACTTTTGATGGTCACTATGATATTGAAGGGAAGCGTCTATCAAATGTTGCAAAACCGATAGCAGATAATGACGTTAGTACCCAGGAGTTTGTGCTTGACAAAATTCGGTTGTTTCATCAACAAATGAAATATGCATTAGATGATTTAGAAAACCGTATAAACGAAAGATTTAAGAGCACAGATAAAAAAATGGATGATATTGGAAACATCTATATAAGCAAAGATCTGGAGAATGATAAAAAAATACGTAATTTAGAACGATGGATGGAAAATAATGAAAAAAAGCTAATAAATATCGACACAAGAGTTAATAACTTCATTTCTTCATCGAAATGGGGAGCGTTAACAAAACAATAGATAAGTTTGGTCGCCAGAAGACAGTTCATGATGACAGATTTCAAATTTTACGTGGTGCGTCGGGAATTGGATTTATGCAAACACCCAATGATCAATTTAATAATGTGGGAAAGCGTTTGATGAATGTTGCAATATCGGAAACCAGTGATGATGCTACTACCCAACAATATGTGTTGACGGAGTTCCATAAAGTGCGCCAAGAGTTACCACAAACAATAAACAGAATATATCAGGCTATTCATGAAAGTTTGATAAGCGTTGATGACCGAATGGTTACATTTGAAAATAAAATAAAAAGATATGATGCACAGGAAGAAAATATTGTGAAGAAAATAGCTGATTTGGAAAAGTGAATGAAACAGGATATGAAAATATTGTTGGGTGTTGAGAGGAAGGCTGATAGTATGATTGCAGCTAGCAAAGTAAGAATATAACAAAAGCGCCCTTGAGAAAATGGATATTTATTATTTTTCAACAGTATTCACCATCGACCCCCACTTTCTCACCCGAAGCTCCCAGTATTTATACCCCCATATCTAAGTTAAAACTCATTAGTTTGTCTACACCTTCAACAGTTAAAGTTGGGAATCAGAAAAATGAATACTTCCGGTGCCAAACAGCAAAGCAGTCTATCACCAAGATTGGTGAATGCTAATGCACTAATTGAAATATCGGACACACCGATTTCGTCTAGTCGCCCAAGTCAAACAATACCCATATCAGATGTTGTTATCGACTTATCAGATGTGCCAATCTACTCACCCCAGGAGCAAAGCGAAAATTTATCCTCGATAGTTAGCCAAGAAGGACAAGTTGGGGTTTGAGTGATGAAGAATGGCAAACCCCGCGAAGATCATCAGCAATATTTTTGCAGGATTCTCCATCATCTTTTTCCCATGAGTCATTTGGCCACGAAGGACAACGATGGGATTTGGGTGAAGAAGAATGGCAAATTCCTCGAAGGTCATCATCAATATTTTTACGGGATTCTCCGCCACATTTTTCCGATGCTTCATTCAGCCAAGAAGGACAGCGTTGGGATTTGGGTGAGGAAGAAGAATGGCAAACCCCACAAAGGTCATCCTCAATATTTTTACATGATTCTCAGCCATCTTTTTCCGATGCTTCGTTTAGTCAAGAAGGACAGCGTTTGGATTTGGATGAAGAAGAAGAAGAATGGCAAACCCCCCGAAGACCGCCATCAAGAATAATTATTCAAGATTCTCCACCATCTTTTTCCCACGAGTCATTTAGCCTAGAAGGATCACATTGGGATTTAAGTGAAGAATGACAAATCCCATCATCACCATCTTTATTAAATTCACCACCGTACAGAAAATTTATGACTGTTTCTAAACTTTTAACTAACAATTTTGTACTAATACATATATTAAATCTGAAATAAAACCAAAAAATATTAAAAACTTGTTTATTTATAAGCCTTATATTTTACAACTGGGTATACACTTAAAACTAGTATATATTTAAACAATATCAGACATTGTATGAAAATACGTTTGTCTACGACCTTTCAAAAATAAATCCGATACCTGCCTTCTAACAAAATGTCCCAATTGTTCCAGACTTGCCATTGTACTCAAAAGCCTATTGTCCCATTCGACGGATAGATTTATGCCCTCAAAATATCCCAGTTATTCGGAACACCTGCACTTTTACAAAATGTATTGTATGAAAATGAATTTCTCTAAAATCTTTCTAAAATAAATCCGATACCTGCAATCTAACAAAATGTCCCAATTGTTCGAGACTAGCTCAAAACTCAAAAGCCTATTGTCCTATTCGACGGATAGATTTATGCCCTCAAAATATCCCAGTTATTCGGAACACCTGCACTTTTACAAAATGTATTGTTTGAAAATACGTTTGTCTACGACTTTTCAAAAATAAATCCTACACCTGGCTTCTAACAAAATGTCCCAATTGTTCGAGCTTGCCATTGTAGTCAAAACCCTATTGTCCTATTCGGCGGATAGATTTATGCTCTCAAAATATCCCAGTTATTCGGAACACCTGCACTTTTACAAAATGTATTGTTTGAAAATACGTTTGTCTACGACCTTTCAAAAATAAATTCGTACAGTAACGTTGTTGCTAATTCAACTAGATATAACTGCTGGAACTTCGATACGCATAATGAAATTTTTTGCCTATTTTTGAAGTCAAATATCTCAGAAAGTATAACAGATATTTGATTGCGGTTTGAAGCATATTGGGGCGCATTGTTTGGTGTATAAGGTATATGGTATCGTGCTGATGAACAAAAACGTTATCTTCAACATACAGGGTGGACAATAAAACAGTGCAAAGTTTGACAAATTTCAGGGTGTCGCCATTTCTTTTCAAACATACTCCTGCTTTTTTTCTGGGTTCAAGAAGAATCAGTAGTTCAATGGTAAAAAACAACTTGAAGGGTTTTTGAATAAATCTCGTAGTTTCGCAAAAATTTCAGTTCAACTGAAAAACGACTTTTATCACCCTGATTCTATGTCTCAGTTACTCAAAACAATTTTTTTGATTATTGTGGGTTCAACGTTTTCGTCTTTTTTGGTTTTGAGAAGATTTTATACAGGGTAAAAAAAAATAAGTTTTTATAACTCATTATTGGGAGGTTCGTAAAGATAATTGTATGTGGATAATTGGGCCTCAAATTAACTAAAGATAGCACGCGTCGTAACACGTAACATGAACTGCGATTTATTGGAGGCACAGTTTTATTTGTTAATTGATATGGCACCAATTTTTTTTTTTTTTTTGCTTTATTGTATAACCATTCTGAGAGCAAAATATGATTATATTATGTTTCCTAGGTGAAAAAGCTATTCTGTTCTCGAGACGCCAAGATATTTGGTGAATTATTAGCACGTACCATGTCATAAGGGGGCTACTTATATACAGGGGTGGTAAAAAGTACCGGAACCGTTGAATCTCTTTAAGCCCACTTATGCTGCTTTCCCAGATTTCATTTTTCATTATCTGGAGGTTTCTGGACAAACAAAATTGGACAATGATCATAGCATAATCGATTATACTTGATTATCCTCGCGAAAAATAGCCTATTAAAGCAGATAAAGGTTGGTGAGTACCATATCAATTGACAAAGAGGATTGTGCCCCCTATTAATCTGAGTAGGTACATGTTACGTGTTTGGACGCATCCCAAATAGCATTTGGACGTCGGCCCTACGTCGCCGCACACAACCTGACGTTGGTTATTGACCACGGATTAATCATTTGCCGGCCCTTTTTTGCACTAATTTGAAACATTCAAATTTGAGTCGTGCCGACGTTGGTAACCAATTTCCGAAGTGCTGCATCATTCACCAAATGCAACGTTAATTTATGTTTAGGTATGTTAACGAAAAAATTTGAGATTTTGGTTCAATTTTAGTGATTTTATTTCCACCCCGGGAGCACCAATTCTCTACTTCCCAACCCTGATGCGACTTCTTTCGGAATCCATGTGAGATAAACGGTAATAGAGAACTGGGTATTGTAAAAAACAATAATGGCGTACGAATTTTTGTAGTGAAGGTAATTAATTAGAACTTGCTGGGCCCTTGTTGAGACCAAATATTGCTAACGCACTACACTTTACTGATACAAATGACCATGGTAGGTCGAAAAATATGCATGCCCTACGTATATCGTTGAAATTTATCAAATTTAATTTAAAAAACCAATAATAATAAAAAAGAAAAAAGTATATAGTCTAAGAAATTTGATTTAAAATCGTACTTAAAACATTAGAGGAATAATATTTTCTTGAAAATCTCCTGTTTACTGTCAATTTCATACATTAATTGGAAAATAAAAATAAAATTTTCGTAATGGCTGACAAGATGCCTCATCGACGTAGCCTTAAAATATGACGGAGTTGGTAGTTGAATTGATATTTTCTTAATCTAACCAAAGGAAAAGAAATCACCACCTAAAATTACGAAGAACAACCTTAAAGTCGGAGATACCACCAATTTGGTCCATGCTGAGACGTTAGGAGCCGACCTCAGTTTTGGTTCCTCGAAAATTACTGAAGACGACGACAACATAACCTAATGCGTTTATTTATTTTGATTTGAATTTACTGTTGGAAACAGTTGAAATTATTTTATTCTATTTTATTTTTGATGCTGTGCTGTGTGTGTTAATTTTTGGATGGATTATTATGCATTGTGGCAAGGGTAGTCCCACTTCGAGTAGGATTATCTTTGATTGTGAGCAAGTTTCCCAATCAAAAGTTTTGCTTTTTTCTATAAAAATAAGCGGTGTGCCTATAGGCTTGTTTGGCTGGCATTTCAAAACAAAAAATTATATTACCTATTACTATAACAACAAAATTGGAGATTAATAATTGAAGAGTATAACTTCTAAAGGGTCTAAGTGCCATCTTGATAATCTTTGAGATAATGTTTGGAAATGGTTCCAAGTCTCAACCCAATAATACAATCAAAAAGGGTCTATGTGGCAACAATACATGTTTTTGGTTCTGATATTGATTTAAAGATGGTGCAGAATGTAAGTAAAAGCTTTATATAAGCATGTTTGCAGTATTTTTCTCGTTTTTCTCCAAATCAAAATTTTAGCACGAATTTAGAAATTATACTTTTCAATTATTGATCGAGTTTGTGTTTTTGTCTTTTGTAAACGATGATAAGGTTGAGAGATTAGGTCTGTTTCTGCAGAAATCACAAACCAGTCAGAGTGAATTTCATTGGTTGAAACTAGTTTTCTGACTGTTTCTGACTGTTTTCAGTCAATGAAATTTGCTCTGACTGGTTATTTGTGATTTCTGTAGAAACAGACCGATTATGTTGTCTAACCTTCGACTCTTTTCGTAACCTTGATTGCATACCAATGCCATTGATGCCAACGTTATACCCAATAACAATTTAGCTAACAACTTTGGTTAAATTTTTTTAGCTAGATTTAAAGTATACGAATAAAGACGTCTAACCGTGGTCGATATTGGTTGGATTCATTGCTAAAAAACGCCCGTCAGATGTTAACGTTTGCTCAACGTCGCCAGCTTTACCATAAAAAACTATACAATCGAAAACGTCTGATCTACGTTCACTACAACTATCATAAATGCCTGAGGTTAATTTAACGTCGGCTGGAGGTCGGGTATTTACTTCGACTGAAAAGTTAATAAGTGAGCTAAATTTCTACCAATTACAACGTCGGAACTAGTAAAAATCTAGTCGTAAGTCGGAAAAATGCTACTTGAGATACTATCTATAGTTACTCAGAGGCGCAATTATCTTCACGGACCATCCAATAATGAGTATTGAAAACTTACTTTTTTTCCACCCTGTATGACATCTTTTTGAAACAAGAAAAGAGGAAAACGACGAACCAACAATAATAAAGAACATTGTTTCGAATAACTGAGACAAAGAATCAGGATGATGAAAGTCATTTTTCAGTTAAATTGAAATTTCTGCAAAACTACGAGATTTATTCAAAAACCCTTCAAGTTGTTTTTTACCATTGAACTACTGATTCTTCTTGAACCCAGAAAAAAAAGCAGGAGTATGTTTGAAAAGAAATGGCGACGCCCTAAAATTTGTCAAATTTTGCACTGTTTTATTGTCCACCCTGTATGTTGAAGATAACGTTTCTGTTCATCAACACGATACCATATACCTTATACACCAAACAATGCGCCCCAATATGCTTCAAACCGCAATCAAATATCTCTTATACTTTCTGAGATATTTGACTTCAAAAATAGGCAAAAAATTTCATTATGCGTATCGAAGTTTTAGCAGTTTAGTTGTAACGCTGCATTGCATCCACATACTGCTAAAAGAATTCGATTCAAAGATGTGTATGATAGTGATACTGATATTATTCATTTTAAATGTGACTGGTAGAAAAAAAAATAATAATAAAAATTCACTTAAAAATTATCCTTGTAAAATCTGAGAATGCAGAATTATTCTGAACTTTACAATAAAAATTTTGAGTATTTTCCTGATTGGTCTAATATAAGTAAAAGAAAAAAAAATGTAAAGGTCTTTAGGTCACCACTTTGTATTAGTCAAGCTCCGCAAGCATCATTCAACGTTTAACGGAAACTAAGCATTTCATTAACCAAGCACATTGACGATTATCCAATCCAGTTCCGCTTCATGAATCGAGGCTGATATCTCGGTGTCCATTGATTGTTTTATCTATTCTTTGTCATGATATTCAAGTATGTTCGAAAAGACAAGCTCAAGCAAACAACAAATACATGCCCAACCATACTGATTATTTATATCGAAATACATCAGGTATGACTATTTTATCTGAATCATAGTTGGGCATGTATTTGTTGTTTGCTTGAGCTTGTCTTTTCGAACATACTTGAATATCATGACAAAGAATGGATAATACAATCAATGGTAACCGATGAAATATAGACTCGATTTATTTACCGAAAATGGATTGGATAATTATCAATGTGCTTGGTGAACATCCTGACTTTTCCCGTTAAACGTTGAATGATGCTTGCGGCGCTTGATTCATACCTACAAAGTGGTGACCTAAAAACTTTTTTACATTTTTTTGACCCTGGTGTGAATCGAACACACAACCTTCTGATTTGGAGTCAGACGCGCTAACCATTGCGCCACAGAGTCCTATATTTTATTGTTGCTAATTTAACTAGATATAACTGCTGGAACTTCGATACGCATAATGAAATTTTTTGCCTATTTTTGAAGTCAAATATCTCAGAAAGTATAAGAGATATTTGATTGCGGTTTGAAGCATATTGGGGCGCATTGTTTGGTGTATAAGGTATATGGTATCGTGCTGATGAACAGAAACGTTATCTTCAACATACAGGGTGGACAATAAAACAGTGCAAAGTTTGACAAATTTTAGGGCGTCGCCATTTCTTTTCAAACATACTCCTGCTTTTTTTCTGGGTTCAAGAAGAATCAGTAGTTCAATGGTAAAAAACAACTTGAAGGGTTTTTGAATAAATCTCGTAGTTTTGCAGAAATTTCAATTTAACTGAAAAATTACTTTCATCATCCTGATTCTTTGTCTCAGTTATTCGAAACAATGTTCTTCATTATTGTTGGTTCGTCGTTTTCCTCTTTTCTTGTTTCAAAAAGATGTCATACAGGGTGGAAAAAAAGTAAGTTTTCAATACTCATTATTGGATGGTCCGTGAAGAGAATTGCGCCTCTGAGTAACTATAGATAGTATCTCAAGTAGCATTTTTCCGACTTACGACTAGATTTTTACTAGTTCCGACGTTGTAATTGGTAGATATTTAGCTCACTTATTAACTTTTCAGTCGAAGTAAATACCCGACCTCCAGCCGACGTTAAATTAACCTCAGGCATTTATGATAGTTGTAGTCAACGTAGATCAGACGTTTTCGATTGTATAGTTTTTTATGGTAAAACTGGCGACGTTGAGCAAACGTTAACTTCTGACGGACGTTTTTTAGCAATGAATCCAACCAATATCGACCACGGTTAGACGTCTTTATTCGTATACTTTAAATCTAGCTAAAAAAATTTAACCAAAGTTGTTAGCTAAATTGTTATTGGGTATAACGTTGGCATCAATGGCATTGGTATGCAATTAAGGTTACGAAAAGAGTCGAAGGTTAGACAACATAATCGGTCTGTTTCTACAGAAATCACAAATAACCAGTCAGAGCAAATTTCATTGACTGAAAACAGTCAGAAACAGTCAGAAAACTAGTTTCAACCAATGAAATTCACTCTGACTGGTTTGTGATTTCTGCAGAAACAGACCTAATCTCTCAACCTTATCGTCGTTTACAAAAGACAAAAACACAAACTCGATCAATAATTGAAAAGTATAATTTCTAAATTCGTGCTAAAATTTTGATTTGGAGAAAAACGAGAAAAATACTGCAAACATGCTTATATAAAGCTTTTACTTACATTCTGCACCATCTTTAAATGAATATCAGAACCAAAAACATGTATTGTTGCCACATAGACCCTTTTTGATTGTATTATTGGGTTGAGACTTGGAACCATTTCCAAACATTATCTCAAAGATTATCAAGATGGCACTTAGACCCTTTAGAAGTTATACTCTTCAATTATTAATCTCCAATTTTGTTGTTATAGTAATAGGTAATATAATTTTTTGTTTTGAAATGCCAGCCAAACAAGCCTATAGGCACACCGCTTATTTTTATAGAAAAAAGCAAAACTTTTGATTGGGAAACTTGCTCACAATCAAAGATAATCCTACTCGAAGTGGGACTACCCTTGCCACAATGCATAATAATCCATCCAAAAATTAACACACACAGCACAGCATCAAAAATAAAATAGAATAAAATAATTTCAACTGTTTCCAACAGTAAATTCAAATCAAAATAAATAAACGCATTAGGTTATGTTGTCGTCGTCTTCAGTAATTTTCGAGGAACCAAAACTGAGGTCGGCTCCTAACGTCTCAGCATGGACCAAATTGGTGGTATCTCCGACTTTAAGGTTGTTCTTCGTAATTTTAGGTGGTGATTTCTTTTCCTTTGGTTAGATTAAGAAAATATCAATTCAACTACCAACTCCGTCATATTTTAAGGCTACGTCGATGAGGCATCTTGTCAGCCATTACGAAAATTTTATTTTTATTTTCCAATTAATGTATGAAATTGACAGTAAACAGGAGATTTTCAAGAAAATATTATTCCTCTAATGTTTTAAGTACGATTTTAAATCAAATTTCTTAGACTATATACTTTTTTCTTTTTTATTATTATTGGTTTTTTAAATTAAATTTGATAAATTTCAACGATATACGTAGGGCATGCATATTTTTCGACCTACCATGGTCATTTGTATCAGTAAAGTGTAGTGCGTTAGCAATATTTGGTCTCAACAAGGGCCCAGCAAGTTCTAATTAATTACCTTCACTACAAAAATTCGTACGCCATTATTGTTTTTTACAATACCCAGTTCTCTATTACCGTTTATCTCACATGGATTCCGAAAGAAGTCGCATCAGGGTTGGGAAGTAGAGAATTGGTGCTCCCGGGGTGGAAATAAAATCACTAAAATTGAACCAAAATCTCAAATTTTTTCGTTAACATACCTAAACATAAATTAACGTTGCATTTGGTGAATGATGCAGCACTTCGGAAATTGGTTACCAACGTCGGCACGACTCAAATTTGAATGTTTCAAATTAGTGCAAAAAAGGGCCGGCAAATGATTAATCCGTGGTCAATAACCAACGTCAGGTTGTGTGCGGCGACGTAGGGCCGACGTCCAAATGCTATTTGGGATGCGTCCAAACACGTAACATGTACCTACTCAGATTAATAGGGGGCACAATCCTCTTTGTCAATTGATATGGTACTCACCAACCTTTATCTGCTTTAATAGGCTATTTTTCGCGAGGATAATCAAGTATAATCGATTATGCTATGATCATTGTCCAATTTTGTTTGTCCAGAAACCTCCAGATAATGAAAAATGAAATCTGGGAAAGCAGCATAAGTGGGCTTAAAGAGATTCAACGGTTCCGGTACTTTTTACCACCCCTGTATATAAGTAGCCCCCTTATGACATGGTACGTGCTAATAATTCACCAAATATCTTGGCGTCTCGAGAACAGAATAGCTTTTTCACCTAGGAAACATAATATAATCATATTTTGCTCTCAGAATGGTTATACAATAAAGCAAAAAAAAAAAAAATTGGTGCCATATCAATTAACAAATAAAACTGTGCCTCCTATAAATCGCAGTTCCTGTTACGTGTTACGACGCGTCCTATCTTTAGTTAATTTGAGGCCCAATTATCCACATACAATTATCTTTACGAACCTCCCAATAATGAGTTATAAAAACTTATTTTTTTTTACCCTGTATAAAATCTTCTCAAAACCAAAAAAGACGAAAACGTTGAACCCACAATAATCAAAAAAATTGTTTTGAGTAACTGAGACATAGAATCAGGGTGATAAAAGTCGTTTTTCAGTTGAACTGAAATTTTTGCGAAACTACGAGATTTATTCAAAAACCCTTCAAGTTGTTTTTTACCATTGAACTACTGATTCTTCTTGAACCCAGAAAAAAAGCAGGAGTATGTTTGAAAAGAAATGGCGACACCCTGAAATTTGTCAAACTTTGCACTGTTTTATTGTCCACCCTGTATGTTGAAGATAACGTTACTGTACGAATTTATTTTTGAAAGGTCGTAGACAAACGTATTTTCAAACAATACATTTTGTAAAAGTGCAGGTGTTCCGAATAACTGGGATATTTTGAGAGCATAAATCTATCCATCGAATAGGACAATAGGCTTTTGACTACAATGGCAAGCTCGAACAATTGGGACATTTTGTTAGAAGCCAGGTGTCGGATTTATTTTTGAAAGGTCGTAGACAAACGTATTTTCATACAATACATTTTGTAAAAGTGCAGGTGTTCCGAATAACTGGGATATTTTGAGAGCCTAAATCTATCCGTCGAATAGGACAATAGGCTTTTGACTACAATGGCAAGCTCGAACAATTGGGACATTTTGTTAGAAGCCAGGTGTCGGATTTATTTTTGAAAGGTCGTAGACAAACGTATTTTCATACAATACATTTTGTAAAAGTGCAGGTGTTCCGAATAACTGGGATATTTTGAGAGCCTAAATCTATCCGTCGAACAGGACAATAGGCTTTTGACTACAATGGCAAGCTCGAACAATTGGGACATTTTGTTAGAAGCCAGGTGTCGGATTTATTTTTGAAAAGTCGTAGACAAACGTATTTTCAAACAATACATTTTGTAAAAGTGCAGGTGTTCCGAATAACTGGGATATTTTGAGAGCATAAATCTATCCGCCGAATAGGACAATAGGCTTTTGACTACAATGGCAAGCTCGAACAATTGGGACATTTTGTTAGAAGCCAGGTGTCGGATTTATTTTTGAAAAGTCGTAGACAAACGTATTTTCAAACAATACATTTTGTAAAAGTGCAGGTGTTCCGAATAACTGGGATATTTTGAGGGCATAAATCTATCCGTCGAATAGGACAATAGGCTTTTGAGTACAATGGCTAGTCTCGAACAATTGGGACATTTTGTTAGATTGCAGGTATCGGATTTATTTTAGAAAGATTTTAGAGAAATTCATTTTCATACAATACATTTTGTAAAAGTGCAGGTGTTCCGAATAACTGGGATATTTTGAGGGCATAAATCTATCCGTCGAATGGGACAATAGGCTTTTGAGTACAATGGCAAGTCTGGAACAATTGGGACATTTTGTTAGAAGGCAGGTATCGGATTTATTTTTGAAAGGTCGTAGACAAACGTATTTTCATACAATGTCTGATATTGTTTAAATATATACTAGTTTTAAGTGTATACCCAGTTGTAAAATATAAGGCTTATAAATAAACAAGTTTTTAATATTTTTTGGTTTTATTTCAGATTTAATATATGTATTAGTACAAAATTGTTAGTTAAAAGTTTAGAAACAGTCATAAATTTTCTGTACGGTGGTGAATTTAATAAAGATGGTGATGATGGGATTTGTCATTCTTCACTTAAATCCCAATGTGATCCTTCTAGGCTAAATGACTCGTGGGAAAAAGATGGTGGAGTATCTTGAATAATTATTCTTGATGGCGGTCTTCGGGGGGTTTGCCATTCTTCTTCTTCTTCATCCAAATCCAAACGCTGTCCTTCTTGACTAAACGAAGCATCGGAAAAAGATGGCTGAGAATCATGTTAAAATATTGAGGATGACCTTTGTGGGGTTTGCCATTCTTCTTCCTCACCCAAATCCCAACGCTGTCCTTCTTGGCTGAATGAAGCATCGGAAAAATGTGGCGGAGAATCCCGTAAAAATATTGATGATGACCTTCGAGGAATTTGCCATTCTTCTTCACCCAAATCCCATCGTTGTCCTTCGTGGCCAAATGACTCATGGGAAAAAGATGGTGGAGATTCCTGCAAAAATATTGCTGATGATCTTCGCGGGGTTTGCCATTCTTCATCACTCAAACCCCAACGTTGTCCTTCTTGGCTAACTATCGAGGATAAATTTTCGCTTTGCTCCTGGGGTGAGTAGATTGGCACATCTGATAAGTCGATAACAACATCTGATATGGGTATTGTTTGACTTGGGCGACTAGACGAAATCGGTGTGTCCGATATTTCAATTAGTGCATTAGCATTCACCAATCTTGGTGATAGACTGCTTTGCTGTTTGGCACCGGAAGTATTCATTTTTCTGATTCCCAACTTTAACTGTAGAAGGTGTAGACAAACTAATGAGTTTTAACTTAGATATGGGGGTATAAATACTGGGAGCTTCGGGTGAGAAAGTGGGGGGTCGATGGTGAATACTGTTGAAAAATAATAAATATCCATTTTCTCAAGGGCGCTTTTGTCATATTCTTACTTTGCTAGCTGCAATCATACTATCAGCCTTCCTCTCAACACCCAACAATATTTTCATATCCTGTTTCATTCACTTTTCCAAATCAGCTATTTTCTTCACAATATTTTCTTCCTGTGCATCATATCTTTTTATTTTATTTTCAAATGTAACCATTCGGTCATCAACGCTTATCAAACTTTCATGAATAGCCTGATATATTCTGTTTATTGTTTGTGGTAACTCTTGGCGCACTTTATGGAACTTCGTCAACACATATTGTTGGGTAGTAGCATCATCACTGGTTTCCGATATTGCAACATTCATCAAACGCTTTCCCACATTATTAAATTGATCATTGGGTGTTTGCATAAATCCAATTCCCGACGCACCACGTAAAATTTGAAATCTGTCATCATGAACTGTCTTCTGGCGACCAAACTTATCTATTGTTTTGTTAACGCTCCCCATTTCGATGAAGAAATGAAGTTATTAACTCTTGTGTCGATATTTATTAGCTTTTTTTCATTATTTTCCATCCATCGTTCTAAATTACGTATTTTTTTATCATTCTCCAGATCTTTGCTTATATAGATGTTTCCAATATCATCCATTTTTTTATCTGTGCTCTTAAATCTTTCGTTTATACGGTTTTCTAAATCATCTAATGCATATTTCATTTGTTGATGAAACAACCGAATTTTGTCAAGCACAAACTCCTGGGTACTAACGTCATTATCTGCTATCGGTTTTGCAACATTTGATAGACGCTTCCCTTCAATATCATAGTGACCATCAAAAGTTAACTTGAACCCATTTCTCTGTGTACAACGTAAGAACTGATGTTTATTATATACTCTTTGTCGACCAAATTTATCTATAGTATTGTTAACACGTCCCATTTTCAACTAGAACTAACCTTGTAATTATCAACCATTTGCTTATATGGGAAACTAACCAAGAGTAAAGGATGAAAACAAAAACGCAAACCAATATGCACAAAAATGTATTATTACAAAGGTACAATTTACTAATTTTAATTATTTAGGTGCATTATTTTCTTCTTTTTGAGTTAGACCACTTTCCTGCACCAACCCATATTTTGTTACCAATTCACTTGGCATATGTGGTATTTCGATAAGGAATGTTTTCAGGTCTTCCTCGATCATTCGGCTACAGAATTCGTCAAGACCGAAGGAACCATATAAGTATCTTCGGCATAAGTTTGCTCCGGCATTAAAGTTGATGGCATCTTGAACATATTTTGAATCGTTTTGACCATTTGCAGGAACATCCGAATTGAAATATTCAAAATGTAATATTTCTTGGGCCATATCTCCCAATTTGCGCGCCAGCCAGACCACATAGAAATCCAAGTCTTCATTAACACTTGGAGTGTTATTGCTGATGTCACACATCTTTAGAAATATGAATTTGTTCTAATATATACAAATTACAATACCCTAAAACTCATTACATTTTTCAAAAACTATTAATAATAATATTTTGTACACCCCATAATATAAAATCTATTCCAAACATCCAAAATTTAAAAGAGACTTAGTGTTACCCTCATAGGCCCCATATGACTGCGAACTTTGCCCCAAGTATGTCAGCGTGTATTTGTCAGATGAAGAATTCATAATTTCGATGGTGTTCTCCGGTAGCATTTCCGCTACACGTTTTGGCAAAAATGTTTCAAAAGCCACATCTTCGGTTTTTCCATACAATGTGACAAGAATAGTTTTACCAAACCGTGTTACCATGGGCACCAGTTTTCCAATTATGTAAACTTCATCTACCTTTAATGAAGAAATTTTTCTTCTTTCGAGAAAATTAACATCTTTGTTAAGCATATTATTGATTTCAACCAAGGTATCTTTTGAAATACTCATAGTTTAGGAAAAATGTAACAATTTTTACGGTACCTTGAACACACACTCACTTTCAGAATACTTCACAAACACAATATTTCTAGTTGACTTTGAAGGTTGAAGGTCACATATCGTACTACAAACGATGCTGGCGTGTGACTATGGCAACTTTCCTCAATCGGAAAAGAATTTATATACATCTCACGGTTGGTGGGAGGTGCTAACACCTGAATATTCAAGGTCGAATATGTTGGAGAAGTGGGGGAGGGGAATCCGTTGTGGATGTTTGTGGGGGTGCTAAAACCTAACAATTCAAGGTCAACTATGTTAGAGAAGTGGATTTTCAATTATACACACCCCAACTCAAGATCAAAATATTCTGCGATCTTGAAAATATTGTAAGAAATTCATGGTCACACCTCAAGTTCACATACCAACTTATGCGTCGCACAACTGACCTTGAGCAACTCAAGGTCAAGGGCGTCAAGGCCGACTCAAGGAAGCACACGTCTACGGGGGCACTTGAGCCTGGGAACTTTTTCAATACCGTGGGAAAATCTCTAGATCGACGGCGCCTTTGATCTGAAATTTCACTTGAGCGTGGGAACTTTTTTGGTACCGTGGGAAAATTTCCAGATTGTTAGCGCCTTTGATCTGAAATTTCACTTGAGCCTGGGAACTTTTTTGGTACCATGGAATAATCCCCAGATCGACGGTGCCTTTGTACTGTTTTTTCATGAAATCCTGACAAGGTTGAATTAGGAATAATTGCTCATTATTGAAATTATAGCTAATTGGAAAAATATATATTCTAAGAAAGAATATGAATTCTCTATAAATCAGAATAAGTGAGGGGTACTCAAGGTCACATTTCAAGGTCAGGGAGAGAAAAGTGGGAGGCGCTCAAGGTCACATTTCAAGGCCAAGGTCAAGGTCATGTGACGTCAGAGGAGTGGGGGGTGTTGTCAAGGTCATGTGACGTCAGAGGAGTGGGGGGTGGTGTCAAGGTCATGTCACGTCAGAGGAGTGGGGGGGGGTGTCAAGGTCATGTGACGTCAGAGGAGTGGGGGGTGGTGTCAAGGTCATGTGACATCAGAGGAGTGGCGGGTGGTGTCAAGGTCATGTGACGTCAGAGGAGTGGGGGGTGGTGTCAAGGTCATGTGACGTCAGAGGAGTGGGGGGTGGCGTCAAGGTCATGTGACGTCAGAGGAGTGGGGGGTGAATCCGAATCGGGCTTTGAACACTACTCCCAGGATTGATTAGATTAAGAATATTTTCCCGATTTAGAAACGCCACAAAGCACCAGCTCTGGATTGCCTTTAACCAAGACCTCCAGGACGATGAACAACCGATTCAGGGATGTTATTGCACATGCAGGTCTGGTGCCAACGATTATAGGCACATGTGCCCACGTTGCAAGTGTTTTGTGGTAATTGGGATATGCACGACACGATCACAATGTCAAGTATCCGTCGTCTATCCTGCTAGATGTTGTTTTGGATGCTGCTAACAGAAACCCTCAGGCATATGTCAATCACGGCATCAACATAATTCCCTGAATGAAAAATCTCAGTATTAATCATCACAGGAGCCCGTTAGTGTTTACACCATAATTATTTAACCCTTATTAGCTTAGTGCCCAATCTTCTAATATATTTTCACAAAAATAAGCACATAATATATTATGTTCTTTTAATAACAGACCACTTTATTTACTGTTACTTATTCAAATAACCATTCCAGCACTTCAGCATCATATAAAGCAGTAAGCTTATGTTCTTCTTTTAACCTATGCAGCTATTGAGCGATGCTGGTGTAGCTTTGATGTGGATTACTGGAGGAGAGGGTTTGGAGTCGAAAAATACTGCGGAGATGACAAGCCACAGGGTCCTTTTATCTCCTTCCTATTAATTTTTACACTGTAACGCATCAGCCATCAAAATATGAACCCCAAAAAACAAATACAAATACACCAAAATAATAAACAAATCAATCAATAAACGTTCTGTATAGATTATAAAGGTTCTGAAATAGGAGAGCCTATAAAAGGCTAACTATGGGGGTTACGAAAGTTTTACCATTTGGACTTTTATTCAGCACGTTAATTTATACAATATTTGAAAATTTCACAAATTTTCACCGAAACCCAAAATCCCATGCATCCGGTGCGGGGTCCTTTGGAATTTCACTTCTGCCTTATGGACTTCGGGATATCGATATGTTTCAGTGAAGATTGGGCTATCATTAGTTAAATTGATTTTATGTTGAACTTGATTGGTGAATGTTAGAGGGATTTTATCGCAATAGAAGATATCTCTAAATTCTCTTATAGCTTTATTTTCTTCGGAATTGCAATGTTGTAATTTGAAGTTTTTAAGATTAGCTTTCAGTAGATTATCTTTGGAAGGGTCAACTTCAATACCGTCGTCAACTTCCATTTTTTGTATGAAATTAATTTCATTAATTTTGTCAAAAGTGGAATTCATTTACTTTATAAAATCTATATTCGACCAAAATTATTTAATATAAACTATCCTGATTTACACATTTAAGAGTGAACAACCACAGGACTGAACAAACTTTAATATTACCTATTCTTTTCATCACGTCAGTGTTCCAGCTCCCAATTTGATGCTTAGAAATGTTACTTATTGTAAAACATCTATCTATTGGGGCCAGCATGGGATTCCTTTCAGAAATAATGCTGACAAGACAAAACATTGATTCGATGAGAATAATAGATTTTTAAAGACAAGTTAGTCAAGTTTCGGTCCTTCCAGCGGTAGGCAGAAAAGTCTTGGAAAAGTGTATCCCGAAAAAGCGTTCGTTTCGATAAAAGTTCTCATGGCGAATTAAATGTACCTAAGTAAATTCTTTTATTATTGGCAACACGGCGAAAATGTTCCAGTTCCCAATTTGATGTTTAGAAATATTACTAAATGTAAAACATCTATCTATTGGGGTCAGCATGGGATTTCTTTCGGAAATTATGCTGACAAGACAAAACATTGATTCGATGAGGATAATAGATTTTTGAAGACAAGTCAGTCAAGTTTCGTTCCTTCAAGCGGTAGGCAGAAAAGTCTCGGAAAAGTGTATCCCAAAGAAGCGTTCGTTTCGATAAAAATTCTCATGGCGAATTTAATGCAAGTAAATTATTTTATTATTGGCAACCCGGCGGAAATCTGTTATCCCCATCGAATCAATGTTTTGTCTGGTCAGCATGATTTCCGAAAGGAATCGAATGCTGACCCCAATAGATAGATGTTTTACATTTAGTAACATTTCTAAATATCAAATTGGGAACTGGAACATTGACCTGATGAATAGAATAGGTAATATTAAAATTTGTTTAGTCCTTTGGTTGTTCATTCCTAAATGTGTAAATCAGGACAGTTTATATCAAATAATTTTGGTAGAATAGAGATTTTATAAAGTTAATGCCACTTTTGACAATATTCAAAAGTTCCGAATTAAAAGGTGCAGTTATTTTGATAGTTATAGGTTCTGATCTAGCTTTAATAATGGTTGTTGTTGCAAAATAATTTTCAATATAAGTGATAGCTTCTGGTGATTCTATTTGTTCATCGAATTTATTATAGTTTAGTATGCAATGACTTTTTTCGTGTTTGACTGGCAGTTTTACTACTTTTTGTGTTCTAGCAGGAATGGTTATAGAACAATTGAAGTAACTTATTCTTTTGTTTTCATTAATTTTTCCCAATTCAAAAATAATTGGTATTTTTACAATCGGAGTGATTAATAATTTCTTGTTAACATCCAATACAGCTTGTAATTGTGCCAACAAATCAATGCCAATCAGTCCGTCATACTTTTTGCTAAAGAATTTATGTTTATTCTTGTCTTTAAAAATATCAAAACTTGGTATTCATACTGCTTGGTCATGATAAGAAATATTGTGAGGTGTTTGGATTTGAAATTCTTGAAAAATATAATTTCTGTAAAATGTATTAACTATTTTCGAAGACATCAAACTTTTAGTGCTCCGTGTATATATTAAGATATTTGCATTTATTTCATGGATGTACAGATAAGGCAAATTTGCTACGGTCACGTTCAAGTTAATTAGGTTACTGTGTTGTTGGACATGATTATTTGAAAATTTATTTCATCACCTTCTTCGTGAGAAGTGCTGGCTGTCGAAATTTCAGACGGCTGTTGTACATTGTTGCATCTGCGTATGGGTTATAAGTATTATATGGCATTTCTTTATTAGAAGGATAATAATAACTATTATCAAAAGAATATTGGTCATTTGGATCGAAATTTTGGTCTTGATCGTTTTGGTATAAATATGAATAATCAAATTTACCGGCATAACTTATCATATTTTGATAATCAAAATATTGATTTGGATTTTAAGGATTATTTTCAATACTTTGTTGGTTTAATTCTGTGAATGTATATTTAGGTTGTTGTCTTTGATTGTTAATCATTGTGTTGCTAGATGAAGTATCCATTGGCTCGCGTTTTTGTTTATTCTGAGTGTTTTGATTGGGATTATTATAAGGTGGTCGAAATTGATTATTTCAAATTACTTGGCTCGGTCTTTGACCCCAGGGAAAAATGGTCTTTGGAAATTGGGTCTAAATTGTGAATAATTGGGTTGGAATGTATTTGGTTTGAATTGGAATGTATTATTTGGTCTTGGATGAAATGTGTTTTGTCCTGATGATTGGAAATCAAATTTTCTGTGATTATTATTGAGCGGTGGTCTCTGAAATGCGAGGTTTGTTTGCTGGTTATGTTATTTTGGTAGTTAATATTTTTGTTACGAGAGTGATTATTGTTGTTATTGTTATTAGCAGGAATAACTCTCTGATTTAGTCTAAAGTTCTGGAAGTTCAATAAATTATTACGACTTTGGCTATACAGGGTGTCCCACAATCAGCGTTACAGGCCATAACCTATTTTTAGAAATAAAAATTTGAAAAAAAAAAAAATGACTAATGGTTAATTAAGCTCTCTTCAAAAATATAAAAAAATCTTCCCCTGACAAAATCATCCCCTATTTACAATCCTTCACTTTTTTTTTTCAAATGGCACCCCTAATTTTATTTTTTATTTTTGAGAAGTTCATGAAATTGCAAATTCAATGATGTATGAAAAGTTTGTTTTTCCATGTTTCGTTGGAAAAAAAAAATCAAAAATGAAAATAATAATAATGGGGTTCTATTTGAAAAAAAAGGCAAGAGTTGTTTTTAAGGGAATGAGTTTGTTGGGGAAGATTTTTTTAATATTCTTGAAAAGGGGTTAATTTGCACACAATTAATTTTTTTTTGCAATATTTTTATTTTTGTAGACAAAAATGTGATTGCCCTTATAAGACTAAGGGTTGGACACCCATTTTTTTTTTTCCCCAAGAGACATGGAAAAACTAACTTTTTATACACCATACAAATTTGTAATTTCATGAGCTTCTCAAAAATAAACAAAAATATTAGGGGTGCCATTTGAAAAAAAAAGTCAAGGGTTGTAAATATGGGATGATTTTTTCAAGGGATAATTTTTAAATATTTTTGAAGAGACCTTAATTAGCCATTAATAATTTTTTTTGTTTCAAATTTTTATTTTTGAAAATAAGAAAGTTATGGCCTGTAACGTTGATTGTGGGACACCCTGTATAAGAAGTTTCCTTCTTCAATCACAAGAGACATTGCTTTTTCCAAGCTTTTAGGATCTCGTAAACGGATATTATTTTGTAGCTGACCTGGTAAACCTCTTATAAATGTTTTTAAGGCAAGATCATTATAGTTTTGAGTTTTGATGTCAAGTTCGTCTTGTGTTAAATTCAGTGAATTTAATTTTGAGAATATCAGGGAATGTGCGTCTTGGCATCGCATGCCGAAATTATAAGGTGTTTCGGTTTTATTAGGTGATAATGTAATTAGATCTTGAACAAGGCAATCCAAATTTCTTTGATCACCAAAACTTAACTCTAAAGCAAGTTTTACATCGTTCCAAGTTTTAAATTCGTTAATTGGAGAACCACTTAAGCTGAGGGCTCGACCTGATAATTTCCCAATTATTGCTCTTACAATAAAGCTGTTGTGGACATCATCGTTGCATTTAATTCATAGTTTGACAAATATTTGACAATAAAATTCATATAATAGGACAAGAGCTAATGTGATGCTGTCCCAGTTACTTTTGGTGACAATGGTACCTACAATGCTATGGTTGCAAGCAGTTTGGCCACTACAAAAATAAGTGCCCAAATTTGCCAGGACATGGAGGTACCAGTTCCGTTGACACTGTCACTTCAATGTCATCATCAGCTCATGGGCATAAAAATGAACAAAATTTAAATGCATTCAATGCAATCTTTTTAAGTGGCGAATTTTGTAAAACTGATTGGTACATCGACTCAGGAGCGAGTGTACATTTAACTGTGCATGAAGAGTGGCTGGTTAACGCCAACGAAACGGATGTGAAAGACATTGTTTTAGCTAACAAAAACAAGTTGAAAGTTTCGTGTTCAGGTGACGTTAACATCAAAACCTTTGTATCGAATAAATCACATGATATTGTTGTAAAAAATGTTTTTCCTACGAGCGTGCGCAAAGTAGTACTTTTCCGCACGCATTTCGGTTCTCAAAGTTGCACTTTTCCGCACTCAGTGCGGATACAGGCCTTATCCGCACTGAGTGCCGAAAAGTAAAAATAATTGTCAAGCAACAATAAGTACACCTGTCGACTTTGACACATGATGACAAATTTTTCCTCTGTTCCTGTTCCAGCTAACATCTATACCTACAAACACCAAATTTAATTAACTTCAACACATTGTCAGATTTGTTTTCTATATATATGCATCTACAAACTTTCTCATCAAATTTATAGCATTTTCCATTTGTCGAAACAGGGCAAAAAAATGTATCCTTATCCTTACATGTTACATGCTTTTAGAAAAAGATGCGGATGCACTCAGTGCGGCACTGATGACAAATGGAAATCGCCATTAAACGCTTTAAGATGAAGAGCTCTGACGATGATTTTCTGTTATATTTTTTTTTTGTTATGTAATTTTTTGATAAATGCATAGGTTCCCTTCAAGTTAATTAAAAATAATTAAACAAATTATCGTTTTTTTTTTAAATTTTTGTTGTTACCTACCTGATATGAAGCTCGTAGGAAAAATTTTGTTCCTAACACGTGCGCAAAGTGTCTTTTCCGCACGCAAACACGTATCCGAACTCCGCTTCGCGTCGTTCGTATAACTGTGTTTGCGTGCGGAAAAGTAACACTTTGCGCACTTGTTAGGAAAATAACTATTTCCTACGAGCGTGCGCAAAGTAGTACTTTTCCGCACGCATTACAGTTCTCAAAGTTTCACTTTTCCGCACTCAGTGCGGATACGGGCCTTATCCGCACTGAGTGCCGAAAAGTAAAAATAATTGTCAAGCAATAATCAGTGCACCTGTCGACTTTGACACATGATGACAAATTTGTTCTCTGTTTCTATATCAGCCAACATCTATACAAACACTGAATATAATTAACTTTGACACATTGTCAGATTTGTGTTCCCATTTACATGCAAGAATCTACAAACTTCTTTTGCATCAAATTTAAACGCTTTAAGATGAACAGCTCTGACGAGGATTTCAATTTTCTGTTTTTCTGTTATGTATTTTTTTGATGAATGAATAGGTTCGCTTCAAGTTAATTGAAAATAATTGCACAAATTATCGTTTTTTTTTTAAATTTTTGTTGTTACCTACCTGATATGAAGCTCGTAGGAAAAATGTTGTTCCTAACACGTGCGCAAAGTGTCTTTTCCGCACGCAAATACTTATCCTAACTCCGCTTCGCGTCGTTCGTATAACTGTGTTTGCGTGCGGAAAAGTAACACTTTGCGCACTTGTTAGGAAAATAACTATTTTCTACAAACGTCACTAAAAGTGTCATTTTTAACGGATGCTGTCAGTGTCTAAAATGCCATTTTATGACACTGGTGTTAAAAGTGATTACTTTTAGCACTAGTGCTAAAAGTAATCACATTTAGTGCGTTTGTAAATAAAATAGTGTATGATATTCTTGCTAAAAGTGTTTCTATTTTGTTCAAAGGGATGGAACACTCCGCCTTCGGCGTCGTGTCCCAAACTTCCCTTTTCACAAAATAAAATGTCACTTTTAGCACTTATATCATAAATAACTATTATGTGTTCCAGAGCTAACCACAAACCTCTTGTCAGTTAGTCAACTCATTCAAAATGGTAATGAAGTAGTTTTGATCAGGACTGTTGCAAAATTTGGAATGCTAGACATAAACTAGTTGCTGTTGCTTACCTTGTGGATGGAGTATATAAACTAAATGCAGGTAAATCTAATAGTTGCTTATTAACAGTAGATGTTAGTACCTGGCATAGACGGTTTGGTCACACAAACTCCAATTACTTAAATAAAATGAAAAATCAAGTTCTTGTTGAAGGTCTTTACTTTAAGGGTGACTTGAAAACTTCTAAACAAAACTGTGAAGTATGTTGTGAAGCCAAACAGTCAAGGTTGCCTTTTTCTCAACAAGGTCATAGAGCATCTTCCATTTTAGAACTTGTGCATGCTGATTTATGCGGGCCCATGGAGGTGTCATCCATAGGGGGTTTTAAATATTTTCTTATTTTGGAAGATGATTTGTCACGTATGGCATCTATATACTTTTTGAAAAGTAAAGACCAGGCACTTGATTACTTTGAAGAATTTAAAAGCTTGGTAGAAAGCCAAACAAACTTTAAAATTAAAAAGTTCAGAACCGACAATGGTGGCGAATTTTGTAGCCGCAATTTTGAAATTTTCTTGAAGAAATGCGGTATAGTTCATCAAAAAACAAATTCCTACACGCCTGAACAGAATGGTTCATCAGAAAGGCTTAATAGATCTGTAGTAGAAAAAGCTAAATGTCTTTTATTTGATGCTGGTCTTGAAAAAAAGTTTTGGGCTGAAGCTGCCAACACAGCCGTCTATTTAAAAAATCGTACATTAGCTGCAGGACTTTCCAAAACTCCTTTCGAGATGTGGACAGGTAACAAATCTGATGTAAGTCACTTATGAATATTTGGTGGTAATGTTATGGTCCACGTTCCTAAAGCTAAACGATAAAAATGGGAGAGTAAAGCTGAAAAAATGTTTTTTATTGGGTATTCAGAAAACATTAAAGGATATCGAGTATATAATCCACAAACAAATACAATTTTGACGAGTCGAGACGTTGTTATAATGGAGAATATAAAACCAAAAGAAAAGGAAATGGTAGACATTATAATAACCGAAGAAAAAGAAGCAGATATGCACAATGAGATAGAAAGCATAGCTTCAGTGGGGGATAATACATCAGAATCTACTACAGAGGAATACCAAGAGGCAGAAAAAGATCAAACTACAAGTGATTTTATTCCGGAAAATGTTATTGAAGAAAATCGCAGAAAATCAAAACGATTACCTAAGCCAAATCGAAAATTCAATGATTATGAAGTTTATATGTGTACAGGAAATATTAATTTACAAGATGACCCAACGACTGTTGCTGAAGCTTTATCGAGACCAGACAGCCAGCATTGGGAATTGAACGCTTTCGAAGAAAACGAAGCATGGGATTTGGTAGATGCGCCAAGAGATAAAATTATAGTGCCTTGCAAGTGGGTGTTTAAAACCAAAAGTGATAGTGAAAATCAGGTGAGGTACCGTGCACGGTTAGTGGCTAAGGGCTTTACACAAAGACCTGGTATAGATTTTTTCGAGACTTTTTCACCAGCTGTTAGGCATACAACCCTTAGAATTTTATTGTCACTTGCTGTTCATTTCGATTTAGATATAACACACCTAGACGTGAAGACTACATTCCTAAATGGCCGCTTAAATGAAGATGTTTATATGATGAAACCGGATGGTTATAAAACATCAACTAAAGATAAAAATAAAGTTTTGAAGTTAAAAATAGTTATTTATGATATAAGTGTTAAAAGTACCTTTTTAAGGCACGCATGTGAAAGTTCGCTTCGCTTATTCTGCAATTCACATAAGTGCCTTAAAAATACTTTTAACACAAATACCATACAATATTTTTTCTACAAACGGCAATAAAAAGCAATAAACAGTAACAAATTGGATTTTTAAATGATTATTTCATTCATTATAAAATAGATCCATCAGACAACGTCATTTTTTGAATGAATTTTGTTTAAATAAGTGATTATTTCACAAGACCTTGTTTATCAGCGATTAAATTTTTGTTTACCTTTTTTGACAGAATTTTGATAGAAATATTCTGACATTTTATGATAAATAGAACTCTTTGGATAGGATTGACGCTAACAATTCAATCCTATTTATTCAGGAAATAATCTAGCCGTATACCACTCGACCTATAAATTTAAATGGATTAAACTATCCAAATATTTTTTGCATAATTTTGCTTTTTGGCAAATAGTTTCATGCACAATAACTTTTAAATAAAAGCCCTCTCGGGCTTTTATTAAGTTATTGTGCATTCAACTATTTTCCAAGCAAAATCATGCTCAAAATATGTTGGATAGTTTAATCGATTAAATTTAAAGCTCTTGTGATATAATATATGAATAATAAATTGGAAGCATCTTTCCTACGTAAAATTATTGAATTTGATATTTGTCAAAAAATCCAAATGACCAGCACCTTGTTTCACAGGTAATGAAATGTCTTGTCAGTTTCTTGAAAGTCTGTCGTGGTCAGTAATGCTTTTTGCTAAAAATGCAACAAAATACAGAACAAAAAGAGGGTTGCATCGATCCCTTGGAAAATATAGATAAGGCGGACAATCGGGCTACCTCAGTTGTTCAAATTTCACCATTAATATCAATGTAAATAACTAAAAATACAAACTTTTTTTGACGTTCGCTCTCACAATTTGATGTTTCATTTTTAACACTAGTGCTATAAAGACTTTATGGCACTAGTGCGATAAAGTAACATTTTTAATGCTACGGGGGGGTGTTAAAAATTGCATTTTTCACACGTTTGTAGAAAAAAGCCATTTATTGATTGCGTCAGTCGTCACGGGCATGGTATGAGAGGGTTGACGATGTCTTAACTAATTTATCGTATAAGAAATCAGATTATGAACCATGTTTGTTTACTAAAGTTAAAAACAAATTGATAACAATAGTAGCACTTTATGTTGATGATTTTTTTGTTTTCAGCAATGATTCCAAAGAAACCGAATGTTTAAAAAAAGAACTAGGTGTTAAGTTCCAGATCAAGGACTTAGGTCAAGCCAAACAATGTTTAGGTATGCACATTAGTTATAATAAGCAGGAAGGTATTATTGAACTAAATCAAACACAGTACATTGATCAGTTATTACAAAAATTTGACTTATTAGATAGTAAAACTAGTATTACTCCGATGGAGGTGAATTTGAAACTAACTAAAGCCAGTGAGCTAGGAAATATGTCAGATTTTCCATACCAAAAACTGATAGGTAGTCTTATGTATTTGTGTGTGCTAACTAGACCAGATATAACTTTCTTAGTTAGTTTCCTCAGTCAGTTCAATAATGCTTATAATGAGGAACATTGGAAATATGCTAAAAGGGTTCTTAGGTATTTAAAGGGCACAAAAGATTGTTGTTTAACCTTCAGAAAATCAGGTAATTTGGAATTAGTGGGTTTTGTAGATGCTGATTGGGGCAACAACTTATTAGATCGAAAATCGTACACGGGGTTTTGCTTTAAACTTGGAAATTCCACTATATCGTGGGAAAGTAAAAAACAAAATACTGTTGCACTTTCGAGCTGTGAGGCTGAATATATGGCCCTAGCTGAGGCTTCAAAAGAAGCTATATACCTAAGAAATCTTTTACACGAATTAACAGGTGATTTTAAATGTGTTAAACTGTATTGCGATAGTCAAAGCGCATTAAAGTTATCTGCAAATTCAGTTTTTAACAAACGTTCTGAACATATAGATATACGACATCATTTTGTCCGAGAGGCAGTTGCCAATAATTTTATAAATACGGAGTATTTGCAGACAACTGAAATGATCGCAGATTTATTCACTAAAAGTTTGTGTTCAATTAAACATTATAAAGGATCTTATGCGAAAAAATAAATTTCACGAATGTCATGAAATTGAAATATATTATGCTTCTCGACCTCCTGAACGTAAGTTCTCGTAGGCCGAAAAAGATCCTATGATTAGTTTCGGAGATACAGGGCCGGGTTAACATACAAAATTTTGACAAAAAATAAACATTTCAAAATATGTTGAGTTCAGGCAATAACATATTCCAGGTTAAAAACGGGTGGAAAATGCCAAAGTAATGTCATCTGAAGCTTTGAAGGTTGAAAACTTGTTGATAAATGCCAAAAATATGTCATTTTTGGTTATGAATTAAATTAATGTTCCAGCAGATCCTGGAGAATTTTATTGTACTACTTTTTTTTATCGGTCCTGTATCTCCGAAACTAATCATATGATCTTTTTGTTCCTATGAGAACTTATGTTCAGGAGATCGAGAAGCATAAGATATTTCAATTTATGACAATCGTGAAATTTATTTTTTCTCATAAGATCCGTGCGTGGTCCTTTCTGAGGGAAATACTTGTATTTTGAGGGATAAAAATATTGATTGTATTGTAATATTTTGTCCTAGTGGGGGTGTTGAAAAATGCAGGTAGTCCAAAATATTAAATGTTAGTCTTAGTTTCATCTAGTGGTGATGTAATGTAGACACTAGTGGTTACTAGAATGTTTAGTATTGTTTTGTTTAGTTGTCATTACTAATGTCAGTTAGTCAAAAATAAATGTCGAAACTTGTATGGTCCTTCCTGATCTGTTCCTGATTTTGTTCCCGAAAAGCTCGTTTTACCCCTGAAATATTCCACTTTTTAACAGTTATCACGATGGAAATTACTAATGAGACAACTTCAATTATTGATAAAAATGGTTAATGTGTGCGGATCGCCATCATAAGGAGGTATGGTGTCCACATACAAACGTAACAATTGGTAATTGATTGGTTGATTTTGATTAGGCATGGTATTAGGTGTTTGGTAAATTCAAAGTTGGTTATCGACTATTATTATTTGCTGTTTGGCAGTTAATTAAATTAAATCTATTTATTAGATTTTCGATTTCATCTTCAGAATCAGACAAAACATTAAAAAGCAAATGAAAAATAGTGACTTTATAAAAATGAGCAAAATCTATAAAATTAACTAAAATTTACTTACATTAATAGAAAAATTACTTGTTTCACTCCTGTAGCATTTATTTCACTTATTTTCTACCCTTAACTACTGTTCCAAGAAAAAAGAAGCGATGTTTGTCTTCAACTCCCTAGATTTCTTAAACTAACTGGTTTTGGCGATGTGGTCCTCTACCAGAGACTGCTTCAGTTTGATTTTTACCGTTAGTTGCACCGAACCACGATGATAGCCAAATTAACCGTAAAGGGAAATTTTTTTGCGAAATTACGAGCGATTTTTGTCTCGACTGCGCCAATTTTAGGTTCGGTTAGAGCAAGTTACTTTTTAAAAATATAAACTTTTAAAGGGGGACTTTATTAGTCGAAGCACAAAAATTAATAAAGACGAATTTTCATTCGTTACAATGGCTCAAATAAAATAGTATAAATGTATAGTCAGCAGTTCTAATCGTGTGGGTTGCTTGAAGTTGAATTGTCGGTTCTCATCATAACAGGCCATGTATAACGTGTCCATAACTCCAGAGGGAATTGTCTGTTTATGCGATAATAGACCGATCTCCTATTACCTGGACTGCGCGCGTCGCTTGTAGGCCGCAGGTGAGCGTCCAATGAGAAGCAAGTTTATGACAGGCTTGCCTCATATTCTTATTCAGGGGCCAGTTCAGAATGAATCGTTCCTTCTTTCTTTGTAACGTGTAATTTGACAAAGAGCAAACTAATACTTTACATATTACTTGAACTCACCGCAGTTTCGTTTAAGGTTATGTTAGATTATACTTGACGTATTCCTTCACAATTTCATTGAGCGATGTTGCCGGATGAAACATTATCAAAATAAAAGTGCAAACGATGTTTATCCATTTCAAAGCTCTTCTTTTGTCTGATTTAAGGCGTTGTGAAACACTTGAGACTATATTACTTCTTTAATGTTATAATGTTGGATTTGTATTGTCTACATTTGTTCTGAAACAATACAATCTGACTACACTGCAGCCTACGAGTTGCGCGCGCATGTCATCTTTTATTCTTTTCTAACTTGTATTTATTACAATGAAGCTTCCTTTTTTTAATCATGGGAGATAGGTCTATTGTTGTCCTTATGTAGATATTTAACTGGTTAATTTTATTGGAGTCAATTAGAGCCAATACATAAGTGATCTTAAATCTAGAAAATTTTGTCGTATGGCTATACATTTGCAGATTAGATCGCTGTCTTCATAACTTTGTAATACAATAATAATTACTCCATCTCATTGATAGATTTAGCATAGAAAAGCCTTAACTAAGCAAAGCCTTAATTTTTTTTCTATACTTTGTACTAAACTACTTCTTTGAAAAGGATGTTTGATGGACCCAGTTTGATGCTAAAGTCAAATATTGACCAATTTACCACCCAAAGCAAGCTGGGAAAGAAAAAGCTCTAGCCTTTCCCAATTAGTCGTTTAAAAGAGGATATTTGTTCAAGACGGGACAAAAAATAAAGTACAAACAGACACAATGACTTGTATGGCTGGGTAGAGAAAAACGTGTTTTTCTTGCCCTATTAGCTTTGCGTCGTAATTCTAAATGAAACGTCTCCGTTCTTTTTGGAAGACGAAATAAAAACTCGAAAGCCCTATTAATTGGATTAAAGACATTCAATTCAGGCCAGGGGGTTTTATCGCAGCAGCCTCCCCATGAGACACCTAATGAGATCTATTATTTGCTCGAACGGTCTTTGTTAAAACGAAATTTTTTAGAGAAACCAAATATTGGGTCTACGACGTCGACGAAATTGGAAAAAGAACTATTTACTATGGCAAGTGCTTGCAGCAATGAACTTCTAGAGATATACAATGCAATAAAACCAAATCAACAACATTAAATTTATTTATTTTCACAGTTCCACACAATAAAACAAGAAGTATATCAACACCATCTCCCCAATGTCGATATAGTTTGGCCAAAGTCCCAGACCGATTAGATAATGGCTCCAGAGCAATGATTTTACGATTTTCCGCAAATGCATACCATGAAATTTTATAAGCTCCATAAAGCTCAGAAAGGATGAGGATGTTGCACGAATATCGCTTTAGGACTTAATAATTTCTCGCTTCTGCAATTTATTACATTGTGTGGTTTATTGAGGGGTCTCTGTGTCTTGTTTCAATATAGGAAGTTTTGAAATTAAATTTGTAAAACTCCTGTCTTAATGTTTTTCTAATTGAAAAGAGTACCTATCTGTTATAGTTTGTTACGATACATTTATAATTTTCGTAACATATTCCATTTCTTATAATTTTCACTATGAACTTGTATTTTCGCCATTTCAGAATCATCAAAATAATAGTAATTTGAAAAGTATCCACTAAATTTAATTACTTCAACATACTATCAGTATTGCCATCTATCCATAAATAAAATCAGCGTAAAAATGCAAATATCTGCTACTGATAATAGTATATTATGATATAAGTGTATAAGAGGGCCTTTAAAGCACGCGCGACATATTTCAAAACACGACGCGCAGCGGAGTGTTTTGTAAGTCGCAAGGGCTTTAAAGGCCTCTTATACACGCATATCATAACGCTATTTTATATTACAAATACATCATAATCTCAAAAATGTTTTAAATGTGTTCATTCATTTTGATGAATAGTAATTTAAACGGCAGGTGTATATCTAGGTAATGAAGGTAGATCAAACGTTTCTATAGCAAAACTTTGAAAAGGTAGACGCATCATAAACATCATTTTATGCACGCTGCAGCGTGCGATAATCGTTGATTATGATGCATGCGTAATATAAAAGTACTAACATACCGCCATCTAGTACCTAATAAATTTATTTTGAAATTGTGGTAGGTTTCCTCGATTATTTTTGATAGACAGACATTACAGTAAACAAAATTTTGTGTCGCTAACATCTAGGAGAGCAATCCACCGCCGGTTTATCCTCTCCAATTTGGCTGCCAAATTGTTACGGATTGATTTTTTATCTTGTTATTACTTTGCTTCAAAAAGTTGGAGCTTCAAGACTAAAAACGACTACTGGCAACGCCGACTTTGTAAGACAGGCGGAACACACGCTCATTGAAAAAACAGCTCCCCTTACCACAAGGTATTCAGTGATCTTGAAATAAATTATTTTATGTGAAGAGTTAATCTACTGCATGAAGAAAAATTACTTTGTGTTGAGAATTTCGTGGTTTTTGATATTTTTTAAAATTACTCTTGAATGACATTTCTTTCAGGCGAAATTATATTCTCTTATACCAAGAATAATCTTTTATTGCATAATTGTTAAGCTCCTTGTTATTTGGTCCAAGAATCTTGATTTTTGATGGAATATTCCAAAATCTTATTCAAAATTCAAGTTTCTGCCGATGCCCTCCAACCCAGTTGTGTAGTGCCTAGCAGTATAGTGTAACGTGCTGCCTACGACCTACTCGGACCTGCGACTAGTTTCCAATTCAAACAGTTATTATCACGTTTCCTATGGTGTTGCCCAGGATATCAGTGCGTCAACGTCAGGGGACCAAAATTATCTTGCAATCCTGCTTTGAAAATACTTGTGATGGCCCCAATACAAGAATTTTTGGAGGCAAACAAGTTGTCCCACTACTCCCACTTGTTGGAAAAGTTTGAAGGTATATAATGTAAATTTCACAAGTAGTAGGTAGGTATGCAATGCATTGCCATGTCAACGCGCCCTTCAATCTTTTATCATATGAGATAATGGCAGACAGATAGAAAAATTAGTTGCACCCGTGTGCATTTCTTCATTATTTTAGTCAAGTGAATGACGGGTTCAGAACGGAATACGGGTCTTGTTTACACAACTGATGTATCCCTGCCATAACCCCCCTCGAGCAGCTCACCTCTCCTGGCCCATGGGAGGTCTTGTCATCACAACAAACATCGGTTTATGAATGAGATATATTGTCTTTTTGTGTTAAGATGTCATTAGTTTTTATCTATTACCATTTAATCAGCGTGGTGTTTCATTATTGAAGTGAACACAGTATGTTTTGTTTGTGTTTGAGTGATGTCTTCTGATTGGTTCAATGGTTACTACGCAGTTAAGTATAAAAAACACAAGACTGGTTTTCTTCAAGGGTTTTTGGTTCTAAAAAGGTCTCTTCTCTGGCATTGATCAGGCAAGTCGATTGTCACTTTGTAATTTTATATTTCTTCAGATTTTTAGATTTTCCCTCAATATTTCTCCTTTATTTCATCATCAGTGTGTACTATCACTGTTGGCTTTTTATTACCTGATGAATCTTATCTTATCTACCTCTAAAATATAAATATTATATTTTAATTTTGTTTAATCTATTGTGAACCACTATTTTGTATACCACATTTTTCTGAGGAGAGTCGATTTAGAGTTTTGTTAAATAAATAGATATTGCTGCTTTGGTATTTGGATTTAATTGTTAGTGTGGGATATTGGACTATTGTTTCTAGATAGAGTAAGTGTAAACCAAATTTGTGTGTCCATCCCTATCAACACTTTACTGAATCCAGGCAGAAACCTATCTAGCCATTTATTGTTCGACTCCCTCATTATCGTCTCAAGAACCAGAGTACTGAAAGGGTGAAGTTTTAAAATAGAAATTCAAATAGGTTAAAAACTAATTTAAAAAGTTTCAATTAAAACATTTCAAGAACTTTGACAGTTCCTGGATTTCATGTATTTCACCCTCGGCTTTTTCTTGTAGTACCAACAGTATGTAGGTAGATTAACTTGAAAGGAAAATGTATCTATTTGGGGAAAATCAAGAGATTTTTTTTTCATCTTGGTCAATTTTTCCTACATTTTTTTTGAAATTTTTGCCTGTTCAGCGCGACTGCACGAGAACCGGCATTCTGCTCAATGTTAACGAGCATCTATTTTTCATCTTGGTGTACTTACTTACCTACTTAATTATTGCTACTTTATTTTTTCAAATTATTTAATTCTTTTTTTATGTAAATTAATTTTCCAATTTGCAATAGTTGCCTATACCTGATTCTGTTGGAAAGGAGTGTCTGCGGAACATAATAAACTAATTTCATAGTAATTTTTGTGAGATAATTAGTATTATTGCTTTAGGTCTAGTCTAGTTAGTTAATGAATGTGTTATGTCGTACATGGTGACAAAATCAGGACACCAGGTCTGATGTCAACCACATAGTAGACGATCTTCACTTAATATTACCAAAAATGGAGAGTTTGTTCCGCCCAACAGAACAACTCAGTTTAGACGGTAATGTAGCTGAAAACTGGGAGCGGTTTGAACAGAAATTCGAAGTTTTCTTAACTGTGACTGGGTTAAAGAATAAAGATGAGAAAATTCAAATAGCTGTGCTTCTAAATCTCAATGGAGATGATGGCCTTGAGTTACATAATAGTTTTTCGTATACAGATGCAGAAAAAAAATCGTTAAAATCAATATTACAAAAATTTAAAAACTATTGCTCGCCACAAGCCAACATTATCTTTGAGCGATTTAAATTTAATGGCATTGTGCAAAAAGAAGGCCAGTTATTTGACAGTTTTCTGAGAGAGCTGAGAGAAGCTGTGAAAATGACAAGCTACAAGGACCAAGATGACATGGTTAGAGATAGAATTGTGATAGGCGTTGCTGACAAAAATACCCAGGAAAGGCTTTTGAGAGAAAGTGAGCTTGACTTGATTAAAGCTGTAGAAATGTGTCGTGCCTCTGAGATTAGCGAAATCCAAGTTAAAGTGCTACAAAGCGAAGCTTCAGTTAGCGCGATAAATAGAGATAGAATGCATTCTAGTTATGTGTCGTCCTCATCGTCTAGATCGACTGGAGTACCACAGTCTTCAATCTTGTGCAAGTTTTGTGGATACAAACACTTGAAAAATGGTAAATGTCCAGCCTGGGGAAAAACTTGTGCGAAATGCCAGAACATGAATCATTTTGCAGCTGTGTGTACAAATGGAGATAATTCGCTTATGAAAGTAAAAGAAAATAGAAAAAGCTTGAAGAAAAAAGTGCATGATCTAGAAAAAAATTAATCTAATGAAAGTAGTGATGAATCAGAAAGTAGTGATGGGCAAGTTTATGTAAATTCCGTTAAAATGATTAGTTCATTAAAGAAGAAAGTGCAAAAATCTAATTCACAAGAGAAAGTTTGGAAGCAACAAGTTTACATAGGTCAAGGGCAAGTAGATTTTAAACTTGATACTGGAGCAGAGGTGAGCATTTTACCACTGCATATTTTGGAAAAGTTGAATTTTGTTAATAACTTGAAGTCCACAAAAGTAACTTTAATTTCATATGGTAGCGAAAGCTTTAAGATCAAACCCCTTGGAGAGGTCAGTTTGTTATGCAGAATCAATGGCATTGAGTCGCTAGTTGATTTCATTGTTGTTGATGCTGAGGACCAACTGCCTTTACTTGGGTTACCAGTTTGTTTATCTCTAAGTTTATTAAAACGTTTAGCCTCGATTAGTAAGGGAGCAAATAATATTCATTTATTTACGTATAAGAAAAATACATTTGAAGTTGAACAGAGTTAAAATCTAAAAAAAAAAAAAATCTAACCTAAAACAATTCTCCTGGCCTTCGTCTTAAATTTATCCAGAGATAAACCAAAGAACTCAAGGCCCTCACAGAACTTATTTACATTGGCAGATATTCTATTCACAGGACTGAATAGTAGGTACCAGGTTCGACACTAAGGAATGTGCAGTAAAGATTTACTTCGTGTCTGATAACTTTGAATGTGTAGATTAAAACATTCAAGACATTCGTGGCTTTTTATGTAGTAGTTAAGAATTTTAAATGCAAAACAGACATCAAAATATTCCCTTCTGCGAACAAGAGTAGATAAGTCTAAATAAGTCATAGTCAGGTCATCACTGAGAATCACACCACTCAAAGAAAGTTTGTACCTTGCAAACTTAATAAATTTGTGTTGAACACTCTCAAGCCTATTGATGTGGATATGATAGTAAGGTGACCAAACTATGCATGAAAATTCAAGAACGGACCTGACCAGTGATGTGTAAAGAATTTTGATAGGGCGTATACTTGTAAAGTCCCTAGTAGCTCTCTTAATAAACCCCAACATTTTATTAGCCCTGCCAATTACCACTTCAAAATGCTCAGTGAACATTAGCCTAGTATCTAGATAGACACCAAGATCTTTAATGATAGAAACTTCAGACAAGCGAACATTGTTTAAGTAATACTGCAAGGGAACACTATGGGTGCGTCTACTGAATCTTATACAACAGCACTTATCGATGTTGAGGGACATGTAATTAAGCTGACACCAATCGTGAACGATGTTAAGATCATTTTGCAAAATAAGTATGTCTTGAGTTGACGTCACCTGACGATACAACTTCAAGTCATCAGCAAAAAGTAAAAAATTTGACGAGAGCAACGATCCTAAATCGTTGATAAATAAGCTGAATAGAAGGGGGCCCAAGTGAGAACCTTGGGGTACCCCAGAGGATGCATGGAAAAGAGAAGAAAGATAGCCATCGATCTTGACTTGTTGCATTCTGTTAGTAAGGTATGATTTCATCCATGAAAATAAATGTCCAGAAACGCCGAAACTTGAAAGCTTTGAAAGAAGGATGTTGTGATTTACCTTATCAAAGGCTTTACTGAAGTCAGTATATATTGCATGAGTTTCTGCATTATTAGCAAATGATGAATTTATGAATGTTGTAAAGAGAAACAGGTTCGTCTCAACGGATCTACCGGCTGTAAAACCGTGCTGTTGACTGATCACAATCTGATGAAATATTTTTGAAAGAATTCCTTCCACGCACTGCTCAAATAATTTTGGAATCGCAGACAGAATGCTGATGGGTCTGTAATTTATTACATCATTTTTGCTGCCTGACTTGTAAATAGGACAAACGTAGGAGAGCTTCCACATTTCTGGAAAAATTCCAGAACATGAAGTGAAAACATTAAACAGAGGAAGATACAAAGTGTTAGAACAAGATTTTAGTACTTTGTTGGGAATACCATCAGGTCCTGCAGACTTGTTGATGTCCAATTGCGTTAAAGCCCTCTCAATATCTGTTGGATCTATGACAATGCTTGAAACATTCTCAAATCGATCAGCAAAGGTTCCAGCGTCGGAATTTCTCTGAGGGTTATAGACGGAGGAGAAATAGACAGCAAAAAGATTAGCTATGTCAACACCGTTGGACGCCTTTTCTGAGGCAAGAAACATTTCGTTAGGAATAGTACCCTGATTAGATTGGGAGTGAATAAAGTTCCAAAAAATTTTCATATTGGTGCCTATGGCTCTTTCAGTATCACTTATGTATAATTTATAGCACTCTTTGGTGAGGTTTTTACAATCTCGCCGAAGTGTACTAAATGCAAAGTAATCCAAACCACTATTCGACCGCTTGAACCGTTTGTGAGCAATTTTCTTTTGAAAACAAAAAATGTTTCTTTTAAATCTTTAGAGAGCGTCATCAAAGCTTATAAATCTTGTTTTGATGGCCTGTGGGAGTTTCCCTCAAGCCACCATATAACCTTGAAAAATGACGCAATTCCGCATGTTCAGCCTCCCAGAAGGGTTCCTAAAACACTCCATATAACACATTAAAATGCAAGTTAGAACAATTCGAAGTACAAGGTGTAATTGAAAAAGTTGAACGCCCTACTGAGTGGCTGAACCCGCTAGTAATTGTCGAGAGAAAAAACCATGACTTGCAGCTTTGCTTAGACCCTAAATATTTAAATAATGCGATACATCGCGAACATTTTTTGATACCTACAGCTGAAGAATTTGCTGTCAAATTGTGTGACAAAAAATACTTTACAGTTCTTGACATGAAAGATGGTTATTTCCAGGTGAAAATTGATGACCAAAGCGCGGATTAAACAACATTTGGTACGCCTTTTGGGCGTTATAGATTTCTTAGGTTGCCTTTTGGCATTTGTTCTGCGCCTGAAGTCTTCCAAAGAAAGAACTTTGAAATATTTGGTGACCTTGGAGGAGTGGGCCTTTACTTTGATGATTTAATTATAACTGGCAGTAATGAGCTTGACCATGACAGAAACCTGCAGTTGGAACGTGCTTTAAAATACAACATCAAATTCAATAGTTCAAAAATTCAATTTAAGTCAGAATCTGTCAAGTTCATGGGTCAACCAAAAATGGTGTTGAACCCAACAAAAACTATGTAAAAGCTATAATAGATTTAGCAACTCCGACTGAGAAAAATGGAGTTTTAAGAATTTTGGGAATGGCCAAGTTTTTGGGCAAATTTCTACCTAACTTGTCCAAAGTTACTATGCCTCTCCGGGAGTTGACAAAGCAAGATGGCACATTCCACTGGTCTACCGAGCAAGAGCAGTCACTTTCTCAACTTAAGCATTTCTCAACAACTGCCCCTGTACTAAAATTTTTTGATTCCTCAAAAGATGTGGAAATTGAAACCGATGCTGCAAAAGATGGTCTGGGTGCGTCCTTATTACAAAAAGGGAATCCAATTGCATTTGCTTCGAGAAGCTTAACACCCACAGAACCAAAATGTGCTCAAATTGAGAAAGAGATGCTGGCCATAGTATTTGCAATTCAAAAATTTCACTTTTTCATTTACGGTCTAAGAAATGTCAAAATAAACTCTGATCACAAGCCTTTAGAGTCCATAATGAAAAAAGATTTAGCTTCAATAACACCTCGCTTGCAAAGAATGCGATTAAGGCTCCTAAATTATGATTTACATGTTACTTAAAAAGCCTGGCAAGTACCTGTATATCGGTGATACATTATCAAGAGCGTTTTTATCGGAATCAGGTTTGAAAAGTGATAGGGAATTTAACGTTGACGTGCGTTTTTATTCTCACCGATGCGCTCATCGATTAAGCAAAAATGTCAATTGGCTGTTTTTATTCTCATCAGTAAAACATCGATGAATTTCACCGGTCTGTTTTTATTCTCATCTTGCATTTATCGGTGAAAGTACGATTAGCCATCGAATTCATCGAGGTTCATTTCCGATGAACTGATGAATTTTAAAGTAAAATCTAACCTCAAAATTATGTTGACGGTTATTGATGGCCGACGGGAATCGTAATTATATCCTTTTGTTTTGCATTTGTATTTGTTATGTGAAGATTTGCGACGAAGTTAACAAAAAAAGGAAAAATTGCATGATCAAGTGAACTAAAGGGTATGAAAACTCGGACTATGAACTACAACTGAAATTTAACGCTGTTTTTGTCATTAAAATTTTAATTGGAGTATTGGAGTAAACTGGAGGTCTTCTAATACAGTCTATAAGGAGATAAATATAACACTGATTGCTAAAACAACTTCAAATTAAGAAATACCAAACCTAAAAGCTTTGAGTCTAGGAGAGAGAAAATATATCTGAAATATGAAATCAAACGAATTTGTGAGTTCTTAAAGCTCAGCTCACCCTCTCGGAGATTTTTTAAAAAATATTATCTCACCTCCACTCTCCACTACAGTCCTAATAAGTCTAAAATGAGACATTCCAAATCATTATACCAAGGATCTACGGAAGAAATATAATTTTGTATTTCTTTATGTTTTCTGGTTTCTACAATTCAAGTAAATCTATTTCATCTGAAGAACTATCAGACTCATCGCTTGATGAAGAGCTCACAAATCACAATTATTTCAACTAGCACTAGACTTGGAATCATGGTATGGTTACGATTTTTTAAACAAATAAAAAATAACATGCACATAAGTTTGGCAAACCAAATAAACAACACAAATTTTCAATGTCAAGAGTATCAATTCAAGTGTCAAACTCCATCGAAGTGTTTTTTAGTTGATTCATTTCATCAACAAAATTGTGATGAATTTTGATGACGTACTGCTCATCGACGCTCATCGGCGATGGAATTCATCAGGAAAACTCGATGAGAATAAAAACGCACGTTTGCTATTCATTCAGTAATAAAAAATATGTCAATGTCAGATGAGCGAAAACAGCAATTTAGAGTGGAAACCAAAAATGACCTACAACTAGAAATATTAATAGATTACTGCTTAAATGGGTGGCCAGAAAATAAACAGCAACTGCCAGATTTTATTCAACATTATTTCAAAATCAAGGATAATTTAACTTTCGCAGATGTGTTGTTACTATTTTCTGAAAAAAATGTTGTGCCTCTGTCTCTTCGGTTTGAAATGTTAGATCTTTCACATGAGGGTCATGTAGGAATCGAGAAATATAAAGGGCGTGCACGTCAAATATTTTACTGGCCGGGTATCAATAAAGATATTGAAAATAAAAATAAATTATGCAAAATTTGTGAAACTAATTCTCGGAAGCAACAGAAAGAATCAATAATTTTATATCTAATACCTGAACGACCTTGATATTTTTACGTTTTCTGGAAAAAGTTACCTGGTCATTTTTGAGTCTTACTCGAACTGGCTTGGGTTATAATTTATAAAAGATAAATCGATCAGATCTATTATAAATTCTTTAAAAAAAGTATTTTGTATTTTTGGCGCTAGTTTCAGACAATGTCCCGTTTGATAGTTTTGAATTCAGGAATTTTGCTAAAGCATGGAATTTCAATATTGTCACCAGAAACCCGAATTACCCTCGTTCTAATGGCTTAGCCGAAAAAGGACTAGACATTGGAAAAAATATACTCAAAAAATCGTTGCATTTCTTCAGTTTCGTAACTCATCATTAAAACATATAGGTTATTCTCTCTCCCAGTTGCTCATGAGCGGAATATGTAAAACCAAATTACCTACCAATTAGTAGTGGCTTGTTAAAACCAGAATTGTGTGAAAATGTATTAGAAAAGTTAAAAAATAAGCATTGTATTTACAGCAAATACTATAACAAAAACGCTAAAAATTTGAGACCTTTGAAACCTGATTGCGATGTCACTATTTATAATCATGTTCAGAAGCAATGGGAACCAGGTAAAGTCATTAGTGAGCACAGGATTCCACGTTCTTATCTTGTTCAGAATAAATATAACAATGTAGTAAGGCGTAATTGATTTAAAGGAGTCTTTAAATAAATTCGTTCCGTCTTCAGAATATGATTTAGATATAGATATTGCACCAACTCAGAAGGAACATAACGATCAGCCCCAGATCCAAGTTCATTCACCTGTTCAATTCAATTATAGCTCTAAAGCTGGAGATATTCCTTTAGAATCATCTCTTGTCTTGTCTGATGATAATTTAAAAAAGACTAGGTCTGGTCGTATTTCCAAACCTCCTAGTAGGCTTAATCTTTAGGAGGAGAGATGTGAGATAATTAGTATTATTACTTTAGTTCTAGTCTATAGGATTTTTACGCTATATTTAGGATGACGTCACATTTAGTAAGTTTCTGCTGCCAACCTAACAAAACTAAACGTAGTTTTCGACGCATTTAAAGTAGGGGAATTCCAGATGTTTTTGGTTGGCAACGGCGCGCGACCTTGCATGGCTTCTTGTATAGACATTTTCATTTTGTTATTTAAAGCTGTCGTCAAAACTATGGACACATGATATTCTGGTAAATTATAAGAAAAAAATAGCCATTGACAACATTGTCGGTCCTTGTTCGATGACGGATGACGTCATCCTAAATATAACATAAAGAACCTATAGTTAAGTTAGTTATTGAATGTGTTATGTAGGTTATACAACTCACTGTACATTATTCCCATATGACACGAGAGGATTAATAAGTGATAATCCTTCCCATATGACACGAGAGGCTTAATAAGTGATAATCCTTTTGCACGGTAACTGGTGTTTTGACATTTTTTGACAAAAAATTTAAATTTTTGATTCATGAAATTATTAATTGAAAAAGAATTAAAGTTTAGTTCGTTGTATAACCTTTTGAATACCGCTCGATGTTTCAGGCTTACCTAATACTTTTACCTGACACTCAACGCGTTACCAGCAACACCACTCCTCCTTCGGAGTCGTGGTGTTGCTGCGTAACGCGTTTCGTGACAGGTAAAAGTATTATCCGGTAATCCTGAAACCTCTTGTGGTATTACATTCGATAGTACATGGTGACAACTTCAGGACGCCAGGTCTGACGTCAACCAGTTTTGTAAAACGTCAGATATTAGATTCACGTTGTCAAATAAGTTCTCGTCTATTATTTCTATTAGTTGTGCTCTATCCTGGAATCACCAGGATATGACAATTTTCTTTTTTTCTCTGCAAGATACTCACATTTTAATAGAATTCAGAAATTTATTATTCCAAATAGTATCAGGTTAGCCAAGCTGATACTATTTTATTCTTTTCTGGGTACCTATTCCACATAAAAGATCAATATTTGGAGTCTGGATCAGCTGGAGTGACGTCACAGTAGCAATCTAACCTCTTTCCTGGATGTAGGAAACAATCCGAAAAGCTTCAGTTCACGGAAGTGAAACCCCAACATCCATTGCTGAGCTCCGGATTTGAGAGGTACCATCGTCACCAAAAGTATCTGGGACACAAATAATGCATAAAAATCTCCTGGACTAATTCTACTGTCATTCATTTCAATGCATTTAATTCATAGTTTGACAAATATTTGACAATAAAATTCATATAATAGGACAAGAGCTAATGTGATGCTATCCCAGTTACTTTTGGTGACGATGGTACATACGTGATAATATGGTGTAATTTGATTGGTAGAATCTCCAGCATGGCGAATATTTTACCAATAAAACCCAACCATTTTATCACGTGATTACGCCAGAAATGTCAACTTACGCTCATGAGAACTCGCCCTAAATGTCGAGCTAAAATGTTCATAAATAACTTCAAAATTTTTGAAATAAACCCAATACTGAGGGCGTTAAAGCTCTTTTTGACCGAGGTGCATATTAGATTTTATGCACGATGAGCATGTTTTCATTTTGATATTCAAAAAATTATATATTTTTAATTTTGTAATGACATCGATCAAAAATATTTCAAAATAAAAATTTTCATCTTGACCGCATGTCGTAAGTTTTTGTCAAATGATCAAGAAAGCAGTTGTTGACAAAAATATGACGTAACTATTATAGCAACCCAGAACAATACAAACAAATAATTATTCTACTCTGTGTAAAGTGTATAGTATTCTTATGATGGTAGTCTGACGTCTAAAAATGGAGCAAAATAGCCTCCCCAAGCTTATTCTTGAGGCAGTTGAAGAGGCCAAGGAAGATGTATTACCTTCGAAGTCCAAAAGACTCTATGAAAAAACCTTCAGCCTTCATTTCCTGGTGTGCCCAACATAGAATAATGAGCAGTAGTACTTTGTAGAAGAAACTCTCCTGGCATATACATTAATAAGAAAAATGCAAAAAAAATCAGCCATCCACCCTTTAGAGCTTTCATTCAATGTTGAGGCAATAGTTCTTTTGTGTTTTTCTGTGGAAAAAGGCCGGTCCTAAAAGTTAGAAACTGTAAAAATTTTATTTTCAATTTTAAAGTAGAATTTTATTATCATTGCTTATTTCATTATTCTTATTACTTGAAAGCTTGAAGCTTGTTTTGTTGAACAAAGTTGGTATTTTTTGGACTAAGCAATAGAAATGCAAAAAAGTTAAAAAAAAAATAACAAATTTTTGCTTATGTTTGAAATTTTGGAACTTTCAGGTCCGCGGGCACAAAAGGCGCCCTAGGGCGTAAAAGTACTACTTCACGCCTTAAAATGCGGGCGTAAAAGTGCACTTTTACGCCCGTTCGTGCATAATAGTTATTTATGTCATACCAGTACATTATTGTGTTTTTATACCTTAGATACCATCTATATAATTCATTACTTTATGCCCGTACATTATGGCCCGCGCGGGCATAAAGTACACATTATGGCCCGCGCAGGCATGACATAAAAGTTTGTATGCACCACGGGTACTAATAGATATATACCCTCGGGCAACTTACGAACCCTCGGGCCAGAGGCCCTCGGCTTTGTAAGACTGTCGCCCTCGGGGCATAATCATCTACTTAGTACCCTTGATACATAAAAATTATTGTTTGTTGGAATTTGAGTGGTTTCATTTGCACATCAAGGGGCTACACGTTTTCTTTATTTTTGAATTCCACGACCCTAGGGGTTCTCTTGCTCTAAATTACAAATAAGTAGTTTTATTTGTAATAGCTTATATCACATAATCCTTCTAAGAATGTTGATAAAATTATCTATTCTATTTGTGTAATTAAGATGAATAAGTTAATAAATTATTGATTAATCAAGATAAAGTTGATACAATTTTCCTAGGATGATCCTTGAGTGGCGTTTTAAATAATATAGGCAATATAAAAATCTTTGTTAGAAAGATTTTTTTTTTGTGTTCCTGTATTCACGTTGGTCATTACCTGAAAAAAATCTTTCTAACAATTTTCATTGCCAACGAAAGCTCAGACCAATCAGTGTAGTTCAACGCCGGTAGGGGTATTTGCCCTCGGAGTAGTTGTTTCTGACTGGTCAACGAAGTTCAATATAAAAATCTGTTTTTATGATTTCCAGCTTCGGATATTGTGTTCTGTATTGAGAGATGCCAAAAGTAATATAAATATTCGTGAACCTATTCGCCACTCATTCATAGTAAAACAAAAAAGACCCTTTTATAGGTATATCATTCACAGATTCTTGAGGCGATTTTCTGGAAAATAGAAAAGCCAGCGCCATCTCATGAAATTTGCTTGAACCAAATCGATCTCGAATATATACCGAAGGCGCTGGTTATATAAGGACAATAATAAATCGGCGTTTTATGGGAAGTATATATTCTTGTATTGCTCGAAATTAAATTATTCGTAGAGTAATGGAAGAGGGCAGCCTTAAAACAGAAGCCAAATACTTCAAGTCAAACCATACAATTTTAAATCAATCACCAGATTACTAGAAAACGAAAATTTTGTTGAATAAATCGCATAAAACCTCTAGTAGTAATTTCAAATAAAAAATACTAAATGAAAAGTTAACCAAGGCACGTCACAATACTTTTCCTTAATTTATATCCTATGAAGTTTATTGTTAGATTTACTTTCTAGTTAACGTTATTTCCTTAATTTGCTAATTTGACTCTTATTCTAATTGCAAAAATTTTAAATTAAAAAGAGCCAGCCAAAAAAGCGTTAATTCAATTTCATGCAGGCATAAACACCCCGGGCCCTGGTTCCCTGGTTGGCAGATTGTTGGGAGGGTACTAAATCAATTGTAATAATTAAGGAAAATGCACAGCAGCGGGAAGTTTTAAATTTCAGATTTAGTTGATTGCCTGAAAACCTTCGAATTGGATTAATTTTTTTTTTCTCAGACTCAAATCGGATTTTGTTATAGTATTAAAAATTCCGCATCTCGAAATCCCTTGGCTGCGCAATGGGGTATTACTTTTTATTCATAAACGCTTACTTTTGCGGGATACTCATTTAAATGTTTTAAGTCGTCTTGCTCGGTTTATCAAGTTTTATGCAAATATCCGCTCATATATTAATGTTTTTATCATCGTAGCTCTATTTTAAATTGTTAATTCAAGAATATTCATCTGAGGTAAATTTAGATTGCATTTCAGAAATGTGAAAAATCAGTACCTACTGCACCGTGAATTTATTTCATTGGGTAAAAGAAGACATCATTGTAAATAAAGCAAATTTTGATCGGCCATATCGTGCACTACCTGAACAGGATATGAAACTTATTTTGGGAGATTTTAATGCAAAGCTAGGAAGGAAGAGAAGCGGCGTAAAAAGCCTACGCATATTCTCAAATAATAATGTGTTTAGACTTAGGTCATTGTAAAGTTCGGGTATACATTTTCATTTAATTAGTTTTCTTTGGACATTTTTATTTAGCTTTATCTCTATTATTGTTAACATGGTAACCACCTTTGGCTTATAATTTGACACATTAATCAAAAAATATTTTTTGTCAAGCACAAATTGTGGTTTCATTCAGTTTTAATTACAGTCCACACAAAAAAACATTAATCTGCAGATCAAAAACCAGACACGGAAGAACGGTGTTGAAGAGTTATCAACATAATATCGGTCCTTCGAGCCGGATCTGATTCGATCAGTGACAATAACTTGTGCATTGCTGAAGCTAAAGTACATCCAAAAAGTAAGTTACACCATGTTAATTCTAAAACTCTATCATGGTAACATAGTTTTAGAAACTCGTGATTTGTCTGCTGGCTGCTGGTGCATTTGTGCTAGTACATATAAAAAAAATCATTCTTCCCGTGCGCCAAGAAGCAGCTGATCCGAGTTAGATGCTAATTTTCTTTGCATTCTCAGAAGCATTCAATGTTGAACCGAATGGAAGGTGTTTGTGTTCTCTAGATCGGATATTTCCATTGAAACTGTAAAAATATTATTGACATTTTTAATCCAGTATAAGTAAAGTGTCATTTACATCCACCTTACTTAACTTAACGTACGGAAAATTAATAATAAAGAAAAGTTAAAGATCATGTACTTATATGTAGTTTTTTACATCCACTTAAAAATTGAGAAAATCAACACACGGAAAAGTTGAACCAACTTCAACTTTAGAAAATCCGTACGTTAATTTCAATATTTATTAATGACAGACAGATTGAACTAGTCTGTTATTATCAATGTCATTGGTGATTACACATAGGAAAATTAACTTCATTGTAATCATTGTAAACACACACCTTTTCAGTTTCGTACGTTAATTATAATTTTCCGTACGTTAAGTTACGTTAAGTGGATGTAAATGACCCTTAAGAGCATATAATAATTAAAAATTGTTATAAGTAGGTAGTTAATTAGTGTAGATCCTTTATAAGTTAATAATTCCTACACGATGTCTAAATAAGTCTAGAAGGAAAACTGCTGCCCAAAATGACCTTTCAAATGAAAGCTTAAACTCAGTTATTCATGCAGATACGTCACTGATTGATGAGCCAAAGTAAAGAATCTGAAACCATTTCTCGGTTAGTTCGAAAGAGGCAGAGCTCTCAAAGTCCAAGTTATCAAGGTTTACATCATTTTTATCAGGTTTAAAGGATTAAGCACCCAAAAGTGTAAATTTAATTGAACTTGATACGCGTTTAAAGGATATAGAGAGTACTTTGCTTTCTAAATATACCATTCTATAATTCCAGTTAGAAGGTATTGATTGATGATACAGTTTAGTGAGATCGAAAAGGAATCTTTTGAATCAGCATATTATCAAGTTATATCTGATGCTAAGCAATATCTTTCTTCATTGTCTCCTCCACCTCTAAATTCCGCTCAGATGGACAGTGCTTCGACGTCTACTGTTACTAGAGCGGTTCATGCTAAGCTACCGACTATTGAGCTACCTAAATTCTCTGGCTCTTACGACAAGTGACAATTATTCACAGCGACACTTTATCCGTTAGGACAATTAGGTCATGTTCTACGGGCCACTAGAGAATGAAGGCCAACTGCTGGCCTTTAATTTATAATATAAAATATAAAAGCCTACTATACTAAAAACATCGACTTGTTTAATAGCAGAACTAGCATATATTTCAATACTCTGTAATTCTTATAATTCACACTGCACAAGCACATTTGGTTTGGCCAAAGTGCACTGCCTGACGTCACGATGCTCTGGAATCTCTCCGCTCGCTCCATCGAGCATCAATCTGGAAAACGCCCTAGAGTCACCGAGCTACGCTGAAGAGCTGCGCTGAATCGCCGTCGCGTCATTAGCACAGCACGGGCACGTGGCAACTGGCAACGACTACAGCAGGAACCTGTTAGTGCTTGCGCTGCTCTGCCAAATTGTAAGTTTCTTCGAGCTTCTTCTGGAGGATCCAGGGACTTGAGCAGTGTCTTAAGGGTCCGGTGTACCACGAAGTCGTGCCTTGTTGTTGTTGAGCTTGTAGGACATGCACAGGCAACCTGATACGAATTTTCCTCAGAGTTGCAACCCTTTATGCATCTTTTCCTCGCTAATGGATTTGATCCCAAGCCATGCAGCTGTTTTTCCGAAGCACCCATCAGTACACTTATGGCCGTTTCCACCAACTATTTTAGGGGACCCTTAACGATAATTAGTCCCTAAGATGACATTTTTACATGTAGAAATATCAGTTTAGGGAATACTTATCGTTAAGGCTCCCCTAAAATAGTTGGTGGAAACGGCCTTTAGTCCCCAGCATCCATATGTGGTGATTGGTAGGCTGGGAGCTCATTGCCATCATTTTCTTTTAGGACGTTCCGACCAATAGCATGTTTTTTGACCATTCTTGTTCCATCATTTTGTAGTAGTACCTTTCTTTAATTTTACCGAATACTACTTGGCAACATTTTTTGTCTTCATATTCTGACAGGTTAGTAGTTTGAAATCGTCTGAATTAGCCATTCCAGGTCACGTGACTTTGACAAGGTCCGCCATATTTGCTGAGGGGCAACCAAAGCCTATAGATCATTATTGTTTTCAGTGTTTTTTGAGTTTGTGCTTCGGAATTTTTGCGTTTTTTGATTTGTTCAATAAGTTTTAAGTTGTTTTTAGTTTTTGTGAATGAATGAATCTTTATTTACAGACATGCCACTTTACATTTCAATTCAACAATAGTAAACAAACAATTTATTAACAAAAATAATGCTTAAGAATCTAAATTGTTAAAAAAAAGTTTCATACTAACAAACTTACAAATAAACTTTAGCAAAATAAATTTATGGTAGAATGACTCCTCAAACGTTTTGACTGTTCTGATCAGTGCACAGATCTGGCATGTAGCTTACTGGCTTGTTCATTCTGGGCTTTTATCAATTATCGCAGTATATCCTAAATTTGTACTGGGGACCTGTCACAATAATTATGTTTAAGTGGTTGCCTAAGCAGTAATCACCACAACCTGTAAACTACTAACCTAACCTCACATAAGCTGACATACTTCAGTAAATAAAAATCATTACTCACAAAACGTTGTTGTTGTTTTTCGAACCCTGAATTAGGCATTCCAGGTCACGTGACTTTTGACAGGTACGCCATATTAGCTGAGGGGCAAACAAAGCCTATAGTCTATAGATCATTATTGTTTACAATGTTTTTTGAGTTTGTGCTTTGGAATTTTTGCGTTTTTTGATTTATTCAATAAATTTAAAGTTGTTTTAAGTTTTTGTGAATGAATGGAATGAATTGATGAATCTTTATTTACAGACATGCCACTTTACATTTCAATTCAACAATAGTAAACAAACAATTTATTAACAAAAATAATGCTTAAGAATCTAAATTGTTTAAAAAATAAAAAAGTTTGATACTAACAACCTTACAAATAAACTTTAGCAAAATAAATTTGTGGTAGAATGACTCCTCAAGCGTTTTGACTGTTCTGGCATGTAGCTTAGCTTACTGGCTTGTTCATTCTGGGCTTCTATCAATTATCGTAGTATATCCTAAATTTGTACTGGGGACCCAATCCGGATTGTTTGTATCCTTAAATTCTGCTGGACTACCTAAAAGGTATTAAAAGTTACCTATATACTTGTAGAAGAAACATAAACAACTTTTTTGATGTGCCGAGATGAAGTGTTTTTGTATTTTAACAACAAGACGGTCATAAAACTTACCATTAACAAAATGTTTCGAACAAATTCGAGCATTTTTAACAACGTTACAGGCAAATCTCCCCTATTGACTATTGAGGCATCTAATTCACATACTCCGTTGTTTTTTTGATAGCTCGTTTATGCGATCCCCTCGATCTTTAAATGCTGCTGGAATCCTAAAAAACCTCACTTTATCCCTTTCAGCTCTATTGGAGCACCCAAAAACGCCACAAAACGAAGGCATCTTCACAAAATAATACTTCAAAAATTCTCGGTTTGCATTGAAAATAACATTAAATCAGGTTATGTTTGACTTTGTATGCCCCTCAGCTAAAATGGCGGATCGGTTATGACGTCACCTGGAATGCCTAATAATCAGGTATTAAAACCCAAACAAACGTTACATGGTGTCAGAAGTGCTCAGTAATAAACATTAAAGCTGTGTATATAAAACAAAAACTTATAAACGGGTAGAAAGTGCTAAAAATGCCAGCAAATCCGCCTCCGCCAGCAGTTGTTGTCGACCCTAACCTCAACAACACAGACATGGCTGTTCCGGAAATCCGCCCTCCAAAAAGTATAGTTTTAAACACAGAAAATATGGCAATCATATGGAAAAACTGGATTCAGCAATTTGAATGGAACGCCATCGCCAGCCAATTATCCAGAAAACCAGTGGTAGTACAAGCTGCTACTTTTATGGCAACCATAGGCCCCGAAGTTATTACAATATATAATAACTTTAACCTCACTGTTGATGAACAAAAGGACATAACAGTCATCAAACAAAAATTTGAAGCCTATTTTAGCCCTAAAATACAAGTTCCATTTGAACGATATAATTTCTTTAAACTCGTTCAACGAGAGGACGAAACTTTCGACGAATTTTTGACCTCCATCAGGACCCAGGCTAAGAAATGTGACTTCAGCAACCTTCACGATAGTCTGCTGCGAGATAAAATAATTTTTGGAATACGTTCAAGCAGTGTAAGAGAAAAACTTCTTACAGAAGACAACATTGATTTGGACAAAGCAATAGCAATATGCAGAGCCAGTGAGCAGGCAAACAAGCAGCTGAAAGAAGTACAGACTGTGGAAACCAGCCACACAAACTCAGAAAAATAATAAACCAAAGAAAAGTGGCAACAACTCTGATACATTTGACTGCAAGAGATGTGGAACAAGGCATCAGAAAAAATCTTGCCCAGCTTACCAAAATAAATGTGAGCTTTGCAACAAGAAAGGTCACTTTAGCAGCAGATGTTTTTCAAAGAAAAATAAAAAAATACAAAAGGTAAACACTGTAGAAAACGAAAATGACACAGAATCTGAAGACGAAATCCTGTATATAAGATCCATAGCTAAAAATAATGAAGAAGATTGGCATGAAATAATAAAGTCAAACAAAAAACAGTTTAAAGTTAAATTGGACACCGGTGCACAGTGCAACGTTCTGCTAAAATATATTGTTGACAAACTGGGTGCCAAAATCCAACCATCAAATACAAAGAGGCTCATTACATTCATGGTACGCGCACTTGTATTGAACGATCCTGGCCACTTTTAATGTGCCCCAAACCGCTCACGGGGCGCGCATGTTCATTGCTGGTAATAGATTTTAGTGAACGCCCTTGGATATTGACGCTATTGAGAGGTGGTAGACGCTTTTTACTCATTGGGCGTCGACCGGTGAGATACCACCATGCCAGAATTGAGTAGCGCTAAGTGGTATCACCACGTTCCGCTACTGCGCTGGCAGTCCGGTTCCAACAATGAGTAACAGATAGCATGATGGCGCCTCCAGGATCAAAATATTCCGGAGGTAAAATACCCGACCAATCGGATCTCCGGGCGTCGGGTGATCCTGGGGGTCCTTCATGCAAAAATATTAAGAGAAGATCAAAAACTCAACTCAGAATTGATTTTAGCAATATAAGAGGAATAAGTACAAATATGAATTCAGTTCACCAACATCTTGAAGAACAAAGACCTGACATCCTTGTTCTCACTGAAACTAAAATCAGTTCTGCAACACCTATTGTGAACTATCTTTATACCGGCTATGACCTACACCACCGATTTCGACATAATTTTGGGATCTGTGTGTACATTTAAAATGACCTTTCATGTCATCGAGAGGAGAAGCTAGAACCAGCGAACCTTGATATCATATGGCTAAAATTCACCTCAAAGTCATCGACCAAATTTATCTGCTGCCTCTACCGACCGCCAAGTAACACCGATTACCAAAACTTTTTCGCGACATTATCCGAAAGCTGTGATAGTATACAGTCAAACTATCCACAGGCGGAAATTGTCTTTTTAGGCGATTTCAACGTCCACAATATACCCTGGCTGAAACACCACAACAAAACAGATAACGAAGGTAGAGAAGCAGAAGCTTTTGCCATAAGTTGTGGTCTAACGCAGCTTGTCGGTTCATCGACAAGCTACCCGTATCTCAGAAAGGGGCGAATTTGCAGCGCTTTTAGACTTGGTCCTAACCACCAATCCTGACTCGTACACAATTCAAGTAGATGCTGCACTTGGTTCGTCCGATCATAAACTTATAATAACAAAGTGCGAAATGCTCATTCCACCAAGCCTACAACCACTTCCTCGTAAAATGTGGCACTATAAATCGGCAAAATGGAAACATACCTTAATGCTTTTGAATACCGTGCAAAAACGAGCTATCAAGCTGATCAATGACCCCGCACTTACTCGTAACTTGGATGGTCTCGAACATCGCAGATCTGTGGGCGATTTATCTCTCTTCTACAGGTACTATCACGGAAAATGCTCTGAAGAGTTGGCACGTATGATTCCACCGAGAGTAGCGCCTACCAGGCGAACCCGTCAAACAGACGGTAACCATGAATTTACTGTCAAACTAGAGGCACCAAGAACCTCATTATATCAGAATTCATATCTCTGGAGAACAGCATCGCTGTGGAATAAACTCCCTGCGACGGTTTTCCCTGCAGGTTACAACCTGAACCGTTTCAAGACCAACATACACCGACATTTCCGCGCACTTGCCGCTTCTCGAGCGTGATAGGACATTTCCTTGCGAGTGCGCATATCCGTAAAAAAAAAAAAAAAAAAAAAAATCTGATCAAGGCCTAAAAAGATCACCCACAAAGAAAGTTTCACATTCAAATATCCCGCCAAAATCATTTTACTTTGACCACAGCATATACAAAAACAATCAGCAGGCCATAGAAAAGTGATTTATAAATTCTTAAATAGAACATTCAGTGGATTCATCCCCTCCACTTTTTGTTTTAGTTCGTGACTACACCGCTGCGCGCCCATATCGCAGTTTCTCAACGTCCCCCTCATTTTTATTCTAATCTATTACTTCACCGATGAGTTAGCTATCTTTGTTTAGTGAATAGAAAATGTCAATGACCGACATAGAATCGTGTATATAAAAACCAGTCATAAAAATGCAGGTGTCCATTTAACATCATAATGCAAATCACAGATTAACCCGTCCTAAAGATAGGAAACTTCAATGTCATCTGTGAACTGTGAATGGTGAATATAATTTGTCAATGTGTTTGTCATCAGTTAGCCGTTTGATCTGTGTTAGTGTTCTTTTATTTAATTTCCTATCAATTTTTGATAAAACTTTGACTTGTTAATATGTTTTTAAAAAAAGAGACTTTATGTTACATTCAAACATAGTGGAAATGCTCGTGGAAATGGCATTAGTGATGGTTTTTATTCGCCATTATTTGACATTCACATGACCAAATAAGACCAAAATTCCTAAAAATATAACTTCATTTATAGCATAGGTATTACTGCAGTGGAAGCTTCTGAATTCATGCCATCACCACTTTATTCTCAGAGGCTTTGCTGAGTGTGGAATAAGTGAATTTTATTTGCAGTATTATAAACTTTGTTTTTTTTTTCAATACGTTTTTCTATTATTTTTGTGTTTAAGGCTGTTCCAATAAAGAAGGAGATGGTACTAGAATGTTGTTGTTTTATTTCAAAAAAAATTACAGATAATAATAAATTAAAATTGATTAGGGACAAATTATTTGAAAAAAGGCGGCAGACCACGTGACTACTGCTACAACACTGAACACACTGAAATGCACACTAGCGCCCCCATGCTGTGGCAGTCATACAACTCGTTGTATGAGTAAGACAAGGATAGGGGAAAAGGCACAAGTTTCCTATCTTTAGGACGGGTTAATCTGTGATGCAAATGTCATCTTGTCATCATCTCTGTTGTCATCTGAATTAATTTGTTGAGTGCATCGTCGTTGATTGTTTTGAATTCCAAGACTATGAAAGAAGTGATAAGTGCATCATCATAAGCAGCCGGTTTAAGAGTTGTTGCCGCACTGTGTGACCAGGCAGCAAAAAATGAATCGGCCAAAAGCGAATTGCAGCCACAGACCAGGGAAATCTACATGAAAAACAACACAGAAACAGAAATTTTGGTTTTGTTGGCGATAAACAACCTGAAATAGTGTCACTGTATGATGCTGCATAGATGCTCGAGGGAATTATAAATAACTTGATCAAATATGACAGCCTTTTAACTAGAAAAATGGACATTTTCAAAAAGCAGATTGGAAAATGCTTCAGTCAGCTCATGAGTCAGATACGCCAGATCATCTATGAATAGATTATAGACTATTTTATTCATTAAGTGATTCTCACATAAATATATGAAAATAAAATGTATAAAATTTTAGTTTATGAAGTTTTGAAGCATTGCCTTATTTTGAAATAATTGAAATGTCAACCCAGTCATTTAAAACCTAGATTCAAACGGCCCGCCAAATATTAGTTCAATGACTACACCGCTATGGCAGCACCGTCGGAAATGTTACTTGGCGACTACAACAGAAGTGAGCGTTCTATCAGGCTAACTCGAGTGACAGCCCGTGTAATAAAGGAATTCATGGTCGGGATGTCACTAACGGCCATTTTGGGATACGAGACAGGGCCTGATTAACAATAATTTAGATTTTTCGTTTCGTGTCACAGAGTCGTATTGGCTTTTAAATAAACTAATTTATTATTACTTACATATAATAATACTTATAATTACTAATTATTATTAAATATACAAGAATGATAATTGATTACACCATAAATGATAACATACTAAAATCACTTTTAAAATCATAACTAAAATTCCGCTCTACACCGCACGCCTATGACCTCCGTCAGAAATAAACAAATACATTCAAATGTCGGCGCCCCTGTCTAATGACAGAATGGTATCCCCTAATGGCGGCTTGCGCAGAAAAGATGCGCGTGAGAGTTAGCCTGCTGATTGTTTTTGTATATGCTGTGCTTTGACCAAGCCTATAGAGGCGCCACATATACAAACTTTTTTTTTAACATGGGAGTTACCATTCTATATCCCCACTTAAACCTTATTCTATGATTACATTTAGCGAAGATAAAATATGTGTCATAGGTGAAACAGTGATTGATTGCCAAATCAAAAATCGTCAAGCAAATCTTACATTCAAAGTAGTTGATGAAGAAGTGCCACCTATTTTAGGAAGACAATCCTGCCAGAACTTAGGTCTTATAGTAAGAGTTCAGGAAGTACGTTTCCACCAAAACGATGACATTTTCAACGGTCTAGGATGCCTAAGAAATTTTGTTTACGACATAGATCTAGTTGAAAACCCAAAATTCGAAATACATCCAGCTAGAAGAATTCCATATGCAATAAGAAACGAAGTCAAAAATGAACTCGACAAAATGGTAAAACTAGGCGTTATTAAGCCAATAAAGGAGCCTACACCTGCCGTCAGTCCAATGGTAATAGTTAAACAGAAAGGCAAGATAAGAATTTGCTTAGACCCCACTGATGTCAACAAAAATATTCTGCGAAGGAACTACCCACTAAAAACAATCGAAGAAATCTCAGCCAGAATCTCAGGAGCAAAATATTTTACTTTGTTGGACGCAATGAAGGGCTTCTGGCAAGTAAAAGTATCAGAACGAACAGAAAAATATTTGACGTTTGCTACACCCTGGGGGCGCTACTGTTGTACAAGACTTCCATTTGGTTTGTCATCGGCACCAGAAATCTACCAGGAGATAATGTCATCACTGTTAAAAGACATACCAAACACAGAGTGTTCAATGGATGACGTCTTGTTGTATGCAGAGTCGCCTGAAAAATTGCAGAAAATTACACAAAAAGTGCTAAGTGTTCTAAGAGACGCCGGCATTAAGCTGAACAAAGAAAAGTGTGTATTTCAAGCAAAAATAGTGAATTTTTTGGGACACATCCTATCTGAAAAGGGACCCACAAAAAGTGTCTGCTATTAAAAGCCTTAAAACTCCGACAAACAAGACGGAACTTCAACGTTTATTGGGCATGGTTACCTACCTAAATAAGGTATTAAAAGTTACCTACTTGTAGAAACATAAACAACTTTTTTGATATACCGAGATGAAGTGTTTTTGTATTTTAACAACAAGACAGTCATAAAACTTACCAAAATGTTTCGAACAAATTCGAGCATTTTCAACAACGTTACAGTCAAAATCTCCCCTTTTGAGGCATCTAATTCACATACTCTGTTGTTTTTTTGATAGTTCGTTTATGCGATCCCCTCGATCTTCAAATGCTGCTGGAATCCTAAAAAACCTCACTTTATCCCTTTCAGCTCTATTGGAGCACCCAAAAACGCTACAAAACGAAGGCATCTTCACAAAATAATACTTCAAAAATTCTCGGCTTGCTTTAAAAATAACACTAAATCAGGTTATGTTTGGCTTGTGTCTGCCCCTCAGTTAAAATGGCGGATCGGTTATGACGTCAACCTGGAATGCCTAATGATTTTATTTAACCCTATAAAAAAGAACAATCACTCATGAAAGGCCATACGAAATAATTGACCTACGGACCAGAGAAAGGTTAAAGCGTCACTGATTATTCAGAATGCCGATTATCTAGATCACGTGCAAAGACCTCATTATTTGCGTCTGTCATTGGAGGGCCCTGCGGCTCAGTGCATTAAACACATTGAACTTTCAGGAGATAATTATGATTTAGCTTGGATCATTGTATGCAAACGCTATGGTAACAAACGCCTTATGATTCATACCTACATTAAATCATTTTATGACATTCCTCACATAAAGCCAGATTCGCCAGGCACATTTCGTAGTGTTGTCGATACACTAACAAAAAATTCTTTGGAAAACCTTAATGTAGAAACTGGAATTGATAATATATTTAGTAACTTGTAAATTTGATAGGTACTGAAATGATTCGCCATTGGGATCAATATGAATTTGCGAACGAATTGCCTTCAATAACTGAATTAAAGAAATCTTGTCTTCACAGGCTGAACTTTTGGAGAAAATAAACATGCATAAAGTGAAATACAAACCTAATTTCCCTTCTTCTAAGCTCAGAGAAAAATTTCTTGTAACTCAGTCTGTTGAATCTACTAATTTAAATTCTTTAGAACATTCTGAGTATTCCTTCATTTCCCAGTTTCATACCAAATCTAACACATTGGCATGCTATCATTGCAAAAAACCGCATCCAATATACAAATGTGAGGATTTTTCAGCAATACCAATCACTGCTAGGCAGGCCAGGATCCAAAGGTTAAATATTTGCGTAAATTGTCTACAAAAAGGTCATGACTTCAACCAGTGTCACTATGGTTCGTGCAAACGCTGCAATGAAAAACACAATTCATTGCTACATTATAATTCTAATAATTGTGTTTCTATCATAGAAAATTACTCAGTACTCAATTCTTGCTTGCGACAGCCTTGGTGAAGGTCATAGATACTCAAGGTAATACCCACCTTTATCGTGCTCTATTAGATAGTGCTTCTATGTCCAACTTCATTTCATCCACTCTGACAAGTAAGCTGAATCTTGTTCAAGAGCCGACTTATGTTTCAGTCTCTAGAATAGATCGAGTACAGGGTGGCCCATTTTCGTTGTTTTAATAGGCTATATCGAAAACCAGCAGAGATATCAAAAATCTGGGAGCACATTCTCGAGCTCTTTTTTTGAGAAAATAACAATGGCAAAGACAAATCACGGCTAACTTGATCCGTTTAGGAAATACAGGGCACTTTTCAAATTTTGTCCAATTTTAAAAGACTCTCTAATTTCCCTATTATTCAAGATATCCAAAAACGGAAAATACTTTCAGTAGATAGTCAAAGCGGGTTTCACTATAAAAATCCGACCATAACCTCAATCTTTCATTCTTGACACGTGGTGGATGCGCCGCCGTTGACACGAAGGTGGATGCATCGTCGGCGCCATCTTGTCAAACGTCATGGCGCCATCTAGCGTACATAGTGTGAAGTTCGTAATACAGGATGCTGTAGTTGGGACCCGTAGGGCTCCGCCCCCAAAAGGGGGCCCACAGGGCTGCGCCCCCCGAAAAGGGGCTCCCCGGATTTTATCATGGGTACCAGAAAAAGGGGTGGGGGGAAACGTTTTCCCGCCATCTTGTCAAACGTCACCTGTCAAACGTCACCTGTCAAACGTCATTTGCCAAACGTCACCTGTCAAACGTCATCTGTCAAACGTCATCTGTCACCTGTGATGACGTCATAGCGAGAGAGTGCGGTGAATTCTTGCAATTACAGGTTCCTGTAATATGGAGTGTGCGTGGAAGGGATTGTTCCGAGTCGTTTCGAAATCGCTACGTATATGTAATTATGGTTCAGGTAATTACAGGTTCTTGTAATATGGAGTGTGCGTGGAAGGGATTGTTCCGAGTCGTTTCGAAATCGCTACGTATATTTAATTATGGTTCGGGGAATCACAGGTTCCTGTAATATGGAGTTTGCGTGGAAGGGATTGCTCCGAGTCGTTTCGAAATCGCTACGTATATTTAATTATGGTTCGGGTTCTGTGATGACGTCATAGCGACCTGGGTCACGTGGGTTACGTCAGTGCGGGTCCGTGGCGCTATCTAGAGTACATAGTGCAAAGTTCGACATGGATCGAGTTCTGTGATGACGTCATAGCGACCTGGGTCACGTTTGTGGAGTCATCTAGAGTACAGAGTGCAAAGTTCGATTCAGGGTTCGGGTTCTGTGATGACGTCATAGCGACCTGAGTCACGTCTGTGGCGCCATTTAGAGTACATAGTGTCAAGTTTTTTGTGTCGTATAACAGGATGCTGTCGGAAAAATAAAAATCAAATACAATAATTATTGAACTGTTTATTAAAACATTATAGATTAATAAAGTATATTGATACAATTATTAGTGACCTTATCGATTGATTAACATAATATATACATAGTACGAGTTAGAGATAGATAGATTAATACATTATTTCAAATATACAATTATTATTAGTGACCTAATTGATTAATTAACATAATATATACATAATACGAGTAAGAGAGAGAGAGAGATAAAATGATACATTATTCCAAATATACAAACAATTATTAATATTGACCTTATAAATTAATTGACATAATACATACATATACGCGTTAGAGAGAGAGAGAAACAGAGAAAACATCACTCAACATTACAATGTTTTTAATTCGTCACCAACATCAAGACTATAATGCCCCCAGGGAAGAGTATTGAAGGAATTGGGCACTAAGAAACGTTTATCGTCAGCTGGACTTAGTGCAATTTTTGATTGTTCAATGCTGAACACATTATGTTGAAAAGACCGGATGGTTCTCTGCATTACGGTACTTTCTTTGAAATTTTTCAAACAATCAACGTAATCTTCAAATGCAATTTTATACTTGACTATATTTTTTTTGACGCCTTTCGATTTTTTCACAACTTTTCCCTTAAGGGTCTTGAAGCTGTACATTTTGGATCTCAGGCCTACTTGGTGAGTCATGATATCACCATTCAGTTCATCTTTCATTAAACCTAAAACCTTTTTATTGACCTGCGGTATGTTATATGGGTTATCTGGAGGGTAGTCTGAGGTATCGAATTTAGACAAGTCGGCTTTGATGACTTGTTCATATACATCATCGGTTTCGATGTCATATATGAAGCTGTCGGTGTCCATATATTGAATGTGACATTTTTCAGAATCTAATTTAGACAACATGTAGTCGTAGTGAAATGAATACATGAATATTTTCGAAATATCTAAAATCGACATGCCTACATACAATGGTTTGTTGAAAAATAGTTCAGCTTTCTTCAACTCAACCAACAATAAATCATCATCTAAAATGGTTCTACTATGAAATCTTGGACTAGATATTAAATTTTTTGCACCATACCGCCCTTCCCACGTCTTTACAAATTTCACAATCCTATGATTTCGTATGTTTTCCATAGTCTTTCCGAACACCGCGTTATTGAACAATTTAAAAAGATTTTTGTCAAAGTCATTCTTACTCTGTTTACGTAAGTTATTGTTATGCTCGATATAGGGCTTGAGCCACATTGACTGCTTAAATTTTAAAATCTTGCGAATTTTCTTCAGAACTAAGCCATGTTTCAGTGCCTGTTTTAAATTTCGATAATGTATAACATAGTTTTTCTTGTCATACAGCGTGGTCATTAATTTCGGTAACTTTGAATTTGGCGGCTTACGATGTTCTGCCGCGAATGGTAAATCTTTATGCAAATCATGTAAGTGTCTAGGATATTCCAAATCAACTTCCAGGATGTAGCCCTCTGGAGAATCGTCTTCCACTGCCATAACATCAAAATTTTTAAGGTCGTCGTCGTCTCCGTCCACCCACTCAAAACCACCGTAGGGTAGGGGCTCGGTCATTGCTTTTCCATATAAATTATTCATGTCGAGATAGAGCAAATACCTTGATTCTTTTGACTCATCATATGTATCCATATATTTGTTATTGGCCTCAGCATAACGATTCACGCATACGGAAATGCCTCCACGAATTCCCTGCTCCACAAACATTATCTGATCAATGTCCCGAAGAATATCTAAACGACATTTTGTAAATTGGAGCATGCTGTCCCAAGTATAACCAGGCATGCTGTGATACCACGCTGGATCTAGTTTGTGTGTAGCTATACAGTTTTTGCGAAAATTTTCAAAAACATCGGCCAAAAGTAAAATGTCAGTTTTCAAATAGAGATCAGAATATTCACCTAAATTTTCAATTTTGAACAAATGCCAGATATTTTGAGCGTGAGCGAACTTTTCATCGCTTAAATCTTCATCATTTAACTTGTTGTAGAATTTATCGATGGAAGGTAGAGAAGTTTCGTTTAATACTGAAAAATCATTGATATAATCGTAACAAAAGACACCTTTCTGAGTTAATAGTTGAAATTTTGATGGCTCCAAGTCTGAAAATTCTTTTTTCAATATCAGCAAATCCTTTTTGTTCAACGTGGAGACAAGTTCGTCCAAAGAGGCACCCAAAAATCTTAGTGAATCAATGAATCTGAAACGCAGCCCATTATTATGTTCCCTGTAGGTGATCGAAATGTATTTTTCTTTGTTCACGGGTAGGACGCTCACGTGACCATGCTTAGCAAGCTCTCGGATTACGAAATGAATATCGTAGCCGGAGAGATTATGGAAAACTACTGGAACTATAAAATGCTTACGATAGTTTAGGTTGCAGGATTGGTGCGCAAAATTACGGAATTTCCCCGTAAAATGATCATGATCACGAACAATCTTATCGCTGTTTGTAAAAGGTTTCTCACAAATATGACAATGTGTCGACGACACATTGGACAAGCTAATAGTTTCACTAGCAATAAGAGGTACAATATGTTTGAATTTTGAATAAATAAATTTAGACATTTGAGACACTTGTTCAACAAACCATTGCATGCAGTCTACACCTCGATAACTTTTGAAATAGGATAGGGAATCATCATACCCACATTTGAGGTAGTATCCAGCACTAAATGAAACATGTTTCTGATATTTACGAGTTTTTTCCGAAATTTTACTGTTGTTTAAATTTTGAAGTATGCTTTCGAAATCAGCATAGATGACAAAAGGGGTGTGTTGTTTGTAAGTAAAATTTCGAAATTCAACGTGTTCATATTTGGGGAAAGTAATCTTGTAATCATTTAATCTGGAGCACAAATTTTCATGTTCAATTAGGCGCTGTTCAGATGCAAAATAATTTAAACACCTATCACAAATAAATTGCTTACTTTTATGTTTACTGAGCTGTGAGTATACAAGTCGAGACAAGTTGCTAATATAGCAATAATGATACCTAATTTCCTCATCTTGTAGCTCTGCTGGTTGTTCAAAATCATAATCGTCTACTTTTGGATAATATTTGTTTTGAACAATCAGCAAATTAACGTGTTTATCTAGTTTTTGTTTTGTTAATCTAACCGGTGCTACTGTATAAAATTGTTTATTATTGGCGACATTCAGTTCCAAACCGTAAACGTTAATCGAAATATTATTTAACTTTTCAAAATTTTGAATTTGATTGAGGGGCATTGGGATAGGTAGATTTTTTGTATCCAACACAGACCTATAATATGGGTATGATGATGTTAGCTGCTTATTGTTAGAGGAAGGAAAAAGGCCACATACCACAGACCAATAGAAACAAGCTTCATCAGAATTCTTAATGTTGATGCAAGCCCGTTTCTTTGAAATTTCAATGGGTAATTTAATGTAAGATGATCCGTTTCCAATTTCCATTTTATTTATATTAATTTCCAAATAAAGTATTCTACGTAATGCAAAGCCCGAATCGCGTTCCTGAAATTCTGAAAGCTTGTTCAAAATTTCATCTCGTACATGATCATTGAACCAATCAAAAATATCTGTTCCAACATCAATGATGACATTTTTGGTATTGAAATATTTAACATCACAAACATCTCGATCATTTTTTGCTTTAATAAATTCACCACAAAATGTTGTATTGACTTTAATTAGTGGAAACTGGCGTAAAATTTCAGTGACTTTTTTCTGAAATATCCTAAATGCATCATTCAAAAATTGATCGACATCCTTGTGAATTAAATTGATGATAATCCCAGTTCGTACCCTTCCCTGAAAACAAGATAAAACATTTTCCCATAAAACCCTCTTTGAAAGTGGTGGTGTTGTTGCTGCTGCTGCTGAACCACTCAAACCTGTTCCTACATGTTGGTGTTGTTTTGAAATTAGTTTTCTAATCAGTTTAAGCTGTTGAATAATTGTTTGCAGTTTTCGTTGAAGACCAACTGAGAGTTTTGTAGCATTACGAACAACTTTATTGCACGAGCAAATTTTTCTAGTTAAACGTTTGCACCAAATTGTTTTATCTCTTTTCGAAAAATTATCAAAAATAATTTTACGCAACTTTTGAAATACCAAAATCAACTTTTGACACTTTTTAATGACCTTTAAAGCATTCATAGTGTACGTATATGTATGTGGCTAAAGATCAATCAATTTATTTACAAAGTTGAAACTTACCCTCTCTCTCTCGAATCCTTCCGTAGCACGTTGGCGTAGCAGGAAGACAACCACCAATTCCAGCAACAGCACGCTGTGACAAGATCTGTTGTAGTTTCAGGCAACTCGTGTAGTTTGGCTACTGCTGGCTACTGCTGCTGCAACAACAGAAACGCTACGTTCAAAGATACATCCATAACCAACAAACAAATAATTAGATTAAATAAATAAATGATAAGAAATTGGAAATATTTTTACAAATAAAAATTTCCGAAAAACTAATCACCTTTGAATAGTGTATGTAATTGAAACTTACCCTATCTCTCTCTCTGGTAAGCAGAGAACTTAATTGCCCTGCACAATTTGGAAATCACAAACTAGATTCGGCACACCAGGTATTGCTTTCTGGCCCCTGTATATCACGCTGTAAGCTCCGGTATCGAACTGTTCAATAACCGGCTTGAATGCTTCTGTGGCACGCTGTGGCAGGAACACAACCTTTTCAGTCAGCTCCAATAGCACGCTTTTACCAAATTTGGTTTGCACCAGTTTGGCCGACAGGATCTGTTCAGGCGTATTTTGCGGCAGGTCCTGTAGTTTTGCAACCGGTTTCCTGTTGTCAGCTGTAACAACAGAACATGCAACGTTCAATTTTTTTAGATCCATCTATAACCAAAAAACAACATTTATTTAATCTACGCGAAAAATTAAAAATTCACTTACGATTTTAAAATACACAAACAGACACTCACTATCACTGTTTTTGTTTTTGTTGTTGTTGTTGGTGTTGTTGTTGTTGATAGGCGGCAAAAGTGTGAACTAACAATTGGGAAGCGTCGTTGGCTCTTATATAGGCAGAATTTTCTGAGTCGCCAATAGAGAGTTATCGCAAAACAGTTCTACGTAAAAGTTGCCTGTTTGCTTACGCTATTTTATAACCTTATCTACTTGTACCTTGTTGTGATTTGTGTTGTTTATGATCGTCGTCAAGGTCAGAGAGGATTTGAAATTTAAATGCTAATTTTTATTATTATAACCTTTTTAAGTAATGGAGCTACTCAATTGGACACAACAAAACTAAACATGACCTATATTACCTGCCTATTTCAGTCTTTTCAGGCATAGATTTAATGTTAAAATAACGTGGGCGCTAATACTGCATGATGCTCTTTGCGATATCTCTCTATCCCGTGTGCACACGGCACTACAGCTTTTGTCCAAAAAAACTGCTGGGTTCACATTTTCCGTAGAATAACGGCGACAGAGTTCTTGAAATTATTTTCATCTGCGGTACCACGAAAATAAAGATAACGTTGTTGACGGGAAACTGAAACCCGATACTATGAAAAACAAAGAAATATTTCGACGCAATAAAGACAATGGTCTTGCAATGACAAATTATTATAGTTTATTCCAACTCGATTTATTCAATAATAATAATAATTAAAACCATTAGAGTAATTTTCAAAAATCCTATATATTTTTATTTTTTGGTAAAAGGCTTACAATATAATCGTACAGAGTAAATGCATTATTAACACTACAAATACACAAGTCTAAGCTATGAAAAGTACAGTGTATAGGTTGTTTCTTATCTAACTTTGGTACATTATTAGCAGCACTAGTAAATTCTAAATTAACAATATGAGGAAGAGGCAGGCGTTTTGTTTCAATTTCGGATAAAAGTTTGGCTAGAAACTCATGCTTTGAGTGGCCCTTGACATAGATGACGTCAACATCTCGTAGATTCTCATAGACAATGGAATAAATTTCTTGATAGTCCAGTTCGCCATTATTATAGTAGATACCATGATGATTTCCACATAGATATTTCACTTGCCTTTTATCGTCTTGTTTGAGCTCATGGAACGGAATTGCAGGTTTGAACATGTAGCTTTTCATATTTTTACCATCGTAGATGGCTAGTTCTTTGGCGTAAAATTCAGGCGTGCAGAAACCTTGCAGGTCGACGACTACAAATTTCATCTTGACAAGGCGTACAGGTGACGGCAACTGACTAAATCAAGCTACGGACAGTGCCTGATAAAGGCAAATACTCCAAAACTCTGTCATGTACAATGATGCAATAGGCTCGAGTATCTCTTGGAAAATTTTCAGAACTGTGCAGCTCGAGCTTAACATCGACTGTGCTACTTTTCAAAGCTTCATTCTGTTTCGAACAGTCTATTACAAACAAACATTGCTTTGCAAACGAGCTGAAATCCAGTAACGGTTCAGCATAGGTCTTTCCCATATAGGATTTCTGGAATTCGGTGTACATGCGATACGCTTCGGCATATTGTCTGTTGTCGAAATTCAGATTCAAAGATTCGTAGGGGTAAACTTCAGAGTTTAGGAATAGTTTGATATCGGTAATGTTGACATTATCGAAATATGTGACGTCTTTCTGATAGTTGTCTTTGCGGGCAGTTTGGAAAAATACGATAACGTATCGAGCTCTCTCCGACATTGATTTCACAGTCCAAACATCTTTCTTTGTGTTTCTCATTGCGGGCAATTCGTGAATTTCCCAATCACGGAACCCGAAAAAGATTGGTTTATTTCGTTAAATTTCCTCCAACAATTGCAGTTTTAGGACATCGTTGGGATAAATATGTTTAACTCGCAACTCAATCGTCGATATTGATATAGTAGCCTTTTTATCGCCTGTAGAGTTTACGTAGCAATTGTCATCATTTCTAGCTCGAACAAGTTTCAGTTTCTGTTTTCCCATAACTGCACTAGTGTAATCGGCGAAAACACCCAGTAGAAAATTTAACGGTATTAGCAAATTAAAGTCTTTTGTTGTTTCATTCAGGGTTTTGAGCGGCGTACCCCATCCTGCGACGTCTAGTGCTTTGCTTTCGTGTTCATTAAAGCATAGCAAACTTTTTATCGTGCTTGTCAGTCCAGGATCTCGAACTTTCTCAATTTCTCTTCCGTTCAATTCATAAGTTATGGTCTCGAACAGAAAGGCTCCCACATTATTTGTTAACGAACATGTTCCTGTCGTCCCACCACCACCACCAGCACCTGCCACTGTATTGTCCTCCTTAAAGTTGGCTTCAATGTAAAGCTCAGCTTGACTAATGTCCATAAAGACATCTTGCTGGTTGATAACTATCTCAATCACATCACTGTAGTTGAATGATTTTGTGAATGGATGATATGTATGCCATTCTTCTCGAGAAATAGATTCATCCACGTTGACCGGGTGAAATATTTGAAGTTTTTCCGATACGAAAACCATATTTGTGCGATAAAGAGTGTAAATAAATCAGACTCTTGCGTGTGAGTGCCTGCTGCTGCTGCTGCTGCTGCTGATGTTTCGTCGGTGTCTGACTACAGACTGGAGAGGACTGAACGTATCCACTACTTATATGTAGTTGCTGCTGCTGATTAAAAACTAAAACCATGTTTCTTGAGTTCCAATTTTACAACGATTTCTTCACCTCTAAAATTGACAGGTCTTGCTTCCTGATCCAAAATACTTATGGTGATGTTATCGATGCTGGTTCTATTCACCGGAAGATAAATCAGATTTCTCGGCTCAATAATTATACTATATCCTGGATCAACGGCCGGCGTGAATTCGTATAATGTATGCGAAGGATTGTTTGTATAATAGGATCCTGAGATAATGTTGCACTCAATTCGTATAGTAGTCACTTGTATAATCTCAACTGGAATATCGGATTCGTGTAGCGTGTTTGCATCTAGGATGAGTGGTGAGAAGCCCAGCAATTGTCCGATACTATCTTGGGGCTCAAAGTCTATATCGTAAACACTCTTGAGCTCGCACTTTAAAGTGTTATTGTTCGGTTTTAAAGACAGTAAATTATCACCACTAGTAGCAGCACCACCACCACCACTATTCGCAGCCAATTGCTTTTGAAGGTAGCTTTCGATATCGGCAATTTCGTACGACCCTGTTGGAATGTCGATTACTCGCTCCTGCTCGTCGTCTTTGCCACTCGCGTAGTAGTAGTAAAACTTGTTTCGTCCAGACTCGATGTTTGGAATAGAATTCCAGGTACTCAAGGAAATTAGGGCTAGCGAATAACTGTATCTAGAGTCTAATTCTATTGGTGGATTAATGTCAACAGTTAAACAACTGGAGCGACCTTTCAACGTGAACGTCTGAGACATGACTAATGCTTCTACAAAACACACACTTGATTTTATAATTATTTTATTATCATCAATTATTGAATAAAAAACTTAATGTTAAATGTCCACAATTGTATGTATTGAACTTTTGATACTGATCGTGATTGTAGAAAATTTCACAATTCCTAAAATAGCGAACAACTTCTTTCGGCGGATTCAAGTTGCCAAAACTGTCGAAATATTCAACCAGGTTTCCGCGTTTCTTGTAAGCTACCCAATGTGTTCCAGATCCGCTGATTGTGTCCAAATTAATCACGCCACATTCGATTTTTCTCGGTCTAGACGGCAATGTATCACGCATAAACACTCCACGGAAATTGGCTATTTTCAATTTGGATGTCAGATATCTAATGTCTTTATCGCTTAGCGCTCGTTTGGGTAGCTTCACTGGTAGTTTTTTGGCATTTTTTTCAAAAACAATCCATGTCCGGTCTTGTGTTTAGCCAGATATAAACCGCTCCCCTTCCTACCCAAGGCAATGGCTTCCATGGCCCGATTATGTCTTTGAGATTCTTTGAGCTTGTCGGCTGCTGCTCGGGCATCATTTACGGCTTTCGCAATCCCCGCTGCCCCTCCGCTCAATGCACCCATCGCACTGAGACCAGCAAATATGGGAATTAAAGGTAAAACTCCTCCAACTTTGGGCACTTTGATAACTCGAGGTAATTTCACTTTTTTTCGGCCACCAATTTGCTTGATTGTCATGCGGGCAGCTTTCAGTGCCAATTTTATGTTTTCCTTTGTTGGTATTTCTCCTCCTGGACCGCCTCCTACATTGCCATACTGTTTTACATGTTTTTTAATTTTGTTCAAGATGCACGATTTGAACGGTTTAGTTTGTTGTCGTCGTCGACGCATGCCCATACCGAGTTTACGTTTGGCTTTCATCACGTTTGTCACCAGCCAAGCTGCACTCTTCTCACCGAAACTAGAATCTTTGGCTTTAACTCGTTCCCAAGCCCTGTTCTCCAACACCTTATCGGCTTGATGTCTTTTATGTAAATCCTCCCTGTTTTCAGAGTATGCAATGTCGTGTTCTCGGCAAGCTGCGTCCAACTTGTTTTTCGGCTGATCACCTCGGGCTAAACGTTCAGCAAGTTTCGTACCAGGTCCACAATAGGAATAGCCTGGCAGATGGAGCTCGAACGGTAGCTTGTTGATACCACTATTTAAGAGACCTTTACCCTTCAGTGTCTCCATTGCTAATGAGGCAGTGGTCAAGTAAACACTGTTTTATACAAGATGCGCGCAGAAAAACAGAAACTCACCATCAGAGTTGATTTTAATTTCGATTTGCCTGAAAAAGGAATGAGTGAGCAGAGGAATAGACATAGTGAGCTTTTGCCAAATACGATTAGAGCAATTATTTGTGGTCCTAGTAATTCGGGGAAAACCAATGTGATGCTGAGTCTGCTAACCGACCCGAACGGACTCAGATTCGAGAATGTCTACGTTTATTCAAAGTCACTATATCAGGAGAAATACAAGTTCCTCGAGCAAGTGCTGAAAAATGTTCCAGGTGTAACCTTTCAGGCTTTCAGTGATAATGATATGGTGTTGGATCCGGAGAATACGAAACCAGATTCTGTATTTATATTCGACGATGTGGCTTGCGAGAAACAGGACAAGATACGAAACTACTTTTGCATGGGTCGACATAATGCAGTCGATTCATTCTACCTGTGTCAAACGTATTCCAAAGTGCCCAAACAATTGGTGCGAGATAACGCAAACGTGTTGATTTTATTCAAGCAAGACGATATGAATCTGAAACATGTCTACGATGACCACGTGAATACAGATATGTCGCTGGAAAAATTCAAAATGCTCTGTTCAGAGTGCTGGAAAAAGAAATATGGATTTATGGTTATTGTCAAGGATTGCGATATGTGCAAAGGACGCTACAGGAGCCAGTTTGATACCTTTATAATTCCCTAAGTGATTACACCAGCTTCAGTGTTACTAAAGACGTTATCGCATACAGATCTGTCTCGAAAAAACTGTCTGTGTAAACTGGCCTGTCTCGAAAAGCTGTCTGTGTAGACTGACCTGTCCTAAAAGAAGCTGTCTGCGTAGACTGACCTGTCTCGAAAAGCTGTCTGTGTAGACTGACCTGTCCTAAAAGAAGCTGTCTGCGTAGACTGACCTGTCTCGAAAAGCTGTCTGCGTAGACTGACCTGTCTCGAAAAGCTGTCTGCGTAGACTGACCTGTCCTGAAAAGCTGTCTGTGTAGACTGACCTGTCTCGAAAAAGCTGTCTGCGTAGACTGACCTGTCATAAAAGAAGCTGTCTGTGTAGACTGACCTGTCTCGAAAAGCTGTCTGTGTAGACAGACCTGTCTCGAAAAGCTGTCTGTGTAGACTGACCTGTCTCGAAAAAGCTGTCTGCGTAGACTGACCTGTCTCGAAAAGCTGTCTGTGTAGACTGACCTGTCCTGAAAAGCTGTCTGTGTAGACTGACCTGTCTCGAAAAAGCTGTCTGTGTAGACTGACCTGTCTCGAAAAGCTGTCTGTGTAGACTGACCTGTATCAAGACCTGTCGTAGAGTTGTTGCAATGACTCCGCCTGTTTTGAGTAAAGCTGACAGAGATGTCAAGAAACGAATTAATACTGTTGCAAGAAACATACGGAAGAAATATTTTTCTCTGAAGCTGGAGAAAAGTAACAAAGATGAAGCATTGGATAGACTTTTGAACCCCATAACCGCTCCTCTAAATAAACTTGTGGAAAAATCTAAGAAGCCAGCAAAAAATGAGGATGACGTGTTGTTTGTTGAGAAGCCAATAGAAAACGACGACGACGACGATTTACAACAATCAATAATTGGAAACCAGACTTCGAGTTATATAGAATTTATAAAACAATATCCAGAGATAGCTCAAGAGTATATTCTTAAATACTTGGGTGGTTCTAATGAAACGGATTCGACCTATGGATTGAAATATAACTCGGAAACCGGCTTTTGGACCATGGGCACAGAAAGAGTTGATTTTCTACCAAATGGCGATATTAATGTTGGAAACGTAACTTATCCCAAGAGTCGTGGTCTATACGACTTGTTATTCCTCAAACATCCTCGACTGAATACGGAAAAAGACAACGAACAATTCAATGAAATCTTATTCCGCACCAATGCACATAGAAGAGAATATAAACCGACAGGTCAGATAAAGGGGACCAATTCGAGAAAATATCAACAATTTATAAAGCCATATACACCTCCACCACCAACAGCAAAGCAATCAAAATCTCATAAAAAATCATTGTCGGGATCCGGATTACCTGCATCGTCGTCACCGTCGTCTTTAATGATGCAGTACAATGAAAAACCCAAACAGTATGTGTATTACGATGACGTAAACGAACTGATTGATAGGTTGATTATATTGGATGCGTCTCAAGAGGCTGGCAATGGAAATCACACGAATGAAATAATGAGTATTTTGGAAGAGTTGCGAGAGCTAGGCGTTATCCGAGACTAATCTACTAATAATAATAAAATAGTCTACAGCTTTCATCTATCAGTCATTAGTGTGTTAGCCATGAATAAGTTTGGACATTCCCTGTCTTCTTCTTCGTCACGTCGTCGTCAAATTATTCGTGCTCAGGCATCAGCTTTGCCGACCACTACCGATGGCGATTATAATGTTGAAAATCATAGGCTCTGCAATATTGGAATGCCTAGTGACGACAATGATGCATCCACTAAAAAGTATGTAGACTTGGCAACTAGCAGTCTATACAATAAGGTGCTCATCGCGAATGAAGCACTTGGCGCCCTTGGAGAAGCAGTGGATAACATCAGCGATCAAGTTAAAAGCAGTATGAACCGCATTCAGGAATTGGATCAAATCTTGAACAGAAACGTCCACGATGACCTTCGTAGCCTTGGTGATCTAGCAAGAGAGACTGGAGAAAAGATGAGTCAGCTGGCCATGACGTGCGAGGAACGTTTCCAGAAAATGGAACAATTTGAAGCAACCATCAACTATCGAATTGATCAAATTAAACATGCAGCCAATATTTTGTAGTAGTTATTATAAATATACGTACTCCCATACATATATGTTTAGTTGTCTTTGTGAAATGTCTAGAGAACAAGTGGTTAAGGAGCTTCATCGACCAGCTCGTAAAAACTTCAAACGTAGAAGATTTATACAATATGGCCTCGACGATACTTTTGCCACTGATCTGGCACAACTTGATCAATATGCCGGAGAAAACAATGGATTCAAATACATATTGGTTGTAATCGACTGTTTTTCCAAGTACCTTTGGACGCGTGCCATTAAATCGAAATCTGCACCAGATGTTGCCAACGCTATGGCAGAGATACTCAAAACATCTGGAAGAATTCCAAAGAAAATTATCTCTGATAATGGAAAGGAGTATTACAATGCTCAATTTGCAAGTCTAATGAAGAAATATGGAATACATCATTATAGTTCGTTTAGTCCTTTGAAAGCATCGATCGCCGAGAGAGTGATTCGAACCATTATAGAAAAGCTGTTCAAGCAATTTACATTGAATGGGAAACATAAATGGCTGGATTTATTACGGCCTATAACTGATGCCTATAATGATAGCAAACATCGTACGATACATATGAAGCCGAGTAACGTGAATAAAAACAATGAAAAGGCGATACTTGATACTGTTTATAGTCATATCAAAGTTGCCGGTAAGCAAAAGTTCAAGGTTGGTGACATTGTTCGCATAAGCAAGTATAAACATGTTTTCCAAAAAGGCTATACCCCAAACTGGACTACAGAGCTCTTTAAAATAGCTAAAGTTCATATCACGTATCCAACGACGTATCTGTTGGAAGACTTGCAAGGTCAGCCGATAAGCGGTGGATTTTACGAAGAAGAGCTCCAGAAAACAAAACAGCCAGACGTATTTCTCGTGGAGCAAGTGCTACGAAAAAAGGGAAACAAAATGCTTGTAAAGTGGTTAGGCTTTGATAAATCACACAACAGCTGGATTGACATGAATAAAGATGCCATTTAATACTCGCATGTGATTGGTCTAAGACATGTTCGACGGAGTGGTGGTGGTGGGGGGGGCCGTAACAGTTATTATAAACCTCAAAGTACCACATTTGTGTCTCAGTATTTGAACGTAGTCACGGTGTCATCGTGAAATGTCCTGTGCATCGAATCACACAATGTACGCAGATATCAGTGCCGAAGACAGCGACGATTCGCAGTGTTCGTCAAATTATTGGGAATATTTGGATAGTATGATTTTGAAAAGTCGAATGGAAATTGCTCAAGAGAAACGTTTACTCAACGAAGTTAGCTACCAGGTGAACAATTTCAAGTTGATTGTGGGCCTAAGCGTCGCTCGAGGAATGCTGCCAGCAGTCAAAATAGTAAACTCCATGCTAAACTTGCCCGAAGATCAAACTTGCATAACTCTAGCCGATTTCGACTGGTATGAATTCCTGGAAATGGTCTCCAAGATGGTGAATGAAACTGCTGCTGGCGTCAAAGACTCTGCTGTGCCTGGTCAACAACAGGCGTTATCCGAGAATTTCACTCTATATGTCGAATCGTTTTTCGGTGAACAAGCTCTAACTCTTACGTCGAATAATTGTGCATTGTGTTTTTGTTTGGACGACATCAAACAAATTTTAACTGTTTGTCCTCTCATAAATTATAGATTAGAATTAGTCAAGGATTTGAATTTCATTGTATACTATGACGATTGCCTACAATATTTGAATGTAACTCACAATGTCAAAAACGGCAGCCATCTTTTGCAATCAATTATCAGCATGTGCAACTTGAACAAATGTGAACGTAGCTGCTACTTTCTAGAACTTGCTACTATGAACCTAGGCAAAATTGTCAGGGATTTAGATAAGCTGGACGCGTGTTGTACCACCCTCCAATCCAATTAGTATAAGTATTAATAAATGACTATAAAAAACATGCTTGCTTTTTATTTTTCACATTACAATAGCAACCTTTGAAGAGTCAAAATGTCCGGTTGTAGTATTACTGGTCGTCGTGGTGATGCCTGCTGCCATCATCAATCTTCCTGTATAAGACAAGCTGTCTATTTGCTACGTACTAGTTTAGAAACAGACATGTACTTTTTACTTCAAGCACTTGAGCAAGAACCCGACACTAATGGTTGGTTTTCCACGCAAGATGTGGAAAAATATGAAAATGGTGTCAAGTCTTGTAATCTTTATCTGGCTAATTCCATCTCCTTGGAGGACCTATGTGTGCTTATGAATCAGTATGGACTACATCAGCAATTAAAACAGTATGGCGCTAAATACATGTGTGATGATATTATTGCAAAATATATAGGTTACGATGAAGTTGACTAATTTGTATGATGTTTCTATTAAAATAAAAGTTTTCTTGGTGAAAAAAATCGTTTGCATTATATTAACCATTGCGCCAATTTATTAAGGATGTAGAAATGAATCTTATCATTCAATTACTAACCATGATAGTGTCAAGTCAATCGTACTATGTTCTCTTGGTTGCCCTTGTGCAAAATAGTTTCTATGTACACAGACCGTACAATGTCCACAAAATGTCAATAATGCTGGACTTTTCCGCACCTAATAATACAACATTGTGGACTGAAATGCATTATGAAGTAATAGATAAGGGCCATTTAGCTGTTTTCACGACTCGTATACCGTCGTCGACGTCATTGGCGTACCTGCGTTACAAGGTGAGGCTGCATTTTCATGATGAAACTGTTGGAGATACCGAATGGAGAACTCTCATCAGAGAACCACAACAGCAAGAAGAAACATACAATAATTCCCATAAGACTCTATCAGACAACGACATCGCACCAAAATCCACTTTAAATGTAGTCATATTTATTGCCATTTGCTGCGTAATATTATTATTGAATTTAACGTACCATATTGGAAAAAGTCAATGTACCCTATGGTTTAATAAATAAATAGGTTTTAATTTGAAAAAAAAAACAAGTGTGACTCATTTAATTCATTAAATTTCCCATAGTTAATCTGCAGTGAAAATATCCTTTTTTCATCAACAAATTATTAGATCCAAGTCCCAGCTTGTTATTTTCGCTAGAACGTAAATGCTTATCAGTAAAATAAACTGTGAAATATGATACCTTTGTTTATAACGCTCCGACATTAAGCGTCGTCGACTCGATGGTCTGTAACCTTGAGTTTCACGAATTTTCTTTATTTACCACTACGGCATCCTGTAATAGGACACGTCGCACTACGTACGCTGGATGGCGCCACCGACACACACTGACGTGACCCAGGTCGCTATAACGTCATCACAGAACCCGAACCATGAATCGAACTTTGCACTATGTACACTAGATGGCGCCATATACGTGACCCAGGTCGCTATGACGTCATCACAGAACCCGAACCATAATTAAATATACGTAGCGATTTCGAAACGACTCGGAACAATCCCTTCCACGCTCACTCCATATTACAGGAACCTGTAATTCCCCGAACCATAATTACATATACGTAGCGATTTCGAAACGACTCGGAACAATCCCTTCCACGCAAACTCCATATTACAGAAACCTGTAATTCCCCGAACCATAATTAACTATACGTAGCGATTTCGAAACGACTCGGAACAATCCCTTCCACGCAAACTCCATATTACAGGAACCTGTAATTCCCCGAACCATAAATACATATACGTAGCGATTTCGAAACAACTCGGAACAATCCCTTCCACGCACACTCCATATTACAGGAACCTGTAATTGCAAGAATTCACCGCACTCACGACAGATGGCGCCATGAGGTTTGACAAGATGGCGCCGACGACGCATCCACCTTCGTGTCAACGACGGCGCATCCACCACGTGTCAAGAATGAAAGATTGAGGTTATGGTCGGATTTTGGTAGTCATACCCCCTTTGACTATCTACTACTTTCGATTGGCAGTTTTTCAAGGAGAATCCAGTGGAATGACCAATTTTTTTCCAGATGCCACCGATTTTGGAATATTGACTAAAGTTTTGTCTTTTTAAATGGGACACCCCGTATATTATTTTTTTATTGAATAGCTCTTTGTGAGCTGATTTCAATGATATAAGCTTTTATACCTTTATCTCCAATAGTTTTGGAGAAAAAAAATAAATTCCGTTTTTTCCATAAGAAACAATGAGTTAGAAAGAGATAGTTGAACTAAGAATCGGCTACAAATTTCTTAATTCTTAATTTAATTTTTCAGTTCAGCTAATTTTTTTTTTAATTTGGTTAATGACTTATCTCTCTCTAGCTCATTGTTTCTTATGGAAAAACGGAATTATTTTTTTTTTCTCCAAAACTATAGAAGGTAAAGGTATAAAACCCTATATAATTGAAATCAGCTCACAAAGAGCTATTCAATGAAAAAATAATATACGGGGTGTCCCATTTAAAAAAACACAACTTTGGTCAATATTCCAAAATCGGTGGCATCTGGACAAAAATTGGTAATGCCACTGGATTCTCCTTGAAAAACTGCCTATAGAAAGTATTTTTCGTTTTTGGATATCTTGAATAATAAGGAAATTAGAGAGTGTTTTAAAATTGGACAAAATTTGAAAAGTGCCCTGTACATATTTCCTAAACGATCAAGTTAGCCGTGATTTGTCTTCGCCATTGTTATTTTCTCAAAAAAAGAGCTCGAGAATGTGCTCCTAGATTTTTGATATCTCTGCTGGTTTTCGATATAGCCTATTAAAACATTTTTTATGCAAGAATTCCAAAATTTAAATGATATGTCCTCATTCGAGCCCTCTCCTAGACAAAATAGTACATTAAAATACAAGTTTCATAAGACGTCATTTTATCGCACGAGCCCTATATTAGAAAACGAGCCGGAGGCGAGTTTTCTAAAGGGCGAGTGCAATAAAATGTCTTATGAACCGAATATTTTATACTATTTTTTCTATTTTGGTATTGTTTAATTTAAAAAAAACTTTTCTTGGAAATTTTATTCTCGTATTTCTTGATTTCATATGTTTAAGTTGGTAACACTACATGCCAAATATAGAAATCTTCTATTATTTTTTATCGCGAATGACAGTTCGATGGCCATCAGTCAGCCAGTGTTACCAACCTTCGATAAGTAAAAAAGGGGTGTCACAAAGACCTTCTTTTCGAAACTACTTTTAGTGTCGAAAAGACTTCGATATGACACCAAAATAGAAAAAGTATTTTATTCTCCGCATCATGGAGTTTTTCGTGATGACCATGCAACCACCAAGCCAGGGCCGATCCTAGCAGGTGTGCAGCGCATGCCCCGCACGCGGGCGGCCAAATCTAGGGGCGGCCGCAGGCCGCCTATTGGTAGTTCTGTCATTCAAGATTCAAGTGAAACTTTTCAGGAATTTCTCAAAATAAAACTACTTCCAATAAAGAAATAAACTGGACATTAAAAAACCCCTGGAAAATCAAAATAAACCCCGATCTACTGAAAGTTCAGGTGGGTATGTTGCGTAGGTAAGTATTACGACTAGGGACTGGGGTATCTTGGTTTTTCCACTGGGCCCTATTTTCTAATTTCGTACTTAGGCCCAAGCCCAGGCCCTATACTTAGTTTCAAGATAGTATCTCTGTCATTATTGATCACCACTCAAACAACTCATAGAAAATAAATATGTTCCGAACAACATTTTTTGGACTCGAAACGCCCAAAAACGTTCATTTTGAGGCTCGAAATGACTGGTTTTGGACGTGGCACTCAAAAAAAAATTCTGTGCAACGGTCCAAGAATTCATTTCAGATGATATATTTGAAATGTATAGGCAGATTTTAGTTGACGATAAGTTTAAACCGCTCCAATTGATTTTATGGCGACATAATCCTAGCCAAGAATTGGAAACCTTTTGCATTGATTGCCTTATACATATACGGAACAGCGAGTGCTCCGTTGCTCTCCATAGACAATATTCAGTCCCACCCTAAAGCTTCACAAGTCATCAAAAGAGATTTTTGTGTGGATAATCTTTTAACGGAAGCCAATTCCATCAGTGAAGCTGTATATTTGCGCCGTCAAATCCACAATATTCTTGCAACTGCAGAATTTGAATTACGGAAATGGAAATCAAACAGCAATGACATTTTGAACGAACTGGAATACAATGCTTTCTTGGATGCGTTTTATTTCAGTCCGGCAGAAACATGTAAAACACTTGGAATACTTTGGTCCAGCAACAACGATACATTCTCTTACTCCATTAATTTTTCGTCAGTCCCTAAAAGAATAACCAAAACAGTGATATTGTCAGAAACTGCCAAAATCTTTGACCCACTTGGTTTGTTGGGTCCTGTGGTAGTAAGAGCTAAGATCTTTTCACAAAAGCTGTGGTCTATCAATGTTTCATGGGATGAAGAGCTTCTAAATGAATTGTCGAAGAAATGGATTATTAACAAGCGAGCTTTCCGACATTAATGAATTTCAGATTTCTGGACATGTAATAGGCAAGGATTCAGTTTCTATTGAGTTGCATCGGTTCTCAGATGCATCACTATTTGCATATGATGCCTGCATCTACGTAAGGGCTCTTGATTCGATAGGTGACATATATGTTCATCTCGCATCAAAAACTCGTTTAGCCCCCATAAAGTTAATAGTTTTTCAAAATTGGAACTCTGGGCAGCATTATCACTCTCCAATTTTTTTAAAAAGTTTGTCATCAATTGCAGTAAATATCAATGAAATACACTTCTGGTGTAATTCAACCGTAGCGCTTGGGTAGATTCGATCATCTCCACACAATTTTCAAGTGTTTGTGGGTAATCGTATCACAGAAATTCAGAAACTAGCACCTATTGAATCCTGGCGGTAGGTACCCGCAAGTCAAAACCCCGCCGATTCTTTGACAAGGGGTACATCCCCTAGTCAGTTGAACCAGTCAGAAGAATGGTTAGTCGGACCTACTTGGCTTAGACACTCTTCTTTATACCGGCCAACAGATATCACCCTAACGAGCCCATTAACGGTGGATGATCGGCCTGAAGTTCGCAAGAGCGTTAAATCCTTCATTCAACTTATCCACAATTATTTTTTTCCTTTTAACCGATATTCATCATTAACAACGTACAATGGCATTATGTTTGCGATTTATGAGGAATTGCCGCATGTCTAAGTATTTGAGAGAACAAACACTGTCATTAACTTTAGAAGAATTGCGACCAGCCACAGAAAAATTGATTATACTCGCTCAGCGTGAAACTTTTCCACAAGAAATTAATGAGTTCGACAAAAATGATTTTGTAAACTCAAAAACGTCTATCGTTAATTTAACTCCTTTTTTGAGCAACGGAGTTTTACGCGCGGGAGGGAGACTGAAACATTTCTTATACTCTTTTAGCAAAAAAGACCCTGCTCTACTGTCTCCCAAACACCATGTAACATATCTCATAGTTAAACTTGAACATGTTACACTTTCACATTGTGGCCCACAACTTCTTTTATCATACGTGCGTGAGAAATTTTGGCCCATTTATGGAAAGAACCTTTGTGAACGCATCGTTCGCAAATGCGTTGTATGTTTCAAGTTCAAGCCAAAATTTACTACACCAATGATGGGTGATTTGCTTGAGCCCCGGGGTTTCACCAAGACTGCCCTTTTCAGATGTGGGCGTAGACCATTCAGGCCCTTTTAGTTACAAGGACCAAAAAGGACATGGTGCTAAGATCCGGAAGCGTTATCTTTGCTTATTTATATGCTTAACGGTCAAAGCGATTCACTTTGAATTAGTGACTGACCTAAGTACATTTGCGTTTCTAGAGGCCTTTCAAAGGTTTATTGCGAGAAAAGGTAAACCAACAAAATGTGTATTCCGACAATGGAAGTAATTTCAGGGGCGCAAAGAATCAACTTGATGACTTGGGCAACAATCATGAACTAAAATTTCAGCAAGGTGATTCATTAGACATTAAATGGCACTTTATTCCCGCCCATTCTCCACATCATGGGGGAATCTGGGAGGCTGGAATCAAATCTGCTAAGAATCATTTAAACAAAATTATAATTGGCGCTCAGAATCTAACCTTTGAAAATTTTTATACAATAGTGGCTCAGGTTGAAAACATTTGCAGCTCTAGACCATTGACTTCCTTGTCAAACGATCCAAATAATTTAGGTGCGCTCACGCCATCTCACTGTCTCATCGGTCGCGCATCTCAATCATTACCTCATCCGGATCTAGAGACTACTCCAACAAATCGACTGACCTATTAGGAGCAATTGGAGAAATTAAAACAGCAGTTTTGGAAGAGATGGTCGTGTGAAAATGTCACAGCACTGCAACAAAGACACAGTTGGAAAACTCAACTCAACAACATAATCTTTCTATTGGTCAGTTAGTGTGACTGTGGTAGCAAAGCCAAGAAACAAAAAAAAAAAAAAAAACGACTGGTGGGATCCGAAAAGTGAGAGGGTACTTAATGAGAGAAATAATGCAAGACTAGTAATGATGCGGGATCCTACTGAAGACAATAACAGGGAATTCAGACAACTAAGAAGAGAGGCTAACATAGGCGCAACTAGGGGGGTGCTTGGGGGTTCTAAGCACCCCTAAAACAAAAATTAGCACCCCCATTCGACATCTACAGTCATGAGCACAAAAAGTCTTGTCAATTTTTCGCTATTTTGCGTAAATCAGTCTTTTCTCTGCAATCGATTTTTTGTCAAATATGACAATCCCTTTCATTGCCATAGGTATAGCTGGTGAGCCCATTTTACAATAGGAAAAAACGGGTGTCCCACTTTTTGTGGTCATGACTGTACCTACAGTGGCACTACTAGGGTTTCCATACCTGGATTTACTCGGACATGTATGGATTTTAAGGGTGTCCGGGGAAGTCCGGCCGGAATTGGAAACAATGTCCGGAAAACTCGGAGATCGTGAAAATACTCATACTCAGTTTACACAGTTTTCAAAAGACAAAAGACGTAACATTTTACTTCACGCACTCGCACTAGTACTAAAGTAGGTAATTCACTTTACACACACTCACTAGTGCGTAAAGTAATGTCAATGACAGATGTCGACACTGTCATTTTTTTCTAGTAAATTACTTCACTTCACGCACTAGTAGCTAGCGTAAAATATTTGTCTAAATTTATTTTTTTACACATATTTTATTGGTAGTAGAAATTTTTTTGTACCTACATGCAATAGGTAGAGATCGTTTCACGAGGGTTCATACTTTTGATATCGAACACGTCATAACTTGGAAAAAAAGGACTGTAAAGCCTGTTTTTTTTTTTAAAGATAATAGACCTATCTATTTTTACCTGGATGCGCGCGCAACACGAGGCAATGCATTTTTATTGGCTAACTAGTACAGGTGTGGAGTAATCTTTTTGCACGCTGGGCATCTCCTTGTCTTTGTTCATTGCCCGTGGTCTGACAGGGATAAAATTATGCTTGATATTCAACTTGGCGTAGTTTGACAAGTGATCGATTTTCAATTGTTTGTGTTGTTGATTGACAAATACGTTGCATGTCACTCGGTTTTCCTCCTTCCTTTTTTATCCCGTGCAAATAATAAGAACGGATTGCTACACGTAAGTCCAACATAATTTGGTACGTTTTGCCTCGTCTTGCGCAGTAAGCGTTCTGCGTCTTTTTCTATCTAATAAAGTTTTCGTATTATCACCTCTTTGTTTGGTAAAATAGATAGGTCTATTCCCCAAGTCAAAAACTTAGTAACTATGTTGGCAACACAAACCTTTTCTACATAAAAAATTTGAAACCATTGACAATTTTACATTGTATTGCCAACATAATGTCATTTTGACTTTTATCTTTAAAAAAAAAACAAACTTTAAATTAATTCATATGACACATTCAATTTTTTTGGCAAATTAAAATGAATGACTTCTGGTATAAGAACCGACAAACTTTTTTGACGTCATTGATTTGTTTCAGTCAATTTCTATTTGTTAAAAAGGAAGGCAAAAAGTATGAACCCTCGTGAAACAAAGTATACCTCGAAGTATCCCTACGTGTGTGGAGTGAACCTTTTCTCACGAATATGAATTTTGACGCGAGCAGAAGGCGAGTGCGAAAAAATTCACATTCGTAAAAAAAAGTTCACTCTATACACTTGTTGCATAAATAGCTATTTCGGCGAAGTCCGGATTTCTTGACTCCTTTGTCCTGAATTCCGCAAAACCTTTTTGGAAAGCCTAGGCACTACCTAACACTAATGTAAAAAATTAGTGCAACCAAATTATTTACACTTTTTGTACTTATTTACGTCATCGATGACATCATAATTTAGAAAATCGGATTTGTCGTTAATTAATTCATAGGGCACTTATAGCACGTTCGGAATTATTATTGTTTTGAAATAATATTTTCAAAATTTTTGCAAAATTTTTCTAACTAATGGCGTTTCCGATTGGTAGATCTAGTGCGGAACTAGTGCAATTTTCTCTATTTCTGTCTTTTTCTTCTACAGGTCGATTAAAAAGATGTAAATACACTCAGTGCGCACTGAATCTACCAATCGAAAAGGCCATTAAAGTTCATTTGAGTCCGAAAATATATAAATTATTTGACTGCGTATTATACAGGGTGTTCCTAAATATCATGTACAAACGGAAAGAGGTGATGAAATATTGAAATTTCAACATCTTGTAAAGCGGTAACGCAGCGTTTGCCGACGTAAAGTTTGTTTCACGAGGGTTTGTACTTATGTCATCATTTGCCTTCCTTTTTTAGCAAATAAAAATTGACTGAAATAAATTATTGACGTCATAAACTTTCGTCGGTTCTTAAAACCAGGGCCCGTATTCTCGTGACCGGTGAACAGCGTTCTCAAGAGAACGCATGCTCTGTCTTTGTCAGTATTATGGAAATAACAATATGGGCGACTGAGGCAGAATAATCGTTCTTTTGGGAACGTTGTTCTCCGGTTACGATAATACGGGTCCAAGTCATTCAATAAGGTCAAAAAAAATTGATTGAGAAAACACGCGTAAATTAAAGTAAATCTTACCTTTGGGATTTAAATTACTATTCCGTTCCCGCTATATGTAATACGCAAATAATGGATTTTTAAATTTCCGGATAGCTGAATTACAAAACAATAATTCCGAAGGTGCTCTATGAATCAATCTACGACTAGCCCTTTTTCCCAAGTTATGACGTCATCGATGACGTAAGTACAAACCTTCGTGCCGTGTAACGAACTATATGTTTGATTGAAATTTCAGACATAAAAAAACTGATTTTTTAAAAAAGGAAGACAAATGATGACGTAATTAGAAACCCTCGTGAAACTAACTTTTTTTACGCGTGTCCTTTCCATCAAACCCCACAAAAAAAAAATGGTGCTATAGCACCCCTCAAATTTGAAGCCTAGTTGCGCCTATGGAGGCTAATAAAACAAAGCAAGATCAGGAATTGCAGAAGCTGGACGTCGACGCAAGGAACAATACCAGGAAATTCTATAAGACAATTATTATATGAATAAGTTATATGAAACTTTGAAGTCCTCTGGAGGCTAAACTATCAACCGCACAACGTTCGGCCAATGATAGCTCCTAATCAGAGCTTCAAATACTGCAGAATATCATCCAAATTTCGGAAAAATCTCTCGGAGATCCAACAGGCCCGGCCCATGATAGTGTGAAAAGAGCTAGCATCTGGGAGACAATGGCAGAATTTGGGATAGCTCATAAGATTAACTAACTAGAGTTTGTGTAAAAGGTGCAGAGTGAATGCAGAGTGAAAGTTGTCGGACGTATACAGGGTAAATTCGGGATTGAAGCAGGTTGACGCGCTGCCCCCGACTTTTTTCAATATTGCCTTGGAGAAGGTCGTAAAGGACTCCAAACTCTAAATACAGCTCTTCCAAACGAATGGTTCGCAACTAATACTTGCTTATTCAGGCGATATTGACGTAATGGAAACTAGCGGAGTAGCAAAGAAACTTTCATTAAACTGGAGCAAGAGCAAAATGGGTCTAAAGATCAACAAACGCAAGACTAAATACATGCATCAGGCAGAGGGAGAGTGGGACAGAATGTGACAATGAATGAGAACAGCTTTGAAAACGTCAAGCAGTTCAAGTACCTGGATTCGATCATCACAACCGACAATAATGGGCACGTTCAGCAGGGCTCAACATGTTGAGTGATTAGTCAGCGGATTTGATCCAACAAGAGAAATACACGACGTATAACAGTTTTGATTGGCCAAAAGTTGAGTTTCATCTGTTTTCAACAAAGCCGCTGACTAATCACTCAAGATGTTGAGTTCGGTTGAACGTGACTAATGACTTCGTCGAAGAAATAAGGTACCTACTAAAAACGCTAAGAGCATATTTCGATCCAAAAGAAGTTACTGGAAGATCCAAAATCAAAATATACAAAACTGTCATCAGACCTGTCACCATGCACGACTGCGAATCGTGGACGCTAACGGTACGAAATGAGGAGGTCATCCGTGGATTCGAAAGGCGCATACGGCCAGACAAAGGACCCACAGACACAGTAATACAAAAGTAACACGAATGCAGAAATGAGAGAGCTATACGATGATCCAGATCTGTGCAGCATAATAGAGCCTCAACGGCTTAGATAGGCAGGACACTTGCGTCGGCAACCGAGAATAGCAGAAAGCCCCACAGGGGAGAAGGCCACTTGGAAGACTTTTACTAAGATGGTGGAGCAACATTGCTGCGGATCTGAGAATACTGGGCATCGAAAATGGTACGGAGTTTTTGATCGATCATGTCGGTTGGAGGCAAATCATCGCGTCAGCCAAAGCCTCAATCGTGCCTACATCTGTCAGTATTAAAATAACCAAGAAATGACGTCTTCAATGAGAAACATCTTGAAGGTACTTCAAAATATATCCGAGAAAGTTCTCGATATTATTCTAGAGCAATAATTAGAACCGTTAGTCAGTCAGTCAGTAGTCAATATCGGGGGTTAACCCAATTCGATACAAATTCTTTCGTGTGAGTCTAATGTGAAAATCGTACACGATTACCGAATAATCTCTGCTCCAAATTCAATAACTTTCACGTCTACTTTTGCCGCATTTTACGAGTATTCAGACACCAATACCGAAATCCAATCTAAGTTAATGTATTTCGAGTGCGAATACTGAGGGAAATGAATGTACAATGCGATAAAGATTTAGCACTCAACCCCCAACATTTGAAAACCGACTTCGAGCAATTGAAAATGCATAGACGGATAGTATTTTCTAAAAATAAATTCACAGATAAAATGATCACGTCACACTTTATTAAAAAATAAACGACGCCGACAAACGGAAAGCTCTTTTAGTTCGAGGCCCTCCCGGTCTGTTGGAGCTCGTTTTATTTCTACCGTTTTAAACGATGCGACTAATAGACCACGGATTACTTTTTCTGGCGGCTAAATCTGTCCTTTATTTGCAACAAAAAAAGAACATGAGTAATTTGGAGTTTTACAAAGTTCTTTCGTATAAAATCTCTATGAAATAAGTCAGTAGGCATTAGTGACAACCTCATAGATTCCCTGATTGACTTAAGTAGCAGTAAATGAATTTTCATCTCAATTAGGCTATTTTCTCTTGCCGTTCAGTTTTATGACGGCTTTTTTGAAACTTTCTTACCGCAATCGAGATTCACTATATTTTTATAGTTTTATTTGGATTTGGATAACAAAGAAGCATTTGAAATAAAACGGGATGCTATGTGGCCACAAACAAAACAATAAAGTTTGTTAGAGGGTCGAGGACAGGGATTGAAATCCAATAACTCTGGTACTTTTCAAGGATTATCGAATTGTTAATAGTTTTTATGGAAAGTGATTTGAATGATGATAATTGATTAAAATGTAAATTATTGACCAATCACGGAAGATGAATTTTGGTTTTGGAACTTTTGAAAATAGTAACTTTTTCCTCACAATGTCAACCTTAAGAGATTGGAGAAATACCTGATGATTTCGACGATAACTTTCCTATGAAGTCAAAATTGATGAATAATATATGAGTTCATGGGGCCTCCATCAGCTACACTAATATATTGGAAAACTTTAACTGCTTGCGAGGCGTAATAGATACGACCTTAAAGGGGTAATTTTGTATCCACGATTTCAGCTCTAGCAATCGATTTAATAACATCGGTGGTATTCATTTGATTTTTTTTTTGTCAATAATTTCATTGATAAACAAATTAAAAACTTATATTCAATTATTTAGGTAATAAATTCAATTTGAGATAAACGAAAATTGCCAAACAAGTTAGGCAAATGCTGATTAGAGTTACTTAAGGGACCGGTTAGAGCGTCACCGCCGTCACGCTAACGACTTAATCAACATAACCGGGACCTCCCAAATTTCGACAGGCCAATTTAGTTTAGTTCGGTATATGACGCAGTTAATTTTACTAGTTCAATTTTACTAGTTTCTGAGCGACGCATCGTTTCGGAACAAAGGGGTATATGTAAATCTCGCCTTAACAACTTTAACAAACTAAATTGAGCGCTCGAAGATGTGTTCTATGGTGATGGCGTCTTCGACAACGCTAGAACTAAATTTATTATCATCAATCATCAACATGAAAATTTATTTCTAGAGGAAAATAAAAAACTGGTCCGAATCCCTTGTTTCGTTGACAAACTGCAGCATTGAAGTTATTTATGTGAGAAATCAGAGAAACAACGTCGAAATTAGGTTTGAACGAATCTAGTGGAAAACATAAGAAGAAAACCTAATAAATCGTCGGAGACTAAGAGGCTCCGGTTTTTGAACTAATTATTATTCATTGCTGTCTCAAGGAAAAAGCAAAAATATTATACTTTCAGCAAAAATAACATTAAAAAATTGACAAATTAACATTTTTATTTTGAAACTCTTCTTCTTCATCACACTGTACATCGAAAACCTTTTCATTTGACTAAAAAGCAACTAACTCCAATTTAATATATATTTCAAAGCTTCCTGGTCATTGAATAATGGGCTGACACCATGTTAAAGTAATATAATATGCAAATTACAAAGTTACGGTAATAATGCGCAGTTTGATGCAGAAAAATCTAACGCTTTGTGGTCGTTTGTAATTTATGACCCTATATTGTTTAAAATTTTAATATTTATAGCGTTGAATGCAATTTATTTTGTACAATTATTAATCTACATTTGTTCAAAAACCTTTTGTCAGGAAAATTAACGGAAAAATATGTGGTCCAGTTAAATAACTGTTATTAATAAAAGTTTTAAATTTTACTAGCAATAAATGAGTCAATGTGCTATGTACAACGAAGTTGTTTTCTCAAAAGACAAAGACAAAGACAAAAGATCTTATCTTCTATCTTTTCATTACCTAGTTTTTTGATCTTATTGATAATATGTCTTAAAATATACAAAATTATACCGATTAAATCATCAATTACATCTACTTTTGTTACCTTTTGTTTCATTTTTTTTTTTTTTTTTATTCAACTTCTTCTGTTTTTGTTATGTTGTTGCTACTGTCGCTTATTGTGGAGAGTGGTTGAGGGCTAGATTGCCTTTCTTCAGTAAAGGCTTTGCCTTTTCTGAAAAACAACCAAAATTTGATTGAATTTGATTATTTATTTGCCGCGCGCCATTGCTCCGGGGTGAAGTTATCTTAAGTTTTCCCTTATACGAGTTGCACCAACTTCTGTTTAAGTGATTTCTCTTGTCCGTTGGAGGGAATCAATTGGACAGTGGCGCACCCAAGGGGGGGGGGGGGGTTTGGGGGTTAAAACCCCCCCCCCCGAAATTTAGCACTGGTACAAAGAGTTTTCCGGTATAAATATTTTTTTTGCGATTTTGGTTAATAGGTAGGTACCTACAAACTTTCCATTTTACATTTTAAAAAAAGCCTATTTACGTAGCGCGAAATTACTGAAATCTGGAATCGAAACCAAGAACATGGAAATCTGGCAACCTGGCCCCACATCGTACATCGCGATGGCATGTAATATTGACAGTTGAGTTGTAGAGGGCGCTACTGTACTTGGAGCTCTTCAAATTTTGGCGCGTAAATAATCCAGTGTAATTTAAACATCAAAGGCGTTTTCTCGCGTCTCAAATGTTTCAAAACATTTTTCAAAACTGGTTTAAGTAATGTCACTATGACGTCATAATTTCTCGGCGCGAGAAAATGGTTTGAAAACGTGAATTGGATTGTATTTCGAAACGGTTTGAACCAATTTTGACGTGACGTCATGAGTTTATCGCGAGAATGTACACTTGGCCAATCATAAAACTAGTACGCCTTCTCTTATTATGTGGTATTGTGTAAATCGACCTCTCTTATCACTTCAAAACTGACAAAAAAAGTCAAGTCAGTGTCATATTTAAACCAATCATAACATAAAAACATGTTGAGTTTACTTTCGTTCAGCTTTGAGATTGACAAAAACTATCTGACCTATGATTTATTTTTTCCCAAGATAGATTTTGGCATTGTCAACTTTGAAACATAAACAATGCCGCTTATTGGTCGCTATTGTAAAACTAATGTCAACCTGCAGAAACACCTCATTTTGAGACCAATCAGGGACAAGCGTTATTGTTTATGTTTCAAAGTTTTCAATGTCAAAATCTATCTTGGGAAAAAATAAAGTATAGGTTTTTCAGAAGAGACTTTTTGTTGTTAAGCCTGACTCACATTAGGCAAATTTAGAAAATATATATTGCCTGTACCAGTTTTATGTTTGGCCAAGTGTACTGTTTCAAAACAGTTTTGAACCAGTTTCAAAAAAGTGGATGCGAGAAAACGTCTCAAAAGTTTAGTTTGACGTGTGGTCTCAAGACTAGCTGATGCTGACACTTTTAAAAATATTCGCTAAGGACCACTGAACGTTTTGGAAGACATTTTAAATTATTCACTGTCCATTGTTAGTATTTAGTCATCTTTCCTTCTACTCAGTTAAACGGTTTAAAACTATTGACATTTACCGCCAAATCTGAAAGCACTCCAGTTCACTCGCACCCTCTACAAAATTTTGGGGAACTTACTGGATATTTGCTGCCATTCGCGGTCATGGTAAAGGTGTATTTCCACCAAGCGCGCAAAACGATTGCAAATTTGCGAATGATCACCAATGTTTGTGATTTGTGAACATTATTTGATTGGTGGAGACGGAGTTTAGAATGTTTGCAACCATGTAGGAAACTCTCTTTCTTTTAAATTCACATGATTATGAAAACAGTGGCAGTGACAATAGCTTTTTTTCGTGAAGCTATTTTGCTGCCAGCGTTCGTTTTAATTGTTTTTTGATGGAAATCACCTACAAAAAGTTATTTTTCGAAGGCTTAAAATAAACGTTTTTTGGGCGTGACACCCAAAAAAAAATTCTTCTTATGGCGGCCGGCCTACGGCAGCGCCTGTCTGCGATGAACCTTGATCATTATGAAAACCGCCCTCCCCCAAAATGAAAAACCTGGGTGCGCCACTGCAATTGGACAGGCTGCCTGCCACCTTATTGACACAGGCTTGGTGGGGAGGAGTTAGAGTCGGGTGGTTCCTTGAGGAATAACGGTGATTTCAATAGAAATAGCCATTCTTGGGATAATTGCATTCCTAGGTGTGTTCGTCCGCACACCGATTTCTTTTTCTATACCTTCTTGATTGAGCCTTTTCACGGATAACTTGTATATGGCGGCTGATCCCCGTTGTATACAAGGGATAAGTCTGTTTCTGCCTTCCTCTAACTTCTGATTCTGAAATGATTATTTTTAACTTGATGACCTAACTAATCAATGGTTTTGTATTTCTAACATAGCCTTAAATTCAAATCATTATAGTTTGTAAACAATTAGAATGATTCTAGTGTGTTTTTATCTATTCCCCCATTTAATCAGCGTGGTGTTTCATTGATGAAGTGAACACGGTGTTTTGTGAGTTGTCTGTCGATGGTTACTACGCAGTTAGGTATAAAAAAACACGAGACTGGTTTTCTTCAAGGGATTTGGTTCTAAAAAGGCCTCTTATCTGGAAGACCGTTCAGCAGGCAAGTTGATTTTCACTTTGTATTTTTTTTTTCTTCAGATTTCTAGATTTTCTCTTAATATTTTTCGTTTTATTTCACCATCAGTGTCTACTATCACTGTTGGGTTTTTGTCACCTGATATCTTATCTTATCTACCTGAAAATATAAATATTATATATTTTTTTACCTATTGTGAACCTCCATTTTGTTGTGTAGTACCACATTTTCTGAGGAGAGTCAATTCAGAGTTTTGGCTAATAAATAGGTATTACTGCTTTTGTATTTAGATTTAATTGTTAGTGTGGAATTATTGGACCATTTGCTCTGAATAGAGTCGGCGCAAACCAAATTTGTGTGTCCATCCCTATCAACTCTTTACTGAATCCAGGCAGAAACTTATCTGGCAATTAATTAAACCATCTCAAGAATTTTGACAATTCCTAGATTTAATTTATTTTACCCTCAGCTTTATCTTGTAGTACCTATAGTAGGTACCTTAACTTGAAAGGAAAATTCATCTATTTAGGGAAAATTTAGGGATTTTTTTAAAACTTGTAACAATTTTTCCTACATTTTTTTTTTTTTTAATTTTTCCTGTTCAGCGCGTTTGCACAAGAAGCAGCATTCTGCTCAATGTTAACGAGCATCTATCCCTTATCTTGCTGTATACTTACCTGATTATTGCTACTTTATTTTACATACTTTTTTTTAAAATTATTCAATTGTTTTTTTTTATAATAGCTATTTATACAATAAGTTACGAAATGAGCGTCTTTTAGGCACGCGACGTGAAAATTGTCCAACGAGGCAAAGCCGAGTTGGACAACACGTCGAGTGACTAAAAGACATCGTTTCGTAACGTATTGTATACAAGATTTTTTCTACTGGCATTTTATAATAAAAAAACACAATTTTATTTCATGTGAATAAGTCGATTACACCCAAAATCTTTGTCACCTGCTTTTACTTGACACCTGACACTTTTCATGCGATTTTCTTTTCAAAATTCGACATCAATAATTAAAATCCTAGAAAGTAGGTAATAACACAAAGTTCTGTTTTGAGTAACCCAAACGTTCAATTCAGTAATTCCATTTTCAATATTCATAATAAATACAAAACAAAATTCAAATATGTGTTTAGTGTTGTTTTTTATTTCTGAATAATGAATGACACTTTTAGGCACTAGTGCTTAAAAATTACTTTTACGCACTCATAAGTCACTTTTACGCATTCAAAAGTCACTTTTACGCACTGAGTGCCTAAAAGTAACTTTCACGCACTCAGTGCCTAAAAGAATGTCGTTTCAAAACTGAAATGACAATCGAAAAGTTGCTATTATGAAACGTCAGTAGAAAAAAATATTTTTCCTATTTGCGATAGTTGCTCCATACCTGATTCTGTTGGAAAGGAGTGTCTTCACAACAATAGTTTTATAATAGGCTTAATTCATATTAATTGTTCTCTGCAAGATACTCGCTTTTCAACAGAATTCAGCAATTTAATATTCCAAAATTTGGTGAACCTGATACTGTAAATTCTTTTCTGGGTACATATTCCTCAAGATCATCATTTGGAGTCTGGATCAGCTGGAGTGACGCCACATCAGCAATATATCCTCGGTCCTGAATATAGGAAACATCCTGAAGAGATCCTTATTGGAAAAGGTCCATACCGTATCAGTGTCACAGGATAAATCAAACTGTTAACTTTCAAATTTTAAAAGTAACTTGTTACGTACATTGGGACATTGTGAAAATAAAATTATTGTTTATTGGAATTTGAATGGTTTCATTTGCACATAAAGGGGCTACACGTTTTCTTTGTTTTTGAATTCCGCGACCCTATAGTTTCTCTTGCTCTAAACAAAAAACTTTTATTTATTTGTAACCAAGTATCTCAAGAATTGTTTTCGATTCGTACAGTTTACAATTTATTTTCATAAAGTTCACTGAAGATGGTGATGGATTGTTTTCAGATAATATGGTCAAATAAAATTAAAACACAACAATAATAAATAACACAAAAGACAGCCTCCTATAGAAGATGTATTTTTGTGCAAACTGAACCTGTTTTCAATGTAAACCATCCCGATAGAAATTCGAGGCAATAAAAATGCTCTCTCCCGTTCAATCACCGACGAAAATTGCGCGCCCCGACTGCTCTCTTCGATCCTACGGGATTTTGTCAATGGGTTTATTGCTGTTCACATTTCCCCGTCCATTTGGAATTCAATAAGGATCCGCATAAAGAAGCAGAGCGATGCAAATTAGGGACAAATATCTTTGAACAAGTGATAAAAACTAGAACTGGCTTTAGAATACTATTCTATTGGGATATGATTTGTCTAGCTTTGAATGACTTTTATGAGTAAAAGATCATTCATTTTTGTTTCACTTTAAGATATATCTAATAAATTAGTGACTGGAAATTTTGATGAAAGATCCAATAAGAAGCTCTCATGTGTAAGATGATAGAAGGTAAAGATAGCAGGGAGTTATAGGGAAATAACTCTTCAAGCGCGTGTCGTAAAAAGTTTTACTATAGTTGAAGCATTCTATCCAAAACAATATCGATAAGGAATAAATAAAGAAAAAACCCAAAAAGGGGTGCAAGTTTTATCATAAAATACGTTCAATAGATAAGGTTAAATTGATCTTGTTTGAAGGGAAGAGGATGAAATGAAGGGTAAAAAAAAATAGGTTAGGTATCTTAGAATCAATAAAATATTTAACGACAGTGAGGATGTGTTTTGATTCCAAAATAAATTTTATTCTCATATCAACTCAACGCTGTTAGGCCTTTTTCCAGAAAAAAAAAAAAACCGATGACCATTGTAGACATTTATCAATTTTATGACATAGGAAATAAAATTCTAAAAGGTAAGGTTGTTTTTTTTTTTTGATTTATTACAGTTGTTGATTATTCGAAATAAAATGGCTTTTTTTCTATTGTAAATTGTCTTTTCAATATAAGGTTTCTCGATCGTTAATATGGTTGACCACAATAATATATTGATTTTACCTTTAACTGGATATCCTTGAACAAATAGTGAAATAAAACGAAAAATATACAATATAAATATCATTTTATTTTTGCCATATTTCAGTCCCAATACTCTTCCTAACTCCTTATAAATCTCGTTCTCGGATTTTACATAATAGTGCACCACTGAAAGCACAAATAAATAATATACAAATATAATACAAAATTAATAATAAATCTTAAAATTATTTTGTTGTCTAATTGAACAAAAAATATTAATATTTCCATAAATAAATTTTCTTGAATTATCTTCTAGGTGCATAAATAGAATAATAAAATGGCATATTTTTCTGCGTTCACATTAGCATGTATGTTTGAGAGTATTTTAATGCTATACATTCGACTACAATAATTATTAATATTAATACACGTTCATATACAACATTCTATTTATTTATACAGAATTAATTAGCGGCATTTGAATGTGTGTTTATTTTACAATGTGTGCTCATGTGTATGGGTGGGTAGGTAGGTATATTTGATTTTTGCGCAAATTGCAAAAAGGGATAATCAATTGAAATGAATTAGTTTGGTTCAAAAAACGTTTCATTAAGGTAGGAAAGAGCTAAGTTCCAATTGTCCAACAAAAGTAATAGATATAGTAAGATGTCTTTTTAACATTTATTATAAATATACATTTAGTTTTATATAATAATTTATTTCAAAATTCTGTCCATCAATGTAAGTATACGTACATCCATCAACAAAATAAAGTCCTAGAAAATATTATGCTTCCTAATAATTGGACCCATGTATAAATATTTTAAATAAATTTTAAAAAATAATATAAATAAATTGCGGCTCCAAAAGTTTCTCAAAATAATAAAACACTTAGATTTCTTATTGATATTTATGTATGGCAATTTATTTTACAAGCCCTTATACTTTTAACATGTAGTATTTGGCAAAAAAAAAGTTATTTAACTAAATAATATTAAATTAATAAATAGAGAAATTTTAATGATTAATATTGAAAGTTTCATGTTCGTGGAAACACTTGATGCACCTATACCGAAAAAATCTTCTATTGTGCTGGCTTCTGCAAATAAATAGCCTTTGCAAACATATTTAACAGCATTAATTTCACAACTTACCATTTTTTTCATAAAAATGCCTTATATCTGCTAAAGCCATATCTGTAATGAGAAATTTTCATTAAATATTATAGAACTTATGTAGAAGATAAGTTAGTCATACAAGAATAGTTATAGTAGTACAGTCATGCAAGGATTCATCTACTGAAAAAATCCGAGTGAGCCTAAATTTTGTCTACACCTTTATTTTACCTCAAGAATTAATGTATTAAAAGTCCTCACCGATATCTTGTTTGCGTTTCAAGATATTCAAGGTCAAATATCACAGAAATGAGTTTTTCTAAAATATTTTGCTTTCGGTATGTCCTACCACTATATTGGCTAAAAATATCGGAAAATTCTCTTCAAAAAATGTTATTCACATATTTTACGTCATACCAATCGGTTTCCACCTAATACGCCAGGAAAACAGAGGGTAGCCCCCGTTTCCACATCACCCCAGAGGTAAGATGTAAGGTGCGTTTTTTTTACATTGTATTTTTACTGTAGGCCTAATCCATGATCTTTCTTGTTGTGATTTTTAGATGTAGGATGTGCGATCTTCATTCTCGTAACCTGTCCCCTCTTCCACGACATACAAATGTTAACATTAAACACTGCATCGGCCCATAATGTATTTGGTGTTAACATTTGTACCGTTCAGTTCTGGCTGCGAAACGCCGCGCCCCTTACCGATAAGAGTTGGGTAGTGGATAGACTGATCAGGACAAGTCTCGGCTGTACAGACAAGTCCAGCAGGATAATTCTGGTTGAACGTACGGACATATATCAGTTATACTTTCTACCCCGCTAAGACTCGCGATTCCGAATTTGTCGCTACAAGCTTTCGGGGACTGGTGCTGAACCTAGGGCTCATTTCTTCGATAGTTGTTCTATTCCTTTATTTGCGCATTGGTCCCTGGTTTTTCTTTCTCCACTGTAACAAGCTATTTGGTGCTAGTGGGCCCTCAACCACTATAATCTTGAGGGTGGCGCCCGTTATTACCGCTGGATTAACCAAAAGATAAATACCGACTGTTAAGCTACCACAGCTCAAGGAAAACCTAGGAAAATCCGTTACAAATTTGGCGCCCGAGCAGGGACCCTTCTGCGCATCAGCAACTGACTGTAAAGATTACGTCCCCCGTTTCACCGAGAGACCGTTTATTTTGGTACCAACCGATGGGTTGACCGTTACATCGTGATATATTTCTTCATGGATTCTTCAGAAGCAACGGCGCTGCTTGGTGTTACTATTTTAATAAGCCCCATAATGTAAAACGTGTTGTGGCCGTCCATTGTGAAGACATTGATATCTTCATTGTCTGCTGAATACTGAATAAGAGCACCAGTTTCAAATGATACCATATCTGGTTGTGGATGGTAGAGAGCAGCAACTTCATACATTAATGTTTCTCCATGCAGTTTTGTCGGTTACAATAACCGAAAAGCGTGGTAATTGAAAATGAAAAGAATGCTAAGGAAAATTGGATGATTGAAAATTTTGGTCCTGGGCGGGATTCGAACCCGCGTCCTCAGCATTGCCGGTCCTACGCTCTAACCAACTAAGCCACCACGACTCTACAGATCTTGTTGATTTTTTGATTGGTGTTGTTAGAGGAAGTTGCGTGGTTCTCCGCTCATTGTCAAACTTCTAATTATTGGTCGCGTTCACCAGTACTCAACATGTTGAGTGATTAGTAAACGGCTTTGTTCCAACAAGTGAAATACACAAGGTAGAACAGTTTTGATTGGTCTAGAGCTGATTTTCATCTGTTTTCAACAAAGATGTTAACTAATCACTCAACATGTTGAGTGCTGGTGAACGTGACCATTGATATCTATCATTGATATTTCTTAGTTTTTTTTGTCTCTGTTTCCTCGATGGCTTCTTCACCACAAAAAAAACACAAAGTTTTTATATCAAAATATCCCAAGCTAGAGCGTGTTTTGCGAACAAAATAGTGAGATGTACCGGCAGCATCGTCATCTCGTCGTCTTTTAGATGACACTATGCAACTCCCCTAGGACACCAACCTCCAATTCGAGGATTGATGCGGGTTTCCCTTACGACGAACTGGGTTTTCCGAAAACCTTATTTCGCGCCCGGAGGATTTAATCGTTGGCTCTCTCTTTTCTTTCTTCGTGCTCGTAAGCAGCTCGCACCAACAATACTAGGGGGGCTCGTCCACTGGCCGCCTAAAGCAATCCCGATAGTGAGGACACCCACACAAAGTATTGTCAGCCTAATACGCGATCCAAGTGCAGGGTAAGCAAGTCACCACACTTCTGTCGAGAAAAATGAGGGGGCTTTTAGATGCTACTATGTATACTCCTTGCGACAGTTTTTATGTACTGTTACCGAATCTGTATCCCTTAATGATCTTCTCTTTCCGCACTTGCGTCTCTCAAAGCATCTATACCCGCGTTTTACAGTCACTGTAACACCTTTCGAGAGCAATTGACTGCAAATAAAAGAAGACTCATCCATCGCGATGGGTAATTAAATCACAAAACGAAACGTCTAGACTTCTTGCCAACTAGATTTGAACTGACTTACATCGATTGAATGCGATTAACCGGTCGATCATAGTTGACAGATAACCAATGAAGCAAATGTCATTTGGCAATCAATCGTTAATAAATGACGTTCATGACTTTTGACCTCGAATATCTGAAAACTCAAAGCGCGATATCGATGGGGACTTTTAAGACATTATTTCTTGAGGTAGAATAAAGGTGTAGACAAAATTTAGGCTCACTCGGATTTTTTCAGCAGATGCTGCTTTTTCCGGCCTAATATAACTGGAGTATTAGAACAGCGTAAAAACAAGAACTTCGCTTTTGGGCGGGATTGTCTATATGAAACGCAGTCGGCCATTGAAATAAAATAATATTTCTAGTCAATCTAAATTCAACAACGCCAAGCTTGAACATATTGATACATTATTTCAAGTTCCCTAAAAACAATGTGCCTCATTTGCGAGCTGTTTCAACTTACATCACGTGAACTATAAATAAATAGTATCTACCTATTGCATCGTATAAGTGAAAAAAAAAAATTGTTTCTTATGCGCTTAAAAACATAAAAATAACAGGAATTAGTTCTTACCTCTATCGGTCGTCTGGAAAGTAAACGATTTCGACACCGGGCTCCACCCGAACTTATTCCGGGCTTGAACTTTGGCCTCGTATTGCTGTCCCGGTTCCAAGCCTCGTATCATATAACTCATCGACTGGACACCGTTGTTGGAGACACGGGACGCCGGCAAAATTACATTTCTCCAATCCGAATGACCTTTGCTGGACCTAGTGTAGCCGAAACCGACACTGTAACCTACTGCGGAGTACGTACGATTTTCCTGAAATGAATATTAGACTGTTTTAGCAATACATGAATGCGCAATTTTATAAACCTACAATTTACGCCTCAAGTTTAATGCATACAAAGACCCTTTGTTTGAAATTGAAATTTATGCATTCACGAATAAGGTAATAGATAGTTGATTGTTCAACAAGTATTGAAAATAGCACTTTTACACGCGTGACACGCTGCATTTGTTCAACAAATTCATAATAACTACAATCTCACTGAGGTATTTGATGTTTTGATACCAAGCAAACAAGAAGTTTTGTCATATTTTTTTGATTGATGCTTTTATTCAATACATACAAAAACGACGGCAAGTTGCGTGGAGTACCAACGAAAGATAGTACGAAGTATGAATGAAAGATGACTAGTGACGGATGAATGATATGGGTGAATACAGCCTAAGCATCTTCGGGGAAAGGAATAATAGTTGACGAAGTGAAATACCTAGGTCTATTCCTGGGCTTCAAGTTAACATCGAACTCACATCTAGAGAGAAACCTCAACAAAGCAAAAATGTGTCTAGTTAGATACAGAAGTTTGTTGAGAAAAACATGGAGTCTGAGATCAAGGATGATGCTATGGCTGTACGCCACGATTATCAGTTGTATACGGAGCCAAAGCACAACAAGTGACGACGGTCAATGAACTAAACAGTCTTCAAAGACTGGCATTTGTGCACCACCGGGGCTATGAGAAGCATACCCACTGCAGCGCTGGAACCAATTCTATGACTCCCCTCGGTGTTCAAAGTAAAACGGCAGCCATAGTTATCGCCCACCGGATGAGGGCTGCTATGGCATGCGAAAAAAAATACCAGGCAACTACGACCACACAAAGGTTATCGACTGGGGGGCAATTTTTGACCATTCGTAACTTTGAAAAATATACGTAAATGTGCGAAGATTACAAAATCCCATTTCTGAGTATTCGCATCTTTGCGCATGCGCACATTTTTATACGTTTCACTGCGAGCGGCGAGAGACTCGCCGATGTGTTGCGTATGCGCTGATGTACCTACATTTGTGGTTAAATCGGCTGTTATTTTATTTCATCTGTCTATTTGTTCAATGTTGGGTGAACTTTGTGGTTTCTGGTCGTGATAAATATAAATCAGTAAAGATGGGAGAACTAATAAATGTGCTCGCAATACGCAATATGGAAATAGCAGAGCAACAAAATCGACAAAACATACTAATACATACACATCAGCATTATAGCATAACCCTCGAGATCCATTCATAGAGCATAGAGCTTTTAACCCTCAACAACTTAGTAAGTTGTTTCAATTAACGAAAGATATTATTTTATATTTGATCGAATGTTTTGGAATCTCACATCCGTCCGGCACTGCGGAATACAGACTTCATTGTATAACTTTGCGTTTGTTTACCGCTAATTAGTTGCGACTTCTTTTTCACATACTTCACGAGCAATTTTTTCTACCTATCTGATGCATTTGCACTCCGTTTCTTCTTGTTTTTCGACATCATAGTCCGACATTTCTTATGAAGTAGAAATTTGTCAAAAGTCGACAGTATTCACAACCTATTTTTTTCCTTCAATAGTACAAAAATCTCTCAATTTGCAGTGTTGCCTGATCAACCCTGCGTAATGTTGCGAATGCTTAACTCAGACGCATGTCATCCAAAAATTGGTACAAAGAAAAGTATACGTTTCATATCGTGCGCATCTTTAAGCATACGCAAATAAACGTGAATTCCCAAAAATTGGCCCCTGCTGATTGACGATAACAGTGGAAATGCAAACGGTAGCTCATAGGTTTGAAAAACCATTCAAAGTCATGTGAGACCCAAGCATATGACAGGAAAGAACGCCTCGTATAATAAGAAGAGGCCTGGGGCCTTATTCTGTAAAAACGATCCGTTCGATTCGGTAGAATTTCTTCGATTGTGACGTCATTTTTGGTTTGGTTTTCGCGCTACCAAACCGAAAATGACGTCACAATCGAAGAAATTCTACCGAATCGAACGTTTCTTACAGAATAAGGCCCCTGGGGCCTTATTCTGCGAGGAATGAACCGTTCGATTTGGTAGAATTTCTTCGATTGTGACGTCATTTTCAGTTTCGTCGCGCGAAAACCAAACCGAAAATGACGTCACAATCGAAGAAATTCCACCGAATCGAACGTTTCGTTCCTTACAGAATAAGGCCCCTGGTCTGGTATACAAGCAGCTCCAAAACAGTAGATGAAGCTGACGCTAGCGTATATAGGGAAAGACCAAGATCAAAATAAAACATCCCTCTGGGGCTTAACGCCACAGTTCATCAGGTAGAAATTCATGCAATTCAAGATTGTGCACAGGAAATTCTATGAGTACGTACACAACGGAGCTGTGATACAAACTTGTATGCACAACGGAGTTGTGCATACTAACGTGGATTTATAGCTTCTACTTTTAAACAATTCCATCTCTCATTTCTGATCGCGATGTCGGACATTGATGACGATTATTTATTCGTTCATCCACTACAAATTAGTATGTTCCGTGGCATTTACCCTCAAGAGAATACCATAAAAACCATACCAACTCAATTAATCAAAAACGGCTAGAGCTGGAAGATTATCACCACTTATATAGGGAGTTGAAAGGATAGCTTTAGCTTTATGTTGATGATCATTTTCATCTACTCATCTACTTTCCAATACATCAGGACAATACGTTGGACAAGACATTAGCAACAATCTTTAATTTTGGGGTGATCTCAGGAATGAAGTTCTCGTTATTAACGATAGCTTGGAGATCACGTTCGACATCATGCGGGGTTCTCATTTCACGGGCAAAACATAAATAGGCAGGGCTGTAACCAGTAGATAGGTTGTTGGCAGAGTTCATCGCAAATCTCACAGAAGGCAAGGCTTCTTTCCATTTCGTATGATCCCTTTCCACAAGTATTGCTAATTGGGTCTTCAGATCTCTTTTTCTTCTCTCTTCAGGATTGAAAGCGGTATAAGGATAAAACCGAGGCAGTGAGTAACTTGCTGCATGACACCTGTGAGAAACTGCGTGCCATTGTCACTGATGAGTGATGACCTTTCTGGGAGCTCCATATCTGAGAACAACTTCATCGATGAGGCATTTCGCACAAGCTTCAGCTGTAGCATAATCCAGTGCGAATAACTCTATCCATTTGGTGGCAGTATCTTCTAGAGCGAAAACAGACCTTTCACCTGTTTCTGCTTCAGGCAATGGTCCAAATCAATCCATAGTTAAGGTTTCAAATCGCTGAGCCAGAACAGGAGTCTGAGTCAAACCAGAAGGCTGAAGATGTAGCATTTTCAATTTCTTGGCTAATATGCTACTTTGTTTTACTCTAGTGGATATGATTCCATATAGAACTATAAAGAAATAAATGAATAAACGACTATCTTTTCTGTGCCCAGATTTTATTACCTTGAGTACTGCCTTCTACTAAAAGTTTTTTGGTTCAGGTTTGCAATTGTGGTTAATTAATCTAGGAAAGTTTGATTCAGTACGGCAGGGCCCGCTGTTATTGATTAGAATCTTATAAAAAGGAGAGAGTATCATCATCTCTGCAAATTCAATTGATAAATAATCTGAGCATATGATAATTGTTGTTTACTTTTTTGATTTTTCCTTAGTTTTCTTTAGACCTGTTCTACTTTTTGATATATGTTCTATAGGCAATTTTCAACATTCACCGGTTATCTGGAGTCATTCATACACAACCCCCTTTTCAGTTCGTATTTTTGGGGTGAAACTTAACAAGCCTTTTCTATAATTTGCATCAATGTCAAATTAGAAGTTTGACAAATGGAAGCCTTCTTTTTAAATCCAAAAGGAAGAATCTCTCCATTTGATCTTGAGACCTGATACTAGATGGTCGGTCTCGGCCCTAATTATTTTTGGGCGGGACTTTTTGGAATTTTGCGCCAGGGAAACTCCTATTAGACTAATTTCGTGTTGATCATTGTCTAGAGTTGTCCCTTGGTCATTTTGGAGTTTGTTTCGGTAAGTTTTGAGATTTTCTTTAGGATTATTAACCTACAACACGTGTTTCATTTCTTCTATAGGATCGTTCCGAGCAGCTTTTGAAGTTTAAAACTTCCCCTTTGGTCTAGAGCTTCCCTCAATTAGAGGGAAGATTATTTCTAATGTTTGTGGCTCGATCTGTTTTTTATACGAACATCGTTATAGGGTCCTAGGCTATATTTGGAAGCTCCTAGGCTATACTTAGAAGATTCTAGGGTGTATCTAGAGAGATTCTAGGCTGGATCTAGATTGCTCTTAGTTTGGGCTTTGGTAGCCTCTCTTCAGCAACCTTTTGGTACCACTCTGATTGAACCACGTTGAGTTCTACGTTAAACAGATAAAACGTGGATAGGACTCCCATAGAACTCACTCACCATACCATAGTCTATCTACAGTGAGACCAAACATGTAGATAACCTCACTTTAGGAACTTCTGGATTTACACATACATTTGAAGATAACTAACACTTGTATACATGACATGTAAGTTGCACTTTTTACTATTTAGGCAAATCTTATATCGGGTCTTCAAAAAAAAACAATCAAAGATTGCTATGGTTTTTTAAACGTATGTCTTAGCAATATTTTTCTTTAATTTCGTCAATGAACTTAAATGTCAAAATGTCATGTCAAAAACTCTGACCAATAAAAAAACAATAATGCGACGTACGTTTTTGTAATCAAAGCAATCTTCGATTGGTTTTTTTTTTTGAAGACCCGATATAAATCACCTGACACTGAATTACGTCAGTACATGCCCCTTAAATAAAATTCTAGAATTTTGCCCTGAGGTTGCCCTAACAATAATTTTCCCTCTTGGTAGAGTGTAACTCAAATTGTGGTTTTTAATCTTTCACAAATGTAAATAAACAGTTAAAACTGTTCATTTAAAATCCATATTTTTATATATTATATTTACATTCATTTTTTTTACATACAAATATTTATAAAATACGTACGAACCCAATTCTATATTCTATACAAATTTTTAATAACGTCCTGACTATCCCTATTTATTATTGTAATTATTTTTTAATAAAGAAGCCAGATACATTATTGTACCTAATTAGTTGTTTTATTGCTAAGCTCTCCAATTGTACAGGTTTTGTTTATGACATCATTAAATCTTCCTAGTTAAGTCACAATTAACTTGGTGGCGCCGAGAGATAAGATGTATACAAGGAATCCATAAACCCATGGCCTCCGAACTGATGCTGACTAGCCGTATGCAGTATAATTAGGCAATTGCCAAATAAGTACGTTATAAAGATTCGTTGGTTTATATCTCTGACATTCTATGCAATTTCGGATGCGTTCAGTAATGTCTTTTCTCATCTTCGGCCAGTAAAACCTTTGTGAGATTCGTTTCAAAGCTTTGTCGACGCCGTAGTGTCCTACAAGTGGAGAATCATGGAACTCATGGAGTATAGACCCTACTCGATCTTGAGGAACAACTAATTGGGTTTCGTCAGAATCGGAGTCACTGGCGTAACGGTGTAAAGTCCCCTGAACCATAAGGTAGCCTCGATTGGTCCATCTGGCGAAGTCGACAGTATCAGAATCAGCATTCTCGAAACAGTCGATAAGACTCCTAGTGTATGGATCATCTAACTGTTCTGGTCTCTGCCGCCGACTTAGTAGGTAGCAAAATAGTAACTGTGTCGACAGCTATAAGTGACTGGTCATTATTATCCGAGTCAATGGGTAGTCTTGATAATGTATCTGCGACGGCATTCGTACGTCCTAATATGTAGTCAATCTTGAGGTCGAAAGCTTGCAGTTGAAGTGCCCAACTGGCCAATCTACCACTTGGTGATTTTAATGTCATAAGCCATCGGAGAGGTTGATGATAAGTTTTGATATAAACTGGTAAACCTTCTATGTATCCGCGAAACTTGTTGACTGCGTAGACAAGTGCAAGGGCTTCCCGATCAGTCAGTACAGCTATAGTTCTTCTCGGCCGCAGTAAGTAAACGACTTGCGTACTCTACCGGTCTTTAGTCGGGTTCCTTCCCCCTGGAGCAAACATGCATAGGCACTGGCACTGTTGTGCCAAATCCCACGATCACGAAACATTCTTCCTTGTCAAGTTACTTAGCGGTCTGAAGACATTGGCAAAGTTTGGAATGAATTTACGGAACCATGAACAAGTCTGAAGAAAACTGAGAACTTGTTTCACGTTCTTGGGTGCGGCAAGATGGGTGATAGCTGCAACCTTTCCCGGATCGGCTTTGATACCATCTCGTCCAATAAGATGACCAACATATTTAACTTCTGAAGTACAGAAAGTGCATTTCTTCTTGTTCACCTTGAACTTGTAAATGCGTAGACGGTTGAAAACATCACTCAAGTCTTTGATGTGTTGTTCAAAAGTCGTGGATAAAATTATTAGGTCATCAAGCTATCCTAACATCTGGATATGCGGCAAACCTGAACAAAAACGGTTTATTAGCTTTTGAAACGTTGCTGAAGCTGTGGATAGACCAAAAAGCATTGTCTTATATCGATAAAGTCCAAATGGCATGACAAAGGCGGTTTTATCACGATCTTCTTCTCTGACAGGTACTTGATGATAACCACTCTTCAGGCCTAAGGTGGTTATGTAGTTAGCTTTTCCATTTGAATGGATAAGGTCATGTATACGAAGCAACGGGTAACGAACATTTTTGGTGACAGCATTCAGTCAACGATAATGAACACAACGACGTGAAGTTTCGTCTTTTTTCGGTACAAGGACGACTGGAAATGCGTACGGCGATTCGCTTTCTTCAATGATATCGCTGGTAAGAAGTTTGTCAAGCTCCTGACGCAAAACTTCTTTCTTTGCAGGAGATGAGCGATATGGTGGTACAGCTATGGGAATATCATCAGTGAGGATGATGGTATGCTCAGCATATGGGGTAACTCCTGTGTTTTCATCGAACAAATTCTTGTTATGTTCCAACAGCGATTTCAATGTCCCTTCTTCAATATTGGGAAGAGTCGGCAACGACAAATCATTCGCGTCAACGACAGACAAAACTGCATTGGAATCAATAACTTCATTCTGTAATGGCAAGGATCATCATTGAATTAGTATATCTTCTTAGGTATATTGAGAACTATATCGAATTGTGATATGAAATCAACACCAAGTGAAGTCTTACTATTTTTGTTGTTTGGAACAGCAATCATTTGCAGTTGTTTAGTCATAACTTCGATGGAACACTGGTACATCTTTGCTTCAACTTCTCGGGGTATACCATCAGCAAATACCAGTTTTATTGGAGCAGTTTTGAATGGATGCCGAATATCATCTAAGTGGCTTAACAACTTTGAACCTGCAATACTGCATCTTGCTCCGGAATCCACAAAAGCAAAACCTGTTATACTTTGGATGATGACAGGTATCATGGGTCTTAAAGGTGGACCATCAAACGTTGATAACAAACTGGAAGGATCACCGATATCAGCAACGAGCATTTCGACAGAGCAAATGGTTGTTGGTGCAGGTTTACATTGAACACAATTGGAACGAATATATCCTGGATTACCGCAACCATAGCATGTTACATTTGTGTAGTGTAGGGTAGTGTAGTGGACGAGGCTTTCTCAGCAGACTTGGCTTTAAATTTTCTGCAAACAGCTTGAACATGTCCATATGCATTGCAAAATGCAAACCGGTCTTTGGGCTTTTCTGGAACGGACGTGGAAGTCACTTTTACGATGGATTCAGCAAGGCTGGATTCGATTGCTCTGCATTTGTCGATCATCTCCGAAAAGTTCTGGAAACTACGTCGAGGAAGTTTTTCCCTGATTCTATGGTGAAGGAATCCATAAACCATTTTAGGGTGTGATTGTTGACAATTTTGAAAGCAGTGCACGGGCTTGATTCACGAAAAGATCCGTTGTTTCTGTACTGCCTTGTTCTCGAGAAAACAGTTCTCTATAAATCTGATGTGCTGGTTTGTTAAAGCCAAAAGCATGACGTAGCGCATCTAAAACTTGAGTCCATAAGATGTTTGGCTTTTTGGTGCCTTGCCACCATGTGACCATACTGCAGCAGCGCCATCCAGTAGCATGGGTAAACCTTTTACAGCGTTATCGTCACTGATGTTCAGACAGTCTTTGCTCTTTGTAAATAGTGATGGCATCAATAAAAGCTTCAGCATTTTCGTCTGGCTTTCCAGAAAACCTTGAGCCGCATTTAGAAAAATTGGCAGCTGTACTTTGGTTCGAAGTGGATTGTGGCGTATTCTGAAACATATCTCTCATACCAGCGAGTAATGTTTGTAATTGTTCATTCGTCAGAACAACAGGGTCACCCAATTTGTCTTGATTTTTTTGGGACCATCGAAGATTATAAGGCATATACAGGAAAATCTTGCTTGGAGTAAACTAAGTGATGGAAATCTAGTGTTGAGAAACAGCAAACTCGGGTAAATTCTGACAAACAGGCGACTGTAATGCAGGAACCTTTTGAACAAACTTGGACGGACACACAGGAAACTATAATGTAGGTACAAAATGGAGGACACACAGGAAACTGTGATGTCAGCACAAAAATGGAGGACAAACTTGAACACACATGAAACTGTAATGTCGGTTTGTGTGGAATATTCCAGAAATTGTGGCTACAATATCCGAATGTGGCAAAACTTACACAATTCAGTCAATTAATGCACATTTACATACTGATAATGTCTCGCGTATAGCTCATTGATCTACAGTCATAAAATTAGTCCAGAAAGTCATTGGGGTGGTGGTTTACTACAAAACCCCAGGCCCCACGTTGGGCGCCAAATATGTAGCGGGTATCCAAGGGAACTCAAACACTATGCACTATACATATTTTTTAATGTTTTTATTTAACAATTTAACTGGAAAAAAAATAAAGAGTCGGCAAAATAATAGCAATAATTACTGATAATTGATAATGAACATTTTGATCGGGGAAACTGACTGGACTGATTGATGACACTTGTCAGACATGGTATAGTTGAAATCACGATAGAAAGTGAAGTTGACAGCTCGCGTCGATATTTCTAGTAACTTTTTCTTTAGGTTGCCAGCATGCGTGAGCGCTTCGATTCCGTCAGCTGGGATAAACGACAAGGTCGTATTTAGAAAAGTGATATACATTCCAGAATAAAAATTTATTTCCAATTTCTTTGAAGGAAGTTAAGTTATTAAAATCCAAAAATCCAAAAATTAGAGTCCAAAGTAAACACTTGAATACAAACTAAAACCAGGTTTGAAACGTAACACCGAAACACAAAGGCACAGAACACTACGTAAAAAAAACAAAAAACGGATTGCGAATATAAAACATCAAAAAATAATGCAGAAAATGGCAAAAATCTAAAACGATTTCACACAAAAATTCGAAATTCAAAATTCAAAGACCCGAACTGATATTTTTACGTGTCAAATCAAAAAGTCATGTATCATTATTTGATAGATGACAGAAAAAGGGACAGATCTGGGAATTTTATTTACTTTCAACTGGTGAAAATAACGGTCAAAATTCATACTCTGTCGTGAATTCAACTATAGTGGCTATAGCTACGGCAACGGCAGTAGCTATGGCTTCGCAAATGTGACGTTACAAAATTCAATATTCCGACAATTGAGAGGTTTCAGTAACCCGTTCAATTTACCTGACAAGACGCCCAAGGAACACTATACCGATTAGACAGACATCAGACATGTAGCCCATAAGCCCAATACGTTTTTCGTCAAATCCTACCTGATTTGAATATTGTTGTGAGGCGTACCAAAGTACCACCAGCCACCCAGTGATCCAATTCTTCTCAGCCTTACATTTTTTCGGCAATGGCAGCTATCAGAAATAGTTGGAAATGATTTCGATTGCTCATTATCACAACGGCAGTCAGCAGGGCTCTACAAAAAGTGGTTACCGTTGAGGTATAAATTTAACTGCTCTCTTATGGTTTTAGGAGCATGTGGCTTCGCTTTGACTTTTTGACACCTTTTGCCTCCATTATTTATTGAAGTTTTAGCTGCTCAATAACACCACAAATACAGGAAAGCGAACAACGACAACCAAAAATCAAAATACAGAATTATCGTTACAAACTTTCCCAATGACACCGCCTAACGATCAACAGATCGCAACAGATCAACGATACAGAATGGACTCCATAACGACTATCGTTGAGCCTGTCATTACGAAACGATCGTACGTTCACTTATCTTTATGCAACGATGAAGTTACAAAATAAGCACCTAAATTTGTTTGGAGAAGCACTCCAAGGTCCTTAACTACCTCTACCTCTTGTAGTTTTGCATTATTCAAATAATAATAATTTTTTGTTGCATTGAGACTCTGAGTGTAGACATTTTTCTATATTAAGAAACATTTTATTCTTTTCAATCCAATAATTTAATTTGATTCAAGCCTTTCTGTAGTAGGTGACAGTCTTCTACTGTAGTGATTGTTATGAAGACCTTGAAATCATGCGCAAAGAGTAAGCATTCTGAATGTTGTACCATACTAGGTAAATCATTTATAAAAATCGCAAAAAGTATTGGCCCTAAGTTAGTACCCTGAGGAACACTTGATGTTGGAACATAAACCTCTGTTGAGGAACATAACTCTCAATTTTAGCAGTCTGAATTCTTGTGGTTAAGTACGAGTCATAGAAGTTTACCGTATTCGATGAAAAATTCAAAAGTCCAAGCTTTGCCAGGAGTCTCTGGTGAGTGACTTTATCAAAGGCTTTGGAGCAGTCTGTGTATATTACATTTGAGTCTTCCGATGCCCCTGGCGAAGGGCGGCCCGCGGTAGTCTTATACAAGGGCCCGGTTTTGACTTGCTACGTCTCTGCGTAGAGGAGCCTATACCGCAGAACTGGCTATGCTCTACTACTTACCGAAAATACTAGTCTTTCTTCACACTTTACTGCATTCAAAATGATAAACGATTAAGCGCTGTATTAGAGAACTGCACCGTGAATTATCTTCGATCCTAGGGTAGGAGTTTTTTTAAGTATGATTTACAATTACTCTATTTGTAAAATATTTATAAAGATTTTCTAGCCAACGAAAAATCAAAAAATCAGTCAAGAAATATTAAAGAATTACAAAAAAAAAAAAAATGCAAATTGACTGTAAATGCATGATGAGACAGAAATAGTTACAGCAAATTCTTACTACAGATCCAATTTTTTTCTGGCTTTGATGATGGAGCGGTTGAGGATGTCCATCATCAGATCCGGGAAATCCTTCGATCATTCTCCGAAATAATAGTTGATATTCTTCTATGGGACTCAAAGATTCTACTTCCCAGCTTATATTGTAGCTCTCTCTATAATTTCCAGTTGTCGAGCTTTTAAAAGTAGCTGGTTTTGGTTTTCCTAAAAGAAAACAACAAATACCGCATAAAAAAAAAAGTAATAAATTAATGAAAAGCATATTAATCTTGTTTTGAGTATATTAATCCTTCTTGAGCTGGCATAGTAGTAAATTTTTCAGTGAAACGTGCAATAAATCGTACCGGTTAATTGGATGCTCTTTCTCGTTTTGCCGAGCTGATTGTCCGCAACGCAAGTGTAATTTCCGAAATCGGTTCGATGCACTTTCCGGATAACGAGCGTATGTCTGGATCCACGTGATTCCATTATCCGGCGCTCGGTCGTGTCTAGCTGCATCGTGTCACGATACCATAAAACCTAGAAAGGAAAGATCGAGATGTCTTAGCAAGAAGAAATCTCTCAAGTTGTTTCATTTAAAAGTAATTGCTCATATCCAGAACGCATGTCATATGAATCCCTACCTCTGGTCATTTCCTAATCCGATAATCTAGATTCGCTTTTGTATTCCAGCCGGATACTTCAGGATCTAACGGGCGAAACGGAAACGTTTTAATAGAAGACAGGAAATAAATCTGCCCTTAAGACCTTTAATTCATTAATTAAATCTACCTTTCTCGAGCAGGTAGAGGAAATAAATTTACTATCGGTTTTCTAGATTGATTGAAAATTATTTTATTGTTTCGTGATCAAAACTTTGGAAATTAGAATTTTAAAATTTGCCAATTAATAACTTTCTAGTATAACTTCTACAAGTTGAGGCATTGGTTAAAACTTTTAAGGGCTTCGTAAACTTTAATAATCAAAAATATCCGATTTGAGGCAAAAATCATTGTGGTGCTGTTGGGTTTTGCTTTTACATATAAATAAAGACTCGTTCGACAGCTTTGTGGACTTTTCCTTCTATACCTATGTCGCTTGTCTACGTTAATATTTTATACATGACAGGAATCTAATTCCGTTCTACGTATTCAGGATGCCAACTTCCGTGTAAGACCATCGTGGATTTTTCATGTGACAGAAGGATTGGGAATTCAGTTTGTGATCTAGAATAAGAGTTTTCAAAGTTATTATTAGCAAAATTTATTATTCGAATCCACACAAAAGTTGATTTTAGCTGAATAATCGCATATTTCCGCGTCGTAAAAGCTCTCGGCCTGCTAACTTCTACGTGTTATTTTTTTGTAAGCATAATAATGAACAATTGCGCTATTCGCAAACAATGCCCGGCTATTGTAACAGCTTTGTAGGGAGGCGGTTTGTATTTTAACAGGCCTTATTATACAATAGATTTTTTTTAGGAAGCAATTGGAAAATTCCTCTAAAGGATCTAAAGAAAATTTGAGGAAATTGGTGAAGCTCAAATCAGACAAATAGGACTTTGACCACACAAATGTTTTTTTAGAGTAGGGTAAATGGTTTATTTCAATAGCGTCAGTGTTGGATTCTATTTAGATTAAATTGCAGGTTTTTTGATGGCGATGCTGAGTGAGTGTCAGCATTTTTTTTGCCACTCTAGTGGATTTTTTGTTGTTGGTGGATCTAATTGTCGATACACTACTTAGGCATCTAAAGTCAATTTCATTATATTAAATATCAATACAGGTTTTGCTTCGAAAAATCACATTTTTCAAGTACTTATCTATTACTTACTATACCCTCTAGCAAATTTAATCAGGGGCGACAATAAATAATGAAAAAAAGGCAGGCGAAATTACAAGTTCGCGTGATCAAGCCAACTTTGTCTTCTCAGGACCATAAAATACTTTCTTTATTAGATGCGTATAATAATTCTCGATATTATGAAAACGCATTTGCATAAGTTTCTTCTGGGCGGAGCTTTGTATAGTATAATCATGGTTATTAGTTGTTAACAATTATTACCTCAGGTTGATTTTCTCCGTGCACTATACAAACTAAATGTGCTTCAAGGCCTTCTGCCGTATGGACGATTGGATTTTCCACAGATATTTCTGGAGGATCTGAAACAAATTGAACCAATAAAAAATTTATTATTTCAAAAATTTCGTTATGCATTGCTACTGCATATTAGTGCAGTTTCAAATGTAGATATCTGCGTCCCCGGATCAGCAGTAGTAAGATTCAATAATTCGAGGCATGCATCAGGATTACTTGAAACTTTCAGAGTTAGAGAACTAAATCACATTGGGTGCGGTTACTTATACATGGGGTACGGAAAAAAGGTCGAATTACAAAATGTCGAATTGTCACAAAAGATCGAATAGCAAAATGTCGAAAATACAAAAGGTTGAAAATACAAAGTATTGAATAAATAAAGGTCGAAAATATATAAGGTCGAATAAAAAAGCTCGAAAATAAAAAAGGCCGAATAACAAAAGATCGAATACCAGAAGCTCGAAGATACATTAGGTCGAATTACAAAAGCTCGAATAGCAAATAGTCGAAAATACAAACGGTCGAAAACCAAAAGGTCGCAAACACGAAAGGTCGGAAAAACAAAATGTCGAAAATACAAATGGTCGAAAATACAAAAGATCGAAAATATAAAAGATCGAAATACAAAAAGGTCGAATAACGAAAGGTAGAAATTCAAAAGGTTGAAAATACCGAATGTCGAAAATACAAAAGATTGAAAATACAAAAGGTCGAAATACAAAGAGGTCGAATTACAAAAGGTAGAAATTGAGAAAGGTCGAGAATACAAAAGGTCGAAAATAATATAAAAAGTCAAAAATACAAAAAAGTTTTTTTTTTCTTTCTTTCTTTCTTCTGTTCTATTCATTTATTTTTCTGTTAAATAATAGTTATTTATATTACTAGTACGGTATGAGCTTCATTACAGTAACGAGTGGGGAATATTGCCAAGACGAGGTCGTAGACCGAGTCGTGGTAATCACACGGGTAGTGTAATGAGCTTTACGTACGTGTGTTATACAATATTTTATGTGCGACCTAGATTTTTTTGTATGCATTCGAAATGGTTTTAATTTTTCACAATAAATGATATTTATCCCATTTTGACGTTACAAAATGACATTATTGAACGCATAACAATAAAGGTAAGTAAACGTTTATCAGTGATTTAATAATATATTCTTCAACGAGCCTATAATGATCGAATGATTCCAACACTCGCCTTCGGCTCGTGTTTGAATTTTCATTCTCGTGAATAATAGCCATTATATGCGAGTAGAAGACTATACTTTCTCTTCGAACTCTTTGAAAGAAAATCATTAGTTTTTTTTAAGAAATAACAATCATCAAAAGTCTAAACCCGCCTTATTTTTTTTAAATTGAAAGTTTCGTGATCTGACAGTAGACGTCAGTCATGTTTTGTTTGTGTTGTCTCGTTGCGGCCCGTGTATTCCGAAAATACGGAGAATTTGATTGGTCGATAGGCCGTGGATTCCAATCATTATCCACGGGGCGTGCAGAATTCGTATCATTAATCAGTTTAATATCGAGCAAGAATTAATGTATTATTTAATGTTCGAAGAGAAAAACATTTTAACTCACTCTCGGCATTTTAAGTCACTCTGCCCAACTGAAAAATAGATTTTAAAGGTGCCGTTTTTCGATAAAAATTAGTTACGTAATGAGCTCATTACATAACTAGTGATTTATATTTATATAATGACCTTATTTTATCACTAAGTACGATAATACAACTTATTACTTAACTCAAACAGGCTGAAATGAATTACGTAATAAGCTCTTACAGTGTGGGTCGTACATAAAAAAATAAATTCAATTTTATAGTATCTAATTTTTTATAAAAAAACTCAAAAAATATTAACATGATATATTTCAAATAATTATATAGGTAAGTAAGAGAAAGAATTATAAATTATAAGCTTCTTCAGATAAATAATTTAAAAAATAATCCTTGGAATTTTCAAAATTTGCTTCAAAGCTCAGAACTACATTTTTTAAACGGCAATTTTTGTTTTTACATTTTTTCCTGGAAGGTTCTGTTTCGTAGCCACGTAACAGTTGATTCAGCTTTAATTCTTGAAACGACTGTTCTCTTAAAATTCCATCCAAAAAAGCCCAAAATGATGGTTGTTTTGCTTGAAAATTACTGAGCAAGCTATTATGCCAAGATTCTACCACATTATTCGTTCTTGGTTCTTCATTAGTTGTTCTTTCATAATAATTCCATAAATGATGATCAAATATGGGTTTTACTCTTTGTTTTTCCTCAGATTTACCAATCCAGGTTTCTTCAAAATATTGTTCAATAGAGTATACTAGCAGAGTATACTAGCAGAACCAACGGAAATACACATAGGACAGTTCGGACTCGGCACCAGAAATGAAAGGGGAAGAATGTTAGCAAACTTCCTAGAAAGAGAAAGACTCTATCTGATGAACACTTTCTTCCAAAAGAAAGACAAACGTAAATGGACATGGAATAGCCCAGATGGACAAACCAAAATTGAGATTGACTTCATGATCTCCCGCCATAAACAGATAATCCAAGACGTAGATGTAGTCAACCAATTCAACACCGGCAGTGATCACAGGATGGTAAGATGCAAACTGCTCATAAACACCAAAAAGGAAAGAAAAAGAAAGATGAAACAAACGACGAAGAGACGAAGTAGAGAAAAGATAGCAGAAAGAAGGGAAACATACAAACAAAGGCTGAAAGAAAACTTTTCCAACAATCCAGGAAAAACAGAAGAGTCATTAGATGATAACAATAGGAGAATAACAACAATTATAACAGAAACAGCAGAACAAATAATAGGCCCCCTAGAGAAACGCCGGACAAACTGTCGACAGAAACGAAACAGCTACTAGAGAAAAGGAGAAAACTGATAACCAAGGGTAAAAGAGACACTATTGAATACACAGAAACCAACAAAACAGCAAGAAAAATGGCGAAACAGGATATACTAAAACATCAAACGAAACAAGTGCAATCCCTATTAGAACAGAACAAAGGACTAAATATATTTAAAAGACATAACACACCTAAGAAAGAGATAACCAAAATAAAAGATGCGAAAAACAACATAGTAGAAGACAGACAACAGATACTAAAAGTTGTGGAATCTTTCTATAGAGATCTGTACGAATCTAAAATAGCAAACACAAGGACAAGGGAAGACAAAATACGAATAGTAAATGCAAACTCAGAAGAAATGCCCGACATAAATATGGAAGAACTTAGATGAAAAAAGGTAAAGCGGTAGGAGAAGACAACATTCTGCCTGAAATGCTCAAGGAAAGCGATACTAAGACGAGACAAGAACTAGTGAAACGATTCAATAAGTGCCTAACAGAAGAAGATATACCCAAAGATTGGGAGAATGCTGTAGTTGTTCTGATTCGACTCGAAAACTACCGTCCAATAAGCTTACTATCACAAATATAAAAATTATTCACCAGAATAATCACCAACAGATTAGAACGAAAACTCGAAGTTTACCAACCAAAGGAACAGGCTGGATTCCGAAACCATTATAGCACGACAGAACATCTACACACAGTAAGGCAGATAATCGAGAAAGCTACAGAATATAATATAAACCTATGGATGGCTTTTGTCGATTTCCGGAAAGCCTTCGACACAGTGGAAATCTGGGCAATAATAAAATCCTTGAGAAATGCCAGAGTGGATCAACGTTATATAAATCTCATTGAAAACATCTATAAGACTTCGACAATGTCGATAAGACTTCATGAATCATCTGACAGAATAAACGGAGTTCGGTAACATCATTCGTCGCTTTTTCTTGTAGGTAGAAATATCCATCCTTGTACAGTTTTCTTTTGCCTTTTTGGCTCAGAACAAACTCGAAATCTTTTTCCATTAAAAGATGAGAAATTACCAACTTTGACATTGATACAGTGGCTTCTAGAACTTGACAATATCTACCTGAGAGTAAATTAGGCAATTCAATCCATCTGTCAAAAAGGAAAATTCAATGTGGCGTGGCGGCCAAGCAAGTTTGTTTTGAATATGTTTTTATGCGTATTTTAAATTATTTTGCATACAGTTTTGCTTACAACTTTGATTTTGATTATTTAATAAAATATTTGTTGACTAGGTACCTAAACTATTAATTCGGACAGAAACTAGATATTTTTTTGTGTTTTTTGGCCCATGTGTGGCCGCCACGCCATCTTGAATGTCACATGGTTTGAATTGCCTAATTAAATAATTTGCCATTTCTTCTAAAGGCTCTGCGCCATTTGCGCGACAACCGTTTACGCGAGGCACAAAAGCGCGAGGGAAAAAAGCGGGATTGGATAAAAAAGCAACTAGGCAAAACCGCGAGAGAGAAAAGCGTGAGGATCAAAAGCGTGAGCAACAAGAACGCGAATGGACAAAAGCGCAAGGGGTTTTATATTTTTTTGGTGGATTCACCTTCTAAGGATTTTCTGGCTCTGGGCCGAAAGAGCCCTGCACAAAAGAGCGCTGTAACAAAACAGCGCTGTAACCGAAGGGCGATGTAACCGAAGGGCGCTGTATCAAAAGAGCGCTGTAACAAAAGAGCGCTGCACAAAAGAGTGCTGTAATGAATGTAATGTAACTATTTGGTATTCGAGCTTTTGTAATTCGACCTAGTGTATCTTCGACCTTCTGGTATTCGATATTTTGTTATTCGACCTTTTTCATTTTCAACCTTTTTTTATTCGACCTCATTTTCTGTTTAAGAAATTTGATGAAGTTCTTGAACAGCGATTGGGTCACATTCCGAGAACAGGTTAATTTGGGTTAGATTGGGTTATTTTGTATTCATTTTCTGTTTGAGCAATTTGACGAAATTCAGAAACAGATATTGGGTCGCATTCCGAGGACGGGTTAATTTGGGTAAGATTGGGTTATTTTGTATTCATTTTCTGTTTGAGCAATTTGACGAAATTCAGAAACAGAGATTGGGTCGCATTCCGAGGACTGGTTAATTTGGGTAAGATTGGGTTATTTTGTATTCATTTTCTGTTTGAGCAATTTGATGAAGTTCAGGAACAGAGATTGGGTCACATTCCGAGGTAGGGTTAATTTGGGTTAGATTGGGTTATTTTGTATTCATTTTCTGTTTCAGAAATTTGATGTTCTTGAACAGCGATTGGGTCGTATTCCGAGGACGGGTCAGTTTGGGTTAGATTGGGTTATTTTGATTCATTTTCTGTTTGAGCAATTTGATAAAGTTCAGAAACAGAGGTTGGGTCGCATTCCGAAGACGGGTTAATTTGGGTTAGATTGGGTTATTTTGTATTCATTTTCTGTTTGAGCAATTTGATGAAATTAAGGAACAGAGATTGGGTCGCATTCCGAGGACGGGTCAGTTTGGGTTATTTTGATTCATTTTCTGTTTGAGCAACTTGATAAAGTTCAGAAACAGAGATTGGGTCGCATTCCGAAGACGGGTTAATTTGGGTTAGATTGGGTTATCTTGTATTCATTTTCTGTTTGAGCAAATGACGTTTCACTATAGAAGTTTACGGGATCGGACAGTAAATAGGAGTGCATGGATCAGAAACGGGGATTGGGTTAATTACAAAAGTGTACAGAGTTTTGGTTAGTTTGGTTTAGCTTTGGTGAGTTAGCGTTAGTCAAGGCGTTAGTAGGTGGAAAAGAAAGTAGAAAGAAAAAAAAGATTGTATTTTCGACTTTTTATAATCTTGACAATTTGTATTTTCGTCCATTTTCATCTTCTATCTTTTAAAATTCGTACTTTTGTATTTCGATCTTTTGTATTTTCGACATTTTGTATTTCGACTTTTTGTATTTTCGACATTTTCTATTCTCTACATTTTGTATTTTCGATCTTTTGTATTTTCGATCTTTTGTATTTCCGACCTTTTGTGTTTTTGACCTTCTGTTATTCGACCTTTTGTTATTCGAGCTTTTATATTTTCGATCTTTTGTCTTTTCGACCTTTTGTATTTTCGACGTTTTGTTGTTCAACCTTTTGTTATTCGACCTTTTGTTATTCGACTTTTTGTTATTCGACCTTTTGTTATTTGACCTTTTGTTATTCAACCTTTTCTCATTCGATCTTTTGTATTTCGACCTTTTGTATTTTCGACCTTTTGTTATTCGACCTTTTCTCATTCGACCTTTTGTATTTTTGACATTTGGTTTTCGACTTTTTGTATTTCGACCTTATGTTTTCGACCTTTTTTCCGGGACTCCTTATACATATGATGATATTAAAACTTCAAAATCTCTACTATAAATTATTCAACTGTGCTTCGAATAACCTTTTTATTTTTCCTTATTTATATTTGAATTATGTAAGTTTTTTACAGCAAATAAATCGTATGCCATTACTGTGCTTATGCTATAAATGAATGATCGAATTGTGTTCGTGGATTAAATAGCGAACAGACTATTCTTCTTCTCATACATTTGAATTTTTATTTTCAGCCATAATTCTTATGGAAATGAAAGCAAATTAATGTTCACTGTTCAATGTTTTAAGGGCTCAAACTATAATTCAATCCAACAAAATCCGATTTAAGCCCCAACTCCTATAATAAAATTACCCATGTGAAGGTTTTGTGTCACAATTAATAATTCGTTCATCATACCTCAGTAATAGTTATATGAAGGTAATTGCAAAGATTATCGAGTAAGACGAGGGGTGGTAGAAGATATTTGGCCTCGGCCTAGTACAACCGTCGCGGGGTTTGGTTTTAATCACATTAATTTCTCGATACAGGATTTAATTAACTCGAGCTTTATGGGCCAAATGCTCTCTTGCCTAGAAATGGAGGATAAATCCTCCTTTTATTGCCCCTCTCTCTCAATCCATAATAAAGGAATTTGTTAAAGGGTAGTTTTGAGATATTATTCCGCCACTATCATATTTTGTATTTTATGTAATAACCTCTAATTTTATTAAGCGTGAATATTTATAACACTAAAAAAACAGCTCATTCATAATAAAGACAAACGAAAAAATTCAATATTTCGTAAGGCTTTTGTTCAGTTTCATTATAAAAATTTTCATTGTTTGTATAACATTAAAAGAATCGCTAGCTGCCACAAACTACTTCTCGACGATAATGGCAAAAATACAGAGAGAGCGAGTTTTCTTTTCTTTTTATCGACAATCTAGTAGTAGTAGTCACCATTATCCTTTAAAATAAAAGAAAATGGCGAACGTTTTACCTCCAGCTTATTGCAATATTCTTTCTTGCTGAATGGAGACGTAATGGAGAATACACAAATCTTAAAGAATATTATTCAGACGTTCCCACAGGGGTTGGAAGCAGATATGACTAGGGATAAACTTTTTATTTTTGAGTAGTTAAATAAACAAAGCTTTTCAATATTACCTTAGAAAACGGTTATCTAGAGCATTAGGAAACAGTTTATTCAAGCGTATAGACATACACTAACTTTGATTATCTGGGTTTAATCGATATTCAAGCAAGCGATAGACATTCCTGATTGGTTTTAGATATTCCTGGTACTGGCATCTTCGCAACCCAAAGCAATTCTTTCGAATGACAAAGTCTAGACGTTTGTTATTATAAGCTCCATTACAATAAATGTCTTTTCTCGGTTACGGGTCTAATAGCCTTTGTTAGCTCTATTAAGTAGCAAAGTTATTGGAAATAGAAGGTCCTAAGCTGTTCGTAATATTTGGATTCGATGAAATTTAGACAAGAGATGAAGTTGAAATATGAATATATTTGCAATAAGTCGGATTGGTGTATTATTTTTAATGTCAGAACTTTGTTCATTTCAATTTAGAGCAATCCAATGTAATAAAATTTCGTTATTCCAAATGTATTTAAAAAAATAAATCAATTTGAAATATGTTATCGATTTGTAGTAAAAGCCCTACTGTAGTCCCTCTAATTAATTTTTCAACCGAAAATCAATTAATCGTAACTCTTTCTCTGACACAGCGCTCAGCGAAATTTTATGGCCCGTAAAAACGTTTTAAATTCTGATACATGCACATTTTAAATTATCGTTGCATAAAACGTACCGGAGCAATAATAACAATATTTATGAGCGTTTTGTTTCAATATGTTCGACTCGGTGAGTTGTAAATTTTTCACCAATACGTAGGTATTGAAGAAGTGTTAATATAATATTTAACGCGTGAGGAAGTTGCTAATTCTCAATTCTCATAAGCCTTATACTTTATACTATACTTTTTCTAATCATAGGAAAAGGTTTGGTATAATATTTGTTATCGTATGCAAACAGATTCTATGACACATGTCGATGGAAACATGGTAAAACGACTATCTGTTTTATATTCGATAATCCACTTAGTTGGAGATGAAAAGACCAACTGAGAAAAATATATCTTCATCATCATCATCATAAGCAGCCCAATCGCGACCACTCCTGAAGAAAGGCCTCCCCTTCCAATTTCTATCTCTGACGGTCTTGTGCAATGTGTTGCCATCCTCGCCCTGCCCTCCGGTGAATGTCATCCATCCACCTCTTTTGGGGTCTCCGTTTGCCCCGTTTGTGTGTTCTTGGTCTCCACTGCATGTCTATTTTTGTCCATCCCTTGTTCGGTTGCCTCGCCACGTGGCCTGCCCATCTCCACTTTGCTTCTGCTATCCATTGGATCACATCTTTCACACCCGTGCGTCGACGTATGTCGTAGGTAGTTGTTTATCTTGTCTATCAGACTAATGCCTACCATTGCGCGTTCTATGCCCCTCTGAGTGACTCTCAGTTTGTTTGCACTTTTTATGGTTAGTGTCATGGCTTCCAGGCCGTACGTCAGTAAAGGGAGTATGCACATGCCACGCACTTTTCTTTTCAATTATATAGGAATATCTGGATTTTTCAGGATAAAGCACAACCTCCCAAATGCTGCCGAGGCAGCCCAGGTCATGCTCACTCTTCTGGTAATTTCAGCCTTTTAGCAAGTTTTCGCAAGCTTGATCTGATGCCCCAGATAGACGTATTCGTCCACTCTTTCTATTTCTTGGCCGTCGATGTTGAGTAGGTTGGTCTCACCTAAACTTATGAATTTGGTTTTTGCGGTGTTCATCACCTCCTGCGATGCTTGCTTCAGTTGCTGTATCATTTCTTTTAGTTCATCGAGTGTGTTGCCGATTAGGACGATGTCGTCGGGAACCTTAGATGGATTCGATATTTACTATCCACATTCACGCCTTTGTTCTCCCATGATAGAGTTTTGAATATATCTTCCATGTCTAGGGTGAAAATATTGGGAGAAATGGTGCCGCCCAGTCTTACGCCTCTTTTTATGCATAATTTGTCCGTGATCATGTCGCTTTCGATCTTTACTTGGAATGTGGCATTCTCGTTGATGTGTTTATGTATCTTGAGTCAATCCGTGCGTTAAATATTGCGCTTCGGTGTATGGAATCAAAGGCTTTGCAGTAGTGGGACGTTGTATTTAGTGCATTTTTCTATAAGTGTGTGAATTGTTTGAAGGTGATCTGTGGTGCTATATCCCTTCCGGAAACCTGCCTGTTCCTCTGGCTGATAGAAATCCATTTTTGATGTTAGCCTGTTTGTTATGATTTTTGTACGGATGTGGAAGCAAGCTGATGGGTCTATAGTTTTCTATTGAGCTTTTATCACCTTTTTTGTGGAGTACGACGACCTGTGCCTTGTTCCACGATTGGGAAATTTGACTTGTCTCAACGCATCTGTTTAAGAGAGACTGTACTGCTTTTAGCGCGTTTTCTCCTCATAGTCTTAACATTTCTGTTGTGATTCCGTCCTCCACAAGCTGTGAGAGTGCAAGTGTTATTTCCGAGATGGTAATTTCTGGTATGTCTTCAGAACCTGCATTCTTTATGTTCATGATTTGTTCGACATCTTGGTTGTGGTGTGGTGCTGAGTAGAGTTCCTTATAGTACTCTTGGATGATTGTTATGATCTTTGTTCTTTCGTGTTGTATGTTTCCATCCTTATCCTTCATTTGGTGGATTCTTATTTTGCCTTTTCGTTGTGACTGCTTAAAGATCTTCATGCTTTTGTTGTTTTCTATGACCTCATTTATTTTTTCGGTGTTGTAAGTATCTTTTTAGGTCTCGTCTTATTTTTTTCGGGATGTTTCAGTTTATTTCGGTGTATTCAGGTGAATCTCGAGGGCTGTCGAGGGCTTTTTGTCCAGCTCCGTCTTGTATGTCTCCTGGTTTTGTTTTAGTTCGACTGGGGTAGGTAGGGGTTATTCTATATGAGTTTACTTCTTTCGGCTTTAAAATTTAAATTGACTGTTGCCCTTACTAGTCGGTGATCGCTATTTGTGTCGAATTTATTAAGTACCGAGACGTCTGTTACTGTGTATTTCTTGTTAGTGAGTATATAGTCGATTTCGTTATTGTTTGCTAAGTTCGGGCTTCGCCACATCCACCTTCTGCTAACGCGTTTCTTGAAGAAGGAGTTCATACAGAATAGATTTTCGCTTTATAGAACGTTGATTAATGTTTCTCCCCGCGAGTTGCGTTCACCTATTCCGAATTATCCGACTTGTGGAATTTGTAAATCTTTTAGGTTGCCTATCTTGGCATTGAAGTCGCCAGTGATAAGAGTGTATTGCTTCTTGTCTAACTTAATTGCTGTTAATTACCCCCATTACCCCTCCCGACGAAACGCCCCTGTCCCCAAGAATCCTAACGGCAGACCCCGGTAGGGGTGCGGGATTTTTTGTTCAGCCGCTCCTCACATGGAGAACAGACGCTGTTTGCAGCCGCCCAATCTGGGTCAGACGCTCCGTAGGAACTTTCTTAGCTTCTCCTTCAGCACTTCGAGACCTTACCGGGTGGGTGGCCCTACCGGTAGCTGTGCTACCGCCGGCATTGATCCCTGGCTGTAGGTTACTGAGCCCTCTCACCAAAAATATATAACCAACAATATCCGAGCCAAGGGGAAAATAGAAGGAGTACAAAAGTCAAATTGAGGGAAAACAGTCAACGTGCTAGAGAGATTGAAACTCGACGAACTGCCTTCAAGAAAGGATGCTCGGTTTGAAACGAAAGAATTTGAAAATTGGCCAAGGTAATCAGACATTGTAGACGACAGAAGATAGAGACTCACTTAAATCCAAATACACATAAAAAATTGACATAACTGAGGAAAAAACTATAAGAAAAGACTGGAGATCTTACAGCTCGAAACATATCGAGGTGTTAGTGAAGACTACTGAATATATGTTTTTGTGCAGTACCATCGATTAAGGGGCAAGCCGCGGTAAAACACAATATATAATATCGAAGAAGTTGTAACATAAACGGAATAATTATTGAGAAAGTCTAGCGACGACCATACTGTAAGCAAACAGCTACCATATAAAGCTTGTGGGCTTTCGCGGCACAGGTTTATTGATAAAGTGTTTTCATTCGGACCTAATAGCCATCGTAAATTGGAATTTCTTCCTGACGTTTCGCTAGCACGCATAGCTAGCATCTTCAGAGGTGCTTCCATGTCCGATTCTGGTAGCAGACTGACAAGTTCCCGACTGTAAGTTGTATTTATGTTTGAGTGGCTGTGGTGGGGGAGGGGCGGGGCTTCGCAGCACGTGGCTAATCTGAACTTCTTCTGTACTCAGTGGGATCTTTCTTGCGTTTTTGAGGATCGGGTTCCAGATAGGTTTTAGTTTTAGTGTTTCTTCTTTCCTGTTGAAGTTCTCCGTATGTTTGTGGATTACTACAGCTTCATGTACAAGACAATTGTGGTATCCGGAAGTCGGTGCAAGAAGCTTGACTTCACCAAAGAGTATTTCGTGATTCCCTTCACTAAGCGTACGTTCCGCAACTGCCGATTTTTCCGATTGTTCTAGTCTGCAGTTTCTTTTATGCTCGTTCATTCTGTTTTCCATGGATCTTTTTGTCGTTCCTATGTAAACCTTACCACATGTGCATGGTATACGATAATAGACTCTAACGCTTGACAGTCGGTTCCTCTTATCCTTGGCTGATCTGATTGATTGCTGTATTTTCCTTGTTGGCTTGAAGATTTTTTTTATATTGTGTTTCTCGAAGACTTTGCCTATCCTGTCTGTAACCCGAGAAATGATAGGCAGATATGCATCAGCCTTAGCCACCACCGGTCGTTCATCCAGGTTTTGTCGTCTGGCAGTTTTGGTTCGCATGGCCCTGTCGATTTCAGATGCATTGTAAACATTTGATAGAAAGGCCTACTTGAGGTGATCCAGTTCTTGTTCGAGATTTTGTGGCTCGCAGATGTTCCAAGCACGTTCTGCTAACGTTGTTATAATTCCACGTTTTTGCCTTGGATGCAGGTACCTGTCTGTGTGTGTAGGTTTTCGGTACACCGTGTGGCTTTGTTCTCCTCCAGATTTCTTTATGCGCATATCTAAGAAGGCGATTTCTTGGTTTTTCTCCTCCATAGTAAATTGTATGCTAGGATGGTTACTGGCTGGTGGTCGAGCCTTTCGTAGAATGTTGGCCGTCTCAATACGGATTTCTTCTGCTTCCACATCAGATAGTGCTCTGATAGCTGCTCCAGTGCTGGCTGTAATCCTCCGACGGCTGTTTCCTCTTTGGTAATAGACTCGTTGATGACCAAATTGGATTTGTCATATACTGGGGAATTTCGGATTTGTTTCTTAGAGAACTTCTCGTATTTTCGAATCTGGGCTTTTTTATCCATGTTTGATTTAGCTCATTATCCATGCTTGAGTATGAGATGGTATCAATTTTGTTCCAATCCTTCGCCTGTATGTTATTGCTGAGCGTCAGATGTAGGTGAAGTAGTTCTCTATCTACTTCAGCCAGATCCTTCCTTGTTTTGTAGATTCGCTCTCGGAGAAATGCCTTTTCAGTTCTGGAGTGGATGCGATGTGCTTGGGTTGTCTTAAAAGAGCGCCTAATCTGCAAGAACGCTGGCACAATTCAATTCAATTCAATAGTCAATTTATTTACAATATTTACATCATAATCTTAAAACTACCTTTACCTACTTATTACTTAAAAGACCAACAAATCTGTTCATAAGCAGGGGTGGTAGTGGCAACCAGGACTTTTCTAGCTCTTTCCTGAGGCTTTTTGTGCCCCTTATAGGCTAATTCCAGTTCCAACTTAAAAGCGGTTATGTCAAATTATAATCATGTATGTCATTCCGTAGTTATCGTGATTTGTTGAAGGGAAAACCAGTTATAAAAACCCTTCTTCTCGTTTATGTGAAAATTATCGTCGGTCGCGTAGTGCATGTATCAGGACACCAGGAGAGCATTTGAGGTTGAGCGGGCTGGCCCGGTTTAATTTCTGTGCGTGTTTGCTGATATCTGTGTGTCGGTTGCTCAAGAATGTGCGAAGTTAGTTTTCGCACATCCTTGCGCTATTTTACCGTTTGGCTCTGAGTTGTTTTGCATTTTCTGCTATCCTGGTCGTGTTGTCTGGTAGTAGATTGGCAGTCGGTGGTGTATAGGCCGATGCGTTACTGGGTTTTGGGGGTCGTGTCTGAGGGTGGCTAGGCCTCTGGTCAGTGCAGGTCCGTGGATGGTTTTAGCGAAGAATTTCATGGACACCTCGTTGAAGTACTCTAGAATGGTGTCGATTTCAGCGAGTTTATGTACTTCAACTGTACGGGTGTCCATGGGGAGTGAAAGTGCTGTCTTGAGTATCCTGTTTTGGTATCGTTGCTGTATGAGTTTTTGAGAGTAGCTGATATAGTTCCATGCGGGGGCAGCGTAGAGTAAGGTATAATGGTTTTGTAAATATGTATGCGGTTTCTGGGACTGAGGTATGAATTTGGTTTCAGATTGGTGCCAGAAGTCGTTCAGCCCCATACGCCTTGCGTAAGGTGTTTGTCACCTGGGAGTGGCCATAGAGGCCTTTGTCAAGGATCACCCCCAGGTATTTCGCTGTTGTTTTGTTTTGTATTTCTACGTTGTTGATAGTTAAGGGTGGTTCAATTGTAATGTTTGTCCGTTTTCTGGTTAGTGTTAGAAGTTCAGTTTTTGAAGAGTTCAGACTAATTTTCCAGTCTTGTAGGTAGGGGATTATTTGGCTAAGATGGTCCACCAGAGCTTTTCTCGCGTCTTCTGCGAAAAAGGCACTGGTGTAGATAGCCGTGTCGTCTGCGTACATCATTATGTCAGTGTTGTAAGTTTTCGGTATGTCTGCAATGTATAAGTTGAATAGAGTTGGGGATAGTACCGTGCCTTGAGGTACTCCCGCTCTAATTGTCTTAGTTTCTGAGTGTGCAGATTCTGTTTTGATTTTGAAGGTCCTGTCGCTAAGGTATGACACAATGAGCGATGTAAAGTGTAGTGGAAAATTGTGTTTGTACATTAATTTGTGGATAAGGCCCTTGTGCCACACCTTATCAAAGGCCTTCTCGATGTCTAGTAGTAGCAGGAAGGTGCTTTCATGGTTATTGAAGGAGATTGAGGCATCTTGAGCCACCTTCGCTACTGCTAGGGTCGTGTTCTGTTGTTGTCGAAACCCGAACTGCTGCGGTGGGAGGCAGTTTAGGGTGTCGATTGTCCGGGTAAGTCTGTCCAGAAGTATTCGCTCAGCAACTTTCCCCAGTGAGTTTAGTAAGGATATGGGTCTGTACGATTGTGGTAGAGTAAGGTCTTTTCCTGGTTTTGGAAAAACTATTATGTCAGCTTGTTTCCATGCTAATGGGAAATGCTGTAGCGTTATCACTGCGTTGATTATGTGTACAAGCTGCATAATAGTCTTCCTTGGTAAGTGTTTTATTAGAGTGTTTCCAATAGTGTCGGGTCCTCGGCTCTTTTTGTTAGGTAGTTTTCTGATTTTTGTTTTAAATTCTTGTGGTGTTACCAGAATCCTTTGTAGCACTGTAGGTGGAATTGGATACTTTTGCCTGGCAAAGGCGTCCGCCGTGTTCGTTATGTGATTGTGTGTATTTGTTGTGTTCGGTGTTTCGCTGAAAACGGTCCCAAAGTAGTCAGCGAAAATTTCTGCTTTGTCGGTTTCCTTGTAATAGCTAACACCATTGACGACCAGGCTTGCCTTCTGTGTTCCTGGTCGCCTAAGGCTCTTTGCTAGCTTCCACATGGAGTTATCTTGGCGTTCTAGAGAGGAAACATACTTCATCCAGGACTGGTTCCTATGATTCCGTATGTCCCTCTCTATTTCTTTGTTTAGGTCCTTGAGTATTTGTCTGTCAATTTCGTTGGGGCGCCTTTGTCATGCTCTTTTCACCCTGTTTCTAAGAACGCTGGCACGATGTTAGTGTCAGTGGCACCTCTCGACTTGATATCAAGTACATTCCCCAATGACATACCTACCGTAGATTCGTAGATACCCAAAGGTCGTCTAAAAACATAAAAATTACAATAAAAAAATGTATACAAAAAAGAAAGGAGGATGGAGCAGAATGCCGCCCTCTGGGAACGACACTGGCTATATTTAAGTAAGCAGGTAATTTCCCAACCTTTTTAAAAAAAAGCCAGGGTGGTTCCAATTTTCAAGGGAGGAGAGAAAGAGTTACCCTCTAACTACCGACCAATATCATCGCTGCCTACGCTAAGCAAGATAGTTGAAAAGCTCATTAAGGAGCGGATGGTGATTTTCCTAGAGCAGAATTGGCTATTATCTTGCAATCAGTTTGGATTCAAATCTTCGAAAAATACGAGTGATGCCATTTTCAATGTCCTGGAGCAGGTATACCTCAGACTCAATGATGGTGAGAAGGATGCAGCGGTATTTTGTGACTTGACAAAGACTTTTGACTGCGTCAGTCAGGAGATACTGTTGCGCAAGCTCGAACGAATGGTTTTAGGGGTGTTGTCCTGAGGTGGTTTGATTCTTTGTCACAGAGAAATCAGAGTGTTATCTCTCGGAATAGCGTTTTCGGTAGCTTAAGTGTTAGCGCCGGCGTTCCGCAAGGGTCTCTTTTGGGGCCATTGTTGTTTTTACTATGTGTTAATGAACTTCCTGCAGTTGTAAATAGTGGTCTATGCACTTCCTTTGCTGACGATACCACAATAGTTTGGCATCATAAAGACACTGTCATGCTGACTGCTATGGTGAACGATGACTTAGCAAGAATCAAAATGTGGTGTGACTCCAATCGTCGTGTCATTTAATATTCAAAAGGCATCCATCATGAAATTTAAGTGTAATCTTGGTAATGTTTTTTTGGATGATTCAAATATCTTGGCCTGATTGTTGATGATCAGCTAAGGTTTGACAAACACACTGAGCATGTATGTAAAAAAATATCATCAGCATGCTTTGATGTTAGAACTGTCAAGGCTGAGCTGGGTAAATCGGTTGCTAGACGGGTGTATTTTTCTTTAATCAAGTCACATCTTAGTTATGGCATTTGCTTCTGGGGTTCTTGCTCATTAACATTGTTTAACATCATATTTGTTCTCCAGAAGCGTGGTATAAGGTGGTTATGTGGTCTTAGTCCACGGAACTCTTGCCGGCTATTCTTTATAGGCAGACGTATTTTAACCTTGCCTTATATCTTGATTTTGGAAACGGTGTGTAAATGTAGGTAAATGTAAATGTAAATTTATTCAAATTCCTTCAAAGTGTACAATTTTGTTTCCTAACCTTAATCTATCCTTAATCAAATCTCAAGAATTATAATTTCAACATTGTTATAAATTACAGGAATCCGAATAAATAGGTGAGTGCTACTAAGGCAGTTTACCTACCAGCGCGCAGCACATTTACCATATATTCATAATTCAAAACATTTATTTAGACATGGGTTAAATCTAGTTCTAAATCTAAACCTATATAATTTTTGAGTACCTACTATATTATTGTGCTTAACTAAGTATTCTACAAATATGCCACTCAGAAAGTGTGGAGATTACCACACAATGAAAAAAAATAATAAAAATAAAAAATAAATAAAGTAATCAAAAATGGGAGAACATTGGTTTATTTCAGTTGAGATTTTTAAGGAAAAGCGTCGCTTAATGTTGCATAATGCAACGATAATAGAAAAAATTTGCATTTCTTCTTAAACCTGAATTTGTGGTCTATCAGATTTTTTATATTTAAAGGTATAAGGTTGAATATTTTTGGAGCCATGAACGTAATACACTTCTGTGAGATGCGTTTACTTTTCCTGGGGATTTCGACAGTTTCTTGGGAAAGTTGTCTGGTGTTATAGAAGTTCATATTTAGAGGTCTAATAATGTCGCGATTCTTGTTAATATACAGTAAGGCTTTATATGCATACATTTGCCTCAGACGAAAAACGATAAATTCTTCAAAAAGTAATTCTGTTGGGTATAGGAGGCTTTTTTTTAGGATAGTTTTAATGCAGCTTCTTTGCGTTACTTCCAAGCAGTTTAGTGATGTTTTGTAACTGCTTCCCCAAGCTATTACGCCATACTGCATGGTCGATTCGAAAATTGCGTGATAAACAGTCTTTAGGTTGTATTTACTTAGAAAACTTCGCAGTTTCCTAATAACAAACACTATTTTTCTTAATTTTTTTGCTTGTTTTTCAGCATGTATTTTAAATTGGAGTTGGTTATCTAGTATAATTCCCAAATATTTAATTGTTTCGACAACTTCGATGGATGTAGAACATTGACAAGCGTTTTGATCCGAGCAAGCGTGAAGGTTTATTTTTTGAAAGTTGGGTTCTGTACGCTCGTCAATAAAAAATGGTAAAAATTTTGTTTTGTCCCAATTAATAGTTAAAAGATTTAAATCTTGCCAGTTTTTGACCACCTTCAAAGACATCTCAGACTTTTTCTTGATGTTGTTCCACGACTCGCCTCCAATAAGTATAACTGTGTCATCAGCAAAGGATATACAGTCCAAGGTCTGGTCATGACTAAGAAGGTCATTTATGTAGATAAGGAAGAGTACAGGGCCGAGGACCGTTCCTTGAGGGACTCCAAAATTAACAGATTTACCTGTACTAGTTGATTTTCCAATTGTAACCTTTTGAGTTCTGTTACAAAGATAGCTTTTTAGAAGTTGAAGCACTACACCACGGAACCCTAAAATTTCCAGTTTTTTCAGCAACAATGAGTGGTCCACAGTGTCAAAAGCTTTTTTAAGATCCAAGAAAATACCTGCTATTGGTCTGGAGTTATCTAGTTCAGAATATATAGTTTTTGTAATTGCCGCCAAAGCATCTTCTGTACTTAGGTTTTCTCGAAAGCCGAACTGTTTTTTATTTAGAACTTTATGATTCTGCAGCCATTCTGTAATCCTATGTTTTAGAAGCTTCTCGAAGATTTTAGCAAAAACAGATAACAATGATATAGGACGATAGTTTGTACAAAGTTCTTTGTTTCCATTTTTAAATATAGGTTTTATGTTGGCTTCTTTCAAATGACTGGGACACACCCCTGTTACGAAAGATAAATTAAAAATATGCAGTAAGGGCTTCGTGATGCAGGGAGCAATCTGCTTTACAAGGTATGGTGTTATTCCGTCAAGGCCCGGTGCCTTGTTATTATTTAGTGTTAGAAGTATTGTGAGTACTTCTGCTTCTGTAACCGGAGAAAGGAAAAAAGATTTTTTTATTCTGCATTTAAAGCTAAGGTGCTTTAAGTAGCTATTTTGATTTGGAACGGTTATTTGATTGGCTAAGTTTTCCCCCACGTTTGCGAAAAAGTCGTTGAATTGTTCCGCTTTCTCCGAGTCACTGTTCAGTATTTGTCCTGCATCGTTCCTCATCCGTCCGATTTCATGGCCTGAAGACTGCATATTCAATGCATTCCTAACCGTCCCCCAAAACTTCCGAGGATTTCGTTTATTTTCTTCAAAAGCGGATAGATAATAATTATTTTTTGCTTTTTGAATTAGAGAATGAATCTTATTCCTATGGTTTCTATATTGAATTTTTAATACCTCATTATTTGGATCTTGTTTAACGCGCCTAAAAAGTTCATCACGTGTATTTATTGATTTTGTAAGGGCTTTGGTAATCCATGGTGTTCTTTTTATAGTTTTCCTCTGTTTTTTGGTAACTGTACTAGAACTTCTGTGTTTCGAGGGATTTTATAAAAATGCCCATACTTATGTCAGGGTTCGATTCAAGCGTTACTTTTGTCCAAGGTTCAGCGGCAAGCAAGTTTTTTAGTTGATCATAGTTCGTATTCTGGCCACATAAATTTGATTCATTTGATTTTCTCGGAGCATTCAAAGGAATAGACAGTGCTACAGCATGGTGATCGGTTATTTGAGTTTTTATTATGTATGTACAAAAATTGCATAAGTTTTGTGATTTATCAATGAGAATGTGGTCTAAGCAACTTTTTTGTGTATTACGTTCACGTGTGTATTGATTAATAAGCGAAATGAATCCGCATTCGTGAATTATATTTAAGTAGTCTTCAATTTTTCCTTTTCTGTCAGTTTTCAGTAAGTCAATATTTATGTCCCCTAAGAAGATACCTAGATTAGAAGTTTGTGTAAATCTTAAAAACTCTGGAAGATTCAATAAAAAGGTATCCAAATCCTGGCTAGGCGGACGGTATAGGCAGTTTAGAGATATTGTATAGCTTGCAGTCAGTTTAATGTTAAATTTTAGGACGTTTAATCCCGCAATTTTCTGCTCCTCGACGTCCGCCTGCCATTTGGATTTGACAAGGACAACTGTCCCGTCATTCTGATTAAAAGAACCATTGTTGTAGAAGATATCATAGTCTCTTATCTTATAGTATTCCACAAAATCTACTTTCCAAGTTTCAGTGAATACAATTACATCAAAAGCATAATTTGTCATTTGTAGTTGAACTAAAAAGGTGTCAAAATTTTTATTTATGCTAGTAATATTTTGTGTAAGGACTGTAAAATTTCTTATGTTTTTTGTTGTGTTATAAAACTGACCGATGTTCTCGCATATTACCGTTTCAACCTTTAATTCTTTTTCAATGGTATCGCCTATATGGAGAATATCCATTTTTCCCTAAATTATTTAAAACTTGATTATTAAATGAAAATATGTTCAATGTTCGGATGTCACCCAAAATTCAATAAAATGCAGCAAACGTGCACGAGAAGGTTATAACACCACAGTAACAAATGATTAAAATATAAAATAATATAAAAAATGTAAAACGACAATAATACACTAACACAATTTAAAAAATATATCTAGATTACAATAATTTTAAAGTTAGCAACAAAAACATAGGAATTTTATTTTTTTTTGGTTTACAAGTTTTTTTTGTTGCTGCTGATAATTACCGTTGTTGCTGCTGGTTGAACCTGATCTAGTTGTTCTTCCTTTCGGTGTTTGCAATGCGGAGTTCTGATTTTTAGTATGTCTTACTTTAGGTTTTGTTTCTTTTACTTCTGGTTTTCTTTCCTTATTTTTCAATGTAATTTTATCTTCTCTATACTTTCCCTGCTCAGTAACTAGGTCTTGCGAATCCTCTTCGCTTTCACAGCTGTCTTCAGAACTTTTATTTCTGATTGTTGGAGTAGGAGGGACACTGTTGTTGACAAACAGTGACTCCTTATCCACAATCGGTTCCAGAAATGTTTGCCTGTCTATCTCCTTCAGCGTTTCCACGGTATATTCATCATTGTTTATGATCAGCTTATTTCTTATAATTTTGGGTGCAAACTGTTTTTCTTTTGCAATCTTGAAAAATTCGTAAAGTATTTTATTTTCTGCCCTTTTTTGTTGAGTTAGGTCAAGTGCCACGCTGATACCAGTTCCTTTTAAGTTCTTTACGTTTTTAAAAATCTCTCGGACGGTTAGCTCTCTTGTGAATTTAATTAATATCGGTCTTATTTCATTTAGTCTTTTCTCTCCGATTCTATAAAAATTATCTATATCATTAATAGTTTTATTGAGTTTCAGTTTAGTGTTTAGAAGGTCAAGCACGATTCTTTCTATAGATTCATTTTCGGTTTCAGCGATTTTGAACACTAAAATGTTTTTCTTCTTAAGTAGCTCTTCTTGGAATAAAAGTTTTTCTTCCAGTTTTGTATTTTCATTTTTCAGTACTTCCACAGATTCCTTTAAAATATCAACTTCTTCCTTGTAATTTGTAAGATCGTGCTTTATTTCCTCGACGTTTTGGCTCGTTTTTTGAAGAAGTTCAAATATCTGTTCATCGAACCAAAAATTAACTGCCGTTGGTAGTATTTCAATAGTTTTCGCAATATATTATCTATATTTTCAATGTAAGAACTAAAAATCTAGGTAGGTTTAAAATTTTCTGGTTTTCTGTACCCCCCCCCCCCCCGTATATGCGCCCTTGCTTTGAACGCAGGTATGTAAAAACCAATATTTTGTGACCGTTACACTTCCTATGACCCACTATGGAGTATTTGATACTGGAAATTCTAGTATTTTTATTTATGATCTTTAGAATGTCCTGAAAGTTTATCATATTATACCTAACCTAAAAAAGTTGAAGTTTAAGGTTAGGGACCCTTTTTATTTTTGTTTGTTGTTTTTAGGATGAAATGGGACATGCCGTCTAAATATAAGAGGCATTTGAGAAGTCGCAAATATCGCGATTTCTCTGAGGAAATCTTGAGAGAGGCTTCAGAAGATATTCAAATTAATGATTTGACGTATCGCGCAGGCGCCGATAAGTATGAAATGGAAAAAAAAAATTATAAAAACAACATGAGGATTCCGGGAGGTCAAACAAGCCTCTCCGAAGCAGAAGAAAACATTCTTGTGCAAGCGATAAAAACTGCGAGTGAATGGGGATTTCCACTGGAGAAAAAAGACATTAAAGATTTGGTACACGGCAGAGGCAAGGTAAAAACAAAAAAAAATCGCGACGCCAGGCCAGGCGACTCATGTTATTATGGGTTTATTGCAAGGCACATCAATTTGAGCATACGTTTGTCGGAAAATATCAAAAGAAGCAGGGCCGCTGTATTTATAGAAATGTTGAATGTATATTTTGACAATTTGTCCACCTCATTGAAGGATGTTCCAGCCGAAAACATTCTCAATTATGACGAAAGTGGCGTTACAGACGACCCAGGCCAAAATAAAGTAGTGGTCCAAAAAAAATCTAAGCATGTTGAACGAGTAATGGACTTTTCGAAAAGCAATACTTCGGTAATGTTCTGTGTGAGCGGTTCTGGCCACACTTTACCCCCGTATATCGTATATAAAGCAGACCATATATGGAGCACCTGGGCTAAAAGAGTGCCACCAAATGCTCGCTACAATCGCAGTAAATCAGGGTGGTTTGACATGGCACTGTTTGAAGATTGGTTTTTCCCGACAGCTTTACCCTACCTTAAAAAATTGAATGTGCCTAAAGTACTATTGGGAGATAACCTTGCAAGCCACATTTCTCTCAAAGTTTTGGAGGAATGTCAAAATAACAAAGTTCGATTCATCCTACTACCACCTAATAGTACCCACCAAACTCAACCCCTTGACGGGAGCTGCTTTCGCCCAATTAAAGGTGCTTGGCGGAAACTTTCAAAATTGTGGAAGAAAACCAATCGTGGTCCTTTAAGAAAATATATGTTTCCCAGTTTATTGCACCAGACTCTTGAAAAAGTTGGCGCAAACTAACTAGACAATATTTAATCAGGATTCAGAGCTAGATAATTGATTCCCCTTGATCGTGAAGCTTTCTTAAATAGGATACCAAAGCAAATTCGACCTCCAATTGATAATGCCGCTGAACAATGCATCTTTGAAATTTTGAAAAGTTTACTTCATGTTACTCGATTTGACAACAATAAAGAAAAATCTGCTAGTGGTTCTTCTAAATTAACAACGAGAAAAAAGAGATTGGATGTGGCAGCGGGGCAAAGCGTATTTTTTGAGCAAGTTAAAAAAACCAAGGAGGACAAAGGGAAAAAAATTGATGCAGAAAAAACACAAAAACGTAAAAAAAAAGACCTTATATGATCTATCTGACAGTGACTCTGAAGCCTCTCCTATAGCCTCTGAAGAAGATGATCAGTCGCAAGCAAAAAAGATGAAAAATTCTGAATTAAAGTTTTTTGAAAATGACGGGATTACAGAGGAAGAATAAGAAGAGATAAACGAAGCCAATGAGACTAGCTACAGTGATCTAGAAATAGATGACTCCATAGTAGTTCGGCTCAAGACAGCCAAAGGACGGAGTCAACGATTTATAGGACAAATTATTGGAAAAGATTCCTATCTGAAACCAAATACAAAAATCAGAAATGCATATCTCTTCCCCAACATTGTGGACGAAGGAGATATAGAGCCTCATGAGTTTGTAGCAAAACTGCCACTTCCACAAAGACTGAGGAGAGGAGGAATAATATTTAACGAAAGTGCTATGAACGAATTCATTAACAATTATTAATATTTTATTTTGTTCGTTTGTTTTCTTTAGTTTCTGTTTTAAAATACCCCCTACAAATTATGGGTTGGTTAATTATGAATTGTTATTAAGAATGACTCTTTTATTTGTTCGTTGTCAATAAAATGCTACTTACCTTTTTTTTCCTTTATAAAATAGTTGTTCAAATAAATATTTTTAAAAGCATTTATTTGTCCTAATTCACCTTGAAGAAGCGTTACTTTAATAAAAACATGAAAATTAATACTGTGTCCCAAGTGTTCCAAATTGACGGGCTACTTGGGACAGCATGTTTTTTTTTTTTTTTTCAAACTTGGTCGATTTTTTTATACCGAATTGCATCAAAAGTGATAACCCTAAGTGTTTGGCATGACATTGCATATTTAAAATTGATAAAAACTTTATCGATTTTCAGCTATGGTAAATTGAATTTCAAAATCGTCCCAAGTCACCCAATTCTACGGTAGTTGAGCTTTTCCGGACATGTTTCACTGGTAGTTACTTCCTGTGGAATGGCGATTTCTACGAGCAAATGGATGGTGTAGCTATGGAAAGTCCGCTCAGCCCGGTCATAGCCAATTTCTTTATGGAAGATTACGAGAGGAAATTTATCGAATCTTTTGACAACAAACCAACGGCATGGCTTCGATACGTAGATGATACTTTTGTGGTTTGGAGTGTGAAGAGAAGCTTAACCAGTTCCTGGGTCACCTGAACGCGCAACATCATAGCATACAATTTACCATGGAAATGGAGAAAAACCAAGAAATCGCCTTCTAAGATGTGCTCATGAAGAAATCTGGAGGAAAACTAAGCCACACGGAGTACCGAAAACCTACACACACAGACAAGTACCTGCATGTACTCTCAAACCACCATTCAGGGCAAAAACGTGGAATCATAAAAACGTAGACAGAACGTGCTCGGAACATCTGCGAGCCACAAAATCTCGAGCAAAAACTGAATATCACCTCAATCTTCAAGCTAGTGAGGAAAATACAGCAATCAATCAGATCAGCCAAGGATAAGAGGAACCCACTGTCAAGCGCTGGAGTCTATCGTATACCATGCACATGTGGTAAGGTAAACATAGGAACGACAAAAAGATCCAGGATGAGCGAGCACAAAAGAAACTGCAGACTAGGACAATCGGAAAAATCGGCAGTTGCGGAACATGCGCTTAGTGAAAGGAATTACGATATACTCTTTGGTGAGGTCAAGCTTCTTGCACCGACTTCTGGATACCACAGTCGTCTTGTACGTGAAGCTATAGAAATCTACAAACATACGGAGAACTTCAACAGGAGAGAAGAAACACTGAAACTTAATCAAATCTGGAACCCGATCCTTAAAAACGCAAGAAAGATCCCATTGAGCACAGAGGAAGTTCAGATAAGCCAAGTGCTACGAAGTCCGGCGCCTCCCCCACCACAGCCACTCACACATAAATACAACTTACGGTCGGGAACGCGTCAGTCTGCTACCAGAATCGCACATGGAAGCACCTCTGAAGATGCTAGCCACGCGTGCTAGCGAAACGTTAGGAAGAAATTCCAACTTACGACGGCCATTAAGCCCGAATGAAAACACTTTATCACCTACCATATAGTCACCTAGAGACTATGACAAGAAATCATGCTGGCAATAGATTGAACAGAACTAAGACTACCGTTGAGTCTAAAAAACTGCAAATTTCCTAAAGAAGCTCCAATAACAACGAAACGTAGAAGACGGAAATAGGGATCCTTCTAACATGACTGTACATCGCTGGTGTAAGGAAGCTAATCTCATGATCAACGCATCAACGACCGCAATAGTACCTTTCACTAGACGAATGAGCAGGGGTGAATACAACCTAAGTATCTTCAGGGAAAGTCATATAATAATTGACGAAGTGAAATACCTCGGTCTAATCCTGGACGCCAAGTTGACATGAAACTCACATCTAGAGAGAAACCTCAACAAAGCAAAAATGTGTCTAGTTAGATGCAGAAGTCTTGGGAAAAACGTAGGGTCTGAGACCAAGGATGATGCTAAGGCTGTACGCCAAGGTTATTAGACCCATAGTTGTATACGGAGCTGCAATACGGTGGACAAAGCACAACAAATAACCACGGTCAATAAACTGTACTGCCTTCAGAGACTGGCATGTCTGTCTACCACCAGGGCTATGAGAAGCGCATCCACTGCCGCGCTGGAACTGCTGGAAGCAATTCTAAGGCTAGCTCCTCTCAATGTTCACATTAAAATAGCAGCCATAGTTAACGCCCATCGGATGCGGGCTACCGGGCATGGAAAGAAATACCAGGCAAATACGACAACACAAAGGTTATCGACTTGATGGACGATAACATAGTGGAAATGCGAACGGACATAAGTTTGAAAACCCATTCACAGTCATACGCCGTCCAAGCATATGGCAGGAAGGAACACCTCATATAATAAGAAAGGGCCTGGTCTGGTACACAGACGGTTTCAAAACAGCGGATGGAGCTGGCGCTGGCGTATATGGAGAAAGACCAAGATGAAAACAAAGCATCCCTTTGGGGCTTAACGGCACAGTTTACAAGGCAGAAATTCATTGAAATCAAGCGAGCGCACAGGAGATTCTGAGGCTGGGTTATAACAACCAGGACATAAGCATTCTCCGAGACAGTCAGGCTGCTCTAAAAGCTCTGAGCTCGCATCTATTTTCTTCGAAAATAACGATGGAATGCCTACATGACCTGGAAGCTCTGTCGTCAAGGAATAACAGGATAAAGCCCCTGTGGGTTCCTGGGCATTCGGGGATAGAAGGCAACGAAAAGGCTGACCAACTGTTCAGAGCGGGCACAGCTGTACCCTACACGAGACCAGAACCAGCATTTGGCATATCGAAGCAGGTTACCTATAAAGACGGTAATAATTATTAAAAGGTGGTCGACCAATCAACACCTCGACTATTGGCGGTCCACACCTGGAGCAAGACACGCGAATGGGATAATTGGCAACCTTTCAAAGATGCTAACAGCTGAAGTACTATTACTAACGCATACTCTGATAAGACGGGTGATAGGACTACTAACAGGAAACTGCCATCTAGTAACGCTCATGCAGAAAATGAGAGTCTACAATGGCCCAACGACATGTAGACTGTGTGGTGAAGAGGAGTAAACCGCCTTACACATAATATACAACTGTGAAGCACTGGTTCGCAGAAGACAAAATTTGGAGGAATACAACACGGCGAGAGACTCCTGCATGAGAAACATGCCAGAAGGCTGCTAGATCTCATCAAAGGAACAGAAGTTGCTTAAGCAAGACGACAAGATAATAAGCCTTAAGGCTGCATGCAAATCGAGACACGAGCACGCCTGACCCTGCCTTAAACCAACCAAGCAACGTAACTAAATAAATGTCAGTAGGAACCTTAACCTATGGTAGAAAGCAGAAAGATGTCATTGAAAACTATAGATCCAATACAGTCTATTCTCATCCTTTTGGATTAAAAAAAACATCCTCATTTCCGCCAATACCTTCATGTCAACTATTCCATTAACGAGAAAGGAGCTCCCGAAACATTCCAGCAATCTGGCCAAAGTTCTCGAGCCTTTCTCTATAAAGATGTCATAATAATCTGAGAGATAATGTTCGGATACGCCAAAAAAAGGCACCATACTCGACTGAAGAGGAAGAACTTGGTAGTTAGATTACATCATATAATTGGTCAATGCTTTCCCATTGTTTGCGAAAAAAAAAATCGATGAATAGGATGACCACCATTAGTATTAAAAAAATGAATCAAAGTCCAAAATCTAATCTTGTCAAAGATAAGCTCGTTTTAGTCGTCACGTTAGTATCGGAGGGAAAATATAGTCAGTGAAGCGCACAAAGCAAACCACCAAGTCGGCTTCCCTTATCGGTTTAATTGGTGCCCACGGGAGCGGTTAGTTTGAGATACAGTCAGGGCCGAAGGGCATTACGTTGAAAATCCAGAGCTTGATTTAGTGCCTTTACGATTCAACGAACATACACCCACTTACCTTGATTTGACTACATGCAAAAGTGGAGCATGTTATCATCGTTATCACAGATCGGTGAGAAAAAGTTTGAGGAAATAAATCTTTTCACGTCAACGGAAAAATTAAATATTAATGAATTTTTCACCTGAAATAAATATGTTAAAAACATACGAGGTTTAAATTCCGCATAGTAAATCCCTCACCAGGGGCGTATTGTTATCGTGACAAGATAAATTGATGAAGCAGATCAATAAGCGGAGCCCATAAATAAAAATATGAATTTTCAGGCTGAAAACTGAAAGCAAACAATAGCGATAAGCACCCTATTATTTAGCCGGCGACGAGGGATGCATTGTCGTCAATTACATAGACTGACTTAAACATATTAAGTATATCCTAAACAATATTAATAAAATTCTGAAATGGTCGGATAGCAATGTTGTTGACACAGAACGTTTTATCTTGTCGCATGCAGAATCGGACACTGATTCGCTTGAAATGAATAACACGTATATACCTGGGATTGACACGGTAATAGTGTTCATTATTCGCATGATAGAACATGGCAAGTGAATTGAATTAGGTGTCTATTTAGGGTGAAATAATAATATTGTTCATTTATAGAGACAGACTTTATGAGACCTAGGTACAATAATAGCTGTGTAAACTCAATTAGTAATTGGCATTTTTTTAAAGCTCACAAAGGTAAGAAATTCCAAGAATTATTTAATTTAAAAAAAAAAACAGATTTAGGAGATTCTGAGAAGGGCGGCATTTATTTGATTCTCCCGACAATAAAATTTAATGAAAATGTCCCTTCGCAATTAATCACCTCAAGAAGTTTAAATAATTTATTAAAAGATATCCACCCCCTCAAAGAAAGCTATTCTCATTTTGGTTAATAGAAATCCTCTCCTTGCGGAGCGTCACAAAAAAAAGTCCCACTGCGGATTTGTTTTATTAAAGTCCTCCTAAAGGAAGATAAAACCTAGATAATTCTTTGGGACTGTCAGGCAAGATAAATATGTTTTCGAAAAGGACTTTTTAAAGTCCTGTTTTGGTTTTGGCGTGATTAATGGTATTAAATTTTTGGCTACAATAAGAATACTCACACAAAACATGCAATACAATTTGCTTCGAAGCATCCTCCCCTATGCCATTACTTGCTGTGCACTGGTAAATTCCTGCATGATGTCTATCGACTCTATCCAGAGACAAGACGGACGTGATTATTGTCTGATCTCCGCCAGGCAACAAGTTGTTTTTCCTTGACCATGTTATTTTCGGCACTGGGTTGCCGCCTGCTCTACATTCCAAGACGACGGATGAACCTTTTTTTACTTCTACTCGGCCGTTGGATGAAGTGTAGGTTATTTGAGGAGGAACTGGAACAAAAAGCGATAAAGTATTGGCTTTTGTTCTGCTCAACGTCTTCGATAGTTGAAAATTGATACTTTTTGGAACGAGAAGTGTATTTAATATATATAGGCAACAGCAATAACATTGTAACTTGCCAAAATATATATATATTTAATTTTTCCCTGATTTTATTAGACTTTGTTCACATGTTTCCTTTATAAAATTCAACAATAATTACAGTAGTTGCAGATCCTGTAAATTTTCTAATCTTTATTTTTTAAATTCTATTTTCACAATTTTATTTCTTGTAACGACTAATGATTTTCCTCGGTTTTAATAAATTTTTTATTTCCATTTTCCAATAATAAATTTTCATGTAAACCAATCAAATATTCTTCTACAGCAGTGCGGAAAAATCAATTTTCCGCACCGATACCCGTGCGGAAAATTAGTTTTGCCGCACTATCGGTGCGGATTTTTTTTTCCGCCCGGCTGTTGAAAAAAAAATAAAAAATCTATAAGTTATGTCGTTATAGTTATTTCCTCACGCCTGTAAAAAAACTATTGTAATAGTTATTTATGCAACAAGTGTGAAAAGTGAACCTTTCTTCACGAATGTGAATTTTGACGCACGAGCCGAAGACGAGTGTGACAATCACATGAGTGAAAAAATATGCTTTACGCACGTATTGCATAAAAAAAAAATTCTACTACCATTCAAATATGGGTAAAAAAATAAATTTAGACAAATACTTCACACACTAGTGGATAAAGTATTTTGACTTTACGTACTAGTGCGTGAAGTAATTTACACGAAAAACACTAAATTGACAGTGTCTAAATCTGTCATTGACATTACATTACGCACTAGTGTGTCAAGTGAACTATTTTACGCACTAGTGCGTGAAGTGTAATTTTACGTCTTCTGAATAGTGCGTAAAGTGAGTACTTTACGCACGATAGTAGAAAATAGTTATTATCCTAACAAGTGCAGAAAGTTATACTTTCCCGCACGCGACTGCCGTTGACCCGAACGACGCATAGCGGAGTTCGGGCAAGCAGTCAAGGGCGGGAAAGATACTTTATGCATGAGGTAGGATCAAAATTTTTTCTACGACCATAGCAAAATAGGGCACAAAGAAAATATGCGGTTTTTTCATTAAACATATATTGCACACATTTAAATAATCCACATTTATTTATTATCATAGATTGTGATTGTGAAAGAGCAATTGGATGCATTTTGTGAATTAATCGCCGACGACAATTACTTATGTAGGTACTGATTCTTCAATAAACTGGTAATATTACTACTGTTGGGATGAGTGTTCGACGCCATTGCCAAGTCATCGGTTACAGGTGAAGTGGAGACGAGGTTTCTGATCTCAGCTCTGGTGTCTTCTGCAATTTGCAAAGCACTTCTTGACAATGGATATTTTGCGTCAATTGTCAGAATGCTTTTATGTATAAAGTTGTAATGGGGATTGGGATTATCTTCTACGTTCTATATAGTGTTTCTTCTATTGAACTCTCTTCTGAATGTCTGAATTGCCAAGAAAACTGATATGCAGGATGTACCAATTAAGAAATTTATTGAGTAAAAGTGATTACAAAATTTAAAATAATGTGACAACTTAACAAAAGTTTGACACACACTGCCATTCACATTAAAAAATCTGTACAAAAAATGACTGGTAAAAAACAGGTAATGATGGTAGTTTTGTTACAAAGTTACTTTCCCGCACCGAATGCGGGAAAGTAACTTTCCCACACTCAGAGCGGGAAAGTGACACTTTCTGAATTAAAATAAGTGCGGGAAAGTGGGCAAAATCGCACGGTCGTAGAAAAAATATTTTTACTACGAGCGTGCATTTTTTATTACTTTCCCGCACGCATCTTAGTTCCGAAAATGTCACTTTCCCGCACTAGTGCGCGATTTTGTTTTTCCCGCCCTAGTGCGGGAAAATTCTATTCCCGCACTAGTGCGGGAAAGTGGCGTTCAGAGAAAGTGTCAGTTTTGTTAATTAATCAAACATTTTATCTATTTTGTCTGCCTACATTTTTGCTAGATATACTAATTTATGCGCTCATAAACTATTTTAAATATTCCTATTTTCTATTTTAATCCATATTATTCTAATTTGTGAATATTTCAAAAATGTTATGATTTTTTTTGACATTGTTTGACTTTTTGGTTCCTTTGAGGCGGGGCAGTTCTTTTAGCTCAGAAATTTTGTTTATTGTAACATCAAATCGATTTAATACATAATTTTTTTCAATCATTCTTGAAAGTAAACGTAAAAATATAAAAATAAGTAATTTTGTAATTAAATTTCTCTTTACTTAGTTTTTGTTTTTATATTTGAACGCGCTCGTAGAAAAAATAATGTTCCTAACTCAGGCGGAAAGTGTCTTTCCCGCACTCGACTGCTTGCCCGAACTCCGCTTCGCGTCGTTCGGGTCAACGGCAGTCGCGTGCGGGAAAGTATCACTTTCCGCACTTGTTAGGAAAATAACTATTTCCGCACTTGTTAGGTACTTAACTAGCTATTCTTATTCTTGGGTTTTCCAAATAATGGTTCGTTCACGAAGTGTGCACTGCAAGCTGCACGTACTCTGTTCGGTTGCTGAACTCAGTACCAGATTTAGTTTTGCATCCGGTTCCATCATTGGTTCCATAAACCACCGGATTGCTCTCTTTGCTCTCTATTTTATAGTGTCACTCAAGTCTTGTCACTCATGATTTGTGTGCCAGCTGACGGCAGAAATGTCGTTCATTTTTGTCAGTGGCATTAAATATTGACAGTTGAGTTGAAGAGGGGCTTCGGTACTTGGAGCTCTTAAAATTTTGGCGCGTGAATAATCGTATAATGTATGGTTTCAAGACAAGCTGGCACTGAGACTTGAAAATATTCGTTAAGGGCCACTGAACGTTTTGGAAGATATTTTAACTTATTCACTGTTCATTGTTCATATGTAGTCATCTTTCCTTCTACTTATTAAAATGGTTTAAAACTATTGACATTTACCGCCAAAATTCAACGCGCTCCAAGTTCACTCGCGCGCGAGCTTAACTGGATATTTGCTGCCATTGGCCTTTCGATTAGTAATGGTTTTGGGATTATCGATTTCTTTGTAAGAGTTTACGTTTTGCAATACGAATTGTTTATTCATTGTCGTATTTTTCAAATTATGATTGTCGTAGTGGTTAATTACTTGTTGTTGTTATCATTAGTCGTCAGCTGTTGTCATTTTTCACTGATTATATTAGTTTTGTTTTGGTTTCATTTAGAACTGGTTCAGAATCATTCTGTACATGCGCATGTTATAAAAAGCGTTTTTGTGTTTTCAGAATCGTAATCGAACTGCAGTGCCGTAACTAGGGCGTGGCGAAGGTGGCATTTGCCACGGGCGCAAGCTTCAGAAGGGCGCAATCTGTCAGTAATCGTACAAGCGGAAAGCGCCTTTTACGCAACACACCAAAACTTTAAATAGCGCTTTCCGCAATTTATACTTATACGGCAAAATAGATATTGATATAGTATTAGAATAACCCAGAAGAAGAAAGAAGCCAAATATGCCTAGTGAGGCTCATCTTTTCGTTTCCAATACACATTTGAAAATTGTGCTCTCCCAAGTTATTCATTCAATTATTTACGGCAGAAATAACATTTTCAAAATTCCAAGGCGAACCACTGTTTGATAATTTGACTTAGCGTTCCTTTGGTAAGCCTATACAGACTGGAGCAACCTACTAGACACATAGGAAATAATAAGACGAATTAGCTTGTATACCCGATCTCAGCGAAACGGTGATGCCGAAACGAGATATCGAGATATTCGTTACTTGTGACTACTCGTTACTTCTGGTTACTTTGGTATAAAGTAATCGTTTCAAATACTCGTTACTTTGTTACTCTGATTACTTGCATTAGTAGGTTGGTACATTTTTGATAGTGCATGGTTCGGTATTGTTTATATCGTTAGCAGGCTAATTACTGCAATACCTTTCTCCATCTTCATTATATTATCATTATAAGAATTTTTTAATTTTATTTTCAAAATAATCCCATATACTAAAAAACTGAACAAACAAAACATATTTAAAAAAATTAACAGATATCAGCATATCCGGGTACCTAACCTAGAGGTTATAATTACAATGTGAAAATAAAGTATTTTCTACATTCCCTCCTTTCAGATGACTTCTTCTTTCTGGAATTAATTATCCAGCCTTCGAGAATAGCCATTGTGAAAGTAACGAAGTAATGATATAGTTCTTGGTTCGGTGCTCGTTACTTCGGGTATTGGGAAGTAACGAGTATACAAAGTAACGGTTAGTTACTTTTTCGATATCTCTAGTAATCTCTACTGCCGAAGCCGAGTATTGCCGAGCTGTCTAAGCCAAGTTCAGCCGAGCTGCTCGAATTTTAATAACATGCAGCTAACCATGCAGTGACGTGGGTATCAGGGTCTTAGTAAACTGGTCTCAATAGCTTTGTTTTGGTTTCACTCAGAACAAGTTCGAAATCATTTTGCGCATGCGCATGTTATAAAAAGCGTTTTCGATTTTTCAGAATCGTAATCGAACTGTGTTGACAGTGTTTTGGCTTATTTAGAACCATATAAGAACAATTCTGGGATTGTTCTAGAACGGTTCTCTCAGTTATTGCTCTGGAGAAGGAACTGTTTTGGAATTTTGTGATTTGCGACTTGTTTTGGTTTTTTTGATTCCAAATCGGTTCAGAGCTAGTAATAGAATAGTCTTTTATAATTTTTTGTGCGCAAGCAGTTCTGCGCAATCCCAGAACCGTTCCAAATTTCGAACCAAAACAAACCTACTGAAGCCTATGTGTCTAGTAGCCTGGTCCTGTCTGTATATAGTCAATGTCGTATTCTAGTTCCGCTTTAGGACAGGAAAAATTTACAAATGTAGCAATACATACTTCCAATCGATTTCACTTAGGTAGTTTTGATAATGACAGAATTATAGACGTATTTGCATAATTTAATATCTAGAAAAAAGGTGATTCTGGGTCCTGCGCGTTCCACGTTTTTTAGTAGTTTTACCACACTTTTTGTTACCTGCTTTTTTTTTATTCCTTCGCCTGTTTTTTGCTATTTCATAATAATACCTATGTATGTTATTGAGTGATACTTTACATTTTGAGTTTTTGATGCTGCTATTTTACTGACGTCAAATGAAACAGGACTTTATATATCAGGTACTTTTCTTGTTTAAATATAAATTTTCGAAAATCATCATTTGTGTGACATTGGATATAGAGCGGAGGCGCAAATTAATAACCTGCCACAAGCGCAAACAGGTCTAGTTACGGCTCTGTCGAACTGTGTTGACAGCGTTTTGGATTATTTAGAACCATATAAGAAGAATTCTGAGATTGTTCTAGAACGGTTCTCTCAGTTCTTGCTCTGAAGGAGGAACTGTTTTGAAATTTATGTGATTTGCGGCTTGTTTTGTTTTTTTTTTTTGGTTCAGAACTAGTAATAGAACAGCCCTTCATTATTTTTATGTGCGCAAGCCCAGAACCGTTCCAAATTTCGAATCAAAACAAAGCTATTGTTGTGTGCAATTTTTGATACTTGAAAATTTTACCGATTTATTTTTCACATTTGTCGTTACTTTGCCTCATCTCTATTCTTCAAATCTAGGACAGCTAATTAATTACTTGTGTTGAATCTTTCTTTCACGTTTGGTGGTTCCGAGGAAAAGATCTTTCTGAAGAAGTTAAATTTTGTCTTCGCCTTTGAGGGATTTTGATATTCTCAATTATTGAATTTATGGTACATTGAGTTGCCTTACGTTGAGTTACGTTTTCGTAAAGTGCCATAATTTCGCCGATGATTTTGGATTTTTACAACCATCCATCCGTCAAAAGCTGCCCTAAGGAGTAGCGTAAAGACCACGTCACTCACTCCAGGATTTCGAATCCAGACCTCGATCCAGACTAATCTAGAGTATTTTCAAGGCAAATAAAACCCATTCCAACAGGTGAGACATAACCTAATAACGACAGATTTCCTTTGCAAACTTGAACCACATTTTCTTTCCTTTCAAATATATCTAATTCTGCTTTTGATTTACAAATTATTTAAATATTTTTCAAGAGATATAGTTTTACCTAGTAAATTAACTATCAATGATTGACTAAGTTACATTAAAGTTAAATTCATTTTCTTGTGTTTCATTTCAAAGTGCCTAGCCTTGGCTAACGTAAAGTTACGAATACAGGGTGATATAACAGTTTCTCTTTAGGGTTTTTACTTACGGCCACAAATTTAGGTATACGGCCCTTTTTAACTAAAGGCTACACGTTTAAGTGTACCGCAATCTCCATCGGAGCCTACACAGCTGTAAGGCTACCTCTACCAGAGCCTACACCTTTTTGGACAGTTATACCTTTGTTTTGATACTATTGAACCTTACGACTGGTTTGACCATACCAGCTACAACTTGTAACCAGGACCAACCAGGTTAATTGAATCTGCTGCCATCACTTGGAACCTATTGGTATCTTACTAGCATTAGTTTAAGGTTAAAGTATGCTTTGCTGTCATTTTATAATTAAAGTCTGTTTGTTGGAAAAACAATTACCAACACAAGTTTATCAGCTCATTCCTATGCTTGCACATCTCTACTTTATGTCAATGTGTCTGTCAAGTGAAGTGTCAAGTGTTGTATTAAAAAAAAAGAGAAGCAAGATTATTATTGATCCGGAACGAACGTTTAGATTTAGTCAGTCACGTCTCGTTTCACATTAAAAATAATATTAGTCATTGGCTCTTCCTTCGAGGAATCCAACAACCCAAGTTGTTGTCAAGTCGTGAGATTAGTAGTTTTGTGAATTTAAATAAAGAAGACTTTTCTGCAAAAAGAAACAAGTGGTTTTAGTTCATGCTGCCATTTCCTTCAAATCTTGATCAGCCAGGAGAAAGGCCTCCAGAACCAGAAAATTCTTAATGTAAATATTCTAGCATTAAATTGGTCCTTCGAGCCAGATAAAAAAGCTGATAAGAAAAAAGGGTAAGAAAATATCTGCAAAAATCCCAAAAAATTGAGAAAATCCCGAAGGACGCCATGGTGGCGATATCAAGGCGTGGTGACTAGAGGCACGTCAGGTACGTGGTCGGATTGGATTTATCTGCTCTGCTCTGCCGCTCAAAACGGCGTGCAGAAAAATCGCGTCGATTGACAATGGAAACCAATTGCTGCATTAAGTTGCGGCCTTGTCAAGAGATGCCTCGTACAGAGAGTGAAGATCAGCTGTGTTGACTGTTGAGAAACTTTTCTGCAAGACTGCAAGTATAAATATTTGTAAATATAAACAATGAAATTAGTTTTAGTTTCATGAAAACTTCTTTTACACACACTTTCAGTTTCGAGTTTAAATAGTTAAATAGTTTTAGGGTTTTAGATTAAAAATTAAAGTTAGAAATGTCACATAAAAAAGATGTAGATAGAGCCAAGGCCAGAAAGGCTCGAGCAATTGAGTCAATTTATAGAATATCTAGGTTTGTTGCAGAGCATATAAATGATGACTGTTCTGATTTAAAAATTAGGCAACTTGAAGCGAGGAAAGAGTGGCTGTTAGAGTCATTTAAAAAAGTACAAGAAGCTCACTGTGAAATACAAAGCCTGGTGAGTAACTATGTAGAGTCTTTGGATGATGTTGAAGACGAATATTTTGAAATTCTTGTCCAAATTAATAGTCAATTACCACAACAACAACAATAGCAAGTGAACGTAAGTACCCCTCAAAGTAATGTTTATATACCTAGTTTTACATCTTCCAAAATTCCGCCCTTTCGATGGCAAAAGCCTAACAGACTTTAAACCATTTATGGACTTATTTTTGGCAGCTTTTGGACAGAATCACGCTCTTCAAAATGTAGAGAAACTTTTCCATTTGAAAAATCATTTAAAAGGTGAAGCACGTAGTCTCATTGACGATTTACCATTGACTAATGATTCCTACGAAGAGGCTCTTTTAATTTTAGATAATAGGTATAATAATACCACAATTTTGATTAATTCACACATTCATCTCCTTCCAGATATACCTCCGATAAATAAAGGGACTTCTGCTGCCTTGAGGGAATTTATTAGCAAAGTTAAGCAACAATTAGGTGCTCTCAGAAATTTAAAACAGCCCGTGGAAAGTTGGGATATGATATTAATATGTATTCTTTGTAAAAAACTTAATCAATACACAAACCGATTGTTTCAAATTGATCGAGATATTCTCAATTGCCTACCTTGAAAGAATTTCTCACTTACCTTGAAAATAGAGCAACTGCTTTGGAAACTGTAAGCATTCCAGAGCGGAAAGCAACAAAAGAAAAAACCTACACTCACCTTGCTACTAACAACAAAACCCAGTTGGATATCAAATGTAGTTTTTGTTCTGTCTCGGGTCACAAAGTTTATAATTGCATCAAATTTAAGACGTTACCAGTTAATGAACGAATTTCTTTTATAGACAGAAGCAAAAGTTGCAAAATTTGTTTAAATAAACACCCTGGTCGATGCAAAATGAGTTTCCGATGTGCCACCTGTAGGAAGGAGCACAACACCCTGTTGCATTTGGATAGACATACTTCAACAGAAAATTCTGGTTCTATCAGCACTGGAAGTTGTCAGAATAGGGTAGTCACATTTGGTTCATTGGATGAAAAATCTGAATCTGCACTTTTGCCTACTGTTAAGGTAAAACTTAAAACAAAAAAGTTGATTATGTCATTGTAAGGGGTTTGTTGGATACAGGGTCACAATAATCACTGGTCACGAGTAGCTTGGTTCATGAATTGGGTTTAAAGCCTTTTAACAATAGTTTTAACATTGTAGGCATTTCACAGAGTGTTACTAAAGCTCAAAAATCTGTGAATTTGAATGTTCAATCATGCTTTTTTATTACAGCACTAATGTAAAATGTGCACTGGTTGAGTCCATCACCAGCGACTTGCCACAAACAAGTTTCAAAATAGCAAAATTGAATATTCCACCGAACTCTATTGCACTTGTATTGATTGAGTTTTATTTGGTGTTATCCACTGAGCCCAATACTTATTTTTTGTGCTTCCCATTCTGTAAGTTGACTTTTTTGACCTACGTCCATGAACTGTAAGTGTCACTTACAGTCCGGGTCAAAAAAGTAAACTTTTTTGACCGGGCCAAAAAAGTTACTTTTTTGACCGGGCCAAAAAAGTGTTGATATGAAAGGTGAAAATTGCTTGGTTCATATCTCTGTCAAAATAATGTCTCAAAAAAACTCGACTTCCCAAATAAAAAACCCAAAACAAATTAAGGATACAATTTAATTGAAACAAATAGAAAATACCTAGACGTCGAAAAGTTGAAATTAGCATAAACAGATAGGTAATAATATTAATAGTTATATTTGCGAAGACGATCCCAAACCAACCCTGAACGCTAAAGTAAGAATCACACCATAAAAAGCCATTAATATTGTTTCATATCAATGGCTTTTCATGATGTGATTCTTTCCTTAGCGTTCAGGATCAGTTTGGGAACTTCTTCGCGAACAAAGCAAATAGGTGAACCATCAAATTCATAATATTTATTATCTTGAATGTACGGTAGCACAAAAAATATCATATGCACCTCGACTTGTAGCGTGTAGTTTTTTGGCCTCAAATGCTTGCAAACCTCGGCCCTACAGGCCTCGGCTTGCAAACTGCATCCTCGGCCAAAAAAGTAACACTTACAAGCCTTGGTACATAAATAACTATTTATTATTTTAATTTTTTTTAATTTTAATAATTCGATCAAGTTGTAAGGACCTGGAGCCAGTTAAAATCCTGGAGAGTCCGACTTATCTGTCCTGAGTCGGTGACGCCCAAAACATAACCCACCTCTACTCTCCGAATTGTTTAATTCTGAGTGAGGGCTTAATTTGCACGTACTTTGACCTTCAGTCCTGCAATCTTGATTATTTATTATTTTTTTATTTTTCACTTTAAATTGTCTAACACAGAAAAAGCGTGGCAACAGAACGTAAAAAGTAGCTCCTTTTTTAATAGTGCCTTGAATAAAAAAATGTATAATGTTTCATCAAGAAAATTGTATTTTAAATCTCAGATTTAGCATAGCTATAACAAATTTCATCAAAAATTTCACAGTCATTTGTTTTGTTTGCCCCTAGAACACACATTCCTTAATTCTCTCGAAGTTGACATTATAAGGATTCAGAGATTTTGCTTTGTCCCGTCGTGCATGCATATACAAAATCTCCTTCAGTCGAGCGAATTCAAATCTAGAGCAGCACCGAATCGGGCCCCAACAATATCACACCTCGATGCACAACGTCAAAGCGTCGCGCTATCTTTTGAGTGCTAATGCTCGATATTAGAGCCAGCTTATCGTATTCAAAACATTATAACACTTAATTTGATAGCGAGAGGATGGGCTTGGTCGTGCATAGAAGTAGAAAACAGGTTTAAAATAAAGACACCTAAGAGATGGAAAACTTATGGAGTGGAAAAAATCTTACCTAGAACCTCCAAAGTGTGCGTAATCTCTCTGGGTTGTAAAGTACCAATTTGACAAACGTAGTCACCAGCGTCCTGTGGTCCCACTTCTCGAATTTCCAGATTGAATCCATTTATCAGCTGGACACGAGGATCTGGAGAAACTTTCACAGATCCAGCCGATAAAACTGCTATGCCTTTTTTCCAAGCCAGAACATAGGGACCTAGAAATAAATAATAATTTACTTTTAGTTGGCCTATTTTCAAATTATAATTTTGTTGCCATGCGAAAAAATTATAGCCCCTAAGATCTTAAAATTCCTTTCAGAGTCGGGTGCTGTTTTCCTTTTTTAAACGATTTAAAAACTTAATTTTCTATGCGGCACACGTCCCGAAACCATTCATTGCCATTTGATTGAAATCTTATTGCTCTTGCTTGCCTGCCCCCGTTTTACAGAAAGCAAAATCCGTTAAATTGAACCTCCAGCCCTAAGATCCTATCGTTTATTCGTTTCAATAGTTCGAACGTCGAAATATATTGTGATAAATGGTGTGCGGACCTTCTTGTTCACCTTTAACATCGTACCCTAAAGCATGAAATTTCTATTAGATGAGATTTGAAATTTTTTTAAAAAATATTGAACTTTATTTTAATTAGAACACGTAAGTTTTTATTTCTCATCTTAACTATTTATTTTCCCCTCTAGCTTTACTCTCTAAGGTCCAAATTTATTAATGTCAACGAAAATTTCCTCTGAGATTATAGCTGTCGCTTTATATAGTTCTTAATTGGATTGTCCGATGTGGAGTTTATTAAGAAGATTATCGCTAATACGAGTTGCTGTTGAGAGTATAATAAAGCCATAATTTATTTTATATAAAACCCAAAGATTATATAGAAACGTCTCTTCTCGTAATCGCAGGTAAATTTCAGTTTTATTTATGTTGAAACAGCAATAAAGAGTTAAAAGCGTAATCTTTCTATTCATTATTAAATTGATCTGTCTCGTAATACCTGAATCGGCGCACGCAGCCTGTGGCAAGCATGTGAGAAAGTGAAATTTCTTACGGGCTTACATCATATTTCTTCCTTATCTCTATTCAGGAGCGAGTCCACAAGTAATCGTTCCTTCTTTCTTTGTAACGTGTAATTCGACAAAGAGCAAACTAATACTTTACGTATTACTTGAACTCACCACCGCAGTGTCGTTCAAGGTTATGTTAGAATATACTTGACAAATTCCTTTGCAATTTCATTGTGTGATGTTGCCGGATGAATCATTTATCAAAATAAAAGTGCAAACGATGTTAACATACACTTTAAAGCTCTTCTTTTGTCTGATTTAAGGCGTTGTGAAACACTTGACACTATTTCACTTCTTTAGTGTAATAATGTTCGATTTGTATTGTCTACATTTGTTCTGCAACAATATAATCTGGCTTCACTGCAGCCCCGAGTTGCGCGCGCATATCATCTTTCATTAATTTCTAACTTGTATTTATTACAATTAGGCTCGCTTTTCCTATTTTTGCGCGACACGTAAATTAACAAGTCAATCTGGTTCGTTGGACGTAGATTTTTTACTGCTCTCATTCTTCTGTGATTTGAATTGCTCTCAATCAATTGATTGATATTCTTTGTCCTCCTCCTTCAATTTTTGTTGTCCTTTTGAAATCCTTCTGGATAAGTGACTAGTGGCTTTTAAACTGTGGAAAGCGACATCTTCCAGATCAACTAAAGAACCTATAAGGAACTTTCGAGCAACTTCTGGGTCCTACGGTCTCTAGCGCCCATGGGTCCTGTGTTTCCCAAGACCCTCGTTTCTAAATCTACGATTCCCTTGTTCGATTCATAAAAACTGATTTTTAAAAATTTGTACGAAACTCTTCCATCTATTCCAATAATGATAGATAATGATTTTTCATGTTACTAATTCTTCCTTGTTACAATAAATTTATCATTTACGTACCATGTACCATCTCTTCTTATTCTTCTAAAGTTGTATTTTTTCCAATTTAGAATCAGAAAAATAATAATTCCTAATAATTTAGAATATCCACAAAGTTCAAAATAGTACAATTACTGCCATCTATCCATCATGTGCGTAAAATGCAAATATATTTTATTCATCTACCAGTACTGCCATCTAGCACCTGATGGATTTATTTTTCAAAGCATAATTTAAATTATTTGGCATTTGACAGTCATTTGTATTTTCATTGAAAGAAATTATATTTATCTCACTTTTAGCAAATGGATATATTTCTGTCTTTCTCTAACTTCTGATTCTGAAACAATCAGTTTTTTATTTTTGACATAACCTTAATTTAAATTATTATAAGTTGTAAACAATTAAAATAATTCTAGTGGATTTTTATCTATTCTCTTTTATTCCACGTGGGTTTTCATTGTGTTTTCATTGTAAAGTGAATATGATCTTTTGGGTGTACTCGTCTGATTGGTTAAACTGGTTAAAATGCAGTTAAGTATAAAAAACACAGGATCGCTTTCCTGTGGGCTTTGGTTTCTAAAACGTTCTCTTTCTTCGACGGAAGTCTGGCAGGCAAGACCTCTTTATTTCGAATAAATTTTGCTTTGTAATTTTGGATTCTCCCTTATAGATTTTTCAATATATTTTGCTATCAATTCATATTATCATATCATAAGTTAAGTTTTTACCTGATAAATCTTATCTTATCTGTTCTTGAAATATAAATATTATATTTTAATAATTTTTTATCTAATTGTGTGCTTCCATTTGGTGTGGGTGCCGATTGATAGTGCCACGTTTTCCTGAGGTAAGTCAATTCAAACTTTTGGACTTAAATCCTGGGGGTCCTTCATGCAAAGATATAAAGAGAAGATCAAAAACTCAACTCAGAATTGATTTTAGCAATATAAGAGGAATAAGTACAAATATGAATTCAGTTCACCAACATCTTGAAGAACAAAGACCTGACATCCTTGTTCTCACTGAAACTAAAATCAGTTCTGCAACACCTATTGTGAACTATCTTTATCCCGGCTATGACCTACACCACCGATTTCGACATAATTTTGGGATCTGTGTGTACATTAAAAATGACCTTTCATGTCATCGAGAAGAGAAGCTAGAACCAGCGAATCTTGATATCATATGGCTAAAATTCACCTCAAAGTCATCGACCAAGTTTACCTGCTGCCTCTACCGACCGCCATCTAACACCGAGTACCAAAACTTTTTCGCGACATTATCCGAAAGCTGTGATAGTATACAGTCAAACTATCCACAGGCAGAAATTGTCTTTTTAGGCGATTTCAACGTCCACAATATACCCTGGCTGAAACACCACAACAAAACAGATAACGAAGGCAGAGAAGCAGAAGCTTTTGCCATAAGTTGTGGTCTAACGCAGCTTGTCGATGAACCTACCCGTATCTCAGAAAGGGGCGAATTTGCAGCGCTTTTAGACTTGTTCCTAACCACAAATCCTGACTCGTACACAATTCAAGTAGATGCTCCACTTGGTTCGTCCGATCATAAACTTATAATAACAAAGTGCGAAATGCTCATCCCACCAAGCCAACAACCACTTCCTCGTAAAATGTGGCACTATAAATCGGCAAAATGGAATGACCTAAAACAGTTTTACCTGGATTTTCCATGGCAAGAGGTTTGCTTTAAAACAGCTGATCCCACTATTTGCTGTAATGAAATAACACAAGTAATCTTATCTGGAATGGACGCATATATCCCACATACAACTAAACGTAGAGCTAGTGCAAAACCTTGGTTCAACAGCCAGTGTCAAACGGCTGTACAGAAAAAACACAGAGCATATAACCTTTGGAAACGACAACAAACCGCTCAAAATCACACAGAATTTATAGAAGCCAGAAATAGTTGCAAAATTACTATTGACTCCGCTAAAGAAACATACAATCAAAGAATAAAAAACAGGTTGCTGAATTGTCCAAGTAGTTCTAGGTCCTTTTGGTCTCTTGCAAAAGCTGTTGGATCTAACTTCACCAAGTCATCCATACCACCACTTACAGATAAAAATAATCACTTAGCCACAACATCAGAGGAAAAAGCCAATATGCTGGCCCAAATGTTTTCCTCCAACTCCAACCTAACAGTGCCAAACGGAAAAACTCCACCGTTCATTGAAAGGGTTTCCCATAGTATGCCAGAGGTACCCTTTTGTCACAAAGAAATACGAAAATCCCTTAAAAAGCTAGATACAAACAAAGCAATGGGTCCGGATGGCATTCCCGCAATAGTACTCAAAAATTGCGCCAACGAACTCACCCCAACTTTCGCAAAATTATTCAATTTGTCTTACAGGCAAGGAGTATATCCATCATCATGGAAGTCTGCCGCAGTCCAACCCATTCCAAAGAAAGGAAAAAAGACAGATCCGTTAAACTATAGACCAATTGCTCTACTTCCGGTGATATCAAAAGTAATGGAAAGAGTTGTGAACAATCACCTAACCAAGTACTTGGAAAAGTACAAAATTATCAACGATAAGCAATACGGATTTCGAAAATATAGGTCAACTGGCGATTTACTTACCTACGTCACTCACTTATGGCAAAAAGCGATTGAGTTGCGGGGTGAAACAAGAACAATTGCCTTAGATATATCTAAAGCACTCGACAAAGTTTGGCATGAAAATCTGCTCAACAAGCTCAAAGCAATGGGATTATCGCCGAAACTTTGCACTTGGTTTGAAAGTTACCTAAAGGACAGATCCATTTATGTTGCACTGGATGGCCAAAACTCCAACTCTTACCAAATAAATGCTAGTGTGCCACAGGGAGCAATCCTTTCGCCAACTCTTTTTCTGATTTACATAAATGACCTCATAGATAAAACAGTAAATCCACTTTATTGCTTTGCAGACGATGGCAATGTAGTCTCCTCACTCATACCACCCACAGGTCTTTCCCCACGTGAATTCCATCATCTTAGACTAACTCAAATATCGCAGATAAATAACGACCTGGAGATAATAGAGGACTGGGGTAACAAAAACCTTGTACAGTTCAACGCGCAGAAAACCCAAGCAGCTCTGTTTTCAAAAAAGACCAGCACCGGTGAGCCAAACATCATGCTATCTGGAAGTGCTGTCACATTACAGAGTCAGTTGAACATCTTGGAGGTTACTGCAGAGACCAATATGTCTTGGCACAGTCACGTGGCAGATATTGCTAAAAGGGCGTCCCAAAAACTGGGGGTGCTATTTCGTACAAGACATTTGTACACACCAAGCCAATTGCTGACACTCTACAATGCCCAGATTCGACCAACTATGGAGTACTGCTCACATATATGGAGTGCAGCACCCAAACATACCTTAATGCTTTTGAACACCGTGCAAAAACGAGCTATCAAGCTGATCAATGACCCCGCACTTACTCGTAACTTGGATGGTCTCGAACATCGCAGATCTGTGGGCGATTTATCTCTCTTCTACAGGTACTATCACGGAAAATGCTCTGAAGAGTTGGCACGTATGATTCCACCGAGAGTAGCGCCTACCAGGCGAACCCGTCAAACAGACGGTAACCATGAATTTACTGTCAAACTAGAGGCACCAAGAACCTCATTATATCAGAATTCATATCTCTGGAGAACAGCATCGCTGTGGAATAAACTCCCTGCGACGGTTTTCCCTGCAGGTTACAACCTGAACCGTTTCAAGACCAACATACACCGACATTTCCGCGCACTTGCCGCTCCTCGAGCGTGATAGGACATTTCCTTGCGAGTGCGCATATCCGTAAAAAAAAAAAAAAAAAAAAAACTGCTGTTCTGGTTTTCAAAATCAATTGTTAGTGTGGGAATATTGGACCATTTGCTCTAAATAGAGTCGGTGAAAACCAAATTTGCGTGTCCATCCCTATCAACTCTTTATTGAATCCAGGCAGAGGCCTGAATAGCCATTTTCTGTTTGGCTCCCTCAATTAATATCTCGACTAAAGGGTGTAATTTTTTTAATAGAAATCCAGACAGGTCAAAAAAATTCAGTTAAAAGGTTTTAATGGCATGGAATATTGACAGTTGAGTTGAAGAGAAGGCGCTTCTGTACTTGGACTATTTAAATTTTGGCGCGTAAATAATTGATTGTAATTTTAACTTCAAAAGTTAAGTCTGATTTGTGGTTTCAAGACAAGCTGACGCTGACACTTTTAAAAATATTTTCTAGGGCCACTGAATGCTTTGGAAGATATTTTAACTTATTCATTGTTCATTGTTTATATTGTAGTCATCTTTCTTTCTACTCAATTTAAACGGATTAAAACTATTGACATTTACCGCCAAAATTTGAAGCACTCCAAGTTCACTCGCGTCCTCTACAAAATTTTAGAGAACTTAACTGGATATTTGCTGCCATTAAAACATCTCAAGAATTTTGACATATTCTAGATTTGATTAATTTCAACCCTAGGTTTATCTTGTATCTATGGTAGCTACCTTAATTTAAAAGGAAAATTTTGTCTATTTGGGGGAGAATCCAAAGATTTATTTTCTTATTGTTTTACCTTATTTTGTTCATATTTTCGCCTGCCAGAGCTACTGTCAAGACAGTAGCATTTTGCTCCATCATAACGAGCATTTTAAATTTAATCTTGTTTTTATTTTAATTTTATTATTCTCAATTATTTAATTGTATTTTTTTATATTGAAATATTTTTGTTTTTTTTTTCCTTCAACTTGCAATAGCTGTTCATACCTGATTATGTTGGAAGGGAGTGCCTGTACAACAATCGTTTTATATTAAATATCAATTTCAATTTCCTTTACAAGACACTCACTTTTTGACAGAATTCAGGAATTAAATATTCCAAATATTGGTCAACCTGATACTGCCTTATTCTTTTCTGGGTACCTACTCGACATAAAGATCACTGTTTGTAGTCTGGATCAGCTGGAGTGACGTCACCCCAGCAATCTATCCTCTTCCTGGATACAGGAAACAACACGAAGAGCTCCAGTTCACGAAAGTGAAACCCCAACACCCATTGAAGAGCTTCGGATTGGAAAGGTACATGTATCAGATGCACCGGAAAAACCAAGCTGTCAACTGTCATGTTTTAAAAAACTGGCATTGTGACTATATTAGGTGGGTTCAGCTTGCTCACTCCGTGCACTCTGAGTGACTCCATTCGCACTCCAGCCGTTCGGGTTAAGGTTCGGGTATTGCTTTTCACCGTATTAAAGTTGACTCCATTAGCTCTGTTCACTCCACTCCAACTTTGCGCTGAATAGCCGAACCCAGCTATTATTAAACACAACTTGTTAAATATCAAATAAAATTATTGTTTGTTGGATTTTGAGTGGTTTCATTTGCACATAAAGGGACTACACGTTATCCTAATTTTTTGAATTCCACGACCCTAGGTAATCTTGTCTTAAAGTTCAAATAATAATCAATTAATTTGTAACATCCTATTCATAATACACAATTTTCTAGCAGATGGCTGCCTTTTAGTAATATTTATTCAATTTTAGAAGATATTTATTCAAAATTTTGAATTTCCTTTTTTTTTTTCCTTATTATTTTTCAATGAGCATTATTTCTTCTCTTCAGTTGATGAATTATACTCATCTCAAGATAAATTTGGCTCTCAAAGCTCAGTTAGTAATATCTTTGACAAGAAATCAAATGCTTTTCTCAAATTTAGTCAATTTTCTCTTCTCGCAATAATTATCATTATCGATAAATAAATTTCTCAGCGAAAGGGTTGATTTAAAATCAATTTGAGCTTTGGATCCTTACCGATAAGCTTCATTTAACGTTGGGGAGAACGAAGAATATTTTTTTACATTAGAATACATTTTCCTTCAACCGTGCGGATGGATATATAAAAGGCTCTGAAGAGGATGTTTAAAAATTAAATTATGCGTCGAATGCCCGGATTCCGGCTGTATGCATGCTACATATTTTAACAAGAACGCAACGTTGAGGTAAAACGCTTAAATTGTGCATGAAAATATGTTACATGAAAACTCAAAAGTATAAATAGAAAAATTCCTATTAACTACAAGCAATAAGTCTCCTCTAGAAAGCGTAGCATATTATTGAATCGAATAGACGTCCCCGACGACACAAAATTCCCTTATCGTATTCCCTCTCAATAAATTTCAAGTTTCCAGCAATATCTGTCATAGACTCGCCAAACCCAATATCGATAAAAGATGAAATTGAAATAAAATATTTTCAAACCAAATAAAAATTAAATCAGAATAATAATTCAACTACAAGGATAACTATTTGAATCGACCTTACCCCAACGTTTTTAGTTTTAAACGGGAATAATCTTAATCTAAATTAACAATCACTTACCTGGATTTGTTACTTCACAGGGCAAAACAACTCTGTCCTGATCTTTGACTTTAAATACTTGACTCGACGTGAGGAATGTGGGCAATGTTGCTGGATCGACCTTGATATTCGCTTGACGGGAATCTGGAACAAAAAAGATGCGAAATGACGGGCGTGAAAAATGATTTCTGGGAAAGGGCGAGTAATGATGAACATTGGGAATTAAATAATGAAAAAACTGGGAAAAGTTTTTATCCCTTGCTGAGTTTTTGTTTACGGGGTCCTAATTGATTTACTTGTTTTTGGTTGGCTGAAAGATTTATTTGAGGTTTATTAAATCTCTCACACTTATTATCGCTATGATCCAAATTTTGTTCAATATCAATAAGTAAGTAGGTATGTCCCTGAAACTGCGACCTTCTAAGAAGTACATTACCGAATCCGTTTTCAACTTTCAAATAAATTATTGAATTAGGCAATTCAATCCATCTGTCAAAACGGAAAATTCAATGTGGTGTGGCGGCCAAGCAAGTTTGTTTTGAATATGTTTTTATGCGTATTTTAAATTATATTGCATACAGTTTTGCTTACAACTTTGATTCTCATTATTTAATAAAATATTTGTTGACTAGGTACCTAAACTATTAATTCGGGCAGAAACTAGATATTTTTGTGTGTTTTTTGGCCCATGTGTGGCCGCCACGCCATCTTGAATGTCACGTGGTTTGAATTGCCTAATAGCAAATCACAGGGACTTTGAGCTAGCAAGAATAAAAGCCAATAATTATCTTTTTCTCCAAACGTCAGAAAAACGTCACTTTGTTAACCCCTGTCAAGATGTCAGAAATTTGATTTCTATGCTTCTTCAAATCCAGCGGGTTAACACTTGTCGAGGTGGTAGAAATTTAATTTCTATGCTGCTTGGCAACCCCAGCGGCAGCAAAAGTACTTTTAGTGCCGCTGGAGCGGCAGTAGAAGTACTTTTAGTGCCGCTCGTACTTTTGCTGCCGCTCAATCATTCACTTGCCCCCGAGCTTACCCCATTCGTTTGGAGAAAAAATAGCGTGTTGCATACGGAGTAGAAGCACTTTTTTGTGCTTCAGCAAGTATTGCAAGCCTCACTACGTTCGGCTCGCAAACCTACCGCTTCAGCACAAAAAAGTAAAGCTTCTACTCCTAATACAACAATATACTATTAGTAAGGGTTGAGTTTTCGGAGGTAAGATTAATGGACAATCTCGTAGTTTAAATGTAATAAGTTAAAATATAGTATCAGAAATTAATTAGTATTTTTGAAGGATTATATCTATCTAGGATTATGGAATAAACGGCTTATAAATTTCAAAGGATTTAAATTAATATTCAAAAACCCCTTATCATCTTTATGCACTCCTATTTAGTAAGAATGCTGTCTTAAGAATAGTTCCAAAATTGATTTGTTGCATTCTGTCATTATGCCCTTCTCAATTGGTGAACAATACCCCTTGCTTCCTTCCGTCTACCGTCTCGTAGAGATAAGGCCATTTCGTGAGCTTGCGGAAGGGTGCTCGTGATTAGCTTGGGGCGCGCGAAATCCCCTTAATGTAAATAGAAACCGTGAGGGTGTGAAACGATGCCTAATTTTTAAACAGCGTTCCTAAATTGGATTAAAATTTAGTGCATTGATGGATTTGTGACGGGACTTATTTGTCTGAGCAGACACGTAGATTTATTATGCAAAGTTCTTTCATGTAATATCGTCCTTATAAATATTATGGAGATACTTTTGCCCCATTTATGTCGAATGGTTAGTTATTACCTAGATATTGTACACGTAGAAGGGTACGTGCCTTTAATACACTAGAGATAGTTTTACATTTTCAAACAAAGTACCAATCGTAACCACTTGGAGTATGAGAAATTAATGGATTTTGTTTTTTTTTGTGGTTAAAAAATTTGAAATTAGTAACGCAATGAGAAGTGGCCCAAATTTCCTAAAATTAATTTTCTTTATCAAAGCTAGTCAAAGTGAGCCATAAATGATATGATGCTATTTATGTGAAACTGATGAACTTAATGAAAAAGAATCAAAACACGTTATAAAAAATATATCATTCCTATTCAATAGAAATGGGGAGCTTCCTTTCTTTGTTATCACATCAACATGGGTCTCGATATTTCAGATCTCTCCAGTGTTGTAACATTTGAAATGTCACAACAACATATTTATTGTTCTTAATTAATTTCATATATTTTGGACTCATTTAAAAATACTATTTCATACACCTAGCGACATCTATGATTCTTCTGACTAGTTTTCCTAACCTAATACCGAAAATTCTGTTATTAAGGTTATTTCCGAGAAACCTGTAGCTGTAGCTGTCGTTTTTATAATTTCGACAAGCTTGACAAACGAAGGAAAGAAAAGACAGAACCATTTGGGGTTCTTTTGAGGAGCGTTTTTTTGTATTTTGTCGTGGAACTGAAACGGTCGTCCAAATTCTTAATTTTAAAAATCTTAAAATTTTGTCTTTATTTTTGGCCATCGAGCACAGTTCTATAAATTGACTAGCCAGAAGAGTGACTAATCGTGTCCGCTAGATAGTTTCTTGAAAAATCGACCGATTGTTGATTTTTGTGAAAGTGAGGTTAATATCGGCCGTACAGGCACTCTGGGTGGAACGTAAAATCCGCGCCTGCACTTCTGAGTGAATATTGACGAATTTGAGACCACGCTGTCCTAGAAACTCAGACTAAATCTGGGTCCCCTTTTCAAGGAATGTTGGTGTCCTGTAAGAAGTTGATCCCCAACCATTATTTGGTTGTCTCCAGCCAGTTTGGTACTTCCAGATCTCAAGTTTGTGAAAACTTGCGAGGCTTTACAAGAATTCCGTCCAGGCTTGTATAAATTATTTACCTATGGGTCCCGTAAATGTGCCATATTAAGTACCGTAAATTACCTTTTCTTCATCACCCCTATTGATTAGCTTAATTAGCTAATTAATATCTTTGTAAATCTCAATTACCGTTACTTATTATTATCTTTTTTTATCGCCCCCTATCGATTAGTTTAATTAGCTAATTAATATCTTTGTCAAATCAATTACCGACTTGTTTACCGTATAGTAGTATTTGGCTAGAATAGCTAACTACTGTTTAAATATAATTATTAATTTAATTAATTAATCATTATCATAATCAGATATTTACCTTCATTAACGTTTTCTTTATCATTATCTAGTATTCTAGTATCTAATAATTATGGGTCATTATGATTATTAAAAATTTATTTCTTTCATATCGAGTACCGATAGATATAATATATTGTGGATTCATTAACCTTTAGAGGTTAATTTAACCTTTAATTTCAAATCAATAAGGTGGTAGTTTTACAAGGTAAACCTATGTAAAATCTTTAGGTAGTTAAAGTTAAGTTTTATGTTTACATAATAATATGTTGAATTTTAATTACAGTTAAGACGATAGAGCTCTCCCCGATATCCTTAATTTCAGGTTTTTGATATTTATAACTCCCTAGGGATTATTTATTACCTTTCTGCATTTATTGATTTGTTTATTATTCTTATTGATTTGATTGACTTTGAGTTAAAGAATAATTGAAGGTTAATGGTTTATGACTTCAGCATTTATACTTAGGTAAATTTCATCGTGGGTATCTATTTAATTGTTTTTGAATTTCAATCCTTTAATATACTTATTTAAATTAGGTTCTGCTTTTGGAAAGCTGCTTAATTAATTTTTTTTTAAAAAAATTTGGATACTGAACAATATTCTTCTTTGAACTTTGAACAACAAGTTCGCCATTTTGTCACAATTTTTCAATGAACAGCAGTTCGATATTTGGTTTATAAATTATTGTTTTTAGAATTCCAAAACTTGTGTTTTTATTGAATGGATTAAATGTCAGATAGCTTTTTGATTTATTTTCCTTTTCAGATTTTTGCATTTATCTTTTTAAACAATAACTAATTATTGGAATAGTGTCTAGTTTGGCTATTCTTTGGTAATCAAAATAATTTATATAAACTAGTGCCGCCCTCTCTCTACTGTACCAACACCAAGGACCACCCCAAGCTAAACAACCACTGAGCATAGTCGAGCACAGATTATGAGCATTCTTTTGTTTCGACAAAAGAGCGTTATAGTGTGGCTTTATCTAATATTGCAAAATAAAGGTGTAAGAGTCCCTTCTCAAAGAAAAGGTAAGGCCTTACCCAAAGATGACCTAAATAATACTAGGGTCCCCATGTTATCGTTACAGATTCTCCAGAAACAATTCTCACCCGTTTAATAATAATTGTATTATGTTCCGGCGGTTAGAAATTACATTTAACTCTCCTAACCCCTTTATAGGTTCCTATATCGCTCTGCAGTAGTTCGTTCGGGCTCGGACTGTTAATAATTTATCTCAAATCTTGGTTTTTAATGGCTGCTGGTCTGGTGCAATACAGTGGGGAATTGTAACAAATTAAGTTTTTTTTTTCAAATCTCATAAATGTCTAAAGATCAGAAAGAATTAAATTTACAAGCAGGTCTCGAAAGCAAATAGAATATCCAAGAACAAAACGCTCCCCACTCTCCGATCCATTCAAGTTAACTAATAGCTATTAGGAAGACACAATTAGAGTAACTTTATGAATTTCTCTTGCGCGAACAATAATGTCTAAAGAAACGAGGATAGGGCATTATCTTCTACGGAAAAGCCATCTTGCGGCCGGGAACGTAACATTCATCGTTGTACAATAGAGTTGCCTTCTTTCACAGGACAAAAGGTTCGCAATTACCCTCGTCATAATCAAGGTCCATATCCTGGAAAGAGGGGATTTTTTTTTCTTTCCAATATCGAATAGTTTCTTCTAAGCTTGTTCGAGTTCAGAATTTCTTCATTGTATTTTGTTGACGAACATATTCTAAGAAAATTGCAATTGCATATCAATTTAAATTATAAATTGCTCACCACTTGATATTATTAATATTCAAATCATTTTATTAGGAAATGTATCATATTCGCATTAGGTATGAAGAATTTTTATCAAAGAAACTATACCAATCTTGCAAGCCTCGTGCAGTCCTAAAGTTCGCACTCGATGACTTTTGAGTAAAAGTTCCTCTTCGCTCACGAACGAGTTCCGTTATCTTTATGGGGCGCATTTGTCATATTAATTTGCCTTTTTTTGTCAAAATCACCTTACTGAAAAAAATTACACATATGATGGACTCATTTGATACCCGTAGTTTGTATTTTCCTCCCGATCCGAAATCAGCTCAAAAATGCATTTTTATTCTCATTTGATGTAGCCCTAACGTACGATTTCAAAGAGACAAAAAGGCTATTATCCCAAGGGAAAGCGGTTTTGCGGCTTCCAGGATGGAAACACCACACATATTCATTCTGGACACAATAGGTTCGGCTTCTTAGAGGAAAGAGGATGGCATTTACCGACGTAATAATTAAAGTTTAAGTCCTTTTAAATGGGCTCTTTTATTAAATATCACTCGTATATAAAATGTATTTTATGAATGGTTGGTTGGTTGGTAAGTACTTTACTATTTATTAAACTAGCGTGAATTTAATTTAAAAATACATTTGAAATAGCAGACGCAATATTAAAATTTTGACTGTGCAATATTCCGACAAATTTCATTGAAGATTAAACTTGGATTGGCCAAATCCAACCAGTCACCTCTCGTAAAATATATCCGGTAAGGACACAAATCACTTTCCAGGAGTTTCATTGCTCTTGTAAAGGTTTATTCGAACTTCGATCGAATCACACATTGCTCTAGACATTTTGAATATAAGTAAAATATCGTAGTAGAGGCGGAATCAAAACTTCTTGTCCCAAGTTGTTTCAATTTTATCTGCGCATTAGGTTTACTAAAACTTGAATGGCCAATGATCAATAATAATTCTTCAACATTAGTCTTAAAATTCAGACGCATTACGTTACTATCTGAAGCACCGACCGTAAATTTTCATTGTACGAGTGTGATGATAAATGCAGTTTGAAGTTTATATACGGCATGGAGAATCGCGTTATGAAATAGTTATTTACCTAACAAGTGCGCAAAGTGGTACTTTTCCGCACGAGGCGGCAGTTGCACGAACGACGCGGAGCGGAGTTCGGGCAAGCCGTCGAGGGTGGAAAAGACATTTTCCGCAAGAGTTAGGTACAATATTTTTCCTACGAAAGCTTTTGTCCATCTTATTTATCAAAAAAAATGTTCCAATACGCAAAGATCTTATAATGATGGTACAAAATAGCACATAATATAAAATAATATATCACATAAATCATTTATTTGATCCTAAATATCTTCATTTTTAGCAATAAAAAAATCGTGCGGAAAAGTAACTTTTCAGCACGATTTTACTTTTCCGCACGATTTTTTTATACACAAAAAAATAATGAAACCGGATTTTATCATGATCCTTGGCCTATAACTAAAATGGCCAAAAAAATTGTTAGGATTCCCTACCTTCGCGGGGCTATGCCACCCAAAATAGGGGGCCCTGCGGGGCTGTGCCCCCAAATAAGGGACTCCGCCCCCCCAAATAAGGGGCTTCGCCCCCCCAAAAAGGAGCACCCAGGGCTTCGCCTCCCCAAAAAAAGGCCCCGCGGGACTGTGCCCATCAAAAATGGGGCCCCCGCGGGAGTATGCCCCCCAAATAGGGGGCCACCGCGGGGCTCCGCCCCCCAAATAGGGGGCCCCCGAACTTTAATATGGGTACACTTTTCAGTAAAAGTAAAAATCGTGCGGAAAAGTAACTTTTCCGCACGCTCGTAGGAAAAGTAATAAATTAGATAGATAGATAGAGAAAACCACATTTCAGGCTCAGGTAAACTTTTGAAGTATTCGTTGAACTCAAACTCGAAAGTGAAAGGAAAAAATTATGTTATACCCATATGGGTTCTTCAATTTTTTTTTTATTCATTTTCCAGCACTAGTTAATTCAAACTTCTAAAAAAGATCTGTGCTATTTTACATTCAGACTCGAGCAAAATTCAATGAAGTTCGGGCAATTAGAAACTCCGTTCCTGATTTTAGCTTCTGTAATGTGATGTTAGAACAAAAGGGTAGGTAATCATTAGGGCGCTCCAAAATAATTTCCTAAAAGGTAAGGGTTGGCGTTCATAGATATCAGTTTCAGACAATTATATGCAATAGTAGAGAGAATAATCTAATTTGGATTTGGTCCAAGAGTCTAGTAATAAAGTTCAATGGCCTATTTTTACCATTTCGTGTGAAATTATCATGACTTAATTGCACCATGCGAGTTTATATATGATAACAAAAAGTATGTCGTGTGGCTGTTCCAAGTCTGGTTAATAAATTATATTTTAAACTAAGAAAGAGTCGGTGAATAAAATTTACACCTGTTATCTGGGTTATGTATCTGATTTATGCCCTCCATTACAATTACGGAATTGTTCAAGGTACAGGCTTTTTTTCTACTTTCCTCTTCAAATTTAAATAAAATGTTATCAACTTCATAAATAATTGTGAAGGAACCTTCTAGTCCATTACCCAAGATATTTCAAACAAGTGTTTTCGAAATGGATTCTAATTGAGAATCCTTGTTTTTTACCAAATCCCTTTCCTTTCCCTCTCTCTAAGTATATTGATACTCCGGGAACACTTTCGACTCATTACTTCGAAGGCTGGGGAAATTTACGATCTTCACCTCTCGAAATGGTTTTATCGCCAGCAGAAAGTCCGCCTTTTTTGATGAAATATGCATGTCAAGCTCTTTTTCCCCTTACCCTCACCATCTGGGTTCTCTCAGGAATTTGGAAATGAAATTCCAATTATTTAAATTAAAAATTTAAAGGCTGATTATAAGCTTGCCCATTTCAAGATGAAAAGATATGGAAATAAAATCCACGTTATTTATTTGACATGAAAAAAGATTCACATAAAAAAAATATATAGGTAAAGTAAAAAGCCCGTCCGCACCTACCGTCACCACGGTCCTTATTACTTCAGGCTGGGCGGAACATCAAAGGTCGAGCCCTAATAATATTATTCTACCCTTTCAAAAAATATAGGGTATTTTATTAACACCTGAAATGTTGCAGGGGTGGATATCAGAGCACATGTGTGTATATTAGGAACGTTGACAAACTGAAATTGATTTCCTTAATGCCATTTAAGATTAATGTTAGTTTAGTGGATCGGATGATGCAAACACTCACGATAAACTTTGAAATCCAATGACTCGTGATTGAAAAGTTTATATAGGATTTAAGCAGAATTATTGCAGTATATGAGCTACTGATGGTTTTATTGAAGTTGAAGGCTCATATTTTGTTCAGAAGAGTTTTTACATTGACAGGAATGTTGAATCTGAACTGGGTTTCTTCAACAAATAGCGATCCATTACAGTATGAAACCCTGATAACTGTTATCAATTAATGCAGAAGCCACAATAGATAGAATCTGTAAAACCCGCCCAAGATAAGATAAACCAGCAAACCAAAAAAAATGCAGAGGGAGATTGAAGCTTGAAAATAATCGAGTACATCCATTTTACTGTAAAAATCTCACGAAATAATAATAGAAGCAAAGTTTTTCTTATTTTGCACATCTTATTTATATCGGAAATGCGGAGAAAAGTTGGGGCCATATTATCTAACTAACCCAAAAGTTATAAAGCAATAAGTATGTGGATTCAATACAGAGTAAATGACAAATATTGCAGTGTCCTTCCATATTCGTAATATTTTTTGCTACACTTTTTATACAGGGTGTATCAGGTATGAGTTCAAATATTTTAATAGGAGATAATATGCCCCATTTCAGGCTGAAACTGTCCTATTAACCATGGGTCAATTGTTAGTATTTCGGCGTTGTCTCAGAATTTCAATTTCGAGAAATGTTACCAACGTGACAACATCGTACAGGTAATAGAAAGTTCTCGTGCCTCAGACGCTACGCTAATACGGTACCGCTAACAATACGGTATTTCACATGGTATTTTATAGTTCTCGGACACGGAGACACGTAAATCCTCTCATCCCTTATTTGGTTACATTTTAACAGCTGAGTTGAGTAATCTAACCCAACGTTTTTTGATTTTTTTCTAACTTTCATTTATCCTGAAGATTCCTGAGCTTGATTAATTTTCCCTTGGTGTTTTTTATGGAGGAATTATTAGAAGTTGCCGTTTTTCCAGACATAAATGGAGCGTAAATTAGTTTTGACATAGCATAGCGTTACGGTAAGGTATCCGTTAAGTTCCGTTAGATAGCGGGCTCCGCTAACGCTAATACCGTAAGAACTGTCATACTTGTCAAATAGCGTTACGGTATTTGAAATTTGGACGGCACGAGAACTCTCTATTATCTCTGCCAGGATATAAATAAAATAAAATTGGTAAATTTAGCGGTTTTTTTTTGCAAGGAGTTTACTTATTTCCATCTATTTACGTTTTGGTTTGTTATTGGCTTCCAAATAATGTAAAACTAGCATTTTTATCACTTTTCTAAAAAAAAAATAGAAAATGTGCTATTTTATTGAGTTGTGAATTGCACTCAATGACATGTTCGCACTAAACATTCAGGAGAAAAATTAAATAATACTTACTCAGTTACTTGCTAAATCCTCATTATGAAAATATTGATTTTTGTTAGAAGGTTCTCAAAACACGCAAATTTTGCACACTCCTACTTACCATATCACGCAATCTTTTTTAAACAGGCACAATGTGTTAACGCCCGACGCTATGGTGGTTAATACTGTTGATAGTGGTTAGCCATGTGCAGGTGAAAAAAAAAAGAACTTGTTGAAGACCAGTGACAAATATTTTTGAAGTGACAATTAATTAATCAAAAAGTTACAAAATTTAATCAGTTTTTCTAGTAAAATCTTATTATTAATCCGTATTGTAACTTTCAGTAACCATTATAATCATTGTTTCCAGTTTATTGCAGCTTTTTCTAGATTATGCCCAATTTTTAAATAAAATTTTTCTGCGATTGACAAGAAATGTCAGCATTTTTGACCGGTTGACAGGTCGCAAAACTTAATATTCTGGTATTTCAATTATGTTTCAATAGTTGCTAAGGAATCAATGAAGAACAATACGGGAAACACTTTTCCGGCTAGGCCGGATAATAGTCCACTCCAATCAATATAAAAATGACAGAAATCGATACTCTCACGAGAAAACGAGGTTCAGTAATGGCTGTACTCACTAAGTTTATAAAATTTGTTGAAACTCTCACAGTCAAACCAGAATTAGGAAAGTCAGAATTTCTTCAATTACAAGATAGGATATCGAGGGTAGAAAGAGCACATTCTGATTTTCAGGAAATTCAGACTGAAATTAAGGCAAAAGTAGATGCAGTTTCAGTAGAAAAGCAATTCGACGAGCGCTAAAAAATTGAAGATTCATTTTATAATTGGATTGCTAAGGGTGAAGAGTTGAAAGAAAATTATGGAGAAAAGAACCGAAAAAATAATGATATCGATTCAGTTCATTCTTACTCTACTGTTGCCTCAAAATCAGGTCCACAACAAAACATTTTAAATGCAGTCAAGCTACCAACCATTACATTGCCTAAATTTCAGGGTAAATATGAAGGATGGCTTGAGTTTCGCGACACCTTCGAGTCCCTTATTCACAAAAACGATTCATTGTCAGAAATACAAAAATTTCACTATTTAAGGACCTCGCTTGAGGGTAGTGCTGCGGTGGTAATAAAGTATGTCGAGTTCTCTAGTTCTAGTTACAGTGTTGCATGGGATACATTATGTGAACTTCAATAACAATAAATTGCTAGTACACAATCACGTAAAAGCTTTGTTTGGTTTAGAGGCAATCCAAAAAGAATCATCTGATAAAATTCGCGAGTTAATCGACAATCGATGATATGTCCAAAAATTTGAAACCATTGGAACAACTTAACCAAAGTACGACAAATTGGGATACTCTTATAATTTTCCCAATTGTTCCTATTTAGATAGCAAGACGATTGGTGAATGGGGAAAATTATAACATAAGGCTAACCAAATTGCCGGTACTTCAAGATTTAAAAACTTTTCTTAAGGGTAGGGCCGACCTACTTGAAACTATCGAGTATAAAAATAAAGGAAAGTTTGAGTATAGTCGCGATTATAATAAAAAACCAGTTTCCAATCAAAGTACTAGCAGATCTTTGGTTGCAAGTACCTATTCTTGTAATTATTGCAAAAAAGAGCCTTCAGGTTCCGAATTCGCTAATTTAGGCATAGAACAAAGGTTAGACTTTGTCAGAAAGTCTAGTTTATGCGTAAATTATCTAAGATGGGGTCATAATTCTCGTCAGTGCAAATTAGGGCCATGCAAGAAATACAAAGCGTGGCACAATACTCTGTTACACGCAGACAAAGTAAAAACGCTCGATAAAAATCAAGAGACTAGTAAATCTGACACACAAAAGCTTAGTATAAATTGTACTAGTGGTATCATAGGTACCGGGTCAGGTCACATATTTTTATGAACAGAGTGAAAATCACATCCAAAAGTGGTCAAGTCTATAATGCTTGTTGGATTCAGCCTCTCAGAGTTGTTACATAACTACAAAACTTTGCAATAATTTAGGGGTTGATAAACAAAAGGTTGATGTATTGGTTTCAGGTATATCAAACAAGTCTATTTCCATAACTGAAACGTGCAATGTAGAAATACAATCTTTGTATAGTAATTTCGAGGCCAAATTGTCATGTCTAGTAATAAACGAGTTAACAAGTTCATTGCCTTCTATCTTCTTTAAAAATTCCTATTGATATTTTTCTAGCTGATCCCGAGTTTTATAAACCTAAAGAAATAGATTTGCTGGTGGATGCTGAACTATTTTGGACTCTGATAAGTTCGGGTCAGATCTCCTGCGGCAAGCATGGTCCTACTATACAGGAAACAAAGTTAGGCTGGGTCTTGTCAGATGCTATGGGTATGTTAAACAATAAAAATAAAAAACAATCTCTCTGCCATTTAAGTACTTTAGAATCGGTCAATTTGAATGATATTTTGTTTAAGTTTTGTGAGCTTGAGGAAGTCAATGTAACCAAGCCGCACTCTAAAGAAGAAATTTTTTGTGATGAGAATTTCACCATAACAACCACTTGAGATCAAGAAGCTCGTTTCATAGTAACTATGACATTAAAGGAATTGCCTGAATGTCTAGGTCAATCGACGTCGAATGCAGAAAAATCTTTCTATTCACTAGAACGTCGCTTAAGCAGGAACGAGTATTTACGTGATTTATATGTTAAATTCATGCGCGAGTATCAGCACTTAGGACATATGTCTGTAGATAACAGATATCCTGGACCAGCAGTTGAATATTTTGCTAGCCATCACGGGGTCTTGTGAGAAGAAAGCGTCACAACTAAATTGCGAGTAGTGTTCAATTGTTCAGCATCGACCAGCAATGGTTTATCTCTCAATAACATTCAGCATAAAGGTCCAGTTTTTCAAGACGATTTACTAGGTATCGTCTTACGATTTCGCTGTCATGCTTATGTATTTTCATGCGATGTTGCCAAAATGTATAGGGCAGTGCTTATTGCTCCAGAGCAGCGACAACTACAAAAAATATTTTGGCGAGAAAATTCAAATGAAGATTTAAAGCCATATGTTCTTAACGCTGTGATATATGGGCAGACTGCTAGTAGTTTCTTGGCAATAAGGTGCCTTTTTGAGTTAGCAAATGAGTGCTCTGATCCTCAAATACCTCGAATTATTAAACGAGACATGTATGTCGATGATCTGGTATCAGGAGCTCCTAGTATGGAGCAAGCAGAAGCAATAGGTATGTCAAAAGTTTTCACATGTTTTCCAGAGCGGCTGTTTCGATCTTAGAAAATGGCGTTCAAATAATGAACGAGTTCTTAAAACTATTTCAGATTCTTATTCAAATGATAAATAAATTTTGCGAAACGTCGACAATTTTAAAGAAAACAAACTTCCGTTGGTGTTTTTTTTTCCGATACTACCCCAATCAAAACAAAGCAAAATATCAAATGATAAAATTCTAGAATTTGCCCCAGAAAAAGTTCCTAAAACTTCAGGTCTAACTTGGTGTTTAAAATCAGATTCTTTAATCTACAATATCAATTTGCCAGATACGATTTTTTTTACAAAACGAATAGTTTTATCTATAATTGCAAAAGTGTTTGATCCTCTTGGAATTCTTGCTCCTACTACTATTTTAGCAAAGATGTTGCTGCAAAAATTGTGGATAGAAAGAATTTCGTGGGATGCACGGTTGCCAGATCATCTTTTAAGCATTTGGATAAAACTAAAAAACGAACTTCCTCTCATAAATAATTTTCCAGTACCTAGGCATATAGTTTGTAAAGATTTCAATAAAATTGAACAACATGGTTTCTGCGATGCGTCTCAGTCAGCGTACGGAGCCTGTATTAATTTGAGGAGTATGAGTCAAAATAGCGAAACACGAACTCAACTTTTGTGTGCTAAGAGCAATTTTGCTCCAATCAAGTCTTTATGCACTACACCTAAACTTGAGTTATGTGCTGCATTATTACTGTCACGCCTTGCTGACAAAGTTGATAAATCCCTAGCTATTAAATTTGAAAGTCGTGTTTTTTGATCGGATTCAACAATTACTCTAGCATGGATTCGAACAAGTCCTAGTTTGTTGAAAACTTTTGTTGAAAATAGAGTGTCTGAAATCCAAAGCTTAACCAACGAAACAGAATGGAAATGCGTTCCAACCCAGGACAACCCGGCTGACCATGTTTCTAGGGGACTATACCCCAGCCAGTTGATGAAATTTAAATCTTGGTTCTGTGGACTGCTTGGTTGCATTTAGATAGTTCACAGTGCCGGAAAGCAATTTTAGCAAGATAGAAAGTTTGCCAGAATTAAAACCACAAGCAATAAATTCTATGATTTCTAGTAAGCATTCAAAGGCTTGGTTTCCCTTTGAACGTTTTTCAAACTTTTCAAGAATGGTTAGAGTTATGGCTTTTATTTTAAGATTTTGTTCTAATAAAACTAATAAATTTCCTAGTTATCTAACATTACCTGAATTGAATTTAGCTAAAATTCAGTAAACTTAGCCAGCAAGAGTCGTTTCACGAGGAAATAGACATTTTGAGCAAAAATGGAGCAATCGAAAAAAAAAGCAAGTTGTATAGATTAAGTGCATATTTAGATTTCGACAATATATTACGCGTGGGCGGAAGACTAAAACACTCTGATCTACCTTTAGGACAAAAGCAACCCATATTATTAGATTCTAAATATAAATTTACTCAGTTGCTTTTCGACTCTGAACATAAGGTTTCTTTGCATTGTGGGCCACAGTTTTTACTATCAAGTGTTAGGTACCAGTATTGGCCTATTGGAGGACGAAATCTTGCTCGTAGTACTGTTAAAAAATGTGTCAAGTGTGCAAGATTCAATCCTATTTTAATACAGCCCAAAATGTCAGACTTACCAAAAGAACGCATTACGCCTTCTAGCACTTTTTCTATAACAGGTTTAGACTACTCTGGTACCTTTCTAGTAAGGGATCGAAGGTGTCGTGGTGCTAAGCTAGTCAAGTGTTGGGTAGGGCTATTCATTTGTTTCGCGACCAAGGCTTTGCATTTGGAATTAATATCTAGTCTATCTACCGACGCTTTCCTAATGGCACTCCGAAGGTTTGCCGCGAGGCAAGGTGAACCTGTTAAGTTACTATCTGATAATGGTACCAACTTTATCGGAGCAAAACGAGAGTTGGGCATGTTTTTGAAGGAAAGTGAGAAACAGATTTGCTCATCAGCGGTTTCAGAGAAAATATAATGGTCTTTCATTCCTCCATGCTCCCCAAATTTTGGTGGTTTATGGGAGGCAGGAGTCAAAAGTGTGAAATACCATTTAAAACGGGTTCTAGAAAATGTTCATTTTACGTTTGAGGAGTTTGCCACTGTTTTGACGCAAATTGAGGCGGTGCTCAATTCTAGACCCTTGTGCCCTCTCAGTTCTGATCCGTCAGACTTAATTCCACTAACGCCGGCCCATTTTCTGATTGGCCGTTCGATGGTAGCAGTCCCAGACAAGGATGTGGTTGATATATCCGTTAATCGACTCAACAGATTTCAACTTGTTTAGCATGTAATTCAGCACTTCTGGCGACGCTGGAAAAACAGTTATCTTGCCGAACTACAAAATCGCAATCGTTGGCAAACCAATAAAGGACAATTAACTGTTGGTGATTGGTGATTTAGTGCTTATCAAGGACGATTACTCTCATCCAAGTGATTGGCGGTTAGGTCGCATTGAGACATTACATAAAGGATCAGATAACATTGCTCGTGTTGCCTCCATTAAAACATCCAGTGGTGTGATTAAACGCAGTTTCAATAAACTTTGTGTGCTTCCAATTGAAAATCCTTTAGATTTCAAGGCGGGGGGCATGTTAACGCCCGACGCTATGGTGGTTAATACTGTTAATAGTGGTTACCCATGTGCAGGTGAAAAAAAAAAGAACATTGATGAAGACCAGTGACAATTATTTTTAAAGTGACAATTAATTAATCGAAGAGTTACAAAATTTAATCAGTTTGTCTAGTAAAATCTTATTATTAATCCTTATTGTAACTTTCAGTAACCATTATAATCATTGTTTCCAGCTTATTGCACCTTTTTCTAGATCATGCCCAGTTTTTAAATAAAATTTACAGTCCTCCTAGAACAGTTAAAAACACAATGTTCTTTCATCAGGTGGGTTCTCTTGGGAAATTTTTCCCTGTAAATTTTGCCTAAACTAGTATCTGCATATGCACCGTTTGTAAGCATTCTATTCTCAAAAAAGAATGAATTACGCGCGTTTCCAATGATTCAACTAACTGACATAAGACAAATCAAGTGTGCTAGGTTGCCAGATGTTTAGATACCGATTTACGAGTGAAATTCTCATGTTGTTTTTCAATTTTTTATTATCGTTGTTGACTAAAAATGCATAATTACTTTATAATTGAAAAAACTAAATTTTTTTACATCTCCCAATCATTAAAATTTTCTTTATCTTTCAAATATTCGTCAGAAAATGTCAAAACTTCAAAGGCCTTTTTTTTTAAATAGTTGAGTTTGGACCCCATATAGTATTTGGGAAAAAATAGAAATTTCACAATTCAAAAATGCGCAATAATTAAATTTTTAGCAAATCAAATCATTTAGAAAAATGTAAAAGTGGAATGTTTTCATCCAGAAACTATTGCCTCGGGCCGCAAATTGAATCGGTAATTTGTGAATTGGCAGTAGGTGAGCTTTGTTTCACGTTATTGCGCAGAAGTTCGCAAATTTGCTTTTAGTTGCATTTGCGGCATCAATTTTTTGTTAATGGACGTAATACTTTGTTCGTGATTATTGGTTTTGATTTTTTTTCTAGTTTGGTGTTAATGGAATTGGAAAATGCAAATAAATAAATTCCGATAGTCAATAGGGCTTCACTTCTGGGCTCCTACAAAAAATTTAATAAAACAATGGAGCCAAAATGGGCGGATTAAATTTTCGGGTTCGCCGATGGAAGAAATTTCGCTCGGGAGCAATAAAAATGCCGCCTTTATGGAGAAGAGGAGATCTATCAGCATAACCGTATTTTCGAGATAAATTGAAATTCTACGAATATAATTAAGCGTTTATTGGAGAATATTTATTACCAAATACGATTAAACACAATTATAGGTACAACGAAATATTCTAGACGAAGTCCAATCGATTCTTGTTGTTTATAATGCCCTATATAAACTTCGTTAGAAACTTTGTACCTACATTATTTAATAGGATCAAGTTAGGAGAAGTTGACCTTCCATCTCTGGCTCTGCTTCATTAACTTCATTACATATATATATTGTCGAACGAAACGTGCAAAGGGAAAACTAATCAGGAGAACCGCTAATACCTTTAAAGCCTAGTTCTCATGATGCTGAATTCCGGATTGCGGGTGCGGAATTTTTGAAATAATTCCGTTGGCGGGAAAACGTCAACTTTTTTGCGGATCCGCAATAAAGTTGAACCATTTTCAACTTTCTTGCGATTTTTTTTTCTGTCTTTGTCTAAACATTTCTCATCTTTGTTTGATTTCTACATAAACAAATAAACTAACCTCAAACAAAAAACAATAAAACAATTAATACCTAACAAAAATAAATTGATCTGCTTGCTTGTGTGCTTGTTTTATTTTCAAATACATATTATTACGTCAAACCCCTTGTTCATGCCTTTTCAGAAGAATATTTCTGAAGAATATCTTCCTTTTTTTAATATTCCTCTGCTATTCTGCTTCTTTGATGAAGTTTCATGCATATTATGGATTAATAACAAACCCAATACTTAACGTATATTGGGTGGTAGTCTGAATAAAAACGAAGTACTTGCTACTACTACAGGTAGTAGTATATTCTACGAAGTATTTACTTCACAACAAAGGATTTACTAATTTCCGGTAGTTTCGAAATGTAGAATCTACTTCATTTTCAAGTAAACACTACGAAGAATATACTACTACTTGTCGTAGTAGCAGATACTTTGTTTCTTTTCATACCTCCCTCTGTCTTTTCCATTGATATAGTATTTTACATTATTAGCCAGGTAAAACAGTTTTTACTGGTGATTGAAGGAAATGACTAGCGAGCCGTCAGGCGAGCTTGTCACCTTCAAGAGCCAGTAAAAACTGATACCTGGCGTATGATGTACAATAATTTATTTGTTACTCATTTGTAAACAATCTTAAATAATAAATAAAAAATTAATACATATAGGTAATACAATTTTAATAAATAATTCTCTGACCCTACTGACTTGTAAAAAGTTTTTATAGTTTAGCTGTCAATTTTACAAGTCAGTAGAACCATTAACTGGTAAAAATCAATTTTCGTTGTTTATATTTTGACTTGATAAATGACGTTTTACAAATGAGTGACAAATAAATAATTTAATTGTGCAATATAATTATCCATCCAGGCACACAGGAAAACAAAAACAAAAAATATGTTAGGTTAAGATCACATGTATTTGACATAAAACCGCATCCGGAATTCCATTTCATGTGAACCATCAAAAATTACGATTTTCATAAAAACTGCGATTTCCGGACCCGCAATGCGGAATCCCGCACCATGAGAACTAGGCTTTAACCTGGTGACACGATTTGAGGGTTTGACTATAAATATTTGTCTAATAAAGTATTAGCCTTACACTAATAGAAATTTTGCAGAACCATTGTCCTGCTTGCGCGAATTCTTCTGAATTTTCATCCATTTTAAATACAGAAAATGTACGCATATTCCGTCTCGCCATTCGAGGCTGAGATTCTTTACCATACGCGACCAAATGTAGCGCGCAACAGTCTTAAGTAAAGCATTAGTGAGATTTTGTTCGATTTTTACAATATCGCCCAGAGCCGCCATTTTTTCTCTCGATAACCCCAAAAATATATTCAAAGAGGCGTTTAAAACGAGGCTTACACAACCAAATCGAAAGAAAATATGTACAATAAACTTTAAACGAATAATTAAAAAACTTTGAAAAAGATTATTAGTATATAAAAATAACACGTCATCAAGGGGTATTTTGAGGGTTGTACGCCAAATGAAACCACTTTGATGCACTGTTGAATAACAATATGGTATAATAAAAAGTAGTTAAATCAATCAATCAATCAAAATGTCTTTATTTGGTATAATTAATAATAAAAATTACAGAGTTTATAGGTACCCTTGGTGGCGAGATCCAGCAATGCTGTTCATATCTAACCACCTTTAGTAAGAAGACTTTCTAGAACTATCATATTACTATTACTAGTTAATTTAAACTTAATAAGAACAAAAAATGTTAGCAAAAAAGAAAATAATAAAAACAGAAAAAAAAACAATAATATTAGGAAATAATAAAAAAAAAAAAAAAAAAATAAAAATAGGAAAAATAAAAATAAAATAATAATGGAATAATATTACAGGGTGTCCCACTAAGGTCGGCCAGGTACGATATTATGGAGACCATAAACCTTACGTAACTTGAAAACGAATGCAGATATTGAATTGCGGTTTGCGCCAAAATGTAGATATTTTTTTGCTCTTTAAGCACAGCAATACAAAAATAATATCATGCCATTTGGATTTTTCATGAAAATTAGAAAAAATTGGATCTTGAATAAACAGCGCCCTCTAGAAGACGCGGTGGGAACTATCGACCTCGAACGAAGTTGTGTTCTTAATAACAATGAAATTCTCTTCCAAATAAACCCAAATTGAATGAGTTTGAATGAGGGGTATGGAAGATACAGCAATTTCCAAAAAAAAAATTCACCAGCTTCCCCCACCCTTATTACTGAAGATACGATAAAAAGCCTAATAACCAAACTGGCGCAGAAATTAATGAACTTTTGATTTCTGTTGTTAAAACAGTATCTTAAGATAGCGATTTCTTGAGAAAGTTGAATAATTTTTAGCTATATCATCGTAATTGCGCCCCCTAGCGGTCATCCTAGAAACTTGAAAATAATTCCCATCAATTTTTCTTGGCCTATTTAGTGAAGAAAAAAGAAATTCCGAAGCCGTAAGGTCTATGGTTTCCATAATATCGTACCTGGCCGACCTTAGTGGGACACCTGGATATAATAATATGTAATTATAGGCATATAAATATGCAGGTTGTACATTACAATTTTACAGAGACCGTAAAGAAAATAAATACAATTTTAAATGTTTCTTGAATGATTCTAAACTTGAACAAGACTCAATGTGATTGGGAAGAGAGTTAAACAGTTTAGTTGCACAATATGAAAATAATTTCTCAAAGGCTGCTGTAGAATGTCCCGGAACCTGATACAGATTGCGGAATCGAGTTGGTCTGTTATGAATGTCAGCCCCCATACAAAGCTTTTCTAATAAATATGTGGGATTTTTACATTGCCTGATTTTGAAAGTAAAAGTAGCAAGGTGAAGCTGATATCTTTCAGACATATAAAACCAATTGGAGGCTTGAAAAGACTCAGTGACATGGTCAAACTTTCATAGCCCAAAGCAGTAACGGATGCAAGCGTTTTACAACTTCTGCAAACTGTTCTTATTAAACGCAGTTAACGCGGGCCAGAATACGATATCTCCATAGCTAACACAAGAAAGAATTAAACTATCACACAATCGAAGCCTTATCTTAGTAGAGAAGATATTCCTGTACATATAGAGAGTTCTTAGCTTAGCATATGACTTCTGCAGTAAGTTAGAAACATGAGTTTCGTAACTAAATTTCTCATAAATGTATGTACCCAAATTCTTGCAAGATTCTGTGGCTGTTAGTCTAACGTAATTTAAGGTAATTTAAAAGAACCACTTTGCGAGATAGATAATTGATCTCCACCAAAAATTAGCATTTTAGTCTTAAACAGTGTGCTGACGAGAAGTTGAAAATCTTTGCAAGATCAGTATTTATAGCCAAGGCCGCGTCCTCTAGGTTGTCATAAGTAAAGTGACAATAAAGTTGGGTATCATCAGCATATTGGTGAGAAACACAAAACTTAAGAATATGGCAAAAATCAGCAGTACATAAAGAAAACAATAGAGGACCAAGTATGCTACCCTGTGCCGTGGCACACCCCTGTTATGAAGGGTGAAATCCGAATATTCACTCTTAAGAAAGGCTCGCTGACTACCTACGCATTAAGTTAATTGCATAATCTCCGAAGCCAAAATAGCTTAATTTCATTAAAAGAGTAGAGTGACAAAGAGTATCAAAGGCCTTACTAAAGTCTAATAATATTAAACAAGATTTTTTTTACATCTTGAGCTCTCAGCAAGTCATCATAAACCTTGAGTAAGGCTGTAGTTGTGCTATGGCCTGTACGGAACCCCGACTGTGTAGGGGGAAGCAAATGGTTTTGATTTAAATAGCCAGTAAGTTGTTCATTAACGATTTTTACCAATACCTTGGAAAACGTGCATAAAATACTTATAGGTCGAAACTCTTCAAGAGAACCTGGGTTGATTTTTTGAGGGACAGGTATAATATTAGACTTCTTCCAGAGGGCGGGAAATTTAGAAGTTGACAGGCATTTATTAAACAAACAAAAGTCAAGTAAGGAATCAGAAAGACACTCACAAGAGATATCATTTTATTGTTAAATCCGTCCACTCTTTTAGCTCCGGTTTTATTAGTATTAATTACGGAAAGAACCTTGGTTTCATTCACTTGAGTGAAAAAAAATATAGGTTCGATGCGTTTATCTTTGTACAGATTGTACAGGTGTTGTTCATCTGGGACTAGATTTGGTATTTGGTAAAGTAATTATTGAAATCTTGCACTCCGCCTATGTTATTGGAATCATTGTCATTAACTGACTTAGAGTTTACATTGAGGTACTTGATTGTTTGCCAAAATGATTTAGGGTCAGTTTTAAATTTATGATTTAAGTAGGCTCGTTTTTCATTACGCACCGCCATAGTGACGTAATTTCTAAGTGCTTTATACTCATTATGAGTTGCTACTGTTTTTTTTTTTATATTGCGATAATGCCCTTCTTCGAAGCTTTATTAAAAGTTTAAGATTGTCAGTCAGCCAAGGGGCTGGAGGCTTAGTAAATCTACAGCTTTTAACGGGTATGTGGCAGTCGAAAAGTTCGGTTAAATTGGCATTAATAAAAACAACAATTTCATCAACATCATTCAGATTATACCTATATATAATTCCAATCGATTTGTGAGAGATCGTGTAAGAATGAATTGTAATTAAAGTTTCTATAGTCGCGAAAAGTTCGAAGATGGATGTCAGGCTTCGGTTTTTTGATAGTGAATACACAGGATACAAGACAATGATCCGAGATATTGCTCATATCTACAACATTAACCTGAGTTGCAATCTTTTTATTCGTAGTAACTATTAAATCCAATAAAGATTGTGAAACATTTGAGATGCGCGTTGGTTCAGTTATTAATTGAGATAATTTATATTTATCAAAAAATCTCTTCAGAAGGGTGCAGCAGTTAGAGGTTGGATCAAGAAAGTTAACATTAAATCGGTGCCAAAAATAACGCAATCATATTGGGGGAATAGATCAATAAAAACATTCTCTAGACTCTAGACTGTTAATAAAAAAGCTTAAATTTGCTTAAGGAGGTCGATATAAGGAGCCGAGGCAAACTTTCTTTCCGCCAACCTTAATTTCAACCCATATCTGCTCCAGAACACCATCCACAGGTGTTTTAATTAGTTTAGCCGAAATAGTTATTTTCCTAACAAGTGCGGAAAGTGATACTTTCCCGCACGCGACTGCCGTTGACCCGAACGACACGGAGCGGAGTTCGGACAAGCAGTCGAGTGCGGGAAAGACACTTTTCGCATGAGTTAGGAACATTATTTTTTCTACGAGCGCGTTCAAATATAAAAACAAAAACAAAGTAAATTCAAAGCGATTATATTTTTAAAGAAATCGTTTAATTACAAAATTACTTATTTTTATATTTTTAAGTTTACTTTCAAGAATGATTGAAAAAAATTATGTATTAAATCGATTTGATGTTACAATAAACAAAATTTCTAAGGTAAAAAAACTGCCCCGCCTCAAAGGAACCAAAAAGTCAAACAATGTCAAAAAAAATTATAATTTTTTTTAAATATTCACAAATTAAATTAATATGGATTGAAATAGGAATATTTCAAAGAGTCAATGAGCGCATAAATTAGTATATCTAGCAAAAATGTATGCAGACAAAATAGATAAAATGTTTGATTAATTAACAAAACTGACACTTCTTTTGAACAACAAATTTGCGCACTAGTGCGGGAAAGTGTCATTTTCGGAACTAAGATGCGTGCGGGAAAGTGATAAAAAATGCACGCTCGTAGAAAAAACAATTTTTAATATAAAAAGCCACACCCCCTCCCCTATTACCTCGATCCTTTTTAAATAAATTATACCCTGAGATCAGCAAACTACCGTCGTCTATACCATTGTACAACCAAGTTTCTGAAAGACCTATCACATCAAGTCTTAAATCCTCTAAAAAATCAAGAAATAAAGTAAAAGATGATGGTAGCTTCTAGGAAAATTGTCGATTTTCAAAAAAAAAATTCCTACCCAAATGAACTTTTCAGGGATGATAGGGGGCGGGTGGGTGATCATAAAACCGAAAATATCAAACATTCACCCCTCTGGCGTTTTGCGCTATAGGGGTTGAAAGTGCGCCATTGGCGATTACTTGGTACCTATTGATTTTACAAAAAAATGTTTCAAATAAAAGATGTGCAACATTATTTGATCTACAATGTTTATCTGAAGACTTTTTTGATTAAGGGCTGTCTGTGGTCATAAGGGCCATTTGAAATTTTATAATGAAAATGAAAAATTGTAACCAACGTCAAAAAAATTTCTACAACACATACAACATTTTTGCTTTATGAAGTTTTTACTCACCCCCTGCCGTTTTTCAATAGGGGTAGTTTAAAGTTTTTTTATTTTTCTACAAAAAAATTTTCTTAATAAAACTTTTATAAGATTATATTTCCTACAATTTTTCCCCATAAACTTTTTTTATAACTTACCCCCATTCAGCGGGGGGACACTTCCCTTAGGAAAATTTTAGTTTTTAGGGGTATATATTATTTTTTTTTTCTTTTCTCGCCTTTAGTGTATATAAAAAGTTGCAATTAACATTGTATTAAAAAGATTTTTTTTCCCACCACCTTTTTGTTTTTAGGGGTAGTTCGCCTATGATACGTTTTTATCTAAATCACTCATCAATTGTATAAAATAAACAAAAACGCTACTCTGCCGAGAACATAAATAGATTTTAGGAAAAAAGGTAGGATGCAAGGCAACTACACTTCCATACGATATTAAGCTTAGATATAAAAAAAAACAGGCTCGAATATAGGTATGCGAAAAAAAAACAATAAATTAGTACAATACAGTACATTCTAGTACTACCAGTTACAGTAAAATCGCAGACGGGCAGAAAGATAATAGTTAATTTTATTTAACTAGGTATACAAATTTTGAATTTAATTATGTAATTGCGAATTTAACTAATTTGAGCTGTTGAATAAACATTTGTTTCCCGCCCTATTCATAGAAAAAATATTTTCATTGAATGACCAAGCCTTGTTATTTCCATATTGATTGTTCGCCTCCGAGAGTTGTTGATATCTGCATGATGTTAGATCTTCATAGACAACGTACCTGGTACCCTTAAGTGATTTCTTGGCAAAAAACACTTTATTACGTTTGAAATTGTTGATGAAATTAACCAAGATTGTACGAGGATGATCAGTGTCATTGTCTTTACCAACTCGAATTGAGAAGTCGATATCCTCAGGAGAGCATGGAACTGTTAAATTTGTTGAAAACACCTCACATACCGTAGAGACGAGGTCTTCATTATCTTCTTCAGCTACGCCACCAAGTTGGAGACAATTTCGGCTCGAACGTTGGTCAATGGCATCCACTTGTTTTTGAAGCTTGTTGATGTTATTAGCATTATCGGCTATAGAGGAATTAATGCTTTTCAACGTATCACGGATGCTTGACATGGTTTTTGTCAACTCGTCAAGCTTGGTATTAAATTTAGACTCCAACTGCAAGGAGAAATTATTGCATACCTTGCTGATGAGTTTCTCCATTTCGTCATTTGTCTTAGTTGTTCCCCTCGTCATGATGTGTGATTAGTTTAGTTTGCAGCTCAATCGTCACGGTACCAATAAATTAGTAAATTTAAAATGCGACGTCGAGTTAGGTGTTAAAAAGAATAGTTTAGTACTTCCGGAGTCACGTATAAACACTTGAAAACTTGTCACCTGATGATAGACCGACCACCAATCAAGTGTGCAAGAAATAACTGCGATTGCCTTACAAGGACCTACAAAAACTGCTAAAAAAGACAGAGCACGTTTTAAAGCCGACTACACTTGCTCGACGTATATACTCGACTGATTGAAATGAGTGGAAAAATACATGTGGGGACAATGCACAGCTTAGAAAGTAAATTTTCTTGTGCAGCCCTTGTCTACAACAGCCACAGAATCACGTCACGTTAGCGAAGCGGAACCCACAGGCAATGATCGCACAGTTGTCAACCTGGCCCAACGCGTTCTGATTCGAATACCAGTGTTCTAAGTGAAGGAGGAAATTTAGCAATAATACCAAAAAACTTGCCATTCGAACACATCATAGCAAATGTGGAAGCTAGCATACGCACATCACGTCAAACCACTGCGGAGGAAATATGCAATGAAACATCTAGGATTCTACGAGTAGCGAAACCTCCAAAGTGCAATCTGACATACGAGGAAAGGAAAGTTATTCGCAGCCTGAATACAGACAAGAACATACTAGTCCTAACGATAATCATAAACGTGACTGACCATGAATCCAAAATTTTCGAACCGCCAGACCCCTCCACCTACAGAAAGCGAAAGCGCAATCCCACTGATTCTATGTATATTGCGAAAAACCAACCAACTCGTCTGAGCGCTACCGTTGGACCCCGAAAACATAAGCAAACTCATCAAATCTGAAGCCTTTAATATATAGACATATAAATTGCGATGCGAGCCGTATCAAAGGCAGACTTGAACCAGCACCTCTACCTCTGGACTCAAATCTTCCCAGTGTCAGTACCTCCAGTTGGAAAAGCCACTCTAGGTATCTCCAGCATTATCGTTGTCCAGCACTGGTACCTCTAGGTCGGAAAGCTTCTCTAGACAAGGCATAAGGGTCACTAGCTACAGTTGCGTAGCGAATAAACCGACAGTCCCCCAAGCATCACTGACGTGTGCTCCCCTATAAGGACCCTAACGTTAGAAGGGAACCTATAGGGTAAGGACATATGTAAGGGACATATCTTGGCAAATATATATCTATCTACTGTTTATATTACTTCAGCGAGTTTCTCTACATCAACCCCCCTGTCGCCCTTGAAAAACAGGTGGAAAAAACAAGATATTTTGCAGCTAATCAAACCTCATTGATTGTTGTTCCTCCTTTATTCATACACCTCACCGAGTGGTACCTACCTACGGAAACTCAATCTATTTTTGCTCATAAATATTGTGTTTCTCATAAAATATAACAAATTTAAACTGTAGTAGTAAATTTTTAAACAAAGACGTTTTTCATTAAAGGTTCATCGTTAAACAGAAACGTTTTTCAGGTAAAATAAGCTGCAGCAAGCACTTTCAAGAGGTACCGTGAAAAGCGTTAATATTTTATTTGTTAGTTTTTAATTAGTTTCGGGAAAAGTAAGATCGGATATTAATTCAGCGAGCGTTAATTTTAATATTCCGCCTCGTCCTCTTCATTGGCGCAATATTTACCGGTCGGAAAAGGAGTTTAATTAGGATGTTCCCCTTTTTACAAAGTTTGTTGTGTTTGTGTTTATTAGTTTTATCCGAGCCATTTTTGCTTAGGATTCAGTTTTTGTTGCTGTCTAAGCACAATATTCCATCATTTTGTGCTAAACACATACACCCAGTACGCTTCGTGTGATGATTACCTTTAAACAGGCAAGATAATCGGTCAAAATCTGTCGCTGGCATAAATACACGTACAGTATACGTGACGTACTCGGGATGCATTTGAAGCGGTATTAATAGATCTTCGTATTAACCGCTAACAGCAGGCAGGGAAAATTGTACACACCGACGTTTAAATTGATATGTGTTGGTAATCAGTTTATTGTGCCAACAATTTAATTAAATACTATTAGTTCAATGTAATTTCCAAAATTATTTTCACAAATAAGGCATACAAAAAACGACAAGTGAGAGAGGAAGAAAGTAGTGATATGGTTAGATACCAAAAATCCCTCCAGGAATAGAAATTCGGAAATTATTCGAACTGAATAAATTCAACGTTAACATAAATGCAGATTCAAGGTAATAAACCAATAGTACAGAAACATGTCAAACAGGAACAAACGGTATGTTACACAAAAAAGTCAACCTCTAAAATTACATTTTCATTATCATCTTGTAACAATTCAACATTACTCATGGGGCTATGATTCACTGACCTGGAACTTGAAATATAATTAACTGAGATATTCTCTAAACATCCCTCTAACACCAAAATAAAAAAAGAATCCTTTCAGCCTAGGCGCTATTTTACCAGCAAGGGCGTGAGCATGATTGTTCATGCACAGGCAGTTTTATTTGCAATCCTTAAACGCATTATCTCTCGATAATTATTGAATAGTTCCGTTCCTATAATTTATATCGTTTAGATAAAATAAATCATCATCAATATTATTCCTATCTCTTCCGCACGAATAAAATCATCTATTCCGCACGAGTATTATGCCACAAATAACCAGAAAAATAGGCTCATTCCATCCTGTGAAAAAAACTATTAATATATAGATGTGGCTTTTATCTGAAATGGATTCGATTTCCCGAAAATTGCCAGCCATCGGGCACAATGAGCTCCAAAACTCAATCATACATTTCAGCACTTAACCTATTATCTTGATCGAAATAAAATTCGGATTGGACTGGACAGATAAGCACTTGAAGTCGTGTTGATGGGATGACAGGCAAATATATTGGGTCTGCCGGCAGCTATTCACTTATGTACCTACTCGAACATTTAGACAAATTGTCTGTATAAAATATTGGAAGGTTAAATTATTGGTATCAAGAGGACTTTTTAACAATGAAATGTGGATCATTTCATTATTAATTATAATTTCCAATTTTGATGGCGATTTGATGGATAAAATTAGTTAGTCTAATGATTTACTGAATTACCTTTAGAAATTAGGCTTTAATGAACAAGAATTATACACGACATTCACAATGATGAAAAACTAATTACCATGACATAATACAATATGATGATAATTAATACTGGTAACAAAAACTATAGGTCTGTTTCTGCAGAAATCACAAACCAGTCAGAGCGAATTTCGTTGGTTGAAAACAGTCAGAAAAAAAGTTTTAACCAATGAAATTTACTCTGACTGGTTTGTGATTTCCGCAGAAACAGACCTTATATATTATCTATTCACAATCCGATGTCCAAAGCTAAAGGTAAAATTTATCACCTTTCAGTGCTATTTGATAGGGAAAGGTGATAAATTTACCTTTACCTTTGGACTACGGATTGTGAATAGGATATACAGAAGATATCAAAAGTACCAGATTCTCCCCAGGTTTATTTTTCAACATAATCGTCAAGATATTTGGGAGATTGTCTAGTTCTTGATCCACGACGGATCTGGTTTTCTAGTTGTGGCTCACAGTAAATAGATTGAGACTGGTTTATTGTCTCACTAACATTTTTTTGTTCTATTTCTCGCACCTGTTCTGTTGCAATAGCTTCCTGTAAAAAATCTACACTTTCTTCTGATTGAGTAGGTTATCACGATTATTTTCCGATTGCAGTAGACTTTCATCAACACATGGAGCTGAATATTTTAGCACAACCGTTGCTTCTCGTCCATTTGAAAGTCAAACTTACGCATATTGAGGGTTAGCTTCAATGAGATCTATTTCTTCAACGAGAGGATCGTATTTTGATACGCAGAATACTCGTCGATGATAGTGAGTATATATTTGTTCCTTGAATCAGATCGAATAGGGCCTTTGAAGTCCAGAGATATTCTCTTGAAAGCCGAAGTTGCTTTAATGAGTGTCCCTTGATTTTTAATAAATTTAGGTTTGAGTTCTGCACGATAATACGAATATCTTCTACAGAGTAGGGCATATTGCGAGATCTGACCCAATGGACCATTCTAGTGATTTCAGGATGACACAAAGCTTGATGTAAATCGAATAAAGTTTTCTGATTATTTGACCACATATTCGAGAAAATTTATCAGCTACTACGTTTTTTCGACGTGATCTCTAATACTATATCATAGCTGTAGCATGATATTTCAAGTCGCCATCTCAAAATCTTCTCATTTTTTCATTTTGCTACAGTGTTTGGTAGCAAACATAAAAAATACAGATTTTTGATCATCAATCAGCTGAAAACGATTGAAGTAACAGCTGATTTTGCAATATCCAATTTAAGCTTCTCGAAATCGTTTACACAGATTTCTGACAACGGAAAAAAGATTTATAAGAAACAAGTCGATGAATTTTCTCTGAAAAACAAGGTATCCACTTTGAGTAATGGGTGAACATCCCAAGAGCTCTTTTCAGAGACTGAGAGTCTTTATGTACAGATAGTTTTCGTAGAGGTTCAAATCTAGCTGGATCAGGTTTCAAGGCATTATTCTCGATCAGATATCCAAGAAGTTTGATTGATGTTAGGGAGTAAGAACTTTTCTTTTCGTTTATTGTAAAATTGTATTTTCTCACAACGAGTAAAAATTATTTTAAATTTGTATCATGGTCTGCTTGATTTCTACCGCATATCGTAATATCATCTAAATATGCATAGACTGATTATATTATGTAGTCTATTACCCGCTGAAAACACGCAACTCCGTTTGTCACACCAAAAGGAATTCTTCGGAACTGATATAATTTACCATCTGCCTCAAAAGCAGTATACTGCTTTTCGTCGTCACGTATGGGAACTTGGTGATACGTACTTTCTAAATCTATTGTAGTACTGAAAATCTTGAATTTTATAGAAAATAATTTGAAGTGAGCCACCAGTACTATTTGTGTTTTGTGCCTGACTAGTTTTTTTAAAGATAGTTGTCACGATATTATTTTTTGGTGTGTACCTCGTGTGCATCAATTAAAGTTTCTTCGCTATTAATTGGGGCTAAACCTTCATTTCCGTAAAGTTACATCAGGTCATGGCCCCAGATGTCGTTTAATAATTCGCGAGACCCTCAAAACTTCGTTTTTCAAACAATTTTGTAACCATGAATTAGCTCCCGCCGATGGAACGCCTTAAGGACGTGATAATTACGATACGTGGAAATTCGCGATACACACTTATTTGGTATACGAAGAATTATGGAATGCAGTTGAAGGTTCAGAGACTGATACAAAAAAGGTGACTAAAACCCTTTCAAAAATAATACTTTTGGTTGACCCGGTGCACTATGTTCATGTGCAGTCATCCAAAACAGCAAAAGAGACTTGGGACAATCTTAAAAAGGCTTTTGAAGATTCGGGATTAAAGCGTCGTGTAGGACTTTTGCGTATTCTTATAACAACAACTTGGGAAGGTTGCAGTTCTGTTGGAAAATATGTAAACACTATCATAACTACAGCCAACAAATTATCAGCTGTTGGAATGCAGGTCAGTGATGAATGGGTAGGCACAATTTTACTTGCAATGCATGGTACAAGTAAGAACAAAAATTATTCTAAAGGAAATAAGTCTTCAGGGAATAATCAGAAAAAGGGCCAAGGTTTTAAAGGTCCCAGATGTTATTCTTGCAACAAGTATGGTCATTTCGCATCAAATTGTGATCAAAATAAGAATAAGAGAAATCAAAACGAAGCCTTGTTCTCAGCTTTTTAGAATGTAGAAGAAATGTAGATTCTTGGTATCTCGATTCAGGGTGTTCAGCTCACATGACACCAAATAGAGATATATTTCATACGAAAAGAGAACCAGCAAAATTAACAATAACTACTGCGAATAATGAAGAAATGTCAACTCAGACAGTAGGTGATATATCCGCATTCTTTCGCAAAATATTTGAATCATGATTCCGAGATCCTCCTGATCCGTTTTTTCAATTGGAACATGTTTCAATTTATAGTCCGAAAGAACGCTGTCACTGCCCGCTGGTGTTTTTCCTCTACTTTTGTTTTTCTCTGGGGATGGTTATTATTATATTTTGCAGTTTTTCGCTTTGCTACGTTAGTTTTTGTGCCTATAATAATGGATGAGCTTACAAAATTTATATTATATATTATAGCAGAAAGCGCAGAGAGTAAACAAGAAATAATTTGAAAATTGAGGTTAGATTTTCGTGATCGGAACAAACTAATCACAAACAAAAAATGTTCAATATGTTCAGAATTTCTCGGATCATGATTCGCTGAGTGTCAATTGTCAAAATGCGAAAAAACATGATTACTGGAACATAACGCGGCTCAATATTACAGGTAAATGTGAATAAAAATAAAGTTGACATTGACATAAAAGACATATATTATGTTCCAAATTTGAAAGTTAATTAACTGTATATTAGTCAGATTGTTGCCAAAGTTATCACTGTCATTTTTAATCAAAAAGGTGCTAAAATATATAGGTAATTCACAAGAAAAACTTATTCTAACAGCCAGTTTATGCAACAATTTGTTTAAATTGGATGTCAGTTCGCAACAGGCAGCCTTAGCCTTATTGTCAGAAGCAAGTGAGAAAAAATACAATTTGTGGCACCGCAGGCTAGGACATGTGAATACAGTGAATCCTAATAAAATGAGAAATGGTCTTGTTCATGGTGTCGATTACACAGACAATTTTGACTTGGACTTTGTATGTGAAAGTTGTGTGATTGGTAAAATGCACCGATTACCTTTCAAGGATAGTAAGACAGAATCATCAAAACCTTTGGAGCTGGTACACTCTGATCTATGTGGACCAATTCAAGTGGATTCACTTTCTGGCTCAAGGTACATATTTACACTTCTAGATGATTATACTCACTAAATTTTTGTTTATTTTCTCAAAAATAAAAGTCAAGTCACAGAATATTTTAAGAAATTTCAGAATTTTGCAGAAAATCAATCAGGGCAAAAATGAAAATTACTCCGTACCGATAATGGAAAAGAATTCTGTAATGTTGAGCTTTCTCGAATTTTAGAAAATACGGGAATACAACATCAGCGTACAGTTCCTTATACACCTGAACAGAATGGTAAAGCCGATAGGTTAAATCGTTCAATTCTAGAAAAAAATCGTTATCTTCTGGTAGAGGCTGGTTTACCACATATTTTTTGGGCAGAGGCAGTAAACATATCTGTGTACTTACTCAATAGAATTCCTGGTCGATGTGTTGAAAAGATACCGGATGAACTCTGGACTGGAATAAAAACAAGTGTTGCTCATATAAGAATTTTTGGATGCATAGCATATGCACACATTCCGAGCCAAAACAGAAAGAAATGGGATCCGAAAGCAATTCCAATTATCTTTGTTGGTTATAGTTTGGAGTCGAAGGCATACAGACCTTATGATCCACTAAAAAACATAGTATTTGTATCCAGAGATTGCCACGCTTTTTCGCTGGTTAAGAAAAGTTCATAAAAAAAAAAAAAAATAAATTTAGAAAAATAAATTTAAAAAAAAAATTAAAGTCGAGAATAAAAAAAAAATTAAAAAAAAAAGTAAAATAAAAATAATAAAAATAAAAATAAAAATAATTGAATGAAGAACTTGAGATTGTAAGACTGAAGGTCGAAGTGCGTGCAAATTAAGCCCTAGCTCAGAACGAAATATTTCGGAGAGTAGGGGTGGGTTTTAGTTTTGGGCGCCACCGACTCTGAACAGATGAGTCGGACTCTCCAGGATGGTATCTGGCTTCAGGTCCTTACAATCCAAATAATAATTAATAAAAATATTAGCAAAACCAGGCTGTGTGCATAAAACCAAATAAAAGTCAAGAAATCAAGTGCTACAGTTATTTATTCACCAAATGGCCGCAGACCACAATGAACAGTAAGTTGAATTTAAGGAAAAAAAAAATAATAATAATCAAGTAAATTAGCAATTAATAAATGACCTTGTCATGAAGTGTCAACCAACAGATACAGAAATGCTATACGTTTTTAAATAATTGCTATAGTCAAGAACAATTAAATTTAAATGCAAAAATATGTTATTGAAACTCAATAACTAAGTAATAATAAAAAAAATAAAAAGGTATAAATAGAAAAGTTGCAAATAGAAATTGAAGAGAAAAATAAAACAAAAAAAAAACAATAAATTAATGACTAATAAGTTGGAGCGGTTATTTTACACTTACGTAACCAGAACTACCAGTAAGTTGACATTAATTCAACAGGTTACGTCTAGTTAAGTTACCTATTTTAATAATTCATTTACCACACTGGGGCCAGCAATGAATTATTCCCTGAAATACCGAGGTGATCACCGGGTGTACAAATAGGGACAGAATGTAAACAAACAATAACAATTAGGTTAACTAAAACTAGTACGATACCAAAATTTTCCAGATGATGGTGGTTCATTCAGTTCACCAGATTAGTCCTGGCCACTGGTTGTGGTCAACTTGTTCGATGACTTGCGTAACCGTCCGATTACTTAGGCTGGTGTCTGTTAGCCTTTTGGTTCAATTTCGGTTACAATTGAACGTCTATTGTTATAACCGTGAGGATATACTCGATGGTAAAGTATAACCCCTCGTGAAAGAAAATACCCTCGTGAAAGGAAAACCCTCGTGAAAGAAAATACCCTCGTGAAAGGAAATACCCTGTTGAAATAGGGTTTTTCGCCTCGAAAATCTCTGGAAATCTGGATCGAGGATTGGATCTCCTAGAGAGAGTGAGAATTCTCTACTCCTTAGGGCAGCTTTCAACACATTGGAGTTGTAAAAATCCGAATAAATCGGCGAAAACTATAACACTACGAAAACGTAAGGCATGAAGGCAACTAAATGTTATAACTTCAAATGAGAATTTAGGGTCGAAATCCCACAAAGGCGAAGACAATCTTCACAAAGACCCCAATTCTCCAACGTCCAGATGTGAAAAGAAATGTGTTACACCTTCAATTAATAAACTAACCTAACCCAAAGGAAGGAATTCAGACTTAGAGATGATCGAGAACAACGACAAACAACAACAACCAATCGACAGAATTCCCACTTACCAAAAATTGCACACAACAATATAAACTGAGAAAAATAACAACCGCTGATGAATAATGATATCAACAACCAATAATCATCCCATAAAACAATCAAAACTTGAAGAATACAGAATAGAGTAAATGTTCCGTTTTCAAAATTAGAGAGCTCAAGGAAGAATCGACGATACTGAAAACATCACTTCTCCACCGCTGGTTGACAGAAATTTTTGACAATCAAAAGTCAAAGAAACGAAATCAAAGGGTGCGGTGCGTTCAAGATGTCTCAAAGAACATCGAACCAATGCGCGACTCTGGGTTCGCTCGAATTTGGGCCGAGATCGATGGCGCTCCACAACCGGAACAGTTAGTACGAACGGAGTAGCTCGGTACATCCACCTGAAAACGGTACATCACGATTACGGAACACGACATACTTTTGACAGATGAATTATTTTTGTTATGAAACAGATGATCGAATTTAAAATCGAAATCAAAATATTGCCTTGTTTTGCTTTAGAATTGAATTAAAATATGGATTAAAATGAGGAAAAAACCATTACAGCAAATAGAATTTGACTATGGAAAATTAGAAAATTTACAGGATCTACAACCGTTGAGATTATTGATGAAATTTTATAGAGAAAATGTTGACAAATTTAAGGAAATCTTGAATATAAAATTGAAAGTAGGTAAGAATCATTTATGCAATTTTGGCCCGTTACAAGATATACAATTTTTTGAACAAGAACAAGGTAGCATATTTTTGGGAAAGAACAACACAGAAAAAGAACAAAAAGATTTTTTCTTCTTTGATAAAGCTGAACAAGAACCTGTAGAAGAAGAAAATAGTGTGGAAGATAATTATTCAGAAGAAGAAAATGATTCAGAAGAAATTTTACTAGAAGATAATCGAGTAGATAACGCAGATTCAGATTACCAAATAAAAGTAGTAGAAGTTAATAATTTAGATCCAGTTGTAAGACCACAGAGAGACAGAAAGGTTCCTTAAACATTAAAAGATTATGTTACATACACAGCAGTTATTAACACAGAAGAAGAAGATCCTATTGATGTTGATGAAGCTCTAAATCGTTCAGATAAGGAACAATGGATAAAGGCTACGCGAGATGAGTATGATGCACAAAATGAAAATGGCACATGGGAATTAGTCGATGTTCCACCAGATAAAAAACCCCTCAAAAGTTGGGTGTTTAAATCCAAAATTGAAGAAAATCAAGTTAAGTATAAGGCTCGATTGGTCATTAAAGGTTGTGCTCAGAAACAAGGCATCGATTTTGAGGAAACATACTCACCAGTAATTCGATATACTTCAATACAATTTGTTTTAGCACTAGCTGCTGAAGAAGATTTAAATATAGACCAGTTGTATGCAGTCACAGCTTTTTTACAAAGAGAGTTGACTGAAGAAATCTATATGACACCTCCAGAAAATTTTGATAATACTAACAAAGTTTGCAGATTAAAAAAGTCCATCTATGGATTAAAGCAAGCAAGTAAAGTGTGGACTCAAAAGTTGGACAAATTTATGAAAAATATTGGTTTATATCAAATTCAGTCAGATTCTTGTATATATTGTAAAATTAATGAAAAAGTAAAACTAATAGTTGGAATTTATGTGGATGATACTATTCTTTTGTCAAATGACCAAAAGGCAAGAGAAGAACTGAAAAATCAACTACTCAGAAATTTCAAAATGAAGGATATTGGAAAAGTCAAACATATACTGGGTATGCAGATAACAAGGGACAGAAAACTAAGTAAAATATGGATTGATCAAAAAGCTTATATTCAAAAAATACTCAGGATGTTCAATATGGAAAATGCAAACCCGGTAGATACACCAATGGTAGCAGGAGAAAAGCTAACCAAAGAACAATCTCCAAAGACAGAAGAGGAGATTGAAGAATGGAAAGCAAACCTTATCAAGAAGCTGTGAGAAGTTTGCTATTCGCAGCACAAATCTCTTGACCTGATACGCAGTCAGTAGTCAGTCGTTTTAATCATCAGCCAGCACTTGCACATTGGTCAGCAGTTAAGCGTATCCTCCGTTATTTAAGAAGTACATTAAACTATAGGCTGAAATTTAATGGAGAATTTTGGCCTTTAAAATTCAAACATTTATGGTTATTGTAATGCTGACTGGGCAAATGACCCATCTGATCGAAGATCTATTACAGGCTACATTTTCGTGAAAAATGGTTCACCGATATCATAGAATAGTAAAAAACAGCCTACTGTGGCGGTGTTATCTACAACAGAGGCTGAATATATGAGCATGGCAATGGCAGCACAAGAGGCTCTATGGTTGAGAGGTCTCAGTAAAGATTTTAATTGCACTGAAAAACCAACATTGTTATTTGTGGACAACCAGGCAGCACAGAAATTGGCACTATATGGGGGTTATCAATCCAGAACGAAGCAAGAAAAACTAGATAATGGAATCCTTAAATTAGAATATGTGTCAACTCAGAAGATGTTAGCTGATTCTTTTACAAGAGCATTGACAGAGTAAAATTTATCAACTGTGTCAGAAACCAATAGTTAAAGAGACGACCGCAGTTTTTCTACCCCGAACGAGTTATGTGTCGACACTATTATCAATATATAGTATTATGTGCATCTAAAAAGCGGTATTCCTGCCTGAGAGCAAATGCTGCCGGAAATATCTTTTAACAAATTATTAACAAATTGAAAAAAACGTAACACTAACCCCATCGAGTTATGCCCTGCCTCTTAGTAGGGTATCAGATTATAGGTCTCGATGTCCTTTATCTAAAACGTCGATCCTGCCTTATGAGAACTTGCCGGAAAAAAGGTGGCAAGGCAGCTTATAGGGGCAAGGGTTCGCGGTCTCAGATTTTATACCTATCAAGTTTTGCTCTGAATGATGTGTCAACTTAAAGGTGTCAATAAGTTGATTTAAGGTCTTTTCGCACAGAAATCCCAAACCAGAAGGAGTGAATTTCATTGGTTGAAACTAGTTTCATGATTGTTTCCAACCAATGAAATGCGCTCTGACTGGTTTGTGATGTCTGGTGTGTACCTCGTGTGTATCAATTAAAGTTTCTTCGCTATTAGTTTGGACTAAATCTTCATTTCCGTTAAGTAACATCAAATTTCGCCACAGCACGAATAATATCTTCAATATTGAGCAGAGGATAAGCATCTAAATATGTAAACCTGTAAATGGTTTGAGCGTAATCGATCACCATCATTTTCTGGTGCGTTTAATTTTTCGTTACCCACACTTGTGCCCGCCAAGGAGAGTTGCTTTCTTCTATGATTTTATTTAAAAGAAGGTTTCTTATTTCAATAGAAATAAAGTGTCTTCTGGTGAAAATCGTCTAGACTTTGATGCAATTGGCCTGCAGTCTGCTCATAGATTTGAAAATAATGTAGGCGGATCAATTTTTAGGAACGCTAAACTACAAATCGATGATGAGTTGTCAATATACAAGGGAGGCTTAGAACCTCCAAAAGATACTTCAAGGGTTGAATGCTGTCTAAGAATATCATGAACTATGATGACATCAGCACATAGACCAGAAACAACTGATGAACGTTATTTTCTGTATATATGCCCCATCATTTCTTAGTCTACCAAGCAATGACCTGATATTTGAGACTGTAAGGCTGTTGTGACCATTAGTATATCCAGTGCTTGAATGTATAGGTACATCAATAAATAAGGCAAAAGTTTTATTAATGTACCTATGTTTCAGAACTCCCTGTATCTACTAAAGCAACAGCAACGACATTGTTTAATTTAATTTTGATAAGGCATTTGGTTAAACTTCCAGATACCGCACAAGAAAGCCCAGAAGCAGGTATAACTGAGGCAGAAGCTTTGACTTTTATTTTGCTTAGACATACCTTGGAGAAATGTCCACGTTTACCAGATTCAGTACACGTTGAATCTTTAGCAGGGCATAACGTGCGAAAATGTCTTTTAGTACTTCCACAGAAATAACATTTGTACACTTTTGTAGTAGCGGAAATGAGGCCCTTTCTCTACTTTCAGATTAAATTGAGTTAATCACACCTTGAGAGATGCTATGTGCTTCTGAATGTTTTTGTGCCGATTCTAGAGATAGAGCATGATTCTTGGCTTCATCAAGTTTCAAAGTAGTATTCTCCAACAATCGTTGTCGAATTTGGGAAGAGATTAAGCCACTAATGGAAGAATTTCTAATATAGTCGTTCTGACTTTTTTCAGCGCTGGCAGTTTTGAAGTTACAGTCTTTACTTAGATGTTTTAGTACTTGTGAGTACTGATCAACAATTTCTCTAGGTTGCTGCTTCCTAGAGGTAAGGCAGTGTCTGGCAAATATTTAATTTTTAGGTTTAGTGAAAATTTAATCCATAATCTTAATAGTTTCTGAGTAAGAAGAACAGCAGGATATGTGCTCATAATAGGGTAGTGGACAAGTTATGAATTTAATGAAATCGATGATCTATTCTTCATCTATGAAGTAAATAAAAAATATTCGTATTAAAAGAAATTTCAGAAAAAATTACTAACTTTGCTTAAAACGGTTGTAAAAGTAGAGTTTTGGGACACACTATTTAAACGAAAATATTTCGCGCCTTGATTTTACCTCATAGCTGTTATGTTCGAGTATGAAATGAATCAAACCTTCGTCTTATATTCGACACACACTTACTCATTGGTGCAAAAAAGAGAGATATATCAGCGTCATTACCTTGGTGCACCCTCAACTTAACCACACTTTTTGAGAGAGTTTCATTTGTCAATCAGAACAGTCTGAGTTTATCTGCATCTTTTTCTGAAAGCATGTAAAATATAAGGACGCGTAGACAGCGTCGACACAACAGCTATGACGTAATTTCCGGGCGGTAAATTATAGCGTTTAAAATAAGTACAAATTTGTTAATTTTTTAAGGTTTATTTTTGTTTTCTAAAATCAAAGAATCATCAATTACTATTTATTTTGTTATGGAGAATAATAAAAAAAATATTTCGAAAAATTGTTCACTACCCTATTGTTGTGGCTTCCATAGTTCACCAAAAGCTTCAGTTTTTCATCATTTTCTAGCATATCAACGGATATGAAATTGTTGAAAGTTGCTTTCCAGTGAGTCCACTCTTGTGCAGCTTTTGGAGAGTTCCAATCAGCGTCAAATCGTTCGGGTCTTAAGAGTTTAACCATCTTCTTTATTAAATTGTAATGATTTACTGAATTACCTTTAGAAATTAGGCGTTAATAAACAAGAATTAGGGCTCATCCTCAATCAATCTGGTAGCGAATTGGCACTTCGGCACGCATGCTAGTACAATCTTCTTAAACATTAGTATCCTCAATTCAATTCCATGCTAGCATGCACGCCGACTCCGGAGTACAAACTTGCAAGCTGCAAGCTTTTTCGATACGTGTCGACTTGTGTCATGCGCAGTACGGTAAACAATAAGTGAGGTTATGTGACCGTACTACATGCACAGTATACTGAAAATTAACAGCATTGAGGATGGGTATCAATTTCGCAGTACGCATGTCGAAGTGCCACTGCGCTACCAGATTGATTGAGGATGGGCCTTTATACACGACAAAAGTACCACAGTTACTAGTAAGTTAGGTAATTCATAAGCTCTTTCATTCTTTAAAAGTTCCTGCCTATTGACTCTCGTGAGAGTAATCTGACATCATGTCTTAGTTGCTCGGATTGTGGTTCTCTATCCTTCTCTGTCCTGAGCTGCTAGAGAAGCTTGTTGCAGACCATGGCTAATAATTTTTTTGGTTTGATCTACGTCGGAGACCTTCCTCTTGGTCGTTTACCATTGATTTTTCCCACGACGATAAGTTTTTCCAATCTGTTTGCTCTTCTTGAAATCTGTCAAAAGTAGGTCCTACTTAAGGTATGACTAGTTTATTTTGGATGAGTCTTGTAGTGACTTTCAGCTGCTTTTAAGAATTGATACGTTGGTACGATGTTCTGTCCACAGGTCGCAATGCGGAAGATCAAGGTGCTCAGTAGTTTTAGCTTGTAGCTTTGTGATATTGCAGTGTCTTTTCATACGCGACAGTCTTCGTTTCATTACTTTGTTAGTTATGAGTAATTCTAAGATAGTAAATTTTTTAACCTCTTCAAAGCCATCAATGTGTCTAATATTAGTAGGATTGAGACAGTATAGGAGACATTAATAGTCAATTAAGTTCGTGTAGATCATTTACGAAATCCAAAAGTTTTCCCAACTGGAAAATTATTATTCACGAGAACGTCTAAAGTATGAAACTCACGCGTCTCGGGCTTTCCGCAAAGTCATAATATTTACACCCTTTTGACCTTTTTTCTGAAGTTGCCGTTGGTAGAGGCACTTAAGCTTTGCGGATATAAGCAAACATTCGGCGCGAGATATGAGAGGCTTATTTAAGTGAAAATATTATATATGTCTTTCGGGCGATGCGGCAATGAAAGTGCCAGACCGAAAAATTTTATGGCGAGTTTCACTTTTGCTTTCCATTTCAATAGATGGCAGCCAATAACAATTATCTATACGTTTTTTTTTTTTTTTTTTTCACTTTAATTCAACTTTAAATTTCTGAAGTAATAAACCATGCCTGAACAGACTCCATAACATATTTTTTAGAGTCATTAATCCCTGTTCCAAGGGTTGGCCGTTCGTAACACAATTTTGAAAGTAATTGTTGGAACGGCTAGGAAACAATTTTCCTAAAAGGCGCGGGTTAACGATCGTATTATGTTCCGGATTTGGAATTAGAGTTGACGTTTTGTTCCTGGGTTGCAATCGGGTTTTGAGTTCCGCGTGTTTCAGGATTTACTCACATAGACTATAAAGTGGAGCGAATTAATTTTAGAATATGCAACTGGACTAAACATATTTTTGTATTAAAACTAAATTCTATTATGTTTTATTTTATACATATCTACATTCTTTCATTCGTTAATATATTGATTGAAAATCTAATTCCAACAAAAAACATTGCCCCAGACAACCATTAATAAACTAATGACAAAACATTGGTAGGTACTTCTTGAAGTGTTTTTTTCCCCACAAAAAGACCATTTATTTTAATTGCGGCTCGCTGAATGCCATTTAGTGACTAACTGTTCGGGTTTCCTCGATTCTGAGAGTTTGGGTTATTCTTCGTCGGTGATCCGTCTAGACAACTTTTTACTGAACACTTGAAACGAACAATAAGTTATTCTTAGGTTTGAACTTTATTGAAGTAGACGAATCATTTGCAAGTTATAGAAAAAATTCTCGAAAAATCTTCTTTAATCCGTATTCCGTAGGAATCTTTTTGTATTATTAATATAAGGGGTCTTTTGAATTCTGAGAAGCAGAAATATGTGGATCGCTATTCGCTTTTGTCATTTCCTCATTGCTCTTTGACTTGGCACCTTATTTGGAATTTCTTCATTATTAAGGATTCCTATTGGACGAAATACAAATACTGATAGTTTCAATTCAAGCCAATCAGTTTTATAAAGATTTGTGTCAAAGAATGATGAAGTACAAAATTTTATTTTTGATTAAATTAACTTCGGTCACATTTGATTGAATTTCAAATAAATACGAATCCAATTTCAATCCTGGGTAATGCGGATATTGCTCTTTTCTCATAAAAGTCCCAAAACCATTAAGATACAACATCCAAAATCGAATATAGTCCCAAGTATTATTCCAATTTAAAAACCAATTATCTAACCGGAAACCGAATTTATGCAATTAAGAGACAATCATCTTTATGTCTTTCGGTCGTCCCTAAAAAGGCCTACCGGAAATTACAATAATAACACGCATTTAGAATTTCAAGTTGGAATTTATTTTAAATAAGGAATATCAAAGAATAGCAAGTTTATTATTGTTCAATCACCAACTTTTCATAAAGTCGAAACGAATCTGGGGGAAATCTGTATATGATACCATAATATTAGAATTCCAATTTTCGAATACAAGAAAAACAGAACGTAAAAATTGAAAAAGCATTATTTCCATTGTCTTGTTTGAACTACGGAATTTCCCGGAGGCGTATTCTGAAGGCATCAGAATTCAAGTTTTAAATTCTTTTTTCCATATTTTCAAATAGGTTTTTGTTACTTAAAACGAAATGTGTATTGGAAAATCGCATTTACATATCAGAAAAGAAATCAAGGCCGTTGAAAGTAAGAAGCTGTTTGCTTCCAAATATATTTAATCATTTATTGTCAAAATAAATTTTTCAAATTTAGAGTGAATAGAATCAACTGCACTAATGAACATTTAGTGTTCCATGCTTGTCGACAATGGCTTTAGCAAAATACCGAAAATAGCAAATATCGTTTTATTATCTCGATAACAGACCAGAAATTGGCGTTTACGAGTTTCCCAGGGAAAATATAGATGACGCAGAACGTGTATAAAACACATCGATGGTCAACAATCAAAATATCGTTGGAATAAATTGCTCTACATCGTGGCGGACTAGTATTGAATTGACAGCACAATCAAATTACCATTTATCCGAACTCTGTAAATAATGGGAACCAGGAGTTATGTGTCGATTGGTTAATAATGGAAATATGTAGATTACATCTATTTGTGATAGTAATAGGGGAAAACACAATTTTATTTATAGTGACTAGCAATTTTTGTTGGAAAATATATGAAAAATATTCTCCACGCACGCATTTGTAAACTACAACCAAGCATAAATTAATTCGTGTTTCCAACCAATATCCGCGATATATTTATACCACCTAAGGCCGATACAAATTCTTACATTAATGGCTTCAGTAGGCACTATATTACATAAAATGGGTATCATAATATTAGAAATTAAGCTAAATTATTAATTATCAAACTCCCTATATTTACTAAACAACAATAACACTCAGCTTCCGTGTTTATTCTCCATGCTCAAATTTAGTTAACCGCGCTTCAATATAATCACAGGGGACAAACTACACTATACTATATCCGAAAACTGGGTTCAACTTTACGAGAGCGTGTGGCGAAGGCATCAAAACGCAAAACGCTGAAGACTCGTAATTCAGAGTCGCTGGGAATGTGTGCCACAGAGCCGCAATATCTTCTCCCTCGGGACGTCAGCCACGCTTTCGGGGGTACATTTATAGGACCAGATTGATAGTGCTAATGTTGGATTCGAGTTTGCTTTTAGTGGCATCAGTTCGGAAATCATTATGACCTAATGATTTTTAGATAAAAAGTAAGCATAATTTATTGGGAAATAAACAGGAATAAATCACTTGAAATTTTTATCAAGAAAAGATACACATTTAACAATTTTATTTAACTTTAAGTCTAGTAGAGAGGCGATAGCATGATCTACTTAAATTGGATTGAATATCAATTTTAATAAATTGCCCCCTATGACCGATTCTACCTATAATGCGTAAATAATATAGATTTCCTAGTTTCAGATCAATCAAAAGGTCTTTATTTGGTATAATTACTAAGAAAAATTACAGATTTTATACCCTTGATGGCGAGAAAAAAAAAAAATCTAACACTATCACACTAGTTAATTTAAACTAAATAAGAACAAAAAATATTAAGAGAAAAGAAAATAATAAGCAAAAAGACATAATATTAGGAAATAATAACAAAAAAATAAAAATAGAAAAAAATTAAAAAAAAATAGAATGATGCTATAATATGTAGTTATAGGCATATAAATATGCAGGTATGTAATACATTACAATTTTCCAAAGAGCGTAAAGAAAATAAATACAATTTTAAATGTTTCGTAAATGATTCTAAACTTGGACACGACTTGATGTGATGGAGAAGAGTGTTAAACAGTTGAGTTGCACAATATGAAAATGATTTCTCGAAGGCTGCTGTAAAATATCCCGGAACCTGATACAGATTGCGGAATCGAGTAGGTCTGTTATGAATATCAGCACCCTTACAAAGCTTTTCTAAAAAATATGTGGGATTTTCACATTGCCTGATTTTAAAAGTAAAAGTAGCAGGGTGAAGCTGATATCTTTCAGGCATATAAAATCAATTGGAGGCCTGAAAAGACTCGGTGAAATGATTAAACTTTCTTAGCCCAAAGCAGTCACGGATGCAGGCGTTTTGCAATATTCGCAAACTGTTCCTATTAAACGCAGTTAACGCGAACAAGAATATGATATCTCCATAGCTAACACAAGAAAGAATTGAAATGTCACAAAATCTAAGCCTTACCTTAGTAGAGAAGATATCCCTGTAGATATAAAGAGTTCTTAGCTTAGCATATGACCTCTGCAGTAAGTTAGAAACGTGAGTTTAATAACTAAATTTCTCATCAATGTATATACCCAAATTCTTGCAAGTTTCTGTGGCTGTTAGTCTAACGATAATTAACGTAATTTTAGATGAATCACTTTACGAGATAGATAATTATTGATCTCTACCAAAAATTGCCATTTTAGTTTTATTTTTATGCTTACTTTAACATACCAGTAGCTACCTAAGGCGACACTGCCTCGACAGACCGTTCGACGTCAGCTTCCTAAGAAAAACTGAATGGGAACAGGGCATACCGGAGACCAAAAAGCAGGACCACACCTGATACGAAAACTGCCGCTGGTACCCGAGCAGGGGTATACTCCATCAGCTACAGCAATCAGTATTCACCGCGGGGGCATGCCTCTGTTTTTCAGGCAGAGGTCCAGTGGGCAGCAGAGAATAACAGGAGAGCCGTAGCCAACAGGCAGATCCCTATACAGTCAAGCGGCACTCAAGGCCCTTTCGAGCCAGACAATGTCATCAAGACTAGTATGGGAGTGCCAGGAAGAACTCAGGGCCCTGGCAAATCAGGATAAGAAAAGCTTATCTTTTTGCCAGGACACAGAGGAATCGAGAGCAACGGAAAAGCTGAAGAACTCGCAAAGAGAGGATCAGAGACAAAACTTATCGGGCCAAAGCCGGCTGTAGGGATATCAGAAAGTATTACCTGAAGTTATATCAAAGACTGGGTTCGTAAAGAACATCGACACTATTGGAAAACTTCAAGGCAGAATCATAGTAGGGAATTCATCGACCATCCGTGCAAAAAAGGGCCGCAGAACTGGTTAAAACGAGTAGAAGCCGACTAGAGTTTATAACTGGCCTTATGACCGGCCACATACCAGTAAAGGTCCCCCTGAACAAGATAAACCTCTATGACGGAGACCTTGATTGCAGACTCTGCAATAAGGAACTCGAGACAGCTAGACACATCCTGGTAAACTGCGAGGGCACTAGATCGCAGAAGACACGACATTTTCGGCAACAGAAGCACCACCCAGTAAAAGACCTGTACAAGCTTGTAGCAAAATACTAGAGTGTTTGGAACAAAGCAGCAGGCTGAGCACAATAATGGCCGGTATTATAAAGCTAGCGAAGGTTGAGTTTCAACTAACGGTCGAACTGACATTTCCGTACGATTTCCGTAGATTTCCGTAGATAATATAATCTATTGTGAAAAATTAAAACCATTCCGAATGCATAAAAAAAAATCTAGGTCGTACATAAATTGTTGTATATCAGACGTACGGTAATGCTCATTACACTACTCTTGTTATTACGACGACTCGGTCTACGACCTCGTCTCGGCAATATTCCCCAATAGTTACTGTAATGTAGCTCATACCGCTCTAGTAATATAGATAGCTATTATAATAGATATTGGTAAAGAAGTCAGGGAAAGAAGAACAAAGAACTTCGAAAACCAAAAATACCAGAGGACTGTTAACGTCATCGCAATAAGATTCCTAAGAAATGTCGGAAAGAAAACTTAATTGGACAAAGTTAGAAATTCAAATGTGGAATCAATCAACAATAAAATAGAGGAAATAACGAGCTATGTTTATAATAAAAATACCTTCAAAAAATTAATAAAACGATCGATACTTGAACGCCGACATCTTACATTCATTATAATATCGATGAGTTTACCAGTGGAATTATTTTTGCAAAATTTCAGTGTAGAATTAAATTTTCTTGAAAGTGTATGCGATGGAAAAATAGCAACGCTATAAAAATTTCTCATTAATGACGTGCGAACCACTTTGTTTACCCATCACCTACTCGTATAGTACAAATTTACAGCTAATTGAAAGGTGATCCATATCACCTATACTAACAAAGATCGAAGAAAAAAACTAAGTACAAGACTCGTAGATAAATATCAGTACTACGTTCCTAACTTATTTTCCAGTATACAGGGTGGCCTAATAAGTGGTGGTGATATAAAGTTATGTTTTTTTAATCTCTCTGTATATTATGACATTTCTGGATTCTGTGGAAAATTCTTGACATATTTCATGTACAATGTAATATACCTATCTTCGGAAATATTGACAGTTTAAAATTGACTTTTTTGCATCTTTGACAGACTATAAAACCTGAATAGTTAATTTTACAGCAAAACCGATCATACATTCTCATCTTAATTTTTCATAAACTATCATTTGTCACCAACTTTGAATTCAATTCATAATTAAAAATTTTACCTAAATTATTAATCTCCGGTTAAATTCAAAGTTGGTGTCAAATGATAGCCTATGAAAATCTAGGGTAAGAATGTAAAATCGGTTTTGCTGTAAAATTAACCGTTTAGGTTTTACAGTCTGTCGAAGATGCAAAAAAGTCAATTTTAAACTGTCAATATTTCCGAAACAGTTGAAGATAGGTATATAATATTGTATATGAAATATGTCTAGAATTTTCCACAAAATCCATTAATGTTATAATATACAGGGGGAGTCATTTAAAAAAAAACTTTGTATCACCGCTACTTATTGGTCCACCCTGTATACTAGAAAATAATTTAGGAATGTAGTACTGATGTTTATCTACAAGTTTTGTATTCAGCTTTTTCTTCGATCTTGTTAGTATAGCAGATATAGACCACCGCGCGCTTAGTAATTCACCCGTATAGGTAGAATGGAAATTTAATAAAACACCAAGTTCTTCAATAAAAAAGTAGTATATTGTTTTATTAGGAGTAAAAGTGATACTTTTTGTGGCGAGACTAAATGTTTGACTGCCGAACGTAGTGAGGCTGACAATTTTAGACAAGCCACAAAAGGTTCTTTTCTCCGAATACAACATGCGATTTTTTCCGCAAACGGTGTTCAAAGCGATGGAATCTAGGAAATTTCTGTGACGTCACTTTTTTGTCCGGCCGTGAGCGTACAAAAAAGTACTTTTTTCTGCGATTGACAAGAAATATCAACATTTTTGACCGGTTGACAGGTCGCAAAACTCAATATTCTGGTATTTCAATTATTTTTCAATAGTTGCTAAGGAATCAATGAATAACAATACGGGAGTCACTTTTCCGGCCTAGGCCGGGAAAGTGATTCTCGTATTGCTGAATAATTGGAAATAAAGACAAACATTTAACAGGTATTTAACCGATCGCAGAAAAAATAGTATGTGTAATTCGGAGAAAAAGCATATTCTCGGCCTTCGGTGTTTGCCGGCTCGGCTACGCCTCGTCAACTTACAGCGTCGGCCGAGAATGTGTCACTTTTCCACCTAAATACACAATATACTATAGGGCAAGTACACGATCTGACAGTTTGACACTATTGACAGTCGCCTTGAGGTAAAACAAAGTTATAATTTACAGTGTTTTTTAAGTTTTTAGTTAGATTTTTTCAAATAAATACTTTTTGTGTGATCCAGAAGTTTCTTGGACATGCCTAGAGTTTGTTTAGTTGTTAATTGTGGCAGTATAGCGCAAGGGATACGATATCCTTCCATAGGTTTCCATCAATTTTAAATAACAAGGGGATGTTTGATTTGTTAGCTCAAGAAAGAAGAGAAAAATTGATTATTATTCTTAAAACAGACGATCTGACAGAAAAATAGATTGAATATAGAGTAACTATACGTATATATTTGTTCTTGTGACACTTGGTTTTGATATTTGTTGGAAAAAACCTGAAATTAATCCGTTATAGGAAAACCTAGCAAACTTTTAGATAAAAGACCACATAGACTGGAACACAAACACTGCATTTTAACGTTTTTAGACAAAATAACACAAAAACTTGTAAAAAAGCTGTGAAAACCGCATAAAACATAACCGGCCTAATCTACACGAATGTAAATAAATGATTTGTTTTACCTCAAGGCGACTGTCAAACTCATTTGTGACGTCACATGGACATGCCCTATTTTGTACGCTCACGGAACGCGCGGACAAAAAAGTAACCAAAAAAATGACGTCTGTGAAGTCAAACTTCAACATTAAGAATTGAGGTTAAAAAAGTCGTCATTTTTTGACGTTTGCGGAAAAAAGCCTTTTTCAATAATTTCCCATGTAGATTTCATTTATGTAAGACTTTGGTAGTAATTTATTTACTCAAACTTCTCATAGATTTTGTAACATACTTTTCGATGACTTATCAATTTATTCCTGAATTTCACAAAATTTCTAAAGATTTGTGTGACATTTGTTTGTTTTATCGATCCGCCCTAATTGCTTCATTCTTCTTAACTCAGGGGCGTCGCGTCGGGGGGGGGGGGGGTAATGGGGGTAATTACCCCCCCTCCCAGGATTTAAAATTCAAGGGAAAAATTATGATGCCCAAAAGAAAATACATAATAATATTAAAGAAAATACATTTTTTTTTTTTTTTTTTTTTTCCTCACAAAGAAATCATTGTTCTGAAAAAGTGAATGACCTTGAAATTGGCAAAAAATTTCGCCTGCGGGGCGTTAGCGGGGGCTCGCATCTTCCCATTACCCCCCCCCCCCAGACTGCAAGTCACGCGTCGCCACTGTCTTAACTACCTAGGTATCCTTATTAATCAGTCCCTCATTTGAGTCATTGCTTGAGATACAACCTTCATTTCTCTTAAAAACTCTTTCCTTCATGCATAAACTGGTTCTTCTTGGTTTTGTAAGGAGAAATGTGGATCATAACCTACCTCAGGCGACACTGCCCCAACAGACCATTCAACATTACCTTCCCAAGCAGAACTGAATAGGAACAGGGCATACCGGAGACCAAAAAGCAGGACGGGACTTGGCAAACGGACGGGTCGAAGACTGCGGCTGGTACCCGGGCGCAATTTTACTAAATATAAATTATTACAGCACAAGACACGCCCACAACTTCGTCATCGCAAAATATAATCGCTCTCTGCGCGATTTCACTAAGTATAAACTATTAGAGCACAAGAGACGCTAGCCCTTGACGTCATTGCAAAATATAATCGCGCTCAGCACATTCCTGCAAAGTCTAATCGTTTGTAGCATGACGTGGCAGGTCTAACCTCAAATTGTACTTGTTAGAAGTTAATAATTATTGTTAGTGCTGTGTGTTTCCATTATGGATAATTTAATTCAACTTATTAATCCATTGTGTAACAATGAAAATGTTAATAGGTCTGCTTCTGCAGAAATCACAAACCAGTCAGAGCGAATTTCATTGGTTGAAAACAGTCAGAACACTAGTTTCAACTAATGGAAAAAATGATTTCCGCAGAAACAGAGTATGAAAATCAAAACAATTACATACCAGTACTCCGCTTAAAGTTGAAAGGGTAATCTGACGAAGAGTGCGATTCCGACGACTTCAACTTACGTTGCAATGAGTGGCTGAATTAATTTTCAATAATAACAAAGACACAATGGATAGTGAAAAAAACTTTGCCAAAACTGCAGAGATGATTGCTTCGTAAACAATACGTGTGCCATCACAACAGCACTTTTTCAATCGATTTATTTATATGAATCAGCCACGTTGTGCTGTCAACGATTAGATTTTGCAGGATTGTGCTGAGCGCGATTATATTTTGCAATGCCAGCGTCTCTTGTGCTCTAATAGTTTATATTTAGTTAAATCGCTACCCGGGCAGGGGTATACTCCGCCAGCTACAGTAATCAGTATGCTCTGCGGGGGCATGCCTGTGTTTTTCAGGAGAAGGCCAGTGCGCAGCAGAGAATAACAGGAGAGCCGTAGCCAACAGGCAGATCATTATAATGTCTGACAGTCAAGCGGCACTCAAGACACTTTCGAGCCAGACAGTGTCATCAAGACTAGTATGGGAGTGCCAGGAAGAACTCAGGGTCCTGGCGAACCCGGATAAAAAAAAAACTTATCTTGGTGCCAGGACAGAGAAATCGAGAGCAACGAAAAAGTTGACGAACTCGCAAAGAGAGGATCAGAGACAAAACTTATCGGGCCAGAGCCGGCTTTAGACTAGTTTTCGTCTTATTTGTCAGGTAGGAAACAAGTGGTTTGTTCTGAGGATGGTTGCTCAGATGAACTGTCAATACGACACGGTGTTCCCCAGGGTTCGGTTCTTGGCCCAATTCTGTTTCTACTGTACTTGATTGACTTGGCTAGACTAGATATTCGAGGCCGTTTTACCATTTTTGCAGATGATACCACCATCTTGTCGCTTGATGAAGATGCTAGTTTATTGAAAGATATTATAATTGAAGACCTACGACGTGTGAAGGAGTGGTGCGACGCAAATTTACTTTGTTTATATTTAAATAAAACTAGTGCTATTTCTTTTAAGTTTGTTTCGGATGATCTGAATCTGGACAATTATTTCGTGGCAAATAAAGCCAGCTGTAGGTATCTGGGCTTCCACATTGACTCGGATTTAAAATTTAAAGAGCATATATTGTGTCTAAACAAGAAATTGGCATCTGGATGCTTTGCTGTTCGTATTGTCACAGGGCAGCTGGGGTCATTCATGGCTAAGTCGGTATATTACTCGCTTGTGGAGTCCCATTTGAGATATGGATTAGCATTTTGGGGTTTTTGTAACAAACAAGTTTTTAATTCTGTGTTTGTCCTACAGAAGAGGGCGCTTAGGTACTTATACAAATTGAAGGCTAGGGACCATTGTAGGCCATTGTTTGTTCAGGAGGAAATCCTTAAATTGCCATGTATTTTTATTTTGGAGACTCCTTGGTGCACAAAAAATATAGAAATTTTATGAATCCCAACATCCACAACACACGTTATGGACATAATTTACATCAATTTATTTTTTAGGCTTTGTCAATGAGTTTTTTCTTTAGACAATTAACGCGTTTTTTGATTTGATTTGATTTAGGGATATCAGAAAATATAACCTGAAGGTACATCAAAGACTGGGTTCCTGAAGAGCATCGACACTATTGGACAACTTTAAGGCAGAATCATGGTGGGGAGTTCATCGATCAACCATGCAAAAAAAAGGCCGCAGAACTGCTAAAAACGAGTAGAACCGACTATGGTTTATAACGGGCCTTATGACAGGCCACATACCAGTAAAGCTCCCCTTGAAGAAAATGAACCTCCATGACGGAGACCTTAATTGCAGACCCTGCAATAAGGAACCCGAGACAGCCGCAGGAGACACGGCATTTTCGGGCAAAAAAATTTAGTTCCGGAAACAATAATGGAGCACCACCCAGCAAAAGACCTGTACAAACTTGTATCAAAATAGTAGAGTGTTTGGAAAAGAGCAAACAGGCTGAACACAATAAGCCTGCTACATGGGGACAAGTCGAACAGGCCTGGAGAGAGAAAAAACCTACCTCTATGAATTATTTCCAAATACCCGATATCTCAGTTAATAATAATGCGATTTTATTCAAATTTTGGTGGTGATTGTATGTTATAAAAATGAACTGTTTGACATAGTTAACATTTTTGATTACCAATGGCGTGCGGTGTTGGGGGTAAAAAGTCGTTATATTTTCGGGAAAAAGATATGAGGACTTATTTTAGATAACTTCTTGTATCAGATTAAGAATCAGCATTCCCAAAATCCCCTAATTCATATCTTCAAAATTTCAAGAGCTGATTTTCCAAAAAAAAAAATAATAATTTTATCCAACACATGACAGTTATGACTGCTATTATTAATGTCAATTTAGACAAATAAACTATCAAATAACACACTAGTGTGTTATTTATTTAACCAGTAAGTATTTAACGAGTAACGACACATTTTTTATAACGTTCTCGATAAGCCTCTATTATAGTTCAAGCGCAAATCTCGAAACTATCCACAAAGTTGAATAAAACCAACTCCCAACAAAACTTTGGAAACTTTGGATGACAAGATGACAAGGGAATGACAAAATAATGTACCCGTTGTTTAAATCAAAGCCGCCACCATCCGGTTAGTCTCCAAATGAAAAAGCAAGAGTTTATTTGGTTGCCTAAAAACTCATTTACATGGGCACCCATTTAAGTTTCCTGTATATTTTTGAGTAGAATGTGCTGTGACCAAAATGTAAAAAAGTCACTGTCTGACATTTTTGGGGTACTGAGACGCAAGTAACTTTAATTTGATCAAAAAGCTTATTATATATTATCTCATAAAAAAACGATCTCTTCCACTTGCTGGATAAAACATTGTATGCCACTCGTGTGTTATGTTTCCTAAGTCACTTGAGAATTTATACCACTCGGCCTGTGACTTATTTTCAACATAACACGCTAGTACCATAAATAACTATTAATTTACTTGTTCTAATAAGTTGTTGATTTCTAATTGTGATAACCAAATTACAGATGACATTATTTTATATTATTGTATTTTCAACAATTTCAACATAACTTCCTTCGAAGACAATACACTTTTCAATTATTCTTCTCAACCGTCTATTTACTTTTCTTAAACTTTGAGAAGTAATTTCCTGACACGCTTGCCTAATTCTAACGCAAACTTGCTCTCTATTTCGCGGCCGAGTAGCATACACTTTGTTTTTCAAGTGACCCCAGAGAAAAAAGTCACAAGTGGTAATGTCCGGCGATCTGGGAGGCCATGGTTCTAAAGGGCTATTTCTACCTATCCACTTCATAGAGAAATTTTTATTAAAAAAATTCCAGAGAATTATGTGCGGGGGCACACTAATTGAAAGTGTAAGTTTCCTATCTGCGCTAAAGGCATGAGAACATCATCAAAATCATTTTGTAAAAAATGAAGAAAACTCCGGTTAGGTTATCCAGGAAAAAAGGGCCAACAATTCGTTCGTTGTATATGCCACACTACGTGTTAACTTTTTCACTGTATTGGTTTTTACAATTAATTACCCAATTGGGATTTTCGGCAGCCCAAAATCTGGAATTTTGACTAGATACCACATCGTTTGTCGTAAACGTTGCCTCGTCAGTAAACATTATGTGCTTTAGAAAAAGCCTGTCATTAGGATAGTTACCTTGCAACCATAAGCAAAATTCAAACACCTCATCTATATTTTGTCAGAACGGCCATATTTTCGAAGCAAAAAACCCATGCAAACATGTTTTTTTTTCATTCGTGATAAGAATCAAAATAAAATTGCTGGTATTTCATTTCTGTTCTTTAAAGGTCTACTATCTACTTGCATTGCTCAGTAAGATATAAGTTCCATATTTTTGATCTGCCAATATTAGAAGCAAAGTCTAATTAGAAGTAAGTTATTTTATATATATTTTCTTTTAAATTTGGTTAAACTATTCACAAATCTGAAACATTGCGGCTCTTCTGTGATCTTCGTAAAACCACTATTTACAGAGCTTCTAGAGGCAATAAGTTAATTATACCAAATTATACCAAAATCGGGTTGTATTTCTATAATTTATTGATACCTCTTCTTTAAATCCCTAAATAAAAAACTTGCTTTCAAGTGCCCCTTAACGCCTTTTTAATTTTTTTTTAGAATGACCATTTACATACCATGCACAGTGTGAAATTTTGGCGTTTTAGGTGGAATTAATTCGATTTCCCAACTTTATCACAGGCCCATATTTATTTGTAAATTAATTCAGGTAATGTCCATCAACCAATTAAAAACATTTGTTCATTTTCAAATTTAACATTATCATTTAAAAATGCGCTGCACCTTATCTCTCGAAGAAGACGGCAAGAATATGCACAATATTTAGTCTATTTAGTTAAATTTTGCAGGCGTTCTATTTAGAAGTGTTAAGTTTCGCCGAAAATCTGCATTGACTATAGTTTGCTTCAACACGTACACGGTGGGTTATCTTTTTTAAAAAACATCCCTGTAAGATAGTTCAACTGAAAAAAAAAATTGAAATGAAGTACCTGCAGTTACGTATTTAATTACTTTAAAAAATTTTGTGATAAATAATACCAAATAATTCCATATTTTTTTTTAGAAGCTCACTTTTTTGACCATGTGCTGAAAAAAAAATTAGCCGCGGTTAGGTGCGTTTTATCTATATACACGGTGTTCATTTTGAAACTCGGCACTCCTATTATCTCGGAGTTGTGAAATTTTCGAAAAAATCCCTGAAACACGTCAATTTTAATAACTTTAATTTGAAGGGGAATGAGTTTTTATGCAAAATTCACCTCACCCCGTTCAACCCCTAGCTCCCAGAGCTACTCTCTAGAAAACTCAAATGGGAAGGGGGGCAAAATTATTTTGGTGCATGCTCAATCTTGTTTTATCAGAATCTTCTATATATGGACAAAAAAGAGTCATATTTCATCAAAAAAGCCGGTTGCATATTTTTTTCCAGCTAGATCCCGAAAATTTTACACTGTGCGTCGCGTCGTTCAAAATCATCATCTAACAAGAGTATGTAGAAATTTTGATTTAAATGCTCTATGGCGTTTCAAACACCTTTATACTTTGTTTTTCGGTAAATTCAGTATCCTCGAAACTGCCCTTATACTACCATTTGAGTCGTTTCGAAATTCTGCTAAGATATGTTCGTCGTCTGAATAGTGTCTTTGATTTAAATTGTACCTTCTTGGTCTTGTTTTGAAAACTGCCCCAGTCCTTGCGAAAAATCTGTTAATTTTGGTAACGGTATCATGAGAAATTGGTTCTCGATGATTGAATATTCGAGCAACGCGTAGATCTTTCATCATTACCAAATAAGCGGATAATTTCCACTTTTTCTTCAATTGTAAGTACAACTCTTCGATTTTGTGCCATGCTATTAACAGTTAAGTAACACTGCTTAGTGCTTGGTCACAGTGACGAATTTTCAAACAAAAATGTTGTTGCAAAGAACTCTTTGATAAATGTTTTCAAGAATAACACAGATCACAGGTCGGTATGCTTTTTGAATCTGACGTAAATATATTTCAGCGAAATCAAGAATTTTCAGGTATTTTATGGTAATTTCAAAACTGATGTAGGTACCTAAACTTTGAACATTTTATGTTAGAAATGTTGAAAAAACATTTTTTGTTAGAAATGTTGAAAATACCTTTTTTTCTTCGATTGACAAGAAATGTCAGCATTTTTGACAGGTCGCAAAACTCAATATTCTGGTATCTCAATTATTTTTCAATAGTTGCTAAGGAATCAATGTATGACAATACGGGAAACACTTTTCCGGCCTAGGCCGGGAAAGTGATTCTCGTACTGCTGAATAATTGGAACTAAAAGACAAACATTTAACAGGTATTTAACTGATCGCAGAAAAAATAGTATGTGTATTTCGGTGGAAAAGCACATTCTCGGCCTTCGGTATTAGCCGGCCTCGGCTACGCCTCGTACGTCAACTTACGCCGTCGGCCGAGAATGTGTCACTTTTCCACCTAAATACACAATATACTATTTTGTCATACGCTCCCAAAAACAGTTATTTTACGGACTCATTCAAGTCCGTAAAATGCTTCTTTTCGGGATTTTTTTTTCTATCTGGTTGCACCTTTATGATTTCAAAAATTAAGGAAATTTTGCAAATTTTAGCGTTCTGAAGAATTCTAAAAAGCGTATGACAAAAAATAGTGTTTGTCACACGTACCTAAAGAAGTTTTTCAGGTACTTTTGACAAAAAAAACTATTTTCAGAACATTGGTTATCACAATTAGAAATAGGAATAAACAGCTCACTAGAATAAGTAAATTGAAATAAATCTATTATTATTTTGTGTTGCTAAAATCACCTCTTGAGATTTAAAAAAATATGAACCAAGGGGTTTTTGGGGATGCTGATTCCTAATCTGACACAAAAAATTATCTAAAATAGGCCCCAATATCTTTTTCCCAAAAATACAATCCCCTTTTACCCCCCAACACCGCACGCCATTGGTAAATAAAAATGTCTACTATGTCGAAGAGTTCTTTTTCCTAACATACAATCACCACCAAAATTTGAATAAAATCGCATTATTAATAACTGAGATATCGGGGTGTATTCATGAAGAGTGGGACACACTGTATATTCCCTTATATTGCTTATGCAACTGGTTATAATTATTATTTTTTATGTATTTATTGATTTCTATAAATGTCTCAAAACAAGTACAAACATTTAAATATTCATTATCGTTTATAATAGAAGTTGGTGAAGAAGCCAGGAAAAGAAGAACAAAGGAGAAAAGATTACTACGAAAACCAAAAATACTGTCGTATCTAGGATAATAGGGCACCTCCCTTTGGTTAATTAAACCCAATCGTCTTCCAAAAAAGGTTCATGGATTTCAGGAAAATCATTGATCACGTCACTTTTAGATAACATTCGGTTGCAAGTTGAACGAATTATTCAATTATATGCGGTACCTGAGCCTGTAGAAGGTCAATGTCAACGACGGTTCACTGGTAATTGTTATAATCACGATCACGCACCAGGGCGCCGTATTTACATAAAATAATGGATTTTAGAAGATGACGGGGTAGTTTACAGACCGAGAATTAACCGCGTTAGTTAGTCAGTAATAATAGTGCCTTTTAGTCCTGTGATAATTATTAGTGCCCATGCCCATATCTGAAATGTATTTGTGGTAAGCTTTATTTTAAAATACGCCTTCTATTTTTGTACTTGGCTCTAGTTTTGATTCTCACTCCTTCATAACCCCCAGGTCCAACAATACCAGAAGGCTGTTAACGTAATCGCGATGAGATTCCTAAGAAATGTCGGAAAGAAAACTTAATTGGACAAAGTTAGAAATACCAGATACGGAGGAAATTCAAATGTGGAATCAATTAACAATAAAATAGAGGACATAACAAGCTTTGTTTATAATAAACATACCTTCAAAAAATGAATAAAACGATCGATACATGAAGGCCGACATCTCGATGAGTTTACCAGTAGGATTATTTTTGCAAAATTTCAATGTAGAATTAAATTTTCTTGAAAGTGTATGCGATGGAAAAGTAGCAACGCGATAAAAATTTCTCATTAATGACGTGCGAAGCATTTTGTTTACCCATCACCTACTCGTATAGTACAAATTTACAGCTAATTGAAAGTAAATATTTGCGAACATATATGTAGAATGAGAATTTAATAAAACACCAAGTTCTTCAATAAAAAAAAACCTTTTTCAATAATTTCCCATTGAGGTTTTATTTTTGTACGACTTTGGTAGTAATTTATTAACCCAAACTTCTCCTAGATTTTGTAACATACATTTCGATGGCTTATCAATTTATTCCTAAATTTCACACAATTTCTAAAGATTTGTGTGTTATTTGTTTGTTTTATCGATCCGCCCTTATTGCTTCATTCTTCTTTACTATCTTCATTAATCAGTCCTTCATTTGAGTCATTGCATGAGCTACAACCTTCATTTTTCTTCGTGTATAAACTGGCTCTTCTTTGTTTTGTAAGAACAAATGTGGATCATAACCTGCAACATTGAGCTGTAGGGATAAATTTTGATAACTTGATAGGTATTAACTAAAACTGAGTTCTTGAAATAATTTTATATATTTTTATGTAAGAATAATTTGGTTATATTCATTTCAGTATTAGAACTACTGTTAAACTTCGACATGTTTTCTTTTATCAAAAACTGCTAATTAAAATCAACAAAAGGAATACGTCGTTAAATTCCTAGCACTAAAACTCATTAACGGCACCTCGTTAACTCGGGAAAGTGCAGTAATAAAACAGGAAAACAATCATCGAAACTAAGTTATACACACGTTGTCGATTGTGCAATTCAGACATACGAAATTACTTAGCAAAGCGTCGCTTATATCTATCTGGAACGAATTTCGGTTCAAGTCTTCACTCTGCCAGGCCATAAAGCGACGGAAATTACTGAATTCCAGTTAGCGCGAGGGTCCTTTTCCAGGATGTCGTCCTTTTATTTGCCAATTTCACCACGCTTCGTTCTCCATTAGTGCCCTTGAATCATCCTCCGTCTCCGATGGTAATCACTTTTTCTTCTTTTCGGGCTATTAAACCTAAAATAATACCATATCTGAGGGCATTACATTGCTGATTAGGCAAGAATTTGACTCAATCATAAAAAACAGACTTGTTTGATGGAGTTTTTTTGACATTTGATGTCGATAATAAAATATACGACTTTTTAATCATGTTTTTTTTGCCTTTGTTACAATAAAAGATTTTATATTATTAAATGAAACAGCAAAATGTTGAAAAGTTTATTTCGCTGTGTCTGCGTCATGTTCAAACTGTCGACATTCGAGGCAGAAATTCAATTTTTCTCCGGATCTACAACGAATTTATTGGATGTATTTCATGTTTCGAATTTCCGGCAGTAAATTTTTAAAAACTTATTTTTTTGTTTTTAAAACCCGATCCCGGTGATTTATGTAAACAGGGAATTTTACGCATGGAATAAAATATATTTATTGTATACAGGGTGTCCCACTAAGGTCGGCAAGGTACGATATTATGGAAACCATAGACCTACGGCTTCGGATTTTTTTTTGTCTTCACTAAATCGGCCAAGAAAAATTGATGGAAATTATTTTCTAGTTCTAAGTTTGTAGGATGACCGCTAGGGGGTGCAATTACGATGATATAACTAAAAAATCAAATTTTCTCAAGAAGTCACTATATTAAGATACTGTTTTAACAACAGAAATCAAAAGTTCATTAATTTTTGCGCCAGTTTGGTTATTAGGCTTTTTTCGTATCTTCAGTAGTAAGGGTGGGGGAAGCTGGTGAAAAAATAGTTGTAAAAATTGCTGTATCTTCCATACGCCTTATCCAAACTCATTCAATTTGGGGTCAATTGGAAGACAATTTTATTGTTATCAAGAACACCAGTTCGTTCGGGGTCCATAGTTCCCACCGCGTCTTCTAGAGGGCGCTGTCCAACCAAGATCCAGTTTTTTCTAATTTCTTGAAAAATCCAAATGGCATGATATTAGTTTTTTATTGCTGTACGTAAAGAGCAAAAAAAATATCTACATTTTGGTGCAAACCGCAATTCAATATCTGCATTCGTTTTCTAGTTATGTAAGGTTCATAGTTTCCATAATATCGTACCTCGTCGACCTTAATGGGACACCCGACACCCTGTATATATGAATGTATAATAATAATAATGTATTTTAGATTGCATTAGAAGTCGTTACAGCTTGCCGCTCAAGCACTGCTACCTTTCTAGATATTTTGTTGTGCGTGACTTGGCTTCTAATTAGTGTCCAAGATTTTCAGGCTGGCCCACTTTTTGGGGTGTTGGCCCCAAGGCATTTCAGCTTTCGCAGAAGTGAGTGGGCATTCGCAGTTCACATGTTCTTGCTTGTTCGTAAGATCTGCAGCGTTCGTTGTCTGATTTGCTTATTGGTTTTAGGTGATATTTTACCAGGAAATGCCCAATGCGCAGACCAACGACTGTTCTAATGTCTCTTCTGTTCATGTCAAGAAGTTGTTCAGATCTCTTCGCTGAGATGGATATGAACCGGAATGGATTTAGAATGAGCTGCTAGCATTCGGTCCTTTTCCCATCTGTTTATATCTTCGGAAACGTAGCTTTTCACTAGTCCACAAAAAGCCTCTGGGCATTGAACAGGTGTTAAAGCGCCTTGCTTTGCGAGACGGTCCGCCTCCTCGTTGCCCTCTACGCCCTGGTGTTCTGGTACCCACATCAGGGTTACTTTATTCCTCCCTGCCAATTTCTCAAGGATATTTTCACCTTCCCACACTTGCTGAGAATTGTACTTGATGGCTCCTAGAGCCTTTAGAGCTGCTTGACTGTCGGATGATATGTAAATGTGCTCTCTTAAAAGGCCACTTTGAAAGCACTCTTGGGCACAGATGTTTATGGCCAGTACCTCAGCTTGAAATATTGTGGGCATTTTACCCATCCAGTTATTCCCAGACTGACTTCTTATGTTAGCTTCGAACCCTCTGTGTACCACAATGATGCGTTGTTCGCTCGCGGTAGCTTTGCGTTCTTCCATGATTGGCGTTCATTTAGAATCTCTTCACATGGAATGTCAAAGTCCAGTGATGTTATCATATGATCTGTTGGTTTACTTTGGCACTCGAGCTTTATAGATTGAAGGATGCGTAAGTTACCATTCAGATCACCAGGTTTAAATCTTTTTGTCTGGAATAGCCTATAGGCATCTATTCTTACCTCTTTTTTCCACATACAGGTGAAGAGGAGGCATGTTAAGCAGTGCCTCCAAGGCCGCGGTGTGGCAGGTTGACGTATCCCCTACTAGACAGATTAGCCTTTGTATTTTACGCAGACTGTTCTGTGCAGTAATTTGGTCAGTGTTTGGCCACCATACTAACGAGGCGTAAGTGACAGCCGTATGGTAAATCCAATGTACCAATGATAATGTATTAAAAAAAATTGTTAGAGGCTGATACGAATTCCTAACTAATGTTTCTTCTGACGTGTGGAGCGCTGTCCAGTGGATTCAGATTCTGAACCTCTCGTGGCTTCCCAGGTGCTGTGGAGTGAATGTGGATTTTTCTGGATGGGAATTAGTTATCCTTATTTCTGGTTGAAAAAGGATTTTTTCGGACTCGCAAATCCGAGAAGTTTTTTCCAACCTTTTAACAAAAATCTATCTAACCTGTAGCTTTCAAGAAGATTTATCTGCCTGAAAATACATTCATCTTGGATTTGTCTAGTAAGCCAATGATATTTCATGTTACATCCTTAATATGTATAGCTTAAACATTAAACTTTCAAGTAGAGAACATTTATATTTGATAACATTGAGCACGTCTTGGATATTTATTATGTTGATTTATTTATTTGATTGAAGTGCCTCAACAGCAAAGGTCATTGGCAAACAGAAAAAGTTACATTTTTCCGAACTTGAAAAGAAACATTTTGTTTAACAAGTGTTAACTTTGCCAACTATAGATTGTTATACAGATCAATATCCCTTAAGAAAATTCATCAAATTTACTATATCATTATTAATATCTAGAACCATCCTAAGTTCTTTTTTTAGTTCATGTTTTCTTCTTAAATTCGTATATTGTGGACAGTCGAACTTTGCAGTAGTTGCATAGCGGTGGAATTTTGGATTCTAGAAGATAGGCTGCAATCTTGGAGTTATAATAAGCGGTCGAATGTTGTATAATTTTGTATTCGAGTGAGTCCAGGCAATTTTCCATTTATTTACTATAATTTGCTTCAGATAGCGCTTTAAGTCCATGGGTAAGCTCAAATTTATGGCAGGGATGTTAGCATCTTGAGCAATTTTAGCTGAGTAATCTGCAAGCTCATTTCCAGTGATCCCAATATGTGACGGCACCCAAATGATGGTAATTCGCAATTCCAAGTTGTATAATGATTGGTAAATATTGAGTATTTGTTGCACTAATGGATTTGTCGAATATGTGTTACATATAGGATTAATGGACGCTGGAGAATCAGTACAGATGACGAAGTTTTGACCTGTACCTGAGATCAATCGAAGGGCAGATAGAATTCCATAAAGTTCACCGGAGCATACACTACAATAACTAGTAAGCATATATTGGGCCAAAGTAATATTAGATGTTGTAACTGCACAACTAACACTGGTATTGTTCTGGGAAACATCGTTATACAAAACCTCATCATAACTTGAGGGATGAACACTGTCAAAAAACAGTTTTCTAAGTAATGAACTAGAAGTGTTATCTTTGGTGTATTTAGTCAGCAGCGTATTGATTCTTGGCCGCATCAAGGTCCATTGGTGGTGAGTTTGGAGTTGAGTAGCGGTACAATTCAGAAAAATTGTAATCAGGAAGGGTGTTTTGTAAGATTTGTGGGAATGAGTAAGGTTTCCTAGGAGTATGTTGAGTATACATTGGAATTCTATTCAGCAGATTATTAACAGGATTTCCAGGATTTGCGTATACGGTAGTTGTGTACGAAAGGAGAAGTATTTCTCGACGAAGTTGAGATTAATAATATTAAGCGTGAACTGGACTGGTTCTAAACGCTCGTAAGCAGATACGTATTGCGGTGTTGTGAATAGTATTTAGCTTTTTCAGTGTGGTAGAGCTTGCTGTAGAGTAAACAATACTTCCATATTCTAGCTTAGATCATATAAGGGCCCTATATATTCTTAAAAAAGTTGATTCATCAGCACCCCATTGATGATAAGCTAAAGATTTCAATATGTTTAGGCGTTTCATGCATAGACTTGATTTCCTTAATGTGATGCTTCCAGATTAGTTTTGAGTCAAAAATTATACCCGCAAATACTTATAACTATCGACTAATTGTATTGGTACGTCGTTCAGAGAAAGTCTAGCAGCACACTGAATCCTCTTGAGACTAAATTTCATCAATTTAGTTTTGGTAGCCGAAAATCTAAATCCCGTTGAATTGGCCCAGGTTGCAATTTAATTTAATGCATCTTACATGTGGTATTCAATTTGCGTCCAGAGCACTAGAGCACTGATGCTGCTATCAGCAAAAAGTATTGATTTAACTGGAAGACTCATGTTTTCGATACCTATTCAAAGCAGTCTTAGTTGCTCGTACTGCTGAGCTACAACCCTCATTCCATCAAGGAACTGTCTTTCTGATAGAAGAAATGTAGTATTTGCCAATGTGCTATTGTGCTGAAGTTATCATACAACTTATAAACTGTTCATTGGCTATATTTGTATCATTTGATTAAACAAGATTATCAGTTTGCATTTGCGTGAATTTTCTAAAATTATCCCAATCGGCAATTTTGATTTTCCATTTTGAAATAATGTTATCTGACGTAGGAGCATCACTGGCAATTACAATTGGAAAATGATCACTATCACACAGGTTATCAAGTACATGCCAACCGAGCTGAGACGTTGTTCCTGAGTCAGCAAAACTTAGATCAATCGAAGAGAAGGTTCCGGATGATATGTTAAAGTGTGTTCCCTGACCTGTATTCAGGAGACAAAGTCTATTTTCTTTCAACCAGTTTTCAATAATTCTACCTTTCCTATTTGTCTTTTCTGAACCCCATATAGTATTATGCGCATTTAAGTCATCTGTAATTAAAAATGGTGAAGGTAGCTGACTTAAAGTAAATTTTCCAATTGTTCTTTAGTTAGATTATAATCAGGAGGTATGTAAATATTACAAATGGTTATCAATTTTGGACACCATGCTTTGACAGCAATCACTCCGAGATCGGTGTTAATAAACAAATCTTGGGAAAAAATATCGTCAGATACGAAGATAAAAGTATCACCACTTGCTCTATGACAGGCTAGTCTTATCTGATTATAGCCCACATAGGATTTGAGATACTTTTTGTGTTGTTCCTTGAAACTAGATTCTTGAAGACAAATGATGTCCGGTATAATATCAGATACTAACTGCTGTATATTTTCAATGCGAGGGTAAAATCATCGCAATTCCACTGAAAAATCTTGAAGATGACTATAAAGCTTAGCGACTTACATCTTAAAACTGTTAGGAGCAATCTGAGAGATGGTTATCATTACTGGGATGTAAAGACATATTCGAAGTAAGATTGGAAATGGTACCAACTTCCTGTTTATCACCTATGAGTCTTGATTTATTTTTCTTACTGAGCCTTGTGAATCAATTTTTGATGGATCTTTCTTGTATAGTATAGGGTAAATTTCGTGCAGATTTGTGAGTAACAGCTTGACTTCAGAAGTGAATTTGAGAGCTTCTTGATAAGGATCATTGGTATCATACGTGTTGTCTAGGAAAGTCATAAAGTTTTCAGCAGAAAGGGCGAAATTATTGGAAGATAAGCTATATTCTTCATGTATATCCTTTTTACACTTATCAGATATTATAGGCTTGGAATCAATAGTTGTTTCACGCTTTTTCTGAATATGCGTGAATTTCCCAGCAGGTGGTGGCATTATATTATCAGGGGTAGAGTTCTCTTCAGCAACAGTCAAAATACCGGAACCTCGATCACTAGCCGTCAAGATATTTCTTTTTTGCGATATTTATTGGCTTTGGGGCTGATGATCCTGCCTCTGTTGCATCAATTCTTTGACTAGGTGCAATTTGTATTGTTGAACTTGGGCATTTATTAGCAATGTGGCCTGTTTGTTCGGAAATAAAACATTCCATTTTGTCAGTGGACAGAAAAATTCTATACGCCATGTCTTCATACGTAACAATTATGGATAGTTCAAAATTATCTGAAGTAGGAAAGACATAGGTTTGTCTGCGAAAGCTGAGAATATAACTATATTCATCTCTGGATATACCAGCCTCGATGAAATTTACTGGAGAGGCAAGATTAAGGCCTATGTTTCTAAGAGAATTTTTGATAATCTCATGCGGAATAACTGGACTGACATTGGAAATAATCACTCGTTTAGTAGGCGAAACCAGTCTTCGAACCGATAAAACCTTATCAGCTATCGTGACAGTGGGGTGGCAGAAGATGATTAAATCAACCAGCTCAAGTTTAGCAAGGTGAATGCAAATCCTGTTATCAGAAATACGTGATGCAAAGGAAATGTTTTTGGCTGTAACGATGTCACCTATTGCTTTAACATAATCAAATAGTTCAATAAGATCCTTTTTCGCGTGCAAGACTATTGCTTGTCCTTTTTTAGGGAAGGTAAACTTGGGGATGGATTCAGTTACCAAAGAATAAATAATTCCTTGATTCTCTGTATTTGAACCAGAAGGCTTCATTACCGTCCTTCTAGTCAAAGACAGTTTGTCGTATTGCACTAATATTTAACTAATTATATGAAAGTTCCACTTAATATACATATCGTCGAAGCGAAAAGGTACCTATTTTACTAGTCCATAGGTAGGTACACGAAACGTATCGACGAGGCACACTCGACGGCTGATAAAACCGAACTCCTCTTGGATATTTAATACTCCTCTGAAAGCTAATTTAAATAAACGCATATGCTCCAGTCTACATTAAGTTTATTTCTTGATAGATACCAGATGGCTGAGCTTCAAACAACCTAATTCACAATAGCATCAGCACATTTCACATACACATTATTTCCCGATGATTGAACGCAAACTGTTATGGGGGAAGAGGCAACAAATTTATCTGCAGTTCGGCAAATGCTAATTTTATTAGCCTGTCAATTCGGAGTAGAGTCGGTTCTCGGACGCAATTAATTTCATAGATGACGTTCGGATTGTTGACGGCGTCCCAAGTTTATTATTTGGTATTCGGCCAGTTTGGGGCTGTCAGAGCGTATAATTGCCAACCAATCTATAACAAATTATCGTGTTGACTGATTCGATATGGAACGGCATTTGACGATAATTTAATTATTTTATTTTTTCTACCCAATAAAGAAAATGGACCTGTGCTGTTAAAATCCGTCCAGCCAAGAGGGATTAATTCAATAATGAGTGTAATTAAAAGTATGATGAAAAGGAAGCTTGTTAGAAAAAAAGTCATTATTTAAGTTCGTAATTTCAAATTTACCAAAACACGTCTTCTAGCCTAATACGCGAAAATAAATATCGACATTTTCTTCTCTCCTATCCTAAGCGAAGCGTGGAAACCCTTTTAGCAATAGGGCGGTTTTGAAGTCCAAGTGATCGTAATTCGATTTACACCAAAGGGCTTTTTAAAATATCAATATTTATGGGCTTCGGAAATTCCTGTTTATGAAACGCGCGGTGCTGGCAGATTTTACAATTTTTCCTTTTGCTTTTCTATTCTATAAACGTGTGTCTTGGGTATTTTCGTAAATGAGAAAATTTGGATTGAATTTATTTAGGTGTGACAAAGACTAAGAATTTGTACATTTATCGAAAATAACACAAAAGAAAACATCAGCCACAAAATATGCTGTAGTTTTTAGCAACAAGCTGATGAAGTAACCATTGAAATCACCTATACCTATCAATTTGTGTTTGAAACATAAAACCCTTCCTCGCGACTCAAAAGGCTTCTGTTTTAAAATTTACATAAGTAGAGCAAATTAAGACTAATAAAATGTAATATGGCAGATTGAAAAGCTTTTGAAAGACGTTAATGAACACGTTTTAGAGTTTGATCAAGCCAGTGAAAGATTTTAATATAATAACAGTTTGGATTCAGAAAAGGAGGTTTAAGTAATACAAAATATATACATAATATAATTTCACTATTTTATACAGCTCAAAATATTAATAATCCTAATTACACAGATAAATAATAGCAAAGTTAAAAAAAAAACCTATCCACAGAAATTATTCCCGGGTAGCGTTAGCTCTGTCAAAGCATAGAACTGTGAAATTCTCATAAAACACATTGAACTTAATCTAAAGCCCTTTTTATCTGGTTAAAATGTAATCCATTAAAGTGCTCCAAGGATTTAATCACAAAAAATCGCTACTTTTACGAAGTTTTATGATGATTTTCCCAAATTACATAAAGTAAACTTGTACCTGGACGGGAGGATTATATGAATTTGCATAAAATATTATAAAAATTCTTATTAAATTGAGGCGAGTGACCTAAATAATTCTTTATCTAAGGTACCTGTTTAAATACACACCTAACACGCATTATAGGAAATTTATGACTGTTCGCGTTATGTGTGATGTTTCCAGTCACGCCAACTATTATGTAAAAATCAGGATTATGGCCTTTTTAACGGAAATGTATTTTTATGGCAAACCAAACTCGTTAGGTAAGTATGTACCTACTACAGTGAATTGAAAAAAAAAATACCTGTCTCTAAGCAGCATCTTGCAGAGGCGTAATTTTGCTATCCAGTGTCATTTGAATTCTGCCCAAAAGACCCTTAATTCTTGTAAGCTTCTAAAGTTTTCCGTTTAAATTGTCTCATTAAGAATAAAAATATTATCCAAAAACTTGTTTTCGTATGCGGTAAAAAGTAGTTAACCAACTCTAAGATTTATAACACTTCTTCATCCTGCTCCTGGTCTAAAACTTTTCTTTTATCGCTCCACATTCCCCCCTTTATATTCTTCAACTTTTGGGTAGTTTTGTAAAACAGTCTCGAGTCGGTAATCACCCAATGACTTTCCGAAAAGTGAGTGACTTCCGCGTTTATGACAAAATAGAAAAATAGCTAAACAAGTGTGTAAAATGAACCTTTTTTCTTGAATGAGAATTTTGACAATCACATGAGTGAAAAAAAGTACTTTACACACATGTTGCTTACTAGCTATTTATACAATAAGTTACGAAATGAGCGTCTTTTAGGCACGCGACGTGAAAATTGTCCAACGAGGCAAAGCCGAGTTGGACAACACGTCGAGTGACTAAAAGACATCGTTTCGTAACGTATTGTATACAAGATTTTTTCTACTGGCATTTTATAATAAAAAAACACAATTTTATTTCATGTGAATAAGTCGATTACACCCAAAATCTTTGTTACCTGCTTTTACTTGACACCTGACACTTTTCATGCGATTTTCTTTTCAAAATTCGACATCAATAATTAAAATCCTAGAAAGTAGGTAATAACACAAAGTTCTGTTTTGAGTAACCCAAACGTTCAATTCAGTAATTCCATTTTCAATATTCATAATAAATACAAAACAAAATTCAAATATGTGTTCAGTGTGTTTTTTATTTCTGAATAATGAATGACACTTTTAGGCACTAGTGCTTAAAAATTACTTTTACGCACTCATAAGTCACTTTTACGCATTCAAAAGTCACTTTTACGCACTGAGTGCCTAAAAGTAACTTTCACGCACTCAGTGCCTAAAAGAATGTCGTTTCAAAACTGAAATGACAATCGAAAAGTTGCTATTATGAAACGTCAGTAGAAAAAAAACTTTTTCTACTCCCAATGAAATAGGTATGTATTAAAAAAGAATTTATTAGATATTTTTGGTTTATTGACAAATTTCGAATGTTCCACGGTTTTTACATTATTGAATATCGAATTAATAATGCATAGTTTTCCTGTAGGTATATTTTGAATAAATAAACGGATTTAAAAAAGGTTTTGGAGGACGTTGAAATAATTAATGTCCAAAATAGTAATTAATTGGTGCGTGGATAAATTCTAAAATAAATATAAAACGCATCGCGGCTGAAAACCTTGAAAAGCTTCTATTTTAACGAGAGCTTATCAATATTTCAAAAACCGTCTAGTAATTTGATTTTATTAAAACCTTTGTATTCATTAAATTTTCATTTTGCTCGACAAAATTGCCAAAAATATTTATAATCAGCATTCAAAAAGATCTGAGAAATCTGTATTTTGCTTTACGGATGAATCTTCAATCGTTACGGGAATGAAGCTTCAATCACTGAGGAATTTTGAGCAGCTTACGCTTCTGGAATATGTAATAGCAAAAAAAATATATAAGGTATGTATATTTTCCCAAAAAAAAAAAAAACAGAATCCGTCCCCTAATTAAGTCGATTATTTGAACATTTTCAGTACATTGAGTCCATTAAAGAAGAGGGGTTGGTTCCTTTATGAGTAATTCCGGCCCAAGTCACGCTTTCGACAAGACATTAACTACTTAATGTTTTGTCCTTCGCCTCATTAACACTAAGTTATCGGATCGGCCTGTTGGCATCTCACTTTCTTGAATAGAGGAGCAGTTCCGGAGTAGCGTCGATCGATGATCTGAACGTGCTTATTGCTCTTAGAACGAGAATCGAATTCTTAGAGTTCCTTAAGGAAAAGGGGGTCTGGAGGTGTTTTAAAATTGCATTTTGACCGTGTTTTATTACTCAATTTAGGGATGGCTGCTCCGTGAATAGTAGATGAAGGGAAATATTATACAAAAAGAAAAACCGATGAATATGGAGTCCGAAAAGTAACCAATGGAAGAACTTCAAATAACGATAAGAGAGTAAAATTACAACAGAGAATATCAAACACATAGGTGAATATTAATAGCTTAGAATATATCAAAAAGCGTGGCTGGCAGGCCGACTAAAAAAAATTATATTTGACAGAAGGTAAAAATTATTATAAAATAATTAGGAATTGCCGAAAAGATAGGTAGGTACTGGTGCAGTTACAAATGATTGTCCACTAACTTCAATTAGGATAAAATGTTTAGGTTGCTAATTGCTGTTTTCGTATCAGCTTCAACTTGCTCATAAATGTTCTCTGATTCAGTTACCAAAGTAGTTTCAGCTTGAATGAACTCCTTAGGTAATATTTCCACTGTAGGTTCATATTTTTGAATCTCCTCGATGTTTCATATCGTGCTGAGGAGCTTGACTGTCGATATCAGGACCGAATGCTTTCACAAAAACATTTTCTCTATCTTCAGTTTGGATTTCAGAAACAAGTCCTTCTTCGATGTTTTCGGCTAATTGTGATGGAGGTAATTTACCAGCGACAAAAGCACCTTCAATTTCTGGAGCTTGAACTCCAGATGTTACAACAGATTTTTGAGTCACTACATTTTTAGTAGCTACTTCAGTAGCTACAAATGCCTGAGGCAGGTATTTACCGGGCTTATCACCAGTTAAAACTTTCTCCCCCTTCTTGGGTGTCAATGTTTGTTTTAGGTTTAACACCTACTGGTTTAATAATATGCATATTATCTTCAGACATTGTTTGTTGAACTTCTTCAACAAAAAACCCTTCATGAGGTACGTAAGATTTTGAAGCTTCGACTCCTTTGGGAGTACTGAATTCATCTACATCAATTTCTCTGTCTATAGCTTCTCGTGGTGATATTATTATAATTTTTAGACCTTGTAGATTCTGTCCAGCAACAAAACTAGTTAATAAGTCTCCGAGATCAATTTCTTATACAGTAATACTTTCTGTGGTTGTTAGACTTGGCTGAGCGGTAAATGTTGATGGTTTAAATGTAGAATCGTATTCACCAATTTGATTTCGAATATTCTGTTTGTAGCTTGGAATGCTTCTACAGTATCAATTGTTGCAGCAGCTTTTGAGAATATTGTAGAAGTTTCTTTATATTCTGATTTTCTCTCTACTGGCTCAGATTCTTCTTGAATGAAGTGTTATGTGGTAGTATTTTCAATCAGCTGTAGCTTCTTGAATTGAGATATCTATAGTTACTGTTTGGCTATATGAAGATATTTCAGCATTTTCACGTAAAATATGTGTTTCCAAAGGCACTTTTGATTCATACTGGATTATTGTTAACAAACGATTTTTGGTTAAAAAATTCTGATGTAGGTCAACAAGTTCTCTATCTTCGTCGTCATGACTATACTGAGGCATTTCATCTTTAAACAAATTATTATGAATTATCAAATTTTCAATGGTTTTACAAGACGCGTCAGCAAGAACTTTTAACATCTCTTCACCAAAAGGTAAGGGAATTAGGAATCTCAAAGAGATATTACGTAGACTTTCTGGTTGTTTGAAATCGCAAAATTCGCTTATAGAAGCCACATCGGCTATGGACGAGTTCGGATTGTATTTGGCTATACATCAAGAACTTTCTTCGCTACAGGTGGTACTATCGCTGCTGGCTGAAGCTGGACGTGGAGGGCTGAGAATATTAGTGTAGGTTATGTCGTTACTGATAGGGATTTTGGTGTCTTTTTGGGTTTTTCTTAGGAGAAATGCTTTGGATTTTCGCGGAGGTTCGTTTATGACTTTCGAAGCATTTCCTTGGTTTTTGTTTTCACTTTCTTTCTTTGGTTGGTTTTCTATTATGTTCTGTAATGATTCGTTGTTTGATTTTTTAAATTCTTCTTTAGAATTATTAATAATTTCAATAAGAATTATTCTCTCCTTATTACTTTCTTCCTTGGATAGTTTCTCTATTATGTTCTGTAATGATTCGTTTATGTGTTTTAAATTGTTTGATTTTTTGAATTCTTCTAGTTCCTCTTTAGAATTATTAATAATTTTAACAGAAATGATCCCCTCTTCATTATTTTCTTCCTCGGATTGTTTTTCTATTAGATTTTGTAATGATTCATTTATCTGTTTCAAATTGTTTGGTTTTTTGAATTCTTCTAGTTCCTCTTTAGACTTATTAATAATTTCTACAGGAATTATCCTTTCTTCATTATTTTCTTCCTTGGATTGTTTTTCTATTATGTTCTGTAATGATACACTTATGTGTTTCAAATTGTTTGATTCTTTTGTTTCCTCTTTGAAATTATTAATAATTTCAACAGGAATGATTCTCTCTTTATTATTTGTTTCATTTTCTTCCTTAGGTTGCTTTTCCATAATGTTCTGTAATGATTCATTTATATGTTTCAGATTTTTAGAAAAAATATTATTAGGGTTTTCTTCTTTTATAATATTTGGAAAAGTTTCATTCATGTGCTGAATATCTTCTGTGAAATTGTTCGACATTAAATTTTCACTTGCTGAAATATCTTTTTCTATTTCTATAGGAATAATTCTTGTCTCACTATTGTTCGTAGCTTCAATTTCTATTGGAATGATAACTTTTTTATAATTTGTTTCACTTTTATCTTGCTCCTCTATAATTTCTTCCTGATCATTTGAATCTTCTTTTAAAATAATTCTCTTCAAAATGCTCCCTTCACTAGTAGAAAATGCCTTAATTCTAGAATTTACTAAATTATGATCGGGCGCTTCATTATCAACTTTGTTATCTTCCATAACATTTGAAAATTCTTCAACTCTTTTTTGTACAAAACTTGTTCCTGGTAACTCTTTTGACACTACTTTCATTTCCTGAAAAGGGGTCCGACTAATTCTTGTCTGTTGATTTTCTCTTTGATTTCGTCATTTAGCATTTTTATTGTTTTTAAATTCTAGCAGTTTTTGACTGTCTGTGTTGTTGTTTGACGTCATTATCATTTGCTTTAAAGTGCTTTCTTTTTTTGATTCCGTTGTACATTTTGTTGATGTAATTTCTATTGATTTCTCTTTAGTATTTTCAGTTTTACTTTCATTCTTCTTTTCACAAGTTTCTATTACAGATTCTTTTGAATTTCCTGGTAACACTTTAACGTCATTGTTTTCAAGATTTTCACTTTTAATTCCATTTATACAATTCTTTGTAATAGTTTTTTTTTTTCATTATTTTTTCCATCATCAGGTTCTTTGGCCTTTAAAACATTAGGGACTCTTGTATAGTCAAAAACTACTTTCGAACTTGGTTTCGAAATGTTACTGCATACTTTCACTTGACTAGAAATTTCTGTAGAAATAGTTTCTTGAGAGTCTATTTGGAAATCATAAGATTTTTCATCAAAATCACTTGATAACGTACTCAAATCATCTAAATAAACAAGTTCAGCTTCATTTGCTTTGACCACTGGCGTAGACCCCTAAATTTTATGAATATTTCTTCAAAATTAAGATAAACAGTCCCAAAAATAGCGTAAAGAAACCTGAAAAAGGGGCGTGGCACTCAAAAATTTCGCGCCTGCGGCGCTTTGTCACCGGCAGCGGTCGCGGTAGGGCCGCAAGAGACGCTTCCTGCAAATTTGCCCCCCCCCCCCCCACCAAGATAAAATCCTGGCTACGCCACTGGCTTTGACAAAATCTTCTTTAATTGGTTCCACCAAAATATCACTTTTCACTTTATTATTCAACTCTGGAGTACCTTGTTTCAAATGTCTCAAACTACTAGAATATTCCTTATCACTAATATCGCTAGCTTCTTCAGAAATGGCATCCAAATATCTAGGATTTTGAGCTATATTAGCTTTTGAATCATTCACCCCACTGGTTCGTTCATATTAATCTTTGGCCGATTCTTCTGGTGAATTTACAAGATTTAAACCTCCTAAAAAGGTTCTGAGCTCTTGTTCTTCTGCTGGGCTTATGAGTTCATTGTCCAAAAGATTTTCTTCAGACGATGCTTCAGAAATACCAATATTTGTATGATCTTCATTTTCGCTAGCTTCAGAAACTTCTTGGATGTTCAACAAATCGTCATCGTCCAAACTTTTGCTTTTGGCTTTCAATTTTTTTAGTTCTTTTGGGAACTCTACTTTGTATTTGTGTTCGATAAGTTTCAGGTTGAGAACGCTAATTTGTTTGATGAAGTTTGCAAAATTATCGTTTCTGTTTCTACATCATCGGCCTGGTTTTCGTGCTGTTTGTTGTTAAGTTAATTCTTCCTCCTTTGTCTGCGCTTTTTGCTCTTGGACATCTTTTCTTCGCCATCTTTATTCATCGCTTTGTCAAGTCCTACATTACACACGAAATTTTCTCGGTATTTTTATTAGAGAGTTCTTTAACACCAAAAAGAAAAGTCGGATTTGAATTAAGCACTGCAAAGGTTTGAGGTAGGTATCTAATGAAAAGTGTTGCTGAAAACACTAATGTGAACTTGGCGGCTAAAAGTTAGTAGCCAAACTGCTGAACATTGCCGATTGTGTCAGTGGCGAAATTTTTTTTTTTTTTTTTTTTTTTAACTTTCCATAAAATTTAAAAAACCTATGTATGGGTGTACCTGCGATGGTCCTTTTTCTCACAAAACTATTATATATATAATTCTTTAAAATAAATTGGGGGGGGGGGGGGGAGGGTAAAACTAATAAATTATTAGAAATAATAGGTAAACATGTTTTGACAAAATTCGGTCCACCATAGCTTCTGCTATAAATGGTACTTAAAGCTATGATAAGTAAGCAGTTACACCGTTTTGCGTAGTTTACCTGTCTTGCAAATTGCTCTGAGGGTACTTAAAAGGAGTAAAACTAAAACTCGGGTACAAATAGTACTGGAAGTTATAGGCAGTACCAATATACACCGTTAAGGGTACCCAAAAAAACTTGCAAATAATTTTGTGGGTGGTTCAAGGGGATGAAACCAATAATTATGTTTCATCGGAAAAAGGGTTTTTGTGAAAATATGGACATTTCCACCCTAGTCTCGGGGACAAATGGTATTGGAAGTTTTGGTCAGTACCAATATACACCGTTTAAGGTACTTAAAAAAACTTGCAAATAACTTTGAGGGTGGTTCAAGGGGGTGAAACTAATAATTACGATTCATCGGAAATAGGGTTTTTGTGAAAATATGGACATTTCCACCGGGTACAAATACTGCTGGAAGTTATAGGCAGCGCCACTGGTATTTTCCTATTTCTGACTACCCCCTCAACCTTTCCATGTTAGTATGAATTCATTCCTATGTTTAGTTTTTGAATAATCATACAGTTTCCTATGTACAGTTTTTAAATAATCGTACAGTTTTGTATATTTTCGTATGGTTCTCCATTCGTAGGTCGATCGAGTGTACGCCACTGGTATTTTCCTGTTTCTGACTACCCCGTCAACCTTTCCATGTTAGTATGAATTCAATTCTATGTACCGTGTTCGATTACTCATACAGTTTTGTATATTTTCGTACAGTTTTCCATTCGTAGGTCGATCGAGTGTACGCCACTAAGCCGTACCAATAAACACCGTTCATGGAACCTCATTTGACTTGCAAATAACTTTGAGGGTGGTTTAAGGGGCTGAAGCTAATAATCACGGCTAATCGTAAAAAGGGTTTTTGTGAAAATATGGACATTTCCACCCTAGTCTCGGGCACAAACAGTATTGGAAATTATAGGCCGTACCAAAATACATCGTTTGGGGAACCTCACTTGACTTCAATTCTTCTTCTTTATGTTGAGTCTCAATTTCTTCAGTATTGAATGCTTTTTGTGGAATTATCTCAATCGCTGCTTTAGTTTCTAGATGTTCTTGTATGTCTAAGGATGTTGGAGTATCACCTAAATTATTGATTTCTTCTATGACTAAGCCTTCAGTTGACACAATATCTTTCCTAGCAGTATAAGTTGTGGGTTGGAGAGTAGAATCGAATTCACCGGGCAAACTATGTAAATCAACTTTCTATTTCTAAGGCCTCGAATTGATCAATTGTTCTAGAAGCGGTGACTTTCAAAGGAACTAAGTATTTTTTGTAGTCTTCTGACTCTCGCGTTAAAGGTTGTTCTTTAGAAATGGGTATCAAAGGAAAAAGACTAATTGTTGCTTTAACTTTATTAACCATTGGTCAATACTAACTACCTCTCCTGTAGAAATTGTTTCGGAAACAACATTGGACTTATTAGGCGGTATTTCATATTGAAGTTCTGAATTAAAATAAAAAGACTCAAAACAACTAAATTTTCTCCGTCTATTGAATATTCTTCAATATTAGGTTTTTCGTTTTTGATATTTTCTTAATTATTGGTCGTTTAGTAATTTCTTCTACGGTTTCTATGTCAGTGTTTGTACGATCTTCAGGTTAGTCAGTCATCTCGGTTATTTCAACGAATTGTCTTTTGGGATGTATTTTTTGATTTTTTGATGATGATTTCTTCGACTTCGAGAGATTCTGTGAAAATGTTCGTATGATAGAGGATGTGGCATAATTTTTATATTTTTAAAAAAAAAGTAATTTTGAAGTAATCTTTATTTATTTTCGATTATTTCTGATCATAAATTATAGTCTCCAGTACATCGAACTTTGGATTTTGTAACTCATGTACAGGCTAAACTTCCTGAGCGGCTTCGTAACACCAAGTCGGACAATTATATTACATTAACGATATCACATTTGTCGGACAAAAATCCTGTAGCTTTGGGGGGTCCGATGCCCGATGCTGTGGCATCATGTTAGGGACGTCGGACCCCACCAAAGCCACAAGATTTTTGTCCGATAAATGTGATATCGTTAATTTACGACACGTACATGTTTCACCTTCCTTAGGGACGTCAGAAGGACAATTTCGCGAAGAGCTAGCGCAAAAATGTCCCATCGCCCAGGTAGAACATATAAAAAAATTGTCCGACTTGGTGTTTTGAAGCTGCTCAGGAAATTTGGCGTGTACATGAGTTTCAAAATCCAAAGGTCGATGTCCTGGAGACTATTACCAATAAACAAAAAACCGGAAAAAAGATGTAATGACACTAAACAAAAACAAAATACAAGCAATATTAATGACTAAAAAAGAAGAACTTAGTATCAAGTATACCAAAACGAATAGAACAAATAAACAGGATAATAGAAAATGCAACAATTTTACCTAATAAATTTCCCAAAACAAAAAACTCATGTATAAAAAAATCTAAAATCAGAAGAATATTTAAATCTATTTGAAATATTATGGTACCAAAAAAGGACACTATGAAATACTGAAATTAACCAGCAGCCTGTGAATTTGACTTCCACGAAAACATGGATTTCATGCCTACTGGAAAATTTGATTATCGATTGTCTCACTGTTCTCATTTTATCCAACGGGAAGTTTTAAAGTCGCTGGCATTCCCGCGACCAATGTTGTGGGAAAAAGTCACTTCCTAATTTCAATATTTCCAGGCAATTTATCATCATAGATGAAGCCTATTTTAATTCAAAATAAATTATTTTTTCAACTTTAGAAATTGGAGCAAAAGTTGTCCCCATTCTATGAATATTTCCACACGAGCAGTCTGTATATTAGAAAATTATACAGTGTTAACAGAACCTCCTACGTCATAAATAAGAATAATATTCTAGGGGGACGAAAATGAAAGGGTCTTTTTCTTGATTTATAAGATTAGCGAGGATTGTGGCAGTATTCCTATATATTTTTTATAAGGGAGGTGAACGCTATCGTGATGTGAGAAAAATAACAAACGTACTTTTTTCTGTCACTTGTAGATCCTGGATTACCCAAGTTATGTATGTATCACAGGAAAAATAATACGTTTTTACTACGACCCCAAGCTATAAAAATTCATCATGTCGTCGGAAATCGTGGCAGTTTCCAAGATACAAATCCAGTAAAACGAACTCCTGTATCAATTGAAATGGCTTTAAGAGTTTCCAAAACTGAACGTTTTAATGTTATTGATTTTGTAATGCAAACTGTAACTTAGAAAGCTTTTATTTTCCATACATGAGTGGAAAGTACTTTCATCAAAAAGGAATAATTGTAAATCTATCTGAAACTTTGGCAGAAATATTATAATTACAATACTACAATAGATGTATTTATAAATCACGTGTTTTAGGTTGTACTCAAGATGACTGACCATAAATCTCGTCTCGTATCTAATTTATCTCAATGTAGAGAAAAGCAAGACTGCTCCACTTTGCCGGTAAAAGCGAAAAAACCCTCGCGGTAAGAGCCAACATTAATCCGCAACGGAGGATTCATTTTTAAATTATTTAGTACGGATATATGCCAAAATCGGAAATTTTTCTATTAAGAGCAAATAATGCAATTCCTCAAGACATCTATTTCGCATAAGAAACGAGATATTTCTCTCAGAAAAGATGATGCTCCCCTCAAGAATGGAGTAAATTATATTCAAACACCGACCGATAAACCAACCAGTATTATTTCCTTGACCAGTGTTCAATATAATTTACTATGATACACATTTGATTTTCAATATATGGATTTCTCTACTTTTTTTTCAAGTTATCACAGACGAAAAATAAGATAGCAGGCCAGCTACCAATAATTGGAGCTATCTAGTATCTGGGTATGGTTTAAATTTGAATCCACATTCACAATTATCTTGATTTTTCCAATTAGTTGCAAGTAACATTATTGTCAATTATAAATAGCTGTCATCAAGCACTAAACGTTTTCCCACACCATCTTCCTCTATAGAACAACAATATTTTACAAGTCTAAAGAGGCCCTTTAGCGCAGGTGTTCTCCTCCTGTTTCTACTCTAACTGGTTAATTTGAGCTCCCCATCACGCTTTTAGCGAGTCATTAGCCCCTCGATATTTTGTCGTTGCTCGGCCCATTTGCACTTAGTTACGGGCAATATTTGTCCATTTTCCCCTGACGATCAATTTTTTAGCAAAATTTAATAAAGTAATAAGTACAGATAATTTTTTTAAATCATCTGCGCAAACTTTCTCAATTTTACCCTCAGAGAATATTATTCTTATTTATGAACGTATTTTCTGCCAGGAAAACGGGTTCTGCGATATAACGTTATGTGGTCTAATAAAACAGATTTCTTCCCTGAGATAAGTAAAATATTCATATGTTGGAAAAGAGCAAAAGCATTCTTATTTTACTTTGTTGAAATGTATTATTTTTAAATGAAGAGACAACTAAAACTTAGGTTTTATCTCTATACTAGTTCCAAAACTTTTAACGTCCTTGTGTACAGTTTTTTCCAGTTACTCTTTTCACTCAGTAATCAGCTAAGACATCCGCGGAGTAGGACAAAAATAGATTAAGGAAAGTTTGTTTTCCCGGTAAATCAGTGAGTGCTGTTATTTAATCGTCATGTCTTACTCGAAATGAAGAGATTTCTTTCTTTTATTAAGCTACATGTTATAGAGTTATCGATGATTTTTCATCATCGCATTGAACATATTTGCTCATGCTCAAAATACCCTAATATCCTATTCATAATTTATTTATTCAGGTTCTCGATAAACAATAATTATCATTCTTAGCATCAGATATTGTCCTGGTATTAATCCGCAGAAAAGCGTTATTGTCCCATTTACGAAGAAAAAAGCACTGAGAGGTCTTTCATATACCAAGCTTAACGGAGCGCGGAAATCCCCTTCTCGAAACAGGTCAAATATCTAGGAATAATTTTTGACCAAAAGGGGTTTACACCTCAACAAAGTTGTCCAGAAGGCCTAAATTTCCTTGAGGGAGATGCAGAAGGATTTGTGGAAAAAGCTGGGGACTTTACCCAAAGATGAATCTATGGTCATACAAAATGGTAATAAGACCAATGATAACTTATGGTTTGGTTCCCTTGCCTGAGGTACAAACGTCACACAGACCGTAGCGATTAAACAGCTTCAAAGTGTGCAAAGGCTAGCCTGCGTATGCATCACGGGGGCCATGAAAACAGTATCAACCGGAGCCCTGAGTCAGAGCTGGTATTTACGGAGACAGATCAAGGGTGGAGATATCCACAAGTCTCGGATAGCACGTCACGGTGTTTCAGCCGGAATTGGCTACAATATTGCACTGTGCCATAATGATAAATGAAAGTAAAGTTAAGAGTAAAAACATCGTTATTTACTCGGACAGTCAGACGGCCTTTAAGGCAATCAGCTCCAGGAAAATCAGCTCCAAGCTGATTGGGGACTGATATATACGTGACCTAGAGGAGGTGGGCCTGTCCAACAAACTTACCATAGCCTAGGTACCAGGCCATCATGAGGAACACCCAGGAAATAAAAAGGTCGACGACTTAGCCAAAGGAGGCTCAGCACCATTCTGCGGAATCTCTGCAGGTCGTTCTAGAACATCTATTATCAACTGGATAGACAGATAGTTCCAGAGCTGGTGACAGCAAACACAGTTCATCAAATTTAGCTTGCCCAAGTTCATAGCAGATCTACTAAGCAACAGCCGCAAGATTGTTACGATAACGGTAGGCCAATTAACAGAGCATATGACAAACTTAACAAGCATCTGGAAAGAATGAGTCTGGTAGAGAATAGCCTGTGCAGGTTCTGCCAGGAAACGGAAGAAACTGCCGTACATGTGTGGTGCTACTGCGAAGCGCTTTGCAAGCTTAGGTTTTTGAGGCTTGGAGAGGAAAAGCATCTCTGACAAGATTGCAGTGCTAGAGAACACCTCTGCGCTATCTCAATTTAAATAAATCTAATCTAATCTTGCTAACATTCAGCAATAATTATTGATTTCTCAGCAATTTCCAGCCATAAAAAAAACTATCGTTCACTTAAAATTTGTATAATAAACTCGGTATTTCTTATTCGCTTTACTAAATTATTATTTCATCAGAAACAATTTTTTCGAATAAATGATTTTTTTTTTAATATAGTTCTTTTCACTAAATTATTATTTTTTTCGAAAGTTTCCATACAAAAAAAACATAAATTGTAAACCTACATTGTGCTACCCAGCCTTGCCCATTCAAAATGTCCACCCTCATGCTAAATTTAAACGTAGGTAACGAGCAAACAAGCCAACACATGCAAAACATTAATTACCACACATTTTGTTTCTTTTGCACTATGTACGTTTTTCAATTTTAGCGTGTTTGTATTATAAAATGTGACAACATAATGAACAAATTATTTTCCAAGCCGATTCGTTCGTCGTTTTATCGCCATTGTTTTATTGAATCAAACATAATCTTGCGAACAATATTTGGGATCCAAATAATAATATATCAGACCTTTATTTCCGACCTTAGAAGCATTATTCTTATTTATGAGCTTGGGAAAGGCTCGTAGATATACTTCGCAAGAGAAAAGCCTTATATTTGTTTTATTATGTGGACTGTTCATGTATTGTTTTTCTAGAAAATGTATTTCTTAGAGCGGATTTTCCCGTCAAATATCATTAAAGCGTCGCAATCGGATACCATTAAATGGTGGAATAGAGGGAAGAGAATCGTGGTAAAACGACTTTTTGATTTTGCGTTTCTGATGTGATGTCTACAAAAATATATATCCCATTTCAAAATATTTTATCTGAATAGTAAATTATTCAGTAAGTGTTGTAAATAATAAAATACGCACCAATGTCTAATTATGTCACAGCTCGAAATATCTCTACTTTATTTTACCTACAAATACACTTACATAAATATTTTTCAGCGTAGATACAAAGCCTGGGAGGATAAATTTTTCTAATGTCTTTATTTGCGATTGAACATGGCATCTGTAGAAGAAAATTTACGATACTAAATAACGTCCAACAGTATAAAATGTATACAGAATTTATGGTGAGAGCATTTTGCATTATATGTTCGAAGAGGAAAATAAAAGTATACGTATGAGTGGATTTTTCAAAAGAATTGCTTAGGTTTTTGTATTATTATGCCTTAATCTCCTGATGTTTTTTGGCCCTCATATCATTCGTGACTTTTTTTGATTCCTGTGCTGTTATCCTCACAAACATCTTGTACGATCGCCAGTGCTTCGTCGAAGTTTTTTTTCCATCATAGTTCTCATTCCATATAATTAATTCTCTTTTGTTCGGATTGTTTGTTTTTCTACACCTTGATGCTTCTTCATTATCACCGTTGCTGCCTGTATGTTGAACTTTCTCAATTTTTTTATTGATAAAACTCATTAATTCCTCTGTTGCTTGTCAGTTTGTCTACGATCATTTGCTTTATGTCAGCACTCATCTTCTGTATTCCTCTGCCTTTTGTTCCAGGCTGAATGCCTCTGTAACTGTAAATTGATTTTTCAATTATTGACTTGCCCTCTCTGGATGCTGCCCGTTTTTGACAGAAGTTAGAACGTCATCATCATCATCATCATCATCATCATCATCATCATCATCATTGGCAATCACTCGATACAAGAGTCAGATTATCTTCTGTTCTATTATAGTCGATTGTGCATTTTTTAATAAAGGCTATACAAACCAATAATTCTGGAGCCGCACAATCTTCCACAAACTTGACACACCTAGCCTCTGGTAGCATTGTTTCTTCCTCTGTTCTCTCGTACATTCCTGCGGTCTCTCTTTTGGATCTCGTGTCTACGTCGCTGTTATTCAAAAATTTGTGGTCAGTCGTGGACTGCTCGATGCCATCATTTGCCGTCGTCTCCTAGTTGCTGATACCGATGCGGCACTTTACATCCTCCCTAACATCCTTGTAGCGTTTTTGTTGACCTTCATGATTTCGTTTTTCCTCTCCCAGTTGACTAGAGAATCTGTCGTGGAAGACGTGTTTCGCGCATGCAGACGAGGTGACCTGTCTAGCGAAGTTGGTGATTAATGATGAAGACTTCTATGCCTGTTGTGTTGACCTCCTCTAAAGCACTCTGTTGCGCAAAAATTACCCCTTGAACTGTTTGAATAATAAATTTGAATAAATAAATCCTAATAGGCCTAGGTACAGTAAGACACCCTCAAGAAATGCGGCTAGCGCAACAAAGTGCTCGCGGCTAGTCAGTGGTGTGGAAGTAGGTTCAATATTGAAAGTTAGCTTTAAAGGGCGCCACTGGTTTACAAAATAAAATCCGCGAACTTAAACCAGACAGTCCCTGCTCTCCAAAATTCCTATAAAAATGTACCTATCCGATGTACCTATCCCTATTTAATATGTTCTGGGGGGTATATTTAGACCTGAAATTGCATAACAAAGACCAATAGAAGGCAATATAATGTAGAAAATACCAAAGTAATTATTATTAAATGTAATTGGTAAAATTAGCAAAAGGTAGCAAAGACCAACTTGTAATGGTTTTATAAGTTACTCCAATAAATTCAAGAATTACCAATAAAATGTTTGACCACCTTACTCCAATCAATGTTGAAGCGAAACAATTAAGGAATAAAAGATTAATAATATCAATTAAAACCTGTGCACGCTTATACCATGGTATACCGGGGCGGGTTTGTACAAAAATGTCACCTTAAATATAGTCAATTAAAAATCATTGGTGCAGTACACCCATTGTAATAATTAGGGCAGTAAAATGTCAGTTTTAGATAATAAAACAAGGATTTAATTTATCCAAATTACTGTTTTTTAATTAATTTATTTTTTCATAACAAAGGCTCACCCATGACTGACTCTTCGACGGACCATGCCACTACTACTTGTCAAATGTCAAGTTGGGGTGCGTTCGAAAACATTACAGTTGTACAAATCGATTACCACATTACATAAACCACCTGACATCCCCCTTTTTTAAAGTAAAAAAAATAAACATCCAACTATCACTTACTTAAGAACTTCAAAAAAAAACAATAGACTTTTCCATAAAAATCTACTCTAAGACATATTCAGACAAATATTTTGGTTTGGATATTTGTCTCCCTGAGCGAGAATATGTTGATGGAACTTTTTCAACTTCTTTTTTAACAGGCACTGAAACTCTTGTGCTGTTATTTTTTTTACTATCCAACGCAATATTCTCACTTAAGTCAAAACCAATATCTACAGGCTCCTGCTTAAAAGTTTGCAAAGGCGAGGCTTTATATATGTTGAAGCGATTTCTTTCTACAACATTGTCACTAGGCATTTTAACTTTATATGCCCTTGGTCTCTCACTTGGGCCTATTATTTGTGCTGGTACCATTTTATGTACCTGGTCTTTAACATGTACTACCTCCTCCTTTTCAAATTCCTGAGCTTTACCATGATGCCGTTTATCATGATATTTTTTATAATCCTCTTGCCGTTTTTGCAAAAAAAATTTATGAGATTTCTCTACAATGTCTCTATTGCCATTTTGAATACCAAAATCCTCTGGTGTAGGTAAAAACGCATTAACTTGTCGGCCAAAAACTAACTCTGAAGGAGATTTGTTAACTTTAGGATCTATTGGTGAATTTCTATATTCCATTAATGCAATGTATGGATCAACTCCTGAATCCACAGCTTTTTTAAGCATTAATTTACAAATTCCGACATAGCGTTCTACCATACCGTTAGATTCGTGATAGTACGGACTGGACATAACATGATTTATTTGCCATACTTTACAAAAATCTTTAAACTTGAAACTTGTGAACTGCACTCCAACATCAGAATATATTAATCTAGGCTTACCATACCTAGCAAAAGCAGATTTCAATGAGGTAATAACAGTTTCTGCTGTTTCAGAGTTTAACTGTATAAAATTAATATACTTACTAAAATAATCTACAACAAGCAGATAGGCTTTATTCATGAAATAAAATATGTCCACTCCTACTACTTCAAATGGTTTATTTGGAATTTCCCTAAGAATTAACTCTTCATGACTATGTGTTTTTTTAAACTTGGCACAAGTTTTGCAATTTTTAATCAGATCCTCAATTTCTTTTGACATATGTGGCCAAAAAAGAATCATTTTTGCTCGGTTTTTGCATTTATCAAATCTTAAATGTGAATATAATTAAGCATTTCTTTGCGCAAAGACTTTGGAACAACAACACAATTATTCTTGAAAAGTAGATCTTCAACATAAAATAACTCATCTTTGATGTTATGATAAAATTTTAAGTGATTTGGAATTTTGTCAAAACTTGGCCAACCTTCTTGTATATATTTGATAATTTGTGTCACATCAGGGTCATTAGAGGTTTCACGAACAAAGATATTACGTTTACTATCTGAAAATGGTAAACTCTGAACTAAAAAACATGTGTGAACATTAACCTCTTCGTCAATATCAGATAAAAACTTGTCATCATCGTTTTTCAAATAAGATCGTGACAGACAATCAGCCAATAGAAGATCTTTGCCTGGTTTATATTTTACAACAATGTCATATGGTTGTAATCTCAATCTCAACCTTTGTAACCTCAGCGGAGTATCAACTAGAGGTTTTTTAAAGATTTGTTCTAATGGCTTATGGTCTGATTCAACAATTAAAGTTTTGCCATAACAATATTGGTGAAACCTCTCACAGCCATGGACAATTGCGAGCAATTCCTTCTCTATCTGTGCCCAAGACTGTTGAGTAGGCGTTAATGCTTTAGAAGCATAAGCTATGGGCAAATTTTCCTGCAATATAACTGCACCCAAACCCTTACTGCTGCTATCTACTGACAAGACAATATCTTTTGTCGGATCAAAATATTTCAAAACCGGAGTATTTGTTAATAACTGCTTTAGATTTAAAAAATCAGATTCATGATTTGTGGTCCAACAAAACTCTACATTATTTTTCAATAATTGCCTTAACGAGTAGGTAACATCAGACAAATTAGGTATAAATTTGCTTACATATGTGATCATTCCAAGTATTGTTTGTAGTTCTTTTTTGTCTTTAGGTTCCTTCATTTGCAAAATTGCACTAACCTTGTCTGGATCTGGTTTTAAGCCATTTTTACTAAACAAATGTCCCACATACTTGACTTCCGATAAACCAAATTTGCACTTTGATTTATTAAAACGCACATTACACTTTATTGATCTTTCGAGCACTTTTTTCAACCTCTCATTATGTTGCTTCTCGTCTTCTCCCCATACTATCACATCATCTATGTAGACCTCCACACCATCTATTCCTTCAAAAATTTCCTTAAACTTCTTATGGAATACTTCTGGGGCTGAGCAAATGCCATATGGAACCCTCTTGTATGTATATCTTCCATAACAACCTGCATGAAAAGTTGTCAAAAGTTCACTTCCTTCTGCCAGCTTAATCTGATAGAAACCCTTGTTTCCATCCAAAATGGAAAAAACAGAAGCCCCTGTCATTTTTGCAGCTATTTCCTCAAATGTTGGCAATTGATACCGTTCTCTAACCACTGCCTCATTCAGCCATTTTGGATCCAAACATAGTCTGAGTGATCCATCAGGTTTTTTGACGGTAACAAGTGAGCTACACCATTCTGTGGGCTCCTCCACTTTCCTTATTATTTGGTTTCTTTCCATTTTGTCAAGTTCCTCTTTTACCTTGTGTTGTAGGCTTATCGGTATTTTTCTAGGTGGCTGACACACCGGTTCAACATTTTCCTTTAATTTTTTCCTATAACATCCAGGAAGTTCTCCGATTGCTTCAAAAAGGAACTTGTTTTTCTTTAATAGTTTATTTAAACTATCATTTGATGTCACTGCATCCACCTTTCTCAGCAAGTCAAACTTTTTGATAAACGGTAGTCCTATGATACACGGTGCATCATAATCTACTATTTGAAACTCTGCTTCAGCCTGTTTATCCTTAATTTGACAGGAAACTACTGCTTTGCCTAAAACATGTATTTCTGTGCCATTATAGCTTCTTAATCTTGATTTCGATGGCTTTATTTTCAAATGTAGATCATTTGCAGTATTTTTTGTCAATATGTTGACGTCAGCACCAGTATCGACTTTACAATTCAATGTATTTCCATTTATCTCGACTTTTTGTAACCTTTCTGAGATACTGCTTACATGCTTTACTTTGGTTTCCACCATCCCTATAAATAATTCTTGCACGTCAGATGACTCATCACTACTGCTCTGGGATTGTGACTCTACCGTATATACTTTTTTATTCACTTTTTTAGGACACATCTTGTAAAAATGGTTGTAATTACCACAGCCTCTACACATTTTCCTGTATGCTGGACACTTCCTTCCATGGAACAAACCACATGATGTGCACTTCTTAGTTTCATCTTTCTTATTGTCAGTCAGCTTGTTTTTATTTTGCCACACTTTTTTGCTTTGTACCGCTTGCACCCCACTGCTTCCACTTACTTCTAACTTGTCCACTAACTGTCCTGCCAACTCAGCTGCTTTGCATGTACTTACACACGTTTTTAAGTCAAGCCTAGCCTTCTGAAATAAAGCTTTTCTAACTTTATCATCTCGAATACCACATACTATTCGATCTCTGATAAGACTATCTCGTAAAGTTCCATAGTTGCAGTTGGCAGACAATTTTTTGAGGTCAGTTAAAAAAGCATCGAATGACTCTCCTTCCTGTTGTTTCCTAGTATCAAACAGGTGTCTGTTCACAGTTTCATTCTCTTCTGGTTTAAAATGAACCTGAAACTTATCGAGAACTTTCAGCCAGTCTTTTTTGTCATCGTTGGTGAGCTCCAAGGTCTGATATATGTCCTGTGCATCTGGGCCTATGGCGTGCAACAATATTGCCACTTTTCTTTCTCCAGACACAGTTGAGTCTTCTTTGAAACCTGATGCCAACATATAAATATCAAACTGGGCCCTCCACTTTTGGAAATTTATTGCAGCGTCCCCTTCTAGGGACAGGTGACCAGGCGGTTTCATATCCATTTTCAAATGAATATCTTCACACAAGATATACTTTTCCGGGCACTACCGGGTAACAAACTTGTTGCAAATTCGTTTTAAAACGACACACTTAAAACAGTCCATAAATACTGTTTTTTATAGCGCACTCTTACTATTACGGTTTTTTAGGCCTTTGTCCGCAGCGCCATGTCAGTTTTAGATAATAAAACAAGGATTTAATTTATCCAAATTACTGTTTTTTAATTAATTTATTTTTTCATAACAAAGGCTCACCCATGACTGACTCTTCGACGGACCATGCCACTACTACTTGTCAAATGTCAAGTTGGGGTGCGTTCGAAAACATTACAGTTGTACAAATCGATTACCACATTACATAAACCACCTGATATAAAACAACGTGGAAATGTATCAAGTTAAATATAAGAAATACTATTAATAGTAATTTTTTAAAAAAATGATTAAGAAACGTTAATAAATGAACGTGTACATCACCCCCCTGTGGTCCTGTCTGCAGTCTAAAACATCCATATATATTACTGTCTCCTGACAGCCCCACAGTCCTGATAACAGACCCCATCAACTTCTATTGACTTTCCTTCTTAAAAATGGTATGTTTCGGTTTCAACTTCAGTATTTTGGGTACTCTGACACCTCAACTTTGAGACTAGCAAACCGTCAAAAAGGAAGAACCCAATGGTAAGGTAAAATGTAAAACCTAAAAACCCTGCAAGAGTATAAATTCTTAGAACTCCTTCATACTTATTATACATGTTAATACATCCATTATAAAATTAATATAGGAAAATGCTCTGAAACCCGTAAGTTTCCTTTAACAAAAAATAATTCCCCAATTAATTAGCCCATTAATGCCCCTTTTGAAAACGACTAATGAGTTTATTTTAACTGACAAATGGCCCTCGTGTAGGTCGAATTGCCTTTTTTTTATTGAATCCCAAATATTTACAAAAATACTGAAAAGCTAAACTAAATATTGATAACGAAAAAGGTAAATTCAAATTGATAAAAACGTTTAAATTTACCTGGTTACAAATTGGGCTAGTTGAACAAAACGTGCTCTCTTCTCACAGCGACAACTCAACAAAATGGCGTAGACCTTTGTCTCCAGAAAATTCCAAGTGGTTGGCTTACAAATACGGCGGCTTACGACCAAAATCAAGCTTCACCCCAAAACCAATAATTAAGCCAGCAACCACTTGAGTTTCCAACGCCTCCAAAATCCCAAGGAACTTAGCAAAGAGTCTGCCACTTGTTGTTTGCTCAACGTGCGAATTTAAAAGAGCGACCTTATTTTCAGCGATTTATTAGGTGAGCTCAATATGAAAAATTCCTAAGAATTCTATTTTTTTCAAGATGCCCTCTGGTGCCACATTTCCGGTCTTGACCAGAAAAACGGAACAATCAGCTTGAAACGGAACAACCCAAAACACATTGATGACCAACAGAACTCAAGGTTATTATCAAATTTTCTTCCCTAACCCCAATTAACATTAATTAATTACTTATTAATCAACATCTACCCAGTCTTTAGTACAAAAACTATCAAAATGACCAGTCGTTCAGTGGTCACAACTACAGTGAACGTAACAACTTTTCGTCGGGCCTGCCATTTAATCCGTAGGATTCTTCTTATGCAGACTTTTTCTGTGCCTTCTGTAGATGGTCCATGTTTCGCAGCCATATGTAAGTCTTGGTATCATAACTGCGTTGTAGACGCGTAGTTTGGTCTCGGCGCTGATGCCGTAATTGTTAAAGACTCTCTCTATAAATCGCCCGAACGCTGCGCTGGCACACTTCAAGCGATTTTGAATTCCAGCGTTCGTGGTTGCCTCCGCTGACAGATGGCTCCCAAGGTATGGGTAGTGTTCTGCAATGAATGCTCATTTATGTTAAAGTTATATTTGGGGCTTGGGAATTAGTGCCCGGTGCGGGTGGGTGCGGAATTTGCGTCTTGTTAAAGTTGATCAAGACCGATTCTCCTATATCATCATATGCCTGGTTAAAAATGCATTGATAATTGCCTGAAGATCTGCCTCTGTATTGGCCATCACGCCGTTATCATCCACATTTTGAAGTTTAATTATCGATGTCGTCGATACTTTTGTCTTGGCTGTAATCTGCTTAAGTTGAATAAGTCGCCATCAAGTCTGTACGGAATTTTCCACTCCTGATGGCAGGTGACCCTCGACAAGGTGAAGTATGGATCCTACTTTTTTTTTACACAGCCTGAATAGAACGGTACCGCTCGATAAACAAAAACACTTATTGTACGTATTTTTGTATTTACCTACTCGATACTCACCGGTTTGAGTTAACAACTATTTTTATTTTGAACATTTGGAACAATTTTCATTAAAATTATAGTGTAAATGGCAGGTCCAGTAACTCTAGAGAACATTAAATCACTTTTAGTGGAAAACTCGAATAGTGTGAAATCTGAACTAGTGCGAAAATTGGATGACATTTTTCAAAAGCATTCAAAGAAGAATAAAAAACAATACGAAGAACTTAGTGAACAGTGCTTGAAACTGGAACGGAGAGTACGTAAAAACAATATTTTGATCTTTGGTTTCACTCCAGAGACTTCAAATAACATTTATAATGAAACAGTGGAAAAACTAAACTCACTATTAAGTTTAAACTTGAGTTTAAAAGAAGTGAATAACATTTACCGACTTGGAAACAAGGAAAATTCGCCCATCGTAGTTGAGTTTTTATCATTCATTAGAAAACTAGATATTTTCAAGGATAAAGAAAAATTAAAAAACCTGAAAAATTTAAAAATATCAATAGCCAACGATCTTTGCCCCTCTGATAGAGAAGAACAAAAGATATTACTGAAACATCTCAGGAAAAATAGAGACAATAATATCGAATGCACAATCAAAGGTTTCAAGCTTCAAATAGGAAATAATAGCTATTCTGCGAAAGACCTGGAAGAAGCTAACACTAACAGTGACACAGAGTATGACACGGAGGAAGATTCGCCTGATACAGAAGAAGAACGAAAAAGTAACAAAGAAAAAACTCCAACACTAACAGAAAACCAAAAAAAGGAAAAAAAGAAAATACGTACACCCCCCAGTCCAGCTCACACTAGAAACCACGGGAAGAAACCAAGAAGACATCGATAACAATTTTATGTTTTATTAAACAAAAACAAATTATAGATTACTCGGATCACACCCAACATTATTTTAAGTTGAAAATATGTGGATAATTTATTGTATAACATAACAGTCTGATTTAAAAATATATACATACAAAACCTATATACCTACACACCTGAAGAGAGAAAACACATATTTCGCAAAACAAAAAAAAAAAAAAAAGTAACAAACAAAATCAATACCTAGACTTACCTATTTTTGGTGTACCTTTTGTTTCTGTATATTTTGCATGCTTTTCGGTTTTGCTCAGATATTGTGTTTTTTTCTATTGTTGATTTAAGTTTATTTTAGAAAACCTTACAGAATTCTTTTTTTCTGATTGTATCTAATCGTATTTCTATTTTTAGAGAAGAAAACGAGCGATACAAGTAAATAATATAATAGTATTATTATTATAATGGATAACTATATACAAAACTTTGAAACCAATGAAATAGAAACTCACCTTGCTCAAAATTTTAATCAGTGCCAAAACTTACTCATAAAAAATCAAAATTTAAATTTCAAGATTTTACATCAAAACATTAGGAGTATAAACAAAAACTTTGATGAGTTTTGGTTAACCATTCAACAAATTTCAACAGATTTCCAATGCATTGTTTTGACAGAAACATTCTAAATTCTCGACTTATCAATTCATAAACTAAGCGGGTATGAATTAATTTATAATGAGTGTGATTTAAATTCTCACGATGGAGTTATAGTTTATTTGAAAGATAATATACCATATAATTATAAAATTGAAAAAATTGGTATGCAGAGGAGTATTTTGTTGTCACTTAAGTTTTTTGGATTATCCATAGATATTACAGGAATTTATAGATCACCTTCCACATGCGAAAAAGAGTTTGTTGAATGTTTTTCGAGATATATTAGGAATTCCAGTAAAAATAGTGACTTACACTTCATTTTAGGAGATATGAATATAGATATTTTAGGTAATTATCAAGAAAAAGAAGACTATTTGAACAGTTTATATGAAGAAGGTTTCATCGCCACTATAAATATAGGCACTAGACAGCAAAATGGTATTTTGAGCTGTATAGACCATATATTTTTGAGAAGGAAACCTCACATACACTGTTCGAAAACTATACCTGTTGTATTCGAATCAAATGTCACAGATCATTATATAACATTTTTACAATTGGTTTTTTCAGACAAGACTAGAACAAAGGACGAGCAACTGCAAAGAACTAAAACATTTTTCAATCGGAAAAAATTTATTGAAAACATTAAACACGAAACATGGGAGGATGTATACCAAGAACAAAATGTTAACATTAGTACAGATAACTTTATTAATACGATTAAAAAAAACATAGAAAATTGCACAAAAGTCTCCAAAATAAATTTTACCTTGAAAAAAGAGTCATGGATAACTTTTGGATTAATTAGATCTATCAAAACAAAAAATAAACTCTTTCAAAAATATTTAAAAGACCCAACAGATCAAAATGTGAGAGAATACAAAACCTACAGAAACAAATTGAACTTAACTTAAAAATACAAAGGCTGAATATTATCAAAAACAAATAAAAAATGATAATTGCTCAAAAGAAATATGGGACACGGTTAATAAAATTTGTGGGAGAAAGAAAAAAACCGAAATAAAAGAACTAAAAAATGAAAATGGAGAAATACTAATGGAAAAGCAACAAATTGCAAATTATTTTGTTAACTATTTTACAAATGTCGGAGAAACATTAGCAAAAAATATAAAAAGATGTACACAACAAAATACTAATGAACCACAATCAAATATAAAACAACATATGAATCCTCAACAAGTAAACAATGAACAACAAACAAATAATAATAAAAAGTTTTGTTTAAAGAGAACAAATTGTAAAGAAATAATAGAGACGATAAAAGAATTAAAAAAGAATAAATCTCCGGGATATGACAAAATCACAGCTGAGTTAATACAATCAGTATCAGAAGATATCGCACAACCTTTAAAATGTATAATTAATAGGTCTTTCAAAGCAGGAATATGTCCAAATTCATTCAAAACAACAATAATAAAGCCTTTGCATAAATCTGGAGACAAAACAAATGTCTCCAACTATCGACCTTTGTCTTTGATAACAAATTTTACTAAAATTTTCGAGAAACTAATAAAAAAATGCTTGACAACTTTTCTGGAAAGTCAGAATATATTGGCTGAAAAACAGTATGGCTTTAGGCAAGGAAGATCGACAGAAGACGCAATAGAGAATGTAACAACTCATATTTATAGAGCTTTGGATCGAAGAAAGCCTTCTTTGGCAGTTTTCATCGACCTTTCTAAAGCATTCGATACAGTAGAACATGATATACTCCTAGAACAGATTCGAGCCATTGGAGCAAACGAACCAGCCCACAGGTTATTCAAGGATTATTTATCTGACAGAAGTCAATTTGTAGAAATGGAGAACACAAAAAGTAACAAAAAAACAATAACATGCGGGGTACCACAAGGAACAGTACTGGGCCCAATATTATTCAATATATATGTACACAATCTCTTTAAACAAAATATTGATGGGGAGATAACAACCTACTGTGATGACACGGTGGTTAGGTTTGAAGGAGATGACTGCGACGAAGTTAAACAAAAAGCTGAGAAAGAACTACAAAAAATGTTTCATTATTTTCAAAACATGAGTTTAACTGTAAACTACAGTAAAACTTATTTCATGCCATTTTCGTCATACTCAACAAATTTGCCAAATTTTGAAACCTTAACTATCTTCGATCAAAACCTATGTAAGTGCGAAAAAATCAAAATTAAGAAAATTTTAAAAATTAAATATCTCGGACTTTTTATTGATTGTCATTTACGATGGGACGCCCACACATGTTATGTTACCAAAAAAATTAGATCATTGCTTTACAAAATAAAACACTTGCAAAAATATTTCAAACTATCTCAGCTTAAAATTATATACTCAGCATTAATTGAACCACACATTACTTATGGTATCATAGGATGGGGTGGCGTAACGAACAATTATCTGGCTTGTTTGGAGAAAGTTCAAAAGTGGTGTTTGAAAATAATTCACAAGAGACCATTTCTATATCCTACTGAAGCCTTATATGAAGAATCTAATGTCTTTGATACAAGAAAATTATTTTGTCTTCATCTTATTATTAGACAATATAAAAATAAAGCTAGTCTGGAAACATTGGAACATAGATATAACACTAGGAGAAACAATGTATTATTTAGAATTCCAAGAGCAGAAAAGACTCAAACCCAAAGAAGTTATTATTTACTAGCACCAAAAATTTACAGCTACATTCCGGAAAATATAAGACAGCTTCAAAGACCAAAAATATTTAGAAACCAAATAAAATCATGGCTAAAAAACCTCCCCAGACTGGTAGTACATAGCTGGATAGACCTAAAAAACATATTACAATAAATAGGAAAAAAAATATATATATATACATATATCAAATTGTAAAGTGAAATAATAGACTAAAATAAAAAAATTGAAAAGTAAAAATAAAATAAAAGTACGAGCAAAAACAAATGACATTACACACATATTGATTTAGACGCTTTCACGATAATGACCTTTTACCCGATATAGACATTCTAAACCAAATTGTGACCTTTTTTCCCGATTTAGACATATCAGATTTAATTTAAATAGAACTTACTATGCTATAGTGAATAATTCAAAAATGTGTTTAACAAATAATTATCCATTTTCTTTAGTGGGTAGGATTATAACATTTATTTTCAAGATTTATTTCATATAGTTTATAGAGAAAAAAAAAATATTTGTTAAGTAGTTATAAGGATTTATAGAGTAAGGAAGTCAGTATTTTATACATGTTTATACTCTGTTTTGAGGAACGTAAATTAATATTCTTTTTTTGCAAACAAGCCTCTAAGGCTTTATAATGCATGAGAATGTTTATTTTGCAGTCCTTTAAGAGATAGATATTAAGAAAGTATACTGTATTCAACTAGGAAACTGTTAATAAATATTATTTGATTTGATTTGATTATTTGATATAAATAGAGAATATAGGGTAGGTGCAAAAGCACGGCCTTATTTAACTCCTGTAGTTCTTTGAAAATATTCTTCTTGTCCATCATTACTTAGGATGGTTTCATTCATATTATCATGCAGCAGGCGGAGTATCTGAATGTACCTACTTTTGTGGACACCCAACCTTTTGCCAATATCTACCAAAGAACTTCTCTGTTGACCGAACCAAACCAAAAACAAATCTATGAAACGCATGGTACACAAGGCGGTTTTGTTCTCAGGATTGCACTTGCATTTGTCTTGCACTGAATCATGTCAGCAGTACCTCGGTTGAATCTTAAGCCACACTGGTTCTCTGGTAGATTCTGTTGGGCAGTTGGGATTGATAGATTTGATAATATCTTGGCTAGTATCTTTCCCGCAACAGGGAGTAGAGATATTCCTCTGTAGTTTCCACATTGAGCTTTGTCCCCCTTTCTGAAAATGGCAACTATGAAGGCATCTCTAGGTTCTGCAGTTATGGTCTCAGTAATTTATATTTTACTTATTAGGATGTGGCTTTGGGCACTTATTGCGGGGTTGCCTTGTTCAAAGAATTCAGCAGGAATGCCCCCAGTGCCAGCTGACTTATTATTTTTTAATTGTCTAATTGCTTTTTCAACCTCCTCTAATCTAGGAACCTCGCTTAGTTTTGGTTGTATTGGTTTCTGTGGAATTTCGTTGAAGATGTCATGATTATTTTGTGATACTCTGTTAAGTAATTCCTGGAAGTGTTCCTTCCAATGAGAGTTAATGAAAGGAAATTCTTCAAGCAAGCTTGTATCTAGTACTATAGTGTGTGAAATAAAGCTAAAGATATAGAAAAAATATTCCAACAATTGTTATCTGAATTTAATACAAATTAAATACTTAAACTGCGTAAAGAGGTACCTACTATACAACCGAATAAGAAATATTCTATAATATAATAAAAAATAACAACGCGAATTCTCCTGCCATTTTTCCTATATAACATGCAAATGTAACTTCCAGCTCAGGCAACAATTTAAGTCATGTTATAGTAAGATTGATATACTTTTGATTCTGTTTACAAAAGACCGCGTTCCTGATGGTTTCAGGTTTTTCAATTTATCGTCTAAATGTCAAGGTTTCAGCTGGAAGCAATCTATCATTGTTTCCGTCGAACGTTTCGGTAAGCGCCAGCGCGAATTTTTTACAATTTTCAAAAGATTGGCCGTATAAAAAATGTTTTTATGTTTTTACATCTCCAAATGAACTATTAAAAATCCACATTATCATCGCATAAAGTCTTCATTTCCATCCCGGACAAACGTCCCTCTTGCTCATTTACAACGATAAAAGTCCTAAAACGTGAGCTCTTAACAATGCAGGCGGAGATAGTGGCGCACGAGATTTTTTCGTTTTTTTTTTTTTTCGTCTCATTAAATTCGTACTAGCAAGAGGGCAATATGAAAATATATCCTGCTGGAGAGTGGTAGGTTTATATACGAATGACTGAAGCTCCAGATTTTAATGAAGAAACGTCATCTCGCACACGGCGTTTTTGTAATTTTACGGGAGAAATTTTATTTCTTTCTCTTTTGCGCGTTTTTCCCCCTAGCCTGGGCGAAAACGTAATATCATTTACAGGAATGTAAAGGTAGGTTCGTCTTGGGCCATTGACGTTGCTTTTCGGAATAATTCGCCAAATTAGATTTCACAGTGGCACACATTTCCGTCTGAAACTTAGAATCAAATTTGTTTACTGATGCTTTTCTGGTTTATAACCTTGTTATTAATTTTTTTTATTTTTAAGTGTTTTCTTTGTGTTATCTTCCCCTTACTTATTTTCTATCTGCACTATTGATCTTTTTATAAATATTTATTCATTTTAACAGCATTTTACATATGTACAATTACATCAGCAGGTTGAATACAAAATGTATATTAAGGATAGAAAAAAATTAACTAAACGATTCTAAAACATAATCTAAGAGTAAAAATGGACACACATTAATTGCAATAACAAATACACACTACTTAACTATCCATATACACATGAAAAGGATCACTTTTTAATTTTCAAAAATATCTACAAAATATAAATACATTTTAAGAGTATCAGACTAGATGATAAGGATAAACAGGATACAAACAGAATGGACAAATACTATAAGAGGAAAAGTCTTTTGGGATCACTTATTTTTAGTTTTAATTTTCAACTGTTGAAGATTTAGTTCTGGTAAGAGATATGGGCATGCGATTAATAGAATTTTGGTCGAAATATACTACAAATAAGAAAATTAATTGAAACATTTTGATTTATAATCGATCACTTTATTAGTCAAAGTCGATGCATATCGAGCGTTAAAACGTTGACCAGACTTGAATAATTTATCGAAAAAAAAAAGTTCTGGATTTTTCCCTTTACCAACTTTATTGCAATCGAAGTCATTCGTTTTCCAAATATTGACTAAATAAATTGTCTCTTTTCGGAAATTCTCCTATTGCCGAGAACTACTACAACTACGTGATAAATCACGTTTTTAAATAACTTAGTAGCTGAAACGACGCTGTAACCTTCTTGCAGCTTGCACAGTGTATAATTTGGCGTAATGGAATGAGAAACGGTGGCCCCTAGAGTAACTCGAACGAGCAGATAATGCACTAAATACTGATTACCGTCCTCTGGGAGAATGGGGAGCGGAACTCCTCTAATTTGCAACTTTTTGTTAGGAGAGTTTAATTATAAAATATTTAAGTGGTATTTCAACAGACCCTTGGAGATCTCACAGCAGCCTTCAACAATTATACATACTTGAAGATTAAAAAATTGGGTTGAATTGCTCTTATTTGCTTGCTCATTCGTGAAACAAATTTAATTGGAATTGAAAAAAAAAAAAAGCATTTATTCAATTATAAAGAGAGCAATTTGGTCTCTCGTTTAATTAAACTAAAAAACAAACAGCACTAAATACGAGATAATTAAAAACGTTTTGCATCCTAGTGGTGAACCTACCTATGCTTTTTTAACGAGATAAATTTTTGAAACTCAAGTGGCTATGCGCACTTGAGGAAAACTTAATTTTACCCGGCGTTTATAAATGAAAAGTTTTTTTTAAATGACGTATACACGCCAGCTCCCCATAAAATGCAAAGCCATTTATAATTCGATTTGATGTGGAGTGGTTATTGTATTATAATTGCAATTTAATACTGTCTTTTGTAGCAGTTTAAAACGACTTTAGGTTCAATTCATTATTGAAATTTGCCATGAAATTGGTGTGCTTTGTACGGGTCAATGATTAATCGAGTTTTTTCCTGAATAAAGGTAAATAAAAGCTGGGTTTTATGCATTAACTAGCAAAATAATCTAAAGCAAATAAAACAAAATACGAATCAAACTAGGCAAGATATTATACGTGAAAATAAATGAGTTTAGAATTTCGTGTGAAACTCAAATATGTTAAAATACACCTTGCCTCACCGATCATAATAAATCCACGTAACTTCGATACGTTGGCCTAAATTCCACTCCCGCTATTTCTAAGAAATATAATTATTTGTTTAACCAAACAGAAAAATAATTTAAAATATGTTAATGTGTATTGGACACAAACTTCCGAGAAAATCACAACGGAATTACCTATTTATTGGAGATTTAAGGTATAAGGCGAGGTCAAACGTGCTTGTGTTCCGATTTGCACTGCAGCCTTAAGGCTTAAGCAAGTTCCGTCCCTTTGATGAGATATAGCAGCTTTCTGGCAAGTTTCTTATGGTAGTTTCTCGCCGCGTTGTATTCCTCCAAATAAATTGCGCCTTCTGCGAGCCAGTGCTTCACAATCGTATATTATGTGTAAGGCGGTTTCCTCCTCTTCTCTTCACAGTCTACATATCGTTGGGCCATTGTAGACTCTGATTTTCTGCATGTGCGCTTTAAGATGGCAGAGGCAGTGTCCTGTAGTCTTACCACTCGTCTTATCTGAGTACACATTGATACCTACCTACGCGTACTACCTACGTTAGTACCTACTTCAGCAGTTGGCATCCTTGAGGGGTTTCCAATTATCCCCTCCGAGTATCTTGCTCCAGATGTGGACCGCCAATAGTCGAGGTGTTGATAGGTCGACCACCTTTCAACTGCCTTCTTTAAAACCTGCTTCGATATCCCAAATGCGGGTTCTGGTCTTGTGTAGGGTGCAGTTGCACCCGCTGTGGCCAGTTCTTCCGGCCTTCTCGTTGTCTTGTATCCCCAAATGCCAAGAAACCCACAGGAGCTTTATCCTGTTATCCCTTGACGGCATAGCGTCCAGGTCGTGTAGGAATGTCATCGTTATTTTCGAAATAAATCGATGTGAGTCAGCGTTGCCATTCCTCATGATTTTACATGAGATCTCATGTTTTCATTGTCCATCTCATGCTCTCATGCTTCCAAGTAAAAATCTCATGATTTTTTATCTTATGGTTTCACATTAAATAATGTTCGTTTTTTGCATTTTGTCGTGAATATTTCTGGTTATCAGTTTCAAAACTTAAAAGAGGTGATGGATGAGTCCCCGGCATCTAACCTTAGCAAATTTCATGCTAAATTTTTGTAGTCAATCACACTTAAGTGCTAGATGTGAGAGGATTTTTTCACAAATTAACAATAGGTGGTATTTAAAGAACGAAATATATTGGGTCCAATAACTGTACGAAATTTTAACATTGATAGCACATTAATAAATAAGAAGAAACCGACTATATACAGCATCAATAAATAATAGAATGTGGTGGAGATATATAAGTATAGACATTTACTTAAAAATCTATAATCAAATAGAATGTAGTTGTGATTGACGAAAAAACAAATGTTCCTTCTGTCTTCTGTACTAAGGAAGGTTCAAGGTTCCCTTTTTTTTTGTGATGTGATGTATTTTCGTCGATAGTTTGCTTATTATGATTGTTTTTTTTTACCAAAGATGGCATGAAACAAGATTACGAGTTTTAAACAACTGTTTTTATTTATTTTCTAATGGCCTCTCATGTTTTCAGCTATTTTAAAAATCTCATGCTTTCTCATGTTTTTAATAACTCAAATTTCATGCTTTAGAAATTTTAGGCCTGGCAACACTGATGTGAGTTCAGAGCTTTTAGCGCAGCCGGAGTGTCTGAGAGAATACTTATGTTCTATGCTTTAACCCAGCCTTGGAATCTCCTGGGCGCATGCTTGAATTGCATGAATTTCTGCCTGGTAAACTGTGCCGTTAAGCCCCAGAGGGATGCTTTGTTCTGATCTTGGCCGTGCACCATATAGGTACGCCAGCTCTTCTTATCATATGAGATCCGTTCCCCTCTGCCATAGACTTCGATCGCATATATGACTTTGGATGGTTTTTCAAACCTATATGGGTTACCACCATTTGATCCGTTTGCATCCACTATGTTATTGTCCATCACCCTCTCTAGGGGAACAATCACCGTGTCGTTGGTGAGAGGCCTCAGTAACCTACAGAAAGAGAGCAATTCCGGCGGTAGCACAGCTACCGGTAGAGCCACCCATGCCAGTAAGGTTTCGAAGTGCTGAAGGAGAAGCTAAGAAATGTCCCAGGCAGCATCTGACCCAGATTGGGCGGCTGCGAACAGCGTCTGTTCTCCATGTTAGGAGCGGCTGAATAAAAAAAACTTTTCCAACCCGTCCGGCCAGCGTGGAAGAGGGAAAAGCCATAGACTCCCAAAAAGCATGACAAATTTCAAAACGCACGGAAAGTTACATCAGGCGAGCCAATCCCGCACCCCCACGGGGGTCTTCCTCAAGGATTCTGGGGGAGCCAAAAAATCGTCACACTACAAAACACTTTATTGTTAGAAATCATCATGTTTAACAAAATTTACTATTAATTGTTTGTGTATTTTTCTTACATCAGAAGTGAGACAGTACTCGCTGCCACATATTTGTGTGAACTGGAGAAAATTACCGTAAGTCAATTGAAGTGAAAAAAAAAATGTTAATATAGCAGCCCGTTTTTCTATAACGAAATTCGTTGCTATGGAATAATTGGAATTTTCTTAGCTTTTCTTTGTATCTTGAAAGAAGTAAGTATATAAAAAAATTATAATCGCTACACTACGCACTGTTTGCTTGGGTTTTCTTAATGGCATTTTTTTGTTGGGTCGGCTTATCATTTTTGTACCTACCTGTTATTTATGATTAGGCCTAGCATTCCTCGCAAGCATATTGGTTTTTGTTTACTCTAAACTTTTCATGTTCTGAGGGATATCGATTGCCGCTCAGATGATGCGACGTTGTCACGTTTACAATATTTACAGGAAAATTATATTATTGTCATTGCATATTTTCGTTTTTTTTCAATGCGGAATGGACTAATAATTTTTTTCTTTCCAATTGATCTATCTTTTTTTACCTTGACTGCGCGCGCAACTCGTGGGTTGCAGGTGAGCGTCCAATGAGAAGCGAGTTTGTTACGACGGGCTTGCGTCATATTCTTATTCAGGAGCCAATTCAGAATTAATTGTTCCTTCTTTCTTTGTAACGTGTAATTTGACAAAGAGCAAACTAATACTTTACGTATTCATCATATTAGTTAGGTTAGAATCGCAAATTGGCGCGGGTTCCTAGTTCAAAAATTAATACATTGATGTCTTATGGGGACTCAATTTTAAAAGCGTCTGTAGACGTGATAGAACGTTTGTTACGGAATCGAGTTGTATAAATAGTTTTTTTAATATGTTAATTAACTGAGAGAGTGTTTGAAAGTTGAATAAACATTGTTAAAATAAAAATATTACCGATTTAAGAAGCCGATGTTTGTATAAAATACGTATGTCGTTGCTTGATCCATAAGTATATATGAGTACCTATAATTATAATAAAATAAAAGTTTACCTACATACTTGGTTAGTAAATGTACTTCAATAATCCAAAAAAATTGTAAAATAAATGACTGAACTAGTGATAAATAAATAAATAAACAATTCACCAACAATCATAACACAACACACAACCTCACTTTCTCTCAGCTGGTTTTAGACCCGACGTACGTCCACCGAAAACAGACACTTTTAATTAAAATCATTTGTATTTTTAATTCATAGGTCTAAAAAAACAATTAGAGCATGAATTATAGAGAAATATGTTCAAAGTTTGACGTACAATAGGTTCCAATACTAAGAAATGCCCAGAACCCAAGATATTCCCGTCTGAAAATCACTCTTTTGAATCCCCCATAAGAAATACATTGCTGTCAAATTTGTTGAAATGTGTTTAGGAACCCATTTCAAATTTCGCGCCCGATTTTTCCTAACCTAACTAATATGGTGAATTACCTCTGAACTCACCGCAGTGTTGTTTAAAATTATGTCAGATTATACTTGAAATATTCCTTTGCGCTTTCATTGTGCGATGTTGCACGATGAAACATTTATCAAAATGAAAGTGCAAACGATGTTAAAATACACTTTAAAGCTCTTCTTTTGTCTGATTTAAAGCGTTGTGAAACACGTCGTAAAAAATCTCTTTTTATTGGTATAATGTTCGATTTGTATTGTCTAGATTAGTTCTGCTACAATACAAACTGGCTACACTGCAACCCACTAGTTGCCCGCGCATGTTATCTTTTATTACTTTTCAACTTGTATTTATCACAATTAAGCTATCTTTTTCTATTTATGCGAGACAGGTCAATTTTTTTTCTCTCTTTCCTTTCAATTAATGCTTATTTATTTTTGGCTGATAATTAGAATAACCCCAAAGGTGCTGTCAAAAATATAAGATCTGTGATTATGATAATAAATTTGTATTTTCTACAAACGTGTTAAAAATTGCATTTTTAACACCCCCCCGTAGCATTAAAAATGTTACTTTATCGCACTAGTGCCATAAAGTCTTTATAGCACTAGTGTTAAAAATAAAACATCAAATTTTGAGAGCGAACGTCAAAAAAAGTTTGTATTTTTAGTTATTTACATTGATATTAATGATGAAATTTGAACAACTAAGATAGCCCGATTGGCCTCCTCATCTTTATTTTCAAGGGATCGATGCAATCCTCTTTTTCTTCTGTATTTTGTTGCATTTTTAACAAAAAGCATTACTGACCACGACAGACTTTCAAGAAATTGACAAGACATTTCATTACCTGCAAAACAAGAGGCTGGTTGTTTGGATTTTTTGTCAAATGTCAAAATTCAATAATTTTATGTAGGAAAGGTGCTTCCAATTTATTATTCATTTAAAAATCCAATTTGTTACTGTCATTGGTTTTTATTGCCGTTTGTAGAAAAAATATTGTATAATATTTGTGTTAAAAGTATTTTTAAGGCACTTATGTGAAATGCAGAATGAGCGAAGCGAATTCTGCAAACTTTCACATGCTTGCCTTAAAAATGTACTTTTAACACTTATATCATAAATAACTATTATCCAACTGCCATTTTCCTATTATGATTGTTGTGATAAAGAACATGGCTGTCTTTTATTAAGGAAATATTGCTTTAAGTTTTGAGATGGAGGAATTGCTATCCCAGCTGGTGAAGGCTATCAAGTCTGCAAAAATGACTCCAGAACAAGCCGGAAGTTAATGACGCAAAAAAATGGTTGGCTGAAGTATCAGTATTAAAAATGATTTTGAGTCATATACCTATTATGCTAACGTATATCGCGCCTTCCCCATTCACCCAATGTGCGGTTTCTGAAGCAAACAAAGGGAGATAAAGATATATGATCTGACATAAGTCAATCTAAAGTAGAACAAGGTCACCATCTGCGCTTGCGTTAAACTCTAGATTCTTATTGGCCGGCGGTTGCCATTTTGCAACAAGCTTTTCGTGCCGTGTTGTCATGTCAAGCTGAAAAATACAATGAATTAGGATCATTTTTTGAGGTTATAATTTGGTCGATTGTATTTTGATTCCAAAACACTAATAATAATGAATATATTGGTTTATTTGTCGAAATCGACTTTGTGTTACACACCAAAATACAAAATTCGTTATGTTTTTTGTGAATGTTGAAATAACTCGAAGATGAAAATAATTTTATTGGCAACCCTGCAATATCAGCTGTTTAAAATTAAATCTTATTGGAGGAATAACTTCAAATTGACACATGCGCATTGGAAAAAATAAGTTCACTTTAGACAAAGAAGGCATCATTCTATGTCATAATGTTTGCTTCAAGAACTCAAACGAACCCGCGATATACGTAGTATAATAAATATATTTTTTGAGTGCACTGATCAAGAGACCTTGGTTAGCGAAGGTTGGTTTTTAACCGGCGTTTCTAAGACGTGGTTTGAAGCATGGTCACCAGAAACAAGAACTTGGTACGGTTTTCAGCGCGTTTTTGGTGAAGCTTTTCCACCCAAAAAAAATTTGAGACGCCTACTTCCAGAAGCGGCAGAATTCAACACCTCATGTAACACATGAGAGGCCTATATGTTATTAACCACATGGAAATGAACCGATCCCCCCAAAAAATGTTAGCTTCTAATTATGTTGAGGTAAACCCTCTTTTCAGATCCCTGTTTCTTGGACTAACCGTCAAGCAAGTAAGACAATTTATGGGACTTGCTGGATATTTCCGCAAATTCATACCAGAAATTGCAACACGTACGGCAAATATAACAAAACTAACACGCAATAGTGAACCATTCATCTGGTCTGATCAACAAGAATGTGCCCGGAAATAAAGGGTGATTCAAATTGAGTTTCCACATTACAATCTTAAATATTTTTGGAACGCCACTGTATTTAGGTGCGGCAATGTGAGATTTCTCACCTAGAAACATAAACAAATTTATTCATTATGGAGCAATACACCACGGAACAACGCGTTAAAATTATGCAAGCCTATTATGAATATGGGCGATCGAGGAAAAGAACGTTTCGTGCTCTACGTGAATTTCTTGGAGGGCAAAATCGACCTGCCGAGAGGAAAATTTGAAATGGGGTCCAAAGATTCGAGCAAACTGGATTCATAGCTGCTCGTAGAGGTCGTTCGGCACAAAATATTGCCATTATTCGCGAAAGTGTGGCCGAAAATCCAAGCACATGCTGTTACGGTAATTGGGGTTTGCTATCATGAATTTTACTCTGATCACCGATTGCAATGCCATAAAAGCCACTTCTACAAAAAAGGAAATTCTTCCCCGCGATGCACGTTGGTGTTGCTATATGCAGGACTTTGACTTTTCTATGGTTTACCGTAAAGGCAGCTCCCTTTCCCATGTTGACTTTTTGAGTCAAAACCCTGTAGTAGTACGTCGTTTGGATGCCACAGATAACTGACTCTATGTGGAACAGAGGGGTGATGCCGAAATTCGACAAATAATTAAAGACTCGAGAGAGGGCCGTCTGGATCAAAAACGATACTCATTGAAAGATGGGATAGTACATTATGCTATCACGACTCCTGATGGTACGCATATGAAACCATTTGTCCCTAAGCAAAGTAGACTTGCACTTTTACGTATTCTTCATGACGAACAATGCCACATCGGGATGGACAAAACTATTGAGTCCATTAGCAGGCCTTTTTCGGTTCCCAAAACTGAGATCAGTTATCAAAAAGTACCTACATTAAACCCTGTTTGGTTTGTGCTGTAAAGAAAACAAGATCTGGGCCCCTACAAGGACTAATTACAAATGTAAACAAGCTGACTACACCAAAGTAGGTTATACATGCAGGCTGCCTTTTATCGTTTGAAAGAACATCTGAAGGATATAAACATATTCTTGTTCTAATAGACGCTTTTTCAAAGTATTACGTGATACAGCCCTTGAAAACATTGAAAGCCGATGAGACAAGACTTGCATTTCAAGCAATAGGTCGGCATACACACACGTTATTTCGCGCGGATTATCGTGGCGTGTTGGGATGTAGCGGTTTGCACGCGCGAAAGAACGGCGTGGCAAAAAAAGCGCCATGTTCCATACACTTGACAAAGTATTCAAATGATTTAGCACGTGATTACGCGCGCCATATCTGATGGAAAGGAAAAACCGTATGTGTATGGGTAAAAAGTGTCATTTATCGTGTCGTTTGGAAGTGCATGTTGTCATGTACTAATTTTCAACGCGATAGTTTGCTACGCGGCGTTTATGTCTCCGTACTAGCCTCAAAACCGTAACGTGGAATCGCGTGTGGACACAGTTGTGAACTGCACTATCATGTACTTGAGTACTGAGACGTCACATTCCAGATGAAAGCACGTCTGAAATCCCTTCCCATTGTATCATTGCGTCTAGCCCTCCTCACTCACGCACATGATTTTTCACAGGTTTTTGCAGATGACACGATAAACCGCGCGAAAGAACGTGTGTCTATGCCGGCCTATTTATTTCATTATTTGGAACCCCCTAACAGTTTACGATGGATGCCGGAACCAAAATCAAGAATCTAAGCCTCCCTCAACATTTGGATAGTTTTTTAGAGTAGCGTATCATTACACAACGCCAGATGTTCATCATTCTAATGGACAGGTGGAACGCCATATACGTACAATTAGGAATCTCATACGCGTGGAAACAAGTATTAAATACGACTGGTCAAAAAGTATCTGGAAGATAAAACTCGTTTTAAATTCAACCGTACAAAAGTCCACTCAAACTTCACCTTTAACAGCTCTGATTGGAATAGACGGCTCAACACATCTGATCCAGAGTTTACTGAGGAATCTGAATAACGACCTTAATCCGATCAGAAGTAGAGAGTTAGACCGTAAAAGAATAAACGACAGGCTGAATCGATCTAAAGGTACGGTTTCTTAGGATAGTGCGCGACGCACAACTCACAACTTAAACGTCAGCAGAATCTATTTAGCACGATGTTGATAAACTGCTGACGCTGTACGTCGCGCTCACCTGCGCAAACCCAACAAACCAGTCTATATAATTTACACTAGGTTGATTTGAACAGACGTACGTGGCGTTGTTTGAAAAATTGAAATCGGATTATGCATTTGGCCGCTGCTGCATCAAATGCGCGCAAACAGGTGAAACGTTGATTCATATAATATATTGATACCCATAACTTCAAGGGCCTTTTGAAGTTATGGGTATAACTCGTGAAGGTCGCTACGAATTCAAACGTGTTGGGAAATCCAGCATCACCAAAGCTGCTAAGGAGCAGCAGTTAAGAATATGGTCGACTGATTGGTCTCTTTCACTTGATATGGCTGACTTACTAGATGCATTAGATGATGATGATAAAAAAATTAAAAGGTGAGTTGTATTGCAATATTTATGGCACGTGTTAGAAATGTATGAGTGTTGAAAGCATGGACGCTCTGCATTGTTGTAAGCAATCAGTGTTGAAAGCATGGACGCTTTGCATTATTAGTAATGAATGAGTGTTGAGTGCGTGAAGGCACTGTTGATGTATAGATGTTGTGGTAACGCGTGTATGTTGGAAACATGGAGGTTTTTCACTGTGCGAAATGTCTGAGCTTGAACGTTATATATTTTTATTAGCATTGAGAGGGCAGGTGTTTCGTACAGTGTATAATATAACGCTGATAACAAACGCGACACGATTGATAAGCGATCTTTTTCCGTTATTTGCAGCATGGACGAGGAAGCCATTCTCGAAAACGAAGCCAATACTCTGCAGCCTATTCTTTGAAGAAATGGGACTTCGAGAGCGAAGTCCGTGTCAGAATTGGCCGTGTGAAATGAAAGCAATATCAGAACGAGTTATTTACATTACCTTAAAACTTTCATCATGTTACAAGCTTCAGGTAGTGCACGTATACGCACCAACAAGTACACCACCAGAAGAAGAGATCGAGCAATTCTACGAAGACTTAGGAACAGCAATTAAGTTAGAAACGACGCAATACACTCTTATCACTGGCGACTTCAATGCTAAAATAGGCAACCTAAAAGATTTCAACTTCCTACAAAGCGAAAATCTATTCTGTATGAACTCCTTCTTCAAGAAACCCGTTAGTAGGAGATGGACGTAGCAAAGCCCGAACTTGGCAAACAAAAACGAAATCGACTATATAGGTACTTACTTACAAGAAATACATAGTAACAGACGCTCGGTACTTAATAAATTCGATACGGATAGTGATCACCGACTAGTTAGGGCAACAGTCCAATTAAATTACAAAGTCGAAAGAAGTAAACTCATAAAAAATAACACCTACCCTACCCTAGTTGAACTAAAACAAAACGGGGAACTGGACAAAAAACTCTCGACAGCACCCGCAATGCCACAATCGACTGCTTGGCAGGAAAGAATAAAAATGACATACATACATTCATAATAGTTATTTACATTACAAGTGCGTTTATGAACATTATTACAATAACGAGTGTGAAAGATTAGAACGACGAGGTCGTAGACCGAGTCGTTGTAATCACACGAGTTTTGTAGTCATGTTTAAACGCACGTGTGATGTACAACGTTTTATCTACAAAGCGAAAAATAAGAATGTTTTTTCAATTATTTTCTTTTATTAGCAGTTGTCTACCTTCATTTTACCTTTACAGGTTTACCTTTGACATTTGTCAAATCACCAAAAATAGTTGTGTTATAGATTCATAACCTCGTCTATAACACCACTAGTTGTGTTATGAATTCATAACCTAGTCTATAACACCACTAGTTGTGTTATGAATTCATAACCTAGTCTATAACACCACTAGTTATGTCATGAGTCTCATGACACAACTCAAATACTGGAAAAATGGTTATGTGAAAACGTCATAACCAAACGCTTGTAGATAAAAAAACTAAACTGTCGAACCACTCCTCAAAATTCAAAGATCAAGCCGGATACTCGCAAAATGATAGCGGAGAGAGGAAGTCTGCACAGAGATTCACCTGAATACACCGAAATAAACCGAAACATCCCAAAGAAAATTAGACCTAAGAAGATACTACGCCGAAAATAAAAGAGGCCATAGAAAACAACAAAAGCATGAATATCCTTAAGCAGACACAACAAGAAGGCAAAATAAGAATCCACCAAATGAAGGATAAGGATGGAAACATACAACACGAAAGAACAAAGATCATAACAATCATCCAAGAGTATTATAAGGAACTCTACTCAGCACCACATCACAACCAAGATGTCGAACGAATCATAAACATGAAGAATGCAGGTTCTGAAGACATACCAGAAATCACTATCTCGGAGATAACACTTGCACTCTCACAGCTTAAATCTGGAAGAGCTGCTGGGGAGGACGGAATCACAACAGATATGTTAAGACTAGGAAAAGAAAATGCGCTAAAAGCAATACAGTCTCTCTTAAACAGATGCGCTGAGACAAGTCAAATCCCTCAATCGTGGAATAACGCACAAATCGTCATACTCCACAAGAAAGGTGATAAAAACTCAATAGAAAACTATAGATCCATCAACTTGCTTCCACATCCATATAGACTTCTTTCAAAAATCACAACAAACAGGCTAACATCAAAAATGTACTCCTGCAGTGTTTATTAATCGTCAGTACTTAATTTCAACATTCCATTTCGTCAAATGCTACAGCCTATTTTCGCTTCAAAATATCATAGACACAAATCTCATATAAACACATTCTTAAACGACATCTAATTACATTTCCGTAAGTTTAATAAAGTTTTTGGGAAACATATCACCCTGGCTCAGTTTAAGCTAAAGTTTTCGCTCGCAAAACTATGTTTGGAGCGAAGATTAAGCTGTTTGCATGATAGGGATTTACGACTATAGACTTGGTGGCTGGCGTAAGGTACCAACTGGCAACAATTTTACAATGTTATCTTTTTGAAAAAGCGTTTATTTATTTACCTTTGTATTTTATAAAACTTTCTTGTCAGCTAGTTTCTGATTGTTGCCTAATTTTTACTCGAAAACGCCAATTAGGCGTCTATTCACATTCATTTTAAAATGTTCATTTTCCATTCAATTAGAGGAATATTTAGTTTAGTTTTTGGAGTTAAAGAGAAGCTAATTAGAGTTTCCTCGGTGTTTCCAATTTGCAAAAGTTTTCTGTTTGGATTAGGTTTCCCTTTTGGCCATGTCGAATCTTGTATTTACATTTGAAATTGTTTATTCACGAAGTAGACCTTGTTGTTTTCGATTTTTGTTTTTATATAAAGTTATCTGGATGCGTGTAAAACTGATTTATGATTTTAAAAAAAATCATAAAAGAAATTTTGCCTTGACGCCAGTATAAAATGCAAATTGCTTCGTGCCTGCCAGATGCAATGGTATTACGCTCCAGCGCTGGCATCATATTTTTTTAAAACTCAAACAGCTAAAAAGATTAAAACAAATGTAAAACGAATAAATACAGAGAGATAATTACCACGTTTGTGTCAGGTGTTACGTCACACAATTGATACGAGGCTTTTGAACATTTTTAATGGGAAATGGAAATATCGCCGAGTGGTTTTGACCTAGTAGAAACGAGTGGTTTATAATTATTCGAATTTTGAACATTTACTGCTTGTTTGTAGTTTAATAGGGGTAATTTTTTAAATCATATCTATAGAGAGGTACATAGTTCTAGGTAATCTGATTTTCCGATTTATATTGTTATTATAGGAAACCTGAAGCCACTAGCCGGTTCCAATGACCCAATACAGATAGACGCTAGAATAAATGCATTTCCAGAACTAACAATCATCAGTCAAACTATCACCATGCTTCCGAAAAAAAGGTCACAAGGTGTAAGGTCTGGTCAGCTAAATGATCAGCTATAAAATCATAATTGGGTCTACTCGTAGATTGAAGGCTGCTCAGTTTTAATGGACGATGTTTTTTCCTCCCCGAGGAGCTGCGGGACCTTGTCGTTGGTGAAGATGCTCAGCGGCTGAACGTCGCTTCAGAGATGCGGAGACGATTGGCCGTGACTAAGGGTGGCTCACCATACCAGGAAAACACGTACCCAGCATCCTAGTATGCTGGGGGCATGTTAGACCAACAGCGGGGAGGAGGATACTCGGCTTGGCCTCAGCCCGCAATCTGGGTTCCATAGCCCTGTTTCGGGATGGGGCCGAGACGACTACCCTCTGTAGAAACCTGCCTGGTATATCTCGCGCTCTAAGATCGGTGGTTGATGAGGAAGCAACTTAAAGCGTGAGGGCCTGCCAAGTGGAAGGCGAACCACAATAAAAATTCCTCCAAGTCACGGTGAAAAAGCATAGGCCAAGGACTGCGTGGTTAGGGAAAAGCGTAATCGATACTAGGCGAGCTCCAGGGATGTGGCGACCCCACGGCTTAACTAACCCGACCGGAGCATGCGGGGCTCTGCCTCGGCTGTATGGTTTACTTCGCTAGCTAATCGTGGGATCTAGCATGGATACCAACAAAAACCAAACAAGGCGAAGGATGATAGAGCCTCAAACACACCCGAAAACATGGAATTAGGGACTTCTTCGGTCAACCGACGACGAACTCAGCAAAAATCCGGGCGCCCTACAGCCTACAGCTTAAGGGCGGCATGAGGATCAGGCTGAGTGGTGCTGCCAAAAAGAGGAGGAAATTCCTCGTGAAAAGAGGGATGAGTGCAGACGAAGCCCACAAAAAATCACTTGAGCAAATACCCCGCCCACAAAAAAGAAGGAAACGAGCAACAGTGCTCCGCCTTCTATAGCTCCAAATCCAACCTTCACATACTACCTACAGACTTCCCCAATTGCCTCTTGTTAGTGGAGCAAATACAAGCCACCAAAGAGGCAATATTGGACAAGATCGTGGACGAGGTAGCATCGGGCTGCTCCATCAAACCGAAGTTTCTGAGTGCCCACAACAGACCCGGCTGGCTTGCACTAGTTTGCGAAAACATGGCCACCAAGCAGTGGCTCCAAACTGCAGTCGCCTCCACCAAGCCTTGGGAGGGAGCCTCGCTAGAGGTAGTAGAGAAATCTGATATTCCTTACTCTGACGATTAACCATGAAAGACCAAGGGCAGCATTGCTGCTCCACAAAAATTTAAAATTCTTACCTGCTCCAGAGTTCATCACTCAAGACTTGATAGCTGCTTTGGTAGAAGTGCAAACGGAGGGGAGCTCAAGGCATATTCTCGTCGCCTCAGCCTACTTTCCAGGTGATGTCAACTCAGCACCGCCAGAGTCGGTTCATCGACTCATCACGTGGTGCAAAGTGAGAAACAGATATTACATTATCGGGGCAGGCGCCAACGCCCCTCACCAAGGAGGATGGGGAAGCAACGATACAAACTTAAGGGGCGAGTATCTCTTTTAATATTTGAACTCTAACAACACAGACATTATCAACAAGGGTAACAAACCCACTTTCATCAACGCCGTCAGACAAGAGGTCTTAGACTTGACTCTAGCTAACACATTCACATCCAATACAATAACCAACTGGTTTATGTCAAATGAACACTCCCTGTTGGGCCATCAAGCAATAAGGTTCGACCTAGAGACAGCAATAAACCACTCAGTACAGACGAGAATCCCAAACCTCACCAACTGGGTATCCTATGTAGAAGGTCTGTGCCTGAGTCTAGATGAACTCCCTTCTGACATAAACACAATAGAGGAGCTATAGGCCACATCTAGCAATCTAATAAACGCAATAGAAGATTCCTATGAGAACAGTTTTCCCTTAAGGGGATTGAATGCGCCTCGATGCCAAAATATTTTTTCCTGCGCGAAGCACCTAACGCAGTCTATCATTGTATTCTTCCCCCCCTATTAATACTCCTTAGTGGGAATGAGATGAATGAAACAAGGAATGCATTGCGTTCAACGTAACTTTTTAGCAGTTGAAGTTATATCAAATTTCTTTTTTGCATTCGATTTATAATATAGGGAAGAATGGCGCTATCTTTTTAGAAATCCGGTAATAGAAACGAGTTCTCGAAAAATTACAAAAATGTAATTTAAACTGGAAAAAAACGAGAAAATTAATCAGTTTATGGTGTCTTTTTTATTTAGCGCCAATCTTATGTGTGTTAGCAATACAATAGCACAAACCAGAATCTCAAAAATCATCTGGTTTTTTTTGTAGAAATTTACTTAATTCTTCTTGTCATTTTGCCTGTCTCTGTTATACCCGCAGCAAACCCTATGGCTCTTTCCTCCGCCTGATTTGCGATAAATTTTAAATCGCTATCATGAAGGATCCAAGGCCAACCGGCCCAACAGTAGCCCAATGTAATAATCGCGATGAACCTCGCATCTTTATTAGCATTAACTTGTTGGGAGTCGTATAGTTCGACGTGCGTTACAATATATTTTAAACGGCGCATTCAATACCCTTAAAACAGAAGTCAGTCCACAGAGATATGCCTTGGTGGAACGGGCAGCTGAGACATCTGAAACAAGATGCCAGAAAACTGTTCAACAAGGCAAAAAAAAATGGTAACTGAGCAGATTACAGAATAGCCCTCGACAAGTACAACCGTGAATTGAAAAAATCAAAAAAGGAAATCATGGAGACAATTCTGCGAGGGGATAGAAGAATTAGCCCCAGCTCTACGTCTCCAAAAAGTCCTTTCAGAAAACCACTCGAACGGAGTCGGTCTGTTAAAAAAGCGAAATGGAGAACACTGTACCGACCATATAGAAAGTCTAGAGGTACTGCTACAAACTAACTTTTCAGGGTTGGTAATCGTAGAAACCCTCCGCCTATCGAAGCTGATAGCTTCAGTCCCTACAAATCTCCAGGCAAAGACGGGATCTTTCCCGCACCACTGCAAAAAGGCTACGAGATCTTAAAGTTACACTTACAAAAACTTTTCAAAGCAAGCCTGGTCCTAGGACACATACTGCTATCTTGGAGGGAAGCTAATGTTATATTCATACCATAAACTGGTCGTCGACCTGAGGACGAAACAAAATCATACCGTCCCATTAGCCTAACCTCCTTTCTCCTGAAAGCAATGGAGAAAGCAATTGATCAGTACATCAGAAGCAAAACTTTATTGAGAAGACCGCTCTACTCAAAACAATTTGCCTATCAACCAAGCAAATCCACAACAAGTGCCTGGTTAAAGACATTGAAAGGACAATCAAGTGCAAAGAGATCGGTCTCACAGCATTCATTGACATAGAGGGTGCCTTCGACAACACCGCACATCAATCAATCGCTAGAGCCTTACAAGAATAGAATGTTAAAGTCCCATTTGTGAAATGAATAGAGTAGATGCTAAAACACTGTTACGTATTACGGCTGAAATAAACGAAGCATCAGCTACCGCTACCACGGTCAGAGGGTATCCTCAAAGAGGTGTTCTTTCTCCACTACTATGGACACAAGTGGTGGACAAAATCCTCACCAGACAGTAGTGCTGGATACCAGGTCATAGGCTATGCAGATGACCTAGCCATTATAATCAATGGCAAACATGAAGGCGTAATAACAAGCCGCATGCAAAGTGCTCTAAACATGGTTAAAAATTGGAGCGAAGGCGAGGGATTGTCCCTAAACCCAAGCCAAACAATTCTTGTCCCGTTCACAAGAAGAAGGAAGCTATATGTGTTCGCAGAGCGCAGAACATTCTTATCTTTGGAGTGGAAGAGTCAAACTCACCTGAGCCAGAACAGAAATCAGCTTTTGATTCAGAAAAATCCACTAGCATATTACGTAAAATAAACGGCTTGGCTGAACCCGCAAAAGTTAAAATAACTCGAATTGGAAGGTACGAAGCAAATAAGAAAATACCTATAAGAGCCACAATCCCAACCAAGGAAGAAGCCCTGCAGGTGCTTAGACTGAAAAGTAAACTAGAGCAAAGTCACACATAAATCAAGTATTATGACCTCACTCCCAGTCGACGTACATATCTAAAAACAGTAATCTCAGAGTTAGAAACCAGAAAAGCTGAAGGTGAGATAGACTTAACTATAAAATACCAAAACAATATTCCAAAGATTGTGAAAGCTTCTACTAGGGCAGCTTCAAAAAACTAAATTCTCAAACTGTATTTGAAGTCTCCTGGTATAGCAACCTCTGTTCAATTGTACCAAAAGTCGATGAATTTGAAGCCAGCATTAGCAAAATAAATCCAAACATTAATAACTGAGTCATGGCTACGCCCAGATCTTCGTGATAATTTTGTTCATCTTCCTAATTACACACTGTTTCGCTTAGACAGGCATAACCAAACAGGAGGAGGTATCTGCATATTTTTGTCAAAAATACAGAATCAGGTCACCAAACGCAAGCAAAATTAAGCCCCTTGTACAAAACAGAACACCCAATAGAAACAGTTTGGTTGGAAATTACAATCAGCACCTTTACCTTTGTAACGACTTGCATATATCGTTCCAAATAGTCAACAACACCCGAGCAAAACAGAGAATTTACCGCCACAAAAGTAAAGGACTTAGAGTCAGAAAATCTAACATTTCTTTTTGGAGACTTCAATTACACAGAGATCAACTGGGATAAACTTACAGTCTACCCTCACAATCAATACTGAGAAGATTTCTTTAACATCTATCAAATCACTAACGCGCATCAGATAATTACGTTTCCTACAAGATACAGAAATAATGAAATTTCATTACTAGATCCATTGCTGGTTAATGACAAACGCTCAATATTCAGTAAACAGCAACACCCACAAATAGGGCGTAGTGATTATGTAGTGATAACAGCTAAAACACAGTTTCAACTGGCTTCTAAGCCAACTAAAAAGATCTAAAAAAGAAATTTCTGGTAAACAAATTATGATGAAATTAACAAGTACATAACTGAACAGTTAGATGCCTGCACATGCCAAATTGATGCAACACAGCAAATAAGTTTAGTGACGAAAACTATTGAGCTACATGTACCCTTAAAACCTAAGCATGTGAATTCAAAGAAACCTTGGCTTAACTGGGAAGTTTTTAAGCAAATCAACATCAAACGAAAACTTTGGGATAAGTATAAAAGGACAAAAACAAACACAGATTATGATCATTACAAACAACAAAATAATATAACGGAGCAGATCTTAAACCAGGCTAGGCAAGAATATGAACAGAATTTATTGTAACCTCCTGTTCAGAAATTTTACTCCTATATAAAACATTCCCTAAACTCCAGTCTCCAAAATTTTTCGCTCAGAAACACTAACACGAATCAGACAACTTACGATGAGACTGAAATTGCTTTGCTTTGCAGATCAGTTCCAGAGAGTCTTCACTCAAGAAGATAACAACCTATCAACTCTTTCAACTGAACTACGCATCGCTGCAGAGATAAGTAATATAGAATTCACCCCAGAAAAAGTAAAAATGGACATTTCTTCTCTAAAGGCGGAGTCTAGTCCTGGTCCTGATGAAATTCCATCCCTCTTTCTGAAAAACTGCTCCAAATCGCTCTCCAGTCCTATAGCCACTATTCTTAACTCTATAATGAAAGGAGCTCCTATTCCAGAAAAATGGAAATCCTCAATAGTTGTACCAATCTTTAAAAAGGTGGACAAACTGGAACCATCAAATTACAGACCAACAAGTCTCATCAGCGTACTCTGCAAATGCATGGAGAAAATCCTAGTGAATGAGGTAACATCTTTTTTACTGAAACAGCAAGTAATACCTGATTCTCAGCATGGGTTCTTACCAGGAAGATCAACATTCACCAACCTGCTGGAAAGATTCAACAAATGGACTCAAATGGATGACAGTAATACACCATTTGACATTATCTACATAGATTTTGAAAAAGCTTTTGATAAGGTACGGGGCAATTTGCATAGAGTTATCAGCAAACTTATCCAAAGAAGAACCTTTCAAGTAAAAATAGGAAATGCCCAATAGGCAGGGCTCGGTAATTGCAACTTTGCTGTTTATATTATACATAAGCGACCTTCCTGCAGATCTCGCGTGTGACACCTTATCCTTTGCAGACGACACATTCTACGTGCAGAGCAAGTGACCAATACCTACAAATTTGGAGCGATCTTGATAAAATTAAACAATGGACTATAACATGGCAGATGCCATTAAACGAATCTAAGTGCACTGTTCTTCACTTAGGAAGAACTAATCCCAATCATAGGTAGGGGAACCCGGGGTAGAACGGGGTACTTAGTGTTTGAAATTTTTTTTTGAGAGAATTTCCCGACAGATCCTCAGACTTTTTCTTGGAAACTTTATTTGATGTTATTTCTAATGATTATCACAAAAATATTTTATTATTTCCTTTTCTGTATTTTGCTATTTATTTTTATGACAAAGTCTGCACAATTCCCTGTTGTGCCCCACCTATGGGGTACATTGGGGTACATGGGAGACAGAATAGAATAGTCGGTCAAAACTTAGTCAACAGTCTTTATTGATCTCTAACTCTATCTCCTAACTGATGTATTGACTCCGAAGACCATTGTTGTTCCGTTTTTCTTACGTATATTCGAACCATCTAGAAAAAATAATTTATTCAGGATGATAATGGTTAAATGTCGTTTAATACGAAGAAAGTTCTATAGCCACCATCTACAATGTATTTGAAACAGTTTACATCATTAAACAATATCTACAATGAAGGTTAGCAGTTCAACATATACGTGGGGCGGGACATGGTTTATCCCGTCCTGCCTCTCCCCATTCTACCCCAAGAGCATTCGTCGCCATTGTGACTACATAAACAATTGAAAGGTTTTAACTAATAATTTAATTTTATGGGGAATAGATACCATAAGAGAAGGGTTTTCTACCTATACTACACAAAATGACCGGCTAGTAAAATTAAACATTCACCGCTGTTCGCAAATTCGTCAATTCTTACAGTGGATCTTCTTATAGTGATGCATTTGGCGCAACAGCTCTCGAAGGACTACCAATAAGGTTAAATTTGTTGTCAACGTATTCCTAGCTGTGAATATATATCGATGTGGCAACGTTGCACTAACCCGCGAAAATTTGAAACGTGGTACCCCGTTCTGCCCTGGTATCCCGTTCTATACCCGGTTCCCCTACACTATAGGAAACACTCAGGTGACTCCAGTCGTAAAACAGAAGGATCTAGGCTTAATAGTCACAAAAGACCTTAAATGGGAGTGTAACACCTCAACAACTGTCGAAAAAGTGAACACCTTGATTTACCTTACAAGAAAGTCGTTTTAAAAACTTATCTATAATAGTGATATGATACTTAAGCTTTACAAGACAAACATAAGACCAAAACTAGAATATATGCAAAGTATATGGAGTCCTTATTATGTCAAAGATATAGATCTTCTAGAGAAAGTTCAGCGAATGGTAACAAAAATTCCTTTAGAGCTCAACGATATGTCTTACAAGAACGTTTACAACGCCTTAATCTTACAACCCTCTACCAAAGAAGAGCGTAGAAATTTGATTGAGACTTATAAAATAACTAGTGGTCGTTACAAGTGCAATATCTTTAACATCTTTATTCTTGCCGATTAGTGCCGATAATGTGCACCTGAGAGGGCATAACAAGAAATTGAACAAGAAAAATGTTTCAAATTGTTAAGACGCAATTTCTTAACAAACATGGTTTTGTATTCGTGGAATAACCCAAGTCAAGACACGGTAAATGCCACTAGTGTTAACTCCTTCAAAAATCGTGTAGACAGAGATATAAGTGAAAACAATAACCAGCTTGTCCACTATCCCCAGTAAACTAGTGAGAAAATAATACCATATCTGAGATACAATGGATGTAACAATTATTTATGGACTTAAAATTGTGAACTGATCAATAGACTCATCGGCTTTGCCGCCTTCTATTGTAAAATAATAATAATAATAATAATAATAATAATAATAATAATAATAATAATAATAATAATAATAATAATAATAATAATAATAATAATAATAATAATAATAATAATAATAATAATAATAATAATAATAATAATAATAATAATAATAATAATAATAATAATAATAATAATAATAATAATAATAATTTTTTTCTGGTATAAAAAATTCAAATGTACCCACAAATATATAGTCCACCACTTCAATAAACTTTTACAAGATCCAGAAAAAGCGCCACCGTTCATCTCTCAGGGAATTACTTTCCTTCTGTCTAAGGACAATAACACCGAGAATCCTGTCAAGTACCGCCCGATCACGTGTCTTCCCACCATCTACAAGTTAATGACCGCATGTTTAGCTAGCAAGATATACAACCACTGTGAGCAAAATAAAATTCTAGCAGAGGAGCAAAAAGGCTGCGTTAAAAAAGCTCAGGGGTGTAAGGAACAGCTGCTGATTAACACAGTGATCGTTGAACAAGCGCTGAGGAAACAAAGAAACCTCTACACGGCTTACGTGGACTATAGGAAGGCATTCGACTCGGTTCCACATGCATGGCTTGTCAGGGTCTTGCAGCTTTACAAGGTTTCACCCGCGATAATTAAGCTTTTGGAGTGTCTGATGACAAGATGGTCGACAAAATTGGTACTCAACCACCAAACGAGGTCAATCACCATTGACACAATAAAGATAAATAGAGGAATATTCCAAAGCGACTCGCTTAGCCCCTTGTGGTTTTGCTTGGCGCTTAATCCTTTATCTTATATGCTAAAAAACAGCAAGCACGGATTCTCAATAAAAAATGAACGCGAAGCCCTTTACCAAGTTAGCCATCTTGTTTTTATGGATGACATCAAGTGTTATTCTGGGACGAAAACACATATCGATGCTTTACTCGGGACAGTCGAGATCTTCTCCCGAGACATTGGTATGTCATTCGGCCTGGATAAATGCAGAACACAGACCATTACTAAGGGTGAACATTTTGCAAGTCCTTTCGAACTTATGGACGGTGATACCATCGAGCCGATGAGAACAGGAGAAACTTACAAGTATCTAGGGATACACCAATCTGTACGCACCGAGCACAAACTTATGAAAGCGCAGGTGCAAGACACCTATACAAAACGACTAATTCAAATTCTTAAAACTAAACTAAGCGCAAAAAATATAATTAATGCCATAAATACATACGCCATACCGGTAATAACGTACACATTTGGTGTCATTAGGTGGACAAAAACGGATATAGAAGCAATTGAAGTTAAAACGAGAACTCTTTTGACAAAATATAGGTACCACCATCCAAAAGCTGCTATAGAACGCCTGATAATACCAAGACAATCTGGCGGCAGAGGGTTGATAGATATGTGTTATCTCCATAAGAAACAGATCGCAAAACTACAAAATTATTTTCTTTCCAAAGCTGAAAGTTCCCGTTTACACGGGGCGGTCCTACTAGCCGATAGAAATTACTCACCACTGAATCTGTCTATCGTGAATCTTGAAAATCGAGTTGAGACAAAAGCAGAAAATGTTGCGGTGTTGGTGGATAGGTGGAGACAAAAAACTTTACATGGAAAGCATATTTATGACATGACCAACGAGGTTGTAGATCAAGCAGCATCCAACGCTTGGCTCACCTATGGTATACTTTTCCCGGAAACGGAGGGATTCTTTATAGCTATCCAAGACCAGGTTATTGCTACCTTGAACTACTTAAAGTACATTATAAAAGCCCCAACCACAGAAAACGATAAATGTAGAAAATGTCATAAATCATCTGAAACGATTCAACACATTACCGCGGGCTGCACAGCACTATCATCGACAGAATATCTCCACCGGCATAACTGCGTTGCCAAAATCATCCATCTCAACATCGCCAAACTCCACCAACTGACAGACAGTGACAAGCCATACTATCAGTATGATCCCGAAGCAGTATTGGAGAGTGAGCATTTCAAATTATATTGGGATAGAACAATACTCACTGACAGACATATTCCAGCAAATAGACCAGATATTGTCCTAGTTAATAAAGGTCTTAAAACAACGTTCTTGATCGATGTGGCCGTACCCAATACAAACAATCTGCAAGAAACCATACAGGGAAAGCTTACGAAATATGCGGACCTTGCACACGAAATTCGAGAACAATGGCAACAGGTCAAGGTCGTTATCGTTCCAGTGGTGATCTCGACTACAGGAATTGTCCCCAAGTCTCTTTCCACGAGTCTATCTGTCTTGGGACTGCCAGCCAAACTCAACTCCGAGATACAAAAGTCGGCAATATTAAGCACCTGCAGTATAGTCCGTAAGTTTTTAAACATATTATAGGTAATAGCAGTGGTAGCCATTTTGCAGAAATGCCGATGGTTTCCGAAAACCGCAGAACTGCGAGACAGCATAAGAAAAATAATAATAATAATAATAAATTTAAAAGCCCCCACCCTGGACCAAACACTGACTTGGAACAAACACTCAGAGAAAACGTGCTCTAGAGCTATATCAGCCATCTAGTCAAACCAAGCGACCACAAATTCGACTTAGAGATCCCAGTCGGAGTGGTAATAAACGAGCGCCAATCATGGGAGAATAAAGAATTACCACAAGCAGAGAATGCATCTCTGTGGTACACAGATGGATCCAAACTAACGGCAGGAGCTGGACTGGACATTTCCGGCCCTAACTTTATGCTCTCCAAGGCATCGGGCAAACATCTTACAATATTTCAAACCGAACTACTTGCCGTAAACATATGTGCACAAGAGTGTCTCAGCCAAAGCCTCAAAGGAAAACACATCTTCATACTATCAGATAGCCAAGCTGCCTTAAAAGCCTTAAGGGCTTTAAAATGCACCTCAAAACTAGTCTGGGAGTGTGAACAAACCCTAAAAACACTAGCGACACACAACTAGGTAACGCTGATGTGGATGCCTGGTCATCGAGGCATAGAAGGAAATGAAGAAGCAAATGGCCTCGCAAAAGAAGGGGCATCAACACCCACCATACTATGGACCAGAGCCCTATTGTGCCCTAATGGGCAGAGCAGAAGACGATCTCTGCAGATTCTGCTCAGACGCAATAGAGACCGCAGAGCACCTGCTCCGCGAATGTCCAGCCCGATTCTGCAAGAGGCTCAAATTCCTCAAGGGGGCAACACTGTCACCAGAAGAAGTGAGCCAACTGACACCCAGAAAAATAGCTTCCCACGCTTCCTGGGTCCTTATTCTTGAAATAGGGGAGCAGCGTTCCAAGGAGATTGAGTGTTTCGTCTTTGTTACTTATATTATCATTTGCATATCATTGAGAAAGACGGAACACTCGTTCTCCTGGGATCGTTGCTCCCCTGTTTCAAGAATATGGACTCTGGAGACAATTTAGGATGTAGTATAATGTACAAAATATCTGTAAAGGTAGCAGTGCTGAGCGGCTTGAAAGCCGAAACGACTTCCCCCACAATCTACAATCTACAATCTAATGGACGATTAGAATTGTGGGTCGTTTTAGATAGAAATTAGAATTTCGAAATTTAAATTTCTCCAGGTTTATGGCTTTCAGCGCCCAATGGTTATACAGGCGCTTTTTGACGCTTGACAGCCACTGACTGTCAGAAGAAGTAGGGCTATATATGTAAATGTATTATAGGAACTTTTGAATATTATTGTAACACTGTACGCTACACAAAAATGTATTTTTTCTGCGATTGACAAGAAATGTCAGCATTTTTGACTGGTTGACAGGTCGCAAAACTCAATATTCTGGTATTTTAATTATGTTTCGAAAGTTGCTAAGGAATCAATGAATAACAATACGGGAAACACTTTTCCGGCCTAGGCCGGGAAAGTGATTCTCGTACTGCTGAATATTTGGAAACAAAAGACAAATATTTAACCGATCGCAGAAAAAATAGGATGTGTATTTCGGTGGAAAAGCACATTCTCGGCCTTTGGTGTTTGCCGGCCTCGGCTACGCCTCGCCCGTCAACTTACACCGTCGGCTGAGAATGTGTCACTTTTCCACCTAAATACAGAATATACTATTTTGTTTACGCTCCCAAAAATAGCTATTTTGTTGACTTACTTCAGTCCGTAAAATGCTCAATTTTCGGCCAAGTCCCTAAAAATCGTCATAGCCACCTTGTCAGTTTAATTATATATGTCGCACCTGCCAATGCATAATTAGTTTTTTTGTCAGCGGAATTCAGTCAATTTTTGGAGAGCTATTACAAAAAAATATTGTTTGTATCACGTACCTAAATTAGGTTTTTTAAGACTCATTCGCTATTCCAGACTCGGTTACCGCCTCGTCCGGAAACAGCAAGTATTCGTTCTGAAAAAAACCTTATTTCAGGTAAGGTACTTGTTGCAAAAATACCTATTTTTCTTTTCTTTCAGATTGCGCTGAAAGTACCTACGCCATAAATACAATATTATCAATCAAAAATTATTGGTAATTCTTACCTTTGACTAAAATTGCAAACACTATCAAACAAATAAAGTTCATCATTTTCACTTTGTCCACTAATATACTAATATTTGTCTATGGACATTACACACCTGCAAAAAGCCAGTAATGTATACCTTATAAAATAGGAACAAATAAAATCAAATATCGAAATAAAAAGAGTTTGTTTATTGATTATATAGGTAAGTTTTTTATAATCTGAGAAATTTTTCTTTTTCAATCAAAATTTTCTAGATGCGCCTTCTCACATCAGCCAAAAACTATTTATTTTATTTTTATCCCCCGAGGGTCTAATAGAATAGAATTACAAGTTTATTTTGAGGGTAGTTGCATTGAAAATAATTCTTTTCGAAACTTTTAAGAAGATAGAGAAAAGTGTGTTCGTCAAAAACTTTTTAAAACTTTCTTTGATAGTTTTTGAGAAGTTTTTTTGAAATGTTCTAAATGCCAATAAAAATTACCGGAAAAAAAATGTTGTTCCTTTGGCGGGAAAATATCGTGTAACCTATATTCGAATATAAATAAGAGAGGGTATTTTATAGAGGCGCACTGGCTAAAAGGGCAATTGCCGCGCGAGAACCGACACGCAAGGACTGAAATGCGATTTAACAGACAGAAGTTTCCCACATTTGGAGCGAGCGCAAGCGCCCCCTATATTCCAATCCCCTTTTTGGCCAATTTTTTTTGGGCACTCTATATAAATGTCCCCATGGACCTCTGCACTGATTTCTAGTACTTAAGATAATGTCTTCCAATTCAATTGCTGAAAGGGAATTTATTTCGAGACAGCAAAAATAACGGCGATTTGGATTAATTTTATAGTTATCCTTCTGTAATCACAGTTAGATTGAATCGACCTTATCCAAAATATATAAATTTTTAACATGGATGATGTCAATTTGCCTTGAAAAAAAAAAAAAAAACATGCATGTGTAAAGACCTGCAAAAATTCGTGGAGCATTTAACTACTAGAAATTACAAGAAATTATCAAGGGGATTGATAGGTACCTATTTAAATAACTGGAGGCAAATATTTGAAAATAAAAGTAACTAACAGGTACCTACAAGTAAATAAGAGGAAACTTTTATTGTAAATCAGGTAGGTACCCTAGAGGTTTCCGAAAAACCGCCAGATAGGTTTGAAAATGTTCTGGATTCAATTAAAGAAGAGTAGTTTCGAAAAGTTATTTGAATCTGGAGAAAGTTTTCCCAGATATGTTATAAACTTCCTAATATGTTTTTAAAAATCTCAATGTCAAATAGAAATTGATATACAGGGTGTCCCAAAAAGATACCGACAAACTTTAAGGGGTAGTAGGGGACATCAAAACAAGCATTTTTGTTTATATAAAGATATGTCCGCAAATGAGCCATTTGGGCTGTAGAGCAAAAAAACTGTTATCTAGTTTTATTCTTCGCAATAATTAAATCACTGTTCACTTATTAATTTTGCTTTAATAGCAAATAAATTATGGTTTACAATAATTGTTCAACTCGCGAACTCTTTGGAATATTCCGGAAATAGCTTCTACATGGGTACAGCTCGCCAGTTTCCTTGCTATCAGATCTTCCTCATTACGAACAGGTGTTTCGTAGACTAAACTTTTCAGTCAATGACCCGACGCCGACGGTGTAATCTTTGCATTGACCATTTAGAACATTTTGAACGATTATTCTAAACCATAATTTATTTGATAATAAAGCAAAATTAATAAGTAAACAGTGATTTAATTATTGCGAAGAATAAAAGTATCAAACAGTTTTTTTGCTCTACAGTCCAAATGGCTCATTTGCGGACATATGTTTATATAAACAAAAATGCTTGTTTTGATTTCCCTTACTACCCCTTAAAGTTTGTCGGTATCTTTTTGGGACACCCTGTATAGAACGGTTGTATGAAACAATAACTAAGATTTGATCAAATCAAGTAAATAAAAAAGAAAATTTCAAAGTTGAATCAAATAATCTAATTTCAATTAAATCTCGAATATTTAAAGAGAAGTTTTGATTAAGTAGCAATGAATTGAAAATAATTGAAATTGGCATTTGTACAAATACTTAAAATATTGTCAACAAGCGAAGCTATCTAGGAAAATATGACTGACCGACTAAATTGATAGCAGTGGCGACGCAGGGCTTTATGTTAGGGGGGTCCAGACTGGGCCAGAAAAAATTGGAGGGGGGCACTTGTTTTCACTTTATTGCTTTTCTTCTTTGGAATAAAAAATGCGCAGTACCTGCCGACATCATTATGTTTGGGGAAATCCCAGGAAAGCGAAAGCTGCATCCCGGTTGCATGTGCCCACCAAATACCCAATTAACCGACAGAGGTTGCTGATGTTACATTGCATTTTTGCCGACATGAGGGCAAGTTTTCAGGAGAGGGCGGCTAAATTTCAGTGTGGGCCCCGGCCACCTCTGCCCCCCCTCTGGCGTTGTCACTGATTGATTGGCGAGTCAGCGATAAACGAATATAAATAGTGGTCGGCAACACACGGATAGGCAGACTTGAACCAGCGCAAATACCTCTTTTGGGAAAGCTCCTCAGGCCTCAAGTCTCCACCCAGTGCAAATACCTCTTTTGGGCAAGCCCCTCTGGATGTCTTCAGTCTTCATATCGTCCAGTGCAATTACCTCTTTCGAGAAAGCCCCTCTGGACGACCCTTTACTTTAACGAATCGCACCTAACGTAGCTATGTATTTTTCGGTTAGCTCCCCTGTTTCCCTATAGAAGAGGCACTATGTACCATAGGGCCATCCTTTGGTAATTACTATTATAACCTTTACACTACAATATACCTTAAACTAAATACCAAGTGAGTCTCTATTCTCCTGACCCTATGCTACGTACCCCGTCACGACTGGATAAAGTTGTGACATTTAGTGGAGGAGCCGTCTCGAACCCGACGCCCAAAAACTGACGCCGACGACGCTTTTAGGCGCCTTGAATGCAAGCCAACGCTCACATCGCGCCACGACCTGGTTACGTCCACAAAAAAATATTCACGTCACCGTGGCGAAGGCACTCAAAAAGAAAAAAAGTACAGAAATCCCGCAAATAAGTAGTACCATCAGATCGATGGGTGAAGACGCAAGGTGTTGTGTAACTAGTTTTAGTTCTTTCAGTTTATTTAGGTTGGCAACATCTAGTACGATATAATGATTTAGGTTGGTAGGAAACAAAAGAGACAGAAAACAGAAAAAAGAGGAAGGTCAAGAACGGTAGAACGCGGCGTGGTTGTTAACTTGTAACGTCAACGAACATAAAAAATAAAATAAAAAGATAACAAAACTATAAGTAAAGCTTTTTATTCAATAAATAAAATTAATAATAAAGAAATAACAATAAAATAAAACATGGGTATCAGGTGTGTTGCTGAAGAGAACTGAAAATTTATGAAAGAAGAAAAGTGAGGTTAGAAAGTACATTTTCCGCATTCAACGACCTGTCAAAAAGTGCGTCGTGGGCGGAAGTTTATTGTCCCGTATATGAGAGTATGGAATTTAAAGCTTTTTAAAGTGCATTTTGTGGTTGTTTTGTGGATGAACTCTGTTTATTTTTTTATTTTATTGACTTCATTAGTGTTTCTTGCAATTAAAAATGCCACAAACGTGTCTTGTAGTTCATTGTGGAAGTAGTTTCAACAAGGTAACAAGGATGATTTCATTTTTTTCTCAGTGTCCACCGTTTTAAACTTTTCCAACACGCGAAAATTATTCTGTACTACTGTCCCCACATCTAAAATAAAGCCATAATCGAAATATTCGTAAGAATCTAAGCTTTTGTAGGCCTTCATTTGCTCATTTGCTGTAAAAACTGTAGGTCAAGATGTAAACAAATGTCAACTAGACATTTTTTCTAGGGCTCGGAATTTTTAAAATTCAAGTATTCGAATAGTCGTTTGGTATTTTATTCGAATAGTCGAATAATTCGAATAGTCGAATATTCGAATAGTCGGATATTCGAATAGTCGAATAGTCGAATATTCGAATAGTCGAATATTCGAATAGTCGAATAGTCGAATAGTTGAATAGTCGAATAGTCGAATATTCGAATATTCGTATATTCGAATAGTCGAATAGTCGAATAGTCGAATATTCGAATATTCGAATTTTTGAATATTCGAATAGTCGAATATTTGAATATGTAGTCAAAAAGTCGAACATTCGAATAGTCTAATATTCCAATAGTCAAATATTCCGATAATCATTTTGATTAGTTAGTTCATACTTCGTCGTACTGTTAGTAGTGGTCTATTTTTAATTAAATACCGGTAACCCGGTAACCGGAATAGTCGTTTAGGTAACTATTGAAAATCTAAACATTATTTTAATAAAATTTGTAATGTATAGGGTTTTTTTTTAAGTGGGCTGGCAGGTACTAGGTAAATATTCCAATATTCAAATAGTCGAATAGTCGAATATTCGAATATTCAAATAGTCGAATAGTCGAATAGTCGAATATTCGAATATTCGAATAATCGAATATTCGAATAGTCGAATAATGGAATATTCGAATAGTCGAATAATCGAATATTGGAATAGTCGAATAATCGAATATACGAATAGTCGAATATTCGAATAGTCAAATTTGCTAACTGACAAAAAAATTCGAATTTAGAATAGTCGAATAGTCGACTATTCGAATTATTCGAATACAATTCCGAGCCCTAATTTTTTCAAACTTACCGCTCGCCCACATCCCGATTTTCCTTCATTAAAGTCTTTAAATTTTCACTCTGCATCTCGAAAAGTATATTATAACAAAATAAACTAAAATTAGCTCGAAAATATTCCGAATAAACTCAAGATAAACAAAAAAACATCAAATTTCCCAAAGCTATCGTATTGAAAAATCACGTGGTTTGGAAAATTAGGAATAATGGATTATTTCAAGCCTCCAGAAGCTGCATGGATGGCCTAAATAGAAGCAGAGATTTGGGATTTTCATGTTGGCATCTGGAAAAAAGACCTCTGATGAAGACATAAAGGTACTATTAAACATATTAAGCGAAGCATGCCTAGATATTTACAATACCTTTGATCAGGCTAAAACCAAGAAACTAGAAGATGTGTTATCATGTTTTGATGACCACTTTTTGCCCAAAACTAATGTTAGCATTTTAACTTTTAAGTTTAACAATATTCAACAAAAAGGGCAAAATATTGATTCATATTTGACTGAACTGAAAAAACAAGCAGCAAATTGTGCATTTCTATGTGAAAATGACCAATGTAAACAGAGCTACACTGAAAGAATGATCAAAGATAGAATGGTCTTAGGCGTACGTGACAAAAAAATTCAAACACACTTGTTACGAGAACCCAGTATGACATTGGACAAAATGCAGGAATATTGTCGCAGTATTGAAGTCACTATGAAGCATGTTGAGTTATTAAATGGCGCAGGAGAAGCTCGAGAAGTAAATGCTGTGAAGTATACAAAAAAAAAAGCTTGGAAATGTAGAAGATGTGACTATAATCATGAACCTCGAAAATGTCCTGCATTTGATCAAATATGTGCCGATTGCCAGCGTAAGGGACACTTTTTCAAGACATATTTCTTTAGAGATGATAAAAATCAACAAAAAGAATCCATAAGCCAAGCTGATAACTCAAGTCAAGCATCAGGTCGGGCTTTTACATCAAGAAGGCCATCATACAATAATTATCAAGACAATGATGGAAATAAGAAACGGACGTCAGAAGTACAGGTACAAAATTTAGACATTATTGTTATTCAAGAAAATGATGATTCTTCCATCGTAAGTGGAAATGAAAATTCAATTTTTATTTGTGAACAGAAACAAATTTTTTGTATTGGGTCATATTACACTACCATGTAAATATAAGGATCAATTTAAAAGTATAAAATTCCTGATTGTAGACTTACAAAATTCAGAGCCTCTGCTAGGACTTAATGATTGTGTGAATTTCAATATGATTACTCGAATCAACTCAATTCAAAATAAATTTTTATTCGATAATGTGCCCTTACCTAAAAATAGAGATAAATTGTTTAATAGTTTTAAAACTATTTTTGAAGATCTTGGATGTATGCCTGGCATGGTGGATATTAAATTAAAAGATAATGCTAAGCCTGTCATTCAGATATAGAGGAAGGTACCATTGGCTGCATGAAAGATTAAAATCTTCACTAGATGTTCTTGAACAAAAAAATATCATTTCCAAAGTTAATTATCCTACTGAATGGGTAAACTCGTTAATGATTGTTGAGAAACCCAATAGTTCCCTTTGCTTGTGTTTGGATCCAAAGCCTTTAAATAAGGATATTTGTAAAGAACATTATATAATCCTAAAATGTGACACTATGGAAAAACAATTTTTTCGGTCATAGATATGAGTGATGGGTTCTGGCAAGTACAATTAACAGAAAAAAGTTCAGATTTTTTTACTTTAAACACTCCTTTTGGCCGATATAAATTTCATAGGGTGCCATTTGGATTGAGTAATATACCCGAAATCTTTCAGAGAAAAAATATGGAAATATTTGGTGACATTCCAACTGTAAGTATATATTTTGACGATATAATCATTGCAGGTTATAATGAGCAAGACCATGATGATGATTTTAAAAAAGGAATTGAAAAAGCTTTCACATATAACATTAAATTTAATTTTGACAAACTGCAATACAAAATGAATGAAGTTAACTTTTTAGGTCTAGTTATCCCAAAAAAAGCTATTACACCTTCTCAAAAAAATATTGAAGCTGTTTTGGCCATTGAATATCCTTCTAATAGAAGACTTAGGTACTTAGAATTCTGGGACTTTTTAAATTTTTCTCAAAATTTATACAGAATCTTTCACATCTAACTTTTAATTTACGAAACTTAACTAGAAACGATGTCAAGTTTGAGTGGCTGGAGGTACATCAGCAAGAATTGGATACCCTTAAAACTCTAATCACAAACAAACCAATATTAAAAATGTTTGATGAAAATAAACTAGTAGTAATCCAGACTGATGCATCTTGTAAAGGCCTAGGTACTTGCATGATGCAAAATGATCAGATCATCCCATATCGTTTGCATCTAAATCTCCCAATAAAGCTGGAGTGAAATATGCTCAAATCGAGAAAGAACTTTTGAGTATAGTTTTTTCATGTGAAAAATTCCATTTTTGGATTAACGCCTTACGGTCGGGAAGTTGTTATTAAAACGGATCACAAACCATTGATTTCTTTATTTACAAAAAATCCAGATGACGTTAGTGCAAGACTTCAAAGAATGCTTTTAAAATTAAAAAAATATCATCAAAATTGAATATTTACCAGGTTCTAAAATGTATGTAGCCGATGCGTTAAGTAGATCATTTATTAAAACTGAAAGTCCTCTCGATATTGAGTTAGAGTACACAGTTCATGGACTTTCCTTGGTAGTAGCAGTAGCAATGACAAAAGAAAAGAAAATTATTTTCCAAAACGTGATTGATAATAATCTGGTTTTTTCGCAAGTCAAAAATTTTTGTTTAACTAAATGGCCGAATAATAATAAAAAGTTAGCTTCAGAATTAAGATAATTTTATAACTTAAAGGATGATATTCACCTTTCTGATAATTTACTGTTTTATAATAAGAATATTATTGTTCCTTCTGAACTCAAAACTGATATACCTAAACTTATACATTCTGCTCATTTTGGGATAGTAAAATATAAATTGCGAGCCCGTGAAATCATGATAGGGCGGAACATGTCACAGGACATAGAAAATTTTGTTACAAATTGTGAAATCTCTCAGCTCAATAGGCCAGCAAATCAAAAGGAAATTCCTGTTCCTCATGAAACACCGGAAAGACCATGGCATTTCAGATTTTTTTGATTTTATATCCAAAAGTTACTTATTAATTGCTGATACTTATTCTCACTGGTTCGAGGTATTTCCTACTCAACATAAGACAGCAAAAACTGTTATAAAATATTGTAAAGTTTTTTTTTGTGATGTTGATATTTCGAAAAATATGCTTAAAAAAATGAAAAATCCAGATGAACTTTCATATTATTTGCTCGAATATCGAAATGCTCCTCTTCCTAGTATAGCGATATGCTCCCTCTCAACTGCTCTTAAGTCGACTTGTTAAAACAAAACTGCCCATGGCTTCGGAACATTTATTGCCAAAAACTGTTGATCACAAATAAGTTACCACAAAATTGAAACAAGTCTCTGAAAAAGTTCAACAATATCCATAATAAAACAGCTAAAGATTTACAACTCCTAAAAAACAATGATAATGTATTATTCCAGTAAAATACTCATTGGAATAAGGGAAAAATAATAGATAAGTATATTGATCGCTCTTATCTAATTAGGGATACAGAAGTCAATGAATTTCGAAGGAATAGGAAGCTTATCAATAGAACTAACTTACCTGTTATTTGTGAAGGATACTTTTCTGATTTATTGTATGAAATCACTGATTCAGATACTAGTAGCTCTAGCAGTTTTTTATCTGGCAGTTCTGATACTGCTACTCTTCATAATAGTTTGAGTGTGTTAGGAAATGTTAATGATCATATATTATCTGAGACTTCAAATAGTTTAGTACATTCTGAGGTTGATACAACTATTATGAGGAATGAGCAGCCGCTTGATGAAACTGATAGTGAGCCTGATGATATATATTATAGCTCTGACTCAGAAAATGATTATATAGTGATTGTGATGTTGCAACAAGCGTAAGAGACGATAATCCTGATTGTGACAAAGTCAAAAAGCTTTCTATGAATACTCCAAAATATTTGGAAGATTATGAATTGTATTGAATAAATAAAAAAATAAATAAAAAATAAAAAATAAAAAAAAAAGAAAAAGAAAAAGAAAAAAAAAGAAAAAAAAAGAAAAAACGCGTTGTGTAACTAGTTTCAGTTCTTTAAGTTTATTTAGGTTGACAACAACTAGTACGATATAATGTATTCAGGTTGGTAGGAAACAAAAAAGACAGAAGACAGAAAAAAGAGGAAGGATGTCAAGAACTGTAGAACGCGTCGTGGTTGTTAACTTGTAACGTCAACGAACATAAAAAAGAAAATAAAAAGATAATGAACCTATAAGTAAAATTTTTTATTCAATAAATAAAATTAATAATAAAGAAATAACAATAAAATAAAACACAAGGGTTATCAAAATACGAATATACGAAAATTATTACATAAATCGAATATCCAGAAGAACAGGATAAATAAAATCTACGATCCAAAGGCACGAGCACGCCTAGCAAAAAACCACTGTTTAAGCTAAGCCATAGAAGCACAGAAGAAGTCTCCATGCACTCTCGAACGCTAACAAGATCACCACCACAATCTCCAACTTTCGATTGGGAGCAAATCACGGCAATAATAGGAGGAATTCTATTACCACTCGGAATTGCATCAGGAAGCCAAGATAGAACAGTGAATCAACTAACAGACATACCGCCTGTGCAGAGTCCCATCCTCACAGATAACAGCGAAATGGCCAACAAAACTATTGTCGAAGCCATGCAAACTGAGAAAAAAGCAGCGGTACTCCAATTTATAAACCCTCCGACGTTCCACCCTTGCAGAAGCAGTGCGACGGAATTTTTGAGGGCCTATGAAAGGACGGCCATAGCAAACGGGTGGAATGACACACTTAAAATTACCTATTTTGAGACATTTCTACACGGCGCAGCTAACCTGTGGTTTCTAGTGTACAAAATAAATAATCAGGACAAAGAATGGAAAGATATAATTATTGAGTTTACGAAGGAATTTGAAGATTCAGACTACCGCACATCTCTGAACAAGAAAGTTGAAAATAGAAAACAAATGTCTGGCGAGACAGTCCGAGATTTTCTATACGAACTAAGAGTGATGTACCACGATTATAAACAGACCATGGATATCAACGAATTTGTGACCATCTTTAGCGAAGGACTGACAGAAGAAAATTTCTACCCTACTACTGCCTCACAAATCCACCAAATCAACCCCCTTCTACATCGGAAGAAGTTAAAGAAATCGCACAGACGATAGACGATAGATAAAGCCACAAGGAAAGAAACCAAATTAACTCCGATGAATGTAGTCCTGCCTCATTCGCGAAGGGCGTATGATACCAGATCATCCCAACAAAGCCGCAACAAAATCACGTGCTACTATTGTGGGAAAAAAGGACATAAGGCAGCCATCTGCTACAGTAGACAACAGGCAGTACAGAGAAAGGGACCAGCTCCATCCCAAAACAATGGAAAAAAAATAACGTGCTGTAACTGCGGAATCAGCCATATTCTGGAATGGTTTACTAATGAGAAATTCGGCATCCTCGCATGTTTGGGAAAGTGACGTCCCTTTCCTATCCCGCGTTTTCGCAGCAGTTTGAAAATTAGATTTTTTTTTTTGGAAAAAAAGTATACAAATGTTAACTAACAGATTAATTTGAAAATGTGAAAGTTGCCTATTTTTGTCAAGAATTCACCTGTAACATACCCAACTGTTACGCGCCAAGAATCGTATTACGCGCCTTTTTTTGCGGGGCGACAAAATAGTTCGCATCCGGCCACCTATTCGCTTTTTTTTGGTAAGGAGGAGAAATTTTGTTCACCGAGCACCTTCTCTCCTCTGCTGGGGTCCGATTCTTGTCTCAGGGACTAGAGCTCCCCGAGAAAACATATTTTACGTCTTTATCATTCTCTTTTAATTTCCGGTTACGTTGACAAGGACAAAACATGCGTTCTATCGGAGAGCTCTACTGCTCTACTTCCTGAGACGAGATTTGGGCTCCTGAGGAAGGAAGTATTCCGGACATTCAAGATAATTAGGATGAAGCACCGATTCCCTTGCTGCTTAGGCGCCCGCCGTAGAAAAACCTTATTATAGAAAGAAATAAATTTTATTTCTACTTTTTTTATACAAAATCTTCACATGTCAATAAAATACGCTGAAAAAAAAAGTCTAGACTTGCCTTGGGGGGGGGCTGCAGCCCGGCAGCCCCCCCCCCCTGGATACGCCTATGACATGCTCCCTAGGAGGAAAGCAGAGAGCACAATCGGGCAATTATCAGTAATAAACCACGACAGAAACTCAATAGTGTTTCTTTTTCTAAGAGAGACAATGCAGGCAAAACCCACACCAAGAAACATGTATAAATGTTTGATAGCACTGAGAGAAAGTATAAAAGAGCAATCTTTCAAAAAACTGGTATTTCCTAGACAAGAATGGGGACTGGAAAAAGAATGGGAAAGATTCAAATATATGCTGTATATTTTGTGTTCAAAGACACGGGAGTCAGCATCCAGAGAGTTAAACCAGACTGAAGATGAAAAAGCCATAATGGACTTAGTACACGATAACACAGAATGAGATAAAGACAATAGAATTAGAAATCATGGGCAACCTAAACGAGACAATGGGCTACAAATGTAAATATAATCTAAATTGGCTGGCAACAAATCGACTGACACTGAAAACACACATTTATACAGATGGGATACAATACAAAAGTACAATCCAAAACAAGGTACCCAATAGTTTTATACGCAGGAACCACGATAGCATTTTTAGAGAAGCCGGAATACGAAATCCCCGCCTATCGCCTAGTAACACAGGAGAAAATCGTGGAACGGGAATAGACAGAAGCAGTAACACTAGACGACTACAGGCTGGACAACATCACAAACGGCGAAATTAAATTGGCACTAGAAGAACTACTACTGGAGTATAATGACGTTTTTGCCAAATCAACAAAGCACATGGGAAAGACAAATCTGACAGAACATAGAATAGAAGTAGGGGAAGCAAGTCCAATAAGAAGCCGTCCTTACAGAGTATTCCAGAAAAAAAAGCAAATAATCGACGAGCAAATAAAAGAAATGCTAGACAGCAATGTATTAAGGCCATGTCATTCACCGTGGGCTAGTCCGGTAAAGAAAAAAGATGGAAAACTCCGTTTTTTATGTCGACTACCGTAACAAAAAAATCATCATACCCTCTACTACAAAACAAATCGGCGATTTTCTGTCATATCTCGGCAATGCAACCTATTTCAGCACTCTTGATATGTTCAAACAGTATACCGCATTCGTAGCACAAGGTCATGGAACCTACGAATTTAATGTGCTCAGCTTTGGACTATGTAACGCTCCCGCAACCTTCCAAGAATTAACTGACCATGTTTTTTGGGACATGAAATGGAAAATAGTAGTGATTTATCTGGACGACATAATAATATCCTCCCAAACGTTCGAAGAGCACTTGGCAAATTTAAGAAAAGTTTTGGAAAGATTACGACAAGGAACCCTAACTCTAAAACCAAGCAAATTCGAGTTCCTACAAAAAAAAATAAAAATCCTGGGTTTTAATGTGAACAGAAAGGGCATACTACCAGACGAAGATAAACTGGTATGCATAAGGAACTTCCCAACTCCAAAGAAAGTTAAAGATGTGTAAAGCTTTCTAGGATTATATAATTTGTATAGAAAATTTATATGCAACTTCGCAGCAATAACAAGACCCAGGGGCGTCCATAGGGGGGGGGGGGCAAATGGGGCAGTTGCCCCCCCCCTAGGCTGGCGATTATGTTTCATGATGCTACCATTGCTACCAAAAGAAAAAAAACAGAATAGCAGAGGTGATACTAAAAGTTGCTTACACTCGGAATAGAACTCGATATTTTTTTCTTCAGACGTTTTTTTCGTGAATTTTTTTATAATTTATAGCACTTAATTAATAAAGAAAAATCTAAATTTTCTCAAATATTTTGATATCTTATCGAACGAGTCGAACGACCCACCAACTAGGTATATGTCAAATGTTAATCTTCGCGTTGCTATGGCAATAAATAATCTTATCTTCTATAATGCTTCTATATATATATAAAAATCAATGTTTGTTTGTTTGTGCCTTATGCGCTCCTACACCACTTATCCGATTACGATGAAACTTTGGTAGGTTGTTATGGCCATCCCAAGTGAGGTTTGTGGATAGGTTACGCATCTCAGAAAAAGAAATTAATTTTGAATTAATTATTAATTTAATTATATACAATTAAACAAACTCATTCACATTATATAACAACATAACTCAACTTTTTTTGACAACATGAAACAACGTTGCCACATTTCATGTATTTGGGCTTGCGCATTCGACCGACGTAACTTTATTATTTTCTGAATTCGAGAACGGCTGGATCGATCTTGAATTTAATACCACGTATCTCTATATAAGCCGAATTCGATTGACATAGATCAGATCGATTTATGTTCAATTTAAGTGAACTTCTTCTGATCTAGATCATTTTTTTGTTGATGAGGGTGCACTGAACCAGCCTCAATCGAACGCAGTGTGGTTCACTTAAATTGAACCAGATTGATCTAATCCGGTCAATCGAATTCGGCTATAGAGGAAAGTGATATAGGCTATTTTTTATCCCGAAAAAAAAGTTCAGTTGGGCGAAAGTTTGATACACTAGAACGCCTATAAACAGCCCGGGGCGCTCTAGAGCAGCTCTGGAGTACTCAAAATGCGTCACTGAACTCACTGGCAAGCGACTCTGGTATCGGATAAAAAAAAAAATTTAGAAAATCAACAAAAAAATTTGAGAAAAAGCGTATTATTTCAAAATGTATTTTCACGCTGGCAACGCAGCGGGTCAGCTAGTTAAAAAAATAAAAATAAGTCAGGTTTTTGCCCCCTCCCCCCCCCCCCCCTGACAAATGTTCTATGGACGCCCTTGACAAGACCATTACATGACGTAACAAAGAAGAACATAGGGTTCCAATGGGGGACAAACCAGGAGGAAGCTTTTAATACTCTTGAGAAAAAACTTATATCAGCACCAGTCACCAGTACTAAAGCACTTCGACCCAAATAGAAATACTATTCTACAGACAGATGCAGCAACATGGGGCAGTGCTATTGAAAGAGGACGTTGAACGAGATGCACACCCAATAGCCTATATAACTCGAACTCTATCAAATAGCGAGAAAAATTATTTAATGAGCGAGTTAGAGCTATTAGGTGTAGTATGGGCCCTAAGCTATCTAGGACATTTAATCTAAGGTAGACCAGTGAAAATTATAACAGACCCCTAAGCACTATGCTGGATGGATTCTATCGAGCAACAGACGTCTAGCCAGATGGGCATTGAAGTTGGCAGAGTTCGAGTACACGGTTGAATACAAAAAAGGCTCAACCCACAAAGATGCTGATTGCATGTCCCGCAACCCGTCTTGCAACCCGGTTCACAGAAAAGTGAGGAACAAGAGGAACTCTACCGGAACACTACCAACATTTGCGATAAGAACAATGGAAATTAGTTCATTACAGAAAAGAGACGCTGAGTTGAGACAGATCAGGAAGGCAGTAGAAAACCCGGACGATTCAAAAATTAACATGCTAGGAGAAGAGCGAAAAATTTTAGAATCAATAATGATCTACTATACAAAGTAAACAAAACACAAAAAAGCCTCAGCAATGTAGTTGTGGTACCAAAATCCACGAGGGAGGAGATTCTATGAGAACTGCACGCGTCACCGATATACGGCCACTTAGGGTTGAGGAAAACAACAGACAAAATACAGAACAAGTTCTTCTGGGACGGAATGCTAAAAGTCATCGAGAAATACGTTAAAGGGTGTCCAGATTGACAGGCGAGAAAAGGTCAATCATACAGAAAGACCCCGGGCCTCTTACAACCAATACAAGTAAGCACGATTTTTGACAAAATTGACATTGATTTACTAGGTCCGTTCAGAAGAAGCAACCAAGGAAAAACAATGATAGTAGTAGTCACAGACTATGCATAAAGATACGCCATCACAGCAGCACTGCCTTTTGGAAAAGCAGGACCAGTAGCAAAATTTTTTACTAGAGAAAGTATTTCTAATACACGGGATGCCACGACACGTACTGAGTGATAGAGGAAGAGTCTTCCAGTCAGAGCTAGTGCGGGAAATAGGAAATATATTGGGAGTAAGGATACAGTTTACGACAACATATCACCCATGAATAAGACTATAGCAGATATATTATCGATGTATTGCAACACACAACAGATGGACTGGTGCAGTTACCTACCATTTATTACATTTGCATACAACACAGCCACACAGGACACAACTCGATTCAGTCCGTTTATGCTTACTTTCGTAAGAGATCCCATACTACTTGCGGAGGCAACTCTTATGAACGCTGAGTAAGGAAGAAACTCACTCCAGATCAGGGAAAAGGCACTCTCCAAAAAAAAATTACCTACTACGCTCATGTTTTTTTTTGGGCTGCCTCCCTTAAAATAAAAGTCACGGGCCGCCACTGATAAGGTTCTCAAGTTTGGAATTGGAAGCAAAAACAAGAAAAGAGATACGCAGCCGTATTCTGTAACTTGCAACCGCAGAGAATTGCGCAATAGTCGCTGTCAAATTGTTGTCAAACGTGAGTTTTCTATTCAAAAAAAGCAACTTGCGACCGGTTGCTGGTTGCTATGTAATTGCTGTTCGTAGAGAATAGGCCTGACGGTCAACGTGAGTAGGATGTGAATTACAACTACCCGTGGACAGAAGGCGCTCCTTTGGAAGGAGTCAATGGAGATTTAGAAGATGAGATAAATATGGAACACAGTGCTTCGGAAGTAAAATCCGATAGTGATGAAGAAACAAGTTACGAGAACATTGAGAAGCAGAGGTAGCAGCAGAGTCCGAAGTCATTATTATGTTCCCGATAAACAGAATCAACAACGGACTACAGCGATCGCATAACTATCAGAAGGAAGAAATATGTATACAGGGTGTCCCAGAATATGTGGGCAATCTCTCGGTTTCAGATAGAATACAAAAAAATAACATGATAACTTCCCATAAAAAAAAATTCTTACAGCCCCCCCTACGAAGTTACGTGCCCCTAAAGGACGCCACTGAAAATGGGGTTTTTGTTGATAACTTTCAAAATACTTCGTGAAATTTTTTTTTCTTTTAATATGATGGATACTCGATAAGACCCCTTAAAATGGACCCTCTCAAACACACTTGGCCAATCTAGTTTGCCAGGGACGGACTAGCTTTAACACAATAATGCTAATTTTTTTCACACCCTGTATGATATAGGCATAGCAATAATATTTTTAGATAGTTCCAACCTTGAACTAGAAAAAAGGTACTCTTATTCGATGTCGAAAAAATAAGCTGGTTTCGGGAAAAATCTGTTTTTGTGTATTATTGGTTTTTTATTAAATAATTTTTTATGTCGACTCAACATGAGATCCTTCTAATCTTATGCATTCCATACCCATTTTAATGAAAGATTGTTCGACTCTCGATAATGCTTCAATATTAGCCCTCATTCCGCGACAGTGAAAATTAATCCTTTCTACTAATATTTCCTCAGTGTCATTATTGCGTTAAAGCTAGTCCGTCCCTGGCAAACTAGATTGGTCAAGTGTGTTTGAGAGAGTCCATTTTAAGGGGTCTTATCGAGTACCTATCCATCATATTAAAAGAAAAAAAAATTACACGAAGTATTTTGAAAGTTATCAACAAAAAACCGATTTTCAGAGGCGTCCTTTAGGGGCACGTAACATCGTAGGGGGGGCCGTAGGAATTTTTTTTTATTGGAAGTTGTCATGCTATTTTTTTGTGTTCTATCTGAATCCAAGAGATTGCCCACATATTCTGGGACACCCTGTATATGGACAATAATTAGGGACTGCGTACGCAACAAGAAAAAAAAGCACACAGAGGCTAGCCTAGATATAGGTTTGATATAAGATAGTTAAGAAGAAGTAAGATAGAAAGCATAGTTTAGGCGTAAATCGTAAGGAAAGGATAATCAGATTTGGTTTCATTCAGGTGCGGCGTGCGACTTATATCGGCAAGTGAAAGCCAAGAGGTAGAGATTAGCTTGGAAACTTCTACTGATGGAGACAAACAAATTTGTTTAATTTGGTTATTTTATTTTTCATGTAAACAAACATATTCAAGGACCAGCCAGGAACGAACCAAGTCAATGGATATACAACAACCAGAACAGAAAGGTCAACTAGTACCGTGCGATAGCTCTGAAGTAAGTAGGGACTCATGTCTGTATCAATAAACTCATGGCACCACAAACCAGACAACGGATACTTAGACCGTGGGACCGTGCACACCCCACTACCTAGCTGACCAAACCGTCAGGAGAAAGCACTTAAGGACATGGAACCGGGACCTGAGCACTAAGTGGCCATCGATGCAACTGTGAGCGGAACCTATTCCAACCCACATGGTGAAAAAAGATACACAGAACCGGACCCATCCCAAGAAAAACCCCAAGGCTTAAGCAACGAACTTAGATTTTTTCTGAATTCATCGTTTTTGTTGACTGAATAATAATGGACCCGGTGCCATCCCCTAATTTTTATACATACATGTTGTATATATTTTTAGATTTAAGTATTTTTTATAAATGAATTTGTGATGGTGGCTCTTCTATAGCATTGGGATCCAATGCTTTTCAGAGGGGGAGCATACGTCAACAAGCAAGAAAAGCTTATATATGACCCTGTATATGACTGACCGACTTATTGATTGGCGAGTCAGCGATAAACGAATGTAAATAGTGGTCGGCAACCCACGGATAGACAGACTTAAACTAGCGCAATTACCTCTTCTGGGAAAGCTCCTCTGGCCTCAAGTCTCCATCCAGTGCGAATACCTTTTTTGGGAAAGCCCCTCTGAGTGTCTTCAGTCTGTGTGTCTTCCAGTGCAATTACCTCTTTTGGGAAAGCCCCTACGGCACTTTAACGAATCGCACCTATCGTAGCTTTGTGTTTCTCAGGTAGCTCCCCTGTACCCCTATAGAAGAGGCACTATGTCCCATAGGGCCAACCTTTGGTAATTACTATTATAACCTTTACTCTACAATAAACCCTAAACTAAATACCAAGCGAGTCTCTATTCTCCTGACCCTACGCCACGTACCCCGTTACGACAGGATAAAGTTGTGACAATATTGAAAAGTTCAAATTGAAATAATGGATAATTAATTGAAGAATTTGCCAGTCTTGACTCAAACCATCAATACAATAAGTTCCCGAAAATAGATTTCCAAATCTCCACTTATGAGCACACTTATGACTTCACGAGGTTCCTGAACCTGAAGTAGAACTCATAAATTAGGCACTGAAAAGACATTAGAAGGAAAACTAATGTAATTAAATTGTGGGGACCAAGTGACTAAAGCAGAATGCTACACATGGTTTATTAGTATTTATTTTAATTTTCTAACAATTCATAATTAGTTCACTGTTTAAATAACAATTGCATGCTTATAATAACGAAACTACAAGTTTTTTTAATTATTGAATTTACCCAAAATCGGACAAGTTTGCTGATTCCTGAAACACCATTCGGGTTGTATCTCGTCCGCCTCAATACCGAGCCTAACCAAACGGTCTCTATGAAGCAACATTCTTTCCTCAGCTTCAGACCAATCGGTAGCTGGCTCTGTCCATAAAGTTTCAGCGAATGCTGCCGATCTGGGCCACAAGCGCGAGTCTAAAGAGCTAGTGCCAGCTTCTTCGGTCCATAAAGCTGTTTCTCCACCAAGAACTTGATTCGATTTATTTACTGAAATTACAAAATTACACACAAATGTAAAACTGAAATGTTGGATTTTTACCCGCAATATTGATTGGCTTGTTATCGTAAATCGTTTGCCAGCCTTTATAGGGTGAACACCAATTGTTTCCGCTAGTAACCCACCCAGCAAATCCACAATCCAAATACAGAGCGTCACTGTTACTTAAAATAATGGAATAATTCTTATTTAACAAAGTCCTGATACTAGAATCGCTGCCAGAACTCCATACTTGAATAATGTAGTCACTTGGAGGCAAAATATCAGTCACATTTTCCTGATTGGTCAAATCACTACTCCATAAAATAATTGGAACATTTTTGCCTGCCTTTTTATGTAGTCTTTTGGCAGCATTCGACTGGAAATAGGGCCAAACTTTAGTGAGAAAACTGGCTGCTTCTAAATCCCATCCTTTCTCAGAAACCATCCAATTGGTAAGATTTGCAGTTGCTTTCCAGCAAGCTAAGTTGATTTCATCTCCTCCCATATGAAACACGTTCGTGCCAAATTGATCGAGCATATCACCATAAAGATCTAAAAAATTGCATTAGAAATTATTTGACATTATTAGCAAATAAATGTACCCTCAAGAATATCATATAGCTGTTCTCTGGACGGATCGAATTGTCCGCAAGGTGGCTCCACACAATATTTGTCCCACGGAGTCCAATCGAAGCAAGTAGTTACCCCAGTCGATTGCCATCCCTCTCCAACGTGAGCCGGCGCATCAAGTTCTGGCACTACTCTTATACCTCTGACTCTAGCATATTCTATTATGTCTCTAACAGTAGCATCAGTGTAAACTTTATTTGGCGAGTAAGCTCCATATTCTGCCAATTCTGGATGAGATTTGGATACGTAAGGAAAACTGGAAGTGTCCGTAAGATGCCAATGGAAAGTATTCAGCTTTGAGGCGGCCATGGCTTTTAGAGTCCGTTTTATTGCTTTTGGTGTGACGTAGTTTCTGCATCAATAAGACAATATTTTGAAATTAGTAGGTATATGGCATCTTCAACATATCAGAAGCTTCCGAAAACTAACCAGGTTTTGTTTCATGCACACATAAGAAGTGAAAATCTATATTTTTCATATATCGTCAATCTAATATACAGGGTGGTTCATCGAATACAGTCCAGCAAGGTTTACGGCTTTATACACGGGGATACGTTTCACTATTAATTTCATCCCTGTAACCTCAACCTCCTACTGCCCTTATTTTTTCATGTGGAAAAGGGGGTGTTGTGATACATCTTTTTAAAGGGTATTACATTTTCTTTAAAATGTGCTTCGTTTTTTAAATCTGAGCTACGCGCCGTCAAGAAATTGCATTTCAAAAATTGTAATTTTTTTTAAGTAGAACTTTACATGTCATCTTATTGAATTTTGGAAATGTCCGCCATTCATCTCCATACACTAGTACAACTGTGCAAAGTGTTCTCGGATATTGTGAAGAACTGTCAACTGGTGTTATTTGTTGGCACTCATTAGTAATGCGGTTCCGTAAATCTTCTAAGATCTTCTATCTAATCTTGTAATTTTTTTAAAACGCAATTTCTCGGCGGCGCGTAGCTTGAATTATAAAAAACGAAGCGTCGTCTTAAAGAGAATTCATTGCCCTTTGAAAAGATGTATCACAACATACCCTTTCGCATTTGAAAAAATAAGGGCAGTAGACACCCCCGCTAGGGGGTTGAGGTTACAGTGATGAAACTACTAGTGAAACATGTCCCCCTGAAAACAAGAGTTTACGGGTCCGAGGATGTTTTAAAATTTTTACGTAGAAAGCAGTAAATCTTGCTGGACTGTTCTCGATGGGCCATCCTCTATAAGTTGGTTAGTTTCGGTTAGCTCCTGACATTGATGGAAAGCCTTGAATAATCATCTACCTTGCAGTATCCAACATAATTCCTCTCCAACCATAAACTGGCCCATCCGCAACAGAAATATTTGCAGGAAACAAAACTCTGCCTCTTAAATCGTCATAAATCACTAATTGGCTCAAAGTTTCCAATCCGTGCCTGGCACCAAAAAAAGTTTTAGCTCTGATAGTAACATTGATGATATTTCCAGAAGACGTTTCTATAGTATAGGTTTCAACAGTTCCCAAACCTATGTCTTTAGTACTTTGATCAGTAATTTGAAAATTGATTTGTACTGATGCTAAATTTGAATTTTTTGCCTGTAAAACTGCAGAACAGCCAACTAAACTTTTAATTTCGCTCGTGAAAATGTGAAATGCCTTTTCCACTGAGTTGCTTATATTTGTATCTTGATTGGTAGTGAAAGAAAATTTTTGAATATTTATTTCGGTTAAGTTGGCAACTGATATGCTTCCAGTAGGCATTGGCCAAACTCCTGCATGGTTCAAACAAAGTAAATTGCATTCAGCAAAACTTAAAAGAGACGTTGTATTTTCTGTGGTAAGGGTTTTTCGACAGAAGCCTTCTGTGCATTGATAATGCCATTTTGAAGAACTGAAAAAGATTGCGCAAAATTATTCGAGGATATCATGAAAGGCATGTTATCGATACCTATCCATTTCGGTTGAGAAAATTTATTGCTAATATATGTACCCGGAGCTCATAAACTAGGAAATGTGAAGGGGAATGAAAATTGGGTGAATAGATTTGGGGGAGGGCAAGCTTCCAGAAAGCAATATCTGTTTTTGATATCAAAAGTGAAGGCACTAACCTGCTAAGATGAATACAACCATTAATCACAGAAAAAATCACAATTATTTTATGAAGCATGTCAACTTGGAAAAACTTTGTCAATTAAATCCTGAAAAAAAATATTACATCAAATGTAAGTATTCGTTTTCTCACGATACTTATATTATTACTGTATGTTGGCGATAAGTAAATTCAATTTAATTGCAACAATAAATAACAATTTATTGTCTCAAATAGGATTATCTAATCGGTAATACCACAAATAAAGCTTGTATCTAAAACTTTTCAAAATGACACGTGTAGAACATGAGCCTAGGATTTTTGTTTCATAATAATTATTACTTGTTAAATAATTATTAACAATTTTAGCAAAAACCAATGGGATGTTTCAGTCAGACAAAAGACTAAGATGATGTATCTCCCGAATCTACTACCTACCTCAAAGTCATACTTCTGGGGGAATTCAATGTTTGTTTATTATTGATCAAGTACAATGGGACCTATCCCGGAGAGCTTTGGTATCTTTGCAATCAGCCATTAAAATATTTAAACATTTTTCGAACATCCCAGACCTCTTATCAAATAATCCAGATTGATGTTCAATCATCTGTAGGAAACCCTGACCATAATAACATAGCAGAGTTCTCAATGAGTTCCACCTTTGCGGAGAAAAATTCGCAGGTCCTCCTCAACCATAGACTTCCATCATCCCTAATGTCTAATTACAAATAAGTCATATTTTCTTCCAAATTTAGAACTTATTATCTTGTAATAAATATATTAATTATTTTCTGATGATTTGATGATGATGATCTATATTTCGACCATCTTATTAATTATTTTCTATTGACCAAGCTAGCCAAGCATTTTTAAAGTCATCGACATCACAAACAGTGGGTCAGTAAAACATATAAGTCAGCACTTCAGTTAATTTATTAGTAAATTACCTTTGTAAATATTTAAAAAAAATTTTTTGTATAAATGGTGTTACCGTTCCTTAGTATTAACTATCAGTCGTTTGTACTCAATCACACCTAACAGTCAACTGCTCACTACAGCGTGTTACTACGAACCCTATCAAGTATTCGACAACAAAGAAGAAGTAGGTGCTCAGGGTGTAATCAGTCATTCTCTGCCACCTTTTCTAGTTACAAGACTTCTCACATCAAGGGAACGATTGTACATTTGGTCCTTCGAGCCGTGAAGACATATTCACACACCTACACATACACACCCTATCGCAAGTGCCTTGTCTGGTGATAGCCCTATCTACTAAAACCAACCTCCTTGTATAGCAAGTGCTTTGTCTGGTTATACATTTCCTCCCTGCTGTAGCAAGTGCCCTGTCTGGTTGCAGCATCCCGACTGATTAGGATTCTCTCAAGCCTGCGCGGTGCCCAAGTATACCTTGGGTGGGAGTGGTTCTTTTCAGTTATCCATTTAATTCCCTAATTTTATTCAATACACTTTCAACCTCAACAAACACACACTTTCGTGCCCTTTGGGGTTAACACTTAGACACAGGTCTAAGGACACACACATATACTGTCGCGCCCTTCGGGGTTAACACTTAGACACCGGTCTAAGCACAAACACTACACAAACAAAGATAACACAATACAATTATACCAATGGACACTATCAACTTATTGGCCAAATCCCAAGAAACATTAGGAAAGGAAATTCAACGCTACCTAGTCAATTTTAAGAAAGACTCTACAAGCACAAAAACCGAGCGATATTATCAAGACAAAATAAATGTGCTCGAGTCAGTCTGGGAAGAGATCGAGAAAAATCATGAGGAAATTGGTAAACTAGAGTGTCATTCTCATGTATACTACACCGATAAGTAGATGGAACAGCTTACCAAAATCTATAATGATGCCATAGCGTACATAATTGGTAAGAAAGAGCAACACAGAAGAAATTCGAATCAATCAACTTAGCCAGATTCTAGACAAAATCATCAATAGTTTGCAGGTTGAGAAATCAATCAGTCGTTATTACCTATTATACAACAAAAGTTCGAAGCATTGGGAGACTATCTCCGAGATATACATTGAGCTACAAGTTCAGGGACGTTCTAAAACAATTAGGAATCCCTAGGAAGAAATCGAGCTCAAATATGAAGATGTTCTGGAAACATTGGAATCCAAAATCCGAGGTCTGGATATTCCGAGTCAAGCACCACAATTATGCAATATCAGTCTTCCTCAGATAAAGTTACCATTTTTCGATGGTCAATATGAAGAATGGGTAACTTTCCGAGAACTCTTCAGGAATGTGGTCCATGAAAACTAAAATCTGACGCAGATTGATAAGATGCAGTACCTCAAAACCCATATTCGAGGAGAAGCCAGCAGACTCATAGAGCGTCTCCAAATTTCAGACATTAAGTATCAGACAGCATGGCAAATCTTAAGTGATCGTTACAGCAACGAAAGACTTGTCATCTCAAAATTAATAGACAGAATCTTGGATATTCCTGCGATTCAGCAGGAATCACCATCAAAAATAAAACAGCTGCATGATATCATCATCGAATGTTTAGAAGCTCTGAAAAACATATAGATTGACACAGCGTCATGGAGTCCAATAATAAGTCGCATAGTAGCTCGGAAATGGGATTCCGAAACAAACAAACTATACGAACAATCATTAAAAGAGCCCCATAAATTACAAGATTTTGTCGAAATAAAAGATTTCTACAGGCAAGATTTCAATCACTAGAAGCCATCTCAGATTCTTCGAACATTTTACCAGTTAATCCCAACAAAATTACGGATGCTAGATGCAAATATTGTTCGCAGTCATCGCATACAATATACAGGGTGTCCGGTAAGTATATGGCATACTCTCGGGAGCATATAGGAGGGGTTAAAATAACCCTACTTTCTTATAAAAAAAAATCCTAAAGTGCCTCATAACGGAGATACAGAGCCCCAAAAGAGTACTTGGCGATCCACATTTTTGTTTCTAACTTTTGAACCGACTTGTATAATTTAATGAAATTTTGATATTTTATGTTGGCCATGAGGACTCATAAAATCATCCTACAGTAGATGTTTCACGTAGTCTGGGAAGTCAGGAACAGACTTGCCCCCATATTCATTGTTCCAAATTTTTGACAGGAGTCATTTTACAGAGCTGAATACTGATTTTTTGAATACTTTGGTCATTTCTCTTCATAAAAGGTGCTCTACATTTGTTTCGATTAAATCAGCCGTTTCCGAAAAAATTAGGTTTTTGTATAACACCTTCAATCCTAGATTTAAAAAAAACAGGTAGAAGTTAACTTATAAAAAGTACCTGAAATCGAACCTTTTTGCCATAAAAAGGTACTTTTCATAAGTCAACTTCTACCTGTTTTTCTTAGTCTAGGATCAACTTGATTATTAAATAAATTTCGAAGGTAAATGATCAAAGGTGTTATACAAAAACCTAATTTTTTCGGAAACGGCTGATTTAATCGAAACAAATGTAGAGAACCTTTTTTGAAGAGAAATGACCAAAGTATTTAAAAAATCAGTATTCAGCTCTGTGAAATGACTCCTGTCAAAAATTTGGCACAATGAATGTGGGGGCAAGTCCGTTCCTGACTTCCCAGACTATATCAAAATTTCATTAAATTATACAAGTCGGTTCAAAAGTTAGAACCAAAAATGTGGATCGCCAAGTACTCTTTTGGGCCTCTGTATCTCCGTTGAGGGGCACTGCGTATTAATTGTATTTATGTGTATGTATATTAAAAATCACCAGGAGATAATCATTCTTATCATCGTGGAAGCCGAAACAAAAAGCAAACTACAAACCATGCTAGCAGAAAAGATGATATGGTGTTGTTAGCTACAGCATTAACAAAAGTGAAAAAACCACAAGGAGACTACGAGAATTTACGAGTCCTAGTAGATCCCGGGTCCCAGTCATCTTTTATCACAGAGGAAGCTGCATGCCTCCTTGCACTACCCAGAAAAAAGATCAGGGTCGAGATATCAGGTCTTGGTGCAAGAGACCCCCATCAGACAGCAAAATGGCAGACAGAAACAACAATCCACCCAAGATTTCCAAGCAACTTCTCGTTAGACATCGTGTTCCTTGTGTTGCCTAAACTCACACAGACGTTACCTGGAAAGCCATCAGATGTCAATATATCTCAGTGGAACAATGACCTTGTGGCGGATCCTACATTTCAGAAGCCTGGTCCGATTGACATTATTTTGGGCGCTAAAGAATACGCTCAGATTTTACTTGAAGGCGTTAGGAAAACGAAGGATGGCATACTGAGACAAAACACCGAATTCGGATGGATATTTTCTGGAAACACTGGAATTAACAAAAATAAAAAACTCCAGGTACTAACAGTGACAACCGGCATTCAAGAAGATATACAGCCCAATTTTGGGAAATAGAGGAAATCTCCCAACCAAGACAAATGACTAAAGATGAGGAGATCTGTGAGGAACCATATGCTCTAAATACAACCAGAGACAAAGATAGTACTTACACTGTGAGAATATTATTCAATGGCAAAGAACAAACTCTGGGAATATCAATACAGAGCGATGCAGCAAGACATACAATTAAAGAAAAAGCTCTCAAGAGACGAGAGACTAAACTTCACCTACAAACAATTTATGCAAGATGACCTAGATCTGGGACATATGAAAATCTGCGATGAAAAAGATACAGAATTTTCAAAATACTATATTCCTCATCACCATGTTTCAAAAGAATGGAGTATAACGACCTAGCTACCAGTAGTCTTTGATGCATCCAGCAAGATTTCTTCTGGGTCCAGCCTGAACGAAACAATGTATACTAGTCCCAAATTACAGCAAGAGCTTTCGGATATTGGTTTACGTTGGAGATCATACAGAATAGTTATCACAGCTGACATTGAGAAAATGTATAGACCAATCAAAATCCATCTAGACAATCAGAAATTTCGAAGAAGTCTGTGTCGGTTGGACAAAAAATATCCAATACAAGAAAACAACCGCAGCTCCATATTTGGCGATCAAAACACTGCAGCAACTAGCCCGTGATAGGCCACAAATTTTCCAAAGGTAGCAAAGGCAGCGCTACACGATTTCTATGTAGATGACCTTCTTTCCGGTACTGATACTATTGAAGAAGCATTGGAACTCCGAGCTGAACTAATCAAAATGTTTCACTTTGGCGGGTTCACTTTACGAAAATGTTCCAGTAACAGAAATCAGCTTTTACAAGCTCTGCCAGAAGAACTAAAAGATATAACTTCCGTAGAAATCACAGAAGATGAAACAAGAAAATCTCTTGGAATCCACTGGGCACCACGTGACGATTCAAAACTGAAGCAACAGAAAATACCAAAATTACGAAACGAAATATCCTTTCCGGGGTTAAATTGTTTGATCCGCTTGGCTGGCTATCTTCAGAGCAGAAATAATAAAAGCAAAACTTCTCATCCAAGAATTATGGTTACAAGAATTAAGATGGGACGATTCTGTACCTGAACACATACAAACCAAATGGAAGAAGTTTCAAGCAGAACTGAAAAATGCCGAACAATTAACAATTTCCAGATGGACACATCAATCCAAACAAAGCAACATTGAGATACATGGACTTTGCGATGCATCAGAGAAAGCATACGGTGCAGTCATCTACATGAAACTCACAAATCCACAAGATGAAAGCCAAGTCACTCTCTTAACTGCTAAATCCAAAGTTGCTCCAGCACGGATCAAGGCAACTCCACCACGACTTGAACTTTGTGCTGCAGTTCTGTTGTCAAAACTAATCGAAAGAACTATATTAGCTTTATCGCTAGAGACAGTTCCAGTCTATGCCTACTCAGACTCCATGATAACACTGGCATGGATAAAAGGAGAGCCATCAAGATGGAAAAATTTTGTTGCCAATAGAGTCTCTGAAATGAACAAACTTGTATCCAGTGAATTCTGGCATCATATAAAATCGGAAGACAATCCTGCCGATGTAATATCCAGAGGACTAGAGCCATCAGCCCCGCACTTTGGAGGCTTATGGGAAGCTGGAGTAAAATCCGTGAAACATCATCTAAAAAGAATTATTGGAGACACAAGACTCACCTTTGAGGAACTGTGCACGCTAACACACCAAATCGAAGCCTGTCTCAACTCCAGACAGAACAGAAACAGAAAACCTAGCAGTACTTACTACGGGACATTTTTTGATTCGACGGGAAGTAATCTCACCTCCAGATCCAGTCACGACGAACATCAACTCAAACCTCAATGAAAGATGGAAATTGGTGCAAAAAATCAAACGCGACTTCTGGAAAAGCTGGTCAAACAACTATCTACACCAATTTCAACAACGATACCAGTGGAAACAGTCGCAAGAAGTACTAAAAATGGGAGAATTAGTTCTTATCAAGGAAAATGTCAATCCTAGTAGATGGCCTCTTGCTAAAATCACAGAAGTGTTTCCTACAAGCGATAAGTCCGTTCGAGTAGTCACTGTGAGGAAAACAGATGGACCTACTACGAAAAGACCAGTACATAAATTAATTCCAATTTCAATAATACAGCCAAGTCAAGAGGCTCAACAACATGGAAACTTCAAATCCAAGGAACAACAAAACAAACCACGAAGCATTCACCTGTGGAAAATTACCATGATAGCCATTCTGTGTAAGTGTTGTGTGATTCAATGATGTTTTACGCGATTTTTAGTTTTAAATAAACTATTTATCTACTTTAAAATACATAGGAAAATCGATAGAATCGAGAAAAAAAGAGAGTCCTTTTTAATTCGCACGTCGCCATGTTCTTCTGTCTTCGCCAATGATGTTCTTGTTCCTTGATTGATCGATAATAATAATTTTTTCGGAGTTGACGCGATTGCCCTTTTGAGGGCGCCACACGGCAGGCCGGTAAACTCAGTTGGTACGCTTTGTGGAGTAGTGGACTGTATTGTGATTGAATCGATTGAGGAGTGGAATATTACGAGGGCAACACATAAAGTACTGACATGCCGCCGTCCTTGAAAGACTGAAGTCTTTATTTGGAAAGTCTTTCAATGATAAAATCACTTGGGTTATTGTCCAAAGAAGGTAAAACACAAAGTTTTTGAACAGCGCGAGTTGTAGTGCCAGATGGTGTGAGAATTGTAGCAGTTCTGATGAAACCATCAGTGCTTTTATGAAGTTCGACGACTCTTCCTAACTTCCAGTATAAAGGTGGAAGATTATTGTCAATTAGTAACACCATACTGTTTTCACAAATTAATTCTGGAGAACTGTCCTGCCAGCGTGTTCTTTGCTGCAGTTGGTGAGGATAGTCTTTGCTCCAGTGCTTCCAAAATAACTGTACTGCCTGTTGAAGAACTTGATATTGCTTTAGTCGGTTTTCTGGTAGGTTGGTGTAGTCTGGTTGGGGTAAGGTGGTGAGAGGTTGGCCTATAAGGAAGTGCCCTGGTGTGAGGATGGAGAAATCGTTGGGATCATTGGACAGAGGGTGTGGAGGTCGAGAGTTTATAACTGATTCTATTTGGGTGAAAACCGTAGATAAATCCTCGAATGTTAAAGTGGGTTTTCCTACAATTCTGTTGAGATGATATTTAGCTTGTCGAACTGCGGCCTCCCACAAACCGCCACGATGAGGAGAATGAGGTGGGTTGAATTTCCACTCAATATTATTTTTGAGAAACCATGAAGTTACCTCAGGATCAATAACAATTTTTTCAGTTGCCTTATATAGGGAAATTAGTTCCATTATCACTATATATTCGTTTGCACAAACCTCGTCTTGTAACAAACCGTTTGAATACGTTCAAGAAAGATGCTGTGCTTAAATCACTGACCACTTCAAGATGTACTGATTTTGTTGTGAAACAAACGAAAACACAAAGGTATGCTTTAATTATTTGTCGATTTCTAAGTTTTCCGTCTTTGATATTAAATGGACCTGCGTAATCGGTGCCAACTATAAAAAAAGGTCGATTTGGTGTGACTCTATCGGCAGGAAGATCTGCCATTTTTCTAATGATATTTTTTGGATTTACTCGAAAGCACGTGGTACATTTACATAGGATATTTCGAATTGTTGTTCTACCATTGAGAATCCAAAATTTTTGACGAGTAGCAGCCAAAATGGTTTGGGATCCTGCGTGTAAATGCCTATGATGTTCGTTTAAGATAATGAGTCGAGTTAAGATATGATGTTGATCAAGAATAAATTGATGTTTTGTGTTGTAATCTAAATGTGATTTTGATAGCCTTCCACCAAGTCTTAAAAATCCGTTGGCATCGATGAAAGGGTCTAAATTTTTTAGTCTCGAATTTTTAGGGGGACGTTTAGAAGCTTCAAGATACTTGATGTTCTCAGAAAAAGACTCTCGTTGAGCAATTTTAAGCAGAGTGAGTAAAGAATTGTCGAGCTCTTCTATACTTATTCTTCCCTCAATTTTTTCATTGGGATTTTTGAGAAAATTGATGAATCGAATCCAAATAGCTGTTATTCTTTGTAATTTATAGAGGGATGAAAATTTGGAAAATAGCTCAAAGGTTTTCCTTGGGGTTGCTTTAAAGGTTATTTGAGGTTTTCTTTTCTCTAAGTCAATTTCTGGAAGTTGGATTTGGTTAGGCCAGAATTGCTCATTGTGTTGGAGCCAGTCTGGTCCATTCCACCAAAGTGAATTGTTGAGAATATTCGACGGTTCGGTTCCGCGTGATGCAATATCGGCGGGATTAGACTCTGTAGGCACGTGACGCCACTGAGTGTTGGATGTTAAATTTTGAATTTCACTGACCCGATTTCCTACAAATGTGTTTGGTTGTGAATTTATCCACGCTAAAACAATAGTGCTATCAGTCCACAGAAAAGTGCGACTTATGCTTAGTTCAAAGATTGTTTCACCTTCTGATAAAGTTGACTAAGTATTAATGCACCCTGTAGCTCTAGACGTGGTAATGTTAAAATCTTTAGTGGTGCTACACGCGTTTTAGAAGTAAGCAGTTGGACCGATACGTTACCGTCATTGTCAATTGATTTTAAATAAATACACGCTGAGTAAGCCTTCTGAGAGGCATCACTAAACCCATGAACCTCTATTTTTGTAGCATTCGGAATGATGACTAATCGAGGTATTTGTAAACAACTTAATTGTTGCAAGTTGTTATTGAATTTCAACCAAGAGTTTGCTAGATTTTCTGGAAGGGAATCATCCCATCCAATTTTTAATTCCCACATTGATTGCCTAATTATTTTTGCTACTATTATGATAGGTGATAAAAGCCCTAACGGGTCAAATAATTTTGATATTAATGATAATACTAGCCGTTTTGTTATTTTTCCTACGAGCGTGCGCAAAGTAGTACTTTTCCGCACGCATTTCGGTTCTCAAAGTTGCACTTTTCCGCACTCAGTGCGGATACAGGCCTTATCCGCACTGAGTGCCGAAAAGTAAAAATAATTGTCAAGCAACAATAAGTACACCTGTCGACTTTGACACATGATGACAAATTTTTCCTCTGTTCCTGTTCCAGCTAACATCTATACCTACAAACACCAAATTTAATTAACTTCAACACATTGTCAGATTTGTTTTCTATATATATGCATCTACAAACTTTCTCATCAAATTTATAGCATTTTCCATTTGTCGAAACAGGGCAAAAAAATGTATCCTTATCCTTACATGTTACATGCTTTTAGAAAAAGATGCGGATGCACTCAGTGCGGCACTGATGACAAATGGAAATCGCCATTAAACGCTTTAAGATGAAGAGCTCTGACGATGATTTTCTGTTATATTTTTTTTTTGTTATGTAATTTTTTGATAAATGCATAGGTTCCCTTCAAGTTAATTAAAAATAATTAAACAAATTATCGTTTTTTTTTTAAATTTTTGTTGTTACCTACCTGATATGAAGCTCGTAGGAAAAATTTTGTTCCTAACACGTGCGCAAAGTGTCTTTTCCGCACGCAAACACGTATCCGAACTCCGCTTCGCGTCGTTCGTATAACTGTGTTTGCGTGCGGAAAAGTAACACTTTGCGCACTTGTTAGGAAAATAACTATTTTCGTATGCTTGATCTTCATTGATTTTATAGGCAAGAACGTCACGATTTGATGTCCAAAAAAGACCCAACACTTTACGGACTTCATTTTCGTCGGTAAAATATCGATGATCATTACTGGTTTCATTGTTTTTTTAGAATTTCTGGCCTATTTGAAGACCATTTCCGCAAATCAAACCCGTATTCGCTTAGTAGAGATGATAATTTTGCTTTGAGGTCTATAGCTTGTTCAGTGGTGTCGACGCCAGTCATCTACATAAAAATCATTGCAAATAATAGATGCTATTTCGGGATGTTTTTGTTCGATTTCGATTGCCACCTGACGTAGACTGCGAACAGCTAAGGAGGCTGCTGAGCTTGTTCCGTAGGTTACGGTGTTTAAGCGATAATGCTTTATTTTTTCCTCAGGGTTGGAACGCCACACAATACGCTGTAGATCACGTTGATGTTCGGCTATGTTTACTTGGCGGTACATTTTGGCAATGTCCCTAGTAATAACCACATTATGCAGCCTAAACCGCAAAAGTATTGTTAAAAGATCTGGTTGTATGGTCGCTCCAACCTTGAGAATCACGTTGACAGAAACGCCTGTGGATGATTTACATGATCCGTCAAAAACGACGCGTAATTTAGTAGTTTCGCTAGCCTCATTTATCACACCATGGTGAGGAAGATAAAAAATGTTAGGTGATAAAGTGTTGATGCTATCTGTGTTTATTTCAGTCATATGACCGAGTTGTTCATATTCATGCATGAATTCTGTGTATTTGGTTTTGAATGATTCATTTTTTAGAAATTTACGTTCGATGCTATGTAAACGCTTTACTGCATTGTCTAAAGAGTTGCCTAGCTCACCAACGTTATCGCGAATTGGTAGATTAACAACAAAATGCCCAGTTTGATCACGAGTTACGGTTTTAGAAAATAATTCCTCACACTCTTGCTCTTCAACAGAAATGATTTGCGGTATTGATACTTCTTCAATTGACCAAAATTTTTCAACTGACCTTTCAAGTGATTTTTTGATTGATAAGTTACAAATTGAAATGATTTAATTCATTTGTTAATGATACATGATTTGATACGCTTTTATGTTTTGATGATAAATTGCTTTGATTTATTGATATGGGACCTGATATGATGTAACCTAATTTTGTTTGGTGTAAGATTGGCAATTCAGAGCCAAGTCTGATTTGGTCTGATCCAAGTACATCTGAAAAAATGCTTGCTCCGATTAAAATATCAATTTCACGTGATTCGTTGAACATTTTATCTGCTAGAGCGACCTCTGGTGGTATTTTTATTAAATTGCTACTAAATGACGTCAGAGGGAGATTTTCTGTTATGTTATCTGTGACAAAAAATGATAGGTGCGCGCTATAATTATTGTAGCATGATTTTATTTGTGTTAACACAGACTTGTCTATATCTATGCCTGCGCTTCCTACCCCTTTGACTGATACGTTTGTTTTTCTGCGACGTAAATTTAAAATATGCTGTAATTTTGTAGTCATGAAATTTGGAATGCTTCCATTGTCTAGTAAAGCCCTACACTGTTGCCAGTTGTCTGCTGAATCCTTGATAAGAACTACAGCTGTTGATAAAAGCACTTGTGATTCTGGAATGCATGTGTTCGATATGGTATTATATGCTTCTTCTGAAGTTGTATGATGTGTGAATGTATTGTTTTGTGTGTTATTTGTTGATTGTGATGTGTTTGTGTTTGTATTATTGTTTTCTCGATTATTTTGTTGCAAATTGTGATTGCTTTGATAGTTTGGTACGCTTTGTTCCAAATGGAGTAATGTGTTGTGATGTTGATTGCATTTTTTGCACTTTTGCGCTACGCACTGTGATGTGTCATGATTTTTTCGAAAGCAGTTGGAACATAATTTCAAATTATTGACTTCCTTTCTTCTGTCAGGAACTGATAATGACCTGAATTTGTTACAAGCAAAAATGAAATGATTTTCCTTGCAATAGGGACAACTGTAAGGATTTCCTGTAGAAACGTGACCAGAAAATGATTTTTCATTAGATTTCTTGTAAAAATGTGAATTATTTTTGCTCTGTGATTTGAAATCGTTTTGAAATTTCGATTCTTGTTTCGATTTATTTTCATTTTTATCATGAGAAATTGTTTCCAAAATCAAACAACGTTTTTCCAAGAAATCTATAAAGTCATTAAATGTGATTTTCTAATTTTTTAAAGTTTTTGAAATGAATAAAGATTCCCAATCTTTCTGAGTTGCATAATCTAATTTTTTTGTCATTAAGTAAAATAAAAGAGTATCCCACTGATTAACTGGTTCACCTAGATTTTCTAGTGATCTTAAGTGCTTCTTTAAAGAATCAGTTAAACTACGCAAAGCAATATGAATTTCCTTTCAGGTGACATTAGGCAATTCAACGAGAGAACTTACATATTTTTGTATCGGGTCTTCAAAAAAAAAAAAAACCCAAACAAAGATTGCTTTGCTTACGAAAACGTATGTCGCATTATTGTTTTTTTATTGGTCAGGACTTTTGACAAGACATTTTGACATTAAAGTTCATTGACAAAATGAAAGAAAAATATTGCTAAGACATACGTTTACAAAACCATAGCAATCTTTGATTGTTTTTTTTTTTTTGAAGACCCGATATAATTATGGATTTATTTTGGTACCGTTCTATAAGCATATTCCAAGCCGTGTGATAGTTGTTGTCAGTGATTTCAATGCATTCAATTATTTTCGCAGCATCTCCCCTAAGAGCATCTACAAGAAGTTGAAATTTCCTAACATTGTCAAGGTTAGGCACATTGTGTACTAATGATGAGTACATGTCCCTAAACTGACCCCATTTTTCGTAATCACCATAAAATTTAGGAACATTGATCACAGGATAGTTTACGTTTAAATTATTACAAGTTGAACTAACCCCTACGTTTTGAGTGCTAGCTCCCTGACTAATGGGCAAGAATAAGCTTGGATTATTTTGCCTATATGTGAAAATGAGTTTTTTTGCAAGCTGTGTATATTCATAGAAGGAATTTTCAAATTGTTCACGTTCTGTGTTTCCTGGACTAAGTTCGTTGGGGTTGAGAAGCTCTAGCTCCTCCTGAATTATATTAAATTTTTCAAGCAATGATAATGTGTCATTTAATCGTGTTTCTAACTGCATGGTTTTATTTTCATCTAAAGTTGATGAGTTTCTATCGACAAAGTGACAAAATCGAGTTAAAAGACCCTCGAGTGAGCCGCGCTTTGTGGTAAGCTGCCTTATATGAGCTTCAAGTTCAACTGCTTCTTGAACATCATCCATTTTTTGTGATTATTATTAACAAAATAATGTGTTAAAATAATTAACTATTTAAAATGATTGAATTGTTATATTTTTCCTAATAATTAGGTTATAATTTGCTGATTTGTTTTGTTATGATGTATAATTTATAACTACACAATTGCTGTGTTATGATTTTGTGCAAAAAAAAATTGTCTAAAATATGCTAAAATGATTTATTGATTTGTTGTTATATGGTTATGGTACGACTACGGTATTTGACGGCGATAAAATCAATTAGGACATAAGATGTTGAACAAGGATGGAAATATTATGGAACAGACTCACCGAATGTCCTTGATGATAATGATTTATGATAATAGACCTATCTATTTTACCAGACAAAGAGGTGATAATACGAAAACTTTATTAGATAGAAAAAGACGCAGAACGCTTATTATTTATTATTATATATATATATATATTATTTATTATATTAAATCGGACCAGGAGTGTTTTTTTAATTTAATGTTAAATTTTAATCTTAGGAACATAATTAATGTCCCAACACGTATCTGTAAAACAAGTCAAACGACATTAGATTTGATTTTTGTAAATTTGCCATTATGCTTGGAGGCCAATGTGGAAAATTTTCCTTTTTCTGACCATGACGCCGTCCTATTCAACACGGGGGTTTTAAATGAAAAGCCAAAGCCTCAAAAAATTTACGCAAGATCTTACAATCAGGACAATATTAACTCTTTTAAATCGGTTCTTAGAAATGAGGATTGGTCTCAACTATATGACAATAGCTTGGATAAAAAGTTTGAATACTTTCACTCTACTGTTCTTGGGCATTTCAATGATATCTTTCCTGCAAAACCTAAATATCAAAAGCAGAACAATAATGCTTGGGTAAACTACGACGTAAGGGCCTCCAGCAGAAACCTTAAAGAACTACACAAGCGTAGAAGGGAGCTTCCGGAACTGGGCGACCTGTACAGAGCTGAAAAACTAAAACATAAAATCCTGGTTTCAGGCGTAAAACAACAATACTATCAAAATAAAATACATAATTCTAATAATGATTCAAAAGTGCTGTGGTCTGTAGTAACGGAGGTCACTAAGGGTAAAAATCCATCATATTCAGGTCCATCGGAGCTAAAAAACTCTACAGGTACTGTCCTTGAACAACCTTTGCAGATAGCTAATCATTTTAATAATTTTTTTGTGGAGGCTCCTCAGTTGTTGGTTCGCAATCTGCCCGTGGCAGGTCCTTTGCTGGCAGATGATAATACTCTACCGACTGAAATGACCTTCACTTCCTTTAGCGAGCAGGAAATTCTTCAAATTTTAACATCAAAAATAAAAAATAAAAAATCATCAGGGCCGGATGAAATCCCAACCCATATATTTAAGCAAGTAATGACTGATTCATGTTTGCGACCATTAACATATCTTGTGAATCATTCTCTTCAAACGGGAGTTTTCCCGTGTTGTTTAAAAACTTCAAAAATAAATCCAATATTTAAGAAGGGGGACCCAAGTTTGGCGGAAAACTACCGCCCCATAGCACTTACCTCCTGCTTCTCTAAAATGTTTGAGTATGCTGTGTTAGATAGGCTTCTTGATTTTCTGACTAGAAATAGCGTGCTTTCTCCTGCACAGCATGGGTTTTTGGCGGGAAGGTCTACCACCACGGCCATTCTTTCGTTTTTATCGGAGATCGTGGAGGGGCTGGAAGCGGGAGAGTGTCCTGTTGGGATTTTCTGTGATCTCAGCAGGGCGTTCGACTGTGTAGATCATGACCTCCTGCTTCAGAGGATGAAATCTTGTGGTCTTGGGGGGGTGATGCTTGAATGGTTCAGTTCATTTTTGCGAAACCGACAACAATTTGTACAGATTCGGGATGGGTCAGGGAGGGCTCAGCGTTCAGATTTTCGAAAGGTCGAATTGGGGGTACCCCAGGGATCTATTCTCGGACCTGTGCTTTTCGTGATTTTTGTTAATCCTCTTCTACTTGACACTGTATACAGCAGCATTACTGCATTTGCGGACGATAATTCAGGTATAGTCAAACTTAACCAGGAACTTTCTATTGGGTCTGCGGCTGATAAAGCCTTACAAGAATTAGCTGGCTGGTTTAGTATTAATAAAATGGTACTAAATCTCCAGAAAACCCATCATATGGTATTTCATACAATTCAGGCAAAAGAGAATCTGCAAGTTAGGCTGGAGTATGATGGAAAGGAATTAAAACAAGAAAATTCTATCAAGTTTTTGGGTCTTGTGCTTGACGATGTCCTTTCATGGGAAGAGCATTGTACTGCACTTTGTATAAAGTTAAGTAGTTGCTGCTATGCTATTAAAAATCTCAAACAAATTTTGACAGAAAATCAGATTATAGGGGCCTACCATGCTCTTGTTCAATCACGGCTGATGTATGGCGCTCAGTTCTGGGGTACCTCGTCTCATGCCCAAAAGGTATTTTTGTATCAGAAGCGAGTAATACGTTGTCTAGCGGGATTCCCCAAACAGCGTCTTGCAGGCCATATTTTCTCAGGTATAAAATATTAACCTTACCCTCGATAGTGATTTATCAATGCTGCATATACGTGTACAAAAATCAGGATTTTATTCCTAGAAACAATCACTTTCACAGCTACAACACTAGAAATGAGAACAACTTCATGCTGGCTAAAAATAGACTTAACAAATCCAAGCTCTTTGTCACTAACTTGGGACCAAAACTTTTTAATAGGCTTCCATTTAATCTAAAAATGGCTCAAAACATAAATATTTTTAAAAAAAATCTAAAGTCGTTTTTAATGGGTAACTGCTTTTACAGTATAGACACTTTTTTGAACAGTGTTTTTTGAATATGTCTGTGAGTGTTTTATTGCTTTGTTTTTTACCTTTTACTTCTGTCTATTTTTAACCGACATTTTTAACTTATATTTTTTTATTGTATTTTTTAGTGTTTAGTATTGGCAATATTTGAGTTTTATATTGATTTTATTCTCGACGATGTCCATACACTATGTGTCATTTGGAAAAATAAAGATATTGTATTGTATTGTATTGCTTATTGCGCAAGACGAGGCAAAACGTACCAAACCATGTTAGACTTACGTATAGCAATCCCTTCTTATTATTTGCACGGGATAAAAAGGGTAGCAGGAAAACCGCGTGACATGCAACGTATTTGTCAACACAAATAATTGAAAATCGATCATTTGTCAAGCTGCGTCAAGTTATTTAACAACCATAATTCTGATCCTTGTCAGGCCACGGGCAATTCACAAGGACAAGTAGATGCCCAGCGTGCAAAACGAACACCTCTCACCTGTACTATTTAGCCAATAAAAATGCATTGCCTCGTATTGCGCGCGCATACCAGGTAAAAATAGATAGGTCTATTTTTGTTGATGAAGATGATGCACTATGCACTGTAAAGTTATGTTTATGATTGTTTTCTCACTGGTCACTACACTCACGGTTTTTTATTCAATGTTTTTTAAACGTTTACTGTTCGTTTGCCGGCGTTTTTCCTCTGAAAGACTTCATCCGGCTCGAAGGACCAAATTGTAAGTGTTGTGTGATTCAATGATGTTTTACGCGATTTTTAGTTTTAAATAAACTATTTATTTACTTTAAAATACATAGAAAAATCGATAGAATCGAGAAAAAAAGAGAGTCCTTTTTAATTCGCACGTCGCCGTGTTCTTCTGTCTTCGCCAATGATGTTCTTGTTCCTTGATTGATCGATAATAATAATTTTTTCGGAGTTGACGCGATTGCCCTTTTGAGGGCGCCACACGGCAGGCCGGTAAACTCAGTTGGTACGCTTTGTGGAGTAGTGGACTGTATTGTGATTGAATCGATTGAGGAGTTGAATGTTACGAGGGCAACACATAAAGTACTGACATTCTGTTTATGAACACTTTACACAGTGCTATGGCGCAAAATTACACAATTCATTATCCAGAACCCGGCATATTCATCGAACACATTGCATGGACACGCTAAGATTGACACAGGAAATTTCAGAATCGAAATCAAGTTTGAAAAGTCAAAAATATCTACCGAAACTTCCAACGTAGCCCTAGCAATTAAACAGGTGGCTGACCTCTGTCGAGATGCCAAAATAATTAGCAACATCAAGCTAATGTACGTCGCTAATTCATCATTTACGGGAAAAGGAAAAGCAACTTCTCTGGATGGAAAAAGAAATTGAAGCTGTGGTCACCAAGCGAGAGAAACGAGGACTTTTGGGCAAGTTTATCACTTCAATATTTGGAGTCAACGACGAAGTCTATATGAGTATAGACGAGCTTGACCAAAACCAAAGAGAGCTAATCAAAGCCTCAAATCACCAAACTAAGTTTATGTTGCATGCTCTAGCAACATTCAACGAAACGGAGACTAGAATAAACAATAGCTTAGAGAGGTTTCAACAGGATCATTAACGGGATGCAAGGTTGCTTCCAGAAAGTGGATGAAAACAAGCTGGAAATACATATTTTGAGCACATGAGACGAACTTCTAGAGTACTATAGAAAATTACTGGATGTGCATTATCATCGAGCAAACATTAACGAACTAATATATCCAGCACATGCCAAAGAAATCATTGCCCATTACCCAATTTTACGTATTGAAGTCCGTCACAGCGATGAATTTATCCACGTCTATGGATACTTTATAATGACAGAAGTCAACGATTTCGTTCTGTTAAAACCAACATTCATTCCAGTCAAGACCGAAAAGAATGCGTACTGGATTCTAGAACTTACAAGCGGACTACTAGCAGCTAATTATAATTCTCAGTTGTATTTTGACCTGACCGAAGGAGAAGTTCGAGATAGCATAAACGTCGGTCAAAAGGTTCATGTTTGTTCACCTAGGACCATACTAGAACAATGGACGGCACCCCTAATTGCCTAATCGACGAAGTTTACCAAAGAACTGAAAATACATCATGCGATTATCTGCGATGGTATCAGAGAAGAGGCCACAATAAACCAGACCGCAATTATCGAAATTTCATCAAATTGCGTCATTAAAACAAAGAAAAATATTTTGTCACCGAGAAGATCGGAATCTGTTTTAGGAGCTTTCGTCCGCCCAGTAGGACTAAGCTTGGAAACATTTCAACCTAACAAGGAAATTACCATGATTCTCTACGATGAACAAGTTATTGATGCCTCCAATCAACTGTCTCAGCTTCAGAGTGAAGAACAAGACATCGATCAACAAGTACAAGAATCAAATACGCCATCATCTAATTAATAGTAGCTCCATAGTACTACTAATACTGAGAGTGACTGCAATTCTTCTAATATGGTTGTATTTGCGAAGAAAGAAATCCAGTATGCACAATATCCACACATCAGGACAAGCCTTGGCTGACCAAACGTTAACCTTAGAGCCGTTTTGTTCAGTAGCACCAAGTCCATGCAATGAGAAGCCAAGGACCCAGAAGCCGAGTTGCCAGAATGTCTAATCACAGATTAGCCATTTTTTCCAGAACCGAGTGGCCAGAATGTCTAATTACAACTTAGCTATATTTTCTTCCAAATTTAAAACTTAATCTTGTAATAAATATATTGATTATTTTCTATAATTTACCAAGCTAGCCAAGCATTTTTATTACGAACAGTGGGTCAGTAAAACATATAAGTCAGCACTTAGTTAATTTATTAGGTAATTACCTTTGTAAATATTGTATTTATTTGTGTATAAATAGTGTTACCGTTCCGTTCCTTAAATAAATTAGTATTAAATCATCAGTCGTTTGTATTCAATCACACCTAAAAGTCAACTGCTTATACTCAGAGTGTTACTATTTACGCACCCTATCAAGTATTCGACAACAAAGAAGAAGTAGGTGCTCAGAGTGTAATCCAGTCATTCTCTGCCACCTTTTCTAGTTACAAGACTTCTCACATCAAGGGAACGATTGTACACCTAATAAGTATCTTCATTACAAGAAAATCGATGAAGACTATACTTGGACTTCCAAGAATTATCAACCCGACATCTTGGATCTGCAGGAGACTCAAGATGAGAGTTGTAAACAGAGTCTCGTACGAAACATTTCGTTTTACTATAGCCAAATAGTGCTGGCGAAGTTTCGTACTGGTTAAAATACGCCAGATATTCCAGTAAATATAACAAGAAGTTAGGAATAAGCATACGCCCAAAGTGCTATCGTTCCTGAATCCTGAAATCCTATAATAAAATAGTCCTATGTCATGTTTTGAGTCAAAAATTAACTAACTAACGTATTTTTTAATAAATTGAGTTTTTGATGAACCATATATTTTTATTTATTTTTTTTTCATTTTCCTGCTATATCAGGGGAAAATATCCTCAAGCAATTTGTTCCCACTTCGCTGCACTGAAAGACTTTCTTCATCTGCAAGCGTCGAAAAAGGTATTCTTTCCAGGCTGATTTAAAGCGACATTCCTAAATCCATACAAAAGGGACCTGTCATAGAATACTTCTATTTTATTACTCAACACACAAGAAACAAATCTCATAGCTTTAATAAATTTGAGCCATTTCAGTGGTTGATTTAGTTGTTCTAGAGAAAAAAAAGTTCAGGATCATTTCATTTCTGAGGGGGTGATAATAATTATTATTATTTGCTCCCGAGAATCCCAGGGTGGAGACAAATTGAAGTCCGGTCTAGGTTAGTGTCGGTTTAGTGCCCGCCCCGGCCTAATCCCGTACAAATTGTATCTAATATTTAGTATAATCGGCTTACGTTTATACCGGGGAAAAGGACTTAAGCCTCAAATTGGGTTTTATTTGTTATTCGACCCCTCGATGGGGGCTTTTATGTAGATTTTAGCAAACAAGGCATGAATGTTTCTATTTTTTTCAGTTGATAACTCACAATTTGTGAGATTTTTGTTGTTGGAAAAAGGTGCAATTTCTATATACTTTACATATACAGATTACATATCTATCACCAATAATAATACGACATAATGTAAATGTACCAAATAGCGGCGTCTAATCATGTGGTCCATAAATGGGTTGTATCGTGTTACAGCTGTGCATATCTGATGACTACCTATTGATTGATTAATATTATGTTGATTAACAATAATTGTAATCTTGAAATCATTATTTACAGCAAAATGTATACCAAAACACATAATATATTCATGTTTTTTTTATGTTTCAAGGAAAATTCCTGTAGTTACAACTGCAATAAAAACAATAGGCACAACTAGCTAGATTTAAAAAAAAAAAAAAGCACTAAATCAATTTTTAGTTGAGGGCAAATTGTGTAATTCAATAAACGGAAATCCCAATAATAAAAGCTTAAATATTTACTCCAGGGTCTTAAGAATTAATCCTCAAATAATAATTATTATTCCATACGCGTTAAGTCCCTCGGCAACACTTCAAAGTTTTCACGTTTGCGCCAAAATGAAATATGTCTTAATATTACACAGATATTTGACTTGAATATATGAAATTTGTTCAAGAGAGTCTTTCGCCACCCTCGAGAAATAAACTGGAAATGTCGTATGAAGTGTATGTATACTCAATGACGTGTGAATGTTTTACATATTGCAGGAAACTGAAAATATGCGAGTGGAAGCAGTAATTTTTGTCTAAAGTCAGAGACCAACATTCAATTGCCGTTCAATAAAGCGTAATTTCTCAACCTTTAATTCATTGTATAACTCCTAAAATGAGGATGATTTAGTGCGCCTTTGAGAGTCGGTTCAACCTAATATATCACACTAAAGCTGGAACAAGTAGTTTAAGCTCCAATTGGTCCAATTTTATGTATAGCTGACCCTTGACCCACGTAAATTCAATTTTCAGGAGAACTGTTTGGGGAATTTTCATCATTTATGAACTCTTCGCGATTTGTTAGGGTAGGTATACCTATACTAATATTTTCCACATGAAATTCCATAACTGAAATGCAATTACGGAATTTAAAAGAGAATTTTATTCACTCGACTAATGAAATCCTTGTTTATAGTTTTCAATATAACCAGCAATGGCAATAATACTGTGACGGCAAGAAGACCTGTGGGGATTCTTATACACCTGATAATACCTTATGGTAATTTGTAGTTAAGAATAAGCATAGGTATATCATTGTCATGGAGAATCAACAGTCTATCAATAAATAGTTATTTAAACAACAAGTTTTGAAATAGTATATTATGCAATGATCATGTAATGATAGCCATTAATACACGAGCATGTTGTAGGATACGAAACGAGCCGCAGGCGAGTTTCGTATATAACATGCGAGTGTATTAATGGCCATTACATGAGAGTTGCATACACTATTTTTTCTACTGCCATTGATAAAACTTGATATGATGATATTTAGATATGTCAACATTACGCTTAACTTTGAATAGAGATGTTATAATTGAGTAATCCATACAGTTGAAGGTTTCATTTTTTGTTGTAATTCTTCAAAATATACTATCAAAACATTTTCTGAGAAGGACGATGTGTTTTTGGTGTTTCCAATCCATAAATTGTCCATATAATTTTTCGCAAATTTTCTTGGACTTGTCCGCTAGTATATTATTACCTGCATTTGTCGCCCTTTCTGTAATTTCTGGAGGTGTTAGTGAAAATTCTTCGTTATCACTCAATATTTCCATAATAATACCTTATCCCAAACATAAGGTAACTTTTAATAACAATTAGAAGTATTTTTTTCATGAAATTATTGTTTTTCGCTAAATTACCATGGAAAAGCCATAAACAGAGTGCTGTCATCATTCAAAAAAAAAAAAAATCAAAATATCTTAACTGGTGGCGCCATCTATTGACAATGTATAATAATGACAAAAGTAAAAATTCTTCCTTATCACTCATTATTTCCATAATAATTATTCTTTGTCCCAAACTTTAGGTAACTTTTAAACAATTCGAAGTATTTTTTATAGTTATCAAAATAATTGTTTTACGCAAAATTACCGTTAAAAATGTTTAAAATCTTAACTAGTGCTGCCATCTATCAACATTGTATAATATTAAAAATGAGTATTATAATGAAAATCTGTATCGTAATGAAGTTCATTATAATACAGATTTTAATCGTTTAATAGCGTATTATGAAATGTCAGTAGAAAAACTACTTTTTTCGCACGGCGAGACAGTTTGTTGGACCGAGCCGTAGGCGAGTTCCACAAGTCGAGCAAGTGTGAAAAAAGGTTTTTAAACGAGTTTTTTACAATGCTTTTCCTACAACTGCAGAATAAAACAACTAAATATGTAATTTTCATTTGTCAGAAAACTTGAAGCGTGTGAAAAACTTTTTCGCACACTGAGGAGCGTGTGAAAAACTTTTTCGCACGCTGTGCGAAAAACTCTAATTTCAGAGGTTGCCTAGCGTGCGAAAAACTCCATTTTCAGAGGCAGTCGTAGGAAAAATAATATACATGATATACATATATATTTAGCAACATCTAAACCTTAATATTGAAGAAATATAGCTATATATATGCATGTCGTTTTAGAACGTCTTTCTTCGTTGTCCGACACCTAATTTCCATCCTCTTCTATCGTCGCATGAGAGATTTCTTTCACTCATGGACTCTTGTATGGTCTTCTGCCATTCCAGTTTTGGTCTTTCTCATTTTCTTCTACCTGTTGGTTGCCAATGCAGCATTTTTCTGGGCCACCTGTCATTTGGCATTCGTTCTACGTGTCTGTACCAGGTGAGTTGTTTCTTTTCAATGTCCTGGACTATCGTATCTTCTATACCCATTTGTTGTTTTATATTGTCGTTCCTTATTCTGTCTCTTCGTGAGATTCGCATGGATCTTCTAATAGCATCAATTTCAACTGCTTCCACTTTTCTCTTTTGTCTGTCTGTAATGCTCCAAGTCTCGGCTCCACATAGAAGGCTGCTCTTTATCATTGTCTCGTATATATTAAATTTTCTCTTCTTTGTAATTTCCTTGCTCCATAATATTCCATTTAGGCATCCTATTACTTTTTTGGCTTTAACTATTCACTTTTCTATTTCTTTCACGTCTGTTCCGGTGTTGTCGAATGTGATACCTAGATATTCATATTCTTGACATTGCAGAATTTCCTGACCATCGTCCACTTCCAAGTTTCCGTTCTGGTTGCCTACACATAGATATTTTGTTTTATCTACAAGCGTTTGGTTATGAAGTTTTTACATAACCATTTTTCTAGCATTTGAGTTATGTCATGAGACTCATAACACAACTAGTGGTGTTATAGACTAGGTTATGAATTCATAACACAACTAGTGGTGTTATGGACGAGGTTATGAATCTATAACACAACTATTTTTGGTGATTTGACAAATGTCAAAGGTAAACTTGTAAAGGTAAAATGAAGGTAGACAACTACTAATAAACGAAAATGATTGAAAAAACATTCCTATTTTTCGCTTTGTAGATAAAACGTTGTACATCACACGTGCGTTTAAACATGACTACAAAACTCGTGTGATTAAAACGACTCGGTCTACGACCTCGTCGTTCTAATCTTCCACACTCGTTACTGTAATCATGTTCATAAACGCACTTGTAATGTAAATAACTATTATTTGTATTAACTCTCAGGCCCCATTCTTGATACTCTTCTATCAGCTTTCTAATCATATATTGCATGTCTCCTTTGTCACATTCCATGTATCTTCCTCTTCCAATTTTTCAGTGCTACTGCTACGTATATTTTAAAAAGCGTAGGAGAGATACAACATCCTTGACATAGTCCTTTATTTACTATAAATGTGTCTCTTACCTATCTTAATTCTTGATTTTGAGTCTTTATATAGTTCTTTAAGTGCCGTTAATATGTAGGTGTGATTGATGTTTGTGTGTTCTAATACCTTCCATAGTCTGGATACTGGGACTGTATCGTATGCTTTTTGTAGGTCAACAAATGTGAGGTGGGTTCCCAAATATCTAGCAGATCTCTTTTCTATGACTTGTTTTACGCAAAATACGTTGTCCGTACCTGATCTTCCTGCTCTAAAGCCGCACTGTTCTTCTTCTTCGTGCTCTTTATAATCTGCTTCAATGAGATCACGCAGGATTCTACCGTATAGTCTGCTTAGTGTGCTTGTGACTGATATGCCCCGATAGTTATTGCAATCCAGCTTATTTCCTTTTTTGTGAATGGATGATATAAAAGCAGTTTTCCAGTCTTGTGGAACAGGATTTCCATTTAGGCATTTATTGATAATACATGTGAGACCTTTAAAGAGCTTCTCAGTTCCCCATTTCAGCATTTCTGAGTATATCCCTTCTGGGCCGCTAGCTTTACCTGACTTAAGATTCTTAACAGTCTTTTTTACTTTTTTATTGAATCGGCTGTTACAAGGTGGAAATTCATTATCTAGTAAAAGATTTTTTTAAAGTAAATTATTATACTTATTTATTTCCACTAATTTGTGGACCCTTGTAATGTTCTACCCATTGCTCTGGTTTAATTTAATAATCTGGATATTAGCTCTGTCTTTTCCCGGGTTTTTCACATTGGATATAAATCTCCATACTTCTGAGCATTTCCTTCTTCCTATGTAGGTGTTAATTTCTTCACATTTCTTATCCTACGACTCGTTCTTAGCTATAGTGATGCATGTTCTTAGTTTTCTTTTTGTGCCTTTATAAACTTCAAAGTCTTGTTCATTTTTTGTTGTTAGCCATTTCAGATATTTTTGCTCCTTCTGTTGGACTAATAGCTCTACCTCCTCGTTCCACCAGTATTTCTTGTTGGTATTTTTTTCCTTCGTTCCTATTGCTTCTTGGGTGGCTTCTATTAGACTCCTTATAATATTCTCATAGAGTTTATTGAAGGTACATTCTTCAGGGTTCAATAGTTTGCTATCGAGTCGCCTCTGATATAGAAATACAGTGTTGTCATCTGTAAAACCTTCTTGCTTCCTTCATGCAAAGATATAAAGAGAAGATCAAAAACTCAACTCAGAATTGATTTTAGCAATATAAGAGGAATAAGTACAAATATGAATTCAGTTCACCAACATCTTGAAGAACAAAGACCTGACATCCTTGTTCTCACTGAAACTAAAATCAGTTCTGCAACACCTATTGTGAACTATCTTTATCCCGGCTATGACCTACACCACCGATTTCGACATAATTTTGAGATCTGTGTGTACATTAAAAATGACCTTTCATGTCATCGAGAGGAGAAGCTAGAACCAGCGAACCTTGATATCATATGGCTAAAATTCACCTCAAAGTCATCGACCAAGTTTATCTGCTGCCTCTACCGACCGCTAAGTAACACCGATTACCAAAACTTTTTCGCGACATTATCCGAAAGCTGTGATAGTATACAGTCAAACTATCCACAGGCGGAAATTGTCTTTTTAGGCGATTTCAACGTCCACAATATACCCTGGCTGAAACACCACAACAAAACTGATAACGAAGGCAGAGAAGCAGAAGCTTTTGCCATAAGTTGTGGTCTAACGCAGCTTGTCGATGAACCTACCCGTATCTCATAAAGGGGCGAATTTGCAGCGCTTTTAGACTTGTTCCTAATCACCAATCCTGACTCGTACACAATTCAAGTAGATGCTCCACTTGGTTCGTCCGATCATAAACTTATAATAACAAAGTGCGAAATGCTCATCCCACCAAGCCTACAACCACTTCCTCGTAAAATGTGGCACTATAAATCGGCAAAATGGAATGACCTAAAACAGTATTACCTGAATTTTCCATGGCAAGAGGTTTGCTTTAAAACAGCTGATCCCACTATTTGCTGTAATGAAATAACACAAGTAATCTTATCTGGAATGGACGCATATATCCCACATACAACTAAACGTAGAGCTAATGAAAACCTTGGTTCAACAGCCAGTGTCAAACGGCTGTACAGAAAAAACACAGAGCATATAACCTTTGGAAACGACAACAAACCGCTCAAAACCACACAGAATTTATAGAAGCCAGAAATAGTTGCAAAATTACTATTGACTCCGCTAAAGAAACATACAATCAAAGAATAAAAAACAGGTTGCTGAATTGTCCAAGTAGTTCTAGGTCTTTTTGGTCTCTTGCAAAAGCTGTTGGATCTAACTTCACCAAGTCATCCATACCACCACTTACAGATACAAATAATCACTTAGCCACAACATCAGAGGAAAAAGCCAATATGCTTGCCCAAATGTTTTCCTCCAACTCCAACCTAACAGTGCCAAACGGAAAAACTCCACCGTTCATTGAAAGGGTTTCCCATAGTATGCCAGAGGTACCCTTTTGTCACAGAGAAATATGAAAATCCCTAAAAAAACTGGATACAAACAAAGCAATGGGTCCGGATGGCATTCCCGCAATAGTACTCAAAAATTGCGCCAACGAACTCACCCCAACTTTCGCAAAATTATTCAATTTGTCTTACAGGCAAGGAGTATATCCATTATCATGGAAGTCTGCCGCAGTACAACCCATTCCAAAGAAAGGAAAAAAGACAGATCCGTTAAACTATAGACCAATTGCTCTACTTCCGGTGATATCAAAAGTAATGGAAAGAGTTGTGAACAATCACCTAACCAAGTACTTGGAAAAGTACAAAATTATCAACGATAAGCAATACGGATTTCGAAAATATAGGTCAACTGGCGATTTACTTACATACGTCACTCACTTATGGCAAAAAGCGATTGAGTTGCGGGGTGAAACAAGAACAATTGCCTTAGATATATCTAAAGCATTCGACAAAGTTTGGCATGAAAATCTGCTCAACAAGCTCAAAGCAATGGGATTATCGCCGAAACTTTGCACTTGGTTTGAAAGTTACCTAAAGGACAGATCCATTTATGTTGCACTGGATGGCCAGAACTCCAACTCTTACCAAATAAATGCTGGTGTGCCACAGGGAGCAATCCTTTCGCCAACTCTTTTCCTGATTTACATAAATGACCTCATAGATAAAACAGTAAATCCACTTTATTGCTTTGCAGACGATGGCAATGTAGTCTCCTCACTCATACCACCCACAGGTCTTTCCGCACGTGAATTCCATCATCTTAGACTAACTCAAATATCGTAGATAAATAACGACCTGGAGATAATAGAGGACTGGGGTAACAAAAACCTTGTACAGTTCAACGCGCAGAAAACCCAACCAGCTCTGTTTTCAAAAAAGACCAGCACCGGTGAGCCAAACATCATGCTATCTGGAAGTGCTGTCACATTACAGTCAGTTGAACATCTTGGGGGTTACTGCAGAGACCAACATGTCTTGGCACAGTCACGTGGCAGATATTGCTAAAAGGGCCTCCCAAAAGCTGGGGGTGCTATTTCGTACAAGACATCTGTACACACCAAGCCAATTGCTGACACTCTACAAAGCCCAGATTCGACCAGCTATGGAGTACTGCTCACATATATGGAGTGCAGCACCCAAACATACCTTAATGCTTTTGAATACCGTGCAAAAACGAGCTATCAAGCTGATCAATGACCCCGCACTTACTCGTAACTTGGATGGTCTCGAACATCGCAGATCTGTGGGCGATTTATGTCTCTTCTACAGGTACTATCACGGAAAATGCTCTGAAGAGTTGGCACGTATGATTCCGCCGAGAGTAGCACCTACCAGGCGAACCCGTCAAACAGACGGTAACAATGACATCAAAACACAGATAGACCGAACAATAAACAAAATTTTCGTATGACAACATCTCTCTGTCTCTTTTGGGTCTTTGTGCTATCCCCACCACTGAGAATGCCAAATTTTGTCTTGAATCCCTAAATAATATATTTTTCTCCTCTAATTAACATTTTCAATTTTATTTCTGAACTGAATTTGGCAACAGCAGATTATAGCAAAACACCGCCCAGAAGCGGCTTGTTGAATGGCAGGCAGGTGTTGATTGTAGTAGTAGTATCTTTATTGCAAACAGGGATTATTCATTAGCGTTAAACAAGAAACGACTAACACGATATTGGTACTCCCAGAATAAAGGGCTCGTATCGAATATTTTCAGTTTATTTGTCAATTTGTTATTTTATTTATTCATCCAATTAAATTTCGAGATATATTCACGTGTGGGCGGGGTTTTTTACACCATTTTGAGCAATGATGTCTCCCTACCCCGACCCCGCGAGCAACTCACCTCCCCTGGCCCATGGGTGGTCTTGTCAACACAACAAATAATAGTTTATGAATGGGATGATCCGTCTATCTGTGTTTTGATGTCATTGGACGGTAACCATGAATTTACTGTCAAACTAGAGGCACCAAGAACCTCATTATATCAGAATTCATATCTCTGGAGAACAGCATCGCTGTGGAATAAACTCCCTGCGACGGTTTTCCCTGCAGGTTACAACCTGAACCGTTTCAAGACCAACATACACCGACATTTCCGCGCATTTGCCGCTTCTCGAGCGTGATAGGACATTTCCTTGCGGGTGCGCATATCCGTAAAAAAAAAAAAAAAAAAAAAAAAAAAAAAAAAAAAAAAAAAAAAAAAAAAAAAAAAAAAAACGGCTCTGTAATGAAAGAGCGCTGCACAAAAGAGCGCTGTTACAAAAGAGCGCTGTAACAAAAGAGCGCTGTAACAAAAGAGCGCTGCACAAAAGAGCGCTGTAACAAAACAGCGCTGTAACAAAAGAGCGCTGTAACAAAAGAGCACTGCACAAAAGAGCGCTGTAACAAAAGAGCGCTGCACAAAAGAGCGCTGCACAAAAGAGCGCTGTAACAAAAGAACGCTGTAACAAAAGAGCGCTGTAACAAAAGAGCGCTGCACAAAAGAGCGCTGTAACAAAATGGCGCTGTAACAAAAGAGCGCTGCACAAAAGAGCGCTGTAACAAAATAGCGCTGCACAAAAGAACGCTGTAACAAAAGAGTAACCAAAGAGTAACCCAAACTGACCCATCCTCGGAATGCGACCCAATCTCTGTTTCCGATTTTCATCAAATTATTCAAACAGAAAATGAATACAAAATAACCCAATCTAACCCAAACTAACCCTTTCTCGCAATGCGACCCAATCTCTCTAATTGCTCAAACAAAAAATGAATACAAAATAACCCAAACTAACCCGTCCTCGGAATGCGACCCAATCTCTGTTTCTCAATTTCATCAAATTTCTCAAACAAATAAGGATACAAAATAACCCAAATTGACCCGTCCTCGGAATGCAACCCAATCTCTGTTTCTGAATTTCATCATATTGTTCAAACAGAAAGTGAATACAAAATAACCCAATCTAACCCAAACTAACCCGTCCTCGAAATGCGACCCAATATCTCTGTTGCTTAATTTCGTCAAATTACTCAATCAGAAAATGAATACAAAATAACCCAATCTAACCCAAACTAACCCGTCCTCGGAATGCGACCCAATCTCTGTTTCTCAATTTCGTCAAATTTCTCAAACAAATAAGGATACAAAATAACCCAATCTAACCCAAACTGACCCGTCCTCGGAATGCAACCCAATCTCTGTTTCTGAATTTCATCATATTGTTCAAACAGAAAGTGAATACAAAATAACCCAATCTAACCCAAACTAACCCGTCCTCGAAATGCGACCCAATATCTCTGTTGCTTAATTTCGTCAAATTCCTCAATCAGAAAATGAATACAAAATAACCCAATCTAACCCAAACTAACCCGTCCTCGGAATGCGACCCAATCTCTGTTTCTCAATTTCGTCAAATTGCTCAAACAGATAAGGATACAAAATAACCCAATCTAACCCAAACTGACCCGTCCCCGGAATGCAACCCAATCTCTGTTTCTGAATTTCATCATATTGTTCAAACAGAAAGTGAATACAAAATAACCCAATCTAACCCAAACTAACCCGTCCTCGAAATGCGACCCAATATCTCTGATGCTTAATTTCGTCAAATTACTCAATCAGAAAATGAATACAAAATAACCCAATCTTACCCAAACTGACCCGTCCTCGGAATGCGACCCAATCTCTGCCCTTTTTTACTTAATTCATCTTTTTGAAATTCAGACAGCGCTGTTTTGTTACAGCGCTCTTTTGTGCAGCGCTGTTTTGTTACAGCGCCCTTTTGTTACAGTGCTCTTTTGTGCAGCGCTCTTTTGTTACAGCGCCCTTTTGTTACAGCGCTCTTTTGTGCAGCGTTCTTTTGTTACAGCGCTCTTTTGTGCAGCGCTGTTTTGTTACAGCGCTCTTTTGTTACAGCGCTGTTTTGTTACAGCGCTCTTTTGTTACAGCGCTCTTTTGTTGCAGCGCTCTTTTGTGCAGCGCCCTTTTGTGCAGCGCTCTTTTGTTACAGCGCTCTTTTGTTACAGCGCTCTTTTGTTACAGCGCTCATTTGTTACAGCGCTCTTTTGTGCAGCGCTCTTTCGTTCCAGAGCCCTGTAAAACTGTCTAAATTATAATTTGTTGTATCCACTGTGTCCGTTAAGTTGGTGTTTTGTTCCTCTGGGTTCTTGTTCGTTTTTCTAAATTGCAACTTTATTTTGGCTCTTACTAAAAAATGATCTGACCCGCCAGTTATTCCTCTTAGGACTCTTACGTCGTTTATCTTTATGTTTGTTTTTTGTTTGCTTATCACATAGTCAATAATAGTTTTCAGGTTACGGGTATTCTGTATCCATGTGTAGCGGTGAATATCTTTGTGTTTGAAAAATCCATTATTTATTTTAAGATTGTGGGTCTCACAGCGATGTATGTGCCTTTGGCCATTATCATTGATTATTTCTTCTCCAAATGGTCCTACAACTGAGCTATTGTTCTTCCTTCCCGTTCTTCCATTGGAATCCCCCAGCATTCTGATTTCTCTATTTCTTCCAATATCTACTAGGACTTCATTTCAATTTGTCAAAGAACTCCTGCTTAATGCCGACTCTTTCGTCCTCTGATGGAGCGTAGGCTGCTATAATGGTGATGTGATGTTATAGCCATGTAGTTTCAAGTTGACCGTTAGGATATTTTCGTCTACAGCTTCCCAGTTGTTAATTTTGTTTTTCCAGTCTTTCCTTATCAATATGGATACCCCTCTAGCTGCTCTCATGTCCTTTAACACTCCAGTAAAAAGGTGAATATATTCTCCAACATTTTCGGTGCCATTTCCTTTTTTCTTAGTTTCGGTTAGTGCTACTAAATCGATGTTCAATTTCTGAATTTCTGATGCAATGATATCCGTTTTCAGTTTAATATCCTGCACATTCCATGTAGCGAGATTCATAGTCCATTTTCTTTGCCGTGTTCGTCGTCTTGGTGATCCGTAGTTTTGTATTTTATTAGAGAACCAGTCTAATTCCTCAACCCTCATCCTGGAGGACCGGGTCAGTTTTTGTTTCACGGTGGGTATTTTATTTTCCCACTACCCTCTGAATTTGTTGGATTACAGACCCAGCGAGCTTCCCCTAAATCCCATAGGGACGCACCCGATGGAGGAAACTGACAAATTCCCACGCGGGAGAAATATAGCTAAACAGCTATAATTGGTGACCCTGACTGAAAAGATGAAGATACAATTCGACGATCTGAACAGGGAACAAATCCTATTACTGCTGAAGCATTTTTGAAGTTAAGGTACCCTTTATAATCTCAAGTTAAAATTGGAGGGAAGTGATTTGGATTCGGAATATTTTGTCGAAAAATTTGAAAAATTAGAATCTTTGATTGACACTGTCATACAAAAAATCGACAATAATGAAAATAAATTTCAAGACTGATAAATCTTGAGAGAACAATTCAATCCACTTACAACAATAATAATCAACAAGTATTACCTAAAAATGATCAATCCAAAGCATTTTCTCTTCCTTCATTTTGGAAAGAAGAAGAAGAACCAGAATTATGGTTTGAAAGAGTTGAGTCTATATATTTGAAATAAACAACATTTTTCAAGAAAAAATTAAATTTGGAAAAGTAATTTCCATCCTAGATTGTTCCATAATTCAAAAAAATTCGAATATTTTCAATTTTCAAGAAAAAGATGATGCTTACTCTCTGCTTAAAAAACATCTTGTTAAGAATTACAAAATCTCAGATGAAAAAAAAAATTTCAAACTTTTTGGGCAATGGGAGTTGGGCGATAGGAAACCAAGAGGAAACCAAGTCAATTATTTAATAAAATGTCCAAACTGGCTTCAGGACAAATGTCAGAGTATATATATTGTTAGCTTGGATCAATAAATTACCCCAAAATATTGCGAATGTTGTTAGAGCTTTGAAAGACCAAATGATAGAAGAAGCATTGTTGAATGTGTCAGATGAAATGTTTAAAGGCGAAAACTCTGATGTTTTTTGTAATATTAGCAAAACAAAGGTTCAAGTTAATCCCAATGCCGCATTAGAAAATAAATTTGATACATTGATTTATAAAATGGATATGTTCCTTAAATCAAACCAGATATTACCAGCTCCAAGATCTAGAAGCTTAACTCCAAAGCATAAATCTTCAGAAGACAATTTATGTTATTATCACAAAAAATTTGGAGACAGGGCAACTAAATGTTTCTATCAAGCCATGTTATTTTAAACAAAATCAATTGAACCCGGAAAACTATAATACCGCTCGTCACTGGCGACAGACGAAAACGGCGTTCAGGGAAATAGTCGTCTATTTATCTATGATCCCAATAGTAATTATAATTTTCTAATAGGTACTGGTGCTGACGTTTCCATTATTCCAAAAACCATTTCAAACCAAAAACCTCTGCCGAAACCACTATATGCAGCTAATGGTTCCATCATTACCACTTATGGCGAAGTTAAATTTAAAGTTTCTTTGGGCTTACAAAGAAGTTTTTATGGAATTTTCTGATTGCGGATTGTGAAATTTCCATGATAGGAGCTGATTTCCTAAAAAAATTTGGAATACTAGTTGACTTACAAAAAAAGAAAATTTATGATTCAGAGACAAATTTTTATAGTTTTGGTACTGTAAACAATGTTAATTTTATAACAGAAATTAAAACCGTAAACCCTTTGTCAGATTTTCATAAACTACTAAACGAATTTCCCGACATAACTAAATCATCTATTTACAGAAATTTGAAAACTGCAAATGTTCATCACCAAATCTTAACAAAAGGCCTACCTGGTGCACTCTAAAGCAAGAAGATTAAATCCCGAAAAGCTAGCAACTGCTAAGAAAGAATTCAATTTTTTGTTACAAGAAGGAATTAAACGACAGTCAATAAAAAGTCCCTGGGCCAGTCCTTTACATGGTTAAAAAATCCAATGGAGAATGGCGCTCATGTGATGACTACAGAAGACTAAATGCAATCACTATTCCTGACCGCTATACACTACCGAATATCAAAGATTTCACGTATATTCTTTATAACAATACTTTTTTTTCAAAAATTGACCTTGTTAAAGCATTCCATCAAATACCTATGGTACAGGAAGACATAGAAAAAACCGCAATTATTACTCAATAGTAGATAGTCAACAGGGGTTCTAGCACAAAAATCCGACCATAACCTCAATATTTCATTCTTGACACGTGGTGGATGCGCCGTCCTTGATACGAAGGTGGATGCGCCGCCATGGCCCCATCTTCTCGACAGATGGCGCCATGACCTGCTCCCGCGGGGTTCTGCCCCACAAACAGGGGGCCTGCGGGGCTCCGCCTCCCAAATAAGGGGCTCCCGAATTTTATTATGGGTACCAGAAAAAAGTGCACGTGAGAAATGTTCTGCCGCCGGAACCATCATGTCAAACGTCATCTGTCAAACGTCGTGACGCCATTTGTCGAAAGTGCGGTGGATTCTTGCATTTACAGGTTCCTGTAATATGGAGTATGCGTGGAAGGGATTGTTCTATGTCGTTTCGAAATCGCTACGTATAATTATGGTTCGGGTTCTGTGATGACGTCATAGCGACTTGGGTCAGTTGCTAGCTTCATGTTGTACCTGGTAGAGGGTGTGCTAGATCCAGGTGAGAACTGCCGACGGATTTATGACCTATTACGTCATTAGTTGATGTCTATCATTAAAAAATGCATCGTGAATCATCACGTCGCCGACGTTTGATGGGATAAGTTGTATTCGTTTAAAGAGTTTAGAACACCAACTCGCTCCGGTGTTAGTCCATCCCGATTTGAAAGGAACAGATACGGTGGCTTTCGTGCATTTAAATGGTTTGAGTCGGGCTTGAGCACTCAGGTGCAACAAACACTTTTCGAAAGGAATAATAAGCGTAACGCCAAACAAACACTAATCTTCTAACCTCAAAAAAAAAATTTTTGCATCCTTCTGCCCACTGTATATTATCGAATATTTTCCATCCATAAACTGCTTAATATGATCTTCTAATCATTTGGTTAGTGGTACGTCTTGGGAGAAACACTGATTTGAATTGTTAGAAACAATGATTTGAATTGTTAGGATTAACAGAGATTCAAACAAAGTTAAACTTAGATACGAGAAATTATAGTATTTTACATTATTAGCCAGGTAAAACAGTTTTTACTGGCGATTGAAGGAAATGACTAGCGAGCCGTCAGGCGAGCTTGTCACCTTCAAGAGCCAGTAAAAACTGCTACCTGGCGTATAATGTACAATAATTTATTTGTTACTCATTTGTAAAAAATATAGGAACAAATAAAAAATTGATACATTACAAAATTTTCAAAAGTTTAATTTTTTTCCTTGATTTTTTGTCATACAAGCCTTGGTAGTTGGTATACCCAAAAGAATGAGATGTTGTTAAGTCGCTATTTCTAGTTATGAACAGGTTTTCTGGAAGATTTGCATTTTGCAATTTTTTTTCCAGAAATGAATGTGCCAGAAGATATTATTAATGAAACCACAGTCGTAGCTAACATTTTATCATCAGATAAGTCTTCCAGAAGGTACCTACAAGCAATTATTATTGTGATAAAACTGATTTTTTAAAAATAAATAATTCTACTGACGTAAAAAGTTTTTACAGTTTAGCTGTCAATTTTACAAGTCAGTAGAGCCAGTGCCTTGTAAAAATCAATTTTCGTTGTTTATGTTTTGACTTGATAACTGACGTTTTACAAATGAGTGACAAATAAAATAATTAAACAGTGACCTGTTTGTATTTTACACTTTAACATAAAGCCAAAATGACAGATGTAAATGTACGTAATATGAATGTTTTAACTATACGTCTTATGTACGTTCTGAATAGGTCATATGGACGTACGGACGTAAATATGACATAAAATGGACGTTTTATGTATGTAGTCTGTTTGTTCGGTTTCATCAATCTTTTGCAGCCCCGCGGGCCCCCTGTTCGGCGGGCAGAGCCCCGCGGGAGCAGGTCATGGCACCATCTGTCGAGAAGATGGGGCCATGTCGGCGCATCCACCTTCGTATCAAGGACAGCGCATCTACCACGTGTCAAGAATGAAAGATTGAGGTTATGATCGGATTTTTGTGCTAGAACCCCTGTTGACTATTCACTCTCCATTCGGATTTTTTGAATATGTTAGAATGCCCTTTGGATTGAGGAATGCTGCACAAAGTTTTCAACGATTTATTCATCAAATTACCAGAGATTTTCCTTTTTGTTTTCCATATATCAATGACTTTCTTATTGCTTCTCAAGACAAAGAAACCCACAAAATGCATTTAAGACAAATTTTTGAAAGTTTACAAAATTATGGTGTCGTTATTAACCCAGAACAATGTGAATTTAATAAGTCATCTATTGAATTTTTGAGTTATATTATATCGAAAGAAGGCATATTAAACCTTCAATGAGAAAGGTAGAAGCAATAATGAATTTCTCAAGACCAAAAACTTTAATTGAAATTCAACGCTTCTTAGGAATGGTCGATTATTATCGTTCTTCGATTCCAAATGCTGCACAATATCAAGCTCTATTAAATGTATTTTTGTCATACGCTCCCAAAAACAGCTATTTTACGGACTCATTCAAGTCCGTAAAATGCTTCTTTTTAGGCCTAGTCCCTAAAAGTCGTCATGGCAACCTTTACGGACTATTCCAAAATTCCATAGAATGTCTAAATTCAAAAAAAAAAAACAGCTTCCATTATTTGTATTACTTATTTATATAGTAACAACATCAAAAGCTAACAACTAAAGTAGGTAATCTAATAATTATTTGACTGATAAGTTATTTGGAAAAATGAAAATGGAATGAACAATTTTGTGCATTTTGAAAACTGGTATCTGTGAACGAAATTACTTCTTTCCCATTGTCAGGTAAATCTATTTTCTGAGGTGGAGCAAATGCGAACGATGTGGATGTACATGGTGAAACATCCGTGGAAGTGGTCACGATTTTTTTTTCTCCCATAAGCAGTTTGCAAACTTTCTTCTTTTTCTCAATAGATTCTTCTATATAACCTTCCGCCACTGTGGACGACCTAAATAATTATTGTTGTTTAAAACAAGTTCGAAAAATATTAATATTTTTACCTCCAACCTCCCAGGCGTTTGAACGCTGTAAAATCCACACCTGCATCTGCGACAAGAGTAGTAGCGCTACGTCGGAAACAATGACCTGTATATTCGTTCGGGTTTGGTAAATTTAAAAATGTTGCTACAATTGAAGGCATCTTTCCGAATGAATGAATGCCGACCCGTTGCATGGTGCATTTTCCTTTACGATAGGAGATGAAGACATAATCATGAGGTACATTTTTTGGCCGAAGACAAGCATATTTTCTATACAACTCAACTGAATTGGCACTGTTCCCTTCGCCCACCACCGGAAACACTCTTTTGATATTAGTCTTCGTATCTGCAAGAGTGACTAGAAGGCAGTTGTTGTCTTTTTCTGTGATGTCTTGCACTTGTAGAGAGTGCAATTCCTCTCTTCTACATGCTCCACAAAGACCAATGACAAGAGCAACCTTAAGATGAAATGAGATACAATAAAAAACCACCTACCTATTTAAAAATCATCTCCGCCAACTAACCTTAGTAAGTAAATAAGTTTCATCACTAGCCGTAGCCAGAAATTGATCGATCTCTTCTCTGGACAAAACCTTAGACTTCTTAGGCTCGTAACCAACCGAATTCCTCTTCAAAAAAGCAATTACTCTTGGAAATTGGTCAATGTGGATATTTTCTTTAACACTTAACACTGCTTTCAGCATGGAATATTTCGACCAAACTGTCGACGGTTTGAACGTTTGCGACTGTAATTTAAGAGAGAATTTTAATGGAAAAGCCTTGAAATACGCGTAAGTAGCTATTCAGTTTTTGAAATGTTTACTTACTTTTTCGTGTAAATAATTCAGCAACACATCTTCATTTAATTAATTAATCCATTCAATAAAAGCATCATATTCCTTATGGTAAATGGCACGAGACTTCCTAGGTAGTAAATCCAATACGATTTCTAAGCCTTATCAGCAATATATTCCGGATTTTGGAACATTTTATGTGAGTTTTCACAAACAATTCTGATGACCTCTAACAAATTTCAACGATTTCAACAAATGATAAAATCACAGAACTTCAGCCAACTTTTTCAAACTTACCATAGAAACTGACAATCATGTTCTGCAACGTTCACACTTCGCGAATGTTTTGCGCTGTTTATTGAACTTTCTGGATGCACCTTTATGATTTCAAAAATTAAGGAAAATCTGCAAATTTTAGCGTTCTGAAGAATTCTAAAAAGCGTATGACAAAAAATAGTGTTTGTCACACGTACCTAAACGAAGTTTTTCAGGACTCATCTGCTATTCCGGACTCGGCTAACGCCTCGTCCGGAAACAGCAATGATTCGTCCTGAAAAACTTCATTTTAGGTACTTGTGACAAAAATAACTATTTTAAAAGGAAATCCGAAAAAGAATCAAGAACTTATTTGGAACAATAATCAAATTCATGCTTTCGAAAAAATCAAAGAAACTATAGCTATAATCATGGGCGAAGTTAGGGCATCAGATCTGGGGGGGCTACAGCCCATAGGGAGAGAGGGAGGCCCGCCGCACGTGCCGCTGAAGTCAAGAAAATTTTTGGGGTGCCACGCCCAAAAACGTTCATTTCGACCCACAAAATGAACGATTTTGGGCGTTCTGAGCCTTCAAAAAATAAACAAATTATTTTTTATTTCTGAAAGTACAAATAATATAATAATAAAAAATTGAAAAATGTGCCATATGGTATTCTGCAAAACAACATCAGAATTGGCTCAAATTAGGCATTAACATTGAGACTGAACCGAAAATGTTTAAATGCACATACCTAGATTAGTTAAAGTATGATAATTGAAAAAAAAAAAAAATAGAAAATAGGTGTTAGTATGTTTGGTTTTTTGTAATTTCTATTTTCTAATGTGTGTGTGTGATGAAGTGAGAATTATTTTTGGGGGGGCTAAATCGGTTTTTGGGGGGGCTTTGACCCCCCAAGTCCCCCCCTAACTTCGCCCATGGCTATAATGCAACTTTATTGACTTTTCCAGCCCCTGAACTTCCAATTTGTTTAATGGTTGATGCATCAGATTCATGCATAGGTGGAGTAGTGCAACAATTACAAAACAAAGAATGGAAACCATTAGGATTTTCCTCTACAAAATTGAATAATACTCAACGAAAATACAGTGCTCACGATAGAGAAATGCTAGCCATTTATGAATCAATAAAGCATTTTCGCTATTTGCTGGAAGGACGAGATTTCATAACGTATACTGATCATAAGACAAGACTTGAACAAGTTCGTATGGATATTGTGGGGCCCCTTCCACCTTCGGATGGTTATATATAGGAACTTACTTACTTGCATAGACAGATATACAAGATGGCCAGAAGTTTTTCCAATTAAGAATATAACGGCCCTTACATTTGCACTAACGTTTCTAACTGGATAGATTGCCAGCTTTGGAGTTGGAATAACAACTGATCAGGGTGGACAGTTCGAATCGTCTTTATACAGAGAATTTACAAAGCTTCTTGGGATTCACCCTAGCCGTACTACAGCATATCATCCCTGTGCTAATGGTATCATAGAAAGGTTCCATCGATCACTTAAGCAGTCAATAAAATGTTACGAAAATCCCAAATGGACAGAAATTTTACCATGGGTTATGTTGGGATTAAGGACAACTGTAAAGGAAGACCTTGATGGCTCTTGTGCAGAACTTGTTTATGGCACAAGCCTTCGTCTTCCAGGTGAGATGTTCCTTCAAAAGCCTACAGCGCTGAGTCCCCAACGCATGTTAAAAGAGTTACAACAAGCTATGGAAAAAATGAAATCTAAAAGTGCTTCAGATCATAGCAAGAAAAACGTTTTTGTCTACAAAGATTTAGAAGATTCTTCACGTGTATTTACCAGAATAGACAGAATCAAGAAATCTTTGAAATACCCTTACAGTGGTCCATACAAAGTTCTTGAAAGATCTAGAAAATACTTTACTCTTCTTATTAATGGAAAACGAAAAACTATCTCAAATGATAGACTTAAACCAGCATTTTTTGAACAAACAATAATAAATGATGAAGTAGACAACAACCACCAGAACAAGATTCAGAAGAGAGTCAGATTTAATTTGAAATGCAACAACAAACAAATACATCTTGGTTATCATGGATTACTTTAGTAAATGGCCAGAAGTTTTCGCTATTCTCAATCAAGAAGCCATCACGATTTTGGACAAAGTTTTCAGTCGTCATGGTGTGCCACTATAGAGTTGTATTCAGATCCAGGGACGAAACTTCGAATCTGCCATCTTTAAGAAGATTTGTGCGATCATGGGCATTCATAAGACGAGGACAACACCTTTACATCCACAGTTTGATGGCATGGTAGAACGATTCAATAAGACTATAGAGGAACACCTGACAAAAGTGGTCGCAAAGAACCAGCGAGATTGTGACAAACACTTGCCTTTATTTTTAATGGCTTACAGAGCAGCTGTTCACGAGTCAGGTAAAAGTCCAGCTAGAATCGTTTTTGGAAGGGAACTCAGGTTACCTTGCTATCTGATGTTTGAATACCTGAAGAAGAACGAAAAGAAATTCGAGATTATACCGACAAAATAAGGGCACGACTTCTGGGGATACATAATTTTGCTCGGTAGCATATGCAGCTAGCCAGTGACCGAATGAAGACCAGATACGACTTGAAAGCCAATTCAACCGGATTTCAAGAAGGTTATTTGGTGTGGCTGTATAATCCAACAAGAAAGAAAGGAGTGCTGCCGAAATTGTCTTCAGCATGGAAGGACCCTACAGAATAATCAAGAGGATTAATGATTTGGTTTATCGAGTTCAGTGCAACACCAGGAGTAAGATGAAAGTTGTACATCTGGACAGATTGACGAAATATCATGGGCGTGAAGCTGATCGGGACGATCAAGCTTAAGAGCAGTCTTACGGTACGCTTTCGCCAACGTATACAGAATCCATGCCTAAATTTCCAGAAAAGACTGCTTTGTTCAAGAAAGGGGATTATCGCGTTTATTCTGGATTTCACAAGAATGGATTACAGATATATAAAGGACGGTATTAGTTAGTAGTTTCTAGTTTTTAAGATTGACTGTGATATGATTTGGATAGTTATTATTGTTGAGAGTTGTAAAGAGTTTAGTTGTTTGAGTTAATTACTGAAGTAATTAGTGTCAGAGCGTATACATTATTGTTGTGTTAATTGGACTTTGATTTTGGAATAAACGAACCCAAGATTTCTGTCACGCACCCCAGAGCCGTGACAATACCTACCATAATACAATAGGTAAGGAGTCAAATTATAACCGAACACGCTGTACATCACATAGATCACAGGCAAGCCAAAACTGGAAATTTTCAAATATGTATTTATCAAGTACATACGTACCTACGAATTTAATTAAATTATATCTGTTTGCTCACAATGTCGCTCAAAGCGATTATTACTAGGGTATTAATTTCCACTTAAAATTCGCAAATATGACCGCCAACAACATTTAAAATTTATTTCCAATGGTTTTTGAACTACATGAAAAAATATAATAATAATTGTTTGAAATGCATTATTGACGAAATCAAATTTTCAGCTTTTTCTGGACGAGGATGTTAAAAAATCATTATCGCAATAAATGCACAACTCATCGACGTTTCCCCCATTTAAAATTTCCCTGAGCTTTCAAAAACTGTCTCTTTGAAAGTTTGCATATACAGCATCAATTTTGTAGAGGAGACTGTTCGATTCATATTTTATTGAAAAACTTTTTTGTCTTTTGTCCCGGTTATGTCCAGACTTTTCAAGACAGGAAACGACGTTGTCTGCGTTTTATTACCCACATGTGAATATTGTCGGATGATAAGACGAGTTTTATGAACGTCTAGCTATGCTGATACATCAAATACTTCTTTGGAACTTAGTAATTAGATTACTTTGCTCTATTTTAATAAAAGCCATGGTAACATGTAATGTGTGATTAGTAAAATATAAAAAACTAGAACCATAAATTACCATCAACAAAACAATCCATGGCACAATATCCAATCTTTTTTCTTTTGGCCAACACCACAACTGCCAATACAATAAACTACATAAAAATTATTATAAATTATAAGGTGGAACATTTGTTAGAGTATTACGATACTTAGGTGTAAAATATGGGACTATGGGGACATTTGGAACTACGTGATAAATGGACTGAACGTGTGTAAAGCTCTAGTGCTTTGCGAATAGAAATTATTGGTTTTGATAAGGAGTGTGAGAGAGAGCTAGAGCTTTTTGTCCTATTTGCCTTTTTGCTAGGATAAAAGTTGGGAAAATTTAATGGTTCACGTGTAGAAAATTTTAAATGTCTCACGTTAGTCACGTTAGAATCATATTTTCGTCTTTAATGTCGTCTTGTAAAGTTGGAGTTTTAAGAACCAAATTAGAATTTATGATTTTGAGAGAAGTTTAATAAAAAAGATTATTAACTTATAGGTAGGTAACTTAAGGGATGTTATATAATAAACGCAATAAAAGATTCCTGTGAGAACAGTTGTCCCGTAAAACAAGATGCCAGAAAACTGTTCAACAAGGCAAAAACTAACGGTAACTGGGCAGACCACAAAACAGCCCTAGACAAGTACAGCCGTGAATTGATAAACTCAATAAGGAAATCATGCAGACAATGCTGCGAGGGGATAGACGAATTAACCCCAGCTCAACGTCTCCAAAAAGTCCTTTCAAAAAACCACTCTAACGTAATTGGTCTGCTAAAAAGCCAAACGGAGAACACTGTACCGACCATATAGAAAGTCTAGAGGTACTGCTACAAACTCACTTTCCAGGGTCAGTAATCGTAGAAGCCCTGAACCAGGGGTCGTATTTTCGAATTCATTCGAGTACACTTCGTACACGAAATTTTACTGACAGCAAAGTAAATTAAATGGGGAGCATTCGAAATCGTATCAAATTTCGTATGCGAGAATATTCGAAAATACGACCCAGAGGCCACTCCGCCTGTCGAAGGGTCTCAAAGCTCTTACGGGAGAAGCAAAAGACTGGCAGGAAAAATCTTCACAATCAACAGAATAAAATGGGCGACTGATGGCTTCAGACCCTACAAATCTCCAGGCAAAGACGGGATCTTTCCCGCACAACTGCTACACTACAAACACTTTTCAAAGCAAGCCTTGTCCTAGGAGACATACCGCTATCTAGGAGGGAAGCTAATGTTATACTATTCACTACGACCTAAAGACGAAGCAAAATCATACCGTCCCACTAGCCTAACCTCTTTTCTCCTCAAAACAGTGGAGAAAGCAATTGACCATTACATCAGAAGCAAAACTCTATTGAGAAGACCGCTCTACTCAAAGCAATTTGCCAGGCAAATCCACAACAAGTTGAAAGGAAAATCGAGGGCAAAGAGATCACTCTCACAGCATCCATTGACATAGAGGGTGCCTTCGACAACACCTCACATCAATCAATCGCTAGAGCCTTACAAGAATGGAATGTCTCAATTGTAAAATGAATAGATTCGATGCTAAAACACCGTTACGTTACGGCGGAAGTAAACGGTGCATCAGCTACCGCTACCACGGTCAAGGGGGTATTCTCTCTCCACTACTAGAGACGCTGCTTAACATGCCTCCACTTCACCTATGTGTGAAAAAAGAGGCAATAATCAGCGCTCACAGGCTATTCCAAACAGACAAGTTCAAGCCTGGTGATCTGACGGGACATCTGCGCATCTTTGAAATAATAAAACTGGAGAATGCCCGCAAACCAAGCGACCACATGATGGTAAGATTGGACTTAGAGATCCCATTACCACAAGCAGACAATGCATCTCTGTGGTACACAGATGGATCCAAACTAATGGAAGGAGCTGGACTGGGCTTTTCCTGCCCTAACTTTAAGCTGTCCAACGTATTGGGCAAACATCTCACAATATTGATTCTATGTCGGGTCTCCGTAGCGAGTAGTCGATTCAAAGCGTGTGCTGAAAATTTTAGTAGACAAATATTTTGGGCAAAAGAAACACAAAAATATGTGAAAAGGAGGAAACTAGTTTTAAGGAGGGGTTTGATAAACAAGAAAAACAAATAGTGAGACTGGAGAAGGAAGTAAGTAGCCTTAAGTCTGATATAGAACAATTGAAAATGAATAATGATAAGCTGGAACAATACAGCAGAAAAAATGATATAAGAATTTTTGGATTGAAGGAAAATCATAACGAAAATATAGAAGAAGAAACATATTCCTTTTTCACAAAAAAGTTAGGGGCACACATTAAAATGGAAGACATTGGGAAGGTTTAAAGAATTGGGAAAAAGCTGGAGAACCGTGACAGACCAATTATAGTGAAATTTATGAAGGAAAGTTCCAAAAAAAAAATTTTTACAAGGAAAAGCAACTAAAAGGCACTGGTATAACAATGAGAGAAAATTTAACTAAGGCAAGATTGGATTTAATAATGCCAATAAAGACTTGAATAGTTTGAAACCGAAAACATCTGGACACAGGGCGGAAGGGTGCTCGTTTTTGCTCGTAACAAGAAAAATGTTATCAACAGTATCGATTACATTAATGAACTTATTTAATATTACTATTGTCTTCTTTTCCTTTTTTGCGCCACTCACATTCACTACCCCTTTTGATTGTAATTAATAAGGTAAATACTTAATTTGGTAAAATGTTTCTGTAACATCGAGAGGTTGTTTCTGTCTTTCTATTTTTTTTTTCAAATTCCATATTCGGGTTTCAACTCAAGAAATAATATCTAATTTTTGCTGGCATTAGTTCAAATTTCTTTAAAATTTAAAATCATATTTGCTTAAAGTATAATTAATCAACTAATAAATTCAAAAAAAAAGCAGCTACGCTTTTTTTCCTACTCTCAAATAGGTATGGTCTGGGAAAATTGTCGAAAAATACATGCATTGCAAAAAAAAAATCCCTACCCAAATGAACTTCTCAGGGATGATAGGGGGCGGGTGGGTGGATCATAAAACCGAAGATATCACACATGTACAGGGTGTGCCAATTTGGACACTTCCTTATGGAAACACCCTTTATTTTTAGAGATAGAAAAAAATTAACCCCCCACTCTGAGGCTCAAATTTCATGAAATTTTGATTGGTGCAAACCGCTTTTTGATATCTTCAACCGTTTAGCCGCTAGAGGGCGATTCTCGATTTTGAGCAATATTGTGAATCCTTCATAACTTTTTTGTTTATGAAAATAATTGATTTCCGTTAAAACTTTCTAGAAGCACTTTGTTAAGCAGAATTCAGTGATGTTCTTAGTTTTTTTCTATTTGGCGCCGATTTTGAGATATTGACCAAAGTCTATATTAATAGCTCATTGCAAAGCTATGATTTTTCTGATTTTAATGATATAAAGATCGATAGGTTTATCTCTAACCGTTTTCGAGAAAAAAAAATATTTTGGTTTTTGTCATAAGAAACAATGTATTAGAAAGAGACCTTTTTCATTTTCCTTACAGATATAAAGTCCTTTTCAGTGGGTAGGGCGTTTGGTACACTTTGACATGTTTATTTAGACATGTCCATGCCCATGCCCAGCCCTCCCATCCGAAATTGATTGGTATAGTGAAATTATTTAAACAGTGTATGCACGTGATCAATGACGTCGAAATTATTGCCATTAGCAGTTTGTAAGAAATTAAAATTCGTTTCAAGCTGAGAGCTCATTCTCCTTTTTATTTAACCTTAGTTAAAAAAAGGTTCACTGTTGGCATTTATCCGAATCGGCCGATAAAATGACATTTAGATTGGCACTCATGGGTTATGTTGCCAAATATTGCTGCAAATCTGTGGTTACTGATTTTATTAATTTAAAATTATTTCCATTTGTGTATCTATAAAATGCCAAAGTCATTGAATAGTCAGAGTCAGAAACTCGTTGCGTCTCTAATTAGTTTCTTTGAACAGGAATGAGATAATGGGGGCCCCTTTTTGCCATTAAATAGCGTTAGAGAGGTGGAGTATATTGATACTATCAAATATAAATCTTCTGGGGCTTTAATTGGGAATATTTTTCCAGCGTGTTGCAGCTGCACTGAATATTGTTATAACCACTATGAGTAAAATCCAATGTAAAATCTCTCAAAAAGTTAGGGATAATTTAGCGTTAAATTCACCAAAGAAAAAACGTTCACATAAGAAGCGGGTTACGAATCAAGATCGCCTTGATGTTAGCTCTATTCGCAATCAAATTTACGACGAAAAGTGAGTAGTTTTTTTAGATTGTGTTCATAATTTACTATCTATACATATAAAAATCGATGTTTGTTTGCTTTAGTGATAATAAATTTTACTAGACATGGTATGTCAAAGTAAAACGAAAGTTAATAGCGGCAACATTGCGACGTGCTTATGTCATTAATTTTGATCACGTGCATACACTGTTTAATTAATTTCACTATACCTGTTCGACGGACCAAGCTGAGGCGAAATCGCCTAATGTAACCGGTGTCGGCTAGAATAGCTAATTATATAAAGAGTGTGTAAATTGAAGCTTTTTTCACACAATCACATGAGTGAGAAAAGGGACTTTACACACGTACAAAATTTTCTCTACTACTGACAATATTAAGCCATACATTTTAAAAAAATATATCACAACTCTACGCCCTAGTGTCTAAAAGTAACTCACTCCACAACCTAGGATGTAAAATAAAAATTACATTTTTAATGCAAACAAAGGGCAACAAAGAGTTTTATAAATCTAAGTTTATACCTACTTGTGGGTATTTCTGCATTTTTGTAAAGAAACTAATACAATAACAATTTATTAAACTTTTTCAACGATTTTTTATGCACTAGTCTGAAAAGTGAATTACTTCCGCACAGTAGTAGAAAAAAAAATCCTTTTTAGCTCAAAATCCACGTTCTTGGACGTGGCAACCGAAAAAATAAAAAATTCCTCCGGCTGCGCCTGCGGCGGGCATGTGGAGGTGCGGGGGGTATCAGATTTTCAATCTTTGCCCGGGGCGGCCAAAAGGCTAGCGACTGCCCTGACGGCCCTTATGACTACAGACGGCCCTTAATCAAAAAATTCTTTAAATAAATATTGTAGATCAAAATAAATAATGTTGCACATCCAAGGTCCTGGATGTTTTGGACGAGATAAAAGGTGTTGATGACGTGCATATTGGGAAATGGACTAAGAAATAAAAGAACTTTGTTAATTATCGATATTCAATATATTTATTATATCGAACACAGCGTGGAAAGCAGAGCGTGTGAACTCATAGAAATAACTATACGAACTGACTCAACATCAAGACAAAGAATTACAAACCTTTTCTTAAGTAAACGATTCCTCATCTGTTTACCTTACATATAAAAACTATTATAAACACATTCAGTCATCCATAGCTGCGATATAAATTAGCAAAGTATAGGCTAATAATCAAAGTTTACTTTATTAATTTTTGTTTCACTGATATGAATATCAGTTTATCCAACACGCCACCTCGAAAATTTGATCAATTATACTAAAAGTGTAATACAGTCGAAGAATACAACTTAAACCTAGTATAACATAAATAGGCCCGCTTTCCTTATCTGTGTCTTTTCTGGGGAAAATTACAATAACGGTCCAGCATTTGCTGCTCGGGATTAGGGAAAACCCAGAAAAACCTAATCAAACCATTTAACTTATTTACTAAGCCTAATTCCATTCTAATTTCTCAAATTTCACTTGCATCAATGGTTTGGTAAACATGTCTGCTAGTGGTTTATCTGTGGACAAATTAATATTTTATATTAATTACGATCAATTCTCTATCTGTTCATTGAAAAATGATACTTTGTGCTTTTTTTCATATGATTTGATCTTTTGTGATTTGTTGGATTATTTGTAATACTTATTGAGGTCCATTGTTGTCCTCCTAGGTCATAATTGACTCTGATATTAATGTTTATGCATATTTTCTGCTAATGATTTTAACCAAAGAGCTTCTGTGACAGCTTTAAAAGGAAAACCATATAGTCGGCTTCAGTAGATGATGCCGCTACTGACAACTGCCTTTTTGTATTCCAACATATCACACAAATTTCAAACAGTTTGAATAAAAATCCTGTTGTGCCTTTTATATTGTTTATATCATGCATCTCCACCTTCTTAGTCAGGATTAATAGAATCACTCAAGAAATTAATATATTCACAACTAAAATATTGTCAACTTCACATTGATTTTACCCTTAAGATATCTAAGGACCCTTTTCAAATATTGCCAAAACTCTTTATTATTCTTGTTTTAATACCTGCTCAGAATATTAACAGTGTACGTAAATCAGGCTTGATATACATAACATAATATACATTAAACAGACGATTAGATTCCGGCAAGGGCTATCATGTTTTTCTTCTGAATTTAAACCAATCAAATTCAGTTTACTAGGAAGTGGAGTGCTGACACAGCTGATGGCACAACAGTCATTCATATTAAATTTATGTAAAATAGTTTTCATGTACATTTGAACTGTACCTATATGAAAATTGATCAAGAGTTATTTTATTTTTGATTACCTTTTAATTTTATTTCAAATAAAACATAGAACAGTTATTTGCCAACTACCTTTTGAAACTATTCAATGTATTATTATCTGCAGTGGCAAATACCATCTACAGAACTACATAAATAATTTTACATATTGCACCTTTGTCTAAGATATAAATACAGGGGTTAACTGATGAATTTTCAAACCCATTTTCTTTATGAACTTTTACTATTATTGCAAACTAACATCTAGTGGTTTGTTTTAGTTCATAGATACAAAGCCTTGCAAACTTGGTTAGGGGGTTTACTTGTCACACCTTGAGCCAGCCACCCTTCAGCCTTCAGGAACCTTCATAAAAATGGCTTCCTTCAATGTCCCATCCGGGAAAGCTGTTTTTACATCCATATGATGTATTAAAAGGGTAAACTGATTAAAAGGTTATTATTAACCAGAAACCTACGATTCTCGCCACCTGTGCAAAGGTTTCATTATAATCTACCAAGTAATGTTGACTAAAACCACGAGCAACTAAGTAAGCTTTGTATCTAAATGGTTTTCCAATTTCATCATTTTCAATGGAAAATATCCATTTACAATCCACTATATTTTTATATTCGGGTCTTGATACTAACGACCACGTTTTATTTACCAATAATGAGTGAATCAATATCATTTGGCAGATCTGTTTTAATCACAGATTTACTATACTCATTATTTAGTTTAATGAGTTTATTAGGGTTAACATTTAGGTACCTACTTTCCTGGATTGTTACTCATCTGATTTAGCTATATCAGATTTATTAACCAAACCACCGATCTTGACAAACTGCCACTTTCAGGGGAAAGGTTTTATTAGACTATCCAAGATGCTGTCGAACTCAAATTAAAATGTCCGCCAAGAGGCACACAAACCCTTTGTTTGCTTGTCAAAGTCACGTGTTTTGGATAGGCTAATTACCAAAGTGTTACATTCATTTTTGACACTTTTTCAGTTCAGTTTATTAATAACTACTGATCTTGACAAACAATCAGAGGAAACAGCTTTATCATCAAAGTGTTTTACATTCACTTTTTCATAATCACTATTAACTACTAATATTGACTTACTCGAAACCCTGATTGAAAATCACTGAATAGTTTATTTCTATCTACCTATAAACTCAACAAGTTGCATTATACACCATTTTCTCCAAAATTTTGTCAATAGTGCAAAACAAATTTATTGAATGCAATTCACTGGAGGATTTTAATTTAATTACTTTGGGAATCGTGATTATAGTGGAAACTGAATGAATATCATTTGGCAGATCTGTTTTAACCACAGATTTACTATAATCATTCATTATATAGTTTAATAAGTTTGTGGGTTAACAGTTAGCTACTTTCTTTGATTGGTTGGTCATCTGATTTTGCTTTATCAGATTTATTAACCAGCAATCTTGGCAAACTGTCAAAGGAATCAGTTTCATCACCAAAGTGTTATGCATTCACTTGTTCAAACTTATCATTAACTAACCACTGATATTGACAAAGAGTCAGACAAATTGGCTCTATGACCAGAAAAGTTAAACATTTACTTTTCAAGCTTATTAGTAACTACTGATCTCGACAAACAGTCAGAGAAATCAGCTTTTACAATTAAAGTGTTCTATATTCACTTTTTCAAGCTTGTTAGTGATTACTGATCCTGACAAATAGTTAGAGGAATCAGCTTTATGACCATAAGTATTCTGCATTTACTTTTTCAAGTTTATGATTAACTACTGTTCTTGACAAATAGTCAGAGGAATCAGCTTTATGACCATAACTGTTCTGCATTTACTTTTTCAAGCTTATGATTAACTACTGTTCTTGACAAATAGTCAGTGTTTTGCGGGTAGCTAATACGTAATGTCTTAGCTGGTAGTGGACTGTATTTACTTTGCGGCGCAACCTCTAAATAATGATAAAAAGGACTTACCCAATGATTCCATAAGTGCACTCCTGCAGGGACCCTGCTTTACACACGCGCTGCGGATTATGGTGTTCCCAATTACGCGTTATGTAACTTTGTAGAAGGTTGATACGAGAGGACTTCACAATGAAGTTTTGAGATTAGAAATATTGCGACCGGGTTAAGCCGTACGACGACGCGCCCGTGTCGTCTCATCGAGTTTCTTAGTAAGTCTGTCCAATTACTCGCTTCTGGTACGTCCACTATCAAAATCTAGAGGTACGACTTTTTTTGCGCGAAACAAAACAAAAAAATGCGAGCAAACAGGAATTTTGCACCTTTGCCAAATTGTATAAAATTTATTTTGAATAAAGACGAAACATTACCGCCCACCAAAAACATGCAAGTGTTTTTTTTCTTGTTTCTTTTTTCAAGCCAATTTGGCACTATAGAGTCCCAAGAACAAAAACAAAAAAAATAAAAAATTCTTTTGTTAAATTAAAATTAAAATAAAATTAACTAGAGGTATTTAGCTATATACAATATCATCTAAGTTACCTATTGGGATGGCAACATAGACACTTTATTAACCGGCCGTTTAAGAACTCCATGGGTTGTCTTAAGGGTTACAACCCGGATAATACCGTCAGGACCAGGATGAGTTTCAGTTATGCGTCCAAGTCGCCATTTGAGGGGTGGAGTGAGTTCATCTCTTAGGACTACTAAAGTTCCAACCTTAATTGGGCTTGGATTAGTATGAAACCATTTGTTGCGCTGTTGCAGAGTATGTAAGTACTCGCGGTGCCAACGTTTCCAGAATTGTTGGTGAAAATGTTGAAGTAGTTGCCATCTACTCAAACGATTTAAGCTTATGGCGGACAAATCGGGATCAGGGATAGTAGATAATGGAGCCAGAGTTAAAAAATGACCCGGGGTCAAACTCGAGAGGTCATTGGGATCCGTACTTAACGCAGAAAGCGGACGGGAATTCAAGACCGCTTCGACTTGGGTGAGCACTGTGTACAGTTCCTCGTACGAGAGGATTTGGTCACCGATAAGACGGACCAGATGAAATTTGACACTTTTGATACCAGCTTCCCATAATCCTCCAAAGTGAGGTCCAGCAGGGGGGTTAAATCGCCAATCAATGTTTTCTTCATGGGCAGCTTCGGCAAACACTTCATGGAGGTATTTAGCGGCGCCAACAAAGTTGGTGCCACAGTCACTATGAATCACCGAAACTCTACCACGTCGACTTAGAAATCGTCTCAAGGCAGCAAGAAAAGCAGAGGTGGTCAGATCTGAGGCAAGTTCGAGATGAAGTGCCTTTGTCGCGCAGCATACGAACAGACATAAATAGGCCTTTTGAGATTTGGCACCTCGAGCTCGAGTGAGGGTAATAAAAAAGGGACCGCCAAAGTCGACAGCGGAACATTGAAAGGGTTTTATCTGAGTGACCCTAAAGGAGGGTAAATCACCCATTTTGGGTTGCATGATTGGAGGGTTTACTCGGAAACATTTTAAGCAATCAGAAGTTACTCGAGTGATTGCTCGTTTCGCAGATAGAATCCAAAAATGTTGTAAAATTAAGTAGTTCAACGTTTGTTTTCCACAATGGAGAAATTTTTCATGAAAGTCCTGAATTATAAGATCGGTCAATCTGTGTTGAGCTGGTAATAAGGCAGGGTGTTTTTGTTCAAATGCAAGTTTGGAATGAACTAAACGACCGCCCACCCTGAGAATACCAAGTTGATCTAGAAAAGGGGAAAGTTTTTTAAGCTGATTTGAACAGCGACGACCCTTTGACAGATTGTCAATATCCTCACTAAACACCATCCTGTGAAAGTATTAGTCGAAATAGTGGGTTCATGACGCATTTTTTGGATCACCCGAAGGCAGTACGAGAATATCCTTAAAATGGTTGGGAGCGAAGAACGTTCACCTAAAAGCCTGGAAACACCATCAATTTCCGTAGTGATAGCACATACTAATTTTCCTTCTTCGGCGAGAACTTCCGGTTGCGGCTTTGAATCGGGTTCAAACTTTGATGCAGGCCACACTTCCTGCGGCAACAGTAACCATGCGGGACCGTGCCACCACAAAGAAGCGTCACACAATTCAGAGGGTAACATGCCCCGAGTAGCGCAGTCGGCGGGGTTAAATTCCGAGGCAACGTGGTTCCAGTTTTCGGGAGGCACGATATCCTGGATTTGGCTGACTCGATTGGCTACGAAAGTTTTCCATCGAAATGCCGGCGAGCGAATCCAAGCGAGTGAGACCATAGAATCCGACCAAGCGTAAATCCGCGTAAAGTTAACGTCTGAGTAAGTGGCCAAGACAAATTTAAGTAATTTTGCGGCCAACAAAGACGCACAAAGTTCGAGTCTAGGAAGTGAAATACGTTTTAACGGAGCAACTTTGCTTTTTGCATAAACAAGGAAAGTAGAAATTTTTTGGTTAGAGCAAACCAAACGTGAATAGATACACGCTGAATATCCTAGGCTGGAGGCATCTCCAAAACCGTGGAGCTCAATCGAGACATATGAGGAAAGAAAACAATGTCTAGGGATGCGTAAATTTGACAAACGGGGAAGATCGGCCTTATATTTTTTCCATGTTTTCGCGATATCAGAGGGAGCCACATCATCCCAGGTGAGTCCTTGGACCCAGAGATTTTGCATCAATAATTTAAGGGCGAATGTAACAGGGGCAAGGAAACCTAGAGGGTCAAAAATGCGAGCAATTTCCGAAAGTATGGACCGTTTAGAGCATTCTGATTTTAAAACTTTTATTTCGTAAGAAAATTTATCGAGGTGGGGATACCAACGAAGTCCTAAAACCTTGAAATAGGAATCCGTGTCATCCATTGAAATAGATGTCAATGTTTGGTGAATATCAGAAGGTATAGTTGATAAAAATTCCAAGTCGTTACTAGACCATTTTCTCAAATCGAAGCCTCCCAACTTTAAGAGCTGGATTAGTTCGTTCTTGATAAGGATGGCTTCACTTAATGAATTCGCTCCATCAACGACATCATCCACGAAAGTTTGATTAAGAAGAACTTTTGATGCCCTAGGAAAATCCTCGGAATAATTTTGCGCCAACTCAAGAAGACATCGTAATGCAAGAAATGGCGCACTAGATACTCCATAAGTTACCGTCTTCAGAACAAAATCCTGAATGGGATCTGAAGGGCTAAATCGCCAAATAATGCGTTGATAATCCCAATGACATGAATCAACCCAAATTTGGCGGTACATCATCTTGATGTCAGCAGTGAAGACAACCGAGTAGCGTCGAAAATTTAAAAGAATAGCAGTGATGTCCTTCTGGAGCTTAGGACCGGGTAAAAGCGTTGCGTTTAGGGACTCGCCTTCTGTATTTTTTGCGGATGCGTCAAAGACCACACGAAGCTTGGTGGTAGAAGAATTAGGATTTATTACGCTGTGATGAGGAATATAATACATTTTTTCGGGACGATCTTGAGCGGGTAGGACAGTTGCGATTTTCATGTGTCCCAGGGACAAATACTCATGCATAAAATCGCAATAGGCCTTGTAAGTTTGGGGATTACTTTGTAATCTCCGTTCTAGGCTATAGAATCGACGTAAAGCAATGGAACGTGATTCAGAAAGAAGCGGTTCACCATTTTTGAATGGCAGGGAAACAATAAACTGTCCATGGGACGTGCGACGGTGCGTATTCACAAACGAACTTTCGGCCAAGAGGTCATCAGAGGAGAGAGTGCTAGCTTGAGGAACTTCTTCAATTTCCCAGAATTGTTGCAACTTTGTTGTAAGATCATCATTTTCAACAAGCGCTGAGAAAGTATAAAGTGGAGTTGGAGTTTGAAAATTGATTTTTCCCATCAGCACCCAGCCAAAAATTGTGTTGAGGGCAACTGGAGATCTTCCACCTCCATCGATTTTTCCAGGCAACCAAATATGAGGAAAAACTGAAGCTTCCAGTAACATGTCGATACTACCTGGAGCGTTAAACGATGGATCAGCTAACTTCAAATTGTTGATGTGATCCCAAGAATCGGTTTTAAAGAATGCGGTTGGCATGTCAGAACATACTTTGGGTAGGATAATAGCTTCTAAATTGACTAACAACTTATTGTTGATAGGAGGACCGATCGAGAATAGCGTCACACCTTGTGATACAAGAGAAGACATTTCGCCAATACCTTTAATAGGTATATTGAGTTTTGAGGAAGTCAAACCTAAGCGGTTGAAACACCTTTTTGAGATAAAATTTGCCTGACTGGCACTATCCAGCAAAACTCTAACGGAATGCGGGTTGCCTTGGGAATCCAAGACATTAACTAGCGCGGTTGCCAATAGAACCACTGAATTTGGATTTACAGCTCCAACACACGAATTCATAGTCGGCGAAGAACTTGAATTTGGGCTAAACAATGAGGGTATTTGGTTATCAGGGGGCGATTGAACTGAACTAGATGAATTAGTTTGTGAATCTGCGGAGTTTGGACTCTTGGCTGAATCAAAATACAGTAAAGTATGATGGCGCAAACGACAGATGCGACAAACCGAGGTAGATTTGCACTTCTGTAAGTTATGAGCCGAACTCAGACAATTGATGCACATTCTGTTTTGCTTGCAAATCGAAAATCTCTTTGGGAGTGTTATTGCGAAAATTAGGGCAATTATAAACCAAATGTGACAAATTACACACACTGCATCTTTGTGAAGGTACTATCTTTTGAGTTTGACTGTTGCCGTTACTTGCATTTGCCAACAATGCATGAGGATAAACTTTTCCAGGATCACCTTTTACGCCTCGACTATTATTTGCTCCTTTTGTTTGCGAAATTTGATTATTCGAATGAGCCATAGTCTCTAAAGCTTTACATTGATTTGTAAGAAATAACTTCAACTGATTAAAGGTTGGAATATCAAATTGTGCATGGGCTAATTCAAAACGTTGTACTGTGTCAACGTCCAGTTTTTCAAGTAATAAATTCAGAAGAATAAAATCCCAATGTACAACTGGAAATCCTAAGAGAGAAAGGGCGTCTAAATTTTCCATAAAGGAATCAAAAATATTGCGTAAATTAAACCCATTCGAAACTTTAGGGAAATTCAATATTTCAGTTAAATAGGTGGTTGCCAGTAATCTTTTATTTTGGTAGCGACTCACCAGGGTTGTATAGGCAATTTTGTAATTTGCTTCCGTTATTGGAATAGCTTTGATTAAATTTAGCGGTTCCCCCTTAATAAAAGAGAGGAGATACTGGAACTTTTCTATATCTGATAAGCCAGCTTTATTATGAATTAGGTTTTGAAACAAATCAAAAAACGTTGGCCATTGCCTAAGGTCACCCTCAAATACAGGTAGGGTCAACTTGGGCAAATTAACATTTATAGTCGGGGCAAAGTTATGCAAAGCGGCAGTGGGTGAAGCTAACGGTTGCGACATTGTCATATTGACACTCGCATTAGCGATTGCTTCATTTTTAATGAATTGATTGAAGATACTCTTCGTAGTATAATACTTTTCATCTATTTCGCTTCGAATTTCTTCTTCGCCATCCCATTTGTCCTCAGACATATCCTTATGAAAAACTATTGTCATGTGAATTTTTTCGAAATCTTGATAATAAGAGGGAATAGCCTCATAGCGTGTCTTAAAATATTCTTGCGTTGTCTCATCTGCGATCGCTTTATTAGCAATATCGTAGACTTCAGAAATTCGTTTGATAAGAATTTTGCGTTGGGCAGTGAGAATTGTTAAATCTTCTGACATATTGCCAAAAAAAAAATTGAAATCAAATTTAAATTAAATTAAATCGAATAGTACCTACTATCTAGCAAAATCCGTTCTTTTCCTGAATTTGCATTTGGGCAAGGCAAAAAAAAGAAAGAATTTCAAGCTTGGAATGTTTATGTTCAAATAAACAAGTTTTTTTTTTTTTTTTTGCTCTGCTCTTGAGGTTCAATTTACAACTTCTATGGATTTTCTGATAAAAATGTTTTCGTTCTACTGGCCAAATTACAATAATTAATGCCTTTTATGTTTTATTTTGTCTAAAACACAAACCGAGAATAATTAAAACACTTGCAGTTTCTTGCTAAGAATGATGTATAACGCGAATGAATTTCAACAAAATGAAAAAAATCAAATAAAATACTTTCAATTAATCGATTAATTGCAATAATTAACCAGTTAATCAATTTAAGCACCAGAACAAAATAAGAAATTTGGCTCGTTAAGGATCAAAATGTTTTGCGGGTAGCTAATACGTAATGTCTTAGCTGGTAGTGGACTGTATTTACTTTGCGGCGCAACCTCTAAATAATGATAAAAAGGACTTACCCAATGATTCCATAAGTGCACTCCTGCAGGGACCCTGCTTTACACACGCGCTGCGGATTATGGTGTTCCCAATTACGGGTTATGTAACTTTGTAGAAGGTTGATACGAGAGGACTTCACAATGAAGTTTTGAGATTAGAAATATTGCGACCGGGTTAAGCCGTACGACGACGCGCCCGTGTCGTCTCATCGAGTTTCTTAGTAAGTCTGTCCAATTACTCGCTTCTGGTACGTCCACTATCAAAATCTAGAGGTACGACTTTTTTTGCGCGAAACAAAACAAAAAAATGCGAGCAAACAGGAATTTTGCACCTTTGCCAAATTGTATAAAATTTATTTTGAATAAAGACGAAACAGTCAGAGGAATCAGCTTTATAATCAAAGTGTTCTACATTCACTTTTTCAAGCTTATTATTAACTACTGATCTTGAGAAATAGTCAGAGGAATCAGCTTTATGCAGATTAAAAGGCTTGGAGGACAAAAACAAATTTGTCATATCTACATATAATATAATATAATATCCTTAACTACAACAAACTTATGACTAACCACATCCCACACTTGTTGTCATATCTACATATAATATAATATAATATCCTTAACTACAACAAACTTATGACTAACCACATCCCACACTTCATATTCATTCGGTTCATAACCAACCAGTATAGTTTAAAAGGATTTGATATCAAATTTTGTTTTTCTGGTTTTATTATGTATCTATAAACGGTATTATGGAACCAAACACTTATGAATATTTTACTTGAGGCTTTTTACTACGCCACATTTCGTATGGTGTTTCAAATTCTTTTAAAGTTTTAGTAGGGGTCAAACTAAGTGAGAATGTTGCAGTTAAAACTGCCTCCAACCTTTTTTTTTATATAGCTGCATCATTTAATTTGTGGGGTTCATGGAATTGTCAAATGATGACTTATCTTTTGCATACCAAAAATCTCTCATTTCAGTAGCTAGATATTCACCTTCATTGTCACAGAATACATTGAAAATCTGTAAATTGAAATGTGCCCCACTTTCAGCAACTGAATCTTGAAACATACAAAATACATATGACATGACTCATCAAATATGTTACACAATAGTAAGTAAATTCATGCACAAACAGTGCAATGTTTTTGAAGTGCAAGTCGCGCTTGTTTATGCACGCTCCACCACATAAATACCTACTCATTGTATAGGTAACCTGATCGATTTGCGCCGTAAGTCCTCGATCTATATATTTTTTTTTTTGTTATAATAATTTAATAATTTAAACCTCACCAATGTGGACCAATCGTTCAAACCACAATTAATAATTTTTATTTTTATTTAATCGTCACTATTTGCTTGAACAATAGTGTTTTTTTTTAATTTCCAATAACAGTGAGTTGAAGAGACTTTATCCTGTATGCCCATATTACTGGGAATACTAATTGTGCCTTTTTTGGTTATTGTTATAAGGGTTCCATTTTTTTTTTTTTTTTTATTGATGGAATTGTTTTGTTTCACTTTTTTCATTGTGTTTCAGAGACTTGATTTTTTTTTTCGAAATTGCGTCTTCTAAAATCGATTTTAAAATATCCTCAACGATAATTATTTCTAAATTGCTGAGCTCTGGTGTTGTTATCCAAGTTCAAGCTCTGTTAGCATGAAGCCTTTTCTTTCTTTTTAGTTTCAAATTTTCCATTGTCACATTAAACACTCCCGGTTTTCACAACCGCAATTAATACACGTACACTGGTCCCATAACCTATTGGGAAATGGACTAAGAAATAAAAGAACTTTGTTAATTATCGATATTCAATATATTTATTATATCGAACACAGCGTGGAAAGCAGAGCGTGTGAACTCATAGAAATAACTATACGAACTGACTCAACATCAAGACAAAGAATTACAAACCTTTTCTTAAGTAAACGATTCCTCATCTGTTTAACTTACATATAAAAACTATTATAAACACATTCAGTCATCCATATAGTCTAGGAAAATTGTCGAAAAATACATGAATTGCAAAAAAAAAATTCCTACCCAAATGAATTTTTCAGTGATGATAGGGGGCAAATGGGTGTTCATAAAACCGAAGATATCAAACATTCACCCCTCTGGCGTTTTGCGCTATAGGGGTTGAAAGTGCGCCATTGGCGATTTCTTGGTACCTATTGATTTTACAAAAAAATGTTTCAAATAAAAGATGTGCAACATTATTTGATCTACAATGTTTATCTAAAGACTTTTTTGATCAAGGGCTGTCTGTGGTCATAAGGGCCGTTTGAAATTTTATAATGAAAATAAAAAAATTTACCCAACGTGAAAATTTTGTCTACAATACATACAACGTTTTTGCTCTATGAAGTTTTTACTCATCCCCTGCCGTTTTTCAATAAGGGTAGTTTAAAGTTTTTTTATTTTTTTACAAAAAAAATTTCTTGATAAAAGTTTTATAATATTACATTTCCTACAATTTTTTCCTATAAACTTTTTTTGTAACTCACCCCCATTCAGCGGTGGGATACTTCCCTTAGGGAAATTTAGGTTTTAAGGGTATATATTGTTTTTTTGTTTGTTTTTTTGCCTTTAGTGCATATAAAAAGTTGTAATTAACATTGCATAACAAAGTTGTTTTTTTTCCACCACCTTTTTATTTTTAGGGGTAGTTTGCCTATTTTCAACTTTACAAAAAAAATTATTGAGAAAACTTGTTCATTTTATTATTTTGAACAACTTTTCTCCCTAATTTTTTTTTGTAAAATTGAAAATAGGCAAGCTACCCCAAAAACAAAAAGGTGGTGGAAAAAAAATCCTTCTAAGACAATGTTAATTGCAACTTTTTATATGCACTAAAGACGAGAAAAGAATAAAAAAAACCCTAAAAACTAAAATTTCCCAAAGGGAAGTGTCCCCACGCTGAATGAGGGTGAGTTACAAAAAAAGTTTATAGGGAAAAATTGTAGGAAATGTAATCTTATATAACTTTTATTGAGACTTTTTTTTTTGACAAAAAAATAAAAAACTGTAAACTACCCCTATTGAAAAACGGCAGGGGGTGAGTAAAAACTTCATAAAGCAAAAACGTTGTATGTGTTGTAGAAATTTTTTTCACGTTGGTTAAAATTTTTTATTTTCAATATGAAATTTCAAACGGCTCTTACGACCACAAACTGCCCTTAATCGAAAAAGTCTTTAGATAAATATTGTAGATCAAATAATGTTGCACATCTTTTATTTGAAACATTTTTTTGTAAAATCACTAGGTACCAAGAAATCGCCAATGGTGCACTTTCAACCCCTATAGCGCAAAACGCCAGAGGGGTGAATGTTTGATATCTTCGGTTTTATGATCACCCATCTGCTCCCTATCATCCCTGAAAAATTCATTTGGGTAGGATTTTTTTTTTTTTGAAAATCGACAATTTTCCTAGACTAATAGCTGCGATATAAATTAGCAAAGTATAGGCTAATAATCAAAGTTTAATTTATTAATTTTTGTTTCACTGATATGAATATCAGTTTATCCAACAGTGCAGACAAAATATTTAGATTCTATAGAAGAAGTGGATACAATACATAGTACCTACTAATTTTAGTATGTTTCATATGAATATTAGAAGTATTCAAAAAAATTTTGACGAACTACTCTTGCTATTACAACAGAGTAAGGTTACACATAATTTAATTATATTTAGTGTAACCTGGAAAAACGAATGCAAAAATATCGAAATTTTGAATTATCGAATTTTTTATAATAATGCGAATTTTAACCAAAATGATGGTGTGATATTTTATGCTGGCGCCAATGTGGAAATTGATAATTTTGATATATGTATTAAAGCTTAACGAAGTCACTTTCAGTATCTTTGAAATGAAAAAAAAAGAGACGGTATATATTTTAGTTGCCATTTATCGCCCTCCATCAAGTAACCCAGATCTTTTCATATAGTATTTGAATATTATAATAGGAAACTCTAGATTGCCAAATAGTGCAATAGGTATTGTGACTGGGGATATAAATCTAGATATAGCAGATCAGAATAACAATTTTACTCAGCAGTATCCTAATATTCTAGCTACGAGGGGTTTTGCTTCCCAGATAAACAGCCCTACTATGGTCACCCCGGAAACTATTACTATAATAGACCATATATTTACAAAAAACCCAAACACCAGCAAACTCTCACCTCGACGATTTATCTTGAAATACAGCGTAACAGACCATGATGCCACTCTTTTATATATAATTAATCAAAAACCTAGTAATGAAGTCACTAAATACCAAAAATATAAATTTATTGAACAAGAATAGGTTATTACAACTGGTACAGAATGAACCTTGGACCGACATACTAAATGAAACTAACGCAAACACTGCAGCGACCAAATTCATTAATAAACTTAAATTTCTAATTAACACATGTACAAAAACAAAAACTGTTGAGGTCACACTAATAAAGTTAAGAGATAAATTAAAACAAAGATATTTAAACAGTAATAATAACTTGAACCTAAAAACAGAGTATACAAAATAAACTTAAGAAACAGAATCACATCCTTAATAAGGAAAACAAAAAATTCATGCTATAAACTAAAATTTACAGAATCCAGAAAAGATATTAAAAAAGTATGGCAATTGATAAACGAAGCCACAAATGAGAAAAAAAAAGTCGGAAGATGAAATTTCAAAAATTATTCTAGAAAATAACGAAATGATCACTGATAGCCGTCAAATGAGTAACGAATTTAATTCATATTTTTTGCTCAGTTGGTACTAAGATGGCAGACATAATTAAAAATAATACAATAAATTTTCAAAAATACCCCTTCAGGGAAGTACCAAACTCAATATTTTCATATCCTACAACAGACAATGAAATAATAAATAATAGCTAACTCCCTGAAAAATGGAGGTAGCCCTGGTTGGGATGGCATTCTGAGAAGCACTCTAAAACTAATTTTGAATTATATAATAAAACCTCTGAGATGCATCATAGTGGACGCAATGTCTCAAATTGGCAGGTTTCCCGAAGTTTCCAAAAGGACGATAGTTATTCCAATCCATAAACAAGGCAAGCACTTAACAAGTGTTCGGAAGCCTCTGGCGATTTTTCTGGATTGAGTCAAGGCTTTCGATACAAGTCTCAGACCAAATATTAATTAACAAACTGCACTTTTATGGATTTCGGGGAGTGTTTGCAGATTTATTCAGGGATTATTTAACGGGTCGTTTACAAAGCGTTTCTGTCAACTTAAATAAGGGGACTGAGAGAGCAGTGGCGTAACTACAGGGGGGCCTGGGGGGGCCGGGCTCCCCAGGCCCCCCCCAGACGTCGCTAGGCCCCCCCAGACGTCGCTAGGCCCCCCCCAGACGTCGCTAGGCCCCCCAGAAAAAACTTTAATAATTTGGTATTTTATGAAAGCTACGTTACCTATTATAATTTTATGTTATTATCTACTAAATTTGAACGGTAATGCGCGGCTATCCTGATCGACCCTATCCGATCCTGCGATCCACCAACGAACGGGCTGTGTGCAATTGTGCCACCCAAAGGTCAGTGCAAATTGCAATGTGCAGAAGTGATACAGTATACCAAAGCCATTAAATTAGCATTAGCAATATAACAGATTAGTTTGGGAGTTTGACAAAATATTTTTCCTGTGAATCCGTGAATCCGGTGTTGCTGATATATACTTTACAGTGGCTGATAAGCTGGGTTAGCTAGGCAGTGTTGCCAACTCGGTAGAATATCCACTAGTTCTAGTGGATTTAAAAGTCGTCTAGTGGAATGGTTTTAGCAAATTCCACTATCATGGGCGCCGCCTGCCTGCGGGACAGGGGGGGCAAGGCACGGGGGGTCCTCTCCCCGTACATGCGCTACCGGTGTAAATTTTCGCAAATGTGAAGGTCATTCACTTTTCCTTAACTTGCCCTATGCATCGCTTATCAGACTTAACTTGGTTGTGAATGATTTGGCAAATATTCGCGACATCAAAAATACAGTTGTCACAATTATAGAAATTATTAATTTTTTCAGAGAAAGCACTTTAAGAAGAAAATGTGTTTCAAATATTCCTCTCCTTAGCGAAACGCGATGGTCTGAAAAATATAAAAGTGTTCGACTATTTAAAGAATTTTTTTTAAAAATAGTAGAAGCACTCGACACTCTGACTCGCCCTGAAAATTCGAACACATCAGCCACTAGACAAAAAGCTTACCAGCTTCATAGTGCAGCAACTACCACATCTTTTATTATTTCCCTGTATATAATTGCAACCTATTCAGCTGAACTGGAACCAGTTACCATTACCAACAAATTACAAGCCATAACTACGGACATTCAAGCTGTGAGAGAGCACATTGAGACCCTGAAAAACATAATAAGACTACATAGAGAGAACTTCGAAACAGAGTTTGAAAGTATTCTAGAGAAAGCAAAGGAGGACGCCGAAAAGTTGGGGCTTGAATTGGTAATGCCGCGCCTGGCTTCAAAACAAATTCATAGAGAAAATCATTCAGCAGTGTCATTGGGCGAGTACTATCGAAGAGGAATTTTTATTCCATATTTAGACGCTTTATCCCAGTCTCTAGAAGATCGATTCAATTATTGTTCAAACAATAAGAAATTTTAGAAAAATAGAAAAATAAGTTTATGTTTTAGTTTTGTTTTATGTAGGATTTCTATTGACCTATGTTTTAGTGTTCTATATTTTTGGGAAAATAAATATATTTTGATTTTGCTGTATAATAGGCCCCTTGCATCAAATTTTTTTATTGCTGATTTCGATAGTCCATGAAAAATAAGTCAACACGTGTTTTTTCTTTTTCTTCTTAGTCAAAAATTGACGGAGATACAACGCTATGAAATATGCCTATGACGTCATCAGGTATAATACTTTATGACGTCGCACATGCTCAGTATATCTATATATACAAAACTTAATATTTGTATAACTTCCGAAATAATCATATTTGGGCGAAATGAAAAAAAAGTAACGATTTTTTTTCGATTTCCTACAGTTTGCAATAAACAATAATCAATTTAATTTTCCATGCAAGTACCCTATGATAATTTTCAGTGATATTTCGCTTCCATTAGTTTGCGATACTTGTTTTTAGAATTTCGAAATAACGTATTTCTATAGGATTCCTGTTAATTTACAGAAGGCAGCATATTTTTCAACGATGATACACACCTACAGGATTGCATATCGGCATCGTTTTTGGTAATCCCCGCCATATTGGTGTGTCACCAATTCCGACGTCATAATTAAGTCGTCAGCTGTTTAAACAGTCTTCGTCAAGATGAGAAATAACCTACTGCCTACATCAAAACTGGTGATTTGGCGAGGGAGGGATTTGTTACACAAACACAGACCTTATGAGGATAGGCCAGCCTGTAGTAGTAGTGTCGTAGTGTGTATCATCCTTGACATATTTTTTTGTGGGTTTTTCATATTGTAGGTACCTATGTCAATATTGTCAATGATGCTTTCAGTTCAACTGTCAACATTGTCACTTTCAAAATTCAAGTCAAGTAAACCCGGCGTTCATGATTCTATAAACATACTGCTATAACATAATCTATTAGGGCCGGTTTCTCAATAGCAGGTCACCCCCGGGTTAAGGATAACTCTAGGGTAAACATAGCAACTGGACACGCTCACCCTGGAGTTTAAACTAAACCGGAGGTTACTTGCTATTGAGAAACCGGCCCTATTAAGATTTTTTTTTCTCCTAATGGATTTAAATTTTTTTTCTAGTGGACAGTCTTGATTCAGAGTTGGCAACACTGTAGCTAGGTTAGTGATTTAAGCCCGGTTTATTCAGCTAATCGCCTATAATTGCACTGTTCTACTTTTTTAAAGATTCCAATAAGTCGCAATAACAGGCCCTAGGCTACTGGCCCCAACTACAAGGCGGCATTGGGCAGGTGTTCCCATGAGCAACCTCTCATGGGTGCTCGGAGCTCTCGTAGGGAATGCGAAAGTACAAACGTATTTAATGATCATTCCGTTCCGTGTGGTAGTATTAGTATCACGTATGTAATTTAAATTTACACAACTTTGTATAAGAATTATACAAGTCGTATTAGTCTTAGATAAGGGAGGTATTAGTATTCTGTCCTTTCGTTATTTGTGGTCAATTCTATGCTCTATTACTTTATATTGCTAATGTTGCTATTCTCCATCTCTATTCTTTGATAATAATCGGGACATAAGGCATTTTAGGTCATAAAAGTACCAGGCATAATTATTTTGATGATGATGTGATATTTTCATGGCCTAAAATGCGTGCCGAAAAAAGCACTTTTCGCACGCTCGTAGAAAAAAAATAGAAAAATATATACACTATAAAATAGACGTTTTAAGCCGTGGCATCTGGAAAAAAAATTTCGCATTCGCCGGCGCCTACGGCGAGCTTCCCCCTCCCCCTAAAAAACAAATTTATAAAAATATTATCCTGCGCCTATGAGGACTTTCAAAAATCGGCGCCTCTGCCAGGCCCACCCTAGCCCCCCCCCCCCCCCCCCCCCCCAGGTCAGATGGCTAGTTACGCCAGTGTGAGAGAGTTGTTAGAATGGGCATTCCTCAGGGTACAGTGATGGTCTGGTATTGTTCAAATTGTATCTAAATGATATGCTGGAGTTAAAATTTCCAGGTTCTGTAATATCCTATGCCGATGATACAGTTTTAGTTGTTGAATATGATACTTACCCTAATTGGGAGGAGGCAAAAGTTAAAGGCGAGAAGGGGTTGAATATTATTTTGAGCTGGTTAAACTCCAATTTTTTGTCCTTAAATATGAGTAAGACTAAAGTTTATGGCGTTTTCTTTAAATAGGGCTGGACAACCACAATTTCAAACGCTAACAGTTCACACCTGCAGAGAAGTTACAAAATTGCACTCGTACATGTAATGCGCTTATTTCCAAAGTTAATGATATATAAAATACTTGGGCATACAGATGGATTCTTTCTTAAAATGGGACTGTCACATAGATTTGCTGGTTAAAAGGCTTAGAAGTACCTATACTTTGTATAAATTTTATCAGTTGAGAATGTTTAGGGATGCAAGGGCGTTGGAGTGTGTTTATGTGTCACTGGTGGAATCAATATTAAATTATGCTGTCCCTATCTGAGGTGGTGCGTATGAAAACACCTTCACCCCTTGAAAATAATTCAGAAATAGTATATTATCAAAGTTATATTTGATAAGCCAAAATCTTACTCAACGGAATTTATTTTTTGGAATACCCCACTTACGGATTTTGATACTATTTACATTATGGCGTCAGTAAATTTTGTTTAAAAATCAAGGCTTAGGGAACGTATTAGCCTCTGTCACAATACCAGAGCGGTAACCATCATGAACTGTCAAACTAAGAAACCTAGGTCACACGCCGTATTCATGGTTCTCTCTACAACCTGCTTCCTTCTAGTGTGAAAGATCAAAAAACCTTTGAGCATTTTAAAAAAGCATTCAAAAGTCATATTCAAGTAAATATCGAAAAATTTAAATCTGTAATAGCATAAATGTATATTGTGTATTTAGGTGGAAAAGTGAAACATTCTCGGCCGACGGTGTAAGTTGGCAAACACCGAAGGCCAAGAATGTGCTTTTCCACCGACATCCACATACTATTATTGTCTGGTGATTTGAATATAATTTTTTTTGACAGGGACAATAGATATAATCAGTTGCTGTGTAACTTGTTGGATTCTTTTAACTTATGTATGCATTTCGATCAGCCAACCAGACGTACAGCGTTGTCATCATCCGTCCTGGATTATATATGCTCCAACATTGATGCAGACTTGGTATGGAGTGTAATACTAAATACTACTAATGCTGGGCTGTCTGACCATGAGGCTGTACACTGTTGTATCCCATTTGGAGTACACACTGAGCATAAAATAAGATGGGGTAGACAGCAAGGAACTTTGAAAGGTTCAAACTGTTGTGTACATGGACTGACTGGAATGGTGTTCTTGCCGCAGAAGACTCATTGGAAACGCTCCACGCTATTGTTCATAACAATTTTAATACATCCTTTCCAATTGTTAATTTAAAAAAAAGAAAACGTTAACCTTGGTATACCCAAGGATTGCGTATCTCTGGGAAAAATATGCGTTCTCTTCACTGCATAAGAAAATATTCCAAGAACAATCAAGATTTCACTCAGTACTTTTATAGGTATCGCAAAATTTACCGAAACTCCATAAGACAGGCTAAAGACATGTATTACCGTGATAGAATCAAGAATTCCTCCAACACATCCAAAGAATCGTGGAGGATTGTTAGTGACTTATCGGGGAAGAATAATAATAAAAAGGTAGTTATGAGCAAGTTAAAGGCTAATGATCTTAACCACTTTTACTGTAGCATTGCATCCAATCTAGCCGCTAGTATTCATCAGCCGCTTGATCCCAGGGCATATCTAGAGCACATTGTAGTAGCTGAAACATTCCTTTTATCCCCAACATCAATACAAGAGATTAAGGAAATTATTTGCGAGATTAAAAATAAGAATACATCAGGTTGGGATAATCTTTCTTTGAGGGTTGTGTCTTGTTTGCCTGATGGAGCCTTGCGAGCTTTCACGAGAGCTATAGACAGTTCGTTTCTGTCCGGCGAATTCCCTGTGTGTCTCAAACAAGCTGTGGTTATTCCCTTGCATAAGGGTGGAGACCACGACACGCCGTCAAACTTCCGACCAATAACGCTGCTACCTATCATGGCTAAAATAGTGGAAAAGCTTGTGAAGAGAAGGATGTTAGCCTTTCTCAGTGGACTTGGACTCTTGAGCGCCCAACAGTTCGGTTTTCGAGAGGGGATTGGCACTGGCGATGCCATTTTCAGTTTCCTTGAGCTACTCTATAAGCAGTTGAACGGTGGAGAGGTAGCCTCGGCAGTCTTTTGTGACCTCTCCAAGGCGTTTGACTGTGTGAATCACGAGATACTACTATGGAAGCTTGAGCAGTATGGTTTTCGGGGTGCTGCTTTGAGGTGTGGTGTGGTTTCGCTCCTACTTGTCGGGTAGATCGCAGACGATAAGATTTCAGGATGGTGAGTCAGAACGCATGAACATCAATGTTGGAATCCCACAGGGATCTGTGCTGGGACCAATGACCTATTAACACAGATAGACAGAACATTCCATTGATAAAATAGCTTTGTTTTGGTTGACTACATGTTTATGGGCCAGGGGGGGTGAGGTGTGAAAGCGGCTAGGAGTAGGGATTCAAATGATTCCGCTAACTCCGCCCCCATTTTACTATCGCATACTTGGCAACTCTGAAAATGAAACCAGAATCAGTGCTACAAAAGTGTATCTATATCCTTATAATTTACATAATTTTAGAAAAAGATGCGGATACACTCAATGCGCACTGATTGACAAATGGAAATTGTCATAAAATACCTGCTCGTCGCATTTTGACATGACAATTGAATAGAAGCCGCTGATTGGTGGAAAGGTGGAATTCGAGGTGGGATTTATTTTTTTGCAGCGTTGCTAATTTTCATTGAAAAATAATCGCTTTCCACGTGTTAGAGAAAGATACAAAATAAAACAAGGATTAATAAAGTAGTGGGGAGAGATGCGGCTCCTGGCATGTAGTCAACCGATATTATTGTTTATTGTTCCGTCTATCTGTGTTAATAGGTCATTGGCTGGGACCCATTCTTTTTCTGGTTTACGTCAACGATTCGCCCCAACTCCCAATTTCGGAAAAGTTTACTCTTTTTGCGGACGATACGACAATCTTGTGGCACAGCTCAGATGTGGAGAAATTGAATAATGACATTAATGCAGATTTGAGGATGGTGAAGGACTGGTGCGATTCCAATTTATTATCGTTCAATGTTTCGAAAACCAATGTTTTAAACTTCAAATGCGAACTGGAGAGTGTTTACCTGGAGGATAATTCTGTAACTCCACAAAACCACAACAAATTCCTGGGCCTCACAATTGATAAGTCTCTCAAGTTTGACGATCACATTTCTAATCTTCGTAAAAGGGTTTCTTCGGGATGTTATGCCTTAAGAGTGATATCGAGGAGTTTGGATGTCTCGGTTACTAAGAGTGCATACTATGCTTTGGTAGAGTCTCACCTACGATATAGCCAAAGCTTTTGGGGTTGCTGCACCCGTTCACTTTTTGATTCAGTGTTTCTGCTTCAGAAGAGGGCAGTCCGTTGTACATTCAGAGTAGAAGACTCGGTGATTCCTGTCGCCCTCTTTCCATCAGTCATGCTATCCTTACGCTTTATTCGATGGTTATAATGGAAATAGTGTGCATGATGTTCAGGAAGTACGGGGCTGAGAGGGAGGCGGACAAACACTATAATACTCGTCAGTCGTTTCTTCTCGGCTTGCCCATACCTCATTCCCAACTGGTAAAAAAATCATTTATATATGAAGGTAAAAAACTATTCAATCACCTTCCAATAGAAATAAGAAAGCTTGGATGCTACAAGAGTTTTAGGAAGCAAGTTAAGGCTTTTTTGGTTGATAAAGCATACCATAACCTCGAAGAATATTTTAATGAAAGGATAGTAGCTGGTTGAGGAATGTTGGACCTTATTTGTTTTTGACAGCAAGTGACGTATATGTTTGGTACCTATCGTTTCTTTTGTAATGAGTCAACTTTTATATGTAAGAAAAGCGAATGTCATTTTTTTTTTTCTATACTGTTGCGTTGCGTATTGTACGAGATTTTATACTTTTGTCTGTGTTTCATGTGTTGGTAAAGACTTGTTTTTTCTGTTTTTTTTTCTTTTATTCTCTGTTCTAACTGAGTAATGTTTTAATTTTTAATTTTAGTGTTAGTTTTAGACTTTATTTTAGTACAGCTTAGTCAGCAATTCGTTCGGAAAAGAAGGGGCCTTAACACCATACCATGGACCAGAGCCCTATTGTGGCTTAGTGAACTCAACAAATGGGAGAAACAGTAACTGTCATCATATTGGAGACACATTCCGGGACTAAGACAGTCAAAAAGGTTTCACCCTTCCAGCAAAAAGAGCTGAACAGTTCCTAAACATAAGCAGACCAGACATCAGAATGGTCGTAGGACTGCTCACAGGACACTGCCTGGTGAAATACCACTTAAGGTTAATGGGCAGACCAGAAGACCATCTCTGCAGATTCTGCTTAGACGCAATAAAGACCAAGGAGCACCTGCTCTGCGAATGTCTAGCCCAATTCTGCAAGAGGCTCAAATTCCTCCAGGGGGCAACACTATCACTAGAAGAAGTGGGCCAACTAACACGTAGAAAAATAGCTTCCTTCGGCAGAAGTCTACGTTTCCTGGAGACAATTTGAGATGTAGAGTCACATATAAAATATCTGCAAAGGTAACAGGGCTGAGCGGCTAGAAAGTCGAAACGACATCCTGCACAATCTACAATCTAAGGATGTTATCTAGCATTCCAGCAATTAAATGTGATTGGAACAATATGTGCAAGAACTCAATCAGAAGTATAATATACCTATAACCAAATAATGCTATAGCGATTAATCAATTATTGCAACCCATGAGCAATAAGCTACAGAAAATCCAGAAAATATTTATCCGCTTCATGTTTCTAAATAAAAAACTGTTGAACAGGATTACGGAAAAATTGAAATAAATCCTCTGGAAATAGGGTAGTAGATTTCACTGAAGAACTGAACGATATTTTTCTCCAGTGATTATATTCATTCAGGAAACCTAGATCCTAGATATAAAATATACTTAATAGAGAAGAAATATAAGCTAGCTAAGATAATCATCTACAAAAGAGTATCCACAAAAAAAACAACAAAAAAAACAGCCAAAATAACTACTGATTTCAACAATACTGATTTCTGAGTATTTATTGGCATCAATTTTCATCGGGCTTCATCTAGTAGCCAACAACCAAAACTTTTCGTTATTGATCCAAATACAGAGCCATCTATCCATGTAAACTTCAGAACAATTTGATTTTTCGAAGACATTTTAGTAAAAAAATAGTAAACTGGATGCGTAATCTACAATAAATCCTTAAAAAAGAAAAACTACATATAATTCTATAATACCTTAACTTTATTGTTTAATAACTAGTCACAGAACAAAATGAATATACATATACATATACTTGAACTAAAATACATTTTCCTATTATATAATATAATACACTTAAAAATATGAATGTACTTATATTTATAGCTTTTCACTGTGTACGTACTAGAATTATCCACTTTTTTCAGGCTTAATGACCATCAATCAATGCAGGGTAAATATGAAGGATTTACTCTGACTAGACTGTCCCAAGATATGCAATCAAGAGATGAAGGATGCAAGCCGCATTCATTTGCTTTTTGATAATATTTTGAACAGACTTTAGATGCAAGAGTATTCACTCAAAATTATCTATCAGGGCATTGGTAAGACAATAAGTTTCAGTTATTCTTGTTAGAAATCCTGTGAACTTGTTTAATACACAATGAAAAACTCTGGTAACAAGATATCAGCAAGACATAAGCACCAAACAAGATTTCGAACACATTGATAATTTGGTTTGAATAATAAGAATTCAGGAAAAAACTTTGAATATACTATGGAATTGATTTATTGCATTAGCCAATACTTGTATTGTTTTTATATGTACAACAAAACAGAATTTATCACAGCCTTATGATAAAGAATTTATCAAATATCATGCTGTATAATTATGATACTGACATGTGATTTAAATAAATATATGAACACATTAATTTAGTCAGAAGTTCATTGTCCAGAAAATGGTCCCCAATAATAAATTACTTACACGAATCATTCTTCAATTAACCATATACAGGGTGTATATTTTAAGTGATACCACTATTGTTATCTCCGAAATGGTAAGAGGCAAAAGGTCGATTAAATTAGAAAAAAGTTGCCCTTTTTGATGCCCATTCAAGATTTGTTTACAGTGTTGTCAAATTCCCTTTAGTTTATGAAATACAGGGTGATTTCTAAGAAACGCCCAAAAATATTTCATCAATTATTTCGAAAACTATTGATTTCCGGGACACACTTTACATTTTGAAAGTTTTATAGTTTTTTTTTTTTCTCTACAACATGATATCTTCAAATTTTGAATCCGGCAGTTCGTGATTGAGCTACCATCATCAACTTCATTTGTTTAAATACGGACCTGGATTTCTTTATGTCATTTTTAGAAACTGCCCTTTACCCCCTTTGTAAAAATGACATAAAAAATCCAGGTCCGCGTTTAAAAAAATGAAGTTGACGATGGTAGCTCAAACAAGAAACGTCGGATTTAAAATTTGAAGATGCCATGCTGTAGAGCAAAAAAATAACAAAACTTTCAAATTTAAATTGTGATGGTCCATCATCAACTTCATTTTTTTAAACGCGGACCTGGATTTTTTTTATGTCATTTTTACAAAGGGAGTAAAGGGTAGTTTCTAAAAATGACATAAATAATCCAGGTCCGCATTTAAAAAAATGAAGTTGATGATGGTAGCTCAATCTCGAAACGTCGGATTTAAAATTTGAAGATGCCATGTTGAAGAGCGAAAAAAAGTACAAAACTTTCAAATTTAAATTGTGTCTCAAATATCAATAGTTTACAAAATAATTGATGAAATAATTTTAGGTGTTTCTTAGAAATCACCATGTATTTCATAAACTAAAAGGATTTTGGCAACACCGTAAACAAGTCTTGAATGGGTATCAAAAAAGGCAACTTTTTTCTAATTCAACTGACCTTGTAGCTCTTACCGTTTCGGATATAGCAATAGTGGTATCACTTAAAATATATACCTACCCAGTATATTATGAAAAATTTCATTGCAATAAGGCAAATTAAAAAAATATAGCATGATACTTGAAAAGCAAGACAGTCAACAGTCAACTAAAAAATATCTCTCCTATTTTTGATTTTCGTTATCAGGACTTGACATGATAGTCAAAAAAAAAAAATCAACTATAATTCTGATCCATGAAAAAATACTTGCAAGGCCTGAATTTAAGTGAAAGTTCCCAAGACTATCATTACCCAAGTCAATTTTATTCTGTGAACTTGACACACTTTTGGCTGCTACAATAATTATAATGTAATGATTATTTAATTTTGTGCCTCAATGTAAAGTATCAAATTCACATTATTTGAAATTCTCAAACCTCTCCTTATAAATTCTCTCCCTATGCTTCCGATTGAAAATGTTCTTGATGTCCCATTCCACTCTCAAGATTCTGTCCTTAAATCTGCAACGATCTCTCGCGTACATCTCCCAGGGACCTTTTCTGGCTGATTGGTAAGCAAAGGACCATTTGATCATCGAGTGTACTTCGCAGAGTTTTTCATCAGAGACAAATCTAACCTGAGAACGGAAAATTTATTCAATAATTATCTCTTGTTGAGAGACAATAAAATGAATAATGCATACATGCATTATGAAAAAGCAAGGAAAAAAGTAAAAGTAGATACCTAGCTGTACCTAGTAGTTATTGTTAATCAAAGTCCTATTTAAAAAAAAATAAACATACAAATAAAATGTTTGCTTGCTTTTCTTGAAGATGTGATGTAAGATCTTGCTTGTATTAAAGCATGATTAAATTGTACTAAAATTAAAACAATAATAATAATGTGGTTAAGTTGAGGGTTTGATAGTCTATCTCTCGGTCTACGGACTACCTATAAATAAGGTGAAATATTTGGAAAACAAATATGTATATCCTTTTTGGAGTCAGATTTGAGATATGAGAGGTGACCACTAGCACAAATAACAAACAAGTTAAAAAAATGGAGGCTAAAAATATAACAAGGGGAAACAATCAAAGAAAGTAGATAAACAAAACAATAACAAGGTCCCTTTTTTCATTAAATAATGATTATTCCTGGGCAATCCTTATCCCTATAAATTAATTTAAAATTTGAAGCCAAAACTTTTATTTTATTTCATGTTTTAGTTTCAATGCAATTCTTGGCCTAATTCAAAATAGAAACTGTGGTAGGTAACTGTCCAAATATGACTTGGATTAGGTAATAAGGCAAGCACAATATTACTCTATTATCAGAAATGAGGATTGAGGATTATTATTTTATGACAGAGATATTATTGTTTTGTTACATTGCAAGCACACTTTTAAAACTTTTAGTATTAGAATTTTTATCAGATAAATATTGGAAACACCATTCTAATCTAATCATGAGTCTAATGGATGTATCTAATAAATAAAATCCTAGTTAAAATCTATGACATAAGTACCTTTTTAGGTACCTAAAATTAATATTTCAAAAAATATTTATTCGAAATTACAGTAATACCACACAAATGACTGGGATTTTCCATGAATAAATTCCCAGTAAAAATCTCAATCATAATCTATTTTTAAATGCACCGTACTGTGACTGAGTAGGTAGGATGACAATAAAATGTTTGGGATTTAGTCATCTATTAACTAATTGAGAATTAATTATTTGTGTTGTTGGGTTTTAATAAATTTCAAAGACTAATCAACCATTTCCTTTGTTTACACAAGGAAATCTCATATTAGCAGTTTTATTCTATTACCTGATACGTGCTTTTTCTCACAAACAAACCTATTTCCTCCACTGCAATTGAGATTAATTTGAAATATTTTTAAAGTATGGTACCTCAAGTGTGTAGACTCAATTATTATTGTGTATGTGAAACACAAGTGGGGTCAAAGTTTATTGAGATAAACATAAACTTGAGCCTAAACCAATATACTTTGATGATGGAATATTTAGAACATATAAAAACATGAGAAACAAATAGTACTTATTAATATTGAATTTTTACCTACTTGAGTGTTAGGGTTTGGTATGCCAAAATTAGCGGTATTTATACACTCGTTTATATATTTGCAAAATTGGCGAATACCCAAGAATTATGATTAGCAGTTATAACAATTAAACAAGAAATTAAACTCACCTTCTTTTTATCTCTTGTTCTGTCTGTTTGAGAATATGAAGTATGAGCAGCGGAACAATCAACTTCATCAAATTTAGACGCCTCCTCATCTTCGGAACTACTTTCCTCTTCAGAACTGCTTAAAAATGATGTATCATCGTCAGTTTCCTCATCTCCTCCATCAAATACTATAAAACTATCCTCACTCTCACAAACTGATGGATATTTTTGCCTTTGTACTTTTTTTATATTAATAAGAGATTGTTCTTCAGGTTCTTCTTCATTATCATCATCATCATCATCACTTTTTTCAAAAACAATAAATGAATCTTCACTGTCAGTAAGTGAGAATTGAGTAAAATTTTTGCTGCTAGGTGAGGGTGATATCATAACAAACATCTCTGCACCTTTGCTAATTGGTATGTGAATAGGGTCAGTTTTCCTTAGAGGTGGATGGGCTTTTAAAGGTTTTTGTGCAATAAAATCTGCAAGGATAAAATTGTGAGGCTCCTCTTGAGGATTTTGACTGAAACTAATATCCATAGACATAGAGAAATTGGCGACATCTTGACTGCTATCAATTTGCATTAGTTCTTTGATTTCTTTCTTCTGTGATAATTGTTTAGATTTCTTGCCAGCGTGCATATGTTTCTTGCCTTTATGATGTTCCCTTTTTCTTTGTTTTTTAGAAATCATGTTATTATCACTATCCACACACATGCTTGATAAACTACTTGTGAATGTTGGTTGCTGTTGATGAACTTGCTCAAACTTTGGGATAACTTCTGGGCATTTCTCCCTGATTTTGTCAATTATGTGACAGTGGTTTTTGAAATCATTAAGGAAATTCGGATTCTTAAAAGATTTCGCCGAAGACAGAGGTATTGAATTCACAAATAGTCCAAACTCTCTATTTTGTTGTTTGTAAGCTCCGTTCTGAGAGCGAGACAACAAACTACTGGGGCAATTGTGGCCCTGTGGGGCCATACACGAAGACCACATTTTTTCTTCTTTAATCGTTATTCTAAACGCCACAACAATGATGCCAAGAACCATTTGTTAAATGCGAATTCAATAGATTGATAATAGTAATAAATCGAGTTATTAATGTGGTACCTTGTGATTGTGGAAATCCTTGGGTGGGACACACTTTTTTCTTTACTAATTCCGATCTTAAATGAACTGGAATTGCACAAGAAACACTTTTTACGTTTGTATTAGCTCTGTAGAAAATTTCTGATAATTGATTAGCCATTGTTAACAACGTAATTCGAAAAATTTCCAAATATCGAATAAGTTCAAGCTGCCATTTTGAGTCTGTGATAAATAATGAATAAATTTTGTCCAGTGGTGTAATGAAAATATGGAAATGCAGAAAAAATGTGGAAAGGGCAATGGTTTTTCTGAACATGCTCTCTGATAAGTTTCTCTTTGTTTAATACCTTGCAGAAAACAAGGATAGCATTAAAGATAATGAGATTGCAGTTTGAAGTAACGTGCTGTCAGTAGTGTCAGTTTTATGTCTCAGGCGGTGTTGCCGTTGCCAACCAAGGATAAAGCACACTACTAAAGCCAATTTCACGCGATTGACCGATCGATCATCTTCACAGATAAACCATTAATTGCGTCATTTGTTAACCAATTGGTCTTAACTTCATTGGTCTTAACTGACGGTAAATGCATTTAGTCGCTGTCCAGTGACGCACTTTGAGCCCTCCTGAGCTGCTCTAGAGCGCCCCGGACTGTTTATAAGCGTTCCAGAATCCAGTGCATTCGTATTCATAGTCGATGATCAAGGTTGCGTCTTGGTTCGAGTACGAAGTACGACTTGACGCCATATTAGTTGTATTCCTTTCACACCTAGTAGGAGCTCCGGAACAGCTCCGGGGCTTCACGCGCTTATTCCTTTCGAAAAGTGTTTGTTGCACCACGCATATGTTCCATGCAAATCGGGGGCGACTAAGCACCGAAGCGAGTAGCTCGAGTGTTTCAAGCTCTTGAAAGGAATACAACTATTTGCATTTCCAAACAGCACGGAACGATGCTCACAACTGTCAAAAATCGGAGCTTGAACCAAGCACTCGTCTATGAATAGTTGTATTTGTGAAATGGAGTAAGATTACATGATTGCATTCGAGTATCAAGAAAGGAGTAAAAAGAGTACACTCCAGAAGTTCTATTTCACGAAGTGGAGGCTTTGTAGTGGACAAAGATGGACTATGAATGCTCATTTCAAGTTTTAATAAGTGTGTTTCTGCAGAAATCACAAACCAGTCAGACCGAATTTCATTAGTTGAAGACAGTCAGAAAACTATTTTCAACCTAATCTAAGTTTCAACCAATGAAATTAACTCTGGCTGGTTTGTGATTTCTGCAGAAACAGACCTAATATTTGTTGATTTTGCTCCAATTAATCGGAAGTCACCTAATAAAAGACCAGTCTACTCCACTTGAATGCAGAGTATAGTACAATCTCGAACAGGCAGCATTTACCATTTCACAGTCACACTCACTTGTCTTAGGGATAACAAACTATCGATAGGAATATCGATACTATCGATATTTTTTTTATTTTCGATAGTATCGATAGACCTGTGCCACTATCGATAGTTCCAAAGGGCCGGTTTCTCAATAGCGAGTCACCTCCGAGTTGGTATTAACTCCAGGGTAAGCGTGTCCAGTTGCAATAGTTGTATTCCTTTCACACCTAGGAGGAGCTCCGGAACAGCTCCGGGGCGTTATGTGCTTATTCCTTTCGAAAAGTCTTTGTTGCACCACGTAATTCTTCCTTTCAAATCGGAGTCGACTAACACCGGAGCGAGTAGCTCGAGTGTTCCAAACTCTTGAGGGTCGGTTTCTCAGTAGCGAGTAAATATAAAGAAATTTGTAGCTGTTTTGAGAAATCTGTAATAATTTTTGGGGGTAAACATGCTGTGCTGCCAATTTTTAATTTTTAGGTTAACAGGAGTAACGAGTGGCTTTCATGGACTTGATGGGGGTTGGAGGTTAATGGTTATTTAAGGTTATGATGTTATTGTTGTCATTTGATACATTTATTTCGTAATTAATTAGAAATTTGGGTAATTTGGTCAGAGCAAACTATCGATAGTACAATCGATAGTTACTATCGATAGGTAAGCCATTCTATCGATATCACTATCGATAGTTTTTTTTTCCATAGTTTGTCAACCCTAACTTGTCTAGCCGTGCGTTCGTTATTTTGGTCCGAGTTCTCCGAGCTTGACTTTACCGTTCGTTTATTTAAAAAGTGTACTCGGTGCAGCCTCATTCACGTTCTTTATTAAAATTTCTGGCACTTTTATTCAGCGTTCAACTGCTCTGTTCGCTCACTGGTCACGTGATTACGGCTCCGCTCAGCACGCTCTGCTCTTTGAGCAAAATACCGAACGCAAGGTAGAAAATTGGTATATGCCTACCGACTGTCAGTATTGTCTAGAGGTGGGCCACAGCCCTCTACACTTACAAGCCATGAAGTTAAAAAGGCAACACCGCAATCTTACCGCCAAGTGGTGCTGTTTTATTTAACCTCAATTCCGCGTATGGTTTATTTACTTTTATTGATGATATGAATTCTTATCTCAATTACATAAAAAAGTAGTTTTCTTTGAAAAAATATTAGTAGTTAGTAAAATTATTGTAATATTACCAATATTTTGTACATATTAATCACACAAAATGCATCATATTGTACTAAAAAGTAAAAACAGTAATTCAATGAATAATATAAATATTTGTGTAAATAAGAACAGTAAATAATTGATTTAAATAAATATATTACTAGATTCTAAAGTGTTATAATCCTATATCTATTTTATATGTACAAGGTCTTGTCAAACAATTCTATACAACTAGCAACTACCTATCATGTTAAAAAAATAAATACTTTCTAAGAATTCGGGAAAGCTACCCTTAAATCATACCTCTATTATTATTTTTAGTACCTAGGTACATTTTTTTTCTATTTCAAAGTGGTTAGTTTTCTTTTTTTACTTGAATCTGTTTTATTTTTATGACATTCACTATTTTTAAATTTTGTGTAGGGTGACTGCGCTAGTTTGCCGACCACTACTAGTTCTCGACCACATTCACCTTTAATCAGGAATAAATAGTAAATATGCACTCGTTTTTGTCCAATAAATGCTGAAATGGCTGCCAGGCAGTTTTCCCAATCTAAAATACCATTGAGATTTGATAGTTGATAAACGGTTTCGCCTTCAAAATTCATTTAAATAGTCGCTGACAAGGGGGTTGTTGTTTACACGTTGTGTCTATAAAAAGTGTATGTGTGTTTGATGTAGAAAATAGTAAATAATGTTCTTCTTGAATATAAGACTTTTCACTAATTGATTTTATGTTATAGTAGGTTAATTTTTCTATCGAATTTACGGATAAAATATAGTCTGAAACATTTTTTTACATAAAATTTTTGTTGGTCGGGAACTAATATACAAAATATATCAGAATTTAGTTTACGACCGGGGTGGTCGAGAACTGAGTTTCAAGTGGTCCATTTTCAATTCATATAAAACTATTTAGAAAAGTCGTGATAACTTTCTATTTTTATTTGTTAGTTGAATATTGAATATAATTTTTGTTTTTTAGTTTACGACCACCACTTTTCCTTTAAATACTGCGAAGAAAATTGGATATAGATTTAGCAAAATTATGTGGTCGAGAAACTAGCCTATTATAGTCTATTTCTCGTCCACTGTAGTTTCAAGTGGTCGAACATCTAAATAATATGGATCTGATTTTCGACCAGCATGTTTTTCTTATGAGAAACTCTGGACGCCGAACCAACATGATTTATTTAAATAATTTCTTCTCATCTAGTTTTCGTCCACATAATTTTTTTTAACTTCACTTACCTAAAGGAGAGAAAACCCCTAGTGCAATTTCTTCTGAAAAATGGAGAGATTACCTACTATAATAAAAAGAAAGACGAAATCCATAAAAAAAGTAAGTAGCCCGAAAAAAAGAAAAATGGAAAATGACAAAAGAAAATAATTTGAAAAAAAAGTTCAGAAAACTCTCAAAAAGAAAAAAAAATAAAAAATACTCAAAAACTTACCTCCAAATCTAAAGTATCCTCTTCATTATGCCAAGAAGATCTTTATAGTGACACAGAGGATGGAGATAAGAAAAACATCGGCTGTGACTTTTGTGAAAAATAGTTTCACAAAAAGTGTACCGAATTTGTTGATACTCCCTATGTAATTGCCGCCGTTCAAAGATTATAAATGTAGTCAGTACTGCTAATTTAATTTCATCAAATCTAAACATTTCATATTTTTAGTTAATTTAAAATAGGGGTATGTAGGTAGGTACCATCGTCATTAAAAGTATCTGGGACACAAATAATGCATAATATTCTCCTGGACTAATTCTACTGTCATTCATTTCAATGCATTTAATTCATAGTTTGACAAATATTTGACAATAAAATTCATATAATAGGACAAGAGCTGAGGTGATGCTGTTCCAGTTACTTTTGATGACGATGGTACTTAGCCTGAAACTTTCTAGTTTTAGCAGTTCCATATTTGTAAATATTCCAATTTTAGTTTTAATAAGAACTCCCCTTTTGTAATGGATTTTTATTTTTTTTTTTTATCTTTTGAGTTGTTTTGTTTTTATATATTTTTTTTACGTTTTAGGCACTTGTCTTTATAGGTACTAGGTAGTACCTTATTAAAAGAGAATTTATTATTGTTTTTTTAATCCTATAAGTTTTTTCGAAGATATTAACTTATGTTCCTATTCTTTTTTTGTATAAGAAACTGCCCTTTAGAAAATAAAATTTTGTTTCATACTGCTAATTTTCTTTTTTACTACCTAGGTAGGATTTATTATAGCTTTTTACGCGTATTAAAAGGTGGTCGAAAACCAACCCAAAAATGGTCGGAAGTTGCGACCAATGGTCGAGAACTAGCTAAATGGCACTTTTTTCATATTTTTATTAAAATTACACATTTCATGAAACAAAAATTAAAAACATATATAAAATATAAATTCGGAAATCTTCAGACTTTTAGAAAATCTTAGTTTTATTAATATATTTTAACTAGACATATTTTTATCGTGTTTTGAAGTGGAAGTTTCAGTTAACTGGTCGAAAACTAGCACACTGACCCTAGTTGTTTAAAATAATATTACTCATTATCAAAGAAGCAAAGGAGTAAATTTTTTTTGAGTTAGCACCACATTCACAAATTTTGTTCAAATCAATATTAAAGGTATCGGACTCTAAAGCTAATAAAGTAAGCTGCGATAATAAATTATGATGATCATTTGTTTTCAGGAACATACTTTCAAGATCTTTGTTATTAATTATATACTCGAAGATAGCACAAAGATGAAAATAAATAAACTTGGTTTCTTGAGTGGCAATACAGAGACCCCCTCTCTGCAGAGAATTAAAATATGTATGATCCGTCTGGATGCCTTTTGCTAGAACTACTAAACTTTGACATTTATCACATTTATTATTCTTCAAAACTGATCGAGCCATTCTTTCATAGGTAGATGATGACTGACAAAAAATAATAAGTGAAAACAACATAGTTGGCATGCTATATCTTTTCTTTTTACAATCAAGTAAAAAGAGTTGATTCAATAATATTCCTAATAAGTTTTTGTACTCACAACCTTCATCAAGTTTTTTGATACCTTCTTGAAGATAATACTGAGCTTTTTTAAAACAATAAATTGAATCTAAAGAAATGTCATTAACAAAAGTGTATCGAGTCAATAAATTTTCTATTTGGGACCACCTACTGAGTTTTCTACTACTCGGTAGAATCCACATAAGGTCACTACTTGTAATCTCATTGTCTCCAACAAAAATACTTACCACTAATTCTTGGCTAACACTTACACTGGAAACAATTTTCAAATTTTCAATATCACAGTCATATCCATCACGATCAATATTTAACATATAAAAATGTACAAATGTCGAAGATACTTTACATTGCCATTTATTCAGAGTTATTTTAGTTTCAAGAAGTTTTACAAAATTTTCAAAGCTTGGAATCAGATCACTTTGAAGATAATTTTCTACAGTTTCGGTATGTCTTTTAACAATATCACTTTTTCTAGCTTCAGGATTTTTTCGGATGGTAGGGGCAGGTCTATTTAAATATTTGGGCTGGTTTTCGAAAATATGTGGTACAGCGTTGCTTTTGAGGATTGGACGTTTAAGTTTGTGTTCTCGACTTACTCCTTCTTTATCTTTGTATGTTTCAAATCTAATGATTTCATTTTTTTCAAAATGTTTCGCACACACTACAGAATTTTTTGTTACCGTATAATTATCTCGGTGTATAGCTTTTAGCCATAATTTCTGTAATTCGGAAGTTTTTGGAAATGAAAATGTTGTTTGCAGTTCCTCAGTCTTCAGGGAACTCCTATAGTTGGATTTGCACCTTGGCACACAGCAGTTTCTTGGCATCTGGAACAAGTTTAAATATCTTAGATAATAATAATATCGAGACCTATACATGTGCTCTTGCACTTTGCAAAGTGGAAACAAATATTATATTGTTTTTATTTGCTTTTACCTTAACTCACCTTAATTTTTGCTCCTGTACCGATTGCAGTATTTGCTATAAATTCACAATCAAAACACAACTAATAATGGCATAACAGGTATGAACCAAATATAAACAGTAAGTAAACAATATATTGGTGTTTCTAGCCACTTTTTCGTTTGAAAATGCACCTCAGTCTAGCAATAAACAATGAAAACAATACACAGAAACATATAACCTCAATAGCAAAATAGCACCATTGGCGACGTTGCCGTTATTTCCAACTTCATGGCTTGTAAGTGTAGAGGGCTGTGGGTGGGCCAACCTGCGATTTTAATGGAGCAGTGACAAGACGTGACTGCTCCAGTCGTGTCACTGTGACAAATAGCAGTGATTTTTTGGAGCAGTTTTACCTTAGTTGGCGGCCGTACTGCTCATATTATGTTAATGCTACATCGCAATATGGCATAATCGCAGTCCGCAGTCACGGCCGGGAGAGATGTTCCAGTTTCTAGCCTGCCCTTTGCAGTAACAGTTTCTATTTAGCGTGACCGCGATGCGATTTATAACATTATATTATTAAATTTGCATCACAGCTCCAGTTTTGTCCGCGCTGCATCGGTCGGAGCTTTAAGCGGGCAGTGACAAAATGTCACTGCTACTTGACTGGGACTGGAGCAGGCTGTGACTGGGACTGGAGCAGGCTGTGACTGTGACAGACAAGTAGCAGTGACAAAGTCACAGTTCGTGAAATCGCAACCCACCTCTAGTATTGTCATTATCCGTCATTTTCAAACCTCCATCCGTTTCAACACTTTCAACGTCTTTTCAACCCTAAATCCACTCCCTCCAAACACAAAGGTCTTCCCCGAAAAGTTCAAGTTCCAACTTCCAACCACCCAACTCCAAGGAGGGAAAAAGAGAAGCAAGATTCCCAGATTTATAAACAACAATAAAGTCAACTAGTCAACCAATGTGTGTATAACATTGTTATGTGTATGGTGTAGGCCCTTGTTCATGTATTTATGATTTCAAACTCAATTTTTACTAGTTTTTAAAAATATCAGGAAACTAATGGAAGAGACCAACTCTAGAATGTTTCCCAAACCGTCGGTGAGCAAAACGGCCTCAAATGTGGCTGCAGAGAACAACAAGGAAAATCAAAGTAAGATTTTGAGTCCATGAAAACTATTTTTTAAATAAATATATTGCAGATCAAGATCAAACTGTAACGTCTACATGTGCAAAAGCACAACAAGTTGCGTCAGGTGCCCAGAAAACACGTCCAGCAGCAACGGAAGAAAAAAAGAAATGGACTCTGGATGACTTTGATATTGGTAAGTACAACTTGTATAAATAATAAGCATACATACATTTGCCTTTGTTTTAAAGGTAAAGCATTGGGTAAAGGGAAATTCGGCAATGTCTATTTAGCTCGTGAAAAATCCTCCAAGTTCATTATAGCTTTGAAAGTTTTATACAAATCTGCCATCAAAGAGTTTGAAAACCAGCTCCAAGTCCAACGTGAAGTAGAAATTCAAAGTCATTTAAGACACCCAAATATTTTACGTTTATATGGCTATTTTCATGATGACACAAGAGTTTATATTATTTTGGAATACGCACCTAAAGGATCTGTTTATAATTTTCTAATGTCACAACCACAAAAGAGATTCACTGAAGATGTATGTGCTCGTTACATAAGGCAAATAGCTGATGCCCTTAAATATTGCCATGTGAGAAATATAATTCATAGAGACTTGAAGCCTGAAAATCTCCTGCTAGGGAGCAATGGAGAGATAAAAATAGCAGACTTTGGTTGGTCAGTCCACACTCCCAGCTCTAGACGTACCACTATTTGTGGCACCTTAGACTATTTGCCACCAGAAATGGTAAATGGAAATTCTCATGACGAAAAAGTCGATTTGTGGTCTCTGGGCGTTCTATGTTTTGAATTTCTATGTGGAAAGCCACCTTTTGAGGCTACAAGCTACACTGATACCTATAGGAGAATCAGCAAGGGTTATTTTAATTTTCCTAGCCACATACCTAAGGGGGCTCAAGATCTCATTAGGGCTCTTATGAAGGTGAATCCTGACGAACGTTTGAGATTGGAATCTGTCTTGAAGCATCCATGGATTTTAAGTTTTCGCTAATAAGTTATAGTTTATTCTAATTTATTGTTTATACTTAATTATTATTATTATTTTTTTGGAATAAAGAATTTAGTTCGCAATTTGTAATTTTTGGTGTTTTGCTTTCCCTTGATATTCCACAGCAAGACAATGAGTTAAAGTCTGTTTTTTTTTAAAGATAAAAATCAAAATGACATTATGTTGGCAATACAATGTAAAATTGTCAATGCTTAAAATTTTGTATGTAGAAAAGGCTTGTGTTGCCAACAAAGCTACTAAATTTTTGACTTGGGGAATTTTCTTTAAAAAAAAAACATAGGTACTTTAGAATTTTTTTCATGAGAGAACTAACCTACTATCGGATTAGACCAGTGCATAACGACCATTTTTTTTAAAACGATTTTCTCCCGTCTGCCATTAAGGGTGGTTATTCTTCATGCAATAAAAAGTGGAATGGCTGAAATTTCAAAGAGCCCCGCGTGTGACAATACAATGATATGCTCATTTGAAAATGTAATGAAAAGTGGAGATTTGGATCAATATTATCCCGTCTGCCACACATTGTGAGGGTAATTTAAACAAAAATTAGTAGAAGGAAGCTAAACGGCGGAAGCCCTAGGTTGGTATAAAGTGTCATTACGAATTTAAAAATGTCGCCAAAATCGGACATGTGGATTAACGACCTCCCGTCTGCCAAATTAAAGTTATGTTACATTTACGATGTAATACATCAATAAGTAGATGGCAGAAAATCTCTGTTGGTATAATAATACTTAACAATCTTTGAAGTTGTATCAAAATGCTGAGATGTTGAAACAATTTTCTCCCGCCTAAAACATGTTTTGTTACAATGGATTTCAGATAAATAATGTACAGGGTGATCCAGTATAAAGTGAGCACCCCCTACCTTTTCGCTAAAAAAATTTTTTTTGAAAAAATCAAGATAGCCATTTGATGTATTTTGTTTCTAAGTATTTGAAAACGTATTTCGAAATTTAATTAGATTTTCCATTGAAGCGCTGTGACCAAAACAGTAATTTTTTTAAATGGAATAACCTATATTTAAATCTATTTTTTTAACGCACATATTTTTCTCCTTTCAAATATATAGTTTGTTTATTTTTATTTTAGTAATTTGCGATATATTCTCACTTTGAAATGCACATGAAAATAGCCGAAAAGGTATCAGAAAACATAATAACCAGTAGTTTTATTAAAGGTAAAATTATTTAGATTCACCTTGATACCTTTTGGGCTATTTTTAATTAAATCTTAAGTAAGAATATATCGCAAATTACTGAAATAAAGATAAACAAACTATGGATATCTGAAATAAGAAAAATAAGGGCGTTTAAAAAATGGATTTAAATATAAGTTATTCCATTCAAAAAAATTGATTTTGTCGTCACAGCGCTTTAACGAAAAATCGAATAAAATTTCGAAAAACGTTTTCAAATTCCTAGAAACAAAACTGACCAAATGGCTATCTTGATTTTTTCAAAAAAAATTTTTTTAGCGAAAAGGTAGGGGGTGTTCACTTTATACTGGATCACCCTGTACCTTTACACCGGCAGAAAAATTGAAGTGGTACAGATATTTATTTTAAATTTTTCAAAATGTTAAAATTTCTCAAATTTGAGATCAATTATTTCACGTCTGCCATTAATTTATATTAAATAAGTTGCTACCAAAAGCTTAAGTTTTGACTAGCAGAAATTGCAGACTGGTACAAGTCCTAAAAAACAATGAACAAAATTGCGACAAAAATTGTTTATTTTCAAACATCATATAACATTAATTTTTATGATCATTTTGACAGGGTATAATAGTCACTTCAATGACTGTCAGCTGAAGCGGCGTATAAGTGGAGTATAACATTTATACGCCGTTACACATGTTTTTCCATAGTGATTCAAGGTAGTTCACCTGTACGTACAGGTATAGCTGCTTATAAAGATGATCCTTCTAAATATGAATGTCATAATTTAAATTAAAAATTCTGCACTATTCGGAATAAAGATTGTTTGAAAATAAAATATTGAATTTCATTCGGAGTATAAGTATTCTTCATGTGACTTGCATGGATTTTTTCAAACTTCCACGCGCGTCACATAAGTATTACTTATACTCCTAATAAAATAAATATCTATTATATGATGAGCGTTTTTAACCCGTCTGCCATTTGGTTAAGTGAAATGTAATTATGAGAATATGCATATTTTCAATATGGCAGAAACCGCAATAAGTTACATAAGTTGCACAATATGGTTGTTAAATTGCAATTTTCTCCCGTCTGCTAACTTAATTGAATAGAGTTACTATCAAACTGAATACCTATCAAAAGGCAAAATGACTGCTTATGTACAAATGTTTGAAATCTCACATACATGTTATAATTTTTTTTTTTCAATGCCTATCACACATATAGGTTTTTCTGATGAGGATGAAAATGAAGAAGAAATTAATGAAAGCGAAGATTTTGGCGATCTATCAGATTTGGATGACAGCAATAATGATGATAATAATGGAAAAGGTGGCATCAGTTGTGATGGAAGTGACTCTGAATGGATAGATAACAATGAAAACGTTAATGATGATGCTGATGATAATAATGACGTGCTGTTTTTGATGATTAAAACATTTTTTTTTTTTTCTAAAGATACAATTTTTTATTGTTCTGCCTTATCATATTTAGGTATCTTGAGAGCTACTTTAATTTTAATTACCCAGTTGTCAGACGGGAGAAAGTTGTTTGGACACATAAACATTTTTCGCATTTCAACAATAATTGTGCAACGTATATATGTAGCTCATAGCGGTTTCTGCCGTATTGAGAATATGCATATTCTCGATTATAAGAACTTGTATCAGCCTGCAATTTCTGCCAGTCGAAATTTAAGCTTTTAGTAGTAGCTAATTTAATATAGATTATTGGCAATTGGCAGACGGGAAAAAATTGATCTCAACTTTGAAAAATTTTGACATTTTTATTGTTTCTGTCAATTGGTAATATACCTTGGATACATCTGCCAATACATTTCTTGGATATTACTTTGCATGTCAAACTTATCTTCCAAATGGCAGATGGGAGAAAATTGTTTCAACATCTAAGCATTTTGATACAACTTCAAAAATTGTTAAATATTATTATAACAACCGAGATTTTCTGCCATTTCCTTATTGATCTCATACATCGTAAATGAAACATAAATTTAATTTGGCAGACGGGAGTTCGTTGATCCACATGTCCAATTTTGCCGACATTTTGAATTTAGTAATATGTATAAATATAAGTATATACTAACCTAGGGTTTCCGCCGTTTAGCTTCCTTGTACTCATTTTTGTTTGAATTACCTTCACAATGTCTGGCAAACGGGATAATATTGATCCAAATCTCCACTTTTCATTACATTTTCAAATTAGCATATCATTGTATTGGGTCGTATGAATAAAAACGAAGTACTTGCTACTACTACAAGTATTAGCATGTTCTTCGGAGTATTTACTTCAAAAAGAAGCATTTGCTAATTTCCGGTAGTATCTACTTCACTTGACATAGAACATGCTTCGACGCGAAGTATATACTCCATATTATGAAGTATCTACTTAACAAGTGTAGTAGATTCTTTGAAATGTGTAGTAGGGACTTCCGTCATATATACATCGCGGGAGGCCCGGGCTAACATTTTGACATGTTTGGTTTTTGGGAAACGACAGGTGTGTGTCAGTTTTGTATGATAAATATTTATTTTAACGTCAACAGTCCTTCAAGATGTCTTCGGATGAAGAAAGTCTGGTAGAAGAATCCCAAAATGAAGACCAACAGATGGCATTCGTCATTATGCTTGAAGACTTCAAAATAATGTTGGATAAAAGAATGACACCTCCGATAAAATCGGCAAAAGAAGCAGCTCTAAAAGAATTAACAGAGGTTTTTAATGAAAATTCGAAACAAAAGCTAAATTCCAAACAAGTACTGAAAAAAGTCAACAACATGAAAAGCAAAATAAAGAAAATAACCGATGTAATGAGAACTGGGAACAAAAAAATTAAACTGAATGGGTGGCAGCAAAAATTTTATAACTTATGGAATGCTTATGAAAATCCAATCATCCAAAAAGTTCCAGGTAACTAATAATATATACCTATTTTTATGAAATGATTCAATTTTGTTCCTTCCAAATAAACATTTGAGGAAAATAGCCGAAACGAAAGTCAAATTATTTCATTTTTCTTAGAAATGTTTCACCCTGTATACTTAGATAATAAACATTTCAGGAGGAGTAACTGCTGGCACCAGCAAAGATGAGCCCGCTGGACGAAAGAGGCGTTTAATTAGTGAAGAAGAAACAATCGATGAAGCTACAGATTTTAAACAATTTTTCGATCAAAATGAGGGAAATATGGGTCCATCAGAAAAACTGCAAAGGATTTTACTTCTTAAACAAATTGATGCTACTTCAGCTCAAGAAAAAGCAGCTGTGGCCCAAGAAAAAGCTTTTAGAGCTGTAGAAAAAACTGCACAAGCTGCGGAGCACAGTTTGTTGAAGATATTTTCTGAGGCAACATTCGGTTTTCTAAAATAGTTGGCATTTGAATTTTTTTTTATAAGAAATAAGGTTTCTGTTTTTTTTTTCTCAGTTTATAGGGTTTATCAATGTTCCTATTTATTTTATATATATATATATATATATATATATATATATATATATATATATAAAATAAATAGGAACATTGATAAACCTTATAAACTGAGAAAAAAAAAACAGAAACCTTATTTCTTATAAAAAAAAATTCAAATGCCAACTATTTTAGAAAACCGAATGTTGCCTCAGAAAATATCTTCAACAAACTGTGCTCCGCAGCTTGTGCAGTTTTTTCTACAGCTCTAAAAGCTTTTTCTTGGGCCACAGCTGCTTTTTCTTGAGCTGAAGTAGCATCAATTTGTTTAAGAAGTAAAATCCTTTGCAGTTTTTCTGATGGACCCATATTTCCCTCATTTTGATCGAAAAATTGTTTAAAATCTGTAGCTTCATCGATTGTTTCTTCTTCACTAATTAAACGCCTCTTTCGTCCAGCGGGCTCATCTTTGCTGGTGCCAGCAGTTACTCCTCCTGAAATGTTTATTATCTAAGTATACAGGGTGAAACATTTCTAAGAAAAATGAAATAATTTGACTTTCGTTTCGGCTATTTTCCTCAAATGTTTATTTGGAAGGAACAAAATTGAATCATTTCATAAAAATAGGTATATATTATTAGTTACCTGGAACTTTTTGGATGATTGGATTTTCATAAGCATTCCATAAGTTATAAAATTTTTGCTGCCACCCATTCAGTTTAATTTTTTTGTTCCCAGTTCTCATTACATCGGTTATTTTCTTTATTTTGCTTTTCATGTTGTTGACTTTTTTCAGTACTTGTTTGGAATTTAGCTTTTGTTTCGAATTTTCATTAAAAACCTCTGTTAATTCTTTTAGAGCTGCTTCTTTTGCCGATTTTATCGGAGGTGTCATTCTTTTATCCAACATTATTTTGAAGTCTTCAAGCATAATGACGAATGCCATCTGTTGGTCTTCATTTTGGGATTCTTCTACCAGACTTTCTTCATCCGAAGACATCTTGAAGGACTGTTGACGTTAAAATAAATATTTATCATACAAAACTGACACACACCTGTCGTTTCCCAAAAACCAAACATGTCAAAATGTTAGCCCGGGCCTCCCGCGATGTATATATGACGGAAGTCCCTACTACACATTTCAAAGAATCTACTACACTTGTTAAGTAGATACTTCATAATATGGAGTATATACTTCGCGTCGAAGCATGTTCTATGTCAAGTGAAGTAGATACTACCGGAAATTAGCAAATGCTTCTTTTTGAAGTAAATACTCCGAAGAACATGCTAATACTTGTAGTAGTAGCAAGTACTTCGTTTTTATTCATACGACCCAATACAATGATATGCTAATTTGAAAATGTAATGAAAAGTGGAGATTTGGATCAATATTATCCCGTTTGCCAGACATTGTGAAGGTAATTCAAACAAAAATGAGTACAAGGAAGCTAAACGGCGGAAACCCTAGGTTAGTATATACTTATATTTATACATATTACTAAATTCAAAATGTCGGCAAAATTGGACATGTGGATCAACGAACTCCCGTCTGCCAAATTAAATTTATGTTTCATTTACGATGTATGAGATCAATAAGGAAATGGCAGAAAATCTCGGTTGTTATAATAATATTTAACAATTTTTGAAGTTGTATCAAAATGCTTAGATGTTGAAACAATTTTCTCCCATCTGCCATTTGGAAGATAAGTTTGACATGCAAAGTAATATCCAAGAAATGTATTGGCAGATGTATCCAAGGTATATTACCAATTGACAGAAACAATAAAAATGTCAAAATTTTTCAAAGTTGAGATCAATTTTTTCCCGTCTGCCAATTGCCAATAATCTATATTAAATTAGCTACTACTAAAAGCTTAAATTTCGACTGGCAGAAATTGCAGGCTGATACAAGTTCTTATAATCGAGAATATGCATATTCTCAATACGGCAGAAACCGCTATGAGCTACATATATACGTTGCACAATTATTGTTGAAATGCGAAAAATGTTTATGTGTCCAAACAACTTTCTCCCGTCTGACAACTGGGTAATTAAAATTAAAGTAGCTCTCAAGATACCTAAATATGGTATGCTGGGTTCGGTAATTGCATCTGCGAGCGAAATGAGCAAAAAAACTCGGATATTTATCCTTTTGAATGTGACACATGCAAATCAAAATTTAAACGGAAAGGCAATTTAAAGATTCACAAACTAACACAGTCGGATATTTATCCATTTGAATGTGACACTTGCAAAGCAAAATTTAAACAGAAAGGTAATTTGAATAGTCACAAATTAACACATTCTGATATTTATCTTTTTGAATGTGATACTTGTATATCAAAATTTAAACGGAAAAGCGATTGGAAGATTCTCAAACTAACACATTCGGATATTTATCTATTTGAATGTAACACTTGCACTGAAAAATTTAAACTTAAATACAATTTAAAGAGTCATTTATTAACACACTCAAATGAGAATTTGTTTAAAGTGACATTCAGTGACCCATTCAGCTGGATAAATGTAAGTTTGAATGTAATGCTTATATTGGTGAGTTTAGCATAAGCATTTTTTTCAAATGCTTCCATCCAAATTAACACATTCTGATATTTATCCTTTTGAATGTGACACTTACAATTTGAAGAGTCATTTATTAACACACTCAAATGGGAGGAGTTTTAAATGCAACATATGCCACGCCAAATTTAAAGCTGGAATTTGTTTAAAGTGACATTCAGTGACCCATTCAGCTAGATAAATGTTAGTTTGAATGTAATGCTTATATTGGTGAATTTAGCATTAGCATTTTTTTTTCAAATTCTCTCATTTATTTTTGGTTAAAAAATTTATCATTTATAGCTTTGAAGCTGTATAATTTGCTGTTTATATTGTTTATTGTTTTTTACGCCCTAAAACACCTGCTAGGTTTTGTATTTAATTTGTAATTTTTGATGAAATATTCAAATATCACTATCAAATAGTATGCATTTTTAAATCTCAGTAATAGTATTTCTATAGTTTTTTTTTCTTCATTTACTTATATCGCTGGCATCAGTGAACTTTAGCACAAATATTGAATTTCTAAACTCAAAAACAATTGAATGAAGCCGTGTATAATAGCTGGGTTCGGTAATTGACACGCGAAAAGAGATAAGTGATCACGTGACGTCTGCTCACTTCGCTCGCAGATGCAATTACCGAACCCAGCTATTATACGCGGCTTCATTCAATTGTTTTTGAGTTTAGAAATTCAATATTTGCGTTGAAGTTCACTGATGCCAGCGATATAAGTATATGAAGAAAAAAAAATTGTAGAAATACTATAGATAAACTGACACATTTTAGAGATGAATATCTCGAAAACGAGAAAAGATAACGGGATGCGGTTTGTTCTGGAAGAATAAGGATTTTTTAAAGTTTTTTTTCATGATGTTGACGAATCCTGAAATTTGGTTTTACAGACATTCGATTTTTTGAAATAATAACATACTGCCTTATTCTTGATGAAACACCCAGTATATTTTGTCATCATCAGAAAGCGTGACTTTTCTAGTTCACAAAAATGTTTAATTTTTTTCAATTATCATGAAATTAAATCGTAAAAATTGCACTTGGTTGAAGGGCGTACTGTCGACTGGACAAAAAAAAAATGATAAGAATCAATTTTCACGATGTAAGTTTAAGATAATTGAAAAAAATTATACATTTTTGTAAAGTAGAAAAATCAGCCTTTCTGACGATGACAAAAGATACGGGGTGTTTCATTAAAAATAAGGCAGTTATTTTATTTCAAAAAATCGCATGTCTGTAAAACCAAATTTCAGCAAATTTCAGGATTCGGAAATAATGTGGAAAAAAACTTTGAAAAATCCCTGTTCTCACAGAACAAACCGCATCTCGTTATCTTTTCCCGTTTTCGAGATATTTACCTGCAAAATGTGTCAGTTTATCCAAGGATATTACAAAGATATTAAAATGCAACCTATTTGATACTAATATTTTAATATTTCATCAAAACTTAAAAATTAAATACAAATCATAGCAAATGTTTTAGGGCATAATATTTTCAAAGAAGCTATGACCTCTCGAACTCCATCCAGCACCTACACTATTATTGTTAGAAAAGTTGTATATTATTATGACTCTCTGGATCCTCTGTGGCATAAACCTAATATTCTCACTGCGTTTCATATTTGCTGACTGGAAGCAACAATGGCTTTGGCTTCTGCTAAAATGATGACACGATACAAAACATCACACCACACAAAAATCCCGAGCTAAAAATAGATTGCCATGTTGCCAAGCTTCGGACGCAATAACATACTAGGTTTATTTACTGTATACTTGACTCTGTATATTATTTTCGCACCTCTACCGGAGAATCGATGAACTAATAGTTTTTTATCTATAACACGAATATTATTGCGTCCACTACCAAACAGAAAATCCAGTAAAATCATAAGAATCTCAATAGATGCTTCCACTTTTTATTGTGGAAAGGAAACTTAGAAACTTTTACCACCTGTTCGCGCCTAAATTTTGTTTAAAAATAGACGGAAACTCGCAAAAATATGAGTTGACATTGTTGCGTCCGATATTCGGACGCAGTAATTCGAAGGAAGCAACAGTGTATGTGTTGAGGAAGTTTATGGACGCAGCAATGATAGGATTTTGTATATATATATATATATATATATATATATATATTGATTTGTTTTCTTGAACCGTAGGTAATATATTAGTAGTTTTTTTTTTGGGTTTAGGTTCATAAATGAAACGACTTTTTTATTTCCTAACGTTTCGCCTTTAATTTAAGGCATTTTCAAAGGGATTGTTTTCCTAAAAAAAATAAATAATAATTTCACATTAACTTATTCACTAATTATGTAATAATAAAAGAATTTTCCTAAAAATGTTTAATACAGTGTACATACCTCGAAAATGTTATTTCTTATTACCAGGTACCATTTTATGTTGTTGGTTTCAAGGTACTAGGTGTTTTGATATGCGACAATAAAGGAACCATGGTATGTACCTATGTTTTTTTTTTTTTTTTTTTTTATATTAAAATTTTTATTATATTTAAATTGATCTATTAATATGTGTTCACACTAGATTGAATTTTGCGTCATTTGGGTTGGTTGATAATCTATTTTTCATTAATTATCCGTTGTTATAAGGTTGTTCGACTTAGTCCCATTATGTCAGTTCTGTCATTCACAGCATTTTTTTCTTTTCTAATTTCTATCATTTCTTTGATCATTAATTTATGAAAATTGTTGTCTTTGTTTAATATTGTGGTATTGTTAAACGCAAAACAGTGATTTGAATCTTTCATGTGTTTATCCAATGCAGTGTTGGCATTTTTAGTGTATTTATGTCCATTTAGTCTGTTCTTTACAAGTTGAGTGGTCATGCCAATGTATTTTTTGGGACAATTTTCACAGGGGATTGAGTAGACCACATTCGAATCTTTCATAATTGGCGTTTTACTTTTTAGTTTCGTAAAAAGGGAGTTTAAACTATTTTGGGATTTGTGGCATACTTCTGTCATGCTTTTTCAGACAGCTTTTCAAGTTTTCCGATAACTCTGCTGTATATGGAATAGAGATATATCGTTTTGGGTCATTGGTTTGAGTGTCTTTTTTCAAACCACCCAAAAAATCAAAAACTGAGTGTCATCATTGGCTTAACAGATCGTGCTATTGCTCTCACTTCTCCCCAATTTAGACCAGAAGTTTTAAAGAAAGTAACAGAAACACTTATCAAAAATGGTTTTACTACAATTGATATAAACTGAATAATTAAAAAACGAACTTACAAACATTATAATAAAATGAATCTTAAAAAAGACACTCAAACCAATGACCCAAAACGATATATCTCTATTCCATATACAGCTGAGTTATCGGAAAAATTGAAAAGCTGTCTGAAAAAGCATGACATAGAAGTATGCCACAAATCCCAAAATAGTTTAAACTCCCTTTTTACGAAACTAAAAAGTAAAACGCCAATTATGAAAGATTCGAATGTGGTCTACTCAATCCCCTGTGAAAATTGTCCCAAAAAATACATTGGCATGACCACTCAACTTGTAAAGAACAGACTAAATGGACATAAATACACTAAAAATGCCAACACTGCATTGGATAAACACATGAAAGATTCAAATCACTGTTTTGCGTTTAACAATACCACAATATTAAACAAAGACAACAATTTTCATAAATTAATGATCAAAGAAATGATAGAAATTAGAAAAGAAAAAAATGCTGTGAATGACAGAACTGACATAATGGGACTAAGTCGAATTTACAACAACCTTATAACAACGGATAATTAATGAAAAATAGATTATCAACCAACCCAAATGACGCAAAATTCAATCTAGTGTGAACACATATTAATAGATCAATTTAAATAGGTATAATAAAAATTTTAATATAAAAAAAAAAAAAAAACATAGGTACATACCATGGTTCCTTTATTGTCGCATATCAAAACACCTAGTACCTTGAAACCAACAACATAAAATGATACCTGGTAATAAGAAATAACATTTTCGAGGTATGTACACTGTATTAAACATTTTTAGGAAAATTCTTTTATTATTACATAATTAGTGAATAAGTTAATGTGAAATTATTATTTATTTTTTTTAGGAAAACTGTTTGAGAAAAGTTTTTTGGATTGATTTTCTCCGCTTTTTCCATCCATAGACGCGTTTCGACCTATATCAGGTCTCATCAGTATGGCTAGGAAAATATATATATATATATATATATATATATATATATATATATATATATATATATATATTGATATATATATATATATATATATATATATATATATATACCTAAGTACTTAATTAATTAATATAAACTAATAATAAATTTGAAGTATTTATCGAAAAATATGAAAGGCGTTAATTTCTCTGTTCGTATATCAGATCAGCAACATGATTACGAAATTGTATGCCTTGGCGTCTAATTTCACCTATATTGCCTGCAGGAAATAGTTGGGGCATTACAGGTTCTTCTCCAACATAAATTGGTCCGAAATCATTAGGGTCGCTCAAAAACTTTGAACAATTATGTAGAATAAATGCCGACATAATATATTTACAAATTCTGTCCGTTTTTATTCGTAAAGTGTGCTGTAACGTTGGAAATCGCCTTTTCAATTGCCCGAAGCACCGTTCAATAATAACGCGTTCTTTTGCATGCATTCTGTTAAAATATTTTTCAATGTCTGTTAAAGGATTTTTAAATGGCGTAAGCATATATCGAGTTGCAGCATATCCGGAATCACCCAAAAGACATACATTTTCCTGATTGTGGAACATAAGAGGGTAAATTAACGAATTGGACCATATCCTGCTATCATGGACAGAACCAGGCCACGATGCATCAACGCTCGAAAACTTTTCTTGATGGTCGCACGTTGCTTGCACATTTATTGAGCAAACACCTTTTCTGTTAACATACTCGTCACCGTATATGTGAGGTTTTGAAATTTTTACGTGCGTGCAATCAATTGCACCAATGACATTTGGTATTACATGGTTTACTGCCCACTCTTCTTTGGCTGTGTTAAGGGCTTGGCCTGAAGCAGGAAATGTAATCCATTTATTTTTTTTTTTGCGCAAATTGCACTAGAGACGAAATTAATTGTTTTGGAAACTGTAGTTTGATGAATTCCAATATCCAAACCAACACCTAGTTGCATTCCAGGACCCCCTTAAACAAAATAAAACATTTAAATATTACATGAATATCACTAATTTTTTATTTGCGTTCCAAATTTCTTCTATGTAGTATACAAATGTTTTTTGGGGGCTTTGAAGTTTTTACGGTTAAGGTTCTTAGAAATACTTCCATTTGCTGAATATGTGAGAGCGCACCACCTCTAGTTTCATTCGTCTCTCTGAGGAATTCGTTGGCTAGAAACGTAACGTTTTCTCTACTAAACCTAGATAAGAAATATAAAATCTGAACATAAAACATTCTAAATTTATAGTACTCATAATAGCTTACCTATATATTTGACGGTATAAGGTATCATCTTCGTAGTGTATTCTCTCAGGATAAATTTTTTGTCTTCGTATTTGAGCAATTTGTGCCATATTTCAAAAAAAAGTACAGCAAATACTTCAGTTGTTTTTAAAATCGAAGTGAAATAGATACAAAATACCAGTGAAAAGTAGATACTTCCAGCCGTAGTAAATGCTACGATAATGTCAAGGAGAATGCTTTTATTTTAGCAACTTCCGGAAAAACAGAAGAAAGTACTTCGAAATGTAGTATCTACTTCGTTTTGAAGTAAATACTAAGTAGAACATACTAATACTTGTAGTAGTAGCAAGTACTTCGTTTTTATTCATACCACCCATTGTCACACGCGGGGCTCTTTGAAATTTGAGCCATTCCACTTTTTATTGCATGAAGAATAACCACCCTTAATGGCAGACTGGAGAAAATCGTTTTAAAAAAATGGTCGTTATGCACCGGTCTAGATATAGAGTAGGTACTACCTAGATGTTGCTGAAATTTGTAGTGAATGAAAAAACTTTGAGACAGATTATTACTTTATTATGGGGCATGCTTAGATTGACATGCGTGTAATTTTATTTCTAAATTTTCTACTATATACAGTGTGTCCGAAATTCGAGTCTCTACATGGGGATTTCGCTTATTATGAGAGATACAGGGTGGCTCAAATTAGGAAAGTTTCAGGGAATTTATTGCTCATTTATATCCTGTTGTTAAATTTGTTTCAAAGTTTTCTGTTTCCTAGAAATCCAAAAAAAAACTGAAAATAGCCAATTTTGTTTTTTGTCAATAATTCATAAACCGTTAACTTTAGGCTTTTCTAACTTTAACATTATTAGACACTTTTTTGAGACGGATATTTTCGTGATTTGAAAACATTCCGATCGTCGTTTGTTTTCAAGTTATAAACCTAAACTTTCTTATTTCTTATGGCGGCCATCTTCGATTTCAACAAAATAATATTCTGCGAAAAACTCCTTTAAAATTATGTATTACAAGCTATGAAAACGTTTGGCAAGTGCTTCAAAATTACAGTTGAAACCGATATTTTGCTAAATTTGGCAACAATGCTCATAGTTATAAGAATAAAACCAAATAAGTATGATTTAATACCTAGAATCGGTATTTTTGAAGTCTTCTGGTAATTTTACTGGATAAATAAAAAATAAGTAGGCAAGGTATTCCACATGTTTTTTTTTTTTGTAATGTAAACAACATGAATTACAGCTTTTCCTCCTTTCTTCTTTCGGTTTTACGCCTTGTGAAAAATTACACCAATTTGGATATTCCAGATACAATTATTGTTTTTGCGTGAAGGACGAATTTGCACTCTCTCAGATTTTTCAGTCTTTGAGAGTCTATTAGACCTTGTATTATTATTTTAATAAAATATTCTTTAATTCGATTTTTATTTTATCAAGACAATATTATTACGATGGGTCGCTTTTTTGGCTTCTTTCTCTGTGACTTGAACTGATAGGAATTTCATACCTATAATTTTTCCCGAGGCGTAAAACTAGGGTTGCCAGATTGAAATATCTACAAATCGGGTATACTAATCAAAAAGCTGTTAAAAAATCGGGACTTTGAATAAAATCGGGACACTTTTTTTTTAAAGGAATAATTTGATATAATAATTATACTGAACAATAAAATTTCTAATAAAATTTAAAAATAAACTGAAAAATGTTCCACTGTACTGTACAAATTGGGGCTTAAATACTGAGAAAAGGGCTGAAATCTGGATAAAATGGAAAATATGAAACAAATAACCCAAACTAAATTATTTCCAAAATTTTTCACCTTTTATTAGTAAGAATCGAAATGGACAAAAATTCCATTCTTTTACACCAACAGAAAAAGAACCTGTATATCTCCAGACTCTAGACAGTATGATGTCTCACAAAATAGACTAAACTTATGCTTTGTAGATAAATCTTCTAACAGATCCACGACATACCAGTGATTATCACCGTTATAGAGTTCTGAGAAATAAAGTCAAACTCGGGGTTAACAAGTATATAGTTCATACCAAATAAACTTGTTGTTGTGACATCGATGACGCCATTTTTAAAATCGATATCGCCAACCGTGAAAATATTCGGCGTCGGATTGACTTAATTGGAATTTGAATTTCCCGCTGGCCATTCAGTTGGTAACACCATGTCAAAAAATGTAACGTTGCCAAATTAAATTCTTGACATTTTGATTGCATTTTGGCAGTTTACGAGTTTTTGGTTTGTGCTGTTAATTGTGACCTTGTTTTTTGAAATCAGCTTGTAGTGCGAAGTGTACAAGATGCCGAAGCAGCTTAACAGCCGTTGCAAAGAACTAATCGCATCCTTTTTACAATATTTCGAACGAGAACGCGATAATAATGGCCCTTAATGTCCCTTAAATGCTGTTAGGAAGGTGAGTTTATAAGTCGTTGATGTCGTGTGACCAAATACGAATTTTTAATTTGAACTTTCTCTCATTTTTAGCAAGTAGCAGAGTCTTTGAACTTAAGTATGTCCACTGTCTGTGCTATTTCGACGGCAGTAAAAAATAATGAAGATTTGGAATCGCCTTCTAAGAAACGATGCACTTCGAATAAGAGAGTCTGTGATGTTTCAAAGCTCGATAGCAGTGCTATACATAACACTATTTACGATATGTGTATAAAAAGTAAATCGTTTGAGACAAAGGTACATATAGATATCTATGAATCGCCTTTTTTCTTCTTGTAGAACAACATGTAACATTATCCTGTATATGGGAGCAATTGAAAGACAAACAATTATTTAATTGATGGCAGTAGCATGCCATTGAGTAGAATCTTAAAAGAAATAGGCTTCAAATGGAAAAAAGATGACCAAAGACGAGGGCTCATGGAACTTCCTGGGACTTTATTCTCGAAACAGGGGAGCAGCGTTCTCATGAGAACGAAGGCTCTGTCTTCGTCGTCCGTATTCATATTTCCATAACACTGACAATGACAAAGCAATCGTTCTCATGAGAACGCTGTTCCTCGGTTTCAAGAATAAAGTCTCTGATATGGCTGTTAAACGCATATCATTTTTAAGGTCTTATCTAAGACTGAAACAGGAGGCTTTGTACCAGTTTGTTTTCTTGAACGAGACTTGGATTTTTCAAAATGGTACTATTAATTGTGGGAAGACAACAACAAGCGAAGTGTTAAAACTACCAAAGTTGATGGTATAGGTAAATTTAAACATGAACACAGAGAGCAGTGTATTATATGTACAAAGAAATGCTTTTTCTAGATATATCATACCTACTTCATGCTGGCACTGAAAATGGATTCATTGAAGGTACATCGCTTGTATATTCATCGAAAACTCAACTTAACGACTATCATGAAGAAATTAATCAGCAAAACTTTTTATGTTGGTTCGAAAATCAGCTGTTGAAGAACTTGAGTGAACCATCTGTCATTGTTATAGACAATGCTCATATGGCATAAGCTCTTCCACTTCAATAGCATACATCCTTTCACTTATCAATATTGATGAAGACTCTAGCGATTTCAGCGATTTCAGTGATCCAGAATAATTGAAAATCATCTTGATGGATCAAATATTCATAATATTTATATAATCTTTATCTTTATTCAGGTTTAAATATTTTTTACAATACATTTTTTTTTTCTTTCACAATGCATGTATTTTGTATTTAAAAATTATTTTGTTGGCACCTAGAGGTTTAATACCTCTGTATGCACCAAGTAAATTCTTAACTATTTATAATATAGTAATAAACACAACCTGTTCTTACAATAAAGGTTTATCTTAGAGGACATTATATTTTGTATGGGTTTGTTAAAGTACAATATTATTTGTTTATGGCAACTTAATCCTATTTTTTTTTTATCCTATGACATAAGTTTAGAAAATGATTCATAATTATCTACAATAAATACTTTGCTCTTCTCACTAAACATTTTTATCCTACCTATTTCTTTGATTTTCTTTGGTATCATATTATAAAATTTTGGCGCTAAGTAATTAGCAAATTTTAAATTTATTGTTTTTCTATTTTGAGGTATTATTAGGTGTCTATTAACATTAGCTCTGGTTTGATGATGATGGTGTACGAATTTTTTTAGGGTTTCTTTTCTATGTATATATGTACAAATGGAGTGTATGTATAAGCAGTTTATGTTGCAAATGTTGTTGTCATATAGTGATTTAGTTGAGTAGCGCCTTTCTTTTCTGAACATTATTTTTAAGATGGAATTTTGTATTACATTTAGAGGTTGCAAGTTACTTTTATATGTTCCCCCCCACACAATAAGGCCATATCGCAACAATGATTCTACCAGAGATTTGTACACCAATATGATCATTCTAGTACTGAGAAATTCTCTTAGAATATAAAATTTTTGAATCAAGAAGCGACATTTCTTTGTTAGGTAAGATATATGGTCTACCCATTTTAAATGCTGATAAACAACTATACCTAAATATTTAGCTTTCTTCACTGCTGATATATGACTGTTCTTCTCCTTGCTTGTCTGAATTTCAATAAAATTAGGTCTATTTGCGCCTGTCACAGAAAAGGCTATGTAATTAGTTTTGGATAAATTGAGCGACAATTTGAATGAGTCAAGCCACTTTTTGACGATGCCAAAACCCCTCGACACTCTCTCTTTTGTCTCCTCCCATGTCTTAAGATAATAACCGTATCGTCAGCATAGGATATTAACTTACCATTTATGTTCAATTTTAGTAAGTCATTGATGTAGGTAATGAAAAGAATGGGTCCTAAGATGGTGCCTTGTGGGATACCAATTTTTATTTTCAAGGGGTGACTCAGTGTTTGATTTAGCTTCAGAAATTGATCTCTTTCGGAGAGATAGTTTTTAAACAGTTCCAATACCATGCCTCGAACACCATAATGTGATAAAACATCAAGGAGTTTTTGATGAGGCACGGTATCAAACGCCTTCGCAAGGTCCATGAACACCGCTATGACCTTTTTACTCTCATCGAGATTGCTTGTTATTTCTGAGACCAGGGAATACATAGCATCTGCCGTACTTAGTCCCTCCGAAAAACCATACTGATTTGGGGACAGTACATTATTGCAATTAAAAAATGTTACAAGTCTGTCTTTTAAGCACTTTTCGAAAAGTTTTGCAAAATTATTTATCAAACTAATGGGGCGATAATTTTGAATTTTATTTTTTTCTCCATTTTTGTAGACTGGGGTAATCACTGATTCCTTAAAATGACTAGGTATAATACTTGTTTCAAAAATTAAATTAATAATGTACACTAGGGGCTTGATTATTTCCATATGTACATGTTTAATAATCCTTGTGGAAATTCCATCCTTTCCTGGAGCACTATCGTTTTTTAGTGTAGATATTTGTTTTATAAGTTCTCTTTCTGTAACTGGTCTTAAATATAAAGAGGTTTGAAGGCTTTCTTTTATAGTGGTAGGGTATTGCGGGTTGTTTATTTTTTTTCCATTTCCACACCAATGTTATTGAAATATGTATTGCAAAAATTTGCCATTTCGAGTGTGTTTGAAAAGCTGTGATTATTTTCATCAACAAACATATGATTGGAAGACTTCACTTTCCTTTTTTCGTTTGTTGCATCCGCTATGATCTTATATATATTTTTAATATTGTTTTTATTAATTTCAATTTGATTCTTATAAAAATGAAATTTTTGTTTCTTAATTAAGTTGTTTAGTTTGTTTCTGTATATTTTATAAATCGTGTTTTGTTCCTCGGTAAAATTTTTTTTTAGTTTATTCTTTAATTTATCTCTATGTTTTATGGATGTAATCAGACCGGTTGTAATCCATTCTTTAATTTTTCTTTGATTTGGGATTATAGGGCGTTTTGAAGTGGAATTTTGCATGGATTTCTTGAATATGTTTAAAAAAGAATTTGTGGCTTTTTCAGGGTCTTTCGTTCCCATGATTTCTGCTGACCAATCCTGTATTGCCAATTGTTGTTTTAAGAGGTTATAGTTTATATGGTTATAGTAGTTTAATGGTTCATTAGATTTATTAAGAGTATCAGCATCAGCATAGTTATTATAATTAACATTCAGCATGATTGGATAGTGGTCTGTTATATCAGTATTCAATATAAATGATTTGAATTTTAAATTGCTTATTTTTAGTTTTTTTCTAACAAATAAATGGTCAATACATGTAGATGTTTCATGAGTAACCCTGGTTGGAGAGTTTATATAGGATACAAAACCACTTTGTCCCATTTTTGAAAGGTATTCATTTACTATCGGGTTTTGTATATTCTCTATATTAATATTCAAATCTCCAGTGAAAATTTCGATTTTTTTGGTTAAAGAATGCTCAAAAAATTCTGTTAGATCATTAAGAAATATAGGTTCAGCTATCGGAGGCGGTTTATATGCTGCAGTTATCCCAAAGGATAAACCGCAGTGCTCAAAAGTTATTCTACTAATGGTTGCCTGTGATAAATTTAGCTTTACATGATTCACATCAATATTTAGCGTTTCTCTGACAAAAATTAGTAAACCATATTTTTATTAAAATCCCCATTGTTATAAAAGGTATTATATCCAGGTATACTATACATATCACAAGACAAAATTTGAAAACATTCACCCAAAATAAATATATCACAAAAGTACAGTTGATAGGATTCTATAAATAAAAGTAATTCATCAAAATTTTTTTTTGCGCTTCTGATATTCAAATGTAGTATATTTATGACCTTGTTTTTTAGTGAAATTTGTTTTTTTAATAATACCTCATTTACAAGAGTCCCCTGTTCCTCCATACCCATTTCATCCAATTGCTCCAATATTTCCTCTTGTGGCGGTCTGAACATTATGAATTATATTCAATAAGATATTTATAGTATTTAGAGTGGCTGTAAATAAAATAGGTACTGAGTGTTATTATTATATTTTATGTGATGATTGAAAATTGAGTTGTTATTAAATATCTATAAAACCAAGCTTTGAAGCAATGTTTATAATTTAAGTAATAAATGTTTGCATTATATTATAATACAATCCATTATTGTTTCTGAAAATATTTTGACCAAAGGAAAATATGGAAGAGACGGCAACGCTGTGCCGGCCGAGCTTGACAACCCGACTATAAGTTTATTTGGTATGAACTATATAGGTACAATTCAAAAATAAGTAAACTTTTAATTTTTTAACTTTTAAAAGAATTTCGTGAAATCGGGACATTTAGCGTCCCGACGTATAGTCCATCGGGATACGGGACAAAATCTCCAATATCGGGACTATCCCGTTAAAATCGGGACGTCTGCAACCCTACGTAAAACCGAAAGAAGAAAGGAGGAAAAGTTGTAATTCATGTTGTTTACATTACAAAAAAAAATATGGGGAATACCTTGCCTACTTATTTTTTCTTTATCCAGTAAAATTGCCAGAAGACTTCAAAAATACATACCGATTCTAGGTATTAAATCATACTTATTTGGTTTTATTCTTATAACTATGAGCATTGTTGCCAAATTTAGCAAAATATGGGTTTCAACTGTAATTTTGAAGGACTTGCAAAACGTTTTCATAGCTTGTAATACATCATTTTAAAGGATTTTTTTCGCAGAATATTATTTTGTTGAAATCGGAGATGGCCGCCATAAGAAATAAGAAAGTTTTAGGTAATAACTCGAAAACAAACGACGATCGGAATGTTTTCAAATCACGAAAATATCCGTCTCAAAAAAGTGTCTCAATAATGTTAAAGTTAGAAAAGTCTAAAGTTAACGGTTTATGAATTATTGTCCAAAATCAAAATTGGCTATGTTCAATTTTTCTCGGATTTCTAGGAAACAAAAAACTTTGAAGCAAATTTAACAACAGGATATAAATGAGCAATAAATTCCCTAAAACTTTCTTAATTTGAGCCACCCTGTATCTCTCATAATAAGTGCAATCCCCATCTAGAGACTCGAATTTCGGACGCACTGTATAATAGTGTTCCTGTTGCACCTGTGCCAGAAGTAACTTCTACAATAGCTAGTCCTTTGAATGTCAAGCTACCAACACCTAATTTACCTGTTTTTGGAAGTCAATATGAGGAATGGCATGAGTTCCAAGACACTTTTTTAGCGCTAATTGATAACAATGCGTCACTTACTAAAATACAAAGGTTTTACTACTTGAGAAGCTCGATTAAAGACGAGGCTAGACATCTGTGGTGCTAACTATAAAGTCGCATGGAACCTCTCAAAGGCCGGCGGAAAGATATGGAAATGTGTCTGCGCTTTTTGACATTGCGCCTATCACTATTCCACTGTTATGTCTATCTTACACTGTTTTTACACTTCAAATTTTATGCACTTATTCAATTTTTATGTTTTTGACTGTATTTTTTTAATGATCTCTTTGTAGTGACTAGTCTCAAAGATAATCCTACCAGTAGGATTATCTTTGCTAGTGTGTATTTATTTACTTAGTACCTGTGAATAGGATTAAGATTATTTATTTTGTTTTTTTTTGCTTTGTCAATGGATTATTTCTAATTTGGGACAATAAAGCTTATTTGAATTGAAATTGAATTGAAAAAGAATCTTACAGGGGTTTACGTCAGCTACTAGATACTGTCCTAATACATTTGAGAGCCTTAGAAAACCCGGGAAAACCAGTATCTTAGTTGGATACATTGATTGTTCATATGGTATTATCAAAAGTTGATGTTGTTACTAGATGAGAATGGCAGACTGAGAATTCTAATACTGAGTTACCAACCTGGAATACGCTTGAGAAATTTCTCAAACACAGATGTGAAATTCTTGAAACTCTTAACTTAGAAGAAGAAGAGGCTGAATATTGAATATCTAATACAAATGTTAGTAAACCTAAAAACTATGTCGCGTGCCATTCATCTTCTACTAACAACACAGCGAACTATACTCGAAATTATACATGTTTTTATTGTAAAAATTCACATATCATCAATAATTGCGATACATTTTCTAAATTGTCTATTGGTAAAAGGATTGCGGAAGTAAAAAAGCTAAAGCTTTGTTTAACTACTTGAAAAACATCACACTTTGTTAACACTTGCCAAATAATCAAAATTCCAACAAACTTAGTGAAAATACTGATGATCTAAGATGTGAGTTGTCACAAAAATCTTAAAAAGAACCCAGTCCTCATATATGTTACACAATCTTTTCATGCTTCAAACAATTATTTTGCACACATCACCAAAGTCAAACACTCCTTTCTACAGCTTGTGTTAAAGTTTCAACTTTCAGTTAAACGGAAAATCAATTATTTGCAGTTTGCAGAGTGCTGCTTGACAGCGCATCTCAGAGCAATTTGATCACTAAGTACCGATTGCTGCAAAAAATTGGGACTTCCTTTGAAAGCAGTAAATGTTGTTTTGGGTGTGAATAAAGCTGAAGCCACTGTCAACTACTGTAAAACTGAGATTAAAATCATTTCAAATCACAACAATTTTTCTGTCAATCTTAGCGTTCTTTAGTCACGGATAACATATCTCTCAAATACTGCCATAGGTACTTATTCTTTTAATATGGCAGTTCTCAATATTCCTGAAAATCTTTACTTAGCTGATCCAGATTTTGTAAAATCATCTTCTGTAGACACACTTCTTGGTTTGTCCATATTTTGGAAACTCCTATGTGTAGGGCAAATTTCTTTAGGTAAAGATATGCCAATCATGCAGAAAACACAGTTTGGATACTTAGCTGATCCAGATTTTGCAAAATCATCTTCTGTAGACATTCTTCTTAGTTTGTCCATATTTTGGATACTCCTATGTGAAGGGCAAATTTCTTTAAGTAAAGATATGCCAATCATGCAAAAAACACAGTTTGGATGGGTAGTTGCGGCGCCTCTTGCCAGTGCTCAAAATATCCAATATTCATCTATACCTAATAAAAATACATTATACATTATTGCTGTTCTGAGTTAATATCACTTGAGAATCAAATTGCAAAATTTTCGGCTCTTGATGTGTGTTCGATTTCTAATAACCTTTCTCTTTGATGATAAGCTTGTCGAGGACCAGTGGCGACGCCAGGGTTTTATGTTAGGGGGGGCCAGACTGCGCCAGAAAAATTGAGGGGGGCACTCTTTTCTATTTTATTGCTTTTCTTCTTTGGAATAAAGAATGGGAAGTACCTGTCAACACTTATATGTCTGGGGGAATCTCAGAAAAGCGAAAGCAGCATCGTGGATGCCTGTGCCCAAGAACACTTAACCTAGGACTCCTTAGCTTATTGAGCTGAAAATGTCTGCAATTTCAGCTGCAAATCTCAACCCTTGGCTTAAAATGCATTAGCCGAGTTTTAAACAGTATAGGTCAAAAAAACGAATTCCTAAACGTTTTATAATCTTGTTGAAATCACTTTTTCTTCATTTAAAATCGACGAAAAAACAAGCACAACCTGAGCTGGGATCACGACAATTAGAATTCTACTTTCATGAAGTCACACTTGACCTATTTATTGCGTACAGTCCGTACAGTACACTCGATGATGACGGTTGATAGGCAACATGACGTCATGAAAGTAGAATTCTAGTATAATTCTACTTATCGTGATCCCAGCCCTGGACAAGTAGAATTTCACTAGAATTCTACTTTCATGACGTCAGGTTGCCTAGCAACCGCCATTATCGCCTGTACTGTAGGCGTTATATAGGGGTGATGTCATGAATGTAGAATTTTACTTGTCGTGATCCCCTGAATCGCAAGCATCCCATCGAGGCCTGCGGGTGACGTCATTACTATATTGGTATTGACGTTACTCGCAGGCCCTGCTGACTCGAGAATTGGCGAACGTACGCCTTATGAGGATGAGCAATCCTGTTAGTTAACGATTCTTGGCCTGTACCCACCGAATTAACCAGCAGAGGCTGCTGATGTTGCATTGCATTGCATTGTTGCCGACATGAGAGCAAGTTTTCAGGGGGGGCCAGCTAAATTTCAGTGGGGGCCCTGGCGTCGCCACTGTCGAGGAGCATTATGAAAAAACTTTGAAACGAGACGAGTATAGTAGATTTGTAGTAACAATTCCAAAAAATGACAAATTTCCAAACTTGGGTGAGAGTAGGAGCAACCAAACGCTCTAAGGAGGTTCTATGGAATTGAGAAAAAGGTTTCTTGGGATGAGTTCGAGGGGTGCGCAAATGTTAAAAAATTAATTATTAGGGTATTTAAAAGTAATTAAATGATATTTAAAAGAAAAAAAATGGTTATTAGATATTTAAAAGTATTTTAAATATAAAAATAATTTATTTGGAGGATTTAACAGAGATTCAAAAACATTTAAAATGTATTTAAAAGCAAAGTGTACAAGTGTGTATTTAAATGTCTGCGCACCCCTCGGATGAGTTCCTAAGAAAGGAGTATATAAAATTCATGGAGGAGTATAAAAATCTCAATCACATAAAAAAATAGTTGATAAATCTGATGAGTCCGATCCTGTTTTTTATCTTCCCCACTACGCACTACGCAGTTCAAAAGGAGTCCCAGTAGTCCAGAGTCCAGTACTAGTACAAAGGTCCGCGTTATTTTCGACGGTTCCTGCAAATCAAGCAGCGGTCTTGCGCTAAATGACGTTCAGAAGGTGGGTCTATTATCAAACGGTGAGCTACGGAACGGCGTCTGCGGCGTATCTTGCCATACAGTCACATTACTCATTAAAACAACTTGCTATTGAGTCAGAAGTCACTTTACACTGAAGCTGCTGCTGTGATTAGAAATGACTTCTATGTTGATGACTTAACGAGTGACTTAATTAGTTCAAATGACTCTTTGCCAGTGGCGGTTCCTCCATAAGAGCACATGTGCACGTGCACTCCCAAATTAATATCAAACAACTTTAAATTTAATTTTATCATTCTTCAAATTTTAACATTCTACCTGTAAAGTATTAATTTAAAAAATTAGTGGCCAAATGCGCCAGCAAAACAAACGCAACCGGCAACGCTGGAATCACAGCGTCCACCGCGTCGCTTGATCGCCCCGTTCACTGCACTTTTCAATATTAAATCCAATTGGTGGAACTATGCCCCCCCGCACTCTTTGTTCCCCGCGAAGGTCTAGCGACGTTCGATGTTTTAAGCTGGCTGGTGTGCACATGTAGTCAGTGCACTTTGGGATCGGAAGCCGTTGTTTTAAATTTATTTCGATTCGAGCGCGATTTAACTGAAAACTGTGTGTAGAATGGCGGGATTTCTGAACCCCGATAGCCTTAGCGTGCAATATTTAAAAACAATTAAATTTTCTTCGCTTTCTTTGGAGGAAAAAATCCAAATCAAATGTGTCGGCCGTCCAAAGCCAAATTTAATAATCACCAACATAACAAAATGCAAAAGTCGTGATTATAAACTAACTTTTAAAATGGAAACTTACGAAAAAACTGACTGGTTGTGCGGTTGTGATGTTAGTAATAGTCTTTACTGTTTTCCCTGTTTGTTATTTGGAAGCGATGAAGCATCAGAATGGACAAAATCCGGCGTTAAAGATTTAGTACATTTATCCGAAAAAATTAAAAAACATCAAAACTCAAAATCACATCTTACTCTTATCTTTCAATACAAAACGTGTCTGTGAGAATTGTGAGATTGAAAACTATAATACATTTATGTATAAAAACAATTGTTAGACCAGGACGATGTACTCAGCGAGGTAAGTTACTTTGTTACTTAATTTCTAGTTTATTGATATAAGATCCTTCAATTTCCACGATTTGATAGACCGAAAAAAGTATTAAATTGAGCTTAGTTGGTTGTTTGGTAGGGTAGATATGAAATCCCTTAACAATATTTTTAATTATTGGTAGGTAAACACATCACATAACTCATACGATCACTTACAATAAATTATTTTTTTAAAGGCCTAAAATAAACACTTCTGGGCGTGGCACCCCGAAAAATTTCGCGCCTCGCATCCCCCTTTCGGCATTTATTATGAATTACAAATTATGTGCACCCCCAATATGTTATACCACGAGCCGCCACTGCTCTTTGCACTCCATTACGAAGTACCTATTATTTGCAAATTTCTAAAATTTTGTCTCGAGGAGGTTTTCCTCTTCGCAAATGGTTGTCCAATGAATCGAATATCCTAGAGCACATTAACGTCTATTTCTAAGAATAGGGCAGGATTTCTGAAAGACATTGTTTTTTTGTGTTGTTCGGGGCAGCACTTCCTGCTTTGGGGTGTTCGTTTGTGAGCGTTTTATATGGTTTATCTGCCATATAATCTGAGATAACAGCTTAGTTCAAGTTAGTGCGACACAAAGAAACAAACCTAAAGAATAGGTACGCAACCTTAGCCCTCTGTATAGTATATCAGGCTTATCTAGCCTATTTATTTTCGAAATCGAAAACGAAAATCCCGATATGTGGCTTGCAGGTAGGCCAAGGCACTTAGCGAAATAACAGCCATATTTTAACATAAAATTTAACAGCAAACTATCGATGCAGTATTGTTAAGGATCATTTATAGATGCTAAAAACCAAAAATGAAACATCTAATTACTTTTAGGGGATTTTATAAACATTATTTAGTGCAAAAACAGGGCTTTTTTTTGTTTATTTCACTGTATTTCGAAAACTAAGGATCGGATGGTTTTGCTACTGTGACAATAGTTTTAGAGCATTGAACAAGCTTTGAAATGGTCCATCATACCCACATAACAGTGAAAGAACATTCATATTCTCAGAATATTCCCTCAAAGTACTTTTTGGAATGTTCTTTTAGGAATGTTCAATGAATATTCTAAGATTGTTTCGATTGAAATATTCATTTTTGAACGTTCTATTTATGTACTAGGGATGTTGCTTCTATGCACCTACCTGAAAGATTGTGCTAAGAACCTACTTTATATAACATTCTTTGAATATTCTCAGACGAACATTATTATAATGTACCCTAAAAAATGTTCTTTAAGCTAATATCTCTATCAAGTATTAAGAATATACCTACCAAGTTGTGCTGAGCAGTTTATGTAGGTAGGTAACCATTAAGAATATTTTCATATTGTTCACCTAATTATCTAAAGTACCTACTCAAAAATCTTGATTATACAATTAAACAATAATGCTCTATCTAGAACCTACTAAGAATATTATAGGTATATTCTTTTTCTTTTGCTTTGTATGACTTCCAAGAGAGGGAGCGACGCGCTATTAAAGATCTACATCTTGCCTCGCATTTGAATCACCTTGGAACCTGTTTCTCTCAGTTGGCGTGCTTCGACGAGAGCATAACAAGCTCGAAACCGGAGCTTTGGTTAAATACTCGTGTTTTCTAGAGAAGTTTTCCAACAACTCTTTCACTGCCTTTAATATAAAAGGGCTGAAACGAGTATTATTTCGAAGCGAAAATTAACATTCCAAGTATATCCTTAGAATCAAACAAGAATGTTATGTCTAGGATGCATATTGAGAATGATATATGTAGATATATTCTAAGAATATTTCAAGCATATTGGTATAATATTCTTTTGAGAACATAACTATAATGTCATAGAAACATTCTTTGAATGTGAGAATATAGGTACGTTTCGAGCATATTTTTAGAATCAAACAGGAATATTCCTTTCAGGACGTACTGAGAATCTCATAGGTATATTCTAGGAATATCCTAATGGATTTCCCAGGAAGTTCTTGGGTATTGCAAAAAGTATTTCTACAATCTTTTCTCAGAACATTCTCAGGACATTCGCAATGGTTTTGGCGAACATTCTAGGCACATTCCTCCTAAAAAAAGAACATTCTTAATACATTCTAAGGATGCAATTTTGTTATGTGGGTACAACCCTGTAGGTCTTTTAGTCTTCGAGAAATGATTTTTTTCCCCCCAAAAAAGGGATTTTCGTAAAAAATTCCTAACTTTTTTAATTTTCATGCTAGACAATTAATTTTTTACACATAGATAGTAGATGAGGCAGGCTTTATTGAGCCCAAATTTGCGCCCGGTCCGATAGGTCGTTTCAGCCTAATACCCTTGTCAAGCAAAATGGGGATGTTTCTAAAGCAGTCTGTCGAATTGAGGATAATTTTTTTATATTTATTTTGAAAAGTCCACTGATAAGTCGAAATGCCAAACTATCTATCCTCTATCTCAGATTTTCCATTTAATTTTTTTATCGTAAGTAATAAACGGCTTCGAACATGACTGAAAATGGAAAAAATTGACGGGAATTCAAACGGAGTGACAGCGAGCTCCCCCCCGCCCACGCAAATTACATTTTTTTTCCATTTTCAGTGATGTTTGGAGCCGTTTTACTTGCAATAAAAAAATTAAATGGAAAATCTGAGTTAGAGGATCGATAGTTTGGCATTTTGACTTATCAGTGGACTTTTCAAAATAAATATAAAAAAATTATCCTTAATTCGACAGACTGCTTTAGAAACATCCCCATTTTGCTTGACAAGTGTATTATGCCGAAACGACCCATCGGACCGGGCCCAAATTTGGGCTCAATAAAGCCTGCCTCATCTACTATGTATGTGTAAAAAATTAATTGTCTAGCATGAAAATTAAAAAAGTTAGGAATTTTTTACGAAAATCTCTTTTTTGGGGGGAAAAAAATCATTTCTCGAAGACTAAGACCTACAGGGTTGTATGATGGCTCATTTTAAAGCTTGTTCAATGCTCCAAAACTATTGCCAGAGTAGCAAAACCATCCGATCATTAGTTTTCCTATTTTTGCACTAAATATTGTTTATAAAATCCTCTAAAAGTAATTAGGTAGATTGCATTTTTGGTTTTTAGCATCTATAAATGATCCTTAACAATACTGCATCGATAGTTTGCTGTTAAATTTTATGTTACGAAAAAATTTATCTGCCCTGGCCTAAGGGCTTGAAAGGCTTGTTTTATGATTTTCATAGTTACTAAATTTTTGACTTGGGGAATTATCTTTAAATAAAAAACAGATTTTTTCTACAAACGTGTTAAAAATGTAATTTTTAACACCGCCCCGAAGCATTAAAAATGTTACTTTATCGCACTAGTGCCATAAAGTCTTTATAGCACTAGTGTTAAAAGTGAAACATCAAATTTTGAGAGCGGACGTCAAAAAAAGTTTGTATTTTCAGTTATTTACATTGATATTAATGGTGAAATTTGAACAACTGAGGTAGCCCGATTGGCCGCCTCATCTATATTTTTCGAAGGATCGATGCAACATGCAACCCTCTTTTTCTTCTGTATTTTGTTGCATTTTTAGCAAAAAGCATTCCTGACCACGACATTGACCACGACAGACTTTCAAGAAACTGACAAGACATTTCGTTACCTGTAAAACAAGGTGCTGGTTGTATGGATTTTTTGACAAATGTCAAATAATATAGTATTTATATTTGTGTTAAAAGTATTTTTTAAGGCACTTATGTGAAACTTTCACATGCGTGCCTTAAAAATGTACTTTTAACACTTATATCATAAATAACTATTATTTTTGCTAGTACCTACTCCAAAATACCATTTTTTTAAAAAAATCGACCGGTCCTCGAAAACCCAGTTCTGATAGTTTTTGACGTCTGGCAACACCGTGCCTATGATAAGAGAGGTTAGGTGACGTGACATCTCTTTCAAATCCGATTTTCAATTTTTTCCAAAAAAATCGGGGTATTATTCTACAATCTACAGAGAAGAAAAATATCACACACGAACACAAAAATGGTAAAATATACAACCAATTAGTTTATTATAAAATTAGGATTTGTAAATTTCAGGCTGATATCGCAAAATTGTCGAGATACTCATCACCAGTAAATCCAGCAGTCTTTCCCCATCTAACTCTGGTCCTGCTAGGAATTGGAATATTCTTCACTGCCTGGTTTTTCGTCTACGAGGTCACTAGCACCAAACAAACCAGAAGCCTTAAAAAGGAAATAGCTACTGCCTTGGTTGCCTCAATTTTTTCAGGATTCGGCATTGTCTTCTTACTACTTACCGTTGGTATATATGTGTGATTGCTATGTCTGAATGGTTTTAATTTAAAGTTATTTTGTACCTAGAACATGTAAGGAAAAGTGTATTAAGTTAAGACTGTGAAAATGCATTTCTGAAAATAAAATACTTGTTGTAAATCAATAGTTTAGGACAGGTATTGATTACCTACTCATAATCTAAGACCTTACTACTCGCCTTACTCCTACTCACCTTCAATAATTAAAATTTAATCCCATTTTGCTTATAGTTACTATGGTAACGAGCATTACAACAACCAAAAAAATCAATACCAGGTTATTCGGTTATTCTCATATTATTATTCTGATATTATAAAATGCAGCTAAAATATTTGCAAACTATCCTTGAAGCTCAAGTAAGTGTACCCAATATCTTTTATTTAAGCATCATTGAATTTGCAAATATTTTAGGATCAAGATTTCAAAATAGTCTCCCTATGTTGGTCCCCCAACAATCAAAAACTAGCCGTTGCAACATGCGACAGACAAATTCTTTTATTCGACGAGGAAGGCAACAAGCGAGATAAATTTTCTACAAAACCCTATGATCCTGAAGCGGGAAAAAAGTCCTATATCATCAGTGGTATAGGCTTTAGCTCCGATTCCACGAAAATTGCAGTAGCTCAAAGTGATTGTATTGTTTATGTTTATAAGATTGGCGAAAAATGGGGAGAGAAAAAGGCAATATGTAACAAGTTCCCTCAACCATCCCCTGTTACATGTGTTTTATGGCTACTATGTGGTCCCATAATCTGCGGCCTACAAGATGGCAAAGTTCGAGCTCTTCAAATTAAATCCAATAAATCTCAAAGTCTTTTTGCCTCAGATAGTCTTGTAGTGTCGCTAGCCCCAAATTCCAAAGGCACTGGATTTCTTTCTGGTCACATAGATGGCAATGTCATAAGATTTTTTGTAGCAAGTGATCCTGACAGCGATGGGGAAGCTCAAGGAAGGGCAGCATTACATTCAGTGCCTCCCTTCGCTTTAGCTTGGCCCCAAGGACATATTTTTGCTGCTGGTTGTGATAAAAGAGTCTGTGTTTATAATAACGCAGGAAAAACTGTTAAAACTTTTGATTATAGTAAAAATAACGAGGAGCATGATTTTGTGGTGGCTATAAGTAGCCCTAGTGGACATGCTGTCACATTGGGCAGTTTCGATCGTTTAAGGACATATATTTGGAATACCCAAAAAAATATTTGGGATGAGACACCTGCGAAAATTATCAAAAACTTTTATACTGTAACTGCTTTAGCTTGGAAACGTGACGGGTCAAAGGTTGCTTGTGGGGGATTTTGCGGGGCAGTAATGATGTTTGAATCAGGTACAAACTGATTGTTGTAATCGTTTTTCTTGCTACATATTTGGTTTCAGTTTTGAAAAGACGGGTGTGGAAGGATAAATTTGAAATCACATATGTTGGTCCCAGTCAAGTTTTGGTAAAACCTCTGGATACCAATGAGAGAGGTGTAATTTTGCGCTCACAGCATGGAGGTGAAATAGACGATGTGAAAATAATGGGCAAAGATTCATATTTGGTGGCTAAAACTCGAGAAACCCTTTTGGTTGCTGATTTGAAACGAAACTTACTTAGTGAGGTGAATGTCACCAATGGAAGCACAATACATGTTAGCTGTAGATTTTTTTTTTCTGGATCTGATCCTCATAGAAGTTTTCATTTGTATTTGCTCCAAGCAGATTTGAACCCCTATTCTTGAAACAGCGAAAGGGCGTAATCATTCTCATGATAATCATGCAGTTTCCCTTGTTTTAAGAATTGAGGTCCAGAGTTTCTTTTCACTCATCATCCACCATTGCTTTAATTATTGTCGATCATTGCATAGCCGATATCTCTATATTTAGGTTCCTTGGAACAATCCAGAACAAAACGAAAAATTCTACTTTGAAAACTCCAATGTCTGTCTAGTTTTCAATGCAGGGGAACTCACTCTTATTGAATATGGAAATAATTCGCTATTGTGTTCGGTTAGGACAGAGTTTGCCAATCCTCACTTGATGAGTGTCCGTCTGAACGAAAGAAATCAGCAAATTGACAACAAAAAATTAGCCTATTTGCTGGATCTAAAAACTATTTTAATTATGGATTTAGTTGTTGGTATTGCTTTGTGCCAAATTGGACACGATTCGAAAATTGATTGGTTGGAACTCAATGAAACTGGAGAAAAATTGCTTTTCAGAGACAAAAAACAAAGGTAAAAGAGGCACTTCAACAGTATAAAAAAATACAATGGGAAGTTTTTTCTTAGGTTGCTTCTTGTTGATGTCGCCTCCCAATCCAAACAAACCATCTACACTGATGTAACTTTTGTTCAGTGGGTAGAAAGTAGTGATGTGGCAGTAGCTCAATCTGGAAATGCTTTAGCCATTTGGTATAACATTGAGCTACCCGAAAATCCCACTATTATGACAGTTAGAGGCGAAGTTATTGATGTTATAAGAACAAATGGAAAGACTGATGCGATTTGTGTTGATGGAAATCAAACGTTTAATGTGGAGTTAGATGAAGGACTTGTGGAGTTTGGTAAGAACTGTTCTAGGAGACTATTGAAAAATTATCTTGAAGCATCCATAGAAGACTTTAAAGTTGCATTATATTCAAAAGTTTTCATATAGACCATTTTATCACATTTAGGTACTGCGATTAATGATAACGACTATAGCAGAGCAGTTTTGTTCCTGGAAAGTATGGGAAAATCTTCTGAGTCAGATGCAATGTGGCACACATTGTTAGCTATTGCTATGAAACAACAAAATCTCATGTTAGCAGAGAGATGTTTTTCAGCAATTGGTAGGAATATTCATCTACTACATACAATGCTGCAAAAAATCTATGGTCTAACTTTTTAGGAGACATATCTTCAAGTCGTTATCTTCAAGAAACTCTGAAATTGGGACAAGAATTTATGGAAAAACACAATGAAAATCCCAGTAATTCGCCACAAATATGGGCAAGACTTTCAATACTTTATGGAGATTTAACTACTGCTGAGAATATTTATTTGGAACAAGGCGACATTGAGAGTGCTATCGAAATGTATAAAAAGTTACATAAATGGACTGAAGTGCTAAGGTACCTATGTCCTTTTCTTCTAAAATACCTAAGGACTATTTTTGCAATTTAAAAAAAAATAATTCAGTAGTTCAAGTAACTAAAAATCTTCATCTGTTTCAGATTAGCTGAGCAAAGAGGCTATACTCATCTACAAGACCTCAAGACAGAGTACATGTCAATGCTGGTCTCAACAGGCCAATACGACAAAGTGGGTCAAGTTATGGAAAAAGAAGGAAAGAGCGAGGAAGCTATAAATATGTACCTTAAATCAAATAAACTTTTAAGAATCCCTCATTTATTGGCCGAAAATCCAACATTACTAAATGATCAGGCTATTGTAGGAAACGTCCTAAAGAATTTATTAAGGCAGGAGCTTTATGAAGCTGCAGCTGACATTTATGAGAAGCTGGATAAAAATGATCTTGCAATGGAGTGTTATAGGAAAGGTAAAAATAGATTTTAATTGAACTTTTTACTTTATAACTTCTTTAAGGGAAACTATGGAACAAAGCTGTAGAATTGGCTAGATTGTTCAGCCCAGACCAAGTTGTTCAGTTGGAAGAAGAATGGGGAGATAATTTAGTTGAAAAGTGAGTGAAATAAGGCTCTAATTTTTCAAGTAACCATGTTCTTTTAGTAAACAAATGGACGCTGCAATAAATCATTACATAGAAGCAGGCTGTACTATGAAAGCTCTAGATGCAGCTGTAGCAGCTAGACAATGGAAAAAAGCGGTTCACATAATTAAAGTAATTGACGACGCTGATACAGTGAAAAAATATTATGTCATAATTGCTGGACATTTTGCTGGAATCAAGGATTATTTTACGGCAGAAAAACTGTATGCAGCCTCGGGAATGTATAAAGAGGCTGTCGATATGTATAATGAAGCTGGACAGTGGGATAAAGCACATGCGATAGCTTCGAAGTACTTGGAACAAGATGAAGTGTCCGAAATGTATATTGCTAGGTAAAAAACAAACTATGTTGATTGCTGTCCAGCTGAATTTATTTTTCAGGGCAGAAGAATTGGAAGATTCTGGTAAATTTCGTGAAGCTGAGAAGCTATATTTATCAGTTAATTCCCCAGACTTAGCTATAGCTATGTATAAAAGAGTAGAACAGTATGACAATATGGTAACTTATAGTTAATGGCCAATATTTCCCTAAAAATCATAATATCATATTTTAGATTCGCCTAGTAGAAAAGTACCATCCAAATCTTCTACAGACGACCCATTTGCACCTAGGGCAACAGTTGGAAAGCCAGGGCAAACACAGAGCGGCGGAAATTCATTATTTGGCATGCGGAGAATGGAAAACTGCTATGAATATGTACAGAACAATAAATATGTGGGAGGAAGCTTATAGAGTTGCTAAGCAAAATGGAGGAGCTACAGCAGCCAACCAAGTAGCTTTTCTATGGTCAAGAACTTTACCTGTTGATTCGGCTATAAAGCTTTTGAATAAATATGGGATTTTGGAGCCTTGTATTAATTACGCATGTGAAACTTATCAATTTGAGTTCGCTTTTCAGTTGTGTAAAGAACTTACCAGCAAAGTAAGTAATTTATAGGTGTTTCTTCGCTATTAAGATGGAGTTTGCAGGTCTCAGAAGTTCACTACAAATATGCAATGGCTCTAGAAGACGACGGTAAATTTGCAGAAGCTGAAACCGAGTTTATTTTAGCAGATAAACCTAAAGAAGCAGTTTTAATGTATGTACACGCTCAAAATTGGATTGCTGCCCTACGAGTGGCTGAATCGCATGATCCAAGTACTGTTCCAGAAGTATTACAAGCTCAAGCAGCGCAATGTTTCAAGGAAAAGCAATTCAATGAATTTGAGGTGCTTTTATTACGTGCCCAGCAGCCGCAAATGATTGTTCAGAAATATAAGAGTGCAGAAATGTGGATTGATGCGCTTAGAGTCTGTAAAGACTACCTTCCTCATCTGTATCCTTCTCTGCAATCAGAATATAGCACTTCCCATCACAATAAAACTACAGATGTCAATATAGAAACTTTGTTATCAAGAGCCAATGAATGGGCTTTAGCGGGTCAACACAAACAGGCTATAGAGTGCCTTTTACAAGTCAACACATCTATAACTGAACCTTCTATTGTTAAAAGAGCACTACTGCGTGCCGCCGATATGGTTAATAAATTTCTATTTGGTCAAGAAGCTTTGGATATTATTAAAGTCCTGTCACCAAGATTAATCGATATAAATGAATATGCAGTAGCAGCTCAGCTCTATATAAGTATGGAGCTAATGAAGGAAGCTATAGATACTTTTATAGTGGCAGAAGATTGGACTAAAGCTAGGAAAGTTGCTAAGGAACTTGAGCCCGCATATGAGAGCTACGTAGAGAGTAAATATAAGGATCGGTTATTGAAGAAAGGAGATGTTGAACAATTAGCAGATGTTGGTCTGTATGTGAATATAGAATCAAATCTGTTTTTAACAAAATATTGCAGATATTATTGGAGCCTTGGATCTTCTAGCTGAACAAGGCCAATGGATTCGTTGCATAGAAAAAGCTAAATCACATAATGTAGCTCCAATTCTACACAAATATGTGGCTCTATATGCCGCCAAACTATTAAAAGACAATTTTTTTGTGGAAGCCCTTAATTTGTATTCAACTCATGGAGCTCCTGCCATGCCTCAAAATTTCAATATTTATAACCACATTGCTACAGAAATGTTCGGTTTGCCAGATTTTTCTGGACCGGATTCTTATGGAGTCTGGGAGCAGCTGAGGCAAATGCTTTTGGAAGTTGTAGGTTCACAATATGCATCTGGTTTGTTTTTTCCAATAATAGTATTTTAGAATGAAGGTTTCGAAACTGCCCTCAACATAAACATGGAAACTAAACTGCATTTCAGGCAACTTTTATTAATTGCTCACTACTATGCTCTAAGATGTGCTTGTCGGCAAGTGAATTCTTTAAAATCTATAGGAGTGAAGATAAGTACAGCCCTGTTACGTTATACTGACATAATTCCTGCTGATAAGGCTTATTATGAAGCAGGTAAGATCAGAGTTGATAATGATAGTGAATATTCCTTCTGGGGAATGATGAAGAAGAAGAGACGCACTGTAATGTAACCTCTTATACATAATTGTTTTCCTTGAAGTATTATTATGATTAAACATATTTACTTTTTCTAGGTAAAGATCTAAAAGAGGAACATCGCATATCTGAAGCGTTTGTATTTCTAAATCACTACCTAGATTTATGTGAAGCCATTGAAGAAGGCGAAGGCCAGCTAGTAGATCACTCAGATCTACTCCAAACAGACTTTCCATCAAATATTCCAATTCCTCCAAAACTGTACCTTGCCGACGATCCCAAAGAACACGATAATGTGCGGGAATGGGTATTGGCCATTAGTATGGATCAAAAAGTAGAGCAAACTTTGCCATTGGATGAGAGACAGCTTTACGAGAGTAGCTTGCAGCCGGGAGAACTGCCGTGTTTGGTAACAGGATATCCAATCAAAAAACAAGCTGTTACTTTTGCCAATTCAAATTTTCAAGCTGCCAAAGAGGCGTGGGCTAAATTGAATATGGGCTCGAAATTGGCGCCAGACTCTAATATTCCAGCAGTGATAAGTTTTGTTCACAAATGGTGTGGGAATTCAAGCAACTAAACTTTTTAGTATTATTTTTTTTTTTAGCAATTTTAAGCAATAACTGGAAATATAATAGAAGAATTACTTCAGCAACTTTTTTTTTTATTTGGAAAAATTGAACCACAAATAAAACCATACTAAACTATGTATTTTCAATGATTCTAAAAAATAGTTAAATTATACACCGTGATTTACGTAGCCCGTGCATTACAAGTTGTCCAGTTTGCAGGTGGATTAGTCGAAATAGCATCTTATCCACCTGCAAGCTAATGCATGGGCTACGTAAATCACCTCTGTATGTTATAGGTAAAAACTATATGACTGCATAACTAAGTTTTTTTGTTGAAACAGCAAATTTACACAGAACGCCATATAAAAGGTCTACGATTGTGACTGACTCACCAATAAAATACTTGAGAATGGGTAAATTTGCTATTTCCTATTTAAACTAAACATGAAATTACTCTAAAAAATAAATAGATATAGGTATATTTTTCCAAACTAAGTCCATCCAAAATTTGAAATTTTAACAATAATCAACAATGTGGGGCCAGAGGCGACAATAATAATAATATAGATTCATATTATCAATTAATTACACAAGACTTAAAAAAATTTAAATAATTTTTTTACAGGATTGTGCTAAAATAGCTACTTTTTTTGCACACATTTTGTTTTTGAAAGTTGCACTTTTAGATTTAGGTGCATAAAAGTATTATTTTTGTAATTACAATATGCCCCAAATTACATATTCAATTTCAAATATTATTACTGAAATTGAACCTACTAAGATAACAATGCTTCTAGTAAGGTAATGATTTATTTATCCAATTCATTGATATTTGAATGATCGTATTATATGTATAAAATATTGTATATTACATAGTGCACTATAGCATATTATTAAAATCCTCTGTAGTTTTACGTCTCTGTGTCTTTATTTTATATAATGACATAGCAATATTTTGCAGCTCTGATGCTGTACTTGTACAGGGTGGGCCAATTTGGAGACTTCCTTATGGAAACACCCTTTATTTTTAGAGATAGAAAAAAATTAAACCCCCACTCTGAGGCTCAAATTTCATGAAATTTTGATTGGTGCAAACCGCTTTTTGATATCTTCAACCGTTTAGCCGCTAGAGGGCGATTCTCGATTTTGAGCAATATTGTGGACCCTTCATAACTTTTTTGTCTATTAAAATAATTGATTTCCGTAAAAACTTTCTGGAAGCACTTTTTAAAACAGAATTCAGGGACGTTCTCAGTTTTTTTCTATTTGGCGCCGATTTTGAGATATTGACCAAAGTCTGATTTTTTTCAATGGGACACCCTTTATATTAATAGCTCATTCCAAAGCTATGATTTTTCTGATTTTAATGATATAAAGTTCGATAAGGTTTATCTCTAACCGTTTTCGAGAAAAAAAATAATTTCGGTTTTTCTCATAAGAAGCAATGTGTTAGAAAAGGACTTTATTTATATCTGTAAGGAAAATGAAAAAGGTCTCTTTCTAATACATTGTTTCTTATGACAAAAACCAAAATATTTTTTTTTCTCGAAAACGGTTAGAGATAAACCTATCGAACTTTATATCATTAAAATCAGAAAAATCATAGCTTTGGAATGAGCTATTAATATAAAGGGTGTCCCACTGAAAAAAATCAGACTTAGGTCAATATCTCAAAATCGGCGCCAAATAGAAAAAAACTGAGAACATCCCTGAATTCTGTTTTAAAAAGTGCTTCCAGAAAGTTTTTACGGAAATCAATTATTTTCATAAACAAAAAAGTTATGAAGGATTCACACTATTGCTCAAAATCGAGAATCGCCCTCTAGCGGCTAAACAGTTGAAGATATCAAAAAGCGGTTTGCACCATTCAAAATTTCATGAAATTTGAGCCTCAGAGTGGGGGGTTAATTTTTTTCTATCTCTAAAAATAAAGGGTGTTTCCATAAGGAAGTGTCCAAATTGGCCCACCCTGTACAATTTACCCACCCTGTACAATTTACTGAACTAAAAATCACTGCCTGGGCTTGAAATATTTCAAAGATGAATTTTGTATTGACTCATTCCAGTATACAGTCCATTAGGAAAGAGTCACTTTTGATAATAATTTAGATCATCCAGTACCAGGAGTTTGGTAATTTTTGATTCAGAATATGCTATTGGGTACATGCTAATAACCTGCATATAATATAAATTGGTAGATGGTTGTTACCAAAGACATAACAAGTATGTAATTACCAGAACAAAACATAAATTTCCACATAGAAAAATCACAATGTGAAATATATGTTAAATATTTAAAAAAAAAACACAGAAATTAATGCAAAATTTTGAATCAACATAATAAATATTAAATTCTAAGCGTTCTATTGCATAAAAAGATTTTCGGCTGAAGGCAAAGGTGCCAAACCATGCGTTACATCAGGAAGCTGGGTAATATCTGGCAACTTTTGCAAATGGGCTTGTAACTCTTTCTTCACCCCATATATTTTTGATAATTTTTCCTGGGATTCCTGAAAGCAATACTTGTTAACCTGAGCAAAAGAATATTTGGATTTCGTACCTCTATTGAATTTTCTGCTTGAGCAAGTAGATCTTCTTGCACTTGCAAAAAATCCTTCATCATACCCGCCACCTTTTTCCTACATACCATTTCAGCAGCTAATCTTGTATTGTACTGAGTCAATAATGAGATAACATCATCAAGTTGGACCGCCAACTTATCAGCCACTTCCCTATTCTGTATGTTACTAATAGTTGAAGCATCAGAAAGTTCTTTAGGTAAGTTTGTTATTGTTTCTCTCGTTTTTGCGTCAGATGATGCAATGTTACTTTCTAACTCTTGGATGGCTTTTATTAGTTCGTCAGGCTCTGGTGGATCCCCTGGGGGAGTGTGGGGACTTAGACGGACATGAGTTTCCAAAGTTCCATCAATCTGAAATATAAATTAGTTGTTTAAATTACAATGAAAATGATTCTACAAGGAATATCAAAACTATTTATTATTCAAATTTAGTACCTCAACAGTAACTTGCTTTTTCTTCTTTACCCTTTTCTCTTTATTAGATTTTTCAGATTTGGATTTGTGTTCAGTTTTGGCTTTTTTAGTAACTGGTTCATCATCGTCTAAAACTAATTAGGTATTATTGTATTTCTGTAAAACATTTATAGGAAAAATATAACTTACCAATTGCTTTTTGAAACTCATTAATCAAAACAGGGCTATAGATTCCGCGTTCAAGCCAAATCCTCAATAATCTACTAACACCATTTTTAGTACTTTGATCAGAACTGCTCATATGTTCAAAAACTTTTATGAGGCTCGAGCCAAATTCTTGGCTGTACTCTGGACCTTTCTTTCTACTATTTTGTATGACATCGTTAGCAAGAAACATGAAGGTTAATTGCCGATCTTTCTGGGCTGAAATTAACAGGCCAAAAGTTGTAGATTTGCTCAAACCAACGATACTCTATCTGAACAACTGTTTGTGTGTTCAACAGTAATGTTGGAGAGGTTTGTTCTAGCATACTCCAGATGAAAAATATGGACTCAAAAAGTGGAGATAATGGAATGTTCACTGCCAAAATTACAAAAATGGAAAAATACACACCTATTTAGAATATGGCATATGTGCATAAAAAAATCATGTTTATTATGGTTTTTTTGTTGACCTTCAAATTGTATATTAAAAAAATGCAGTGCAGTACCTAGGTGACGCAGTAAGTATATAACATTATGTACCTTATATTTGAGTTATACTTAAATACATAAGTAACTTTTGAGATACCCAAAAAATATCTACAAAGATATACTCACACACACTGCAATCGTAAATCAAATAATGCATTGTCAGTGTTATGAGTGCAATAATAGTTACAATGAAGCCAAAATCTATCAACAGGATTTGAGTAGATTTTTCGAACTTTCCTTGAGTTTGGCGTTTCTCTATCTAATAGTAGATAATAAATACAAAATAAATCTTACCTTTGATAAGTTCTCTAGCCCATATCTTAACAACAGTAGCATAATGTTTCCTATGGTGGATTAGCCATAGGGCTAAAGTTTGGATGCTCTGAGAGGAGCTATTCAAGTCTGCTAGTTTTTTAATCAATGCTGATTCCGTAAACCCGTTAGCCATTCCGAATAAAATAGTGCAGAATAGGGTCAATTTTGTAACTATAAACTATTAATTAAACATAGTCCAACACTAACCTCACTATAAGCTTATCAGCTTATCACCTATCCAGCCAAAGCGAAGCGACGAATGACCACTTTGGGACTTGGGTGGCTTGACAGTTGACATAAGAACTAATTCAGGATTCAAACGTTAAACGAGCATTTACATTCACTTCTAACTTCAAGTTAAATTTGACGTTTAATATTTTATCAATATTATTGCAGAACAAAAACGTCAAGTCAAAACGTCAGAATTTTATAAGAATCAAATGGATAATTTAAAAATTTGACATTTCACAAATTTCTGCTTGCCCTTGGCAAGCAGCTCGCCCAAATTTGAAGTGCACTTTGAAGTGAACTTCAAATTTATTTCAATGTAAATGGATCTGCTGTCGCCATATGGCAAGCACGTCAATTTCAAGACAAATTGGAGTTTGAAGTGAATGTAAATGCACCATTATAGTTATGTCACTGGTGGTGGGCGGCGTATTCCTTTCAAGAGTTTAGAACATTAGAGCTACTCGCTCCGGTGCTAGTCGACCCCGATTTGAAAGGATCAGGGCCCGGATTCCGAACCCAAGATTCGATAGTATCGTCTAAAATCTGTTTTTTTTATAAAGATAAAAGTCAAAATGACATTATGTTGGCAATACAATGTAAAATTGTCAATTTTCTATGGACGATATTATCGAATCGTGGGTTCGGAATCCGGGCTCAGATGCGCTGACTTTCGTGCATTGCATGGTTTAGTTCGGGCTTGAGCACTGCAGGTGCAACAAACACTTTTTGAAAGAAACCAAGCGCGTAACGCCCCGGAGCTGTCCCGGAGCCTCTCCTAGCTGTCAAAGGAATACAACTATTACGTCGTAATACACACTACCACGGCCGTGACACTGCTACCACAGAAAAGCCTATCCTCATAGGCCTCGACCTGTGTAGAACAAATCTGATTTCTGAAGCCCCCTACCCTACCACGCCAAATCCCCAGTTGTGACGCAGCAGCATGTCGTTTCTCGCCTTGACGTAGACTTTTTGCACCACAGGTTATGATTCCGCAAGGATGATACACACCTACAGAGGCGATTTTCAGCCTGGAATGATTATTATTTGGTTATAACCAATGCATTTCCGCCGTCGCGGTTTTAACCAAAGTAGGGGAAGTTGTGACGTCACATATCAGCTGATTTGCTTTTGGTATTTACCATTTATAACCGATTATAACCCAGCTTTGGACTTGGGTTAATCTTTTGGTTACAGCTTTTTGATGTTATTGTTATTATTTTTGAAATTTGAATTGGTGTTTTGTGATTTTGCAGTTGCGTTGTAGCCTGGCACAATGAAAGAAGTAAACATTCACTCACTCACTGCAATTCACCATGTTTAGATCGAGGTTTAGATCATCCCCAAAGAAAATCTGTTCGATAAACAAGACTAACGAGAGATTCAGCTCCATTTTCTGTACCTAAACAAAAAACTATTGTTGAAACGAAATAACAAATAAGAATAATAAACATAATCCTACACTGCTATAACCAAATCATTTCAGCGGTCAGTTCCTTGGATTATGATTCTTGAATGGTGGGAGGCTAAGACGGCACACTTGGCTGTCAAAGTTGTCAACCAAAAGAATAACCACGGTATTTACCGATAAATAATCATTCCAGGCTGAAAATCGCCTCAGGATTGCTTATCGGCCTCGTTTTTGGTAATCGCCGCCATATTCTGTGTTTGAAACGCAAAAGTTAGCAGCTCTCAAAGCGTAGTACGGCTGGAACACAAACATGCGCTTGAAGCATTTGCGCGCGCATAAGCTCGATTGCGTTGACGTCAGCTGTTTAAACAGCCTACGTCAAAGCGAGAAAGGACCACGCACAAAAACTTATGGAAAAGTGGTTCCGATCAAATTCAATAAAATTTTAGTGTGATATAGTTCATGACCTTCTGATCAAATTTCATCATTGCCACAAAAAAATCGTTCGAGCCCGAATCGAGCCGTTTTCGAGTTATAAGCTTTTCAAGATGACTGAACAAGGTCAAATTAAAGACAATGAATTTTCACATTTGCTTGATTAGGGACATAAAGCTACTTGAAATAATTCGCCGGTATCGGTATCGGTATCCGTAACGCAACTAGATACGTTGACAAGCGAAAAGGCTGTTAAAGCGCTCCCTGTTCCAGTAAACGTAAACGCATCTCATCATAATCTAGTAATTTTCGTGTCAAAACTCCGGCGTTTTTATATAAAATTGTTATTTTTTTTTGCGATAGAGAAGCACTAAACACACAAGAAACTCAAGAAAGTATAAACTAAATAAAAAATTTGACACATGCGTCAGGAATGTCAAGATACGTTACCGATACGGATACCTCGAGAGGGCCGTAACGTAACTTTACGTTGTACGTACGGTATCTCGGCGTCCGTATCGCTTCTGCACATGCGCAGTACGATACCGATACGGATACCGACCAAAAAATACGGAAGCTTTATGTCCCTATTTAATTTAATGATAATCAAATAAGTCTAATAAAAATAGTTTATAAATTGTGATCAACATAAATAGTGCTACATTTTGTCTAATAAACGGTGTTATATTATTACATCCACTTTCGACCAGACACAGAAAATGCTCCATATACGCGCTTTGCAAAATACAATTTTGACTTTAATCTGATATTATCTACAAAAAAGTAAGTAGTTTTTTTTTGTAAAATAACTAAATACTATACCTACTAAGAAAGATGATGAGGTATATTGAGTGTCGAAATCACCGGCGTATCCAACCCATGCGTCTGGGGGGGGTAATCAGCCCATTTTTTCCCGGGTGCCACGCCCAAAAACGTTTACTTTGAGCCTTCAAAAAAAAAATTTTCTACGAGAGTGAGGACAATTAAACAGTGCGGAAAATCGATTTTCTCTCACGGTGCGGCGAATTTTTTTCCGCACGGATATCGGTGCGGAAAAATCTAAATCTTTTCCGCATGGCTGTCAAAAAAAAAATCAATAAATGACTACAAATTATGTAGGTATATGCCAAGAATCGTAAACTCTACGATTCTTGGGTATATGCAAGGCAGTGTTGTCAATCTGAATTTGTGAAATTGCACGATATGCTGGTAAAATTACACGTTTTTACACGCTTTCATTTTTCACAATTACACGATTTTGACACACGATCTTGGTAACCAATCTGTAACATCAAGAAGCAAGTATTTTTTTTTGGGATTTTGGGAAATGGGTTAAATCGTAATGCCCGATTGCACCGTCTCTCTCAACCGAGGCTTAGAGATAACTATTCCTTAAAGTGACATTTTCCCATGCAAAACTGTCAATTTAAGGGATAGTTATCGTTAAGCCTCAGTTAAGAGAGATGGTGCAATCGGGCATAAATCCAGTCAAATCTGAGGGTTAATGCTCCTGATCATAATTCCTCAACGAAAAATAAAAATGTGGCAACTACAGAAAAGCGTTCCGAAAGTAATCGAATTACTATAGTTACTGGTTCCTGGAAAAGAGGTTACTTTTGTACCTCAGTTTCCTGCAAGGATACTACACACTACTACTATAGGATAGTCTATCCTCATAAGGCCTGTGTAGTTCAATCTGAAGCCGCCGCTGCCATGCCAAAATATCATCAGTGATGACGTAGACAGCGTGTCGTTTCTCGTCTTCACGTAGGGTGTTTGTACCACAGGTTATGATTCCGCGGGCTTTTCCTTTATGCAAAACTTGGTTTCACTACATTAATTAATATTCTGAAACAACTCTTTCTCGTTTTTGGTAATCGCCGCCATATTGGTTTTCAACTGTTTTCAACCATTGTCGACGTCATAACTAAGTTTTCAGCTGTTTAAACAGCCTACGTCAAGGCGAGAAACGCCATGCTGCTTACGTCACAACTGGTTGTTTGGCTAAGGGGGGTAGAGGGGGATTTTTTACAAACAGGCCTTATGAGGATAAGCCATCCTGTAGTAATAGTAGTGTGTATCATCCTTGGGTATATGTACCTACTTATTTCCGCACGTCTGTAAAAAACCTATTGTACCTAACACATATGCGATAAATCTGTCTTCCGAACTTGGCTGCTTCACCGAATTCCGCTACGCGTCTTTGGGTGAACGACAGACTCGTGCGGAAAAATTCATTTTTCGCACTTGTTAGGTAAATATGTTCTGTACTACCAACAAATAACGAAACCGAACTCTGATAGCGAATTCCATTGGAATAAAGGTTAGTGCGCACCGAGTGTATTCGTATCTTATTCTACCAGCTTATATAAGAAAGAGATAAAAATAAACTCTTTCGCACTGATTTTACCAATGGAATTCGCTATGAGAATCTCCTAAAACTTTTCAATTATAGGCATAGCGAATTCTATTGGTAGGATTAATACAAAAAAATTATTTATCTCTTTCTTATGCAAGCTAGTAGAGAAAGATATGAATACACTCAGTGTGCACTATCCCTTTGAATAGAATTCGCTATAAATGGCATGCGGGCAGTGCGGACACTGTGCAAACTAGAAAACAAGTTAGGGTCAGTTGCTGAAAAGTAAAAATATAAAAAATAGATTTATTTGTAAGGTGTAGGGTACATTTTTTTCGTCCATCGTAACGACCTTGGGGGGGGGGGGGGGTAATTACCCCCATTACCCCCCCCCCTTGTATACGCCGGTGGTCGAAATTCGAATCCTAATATATTTCTATATGGATTACATATTTATTTTTATATTTTACGATTATTGTTTGAGTACAATATATTAAGCTTAACCATAAAATAGAATAAACTTATAAATGTACAATAATATTTTTTGAATACATTAAAACTTTTGGTTTTAGGTTTCTTGTGAGTGGTCCGATGTCGGCCCCAGTGTTTTTCTGGGGGGGGGGGGGTAATGGATGACGAGAAAATCATCACGTGTCGCAACGTACGTACCGCCGGAGGCGACATTTTTTTGGGGGTGCCACGCCCAAATTTGCACCCGAAAGTCGTTTAATAAACACGCTTCGAGCAAAAATGTATCCCGATGCCGTCAAAATAGGGTGAAAGTACCTGTTAGCCGGCCACCCCCTGTTGTCGGACACTTTATGACAAAATATCCAATAAATAGGAAAATATTATACCAAACCCCTTTTTAAAGTAATACCTACTTTCAGACACTATTTGCCCACCAGTTTTTGTAATACCGCCCTCTTTACGGGCCTAGACCAAATTAAGAAAATTAATAATGTGTCTGCTGTTTTTCCCAACACAGCCCTTTTGATTAGGTGAAAAAGTTTGCTAGTGTGAAGCTAAGAAGGAAATAGTGAGTAAAAATGTTCCTTCTCCATTTTTTGGTACTTTCTTGATGTTTTTGAGTTATAAACATGTTAACTTACGATTATAGCCATAAAAATTAAATGAATATTAATATTTTGTTCATTTTATTAAATGTCCGGATAACCGGTCTTATAAATCGTCAGACTCCTCTTCTCGGCCACTATGTCCGACAATTGGTCCGGCACGTTGAAACTTTATGTATCTTTTTCTAGCCTATTCGAGTTCCAACTTAATTTTCCTTATTAGATACATTTAGACGACTGTATCGAGATTCTATGGACCAGTTTGCGGACACTATAAACCACAAAGGTGTCAAATTGTAGTATACCTGAAAAGGTGTCCGAGAAAAGGTAGGTGTAAAGTTCTCGGACATTTTACATTACTTATATGGGTATGGGGTATGGGGTAGTGCTTTCTGCTTTCATTTTAATAAAAAAATGTTACAAGTGTACAAAGAATATATCTTATAAAAGTATTTATGAAATAGAAATTGAAAAAGCAATGGAAAAATCTCCTTTTAAAGATCAAAGCCATTTTCCTGGAACTGAGAAACCTGATAAAACAACAGACACTGGAGGCTCAAGGAAAAACTCCCATTAAACTGCTAAATGTTGCCGTTGCTGTAAGTCCTTCCAGTCGCTACCTCCAGTTTCCAGAACCTATGAAATAAAAGCCAAGAAAACAAAAAAAAAGAGAAATTACCAAGTGCAATCTCATCGAAGGCATGCAGATAGATCATATTATGAAAGAAAGGAACGAGAAAAAGAAAAAAAAAACTTGAAGCACAAACAAAGAAAAAAGAGGAATAGACCAAAGAAACAAAATACAAAAAAAGTTCAATCTATGATGGAAGAAAAATAAAATTGACTAAAAATTACAAAATAAAATATTGGCTCTGAGAAATGCCCAAACTGGTACCATTTAGCATGTAATAGTTTATATGGACGAAAAAACGTATTTCTCGGACACGCGTCCGACAACGGGTCCTTTTGTGTCCGAGAAATGTGATGATTGTCCGACAACCGGTAAAATGCACGCTTTTGAATAAAAGTATTTTTCTATAAAAATGCAAAACCTTTTAGCCCTTTTTTGTTGCAGTAATCAATTTTATATACTATAAGGTATCATAAAACATTATTTAAATTCGATTCGCTCTATCCACTAATTTTCAATCGCCATTTTATTCCAGAATTTGCCTTAAGTGGCCGACAACAGGTACTTTCACCCTAGTTATACGGGGTGTCCACTTGGTGCGATACCGGACGATATCTTCTTACAGGGTGATGCAAGAAAAAAATATATAAATTTAAAGTTGTTTGATTCTCCAAGGTGCATTACTTTAAAATATTTTTAAATATACAGGGTTCTCTGTAGACTCTGTAAATGGGGTATGCGAGAGAACTTTGTTATTTTTAATGGAAAACCCTATATTTTAGTACATTCTATCGTTCTAAAAATTCTACATACTTTTTGTTAGGAATCATCTATACTATTCTATACCAACTATAGACATACCAACACTCAATCGTTTTCAAAATATTTAATATTTTTTCAAAAAATCGCAGCTTGTGTCAAGAAAATCCAACATATTTCATCCATTGGAGATCTTATAAGCTAAAGCTTTTGCAGATTGTTAGTGCATAATGTCTGTCGATTTTAATTCGATACTCCAACAGAATCTGAGCTGGTGGCTCCCTACATTAGACCGCCAATGGTTACCTGACGTCACACCTGTTTTTGCCATATGAAATACCTCATCGCTCGTCATACGAAAAGTGTCAGTTTAAAAACGACGTACTTTAGGTACTTACATTTACTTCATGGTCGTATGAAAATCTCTTAACATTCTACAGGGTGTTCGCAATACTGTACACAAAACCAGATGTTTCAAACAACCATAGCACTGTATAGTACTAGGTACGCAAGGTTGTTTGAGAGAGGTAGGTTGCCTGATAACTTCATGACGTCATCTGGGGTGCCTCAACATAATGCAAATCTGCATAAGGCATCCCAGATGCGTCATCAAGTTACCCATTACCAGACAACCTATGACTATGAACTTCAGGAAACTTGGTAGGTACGTCGGTACTGGTGAGTCTATCTTATTCATACGATGCCTATAATCTTTTACTTTGTAGAACTTGTCTCTTGTCTTTTGTTGAAATTTTGTTGTAATACCCCCTCTACCCCCCCCCCCCCTTTGAACCGCCCTTGGTCGGCCCTTCTACCAAGTGTAGGGGAAGCATGCTGTATGTATTCGGATCGAATAGCTGACTCCCCGAAACCAGCATGCATAATTCTAGCTATTGCAGGACACGTGCAAAGGACATGTTCTGCAGTTTCGTCTTCTTCCATGCATAGACGATACACTCGGCACTTTGTGCTACTCCGATACTGTGCATGTGATAACGGAGTCTGCAGTGTGTAGTATGCAGACCCACCAGTGCTTTGAAGCTCTTCTTCCTCATTCCCAGGAGTATCTCTGTCACTTTCCCCCCTTTTGGACAAGGTACAAAGGATTTTGCATGGTGCATGCCTGGTAGTCTTGACCAATATTGTCTGACCTCTGTATTGGCCCAGGTCGAGATTGTGAGGTAAGCTGTATTCAGGGCTATTCCCGGTTCTGGCCCCGGTCCAATGAAGCTAAGCTAGGATCCAGCTTTCGGAAGTTAGTCCGCTTTTTCGTTGCCTTTTTGTCCGGTATGTTCCGGTATCCAGACTAGTGAAACGTTGTTCTTTTCCCCTAGCTGGGTCAGGGCTTGTTTGCAGTTCCATACATTTTCGACGTGCAATGTATGGATGCCAGTGCTTTCAGCGCAGCTTGGCTATCAGAAAATATTTTTATTGACTTGTGCGTCTGTTGGTTTTCCAGCAACTTTTTCGCGCCAAGCTCGATAGCCAGCAATTCGACCTGAAATAGGGACGCGTTTTTGCCAAGGCTAACCCAACCGAGATTTCCGCAGCCTCGGTTTTTCACCATATACGCCTGCTCCAACACCATGTTTAGTTTTGGAGCCATCTGTGTACAGGCAGAGATCTGCCCTCAGTAGCTCGGTCCTGTCGCTGGCCCATAGTCTCTCTGTCGGGAATCATTGTTTTGAAGGGCAACCCAAAGTTGGTTTTCTTTGGCATTAAAACTTACTTTGATTAATAACCTCAATATTTTCATCATCGTATCGCTGACCAGCATCAGAAACTCTCTGAAGAAGTTTTCTAGGAGGATATTTTACATTTATTTCATGCCTGGAATACCCCAGATACCATAGTACAGATGCAATATGAGCATAGGTTCCCGAGGTCCTTGCACCTGATTTACATGTACAGTAGTATCCAATAATTGAAATATTGTCATACTGAATAAAAAATTGATTTTTGATAGCGTTGCGGTAGCGCGAAAAGACTCAAACGGATAATATCAGGATTTTCTAGCAGGGTATCGATCTGCAGTTCGTTTTCTGGATTTCTGCGAATTGTGTCCTGAATATATGAAGGGGCAAGTTTTAGCTGATATACTCCTATTGTAATATCTCTTAGGTTATCTTAATTAAGATGTGGAAAGTTTCCGGCGTGATTTTCTTGTAGTCTCCTCCACCTAGCATTTCTAAAACGCAAATTATCCCGTTGGACTAATTCTTGAAGGCGATTATTACTTCATTGGACCTTTACAATATTTGTTGAGCATACTCAATGGTTGCTCCTTCTTTGATAACTGGCTCTCGATATTTATTTTATAAGTGCCGTACAGATCTTATAAAAATCCCCTAAGTTTTTTACATGAACTATAGGTATTGATTCCGAAAAAAACTTAAACATTGATTGAAAATGTCCATTTCTAGCCTCGACAATCTATCTGGTTTAAGTGACCAATCGAGAGGCATTGGCTTCTTCCGTTGAAAGTTGATTCTGGCCTGCCCTTACTTGACTCTTGAAAAAAATCAACCCTGTATTTTTTATGGATTTTATTCCAACCTTCACGTGCTCACTGTATAATAATTTTTACAGCATATTGTTGATAAAATGATTGAGGCTTTCGCGGCCAGGGTGTCCTAAAGGTACTTTTGTTGGAGCTTGAAGGCCGTCGTAGATTATAATTTCCTCCAATCTACGATATGAAATTGGAAATTGATTCATCAAATTATACTAAAATTTTATTGAATTTGACCGGAACCACTTGCTTCAAATAACATGCTGCCCACAGCCGCTTTCCAGCTGTGTGCTTCAAGCACAGTGCAGCACAGTGTTCTGTGTTTGAAACGCAAAAGTTAGCAAGCTTTCGAAGCATCGAAGCGCAGTACGGCTGGAACACGAACACGAACACGCGCTTGAAGCATTTGCGCGCGCAAAAGCTTGATTGCGTGCTCAAAAGCGTCAGCTGGAAAACGGCTTACGTCACAACTGGTAATTTGGCCTGGGGGGGGGGAGAGGCTGGATTGGCTGGATTGTTACACACAGGCCCTATGAGGATAGACCATCCTGCCAGGCCATTGCATTCTGAAACAACTCCTTTTTAGATCTCGTTTGCATCCTCCTCTTGGCCTATCATAGTTAATCATATTTCATCATGAAAAATTCTAAACTAGGACCGCAGGCGCACACAGCTGACAACTTTATTAATGACGTCGGCAATGGTGATACACCAATATGGCCGCGATTATCAAAAACGAGGCCGATAAGCAATCCTAAGTAGTGGGTATTATTCTTGGGTGGGCGGGAGACTGACGGTAAAGCTCCGTCATGGACCACATTCCAAACCAGTATAGCACTGACCCAGAACCATTGCTCAGAACTGACTTGAGATTAATAGAGAGCGCATGCCCAAATATGAACCAGTTCAGATTTTAATTAAATGCGAACTAACCAAGAATCTTGAACTATTGAATAGGTACACATGTTACATACCCGTCTAGATGTAAAGTAAAATTTGAATTTTTGACTTGGGGTTTTGCCTATAAAAAAAGCACTATCCAAATATTTGAGACAAATATCCGAATTGAATTGAATTGAAAATGTCTTTATTTAGGTGTACACAAAGTTTCATTACAAGAGAATATAGTAATACCAGGTGGCGATATTCGCTTAGTAGCGCTCTTCCATATATGTGTGGAATGTGTGGATTCGGCTTAACCTCACAAAGATTACCGATAGAACTAGCTCTGAACGGATCCAGAACCGCTAACAATTCGTTATTTATTGATCTGCGATGTCGTTAGCTAAACTTAGCGAATCAGTTCTTTTTAGGCCAAATGTTCTTTAATCAGTAAACTGAAAAACCATTCGCTTTTCGCTACGTCTTGTGATGAAAATATCATGGGTTGTCGATTTTTTTCTCATTTTCAAATAATAATTAATAATTTCGTCGTCTTCTTCCTCTTCTAAAAGCAAAAACGCTAGTTTTCTCTTCATGATATACAACTAGATGCTCGTGGATGCGACAGCGCGACTGTTGGCGGCTAGCCAAAGAATACAGGACAAGAAGGCGTTCAACGGTTGCCGTCGACGGCGACCGTCGACAGCGACCGTTGACGGCTCCAGCGAAACCGTACCTTTTTACTTATGCGGGAAATATTTAAGAAGCGTGTTCCAACTGACATCGGCGCTCCAAGCTTGTAGGGTTCGAAGCGCTCGCCGGTGCCAAACCTACGTACTACGTTTTCAGCTGAAAGCGGCTCTGAAGGGCGAATTAAGACCGGCATCTCATGAGCGTAAATTTGACATAAATGACATAACTGGCGCAAATGCTGAATACGTGAATTTTGACATGAAGTGGAGAATTTAGGCCGCCCGCGTATGTCAAATTATATTCTTTTTCTAAATTTTGAAATATTTCTTTGAATTTTGATTGTAATTTGTATTTGTTTTTGCTTTATTTCCAAATAGTTACAAATATGGACAGTAAATAATTACAAAAATCAAGAAAACGAAACGGTTGCCTCTTTAACCTCTAAAAACGCTGAATTTCTACGCGAAAAGTTGAACTGTGCTCAACTTTTGGCGTATCTGCGGCAGAATGTCAGCGTATCCAATATGGCGGGATTTTGGCCAATCAGATTTCTGCATTCAGGTACGCTGTCACGCCATAAATGTCAAATTGCGCTCATGAGAAGCTGCCCTAAAGTCATGCTCGGAGTAGATCGAGCAGATCTAAAATCCTCTTGCCCTAGGCCTGGTTGTTCCAAATAGTGGATCAGTTGAACTCCACTGGTACTTGAACTCTACCATTAAAAATGCATTACTTTCAAAAAATGTGCACTTGGCTTATTCCTGACAGTTATTCCAAACTGGAAAGTTCAAATACAGTAGGTCTGTTCGCAGAGAAATCACAAATCAGTCAGAGTGAATCTCATTGGTTGAAACTAGTTTTCTGACTGTTTCTGATTGTTTTCAACCAATGAAATTCGCTCTGACTGGTTTGTGATTGCTGTGCGAACAGGCCTAGTAGTGTCGCGTGTCGCGAGAATCCGTATGCTTCTGTAATCCGCATCGCATTTTCATTGCCTTGATGTACCATCGTCACCAAAAGTATCTGGGACACAAATAATGCATAAAAATCTCCTGGACTAATAGGGTAGTGCACAATTTTTTGAAATATTTTTTTTATTATTCTCCATAACAAAATAAATAGTAATTGATGATTCTTTGATTTTAGAAAACAAAAATAAACCTAAAAAAAATTAACAAATTTGTATTTAATTTTAAACGCTATAATTTACCGCCCCGAAAATTACGTCATAGCTGTTGTGTCGACGCGGTCTACGCGTCCTTATATTTTACCTGCTTTTAGAAAAAGATGCAGATAAACTCAGACTGTTCTGATTGACAAATGGAAATCTCTCAAAAAGTGTGGTTAAGTTGAGGGTGCGCTTAGGTAATGACGCTGATATATCTCTCATTTTTGTACTAATGAGTAGGTAAGTGTGTGTCGAATATAAGACGAAGATTTGATTCATTTCATACTCGAATACAACAGCTATGACGTAAAATCAAGGCGCGAAATATTTTCGTTTAAATAGTGTGTCTCAAAACCCTAGTTTTACAACCGTTTTAAACAAAGTTAGTAAGCTTTTCTAAAATTTCTTTTAATGCGAATATTTTTTATTTATTTCATAGATGAAGAATAGATCATCGATTTCACTGGAATCATATCTTGTCCACTACCCTATTCTACTGTCATTCATTTCAATGCATTCAAATTATAGTTTGACAAATATTTGACAATAAAATTCATATAATTAGGCAATTCAATCCATCTGTCAGATAGGAAAATTCAATATGGCGTGGCGGCCAAGCAAGTTTGTTTTGAATGTGTTTTTATGCGTATTTCAAATTATTTTGCTTAGAGTTTTGCTTGCAACTTTGATTTGGATTATTTAATAAAATATTTGTTGACTAGGTACCTAAACTAATAAATCGGGCCGAATCTAATGTCTGCCCAGCGACTCTGTGTCTACGAGGCAACGGTAAGGGGAATGCAGTTGTAAAAAAAAAATGGCTGATTTCATTCATAAAATACCCAGCTGCGTGCGGAATTTTTTGGAAGTGTTATCGTATTGCAACTCCTACACGAAAATCGAAAATGACCAAACCCCCGCCACTGGATATTTCAATATAAATCGATATTCCAAGATGGGAGGATACAATGACAGAAGCCCTGGCCAATAGCAAGACGTAAGGTGACGTTTAGCCCATTGACAACGACATGCTTCCTCGTGGCAACGGCCATCCTGCCAAAAACTCCACCAATCAGGTTCATCCAGGCCGGATGCTTGCCAAATTGTCAAAAACTGATGGTATCTTTAGAAAATGTTTATTTTTTACAATGGACAAAATTGAAGAAATCAGTTATTAGAATAAGAATAGATCTAACAACCACGTTGAAATATTTAGCGTTTTATTGGTATCTATATTTTGTTATTAAAAAATGGATTTTCAAATGAACTATACTTCATGCCTAGTATTTTCGCTTTTTTATAATTAAACGTGACAACATGGCACATTTACGTCCGAATTCCTTCCGTAGACTCAGATCCGCTGGGCAAACAATAGATATTTTTGTGTGTTTTTTGGCCCATGTGTGACCGCCACGCCATCTTGAAAGTCACGTGGTTTGAATTGCCTAATAGAACAAGAGCTAATGTGATGCTGTCCCAGTTACTTTTGGTGACGATGGTACTCTCTAATCCGGATTTTACTTGATTTAGTAATCCGAATTCATTTACATGACTGTTGAAAATAAAAACACAGGTTTTCACTTGTCGTTTTGTAACTGCGTTCAAGTGGATAGATAGTTTTTACATGTCTACACGCATCATTCATTACGCAGCGTCCTTCCTTACTGTGTGGACTTTTCCAAAGAAAATGGCACCTATTAAACGCAAACACAAAACTTTAAGTCTCAACGAAAAGTCAGCGATTATAGACGAGCTGAAACGCGGAGTTAGTGGCAAATATTTAGCTGGTAAGTATGGAGTAGGGGCTTCAACCATCAGCGACATTAAGAAAAAGCGGACTTTAAAATGCCTTAGTAATCCGAATAATTTGATAATCCGGATTGGTCTGGTTTTAATTGATCCGGATTATCACGACACTACTGTACCAGTAGAGTTCAACTGAACCACTGTTTGAACTTGGAATGTACAACCGGCCTCAACTTAGGGCCGGTTTCTCAATAGCGAGTCACCCTCCGGGTTGGTTTCAACTCCAGGGTAAGCGTGTCCAGTTGCTATGTTTACCCCCGGGTTACCCTCAACCCGGGGGTGACTCGCTATTGAGAAACCGGCCCTTCGGTTGCCACGTTGCCAGTAATGGGATAGTAATAAAAGAGATCTCATAGCAAGATTGTTTGAGAGAGGTAGGTTGCCGATAACTTTTATGACGTCATCTGGGGTACCTCAACGTCCTTTATTTTTTTAACAAGTTTATGATTCCGTTAAACCGTTTTAACCGCTAAATCGTTTTAGAACTTAAAACGTTTCATCCTGTGTTTATACTTCTATGGGGCTTTTCCCAAAACAGTTTTTAAATGTCAGAACAAGCAGTGCTGACACCAACTTTAAAGCTTGGTTTATACAGCAATTAAAGTAAAATCAAATTAAATTAAAAGATTGCCTTATGGGAAGCCGCCCGCCGTGGCGTTTATACACAAAAATAAAATAAGATAAGACATACCAAAAATACGAAGTTGGTTAACTTTTAACTTCTTATTTCATTTTATGTGAAAATGCTATTTGCGCATGTCACGACGTCAATAGGGAACTTGACAAAAAATTTAAACATGAAAATATTACTATAAATCATAAGAATACATTAATTAAAACCTATATCAGCGAAAATAGTTATTTATGCAACAAGTGTGTAAAGTGAACCTTTTTTCACGAATGTGAATTTTGACGCACGAGCCGAAGGCGAGTGCGACAATCACATGAGAGCTAACGTCATAAAGTTTAATTCCCCACATATAGTATTTGTAATACCCATTTAGAATAACCCCATCCTTATTTATCAATCACGAATCAGATGAAACAAAAAATTACCAACAACAACGAACGTTGATTGCTAATACGTCAATTTCATCTACAAATTGGAAATTCCTAACTTAATTTTATTTGTGTGTCAAGAAGCGACATACGTTTTGTCACTAAAACGACAGGTACTTCTAAATAGGTATTAAAAATACTATACATTAGACTTTAAAGTTAGACAATAGCTATTTACCTAACAAGTGCGGAAAATGAATTTTTCCGCACGCGGCTGCCGTTCACCGAACGACGCGTAGCGGAGTTCGGTGACGCAGCCGAGTGCGGAAAAATATTTTCCGCAAGTGTTAGGTACAATATTTTTCCTACAGGCGAAAAAATGTAAAATTTTTCTTTTTTTTTTTGACATATCAGTGCGGTAAAAATTTTTCCGCACTGACAGCCGTGCGGAAATTTTTTTTCCGCACAGACATGTCAAAAAAAAAAAGTTTTACCGCACCGTGCGGGAAAACTCATTTTCTGCACGCATATCAGTGCGGAAAATCGATTTTTCCGCACGGCTGTAGGAAAAATACATTAACGCTAACGTAAGATTTGACAGCTGCGCATGCGCAGTTTCTTTTCACCAAAAATAGCGTGTTACGTGTCACGTTATTTAATGGGTCTTTGCGTGTACCTTATCCGTAAACGTTCGTTGAACCGAGTGGGCCCGAAAGCCAAATTGCCGGTTTAGACCTTTGCCGAATGTATTTTAACCTTAAAAAAAAGGTATCATGTAATTCAAAATAAACAAAACACAGAAGATAATTTCTAATTTTTCCTTTTCACAACAAAATTTAGAGGTTAGGTCATGATTGTGAGATATAACGTTAACGTTTACGTGAAAATTTTACTTAAACTGATTTGTGAGCACCGACGGTCACTCATCGCTATACTAAAAAATAGGGTTCACGTTTAAAGATTACGTTAACGTGTTTGGTCCAACTTAAAGTGTCTATTATTTTATTAGTATTTATAGTATCAGTGTCATGTAATTTAAATTTACACAACTTTCCCTGAAGTTCTCAAGCTCGAACTCAAACCATTTAATGCACGAAAGCCAGCACATCTGTTACTCCCAAATCCGCGCGACTAACACCGGAGCGAGTAGCTCTAGTGTTTTAAACTCTTGCAAGGAATACAACTATTGAGTGAGTAACCCGGCCGCGTATACATTCTATACCATTATACAGATGAACGCCATTCTATACCGTAGTATGTTTTGTATATGTGAAACGCGCGTATGTTTACTCCAAATCGTACCGCGATAAGATGGACATCACTCTATACTATGGTGGGATATGAAGGTTCAATATGCGTCTATTTCTACTCCAAATCATACCGGGATACGACAGAGTTTTTGCAACAGTGTACAATGAAATGCAGAGCGCCGCCACTCTATTTCCTAACAACGCGAACAAAAATTGGCGGCAGTTTGTTAAGCCAGCCATGTGCATTTTAGTTCGCTGCATTTATAGATACCTATTGCAATAATTTTGTGTTAATATAAACATCGTTGAAATCGCAATTTCAGATAGAACCAAACATGAATGCCTTAAAGGATATCTATGGGGCGCCATATGTTCCATAATTATTTCGTCTTATATGTAAAATATTTTGCAGGAAAAACAATATATAGATAAAAATGACCACTATTTTGCATATATTTAAAATAAAAAATAATATTTATATCGAATTTAGCAGCATGCAAAGTTCGATATATATAAAATAACTTTGAAAAAATAAATATATTGAATTTGGCCCCATGCAAAATTCAATATTTATAAAACTTGAAAAAATATTATATATATCGAATTTGGCACCGTGCAAAGTTCGATATATATAAAACTTTGAAAAAATATATATATTGAATTTGACCCATGCAAAATTCAATATTTATAAAATATGAAAAAATATTATATATATTGAATTTGGCATTGTGCAAAGTTCGATATAAAACTTTTTAGTTTGAAAAGTCCCCGAGAGATGGCGCTACCTTTGATCATAATTTTTTTTTTGAATGGTGTGTTGAATTGAAATAAGGTATTTTGGAGGGCCGTTGATTTGTAATTTAAATAGCTGCAATTAGGGTGCATTGATAATTGCGTGATGATAATTATGTATTGTCATAAGCGCGGCAACGGCAACACTGGTGAATGATAACTGAGGTTGTGTTGTGTTCCTTTCCTTCCATTTGAGTGCCCGCCGCGCTCGCGTACCGCCTAAAGTTTGTTTTTTATTTAAAGATATTTCCCCAATTAAAAAATTTACTAAGTAACTACGTTTTCGAGTTTCATTAGCTTTGTTCGCGGGTCCGATTCCGAATCGGTTCAGGGACTATTCGCATGCGCAGTGTAAAAAGAGGCGTTCGCGGATATTAAAATTCTGAATTTTTAGTAACAGTTCTACGTTCGCGGATCACATAGAATTGGTTTTAATTGATTCGGAATCGGTTCTAGCAGTCCCAGGAATTTTGTTAGGACTAAAAGTTCGGTTCGGCTGATCATGCGCAATTTCGTCAGACTTGTCAGCTGACTGGTGTTTGTTTTTGTTTGCGTTATTGAAATTTGGGTTTTTTAATTGTTTATACGCTGGAGCGATAAACTATACGCTAGTTTTTTCCTACGGAGTTTATAGTTTTTACTGAATTTGCTGTACAGTATTGTAAGTTACTTATCTCTATTTAATCTAATATATTTATTAATATGCACAATTTTAGTGATTTTTTTTCATCTAAGTACCTACTAGTTGGACCATTTGTCATCTAACGATGAGGACAAGGCAGAATTAGATTGATTAAGTTCCTAAAAGCAATGTAATTAAAGTGATGCCATATTTCAGGGATGAACAATGTAGAGATCATTTTTGAATTTTGAATAAATATAAATATTATATCTGTTCTGTTATTCTTTTTGATTTATGGAAATCGAATAGCTAATAAGGTTCACAAATCACATAATGTTAAAAGTATTCAGTTTTTGGTTCCAAAATCGTTCGCGGTAAAAAAAAATCCTGAACCGATTCTTAACTAAGCATGCGCTCTACGACAATCCCGAATTAGTTCTGAACCAATTCGGAATCGGACCCGCGAACAAAGCTAATATTATTTCTCCAGTGAAGATTTTCGATAGATTGTGGTATTTTTGAATTTTATGGGGACCCTATGACAAAAAAAATAGAATTTACACTTTTGTGCACAAGTGAAATTTTTCTTTTTTTTGCAAAAAACCTCTAAATAAAATCACAGAAAACCATGGCAAAATGAGGAAAAACAATCCTCTATTTATAATGGAAAGAACTGTGTCGGTAATCGTATCGTAATCAGCTGATGTTTTGCCCATATGCTCATTTTCGTGTATTAGAAAAAGATGCACTGACATACTACAACCAGTAACTATCCCTCGTAGGATGGTTTCATGTTTACTGCCGAGTTTTATGTTGTGTTTTATGTTGTGACGTCATATTATTTTAGCCATGATCGCTAAACAGTGTTGCCAGATCTCACGATTATTCGTAAGATTACACGATTTTGGTCAGAATTTCACGATCTCGCGAATGAGGTAGCAATTCTCACGAATTCTCTTGGTAGTGAATCAAATCACTAATCAAATATAATTTAATCGAGATTAATCGAAATAAAAATCTACTATACAATATTTAGTTATGTCACGCTGCTCCTGGTACATGTGCGCCTGAACACCTAACGTAATATAGGAATGCTTATTGAGCTGAAAGTGTTTGCCAAGTCCACGAGACCCCACTATCTGTGACGTCAGCTGTAGACCTCAACTCTTGGAAGGAAATGCATTATTTGAGTCCAAAAAACGGATTCATAAATGTGAAATCACCTTTTCTAAAATGAAAATTCCCAAAAAAATCAACTCACAAGCACAGCCTGAATCGCAAACAATCCATTGAGGTCTGCGGATGACATCACCAATATCAGTTGCTGATAGTGGTGACGTCACTCGGATAGCGGATAGTGAAAACGAGGTTCAGCTCTCAGAAACAGTTGCTAAAGAACGGAAAAAACAAGTATACAAGATTTAATAATAAAATGTTCATTTCTTATGGATGTAAAATCATGTTTACTTTGTCAAAAATCTATGCAAAAAACATTGTTGTCCTTTATTTACTTACAATATTAAGCAATTTTTGGTCTCACGATTTCTCACGATTTTTCTCTCTCGATTCTCACGATTTTTTTAAAATTCATCTGGCAAAACTGTCGCTAAAAAGTAGTATCCCAAGTAAATACAACATACTACTGGGTTAAAATTCTCGCTAAAATACGCCTATAGTTACTTAGTAAATTTTTTAATTGGGGAATTATCTTTAAATAAAAAACTAACTTTAGGCGGTACGCGAGCGCGGCGGGCACTCAAATGGAAGGAAAGGAGCACAACACAACCTCAGTTATCATTCACCAGTGTTGCCGTTGCCGCGCTTATGACAATACATAATTATCATCACGCAATTATCAATGCACCCTAATTGCAGCTATTTAAATTACAAATCAACGGCCCTCCAAAATACCTTATTTCAATTCAACACACCATACAAAAAAAAAAAATTATGATCAAAGGTAGCGCCATCTCTCGGGGACTTTTCAAACTAAAAAGTTTTATATCGAACTTTGCACAATGCCAATGCCAAATTCAATATATATAATATTTTTTCATATTTTATAAATATTGAATTTTGCATGGGTCAAATTCAATATATATATTTTTTCAAAGTTTTATATATATCGAACTTTGCACGGTGCCAAATTCGATATATATAATATTTTTTCAAGTTTTATAAATATTGAATTTTGCATGGGGCCAAATTCAATATATTTATTTTTTCAAAGTTATTTTATATATATCGAACTTTGCATGCTGCTAAATTCGATATAAATATTATTTTTTATTTTAAATATTTGCAAAATAGTGGTCATTTTTATCTATATATTGTTTTTCCTGCAAAATATTTTACATATAAGACGAAATAATTATGGAACATATGGCGCCCCATAGATATCATCTAAAAAGAGGATGTAATTGAAAGTTATAATTACGTTAGTTGCAATGACTACAGCGTCATTATAAGAAGCAAGGATCATCATAAAGATAAGACAAATATGTAGTGAATAGTGTGATGATTGGATTCGCAGTTTTGGCGTTGGCGCCACCCACAACAAACTGGATTGTTCGATATACTCACCCATCACTGAAAAGTTCATCGTTCATCACAGTAGCAGAATTTAAAAAACGTTTCACTTGAAGAACGAACAAAAGATGTGATGCCAAAATTCCGCAGGAAGAATTCACTAAAATTCCAAGGCGGTGTCTGGAAGCGAATACTAATGGGTTGAATCAAAGTAACCAGAATTACCTTCTATAATACCATAAAGTTGTAAATAGCCTATAGAAAATAAAGATAAATTACTTTGATTGAGTACACTGAGAAAAAAAATAGGCTGTTATAACTAAATATTTAGTAAATGTAGCTAGAAGCGTGGATAGCATAGAGGACAGGTCAAAAATTTAGTTGCAACGGCAAATTTGAATTAGTTCGTACAACATACGACTTTCGTAGTTATATCAACTAATATTTTAGTTAGCTGCAAACATTTATTCTTAACCTAAAAACTTGTTGCGGCAACTATTATTTCATAGTTGTCCGAAATTATTCAAGCTATAATTTTGTATTGGCGTAACCAGTATAATATCCATGACAACTAATTTTCCTAGTTGACTTTGCCTTCTTGCTTAGCAGTGGCAACTGGAAAGTATTTGTTATAATAGCATGGAAATTAGTTATACCAGCAATCATTTTTGGTTTACCAAAAAATATGGAAATTCAACAATTTGTAACTACCACAATAACATTAAGGTGATTATTGTATATTCAATTAAATTGCTGAAGTCGCATATTTTTTTGTAAACTTAAAATTCTTGCAAAAAATACTTACGATGTTTTTTTTTTTTGAATTTTAAGTTTATAAAAAAATATGCGAATTCAGCAATTCATAATTAAATAAACACAATATTCACGTTAAGGTTATTGGAGTAGTTACAAATTGTTGAGTTTCCATATTTTTAAGTTAAATCAATAGAAACATAAAAATACAAACATATTGTTTTTAATCATTATTTTTATTCCAAAATATAGTACATGTGAGTATAAGGATAAACACAAAATTAATTCTTAACGTAAACAATTTTCTGAGAGAAAACACGTATAATGTTGATATTAACTCGCGCTTCAACATCATAAATCAGTTTCTTATACTAACTAGTCAACTATAACATTAGAGTATAATATGTCCATTTTGAGGCACGTGGCACGTGGTTTTCTATATAAAATCAATTAGGTATTATTTTTTTATAAAGTTCAATACACTGACTTCACAGTACTCGCGCACATCACCAAACACGACGTTTTCTGCGTTTTCCCGAACTCCTAAATCGACCATCCAATTCTGCGCATCAACTGACCGTTTGAGACTGACTCTGACTGAATCAATGACTGAATGAATACACGCGGGCGACTCGTGGCCAAGTATGGAAGCAAAAACAAGATCGGCACTGGTGGGGAAATGAGCGCTGCATTCTATTGGTCCGTACAATTAACTAAGAAATACTAGTTGTGAGAATCAGGTTGCTGCAATTTGCTGCAACTGGTTTTTTAGTATTAATACGTACATATTTTGGTTAGTTTTTATTTAACTAGCTTAATTAGTAATCACATGTTGTGACAACCAAAATTATAGTTAGCTATGTTTTGACAACAATTTTTAGTCCTAACAACTGATAATGTCAGTTAAGATGTTTTCCAGAGTACAACTAATTTGAAATGGCTGCAATAACAAAACCAGAGTGGTCGTGATAACTATTTTTCTAGTAATGACTACTATAAAAATTCAACCCACGTGCTTAGTTAACGCGTTTTTCTCAGTGTAGTTATTAATTTGGTATCGTGGTATGATTTGGAGTAGAAATAGGCGCATATTGTAACTTCATATCCTACTATGTTATAGATTGACGTCCATCTGTATTGCGGTATGATTTGGAGTAAATATACGTGCGTTTCACAGATACAAATCATACTACGTTATAGAATGGAATCTATCTGTATAATGGACATAATGGTTTAAATCGTAAATACGCAACCCGGCCATAGAGCTATTAGTGATGGCAATGATATATCGATGTTGTGTAAATATCGATATATTACTCAAAAATATCGATATTTTATATTCGATATATCGAAAAAAATATCGATTTAATTTTTTCGATATATCGGAACTTTTATAATAATGCCTTCGCCCGTGCGCATAGTTCATTGATTGACAGAGGCGGCTAAAATAAAACAAAACGTCAGTTAGAGCGTGTGCGTAGCAATTAAATAGGGAAAAGGGACTTTCCGCATGATAAAGTAACGTTATTTCTTCACGACCGTGCGGAAAAGTACTTTTTCTACTGACGTTTCATAATAGCAACTTTTCGATTGTCATATTTTAGTTTTGAAACGACATTCTTTTAAACACTCAGTGCGTAAAAGTGACTTTTAGGCACTCAGTGCGTAAAAGTGACTTTCAAGTGCCTAAAAGTAACTTTCAAGTGCGTAAAAGTGACTTTCAAGTGCGTAAAAGTGACTTTCAAGTGCGTAAAAGTAACTTTTAGGCACTAGTGCCTAAAAGTGTCATTCATTGTTCGTGTTGTCCAACTCGGCTTCACGTCGCGTGCCTAAAAGATGCTCATTTCGCAACTTATTGTATAAATAGCTATTTCCACACGCATTTTAGGTTATGAAAGTACCAGAGCGACCTGACATTGCATAATTATTTAATTTTTACGCACTAGTGTGGAAAAGTAATATTTTCATGGCCTAAAATGCGTGCAGAAAAATGCACCTTTCACACGCTCGTAGACAAAAAAATTCGCCGAGCTTCCCCCTCCCCTGAACACAAATTTATAAAGTTATTATCCTGCACCCATGAGGACTTTCAAAAGTCGGCGCCTCTGTCAGTGTTTTGGAAATATGAATACGGACGACGAAGATAGAACCTTAATTCGTTCTCATGAAAACGCTGCTCCCCTGTTTCGATAATAAAGTCCATGCTGAGTGGCTGAACTTAGCCACTGGTACCGCCTGAATGTACCCATTTCCTCTCTCTAGACCAATGAACTATAGCTAAAAACTGGAATGCGCACACATTGCCATATCTGCCAAAAAAAATGAAGCCATGAAAGACAGATGCCACAAGGGGGAATGTTGTTTTTTTTCTGTTGCTCGCTGACATATGACGTTTTCGAAAGTTTTGTCATATTTCCCTTCACAGGTTTCATCAATTGGAATAGGTACGTGTTGGAAGCAATTTTCGCCATTTAACATAACGAGTGCGACAAAAACAGGTATCCCCTCCGCAGCAGCCGCACTAGGCTTCAAGTTCGTCCTTATGTGTTAAGCCGGGCTCAGACGACTCGTGTACTTGCCGAATACACAATTATTCGCGTACTTGGCAAGTATACGAGCTTTGCGAATTGCGATGGCAAGCAGGGCACTCACACGACGTGTTACAATTTACAAGTACGCGAGCGCGAACATTTGGCTAAACCTTGACAAATGACTAGAGCACAGTGGTGTGGCAGTCAATATGGATAGCGGTCGTCTGGAAAATCTCGTTGTTGCTTCCGCCGCTTGTGTTGTGATGAGCCCTGCTTATTTAATTAAATTAAAAGCAAAGAAACAGAGAAGAAGATGGTGGATGGTATCAATAAATAACTACATTTCAATTTTTAAAGATAAAAGAAACAAAACCTCTATAGTACGCTTCTGCTAGTGGAGAACTAAATGAAATAGTCGCAGTGGAAGCCAATTATTTGTACATTTCGTTTGAACGCCTCTACAAGTATATACAAATATGAACTTGGCGAGTGTACGAATAATCGTGATCCCTTTGACTCGGGACATTTTTACCGACAAGAAATGGAAAACCAACGAGTGACAAATAATTGTACAAGTAACCCACTCACACGACATGGCAAGTATACGCAAGTAACGATTATTCGCCAAGTACACGAGTCGTTTGAGCCCGGCTTTAGCATTCCAGTTTTTGGTTATAGTTCATTGCTCTAGACATAATGTACCTATGTATGACAAATGTCAATTTAGTACTTGATTTATAATAGGTCTGTTTTTGCAGAAATCACAAACCAGTCAGAGCGAATTTCATTCGTTGAAAACAGTCAGAAAAATAGTTTCAACCAATGAAATTCACTCTGACTGGTTTGTGATTTCTGTAAAAACAGACCTATTATATCCTCAAAATTTTAGACCAGCTGCATACGCTCTTGCAGTAGAGATTGAAATTCTCTCTGACCTATGTAATAAACATACCACAACTATTGATAATATGCAACGAGTAGTAAAAGTAGCATTAAAAAATAAAAATTCACTTAAGAAAGCATTTCAATTATGCCAACTCCTCTTTACTGCAGGATATTCAAGGTGAGTTCGGCTTGGCAACTCTTTTGACTCCTTTGTCTTCGACACTTTTCACTGCAAAATCGTTCGGGTCAGGCCACTGGGAGCAAATAGTGCAAGCTCCTCATCGTTCGGGACAGCCAAGTAAAGTGAAAAGAGTTAACTCCAGAAGCACCACCTCGAGAGATGAAGTTCGAGGAGCAGGCATGCGCATTTCCTATATTTCCAAAAGGCGGTAAAATTTAAGTTTTTAATAATTCACTATGCTAACGATCCTACCGTAAAGTATTCAAAGAAGATATTTTTTGCTTAGGGCTTGGTCTCCTCCTGGGGTCCTGGTAGAGAAAATGGCATCGCTCCCCCTAAATATCCGCAAAAACACATATGTTCGGTTTGTAATGGGGATAAGCGCCCGCGGCATTCGCGGGCCGCGGCTCGCCTTGCTCCTGATGCGTTCGACTAAATCACTTTACTCTTTTCACTCTGTGATCACGTGGCTATGGAACAGCTCTTTATCTGTTCCAACTCCGTTTTGCCAAGCCGAGCTCACCTTAGCCGCTTTCCAGTATGGGAGTGTGACGCCCGGAGCTACTCGAGGCGTTGAGCTCCCGAGCTGTACGTACGCGTCAACCTGTCAGCTGTCACATCCGTGGGTGGCTATTTATTTATTTATTTCTTGTTATATCTCAAGATTGAACATTTTAAAAAATATAGTTTTGATTCTCTTTCATTTATGATAAATAAAAAAACAAACTGCACAAACAAACAGATAATTATTTTTAAAATTTGACATATTTGATACTAAGACAGGCGTCTCACGTCATGATACTGGAACGGTACAAATCTAGTGCGTGGCGCCCCCGAGGTGCTCTAGAACGCGCCAGAGCGCGCCAATGTGCATACTGGAAAGCGGCTCTTGAGTAGCAACCAGCAATATACTTCATAAAAAATTACTCACGTACAACTATGGGAGAAGAAAGACTAGTGGCCGTTTCACCAACTATTTTAGGGGAGCCTTAACGATAAGTATTCCTTAAAATGACAGTCTTCCATGGAGAAATGTCAGTTTGAGGAATACTTATCGTTAGGGCTCCCCCAAATTAGTTGGTGGAAACGGCCAAGATCACCTAATATCCCTCAAAAGTCAGAAGGACTTGGCCGACTTTATGGACTAAATAAAAAATAGAAAAATATGCATGGACACGGTAGAAAAATAAGTTAGGTACCTAGTAGAGCTTCAATCTGGAATGGAATTTGTTACTGCATTAACATATTTAAGTAAAACATTCCTAGTAATCTATTTTTTTTTTTAAATCGATATCGGCAAATTAATCATAAGTTAATTATACGTTTTCTGTTTTTTATGTATTCTATAAAAGTTGATGAATTACCCACAAATAAATTACCTACTCCAAACTTTTTTTTGTGATTTTTTAAAGTGAGTTGGGAGTTGGCTCATTACGACGTAACGCCCCCCCCCCAATACCAAAGCCTTCGGAACGCCTCTGACGGAAACTACTAAAACAATACGAAGGAAATTTATTTGTGTTTAAAATTTAATTTTGCTTGCATTTTAAATTAAATTTTAAACACAAATAAATTTCCTTCGTTTTGTTTTAGTAGTTTCCGTTAAATTAAATTATGTAATGTTCCTGTAATATTGTCTTTGTACTTTGTCATTTAACTCGCTTTGATTTTTGTTATAAAAAAAAGTTTTAGAGATAATTGATAGATAGGATTTATTTTAGAATTGTATGTCTGAAGATGGTAATAAAAATACCGAAACGTCACAGAAATAATTTATTGTTTTAATGCGCGACCGAATCCCAGGAAAGAAGAAAACTATTTTTAAACGTTAACTCAGAAGATGAATAAACCGGCTCTAAGAATAAAAAAAGTTGTTGGAAAATATCTTTGGAAGAAGACAAGTGTTTAACCAAAGCTGCAACGCACTGCTAATTACTCATACTATGAGTTTATATTGCTCTGACACCGTCAGATTTACGCAAAACGTGTGGTTTGGTTCATAAAAGACAATGAAGACATCCAAATTCTCAATCATTGGTAATGGCGCTACGCTAATTGCAGACCGGTTTCGAACTTGTTAGCTCCCGTCAGTGTAACATAAGCGAAAACACGCTTAGAGGAACAGGTTTGTTGACGTGCTTTCGCTTATGTTAGATGTCCAATGATTAGATTTGAAAATTTAAGGCTCTATTTTTTTTTTCACTTTTGAAATAGGTACTATAAAGGCCTGAATTACCCAAATCCTCTCTGGATGCGGATGGAATGGCAAAGAAAAAAATCTCATTTCTTTTCTTTACAATATTTAATTTTTCCTTCACCTCTTACCTGATGAAAATATAAAAATTTACTTAAGTATTTTTCTTTTTTCAGTTGGCGGAAGATTTGGAAAACTACCTATATTTGAAGTTGATGAAAGCTGGAAGAATAAAGTTAAATCCCGGCGCAGTACAGCACATATTCAAATTCCAAAATTATCGTTTAAATGAAGTTTCAGCCAAGGTTTCAACCCTATCTGCCAACGTATCAGATTTATCATCCCAAATTCCCAGCGCCAACACTAATCTTGATATTGATATAAAAGCAGAGGAGAATTCAATATTTTGTGAATCTAATGATTTTAATGCTACATCGACCGCGACGTTGTTAACTACAAATCATGATGATAAATCTTTTCCAGTTAATTTGGTTTCATCAGAAGACATTGCCATGTGTAACTCTGAGCTTATTAATAACAACAGAAGATATCTTTGAATATTTACAACACGATGCTACATTGTCTGCGAGAACCAATTCAGATGCTGACGTAAACATGGAAAATAATTTAAGTTCACAAAATTTAACACGTTAATCGCCATGACACCCTACATTTGGGTTTCAGAGCTAGTGGTCCTTTATGTAGGGTGTCACCATGCGCGTACACTTTAAAGCCTGTGACCCGGCTCTTGGGCTTCAAATAACATTGCATTATATGAAGTTTTTCTCAGAGGGGCCTGGGGGACCCTACTAACGTTTGAGCCTAGGATTTTTTGTAATTTTTTTCTGTAGAACTACATTTTATTCATTGTAGGAAAAGGCATGGATTACCAGAACAAAATTATTTATCTATGATAAACCAAAATAACGTATAAACTAAATGGTTACTCTATATATTTGTCACAGTCAAAAAACAGGACAGACAATAGAAAAATTTACACTGTATGTAAGAAAATCTTGACTCTGGTCCATTGCTTTGAGCTACTTTTCTGTCTTGTTCAGCACTTAATTTTTCGTAGCAGAACACACATTTTCTACTATCTAATATTCATGCACGTAGTGAACAAGCTTAGGCTTGTATCTTTGAACACCGCTAGTTGGGTTTCGGGGCTCACACATAGAAGGGGCCCCGAAACCCAAAAGCCGGGTTTCATTTTCAAAGTAATATTTTCGGTTGTTTTTAGGTAACATATGGAAAAAAATACAAATATATGCGATTATTGTGTATTATTCATCAATTGAAGAAATAATTTTATCTGGGCCTGTCAAATAGTATATTGTTGTATTAGGAGTAGAAACTTTACTTTTTTGTGCTGAAGCGGTAGGTTTGCAAGCCTCACTACGTTCGGCTCGCAATACTGCTGAAGCACAAAAAGGTGCTTCTACTCCGTATGCAACACGCTATTTTTTCTCCAAACGAATGTGGTAAGCTCGGGGGTAACTGGATGGTTGAGCGGCAGTAAAAGTACAAGCGGCACTAAAAGTACTTTTACTGCCGCTCCAGCGGCACCAAAAGTACTTTTGCTGCCGCTGGGGTCGCCAAGCAGCATAGAATAGTATATTGTTGTATTAGGAGTAGAAGCTTTACTTTTTTGTGCTGAAGCAGTAGGTTTGCGAGCCGAACGTAGTGAGGCTTGCAATACTGCTGAAGCACAAAAAAGTGCTTCTACTCCGTATGCAACACGCTATTTTTTCTCCAAACGAATGGAGTAAGCTCGGAAGGCAAGTGGATGGTTGAGCTGCATTAAAAGTACGAGCGGCACTAAAAGTACTTCTACTGCCGCTCCAGCGGCACTAAAAGTACTTTTGCTGCCGCTGGGGTTGCCAAGCAGCATAGAAATTAAATTTCTACCACCTCGACAGGTGTTTACCCGCTGGATTTTCCTAGCAGCATAGAAATCAAATTTCTGACATCTTGAAAGGGGTTAACAAAGTGACGTTTTTTCTGACGTTTGGAGAAAAATTAAATTTCTACCACCTCGACAGGTGTAAACCTCCTGGATTTGCCTAGCAACATAGAAATTGAATTTCTACCATCTTGACAGGTGTTGACAAAGTGATGTTTTTTTGACGTTTGGAGAAAATAGTTATTTTTGTATCAAGAGCGCGAAATGCTACTTTGGTGATCGAGATCTGATTTTTTAACGAGGCGCAGCCGAGTTAAAAAAATAATCGAGATCACCAAAGTATTTTGCGCCCGAGTTGCAAACAATATTTTTTCTACAACTCCATTTAAATATCAATCATTCGATGCCAAAATTGCATTTTCAATCAAAGGTAGGTGAATTTTAATTAGTTTTGATTTCCTGACAGGTATGTGTCACCATGACACCCAGTGTGCGAACTAGCTATTTCGCGCACACGTGCGCGAAATAGCTAGTTCGCGCACGGCGTCATGGGAACGTTAAAAAATCAATACCTGGGAAAAAAAGTGTCACTTCGCAAACTGTCATGAGTGTGCGAACATCATCATTTTTTGACAGTTGTAGAAAAATTAAATTTCTATCACCTCGACAGGTGTTAACCCGCTGGATTTGCCTAGCAGCATAGAAATCAAATTTCTGACATCTTGACAGGAGTTAACAAAGTGACGTTTTTCTGACGTTTGGAGAAAAACTTTTTTTTAGGTTCCATTTGGGCGATTAACGTGTTAAGTTTTTTGAAAATTGGTAGAGCGACATTTTTAAATGCAGATAATGACAAATCTTTTCAGGTTGATTTGGTAGGTACCAAAAAGAATATCAAAAGGCATCCAGTGTAATTTATTAGAAACTTTAAAGCCGTAAAGCTTTTTGCTACTCACTAAGTTTAAATTGAGTATATTTCCACTACCTATGTATAAATCATTTTAAGGTCATCTTATTTTGCTCCCTACAAATAAACTCGTACAAATCGTTAATATCCAAAATTCCCAAGGGTACTTCCTTTTTTCGATGTCCAGTACCTAGAAAATTAAAAAAATATTTTATTAATGTCGGCACCATGTTTTTATTGAATATTTGTATTTGATGCGAAAAACTACCACGAAGTATCTACCTTGAGTATCTACAATGACAGCGTAGTTATCCTTTTCTAAAATCCTGGACACCAATCCAAGATTTCCAGTCTTCACATTCACTTTCGGATATATCCGAATGGTGCAATCTTGTACAGCTTGATGGGCCTGTATCTCTTTAGCTAATAACTTGTTTATTAAATGCTTCTGGGTAATTGTTCCTAAAATGTTTCTACAAAGATTACATGAAATACAATTATACTTTGTAGTATGTTTTATGCTTACCCATCCAATTTTAATACAGCAACTTCTTGTATATTTTTATCTTTCATTACCTCCAATACTTTATTGCAAGGTTCGTTTCCTTGAAATGTAGTAATTGGTCTAAATTGAAGATTTTCAACATTGTAATCCCACCAGAAATGATTATTTACATTTTCACATGTCTGAAAGCCTCTAGCCTCCATCCAATGATCTGATACAAACTTAGTTAAATAATTTCGTATACTGTCTGGTATTATTACAACAAGATTTTGTCCTTCCTTTAAATCGACTGCTACCTTCATAGCAGCTGACACTGTAGCTCCACTGCTAGTTCCACAAAGCAGTCCCTCTTCCTTTATGAGCCTTCTAGCCATTATAAGGCTCTCTTCGTCATTAGTTTTCACCCATCGATCTACCACAGTTTGATCCAAAGATGTTGGTACAAAATCATAACCAAGACCTTCAACTTCAAAAAACGTTACATTCGTTTGGTTTAGGGAGTCCGGAATAGCAAAAACGGACCCTTCGGGATCCACCCCGATTATTTTCGTTTTAGGCGAAACTTCTCTAAATTTCCTACCGATACCAGTAATTGTTCCACCAGTGCCAGCACCTACGACAAGAACGTCTATTTTATGATCACATTGATCAAGAATTTCTTCAGCTGTAGTGTCATAGTGGGCTAAAGGATTGCCTGGATTCGAAAACTGATCCAATATAAGTGAATCTGGAATTTCTTTATGAAGGCGTCTGGCAACTCCAAATATGCCATCTGGAGAGTACGAATCTGCAGTGATAGGAGTACGTATTAGTTTAGCACCAAGGGCTCTCATCACAGCTACTTTTTCGTTGGACATTTTTTCGGACATGACTATAATACATTTGTAGCCTTTAATTGCCGAAACCAGCGCTACTCCAACTCCGGTATTTCCCGATGAAGCTTCGATGATGGTCATTCCGGGTTTGAGTAGGCCCTGTTTTTCAGCATCTTCAATGATTCTTTTGGCTATGCGATCTTTAATTGAACCGCCTGGGTTTAAATATTCTAGTTTGGCATCTGAAAATATATGTAGAACTGTAAATCAGATTATGTATTTGAGTAGATTGTTGATTGATTGTCTCTACTACTCACAGGGCTGTGACTCTGCCTAGATGATGATGACAATGACAAATGCACTAAAAAAATAATGCCGAAAATGGCTCAAATTATTTTATTTTACTGTGTGAATTATAGTTTAGTCCAAATTCAGCTACTTAGAATGTTGAAGAAAAAAAATTACATAGAGTTTGAGAATACGGGTAAAAAATTAAATTACCATGTGTATAGTTATGTGTAAATCTATCTTGTCTTGCAAATACTGCACGTGTCCTTTTTTACATGAAAAATAGATTAAATGATGAGGGATATTGAAAGGCACATGATGGTACCCATAAAGCATTTTAATCACCAAGTTTGTTTACGTAGACGGAAACAGTCTAGTGCCAATTTATAGTGATTAATATTGATTAATTTATTGATGTTTTCTTATGAAAATATCTGATATTAGATATATTTTACTGGGGATTAATTAAGTGAAATTGCAAAAGGTCATGTTATTTCGTGATGATTTCATACTACGTTTTTTCACTTACAAATCTTGCATTTCAATCCAGCTTTCTTTGGTATAGAATTCAACTCCACCATTGGAGTATTTCCTATCAAATTCAATACATTGGGGGCTATTTTGTTATTCATTTTCCTGAAAAAATTAATTGAGAATAAATATTTGTGTCCAGTCATTTACATTCTGCTGGCTGAGTTATTGATGTTATCGATATATTATCTTAATCATTCGTAAACAAAGAAGTGAATAGCTACAGCAAAAACTAATTGTTTGAGAGTAAAAATAGGCGAAAAGCATCATCAGGTCATAACTTTGCAAACGAAAAAAAAAAAAAAAAAAAATGTTGATAATTAGTGTAGAGGATACAATATTTTTATAGATGTATTGTAAGACGGTTGCACAGTGTTGAGCAATTTTCTTATAACTTATGTACCATGCTTGTGTTATCTATACAAAAAACCATTGACTACTATACAAAACACGAAATTAAATCAAATAGAATTATTAAATTATATAGTAGGCCAGGAAAAGGGCTAATTATTATGGGTCTAACTTTTTCCAACAAAATTTCTCCTTGGAAGGGGATGTTCCATCCCCTTAAAGGTCGTTTTTTTTTTTTTGTTTTTCCGAAACTTACTGCTTCCGCTACATGTTACAACAAAATACCTTCATAGTAAAATAAAGAGGACTAAATGCTCTACAATTTATCCAGCGACAGCATTTGTCTATCACCCACCCTTAAGCCAGGATGGGGCTCTAAAGGTAAATGACCTTGAGAAAAGATGTTTTGGGAATTATTGTTTTTTTTTTAGTGAACAGTAGAACGAATTTACCACAAACTATGCAGCAAATACTCATAAATAATTGGCCGTTTTTTCGGTATAAGTTTTATTTAAAAACATTCACCCCAAAAAATCCCCACAAAGCATCATTCATTTTTCACGAATTTTCAAACCAATTATCGACTTTCCCCCGTAGTGACTCTCCCAGAACTAACTTGACTGCAATAGTACTATTCTCGAATGTGCTTGAGGGTCAACTCTATAATACTCAAACTTCAAAAAATCCCTACAAAGCATCAATAATTTTTCACGAATTTTCCAACAAATTATCGACTTGGCCCCGTAGTGACTCTCCCAGACCTAACTTGACTGCAACAACTATTCTGGAATGTGCTTAAGGGTCAATTCTATCATCCTCAAACTTCAAAAAATCCCCACAAAGCATCTTTAATTTTTCATGAATTTTCCAACAAATTATCGACTTCTCCCCGTAGTGAATCACCCACACCTTACTTGACTGCAAAAACTATTCTCGAATGTGCTTAGGGGTCAACTTTATCCTCCTCAAACTTCAAAAAATCCTTACAAAGCATCATTATTTTTTCACGAATTTTCCAACAAATTATCGACTTCCCCACGTAGTGACTCTTCCAGACTTAACTTGACTGTAAGAACTAATCTCGAATGTGCTTAATGGTTAACTCTATAATCCTCAATATTCAAAAAATCCTTACAAAGCATCATTAGTGTTTCACGAATTTGCTAACAAATAATCGACTTTCCCTCGTAGTGATTCTCCCAGACTGCATAAACTATTTTCGAATGTGTTTAATGGTTAAATCTATCATCCTCAAACTTCAAAAAATCCCTACAAAGCATCATTAATCTTTCACGAATTTTCCAACAAATTATCGACTTCTTCTCGTAGTGAGTCTGCCAGAACAAACTTGAGAGCAAAAAGTATTATCGAGTGTGCTTAAGGGTCAACTCTATCATCCTCAAACTTTAAAAAATCCTTATAAAGCATCATTATTTTTTCACGAATTTTCCAACAAATTATCGACTTACCCCCGTAGTGACCCTTCCAGACTTAACTTGACTGTAAAAACTATTCTCGAGTGTGCTTAAGGGCCAACTCTATAGACCTCAAACCTCAAAAAATCCTCACAAAGCATCATTAATTTTTCACGAATTTGCGAACAAATTATCGACTTCCCTCCGTAATGACTCTCCCAGACCTAACTTGCCTGCAAAAACTACTCTCGAATGTGCTCAATAGTCAACTCTGTTATCCTCTAACTTCAAAAAATCCCTACAAAGTATGATTCATTTTTCACGAATTTCCCAACAAATTATTGACTTCCCCCCGTAGTGCCTCTCCCAGACCCAACTTGACTGCAAAAACTATTTTCGAATGTGCTTGAGAGTCAACTCTATCATCCGCAAACTTCAAAAAATCCCTACCCTATCATTAATTTCTCATGAATTTCCCAAAAAATTATCGACGTTCCCCCGTAGTGACTCTCCCAGACCCAACTTGAATGCAAAAATTATTCTCAAGTGTGTTTAAGGCCAAGGGTCAACTCGATCATCCTCAAACTTCAAAAAATCCTTACAAAGCATCATTAGTTTTTCACGAATTTGCAAACAAATAATCGACTTCCCCCCGTAGTGACTCTCCCAGCCCTAACTTGACTGCAAAAACTGTTCTGGGATGTGCTTAGCTTATGGGTCAACTCTATCATCCTCAATATTCAAAAAATCCCTACAAAGAATCATTAATTTCTAATGAATTTTCTAACAAATTATCGACTTTCCCTCGTAATGAGTCTGCCAGACCTAACTTGACTGCAAAAACTATTCTCGAGTATGCTTAAGGGTCAACTCTATCATCCTCAAACTTCAAAAAATCTTTACAAAGCATCATTATTTTTTCACGAATTTTAGAACAAAATTATCAACTTCCCCCCCGTAGTGACTCTCCCAGACCACACTTGACTGGAAAAAATATTCTTGAATGTTCTTGAGGGTGAACTCTATCTTCCTCAAATTTCAAAAAATTCCTATAAGCATTATTAATTTTTCCCGAATTTTCCAACAAATTATCGACTTCCCCTCGTAGTGACTCTCCCAGACCTAACTTGACTGCAAAAACTATTCTTGAATGTCCTTGAAGGTCAACTCTATCATCCTCAAACTTCAAAAAATTCCTACAGAGCATCATTAATTTTTCACGAATTTTCAAACAAATTATCGACTTCCCCCCGTAGTGACTCTCCCAGACCTAACTTGATAGCAAAAAATATTCTCGAATGTGCTTAAGGGTCAACTCTATCCTCTTCAAATTTCAAAAAATCTCCACAAAGTTTCCTTAATTTTTCACGAATTTTCGAAATTATCGACTTCTCCCCGTGGTGACTGACTAGTGACTCTCCCAGAGCACACTTGACTAGAAAAAATATTCTTGAATGCGCTTGAGGGTCGTCAAATTTCAAAAAATCCCTACATACCCCAGGGAAATTGGACTTCCTCTGCTGAATGAGGCCGAACAAGCTGAATTTTTGCAGAGACCTTCGTTTTGATGTTCTTATGAAGCACACAAAAATCGAATATGCCTACCATTGTGCTTCTTGAGACATTGAAGGTCAAAGGTCACGAGAATCGGTTTTTTGCGATAATCTCGCTTCCAGTGCATCTGACGTCGAAGAACCCAAAACGAAACTCACGTAAAATAGTATTTTCTACAAAATTGTTCATATACATTTTCTTGTACGATCAACCGTTTTCGAAATATAGCGTGATAAAGCGGGAGCGCGCATTCAAAATAGGTGATGCTGTATTATACAGGGTGTAACCGTTCAACTGGTGAAAAATGCTAGGGTATATAGAGGAACCATAGAGAAGTAATTTGAGATAGGACACCGATGGTCGAAAGTGCGTCGTTTCCAAAATACAAGGTGTTGAAATTTCAACAACCCCTTTTCATATCATCTGAAGGACTAATGCTAGGCTGTTCAACTTTCCAGGAATTATTGATGCAGGAATGATATTTGAAAATTCGTATAATGCACCCCTATTTTCTACCTGGAACCATCCGAAAAAAAAAAACAAAATAAAAAATAAAATTTGAAAAAAAAAGCAATTTATTTCAAATTTTATTTTTTTTTAGGGCGGTTCCAGCTAGGAAATGGGGGTGTATTTTATGAATTTCTAAATATCATTCCTACATCAATTATCCCTGAAAATTTGAATAGCCTAGCATTAGCCCTCCAGATGATATGAAAGGGGGTTGTTTAATTTTCAACACCCTATATTTTGGAAACGACGCCCTTCCGACCATCGGTGTCCTATCTTAAATTACTTCTCTATGGTCCCTCTATATACCCTAGCATTTTTGACCAGTTGAACGGGGACACCCTGTATAATACAGTATCACCTATTTTGAATGCGCGCTACTGCTTCATCACGCTATATTTCGGCAACGGTTGGTCGTATAAAAAAAAATTATATGAACAATTTTGTAGAAAATACTATTTTACGTAAGTTTTGGTTTAGGTTCTTCGACGTCAGATGCACCGGAAGTGAGATTTTCGCAAAAAAACGATTTTCGCGACCTTCGATATCACAAGGGTAGGCATATTCGATTTTTTTGTGCTTCATAAGAACATCAAAACGAAGGTCTCTGCAAAAATTCAGCTTGTTCGGCCTCATTCCGCAGATGGCGCTTTTTTTGGTCTAATTTCCCTGGGGTAACAAAGCATCATTAATTTTCCACGAATTTTTAAAGAAAGTATCGATTTTCACCCGTAGTGACTCTTCCAAACCTAACTTGACTGGAGTAAATATCCCCGAATGTGCCTTAGGGTTATTTCTACCTTTTCCGAATCCCAGAAATTCCCTACATATTTTAATGATTTTATTTGATTCAATTTCGCGGTTTTTTAATTTTTCTTTTCAATAATTATCTTGTCGACTGTAATATACACAAATCTGAATATGAATATGAATAAAGCTAACTTCAGCCACATGTTTTGTTGAATTTTCTGGATGTGCTTTACGAAAAACTTATTGATTGAATAACAAAAAAAGATCTATCACCAATCTACTGGGTGCTGACGTACAGGGTGGTGCGTTTATTTTGTCCTATCTTGGTATATGGAAATCGAGATATTTTATGACAAAAAGTTTTATACAAAAGTTGTTGGGTTCATATCATTAATTTGTTTTTTTGTATTTGCGCATATACAGGGGAGCAAAAAAGTGTGACACATCAGCTTTAATTTTTTTTAATAGAACACCCTGTATATTTTCATATTTTGTGAATGCGCTTTCAAAGACAAATATAAATACAGGGTGGAATTTTTAAATGGAATAAATTCAGTATCAAAAAGCCTGTTAATTTTTTGGAAAAATAAAAAAAAAACGGGTCTCTTTATTTTTAGTTTGGCACATTTTTTCGGCCTTTTCAAGGAATTTACCCCTCTCTTAAGGGTAGAAACCACCCCCAACTTTTTTTTTCAAATGTAAAGATATGTATTGTGATAGCTCGTTGAAATGGGCATAAAAAAAGGAAAATTACCCATTATTTACTTTTGCATTTCGCTGATTCAGAAAGCGAGAAAAAAATAAAAACATATTTTTCCACACAATTTTTTTACAATTAAAATTGTTGAATATCTTCAGCATTTCTTCTTGGTAGAACCCTAATGCGAAACTAGCCCCATTTGTAACGTTATGTAATTACTTATGACGTCAACGCACTATTTGATGCCTGATACTCGGATTCTCAACCCTAAAATAGTGTGTTAATGTCAAAAATAATTACATAACTAGATCACCGAAATGCAAAAGTAAATAATGGGTCATATTCCTTTTTTTATGCCCATTCCAACGAGCTATCACAATACATATCTTTACATTTGAAAAAAAAAGTTGGGGGTGGTTTCTACCCTTAAGAGAGGGGTAAATTCCTTGAAAAGGCCGAAAAAATGTGCCAAACTAAAAATAAAGTGACCCGTTTTTTTAATTTTTCCAGAAAATGAACAGGCATTCTAATACTGAATTTATTCCATTTAAAAATTCCACCCTGTATATATAGTTTGATAGGGTTGTTATGCAGGGTTTCAGATGCATTAACGGTTATCTTCGCTAATTTTTAGATTATTGTAGAAACAGACGTTAAAAATAAATATTTTAAAGTCGGATTTTGACCAAAGGGAAACATAAAATAGTAGATTATACCACGAGTCAATAATGATAGCTATTATTCCCGAGGATTATTACGAACTGAGCCGCGTTAGCGGCGAGGGAGTAACATTCCGAGGGAATAATAGCCATTATTGCGAGTAGTATACTCTACTTTATTTACGACAAATTAATTTATTTGAGATTTTCAAATTTCATCCGTCTCATAATTTTCAATACAAATCTACAAGCACTACACGTTTGACACTGACACTTTTGTGGAATAATGACCATTAATTCCGCTACTCGCCATTAATCCCTGGAGGAATAACATATGTCATTATACTGCCAAAATCACAAATATAATACGCACATTATACATTAGTCGTAAATAAACAAACAAATTAATGATTTAAACCCTACAAATTTTGTAAAACTTTTTGTTATAAAATATCTAGATTTCCATATACCGAGATAGGACAAAATAAACGGGCCACCCTGTACATATTGTCAAGCCAAAGAATAACACCCTTTATAATATTAAATATTCAATAGTAATATAACGAGTGTATTTGAAATTATCGATAATTTTTGGGAAATTTGCCCGAATGCACTTTTAGTTGAAAAAGAGCACGAGTGGACGTAGTGCACGAGTGCCTTTTTTTGTTAAAAACGCATGAGTGCAAATTTGTCGAAAATTATAGATACATTTCCAGTGCTCGAGTTGTATTTTATGAGAGAATTTCATAAATCAAAAATTATCATTTTTTGTCAAAAAATTTCAAAACACGAGTTCTCGCACCAGTTACTATGCAATTATCCGATAATTTGCACTAGTGCAAATTATCGCGTAATTCCAATCTGATTGGTTCAAATCAACAATCAAAACATGACAGTTTATTGTTGGAATATCAGTTTTGACAGATTATGAAATTCTCAGACTGATTCGAAAGTTCATTGACATGTCGTATTGTTCTAATTTAGTTTCCTGTACTTGTACAACAGGATAAACGATAATTACCAATATTGAGCAATACTGGCATTGCAATGAATAACTAGATGCATCAGCCTATCAGCAAAAAACTTGGTGCAACGACCAAGTTTGTGGAACCAATAATTTCTTGCTGACAATACGAAATCGACTTGGATCCATAATTCGATCAATTGTAAATCAGGTTACATTAAAGTCGTTAAATGATTTACCGCTGGAAATCCATTTTTCTGTAGCTAATGTTGCCCGAACTTTTCTCGCGCCCGATAACCCGGCTTAAGCTTTATTCAACTTTAGCTTCAAGACCCAACTAACTTAGTAAAGTCAAATTTTTGATCCAAATCGATTTCGTATTGTCAACAAGAAACTTGGGTCGTTGAACCAAGTTTTTTGCTGATATGCTGATGCTTTCGAATTAGTCTGAATATTTAATATTATGAAGGGTGTTGTTATTCTTTGGCTAGACAATATTAACAACTGCTCTGTAGTGGATTTTTTGAAATTTACCAAGTTTACATCACCACTCAAACTCAGTAGTTATAACTTACCAATCTTGTTCTGTATGAGGAAACGCCGCTCCTTTTTTTCTAGCCTCCTCCGTCCAAGTACACTTTCTAGGAGCATCGGGAATAACAAATTGTTCGCCATTTATAGGTGCCACATAAACTAAATGTCCTTCTGAATCTAATGATAATAATTGAGATGTGGGCTGGTGCCCATTGTTAGTATTGTTAGGACAACCCGAACCGTTCATTGTGCTTTTATTTTCAATTAAAACTGAATAATGTCTCCTCGTGAGAAATGGAGCCGCTTTTATTTTTAGTTTTCTCGCCTTCGTGTTGACCTGTGTAAATATTTCGCGATGAGATAGATATAATGGATTAAGTTGCAAGTTATACTGCACGGAAGAAATTAGAACGTTGCAACAAATGCATCTGTTTTTATGTTGGATGGTCGAAATTTAGACGGGCAGTGTTCAAAACTGACTACTGCACTATCATTAGCCAGACTAAATTAATATTTAAGATGTTTTTTGACAAAATTACTTATCAGGATTAAGCTGGAACACATTTTAGTAAATTACGATCCAGCTGTAAATCATTTTTAGGTTTGGATAAGGACAGATCAATAGCATTAATTATAGTTCTTAGCATGACATTTTTGTACCTATTTATTTTATAATGACTGAGCTGAATTCAGATTGCTATTAAAGATTACTATTGACATTATTCCATTCTTTGCCCAAATGCGTCTAATGGCATATCATGTGGAAGCCATATAACTGTCGATTATTCAAAGCAATTGAAAAGTATAAGGATAGATTGCATTAATTGCGGCATTCTTTGTTGAAGAATCTGACAAGAATTTTGTCAGTATGAAAGAAGTTTTAGAAGATTCACTTGGCATTAAGTTATGAAAAAAGTGAATGGTTACAAATGTTTAAGATTAGAATTCAATAAGGCAGCAACAATTAGCAACAACATGCAACGAAATATACAAATAAATAAATTCAACTACACAGAGCTTAAAAAAAGCAAACTAAAAGCTAAAGAAATAAGGTAAGAATTTTCTCAGTATGCTGGTTCGATTTTTTTATTCAATTGCCAGCAGTTATTGTATTTAATACCATTATAAAAGGTGTGTGTCTGTATTCCCTTAGGAAGGACGAAGGGTGACAAAACTCATAACTACCAATTTCCGTTAGACTAATAGATTTAGGAAATGGAGAGGAAGGAAGGAGCTGACATTTTCATTTTCGATATTTCATAGGGAGGTTTATCATCAGCCAGGAATATCAGTAGTGTACCAAGCGAACCTCCGATAAACAAAATACTTTCGAAAGTTAGCGAACATTTGAATATTTCATTCTTTAACCCGATGTAATCTTTCCAGAAAGAGATATTCCGAAGATATTGTTTGCATTTCAGGAATAATTGAGTACCTTTTAAGCAAAGGACTCTATATGAGCGTGAACGCCCAAGTACTTTTCGCTTTGACATTAAAGTTTTTGAAAATAAACGCCCACCTTTCTCATGTGGTTTATGAAAATCCCTCTGGAAAGGTCAAGGTGAACTTTACCCATATTAAAGTGGATGAAAATATGATTTTATAGTCAGAGTTTGATAGAGACTTAAAATGTCATCAAATTTTAATATGTTCTTTTTTTTTTGATCTAGTTATAATCCTAAAATAGAAAAACATAAGATTATGGGGTTTCAGGGTAGAAAAAAGCTCACATCACATAAAATACCTATATAAGTTATTTATTTTCCAAAAAAAATTTTGATACGAGGGTTTACAATTTTCATCTAGACAAAAAAAATTTGCACATTAGTTAACAACAAAGAGACACCATACAATGGAAGTAACCCGATATTGCTTTTGTAAATCAATACTAATCTTTCTCTTTCGCCTATTATTATCAACCTATCAGGTAACCTTAATACGAGTATTATGTACAGGATTTATAATATTAACAAAATTAAAGCTAACGTACTGAATAAATTGTTTTAACAATTAAGTAATCACATTCTCACTTTTATATTTTAATGACTATATACAACAAAAACACATTTTGAAGAATCCGGCATATTCTTAATTGCAACCTTATGTTTGTTTCAATAAGTACCTACCTATAAGAAATAATAAATTCATATTTGAAATTGTTCCTCTAATATGACTTATTTTCAAGAAAATCTGATTTCCGACTAATTTCCTTGTTGAAACACACAGCTCTAGTTCTATATCTTTGGACATAAATAAAAAAATTAAGGCTGAACCTCACACATGAAGTAAGTTTCGAACGAACAAGGCGAATCGTTCCATTTCAGTCCTTTGCCGTCTCTGTTCCAGAGTTCCAGGCAATTTTCTTGCTCGCCATTCTCGTATTCGAAATTATTTGGTTCGCCAGCGTTCCAGTTGGTGAAAGTGATCGGTCGGCCAGTGGACATCCAGAAAAAGTTACCTTCTTCGGCTAAGTCGGTACCGGAGGTCCAAAAATGTTCATTACCAAATCCTGAAAAAATATCCTTTAATATCTCAAAACTACACTTTAAACATTATTATTATTGAAGGGGGGTGATTCGTCGGTTAGGACAAAAAATAAAAGGTCTGTTAAGTCTTTACCAACGTTTCGCCCAAAAGTTTAGGGCTTCATCAGGGCTAAAATATATATTAGGAACATCAAAAAAGTGCTAACAAAAAAGGAAGTTTAAGCGCCATCTAAAAATAGATAGGTCTATACAGTTTGTATTCGTTGGTATCTATGATCGTGGTTGGAGAGTATTTGTAGTATGGTGTTTCGTCTGTGATGAGTTTATATGTTTTTGCGAGTGCTTGATGAATAATTTTCCCTGCCATATTGTGTCTTTCGGTGTATTCTACACCCGCTAATATTTTACATCCACCAGTGATATTATCTATGGTTTCTTTGGACTGATTACATTTTCTGCAGGTGTCGGTACATACGTTTGAGTCTTTTATTATGTATTTTCGGTAGTTCCGTGTAGCTATGATTTGATCTTGTATTGCGAGGAGAAATCCTTCTGTTTCAGGGAAGAGGTTTCCATTTTCGAGCCATTTATAAGAGAGTTCTTTTGATATGTGGTCGTGTTGTATGTTGTATCTGTGTTTTCCATGTAGCTGTTTTGTTGTCTATATATTAAGTTTTTCCTCTATATTTTGTGTCTGGTTGAATGTATCTGATGAATGACTGGTTGTGGATAAATCTAAGGGTGTGTAGTTTTTGTCGGCTTTGCAGACTGCTTGGTGTAGTGGTGTTTGTTTCCCAAGGAAGAATATCCGAAGTTGTTGGATTTGTTTTGTGTGTAGCGCTCGAATATCTATCGCCTCTTCCTCCTTCCTTTCTGCTGATTGTTACTCTTTCTTTGCAGGAGTTAGGATGTAGTTTTCTGTGTCTGATGAGCTCTGATCTAGTGAACCTTCTAGGTCTGTTTGGCTCCATTTAATTATACCATTTGCAAAGAAGTATGTAAGTATTGGTATTGCAAATGTATTAATGGCTTTGAAGAGGTTATTTAAATACAGTGGCGTTCTTAATACGGCTCGTAATCTTTGTTTGTATTCCTTCGTCAATTGCGTTTTTATATATGTGTGGTTTATTCTGCTGTTTTGTTGGAATCCGAGGTATTTATATGTTTCGTTTTCCGTCATATTGCCCATTATCTCATTGTTCAATGTTTCTCCCTCTAAGCTTTCTTTCCATTTTTCCCTTTCTATATGTAGTATTTTACATTTACTCATACCAAATTGCATTTGTATGTCCGTTGTAAATTTTTCTGTGATCTTGAGGAGTCCTTTAAGTTATGTTGATGTTGAAGCGTACATTTTCATGTCGTCCATATATAGGAGGTGGTTAATTTTAGGTTGTGCTACTTTTCTATTTTTCAAGTTTAAGCCGTATTGGGAGTCATTTAGTGTGTTCGAGAGTGGATTTAGGCACATGCAGAACCATAAGGCACTCGTGGATCACCTTGGAAGATACCTCGTCGGATGTATAGTTCATCTATCTGTAGGGTTTCTGATTCTGATGTTATTTTCATTATTTCTGTCAGGAATTGTTTGAGCTTTGTATCTACTCTAGGTGTCTAAGATTTTTATTAGCCAGCTATGAGGTACGGAGTCAAAAGCCTTTTTATACTCTATGTAGCAGGTGTGTAAATTTCTGCGTTCTTTTTCGGTTTGTTTTAAAATGACCGAGTCTATTATTAATTGCTCTTTACATCCTTAGCTGAATTTTCTGCATCCTTTTTGTTCCTCTGTGAGTATGTTATATTGCGCTAGATGTTTTTCTATTTTTTTACATATGGTAGTTGTAATTATTTTGTATAGTGTAGGTAAGCATGTTATTGGTCTGTAGTTAGCTAGATTCTTTGTGTCTGCTTTTTTCAGTTTAATATATGTATTGCCCTGTGTTAGAAATTTTGGGAATGTGTTTGGGTGGCAGATGCTTTTATTTATTTCTCTGGTTAGTGCTTTGTGTGTGGATGTGAGCTGCTTGTACCAAAAATGTTGTATTTTATCTGGTCCTGGGCATTTCCAATTGCGAGTATGTTTGATGGTCTCTAAGAGTTTTTCTTCTGTGATGTGATGGTCTATTTGTGTTTGTATGTGATTGTATCTTTCTGTTTCTGTTTTGATCCAGTTATTGCTATCTCTGTCCTGTAGAGGTACACCCCATATGTTTGACCAGAAATCTGTTAGTTCTTGCTTAGTAGGTATCTCTATTATGGGCTTGTCTTCCTGTGGTAATATGGTTTTATAAAAATGCTTTTATAAAAATGCTTTTATAAAAATGCTTTTCGTTTCTTTTGAATGCTATATGTTCGTATTTTTTCTGTCGTTGGACTCTTTATATCTCCGTAATCTGCCGGCGTAAACAGCAAGTTTTTGTTTCATGTTGTCGAGAGTTTCAGGTTCTGTTAGTGTAGCGTTATTTCTCATTCTCTTCCTCATTGTTTTTTTTAATTTTTCCTGATGTATCGCCCTTTAAGTGTTGAGTCATGTGGCCTATATCTTTTCTTAGATTTTCAATTTTATTTTCTATTCTAGTTTGCCATTTCGGTTTATGTTTATCTCTTGTTTTCCTGTTTGCTGTGATATTTTCTGGTCGTTATGCTTGATTATTGTGATTGCTGCTGTGTATATGAGCGTTTGGATGTTTTCTAATGAGCTATTGTGTGTTAGGTATTTAGAAATTAGAGTGTTGGTTGTGCTGATAATTAGGGATCTTTTAGGTTTAAATATGAGCCTTGGGATAGGGTTTCTTAGGTTTCCATTTCTTGATTGAGTGTCTCCTCTAGCTGTAGGTTTTCATATACTATTGGGTGTATGAGTACTTTAGATGTGTTGTAACCCCAATAATATAGCACAGCAATAATTGTAGGTATTAACATTTGATTATTCTTATATTTCTAATTTGTTTTATTGTAACCAATCTATTTTGCAGAGAGGCCGACGATGTCTTTGTCGGCCCAATATTATCATACCGACTTTCTTTTATTGTCCGACCCTTAGTCCCTCAGGTTACGTCATCGTCCACACTTGCACAAACTTTCTAAGTAATATAGTACCTAATAAATAGCTTTTAGCACATTCATAAACTTTGTAAAAAGGATAAGTTAATTTTAGGAAATTGTAAGTTTGGACCTTTCGAAAGGTCCAAACTTGTCTGCCTGGGTGGAAGATAGTTGAAGAGAAGGACATTCAGACTTCCATCTTCACGCTGAAAACATAACATTCAGATTTCAAGCTTCGCTCTGAACAGTCGGGTTGCCTCTCAATTTTTGTAACTAAGTGTCCCCCCTCAACGAGAATTTTAATAAACGAAGCATTTTTATTCAATAACCGAGTTTTAATTATCGAAGTACTCAACATTCGTGGCATCGACCAAATTCCCAATTCCTAACATTGGTGGCAGCGGTAAACCGATTCCCAACATTGGTGACAGCGATTCCTAACAGATGGCTGAGCTATTAGTTGTATTTCGTCAATGGTATCTTTTGTATGTTCTGGCATTTCAATATTCAAATTTTTTTCTCCATTATTATCAATAATATCATTGAGCTCCTCAGCGACTTTCCTCTTTATCATTGCAAGTTCTACGGCTGTAAGTGTATTATTTTTCAAAACTACCCTTTTTTGATCTATTAGGCGTTGTTCTGTCACAATTTTTGTTAGTTCTGGGTAAGTTTCGAGGAAGAGTTTGTGTAATTCGTGTCTGTATCCTGTTTCGATGGTTTCCAATTTGGTTGTTTTGTAGTAAGAACGCATGACAGTTCTATTCATTTGTTCGTTCCATGTCATTCGTTGACGTGTTATGCCAGCTTTTGTGGTTGCTGGGACTCCAGGCAAAGCAAGTTTGGCTGGTGTACCATTTTGTTCTTCGTTTTGAATCACTGATAGGGATATTGCGGTTTGTATCGTATTCTGGTTTAAGTAGTTCGAAATGTCCTGCTGACGGATTGCCAATTAGTAATAGATGTATAGTACTTTGGTTTGATTTATTTATAATCGTTGGTTTGGTCTCTATTGTTATTCTTTTTGATTTCGTTGTTCTATTTTTCGAGTACCTATACAAGAAAATTAAGTTTTAATATTTCTGACAGCGCTAAGATTTCCAGACTTAGACTTTTCTCTTTACTCTTTGTGTTAATCTTGATGGTCATACAAAAATTTGCTCACTGCTCTGAAGAGACAACTTCCATCTCCAACAATATCCACTCTCAGGAAGGTTGTTGTTTCTTTGTACTGATTGTTATTGAGAATAAGGTTGAGGTCGGCTGTAGGTTTTTGAATGACAGTAGCCCGCCTGTTCAGCTTCCTGTCACCGACGTCCCGCAAGCTGTCGAGTTTAGCGTCGGCTCCAAACCCGCCCTGGCGATCCCCAGGCAGCGACTTGTTTACATTATTATTATTCACCATATTTTCATTATTATTATTATTATTTTTCAATTTAGATAATATGATTGGTATTATTTCGACCCTATCCATATTGTGCATTTCTTTATATTCTCGTTTTAACTCTTTTGGAGTGGATAAATGCCAGGTTGTGTCGGTCATCAAAGGTAAACTCAGTCATGGAAATCCTATGCAGCTGGATGAGAGCACTGAAATATCTTCAATGGAAGATACGCCTTTCTCAATTTTTTCATTTGTTTTCAGGTCCAGGTTGTTGGTGTTTGGAATGGCGATATCTATAAAGTAGGTAAGGTTTGTTTCACCAGGGTTCATACTTGACCTTGAAACTTGAAAAAAAAAGGGTTGTCGTAGATTATTTCATATGACACATTCATTTTTTTTGACAAATTAAAATGAATGCCTTCTGGTTTAAGAACCGACGAACGTTTTTGACGTGATTGATTTGTTTCAGTCAATTTCTATTTGTTAAACAAGGAAGGCAAATGCTGGTGGCAAGTACAAACCCTGATGAAACAAACTTTAGGTATTTTTTATTTTTTTGTCGATGAGCACGATATCGGGCCTGTTGTGTCGCACTTCAATGTCCGTAATGATTGTTTTATCCGAGAGTAGTTTTATGTTCTCATTTTCTATTACCGACGACGGTTGGTATTTGTAGTATGGGCTTGGATTTTCAATGGGTAAAGAGTGTTTCTTCGCAATTTCCTGGTATATAATTGCAGCTGCTTTGTTGTATCGCTCAATGTATTTATTTCCAGCTAGTTTTGTGCATCCTGAGAGAATGTGTTCGATTATATCTTGCTGTTGGTTGCATTTGCGACATTTGTCATGCGCGCTATTTTCTTTTAAAATGTGTTTGGCGTAGCTTCTTGTTTTGATCACTTGGTCTTGTATCGCTATCACAAATCCTTCAGTTTCTAGCATAAGATAATCAGCTCTCAACCATTCCAATGATGCCTGCTTGTCCACGTTATCTCGGTTGAGATCTCTGTGGTACCGGCCATGAAGCTCTTTCTCAGCCCATTCATCAATCTTGTCGTCATCACTTTGGCTTTTAATGGTTGATTCTTCTGGGTTGCTCAGATTCAGTGGAGTACACTTTTCATCGGCGATTCTCATGCTGTGGAACAAGGTTCCGTTTCTGTGCTGGAAGTACCTACGCAGACTTTGGATTTGAGCACTGCAAGCTGACGTCAGATCCTTTAGCCCTCTTCCCCCTTGGTTTCTTGGCAGAGTTACGCGCTCCATGGATGATCTTGGGTGGTGCATTCTAAATTTAGATATTTATTCGAGTGCGTATAAGGGTGGGTATTATAAAACTGCTTTGACAGTTAACTTGAAGTTAACTTCTACACCATTTCAACCTCAATTTCGGAAAAAGTAACTTTTATTTAGGAAAATGTAAAGTCATTTTCGGAAAAAGTCAAATCAATTTCAGAAAAGGTAAAGTTAATTTTGGAAAAAGTAAATTCAAATTCGGAAAAAGTAAATTCAAATTCGGAAAAACTACATTCGATTACGGACAAAGTAATGTTATATTTCGAATAATAATTCGAATTGATAAAAAGTAAATTTAGCAGTGACTATAAACTCCAGTCGAACCCGTACCCTGACGGGTTCAATTCCAATCAGTGTACTTTAATTAGGTTCTACATATATTGGTTCTTCATTATTTTGTAGGTCTGATGATGCTCATATGAGCGAAACACATATGTCACTATTAAGTGAATAAAATAATAAACAATCTGTAGACTTGGTAATTCTTTTCTTTGTTTTATTATTCAAAAATCAGGTCTCTCTGAGAAATATGGAAAAAAAATTTGATTTTCTGATTAGATAAATGACTCAATCAATTCAAATTAGTCTATAAAAAATAACATTACTTTCTCCGTAATTGAATGTATTTTTTCCGAATTTGAATTAACTTTTTCCGAATTTGAATTTACTTTTTCCGAAATTAACTTTACTTTTTCTGAAATTGATTTGACTTTTTCCGAAAATGACTTTATATTTTCCTAAATAAAAGCTACTTTTTCCGAAATTGAGGTTGAAATGGTGTAGAATTACATGTAATTCAAGAAGTTAACTTCAAGTTAACTGTCAAAGCAGTTTTATAATACCCGCCCTAAGCCTGTTAATGTTGTCTAGTTCCGTTGTAGTCCAATTGATGACACCAAAAGAATATTCGAGGATTGGAATGGCATAGCAGTTAATTGCTTTAGTAAGATTTAAGGAGTTTAGCTTTGTTTTAAGCAGGGAATGCAGTCTTACCTCAAATTTCCTGGTTAGATTTTCTTTGATCTGTGTATGCTCTATTCTGTTGGTTTGCAGCATCCCAAGGTATTTATAAGGCGTATCTTCCATTGAAGATATTTCAGTGCTCTCATCCAGCTGCATAGGATTTCCATGACTGAGTTTACCTTTGATGACCGACACAACCTGGCATTTATCCACTCCAAAAGTCATGGATATATCGCTACTGATCTTGTGTACTAGCTTCAATAGCGATTCAATATGGGGTTTGGTGGAGGCATACAATTTGAGAGATCATCCATGTACATACAGAAGATGATTGACAAGTTGGTGTCGCCCATCCGCTTTTAGTTTGAACCCATAGTTTGTTGAATTGAGGGTTCTGGAAATTGGGTTTAGAGCCAGACAAAACCATAAAGCGCTGAAAGAGTCTCCCTGGAATATTCCTCTATTGATGTTGATTTTTGATATTTCTATCTGGTGTTCTTCAGTCTTGATACTTTAGAGTTGTATTCCAGTTTTTCATGGTATGTTCGAAAAAATTTAGAATTTTTGGATCGATATTATATATCTGTAGTACCCTCAAAAGCCACTCGTCCGGGACTGAGTCGAACGCTTTCTGGCAATCAACATAAGCCATGTAAAGATTGCGGTTTTTACGCGTCGCCTGCTCTAATATTATGGAGTCAACGATTATTTGTTCTTTACATCCCATAGCTTTTCTTATGCACCCTTTTTGTTCCACAGCGAGTGTTATTTGATTCGAGGTAAGTATAGACTTTGTTACTGATAAGAGCTGAGATAATTTTATATAGAGTTGGAAGGCATAATGATCGGCCGGTATTTTGCAGGGCCTTTAGTAGCCTCGCCTTTTGGGATTAAATATGTAATTCCCTCCGTCAGAAACGGCGGTAGATCAGCGGGTTATGTATAACACTGTTTATTTTTTGAATTAGGTAACTATGTGTGGCGTTCCGTTTTTTATACCAGAAGTTTTGTATTCCTTCTTTACCTGGTGCTTTCCAATTTGCTAACCTTTTTACAACTTTCTCGAAATCTTCTCTGCTCACTATCATTTCCTCCATTCTTTGGTCTCGAAATTGCTCAGCTTCTTTGCGAATCCATTCATGACTTTCTACCTTTTTGTCCTGTTTAGACCAGATATTTTTTCAGAACTCCGCAAGACTTGCCCTTGTAGGATATTCGTCTTTTTTAGCAGATGTATTTTTATTGATTTTTCGGTAAAACATCCTCTCACTTGCTGCAAACTCTTTATTTTGTGTTTTTCTTTGGTAGCTTTCATTATATCTTCGTAATCGTTTCGTGGAAGCCGCCAATTTTTGTTTCAAAGTGTCCAGGTGGTCAGTGACTTTGTTTTTGAGTTCTTCTGCTGTTTTGTTTTTAATTTCATTTCGAAAACTTTCTGTAATTTTTCGAATTATCTTGGTGTTTGCTGGGTTTTTCATTATTATTATTATTATTATTATTATTATTATTATTATTATTATTATTATTATTATTATTATTATTATCACTCATCAACCGTGTGCATTCGGCGTTTCTCTTTTTATCAAAAACAATCCCTGTTCCTTAGAATAAATGGTCTACGTCTCCTTATCCTAGAGCTCGTCGGATTATGTGGGCTGTCTCCAGAAGTGTAGTTTTTTGTAGCGTCGTGATTGTGTTGTTGTTGCCAGGTATCTTGCCTAAAGACTCTTCGAAGTTATTGTGGATGGTTCCTGTTGCGCCAATTTTGATAAGGATGATAGTTGTTTTGAGCCCCCACATTCTCTGTACTTCTATTTGTAGGTCTCGGTATTTGAGAATCTTTTCAGATTCCTTTTCCTTGCATCTGATAGGATGGCAACGTCGATTAATAGACAGGTTTTATTTTTGAGATTTTTAATTATTATATCTGGCTGGGTGGGGGTACTTGCAACAGTGGCACAACTTGCAACAATATTCATCGGGTGGAATTTTTGCTTTCCCCCTCCTCTCGCTTGAGTCGCAAGTCAACCGCTAACGTGTTACCGTTAAGTACGGATCAGTAGGTGGAAATGTGAGTAGGTTTAGCGTTGAAAAATTTTAAACACGAAAAATTTGGCGCCATTTTCTGACAGCTCTGATAAGTGCTCTAAATTGTTGCAATATAACTTCTGTGCAGAGCTTATTTACCCTAGGATTTGTATCAAATTTGGATATGATGTGCATGAATGCTTAGTCTAAAACATTGAATATCTAGTTTTGAGTTAAGTTTGAAAGTTTTCGTAAATAGATTTTTTTTTAAATTGCATGTACAAAAGTGGGTAACTTGCAACATGCCTCGCAAATACAAAAAACAGTTAGGGAGTAGGACCTACCGTAATTATTCCAACGAAACTTAAGGCCGTTTTACAGCTTGCAATTCTTTCTGCAATATGCAAGAAACTTGAACGAGGGCATGCGCAGAAGTGAGTCAGCTGATTGGTTTCTGCAAGATTCTTGAAACTTGAATGGCATTGCATGCAATCGGTTTGGTGCCATTTTTCTTGAAGGTTTTCATGCAAGCTGGGGAATTTTTAGCAATATAGGATGCTTAAAGTTGCTGCTATTGCTTTCTTCTTTTTATATCGACTTATAATCACTTTTTTTATTTTTGGAAAATGCAGATATCAACAACACAACATTAAAAAAAAAAGTATGGTTAAGGTTAGAGAAAGCAACAAGTCAAATTGCAAGGTCTAAAACGACGTGCAAGAAATCTTGAATGCAATTTTTTTGCATGCAAAAAATGGCATTCAAGTTTTCTTGCAAGCTGTAAAACGGCCTTTAGGAAAATGCGTTAAGGGCCATCGAAAACGGATCAGGGATTCGCAAGAATTCGGGATTGACCCATCAACGCTTTCTCGGAAAAGAAGAAACTTGTTTCCCCTTGATCCTGGTAGGCAGCCTGTATTTCCAAAGGAAGAGGAGGAAAAATTGACCAAAATTGGCCAAAATTAGCCAAATTTATTTTTTTTAAATATTTTGTGTTGCAAGTAAGTTAACACGCGTTCCTAAATACAATTACTACTGAAAAAAGCCACTTGTTGCAAGTATCCCCTTGCAGGTGTTCAACTTGCAACACCCAGTTTTTTAAAAAAATATATATCAAATAATAATGTTGTTCAAAGTTTTTTGTTAGAATCGGATACTAGACCACAAGACTAAAATTTTGGCACCAATTAGGTCAAATTCAACAAAAAAATAAATAAGGTATCGGCAAAAGAATTTTGAAAATGTTGCAACTAACCCCACTTTACGGTACTTTGGTCGTTCAAGATATTCTTTTCTGGCAAGAGCTGGGCATCCAGTAGAAATGTGCTTGATTGTTTCGTCATATTGTTTACAGAGTCGTTTTTTGCATATAGTTTTGAGTCGTCGACGTAAAAGAGAGGATTGACGGGCTGCTTTTTCCTCTCTAGTACGTATCTTCTGTTGGTGCTGTTTAGCTCATTCGAGAGCGGGAAGAGCGCCAAGCAGAAAATAAGAGGTGATAGTGAGTCTCCCTGGAATATGCTGCTTTTGATGTCAAATGCCTTTTGATAGTCTATCCAACCCATGCTCAGATTTCTTTTCTTTCTCTTAGCGTCGTCTGTTATAATTTTGTTTAGAATAAGATGGTCTCTGCACCCGTAACTGTCTTTTCTACACTCTTTTAGCTCATTTGGGACAATCCCATTTGTTTCTAGGTTCTCGTAGAGTCTGTCGCTTATTATAGCGGTTAGGTTTTTGTACATGCATGGTTGTTATCCTATGGGGACTGGAACGCTCTCCATCAACTCTCACTTGGAAAAATCTATCTTCTAGCAGATCCTTGATCAAGGCAAGCAACTTTCCTCTAACTCCAAAGTGCTCTAATTTCACTAATAACAGGTTATGTGGGACTTTGTCAAATGCTTTTTCATAATCTAGATAGATAACATCTGTTGGTAGGCCATTGTCATTGTTGTTTGTCCAATTATTTAGACATTCCAAAAGATTGGTAGTGGTAGAAAGTTTTGGCAGAAATCCATGTTGGGCTGAAGGTATGAGATTGTTCTCCAGAAAGAAAGATATTAGATCCTTACCTATAATTTTCTCCATACATTTCAGCGGGTTACAAGTAAGACTAATAGAGCAATAATTTTCTGGTCTATGTCGATCTTCTTTTTTTAACAGTGGCGTGACAATGGAATATTTCCAAGGTTGTGGAATTTTTGTTCGAAGCATACATTCCTGCATCACCCCCGCAAGCAATGGGCTAATTAAGGCACTACAATTCTGAAGTAAAACTGTTGGGATTGCATCAGGTCCTGAGCTTAAGTCTTTTTTTATACATTTCAGAGCTTTTTCTACTTTATCAGTTGTAAATTTTATTTCTTCGATAGACCTCCCCACTCCATTGTCATGCAGAGCTGGAGCCAGATCAGCTTCAGTTGTAAAAACTGTGTCCAACTGCTCTGCAAATTTCTCTGCCATGGCTACACCATCCAAAAACTGTTCAGATGCAGGATCTTTCAAAGTTATGATTGATACCTTGGAATTCAAGTTTCGACCCTTAAGTATACTTAACCAGTTTTTTTGGTGAATCCGCATTCGCAAGACTATTTTCATACTTTTTCCGGGCATCAAGCAACTTCTGCTTAGTTTTGTTACTCTAACATGCATAATCTACGTTTCTTATCTATGTCCCTGAATAAATAATGGTTTATCCACGGTTTTTATGGGTTAAATTTTACTGGCTTGACCGGTATGTATTTCTCCACTGCATCTCTCATAACACACTGGAAGTTCTCGAATTGTGGATCTACTTGTCTTGTTGATTGGAGTCTGATGAAGTTATTTATTTCCTCATAATTGGCAGTTAGAAAATTTCTTCTAGTTATTTTTTATGTTTGTTTAGGTGGAATTTTTGAATGTGTTTTCGCCTTAATCACTACATGATCACTGCGGCTAATGGGACGTTCTGTAGAAAGATCAAAGATGCTTTTAGGATTATTAATGAGAAAAAGATCCAGAAGTGATATCTGATTATTCCTGTACCTTGTTCGAGAATTCACATTTGATGCACATTTGTTCCAAGATACATGTCCATAAAATCCTGTGTTTTTTTATTTGGAGGAGCAATTATATGGTTTTTCCAATTTATGTTTGGGTAGTTGAAGTCTCCCACAATATAAATGGGGTGGTTTCGGGTGTAGGCCTTTTTTTATATGTTATTAAAAAGCTTTAATTATAATCGTTTTTTTACAAGAAAATAATTTATGTTAAATTTGACATATAGGTAATATTTGCATGATTTATATCAATCTATAATTAATACCTACTAAAGTATTGAACAATTCTCTAATGGAGCAGAACATTTGAACTATTTAAAGCAATATGTTAATTGTAGCTTACTTTCCGTTTTATTAACAACTTTTTTATTATTAAATGTTTAAAGAAACTTTCACGAATTGTATAGCTTTCCCCTTGGGCTAAGTACTGTTATTTTTTAGCATATACCACCAATCTTCCTTGATATATGAAAACTTAATTATTATTGATGAAAAAATAGAAATTTGTAGAACATCCATTGACGTTGGAATTGTTATTAATTTTTCTACAATAACTATTGCAATCCTCATCTTTATTAGTGTAAAATTCATTTAGAACGGTGTCAAGGTTTCACATATGCATTTTGAAATTTCGTTTGTTGCTAAGAATGTTAATGAGAACTTTGAACATCCTGTAATTTTCTCGTATTTCAATTCATCAATACTAAAAAAAAAGGCAAACATTGTGAAATGATTGATAGACAAAGTTATCTGACTTAGACAAAAAAAAAGGAAATATACAGAATCTTAAGCAGAATCAATTGAGACCGATAAAGATTCCATGAAAATTATTTATAAACTGGCACCGTGACTTCGTCACCATCACATACCATACCTGGTGCCTTTTTTACCCATTTTTGTACGAAAGAATTTTTAAGGTGGGCCTCAATTACAATGAAATAAAAATATCAACTGGTTCTTTGGTAACCACGTAAAGTTGTAAAATTTATTCAGGTCACGTAACTAATCAATATTAAGTTAATCAGGTGTTAAATACTTACCAAAATCTTTGATGTATTTTTCCAATTTATCGTTTTCTTCTTGCGAACTTATACTGGCCAAATGCATGCCGTGAAATCGGCAGTACTGGGTAGCACGGAAATAATTTGCCTGAAAATATCAATTATCTGTTATATCATTTTGTGGATATAATTCATAAATTAGGAGCGAATGGCAGAAATATCCATAATAATGTGGGTTAGGTGAGAGAATGTTGTTTGATTGTTGAAAAAATTAATCCACTTTGAATTATTTTATCCTATAGTATAGGGCTTCCAAATATATAAATGTTATATATATAAATATGCATAAAGAAATCTGTCAGGAAGTAAATGTAGTTTGATATTTTTTTGCCGCAAAATCTCACTTTCTAGACTAAAACACTTTTGCCGTTAGAGAGTTGCTACGATCCGTATTTTGTAATAAAAATCTATTCCTTCGTTCTGATATTCAATATGAAGCAAATTAAATTGTAACTTTTGGTGTTGGCAGTATCGTTTTTAAAGGTATAATATTTCATTTAAACGTATGATCATTGCAGATTCCTTTTTCCATAAAACTGCAGTGCAAATAAAATAGGTACCTAAATAGTGAGGGTATACTTTTTTAGAATAGTCTAGGTATCATCAGTTACTGCAATCCTAATTTGACATGGGTATATAGGGTTCGAACAATTAGAAAATAATCGATATTGGGATTGAGTTTGAAGGTTTTCTTGGGAGTCAGTCAGGTTTCAACCTTCACAGCCAGTTAACTTTTCTTCAAGTATTATAGACTCGAATCAAAACTTCAATTTTTTCAATACCTTTATCTTATTTTTTATTGAAAACCTAATGTTACCTCTATGCAAAGTTAATGTCAAGGTAATCCAGTAGCATATTCTGTATTATGTTTTGATTTATATGGTTTGGTGGGCTTAATACCAATGGCACGTATGAGGATAAGTACTCTTCCGGATTTAACTTAAAATAACACAAAAATTACAATGGACCGTTTCCCATTGACTTGGCTGACTCCTTTTATACATTCTGATAAACGTCAATTATTCTCAATAGTAATCCGTAATTTGCTGAAGTAAATATATAGTATATTATCCGTTCACAATCCGATGTCCACTGGTACCGGTAAAATTTATCACCTTTCAATGCTATTTGATAGGGAAAGGTGATAAATGAACCTGCACCTGTGGACATCGGATTGTGAACAGGATTTAGGTCCTCATTGTAAACCATAGGGCATACAATGACTTTATGGTCCTAAACCTCGATTTGAGCTATCAACTGCAATGAAATAGACTATAGATTTTTCCATTTGCAGTCATTCCATTCTCGAAAGTTCTGATGGTAAACAGCAGCAAGTCGGGTTCAAGGGACATTTTCCTTATTTTGAACCCTAAAAGAAGATCATCCCATGCAAAGGTAAATTTGCAAAGTGAGATGATTATGCATCAACTAATAATAGTAAAAATGACTTAAGCTTGTCTAATAGAAAGTGCAATTTCAAACTACTGAACTGCAATATACCTAAACTTGAAAAGAATAAACGCAAAATGCGATAGTTATACAGTAACCACTTTAAATAAAGAAGCTTTTAAGGCAAATTTAGCTGAAATTGAAACTTTAAACTGGTCTAATCCCAATTTATTATGTGATCAAATAATACGTTCTTATAATAACAATTTGCATAATCGACACTATATAGAAATATATTTCGTGCCAAAAGTGCTCCTTGGTATAATTGTGAGACACTTTGAATTGATGAGGAGGCGGGACTTTCACTATCAACGACATAAAATGTTTCCACATAGTGCGTATTTACTTGAACTTTACAAATTAACACAAAAAGAATATAGACAATCACTAATTGACAGAAAAAGCTTATTACAATGCCGAAATTAGTAAAGCAGGGAATGATGTTAAACATACATGAAGAACACTAAACACTATAATCAACAACTCTAAACCCAGGAAAGACCGCTTGCTACCCAAGTTAGTACATGAAGGACACACTGTGTAGAACCCACAGGATATTGCTAACTTGCTAAACCAATACTTTTCCGGAATTGCTGCAGAACTAGCAAAAAACATCCCCCCAACAATGTTTTCCCCTCAACTCCAACCAACTTCTACTGCCTATATAAATCAATGGCAACCTGTGACTACAAAGGAGGTCACTGCAGTTATAAACAAATTAAAACCAGGAAAATCACCTGGAACTGACAGCTTTGGCATTGATACAATCAAGGAATTGAAAAATGAAATACCGCCTACTTTATGTAAGTTGATAAATCTTGTTTTTAATACTGCATCTCTACCAAGTCTGTTTAAAATGGCAAACGTTGTCCCTTTGTTTGAAGGTGGTGATAGCACAGAACCAAACAACTACAGGCCTATTTCCTTGCTCCTAGCTATGCCTAAATTATTGCAGACCTGTGTAAATATGCGATTAACCAGTTATTTGGATGAAATAAATTTTTGGTATGCGCAGGAACTACAGACCTAATCACAAATATTTATGAAAAGGTTGATAGGAGATATAAGTGTGTACTCACAAAATTCTCGTGGAGGTGCTTGAAAAAACTAGTATTGGAGGTTCAGCACTACTATGGTTTAGGGATTATTTATCGGGCAGACTACAGTATGTAAAATGTGAAGGTAACAGAAATAAAATGGAAAACATTGTACACGGAGTGCCCTAAGGTTCAATTCTACCTCTTCAGAGCTGTCTCAATTTATATGCATCACCTATTTTGACAAGGACCCTGCTAACCTAAAAATCATCATTGAAGAAGACTTACAGAAAATAGGCGATTGGCTCTGTTACCACAAACTTAGTTTAAATTCAAAAAAATCATGCTATATGGTAATATCGAAGTTTGAGTCCTGGCGTGACTTCAAGATAAACTTACAAGGTCTGCTATTGACTCGTGCAAACTGCATCAAATACCTGGGACTCTTTGTCGATTCAAAACTTACTTGGGATATGCACATCTTGCATATTATGTAGAAAGATTGCACCAGCAATTGGAATACTTGGTCGAATATCGGACTATCTATCCATTACGCATCGTAAGATGTCATACAAATTCCCTTATCCGTCCGCAAATATCATATCTAACTCTGCTAGGGGGCGATGCTTCCTTTAACAAACTACATCCAAGGTCAGTTCTCCAGAATCGTGCTATGAAAAAATTGTTCAAGCTTCCATTTCTGTTTCCAACAAAAGACTTATATCAACCGAATGGCATTCTCGAAATTCACTCCCTGTATATCTTGCGATCATGCATCTTTATCCATTCTTGCAAGACTTCCAATATTCACTCTACAATCAGTCTCATCCAAGCCAACACAATCCATCACCACAATACCAGACTCAATGAAAACTTGAGAATGGCAATGAACACTACAAATGGCCAACACAGCATCTTGTCCGAAGGACTAAGGTACTACAATTGAATTCCAGAATCTGTTAAAAAATTGAACATAACTTGCTTCAAGTGTAAGCTGAAGCAGCAGATCTTCGATGGATACTTGGAACTAATATATTCATAAATGCAACAACTTTGTGATACAGTACGTACTTGCACTGGATATTTTCTGTTGTGTAATATTGTATAATAATATGGGATATTGTAATAATGTTATATATGACAGGTACGGAATGACCCGCATAGCTTTCCAGCTCAGGCAGGGTGTCTAGTTTAGGTACATACATTTATTGTTTAACTATCATGTTGAAATAAAGGATTTTTTTTTTATTTATATACTTAATAATAAGAGTTCTTAAAAATGTATTTTTGTGATAGTTTTGATTTTGTCTGATAGGCTGATGATGGGAAGATACATTGCCGAAACGCGCAAATTTTATGTTTTTTATTTCAAAGAAAATGTTCCTAAATCCTAACCTTTACAAGTGAAACAGTTGTTTTATAGTGAGTCAACCCAGACCATAACATCCTACTGGATCACCTTGGCATTAAAGTTACATTACCGAAATGTAATTATCGATTTGGCTCTGATTTATCTTAAGACCAATAAAAAAAGTTTCTTAGTGATAATATATTTTTTTTTATGTTATTAATGATCGACAGAGCCATTTTACAAAGAACAACAATTAATGTAAATATAAAATAGCCAACAATACAGATAAACAATTTAAGAAAAAGCAACTATTACAATAATTATAATACATTTGCGGTCTTATTCAAAATTCCTAATTTAAACATTGGATAATCACGCCTCCCTTGACTGGCATTGAAAGAAATACCATGTATACCAGAAAAGAACAGAAGTAGGTACCATTAATTATCTTAAATAGAACCAGAAGGTCACAATGATGTCTTGTTACTTCAAGACTGTCAATATCATACTGCTGGCCGATTAGACCATTGGTAATTTGATAACCACCACGTATCCTTGCATTTGCCCTGAGAGCCATGGATCTCCAAAATGTTTTCTGCACAGACTCAAGTTCACCAATATGACATACGTAGTAGGAAGACCAAACAACAGAGGTATACTCCAAAACCGAACGAACGAGCGAGCAATACAGCAACTTGAAGGAATACGGCAAGAGCTGAGCACTGTTACGGTTTGATTTGAGTTGATTTAACAACATTCTCACAATGAGGAATAAATATTAATTTAGAGTCGAACAATACCCCCAAGTCTCTGACTGTTTTCACAGACACCAAAACTGAACCATCGATAGAATATCCATATTGTATTACATTTGCTGAACGACTAAATGAGATACACAAACATTTCTTAACATTCAGCTCCAGACCATTATTCTACACCATGGCATAGATTGACACTGTCAACATCCTCCTGCAGTAAAAGCACATCCATATACTCAACAACTCTGAATAGTTTAAAATCATCAGCAAAAGCCAAATGCTCCGAATGAACAATAAAATTACTCATATCTCGTATATAAACAAGTTAAAAAGGATAGGTCCAATGTGCGATCCTTGGGGCACGCTAGAAAAGACCTGTATTTCACTTGAGATAAAGTTGCCAACCCGTACCAGTTGAGTACGCCCGGTCAAGATGAGACTTTGACAAAAATCAACCACCATCCTACCCATTCCAAAAGCCTCAAGCTTACCAACAAGATGTTCATGACTAACCCTGTCAAATGCCTTCGAGATGACCGTTGATCTACCCCGAGCAAAGCCGTGCTGCTTATCACTAAGCACCCTCATACAATGCCAAGAAAGGTGATGGCAGAACAGCTAGTTTATCAAAAAGCTTTTACCAGAGTCAAGATAGCATTTGACCTAGACAGAAATAATATAAAGCTGATTTTTGGTAGAGATCATGCCTGAGGGCTAAATTGCAATATACTAAAAGTCCTGGCCAATCCTCCTTGCGCAACCCCCTTTTTTCGCCCCCTAATTCCCACCTTTTTAATATTTTGATGATTTTCTCGAAAACTATCCAGTTTAAGGAAAAATGTCAAGAGAGATTTTTTGAAGCTGATAAAATTTCCCTTGCAATAACGTATTGCGAGCCTATACTGGATGTTTTTCAAAACCCGCTCACCCCTATAACTTTTTTATTTTTAAAAATAAACAAATGAAATTTGGTATGCTTATTTATGACCCGAAAGTGGATTATTTGACGTATTCAATTATTTTTTTATCACTTCCGGTTTGATCGGAATTGACCCTAATTTTCTTATTTTAAATGAGACGCCAAGTATATTTTCCCTTATTTCAATAGAAAACTACATTACGAGTACAATGACACCTCATTTGTCACTTTTTGACATTTCATCTTCAAATTATTTAAATTTTCACTTTTTAATCTAGAGCGCCATGAATTATTTAAAATGCTTAATTTTACTCCAAGGACCCTGGGAAAATTTGGTTTGATCTTATTTTGTATTTTATATCCTCTACAGACTCATTAAAAAATAGTAGAAGTGCATTTTGGTAATTATCTCAATTTTTTCAAATGGAAAGGGTGTGGCCCAATACAATATTCCAAAAGAGCGTTTTCTAACGAGTAATTCAGTACCACACAATCGCTACTTCATCACTTAAATGAAGAATTTTCCTAGCATTCTAAATATTTTTGGAAAATTTTAGTTCAATATTTGAGTAAACTAGCGACTGTGTGGTACTAAATTGTTCGTTAGAAAATGCTCTCTCGAAATATGATGAGCCATACGCTTTCCATTCGAAAAAATGGATATAATTCCAAAAATGCACTTCTACTATCTTCAAATGAGACTGTTGAGGATATAAAATACAAAATGAGATCAAAACAAATTTTCCCAGGTTCCTTGGAACAAAATTAAGCATTTTGACTAATTCATGGCGCTCTAGATTAAAAAGTGAAAATTTAAATAATTTGGAGATGAAATGTTAAAAAGTGACAAATGAGGTGTCATTGAACTCATAATGTAGTTTTCTATTGAAATAAGGGAAAATATACCTGGCGTCTCATTTAAAATGAGAAAGTTAGGGTCACTTCCGGTCCAACCGGAAGTGATAAAGAATAATTGAATACGTCAAATAATGCACTTTCGGGTCATAAATAAGCATACCAAATTTCATTTGTTTATTTTTAAAAATAAAAAAGTTATAGGGGTGAGCGGGTTTTGAAAAACACCCGGTATAGTGCCACGTCGTACGCACCAGTTGCGTATCAAATGAAGGGTTACTTTTGAAAAATATACTGTTTGCTATTTATTCTCAGTTTTTTTGATCTAAGCATAATTTTTTTAGAAGAAACATATTTTTCTCTGAAACGACTATTGAAAGGTAGTCTACTTGCGAATCTATAAGAAGTTTATCGCAATCACTTCAGCCAAAAAAAAAAAAAAAAAAAAAAAATTAGAAGGTTATCCGTGACTTCTCAGCTATCAATTTGCCAAATAACAGGTGCGCCTAACGCCTTGCGCGACGTTGAGGTAGGTAAGGTTCATTTCACGAAAGGTTGTACTTATGACATCGATATGTCATAACTTGGAAAAAAAGGTTTGTCGTAGATTGATCCATATAAATTCAATAGCGTTCAGATTTTGTATTGTACCTATTGAATGACTTCTGATTTAAAAACCGACCGACGTCATTTATTTGTTTCAGTCAATTTCTATTTGTTAAAAAAGGAAGGCAAAAGTACAAACCCTCGTGAAACAAACAGTATCTATTTTATCTTGACTGTGCTTGTGCAACAGAGTCCAATGGGAAGCGAGTTTGTCACGTGTTTGGTTTGCGTCATATTTACATTCAGGGTTATGACTCTGTAACACATAGAGACATTTTCTCTATTTCTATTGACGTCCCCTGTCTATACATTGATTTCGGAAAAAGAGAAGAAAACAGGAAGTGCTATATCGATAAGGATAACGATCTCTATCCGTCCGAGTCCAGGGGCGAGTTCCGAAGAAATCGTTCCTTCTTTCTTAGTAACGTGTAATCCGACAAAAAGCGAACTAATACTATACTTTATCACTTCTGAACTCACCGCAGTGTTGTTTAAAGTTATGTACTCGTCATATTCCTTTGCGCTTTCATTGTGCGATGTTGCTGGATGGAACATTTATCAAAATTAGAGTGCAAGCGATGTTAAAAGACACTTTAAAGCACTGCTCTTGTCTGATTTAAGGCGTTGTGAAACACTTGACACTATTCCACTTTTTTAATAGGTGTAATTTTCGATTTTAATTGTGTACATTCATTCTACAACAATACAATCTGGCTACACTGCAACCCACTGTTGCTCGCGCATGTCGTGTATTCATATAAAGTTTTTCCTGTTTATGCGGGACCGGTCAATTGCCTAATGTGTCATATTTTTCTATATTGTTTAATTGAAGATGGAAAAATGGGTTTTGTGTAAACTGCCACTAAGTGAGCGTGTCATTACTGAAGTTGTTGAAAAATTACTGAAAAGCGTTGACGTTACGTGAATTTTTTAAAAACGTGAAATCAAAAATAAAAAGTATCACAACCGGAAAAAAAGTCATACAAGTATCTACTATTTTGATAAAAGAAAAAATTATGTCTGAAGCTGTCGCCAGAACTGATCAGTGTGGTGAAAATTAAACACCAATATTTTTGTTTCTAGGGGGTCGTTCTATATATGAATAGATTTGCAATTTTATCACCTACAAAAAAATTGGTAACGATATTTTTCGCCAAGCTTATAGTTTTCAATTAATCTCGTGGCAAACTTTCTTTTGATACGCCACTGGTGCATACCACGTGATAATATATGGGTTCGCAGTACGGCGTTTCTAGGGGAATTTGGTCAGCTTCAAAAATGCTCTCTTGACATTTTTCCTTAAAGTGGATAGTTTCCGAGAAAATCATCAGAATATTAAAAGGGGGGGTTTGGGGGGTGAAAAAACGGGGTTGCGGAAAGAGGATTCTCCAAGACTTTTAGTATATTAATATTTAGCCCTAAATTATGATATACAGGGTGATTCAAAAGTAAGCGGCATCCTTTCGGTCCGAAAATGCTTCCTAAGGGAGCTACGCCCCTTCGAATAGGACACCTGAAAGACGTGTTTTTCTGTATAACTTTGAAACCCTTCACAAATGGATTTTGAAAATTGGTGTATTTTATAAACATTTGATGGCAATTGAGATACTAAATTGAAAATTCAAAAATCTTCATCAGTGTCACATACTGGGGAGGGTGAAAACATGCCTATCTTTTTTTTATTCGTCAGGTTTTTACGAAACATACGCAAATCAGAAAATTTTCAAAGTCAATTTTCTCGTAAATGGTACGCTGTATCGAATTGAACCAAGAGTACCTTTTCTGTGTAAAAAACTGTAAACTTTCTGAATTTTTAATCAGAATCGCAAAAACCTGACGAGTAAAAATAGGGATGTTTTAACCTTCACCCTCCCCAGTATGTGACGCTACTGATTAAAATTTTTGAATTTTCAATTTACTATCTTAATTGCCATCAAATGTTTATAAAATACACCAATTTTCAAAATCCATTTGTGAAGGGTTTCAAAGTTATAGAGAAAAATACGTCTTTCAGGTGTCCTATTCGAAGGGGCGTAGCTCCCTTAGGAAGCATTTCCGGACCCATGTTAATAGGAACTTTTTGTCTTATTTTTATGCGAGGAATACACCCCCGAAAGGATGCCGCTTACTTTTGAATCACCCTGTATACCAAAAATTAGCTTTATATTATTTTTGTCTAGCTTCACCCAATTTGAACTATCTTGACTCGGGTGGAATAACCGATTGTAGGTATACTTATTCTCCATAGTTAGAAGCATCGCCCTTATCCACACTTTCATGTATAGGTGTCATAAAAATTATTTTCGGTACACAGGAAAGGTACCAGTAAATAAGCAAAGATTAAACAGATAATGCAGAGGCCTGCTCAATGTACAAACACAGCTCTTAAGCAGGACCAACGGTATACCATCAGGTACACGAGAATAACTAGAAGGAAGATCAGCAATCACCTCAAAGATTTCACACAGAGAAATCGTTACTGAAATCAAATCAAGACCGCCTCTAAAACTGTAATTAGGAGCAATCATTCCTTATTCTAGATTGAAACAAAATGCCGAGCAAACAAATTCACAATATCCTGACCGCTGCCTGCATTTTCGCCGTTATAATGGAGGCTATTTGAAGTAGACTTTGTTCTATTGCTGCAGTTGATCCTATATCAACTACCATTGTAGATTGTAAATTGCATTAAGACTCGTTACAGCTTATTCCAGCCGCTCAAGCACTTTCTAGATATTTTGTCCGTGACTCTGCTCCTAGTTGGCGTTCAAGAATTATAGGCTTTCCCAAAGGAGGCCAGCTTCCTGGGTGGTAAAGTGCCCACCTCTTGGGGTGTCAGCCGTGCCCCTTCAAAGTATTTCAGCCTTTTGCAGAAGTCAGCAGAGCATTCACAGATCAAATCTTCTGTTGTTTCTGTTGCTTGTTCGCAAGATCTGCAGTGGTCGTTGTCTGATTTGCCTATTGTTTTCAAGTGATATTTCACCAGGCAATGCCCATCAGTGAGCAACTCAACGACTGCTCTAATTTCTCTTCTGTCCATATCACGAAGTTGTTCAAATCTCTTTGCTGAGATGGATATGAACCTTTTTACCTATTTCAGACCCAGGATGGATCTCCAATGAGCTTGCATTAGGTCCTTTTCCCATTCGGTCCTTTTCCACTGGGCCTTGAAAAGATGTGAAAACACCTTGCTTTGCGAGACGGTCCGCCTCTTCGTTGCCCTCCATGCCCTGGTGTCCTGGTACCCACATCAGGGTTATTTTGTTCCTCCCATCCAGTTGCTTAAGGATACTTTACCTTCCCAAACAAGCACTTGATAGCTCCAAGTCGGACAGTATGTAAATGTGCTCTCTTAAAAGGCCTCTTTTAAGACACTCTTGGGCACAGATGTTTATGGCCAGTACATCAGCTTGAAATATTGTGGGCGTTTTACCCATATCAACTACCATGAATACATAATAATATCCAAATATCAAATATGTACTATCTAATATATAAAATTCTCATGTCACAGTTTTAGTTACCTTCGTCCTCCGAAACGGCATCACCGATTTTTATGAAATTTGATATGTATATTCGGTAAGTCTGAGAATAGGTTTTAAGCTATTTTTTATACCCCTAAGTGATAAGGGTGGTCCACCCTAAAAAAAATTTTTTTTTTTTGCTTCTCATCACTACATAACCCAACCTATTTTTGTTTGTTTATTCAATGTCCTTCAACCGACGTAACAGTATTATCTTATAGCATTTCCGGCTTTACTGCTCCCAGAGCGCTCTCTATTTGGGTGGTGACGTCACAGATCTCTGCGGAAGTGCTCCGAGAGCGATTATGATCCAAGCGAGGGCACCTATTTAAAATCAATAGCCGAACGTACTTTAATTGTTTTGTTTTGATCAATCATTGATCTATCGAATTTGACGGAGCAAGGAATAACGCTCCGTATGAAATTTGAGAGCGTTTATTGCTCAAGTCGAACACGTGAGTCCGTTTCGGATCGCTTTTTGATCAATCGGGAGAAGTTTTGAGACAAAAGTCGAAAGCGCCATTATTATCTTTATCTATACATATAAAAATCAATGTTTGTTTGTTCGTTTGTGCCTTATGCGCTCCTAAACCACCTATCGGATTACGATGAAACTTTGGTAGGTTGTTATGGCTATCCCAAAGAAGGTTTGTGAATAGGTTACGCATATCGGAAAAATAAATTAATTTTGAATTAATTAATAATTTAATCATAAACAAACTCATTCGCATTACATAACAACATAAACCAACTTTTCTATGTATATAAAAATCAATGTTTGTTTGTTTGTGCCTTATGTGCTCCGAAACCACTTATCCGATTACGATGAAACTTTGGTAGGTTGTTATGGCCATCCAAAGGAAGGTTTGTGGATAGGTTACGCATCTCAGAAAAAGAAATTGATTTTGAATTAATTATTAATTTAATTATAAGCAATCTCATTCACATTACATAACAACATAATCTAAATTTTTTTTGACAACATGAAACAACGTTGCCACATTTCATTTATTTAGGCTTGCGCATTCAGCCGACGTAACTTTATTATTTTTTGAATTCGAGAACGGCTAGACCGATCTGGAATTTAATACCACGTATCTCTATGTAAGCCGAATTCGATTGACCTAGATTAGATCGATTTAATAGGTATTTAATAATTCAGAGGCGGTACGAAGTTGGCCGGGTCAGCTAGTCAAACTATAAAACTGTGAACCAGTACTCAATATGCTATTCTTTTGGAATCAGTCTAAAATTATATGGTTATTATAATGACGGGGAAGTTGGCAACACATTCGAAGCGGGATCGGTAAAACATGTTCCTGCGGTTGTGCTGCTATGGTCCTGCCTCATCCTGCTTCAAATGTAAGCCCGGCAACACGTACTATTTTCGAGATACAGCGATTTTTATTTTGGTTGCTAACTTCACCCTTGCCAACACATTGAAAGCAGCGTAGCTTCATCCCTGGAAGCAGGATCGCTAAAACATGTTCCTGCTTCTGTTGCTATGGTACTGCCTCATTCTACTTCAATTTTCATCCCAGCAACACCTAATATTCTTGAGATACACACTGATAGCATTTCAAGAGTCTAGTCGTAGGAATAGGGAGAGCTTGAGAAACCGTTGCCAAATATATCGTAATGAGTGCTCGTCTCTCTATGCTGGTATTTTTGACGAAAACAACTAACGCAAACCAACCCGTGCCTCTGTAATAAATGCGAGCCTCTGTATCTTGGCATTTTAGATGAGAAGTGCTAATCCAAGGATTGAGTTGAAACTAACCCGTCCTAGTTTCAATTCAATCCTTGGATTAGCTCTTTTCATTTAAAATACTACTATCAAAGACTAGCATACATCACGAAGACGGGTTAGTTTGGATTAGCTCTTTTCCTCCAGATTACCAACTAAAGAATAATAGCATCCATTACGAGGACAGGTTAATTTAGAATAGCTCTTTTCGTTTAAAATACTGACATACAAAGACAAGCATTCATTACAAGAGGACGAGTTAGTTTTAATTACCTCTTTTCGTCTAAAATGCCAACATGCAAAGACTAGCATTCATTACAAAAGGACGGGTTACTTTGGAATAGCTCTTTTCGTCCAAAATATCAACATACAAAAACTAGCACTTAGTATGGGGACGGGATTGCTTGGATAAGCTCTTCTCATCTAAAATACCAAACCAACATACAAAAACTATATAGCATTCATTACAAAAGTATGGGTTGGTTTGAGTTAGGTTGGATTAAATCTTTTGGGGTGTAAGGAAGGGGTGATGACAAAGAAGGGTGTATGGCAACCCTAGCGTCAACCTCACCTGCTCGTGTGACGACTAGTCGTCCGGTGCACCCTGCTGCATAACAAACGAGGCTCTGGCGACCTAGTCACGGCGGTAAAACCGTTTTAACACAAGTGTGAATCCCTAGCCCACTCGCTAACACGCTCGTCAAGCGTGGCGTTTTAATTGCCAAATCTTCCTATTTTTTTCTAGTTTTGCTGAAGTTTAAAATGAAGGATGGTCCCCAGGTGAGTAGAGCCAAAAGCTCGAAATCTCACACTGTACCCAGCAAATACACTACATACACAAAACGTCCATTTTATGTTATATTTACATTTGTACGTCCATATGACATATTCAGAACATTCAGAACGTACATAAGACGTACACTTTTGTACGTCTTATGTAGGTACATCTTTAAACATCCATATTACATACAGTTACGTCCACCATTTTGGTTTTATGTTTAAACTGTAAAATACAAACAGATCACTTTTTTATTATTTAATTCATCGTATATTTAAGTTTTATTCTGTTCGAATCTCGGTTAAACAATTTAAATCACCCGCTTAGAGAATCGTGTCGTATCTTCATCAGCGAGTCGGAGAGAGTAATTGTTAATAATCGGATCTGTTCGGTTCTCTGTTCAACACCATTGCCAGATTAGTCTTTCAACAGAAATTTCGGTTATTATATTTTATTTATCTTATGTTTTTTTAGGTTAGTTGTCAGTTGTAAGATCAAATAATGAAACAGAATAAGAGATTTGTTTCTAATTTTGGACGTTCTTTATGGTTCTAAGTTGTACGTCTTTAAGAAGTATTATGGAGTTGACATACGACTTGCCCATAACGTCTTTAAGACGTACTTAGCTCTAAAATCGACGTCTTACAGACGTACAGTATGTCATAACGTTACATCTTATGTACGTCTTTGGAATGTAATTATGTTTGTTGGGTAACTACAATCAGCTCCAGGGAATCTGGGGGGAGTAAAAATTCAGCTAAATCCTGGAACAACAAACCTTTATTCATTGCAAAATATAATATCCGAACTATGAGAACTGATGAACACCTAGTAGAACTCGAAGAAGAACTGGAAAATATCAAGTGGCACGTCATTGGTCTGTGCGAGACACGCCTACATGGACAAAAGGTGACCACACTTAGATCGGAACACATTTTATTTCAAAATAATGGCACAATCACCACCTGGGAGGGGTCGCATTTCTAATCAATAAAAACAATAAATACCTTGTTAAAAGTTATCAAGCACGTGTTATCTACATTACTTTAGAACTTAATAAAAGATACACTGTATAAATAATTCACATCTATGCACCTACTAACTCGTCAGAGGACGAAGAGGCAGAACAGGTATACGCAGATATATCCTAAGCGATAAAGATGGAAAAAGCACAATTTCTTATCACCACCGGTAACTTTAATGCGAAATTGGGGCAAAAAACATAAGAAGACCCAGTAAACGTAATAGACCGGTGGCCCAGCGTCAAATCACCCCCCTCATCGGGCACAAAATTTTCATTATAGGTGCTCGAAACACTTTATCATTCGTAACCAAAAACCGCCCGTCTGCCAGCGATGGGTGGTAGCCCGCCCCCGTGACCGCCCCCCAAATAAGGGAATTTTGATGAAAAACCCCCCTAACGAGTACAAAGATTAAATTTTGTGGGTATGTAGACAATTATATTAGAAACCTAAAAACACGTGGCAGACGCCTTCCAGTGGTAGCCCGTCCAGAGCAGACGCCTTCCAGTGAGAGCCCGTCCAGGGCAGACGACCTTAAAAAAATATATATGACGTAAAACTCCCCTTACGAGTATATTCACAAAATTTTGTAGGCTTGAACACAGTCAGATTGGTGTTCTAAAAATGCATGGCAAACGCGTTCAAGTGGTAGCCTGTTCATGACAAAATTACGCTGAACGCTGAAGCGTTCCTTATTATGGATAAAGAATTGAAATAAAACTACAACATAAGTATTAGGAACCAAAACACAGGTTATGTATTAGTCAAGAGCTACTTAGCATTAATAATGATAAATAGGAAGTACAGCTCATATAGGAACACGGTAGAGACTTATGATTTATAAAAGAAAGAAAAAAAAAACAAATAGTTATTTATGATATACTTAAGTGTTAAAAGTACAATTTTAAGGCACGCATGTGAAAGTTCAAATTCACATGAGTGACTTGAAAATACTTTTAACACAAATATCATACAATAATTTTCCTACAAACGACAATAAAAAACAATAACAATTACAAATTAGATTTGGAAGCAGATAGTTCTAAATAACATCTTATATAAAAAAATGAAATTGACACTTTGTCAATAAAACCTTACCACCATTGTGGCTGGGTTGTTTAGAGGAAATTTGAAATATCCTGTCAGTGCCATATAGACTTTAGGGCACTAGTGCCATAAAGTAAAATTTTTAAGGATATTTTAGATAGAAACCTATATTAAACTTAAACTACTAATAATAATATAAATATTGTAGGTATGGTACCTATGTGATACAGGAACAGGTGAAAAACGCTAATTCTAGAAATTATACTTCAAAAACCTTATAAACTAATGAAGAATAAGAAATGCCAACACAAATAAACACATATAATATTTCCTGATAATACGTCATCATTATTTAAAAAGTAAATTCAAATTAAATTTCGTATTGTAGGCTATGTATTCACCAACTTAACTGTCGAAAATAAACTAATTCGATTCAAAGAAACTTATATGTTGTATTGTTATAAGGAAAATTTATTTATAGTAAATCTTTGGTGTCAAAGAGATAATACAGCAGCTGGTTGACAAAAATTTAAACAATGGAAGATATCCATTGTTTAAATTTTTGGCTATTCGAATGGTCACTTTATTCATCCTCGTCACTGGATGAAATGTAGAGATCGATGTCAGAATCTTCCTCATTATTTTTTAAAATTTCACTGTCATTAATCCTAATTTCGTCCAATGTTTGTGGCATTTGATTATCAACTCTAGTCTAAATCTCCCCTCAATTAGAGACCAACCATGAACTAGTGGGTTATAAAAGTTAGGAATAGCTTGAGTTGAAAAGTTCCAAATTGCACAAACTTGGTTTGTTCTTTTAATTTTTTGTAATAAAACATTTTTGCATGGTGGCAGCATTCCACCATCACACTTTTTGACAAAATCTAATGGTCCTTTTTTCGGTTTTGGTCGATAACTTTCTATAAATATATCATGTCTAGTTTCATTGATGTCTTGATTTTTTGGTTTTCCATATAGCTTGCACACAAATTTTTCCGTTTGCTCTATTTGTTTATTAGATAACTCCTCGTTGGTTCCAAAGGTTCTGAAAACCTCTTGTGTGTCAGTGTCCTGCTCTAGGATTGAAAATGGTTTAATTTTACCCTTTCTATTGAATGCAGCTGTATAATCACTGCCCGTAAGAGCATGAAATGCTGGCAGGGCCCCACACAAATTAGAGCCCAATGTTTGGGAAATTAAAGACACATTGACAAATCTTTTCGTGTTCTTGGATATCGTCCCTACTTCCATCTAAATACATAGTTCTTTTGATATTTTGTCGATATTACCCAAAATAATGATAAGAATGTCCGTGTCGGAAGCCTTAATTACAATATTCTTTTTATCATGGAGCTTGGATAAGTGATAGATTATCCTAGTGTCTGCTTCCTCGTGGTTACAGCTCATTAGCATGTCAACCTGCCAATCTACCTTCTGATTTTCAGAAGTAAATTTATAGCACAAGTCTTCACAATTGACATACAACGTTTTGTTTTCGAAAAAAATAGCAAATGAATCTTTTTGCCAAGTTTCACAAATAAATTTTACGAAAGATTTTTTAAATTTGTCATTTCTTAGAGCTTTCAAAAAGTCGGACGGCCTTTGTTGCTCTGGCCCTTGTAGTAAAAACTCTGCACTTCTGGAATGTAAATTTGCTCGACAATCACGTTCACAATCTTTAATGGAGGGAGTAATAAATTTATCAAAAATCAAATGAATTTCGTTGCCTTTGTGCTGTAATACTATTTTCAATAATTTCTCTGCTATCTTACCAAATGTTTGAGGAATCTCCCTGAGCTGGTGTAATAATAAAAAGCCATCAATAAGGGTACAATCTATTCTGTCAGGCGGGTTTGATATGACTTTACTTTCTAGTTTCCTAAATAATGCCGACTTTTCTGTTTTATGCATAGTTCCATCAATATGGCACAGGGAGAAAGGCACCGGTGTGAGAGGAAAAGACAAAGTATTTCTAAGGTCAATTTTATTCTCTATAGACACAATTAGTAATCTGCCCATAAGGTCACGTTCCAGTTTTATTCCAGATACCTTACCATCGTTTTTTTTAGTTTTGCAGATATTTTCAGTCGCAAAAGTTGATACTTTTTGTTTCTTAATAGTATCTTCAAAACGCTTTGGATTAGTTTTACATTCGGTAATAAATATATTACGTAGGTTTTCTCCTATTGTAGTTATATTTAGGAGAAAATCTTTCGTTTCCTTCAAAGCTGATTTGCCAGAAGATATGTTATAGAGGTTTTCTTTAACAATAGAATTCTCGAAAGGATTTATGTTATTTTCAATTTGGTATATTAAATCATTTAAAGCTGCATTATTTTTTCGTATGGTATGTGGGCGATTACTATTAGTTATGTCTTCTGCTGTTGATATTCCCAAATTTGTGAGCATGTGCGTAATAAGGGTGGTTCTCAAGGAATGGCTTAGTGCCCATCTTTTTCTGGCTCCGATAGAGTTTGTGAAACTTGAAATCCCTGTTAGTTTGTTAGCCGCGTCGGCGTTTATTGTCTGTTCTAGAGTTAAATCTATGGCTGTCCTTGAAAAATCTTTATTAGTGCGTCTTACAGATATGCCCCCATGGATTAATTGTTCTTTGAGTCCAGGATGGGTGTTATCGACATCTATTAGATTGTTATAGTATTTGAGTATCCATCGTGAATAGTTGTGATGATTGAAGACAAACATAAGGTTAGCAATTTTGGGTAGGCATGTTACAAAAAGGTTAAAGTCGTTTGTTCTTATGCTTCTAGAAAATGGTAGGTATAATTTAACATAATTGATGTAGGTCATCCAAAATTGGGCTGTAGCACCATGTCCACCTTCTTCCGTTTGGTGGCAATAGGTTTGATAATCATCTAGCAGGTTCTGTAAAGCAATTGGCAATGTTGACTCAGTGAATTCCTTATTTTGAATAGAATCTAAATCAGCTGTTATATTGTTTATGTCCATCTCAGTGTTTTGTATGTACTCTCGAAAATGTAATATTTGTAGAGCTGTGGCAAAGATAGGGTGAATTCGTTTGCACCTGTTATAATTAGTCCCATTTAAAAATCCATTTAAGGACCCTGTAGCCAATGAAGTTTCTGTTAAAATATGTGGCCCCCCAGACTCTTCAATATATTTTCCTAATGCCTTAAAAAAAGAAAGCTCTATATGGAATGCTCCTAGGTGAATAAAAATATTATCATAATTGGGCGACTAAGCATTTTGTATTTGATATGCTAATTTGGCAATAGCCAAATCATATGAAACTGAAATAAACTGTGCTTTAATTTCAGTGCGAATTTGTTGCGCCAAATTTAGAGTTTCTACTACAGTAGACAAGCTGGTTGGAGAATAATTGATGGGGGGAAGATACCAAATTTTTTGTTGTGGTAACATATCTTTTATCATTTTGCTATTCCAACCGGTCCACATCGGAATACCTTCCTTTAAAACAGCCAAGGACATCATCCACAAATTATCCAGCCGTTTAACCAATTGGTAATTCTGCGGCGTGTTTTGCATATTCTTGATTTCGATGTTAAGCGTAGAATTTAGTTTAGGTTTTTTATAATACGGTTCTAACTCAGCGTTTGTACTAAGGAAAGCTCTCCTTCGTCGTTGACTTTTTATCGGTAGTTCACTACTCGGACCTGCAGCAAGTAGTTCTGTATCTTCGGATTCAGTAGACTCTTGAAATACATAATTATTTTCTTGATATAGTATGCCTACTGTATCGTGCAATGTTTCTTTGCCCGTTAAAGTTTCAACAAACCTATCGAAATTGTCGAAAGCCAAAGAATATTATAGACTAACCGTCTCTAGAAGTCTCGTCCGTATTCTAAAATTTGAGACCTCGATGGACGCCGGCTTTAGCCGGGGTGGACGCTGGTTAGAGTTTATTGCCCACTGTTGCCGAGTTGTCGCTGTTGTAGGTGCTAGGTGCTTTTGGTTCAGCGGCGATAAGCCGGCGTCCGTGGGGAGATGGACGCCAGACGCGTGCCAAGAGGAATTCGGAAGTTCACAATATGTTTATTTTTAATTAAGCGTCTAGGCGATCAATCCGATTCGGTGGCAGCTGTATAAATTTGAAAACACTTATTTTAAAAATGTCTGGAAATATTTGCCAATATTACAATTGCGGTGTTAGCCGACGTAATTCTCAACGGCGATTATTTAGATTTCCATTTAAAAATGAAGATCTGTGTAAACAGTGGATTATTAATTGCGGTAAGTTAGGTATTCTTTTGTATATTGAAATTTTCATATCCCATTTTTTTGCGGAAGAATTAACAATCATTTGACCGGTGGTTGGTTAAAGGGCCTCTTTTAAATATTACCCTAGATTTACGAAAAAAATCAGATGTTTATACAGGATGTCAGAAAATTACCTGGCAGGACTTTATTTGAAAGGGGATTCTATAACCAAAAATCTCCCTGATGGGAGACGACCATAAAGAGGTCGTTAAAAATATGCATGAATGAATATTTTATAATAAAACATGCCATTAAAAAAAAAAACACAGGCTCTACTATAAGGGTTTTTAGAGTTTGAAAAAGAAAAACTATTGTTATATATTTTTTTTTGTTTTAAGGAAATCCTTCACTCGCTGGACTAGCTCCTGAAGATATTCGAAATAAATACCTGTGCGAGAATCATTTTACAGACGAAGATTATAGGACTGAAAAAAAATTTTACTTAAAAAAAGATGCAGTTCCAAAAGTCTATGAAGCTTTAAAGGTTTTAACGCCAAAACGAACTTACCAAAATAGACATATACTTCCACTTTGTAGTCCTGAAATGTCAGATTCAAATTCTCAAAAAAAAAAACGACCTAAAGAAAATCTAGATAACTCTTTTGCAAATGAACTTTCAGATTTACCAGATGCACAATATACTCCTCGTAAAATTGCATTAAAACAAAAACTCAGATGTAACGTTTCAAAACTAAAGAATTATAAATGCCGTCTAAAAGAATTGTCTCAAAAAGTTAAAAACGCCAGAAATTTTAAATCTAATCTTATGCCTGCTATTACTGTTTTATCTAGTATTGCCCAAACGTTTGTTTTAATGCAATTTCGAGGTTCACGAAGGAAAGTGTGGAACCGCAAAGAGCAAGAATTTGCCATTTCTTTTTTCTATAAAAGTCCAGCAGCATATTGTTTCTTGAGGCGGAAGGGAATCATCCTACCTGCAGTAAGTACGATTCGAAGATGGATTTCTTCAAATCTCTTCAAAGCTGGACTTGATGAAAACTGTAGGGAACATCTTCAAATGAAATGTGCTACTATGAGTAAACAAGAAAAAAATGTGTAATTGCGTTTGATGAAGTTAGTATCAAGAGCTGTCTAGAATACAATAAAAAATTAGATATTATTGAAGGTTTTGAAGACTTTGGTCCACTCGGTAGAACATCTAAAGAAGCATCACATGCATTAGCGTTCTCAATGAGAGGTTTATATTCCAATTGGAAAATGCCTATAGCCTACTTTTTTTCCTATAACTCGGCACCTTCAACTATATTAAAACAATTAATTATTTATGTTACTAATGAATTACAAAAAATCGGTTTCATTCCAAAAGCTATTGTGTGTGATCAGGGCTCTACTAATCGATCAGCGTTCAAATCTTTAGGAATAACAAAAGAAAGCCCATTTTTTATTTCAAAAGATCAAACAATTTTTGCCATTTTTGATGTCCCCCACCTTTTTAAGAGTCTTAGGAATAATTTGCTCACAGGAACTTATAAACTTGAGGATAAGATTATATCTTTTGATGTGATAAGAAAAACCGTAGAAATTGATAGAGCATCCAAAACAGCTAGAGCATTGACAAAAATTAGTGACAAACATTTAAATCCAAGTCCGTTCGAAAAAATGTCCTGTCGTCTAGCCCTACAAATTTTTTCCAAAACAGTTGCTTTTGCTATCAAAACATGCGTCGAATTAAATTTAATTAATAATAAAGAAGGATTAGATACTGCAGAATTTGTTCTCACTTTAAATAATTTATTTGACGCCTTAAACAGTAAACGCCTTTATGACAAAAATCCTTTTAATCGCGGCCTCAGTGAAAAAAATCCTGCGGTTTTGGAAGTTCTAAGAACTAGCAGAGATATGTTTTCATCTTTAATAAAAGTGTCTAATTCAAAGCCTAAAAAATCAGAAACAAAATCTATTCTTAGATATAGTAGACCACCATGTTTTGACGGTATGGTGCAAACAATTAATGCAATACTGGCTCTATTTGAAAATGAAAAGCAAGACGGAAATCATTTTATTTTAACTAATCGTCTCAATCAGGACTTCCTGGAGAATTCTTTTTCCATTATTAGACAACGTGGTGGATGGAGTCTGAATCCCTCAGCAAAATCTTTTAGACTTGCTTTTAGAATCCAATCAATAACTAATCTTTTAAAACCGTCAAAGTTGTCCAATTGTGAGGAAGATTCAGACATCCAACTCACACAACCAACTTGCCCCAATATATTATTGGCATCAACATCAAAAGCTCTGCATTATCAGAATGAGAATAAGCAACCATCTACTAGCTCTACTGATGCATTTTTAGAGGATCAATTATTAGACGATACCGTGTCTGAATCTAATACAAATACCGATCCTAAATCTACGAGTAATTCCGCGGAAGAAACTGATCTGGAAGATTGCGCAATTTCTTATTATGCAGGGTATCTTATTAAAAAAACGCTGGATAAATTTCAATGCGATGTTTGCCGATCTTCATTTCAAGCACGTGATTATTCTTTACTTTCTGACAAAAAAAATATATTTTTGTTAAACAAAAACTATGGTTGCAATGAAACCATACATCTATTAGTACCTTCTGTAAATATGCATGCAATGGTTCAGCGATTTATGTTGATATTTAATGAATATTTTGATATCTATAAACATCAAGAGTCTGTTGGTGCACGGATTAAAAACAAAATTATCACAGAAAATGTTCAATGGTTAGGTGACAACAATAATCCTTGTTATGAGCATAGATCGTTTTTAATATCTCACCTGGTAAGCACCAATCTCTTCAAATATTGCAAATGGTCAAGACATAATTTAAAAAAAGATTTAAAACAAAAGATGAAAAATTTGAAAAACCAGTAGAAGGTACCTACATATTTCAATTCTTTCAGGTTTATTTCAGAATAATCTTCGTTACGAAATCCAAATCCAAAGCCTTATTTTTTTTAATGAAACACCTACAGGCGTTTGGAAACTATCTTTTTTTTTTGAAAAATCGCTCGAACCTGTCAATTTTATTTTTGAGCTTCCCCTTTTTTTGGAGAAAAAAAATAGACAGGGTGTTCCAGAAATGGTGTTACTTGCATCAACTTTGTTATTTCCAACGGCAGCCCTGTATGTTATTGCATTTTTGGATTCTACAAAAAAATATTGAAATATTCTATGTATAATGTCCTATACCTATCTTCAACTGTTTCGGAAATATTGACAGTTGATTTTTTGCAACTTTGACAGGCTCTAAAACCTTGACGGTTAATTTAAGAGCAAAACCGATCATACATTCTTATCAATTTTCCATAAACCCATCATTTGACACCAACTTTGTATTTAATTCATGATTGAAAATTCCGGTTAAACTCAATCTCCGAAAAATGCGCAGCTTAAAAATAAAATTGACAGGTCCGAGCGATTCTTTTCAAACCCCTGTAAGTGTTCCATTCTTTTTACCCATGCTGTATAATCTTTACCTATGCTGAGAAATCTAAAATCTATACTAAACAGGGAGGGCCGACGGAAACTTTCCACGTCAAATATTTGTCCCCCACTAAAAAATAGCAAAAATCGCTCAAACGCAACGATTTTGTTATTTTATTTTTAGGACAGTGGGTACGTACCGTACCTAAGTACCTCAGGTATTTCGCACACCCTGGTAGGTTCCAGAAAAACCCAATATTAATATGTATAAATAGTTTTTTTTGTAAATATTGAAAATGCAATTTTTTTTTATCGTTAGTAATTTATTTGTAGCGATATTTTAGAATCCTGAACTTCTTTAATTTTTCAACATATATTATTTTATAATTAAGCAAAGAATATCAATGGGTGCTATGTTCTATCATTTTCTTTGGGGTTTTCAGTATATTTGGCGAATTTGCCACTTAGAAATTTATGTTTTTATTTTGAATTATGAATTATTTATTTATTTTTTTGTAGATCGGTCTAAGTTCCTTTTTATAATGAATTTATTAGTGACAGAAAATTACTGTAAAAATACATACTTATAAAACTATTTATTATTTTGTTTTTATTTATCCTAATAATATTAGGTTTGTTTCTGCAGAAATCACAAACCAGTCAGAGCGGATTCCATTGGTTGAAAACAGTCAGAAAACTAGTTTCAACCAATGAAATTCACTCTGACTGGTTTGTGATTTCTGCAGAAACAGACCTATTATTATTCAATGGTACTGGTAGGGTACAGTCGCGGCCATTGGAATTGGCACAAATTTTTGAACGCGCTTTGTATAAAGCCAAAACTGACAAAATTTTGGCATTAACGGCTTGTTAAAAAAAAATCCTGTGGAGTTCACACCCGGTAGAAGTGAAACCTTCATCGAACTGCATGCATTACACACAAACTAACATACACAGTGGCGCCCCCCCCCTCCAAAAGACTTGAGAAAGAACGCAAATAAATATAGTTTAAAAAAACTAAAATACACGCTGGGGTGCTTTGTTCCACATTTCTTATACATTGAGCACCCCACGCTTTTTTCACAATAATTCTAATATTTTTTGTTCATTAATATTTTTTTTTTATATTACAAATTATTTTCCACTTTTTAGTTCAATTTACTATGAAAGCGCGTTTTTTAGTTTTTTCAAAATATATTTATTTTTCACTTTTTAGTTCAATGTATTATAAAAGCGTGCCAGCCCCAGAGATTTCCAAACTTTTTCAGACATTCTCCAGACTTATTCAGAGCTTTCCTGAGTTTTCCAGATTTCATCAAGATTTATCCAGACTTGTACTGACTGATCCGGATTCTGGAAAATGATCCCCAGGTCTTTTGGGACCTTTTTCAGAATTTTGTCCAACCCTTTCCAGAAATTTCCAAGTCTTTTCCAGACTTTTCCAGACAATATCCAGAGTTTCACAGACTTTATCCAGATTTATCCAGACCTTATCCAGACTTGTACAGGGTGCTGCAATTTGGAGTGTTTCAACAGGAAAAACATACTTCCAGACCAGATAGAGAAAAATTGACTTAAATGTCATGGGATCGATTTTTGAGAAACGTCAATTGTCAAAAATCGTATCACGATATCTTCAATGGTACCATTGATACAGGGCGATTTTCGATTTTCCCCTATTATTAAAAATTGCTATAAGTTTTTTATTTATCAATTTTTCTTATTTCTGTCAAAACATTATGACGACACTTTTTTGACCACAATTCAGTGGCGGACTCGGTTTTTTTCTATATCGCTCCGATTTCGAGATATCGTCCAAATTCCGATATTTTCAAATGAAACTCCCTATATATTAATAGCTCATTGGATAGCTCTCTTTTTGCTGATTTCAATGATATAAAGTTCGATAGGTTTATCTCTAACAGTTTTCGAGAAAAAAAATCATATCTATTTTTGTCGTAAGGACCAATGTGTTAGAAAAGGATTTTATATGTGTAAGGAAAGTGAGGAAGGTCTCTTTCTAACACATTGTTTCTTATGACTGAAACAGATATAAATTTTTTTCTAGAAAACTGTTAGAGATAAACCTATCGAACTTTATATCATTGAAATGAGCAAAAACAGAGCTATCCAATGAGCTATTATTATAGAGGATGTTTCATTTGAAAATATCGGAATTTGGTCGATATCTCGAAATCGGAGCGATATAGAAAAAAACCGAGTCCGCCATTGGATTGTGCTCAAAAAAGTGTCTCCATAATGTTTTTACAGAAATGAAAAAAATTGATAAATAAAAAACTTATGGCCATTTTTCATAATAGGGGAAAATCGAAAATCGCCATGTATTAATGGTACCATTGAAGATATCGCGATACGGTTTTTGACAATCGACGTTTCTCGAAAATCGATTCCATGATATCTAAGTCAATTTTCCTCTATCTGGTCTGGAATTGTGTTTTTTCTGTAAAAACACTCCAAATTGCAGCACTCTGTACAGACTGATCCGGATTCTGGAAAATAATCCCTAGGTCTTTTGGGACCTTTGGCAGAATTTTTCCGACCCTTTCCAGAAATTTCCAGGCTCTTTCCAGACGTTTCCAGAGCTTTTCAGAGTTTTCCAGACTTCATCCAGATTAATCCAGACTTTAACAGACTTGTTCAGACTGATCCGGATTCTGGAAAATGATCCCCAGGTCTTTTGGGACCTTTTTCAGAATTTTTCCAACCCTTTCCAGAAATTTCCAAGCTTTTTCCAGACGTTTCCAGAGATTTCCAGACTTTTCCAGACAATACCCAGACTTATCCAGGGTTTTCCAGAGTTTTACAGACTTTATCCAGATCTTATCCAGACATACATACTGATCCGGATTCTGGAAAATGATCCCCAGGTCTTTTGGGACCTTTGGCAGAATTTTTCCGACCCTTTCCAGAAATTTCCAGGTTTTTTCTAGACGTTTTCAGAGATTTCCAGACTTTTCCAGACTTGTTCCAGCTCACTTGGCTTGTTCCAGGTTCTTGTTGTGTATTGTGTGTTAATTATAAGCGTGTTAAAAAAGTGTTGCTTTTCGTTTCATTTCATCGGGTCGCTTTTTCATTTCATCGAGTCATCGAGTCTCAAATCACTCCCAACGATTCTAAAGAAGTTTTCACTTCAAAAAGTCAAATAGTTCATTTTTTTGATGGAATACAAGGTGCATTCAAAAATTTGTGCCAATTCCAATGGCCGCAACTGTACATAATAAGTACATACCTACCTATAAAACACAGACAATTAATTTCCTATACAAAATCTATACTAAAATTATCAATTTGTGTACTTAAATTGGTGCAGTCACATGAAATACCTACCCAATAGCAAAACTTCCAATTATTTGTTATCATAATAGTGAATTGCACGGTGCTGAACATAGCCAGTCACAACTTGGCAACGCAGCTCCGCAATAACCCGTGTATTTGGTGCCTCAAATTAATTTAATCACAGAAACGAAGGATTTTGGTAGCACAGTAGCGCCATCACGCGGGTTTATATTTTCGCCGGCGGACGGGTCTTCTATGGGTATACGCATAACGTCTTTGGGAATTAATGAAGAAGTTTCGATGGCAGCGTAGGTTAATTCAGTTTCAAGCTCCTCAACAACCGAATACCATACGCAGTGTCCATACTGATTTAAAATATTAATGACTTTCTTACTACCGGTCAAACTTTTCAAAACCAATCCTAGCTCCAAATGTTTAGATGGCTTCAGTCGCCCATTAGTTGTACAAAATATTATATCTTGACCAATAGAACTTACTTTTTGTCTCAACATATATTCTTTACGCCTACATCTTGGACCTGTTAATAGGTTTTCTAGGAAAAAATCTAATAAATCCGGAACTTTACATTCTCCTCTATATATATCATCAAGTGAAATATTTTGCGGTAAAAGTTGTTTTTTTATGTTCATTATTTGATTTCGAAGGCAAAAAGCAACATCTGCCATTTTTCTTTTTATTGTATTGTTTTTTGAACGACAAATCTTATATGCAATGTTTGGCTGCACTGTTGGTGAATGCAAAATATTTTTTTGTTTATAAATGGATATGCATAATTTATGTTTATAAAAAGTGAGAAGCTTTGTTTTTAAGTGATCTGGTCTAAATGAGATATTTTTGATTAGGTTGGTGTTATCCGCGTATTCGTTCAAATATCGCACATATAAATTATAAATATCAACTAAAAAAAAAGCTTCATGTTTCTCAAGTATTTTTGTGTCAATGAAAAAAATTAATTCATTAAAGGCTTTCAAATGAATTTTCCTTACATCGTGCCAAGAATATTGGCCAGATTTTTTCCTCATTGGAAATTTTTTAGTATATTTTTTTTGATTATTTGAGCGGCAAACCCCGTGGTAACTAATTTCTTTAGCAACGAAATCGGTGTCTAATAAACTAGTCAAAATGAAATAAGGACCACTTTTGAAAACCCATTTATATTTAATGAATTTTGAATGACCCTGGTAAAGTGTTTATTTCCATTCACAATACAAATTTTTTTTGCACACTTTATTTGTTTATCTATACTTATTGTAAAAGGAAATAGTCACTTTACCAGGGTTATTCAAAATTTAATGACAACCCGTTCTCAAAAGTGGTCCTTATTTCGTTTTGAGTAGTATATTTTTGATAATAATGTTTGGTCATTCATTGCTTTTGCGAATTTCTCAATACTGCTTCCTAATTTTTTTGTTGCACAACTTATTAACATAATTTTAGTTTTATCTTTTCTGAACCTGTACTTTCTATTGCAAAATACACAAACACGAGTGGGTATGCCTGTGTTAACATTTTTAAAATTAATGGGGTGCTGAGATCTAATAACTTTACTAGTTTTCAATTGTACATTTGGATGAACAGGTTGAGGGTATACATCGGAATCGGTATTATCCTCCAAAATTGTTTGCTTATCAACTTTTTCAACAGTTTCTGTTATTTCAGCAATCTTCGATTTTTTTACGGCTGTAAATTTTCTATAGCACGCAGTATGGTAGCAATCATAGCTATTTTTAATTAGGGGTAACTTAAAATTAGAATGTTGCATACCAAATTTTTTTCTTGTGGCCAATACAATGTGATACTTCTTTAACAAATCATCGGAAAATACCTTTAAATCTGTGTTTGAAGTTGATGTGATAGTGTGGATGCAACATGCCGCCTTTTTTTGTGAGGTACTTGGCTGCGGGGATTGAAACTCTTCCATTATCTATTAAAAAAAAATACATTGGATCAAAGAATATAATAGAATATACACGTGCTTTAATATTAGGAGCAACACAGATAACTTGGGAATGCAACTCATAAAATAAACGTGCAGCAGCCGTATTTTTCACCGAAAATGTTTGCTCTACTGGCCGTGCGTGTTGGAGTTTCGATTCAAAATAAAGTAACAATGCTTTTTTAAAAAATTTAACCTCTCTGATTTATAAGAAATACATAATAAGATAACTAGAAATATGTGTGTACTTACCGCATCAAGAATTTACAATATGTCTTTAAAAATAAGATAAACAATGGACTTCATCGAGTGTGTCGCAAGCATTGGTCGCGAGAATTGGCGAGAATGATCGCGAGCAATGACATTTGTCATTTGTCGCAAGTCTAATGGCGTTTTCCGATTGGTAGATTTAGTGCGGAACTAGTGCAATTTTTTCTATTTCTTTCTTTTTCTTCTACAGGTCGATTAAAAGGATGCAAATACACTCAGTGCGCACTGAATTTACCAATCGGAAACGCCATAAGCGGCGCGACGGCAGTTCTTGGCGGCGGTCGCACTAGTACCAATCAGACGTCAAATTTAAAATTAATCGGGATTTGAGAAAAAAAATTATCAGATTCCAGAAAAAATTATCAGAAACAACAACAGTCGGCAGCTTTTTCGACTTTTCATCAACATATTTTTATTCGTATAAGGGACATCTTGATTTTAGAGGCGTCTGCTCTGGACGGGCTACCACTGGAAGGCGTCTGCCACGTGTTTTTAGGTTTATAATATAATTGTCTACATACCCACAAAATTTCATTTTTGTACTCGTTAGGGGGGTTTTTCATCAAAATTCCCTTGTTTGGGGGGGCGGTCACGGGAGCGGGCTACCACCCATCGCTGGCAGACGGGCGGTTTTTGGTTGTGAATGATAAAGTGTTTCGAGCACCTATAATGAAAATTTTGTGCCCGATGAGGGGGGTGATTTGACGCTGGGCCACCGGTCTATAAGCAACTTTGACGTGGGAAACAGAAATGACCGAGGCAAAATGCTACTCAATTTTCTAGCAAAGGAAAACCTGTACTGCCCAGGGCCGGATTAAGGGGGGGGGGGCTTTGGGGGCTAAAGCCCCGGGCCCCGAAATGAGGGGGGCCCCAAAACACCACCTTACACGGGGAAAAAATCATGCATATAATTTTACAATTTCGATTTCTCCATCTATTATCTATCAATTATATCAAACACAACACTACCCTATATTATTATTGAGTAGCTGGTATAATTATTGATAGATGGCGCACTATCCGCATAAAAGCTACAGTGACTCTATTACCACAGTGGCGACAATTGCTGTCTTATTTTTGATTGGTTCTAAAATCCAATATATTTATATTGAAAACGCCGCCACCTTGTTCCCAACCTCTTGTTACTTTTAAATATGAATATATGGGATTTAGGTGAATATCCATCATAAATCATGGAAAAGAACGTGTTTGATAGTCATCAAATACGTCGATTTCAATTTTTTATGATAGATGTCCATTTAAATTCTATATATTAATATTTAAAAGTAACAAGAGGTTGGGAACAAGATGGCGGCGGGACCTCTATTGTCGCCACTGTATGTAAAGGTTTATTTAGCCACTGTAATAAAAGCTACAGTGCCTCTATACAAGACAGTGGCGACAATAGAGGGACTCATTTTTGATTGGCTACAGAATACCTATCCGCCATGTTTTGTCGAAAGTTATTTGTATTTACCATCTGATCCTATGGAGATTTATGGAATTTTGCGTTCATATATTTTTGTTTTTGTTATTTGTGCCTGTTATTAACTATTTTGTGACAAAAAATTAGAACAGAAAGAAAATAAAGATCAAATACATTATTAAATGAGTTCGACAAAACATGGCGGGTGGGCGGAGCTTAGGCGCTAAATTTATTTGTATTTACCATTTGATTCTATGGATATTTAAGCAATTTTGTGTTAATATATTTTTGTTTTTGTTATTTATGCCTGTTATTGACTATTTTGTGATAACAAAATTAGAACAGAAAGAAAAGAAAGAAAAAATACATTATTGAATGAGTTCGACAAAACATGGCGGGTGGGCGAAGCTTAGGCACTATTGTCGCCACTGTCTTGTATAGAGTCACTGTAATTGCTGTAATAGTGTAATAAAAGCTACAATGGTCAGGTTCATCAGGACGTAGCGCTACAGTAGCGATCATCAACAATGTTGCCAGTTTATTACAAATGTAGCAAATCTATTACATTTATCAAAGGTTAATAGGGCAATCCAACGACCTGTCAAAAACAAATTCAAAATGCAGGTCAATGCCTTTTTATTTTTAAAAAATGCCGTTTTATTGCGATTTTTGATTTGTATAAAGTCTGTAAGGTGTTAATTTTTTGGAAAATGCATACTTTATGTACCTATAGTACTTAGTTGTGAAAGCCGTTCTAATCGCGAGAAAGTCTCGTTTCATGCCGTTCCTGCAGAGACAAAACACAGGTTTTTAACGGAAAAAAAATGATTTGTCTGTACTTTGTAAGGGCTGCTTCATGGATTGTAGCAAAAAAGAAAAAATCTGATGAAATCCATATTAAAAAACCAAAAAGTCTCTCTACATAAACGGTGTATGGATCCAAGCCATGTACTAGGTATCCTCCACAACTTGTGTCGATACCTTGAATAGCAGACCAATAAAATAAAATATACATCAGGATTCAGGATTTTGTTAAGAAAAAACTAAACAGGAAACAAATCCTGGATAGTACCTAATTGTTTAGTAGGTAAAGGTTTGGTACAAAGAAATCATAACTTTTGTTAACATCCGGGTTTTCCACTAATAATTTCTCAAACTAAAAACTCTCCATCTTAAAATACGAAAATTATCCTTCCAAGCGCTAGAAAATCATCTAAAAACACCACAAAAAAACAGTTTTTTGATGAAAAATATCACGGTTGTTTGAATTAAATCCATGGCGCCAATTTTTTGGCATTGGCCGCCATTTTGTTTGGATTGCCCTATTATTTACATTATTACATTTCCAATAAATCTATATATTTTCACTTATTTAACCAAAAATTATTAAAATTAATGAGTTCCGCTTGAAACACTGAGCGCTCGGACCATTTTCCATATTTTTTTCCTTTTGGTGAGAAGAACAGGGATAAAATTTGCTACAATTGATTTTGTCGAAACATGGCGGATGAACTACGTAATTCTGAGAACCAATCAAAAATGGGACAACCCACTGTCGCCACTGTCTTGTATAAAGTCACTGTAATAAATGCACCTGCAAGGTAAAGTTTTGTTTGAGTGACGTTTGAATTTATTTCAGGGACCTAGGGGCCCCTTTTGTGAAAATAGCCCCGGGCCCAAAAGACCTTAATCCGACCCTGACTGCCTTGACACCTTCTATCGTAAACCAATACAAAGAAAATGGACCTGGAGAAGCCCAGACGGTGTTACAAAGAACGAGATAGATTTTATATTATCGAATAAAAGAACAGCATGTAGAGACGTCTCGGTATTAAATAAGATACACACTAGTAGTGATCATAGACTCATTCGAGACCATTTTACCTTTGATCTGCAGAAAGAAATAAAAAAAAATGTGCAAAGACCCTTGTTTGCCAGACACAGGAACTTGAAACTAACAAAGAGAAATACCAAAAAGAACTAGAAACCAGGCTACAATCCGTTAACTCTGATACTAACCTAAGCATAGACCAAATAACTCAAAAAATAGAATCAGGTATTCGTACCAGCGTAAAAAAGCTGTGCTCTAGGAACAAAACCCCAGTAAACAATTTACTCAGCCAACACTTTAAATCTTATAAACAACAGAAGAAAGTTGCAAAGACACACAGAGCAATACAAAGAGTTAAATAAAAATTTCAAGAAACACATACGGAAAGACATAAGAACTAAAAACACCAAACTGATACAGAATACTATTAAACAGAATGGCAGTTTGAAAGTGCTAAAGACAAAACTATCAAAAGGGAAAACACAATTATTACAAATAAAAAATTTAAGCAACGTAATTATGACAAAGAAAAAGGAAATATCAAAAACTATCGAAAAATTTTACACCACTCTTTATTCATCAACAATAAAAAGCCCAATGAAAAGAACCCAAAAAATATTAAATGTCGGAGTAGTTTAACAAAGCGGGTTCTGCGATATAACGTTATCGTAATGGTAATAGCGTTAGCGTAAGCGTACGTTAGGTGTGCCATCTGACTCCGAAGATTTACCAGATATCACAAACTCAGAAATTAAAAAGGCACTAAAACAAATGAAAAACAGTAAGTATCCGGGTGCAGATAGGATATCGACTAAAATGCTGAAGTTTGGTGGACCTGTATTGGAAGGATGTATTGTAAAACTTTTTAACAAATGTCTTCACGAGGGCAAAGTACCGGAATACTGGCTCGAAGCAGAAGAGACTCAACCAACATAGAGAACTATAGGCCTATTAGTTTACTGTCGCACCTTTAAAAGCTCTTCACAAAAGTTATAACCAATAGGTTAACATCAAAGTTCGACTCCTACCAACCGGTAGAACAGGCTGGTTTTCGAAAAGGTTTCTCTACAATTGATCATTTACAGGCGGTTAGAACACTAATTGAAAAATCTGTGGAGTATAATATGCCAATTCATACAGCTTTTATTGACTTTCATAAGGGATTCGACTCGATTGAAATCTGCTATACATATATTTAAATCCATGGACATCCATGGATTCCAGATATAATACAATAATTGAAAACATCTACAAAAATGCATCCCTACATGTAAAAATCGACGACGAAACTAAGACCAATACCATTAAGGTTAAACGCGGAGTACGACAAGGAGACACTATTTCACCGAAGTTATTTACATTAGCTCTTGAGGACGTTTTCAAGAATCTCAGGTGGGAGAACAAGGGAATCAAGATCGATGGAACATATCTAAACAACCTCAGATTTGCAGATGATATTATGCTAATATCAGACGATATAAAAGAGATCCAGTCAATGTTTCAAGAGCTAAACGAAGATCGAAAAGGATGGGGCTAAAAATGAACATTGCAAAGACAAAAATAATAAGTCCAATAAATTCACGGGTCTGTTTAGATAACTCTTTCATCGAAAATGTAAAAGAATACAATTACCTGGGTCATATTTTATCACTAGGATAGGAAAACCAAGCAAAGGGAATATCAAGGCGAATAAAACTCTCCTGGGCGGCATTTGGTAAACTTGCATACATATTAAAAAATAGCGATATTCCCAATAATCTAAGGCCGTGTTTATGTTGGAGCTGTGATAAAAGCTATAAGAGGGTCGATAATAGCGGTGATGAGAGCTATTCAAAAGTATCCTATCAAAAGTATCAAAAAAGCGCTGCTCTACTGGCCGCTCCAACATAGACACCTGCGTACAAACACAGGCATTGTATTTCGTTGCTTCGCTAGTATCGTTGCTTTTATCGTTTATCACAGCTCCAAGATATTCACGGCCAGACGTGAAGTTTTCAACGCCTGTGTTCTACCTGTTGCAACATACGGAATGGAAACAGTTGCCATTACCCAAGCAAGTGCCCACAAATTCCGAGTGATGGAGAGGGCAATGGAAATGTCAATGCTCAGTATCAGTCTGCGGGATAGAATACCCAATGATGAGATTCGGAGGAGAACCAAGGTCAAAGACATAATTGAGAGAATTGCAGAACTGAAATGGCAGTAAGCGGGCCACGTTGCAAGGCTGAAGGATGAGAGATGGTCATCAAGGATCGAACCGAGAGAGACAAAACGCAGTATAGGCAGACCCCCACTACGGTGAGCGGATGACATAAGGAAAATACCAGGTGGAAATTGGTATCAAAAGGCCCAAAACAGGGATCAGTGGAAAGAATTAGGAAAGGCCTATGTTCAGGAGTGAACGAGAAGTGGCTGAGGAAGAAGAGAGATCTTTTTGTCGAAAATACCAACATACAGAGACAAGCACTCATTACGATCCATTTGGCAACGGTATCTCAAGCTCGCCGTATTCCTACGACTAGACTTTTGTAATGCTACCAGTGTGTATCTCAAAAATATTAGGTGTTGCTGAGGGATTGAAGCAGTTTGATTGAGGCATTACCATAGCAACGCAAGCAGGAACGTTTTGGCTCTCAATGTGTTGCCAAGCCAAGCGTGAAGTTACCAACCAAAATGGAAATCCCAAAATCTCGAAAAAAGTACGTTTTGCCGGGGTGTGATTTAAAGCATGATGATGCAGGAGTCAGGACCATAGCAACACAAGCAGGAACATGTTTGAGCGATCTTGCTTCCAGTGTGTTGCCAAGGGTAAAGTTAGCAACCAAAATAAAAATCGCTGTATCCCGAAAATAGTACGTGTTGCCGGAGTCAAATTTGAAGCAGAACGAGGCAGGACCATAGCAGCACAAGCAAGAACCTGTTTCAGCGATCTTGCTTCCAATGTGTTGCCAAGGGTGAAGTTAGCAACTAAAATGGAAATCGATATATTTCGAAAACGATGGGTGTTGCTGGGTTGCGGTTTAAAGCAGGACATAGCGGTAATATAGCAGCACGAGCAGAGGTGCATTTTAAAGAGCCTGCTTTCAATGTGTTGCTAACATTCCCGAAGTGTTATCATATCATAAGCTACAAAAGCCTTTTTTATGTAAGATCAAGAAAACTCGTTATAACACTTCATACGAAAATTACAGCAGGAAGAAAACATGCTTGGAAAAGATTGACAAAGATTTCAGGCCGTGAGCGATTATTAAATATATACAGAAATAACAAATATCTATACATAGAAATAGTATTTTACAAAATGTCTTGACAAAACTGAAGCACGTAATCGAATTACATCTGTCCAGTGAAAGTGTTTTTAATTACTATAGATATTAATCAATATTCAGAATTATCGGGTTAACGCCTTTGAGTCTGGATTATGTGTTAAATAATCGGAATTTCTGTTACAGTTTGTAACAGTTTCCATATGCAAACGAACAAAAAGGTGATGATTTATCAGCCATAATTCATTTGTAAAAAACTGAAATCAATCGGTACTGACATTGCATTCAAACAGCTAGTTAAATAAATTATTTGATTTTATTGGCGTGGAATGTAATTGGAAAGGTAGGTGCAAAGAGATAAAATGTTATTGTTATACATAATGCTGCATTTATTTATTTTAACGATGCTACTTTGTAGATCCTTGACACGAAAATAAATCAGTTGAACTAGGAATTTTTTTTTTCGTGTCAGGTGCAAACGGAAGATCTATACTGTGGGCCAAATTTATTTGAAACCCAATTTGGCTCTGAATATATTGTTTTCAATTCGGCGGATTTCTGTGAAATTTTGTGCGAATATTAAGGGGGCCTCTCTTTAATTGTAGAAAAAATATCTAATCGAAATGTACAGGGGGAGCCAAGTAAGAAGCAGTATTATTAATCAATGCCTTCGGAGCAAAATTAAATTTTTCACTCTAAAACTAGGTACATAAATTATTTGAAAATATTAAGAAATTATCGGAGAAAAGGCCATGGAAAAATATTTCGAAAAACTTTTTCTTCTTCATCTTCTTCGTCCATCCATTGTCGGATATAGGCCTTTTCCAGGTTTTTCCATGTCCCGCGATCTCTCGCTTATCTCATCCATTGTCCCCCTGCCACCGTTCTGACATCGTCTATCCATCTCTTTTTCGGTCGAACCACATTTCTTGTTGTTCCTCTTGGTCTCCAGAGTGCCGTTTTCTGGGTCCATCTATCTGGGTCCTGTCTCGCCACATGTCTGATCCATTGCCACTTCTGGCTTGCTACCCTTTTCACAACATCCGTCACTTTGGTTCTATAATATATTTGTTCATTTCGTATTTTATCCCTTGAGGTGATTCCCAGCATTATTATCTCCATGGCTCTCTGTGCGACTCTCAGTTGCTCAGCTAATCTTCGGGTTATTGCCATAGTTTCTAAACCGTAGGTGAGAACCGGCAGAATACAGCTGTCGTAGGCTTTCCTATTTAGTTTTATGAGTACCTTTTTATCTTTAAAAATAAAGTTCATGTTTCCGAATGATACCCATGCCAAATGCATCCTGCATTTGGTTTCCGCCGTTTCGTTTTCTTTGCCCAGCTTGATTTTATGTCCTAAGAATATGTAATGTTCTATATTTTCTATGGTAACGTTGTCTATGGTGATGTTACATTCTTCTTGCTCATTATTTTGGTCTTGATTAGGTTAATTTTTAGGCCTATTTTCTTGGATTGTTCGTTTAGCTCATTTAGCATGTTGTTCACTTCTTGAATGTTGGTGTTCATCAAGACTATATCATCTGTGATTGAGGTATACTCCATCGATATTTAGGCCCTTATTTTTCCATTCCAGCTTCTTAATAACATTCTCCAGTGCTAGGGTAAATAGCCTGGGAGAGATGGTATCCCCCTGGCCCCTGTCGTACTTCTTTGCCAAGTGATATTTTGTCTGTTCGAAGATCGTCATCTATTTTTACGTGAAAGGTTGCCTTATCATAGATATTCTTAATAAGGGTAGAGGGTAGAGTATCTCGAATCGATTCTTGCGTCCTCCATTGCCGCTAGAAGAGACCAGGTTTCAACGCTGTCAAAGGCTTTCTGGTAGTCCACCAACGCCAGATGTAGGGGTATGTTATATTCCGTTGTTTTCTCGGTGACTGCTTTAATTGTTTGCAGATGGTCTGTAGTGCTAAAGCTCCCTGAACGCCTGCTTGTTCTACCGTTTTGTGGGAGTCTGGCTTCGCAGTCAGTCAAATGTTGATAACTCTAGTGAAAAGTTTATATGGGTGTGATAGCAGGCTTATTGGTCTATAGTTTTCTATATTTGAACGATTTTTCCATGGTTCCGGGATTTTTCCCTCTATCAGACATTTGTTTAACAGCATTCCTATATTGTCTCTGTTAGTGTTTTTCCACCCATCTTTAGCATTTCCGGTGTTATTCGATCTTCTTCGGACTCTTGCCCTTTTTCGTCTGTTGAAGTGCATATTTAAATTCTGATGGTGATATTTCCGGCATGTCTTCTGAGCCAACGTTTGTGATGTGTTTAGGTGGTCCATTTGGGCTTGGTATAGTTGTTTGGTAGAGCTGTTCGTAGAATATTTGTATTTCCCTTCTAATTTCTTATTTGTCTGTGATTAGGATTCCTTGATTGTTTTTTATTTTCGTAACTTTCGGTTTTCCCCTCTCTTGGTTCGATCTTAGAACTCTCATGCCTTTATTTTTCTCTATAGATTTCAGGATTTGGTTTTTTTTGTTTTCTCTTAAGTCTTTTGGGGAGTCTCTGTCAGTTTCTCTTTTTTTTCTTATTAGTTCTATCGTCTCTGCTTTTAATTTGGTATCTGATCTTTGTCTTATCCTATTGCACGTTTTCTTTGTGGCTGTAGTGTAGTTATGCCATGTGATATTTTATTGAGGATTTTATCTATGTCCTTATCCTGGAATGCCGGTGGCCTTAGCGTCTTCTCCAGTTCTTTTTCATAGGTTTCCTGATTGAGTTGTAGGGCATCTCTTGTAGGGAATGTATCTCTGGTGACTAGTCTTCTCCTTTCTATGTTGGTGTTTATTTGTATCTTGGCACGCACTAGTTTATGGTCGCTTCTTGTATCAAACCTGTTTAGCACTGTGACATCTTTCACAGTGTTCCTGTTAGCGAGGATGAAGTCTATTTCATTTTTCACCAGTCCGCCTGGGCTTCGCTACGTCCACTTCCTTTGAGTTTGCTTTTGGAAAAAAGGTGTTCATACAGTAGAGTTTTTCGTTGTTTAAGAAGTTTACGAGCGTATCTCCTCGTTCGTTCTGTTCTCCCTCCCCGTTCGAAAAACTTAAGGTTTTGTATTGAAAACGTTTTTTTTTTTCGAAACTTTGATAAACAATATTAACATACATTTTAATTCTAAGAAAGTTTTCGAAAAAAATACGTTTTCAATACAAAACCTGAAGTTTTTCGAAACATTTTCTCATAGCCTCTTCTCCGATATTTTCTGAATATTTTCAAATAATTTATGCAGTTTTAGAGTGAAAAATTAAAATTTGCAGCGGCCCCAAAGGCAATGATTAAAAATATTGCTTCTTACTTGGCTCCCCCTGTCCATTTTGATTGGATATTTTTTCTACAATTAAGGAAATACCCCCCCTAATGTTCACACAAAATTTCACAAAAATCCGCCTATTTGAACAAAATATATTCAGAGCCAAATAAATTTGGCCCACAGTGTATATGTATGTATGTCACACATAATTTATTATTGATCGACAAGTATGGGATTTATTTGAACGTCAAGTCTTCTACTTTAAATTGATTTATCTGTGTGAAAATTTGCATCATAAATTGCTCCCAAACTACATACATGGTAATTTATCACGGTTTAAACATACAAACTCTCAAGTTCCAAAAAGTAGGTTCCAAGGATGAAAATAATGATTTCGTTCTCAAAATATTCGATTAAAGTTTGTATTTTTGGAGACCAAAAGCAAATTTTCTAATCCGAGTCAACCATATAATCAATCAAGAGATGTAATAATATAAAATTACATTCACCGTCAACTATTATTGTTATTATACAAAATCACACCGTTAACCGCTTGAGGAATGTTTGGAATTGTTTCAATATGACATAATTCAGCTTTTACCATTGTAATTTACTTACATGTATAATTAATAAGTACGCATATCGATGATTATTCAATTATTTTCTTGGATTTTATGCTGCAGGCCTATTCAGTCCAAGCCTGCATTTCCTTGATTAGCTACTTAATATTTTTGTATTCTTACCTTAAAAAATATTCCTAAATAGTATCGTTTCTCTCCTAATTTAAGTAGTGGCATTGTCCACCTATTCATAGTTGGTAGAGTGTCTTCTATACAGTTAGGACAGTCTGAAAGTAAAACAATTCGAATTTAAATACAAAGTGCCAAGTAGTTTTTATTTCGAAATTGAATATTGAGCTTTTTGTGTAAAACGAGAAATTAAATGCTAAAACACAAGGTAAAAATGAAGTAATACAAGTATACAAATCGACATTAAGCACTATCTTGATTGCATTGTTTTTTTTTATAATATAATTTGTTACGCACTAATTTTTTAGGTCAGTTGTTTTCCTTTAAAAAAAAGCTCGATCAAAAGATCAGAATTATTTTGTACTGCTACTGAATTGGATTGTATGGACAGCATCTCATCAAAGGGAAAACCGATCTTTTCTGTCAATTTGATGCTTGGCCGAAGGGTCAATTTGGTGAAATAAGGCTGGAAAATGACCTTTAAAGTACAGACAGCCAGTGAAGTGTCCTTTTCAAAATCCATAAATAACATTATGAATCTAACCAAATACCTAAGGAACCTGAAGTTGCTTTATATCAGTTATTGATTGATTCCCTATTAATCGAATAATATTATCATTGTATTAATCATATTTATTGAAAACGCATACATATTATCAACGATGGAATGTCTATTGGCAATTAATCAATCATGCAGACGACCTTAACAAAAAAACAACTATTTCTTTTATCTGTCTAAAGAAGACTAAATGTCAACTTAAAATAGATAAAAAAATCTTACTAATTAACATAACTTTTGTTGATTTTTTTCATCTTCCTTAGAATTATTTTTTACTTAGTACTTGCCAAACTTCAAACACTCTCATGTGTTACAATATTCTTAAATTGCTACAAAAGATAAATTAATCAAAAATTATAGGTACACACTCATCTTCAAGCAGTATTTTACGGACTTATACAACTAAATCTTGCCTACTTCCTACCTTACATTTGATTGAAAAAAATGAACGACTTTTACTTAACGTTGAGTTGAGGTTATTCATACATTTATAGCTACCCAGAGAGCACACAAAGTCTCAAAGACGTCTTTTTTAGGTCTACATTGCGTTCGAATGAAGACCAAAAAAAAAGACGTCGATAAGATGTTGTAAATTCACAACTTAAAGACAACTGGACAATTTGATACAAACGGGCCTAAAAGTGAGTCCAATGTCACAGAATATGGCGCTTCCGCCATGCATGATGTACAGACAAGAAGTATTTAGAAGTCAAGTTAAATCAAGAATTCAAAAACCAGGCGAGAGTTTACAAGAATTCGAATCGAAAGTTAAGAGGCTAGTCAGTTTGGCCTTCACTGGCGCTTATTGATGGTATCAGAGATTCCAAAATCCAGGAAAACTTGAGAATGTTTAAGTTCAGAAAAAGTTGCGAAGCCCTTCTCCGAGCATTAGAACTGGAAGCTATCTTTGGTGCCTCACAACTAGAATATGTACGAGCAGTGTCCATTGAAGACCCAAAGAATAAGCAATCGTCAAAAGAGGATGGTAGCTTGAAGAATGTTATCAGTAAGTTCATGAAGAAAGTGGAGAAACTATTACTAGAAGGTAGACAAACGGGAAACGACTTCAGACAAACACCAACACCGAGAAATCGACTAGAATGTTACCGGTGCCATAAGCTTGGACATATGCAATGGGATTGTAGAGTAAGGATGTCCTCTCCATCTAGGGATCGTTTCCAACGGTTTTCAAGATCTAGAGACCCCAGCCGTAATAGCAGACAAGAACCAACCATTACGGAGTGGCGGATGCTGGTTAGTGATAACAAAGCCTCCAGAGTTGTTTACATAAAATCATTGGGCAGTCATTATGGAGTATTAAAATTCGAAGGACAAATTAATGGAGAATTAAAAACCATCACTTTTGATACAAGTGCTGAAGTTTCTATAATTAGAAAACCATTAGTCAAGGCTCGGGCAATCCAACCACTCACCAGAAATCTGTCACTACGAACAGTCACGGGCGAATCGGCACCAGCTCAAGGAGAAGCTAGGGTTGATCTTACATTTGGATCTACCACTTTTAGGCACATAACATTAGTCGCCGATATAGAAGATGATTTTATTTTAGGAATAGATTTGATCGGCCAACTTGATTTTTCTTTCGATCCTTCTATGAAGATCCTTAAATTTGGTAATGAAGAATTTGTCCTAACTAAACAAGAAAAATCCCAAGCCGTTAAGATCCTGGCCACAAACCCACTGAGGATTCCTGGAAGTACTGAGAAGATCATTTTCGGAAAATTAGAAACAAACCCTGAGTGCTGTGTTGGACTAACACAAAATTTTGTTGGAGAGAAACCAGAAAAATTTACTATTGGAACTCTCGAACCAGTTAAGCAAATATCGAACTGTGATCTACCAGATAAGCGACAAACAGCGAAATTGGACGCAGACACCTTGATGCAGACTTTGGAGAAATCATGGAAACACCTCGATCCAGATAGACTTCAAGAAGCCACAGATTTCATCCTAAAAGAGGCAGACGTATTTGTGATGGATAATCAAACCGGACGGTCCAGTTTAATTCAACACAAAACTGATACTGGATTGGCACACCCAATTAGACAACCACCTCGACGTATGCCAGTAGCTAAACAACAGGAAGTGGAAAACCAAATTGATAAAATGCTTCAAGAGGGACTTATTGAAGAGTCAAATAGTCCATGGTTTGCGCCAGTAGTATTAGTTACGAAGAAAGATGGAAGTCTTAGATTTTGTGTGGACTACCGTAAGCTTAATGACGTTACCAAGAAGGACAGCTTCTCTCTCCCGAGGATAGACGATACATCAACAACTCTATCGGGCTCCAAATGGTTTTCCACCTTGGATCTCAAAAGTGGATACTGGCAAGTGGCAATACACAAAGATGACAAAGAGAAAACTGCCTTCAGTACCGGAAGCGGGTTATACCAGTTTAACGTAATGCCTTTCGGATTGGGTAATGCTCCAGCTACGTTTGAGCGACTGATGCATCTTGTTTTGCGAGGCCTTACATGAAGAACTTGCCTGGTATATTTAGATGATGTCATGATCATGGGAAATTCGTTTCAAGAAAATCTTAATAGCCTGAGAGAAGTTTTTGACCGCTTCCGGAATGCCAACTTAAAACTCAAAGGTTTAAACTTACAAAACGCCGTTCAGAAGGCGTTCAAGAGCAAATTTAATTTGCTGTAGAACATAAAGTCTGTTTTTTTCAGAAGTTATTCTAAAATACAACTTCAGAGTTATTTCAGAATAATTAGGATTCAATATAGAACTGAAAAACTTTTAGAACTCTTTTCAACCAATTTAGAACACTTTGGAGCTCAATATGGCTCTTAAAATACTTAAAAATCTGTCAACAATTTAGAAATTACTAAAAAACTTCTAAAGTGCTCCAGAACTTTTCAAGCCAAGTTTAGTAAGAACACTTTGGAACTTCAATAAGCCATTTAGAACGGTTTTAAACACTTTCCATCAGCAGCATTCAGATTAATTTAAAAACCTCAAATTATTTCAGAGAGCCTAGCGCCTGGAATATACAAAAATTGACAGTTTTAAATGAGTAATAATAAGGAAATATAAGCAAGAAAATATTTCTCTTTCAATTCAAATTCTTGAATTTTTATAATTTTTCCTATTCCAGGTTCTTGATTTTTCCTTATTTCATAATTCTAAATTCCTAAGTTCATTCCATTTAAGTTTTTCAATTCTCATTATTCCTGTATTTTAGAATTTCAGGCTCTTGATTTGTTTTTAAATTTTTACTCCTGGCTCTTTTAATGTTATTCTTTCAAAATTAATTTTGTGTATGTTTTCGTTTAAAAAAAATCAAGAATTTAGGAGCCTAACGTTTGGAATAGACAAAAATTGAAAGTTATAAGTAAATGAGTAATAATAACGGAATATTAGTCTTGCAAGACGTCTTTAGGCAAACGTCTGAAAGACACATTAGCATTCAACCGAAACTCCTTCCAAAAAGTCAAAATTCAAATTTACCTGTAGTCTTTCCAGTAAACTGACCAGCCGACCTAATGGTAGGTCCAGGGCCTGGACCCGGAGTACTGACCACTCCCAAGAAGAGCACCGAAGTTAACAACAAATTGAAATTAAAAAACATTTTTTTTTTCTCAAATTTCAACACGCCAAAACTCGCGACACGACATGCAGGAGCGTTTGTGGTTGACGGTACCGCAGTAGAGTACCGCCTGCTGGATACGCTAAGAACGACCTTGTTCGGTACCTGAAGCGGCCGCAGAGAAAGTGGTTTTTTGCACTGCAGGTTACTTTTTGATCATATACTTCTTCGTACTTTTTTTTTTGATTATTTTGTGTCTGAATGGTTAAGATTCTTCGTTGATGACGGAGGAAATGGAAATTTTTTCTAAGTAGTTTTTGGTTATGACGTCAATAGTACAAAAACAGAAATTAAAAATTCCAATAATCCTTTATAATTCAAGAACCTTCTGTACTTAAGCATGGAAATTTTCATTTTTTAATCCTATTTTTTGATAATTAAATAGATATTCTATTCCTGATTTCAAAAATTTATAATATTGGCTCATAGATTGGGTTAAGTTAAAATTGAATTTCGATAGAAATTAGCTTGGATCTAGTTAAGTTGGAATCAAATTTCGATGGAAATTAGCTTAGATCGAAATAAGTTGAAGTTGAATATCGATGGAAATTGACTTACCAAGTTGAAGTTGAATTTCGATGGAAATATTTCTTTCACCCGTTTTTGAAATACATATTTGCGTTTAAAAATAGATTTAATTGTTTAACCAAATTGCAGTTGCCATGAACAAAATAATTGTCTACACATTATTATTAGTCATTAGTCATTACTCATCATGAAACGATTTTGTAAAATGTTACTTTTAGACAATTTGAGCAATAAAAATTAATGAATATTAGTTATTAATGATGCGTAGGAAATTATTTTCTTCATGCCAATTGCGATTTGGTAAAACAATTAAATCCATTTTCAAATACCCACGCAAATATTTGAAATACAGGCGAAAGAAATATCAACATAGATTTCTGAAACCAGGCCTATACGATTATTGAAAAATATACATACAGGGTGTTCCATTTGAAAAAATACAAGTTGTGTCTGCCACATCTTCTGCTTGCACCCTGCATGTACAAAGAAAAGTTTGTACTTACTTATATGTGTGTGTAACGACACGCACGTAAATTTTAGACAAAGTCTAAACCGTAAGCGAGCTATCACGTTTTATTTATTGCAAAAATAAAGGTTGTAAATCCGTCAAAAATTGGGTTTGAAATTAGGCCAAGAATTTACGTTATGCGTAGAATTGCTAATATGCGTCTATCTTATTTTTGTCCCAATACATCGCGCGTATTTTTGGCGCTCAGGTGCTCGAGAGTGGGAATGCGGTACCCATACTATACAGAGAGGTACCGCAAAAGGGTGCCTGGATGAACCAGGCCTAGTGTAGGCTGGGCAAATTTTATATACAACAACCCAAAAAATATATATGTCGCAGGCTTAATGTAAAATCAGTCTTATTATAATACGCCTAGGCTTTTTCAATACGACTAGGCATATCGTAATACTACCCAAATACTTAATAATTTCACAATTAGACTGGAAATTTTAGTCTTATTATAATACGCCTGCTGCGTGTTAGTCTTATTGTTGAAATGAACCTGCATTAGAATCCGACTAGATGAAATCCGTCGTATTATAATACGACTGATAGTGCACCAGGTTAATTGTATTGAATAAAACTTTCAATGTGCCTTTTGGCCGATATATTGTGCTGACCGCTAACTTTCTTATTCTTTATGCCAAAGAGACATCTTAATCACCAAAGTTTAAAGTATTTTTTCCAAATTTCGTCTCTGTAGCATAAATAATAGGAAAGCTACCCTTCAGCGCAACATGTATCTTTGTTTCTCTTTCTGGAATATCAATTATTTCATTACCTACTTTGGCAGTCAGTGATTTAATCCCTTGAAAACTATCGATTAAGCCGTGTATGGTACCAATTTCATAATCTCCATTAGTGATACTCACTACAGTTCAGGCACAAATATTACACAGAAATAAAACTAATCAACAATAATAATTAATATTATTCGACTGGCACACTGTCAGTCGTATTATAATACGACGGATTTCATCGAGTCAGATTCTAATGCAGGTTCATTTAAACAATAAGATTCACACGCAGCAGGCGTATTATAATACGACTGAAATTACTAGCCTAATTGTAAAATTCTTAAGTATTTGGGTAGTATTACGATATGCCTAGTCTCATTGAAAAAGCCTAGGCGTATTATAATAAGACTGATTTTACAATAAGCCTGCGACATATACATTAAATTTATACAATGAACCTTGTTTTCACTTTCCCAGAATTACCAAATTAACTAATAAATGAAATTCGATGAGATCGAACAGTGTGTTTTAGTGATATTGATTTGATATTATTTTTGTATTCTACCCTATCATAAACTTGGTATGTTTCAGGGGTCAATGAAGGATTATTTATTTATTTTTTATTCAGTATTTCTTTGTTGTATTCAAATGACCTCTTTGTGCCTAATCGTTGTTGCCATTTGCATTTCAAAGAATCGAGGAATCAAAAACTACTAATTCTACCATCAGTTAGCGTCAGTTAACATCATTGGCACGCATTTGAAGATAAACAAATTGGAAATGGCATGTTCAATATTTGACTTATATTTTGTAATGTTTGCTTTTAAAATTGACTTTGAAAAAAATGTATTCAATTAGAATTGTCTGTATGACCTGGTTTGTAATTCCTTCGTTAAAATAATACGAAGCTCATCAAGATTTGCAATATGTGTGTTTTAGGAACAAATAGACATAATATGTTAAATTTTCAATGGATGTTTGACCTAATAAATATTATGGTATTTGAAGATCTAGTGCATCAATTTAAGTTATTTCACAAAAAACATGGAATTAGCTTTTTCTTTTTTTATTTGCCACAGTAATAGGTGAATTTTGTTACTTTATCAAGCTTGTGTTGTAAAGATATAGAGGTAATAATCGCATTATAACACATAATGACACGTAATGCATCAATTATTAGGCTTTCTGTACCTAACTAAAAACAGAACATTATTATGTAGCTTTTATTTGTCTAATTTCTTATGGAGTATGACGAATATCTACATTACCCAGTTTTGCTAAACCTACCTATATAGATATACTAAATAATCTCTAGGAGGTATTCAATCTACCTTATAGAGAGAAGTTATGTGTTAGCAGTTACCTCCATCTGACAAGAAGGTCTTTATGTCATAAACCTCCTAATTTTTACGTTACCGGTTAATAAGAAAATTAAATTCAACCTTTGAGGAAATAAGTAATATGTACTTTCACGATCGTTTTTTTTTCCTGTTATTTTTCCGGCATCAAGTTGAGACCCAAGTCAAGTAGAAAGCGACTGTCATTTGTCACAACTCGTGGATAAGTATATCTTAATGAATGGAGGCATTGAACCAGAACGTAACAACAATTTTAATTTATTTATTATCATGTAATATTTTGCAATGATGTATAATTTACTCAACTAGGAAATAAATTTAGTTTTTTTGAAACTAATTTCGTGGTTTTTTAATATTGTAAGCGAAATTTTGAATCACTTTTGGTAGATTTGCACGGATGTATGTTAAAAGGTGATGATTTGTCGATATTGAATAACCAAAAAACATTATAAAGTCTGTATAGGCGTTAAAAAAATATTAAATCCGGGATTACCTTCATCGTCAAAGTCTTCAAAATAAGAATAAATATTTTCAGTTCTGTCACTGTCTAAAATCTCGCCGTTATCGTTTTCAGTAGAATTCCCCAGAAGTTCTTGTATGTTATTACTTGGCGATCTTCGCACCACTGCAGCTCCATTGGGTAAAATTTCCAACAAGCTCGGCGGATTTGACAGTCTTTTGCCGTATAAACTAGTTTCTAAGAAATTTTGCAGGATTTGCTTGGTTATTTGATTCTGCCTGTGAATTTCTTTCAGGTCCGTATTGGTGAGACCTGAAAGAAAAAAAATAATGTCAGAGGCAAAATCAATCTGGATAGGTAATTTTAGTTTCGCAATCAGGGAATTTGAACATATAAGTATACTTTCCAAGGCGTATATAAGAACCCAGCATTAACTGGTGAATCAAGCATGTAGGTATGTTATATGGATTTCACGACTACAATGACCTCCAGACGCGTCTTAGTACCACGGTCGTACAAAGTATCGCAAAGTCTAGACGCTTCTTCAGCGAGTTATCCTTATCCTGTCTGAACTTGTCATACGAAGAACTGCTCCATCGTCGCAACGCTCCCAAAGAAACAGCAAGATCAACATGTTTTAAAATATAAAAGACCCTGTCTCTTTAGTTGAAGTCGTCATTATTAAGTTAGTTAAGTTAATGTCCAATATAATTATAACCTGTATTTTAAATTAAATTAGTGTTTTTTTTTGAAAAGTGTCTTCAAGAGTTTTTGAGATAACAATTTGGCGCAGTCGGCAAGATCTGTCAACGCTATCAGGTCAGAACAAAAATATTCTAACTGATAGCGGCGGATCCTATTATTTTTTTTTTGCATTTACCATATTTTGCGAGGTTTCATTTTACCATATTTTGAAAATTTACCAACCATTTTTCATAAATCGTTTTCATTAACCATATTTTGAAAAGTTTGTCAATCAATTACTTTCGAAATTTAAATCAACAAAATGCTGTGCAAAACCACATAATGGAAGATAAATAACTTGATAATTAGTGGACTGTATAATTAGGTGGACTGGATGATCGACTGGATAGGGAACTAAAACACACGCGCTTTTCACTGACACTATATTTACAACAATTTACACAATATTTACACTATTTACAATTACTACTACAAGATGACAAGAAGCCAGAGCTTGCTTAGATGCCCAACAGGGCAGAGCTAGATTATAAAATTTATTAAAATGTGAAAAGGTTTCTGGATGCTTGTTAACGTGGACAAGCTCCAAGCTACACTGCTGCAATGACAAAAAATGGCGCGCAATATATTGACAGACATGACAAAATAGACATGACGACAACGCTGCAGTGTTGCAAACTTTATATGTATAAAAATATTTTGCCATCAAAAAGAGATAGCATGATTGTTGGAACATGTTTCCAACATGCTGGGGGGCCTAGAGTTTCACATGAAACCAAGGTAAAATTTTCCAGCAAAAAAAATAAAAAAATTAAAGAGAAAGTAAGCAACCCTTTTTTTAAAAAAAGGTATGATTTCAATGATGATCCAGTAAACGAAAACTTAACTAACAATTAAAGCTAATTGAATATAAATATAAATCTAAATGTTTTACAAATATATGTACAGAATTTTGTGAATAATTTTCAAAAATATTATTAACAATTATTGTCATCAATCGGTAACACTGCAATCTTGGTAACCGATCTGAGATAAATACCTTTTTTGGTTTTCACTTCGACAACCCTTACTTTGCCGTCCTTTCCAGGTATTGCTTTAACTATTCTTGCCATTGGCCACTTATAAGAAGGTACATTATCCTCTCTAACAAGCCCTCCCTAAGGTTAGGCATCTCATCACGCCATTTTGGCCTATTTTGGAGTTGCGTTAGATAGTCGTGATACCACTTTTTCCAAAAATGCTGCTGCATCTGGACACACAATTTCCAAAACTTAAGTCGACCTTGGGGAATTTCCGTCAAATCAGGGTCAGGAAAGCTTGTGATAGGCGCACCTATCAAAAAATGACCAGGGGTCAAATAGTCCAAATCTGAAGGATCTTGTGACAAGGCTACAAGTGGTCGGGAATTTAAAATTCCTTCTACTTGGACAATAAGAGTATTAAATTGTTCATAGGTAAGCTCATTGCTACCTATGACTCGCTTGATGTGAAATTTTGCCGATTTTACTCCAGCTTCCCATAAACCACCAAAAACTGGAGAATAGCTCGGTATAAAATTAAATGTAATTTTTTCCTGAAGGGAATAATTTTCAATTTTTTCTGTTTCGTTATAAAACTCTTTGATTTTATTCTCGGCTCCTTTAAACGTGGAACCATTGTCGCAGAAAATATTTGCGGGCTTCCCCCTCCGCGAAATAAAACGCTTCAGAGCAGCTAGAAAATTTTCGGTTGTCAGGTCTGAAAGCAGTTCCATATGAATTGCTTTGACTGAAAAGCACACAAAAAGTGCTATGTATGCCTTGGAACTTACGGATTTTCTAATTCGAGATTGCTTAACGAGGAAGGGACCGCAAAAATCTACCCCGACATTTTGAAACACTCTGGCTGAACAGACTCTTTTTTCCGGCAAGGAACCCATTAATTGAGTGGAACATTTTGCTTTGAATTTAAAGCAAATCACACATTTGTGTAGCTCTTTTTTAATTAATCTTATTCCATTTATGAGCCAATAATTGAGGTTTAGGTAAACAATTTTTAATACTTACAATGACATCATAAAAAAGAGTTTCTACATCATCAATTAAATCATCATAGTTACCATCAAGGCACAGAATTTCAACTTGAATGTCTTTAAGCTTTTGAAAACTGTCCTGCAATATTTCCTTCCGAACTAAAAATTGGTCGGTTTTATACTCACTGTCAGGATCAGATTTGTGATCGGAAATATAACGACTTATTCTAACCATGGAGTCGATTGCTTGCTTTTTCTTTGACAATAATTTATCAATTTGCTTTTTGGTAGCCATATTTACAAAGTTTACAATCAAAAAAATAAGAAAATATCAAAAGAAATCTATAAACAAAATTTAAAATTACCTAATAAATTAGATTTTTTTTTAAAAACTACTTAACAAAACGAAAAACGGATAATTGTTCATCCTTTAAATAAATAATGAAAAAATAGCAATAATTAATGCGAAAAATTCAGTTTTTCAAAAATAATGCAAATTCACTCAAATTCACTGCAAAAATCCAAAATACTCAAACAACAAACAACAAAACGTAAACAAATGTTTGACATTTAATTTGAGGTTAAGCTGTCGGGGTGGTGAACTCTCACTTTCATGTTCGTTGCTCCGGGGCTGTACTTCATTGCACCAAGCAAGGATACTGCACCCGGGGTGACTTGGGTTGAACCAGACGAGAAAAAGAAGCACCCTTTTGAATTTGACAAGTGAAGTTTGTTTGCTCCGCCCCACTCTACTTACGCACTTCCGGTTCCGGCGGAAACCTTCGCTGGTGGCACGTGGAACCCAACGTTGTTTGAGACACGTGCAGACTGCACAGTGGATGATTGATTTTTTGCATCACATGGCGCCAAAAATCACGATGGAACAATCAATAACCACTAAAAAGGCACTTTTTGAGGGTTTTTAAAGCACTTTTAGGTTCCGAACTATCCAGTATCCGGCTCGAACTGGCCAAAATTATGTGCAAAACCACATAATGGAAGATAAATAACTTGATAATTAGTGGACTGTATAATTAGGTGGACTGGATGATCGACTGGATAGGGAACTAAAACACACGCGCTTTTCACTGACACTATATTTACAACAATTTACACAATATTTACACTATTTACAATTACTACTACAAGATGACAAGAAGCCAGAGCTTGCTTAGATGCCCAACAGGGCAGAGCTAGATTATAAAATTTATTAAAATGTGAAAAGGTTTCTGGATGCTTGTTAACGTGGACAAGCTCCAAGCTACACTGCTGCAATGACAAAAAATGGCGCGCAATATATTGACAGACATGACAAAATAGACATGACGACAACGCTGCAGTGTTGCAAACTTTATATGTATAAAAATATTTTGCCATCAAAAAGAGATAGCATGATTGTTGGAACATGTTTCCAACAAATGCCTAATGAAACCAATGGAACAACTGTGAAAGTTGAACCATACAAACTTTCCGAAATATTTTTGAGAATTTCATACATCTGTCAAAACTGGTATTCCAACAATAAATTGATATGTTTTGATTGTTGATTTGAACCAATCAGAATGTAATTACGCGATAATTTGCACTAGTGCAAATTATCAGATAGTTGCATAGTAACTGGTGCGAAAACTGGTGTTTTGACATTTTTTGACAAAGAATTTAAATGTTTGATTTATGAAATTCTCTCATTAAATACAACTCGTGCAATGGAAATATATTTATAATTTTCGACAAATTTGCACTCATGCTTTTTCAACTAAAAATGCATTCGGGCAAATTTCTCAAAAATTATCAATAATTTCCATTGCACTAGTTATATTACTATTGATAATTCCTGAATTTGAAGGAGATTAAATCTTCTTAGGAAACTTTATTAATGCATGCGATTGTGCCTACAATATGGCAACCACGCAGCAAAAAGTTTTACTTGTTATTCACATTAAAAATAAGCTCAGAGGTAGAGCAGGTCAACTGATAAGTTCTCGAAACTCCAATTCCTATTTGGAGATCAAACAACTTCTGAATTTACACTTTGGAGATTCTAGAGACCTCTCAGCACTTATCCATGACCTCCAACGACTCAAACAACTACCTGGTGAGTCTCCCCTTACTTTCTACAACAGAACATTTGAACGACGAAGAAAAAGAATTAATAACCAACTTATTCCTGAACTTTTCCGACATTTTCTACCTGGAAGGTGACACACTCACATTTACTAGTGAGATTAAATACCCCATTGACACCAATAATGCAAAGTCTGTGTACACCTACCAAATCTTACAGGTACCCCAAATCCACAAAGAAGAAGTCAAATCCCAAGTTACCAAAATGCTAGACCAAGGCATAATTCGTCTGGGTCGTTCCTGAGAAACTTGATGCTTCTGGCAAACCCAAATGGCGCGTCGTAATCGACTACCGTAAAGTTAACGAACTTACTGTAGACGGCAAATGCCCGCTGCCTAATATTTCCGATCGTCTGGATCAATTGGGAAAATGTCAATATTTTACCACCCTTGACCTAGCCTCCGGTTTTCACCCAATAGAAGTAGACTCCAAAGATGTTTCGAAAACCGCTTTTTCCGTAGAAAATGGACCTTATGAATTCGTACGTACGCCATTTGGATCGAAAAATGCCCCGTCTACACTCCAAAGAGTCATGGACAATATTATCCTCGGCATTCAAAACGAAAGATGCTTAGCAAGTTCACTACCGAGCGTTAAAGGGCTGTCACTTGTTATGGACCAAGTATAATATCTTTAAAAGTATTATGAATATTTGAACGATATTTAGACAGATAGGATCAGTTGGTGTTACTATATAAAATTCCGCCATTTTGTTTTGAGGCCATTAAATTGGCCACTGGTCTGTGAGTGGGGCTTGACATCAGAATAGACCAACGGCCATTTTAATGGCCTTGAACATAATATAGGAAAATACATCTGATTCCATGAAATATATAACAGAAAAGTATCAGTCTCACCCATATTTTACTTATTAGTATGTGAGTTTGGGCACTTAATTCAGCAGGAATGCCGTCAGTACCAGCGGATTTATTGTTCTGAAGTTGTCTGATTGCCTTTTCAACCTTCTCTAATCTAGGAACCTTGCTCAGTTCTTGTTGCATTGGTTTCTGTGGAATTCCGTTGAAGATATCATCTGTAATTTGTGATTCTCTGTTGAGTAGTTCCTGAAAGTGTTTCTTTCAACGGGAATTATTAAAGGAACTGTCTTTAAGCTATCTTGTGCCATCTTTGGATCGTACGGGATTGAGTCCTTTACCTTGGAGTGGTTGGTCCGATGAAAGTATAAAAGGAAACGCACTATAATACACCTGGTATGTATCACAAAATACAGCAACGCTAAAGAACCAGAGGCCACTATAGTGGCTCTGCGCGGACAAGAAACATTAAGAATGGACCAAAGTACCTAATAACCGCACCATTCACGATCCGCTTCAAAATTGAATAAAAGAGTAGGAATATATGGCCAGATTAGTGGCGGTTCACACCAGGAAACCGTAATGACCACTATACTGGCCGGCGGTAGTGAACGTGTTAGTCTACATGGAGGATATTATCGTTTACTCTCCTACCATCCACGAACATATTTAAAGGCTAACTGAAGTTTTTAAACGCCTCCAGTGGCGTATCCAGCCTGAGGTCCTGGGGGGGCAGACCAGATGCCCGCCGGAGGCTGAAATTTTTCTGAAGTGCCACGCCCAAAAGTCATTAAAATCACACATCTTGATGACATATCATATTCGCGCGCTTCTAATACTTTTATAGGACAAGAATATATTTTTACCGAAAAATAAGGTAGTGTCATTGTTCTGTATTATTAACCTGCGTGCCGCCATTGAAAAAATGTTTGGGTTGATCATTGAAACGATAGAGGTTTATAACATAACTGAAATTATTTATTTTCCTGAGAAATCGACTTTCAAGAAACAAATAACATATAACACAAAAGACTAGACCATATCAAAGTTAAATTCAAAGGTTTGTAATACATAACTACATAAAAATAGTTATTTTCCTAACGACTATGCAGAGTGATACTTTCCCTCATGAAAAAGACGAACGACGCGAAGCAGAGTTCTGACAAGCTTTCAGTGTGGGAAAGACACTTTGCGCAAGTGTTAGGAACAATAAAAATACTTTTTCTTCGAGTGTTTGAAGATGAAGATTTGCATAGTATCCAGAAGAGCTGTCCCTAATCTTTAATGATTCCAGATGCTCAAAACTGGTAATTTTCTCTCTCAGAGCCGAATTTATAGTCACTCCTTGAGGTCTCCTTGGACCTCGAGGAAGCATTGTACGTTTAGAATTGACTTGATAGACCACGCTCAAGGATCGTCTATAAATTTTGACCTTAGTTCAATATGTTGTGTGTTTTTTTTTTCAGTGATCAGCTTGACTTTATTTTATAACAGTGGTTGTGCTAGCGAGGCTTACTTAAAATTTGTTTTTCCTGCCAAATTTTGAGATTAAACTTATCAGGATGTTATTTTTTCATGAGACTTTTCAAATCAGTTTCACATAGCAACAAGTAAAGCCTCTTCCCAAAATATCCTATCAATTTTTGCTTGCCTTATCATAGATCTTACTGGGTCCAGTGGTGTCTGGTTCATTCTTCCCGCAACACCATTAATTTGGGAAGTATATGGAGGAGTATAACTTATTACATGTCCAACTTTTATGAACCGATACTCCAAAGGAATATGAGTTGGTAACTTGGTGGCTCCCCACGCCAATGGTCACCTACCTCACAGTCTCACACCTATTTTTTTTCTGGATTTTTCCTCCCCTCGCTCCTCATACGGAAAGCGTCAAATTAAACAAGCTAAACATTACCTCAATTCCTTTCTTGGAACAAAAATAACATCAAGCACTTCTTTTTGAATCTTAGTTTATCCAGATACCCACAAAACATTGAAAAATCAAGTATAAATTACTGTATAAATACGGAAATTATGTGAATTAAAAATGAGTGCGCAAAGCTCAACTTCGCGCACGTAAATGAGTGTGCAAACTAATAACTTTGCGCAAGCGAGTAGATATTTTTTTTTTGTTATTTGAGAAATTTTTAAGAAATACATAGAAGGAATAAAAGGTTGTTGCTCTGGGGGGGGGGGCAGTTGCCCCTTTGCTCCTCCCTGGATACGCCACTGAACGCCTCCATAAAGCTAACTTAAAAATCCAGCCGGACAAATGTGAGTTACTTCGAAAAGAAGTAGCTTACCTGGGACACCTTATCACTCAAGACGGTGTAAAACCGAACCCTGCGAAAATTAGTTGTATTCAGAACTTCCCCAGACCCAAAAATCCAAAAGACATTAAATCCTTTCTAGGATAAGCAGAATATTATCGTCAATTTATTCCCAATCTTGCTAAAACATCAAAGCCCTTGACAAAACTCCTCCAGAAAAATTTTCCATTTCACTTTAACCCAGAATGCATATCCGCATTCAACGAATTGAAAAACGCACTAGTTTCTGACTCGATTCTGATCTATTTCAATTTCGAAGAGACATTCCTATCAACCACCGATGCAAGCGCTTTTGCCATCGGTGCATTTTGTCACAAGTCCCTATAGGAAAAGATCTCCCTATAGCATATGCCTCTCGAACGCTGTGCAATGCCGAAGAGAGAGAATTACTGGCCATTGTAGGGGCAGTTAAACATTTTAGACCTTATCTCTTTGGTCGAAAATTTGTCCTTATCACAGACCATCGCCCTTTAACTTGGCTTTTCTCAATTGAAGACCCTGGAAGTCGTTCAGCTCGCAGGCGCTTGAAACTCGAAACATACGACTATCTAATCGAGTATAAACCTGGGAAAGTCAATAAGAACGCTGATGTTCTATCCCGAATAAATGTAAAACACTTTAAAGATTGTTCAGATTTAAGCTCCAAAATTCACATACTCGCTTCTAACAAAGAAGAACCTGTTATTGACGATATGAGAAACCGCCCCTCTTCAAGTCAACAACAACAAGAAATTCCAATCGTCGAAATTGAAATCAATGATTAAACAACCCTAATTGAGGAAGAATACAATTTCTTCGTGAATTTCTACAAAACCAGATCAATTATTGACTACTCAAACAAAGATAGAGATTTCCAACCTACAGCTTCTGGAAAAGTCTCACAAAAATATTGTAACATCCTTTTGGCAAACCAAACTAACAGACTCACGTTACATGATCTATTCGAGGAAAATTTCGATTTTCAACCTAATCAGGTTAACATTTTATCCACCAAATCTGTGAAGGCACGCAAATACTTCATATTTCCCATTCCTTGGAAAAATGAGAAAACAGTCCCTACACTCTTTTACTCGTTTTTCAAGTGTCAAAACGAATTTGACCCTGAAAAAAACCTTTTGCATAGAAAACAATCTAGAATTACCTATTCTTGGAATATTTTCCTTTATATATATTTGCCGAAAAAGATAGTAAGCTTAAGATATGTCAAAATATCATCAAAACCGCAGATCAAGACCAAATCCCAATTATCCTGGACCAATATCATACTGGAAAAACAAATTTACATCGTGGAATTAATGAAACTGTTAGAGGGATTGAAAACAAATACTGCTGGCAAGGTTTAACAAAAGATGTTGACAAATTCATCAGAGCCTGTGAAATCTGCCAAAAAGTCAAAATCTGTAGGAAAAATCTTAGCTCTCCTCTCGTTATCACTGAAACTCCCAAAACTCCATTTGAAAGGATAAACATTGACCTTTTTGAATTTCCAGTTCGTAACTACGCCCTAACAGTTAGGGATGAACTAACCAAATTCACTCAAGTAATTGTTAACACCCTACTAGTATTCTTCCAACATTACGGCACATCTTTAAAAATTCACTGTGATTGTGGATGTGAATTCAACAACGCCTTACTCAAAGACCTCTGTCAACTCTACGACATGAAATTGACATTTTCAAGCGTAAGCCACCTACAACCCAACGGATCGCTGGAAAGATTCCATGCAACTTTAATGGAGATGATCCGCGTTCATAAAGCGGAACAACCAGATGAACACCCATTCAACATTCTCCCGTACGCAGTTATCTGTTATAATAATACCAAAAATAAGACGCACGGATTCACACCTCTCGAATTAATCTTTGGCCATACGTCGAATAGACCCACAGAGACTCTTTATAATCAAAAACAGCTAGACTCCAAATATATTCGAGACCTCAACAACAGAATGGAATATTATAGAATGGCTCGAGCCAGAACTGATATCCAGAAAGAAAAGTCGAAAGTAAGGTTCGACAAGACGATCTCACAAAATCTTCCAGAATATAAAGCAGATGACAAGGTGTATGTCAAAGAAACTCAAATAAAAGAAATTTCGAAATAATTGAAGTGCAGAGAAACTCAGTGAAAGTGGAAAACCTCGAAACAAATCAATTTTCAAAATTTAGCTTTGATAGACTAAAGCCGTTCTATGACCAGTCTATTCTTTTCCAGACTCGTCGGGCTGATTCCAGTCGTCACCCCCCAATTTCTTCTAACTCCAAGTAACAACACAGTTGGAATATTCTATCACGAAGAAGGTAATCTTAGAGTCTCAAATGATAAATGGACCCTTTAAGTTTACAAAGAAATAGAATCATTCACACTATCCAGAACAATAAAAAGATTCTCACTAGCCTGACCAAAATAATTGATCACCCTTCTCCTCGAATGACAGCCTTCAAAGTTGAAGTTCAAACTCATTTCAGCCTTTCAACTCAAGTTGCTGATTCAGTCGACCAGAAACTCAATAAAATCACTGGCGACACAAACTATAGAAACAAACGTGGACTAATAGACCGATCTCCTATCACCTGGACTGCGCGCGTCGCTTGTAGGCTGCAGGTGAGCGTCCAATGAGAAGCAAGTTTGTGACAGGCTTGCGTCATATTCTTATTTAGGGACCAGTTCAGAATAAATCGTTCCTTCTTTCTTTGTAACGTGTAGTTCGACAAAGAGCAAACTAATACTTTACATATTACTTGAACTCACCGCAGTGTCGTTTAAGGTTAGGTTAGATTACACTCAAAAAAATCTTGATCATAATATCAATGAACTGCTTTCATAAATTACATTTTCATTGATTCAGTGAAATTTTCATTAATCCCAAGTACAGAAAACTGTAAGTATTATGATTTCATGAACAGCTATCATTAAAATAAAGAATGAAGCTTCATTAAGTTATGAATAGTCATCTACGCATGAATCTATGTTGAATAGTGCATCGGTTACAAGAACTAAGTTCATTGATATTATGAAATTAAACCTTGATATTAAAGAAAATTTCTTTGATGGGAGCTTCCACGGAATATTCATAATATAAATGAATATTAACATGAATAATATGAATATGGTTCATATAAACTTACTAGAAATTTATCCTTTTAAGAACGAAATTCATTGATACAATGTACGGTTCATTTAAAACAAGCAAGTATTCCTAGAAACAAAGCTGCAACCATTACATCAAGATAAATCATAAATACAATGAAACAGTTCATGGCTGCGTTCAGATTGAACGTCGGGTGTCGCCCGAGCGCGTTCTGACCGTTCAGATTGCTTTGGGTAAAATTTACCCAGCCGTTCAGATTGTCAGAGATTTTTACCGGACGACGCCCGGACGCACACTTTTGCGTCCCATAAAATAGCAAGATAAAATTTGCCCCGCATGCGCGTTTGTGTTCTAACCTTAAATAATAAAGGCAAATATTGTAAATAATTATTTTTGCGAGTTATGGTGGGTTTATCCAAATTCTTCGTTATCCTCATCAACTCTATTTAAAAAAAAAGTGGCCTCTTTTTTTTTTGTTTAGTTTGAGCAATCACTGACACTAGCACATCCTCGTGGTCCGAAGATGAAGCGTCCTCATCATTAAATAACTCTTTAAATATGAAGGAAGATAGAGCATTAATGTAGACAGTTCCTAAGCACATGCGCAAAGGTAGCTGCAGTCGGGCAACGACATAGAAAAATATGTTGAAATAGGAATAATTACATTTCTATTTTCTGAGTGCATTGCTACGCACTTCGTTCAAGTCGGTCTTTTCGGTTTTGTGTTGTTCGAAGTGTTAAATAGAAAGTCGATTATACCTGTCGCCGGTTTTTTCTAAAGGTAAGAAATGACCTACAGATTTAAATGTCATCCGGGGAGAACGTGAAAGACAAAAGCGTCAAGAGCTCCTCAGAATTTCTAAGGAATACTGAAGTCTCTAAAAGTAAGTATACCCAATCTCAAATCAAGTTGTAATTTTTTTAATCGATATATTTTTGTTAAATGGTTTTGTTTCACTAGGTAGAAAAGCAGAAGATTCAATACCGCAGCTAGTGTTTCATAGCCGAGGCAAGGAAACCAGCCAAGGCATCAAATCTAATTTTCTGATGTGGCTTGTTTCAGAAACTTTGGATGTTGATAGTTCAAAAACAGCTGGAACAAATATAGATATATTATATATTTATGGAAACAGGATTTAAGGAGGATTTGGAAGATAATAGAATATACGGTTAGTGTCATTTAAAATAAAAATACATAAGTAGGTACTTAGATTTTTAAATTTTCAGATTTTGGGATTTCCATTGGTTTGTTTGACAATTCTGGAAGATGATACGAAGAAACCATGCAACTTTTGCATTAAAAGCTTTTTTCCTATTGCTCATATTCATCAGTATAGGGGACACGCAAATATAAAAAATGACCCTTTACCCCATTTAAAATCATAAGTATATTTAGGGCATAATTCATGAAATTATTTTAATAAAAATAAAGAATATGGTACATATTATTGAAAACGTCATTAATAAATACAATGAATGAAATTCTTAGTATTCAAGACTGTGATTCATAAATACAATGAAAGGGTTTCATCAAATTATATCTAGGCTTCATTAATATTATGCCGTCTGTTCATCAGGACAATGAAAAAGTACATATAAACTAAGAACGATGTTTATTGTTACTATGAAAAGTTTCATTAATACAGAAGCCTTGCTACATACCTTAATGTTCGTTGTTCATACACAAGATGAATCGAAATAGAAATTAAGAAATTGTTCATACTTCAATAACGTAGAGTTCATGTGATCAAAGAAGCCGTTCTTTGGACCGATTTTAATGAATTGTTCATTAAATCAAAGAACAACTTCTTTATATTTATGCTACTATTTGGTTGAGTGTATACTTGACATATTCCTTTGCAATTTCATTGAGCGATGTTGCCGGATGAAAAATTTATCAAAATAAAAGTGCAAACGATGTTCATCCACTTTAAAGCTCTTCTTTTGTCTAATTTAAGGCGTTGTGAAACACTTGACACTATATCACTTCTTTAATGTTATTATGTTCGATTTGTAGTGTCTACATTTGTCCTGCAACAATACAATCTGGCTACACTGCAGCCTACGAGTTGCGCGCGCATGTCATCTTTTAATTCTTTCTAACTTGTATTTATTACAATTTAACTCTCTTTTTCTAATCATGCGAGATAGGTCTATTAACGGAATAGGAAGTATCTTTAAATCAATCACCGGAATCAGACTTTACCGATGGAGAATACTTCAATAAATGTATTGACAAAATTGATACAGACGAACGAGAACTTGAAAGTTTACTTACTACTAAAACCAAATTTCTGTAACTACCTCAGTAATTAAAAAAATTAATTCATTTGAAAAATACTTGTATTGGGCTTTCATTGTGTGTATTTTTTGACGCAATGTTGCTGAAAAGATGTAAATTTATTTCACAGAAAAATGGATGGCTTGGATTTACTAGTGATGAGATATAGTTTATGTTGAAGTTTTTCTTTCTCCATTGATTATCAAAAAGTCTGGAATGCTTTAGATCAATTACCATCTGTATCATCAAACAGCTTCAAAACCATGTTAGCTCTTCCAAAAGACTCAGGAGGTGAATGCAAGGGGTGTTTCTTAGGTGAAATTGGAGATTGGGAATGGAAAAACGAAGAACGATGTGAAACCGAATTATAATCTCAGGGCCAATGAATTTTCATAAATACCAGGAATAGACACTCACATAAATAAGTTCAGAGAAGGATCAGCAAATTGGAAGAAAATACAACGTAACAATAGTACTTAGTTCAACAATAATCCAAATAAAAGAACTGACAAAAATTGAACCACAAAATTTGGAAAAAAAGTAGTAAAACACAATTACAAGGATTTAAAAGAAAACTTTTAGCAAACAATCAGCTAGTATTGGAAGAATGTGCAAACCAATATTTATTTCAATCTCTCTAAACCCTAGAAATAATATAGTCTTACCAGGAAAGGGTGAAGGGTGAATTTATATATTAATCTAATTCCAGGAAAATTTAATTCATCAGCCATGATTTTCTTGGTATTTCCTAGAAAATTAACCGCTCCTAGCATATTAGCTCGTCGTGATAGGAAAATTGTTATTCGTTCGAAATCGATCAAAGATTCAAATCTAACGAAATATGTATTGCTTCCAAAAATAAGGCTTTTGAGAGAAATTGGCAAATAATATAATCAAAAACATAATTATGGTTGTAATATAATTATAATTTCTTTCCTTGAAGAAAATATTTTACATTCTTTAATAATGCGTAAACAATAACAAAAACATTATGACATAATATAGGATTCAGTTAAAAGTAGTACAGAATAATTTGTAGATCACAGATCTGTTTCTCATGCAAATTGCGTCATTAGATTACGAACTCGTAACTTTTGTCCCAAGGAAACATCTATAAATTCTTATTGGTAAATGGAGAGTGGTAATTTACTGGTTAATGTACTCACTATTTTATATTCGATGATGCTTTTTTTACTAAGAATCAATGAAATTGATGTCTAAAGTGTTTGACAGGAGAAAATCAATAAAAAAGATTGATTTGCTATATTAGAATGGAAATATTAATAAAGAGAATTGAATTCTGTTTTGTATAATTTTAGAAAATCGAATTAATAAAGTGAATACTTACTACTAAAATATGGATTGAACAATTGAAAGAGAATTGCAACATTCAAGTTGCGTCTTTTAAATCTAATGCAAATAATCTAGTTAATTAAAACCGAATTGCTTATGTAACTGCAGTCGTGACAATATTTTCGAAAAGCCTTAGCCAAGAATTTACCAAATCTAGATCAGGTAGCTTGAACCAGATTTCTTGTTCTAAATTGCTCGCTTTTTGTTTTACATTATTTTGCTTCAAATAAAAACACTAAATCATAATTTTTGAGCCTAGATTTGAGTACCTAATTACTGCATTGCTTAATTTGTATAATATTTGCATTAATATCCATAATAATGTTAATAATAGATAGTAGATAGTGAATAATCACAAGTATTTAGGATTTGCACCTATTTATTTGAATTAGTTTTGGAGTTGGAGAGCTGGTAGGGTGGTATATTTTCGGGTATGTTATTATAGACTAAAAGAGGAACTGAAAATCCACAAGAGCAAAGCTACAAAGATACAAAAAAAATCAGTTTAATTGAATTTTAATAGGCGCAGTAAAACCATGAACCAAGAAGAAACTGGTTGAGAGATTTGTGAAGGGATGGCAAGGTAATCCGGTTAAATTTGCGGATGTGCATTTATGAAAATTGAAACCATAAAAGTTGAAGAATGTACAGACTTTTTATCGTGAATATGTGCAACAAAAATAATAACAGCATTCTTGCTTCATGGAACTACATGAATTATTATTTGGTATCGACTTTTCGCCTACAACAAACTATTACTGTTCTATTGTAATTCAATCACGCCCAAATTTTATGTCAGTAAGGCTCGGTTTATTCATTTTCAGATAAACTTGCTGGTATCTGCAAGATAAATTTACCGTTCTATTCATTCTGAGTTGAGCTCTCAAAGTGAAAGCATCTGCCGAGCGAAGAGAGATTTCAATACAACCCAGTTAGTTTGTGCGCCGAGGGGAATGTTGATTAGTGCCATTTCCCGGAGCCCAATCCAACTATCAGTTATTGTGTGTTCAAAGTGCCAGTTAGTGTGTGTGTTCAAAGTGCCAGTTAGTGTGTGCCTCCAAGTGCCAAGATGCCAGACCAATCTATGGAAGAGTGGAAGGCTAACATTGCAAGCCAAATCCAAGGGTTGCAAGAGGAAAAGCAAGCCTTAAAGACCGACTTAGTCCAGCTCCAGGGCGACAACGCCAAGCTCAAACAAGAGCTAGAGTTGGTGAAAAAAGAAAACCTAAGGCTTAAGGTCGCCGAAAGCGCCTTCCACACGGCAGATAATGTCAATACCGCCGAAATTCGCCGACTCTCCAAGTTAGTCGACCTTCAAAACATGGCAACAACGCCGACAATGGTGCCGACTCCAGCGAACCAGACACCGAATTCCGGGTCTCAACCCAGTCACGCCGCCGTAAGAAATCTGCCAGCAGCGACAAACACGAAAGCCAGCAACCGCAGAAGAAAAAAGTGCAAAAAACACCAGTGCCAGCGTCCACCTCGGTCATAGTCTCCAGCAGAAAACCATCAGGTGAGCCAGCAAAAACCTTACCCATCGCCAACCCCACTGTCAAAAAGGGGTTCCAAATCAAACCGCCAACGGCCGTCGAGATTCCGGCCCCCCAACCACCAAGGAAAAGAGTCCCGCCAATTGTGCTTAGAAATAAGCACAAATATAATGAGATTACGGCCCACCTCAAGACCCAGAAAATTTCATTCGGCCCGGCCACTAACACCAGCGAGGGGATCAAGCTACACCCTACCTCAATTGATGACTACCGTAAGTTGCAAACCTTCCTCTAGAAGAATGGAGAACCATTTCACTCCTTCTCTCTCCCAGAGGAAAAGGAGCTAAGAGTAGTATTACGAGGCCCACTAGAAGACTGGACTACAGAGTTCATAAAAGAAGAGCTCGAAAAAGAAAACTTCCACCCGACATCAGTAATTAGATGGTACAACGCCAAGGGAGCCCCAGTCGCCCTAGTACTGGTAATCCTACCAATCGCCGAGACAGCCATCTACAAGCTCAACTACATCAATCATATCAAAGTTAGAGTTGAAACCCAGAAAACCCAAGAACGCTCCACCCAGTGCCACAGGTGCCAACTCTAAAGGCACTCGCAATCTAAATGCCGAGCCGTACCGAAATGCGTGAAGTGCGCCGGCGACCATCACACTTCAACTTGCACTAAACCAAGGGAAGAATCCGTGTTCAAATTGCGGTGGACCGCATCCGGCCTCATACCAAGGCTGCCCTAAAAACCCAAAACATCAGAAAAAACCCATCTACAAGCCTGCCCCCCAGTCCAACCTTGTCTGGGGCCAGCAGCCAAAGATGCAACCGACCGCAAACACAAACCAACAAACTCAGCGACAACAACAACAAAAACAAACTCCAACATTGGAAGCACTACTACGACAGATGAATACCCTTCAGAAGTACCTGAACGCCATGTTACAAGCTCAAAACTAAAACTTGAATGGCTGAACACCCCACGGAACCCCACTTTCTCCGTATAGTAACCTGGAACTGCTGTTCAATCAAACAGAGAAAGCTTGAACTCGAGAGGTTCCTGGAGGAACATAGGATTGATGTCCTCCTAGTCCAAGAAACTCAACTTGAACCAGCTGACCGATTCTCCCTGCAGAACTATACAATCACACGACAAGACAGGGACGGCAGAGGCGGTGGGACCCTCATAGCGGTCAAAAAACAAATCAGACATCACGAGGTCTCCAACCCAGCATTAGGCCTCGAAGGCACTTTTACAGCCCTGCAAACAAGGGGACGACAGCTAATAGTGGGTTCCATCTACTCAGCCCCAAACCGAGATCTCACGGACGACCACCTCGACGCTCTATTTCAAGATCCAGATCTCCCGGTGCTCCTTGGCGATTTTAATGCCAAACACTCTGACTGGGGTGACTACTATATCAACCCCAAAGGAACCACTCTACTCGTTGGTGCCGAGAGACAAAACTACACGATTTGGAGACCAGACGAAGCAACCCGACTAGGACGTGGTATTCCCAGTTTATTGGACTTCTACATTCACAAAAATGAGCATCCACTAAACCAACCACAAGTACTCCATCAACTAACATCCGACCACTTACCGGTGTAAGTTGAATTCGGAGACCCAGACGACCTGACTCTACCCAGAAACAAGACATTTATCTTCACAAACTGGACAACATTCACTAACTTACTGGAAGACCAAGAAGCCGTTGGGAACATAGCCAATCCACATGAGCTCGACCAAGCTGCAGACTTGCTATCCAACAACATAGTTCAAGCCCTACAGGAAGCCAAATCAACGGTCCCTATAAACGGCCGACAAAAACAGATACCACCCGACTTGCTAACGGACATAAAGGCAAGAAACCGCTTACGAAGAACTGCACTTCGGATAAATGACCCCTTTTTAAAACGGCGGGTCAACCAGATGAATAGGGACATCAAAAGGAGAGCTTCGGACGCCTATAACAACCATTGGCAGAAAAAACTCGAAGAGACGTTAGAACTAGGCAAGGACCTCTTCAAATTAGGCCGAAACCTAACAAAAGGCCCCCGCCGTCTCATGCCCAGCATTAAAGTCGACAATATCACCATAGACGACCCTGCACTTAAGGTAGAAGCCTTCGCCGATAGCCTTCAAGAGCAGTTCACTGCCAACCCCCCGCTTCACCAAGACCAGGACCAAAATGTAGACGTGACAATCCAAATCGCATTAAACCAACCTCAAGACCACCTGCCTCCAGTCTTCAACACCGACCAGACAAGACAAATTATCGCCGCCCTGGAGCGCAAAAAAGCCCCCGGTTCGGACGGCATCCCCAACATGGCGCTGAGGAAACTACCGCAAAAACAGAGGACCTCACTCGTATAATACAAGCCATTCTCACCCTGGGACATTTCAGCTGGAAAACGGCAAACATCATTCTGATCAGAAAACAAGGAGAATCCAGCAACAACACCAAAAGTTACCGTCCCATCAGCCTGCTCCCTGCACTTGGGAAAGTCGCCGAAGAGCTATAAAATGGGACCTCCAAAACACAGTCGACACACTAAATCTGTTACCCGACGAACAAATGGGTTCCAGGAGCGGGCATTCAACAACGAGCCAAGCCACTCGACTGTCTTCCCTCATATCTGAAGGGTTCAACAGGAATATGGAAACTGGGGCCATATTCCTGGACATCGCAAAAGCCTTCGACAGAATGTGGCACCAAGGACTCCTACTAAAGATGCTGCGAATAAACATGCCACTGTACCAAATCCAACTGGTACGCTCCTTTCTGACCGACAGGAAGTTCAGGGTGACAATTAACAGCCACTCTGCCAACGAAACACACTCGACAACCAGACCAGTCCTAGCCGGAGTCCCCCAGGGCTCACCTCTCAGCCCACTGTTGTTTAACCTTTTCATGGCCGACTTACCTACCTCTCAAGAAACTGCTCTACTATCATACGCCGACGGCACTGCGATAGTTACCACCGCCAGGACCCGCCCCATAACAAGACGTCGCCTCCAAAGGCACCTCAACAGCCGCGATACCTGGATAGACAGATGGCGCCTCCAAGTCAACTCAAGGAAAACCCAAGTCATCTGGTTCTCCAAGAAGAGGAGACACCCACCAGCAGAGAAATTAAAATGGAAGAACGCGGACCTACCCTGGAAATCTCACGTAAAATACCTAGGAGTCATCTATGAACTGGAGACTCCAAGTGAAATACGCAAGGAACAAGACCATCGGCCAGCTAACACAGCTCTACCCTCTGTTAAACCGCCATAGCCGCCTCAACACAAGGACGAAAATCAATACCTACAAACTGTACATGCGTCCCCATATTGACATATGGAACTCCCGCCTGGTACGCCACAGCAGCACTTGAAGTCCGCAAACCCTTAGCCAGCTTGGAAAATCGAATTCTCCGAAACCGCATCCTGAACGCACCATGGTACGTCAGGAACACGACCATCAGAAGAGACACACAACTACAGAAACTGGACGACCATATACAGGACCTACATACCAACCACTTTACGAAGGCTCAAACTTCTACAAACCCCCTAATTAGGGATTCTCACAAACCAGCCCCGCCGGGTTCAAGACATCCCCTCCCAGGGAACCAAATCTAAGGCAGCGACGTCAAGCCTACCACTCACGGATCCCCCACTTAGGATCAACCCTTTCCTATCATGATCTGGGAATCCTTAAGATGCACTAAGAAAAATATGGGAACATAAAATTTACTAAATTTTTCCTACTAACCAAATTTTTTATCATTTAGCCAGTACAAAAAAAAAAAAAAAAAAACGTTCTATAATTCTATTGGTCGGCGGATAACTGGCCGACCAATGGGATTACAGATTGCGTTTTTATTCGCCAGGTTGCATACCTACCTGACAGTTTATCAGTATAGGTGAATAAACCAGCCCTAAATATTATAGTTAGTCCGGGTTGATTTTAATACGTGAATTGACAAAGCTGATAAAAACATTCTTTTGCAAAAGGAATCAACAGCCACAGAAACAAAATAACTTAACCTTGATTCGTAAAAGGTTGGGACGTTTTACCATCTGAAATTCTTCAATTAATTAAAGACCTGATACATTTTGTCGTTTATTTTTGATAATATCGATGTTTGAAGGTTTTCAAGTAAGAGGATCAAAGAACGTGAAGAAGGCTCGAAAAAATCCCTCACAAAGAAACGACCTTCCACTTTATACCATTATTGTGAGATAACTACCTAAGATATTTATTGAGATTCTGTTAATATAACAAACAAAAAAAAACTCTCTTGTAGCTTCTGATATATTGGCGTCGAAATTTTTAGATTTCAGATAAATATGTCATATGAATTCAAGTTTCAGCTAATAAACGCCTTTTCAATCCTATAACTAAGTAGGAAAATGCATTTTTCTGTAGAAGAAATAGCTAATTTATAGTAATTGCGAAGATTATTTATAAATAATTCAAATTATATGTTAATCACAGGGTTATATAAATTGTTTTTTGAGATTGCGAATATAGGTAATAGCCACGTGAGAAAATACTCGTCTCTGATTAAGTTTAATAAAGCTTCATTACAATCTATATGAAGGTGTTTTCTATGAAAAATTTGTAACAGTGAACAAAAATTGATACAGTTTCCGACATACTTTGCATATAACAGTTTTAAAAGAATGACTAATAGTATACCTACCTACACAATCAGTATGACAAAAAAAAAACTAATTAATATTATATTTCAATTATTATTGTGCAACTAAATAACTGTTTTGAAACTATTGTTTATTTACTTATTGTATGAATTTTGTATTTTACGTCGCAATTTCTCTAGTATTTTTTCACTCTATATCGTAATTATGAATTTTCCAATTGAGTATTCAATATTAAAATTCAACTATGCATGAGGGTTTCTTCTTCTTAGGTTTTTCAGATTAGGTATTTCGCCATCATACCTAATGTGAGCTCCAAGTACAAGATACTCATCTTTAATTTTTTCAATTTTCAAGCCTTATTTGCTCTTTCTTTTTAGAACAACTTTGTATCGGGTCCAAGGTCCACATTAACTTTGCCGAGTAATTATTTTTCAATGTAGAGGCTAGAAAATCCATCGAAGTCCCATTTTTGATCCATGCATAAATCTTCTTGAAAGGCATTATTCATTATATCACGTCTATTTGCTGAGTCCTCAATTAAAATGCTTATTCTGCTTTTCAACTTATTATAAATTTATGTATTTTCCTAGGATAGGTAGTCAATCAGTTGAAATTAATTATAATTGTAACATTTATTGTAACGTGCTTTCGCTAGTAATAATTTCGGATTGTTAAGTCATTGTTTAAAAACCAACCCTCGGTTTCTGACTTGTTATTTGGCGCAGTCGACAGAACGTGTTTTTTCGGGACTGATTATCGGTTCTTCGGTATTCGGACTAACCGGAAAAAAACGGACCTACGTTAATTGTTTACTGTGAGGTGTCAGAGATTTCTAGATATCGAAATAACCAGTTCATCGTGAGCCTGTTACCTCGGAGTAATCGGAGTTTGGAACCAAATGGTCCAAATCTCGCAAGAACCGAGAACCATTTGGACGGACCATATTGCCAACGAAACCTCTGAGCCTTATAGCAATGAAATTCTTATCATTCAGTCTGTAAGTGCAATTTAATTTATGTCTGACGTTGATGGAATGATTGAGAAATTATATAATTTATCACTACCGCCTTCAACTGACTCATCTTCTGATTCGGAAGATTTAATTAAAATGATTAATCAAACATTTCCTGAAAGTAACGGTGATGAAAGCACAACTCTTAATAATCAAAACATTTGCATTATTCCGAATTTAAACTTTAAACTCTAACAGTATGGCTCATTTTAAGCCAGAGAACCTACCTAAGCTGTGTACCACAATTTGACGGAAATCTGAATGATTTGAACAGATATTTATCAGTATGCTTTTCATAACGCTGCTCAACCAGATAGTTTTCAGAACATTTACTTCCTGAACTCGATAATCGGTAAATTGACCGGTAACGCGAAATTAGTTTTGGGAACCCAAAATGTAACAACTTGGGACCAACTTAAAACTATTTTCAGCAGGCATGTTGCTGACCACTGACCAGCGCGATGAAGCTTGTTTAAATCGCGATTTAGTAATGGTTAGACAACAAAATGGTGAAAAACCTAGCCAATTCTACAATCGTATTTTCCATATTTTAAACATGTTATGTTCCTTCGTGGATATTCATGAAATAAATGACGCTGCAAAATTGCTGGAACATAATTTATAGAATGAGTTAGCTTTAAAAACATTCTTATCGGGCCTAAGGGTACCATTAGGTACGACAATTCGTTGCATGCGTCCACGAGACCTTCCGCAAGCTCTACAAATTTGTTACTGATGAATAAAATACTCAATATTTTTCAGGCAAACACACAATTTAGAAACACACATTTTAATCCAGGATTCAATAGCCAAACACCTAACAACTTATTTACAGCTAAACCAACATTTCCATCTCAGCTGTAAAGCCAAATTATAACAAAATTCCACAAAGAATCCCAACCAATTCTCAAGTATTTAAAAATAAATCCAACAGAAACTCGACAAATGTACTCAAACCCAATCGAAATAAAATTTTCCCAAAACCTATTCCTATGTCAACAACTTCGAGACAAACTTTTAGTACCAATGCTCAACAAGCTTCTAGAAATTATTTCCAGTCCAACCAACCAAGTAATTTCATAGCTGAAGAGCTATATACTACGAACGCAGTTGATGACATTAACGAACCTCATATTGATACTAACGAAAGTGACCAAAAACCCTTAGGTATACTAGAATTCATATAATTTTGACTAACTATATGATTCCGAGTCTAATTATAACCCCCAATATGCTGAGTCTGCTGATGACGATAATGCAACTGGTTACTCTTATGATAACGCAAATTTTCTGAATCATGCCTCGGAAAATCCCCAAACTCAACCCCCGAAATATTATCGTTGAATAATACTGCTACAAACGAGCTGCCATACATTAAATTCTCAGAACACAATTTAAAAAATTTTAATAGATAGCGGTTCCACAAGATCATTTATAAATCCTGAACTAGCTCAAAAATTATACCCAAATAATATATTTGATGACCCATTTATTGTCTCCACCGTTTTCCAACAATCGGCACATAAGTACAGTGCTCAAATACCCGCACCTAAAATCTTTAATTTGCTAAATAATGAACCTCTAAAATTCTACCTATTTAAATTTTACAACATAGTCGATGGTCGAGTCGATGGTTTATTTGGGCTTCATAATCTTAAAAACTTACAAGCTAACATTAATTTTGATACAGGATTTCTAATCACCCCATACACAAGAATTAAGTTGTAGTTCCATAAAACTAACACATCAATATATAATATTACTGTTTCTCCTCGAGTTGAACAACTTGTGAAAATTGAAACTGATATACAAGACGGCGAGGTTATTATATCCTACCAGAGGATACATAACTGCGAAATTCCAAACTTGCTGAGTAAGTATAGCAAAAAATCGTTATGCTTTTACTAGTATTTTAAATAACACTTGTAAGCCAATAACCCTTGATATTTCACAACCATTTAAGGTAGAACCATTTAATCGAGAAGAATTGGAAAAAATTAATCTAACTAATTTCGAAGACCCACTTGATTGTAAACCCAATTTTGACTGTTCTCAATTTCGCACCGATCATCTGAATGCAGAAGAAAAATCGAAAATCATCAAATTATGTGAAGAATACTCAGATATATTTTATCAAGAAAACATGCCACTGTCATTTACGAGTGAAATAAGATATTCAATTAAAACCACTGATGAACAACCTGTACATAGTAAAACCTATAGATACCCTTTTATACATAAAAAAGAAGTCGAATCACAGATGAAAAAAATGTTGCACCAAAAAATAATTCGCCCAAGCAACTCTCCCTGGTCATCGCCAATTTGGGTGGTTCCAAAGAAAGCAGAAATAGAGAGTAATAGTAGATTTTTGTGGCGTTGATGCGAAAACCATAACAGACAGATACCCCCTACCGAATATAACCGACCTATTAGACAAATTAGGAAAATGTCAATATTCTACTACATTGGACTTGGCCAGCAAATTACATCAGATACAGATGAACAAGAACGCCATAGAGAAAACTGCATTTATTACGGAACATGGCCATTACGAATTTCTGCGTATGCCATTTGGGCTGAAGAACGCCCCCGCACTTTCCAAAGGACCATGGACAGTATCCTCAGACGAGAAGTAGCATATTTAGGCCATATAGTGACACCAGAAGGAGTGTGACCAAATCCAGACAAAATCAATACCAGAAAAAATGACCCAATCCCAAAAACTACAACACAAATTGAAGGCTTTCTCGGACTACTTGGAAATTATAGACGTTTTATAGATAATTTTGCAAAAATCACAAAACCCCTCACGAAATGCTTAAAGAAATGCGCAAAGATTAAACACAACCAAGAATTTATCGAATGTTTTGAAAATTGCAAAAAATTGCTTGTAAATGAACTTATACTACAACTACAATACCCAGACTTTTCGAAGACATTTAACCTAACATGCGTAGCCCCAAGATTTGCCAATAGCCTACGCATCTCGCACCTTGAATGATTCAAAACAAAATTATTCCACTATTGAAAAGGAGTGCCTGTGTCTTATCTAGGCGACGAAGTACTTCCGACCGTACCTTTACGGACAAAAATTCAATATCATAACGGACCATAAGCCCTTGCAATGGCTTTTCAATTAAAAAAAAACCCACATCGAAAATGGTACGTTGGCGAATCAAACTACAAGATTTTGATTATCAAATTATCTATAAAAAGGGTGAACTCAATACAAATGCAGACGTCCTAAGCCGTATTGAATTACACACCAAGGAAGACGGCAATATATCCAATCTAGTATCATATATTGAAGAATTCAATAAGGAATTAGAGGAAGAAGCTAGAATGGAAATTAACCCAACGACCAGCAAAGAGATTGAGAACCTAGACCAAATATCAACTATGGCGCAACCTGACCTCGAACCAGCAGCTGAAGAAGATGATGAAACAATCCATACTAATGCTGAACAAGACCCTATTGTTGAAATTCCAATTGAAGAATCTGCTGGTAAATATGGAGCAAATCAAATAATCGTCACAAAGGTTATGCACTCACCTGCCAAAACGAAATAACTAATTTTATTTGAAAAGAAGAGAAGATTTTCAGTTCAAATATCGGATTATGATTTTGAAAAAACTCAAAAAATTTTGAGAAAACAATTAATTTTATAAAGAAAAACGTTGTGCCAGGTAAATTATACTATTTTTATTTTGAGAACCCGGATACATATGAACCATTCTGCAAAGCGGTTAGGAAAAATCTTAAATGGCACTCGATTATAATTAAAAGATGTTTGTAAAAATTAATAGACATAGTAGACAAAGTAAACAGGAAATAATACAGAACTACCATGAGAGTAAGACGAACCATCGCGGAATCGAGAAAACTGAAATAAAATACAAAGAGTGTTAAACAAAGCAGTAAAATTTGTCTACTCACTTGACTATAATACACCTAGTGAACTGTTGTATAAAAAAACTGGTATTTTGAAGATTGAAAAAAGATATGAAACTTATGAACAATTTAAATTTGTGAAATTCAAACAGTTGAGTAATATTAAAACCAATTTGAAAACAAATTTACTACAAATAAAAGATTGCCATAATTATGGACTAAGAAATGAATACATCATGCTAAGAAATTCATTAGTAACAACAAAAAGCGTTAGAACTCTCCATTTCTCCATTGTATAAAGAATGAAAAATGAATGTGTTATTGTATGTAACCTAAGCGTTAATTCATGTCAAAGTCTATAAAGAAACATGTAATATTTTATTATTTGGTTCGGAAGATGTAGGCCCTCTGGTGCCAGTTTGTTTGTAAACTGTTTTTGGGTCATGAATAAAGCTATTTAAAAAAATTAATAAATAAATAAACTTCACATAAAATCTAATATTATTACAAACATTCCTAATGGACATCAAGACTATTCTGAAGACATTAGCATTACATACATTCGATAAAAATAACTGAAAAGAGTTGATATAAAAATATCAGAAATTATTCATCAGCCACAAAGAATCGAAAGGGGATTAATTAACAGCTTAGGCTCGATATTCAAATTTGTAACTGGAAACCTAGACGCATCTGACGGAGAACGTTATGAGCACATCATTAACAAGAAAATGTTCTGAAACATAATTCGCTTTCTCTAACAGTAATCGAAACATTTAACCAAACTATCAAACAAATAAATCACAACGAAAAACTTCTAGAATCAAAAATTAACCAAATTGCACACATGGTACAGAAGGCAGCATATAGAGAAAATTCCCTCTATATCAAAGACAATAAATCAAATAGTCAATATCTATGAGATAATTGACTCTATTTTACAAGATATAGAAAATTCTTTAACTTTCTCAAAATTGAAAATTATGCATCCATGTATAATAAAAACTGAAGATCTTTATCATGAATTAAACAAACTACAAAAGCGTTTAAGTTCTGAACAAATGCCCCTAGCAGTTACTTTGGAAAATACTCCACTTTTTGGAAAAATAATCGAACTGGAATTTTTTGTTTTTAATAATAGAATAACATACCTATACATAAACCAATAATGTATTCAGAAATTTTTGATTACTTTCATTTATACTCGGTTCCAATCCTTTCTCAGAGTCAGTTTATGGTTGTCTTACCGCGAAATAAATTCTTGCTGAAAAATAAATTGCACTACACATACTATGGCTAAGAATGTCAAGAAATCATTCCGAAGTTCCATATATGTATATGGAAAAGAAAAAATTCACGAAATCTGAGAAGACAGCTCCACTCTGACAAAAATACCTCCACCTGCTAACAAACCGAGGTTAAAAGTTAAAGTCCCGCAAATTATCATCAATCGATTGGACGATTCCAATCAATGGATATTGGTTGTTCCTGTCAAAGAAGCCATCCAACTCAAGTACTTTCAACAAAAAGAAATACAAAACATTATTGGAACATTTATGCTTCAAATACCAATTGGTTGCCAAGTGGCCACCGCTTCCAAAATAGTTATCAACGAAAATAGGTTAATCAAGACCGATATTCAACCGATACTGTTTCCTGACATACCAAATACACTTGTCATGATGCCGACCCTCAATCTAAGTCGACATCTAAAATATCTAAAATTGGACGACCTTCACCAATTGAGCAAAGGAGTAATGGACATACGCCCACAACTGAGTTCCACTGAAATCAATAGAATACCCAGCCTTATTGGGACAATCCTTATATATGTCCTCATCGTTATTGCCTGTATCTTCTTGGTTTACATATTATGTTAAAGCCATCATAAAGAAGAAGAGTTCCACCCCTGCTCCAGAAGAAAACCGGAGTATTCAACTCCCCCGCTAATGTGGAAGTTGAAGCTTAGAAGGAAGGAGTTATATCACATATATTTGCTAAGTTCTCATTTAAAATGCTTATTCTGCTTTTCAGCTTATTATAAATATATGTATTTTCCTAGTCAGTTGAAATTAATTATAATTGTAACATTTATTGTAACGTGCTTTCGCTAATAGGTAATAATTTCGGATTGTTAATGAGATCATTTTTTAAAAATCAACTCTCGGTTTCTGACTTGTTAACTCATGTCATAATGGTTGTTTCTCTTATTTGTTAGAAAACGAAACTAATTAAATCTCTAACGCAATAGTTATGTGCCATTGAACTAAAATCCCCCTATTCTTAATTCTTAACCCAGATTAGATTTGCAGAACAATACCTTTTATAAGCAAGATCAAGTATAACGTGTTGATAGATCACACTTTAACATCGTCATTGGAAACGGTTATAGGGTATGGTACAATGAAGGAAGAAATTCTTGAAAATAATCATCTATAAACTATTTATAGACATTAATATGTATTTAATACTGATGATGTAAAAAGAAAGTTTACTCAGACTCTCAGGGTGTGGTATTTTGATATTTAAATTTTCGACGCTTTTCTCCAATAACACACCTAAGAATTTTGAGTAATATTAATTAAAGAAAATTGTTGGCCATAAAAATTGAGTCACTAATGGATCATAAATTTACAACGACATATTTTCGCAATGGTCGTATTATAAAGAATGAACTTGATTTTGAAACAAGATTCCCTTAAAATGTCTAATCGATTATTTCATTTAATGGCCTTATTGGTTACCATGCAAACTATTCCGACTCAAATCTCTTGACTTAGACTTTAGAGCAATTAATTATTAATTATTGATACTTAACATAATTAATTATTACTATTTTTAGCCGAAAAGCATCAAAATGTTAATTTGAAATTAAATTTTTTGGAAGATTCGTTTTTTATATGTATGACATTTAAAGTTAATCAAATAAATATAACCAGTCTTTATAAGCTAACCAACTGCAAAAGCAAACAATCCCCCAAAAAATTTGTAAATCTTACCAGCGTCCTTGAATCCAGTAGTGCCAAATTTACTACTCATCGCGCATTTAAATACTAGAAGTACTGCCAATAGCACCAGCCTAATACTTCCCAAGGACATTTTTGTTTTTGTTTTTACAGTTGCATACACTTATAAATCACCGGTACTTTTTGCGCAAAACAATAAATATTTCTAAACTATCGAAGACTAGATGGACGTCCGTGAAAACGTTATACTGACCAATGGGTTCTATTTGCACCAGCGAGCACCACAGCGAAAGTTATACGACGACGTTACACATATTGTAGAAGGTTCGATGTAGACTATTACATATCCGCGCTTTCATTTTTTTTTCCTCTGGTCCTGTTGCGGCACTTCTTCTGTTGATGATGGTACTGACGGATGGCGTGCGTGCTTAAGAGAACGTGGTTCCGCCACATCTACTCGTGAATTAATTAATAGATGAATGTGGTGATGTGAAATTGAAGAATTTCGACATAATATGCATACATGGATGATATTATTTGATTCCTTTCCATTATTATCTTGCATAGTTTATCCTAATAAGGTTGTGTATTTAGATTTTCTTCAATTTTGGTCTTTATTGCTTCCAGCGGATTTCCACAAATTTGTCTGATTTACCCTCGGACATGAGTTCTGCTCTATGATCCACCGGTCACTTGTCTCATCTTCTTCTTGCAACTTTTAGTCCAGTCCTCAAAAATTTGTTCCTTTAATTTTGTATGATTTCATGACCTACCTACTATAAATTCCTACTCGTTCCTATATAGTTGAGAGGCATGTTCTTCTAGAGCTCTCCTAAAATCCTAAAGCCTGGTTTATGGTGCTGTAAGACTGATAATGCAAGGTTCCAAATGCATTGCGTCTGAGCATCTGAAAAAAGACGTCTAGAAAGATGTCGTAAATTCATATTTTAGAGACAACTGAGACACACTATTGGTACAACCGGGCCTAAAAGTGAATAATGGTTTATATTATGTATTGAGAAGAGATTCAAAGACGACTTTGTAGAATGTCTTGCAAAAATTTCAATTTCATTTCAGAAGTTTTTTAGGCAGAAGTTTGGTTTTGTCGTCGTTACGTCGTCTTTAAGATGTGAACACGTAAGCAGACGGTCTAAAAAAACGTATTGATGTAGTTTGTGGACATCTTTAAGATGTCTAAAAAAACTTCCCACAAAAGTCGTTTCTCATTCAATTTAGAAGTTACCTACTGGAAACGATTGAAAATGCTACAGATTACTTTAGAACTCTAATAATGGACCCTTCGGAAAGTTCAAACCATTTAAAGTTCAATTCAGAATTTCTAAAAGCATTCTTACATCGCTTCAGAACAATTTGGAAAGTTCAAAACCATTTTAGAATGCTACAAAATATTCAAAAACCGATTTGAAATTTCCAAAAGCATTTTAGAACAATTCAGAGGTTTAAAGCCCGTTTCAAGATGCTTTAAAACACTAAACACTCTAGAATCTCCAGAAACATTTTGAAAAGCCACAGAATCTTAGGAATCCGGTTAAAAGTTACAAAACACCTTTTAGAATTGCTGTCAAACTTACCTCTGATAAATATCCAAATCAGAATTTTCAGGAGCATTTTGGAACAATTTAAAAACTTCAGAGTTATTTCAGAACAATTAGGACTGTCCATTTATCCAAATTGGAACATTTGTTTTTATATATTTTTTTTTTTACAGCCGTGCGGAAAAATCAGTTTTCCACACCGATACTCGTGCGGAAAATTTTCCGCGCGGCTGTAAAAAAAAAAAATTATAAATTTCTACAAATCATGTAGGTATACTTATTTCCGCACGTCTGTAGAAAAACTATTGTACTTAACACTTGCGGAAAATAGTTTCCTGCACTCGGCTGCTCCACCGAACTCCGCTACGCCTCGTTCGGTGAACGACAGACTCGTGCGGAAAAATTAATTTTCCGCACTTGTTAGGTAAATAGCTATTACCACAGTGTACATGTTAGAATTAATTAATTATAAGCAACTTACTTTTTATGACGATCATTGGTATTTTTTGCATGATCAGCATTTATTGTATATAAATATGTTTGGCTGGGGTCTTCTTTACAACTTACAACTAGTGCTTTAGTTTGGTTGTAAGTTATCTGAGTTACGCCCTAGTGCAAGTGCTGTAAACTTCTCTAAAATGCTCCAGAACAACTTTTCAAGTCAAGTTAGTGTAAAAAGGCTCTAAGGTAAAAAGTATAGTGACCGATTGTCAATCAAGTTCAAAATAATAATAATAAAGTAAGACGCTAAAATCCTCCATAAGTTTATAAGAAACTTGAATAAAAGGTTGTTTTAGTGAAAAGCTAACTGGTTTAATTGACTATAAATCAGACTACAAGAGGTTATGGGGCCCAGGCAGTTTCCAAGGCAGAAAATTATTTGAAAAGTTGAAGTCCCATCCAGGTGAGCAGAAAAATAATAGTTATTTACATTACAAGTGCGTTTAAGAACATGATTACAAGAATGATGGCCATTTCCACCAACGCAAACTTAAGTTTACTTAACGTTAAGTGCCGCTTAGATTTTAATTTTTTTCCACCAGTCTCACCTAGTCTCCAGGGCCCCCGCTACCATAAGCGTAAAGGCGTGCGGCGCACGCGGGCGGCATAGCCAAGGGGCGGCATAGCCAAGGGGCGGCAAATCGCACGAGAAAAGAATAAATAAAAAATAATAATTTACAATTTATTCAATATTTAGTAATTAATTGTTTTTCCCAAAGTGTTTCAATTATTTTCCTTTTTATTCAAAGGCCAGGCACCTGATGATTCTCGAAACGCCCAGGGTCCTTATTCTTGAAACAGGGTAGCAGCGTTTCCAGGAGAACAAGTGTTCTGTCTTTCTCAATGATATGTAAATGATAAGTAACAAAGACGGAACACTCGTTCTCCTGGAAATGCTGCTCCACTGTTTCAAGAATAAGGACCCTGGACCCTGCGCTCATCTAAGGACGGGAACAGGTGCCCTGTCCTACTCAGTTCCATGTAAAATCTTAAATGAGTCAGACAGAGACTGAGAATTAATAGAGCCCTGTCCTGCGCCCTCGAGCGAGCGAGAGTCAGGCTGCAGGTCGCCTCTTAGCTCCGTACAGCTAATGTGCCAATTTTCCTGTCAAATTTTCCAGTTGGTTCTTGCAAAATTACTCTGGACCATTATTATTTATGCAGTTATTAAAAAACATGACAACCCACGCGATTGACTCGCTGTGACTCCAAAAAATCTTCCGCTTTTTCAATCGCCCACACTAAGGGCAGAGGCATCGCGTCGGGGGTAGGGGGGGTATAGGGGGTAATTACCCTTCCTCCCAGAATCGAATAATCAAGAGAAAAATCACAAAGGAAATAATTGTTCTGGAAAAGCGAATGACCTTGATATTTGCAAAAAAATAGCGCCTGCGGCGCGTTTCCTCCCCCACCCCCATGACTGCTTGTCTCGCTACGCCGCTGCCTAAGGGGCGCCAAAATATGAAATCGCACGCGGGCGACTTCATGTCTGGCGGGGGCCCTGCTAGTCTCATTAAGATAAGCTTAACTAAGCCCAGAAATTTATAGGCTTATTCCTCCCTTAACAAAGTGGCGATGATAAATAGAAGATTTCATTTTGAATGACTTTGACAGAAAGTCGACAAACAAAGTCACATAACCTATAAATAGCATTGTCAATGTTATTAATTTTTTTTCAATTTTGGGCTTAAATTTAATATTTATGGCAGTTTTGGGAGAACGTGATATGTTTTATCGAGAGGCGATGAAGCGATGTGTGTTTGGTGATTGTAAAAGTGATAGTCGAACGAGTTCCATTAAATTAATGACCCCATTTGCCTCCACTGGAGTTTAAGGTAACACAGCATCTTGTCAAATCTACGCTTTCGTAAATATTCGGTGCATTCGCTATGGCTTCTTTGGTGGCAAAACGTTTGATAAAGTTAACAGAAAGTGATATGACAGGTGCTGTGTTACCTAAAACTCCAGTAGAGGCAAATGGGGTCGTTAATTCAATGAAACTCGTTCGACTATCACTTTTACAATCACCAAACACACATCGCTTCATCGCCTCTCGATAAAACATATCACGTTCTCCCAAAACTGCCATAAATATTAAATTTAAGCCCAAAATTGAAAAAAAATTATTAACATTGACAATGCTATTTATAGGTTATGTGACTTTGTTTGTCGACTTTCTGCCAAAGTCATTCATAATGAAATCTTCTATTGAGATATTAGAATTTTCTCAATTTTCTAATTTCTGGTGTAGTTCGCGTTTTTTTTTCTCCCAAAGCCTATTTTTTTCGGCCGTGTTTTTTTTATTTTCGATTATGTTCTTATTTTTTGATGTTTACGATATTATCAGCTCTTTTTCCTTTATTGTATAGTTTGGTGTCCGGCTTTTTTGGATAAACTCTCCCTGTTTGTTTCAATTCGCCGACTCCACGCTGCTCTAGGCACCTTCGTGCTCTAATCTCTGTGAAATGAACCGAACCTGGACAACAACAACAACTATTTATTAATAATAATTATAATCTTATAAAAATTAGCGACGAATGACAGATAACTTGACACGACTAGTGTAAAAACCAAAAGTAGGTACGCAAATCTTTCACCTGAAATTCAATGTTGCCAAAGCTTTACGACACTTAAGCTTGCACTTAAAAACTATGGTGGAACGAAATTATATTTGAGTGTCCCTTTATTTTTAAGGGCTTCATAGTTAAGCAAAGCTTAGTTATAGTTTGATGGAAATGGTCATGAGTGTGACATATTAGAACGACGAGGTCGTAGACCGAGTCGTTCTAATCACACGAGTTTTAGTCATGTTTAAAGCACGTATGATGTACAACGTTTTATCTACAGAGTGAAAAATAAGAATGTTTTTTCAATCATTTCCGTTTATTAGTCGTTGTCTACCTTCATTTTACCTTTACCGGTTTAAGTTTGACATCTGTCAAATCACCACAAATTGTGTTATGAATTCGTAACCTAGGGCCCAATTACAGTATATTTGCATCTGCAAATTTGCAGTTCTGCAAATATGGCTGACTTGCATATGTGCTCTTCTATTTGCAGGAACGAGCAAATTACAGAAAAAATCTGCAATTCCGTCATATTTATGGAAAAAAAGTGTTTGGGCGCTACTGATTTAACCGTTTGAAATGTCAAAGTTGTCAAAGTGATTGCAAGGACTTGGAATCGTTGCGCAAATTTGCAGGCGATCTGCAAGTGCATTCTGCTTCTGTAATACGAAAAGTCCTACTTGCAGGTCCTGCATTTGTATCTTGGTGTTGCAGAGCTTCTGTAATTCCGGGCCTAGTCTATAACACCACTGTTCTGTTATGAGGTTTCTCTGGTTATGAGTCTCATGACTCTAGATGGTAATAATTATGGAGGCTGGAAGTTTAGAGTGCAGGTGTTGCTAGAGGAAAAAGGAGTGGCAAAATGGATCGAATATGAATTTAATGATAATGGATAAAAAGATAATAGAGAGAAAGGAAAAGATAAGAAACAAACAAGACAAGCAATGCTAATCTATAGTCGTCCAGGGTCTAGTGTTTGGATGATGCGCAACTGGATATAATTCGAGATAAAAATAATGCATGCCAGATGTGGACGACGTTTCAAAGATCGATATGCAGGACAAATGTTTTTGAAACGAAAGTCATCATCACTGAAATTAAAAGAGGGCGAGTCACTTGAGAAGCATATTTTAGAATTTGAAGATATTGTTAGGCAATTGATTGCATTAGGTTGCGAAGTAGAGGATGAGGACAAAGTATGTAATTTGTTATTAACTTTACCAAACTCTTATGAGACTGTATGTGCGATTGTTGAAAATACATGTTAAGTATTAAGATGCAAAGAATAAACTTTTGGCAGAGAGTGAAAAGCGGATGTTATTTCATAGGAATGTTAATAGCAGTGGACTGCCAACAGCCTTTGCGTCACAGAAATATACAAGAGCTTGGTGATAGCCTCGAAACAATTTATATGCGACGTTGCAATTTTTGGCATTTTCATGTTTGGACTAGAATCAGCGCCACGCCACGCCATCACAGTTGTTTATTATTATTATCCAAGCCTTTTGAGTGGACAGAGAATATAGTAACCTTTTATAATTTGATTATACTGCTTATGACTGAATAAATTGAAAATTGAATAAAATTGAAACTACAAATTTTGTATTTTGAAGCACTGCCTTTTGGTTGGAGTGGAACTGGAAACTCGTTTGTTCTCCTACAAGGCGGAAAATTTTTTCATATCAAATTCGGAAAAAAAATTGGTATTTTTCTAACAAGTGTGGGAAATGCCATTTCTCGCAAGTGTTAAGCCTAGTACTCATTACAGCAAAGTTCGCTCTTTTTCGCATTCCTTCGACAATTTGACATTTTATGCGTGGATCAAACGTTAAATTGTTGAGGCAATGTCAAAAAAGGGCGAATTTCGCGGTTATGAGTACATACTAGGCTTAAGAAACATAATTTTTCCCAAGGGTGTGCGGAAAGATTACTCTTTGTGCATGCCAGAAGTTTTTTTTTCCGCACATTCGTAGGTTATCCTGTTTTTAATATCTGCTGCTAACTGCTATGTCAGCCGCAGACGGCGCAGACCTCAACTCTTGGAGTAAAATGCATTATTCGAGTTTAAAGCACTTTAGGTCAAAAAAATGAATTCCTAACGTTAAAATCTTGTTAAAATCACCTTTTCTACATTTAAAATCGACGAAAAAATCAAATAACGAGCACAGCCTGAATCGCAAGCCTTCCATCGAGGTCTGTGGGTGACGTCATCACTATTAGCAGCTGTAATGACGTCACTCGCAGACCCTGCCTATTCAAGAATTGGTGAACGTACGCCTTATTAGGATGAGCAATCCTGTTTACGATTGTCGTATAAAAATGACGAAAATTCCAACAAAATCCTAATCTTTCAATGCACAAACAAACTAGCAAAAAACTTTTTTTCTGACGATTGAAAAATAAACAATTTTCGTCAAAAATCATTTTCTGCAACTTGAAAACATTACCTAAATATTTTAAAAACTGCTGTTTTCGTCACTCGTTTACTCGTTAAACAATAAACATTGTCCGCACCTGTTAGGAAAATCTAACCCAAACAAAATAATATACTTTGACGTCAATTTGGCAACGCAGCACTCCTTGCCTTAACCTTTTAGAATTGTTTTGGGGCTCCCACCAAGCACTTGTCAGAAATATAGTGACAAAAAATGTTATGGATGTGGCTCAACCAATCACATATAAGGCGTTTTTGTCCACAAAATAATTGGCAAAATAGTAATTAATTAAAGTGGATTAGGCAGTACCTACAATCCACCAAGAAGCAATGATCACAGTAGAGGTTTTGTACGAAGAGGTTCTCAAAATAGAGGTTGCCATAGAAGAGGAGGTTACAATGCAAGAGGAGATTACAACGTAGGAGGAGGATTTATTGCAAGAAGAAGTTTCGGGGGGTTCCTCAAGAGGCTTCAAGAGGGGGTTACGTTACAGCAACAGATCAAAAGAAGGTGGATTTCAAAATAGTGAAAGTAACTTGGCAGAAGATGAAAGTTTACTCCAAGGTTTACAGTCAGATCCAGTGGACAGGTCCATTTGTTTTCTTAGAGAAAAAGAAATAGGAGAAAAAACAAGGTATGTGAAAGGAATGCAGTTTTTTATTGATTCTGGGTGTACCGATCACATGGTCAATAAAAAGGAAATTTTTTCGAGTTTAATTATGTTGAAAGATCCAATTTCAGTTGCCGTTGCTAAAGACAATGTTTTTTTATTAGCCATGGGAGTTGGAAACATCAAAGCAGTAACTAATGTACGATCTAAGAAAATTGATTGTACAATTAAAAACGTTTTATATGTAAGTTTACCTAATTTGAGAAGAAATTTATTAAGTGTTAAGAAACTCGAGATGTCAGATATGAAAATAATATTTAAAAATTCCACAGTGAAGATAGTAGGTAAGGATGGACAAGTAGCAGGAATGGGCAAACGAGAGAATTTGTATGAAATTGAGTTTTCTTTGGTGAAAGCTGAAACCATGAATGTTGAAAGTAGCGAAAACGATTATGTAAAATGGCACATAAGATATGGGCATATAGGATTTTCAGGATTGAGAGAAATCATCAAAAAGCGGATGATCGAATGGTTAGAGGATGTTAAAGTACAAGATGTGCTCACAAAGCCATGTGTCAGTGGAAAAATGACTATATTTCCATTTAGAGAAAGGTACTAGAAATAATACCATCTCATCATCAAATCATGCTCTTAGTAGATACTTTGTTACATTCAATGACGATTATTCAAATTTTTATGTAGTTTATATGATAAAAGAAAAAAAGGGGGTACCTATTTGAAAAATTAAAAGAGTTTGCAAATATGGCTGAGACAAAATTAAATAAGAAAATAGCAACTTTGAGATGTGACAATGGCGGAGAATATGTTTCGAATAAGTTTAAAAATTATTGTGCCAGAAAAAGGTATGTTTTAGATTACACTGTAGCATATACTCCTGAACAGAATGGCAAGATAGAGAGAAAAAATAGAAGTTTAGTAGAAAGGGCTAGAGCAATAATGGTGGAATCTGGAATACCAAAAGAGTACTGGGGAGAAGCAATTTTGACAATTAATTACATTATGAATAGAGGGACATCTTCCAGACTAGACAAAACACCATCAGAGATCTGGTATGGTATAAAACCAAATGTGCGCAATTTCAGAGTTTTTGGCTGTAGGTACATGATAGAGTCATATACCAAAAGAATGTCGAGGAAAATTTGATTCAAAAGTTAAGAAATGCATAATGATGGGGTATGCTCAGACAGGTTATAGATTATGGGATATAGGAAAAGAAAAAATAATTATTGCAAGAGATGTGAAATTTAATGAGAATAAATTTGGGTTTAAGAAAAAAGAATATTTGACGGAAAGGTTCGATGAGAGAGACATAGTAAATGAACCAATAGGAATGGTAAATAGACAGTATCAAAGTGAGACAGATGATGATAATGAGATTGTAAATAGAGAAAAGAATAAAATATTAGTGAAAATACCATGAAAATACGAAGATTATGAATTATACATGGCATTTGATGCATGCAGTTTTGTTGAGAATGTACCAGTGAGTTTTACTGAAATAAAGAATACAGTCGACAAGGAAAAATTGCTAGGAGCGATAGAGAGTTGAAATTAATGATATATGGGAAAAGGTGGAGAAACCAGAAAATTGTCAGATTTTAAATACAAAATGAGTATTTTCTTATAAATCGATGGAAAAAAATGAAAATGATAAATTCAAGGCACGGTTAGTTGTTAGGGGTTTTGCACAAAAAGATTATGATGAGATATACATATTCAACTGTAGCCACAATGACAACGATTAGAGTTTTGCTAATATTAGGAAATCAGTTTGGATATGTTTTCCAACAATTAGATGTTGGATACTGATTGTGACAAAAATTTTCTGTTGATTTATGTTGATGACATAATTCTGTGTAGTTCAAATGAACATCAACTGAACGACATCAAATTGAAATTATTAAATATATTTCGAAGATTTCGGAGCATTGAAACATTTTCTAGGATTATAGATTGAATATAATAGATTAACAGGGACATTAAGAATAAACCAGACAAAATACATTAACGATCTTTTGAGACGATTCAACATGGAAAATTGTAATTGTTGTTCAACTCCAATAGAAAAGGATCTCAGAATTGAGTTATGTAATGATTCCAATAGAACAAGAAAACCTTTTAGATAATTAGTAGGATGCTTGATGTATCTTATGCTAGGAACCAGATTAGATATTTGTTTTTAATAAACTTCTTTAGTAGGTAGGTTTCAAGATAAAGCTACTGATGAAGCATTTAACCATTTGGAAAGAGTTTTGAGATATTTGAAGTCAACCATTAGAATAGGGTTAGTTTATGAGAGAAATACCAATAAAGAGTTGTGCTGTTATGTGGATGCTGATTGGTGAGGTGATACAATGGATAGAAAATCTGTTACTGGTTTTGTTTCCAAAATTTTTGATAATACTTTGTGCTGGACAACGAAAAAGCAAACATGTGTATCACTTTCCACAACAGAAGCAGAATTAGTAGCTCTATATGTTCATCTGTTTGTGATGGATTATGGTAAAGAAAATTGTTTTTAGATTTAGATTTTAAATTTAATTGCATTACTTTTTATGAGGACAATCAAGGATATTCAGCTTTGGCTAAAAATCCAGCAAATAATAGAAGAGTTAAACACATCGATTTGAAATTCAATTTTGTGTGTGAGAACATTAAAAATGGAAAAATTGAATCGAATTTTATTGAAATATCTAATATCTAAACATCAGGCTGATATCCTCACAAAGGGTTTGAATGTTAATTTGTTTGTAAAATTTAGAAATATGTTGAATTTGAAGGATTTTAGCGATCTGGTGTTAAAGTTAGTTATAGAACGTACTACAGGTCCCCGCAGGTGTGTTAAAAGTAGAGTGACAGAATTCTATGGTGACAGATTGTAAATCAAGTTCAAAAAAAAAATTAAAAGTAATACGCTAAAATCCCCCATAAGTTTATGAGAAACTTGAATAAAAGGCTGTTTTAATGAAAAGCTAACTGGTTTAATTGACTATAAGTCAGACTGCAAGAGTTAGAACATTTTAGAACTTCAATAAGCCATTTAGAACATCCAAAACACGTTCCAGCAGCATTTTGAAAGGCTTCAGAACAATATAAAGACCTCAGATTATTTCAGAGAGCCTAGCGCCTGGAAAAGACAAAAATTGACAGTTATAAAATGAGTAATAATAAGGAAAATAAATATTAGCAAGAAAATGTATCTCTCTCAATTCAAATTCTTGAATTTTTATAATTTTTTCTATTCCAGGCTCTTGATTTCTCCTTATTTCTTTATTCTAAATTCTTTACTTTCTTTTGGCTCTCGAATTTTTAAATTCCAAGTTCTTGAATTCTCATTTTCAGTGGCGCACCCAGGTTTTTTATTTGGGGGGGGTTTTCATAATGATCAAGGCTCATCGCAGGCGCTGCCGTAGGCCGGCCGCCATAAGAAGAATTTTTTTCGAGTGTCACGCCCATTAACGTTTATTTTAGGCCTTCGGAAAATAACTTTTCGTAAGTGATTTCCATCAAAAAACAATTAAAACGAATGCTCGCAGCAAAATAGCTATTGTCGCCGGCACTGTTTTCATAATCATGTGTATTTGAAAGAAAGAGAGTTTCCCACATGGTTGCAAACATTCTAAATTCCGTGTCCACCAATCAAATAATGTTCACAAACATTGCTGATCATTCGCAAATTTGCAATCGTTTTGCGCGCTTGGTGGAAATGCACCTTTACATGACCGCAAATGACAGCAAATATCCAGTAAGTTCCCCAAAATTTTGTAGAGGGCGCGACTGTACTTGGAGTGCTTTCAATTTTGGCGGTAAATGTGAATATTTTTAAACCGTTTAACTGAGTAGAAGGAAAGATGCTTGCGTCAGCTTGTCTTAAAACCACACGTCAAACTAAACTTTTGATGTTTAAATTACACTGGATTATTTACGCGCCAAAATTTGAAGAGCTCCAAGTACAGTAGCGCCCTCTACAACTCAACTGTCAGTATTACATGCCAATTAAGCGAGCTGAAAATGGAATAAACATTTTAAGGGTTTTCAACCACAAGAAATGGGGAGCTGATCCAAATATATCATTAATGTTTTACAAGGCGTATGTTAAGGTCTATCTTGGACTACGCATGCCACATGTATGGTTCAGCCGCTAATACTCACCTTAATAAAATTGAAGTAGCCAAAAACAAATGTCTAAGACATTGTGTAGGATATCTTAGAAGCACCCCCATTGCAGTAATGGAAGCAGAAACTGGAAAACCACCTCTAACACTACGACGAAAGCATTTAGCCAATAAACTTCTATTAAAAATCATTTCAAAAAATAGCGATCTAGTAGGAAAAATTCATCATCTTACAGTATTAAATTTTACGCATTCCTTTTGGAAACATAAAAAATCTCCTCTACTTGTAAATAGCTATTCTTGGATAGCCCATAATAAAGAAAATATCTATTCTTCGAAAATAGCACCATACTTCCAGCTGTCAAATAATTTTCTTTATGATATACCCAAAATAACAATAAAGCATTATAACAGTGAAGAACCATTAATTATAAAATATCTTTGTGTAAAAGATCAAAATACTATTTATAAGAACTCAGAGCATATATATACCGATGGATCGGTTATCAATGGTAGAACAGGGTGTGCTTTCATCCACAAAAATAAGAATACTGTCACGATATCTTCCGCCAGGCTGTCAAGAATCGATGGTGAAAATACTAGAATCTAGCGAATTATTCTACTTTTATCTGGAAAATTAGATTATCGTGTGTATTCTAGATTTTACAGGAAGAGATTTAGGGATATATAAGAAGGCCAGCATTGGTTTGTAAGTTTAGTTTCAGTTCGACTGTGATACGATTTAAATAGTGATTGTAAAGAGTTTAATTGTTGAGTTTGTTAATAAAGTAATTAGTGTCAGAGTGTTTTGTTAAGTGGAATAAATTATTGCTGTGTTAATTGGACTTTGATTTTTGGAATAAACGAAACGAACAACGAACCCAAGATTTCTGTCCGGCAACCTAAAGTCGCGACACTGGTGCCAGAATTGGGATTTAAAGGACTGCAGAGTGAAATCCAATTACGGAAGTGCGGGGACACTAGTGTAGTATAAAAACTGAACACTAAGTGAACACTGGGACAGTTAGTGCAATGCAAACAGTGACAATCACAAAAAGACACTTAACCGATCGTGTGAATTACCCCGGAAGTGACTCTATACCCGATTTAGACTGTGATAGTGAATCTTCGAGTGAGTTCTAGAAAATTCTATTTGGAAACTAAGGGAGATATCGAATTTGTGAGTTCGCCGACGTATTCAGAACATCAATCGTCATTCAGAAGAGGTTTTTCGAGGAGTTTCGGGAAAATTCTAGAACATCCTATTTGGAAACCAAGGGAGATATCGAAATTGTGACTTTACCGACGTGTTTGCTGTATCAATCGACATCTAGAAAAGAAATTTCAAGGAAATTCCAGAACATTCTATTCGCGAATAAAGCAAGTTATCCAATTTGTGACTTCACCGGCGTGTTGGAACTTCGAGCACAGACCAGAAAAGATATTTGAAGAAAGTTCGAGGGAAATTCTAGAACATTCTGTATATGCCTATCACAAGACAACAAGCCAAAATGGACGAACAAAAAGTTGAAGAACTCCTGCGCAAAATGTTGGAACATCAAGAGACCAAACGACAACAAGAAAAACAAGACGAAGAAGCTAGACGACAACAGGAAGAGGCTAGAAGACAACAAGAAAAACAAGACGAAGAAGCCAGACGACTACAAGAAAAACAAGACGAAGAAGGCAGACGACTACAAGAAAAACAAGACGAAGAAGCCAGACGACAACAAGAAAAACAAGACGAAGAAGCTAGAAGACAACAAGAAAAACAGGACGAAGAAGCCAGACGACTACAAGAAAAACAAGACGAAGAACTCAGGCGACAAAAAGAAAAACAAGAAGAAGAAGCTAGACGACAACAAGAAGAAGCTAGACGACAACAAGAAGAAGCTAGGCGACAACAAGAACGGCAAGAAGACCTTGCAAAACTGCAGAAGATATTCCAAACCATACAAGGAACTGTCGCTAACTTAGACCAGAAGATTGAAAAAGTTAAAGACGATGTGCAAGAAGTTAAACACGACGTCCAGGAAGTAAAAACTGAAGTCAAAATCGACGTTCAAGAAGTTAAAGACGATGTAATGGGAGTAAAAGCTGAGGTCAAAGCAGATGTTCAGCAATTAGGACAAGAAGTTGAGGACCAAGTTCAAGCACTCGAGGATAAGATGCGTAGATTAGAAATACAGTCCATCAATCCAGCTAGTGTTGGAGCATTCTCCAGTATGAAGATAAAACCACCAACTTTCGACGGTTCTACGTCCTGGACCATGTATATTCGACAATTTGAAGCTGCTGCAAATACCAACGGATGGAACGACCAAGAAAAAGCTACAGCACTAATAGTGGCGCTACGAGGACCTGCCTTAGACCTTCTTCAGTCCATTCCTTCAGTCTACCAACAGAATTACCAGCATCTTAGTCAAACTTTAGAACTGCGCTTCGGAGACCATTACAGACAAGAAGTATTCAGAACTCAAGTTAAATCAAGAGTTCAAAAACCCGGCGAGAGTCTACAAGAATTCGAATCGGAAGTTAAAAGGCTAGTGAGTTTGGCGTTTCCTGCAGCTGGGGAAGACATGCAGGAATGAATGGCAGTATCTGCGTTTATTGATGGTCTCAGAGATTCGAAGATCCAGGAAAACCTAAGAATGTCCAAGTTCAGACAAATTAGCGAAGCCCTTGTCCGAGCATTAGAACTGGAAGCAATATTTGGTGCCTCACGACCCAGAATACGAGCAGTGTCCATCGAGGACCCAAAGGAAAAGCAATCATCAAAAGAGGATGGCAGTTTCGAGAAGCTTATGAGTAATTTCATGGAGGAAATAAAGAAAATATTACGAGAAGACAGAAAAACGGGAATCGACTCCAGGCAAACACCAACACAAAGAAACCGATTAGAATGTTATCGCTGCCATAAGATTGGACACATTCAACAAGATTGTAGAGTAAAAATGCCCTCTCCATCAAGGGATCGTTTCCAACGCTTTTCGAGATCAAGAGACGCCAGCCCTAATAACAGACAGGGAAACGAGAACTGACCAGTATGGAGGGGCGAATGCTGGTTAGTAATGACGAAGCCCCCAGGGTTGTTTACATAAAATCATTGGGCAGTCATTAGAGAGGATTAACATTCGAAGGACAAATCAATGGAGAATTGAAAACTATCACTTTTGATACGGGTGCTGAAGTTTCCATAATTAAAAGAACATTAGTCAAGTCTCGGGCAATGCAACCGCTCACTAGAAACCTGTCACTACGAACAGTCACCGGCGAATTTGCACCAGTTCTAGGAGAAGCTATGGTTGAGCTTACTTTTGGATCTACAACCTTCAGGCACAGAACATTAGTCGCCGATATAGAAGATGATTTTATTTTGGGAATGGATTTGATCGGCCAACATGGTTTCTCCTTTGATCCTTCCATGAACATCCTCAAATTTGGTAATGAAGAAATTGTCCTAACAACACAAGAAGAATCCGATGCCGTTAAGATCCTGGCCACAACCCCAGTGAGATTCCTGGAAGTACTGCGAAGATCATTTGCGGAAGATTAGAAACAAACCCTGGGTGCTGCGTTGGGCTAACACGTAATTTCATTGGAGATAAACCAGAAAGCTTTCTTGTTGGAAAGAATCTAGTAAGAACAAATGGAGACATTATGATAAGAATTGCCAATGTTTCTTCCGAAACAGTAAGAATAAAAGAAGGAGGCATTATTGGAACTCTCGAACCAGTTAAGCAAATATCGAACTGTGAACTTCCAGATAAGCGACATTCTGTGAAATCCAAATTGGATACAGACACCTTGATGCAGACTTTGGCGAAATCATGAAAACATCTCGATCCAGATAGACTTCAAGAAGCCACAGATTTCATTTTGAAACAAGCAGACGTATTTGTGATGGACAATCAAACCGGACGAACCAGCTTAATTCAACACAAAATTGATACTGGATTGGCACGCCCAATTAGACAACCACCACGACGTATGCCAGTAGCTAAGCAACAGGAAGTGGAAAACCAAATTGATAAAATGCTTCAAGAGGGAGTCATTGAAGAGTCAAATAGTCCATAGTCCGCGCCAGTAGTACTGGTTACGAAGAAAGATGGGAGTCTTAGATTTTGTGTGGACTACCGAAAGCTTAATGACGTCACCAAGAAGGACAGCTTCCCTCTCCCAAGAATAGACGATACACTAACAACTCTATCGGACTCTAAATGGTTTTCCACCTTGGACCTCAAAAGTGGATACTGGCAAGTGGCAATACATGACGATGACAAAGAGAAAACTGCCTTCAGTACCGGAAGCGAACTATACCAGTTTAATGTAATGCCTTTCGGATTGTGTAATGCTCCAGCTACGTTTGAGCGACTGATGCATCTTGTTTTGCGAGGCCTTACATGGAGAACTTGCCTGGTATATTTGGATGATGTCATGATTATGGGAAATTCGTTCCAAGAACATCTCAATAACCTAAAAGAAGTTTTTGACCGCTTCCGGAATGCCAACTTGAAACTCAATCCAAATAAGTGTTTCCTATTTCAAAAGAAAGTGGAATTCTTAGGTCACGTGGTATCTGAAGAGGGCATACAAGTTATGGAAGGAAAAATAGATGCTGTCAGGGACTGGCCAAAACCACGCGACAAACATGAACTAAGGAGTTTTCTAGGATTATGTTCTTATTATCGAAGATTTGTGGAAGGATTCGCCAATATAGCTGCTCCACTTCATCGATTGACAGAAGAAAAATCAACATTCAATTGGACCCAAGAATGCGATTCCGCATTTAGAAAATTGAAAGGAGCATTATGTACGAGCCCAGTGTTGTCCTATCCTGATCACAAAGGCATGTTGATTTTGGACACAGATGCAAGTAACACCAGTGTTGGAGCTGTCCTTCCACAAATCCAAAATTCACAAGAACATGTGGAGTACTACAGCAGAACATTATCAAAGCCGGAACGAAATTATTGTGTCACCAGAAGAGAGTTGCTTGCCATAGTAAAAGCAGTCGACCATTTTCATAAGTATCTCTATGGACGCAAGTTTCTAATTCGAACAGATCACGCAGCTCTAAAATGGCTTTTAGAAATGAAAACTCCTGAAGGACAGCTTGCTAGATGGATTGAGAAATTGCAGCAATACGATTTCCAAATTAAACATCGACCTGGAAACCTGCATAAAAATGCTGACGCTCTGTCCAGACGGCCATGTAAAGAAGATTGCAAGCATTGTCAAAGAATCGATATACATGAGAAAAACACTAGTCCAGTTGTAAGAAGAACGGGCCTGATCGTCGATGACAAATGGACTACCAAACAAATGAGAGAAGATCAGGAGGCAGACCAGGACATCGGGCAAATTCTACATCTTAAAGAAAATGATGAATGTGGGCCAGAATGGGGGGAAGTGTCAAACAAAAGCTTGATTTACAAGGCGTTGTGGGCCCAGTGGAACTCTCTGGCCGTAGAAAATGGTTTGCTCAAAAGAGTTTGGGAAAGTGCCGATGGGAAATCCACTAAGAGCCAACTGGTTATCTCAAAAGACCGAGTGGAAGATGTATTAAAAGAGATACACGACGGAACTTCAGGGGCACATTTCGGAGTTAACAAGACTTTGGACAAAATTCGGGAACGTTTTTACTGGGTTCACAACCATGAAGACCAGTAAAGGCCCTAAACTAAGATCTCGGGGGCCCATGAAACAGTACAACGTCGGTCTCCCATTTGAAAGAATAGCGATAGATGTTGCTGGACCGGTCCCAGAGTCAGAGCGTGGTAACAAATACATCTTAGTTATCATGGATTACTTCAGTAAATGGCCAGAAGTTTTCGCTATTCCCAATCAAGAAGCCATCACTATTGCCCAGGTGCTAGTGGACGAAGTTTTTAGTCGTCATGGTGTGCCACTAGAGTTACATTCAGACCAGGGACGAAACTTCGAATCTGCCATCTTTAAGAAAGTTTGTGAGATTGGGCATTCGTAAGACAAGGACAACACCTTTACACCCTCAGTCTGATGGCATGGTGGAACGATTCAATAAGACCATAGAGGAACACCTGACAAAAGTGGTCGCCAAGAACCAACGAGATTGGGACAAGCATTTGCCTCTATTTTTAATGGCTTACAGAGCGGATGTTCATGATTCAACAGGTGAAAGTCCGGCTAGAATTGTTTTTGGAAGGGAACTCAGGTTACCTTGCGATCTGATGTTTGGAGTACCCGAAGAAGAACGAAGAGAAATCCGAGATTATGCCGACGAAGTAAGGGCACGACTTCTGGGTATCCATGATTTTGCTCGGGAGCATATTCAACTAGCCAGTGACCGAATGAAGACCAGGGCCGGTATTCTCGTTCTCGAAAACGCTCACCGCTTTTCAGTCGCTCGGCACTTTCAATGTAAATTTGCATTTAAAGTGCCGAGCGACTAGAAAGCGGTGAGCGTTTTTGAGAACCAGAATACCGACCCAGATACGACTTGAAAGCCAATTCGGTCGGATTTCAAGAAGGTGATTTAGTGTGGTTGTAAAACCCAGTAAGGAAGAAAGGAGTATCACCGAAATTGTCTTCAGCATGGGAAGGACCCTATAGAGTAATCAAGAGGATCAATGATTTGGTTTATCGAGTCCAGCGCAACACCAGGAGTAAGATGAAAGTTGTACATCTGGACAGGTTGGCGAAATATCATGGGCGTGAAGTTGATCGGGACGATCAACCTTAAGAGGAGGGCAGTGTCACGATATCTTCCGCCAGGCTGTCAAGAATCGATGGTGAAAATACTAGAATCTAGCGAATTATTCTACTTTTATCTGGAAAATTAGATTATCGTGTGTATTCTAGATTTTACAGGAAGAGATTTAGGGATATATAAGAAGGCCAGCATTGGTTTGTAAGTTTAGTTTCAGTTCGACTGTGATACGATTTAAATAGTGATTGTAAAGAGTTTAATTGTTGAGTTTGTTAATAAAGTAATTAGTGTCAGAGTGTTTTGTTAAGTGGAATAAATTATTGCTGTGTTAATTGGACTTTGATTTTTGGAATAAACGAAACGAACAACGAACCCAAGATTTCTGTCCGGCAACCTAAAGTCGCGACAATACATATAAACAGTTTAGGCTGTTGAACGGTTCATCAATTTTCTCAGCAGAATTATGGGCTATATGGGAAGCGCTGATACATTGTATCGAATATGAAGGTAATACACAATTTGCCATATTTACTGATAGCAAAAGCGCCTTTCAGGCAATTGACAATTATTGTAGCTTCAAAACGCCGGCCAATTATATTGTTAAAAAAATAATTAATACCTGTACAACACTCAAACGATTTGGTAAATGTGTTCATCGTGTTTGGATCAAGGCTCATATTGGCATAAAGGATAATGAAATTGTAGACAAACTAGCTAAGGATGCAACAAATCTCCCAAGTTTTGCTGAAAATTATAAAATACCACATTCAGATTATTTTAATTTGTCGAAGTCTAAGCTATACCAATGCTGGCAGGAGAACTTTAACCTTATTGATAAGGGACTTGCATTTAAAAATATGTTTCCAGAAATTAATAAAAAGGCTTGGTTTGTCGGAATAGCGAACCGAAGTTTTATAAGAACTGTCTCGCATTCGTTGTGGTCATGCATTAATTCCTACTTATAAAAAAAAAATCGGATTACAGGAGAGTGAACTCTGCGAATGTGAAGATATAGGGGATTTGGAACACAGTATCTTGGGATGTTTGTTTCATGTTCATAACATGTATTTATTATACAATATTTTAAAGGACCTGGTTGTATTTCCATTCAACTTAAAATCTCTTCTAATATCGAATAATTTTAGTATATACAGCGCCCTGTATAAATTTATATTAGTTGCTAAGATTGAAATTTAAAAAAGAAAAAAAAATAATAATAATAATAAAAAAAAAATAAAAAAAAATACTTAAAAAAAAAATATACAGGGTGTATATTTTAAGTGATACCACTATTGCTATATCCGAAACGGTAAGAGCTACAGGGTCGGTTAAATTAGAAAAAAGTTGCCTTGTTTGATGCCCATTTAGGACTCGTTTACAGTGTTGGCAAATTTCGTTTAGTTTATGAAATACAGGGTGATTTCTAAGAAACGTCCAAAAATATTTCATCATTTATTTCGAAAACTATTGATTTTTGAGACACAATTTAAATTTGAAAGTTTTATATTTTTTTCCGCTCTACAACATGGCATATTCAAATTTTAATTCCGACGTTTCGGGATCGAGACACCATCATCAACTTCATTTTTTTAAATACGGACCTGAATTTTTTATGTCATTTTTAGGAAGCGCCATTAATTCTCTTTCCAAAAATGACATAAAAAATTCAGGTCCGTATTTAAAAAAATAAAGTTGATGATGGTATCTCGATCACGAAACGTCGGATTTGAAATTTGAAGATGCCATGTTGTAGAGCGAAAAAAATTATAAACTTTTCAAATTTAAATTGTGTCCCGAATATCAATAGTTTTCAAAATAATGGACGAAATAATTTTAGGCCTTTTTTATAAATCGCCCTGTATTTCATAAACTAAAAGGACTTTGGCAACACTGTAAAAAAGTCTTGAATGAGCATCAAAAAAGGCAACTTTTTTCTAATTTAACCGACCTTGTAGCTCTTACCGTTTCGGATATAGCCATAGTGGTATCACTTAAAATATAAACCCTGTATACATTAAAAAAAAAACAAACAAAAAACTAAAAAAAAAAAAAAAAAAAAACTTGAACAATGAAAGACTATAAGGAAAATTTATTGGAAAAAAAGCAGGAAAAAGAAAAGACAAAAAAAAAGAGTAAAAAAAATAAAAACGACGAAAAGTAATCTGTAACAAGTAGATAGTAGATTCTGCTTATTTTAGTATGTATTATAAGTTCATAAAAAATAAAAGTGAATTTGTGGTCGAATGTGGTCAATTTAACAATGAGAGATACTGGCCAGTTGGTTTCAACCAGAGCCATAAAAAAAAAAAAAAAACATGCCAATGCGATATACGGTGCAGGGCCAGGTTGCCAGATTTCCATGTTCTTTTTTCCGTAATTTCGCGTAACGTAAATAGGATATTTAATGTAAAATGGAAAGTTTGTAGGTACCTACCAACCTATTAACCAAGATCGCAAAAAAATATATTTTTACCGGAAAATTATTTGTACCAGTGCTAAATTTCGGGAGGGGTTTTAACCCCCAAAACCCTTGGGTGCGCCACTGCTCATTTTTCCCGTAATTTAGAATTTCAAGCTTTTGATTTGTTTTTTAATTATTACTCCAGGCTCTTCTAATATTCTTCATCCAAAATGAATTTTATGTATATTTTCGCTCAAAAGAAATCGTTTGGATTAGAAAAAAATTTAAAGTTATAAATGAGTAATACTATCGAAATATTAGGTAGTCCTGAAGACGTCTTTAGGCAGACTGAAAGACGTCTTCAAGATGTCTTTAAAACGCCTTCAGCCTTCAAGACGTAAACAGACGTCTAAAAGACTGCAAAAAAAAAGAGAAATAGATAACTATTCAAACACATCAATTTTTGTCCAGATCAAAGCGTCCTAAATTTGTGCAATTCCACCTATTTCCGCTCTCTGGCCAAGATTGTCTCTATACCTACTCTATATATCCTTTACTCGAGCTGAATAATTATCCCACATCCACTAGCCAGACGCGGCTCTGGCGTGCGTCCTGACCTGCGCCGAAACCGGCTCTATCCAGAAATAGGCCAGGGTTCCGCAAAAGCCGTGACACAGCCAGAGAAAAACGCGTCTCGGCATATCCTGCTGGCACAGTGAGGTCTTTTCTCGTGATAGTTATTATCCAGTCTTCTGTAGACTGATGGAGGTATAACATAACCGATTATCGCACACTCGGAAATTGTCAGAAATCAATCGTGAAGGGAAATAATGTCGCTCGGTAGTTTTCTGGATAGACCCGCTATAAGGCGGGCGATGATGGTAAATTACTTTTGGAATCGGGATTAGTGGCCTAATAATAGATTGGATTGGTGGGTTTGGCTGATGTAGTTTTTGGTAAGTTATTTTTCGGCGTTAGTTAATTGGATGCAATTTATGTCTGTTGTGATTTGATTGGTCTAGATTCTGATAAAAATGTATTGCTGCAATAGAATAGGCTTATTGGATAGGTATTCATTATTAGTAAATAGTGGGTGGTATCACGCCTTTGTATCCAAACATTCCAAATTAACTTCCCGGAAAAAATAACAAAGCTGTATATTCACTATTTTAGGCCTCATCATACTCTCAAATTACCTGTTGGGGGGTGAAACTTTTACCCTAGTAAGCCCTCAAAGCAACAAATCAGCTTGTCTAGCATTCTTTTACCAAAGTAGCTTGCTTTTCTTAATGAGTTGTTTCTGCACTTATCTTTATCACCCTTGCAGATTTTCTGGAGACCGAGGATGGGAAAAAAAGGTTAATTAGAAAATTTTGAACACTAGCGAATTTAGAGTTACATAATGAGGAATATATTCTCTTTAATTCATTGCAGTCGATAGCTCAAATCGTACTTTTTAGGTCAAAGTTGTGTAATTTTTATGCTAATTTTTAATTGTCCCCTAGCGTGAGCAGATTTTTCTAATCATAACGACCAGCCCCCCCCCCCCATGCATTTGCTTTATATTTCTTATCAATAAGAAATATGAATAAGCAGGCTAGTTTTTACGATAAAAAACGCGAATATCTGATGATGGATTGTTTACGCAAAAAAAAGTGAAGCTCTAAAAACAATTTCCCTTGGAAAATATAACCACTTTACTTGAGCCTTTCTTAGCGTCCTCCAAAAATCAGTTAAGGCCACTTGGAGAACTCTAGAGAGAACAAAAAGCGGCTGGTGCTGCAGTCAGCATTTTCAAATATTAATAGGCAATTTTTCGTTTGAGGCTTAATTAGAGCGGAAAATCGACCTGGATAAAATGTAGTGTAGCACAGAGATAATATCTTGCCAAAAAGGCATACATAATTTAAAATTCTTAGGCTGCTAACAAGAACTCTTTCAATCCAATCAATTCTGAGGTAGTGCTTGCCTTCAACGGGGCATAAATAAGATTTAATGCATTGTGTGGTTAACCAGAACAATGTTCGATTTGAAATTTGTACGGTTGCTTGTTCTCAATCGAAGGCTACGAGTCATCAGAGGGAAAACGAGATTTTAGTTGTATTTTACATTCAGGTTCAAAATAAACTCTTCTTCCTCAGCGACAACATTCGGTACTTGAAGTTTCCTTGATTGATTCTGGTAAGTTCATTTCATATTTCTTCCAGAAATTCCTCAATTGACTCTTGTAAACTTTCGACAGCTTTCTATTGTCTTGTTCTCAGTTCCACCTGGTGTTGATCCCCATATCATCGCTCTAATGCATATTGACATGGGCACTATAGTTTGATTTGGAAACTGGCAGAAGAGTTTCTAATCGGTCTAAGGGTCACGCAATCTTATAATCAAGTTTATAGCCATGTCACCAGTGCGCCAACTAATCTTAAACTGATGCCTGTGAATCGCAAATGATGTCTGATGGCGGTGGGTTAATCTGAATCAGCTGTTCTCAAACAACTAATTTATTATGGTGTAAATCAGAAATCAGTGACTACCAACAGATCCTAAATTATAAAAATAGAACAACAAAATGTAATTTTCTTAATTATATATGACATATTTCCCTTTTAAAAATAAAGTTCCCTAATAACTGACATAATCATTAAATTTTGCTGATTTTTTGATGGTTACTCCTACTCTACTGCTTTCACATGGAGATGTCATGTTAGTTAGCTTATCCGCTGGAATATTTTGCTTTGTTTCAGAACTCTGTTTCTGATCGACACTGATTTCTGAAGTGTCTAAATCAGGAAAATGTCTCTCAATATGAAAATCGTTTTGAGAATGTTTTAAATGAACTGTATTTCTACGTACTATTTGGCCATTTTCCTGTTCTACCAGATATGACCTAGGTGCATTCTCAACCTTTCTTATGATTCTGGCAGGGCTTCATGTTTTCCCCTCTTGAAGTATAACATTCTCATCATTTTGGAAGTCGTTTCTTAGCGTTGTTGACCTATCGTAGTAATCTTTGTATAATTTTCTTTTATTTTTCAGCTTCACTTTTTCACTCTCAAAATCAACTTGTTCTGGAATCAAAAGTTTTGTCGAAATTGGTAACTTTGTCTCCAATCTTCTGCACTGCACTAGCTCAGCTGGAGATTTGTCAATGCCTAATACAGGTGTATTTCTGTATTCCAGTAGTGCTACTTGCAAATCCTTCCGCTGGAATTTCAAATCTAGAAAATATGATCTTCAAACAATATATTGCAGTATTCGCAGTTTTGTCCTTCACTGGGATCATTTCCAACCATTTAGAGTAATAATCTATTAATGCAAGGTAAGATTTCCCACCAAAGTCCATAAAATCACTGGCTACATTTTCAAAAGGCAAATTTGGGAAATCACGCAAAATCATTGGTTCTTTTTTGTTACTGTTAGAAAACTTTTCACAAATTGTATATCTTCTAACAAAATCTTCGATATCGGAATTCATTTGCGGCCAATATAAACTTTGTTTAGCTCGAAGTTGAGTTTTTGTTATGCCCAAGTGATTTTCATGCAGTGATGTCAACATGCCATTATGTAAAGTCTTGGGAACAATTACTCTGTCTCATGTCTAAGTGTGTAATATCTTTTCAAAGATTCTGAAATCTTGCTATCATCACTAGGCCAACCAATTAAATAATAGCTCACTCTCAGTCACTCTTCGCAACTCAGAATCTTTCAAGGTCTCTTCAATAAATTCCTGTCTCTCATCTGTCATAATTGTATGAACAATTTCCGAGAAAAATAAATCATCTTTAGGTTTGAAAGTTTCTAGACAAGAGAGTTTCTAAACAAGAGATCAGCAATGTGCATTTCCTTACTTGGTTTAAATCTGACTTCTAGGTCATACTTCAAAAGCTTTACTTTAATTTAATTCTTTACAGCCTTGGCGAGTGCACTTCTGCAATGCCTTTTTTCATTGAAGCTTCCAATGGACGATGATCTGAGTCAACTTCAATGTGACGACCATAAACGTAGTGATAAAATTTTTGGCAAGCCCATATAGCAGCAAGATATTCCTTTTCAATTTGACTAAATTGGCTTCAGAATCTGTCAACGATCTCGAGGCAAAAGCAACAAAATTGTTGAACTTTTTGTACCCTCTACTACTATAAATTTAAGATTTTTAACATTATTTTTGTAACTGCAATCCACATTAATGATATCCAATGGAACAATCTTGAAACCTCCATGAGCTTCCAATACTACTTTTGTTTTTGGTAATTTTACATTTTTCAACTTATCTGCTAAAATCTTGGGTATAAAATATTAACATGAGATCCAGTATTTCCTTTAAAGTTAATATTTTCACCTCCTACCTTGATATTTTGCATCCACTCTTTACCATTTTTTATCTCATTCACACTTATTGACGGTACCACATAATCCACAGTCTCACCATCATCAGCTTCTTGAGACTCTCTTACTTGCCTCTGATTCCTGCTACCTGATGCAGTTGACAAATTACGACACATAACATCAAAGTGACCACAGCAAATTCAACGTCTACAACGCTTACCATAAGCAGGGCATTGTCTATAAACATGTCTCGTACCACAACTTTTACAATCAAACTTTTCTCGCTTTTGATTATCACGAGGATTATCATTTCTGCTCTGATTAGGTACATTACTATTTTCAAATTTTCTCGGGTACCGACCTTTGGATTTAATGACTTCAACTTTGCTTGTTAACTTATCCTTAACATTCTTCATTTGCTTTTTTGACAGCTCATTAGCTCGGCATATTTTCAAAACATCTTCCAATGTCAGATTTTTCGTTATGAAGAGTTTTTCTCTTAATTCCTTACTATTTATTCCCAATACTATTCTATCCTTAGTGCTTTATCTATTTCTCCACCAAATTCACAAGTTTGTGATAGTTTCTTGATGTCCGTGTAAAAATGATCGAAAGACTCAACTTCCTCTTGATTTCTTGTATAAAAAACGAACCTTTCGAATATTGCATTTTTCTCCGGGATGTAAAATAACTCAAGCTCATTTAAAACGGTTTGGTGATTACCCTTTTGATCATCCGTCAGCTTCAAGGTATTTATGACTTCAACCCCTTCATCTCCTATCACATTCATCAATATAGCTGCCTTGGTTTTTTCTTGTTTTGAGTCTTTCTCCGATGCCAGTAAATAAAATTCCAAATTTTGTTTGAATTTTCGAAAATTCTCAGCAACATTGCCATCGAAGCTCATTGGATTTGGTAGTCGAGCATCCATTTTTGCTACTTTTGAGCGACGTTCTTTCGATTTTAGGCACTTTTGGGCTTCACCCGAAATACTAACCCACTTTTTCAAGGGTGGATGACCTCTAACTTGTTTTCTGGATTTTTCGCACAAGAGCTTCTTAATTTTCATTTCCACTCCACTGCGCCATGTTATATTATTGAATTGAAACACGTAGGAAGAATTTATACTTTTTAATAAGTTTAAATAAAGGAAATCACAATTCTAGAGATCATGCATGAAATCTGTTTTTCAGCCAAGACTTATAACCTCACTAATGTCCATCTCTGTCAATCCAGGTATCCTCCTCCAAGCCTCTGTGTCGTGTCATTTCTTCGTCCACTCCACTTCTCCAGCTTCTTCTTGGTCTGCCGCCTCTTCTTCTTCCCCCTGATGGCTTCCACTCAATAATTTGCCTTTGGTATTCTTGTATCTGCCATTCTTTATACATGTCCGAACCAAATCAGCTGTTTGTCCTTTATATCATCTACTACATATTGTGTGTTTTACGTCCATAATCTCCCTAATTCTCAGATTTGTTATCCTTTCCATTTTTGACCTGTCTGCCGATCTCCTCCAAAAGTCCAAATTAGTTGCTTCCAACATTTTTGCGGTTCTGTTCTCTAGTGGCCAGGCTTCTGAACTATATGTGACTATGCTTTTGCCTATGGTGTTGTATATTCTGGTTTTGTTAGTTTTGTTGATATTTTGGTCCCATAGTGCACCATTTAGTAGGGATATTGCCTTGCGTCCTTGTATATTCCGATCTTTAATTGCTTCTTCTAGGGTTCCCTCTTGTGAGATTTTCATGCCCAAATATTTGTATTCAGTACATTGTTTTATTTCTTGTCCGTTATTCAATTTCAGAGTTCCTTGTTCATCTCTAATAGTCATATATTCTGTTTTAGTTAGATTTACTTCCAAACCCCATTCCTCGTATTCCTCTATCAAATTTCGTGTCATGTACATCGTGTCATCATAGTCCTGTGCAATTAATACTTGATCATCTGCAAAGCTTAAAATATATAAATTGTATTCATTGAGCGGTATTCCCATGTGTCTGCATTTTTTTTTCCACCCCTTAAGCGCTTGTTCTAAGTATATTTTCAAAAGTGTTGGTGATATGCAGCATCCCTGTTTAAGTCCTTTAGTTGCTATAAAGCCTTTAATGATTATGCTTCCCTGCTTAATCTTGGTCTTTGCATCACTATAGAGCGTTTTTACTGCCTTTATTTGTTCTAAAATGATATTGGTCTTTTCCAGTGCTTCCCAAAGCTTTTTCAGCGGAACATTGTCATATGCTAAGAATCTACAAAGAGTAAATGGAGTTCTTGGTTATACGCTAGTTTCTTTTCCATTATCTGAGTCAAAGTAAATAAATGGTCTACAGTTGATCTTCCTGCTCTAAAACCAGCCTGTTCTTCTGCCTCACTATCTTTGTACTCGTTCTCTATTCTGGCTTTTATGAGTTTCCATACAATCTGCTCAGCGTATTTGTTACTGCAATTCCTCGGTGGTTCTCACATTTGTTTCTGTCTCCTTTTTTATATATCGTTGTTAAATAGCTTATTTTCCACTCTTCCGGCTCGCTGTCACTCCGCTGTCAATGCCGTTTTACTTGCGTTAAAAAAATTAAATGGAAAATCTGAGAGGATCGATAGTTTGGAATTTCGACTTATCAGTGGACTTTTCAAAATAAATATAAAAAAATTATCCTCAATTCGACAGATTGCTTTAGAAACATCCCCATTTTGCTTCACAAGGGTATTATGCCGAAACGATCTATCGGACCGGGCCCAAATTTGGGCTCAATAAAGCCTGCCTCATCTACTATGTATGTGTAAAAAATTAATTTTCTAGCATGAAAATTAAAAAAGTTAGGAATTTTTTACGAGAATCTCTTTTCTGGGGGGGGAAAAAATTATTTCTCGAAGACTAAAAGACTTACTTGTTCAATGCTCTAAAACTATTGCCACAGTAGCAAAATCATCTGATCCTTAGTTTTTTGAAATACAGTGAAATAAACAAAAAAAAGCCCTGTTTTGCACTAAATATTGTTTATAAAATCCCCTAAAAGTTATTAGATGTTGCATTTTTGGTTTTTAGCATCTATAAATGATCCTTAACAATATTGCATCGATAGTTTGCTGTTAAATTTTATGTTAAAATATGGCTGTTATTTCGCTAAATGCCTTGGCCTAATAGTGTAGTCAATAATCGTTTTTTGTTGTCTAGTTTAATTTTTCCATGTGTACCTACAATTTCTTTGTGCTGAAAGTAACCGTTTAGGATTTTTAGGTTATTTTGTTGGCACATTGCTATGAGCCTTTCTCCATTGTTATTCGTTACATTCTCTCCGAAATTTCCGACCACTTTGTCGTTGATTTTTCTTTCTGTTCGTCCGTTAAAGTCTCCCAGCAATATTATTTCCCTTGAAGTTCCTACTTTGATGATTTGGTCACTGAGTTGTTGATAAAATGAATCCTTTATATTACCAGGTTCGTCGTCGTTCACTCCATATATTCCCAAGATTGTTATTTTCCTTCCGAACATACATACATTTAGTTTTATTATTGTTTCGTTTACTCCTTCCCATGATGTTATATGTTTTCTCAATTTTCTGTGTATGAAGATCGAGACTCCTTTCTTCGCTCTGAGTTCTTTTTGAACCCCGCTAAAGAAATGATCGTATTCTCCCAGATTTTCTAAGCCCTGTCCTTTCTTTCTGGTCTCTGTGGCGACAAGCAGATCCATTTTTTGATATTTTATCTCTGATATCACTTCATTAATTTTTTTAGAGATTCCTTGGACGTTCCATGTACCGATAGTCATTGTCCGTTTCCGTTGCCTAGTTCGTCTCCGTTTTTCGGTCCTGTTCCGAGGCTGTTGATTGCGTCTTTTAACAATCTACATTTTTTTCCTACTAACGGGGAGTCCGAGCCCGATGCCTCAACCCCCTACCAGGAGGACCAGGTAATTTGTGATCAGCTACAAGTAAGGGTCTCAAAGGTGACTAAATAAAATCTAAACAATAAATAGTATTTTACATTATTAGCCAGGTCATAGTATATTACAATCCGAGACGGGAAATGCTTCATTGCTGGTCGAGAGCAGTGGCGGCTGGTGAGAGGAAAAGTTGGCGGTGCACACACTCAGGGGGGAAGCCCCAGAGGCGCGCAATTTTTTTTGAACTGACCCAAACTAACCCAAATTTTCATCTAAAAGACATACATCTAAAAGTTAAAAAACACGCCTCGAAATTTTTTTTCCCGTGGATGGGATTAGAACCCACGATCGGTAAATCTGGGAGTTGACGCTAGCGAAGACCCGCGCCTTAGACCGCTCGGCCAACGAACGAACTTAAGGTAGAGGGATATACTAACAGTAATAAGCCACATTATCCAGACCTTTCCAGAATTCTCCAGACTTCATCCAGATTATTCCAGACTTGTTCAGACTGATCCGGATTCTGGAAAATGATCCCCAGGTCTTTTGGGACCTTTTCCAGAGTTTTTCCGACCCTTTTCAAAAATTTCCAAATTTTTTCCAGACGTGCCCAGAGATTTCTAGACTTTTCCAGACAATATCCAGACTTATCCAGAGTTTTCCAGACTTTATCCAGACTTTATATAGACTTAAACATTGATCCGGATTCTGGAAAATGATTCCCAGGTCTTTTGGGGCCTTTCGCAGAATTTTTCCGACCCATTCCAGAAATTTCCAGGCACTTTCCAGACGTTTCCAGAGATTTCCAGACTTTTCCAGATATTTTCCAGACTTTTCCAGGTTTTATCCAGATTTATCCAGACTTGTACAGACTGCTCCAGACTTTATCCAGTCCTTTCCTGAGCTCTCTGGACTTCTTCCAAACACTTGCCCGACTTGTTCCAGATCACTTGGCTTTTAGTCCAAAGGAGAGTTACTTACAAACAAACAAACATACAAACATACATACAGGTGAAACTAATACAAGCGTGTTAAAAATATCTACTGCACTGTCTTTCGAGACGAAACTTACTCCTGTGCGGTGCGGTAGGCGGCAAGCGCTTCAAAGAAATATGCCGACAAAGATGCCGCGACGCCGCTAAAAAATACGCACAATGTCCGCGAACCGACTCTCAAATTAAATTGCCGCAAAAACTAATCCGGGCCGTTCGAACAGGTTGCCCCGTTTATACGTATAAAAACAGCTGGTTACTGGGAGCGCGGCGTGACCTTTTCCAACGTAATTGCCGTGTTGCAGCGGGGCCGTTGTGAGATGGGCTCGGACGGATAGTCCAGCGAGTTTAGTTTAGTCAGTCGCTTGAATTATTGTCTAGGAAATTTAGGAATAATAACGACAGACATTTTTCCGTCGGAATCAAATTATAAAATGATAAGTAATTTGATCTGACGATTGTAATAACTATTGAACAAAAAAAAAATATTTTAAAAGGACCGACATATTTTGCGCCAGTGCCACGGCCCCTTGGCCCCTTAGGGCCAGCCGCCACTAATCGAGAGGTTTTATAGTTTATCGAGACGCGTAGCGTCGAGATAAACTGAACCTCAAGACAGCAATGAAGTTTCCCGTCGAGGGTTGAGGGTTGTATACTATTTCATTTTTAACCATAATTTCTTGACAAAAAAAAAATTTGGGGCAACCAAATGAGGTCGAGACTTGAGGAGGGAAAAGAGGACAGGAAATATTTCCCTGCTCCATTTTCCGTCCGTAGACGGGAAATGAGGACGGAAAAAATTTCCCGTCCTGGGACAGGTTTTGGAGCAGGAAAATGAAAAGACAGAAATGTGACATTTTCAAATTTTTGAAAAGTCAGTAATGACAACATTTCATATATGGTTGAAAATAAAACAGTTTTTTTCTGGTGATTGAAGGAAATGACTAGCGAGCCGTCAGGCGAGCTTGTCACCTTCAAGAGCCAGTAAAAACTGATACCTGGCGTATGATGTACAATCATTTACTTGTTACTCATTTGTAAACAATAAATAAAAAATTAATACATACACATTTTTTCCCAAGATAGATTTTGACATTGAAAACTTTGAAACATAAACAATAACGCTTAACCCTGATTGGTGGCAAAATGAGATGTTTTTGCAGGGTGACATCAGTTTTACAATAGCGACCAATAAGCGGCATTAACGGCATTGTTTATGTTTCAAAGTTGACAAAGTCAAATTCTATCTTGGAAAAAAAATAAAGTAGGTATAGGTAATACAATTTTAATAAATAATTCTACTGACCCTACTGACTTGTAAAAAGTTTTTTTTTCTACAAACGTCACTAAAAGTGTCATTTTTAACGGATGCTGTCAGTGTCTAAAATGCCATTTTATGACACTGGTGCTAAAAGTGATTACTTTTAGCACTAGTGCTAAAAGTAATCACTTTTAGTGCGTTTCTAGAAAAAATAGTGTATGATATTCGTGCTAAAAGTGATTTTATTTTGTTCAAAGGGATGGAACACTCCGCCTTCGGCGTCGTGTCCCAAACTTCCCTTTTCACAAAATAAAATGTCACTTTTAGCACTTATATCATAAATAACTATTATTACGCATGCATCATAATCAACGATTATCGCACGCTGCAGCGTGCATAAAATGATGTTTATGATGCGTCTACCTTTTCAAAGGTTTGCTATAGAAACGTTCGATCTACCTTCATATTTACCTGCATATCTGCCATTTAAATTACTACTTATCAAAATAAATGAACACTTTAAAAACATTTTTGAGATTATCATGCATTCGTGATAAAAAAAAATAGCGTATGATATGCGTGTATAAGAGGGCATTTAAAGCACGCGCGACATATTTCAAAACACGACGCGCAGCGGAGTGTTTTGTAAGTCGCTCTTATGGTGGATTGCACAGTTCGTTTTAGAACGTCTTAAGTCATTCTTAAGTTATTCTGAAAGTTAAGCAAGGAAAATTCGGTTGTACCAGTCAGAAAACTCACCTAAGATGGGTTTAGCAATTCCTAACTTTAAGGCACCACTGTTGGGACCTTAACACGTTCTTAGGTAGAAATAATTTATTTATTTTGTCAAATGCAAATGTCAATTATTTGTCGTAATGATTTCATAAAAATAATATTTATCGAGATATTTATACCTATATTATTTTGTTTCTTAAAATCCGAGTTTTAAATCTGTGTTTAAATATGGAATTATTTGATGATGATTTCCTACAACGGCTTATGGGTTGAGATTAAAGCTACAAACATCGTTATCAACCATAGTAGCCACAGCTGTTCTCCATAATGTTGCAATTATAAATAGGAAAGAGGTACCCCCTGTAAAGTTGGATGGAGATAATTTAAATTATTTAATAGAAATGCAAAGGATACCCAATCCACCAAACATGGGTATTGATGATGTAGGAGCAAGAGCCTTCAGAAATGAAATGGTACAATATTTTCAAAATTTAAATTAGGATCCCTAAGTACTTATATGTATTTTTAAAACTTGTTTAAATTAAGTATTGTGTTTCATATAAAATAAAGGCAGTTTGTATTAAATTATTTTTTATTACGCATGCATCATAATCAACGATTATCGCACGCTGCAGCGTGCATAAAATGATGTTTATGATGCGTCTACCTTTTCATAGGTTTGCTATAGAAACGTTCGATCTACCTTCATTACCTAGATATTTACCTGCATAGGTACCTGCCATTTAAATTACTACTTATCAATATAAATGAACACTTTTAAAACATTTTTGAGATTATGAAGCATTCGTAATAAAAAATAGCGTATTATATGCGTGTATAAGAGGGCATTTAAAGCCCTTGCGACTTACAAAACACTCCGCTGCGCGTCGTGTATTGAAATATGTCGCGCGTGCTTTAAATGCCCTCTTATACACTTATATCATAATATACTATTATTACCAAAAAATACAAATAAAAAAAATTTAAGTATGCCTGGGCATAATATCACAGATCACCTACATACAAATGCGAAAAAGCGGCGAATCCGTGGTTCAAGGTTAATTTGGGTGGACAAAGCTTGGTTGTTTGTAGTTTGTACTTGTGGATTTGTTGTTGATTCGTATTGTTTGGTTTCTTTGGTTTCTCTTAAGAAATCATAAACATTTTTCATCTTTATCTCTCACACGAATAACGCACAGGTTGACAGTTACCTTATACGTAGGTATTTTTAACAGTTCGGGAGACTATCCATTTCTTGGCGGAAAGTTCTAACTTCTTGGCGAGCAGTTCTAACTTCCTGGCGAAGAATTCCAACTTTTCCACGAAGGTACTTGTCTCATTCCATTTGCAATGTCGACAAATTATCTAGAACAAGGAGAAGAAAAAGGAGTATATTTTTATGGAGCTTTTTTAATGATAATTGCATTAAATTATCACTAGAGGTGCCTATATATATTAAACATATTAAAAATCATGAAGCATGAAGCATATAATTTTCAACTATATTACCTAAAACAGCTGAGCTTTAATAGCTAATTCCCGAGGCCCCATGTCGGAGATCCTAATAGCCTTTTCATTAGGTTACTTTAACCGTATAAAAAAGTTCCAGGTCCGTATACAAGCTATTTTTATTTTCACGATTTACGACACTGTCCTTTTCCGTATAAAGTTTTATTGGCGCACAAGTTTATATACCACATCCTGGGCTTGAGTCCTACGGGAAATTGTAAATAATAAAAATTAATAGGATTCTATTTTTGGGGTTTGTATGCCTAACCGTTCTTTGGAAAATCAGCAATAACAAAACAGAAATAATTCATCAAGAAGATCCTCCGCGGGGTAATAAAACCCAGGCAAACTCAATTTTAGCCTCTATAAAAACACATTTTCCGATAGACAAACTCAATGAAAGAAAACTCTTCCATCGACAAGGAAATATATTTTCGGTAATAAAACTATCCGAAAAAGGCCGTAAAAGTTTCATTAATTCCATTGTATTTTGTGGAAGTGTCTCTAGCTTTTGACATCCTAAATTGTATGATTAATAACAACTGTAACAGTATAGGTACTTACAGTTGAGGCATCAAAGTTTTATAAGTCTATAATAGTTTATTTTTATTGGAAACTAGAAGTAAGTTACGAGAATATAAAAGTGGTAGAAAATGTAGGAGAGTCTATATTTCTATTAAAAATAGATATTGCCGGAAGTTCTACTTTGCAAAAATGCAATAGGTTTTGGTAGTTTTCTGCATATATATAGTTATGTGTATCCCTATACTCATATAAATATATTTCTTTCCGGAAATAATGTCTCTATACATAGGTATAGGGATATCCTTTTCATGCAGCTAAAACTCGAGACTAGCAAAGTCGACCGAATTTTCAAAAAGGATATACATAAAGGTTTTATTAACTGAGAAGAACGTGTTTTAGAGTTTGGAGGGCGCGTCTTTGAATTGGATCGTTCTGAAATAAAATTATTATATCTACTGAGTGTATACCTCTACCTGCTAAATAAATAAGAGTTGAAAGGCCTAGAACTATGTAATTTTCTTCTATTTGAGGCTTCATTAATCTACCAAGATATCTACCTACTTAATTTTCACGTGCGTTTCTTACCATACCTATTGTGGCGCGTTTGCCAGCATGTACAGAATCTAACTTGGAATCTAGAAAATACTGAATCATTCAGGAAAAGACTCGCGTTTATTCTGGATTATACAAGAATGGATTACGCATATATATAGGCCGGTATTAGTGAGTAGTTTTAGTTTGAGATTGACTGTGATATTAGATAGTGAGTTTTGTAAGAGTTGTAAAGAGTTAAGTTGTTTGAGATAATTAGTGAAGTAATTAGTGTCAGAGTTAAAGTAACGTGGAATAAATTATTGTTGCGTTAATCGGACTTTGATTTTGAAAAAACAAACCCTAGATTTCTGTCACGCAGCCCAGAGCCGTGACATTGGTATCAGAAGTGAGATATAATTCGAGGACTGCAAAGTGAAATCGTAGTTGCAGAATAGTGCGCGGACACTATATGTGAATACTGGGACAGTTAGTCATTGTAAGCAGTGACGATCACCAAAAGAGACTCAACCGATTGTGTAAATTACCCTGGAAGTGACTGTATACTCGATTTCGACTGTGATAGTGAATTTTCAAGTGAGTTCTAGAAAATTCTATTTGGAAACCAAGGAACATATCGAATTTCTGACATCGCCGACGTATTCGATACATCAATCGTCATTCATAAAAAAAAAATCGAGGAATATCGGGAAAACTCTAGAACATTCTATTTGGAAGAATAAAAAGTTGAAGAACTTCTGCGCAAAATGTTGCAACTTCAAGAAGCTAAACGACAACAAGAAAAACAAGACGAAGAGGCTAGGCGACAAAAAGAGAAACAAGAAGAAGAAGCTAAACGACAACAAGAAAAACAAAAAACAAGACGAAGAGGCTAGGTGACGAAAAGAAAAACAAGAAGAAGCTAGACGACAACAAGAAGAAGTTAAATGACAAAAAGAGAAACAAGAAGAAGCTAAACGACAACAAGAAAAACAGGACGAAGAGGCCAGACGACAAAAAGAACGGCAAGAAGACCTTGGACAACTACAGAAAATATTTCAAACCATACACGGATTTGTCGCAAACCTAGAACAAAAGATTACGGAAGTAGAAGCCGGAGTTAAAGACGATGTTCGTGAAGTTAAAGACGATGTTCGAGAAGTTGAAGACGATGTTCGAGAAGTTAAAAACGACGTTCAGGAAGTAGTACAGTAGATTTACGCAAAAAAATTGCTGAAGGTGGAACTAATTCCCACAAAGACGGGGTTTGATTTTTTGAGTTCATTACTCATATTTTTCAACATGCTGAAAGTCTAGAAAAATGTGAGTATGCAAAATGCATTTTTTTGCCGCCATTTTGAATTTTTTTTAAAAATTCCTAAAAAATCGTGTGTGGTATCAAATAACGGGAATTTTATGCTGAACAAGATTATGATAATAATCTCAATAAATAAAATTAAATAACAAAGTGGTGGGCGGAGAACTGAAAGCTTATCCAGAAAATTGTATTTTTAATAATCAAAAGGTGGTATAAAAAAAATACAAAAATTAGGTCTAATAGTCTTCTTCATTTTTTTCAACGCTTTCTTTCAAGGCGCTATTTGTACAGAGTTGCAGCATATCTCCGTACATTCCACACCATACCGTCTACAAGTACATCTAGCCTATAGCATGAATCACAGTGTGGCCATTGGCTTCTAAGTGTTCCCCAAGCATGGTAATAAAGCACTGTTTAGTTTCATTATTAGAAAGAAAAGGTGCTTTGCCAATAAGAAGTGGAGAGGTCTCGGTAAATTTCACTGTTACCGATTATTGTTTTGTATCTGATGCTCAACATCAAATACAACTGTCACAACTTTATATTGGTTAGCAATATGACTGCTATACACTGTGATTTACGTAGCCCGTGCATTAGAAGTTGTCCAGCTTGCAGGTGGATTAGTAGAAATAGCATCGTATCCACCTGCAAGCCAATGCACGGGCTACGTGAATCACCCTGTATAGTTGTAACACATCTGAAAATTTCTCAGTTTTTGCCCATGGCGATTTGTGTAGAAGTGTACTACCGTCAAGAACATAACATGTTTCCGCAGGCAACATGTATAGTCTGGCAAGTGGTAACTTGGTAGAGACGAAAGGGGGAAGAAAAGTGGGGCGTGACCTAAAAATATTCATTGACACCTCAACTGACACCACCTGATGACAGCCATGTCTTTCGGTTCAGTGGCACCGAAAACACCAAGGAAATAAACCAATAAAATTATTAGAAAAAAAATTCTTTAGTTTCGCCAATAACCGCGCCACTGCGTGCTGTCGTTCAAACTCTAACCAATAGAATCATACCTCTGAATAATCACGCCGCTCCACATCCATCATTTCGCAATGTTGCCGGATTTTTTTTCTATTTCAAAATAATACACATGCCCATATAGCAAAAAAAAATATGTCATCAACGTGTTTATCATTATTTCCGTCAAGTTTGGCAAAATAGCAAATTCTTTTGCAGTTCGCCGTTTCGCTAGCCAGACAATAAGTTGAACTACGTTGTAAGTCAACCAAAGTTCTTGCCAGTCTGGATCAATAAGCGATGGAGGAAGTATAAATATTTCATAATTAAAATCCTCCTTTAATTTTGGCAGATCAGGATTAACAGACAAACATACCAGCATTCTCTGAGTGAGGAGTCTTGTGTTGAACAGCTCCGTCAATAACAATACCTTTTCTTAGTATCTTCATTATGACAGCTTGATCCTTTTTAAACATGGTAACAGAGTTAAAAGCTTTTCCAGTAACGACTGACATTTCATTTCCCCGGCTCATTATGTAGAAAAGATCTTGGGTTATGGGAAAAGGAGACAAAGACCACTCATTTTCTGGCGACGTTTCGTATAATACATATACTTTATTCTATCGTGAATGGTAAACTATCATTTAATCGACTCAAAACTCGTTGTTAAAGTAACACTTTATTTGAAGTAGTGAAATCGAACAATTTTCACCCACTCATTTGTCAATTTTACCCACTCATACGTCAATTTTACTCACTCATACGTCAATTTTACCCACTTGTTCAAATCTTTTATAATAATTATAGTGTTTTTGACAGAAATCTGTTATGTTGCATGATTGACAACACCAGAAATGTGTCAGTTTATGTTTATTAACGGACTTGCCACTTTACTAAATCTACTTATACAAAATACACTTAAAACAAAAGACTTAAACTAACACAATTACTTGAACTTTGATTACATTACATTACAATAAAATTTTCTTAACCTGTTGAATAAAACTAGGGTTTGAGCAATTGAAAACATCAACATCATCAGCCACACAGTTCATCTGGCGGCACATTCTCGTTAAAGCCGAATTCTGGCCATAGTTAGTACGATGGTATGGGACAGAAAATAAATTTCTACTTCTAGTAGTTCGCTGGGGAACCGCAAGCCCAACACCTTCTAAAAGATATGGACAATCGACAGTGTTGTTCAAAAGTTTAAATAAAAATCCCAAATCAAGAATTAAACGTCTTGTTTGCAGCGATGGAAGCTTTAGTAAAGTTTGCAATTGATTATAATCAATTTGTTCTGGTGGGATTTTTAGTTTGTAAGCAACAAGTCGAAGAAATCGCTTTTGGATCCTTTCAAGCAAGTCTATGTATGTAGAGTAGAAAGGTGACCATACCTGTGACCCATATTCCAACGTCGATCGCACAATTGCACAATACAAAGCCTTAAAACATTCAATATTATTAAAATCTTTCAGGGTTCTGCCAATAAAACCAAGTAACTTTATTGATTTGTTATAAATGCTCTCAATCTGTAGATCGTATCTTAAGGGACTATCTAATATTACTCCACGATCTTTATGGAAAATTTCAGCGGATAGTATTTCATTTTTTAAAGAGTAGTCAAATATAATTGGAGTCTTTATTCTATGATATCTCATTACCTGACACTTAGAAACATTCAGTTCTAATCTATTTCTTTTACACCAATCCAAAAACGCATTGAGATCTTTCTGGATCACCTCACAATCGTCTAGTTCCTTTACTGTTTTATAAAGTTTTAGGTCGTCTGCATACAAGAGATAATTACAGTTTTCAATTTCATAATGGATATCATTAATGAATAAGTTGAACAGTAGAGGTGATATGTGACCACCTTGTGGAACACCAGATGTAACATTTATGGTCGAGGAAGTAGCATTATTTATTTTTACCACCTGCTGTCTGTTAGTTAAGTAACTGGTTAGCCAATGGAGTAGTGGTCCAGAAATGCCAAACTTTTCCAGTTTTCTCGACAAAATGACGTGATCAACCTTGTCGAATGCCTTGGAGAAATCAGTATAAATGACATCTACCTGGCATCTGCTCTCCAAAGCATTCGAGAGGTACTCCTCAAAGCAGAGCAAATTAGTAACTGAAGACCTACCCTTGACAAAACCATGTTGGGCAGGAGTTATGATACCCTTAAAAGCCGGCGTAATTTTATTAGTAAAAATCTCCTCAAAAATCTTACCAATCACGCTCAACTTTGATATTGGGCGATAGTTTTCCACCTTCGCTCTGTCAGAGGTTTTATGCAAAGGAGTGATGAAGTTTAATTTCCATTTATCTGGGAAAGTGCCAGATTTGATTGACCAATTAAAAATTTGGGAGAGTATGGGTGAAATAATGAATCTGCAATTAAATAGAAAATCACGTGGTACGCTGTCAGGTCCTACACCTAGATGTGGCTTTGTATTCTCTATGGCATTAAATACATCTAATGGTGTAATTGAAATGTTGTTTAAATCGACCGTATTGTATTATTTGCAATGTATTAGCTCGCTTTCCGTTACAAACGAATTGTGCGAATCGTGCAAATCGTTGTGGCTTTTGACCTTGCTATAAACTGAACCAAAAAAATCAGCAAAAAGGTTAACTATTGAATCAGTGTCATTCGAGACTGTGCCACCATACGACATTAAATTAGGTAATACATAACAACTTCTTTTATCTTTCACAAATTTCCAGAATGCCTTTTTGTCGTCGATAATTGCGTTTTCTGTCAAGTTGATAAAATTTTCGTAAGCTAAAGATGATAAAATTTTGCATTCTTGTCTCAATACTGAAAAATTTTCATAATCAATAATGTTATCCGTTGTTTTCCATTTTTTATGAGCTGCCTTTTTGGCAAATATAGCATGTTTCAAGTTTTCATCAAACCATTTCGGAAATTTGCGATTTTTAGTTCTAGATCTAGGAACAAATGTTTCGATACAAGAATAAACTACATAATAAAACTTGTCAATTGCAATATCAACATCCTTAAGAGTGAACAAATAACCCCAATCTACTGAAGCCAAATAATTGTTTATACTTTCGTAATTAGCTAATTTAAAATTGCGATATGAATAATCGAACTTCAAGGGTACAAAATCAGATGGGATCTCTACATCGAATTGAAGTGCAGGGTGGTATCTATCACATTTTATAAATGGGGTGTCGACCACAGAAACATCCAAATCACCATCAACACTAAAAATAAGGTCTAGAAAGTTCAATGAAGCATTCGGAATGTGATTTTGTTGGTACAGGTTATGATAAGCAAAGAAATCAATTAAGCATCTAGCCTGACTATTGATATTACCATTAGCACACACTCCAAGTTCCCCATTAAACCACCTAATGTTTGGAAGGTTAAAATCACCAGATATTATCAAAAAATCACATTGAACTGTCATTATTATATCGTCAAGCAGCGTGCAATAGTTTTCGTAGATTTCCAATACAGAGTTGGGTGGAATATATGAACAGGTAAATAGGATCTTCATGCCTTCAATGTACACCAGTACAAAAACCTGTTCCAAACCATGCAAAAGGGATGTTATTTCTTTCACTTGATATTTGTTCTTGATAGCGATCAGAACACCACCACCTCGGGTACAGTTATCATTTGTTAAAGAAGAGCGATCACAACGATAAATCAAGTATTCCGGAATGTCCAATTCGGCGTCACTGATGTCACCATTTAACCAGCTTTCCGTGAAGAGAAGCACGTCATACTCGTCTACAACCACTGTTTCTCTCAAGCTTCCGAGTTTATTTTTTAGGCTTCGGACGTTCTGGTAGTAGCATCTCAGGCTGTTGCTGTGGTGATTGCTTGCGACTTGTTTTCTAGCTTCCTTTCTTTGGCTCTGAAGCGAAGAATTGTGAATTAAAAATTTTTGCCACTGGCAACAATTGTTTCAATGTCATTACTGAAATCAGATTCTATCATTGTAGCATTATCATTAGAAGCTTCAGATGAGTGGCATTCTTCTTTCCTTTTCTGAATATGTTTAAGCAAATAGCCACTGCTAATATAATCGGCAGTCTTGTATTTGGCATTATAAGAGGGAATTGCAAACCAATCCCTATCATCATTATCCGTGAACCTTTGGAAACTCAGGAAGATGGCATCGATTTTATTTTTGTAAATATATTGTTTCATCTTTAGGTTTTGTTGGTAAATTATCTCATTCAAAAATCTTCTGTTATTGAAAGAGTATGGCGAACTAACAAGTATGAGATTTGTATGGCTGGACAATAAAGATATCAATTGTAGATCCTTCTCTGTGATTGATTTTCCTTTGACAGCATTATGAGCGCCAACACAGATGATGACATAATCGTCTTTGGTAAACTTATTCGTCAATTTAAGAGCCTCCCTCAAAATTTTGTCTATAAATGCGAATCTTTCAAATTGGGAATTAACATCAAACTGTGAACTAGTTTTAGTTTTAAAAAGCCATCCTAAACCTCTTACGTCTGATTCGGGTCCAATAATCAGTAATTGCGGTTTAACACGTCTATCATATGATCCATCAGGAATATTTGGTTCAAGTGCCTCGATTGGCATAGAGAGCGATGCTTTGCTTTTATTGGTCTCAGATTTAAGCTTCAGTAGTTTCTCATTAATTAGATTATTTTCAGCTTCAAGCACTTGAATACTAATCACCATGTCCCTATTTATTGAGTTCAGGTCATGTATTTCGGTCAGGAATTTTTGATTATCAGCATTAATCAGTTTGTTTTTGTTTTCTTGTTCCTCATTTGCAATATTTAATGACTCTATCTCGCTCTCTAATTTGGCAATATGTTTAATGAGATCATTTTGTTTGTCAAGGGATCTCTGTTCTGGCTCAGGAACTTCATCTTCAGAAGTTTTTTTCAATGCTCTGATGTAACTATCCTTTTCTTTAGTGATTGCTATTAGATCAATAATTTCGTTAAATAGGTCTTTTATTTTTGCCTCTGCTTCTTCCTTAACTTGATCAATTTCGGAAGTTTTCTCTATTATTATACGATTGGCTCTATATAATTTAGTTTCCAATGCTACGAAGCTGGCTTTCTGATCTTCATCTTCTTTCTTACAACGCAGCGAACAGATAATTTTGTGCTCATCTATTATTGTATGATTTTTGCGTTCAAGGCAGCTAGGATGAAAAATACCATGACAAATCACACAGCAAAACTTATTAAAACCTTTATTCTTGCAGCACTTGAAGTTTGGACTCATTATAAATTCTGAGTGCGGTCCTGTGGTAAACTTATTTATTTAGATTAAAATTCAACAGCTATGCTGTCTAATATTAGAAAATTAGAGTCCAAAGCCATAAATACTTTAAATTCTTTCTGCCGATAAGAAACCTCTCAACGGCAAAAAATCAATTTATGCAGTTTTTTTGTTGTTCATAATTCTGGCTTGTAAAATTGCAATATTATTAGTTTCAGTAGAATTATGCAAATTGTAGTCACCTTTCAGTTTTGCGGATTATTTCACTAAATAGAGATTTTTTTTCCAAACACATCGACACCAAGCACACAATACTAAGACAACATTTTATGGGTTAAAATAATTAAAAACACGGAGCACGACAAATACGCTGCTAAAATGTTTTTGTTAGGTACTTTGTCAACTTGTCATAATCTGTGTAAAATTTTAGCACATTTTAGTTTATGATTTTAGTAATTGTGATAAATAAAAAGTTGCGCAAGAATAAAATAGAATATTACACACGATGGTAAAAAAGCTTTACCTGGTCGTGGAATTAATCCACTCGCTCCTTCGTCGCTCGTGAATCAACATTTTCCACTCACAGGTAAAGCATCTTTTTACCGTCTTGTATAATAAATAACTATTTTGAAGCCTCAGATATTAGAAGCAAAAGCTCAGAATGCAGGCTTTGTTACAAATAAATTGATATTTGTTACTTTAAGACAAGATAACCTAGGGTCGTGGAATTCAAAAAAAAAATTAAGATAACGTGTAGTCCCTTTATGTGCAAATGAAACCACTCAAAATCCAACAAATAATAATTTTATTTCGTTTACAAGTAGTGTAGTAACCAGAGATAAGTAGTAACATATAGTAAGTGTCAATGTTACTCTCTGTAAAATTTTAGTGTTGACAGCTTGGTTTTTTCGGTGAATCTGATACAATGAACTATAGCTAAAAACTGGAATGCGCACACATTGCCATATCTGCCAAAAAAATGAAGCCATGGAAGACAGATGCCACAAGGGGGAATGTTGTTTTTTTCTGTTGCTCGCTGACATATGACGTTTTCGAAAGTTTTGTCATATTTCCCTTCACAGGTTTCATCAATTGGAATACGTGTTGGAAGCAATTTTCGCCATTTAACATAATGAGTGCGACAAAAACAGGTATCCCCTCCGCAGCAGCCGCACTAGGCTTCACGTTCGTCCTTATGTGTTAGCAATCCAGTTTTTGGTTATAGTTCATTGATCTGATACCATGTACCTTTCCAATCCGGAGCTCTTCAATGGGTGTTGGGCCTTCACTTTCGTGAACTGGAGCTCTTCGTGTTGTTTCCTGTATCCAGGAAGAGGATAGAATGCTGGGGTGACGTCACTCCAGCTGATCCAGACTCCAAACAGTGTTCTTTATATCGAGTAGGTACCCAGAAAAGAATAAGGCAGTATCAGGTTCACTAATATTTGGAATATTAAGTCCCTGAATTTTGTCAAAAAGTGAGTGTCTTGCAAAGGAAATTGAAATTGAAATTTAATATAAAACGATTGTTGTAGACACTCCCTTCTAACAGAATCAGGTATGAACACCTATTGCAAGTTGAAAAAATATATATTTTAATATAAAAAAAATACAATTAAATAATTGAGAATAATGGAAAGATAATAATAAAATTAAAATAATAACAACAAGATTAAATTAAAATGCTCGTTATGATTGAGCAAAATGCTGCTTTCCTGACAGCAGCTCTGGCAGGCAAAAATATGAACAAAATAAGGTAAAACAATAAGAAATTAAATCTTTGGATTCTCCCCAAATAGACAAAATTTTCCTTTTAAATTAAGGTAGCCACAATAGATACTACTGAATAAACCTGACAGTGAAATCAATCAAATCTAGAATATGTCAAAATTCTTGAGATGTTTTAATTAAAACGTTTTAACTGAATTTTTGACCTGTCTGGATTTCTATTAAAAAATATTACACCCTTTAGTCGAGATAATATTTGACGAAGTCAAACAGAAAATGGCTATTCAGGCCTCTGCCTGGATTCAATAAATAGTTGATGAGGATGAACACACAAATTTGGTTTTCACCGACTATATTTAGAGCAAATGGTCCAATATTCCCACACTAACAATTGATTTTGAAAACCAGAGCAGCAGTACATATTTAAGTCCAAAAGTCTGAATTGACTTACCTCAGGAAAACGTGGCACTATCAATAGGCACTCACACAAAATGGAAGCACACAATTAGATAAAAAAATATTAAAATATAATATTTATATTTCAAGAACAGATAAGATAAGATTTATCAGGTAAAAACTTAACAATGATATGATAATATGAATTGATAGCAAAATATATTGAAAGATCTATAAGGGAGAATCCGAAAATACAAAGCAAAAATTATTCGAAATAAAGAGGACTTGCCTGCCAGACTTCTGTTGAGGAAAGAGAACGTTTTAGAAACCAAAGCCCACAGGAAAACGCTTCAGTTCAACCAATCAGATAAGTAAACTCAAAAGATCATATTCACTTTACAATGAAAACACAATAAAAACCCACGTGGAATAAAAAAGAATAGATAAAAATCCACTAGAATTATTTTAATTGTTTACAAATTATAATATTTTTTTCCATAGCTACTGGTAAAGTAGCCTTTAATCTATTAAAAATAGTAGATAAAATAGTACTTTAACCGCAAGGGTAGATTAAATGATACTTTAACAGCAAGGATAGATAAACACGTTTATTTTGTCAAAAATATATACATACACTCACCGACATAAAATTCGGGACAACCAAAATATAGATCAAATTTGATGTAGGATAACTTTTTCTTCCAAAGTCCGATTTCAATCTTTTTTTTTTTTCATAATGTAGATAATTGTTTTGGTTTTAATTAATTTTATTCAATTTTCAAAAATACAGTTTACATGTTGGAATATAGCAGGAAAATAAAAAAGTATATTTTTTCTCTTAACTTTGTAACACTCTGTAGAGTAATTTTGCGAAATAAGCTACACTGGATATGCTTTTCTGGAGAGTTTGGTCCATTTTCAACATTTTGCTGTTTTATTGGTTTTGGTATCTTTATCGGTTTGGGAGATATGAATTTTTGAAATAAACATTACACTTTTTGATCAAGTCTAAATTTTTGAAATAAACCTTACACTTTTTGATCAAGTCTATTTTTAATTGAAGCATGAAAGTAGGGGTTTTAAAAGTTAGTACCTCGTGTTACCTCCTCTTGCTCTTATAACAGCTACTAAACGTCGATTCATTCCTCTAATCAGGTTTTGGATATCCTGTTGTGGAATACAGCCCATTCTTCGGCCAAAGCATTTCGGAGCTGTTAGAGAGTGAACAACTGTCCTCGGCGTTTCCTAATTGGTCTACCTAACATGTCCCATCCCATACATGTTCTATAGGATTAATGTCAGGACTACGAGCGGCCCAGCGTATAACGTTCATTCCAACCTCTTCTAAATATTGGGCCACTATTCTGGCAGTATGTGGTCGGGCATTGTCATGCATCAAAACGAATTCATTGCCGATAAATTGTGCAAAAACAACAACATGTTCTCCCAGAATTTCGTCAATATACCTCGGGGCAAATAAATTTCCTCGGTCAATAAAAACAAGTTCTGTTCGAACGTATAACGAAAAACCGCCCCATACCATTATCGATCCACCACCAAAGCTAACCCTTTCGCTAAAAGTACATTGGGTGTATCTCTCCCCTTGTCATCTCCATACTCTTTCTCGTCCATCAGGAGACCTCAGGCAAAATCGGGACTCGTCTGAAAATAGAACTTGCCTCCACTCTTGAAGGTTCCAGTTAATGTGTTCTTGGGAAAAAAGAAGTCTATTAACTCGATGCTGCCTTTGGAGTTCTGGTCCAGTTGCCGGTCTTCTGGCCCGTAAATTGCCTTTAATTAAGTCTTCTCACTGTTATTTCATTGACAGCAACTTGACGAACTCTTTCGAGGTCATTTCTTATCACTACTGCACTGGTATGCCGTAAACGTTATGCGCTGGCCCGCTCGTAGTCCTGACATTAATCCCAGAGAACATGTATGGGACAGGTTAGGTAGACAAATTAGGAAACGCCGAGGACAGTTGTTCACTCTCCAACAGCTCCGAAATGCTTTGGAAGAAGAATGGGCTGCTATTCCACAACAGGATATCCAAAACCTGATTAGAGGAATGAATCGACGTTGAGTAGCTGTTATGAGAGCAAGAGGAGGTAACACGAAATACTAACTTTTAAAATCCCTACTTCCATGCTTCAATTAAAAATAGACTTGATCAAAAAGTGTAAGGTTTATTTCAAAAATTTAGACTTGATCAAAAAGTGTAATGTTTATTTCATAAATTCATATCTCCCAAACCGCTAAAGATACCAAGACCGATAAAACAGCAAAATGTTGAAAATGGATCAAACTCTCCAGAAAAGCATATCCAGTGTAGCTTACTTCGCAAAATTACTCTACAGAGTATTACAAAGTTAAGAGAAAAAATATACTTTTTTATTTTCCTGGTATATTCCAACATGTAAACTGTATTTTTGAAAATTGAATAAAATTAATTAAAACCGAAACAATTATCTACATTATGAAAAAAAAAAGATTGAAATCGGACTATGGAAGAAAAAGTTATCCTACATCAAATTTAATCTAAATTTTGATTGTCCCGAATTTTCTGTCGGTGAGTGTATTTTGTTTTTTATTTATTTGTCAAACTTTGTCAAACGAATTTCTACTTATGCAAAAGTGTTCGATTCAAATAATTTCTAAATATTTCTGGTACTACAGGCGTCCATAATTAGGCTATGGAAAAAAACTTTGTTCTACACACGACGATAAAATGCCATTATCGTCTCCCGGAATTAATTCACTCACGATGCCGCTCGTGAATGAACTTTTCCGGTCAACGATAAACTACCATTTTATCGTCTTGTATAAAAAATAACTAAAATTAAGATTGTGTCAAAAATAAAAAACTGTTAATTAAGTCATTAAGCCAAAAAATGATTATTTCAGAATCAGAAGTTAGAGAAAGACAGAAATATATCAATTTGCTAAAAGTGAGCTAAATATAATTTCTTTCAATGAAAATACAAATGACTGTCAAATGCGAAATAATAATTAAAATCATACTTTGAGAAATAAATCCATCAGGTACTAGATGGCAGTACTGGTAAATGAATAAAAGATATTTGCATTATACGCACATGATGGATAGATGGCAGCACTTGTATTATTTTAAACTTTGTGGATATTTTAGATTATTAGGAATTATTATTTTGCTGATTCTGAAATGGAAAAAATACAACTTTATAATGAAAATAAGAAGAGATGGAACATGTTACGTAAATGATAAATTTATCGTAACAACTTTGCTTGATATCTTTCACATATGGTGTTGACTAATATTTGAGGCTTGAAAAAGTACATGTAATATACGAAACGTCGCCAGAAAATAAGTGGTCTTTGTCTCTTTTTCCCATAAGCGAAAATCTTTTCTACTTTTCCAGTAAGTTTGGATTGGATTTGACGTCCAATTAACTTAGCATCATCTGCAGTTACCTGTGTTGACTGTCTACTAACCCACTAGAAATATTACGTAGCTGAACGCATTCTGAAACAAATGGATTGTGATCTTGCAAAAATTGTAGTGATATAAGAAAGTCTTTCATATCACTAGATGTCCTAGCATCGGATATATCAATATGTTGTTCACTGCTAATACGGGAGACGTCATTGAGATCGCTCATATTGTCTGGCTAGCGAAACGGCGAACTGCAAAAGAATTTGCTGCTTTGTCAAACTTGACGGAAATTAGAAACAAAATAATAAACAAGTTGGTGACATATTTTTTTTTGCTATATGGGCATGTGTAATATTTTGAAATAGGAAAAAATCAGGCAACATTGCGAACTGATGGAAGTGGAGAGGCGTGATTATTCAGAAACAAGATTCTATTGGTTAGAGCCTGAACGACAGCACGCAGTGGCGTGGTTATTGGCGAAACAAGAGAATCTTTTTTCTAATAATTTTATTAGTTTATTTTCTTGGTGTTTTCGGTGCCACTGAACTCAAAGACATGGCTGTCATCAGACGGTGTCAGTTGAGGTGTCAGTGAATATTTTTAGGTAACGCCCCAGTTTTCTTCCCCCTTTCGTCCCCAAGTTACCACTTGCCAGACTATAGTAGCAATAACTTCACAACATGCAGGGTGGCTCCATATCCATGTAGCTCGTTGACTTTCACCCATGGTCCTTCTTCGTGTTAACCCACCTCGACTTTTTATTGATCGCATTAACGTTTGTTCAATAAACATATCTGTCCATATTCCAGCCCACAATCTAGTGTGTCTACGAAGAGTGAAATGACCAGCACTTAACAAACTATAAACATCTTCATGATTTTTTTCCACTTGTCTTATTTGCTGTAGATATACCCTAGCACATTTTGCATAGTTGTGCCCCTCAGCCGCAAAGAAAGGCAGCATGAGCTCTATAGGTTGCAAATGCATTTTTAAGTTTCCTGTTCGTTCAGTCATAAACTTTCAGTATGTTGAAAAGATATGAGTAACGAACTTAAAAAATCAAATCCTGTCTTTGTGGGAATTAGTTCCACCCTGAACCCTTTTTCGACTGTACTAAAGGAAAAGCTGAGGTGAAAGCCGATGCTCAGCAATTAAGAGAAGAAGTTGAGGACCAAGTTCAAGCACTTGAAGATAAGGTGAATAAATAAGAAATACAGTCCATCAATTCAGTTAGTGTTGAGCAGAGCTGTCAGTACTTCAAGTAAATTACTTGGAAAATGTATTTCCATTACTTTTTAATATTTGAAGTACTATAATTCAAATACTTTTGTTTTTGAATATTTGTACTTGATTCTGCAATTATTTTAAATAAAGTATTTGTATTTGGTACATACTTGGATTTACAAAAAAAGTAATTCAAATACTGGACATTTGTACTCAAAATACATAAAATATTTCAAATCAAATACCCCAGAAAGTGAAAAGTATTTGAAATACCCCAGAAAGTAATTCAAATACTTCACCAAATGTGAAATTAACATGTCCTACAGCAGATATGACTGACGATTTTTTTGAATTGGATATTTCCCACTCCCTGGAGAGTCTTTAAAATAACAATAAAAGAAAATTCGAACTGGAAATTCTTCAATATGCAGAGGATACCAGTATAGATATAAAATCCTTGGATAGGTTTCCTGTCATAAAAGAAGTTTTTCATAGGTACAATACGTGTCTTCCGTCATCAGCCCCTGTAGAAAGACTTTTTAGTTTTGCAGAAATAGTGAACACACCTCGAAGGCATAACAATCCCACTGCACTTTATTTCTTAATCAACCTTTTCTGGATAAATTTTAAATCGTTAAATTGAAAGTAACTACAATCTGCAACTGGAATCTTGGAATCTGGAATCTCTGTAGTACTTTTTTAGAGGTATTACAATATAAGGTACCTGTCCCAAATAAGGCCACATTAAGAAGTTTTATTTTTTCCTAACATTATACACCAAACCCAACAAAAGTCAAGAGCTTATATGTGAAGTGTTTCGCTTCTATTACTTGAATATTAGCTCCGATTTATTAATTTTTTTTAATAAGGGATGGTTTTGGCGTAAAAAAAAGACGCTTACCATTGGCCTTATTTGGATCACTATGCTCCTAGTCCTAATAAGGCGACCATTAAAAAATGTTTAAAATAAATACAATTATTTATAAAAATATTATTATTTGAGAAATAGTACACAAAATAGAACTTATACGTTTGCTGCATTCTGAAAAAAAACAATAATTTTAAGTCCTGGGATGGTGATCCAAATAGGTTTACATACAACCAGAATAAATGAACCGCAGCATCTCTTGCTTAGTCAGACTCCAGGCATTTCAAAAAACATCACTGAGGTAATAATATGATACATTCTTTTAAAAAAATACTGTGATGTGAGGCCAATTGGACATTTTTCGTATGATGGCCTTATTAGGAACATGTTAAATTGATGAAAAAAAGTCTGTAACTAGAAATCTACCAAAGATATTATCCTGTACTTACTCTGTAGCTTTCTCATCACATAAATGTCCGTTGAAAAATTATATTCGCTCCATTCACTTTATAAACATGTGTATAAACTAATTAAGTTCCAGCCTCAAAGTTATAACGTGACATACGAAATATGTGGTTGGCCATTTTTCGACATATAACGAGTTGCTAGAAACCCTCGCAATAATTTTTGATTTGCATTATAAGGACCTCGCACACTTTATATGGGATTTCGGCGATCGGTCAATTTTTTTCAAATTTTGATATGTTGTAGAGGATTTATTTCTTAACAACCTTTAAATGGGACGAAATCTTGTAGGTAGTACAGTCTTTGAGATATGAGCGTTGAAAGATGAACTTTTTTGCGACTTTTTGTATGGAGAGTATATGAAATACTGGTGTTTATCCGTCAAAATATTGACAGGTTCACATATTTTACGTCACAAACAAATGTCAACATGTGCTAAGGCCGGGACCGCACTGGTGCCCACATTGACCCCAGTGCGGTCCCGACCTTAGCCTATGTTGACATTAATTTGTTAGTGACGTAAATTATGTGAACCTGTCAATATTTTGACTGATAAACACCAGTAGCACCAGTATTTCGTATACTCTCCACACAAAAAGTCGCAAAAGAGTTCATCTTTCAACGCTCATACCTCAAAGACCGTAATACCTACAAGATTTCGTCCCATTTAAAGGTTGTTAAGAAATAAATCCTCTACAACATATCAAAATTTGGAAAAAATCGACCGATCGCTGAAATCCCATATAATGTTTGCGAGGTCCTTTTTTTTTAATAATATTATAATTTTCGAAAATGAGATCCAATATTAAGCAATAAAGGGCACTGGCCTTATTAATGGTCTTATTTGGGTCAGGTACCTTATATTTTCAGCTTTCAATACAATTTAAAAAAAAAAAATCATTGAATAATTTGAATTCCTTTTTAGTGGGTACTTGAAGTACTTCTTAATATTTCAAATACACATAGGTATTTTAAATATTCAATTAAGTACTTGAAATACTTACAGAGTATTTGAATTATTTTACTTGAAAAAATCAAGTACTAAATTAAAGTACTTGAAGCTTGAAGTACTTTTTAAATTGAAAGTATTTAGTATTTGTACTCGATGCAACATGAATTTCCTATAATTGATATTTGGTATTTGAAATACTATTTACCATTATTTGTGACAGTTCTGGAGTTGAGGCATTCTCTAGTATGAAGACTTTATTGTCGGAATATAAATTTCATTGACAAAGCATGAACTTAAATAATGTGCAAGTAATTAAAAATTATCGGGTTATAAAAAAAAAAGAGGTACAATCAATAAAAATAAAAAATAAACATAAACATAAATGTCAAAGCATAATCCTAAGCAACACATGTACAATTTTTACTACATCAAACTATAGAGTCATATAGAAGGTACAGCCAATACACAAAAAAACATAAAGGTTGCGGTCAGAACAAAACAAAACAATGAAACAAACAAAATTAAAATTTTTCATTTAAAAATTCATTAATATGATAGTAGGCTTTTCCATGTAAAAATGTTTTGAGCTCTACACCATTTCCAACAATATTTCAAATTCGGTTAAATGTATTTCAAAATAATCACTTTTATTTCAAAAACTGATATTTTAATTTCAAATTTGTCACTTTTATTTCACAGAGTATCATTTGTATTTCAGAAAGTGTAATTTATATTTCCAAGTAGGTAATCAATTGTATTTCAAATATGTTATTTTAATTTCCAAATATATCATTTGTATTTCAAATTAATCAAATGTATTTCAAACTGTTCCATTTTTATTTCAAAAAAAAATCAGATGTATTTCAAAATCATCATTTCTTATATCAAAAACTGTAAGGGAGGTACAAGGTGTCTGGTTATAATTTGATTTTTTCCAATGTACGATATAACCACATACCTACTTTATTTTTTAACTGAATTGGTAATCTTTGAAATATAACTGAGAACTGACCATTTTTGGAATACATTTCACTAATTTGAAATACATTTGATGTATTTCGAAATAAATTTGGGTATTTTGAAATACATTTGATGTATTTTGAAATAAAGTTTATAAAGATTGAAATTAAATTGATGATTTTTGATATTCAATTGATGATTTTGAAATACATTTGTTATTTTTTTAAATTAAAGTTGTTATTTTGAAATACATTTGATGCTTTTTGAAATCAACTTTATCTATTTTGAACTAAAAGTGGAAATGGTGTAGTCTAAACTTTTTAAAACCACCTATCTGCCTTAAGTTAACAGGCAGATGATTAAAAATTTGCCTACTTTTATAAATTAGTGAATTTTGCGTCAATGCAGTCTTGGGTATAGGAAGCTGAATTTTAAGAAGTTGCCTAGTTGGATAAGTTCTTGGATATTCTAACTCATCATAATGTTTTTTGTGCATAAGGCAAGCAGTTTCCATGATAAATATACAGCATACTGTAAGTATTTTATGTTTTAAAAATAGTGACTTGCAATGCTCCCAATATCCAACATTACACAAATAGCGCACTGCTCTCTTTTGAATGACAAAAACAGAATCAAACAATTTATTAGAACAGTTACCCCAAAATGCAATGCCATACCTACCTGATATGTGATTCAACTAACGAGAAATAAACCAACTTAGCAGTATTCAAACCAAGTTCATTTGACGCTATTCTTACAGCATAGCAACCACTTGCCAATCGTTTGTTTAGATTTGTAACGTGCTCATTAAACTTAAGTTGAGTATCAACATGAATACCAAGAAATTTACAGCTAGTTTTATTTTCAATTGTGTGTGTGTCTAATAATAAATCACCAAAAAAAAATTTAAATGTCAATATGTTGGTTTTCTTAGAGTTAAAACAAAGCAAGTTAGAGTCACACCAGCTCTTTACAAGATTTAGGTCTTCAGAAATAATCTTTTTCAACTCTTCAATATTTTTTCCGTTCCAGGACAGAGTAATGTCATCAGCGAATGATGTTATTTTAGCTCTAATGGAGAGGTATATATCATCATTTAAATAAAGTAAAAACAATATTGGTCCCAACGCAGATCCTTGTGGAGCACCATTGGTCACAGCCAAGTTTGATGACTGAGTATAACCAATCTTAACAAATTGTTCTCTCCCCGAGAAATAAGATTCAAACCATGAGTATGAGATTCCTCCGAAGCCATAAATTTCTAGTTTTTTAAGCATTATTTTATGATTTACGCAATCAAAGGCTTTAGAGAAATCACAAAACACAACGGCGACAAGCTCACTTTCATTAAGACTGACGAATACCTGTTCCAAAAGATTAAACATTGCATCATGGGTGCCCTTTAATGGTTGGAATCCAAATTGAGTGTCACTTATTATGTTGTGTTTTGAAAAATATTTTAACATTCTTTCTTTAACTAACTTTTCAACTATTTTTGACAACGTCGAGAGAAGTGATATTGGTCGATAATTACATGGGTTGTCCAATTCGCCACCCTTATAAAGAGGCAACACAATAGCTTTTTTCAGGCAGTCTGGAAATACTCCTGTTAAAAATGAAATATTGATAGATTCAGACAAGACATATAATGCATTATCAGGCAAGTTTCTAGGCAAATTTATTGAAACATTATCGTGCCCACTGGATTTATTGTTTTTTATTCCTCTAAAGATTTCATTAAGTTCTAATACATTTGTAGTTTCCAGTACAAATGTGTCATTTATTTTAACATCCAATAAATAAGAACCAGGATCCACATTACTTTTCAAGTTTTGTTGTAAAGTATCAGCAACACTACAGCAGAAGTTGTTGAGAATATTGGGATCTAATTTAACATCTGTTTGAAGAACTGAGTTTTTACCAGTTAACTGATTAATTATTTTCCAGTTTTCTTTGCTGGCATTTTTGGAGGAGTTTATTCTATTCTGATAAAACTTTTCTTTAGCTGCTTTTAAAACACTTTTGTAAATTTTTCTATATCTGCAGAAATAACTTATGAACTGAGGACAATCAGTAAATTTGCGAATATTTTGTAACGAACGCATGTTTTTTGATAACACTTTAATAGCGGGAGTAATCCAAAGTTTACTTTTCTTTTGCTTAATTTTTTGTAATGGAAAAGAATTTAAAAATGCATCAGTTACTAATTTTTGGTATTCGTTTAGTGGTGATTGACAATTCAAAACTGCTGGCCAATTTAATTCCTTGCAAATATCTTTAAATTTTTCATAATTGTTGCTGCTAAGTAGTCTACCAACTTTATATTTTGGTGGTTTATTTATCGCAAGTTGAAATTTTGCTAAAACTGCCTCGTGATCCGAAATGCCTACAGGAATTACACTACAGCTAACAAACATTTGCTTTAAGACAAAATTTGAACACAGATAATCGATTTTGGTTTGAGAATGAACAGTTATTCTAGTAGGTTCGTTAACATACATCTCTAGGTCAAATGATAAAAACAAGTTAGACAGAATTTGCTATGCCTCTGATCTGTCATCATCAAAATTTATATTAAGGTCTCCCCCTAGTATCAAACCTGCCTTGGGTGGCAGTTTTGATAAAAGAATTTCAAGATTTTCAAAGTATTGCTTTAAGTTTGAATAATAGGGGGGCCTGTATATACACAAAATATATAAATTATTCTTTTTGTTATATAACAAGGAGAATTCAAAAACATTTTCAATTAAAAGGGTATTAAACTTTGTTATGGGGGTAACATCAAAGGATTGTAAAAATGTCTTATTGACAAGAATAGCAGTTCCACCATGAGTTTTACTATTTCTACAATAGAGAGACACCAGAGTATAATTTTCAATACAAAATGGTTCATTTTCTGCTAGCCAATGCTCAGTTATAAGTAAGAAAGCTGGAAAATTGTTATCTTCCAAGAGCAGATATAAATCATCAAGTTTATTCCTTAGCGATTGTATATTAATTAGAAATACGGAGACGGCGGCGTTATTATTTTTTATGTTTTGTGCCGCGCTTGCGCAGTTTGTGGAAGAGGTTGGTCTAAAAAATTTACCTCTGGAAAATTATTACCCTTTGAAATAGTGTCGTCATTAATACTTAAGATATTATCATCTATTGGGACATATTTAAGATTTGTTATGCTTTTTACATTAAAGTTATGAACACACTGTTTTATCAATTTTCCAGTCTTAAACAATCCGTACTTATTTAAATAAAAGTTAGAATTCATACAAAAATCTCCATGAGAAAAATTACCAACCAAATCCAAAAAACCTATGTTGATAGAGAAAATTTTTGATTTACATTCCTAACAAACAAACATTTCTTGCCATAGTTATTTTTATATGGGAGGTTGCAGACTAACAAATTCGTTCTAAAACACTTATTTGACAGCAATATTATGTCTCATCTTTTCGGATATCAGTGTCGTTAAGTCCTGCTATTAAAACAACATAGTCCTTATCGGTCAAATCCTTCACTATGAACTATGTATAATATCCCTTATTGTAGTATAAGGTTTTGTCACCAGCTGAGTTACATAGTTGTCCCCCATTGATTTGTCTATAGCATCATATAACATTCTTCCAAAGTCATCAGTTAAAATAACAATCTTATTCTTAGAATTTTTAACCTTTCTTAAATTAACAAGCGAGTTTATAGCACTTATGTCAGCAATATTACCATCGGATTGACTTTTTTGATAATCCTTTTTCGAAACTTTACGCTGCTTGAACTGGAATAATTCTTTGTTGATCTTTTTATTCTCACTAGCATATACATCATTATCATTCTCAAGTGTACTAATTGTTGTTAGCATTTGATTTTTCATTGACTTCAAATCATCTAGCTCTTTTACCAGTTTATCACGTTTCTCATCTTCCTCCACTATTATCTGCTGCAAATTCTCGTTTCTCTGTATCAGTTCATCAATACGTTTGGTGTCAGATTTACTAGATAGTTTAATCTTTTCGATTTTTTTATCTAGACTTTTATTTTTCACTAGAACTTCTTCATATTTCTTTTGATGTATAGTAATATCTTTCTTTGTGCCAACAATTTCCCTTTCTAAAGTTCTAATAATTTTTTCTTGACTCTTGATTTTTTCTTCCAGTGAATTTTCAACAGAAAAAACATCGTCCTGAAAGTTTATGGTTTTCCTTCTCTCTCGTTGCAGAATATCATCTTTCGCAATAATAACTTCGTTTAATTCAGTAATCTGCTTTTTTAGTTTTGCGACGGAATCTTCATGTTCACTCTCCAAAAGCTCTATTACTTCATTTAGTCTTTTGTTTTCGTTAAATAACTTCTCCAATTTTTCTTCATTAAAACACATATTTCTAAATTCATCTTTACAAGATTGACAGTAAAATAATAAAACTCTTTCACTGAGGGCTAATGTGTGAGCTTCAGTTGTCTTAAGTTCTGCACAGCTTTTACAATAAAGTAACTTACAAGAGTCACATGTTGCTCCAAATAATTCATTTTCAGCTGGACGGGCCTTATGCACGCAACTTTTAAAACATTTTGAACAAAACCTCTCCATTTTAATTTTTATTCTCTAAAGTTTCTGTAAATGCAACATAAACAAACACAAATTGCATTGAACTTTAACTTTGAAGAACTAGATCAATGGCAAGGTAATTAGGCCAAGTTTACAAAAATACACGCACAACGAAAACGAACACAACGATGTGATGCAAAACAAAACAAATCAATTCAAAACAAATCAAAACAAAACAAATTTGCAAAACTCTCGGAGCTGCCGAACACGACCGTCCGGTACGACAGCTCGAGCTATTGTCGAGCTTCTTCAGTCCATTCCTTCAATATACCAACAGAATTACCAGCATCTAAGTCAGACATTAGAATTGCGCTTCGGAGACCATTACAGAGAAGAAGTATTTAGAACTCAAGGTCAATCAAGAATTCAAAAACCCGGCGAGAGTTTACAAGAATTCGAATCGGAAGTTAAAAGGCTAGTGAGTTCGGCGTTTCCTGCAGCTGGGGAAGATCTCAGAGTTTCCAAGATCCAGGAAAACCTGAGAATGTCTAGGTTCAGGAAAAGTAGCGAAGTCCTTGTCCGAGCACTGGAACTGGAAGCGATCTGTGGTGCCTCGCGACCCAGAATACAAGCAGTATCCATTGAAGACTCAAAGGATAAACAATCGTCAAAAGATGGTAGGTTCGAGAATCTTATGAGTAAGTTCATGGAGAAAATGGAGAAACTAGTACTAGAAATTAGACAAATGGAAAACGACTCCAAACAAACACCAACACCGAGAAACCGAGTAATATGTTACCGGTGCCAAAAGCTTGGACATATGCAATGGGATTGTAGACTGAGGATGCGTCCTCTCCATCTAGGGATCGTTCCCAATGCTTTTGGATATCTAGAGTCGCCAGCCCTAAATATCGACCTGGAAACATGCATGAGAAAAACACTGGTTTGGTTGTGAGAAGAACATGTCTGATCGTTGAAAATAAATGGACTACCAAACAAATGAGCAGATCAAGAAGCAGACCAGGACATCGGGCAATTTCTACATCTTAAAGAAAATGGTGAATGTAGGCCAGAAATGGAGGGAAGCGTCGAACAAGAGTTTGATTTATAAGGCGTTGTGGGCTCAGTCAGTGGAATTCTTTGGCCGTAGAAAATGGCTTACTGAAAAGAATTTGGGAAAGTGCCGATGGTTATTCCAAAAAATCGAGTATTCAGGGGCACATTTTGGACTGGAGTTAACAAGACTCTGGACAAAATTCGGGAACGTTTTTACTAAGTTCACTATCAAGAAGACGTTAAAAAAATGCGACATCTGTGCTACCAGTAAAGGTCCTCAACTAAGATCTCGGGGGCCCATGAAACAGTGCAACGTCGGTCTCCCATGGTAATAAGTACATCTTGATTATCATGGATTACTCCAGTAAATGGCCAGAAGTTTTCGATATTCCCAATCAAGAAGCCATCACGATTGCCCAGGTGCTAGTAAACGAAGTTTTCAGTCATCATAGTGTGCCACTAGTTGCATTCAGATCAGGGACGAAACTTCGAATCTGCCATCTTTAAGAAAATTTGTGAGATCATGGGCATTTGTAAGACAAGGATAGCACCTTTACATCCACAGTCTGATGGCATGGTAGAACGATTAAAAAAACTATAGAGGAACACCTGACAAAAGTGGTCGCAAAGAACCAGCGAGATTGGGCAAACACATGCCTCTATTTTTAATGGCTTACAGAGCAGCTGTTCACGAGTCGACAGGTGAAAGTCCAGCTATAGAATCGTTTTTGGAAGGGAACTCAGGTTACCTTGCGTCCCTTACGATCTGATGTTTGGAATACCTGAAGAAGAACGAAAAGAAATTCGAGATTATGTCGACGAATTAAGGGCAAGACTTCTGGGAATACACGATTTAACTCGGGAGTATATTCAGCTTTTAAGTGACCGAATGAAGACCAGATACGACTTGAAAGCCAATTCAGCCAGATTTCAAGAAGGTGATTTAGTGTGGCTGTATAATCCAGCAAGAAGGAAAGGAGAGTCGCAAAAATTGTCTTCAACATGGGAAGGACCCTAGAGAATAATCAAGAGGATCAATGATTTAGTTTATCGAGTTCAGCGTAACACCAGGCAGGAGTAAGATGAAAGTTGTACATTTGGACAGATTGACGAAATATCATGGGCGCGAAGCTGATCGGGACGATCAACCTTAAGAGAAGGGCAGTGTGGCGCGTTCGCTAGCATGTACAGAATCCAACTTGGAATCTAGAAAATACTGATTCATTCAGGAAAAGACTCTATCGCGTTTATTCTGGATTGTACAAGAATGGATTACGGATATATAAAGGCCGGTATTAGTGAGTAGTTTTTAAGTTTAAGATTGACTGTGATACGATTTAGATAATGAATTGTAAAGAGTTAAGTTGTTTGAGTTAATTAGTGTCGGAGTGTGTAGTAAGGTGAAATAAATTATCGTTGTGTTAATTGAACTTTGATTTTGAAATAAACGAACCCAAGATTTCTGTCCCGCACCCCAGAGCCGTGACACTATTGCAATTAAGCCCTTGGTTTTGATTGCCTAAGTCAAGCGTTGAAATGCAAATATAAAAATCAATATTTACTCTAACCCGGCGGCGATCACAATTGAAAATGGGATATTTGCTTGCAAGATCCTCCCCGATTCAAATCTAGGAGATAGAAATATATCAGACGAAATTGAACAGTTCCGTTGGTCTATGATATGAAACCTATTTCTCGAATATGGGTATTTTTGGGTCAAAATTATTATTACATAAATATTTTTCAGGGATGTAGCTGCAAAACTTTTGGAATATTATGAGTGAGCTGCAGTCAACCATAGAGTTTTCTGTCGAGCTGTATAAATTCTACAATGTCGACCTATTTCAAAGGGGGTAAGTAAAATTACAACTTTTTAACAAGACTTTTCTAAATAAACCATTCAAGGGTTTACCAAATTCGATGTTCCTTACGAGTATCGGCTAAATTGGGCGCCGAAGTTGAAGTAGCAACTCCAGAAGTTACTACCGGTCTAGGATCAGCTATAGTTCTCGGAAATTATGGCGCATGTAGACCTTTCAAAATACTTTACAGAAACGAGGAAATATCGTTGAAAGATGTGGTTCTATTTAGGTAAGAACAGACTTTAATATTTCTCCTTGATCCGTAGAATAAATTCTTTCCATCGCCCACGTCAATATCACTCACAAATAATACTTCTCTCCTTTCCTTTCGCTCACCTCACAGCCTAATATCCCAATTAATCCGGACTTATTGCGGATGTCACATTCCCCCTATCGCCAATAATCTCCTGGAATTTCCGCTGGCATTCCATGGAATCTCTGCAGGCCGGGACCCTTTCGGCTTTCTCTTTTTCATTCTGTGTTTTATTTATTAATGGCTCAGATTCTAAAGAAAAAAAAAAGATAATTGAATTTTATACTGAGCATGAAACTACACTGGAGAATACTACGTACACAATCATTATTGACATAGTTAACAGTTTCTAGAATCCTCGCAACCGTCTAAATCTCGAACGATATCGATCGAAATGCGTATAAAGGAGCGAATTAACTTTCAATTAGTTTGTAGGCAGACTTGTCGCCAAAAAGGTTTTTTTCCAAACTAAATTCAAATCAGCATTAATTAATCAATGAAACACAGAAACCTAGAGCCTGTAAAATCTTATTAGATAAGTTATAGCCAACAACAATTTTCATTATCTATGTGTTCTTCTTATATAGATGTCACATGCTGGTGGATGCCCATAATCTTCGCGAATCACTAGATAGAGCTGACTTTTCTTTGTTGCTCGACTTATGGTTTAGCGATACGTCACTGAGTAATATGCAATTAGTGTCGTCTAGAACTTTGCAACTCAACTTTTCGCCAGTCGAAGGCCTTCACTATCACTTGCCAGTGGTTTTCGATTATTTCCATCTATCGGCCGTTTCGATTAGTATTCATGCTTCACTTACTGCCTTGGTTCAACCATCTCTGAAGTAAGTATAGGTATTAAAATTCATAGTTTGACAAGGCCTCACTTACTTTTTATTTGTAGAAGAGGATTACTCCGTTATGTGCAAAGTTGGTGAGTAACTCTTTTATATTCATTTGGTTCCAAACGAACAAAGCATATTTTTAGTGCTCCAAAAACTTCGAAATCCTGGAGTAAAATACGCACAACCAACTGTTCTACGTTAACCGATCCCGTCCCGCAAGTGAGCAGTCAAAAATTTTATAATAGAATTAACGAATCTACCCAAGTACATTTAGAGGCCTACAACGTTCTTCTAGATTCAAGCAATAATCTGAAAACTACTATAAAAGAATATAAATTGTTGTTGATGCAACGAGAAGAAATCGTTTCTGATAATTATGATACGTTGATTGTAAAGTATAATGATTATGACAGCACAATGGTAAGTAGATTGAAAATTTGATAAAAAATATTATAAATAAAAGTTGTAGCTTTTGAAAAAGCACCCCTACAAGCCAACGTCAAACTTAGAAGAACTATGCGCAGGAAATATCAAATTATGGAACTATTTTTTGCTTACATTCAGCTGCAAAATAGCTATTCAGCAATTTTTAAGTAAAAAACATCATTATTTAAGAGTGGGCAGATTTGCTGAACTATTTTTTTTGGTCCACAATCCTAGAAAATCCGCTTTGGGTTGTTACGAGAGCAAATATCAAAAATATTTGGTTGTTTCAGAGTTAACTAAGAGGTAGTTTATACTTAATTTTTTTTTAAATATACCTATTTGAACGCATCTTAGGTCAAAATATATGCAGCTTTTACCACCATTGCCCGTGCATTGTAGCTTTCTAGATGGAGACAGTACCACGATGCCCATTATTTTTGAGGACCAATACCAAGATCCTTTTGGTTACGATAAAAGGAATTGTGAGGGTTTTGATGCTACGAAATTGAAAGGTAGATCTTTTATCGATGCTTTGATGGTAGTTCTCTGTAATTTACGATTTAGTATGTATCACAAAAATCATTTAACTCAGGTAAGGTGAAGTGGAGCAAGTGCAGTCACTTTTTGGTATAGTTTCGATGTTATAGCGATAGATAGTTAGGTATTTTAAAAAAACTCGCAGACGGCTGCAATATTTTTTGTGTAAGTACACCTACACTGATAGTCTTTCAATTATAATAGAGACATTAGGGATATGCCATATTTGAACTGAGTTTGTTTTTTTTTTTTTAATTTTAATTTGTTCTGATCTTTTATTGCACTTTCCCTGTAAATCCGGGAAAGTGCAATCAACAACGGTTTTATCCAAATACATGCATGTTATCTTAGTCTGTGCAATCAATTAGAAATAATAGTCAGATGCAAAAAAAATATATATTCGACTGCAAAAAAAAATTATGCAAAAAGTTTTAAACTGTTTAAGGTGGTAAAAATAGAAACAATATTAAGTGAAAACAACGCAACTCTCTTTTAAATTAAACTTTAGTTTTGGCATTACTTACGCCCGTATTCACCAAAATCAACTTAGCTATCTGATAGCTGTCAGTCTGTTAACATTTATCAGTCGGATAACAAGCAAGTGCTATTCACCAATAAAAATGGTCCTTTTGACAACAAACAGACTGATAAATATAAAAATCCATATTTTCTATGAACAGTTTTTCTCTTCATTTCATTTAACAACCTCAAAATTTGTCTGTATTATATTTATTTATTAATAATAACTTTTTTTGGGATGTGAAACAAGTAAACAACTTCCTAATCCTAATAATTTGTCTAATAATAATTAACTATCTTATACGAATACCAAATGGAAAAAGAAACGGAGCAGCTAACTTTTCTGGTCGCAAAAAGGAAATTCTGAAACATTAAAATGGTCACCGCAATACAAAGTTGAAAAGACTCCGTCGTTGCAATTAAAATCTTATTTCTTTTAAATTGGTTTATTCCTTTCGTCCGCAATGGCTCCAAGACTAGGTTCAGTGTTCAGAGGTTTATTTTCAGCCTTTGAAAGCTACGTTTGTTTATTCTGCATCTTTTATGAAACTTCAAATCATCCTATTCAGTGAATAAATCATTCTTGCCCTGACATTTCTGGGCCTGGGAAGATCTTCATCTGATATATGGATCATCCAATGAACCTCCAAAAAAATTCAGGTCAATTTCACCCATTCTGTTCATTTTGCCAATAAATAAAAACTTATAAAGTACCTACCTACCACAAATTAAAATTTAACGAACCATCCATTTCTTTCCAATTTATGGATACATTCGAATTTTTTTTTGAAAAAAAAAACAATAACAATAACACTTATCAGACAGATAACTTCCTTAACAGCCCAAATTTCGCCTGACAACTTTATCAGACTGATATCTACTACTCAAGGTTGGTGAATACCGAATTTTACGTTAACAGTCTGACAAGCAGTTTATCAGACTGATAAGCAGTTAGCGGTCGTTGGTGAATACGGCCGTTAGACATGAAAATATTTAACTTATAGATGATTGTTGAAGTAAAAACGACCTCTTTTTTCTATTGGCTTTTCGAGGATGCTTACAATCTGTTCACTTGTAATTAACGAAAGATCCTCTATATGTGGGTAAACGAGATGTTCTTGAAAATCGAGTTTTTTAACCTGACGTAAAAATGATACATAATAATTATTGTTTTCAAGGGACTCTAAAACTTTGCCAATGTGACATTTTATTGTTTTATTCGTCAAAAATTCTGTCAAAACGAAGTCCCCTACTTCTGGTTGTTTCTCATTTGTGTGATTTCCCGTTTGTATCGGTGACGTTTGAAGACATGTGCTTGCATTGGCCCTCAGTAAGTCTGTAGTTTCAGTTCCTAAGGATACTTTATCAGTTTCTCCATCTGCTGTTTTAATTTCTACGATGAGGACCAAGACCTCATGCTGAAAAATTGGATGCATTTTTTCTTGATTTGTATTATCACAGCTTTCATGCAGGTTCTTGGTTATCTTCGCAAATATAAAGGGTTGTCGTTATGTATGGAACGGCCTAATATTTCAGGACGCACTCAAGAAAAATGTACAATATTTCCTACCTGGGGGTTTTTGGGAATGCCCCATTCATTGGTTGTATTTCCAATGTTGCCAAGCTTACCGTTTCTAAGATGCCGTATGTAACTTGACTTTTTTAAATGGAAGCTAAAACTCTTAAATGACGAACCTCCGTTTGACTTGGTTTTTAAAATATCACAACTGTTACAAATAAACCCAGTAATTTGAACTTTAAGATAAGAGAACCTAGGGTCGTGGAATTTAAAAAAATTAAAATAACGTGTAGCCCCTTTATGTGCAAATGAAACCACTCAAAATCCAACAAACAATTATTTTATTTTGTTTACAATGTTATGTAGTAACAGTCAATGTTACTTTCTGTAAAATTTTACAGTTGACAGCTTGGTTGTTCTGGTGAATCTGATACAATGTACCTCTCCAATCCGGAGCTCTTCAAGGGATGTTGGGGTTTCACTTTCGTTGAACTGGAGCTCTTCGTGTTGTTTCCTGTATCCAGGAAGAGGATAGATTGCTGGGGTGACGTGACTCCAGCTGATCCAGACTCCAAACAGTGATCTTTATGTCGAGTAGGTACCCAGAAAAGAATAAGGCAGTATCAGGTTCACCAAGATTTGGAATATTAAATCCCTGAATTCTGTCAGAAAGTGAATGTCTTCTAAAGAACAAAAAAATTAATAAGAAATTAGTTTATTATAAAACCATTATTGTGCAGACACTTCCTTCCAACAGAATCAGGTATGAACAACTATTGCAAATTGAAAAAAATATATATATTTTAATGTGAAAAAAATACAATTAAATAATTGGAAAATAATCATAAAAATAGATTAAATTATAATGCTCCCTACAGGTTGAGCAGAGTGCTGCTTTTCCGGCAGTCACAATAACAGGCAAGAATATGAACAAAATCAGATAGAAAATTAAGAAATTAAATCTTTAGATTCTCCCCCAAATAGACAAAATTTTCCTTTTAAATTAAGGTAGCTACTATAGATACTACAAGATAAACCTGACGGTGAAATCAATCAAATCCAGAATATGTCAAAATTCTTGAGATGTTTTAATTAAAACTTTTTAAATGAATTTTTGACCTGTCTGGATTTCTATTTCAAAGAATTACACCCTTTTCAACACTCTTCTCCTCGAGAAGATAATAATTGATGGAGTCAAACAGAAAATGGCTATACAGGCCTCTGCCTGGATTCACTAAAGAGTTGATAGGGATGGATACACAAATTTGGTTTTCACCTACTCTATTTAGAGCAAATTATTCAATATTCCCACACTAAAAATTGATTCTGAAAACCAGAGCAGCAGTACCTATTTATTAGCCCAAAAGTCTGAATTGACTTACCTCAGAAAAACGCGAAACCACCGGCAATCGCACAAAATGGAGGCCCACAATTAGATAAAAAATTAAAACATAATATTTATATTTCAAGAATAGATAAGATAAGATTTATTAGGTAAAAACTTAACAATGATATGATAATATGCACTGATGGTAAAATTTATTGAAAAGTTCATAAGGGAGAATCTAAAAATGTAAAGCAAAAATTATGAAAAATAAAAATGACTCGCCTGCTAGACTACTGCCAGGAAAAGAGAACGTTTTAGAAACCAATCCCTATAGGAAAACGAGCCTGTGTTATTTATACTTAACTGCGTTTTAACCAGATCAACCAATCAGAAGACTACACCCAAAAGACCATATTCACTTTACAGTGAAAAACCACTAAAAGAGAATAGATAAAAATCCACTAGAATTATTTCAATTGTTTACAAATTATAATAATTCAAATAGACCTATCTATTTTACCAGACAAAGACGTAATAATACGAAAACTTCATTAGATAAAAAAAGACACAGAACGCTCATTGCGCAAGACGAGGCAAAACGTACCAAATTATGTTAGATTTACGTATAGCAATCCGTTCTTCTTATTTGCACGGGATAAAAAAGGAAGGAGAAAGACCGCGTGTTGTGCAACGTATTTGTCAATGGTAAAACTTCAAACAATTTTTCAATGTCACTTGTCAAGCTATGTCAAGTTGAATATCAATCGTACTTTTATTCCTATCAGACCACGAGCAATGAACAAGGACAAGGAGATACCCAAAGTGCAAAACGAATACCTGTACTAGTTAGCCAATAGAAAGGCATTGCCTCGTGTTGACTGCGTTCAACATTGTCTTCAAATGATACAGTATGCTGCTCAGGAAGCTCAGGATCTGCAATATTACTAGGAACATTCTTTTTGTTGTGAGATTCCCAACGTTTTAGGGCTTCTTTATCAAGCTTCTCTTTTGGCACAACAAATCTGTTGAAGGGAATTATCCCCGCTTTTCGGAATCCACTGGAGATTATGTTTGATGATAGGTCCTTCCACGTTTCTCCAAGTAAAATGGAAAAATCCTTCTTAGGAATTCTTGAGCCACTATGTTTTCTTTGCCAAGCACATAGTTTTTGATCCCACTTGTCCTTCGAGGATTTGAATACGCCTAAGTCAAGCGGTTGTAGTAAATGACTAGTGTGCGGAGGCAATTTAAGTATGGTAATATCATGTGCTCTTGCAAGAGAAATAACTTTGTCAGTTACATGAGTTGCGTGCCCATCGTAGATAAGCAACACTGGACGATCATTTCCAAACTCAGGAATCAATTTTTTTTCTAAATAATTGTAGAAAATTTCGCTGGTGATCCAGCCATTTTTGCTAGCAGCGTATGACATATTTGGATAACCTTCTTCTTCTCTAGCTGGCTGGAGTCTAACTGCTCCAAACATTTAGGCCTTTAAAAATAATAAGTGGTAGAGCCTTTTTCCCAGCCGCATTAACAGCAGCTAAACAAGTGATGTTTTCTTTTCCTGATCCCCCTGTCGTTCGTGAACAAGATTTTCCTTTTTGTCCAACAAGTTTTGTTTTCGTTGGATCGGTGCCTACACTTGTTTCATCTAAATTCCATATCGCATCTAGTTTATCAAGTAAATTGAGATCTGTCAGTTGCTTATATAGGAGATCAAAATAGCTTTGAATGACGAATGGGTCAGTAATTTTTTTCCTTGAAAACTCTACTGTTTGTGGTTTTTTAACTGACACACCATGGCGTTTTTTGAAATTCAGAAACCAGTCTCCTCCAGGTCTTCCATTTTTGAAACAAGTTTCTATCCCATTGTCATTAACAAATCTCTCCACACAGTCGAACACATCTACCCGAGAGAGCCCAAAGCCCCATTTTTCCAGTATTTTCAAATAGTCGGCCAATTTTGATTAATGTTCCATGGAAAGTGCTGGTGGGCGGTCTCCCGTGGAACTTTTAACCTTTCTTCTTTCAGAAACATAAGACTGTAGTGTACTGTATGGTATTTGGTAAAGAGTTGCTGCCTTTCTTATATTAATATTGCCATTTTTTATCTCCGATAATGCAAATCTTACAGTCTCTTCTTCATCGTTTATTCCTCTGGTATAGTTTTGCGCCTATAATTGCGTACCATCTTTCGTTATTTCTGGAAAGAAGAAATATGGCCAAAAAGGAAAAAGGCAGGTCGATATAAATAGACTGAATCGCTCTTTTCTAAAAAAATGCAGTTGCCCCTAAATTGCACTTGCCCCACTTAACCTTACTTCAGTAAAGTTTTATAAATTCTTTCTGTATTAATCTTCCTTTCAGGAAATAAGCAAATTTGTTGAAAAATAAGCAAGTTATTTACTTATTAGCGATTCTTAGATCTAAGATTTTTAAATTTATGTTTTTTTGCAGAACAATCAACATTCAAAAGATCAAAAACCACAGATCAGTGTTCGTGTGGTTTTGATGTTTGGGAACCACAAAAAGCATTCCAAAGAACCGCCGATCTCTACAAATGGGAAGACTGTTTTAGTAATACGATTCCAGCGAGACATAGTAAATCTTTAGACCATTTGCAAGCGCCAGCGTCGAATAGTTTTCATATATCGATGACGAATATGACTTATTCTGTGCCGAAAAAAGACGTGGCGAGACATCAGACGAGATTTTATAAAATCGAAACGATGAAAAATGTGGCTAGTGAATATAATTTAAAATATTTTTTGCCTGAAAATAAAAATAATTGTTGCGAGTGTCCGTCAACGAATGAAAAAGTGAGAACTAGTAAAAAATTGAATAAAAAATTACCTAAATCAAATAGTCATACGTTACATAATGAAATTACGAGTTTACCACGTTCGACGTCGATGCAAACATTGTCCCCATCAAAAAACAAATCAAATAATGACAAAAGATTTAATTCGTTAAATCAAAAATCGCGAAGAACTGAGAATTTGAACGTCACCAATGGTAATGGTTCGAATAATCAAAAATCAAAAACGCATAATCAAAAGTCGAAAATTTTCGATTTAGGCTCCACGAGTAGCTCGACAGAGGATAGCCTACCTCAAAACTATTCAGATAAAACAGGGTCAAATGATATTGATACTAATAATTTGAACGATAGTTTAAGAAAAGTTCGTAGCACCTCATGTATATCTGAAGACATGCTGCCGTTACTGCTGTCTTCTGGCACGGAATCATTGCCGAATTTGAGTCCCAAGTCGAAGGAAAAGTTTCGACATTTTCATAAACCGAGGACGCATTATGACAGCAGCAATAGTAGTTCTTCTCCTACGACTAGTGAGCAAAGCGGCTGGATATCTTCCAGGTAAGAATTTAACTTTCCTGTACTATCTTCTATTAGAACTATTTTTGTAAGAATATATCTTAAGGTTGCCCACCAGAAACAGTCTACCCACGAGCTTCCCGATCAAAAATATTTTAGGTTTCCTACAAATGAATCTAGTGTTCTTAAGTCTATAAATCTGGGGGACCGATTCAAGAGAACCTCTTCTTTTGGTCCACTGATTGGTTGAGTGATAATTTAACCATCAACTAACTGGCATAATTTAGGAACTATTTGCACCATCTTGTTGAAAATGTAAATCCTCGTTTAACGATACATTTTCAAGTGCTTGTCACTTTTGATTCTCCACTCCAAGCTCCTATCCAGAAGATTTCCTAAATAAAACACTTATCTATCAAACGACCCTTGACGTTGAATGTCTTCCCCTATTCTTCTTTAGGCAGTTTTGATAATGACTGCTCGAGGCTCTGCTGACATGACATGAGTTTAACATGTAGAGGGTCTTTCCGTGCTAACAATAGTACCTATAACAAATTTTGAGCCACTAAATAATTACTTGAATAATTCTAGTAAGCACTCAATTTCAGGAGCAGTTCCATTGATTCCAGTACTGATGTAACAAATCCTGCCACAAGTGCTATAGATCTGAAACTAGATAAGATTCAGAGAGAATTATTGCGCCTATCGGAAGAAAGCAAAAAACTGGGTGATATTAGTAAGGATTCTAAAAAGCGGAAAGATATATTTAAGACTAAAAATAGCAAAGTTTATTTAGATAGTAATCATTTGAAACGTAAAAGTAAGAAAGACAAGGAAAACGATATTATGCCTCTATATAACGGTAAGATTGATCAAAAATAGTAACATTTAACTTGAAAAAAAAAACGCATTTTAAGGCTGTGACCAAAAAAATCCAATATCTATTGATGATATTGCATTACCTCCACCACGGCAATTTAGGGATTTGGTATCACCATCAAGCTCCAATAATAGTACAAATAACGGTTTGATATTAACTTAACCAATAACTATTGCTACTTACATGGTGTTTTTTTAGACAACGATGAGGTGGATGAAGAAGTAGAAGAAGAAATCAATGCCGTAGATAATTTGCTCTATCACGTCATTGATTTTGAAACAAATATTGAAACGCAACCGAGTCAATTTACTTTAAAGAATGATTGTGAAAATGAAGAGTCTGAAGGTATGGGGTTTTTGTGTTAATTTATTGGTACTAACCTGATTTTTTTTCTTCTCAGAATTCAGCTTCAATAAAGGCAATTCGGAATCGTTGAAAGCATTTCTTAAAGCTAAAAGGGAATTCAAGAGTCAATTAAATTTTCAAGGGATTTTTTATTCGGATTTAAATTCTTACGCTTCGCACGTGCCGTATTTTCATATTGCAGACGAATTTCGAATATTTTCCCCAGGTAACGAAAATCTAATTTTTACACATACAATTTAGAATTATTGTGGCAAAAAACAATTCAGTGCCAAGTTGATTATTGTTGTTAGTCAGACAGTGGGTAGATTTGTCTGTATCGCAGGACTTTCCCTAGTGCTCAATTTGAACTGTTTGATCTACTTACTTTGAATTGTCTTTGAGCTCAAAGGTATATTACTACACATGCTAATAATATTTTGTTTCAGAGGGTATGCATTTAGTAATTTGTGTTCACGGCCTAGATGGCAACGCAGCAGACCTAAGACTAGTAAAAACCTATCTGGAAATGGGTCTTCCTGGAGCCTATCTAGATTTTTTAATGTCTGAAAGAAATCAGGGCGATACTTTTAGTGATTTTGATACAATGACTGATCGATTAGTTAGTGAAATTCTTCAATATTTAGACGCAAGCAGTATCAGACCGACGCGAGTAAGTTTCGTCGGTCATTCGTTAGGAAATATAATAATTCGTTCGGCGTTGACGAGGCCTCAATTAAAATTTTTACTTCCAAGACTGCATACTTTTCTATCACTCTCTGGACCACACTTAGGCACTTTATATAATAGTAGCGGTTTAGTTAATATGGGCATGTGGTTTATGCAGAAATGGAAAAAGTCCGGCTCGCTTTTGCAGCTTTGTTTGAAAGATTCTTCCGATCCAAAGCAGTCGTTTCTGTATAATTTGAGCCAAAGAAGTACTTTGCATAATTTCAAGAATATTTTATTATGTGGTTCCGGACAAGATAGGTAAGGTGCTCTAATAATTTTATTTATATTCTCGAAAATGTTTCACTTTATAGATACGTTCCACTGCATTCAGCAAGAATAGAACTATGCAAAGAATCAATAAAAGACTCCTCCGAACAGGGTACAATTTACAGGAAAATGGTCCACAATATAATGCAACCGATTATGGCCCAAAAAGACTTGAAATTATTAAGGTACGACATTCACCATGCCTTGCCCAACACGGCCAACGCTCTTATAGGCCGAGCGGCCCATATCGCGGTGCTAGATTCCGAAATTTTCATCGAAAAATTCATGGTCGTAGTCGGTATCAAATACTTCCGTTAATTTTCTTTTGTATTTTCTTTTTTCTATATTTTAAATAAAATAATTTGTGGAATAAATATGTTTTTTAAATTTTAATGAAGGGTACACCTAGAACTATATTATGGTGTAATGTTTCCTGGACTAGGAAGAAGTGAAACAGCATATATGATGCGGTATTATTAAACTGGTTCACTTTATTTTTTGAACTTTTCACTTTTAGGTTAAATACTTATTTTTTCTTCTTGAGTGGACTGTATATTGATTACTGCAATAAAACTCGAATCCTATTTATTTTATTATTTTATTATTATTACTTTAGCGGAAAAACGAGTTATTACAATATTATTTTGCAATATTACGCAATAAATTACAACCCCGAATGCCAAGAAAGCTGTCGGCCCAAGCGCAACATGCTTCTTCCTTGGGGTACTACTTGACACTATAGAGGGGAGCGGAATATGAATATCTGCCCTGCGGCCTCATCGGAACGACTTGTTGCCAGCTTGCCTGGTTGTCATAAACCTTTATTTAGAGTTGAACCCAAGGGCGTACCCAGCGAGGGGCAGGGGGGGGCAGCTGCCCCCCTCTAAATTTTTTTATAAATTATAAAAAGGCTCCCCTAAGTGCAGAAAATAAAAAAATAAACCACTACCTATGGTTTTACTAAAAAAATTACAAACCCGAAAAATATACTACTAAATACTACTAAAATATATTCATATACCTACGTAAGTCAAACGCAGCGCACTGCACAGCCTACTAGATTTGCAATTAGCGGAATTAGCAAAGAATTTTCTATTACGATCCTGGCCCCTGCGAATTTGTTGTATTGTGTTGTTTTTCTAACGGAATTCGATTATTTTCATTTGTTATTCAATGTTAATTTGTTTGTGCAAGTACTGCAAGTAAACTTAATTTACTTAGTTGTTGATAAACGTCTATGCTATGTTGTTAGCAGTTACGTTACACTAGTAAACATTGTCAGAAATTTATATTAGATTGTACTGTAACGAAAATTACCCTGAGTCCGCCTCTGACTCTTCCCGGCCGCGTGGAGAATTCTCGAGACGCAGCGCGAAGCTTCGTACGTGCTGCGGAGAGAATCTTCGAGATGCAGGCGCTTCGGATATAAAAGGAACAATGTCGGGCGGCGAGGGCAGATTTCGCCAGTGCCGGGTTGAAGAATAGAATACTTTTATAAATAAATACAAGATACAAGGCGTTACATAAACTAGTTAGTGTGTTTAGTTAAATTAATCAGAGTGAATTTTAGTTAAGTGTTAATAAAAGTATAGTTTTAATTAATTGGCAGCTTTTATCACATCGTAGTCGAACAAGTTCACGCTTAAAACGTTACAGTACTTATTGGAAAATCTGCTGAATCTACCTATTTCGGGCATCTCGGTATCTCCACACTGATAAATGGATATCAGGAAATTTTTTCAAACAGGTAAGTTACAGTTAGTAAGTTACATTCGACGACATTTGTGTAATATCTGTAAATTCCAATTAAAAAAAACAAAATGTTTTTTGCCATGTTTCATGTTAAACAAAACACTAACATGGATATCACTCACACTGTATAAAATACTAATAGCGGCATTATTGTGTTTTGCAGCTACTAAAACTCTCAAGAGGAAAAAAGAACATGACAGTAGCAGCGGGAGCGATGATAACAATGATCAAATTTCATCGCCAAGCCCATCTAAAATTGAATCTGAATCTGAGCAACCGCTAAATTCTTTGAGATCTAAGAAAGTCACTGCTCCTAATTTAGAATCTTTACCGTCAACATCTGGCTCTGTAGTCAATCCCGAAATTGAAGAGAATGATGGTTGCCACGAAAATGACTTGGGTCGTTATGTAGGACAAACATTTCACCTGACGATGGAAAGAAAAAAAGAGTTGTTAAAAAATCCGTGGGTTCCACCCAAGAATTACGATTTTGCAGCCGATGCCAGTCATTTGCGAAGAAAATTTAATTATGCTTGGTTAGATCAATACACACCATGGTTAGTGTATTCCAAGCGACTAAAGGGTGCTCTGTGTAAGCACTGTGTTTTATTTCCTCCTTCTACTGGCACAGTAAGGGGAGTGTTAGGTTCATTTATGATCAGACCATTTACGAAGTTTAGGCACAGCTTACTATAACATAACTATAACAGAAGCAGATGAGGGAGTTTTTTTCGATCTAATGAATTTGCGAGTTGAGTCGGACGACATCAAATTAAAGAATCACCTGGAAAAGTGTCGTAGAAATGCTGTTTATACGTCACCAAAAATACAAAACCAACTCATATATTTATGTGGCGAAGTTATTAGGGAGAGTGTGATAAATGATGCAAAGAAAGCCATGTTCTACACAGTTTTAGCCGACGAGACAGCCGACGTTTCAAGAAAGGAGCAGCTATCCATTGGCTTGCGTTTCTATGATGAAAGTAAAAAAAAAGTCCGAGAAGAATTTGTGGGTTTTGTGGAGCTGACAGCACAGGATGCCCCAGCAATTGCCAATGCAATAGACAATTTTTTAGTTAGCTATAATTTTTCACCGCATAGTTGTGTAGGACTTGGTTTTGATGGCTGCGCTACGATGGCGGGCAAAGAGGGTGGCGTACAAGCGATTTTAAGGAAAAAGTACACACGAGCATTATTTTTTCATTGCTCAAACCATAAAATAAATCTTGTTGTCAATGATGCAAATAATGTTCCGGAAATTAGAAACACTATTGGCACCGTAAAGGATGTTATAACCTTTTTCAGGGAATCCACCACTCGCAGAAGTTCCGCTCCTAATCTATCACGACTGTGTGAGACTAGATGGTCTGAAAAATACAAAAGTATTCGCTTATTTGCACAAAATTTCCTCGAAATTGTGAAATCACTTGAAAAACTATCTATCGAAGGAAACTACGCCACGAGAAAATCTGCGTACCAGAGGCGGAATTTTGTATCAGATAGACATCGGTATTGATATCGCTATGACACTTGGTGTCTTCTTTTCTCTTTTCAAAATCAATAAAGAGGGGACGTCAATAGAGATAGCGAAAATATATCTATTCGTTACAGAATCCCAGCCCAGTTGCATGCCGCCGTTACCAAACCCTCACTAATTGTTGCCCTAACTATAATTGCAAAATATTCAGCTTTACTGGAGCCGGTTGTTAATGCCTTGCAAGCAAAAACTATGGATTTAATTAAGTTGCAAGAACATCTGAACGTAATCCTTAACGTTCTGAAGAAAAACCGTGAAGATGCCGACCTAGTTATTGATGAATTACTTAAAAAAGCACAAGACTTTGCATTGGAATTGGAAATAGAAATTTCTATCCCTCGAATTACCAAGAGGCAAATACATAGAAACAATCCTCCATCAGACTGTGATAGTGACTACTGGAAGCGTTCGTTAATTATACCGTATCTGGATTCAATTATAGCCTCTTTAAATATTCGCTTTTCTCAAGAACATACTCCAGCGTTTGCCTTAACAAAAATACATCCATTATATATGCTCGACATGGAAACCAATCAAGTAGAACAAAATGCACAATATTTTACCCAGTTTTATAAATTGGACGATATTACTGCGGAAATGGACCTATGGTATAATTTGTGGAAGGAAAAAAAGTCAACTGAGGACCAGCTAAAAGACGTCGAAATAACTGACCTTCTCGACGAGACCGATGTTTTTTATCCCATCCTAAAACAGGGGCACTTTTGATTTTAATCACAATTCCATGCACCACGGCCACTGTAGAACGATCCTTCAGTACTCTTCGAAGAGTGAAGACTTGGTTGAGAAGTACCATGGGAGAGGAAAGGTTAACAGGATTATGTCTCATGAGTGTGCATCGTGATTTAATTAAATCAAATCGAGAGCAATTTGAAAATCAAGTTTTAAATAAATTTGCGACAAATCCAAGAAAATTGTTATTGAAGTAAAAATTAAGCGAGTTATGTCAAAATTTAGTAATTAAAAAGAGAAATGCAAAATCCATTGTTTTTTTTTTTTGGTCAGCCCCCCCCCCCCCCTATTTCAGATCCTGGGTACGCCCTTGGTTGAACCAATTGAACCAATTCAGGTATCTAATTACCGGAACAATATATTTGGACATTGGTAGGTATGTAATAAGTTGAATCAAGAGCCAGTACCTATAGGGGGTGTCTCATTTGGGTTGTACATATGAGGTCTGTTCCAACCCTCAAAAAAACCGTCCCAAGAACGGTTTCGAAACCACCCTGTATACGAATTTCGGATTCTACGCACAATTTTTTTTATTTTGCGCAGAATCCTGACGGTGAACTCTACGGTTCCCTGCTGCTGCTGCCGCTGCTGGGTTGAGAGTGGAAAAAAGCTATCGAACTCGGTTGCTATTGGAGTTAGAAGGATTAGTAGGATAAACGTAGCTGCATAACATAGGTGGGGCTGTAACAAATTAGCAACAAGCTGATTTCAGCGGAAATGTTTAGTAGCTGACCTCCTCTTCAACCTCCCAAAAGTCCCATTCAGTCCTAGGGGTGGAAGGTTGAGAAAAATGGCCGCCATCTTGGATTTTTTTGTTTTTTTCAAATATCTCAGTTTCTATTAGTTTTTTCAAGAAAACTCCAGAAACCTTTTTTGTGGAGAATTCAATATTCTCTATAAAGTGTGTCTACGTTTTTTTTGTAACATGAAGGATAACGGAGATATAGTTTTTTTTAGGATTTGATTTATAAATTTTTCACTTTTAGCGCAACAAAATCCTCATGGGTGACATACCCATGAGGGTTTTTTTTTGTTGAAGATCCAAAAAAGCGATCCACCAAAGTAAGTAGTACATTCGTTCCGTATAAATTGCAAGTTTTTATGGGTCTATATTTTATATTGGTCATATTGATCGTGTATGGAGTCATTTCGTTTGTGAAATTGTGATCTTTTTAACATTGTAAAAATTGTTCTGGACTTCATTGTTGGTGAGCCAACAAATCCAGTTTTATTATTGGGACTCAAATAGGAATAGAAAAAAAAGATAAATTGTATTACTTATCAGCAGCACAAAAATTTGCAATCTCATTGGTCGGCCAGTTATCCGCCAACCAATAGAATAATAGAACAATACATTTATTTTGCAGATAGTTACCAGCAAGTTTATCTGAAGATGAATAAACCGGGCCTAAGCCAAATAAACATTCTGTTTTAAATTTTATTCCTACCATAAGCAATCCTGATATGATTCTACCTGTGATAAGGCCTGCTTCCATGTGACATTTGTCGCAAGATTCTATGCAGAAATTGCTCTGGAGTAAGGAGCTCTGAAATCCGAGTTCTCATAATGGAAGAACGCTGCCTAAGCACTGCCGGGGTTAAGCCCAATACTCCACGAATTCGAAGCAGAGATGGAAAAGCTCAAAACCGACCGAAGAGTTGTGCTATCCAATCAGAATTGTGTGTCATCGAGGATGATGTAGCAAAATTAGATAGAGGGTTTCGAGGAGGGTTTTCTCCTATTCCTGACAATGGCCAGCTCACTATGGATAGTATTATAAACGGAATGGGCTGGAAGGCACCTGCAAAGCTATTTTGGATTCTAATAAGGAACTTGTTGCATTCATGTCCAAGTCCTATACACGCCTGGCAAGTAAACATCTTGCATATCAATTTTAATGCGATAGAATGAAATGTCTAAAGAAAGTCTAAGGTTGAATAGAGAACGAAAACGATTAACCGTTGCAGCTCTAGCATTCCTAACGCTTTTTGCTGGGGGTGGAACAGGGGAAATCTTTTGCGTTCTCTATTTAACCTTAGACTTTTTCTAAACATTTCGAAAGGGATAAAAGTAAAGAAATGTTTGAAATATTTACTGTAAAAATCTCGGTATCTCCGTTATCCTTTATGTTACAAAAAAAGGTATGAACACGTTTTATAGAGAATTAAATTCTCCACAAAAAAGGTTTCTTGAGTTTTCTTGAAAAAACTAATAGAAACTGAGATATTTGGAAAAAACAAAAAAATCCAAGATGGCGGCCATTTTTTTCAACCTTCCACCCCTAGGACTGAATGGGACTTTTGGGAGGTTAAATAAAAGGTCACTTACTAAATATTTCCGCTGGAATTAGCTTGTTGCTAATTTGTTGCACCCTGACCCCCCAGATTGACTCAGCTAGATGCGATTTCCGCGAAAGTTGGCTACTTTTTGTCAAACGAAAGATGCCGTCGACAAAATTGTCATCGCACTTTCAATTTTTCAGATACAAGGTGTTTTTGAAAATGTTGCATTTTGAGACACCCCTATTGTTATCTCGGCTCTCTCATAAGTGATCGAAAAGATGACAATGGGTTCTTATATAGATCTTTCTATACGGTGATTCCGATGGCTTGTCAGTTTTTCCCTAGAAGTTTTTTAGTTATACCTAAACCAAACATATACTTTTTCAAATGAGTCACCACCCTGTATATTAATCTAAAACCGAGTCTAAAACTTAAGGTACAGTTTATTAGGATAGTACGCGACGCACAACTGATAACGTAAACAACGTCATTGGTTCAGGTATGACGTACACCCGTTTTCTGATGCTGACGCTGACGTCAAAAAACGGGTGTATGTTATACCTGAACCAATGACGATGTTTACGTTGTCAGTTGTGCGTCGCGTACTATCCTAACAAACCGTACCTTACTTTTCATGCATCCGTTCTTCCGTCAATCCGATGATCCGGAAGTCTATTGGTCCAATATTTTGGCGCCAAAATATGAGACCAATAGAAATACTTCCGGATCATCGGATTGACGGAAAAACGGATGCATGAAAAGTAAGCTTTAGGGCCGGTTTCTCAATAGCAAGTCACCCCTGGGTTAAGCATAACTCCAGGGTAAACCGGCCCTTATGCGGTTTACTGGTGGCCGTATTATGGCTAAGTTCGGCTTTGCACTCCATGGAGCGGAACCAGGGTTGCCGGACGTCCCACCTTAGGCCCTCCTAAGGTGGACCGATTAACAAAATGAGGGACTGTCCCTACAGTCCCTCATTTTGTTAATCGGTTTCGCCTTTTTTTTTATTAATTTCAGGTCCCGCTTTTCATGTGAATTGTCCCGGTTTTCCCGCTTTTTCCACCCAATCTTCACATTTAGTGCAAAAAACACGCTCATTTTACAACTTGTTACATAAATAGCTATTTCTACATTTAAAATCGAAGCAGAAATCAAATAACGAGCCTGTATCGCAAACATTTCATCGAGGTCTGCGGATTACGTCACCAATGTTAGCTGCTGACGTGGTGACGTCACTCGCAGATCTTGTGGACTCGAGAACCGGCGAACGTACGCCTTCTTAGGATGAGCAATGCTGTTAGTTTACGATTCTTGGGTTTTAACAATAAATGTTTTATGTTGTGTAGGTATAAAAATGTCAAAAATTCCAACAAAATCCAAATCTCATTGCAAAAACAAACTAGCATCTGTAAAAAACTTTTTTCTGGCCACTGAAAAATAGACTTCTTTCGTCAAAAATCATTTTTTCCATGACCGTTAGAAAATAAACAACTTCGTCATATTTCACCTTAGCCGAAAACTTCACTTTCGTCACTAGTGATAAAATATCTAGCGACGAAAGTGAATGATTAGGATTTTACATGTTAAAAACATTCTTTCAAATCCAATTATAATTTAATTTTGTGAAGCACAACGAAAGAACATAGTTTATCACAAAATTATTTGTAGTAGTGCAGTGCATACAACCTTTAGCTTTTCAGGACCTTTTTTCATATAAAAAGTTACAGGTATTATGCGCTACTTTTTTGCCACTCTATATAGCGTATAAATAATGATCTTTACTGTTGTTTTGTCGTGAAGCGTTTATTTTGTTATCTAATAAAGGAGTACTTTTTTTTTGGTCGAGTTTTGGTTGAATCCTTAGCAAAATTTGGGCGTGGCTCCAAAAAATTTGTTGCGCTTTTGCTCAAGGGGGTCCAAAGGGGGGGGCACATTGGGCACTACAGCCCCTTCCCCCCCCCTTATGCTTTTGGGCGTGACACCTGAAAAAAATGTTTCGCCTGCGGTGAGCTTTCCCTTTGGATAAGAACATAAGCCTGCCATACGTCCCGTATTATACGGGACAGTCCCTTATTCCAAGGTCCATGTCCCGCGTCCCCAAATTTGTTGTCGGGACGCGTAAATGTCCCGTATTCTCTGATATTTCAAAAAGCGTGAAATAGGTAATTCGATTTTGCCCCTCATTCCCTCATCTCTAGTCTCAGCAAATCGCAACGTGCTGGTTATTCGACAGCATTTAACATTTGACAGTTAAGAATTTGGCGAATTCGGCCCAAGGGTAATAATCACCACTAAGGATTGCTTTATTGCTTATCGGCCTCATTTTTGGTAATGGCCGCCATATTGGTGTATCACCATTGCCGACGTCATCAACTAAGTCGTCAGCGACGTTAGCTGTTTGCGCCAAGTCGTAGTTTAGAATTTAAATCTATGATGAAAAATATTATTTATAGCATATAGGGGAGGAGGCGACGTCACCTGACAAAAAGTGGTAGCGGGTCTGCCATACTAGTGCTGGTTTTGTGTCATTACTTACCTACTGACATTACAACTGTCATACTCAATTTCTGATTTCGAGACGTAATAGACCTATCTCGTATTACCTGGACTGCGCGCGTCGCTTGTAGGCTGCAGGTGAGCGTCCAATGAGAAGCAAGTTTGTGACAGGCTTGCGTCACATTCTCATTCAAGGGCCAGTTCAGAATGAATTGTTCCTTCTTTCTTTGTAACGTGTAATTTGACAAAGAGCAAACTAATTCTTTACATATTACTTGAACTCACCGCAGTTTCGTTTTAAGATTATACTTGACATATTCCTTTGCAATTTCATTGAGCGATGTTGCCGGAGGAAACATTTATCAAAATAAAAGTGCAAACGATGTTCATCCACTTTAAAACTCTTCTTTTGTCTGATATAAGGCATTGTAAAACACTTGACACTATATCACTTCTTCAATGTTATAATATTCGATTTGTAGTCTACATTTATTCTGCAACAATACAATCTGGCTACACTGCAGCCTACGAGTTGCGCGCGCATGTCATCTTCTATTGCTTTCTAACTTGTATTTATTACAATTAAGCTCTCTTTTTCTAATCATGCGAGATAGGTCTATACGCAATTTTTGCTTATTTTGGGGTTTTTTCGACTTGCTTGTGTTGTGTATGAGAGAAGTATAATGTCTTCATGTGCAGTAAGAAGTTGCTGCAGCAGGTTTGGCTTAGAAAAGAAGAAATCAACGGGAATATTCATAGGTGAGTATAAACAACATTCAGGATCGGACTTCCAATTTTTTGTTGTAGTTTTAATATGTAGTTATGTTTTGAGAAGTATAATTTTTTAACAATTTTAACAATTTTTAGGCCACATAAAAACAATTAAATACATGTAAAAATTGAAATACCAATAGAGTCTGACTTTTAAATATATTTGAGCTATATGAAGTAAACAAATATGACATTTGAGCTGAATCCAACCCTGATACAGCGGCCATATTGGTGCTGGAATAAGCTCCTAATGATCCCGATATCAATGCATACTCGTCTCCTTTTATATAATATCTCAATGGGTAGGGGGCTTCAGATTTGTTCTACACAGGCCTTATGAGGATAGGCTAGCCTGTAGTAGTAGTGAGTATTATCCGTGAGTTCGATCTACGGGCGGGGTCCCGAAAAAACAGAAATTCGCCTGCGGCGCTATTTTTTCTTAAATACATGAAACATCTGCTTCATAAAAATGTCCCGTTTTTTTATCAGAATATTATGGTAACCTTATAAGAACAGTCCCGCTTTTTCATTTCACAGATCTGGCAACCCTGAGCGGAACGGTATGAGCATGGACATCGTGACGTCATACGCGGTCATAAGCCCAACACAAAAGAGAACTTTCTACATTCTGAGAGCTAAAACGAACAGGATCTTATCGTTTCGAGCGCGCTCAGAGTTTACAGAGTGTAAAGCTGAACTCAGCCTATGGCACACCGGAAAGCTTGAAAAATACAAACTGTAAAGTCTGTTTTTTTTTTAAAGATAAAAGTCATAATGACATTATGTTGGTTATACAACTCACTGTACATTATTCCCATATGACACGGGAGGCTTAACAAGTGATAAGCCTTTTGGTATTATCGCGCTTGGTGACATTTATTGCAAATTCTATTATAATTTTTTTTTTAAATTTTAAGTATTAAAGTTTAGTTCGTTGTATAACCTTCTGAATACCACTCGATGTTTCAGGATTACCTAATACTTTTACTTTTACCTGACACTCAGCGCGTTACCAGCAACACCACTCCTCCTCCTCCTGCGGAGTCATGGTGTTGCCGCGTAACGCGTTTCGTGACAGGTAAAAGTATTATCCGGTAATCCTGAAACATCTTGTGGTATAGTGAAATTATTTAAATAGTGTATACACGTGATCAATGGTTGCGTTCCTAAGCACTCAACATGTTGAGTGATTAGTCAGCGGCTATGTTGAAAACAGATGAAAATCAGCTCTAGGCCAATCAAAATTTTTCTACCTTGTGCATTTCACTAACTGGAACAAAGCCGCTTACTAACAGAGTTGCCAAGTATGCGATAGTAAAATGGGGGCGGAGTTAGCGGAATCATTTGAATCTCTACTCCTAGCCGCTCTCACAGCTCACCCCCCCCTGGCCCATTAACATATGTAGTCAACCAAAACAAAGCTATTTTTTAGGCGACTGTCACAAAAAGATTAGTTTTACGGATTCAATATCATCCCTAAAGTATATCTTTTTTGGCCGCATTTACTTTACGGCCGCATTCACTTCACGGCCGCATTTGCTTTATTACTTTACGGCCGCTTTTACTTCACGGCCGCTTTTACTTTACGGCCGCTACTTTGGTGAAAATAAACAATTTTTTCTATAATCACACTCTCTTTACCGTAGTTTTTGTTATTAATAATTGTGTATCTACCTATCTTTGCTGGATTATTTATTTGATCAATAAAGTTTAAAGCTACTGTTGAATATTATTCTTTTTTCAAGAACAAACACTCGCCTAAAAAATTTTGTGTTCACCTCGGCCGAATGATCTTTTTTGGCCTCACCTGAAATTTGCTTGACCTCGGCTGCGCCTCGGCCGCAAATTTCTGATTCGGCCAAAAAAGATCAACTTTACGGCCTTGGTACACAAAATAACTATTATCAATGGGATGTTCTGTCTATCTGTGTTAATAGGTCATTGATAAAAGCTTATCGCGTTCGACTTTGTTTACTCTTAATAATAAATCTGCCCCAATTGACCATATTAGTTAGGTTAGGAAAAATCGGGCGCGAAATTTAAAATGGGTTCCTAAACACATTTCAACAAATTTGACAGCAATGTATTTCTTATGGGGGATTCAAAAGAGTGATTTTCAGACGGAAATATCTTGGGTTCTGGGCATTTCTTAGTATTGGAACCTATTGTACATCAAACTTTGAACATATTTCTCTATAATTCATGCTCTAATTGTTTTTTTAAACCTATGAATTAAAAATACAAATGATTTTAATTAAAAGTGTCTGTTTTCGGTGGACGTACGTCGGGTCTAAAACCAGCTGAGAGAAAGTGAGGTTGTGTGTTGTGTTATGATTGTTGGTGAATTGTTTATTTATTTATTTATCACTAGTTCAGTCATTTATTTTTCAATTTTTTTGGATTATTGAAGTACATTTACTATCCAAGTATGTAGGTAAACTTTTATTTTATTATAATCGGGGACTCATATATACTTATGGATCAAGCAACGACATACGTATTTTATACAAACATTGGCTTCTTAAATTGGTAATATTTTTATTTTAACAATGTTTATTCAATTTTCAAACACTCTCTCAGTTAATAACATATTAAAAAAACTATTTATACAACTCAATTCCGTAACAAACGTTCTATCACGTCTACAGACGCTTTTAAAATTGAGTCCCCATAAGACATCAATGTATTAATTTTTGAACTCGGAACCCGCGCCAATTTGCGATTCTAACCTAACTAATATGATGAATTCCAATGAACATAATAATCATTAACATCTTGTATTGCAATAGCCGGGATCCACGACAGCTACCGGTGGTTGTTGATGACGTCATTTAAAACGCGGCATAACCGGGATTCGTATGAATACCGGTGCCGGGAGGCTAGACACAGCGTATAAAAAAAATGTAGTTAAAGGTTATGTAGTTAATGTACTTTGCTAGAAAACTGATGTAGTCATCCTCAATAACTACGGTAGTTAATCATGTAATTAATGTTACATTAACTACGTTCCCAACCCTGACTTTCAGTTACCGTTTATAACACGGTTACAATACGGTTAGTCGCTAAAAAATCCTTATATAGAAATGTTGTAAAAATAGCCAGAACCGGCACCGATATAAATTAATCGGATCTCACCGGTATTTTTCGGTTTCAAGATTTCATAAATTGGGCTGTTTGCTTTTGGTCGTATCGTAATAAATTTTTCGTCATACTGTACCTACTGTAATCTTACTATAACACGAGCGAAATTGAAATCGTAAAGGTGTATTTAACGGCCACCGGCCGTTATTCTCAAACACCTCCCTGTAGGAAATTGTTTTTTTTTTGCCAGATTGAAAGATATCTGCAGTATGACGAAAAATTTAGAACGAAACACGGCCGACATAACTGCAAATAACAGCCTTGGCTGATTATGATCCTCGACTCTCGCCTTGGATCACAGACTCCAGCCCGGCCGTTGTTTGCTATTTATCAGCCTTATAACGTTATTAAGCCTGTTTTTTTTTTAAAGAGAATTCCCCAAGTCAAAAATTTAGTAACTATGTTGGCAACACAAGCATTTTCTACATAAAAAATTTGGAAGCATTGACAATTTTACATTGTATTGCCAACATAATGTCATTTTGACTTTTATCTTTAAAAAAAAAACAGATTTTATAAAACCCTTGAGAACGGATCAGAACGGAGCGTTTGAAAACACGCATTTCTTAACTCGGCTAGGCTAAACCAAGGATATTACACACTACTACAGAATTGCTCATAGGCCTCGATTTTTGGAATCAAGTCAAGTTTATATGGTATTGCACCGTTACCGACGTCATCAACGGTATCGTTAGCGGTTTGCGCCAGCGGTTGTAGTTAAGAATATACATTTATGATGAAAAATATTATTTAATTTTGATGATTAACATAATAGGCAAAGAGGAAGATGCAAACGAGATCTGAACAAGGGTTGTTTTAGAATGTTGAATGTACTAAAACCGAATACGCATAAAGCAAAAATCAGCGAAATTATAACTTGTAGCGCAAACACCCAAGGCGTCAAGGCGATAAACGACACACTGCCTACGTCATCACTGGTACTTTGGCGTGATGGGGGCCTGAAATTTTTATAATAATACATCTTTATTTTATTTGAAACTCCATTCAAATGAGTTATATTCCTTTCACACCAAGGAGGAGCTCCGGAACAGCTCCGGGGCTTCACGCGCTTATTCCTTTCGACAAGCGTTTGTTGCACCACGCATCTGTTCCTTTCAAAATCGGGGGCGACTAACATCGGAGCGAGTAGCTCGAGTGTTTTAAACTCTTGAAAGGAATACAACTTATGTTGGCAACTTCTGGCCTTTTCTACATAAAATTTGAAAGCATTAACAATTTTACATTGTATTATCGAATGTAATATAGTGAAATTAATTAAACAGTGTATGCACGTGATCATAATTAGGCTGGGTTCCGTTGTCAACCTTGGTTATGGTTACACATTCCGTAATGTCTGGTTCCTGAAAAACCGGTCTATACCTTAGATTATATATAGTTGCACTAAAAGATGAGTAATCAACTTTCAAATATGGTACAAAGATCTCTCTCCAAATATTTTGATTTTGTCTCTCTTACTTTGTTTACGCTGGTTTTCTATAGTACGATTTCCAAGAATCCGTTCACATTTCGGATCTTTAGACATCTCTCTCTAAGGCAATATGTAAACGGAAAGAACACTATACAAGTCTAGCTAAACAGAGTATATTGTTTGGGTGGTTCCCAATAGCAACCGATTGCCGTACCTGCGTAAGTGTCAATATATATTATTGTGTGTTTATTTTATCGACTTTTTTGGGTGTTTCACTGCTTTAAAGTGGAATTGTTTAAAAATTTATCATTTACATGTTTATACATTTCGTGAAAGTTTCTTATTCAGGGTTCAAAATGACTAATAAATGTGCAGTGTGTCAGAAAAGAGGAAAACCAGCGGATTGTTTATCATTTCACCCGTTAGTAAACAAAACTTATGACATCGACATGATTGAAGGGGAAAAAAAACAGTGTCGGAGGTGCATGTAGGCCACAACAATACAACATGGTACATATTTCAATTTTGTATTTCTATAGAACACTATTTTTTAGTATTCCGGATAATTTATGATATGGAAAAAACATGATTAGGAGCAATAAATTTAAAATCCAGCTCAGTAAGCAAATGGACGTATGTTTGTGCAGACCATTTTAGCAGTGGAGACTATAAATTTTCAAAAACTGATGCTAAAATTTTTAAAGCCCCTACTGTTCCTGTTGTTGCAAGCGCCAGCGCTTTTAGAGTACTCTCCAGGTTGAGGAGTACTTGTCGAGGTACTCGTTCATAAGTTTAATGCCTGTATGCACCATTTTCAGGTATTTTCGTAATTAGCTAATCAGGGCCAGTGCCGTATTTTCAAATGTAATACCACAAGAGGTTTCAGGATTACCGGATAATACTTTTACCTGTCACGAAACGCGTTACGCAGCAACACCACGACTCCGAAGGAGGAGTGGTGTTGCTGGTAACGCGTTGAGTGTCAGGTAAAAGTATTAGGTAATCTTGAAACATCGAGTGGTATTCAAAAGGTTATACAACGAACTAAACTTCAATACTTTATTAATTTTCATTATGATTAATAACAATATTGCCACCAAGCGCGATAATCCCAAAAGGCTTATCACTTATTAAGCCTCTCGTGTCATATGGGAATAATGTACAGTGAGTTGTATAACCCTATACGCACAGTACGCACAGGCGTAGAGCGGCAAATCTGGGGAGGCGGCAAAATTTAAAACAAAGAATCAGAAAAAGACAAAAAATAATCGAGAAAAGAAAGCCGAAGATGCAACGCGAAACGCGATTCTGTTTCGCGTTGGACCTTTATTTGATTTTTGATAAATTCGAACAATATTGTAACAAATTCAAAAAATAACGAAGCACAAAGAACAGATACCTATACCAAAAAAAGTATAGAGCCTGTAAACGCCGGTTTTAAAAATAAAAAGTGCATATGAAAAAAATGAATCGAACAAAAAAACACACACAGATCAAAATAATGTACCAAGTTTAGGTATTAAAATGTAGGTAGTACAGAAAAAAAATCAAAATAAACGTTTTTGGGCATGGCACACAAAATGATTTTTGTTTAATGTTTGCGTCCCTGTTAAGTTGCCCCGTCCGCCTCCAAAAGCAAGCCTGGCTATGCGTACGCCACTGTCCGTGTCCTAGTCTTGTACCTTCTTGGCTTCCCCCGTTTTTTGAGGCATGTGCCGCTCGTGCCAACATGAAGGCGGCCTTTCTAAACAGACCAGGGGCGTAGCCACGGCGGAGGCTTTAAGGGTTAAACCCCCCCTCCATTTGATCAGAAAATATAATTAAAAACCACGAAACCTATGTTTTAGCATAAACTTTTTTACCCTCAAAATTTTATTCTTTTCATATAAAGCATTGACCTTGAAATTCTACATTTTTTTTTTTTTTTGACAGCCCTATGGTCATGCAATAATTCTCAATTTCAATAGCGAAACCCTCACCCCATCTGAATTTTCTGGCTACGCACCTAAAACAGGCGTAGGGCGGCAAATTAGTAAATCCGGCACTGATCAGGGCTAATTATGTAATCACGGTTAAAAAAGTCGATTCGATGTACCAAAGAATTTTGCATTTGCCTGGTATGCATCATTACACAAATTCTCTGATTAAACTTTAGCCGTGATCACATAATATTTTTCTTATGCACCAAGCGTTTTTTTCGCCTAATCGGCAATTAACTTAAATCGCTCGATGGCCTGGAATTTAGAATAACCGCGGCTAGTTATAGTTAATAAAATGAGGTTAGAATGTTTTGTTTTTACATTTTAAAAACATTTTTGTCAAAAAAAAAAAAAAATGGAAAAATAGTGTGTGGCGAGGGTGAGCAGGGAGAAATCAAATAAGGAATATGGAGATGGACCACCCATTATTTGACGATGATTTGGATACTGATAAATAATGATTGTGTTAGATGGGTTTCCAACGCGTTGGAATGAGACGGAAAATTATTTTGAAGCCTTGGATGGATGATCTTATAAACCAATAGTCGTAGATCTTCTTGAAGAGGTGGAACTTAACTTATAATAGGGTGGTAGTATAATATGCAATTTTATGGCTTGATTCCAGTAACTAATGACTATGCATTTACGGTAATTACTGTTTATTTCAAATAAAATGCCCAGGATGCGTTGTTTGTTTGTGTATACTGTATACCTAAAATTTATTCATCGAAAAAAACGCACATATGGGGTCTCGCCAATCCAAAATTAGATATTATCAGGGCCAAATACTGGAACTGATCTTCACAGTGGGAACTGATCCACTGCAAAATAAACAGGTCCGGTCCAAGTTCGAGTTCAAGTCCGGACCACTTTTGCGTTGTCACGTTGTACGGACTCGGACTCAAACTCGAACTAATCGGATCACGCCGCGCCGGCCAGTGGAACAGGAAAAAGTGTGGACTCGGAGTAGGGACACGGATTCAGACACGGACAGACTCGTTTCGATCAACGGCTCTGGATTGTCGAGATCACGCCGCACCGGTGCGGCCGCTGGAACGGATAGAGTACGAGAGTGAACCGCCGATAGGATATATAAGCTGCTTTCCAGTATGTAGCTGTATTCCTTTCAAGAGTTTGAAACACTAGAGCTACTCGCTCCGGTGTGTCACCCCGATTTGAAAGGAACAGATTCGCTGACTTTCGTGCATTTATGGTTTACTTTGGACTTGAGTACTCAGGTGCAACAAACACTTTTCGGAAGGAATAAGCGCGTAACGCCCCGGAGCTGTTCCGAAGCTCCTCATACGTGTGAAAGGAATAACTATCCACCATTTTCACGTATTTTCGTTAGCTAATCACGGATAATTATGTAATCACGGTAAAAATGTCGGTTCGATGCACCAAAGGATTTTGCACTCAAATTAGTTAATTGTGATTTTGTAATGAGGGCCAGCTGAAAGGAACTCATCGATAACGTCGCAAATTTCCTATAGATTTTAATAAAAGGCAATAAAATAAAAGCCCATTTTGGGTTGGCGGTACGTGGGGTTGGCGAGACCCATTCTGCGTTTTTGTCGATGATTTTTAATTTTATAAACAAACAAACAAAACATCCAGGGCATGTAGGGCATTTTATTTGAAATAAACAGTAATTACATAGTCATTACCTAGTTATTGGAATCAAGTCATAAATTTGCATAGGATGTAGGTACTACACCCTATAATAATGATAGGGCATCTTCTATCTCTTCAAGAATATCTATGTTCTACGACATTGGCTTATAGATCAGATCATCCAAGGCTTCAAAATAATTTTCCCTCTCATTCCTTGCCTTGGAAACGGAAACCCATCTAACACAATTTCATTAGTATCCAAATTAATTATAGTCAAATAATAGGTCTTCCACCTCCATATTCCTGATTTCAGTTCTCTTTTTTCCTGGCTCACCTCACAAATTTTCCAGTTTTTTTTTTTACAAAAATGTTTGTAAAATGTAAATATGAAATTTGAAATCGGAACCAAAACAAACAAAACATCTAACCTCATTTTATTAACTAGCCGCGGTTATCTTGTTCTAAATTCCAGGCCATCGAGCAATTTGATTTATTTGCCGATTAGGCGAAAAAAACGCTTGGTGCATAAGAAAAATATTATGTGATCACGACTAAAGTCTTAATCAGAGAATTTGTGCAATGGTGCATACGGGCATAAGTATGTAAAAAAAAATCAATAATTTTGATTTTAGAATGAATGAAATGAAATTCGCTCTGACTGGTTTGTGATTTCTCCAGAAACAGACCTATTGTTTTGGTCGCATTTTCATGTATTTGTTTTTTTTTTTGGAAACAGTCCAGTTTGCTGTCAGTTTAAGGGTATTGGATGCGCCTCAATGCCAAAATATTTTTTCTTGCGCGAAGCACACCTAACGCAGTCTATCATTGTATTCTTCCGCTCCGATTATTACTCCTCAGGAATGAGATGAATGAAACAAGGAATGCATTGCATTCCTAATTTCAACCTAATTTTTTAACAATTGAAGTTATATCAACTTTCTTTTTTGTATTCGATTTATAATATAGAGACGAATGGCGCTATCTTATGGGGCGCCATATGTTCCATAATTATTTCGTCTTATATGTAAAATATTTTGCAGGAAAAACAATATATAGATAAAAATGACCACTATTTTGCAAAGTTCGATATATATAAAACTTTGAAAAAATATATATATTGAATTTGACCCATGCAAAATTCAATATTTATAAAATATGAAAAAATATTATATATATTGAATTTGGCATTGTGCAAAGTTCGATATAAAACTTTTTAGTTTGAAAAGTCCCCGAGAGATGGCGCTACCTTTGATCATAATTTTTTTTGGTGTATGGTGTGTTGGATTGAAATAAGGTATTTTGGAGGGCCGTTGATTTGTAATTTAAATAGCTGCAATTAGGGTGCATTGATAATTGCGTGATGATAATTATGTATTGTCATAAGCGCGGCAACGGCAACACTGGTTAATGATAACTGAGGTTGTGTTGTGTTCCTTTCCTTCCGTTTGAGTGCCCGCCGCGCTCGCGTGTACCGCCTAAAGTTTGTTTTTTATTTAAAGATAATTCCCCAATTAAAAAATTTACTAAGTAACTATAGGCGTATTTTAGCGAGAATTTTAACCCAGTAGTATGTTGTATTTACTTGAGAAACTACATTTTAGCGATCATGGCTAACATACTATGACGTCACAACATAAAACTCGGCAGTAAACATGTAACCATCCTACGACCTACGAGGGATAGTTGCTGGTTGTAGTATGTCAGTGCATCTTTTTCTAATACACGAAAATGAGCATATGGGCAAAACATCAGCTGATTACGATACGATTACCGACGACTTTCAAAATTTTATATTTTTTATTAAAATTAAATTTATAGCATTTTTTTGAGTTTCAGTTCTTTCCATTATAAATAGAGGATTGTTTTTCCTCATTTTGCCATGGTTTTCTGTGATTTTATTTAGAGGTTTTTTGCAAAAAAAAGAAAAATTTCACTTGTGCACAAAAGTGTAAATTCTATTTTTTTTGGCATAGGGTCCCCATAAAATTCAAAAATACCACAATCTATCGAAAATCTTCACTGGAGAAATAATATTGAAACTCGAAACGTAGTTACTTAGTAAATTTTTTGATTGGGGAATTATATTTAAATAAAAAACAAACTTTAGGCGGTACGCGAGCGCGGCGGGCACTCAAACGGAAGGAAAGGAACACAACACAACCTCAGTTATCATTCACCAGTGTTGCCGTTGCCGCGCTTATGATAATACATAATTAGCATCACGCAGTGGCGGCTCGTGACAATCCAAACTGGTGAGGCCCATGGCCCATCGAGTTAACCCAAACAAACCCAAACAAAATTTTCAAGTGTTACGCCCAAATTTTGACCCAAAATTTCATTGAAAGAACACCTCGGATATTTTTTTTTGTATATTTCTAATAAAAAAAATTATTTCTTACATTTGCAAAACAACAGCAGTACATAATTCTTATTTTAATCAGTGGCGGCTCGTCGTATAAAGCAACTGAGGCCGGGCCTCACATGTAAAAATTGCAATAATGATGTTAAATTTTGAAATAATATTTATTAAATATTTAACGTTTTTCAACTATTTTCAATCATTGAAAGAATCAAAACATCAAATTTTCATTAAAATATAATACTATTTCTTGAATTTAGCGCGCGCTTCTACCTATTTATCCTTATAGGCGCTCAAATCGTTGCCGGACAGGGTTGCCAGATGGTTATAACTAATTTCCCCCAAAGGATTTCAAAAATACCCCAAAAATCACTGTTTGTCAACTAAAATCCCCCAAATAAAACTCATACCCTTACCACTTTTTTATTTGTTTATATTTTTCTAATCCCGAAAATAAAATGACAATTGACAAATGACAAATGAAATAAAATGTTGTGACTGGTGACAGAACAGATAAGTACAGTTATACCAAGAAGTTTGGCTAGTTTAAAAAAAATCTCAAAACCACACCAAATGCTTTTGTTGCATACTGCCATAGCAGCCATGTTGGCTTTTTGTGCTTTGGAAGGATTTCATGCCCTTATTCGTTTTATCTAAAAAAATCCGCAAAAAATCCTCTGAATTACAAAATCCGAAAAAAATCCGATCGTCTAAAAAAAATCCGCAAATCGGATTAAAATCCGCCCATTGGCAACACTGGAGAAGAAGCAAACTGTATCTTTTTTATTGGTACTTGATTGAAAAAATAGATGGCGCAGTTGTTTTAATACATTTTTTACTTTAGTTTTATTCATTGAAATATACCCGATTTCCCCCAATAGCGAAAATTCTTACAATTCTTACCCCCAAAAAATCCCCCAGAAAAAACTATCCCCTAGATTTTCCCCCATCTACTTGAAAATCCCCCAAATTTGGGGGAAAATCCCCCAATCTGGTAACACTGTTGCCGGACAGCATTAAAATAAAATAGCAATCCCAAAAATTTTGGCCTCATGTGCGTCACAGAACGGCGAAGCGATGCCACGGCACTCCCCACCACAACCCTTCAACTGTAGGTGAGACGATAGCGAATTTTTATAGGCATTGAGGCGCACAATTTTGGGCTTGTAATAAGAAACCTTGCATCGCTTGCTGCTGCGACAAGTATTTAATTGGTTAATTGGCTCATACTTTTTATTTTGGTCTGTTGCGGGTTAAAAAACTGTTTTTTGGAATTTATTTTGTTAATTTGAAACTCAATATTTGTATTAAAATAAGAATTATGTACCTACTGCTGTTGTTTTGCAACTGTAAGAAATGAAAATTTTCATTAGAAATATACAAAAAAAAAATATCCGAGATGTTCTTTTGATGAAATTTTGGGTCAAAATTTGGGCGTAACACTTGAAAATTTTGTTTGGGTTTGTTTGGGTTAACTTGATGGGCCATGGGCCTCACCAGTTTGGATTGTCACGAGCCGCCACTGATTTTAATACAAATATTGAGTTTCAAATTAACAAAATAAATTCCAAAAAAAGTTTTTTAACCCGCAACAGACCAAAATAAAAAGTATGAGCCAATTAAATCACGCACTGGCATTTGCTACTTGTTGCAACAGCAAGAGATGCAAGGTTTCTTATTAACAAGCCCAAAATTGTGCGCCTCAATGCCTATAAAAATTCGCTATCGTCTCACCTACAGTTGAAGGGTTGTGGTGGGGAGTGCCATGGCATCGCTTCGGCGTTCTGTGATGCACATGAGGCCAAAATTTTTGGGATTGCTATTTTATTTTTATGCTGTCCGGCAACGGTTTGAGTGCCTATAAAGATAAATAGGTAGAAGCGCGCGCTAAATTCAAGAAATAGTATTATACTTCAATGAAAATTCGATGTTTTGATACTTTTAATGATTGAAAATAGTTGAAAAACGTTAAATATTTAATAAATATTATTTCAAAATTTTACATCATTATTGTAATTTTTACATGTGAGGCCCGGCCTCAGTTGCTTTATACGACGAGCCGCCACTGGCATCACGCAATTATCAATGCACCCTAATTGCAGCTATTTAAATTACAAATCAACGGCCGTCCAAAAAACCTTATTTCAATCCAACAGACCATACAAAAAAAAAATTATGATCAAAGGTAGCGCCATCTCTCGGGGACTTTTCAAACTAAAAAGTTTTATATCGAACTTTGCACAATGCCAAATTCAATATATATAATATTTTTTCATATTTTATAAATATTGAATTTTGCATGGGTCAAATTCAATATATATATTTTTTCAAAGTTTTATATATATCGAACTTTGCACGGTGCCAAATTCGATATATATAATATTTTTTCAAGTTTTATAAATATTGAATTTTGCATGGGGCCAAATTCAATATATTTATTTTTTCAAAGTTATTTTATATATATCGCACTTTGCATGCTACGAAAGCGTCCTGGTGTCAATGAAATTATTATTAAATTATTATTTTTTCCCACATATCGGAAAAAAATTCGAAATATAGAAAAAAAAATCCGATACATAGGAAAAAAATCCTATATATAGGAAAAAAATCCAAAATATAGAAAAAAAATCCAAAATATAGAAAAAAAGTCCAATAGAAAAAAAGATTCGATATATAGGAAAAAAATCCGATATATAGAAAAAAAATCCAAAATATAGAAAAAAAATTCAATATATAGAAAAAAAGATTCGATATATAGGAAAAATATCCGATATATAGAAAAAAAATCCGACATATAGAAAAAAAATCCAATATATAGAAAAAAAAATCCGAAATATAGAAAGAAAATCCAAAATATAGAAAAAAAATCCGACATATAGAAAAAAAATCCAAAATATAGAAAAAAAATCCAATATATAGAAAAAAAGATTCGATATATAGGAAAAATATCCGATATATAGAAAAAAAATCCAAAATATAGAAAAAAAATCCAATATATAGAAAAAAAAATCCGAAATATAGCAAAAAAATCCGACATATAGAAAAAAAATCCAAAATATAGAGAAAAAATCCAATATGTAGAAAAAAAGATCCGATATATAGGAAAAAAATTGGACATATAGGAAAAAAATCCAATATTTAGAAAAAATTATCCGATATTTAGGAAAAAAATCTGATAAATAGAAAAAGAAAGATACGATAATAGGATAGAACGTTGTCGAACGCACCCCAGTAGCACGTTGTGCGTACTACGAAAAAAGAGAAGAGGAATTGCGCAAGAAGATGTTGTTGATATCTTGAACCGGCTAGGCACTCCTCACCACCCGTTCGGTCGTTTTTTTTCTATATTTTGGATTTTTTTTCTATATATCGGATTTTTTTCCTATATATCGGATCTTTTTTTCTATATATTGGATTTTTTGTCTATATTTTGGATTTTTTTTCTATATGTCGGATTTTTTTTCTATGTCGGATTTTTTTTCTATATGTCGGATTTTTTTTCTATATTTCGGATTTTTGTTTCTATATATTGGATTTTTTTTCTTATATGTCGGATTTTTTTTCTATATATCGGATATTTTTCCTATATATCGAATCTTTTTTTCTATATATTGAATTTTTTTTCTATATTTTGGATTTTTTTTCTATATATCGGATTTTTTTCCTATATATCGGATCTTTTTTTCTATATATTGGATTTTTTTTCTATATTTTGGATTTTTTTTCTATATGTCGGATTTTTTTTTGGATTTTTTTTCTATATGTCGGATTTGTTTTCTATATTTCGGATTTTTTTTTCTATATATTGGATTTTTTTTCTTATATGTCGGATTTTTTTTCTATATATCGGATATTTTTCCTATATATCGAATCTTTTTTTCTATATATTGAATTTTTTTCTATATTTTGGATTTTTTTTCTATATATCGGATTTTTTTCCTATATATCGAATCTTTTTTTCTATTGGACTTTTTTTCTATATTTTGGATTTTTTTCTATATTTTGGATTTTTTTCCTATATATAGGATTTTTTTCCTATGTATCGGATTTTTTTTTCTATATTTCGAATTTTTTTCCGATATGTGGGAAAAAATAATAATTTAATAATAATTTCATTGACACCAGGACGCTTTCGTAGCATGCTGCTAAATTCGATATAAATATTATTTTTTATTTTAAATATATGCAAAATATTGGTCATTTTTATCTATATATATTGTTTTTCCTGCAAAATATTTTACATATAAGACGAAATAATTATGGAACATATGGCGCCCCATACTATCTTTTTAGAAATCCGATAATAGAAACAGGTTCTCGAAAAATTACAAAAATGTAATTTAAACTGAAAAAAAACAAGAAATTTAATCAATTTATGGTGTTTTTTTTAGTTAGCGCCATTCTTATATGTGTTAGCAATACAATGGCGCAAACCAGAATTCCAAAAATTATCTAGTTTTTTTTTGTAGAAATTTAATGGATTTTTCTTGTCATTTTGTCTGTCTCTGTTATACCTGCAGGAAACCCCATGGCTCTATCCTCCGCCTGTTTTTCTATACATTTTAAATCGCCGTGATGAAGGATCCAGTGCCGACCGGCTCAACAGTAGCCCAATGCAAAGATCGCGATGAACCTCGCGTCTTTATTAGTATTAACTTATTGGGTAGTTGTATAGTTCGACGTGCATTAAAATATATTTTAAACGGCGCATTCAATACCCTTAAGTGCTCAAATTTATCATTTTTAAAACTACCTTTCTCTGGAATTAAATATATATTTCAAAAAATAATTTTTTTATGCGTACGCTTATGGGAGCCTTTGCTTCTAATAAAATAGCTCTACGTATTTCTTGGGAATACGTAGAGATTCTTAACACATGTTTGTGCCACCTTGCTCCAATGCTTTTAGATAGGGCGTTACCTATCTTGTCACGTTAGTAGATATTAAATCTATGGTCTATACGGAACGCGGTTGGTTATGTCAAACATGTCACCAAGGCAACCGGCGGCGATTCTGCGATTGGAAAAGCGTTCCGTATGAAACCGAAATTTTCAGCAACCGCTTGTCAATCGTTGTCAACCGCTGTCAACCGAAGTTGTACCGACCGGTTAACCGTTAGACAATGGAACCCACCCTTAATGACATAAGCACGTCGCAATGTTGCCGCTATTAACTTCCGTTTTACCGTTGATTGAGGAAGTAGAGGAAGATGCCTAAACTCTATAGAAATAATCGTGGCTTGCGACAAAAATTATTTCCATCTTTCTCAAATGAATGCAGATACCATCTCCCGTCTTTTTTCGGCGACGGTTGTTGTCGGAAAACACATCATTGATTGGTGCTGCCACCAACAAATGTATGGCATTTTGTGTAAACAACGACCGATGGGCGAATGATGAGGGGGCATGAGAGGAATTGAGGGGTCTCAAAATATTTAAACAGCATAATGTAGAATCGTGTTCTTGTTGTTTAAACAGCGTTGCCAGGTCTCAAGGAATTTCTAATCTTTCTGGGGAAAGTTTATCGATTTTATTGTGTGTATTTACTAGGTACCTACACACAAATACCTACAATTTACCTTTTGTTTTGAATTTTGGTATAGTATATAGTTTTGGCAAATTGAAAAAAAAATCAAGACAATTAAATTCAAGAATGATCAATAGTAATAATATAACCAGTGCAATGGAAATTAAATTATCGATAATTTTTGGGAAATTGGCCTGAATGCATTTTAGTGCACGGGTGCCTTTTTCAGTTAGAAACGCATAAGTGCAAAGTAGGAGGCACGATTAACATTGAAAATAGGCCCCCGTAAATTTCAACCAAATTTCAATATTTTAGAAGTATCATCATTGCAAAAGAAAAATTGAAATGTAAAGAGGATCGTATGTCTGTGATAGGAGATATAGCTTGTCAAAGTACGTAGGTCTTGCTATGCTATGCATAAGAAATATCCGAGGATATTTCTTATGCATAGGATAGCAGGACCTAAGTACTTTGACAAGCTATATCTGCTATCACAGACATACGATCGTCTTTACATTCCAAATTTTTTTTGGCAATGATGATACCTTTAAAATATTGAAATTTGGTTGAAATTTACGGGGGCCTATTTTTAATGTTAATCGTGCCTCCTACTTTGTCAAAAATTTTAAATACAAATATATCAGGGTTGCGTTTAAAAATAGCACTCTGGGTGTGAGAGTGACCCTAGAGTAACTCTAAACCGTTTATAAATTAAGAGGTGCTTATTCGGAGCGTTAAGCCTAGTACTCATAACTGCGAAATTCGCATTTTTTTGACATTACGTCGACATTTTGATGTTCTATGCATATATCAAACGTCAAATTGCCAATGCAATGTCAAAAAAGTGCGAATTTCGCAGTTATGAGTACTAGACTTTAATAACTGCGAAATTCGCTTTTTTTTACATTGCTTCGACAATTTGACGTTTGATACACGCATAAAACGTCAAATTGTCAAAGCAATGTCAAAAAAGTGCGAATTTCGCAGTTATGAGTACTAGGCTTTACGCTGGAATCGTTCAGAAATCGAGAGTTGACGTGCCAAGAGTGTGCCCAAATAAGCCCACTCAGGGACAGGGATGTGCGTCTACACGTAGACTTTAATTGTCTACTTTACGTGTAGATAATTGTAGACAATGTAGACAATGTAGACAACGTGTCAACAATGTAAAATAATATAAATGACGTTTAATTCTAACCTCACACTTTCCTTTTTTTAAATTATTTTTATTTTATTATTGGTTTTCCTGATATTTTATAATCAGTGAATGCTGATATCGAAGTGATAGTGATAGTATAGTAACTTTTGATATGTTTTTTCGAATTTTTTGAAATAAGTTATTGTTTACGCCGCATGTAGACAATGTGTAGACAAATGCTCACGTAAACAATTCGAATTGTCTACACGTAGACAATCAATTATTTACGTTGACATTGTCTACAGGCACATCACTGCTCAGGGACTGGGTTGAAAAACGCCCCGAGGTTTTTACCGGGTTTGACGTTGACATTTAGTGCAACACCCCAATTACGTTCAGAAAAAGCGCACCCAGAGTGCACTCTAAGTGATGACGTCAGATCACTCTGACAAACAACTACTCTACCTTCACACTCTATTTCTAAACGCACTCCAGGGTGAGTCCGAAATAAGTGAGCATTTTGTTATGATAGATAGAGTACCAATAGGACAATCACTCTTTGCAAAGGAACACTTGTCCTCAAACGTCTCGTTAAAAAAATACAGGGTGTTGAGATTTTCGAAAATTTTAGACTAGATTCAAAATGCCTTTAGCGATTTTGTTCAAATTTTCATTCTGTTCGCTCGCTGGTCACGTGATTATGGCTCCGCTCAGTACGCTCTACTCTTTGAGCACAATACCGAAGGCAAGGAACGATGACGTCACCCGCAGACTTCGATGGAATGCTTGCGATTCAAGCTGTGCTGGTCAGGTAATTTTCTCGTCGATTTCAAATGTAGAAAAGGTGATTTTCGGTCTGTTCTCTCAGAAGAAATTAAGTGTTCTTGATCCTCTATTATCCCAGAATTTGATGGTGAGGGAGTATCACACAATTAATACATCACATAACCCAGCATACTCGAGTATGCTTGATTATCCTAGCGAAAAATTGTCTATTGTTGCTATGTCGGTTTGTACCTAAGCTTGCAGCAAAGTGCGCCCTGGAGCAAGGTCATATACCGAACGCAAATCGAGTTGTCAATAATCTCGAAAAAAATTGCTTTTTTTGCTTTTGCTTCGATATTAATTTTGTTTTACTAATAAACGAGTAGGTAAATTAGTAATGGACCTAAAATAAAAGTTAAAAAATCGGGGGAAAAAAAACGGAAACGCAACGCAAACCGATTTTTTTTTTTTATATTTTAGGTTCATTCATCATCATTTTTCAAAAGTGACAACTAATTTCTCTGGTTTTCCATCCATCCGTCCATTCCAGGGAAAAGAGAGCGAACTCACGGTACGGGCTCGATTGTAACCCGAACGCAAAAGAGAACACTCTGAGAGCTAAAACGAACTGGGTCTTATCGTTTCGAACGCGTTCGGAGTTCACCGAGTATAAAGCCGAACTCAGCCTAGCAATCGATGAAGTGCTTGCGGTAATAGTTGTATTCCTTTCACACCTAAGAGGAGCTCCGGAACAGCTCCGGGGCTTCACGCGCTTATTCCTTTCGAAAAGTGTTTGTCGTATCACGCATCTGTTCCCTGCAAATCGGGGGCTACTAAACACCGGAGCGAGTAGCTCGAGTGTTTCAAACTCTTGAAAGAAATACAACTATTGTGCTACGGTGCTACAGTGTTGCCGGTTCGCATTCACATAGCAGACATGCATTTACAGAAATCTTTTTGACATTTTAAAAATTTAATTCATGTTTAGGAAAAGAGATGGATGACGCGAGCGCTCCTAAGGACGAAAACATTTATTGGTTTTTTTATTTTCCGTAAGGTTAGGCATCTTCCCCTACTTCCTCAATCAACGCTTCTATGCCTCGATGACCAGACCGGGGATTCTAAAATCACGATTCGACATACGACTCGACAACGAGACGATTTTTCCGACGATTCTAGGTTAGAAATCTCATTGGAATTATACCTTTCGGCACGACAAGGCCGGTATCGTTGTCGAGTCGTGTGTCGAATCGTGATTTTAGAATCTCGGCCCAGGCAGCCACATCAGCGTTACCTGGTTATGTGTCGCTAGTGTTTATAGGGTCTGTTTACACTCCCAGACTAGTTTTGACGTGCATTTGAAAGCCCTCAAGGCTTTTAAGGCAGCTTGGCTGTCCAATAGTATGAAGATGTGTTTTCTTTTGAGGCTTTGGTTAAGACACTCTTGTGCACATATATCTATGGCAAGCAGTTCGGCTTGAAAAATTGTAAGATGTTTACCCAATGCCTTGGAGAGCTTGAAGTTAGGGCCGGAAATGCCCAGTCCAGCTCCTACCATTAGCTTGGATCCATCTGTGTACCACAGAGATGCATTGTCTGCTTGTGGTAGTTCTTTATTCTCCCATGATTGGCGGTCGTTTATCACCACTGCGAAGGGGATCTCTAAGTCCAATCTGACCATCATGTGGTCACTTGGTTTGCTGGCATTCTCCAGTGTTATTAGATCAACGATTTTCAGATGTCCCCTCAGATCGCCAGGCTTGAACTTGTCTATTTGGAATAGTCTGTGAGCGCTGGTGATTGCCTCCTTTTTCACACATAGGTGAAGTGGAGGCATGTTGAGTAGCGTCTCTAGACATATCAGCCTTTGCACCTTTCTTAGCTTAATCTGAGCGGTGACTTGTTGGGTTTTGGGCCACCACACCAATGAGGCGTATGTGACCATGGGCTTTATTATGGTTTGGTAGATCCAGAATACCATCTTTGGCTTTAGCCCCCATGTTTTGCCAACAAGTCTTCGGCATGACCAAATGGCTGATGTAGCTCGAGAGCATGTTTTCTCTAACTGTTTGTTCCAAGTGAGGGTTTGGTCCAGGGTGATCCCTAAGTACTTCACTTCGTTGGAAAATGTTAGTTGTGTACCGTTAAGGGTCGGGGCTTTCAAATTTCTTCCTTCTTCTTGTGAACGGGACAAGGATTGTTTTGTTTGCGTTTAGGGATAGTCCTTCGCCTTCGCTCCAATTTTTAACGATGTTTAGGGCACTTTGCATTCGGCTTGTCACTATACCTTCATGTTTGCCCTTGATTACAATGGCTAGGTCATCTGCGTAACCTATGACCTGGTATCCAGCACTGCTCAGTCTGGTAAGAATTTTGTCTACCACCAGTGTCCATAGTAGCGGAGAAAGAACACCCCCTTGAGGACACCCTCTGACCGTGGTAGCGGTAGCTGATGCTCCGTTTATTTCAGCCGTAACGTGACGGTGCTTCAGCATCGACTCTATCCATTTTACAATTGGAACTTCAACATCCCATTCTTGTAATGCTCTGGCGATTGATTGATGTGAGGTGTTGTCAAAGGCACCCTCTGTGTCGATGAAAGCTGTGAGAGCGATCTCTTTGCACTCGATTGTCTTTTCAATGTCTTTAACCAGGCCGTGTAAAGCACTTATTGTGGATTTGCCTGGCTGATAGGCAAATTGCTTTGAGTAGAGCGGTCTTCTCAATAGAGTTTCGCTTCTGATGTACTGGTCGATTGCTTTCTCCATTGTCTTAAGGAGAAAGGAGGTTAGACTAATGGGACGATATGATTTTGGTTCGACCTCGGGTCGGCGACCCGTTTTTGGTATGAATATCACATTAGCTTCCCTCCAAGATAGCGGTATGTGCCCTAGGAGCAGGCTTGCCTTAAAGAGCTTCTGTAGGTGTACCTTTAAGTACTCGTAGCCTTTTTGCAGTTGTGCGGGAAAAATCCCGTCTTTGCCTGGAGATTTGTAGGGTCTGAAGCTATCGATCGCCCATTTTATTCTGTTCATTGTGAAGATTTTCCCAGCCAGCCTTTTGCTCCTGCCGTTAGGGCTCTGTGGCCCTTCGATAGGCGGAGTGACCTGGTTCAGGGCTTCAACGATTACCGAACCTGGAAAGTGAGTTTGTAGTAGTACCTCTAGACTTTCTATATGGTCGGTACAGTGTTCTCCGTTTGGCTTTTTAAGCAGACCAATTCCGTTTGAGTGGTTTTTTGAAAGAATTTTTTGGAGACGTTGAGCTGGGGCTAATTCGCCAATCCCCTCGCAGAATTGTCTCCATGATTTCCTTTTTGATTTTCTTAATTCACGGTTGTACTTGTTTAGGGCTGTTCTATAGTCTGCCCAGTTGCCGTTAGTTTTTGCCTTGTTGAACAGTTTTCTGGCATCTTGTTTCAGACGTCTCAGCTGCCCGTTCCACCAAGGCACATCCCTGTGGACTGCCTTCTGTTTTACGGGACAACTGTTCTCATAGGAATCTTTTATCGCATTTGTTAGATTGTCAGATGATGCCTCTAGCTCTTCTATTGTGCTTATGTCAGAAGGGAGTTCATCTAGACTCAGGCACAGACCCTCCACAAAGGATACCCAGTTGGTGAGTTTTGGGATTCTTGTCTGTACTGAGTGATTTATAACTGCCTCTAGGTCGAACCTTATTGCTTGATGGTCCGACAGGGAGGGTTCATTTGACACAAGCCAGTTGGTTATTGTGTTAGATGTAAATGTGTCAGCGAGAGTCACGTCTAAGACCTCATGTCTGACGGCGTTAATAAAAGTGGGTTTGTTACCTTTGTTGATAATGTCTACGTTGTTAGAGTTCAAATATTCAAAAAGGTACTCACCCCTTGCGTTTGTATCGGTGCTTCCCCATCCTACCTGGCGATGGGCGTTGGCGTCCGCCCCGATAATGTAGTGTCTGTTTCTCGCTCTGCACCACGTGATGAGTCGTTGGACGATCTCTGGCGGTGCTGAGTTATCATCACCTGGAAAGTAGGCTGAGGTTATGAGAATATGCCTTGAGCCCCCCTCCGTTGGCACTTCTACTAAAGCAGCTGCCAAGTCTTGTGTGATGAACTCTGGAACAGGTAAAAATTTTAAATTTTTGTCAAGCAGCAATGCTGCTCTTGGTCTTCCGTGGTTAATGTTGTAGATTAACTTACATGATTTGATATTTAGGCCTTTTATAGAGCCTCCATTGACCCAGGGCTCTTGAAGTAGCCCTACGTTGATTTTTTGTCCAAACATTCTTCTTCTAAGCTCACTAGTGGCAGCTTTTGAGTGTGAAGATTTATTTGGATGCATTTGATGCATGGTGACTTGCTTCTCTTTGGTTGCTTGGAGGGAGCCATTAGAGTTGCACTCACTTTTCGCACTCCACCTGGGCACTTTCGTCTTTATGACTCATTGAGGCTTTAGACGTTCCTGCCCTTGGTTCGGCGCCGCTTTTCTTTGGGGAGCTTGGTTGCTCCACAGCTGTTGTGCTCCGGCTGCTTTGCGGTTTTATAGTCGTATGACCGAACTTGTAACTTACCGCGTAGCCTCCGGATTTGAGTTTTTCTGCGGATGCACTGTCCACAGAAAGGGTTAGTGTGACCAGATGGCCCTCGGCGTTACGTCGGATGACTCGCCAATTTTTGACGTTTAGGCCCTCATTTTGGCCTTGAACGAGATTGAGGATTTTCTCCGTGGAGTAATCCATGCTGCTTGGGAATCGAGCAACCAGGACGTCAGAGTGAGGAATGTCAGATTCCTCTACCATCCTTAGCGAAGCTTCCTCCCAAGGCTTGATGGAGGCGACTGCAGTTTGCAGCCACTGCTTGGTGGCTATGTTTTCGCAAACTAGAGCGAGCCAGCCGGGTCTGTTGTGGGCGCTCAGAAACTTCGGTTTGACCGGGCAATCCGATGCTACCTCGTCCACGATCTTATCCATAATTGCCTCTTTGGTGGCTAGAATTTGCTCCACTGACAAAAGGCAATTGGGGAAGTCTGTAGGTAGTATTCCTACCTTTATGCCTCCAGCTATCTGGCTGAAGGTTGGTTTTGGAGCTCTGGAAGGCGGAGCACTGCTGCTCGTTTCCTTTTTTGTGGGCGGGGCATTTCTGCCCGTATCCCTTGTCCTAGCTCTTTTTTTGGCTTGAGCCTCGTGGGTGTTTCCTTCTGACCGGGCTCTTTTTTCGCCCTTGTCAGAGGTTTTAGCCCTTTCTTTGATTGGCTCAAGGGGCTTTTTGCGGGCTTCGTCTGCACTCATCCCTTTTTTTTGAGGAATTTCATCCTCTTTCTGGCAGCGCCACTCAGCCTGATCCTCACCTGTCATATATACAGGGCTGTGCCCATGGTAAAAAATGTTGCTAACGGTATCCCCTATAACATATTTGAATTTCATCTAAATATCACGGGTAACCAATTTCCATTTAAATATTGCGGGGTCATTTCCAGAGTTGTTCCTGGAAAATTTTCGTGTGTGCCTGCAGCAACACTCAAATAGTGCAAAATAGTGCCACTTTAATAGCGAATTCCATTGGAAGGGTTAGTGCGCACTGAGTGTATTCGTGTCTTTTACTACCAGCTTGTATAAGGAACTCATTTTACCGATGGAATTCACTATAAAAAGTAATGGGAGAGACTTTTTACCAATTTTTTTTTATCACATGATTAAAAGGAGAAAGATATAATATATTTCATATATTAAATTCACTATAATGACAACTGACAGTCAAAAAAATACAATAGTGGCTCAAGGGGTTCGGTAATTGCAACTGCGAGCAAACAGCAAAATTTGACAGATTTCACGTGATTTGACACGTGAAAAAAGATAAGTGATCACGTGACATCCGTCAAAATTTGCTCTTTTTGCTCGCAGAGGCAATTACCGAACCCAGCCAAAATAGAAATAAACAAAAAATCCTGCTCCAGCTCCAGTCTCTCTCATCTTCAAAATTTGAAAATGATTATATCTAATAAATGTGAATCGTGCTAAATTTTTCAAAGTGGTGCCACCGTGCATTTTGCGGGCGAAAAGTGCTCACTTTTGGCACAATTGTGCCCTTTGAACAACACTGGTCATTTCAAATTTTCTGTTGTCTACATAGGTTACATAGTCTACATGGAAAAAAGTGGATGTAAACAATATGTAGACAACGAGTAGACAAATCGCGTAAAGTAGATTTCATAGGGTGAGTTCGGCTTGCTCACTCCGTGCACTCGGAGTGACTCCATTCGCACTCCAGCCGTTCGGGTTGAGGTTCGGGTATTGCTTTTTACGGTATTAGGGGTGACTCCATTAGCTCTCTTCACTCCACTCCAACTCCGCGCTGAATAGCCGAACTCAGCTATAGTCTACGGCACATCCCTGTTCTCAACTACGACCGCAACAGTTAACGACACCGTTGATAATGTCACCAACGGTGCAACACCATATGACCTTGATTCCAAAAATCAAGGCCGATGAGCAATCCTGTAGTAGTGTATATTATCGTGAGGGAGACCGTAGGTAACGACGACGCGTGCGTTTTGAAGAATTTTTCCTGGAGAAACAGAATTGCGCTCTTGCTAACCCGGAGAAAACACCTAGTAATCCGTAGTCCAAGCCCGGAGACCATAATAATATGCGAAAACCCGTAGACTCCGGGTGAAACCTGGAGAGGTGACAACCCTACAGTGGCTTAGTCGCCGGAGGATATCGCCGAAGGCGAAAAATTTATTCGGATTCCACGCCCAAAAACGTTTATTTTTCTTAAAAAAAATAATTTATTCAGTTCAACGGGGGGGGGGGGGGGGGGGTTTGAACCACCAAAACCCAAGCGCGTGAAGCCCCGGAGCTCCTCCTAGAGGTGAAAGGAATACAACTATTGAGAACCGGCCCTGAAAGTCGTATATAAAGTCTGTTTTTTTTTATAGATAAAAGTCAAAATGACATTATGTTGGCAATACAATATAAAACTGTCAATGCTTTCAAATTTTTTATGTAGAAAAGGCTTGTGTTGCGAAAAAACTGACCAGAATGACAGGTGACAGGAGTGAAATTTAGCTAGCGGCATTTGAACTAGCGTGAAGTCAACCGGAGCTTATTCCAATTCATAGGGTGAGTTCGGCTTGCTCACTCCGTGCACTCGGAGTGACTCCAGCCGTTCGGGTTAAGGTTCGGGTATTGCTTTTTACGGTATCAGGGGTGACTCCATTAGCTCTGTTCACACCACTCCAACTCCGCGCTGAATAGCCGAACTCACCGATATTCGAACGGCTGGTGTGCACTCGGTGTGACGACAGGACTGATTTCGAACGCACTTTTGTGTAGACTAACCTTGCGTTCGGTATTTTGCTCAAAGAGCGTGCTGAGCGGAGCCGTAATCACGTGACCAGCGAGCTGAACGCTGTATCAGAGTGCCCGAAATTTTAATAAAGGAACGCAAATGAGCCTGCACCGAGTACTCTTTTTGAATAAAAGAACGGTAAATTTAAGCTCAGAGAACTCAGATCAAAATACCGAACGCGCGGATTAAACATATGTTTTATGTTTTGACTTTTGACTTTTACTTTATAGTTTGTTTTTGTTTACTTGACTCTCCTTGGTCTTGCTTGCAGCTTGCACAAATCAAAATAATTCATAAAAATGCTTAAACCCAAAGTCCTAACTCAAGTATTGAGCCAAGCCAACACAGGAGGAGTAGAAAACACTTTGTAAGTAACCAGCTAAACTTTGAAGTTATTAAATAGTTGATTGATTTAAAATCAGGTTGGTGAATCAAGAAGGTCTGCTACTGGCCTACAGTGGTTATGGGGACAAAGATGCCAGAGTGACCGCAGCGATTGCGAGCAACATTTGGAGTAAATACGAAAAGAACGGCAAAAATGCTTTGCGTGAAGATCAACCGGAAATAATTCTAATGGAGTTCCAAGAGGGACGAATCGCCATAACTCAAGTTGCCAACGTTTTGCTCTGTTTGTACGCCAAAAATACTGTGGGTTTTGGTATGTTGAAGGAAAAGGCTGGAGCGCTAGCCAGTTATCTGGAGGGACCGTTGCAACAGATTGCAATGGCATAGCATAATATGTAATGATTTATGATTTTAATTTAATTTGTTGAATATAGTGATCCTATTATTACAAAGTTTTATAAGTGTTAATAAAGGCAGAAAGGCACAGTTCTCAAAATTCAAAATCGCTTTATAAAAAAAAAATGAGTTGTGTGAATTTTTTCAGAAGAAGATCTTGTGTGAAGTCAGCAACAGTTGAAGTTTAAAGAAGAAGGGCCACTGGTACCAATTTTTTTTTGAAAATAACAAAAAAGAAGAGTTGCACTAGTCTAGTGACAGCGATAAATTTGAATTTATGAATTTATTCAATTTAAATTTCAATTTACCCTTGGGGCGCGTTCACAGTGGTTTTCCCTGGGTAAAACTTAACCAGGTTAAATTACAGTGACTCTATTACCACAGTGGCGACAATTGCTGTCTTATTTTTGATTGGTTCTAAAATCCCATATGTTTATATTGAAAACGCCGCCATCTTGTTCCCAGCTCTTGTTACTTTTAAATATAAATACATGGGATTTACGTGAACATCCATCGTAAATCATGGACAACAACGTATTTGATTATTTGATGGACCTAATAATAGTCATCAAATACGTCGATTTCAATTTTTTATGATAGATGTCCATTTAAATCCTATATATTAATATTTAAAAGTAACAAGAGGTTGGGAACAAGATGGCGGCGGGACCTCTATTGTCGCCACTGCATGTAAAGGTTTATTTAGCCACTGTAGGTCAAATATTTCACTGGTTGAAAAGGATGCGCCGGGATGAAAAATCCGTGAACGACTATCGCCTGCGCCATAACGAGGTAGGATTTGATTTTGTTTTCCTTTTGTTTACATATGTTGTGTTTCGAATGTTTCGAGATGGATCCGGGAATAATATTTTTTAAAAGTACTATTGAAACTTCTTCGAATTCGTCTGATACAGAGGAAGAAGTCAGCTATGCTGTAGCACAAGCTGCATGTGCTAGCGCTAGCAGTTTATGTTCAAGCCTGAAAAAAGGCATATTGAAAGACAGGATAATTTTATGGCAACAATACGCAATTATAGCGATAAAGGAGTTTCAGGAAAATTTCCAGAGAAGCTTTCAACTGGCTTCCTGGAAAACTTGAAAACCAGTTGAAGCAGCAATGCATGGCCCAGAAAGATTACCAACAGTATTGTTTATCAAATTTCAAATATTCTTGTAAAACGCCTGCGCGACAAATTTTACCCATGTCTCAGAGTGGGTTAAAAAGTTGTACAACCGGGTTAAGTTATCATGGCTCTGTGAACGGAGCAAATATTTTAACCGGGTGAATTAGGTAGATCCGTGAACGACTTAACCCTGCAAAATACGCGCTCGGTGTGCACTCGGTGAGCGTCCGGCGTTCGACTGTGAACGTACTCCAGAGTGGGTTAAAAAGTTGTACAACCGGGTAAAGTTATCATGGCTCTGTGAACGGAGCAAATATTTTAACCGGGTGAATTAGGTAGATCCGTGAACGACTTAACCCTGCAAAAGACGCGCTCGGTGTGCACTCGGTGAGCGTCCGGCGTTCGACTGTGAACGCACTCCTGAGTTTGATTGGTTTTCAACAGTGATAATCGGCTCGGAGAACTCAGATCAAAATACCGAACGCACGGTATAATAGTAGGCTATGTTTTTTGCAACCAATAGGAAAAGAGCGTAGCATTTGTTTGAATTTGACAGTTTTGTTGAAGTTTCGATTCGAAGTTTTTAAATGTTGCGATTCTTTGCGTACGTTCCTACGGTACTTTTCTGGATAGTTTCTTGCTTTTTCAATTAAGAAAAAAAAACTGGAAAAATCTCCAGGTTCCAGAATCATGAGCACCACTAGCGCCTGCATCGAATTTCCAAGTATAGTAAGTTTCTAAATTCTTTATGCTGTAGGCTGGATACATAGTAGTCTTATTCCTAATCAGTGCGCAAAGTTATGTTTTCCCAGACGCAAATCGAAGTTCGGATAAGCTTTAAGTGCAGGAAAAATACTTTGCGCACCTGTTAGGCCCCCACAGACTCAGTTTTTAGCACAGTTCTTTCCACACAAGAACAAGGTGACAAATGCAGTTCAAGGATATTTTTTCTCTATAATGAAAAATGATTTGTACAGGCCAAATTTCAAGCAGATCTTGAATTTTCTTAGGCCAGGCCAACGGCCTGCACAGTCGACCGGAAATATCCGCATACCTACGTGCCGATATGCCTGCAAAAATCAGGTCTGCGCAGTCGGCCTGTGCTAAATAACTGAGCGTCTGTGGGGGCTTTTAGGAACAAATTTTTTTTCTACCCAAATCCCAAATATGAGGCCCCGTAAAAATCGTACTCCCCGCTACTCGCGAAATTTACTTTCTCTTTATCCCCCCATGCCAAATTTCAAATTTTCACCTCCTTGTTTGGGCTGTGGAAGGGGTGCTACTTGCTACTTTGCGTGTATGCGAAAATTGTGCGGAAAGTAGGTTCTTTGCGTTCACTCGTAGAAAATAGTTATTTTCCTAACAAGTGCGCAAAATGATACTTTCCCGTACGAAAAAGCAGTTAGACGAAGGACGCGAAGCGAAGTTCGGATAAGCTTAACCCTTCCTATACGGGCCGTGTTTTTCATAAAGTAACCCCTGTACGGGAAAATGCAGGAAATTGGATATATACGGCACTCGTCAAAATATCCGTTTTTAGAAGACGGTTGTATACGGCACTCGTAAAGAAGTTAAATATATTTTTTTAAATTTATTTATTGATAAATTTCACAAAAGTATTATTTCTAAAAAATACCTAATACATTGAAATATTGGTTAAAAAAAAACTTTATACAAATTAAGTAGAGGATCTCATTTTGCACGAACAAGCTAGCAACTACAGCACAACTCACTAGTAAACAGTACAACAAATAGTCGGATAATTACGGCACTCGTGTCCAGGCGTCTGATACATCGAATTCGTAAAGACTTGTTCACACTTGCTTTTTTCCCCACCATGCGATGTAGATTGTCATATTTAAACGGATAAAATCACCGCCGTATAGCTTCGGCACCCGGGCTTTGAGCAATTTGTGTTTTTCATTTCACGGCGGGCGTACTGAGACGGAGATACGTATATATACGGCACTAGTATAGAAAGGGTTAAGGTGTGGGAAAGACACTTCGCGCAAGTGTTAGGAACAAAACTTTTTCTACGAGTCTCTTAAAAAAGTAGACTCTGATTTGTTAAAATAGTAAAGCAATACCGCAAAATCTCCAAAAAATGTTTGAAATCTATCGGAACACCTCAAAATATCTTTTAAATTAAATCCCCAAAAATCTTTTAAAACATCTGGAATTTCTAGAATATCTTCAAGAAAATCTCTTGAATCTCGAAAAGTCTACAAAAACCTAGTAGTACAGAGGGTGGTCCAATTTGGACTTTGGACACCTTTGATAGGAAACGTCATGTTTATTAGGCGCTAAATTCAACTAAAAACCTTCATTTTGAATATTAGTTAATCCAGAAACCATCAAAACGTTGAAAAATCAAGTATAAAAAGTAAAAAGGTTCAACTTTGCACACGCAAATGAGTGTGCAAAGTAATTACTTTGCGCACGTAAGTAGAAAGTTTTTTTCTGTGAACACGAAAATTGAAAATAGACGAATTTTGAATATGCAACAAAACATTTTTATGGGATACCTAACTCTTCATTTATTGAATGAAATTTTTATGTTCCACTATGGTTATATTTAGGTAGTTTTTCTCAAAAACCATAAAAAAAAGTTCTGTTAAAAGGTGTTTGAGAGAAAGCTTCATATTTTCCAAAAATGGAATTAAACCAATTTTTTCTCGCTGCGGATGTTGGCTCAGCGTCTCACTAGCAAGATTAGCATTTAAAATAAATATGTAATTGAAATTCAGACAAACTTGTAAGTTAGGAATCTATATAAATTTGTATATACAAAGTGATTTTCGTAACTCGTGCATTAGCTTGCAGGTGGATTAAATGCTGTCTCTATTATTCCACCTGCAATTCAATTGAATTCTAATGCACGGGCTACGACAATCACGGTGTATATAGGTACAGGGACATTTTTTATATTTTCCCACCCCCCTTTACTTTTTTGTGCCACTGTGTATAAAAAAAATTTAAATGGGAAAGTTGAAGTGCTTGAAAAATAGTTCTCAGAAAACATAGTTTTGTTCATACAGGGTGTTGCAAAAAGTTTAAAAAACAAAAATTTTTTTTTTAATGGGACACCCTGTATATTATGACATTTCTGGATTCTGCGGAAAATTCTAGACATATTTCATGTATATTGTCATATACCTATCTTGAACTGTTTCGGAAATAATGACAGTAGAAAATTGACTTTTTTGCAACTTTGATAGGCTGTTAAACCCAATGAACTATAACCAAAAACTGGAATGCTAACACATAAGGACGAACTTGAAGCCTAGTGCGGCTGCTGCGGAGGGGATACCTGTTTTTGTCGCACTCATTATGTTAAATGGCGAAAATTGCTTCCAACACGTATTCCAATTGATGAAACCTGTGAAGGGAAATATGACAAAACTTTCGAAAACGTCATATGTCAGCGAGCAATAGAAAAAAACAACATTCCCCTTTGTGGCATCTGTCTTACATGGCTTCATTTTTGTGGCAGATATGGCAATGTGTGCACATTCCAGTTTTTAGCTATAGTTCATTGGTTAAACCTAAACTATTATTTTCACAGAAATCCAGAAATGTCATAATATGCAGAGTGTCCCATTTAAAGAAATATATTTTTTTGTTCTTTAAACTTTTTGAAACACCCTGTATGAACAAATCTATGTTTTCTGAGAACTATTTTTCAAGCACTACAACTTTCCTATTTAAATTTTTTTTATACACAATGGCACAAAAAATTATGGGGGGTGGGAAAATATAAAAAATAACCCTGTACAGGGGGGCCAATTTGGACACTTCCTTATGGAAACACCCTTTATTTTTAGAGATAGAAAAACATGAACCCCCCACTCTGAAGCTCAAATTTCATGAAATTTTGATTGGTGCAAACCGCTTTTTGATATCTTCAACCGTTTAGCCGCTAGAGGGCGATTCTCGATTTTGAGCAATATTGTGAACCCTTCATAACTTTTTTGTTTATGAAAATAATTGATTTCCGTGAAAACTTTCTGGAAGCACTTTTTAAAACAGAATTCAGGGACGTTCTCGGTTTTTGTCTATTTGGCGCCGATTTTGAGATATTAACCAAAGTCTGATTTTTTTTAATGGGACACCCTTTATATTAATAGCTCATTGCAAAGCTATGATTTTTCTGATTTTAATGATATAAAGTTCGATAGGGGTATCTCTAACCGTTTTCGAGAAAAAAAATAATTTCAGTTTTTCTCATAAGAAGCAATGTGTTAGAAAAGGACTTTATATCTGTAAGGAAAATAAAAAAGGTCTCTTTCTAATACATTGTTTCTTATGACAAAAACCAAAATAATTTTTTTTCTCGAAAACGGTTAGAGATAAACCTATCGAACTTATATCATTAAAATCAGAAAAATCATAGCTCTTCAATGAGCTATTAATATAAAGGGTGTCCCATTGAAAAAAATCAGACTTTAGTCAATATCTCAAATCGGCGCCAAATAGGAAAAAACTGAGAACGTCCCTGAATTCTGTTTTAAAAAGTGCTTCCAGAAAGTTTTCACGGAAATCAATTATTTTGATAAACAAAAAAGTTATGTAGGGTTCACAATATTGCTCAAAATCGAGAATCTCCCTCTAGCGGCTAAACGGTTGAAGATATCAAAAAGCGGTTTACACCAATCAAAATTTCATGAAATTTGAGCCTCAGAGTGGGGGGTTCATTTTTTTCTATCTCTAAAAATAAAGGGTGTTTCCATAAGGAAGTGTCCAAATTGGCCCACCTTGTACATATACAGGTCTGGCAAGTCAGTATCTTACAGGCCAATTTTAATGCAGTAGAATGAAATGTATAGGAAAAGTCTAAGGTTAAATAGAGAACGAAAACGATTTCCCCTGTTCCACCTCCAGCATGCAGCGCTGAGAACGATGGAGGTAGGTAGGTAGTTCATACAAAGTTATGAAGTGTTCGATATCAAAAGTATGAATCCTCATGAAACATGGATGTAACATGGATGCTCTAATTGATTTTGGAATATTTAATAAAAATTAAATAAGCGCAAATATTGCCTGTCTGTTTTCCACTTGATTTATTTTGTTTCACAGATCATAAACCGCCTCGAAGTGCAAAATGCTATTAAAACATTTGAGCTCTCCAAAAAACATTTAAAGAGAGTTACTAAATTAGCGTTGCTTAACATTATCAATAGACGAATTCAGATACCAGACAACGAATTTATTGAGAAACTTGCTTTCGATGAAGTCCCTTATTTCGTTTTCAAAAGAAAAAGCCAGAATAGATTTATTATAGCCCACCACAAGTATGGCACGGGAGTACTAGATGCTCTGGAGAAAGGATTTGTAAGTACCTACATTTACCATTTCCAAAATGTATTTGTAAAATATAAAAATAGCAATAATATACTCTGTTTCGCAGCTAAGGCAATGGGATTTGATTATTGTAAGAAAAAGCACTAGGGAACCTCTAGAGAGCTACAGTTTCAAATATAAATACAACTTTGAAAACGAAGGAGAAGCCGGAACTAGGGATCCAGAAAAAGTTCGTGCAGCTTTGCTTCACATGTTGGATGTTATAAAGCGTTTGCCAGGGGATAAATGGCCAGAAAGTGAGGTTGACCTATTATGCGACATTTTTTATCAAGAAAGTTAGTATACTTACCTGTATTTACTTTAATTTAAACTATCTTAAGGTTTAGGGTAGAATTTTAAACACAAGCACTTAACTATCTAAATCTGTTATAGACTATTTATCTTAAGGTAAATTTATTCACCAAAGAGTTATTTACCTTCGAATAAATAAATTTATGAATTTTGAATAGCGTTAGGCTCCTATTTACATAAGTATTACAATCAAGTTGTAATGGGAGTTTTTCCATTATGTTCTAACAAAATTTTCATATTTTCTTGACTGAATTATTTATATTAGTGAAAACCTATTATTTTTAATTTTTGACTTTATTCAGTCCTAAAAACCTTCCATGGATTCTATCGAATGCAGGCGAGCATAAATACATGCCCACAAATTTTGGCCCCTATAAAGTTAATATTTTCTTTTAGATACTCCAACTACATATGAGCCACCTCATTTCCGCCCCAATACAGAACTTAAATCATTGGACCATTATTTTATTCACGTTTTGCCTATGGGTAGAATAAATACCGGCTTTCACAAACTTATTGGAGAAGGCAGAGGATGGAATGTAATAATAATTAGCTTGGGGGTACAAATAATATGTGTTAAATTTTTAGTTTGAGCCGCAGATGATGGCTACTTCCACGCCAAATCCAGTAACGACGGAACAGGAACCTAGGGATGAGGAAGAACCACAGCCTATGAAAATGACGCAAGACTCTATTGAGAAGATGCCAGAATTTATGGAAGAGGAGCCAGAATCTCTGGAGATTGAGTCCCCAGCAACTAAAAAGCTACAAATAATAAACAACAAACGTAGTACTATTGATCCAATCGTCGAAAATTCTTCTAAGAAAGCTAAATCGCTGTTGAACGAATCTATAGATGGTAAAAATCCAGGCAAGTAGTTATAGATCAAAAATGCTATAAAAAATACATTGAAAAAAATTATTAGAGATCGCATCAGTGTTCAGCCAAGATCTTGAAAATTGCGTCTGTGAATGGAGGAACCTAGACCACACATTTCAATTGATAAACTGCAGTAACTGTTCGGAACCAGTTCATGCAGTTTGCAATGGCTACTTTTATTCGAAGGCGATTGATAAAGAAACTTTCATTTGCCTCACTTGCAGTTCAATAAATAAGCCGAATAAGTCCCGAGCTCACTTAAGGTAAGTTAGGTAGGTAAGGTTCATTTCACGAAGGTTTGTAATGTCTGCCCAGCGAGTCTGTGTCTACGGGGCAACGGTAAGGGGAATGCAGTTGTAAAAAAAAATGGCTGATTTCATTCATAAAATATCCAGCTGCGTGCGGAACTTTATGCAAGTGTTATCGTATTGCAACTCTTACACGAAAATCAGCAATGACCAAATCTCCGCCACTGGATATTTCAATATAAATCGATATTCCAAGATGGGAGGATAAAATGACGTCAGGCCTGGCCAATAGCGAGACATAAGGTGACGTTGGCTCATTGACAACCGTATGGTTTCCCATGACAACGGCGATCCTGCCAAAAACTCCACCAATCAGGTTCATCCAGAAAGGATGCTTGCCAAATTGTCAAAAGCTGATGGTATCTTTAGAAAATGTTTATTTTTTACAATAGACCAAATTGGAAAAATCAGGATTAAAATAAGGATAGATCTAACAACCACGTTATAGTTATTTATGTATCAAGGGAATTATGCAGGTGTTAATACCCCAGGGCAACGTTTGTGGAGGGCCTCCGGCCCGAGGGACACCAATTGCCCGTGGGTATTAACTCCTGATAATTCCCGTGGTACATAGATAATTTTATATCCTACTGAATTTACTGTATTCTGTCTATTTTTTATAAAGGAATAAGCCATAAATCAAAATACTTTATATCCTACTGAACTATTAAAACCATATAATACCTTGGTTACGATAATCATAAACAGGGTCTTAACTCCAAGGGAGTTAAGGATTTTCATAACTCCCAAGGGAGTTAAGGAAGGGAGTTAAGGATATCATAACTCCCAAGGGAGTTAAGGATTTCCATAACTCCCGCTTTTAGCTTGAATAGGTAACACTTTGACAAAAAATAGAAATTTTGATTTATGGCTTATTCCTTTATAAAAATAGACAGAATACAGTAAATTCAGTAGGATATAAAATTATCTATGTACCACGGGAATTATCAGGAGTTAATACCCACGGGCAATTGGTGTCCCTCGGGCCGGAGGCCCTCGGGACACAAACGTTGCCCTGGGGTATTAACACCTGCATAATTCCCTTGATACATAAAATTTCTATTTTTTGTCAAAGTGTTACCTATTCAAGGTAAAAGCGGGAGTTATGGAAATCCTTAACTCCCTTGGGAGTTATGATATCCTTAACTCCCTTCCTTAACTCCCTTGGGAGTTATGAAAATCCTTAACTCCCTTGGGAGTTAAGACCCTGTTTATGATTATCGTAACCAAGGTATTATATGGTTTTAATAGTTCAGTAGGATATAAAAATATTTAGCATTTTATTATTGTTATCAATATTTTGTTATTTAAAAATGGATTTCCAAATTAACTATACTTCATGCCTAGTATTTTCGCTTTTTTATAATTAAACGTGGCAACATGGCAAATTTACGTCCGAATTCCTTCCGTAGACTCAGATCCGCTGGGCAAACAATACTTATGACATCGATAATGTCATAACGTGTAAAAAACGGTTTGTCATAGATTGATTCATATGAATTCAATAGCATTCAGATTTTGTATTGTATTGAATGATTTTTGGTTTTAAGAACCGCCAAACGACGTTTTTGACGTCATTAATTTGTTTCAGTCAATTTTAATTTGTTAAAAATGGAAGGCAAAAGTACAAACCCTCGTGAAACAAACAGTATTTAGTTTTAAGATGGCAGAAGAATGCAGAGTACAATGCAGGTTGTGGTTGTTTCATACCGGAGACTTAAATCAGATCTTTAAACTAGGTAATTTGTTTCCAATTGACCATTCACCATAAGAAATTTTATAAACATGTTGCAATAGTGTTGAACCTATTCATGTCGCTCGTAAAGTGTTTGGTCTGGCAATAGAACTATATTTATTTTCTGATCTCTGGAACTCACTGAATATCCTAAGAATACTAAAGGATTTAGAACTAAAATAAGGTGCTGCTTGTAGCAGCAGGAAACATAAATCAAGCCATTGTTTTCTTCTATATTCTTCTGACCTGTGAAAATTATCTTAGATAGACTTTAAAACTATGTACACATTTAAAGTCTGTCGATTTTAATCTGATACTCCAAAAAAATGTGAGCTGGTGGCTCCCTACATTAAAACCGCCAATAGTCACCTGGCGTGAATCCTGTTTTTGCCATAAATAAGCTTCACCCCCTCGCTCCTCATACGGAAAGTGTCAGATAAAAAACGATGGACATTATGTATGTATGTATATAGGGTGTACCATTTAAAACGAAACAGGCTAAATATCTGATGCCACGTTTATTTTTAAAAAAATCGCTCGTACACGTGATTTGATTTTTAAAGGGGGAAGTTTTCTGCAACCATTTTTAACACTTGAACTTTAATCCTCTAGGTGGGGTGGGACCAACCCTTACCATTTCAAATGGAACAAGGGGTCGAGTGATACCTCTTTTAGAAAAGCGTTCAATTCTCTTTCATCTGATGTCATTTGAAAGAAAATTGAACGCACTTTCAAAACCGGTACCACTCGACCCCTGTTCCATTTGGAATGGTAAGGGGTAGTCCCACCCCCCCTAGAGGGTTAAGTTAGTGCTGAAAAATGTTTCAAACACTCACACAATCAAATTACGCGTACGAGCGATTTAAAAAAAAATAAAAGTGACATCAGATATTTAGCCTGTTTCGTTTTAAATGGTATGCCCTGTATGTGTAGTACCGTCGTGGCTCATTTTCTGCCAAAAAAATGAGCCACCTTATGCAAATTAGTATTGTTCTCTGCATAGATTGGTCCTTTATGGAACTTACTACGATGATAGGGAGCCAGCAGTTCTCCGCAATGCAAAAAAATCTGAAAGAAGGGCTCTCTTGAATAAGCTGGAAACCTATGGTATCATCCAACCAGACAGCATGTAAGTTTGATAAAAAATGTTTTATGCGCGATAATTTTGATTTTTTTTTCAGACAAATCGATGGAAAGGCTCTGGAACGTGCTATTATGAGAAATTTTATTGATTTACAGAACTCAGCACATCTACATCCGTAATTTCATTATATTTCTTATTTGTTTTCACTATTCGTTACTCGTTAGGTTAAATGACACGACATAGAGTGTCGAAGTAGGTACTAGTTTCATTGTTTTAAAAAAAAAAAGTTTAGCTAAAATAATGTGTTAAGTTTCATTGACTTTATCGTTCTTGTTTTCAAAATATTTTATATCTAGTGTTTAGTATTATATTATTGTAGTTGTAACAATAACAATCGTTCGTTTTTTCGATGTTGAGAAATTGTTGTTAAATGAGTCTTATCCAGATTGTAAGAAGGCGTCCAGAAACGAGACATTCTTGCCTGATAGATTTGCCTATTTACCCCAATTCCATGGGGTTATTAATTAATGATATTACTTAGCAATCTTCTAAATAGTTACTACATTGTTATTTTCAATAAAACTTTTATAGAATTATTTAGACTATTATTAATTCTGCAATTATATAATAAATCAACAAGATCCACAACTAAAGTAGAGAATTCGAAGAAACCCTTAATACCTACTAATAGGAGATTAATGCAAAAAAAATCTAGGGAGTTAAAACACCATATTTCTCATATTTCCGTTCAATACACACTATAGCCCAAAATAAAGGATGAGTAAGTAGGCTTCGTGTCCTTATTTGTCTCTGGGGGTTTTTAGAACTTATGGGGGTAAAGAAAAATAAAACATTAAAATATGAACGAAAGTACCTTTTTCCTAATTGTAGGGACTCCACAGACAACAGTCTGAGTAGGTCGTCAAAAAGTTTTCAAGAATACATAAAAACCGAGAGAAAAACATTAGAAGAGCCGAAGAGTCAGGAGTAAAAACAAGAGCGTGAAATTCTAAAATATGAGAATAATAATGAGAGAGAATTCAAGAACTTGGAATGAAAAAATTCAAGAGCCAAAAGAAAGTTAGGAATTTTAGAATAAAGGAATAAGGAAAAATCAAGAGCTTTCCTGCTGGAAAGTTTTTTGGAACGTTCTAAAATGGCTTATTGAAGTTCTAAATTGTTCTATGGCTTGAAGAGTTCTGGAGTATTTTAGAAGTTTTTCAATAGTTTGTAAATAAGGTTTAATTTAAAGTTCCACAGCAATTCAAATTCGCTCTTGAACGCCTTCTGAAAGGCGTTTTGTAACTTTTAGCCTGAATCCTAAGATTCTGGGGCTTTTTAAGATGTTTCTGGAGTGTTTGAGTATTTTGCGGAGCCTTATAGGTTTTTTTTTTTAGGTTTAGGTTTCTTGTGAGTGGTCCGATAACCGATGTCGGCCCTTCTACTGCGACCTACGGTCTATTGTGGCTCACTCCGAGTTTATATTTCCCCCATTAGTCCAGCCCTTCTTATGAAGGTGGAGATTAGGGTTGCCAAGTTTTTGAAATGGAAAAGCGGGAGGTTCAAATTTTTGGGTTAGTTATATAGCCGCTATAGAGAATTTAATACTCTTTCCAATGACATATAGTTATTACTAATTTGTTCAAGAATAATCGAAGATATAAACAATTATTCATGAGCGTGTCAAGATTTGCAATTGAGAAACTTCAGTTATTGTAGAACAATATTATAGGATTCAATTTAGAACGGAAACTTTTCAGAACTTTTTTGAACCAACTTGAAACACTCATTGGAGCTTCAATAGGGCTCTAAAATACTTAAAAAGCAGTCAGAATAATTTAGAAATCATTAAAAAACTTCTAGAATGCTCCAGAACTCTTCAAGCGAAGAAGTTAGACCACTTTAAAACTTCAATAAGCCATTCAAAACACTTTCCAGCCACATTTTAAACAATTTAAAAACCTCAGCCTGGAATACACAAAAATCAAGGTCTGTTCCAAAAACCCTCCCAAAATACGATTTCGGAGCCATTCTGTATACGAATTTTTTGGTATTGCGCAAAATCTTGACGGTTCATTGTACAGTTTTTTATAAACTTAAAAAAAAATTAACACTAATTCGGCCCTGTAACTAACTAGAAAAAGGGGATTTACATTTACACTTGCCGTCGGAATACTAATCTATTAATTTACGCAGTTAGTTTTTTTGCCCATCTCACTCATATTATTACTTAATCTGTTTACCTTTTTTTTTGGGGGGTTTTTGTTGGACAAGGGATTTAGATTTAGTTACGGATCGTCGTCGGAGATGGAGCACCGCCAGTCGCGATTTTTTTTCACATAAGTTAAGATTTTCCGATCATTAGTGTTGTGTGCCCATAGTGTACCCAATTGATTTCTGGATTTTGGTAAGTACCAACAATCATTTTTTGATAATTGGGATTTATTGAATTTTGAATAAACAATCCTTGATTTTTCTAATGTCTGAGTCTGGAACAGTCCAGAACTTTTTTTTTTTTTTTTTTTTTTAAATTTAAATAGGTATAGTGATTTATTTGATTTTCTATAACTGGGAGTAAATTATACAGGGTGTCCAAAAATTAGTTTTTCAGAAAATCTTTCGCACCTATATTTTCATCATTAATTTTTTTTTTATTTGGCTTTCCAAAAGTGCATTAATGAAGAAAGTATATATGAGCTTGTGTGAAGGATGAATGATCCAGAGATGTAGACTATTATGAGATAGAATGCTGGGTTCTGGATATGTAGATACTGTTATGGAATAGAATGCTGTATGGTGGATGTAGGTATTGTTGTAATAGAATGATAGAGTGTCTCAAAAAAATATTGATTTTGCCCAGTTTTCAATTGAATGGCTGTTTAAGCCACTTTACTACCACTAGCAATAACCTTAACTAACCCAACACAACTAACCCATATTAACACCTTGGGGTAATTGCTAATTGGTATAGTCCACTAAAAAATTTCAGCTAAAATGATACAAACATCTACACAATAATACTCTATAGCTGATTGCTATAAATATAGTATATAGCTATCCAGTTATATAGCTATATTTTTTAAAAAGGAGTTTGAAAGTTTTCAATTTTTCTGTGATACTCCATGGAGATGTTGGGTGCACTTTTGGAAAACCAGTCATTAAAACGTAAATTGGGCAAAACTGCCCGACAGAGATGTTTCTATTTAGGCCATGTCGGACATACAGGGTGGCAATTTGACACTTAGACAAAAAATACTATGAAGAAGATCTCATTTATTTATTAATTTATTAAGAAATTGCTATTTTATTACATAAGGAAAATGTTCATGTAGTTGCCTTTTTGGATGACCAACTATCATTTATGGTGGAAGGAATTTTTCTTACTTACAGAAAAAAATAAGCTTGGATATAGTTACAATGGGGTTATTTACAATATTTACACTATCGAAATGGGCCTAAAGCCTTTACTATTTACAGTTATGGGGTTTTATTTACATAATACATATCTGATGCATAATAAGTATACCTACATACATATATCCTGTTCACAATCCGATGTCCACAGGTGCAGGTAAATTTATCACCTTTCCCTATCAAATAGCATTAAAAGGTGATTTTACCTGGACCTACCTGTGGACATCGGATTGTGAACGGATAATATAAAAAAAAATAATTAATTGTTTTGCACTAAGTAGTTTTGGCCACTCGAATAATGATCATTCTCAAAAGGTTTTTCATCACATTTTCGTAACAATCTGAAATTGGTGTTTTGTGCATTTCAGCAAGTAAAGGGTCCCATTCACGTTGAGATCGGTTTCAAGTTTCAAGTATCAGTATCTTAGTGTAGGCAAGTTAGATGTTGAACCTGAAAAAATTCTATACAAGCATTTCTTAACAAAAATGCACGAGGAGTAACGTTCTAAACAACATACTAAAAGTCCCATGGATTATGTCTCTGGCAAGTTGAAAAAAACGGCCGCCATTTTGTTTTTTACATTTTATTGCAAATATCTCAAAAACTATCAGGTTTATGAGGAAAAGTAGAAGGATATTTTTTACTTAAAATGCAAATTTACATTGGTTGGGATGTATTAGCAACATGTATTTAAATATTTACTGACTTTTTCCAGTTTCACAAAAGAATACCTACTACGTTCAATTAAAAGTAATATCATCTTGATCATTTTCATATACGATGCACGAATTGCAGCAATTCATTCCTAAGTATTGACCACATTTTGCAGAACATATTAATCCAAGTTTTCTGCAGGAGCATGCCTTGTTGCATGTCCCTTCCTTGCAATTATAGAATACCATTTTTAGTATATCAGAGGGGACAATTTCTTTTGTTACGGATGTAGGCGCAAGATGTCCATCTCTATCTCGTTCCCATCCGTAGAATAATGGATCTAACTTGTATCCCATCCACTCTTGTATCTTAAAATTACATACTTCATTATTTGCATCAAGTGATAATAGGCATGTTGTACAGCAGCGTCTTTGGTTGGGGGAAGCGCAGCCAAGTTAAAGTTTGACGAGATGTTATTCGATTGTATGAAGTAAATCAAGGTATCAATTTTTTCTTTGCATAGCTTTTGGGCCTGTGCAGTTTGGTTATAAATGTTACGCCTACTTCTAATAATTGGTTTTTATCTGGATTTTGTTGGTAAAATATTTGAAGACTTTGACATAGGGGAATATCAATTTCAACAGTTTTAAACATAATGTTCTGCTTTTTTTGAAAATGAACGAAGTGGTGTCGCAACCTGATATAGCATAGAGAAATAATATGTATTGTTTAATATGCCCAAGTTTTTCTTGAAGTTCTCATATATTTGCTACTTTATCAGCTTTGGCAGCTTTCCCGAGACGTCGCAGAATCATCTTTTCATGCTCCGAGTGATGAATCAACAGAACAGAACAGTGTTCTGTTCTGTTGATTCATCACTTGAGAACAGCAACATCTGTATCTTCAGATACAACTACGGTTGTTCTGCCACAATTAGAAAGTTTTACTGCAGTCCTAACGATTAAATAGTCTGCGTCCCTTTCAGCCTGTATTATTTTAATTCCTGTTTGTTTAAACCAAATCTTTAAAAGCTCTATGAGTTTCTGCTTGTTGTTATTATTCCGTTAAAATTCTTCCTGTGACGTAACAATTGAATTGAATTTTCCAATTTTTCCGATATTTCTATGGCATTTTGTGATCTGACTTGTTGCAGAGCGTCCTTTGTTGAAAAACGATTTAAATTGTAACCATCGAAAACCGCTACACAGTCCTGACCATAATTATGTTTAGCATAATTAATATATTTATCGCAAATTTGGTGGAACGTAGTGGGCTTTTGCCATAAGACTTTGTGTAGGACTTGTAGGAGAAAACCGCCGTCAACTATATTGCGTTTTGCTCAGTGGACGAAATGGGTGTAACCAAAGCATCAAATTCTTTAAAAAGAAGGCTTTTTGTGCCTTGCCTTAAAATACCATCCTTAAAAAGGGATAACGGATACGGAGATAATTCAGAGCTGAAACTGTCCCTTATTTCGTCTGGAGTTTTGTTGGAGCATGAGCATATAATTCTATCAAATAATTGCATAGGGGATTCATTAACATAATTCTGATTAATTTTAATATTATTGCTCATTTGTGAAAAATTTTTGGATTTGATCCGTTCGCTTGCATTTAATAATTGTGAATACTTTGCCTATATTTTTTGTTAGTACTGGTCTTCCAATTTTATCTGCTAAATCGCAGTTTATATCGGATTTAGGATTTAGCTATTCGTCCAGAGAAAACTGATATGAACTCCTTGAATTTATAAGGGTTGTATTCTTCTAGCCAATCTTGAATTTTTTGCAAATCAGTTTTGTCACGTTGCTGGCGTCAGCGACTTAATTCTATATAGGTACTGTTCTGAAGTCACAGACTTACATCTTACATCCCAAAGAATCTTCCATAGCTGTTGTAACAGGCATACAAACTGACATACCAGCAATCCATCTGGCCAAAGACGAATGAGTAAATCCGCGTCCATGAGTTAGGCCACCAGTTGTTTTGACTGACTTCATCAAATTCTGCTCGATCACCATGTCGGTCCAAGTACCGGACCAAAAGTTGCTGGTTCTTCTTACAGTGAACATTCCTTCATTAACAAATTTTTCATAGTTTTGAGGACTCATATTATGAAGTCTCTGAATCTGTTGTAGATGAAGGTGGGTACTTTTGGCATAATTATTATGACCTGTTGCGTAAAATATTGGGATCATCAATCTTGTTTGTTTAATTGCACCAAAGTTACACCAAGCTGCGCCAGGTGCAGCAAAAAATCAGTCTGTCTCTATCAGACTAACAAAAATATAGGGATTAAAATACATTTGGAGTAGAAAGTGCCATATTGATGCAAATAAACAAACAAAGCTATTGGCGGCCACTTTTTTGCAACTTGATTGTCAGAATCTATATGGGACTTTTAGTATGTCATCTAGGACCATATTATTTGTATGTTCCCACTCATAAACATTTGTATATAATTTTTTCAGAAGTTGGACCCAAATTTCGATAACTTGACTACACTATTGCAATCATCTCCGAAATCATTCTGAAATCCCGCAGTCAGTTCGCAATATCCGAAATCCTTCTTGCAGTCCCGAAATCGTTGTCCGCAATCGCTGAAATCCTATGTAATCACCTTTGCAATCTCTGAAATCGCTCAAAATCAGCTCTGGTGGGGATAAAAAATCAGCTGTTGATCGGGATTTTGCCCGTTTTTGAGGTACATTGATATTTGTCATCAGGTTTTTGTTGCTCCCATTTTTGAATTCAGCACACAACAGTGTTTTTTTTTTTTTTGAAGAATCAAATGCTGGATCTGATTTGGAACAAGTGGAAATGTGATTTCATTATCCAATGAAAAATATGATGCAGCTCTTTATGACACCTGGTATATTGGACGTATTTCAGAATCATTGGAAAATCATAATCAAGTTTTTAAAGTGGCAGCTGGACATGTACAGGGTGGCCCATTTCCGATGTTTTAATGGGCAAGATCGAAAACCAGCAGAGATTTTTTTTGAGAAAATTACAAGGGAGTAGACGAATCAAGGCTAAATTGTTTTTGAAGTAGAATCTAGTTGCATGACCAGTTTTTTTTTTCAAGATGCCACCGACTTTGGAATAGTAGGTACCGTTGGATGGTGTGACATTGCAACTTGCAGGAAACTTTACACAGACATGGATATTTTTTTCTTAAAATTAATATTTTTGAAATGTGACAATGTAACAACTTTTTTGCTACACAAAACGGTCAAATATTTGCTGAAACATGTCTGCCCCAGCAACTGGTGGTTTAGTGGTTTTTGTTACTTTGCAATGTAAACATATATAAATTGTGCATTTTGACATTCTCGAATGAAGGACAAAAGCTAAGGGATCCACAGCTTCCTTATCAAGGTATGTATTCTATTATTGGTATATAGTACTAAGTATTACCCTTTTGTGAACACATTTCAAAGTATTTCAGAAACAATCATAAACATTGTAAATATATTTTAAATTTCCAATGGTAGTGTGACTTTACACATTTTTTTTTTCAGGAAAATTTGAAAATGAGCCGTATGTATAGGAAAAGGGTTGGTAGCCGCCCTTACAAAAATTATACCAATGAATCTCTTGATCGCGCTATGCAATTAGTAAGAAACAGATCTTTCTATAGAGAAGCTGCTGCCAAGTTTGGAATACCATGGAAAACCCTATGGTATAAGATAAAGGCCAAGCACACCAATAGTGTTGGCGCTCTCACACTTCTTACAGAGTTGGAAGAACGACATTTTGTTGATGTTCTCTTAGCGGCGGCGGAATTCGGTAGTCCGTTAACGGCGTTTGATTTACTTTCAGGTTCCTGAAAAACTTTTGTTCTTTTAGTATTTAAGTTGAAGTGTACCTGTTTTCCAAAGAATTTTCTAGTTTTTTTTATTTCTATTATTTGGTGTTTATTTAGAGAGAATCTTTTTTATTTTTTGACCAAAACCCATATAGACAAAACATATCTTCTAAATATATTAAAAATATCCTTTATAGAATATAGGATATTTTTTAAACATCCGAATATCGGAACAAAATATTCTTAGTACCTTTTTTGATCATTTTATGGGTACAAAATCGATATTTTTTAAATGTTTGCAAGATATTCAGCCAAATATTTTAGGAACATTTTTGAAAATTTCAGAAATGTCTTTTGAACTCCACCACTTCATAAACTACATATTTGTAAAACATTTTTGAAACATCATTAAGACATTTTACAATATTTTTAGGGTTATTAAAACGACATTATCAAAATATTTTATTATATATTATAAAATATTAAATACATTATTTTATTATACATATATTTTATATTTTATTATACATTTATTTATATTAATCCTGTCATTATATTGAAATTACATACTTTTTCATTCGTTCCTTGGCCCTTAGAAGAAATCCTTTGATGTATTTTATCATTTCGTCGTCCTGAGCTAGCTCTGTCCTTTGATTCTCACGTACTGCTCCTGAAATTAAACCAATTAGGTATTTTAGTGTTGTTTTTCACGAAAATATTGCAAAGTGTTGTTGTGGAACAGCAGAAATATAGTATATTGTGTATTTAGGTGGAAAAGTGACACATTCTCGGCCGACGGTGTGAGTTGACGGGCGAGGCGTAGCCGAGGCCGGCAAACACCGAAGGCCTCTCGGTGCTTTTCCACCGAAATACACATACTATTTTTTCTGCGATAGGTTAAATATCTGTTAAATGTTTGTCTTTTTGTTCCAATTATTCAGCGATACGAGAATCACTTTCCCGGCCTAGGCCGGAAAAGTGATTCATTGATTCCTTAGCAACTATTGAAACACAATTAAAATACCAGAATCTTGAGTTTTGCGACCTGTCTACCGGTCAAAAATGTTGACATTTCTTGTCAATCGCAGAAAAAAATATAATCGGGAAAACGGTAGATAGGAAAAATGACAAAAGAGGTTATGTTTTGGTGGTAGCATGATTGATTGTAAGCGTCCTTCTGGAAAATAATATGTACTTAAAAAGTTAATCGACTGACGACTATTATTGAATCCAATTATTATTAATTAATGCAGCCAGTTACTATACAATAATGCTAATATTTCTTTTAAGTTTGCTCTATAATAAATAGCTGCTTATACCACAAAATTAACCCAAAAATTATACTACATACACGAAACCAAATTTTAGGTTAGGGTTAGGTTTTTCAAGACAGGCAGGGCCAAAAATGAGGCGCCGCCTGCCTCTTGGGCGGAAAGTAAATGTGTGTATCGAAATTTATACCTATACAAAAAATTATTAGGTAATTACAAGTAATAACTTACCTCACGTGATGTTCTGAACAAATATCTCGATCTCCGACAACACAATCAATACACAGCGTACAACATTTTTTTCACCAGGAACCAGAAACAAAGAAAAGGAAACAAAATGGACTCTCAAGTCTCATTCAGCTATTCTTCTCCTGTGTAAAATATTGATCGGGACCAGTGTTGCCAGATTTTGATTTTGAAATTATGGTACATGAAGGTCAAAATTATGTTATTTGAAAAAGAATTATGGTACACAATAATTATTGAATAAACTTTATTAGAATAAATAGCACAAACTAAAAAATGCAAACAACAAAAATAAATATTAAATTCTTGGTGAAAATAAACAGCTGTCCGCTGACGTGAGTGAGAGTGACATAGAAAAGAACAGCGGCTCGGCATCCGATCAACCGTCCACGCAACCGGATTTATGACCTCACGCATAATTCTCAAACCTCTAAACAGCAAAAACATGAGAAAATAAAAGAAGGAGTATTATAAAGTTATCAAAAATACAAAGAGGTCAAAATTATGGTAAATTATGTATTATTACATTCGCGATTTTACTATGTATTTTTCTGCAAAATTATGGTACAAATACATAATTATGATACGCTTGGCAACACTGATCGGGACTGGCGCGGCGTGGCGAGCGGCGGCTGGTACAGCTACGCAGGCGCAGCTGAGATGCCACCGCCTTTCACGCCAAAACTTTAATTTTAGTAATTTCTAGTCAAGCGATTAAACGAATAACCGAATAGTTATGTTGACAGATATTTTCATATGTTGTATAGGTATCTACATTATTAAAGCTAAATCAAATTCAAGCGGCAGTAATGACATTAACTGGTAATTTTCATTACAACCTATCAAATAATGTTCTTCGTGCATGCGCACTGGTCGTGGTAGGGCGTTTAAACCAATAGGAAGGCTGGATTATTTGCTATTGTTGGCTTTAAAAATCCAAATATTGTTAAAAATAAAACGTAGACTAAAAACATTTTTAAAATATTTTCGAAATCATGAGAGAAATGTTTTTTATACTTTATTTTTACAATATTCAAAAAAGATCTATTAAAAAATATTTTTTGTAGATGCTATTTTGGTGTGCAAAAAAAGGCACATTGGAAAATATTCTATTACTTGTGTTTTCCGAACAACAACGTTTTTCTGAGTAGGTTTTAAAAATATTTTATAAACATTTTCGAAGTAATATCTGGTTTCAAATCTTTTTTGGATCTCTTCAAAACCTATTTTCATTATGTTCAAAAAATATTTGGGGCTGGACCAAAAAAAAAATATTCAAAAAATATTATTGTCTATATGGGAATATATTATCTTTGTGCCTTGAAGAATATTTCGTTTTATTTTCTACGTTTATGATGTTTCTCATTCAAAAAAAAAAATCACAGGGTAGGTAGGTTACCTTTAAAACTTTTTTAAAACATAAATATTGTGTAAAGTCACCCTCAGAACGCACAAACATTGAAAAACGTAACACATTAAATCAGTGTGTAATTTCACACCATTGGAGGGAAACTTTACACACATTTCGAATTTTAAAAAAATATATCTGTCTGTACTTTTTCCAAAAATATTATAACCTGATTCGTTAGGAAACATCCAAATGTAGTACATATATCAGCCACTTGAATATGGCATCATGATTTAGGTGATTTTCTTTGTCAAATATCAAAAACTTGTTGCAAAGTAACACCATCCTACGGTAACCCTGTTGTTAAGTTGTATTTTTTTGAATGGGACACCCCGTATATTATTTTTTTATTGCTAGCTCTTTTCCAGCTGATTTCAATGATATAAGGTCTTATAGCATTATCTCCGAAAGTTTTCGAGAAAGAAAAATCCGTTTCTTTGTAAGAAGCAATGAATTAGAAAGAGATAGTTGAAATATGAATCGTCTACAAATTTCTATTCTTAGGGCCGGTTTCTCAATTGCGAGTCACCTCCGGGTTGGTTTTAATTCCAGGGTAAACGTGGCCAGTTGCAATGTTTACCCTGGAGTTATGCTTAACTCGGGGGTGACTCGCTATTGAGAAACGGAAACCAGCCCCTTATTCAACAATTCAACAAGTTTAGTTTTTTTTTTTTTTCAATTTGAACTATGAATTATTGGGGGTGATAACAGGGCCGTATCTAGACCAAAATTTTGGGGGGGGGGTTAGACAAAGTGGCAAAAAAAATTGTTACACTAGTAATAAAAATAAAAAAAATAAAAAAGTATTTAATAAGTGTTGTTTGTTTTTAAGTTAAATTTTTTGAATTTTATTATTTTTTGGGGGGGGGGTTTGAACCCCCAAAACCCCCCCCCTAGATACGGCCCTGGGTGATAATGATGAATAAGCAACACATAATTTATTTCATGACTTATCTCTTTCTAGCTCATTGTTTCTTTATGGAGAAACGCAATTTATTTTTTTCCTCTAAAACTAATGAAGATAAAGATAAAGCTATATAAAACCTTATATCATTGAAATCAGCTCAAAAAAAGCTATGCAATGAAAAAATAATATACTGGGTGTCCTATTTAAAAAACACAACTTTGGTTAATATTCCAAAATCGGAGGCATCTGGAAAAAAAAATTAGTGATGCCACTGGATTTTACTTATGAACCTGCTTGAAGAAAGTAGGTATTTTTGGTTTTTGGATATCTTGATTAATGAAAAAATTAGCTCTTAAAATTGGACAAACTTTGAAAAGTGCCCTGATGTATTTAGTAAACACATCAAGTTAGCTGTGATTTGCCCTCGCCATTGTTATTTTCCCAAAAAAAAGCTCTAGAATGTACCCCCACATTTTTGATATCTCTGCTCTGCGGTTTTCGATATAGCCTATTAAAACATGGAAAATGGGTCACCCTGTAGATACCTATCTATAAACTTATGAATGAAAAACTGCAATTAAAATCAAAAAATTCAAAAGATAGTAAAAAAATCGAATGAATTATGTTCCGCAATCATATTTACAATCCCCAGAAATCATTTTGCAATCCCAAAAATCACCTCGCAATCTCAAAAATTAGTTCGCAATCCCCCCTGCAGTCTCTGCAGTCACTGAAATCGCCTCGCAATCCTCCGAAATCGCCAATTTTTAGAAAAATTCTTCGAAATCGCTGCAAACATTTGGAAATCATAGGATTTCCGCAATACATGTACATAATATTTTTCGGGAGTGGTCGCCCCCTTGGGTAATTTATAGTGCTGCTGCTTACCAAATATATTCGCGCTACATGTCTTTAGCTTAACTCTTCATTTAAAAGGCGAATAAGCTAATTATTTCTTCATTTTCTGTTAATCAAGGCATTACATGAGTGACGAAACGCGGTTCAACCTGATACACTCCGATGGTAGGGTGTTAGTATGGAGGCAACCTGGGGAGCGATTTGAAGAAGACAACATGGCTTCTCAGGAAACCTTTGGGGGATGAGGGTTTAATGTTTGGGCCGGAGTGATGTACAACGATAGATCCGACTTATACATTTCACGGGGTACTGTTAACGCCGTAATTTATCGGAATCACATAATAAATGACATTGTTATTCCATATGCAGAAAATATTGGGGAGCATTTCTTCATGGTTGACCATAATGCGAGACCACAAAGCAAGAATTGTTTAGGAGCTTTTGGGGGAGCATAACATGCAACAGTTATACCTGCCTCCAAAATCTCCTGATCTTGTGTGGTCTCAGCTTAAGTTACTGATAAGATCGCGCGAAAATGGTCCCAAAAGCTGGATGAGTTCGCCCTTGCCATAGAAGAAGAGGCAAAATATCCCTCAGGCATTCATTAATCTCGTGGTTGACAACATGCCACGACGATGCCAAGAGGTTGTGAATGTGAGGCGAGGGCTTACTAGCTATTAATTAAATAACTTTGATTATCGGCCGTTCTTTATTAATTTTTTTAGGTTACGTTGTTTATTACTTAACTTTTAGGACACTTTGTTGTTATTGAATCTTAGTTCGATTAGTTTTTTAGTTCACTTATTTTGATACGTTTTACCTAGGTATCTACCTAACTAAACTGAAAGTACTTCTACTACTTCTTAACGCATTTAAAGTAGGGGAATTTCAGATGTTACCGGTTGACAACGGCGCGCAACGTTGTATGATTTGAATAAACATTTTCAAATAAATAACACGTTCGATTCATTTTGTTATTTCTAGCTGTCAGTGGTCTTGATATAGTATTTTACATTATTAGCCAGGTAAAACAGTTTTTACTGGTGATTGAAGGAAATGACTAGCGAGCACCGCCTCTGAAGATGTCTACCACAGCAGAAGACGAAACGTTAGGTAGAAATACTAATGGACCACGGCATTATAGCCCGGAAAAAACTTTTTTACTAGATTTGACCGGCCGTGAAAGCCTTCATTCTTCAAGAAAATATTTGTATAGACTTGTGCGTCTGTTGCTTTTTCAGCCGCTTTTTCGCGCCAAACTCAATGGCCAGCAATTCGGCCTGAAATATGGATGCGTTTTTACCAAGGCTGGCCGAAATTCCCGGCCTTGGTTTTTCACCATATACTCCTGCTCTGACACTGCGCTGGAGCCATCTATGTACAGGCAGAGATCTCATATCTGCTCTCAGTAGCTCGTTTCTGTCGCTGGCCCATAGCTCTCTGTCGGGATTCGAGAATCATTATTTTGAAGGGCAAACCAAAGTTGGTTTTCTTTGGTATTACGTCAGAAGGCATGCTGAGGGTGCCGTGTCGATTTATTTCATCCACAAAGCACCGTGTGTTGCATTCTCCCTTCCAAAGTGCTTTTCAAAGCATGGTACAGCCGATACGGTTGACCTCATCATTGCTTATTGCTTCCCTCTTCACGTATATGTATGAAGTCAAGTCAGGTTTATGAGAACTTCCATAGCTGCTGTACCTATTCTTTGCAGTCCGCTAAGTGTGGCCTTAATCCCTTTCTGATTCGCCTGGCTCCACCATACTACAGAGTACAGAGCCATAGGGACATAAGGTATCATTGGTCTGATAACCATGGTGTAGATCCAGTGAATCTGTTTTGGATTTGTTCCCCAGCGGTCTTTCCACAGATTCTGTGGCAGTTCCAAAGCGACAATTTTGCCTTTTGGCTTACTTTTTCCAAATGAGCTTTCCAGTTTAGAGTCTTGGGCAGGATGACTTCCAAATACTTTGCTCCATTTGAAAATGGTACTAATTCTCCCCGAATAGTTAGGGTTACCAAGTTATCAGGTTTTCTTCTGCTGGTGAAGGGTTCTAGACCTAGACCTGATAAAATACAAATACACTCTGTAAACTCGAGCGCGCTCGAAACGATAAGATACTAGAGTGCGTTCATAAAAAACACACAAAAGAAGCTCTGTGTGATTATTCGCTCGAATATCGTTCATCAATCAATCGAGCCGTTCTTTCTGTCATCTTCATTCCGTTCATAAATGTTTTAAGTTAAAACCCGGAATGCGCCCCGCTTGTTCGAATTTCGCCGAATTGGAATGTCCGGCGAAATGTTACTCGACATGTGCATTTATCAAAAAATGAAAATGTGAGGTTGTTTTTCGTTTTCGTTTCGTTTCGAGCAGGGGCGGATTACGAACTCTCGATTCGAACCGAAACCGCCATGGATTTCGAACGCATTCTGATGCATTTACATGGAGTGCGTTCGAAATCCATGGCGGTTTTGGTTCGAATCGAGATGATACTTCAAACCCAGCAGGTTTGAAGTATCATCAGGCATACCTAGGTACTACCTACAGTCAATAATGTTCAAACTTCTAATAGACCTGTCTCGCATAAATAGAGAAAGAGAGCCTAATTGTAATAAATACAAGTTAGAAAGTAATAAAAGATGACATGCGCGCGCAACTCGTAGGTTCAGTGTAGCCAGATTGTATTGTTGCAGAACAAATAAAGACAATACAAATCGAACATTATAACATTAAAGAAGTGATATAGTGTCAAGTGTTTTACAACGCCTTGAATCAGACAAAAGAAGCGCTTGAAAAGTTTATGTTAACATCGTTTACACTTTTATTTTGATAAATGTTTCATCCGGCAACATTGCACAATGAAATTGCAAAGGAATATGTCAAGTATAATCTGACAAAACCTTGAACGACACTGCGGTGAGTTCAAGTAATATGTAAAGTATTAGTTTGCTCTTTGTCGAATTACACGTTACAAAGAAAGAAGGAACGATTCACTCTGAACTGGCCCCTGAATAAGAATATGACGCAAACCTGTACCAAACTTGCTTCTCATTGGACGCTCACCTGCAGCCTACAAGCGACGTGCGCAGTCCAGGTAATAGGAGATCGGTCTATTAAGTAAATTATAATTATTTACTGAAAAAGGACTTATTTGCCATGTTTATGATTTATTACACAGTGTGGTTTTCGTCCAGGAATATGTTAATGAAAAGTCGGTTTTCGGCTTATTAATCAATTAAGCAATAGTACCGCTCTTTGGTGTGTGAACTTTTTTGTTTGTTGTTATTGATGAATCGGTCCGAATGATGCGATTCATAGCTTTAATAATCTAGGTAAGGTAAACTTTGGTAAGGTATTTTGTAGATAACAATACGACGTTTTTATTAGTCAAATTAGGTAATTGGTTCTATGTTGTCTGGATTGATAGTTTTTCAAAAATATAATTTGTGAAACTCATTTTACTTATCTCTTGTTATGTAATAGTCATTGTTGAAACTTTTTAAATGTTAATTTCTTTTTTATACGTCATTTTTTAATTTATTTTTTAAACCTTTGTAAATGCTTCTTTTTTTTTTTTTTTTTTTTTGTTAAATGTTAATTTATTTTGTCAGTCATTTTTAAAATGTTAATCGTTGTGAAATGCTTGTAACGTTCTTTGCATGTTTTCTTTTAGCCTTGAGAATGATGCGGAATGCGTCGAAACGTTGGCTGTTGATTTAGATATTTCATTAAATAAAGTCCAAATAAGCCGAAAACCGACTTTTCATTAATTTATGATTTATGTATTTGAGAAAAAGGCATTGCACATTAATTGATTAGCTTATTTGAAATATGTTTGAGTATCAGATAGGATAAATAATATGTAGGTATATTATTTTAGAGTTAACTAGGTATTCTACTATACATATTTCTTTATAGTTATAGTTACTTTGGGTTTGCTTGCAATAAATGGCGAAATTAAAAACCCGAGTGACACAAATGCGTTCATAAAAAAGTTCGCACTTTCGACACTCTGTGTAAAATAAAAGCACACGCTTCATAGACACACGCTCAGACCCGCACCAACAACATTTTCTTTTATGAACGCACTCCTGTTCGTTAAAAAAATGGTTAAAAACGTCCCTAAAATGTCCTCAAACGACATTTAAGCCGGGAACACACTTTCGACATGGTACGTCACGTTACAAACTGGCGCGTGCAGTACTAAAAGTGAGGTCTTCACTTGTCCTTTTATGGATCTCGGACACACACGCTACACGGTACGGTATAGCCTACACAGTACGCTGACATCACATGACACGCGTGTCTCCGCTTGTCGTTGATTTGTAGAAATCCACACTTTCCTCGTACGCGTGCTGGGTACGCAAGCAATTTTGTGGAAAATTGTGTTTGTGGTTCGAAGAACAAAAATGAAGATTGTAATTTTTGAACAAGACGATGAAATTTTTCTAATGTCTAATGATTCTCTATTCTCGTTCAACCCATCTACCCATAATGTCCTATGACTTATGCGTTATTTTCTGATACCTATTTGAAAAACATACTGCCGCCTCTTCTAGTTCTTCTTCCAGTTCTTCCCAATTGCCAATTGAAAGAATCGGCACTGCTGGCAGCAAGCACATTCCATTTTTTTAAAACTTATAATATACGAATATTATTTCTCGATAATAAAATTACCGGAAAAAACCTAGTCAGTGTAAGTAGAGGGTATGATGCGTGTTGTGTAAGATAAGAGAGTAGACACTTTAAGCAGGTCCTGAATTTCAAACGTATCCGTATCCGCATCGATCTGCGCATGCGCAGAATAGATACGGCGATTTCGTTGCGTTGCGTTGTCCTTATCGTTACGGGCCGTGCCTCCGTATCCGTATCTGAAAACGCATCTCAATTATTTGACTATAATGAGAGATCTTCCTGTCAAATATCACTAAAATAACTTCAACAACATAAACACAGTACTTATAGATAAAAATAAAACCTACAAACACAGCTACAATATCAATATAACACTTTTTGAGGTTAGAAAATGTTTCATCCAAGGATACGATGGTTTACGTAATGTATATATGGCCATGCTTAAAAGGACTTTTAGGCGGTTAACCTAATTTGGATGCGTTTACGGATGCGGATACGGATACGTAGAAAAATTTAGGTTTGCTTAAAGTGTCTCTATAGGACAATCCAACGACCTGTCAAAACGAAATTCAAAATGGAGGTCAATGCCTTTTTATTTAAAAAAAATGCCGTTTTATTGCGATTTTTGATTTGTATAAAGTCTGTAAAGTGTTGATTTTTTGGAAAATGCATACCTACGTTACGTATTGTACTTATTTGTGGAAGCCGTTCTAATCGCGAGAAAGTCTCGTTTCATGCTGTTCTTGCAGAGTCAAAACACAGGAGAAAAACGATTTGTCTGTACTTTGTAAGGGCTTCATGGATTGTAGCAAAGGAGAAAAAATCTGACGAAATCCATATTAAAAAACCAAAAAGTATCTCTACATAAACGGTGTATGGATCCAAACCATTTACCATCCTCCGCATAAACTTGTCTCGATACCTTGAATAGCAGACAGATAAATAATAGTATATTACATAAGTAGATAATCAAAGGGGGTATGACTATCAAATTCCGACCATAACCTCAATCTTTCATTCTTGACACGTGGTGGATGCGCCGTCGTTGACACGAAGGTGGATGCGCCGCCATGGCCCCATCTTGTTGACAGATGGCGCCATCTAGCGTACATAGTGTGAAGTTCGTAATACAGGATGCTGTAGTTGGGGGGCCCGCAGGGCTCCGCCCCCCAAAAAGGGGGCCCGCAGGGCTCCGCCCCCCAAAAAGGGGGCCCGCAGGGCTGCGCCCCCCGAAAAGGGGCTCCCCGGATTTTATTATGGGTACCAGAAAAAGGGGTGGGGGGAAATGTTTTCCCGCCATCATGTCAACCGTCACCTGTCAAACGTCATCTGTCAAACGTCACCGGTCAAACGTCACCTGTCAAACGTCATCTGTCAAACGTCATCTGTCACCTGTGATGACGTCATACCGGGTGAGTGCGGTGAATTCTTGCAATTACAGGTTCCTGTGATATGGAGTTTGCGTGGAAGGGATTGTTCCGAGTCGTTTCGAAATCGCTACGTATATTTAATTATGGTTCGGTGATGACGTCATAGCGCCCTGGGTCACGTCCGTGGAGTCATTTAGAGTACATAGTGCAAAGTTTGATTCAGGGTTCGCGTTCTGTGATGACGTCTTAGCGACCTGGGTCACGTCCTTGGCGCCATTTAGAGTACATAGTGTCAAGTTTTTTGTGTCGCATAGCAGGATGCTGTCGGAAAAATAAAAATCAAATACAATAAATATTGAACTGTTTATTAAAACATTATGGATTAATAAAGTATATTGACACAATTATTAGTGACCCTATTGATTAATTGACATAATATATACATAATACGAGTTAGAGAGAGATAGATTAATCTATTATTTCAAATATACAATTATTAGTGACCCTATTGATTAATTGACATAATATATACATAATACGAGTTAGAGAGAGATAGATTAATACATTATTTCAAATATACAATTATTAGTGACGTTATTGATTAATTGGCATAATATATACATAATACGAGTTAGAGAGAAATAGATTAATACATTATTTCAAATATACAATTATTATTAGTGACCTAATTGATTAATTACCTAACATAATATATACATAATACGAGTAAGAGAGAGAGAGAGATAAAATGATACATTATTCCAAATATACAAACAATTATTATTAGTGACCTTATAAATTAATTGACAAAGTACATACATATACGCGTTAGAGAGAGAGAGAAAGAGAGAAAACATATTGATGCTCAACATTACTATACTTTTAATTCGTCACCAACATCAAGACTATAATGCCCCCAGGGAAGAGTATTGAAGGAATTGGGCACTAAGAAACGTTTATCGTCAGCTGGACTTAGTGCAATTTTTGATTGTTCAATGCTGAACACATTATGTTGAAAAGACCGGATGGTTCTCTGCGTTACGGTACTTTCTTTGAAATTTTTCAAACAATCAACGTAATCGTCAAATGCAATTTTATAATTGACTATATTTTTTTTGACGCCTTTCGATTTTTTCACAACTTTTCCCTTAAGGGTCTTGAAGCTGTACATTTTAGATCTCAGGCCTACTTGGTGAGTCATAATATCACCATTCAGTTCATCTTTCATTAAACCTAAAACCTTTTTATTGACCTGCGGTATGTTATAGGGGTTATCTGGAGGGTAGTCTGATGTATCGAATTTAGACAAGTCGGCCTTGATGACTTCTTCATATACATCATCGGTTTCGATGTCATATATGAAGCTGTCGGTGTCCATATATTGAATGTGACATTTTTCTGAATCTAATTTAGACAACATGTAGTCGTAGTGAAATGAATACATGAATATTTTCGAAATATCTAAAATCGACATGCCTACATACAATGGTTTGTTGAAAAATAGTTCGGCTTTTTTCAATTCAACCAACAATAAATCATCATCTAAAATGGTTCTGCTATGAAATCTTGGACTAGATATTAAATTTTTTGCACCATACCGCCCTTCCCACGTCTTTACAAATTTCACAATCCTATGATTTCGTATGTTTTCCATAGTCTTTCCGAACACTGCGTTATTGAACAATTTAAAAAGATTTTTGTCAAAGTCATTCTTACTCTGTTTACGTAAGTTATTGTTATGCTCGATATAGGGCTTGAGCCACATTGACTGCTTAAATTTTAAAATCTTGCGAATTTTCTTCAGAACTAAGCCATGTTTCAGTGCCTGTTTTAAATTTCGATAATGTATAACATAGTTTTTCTTGTCGTACAGCGTGGTCATTAATTTCGGTAACTTTGAATTTGGCGGCTTACGATGTTCTGCCGCGAATGGTAAATCTTTATGCAAATCATGTAAGTGTCTAGGATATTCCAAATCAACTTCCAGGATGTAGCCCTCTGGAGAATCGTCTGCCACTGCCATAACATCAAAATTTTTAAGGTCGTCGTCGTCTCCGTCTACCCAGTCAAAACCACCGTAGGGTAGGGGCTCGGTCATTGCTTTTCCATATAAATTATTCATGTCGAGATAGAGCAAATACCTTGATTCTTTTGACTCATCATATGTATCCATATATTTGTTATTGGCCTCAGCATAACGATTCACGCATACGGAAATGCCTCCACGAATTCCCTGCTCCACAAACATTATCTGATCAATGTCCCGAAGAATATCTAAACGACATTTTGTAAATTGGAGCATGCTATCCCAAGTATAACCAGGCATGCTGTGATACCACGCTGGATCTAGTTTATGTGTAGCTATACAGTTTTTACGAAAATTTTCAAAAACATCGGCCAAAAGTAAAATATCAGTTTTCAAATAGAGATCAGAATATTCACCTAAATTTTGAATTTTGAACAAATGCCAGACATTTTGAGCGTGAGCGAACTTTTCATCGCTTAAATGTTCATCATTTAACTTGTTGTAGAATTTATCGATGGAAGGTAGAGAAGTTTCGTTTAATACTGAAAAATCATTGATATAATCGTAACAAAAGACACCTTTCTGAGTTAATAGTTGAAATTTTGACGGCTCCAAGTCTGAAAATTCTTTTTTCAATATCAGCAAGTCCTTTTTATTCAACGTGGAGACAAGTTCATCCAAAGAGGCACCCAAAAATCTTAGTGAATCAATGAATCTGAAACGCAGCCCATTATTAGGTTCCCTGTAGGTGATCGAAATGTATTTTTCTTTGTTCACGGGTAGGACGCTCACGTGACCATGCTTAGCAAGCTCTCGGATTACGAAATGAATATCGTAGCCGGAGAGATTATGGAAAACTACTGGAACTATAAAATGCTTACGATAGTTTAGGTTGCAGGATTGGTGCGCAAAATTACGGAATTTCCCCGTAAAATGATCATGATCACGAACAATCTTATCGCTGTTTGTAAAAGGTTTCTCACAAATATGACAATGTGTTGACGACACATTGGACAAGCTAATAGTTTCACTAGCAATAAGAGGTACAATATGTTTGAATTTTGAATAAATAAATTTTGACATTTGAGACACTTGTTCAACAAACCATTGCATGCAGTCTACCCCTCGATAACTTTTGAAATAGGATAGGGAATCATCATACCCACATTTGAGGTAGTATCCAGCACTAAATGGAACATGTTTTTGGTATTTACGAGTTTTTTCCGAAATTTTACTGTTGTTTAAATTTTGAAGTATGCTTTCGAAATCAGCATAGATGACAAAAGGTGTGTGTTGTTTGTAAGTAAAATTTCGAAATTCAACGTGTTCATATTTGGGGAAAGTAATCTTGTAATCATTTAATCTGGAGCACAAATTTTCATGTTCAATTAGGCGCTGTTCAGATGCAAAATAATTCAAACACCTATCACAAATAAATTTCTTAGTTTTATGTTTACTGAGCTGCGAGTATACAAGTCCAGACAAGTTGCTAATATAGCAATAATGATACTTGATTTCCTCATCTTGTAGCTCTGCTGGTGTTTCAACATCATAATCGTCTAATTTTGGATAATATTTGTTTTGAACAATCAGCAAATTGACGTGTTTATCTAGTTTTTGTTTTGTTAATCTAACCGGTGCTACTGTATAAAATTGTTTATTATTGGCGACATTCAGTTCCAAACCGTAAACGTTAATCGAAATATTATTTAACTTTTCAAAATTTTGAATTTGATTGAGGGGCATTGGGATAGGTAGATTTTTTGTATCCAAAACAGCTCTATAATATGGGTATGCTGATGTTCGCTCCTTATTCTTAGAGGAGGGAAAGAGACCACATACCACAGACCAATAGAAGCAAGCTTCATCAGAATTCTTAATGTTGATGCAAGCCCGTTTTTTTGAAATTTCAATAGGTAATTTAATGTAAGATGATCCGTTTCCAATTTCCATTTTATTTATATTAATTTCCAAATAAAGTATTCTACGTAATGCAAAGCCCGAATCGCGTTCCTGAAATTCTGAAAGCTTGTTCAAAATTTCATCTCGTACATGATCATTGAACCAATCAAAAATATCTGTTCCAACATCAATAATGTCATTTTTGGTATTGAAATATTTAACGTCACAAACATCTCGATCATTTTTTGCTTTAATAAATTCACCACAAAATGTTGTATTGACTTTAATTAGTGGAAACTGACGTAAAATTTCAGTGACTTTTTTCAGAAATATCCTAAATGCATCATTCAAAAATTGATCGACATCCTTGTGAATTAAATTGATGATAATCCCAGTTCGTACCCTTCCCTGAAAACAAGATAAAACATTTTCCCATAAAACCCTCTTTGAAAGTGTTGCTGCTGCTGCTGCTGAACCACTCAAACCTGTTCCTACATGTTGGTGTTGTTTTGAAATTAGTTTTCTAATCAGTTTAAGCTGTTGAATAATTGTTTGCAATTTTCGTTGAAGACCAACTGAGAGTTTTGTAGCATTACGAACAACTTTATTGCACGAGCAAATTTTTTTAGTTAAACGTTTGCACCAAATTGTTTTGTCTCTTTGTGAAAAATTATCAAAAATAATTTCACGCAACTTTTGAAATACCAAAATCAACTTTTGAGACTCTTTAATGACTTTTGAAGCATTCATAGTGTACGTATATGTATGTGGCTAAAGATCAATCAATTTATTTACAAAGTTGAAACTTACCCTCTCTCTCTCTCGAATCCTTCCGTAGCACGTTGGCGTAGCAGGAAGACAACCACCAATTCCAGCAACAGCACGCTGTGACAAGATCTGTTGTGGTTTCAGGCAACTCTCGTAGTTTGGCTACTGCTGGCTGCTGCTGCAACAAGAGAAACGCTACGTTCAAAGATACATCCACAACCATCATTAGATTAAATAAATAAATGATAAGAAATTGAAAAATATTTTTACAAATAAAAATTTCCGAAAAACCAATCACCTTTGAATAGTGTATGTAATTGAAACTTACCTTATCTCTCTCTCTGGTAAGCAGAGAACTTAATTGCCCTGCACAATTTGGAAATCACACACTAGATTCGGCACACCGGGTATTGCTTTCTGGCCCCTGTATATCACGCTGTAAGCTCCGGTATCGAACTGTACAATAACCGGCTTGAATGCTTCTGTGGCACGCTTTGGCAGGAACACAACCTTTTCAGTCAGCTCCAATAGCACGCTTTTACCAAATTTGGTTTGCACCAGTGTGGCCGACAGGATCTGTTGTGGCGTATTTTGCGGCAGGTCCTGTAGTTTTGCAACCGGTTTCCTGTTGTCAGCTGTAACAACAGAACATGCAACGTTCAATTTTTTTAGATCCATCTATAACCAAAAAACAACATTTATTTAATCTACGCGAAAAATTAAAAATTCACTTACGATTTTAGAGTACACAGACAGACACTCACTATCACTGTTTTTGTTTTTGTTGTTGTTGTTGGTGTTGTTGTTGTTGATAGGCGACAAAAGTGTGAACTAACAATTGGGAAGCGTCGTTGGCTCTTATATAGGCAGAATTTTCTGAGTCGCCAATAGAGAGTTATCGCAAAACAGTTCTACGTAAAAGTTGCCTGTTTGCTTACGCTATTTTATAACCTTATCTACTTGTACCTTGTTGTGATTTGTGTTGTTTATGATCGTCGTCAAGGTCAGAGAGGATTTGAAATTTAAATGCTAATTTTTATTATTATAACCTTTTTAAGCAATGGAGCTACTCAATTGGACACAACAAAACTAAACATGACCTATATTACCTGCCTATTTCAGTCTTTTCAGGCATAGATTTAATGTTAAAATAACGTGGGCACTAATACTGCATGATACTCTTTGCGATATCTCTCTATCCCGTATGCACACGGCACTACAGCTTTTGTCCAAAAAAACTGCTGGGTTCACATTTTCCACAGAAGAACGGCGACAGAGTTCTTGAAATTATTTTCATCTGCGGTACCACGAAAATAAAGATAACGTTGTTGACGGGAAACTGAAACCCGATACTATGAAAAACAACGATATATTTCGACGCAATAAAGACAATGGTCTTGCAATGACAAATTATTATAATTTATTTCAACTCGATTTATTCAATAATAATAATTAAAACCATTAGAGTAATTTTCAAAAATCCTATTTATTTTTATTTTTTGGTAAAAGGCTTACAATATAATCGTACAGAGTAAATGCATTATTAACACTACAAATACACAAGTCTAAGCTATGAAAAGTACAGTGTATAGGTTGTTTCTTATCTAACTTTGGTACATTATTAGCAGCACTAGTAAATTCTAAATTAACAATATCAGGAGGAGGCAGGCGTTTTGTTTCAATTTCGGATAAAAGTTTGGCTAGAAACTCATGCTTTGAGTGGCCCTTGACATAGATGACGTCAACATCTCGTAGATTCTCATAGACAATGGAATAAATTTCTTGATAGTCCAGTTCGCCATTATTATAGTAGATAGCATGATGATTTCCACATAGATATTTCACTTGCCTTTTATAGTCTTGTTTGAGCTCATGGAACGGAATTGCAGGTTTGAACATGTAGCTTTGCATATTTTTACCATCGTAGATGGCTAGTTCTTTGGCGTAAAATTCAGGCGTGCAGAAACCTTGCAGGTCGACGACTACAAATTTCATCTTGACAAGGCGTACAGGTGACGGCAACTGACTAAATCAAGCTACGGACAGTGCCTGATAAAGGCAAATACTCCAAAACTCTGTCATGTACAATGATGCAATAGGCTCGAGTATCTCTTGGAAAATTTTCAGAACTGTGCAGCTCGAGCTTAACATCGACTGTGCTACTTTTCAAAGCTTCATTCTGTTTCGAACAGTCTATTACAAACAAACATTGCTTTGCAAACGAGCTGAAATCCAGTAACGGTTCAGCATAGGTCTTTCCCATATAGGATTTCTGGAATTCGGTGTACATGCGATACGCTTCGGCATATTGTCTGTTGTCGAAATTCAGGTTCAAAGATTCGTAGGGGTAAACTTCAGAGTTTAGGAATAGTTTGATATCGGTAATGTTGACATTATCGAAATATGTGACGTCTTTCTGATAGTTGTCTTTGCGGGCAGTTTGGAAAAATACGATAACGTATCGAGCTCTCTCCGACATTGATTTCACAGTCCAAACATCTTTCTTTGTGTTTCTCATTGCGGGCAATTCGTGAATTTCCCAATCACGGAACCCGAAAAAGATTGGTTTATTTCGGGAAATTTCCTCCAACAATTGCAGTTTTAGGACATCGTTGGGATAAATATGTTTAACTCGCAACTCAATCGTCGATATTGATATAGTAGCCTTTTTATCGCCTGTAGAGTTTACGTAGCAATTGTCATCATTTCTAGCTCGAACAAGTTTCAGTTTCTGTTTTCCCATAACTGCACTAGTGTAATCGGCGAAAACACCCAGTAGAAAATTTAACGGTATTAGCAAATTAAAGTCTTTTGTTGTTTCATTCAGGGTTTTGAGCGGCGTACCCCATCCTGCGACGTCTAGTGCTTTGCTTTCGTGTTCATTAAAGCATAGCAAACTTTTTATTGTGCTTGTCAGTCCAGGATCTCGAACTTTCTCAATTTCTCTTCCGTTCAATTCATAAGTTATGGTCTCGAACAGAAAGGCTCCCACATTATTTGTTAACGAACATGTTCCTGTCGTCCCACCACCACCACCAGCACCTGCCACTGTATTGTCCTCCTTAAAGTTGGCTTCAATGTAAAGCTCAGCTTGACTAATGTCCATAAAGACATCTTGCTGGTTGATAACTATCTCAATCACATCACTGTAGTTGAATGATTTTGTGAATGGATGATATGTATGCCATTCTTCTCGAGAAATGGATTCATCCACGTTGACCGGGTGAAATATTTGAAGTTTTTCCGATACGAAAACCATATTTGTGCGATAAAGAGTGTAAATAAATCAGACTCTTGCGTGTGAGTGCCTGCTGCTGCTGCTGATGTTTCGTCGGTGTCTGACTACAGACTGGAGAGGACTGAACGTATCCACTACTTATATGTCGTTGCTGCTGCTGATTAAAAACTAAAACCATGTTTCTTGAGTTCCAATTTTACAACGATTTCTTCGCCTCTAAAATTGACAGGTCTTGCTTCCTGATCCAAAATACTTATGGTGATGTTATCGATGCTGGTTCTATTCACCGGAAGATAAATCAGATTTCTCGGCTCAATAATTATACTATATCCTGGATCAACGGCCGGCGTGAATTCGTATAATGTATGTGAAGGATTGTTTGTATAATAGGATCCGGAGATAATGTTGCACTCAATTCGTATAGTAGTCACTTGTATAATCTCAACTGGAATATCGGATTCGTGTAGCGTGTTTGCATCTAGGATGAGTGGTGAGAAGCCCAGCAATTGTCCGATACTATCTTGGGGCTCAAAGTCTATATCGTAAACACTCTTGAGCTCGCACTTTAAAGTATTATTGTTCGGTTTTAAAGACAGTAAATTATCACCACTAGTAGCAGCACCACCACCACCACTATTCGCAGCCAATTGCTTTTGAAGGTAGCTTTCGATATCGGCAATTTCGTACGACCCTGTTGGAATTTCAATTACTCGCTCCTCCTCGTCGTCTTTGCCACTCGAGTAGTAGTAGTAGTAAAACTTGTTTCGTCCAGACTCGATGTTTGGAATAGAATTCCAGGTACTCAAGGAAATTAGGGCTAGCGAATAACTGTATCTAGAGTCTAATTCTATTGGTGGATTAATGTCAACAGTTAAACAACTGGAGCGACCTTTCAACGTGAACGTCTGAGACATGACTAATGCTTCTACTAAACACACACTTGATTTTATAATTATTTTATTATCATCAATTATTGAATAAAAAACTTAATGCTAAATGTCCACAATTGTATGTATTGAACGTTTGATACTGATCGTGATTGTAGAAAATTTCACAATTCCTAAAATAGCGAACAACTTCTTTCGGCGGATTCAAGTTGCCAAAACTGTCGAAATATTCAACCAGGTTTCCGCGTTTCTTGTAAGCTACCCAATGTGTTCCAGATCCGCTGATTGTGTCCAAATTAATCACGCCACATTCGATTTTTCTCGGTCTAGACGGCAATGTATCACGCATAAACACTCCACGGAAATTGGCTATTTTCAATTTGGATGTCAGATATCTAATGTCTTTATCGCTTAGCGCTCGTTTGGGTAGCTTCACTGGTAGTTTTTTGGCATTTTTTTCAAAAACAATCCATGTCCGGTCTTGTGTTTAGCCAGATATAAACCGCTCCCCTTCCTACCCAAGGCAATGGCTTCCATGGCCCGATTATGTCTTTGAGATTCTTTGAGCTTGTCGGCTGCTGCTCGGGCATCATTTACGGCTTTCGCAATCCCCGCTGCCCCTCCGCTCAATGCACCCATCGCACTGAGACCAGCAAATATGGGAATTAAAGGTAAAACTCCTCCAACTTTGGGCACTTTGATAACTCGAGGTAATTTCACTTTTTTTCGGCCACCAATTTGCTTGATTGTCATGCGGGCAGCTTTCAGTGCCAATTTTATGTTTTCCTTTTTTGGTATTTCTCCTCCTGGACCGCCTCCTACATTGCCATACTGTTTTACATGTTTTTTAATTTTGTTCAAGATGCACGATTTGAACGGTTTAGTTTGTTGTCGTCGTCGACGCATGCCCATTCCGAGTTTACGTTTGGCTTTCATCACGTTTGTCACCAGCCAAGCTGCACTCTTCTCACCGAAACTAGAATCTTTGGCTTTAACTCGTTCCCAAGCCCTGTTCTCCAACACCTTATCGGCTTGATGTCTTTTATGTAAATCCTCCCTGTTTTCAGAGTATGCAATGTCGTGTTCTCGGCAAGCTGCGTCCAACTTGTTTTTCGGCTGATCACCTCGGGCTAAACGTTCAGCAAGTTTCGTACCAGGTCCACAATAGGAATAGCCTGGGAGATGGAGCTCGAACGGTAGCTTGTTGATACCACTATTTAAGAGACCTTTACCCTTCAGTGTCTCCATTGCTACTGAGGCAGTGGTCAAGTAAACACTGTTTTATAAAAGATGCGCGCAGAAAAACAGAAACTCACCATCAGAGTTGATTTTAATTTCGATTTGCCTGAAAAAGGAATGAGTGAGCAGAGGAATAGACATAGTGAGCTTTTGCCAAATACGATTAGAGCAATTATTTGTGGTCCTAGTAATTCGGGGAAAACCAATGTGATGCTGAGTCTGCTAACCGACCCGAACGGACTCAGATTCGAGAATGTCTACGTTTATTCAAAGTCACTATATCAGGAGAAATACAAGTTCCTCGAGCAAGTGCTGAAAAATGTTCCAGGTGTAACCTTTCAGGCTTTCAGTGATAATGAAATGGTGTTGGATCCGGAAAATACGAAACCAGATTCTGTATTTATATTCGACGATGTGGCTTGCGAGAAACAGGACAAGATACGAAACTACTTTTGCATGGGTCGACATAATGCAGTCGATTCATTCTACCTGTGTCAAACGTATTCCAAAGTGCCCAAACAATTGGTGCGAGATAACGCAAACGTGTTGATTTTATTCAAGCAAGACGATATGAATCTGAAACATGTCTACGATGACCACGTGAATACAGATATGTCGCTGGAAAAATTCAAAATGCTCTGTTCAGATTGCTGGAAAAAGAAATATGGATTTCTGGTTATTGTCAAGGATTGCGATATGTGCAAAGGACGCTACAGGAGCCAGTTTGATACCTTTATAATTCCCTAAGTGATTACACCAGCTTCAGTGTTACTAAAGACGTTATCGCATACAGATCTGTCCCGAAAAGCTGTCTGTGTAGACAGACCTGTCTCGAAAAAGCTGTCTGTGTAGAGAGACCTGTCCTAAAAGTAGTTGTCTGTGTAGACTGACCTGTCTCGAAAAGCTGTCTGTGTAGACTGACCTGTCATAAAAGAAGCTGTCTGTGTAGACTGACCTGTCTCGAAAAAGCTGTCTGTGTAGACTGACCTGTCCTAAAAGAAGCTGTCTGTGTAGACTGACCTGTCTCGAAAAGCTGTCTGTGTAGACTGACCTGTCTCGAAAAAGCTGTCCGCGTAGACTGACCTGTCTCGTAAAAGCTGTCTGTGTAGACTGACCTGTCTCGAAAAGCTGTCTGTGTAGACTGACCTGTATCAAGACCTGTAGTAGAGTTGTTGCAATGACTCCGCTTGTTTTGAGTAAAGCTGACAGAGATGTCAAGAAACGAATTAATACTGTTGCAAGAAACATACGGAAGAAATATTTTTCTCTGAAGCTGGAGAAAAGTAACAAAGATGAAGCATTGGATAGACTTTTGAACCCCATAACCGCTCCTCTAAATAAACTTGTGGAAAAATCTAAGAAGCCAGCAAAAAATGAGGATGACGTGTTGTTTGTTGAGAAGCCAATAGAAAACGACGACGACGACGATTTACAACAATCAATAATTGGAAACCAGACTTCGAGTTATATAGAATTTATAAAACAATATCCAGAGATAGCTCAAGAGTATATTCTTAAATACTTGGGTGGTTCTAATGAAACGGATTCGACCTATGGATTGAAATATAGCTCGGAAACCGGCTTTTGGACCATGGGCACAGAAAGAGTTGATTTTCTACCAAATGGCGATATTAATGTTGGAAACGTAACTTATCCCAAGAGTCGCGGTCTATACGACTTGCTATTTCTCAAACATCCTCGACTGAATACGGAAAAAGACAACGAACAATTCAATGAAATCTTATTCCGCACCAATGCACATAGAAGAGAATATAAACCGACAGGTCAGATAAAGGGGACCAATTCGAGAAAATATCAACAATTTATAAAGCCATATACACCTCCACCACCAACAGCAAAGCAATCAAAATCTCATAAAAAATCATTGTCGGGATCCGGATTACCGGCATCGTCATCACCGTCGTCTTTAATGATGCAGTACAATGAAAAACCCAAACAGTATGTGTATTACGATGACGTAAACGAACTGATTGATAGGTTGATTATATTGGATGCGTCTCAAGAGGCTGGCAATGGAAATCACACGAATGAAATAATGAGTATTTTGGAAGAGTTGCGAGAGCTAGGCGTTATCCGAGACTAATCTACTAATAATAATAAAATAGTCTACAGCTTTCATCTATCAGTCATTAGTGTGTTAGCCATGAATAAGTTTGGACATTCCCTGTCTTCTTCTTCTTCGTCACGTCGTCGTCAAATTATTCGTGCTCAGGCATCAGCTTTGCCGACCACTACCGATGGCGATTATAATGTTGAAAATCATAGGCTCTGCAATATTGAAATGCCTAGTGACGACAATGATGCATCCACTAAAAAGTATGTAGACTTGGCAACTAGCAGTCTATACAATAAGGTGCTCATCGCAAATGAAGCACTTGGCGCCCTTGGAGAAGCAGTGGATAACATCAGCGATCAAGTTAAAAGCAGTATGATCCGCATTCAGGAATTGGATCAAATCTTGAACAGAAACGTCCACGATGACCTTCGTAGCCTTGGTGATCTAGCAAGAGAGACTGGAGAAAAGATGAGTCAGCTGGCCATGACGTGCGAGGAACGTTTCCAGAAAATGGAACAATTTGAAGCAACCATCAACCATCGAATTGATCAAATTAAACATGCAGCCAATATTTTGTAGTAGTTATTATAAATATACGTACTCCCATACATATATGTTTAGTTGTCTTTGTGAAATGTCTAGAGAACAAGTGGTTAAGGAGCTTCATCGACCGGCTCGTAAAAACTTCAAACGTAGAAGATTTATACAATATGGCCTCGACGATACTTTTGCCACTGATCTGGCACAACTTGATCAATATGCCGGAGAAAACAATGGATTCAAATACATATTGGTTGTAATCGACTGTTTTTCCAAGTACCTTTGGACGCGTGCCATTAAATCGAAATCTGCACCAGATGTTGCCAACGCTATGGCAGAGATACTCAAAACATCTGGAAGAATTCCAAAGAAAATTATCTCTGATAATGGAAAGGAGTATTACAATGCTCAATTTGCAAGTCTAATGAAGAAATATGGAATACATCATTATAGTTCGTTTAGTCCTTTGAAAGCATCGATCGCCGAGAGAGTGATTCGAACCATTAAAGAAAAGCTGTTCAAGCAATTTACATTGAATGGGAATCATAAATGGCTGGATTTATTACGGCCTATAACTGATGCCTATAATGATAGCAAACATCGTACGATACATATGAAGCCGAGTAACGTGAATAAAAAGAATGAAAAGGCGATACTTGATACTGTTTATAGTCATATCAAAGTTGCCGGTAAGCAAAAGTTCAAGGTTGGTGACATTGTTCGTATAAGCAAGTATAAACATGTTTTCCAAAAAGGCTATACCCCAAACTGGACTACAGAGCTCTTTAAAATAGCTAAAGTTCATATCACGAATCCAACGACGTATCTGTTGGAAGACTTGCAAGGTCAGCCGATAAGCGGTGGATTTTACGAGGAAGAGCTGCAGAAAACAAAACAGCCAGACGTATTTCTCGTGGAGCAAGTGCTACGAAAAAAGGGAAACAAAATGCTTGTAAAGTGGTTAGGCTTTGATAAATCACACAACAGCTGGATTGACATGAATAAAGATGCCATTTAATACTCGCATGTGATTGGTCTAAGACATGTTCGACGGAGTGGTGGTGGTGGTGGGGGGCCGTAAAAGTTATTATAAACCTCAAAGTACCACATTTGTGTCTCAGTATTTGAACGTAGTCACGGTGTCATCGTGAAATGTCCTGTGAATCGAATCACGCAATGTACGCAGATATCAGTGCCGAAGACAGTGACGATTCGCAGTGTTCGTCAAATTATTGGGAATATTTGGACAGTATGATTTTGAAAAGTCGAATGGAAATTGCTCAAGAGAAACGTTTACTCAACGAAGTTAGCTACCAGGTGAACAATTTCAAGTTGATTGTGGGCCTAAGCGTCGCTCGAGGAATGCTGCCAGCAGTCAAAATAGTAAACTCCATGCTAAACTTGCCCGAAGATCAAACTTGCATAACTCTAGCCGATTTCGACTGGTATGAATTCCTGGAAAAGGTCTCCAAGATGGTGAATGCAACTGCTGCTGCTGGCGTCAAAGACTCTGCTGTGCCTGGTCAACAACAGGCGTTATCCGAGAATTTCACTCTGTATGTCGAATCGTTTTTCGGTGAACAAGCTCTAACTCTTACGTCGAATAATTGTGCATTGTGTTTTTGCTTGGACGATATCAAACAAATTTTAACTGTTTGTCCTCTCATAAATTATAGATTAGAATTAGTCAAGGATTTGAATTTCGTTGTATACTATGACGATTGCCTACAATATTTGAATGTAACTCACAATGTCAAAAACGGCAGCCATCTTTTGCAATCAATTATCAGCATGTGTAACTTGAACAAATGTGAACGTAGCTGCTACTTTCTAGAACTTGCTACTATGAACCTAGGCAAAATTGTCAGGGATTTAGATAAGCTGGACGCGTGTTGTACCACCCTCCAATCCAATTAGTATAAGTATTAATAAATGACTATAAAAAACAGGCTTGCTTTTTATTTTTCACACTACAATAGCAACCTTTGAAGAGTCAAAATGTCCGGTTGTAGTATTACTGGTCGTCGTGGTGATGCCTGCTGCCATCATCAATCTTCCTGTATAAGACAAGCTGTCTATTTGCTACGTACTAGTTTAGAAACAGACATGTACTTTTTACTTCAAGCACTTGAGCAAGAACCCGACACTAATGGTTGGTTTTCCACGCAAGATGTAGAAAAATATGAAAATGGTGTCAAGTCTTGTAATCTTTATCTGGCTAATTCCATCTCCTTGGAGGACCTATGTGTGCTTATGAATCAGTATGGACTACATCAGCAATTAAAACAGTATGGCGCTAAATACATGTGTGATGATATTATTGCAAAATATATAGGTTACGATGAAGTTGACTAATTTGTATGATGTTTCTATTAAAATAAAAGTTTTCTTGGTGAAAAAAATCGTTTGCATTATATTAACCATTGCGCCAATTTATTAAGGATGTGGAAATGAATCTTAAATTCATTCAATTACTAACCATGATGGTGTCAAGTCAATCGTACTATGTTCTCTTGGTTGCCCTTGTGCAAAATAGTTTCTATGTACACAGACCGTACAATGTCCACAAAATGTCAATAATGCTGGACTTTTCCGCACCTAATAATACAACAGCGTGGACAGAAATGCATTATGAAGTAATAGATAAGGGCCATTTAGCTGTTTTCACGACTCGTATACCGTCGTCGACGTCATTGGCGTACCTGCGTTACAAGGTGAGGCTGCATTTTCATGATGAAACTGTTGGAGATACCGAATGGAGAACTCTCATCAGAGAACCACAACAGCAAGAAGAAACATACAATAATTCCCATAAGACTCTATCAGACAACGACATCGCACCGAAATCCACTTTAAATGTAGTCATATTTATTGCCATTTGCTGCGTAATATTATTATTGAATTTAACGTACCATATTGGAAAAAGTCAATGTACCCTATGGTTTAATAAATAAATAGGTTTTAATTTGAAAAAAAAAAAAAACAAGTGTGACTCATTTAATTCCTTAAATTTCCCCTAGTTAATCTGCAGTGAAAATATCCTTTTTTTCGTCAACAAAATATTAGATGCAAGTCCCAGCTTGTTATTTTCGCTAGAACGTAAATGCTTATCAGTAAAATAAACTGTGCAATATGAAAATATGATACCTTTGTTTATAACGCTCCGACATTAAGCGTCGTCGACTCAATGGTCTGTAACCTTGAGTTTCACGAATTTTCTTTATTTACCACTACGGCATCCTGTAATAGGACACGTCGCACAACGTACGCTAGATGGCGCCACCGACACACATTGACGTGACCATATAAGTAAAAAATTATATAACGCGTGTTTACGAAATGATAGGCGTTTGATGCAAAAATGGACGTGACCCAGGTCGCTATGACGTCATCACAGAACCATAATTTAATATACGTAGCGATTTCGAAACGACTCGGAACAATCCCTTCCACGCACACTCCATATTACAGGAACCTGTAATTCCCCGAACCATAATTAAATATACGTAGCGATTTCGAAACGACTCGGAACAATTCCTTCCACGCAAACTCCATATTACAGGAACCTGTGATTCCCCGAACCAGAAATAACTATACGTAGCGATTTCGAAACGACTCGGAACAATCCCTTCCACGCAAACTCCATATTACAGGAACCTGTAATTGCAAGAATTCACCGCACTCACCCGGTATGACGTCATCACAGGTGACAGATGACGTTTGACAGATGACGTTTGACAGGTGACGTTTGACCGGTGACGTTTGACAGATGACGTTTGACAGGTGACGGTTGACATGATGGCGGGAAAACATTTCCCCCCACCCCTTTTTCTGGTACCCATAATAAAATCCGGGGAGCCCCTTTTCGGGGGGCGCAGCCCTGCGGGCCCCCTTTTTGGGGGGCGGAGCCCTGCGGGCCCCCAACTACAGCATCCTGTATTACGAACTTCACACTATGTACGCTAGATGGCGCCATCTGTCAACAAGATGGGGCCATGGCGGCGCATCCACCTTCGTGTCAAGAAAACTTTCCTCCGAGGTTTGTATACTATTTTATTTGCAAGCACACCATTATTTATGATTAGTCATTTAATTTTTTTAATATTAAACCAGATGTCAAATTTTTGACATAACGCTTCCTAGACAAATAACTACCTAATTAATGATTGTCATTCTCATTAATTGTCATTTCCAAATTCCAACCATGAATTCATTTTAATAGATCTTGACGTTTTTTCAGGTTTTAATATCATTTTTTTTCAATTTCAAAAATGTCCCAATGAAACCTATTGAGATTTTTGAGTTTTTTTTTTTTAATTTTTTTTTAATTTTTTATTTATTTATTTTTTGTAATTATATAAATCAAAATCAGCTCTAACCAATCAATAAAAAAAAAGATGGCGTTCCCATTTAAAAAAAAAACAATAACGTCATATCTTGGAGAGGAATGAATTACTTTTTTTCCTATATCTCTGCGTAACTTTTCCCTACACGTCTTCTTATACCTATTTCCAAAATTTCATCAAATTCCATCGAGCCGTTTTCTCAGAAAATTTCCAACACACACACACACACATACATACACACACACACACACACAGACGGGACGGAAATGTGCCATCTTGCCAAAAAGGCTTAAAATGATCCAAAACGTCAAGATCTAATGAAATTTTGACATGGTCAAAATCGGGCTATCACCAATAGCTTCCTATCTAGGAAGCTAAAAAATAAAACAAACATGCCAAAATGTGTCATTCACTGTTTTGACGTTTCTACCTGACATGTTCTCATTGTTGCTAGCAAAGGTAAATAAATTAGAGTGAGGGAAATCAGTGAGGGAAGCCGAATAGGGAAATCGGTGAGGGAAATCGAAGAGGGAAGTGACACAGGAGGTAAAGTGACACTTTCAAATTTTTAAAAAGTCAGTTATGTCAGGATTACATATATGGTTGCAAATAATAGTATATTACATACCGAGTACGGAGTAGGGAAGTGTTTCAGTACTGTCGAGAGATTGACTATAATTTTCGAGACAGATATAAAAACTTTCCTCCGAGGTTTGTATACTATTTTTTTTACTACTAACCTGAGAAATTGTCATTATTCAATATATTTTCCTAGGAAAAAATTGAATTTCTCTCCCTAGGTGAATAATGAAAATAATGAAAAAATACCTAGGTTAATAATGAAAATGACGTCATGACGCAAGGATATTGTCATGTTTCTATTGGTTCAATTTCATTTTCATAGGTCAATTTGAAAAAAAATACAGGTTTCTGTAGGTACATAGGAAGTTATCATAAGCTGTTGATAGAGGGCAACACTTTCAAGAGGGCGTTCAAAAAAAAATAATTGGAGCACAGATTCATAGACTTAAATACTACGAATAGACGTCCAGTCAAATGGTAAAAATCTGCGACGCTATTTGGAGGCTCGCTATCGAAAGCGAGCCTCCAAATTCAATTCAGGCTTTGGTATTTTAGATGCTAGATACGAGATGGCGCGCATTTCTGTCATAATTCAAATTCGCGCGTTACGCTGTTGCCAATAGTTCTAAAATAACTAGTCCAAAATCATTAAATAGGCCAAACCATACATTAAGACACCAATTTTTTTTATTACTGCATCTTATACTAAATATTATACGCAAATTAATAAATTGTTAATGTTAAGATTTTTTTTTAATATAAATAAATTTCACTTATTTTGTAAATTGTTAAGTTTTCTATTTCTAGTGAAAGCTGAAAAGGATTTTTTTTTTAAATGGATTTTGAAAATTAGTTCTTTGAAATCCAAGCAATAATTTATTTATTCGAAAGTCGCAAATAGCAAAGAGAATTCTTGTCTAGTTTTTTGTCCGTATAAATTTGACAACACCGAAACATCAGAAAAAAGGCGGAATGCGGTTGTCCTGGAAACAATGACACGCTGCTCGTACACAAGGGTGCTAGCACAGTTTTCTTTGAATTTTTAATACGAGTGGCGCCATCTTATGAATTATTGAGGCATTTTTTGTGCTGCTATTTCCACTGGACGTCTATTCGTAGTATTTAAGTCTATGACAGATTTTAAACAAATTTTTAATTTTTTACTAGCAGTAGTAAAAAAAATTCTATATATTCCTCGGTAGAGAAAGTCATTATATACCTCACTCATTATAAACCTCGGCGCTAGCGCCTCGGTTTATAAAAGCGCTCGGTATATAAGGACCAACTTCTCTACCTAGGTATATAATATACTATTATTTGCAAGCACACCATTATTTATGATTAGTCATTTAATTTTTTTAATATTAAAAAAGAAACATGCCAAAATGTGTCATTCACTGTTTTGACGTTTTTACCTGACATGTTCTCAATGGTCGCGTTCTCCACTGTAGTCGCGTTCCTAAGCACTCAACATGTTGAGTGATTAGTCAGCGGCTATGTTGCAAACAGATGAAAATCAACTCTAGGCCAATCAAAACTTGTCTACCTTGGGCATTTCACTAGCTGGAACAAAGCCGCTTACTAATCACTCAACATGTTGAGTGCTTAGGAACGCGACTATTGTTGCTAGCAAAGGTAAATAAATTAGAGTGAGGGAAATCAGTGAGGGAAGCCGAATAGGGAAATCGGTGAGGGAAGTGACACAGGAGGTAAAGTGATACTTCCAAATTTTTAAAAAGTCAGTAATGTCAGGATTACATATGGTTGCAAATAAAATATAAAATATACATCAGGATTAAAGATTTTGTTGAGAAAAAACTGAACAGGAAACAAATCTTGGCTAGTACCTACCAGAGCTGGGAGTAACGACAAAAAAAAGTTACTTTACTTTAACGAGTTACTGAAATTAAGTAACGCGTTACTTGGTAACTTCGTTACTTTTCAGATTGATTGATAAGTATAGTCCGTTGCATGGTTCTTGACCTACGGCTACTGAATGGACAGAGGGGACAATGGGCTATTGCTGCGTTGTCAGTTGTCATATCGATAATATTTATTAATACATGAAAATTGCAATAAAATTTCCTTCATTTTCATGTAATAATAAATATTATTATTGATATGACAACGCAGCAAGAGCCCATTGTTCTTTCTGTCTATTCAGTAGTCGTAGCTCAAGAACCATGCAACGGACTATAACTGTAACGACGTTACTTTCCTGAAGTAACGCTGGAAGTAACGCGTTACTAGTTACTAGTTACTATGAAAGTGAACTCGTTCTTTCAATTTGTTTATCTTCTTTACAAATAATTGATGAGTGAGGAAAAGGAAAATAAGTAATCCAAAAACTTTGTATGTCAAATAAAATGTTGGTAGTACAGAAAGTTTGTTTTGAAAGCTCAAAATAATCGTTTTTGGGCGTGCCACGCGCCGCCTCTGCTCTAAAGACACTATATGCAGACACTGGGACGCTTCAAAGAGAGGTTTGTCCAAAACCAAGTGCTCTATTCAGGGTCGGATTAAGGTCTTTTGGGGCCCGGGGCTATTTTCACAAAAGGGGCCCCTAGGTCCCTGAAATAAATTCAAACGTCACTCAAAATTTTACATTGCAGATTAAAAAAATGTAATTTTGGACAAACTGTTTGATTTGGAAATTTTTTTTCTTGAATAAATATTTCTGAATTATCCACCACTATCACCGCAGAGCTGGGCAAAGCCCTCAGTAAAAGGGCTTGAAGCACTAAGCCCTAAGCCCTCTATCAAAGTGCTTCAATTTCAAGCACAAATTCCTTTTTATTTTCAAAAGTGCTTCACAAGCTTTGTGCCCTCAAAGTGCTTTGGGCTTGACAAGCACAAAGCCCTCAAAGTGATTTGAAAAGTGCTTAAAGCACATCAAAAGTGCTTGGGGTGCCTTGAAAAGGTCTTCAAGCTCTTTAAATGTGCTTCAAGCTCTTTAAATGTGCTTGAAGCTCTTTATATGTGCCTAAAGCGCTTTGAATTTGTAATAAAATTCTCAAAGTGGCATAAGCTACCGCGTACACTCATCACACAGAATTGGTATAGTAGAGACGAACTTTACATTTCACAGAGTAGCAGTAGTATGTTTTTTTTGAGATGTAGTTCTGGGGTACTTGGGGTAGTTGGGGTACTACATGGTAATTCAATATTAAGGTTTTCAAAATGTTCAATGGGGAAAAGTGAAAAAAATCCAGTGATAAAGTTAAATAGGATACCAATGTAAATTAATTATTTATTTGAATAATAAGTTGATTCATTTTTTTTTTAAATTCCATTCTAAGCTCAAACCCAAAACCTCCATTGTTAAGAGAGAAAAGACATAAGATGGATCAAGTTCAAATAATAGAAAAAAAAATTAAAGGACAAAATACGATCGAAAATTTTTAAGTGGGGGATAGGTTGAATGATGGTCAATTCAAATTCCTTTCAAAGTGCTTCAAGCCCTTTTAAAGTGCTTCAAGCCCTTTCAAAGTGCTTCAAGCCCTTTCAAAGTGCTTCAAGCCCTTTCAAAGTGCTTCAAGCCCTTTCAAAGTGCTTCAAGCTCCCAAAAGTGCTTCAAGCCCTCTTAAAGTGCTTCAAGCCCTTTCAAAGGGCTTCAAGCTCCCAAAAGTGCTTCAAGCCCTCTAAAAGTAATTGAATCTCATTGAAAGGGCTTGAATTACTTTTTTCAATTACAAATTACCAAGCACTTTTCTAAAGTAATTGATTTTGCAAGCCCCAATTACAAATCTATAAAAGGGCTTGGAGCACAGGGCTTTCAAGTCCTCAAAGTGCTTCAAGCACTTTCGCAAGCACAAAGCACTCAAGCCCTACCCAGCTCTGTATCACCGTACTTAGTAACATTTCTAAAATTTGTTTTTTAAATCAAAATAAAAATTAAAAAATTGGCAAATAAAAATTATTGCCATGTAATCAGCTAGATATAGTAGTTCTCTACAACTTTCTCGTATAAATTTTTGATATTATGCACTTTTAGGCCAAAAAGTTATGATTACAGAATTACTGGTGGTTAACGCTCTCAAATTGTAAAGGGGCCCACATACTGCGTTTTTGTTGGACAGTTCTGTTGTACGTGCAAATCTGATCGAGCAAAAACGACACAAAACGGAAGTGTGTGTGCGAAAAATTGTCGTTTTTGCCGGCATACAAAACCGATGCAAATATCTGGCTTCACCTGATTTTATGTTCGAAATGTCAACAAACCTGAAGTGTGTGGGCTTCGAATTTTAAAAACGACGGTTTTGTTTGGTGTAAATTATATGCATGATTTCTTCCCCGCGTGAGGTGGTGTTTTGGGGCCCCCCTCATTTCGGGGCCCGGGGCTTTAGCCCCCAAAGCCCCCCCCTTAATCCGGCCCTGGCTCTATTCAGTCGCTTAATCCCTAATCCGTTTGAATTTTGCAAGAATACTCTTCCACATAGTCGGACTTACAAACTAAAAACATATTGGCATTTCGTATAGGTCTTATTTGATTGTTTGGACTGCTGTGTTGGTGAGTCTAATTAAGGAATAACGCAATTTTCGACCTAAATAGTTATTTTTGAAGTAACGCGTTACTTTAAAAGTAACGAACTACTTTTAAAGTAAAGAAGTTACTTTCAAAGTAAAGAAGTTAAAGTAACGCGTTACTTTCCAATAAGTAACGAAAATAAAGTTATCATTATTCGAAAGTAACTGTAAATTTTAAGTATAGAGTTATTTTTAAGCAAAAGTAACTGTAAAGTAACGCGTTACTTTTTTCAAGTAACGATCCCAGCTCTGGTACCTACCTAATTAGGTAAGGGCTAAATTATGGACCAACTGGTAAGGGTCTGGTTGTTGCCTAGCAGGTACTTTCCATTATCTAGAGCATAGAAAGTACCTGCTAGGTAACAACCAGACATTTACCAGTCAGTCCATAATTTGGTCCTTAAGGTTTGTCACATAGAAATCATCACTTTTGCAAACATCCGTGTTCTCCACTTATAACTTATATCCGACAGTGTGGATAACTGCCACATTTCTAAACTTCTGAAAAAAGATGCAGAGTGTCTCAATCGCGAATATACATTACTAAAATGTCGCGTAAGTGATTTAGAATATATCTCCGAACTTCAAAAAGTGGTAATTGGTTCCTATGAGAAAACAAAGGAAATCCAAAACCCACAGGTAAACAAACACCCGCCGCTCCCTCCACCGCCAGCATCTACCCACAGCAAGCCGGTGCTAGCAACACCTTCAGCACCTGCGCCAATCGGAAATTTTCCGACCTCAACTGTGAGAGCAACACAAGCAGCTAACTTCGCGTCATTTTCGGCTCGAAATGTGAATGGCAACGGTGTAGGTAGTTCATCTACCCCCAGCTGGCAATCTGTCAGTGATACCGCAACAGATGATAAACAAAAACAAAGTGAATACAAAACCCGACAAAAACATAAAGAAAATATAACCCGCCAACAAGTTGGGGCTGCGATCTTAGAAGCGCAGTCACGAAATTTATTACATAATGTTCAACAACTCGCGGAGGAAAACCCTCAGCCGCAGAACGAGCACGGCTGGGAGACCGTCAAACCAAGAAAACGTAGACGTTTTGTGGTTGGGAAAAACGAAAATGTCAGTGAAGTACAGGGAATGCCCAGGCATGTATCTCTACACGTGACACGATTAAGTCCTTCCACGAAGCCAGAGGACCTAAGAAAAATGCTACTGAAGCACTTCCCAGAAGTTACCTGTGAAAGCCACACTTCTAAGCATCCAACGCTATATGCATCAATGAAAGTCACAATTAATCAGGAGCACTTCCGGGATGCATGGAGAAGAGAAATCTGGCCCAATGGAGCCTTGGTCTCGCGTTTTTTATGGAAAAGGAGGAGCCTGTCACAGTCACAGGAGACAGCCTCCTAAGTAACTTGCTCAGTAGCAATGTAACATTACAACCTCCTACAAGGGCTCCCTTTTGTAACGTATATTATCAAAATGTAAGAGGTCTGAGAACGAAAACTGGAGACTTCTATGTAAACCTACTATCGGAGGACTACGACATAATAGGTTTAACAGAAACCTGGCTTTGTGAAGGTATTCATACTTCAGAATTATTTGATGACAGATATGCTGTTGTGCGGAGAGACAGGAATAATACAGCTACGCGTGGCGGCGGAGTGCTGCTGGCATTCAACAAGAAAATGTCCTATGAAATTATAGACTCCAAGGGCTGTGATACTGAATGTGTTATTGTAAAATTGAGGTATAGGAAAATTACTTATTATGTGTCTGTAGTTTATTTTCAACCTAATTCTAAGTTAAACTTGTACATTGAATATTTTAATCTATTTGAAAATATTTTAAATGAACTAAACCATGTTATAATTTTAGGAGATTTCAATTTGCCATTTTACATGAGCTGTGATAATGATAAGAGTATTTTATTGCACGAGTTTCTAAGCTTTAACAATCTAGTTCAATATAATGATATTAAAAATTCTAGGGGCAGGTACCTGGATCTACTGATATCCAACTTTAGTCTGGGAGATTTGCATAGGGTTGAAAATACGTTAGTTCCCGAGGACCCCTACCATCCGGCAATTGAATTTCACATCCCTCTAAAACACTCAACGTATGCCAAAGATACAATAAAGAAACAGTATTCATATGACTACAGAAAAGGTAACTTTCTCTTGCTATATCAGTTGGTAAAAGATTGCAATTGGTCCGATCTCATTGAATGTGTAAATGTTAATGACTGCCTTGATCTGTTCTATAAAATGATGTATTCTATTTTTGATCAAGCCATACCAAGGCATGTGGTAAGAGAAACTGCACATGAACCCAAATATCCATGCTGGTTTTCTCTTGACTTGGTGCGTAAAATAAGAAATAAAAATAAATTACACAAACTTATACAAAAAAATAAAGCAAATTCTGTGCAAAAAAATCTGTACAATGCACTGAGAAAAGAAACAAAACATCAAATAAAAAGTGAAGAAAAATTGCACAGACAAAGTATTGAAGCAAACATTATTCAAGATCCTAACGCTTTCTGGCATTTTATACGCTCCAAGTCAAAACCAAGCGGATTGCCGGGGGAAATGCGGTTCGAGGGCTCAGCGTACAGCACTCCTGGAGACATTGCGAATGCTTTTGCACAGTTCTTTAAATCTGTTTTCCAGGTCTCAGATATTCCTGGCAGCTACAAGGCAGCCACGGATGCATCTCTATTCAGTCTACCTCCTGTAACTGAGTTTGATGTTCTTGATGCGATTAAAAAACTAAAACCTAAAAAGTCAACAGGCCCAGACAACATACCTGCCTATATATACAAGGGTCTTGCCGATTTTATGATGAAACCTCTGGCACATATTTTCAATCTTTCCATCACAAGTACACAATTTCCTGAAGCATTTAAAACAGCTCTGGTTACACCCATTCATAAAAACGGTAATGTGAATGAAATCAGCAATTACAGACCAATAAGCTTAATCAACGTAATAGCAAAGATATTTGAACAAATCCTATGTACCAAATTAACAAGCGCTCTAAAGCCAAAAATTTCTAAATTTCAGCATGGTTTTGTGACTGATAAAACTACTGTTTCAAACCTTTGTGTGCTATCTGAACGTGCTTCTGAGGCAATAAAAAATAAAAAACAATTAGACGTCATCTATACCGACTGTGAGAAAGCCTTTGACAAGGTCGATCATGGGCTGCTTCTGGATCGACTAGTTTCTATGGGAATATCATACTCCACCTTTATGTTCCTAAAATCATATCTGCTGAATTGGGTTCTGATGGTAAAGATAGGCAAGACTACCTCAAGCAAGTACGTGGCCACCTCAGGAGTGCCTCAGGGTAGCACCTTAGGCCCACTGTTGTTTGCTTTGTTCATTAACCCCCTCCCTGGCTGCCTTACTGAGTCATCGGGACTGCTTTTTGCGGATGATTTCAAATTTTTCAAGGAAATATCTTCACCTCAGGATTGCTTCTTGCTCCAGGGGGATGTGGATGATGTCAATTGTTGGTTTAGGGAGAACAAAATGTCATTAAATGTGAAAAAGTGCTCAGTCATGACTTTCTCACGAAAAAACAACATTATTGGGTATGACTATGCTATTAATGGGGTCAATTTAGAACGAAAGAGTGAAATCAAAGATTTGGGAGTTGTCTTTCGGAGCGATGTGAGATTCAATTCCCATTTTATTGGAATGGTCAATAGGGCTTATAAATCTTTGGGATTCATTATCAGAAATGGAAAGTCCTTTGAGTTGGGAACGATTGTTAGACTTTATCATGCTCTAGTGAGACCACATCTAGAATATGCTGCCCAGGTTTGGATGCCCACAGCCCACACGCATGTGGACCATATAGAAAAAGTTCAAAAGAGGTTCTTGAGATACCTTTATGTCAGGAAAAATAACATATATCCTTATATGGTTTCATATAGAAGCATGCTTGAGGGCTTTGGGTTTCAGAGTTTGCAGGATAGAAGAGATAAACAGGCTGTGATATTTGTATTCTACCTTCTGAATTATATAAAGTATAAAGACTGTGATTTAACTAAATATATACACATTAACGTTCCTAAAATTAATTTAAGAAACTTAAACTACGAGCTTTTTAGTGTAGATCTAGTCAGTACATCACCCATAAATACAATGTTATTAATATGCAATAGAGTACTCGCCCGAGTCAACATAGATATATTTTTCACAAGTATCAGAGAATTACAGATGATATAAGTAAATCCTAGTGCTGTGAATGTCTGTTTGTTTAGTTTAATTTTGGTCTAGTATAGTATAGTTTTTTTTTTTTTCTTGTTAAGTTGTTTTTAACCATTACCTATAATTACCTCATCGGTGTTTGTAATGTGAACCATAAATAAATAAATAAATAAATAAATAATTTCTGACTAGAAACTCTCTATCTTGAAATACGGAAATTACCCTTCCAAGTACTACAAAATCATCTAAAAACACCACAAAAAACACAAAAAACTGTTTTTTGATGAAAAATGTCATGGTTGTTTGAATTAAATTTATGGCGCCAATTTTTTGGCATTGGCCGTCATTTTGTTTGGATTGCCCTATTGTGTTTCTAAGCTCGAAAAGTCTGCGAGTGACGTCACCACTATGGGCGGCTAATACTGGTGACGTCAAACGCAGACCTCGATGGAATATGCCTGCGGTTCAGGCTGTGCTTGTGAGTTAATTTTTTCGTCGATTCTTAATGTAGAAAGGTGATTTCAACAAGATTTTAAGGTTTAGGAAATCGTTTTTTTTTTTCACCTATAAGTGTTTTAAACTCGGCTAATGCATTTTCGCCAAGAGTTGAGGTCTGCCTTGGAAGTAAGCCACGCCTGTACCGCCATATTCTTGCTCATTTTCAATATAGGATTTTAAAGTATCAATCAAAAATAGGACGGCAAACAATCTTTCAGCTCGTGACGCCATAGCCGATTAAACGCGATGGAATATTGTTAACCGCGGTTATATCTTTGGTCAGTCCTTTGGTTATCTTTGAAACAGCGATTGTCGACCCTTTTTGATTAACCTGAGAGCTCGCGTTTATGCTATGGTTATTCCGTTAACCCCAATTTTTTTGTTTATTCCGTTCTGTTCTGTCTTGTGATTGTTTTTTGTTAAATTTTCACCTAAAGTACAGTACATTATTATTATGTTTATTATTTGGTGAAGTTTTAGTGTTTAGTTTTGTGTTAACCTAGATCAAATCTTCAAAGATTGATTTTTCGATCAGTTCGAAGTTCATTTTTTGGAGTTGCACAAAAAAACACAACATAAAAAACACAACAGAACAACGAAAAACCCGTCAAAATCCGCCATTTCGGGTATTTCTCCTTTATTTACTTTTTCAGACAAGGACAGAACATAATAACCTAGCTCCAGAGGTAGGTTAAAAATGGTTGAACCAAAGATAAAAACAGCTGATTCAATACGTCACAAAGGGCCAAATGATGACGTCACTACCGAATGATCAAAAATAACCAAAACCGCGTTTACGTGAATGGTAATACCATTTTTAACTAGGTTATTAATATTCCATCGCGTTTAATCGGCTCATATCTTATTGTAGCTAAAAGCTCAAAACAGTAGATTGTCAGAAAAACAGGAAATCTGATAACACTGGTAAACTATACATGACACTGAATTACAGACAGGGTGGCTCAAACTACTAGTCGAGCGCTGAATTTTGGAATAAGAAAAATATTCCATTTGGGATTAGTGCAATTAATATTCCTTTAATTTGAAAAAATAAACCAATCTCAGCACAGCGCTGCACAAAGAAGTGAATAGGAATGAGCCAGCATTTCAAATCCCTAAATTCTTTCACAAACAGCCGGCAACGTGGTCTTTTCGTTTGGGCCACTCACATTTCAGCCCAGCGACGTTGCCGCTATTCTTCGGGTTCTTCCGTTCTTTTCCTGTCAAAAACACACAAAAGCGTTCGCTCGAAAGACGTTTGTTTGCCCCTGCTTTGCATTGCATTGCTCGTCGTGTTCTAGCCGGCCGCAGTTGCATCTTTGTGTGTTTAATTTAAGTGTTCGTGTTTTTCGTTCAGTGCTCGTATTTTAAATTAAATTTAAACAAAAAAACACTTCAGAAATGGCCACGGAAGTTGAAAATAACGCCCCAGCGGCCGAGACCAAAGAAATCAAAGAGGAAAAAGATACTCCAAAAGTCGAAGAGGCGAAAAAAGAGGCCGAAGCCGGGGCGGGGGATGCTCCCAGCAAGGAAAAAGAAAAGGAACCCGCACCCCCGAAAGTTGTTGTGCACAAAAACAACTTCGAAAAGGATATTGTTTATTTGTATCAATTTTCGCGTACTCCCTTGTTGCCTTCGATGAGCCCCTATTGTTTGAAAGTCGAAACTTGGCTGAGACTCGCAGGAATTAAATACGAGGTAAGTTACAATTTTAACTTCTTGTAGTTGAAGCTTATGAACTATTAAGGATCATTTAATTGATCAAATCATGAAAATACAAGCAGTTTAGGTTGAAAATCAAAGAGAGAAATTTCTCTATGTGGTGGATAGCACAAATCATTGGCACAATGGGCCGCCATGTTTGGAGGCCATAAGAAGGGATCTTCAATAATAATTTATTGTGACCTTATGGATTGGATACTTTTTTTTGAACTTCGGCTTTCGGATGAAAAATTTAGATTTTTCAGTAGATTAGATTGTACCAACCAGTTTTTTTTTTCCTCTAAAGTGGAGATATTCCTAATCTGTAATTCAACATTTAGGTATAGGTATTCTCGGGTATTTTGGGAGTGGTTGATTTGCTAAACATAAAATAAAAGGGTTTGGTAGGATCTATATGGAGCGGTACCTTATGTAGGTCCTATGTATTATTACCTCTCATTTTTAAGCAGGTTTTTGGTTTTTTGAATACTTTTTTTTTGCTCTTACATAGGTACCTATCACTTCAAGATATTTCCTGAATTGGTTTCTTTGGGTCTCTAGAAAATCGGAAAAAAACCGAGCTAAAAACACTCTCAGAATAGCTATTTATTCATTAGGCCTTTTTGGTAAACATGTGGAAAAATCTTGTGACAAAGAAGACACATTAGGCCCTTTCGAGTTTGGAAAAAAGACGGTTCTAGAACAGTTCAAAACAATCGGACAGTTTATCAATCATCAAAATGACAACAACTCGGCTATCACAAATTTCAATAATAAACTGTGTGATCGTTTTGAACCGTTTTAGAACTGTTCTTTTTCCAAACCCAAAAAGGCCTTATATTAAACATTTTGACTCAATTTTTGGGTAGGTATCGAGGTAGGTATAGGGTTGCCAGACGTCCCGATTTTAACGGGACAGTCCCGATATTGGACATTTTGTCCCGTGTACCGATAGACTATACGTCGGGACGCTAAATGTCCCGATTTCACGAAATTCTTTTAAAAGTTAGAAAAAATTAAAAGTACTTACTTATTTTTGAATTGTACATACTTGTTACCTCGAGCTTGATTTTATTTCTCAGAACTCTATAATCGTCATTGATAATGACTCTATGTGGTGGATCTGTTAGAAGATTTATCTACAAAGCAAGTAGTCTATTTCGTGAGATATCATACTGTCTTGGGCCCGATTCTCGTCTCAGGGAGAGAAGAGGTCCCCAAGAGAACAAATGTTTTGTCCTTATCAATGTAATCGAAAAGTGAATGAGAATGATAAAGACAAAAAATTTGTTCTCTTGGGGAGCGCTCCTCTCTCTGGGACGAGAATCGGGCCCCTGGAGTCTGGAGATATCCAGGTTCTTTTTCTGTTGGTGTAAAAGAATGGAATTTTTGTCCATTTCGATTGTTACTAATAAAAGGTGAATATTTTTGGAAATAATTTAGTTTGGATTTGTTTCATATTTCCCATTTTAACAGATTTTAGCCCTTTTCTCATTATTTAAGCTCCAATTTGTCCAGTGCTGACATATACTTCTCTCTCTTCCTGTGGAACATTTCTCAGTTTATTTTTAAATTTTATTAGAAATTTCATTGTTCAGTATTATTTTTATATCAAATTATTCCTTGAAAAAAAAAGTGTCCCGTTTTTTATTCAAAGTCCCAATTTTTTAATAGCTTTTTGATGGTATTCCCGATTTGTAGATATTTCAATCTGGCAACCCTAGGTAGGTACCTAACTAAAGGTTGAGTGTGATCCACAAGTACCATGAGTACCTATAAATATTAGAAATTTCGACTTTATATGAATAGGTAGGTATTTAGGATCCTTCAAAAATTCAATTCATTTTTTTAATGCTCCATGCCGAGAACGCAAATCTAGGCAGTGAGAAACTTAAATTGGATTTATAGGGGAAACTTTGACCATTATCCAAGCCATTACCTTGAACTTGATTCAAATCATTTTTTTATTATTTTTGTAGCTAACCCAAAACCTAGGCAAAAACTCAGGTTGAAATATATATTTTTTTTTTAACAATTTAAAGAAATCTGCAAAGGGGAAATATTTCAAAAATTAGGTATTGAAAATCCCTTTAAGGTAAGTAGATTTGGTATATTTCTAATAATTAGGTAAGTATATCAAATATGAGTATTGATATTTGTTTCGAAATAACCATAAGTACCGATTGTGGTACTGAGTATTAACGATACTTTCAAGTTTTTACAAAACTAGATCTAAAATCCATGAATTCAGATAATGTGGTGACTGCCAGACTGGTAAGTGAATAACGTATTGCTTTGAGGAGGTGTCAATAGAGTGGATTTGTAAAATCCTTCCTAGATAATCTTGGAGTTGAACGTTATTCATCAGTCTGGACCTCAAAACGTCTAATCCGTTCTGGTCTTAACTGAGTCAACCTTGTATACTTACCTCTATATAAATCCTGAGTAATGGATTTTTCTCGGGTGTACTTATATTATTCCAGTTTTTGAATTTATTTCATGCATGCCTGCACTGGTCTAATGGAAGAAGTTTTTTCATTTTTGTCAAAAAAATAAGGTGGCGCAAAATCTAGGTCTGAAAAATTGAAAATGGCACACATCAGGAAAACTAGAGTACTAAATTCGGGCCTATTTAGTGCTAATTTAGTATGAGAAAAATAATTTATAACTTTAAAAAAAAAAATTAGGTGCATGCGTGCCAGCTTAGGATTAAGCTGGCACACTCTAGTTGGATAAGGTTGAATCTTTGAAAATCTAGTTCCTCATATTCAGTGCTAATTTGGTACATTCATGTCACGCCTAAAAATCTAACAATGATGTATTTATTACAAAATAACCACGGAAAAGTGCTAACTTAAGACTTGAATCAGCACACATAGATCGAATCAATCGCGCGAGAACGGAATTCGCATGCACATATTTAGTGCTAATTTAGTACTTCAAAAACGACGACCCGAAACGAACTAGTATCACATCGGCACAGAGCTAACCCAAACTAACCCAAAATAACCCTACCTTACCCAAACTAACGTCCGAAATTAGCACTAAATGTGTGCTAATTTAGTACTCTAGTTTCATCGCGTCATTGGTGATAATGTTTGTTAACTTAAACACTAAGCCAGCACATAAGTGCTAGCTCTTTGCTCATGTGATACTAATTCGTTTCGGGTCGTCATTTCTGGAGTACTAAATTAGCACTAAATATGTGCATGCGAATTCCGTTCTCGCGCGGTCGATTCGATGTGTGTGTGGTAATTCAAGTCTTAAGTTAGCACTTTTCCGTAGTTATTTCGTAATAAATACATCATTGTTAGTTTTTTAGGCATGCCATGAATGTACCAAACTAGCACTAAATACGAGGTACTAGATTTTCAAAGATTCGACCTTATCCAACTAGAGTGTGCCAGCTTAATCTTAAGCACTGGTACACATGCACGTAATTTTTTTAAAAATAGAGATATAAATTATATTTTTTCGTACTAAATTCGCACTGAATAGGCCTGAATTTAGTAAGTACTCTAGTTTTTCTGATGTGTGCTATTTTTGTTGTGCTTATTTAAGGAACCAGCAAAATCTAGGAGAAAAGTGGAGAGAAACATGTAACCTGTTAACACCAAGCACTGAATCCTTGCAGATCTAACTACAAACTTTAAGGGGCCACAACACGTGTGGGATTGTAAGCGTTTCGTAAAAACCAAACTACAAAAAAACTGCTCCAGATATCGAGATGACTAATTAACTTTATATAAATGAAGGATTATACAACCAGCCTACAGAAGCGTTTTTTTGATATATTGAATATTTATTGTAGGAAAATATTGCTGAAGATCGCCTTTTTTTGCTCTTTTTTGAATGAAAATAAAGGCGTTTTTTTTTTTTTTTTGAAAAATCGCTCTGTATGCTGGTAGGTTGAACCCTTGTAAGTTTTTGTTCCAAAAATGAAGTCTGTTATTGCTTTATTGACGCCGTAGTTTGGTTTTTCGTGGACACTAATTTGATGCATTTTTGACCAAAAGTATTTAATGCAGCGTTAAAGAAAATTATTTTAGTGTAGTTTTATGTTTTATTAAGCTTTTTAATGCATCACGCAATTGTCTAGCTTTTCTTGAACTTTCGTCTCGCGGTCTGTGACTAAATAACATTTTGCCTGTATTTCCAGGTGTGGACTAAATTTCAAGTTGTGGAAATATAATATACATATTAAAATCCTCTGAAAGATAGAATTGTAGAATTTTGTACTTACCAGTAGTCCAGGAGGCAGTGAAATTTTTTAACACTCATTTTCCTAGTTAATGTATATTAAAGTTTGTTCTCTGGATGATACAAAATAAGAATTTTTGGATTCTATAGCTGAAATTTTCGGATGGGTTCACAAGATCGATGAAAAATACAAGTGGTACACTTATTTTTCCAGTCATAAATATTTCACATTTACTACTATGGAACATAAAATATGAAAATAGCTATTTGGCTTATCTCAGATAGTGGAAAGTGAGTCTGGCTGAAAATTTTCGGATCTTCAATTTTTCACTCGCCAGACTTATTATCCATACAGATTACCCGGACTATTTTTTCACGTAACTTCAGTATACTTCTAATTAGTAGAGCTGTTTTTATCACTGGAAAAAGAAATGGTTGTGCATTCGTAAGCTCTAACGCATTTTGTGCCTCAGCCCAATGGAAAACCCCCCTAAATATATATGAATTTTGCTTAGATTTAGTATCCCTACAATTCTATCCATGTTTCGTGACTGGGAAAATAAGTACCGAAAATCGTCACTGCCTCCTAGACTACAGCCTATCAAAGTAGTGAAAGTATTAATTTTTAGCTTACTTAAAAAAATAGGTTCACACAATCCCATTAAGTCCTGGTATATTTATCTTCTAATAAACTGTCAGGTGAATGCGATCTGACAGATAAAAACGCAATCTATAATCCAAAGTCTAATAACCTCATACTGAATCAGAATAGAAACCAAAATCTTCAATCCATGAAAACCTTTATTTAAAAAAAAATTAATCAAACCCCACTTTTATGATGATAGAGACTTTGCTGATAGATTTATTTTTGACTCCTCCTAGAAACATTGGAAATAAATAAGTATGTAATTTCATATTTTTTTGACTTATTGGTTTAATATTTTCTTATTATTGTCAAATCATCACTGTTGACTGTCGTATCAGTTTAAATGAAATTCCTTTTGCCATTTTCAATCTTGATACGGGAAACGATTATTTCCACCAGCCCCATATAAGGTAGGTTACCCATTTAACAACTTACCAGTCGCTTTTATAAGGCCCAATTAAGCAGCCCAGTCGAGCGCATCTCGAATTAAAATAAATTCTTTCATCTTTTGTCATCAACTATGTTGTTGTGGGCGGGGCTTTATGAGGGTAAATTTAATTTTGTGGCAGAGAGGAAATTGATGTCTGGGACTTGCCCACTATATACAATTTTGTAAAAGATTAGATTTAAATTTTCTTGAAGGCGATCAATTCTAATGTGCATGGTGCAAAACAATAGTTTGCTAATTGCAATTAACTACGAATATTAACGGTAATTACACGCGTCTAGTGTGTATGTGCAGAATCATAATTCTATTGTTGGAAGCTCATTAGGAGAGAGTTTGTAATGAAATCTGTAATTTATGTGAAACAATGAAAGTAAAAACATCGTAATAGTTTCTCTTAGGTTTGTTGAATTTTTTGAAGGCTTTAAAAACTACATTTGCAATCAAATATTGTTATTGCTATTTTATTTTTTGACCTCCTTATTTTATAGCTTTTGTTTGGCTTTGGTTACTTAAATATCCTCATTCGTAAATATCTATAAAAGTGTTTGTTTGAATCAAATAATCTTTTATCCCAATCGAATTTCTAAGACATTCCAAGAAACCTGAAATTATAGACCAAAACTGTTAGGCCACAACCTTGCCTTGTCTTAATCATATAGTATTAGGTGCTGGGTCCCAGGTAGGTATATAAACACGAATCGAGAAAAATGGGCAATACAGGAAGAGATATTTCATTTGATGTGTTTAATAATGTGAGAGAATTCAAAGGAATTCTGTCAATTATTTGAGTAAGAAAGAAGCAACAAAATTATTCAAATGGCAGTTGCTGCTCTCATTTTCAATTCTTCAGTTTCTTCAAGGTACCATTATGTACCTTGTCTGGACTTCTAGATTATAGAATCGTTATTATTTGTCTGCCCAGAGGCCTTTTTCATACAAATTCTCTCTCAAGTTCATTGGCAAATTGTGTGTGGTGTTCGCGCCAAGCCTGATAACCTTCTGCGAGGTTAATGCTCCTTCAACTATTCGATCCCTGGCAAGTTGCATTTTTATCTCGATTTTTATTATAGCTAGGCTAGAGGAAGGGTTTTTAAATGTTTATAAATAATCGGAATTGTATTCAACTATATTTTTGTAGAACTAAAAATGCAACAGACAACGATTTAGTTTGTAAACAAAATAGTTAATTTCGCAACGGCATTATTATTGCTGCAGGTCAGTTTTTAAATGACCTTAAAATTTCATTATCTTACCAAAATTACGTGACTACCCACGCTTTTATATTTGTGGCTGTGGAAATTTATTTTTAGCATAATAGACTTGACATTAGTGATATAAAGAAGCAGTTTTTTTGTGATTTGTAGAAGTATGTATGTACAGGGTGCTGCAATTTGGAGTGTTTTAACAGGGAAAACATACTTCCAGACCAGATATAGAAAAATTGACTTAGACGTCATGGGATCGATTTTCGAGAAACGTCGATTGTCGAAAACCGTATCACGATATCTTCAATGGTACCATTAATACAGGGCAATTTTCGATTTTCCCCTATTATGAAAAATAGCTATAAGTCTTTTGTTTATCAATTTTTTTTATTTCCGTAAAAAAATTATGGAGATACTTTTTTGAGCACAATCCAGTGGCGTACTCTGTTTTTTTCTATTTCGCTCCCATTTTAAGATATTGACCAAAGTCCGATTTTTTTAAATAAGACACCCTATATATTAATGGCTTATTGGATAGCTCTGCTTTTGCTGATTTCAATGATATAAAGTTCGATAGGTTAATCTCTAACAGTTTTTGAGAAAAAAAATTATATCTGTTTCAGTCATAAGAAACAATGTGTTAGAAAGAGACCTTCCTCATTTTCCTTACACGTATAAAATCCTTTTCTAACACATTGGTCTTCACGACAAAAACAGATATAATTTTTTTTTTAGGCGACTGTCACAAAAAGATTAGTTTTACGGATTCAATATCATCCCTAAAGTATATCTTTTTTGGCCGCATTTACTTTACGGCCGCATTCACTTCACGGCCGCATTTGCTTTATTACTTTACGGTCGCTTTTACTTCACGGCCGCTTTTACTTCACGGCCGCTTTTACTTTACGGCCGCTACTTTGATGAAAATAAACAATTTTTTCTATAATCACACTCTCTTTATCCTAGTTTTTGTTATTAATAATTGTGTATCTACCTATCTTTGCTGGATTATTTATTTGATCAATAAAGTTTGAAGCTACTGTTGAATTTTATTCTTTTTTCAAGAACAAACACTCGCCTAAAAAATTTTGTGTGCACCTCGGCCGAATGATCTTTTTTGGCCTCACCAGAAATTTGCTTGACCTCGGCTGCGCCTCGGCCGCAAATTTCTGATTCGCTATATATTAATAGCTCATTGGATAGCTCTGTTTTTGCTGATTTCAATGATATAAAGTTCGATAGGTTTATCTCTAATAATTTGCAAGAATAGTTATTTGTGTACCAAGGCCGTAAAGTTGATCTTTTTCGGCCGAATCAGAAATTTGCGGCCGAGGCGTAGCCGAGGCCAAGCAAATTTCAGGTGAGGCCAAAAAAGATCATTCGGCCGAGGTGCACACAAAATTTTTTAGGCGTTTGTTCTTGAAAAAAGAAGAAAATTCAACAGTAGCTTTAAACTTTATTGATCAAATAAATAATCCAGCAAAAGGTAGATACACAATTATTAATAACAAAAACTACGATAAAGTGATTATAGAAATTTGCCGACTTCTTCGCCTGGTATCTTACATTGAGCTTCTTTAAAAAAAATCAATTTTGAAAACTTGCTGATATGTTAGGTATTTCCGACTATAATTGTAAATTTTAACATAGAGTATAACATAGATGGACCTGAAGACCATAACGTTGAGGATTATTTAATTTTGGCAAGAAAATACTTCTCCCAAATTTGTAATCATGCCGTTTTTTTTTAGCATTTTATGTGGAAATTTGTAGCGGCCGTAAAGTAAAAGCGGCCGTGAAGTAAAAGCGGCCGTAAAGTGATAAAGCAAATGCGGCCGTGAAGTAAATGCGGCCGTAAAGTGAATGCGGCCAAAAAAGATATACTTTAGGGATGACATTGAATCCGTAAAACTAATCTTTTTGTGACAGTCGCCTAAAAACTAAATTTCTGAAGCCTCTTAAGTAAAAATTTTTCCTATGACTTTAAAAATGCCAATTACAATGTAATTATTGAATATTTGATTGGTGATCCATTATGAATGAGGATCTGACTGCTTTAATATGTTTGTTCCCACAAAGAGTCATTGTTACAGCGATAAATTTCCTCTCTGGTTTTCGAACTAAAAAACCTGATTTTTCAAAAGAAAATTGCTCATAAACAATACAAGCAGTCAAATAGTGAAGTGGATTATTTTGCATTTAACACACTTCGGAGGGATTGTAAAAACTTCACCAAGGAGTGCTACAAATTATACATAAGTGCCATAGGCACTTATGTGAAAGTTTTCTGAAACTTTGTTCATTCCCAATCCAATCAGGGTACTATTCCTAAGGTAATGTTTCTGGTGACAAAAATAGCTTCCAAAGGTGTTGACATAGCTGATCTTTTTGGTGTTTATTTTTCCTCTGTCTATAACCCCCATAGAAATTCCAACGCCAGAACTTTTGCTGATCGATTTGAGAATGTTTCATGCATTGTTATTGACCCAACCGATATTGAGGGCTTTAAGGCAAGGGGACATCAACAAGTCTGCAGGACCTGATGGTATTCCTAACAAAGTACTAAAATCTTGTTCTAACACTTTGTATCTCCCTCTATTTATTATTTTTAACAAATCCTTAAACTCTGGAATTTTTGCAGAAATGTGGAAGCTCTCTTATGTTTGTCTTATTCACAAGTCAGGCAGCAAGAATGATGTAGCATCCTGTCTGGAATTCCTAAATTATTTGAGCAGTGCGTAGAAAATATTCTTTTGAAAAAACTTCATCAGATTGTGATCAGTCAACAGCATGGGTTTACAGCCGGTAGATCTGTTGATACGAACCTGTTCAAATTTTATAATTTCATCATTTGATAACAATGCAGAAACTCATGCAATCTATATGTACTAACTTCAGTAAAGCCTCTGATAAGGTAAACCATAACATCCTTCTTTCAAAGCTCTCAAGTTATGGCGTTTCTGGACCGTTACTTCCATGGATGAAATCTCACCTCACTAAGAGAATGCTACAACTCAAGATCCATGGCTATCTTTCTTCTCTTTTCCATGCATCCTCTGGGGTACCCCAAGGCTCTCACTTGGGCCCCCTTCTATTCAACTTATTTATCAATGATTTAGGATACTTGCTCTCCTCGAATTTTTTACTTTTCGCTGATGACTTGAAGTTGCATCCTCAGCTCAAGACATACTTATTCTGCAAAATGATCTTAACATTGTTTATGATTGGTCGAGTGATTGGTGTCAACTTGATGGCATGTTCCTCAATATTGATAAGTGTTGTATAAGATTCAGTAGACTCACCTGTAAGGTTCCCTTTCAGTATTGCTTAGGTGATGTTCGCTTGTCTGAAGTGTCTGTTATTAAAGATCTGGGTAATATAGATACTAGGTTAATGTTCACCAAGCATTTTGAAGTGGTAATGGCAGGGCTAATAGAATGTTGGCTTTTATTAAGAGAGCTACTAGGGACTTTACAAGTATACGCCCCATCAAAATTCTTTACACATAACTGGTTAGATCTGTTCTTGAATTTTCTTGCATAGTTTGGTCACCTTACTATCAGATCCACATCAATAGGCTTGAGAGTGTTCAACAAAAATTTATCAAGTTTGCTAGGTACAAACTGTCTCTGAGTGGTGTGATTCTCAGCGTTGACCAGACTATGACTTACCTAAGACTTAACTACTCTTGTTCGCAGAAGGGAATACTTTGATGTCTGTTTTGCTTTTAATATCCTTAACTACTACATAAATAGCCACGAATGTCTTGGATGCTTTTATCTACATACTCAAAGTTATCGGACACCAGGTAAATATTTACTGCACATTCCTTACTGTTGTACTTGGTACTTACTATTCAGTCCTGTTAATAGAATATCTGCCAATGTAAATAAGTTCTATAGGGTCTTGACTTTTTCAGTTTATCTCGAGAAAAATTCAAGACGCGGGCCAAGAGAATTGTTTTAGGTTAGATTTTTAGATTATTTTAGATTTTTTAAAAAAGTCCCAGTTTGAATTGATAGATTGATACTAATAAAAATGATCTATACAATATTATTCATTGCGTTACCTCTCAGAAATCAAAGGACCATTAAAAGGGCCCAATATTGCAAAAATAGGACTTAGGTAAGTTCCGTCACTTATTTGCAAACTTTGGCATGAGGTTAAATTCCTGCTGAGATTTACATACATTTGAATAGTGATTTGTTTGTGGTGATCTGATAACCTTTTTTAAATGAATATATCAAGTTTTAAATGCTCCTATATTACATTACACCCTGTAACGGAATTTCACATCACGTTCGCTTGCATCCAATGTTAAACTTAATCTGATTTGACGGTGCACACAGGAACTCTGCCTTGACGATTCTCGTCAATGTCAATTGGTTTTTTGATATTCATCACTGAAACTGTGCTTAAAGTTGAATTTTTGAATAAAGTGCAATGAAAGAGAGCAACTTTATATATTATCTTCCATTAAAAATATTGCAACAGACAATTTGATGCATTTATTATAAGATATTTGACATTTGAAGGTTGATGTTTTGTAATTATAGAACAGAGGAATTGTTATTCTCATTGCAAATAAGAAAAATTCTCATTTATCGGAAATGCAAAACAATAACAACGAGTTGGGTTATGGTGACGCCGTAAAGATTAGTGATGCATGCAAAATACTGATACGACTTTGCAATAATAACTTTTAATTACACTGAAGTGAAAAATGCATTTTAAAAAATGTATGATATATTTTTCTCTGACAATAAATCAATGTTTACACAAGCTACAATTACTCTCTGTACCAAGGAAACAAGCTGTACGAGTAAAAAAAAAGATCCAAGAAAGAGATTTATCTCTGCCTATTTATGTCAGCTCGGCGACTTTTAGAATTACTGACCAAATAACCTCGTATGTGTGGCTTACTGTCTCTTGGAGGCTGCAGAAGAGTCATTACAGACAGAAAAAAAAACTTATTTTCTTAGTATGTATGTGACGTTAACACGCACAAGAGTGAGTGATAGAATAATTATTGGGATTGGAACTGATTTCAATGATTGTTTATGAGACAGGAACTGGGAATTGTTCGGCTTGTTATCTAAATGTTGATTTAAAAGCTTGTGTTCTTTCTAAGATTTTGTATTTAAATTTCACAAAAAAAAAAATATTTTACATCGAAAGATCTTTCTTTGATGCATAATTACATCTTTCAGAAATTGAATTTATTTTGAGCGAATTGTTATTCGACACAGATAATCTCATAAGTATGTATTACTATTTTATGATCTTACAAAACTGAATTTCGGTTAGGGTGTTCATAAATTTCCACCCACAGATCAAATGAAAAAAACACAGCAAGTTAATTTGAGACATTAAGTGCTTTTCAATGCAATAAAAATTTAATGGTTCCCTGAAAGCTCCACAAAAAGCACTTGTGAATTTATTTTTGGAGTAGTGAGGCTTTTTAAAAAATTGAAGTGTAATTTATTTTCCCCAAACATGATTTTTATAATATTGGCGCCTTTCCAAAACGAATTTGTTTATTTTCCTGGAGCAATTTGTAAATCGTGTTTATTTTCATAAATAATTTTTTCAGTTGCACATGTGCCTAAATAATTTCAATGCGTCATCAGTGTTTTAATACAAAAGGCTCTTTATAATATTGTTGAGTAAAGATTTGAATAAAATTGTGATATGCACACTGCACATTTATACAGCATATCTAACGATAACAACAATTATTTTGCAATGAAAATTATGGTAATCATTTAACATTCCATGATTCGTATTTGGCGTTCGCATATTATTATGGTGCATCAGCAATGACTCTTTTAATATTAAAATGACTTTAATATGCATTACTTGTCACTGCTTAATTACAAATCAAGGATATGTAAGGAACATTTATGACTTGCTGATCGTGTAAGTATGTGTAGGGAATTTTTTTCAAAAAAAATATTCTGAATGATTAGAATAAAGGATTCTCTTCCTGTTATTCTGAAATTATAGGATTATTTTCAAAGACAATTTACAGTCAAGATAAACACCCTCTTGACATACTACTATAACTTCTTATAGAGAAACTCTTGGCAGAATTTACATTTTACAATTTATTTCAGTATATGGTCTACTTTCTTTTCAAAATAGGTATCCCCTAGAATTTTGTTCATCCATTAGGTATGGCGGAAGTTTTATTTACATTTACTATCATTTCTTTTGTCACCCTATAGTAGGAAGTATTTCCGGTATAATAGACCGTTTGTGAATATATGATTATTTGGCTTTCAGACACATATTCTGATAAAAGTTTTTTGACTTTTAGGCTACTCAAAAACCAAAATTAATTACCATCATTTACTTTTTGAGATTTGAAATTTGAGTACCTATTGGATTTGTGATTTGTTTTACACTGCCTCTAGAATTATTATTTTTTAATGTGTTCATATTGTAACACTCTGTTAAAGCTGAAAATATACAAATCCAAGTATTTGCCAAATATTTACAATAACGCATTCCCAAATGAAACTTTGTGTAAAGCTTCAAGATAAACAACTATTAACTAATTTTCAAAATATTTTTTCTCTGACTGTGTCATCGCCTTAATGAATTTGTGTCACTTAAAGGAATGTTTGTGATTTGTTCGGACAAATTAAAAGTGCAATTAACACCAATATAAATATTTCAAAAGAAAGTTCATTGTACTGATGCACTACTGGTTCTGTAAAGTAGTTTTCACGATAATTTACTTACTTTATGTGAAATATTTGGATTATGGTTGCCTTTAATGTTTTTAATTGAATTAGTTTCTATCATTATATGCGGGTTTATGTTTCATTAAATTCTTCAAATAATAGCAGTGTGTGTGGATTACTTTTAGATAGGGGAATATCCATCTTAGTTCGACAATGAAGCATTTTTGTTGATTTTAAAACTAAAGTGCCACCATAATTGATGTTGGTATGATTCAGATTCCATATGATTTCCTGATTCAGCATTTCGAAGAAATCCTTTTTTGGCTTAATTGTTTAGCTTTGTCAGTAACTATATGCAAAGCAAGATTTTTTTTTTTCATTATTTAAAAAAAAATCTCAGCAATTTATAATGATACACACACACTGAAGAAGACTTGCAATGTATATAATTTCGATAAATCCTATATCAAATGTCTCTCTTAGCAAAAAAAGTAATGTAGGTAAGATTAATACGCAGTAACTTGTTAATTAACAATGCCGATTAATTGGTATTCACGTTTGTTTATTTATTTTTCATTGTTATTAAATGAATCATGATGGTCCATATAAGAAGGGAACCCTAGATAATATTATCGAACTTTATCCAGTTATTGATAAAAAATCGCAAATATTAGCATAACCAATGCACTTTTCGTATGACATAAGAGATAATAGAAATCAACATCGATTTCCTTTGTTGAGGTTGAATTCCTATCATAAAAAGAAGGTGCGTATTTCCGTATTGAGTTAAGCAATTTAATTTAATGTGAAAACCGTGTTGGATTGCGTCAAAAAGTTTGTGTTTGTATTCAGAGGGTTCAAGGGAGTTCGCTGCGTTTTCTTTATTTCACTATCTACCCCGATTAAGATTTTATTCGAATGTCATATAAAATAATGTTTTATATGCATTTACCTCATGTCAAGGTTTTTATTTCATTAATCATAAATTTATAATTGAAACTGCATAATTATTATCTGACCTCTTATGGTAATTATAAAATTCGTGCATTCTTTCGCGAACTATTGTTTTAATTTCTCAAGAATCCAGTTTTCGAATGAATAAGCATTTGTCAAATAAGAGGAAGCTGGATGACTTATTTAATAATGAATTCTTTTTTTTTGTGACTTGCGGCTTTGAAGTGATAAAATTTGTTTTCGAGCAGTATAACAGAATACCTATTCAGGAAAAATTAATCACTATAAATGGATCAATTAATTTTCAATACCCAATTTGTTTTAACGATTATATTAGGCTGATTTCCATTCAATGAAAAAATTCTAAAATTTGCATATGTAATTACTATAGTTGCCTTGAAATGCGGGCACTTTATTCATGTTGATTAACTTATAACTTGTACTACTTAACATATAAAATGTTTATCCCTACAGGAGCTCCATTTTGAGATGGCTCTTAACTGAAATGATTTAAAAGGTTCAATGAACTGCGCTAAAGATAATCAAGTATTTGAAAAAAATTAAATAAACGAAACATTCCTTCGATGTTCCTTCCTATACAGAACATCTGCCCAGCACCCCTAAAGAAAATAATTTACTTTATGGTAAAATCAACGAGGTTTTAGTTAGAGAACATAAATTGTAGAGGTTTTGAATTTGAGTAACATGTGAGATTAAAATACTACTGGGTATCTAGTAACATTGTTAGTTACTACAAGTTTTATTTAATCTAAAATCAGCACACAAAAAAACCAGAACCAAACTGATTTGTTGTCCTTGTTGTCAACTCATGCTTCAAATTAAACAAAAAAAAAACGTGAACCAGTTAGGTATGCAATTACCTAATGGTTTTGAATTGGTATAGTCCGAACTGTTTGAGAGGTTGATGAATCTTTAAAGTGAGTTAGATTTCAGTTGGATTTATGAACTTGAGTTTAATGAACGGTTGAGTTTCATTTAATACAGGGTGTCCCAGCCAGCCGAGAGTGACCCATCTTAAATGCTTATAACTTTTAAACCAGGTGTGCTAGCTACCTGCGGTTTGCGCCATTCGATTTCTCTTGACCTAAAGTTTTCTGTAGTAGGTTGCAAATTTTTGCCACTTATACAGAAAAATCCGTTTTTTAACATCGAAATTGTCTACTATTTTTAATGAAACACCCTGTATATCACAACCTCAAAAAAAAAATTTGAATGTATCCATCATGTACCAATAAACATCATCCTTGTAACTCAAAGTTTTAGCTGTAAAAAATTGAAATCGAAATCCTGGTATTTTTGCAAACACATGCAACTTCATGTTGTAGGTATTGTCCGTCGTTTTTGATCTGACACTTTCCGTATGAGGAGCGAGAGGGTGAACCATATGGCAAAACCAGGTGTGACGTCAGGTGACCATTGGCGTTCTAATGTAGGGTGCCACCAGCTCACATTCCTCTGGAGTATCAGATTAAAATCGACGGACTTTACTCACTATCACTATGGCAAACAATTTTGTAACTGTCAAGTTAGATATCAAGTTACAAATTGAAAACAATGGGAGTTTCTTGTTGTTGTTACAAGTTGGAATACATTTTCCAAGAGAATTTAACGAGTTCCAGTAAGAATAGCGAGATAGGTACCCCAGTTGTTACAAGTTGGAATACATTTTCCAAGAGAATTTAACGAGTTCCAGTAAGAATAGCGAGATAGGTACCCCAAAAGTAACAGTCTGTTGAAAAAAAATACGGACTATTTTTCAATAATGACCTAACGATAACAGGAACTGTATACACTGATATGTTGGAAAATTTATATCTCCTATCCAGAATTAAGACAGGAGGGTATCTTGGACGATATCTATTTTCAGTAGGATGGTGCCCCACGTCATTATTGTTTAATAGCAAGGAAAACACTAGATATGACATTTGGAAGAACATGGAGGGGATCTGGTCCTATAGAATATGGACACTTCAGTCTCCTGACTTGACAGTTCCAGGCTTTTTTCTCTGGAATTATGAAGATGCGTAATGTCATTGAAGTGGAGAATTTTGATGTTGAAAAACGAATTATTGTTTACTCGCCCTGTATAAGTGGCAAAAAAATTTGCAACTTACTACAAAAAACTTTAGATCAAGAGAAATCGAATGGCGTAAACCGCAGGTTTAAAAGTTATAAGCATTTGAAATGGGTCACTCTCGGATGGGACACCCTGTATTATAGTCAGGTTAGACATTGAAAGTGATATTTATGAATGATGTAGTGAAAACCACCTGGAAAGTTTTCCACTCACGGAATACACAAATAAAAAGAGTAATTATAATCCATGAGTTTAATTCACCTTTACAAAAGGAAATTTTGTTCTGCAAACTTCCTTAAAACTCAAACACTTCCTTATAGACCCTGAGATAGGGCCTGTTTAGTGAGTCATTTTTTTATCTGGCATTTTGAGGGATGAATGTGACTGGTTAGTTGATGAGAATATAAGTGGTTTTAATGCCTGCCTCCTGTTCGAAATTTCCACAGAATGTTTCGCCAGAAAATTCGATTTCGAACTGTGATTACCGTCTGGCGATTTTTCAGCGTTATTTTCACAACAAAACCTTTCATTCTCTCGATTGCCAGACAGAAAGTAAACGCGAAAGGTTCTTTTCTTTTCTCTTGGAAGTTGACACCCATCCCCATTTTTTCAGCTATTGAAAAGCATCTGATATTTTTCATGTCAATCTTTTATTTAAAAGCTAGAAAATTTGAGATTATTAAAAAAAAATTCTTCATGTAAATCAATTTTTTTCTTCTGCAAATTTTCGAAGGGGGGGTCGGCATTAAAATCACCCATATTCACATCAGCTTAGTAGCCACATTCAGCCCTCAAAATGCCAGACAAAAAAAAATGACTCCACTGAACAGCCCCTATCTCACAGTCTATTAGGTGAAGGTGGGAACTTTCCGGTTTCTTTTCGCCCTCGGTTTCCTTTTGGACCTCACCAATCAGTTTTTTCAATCTTTTTGCTTGTTGAACCTTCGACTTCAAACCTCAATTTCAAGTCTATAACTGATGCAGCTTAAATAACTCGAAAATAATCTAAAATATGTGGTATATTTACCGTACATCATTTTTGTATTTAGGAAAAATTTAGAATTGTATTGTTTAGCAGTAATTAATCAATAATGTCTTTTTTCTGTATTCTACACTATCCAATGTCGTTGTACCCTGAACACCGGTTCTCAAATATTTGTACCCAGATGTTTATTTATTATAAACATGTCAGCAGAAAGGCTGAGCGGCAAAAATTCTAATTGCAGACGGAAGAGAAGTGTTGTGTGCTTAAAATAAGTTACGCGTGAAGGAAATGTGTGTTTCGTTAAAGGCCTTTTTCACTCTAATCTAGAGGGATAGGCGATAATGGCCACACCTTGGGGAGTTATTTAATTCAGCTAAAAATAAATCACTTCATTTATCGTATTAACTAACCATATAGAATCCAATAAGTAGATACAAAGCTTTAAAACGATGATTTAAGTATTTTGGGGTACTCATGTCACAGCTGGTAAAAATACATACATAATTTATGAGATGATGTCTCGGATTTCCTAGACTAACTATTCTTTTGCAGCTGTTAATATAGTGCATTCTTTGTCACAATTTTGTAACCTCATGACAGGTTAGAAATCAATCTCAACCCTCTTGTTATGAAATATACCAATATGTACAAATGATTGTATTACATATCTAAAATTGCAAGACATTTTTCCTTTTGATTATTCTAAAAATGTTTATTAGGTGTCAGCATTGCATTGTTGATCAGTAAACAAAATAATACCCAGCTCAACTTACTGAGATAGAACGTTTTTAATCTCTCAGATAAGTCTTTTTGCACAATGTTTACATTATCAGCATTTTTTATTTGGGAACTGAAATCATAACCCATTGACTTATCTTGGTGGAACTTTTCCATTTTCTTCTTCTTAGGATTCTTAACAAATTGAATCAAACAGTTGATCAATGCCCCTTAACACAAGATTCAATGAAACTTTTTAGACATGAAAAAACCCTTGGTGATGATAAAGCGTTCTCGATTTCTAAATCTGTTCCCCTAACCATTCTGCAGTCTATTCATGCCACACATCTAAGAATATAAATAATGTATCAGGTTCACCATTTCCCTTTTGGACTTTTTTGTCGTTTGGAAAGGTTATTGATTAGTTAGGGTGCAATGCGTTAGAGGATAATGTTATTAGCCATTAGCCTAATGTCCAAATGAAACTCTAGTCACGTAACTAACGGTTTAGGACAATTTTTTAAAATTATTCGTCTATAACGTGAAAGAATTCGACATGGTTTTAAATTGAATAAGGTGACAGTGAAAACTGTACAAATGGGACTTCAGATCAAACCGGAGCCATAATAGGGACAAATGAAACTTAATTTTCATTAAAGAGTAATTTGAGAAGCCAGACCAGACATTTTTGACTTGTACAAGAAGTCATTCATGCCCTCTCACTCTCATCGTAAACGAGACGAATCTCGAAGGCAAAAAGGCTGTTCACCCTATGCACGCAGCCTGGGCGGTGTTGCCAAAAGGACATGCTGCAATTCGTTTCGTCGTGCATATTGACCTTTTTTTACCAGGGTCGATGCAGAGGAAGAATTTATCGAATTTATGGAACTCGTACCTGGTGTGACCATAAATGTTTGTTGAATGTGCAAAATTGATTTCCGGATTGGACATTTTTGGTCCTATGCAATTTTGCATAGAATCCCTTATGAAATCTGTATAAATATCCACACAGAAGTTTAATCTGTCAGGTATGATAAAATAAGGCCTTGGTTATTGGAATTTCCTACTTCGTGTATTTGTTCCTGTGTAGTCAGCGAATTTTCCTGCTGCTGAGCGAACAAAGAAGCCGTCGCGACGTCGGTGGCGTCATCAGCGCCGGCTGGCGTCTCGGTTATGGGCTACTAGTGGAGGGTTTGCATGTCTGCTACCAATTCAGCATTTAAATTAATTAAAAAGTTATTTTTATATTATTTATACTTGAGGAGACGGTACTAGCAACAAAGTAATAGTTTGAGTTTTCAACAAAAGTTATAGAAATATGAGAATTATAATGTTGAGGATACTCAATCAATAGGCTTAGGCTGAAAGAAAGGCACTTGTATTGTCCACATCAGAAGAACTTCAAGTGACTCATCAAAAATATGAAATGATTTAACACTCTGGTACATGAATAATGTAATGAAGTATAAGAGGATCTAGTTGGATTATTTGGGAAAGATCTATACTGTGCAAGTTACCTACGACTTATTTATTTTTTCAATTTGTGTAGAGTATACTACAGTCAAGATCCTATATTCTGGGGTGGTAACTTAAATTCGCATATTGTATTTATTGAAAAAAAAAAAACTATACAATATAATGTATTATAAAAAGCGCTCCCCTCGAGTCCTCCTTCCTTCAACGCCTTTAACATAAATACTCATTTCGCTGATGGGTTTGCCTTGTTAAGGCCATCGCCATTTCTTGGTGCCTACATAATAATTTCATAAATTATTAATGTAGACATTTGCGTGTGTCCCCAATATCGATGGCAACCTGGAAAACCACACCCTGGTTGTCTACTGTCCGGGGGCAATAACACTCACTCCCTCTTTTTGCATAAACCTATTTTCGGAATCGTTAGTAAGGTTGGGTTTGATTAAATTCTTTGTCAAACAAGGTTTTTATTTTTAGGAACTTTTATGTACCCTTTGAATGTTCTTCCCAAAATACACAACCACCCACATATTTCACTTTTTATGGAGAGCATCGTAAATGTATCTGTGACTGACTTTAAGGGAGTCGTTAATCTGTCGCTTGGATAAGGCTCATTTTTATTATGCAGTAGTTAACAATATAATTTACAGTCAACTTCAAAAGAGAATTCTTACTTTAGAACAAAATGCTTTACATTACTTGTTTATATTCTCAAGAACCTGATTCAATATCCACGTACCGAGGGCTAATTAAAACAGACTCGGGGCTCATTTTACGTCTAGTGTCCCCAAGGGATGTTTGCGTTTCCCTCTAGTCGCTACACAAGTGGCAATTTCCCTCAACAAACGAACTCTTAAGATGATAGCCTTTTTGACTCTATTCTGGATCAATATGGACATAGAAAAACTCGTTGTCTGTCCTGGTTAAGTCATTAAAATTATCTACCCAGATGACAAAATAATTAAATTTAATTGCTGCTTAAAAGATTTTTCTCTTAGAAAACTTATCTAAACTGTAAAGAATACGAAACTTGAAATAATTATATAAAATATATTTTACCTACTTTACAAACTTTCCCTTTCTTGGTTTCAAGAGCTTGAGGGTATGACGTGATAAAAACTATTAAGTGTTTGCCCCCTACACCGGGACTAAGGGGTGGTGAAAAGTAGAGTATCTCGAGTCTGAATCAATCAGCAATTATATTAAAATTAGCTTTTTTGTTAGAAAGGAAATAAATTATTTCCCTACGTCATTCTCTGTTTGAATTTTAACTTTTTCTGACCAGGGTTTCAGTGTTTTCAAATATGCCCTTGAGCATGTAAAAAACGTTCAAAATTGCAACTTTATGGACAATTCTAAAGTAGCTTTTTCGCACATTCAACGAGATGGAGTTAGAAATGTCAGGATATTTTGAAGAATGGAACAATTTGCTTTGATTCTGGCAAGAACCACAACTGCATCGGAAATATATTCAAAGTTCGATTATTTTTATTCCCACGGTCTAAAGTCGATAATCACATTAGAACAAATTTTACATTAGACAAATTATTGCCTAAACTATAAAAGTGCCAATTTTAGCACCACCATATTTTTAGCAAAGAAAAACCTCAAAGAGGAACGAGCATTAAACACGCAAACAAAAGGCATCAGGGAGAAACATGTTCGACACGCAAACTTAAATTGTGAAATGATGTTAAAATTACATTATTTTCTTGACAATCTTAATTCTGATTCTTGACAAAGTGATTTTCGTTGTTTGCGTTCGCTCTTTTGCAAATTTGCATTGCCGATCCCTGGATCCTTGATTTAACATTGCGAATTGGAATCTGAAAGTAGAATTTTTAGTATGCTCTTTCAAAAAGTAAATTTATTCAGTTTGACAAATCGTTGTATTGCTTCAGAATACTTTTAAGGGTTGGGCATGTTGGGATCTGAGGATGCTTTTTGACGGAAATCTAAGGCTGGGATGTGTAAAGAAAAATACCAGTCATTGAACCAACATCATGGTAATTCAACCGAGAATTAAACCTATCTATAACACTCATTCCCAAGTGAGAATTTTCTTTGAGCGATATGAGCTTCAAAAGTGGCATTCTTCTGATTAACTTGTGCTATAATTAGACTCTCATCTAAATATTCCTTAGACAAATAAATTTTGATTTTATTCTCACTCGCAGCTTTAGTCACAATAAGATCAATAAAATTCTTTCTCTACTCGATTTTAATGTTTCATTTAACTCTCTGAGATATTCCAGACTTTTCAGTGGGAATTTTGACAAAACAAACTTTGTTCAGAGTTCATTTATTGACAGATTGATGAAGATAATTAATGAAATTTATATTGTGATAGACTTGTTTAATGCAACTGAAAGTTCACTTGAGGCCAAGTTGGGATGCTGGTTGAATTTTTGTTCTAAATTCTTGTATTTTAGTATAAGATTTTGTATGTAGAAAGAGACGGACTACGTTGTTTTGCCAAATTCCCAATTGGTCTTTGTTCAGAGTGACTTTTTCTGGATACAAAGTTTCATTTTGGCAACGCCGGTAAAAATTGCCAGGGGAATTTCAATTGGCCCCCACGGGGAGCGTCGGGTCGTAACTAATGCAACGAAAAGGTCTTTGCTCTGGAAACACACTGGACCACATCCCAGCTAGACAAAGACTTAAGGGACGTGTCACTTTTATCCTTGGATATTTATTTTCATTGAGTTAATAAATTACCGACATACTTTCCTGGAGAAAAGTATGTGTAATTTCTCCTTCAATTTATCTTTGTACGGGTGTTGGTAATGCTATTGTGCTTGCTCATTCGACACAACAAGCAGAAATCCTATTAATTTTCTTAGTTGAAAATGTTCAGGAAATGAGAATAATGTTTTTAAATCTGGGTCAAAATTAATTGTTGTTGACATCAAACGTTTATTATTGAACCAGGTATGCAGAATTAGGATTGTTGGATGTTGATCCGAAAGGTGAAGTAAAATACCTTAGTCATTAATAGATTGACTTCATAAAAATTCAGTTAGCCCAATTCTTTGCTTCCTGATAATGGGCAGTAAATCATGTGTTGAAACTTCCTATTGATTCAAAAATTATTATTCATACAACCAAACAGAAATTGTTCTTCTTTGTACAATCAGTTTTCTATTTATTGAGTTCAAATCCATTACATATTTTATGCGCTGATAATAAGTTTCCTGCCACCTGCCTAATGGAGAAGATAAAACGAAACATATCGTTTCAAATTGAGGTGAAGCTGCATGGATAAATCTCTACTGTTGTAAAAGTACCACCATGTATTGAGAACTTCCTTTCCTTTTTTTTTTGATTATAAGGTCACAAATTGAAATGAAAACCCATATACATACTCTATTATTAGCATGGTAAATAAACTCTTCAAATACTATTTGTTCAGTTGGTTTTTTTTCTCATTTTCTGTTTGAATTCCAGAGTTCGCAGATGATTTGTAGCTTAATAAAACGTTTATTGGTTTTGGGAAGGCATGTTTGGAGAATTGTACAAGAAACATCTTCCGCTCCTTTCCAAACACCACAAATAGGATTATTTTAATTTTTGTGCCTGGTCGTATTTTTACGCTCTCTACTGTTGCATTCGTGCCTCTAAAAAGTAGTAAGTAGTCACGGTCCCTGAACTTGTATAGACAGTATATTTACAACATCCGTGGTGAGAGAGGTCAATTCTAAATTATTATTGCCGCGCATCAGTGAATAAATCGTTCCTAATCTAAAACAAAATAATTTAACCTACATTGAAGCTAATGGCATCATTAAAAACTGAGTATCACATTTACAACTCAGGTACTTACCTACATCATTTGAGTTTTGACAAAGCAATTAATTCTGCTTCCTAAAATATTGATGTTAAGTTCTTGCCCCTAACAGCTACAAAAACCAAAGTATTTAATGACCTACTACCCTCGAAATTCAAGGCACATTTATTGCCATCCGTTGTTTTGCTTTTGGTCTCAAGTCTCGGCAAAATGGAGATAATCAAGAGACTTTTTGTATTTGTAGAGGGGTGGCACTTGGCGGCTACTGGAAAAACGAGGGAAACATCATCGTTTCACCCTAACCATCAATGAAAATTTATTTCTCATTTCTTTGTTGACTCCGAAAGAGCTGAATTATTACAGAACTGTTGAAAATCCTACATTTTAGGATAAGGAACAAAAGAATTACATAGTATTAGTAAGTTAGGGTTGATTAAATAACACTTAATTGATGTTTGGGTAAACCCATCTTAATTTAGATTTATTAGGGCAATATAAAAGCCTTTGTTGCAACTACCATCATCTTTATTTTGGATATAAATAATACATGGTGTCAGGCTATTTAATTTGGTAATGTTCTAGTACTAGGAATAGCAGGCAAATTAACGTGAAAAGTTGATCGGATTTGTGAACCATGGAAGAAGCAATGTTTAAGCCACCGGAGCCACTCAGTTTGGAGGGCAGTGTATCGGAAAACTGGGACAGGTTTGTCCAACGGTTTGAGCTATTTAATGTAGAAACAGACCTGCAATCAAAGGAAGAAGCCAGGCAAATAGCAGTACTCTTACATTGTATTGGAGAAGATGGTTTGGATGTATAAAATACCCTGACGTTGAGTGCCACAAAGGCAGGGCAAAAGTTTGATAGTTTCTTGACCGAGTTGAAAGTGGCAGACATAATACAATGACAAGGATGATATGGTGAGAGACCGCATAGTCTTTGGAATAAGAGACAAAAGTACCCAAGAGCGGCTTTTGAGAAAGGCAGTGGAAGAGAAAATCATTTTGCCAGTGTCTGCATGGATGAGAAATACAAAAATAGGCGAGTTTACACAGTGAAAAAAGGGGAAAGTGGAGACAGCTCTAGTGGAAGCAGTGAATCTGAAGATGAGTTTTTTGAGCTCTTTGGTAAAACATGTCGATGAAGTCCAGGAGAATAATAAGGTCATGTGGACCAAAGATGTCAATGTTGCAGTTACGAAGATAAATTTCAAGTTAGATTCCGGAGCAGAGGTGAGTGTTATTCCACTTAATACTTTCCAGAAGATTGATCCTGTTACAGAAGTTAATAAAAAGTCAAATATGACACTCGTGTCTTATGGTGATCCAAATTTCAAAATTAGACCCTGTGGTGAAGTGTCATTACCTTGTCAAATTTCTAAAAAATCTGCATGCATACCCTTTGTTATTGTAGACAGCAAAAATTAGATGCTTCTACTAGTGTTAAAAGGGTGTTTAGATTTAGATCTTTTGCATAGAGTTGACAGCTGTATTGTTAGGTGTCAAAATTCAAATGATTTGATTTGGAAAAGTTATATCCCCAAATTTTTTTCGGGATTAGGGTGTTTTCCTGGTGAACATAAGATTCGTCTTAAAAAAGATGCTGTTCCTCAAATTCAAATGGTCAGACGCATGCCTCAAGCACTTAACAGCAGATTTAAAAATAATTTGGATGATCTTGAGGCATCATAAGAAACGTTGAAAAGCCATGCCATTGGTTTAATCCTTTGTTGAAAAAAAATGGCGACTTGAGATTATTTCTTTGTCTGAAAAAATTAAATGAGAATATCCAACGAGAGCATTTTTAATTCCAAATGCAGACATAATTGCCAGCAAACTGTCCAATAAAGCATTTTTTACAGTTTTAGATAGGAAAGACGGATACTTTCAAGTTACAGTTGATGACCAGTCAAATGACTTTTGTACATTCGACACACCATTTGGTCGCTATCAATTTTGTAGGCTTGCATTTGGAATTAGTTCTGCTCCCGAGATTTTCCAGAAAAATAATTTTGAACTTGGAAATCTGGAGGGGTGGAAATATATCTTGACGATTTAATTATTAGTGGGAGCACAGAGGCAGAGCATGATAGAAATTTGAAAAATGTCTTGTTGAGCGGGCTACAAAATATAACATAAAATTCAACCGTGACAAAATTCAGTTCAAATCCTGGAATGTGGAATTTTCAGGTCAAATTTTTTCAAGGGACGGTCAATGCCAAAACCACAGGATAAGCAAGATCTTTTGAGATTGCTTGGAATGTCAAAATTTCTTGGAAATTTGTACCTAACATGTCAAAAGTGACTGCTTTACTATGGGATTTAACTCGGAAAGAGGTGAATTTATCTGGTCAAGTGAACTGCTAGAGATAATTTGTAAAAAGAGCCTTCAGTCAGTTCCTCCAAGGCTTCAACGTATGTTGCTTCAGCTACTCTGCAGTGATCTCAAGGTCACTTATAAACCAGGAAAGTATCTATACATAGCTGACATGATGTCTCGCGCTTAGTTGTCCCTGAGAAACGACATGATATGCTTATAAAATTGCATGAAGGTCATCTTGGAATTGAGAAAGTGAAATCAAGTGATGTCCGCAAGTGTTTGCGCAACTTAAGATACGCGGATGATATCGCCCTAATAACTGATAAGAAAAAAGAACTGAGGGAAATGCTGGAAGAACTTGACTCAGCAGCTAAAAACATAGGTCTCAATATGAACTACGCCAAAACTAAAACAATAACGAACACAGGCGATGACATCACAATCAGAATAGGACAAGAAAAAATAGAACAAGTCGACGAATATAATATATGTAGGACAGATCTATTAAACTCAACAAAAAAAACCAAAAAGCAGAAATCAAGAGATGGGTTAGATTGGCTTGGGCAGCATTCGGCAAATTAAGCTACATCGTGAAAAATAGAAAATATCCACAATACCTCAAAACCAAAGTGTAGAATCAATGTATACTTCCTGTCCTCACCTATGGATCTCAAACATGGACACTTACAAAGTCAAACATGGATAAAATAACAAAAGCACAAAGATCAATGGAAAGACAAATGTTACATGTGAAACTGATAGATAAAAAGAGGAACGAGTGGATAATATATGAAACGAGAGTAAGAGATGTTAGAAAGGAGGTAGCAAAATTAAAATGGAAATTCGCAGGTCACAATATCAGACAAAAAGACGACTGATGGAATAAATGTATTTTAAGCTGGAGACCTTGGGAGAATAAAAGAAGTAGAGGAAGACCCCAGATGAGATATGCTGATGACCTGAAGAAGCACACTGGAACCAGGTGGATGAACATGGCAACAGACAGAGAAGAATGGAGAAGACTGGGGGAGGCCTACGTCCAAAGATGGACTGACGAAAGCTGAATAGATAGATAGATAGATAGATCAGTAAAAATTAGGAAACTGGCAAAATCAGCCACACTTTGGAATATAGCTATAGCTCGTATAATGTTCTAGATTCTCAAGGAAAATCAGTTATAAGGAATAGGTATGATTTAAAAGAATCTATGAATCGATACCAGCCAATTATTTACAGAGAGTATGATTTTGAAAGCGCTTCTGTGTCTCAAGTTGTTCCACCTAAAGTTTCTCCCAAAAGTTATGAAAAAGTAATGTCGCCGGTTAAGTCAAATCATATTGAACCTTCCACTTCCTCCAGCCAACCTGAAAAAATAGTAATTAAAACTACGTCTGGTCGGGAGTCAGAGAATCCTGTTAAGATTTGTAAGGTTTTTTGATAGGTATTGGTTTGTGTTCCTATTTTTAAAAAAGGGGAGATGTGTTATACATAAGTATTTGTAAATTAGGGTTGATTAAGTAACGCTTAATTGATGTTTGGGTAGACCCATCTTAATGTAGATTTATAGTTAGATCTCTGATTACTGGTGTCATTGATTGTTAGTGACAGTGCAGAATTTCCTGTCATCGTAGAATGTGGTCGATTGACTAGAAAGCAATATAAAACCCTTTGTTACAACTACCATCGTTTTTATTTTGAATATAAATAATGTAAACAGCAGAATCTCGAAAATAGCCATGATGTCTAAATGCGTATCATAGCCAAATCCTATTTCTAATAATTAAATTAGCCTATGTAGCTCTTAGCTTAATTCGTCGATAACCGAAAACAAAATATTTACACGTTTCGTGCATTAGTTTAGTCCAATTAGTGTTGATTGGAAAATAATAATTAGGTATAACAAAAATGTAGACATTAAGATTAAGACTAGAGACTAGTGATGGGCAGATTCCCGGGAAAGTGTTTTTTGGGAAAGTTCCCGGGAACATTCCCAGGAACGTTCCCTAAAATTGGGAATGTGAGGGAATGTTTGCAAAAACCAAAACAATAAACAAAATTGCCTGCATCTATTGAAAAAAAAAACAAAATTGCCTGAATCTATTAAAAAAAAAAACAAAATTTTGAAAATAGTTATTTATTATACAAGGGAAAAAAGTGCTCGCTGTGTTGTCTCCCTCCGCTTCGCGTTGGGAGACAAACCACACCTCGCGCTAAAATCTTACTTTTTTCCCATATATAATACACTATTTTTTTCTATGATGGGAAAATCTCACCATTTTCCATCCATACATTATTCCCTTTGAGAAAAAAATTTGACTGGTATACCTGTTACTTTTTTCCCTCAGGGAGAAAAATTTGACTGGAACTTACTACTTTTTTCCCGTGGGAAAAAATAAATCACTTTTTGCCCATGGGAGAAAAAGTGACATTTTTGCCCCTGTCAACAGGTACAAAAAGTCTACTTTTTTCCCGTCACTGAAAAAATAAACTTGTATTCGGTAATGCATTTGAAAAATAAATACTAAAGAAATAAATAGTTATTCATTATACAAGGGAAAAAAGTACTGCTAAAATCTTACTTTTTTCCCATATACCTATATTACACTATTTTTTTCTGTAACGGGAAAATCTCACCATTTTTCATGTATACATTAGGTATTCCCTTTGAGAAAAAAATTTGACTGGTACCTGTTACTTTTTTCCCTTGGGAAAAAAATTTGACTGGTACCTGTTACTTTTTTTCCCATGGGAGAAAAAGTGACATTTTTGCCCCTATCAACAGGTACAAAAAGTCTACTTTTTTCCCGTCACAGAAAAATAGTTATTTATGCAACAAGTGTGTAAAGTAAATCTTTCTTCACGAATGTGAATTTTGACGCACAAGCCGAAGGCGAGTGCGACAATCACATGAGTGAAAAAAGGTGCTTTACGCACGTATTGCATACAAAATTTTTTCCACTACCAATCAAATATGTGTGAAAAAATAGATTTAGACAAATACTTTACGAACTAGTACGTGAAGTATTTTCACTTTACGCACTAGTGCGTGAAGTAATTTACCAGAAAAATACTCGTGACAGTGTCAACATCTGTCATTGACATTACTTTACGCCCCAGTGTGTGAAGTGAATTACTTTACGCACTAGTGCGTGAAGTGGAATTTTACGTCTTCTGAATAGTGCGTAAGGTGAGTACTTTACGCACGGTATTAGAAAAAAATATTTATACCTATGTCTTTGTACTCTTGACTCTTAAGATCAGTGAAAAAACTTATAAACATTACTACATTACTACTGTGTACTGCAATATTGAACATTGTAACTATTAGAATAAACGCACACACATATTAAGTAATAAAAAAAATAAAAACTACATTTTATTTTCTACCTAGTAGTAAGAAAAACTAAATATTTTACCCTGAAAAAAACTAAATATTGTACTAAACCTTGAAAATCTCGAAGTGCTAACAAAAAAAAGACAACTTGTTAATTGTTGCGCTTTACGCTTGTTATTTAATCTAGAAGGAAGGACCTAATTGTCCGAGTCTAACTCGTTACTACTATAGTCCGGCGAATTGGAAGAGCTGGTTTCACCAAGGGTTTCGGGTTTGCCCACTTCATCGTTATCATTTAGTTTTTTTGGTGTAGTAGGTTATTAGACTATAAAATATCATTCAATTTTGTTTTTTCAAAAACATTCCCAGTTTTTGTTTACTTTCCCGACCTTAAAGGAAAGTTCCCGGAACGTTTCCTGGGAATGGGAACGTTCTCTAGGGAACGTTCCCTTCGGCACATCACTACTAGAGACAAGTCCAAAAAAGTGTAGTTTTTTTTTCTAATTGATAATTGTGAGAACTCATTCAGTGAATAATTTCCTCATCAAATCTAATTTTTTCCCCTTTATAGTTTTCATCTTCAAAGGTTTATTGGAAAAAATACAAGCCCCTACAAAAGGAACCAATACCCTCTTATAGCTTGTTAGTATGCACTATTTCAGTTTTAGGGTGTGGCCCCCTCCTCTGGGCACGTATGTGAGCACGCAAATGAAAATATATTTTAATTGAGTAGTAGTGCACATGCACTCTGAGGTCACGTGACCAACCCAAGCCTCCCCTATAGCTGTTAGAAAAAAAAAAACTGTATTTACTGGGTGTGATCTGTCCGATTACATTAAAATATTCCGATTGCCGTCGTTTTTGTTGCGCGCTTACGAATCTTTCCAGAGCGAGCAGAGAGTGTTGCACCCCCGCTCTAAGGGCGTCTGGAATTCACCCCTGTTGTTATGGCAACGGTCGATCTCTTCTCTTCGTCCCTCGTCCCAGCCCAGCTACCCGGTATTGGATATTTGACTGGGGCAACGTTGCCGGGTTGTAAAGGATTTACTTAGTTTGCTTCAACAAGAATTCAAGATCATTCGGCTATCGGCTAGCTAGTTTTCTAAAATATCTGCAAAAATATTTGTCAACTAAGCATTATTATATCTTATGCAATGTCATTATCATCAATGAGGGTAGAAGTAATAATTGTCTCTGGGGTTATTCATTTTTCGTTTGTGTTCATACTATGATCCGAGGGGTAAATCACTCATGGAAATCACTCTACACTTTGCTGGGAATACTTTGGGAATACCTAGAAATACTTAGTAATACTCTACTCTGGGAATACCTAGGAATACTTGGAAATACTCTGGAACTACATAGGAATACTCTGGAAGTACATAGGAATACTCTGGAAGTACATAGGAATACTCTGGAAGTACATGGGAATAATTTGGAAATACATGGAACTACCTACTTGTAAATTTCCATAACTTCCAACCTCACTTTTAATGTATATCTCAAATTTATGAAGAATTTACTCAGGAATTTATAAAGGTATATCTAGGCCTCTCTTAAACCAACCTCCGTGTCGACCACCCTGTAGACTGTATTCCAAATTGCTTGTAATCAGGGGGTTTCTCAGTAACCAGCAGCGATAGAACAGTTTTTCGTGAAACTTCGAATGCCGTAAACAGGATTGTGCCACCTTGTTTCGCTCCCAGGATACAGGGTGAAATAGAAATTTTGCGCTTTTCGGTGGTATCATTGTATTTCGAACACCCTAGATAGAGAAAAGCTGAAAACTGCTATGGATAGATATTTTTACGTAGAATCCAGTGTTTTAGTCAAATTTTGTTTTAGGCAAATCGTTTTCTGGATTTAGCCCAAACTAAGTATTTTTCAAAGGGACACCCTGTGTATATGTGTGACGTAAACCAACCCTTGAAAACGTGAGTTGGCCATGGAATTAACGGTATTTACTCGGGTATTAAAGTGCCTACAAGCAAAATTGAACAAAATAAAAAAAATAATAACCATTTCTTTATCTGAACTTGATAAATTTAATAATATTGATAAACCCAAACAGTACGATGCTCCAAGATGCATCGTTGTTCGATTTTAGTTTTTCGAGATATTCTAATGTAAGGTCTGTTCCAACCGACATGCAGAACCGTTCTAAAACGGTGATTGCCAGTCGATCAATTCATTTGTCAATTAGGATAAACGTTCAACTTATTGAAAAATAGGTGGGCAACCATTCTAGAACGCTTCTCATTTCGGTTGGATCAGAGCTATAATTTACTCGATAATGACATATTATTTTCTGGAATATTTTTATTTTTCGTTTGGCTAGGCCATGCAAGAGACAGACGTCATTGGTTGGTAACATAGGAAAAAAATTAAAATCAAGAAATCTACACTTTGGTGGTTCTTTTCCAATGAAAAAGTTCCTCTATCAAGTGACGAGCTCGGTTACGAGTTAGAGGTGCGCAAACGAAAAGAACTCATACCAAACCAACAAATCAAAACACAAAAAGACAAAAGATTTGATCAATCTGCAAAATCTAAGGCAAAAATCCTCTCTTCATGAGAATGTAATAGAGGAAACTATTCCTATTTTCATTTGAAGGACACTCAAAGGTACTTAAATGTCCTTCGAATTTGATTTCGACCCTAATTTTCCATTACCTCAAGCCTACAGTTGGCATATTATGTTAAGATTAAGTACTATAACAATATGTTGGACTTTAAAATTAATAATTAGGACATTGAAACATTTTTATTTGTTGAAAATGCTTGGAAATACCTAAGGTTATACTTAACAAAATTTGAAAATACAATTTAGTTTTTGGAAATATCTAGGAATATTTAGAAATACTTGGAAGTACCGCGCAATACTTGGAAATACCAAGGAATACTTAGAAATACTGTCCAAATTCGAGAAGTATTCCCAGAAACTGGAAATCTTTACATTTTTACATGAGTGGTTGACCCTCGCTATGATTTCTATCTATCTTCATCTTCTAAATGCCCATTTCATTTCTTCTGTCACCTTCCATATCGACAAAAGTCTAAGTCAATCTGCTGCAGGGCATGAGACAAAGGGGACGACCACTAAAAAGCTGGAAGAGAACAGACAGATGCCGAAATCAGCTAGGATATACTCGCTCTGAGAACAGAAAAGAATTCAAGAACAGATTGGAAACCGGAAGCCATTTGAGAACCTTATAAACCAATGATGATATTGATCAATGAAATGTTTAGTACTGAACGAAGAGAATGAATTTAGACGATATAGAAGATAAAAGATGCTTTCTCAAGGTGTTTAATGATAGGGAAAATCACCCATTTATTGGTACATAAGTATAAAAATGTTACAATGAAAGATCTCTAGTATCTTGAAGTTTAACAATGATCCAGATTGACCTGCCGCCCAAGTTACTCAATATGAGCAAAAGTATTGCTATCGCCTTATCGTCAATTGCCACCAGATTATACTGAAATGCTAATTACGAACACTGAAATCAGATAATTTTACCGTTAGAAAATGTTAAATATAGGCGTAATAATTTCTAAAACGCATTGGGAGAGGTCAGGTTTACGTAGGTACGCCTAGTTATTATTGCAAGCACACCAGTAGGTATTCGAATGGCGATGGTAAATTCTTCTGAAGTTATTATCAAAGCGTGGCTGATTGATTGCCATGATAAAATTCAAGCTGATTTATTATTTTCCTTTATTGAGGCTTGTCCTGCATGATAAGCTTCTTCTCGGTTTCAGTACCATTAAACGAGCTATAAGCAGGATTTCCTGTAGCCTAGAAATCAATATTTCTATGAAGCCATTCTTACCCATGTTTGTTAGTTCACAACTGATTTATGCAAATATTTATAAGCCACCAGGCATATTTATTACTTCTCTGACAATTTACAGCCAAAGTAGCTTACTACATGCATAAACCCCAAGACTCTTGATTTTTTTTTAACAGCGAGACATCTCCCATATGTCGAACACATTTCCAACAGTCATTAATCGCTACTCCTAGGTGTCGAGAGACGAAAGAAAAGGATGTTTGCATTACCTGATCACTATACTGCAATTAAATGGCTCATATTTTAGCTTTCGCTTTAAAAGTGGTCATTAACTTATTTAGTAATTAACTTGTGGGGTTTATAACTTTAAAGAATCCTTGTAAAACCAAAATTAATGGCTTCTCCACAAAAATGTTTTCCAGGAATACAAACTTGGCTTCTTTTCCCTTTTACCAGATGTTGCTGTGGAAGAATTTAATTGCGTGCCTAATTAAAATAATTAATAAATTAACATAAAAAAAAAAACTACAAAATGGCACAGATATTTTTAATTCAGTTGCAGTGGAAACATCGTTAAATAATTAAGATTCTCGACACAGAATAATTTTTGCAAATTAAATTCTGATGAATAATTACATATATTTACGCCTTGGTTTAATTAAGGGAAGAAATAATATATTAACGTATACATAATTAAATAGAGATCAATATTTATTAATGTTTTTCTTTTTCTTTTCAGAATGTTGACCACAAAATGAAATACCGATCCAAAAAAGGTCTTTTACCCTTCATCGAACTAAATGGAGAAGAAATTGCTGATAGTGCTCTGATCATTAAGGAAATGAGTCAGAAATTCAATAACGATTTGGACGCGGCTTTGACCCCCGAACAACGCAATTTGGCCCATGCCACTACCAGCATGATCGAGAACCATCTTGCTTGGGTCGTTATGTGGTGAGTGATAATCATTCATTTATTCTTATATTTAATTAGCAAAGCATTCCACAATGTCGCTAGAGCGTGGAAAAATGCATGTCAACTTTTTAATTATTAATACATCTGTGTATCATAACACCGCTTTTGTATGCAAACAGTATTAATGAATTAAGTAGTTGAAATTTATATTAACAATAATCTTTTGACTGCCAACATCTTGATAATATAGAGGCAAGTGAAAAATACTTAATTATCTTACCCAATAATATTTGTATTTCATATTTACATTGACTTATACTATCCAATAAATTTGGATTACATGGCCCTTCATTTTAAAGAGTAGACACTTTCCAGCTTTAGGACTTGGTTTAGCTATCAATTCTATTTTTTTTTTATATGAAATGCCATAATCCAACAGTTATGGATAGTCACCCTAAAATTTTATGAGGCACAATGTAGACAGCCAATAAACTCCATGCAAGTTGCTTGTAGCTCATAAAGTTCGTAATGTCCTTTAAAAATAAATCGCTTTTTGGACTTGGCAATAAATATTAATATTTTTATTGTGCCTTTTTTTATTTACCTAATTTGTATCTTTCTAGGTGGCGTTCCAAATACCCTGACAGCGTACTCAAAGGTTACAAAGTCAATCTTCAACACGCTCTTGGTACCAGAATACCCAATGGAATTTTGAACTTCTTCTTCAAATTCGCTTATGGAAGAAAGGTAAGATAAATCTTGTTACACATAAAAGGCGTTTATAATAAGTGCAAAAATTGATCTGCATGATTTTCTTAGATTTTTCTGATTGGCTAGGTGACGTTTTTTTTCTAATGTGATGTCAGAAGTAGATAGAAACTTAGAGGCAGAACAATAGTTGAATATTTCTTTGTAACTAAAATCACTTTGTCCTTGTCATTACCTTTTGGTTTTGGAATTGGGTTCTTAATTTAAACATTAAACGCACTTTTGGTTGAAGATAATTTATGATTAGATTTAATTTTTTTAACGCATGTTCCCTTCCAGTGTTTTGTGTTCTTAGTTTCGTTTTTAACTTAATATTGATAACTTAGTGGTTCCAGGGTACTAAAAAGGCCAAAGCTCATGGCATCGGTGTCCACACCCCTGAGGAAATTATCCAGTTTGGACAGGAGGATCTCAAGGTCCTCTCTGATATGTTGGCCGATAAGCCATTCTTTTTTGGCGATGAACCAACAAGCGTAAGCGAATAACTTGAAGTTCGAGAACCATTTTGTTAATTGTTTATTTTCAGCTCGATGTTGTAGTCTTTGCCCACCTAGCTCAAATCTACTTCTTGGACAAAGAAGTTGAGTGGGTGATTCGTGACTACATGACTGAATCTTGTCCCAACCTGGTTGGACACGTGAACAGGATGAAGGAACGTTGCTTTGCTGATTGGGATGATATTTGCAGGTAAAAAGATATTTTGATAGATGAACGGAGTCTAGCCAAAAAAAACTTAATAAATACGTAATCACCCATCAATGTTTTTACACAGTAGATTTCAATACCTAAGTACTTTTCAAAGTTTTTCTTAAGGCTATTTTGACTAAAGTTTATGGGAAAATGTTAGGTTAGAACAATGTAGAAGTGTGGTAAGGGACGAAGTGTTCTCTTCCGTGTTCCTCCGGCGTGGCTTGTATTACGCTATTTTCCTTGTCTCGTTATCGGAGAGGAAGGGTCTTTTTTTAGGAGAACTGGCAACCAGCTTTTGTTAAGATTCATGCCCTCTTCTTTTCTGTTGAAATTATTGTGGTGTTGCTGTATCTCTATGGCTTCTCGCTGGAGCCTGGTGTAAAAATGTTTGCTCCTATTCAATTCTTGAATCTGGTCGAAACGAATGACATGATTTGTTATATATATTTTATGTGGTAAGGCCTCAGATTTGATGAGCTTCCTTACGTTTTTCCGGGTCCAACGGTAATGCTCGGATGAGTTGATTGGTTTTTCGCAATATAGAAGCAGTGGGATTGCGCTTCAGCTTTCTGTAGGTGGAGGGGTCTAGGAGTTCGGATATTCTTGATTCATAGTCAGTCACGTTCATGATTACCGTTGCGTTTCTTTTATCCGCAGTCAGGACTAGTATGTTCTTGTCTGTATTCAGGCTGCGAATGGCTTTCCTTTCCTTGTATATCAGATTGCACTTTGAAGGTTTCTCTAGTCTTAGAATCCTAGATCCACATTTGCTATGATATCTTCGAATGACAGGTCTTTCGGTGTTATTGCAAAATTGCCTCCTTTTCTCAGAACACTGGTTTCCGAATCAGTCAGAACCCGTTGGGTCAGGTTGACAACTGCGCGATCATTGCCTGTGGGTTTCGCAGTGTTCTATAGTTTCAAGGACTCAAAGTTATTTACCAGTTTCTTGGTTGTTTTTGCTAGTGTGGCTTCCATCACTTTATACGTCATCCGGTCAATTTTGTCCCAGTCACTCCAATGCATGCTGTTGGATTATCGAATGTAATACCACAAGAGGTTTCAGGATTACCGGATAATACTTTTACCTGTCACGAAACGCGTTACGCAGCAACACCACGACTCCGAAGGAGGAGTGTTGTTGCTGGTAACGCGTTGAGTGTCAGCTAAAAGTATTAGGTAATCCTGAAACATCGAGTGATATTCAGAAGGTTATACAACGAACTAAACTTTATTAATTTTTTATTATTATTAATAGCAAATGATCAATATTGCCATTAAGCGCGATAATCCCAAAAGGCTTATCATTTATTAAGCCTCTCGTGTCATATGGGAATAATGTACAGTGAGTTGTATAATCGATAAAAGATCCTTGTCCAGAGCTGCTAGGTCTTCCCAAACAATTGACCCACTCAGACCCATTTTAAGTGCAATAGATTTGCCCACATACAGCATAGCCAAATACTTTAGCACTCTCCTTCAGCCACGGATTGCCCAATTGAGCTCTTATGTTAAAGACTCCCCTCATTTTATCAAAAAGATCAGTGACATCACTCTACTACCAAAAGTTATTCTGGTTAGTTTTGATGTCGTCTCCCGTTGTTTTTTACTGGTGAATCCTTAGAGTAGGTATCTGAAATATGTTTTTCTAGATGAAATCAACAACTTTCGAGAGTGAGGTTAAAAATGCATTGTTCAAAGTGCAAGATTTCAATAGATGAAGAAAAACATAAATTATTTTGCGACTGCTGTAGAGTAGTCTTTCACATGACGGAAGCATGTTCAGGGCTGTCTGCCTCTGAAATTAGGGCCTTCATGCTCCAGAAAAGAACACTTATGTATAGGTTTTTTAAAGGTTTTTTATGTTATATTTAGGATGACGTCATCGAACAAGGACAGACAATGTTGTGAATGTCTATTTTTTTTCTTATAATTTACCAGAATGTCATGTGTTAATAATTCTAACGACAGGTAAAAATACCGAAATGAAAATGTTTGTACAAGTCATGCAACGTCGCGCGCCGCTGCCAACCCAAAACATCAAAAATTCCCCTACTTTAAATGCGTTAGAAAGTACTATCAGTTTTGTTAGGTTGGCAGCAAAAATTTACTAAATGTGACGTCATCCTAAATATAACGTAAAAATCCTATATCTTTGTGTTGACTGTAGAAATGCATTCAAGTCGGCACCTATGGTGATTCGCAGAGTGCAGGAGCTGCAGGAAGAGATTACTAAATTAAAAAAAACACATAGAGCAGCTTAAATCGAACCAACCCCAAATGTTGATCAAATTTTAATGGAGGCCCATGAGAGATCCGTAAGGTCAAAAAATCTTATGGTGTTTGATGTCCCAAAATCTTCCGAAAACAATATACCAGACAAAATTAAGCACGCTACCAACATAGCTCAGCATATTTTTACCAAGCTGGGTTATCAGTCGGAGATCAATTTGATACAAAATGTCATTCGAGTTGGCAAGGGAAAGACTGACGGGAAGTTTAGACCAGTAAAGATTATATGCACTAATCCAGACATTGTTCAGCAAGCATTGTGAGCAAAAGCTACATTGAGAACAAATCGCTGTTCTTATAAAATAGCTTACGATTGAACCAATATGCAACAAGATGCATATAAAGCAGTCAGGGAAGAGCTTGTGTGAAGGAAGGATAATGGGGAAGACATAATGATCAAATATATGCTGGGAGTGGCTAAAATTGTGACTGAACACAACACACAATCTCAGGGAAACTAGAACGATCCCCATTCGCAGTATATTATCAGAATGTAGGGGGTTTACATACAAAAATTGAAAGTCTAAAGTTGGCTGCTCTATGTATGATATAATAATTCTGGTCGAAAGTAACTTGGATAGTGAATTAGTTTGCTTTAATATAATCTTTATCGGAGTGATCAATCCGAACTAACTAGCCATAAATCTAGCGGTGGAGGTGTGCTTATCTACACGAAAAAGTCAATTAAGTCTTTAAGGGTTAGAGTAACTCAGCAAAATGTGGAGAATTTTTGGTTTGGGTGAGCTGAAGGGATTCAAATTAATAATAGGGGGTGTCTATATTCTGCCAAGTATGCCTGAAATTTACTATAACATAATACATATTGCGAGGCAGTGGAAAGTATTTTCCAAAACTATGAATTTCAGAAGATCTATATTTTCGGTGATTACAATCTCCCAGAGGCTCTCTTGTCCAATGAGGAATGTGGAGTGCAGGTTGAATTTCCAGCATCTTCATCGGCAGTGCATGTTGCTCAGTCTTTTGGATAGTTACAGCTTTTCGAAAATATAACTATACCTAATGCCTAAGAGACATATTTTTACAAATGATGAAAGTGTAAATATAATTATAGCTAGTGACCCAATTTTTGATGATAGTTTGCATCATCTTAGTTACAAATTATGAGGATCCTGTACGGAAGGCAGATGAATGATAGTCTACATTGTGAGGACTTCTACTATGACTTTAAAAATGCTAACTTTTTGGGTTTAAACAATTTTTTGGGTGGTGTTAACTGGGAGCAGTGCTTGCAAAATTTAGGTATTAATTTAGCTCTAGTGACCCTTTATGAGACTTTAGGTATAGGTATTTTGTACCTGTCAGGAAGTTCAAGTCTGGCTCTTTTCCTGAATGGTTTCCACCAGAGTTGAAATATCTTACGATTCAAAAGAGAAACATACATATAACCTATATGGAGTCTAAGTCTGCTTTGGACTATGCTGAGTTTTCCAGGTTGAGGTCGGAGTGTAAACGGTGTCGTAACATCTGCTGGTCTCAGTATATGTCAAAAGTGGATACTGAATTTAAAACTAATCCAAAATACTTTTGGAAGTATATAAGAGATTTGAAGTCAAATAATGGCATTCCCCAAATTATTAATTTGGGAGAGAATAGAGCTGACAATGGTCAAGATATTGTTCCACTATTTAAAAAATACTTTGAGACTGTTTATACCCCAGAGGACCTGGATGATTCGCTGGACTTGGGAACTGCGTTGAATATTTCGGGGAATTTCAGGCTTGCACACATTTCTAGAGAGGACATTTATAATAAGATAGCTCGCTTACCAAACAAGGATACACTGGGTTCTGATGGGATTCCAAATAGTTTATTGAAGCAGTGCATTTGCACTCTAGTGATTCCTTTACACTTATTATTTAACAAATCACTAGTATCCACAACATTTGGAAGCATAGTTTTAAAGTGCCGATTTTTAAAAGTGGAGATAGGAGTAACGTAGCCAACTATAGATGTGTGTGCATTCAGTCATCCATTCCTAAATTATTTGATAGCTTAGTGAGTGACCAGCTAAAGTGGCTGTGCCGAGGCCTAATCAACCAAATTCAACACGGTTTTTGTGCAGGGCGTTCAGCTGTTTTCAAAACAAAATAATCAATGCCTTGGAGGATTTTGAACATGTTGATGCCATTTACACAGATTTTTCCAATGCGTTTGATAGGGTAGACCACTGTATTTTTCTTGAAAGTCTTTTTGCTATGGGGTTCGGCGCAGATGCAGTAGACTGGATCAAAAGTTTTTTAACAGGACATCATCAACCAGTAAAAGTAGGTTCTTTTCAGTCTGGCACAATCACTGTTACCTCAGGAGTCCCGCAGAAGGGACACGTTCACCCTTATTTTTCGTCCTATTTGTCAATTCGATTGTTTTCAAAATAGTGTTGGACTAGCTTTTGCTGATGATTTGAAAGTTTTTAGGACTATAAATGATATGGAAAACCAACAATTGTTACAGGACGATTTGGATAGATTGACAAATTGGTGTTCAGTCCATAAATTAAACATAAACTTATCTAAATGTTGTCAGTTAAGTTTTTTAAAGGTAATTTATTGCTTATTAGTACAGTCAACGCTGGAGTATGCCTCAATGATGTGATGTGGTCTGCATATCAGGATACTCAGCAATATGCGGTGGAAAAAGTTCAGCACAGGTTCTTACGTTTTTGCGCGTTTAATTTAAGGGTGGCAATTCAGGACCATAATTATAGTTATTTGGTGATACAACTTAATTTGAAATAGCTATAAGAAATAGAAGGCAAGAATTCTCTTCCTTCTACATTCCATTCCATAGAGCAAACTATGGCTTTAATTCTCCAGTTGATAGGTATTGTAGACTCATAAATTTTCACCATCTGAAAATATTTTATATCTCGCTATGCAGGTTCAAGAAGAGCTTGAATAGGTTGTAGGTTGAAATTAAATTTTAAGATTAATTGAGTATATATTGAGTATTCTTGTAGGCAATAATTCAATCTATTTTTTATAACAATTTTGTTAATTGTATACTGTGAATGGGGTTATCCCGTGAATAAATAAATAAAAAAATAAAATAAAAACTTATTTCACCACTGTCTAACGACTACGCACTTTCAATGGCAAAATAAATTCTTTGAGCAGACAGATGGAGTCGTAATGGGGAGTCCACTCAGCCCGGTTATCGCCAACTTCTACATGGAAGGAACACTTTGAACAAATGGCGCTGCGAACGGCCACAAAGAAACCCACTTGTTGGTTTCGCTATGTAGATGACATTTTTGTTGTTTGGAACCAGGGACCGGCAGAGCTCGAAAACTTCCTTGATATCTTAATTCAATAGAACCCAGGATACAGTTTACGATGGAAGTTAAGAAGGACGACAAAATTGCATTCCTCGACGTCCTCTTAGAAAGATTACCCTCGGGGAAACTGAGACACAGAGAATATAGGAAGCTGACGCATATATACAGACAGATACCTCAACAAGGAATCCACTCGCCATCTTAGGCAAAAGAGGGGAGTCATTAAAACATTATCTGACAGAACAATCCCGATTTGTGAACCCAGATACCTTCAGGACGAGATGCAACACCTAAAATCAGCACTTGAAGCTTGAAGGAAATGGGTACTCCAAACAGGAAATAAATAGAGCTATAATAATACCGAAGCAACAGCACACAACTGATAAGGAGCCAGCACATGTGGCAGGGACAGCCTTCCTTCCCTACATTAAAAATGTCACAGATCGCATAGGACAAACGCTAGAAAAACACAACATTAAGCCCATCTACAACCCCACAAGAACAATTCAGCAAACTCTAAGATCGGCCAAGGATCCTAGGGCAGCACCTCTTGAAACGGCTGGCGTCTATAGAATTCCTTGCTCTTGTGGATCTGTCTATGTAGGAACAACCAAACGCTCTATCGACACCAGGGTCAAAGAGCACAAAAGAAACTGTCATCAGGGACAAAAAGATAGATCAGCAATCGCCGAACACGTGTTAACACAAACCCTTCCTTTCCAAGAACGAGACGCAAGCTCATATGAATAAAACAGAAACATATTAATGCTTTTACTTACATTTTTTGAGATAAACATATTCAGCTTTAATGCAGCAAAAAGAGATGGAGGTAGAGTAAAAGCATTTGCTACACTTTATTCATATGACTGAAGAAAAAATATCGTAATACAAGCCACGCCCACAACCCTGGATATAAATAACACAGGTCCAACAATGTCAAATCCAGTAATCGGAGGAACACGGAAGAGAACAGTTCGTCCTCTACCATACCACCTCTGAAGATGTCTACCGCACTAGTAGACGAAACGTTAGGTAGAAATATTACTCAACCACGGCATTATAACCCGGAAAAAACTTTTTTACTAGATTTGACCAGACGTGAAAGGCTTCATTCTTTAATGTAGAAGTGTTTTTCAATTAATTGTCCACAATTTGCAAACCCTAGAACCCAACATGTGAATCTCAAGTTAGATTGAAAGGAGTTGTGACAAATTTCCAAATTGTTCCAAACTAATTGAAACATTATTCCCTTCATTTGATAGAATCTCTGCTCAGGCAGTTCCGATTATTACAAATTGTAGAAACTCTTAAAAACTTACATTCAATTCTGCAAAAAAATTCTAAAAAACTCAAATTTTGGGGCCATGAACAGTGAATAAATCCATATAATAGTTTCTGCTTCTGAAACATATATTTTTGTAATATAAGCATAGTTAGAGTCTAATTTTGTGATTATAGCACACTGGACTTGAACTCGCACCTTCCCAAGCCAGTGCCAGAAGCCAAGGATGATAAGGAGGCCGCCAAGGATGAGAAAGAAGGTGACAAGGAAAAGGAGCCTGAAGACAAAGACATCGAAAAAGAGAAGGTAAATTCGAGCAAATTATTATATACTGAAATTATATAATTTTTTTTTAGGAGGAGGCACAAGAAAAGGACAAAGCGGCACAAAAGGAATCTGAAGAAAATAAAGAGAAGGAAGCTGCGAAATAAGCGGATTGATCTTTTTTGCCTCTGCCAAAGGCAAAATTCAAAATTCTCAATTTTTTTTATGATATAGTTTCTTCTCTCTCCTGTTTTATTTTATTTGTCTGATTTATGTGCAACATTTTAGTTTGTAAGTTAATGGATCTATATTTTATTGAGGAGTAGTAGATTTGAATCATAATAGTGCCATCATTTTGGTGAAATAATCTTCTCATTCACTCTTAATAATTATTCAATACTCTTTCCATCAGCATATAATATAGAATTTAATATTTTAGCTTTTTCTTAATTGAATATAAAGGACAGTTTTTTAATAAAAGAAAATTTTTATATTAACTCTGCTAGTTAAACATTATTATTGTTTGTATAAATATTTTAGCTAGGTTTAATGTAAGCATTGTATGTCTGGCAAAGGAGCTTTATTCAGCCTTAAAAGAAAAAAGTCCAACATCATCACGTGGCTGTATAAAGTTCTTTTTTTTAATAATAATAACAATAATTATTCATACATAAGGCAATTTTTATTGGGACAAAATTGTTGCTTGTGTGAGCAGTTTACATGTTAGTGCAGTCTTTAATATATGTATGAAAAAATATTAATTAATGTATCCTAGTGCGTAATAATACATAAGTAGTGCATTTATTCATTGATTATTATTATATCCATTCCACGTTTCTTAAAAATATAGCAATTTCATTTAAATCATAAATTTGGGAGTGTAGCTTGAAGCAATGCTCAAAATCAGTCGAAATTGTTTTTATCAACTTGTAAAATCAAAACTTGCGCACATCTAATGACCAAAATCATTTCAGTGCACTCCCACTGAATAGAAAAACTCTAAAAACCACATTTATAAACATGATTATGGTAGTGTTTTGTATTTTTTTAAGGCCACTTAACTCTTAAACTACGCTTTGTAAAATTGTTGGACCATATTTCTAAATTAAATTTAACAAAAAACTCAGACAATTTTTGGTTGTAATCTCTGACCAATCAAAACTCAACCGACTTGATTTATGGAAAAATTAAAGCTCAATCGAATCGAATGACTAGCATTGATATATATTTTTTTTTATTTCAATTTGTTTTAGTTAAAAATATGTTCGACTTTCAAAACTGTGTTGTATGCTATATGCTATACTGATAATTTAAAATAAATATAAGTTCATATTTTCAGTTTTAAATGGTGTTTTATTTCATTAGATCCATTTTTTTTTTTTTTTGGTGGGGAAGTCGTCTGCTTAAACTCTGAGTAGCGCTGCAGCCGGAGACTAATTGTGCTTAATCTTCCTGTTTACTGCACCCATTCCAAAACCCTGGTTCCCTGCAGTAAGCGAAGTAATTCTGTTGGATGTTTGCTGTATGTGTCTGGATCTAGTTCATATTCACCAAATATATTTTTTTGTCCTCTGCGAGTTAGTGCATCGCATTCTGATATAATATGTTGGGCTGTTCCGTTTCAGTCTCTGTTCTGCATAGTCTGCAGCTCATATCTCTGTTGTACAAGCCCATTGTTTGCAGCAGTGGCGTATCAACCCAGCTCTGGGCCTGTGTGCCAAAATCCCTGCAGGCCCATTATAAGCCCCCGCCGGAGGCGATTTTTTTTTTTTTGGGTTACCCAAACTAACCCAAATTTTAACCCAAAAGTCGTTCAAAAAACACTCCTAAAATTTTTTTTTAGGTATTTTTATTTGAACGGTCTGTCAGAATCCTGAATCGATTGACCTATTGACCCCTATTCTCGTAACTTAATTCGCTTAGCGTTTCGTTCACGTTGAGCCTTTTAAGTCGTCGAATTCGCAAAGCACTTGACCGAATCAGCAAAATTGGTATTCAGATGTGTTTTTCGCTGTGCATACCTTAGGCGCGCAAAGCGCACGGTAAGCGTCCTGAAAACGTCTACCATTTGGTAGCCGTTTTGCTTAGTGACAGCGTATGACGTAAAATAATTATAGCAATAATTAATAAATACACATTCATTTGTGTTTCATTTACAATGGCGGTACCATATATTGGGAGAATTCTGCTGATGACCCCTTGCAATTTTCGGACAAAAATTTCATGAAGATGTATAGGCTTCGAAAACAAGATGTTACAAATTTAGAAGAGATGCTTGAACCATTTCTTCCGAGATTTCTTCCGATAAGGAGAAGACAGGATGCTTTAAGCAATAGACTCAAGGTAGGTGGGCATTAGTTATTCTATGTCATTCTATGATAATGAAGACTCAATAGGAATGTAAGGGCTTATCTAGGGCTCTGTGATTTAAGCAGCAAGAAGTATGAGGTAAGAGAAGACCCTGTCTATGCATTTTGATTGCCAATTTCTTGAAGGCGACAAAATGCATCAGTGAAAAACCGGCTTTATGATTAAATATCAACAAAATGTATGTATTTCTGCCTTACTTCATACTTTCTTAATGGTCATACCCACTTTTAACTTTATCTTTTAATACTTTTGCATTTGGGTGGATATTAATTGTTTCAAATGGGACATGTAAATTAGGCTCACTTGTTGTTTTTATGCTAAATTTTTTGTTCAAGATTTTACTAGTCTGGATCTCATTGACAGGGAAAATGTGTTTTTTTTTTTCAGATTTTGTCAACTCTTAGATTTTTTGCTGGTGGAAGTTACCAGCTTGATATAGGGAGAAACCATGCTGTAACTATCAGCCAGCCATCAGTAAGTCGTAGTCTCCATGAAGTATTGGAGGCTTTCAACTCAACAACAAAAAAGTTACAGCGAATTAAAATATCATCGAGATAAATTGAACGCACGGTAGGTACATTAGATAATAATTTTATAATGTAAAACATTCTTGCTGAGATAGTTTACAATCCAAATGTAAAATTTTTATTCTTGCATATTTTTTTTAAGGGACTCTGGCTATCCTGTTAGACCCTGGCTAATGACCCTCTACCTCCCCCAACCAGCCCCAGGAACACCCAATTTTCGTTTCAATGAGAGGATGAGGCAAATTAGAGTGCTCACTGAAAGGACCTTTGGAGAGTTTAAAAACAGGTTTAGGTGCCTTCTCAAAGATAGAGTACTGCACTATGCCCCTATATAACAGTTGGTAAAATTGTTACGGCATGTGCAATACTCCACAATATTTGTGTAGAAAACAACGTTCCACTCATCCCAGATGATAATGAAGATCATGAAAAAGAAATAATAGACAATTTTGGAAATAATTCACAAGAGAGACGCTTGGAAATGGATAACTTTTTCACCCGTAGCCGACAAATCAGAAATTTTTTAGCCAGAGCATATTTTTAACTAGTTAGTACCTTATATAAATGTCAAATACAGGAAGTCTGTTTTTCGAGGTCAACCAAGTCTTAGGGTTGCCAAATTTAAAAAAATTAAAAGCCGGAGGTAGTGCATGGGACTCGGGAGGAAAAAATAAGTTTTCGCGGTCAATTTTTTTGGAGGGCTCGCCCTAATTTTGCCACACTTTATCATATACTCACAAGAGAAAAAGTTTTGTCGGCAAAATTTTCACAAATAAACTGGACCTTGAAGCAGAGAATCTAAAAAGTAAAAACTCAAACCCCTTTTACAATCTACAGTCAGCGTCACAATAGTCATAATACGTTAATACACTAGGTCTGTTCACACACAAATCTTAAACCAGTCAGAGCGAATTTCATTGGTTGAAAATAGTCAGAAAACTGGTTTTTGGCCAAGGTCGTTGGCGATTTGCACCAATCAAAAACGCTCTGACTACTGGTTTGTGATTTCTTTGAGAACAGGACCTATTACCAGTACCTTCAGACTTCAGACCAAAGAGGCCCGAGCGAGGAACGAGCTAGATACGCTCTCATCAGGTTTAAGCAGTTCTGTTTTCTCGTTTGGGTATAAAAGCGAGAGTTTTGTTTAAGTGCGCGGGAGGCGGGAGGTTTAGTGAAAAAGCAGGAGTCTCCCGCATAAATCGGGAGGGTTGGCAACCCTAAAACTGCCCTTTCTGAACAACTTTTATTTTTCCTTTAAACATTAAAATTATCCTTATTTCGTGCTGGATATTCAAATCAAATCAAAATAAGCTTTATTATCCAGAAATATGTTATCTCACTGACAAAGCAATTTCCATTCTAAATTACACTATGTCATAATATTATTAAAGAATAAAAAACAAAAATAAACTAAAATCACAAAAATCTTGATCCAATCACCACTGTGGATGGTGCCATGTAGCCATTAACATGTAATAGGGCAATCCAAACAAAATGGCGGTCAATGCATGGTCAATGCCAAAGAATTGGCGCCATAAATTTAATTCAAACAACCATGACATTTTTCATCAAAAAACTGTTTTTTGTGTATTTTGTGGTGTTTTTAGATGATTTTCTAGTGTTTGAAAGGATAATTTTCGTATTTTAAAATGTTAAATTAAAATTATTAGTGGAAAACCCGGATGTTTGCAAAAATTATGATTTCTTTGTGTCAAACCTTTACCTGCTAAACAATTAGGTAGGTACTATCCAGAATTTGTTTCCTGTTTGGTTTTTTCTTAAACAAATCCTGAATCCTGGTGTTTATTTTATTTGTCTGCTATTCAAGGTATCGACACAAGCTGATGTGGAGGATAGTTAAGTAAATGGCTTAGATCCATATACCATTTATGTAGAGAGACTTTTTGGTTTTTTAATATGGATTTCGTAAGATTTTTTCTCTTTTGCTACAATATGAAGTCCTCACAAAGTACAGACAAATAATTTTTCTCCGTTAAAAACCTGTGTTTTGTCTCTGCAGGAACGGCATGAAACTAGACTTTCTCACGATTAGAACGGCTCCCACAACTAAGAACAATACATAACGTATGCATTTTCCACAAAATCAACACTTTACAGACTTTATACAAATCAAAAATCGCCATTTTTTTTTTTTTTAAAAAAAAGGCATTGCCTCCATTTTGAATTTCATTTTGACAGGTCGTTGGATTGCCCTATGTATAAAAAACATAACCATAAAATACAAAATAATATAAATTATATATAAAACATAAAATATAAAATACAAAATATGAAACATATAAATCATAAAATAGAAAATGCAAATAACAATAACAATGACAACATTCATAAGTTTAGATTTAAATTTAAAATCCAGTGTTATAATACTCAGCGATACTGTAGAGGGCTCTAGGCACTGAAAGGCTTTTCACAGAATTTTGAAACATTCTATAATTTTGAATATTTTTTAACTCTCCTGGTGAATGATTGTATAATTTTAAGGCTTCCATAAATCACCGAACTTTTCGTTAAGGAAGACTTTGGGATTGGAAGCGGATGATTATTGTATCTAAGGTCATAATTTCTTTCTTGAGTGGTCCCAGAGAATGTTTTTTAAAGATTAGGCACACTGATTCTAATATGAATAACGATGGTACTGTTAGTATTTCCAAGTATATCCACAAACAGTTGTCTACACGATTCTCTACAACTTTTCTTACAGAGACAGCGCACTGCCCGCTTCTGGAGAACAAAGACTCCATAAGAGAGAAGTACGCCGCTCTATAGCAGCCTGGGCAGGGACTCTGTAACAAATAGAGATATTTTCTCTATCTCTATTGATGTCTCCTCTCTATTTATTTCGACAAGAGAGAAGAAGACCGCAAGTGCCATAGCGATAGGGATAACGATCTCTATCCGTTACAGAGTTCCAGCCCTGCTTTCCCAAATCCTGACCTAGAGATCTGAATTATATTCATGAATCATATTGTTAGTGACGAGTCTATCAGTCAAATAGTTCGGCGCTAGCCCATTTTTTATTTTGTAAATAAACACCAACACCTAAGATTTCAAAAAAATTTCTATAGAGAGCCAATTTAACTTATCTAACATTAATTTTATGAGTGTATCTCTTTTTTCTCCCAAAATTATCTTCATGGCTCTTTTTTGCAATTTTTGTAATTTATTTATTTTATTCTTGTTCGCCAGAGATAAGTATAATACAGTTGACCCATACACTAAGTGGGGCAACACCAAAGTATTGAAAACCGTCATCCTTGACCACTGTGCCAAAAACGCGGACACTCTATACAAAAAATTAATCTTTTTGTTAATTTGCCAATTGTACATATAATATGTTCCTTAAAGTTGAGTGCTTTGTCAACTATAAAGCCCAGATACTTTATTTGCTTTGCTTGACCAATTCGACTTTATATTCTGTTCAATGTTCAATAAATAAGTGAAAATCACCTGCCCTGTCTGTATGCATTTTGATATCTGGAATTCCCGATCAACATAAATTTTGACTTGCTGCTTGCTGCTATTCAACTTCAGTGAATTTGAATCGAACCCAGTGATCGAACCACTTATTTAATTCGTTCATATCCAAATTAATTTTATCAACCAAACATTGCAAATCCTTTGAATAAAAATATATGAGTGTATCATCTGCAAACAAATGAACCGAACAGTATTTTATGGCCACCCCAATGTCATCAATATACAAAAAGAACAGCAAGGGTTCCAAAGTGCTTCTCTGCGGAACACCATTATCATTCGAGAGGCCTGGATGAAGCGTTCTCCTTTTACTCTCGTTACCTGTTTTCTATTTTCCAGATAATTCTTCAGCCACTCTAATGCATTCTGCACTATTCCATACTGCGTTAATTTATTTATCAGGATCTCCCTATTTATTGTCTCAAAGGCTCGTTTCAAGTCCAGGAACACAGTCCCAATCGCATACTTGTCATCCAAGAGATATTTCCATTCGTAAATTAAATTCTGGATAGCAGACTCACAACTATGTTTCTTCCTAAAGTAAAGGCTGATTGATTATCAATCAAGAATCAAGATATTATTATAGATTATACAACTCACTGTACATTATTCCCATATGACACGAGAGGCTTAATAAATGATAAGCCTTTTGGGATTATCGCGCTTGGTGGCATTTAATTGTAGTAAATTCTATTATAGAATTTTTTAAAAATTTTAATGTGTTAAAGCCAATGTTAAAGCTTAGTTCGTTGTATAACCTTTTGAATACCACTCGATGTTTCAGGATTACCTTATACTTTTACCTGACACTCAACGCGTTACCAACAACACCACTCCTCCTTCGGAGTCGTGGTGTTGCTGCGTAAGGAGGAGTGGTGTTGCTGCGTAAAGTTCTCATGGTGCGGGATTCCGCATTGCGGGTCCGGAAATCGCAGTTTTTTGAAAATCGCAACTTTTGGTGGTTCACATGAAACGGAATTCCGGATGCGGTTTTATGTCAAATACCTGTGATCTTAACCTAAAATATTTTTTGTTTTTTTTTTCTGTGTGCCTGGATGATAATTATATTGCCCAATTAAATCATTATCAATGGAAAAGACAAATACATTAGTATTGGGTTTGCTATTAATCCATTACGTGCATGAAACTTCACCAAAGAAGCAGAGGAATATTAAATAAAGGAATATTCTTCTGAAAAGACATGAACAAGGGGTTTGCCGTAATAATTTATGGAATTTGAAAATAAAACAAGCACACAAGCAAGCAGATCATTTTATTTTTGTTATTGTTAGGTTGTTTGATGTTTGAGGTTAGTTTATGTGTTTATGTAGAAATCAAACAAAGATAAGAAATGTTTAGACAAAGACAGAAAAAAAAAATCGCAAGAAAGTTGAAAATGGTTCAACTTTATTGCGGATCCTCAAAAAAGTTGACGTTTTCCCGCCAACGGAATTATTTCAAAAATTCCGCACCCGCAATCCGGAATTCCGCATCTTGAGAACTAAGCTTATTAACGCGTTTCGTCACAGGTAAAAGTATTATCTGGTAATCCTGAAACCTCTTGTGGTAATTCGAGAACTGTACTCTCAAAACTGACATTCCCAACAATAAACTGACATGTTTTGATTGTTGATTTGAACACTGGTGTTTTGACATTTTTTGACAAAAAAATCTAATTTTTGATTCATGAAATTCTGTCACAAAATACAACTCGTGCAATGGAAATATATCTATAATTTTTGACAAATTTGCACTCATGCGTTTTTAACTGAAAAAGCACTCGTGTACCTACTATGTACTTGCACTCGTGTACCTACTATGTACTTGCACTCGTGCTCTTTTTCAACTAAAAATGCATTCGGGCAAAGGACCCAGCACACCTCTTATGGGATTTGGGACTTCCGCCAAATTTAACCAAATTCTAGTATGATATAAATTTGACTTTTCTGATCAATACTTAACATTGGCCCAACTTCATCCTATGACTAGTTTTTGAGATACAGGTAGTTTAATGACCAAGAAATGTACACATTTTATATGCATTTACATCTACCTGTTACCTAATAATATACCAGGATGGTCAGGTATGCTCACGCTCAGGTGACAGGTAGATGTAAATGCATTAAAATGTGTATGTTTCTTGGACATTAAACTACCTGTATCTCAAAAACTAGTCATAGGATCAAGTTGGGCCAATGCTAAGTATTGATCAGAAAGGTCAAATTTATATCATACTAGAATTTGGTTAAATTTGGCGGAAGTCCCAAATCCCATAAGAGGTGTGCGGGGTTCTTTCCCAAAAAATATCGATAATTTCCATTGCACTTGTTATATTACTGCTGATAATAAAATCAAGCAACTGTCCATAAACCACCCTTTCCAATATTTCTTCTGTGGCAGGCAATTACTGGTCTTAAATCCTTTGCCTCTATGGAGCCGTTGATTTTCTGAATTGGAATCACTGTTGAGACCTCCAGTGTGGATGGAACCTGACAGCTTTCTAACGATGAATTAATAGGATCTTTATTAGAGAGTTCTCATGCCTCAGACGCTACGCTAATACGGTACAGCTAACAATATAAGGTATTTTACATGGTATTTTATAGTTCTCGGACAGGAAGACACAAAAATCCTCTAATCCCTTATTCTGTTTACATTTAATACATTTTGACAGCTGAGTTAAGTAATCTAATCCAACTTTTTTTTGCATGTTTTCTTAACTTATTATGTATTTATCCTGAAGAGTTTGAGTTTTATTAATTTTCCCGTGGTGTTTTTTATGGTGGATTTGGAGGAATTATTAGAGGTTGCTGTTCTTGCAGACGTAAATGGAGCTAATTTTGACATAGCATAGCGTTACGGTAAGGCATACGCTAAGTCCCGTTAGATAGCGGGCTCCGCTAACGCTAATACCGTAGGAACTGTCATACTTGTCAAATAGCGTTACGGTATTTGAAATTTGGACAGCACGAGAACTCTCTATGACTGAAAAGTATTCTTCAAAAACTGAGAGGCAATTTCGTCCGGCAATGAAAAAACAATATCCTCCAATTCTTTCATGTCAATCAGCTTGAAAGTACTCAACTGTTGCAGCTGAGTCCGTTCCATTCCTTCCTCCGCAACTTCCACAGTTGAACCATCCACTCTATCGCATCCCATTTTACTCACTATGATATTCACGCTCTCTATAAAGAACACATTAGTTTTTCTGTCATATCCTTTGGTGATATGCTAATATTATCATCTTAGTTTTTACCCTATCAATTGATTTCTTATTTCTGTCAGTTATTAAGTAACTTTTAATGTTTCCCACATTTGCTTTGGATTATTCCTAGAATATTCAATCTTTTTTTGGTAGAACTTCATTTTTTCTTCTCTAATAACCTTTACTACCTTGTTTCCATATTTTTTGAATTTTTTATAACTTTCATCTCTGTCCGCAATTGCTTTTCTTATATTTTCGTTGAACCACTCTCTATATCTTTTCTTTTGGTGCGACTTGGTTCAAAATATTCAATGATGTTTCCTGAAATATTTGATAAAGTCCATTCCAAAATAATTCGTTGACTCTTCAAGTATCAATAAAATGTTGATGATACCCTCAACCACAAACTTCGACTACCTGTGAGCAGGTCCGGGTTGATTTTATTTATTATACCTGCCTAGGTGAGATGTACATGTAAATGTGGGTGAATGTTTTAGTTAAATTATTTAGTCTTTGTGCAGAACTAGAGCTGTTATATTGACAAAAAAAATGTGGCGTCCATGGGCAAATGATGGTAGTATTGGTTGAATTGTGTATTGTATTATATTGTATTAGATATTAAGTTTTGGTAATTATTAAGATAGTATAAGATTATAACATAAATAAATAATATTATGAAACGCCTTTTTCGTTTTCATTATAATGGGCACAAAATCCGTACCTGTAAACCTTTGAGTGGGTATTAAGGAACCCGGTACCTACATAAAAGAACCTGGTACCTACACAATAGAGGCTAATAGCTATCTAATTTATGGTAGGGTTTTATAGCCGTGAAGTCAACGAAATATTTTGGAATGGACTTTACCAGTTGTAGTGTCCTATTAATTTCATCAAAATTTATCTTTCCCCCTGTGGTAATAAATAAGTCGTCTTTCCATGTCCCTGTAGGCTGCAGATGTACCTGCACTATATAATGATCACTTATCATTGGCGTCTCCAAAACCTCACTCTTAAAGTGATCTTTTAATTTTTTGTCCTTTAATGTTGTTTCTTTTCTCCTTGTCCTGCCTGCGGATAAAGGAAACGCAACGGTACCTAATCATGAATGTGAAATGTGACTGAATATGAATCAAAAATTTCCGAACTGCTAGACCCCCCTCCATCTACAGAAAGCTGAAGGGCAATCCAACTGCTCCGATATTGCGAAAAACTAATCAACTCATTCGAGCACTACCGTTGGACCAGGAAAACATAAGGAAACTCATCAAATCTGAGGCCTTACCAGTACCACTTAGAATATATGGGCTCCCAAAGATTCACAAATAAGGTTACCCACTCAGACCCATTGTAAGTGCAATAGATTCGCCCACAGACAGCATAGCCAAATACCAAATACCTCACCACTCTCCTTCAGCCACGGATTGGCCAATCCAGCTCTTATGGCCACTCAGATTATCAAAAAGATCAGTAACATCACTCTACTACCAAACGACATTCTGGTTAATTTTGATGTCGTCTCACTGTTTACCAAGGTACCAGTGAATCAGGCCTTAGAGTATCAAAAAGATGTTTTTCCAGAGAAAATCATCAACTTATTTCACCACTGTCTGACGACTACGTACTTCCAATGGCAAAATGAATTCTTTGAGCAGACATATTGAGTCGCAATGGGGAGTCCACTCAGCCCGGTTATCGCTAATGGTGATGTAGATGACACTTTTGTATTTTGCATTCTTCGATTTCTTCGACGTCCTCTTAGAAAGATTACCCTCAGCGGCCGGATTTTCGTCTGGGGGAGTAGAGTTCCCCGATAGAACGAATGCTTTGTCCTTGTCAATGTAATCGAAAAGTAAACCAGAGTGAAGAAGACGCAAAATTTGTTCTCTCGGGGAGCTCTACTCCCTGAGACGAGAATCGGCCCCCAGGTAAACTGGGGATACAGAGTATATAGGAAGCCGACGCATACGAACAGATACCTCAACAATGAATCCAATCAGCATCCTAGACAAAAGATAGGAGTCATTAAAACTTTATCTGACAGGGCAATCTGGATTTGTGAACCCAGATGCCTTCAGGACGAGATGCAACACCTAAAATCAGCACTTGAAGGAAATGAGTACTCCAAGCAGAGGATAAATAGAGCTATAAGACCTAAGCAACAGCGCACAAAGAATAAGGAATTAGCACAGGTGGCAGGAAGAGCCTTTCTTCCCTACATCAAAAATGTCACAGATCGCATAGGACGAAGGCTAAAAAAACACAATATTAAGCCCATCTAAAAGTCCACAAGAAGAATTAGGAACTAGAGTACCTCTTGAAACGGCTGGCGTCTGTAGAATTCTCTGCTCTTGCGGATCTGTCTATAATGTAGGAACAAGCAAACGCTCTATCAACACCAGGGTCAAAAAGCACAAGAGAAACTGTCAGCAGGGACAAATAGATAGATCGGCAATCGCCGAACACGTGTTAACACAAACAAACCATGTCATTCGTTTCGACCAGACTCAAGAATTGGATAGGAGCAAAGATTTTCACACCAGGCTCCACAGAGAAGTCATAGAAATACAGAAACACCACAACAACTTCAACAGAAAAGAAGAGGGCATGAACCTTAACAAATGCTGGTTGCCAGTTCTCCGGAAGACAAAGACCCTTCCTTTCCTATCTGAAGATGTCCACGGCAGCAGTAGAAATATTACTCGACCACGGCATTATCATTATAGCCCGGAAAAAAACTTTTTTACTAGAGTGTATAACTGTTGTGTTAACAGATTTCTTTAAAGCTAGTCAAAATGTGCATTTGTTCAATAATGAGAAATAATTGATATGTCTATTGTCTTGATATAATGGCAACAAAAATTGATTTTCCAGTAAAATTAACTCAGACAGTAGTAGGTATACCATCTTATTGATAAGAGTAGGGCGACAGAGATTAAGTCGTCTTTAAAAAATTTTGACGAGGGTATGGTATATTTTGTCACAACCTTCTTGTGACGGGGAGTGTAGGGTGGATGGATGGAGAGAAACTCGCTCAGTTTTTATAAAAATATGTACCTATATGCTCTGTGAAATCCTTACCATTGTTATGTATTTACTTTCCGAGGTATCGAGGAGTGCCAATAAAACAACTTATATAACAATGCATGACTTTAATTTATTTAGTTTACTGAGTTCGAGTCTAGAGCCACGTTGTCTCTCCCGTTGCGTGTAGTAGCTTCGTTCGTTCTCGACTCTCTGCCTCAGCCAAGCTGCTCTTCGACCTACGGTCTCCGCATGTCATGTACATGCGCACATATCGATGCTTATTATTAAGCCCCGTACACAACAACCATGAATCCTCCAGGATCCATGCCTCTTCCTTGCGGATTCGGATAAGGCCACTCGTCGGATGCTACTTTAGGAATATCGGTATACTAATGTTACCTACGCGTTGTTTTACTGATCCTCATCTAGAAGGGCTTTCCCAGGGCGGCGATACGTCACCGTCACACTAGATGACGATGCAGTTACCCATAGGGGCTTTCCCAAAGAGGCGGTACTAGCACTGGGGAGACTTGACTCAGGGGCTCTCTCAGGGTGGCGGTACTAACAGTGATTGGTTCAAGTATGTCTGTTGCTCGTCTCGGCCTGCTATTTATATAATTATTTATTTATCAACGGGTAGAGCATTTCCATATGAATTATTTATTGCGCTGAATTGCAATAATGGCCGACCGAATCGAGCCCTGCTTTCCTTTCCTATAAATAATAAATAATAATTATAAAAAATAGGTACTTAATAAATTTATTCAATACTCAGATAGGTACATTGATTAAGTACAAATGACTATTAACTGCACAATGGATTATGGAGAATCTGTGTGTGCAGTTAATAGATAATAAATACTTATTGCCTTAACTTTAAATACTTATATAATAACACTAGTAGGTAAACGTTAAAAACTTGTGCAATAATAGTTATTTATGTATCAAGGGAATGATGAGGGTGTTAATACCCCAGGGCAAAGTTTGTGTTAGCCAATTGCCCGTGGGTATTAACACCTGATAATTCCCGTGGTACATAGATAATTTTATTTCCTACTGAATTTACTGTATTTTGTCCATTTTTATAAAGGAATAAACCATAAGCCAAAATTTCTATTTTTTGTCAAAGTTTCACCTATTCAAGGTAAAAGCGGGAGTTATGGAAATCCTTAACTCCCTTGGGAGTTATGATATCCTTAACTCCCGCGCAGGAGTTATGAAATCCTTAACTCCCGCGCGGGAGTTATGAAATCCTTAGCTCCCTTGGGAATTAAGACCCTGTTCATGATTACTGTAACCAAGGTATTATATGGTTATAATAGTTCATTAGGAAATAAATAAATTTAACACATTTAACAAAGGTGCTCAGTGTGTATAATAATCCAAAAATTATTTTCGCTTCCCTTTATCCAACAGAAACAAATAGAAAAATGGAAAAGAGAAAAGAAATCTAATTAACATCGTTAATAGTTATATTTACTTCACTATTCATCACTATTCATTCTTTAATTCTATGTTTAATCTGATAGTTGTTCTGAAGCTAGCAGGCAAAAAGTTGTACAGTATATATTATCTATTCACAATCTGTAGTTCAAAGATACAGGTAAAATTTATATCACCTTTCAATGCTATTTGATAGGGAAAGGTGATAAATTTACATGTGCCTTTGGACTACAGATTGTGAATAGGATATAAGTAGTACAAATAAAGTTTGATTCCAGAGACATGTGTGTTTCTTTAGTCTTCTTAAATTATGTTATGCCTACTCTGCAGTAGTTGTTGAATATATCAGTGCGGCTCACTTTTCAGATAGTATGGGTTTTCAAAATTTTTTCAGCCATAAGGAGTGTTTAACATTGGTAATTAACTATGCTTTTCCCCAGTAAAGAGTATTTCAATCTACATTTTCCATCTGTGTTTCATCAAAGAGAGTCTTGCATATTCGAAAAAAACAATTACTTACCTAAGATCATCAAAAAGTATAGTCTAAAAAAAGCTCTTGATTTCTACGATTCTACTCCCGCTAAAAATTTATATCCTGATAACTGAATAACATCAATTTGCATTTATTCACTTCGGTAACATCAGATCCATAAAATAAAGTGCTTTTAAATTAATGTTATCAATCTCAATTATTCTCAATCAGTCAATAGGCATCATGTTTTTTCACACCTTATGTACTTAATAATAGTATTAGCAGAATTGAAATCTCAAACAAACCGGCTCGAAGGACCAGTAAGCAGAAACATTCCAAAAAGCACGAACCGACCCGACCATCATATCTTTCGCGCCAATCGCCTTCCCAGTTTAGTAGTCCAGCTGCGACCTTTGTTGGCGATAGCTGTAGTACAGACCAGAAAATGGCGTCGTTTCGCTATACTCACGCCGTGGTCAGTCGAATTCCCCTTTCATTGAGAACCCGCGGCGAAATTGATTTAGAAGAAGCGAAAAAAGAGCACGAAAATTATGTCAGATTATTGAGAGAATTGGGATTGGATGTCATAGAACTGCCACCTGACGAGGCTCTACCTGAGTGTGTTTTTGTTGAGGACTGTGCTGTCGTATGCAATGGAACAGCACTTATTACTAGGCCGGGAGCTACACATAGACAGAAAGAAGTAAGATATTTTTCCTAGTTCTATATACACCATAGAGCTCGCTCTAAATGAAAATCTATTGTCATTCAAATTACTAAGAAACAGGGCCTCATTAAAGTTATTTTAAAAATAATTGAGCTTTAATTAAATTGATGTGAATTCGGTATTAATTGTATTCTTTCTGCACCTCCACTTAATTATTGAAATTCCTACCTACTCACAGCTTCCAAACACTAATTGACTATAGATGATTTGTTTTAGGTATTGTAGGGAAACCAAATAATTTTTTTTTTCAACTATTCTTTTAATTTAGAGAGACTAGGCCAGGATCGAGCTTCACATTAACTGAAAAAAGTAGGAGGATACTTTCTCATATTCATACATAGAGTCTCCTTTGAGTAAAAACTCATATAATGGGCTATATTTTCAATTCATGGCATTTGAAAATATTTGATCAATTTACCTTGCCCACACAAAAAGTTATACGTTTGTTCCCATGCCTTACTTGAAGAACTTTCTGGTGCGTTGAACTACCCACACCAGAAGCACAAAGAAAAATACATTATTGTTTGTTAATTACTTCTATTTCCCAAGTAAGCCAAACTAGATATTGGATGGGCACTGTAACCCAACCGCTATTAGATATATTTCATGTTCCTATAGTTGAATTTTATACATCTCTTTACAGAATTTATCAAAAAAATTGCAATAAAACTAAAATTAACTCATCAAATGTTGAAAATGTAGTAGGAAAGTTGCAACAATCCGGTTTTTAATATCCCTAATTAAAACCAATTTAAAATTACAAATAATATTAATGCTGAATATTTTTTATCAAGGTCAAAAACTCAAAAATAGAGCAGCTATATACCTGCCTTTATAAAGTTGAACACTTCACCACCAAAATTTAATTAGGCATATTATTGACTATCTAATTATAGAGCCCCTAGAGATAAGTGACCCAAATTCTGTTGATGTTCAGTGCATGAATAATTTAGTACAGGTATATAATATACCTAATGTGGAAACTGTGGTAGAGGGAATACATAATTATTATAAAGTTTATGTATGTATTTATATAGAGCAAAGAAACAGAACTTAATTATTCAATATTTTTGTAGCTAAATTAATTTTAAACTGTTGATCTACCTACTACTGGAAAATTAAGGCTCATTGCGTTGAAATCAACCAATTTAATTCATTTAGTAGGTAGAAGCAGCTCAACCCCCCTAAGAGAGGGTAAGAAAGTGGAGAAAATAATCAAAAATTTGCTAGTTTTGTTTGGCCGCCTTGTATAATTCGACTAGGATAGGTTATCATTGAAACTCATCAAGAGCAACTGGGTCATTTGAAAAGAACAATAACGTCAATTCAAATGGAATTACTTTATTATTCGGTTAATGGGCTAACCTTATGGCTATTTTATTCATACACGAAACAGCAATGAAATTCTTTATTGCAGTATAATGGGATGACTCTGTTTACCATCCTGAGCTCAAAAAAAAACAGAGGTACATAAAACAAAGATGATTCCAACCAACTAAATTGAAGCTCTGGAAAAAAAGAATGGTGTTATTAAGTACATGATTTTAGTGACTCTATCTACTGCTTCCTACGAAACTGATATACCTAATGAATTTTCTTGTGTCAAAAGTTTTATTTTTATTTTTTGTTTGTTTTTGCCTCAGTTTTTACAATTCTTTGTGTTGGTTTCAATTGTTGTGGATCATTTTTTGAAATTTTTATCCTTTTTATGATAGATAGATAATAGATAATTTTAATTGTTTTATTAGGTTTAAGGCCTGCTTTGTCTATGACATTATTTGTTTTTTTGGCAATAAAGCTTATTTGATTTGATTTGAAAAATCAATTGATTAGTAGATTATGAGTCTATAAAGACCATTTTATCATTAATAATTTCATCTACATCAAGTGGCTCCCAATGATTATTGAACCACATGCACAATAATATTTATTGAAGAATTTTTGTTTCAATAATTCAAGAACTTTCTAGAATTACTTTATCCACCTACAGTGGCAATTAAAGGAATCCTTCACGGAAAAGTAATTCATGACGGAAAATAAATGAGCTCCATCTGGATTATCTTTTAGTGTGTTTATGTAATAGAATACAAATACATTTTAGTGCTAAGTGGTGGGTTAATGAACTCGCAAAATTTGAATAAACATAATGCTTGAGTGGATGTAGAGCAAAGTGGGTCCCAGAGAGGATGTACTTTTCATGGCCTAAAAAGTTGCGACATTACCATAGAAAAGCCTAATATTTGGATAATAAACTGAACTGAAGAGAAGCCAGAAACAACAATATTGCTAGCAAACTCAATTAAACTTCCTCGAATTTTCTCATAGTCGCTCAGTCTATAGAGGAAAACTGTTCCAAACTTTTCTAAAAATACATTTAACAAAAACCCCTTTTCTGTATTTGCATAAAACATCCAACTATTGTTTTCTATTTCAGGTCGAAACAATACGGGTAGTGCTAAAAAAGGAACTAGATATACCAATAATAGAAATGTCTGATAAAAATGCTAGATTAGACGGAGGCGATGTGCTATTTACGGGTAAGGTAAAAAAAAACATTACTAACTAAAACATGCGAAAAGCATGCTAATGCTAATTTAATTTTTGAATAGGTAGGGAATTTTTTGTCGGGATCTCTCACTGGACAAACGAATCAGGAGCTCGAGCAGTGGCAGCAGCCTTTCCGGAGTACCCTTGCACCCCCATAAAGGTAAAACCTGAACATTTCATTGTGACGAACTTATGTGACAGTTTTAGGGGTAAAGTGGAGGTAAGCGTGCACCTTGGTTTTATTTTTTGCCAAGAATTTCACGCTACGACACTGCTTTCTTTTCGAATTTTACCTAATTACCCCAAGACTGATATATTTTGGCGGGCATATCTATTAGCATTAGCAAAGATAAGCAATTGATATAATCACCTTTTAATTGTTTCTAATTCAAAAAAATTTGATATTTTTGACACCTATTGATTGCTATCAGAAATTCAAACTTGTACCTACTTATAGAAAAGTATTAGGTACCTATACATTTTTCAAATGTAATAACTAAATTTTTAGTTTAATGGAATAAAATATGAAATAATTTAAATCAAAGCCTGGTAGTCGGTGGTATTAGCCACATTAGAGCCAAATTATGGGCCTGCTGGTAACGTCTCTGGCAAATTTACCCTGCTGGTGAAACTTAAAATTGAATACAATTTTTACCTTTACCAGCAGGATACAGTTGCCAATAACGTAACCGGTCAGTCCATAATTTGGTCCTTAGGCACCAAAATATTTCAGTGCTATATACCAGCACCAAATTTGGCACACAGCTTGTACACATATTACTAAGGATTACAAAACCACTTGGAGAAACTTTCCTGGTGTTCAAGATCATCCCTTGATGACGTCATGAAAATGGCGGATTTAAGTCAGAGTAGCAAATTATACTATCGCACGTATCTTTGTTAGTTTATAACCAATTTTACGGTTTAATATTTCATTTTAAAGCGCAGGTAATGCTCTTTAACAAGGGGATGATTCAATTTTTGTTTACGGAGGGTAGTTTTCTCACAACCCTTTAAATTCCAGTAATTTATTGAAAATACAGTATTGCCATAAGCAATCGAGGTTATAGAGAAATATCTCCATACGAAAATTGGGTATTAACGTATTGAGACACATTTTTGCATTTTTTTTCAACCCTCACCCAGACACCTGCAAATCCGTGCACTTCTGATAACCTGTATGAACTACAACTAATGCAATGATTTGTTGACCAAAGGGGCTCATAATTATCGCCAACTTTCTTTCATCACCCCGTTTGGATCTACCTTTTCTGTTCTGCGTCACGTTGAAGCATTTTCCCCATACAAAACACTGGAGTATCCTCCTCTCAAGATGATCACACGTAGGCGGAATGTTCACCATTGACCTGTTGAATTAGCAAAATAAGATTCTCCTTGCTTCGTTGACAGTTTCTGCTGAGCTTGATGAATGATACATAATAAGCAAAACAAAACAATCATGCTCATCCTGTGATATAAATACCACCAAAACTTGTAACAGTGTCTGCACCAGTAAAAAAATGTAAGAAAGGAACCAGGTTCGATAGACCGGGTGAAAGCTTTTCACTTTTGATGCATTTGATGAATTGGAAGATATCTCCTGTTCCATATTCAATCCACAATTCCTCTACTTCATCTAACATAGAAAAGGCGTACATCGCGGTCCACTGTTTTAATATTAATTTTGGTATGTCCTTCAAAGGTGCTAGCATATCACACGTGAAGTAAAAGACGAGCATCCGCTTCTTCACGAAAAGTTGGAGATATGTATATGGTCGTAGACTTTCTTATTATTAGACCCAATAGTTCTTTTCACGTGGCTCCGGTTTAACTAACCGGGTTACAAAACGGTTAGAGAAATGACATACCGTTTTCTAACCCGGTTACAAAGTGACATGATGGATACCTACCACTCGAATTTGAGCGGTATGTTGCGGTTTGTTAAATCGGAGCCACGTGAAAAGGGTTATTCACTTGGTTCTTATATGTGCAAACTATTTGTTTTCCAATGGCTACATCCATCTTTACCAAGTTTTCTGCCTGTCTATTGAAATTTTTGGGTATAACTACATTAGGTTTTACGTTTACCTTTGTTCCAGATATTCTTGCTTCTCTTGTACCTGTTTTTAAACTGCCCAGGTACATAGGTACTGATCGAACAAGATATCTACCCTGTCTACCTTCACAAAGTCTAGTCCGAATCGAATATAGGATTCGACAATGCTGTCAGAAGGTTCGACTTGACTGTGGATCAACATATTATTATTAATATTATTATAATGTTGACAATAGCAGGCGATAAAACCGATGAAGCTATTGTTTCTTCTTTAGATTTTCAGGTTATACTGAATTTGTTTACACACTGTTGTGGATCATCCTTTCTGAATTCTGTTTCAGTTCTACATCAATGCGATTTTTGAAGCTATTCGTGTTCAGGGCTGAAACAGTTTCCTGATGCAACGAGTTCCAAGAGTGCACCACACGGTTCACAAACAATAAAGTTTTTTCTTGGAAGTTTTGCCGACCTTTCTTTTTCAAGTTTCAGTGTGTCCTCGGAGGTGATTGTTATGACTCATCTAGTAAAATATCTGTCACATGACACTGGTAATAGCCGCCAGTGATCTTGTAAGTCTCGATTAAATCACCTCTATGCTTTCATTCTCTGAGTGTGGTTAAATTAAACTTGGTTAGTCTTCCTGGATATGGTACATCCTTTAATTCGCTAGGGATTTTTGTTACTCTACGTTGTATTTTCTCCAGAAGTTCTATATCTTTGATATAATATGGGTTCCATACTGTAAAAGCATATTCAATTTTTGGTCTTATGTAACTTTTGTAGAGCTTGGATATCATTTCAATGGTGTTATCTTTGAAAGCCTGATTTATCAAATAAAGAAATGAATTTGCTTTTTTACAAATTTTGGTTATGTTTATGTGGCTTTCCCACTTTAAGTCTGTTGTTATTATTAGAACTCCTAGACCGTTTTGCTCATTTACTGATTTCGCACTTTCGTCGAGATGATAGGTATTCATAATTAGGATTATTCGGGCCGATCTCAAGCACTGTGCATTTGGAGGTGTTTAGTTTCATGCCCCATTGTTTTGACCATATTATTACAATATTCTCCAGATCAGCCTGGAGTAACTCTGCGCTGGTTAGAGGATTTGCATATATTTTGCAATCATCTGCAAACAGCTTAGTGGCCATTTTTGCACATTCAGTCGGATCAAAAAGGTATGCTGTGAAAAGCACTGGGCCAACAACCGAACCCTGAACAACGCCATACTACTCACTTTATGTGGACTGGAAAGCTCCCGATTAACTATGACTTGATAAAGTCGGTCATTTAATAGTGCCTTAATCAGATTGAGCAGCTTTCCTCTGACTCCAAAGTGCTCCAGTTTGGCTATTAAAAGCTTGTGTGGGACTTTATCAAATGCTTTTTCATAGTCAAGTTAGATTACGTTTGCCGTCCGACCATCGTCGTGATTCTGTGTCCAATCATTTAAGCATTCCAAAAGGTTTGTCGCCGTTGAACGTCTCGGCAAAAATCCGTATTGAAAGGAGGGTATTAAATTATTCTCTAGAAAGAACGATATCAGCTCCTTAACTATTATTTTTTCCATGCATTTCAGGGGGCTACATGTGAGACTGATAGGCCTGTAGTTCTCTGGTTTGTGCCGATCTCCCTTCTTGAACAATGGTGTCACAATTGAATATTTCCATGCTTTTGGTATCTTTCCTTGTTCTAAACATTCTTGCATCACCCCTGAAAGTAAAGGACTGACCGAATTGGCACAATTCTGAAGGAAAATAGTGGGAATCCTATCGGGCCTTGGGCTTGAGACTCTTTTCATATTTTTGAGAGCTTCTTCAATTTTTTCCGTTGTAAAATTAATATTTTCATTATTTTCAATTGAGTTTTGTACCCTGCTATAGTCAGGCAATGGTGGAAATGGGTATGTTTCTTTTGTAAAGGCTGTATCAAACTGATCTGCAAATTTTTCTGCCATGGATTTGTTATCCAGAAACTGTTAGGATGTTGGATCTTTCAAAGTTATGGTTGAGACTTTTGATTTTAAGTTGCGATTTACATATTTGAATAGCTTTTTTTGCGAAGACGATTTCACAAGACCATTGTCATATTTTTTCCTGGCCTCAACTAACTTTTGTTTGGTGATATTATTTTGGCCCATATAGGCTTGATAGTTATCCACTTTCATTATTTTATATTTATTCCATAGTTTACGTTTCTTGCTTATTTCTTTAAAAAATATTTTCATTTATCCATGGTTTTTGTGGATTTGTTTTCACGGGTTTGTCAGGAATGTACTTTTCAATCGCACCATCCAGTATGTTTTGAAAGTTTTCAAAGAAATTTTTCTCCGAGGGTTTCTCATTATTTACTGGTTGTAGTCGGATAAAGTGGTTGATTTCTTCATAATTTGCAGTGTAGGAATTCTTTCTTATAATTTTTTGTGTTTGTTTGAGTTGAATTTTTAGTTATGTTTTTGCCTTTATTACAACATGGTCACTGCGTCCAATGGGCGCTTCTGAGCAAAGATCAAAAATGCTTTTGGGATCATTGGTTAGGAAGAGATCCAAAAGAGAACTTTGGTCGTTTCTGTATCTTGATGTTGGGAAATCAATTAATTGCTGAGCGCCTATTTCTTGATACATGTTCATAAAATCCTGTGTTTTTTGTCTGGTATTGCAATTGGGAGGTTTTCCCAGTTGATGTTTGGGTAGTTGGAGTCTCCTACAATAATAAGTTGGATTTTTAAAGGTGTATGCTTTTTTTATGGTAGGTAGGTATCTATCATGTGAGTGTTGGCCTCTTCGTTGGTAGTTCTTCCTGGCCTATAAATGCAAGCAAGAGACATATTAATTTCACATATCTGGATATCAAGCCATATTGCTGCAGGGGTGCTGCAATTTATTTTACACCCATTAATTTTATTTTTTGCTAGAATACATACAACACCCCCTTTTTGATTTTGTTGGTATTCACGGCATGTATTGTATCCATCTATGTCAACTAAACTGTCACTAATGCTGTCTTTTTTGCTGTTGAAACTCTTGCTTTTCATTCGTCTATTGAATAAGAGCGGAACGTCAATAACAAAGTGCAGATACTATACCTAGGTGTCCCACTGAGGTCGGCCAGGTACGATATTATGGAAACCATAGACCTTACGGCTTCGGGATTTTTTTTTCTTCACTAAATCGGCCAAGAGAAATTGATGGAAATTATTTCCAAGTTTTTAGAATGACCGCTAGGGGGCGCAATTACGATGCTATAGTTACAGTGGCTAAATAAACCTTTACATACAGTGGCGACAATAGAGGTCCCGCCGCCATCTTGTTCCCAACCTCTTGTTACTTTTAAATATTATTATATAGAATTTAATGGACATCTATCATAAAACATTGAAATAGCTATAGTTAAAAATTCAACTTTTCTCAAGAAATCGCTATATTAAGATACTGTTTTAAAAACAGAAATCAAAAGTTCATTAATTTTTGCGCCAGTTTCGTTATTAGGCTTTTCTTCGTATCTTCAGTAATAAGGGTGGGGGAAGCTGGTGAAATTTTTTTTTTAGAAATTGCTGTATCTTCCATACCCCTCATTCAAACTCATTCAATTTGGGTTTATTTGGAAGAAAATTTCATTGTTATTAAGAACACCACTTCGTTCGAGGTCGATAGTTCCCACCGCGTCTTCTAGAGGGCGCTGTTTATTCAAGATCCAGTGTTTTCTAATTTTCATGAAATATCCAAATGGCATAATATTATTTTTGTATTGCTGTGCTTAAAGAGCAAAAAAATATCTACATTTTGGCGCAAACCGCAATTCAATATTTGCATTCGTTTTCAAGTTACGTAAGGTCCATGTTCTCCATAATATCGTACCTGGCCGACCTTAGTGGGACACCCTGTATACAGGGTGACCGGATATTCGACCGACAACGTTTGACAGGTGACAGACCTCGCATTTTCATGAAAAGTGAGATAGGAATATGCAACCTTAAAGTGCTTAGTTTTCAAGATACAGGGTGTCAAAGTTTTCCTTTTATTTTCGATTTTTGTCAACTATTCCTCAATAAACCAACACAGCGATGCGAAATTACGTATCGGGGGGTTTGTTAGGACGAGAAATACAAATTCATTCACGGTTTTGATATCACTACTAGGGGGCGCTATCTACGGCACATTGAACTTTTTTAAATTATCAAAACTTTTTTCCAGTTTGCTGCAACGATTTGAATGTTAGAAAAATCGATTCTCCAACGTTTTTTACGTAAAAAAGGTGTACTTTGTTCAAGTCTCTAGAGGTAACCGTTTCCGAGATAACCTTCATTGAAATTTCCAATGCAACGGATTTAATGTAAGAATTTAGAGGAAAAAATTATTTTTACATCCATGAAATGGAACAAAAGCGTTTATACAGTATATTATATATTCAGTTTGTTATTGAATAACTCAACAGTCAAGTCAATTTCATCACTCGCAAAAATTTGATTCCGATCAAAATTACCGCAGTCATTAATAGAAATCTAATTAGAATTTTTAAAACCGTAATATGAATATAATCGAATTCCAGAGGCCTAATGGGACTGACATGCGGAAAAATTAGCAATGCATTCAACTTTATCACTTACGTCGCCAATCGGTCTTGATCCATATTCATCATTTTCTCATAGAACGTCGGGAAGATTATATACCTAGTTTCCACACAAGTAGACTCTGTGTATACAAGTGTAATGGGGATCTTGGAGGCACACAACCAAAGAGGGTTTTTTCCTTTCCCAATACCACTTGTACACAGACACTTTCAATGTTGTCGCCTCGATTATCGCATACTGAATCCATAATTGTTGATGTTATATTCTTCTTCACTGCAATTAGTACTCCTCCCAGTCTGACAAAGTTGCTTGTGGAGGGTGACTGGTCTGTATGATAATTGATGTAATCAGACATACCCAGTTCAATATCATGTATGTTAAAATGCAATAATGTGTCTCCAGGTGGTTTTTCAAATCTTAATAAGTGTACAAGCTTTGAGCCAAATTTGGTGCTGGTATCCAGCACTAAAATATGTTTACGCTAACGCCACCGACTATGGGACTCGATGGCAGCAATAATGATACTATTTATGAGGGATGGAAAAAAATCTTTGTTTCTTCTCAACTGTTTTTTAAAAACGCCTCCCTATGGCATTTACATTATTGTAGTTAGTAGTCATTAATTGAACCCTATGCTGGAACAACGTTGTAAACTACAATGTGTAAAAACGGTATATCCATGGAACTATGTTGTATGTACCCTAGATAATTCGCCAACTTAATAGTGGGGTCATAGGATATTTTTTTTTTTTGATGAGTTGTTGATGCCATTTCAAAAGGCTCAGTATGTCTTTCTTGTGGAACAACGTTTGAAGTGCAACCTCGCCCTAGTTTCGCGCTTGTTTGGTATATTTGGCGTTTGAAACGTTGTTCCAGCGTAGGGTTCAATTGATAGCTCTTAGACAAATTTTTTTTTGTATAGGTTCCTGAACCAAAACACCTAAAATCCTACATAACAATGGGTGGTCCAGATCTCCTCTGTGTAGGAGTCGGTAAAGAGTCCCAAGAAGTCCTGAAACGAATGGAAAGAGAAGCTACTTTCAGTTATCAGACACTCACTTTGCCAGAAGATGAGGCTGCCAATGTTCTGTATTTGAATGGCACGCTTGTGCATCGGACACCTGAGGAAACACCATTATCATTCAAGGTAAGATTTTCTTGTTAGAAATTAGTATTTTGCTTATTAACTTTTTTGAACTGGGAGGAAAGGTATGTAGACCAATTACAATATCAGGAATGAGTGACTGCAGAGGCATGGGATTTTGTGAGCTCTTGTGAGATGAATGCTGAGAGAAAGTGACTATGGTCATGAATGTTTTCGAGAGGGCCTACCTGATGTCGTTCCCTGAGAAAACTTACTTGGTAAGATAGGACCAGAATAGGAACATCAGCTGGTTTAATAATAACTTGACTTGAGGGCTATGCGTGAGCATCTTAAATTACTTCGCAGTCTGAGCAAGTAGTGTGATCATCCGGTATTGTCATATGCATTTAAAGGGTATAGAACTTTGTATAGAAATGCAATTCGAGAGGCTAAGAAAAATCCAAATGACCATCTTATTAATTTCTCTGCTAATCCAACTAGGTACATGTGGTCTTCAATCAATAGGCATAGGAATATATCTCCAAAACATAATGAACAATTTGAAATATCTCCCAATAAATTTAATGCCAACTTTGCCAACATGGCACACCATCTAATTGAGGATATACCAAACACCCACGTAGATCCTGGGGCAGCCTTGGTTCCTTGACTGAGCAACCATTTTCTTTTCGGGAGGTCACTTTCAATGAAGTTAGGGAAATATTTTTCATCCTCAAAAATAAAAATACTACTGATGACTGATGTGTACGGTTTGAGCACCAGACTGCTGAAGTCTGTCATAAATGTAACTGTTATTCCTTTAACCAAGCTGATGAACCAGTGGCTTTCGTGAGAGTATTTTTCCTAAAGTTCTCAAACATGCATTAATTATATCTATAAACAAAAAAGGAAATCAACATCTACCTGAAAATTACAGGCCCATTTCTATATTGCCTGCTTTGTCAAAAAAAAAAAATGAAAAGTGAATGGCTAAACAAATTACAGACTTTTTTCAACATGGTAACCTCTTCACAGATTGTCAGTTTGGTTTCAGGAAGGACAGAAATACCACTCTGAGCATAGTTGACCTGGTTTTCTATGTATTGCAGTTATTTGATGAGATGGAGTACACTGCATCTTTTTTTTGTGACCTAAGTAAGGCCTTGGTCTGCGTCTCCCATGACATTCTCCTGTGGAAGCTTCAGCATACTCTATTTATCATGATAAGACTAACTTTATCGAGTTCATGTCTGTCTGATAGAACCTAGGCAGTGAGGGTTGGAGGAGTGGAATCGACCAGGAGTGACATAACTCTTGGGTTCCTACAGGGGTCTTTTTTGGGTCCAATTTTGTTCCTAATATACAGGGTGTTTGTTTCATCGATAGGAAGTTTTCAATGAGTGATAGGTGGGGTCATTTGGAAGCTGCTTGACCATATTTACCTTCATGCAAAGTGTCGTCGTTTTTTGAGATATTGTCACTTTTAGATATTTTGAATCCATATATTTTAAGACATAACTTGGTCACATATTTTTTGTATCAATCATTCGTTTTTCCTTGTTTGTTGTTACTACCAAAAAAACAGTATGTTTTAGCACAGAATCAAATCAAATATTTCCCAAAAATATCTAAAAATGCTGATATCTCAATGACGACAAAACTTTGCATAAGAGTAAGAGTAAATATGGTCAAACAGCTTCCAAATGACCCCAACCATCACTCATTGAAAACTCCCTATCGATGTACCAAACACCCTATATATTAACGATTTACCTTTAATGGCTCCAAATGCTAAGTTTGCACTCGTTGCCGATGACACAACAATATCCCTCAGGGCATCTACACTTGATGAGGAAGCCGTCAGGGAGTCTGCTGTGGTGGAGAGAAGGGTCGAGACCTGGTTTGCATCAAATATGCTACTTTTAAATCAGAATAAGACGGAAAGATTTGTGTTTTCCCTGAGAGACGTGGTTGATGCCAATAACGTTTAGCAGGTAAGGTTCATGGGTGTCCAGCTTGATCCGGGTCTGGTTTGGGATGCCAAAATTGATAATGTAACAGCTGGGGTAGCAAAATATGCATATATTATGCTTCACAGCCTCTCGAATTCTGTATCCCTAAATACTCTAAGAACAGCCTACTTTAGCCTGTTTCATTCCACAATGACTTATTCTATTCTTGCATGGGGTATGCAGCCCAATCTAAGAGAGTCTTTGGTCTGCAAAGAAAGGCTTAATAAATAATGCAGGGTTTGGGTTACAGGGATGACTGCAGGATTGCTTTCCATCAGCTTCGTATAATGACATTGCCATCCGTCTACTATATCCTGGAGTGCTTAATTTATCTCAAGAAAAATGAGTACCAGTATGTAACAAACTGTAGTGTCCATTCATATGATACTCGACATCAAAATGACCTATTAGTGTCGGGGTATTGTAGACTAAAGAGGTGTCAGGATGGCCCTAGGTACCTGGGCCATTAAATTTTTCAACAAACTTCCCAATGCAGTAAGGAACCTACCACCAAGGCAGTTAAAAACTAGGATTAGGGAATATTTAATTTAGAAGTGACATGTCCTAATTAATGCTATTTACTATTCATGCTATTCATTGTTCTTGTTAGTTATTTCTACACAATGTTTTATTATTACTTTTGTTTGACGTGTGTAAACATTTACTTGTATCGCCACTTATAAATAAATATATATTTTTTTTTTAGATTTTTGGAGAAAAAATAGATTATCCAAGACGATCAATAAACATCACTCAACTTTCCAAACTTTCAAGCGGATTATCGTCGAGCTGCTTGCTGGTAAAAAGGTCGAAACATATAAGAAGCCTCTGAAAAGTTTATAAACTTTTATTGCAAATAATTTTATCAAATATTGTCTACCACCTTTAAGTCTTCAATTTTGCTGTGACCCCAATGATTGTTCTTCAGGGTGAATTTAGGCATTTTAAATGATAATTGCGCACTTCCTCCTCAGCTCTCTATTATTATCATTTCATTTTATTATAACATTTGAGTATTATTAAAATTAAAGAGGAAGACATGTGTGAGACACGGAATGTGTATTTTCAAATTTCTCGTTATAAGAAAAAGAAATAGTTTTCAAGTTGGTTGTAGGTAAATCTCTATACAAAGATTATTACTTAAGTGTTCAAGTCGGGAATTTAAACCAAAGGGCAATGGGCTCTTTCACTAATTTTTGAAATTGAAATATTTGGATAAAGCAACTAAAAACAGAATTTTCAGTATTTTTACTTTTGAATAATTCATAGTCCTTGAAAGAACAGAAAAAAAAGAATTACTTCCCAATAAAAACCCAGAACTTATTTCTATGATGTTGCAGCTAGCAATTTGACCGTGTTGTCAGTAATTGACCTTTTCAATTTAAAAGCCTCTCTTTCTGGCATCAAACTGTCAGACGCCAAAAGAGTATGAAAACAATGGTTGACAGCCGTTGACAGTGGTTTGTAGACAAGACTTTTGAGAGAAACTATTATTTCCTCGGGTTTTTCAAGGTTTTTTCTTAACAATGGTGATTGTGTGTAGTGTGCCTATCCATAAAACTAGTTCTTATTTATTCCTATTCACCGGCGGACGTGTTTTTCCATAAGTTTCCATCAAATCCTACATTTGTCAAAACTTGGATACACAAAATCAGTATGCAGAAAGGATACTCGCAAAAGAAAGGGAAATCCACGGCCCATCAAGTATACAAAGTAATCCACGTTCAAATTTAGTTTACAGAAACTGTTTGCTTCCAAAATAATCCACCACCGGCTCCATAGCGAAGTTCTGCGAATGAAGCAGTGACTTTTCCTACATTTTCTTCCCATTTTCAAACCCTGCATTTTTATTATCAAATTTCACCGATGGATCCATCATTCTATGTCGGTCATTGTCATTTTCCATTCACTTAACAAAGATAGCTAACTCATTGGTTCATATAAAAATGAGGGGATTGCTAACACAAAACATCCCAATACACATTGACATTGACAAGCAAGCAAATTTTGGCGGGAAAACGAATGTTTTCATACTTATTGTCCATCTCTTTTAATTGAAAACGTCAATTGTCAACATTGAAAATTTGTAATAGATTTGATTCTGAAATGTTGGCAAAATGTTATGAAAAGTAGTTAAATTAATTAGTTGTGGATTCAAGATTTTATAACTTTTTTATTGAAATTATGCTTAAACACAATTTAATACAATTTTTTATGTTTAATTTTTTTTTTTTTTTTACGTTGCACTACATTTAGTCACCACCGACAACAGCGCATTCGGACCTTTACCTGCTTTTACTACAGGGTCACAGCCCTGGCGGTCAGCTCGTTGCAACAACGAGCGAAATGAAAAATATTTATGGGACGTCAGCAAATCGGCGCGTTTTAAATCATTTTGAATTTCGCCATTTTCAAATGCCTGTAAAAAACTTATTTAACCTTGTACAACATTTTTTTTTGGTATATATGCCTGAAATAGTTCCTCCTTTGGTATTTTATACCTAAATTACGTATTTAAATTTTAGTGAAAGAGCCCATTGTAAAACAAAATTGGACGTTTCTTGTTGGCTAACTTTATATACTTCTAACGCCAATAAGAAACGTTTTTGTTGACTGCTGAATCAACTTCACTTCTCTTTATTTGTTCACCTTGTACGAGAAAGTATAACTTTTTCTACTTGTTGTATACCTAAATAGGTTGCTATTTGATATTTAAAATGCCTAGTGCCCACTTGCCCATAATTTTCAAATATACTATATTCTATAAATGTGAAATTAAAAATTCGTTATTGTTACAATGTTACAAACATAAAGGAAATTGTATTTAGAATGTGAAAACTGTAAGTCTGTATAAGTTTTCATTTATGAAACTTTAGCAATATTTTAGATTTAGGCTAGGATTATGCAATTCCTTTGATTTATATTTATGTATATGTTATGTATTTATACCATCTGAATAGATGAACATTATGGAATTGTTTTAATCCTGGAAGTACTTCACCTATGTAAAATTAAAATTTAAATATTTTTTTTATTGGTTTAATATTGTTTAACGATATTATATACTTATGCATTTTAATTTATTGGCATTCCACGTCTATACTGACTATAAAATTTGCAGCTAAATAAGGCAACTTTATACAGAATACAATAATTATTATTGAACTCTGGTGCTTTCTAAAAGTCTGTTTTATAGTGTTTACCTTACATTTTTAATTTTTTCATTGTTATTCTTTATTTATTTTTGGTTCTCTGAGCAGAAGGTAGCGTAGGAAATAGAATATTTTGTCTGATGTTGAGATACCTAAATGCTGAAATCCCTCCCAGTGTAAGTATTTAGATTCATTCCATATTTAGTATTTAATTTATTTTTGTAAAAAACAAACTAAAACTAGGATAGTTCAAATGCAATCTTGAAGATCATTAGATATTTTATGTATTTGTTCATAAGTATAGAATCAATATCTAGTTGTGTATTTGAATATACATTTTATTTTGTGATTTTATTTTTATCTTCTTGTTTTTGTGAATTAATAAATAAATAAGATTAGAAGAATTCAGTTTTTGTGGCATTTGACACTTTTGAACCGCCTCTTAAAACTTTATTAACAATACTACTGCGGAAACTAAGCCATTATGGTATCCGAGGGCGGGAGCTCGCATGGTTTGGATCGTATTTGTCTGGGAGAAAACAATTTGTATGAATACCAAACAGGAAGGACTCAGAAACTCTAAATCTATCTCGCGGTGTGCCACAGGGGTCTGTACTCGGCCCGGTTCTCTTCCTGCTCTACATTAATGATCTTGCTCCTTTATCAATACTTGGTGCCTTCGTAATTTTCGCTGACGATACGACTATTTTATGGAAGCACAAGGATGCAGCAGTTTTGTCTAATATCATAGAAAAAGATCTAGTTTAATTAAAGGAATGGTGTGATGCAAACTCTCTTGTATTTAATGTTTCAAAAACAAATATTCTATCATTTAAATGCTCACTAGATACTATTACCCTAAGTGATAAATCTCTGGAAGAAAAGTCGACTGTTAAATTCTTTGGTCTTCACATGAAACCCACAATGATTTACTTGATAAGAAATTATCACAAGGCTGATATTTGGTAAAAAATATATTACATGAGTTGGGCAAAGATACAGGTTAAGTAGCTTAGTATGCTTTGATGGAATCTTATATCAGATAATCAGATATGGAATACCCTTCTGGGGATTCTCAACCACCAAAAGCCTCTGTTCAATCAGTGTTTATTCAACAAAAAACAGGCGTTAGAACTTTGTGCGGAGTTAGTTGTCAGCAAACCTGTGGACCACTCTTTCTTCGGGAAGAAATTTTGACGGTTTCATCAATTTTTATAATGGAAATAGCTTGCCTCATGCATAAAAAATTCCAAGGTTTTAACTCATAATTTGCGAAGTTACCAACATAATAACTTGCCTTACCGTTACCCATCCCTAAATCTAGTCTGACAAAACAATCTGTAATTTACGAAGGAATAAAGATATTTAATAGTTTACATGATGATATTAGAAGTATAAATGTATATAAAAGGATCCGAACTAAGCATGAAGAATTTTTAATTGGTGGAACTTTTTATAGTTTGGGAGAGTTTTATAACAGGTAAAGCCAAAGAGCGGTTTGTTGATGATCTTGTGTAATTTGAATAGTTTGGACAGTTTAGATTGTTTATCTCTCCTTAATTGTTTATTTGTTAATTGCTTAATCTTTTTAATTCAATTCAATTCAATTCAATTTATTTAATGTTCTCAAAAGAAATACATTCTTATGAACATGAGTTCACGTAAAAGCATAAATTAAATACTAGTAAAACAAACAAAGTGCATAATATTAACAAAAAGAAAACCCAATAACCAAAAAAATAAAAAAATATAAATAAAAAATTAAACTTTTAAATATAGTGCAATAAAGTTCAAAAGTACCCACCATCACTAATCACCAGGAAAACAAGGAAAAAACAAAAATGTTACACAATTTAATACAATCGTTGCCTCATTCGTTACGCAGGAACGATCTTAGCTTTAAAATATTTGCAACAGTGTTATAGATTTGTTTAGCAGAGTTGAGGGTTAAGTCACCCAGAGCTAAAGCAAAGTTTTCGTCACTCCAGTTTAATGGTCGCAAGTGTTTATATAGTGGGCAGACAAAAAATAAGTGGTGAAATGTTTCCGCTACTTGCATATTACATACAGAACATAAGTCCTCCTGCTTGAACTGATAGGATATATTTTTTATATTAAGTCTGCAAAAAAACTTGTTGCTGGTGCGAATTTGGCAAATTAGTCTAGCAACCGAAAAATCGCATTTAAAGTCGAGGTACTTAGGATAGGTGAGCATGCTAGAGTCAAACGTGCTATAAAAAATGGTGTATGTTGCATTTCTTGCTATACGAATATCAGACTCGGAGCAATTTTGCTGGTAGAGATTCAAAATTTGAGATCGATTACGTTTTAAAATGTAGGGATCAAGAGTCCATAGGTGTAGAAGTCCAGCTTCCACGAACCAGCCTTTGAACTGGGATATCCAGTTATATTTGAGCGAAGGCGCGTTGGTATCTAGATGAATAAGTCGCTTTAGACAAACTTTTGGCAATCTTTCATCTCCCATGAAAAGTAACTTGATAAAAAAGTTTAAGGTGATTTTAAATATAAAAAAAATAAATGTGTAACGCCGGCTTCCAGCCTAACAAGTGCTGAGCTACTTCTCGGGAGAGATAATAAGGACTTAAAGTAGCTCGTCTGAATTTTTTCTACGATATCCGGATATCTCAAGCTCCAAACCGGTAAACAGCCTGTGAAGGAGTTCAATACAGAAGTTTGAAATAGCTTTTTACTTGGCGAGAACGATCCCAACCTCACCCTGGAGGTCATGTTGAGGATCGTTCCCGACGCTTGTTTTGCTCGCAATACAGTCTGTTCAGCCATGTTTCTAAAGCAAGCAGAGCCAGAGAGCAGTATTCCAAGGTAGGTATATTCACTGACCACATTGATAGTGTTGTTTCCCTTATTTCCTATTTTAAAGGATATATTAGGTTTAGCACCCGACCGATTGAAGCATACAATTTTGGATTTGTTGTAGTTAATCTCCAACTTATTCGCCTCAGCATATTCACCCAAAATACCGAGCTTTCTCTGAATGTCAACCTCGGAATCACCAAAGAGGACAAGATCGTCTGCAAACAGCAGCATAAGTATATCGTGCAGCGCATCAATGCTGATTCCTCTCGCGCCTCTCTGAAAAAAGAAACTCTCAATATCAGAAATGAAGACGCTGAAGAGGGTCGGGCTTAATGCTTAATCTTTTTAAGTGCACCTACATCATGTTTATAAATTTTAAAACTTTTGATGATGATGGAAAGAAAAAATCACAGTTTTATATACTTATCCATCAATATATATTTTCTCATTGCTCTGGACACAGCAAAATAGACATTGTGCACTAAGTAAATATAAATTATTCAAAAAAAGCTAAAAAAATAAGCTCTAAACCTCGCCTAATTTGAAGAGTATATTTTCCTGCATAATATTTTGTACTTTATATAGGTATATTATGTATTGGCAAGAATTTGGACAGATCTGAGATCTTTTTTGGCTGATATGTATGCATAAATTATAAATGTACTCGATTTTCTATTTTTCTTCAAGTTGAAGCACTAAGTCTCCTCTTTTTATCACCTCGGCGACTGGGCCACAAATGCGGTCTCCTGATTATAGGCCGTCCTGTATGAAAAATAGGAATTTCTTTACCATCGATTTCCTTTTTTGGAGCTGAAATCACTAGAATGCCATCAGAGGAAAGTTGAGATCGTAGTTTGCTAGAGTCGCACTCTTTTGGTAGGAGATAACGTCTGACAAAGTGTCTAGAAATAGATAATTTCAAAATAGTTTTTTTAAACACAAGTCTTATAACTGATTAGGCTTAGGAGCTCCTACAAGTAAATGAAACTTTGAATTATTTCGTGTAAAAATAATTAATCAGAGTCAGATAATATGTATAGTTACCTGGAAATAAGTCCATGTCCATCCGGTTGTTCCTCATGCTTGGCTTCAACTTTTACAGTATGATCATCAATCATTTTTACTGATATTTCCTCAGGTCGAAATTGTTGAACATCGACATTGGCCTGGAAATGATCTTCATCAGCTGTTATTATGGTACCAGGATCAAATTGGTTTCGTAGAGATCTGAAAATTATCGTTTTGTGAAAATTTGCCTATTGAAAATAAGTCAAGTTACTGTAATATAAGTCAAGTTAGTGTTATTATTGAAATTCGTGTTTGCCTAAATAAATTTAGATTAAGTTTGCTAGGTATGTTTGATGTGGGTAATTAAAAGACAAAATTCGTTCAGAGTTTAATTTATTGTTGTTATTTTTATAATTAGGCTGCAGACACGACCGCCAAAATTCTACAGACAAAACACATGCCATTACTTCACAATGACATCATGACAGATATTCAGACTGTCGCGCCATCTATCAATCGGCAACCTAAGCATAATATTACAGATTTCCCTAAATATATTCAACACACCGCCTCAATGGAATGTTTTGTTACACTAACCTTACCAACTTGACAGCAACAGCTGACTGGATAACATCTAAAAATTTTATAAACAATAACAATACATTTCATTGAAAACAAACACAGGAAATCAAACAAAATACATTTTCCAAAAACTAAACATCATAAAAATAACGACGTATAACATATTGTACCTTAAACTTATAAGTATATATAAATATAATCATCACTTCATAATGAAACTTCTAAATGATTCAAATTTAATTCTAGCCAGAGCTTTAGTAAACAAATCTGCACAATTTTGGCTAGTATTAATGTAATCAATCAAAATTTTTCCTTTAATACATAAATCTTTAATAAAGTGATAACGTATTTCAATATGTTTACCTCTTTTTGAGTTCTCAAAAGTCTTCATCATTGAAATCGCACTCAAATTGTCCACTTTCAGCTTAACACTTTCTTCCATCTGGCCATTGAACTCTGACAAAACGCCTTCAACGTTTATAAGCTCTTGTGCTGCAGAAGCTGCTGCTATGTATTCAGCTTCCATGGTTGACAAAGCCACACAATTCTGCTTTTTAGAGTACCAGGCTATAGGGTTTCCGGAATGAAAGCATATAAATCCGCTGACACTCTTTCTGGTCTGTCTATCTCCTCCCCAATCGGAATCTGACATCCCTACAAGTTCTCCATTTCCCTTCGTGTAATTCAATCCAAGATGATTAGTCGAATTAAGGTATCGAAGTACTCGTTTCGCTGCATTCCAGGCTTGATTTGTTGCTTTATCCAAGTATCTACTGAGGTATGATACACTAAATGCTATATCTGGTCTAGATACTAATGAAATATACATCATACTGCATACCAGTCTTCGATAGGGAATGTCTGTTCTTATAAGATCTTCATCCAGGTTAAAATTAACCTCCATTGGTGTAGTCACTGGTCGACATTCATCTAAACCAAATTCTTTGCACAATCGATGAATCATTCTGGTTTGTACAATTTTCAACCCATCTTTATTGTGAGTTATTTCCATTCCTAGAAACATTGACACTTCTCTACTGATTTTTATATTAAATTCTTTACGCAAATCTTGAATTAAGTCATCCATTTCCTTTTCTGTTCCAGTTATGAGAGCGTCATCCACAAAAAGTACCAAAAATATATTCTTTTTTCTATAGAGGCAAAAGTCATGCTTTGATCTTTCAAATTTCAATTTTGACATAACTTCATTGAATTTGACGTTCCAGCACTTTGGAGCGCTTCTCAATCCATATAATGCTCTATTAAGTTTGAAAAAACTTGTATTACTTTTTAGTCCTTCAGGTCTTTTAATGAATATTTCTTTGTCCAACAGACCATTTAAAAATGCAGTAGGCACATCTACTTGCTTCAACTTCCAGCCTCTTTGTACTGCCATGGACATAAAAATTCTTATCGTTGAAAGCCTGCTAACTGGTGCGTAGCTAAATTCACCGCCTATTTCATAAGGTTCTTGAAAGCCTCTAGCCACTAATCGGGCCTTTTTAGTGCCATCTTCTTTTAATTTAAAAACCCAGCGGGTGTCTATTGCAGTCTGATTTTTAGGCATTTGAGCTGGAGTCCAAGTATTCATTTGTTCGTGTGAATTTAGTTCCTTTTGAATTGCTTCGTTCCATTCTGGACACTTTTTGGCTTCATTATAGGTCTTCGGCTCTTCATATGATTCAGACAATAGACAATAAGCTTCATAAATTTCATATTCATCTAGATGTTTTGGTCTTATAATTCTTCTTCCTCTTCTGGTTTCAGTTTCATTTCCTATTACTTCTTCTATGTCATCTTCAATTTCTTCTTCGCTCTCTTCATAAATTTCATCTCTTCTTTCTTCTCTTTGATCTTCTGCATCAAGAAATTCTTCTTCATCTGTTTCTTCTTCTTTTGATTCTTCATTTGATTCGTATGGTTGAGCTTTTGATTCAACTTTTTTCTCATTTCCAATTCCATCATTTTGTTTGTATTCTAAAATTTGTTCATCAAAACGTACGTCCCTGGATTTAATGACTCTATCTTCTGAGGGTATCCATAGTCTATAGCCGCCTCCACAGTATCCCACCATTATAGCCTTTTTCGCCTTTGGTTCAAGTTTATTTTTTCTTGGTAACTGAACATACCATGCTCGACAACCAAAAACTTTCAGTTTACTAATATCATTACGGCCATGCCATTTTAGTGATGGGGTTTCTCCTTTACCGAGGGCTGAGGTAGGTGTTCTGTTTAATTCGTACACTGAAGACATCAATGCCTCTCCCCACAGTGTCTTGGGTACACCTGAGTCAATAATTTTAGTTCTGATCATGTTCAAAAGGGTTCGATTCATTCGTTCGGCTCTACCATTCATTTGCGGACTATAAGACATGGAATATTCTAAATGAATGCCCTTACTTTTGGCAAAATCTTTAAAATCACGTGATGTGAATTCACCACCATTGTCTAAACGAAATTTTTTAACTTTAATATTAAATTGTCTCTCAATTTCAAAAATGTAGTTAATTAGATTTTGTTCGGCTTCACTTTTGTTTTTAAGAGTTTTTACTATGAGAAAATGTGAAAAATCATCCAAGATTACCTGGTAATATTTTTCTCCAGTTATTGTACAGGGCGTTATTGGTCCACATAGGTCACTGTGCACAAGTTCTCCTATTTGTGTTGCACGCTTTTCATTTTGTTGAAATGTTGGCCTAGTAGCTTTTCCTTCCATACAAGTTGAACAAATCTTTTTGGGAAAATCTAATCCCAGTTGCCTTAAAGCTTCTTTTCCAGCATGTCCTAACCTCTGATGCCATATTTCAGCATCTACAGTGACATGACAATTTTGTTTCATCACATTGTCTATATACAATATATACAATCCACCTTTATTATAACATTTGAGGGAGAAATTAGGTCCACAAATCTTTGTGTTTTCTTTTGTCACTATTATCTTATGTCCTTTTTCGGTTATTTTTGAAGCTGAAATGAGGTTATGTTTTAAATTTGGAACAATGAGAGCTTCAATCACAATACTCTGACCCTGACACTTGGCACTTAATTTTCCTAGTTTGTTTGACTTTAAAATTTCACCATTTGCTATGTGAATAAATATGTAATTGTTCAATGTCTTGACGTTAGTCATATAAGGTTCGAGATTTTCTTTCACAAAGTGATTACTAGCTCCCGAGTCCAAAACAAAACTAGTACATCCAATATTTACATCTGTGTCACATAAATTAGCAGCATAAAGAACAACTTGTTGATCACCATCAGCTGTATTTGCTTGTTGTCGGTTTTGTCCTTGATTAAATCTAAAGCCCCGTCCACGACGTCTAGAATTTCCCCGAAAATATCCTCTATTTTGGTTTCCGGAGATTGCTCCTGGATTATTTGGAGATGCACTATTTCCCTCATTTCTTTTAGGACAGTTTGCTTGGAAATGGAATTTGCTACCACAAACAAAACATGCTTTGGTAAAGGCTTTAAAACTGACTTCGTTATTCTCTCCATGTGCATTGGCAACTCTAGATCCTAGCTTAAGCTCTTCATCTAGCAACCTGGCTTTAACAAAATCCATTTTCACATCACTAACAGTTTCCAAGGCTGTCACTACTGTATCAAATTTGGATGGCAATGATAACAGTAAGTGGCACACACGATCACTCTCATCTATTGTGGATCCAAGGTCTTTGAGGTCACGAATTATCGAGTCGAACTTTAAGAAATGGTCCTCTAGACTTTCATTTATTCCGGATCGTAAACTGAACAATTTTCTCCACAAAGATAATTTCGTAAATGAACTTGTTCTTACAAAGATATCCTTTAGAGCTTGTAGTTGATCTTTTGCAGTAGCACAATCTTTGACAATATCCAGATGTTTATCTGAGACACCCTGAACGATTATGGACTTTGCTTTAGCATCAAGTCTTCTAAATTTCTGTTGCTCCTCCAATGTTGCGGTCGATGCAGGCGGATCATTCTCAATCACATCATTACACTGTTCTCTGGTTAGCAAAGTTAAGATACGAAATCTCCAGTTGTTGAAATTATTCGCTTCCAAAATTGGCACAGAAAGACTACTCACACCTGCCATTTTGTTGTTGTATCTTGTTCACTTTTAATAAACTTTTTGCGATTACGCTATGAAAAAATTACCCACAGTTTACCCAAGGAACAATCCTGGGCCCATAACCTGTTTGATGTGGGTAATTAAAAGACAAAATTCGTTCAGAGTTTAATTTATTGTTGTTATTTTTATAATTAGGCTGCAGACACGAACGCCAAAATTCTACAGACAAAACACATGCCATTACTTCACAATGACATCATGACAGATATTCAGACTGTCGCGCCATCTATCAATCGGCAACCTAAGCATAATATTACAAATTTCCCTAAATATATTCAACAAGGTAGGTATTAGTCTTCAAGTTATATACCTACATATGTTTTTTTATATATTTTGATTTTGATATAAATCTTCAAATTGCTAAACGTAGACTTTTCCCGCCTATTTTAAAACAATGAATTACTTAAGTATTATACCTGTTTGGTAAAATCATAGGCCAATCGTGTAAATCATCTGGTTCCACCCACTGATAGAGCTTGTGATGTTTAAAAAGATTATCCTCGAAAACGTAGGGCAATAGAGCCATTTTTAATGTAGGAAATAAAAAAGGCAAATTACCGACTTTATTTTAACACGTTCGTTATACTTCTGGGCCACAAACATTGCTTCCTTAGGGCAGGCGCATTTTACCTGGGGTAGAGATTTCCCTCGGAAAACTCTGATCGATACAGGAGAACGAGTGGGCTTCAGACGAAGGTTCCCAGAAATACAGGAAAAATTAAAATTTGCGTGGGCACGTACAAAACGCAAAAGACAATTCAGATCCAATAAAAACTTTTTTTTATAAAAAGAGACAAATTAATTCTTATACCTACGTCCTACCAGTAATACCTACATACATAATTTGATCTTAATTTCTTTAAAAAATTACATTTTGGTACCTACTAGAATTTATCCAAGAATTTGTGTTTTTGGAATATCCATTTGAAAATCGGTTGTCTTATTATTGCCAATTTATAGAATAAACGCATAAATAGGTAGGTACCTACTACAAAAAAAGTTTTTTTTTTTATTTCTTATATTAAACAGGCAATCATATAGTCCTTATAAAAAGACCCTTCCCGTCATCCTCCGACCAAAATAATGATTAGGGTGGAATACCCGACAAAGAAAATCCATAAAGGCCTTCATAAGCGAGTTAGTTATTCGAGAAGGACGAGAATTTTCCATTGATAGGTATTCCCCTAATGGAAAGAATCTAGGGTTTTTCTCTGTTTTGTTTTTTTTCATATTTAGGTATACCTCTACCTGTCTGAAGTTTAACTATTTCTTGTTATAATTTAGGTGATTTTTTTTATCAATCTACTTAATAATTAAGAATTAAGGAACTTCAAGCAAGCAGTACTTGAAGTAGGTACTTAACTGGTATTGAAGATATAAATATTTCTATTAAATACACGTCTTCATTTTCAAAAATTAGCAATAAACACTAGCAGTATATAGGTTATACCTACCGTTTCTTGGGATAAATCGAATTTGTATATGAAGGTACTTTCTAAGTTTTTGCTAACTTTACTAACTCTACTAAGGTTTTTTTTTTTAACATTTTCAACACATTTTTTTAAAGTTGGTTGGCTGGCAATTCAGGTATACACAGAAAGTTTTGATCGTTTTTCTATTCCTAATCATAGAATGAAAACATTAAATTAATTCTAATGGACTAGAATCTACTCAACTTTGTCAGATGTAAGTTGATCAATGATTAGAATACATACTTCTTCGATATTTCAAGATTTTCAAGTAAGTTTTTCTAAGTTATAAACTTAAAATTAACTCCCTGATGGGCCTGATGGGGTTCTTATGTAGGATTAGATAAACACCTAATCGTGGAAAATAATATATTTTTATCCGAATCTATTTATTGCAATTATAATTAATCTATAAATAATAATAGGCATTACAATAAAAGACAAAAGTTTGAAAATTCTAGAAAGCCAGCTTAGAAAGATTTTTCTAGATTCGCATTATTCTATGAACAGTTGTGCAGAAGGCGGCGCCATACCACAGCGCAGGCGAGCATTTTCGCGCAAATTCCAGATATTTCGTTCTCGTATTTAAAGGGGTCGAGAGCCGGTCCGTTAATCAGAATTTGTTACGAAGCGAAACGCATACGACGCCGCACTCTTACTGCGAAGCAGAAAATTAGCGATATTCTACGATTCTACCATCCTATAAATCGATAACTATTGAAGAGTTTCCAGTGTTTTGAAGACGAAAAAGTAAACGAGAAAATGTCTATTATTCCATTCTTATTCGAGTTCGACTACCCAGTCAGCCGTCCATCCAGAATCTTGGACCAACACTTTGGACTTGGACTCAACCACGACGATATTTTCCAACCGTTGAACCTAAACAACCGTCTGCTTACAAGAACCCCAGCTGGGTATTTGAGAAACTGGCGTACCGGAGCTGCTAATCAAGAAGCCGGTTCCACCGTGAGTCTGGACAAAGACAAGTTCCAAGCCAATTTGGATGTTCAACAATTTAAACCAGAAGAAATTACCGTCAAAGTTACCGGTGAGAATGTTCTGACAATTGAAGGAAAGCACGAGGAACAAGAAGACGAGCATGGGTATATTTCCAGGCATTTTGTACGAAGATACGTTTTGCCAAAGAACTGCGATGCTGGTAAAATTACGTCTAAGTTGTCTTCTGATGGAGTTTTGACAATCACTGCTCCAACTGTTGAGAAAATGGAAGTTGAGCATAAGACCATTCCAATTACCCAAACTGGAGAACCGGCCAAGGTGCAGCAACAACAAGCTCAAGCTGTTGAACAAAAACAGAAATAAAAATCTTTTATATTTATTCCCATCACTTATTTAATTTTGTATTATTTTTTAAGAATTAATTTTAGTTTAATAATTTCTAGCTTAAGCACTTGACTGATAAGAATATCAGAATATGTAATTTCATTTTCAATAAATAATTAATCAATAAGAATTTTTGTCTTGTATTTTATTTCAATAATTTAAAAATATGAATATTATTGAGGAATCTAAAATACCTAGGTATCTATCTACACAAAATTGCCAGTACGTTTTTTACTAGGTATATAAATTTCAGTAAAATATTTCACTTTATTTGAGGCTACAAAATGCTAGCTTCCTGAAGAGACTGTGGCTTTTTAAACAAAATTTTTTGAATTTTTTTATCCATGAAAGGCTAAAATGAAGATTTTTTTAGTGTCCTGTTCCTCAATAAAGCCTGCTAAGTTGTTTTTATTAGTTCAAGTTCGATCAATATTACTTAAATGTTAAAATTTGACGATATTTTTAGAGAACTTTAGAGCAAAAAAGCGAATTTTAAAGGATAGAAGAAAATCGAAATTCCTATTTGAGGTCATGTTTTTGTTCATTGTTGTTATAATTTATTACTTATAAATTATTTAAAAAAAAAGTATCTAATTGATTTTTAATTTAGCTAGATAAAATTCAGGATCTATACTCTGGAAAATCCCTTCATTTCTCTCTCGGCTTGAGGCCCGACCTACCTCTTGAAAATTCTACAATATTCGCATGCCCGCACATATTGATTTTGCCAGCGTTGGGGCAGGTCAGAATTTGTTTTTCGTTGATACAGAAGACCCCATTTATTTGATATTCCACAGCGTGTGTGGTGACTTTGACTATCAACCATCGGTGTATCATCCATCCAGAATTTTGGACGAACATTTTGGAGTTGGATTGGACCACGAAGACAGCTTGCAGCCTTTGAATTTGAATAATCGCTTGGTAACGAGAACCCCAGCCGGTTATTTGAAAAACTGGCGTTCTGAACTTGCTAACCAAGACAGTCAAGACACTCTGGTAAGCTCTGGTTCCACTGCGTGAGTTTGGATAAAGACAAATTTCAAGCCAATTTGGATGTCCAGACGTTCAAGCCTGAAGAAATTACTGTCAAAGTTACTGGGCAAAACCAGCCCAACTATCATGTCGTGGTTAGGGGCCTGTACTGGAGCAAATGATGCTCAATTGTCCTCAAACTGATAATACCATGCATGGATGTTGATCGTGGTAATGTCTCGCAGACATCCATGCGGGGAGTCTTGGCTTAACCGCGCGGACTAAGTGGTACGAGAGCCAGAATAAATAATCTCCCCAAGTCAAAGAGGAACAGCAAGCACTGACGACTGCATGACCAAGGGGTAGCTTGGCCACTAGTTTGCGAACTCCAGGGACCACGCAATCTCCAGGTTTAAATACGCCCCTTGCAGTATATAGGGCTCTGCTGCAGGAGTATTTTAATTATCCTATTATTCGTGGGAACAAATATGGCACCTGAAAATAAAAACGACCCAGGAGGATAGAAATATCCTCCAGTCACCAGAGGACAGTAATGCCCTCAAAACTCCGGGATACAGCAATGTCTCCGTCACGTCTAAAGCAGGCATGGTAGGTGAGGGGCTCACTAGAAAGCCCCACTATGCCTGTGAATGACGAACGTTCCTCGAGCGAAAGTGAGGACTCCATCTTCAAGACGCTTTCAAAGTCAGTTAATGACTTGAAGCCAACTTGAAGCTAAAGGAAAGGAATTCAGTTGAGGCAGTTGAGCTGCGAGAAAACCTTACAAGTGGCTAATGCGACTAGGCCACACCGCCGAAGAAGCGCGTCAGTTGGCGAGAAAGCCAATTGAACAAAAGGAGCAGCCGGAAACAGGAGCCAAAAAAGGATCCGATCCGACGGCTCAACTCCAGGGGCAGCAGCTAAAAAATCCAAAAATGCCACAGGGGAACCCGTAACGGCCCCAAACCCTGAGACCTCCAAAGCCGCGGTTTCATACAAACAAGCGGTTCAAGGAATTAAGGTTGGCTTTTTGCATAAAAATTTTCCGGTTGTGCGGCTTAGCACTCAGCAGCTTAAAGCTGTACAAGTTGCCATCCTAGAAAAGATCCTGGAAGAAAAACATGGGTATCAAAACCCAAATTTCTATCCTCCACCTTCAAACCAGGCTCCATAGTGCTCACTTGAGAGGATGAAGCCACTTCAAAGTGGCTTTTCGCCAAAATCGAAGCCCTAAGCCCATGGGAAGGCGCAGCACTGAGGGCGATAGAGCAATCCAAAATTCCTCGCCCACAAATCTTTGGGTCACTTCCCCAACATTGCCTAGAGCCCGACCAAAAAAATCCTTGGCCTGCAGATTGTAGATTGTTATGGTAGGGCATTTAGGTTATGGACCTCTCCGCACTGCGACCTACTTAGATCTATTGTGCTTAAAAAATATCCTTGGCCTAATAAAAGGCCAAAACACTGGGCTAAAGACAGAGGACTTGAGAGTTGTCAACAGAGTGGCCGAAGGGTCCTCCGCCCTTCTAATCCTTTCTGTAGACCAAGGGGGAAAGGGACTAATTTTGAAGTCGCCTACCGGTTCAGCAAACTGACTCTGAGAACGGGGGGAAGGTTTCAGAAGAAGGCCCCGTCAGGCAATAAAGGGAAACCTGTTGTGAAAAAAAAAAGATAAAAGAAGATGCCAAGGGAGAAAGCAGAGATGATACTCCTCCAGCTACTGCTATTTTTAAATTTGAGGTGGAATAGTACATGATGCAGGCATTCCCATTGAGGCATATAGAGTTATTTGTGCTGACTTTTCATTTTTGGATCCAAATAATTTTTCCGAATTAATGCCAGACCCTGCTTTGAATAAAATAAGGTAACTATGTGACTTGAACAGGACGGAACTGTATGACCTCTCTGAATTTAACGATGGAGATGATACAGGGAATGAATTAGAACTTTTTAAATGTTCTTCACATTTAGGCTGCAACAATGTTTGGTTTTCTATAAGTAAATACCGATTTCATATCCGTGCTTAAGAGCCATCTTTGGGGCCTACCAGTATGCCCTCACTTCAACGTGCATACAAGAGGGTGCGAAAAATGCTTTTCAGTTTTCAGCACTTAAATACATAAAAAAGCGATCAAGGAATCTACTTACAATGGAAAATTTGGATGCGTTGGTGATAAATGAACCTAAATACCTATTATTAGATCACATCTAGGGGTGATGTGCCGCATGAATTAATCAATGTATGGGCCGCTAGACTAAAATTTCCCGGCCCACTTCCGAAAGTTCGTCCAACCCTGGCTGGTACGTGGCCGATTTCCAGAAATGTTTTCTCCGATGAAGACTTTGAAGCGGCATTTGTGACAGATAGGCCTTTCGATCAGGACGCTGTGTCTGTACACAGCAAATCGCTAAGAGTTTGATTGAAAAAAGTACTCAAGAGGCCATCACTACTTTAGAAGTACCCCAAGCGGGTCCTTCAAATGCAGATAGGATTTTCGATCAGGACGCACCGATACAGCAAATTGCTCGGAATTTTAGTAAAAAAGTACTCAAGTACCCATCACTACCTACTTTAGAAGAATGGGTTCCTTCAAATGTGGTCACTGGTCACACAGATTAATCTCTCCACAATTACAATGCCAACTTTAAAAGCTTCGAATGAGATCTTCTCACCCAGTTCTTCTAATAAAAATTTGGAGATTGTTTTATTGACCAATAAAAATAATATAACTCTAGAAGTGGCAAGGCCACTACCAAAGGCAGGTCTGCGTAAGGACAATTTAAAGAAAAACTCCAGAAAACGAAAATCAAGAATTTTGACTGAAACGCCTGAAAAAAATAACATCGAACAAGAAACTTTATTACGTTTAGTACAAGAAAAAAAAGAAACCTAGTCTTAATTGGAGAGGAGAAAATATGGAAGATCAAGCAATAAAGATAAAAATTAAGCCAAAAAAGAAAAAGGAAGAAACATGTTTAGAGTCTGATTCAGAAGAAGACAAAATACTCAGTTCACGAGACTTATTTAAATTTTCAATGCCAGAAAATCCCGAATGTAGTGATGTTGACATTAAAGATATATTCTTGTTATCAAAACCCATTATACGGTGGTACGGTACGAGTAATTTCTAATGCCTTTTAACATTAATTTTACTCCATTTAATGTATATTAAAAGGCTTGTTCAAATGTACCCCATGCTTTGTTGAAATGTACTCCATATGCAAGGGGTAGATTTGATCAAAATAAGTTTGGTTTATTTTCTTTATTTTTAAGAATTTAATTTTTTAGTTATATACAAAAAGTTGCTTATAACCTTAGGCTACTTTTCTGAACACTGATATCGAGTGTATTACTTATTATATAAAAAATACTTTATAAAAAGTGTTCAAACGCACCCCTCTCTCCCCGAAATATCTTAAGAACTAATTATTCGATTTCCAAAAAAAGTACACAGTTGTGACGAGAATCAAAATACCTTCAAAACAAGGTACTGTAAATTGTAGATTGTAGATTTCGGGGGAGTCGTTTCGGCTTTTCAGCCGCTCAGCATTGCTACCTTTGCAGATATTTTGTGCATGACTCTACATCTTAATTTGTCTCCAGGAAGCGTAGACTTCTGCCGAAGGAAGCTATTTTCCTGGGTGTCAGTTGGCCCACTTCTCCTGGTGACAGTGTTGCCCCCTCGAGGAATTTGAGCCTCTTGCAGAATTGGGCTGGGCATTCGCAGAGCAGGTGCTCTGCGGTTTCTATTGCTTCTGAGCAGAATCTGCAGAGATCGTCTTCCGCTCTGCCCATTACCCTTAAATGGTATTTTACTGGGCAGTGTCCTGTGAGCAGTCCCACCACCAATCTGATGTCTGGTCTGCTCATGTTTAGGAGCTGTTCAGCTCTTTTTGCTGAAAGGGTAATAAACCTTTTTGACTGTCTGAGTCCCGGTGTGTGCCTCCAATATGATGACAGTTGGTCTTTTTCCCATTTGTTGAGTTCTTCCATGATGTGGCTTTTCATTAAGCCACAGTAGGGCTCTGGTCCGTGGTATGGTGTTGAGGCCCCTTCCTTTGCAAGGCCATCTGCTTCTTCGTTTCCTTCTATGCCTCGATTGCCCTCGATGACCAGGCAGCCACATCACCGTTATAGTCCAACAAATACCATTTTAAAGTCACGTGATTTTTCTCTATCCTTGTTGAATACATCTCAAACAGCGGTGATAGTAAAATTGACAAAAAAATTGCTGTCTAATTATTCTTCATAATATTCTTACCTGAAATAAAATCCGTCACTGTCATCAATTAGTTTGTCAAAGTTATTTTCGAAAATAATACAACGAACAAACACAGCTAATAATTTTGACTGTATTAACCTTTGTCCAACTCGAAAAGAAGCAAATAGAAAACGGGTACCCAGTTTAAGTTGAGAATGTATTACAACAGACAGCAGATACGACAAAAGTGAGTCTCGCAACAATTGCAAGTATTAAAATTGCCCTCTGATTGGTTAATACTACTTCAGAAACGCGTTTGTAAAATGCTAGTGGGAACATATCCTAAAATTCAGTAGTAATTAATCACCAGTAGCATTTTGTAGGTGATATGAACGACATAATCAAGGGACATACGTTTTTTGCCACCAGTATCACGTGCCTTTAAAATGGTATTTGTCGGACACCTGGTTATGTGTCGCTAGTGTTTTTAGGGTCTGTGTACACTCCCAGGCTAGTTTTGACGTGCATTTGAAAACCCTTAAGGCTTTTAAGGCAGCTTGGCTGTCCGATAATATGAAGATGTGTTTTCTTTTGAGGCTTTGGTTAAAACACTCTTGTGCACATTTATCTATGGCAAGCAATTCGGCTTGAAATATTGTAAGATGTTTGCCCAATGCCTTGGAGAGCTTGAAGTTAGGGCCGGAAATGCCCAGTCCAGCTCCTTCCATTAGCTTGGATCCATCTGTGTACCACAGAGATGCATTGTCTGCTTGTGGTAGTTCTTTATTCTCCCATGATTGGCGGTCGTTTATTACCACTGCGAAGGGGATCTCTAAGTCCAATCTGACCATCATGTGGTCACTTGGTTTGCTGGCATTCTCCAGTTTTAATAAATCAAGGATTCTCAGATGTCCTCTCAGATCGCCAGGCTTGAACTTATCTATTTGGAATAGCCTGTGAGCGCTGGTTATTTCCTCCTTTTTCACACATAGGTGAAGTGGGGGCATGTTGAGTAGCGTCTCTAGGGCTGCGGTGGGGCAAGTTGACATTGCTCCCGTTATTCCTAGACATATCAGCCTTTGCACCTTTCTTAGCTTAATCTGAGCGGTGACTTGTTGGGTTTTGGGCCACCACACCAATGAGGCGTATGTGACCATGGGCTTTATTATGGTTTGGTAGATCCAGAATACCATCTTTGGCTTTAGCCCCCATGTTTTGTCAAGAAGTCTTCGGCATGACCAAATGGCTGATGTAGCTCGAGAGCATGTTTTCTCTAACTGTTTGTTCCAAGTGAGGGTTCGGTCCAGGGTGACCCCTAAGTACTTCACTTCGTTGGAAAATGTTAGTTGTGCACCGTTAAGGGTCGGGGCTTTCAAATTTAGCTTCCTTCTTCTTGTGAACGGGACAAGGATTGTTTTGTTTGCGTTTAGGGATAGTCCTTCACCTTCGCTCCAATTTTTAACGATGTTTAGGGCACGTTGCATTCGGCTTGTCACTATACCTTCATGTTTGCCCTTGATTACAATGGCTAGGTCATCTGCGTAACCTATGACCTGGTATCCAGCACTACTCAGTCTGGTAAGAATTTTGTCTACCACCAGTGTACATAGTAGCGGAGAAAGAACACCCCATTGAGGACACCCTCTAACCGTGGTAGCGGTAGCTGATGCTCCGTTTATTTCAGCCGTAACGTGACGGTGTTTCAGCATCGACTCTATCCATTTTACAATTGGAACTTCTTGTAATGCTCTGGCGATTGACTAATGTGAGGTGTTGTCAAAGGCACCCTCTATGTCGATGAAAGCTGTGAGAGCGATCTCTTTGCACTTGATTGTCTTTTCAATGTCTTTAACCAGGCAGTGTAAAGCACTTATTGTGGATTTGCCTGGCTGATTGGTTCGAGTAGAGCGGTCTTCTCAATAGAGTTTCGCTTCTGATTTACTGGTCGATTGCTTTCTCCATTGTCTTTAGGAGAAAGGAGGTTAGACTAATGGGACGATATGATTTTGGTTCATCCTCGGGTCGGCCACCCGTTTTTGGTATGAATATCACATTAGCTTCCCTCCAAGATAGCGGTATGTGCCCTAGGAGCAGGCTTGCCTTAAAGAGCTTTTGTAGGTGTACCTTTAAGTACTCGTAGCCTTTTTGCAGTTGTGCGGGAAAAATCCCGTCTTTGTCTGGAGATTTGTAGGGTCTGAAGCTATCGATCGCCCATTTTATTCTGTTCATTGTGAAGATTTTCCCAGCCAGCCTTTTGCTCCTGCCGTTAGGACTTTGTGGCCCTTCGATAGGCGGAGTGACCTGGTTCAGGGCTTCAACGATTACCGAACCTGGAAAGTGAGTTTGTAGTAGTACCTCTACCTCTAGACATTCTATATGGTCGGTACTGTGTTCTCCATTTGGCTTTTTAAGCAGACGAATTCCGTTTGAGTGGTTTTCAAGGTACTACTCGACCCATCTTTCCTATCTAAAAAAGAGGGGTGAAAGTGGCCCCACCCAGGGGCTTTATTCTGTAAGAACAAACCGTTCGATTCGGTAGAATTTCTTCGATTGTGTCGTCATTTTTGGTTTGGTTTTCACGCTGCCAAACAGAAAATGACGTCACAATCGAAGAAATTCTACCGAATCGAACGGTTCGTTCCTTACAGAATGAGACCCCAGGGGTGTACTCTAGCGAAATACCGATTGGGTCAAAAAGTTTCCCCCTTGAATACAAAATTGACGTGTCCGAGCGTTTTTTTCAAATCGACCTTGAAATACTCCAAAACGCCTATGTTCCGATGTTCGTGAAACACCCTCTGTATACGCATACGCATAACTACTGGATGCAATGATTTTTGTTTATCATTATAGTTCTACTATACAATATACCAGTCCATGAAAGTTAAGAATTTTTAAAAATTGAAATTGGTCTTTTATTTTCCTATAGGTACCTAAGGTTCGTTCCATCAGGGTTTATACTTGACCTTGAAACTTGAAAAAAAAGGGTTGTCGTAGATTAATTCATATGACACATTCAATTTTTTTGACAAATAGACCTATCTATTTTTACCTGTATGCGCGCGCAACACGAGGCAATGCATTTTTATTGGCAAACTAGTACAGGTGTGAAGTAATCCTTTTGCACGCTGGGCATCTCCTTGTCCTTGTTCATTGCCCGTGGTCTGACAAGGATAAAATTATGCTTGATGTTCACCTTGACGTAGCTTGACAAGTGATCGAATTTCAATTGTTTGTGTTTTTGATTGATAAATGCGTTGCATGTCACGCGGTTTTCCTCCTTCCTTTTTTATCCCGTGCAAATAATAAGAATGGATTGCTATACACGTAAGTCTAACATAATTTGGTACGTTTTGCCTCGTCTTGCGCAATAAGCGTTCTGCGTCTTTTTCTATCTAATAAAGTTTTTGTATTATTACCTCTTTGTCTGGTAAAATTGATAGGTCTCGCCAATAATTCAATAAATCAGAAAATCGAAATTTCAAATTTCAATCATAGCTTTAATCTCAAAATTTGAATGTTTTTCTATACTGAATAATAAACAGAGGTTATACCCTGGGTTATACCTGTGGTTATACCAAGAAAATCTAACAACTGTGTTTTTTTTTTTTTTTCATATTTATTTTTAGGTAGGTACCTATATGCCAATTTATTTGAAAACATTAGAGAAAATGATAGGTAGGTAGGGTTGGTTTGCTGGTTAGCCGACCGTTTCCAGTTTTCGACCACTTCAGCAGTTTTTTGGTGGAAGTAGGAAAACATTCAATATATGTCTCTATCTCTCACTCACCTTCAATAGATCATAGTATCCCCCACCCTGACGTAAAATATTGGACAAATCGCGTGACAATTGCAGCCAGTTTAATTCGAAATTTCGATGTCTGCACAGCGTAACGGTCAATTCGCCAGATTTCCTAGATTTTACCTAGTGAAGAGTGCCTGGGAACGAACAGGTAAGTAGCTGATTTTAGCATTTTCTTTCAATTTTCTCTACATTGTTCATACGTAGGATAGATTCACACGTATTCAATTAATTATTTTTATGTTTATTTAATTTTTTTCCTAAAAAAGCGGGTGGTCGGGAAACCGGGTACCAAAAAATACTAAAATTCGGTTTTCGACCAGGTGGTCGAAAACTGGTTGAAAGATCTTTGTTTTCTTTTGATTCCATCGTAGTCTTAACACTGAAAATAGTAGCTTTTTTTATATGTTAAGGAAGCTTTGAAAATACATAAGTCTAATGTCCAGTTCTCGACCGCCTTTTTCTTGGTGGAAATACAAGAGTAAGGGCTGTGAAATATAGGAAGATTTTGGCGGTCGAGGAATGGCCAATTTGTCGACCGCATGCGAAATACAGCAATATATTCGTGGTCGAGAGAAAGGTCCATTTATCGACACCAATAGCTAGTATTATATTCTCAAGACCATAATTTGCAGATTTGATCGTGGATTGTTACGTGTTCGATGTGACAGCAAAATGGCACCCAAAAAGAAGCTCAGAGCAGGGAAGAAAAGGGATTCTGGCGATGGTGAATCGAACGAACCGAAACCAAGGGCAGGTATGCATACCTAAACAAACCTCATTTTGAACCTCCTAGTTCCTAGGCATCTAGAGACAATTTTGAACTACATATATTTAAATTATGTACCTACGCGTATACCTAAGTATACGCTTAAGTACGTTTATGAGTCATGTAGGTACCTACCTACCTTTAAATTTTTTTTTTTTTTACAGATGGCAGTCCCAAAAAAAAAACAGTAACTGGAGCTGGGATGAAAAAGGAACGACTGAAAAGGAAATTTTTCAACTACTCACATGAGGCGTTAAAACTGGCCTTGCAGGAAGTGAGAGCTGAGAGAATTAGTATTAGAAAAGCTTCTCTTCATTATGGCATCCCAAAAACAACCCTAATTGATCATCTGAAAGGGCGGAGTAATATCACCCTAAAAAGGAAAACGGGTCCACCCCCAGTACTTGGTGAAGGCGTAGAAAATAAAGTTAAAGAATGGGTACTTAATATTGCCAAGTGCGGGTTTCCAGTAAACAAGCAAGATCTACTTGACACTGTTCAAAAGATTGCCAAAGATATTAAAAAGGCTGACAAATTTCAAAACGGAAGACCAGGTCAAAAATGGTATAGCAATTTTTTAAAACGTAACCCTGAAATTGCAGTGAAAGAGGCAGAAGGAGTAAGCAAAGCTAGAGCTATTGTGACGGAGGAATACATTAGATCTTGGTTTTGTGAACTGGCTGAATATTCCAGGGAAAATAATATAGAGGATCTGTTTAAAGATCCCTCTAGGATTTTTAATGCGGATGAAGTCGGATTCAATCTATGTCCAAAGAAAAACAAAGTTTTGGGTCCTAAAGGTTTCAAAAACCTTTTTACTATAAATATGGGTAATGATAAACAGAATGTAACAGTTCTTATTCTTATCAGTGCTGATGGGAAAATTGCCCCGCCTTTGGTAGTTTTTCCCTTTGTAAGACCACCAAAAACTATAGTAGAAAGCATGCCTAAATCTTGGGTTCTGGGACAGTCAGATACAGGATGGATGCGAGGTGATGTATTTTATGAATATATCGCCAACGATTTTGCTAACTGGCTTCAAGAAAATCAAATAGAAAGGCCCATTATTTTATTCATTGATGGCCACAAATCCCATCTTACATTGGCTGTTAGCGAGATATGCGCTCAGTTAGGAATTATTTTGTATGCGCTGCCTCCAAACACAACACACCTACTCCAACCTGCGGATGTGAGTGTTTTCTTTCCAATGAAGGCACAATGGAGAAAGACCCTTAGAGAGTGGCACAGAATTCCGGGAAATGAAAACATATCCGTTACCCGAGAAAAATTTTGCCCTTTATTTCAAGTAACTCTCGAGAAACATGACATGAAAAAAAGCATAACTAATGGATTCAGAAAATGCGGACTATTTCCTCTGGATCCTAATGCAGTAGACTATACGAAGTGTATCAACAACGTCTTAGAAAATTTACACAAGGAACACGAAAAAAAAGAACATATAAGTGAAGAAGAACTGACTTTGGCAGAAAAGGTAATTACAAGAATTAGAGACAAACTAGAGGAACGTAATGTTGATGTTGAAGTAATTGTTGAAGTTATTCGGAAAGAAATTGAAAGCAACAAGAAAAACGAGCCCATTTCCCAGGAAAACGGAAAGGAAAATGTAGGAGAGGAAGTGAATCAAAATGCGAAAAGCCAAGTTTTACAAATTGGAGATATTGTATCTTTGGAAGACGTACAGATACACCAATGTGCAATTACGGAAATTCCTGATACAGCTAACAATCAAAGCATGCATGACTTTATTGAACTAATGGACGCAGACAGCTTCAACTTAACTAACGAACTAAATAAAATTAACTATAATGACACAATAGAATGGGAGTTTGAGGATACTAGTTTTATCCTAAATACTGAAAATAATAATGATATAATAATTGAGAATAAATCTTCACAGGAGAAGATAGTAGATGAGATTGTGATGAGTATTAACGACGCCAAATCAAAAGACTATATAAATGAAGCTGAAAATAAGAAATCACAAGTAGAAATGATGGAAACTAATACGATTGCAGAGGCAGTGACAGATGATATAATTATAGTATCAATCGAAAAGACTAATGATATTGAAAATAATGAACTTGAAGAGCATGGCGAACACCTTGAGAATGGAAATTTAGAAAATGCAAACATAGTATCAAACGAAAATACCGATTTAGGGGATAAAGTACCTGAAGAAAATTACGCACACTTTGAAAATAGGAACTTAGATGATATACCTCAAGTATCACACGAAAAGACTGACAATGATAAAACTGAAGAGCATGATACAAACGTTGACACTGGAGACCTAAATAATATATCAGGAGTATTGAAAGAAAAGACTAACGCAGAAAATGATGAAGCTAAGGGACATGATATTAGCTTTAATAATGAAAATCTTGATAGATACCTAGATAAAGAGATAATAATCAACAATATGTCGAATTCTGAAGATGAACATGTGGATAAAGAAGAAACAACTAATGAGAATAAAAAGGCTAATAATATAAAAGATAAAAACGGAAATGAATTGATGAATGAAATTGACTTGAACCTCGTTGAAACAGCTCAAAAAGAAGTAAATTCAACATCCGATGATATCCTTAAACCCACTATAGTGCAGGAAATATCACCATCCGAAACGTTTAGGAAACACCTAAGATATCCACATGCTATAAATAAGAGTAGTACCAATAAAAAACTTCAAAAGATGCCTAGTGCAATATCATCGGCTAAATGGAGAGAGTACTATAAAAAGGCGGAAGAAATTAAAAATAAAAAAACAGAAGAAGTCGAGAAGAGAAAAGAACTAAGAAAAAAAGCCAAAGAAAATAAAGAGAATAAGAAAAAACTCAAAACAAAGACAACTGCTAGAAAAAAGCCCTCTAAACTAATGCAAAAGCCTTTGTTACCTTAAAAAAAAGCAAAAATTAAATGTGCAGAATGTGGGGAAGAATTGGAAAGTGAGACTGAAGAAGAGGATGAAATGAATATTGGTTGCGATAATTGTGAAAATTGGTTTCACATGAAATGCACCGAATTTTATGGGATACCATATGCAGAGGCCTCGGAAAAAACATATAACTGTGTTAAATGTATCTACCTAATTTATTTATTTTTGTTACCTACCTACTAACAAATGGTTCCTGATAATGTGATTTATTTAAGTTTACCTGCTTGTTTTTTGAAGAAGATTTTTTTTTTTTTTAAATAATATAGATATCATTTAAACCACATTTTGAGTTATTTATTGCGCTTTTTAAATCCCATTAAATAAGAAAAAACTGCTGTCGACAAACAGGTCTGTTTTTCGACCAGTTAGGTCGAAAACTGGGAAGGCAAAGGTCGTCTTGAGGCAATTTGTGGTCGAAAACCGGCAAAATCGACAATTTTTTCTTTTTTAATAGTTAAAAAATAGAGTATGACTTCAAAAATTTCACAAAGATATATTTTTTATTCTAAAATGTTTAAGGAACAATATGTAACCCTCCTTGATATCCAAAACAATAAAAACATATAAAAATTGGGCTTCAAAGTTGAAACTTCTGTTAAGTGGTCGAAAACCGGCGAACTTACCCTATTCCCGATAGATTGTCTATTCTTATAATCAATTATTCTTTCGAGAATATATTCTTGCGGTCATCTTTATTTGTAGTACCACCTCACACTATTTTATTAATGCCAAGAAAATCTATTTTTTAAAGTAAAACAAGTAGATTATTTATTATTGATCCATTTATTACCATTTATCGGAAAACAAACTTATTACATTATTCTTACAATTTAATAATTATTAACTTTTAAAGTAAACCCTTATTCTAAAGAATATAACAAGTACCTATAAAAATAAGAAGAAATACATAGAGGAATTGTAATTAAGTAAAAAGTAAATGTATGACCAAACTTTACTTTTGTTTTTGTTCAACAGGTTGCGCTTGCTGTTGTGGCTGCACTTTGGCCGGTTCTCCAGTTTGGGTAATTGGAATATTCTTATGTTCAGTCTCCATTTTTTCAATAGTTGGAGCAGTGATGGTCAAAACTCCGTCAGAAGACAACTTGGATGTAATGTTTCCCATATCGCAGTTCTTTGGCAAAACATATCTTCGTACAAAATGCCTGGAAATATATCCATGCTCGTCCTGTTGTTCCTCGTGCTTCCCTTCAATGGTCAAAACATTTTCATCAGTAATTTTGACAGTAATTTCTTCTGGTTTGAATTGTTGAACGTCCAAATTCGCTTGGAACTTGTCTTTGTCGTAACTCACTGTCGAACCGGTGTCTTGGTTGGCAAGTCCGGAACGCCAATTTCTCAAATAACCGGCTGGGGTTCTTGTAAGCAGACGGTTGTTGATGTTCAAAGGTTGAAAAATGTCATCGTGGCTGAGTCCAAGTCCAAAGTGTTGATCTAGGATTCTGGATGGCCTGGTGACTGGGTAGTCAAATGGGTCACTCAACAAAAATGGAATAAGAGACATTTTTCTTCACAAGTATCTGCTCTTTTCAATACTGTATACTCTCTCGTAGCTATACAAATCACAAATTGATAGGCAAGAACTTATTAGTCGCTATTTTCTGTTTCGCTTCTAAAGAAACTCTGATCGTGGCAGACGCTCCCAGACAATTTATATCGTGTTGCGATAGGTCTAGAATATGCGCGAAAAAACTCCGTTCGGCACAACTGTTCATAGAATATTGCGAACATCGTAAATTCTAGACTTCCAAGGATTATCGATTTTGTGGACTTCTCTGAGTTCATATGGGTTGTAGGAACTAATTATTACATCTCTAGACTGTGGAATATTCTCGGTTATGACGGTTATGCTATTTATCTAATTAAATTCGTGTAAAAACAATTGATTTCTACACCTTTGCTTGTACCTATATTTGCATACCTACCTATTGCAACGCAACTGATTGTGAGAAATAAATGATGATTTGTTCCCAAAAACTTTGCTTTTAACTACATATCAAAATAAAATAAAGCTTTCTCAAACTATACAGACTGTTTCAGAAATCCCTCGTAATGTGTCAAATCTGACACACAGTAATAGCAAAATGCTGCACTAAATAGATTGGTTAGAAATTTGACTTAATACGAGGGATTTTAAAGAGTGTGTGCCAATTGCAATGATTCCGACTGTACCTATATTGTAGTAAAATGATAAAAAACGTTTTATATGGACATCGGTTCGAAAATATTTAATTTCTGAGATATTTTAATAGCTATTGCTATTTACCTAACAAGTGCGAATACCTAATTATTTTTCCATATGAGTCCAATGCAGCTCGGTGAAGTAGCCGCACGAGTTTAGAAAAAAACATTTTCCGCAAGTGTTAGATACAACAGTTTTTCTACAGCCGTGCAGCAATAAATTAAGTACTTAGGTACCTCCTATCTATATAATTCGTAGGAATTTAATACCTAGTTTGTTTCTACAGCCTCTACCCCATATTGTTTTGAGTAGGTATATGGTACCACCTAAACCATTTTCAACTTTTTTCTCGGCAAATTTTTAAAAACATTTTCAATGGTTGTAGCTTTGTCGTTTCACTATTCCTCCAATCTAGGAAAAGGAAACGATAAGTCAATAGTTATAGGTAGGTAAATTTATTTTACTTTAAAAAAAGTAATGAAAATTGGCATAGGGAAAAGTTTTAAAGGTTTGAAACAGCCGCATTGAAAAATAAAATGCAAGGATCCTACAAACATTTGGTTGCTGACCCTTTTACAAAAGTAAAAAGGAGTTAATTTCAGAAGACAAATATATCGTTCTTGTTCAAATAGCATGGGAAGCTTCCATAAAAAACAAGTTTTATCATAAAACAAACAATAAAAACAGATAAAGTCTATATTTAGTATTATTGGTTTGTTTACGAAATTTTTTACAGAATTTCTAGAACCAATGAACAGTTGTTCGTGATATGGCTGTAAACACGCTACAGTGGTCCGCGTTTGTGAATCGTATAAAATGGTTTTTTTTTTAGAAAAGGTAATGTGATGCCATAATGCCAATATCAATTCAAATAACTACTAGTTTAATTAAAGCAGTTTTCCATTTCGAAAGCATAGTGGTAGTAACACACAGGATTACAAATTATTGGCCGAAATTCTATTTGTGTTTTGGCTTACTTCATGATTTTTAGACCACTGCGTGACCCATCTATTAGAGTGCCTTCGATAATTTTAGCGAATTTTCTAGACATAAAGGCGGCAAATATAAATACTGAATTGCGCTGGGGCATCTTCGACAGTAGTTTCCGACGAGTTGAAACGTGTGAACTAAAAACTTTGAAGTGCAAAGTAAAAAGTGAAATTTATCATGGCCTTGCTACCATTCTTGTTAGAAGACGCCCTTCCTCTTCCAGGCAGGGACTGGTTATCCCTTCTAACTCCTGCTGAAGAAGACTCCGTTCGTCTGAGAAACGCCATCAATCAACTGGCAAATTTGCAAAAGGACACTTCCATCACTTTCGACAAGGACCAATTCCAAGCCAACATCGACGTCCAACAATTTACTCCCGAAGAAATCACCGTGAAAGTTGAAGGCGACAACACCGTCATTGTTGAAGGCAAACATGAAGAGAAAAAGGATCAGCATGGATACATTTCCAGGCATTTTGTCAGGAGATATGTGCTTCCCCAGGATTGCGAGGTTAAAAAGTTGCAGTCTAAATTGTCCAGTGATGGAGTTTTGAGCATTTCAGCACCAAAGAAACCGGAAACACCTAAGCAGGAATATAGGGAAATTCCTATAGTAAGAACAGGGCCTTTGAAGAAAGTCGAAGGAGGAGATACTGGAAAAAAATCCTAGACTTTTAATATTAATATTTTATCATTTATCTTGTATTATTAGATTAGTTTTTGAAGACTTTTGACTTTTATTTATAAATGGTTTGTGTTATATAGGTATATCTTTAGATTAGTTCAATAAAGTGCCATAAACTAATTTGCCTGTGTATTTTTTAAATTTGTTTCAAGTTTAGGTATTCAATTTTGCGGCTTTGTTCCTTTCTTCACTGGTAAATGTGCCGTTCCATGAATTAAAAAAAAAGTTACTTGAAATCTTAGCATCCATTTATCCTGTGAAACTTATCCAGTACATGCCAGTACCTACCAATCATATTATTAACATTACAAATAATAGGTTGCATTTTCGCACAGATTTTACGTGTAAATGGTTGTTTTTTTTGGCCGCCAATCTATCAGGAAAGTCCATAGGAATATATCAATTTTTCTTTAAAACCAAAGTGCCTTATGGTGGATTGCACAGTTTGTTTTAGAACGTCTTAAGTCATTCTTAAGTTATTCTGAAAGTTAAGCAAGGAAAATTCGGTTGCACCATTCAGAAAACTCACCTAAGATGGGTTTAGGAATTCCTAATTTTAAGGCACCACTGTTGGGACCTTAACACGTTCTTAGGTAGAAATAATTGTTTTTTTTTTGTCAAATGCAAATGTCAATTATTTGTCGTAGTGATTTCATAAAAATTATATTTTTAGGCGACTGTCACAAAAAGATTAGTTTTACGGATTCAATATCATCCCTAAAGTACGGCCGCGTACGCCTACGGCCGCATTTACTTCACGGCCGCATTTGCTTTATTACTTTACGGCCGCTTTTACTTCACGGCCGCTTTTACTATTTACAGCCGCTACTTTGGTGGATGAAAATAAACAAACAATCGGAAACGCAGTGTGTCGTAACCATCAACACAACCAATAAACAATTAGTTGGCAACCACAATGGTCGCGTTCCTAAGCACTCAACATGTTGAGTGATTAGTAAGCGGCTTTGTTCCAGCTAGTGAATTGCTCAAGGTAGAAAAGTTTTGATTGGCCTAGAGGTGATTTTCATCTGTTTTCAACATAGCCGCTGACTAATCACTCAACATGTTGAGTGCTTAGGAACGCGACCATTGAAACCAAGTTTTTAATTTTAGCTCTATCCAAACTTCCACATAAAATGCTAAAAAAAAAAACGGCATCATGATTAAAAATTTGGGAGAAGTATTTTCTTTTTCAAAATTAAATAATCCTCAACGTTATGGTCTTCAGGTCCACCTATGTTATACTCTATGTTAAAATTTACAATTATAATCGGAAATACCTAACCAGCAAGTTTTCAAAATTGATTGCTTTTTTAAAAAAGCTCAATGTAAGATACCAGGCGAAAAAGTCGGCAATTTTCTATAATCACACTCTTTTTATCGTAGTTTTTGTTATTAATAATTGTGTATCTACCTATCTTTGCTGGATTATTTATTTGATCAATAAAGTTTAAAGCTACTGTTGAATTTTCTTCTTTTTTCAAGAACAAACACTCGCCTAAAAAATTTTATGTGCACTTCGGCCGAATGATCTTTTTTGGCTTCACCTGAAATTTGCTTGGCCTCGGCCTGATTCGGCCAAAAAAGATCAACTTTACGACCTTGGTACACAAATAACTATTATCGAGATATTTAAAAATATATTATTCAACATTTCTGGGGAAAATAGCAGGTGATAGCGTGTTAAAGTTTTGACTAATTTTGTTCCAAGCCTGTTTCTTTTGATCGCAACTAATACTGTCAGTTTTTTCATTTTCAATTATTAATTTTTGGGCAGAAACCAAATCAATCAGAATTTATTTTTCCCGAACTGTGAAATTGGGTGCTCGACCCTTCTTCTCGTCCTTTTGGTTTGCCATGTTATGTTATGTGACCACCTCTACACTCTGTAAAAGTTAAATGCGTTTAATATGGGTATCATTCCTGCGGTGTTGCCAGCTAGTTCGGAATTCAAACTAACCTTAGCTAAGTTTTCTTTACGTAGCGTTGGTGCAAGTCAAAGCGATCAACGCAAACTTAAATTTTAATATCATGCTTAGCTAAGTACGTGCTAAGAATGAGGAGTAATTTTTTTTGTGCAATCCACCTAAGGCCTCAACGGCCCCCCCTACAAATTAAATTTTAGTTCTAAAAAAAAATTATAGATGGTGCCAAGATGAAAGCATTTTTACAGTGGAGCATTTTAAATATTATAGCGATTTCAATTTGCAGAATCAGTGCAACTTTTTTCACTCAGTTCGCACTGATTGGCTAATGGGATTATGGAGGGATTTGTATGTCCATGCCTGGCCTGGTATGACTTCAAATTTTGTTCTACTCTGTAAAAGTGATGTTTTGTTGTAGAGCTTGTTTTTGAGGTATGTTTAGTTGTGGTAGGTACCTATGAGATTTTCAGGAAGCAATTGGCACATGAATGGGTTTACAAATAGAGGAATACTCGGAGGAATAATAAAAAAATAGTCTTACCGGGAGTCTAACACAATTTCAGATATTGGTAGAATAGGGTGACCATATTTTTTTTGTACGAATGCTGTACACATCTAAAATTTTGGGTTAGTTTGGGTTAGTGAGTGGAGAAAGCACTGAATGCAAATTTTGTCGAGTTTAAAGCCTGTTTTAGTACCATTCAACACAAAAACAAAAAATTAAAGACATAACATAATAGGTCTGTTCTGTGAATTTCATTGGTTGAAAACCTTATGGCCGTTTGCACCGACCATTTTAATTTTTAAGGAATCCCTTAAATTGACATTTCTCTATGAAAAAATGTCATTTTAAGGAATACTCAACGTTAAGGCTTCCTTGAAATGGTCGGTGCAAACGGTCATTAATGGTTGAAACCAAGGTTGTTTGAAAGAGGTAGGTTATGGCTGATAACTTTTATGACGTCATTTGTGTAGGATTTTTATCGTTGTCTAGGGGTATTTTGGGGCAAGCAGAAAATCAAACGTAACGGTCCGTTGAAAATATAAGTAATTTTAATAATATTTACGAAAAATAGATAGATTTGATAGGTAATAGATAATTACGTCATTGATAAATATACAATCGGCACAGAAAATCACAATAACAACTTCACAACTAAGTATACGTCTTCACGACCACGTCTTGGTCGTTTTACGGCTTTAGAAATATACGTCTTGATAATTAATTGAACGTCGCGTCTTAAATTTACCCCGTCTAGGAAAAATCTGGCGGCCGTCTTCCGCCTTCAGCGTTCAATTAACGATTAACCCGTCTTTTTTATTATTCGCTCGTGGCTACTTCCCCACTGGCGCCGTGCCATTCGGTGCCACCCTGTTACTGCCGCGAATCGCTGCCGCTCGTATCTTTTATCCTCTTCTATTAACCTATATAGAGATATTCCCTTTTCGTCGCCCTGTTGCTACCCTGAGATCCAGCGCGCCTCGCCTATTCAACCGTGACGGTACAGTCTATGTAAAAATAAATAGGTACAGTCGGAAGAGAATTATTTGGAGAAATGAAGAAATATAATATTTACATAATTACAAACGCAAAAAAAAATACTTATACCTATAAATACAAATACAGATACCGATTAGGTTTCGTACCCTACATTTGGATGCCTAAACATAATGCAAATCTCCATTAGAACTTCCTGATGACGTCATCTGTTTCCCATTACCAGACAACCTATTAACTTTAGGAACCTTGGGTTGAAACTAGTTTTCTGACTGTTTCTGATTTTCTGACTATTTTTTCAACCAATGAAATTCGCGCTGATTGGTTTGTGATTGCTGCAGAAACAGATCTATTATGCTGTGTCTTCTTCTTAGCAGCATGGAATAGAGAGAGATAAAAAAGGTAGTTAGCATTAAAAAGAATAATACTCTGGGATATGGGCGTAAATGACGTAAATCGCAAATGTAGAAAAGTCGTTAGTTGATGGACAATTTTTCGTAATTTTTTTTTAAAGAAAATCTTATTTTTTATCGGATCCGAATCGCTGTACGTTTGCTGTACAAAATCAAATGCTGGACAGGCTTTGAAAATGCTGTACAATATAGCGAAATGCTGTACGTATGGTCACCCTATGGTAGAAGATCCAAGAGCTAGTAAAAGAAATGCAAATCGCCAGATACCTAAATTGAATGCTCTACTGCATTGGTGGATATTATTATTGCACTAATATGCAAGAACACAAAGGAAAAACTCTAATTTTAGCACTTTCCACCTTTTGTAAATAAATTTTAATAATTATTATTGAAGCTTTTTATTTTTTCAAAGACATTTTCTCCTACAAAACACGATCCAATTTTTTTATGTATACCTAGGTACGTAATAGTATATTACATACCGAGGTGGAAAGTGTTTCATTACTGTCGAGAGATCAGTTAGTTAACTGAGACGCGAAGCGTCGAAGTTAACTATAATCTCGAGACAGGAATGAAACTTCCTACCGAGGTTTGTATACTATTTTATTTACAACAATTACAAACCTCATAATTTCGACTAAATACTAAAAAAAAATTTAAAAATTTGTTGACAAGTTCTTACTCATCTAAAAAAACGTTTGACATGCAGGACTCGTCTTAAACATTTTAGGAAATGATAACTTACTTTCCACCCGGGTGGAAAGTAAAATTCAAAAAAGTGCCACTTTCAAACTTTTGAAAAGTCAGAAATGTCAACATTACGTATGTGGTTGTAAATAAAATAGATACTTTATTTATTTTCAATGGAAACTAATGGCACAGCATGCTTTGTGCCTATTATTTTATAAACCAATAATAAAAAACAAAACAAATACACAAGGGGAGAAAGAGGTTCTGTTGTCAATAGGCTTTTTTTGGAAACGCTGAACAACCTACATCAGCTGCTGCTCCAACGGTTCGGGGTTTTCGAAAACGCCTAATTATGACATCACGAATTGACTGGTGGCGCCATCTTCGAAAAAAAGCCTGAACCATATTTGCCAAAATATCTGTAATTTTATTCCAAAATCGGTTTTAGACTACAAAAAAAAACGGCACATCAGAATTTGCTGAAATTTGGCATAAACATTCTTTGATCGATTATCTAGAGAATAGTGCTCTTATTTTTTCAATTTTTACCGTGGATTTTTCTTTTTTTGGGAAATAGTTCATTTTCACAATATAGGCCAAAAAAAAATTCGAAATATGGAAAATCTAACTGCACTATTCTGTAGATAATCGATCAAGGAATGTTTATGCCAAATTTCAGCAAATTCTGATGTGCGGTTTTTTTTTGTAGTCTAAAACCGATTTCTGTATTTTGTATCGTGTGCATGGGAGCGATGTTGCCCCCTGAAGCCGTTTTAGTTGCGATAAAAAAATTAAATGGAAAATCTGAGATAGAGGATCGATAGTTTGGCATTTCGACTTATCAGTGGACTTTTCAAAATAAATATAAAAAAATTATCCTCAATTCGACAGACTGCTTTAGAAACATCCCCATTTTGCTTGACAAGGGTATTATGCCGAAACGACCTATCGGACCGGGCCCAAATTTGGGCTCAATAAAGCCTGCCTCAGCCTCATCTACTATGTATGTGTAAAAAATTAATTGTCTAGCATGAAAATTAAAAAAGTTAGGAATTTTTTACGAAAATCTCTTTTTTTGGAGGAAAAAAATCATTTCTCGAAGACTAAAAGACCTACAGGGTTGTATGATGGCTCATTTTAAAGCTTGTTCAATGCTCTAAAACTATTGCCACAGTAGCAAAACAATCCGATAATTAGTTTTCGAAATACAGTGAAATAAACAAAAAAAGCCCTATTTTTGCACTAAATATTGTTTATAAAATCCCCTAAAAGTAATTAGATGTTGCATTTTTGGTTTTTAGCATCTATAAATGATCCTTAACAATACTGCATCGATAGTTTGCTGTTAAATTTTATGTTACGAAAAAAGAACATCTCACACTTCTTATGGATTTCGGTCACCGACAGATTTTGTTGAAACTTTAGTATATTATTTAAGAAGTAGAAATAAGCATTTTCTTTCATTGCACGGACCTCGTAGCGATACAGGGTGATACTGAAAAATTAGGTCAAAGATTTTTTTTTTTTCATTATCTACTGTGAAATATTGTAGGTAATTTAACTTTGATGGTTGATAAAATCAGGCATTTTAAAAAAAATTAAACAATATACAGTGTCATTACTTAAGTGTGCAACATATGGGATTTTTTTCTAGTAATAGCACAATCAAAATACAAACAAGGCCAAAACTTGGTGCATGTCTGATAATCATATTAGGTGCACTTAGAAATTAGAATGTTTGCAAGTCAAACAGCATACAGGGTGGCTCAAAAAATATCAAAATTCTACTAATATTTACTTAAATAAAATAAAACTTTTGCACTTTAAGGAGAGTTTTTTTAATATGGCTATTATCATTAGTAATGTTTTAACTTGTTAAAAAAAAAAATTGCGACATTTTAAAGTTGTGTTGAATATCATTGCAACAAATGAAATGAATTTTGTGATTCCATAAAAAATTAAAAATCTAAGTTAATTTTACAAATATGCTTGAATTTGAACAAAGTTAGGTAAAATTGATTAGATTTTAATTAATTTTTGAAAGTCTCAAGGGCGGAAATAAAAAATAAAAAAAATATAGAAATTATAGATTTTTTTCGAAAAAAAAATAAAAAAAATCTTAGGAGGCTATGTTTTGGTATTTAGGCATAACTTTTAATTCCAAACAACTTTTCTCTATAACATTTTGTTGAATTTTCTAAAATAAGGGTACTTTATGCTGTTTGACTTGCAACCATTCTAAGTGCACCTAATATGATTATCAGACATGCACCAACTTTTGGCCTTGTTTGTATTTGGTTTGTGCTATTACTAAAAAAAATCCCCATATGTTGCACACTTAAAAAATCACACTGTACATATATTCCAAAAGTGATATTATTTTAATCTCTAGCGTGTACCTGTACAGGATGGTCCAATTTTTTTATTTGTGAAAATAATTGATTTCCGTGAAAACTTTCTGAAAGCACTTTTTCAAACAGAATCTGACGATTCTCAGTTTTTTGGTATTCTGCCAGTATTCCGAGATATTGACCAAAGTTCGATTTTTTTAAATAGGAAACCCTATATTCTATAATAGCTCATTGGATAGCCCTGCTTTTGCTGATTTCAATGTTATTAAGTTCGATAGGTTTATCTTTAAGATTTTTCGAGAAAAAAAATAAAATCTGTTTTTGTCATGAGAACCTTCGTTTTAGAAATAGACTTTATATCTGTGAGGAAAATAGAAAGGTCATTTTCCAACACATTGTTTCTTATGTATACATATGTATTTTTTTTTCTCGAAAAATGTTAGAAGTTAACCTATCGAATTTTATATCATTCTTCTTCTTCTTCTTCTTCTTCAAGTGCCTTGTCCTCTGGGGACGTTGGCAAACATCAGTGCTATCTGTACTTTATTGACTGCTTTTCTGATAGACCTGTCGTGGTTTCGCCATTCCAGTGACGCAAATTCTTCAGCCAAGATATTCTTTGACGTACAGGGACTCTCCTGCCGTCGATTTTTCCTTCGATTATGTGCTTGAGAATTAGGAAGGTAAAGTATGCTTCCGAAGTACTCTAACTTTCGCTTTTTCAAGCGTTAACATAACTTCAAGTTCTGTGACATTCTCGTTAGCACATCTTCATTGCGCACTTTATCCGTCCAAGAGATTTTTAACATTCGTCTATATGTTCACCTTTCAGAAGCCTCTAGCTTTTTACACATGGCGTCTGTTTAGAATCCACGCCTCAATCCCATAAAAGAGAATAAGAGAATACTGGAGTATTCAAGTGCGAACCGAGAGCGGAGAGACCTGACTGCACAACACGGATTAACAAATGATGCTCTCAACTTGTTCAACTCTGGCACGAACCTCCTGCATATTATCCCAGTCTTCATTAATAACCTGACATCTTAGGTATCTGTATGACCTTAAGAATACCTCCTCCAACCTGGTTCTTACTTATCACCATCCATTTAGTTTTTTGGCGTTCAATTTTAATCCATACATTCAGTAGCCAAATGATCAAGTAATACTTGAAGACCTTCCAGAGAATCAGCGACTAAAACCGTATCGTCGGCATATTGAAGATTGTTCGTGTTCACGCCGTTGATAGAAATAACCTCAGTGCAATCTTTTGAAAGTTTTTCAAATATTTTGTTTGAATAAATATTGAAAAGTAATGGTGAAAGAATGCAACCCTCCCGGACACCTCTTTTTATCCGTAATTCATCAGATATTTGTTGGTCTACCTTGATTTGCGCAGTCTGATTCCAGTAGAGATTTGATTGAGTTCTCTATCATCTAGGCCTACATCTTTGAGAATGTTCATAAACTTCTTATGTTGTACCCTGTCAAACGCTTTCTCATAGTTTACGAAGCATGCGTATACAGGAACAGAAACATGCCTAGATCTTTGATTTAGCACTTGGATGCTAAACAGGCCCTGTTTAGCAACCAAGTTTTGTGCCAAAACCGTTACGAAAACTAAATTGGGATTTGCCCGTGAAGAACTCGCACTTTGCGTATATTCTTTCATGGATGAACTTTAGAAAAATCTTGAGAAAGTGGCTCATCAAACTAACAAGCTGATAATCGCTACATCTTTTTGCAAAGCTTTTCCACGGAAGCGTCACAAATGTTGATATAAGCCAGCCAGAAGGAATGATCGGTAAAGCATATTGAAAAGTTTCACCGTGGGGGGAAAATACTCTTCATTTGTAAGGGTTTTAATAAGTTCTGAGTAGACACCGTGTATAACTGAATGTCGTGTTGGACTTCTTCCTTAGTTATATCTAGTCCTTCTCGTAAATACTCTTCAGGAATATTCGATCTCCCGTCCTAAAATAGGTTTTCGATGTAACTGCACCACTGTTTTACTTTGTCGTTGACATCAAGAATGAGATTACCTTGACTGTCCAACAGAATGCTGGTCTGTTGAGGTTTGTATATACACCAGCAGCTTCTTTAATTTTCTTATGCATATTAAAACTGTTATATTTTGCCCCAAGATCTTCAATTTCCTCACACTAAAGGAACGAGTCAATTTTATTCAGCTATCCTGATTTTGTTTTTTATTTCAAGATTCAACTGACGATATGCTTGCTGGGTATCTTGGCAGGCGTCTTTTATCCTTTAAGTCGAGGATTTACTCAGCCATCCAGCTTTTTTTCCTGACCCTAGTGTTGATGGAAATTCCGAGCTGAAGCTAACAAAGGCTTCCCTGATACTGGGTTTATACAGTCTCTAGTTCTTGATTCTCTGCCCAGTTTATTACGTTCAGTTTATTATCTAATTCGTTTCTAACTTCGGCCAGAGTTGTTAAGTTGTTTAGTATTGTCAGATCCAGTCTCGGGCTGTTGGTTTTATTTTTAGTGTCAACTGAATGTTTGCTTCAAGAGGAATTGTGATACGAATTTATATCTGCGCCAGGGTAAGTTTTTGCAGATTTGATGCAATATCATTGGAATCGGCAAAAGCAGAGCTATCCAATAAGTAACTTACCTACATATGGGGTGTCCTATTAAGAAAAATCGGACCCGACATTTCAAAATCGGAGCCAAATAGAAAAACACTGAGAATATTACAGTGCAAAAAGTGCTTTTAGAAAGTTTTTACGGAAATCAATTATTTTCATGAATGAAAAAGTTATGATGCTTTTCCTAATAATAGAGTCCAAATGGGACCACCCTGTACATATTATGCTAGAAATTAAAATATCATTTTTTAAGGAGTACTTATATATACTGTTCCTATTTTATCAACCAAAGTTAAATTACGATATTTTACCAGTAGATAATAAAAAAAATCTTTGACCTAATTTTTCAGTATCACCCTGTATCGCTACGAGGTCGGTGCAATGAAAGAAAATGCTTATTTCTACTTCTTAAATTATATACTAAAGTTTCAACAAAATCTGTCGGTGACCGAAATCCATAAGAAGTGTGAGATGTTCTTTATCTGCCCTGGCCTCCCCAGTAGCACACAATGTTGGTTCCATGTTGCGGATACATTGGACCAATATTGTATGTTGGCCCAATATTGGAATTTTTTAGCCAACATTGGACATTTATTGGCAATACAACTTCTTTCATCATTATAATAATATATTTATCCAAGAATGGGCCAATATGCACAAACAATATTTTTATCGGCAGCATATAGCCAAGATTGGTTACATATTGGCAATACATACTTTTCTTATATAACAGTGATATATTTATCCATCATTGAACTGATAAGCACAAAAAAAAATGTTTTTCTTTTTGCATTATTGAGCCAATATTGGCAATACAACTTTTTCTAGTATTACCATAGTATTGTATCCATTAATGGACCAATATGCACAGATAATGTTTTTATTTGCATTATTTAGCCAATATTGGATATGATATGGCAAAGCAAATTTTTCTAATATAACAGTGATATATTTATCCATATTGGCCAAATATTGATTCTATATTGGTAAAATATTGTATATGGGTCCAATATTAGCAATTTGTAGCCAATATTGGAGATTATTCTTCTTCCTACATTATTATTATATAATATGTGAATCCAAGATTGATCCAATATTGGATCCAATCCATGTTTGGCAATATCTTTTATTCATGTTTATATTTAATATTTATCCAATATTGGTGATATATAGGAGATGTACCTTTTCCATATCAATCAGGACTACCGAGAGAGGGCACCACGCGCTACTGATGGCCTTGCTCTTTCCTAGTGTTTGAGTTTCCTTCAAACCTGTTTGTTAAAGTTGGTGTGCTTCGCTCACAAGCTCGAAGCCGGAAACCGGTCTAGTCTGCAGGTGTTGGAGCTTTTTTTGGTTAAATACATGACGTGTCTTTCCAAAAAAAAATAATGTAAATATTTCTAGGAAATATTATAAATATTTCTAGAAGAAATATTTTATATTTATTGATTAGTAATATTGGAGAAATATTTATATTCACTATCGGATTCATAAAAAAAGTATACATTGTGCCAATCTGAAAAACAAATATTGGGTATATTTCTAAAAGCAATATTACATGTTTATTAATTAGCAATATTGGGACAATATCTTTCTTCAATATCGGATTCATATTTACAATATACAGGGTGTATATTTTAAGTGATAGCACTATTGCTATATCTGAAACGGTAAAAGCTACAGGGTCGGTTAAATTAGAAAAAAATTGCCTTTTTTGATGCCCATTCAAGACTCGTTTACAGTGTTGCCAAATTCCTTTTAGTTTAGGAAATACAGGGTGATTTCTAAAAAACGCCTAAAAATATTTCATCAATTATTTCGAAAACTATTAATTTTTAGGACATAATTTAAATTTGAAAGTTTTATAAATTTTTTCGCTCTTCAATATGGCATCTTCAAATTTTGAATCCGACGTTTCGTGATTGAGCTACCATCATCAACTTAATTTTTTTAAATACGGACCTGGATTTTTTATGTCATTTCTAGAAAGCACCATTTGTTCCCTTTTTAACGATATATCTCTTAAGTATGATTGGTCGACGTTTCTGATCTAAAAAGTGATCATCAGTGATTTTTACCAAAATTTTACCTCAATTCGGCCCTAGTTATGAACCTGTATTTCAGAATCTAAAAGGAATTTGGCAACACTGTGAACGAATCTTAAATGGGCATCAAAAAAGGCAACTTTTTTATAATTTAACTGACCTTGTAGCTCTTACCGTTTCGGATATAGCAATAGTGGTATCACTTAAAATATACACCCTGTATATTGGGCAAAAAAAAAAAATCTGTCGTTTCCATTCTTGGGCCAATATGTAAATATAATATTTTACCAATCTTGTTGTGCTACTGGGGTTACTTGCCCAACACTATGCTTTTATGTTTGTAATAGAAACTATCCAGAAAATATTTCCGTCATAGGAAAATTTTAAATAAAATCTCTCCAACCGATAAGATATTATACCTACCATATTATTAAAATTTATTTTTCAAGAGATCTTATTTAAAATTTTCCTATGACGGAAATATTTCCGGATATTTTTTATCACAAACACAGTGTTGGGCTAGTAATTACTCAGTGACTACTTGTCATTAAACGTATTTAAAATTCTGCTTAAAGAATTAAGCTCTCATGGCACTTTAATAGTTGTATTCCTTTCAAGAGTTTAAAACACTAGAGCTACTCTCTCCGGTGTTAGTCGACCCCGATTTGAAAGCTCCTCCTAGAACAAGCCTGCTCCTAGGTGTGAAAGTAATACAACTATTGTGACTTGCATTAACGCAGGTGAATTTCCAGACTGTTTGAAGTTGGCTGTTGTTGTTGCAATATTTAAAAGGGGGGATGATCAGGTTCCATCTAATTACCGTCCAATTTCTTATTTCTTTGTTGACAACACTTTCGAAAATCATAGAAAATATAGTTAAAACTAGATTGGTTGAATATCTACGCAACAATAAACGAAAAGGCGGCAGCGGTGTTTTGTGAATTTTCCAAAGCATTTGATTGCGTGAATCACGGAATACTGCAAGCTGTGATACTGCTTCGCAAAATGAGTCATTATGGTATCAGGGGAAGAGAACTCAAATGGTTCGAGTCCTTAGACCATATAGCACAGACCAGAAGTCCTCTTCTTTTTTTGCTATAAGTAAACGACCTGGCCAAGTTGTCCTTATCAGGAGTATTTGTTATCTTCGCAGATGATACTACAATACTCTGGAATCATAAGAATCAAGATGCGTTAGCACATATGATAGAGCAAGACTTGGGGAAGGTTAAAGATTGGTGTGATGCAAACTGTTTTGTATTGAACATAAAAAAAACAAATATTCATATTAATTTAATATGGTATTATACCACAGATTTCACATGTAAATAGTTTGTTTCTTTTTGGTCGCCAATCTATCAGGAAGTCGATAGAAATATATCAATTTTTCTTTAAGTTTGAACCTAAGGTTTGAACTAAATTGCCTTTTATTACTTTATGTCTGAAGGACTTACTTTTTTTAATTTAAAAAAATCTTCCAACTTTTAGAATGGCTTGTACCTATTTTATAGAGCTTAAAATAAAGAAACCTGAAAATTTGGTTTTTACCTATAATAAAACAATACAGATTAATCTTCAAACCAATATTTATTGAGAAATAAACTTATACATATTCCTACAAAGTTAATAATAAACAGTCGGTAACTAAAAGTAATATTCTAAAGTTATTATAATACTTAAGTACAAAAATAAAAAGATAGGAATCATATCAAAATAATGAATTCATGAACATACTTTACTTCTTCTTTTGTTCAACAGGTTGTCCTTGCTGTTGAGGCTGCACTTTGGCCGGTTCTCCAGTTTGGGTAATTGGAATGGTCTTATGCTCAACTTCCATTTTCTCAACAGTTGGAGCAGTGATGGTCAAAACTCCGTCAGAAGACAACTTAGAAGTAATGTTGCTCATATCGCAGGTCTTTGGCAAAACGTATCTTCGTACAAAATGCCTGGAAATATATCCATGCTCGTCCTGTTGTTCCTCATGTTTCCCTTCAATGGTCAAAACATTCTCGTCGGTAACTTTGACGGTAATATCTTCTGGTTTAAATTGTTGAACATCCAAATTGGCTTGGAACTGACCTTTGTCGAAACTCACTGTGGAACCGGTGTCTTGGTTAGCGAGTCCAGAGCGCCAGTTTCTCAAATAACCAGCCGGGGTTCTTGTGAGCAGACGGTTGTTGATGTTCAAAGGTTGAAAAATGTCATCGTGGTTGAGTCCAAGTCCAAAGTGTTGATCTAGGATTCTGGATGGACGGCTGACTGGGTAGTCAAATGAGTCACTGAGCAAGAATGGAATGAGAGACATTTTTCTTCAATAGACAAGTTTATACTAATTACTGTAGACTCTTTAGGTAGAGGTCAACGTTATTTTCAAGTTTCACGTAAACCGTTTCGCTTCTATACGAACTCTGATCGAGGCAGACGCGCCCGAACAATTTATATGGTGTGTCGATTCCACTAGAATTTGCGCGAAGATGCTCTGTTCTGCACAACAGTTCATAGAATATTGTGTGTGATTGGGATTCTAGTAAATTCTAGGAGGGCTAAAAGGGGTATATTTTCCATAGGAATTAATAATTATATTTCCAGAATATTCTGTATTATCTGTTATTAGGATTATTGAAATAATCGTGTAGAAAAAAATATTGTTTTTCAAATTTTTGTTTGTAATAGGTATAGAGTAGGTATAGGCATAAAACAATTACCTATGTAAAATTGGCGAAATACCTCTAAAACTTCATTTCACTGATAATATTTTATTATTGTTTACATACTCTAAAAATTATATTGATACTTACCGAAGATAATCATAATAATATTTATTTATAGCTTGAAGCTAACATGTTTAATATTTAGAGTTACAGTACAAAATTTTTATTATAGTGCAATATTCTCTTTCACATATCTAAAACAGTCCCTTTAGACTTTCACAGTTCTTCACGTGGTTTGGTAGATCATTGTATAGTATCAGTCCTTTGTGGAACAAGTTCTTCTGGTCGAATGTTCTATGCGAAGGAGCTACCTATTTTGAGTTAATGTAAAATATTTAATTAGCGGTAAGACAATATGTACCAATTCAGTATCTTGCTACAATATTCACTCAGGAATTAGGTAGGTAAGAACCATTCGAACTAAATCAATGACGTTTTAAATGCGAATGCAGGATTATTAACAGGAACTATCCAGAATCCAGGAACAGATCGTCAAAATTTTATTTAATGGACGCGTCCAATACTAATGTGAATAATACTAGTAAAACTATCCAACAAATTTTCAAAACTTTTCCTGGGGCCACATAAGTAATAATCTACAATAAGTATTATCTAATACCTACATAAAAATCAATGTTTGCTTGTTAATAGTTCTTTTTGGACTCTGAAACCGCCGAACCGATCTACTTGATATTCATACCACGTAGTTTCTATATAAAGGGGAGTGTTAAAGGCTACTTTTCATCCCGGAAAAAAAGCACAATTCCTGTGGGATAGATCTGAAGCGTAAAACTTGGGTTAGTTTAAAATAATTGTTTTCGGGGAGGCGTAACACGTAGGGTACAGCTAGTTTAATATAATCCCAGGAAATACAAACGATATAAGTTATTATTATTGGTTTTCCCATACGTTTCTTTATAATTATTCATCCAGCACTTTCTATACTCAATAGCCAATGAACAGTTGTGATAGCAGGATAGCACCAGCATCAAACAGTGGTCCAAGTTTGTGAATTATGCCGGATCAAGGTGATATTGAAAACAGCAATGTAATGTAATAATACCACTTCTTAAAAATACTTATATAGTGGAATGCGATTACAAATACTTATTTTATAGTATATTATTGCGAAGTTGAAACAAAGTTTTGTGAAGTGAGGTTTCAAGAAATTCAATGGTCTAGTAGGTAATCTACTTTATTAAAAAGGACTAAAAAATCGAGGAACCACGTTTTCCATCTCAAAAGTCGATGATATTTGATATGTAGTTTGGTTAATACCATAATACCTACATATATCTAGAGGAGGCTACTCAGTACTCACTACGTGATACTTGGCAGGTAACTTAACTTATGACAGTTATGACTCTAGTTTGGTGAGTACCTACCTACTTGTACAAGTGAAAGTAAACTGGGAAGTTCAAGTCGTTGTGAATGCAAGTTTGTGATTGAATGCGTTGGTGGATAAATATTCATGGAGTTCGAGAGTGATTATCGTATTCCAGGCTGCAGCATGTGTTGTAGTTACCTTTCATAATTAATTGGTAGTTTTCCTGACCGTCAAGTTTCGAAAATAGCTGCCTTTTATAAAAAAATAAAAAAAAGTCTAAACAGTTTCTAAATATGTATTGCCATTAACGATTTTATTTTCGTTAAATCCGCAATAGGAATTTCTTCAGAAAACTCGGCTTGAATACACGTTTTCAGACATCATATGGACTTCGTTTATATTTTTGTGCAAAGCAAGACATGAGTAGCTTCCCAAGTAACAGGATCATTTGATAGATATCTAGAAAAAGCAAGACCCTTTCATACTTCTACTCCATTTCAACCACAAACAAAACAATAATCAAAACTTGTAGTGACTTATACCGAATGTAGCGCTTCGACTTGTCTATACTTGCCATATGCTACTCGCGCCCTTTGACTTTCGACGATTTACCGACAGCTAACGGCAAGTCTTCATACACATTATTAACTCGAAACTTGGCAACTATCACGTAGTGAGTCTTAGCCATAGGTATAAAATGAATAGTTTTGAGAAAATCAATCGTTAAAGTTGTGAATTACCTAATTTGTATAGCTATTAATGTGATTTATCGTAGTTAGTCGAGGTTGGTAAATGTTCCAAATTTTCATGAAAATCATAGTAAAAAATTGCACCTTCATTAAAGTTAATTAAAAATTATTTGCTAGAATCTTCTTCTCCAAAACTTGTTTTGACCTAATTTTTGATTTTTAGCCCACCGCCTAACCGGCGAAGGTTCGATAATTTTACGGAATTTTCTAGACACGAAGGCGGCTGCATATAAATGCTGAGAAGCGGACCCTAGCATCCACAGTAGTTGAGACTTCAAACGCCTGATTTTTAAAAAGTTTGAACTGCAAATAAGTGAAATTTATCATGGCTTTGCTACCGCTCTTGTTAGAGGAAACTTTTCCTCTTCCACGAAGAGATTATTTATCCATATTTGCCCCAGAAGAAGACTCTCTTCGCTTGAGAAACGCTATCAATCAATTGGTAAATTTGGAAAAAGACACTTCCATTACCGTTGACAAGGACCAATTCCAAGCCAACATCGACGTCCAACAATTCACTCCTGAAGAAATCACTGTAAAACTAGAAGATGAAAACAGCGTCACTGTAGAGGGCAAACATGAAGAGAAGCAGGATGAACATGGCTACATTTCCAGACATTTTGTGAGGAAATATGTGCTTCCGGAGGATTGTGACGTTAAAAAGTTGCAGTCGAAATTGTCCAGTGATGGAGTCCTTAGCATTTCAGCGCCGAAAAGAAGGAAAATAACTAAGCAGAAATACAGGGAAATTCCTATTGTGCGAACAGGGCCTTTGAGGAAACTTGGAGCAGGCAAACATAATAAAAATAATGTTTAGATTCTCTAAACTCAATTTACCTACTCTTGTATCCAGTATTATTTAGGATTTGATTTTTGAAGACTTATTTTTTTTGGATGAATATCTCATTTTGTATTTTTATCTTAGGATTAGTTTAATAAATAAAATGCTCATTATAAATAAAGGTATTAGACTCCAATTTTTGCCTTGTCTCATTTGAGAAACTATAGACTACACATTTATTTGGGTGTTTTAGTTTAATCACTTGGTTATTAGCAGACTCATTGTATAGAGATAGAGACATGGTATCCGTTTTTATTAGTCACTAATGAAGAAATATGGTCAGCAAATAATAACTTTAGTACGTACCTGCGTTCGTAATTTCATAGGTAGCTCTAGATTCTTAGACTAGATCAGACTAACAGCCAAAAAACCAATAATTGAAATACTCATTCCCAAATATCAAAAATTATCTCAAACAGTTCACACTTCCTTTTGAAAATAGAAATTTGAAACTGATCAAAATTGTTAATAAAAATATGAAATGAAGTGTTAGATAAAATAATGTCCGTTCTTATCCCAAAAATAATACTGTGTGGGACACCCTCAGCAAGCAGCTCTAATGTCCAGAACATCATCCACTTTATCAATATTTTGATACTGATATATCACCCTTATTAGACATCCTCAAAGTCATAGGATGTCCAGTATAGACTGGGTATAGAGGATAAGATTTTTTTCATATCGGTGCTAGTCTTCCAAGGTAAAAATCAAAAAAACTACAACTAAAATCTATTTTCCGTTTTTTTTTATTGTTTATTTATTATAATCGAATCATGCTTAAATATCCGATTAATAATAAAACATTAAGAGTCAACAACATTGCTTCATTATAATTGCATGTACAAGTACGCTTTTTTCGATCCGCATAAAACAAATCAATTTTAAATATTTACCTACAGGGAGCGACTTACTTGTGAGAAAATTCACATAATTTTTTTTTACAACAAAACATTTTTGAAGAACTACATTTACGTACGTAAGTCTTGATTTTTTCCAAGTATTTGTACTTATTAAAAACCAGAATTTTAAAAATAAATAAATTTATTACAGCTTAAAATAATGTATTTTATAAACAGTACAGCTTTTAGCTAGGCCTGTAAAAATTAATTAATCTGAACAGTGTACCAAAGGACAACGTAAATAAACTAGAAAAAAAAAAAGCTTTTGTAAAAAGTATTTTTTTTTTTGGTTATTATACATGGTACAACAGTTCGGAATGATTTATGTATCAAAGGCTTAACTAAAAACAACATTTAAAGGAGAAAAAATTCATCTAATCGGGTCCCTAGTGAAAGGGACTGCATATGGAGTGTTATACAAAAAAAGTTATGCGCGATACGAGAATTGGTTGGGTTCTTAGACGAGGAGTGTTTTGATTTCGTCGTAGAGAACCAATACGATGGCACCACCAGTACCTCTGAGTACGTTGGAGAAGGCTCCCTTGAAGAAGGCACCACCACCTAAAAGAATAATAATATTAGAAAAATGTCCATATGATTTAGGATATGTCTTAAAAATTACAACTAGATATACTTTCTATAAAGTGAAGTTAGAACAGCTATTTGAAAAATATGTTTTTGCAAAGGGCAAGTTCACTTTTATATCCATTTGGAGTTTTGGCTAGGTGATTAAAAATTGGTTCATACCTTCTTGTTTGGCAATGGTAGCCCAGCAATGAGCTGTACTCTTGTAGATGACATCACTCTTAGAACGTCCAGACTGCATCATCATACGCCTACGTACTGTATCAAATGGATAAGAAATAATACCAGCAATAGTAGTGACAGTCTGAAAAAGAAAACACAAGTTAATAAAGCTTATAAATGTCCAAAATATTTTCAGTAATATTCTTACCTGTGCAATAGCCCATGATACAAGAAGAGGAGTGTTCTTGGGGTCAGGTAAGATACCCTTGGCGGTATCGTAGAATCCAAAGAAGGCAGCTCTGTAGATGATGATACCTTGTACAGATACACCAAAACCTTTGTACAAACCTCCAAGTCCATCTGATTTGAAGATTTTGGTTAAGCAATTACCCAAACCGCTGAATTCACGTTCACCACCACTTTTACCTACATCGGCGGCCAACCTATAGGATTGAAAATATTTTTTGAAATGTAAAATTTCAAGCAAGAAAAAAAATACTAACCTGGTTCTGGCAAAATCGAGAGGATATACGAAACACAAGGAAGTGGCTCCAGCGGCACCACCGGAGGCCAAGTTACCTGCGAAATATCTCCAGAATTGGGTCTTTTTGTCGACACCACTCAAGAATACCTGCTTGTATTTGTCTTTGAAGGCAAAGTTCAATGCTTGGGTTGGGAAATATCTGAGAAAAAAATAGTTGTTATTGGCTATGGAAATAAAATTATTGTGTTATCATTTACCTGATCACATTAGCTGTGTTACCACGCCAGTAAGCCAATACACCTTGTTCCTTGGGGATACGGACAAAACAGTCGACCATACCTGGAAAACAAAGAAAATACAATTAATATAATACAAATTAAGATAACAAATGTCTGTATGTTTGAGGTGGATTTATAATATTACCTTGCATTTTTTGCGACTTACACCTCAATTGAAATTATTACCATCAAGATCAAAAAACTTCTGGTAATAATTTCAATTGAGGTGCAAGTCCCAAAAAATGCAAGGTAATATTACAAATTAAGAACTTACTGATTATTTCTTGTTAATATTTAATTGTTGAGCTTTTCTCACATTTGCACTTGATGAAATGGTTTGAATTTCTAAAAAATAGTTCATGGCTCCAAGAGACCTGTGTTCAATTATGTATATAATATGGAGAAAAACCCAATTTGTGGTCTCAACATTTCAATAGAAAGGTTACATGTTTTGCCTAATATCAGCATCATCAGACCTATAAAAAGAAAACCTCTTACACCTAGAACAAACATAGTACAGAACTATATACCTTCAACTGAACTCTCAGAGTGAGTGTTTCTAATAGACGCATACACTTCAATACATCTATGTTTGTTCTAAGTGTAAGAGGTTTTCTCTTTAAAGATCTGATGATCTTGGAATTTGGTTGAAATTGGCCAATTTTCGATGTTAATCGTGCCTCTTTGTTCAAAAATAACTTATAAAAAGTATTCCTTATTTAACATTGACCATGTTCCAAGGAAGATTATCTCATACAGACACTTTGAGCCTTACGAAAGAATATTTGAATAACTACATATGGGAGCCAGCTACCCCAATCCGATACATACAACACAAAAAAAAATAGCAGCTAGAAAGAAAAAAAAACCTAATGTATTTGAACATAGAAAGTTAAAAACACGAACAATTCACAGATCGCGTAGATCACAAACCAAGCACAACTGTTGCGAAAATTCACAAATTAATTTTGAGTTTGAAAGCAAGAAAAAAATGAAAAACGACGGAGCGATGTAAATACTAGGACGACAGAGAATGAAATATTATTAAACCTTACACTTGCTCTAGACATTTCATTTTATTGCATCAAAATTGGCATGCAAGATGTTCACTTGCCAGGCATGTATAACAACAGAACTATAAGAAAATGAAATAGAAATATAAGAGTTTACATGCCTATTCTACAAGCCGACACACAGGTGGATCATCAATATGTCAAGGGAGAATTTAAATTTAAATAGGTTATTAATACAGTCATAGACAAAAGTATGTGGACTAGTGGAATTCATATAAAAATTAACAACAAACATTATAATGTACCCCCTCCATTCTCCAAATGCAGGCGCCAGTGATTTTCTGTTGAAACTAGAAGATATTTTGCACGAGTATGCAGTTAAACCAGAAACTTTGTTGTTATTAGGAGATTTTAATATAGGCCTTGACAAGGATACATTCTATCCAAGAAAATTTGCAAAAAATTATTGAGAGAAGTGGACTACAACAGTTCACAAGAATTACCAGTAACAAACAGATTAAACATAAAGTACATTATACCTACCCCAAAAATAGCAGATTATTCCATTAGGTATAACAATAATTGATATCCCAGAAGTACTTATTTATGTATTCAAAAAATATCACATATCAAAATATGCACAATTTTAATGAACTGCAGTTTCAGTCAGTAGGACCTATTTGACTGTATATGACTAGAAAATGATCAAAATCTTGATAACATGGCAAGCCTACTAGTAAAAACGATTAAAGAAAAACTTGATCATCATGCTCCTATGGTAGTGAAAGAAATGGTATGTAAATGGGGTAATAAACAAGCAATGGTAGATACCTGAGATTAGAAGAATTTATACCAGAAAGGGATAGAAAATACAAAAGAGCAATAATCACAAACTCAGAAGATGACTGGAACATATCGTCGACAAAAAAATTTAGTAGTGCAAAAAATAAGAGAACAGAAAAAAAAAATTACCACCAGGAAAAAATTGATGAAACTAGAGGAAATTCAAAAGAAATGTGGAAAAACTTAAAAAGCATAATCACCAGTGGCGTGTCTAGACTTTAACAGACGGGGAAGCTGTGGGGAAAGATGGTGAAAGTACCGGACAGGAGAGACTTATAATTTCAGAACCAGTCAGCCATTCACAAGTTTCATATATTTCTTTTTGAAAATGTCTACATAAAGTTTAGTTAAGTGTTCCTAATAAATCCTCGAGGGGAAGCTGTGCTTCCCTAGCTTACATGGTAAACATGCCGCTGATAATCACTGACAATAAGAAGTGTGAAAGTACAAATGAAACTTTGTTCAATGGCCAACCTAAAACAGATAGCATAGAAATTGCTAAACATTTTAATGATTATTTTGTGGATAATATAGATGCTTTGTCCACTGTGCTAGATCCAGCAGCAAGTCAAGAAATACCTAATAGGATTGTGACGCCTACAAGTAGGTTTGATAAATTCAAGCAACTATTGTGTCAGAACTGAGAAAGATAGTAAACAACTTTAGCAATAAAAAAAACTAGCATTGATGGCGTAAACACTGGAATTTTAAAACTAGCATTTGAAGTCATTGGTAACAGATTTCTACAACTGATAAACCAAAGTTTAGAAACTGTATGATTTCCTGAAGACTGGAAAACATCTGTGATTGTCCCTATAGAGAAAATAAGTGGTACTACTAAGTGTGAGGAACATCGACCAATTAATATGATGGCAACATATGAAAAACTCTTGGAAATTGTTGTAAATAATCAAGTCCGTGAATATGTACAGGAAAATAGGCATCTAACTGATGCTCAGGCAGGATTTAGAGTCAGATATTCCTGTGAGAGTGCCTTGCAGACACTTATTTCTGAATGGAAAATTGCACTAGACTGCAAAAAATTAGGTGGGATGACCACGGTGTTCCTCAGGGAACCTTATTGGGCCCAGAACTGTTTGTGCTCTATATTAATGATATTTTCATGGTTGTCAAGAAATGCAAAATACAGTTGTTTGCAGATGACACTATACTTTTTGTGGAGGGTGATACAGTACAGGACATTGTAAACTTGTTGATTGAAGATTTAGAAATTATATATAGGTGGGTTGTGCATAACAGTTTAACGATTAACATAAATAAAACAAAATCTATGGCATTAAAATTAAAATATAATGTAATTGATACTTACAATCATGATGGTGTAATAACTGATGACTGCAAAATCGAACAGGTGAATGAATGTAAATATTTAGGAATAATTATAGACGAAAGAATGCATTTTCTAGTCATGCAACTTTTATGCCAGAAAATCTATCCAGAAAAATTAATTTATTATGTAGAATAGGAAAAGATCTAAGTTCTTAGACAAAATTACTTATTTACAGAACAGCTCATTTTAATTATTGTTCCACCATATTATAACTTTTAACAAGGGGGATATAGGCAACATTCAGAAAAAACAAAAACAGACATTGAGATGTATCTTGAGATGTAATAGGTATAGCAGAATAAAAGACATGTTAGAAGCTACAAATTTGTTAAATGTAAAACAACATGTATTTTTCAATACATTGATAGTAATGTATAAAATCAAAAATAACTTGTATCCAGAACATATATTAGATAACTTGCAAACAGTAGGTGATATACATAACTAGAATACTGGATCAATTTTAAATTTTTATGTATCTAGGCAATCTAGGGTAAATTCATCTTTTGCTCAGAGGATAGTTTATTTTACAAAGGTCCAATTGATTTCAATTATATTCCAATAGAAATAAAAAATTAAAATTTGATTAACCCCACAAGACTGTTAAGAAGATATATAGTAGAGAACAGGGAACCATAGTATATAAGAGATATGTTGTACCTGTTAAAATGATTTTTTTTAGCTTATGCCAATAATAAAGATTATTATTATTATTGTACTGCCATTTTATAAGTGTGATAAAGGCCTTATAGTGTGTGTTTGTTGAATACTTTGTTTTACATAAGAGAGCCACGAGATATTTCCATTTCTGCAAGAATAAGTTTAGGGATTCCCTGACTTTATTTCTAATAGAATTTTGACATTGCCATGAAAGTGTGTTTTTGTTTTCAACATGCTGCATAATGTTTAAAAAATACTTAAAAAATTTAACATTAATTTACCCATTTTATCTTCAAACCAAACAAAATTATCTTTCATTGCATATAAGAAAAAACCAAAACTTTCAAGTGTTTGGAAGAAATGCTACTTAAAGATTTTTTGACATCAAAGGCATATTACTCTAATAATGAAATTTTTGATGAAAGATTTGAATGACCTCGATTTTGATTCCTTTATATTTTTGTTTATTTGCCCTCTCTGATCCTTGCTGATTTTATTTAGTAATTTTATTACAAGATAATACTTTCTCCTGTAGTTTGTATTATTGTTGTAGGCCTTGTTCATATATTTTTTATTATTGTCATTGTTTTCTTATGACAATAAAGCATTTTTTTCTATGCTTAGTTTTGACTTTGAGCAGTGCCAATGTGGTCAATATGAATCGAGGTATGAATAGAAAGAAATAAAAAAACTTCCTGTAATTACAATAAGGTTGTTTGGTGCACTTTCCTTGTTTGATGTCTAAAAATGGAAATGCCTATTTGCCAAGAAAAGCATGATGAGAAATAATTGATGCTAAACAGACTTGGGTAGTATGTAGTATCCAAATACTTAGTAGTGTGAATTTTATTCAAGCTACTTTTGTGTTTATCCGTATTCAAATACATTCCGTATTCTGGATTCAACTTACCGTTTTTTGTGGTATTCATGATACATAAATGATGTCCATAATACATGAATACTGACAATATTGAGGATAATACTGTTATAGTTACCTATATAAACATTTGTAGGGTTTTGTATTTTTTGGTTGTATAATTATATTAAAAAATGTAAGAGCTTTTAATTGTTTAGCATATTTGTTTTTCAATAGGCATTCTGGATGTAACCAATATATGGAAAAATAATATCAATTTATCCAAGGATTCAAATATATTGTATACGAATAATTTTTCAATCTAGTAGGCATAATATTCAGAATTCATGCAAATACTGAATTTCACAAATTCAGTAGGTACCTATTCCATTTTAGGTCTGTTCTCACAGAATTCACAAATCGTCAGATCGTTTTTGTTTGGTGCAAATCGCCAGTAACCAGTTTTCTGACTATTTTCAACAATTTCAACCAATGGGATCCGCTCTAACTGATTTGGGATTTTTGTGAGAACAGACCTATTGATGGAATACTCTTTCAGAGATTGTCTTGGGATTTGGGTCAATACCTAAATAGTAAAATTTAAATGCCAAGAGCTTGAGTGATTTATTTGCATGAAGCTAGAAGTCTAATTTATATCTTGTTTCTCAAATAAAATCGCTTGTCAGTACTTTTTTCTTTCGAAATTTAAATTTGTTTTTATTCTAAAATAATACAAATCGTCCTCACACTGGTTTCCTTTCATGAAATCAGAAAAAAAAATACTCAAAAAAGAGGAAAGATAACATCAAACAACTCATAATTTATTTGGAGACAACAAAAAAAGATTAATAATTTATTTGCGTATTTTTTATGTTAGGCCTATGGTTTTAAGACTTTCCCAGACCCTTAGGAATCCTCAGATGATGTTCCTGGTTCCTGAACTACTACAAGCGAAGTAATCCATTTACTCGACCCTGATATTTGTATAAATTACATAATGCATCTAAAATTGGCTAATCTTCCACTACGCCTTTAGAACTTTATCACACTGCCAAATAAAAATCCGCGTAGTAGGCTATCTAATTATGACGTCAAAGACAAGCCACCTCGTAAGCTATTGTTCTCATTCATGATCAATTATTCGTGCCAATAGCCAATTCATTGATTTTTTCAGTAGACTTTTAGAATTGGGTCTTAAAAATAGGTTAAAATGTTATCTAACCGTGTCCTTAGGTAACATAGTTTGGAAAACTTGGCACCATTTTGCATTTCGCTTTTGTATCGATCACACCCGTGCAAAGTGTCAATGGCGATGTTGCCAACTCAGAATTCAATTTTTTGTGTTTTTTTTTTAGAATTTCGTAATAATCTCCAAAGATAACGAATCGTCAGCAATATGAAGCTATTATGAATATAATTATAAAAAGTAGATACAATTTTTTGAGGATCGAGAAAGAAAAGGTGCCGGCTTAGTTGAATGGCAACATCGCGCAAAGGCCAGCCACGCGTTCATGATGACGTCAGGAACGGTTACCCAAGACCGAAAAATTCATCGATTGATAATTTTGCATTTTGCGATAATAATTGAACCATTTCTGATAATTTCAAATACAGATATGGAAAAGCCACCAAATATCAGTGATGTGGAGACCTTGAAAAATTGAAGGGGACATTCATCACGCGGTAAGGAAAATGGCGTGCCCAGACAGATAATTGAAATTCCCATTTGGAATAACTAATTGGATTGATCAATGAATGAATTGAATGCAAATCGGCTTTTTAATGTAAGAGAATTCAACAATCAATAGATTTTTGGTGATAGGATAAAGGAGGGTAACGGTTATGTAATCACCACTCTAAAAAAGCCAGGACACATAAATTAGTCAAAAAACAGTAAAATAGAAGCAAAAAAAACTCAAATCTTACCCTTGTAACGTTGATCCTCTGCGATTTGTTTCGAGATGTGCTGGACTTGCAAAAGCAATTTTACACGTTCGATTGGGGCCACACATGTTTTGGACACGGCGGCAGAAACACCTCCGGCCATGAAATCTTTCATAAAGGCAACGGGATCAGCGAGAGACATTTTGTTGTTGGGTTTTAGGACTTCTGTTCAATTAATTAATTAGGGTATCGACGACGATTTTAGCCCAGGTGTATTCGGACCGCGCACTGAACTGCAAGTGAACGAGAACAGTGCAAGCAGAAGTGAGAGGAGAGGGCGCCGGTCATGTGTTCTCGCCTTGCCTTGCCAGAGCTGGGTACCGGAATAGATGCTGCGCACGCACTAGAGTGACGTCCGTTTTTGAACAGTGAAGGCGAACGAGTAAGGTGAAGGATAGGACAGATAATTTCAGGGACCCTTATGTAATTTAATGACGATTAGAACTAATCCACCAAAGTCCATTCTGGTAAGCCGAGAACCTGGAACACCACGAACAGCTACTACCAAAGTGCAACTCGAATAAAATTAATTTCGAAATTCAAGAAGGTTTTATGAAGAAATTCGCAAAGGCTACACAGGTAAGATAGGTACCTGCAAATGAAGAAAATCAAAGTTAATTAATTGGAATCAGACTCCTTTTGTTCCATTTATAATTAAACAGTTCCCAGGCGTAACAGATAACAACACTGGAAACATCGATAGTTCTCTACATGCACTTTGATATTTTATCAAAAAAATATGTCCAGATGGCTGAATGTAGGCAATATTCAAATGTACAACTATCTGAAATGCATGCCCTTATTGCATTGCGTATCGTCATAAGTGATAATGTATTGGATTAGTTAGTGGGTAGGTACCTACTCTTGGAATATGTAGTTTTTTTTTTTGGCGGGGAAGTCTGAATAAACTCCGAGTAGCGCTGCAGCCTAGAGGCTTTTTGTGCTAAATATTCCTTTTAATGCACCCATTCCAAAACCCAGGGGCCCAATTCTTGAAAAATATCGCATACGCAATTTTATTCGAATTTGACAGACAATGTAAATTAAATGAGATGCGTTCGAATTCATATCGAATTCCGTATGCGATACTTTTCAAGAATTGGGCTCCTGGTTCCCTGCAGAAGGCGAAGTAGGTCTGTTGGCTGTTTGCCGTATGTGTCTGGATCTAGTTCATCTTCTCCAAAATATTTTGTCTCCTGCAAGTTAGTGCATTGCATTCTGATATAACATGTTGGGCTGTTTCGGTCTCTGTTTCGCATAGTCTGCAGCTCGTTTCTCCGTTGTTCAAAACCATTGTTTTGCAGGTGCTCAGTAAGAAAGCCAGTTGCTAGTCTGAGTTGTTACCTGCTGAGTTGTAGCAGTCTTTTTGCTCTTTTGCTGCATGTCTCACGTATGAAGATTCTCGTATGTTCATGCTTGGGTATTTGTTTCCATTATTGAGCATGTTTTGCTTTGATCCATTCCTTCAGCTCCTTTCTTACTGTGCTTTTAGACACTCCGAGAGCAGGTTCGGGACCAAGGCATTCTGTGGATGATTCGCTGCGTGCAAGTTCATAGGCCTTTTCGTTGCCCGGGACACCTCTATGTCCTGGCACCCACATCAATGTGACGGTATTTTGGTCCGCCAAGCTGTTGAGTTCTTCCTGGATTCTATTACCAGTGCAGAGATTGCCTTAGGGTTCTTCAATGCTCCTCAGTGTTGCCTGACTGTGAGTAAAGTGAGTCTCCTGTCTTTGCAGACCCTCATATTGTCGATTCTTGCGAATGTAGTATTACATATACCTCTGCCTGGAAAACAGATGATGTATGTGACCCTAGAGAGAAGAAGGTCTCGCGCGAAGATTCCTGCGCCTGTGCCATTCCAGTCTTTGACCAATCTGAGTACCAGGTCTGGCCTTTGAAATTGGAAAGTGCATGTTGGTTTTCCCATTCCTCCCTTTCACTTATTAGGACTTGGAAGGATATGTCGGGTGAGCATTTGGGAAGTGCATAGTCAGTAATCATATCGAATACTGTCAGATTTATGACTCGTTGATGTGCTTTTCATGCGCCCTGTAATGCCCAGACAGGCAAGTGTTTGCACCCTGCCAAGTCTGATTTTGACCCTGTCTTGTTGTGTCCTTGTCCACGATATCAAAGATGAATAGGTTATCGCTGGCTTTATAACCGTTGTGTACAGCCAGTGCATCATGTCCGGCCGCAGCCCTCATGTTTTTCTGAAAGTTCTCCTGGCCAGTGCCAGTTCTGACTTTTTAATTACTTTGTCCAGATGTTTGTTACAAGTTAATTTTGAGTCAAGATATTTAACTTCGTCCGAAATCGTAACTGGGTTTCCATGAAGGTAAAGAGGTCCAAGTCCCTCCATTTTCCTTCTTTTCGTAAAGGGGACAATTGTCGATTTGGTGGCACTAATTTTGAACCCTACAGTCTCAGTCTACCTAGCGACCATTGTTAGAGCCTGCTGCATGCGATCTCTAAACTGTATGGTTGAATTTTCCCTGGGATATTAGGACCAAGTCATCTGCATATCCCTCTCCTTGATGGTTGTTGCTCTTCAGTAGCTCTAACAGCTCGTCCATTACCAGATTTCACAGCAGGGATGATAACACTCCGCCTTGCGGACATCCCTTTGCAACCCGAGCCGTTACTGTTTTACCTAGGAGCGTGGAGTGGATGACTCTACCTACTATCTATCTGCAGCATGTATCATCAATACCTCGTCGGCGTAGAGCTCTCATTATTACCTGAAAGGAAGTGTTGTCAAACGCTCCCTCTATATCAAGAAAGGCTCTTAACATAACTTCCTCATTTTCCAAAGTACTTTCTATCCGCTGGACGAGGTGATGTAGTGCTGTTTCAGTCGAGGTTCCTGCTTTGTAAACATATTGGTCCGGATGTATTGGTCTGGTAGCCAATTCAACACCGCGAATGTGGAACTCAAGCAGTTTTTCTAGAGCCTTAAACAAAAATGACATGAGGCTTATGTGTCTCAGAGGTTTTGCATTGTCTTGAATTATTTTGCCAGGTTTGGGGATGAAAACAAAACAACTTTGATTTCTTTCCAGGCTTTGGGAATATAATTTAGTCCCAAACTTGCTCTAAATATAATCAGGGGCCTGGAGTATAGCCACAGCTTGTATAGCGTGCTATTGCATTTTTGTAGTAATACATACTGGATAAATCCCATCTGGTCCTGACGATTTATATAACTCGAATGAGTCAATGACCCATTTCAGCCTACGCCATGTTACTACTTTTTTTGCCATCTGCCAGTCTTCCCTGGTGCCATATCTGGTTGTGGCTACGTCTACATAGTGACGGTTTTCAAGGTTTTCTTCAAGGATCACACAATAAATACCTATGTACATATGTTCTTGTTTTTCCATAAACCATTTTCTTCATCTGGTCAAAAATAATAATCCAGATGAATGTACTGATAGATCCGCGATTCGCCTACGAATGGATGCAGTAAGAAAAAGCTATATTGAATTGAGAGTTGAAGAAAACCTCTCGATTGATAGGTGATGGCCGTTAACACTCTCCGTGAAAGCTAAGCTACGTGGGCTTGTAACTCATCGATCCTACGATGGATGTATACCATGATAGTGAGACCTATCATCACCTACGGAGCGGTAACCTGGTACAGCCGAACCCAGCTAGTAACGGCTAGGAAAACCCTAGGAAAAGTACAAAAACTCGCATGTCTATGCATAAAAGGAGCAATGAGAACATGCCCATCCGCGGCAATGGAAGTCATCCTAGACCTAACACCACTTCACACAATAGTGAAGCGGGTTGCCAGTGAATCATGTCTAAGAATGGCGAAGATAGGTCTACAAGGGAAAACGCACTTTGGCAGAGCTTTCCCTCTCCCAAACTGTGCACACCTCATGGACTTACCAAAAGACGTGATTGAACAGATGGAACATAGAATGTATCCAGTCCCTTGAAGCAAACACCATCAAATGGTTCACAGACGGCTCCAAAACTGCTGAGGGGACAGGAGCCGGAGTATTCGGGCCACGAACCAGATACTCGAAGCCAATGGGCAAAGCACCAAGCATATTTCAATCGGAAAATGTGTGCAGTTCAACCTGAACAGAAGGTACCGAAAACGAGAAATTGTGATAATGTCTGACAGCCAAGCAGCTATCAAAGCATTGAGCTCGCCGGTAATCAATTCTAAGATAGTATGGAAATGTCTACAGACACTCAATGAGCTGGGGAAGGAAAACAAAGTAACCCTACTCTGGGTTCCTGGACACATAGGAGTCGAGGGCAATGGTTGCGCAGACGCACTTGCAAAAACGGGAGCGGCCACTCCCTTTACTTGGCCAGAACCATTCTGCGGCATCGGAAATGCGCACCTGCAAGAAATCCTCAAAAAGGAAGAGAACCGGCATAGGAACAAACAATGGCTAGACCAACCAGGACTACGACAGGCCAAAGATCTACTGGGTAGCTACAACCAAAAAAGATCTGAACTGCTGGTCAACCTTAGCAAGAAAAGTCTCAAAACTCTAACCGGATTTCTCTCGGGACATTGCAGACTGAATAAGCACCTACATAATTTGGGGTTGGAAGAAGCAGCTTGCAGATTCTGTGAAGAAACACCTCACCATCTTCTACTGAACTGCTATGCCGTAAGTCGCTCAAGAATAAAGAACCTGGCAAGTCCCCTTATACAGCTGGAATACATTCCAGCCCTGGAACCGCTAGACATCTTGAAATTCCTAAAGGACCTAGGACTAGAGGGGCTGCTTTAAGCAAGAAACCCGAACTTAGCAGCAGAAGGAGGGGTAAAATAGATCAACCTTGGTCGCAGTGCAACTGACACCTCCAACACATACATACATACATACATACATAAGCTACGTCAGCCTAGTACTTCGCAGAAAACGAAGAGATAAATTATCTCTTATCACATTAAATGTGATTTTTTTTGGCTCGAAGCGCGACGAAAAAAAGTTCATCAATTTTGGACAAGGAAGCGAAGTTGTAAGTACTGCATGTAGTAGAAGTACCTATGACTTTACACAAATTATTTCTTATCGAGATAAATATAGAAAAAAGTATTTACGCTGCTAGTAAATAGACTCCTTCCACTTTTGAAAGACAGAAAAAAAAGGGTATTCAGTAAACAAACAATTAACCATAAAATGCTTAATTCTAGTGTCAGTAACACGAACGAAGTACAAGATGAAAATCATCCATGGAATGTTAATTATCAAGAAGCAGGCCACGTTAAGCCTATATTTTACCAATAAAAATATCAGCCGAGATCAAACAAAATATTAGTCCGAAAAAAGCTCCAGGATAGGTATTGTTAAACTACGCATCCTTTTCAATGCGTCCTTTAGGCTAGAGCGTACCTAAACTTTGGAAAGTTGCAGAAGTTATCATGATACCAAAACCTACAAAACCACCTCATGATGTGTCCTATAAGATGGCCAATATCATTATTACCTGTTTCATCTAAGCTGTTTGAAAAGATACTGCTAAAAAGAATGAAATCAATTATAAAAAGACAAGAAATCATTCAAACTCATCAATTTGGATTCCGCGACAAGCACTCTACGATTTACCAAGTACACAGAATAACCAATATACCTAATTAAAAAATCGCTGGAAGAGGGGAAAAGTCTGTTCGCAGTCCTTCATTCAAATGAGGCTTGCGCTTAATCGAGGAAAACTGCGGAACAGACTTTTCCCTCGATTAAGCGCAAGCATCATTTGAATGAAGGAATAAACTATGAATTGGAACAATATTCTGATACGTATTTTGGAATCATATATATGTGATAGACATTTCAGAGTCAAGCAGGAAGATTTTTAGTCAAATCTACGAAAAATAAAAGCAGGTGAAGGTAAATCAGAATAGCGTACTAGGCCCTTACTTATATTTATTATCTACTTGCGACATCCCAAAACCAGAACATTGTCATTTAGCAACGATCGCCGATACTGGTTTAATTACAGTGGAAAAAAGTATTGAAGATTCAACTGAAAAAGTGCAGAATGCTGTTAGAACGTTAGTGACAGATTTAGGTGCCCGATTTTCGCATACAAGCGTTGAAAAATACATCGATTTTGAATAGGATGGAGGGATTTTTACGAGTGGCTCCTTTCAGTCATCTCATTCCCTATTAGGTCACCACTCGAAACGATGGGTACATTCAGGCGGTTTCAGCGGCTTAGTTCAGCCACTTAGCAGGAACTATATTCTCGAAACAGGGGAGCAGCGTTCTCATTGGAACGAAGGTTCTGTCTTTGTCGCCCGGCATAATACTGACAATGACAGAGCAATCGTTCTTATGAGAACGCTGTTCCTTGGTTTCGAGAATAAAGTCCCTGCTGAGTGGCTGAGCTTAGCCGCTAGGACCGCCTGAATGTACCCAATGTTTACTAATAAATAAAAAAAAACTTTAATTTGGCGGAAATTAAGGGCCCTCCTGGCTATTCCGTATAATAAAAAAGTAGCCCTTGATATTATGCTTAGTTTTTGTATTTTTCGAGAGGCAAACGTCGTGAATATAGGGAAGGCCGCCTCCGCCATGGGAAAGGAGCCATGAATATGGAAAGGAGCCGCCTTCTCAATTCACCTGATGTCAATAATGGACCATACCATAGCTATCTAATACTCGTCGAGCAAACATTAGGAGTCTTGGTGCCCATGTTTTCTCGCAAGCTGGTTTTCACCAGAGGATTAACTGATAGAACCTGGAATCGGAAAAATGAAGGAGTGAGTATTGCAGGAGGGTTGAAATAAGGGCGTAATCTTGTAAGGATTTTCGAAATTTTGGGCGATTTTTCCACAAAACATCATCGGAAGGATGAAAATTTACATAGTCGGTAGCAAGAAACGAATATTCCATGTGTTATCCCCAGGAGCCACTCGTAAATTTCCCTTCATTCTACTCAAAATCGATGTACTTTTCAACCCTCTTCGAGGCTTGTATGCGAAAATGGGGCACCTAAATCTATCACTATCTGACGGTCTATATCACTGAAGTTCAAAATTTGACCTAAAAATGGCGAGTAAAATTAAATGAAACCAAATCACTTCGTTGATTTTACAAACTAAACCGTAAATCACAATTATTAATAACACTCCCATATCATATTCAAATCAAGAAAAATATCTTCCTATGATGCTTGATGCGAAATTGCCACTGGAAAGCAAATGTTGAGAAAAAAAGGGAAGAGTTTGAATTGAAGTATAGAAAAATGTACTGGTTAATTGGAAGGAAGTCCAATTTAACCATACATAGCAAGTTACTGCTTTGTTGGCAAATAATGAAACCAGTATGGACATATGTTATTCAACATTGGGGTTGTACTAAAGAGACTAACATACAAGTTATACAACGATTCTAAAATAAAGTAGTAAGAAAAATTGTTAATGCATATTGGTTCATTCGAAATAGTGACCTACATCGGGACCTAAAAATTGAAAATTTAACAGAGACTATGAGAAAGTAAGCATGGGTGGATGTGGAAGCGATTGAGCTCCTTGACAACTCTGAGCTAGTTGGAAGACTGAGAAGGGTAAAGCCGTTTGAGCTAGTGAACTAAAATTAAAAAACACAACAAAATAGTGCTATAAACACATCAAAATTGTGATTTACAGTTTAAGCAAAGTGGGAAAAACTGTTGAGTGAACCTCAAGAATTGTAAACTTTATAGTGAATTAGGTTAAAACGAAATTGCTAATTAGTCTTACTGACTAGATTGTAATGTGATAAACACAATGTGTTTGAAACTTGGTACTAAGTCAAAAAATGGGATAAATTAATCTCAGGTCCGGATTCCAGGATATTTGATTTATACGATCTAGAAAGTAGACACTGAAGCTGATTATGCTTTCTATCTATTTTTAACTACGAGGTATATAAAAACGACTGTAATTCTGCTGACTTTACTTATCTAAAAGTAAGCATTTTCCAAACTAGAATGGATATAATTATGTATTCACTATTGCCTATTTTTGTTTGTCGAAATTGGTCTTTGAGATTTGAGCAACGTTGTACAATCTGATAATAATGATGGGTGATAATTATAAAGAATATAAAGTAGACATAATATTCATTAATATGGCCATCCACTTCAGCTAATATCATTAATTCAATGTGAAAAAATTATTCACATACCTAGATATGACTCAATATTGGCAATATTGGTATTTTGAGAAGTAAATGCAAAGTATGTTATTCTCTTATATCACATTATAAATGTTCAAAAAACGTGCTAAAAACGTATCGTATCCAATAGGACGTCAGAATGTTTTGAAAACGTTGGTTGTTAAAGTAACTATGAGAACTTCCAATGGTCGGCCCTTTAAACTAAAGTAGGTAAGTATCCAAAAATGTCCAACAGACTTGTTTTATAGGTAGGTAGTGCAAATGTTACAGTTACAAACAACTTTGCAAACAACATGTAGGTACACGTCGAATATAAGATGGATGTTGGAACCAAGAATCACTCAGAATGCCGCTCAAAAATAGCTGTAGGTACCAAGATTAAGATTGACGTAGAAGTTTAAATTTGAAACAATTTTCCTGGCCATTTAAATAAATAAACTACGCCATTGTGCGGTTCGGCAACTTAGATAACACTCCTTCTCGGAAATTCCGATCAAATTATGATACGCAAATGACTAGGTCAATTTGCGTAGACCATAGAGTAAATTAAAAATCATGCGCGTGCCTAATCCAACTTTTGTATTTGTAAGAAAATTTCTCACCTTACTTATCTTCAAGGTCGTAAATTGATATTAATAATTTGTAAGAAAGGTCAATAATCCATCATACATTTTTAGCGATTAAAACTTCTAATCTGCAGGTTTAATAACCCCAAGGTTAATATGGTGGTCAAGCGAAATTAGAAGATGGTAGCCTGAACTTGAAAGCATAAACTGAATTTTACAATTTGGAAAATTTCTTTTCATGCCGATAAGACGACTTAAAAGAAACCTTTATGTTGCTAAAACGAAAAATGTCAGCAAAAATAACCTTTGAATATTAGAAATAAGATATCTCGGCGTGACTGATAATTTTTAATCTGTCTGCGTCATTTAATATCAAAATTTCGAGAGCATATTGTAATTAATTAATTACATATTTGAGTACCTATGTCTCAACCTTGATTCGATTTTCAGAATTGGAACCACTTGAAATATGCACCTTCCCTTTTTTGCTGTCGTCTCCATACCAATGGGGTTTTGTAATAATTGTATTATTGTCACCAATAGCAAACAATTTACTATGAATTTTCCATATGGAAAATATTCTGATTTGTCCTTAGATTTGTCACACTTACAAGAAAATACATTTGTAGATTGTTTATTATTCACTTGATAATGGCCAGAAACATTTCTAACGCATTCAACTAAGACAGTGGAAAACTTTGGCAAAGTGCTGTTTTGAAATATGGAAAGTTCTCAATAGGTACTTTAGACTTAACAGGGTAGGTTATTAAAAAAAAACATTTCGCAAACAATACAATACCTATATTTGGGTATGTTATACTTATATTATGTATTTGACTGTTTGACCCTATTTATTTTAAAAATCCAACAATATTACAAATAACAGACACTAAATACATAGCTTCTATCGATTTACCTTGGACTTTGCCTTGGATCTATGCCAACCTGAAAAAGTACCTTTAACAGGTCGACTTATGCAATGCATTTTATTTTTAGTTTTTAACTACTGTTTAGTATTGAATTTGGAACTTAACTAAATGGCAACACGTGTATATTTACGATTGAAAATAGCAACAATAACAAAGGATACTTCATATTGAAGCTAATTTCGTTCCTGTGTTGACAAAAATATCCCAACCAGCATCGTTTGTATGAGAAGAAGGTTCCTCATCAGCAAATAATTAGTGCATCAAACGCCTAAGATTTATATATTTCTAATCTTACATAAAAGAACCAACAAAGCTTTCAAAAAGGTGTTTTCTTTAGAAAAATATTGAAGCTATTTTAAAATAATTGGGTTGTTTATGCCATCAACTCTGCTCCAAACCAGAACAATCCTGAACAAATATTGCTGTTAATCTGATTATCACATGCGCCAATTATCTCATTTTATTTTTAGTCTACATTATAAGTATTGGCATGTAATAGCTTTAATTCAAACTATTGAAATTCACTGTCAGCTGAGTTTATGCAACATATAGATACCGAAATATTGGCCAGGAATAAAATATAATTCTCGATCATCAGTTCTTGACATTGTGGCGCTCACCTATTACGCCTGAATTGCAAGGCATTTCTAATTATGGATTTTTTCTTTTTTGGTCTTGATATTCATCCAAATAATTTAACAATTATGTATAGGGTATTAGTTATAACTCTCTCTCGAAAAAAAATGGCTAAGCATTACTGTACCAGTTATCTTAACCAATTGCCACGTTATTTAATGATCAAATATCCATTCTTTATATGCTTTAATGAGCTTACCCCTTTCCTCTATGACTTTTTAAATACATTGTTGTAAAGTAAACATCAAATTGCTATATCGGCATTAAATTCTTATAAGCCAGCGCAGTCCCATAAGGAACGTTCATTCGTTTTCAAGCTTTTGCTGTAGCAATTTGATCCACGTATTTTCTTTTGTCACCTCTGTATTTCAATTAATAAAATAAATGTTTTTTAAAAATTTTGCAAATTTCAAAAATAAAAATACGCAATTTCGTTCACAACAAACGTATACTCAACAGAAACCTCAATCAGAGCTAGGCAAGCTACTTGGAAAAAGTAGCTAGCTACAAGTTACAAGCTACTTTATATTGTAAGTAGCTAAGTTACTCAGTAGCTCAACTACTTCTTTAAAAAAGTACCTAGCTAAGCTATTGGTAACTTAACTACATATTGAATTAGTGAAAGCTACTATTTAAGCTACTTTTTTGAATATATTACCGCCCTTATCGGATTGACGATCTGACGACGTGAAACTGCTGTTGCGTATGGTAAAGCATAACTTTCCGCGTTTGTTAGGTACCTAAATCACTATATTATTCGGAATGCGTTTTGGTGGAGTTTTAAACAAATTTTCGTTCCTCTAGAGTACCTACTAAGATTATATTAGGGACCATACTACTATCATATATTTATGAATTTATCTAATCACCTCTAAGGCCTCAACTACAACGTCTGCAACTCACATCAACTACTCCACACATATCAAATTTCAATTCAAGATCCACAAGACCACAAAGTACAAGTACAATACAACAGGGCAATATATAGCGGTATAACAGCCGCCATCTTGAATATCTCGTTTCCGGTTGAGATCTCGACTTGGTAACAGGCATTTTTGGATTCAGCGGGGTCAAATTAGCTAGGAAACACCATTAGCTAAAAAGTAACACGATTTGCTTCTATAGACTCGTAACGGAAGGATTTTTTCTCACATATAGTCTTGACTAAATACAGAAGTTGCTAATTTTTTAGTGGATACGCGCCTTTATATAAAGGGGAAGAGTGTTTATTTTTTAAAAACAATGTCGAATGGATGCCATTATCGAATGGTACCTATAGTTATTTCATTTTTGAACTAGAAGAGTCCGCTGTGCATATAAAACGTAGGTAATAAGTATTTTGGGCGTTAAGTGTCGTTAACCACACTCTCGGGCGGTAAATGACACTTTCCGCCATTAATATTTAAATAACTATTGATTATCTACTAAAAGTAGATTAAGTAGCTTGTTTTAGTAGCTTAGCTAGCCTCTTTTCACAGTAGCTTATGAATACATGGAACACATTACCGAAAGCTACAGCTACAAGCTACTTTTTTAAATCAAAGTAGCTTGAATAAGTTATTAGCCACCAAAAAAGTAGCTAAGTTAGTAGTTTAACTACTTGGTAGCTAGCTACTGCCCAGCTCTGATCTCAATATACACAAAAAACGCATTACGTACCACAGAAACCACAGTTTCCATCCCAACCTTTGAATATAATATAACGCCTAAAAAGGACTATGTACCAACAAAATTTCCTACTAGTTCAGGAACTTTTGTCAAAAATTACAATAATACGTTTCGAAAAAACACTATAGTCAACAATTTTCGAAACCGACACCTAAGTCCGGAGTTTCAGTGCAACCACGAGCACAAAATCAACATCAATACAAACCCAATAGTTATTTCAAACCTGCCCCAAGGGCCTGCCCTTCAAGATATACAATCGAAGAGATTAATAAATAATATCCTTGAAATAGAATTACTTGACCCTGACGAAAGTTTCGAAACTGAAGAATGTTCCGAAAATGAAAATTATTATGAAGAGACAAATTTTGAAGAAAATCAAGTCGAAATTGAAGATGAAAATTTTCAGTTCCCGTTACCAGCCTTGGATGCAATGAGTCAGCTATTAACTTTAAATGCTTATCAAATTAACTTACTGCCTTTTATTCAAATAGACTATTCACCGTGTAAATTATTAATTGACACAGGAAGTCATGCCTCTTTAATAAGACCCTCGATCGCAGAAGAATGTTTTTCAAATTCTATAATTAATTCACGAAACAAGTTAACTACTTGTATGGGTACAAGAATATAATGTTCGAAACGATATTGAAATGATAATGTATAATTTTCATAACTATTTTGATGGTATTATTGGAATCAAAGCATTGCAAGAAAATAATTTAAATATAGATTTTCCCAATATGCTTCTTTCTAATAAAAAATAACAATTCCGTTTCAATATAGAACAGATTTCGAAAATCAGAATTTTGAGATTCCAGGTAATTCAATTCAAGTACCTATGTTATTTCAACATGAATATAGCTAAGTAAGATAAAGACAGAGTCTCCATCCATATTCTCGCAAATGTGGCGAATGTCTTTGTCTCTGCTCCAATTTTGATACTGTTTTATAACAGTTCTTGGTTGCAGTATTTGGTGTGCCGTCCAGAAAATAGATGGAGACTCTGTCTTTATCTTACTTGTCTCAAACCTAGTTCCGGGACGGAACCAAAAATGGGTTTTGTTTTGTCTCTGCCAGACTTAACCGTGCTGATGAGCTGTTGTAATACAGCGAAACACGTCCACGGATGGTGCGGCAGAGAGAAAACACTTCACAATCGGTCCTTAATTGGGCCGTTACCAAATTACGAATATAGAAATTCTTACACCACCAATAAAAAACGAAACATATTATATTCCTTCGAGAATAGCAACAGTCATTAATGAGATGATGCCTTTAGAAGTACACAACTTAATGAATAAGCCAATTATTGTCTTATATAACAGAAATAACTTAGCGGAAATAAGTTTACCTTAGGCTGATGAACAGTTAGAGATATTTAATATAGAGCAAATGACTTCATTAGAAAATGATGAATATGCAAATGACCCTATAAAGTCGCTACGTAATAATCATTTGAACTCAGAGGAATTTGATGCTTTAAAACACGAAATTAAAACAACAGATGAAATAGCAGTGCACACGAAAACGTTTAGATATTCTCATGTGCATAAACAAGAAGTAAATTTTCAAATAAAGAAAATGTTAGAAGATAACATAATCAGACCATCCGGTAGTCCCTGGTCATCCCCTGTGTGGATAGTACCTAAGAAAGAAGATGCCGCAGGCATACAAAAATGGAGAATGGTCGTTGATTATCGAAAGATCAATGAAAAAACTATTGATGATAGATATCCATTACCTAATATCACTGATTAATAATAGTAATTATTTTACGACACTAGATTTAGCCTCTTGCTTTCATCAAGTCTAGAAGCATGAAAATTCGATACCCAAGACAGCATTTAATATTGAAAATGGTCATTACGAATTTAACAGAATGCCCTTTGGATTAAAGAACGCACCAGCAACACTCCAAAGAGTGGTGGATAATGTATTACTAGGATTACAGAATAGAATATGTCTAGTAGACATGGATGATATAATAATTTTTTCCACTTCACTCCATGAATACGTGATAAATTTAAAGAAAGTATTTGAGAGGCTTTAGAACTTTAATTTAAAAATACAATTAGACAAATCGGAATTCCTACACAAGACAGTCGAATTCTTAGGACATGTAATCACGCCTAATGGAATAAAACCGGATCCAAAAAAAATAATGACAATAAAAAAATTCCCAATACCAAGAACGGTGAGAGAAATAAAATCATTTTTAGGATTAGTAGGTTATTAGCGAAAATTCATAGAGAATTTTGCCAAATTGACCAAACCAATGACATCTTGTTTGAAAAAAGACAAAAAAATAATACACAATGCAGAATTTCTTAACAGCTTTGAAACTTGTAAAAATGTATTACTAAATGACCCTATATTACATCCTGACTTTAAGAAACCTTTCTTATTGACAACTGATGCATCAAACTATGCAATTGGAGCTGTTTTATCTCAAGGCCCTTTCGGGACTGATCTTCCTATTGCATACGCATCCAGAACTTTGAACCCAGCTGAATGTAATTATTCAACGATTAAAAAAAAAGAACTTTTAGCAATCGTATGGGCAACAAAATATTTTCGATCTTTTCTTTTTGGTAGAAAATTCACAATTTTGTTAGATCACAAACCTTTACAATTATGGCTATTTAATGTTAAAGAACCAAGTTCTAAATTAGTCAGATGGCGACTAAAAAAAGGAACATAACATGAATGCAGACGCACTATCAAGAATTCCTGCAATAAGTACAACTTCATGTCATTCAAAAATCAGATCCAGATGCCAGATTAAAATTTTCAGATGAAGAATTTCACAAAAAATTAGCAGTAATGCTGAAAGATACACCATTAAGTAAGGAAGAAATCATAGCAAAATACTTTACAGACTCTTAAGTATATCTTCCTAAACAAAGCGAGAAAGCTAAACAAAGTCTGAATCATCTCAATCAACAAAAACAGCATCAGAAAAAAAACCTGAAGAGGAACCTAAGAAGAAATACCCAAAATACAGATATTATCCCATCTAATAATAGGTACCTCCAAGAAAAGAGAAGGAAGAAATTCCCATATAGAAATAGGAGAATCTTCGAAAACTCAGAAAAGTATAAGACAAATAACACCTTCGGATGACGAACGAACAGTTTCAGCCCTGTTTGAAAATGATCAAACAATACATACATCTATGGAAAATTGGGAGGTCCATATACTAAGAAACATGTAAATATATTTGGAAATCAAATTGTATTTCGATATTCGAATAATAACACAATAAGAAAAGAGATATTTAAACTATTTGGTAATAAAAAGAGAATAATATTCTTCTTACCAAATAATCCCACAACATCGCAAATTACTGATTTAGGAAAGGAATACATGCCACCTGGTATTTATTGTCTTCATTTCCTAAATAAATCTTTAGAACCTATTGTGATACGAGCATTAAAAGAATCATTTAATTCGAATTCATTTACTTTGTACATCTCGAACTCTTTATTAGAAGACATGACAGAACTTGATCTTATTCAACAAGAGAAAATTCAGCAATATCATGAGACTAAAACCTCTTATAGAGGAATCACTGAAAATGTTGCAGTCTTAAAGAAAATATTCTATTGGCCCAATATCGAGAAAGACGTACAGAAAGTATGTGAAAGTATGTGAGATAAGTAATAAAACCAAGTATGAACGACAACTATACAAAATCATATTCAAACTAACACCCATTGGTACGAAACCCTTCGAACATATTTATATTGACACGTATATAATCAATAACCAGAAATTTCTGACCATTATTGATAGCTTTTCAAAATTTGTTCAAGCCTCTATTGTAAATACGAAAACAGCTGTAGAGATATCATCACAGCTATTGAAATATTTTAGTGATTACGGAATACCTCAAAAAATCACATCAGATAATGGAGCAGAGTTCAAAAATGCTATAATGACTGATCTTTGTACATTATACAAATTTGAGTTTCATTATACAACTCCAAGAAATCCGAACTCGAATAGTCCAATTGAAAGATTCTATTCGACAATACGTGGAAGTATAACGACTTTAAAACTCCAAAACCGGACTAAGAGTATTATTGATCTAATGACAATCGCTATATTGAATTATAACAACAGTACTCATAGTACAATGAATTACATAATCACATCCCTTTTCAAGTGATTAGAGGAGATTTAAATTATGCCATACCAATTGAACAAACGGAAAAAAAACTAACAATTGACTATGTATGCAACAAGTTTGGCAGAATCCCTTGCAAATTTGAATAAAGAAATTCAAGAAAAATTGTTAGCGAAACAAACAAAGTCTTTAGAATCATGCAATAAAAATCGTGAACCCGAACCAGAATTATAAGATCCAATCTTCGTAAAACAATTTAATAGAGACAAGATAAGTCCGCGTTATGGCAAAACACAGAATTGCTTTGCTAAACAAAATGTTAAACGACAATAATTTATTTCAGGTACCCCGAGATGAATCCCTTAGTGCCTTTTTGGGTAAAACCAATAATTGGGTTTAGGAGTTTTTGCACTTGAAATTAAAACAAATAGGTATATTTAAAAAAAAACTACATTTATAAAATCTGTCATATTTCATATATCTCGCTTACAAGAAGCCCAGTGAAATTCCAGTCAAGTTTTTTTTAGCCTCACAATCTGAAAAAAATAAAATACATATATTGCATAAATTGCAATAAATTTGAAATTAACCACCTCTTTTTCTAAGTCGGTTTTCTGTTCTTCTAATTGACAGGCTGGGTCTTCTAAAGGCGTATTTTTTAAGACATGCTCTAGTGAATTGTTCTAAAATAATTTAAGTTATAAATTAATTCTATTTTTCATGTGTGTTAAACTAATTTCTCATACCATCTTTTCCAGCTCTTTAATTTTCTCCTCAATTCTCGCTATTGCCAAATCTTTATCTTCGATATTGTTTTGTATCCTGGTGAGTTCTTGAAACATTTTTTCAGCCAAATTTTTATATTTTTCTTTTAAATTTTCAGTTTTTTGATTAGTCTCGAATTCCCGTAGCCATATGCTTCTTCTGACTTCGTTCAGTTGCATTTTAATTTCTTCGTTCGATTTTATGTTTCTTTCGCAATCGTATTTTTGATCTTGTAACTTTTTCAGCTAAAAGAAATAGGTAGTAGAACTTATTAATATTTACAGGTGTAGCCAAAAACAAGATCTCCCACAAACTTGTTAGTATCACTGTATAGGTGATAAACATTCAGTAAAGACTCACCTGCTGTTTCAAAAAATCAATTTCGTTCTGGAAATCGATAGTGTTGGCGATTGCAGCTTCCTCTTCTTTCAATATGTCTTCATACAATTTATTATTTTTATCTATAAAATTATTTTTTGCAGAACTTTCCCCAGATTTGGCTTGTACCATTTCTGTTGCTTCACGTATTAACGCTTTTTCTTCTAAATCATGTTTGATAGTTGCTATTTCCCTCTTTAACTTGTCGAACTCTAGGATAACGTCAGCTTCTCTAAGCCTATACAACTTTTTTTAATAACAAAAATATATTTAGTAGTTAACGGTAGGTACCTGGCAGTTAAAAATTCCTCTTGCCAATGCCCCACTCCATGTCTATGAACATCTTTAGTTTTTTCCACATCATACTCAAGCTGGGTTAAGTAATCGTGCAACTCTTGTAAAATATCCTCACTTTCCGCTATCCTCAATTTGGTTTTTATTAGAAGATTGTGTAAGCATTCAGTGACATTTTTTTTGAAATCTAGTCGCTCCTTTATTGGTTTCAATTCATCAATAAGATTGGTTATCTATTGGATAAAAAAAATTGATATTTATTAAATTAATGAAAAGCTTCTTACGGAATCAAGTTGTTCCTTGGTGATTTGAAGCCTCTGTGATTCTTCTAAAACAGCTCTACGTTCCCTTTGAAGAGTATCCAGTAGAGTGTTTAAATCATTTTTTCTGGTCAATATTTCTACTTCATTTTTAGTGAAGCTTTGCCTTAGATCTGAGTTTTCTGTTTCTAGAGCCTTAAGTTTGGCTTTGAGTTTCTCGTTTAGCCTTTTTTCTTTCTGAAAATTTTGTTATCAACAAGCTGAAGCTTCTTTAAGAGAAATGAACTTAAATTACTTTACCTCAAGTTCCACTTTTTCTTCTTTTTCTTTTTCCAGCAAAGATAAATAAGCGTTTTCCACAAATTTAAGCATTATTATATACTTAAGTATTATAAATTTCAACCTATTGTTACACCTATATTCACCTATAAACAACAAACTGACTTATGGTTAATTATAAAACCGATATTAATTCGCCTTATCAGCTGCGCGACCGTGCTGATAAGGAAAAAGTAGAATTATTGTTATATTAAATACATGGGAAAACCACAGGTTTTTTTATTACACCTGTAAAGATACCTAGTGAACGTTTTCGAATTTCCATTGTGGATTTTTCTTTGAGGCACACTTTTAGTTTAGTTCAACTTCTATAGACGACTTTCAGTAGGTTCTAGTTTTATACTTATAGTTCTCAAATTTGTTATGGTTTCTATACATATAATTTTTTCAATCTAAATTTATATTGCTTTTTCTCGACTTCATGGTGAATTTTTCTTACATTTTTCGATTTTAATTATTATTTTATTAGTACCTATAGCAAAATCACCAGTGTATGACTTTTGTTTGTTTGGAATTGGGGAGAAAAAAAATCGAAATTCTAAAAAAATATTTATTAATCAAAATAAATATATATTGTTATGGGCTATATACAAATTGCAAAAAAAGTCATAGTACAATCCAAAATCAGTTCCCAATACATAGCAGTCGTCATCAGTCAGACCTCATATAATATTTAAAAAGAAAACTTAAAATACTGAATAAATAATACAAATCGTGCTTTATATCCTAATACAAATATAAATAATAAATAAAATAATACATATAAATATTATCTTAAATGTTTGCTATAAGACTGACAAATATTTCATAGAAGAAATTGATTTGCGAGGACAGGAAAGACTAGAAATAGAAATATAAAATATTTGTCATCTTTCATAATCACATAAACCCGAGGTTCTAGCAAGTTTCATTATTGAATACGAAAATTGGCTACATTTAATAACGGTATCCATTACTCCCTCCATTACCGTTACCATTACCATTTCCATTTCCGTTACTGTAACCATTGCCATTGCCGTTTCCGTTGCCATGTCCATTCCCATTACCATTTCCGTTGCCGTTTCCATTTCCATTTCCGTTATACTGATATCCGCCATTATCATTTCCTGGTCCGCCGGATGGATATCCTCCGTCGTTAGCTTCGCCTTCATAAGTTATAACTGGTTTATAACCCTCGTCTCCATCAACTTCATAGGTAACAATTTGCTTCCTACCATCAGGAAGGAGCACGTTATATTCTCCAGAGGTCAAATCTCCATCTCTTTCTTCCCTATGGCCGAACTCGTTGCCAGATTCTGGATCGCTGACTTGGTATTCAAACTGATATTTTGCTGGTTCCTGAATTAATATTAGTTGTTTATTCAAAGGAATTGACTTTAAAAAGAAAATCTTACAGTGGCTTCTTCTGGTTCTCCATCATCGTAACCTCCGTTGGCAGCATAACCATTTCCGTTGCCATTAGATGGTGGTCCATACGATGAAGATGGTCTTCCATTACCTAAAAAATACATTTGGTTTAAAATTGATAAACAGTCACAGTCTAATGGTAATGAAAATGGAAAGAACTATCAGATAAGATCAATCTTAGCGTCTTTGATATGATATTTGATTTCTAGGAATTTAAAAACCTCTACTTCAAGATGAATCAATTCAGATTGCAAAGAAATCTTGTGTTTTTCGACAAGACTTTTTATTAGTATTCACCTTTGAATGAAACCTAAAACTCGGAAAAGTTATGCATTTCAATGCAGAATTGTAAATACCTAGACCTAAGCCACGCTGGACTTTCATAAAACAATTATTACCATTTCCATTCGGTACTCCATAGCTTGAGCTGGGTTTTCCATTCCCGTTACCATTTCCATTGGGAACACCATAAGTTGAACTAGGTTTGCCATTACCGTTACCATTCCCGTTGGGTACTCCGTATGTTGAGCTAGGTCTACCATTGCCATTACCGTTTCCGTTTCCGTTTCCATTGGGTACTCCGTATGTTGAGCTAGGTCTGCCATTTCCATTACCGTTTCCGTTGCCGTTGCTTGGAGGCCCGTATGAAGAACTGGGTTTACCATTACCATTTCCGTTACCGTTACCGTTACGAGGTGGTCCATAACTAGCTCCTGGACGGCCGTTACCATTACCGTTACCGTGGCCATTACCGTTAGGTGGTAGATAAGATCTGCCGTTTCCGTTACCATTTCCGTTGCTATAACCATTACCATTGCCGTTACCATTTCCGTTCCCGTTTCCATTACTGGGTGGCAAATATTGTGGGCCTGGTTTACCGTTACCTATGCAAAATAAGTTTCCATGAAATTCGTAATATTGCTTTATATATGGAAACATATAATTATTAGTAAGCATGCATTACCATTGCCATTTCCGTTAGGCGCTCCGTAAGAAGCAGACAAGTCGTTTTCGTTACCGTTTGTTGGCGGCAAATAGCTAGTACCTGGCTTTTGGTCGCTGTCAAGATCTAGATAATTTCCTAAGCCACATGGTTATTATTTGCATTGAATTAGCTAGGGTTACAGTAGTCGATCTCATAATGGAATGTTTTTTTTTTTTTAGCGATAAATAATTCAAAGCATAGCCATGCTGAGAGGCAGTTTTTCGTAAATTTTCCTTACCATTTCCGTTTGGTACCCCATAAACTGGCGCTGGTGGTCCTCCATCATACCCATTTCCATTACCGTTGCCATTTCCGTTACCATTGCCGTTGCTATATCCATTTCCGTTGCCATTACCATTACTGTATCCATTTCCGTTACCATTTCCATTACCTAAGGGGACTCCTGGCTCATATCCAGGAGGTCCATATTTGGAATCTGGCCCACCATCTACAATTAGTTTGAATGTATAAGCTTTTGTTATAAAAAAATATATTGGTACTTACTTCCATTACCATTTCCATTGCCATTGGGTGGTAAATATGAATTAACTGGTGGTTCTGGTTTGGCAGCAGCACTCCATATTAATAAAAGACATGGTATAATCTGAAGCTGAAAATAGAAGGTGCTACTATATAATCTTTCACGATATAAAGTATGTAGGCGCTTATTTACAATATCGTCAATTAATTAAATTGGGTACTTATATGGTCTTAGAGTTGTGCTTGTTCTTACGGCCATTATTTAAATGATTATCACGATTTAGTTTTGCAAAATACTGGAGCAGAAATGAAGATTCTTTTAAAAAAAATTGCCATTGAAATGTACCATTTACATAATAATAATTATTGTAACTATACAAAGACAAGACCAGTTGCAAGTTTACGGTATGTTAATCAATGCCTAGTTTGTAATATAAGCTGTCCTAGAGTTGACCATATCGGAAAACATTTCTATATTATGTGGTTCATGATATTATTTTAAGTATTGTAATTTTACCATTTACAATATCTATCAAACATTAAGATATCTTTATTGATTCATGCAAAAAGCTAAAAAAAATTATTTTGTCAAGGTGGAACAGATTGGACAGATGCAATACCTATCAATAACGTAGGTATTTGAGAATGAATTATAGTCAAAGGGTTAGGATGGTAGGAAGAAAGAAAAATCGAATACCTAACTTAAGTCTTAACAAAGCACAGAGTTCAAAAAAATTAAACATTATTCCATGAGATCCGTAAGTTTTATTGTTATATTTATCTTTGTAGAATCTAGTTGGGCGAGTCAAACAAAATGTTGGATGTTTGATTCTGTTAATAAAATAGAACTTCGAGGGTTTATTTCCCAGATTCAAATACTCAGGCCCGGTTAATTCATCTTCACATAAACCTGCTGGTAAATATCTGCAAGATAAACTTACCGTTCTATAATTCTATTAGTCGGCGGATATCTGGTGGCCAGATATCCGTGGCCAGATTTTGAGATTACAGATTGCGCTTTATCCGTCAGATTGCATACCTGACAGTTAATCAGAAGGTGAATAAACCGAACCCTAGTGCGAAGACTTGTTTGCTAGAAGATGAGGCCAATCTATGATGTTTTATTACCCTTTTCAAGCGGAATATTCTCTCCTGGATAATTCGACCTATTCTCCAACTACCTTCAGAAAACAGTTGCTGAAAGTGAAGTTTTTATAGGATTCTGGAATCCCTACTTTTTCGAAAGATTTATTTAGCAAGCTTAGGTTTTTTCTAGTAGTTGCTTCATGAGTCGTTTGAGCGTGATCTCATCGATCAGTATTGTAGTTTTGCCATTTACAATAGGTAGGTCTGTTTCTGCAGAAATCACAAACCAGTCAGAGTGAATTTCATTGGTTGAAAACAGTCAGAAACAGTCGGAAAACCAGTTTCAATCAATGAAATTCACTCTGACTGGTTTGTGATTTCTGCAGAAACAGACCTATCTATCAAACATTAAGATATCTTTATTGATTCATGGTAGAGGTCGACCAGATTGGACAGATGCAATACTTACGTATTGATAACGTAGGTATTTGAGAATGGATTGTAGTCAAAGGGTTCAGATAGTAGAGGGAAAAAAATTGAATAACTAACTAAAATCTTAACAAAGCACAGAGTGTAAAAAAATTAAATATTATTCCATGAGATCCGTAAGTTTTATTGTTATATTTATCTTTGTAGAGTCTAGTTGGGTGAGTCAAACAAAATGTTGGACGTTTGATTCTGATAGTAAAATAGAACTTCGAGGGTTTATTTCCCAGATTCAAATACTCAGGCCCGGTTAATTCATCTTCAGATAAACTTGCTGGTAAATATCTGCAAGATAAACTTACCGTTCTATAATTCTATTAGTCGGCGGATATCTGGCCGACCAATGAGATTACAGATTGTGCTTTTATCGGTCAGATTGCATACCTGACAGTTTATCAGAAGGTGAATAAACCGACCCATAGTGGGAAGAATTGTTCGCTAGATTACTGTTCAAAAATGATGTGAAACACACACTTTTATAATATATTCAAAAATATTTGAATTGAGTCAATAGAAATATTTTCAGCTTGTAAGTAACCACAATATTTTCAAAATCATGCCTAATAGCGTTATAGTACGTGGTAATGGAAGAGTTTTTGGAGCCAATAAAAATAACGGCTGGATGTCGATAAAAGAAAAACCAACTAATTAGAGAATATATCAATATTACATGCCCACTAAATCCATTTAGGAATAGAGGGTAGGCTTTCAGCTTATTTAAAAAATACCTGAAGTTTAATTTAACTGCAGATGAACAGACGCCACGGAAATAGTTCAAGCATTGAAAACTTTTGCTTCAGCTTACTTTTTTTGGAATTAGTTTTCCCAGAGGAGTACAAAAAAATGACAAATCAAAATAATCACTTACCTTTCTCATTTTAGTTCTGCAATCAAACTCCTCGAACTATTGCTAGGAACACCAATAATTTTTTTCAAAATTCAACAAAAACTTTTTATTTTTTTGCTAGTTCTTCTTCAAAGAAGAACTGCTCGTTCTCGAATGAATCTTCCGAAGATGATCATTGCCTTTTATACATAAACGAGCGTGATTCACAATCATGTATTTAGATCAAAATACGTTTTAGATTTTTTTTTATGCAATAAATTTTGTCAGTATGGTTGAAGAAGAGGCTGCAAAAGTCAGGGGGAAAGAATTTGTCCCCTGTGTGTACCTGTGCGTGCCTGTGTGGAGGGTACCATTCACGCGCGGCGCATCATTTTTTCGGTTGCTTTCACTGCTTGGGCTCAGTACCATTTCATTTGATACCAGTAAGTACCTAGACAATTTAAAAAAAAAATCTTATCGGTTATTGTGTGTTCTTTGCATGATTTTGAAAATTGTTTTTTGACAACTTAGAAGTAATAGTTTGCAAACAATGGACTAAAAGATACTCTTGCATTTTAATTTCTTTTGTTGTCCCACTTGTCCAGAGGATGTTTAGATTCTCTGGACTTTTTTTTGTAAATATTTTCAAATTTATTCTGCCTTTGAACTTGTAAAATTCCTTTGGTTGTAATCCGTTCATTATGCTGGACTTTAGCCATCCAGCTCATGTTTTTGTAGGGTCATTTGTTAACCCAAAATCAATTTAAACCCTTCAATTTATTCAATGGATGAGTTCTACTCCTATCCAACTATTTTTAAGTATTTGAGACGAGGGCTTAACTGTCGTTTCATCTGGTTCAATTATAATTTTTTTTGTTTTTCCAATACATGGAAGGCAGCTTCTACAATAAAATACAATGTTAATATAATATACAGGGTATATCATTTAAAACGAAACAGGCTAAATATCTGATGTCACTTTTATTTTTTTTTAAATCGCTTCTACATGTAATTTTATTGTGTGAGTGTGAAACATTCTCAGCATTAAATTAACTTAACCCTCTAGGGGGTCTGGGACCAACCCTTACCATTATAAATGGAACAGGGGGTCGAGTGATACCTGTTTTAAAAGAACGTTCAGTTTTCTTTCAAAATTGTACTGGTTATTCAGATAAACTCTAAAGTCTAGTTTTGCTCTCAGTTTTTTTTTTCTGCCGTCAGATAACCTATGATAATATAAAAGACCACGCATGGATCTTATGAGAAAAAATAAATTTCACGATTGTCATGGAATTGAAATATGTTATGCTTCTCGACCTCCTGAACGTAAGTTCTCGTAGGCCCAAAAAGATCCTATGATTAGTTTCGGAAACAGGACCGATAAAAAAAAGTAGTACAAGAAAAATCTCCAGGATCTGCTGGTACATTAATTTAATTCATAACCAAAAATGACATATTTTTGGCATTTTCGACAAGTTTTCAACCTTCAAAGCTTCAGATGACATTACTTTGGCATTTTTCCACCCGTTTTCAACCTAGAATATGTCATTGCCTGAACTCAACATATTTTGCAAAGTTTATATTTTGTCAAAATTTTATGTTAACCCGGCCCTGTATCTCCGAAACTAATCATAGGATCTTTTTGGGCCTACGAGAACTTCAGGAGGTCGAGAAGCATAACATATTTCAATTTCATGACAATCGTGAAATTTATTTTTTCTCATAAGATCCGTGCGTGGTCCTTTATTCATTAGAAAGAATAGAACTCTTGATTGCCTTTAAAAAAAATATCAAGCTCATGAGCCGGGGCAATTTTCGGCTTTCGAATTAGCCAGCCCATGAGCCAGTAGTATTTAAAATTTGGACCATTGGACAGTTCTTGAGGGCTTTCAGAAAGGTAAAGAAAAATTTGGATTATTTTGGCCACTTGATCGTGTTTAAGAAAAACTATTCGACGCATCATCGTCCAACATGCAATACAAATATTCAGAAATAAGTATGAAAGACTGGTAGATTTAAAGGGAAATTATTATGAAGTAATTCCCTGCATTCTAATTTTTCAATTCACGCGCTACATAGTACATTCAATAAAACAAACTAAAATAAAAAATGGATCGTCTTCTTGCGACAACCTGCACTGCAATACATATACGGTATGAGCTTCGAGTACCTAAGTGTAGTACTAGAAATGGTACGGTCAATGTCTTCGAATGTGTCGCATATTCGTTTTGTTTAAAATGTCAAAAAGACGCGTTTGTTTTTGTAATCGCATCTCTGGAATTTGCTAATTGCATAGAATATGTGTTAATTAGTTATTCTTGTATAATTTATTTGGTTTTATGTCAGTGTTACGACCGACATAGCTTGATTCTTTAGCGGGTGTTACTTTTACTTTTCTGACCACCGGAGTAGAGCAAAGCAGCAAAGTAAAGGAAGTCTCACAAGGGTTGCTTGATATTTATTGGGTTTTCAGAATTTATTGCACACCTGATGGACATATGCCATTTCTCAATGATTTGCATGCTGATCTTACTCTTTCCAGACGAGGCCAATCTATGATGTTTGATTACCCTTTTCAAGCGGAATATTCTGTCCTGGATAATTCGACCTATTCTCCAACTAACTTTAGAAAACAATTGCTGAAAGTGAAGTTTTTATAGGATTCTGGAATCCCTACTTTTTCGAAAGATTTATTTAGCAGGCTTAGGTTTTTTTCTAGTGGTTGCTTTCTGATTTTGAACTCACAGAGGGCCTGGATCCCGAACCCACGACTCGATAGTATCGTCCATGTAATTTATATGGACGATACTATCGAATTGTGGGTTCGGAATCCGGGTCCTATTTTCCCTCAGAATTTTAAATTCATGAGTTGTTTATGAGCGTGATCTTATCGATGAGCTCAAATTCTTCTGATTCTACGTTCAGGATTAATTTTTCACCCCCAGTTGGTTGTAGAGTTTCTGATTAAAGTTCTCTATAGCTTTTGTGATCTCATTTCTACTTCTTAGTAATTTTTCCTGGCATTATATGGGATTCGGACGGTCAATACTCTACAGCATAAGATATAGTCAGTACTTTCGGTCGGTTTTTCCATAGTGTTTACTCTAAGTTGAATTCATCTATACCTGATACTATTCTGCAAAATCAGTGTTCGGAGACCTTGGACATGTGTCACATAGGTGCTGCGGCCATTACCACCGCGAGCAAAGAACTTAAAGATAAACCGACTCTATTCCAAGTTTTATTATAAAGGACTGCATAGGTATACTAGCTGACCCTCTGCAGCATCTATTTAATTTGATTCTGGCAACTGGTACTTTCTCATCGACATGGAAGGTTGCAAAAATTATTCCTGTGCACAAAGTGGCAATTCTTCCGTAGTCCATAATTATAGGCCAGTGTCTCTTCTTTGTAACTTTTCCAAGCTCTTCGAAATTATTGTTCACAATAGGCTGTACCCATCCTTCAGGGGCTGGCTTTCGAATGATCAGCATGGCTTTGTGGATGGTAGGTTGTGTGTGACAAACCTGACTGCCTTTTCGGAGCTTATAACTGCGACACTGAACGGGCGGGGGCAGGTTAACGTGGTCTACACAGATTTCCAGAAGGTTTTTGACCGAATCGATAATCACTTGTTGTTATACAAACTGGAGCAGTATAGCTTGTCTAGCGGCCTCTGTTTCGGTCCTATTTGTGAGGTAGGTCTCAGTTCATTGAGCATGGTGTACCTCAAGGATCCAACCTGGGTTCTCTGTTATTGAACATATTCATTGACGACCTTATTGGTGCATGCAGTTACGTGTAACAAGCTGGCTTATGCTTATGGCCTAAAGCTTTTTTTGGCAATAGCCTCTGTTGAGAATTGTATGACTTTGCAAACTAGTGGTGATTGGTGCACTCGCAACAGATTATACCTCAACATTGCCAAATGTAATACTGTGAGCTTTCACAGACTGAGGAATTCAGTCATTTTTGATAATTCAATTGGCGACGCTTCTCTGGCCAAGCTTGGGCAGACTCGTGATCTTGATGTGATTTTTGACTGTCAGCTCACGTTTACTTCACAGATTGAGCATATTTGTACCGCATCATTTCAAAAGCTGGGTTTCATTATCCCAAGCAGTAAATATTTCACACAGCAATCTACTTTAAAGCTTTTCTTTTACAGTTTTGTTCGATCCAAGTTGCATTTATCCTGTGTATAACTGCCACGTGTCGAGTCCGTTCAGCGAAGATTTCTTGAATATCTGTCATACAGGCTGGATGGTACGTATCTCCCCAAGGGTTTCGACCATAATCTGCTTTTATCTCGATACGATGAGCCACCCATGGCAATTAGAAGGAAGGTTCTTGCTGCTAAGTTCTTGTACAACTTTCTTCATAATGATGTGGATTGTATTTTCGTTGTTAACCTTCCAGACGCAGACCGCTAGAACAAATATGTTGTACAAGAGTCCTATGCAATTCATATACAGTATTACCAATGGTGTCTCTCACCTTTGTGATATTTTCGCAGATCCTTTCTTTCTGATTGCAAACACGATCTTAAATACTTAATTATTTATATTATAGATTTAGTTTTATAGGCATTGTTTATTGTATTATTTTCTCGCACATGCGCATGTTAGCAGTGGCGACGCCAGAGTTTTATGTTAGGGGGGGCCAGGCTGGGCCAGATAAATTTTGAGGGGGCACTTGTTTTTACTTAATTGCTTTTTTTCTTTGGAATAAAAAATGGAAAGTGCAGGGTTTTCCCGTATATTTTTGCACCCCACCTGAACAGGTTAATTGAATAGGCATCAAAAGGGTTTTAATTTGTATTTTGTATACAGGGTGTTCGTTTTTCGAGGGCAACCATTGAAAAATAGGAAACAGTAAGAGATACAGGTTCAGTTAAACTGGGACAGAGTTGCGCTTGCTTAACAAAATGCGCACTTTGTAATTTGGAATATTCCGAATACTTCCGGAAAGTAAAGTGAAAATAGTGTATTGGAATGATTGGAAAGAGATAAGCAGAGGGTCGTGCATTAATTTAAATTTGAAAAAAATATTTATCAACTGCTTTTGGAAGATCAAAAAACTCCGAATACCTACAATTTAAACATATGCGAACCTGTATTTAAAAAAATAAAGTTGATGATGATCGGCAAAAGACGAAACGTCGGATTTCAAATTTGACTACACCATTATGTAGAGGGGACAAAGTTGCCCCTATAAAGTGAAGTTTATTTAAAATATCTGTCCAAATGAGTTCAGGAAAAGATAAAAACGATTTTGCAAAATTATGGTTTTTTCCATGTATCTCCGGAAGTATACGGAATATTCCAAATTTCGAAGTAGCGTTTTGTTAAGCAAGAAACTGTATCTCTTACCGTTTCCTATATTCAAATGGTATGCCCTCGAAAAACCGATACCCTGTATAGGTACCTACCTACACCTTTTTGATACCTAATCAATTAACAGTTCAGGGTCAGTTTCTCAATAGCGAGTCACCTCCGGGTTGGTTTTTAACTCCAGGGTAAACGTGTCCAGTTGCAATGGTTACCCTGGAGCTATGCTTAACCCGGGGGTGACATGCTATTGAGAAACCGCGGAAAATCCCACGAAAGCGAAAGCAGCGTCGCGGTTTCCTGTGCCCACCGAATACCCAATTAACCAGGCAGAGGCTACTGATGTTGTTGACGACATGAGGGCAAGTTGACGGCATGAGGGCAAGTTTTCAGGGGGGGGGCGGCTAAATTTCAGTGGGGGCCTCGGCCCCCTCTGGCCTCCCCCTGGCGTCGCCCCTGCATGTTAGGTTAATTTCCTGTAATTGATGGGCCTTGCCTGTTGGAAATAAACACCTATTTATTTATTTATTTATTTATATTTATGTTTGAAGTCAAGATGTTTTTGATAGCGTCTTTGGTTAACTCTGCATTTCGTGATCTGCTACCTACCCATTCTGATGGCTTTTCTTTATTCCCTCGTTGAAATATAATATCATTCCTTATTGAGTCTTTGTAGGTGTTTCCTATTGTTTCTCAATAAGTTGGACTATACCTACTGTTTTTAGGCCGAGTTTTGGATTTTTCTTCTGTGTAGTGCACACTTTTTCTTTACAGCTGCTTCAGTATTGGCCCAGCAATATAGGTCTCGAAATGGTGTACATTTCTTGTGATTTTTTTTTTAAATCTAAAGCAAAATTTCCCATGTCACTGCAATAAACTCTATTGCATAATTTATGTCTCAATGGACTGGTGTAATATTTTTTTAGTTTTTCATTTATGCATTATAAAGTCACTAAACTACAAAAAAAAAAACAACAATTTAATTAGATTAAAGTATCGTCCAATCCTTTTACAAACAAAAAGCAATGCTTTACTTTAAAAAAAAAACTAGTAAATGATTTTTATATGAACGAAATAATGAAGTCACGTCTTGTTAGCACGTCGTTTCGCAAGGAATATATTCTGCTGCAACGCCGATACGATACCTAAAACTGTCTCAAAAAGATAAAAACTGAAGGAAAATAAATCTTACATGTGACTCGTGATTCCTCTTCTTCATTTCGTATTAAGCAATAAAATGACTTCGACATCTGTGCTGTGATGCGCGGGTTTTGATTATCTATTATTTATACTGGAGCAAGGTTGAAAATTAAACCTAAAATATTCAGTGGCAAAATCGAACGTATCGATTTGAAATTCCAAATTAAATTTCCTTTTTGTAACCTAATGATAATTTAGAATAAATTCCAACATCCTAAAATGTTTAAATGGTTCCTGAACATCAAAAAAAAATCCATCTAGCAAGAAGTTTCATACACAAATGTATGAAAATATATTTTTTCATCATTTAAATATCATTAAGAAGAATAAATTTGAACCTCTGAGCATACCTCTTGGTGATTTTTGCGATATGTTTACGACAAATAGAAGTGATTGAACAACAAAAGCTAGAAACATAGGGTATAAATTAATTGCACCAGTACACCAACGTTTATTATCATGCCCACTTAGAATAGGTTGGTAGGTACATAGATGACAATCTAATCTGTTATTGAAGAAAAAGGAAAAATCTTGTTTGCATTTGCCTTGAATCATTTGTATCACTGGCAATATACACTATAATATAGGGACCTGCGCTATGTCTCTAAATTTGGAAATTTCTCAATCTAGGTTTAAGGTGGTTGGCTATCTTTTTCATTAGGAGATCTATCTAAGTTGAAGCATTTGTACCGAACTATTTTGCAAGCATTTTCAGTTTTCATTGACAATTTTGCGTCCAACGCCTCCTACAGTTTGAAGAAGTTCCAGAAGAAAATCCACCATTTTTTACTAAGGATTTCCCAAAATCGGAAGTTGACTTTTCTCGAATTTCAAGAAAGCAAAATATTCTATCCGGTAGAGAAAGCGAAAAGAAACAGAAAAGGTCTCTTGGCACTTTTACGTCCAACGCCCCCTAAAGCTAGAAGAAGTTTCAGATGAAAAACCACTATTTTTCACTGAGGATTCTTCAAAATTGGAAGTTGATTTTTTTGAATTCCGAAGAAACAAAATACTTTATATCCGGTATAGAAGGCGAAAAGAAACCGAAAAGGTCTCTTGGCAATTTGTGTGATTTTCCACGTCCAACGTCTCCTAAAGCTAGGAGAAGTTCCAGAAGAAAATCGACCATTTTTAACTGGGGATTCCCCAAAATTGGAAGTTGTCTTTTTTCGAATTTCGAGAAAGCAAAATATTCTATCCGGTAGAGAATGCGAAAAGACACAGGAAAGGTCTCTTGGCAATTTTACGTCCAACGCCCCCTAAAGCTAGAAGAAGTTTCAGATGAAAAACCACTATTTTTTACTGGGGATTCCCCAAAATTGGTAGCTAACTTTTTTCGAATTTCGAACAAATGAAGGGCTCTTACCAAGTCTTATCAGAGTCTATTGCCAGAATTGAGGAATGAGCGAACTATATTGCAGGTTTTAAAGATAACAGACTTTTGTATGTCTATGTGAATGTTAGGGTTGAGACCGAGTTGCTCGATATGTGCATTAAAGATGTGTGGGGTGATGCCTGTGGTGGAGATGATGAATGGTATGATTATAACTTTTTTCTGTTTCCAGAGTCTCTGAAGTTCTATGGCTAGTTCCGTATCTTCTCATTATATTTGGTCTGAATATTGGGTTCATTTGGTATGGATATGTCTATGAGATAGGTTACTTGTTCTTTCTTCTTTTGGATAACGATGTCTGGTCTATTGCATGTTATTGTTTTATCAGTGCGGATTTCTATGTCCCAATACAGTTTGTATTCGTTGGTATCTATGATCGTAGTTGGGGAGTATTTGCAGTATGGTGTTTCGTCTGTGATGAGTTTATATGTTTTTGCGAGTGCTTAATGAATAATTTTCCCTGCTATGTTGTGTCTTCCGGTGTATTTTATACCCGCTAAGATTTCACATCCACTAGTGATATGATCTATGGTTTCTTTGGATTGATGACATTTTCTCCAGGTGTCGGTATATACGTTTGTTTTGAGTCTTTTATTATGTATTTCGGTAGTTTCGTGTAGCTATGATTTGATCCTGTATTGCGTGGAGAAATCCTTCTGTTTCAGGGAAGGGGTTTCCATTTTCGAGACATTTATAAGAGAGTTCTTTTGATATGTGGTCGTGTTGTATGTTGTACCTGGGTTTTCCATGTAGCTGTTTTGTTGTCCATATATTAAGTTTTTCCTCTATATTTTGTGTTTGGTTGAATGTATCTGATGGATGACTGGTTGTGGATAAATCTAAGGGTGTGTAGTCGGCTTTGCAGACTGCTTGGTGGAGTGATATTTTTTTCCCAATAACGAATATCCGAAGTTGTTGGATTTGTTTTGTGTGTTGCGCTCGAATATCTATCATTCCTCTTCCTCCTTCTCTCCTGCTGATTGTTACTCTTTCTTTGTAGGAGTTGGGATGTAGTTTTCTATGTCTAATGAGCTCTGATCTAGTGAGGTTATGGAGACCTTCTAGGTCTGTTCGGCTCCATTTCATTATATCAAAGGAGTATGTAAGTATTGGGATTGCAAATGTGTTAATGGCTTTGGAGAGGTTTATTTGAATACAGTGGCGTTCTTAATATGGCTCGCAATCTTTGTTTGTATTGTTTCGTCAATTGTGTTTTTATATCTGTGTGGTTTATTCTGGTGTTTTGTTGGAATCCGAGGTATCTATATATGTTTCGTTTTCCGTCATATTGTCCAGTATCTCATTGTTCAATGTTTCTCCCCCTAAGCTTTCTTCCCAGTTTCCCCTCTCTTTATGTACTATTTTACATTTACTCATACCAAATTGCATTTGTATGTTCATTGTGAATGTTTCTGTGATCTTGAGCAGTTCTCTAAGTTGTGTTGATGTTGAAGCGTCGATTTTTATGTCGTCCATATATAGGAGGTGGTTAATTTTATTGAGAGTCATTTAGTGTGTTCGGGAGTGGAATCAGGAACATGCAGAAGAATAAGACACTTAGTGGATCACCTTGGAAAATACCTCGTCGGATGAGTTCATTTGTCTGCAAGGTTCCTGATTCTGATGTTATTGTACTTTTAGTTCTCTTTATTATTTCTGTCTGGAATTGTTTGAGCTTTATATCTACTCTGTAGGTGTTCAAGATTTTTATTAGCCAGCTATGCGGTACGTAGTCAAAAACCTTTTTATAGTCTATGTAGTAGGTGTGTAAATTTCTGCGTTCTTTTTCGGTTTGTTTTAAAATGACTGCGTCTATTATTAATTGCTCTTTACATCCTTGGCTGAATTTTCTGCATCCTTTTTGTTTCTCCGTGATTATGTTATACTGCGCTAGATGTTTTTCTATTTTTTTACATATGGTAGTGTAGTGGTAGTTATTTTGTATAGTGGAGGTAAGCATGTTATTGGTCTATAGAAAGCTGGATTCTTTGTGTCTGCGTTTTTCGGTTCAATATATGTATTGCCTTGTGTTAGGAATTTTGGGAATGTGTTTGGGTGGCAGATGCTTTTATTCATTTCTCTAGTTAGTGCTTCGTGTATGGATGTGAGCTGCTTGTACAAGAAATTTTGTATTTTATTTGGTCCTGGCCATTTCCAATTGCGAGTATGTTTGATGGTCTCTAAGAGTTCTTCTTGTGTAATGTGATGGCCCATTTGTGTTTGTATGTGATTGCATCTTTCTGTTTCTGTTTTGATCTTGTAGAAGTACATGTTTAAGCAGAAATCTGTTAGTTCTTGCTTGAGGTATCTGTTATGGGCTTGTCTGTTATGGGCTTGTCTGTTATGGGCTTGTCTGTTATGGGCTTGTCTGTTATGGGCTTGTCTGTTATGGGCTTGTCTGTTATGGGCTTGTCTGTTATGGGCTTGTCTGTTATGGGCTTGTCTGTTATGGGCTTGTCTGTTATGGGCTTGTCTGTTATGGGCTTGTCTGTTATGGGCTTGTCTGTTATGGGCTTGTCTGTTATGGGCTTGTCTGTTATGGGCTTGTCTGTTATGGGCTTGTCTTCCTGTGGTAATATGGTTTCATAAAAATGCTTTTCGTTTCTTTTGAATGTTACGTTCGTATTTTTTCTGTCGTTGGACTCTTTATATCTGTTAGTGTAGCGTTATTTTTCATTATATTTAAGTGTTGTGTCATGTGTCCTATATCTCTTCTTAGTTTTTCAATTTTATTTTCTATCCTAGTTTGCCATTTCGGTTTATGTTTTTCTCTTGTTTTCCCTGTTTGCTGTGGTATTTTTTGGTCATTCTGTTTGATTATTGTGTTTGCTGCTGTGTATATGAGCGTTTGGAGGTTTTCTGATGAGCTATTGTGTGTTAGGTATTTAGAAATTAGAGTGTTTGCTGTGTGATAGGTTAATTTCCATTTCTTGATTGAGAGTCTCCTCTAGCTGCAGGTTTTCATCCACTTTTAGGTGCATGAGTACTTTAGGTGGCTGAGCTATTAGTTGTATTTCGTCAGTGGCATCTTTTGTATGTTCTGGCATTTCAATATTCAATTTTTTTTTTCACTATCATCAATGATATCATTGAGCTCCTCAGCGACTTTCCTCTTTATCATTGCAAGTTCTACGGGTCTAAGTCTATTATTTTTCAAAATTACTCTTTTTTGATGTATTAGGCATTGTTCTGTTACAATTTTTCATAGCTCTGGGTAAGTTTCGACGAAGAGTTTGTGTAATTCGTGTTTGTATCCTGTCTGGATGGTTTCCAATAGGGCAAGTACACGATCTGACAGTTTGACACTATTGACAGTCGCCTTGAGGTAAAACAAAGATATATTTACAGTGGTTTTTTAGGTTTTTAGTATGATTTTTTCAATTAAATACCTTTTGTGTGGTCCAGAAGTTTTTTAGACATGCCTGGAGTTTGTTTAGTTGTTAATTCTGGCAGTATAGCGCAAGGGATACAATATCCTTCCATAGGTTTCCATCAATTTTAAAAAACAATGGGAGGTTTGATTTGTTAGCTCAAGAAAGAAGAGAAAAATTGATTAATGTTGTTAAAAGAGAAGATCTGACAGAAAAATAGATTGAATTATGCAGTAACTATACTTATATATTTGTTCTTGTGACACTTGGTTTTGATATTTGTTGGAAAAACCCTGATTTTAATCCATTATAGAAAAACCTAGCAAACTTCTGGATAAAAGACCACATAGACTGGAACATAAACACTTTACTTTAACTTTTTTAAAACAAAATAACACAAAAACTTGCAAAAAATCTGTGAAAACCGCATAAAATATAACTGGACTAATCTACACCAATGTAAATAAATGATTTGTTTTACCCAATGAACTAGAGCTAAAAACTGGAATGCGCACACAGTGCCATATCTGCCAAAAAAATGTAGCCATGAAAGACAGATGCCACAAAGGGGAATGTTATTTTTCTCTGTTGCTCGCTGACATATGACGTTTTCGAAAGTTTTGTCATATTTATCTTCACAGGTTTCATCAATTGGAATACGTGTTGGAAGCAATTTTCGCCATTTAACATAATGAGTGCGACAAAAACAGGTATCCCCTCCGCAGCAGCCGCACTAGGCTTCACGTTCGTCCTTATGTGTTAGCATTCCAGTTTTTGGTTATAGTTCATTGGTTTTACCTCAGGGCGATTGTCAAACTCATTTGTGACGTCACATGGACATGCCCTATTTGGTTGTTTTGTAGTAACAACGCATGACAATTCTATTCAGTTGGCTGTTCCATGTCATTCGTTGTCGTGTTATGCCAGCCTTTGTGGTTGCTGGGAGTCCAGGCAAAGCACGTTTGGCTGGTGTACCATTTTGTTCTTGGTTTGAATAACTGATAGGGATATTGCGGTTTGTATCTTATTCTGGTTAAAGTAGTTCGAAATGTCCTACTGACGAATTGCGAGTTAGTAATAGATGTATAGTAATAAGTGTATGGCTTGATTTATTTATAATTGTGGTGTGGTCTTTATTGTTATCCTTTTTGATTTCGTTGTTCTATTTTTCGAGTCGAGAGAAAATCAAGTTTTAATATTTCTGACAGCGCTAAGATTTCCAGCCTTGTTCCGTATGTTGTTGTTTTCTTCATGTGGGTACAGTAGTTGTCTATGTCACTTAATTCAGAGCTTTCAATTAATGCAAATGATTTCAATTCATCGCAATGTTTTTTAAGATAGTGTCACGGCTTTGGTGTGCGTGACAGAAATCTTGGGTTCGTTTATTCCAAAATCAAAGTTATTCCACGTAACTATACACTCAGACACTAATTACTTTAATAATTAACTCAACAACTAAACTCTTTACAACTCTCAACAATAATCACTAACTAAATCGTATAACAGCCAAAGTTGGACTTAAAACTACTAACAAATAACGGCCTTTATATATCCCTAAATCTATTTACGTACAATCTAGAATACACGCGATAACTCTCTTTCTCGAAAACATGGCAAAAATCCAGAATCTAAATTGGATTCTTTACACACTGGCGGACGCCCATCACAATAGTTTAAAGACTTTTCTCCTAACACTTTGCAGTGACGCTTTAACCTTTCTCTGGCCGTAAGGTCAATTATTTGGTATGGCCTTTCATTAGTGATTGTTTTTTTTATAGGGTTAAATAAAATCATTCAGACGATTTCAAACTACTAACCTGGCAGAATATGAAGACACAAAATGTTGCCAAGAAGTATTGGGTAAAATCAAAGAAAGGTACTACAAAATGATGAACAAGAATGCTATATGGTCGGAACGTCCTAAAAGAAAATGATGGCATTGAGCTCCCAGCCTACCAATCACCACATATGGATGCTGGGGACTAAGTGTACTGATGAGTGCTTCGGAAGAACAGCTGCATGGCTTGGGATCAAATCCATTAGCGAGGAAAAGATGCATAAAGGGTTGCAACTCTGAGGAAAATTCGTACCATGTTGCCTGTGCATGTCCTACAAGCTCAACAAAAACAAGGCACGACTTCGTGGTACACTGGACCCTTAAGACACTGCTCAAGTCCCTGGATGCTCCCAGAGATATGGGAGAGTTGTTGGTTAGAATAAAATAGGGGTCCATCCTGCGCAACTGGCCGAATTTGAAGGACCGCCATTTTTATCACTTGTCAAATTGGGTGTTGGAAAAATAGGTAATGAACAAGTCATAATTTCAAAAATGAGCAAAAATAACAAAAAGAAATCTTTTAAAACACCGCTTTGATAAAAATATCTCAGAAAAAGCAGGAAAAATCGCCAAAAACAACAATCTGTAACCGATCAAAAGTAAGGTAATGTTGTGAAAAACGGCATAAGTGAAAAGTGATAAAAATGGCGGCACCCTATGCGTTACCATAAAATCGGATGCGCAGTCGTCTAAGCGCATTCTATTTCCCTCACATATCTCTGGATGCTCCAGAAGAAGCTCAAAGAAACTTACAATTTTGTAAAGCAGCGCAAACACTACAGGTTCCTGCTGTAGTCGTTGCCAGTTGCCACATGCCCGTGCTGCGTAGAGATGGGTTGTTATTTAACTATCTGTTATTTTTAAGCTGTTATTTAGAAATAACGGTTGCAACTGTTGTTTCACTTCAAAAATACCAGGTGAAAAATAACGTTAGAATAAAATAGTACATTAAAATACAAGTTTCATAAGACGAAACGAATATTTTATACTATTTTTTCTATTTTGGTATTGTTTAATTGAAAAAAACAAATTTTTCTTGGAAATTTTATTCTCATATTTCCTGATTTCATATGTTTAGGTTGGTAACACTACATGCCAAATATAGAAATCTTCTATTATAGGCCTGTTCGCACAGCAATCACAAACCAGTCAGAGCGCATTTCATTGGTTGAAAACAATCAGAAACAGTCAGAAAACTAGTTTCAACCAATGAGATTCACTCTGACTGGTTTGTGATTTCTCTGCGAACAGACCTATTTTTTATCGCGAATGATAGTTCGATGGCCATCAGTCAGCTAGTGTTACCAACCTTCGATAAGTAAAAAAGGAGTGCCACAAAGAGCTTCTTTTCGAAACTACTTTTAGTGTCGAAAAGACTTCGATATGACACCAAAATAGAAAACAAGGTTTATCTACTCAAGTGTTGAAATAACACCTTTTTAACTTAATATTGGCTGTCGTTATTACAGCTGCTAAGTGTTATTTTTATGAATATTCCTTCATGGCAATTGGCAAACGCAGCTCGGCTCGGCTCGGTTCTCTTCGCTGGCGGCGGATGCTGAGCAGCTGGAACGCTGGAACAGTTGTCTCTGTCTATTATTAAGAAATAAGAGTGTTAGAGAGAGAAGGTGGTCTGACGTGCCGAGTGATGGAGTTATTTTATTTTTACCGAATTTGTACAGGTGATTGGTAGTTTGGGATTGTATCTTGATTGTATTATTAAAATCGTACTTACTTCAACATAAATTATATACTAAATCTGTTTCTGCAGAAATCACAAACCAGTCAGAGAGAATTTAATTGGTTGAAACTAGTTTTCTGATTGTTTTTGACTGTTTTCAACCAATGAAATTTGCTCTGATTGGTTTGTGATTTCTGCAGAAACAAACCTAATATGTAATTGTCGTCAAATCAATTTAGGAGCAAAATAAAATTTATTTTTTTCTCGTTAACGGCTGCGCTGCACTGCTCAATTCTCGCAATTACAGGCAAAATACAGAATAATAATCACAATAATACACAGGCACGTGCGTTCTCTGACCACACACCCTACTTCCTCACGCTCCAGCCGTTGCCGCCTATTTCTGGCACTGCTTAAATTAAATTCCAAATATGTCATAACCGATCGATAATCGTTTAACTGCAATCCTATCACGAGAAGTTAAAAATAACGACAACCTGTTATTTTAAGCTGTTATTTGAAATTAACAGTAAGAGTTGTAACTGTTACTTGAAAACAATGGTTTTTCCCATCTCTAGTGCTGCGCTAATGACGCGACGGCGATTCAGCGCAGCTCGATGACTCTAGGGCGTGTTCCGGATTGATGCTCGATGGAACGAGCGGAGCGATTCCAGAGCATCGTGACGTCAGGCAGTGCACTCTGGCCAAACCAAATGTGCTTTGTGCTTGTGCAGTGTGAATTATAAGAATTAAAGAGTATTGAAATATATGCTAGTCCTGCTATTAAACAAGTCGATGTTTCTAGTATTATGGGCTTTTATATTTTATATTATAAATTAAAGGCCAGCAGTTGGCCTTCATTCTCTAGTGGCCCGTAGGACATGACCTAATTGTCCTAACGGATAAAGTGTCCCTGACACTTTGTGTTTATCTTGATGGTTATAATATAAAAATTTGCTCACTGCTCTGAAGAGACAACTTCCATCTCCAACAATATCCACTCTCAGGAAGGTTGTTGTTTCTTGGTTTTGTATCGATATTTAGGTTATTACAATGATCCCAGGATGACTGATTTTTGCGCATCGTGCCAGCAAGGTGTTCTGCTTTATCACGGCAGACTGGCAAGGTCTTGAGAGCTGAGAGCACTGTTTGTCGTGCACCTCCGAGAGCCCCAATCACCAAAACCACTAGCTTGGCGATATAGCCCTGGTACATTTGGCGAAGGTCAAAGAGAAGATCCTGATATTTCGTCCGTTTCTCTTCCACCTTGGCAATGATGTTCGTCTCGGCAGGAGCCGAGAACTCAATGACATACATAATTTTGTAATTTTTGTCAAGGAGTACTATATCCGGCTTATTGTTAGCTTTTACAAGCCGCGGAGGGTGGAGAATGCGAAATTCCTGTATAGGGGAGACTGTTGTATACTGGGACGATATTTTTCTAATTGAAATAAAAAATTTGTTGAATAATTTTTAACTATTGTGAATATTCTAATATATTTAAAAGTAGTTTGTTTATTAACAATTATAAAAATTTCTATAACTTTTACACTTTAACATAGAAAAAATTGAATGTCCCACTATACACCACTTTCCCACTATGCAACAACCCCATGTTGCATACTGGGAACGATGCATGTGTATAGTGGGACAATGTTTTTTGATCCCAAATAAGTAAATATAAAAAGAAAATTCGGTCGCTTATTCACATAATTATAGAACTTCAACATAAATTAGGTAGGTAGCCAAACTTATTTCGAATTCGAAAAAGTTTGAACCATTCTTCTATACGGCGATTTCATTTTCCGTCCATCTATAAGCCAACATTCTAGTTTTTCTGCTAGTTAAACCGTAGCACCTTTGAGAAGAAGTAACTGGATATTTGCTAAGCATTGGCTTTTCATCGTCACTGAAAATCTGCTTGACACCCAATGACATCATGTTGCCTTTGAAATTTAATTCCTGCGTGTTTGCTTCATTTATTTTGTGCTTCTTTCTATGCAAGGCTGATTTGCTAACTCCAAATTGAACTACAGCAGTCCTAATATTGGTTTCACTTTTAAGAACAGCATCTACCGCCGAGTCTACCGCCCTCCCCAGCATTCTCAAGGTGAATTTTCCGACTCTCAAAAAACGATTTCTTGTTTTTCCGGCCCCTATTCTTATCAATTTCTGGAAGAAAGGAGGTATTGAAACTAGGTAAAATACAAAAGTGTTCCATTATAGAGCATATAAAATGTTTTTCCCAATATGGAACCCGGAAATTCTGTCCCAGTATACACAGTCCCACAATACAACCGTATACGTTTTTTGAAATTTTCTGAATTTGAGAAAATATAAACAAATACTAGCAAAAAATAACCTTAATTCAACTTCAAGACACCTTCTGGCATAATTATCCTCAAATTCAGGACAAACTATTGGATATTACTGGCATAAACTATGCCCAACACGTGGTCGTAAAAAAAAACTTTGTCACTTTAATGCTTACACTAACGAAAATCCCGCCATATTTAAGACTCTAACGGCCAATGCCAAGGTTATATCTAATGCTCATATATGAAGCAGTTGACACAATTTTTTTCGGAATTTTAAGCGATACCGGTGGCGGACAATTTGAATTGTCCCACTAAGGAACCTGTCCCACTATACAACAGTTTCCCCTATTCTGGCTCTGTCATTCTCCACTACGGACGGAACATCAGAGGGGACATATGGCAGTCCTGTCATCAACACTGTACGAGTGCCTTACTTAGGTGGTGATACAGCACCCGTAACGCCGCGTTATGTCGATGGATATACGCCGAGATCGCATACCTTCCGCAAGCAGACAGCAATTGATATGAAGTCTCCGGCGCCCTATGGCAGGCCCTACAACTTGCGTCAGGAACCTGTATACCCATCACGCGACTCTGATGTTCTAAAGTGTTGATGACTCCATTTTGGCAATGATAAACCCCTCAGTTTCCGACTTTAATGCACCAGACATTTGTGCAGCCTTGGAAAGAAAACTTGAAATTTCATCATTTTAGTACTAAGGTAAGAACCTTATGGTTTAGATTTTTGAAAAGTTTGAAGACTCATAACTTATTTTCTATTATAGATAGAAAGCTGATATTTTCAGCGATTCTTATTCCGGTAGAGGACTACAATCCTTGAGAATTTCAGCTCATTAGGACAAATCAAAAAAATAGTATATTATGCAATGATCATGTAATGATAGCCATCTTCAGCGCTTGTTCAACGATCATTGTGTCAATCAGCAGCTGTTCCTTACACCCCGAGCTTTTTGAACGCAGGGCTTTTGCTCCTCTGCTAGGATTTTATTTTGCTCACAGTGGTTGAATATCTTGCTAGCTAAACATGCGGTCATTAACTTGTAGATGGTGGGAAGGCACGTGATCGGGCATCGGGCGGTACTTGGCAGGATTCTCGGTGTTATTATTGTCCTTAGGCAGCAGGAAAGTAATTCCCTGAGAAATGAACGGTGGCGCTTTTTCTGGATCTTGTGAAAGTTTATTGAAGTGGTGGACTATATGTTTGTGGGTACATTTGAATTTTTTATACCAGAAATTCTGACTGTTATCTGGTCCCGCTACTTTCCAAGTAGGCGAGTTTTGTATTGCCACTTCCACTTACTCTATTGTGATTTCTTCGCCATTCATGTTTCTCAGTCCTTCCATATCAGTCATGTGTCTCTGGGTCCACTCAGCCTTTTCGTTCTAGTTAACTGGTTGTGAATTCTTTGGTTGTGATCATTGTTGCCCCAGTATTCTTTGATCTCCTGTACTTTGGGTGGCTTTTGGTTTGCTTCTGTTGAGCTCTGTTCTGTGAGGGCCCTAAAGAATACTTTTTGATTTTTATGGAATGGAAGAGCCGGTTTTGTATCTTTCTCAAGTTGGACTCCTTGTCTTGTATCGCCCGAGTCGTTTGCAGACTACGGTCAATTTTTGTTTGAGTGTGTAGTATTATTATTATTATTTTTCCATTTCATCACATAAATTGCACTGATGGTTATTCCTTTTTCTTTTCAGCCACCGAGTACCTAGGGTGGGTTAGAATGATTTTGGATCTTTTTTTTTTTTTTTTTTTTTTACGGATATGCGCACTCGCAAGGAAATGTCCTATCACGCTCGAGAAGTGGCAAGTGCGCGGAAATGTCGGTGTATGTTGGTCTTGAAACGGTTCAGGTTGTAACCTGCAGGGAAAACCGTCGCAGGGAGTTTATTCCACAGCGATGCTGTTCTCCAGAGATATGAATTCTGATATAATGAGGTTCTTGGTGCCTCTAGTTTGACAGTAAATTCATGGTTACCGTCTGTTTGACGGGTTCGCCTGGTAGGTGCTACTCTCGGTGGAATCATACGTGCCAACTCTTCAGAGCATTTTCCGTGATAGTACCTGTAGAAGAGAGATAAATCGCCCACAGATCTGCGATGTTCGAGACCATCCAAGTTACGAGTAAGTGCGGGGTCATTGATCAGCTTGATAGCTCGTTTTTGCACGGTATTCAAAAGCATTAAGGTATGTTTGGGTGCTGCACTCCATATATGTGAGCAGTACTCCATAGTTGGTCGAATCTGGGCTTTGTAGAGTGTCAGCAATTGGCTTGGTGTGTACAGATGTCTTGTACGAAATAGCACCCCCAGCTTTTGGGAGGCCCTTTTAGCAATATCTGCCACGTGACTGTGCCAAGACATGTTGGTCTCTGCAGTAACCCCCAAGATGTTCAACTGACTCTGTAATGTGACAGCACTTCCAGATAGCATGATGTTTGGCTCACCGGTGCTGGTCTTTTTTGAAAACAGAGCTGCTTGGGTTTTCTGCGCGTTGAACTGTACAAGGTTTTTGTTACCCCAGTCCTCTATTATCTCCAGGTCGTTATTTATCTGCGATATTTGAGTTAGTCTAAGATGATGGAATTCACGTGCGGAAAGACCTGTGGGTGGTATGAGTGAGGAGACTACATTGCCATCGTCTGCAAAGCAATAAAGTGGATTTACTGTTTTATCTATGAGGTCATTTATGTAAATCAGGAAAAGAGTTGGCGAAAAGATTGCTCCCTGTGGCACACCAGCATTTATTTGGTAAGAGTTGGAGTTCTGGCCATCCAGTGCAACATAAATGGATCTGTCCTTTAGGTAACTTTCAAACCAAGTGCAAAGTTTCGGCGATAATCCCATTGCTTTGAGCTTGTTGAGCAGATTTTCATGCCAAACTTTGTCGAATGCTTTAGATATATCTAAGGCAATTGTTCTTGTTTCACCCCGCAACTCAATCGCTTTTTGCCATAAGTGAGTGACGTATGTAAGTAAATCGCCAGTTGACCTATATTTTCGAAATCCGTATTGCTTATCGTTGATAATTTTGTACTTTTCCAAGTACTTGGTTAGGTGATTGTTCACAACTCTTTCCATTACTTTTGATATCACCGGAAGTAGAGCAATTGGTCTATAGTTTAACGGATCTGTCTTTTTTCCTTTCTTTGGAATGGGTTGTACTGCGGCAGACTTCCATGATGATGGATATACTCCTTGCCTGTAAGACAAATTGAATAATTTTGCGAAAGTTGGGGTGAGTTCGTTGGCGCAATTTTTGAGTACTATTGCGGGAATGCCATCCGGACCCATTGCTTTGTTTGTATCCAGCTTTTTTAGGGATTTTCGTATTTCTCTGTGACAAAAGGGTACCTCTGGCATACTATGGAAAGCCCTTTCAATGAACGGTGGAGTTTTTCCGTTTGGCACTGTTAGGTTGGAGAATGAACTCTGTTTTCACACGTTGTTTCATGATACTTTGCGCAGAATGTGGGCTGTTTTCAACAGTGTCGTCTTCTGGATGGTCTGCAAGTTGTGTTGCCCAGGGAGTTCTTTCAGAGCTTGACGTGTTGGTGATAAGTCTTGTGGCGCCAACCAGTACTGGGATTATTTTAGTTTTCATTGCCCACATTCTCTCTACTTCGATCTTCAAGACTCTATATTTTAGGTTCTCTTCTGCTTCCTTTTGAAAAATGTTATAATCAGATGGGATGGATACATCAATCTTCTTTTTGTCTTTTAGTACTAAATCTGGTTTGTTTTCTTTGATAAGTATGTCTGTGTGGATCAGCGTGTCCCATATTGGTGTTATCTGTTCATTATTAACAACAGGGTCAGGCTCATGTTGGTACCATTTGTTTGTGACTTTTATATTATAGGCTCTGCATATATTCCAATAGAGTTGGGCAGCGACGGCATTGTGCCTGGTTAAATATTCTTTCTTCGCTAGGATGGGGCATCCGGCTAGGATATGTTGAATGGTCTCATAATTCTTCCGACAAAGTCTACAGTTTGGTTCATTGCCGGTTTTGAGAACTTTTGCTTCGATGTAGTTGGTACACACTGCCTGCTCCTGCCGCTATGAGCGCTTCTGTCTGAACTTTCAGGTCACCACTTCTTAACCATTGCCATGACTGTTCCGTGTGTACAAACTCCTTTTGGCTTTCTAATAGGAATTGTCCATGCATCTTTTTGTCCTCCCACTCTTGCTTTATTTGTTCCAATGACTTCTTCTTTATTGTGGTTTTTAGATCTTCTATATTCTTTCCATTTCTGTTTTGCCAGATTTATCCGCTTCGGATATATTATATTCGTAGTCTGGGTTTCTATTTTTTTTTGTCTGAGAACCATTTTCAGTATTCTACCTTATTTTTTCATTTCCAAGTATATGTCTAGCCTCTGAACTGCGATATTAAAACTAACTTCTCTGTTTGTCAGTCCCCGACCGCCTTCTTTTCTTGGCACATATAATCTATGGATATCAGCTCTGGGGTGGAGTGCGCCGTGAAGGGTCGGTAGCTTTCGCGTCTTCCTGTCCAATTTGTGAATGTTTTCTTTAATAAAAGATTTTTTAAAGTAAATTTCAATACTTATATATTTCCACTATTTTTTGTTAAACTTTTAACATGTTTCGCTAAACTTTAGCTTCTGTAAGATATTGATCTTGATAAGGTTTGGCCAAACATAGATGTTTGCTTAACATAGAACTTTATTTAGGTACTTGAGTGCTCCTGTAATTTCATGCTACCTGCTACCTTTCATGTTTAGGGTTGTCATAGTTGATTGTCAGATTTTAGATTGTTTTAAATAAATTATCTCCATTTCTTATAGTTAAAAGTTATTAATAAATACATTACATTATTGGCGACGAGTAGACGAGAAACGAACTTATGCAGAGTGTTGTATGTACTGGAAATTTTACGAGACTTTGGTGAGATTTTAATGACTATTATTTCTGTCAAATTGTGATTCGTCTTGACTGAGTTTAAGTTTTTTTTGGGGGTTTTTCATCATTTTCGTTGAATGAATCATTTATAATTAATTATTCGTACCTACATCTTGAGGACTTTTGAGGTAGATGAACGTTTTCTCTGAAGAATGGCGTTTATTGGAAATATAGAAACGTTCAACCCTAAGGAAACGGAAATTACAGCCTATATTGAGAGGCTTGAACAGCTCTTTATGTGCAATGATGTAGCCGAGAAAAAAAAAGTTGCTATGCTACTGACTTTTGTAGGAGGAGAAGCATATAGTGTATTGAAGGATCTATTAGCGCCAACATTACCAAGTCAGAAAACATATGCTGAATTGATAGACCAACTAAAAAGACACTATAGTCCTAAACGATTAATTATTGCCGAAAGGTATAAATTTCACACAGCACACCAAGAATCAAATGAAGATATAAATCATTTTGCTGCTCGTTTGCAAAATCTTGCCAAGCATTGTGGCTTTGGAGATTTTTTGAATGATTCATTAAGGGACAGATTAGTCTGTGGACTCTTGTCAGATAGTATCAAGCGTAGACTTCTTACTGAAGTTGGGTTAACTTTCGAACAAGCATATACTACAGCTATTGGAATGGAACTAGCAGAGGGACAATTGAAGGCCATGGGGCCAGATTTAAGTCAAGTCAACAAGATTTACCAAAAACCAAACTTTCAAGGTCCAAACCTAAGTCCAAAAAATAATAGGCCTAAGGTAATGGGTCAGTTTAGGGCAAATTTTGGTTCAACAAATAATGCTGCATCATTCAAAAACCAGACATGTAGGAGATGTAGTCGTAATCATTTTAACAATAATAACTGTCCGGCTATTTCCTGGAAATGCTTTGCTTGTGGACAAATAGGCCACACAGCCCGATCCTCAATGTGCCGGAACCGTATCCAGGAATTGGAGGAAGTACAAGCAAATACTGAAGATTGTGCCAGGGCAGATGATTCCGATGATCATTTAGAATTAGGTATGTTATCAGAAGATCTTGGTGAGTGTACTATTAAATCATTGAAAACTAAAGTGGCTGATATTTTAAAGGTTAGTTTGATGTTAGATGGTCATAGAGTGGAAATGGAGGTAGATTCAGGGGCGGTTCGTACAGTTATGCATGAAAAAGACTTTAAAAAACTATTTTGCAATCTAGTTTTGGAACCAGTTAATTTCAATTTACGTGTTCTAACAGGTCAAAAAGCGGAAATTTTAGGACAGGTTTTCATACACGTAATATACTTAAATAAAATGTTTTGTTTGCCTCTAGTAATTTTAAAATCTGAAACACTATTTATTCCTCTTTTGGGCCGTAATTGGTTAAACATTCTTAATGTCAATTGGCACAGTAGTGTTTTAGACAGAAGTGTAGTTGTAAATAAATTAAGTTATGTTGAATGTTTTAATAAGGAAGTTGAGTCTAGTAATGTCAGACAGAAGTTGGTCTCCTCATTAAAGTCAGATTTCCATAATCTTTTTGTTGATGAACCTTATACCTTCATCAAAAATTTTAAAGCTGAATTTAAAGTTAAAGAGGGGTGTAAGCCTATCTTTCATAGATCCTATGAAATGCCGTACTCTTTGAAACCCAAAGTTGAACAAGAGCTTTTGAAAATGGTAGATTCAGGGGTGTTATCAAAAGTAACTCACAGCAGATGGGCTAGTCCAATTGTTATTGTACCCAAGAAAAATTCGAACGATATAAGACTTTGTGTTGATTTCAAAAAAACCATTAATAGGGCAATAGATAGCGAATATTGTGTTTTACCTTTACCATCAGATATATTTGCTAGTCTTAGTGGAGGAAATTATTTTTGTGTAATAGATTTGAAGGGAGCTTATCAGCAGCTGCAAATAAGCGAATCTTCCAAAGAGCTTTTTACTATCAATACTCATATTGGTCTTTTTAGGTATAACAGGTTAACATATGGAATAAGTTCAGCACCTGGTATCTTTCAATGTATAATGGATGCAATTTTATCCAATTTATCAAAGACTAAGTGTTACCTTGATGATATAATAATACATGGGTCTAATTTAGAAGAATGTCGTAAGAATGTAAGGAAAGTTTTAGAAAGGTTAAGGGAGTTTAATGTCAAAATAAATGAGCAAAAGTGTAAATTTTTTGAACAGTCTGTTGAATTTTTGGGTCATAAAATAGATAATCAAGGTATACATCCAACAAATGAGAAATTAGAGTGTATTCAAAAGGCACCTTCACCTCAAAACGTAACTCAACTAAAATCATATTTAGGAATTTTAAACTATTATGGAAAATTCATCCACATGTTGTCCGCCAAACTTAAGCCATTGTATAATTTGTGTAAGAATAGCACAGAATTTCTTTGGACGGATGAGTGTGAACGAGTATTTCAAGAAAGTAAGACACTATTGTCTTCAGATGATGTTCTCACTCATTTTGATCCTACCAAGCCAATTTTTATCACTTGTGATTCCAGTGGATACGGAGTAGGAGCCGTGTTGAGTCATAAAATTGATGGAAAGGAGAGGCCTGTTCTTTTTGCTTCAAGTACTCTAACTGATGTCGAACAAAGGTATTCAAATTTGGAACGCGAAAGCTTAGCCATAATCTTTAGTCTAAAAAAATTTCATAAATATATATTTGGCAGGAAATTTACTTTGATAACAGATCACCAACCATTACAATTTATATTTGGTAAAAATAAAAGTATTCCCGTTACAGCAGCAGCACGCATTACACGTTGGGCTATATCTTTATCTGCATACGATTATGATATTGTGTATAAAAAAGGGACTTCAATTTCAAATGCAGATGGTTTGTCAAGGTTACCTATGAAAACAAATACGGATATAACTGATGCTATTTTTTCATTCAACTTAACTTACGAAGTTCCACTAGATTCCACCCATATAGCGACAGCTACAAAAAAAGACATTATTTTATCGAAGGTTCTAGATTTTACTCTTTCTGGTTGGCCAAATTTCATAAACGATGTTAATTTGAAACCATATTTCAAAAGAAGATTAGAATTTTCTGTAGAAATTGGGTGTCTGTTAGCGGGAAATAAAGTGGTTATTCCAAAACAAATGCAGAAGGAGATTTTAAATTTGTTGCATTTGGGTATTGTTAGGACAAAGATGCTCATGCGGTCTTATTGTTGGTGGCCTGGAATGAATGAGGATATAGAATCATTTATAAGTTCATGTGCTGTCTGTCAGGAAACACAAAATTTTTCTAATAGCAGTACTCTTTTACCGTGGCCAAGTGCACCCAGTAACTTCTATAGAGTCAATATTGATTTCTTTTATAAACATAATTATATTTTTTTAATTTTAGTTGATAACAAATCTAAGTGGGTAGAAGTGAAATTAATGCAAGATGGCACTAATGCGAAAGAAACTATTTTAAAGTTAAAAGAAATTTTTTCAACTTTCGGGTTACCTAGAGAACTTGTATCAGATAATGGACCTCCTTTTTCATCAATTGAATTCAATGCTTTCTGTCAGGCAAATGGAATCAAATTTATAAGAAGTCCACCATATCACCCACAAAGTAACGGAATTGCCGAGAGATCAGTTCAAACTGTAAAGAAAGGTCTAGATAAATCCTTGTTTCTTGAAAAGGGGAGGAGTATTGATAAGAATACTATTTTAAATCGTTTAGAAAACTTTTTATTTGTGCATAGAAATACACCTTCCACTTCAACTGGATTGTCACCAGCTGAGAATTTATTCAAATTTCGACCTCGTACTCGGTATGACTTGATAAAGCCTTGTGCAAATCAACAAGCTAAACTTAGGTCTGACATTGCTAGAACACTCAAACTTTATTCTGAGAATGACATTGTATATGTTAAAAATGCTCATACTAAATTATGGCAAAAAGGTAAAATAGTTAGGTGTATGAGCTATTGTACTTATCTTGTGCAAGTTTCTGATAGTATTAAGCTTGTACATGCAAATGACATTCGTAACTGCAGTGCAATGTATCCGGAAGTGACCAATAACAGAAATAACGTTACTAGTATAAATGATAGACTGGATATACCAAATTCACCAAATGTGACTGTTCCCATTGTGTCTACAAATAATTCCACAGTATCTGGAAATGTATCTCAAACAGAAGTCGCGGAAGTACCAGTGTCCACAAACTATAACTCTGATCTAGGTCAACCTAGTAATAATCAGTCTAATGTCTATACTAGAGAATCAAATACAAAGTTTCAAAATTCTCCGAAAGCAGTTGTTGTCCCTGTTACTACTCCGACTTCTAGATCTAGATATGGTAGGTCAATTAAACTACCAGTTAAACTTAATTTGTAAGCTTTTTTAATTAAGGGAAGAATTGTAAGATATTGATCTTGATAAGGTTTGGCCAAACATAGATGTTTGCTTAACATAGAACTTTATTTAGGTACTTGAGTGCTCCTGTAATTTCATGCTACCTGCTACCTTTCATGTTTAGGGTTGTCATAGTTGATTGTCAGATTTTAGATTGTTTTAAATAAATTATCTCCATTTCTTATAGTTAAAAGTTATTAATAAATACATTACAGCTTCATCAGAAAGATTTAAAAAAAAATTAAATGTAGACATAAAAGTGAAATTGACAAATATGAAAAAAGGTTAAAGCTGGTCTAATTTTATGTTAATTTAAATAGGTATTATACGGTAAATAAATTTAAAAGTGGTGAATTGTTTAAATCTAATTGGTCGTTCAATAAACAGTCTAAAGTTTTAAGTTTGTTTATTTCTAAAGATTCTGGAAGATTTAATTTTATCCCTTTGTTTTCATTATGTAATATTTGAAATTCATTATTAAAATTATGATTTGATTCTATCAGGTGATTTGCATAATTTGAATCTGTTTTCTTTTTATTGAAACTATTGTAATGTTCTTTAATTCTAGTACCAAAATTTCTACCTGTTTGTCCTATATATACTTTTGGACAATCTTTACAAGATAATTTATAAACTCCAGATTTATCACAAGTTTTAGTTTTAGATTTATTATTTTTTAAGTGAAAGCCTATTGTATTGTTAGTTTTGAAAGCAATATTTATATCGTTTTTCTTAAGAAATTTGCTAATTTTATTACTAGCTTGTCCTTGGAAAGTAATACTTTTGAAATTATTATTATTTTGTAATTTTTTAGGGTATACTAAAATAATGGCATTTTTGTATAGTTTTTTGTTTAAAATATCATCTATGTGTTTTTCAGTATTTTTTGTAGTTCTTCTTCAGTGATGTCTTTCCACTCCATTTCATTGATATTTCTTTTATTTTTATATTGGTCCTGTATCCATTTTGCTTCAGTGTTGTGCATCACGTCTTTTCCCCAGATGTTCTTCCAATACTCCTCCAGTTCCCGTTCTGCTGGCATATTTTCACAAGGAGTTAGATTTTTGTTCAACAGCATGTTATAAAATTTTCCTGGATTTTCTGCAAAAAGCTTGTTTTGTTGATACTGCTGTCTTGTACCTTTTCACTCTATAGGATTTTGCTGTTATGAACTGTTCTAGCTTTTCCACTGTCCTGTTTAGATCTTTGGTGTCTTTTACTCGATGTTTTTTTGTATAATTCAACCTTTAATTTTTTTTCCTTGTTGCTTAAGTAGGGTTCTTGTGTTTCTAAAAGTTGCGATAACTCTTTTCCTAGGTTAGCGATTTTTTTCTGGATCCTAATTTTCCACGGAGGATCCCTTCTTTTTTTTTTTCCTGCTAATTTTTCCTTCAGGTCTTTTTCATTTTTTCCTTCTGGTTTTGCCTGGATGATAGTATCTTGTACATATTTTTCAGCTGCGTAGGTACATAATTTTGTTCAGGTTGGTTAGGCTTCTTTCCGATTCTTTCAGTGTTGTCACCCAAATCTTCAGGGATTCGTTTACTTCTGGTCTGTGGTTTAGACTCTCGATGTTATCTTCTATAGCAAGCTGTGATATTTCCCCAATAATATTTTTTGTTTCGGTAAGTGTTGCTTCGTTAAGCTCCAGGTTTGTGCATTGAGTGTTTCTACAATTTGGTATTAGGTATTTTCAAGTGCTTCTGGCTCTCCGTTCTTATTTTGTAGTTCTCCAGGATGTAGTTGGCAATACTATTTCATCATTTCCTTTATTTTTCCCAGTTCGGCTACAGTAATTTTGTTTTTCCGTATGTATCTATGTGCTACCAGTGTGTTTGGATTGGGGTTGTGTTTCAATCTGGGGTTCCGTTCTCTCTATATGTTATAGGTTTCATTCAGACTCCCTATTTCCAGTCTCTCTATTGTGTATTCATGACACCAAATGATTTCCATCTTTTCTTCCTTGGTCCATTTTGTTCGTGCTGTATTTTTTTAATTATTGGGTGTATTGTGTGTTATATTTGGCTCTTCCTGTGTATCCATTCTGCTGTTTGTTCTGCTTCTCAGAATTTGAAGCGTATTTTGCGATACCGTCCGCACAGGTTGGCTTTTAAGTGCGCTTCTTTCGGCTTCTTGCAGATTTTCTTCATTTTGAGGTTGTACAACTTGCATTTGAAGATGTTCTCTTACTGCTTTCCTTATTTCTTCCACCTCTTTTGTTGTAATTTTGTTCAACAGGGTATATCTTCTGTGTGCTGCTCGTGTGTTTGGATTAAGGTTGCGTTTTGAGCTGGGATTTCGTTCTCGCCATGTGTTATACGTTTTCTTTAGATTTCTGGATCCCGTTTCCTCTGTCGTGTATTCGTGAGACCATACGATTTCCTTACATTCTTCTTTAGTCCACTTTGTGTGGGTTGACAGAAGTGTGGAAATTTTATTGGTCGCTGTCTCTTTTTTGGTTATCCTCTGCTGCTTTTTTTATGTCTTCAATGTGGCTCGTACGAGCATTGATTGATGATTCGGCTTGGTTGGCAGTCTCACGAGGTTGGAGTAGATCAAAATGACCCTTCTCTGGATTAGCAATTAATAGGTTTACTTTTTGTTGATAGCGGCCTTTGCTCAAATGGATTGGTTGATCATTTGTCGTGTACTCTTCATTGGGTGACGGTCGATTTTCAAGATATATTTCGAAATCCAGTTCATACACTTCGGAAAGAGCCATGATTTCAAGGCTTGTACCATACACACCGTTTGATCTCATACAGCTACAGTACTCTTCTTTCGTTTTGTAATGTTTTTCCTCAATAAGTATGTGCTCCTTCACTTCTTCCCAGTTCTTTTCGATATACAAGACGCAGAACTGCTACAAATGAGCAGGAGCCGACTGAGAACCATTAGGGGACTCTTGACTAGTCACGCGCCAGTATAGGTTCACCTGAACAGGATGAACCTGTACGATGGAGACCTTAACTGCAGACTCTGCAATAAGGAACCTGAGACAGCCAGACACATCCTGGTGAACTGCGAGGCACTGTATCGCAGAAGACAGCATTTTCGGGTAACCAAACGTAGACCCAGAAACAATTATGAAACACCACCCACTAAAAGACCTGTACAATCTCGTACAAGGCACAAAAATACTTGAATGGGTGAAATAAGCCATACAGGCCAAGTACAATAAGCCTTCTCAGGCTTCAGTGCTGCATGGGGACAAATAAGTCGGACAGGCTTGGAACAAGGAAAAAAAAAAGGCCTTTTCAAAGTCAAGGTATACGACATCCACTGGTTGACCACTGACCTGCAAAATAGTCCAGTCCTTGAGACATGAAAGATGGTTTGTATCTATGGATCTTTTCGGTAAGAACCCGTGTTGACATGCTGGTATTATGCTATTCTCTAGGTAAAAGTCTGTTAGTTCCCTGACAATTATTTTATTCATGCATTTGGAACGTGTAGATGTTAGGCTAATGGGTCTGTAGTATCCAGATTGGCAGCGGTCACCCTTTTTATAGATGGGACTGACAACTGCGTGGGTCCAATTGGTCGATATCTGTGTCATCTTGGAGATTGTTGAGGAGGAATTCGTTGACATTGGTGTAGCTCTGCTGCTAAAACTGTCTCTTTCTAATGATATGGGTAGCTTTGAATGGAGTGGTAATCTGTGTAGTAGCACTTATTATTACGTGGTCGCTTTTTCCCAGAGGTGGGTTTAGCCTCAATACTGGTAACCAGCTTGGAATCAGTAACCGAAAACAAGTCCAGCAATGATGCTTAATTGTTTCGGTGTCTAGTTGAGAAATATATTAATTATTTAGCATTCATTTTCTTGTATCCATTAAGAAAGTCGCTGGCTTGGGAGGAGTAAGATGCGAAGCTCAGGGTAGGTCAGTTTATTTCCGGATAGTTAAAATCCCCAAAGATGTAGTGCAACTGGGGATTCCCCAAAATTGGTAGTTGAATTTTGCGAATTTCTAAGAAAAAAAAACTTTATTACTAGATTATTGTCCTCCATTTCTAATCAGAGAGATAGGTACATGCCCAGCTCATCATTTTTGTCTGTCGCTTGAATATAATGACTACCTACTTCAATATACCCACATTGAACTTGCGTTCCGTTGCTTCTCCCGAATCGAATGTTAATTTTCTCATCATGTGAAATTGCTATATTTTGGTCAAATTAAAAATTTATTATTTCTTCTGCCTAGCTACAGAACTACTTGCTGATGACTTACTTTCAGCCATAGATTGAGAAGAAAAATTTATGACAAGCACAATCAAAATTAATAATTTGATAAAAAGAGTTGAGTCCATTTCATCATTGAACAATTACTTAACCATTCTTCATTTTTTCAAGGTATAATTCCATGCCCATATGGGACACCCGCTAGTTTAAAATTGCTTAATATCTGTCACCGGTTCTGAGATGATCTATTGACATTTAAAACAATATCGATCCACTTTTTATTCTAATACAATTAACTTTTATGCAACATGTCACCATCATCGTTACGCTGCCGTCTCGTAAATAAATAATTAAACAATCAAGATGCATCACACAATTCCAGACGCCATTTATTGAAGATTTTTCAAAACCATTTTAAGAGATAAAGTAATTGGTCGAGCAAGAATCTATATTAGATCACTATATTGCTCAACTCAACGGCATATCTTTAGGGAATAGATACCCAAAGATAATTATTTATAAATTTATAATTAACATAATTGGTGGTAATGAGTAGGTTTATCAGCTTGATAATCTTGACCTGATTCACTTGCAACATTTTTTTGGTGCTTTATAAATAAATATCGAAAAATTTCTCATACCTATTCCTCTAAATTCCTTATCCTTAAGTTGATTTGTTTCAAGGATGTAAAATTTTGTAATAATAAACAGCAATTAAAGAACAATACCACCATGAACTACATTTCTAACCTTTTGTCACGATTTTGTAAAATGACTTTATCGCAGATGCGAGCTTTCCTTTTAGAGAAAACTTACGCACTTGTAAGAAACTGTAGATTCCCTGATAATTTTCATTATATTTATGCCGGCTTTTATGGAGTTTTATGAGAACAAACTACAAATATCATAGCAAAAGGGTATAATGTACAAACTTGAATCATGTTCATGGTATGTATATGAAACATTTATGAGTATAGTTTTATTAAGTGGAGCAAGTCAAGGGCTCGGGACATTTTTCTTTATTTAATCAACATAAGAATTTGCTGTTTGATATATGGAAACCCATAATATTTCAACCATAAAAATACACAAATGTAGCCATCACGTTTTTACCATGAAAGTTTATAGCGTTTTGTCTATACTAAGGCCTAATCTCTGATCCAACCTTTCATTTTTATTGTGCTATTATACAGTGGCACTTGAGAATCATGCGATAACTATTTTTGGATTGGCAATTTATAAAGTAGACACATTATCTTTTCAAATACATAATATATCTTTATTCTGGCAAGATTTATGAGATCAATAAATTAATTAGTACAATATGTCAGTCTTCTATCAATAATTATTGAGGATTTATCATTTCCCAATAACTTCTTTTATCCAAGGAATGTAAGTTGAAACCCTAGTATATAATCCAGGCAAGTGAGGTCTGGCACATCCAATCCCTGTAGATACTACTCCAACCACCATCATTTGGTCTTTGGATCCGGAACCAATCATCAATGGGCCACCACTGTCAGCCTATGAAAAAAAAAATATAATTTTTTTAAAGTCAAATTAATGTTTATTGGTACTGACCCAACAAGCATCGATTCCTCCATTTTCATGTCCGGCACAAATCTGAGATTCCTGGATTTTGGTTTTTTTCCCCTGAGATTTGTACCAGCTCCTACATTTTTCAGTTTCTATTACGTTGACGTCGGCTTTTTGTAGTACCACGGCTCGTTTTCCTTTTCCTCTTTCTTCGTTGGTCCACCCCCATCCAGCTACAGTAGCTAAGTTATTGTGGAATGTCGAGTAGGACTTTTCAGAATCATCTACTGGTAGGCAGGCTGGAGTTACGCTTAAAAATTAATAAACGTAATTTATCGCTTATAAGGCTATAATTTTTACCTTTCTGTCCAAGATACCTCATTTTCTAACTCTAGAATAGCAATGTCATTTCTGGCTTTGTTACAAGTATATTCCGGATGTACTACTATGGACTTCAGGGACATTTCGTAAGATTCAGTATCAACTTTGGTCAAATCATGCTGCGATATCGTTACTTTTAGGCTGTTTGGTTTTAATTGGTCGTTACCACTACCACTGGAAAATATTAAATAATGTTTGCATTGAAAGTATCTGATCTTCAAGAGCTGTAAATGTCCATGCAGGAATATGCAGGAAGTAATTTGTTTCTATGCGGGTAATAATTTATTATTACACATGGTTTTGTTTTTTTGATTCCGGTAATTAAATTTCAAGTGTAATGCCAATGTCGTGCCTGAGCTGCCGATTGATAATTTACTTAAAATTTGCATTTCTACGAGGGTCCAACATGTCGAACTGATATTGGTCTTTGTAGGTTGGGATTTGAATTGAGTTGTATTTAGAAAAATAGCAGGGATATTTAAGTTTGGTAGTAGAGTTGGATTTTTTGGATTTCTGTATCATCATTCTGACCAATTAACGCTTCATTTCTTGCTCACTGCTGGTCGGAAGGATTTCGAACACAGTTTAGGATCTGTCATTTCGAAAAACTACTCACGTGCAAATACAATGTCCAGCCGTCATAACAAACTTTTTATTAATCAGTGTTCCTCCACAAAAATGATTGCCTCTTCTTGTAATCGATACCAACCAAGGAAATTCAAATTTGACAGCGTCTTGGCCTCCTACGATTCTGGCGTTTCTTTGGTTGAGTCTTTGGCCACAGTTTATGTCTGCGACTAGAAAAAAGATAAAATTAGTGAGTTTACTTGTTAGACAGAACAGATAAATCGTTTTAAACGCTTTTGGAAAATCCCTGTAGTATTTGCGCTTGATCTGATCACCAATCAAAACAAAAATTTTAAACTTTCATTCTATTTTTGAACTTTTTTTAGTATTTTAAAAATAGCTTATGTTGAGGTTAAATGTTCGTGTGATCAATGCATCAAATCATGCAATCAGAAAACGTTCGCAAAATAATGCCCTGAAACTGGATTATTGAAAAAATATTATCAACTTCCTGAAAAGTTATTGAATGAGAGTTAGGGAAAACAAAACATCAATTATTACTAAGTAGGAAAACAATATTTTCTACACCTTTTTACTTATCCTAGATATCAGATGAAATTATACTCACAATTATTTAAAGCATCTACACGAAAAACTATAAAACTGATCACTGATACGGTTAAAAGTAACATTTTTAAAATTACTTTTCCCAGTAGAAAAGATGTAATTATTGGGAAATCTATTATTTAGAAAACACCGTATCCGAATGATGTTTTCTCTGAAAACTCCGTTAATTATATACAAAAATGATATCTTCTTCCGGTACACCCTTCCATCAATATGCAAAATTCGCTCCGCCAAGGGTGTAATATTCAAATTGATTGATCATCGAACTTTTATAATATAAAATTCAATGTTGGTAGGTACATACTGAACAAATTTTTCCCGCGACAACCTTGTTCCTTTGTCAAGGTTTCCTATTGTTCGAACCCGGAAAAAACTGCTTGATGGCTTTTGCAAGGCTTTTTTGAACTTTGACTTTGGATGAAAAAAATAATTTTCCTCTTAAATTTTCACTGTTTTATTTTTAATACAGGGTGTCCCACGGTGGATGGCGTATTAGACGTTTATAGAGAACCAAAAAGCGGATCATTTTGAAAATTTGGCAACCGGGATAAACGACCATAATCTACACTTTAAAAATATTTTTGTTTATGCGGTGTTGCCGCTTCTACTCTAAACCAGTGGCAACATCGCTATTTTAAATGAAACACCCTGTATGTGATTGCATATTTGGATTCTACCTAAAATTCTGAGCAGATTTTATGTGATATACCCTATACCTAAGTTCAACTGTTTTGGAAATATTGACAGTTGAAAATTGACTTTTTGCAACTTTGACAGGCTGTAAAACCTAAACGGTTAATTTCAGAGGAAAACCGATCTTACAACTTTGAACTTAACCGGAGATTAAATTTAATTGGAATTTTTAATCAAGGATTAAATTCAAAATTGGTGTCAAATGATAGTTTATAAAAATCTAAGATAGGAATGTAAAATCGGGTTTTCTCTAAAATTAACCGTTCAGGTTTTACAGCCTGTCAAAGTTGCAAAAAGTCAATTTTCAACTGTCAATATTTCCAAAGCAGTTGAACTTAGGTATAGGGTAGGTATATCACATGAAATCTGCTCAGAATTTTATGTAGAATCCAAATATGCAATTAAATAAGGGGTGTTTCATTTAAAATAGCGATGTTGCCACTGGCTTAGAGTAGAAGCGGCAACACCGCATAAACAAAAATATTTTTAAAGTGTAGATCACGGTCATTTATCCCGGTTGCCAAATTTTCAAAATGATCCGCTTTTTAGTTCTCCATAAACATCTAATACGCCATCCACCGTGGGACACCCTGTATGTGGAATCTGGTTCTTATTATCAAAATTATTAACAGGATGTCATATACATGCAAGTACATAGAAAAAAAAATACATACTACTTTTTTTTTTGGGCATGTATACTTAACATCATTAAGAAATTTGATCAAATTTCACTTTTATAATACTGTCACGGCTCTGGCGTGCATGACAGAAATTTTGGGTCCGTTTATTCAAAACTCAAAGTCCGATTAATACAAAAATAATTTCCATTTCCAAATCCAAGCGGCAGTAAATGACAAACTGGTAATTTTCATTACAACCTATCAAATGTCCTCCGTGCATGCGCACTGGTCCAAGTAGGGCGTTTCAACCAATAGGAAAACTGGTGTTTGTTTACAATTTAGGTTATTAAATGTCATTTACTGCCGCTTGGATTTGGAAATGGTGTAATTACTTCACTAATTATCAGGGTCGGCGCAAGCGACTTTGGCGCCCTAGGCAAATGTACTGTCTGCCGCCCCCCATCAAGTAAAAATACGAATAGGTATGCATGGCAAATCCACTTATGTATAAATAATCCCATTTGAAATGTCAAAAATCGTAGTCTGCTGGCGGATAAATAGGAAGGAAGAGGAATTTTCTGTTGATGCAGTTGTTACCGTAGTAACAATTGCATATTAAATTAGTTTTTCTCCAAACGTCAGAAAAACGTCACTTTGATAACCCCTGTCAAGATGTCCCATGCGTTTGGAGAAAAAATAGCGTGTTGCATACGGAGTAGAAGCACTTTTTTGTGCTTCAGCGGTATTGCAAGCCTCACTACGTTCGGCTCGCAAACCTACCGCTTCAGCACATAAAGTGAAGCTTCTACTCCTAATACAACAATATACTCTATACTATTCTATGATTAGTTTTTGAATCATCTGTCAAATAATTTTGTCAGAAAAATTCACAAATTCGATCATTTTAGCTTATTAATAGTATATTGTTGTATTAGGAGTAGAAGCTTTACTTTTTTCTGCTGAAGCAGTAGGTTTGCGAGCCTAACGTAGTGAGGCTTGCAATACTGCTGAAGCACAAAAAAGTGCTTCTGCTCCGTGTGCAACACGCTATTTTTTCTCCAAACAAATGGGGTAAGCTCGGGGGTAACTGAATTGTTAAGCGGCAGTAAAAGTACGAGCGGCACTAAAAGTACTTTTGCTGCCGCTGGGGTTGCCAAGCAGCATAGAAATTAAATTTCTACCACCTCGACAGGTGTTAACCTGCTGGATTTGCCTACCAACATAGAAATTAAATTTCTGACATCTTGACAGAGATTAACAAAGTGGCGTTTTTTTGACGTTTGGAGAAAAAAGTGTATTTTTAAATAAAATTAAAAATATTTTCAACATGCAGCGATTTGGGACAATTACACATGAAATTAATAGCGGAATAGAAAATTCCATTCCTGATTTGATTATGCATTCCTGGAATTGCCGTACCTACTAAATACTATTCGAGCTCAGATTTTGAGCAGGATATTTTTTTGCTTGCTCTCTCATACTTACTTTCATGCAATTTATCTCGATCTGTTCCACAAAATCACTCGAGCTGCGCTCTCGTGATTTTGTCAGAACAGCTCTCGTTAAATTTCCTGAAAGTAAGTATTCGAGATTAAGCCAAAAAATATCCGGCTGAATCTGAGCTCTTATGGTATTGAACTTCGTTGACCAGTCAGAAACAACTACTCCGAGGGCAAATACCCCTACCGGCGTTGAACTACACTGATTGGTCTGAGCTTTCGCTGGCAAAAATCTTTCTAACAATTTCTATTGCCAACGAAAGCTCAGACCAATCAGTGTAGTTCAACGCCGGTAGGGGTATTTGCCCTCGGAGTAGTTGTTTCTGACTGGTCAACGAAGTTCAATTTTGCTTGGACAGGGAGCTTCAGCCTATGTCCTTCTGATGAGTCCTAACAAGGACGAAACGCGTCAAGGATTGGCACGGGAAGCCTGAGTCCACTGCTCAGTGGGCCGATTCCCAAACAGGGACCGAAGTGTCCCTGTATTCACGTTGGTCATTACCTGTAAAAATCTTTCTAACATTTTCTATTGCCAACGAAAGCTCAGACCAATCAGTGTAGTTCAACGCCGGTAGGGGTATTTGCCCTCGGAGTAGTTATTTCTGACTGGTCAACGAAGTTCAATTTTGCTTGGACAGGGAGCTTCAGCCTATGTCCTTCTGATGAGTCCTAACAAGGACGAAACGCGTCAAGGATTGGCACGGGAAGCCTGAGTCCACTGCTCAGTGGGCCGATTCCCAAACAGGGACCGAAGTGTCCCTGTATTCACGTTGGTCATTACCTGTAAAAATCTTTCTAACAATTTCTATTGCCAACGAAAGCTCAGACCAATCAGTGTAGTTCAACGCCGGTAGGGGTATTTGCCCTCGGAGTAGTTGTTTCTGACTGGTCAACGAAGTTCAATTTTGCTTGGACAGGGAGCTTCAGCCTATGTCCTTCTGATGAGTCCTAACAAGGACGAAACGCGTCAAGGATTGGCACGGGAAGCCTGAGTCCACTGCTCAGTGGGCCGATTCCCAAACAGGGACCGAAGTGTCCCTGTATTCACGTTGGTCATTACCTGTAAAAATCTTTCTAACAATTTCTATTGCCAACGAAAGCTCAGACCAATCAGTGTAGTTCAACGCCGGTAGGGATATTTGCCCTCGGAGTAGTTGTTTCTGACTGATCAACGAAGTTCAATTTTGCTTGGACAGGGAGCTTCAGCCTATGTCCTTCTGATGAGTCCTAACAAGGACGAAACGCGTCAAGGATTGGCACGGGAAGCCTGAGTCCACTGCTCAGTGGGCCGATTCCCAAACAGGGACCGAAGTGTCCCTGTATTCACGTTGGTCATTACCTGTAAAAATCTTTCTTATGGTATTACCTACGACTATTTTTAAACACATGTTTTATAGTTTTATTAATGATTGTAAATAATATAACCTGACTTACAGAATATACAATTGGAATATCAACATAAAAAAATACATACACACATTCCCGCCGCAGGCGCCGGCGGAGGCGAAAAAATCCTGTTCTGGTCACTGGTGCCACGCCCAGTGCCAAAAATATTCATAATATAAGATAAGTATGTTTTTGGCAACCCGCCACCCGGTCGCACGACCCCTAGCGACTAGCAGAATCAGGTATAGCAGTATGTGCTCATAAGGCGGGTGACACACTGGAGAAATAAGTTGTACGAAACTTGTTAAAATAAACAGGAAATTTGTTTTATTATCACACGACCACGACACATACATTCAAAAAAGGCGGCGCACACTGGCGAAACAATTTCTGCTTAACTGTTCCAGGAACGCCAGTGTGATCCGCCTCATTCGAATGTATGTGTCGTGTAATAATGAAACAAATTTCCTGTTTCTTCCAACAAGTTTCATGAAACTTATTTCTCCAGTGTGTCACCGGACACCGGCCTAAGAAGGGCAAAGTTTATGTTTGGGTTTGCAAGAGAAATGGAATAAAGCAAAGCAAAATTCAATTTTTTTTTTGTAGCCTTTTTGCCGCCCCTTCAAGTTTGCCGCCCTAGGCGACCGCCTAGTTCGCCTAATGGTTGCGTCGACCCTGCTAATTATCTTAATCAACTTAACTCTAAAACTAAAACTACTAACTAATTCCGGCCTTTATATATCCGTAATCTATTCCTGTAAAACCCAGAATAACGCAATGTCCCCTTTTCCTGAATAACACTACGTTCTAGAATTCAGCTATCCGATTTTCCTGGCGGAGGCGCCACGTACATATTCGTTACACTGCCCAAGGTTGATCGTCACGATCAACTTCACGCCTGTGATATTTCGTCAATCTGTCTAGATGTACAACTTTCGTCTTATTTCTTTTCGTCTTCTTCAGGTATTCCAAACATCAGATCGCAAGGTAACCTGAGTTCCCTTCCAAAAACGATTCCAGCTGGTTTTTCACCTGTTGACTCGTGAACAGCTGCTCTGTAAGCCATCAAAAATAGAGGCATGTGTTTGTCCCAATCTCGCTGGTTCTTTGCGACCACTTTTGTAAGGTGTTCCTCTATTGTCTTATTAAATCGTTCTACCATGCCATCAGAATGTGGATGTAAAGGTGTTGTCCTTGTCGTACGAATACACATGATCTCACAAATTTTCTTGAAGATGGCAGATTCGAAGTTTCGTCCCTGATCTGAATGCAACTCTCGTGGCACACTAGGACGACTAACAACTTGTTGTTGGTTGTCTGAAAGACGAAGAAGGGAAATTCACAAAGACTGGGGCAGAGACCTTGAATCTGCTTCTGAGGGCACACTTCTCAGGATGCGAATTCGTCAATGAGCAAGAGAAAGACGATCTGGTTGAACTCCGCAGGAGGGTACCGAAAGAAAGCTGGACCCTTGCTAACAAAACGGTAAACCCTAGCAAACTCACATGGGCGATAAATTCCTCTCACCCATAAGGCCGCAGGACGTGATGGGATCTTCCTAGCACTGCTTCAACAGGGCAGAGAGATCATCGAGGGACCAATGTGTCAACTACTCAGGGCCAGTGTGGCGCTGGATTACATACCAATAAACTGGAGGGCAGGAAGGGTGGTCTTCATACCCAAACCGGGGAAGGCGTCCCGAGAGGAACTCTTTCAGACCCATCAACCTGATCTCTTTTTTTTTCTAAAAACACTGGAGAACCTGATGGAAAGGTATATACGGGACGATGTGATGAGGAACAGACCACTGCATCGAAACCAGTTTGTATACAGGGCCCCTTGCGAGGCGGCAGTACACAAGCTGCTGCTGAGGGCGGAACAAGCAGTGGCGTAGCCAGTAGGGGGGCAGGGGGGGCGACGGCCCCCCCCCCCCGCCCCTACACATATGGCGCCCCTACCGCTCTTAAAAAACAAAAACAAAAAATTATAGAATTATGCTGTTTCTTATTTATTTTAGACCTCTTCAACCTTTATTCTTTATCGTAAGTTGGCATTGTCGGCAAATGGATCAGTTCAATCAAAGGAAACGTGATTCTGTTTTGATAATTGATGTGGTTGAAATAAAAGTAGGTAGGTACCGTAAACCGCCGATTTTTTCTGCCACTATAATTATTTCTGAAAAACAATTATTATGAATTTCAATGTATTTATTTGTTTATCTATAAGCGTTTGGTTATGACGTTTTTACATAACTATTTTTCTAGTATTTGAGTTATGTCATGAGACTCATACTCATAACACAACTATTGCCCACATAACAGTGAAAGAACGTTCATATTCTCAGAATATTCCCTCAAAGTGCTTTTTGCAATGTTCTTTTAGGAATGTTCAATGAATATTCTAAGATTGTTTCGATTAAAATATTCATTTTTGAACGTTCTATTCATGTACTAGGAATGTTGCTTCTATGCACCTACCTGAAAGATTGTGCTAAGAACCTACTTTATATAACATTATTTGAATATTCTCATACGAACATTATTATAATGTACCCTAAAAATGTTCTTTCGGCTAATATCTCTATCAAGTATTAAGAATATACCTACTAAGTTGTGCTGAGAAGTTTATGTAGGTAGGTACCCATGATAAGAATATTTCCATATTGTTCACCTAATTATCTAAAGTAGCTACTCAAAAACTTAATTGAACATTTAAACAATAATGCTATATCTAGAACCTACTAAGAATATTATAGGTATATTCTTTTTCTTTTGATTTGTAGGACTTCCAAGAGAGGGAGCCACGCGCTATTAAAGATCTACATCTTGCCTCGCGTTTGAATCACCTTGGAACCTGTTTCTCTCAGTTGGCGTGCTTCGACGAGAGCATAACAAGCTCGAAACCGGAGCTTTGGTTAAACACTTGTGTTTTCCAGAGAAATTTTCCAACAATAATTCTTTCACTGCCTTTAATATAAAAGGACTGGAAGGAGCATTATTTGGAAAAGAAAATTAACATTCCAAGTATATCCTTAGAATCAAACAAGAATGTTATGTCTAGGATGCATATTGAGAATTTTTTTTCGAGCATATTTTTAGAATCAAACAGGAATATTTTTTTCAGGATGTCCTGATAATCTCATAGGTATATTCTAGGAATATCCTAATGGATTTCCCAAGAAGTTCTTGGGTATTCCAAACTAGGTTATGAATTCATCTCATAACTAGTGGTGTTATAGACTAGGTTATGAATTCATAACACAACTATTTTTGGTGATTTGACAAATGTCAACGTTAAACCTGTAACCCTTGCACCTGCACCCAAAAAAAAAATTGTTTTTGAAGGCTTAAAATAAACTATTTGGGCGTGGCACCCGGGAAAATTTTTTGTCTTCGGCGGGTTTTCGTCTTCAATATTTCCCCCCAATGTCAATAAGCAAATAGTACAAAAGCATACAAACATTCATTTGTTACCCCCCTCCCCCATTCCTCCAAAAGAATTATGCGCCCCCTCATATGTTTGCCCCTCCCGCCCCGCAAGGCTGGCTACGCCACTGGGAACAAGCCTTCTTAAGCAAAGAAATGGCTCTAGGAGTTTTCCTGTATATCGAGGGAGCATTTAACGTTGTTTCCTTTTATCTTATTCATAGAGTGGAATAGGGAAATAATAGGTACCCCGTTTGGGACGACGAGAGTGATCTCGGCCGCCAGGGGCTGTCCGCAAGGCGGGGTGTTATCTCCTCTTCTGTGGAACCTGGTAGTCGACAAGCTCCTTTATCCACTAAACGACGCGGGAATCTATGCCTAAGCCTATGATGATGATATCAGCATTATGGTTAACGGTAAATTCGGGATCATTGTATCCGAAAGAATGCAGCTGGCGCTGAACATTACCGGGAATTGGTGTAAAGAAGAGGGACTGTCAACGAATCCAGCAAAAACCTCTGTAAAGACGTTCACCCTTAGAAGGAACCTTTACTTAAGCGAACTTCGTATGTGGCCACAAACGCTAATTTCGAAAAGGAAAGTCAAATATCTTGGGGTCATTCTAGACACCAAATTAACCCTAAACAACCACATCAAAAACAGATGCAGAAGGGCGGTGGACAATAACTGGAGACCTTAACCTCGCCTAATGCACATGCTTTATGCGAAGGTAGTGGCACCTATCGTAACCTATTGCTCTCTTGTGTGGTGGCACGGAGCCAGATGCACAAGTGCATCCAGGCAGCTCAGCAAGATACAAAGAGTAGTCTGCCTAGCTGTAACCGGGGCGATAGAAACAACGCCAACGGCAGCTATGGAACTGATGCTGGGACTGCCTCCGCTGCACCTGGTGGTCCAGAAGGAGGCGCTAGCTGCAGCTTATAGGCTGAACATCAATAACGACGGATGGGACCGAGCTCTTCCAGGACATTCGACAGTTTTCAAAAAATAAAAGAAAATTCGACGCTGAGCATGTTCTCAGACAGAAAACCTGTCTCCTATGAGTTCTCGAAAACCCCTCAGGTACATATATGTATATCTACCTGATAGGGACGAAGCCTGTGGGAAGACACGCAAACTCCATGAATCTGTCTGGTATACAGACGGATCGAAGATGCACACTAGCACAGGCGTGGGAATCTATAATGAGAATACAGGGAAGACGTACAGTCTAAACCTGGGCTCAATAGATACCATCATGCAGACTGAAATATCTGCGATAACAACATGCGCGGAAATCATCCTGAGAGAGACAGTTCCTAATCGGATGATAAGGATCAGGACTGGTAGCCAAGCAGTTATTAAGTCATTAAGAAGCGTAAGCACCACGTCCAAAACAGTGAAACACTGCCAAAAAACTGTGGTTAAACTGGCAAAGCACTACAAGGTGTCCTTTGAATGGGTGCCAGGACACGCAGGGATTGAAGGAAATGAAAAACCTGATCTTCTCGCAAGAAAAGGATCAGAGAAAAACCCTAATTGAACCCCTATCCACATGTGGTACATCATACCAACATGTAAGAGGTAAACTGGAGGAACAGTTAAGAAAGCAACACAAAAAAACTCTGAATGGAACTCAGGCAGTACAAACTCTTTATGGAAGGACCATCTAAGAGCAGAACAGAAGAACTGGTTAGCTTAAGCAGGACACAATTGAGAGATGTGGTTGGATCGTTGACAGGACACTGCCCTCTCAGAAAACGCCTAAACACAATGAAGCTAGCAGAAGACTGGCTGTGCGAAAGGTGTGCAGAGGAAGATGAAAAACCTCTACATGTACTATGCCAATGTCCTAACCTTAGATGACAGAGACAGCGGCACTATGGGACACAGTATCCGAAACCAAAGGAAATCACGAAAGCGAATATTAGGGACATCCTAGGTTTTACTAAGAGATTGGACCTAATATGAAAACTTCAGGGAGGCACAATGAGCCACGAGCTCCAGTGCAGGTGTCCGCACACCTCAGGAGAGAATAGAATAGAATGGAATAGTGCCCACTCTAGTCTGCAATCGGATTTCACTTTGCAGTATTCGAATTAAATCTCACTTCTGACACCAATGTCACGGCTCTGGCGTGCGTAACCGAAATCTTAGGTCCGTTTATTCAAAACTCAAAGTTTAATCAACACAATAATAATTTATTCCACGTTAGTATAACTATCTGACCCAAATTACTTCACTAATTAACTGAAATAACTTAACTCTTAAAATATTCACTGTATAAATCGTAAAACAGCAATCTTAAAAAAACCGAAAACTAATAATTAATCCCGGCCTTTATATATCCGTAATCTATTCCTGTAAAAACAAGAAGAACGCATGTCCCTTTTCCCGGATAACGCAGTACGTTCTAGAATTCATGTATCCGATTCTGTGCGCCCTGGCAGAGGCGCCACCGGCACAATACATATAAAAGTAAATTGTTGATATTTATTTGATATCAAGATTTTTAGGACAATGAAACAAGAAGCATTATATTTGAATTTGAATAATTATTAATTCTCAATTTCTGATTCTAGGAGAAGCAAAATTCTAGAATAAAAAGACACAGGTATAATTTTTTTTAGCATTATTTAATTCGTAGGTTTTCAACAATATACAGTTTGAAGGTAAACATAGATACAAGTTTGATTTTTATTGACTGGACATTTTTAACAGTTTTTACAATGAGCATTCATTCTTTTTTAATTTTTTCTTATAACAATGTAAAAATAAAAAACAACATTTATAGGCCAACAATTTAATTCATAAGCTGCTTAACAATTCAATTTTTGACCCAAAATAATATAATTTTTTAAAACCATACTTTATTAGTAATTTTTTTTATATTAGACACAGACTATATTTTAAATGTTTTTTTATGTTTGTTCATATTTACAAGATTAATAACAATTGAAAATTAACTATCTGATCTAAGTGGCAAATTTGTAAATTAAAAACACTTAAATAGTTTTTGATTTGAATTTTTCATTGTTAGATCAATAACTATAAATACATAGTTTATCATTCAGTCTCAGCTGGGAAAAATTTATGTGGTCCTACTTTGAACATCTTTATTTATATTGTATTATGTTAATTAGATGACAGCATATTTCACACTTATAATGCAGCATTAAACAAAATAGAGACGTTCTAAGTAAGGACCCTTTAACTAATAAACCAAAACAAATAAAAAAGAATTAAAAGATTTTCTTATTTATCTTTTCTTTTCAATTATCCAAAAAGCCTTGATTCTAGCATACCTAATCAATAAAAAAATGTTCTATTTACAATACACATTGGCAGATTTTTTTAAATTATTTAAATCTTAAAGGCACTTTTTACATTTTTTCAAATAAATAACAGATTATTATTTTGGCAAAAATGGAAGGTTCTTGGTTTATACAGGGTGTATCAATAAGAAATTGAAAAAAAAATTGATTTGATTCGAAAGCTTTTTGTTCTTGTACCTTGATTAATTACAATTTTTATTTGATTTGACTGTTTCAAATAGACATTTTGCTGATAAAGTTGTTATTTTCTTTCCAATGTTAAAACTTGTACTCACAAAAGTCGGTCTATTTCAACAGTTTCAATTATGACTCTCTATGTTTTTTTTTTTTGTATTTGTTCTATATTTTCTAAACATTTTTCTTTGAAAATTGTTAAAACTCCAAATAGACTGCTTCTTTGAATATTAAAGGCATTTGAAGTAGAAAATTTATCACTTTGATGTTATTAAAGGAAATGTCGGCATTTTTTCAGATTTGTTTGTTGGTTTTTCTTGGTTGTTTGGTTTGTTGTTAGAAATAATAAACTACCAAAATATAATAAATTTTGTATTTGTGTTCAACATCTAATTAAAACACCCTGTATATGATATCTTACACTATTTACAAATTTTACAAGGCTCAAAAAAGAAATAATTTTTCAATAAACTTTGATTGTAGTAATTTTATGTCTACCTGTAATAAATACGATTAGGAAGTTTTTTTTTTGTAGATTTAAACTTACTGACAAGATACTATCCTAGAATGAAATTTTTTCGATATACTTTACCCTATTTGTCCGATCAAAATAAAATAAAACAAAAATCAAATAAAACACATTTATTTTTTTGTCTTATAAATAAATCAAAGTATAATACAAAAAAAAATATTAAAAAATAATATTTACAAAATAATTAAATTCAAATCAGTGAAAGATTTACAGAAAAAATTATGAAATACTTTGGTTGTTCCATTGGACTAGTTACAAATATTTTTCTAAAAATCAAATATATTATTTACAAAAATTAAAATACATGTATCTACAATAATAAACATTACTATGAGTTCGTTAATAATTATTCCAAAGAAAACATAATGTAAATTGTTAGAATTATTATTGTTTTTTTTTTTTTTTGTAAAAATAACATTACATTTATTCACTATCTAAGGATCACATAGATATTTTTATATCTTAACAACTGATTATCAGTTAGCAACTTTTTTGTCAATATGCAAAGTTCAAAAACATAAGGTCTGCTCCTTGAACAATTCAAAACTATCAAGTTTTTTTTTTTGTGGAACAGACCTATAAAAATAATCATTCGAATAACAACTCAGTAAAAAAAATTATTTTCATAAATATCGTTTACCTATCTATACGTTGTGGATTTCCATTTTGTAATTATTATGTAGGTTTTTAATTACGACTAAATAAGATCCAATTCTTTAAAGTTGAAACCTAAAATCACCATTCACTTTTCTGCTAACATAAAACAATAGATTTATTACATTAATATTTTGTCAAAATCTTGAATGTCTCGAGTTGGACCTTTCCAGTAGTCTTCAGCAGACTTATAACAAAACAAAAAATTTCACTTTTTCAGTCGAAAAAAAAAAATTTAAATCTTAAAATTCATATGGATTCAAATTCCAAATTGACGTGCTGTTTTAGCAGGAAAGTGTAATGTTTCTATTTTTGGAATTACTTGCCCAAATTGTATCTGATTATTTCAACAAAGATGTTGCTTCTTATATAGGTACGTAGAAGCAAAGTTAATTTGAAAATTGGTGATTATTCTTAGAAATTTAAGCAATTTGAGCCGTCGAACCAAATTAATCTAAAATTAGTCTCCTGTCATGTTTACAGTCGTTTTTTTTTTCCCAACAAAAATATTAATTTAACGAATAATATTCTTCTTGTTCATTATTGCTTTCTGGCATTTAAATTTTTTCTATATTCCGGTCTTAGCACTCTTGAACAAAAATGCCAAAAAGCATCCTATAATAATTAACTAAATCAGTACAATTGTCAATAAGTCATTTTGAGCTAAAACAATTATTTTATAATAAATATCTCAAGTCTTTCAACACTTTCATCAAGTTTATTATATTCACTTATCACGCACTTTTTACAAAACATACAAAATATCAATGCCCCCCTGGTCTCAGACAAGATGTCCTTCCTGTTCATTAACACCGTAACCGTTACCGAAACTGGTGAGCTCACGTTTCTGAGTCAACGTTTGAGCCTGTAGGATCTGAGCGTTCTGACTCGTATTGTGAAGCACATCAGGAGGCGGCACGTGTCTCTGATGACGCAATAAAGAACCATTGGACGGTAGTGGCGGTGTGACCGGCGTCATGGTGTGTTGTAAGTGAGGGTGGGCCGGAATCGGTGGGCCATTTTGAAAATCTAATGGGGGTGGGTACGATAGGTATCTGTCAGCTACGTTGTAGTAGCTGCCGTCAGCTGGTGGGGTAGGGGTTGGAGCGTAGGACGATTTAGCTATGGAACAAAATAATAATTAAATTTGTATTTAAAATATATTGTTGAATGTAATTAAACATCATTATCAGCTATAAGAACAAAAAGAGGTTGTTTCGCAAGACTTCCATTTCAGACAAGTTAGGTGAATAAAGTTGCAGAGTGGTTTTCAATTACCTAGAAGCAGACTCAGCAAACCAGAGCTTATAAATATTTGTATTCATGGTTTTAAAGTTATTTTTCATTTGACTATTCTTTAGGCTAGAACACTCTATTGTAATTTTCGAAATAAAATTTTTAAAAACAGTATTTTTAGTTTAAAATACATAACTGGCGCAGTCGGTAGGATTCGGGGCAGTTTTACGATCGAAAAGCACGTTATCGAAACGGTTCGATCGCGAAAAACGTGAGTGCAACTCTTTGGCACCGAAAACGAACACAAAAATCAAATAATTATCACGTGTGTGCACCCAGAATAATTGACTTTATCAGAGGGCTACGCAACGAATGATTTTTGGAAATCAACGAGTGATTAGTGGAGAATCAACGTACCAGGAATATTAGACTGATAACCAAAAGGTAGGTAAGTTTCCAATTATTCTTGTTGCCCAATTATAATATTCCCTGGTTAGGAACCGTGAAAATTTTAAATAAGTTACTAATATTATAATTTTCTTGATTTTCAAATTTATTCGTATATCAATTTCTATTCTATAGCATAACTAGTAATTATTCATTTGTGTTTGATAAATAAGTATATCTCTAATTTTGATGATCGAGAGTGAGGATAGTGAAATCGAAAATTTAGTTAGATCATTTTTCTCAATTGAAATCTCCAATAACACGATGCCAAACTCACCAGCACCCACATCAGTAGATTACACTTTATTAAAAATGTATGCAGACACCATTATTCCGTTTAATGGCAATCCTAGTATGCTAAACAGTTTCCAATCAGCCTGTGACTTCCTTTATGCTACCTACCTATAATCAATCAAATGATCCAATTTTGAACATCAATTTCCTGAGATTTGTTAGAATGAAATTAACAGATCGTGCTCAAATATTAGTAGGAAGCAGAATGGAACTCGATTGTTGGGATCATATCAAAGCTGCTTTATTTGCTTGCTTCGGTGACAAAAGAAATTTGGAATGCCTAGAACAAGATCTGTTTATGGCAGTACCAAATAAAAATGAAAATCCATTAAATTTTGCTAAAAGATTACAGGTATTACGTAGCTTAAAAAAATAATACTTTTCCTGACACTCATATGGATGCAGCCACCAAAGTAATCTACTAGAGGCAATATGATCAAGTGTGCTTACGTACATTTATTAGAGGCTTACCCAGACATCTGAAAAGTATAATCAGACTCAAAAATCCTGATTGTATCGAACCAGCCATAACTTCAAGTGAACGAAGAAGTCAATTTTAACTGTATGCAAAATATCTATAATAAAACTCCCACCTTCCAAACAAAGCCTAAGTAATCAACCCCCAACATCAAACATCGAATTACTATCAAAATTACCCAAGTAAAGTGAATTACAACCACTTTCAAGCGGCAAATAGGACGCCAAATTTCAACACTCAATTTAGACCAAATATGCAATTCCAAATACCCAATCAAACCAATAATTTTCAACCAGGCCAATTTCCAAGAGGCCCTAAAAACATTCAACAACGATATATTTCAAGAAAATACCCGAATAATAAGCAGGTTTTTGGCACACCGAAAAATTAATTTAAGCCAACAGGACAGGTACCCACAAATAAACTGGAACTGGAAACATTGTCCAAAAAATCTCGATATACTTTACCAAATCAGAATATGCAAGGTAATCAATTCTTTAAGCCATCGAGTCCTCGAAACTTCCTTTCGCAAGAATTGTACCAAATTGATGAAACCCAAACAGAACAGCCTGTTGATACCACTGATACTTGATGCTTCAGGAATTATATCAATACCTACAGAAGGCATTCCTGAAGAATATCAAGCCATAAATCTCGCTGATCAATACCAATTTCAATATTTTAACTCATTTTATGGAGATTATTCCCAATATTATAATATGCCTGACGCATGTTACCCGAATTCTTATGAAAATACCCAGAAATTCTACGAGGAGCCAGAAAACACTGAAAATTTTCAGATAGCCAGCCCAACGAACCCTGGGAACTGACATTTGATATGCATACGGGAATAAACAACAGCTTGCCATATATTACGATACAAAATCCACCTTTAATGATAGATTGCATAGACCAGAGTCCTGCTGGAAGCGCTTCTAGAATACTTTTGTACAGAGGCTATGTCCTGCGGCAAGGACGTACACCCACAAATGCACAAAAGATCTCTTGCCAGAAAAATCTCACAGAAAACAAAACCTCATAAATAAACAAAATTTGATTCGATCTGATCATTTAAATACTGAAGAAAAAACCAGTCTCTTCAAACTTCTCAAAAGAATCTCAGACATTTTTCACCAGAGAGGAGAAAAATTAACTTTCACAAATAAAATAAAACACGTCGTCAAAACCACCGATAAAATACTAGTACATTCGAAAATATACCGCCTATACCGGTATCCATTTGTCCATAAAAAAGAGGTTCAAAGGCAAATAAACAAAATGTACCAGTAAGATGAAAGAATAATCCGACAGAGCCAAAGTCCACGGAGTAGTCCTACATAGGCTGTCCCCAAAAGATTAGATTCCAGCGGCAAACAAAAATGGAGAATATGCCTAGACTACAGAGGCTGTAACCAAAAAACTATAGACGATCGCTATCCACTGCCAAATATTAACGATATTTTGGATAGGTTAGGAAGATGCACTTAATTTTCTACCACAGATTCATCCTCGGGATTCCACCAAATAGAGATGGACCCAGGATCTATTAAAAAAACAGCCTTCACCGGGCATTATGAGTATCTGAGAATGCCTTCCGGATTAAAAAATGCGCCTGCAACGTTCCAGCGCGTCATGGACAACATTCTACGAGACTTACAGGGAAAAGTATGTCTTGTGTATATGGATGACATCATCATTTTTTCATGCAACCTGGAAGAACATATAAAAGACCTCCAACAAGAATTTGCAAAATTACAGGAGTCAAGGTTGAAAGCGCAACTTGACAAATCAGAATTTCTCAGGACAGAAGTTGAATTTCTGTGACATGTGATTACAAAAGATGGAATTAAACCAAATCCTAGGAAACTAACAGGAATCCAGGAACTATTCCCAATTCCAAAGACAGCAGAAGAAATAAAATCATTCTAAGGACTGTAAGGATACAACAGACGATCATCGAATACAATACAGAATTTCTAGAAGCCTTTGAAACCTGTAAAATCGTGCTATGCAACGATCCAGAATCCATTCATGTTAACAACAGACGGCTCCAATGTCGCAGTTGAAGCTGTGCTTAGTCAAGTCCAAATCGGAAATGATTTACCAATAGCATACACTTCTAGGACCTTAAATCCAACAGAAATGAATTATTCGACAATCGAGAAGGAACTTCTAGCGATAGTATAGGCTACGAAATATTTTCGACCATACTTGTTTGGACGAAAATTCACCATCGTAACCGATCATAAACCACTCCAATATTTATTTATCGTCAAAGAACAGCGTTCACGATTAGTCAGATGGAGATTGAAAATGGAGGAGTTCGACTACGAAATTCGATATAAGAAAGGTAAACAAAATCTTAACGCGGACGCTTTATCTCGCATAGAGATCAATCTAACTGAAGAAGAATCAATAATTGGCAACCCTGGCGACATAAATAATGAAATTGAAAAATATTTGCAAATAGCTAAAAATCGAGATACGACTATAGGAAGAACTAGATTTACTCAAAGACGTTTTTAATCTAGAAAAAATCGAAAAACAAAATCGCCCAAGCATCCGGCCAAAATGCAAATAAGATATCCATTATTTCAAACGTTCAAATTGGACTACCAATAGTACCAAAAGAAAGTGATAATGAAGCCGTTCATTCAGCCTTAGAAAATCCAATATTAAATATACCGATAGTAGAAAATTGTATTAATGATTATGCTAATCAAGTAATTTTAAGATAAGGACAGAACGAACGCTATCATGTAATTACATCAAAAATGTTTGAAATCAAACACCGATAATATGGTACACTTATCGCAAAATTTCCAAGAAGAAATTATTAAATTTTTCAAAGAATATGTAAATCCCAAACAATTATTTTGCTTCTACGTTAAGAAATCGGATATTAACCTTGCGGACCAAATATCCGTAGTTCTCCCGAACACATTTAGAAACTGATGTGACAGACAAAGACAGACAAAAGCGTTAATTAAATATCATCACAAAATATTATAGACATCCACCTATGATTAAATTTTCATTAACACCTACTCCAACACAACCTTTAGAGTCTATTCTCTATTCATATAGACCAATGATACATTTCAAAGTGATGTTGAATTTCTCACAATAATAGACGTATTTTCGCGTTACGCTCGTCGCTCAGGCATACTCATTGGAACCTGATTGCACAGCAACCATCGTGCTTGATAATATATCAATCTTTTCAAGCCATCATGGCCTGCCTCAACAAATTACTTGTGACAATGGCACAGAATTTAAAAATTCCTTGCTATTGGAATATTGCAAATTACATAATATTAGTATCCATTTTACGACACCTGACAATTCTAATAGTAATAGTTCAATCGAAAGATTACACTCGACATTGATTGAACTATTTCGAATTCTTTAGCTGAAAGAACCAAAAGCAAGTAGGTACAAAATAATTTATTCAATATACAATAATAGGTTACAACTCATCAGTGCAAAGTCTAACAAAAACCATAAATGGACGAGCCTAGACCCATACCAGATTTATGAACAATCAATAAATACAAAAACTGAATTGAATTAAAAACAAAACGAACATCGTGGAAGCCCACCAGTACAGGGTGTTCCGAAACTATTGCGTCAAAAATTGAGGAATGATAGATCTCGCCAAAATAAACGTTTTTTACTTATAAACCCATAGGCGCATGCGCTTTGGTTAGGTGATAATAGCACATTACAGTCCGCACTGTGTTAGCCACCTTGCACACGGAGAAACGTGTTTGAATAAGCAGAACCTGTGTTATTAAATAATACAGAACCCAAAGAATGCTTGCAGTATTTATTTAAAATAATGATTCACAGCAAAAGATGCTCAAAACTACGACCACCCGCCTCAATGCATGTGTAACAGCGTTGTAGCAGAAATATCGAGTAGATTTCTACAGGAAACCCTTCACGAAACTGTTTCCCTGTATGCTAGACAAAACATAGGGTACCAACACGTGTTCAGGAGGCTATGCTACAGCGCTGTCACGCACGTATGGAGGTGGGTGGTCGTAGTTTTGAGCATCTTTTGCTGTGAATCATTGTTTCTGCTTCAAACACGTTTCTCCGTCTGTAAGGTGGCTACCACAGCGCGACCTGTAATGTTCTATTATCACATAACCAAAGCGCATGCGCCTATGTGTTTATAAGTAAAAAACGTTTATTTTGGCGCGATCTATCATCCCTTAATTTTTGGCACAATAGTTTCGGAACACCCGTATATAAACCTGACAGTAAAATATACTGATAAAACAGCTAAACGTACTAAAGACAAACCTAGACGCAAACCAAACATAGTACACCAAGACATTGGCAATAATAAAGTTATTACCACAAAGAAGAGAGTAGTCCATCACAAATTCAAAGACCTAAGCTATTTTCTTCTTCACAGCATAAAGACAATGAACTCAAGGAAGCTACTCCTTCTTGCAGCCTTGCTAACAATGACAGGAACATCGCTGAGTAGATACACAGATATCATTCCTCTCAGTAACAACCTACTTCCATTCCGTTTAGAGAGCTCCAAAATAATTGAGAGTAAACACACATTTTTACATTTCTTAGAAATTAACCAATTAATTAATAACTTAGATACTATTGAATATTCTTATAATATTTTAGAATTACTAATTAATCAAACGCTTAATGATACATCGGTTAATTCACATCATATTCATATCCATTCAAAGAATTTGCTTAATCATGCTAAATATCTTATCTTATAACTTAATAATAGGTTAGATAATTATTAAACCACATAATTGCAAAAAGCGTTGCTCAATTAATTTAGTAGGCAAAACATCAAAATGGCTTTTTGGCATACTAGATTCAGATGATGCTCAGAAATTCGATAAAGCAATTGCAGAATTGCAGAATCGTCAAGATCCTTCTGAGAAAGAAGTTAATTTGCAAATATCCTTGACAAAGCAGCTGATTAACAACTATAAGCACAATAACTCTCCTCAATTAAAACCAATTAATAACTAAGAATCACATTTCAATTATAGAACAAAATTTTAATAAAAGAATTATTGATCAAACTACTTCCTAAAAAGTACAAAATAGTATTTTTTAAATAATTCTCAATTGTCAAAACCTTATTACGTTGATAATTTAGAGAATTTAATAATGTTTGCTAATTTAAACACATTGCACACGATAGTAATATCCGCCTCTGAATTAGAACAAATTATTGTAAATTTTACTGTTCTATATGGCGAAAGTAAAATTGCAAATTTTGGGAATTTGAGATATTATTATCAAATAGCCGGGTTACAAGTAAATTACTCTAAAGACAAAATAATATTTGCAATTGATTTCCCAATCTTTCGAGAAGACTTATTTGAAATATTTCAACTAATTCCTGCTCCAATCCATAATACGGGTTTCATTCAAAACTTACGTTACCTAATAATTGGCACTGACAAGATGAAGAGGAAGCCTGCCCAATGATTCAAAATTTCTACATCTGCCGATATCATCTAAGCCCACAATTAAATGACTGTGCTGCAGCCCTGATATTAAATGACTGTGCTGCAGCCCTGATCAAAAAAGTAGAAATCTAGAACTGTGAAGCTGTCCAAGTCAACGTAACAATGCCGATAGTCAATCACTAGTAAATACATCTTGGCCATACCAACCGGAACGAAACTTGAAATGCAGAAGCTGTGCCAAAATAATGAAATTGCATTTATAAATAACCCTAGCTCAATTGAAATTCCTTCAAACTGTGGAATAATTATTGGAACCATCCAAATCTGGAACAAGGAAGAGTCAATCAAAGGAAGACCTCTTTCTCTACCTCCAATAAAAATCTAAGCATTAACGTCACCGATAAGGAACAAAACAATCCTTAAATTGAATTCCGTAGATCTGGACAAAATCAAGGATCTCCAGAAACAATCGGAATTACTGATGCCCATCAAACCCGAAGCTATCCATCCGGCTACCTGGAGTATAGCTATCATATGTACCACGTTCGTTATCATCGTCATCGCTCTAACAGTAATTTGGCAACTCTACAGAAGAAGAGGTCCCATCTTCGTAAAGTCCAAGAAAGAATTATCCAGAAATCTGGAAACAAACCTCAATCCGTATTGTTTTCGATTCCAGCGGGAGGAGTTATGTGAACAAAGTTGCAGAGTTGTTTTTAATTACCTAGGTAGGCAGACTCAGCAAACCAGAGCTTATAAATATTTGTGTTCATGCTTTTAAAATTATTCTTCATTTAACTAAGCTTCAGGCTAAAACACTCTATTGTGATTTTCGAAATAAAATTGATTTTTATAAACAGTATTTTTAGTTAAAAATACATAACTGAAAATTGAGAAAATGTCTTGTATATATATGTATATTATTATTGTATGTATTTGGGGCCGAATATGCAACTTCCTATAAGAATTCAGAAATTATAGAGGAGAGAGGCAAGAATAACAAAATGTGTTCTTCTGCTGTTAACAATTTCTTCAAGAAAAAAGACGACAGGGAATAAGTATCAAGTGAGCAGTGATCATAAAGTTCTGAGAGCTAAATCAAACCTCTCCTTCTGCAGGGGTTTTGGCATCACGGAAGAGATGCCTATCTAGCCAAACTAAATGTTTAAAAGGTTGCGAAAGTCTAATAAAGCTGATTTCAAACTTTTCAAACGACGCAAGTGAACTGCAGATAAAAGAAACAATATCTAATAAGTCAATGATCAAAAAAAAATGTGTTAAAATTAGTTTCAAGCAAAAGTCGCACACTCAAACTGGTAAGTATTTCAAAAACAAATTAGTTATCACCAATCAAGCACTTATTCTTTGATCCACATTAAAAATAAAATTAGTAAAAGTTAATAAAACCAAAAACACACACCTGACATGCCAGTCATCATCATCATACCACCAGTAGGCCCATAGTGCCCGCCCAGACTTTGGTCGTCGCGCGACCTCGGTCTGGTATCATGCATGTTGTGATGGTGATGGTGATGATGCGGATGGGGCAACGTATGGGTTTTATGGGCCATGGTGATGTTGCCCCCCATCTGCATTTCGTACACTGGGTACGCACCTGGTGGGTAATCGACCGGAGGCGGTTGCTCTATGATGTAAGAGTTTGGAGCCTGTTTGCTTCGGCTGTCATCCTGCAAAAGATTTAATAAACTTATGAATTTAAAAGCATACTCGAGCAAAAAAAAAAAATATATTTTAAAACTCAGATACATCCTATCACTATATATTAAACTGCTTTTGCTTTTTCCTCTATCTCTTTTCACATTCTCTCTGTAATACAAACGCGATTTATTATAAGCTGCTATTTACTCGGGGGAACGGAAATTTTATAAAAATGAAAATTCGAAAGCTGTCGAGAATATGGAAGTCGAACATAATATTGCCAATTTGATGCTTGAATTGGGTTCATTCGATTCTATATTTTCCTTCTGTTTCGTTTTTCATTTATTTCGTTTCATAACATGAACTCACCAGAACACAATTTGCTGTCAGAACTGTTGATTACCTAATTAATTGCTGCTGTGAAAACCAACAACACAAAATAAAACTGAAACATATTTCATTTTCAGATATTATTGGAAGTAATTTTTATGAATGGTTCAGGGATACCTACGTTCGTTAGAAACTTAAATTCCATCAGTTTTTTTTATTGATACATGCATAATGTGGGTGAGGTGAGAAAATTAAAATAAAGTTGATGTAAGAGTGCCTTAGCACATAGAAAAAAATTGTGAGGCCATTGGTAGTGAAATTAGGAGTGACCACAACGTTATCTGCTCTTCAATCAAAATGTATATTATGCAACAAGGATTTGGAATTTACAGGCCTGCTCATCAACCGCCTAACTATTTATATTCTCAACAATAATAATTATTAAATCCCATCTATCCCTCATAATCTTTTTGGATATTGTGCACATTTGATTGAACAATTATTATTTATAGGAGAATGATGAGCCATTGGTTCCAGAACTACAAGATTTTCAACCGACTATTGATGCAGGTGACTGACCAAAGAATCATGAGAGGATTGGGAGGATCAAGAGATTCTGGACGGTTGATGTCCGAGTAATTCGATTGATAGGTCATGCTTTGGTAAATAATTTTTCCGGGGGATTCTCACATTACTAAGTTCCTCAAGAGCAAGATCTTTTTTAAAGATTCCACCCCCGTTATTTCTACCAGATTTAAATTTTTAGCATTGTGGCTAAAAATTGGTGGTTAAGTATCTCTAGGCCTGTCGTGCTAGTGAAACTTCAGGAAAAAATCCAATTTACGACGGCTTATTAGAACCAAATAAAACTACCATTAGGGCATTGTGGGTTGAATTTATGACAATACAATTTTCGAACTTGAGATTATAGTCTTAGTCTTATTTGACTTTTGTTTGTGTTCTAATCTATCAGAAACTATAATCACCAGTGTTGAAGAATCTTATTAACTTCGCTTCATAAGGAGATAGGTAATTGAATCTCAGAAAATATAAAAAATCATATTAATTTCAGGCAACTACAAAGATTCTAAAAATACCTATCAAATAAAACAAATAAAATGATAAAAAACTACAGCTAATTTGTATCACTGACAAAACAAAGAATAAAGAGGTTCTTACCACATATTCATTATTGCTTCCCTCGTTGGAGTAAGTTTCGCTTTTTTCGCTTACCGAAGACAACGTTTCTCCGGTCATCGTGTCGTTGTAGCTGCTCGGAGCGTACATCTCTATTGTGGCTGATTTACTCGTTTGGTTGTTTTGCTCTAAACAAATAAAAACAAAAAATACAGTCTACTGCACCATTTGAATCAACTTACTTAATTAGCCCTGCAAGGGATTAAATTTGAAAATAAGTTTGTTTTTATTTCCTCAATTTGAATAGGAAAAGTAATTTGTTAGAGTAGAAACAAAATCGGGTAAATTAAACACGGAAGCGATGGTAAAAGGTATCCAATTAAATCGTTTTAAGTATTTTTCAAAGGTTTTATAGAACTATCCGGAAATATTTTAATTTAATCGTCTTTCTTTTTCAGTACTTATTAGGTAATTAGACACAATTTTTTGTGTGACACGTCCCATGATAAATGGTTCAACTTTTTTAATGATGTTATGTTTATGAATGTCTAAGCACTGGATTGAAAGCTGTACTCAAATAGAAAATTTAAATTAAATAATCAAAAGGGTAGGGTTTTAAGGAATTCAATCATGGTTGTGTGTGGAGCAAACAAAAATTGAAAAACAACGTCTTTATTTACTCAAAAATACTTGACTAGATATCGAAGAAGGAGAAATATACCCTACCAAAATACGTCTCTCAAAACAATTTAATTTTTAAGACACATGTCGAAAAATATTTTGTGCAAAGTCAGACCTCCTAGTCGTACCACGTTATCCCGTATCAGAATCGCTGAATAAACACAAAGCTGGAAAACAGGCAAGCAGGCCGAATTTTTATCGGTCCTGACAGGTGTATGTGTAATATTTCAGGGATAAAGAACTTCTCGATGGAGCTACAGCAGCAGCAGGAGTTGCTTACGTGTACGTGTACATGTCACGGATATTAAATTTGATATAGTGGAAGTTTATTATTTGTTTATGAAAGGGGAATAAATGCGAGAATTTAATTCGTAGAATGTTTTTGTGTAACGGAGCGCGAAACATGTCTTGTTTATAGGCGAAATTTTGCTTTGAAAAAGCCTTTTTTTTTTTGCTGAATCCATTTAAAACCGCAGTAAAAGATAAAAAGAAGGTTAAAAAAGCCCCTAAATGAAAAAAATAAAAATAATAATAACACAAACCTCTAATCCTCTTAGCCCTCCTTTTAATCACACATCCAGCAATCAAACCAACATTTATCACTAACAGCACAACTCCTATCACTGATACGCTTATAATCACAATCCTAGGTAAGTCCTCTTTCTGAATCATATCCTGGGGCACTATTGTTTCGACTATTTCACCCTCGAACGCTATAAATAAATGGAAATAAACAAATGATTACCTGCAGGTCTTTTTTTGGCTCGTCTGTGAAGACAACAACCGATTAGTAGGACGTTCATTAGGATTAGTAAAGTGCCTACTATGGTGCCAATGATGATCAGAAACCCAGGAAAGTTTTTCAGGTTTCTTTCGTCCAGGCTAGGACTGGAGTAGGACGGAGGTATCTTATCTGTTAGTTAGTTATTTAGCGTGAAAGAGAGGAGTTAGTTTGGAGTTGATATTAATTTTTAAGTTTTTTATGAAACACTTACTCGATGTTTTGGCAGATAATAAGTCAGGCATATATTTGCTATTTCCCAGTTTATTGGAGGCCATAATAGAGAAAACGTATTGAGTATCCACTTCAAGGTTTTTGATGGTGTAAGTTGTTGCATTTGGAGGTAGGACATCTTCGTACTTATAGCCATCTTCATTTACCTAAGAAAACCATAATTTTAATTTCATGTTCAAAAGAATGGAAGATTTTTTTTTTTTCAATTCTCAGGCAATCTCGTACCTGTCTATACCGAATCCTATAAGCTGGACTCATTCCTCCATCGAATCCGGGTGTCCATGCTAAGATAGCTGAGTCGTGAGTCACATTTAATACTACCAACATACTGGGAGTGTCGGGCGCTGACGTCACTTCCAGTCTTGGAGAAATCGTGGAAAATCCCAACTCGTTTCTGGCTACGCATTCGTAGCTACCGTAATCCGCTGACGTCACATGAGTTATATACAGGACGGATTCGGAGGTAAGTTGGTCAATCTAGAAAATTATGGTAATTGAATAAAAATACTCGTGAAATTCGTTTAAATATATCACAAATAGCTATTGACAATTTCTCACCTGCCGATAAGTAGAATAATATTTTCCAGTAGTATTGGCACTTATAGGATTACCATTTCTAGCCCAGGTATATCTCGCCAATGGGGATGCTTGGCTCCGGCAAATCATTTTTCCAGAGTCGCCGGCGTCGCTGGCGAATTTCAATAAATTCGGGCTTTCGTCGATTTCAGGTTTATCTATGATTTTTTTAAATTTCAATAAACATTGTCAAAATGATTGAAATTTTCTACTTACGTTTCACAATCAACATAACTTCCTTTACAGTAGTATTTCCTACACCATTATTGGCGATACACTGAAACAGGCCTAGGTCCTCTCTAGTGACCTGAGTTATTCTTAGATTGGATGTTCCATTTTTGTCATACATTATAGAAGTTCTGGCGTTGAACTCTGGAAAATCGTCTCTTTTCCAGGTTATAGTGTCGTCTGCAAGAGGATTTCCATCTGCTGTGCAGGATAATGTCGCATCTTCTTTGGGGTTTACTATCACAGTTTCGCTGGTTTGAATTATGGAGGCTGGATCTACAAATACATCAATGATTTTGATTTCAATTTGAAAGAGTCCTAAATCAATAATATTTGAAGAAAAAGGTTATGCTGAAATATTCCAAAGTAAGTAAATTAAATGACTTACATTGAACAGTTATGTTCACCGACGCCATAGAGCTTCCCTGAGAATTTAACGCTTCGCAATGATAAGTTCCAGCATCGTGCCTCGTTAGTCGGGTAATATTCAACACTGGCCCATCAGAAACTATCCTTTCGGCCCCATTAGCCGAGGATGACGATGTAATTGGTAAGCCATCTTTTGTCCAGGTGTAAGCCATATTGTCCGGATTACCGTCCGCTTTTAGAACTATTATTAGTGGCTCGTTCTCGATACCCGTCACGGTAGCTTCGTTGTTTTTGTCGAATATGGGTTTATCTATTGACATAAATTTATTGAATAAATATTGTAAGCTCTATAGTTTTGTACTTACATAAAATTTGTAAAGTGATTGAATCATGCGCGCTCCGCTGGAGAGCCTCATTTTGGGCCTGACAAGCATATTGAATCCCATTCATTTCTTCTGAAACGTTTACTTTTAGTTCAATAGTGGACACAGTGCCTCCATGAAGTCCTGGTTTGGAGTAGTTTTGGTAGCCTTGAACAGGGATACCTTCACGCCACCAAGACAACTTTGCTGGTGGATTACTGGAGCTTGAGTCACAAACTAGAGTAGCTTCTTCGTTAGGTTTTAAGTCTTGAGGTTGTTGGCGGATTCGGACATTTTCTGGAGGGACTAGAATAAACAAATACGTCAATTTTTTTTAAACTGATTTAAAATTCTACTTACAATAAACGCTCATTGTGAGCGTTTCAAATAATGGTATTTCCGTGGCTGAGTTGGCTGCTTCACATCTATAACGAGCCTCGTTATCGGTCACGTTCGTTAAAATTGTTATTTCGGCAGTGACAGATTTGTCGGTCGATTTTAGTATTGAATGTATTTTTTTATCGTTTTTGTACCACGTAAGCGTAGCTAGAGGATTTCCTCCAGAAGATGTGCAGGAGATTTTTTGAACTGTGCCTGCTGGCACGTGAGTACCTTCAGTATAACCGTGAATAAATGGCTGACTAGGAGGATCTGAAAATTGTATGATTTTTATTGAATTATTTTTGAAAAAAATAGAATTCTTACATAAAACGTTTATTGTATGAGTTGACACGACGTTTTCTGTAAGTTGCATGTTCAGACCATGGCAAATAACCACTAAACTTCTTCTATTTGGTTCTACAACAGCTGTTATATTTGACGTAGTTATCCAACCACCTTCTGGCGATACTACTGTTCTGGAGGTAGCATTTCGAACTTGTCTTCCAGCAACCTAAAATTAATAGCATTGAGTTATATTCACTAAGATAAGATTTACAAATTTTGTCTTACCATCCATTTAATTTCAGCCGGAGGATTGGAATTAGCAGTGGTACAAGTTAGAGGAACTGGATCTCCTACTCTGGCTTCTGTCGGCCCTGATATGGTTACATGAGATGGAGAAACTGAGAAAAAAGTTGAATATCAATTTACATAATTTCTGAAAATATGATGAGCATTTGATTATTTGATATTATTTTGAGTTTTCCCAAAAAATCAATGTACAAATATAAATTATTCACCAATTTATCTTTTTTTTTTATTATAAAATTGTGAAGCCCTGGAAGGAATTGTTCTTTGGAATGATATGTATAGGTATATAAAAATAATCCTCACACAAAACTGTCATATCGAGCTCAGCTTTCAAAGGATTCTTGGACATAATATTGCTGGCTTCGCACTTGTACCGTGCCTTGTTGTCGCTAGCATCGGCCGTAAAGGTGTAAACATTTTCCGATACTCTTCCCGCAGTTCTGTAAGCCATCCGAATTTGCTCCCCATTTTTGTACCAGATTAATTGAGCCGGAGGATTACCGCCGCGGCTTCTGCATACCAATTCGACCTAGAAAGAAAAACACATTTTATAGTGATTTATTTTGTCCCTTCGTTTTGGTCATTATGAGACGAATTGGAATAATTGTCTCTTTATCTAATTAACGATCAAGAATCAGGATTTCTCAAGATACATATTGAGACCAAAAAACAACCTACTGGTAGGTAACGTTATCTTTATTAAAGGTATCAATCATAATTGCCAGTATTTTTGTTAACATCTCAGATTGAATACGCTTTAATTACTCTCGCTTCGCCAATCAATCACCTGAAATATTCCATTAAAAACAACATATTATTTTCCATTGCTTTGTGGGATCGTTTTTGCTGTTTACACGCCTAAATAAGGGAGGCTACCCTTCCATTAAATTGCAAGTTGAATGGGAATTCCACGCATTATTTTGTATTGAATATAATTTTTTGTTACTTTAAGGGATGTAATTAGGGACAAGCAATATTCAATTAACGTTAGAATACAAAATTGAGTGTTAAATATCATAGTTTGCAAATTTAAATTTAAATTAGCGGTAAATTTGAGCGTTTGAAATTTGAATATTGTCATAAACGTTCAACATTCAATGTTTTAATAAAAAATAACTCTATTTGTACAACAAGCGTAGTTTTGGAATGTGTGTATGGACTTTATTTAATTGGAAACGCGAAGTAGGTCAATAAATACATACAGAAGAAACTTTTTCGTTTTTCAGCCAATTGATATTTGTTAAAAAAAATTGCAATTTTTAATAATTATTTTCTGTATCATAATATGTATTTGTTTAGATTTCAGACAAAATGTTAGACGGTCTTTTGTCTATATCGACTATAAAAACCAGGGTTTCTTTGCCGATAAATTTCAAATTTTGGGGGTAAAAGGTATAATTCATATTCATGGCCACAACAGAACGATTTACCTTATTTTGTTATACTTTGGTAACGATATTATGAATGAGATCCTAGTTTATAAGAAAGCTCGTTTTATGAAAGGGATTTTTCAAGGGTTGGCTAACTTATACCATTACTTACATTTTGTCCTCTTTTAATCGTTTCTCCTTCAGTATATCCTTCGATATAAGGCAATCCGGGTGGATACAGGACACTAAGCTGGACAGTGGTTCTTATTGGTATATCAGGACTCAAAGCTTCGTGCCTAGCTTCACACGTGTATTCTGCATAGTCATCTTCGGCAGTGGGTTTTAGGGAAATTCTAGAATGTGTATCGTATCGGGTCACTCGCCTGTCACCATTTTTGCCAGGAATTTCGATGGTTTGATCTTCACGACTCGCTAGAACAAGAAAAGATTCAAACATATTTATAAATATTGTTGATGTTTCAATTTGGACTTTTATAAGAAAAATGGCGATAACGTTCAAATGTAAAAATAAGGACCCATGCAATTTTTTTTGTTTGATTTTTAAAAATGTGTACCATAAAAGTTGCTGGAAAAGGAACTCAAATAAATTTGAAGTTATAAATGAGAACCTTATATCTGGTGTTCCAAGGAATGCATTGACAAGGGTTATGGATTTGGAAACGAGGACGATCATCAAACTATTAAAGACTTAAGAGCAATAATATAAGAAATGCAGGTGAAAGTAATGGAAAAAAACAAGCACATTAAACGTCTAAAACGCAATTCTGATGCATTTTACAATGATGCCATAACAAGTGAAGAAGAATACGTCAAGAAGATTGAAAAAAAGAGCTGAAGCAATATAAAGATCTAGAGGCTTTTTTTGTGAATATTGAGACTCAGACTTGTGTTTTACAAAAATTCAAACAAACTCAAACTGTAGTTCAAATGTTTGGTCAAAGCACATCATCTCAAACCGATAGTGGTAACACACTACTTTCTTTACAGCTTTCCAATGAAAAATTAAAAGCAGATTTATTGGAGCTTAAAAATTGAAATTGGAACTACTAACAAGCATTGAGATACTTTGTACGGAGAATAAAATGTATACTCGGGAGATTGAAAATGTGAAAAGTGAGCTGAGTAACCAGTAACCATATGAACGCTAATACTGTTGGAAATGTTTCAACTCATTCTTCAGGATGCATTGAACATTTTGAAAATTAGGATACCAAGGTCTGTACAGATCAGGATCCTAAAAATGGGATTGACTAGAGGGTGTGTGTTCCTAGAACATCTTCACCTAATGAGCAGAAACGTGTTTTGATTTGTGGAGATGAATCTGCGAGGAATTGGCCAGCATCTATAAAATCATTAATGGACGATTCTTTTGAAGTCACTGGTATAATCAAGCCTACGGCCACAATAAATGAAATTGGTAAAAGCTCATTTAGTTTTTCTCTTTACTATGGTCATAAAGATTGTGTAATTGTATCATTGATTATAAAAAATGTAATTAAATTCAAGGTGAATGCTCTAGAAAATATTTTATCAATTGGACGTGGTCGACTCGAATCTTATTTAATTGCATGAGTATCAAAAACTACCGAATGCTCTTCGCCGAGTCGACCGGTCCGAGTCGATTCAGTGCGCGTCCTGCTTAATAACGGAGATTGCTTGAAGGGGCAAAAACTGCCGAATGCTCTGACGGCCAGGCACGATTTTTGTGTGAAATTTAGTGTAGCATTTGGAACGTTTCGGTTTGTACTGAGTTTATGTCCTGCTTCTGAAGCAGTAGTATCTTCAAAACCTCATAAAACTTCCCACTAGACATTCTAGGATATTAAAAAAACTTTTCCTCTCCTCATCTGCAAGCAAGTCGGGGAATAAATGGCGTATAGAATTCTCCGTAGACCATCCTTCTCAAATTTATATTATGGACTCAGAATCTTGGCCTCCGCATTTCTCTTCCAATTTCATGACACGCTAGAGCTATCATCAAATCTTCGTCAGAATCAGGAGAAGATGAAAATGACGGAAGTCTTCCGTCATTTTCATCTTTTTCTGCTCCTCTATACTCAACAATTGGCGGACGTCTGCCGACAATGAGAATTCAATGCGCGGCTGATGTTGATATTCCGATCGCTCTATTCCGAGTTGACTGGTCCGAGTCGATTCAGTGCGTGTCCTGCTTTATAAAACAGTATATCTTATGTATTGTCCGTCGATTTTAACCTGATACTCGGACGGAATGTAAGGCTGCTGGCTCCCTACATTAGAACGCCAATGGTTACCTGACGTCACACTTGTTTCTGCCATATGAAACACCCCCTCGCTCCTCATACGGAAAGTGGCAGTTAAAAATCGACGAACAATAGCTATTTGTTGTATAGTACTTATTGATCCTACACTTAGACCTGCTGGTATGATTAATGTTTCTGACTGTATTGTAACCAATGAACTATAATCAAAAACTGGAATGCGCACACATTGGCGCACACATATTGACGAACGTGAAGCCTAGTGCTGCTCCTGCGGAGGGGATGTCTGTTTTTGTCGCACTCATTACATTAAATGGCGGAAATTGCTTTCAACACGTATTCCAATTGATAAAACCTGTGCAGGTTAATATAACAAAACTTTCCAAAACATCATATGTCAGCGAGCAACAAAAAAGGACAACATTCCCTTTGTGGCATCCGTCTTTGACGGCTTCATTTTTTTAGCGGATATGGCAATGTGTGCGGAATGATTATAGTTCAGGGTGAATTCTCATGAGCATAAGTTGACATTTCTGGCGTAATCACGTGATAATATGGTGTAATTTGATTGGTAAAATATCCAACATGGCGAATATTTTACCAATAAAACCCAAGCATTTAAGCACGTGATTACGCTAGAAATGTCAACTTACGCTCATGAGAATTCGCCCTGATTGTAACTGACACACATTCTGACATAAATGTTAATCTAAAGGCGAGTTTAAACAATTTCATAACTTTAATTTAGTGCGTAATTCACAATCTAGTGCATAAGCTTTAAAGTTAAATTTATTAATTTCTATGGAAGCGTTTATACATCTATTTAATGCTCAATTCATAATTTAGTTCATATTGGATAACCTTGAAAGTTCCCAACTTTTAACTTTTATGCATTAAATTAGGAACCTTTCGAGTTCTGTCAGTGTTAACTTTCAAAATATCAATAGAATATTAATGACATTTCAAAAATTATGTATTAAATTATGAAGTTGTTTAAACTGGGGTTTTGAGTTAAGTATTAAATTAGGCATTAAATTATGATAAAATTACGACTTAAATTTATCAAAAATTGTTTAAATTCGCCTTAAATAGCTCAGGAAAGTCCCAACCTGTATAAAAGCAGGGTCATTTTTCAGACCCCGACCTAGCTACAATAGAAATAGAAAAGCTTTTTAGGGTGATTAAACATGTGTAATCTTTTATTTTTAAATTTAGGTAGCATGTATGCTAATTTTGACCAGATTCATTTTTTAGTTATATGAATCCTGAGATTATTTGTATTTCCGAAACACATCTAACAAAAATTATAGATAGTTTTGAAATATGTATCGACGAATATGAGTGCTTTAAGACTGATAGTTTAAGTAGGCATACAGGGGGCGTGCAGATGTATATTAAGGGTTATATCAAGGTATTGGAAATTAATAGAGTAGTATTGAGTAGGTCATATTGGTTATAGTCAATCATCCAAGGACCTATTTTTTCAGTTATACATGTAAACCCCATACTTTGTGAGTGGCTTGCTTACATCAAGTCCTACAACTTTTCCTCTACGACTTTTCTCGGAAATGGCACGTATGCGCGCAGGCGATTCGCAAACATGTCGATCTGACGTAGCTATGTTTCCTGATACATGTAGGTAAATCTAATTTTACGAATACTGTTTGATTTTTATGTCTAAATGACGGAAATCAACTTGGCCGACAAAAATAATGGCAAATTGGGGGAGTCCCATAACCCCAAAATGTCGATCTGACGTGGTTATGTTTCTTGATACATGTAAATCTAATTTTACGAATAATGCTTGATTTTTATTTCTAAATCACGGAAATCAACTTGGCCGACAAAAATAATGGCAAATTGGGGGAGTCCGATACCCCTAAAATGTTTGCGAGTCGCCTGCGCGCATACGTGCCATTTCCGAGAAAAGTCGTAGAGGAAAAGTTGTAGGACTTGATGTAAGCAAGCCACTCACAAAGTATGGGGTTTACATGTATAACTGAAAAAAAAGGTCCTTGGATGGTTGACTATTATAGTTATCAAGTACTAAATTGAATATACATGGAAAAATATTTTTTGTCGCATGCCAGTATCGTTCTCTTTACAGTAGCTGTGCTGAATTCATGACATTTTTTGAGACGTGGTGTAATGATTACGTCTGTGATGTTAATATTCCTTTGATAATTTTTGGTGATTTTAACATTAATTGGTTGTCTTCTGAATTTTATAGTAATACATTTAGGGCCTTAGCAAATGATATGCGTTTACTGCAGATTATAAATGAGGTTACTAGACCAACAATAAATGGTGGCACATTAATTGATTTGGTTTTTACTGATCAAATATCTGTGAATTTTAAAGTATTATAAGTCCCAAGAATTAGTGATCATTTCATGATATCTCTAGAAACAAAACTTTTTAGTTTCCCAAAACCAGAACCTATCATTTTAAAAAGCAGAGGAAAAAAGATCAATTTTGAACTAATAAAAAATAAGTTATCACAGGTTGTATGGGATTTTCATGTAGCAGATATTGATAAAACATGTGATAACCTTATCCTTACGATAAAAAATGCGTTAAACAATGGAGCTCCATTGAAAACAATTAAAATACAATCTCGTTTTAAACCGTGGTGGAATGAACGAGTTCGAGATGCAATAAGAGCTAGTGACAATAGTTACAGACAACACAAGCTTATTAAATCTGAGGCGAGTCACGCAATTTATAAAGAGAATAGAAATATGGCAGCTAGGACTATTAGGCAGGAAAAAAAAAAAAAAAAAAATTGAAAATCAGGTGGATCAGTGCAAAAATGACCCATCTAGTATGTGGTCTGCATTAGGTCAAATATTACCGCAAAATAAAAAAATCCCCGAAAATTTCTGAAGTTCATATTAACGGTGAAGTGGTTAATAAGGATATCCTGCTGATAGGTTAATAGCTTTTATATTAACAGCATAGAGCAAATTGTTAGTGAAATAGACAACACTGCGGATACTTATATAGATAATAATAATTATTCAACTGTGTTGAATAGGTTTGATCGATACGGAAGTTTTGAGAAAGATTGTTTTTTCCTTGGAATCCAAAAGTAGCCCTGATGAAATTAGTGTCGACCCACTAAAAAACATTTATGATGCCATTGAGGATTCACTCATAAATTTAATAAATTGTTCTTTTGAAACCAGCGAATTTCCAAATCGGTTAAAGATGTCCACCATCATATCCGTTCAAAAAACAGAAAATCTTCTTGATGCCACAAATTTCAGGCCTATAAATACTCTCGCATCAACAATGGAAAAGGTAATTGAAAAAATTGTTTACATACAGTTGCTACATTTTGTTGAACATAATAACTTAATAACTAAATTTCAATCAGGGTTTAGAGCGCACTACAGTTGTGAAACTGCGGTCCAGTAAGTTGTGGACGAGTGGAAGAATTGGGCTGACAGTAACTATATGGTAATTGCAGTGTTTCAAGATCTCTAGAGGGCTTTTGAGACGGTAGACCGCAAAATGCTCTTAAATAAACTTGAAACAGTGGGTGTTGGTAGATCTTTACTAAGATGGTTTAAAAACTATTTGACAAATCGAGTACAGAATGTTAAAGTGAATGGAAGAGTTTCTGGACATTTAGAAAATTATCATGGTGTACTTCAGGGTAGTGTACTGGGGCCACTACTTTTTATTTTATATACAAATGACATGGCAGATATTTTAAGAAATGCTATTGTTCATCCTTTTGCTGATGACACACTGGTTTATGCAGCCTCTAGGAATTTGACAAGTCTTGTTCAAAAAATGAATGCGGCGTTGAATAGAATTTATACATATACTGTAAAATATCGTTTAAAGTTAAATGCAAATAAGTCAAAATTCATGTTAATAACCAATGACAAAACCAAACTCCATTGTGATGTCAATGATCTTTCATTGATTGTTGAATCTAACAAAATTCAAAGAGTACAAAAGTTAAAATATTTGGGGGTGATAGTGGATGATACAAAACTCACAAACCCGCCTGGCAAGCGTGGTGTTTTACTTGCCATTACCCCCTGTACATACCATGGCGAGTTTTAAAACAAATGGAACTGGTCCCCAAGTGGGTGGGAAATTTCCCGACTCCCACACCTCTATGGTCTGCCTCACGGAATCTGGGGGAGGCAAAAATTTGCTCCCACCAAAGATCAAAACCCCACGAAAACGACTACACAACTAAAATCACAGAAACTGATCAACCTAACAATAGGAACATACAATATTAGATCAATGAATACTGACGAAAAGATACATGAACTGGAGGAAGAGCTGACAAGAATAAAGTGGGACATAGTAGGCTTGTCAGAAACTCGAAGCAAAACAGAGAATCGTTGAAATTGAACTCCGGTAATCTGCTATACTACAAAGGTAACATGGAAGAACATAAAACTCGCCTTACTCTAGTAATTGGAGATTTCAACGCCAAACTTGGTAAGAAGCTGAATGAAGAAGAGACAAATATCTGGAACTTTGGGTACGGTGAGAGGAGCGATAAGGGCATTACCTTGAACTATCTAGAAGAAAAACATCAATCAACAACAATGAACTCGTTCTATAAGAAGAAATCGCGAAGAAAGTGGACATGGCTCAGCCCTATTGGACCAACGAGAAATGAAATTGACTACATAATGACCACTGAAAAATATATTATTGAAGATGTAACAGTCCTGAACAGATTCACCACAGACAGCGATCACAGAATGGTCAGAGCAAAAATACGTATCGATGACAACTTTGAAATAAAAAGAAAAACTAATGGAAACAAGGGACAACTAGACATGACCAAACTTGCGCAAAATAAAACCATATACAAAGAGAGACTGAAGAAACAACTGACCCAGAACTTGAACAGCGATAATGAAAATATAGATAAAATATACGATATAAAGATAATAGAACAGACTTGAAAAACTATCGACCTACACTCCTTAATGTAATTTATAAGCTCTTCACAAAAATTCTCACTACCAGGCTAACAATTAAATTTGATGGTTACCTTAAATTTGATGGTTACCAATCGAAAGAGCAGGCCGGCTTCAGAAAGGGTTTCAGTACAAGTGACCACCTATTAACCATGAAAATCCTAATAGAACGAGCCAACGAATATCACATCCCACTATAGGTATATCGCATTTATGGACTTCGAAAAGGCTTTTCATAGTGCTGAGCACTGGGCAGTAAAGAGCTCATTAATTAATTGCAGAATAGACTACAGATACACAGACCTAATAACCAACATATATAGCGAAGCAACAACAACTGTTAAAATCCATGAGGGCACAAAAACAATACCCATAGGAAGAGGTCAGACAGGGTGACACAATATCACCTGAACTTTTCAACCAGGCCCTGGAAGATGTTTTGAAAAAACCAGACTGGGAAGAAAAAGGTATAAAAATATGCGGACAACACTTGAGCAACTTAAGATACGCGGATGATATCGCCCTAATAACTGATATGAAAGAAGAACTGACGGAAATGCTGGAAGAACTTGACACAGCAGCTAAAAATATAGGTCTCAATATGAACTATGCTAAAACTAAAACAATAACGAACACAGACGATGACATCACAATCAGAATACGACAGGAAAAAATAGAACAAGTCGACGAATATATATATCTAGGACAGATTATTAAACTCAACAGAGAAAACCAAACAGCAGAAATCAAGAGACGAGTTAGATTAGCTTGGACAGCATTCGGCAAATTTAGCTATATCTTGAAAAATAGGAAATATCCACAATACCTCAAAACCAAAGTTTATAATCAATGTATACTTCCTGTTTTCCCCTATGGATCCCAAACATGGACACTTACAAAGTCAAACATGGATAAAATAACAAAAGCACAAAGATCAATGGAAAAACAAATGTTACATGTGAAACTGATAGATAAAAAGAGGAACGAGTTGATAAGAGATAAAACGAGAGTAAGAGACGTTAGAAAGGAGGTAGCAAAATTAAAATGAAAATTCGCAGGTCACAATATTAGACAAAAAGACGACTGATGGAATAAGTGTATCTTAAGCTGGAGGCCTTGGGAGAATAAAAGAAGTTGAGGAAGACCCCAGATGAGGTATGCTGATGACCTGAAGAAGCACGTTGGAACCAGGTGGATGAACATGGCAACAGACAGAGGGGAATGGAGAAGACTGGGGGAGGCCAAAGATGGACTGAAGAAGGCTGAATAGATAGATAGATAGAGATGAATAGTGGATGATAAACTTTTATTTAGGGAACATTGCAATTATATTGTGTCTAAAATAAGTTTTGTTGTTAACTGTGTATCTCGATGTTCCTATTTTCTTTCTTCCTGGTCGAAGTTAGTTGTATATATTACATTAGTTTTGCCACATTTCAACTTCTGTGCAACAATCATGTATTTATTCGAGTAGAATGACGTGGCTAGATTACCAAAATTGCAGAACCGGGCTATGCGTATAATTCTTTCCTGTAGCAAGTATACACCAATAAACTCAATGTTAAGAGTTGTGGGATGGCTAGCTACCGTTTGTGGAATTTGTAAGGTATAATGCCTTGGTTTTCATTTTTAAGATAAAGATGGGATGTGCTCCTGAATACCTTATAAACAAAATAGTTTACAACAATGAAGTGCATAACTATAATACCAGGAATAGAAATAATTTTTTCATAACTCCAAAGAGTAAAAAATGTACATACAATGAATTCAATTTTTCATAAAGGATTTAACGAGTTTAATAAGATACCAGAAGAGATGAAACACTGCACTTCATTGTTAAGTTTTGAGAAAAAACTAAAAATTTATATGCTAGGTAATTATGACATACTGGATGGTCGATCCTGTGATAACTTTTAAATTACTGTGTATTGTTTGTGATTATTGAGTTTTGTTCTGTTATAGTTTATTTATTTTATGAATTATTTTACTTTTTATTTTATACTTACTTCTCATATATTTTGTTCTATTTGAACTAGCAATTTTTATGCTAAATAAAGGATTTAATAATAATAATAATAATAATAATGAACCTACACCCGAGATTTTCATAAGATCTGATGTGATTGGTGATGGAAGCTGCCTTTTTAGATCAGTGAGCCTACATCTATATGGCCACCAAAATCGACACCAACAACTGGTCGGAGCTACAGGTTCATGCGCTAATAGGATGCGAAACATCGAAAACTATCATGCTCACATGAAAAAAAACAATCACATATAACTAGTCTGGAAATGCTTGCCCTCTCTGAAACACAGAAATTGAACTTTTACATCTATAACAGCAAATAACTAGAGCAAAGTAAATAATATTTAAAGACAAGCCAACAATAGTAAGCAAGAGAAGGCACAATAAGACTATTCACCTACTCCTAATTGGCAACCCTGAAGTCGGCCATTTTGAACTACTAACACCACAAATAAAGGATAACCCAGAATCTGAAACTAAACAAACAAAAATCTCCGACGAACGACCGGACAGTCAAGACGGGCGTTGCGAGAACAGATCGCTTGACCAAATCAATGAAGACCAGGCCACGAATTCAGGAACTACCCGAAATGTTTTGAGGGACAACCAGCAACCACTAAGGCAGAACAAGTCCGACAACGCATGACTTGGAACGACGGCATTTACCGAAATGTTATGCGTTGTTACTTTTTTGCAACCCAACTCGAAATCATCAAAACGGGATATCGCTCAGAGCTGCACAGACAGTTCACCACAAAATATCCAGATCTTACTTCAATTGTCACGGAAAAGAGACTGATTGATCAGAAGTGTGCAATAATGAAAAACAATAGGCTAACAGCACACGAGATACAGAAAATTAAAGAAGAGGTCGCAAAAGAATTTAACGGCCGAGCAAGAATCGAGAGAACTCATGCAGACGAACAATAGTCATGCTCAACACAAACAATAGAACAACGTGAAGATCCACCATCGTCGCAAACAAAACCACAAGGTCAGTCACGAGAACAACATCTGCTGAAAACCCCGGGTATCAACATACCACAAAATATGAATCATACCGAACAGAGACTAATTGAGGAAATGGAAAAAAAATTAACAATATGGAGATACAGCCACTCTGCGACAAGGGACATTCTAACGAAATCATCAAAACGGGATATCGCTCAGAGCTGCACAGACAGTTCACCACAAAATAACCAGATCTTACTTCAATTGTCACGGAACAGAGACTGATTGATCAGAAGTGTGCAATAATGAAAAACAATAGGCTAACAGCACACGAGATACAGAAAATTAAAGAAGAGGTCGCAAAAGAATTTAACGGCAGAGCAAGAATCGAGAGAACTCATGCAGACGAACAACAGTCATGCTCAACACAAACAATAGAACAACGTGAAGATCCACCATCGTCGCAAACAAAACCACAAGATCAGTCACGAGAACAACATCTGCTGAAAACCCCGGGTATCAACATACCACAAAATATGAATCATACCGAACAGAGACTAATTGAGGAAATGGAAAAAAAATTAACAATATGGAGATACAGTCACTCTGCGACAAGGGACATTCTACTGAAGCTAAAGCCCAAGCAAAACACAAAACAACTAATAGATACGATGAACGAAGAAATAGTCACGAAATATATAGACGACACTGGCACACTGGAAGACATTCATACAGTAATATACGCAGCCGCCTCAGCAGTGCTAATATGGAATAAACAGAAAACCATAAATAATAAACACCAAAATCCAAACAAAATAATTGCGCCTCGCTGGCAAAAAAGAATTGAGAACAATATTAAAAGGCTAAGGGCAGACATAGGAAGACTAACACATTACATAAATGGAAACAAGTCAAAGAAGATATTGAGACACCTTGAAACTATAACGAAAGGTAAAGAGCAAACAATCATAGAAATAATGGACACACTTAAACAAAAACTTATAGTGTACTCAGCACGCCTACGTAGATATAAAGAGTCCAATAAAAGGAAAATAGATAACGCACTCTTCAACTCAAACGAAAAGCTATTCTACACAAAAATGACCAACCCAGAGGAAATTAAAATAGTACCACCAAGCAGAGGAAAAGTAACCCAATATTGGGAAGGAATATGGTCAGACTGCGCAGCACAATCACACAGCAACATGGATTAAAGAAGAAGAGGACAGACACAAAGACACCAAAGAATAAGCAGAATTCGAAGTAACAATAGAAGAATTGGTAAACATACTAAACAGCACAGATAACTGAAAATGCCCAGGAACAGACCATATACAAAAGATTCACATCAACACATAAGTACTTATCGAAACAAATAATAGTTATTTATGTATCAAGGGAATTATGAAGGTGTTAAAACCCCAGGGCAAAGTTTGTGTCCCGAGGGCCTTTGACCCGAGGGACACCAATTGCCCGTGGGTATTAACACCTGATAATTCCCGTGTTACATAGATAATTTTATTTCCTACTGAATTTACTGTATTTTGTCCATTTTTATAAAGGAATAAAACATAAAACAAAATTTCTATTTTTTCTCAAAGTTTAACCTATTCAAGGTAAAAGCGGGAGTTATAAAAATCCTAAACTCTCTTGGGAGTTATGATATCCTCAACTCCCGCGCGGGAGTTATAAAATCCTTAACTCCCTTGGGAGTTAAGACCCTGTTTAGGATTATCGTAACCAAGGTATTATATGGTTATAATAGTTCAGTAGGAAATAAATAAATTAATAGAGCACCCACAAGTATTTGCACAATTCCTAACGCAAGGGAAAACATACATAAAACCGAAAAACCATGACACAGAGAACTCGGCTAATTATCGACCAATAACATGTTTGCCGACTCTCTATAAAATGATAACATCAGTGATATGCAAAAAAATAAAACAACACCTTCAAAAATAAAATATAATCACAGCAAAAGGGTTGCAAAAAAAACAGAGGAACAACTAATTATAGACTCCATGATAATGAAACAAACAAAAAAGCAACAAAGAAATCTTATAGCATGTTACATAGATTACAAAAAAGCGTTCGATTTTGTACCACATTCATAGTTAAACAAAGTGCTACAAATTTATAGAATACATCCAGTTATTAGAAACTTCTTGTCAACCATCATGAACACCTGGAGAACAAACATATACTTAACAACAGGAACGGAAAAACTAAAAACAGACAACATTGATATAAAAAAGGGAATCTTCCAAGGAGACTCTCTGAGTGCACTTTGGTTCTGCCTGTGCGTCAACCCACTCTCCAACACTTTGAATAACACAAAATGCGGTTCCAGATTAAACACCAAAGCAGAGTAAAACACAGAATCAACCATCTGCTTTATATGGACGACATCAAAATATATGCACCAACACAGACACAAATGAAGGGATTATTGAGAATAACGGAAAAAGTTACAACAGACATAGGAATGGAATTCGGAATCAGCAAATGCAAAACATTACATATAGAAAGGGGTAAATGGAAGGACGAAGTCGACACAGAAACACTAAAGAATGAAAAGCTTGAACAGAACACGCAAGAACAGATCAAATGACAATAAAAAAACAACTAAGTAACTAAGAGTTCAAGAATCGTTTAACTGTAATACTAAATACACAATTAAACTCAAAGAATATGTCCAAAGCTATCAACTCATTTGCCATCCATCCCGCTACTTACATATTTCTTCGGAATAATTAAATGGACAAAAACACACCTGGAAAACATAAACATCCTCACAAGATCTGAACTAACGAGGAATAGGAAACTACGACCAAACTCATGTAAAGAGAGAATCACAATAAGCAGGAAGGAAAGCGGGAGAGGGCTAGTAGACATTCACGTACTCCATGCAAAGCAGATACAAACCCTCAGAGAATACTTCCACAGCAAGCAAACTTCATTACACTCAGCAGTTGCGCAAGCAGATAAAGAATATACACGACTTAACCTCTCTCAGTCTGAAACACAATCACAACAAATACAAACACAACAACAGAGAATGGAGGAATGGTCACAAAAGAAGCTACACGGAAAACACTTATACATCATGAACAACGAACAGATTCAAAAACAAGAATCATATAGGTACATGGCTACAGAAAAAACAACTCTACCCAGAAACAGAAGGCTTTATACTCGCCATACAGGATTAGGTGATAGCGACCAGGAACTACCAGAAATACATATTGAAAAATACAGAGATAAGCGACTTATGCAGAAAATGCCACCAACACCAGGAAACTATTGATCATGTAGTAGGAGGATGTAAAATACTGGCAGGCACGTCATACACAGATAGACACAACATTGCAGTTAAAGTAATACACCAAGAATTGGCCCATAAATATGGCCTAATCATCACAGAAACACCATATTACTACTACACGCCAGACAGTATACTTCAGAACAAGAGTTTCAAACTCTACTACGAAATAGATATACGCACGGACAAAACTGTACAGCATAACAGACCAGATCTCACTCTGATAGATGAGGTAAATCAAAACACATATCTAATAGACATCAGCGAAAAGTACGCAGAAAAAATTGAAAAATATACGCCCTTAGCAATGGAAGTTGAAAGAATTTGGAAACAGAAAAAAGTCCACATCATACCATTTATAATATCTGCAACAGGCATAACTGATAAAGCATTCACTCAACATCTAAAACATCTGCAGCTAGATACAGTCATACATGAGGATTATCTATTCACAATCTGTAGTCCAAAGGTACAGGTTAAATTTATCACCTTTCAATGCTATTTGATAGGGAAATGTGATAAATTTACCTGTACCTTTGGACTACAGATTGTGAATAGGATATACATACAGAAAGCCATAATACTGAAAACATGCAATATAGCCCGAACTTTCCTCAAGTAGGTAGTAATTTCACTAGGTAGACTTGGTACCCACCCATCTGCCTAGGGAGAAGCTGGTTGAATCCGAGAAAACATTTGAATGATAATAATAATAATAATAATAATAATATTTCTTGAAGTAACACTTATGCATCTTAACCAAGCATGTTTGGGTTAGTCCCCTCAATTGGACCTTTGTTCTCATTATTTACACTAGAAAGTAGTCTGTTGCTGGTTGGAGCATACTTTTCCTATACTCGATACTATTTTGCTGATAAGTAGATACTGAACAAATGTAAAGCCTGTGACAGATAATTATCGATTATGAATCTCATTCTTTGCCTATAGGAGTAAGTTAGGAATCTGATTTCAAAGAGGTACAATCTCGTCGAATACTATTTTAGTTTTCCGAGAAGCTAATTTAATCCAAGGAATTATTCGTATTATTTTGTTTCATAAAATGACGGGTAAATTATCCGGAATATATCCTCTACCCCAAACACGATTCCGCAATAATAAGATGCTGCACCAAAATATTCATTCCGCCTGGTAAACGCACCATAAAAACACGGCAGTAGTAGCAGCAGCGGAAGTTACTTAAAATTCACGTCACAGAAAGGGTCCGGGCTTTATAGATTTTATTAAAGCGCTCAAAGGCACTGAAACATAAAAACAACAACAAAATATTATGGTAAATAAGGCGACATTCGCAATTATTTGCCCTTATATTTTTTTAGGGTCCGTTTTCGAAATACTAATACGACATAAAATCTGTAAGCCTTTACCTCTTTTTAAACGCCATATTTCGATATGAATATTTCAAAATCGTACTATATTGATGAACAAATAACATGATAGTGAATATTTTGGAATTAAATTAACGCAAATTCTATTTCATTAGAGGCCAAGTTGCAACTACCACTAGTTGTACATATTTCTCTATTATATATTCAACGTCGTTATTTGTATTTTGGATCTCTAAAACCATTAATTTAGGTGACAAAACACAACCTAAATAATGTATGAAACTTACGTATGTTAATTTCCACGTTTCCTCTGTACCAAACAATCTTGGCGGCGGGTTTGGCATTGCGAACACGACACTCCAAATGAAACTCTTGGTTTTCCTTTATTTCGATTTTCGAGTTGTGCCTGTGGTCCAGAATTTCCACTGACGATGGCGGAGCTGTAATAAAAAAATAAACATTTACACCCTATAGTCATAAAGTTTGCCATGTTGTAATAAACATATTATGTAACAAGAACGTGAGCATAAAGCTATTAAAGCTCTCCTGAACGGTTCTAAAAAGCACGCAACCTTTGAAGCTAGCGCGCTGCACAACAAGGAATGTCTGGTGCAGCAGCCAGCCAGCGAAAGCACGTCCCCCATAGCAATTCGCCAAATTTAATTTAAGGAGAAGGAAAATTACGAAACAAAATTAAGGCTATTCTTTGTACGAGAACAGAGCCTCGACTTTTCGTTGAGAGGAAATGGAAAATGCCTTAGGTCCTATTACGTTTTTAGCAGTTTTTCTTTTCAGACTTCTTACTTGTTTCTAATAAGAACAACTTTGGAATGAACGATCTAATTCGAAAAAAACTTTTAAATTATCTTAGGAATGGATATGATGGTCATTTTATTAACAAAACAGAAAACATTTAGGTAAAGCAGACCAAAGTTAGAAAAACTTTTTCTCAAATCCTATAGGTAGACCAACACAAGAGTTGAAATTTTCAATAAAGTTTGTTATTCTCAGCATTTTCCGTGATTTTGTATTATTTGCCCCCGTTGGGCATTTTTTTTATAAATTCATTTGACTTTTTTTTTTTCTACATCAATCTCCATTTAGCTAATTGAGAATTATTTTCCGGTACGTTGTGTTTGTATGGATGGATGAGTTTAAAAATGCATAGGTACATAACTGATGTTAAAAAAAAAACATTTGCATTAAAGCCTAATTGAAAATGTTGGAAATAAATTATATTTATTATTCAAAATAGCTTCATTACGTTGTATGTATTTAATATTTAAATAACAAAGCGCATCATTTATTGTCAAATATTTCATTTATATTAAATTTTGCAATATTTTAATTATATCCGCTTTATCTTTTCGGCAAAACTGTACCTCACTTAATAAAAGCCAACAGAATAATGCAATAATATTTCGTTTATTCAAAAAATAAAATACTGGTGATAATGAAACAAACCTGATATATTATTTTATGTTTGCAAGCCATTGATTTACTCCAATATGGAAACATAGCTTTGCTGAAAACTTTTGTATTTATATATTGTTAATTATGTTTTAAAAAGTTCGATTTTCCCACCCGTTTATACATCCAGTTCAATTGGCATACACGAGTGCCTTGTAAATATTATACCATGTTAAATTTATATTTTGTTATTTAGGTTACTTTTATTATAATTTAATTTACTTTGACCTTACACAATTTTGCATTGTATGATTTCAACGAAACAAAATTAGAATTGTGAGGAAATTTTTAGTATTTGTTTTAAACATTTTATTTCTGCATAGTGATTTTAGCTACTATGGCTTCTGGATTTCTCTTCCTAGCTGAGCGATCAGTATAGTAATCAATATAAAAAATTACTACATACTTTTTCAACCAATGGTTTCCGGTTCTACCAAGATCAATAACGTGATTCTTTTCACATTTTGTATTTCTCCACACATAGATTGCAAATTGTGATGGTCCGTACTGCGACCTGCAACCTGCAGAGTTTTCCATCAACAGTAACCATTTCAGGCTATGGAGGATCTCTTGTGAATGCTGTTGGCACTACTAAGGCCCATTTAAAAGTTGATCGAGCGAAAGCAGAAGCAGTGGCGGTCCATACATGAATTTCTGGGGGGGGGGGGGGGGGGTAATGGATGGAAAGTCACCAAGTGTCGCGCGACATTTTTTTTTGGGTTGCCACGCCCAAATTTGCTCCCGAAAGTAGGGATGGCAAAAATATATCGATATTTTGTAAATATCGATATATTACTGAAACATATCGATATATTTTAATCGATATCTTACATTCGATATATCGAAAAAAATATCGATATAATCTTTTCGATATATCATGCCACTGTGTATGAAAAAAATTTAAATAGGAAAGTTGAATTGCTTGAAAAATAGTTCTCAGAAAACATAGTTTTGTTCATACAGGGTGTTGCAAAAAGTTTAAAAAACAAAAAAATATATTTTTTCAAATGGGACACCCTGTATATTATGACATTTCTGGATTCTGCGGAAAATTCTAGACTATTTCATGTATAATGTCATATACCTATCCTGAACTGTTTCGGAAATAATGACAGTAGAAAATTGACTCTTTTGCTACTTTGATAGGCTGTAAAACCTTACCTGTTACCTGTTAATTTTACAGCAAAACCGATTTTACATTCTTGTCGACAGCTTTTCATAAGCCAGCATTTGACACCAACTTTGAATTTAACCGGAGATTAAATTTAATTGGAATTTTCAATCATGGATTAAATTTAAAGTTGGTGTCAAAAGATATTTTATAAAAAAATAGGAAAAGCATGTATGATCGGTTTTGCTGTAAAATCAACCGTTTAGGTTTTACAGTCTGTCAAGGATGCAAAAAAGTCAATTTTCTACTGTCATTATTTCCGAAACAGTTGAAGTTAGGTATATCACATTATACATGAAATATGTCTAGAATTTTCCGCAGAATCCAGAAATGTCATAATATACAGGGTGTCCCATTTAAAAAAAATATATATTTTTTTGCAACACCCTGTATAAACTATGTTGTCTGAGAACTATTTTTCAAGCACTACAACTTTCCTATTTAATTTTTTTTTATACACAGTGGCACAAAAAAGTTAAGTTGATGGGAAAATATAAAAAATGACCCTGTACGTACCAACTGAATGAGGAAAAGAGACTTTCCGCATGATTGGGAACGTTATTTTTCTACAATCGTGCGGAATAGTAGTTTTCTGCACGCATTTTAGGGCATGAAAGTATCAGGGTGACCTAACATTGCATAATTATTCTACTTTTCCATTTTTCAAACTAGTGCGGAAAAGTGATAGTTTCATGACCTAAAATGCCTGAAGAAAAAAAGCACTTTTCACACGATCGTAGAAAAAAAATAAAAATAAAATATATATCGATATATTCAAAATATCGATGTTTTTCGTTCGATATATCGAATGTATCGATATGTTGTTTCGATATATCATATGATTCGATATATTTTTTTATTTTGCCATCCCTACCCGAAAGTGGTTTAAAAAACACGCTTCAGGCAAAAATATATCCCGATGCCGTCAAAATAGTTATACAGGGTGTCCACTTAGCGATACCGGACGATATCTTCTTACAGGGTGATGCAAGAAAAAATAAATAAAAATTCAAAGTTGTTTGATTCTCTAAGGTGCATTACTTAAAAATATTTTCAATTATACAGGGTTCTCTGTAAATGTGGTATGCGACAGAACTTTATTATTTTTAAATGGAACACCCAATATATACGATAGAATGTACTAATTCTATCGTTTTAAAAATCCTGCATACTTTTTGTTAGGAATCATCTATATCAAAACTCAACTGTTTTTAAAAAATATCTCCGCGCTCCTCATACGGGAAGTGTCATTTTAAAAACGACGTACGTTACTTACATTTAATTCATGGTCCTATGAAAATCTGTTGTTAACATTCTACAGGGTGTTCTCAATACTGTACACAAAACCAGACGTTTCAAACAACCATAGCACTGTATAGTAGTAGGTACGCAAGGTTGTTTGAGAGAGGTAGGTTGCCTGATAACTTCATGACGTCATCTGGGGTGCCTCAACATAATGCAAATTTGCATAAGGCATCCCAGATGCGTCATCAGGTTACCCATTACCAGACAACCTATGAACTTTAAGAACCTTGGTAGGTACGTCGGTACTGGTGAGTCTATCATATTCATACGATAGCTTTAATCCTTTACTTCGTAAAACTTGTCTTTTGTTGAAATTTTGTTGTAATTAATAAATGTATAAAAAAAATCTTAGTCTGGGGGGGGTAATTACCCCCTCTACCCCCCCCTTTAAACCGCCCTTGAGCAGAAGTTCAGATATTAGTAGTACCAAATGAGGTCCAAGATGTTGCAGTTATGGTAGGGCAGACTTTTCTGCATCAGCCTTATATAGCCATGATAGTTTGTGGATAAACTGTAAGGCTGTTGCCAGCTGATGAAAATATTAGCAGTAGCCTAGACATCAAATCGAGGAAAATACGGTTATGGGCAAAGTGTTCTACGGTTATTCCAGCGAGAACAAAAGCACTTCTTGCAGTTACATCGTGTAGCAACTATAATGAAGAAGTCTTTATCCATGGGGGCCTACGACCGTTTCGCGGAAAAGAACATCTCGTAGAGGACTGCATCACGAACGCAGCTGAATCTATCCAATCAATAACTCAGGACTGGGCAAAACAGATATTTCAAAGAATGTCTATACATCTTAATGATGATAGACCTGTAGTATATAGACCTTAGCGTCTTTCCCACAATGAACAAAAAATTGTGAGACAAACTGTGGAGGATTTATTGAGTAAAATAATTCGTGAATCAGATTCTCCTTACTCGAGTCCTATATTGTTGGTGAAGAAAAAGAATGGCGAGCAGCGTATGTGTTTTCACTTTAGGGCAGTCAACGCTAAAACTGTTAAATACCGATTTCCACTTCCACGAACAGAAGATTTTTTTGGAAAATTTAAAGGGTTGTCAATATTTCACATGTTTAGACCTGGCGAGTGGTTATCATCAGATTGAAATGGAAGAGTCATCCATCTCAAAGACAACTTTTATTACGTCAGATGTCCACTACGAGTACTTAAGGGTCCCATTTGGCTTACGTAATGCGCCTGCAATATTTCAGCGAATTATAAATAAAGTTTTAGGCAATTTGAGGTATGGAAAGGCCATTGCATACATGGATGTATTCGATGATATTTTGTTGCCAAGCATGGATTCTGATACAGGCTTATCAAATCTAAGAGAGATGCTTCGAGCATAACCTGCTCATGGTCTCACATTACTTTGTCAAAATGTCATTTTTTCAAAGGAAGGTTCGAATATTTAGGCCATGAAGTTTCTAGAGAGGGAGTGCAGCCAGGAAAAGGAAAAACTGAAGCAGTTAGTCATTCTCCAATCCGTTCGTCAGTTTTTGGGTCTTGCTGGTTATTTCAGGAAGTACGCGAGGAGAATTACGGACATAAGAACGGTATAGAGGGATATAGGCTGAAAGGAAGATAGATATAAGAAAATGCCTTATTTACAAACAAACTGTATCCAGAAATACAGGGTGAAATGAAGATAGGTATATAGAAATACCTATTTTATAAAAAAACTGTATCAAGAAATACAGGGTTTACTGAAGATAAGTATAAAGAAATACCTAGTTCGTTAAGAAACTGTATCAAGAAAATATAGGGTGAAATGAAGATAGGTATAAAGAAATACCTATTTCATAAAGAAACTGTATCAAGAAATACAGGGTGAAATGAAGATAGGAATAGGAATCATCTTCGATCAAGGAAGTTGTTTCACGAGTAAAAATTTTCGGCAGTACTGCGTGGAACTAAATATTAAACATGTCCTCAATGCTACCGCTAGGCCGTGAACTAATGGACCGCACAATTCTTGCCTCCCTGTCCGCTTCAACTGACGAAGAGGATAGATGGGATGAGGCGGTATCAAGGGTGCGATGGGGTTTGAATTCAACGAGAAATTCAACTACGGAAAAAACGAGTTATTTTTGGAATATGCTCCTAGAGGAGTAGCGAATGCAGTTCTAGCCAACGAGGTAGAGCTAGATTCTGATAAGGAAAGAAACCTGTTAGAAATACGACAAACTGCTAAAGAAAAGATCGACCCAAAATAAAGCGTGATAAACGACAATGCATAAGTCAAAAATTCGAGATAGGAAACCACGTGCTAGTTCGAACTTTTCCTACAAGTCACCAAGGCAAAAGTAAGAAACTTTTGCCTAAGTTTTGTGGCCCATACGAAATTGTACAGATCCTTGATCACGATCGATATATTGTCGAGGACCTAAAAGGCTCTTCTCGATCACAGAGAAAATATAGAGGAGACGTATCCCTCGATAAGTTGAAAGCCTTCGAAGTAATAGTGAGCTCAGAATCCGAAGTGGTTTCTGACAAAAGTTAAACAGCTTGAATATGATTTTGAAGTTGTTCGAAGTAGTAGTGAGCTCAGAATCCGAAGTGGATTCTGACAAAAGTAAAACAGCTTGATTACGATATTGAAGTTGTTTCTTTCTTTTTTGTCTAATTGCTTACAGAGGGTATAAAGTGATTAGGTTGTTTGGTAAAAAGGAATCCCTTGGTTAAAATTTTTATTTCTATTAGGTTTCTTTAAATATTGTGCACATTTACTTGACTATATTATTTTCATTATCTGTGATCAACAAGGTCACAAATCTAACCCCAAATTAACGTGAGTATTGTGATGTAGGTAGAAGATCGACTAGGGAAATTCCACGATGACGTGGAAAACGGTAACATGGCCGACTATGAAAACGCGCCGTCTCTGTTCAGGTTCGCCACTGTGCTCCATGTCAGTGTTAAGGAAAGGAAGATGTGTGGGGGAGCTTTGACACGGAGGGAGACACAGAAAGCGCATGGTCGCGCATGGTGACTTTGGTGACGAAGGTTGGGAAGTGCTGTAGCTAAAATTCATATTATACAGGGTGGCCAATTGAAAACGAAACAGAGGTGATTTTGGGCTCCCCAAGACATTTAAGAAAAAACCCTCGTACCCGTCGATTTTTGATTTAAGGGGGAACCATTTTTCTGGTGGTTTCATCCCCTAGGGGGCAAAGCCCTAGCGGGGGTGACAACGGCCCCCAAAATTTTAAATGGAATGAGGGGTCGAGTGATACCTTATTTTGAAGCTATTTTTATGTAGATTATAACCCCCGAGTCTTACATCGCTACTATCTACCTAGCCATTACAGGGGCTAATTAAAGTTACAAAAACATGTTAGAATATTTTTATTTAAAAAAATGCTTTAAAAACAAAATCAATCAAGTAAATGCTGAAAATGACCTCAGAAGAAAAAATCTAACGGGCTCAAATCTGGAGAACGCGGGGGCCTCTCCTTCGAATCCATTGTCCTGGAAACTTTTGGTCCAAATATTGACGAATCACTGCAGCATAGTGGGGTGGCGCACCATTTTGTTGGAATATTAGACGGTTTTCCATGTATCCGTTATCATTCTCTAGTATCTTCACCAATTCTGGATGAATCGCATCTTCTTATCACTCTAGGTACATTGCTCCTGTTAAATTTATAGGTAAAGAAGGGGTCTATTATACGGTTACCAAAAATGCTAGCCTAAACACTCAATTTCTCGGGATGTTGCGTATGTACCTCACGAAATATGTTTTCTGGGATTTGAATTAGCCCAATAGCGGCAGTTGAGACGATTCACCGTACCGTTCAAGAAAAAAGGAGCATTCATCAGAGAAATATACAAACTGCTGCTCCATTTATTGAAAAAAAATAATTGGGATATGAGTTTTTCAATGGTGAGGGAGGAGGAAATAAAACGAAAAAGGGGGTTAGTAGCACATCAACCAAAATACCATTTAATTATACTCCATTATTTAATTCAATTTTTTTATATTCAATACAATATTTATTTAATACAATATTTCCAGGTATACATACAATATTTTCAGGTATAATACGTACGAAATAACGTCCTAGGGCATTATGGAGATGTAGATTATTTGAGTGTTTGGGCTAGCATTTTTGATAACCGTAAATAGACCCCTTAGGAGTTGCGATTCATCCAGAATTGGTGGAGATACTAGAGAATGATAACAGATGCATACACTAATATTCCAACAAGATTGTGCGTCATCCCATTATGCTGCAGTGGCTCGTCAATATTGAGTGGCCCCCGCGTTCTCCAGATTTAAGCCCGTTAGATTTTTTCTTCTGAGGTCATTTTCAGCATTTACTTGATTGATTTTGTTTTTAAAGCATTTTTTTAAATAAAAATATTCCAACATGTTTTTGTAACTTTAATTAGCCCCTGTAATGGCTAGGTAGATAGTAGCGATGTGAGACTCGGGGGTTATAATCTACATAAAAATGGCTTCAAAATAAGGTATCACTCGACCCCTCATTCCATTTAAAATTTTGGGGGCCCTTGTCACCCCCGCTAGGGCTTTGCCCCCCAGGGGGTGAAAACACCAAAAAAATGGTTCCCCCTTAAATCAAAAATTGACGGGTACGAGGGTTTTTTCTTAAATGTCTTGGGGAGCCCGAAATCACCTCTGTTTCGTTTTCAGTTGGCCACCCTGTACATATATTGTTTTGCATTAGCTTATGGTTGTTTTATTGAATTAAAAGGGAAAAGTTTACAATATGGCTTTTCGTAATGTCAAAGAAAGGTTCTGGTCCAAGGAATGGTGTTGCAGCTCCTTGTCTTGCAAGTTGGTCCACTATTTCATTCCCCTCGACTCCTTGGTGCTCAGGTACCTATGACAGGGTGTCTCTATTGCGAGAAGCCAGTTGCGTTAGGAGTTGTTGGCAGTCCCATACTAGTCTGGACTTAGTGACAGAGCTCTTAGAGCTGCCTGACTGTCGAAATTGATATAGATCCAGCAAAAGGTTGTTGTGAAAGTATTTTTGTCTTGAGTCGTACTATTTAGGTACCTTATTTGATTCGTAATTGTAGTATTTGGACTATGGTGGGGTATCTTCCTATCTATACCAGTCCTAAGTCTGGAGTCTTAATGCGCAAGAAATGAGCGAGAAGAAGCAATCAAGAAGTAAGTCAAAAATGGGAGTTGTAGCTTTAGGGGTTGATGAAGAGAAACTCGCCAAGTAGTATAAAAAGTAGATAGATATATATTTGCCCAATATGTCTCTTACTAACTATGATACTAATATGACTCTTTCTAACGCTAGGGTTCTTATAGAGAGCCACACATCAACGCTGCTTGGGGGACTGTCAGTTTATTCGCTACATAACTGTAGCTAGTGGCCCTTATGCCTTGTCCAGAGGAGCTTTCCCAACTAGGGGTACTGGCGCTGGTTCAAGTTTGCCATTAATGCGGCTCGCATCGCAATTTATATACGTTTCTTGCTCGTCTCATCATAATAATTAACCAGGTCCTGTGTTTTGTCGATTTGTAATAAACTCATTATTGAATTTCATATACAATGTTAGTTAGTTATTGTCCCAAGGAGGCTCGTGTATTGACAAAAGCCTAGAAGCTGTACTACTTGGAAGAAAGGCAACTTTTCAGAATAAATTAACTCTTAAGCAGAAAATGCAGATGGATGTGTCTCAATGGCAAAACCAAGAATAAAATTGACGATATTCTCTCAACATTATCAATATAGGGTCCATATGATTCTGCTGAAGAATCCTCGTAAATCAATAGCAACGCGCCAAAAAAACATTAACTCAAAAATCCGGGTCCCCAACCACATTTTCAAAACGCAAAAGACCCTGAAAATCGTCCATTTCAGCAATCACTATCCAAATATTTACTTTTAGGGGTACATGAAAGCTTTTAAAACGTATAAAACTGGAGAGAAGTAGCTTCTTAATCTTTAAAAACCCTTTTGTTCGGAATCCTTTGGAACGGGTCATATAATATTCCATGCACGTTTTAGGCGGTGGAGTCGTTACACAGGGATAAATATTATTTATACGAGGGCGGAGATAAAAACCTGCTCAGACATGGAGAAAAATAATTTTGCCCTCTCTGGAATGGATCTTCTAGCTCGAGAATAAATGCATTTGGTGCCTGGAAAAGTGTACGATAGTTGGACTTAGACACATGATGAAAAATTCTATTAAAATAGACGGGTCACAAATTATATTCCATTAACTTTTCAGACAAATACTATCGTTATTCGGATATGTCAACCTCTTAGAAACATCACATTTACATTAGAATTAAAATGGATCCATTAATATGTCCGTGACAATCTAAGTTTTAATGTGAAATTTATTCCTGTTTTGGAAATTAATGTATCAAATTTCATCAAACTGCTAATTTAAACTTCGACTTAGAATGTTTCTATTGGAAATCCTAATTACTAGCTTGTGTGGTTGTCCCAAAAGCTATAATAAATAATTTATTATAAATTGCCATTCCAAAATTAGTTTATAACTAATTTGGTTTAATGATTATGAATGGGAGCATATAAATATAAAATGTGAAACAATGCAGCATTCAATGCGGAAACTATACAAATCACGAGTAAATCACCGATTTGAAAGCTTTATTGAATTAATCGTAGAGTGGCCGTTTTGTGCGCACTATTTTATTCTGTGTTGGACAATTTATTTTGTTTGGAAATTGAAGAAAAAAATTTTCGAATTAAAAACGCATTTGCATTATACGGCTATAAATAAATTACAACCGTAGCTTAAGACACAAAGAAATATAACGTAGAAGAGAAGCATCTGAAACGGAAATAAAAAGGGTTTCCTCTCCTGAACAATCATTAACAGGGAAGAATTATTTTCCCTACATCCTCCAACCAGCCCAGCAATGGGAATAAGGGAATACTTGTTTGGAAATTTATATGTTCGAGCGAATATAATTTATTTTTGTGCGCTCGATAAATTTTAGCTTAAAATTTATTTCGGCATCGTCTCTACGATATGGCAAATTATATTTTAAGATTCATTGTTTGATCCTATCTTAGGCACACTTCGACTAGTAAATGTAGATTTTAGATTGCATATGGAGTCGTTACGGATAGTTCCAGCCACTCAAGCACTGCTACCTTTCCAGATATTTTGTGCGTGACTCTTTTCTAGTTGGTGTTTAAGATTTGTAGGCTTTTCCCAAAGAAGGCCAGCTTCCTGGGTGCCCACCAATTGGGGTGTTAGCCCTTTCAAGGTATTTAAGCCTCTTGCAGAGGTGTGCAGGGCATTCACAGATTAAATGTTCTGTGATTTCTGTTGCTTGTTCGCAAAATCTACAGTGGCCGTTGTTTGCTTTGCCTATTGCTTTTAGGCGATATTTCACCAGGCAGCGCCCAGAAAGCAGACCAACGAATGTTCTAATGTCTCTTCTGTTCATGTTGAGAAGCTGTTCAGATATTTTTGCCTAGATAGATGTGAGCCGTTTTGTCTGTCTCAGACCCGGGACGGATCTCCAGTGAGCCAGCATTCGGTCCCTTTCCCATTTGTACAGTTCTTCGGAGGCGTGGCATTTCATTAGTCCTCAGAAAAACTCTGAAAAGGTGTTTAGCGCATTCTTTTACGAGACGGTCTGCCTCCTCATTGCCCTCTATGCACTGGTGTTCTGGTACCCACATCAGGGTTATTTTGTTCCTACCAGCTAGTTGCTAAGGATATTTTTACCCTCCCAAACTAGCTGCGAGGTGCACTTGATGGCTCCTAGAGCCTTTAGAGCCGCTTGGCTGTCGGACAGTATGTAAATGTGTTTTCTTAGGAGGCCCTTTTTAAGGCACTCTTGGATGTTTATAGCCAGTACCTCGGCTTGAAATATTGTGGGCGTATTTTCCATTGCTGAGGAGAGATTAAAGCTTTAAAGTTTCGTTCAGATATTCCCAGTCCAACTCCTATGCCAACATCACTGGACTTTGACATTCCATATGAAGTGGTTGTGAAAGAACGCCAATCATGGATAAACGCAAAGCTACCGCGAGCGGACAACGCATCATTGTGATAAACAGATGGTTCGAATCTAACGGAATCAGATTAGCTTTTGTAATTTACGTAGACTGTTTTGTGCAGTAATTCGCTCAGTCTTTGACCACCATACCAACGAGGCGTAGGTGACAATGAGTCTGATAACCGTTTGGTAAATCCAGTATTCCATTTTTGATTTTATCCTCCATGTTTTTCTCAGTTTGCGGCATGTCCAAATCGCCGCTGTAGCTCGTGACTCGTGATATTGTTTTGTTCAGATGATTGTTCCAAGTAAGTTTGCGGTCCAGAGTGACCCCTAAATACCTAACTTCATCGGAGAGAAGTAATTGTGTTCTGTTCAGAGTACGGGCTCGCAAATCCAGCTTCCTTCTTTTCGTGAACGGAACTAAGATCGTTTTGCTGGGATTTATGGAAAGTCCTTCTTCCTTATTCCAGTTTTTGATTATATTCAAGGCACTTTGCATTCGACCTGTTATTATGCCTTCATGCTTGCCTCTAATTATTACCGCCAGATCATCTGCGTAGCCTAGGCCAGTGATTCCTTCGTTGCTTAGCCTGGTAAGGATGCTGTCTACCACCAGTGTCCACAGAAGAGGCGAAAGGACACCTCCTTGTGGGTATTCTTTAGCTGTGGTGACAGTAACTGCTTCGCCGTTCGAGTTTGCCGTTACTGAGCGATGCAAGGCTTCTGTCCATTCTATTATGAGAGCTTCTACCCTCCTATCTTCGAGAGCTTTTTTGATAGATTGGTGTAAGGTGTTATCAAAGGCACCCTTTATAGGTATCTATGAAACGATGTTTACACTATAAAGATGCAATACAATTTTTAAAATAGCATGCAATCGGCTGCACGTGCAATTTTATGCCTTCTACCGTTTACATAGGATGCAATGGAATTGCATGCAGTCATTTGTTTAGCGGGTTGTGCCAACCAATGAACTATAACCAAAAACTGGAATGCGCACAAATATTGACGAACGTGAAGCCTTGTGCCGCTGCTGCGGAGGGGATACCTGGTTTTGTCGCACTCATTATGTTAAATGGCGGAAATTGCTTCCAACACGTATTCCAATTGATGAAACCTGTGAAGGTAAATATGACAAAACTTTCGAAAACGTCATATGTCAACGAGCAACAGAAAAAATCAACATTCCCCCTTGTGGCATCTGTCTTTCATGGCTTAATTTTTTTGGCAGATATGGCAATATGCGCGCACTCCAGTTTTTGGCTATAGTTCATTGGTGCCAACTTAAAGAAAATGACATGTACCAGCTGTTTGATTTATATTTTTATATTGTGTTTACATTTTTGGATTTTGCAAAATCCAGAAACAACCCGTAGGTGGAGGAAGTAAACACAAATTTGAGGTTACGGTGAATATTCAGTTTTTATCTTTTGAAAATTTATGGTGGTAGTAAGCAAATTTGACGAAAATGATATGCAACGTGCAATAGAATTAGCGCAGGTTCTAATTCCATGCAATGCAATGAAATTGCATCAGCTGATTGGAAAAGACCAAAGTGCGCATACCTTCAGGCAAGAAATTATTGCACTGCACAAGAACTACAAGAGCGATTTCTTTCGCCTCGAGTGACTTTTCTATGTCTGTTACTAGACAATGGATTGCACTTTTTGTTGATTTGCCTACTTGATAAGCTTGATAAGTGTCCTATTTAGAATTTTGGCTCCTGGTATACCTATTGATCTATTGCTTTCCCCATGGATTTAAGGAGAAAGGATGTTAGGCTGATTGGTCGATAGGATTTTGGACCATCCTCTTGTGGGGGCCCTGCCTTTGGAATGAATGTCACACCAGCCTCCCTCCAGGCTAGTGGAACGTAGCCCAGGGTGAGGCTAGATTTGAATATTATTTGGAGGTGTACCTTTAGGATAATGTAACCCTTTTGCAGCAGTGCTGGAAAGATACCGTCCCATCCTGAGGATTTATACTGCTTAAAGCTGTCTATCGCCCATTAAATTCTATTTTCCCTGCCAGCCTCCGACTTCTTTCGTTAGGACGATTAAGCCCTTTGCTTTGGGATCCTGGCTGGTTCTGAGAGTTACCTGCTAGTAAATGTACACTAAAGATTGATAATATTGCAGAATCAATTCAAAAGAGCCAAACAGAGGGTTGAAATTCTCAGATGAAGCCACAAAAGCCAAGGATTCACATGAGTTTGAGGTATTTTGGAACTGTTTACCTATGAAGCTCATTATCATGAGAAACTACAAGCTTCTACGACACAATAGCGTTTATTATAACTTCTTCCAAGCCTTACTTTTCGCCTTTCCATAAACACATGTACATACAGCATCTATTCGCCATCATCAGACTCAAGGCTTTCGATTGTGTAGATTATGGAATACTGCTGTGGTGAAAACCTCTTAGGCGGCGGTCTGATAATTGGCAAGAATGGATAGTGATTTGAAAGAAGCGTCACGAGGATTGCCTATTATTCTCAAGCGCCGATACTCTTGTGACGTCACTAAAGATGCGCGACACTCTTTTGTATTTTCCTTCGTCTTTACCTCGACTCAGACGCTGTCTAAAAGTTGTATGAGAGGGGATAGTTTTTAAGAAGTTTCAGCTCTACCACGTGTACGGTGCTGCACATGATTTTTTTCTGCATCAGGTTCGGCGGTGGCAACTTTTTATAATTGTTCGAATTTAAGTTAACATGCTTTGTCAATAAATATTAAGTTATTTTTTTGGCATTAAGGTATATTGTGATTTCATATTCCTGTACTTGTACACTTGCAATTTGCATAACTAGGCCTCAATTTATAATACAGAAGAATAAATACTTCAAAGTATTTTTATAAAAACTCAATCATCTCACCATAAGGCACACCATGTTGGTTATTAGCTTTGTAAGAAAAAGAAGGGCGTATGCTGCCTTCTTAAATGACTTTCCACTCGCTAATTGAAGTTGCTACATTTTCTAGCTCCCTCAGATAATAACTTCGTTTTGTCGCGAATCTTGTTTCTCCTCTCAACCTAATTTCCAAGAGTAACTATCCATAAAAAGTTTCCATTGTTTCAAAATGCCAGCTGTTTCGAAATATTTACGACTTGAAGTCTGTCCGCTTGCTTGAGTCGGCGTCGCGTATTTTTCAAATAACTTAACACTATTTCATTAGATTTAATCTGGAATTCGAAACTTTAAAAAGCTCGAGGAGCAACTTTGGTATCTAGAAAACTGATCTCTCTTGTATTTCATCTAGAAAAGGGTGCCAAAGAAATTTTTATTTATATACGAAGAAGACAAACAATTTTGTGCAGCCAATGCAGACGTATTTTCTTTTTCTATTAAATCTTGATGGATTTATAGCGTTTTTAACGATTTATTATCAAGTAAAAAAGTAGAAGGCAGGAAGTTTTCGCTAAATTAACGATTTTTATCTTGTTTGGCGTTTGTCGCAGCAGCAAAATTTACTAGTCGTGCACTTTTGTTTCGAGGGCCAATTTTTTGATGATTCGCCAAAAAGTGGAAATGTTTTGGCATATAAAGTGGTTATTAAAAACTCCGCATAGTTTGACCTAATCGTTTTTATTTGACAATGTTTTATCGAAGTAGTTGAGGAACCAACAAAAAATGCTTCAAAACTTGTTCTATAAAATAAAAATAATATTAATAAAACTTCATATATACATAAGCCAACTATTTCGAGCACAACATCACAATTGCCAGGCAGGATCTTTTATTAAAGTAGTTAGAAACTTTGTTGGCAAAAGTCGGCATGGGCTTGATACTTAGCTACAAGCTAGATACGTATCCATGAAAGTTTAACAAATACAAAATGTTAGAGTAATAATTTAAGTAACCGCCAAATGAACCAGCGATATATAAAAGCACAAAGATATTTAGAATCTAACTTTGCCTTGCTCGCTCCGACATTATAATGAAGTTCCAAAGTCTCCTGAATTTCAAACAGTTTCAGTATTAGTTCGTACAAATTTACTTTAAATTTTATTGAAACTTTCCTTGTGTTGTATCCATGATGTTTCCACAGCCAAATGCAATTTGAATACATATGTTTGTTTGAGCAAACTGTATACCCTATACAGTGTACAAAAGTTTTGTTTTAATGATGAGTGGAATTCAATTCGATGTAGATATTGAAGCATAATTTTAAATTGAAACCATTGATTATTCTTTCCCCTAAAACGGAAAAAAATGCAATTATTATACAAATTCCCTTTGAGGCGAAGTGAAATAAAAATACTTATAGGTTGCGTTCTTTGTCCCAGATACCAAAATCGTGAAGAAAATCTATTTCGTCTATCGTACGTGATTTTAGAAGATGTCACAGTTTTAGTACATCGTATTGCCAGTTATACAAAAAACGGACATAGGTACATTTACATTGACAATGTAAGTTCAAAAATTTAAATAAAATTGGAGAGCTGGCCGAACACGGCCGCACAAAATAGAATCACGGTTAACTGAATTGAGAGATTGGCCATAAAGTTGACTGAACTTGCCCATATTGGAGTATTATAGGTACTTTTCAAATTTTTGAATAAAAACTCTTCTAACTTTTATTCACATAATAAACACTATATTCAATACAAGTACTAATACTCAACCAATATTCGTTTTCAATGGGGAGATAAATTCCCGTAAAAGTTTCCGATTAATTCTCCGGCAAAAACATTATTTAATATTTGAAAAGATGAAACTTGAATGCCTGGTCCGTTTATACGAAACTTTAGAAAATTGAGTTTTGAGTACTGGAAAATACTAGTAGAAAGCAATATAGACGAAAAGCTGAGCTTGCACCAGTTTCAGTTCGGTGTAATTCAATTTTAGCCGAAACGATGCAAGAGTGCTAAAATGCAACTTTATAGTTTTCCCAGCAGTAGGTTTTTTTTTTTAATTTCAATTTATTTGACGTATGTATTTTTATCTTAAAGCGGTCCATAATTTGAACTTTATTGTCAACACTCGACACAGACGTGATTCATTATGTTCTGTAACATTGCAAATGTTACTTGTTCTTTTTTTTTTTCAAATATAATTTCATATTACCTTTAATGTTTACAATCTGGTGACTAGCATTAAAAAAAGGTTTCTGCTGCTAATAATATTAGCAATTAATAAACTAGAGGGTAAGATTTTCGTTTGTTTGAAGTACCAGTTTAGTACCGACACTTTCCGTTGACTATTTTGACAGGAGGCTCTGCTTGTGGAGATTGTCCGTTTCTTCGTCCCATTTCAATTTTGCCGTTCCCCCGATAGGTCGACTCTGCCTGGGGGGCAGCCATCTTCCTCAACTGTGATTACCGTTCTCGTGAAGAAAAATACCTTATCGGCCATCAGGCAGTGTTTTAGCGAAATAGAGTTGCGTAAGGCAATAATCCATTAAATACCAAATACCAGAAAAATTTAAATCGAAAGTCTCGTGATTACCGTTTTATTTGAGTTTGAATTTCGTTGAAGTTATTTTTAATTTTTTTAAAGTAATGGTTGTTCATGGAATGCCTCTATTAGGTACTTAGGGTTTTCCGAGGAGCTGTTTTTCTGAGGAGCCGCTTTTCTCAACGTATTAATTTCCAAGTCCACATTTTTAGAAGAGTTTTCGTAGAGCTTGGCATAGAGCCTTTGAAGGGATTCCTAGAGGAATCAAGTCCCCGTATTGACTCCTGTATAGTCCAAGAGCCGGCAATACTAACGGGTATGTGATCGTTGCAATGGATAATTTCTACATAAAACAATAGTTCATAGTAACCTTTAAACCAAATAGATGGGTTGCCTCGATTCTCATGGCCGTGAAGTTGTTTTATAAAAAGATACTTCAGGAACCATAAGCGCAACAAATAAGAAGTACCTTGCGGTGTAGGGGGTTCTCATCATATGCGGCAAACACTTTATTAACACAATTTCATGTTTCTTTTTTTGTCTAAAGACCTACAGCTGTATGCAAAATCCTCTTGACAGACTCCTCTTTTAACTTTGAAAGTGACTTTGAAGGCTGTCACTTTCAAAATTTTGTATTTAGCAAGCAACATAACGCGTGCCCTCGACTTTCAATGAGGGTTGCCATCATTTCCGGCCATCAAAATTGAGGCCACCCTATATATTATTTGAGAGGACATATTAAAGAATATATCTACCAATTTTCAGCTATTGCATCGATAACATTGTTCCTTCGGAAACAGAGGGGTAGTTTACGCCCAGCAATCAAAGGGTTCGCGGCCATGAGAATCGAGGCCACCTATCCATTTAGTTTAAAGGTAACTATGAGCTATTCTTTTATGTGAAAATTATCCATTGCAACGATCACATACCCGTTAATATTGCCGGCTCTCCTTCTAAACTTCATTCCACGAAACCAGATAGTAGAAGTAAACAAACAGGCGGAGCTTAAAAATTCAGAGAAGGACTGCAAAAATATGAATTACAACCAATGACATTTATTATTGTCAAGTTGTCATATGAGTCAATAGGTTTTGGTGTCGTATTTCCTAATATTTTACAATTATTTAAATAGTGTTTGGTGAATTATTGTTAATTAGTGAGCAATTTAGATTAAATCGATGTCAAGTTCAACAGATTCGGCTGAAGACCAAAAATAAAGATATTCAGAGAATACAAATGCAAAACAACCTAAGACGGTCCTGTCTAGGGCGGAGTATAATCCTTTTCTAGCCAATAAAATTCGACTTACCTTTCAAAGTTTGTTTACTGTCACTATCTCGCCTCGCGAAATGAACTTTAGTACCTCCACATTTGACGACAACTGAGAACTTCTAGCCTCTATCTACCTTGATTCAAAGCTAGAATCTGCAACTTCCCTGTGCAACGTCAAAAAATGAATGGCAGAATGGCTATCGTAATCCACCTTTTATTGGAATGGAAGCTTGTATAAAGTTTCATTAATACCTTCTAATATACATAATTCATAAAATTTTTACTGACATTACATTTAAATATTTAAAATTTTATTTTCGTATTCTTGACATCGAGATGATGGTGAAATAATTGATTTTCTGGATATTCGATTTATCGAATTTTTTATAGATTTACCTTCATTTAACTTTTATTATTGCCATGTTTATGAATGTAAATTTCATTATTTATAATCAATAATCTTAACTGAAGTCAAGGTTGGACAACATGTTCTAAATTTTAAATTATTGAGTAAGTAACTTCATCGTCGAAAATGGATCAATTCTTAACTTGGGTCCTATACTTATATATTTGAGGGTTTCTATTATAACGATAAGATTGCTTTGATTACGAAAACGTACGTCGCATTATTGTTTCTTTATTGATCTGATCATAGTCTCGATTTTTGACATGACATTTTGACATTTGAGTTTATTGACAAAATTTAAGAAACATATTGCTTTTTTGTTTTTTTTTCAAGACCCGATTTCTCCTGACCATTTAACCCAACTTTTGATTTATACAGGTGCAAGTTAATTTTTTTTTTCTGGCAGCAGCCATGGTCCGCGCACTCATATTACCGCTTTGAGCCAGCTTTTTTAGTTCACTCGTGAACGCTGTTGGCTCTGCTGGTCGTACAAAACTGAGGTTATGAAAGTGAAGAAACAAATACCGAATCCTTCATCGGAAATCTCATTGTCATTTGGCCTTTTCGTTCATTCGACATTTCAAAATTTAAATTTAAATTGTCTTTTGATTGTGTTTATTCTTGTGAAAAACTATAGGGACTCGAAAAACCTCTGCAATTAGTGGCGACGATGAATAGAGGCCCCGCCGCCATATTTTTGAAATTTCAAATATGAATACATAGGAATTATTGGACATAAATGGATATCTATCATCAAAATTTGAAGGTAACGTATTTCTTTGACTAGAATTTAGATACGTTATTTTTAATTTTTTATGATAGATATGGATATCCGAGGGGATATTCATTTATATCCTATTATTCATATCAAAAATTTGCAAGAATATGGCAGCGGGACCTCCATTGTCGCCACTGTTTGAAGAGGGTTGTCGAGCTACTGTAAAAATTACAGTGAACTGCCAATAACAAAGTGCCATCTTTCGGAGAATGGCCGAACTAGTAATTATAGTTCACTCTCAGTCGGCAGAGGGCGCTAAAATACGACATGATATGTCAACATTGGAGAGTCCAGTCTATTGACCCCCTATATAAATTAGTCTACGGCAGCACCTGACCATATTTATCCATATTACAATTTTCAATCATTTATTTTTTCAATGAGTTTTCTGGAAACCTAAATCTTTTGTATTTTCATTTCATGATAATGATATAGCCAGTGACTGTTAATGAACCTATATGGAAACCACATTGATGTATGTAGGTACATTGTAATATTATTTTTTTGGTGTTTGATGAACCTTATTGAGGGTTAACCTCCATTTATTTATTAGTTTTATTTGGAGTGTTCCACCAACAAATGATTATATCTTTTGAAATTTGATGCTTGATTTTCAACCTGACTGAAAATATGCACTAATTTAATATGAAACTTACCTAATTGTTTCATTGATTTACCTATGTCAAGATTTGGTTGAGCTATATGCCTTATCTATTTCCTTTTCAGAATTATCAATAATTCCGTTTGCTAGAGGAAAGTCGCCTAATATTGGATACTTTTTTTTTAAACTGTAAAATTATAACAAAAAAACATCCCGACATTTGTGCCAGTTTAATGAAGTTATAGCATAAGTATATATTATCAGTTAATAGGGTCGGCAAGAGAATAAAAAATTATTTTAGGAAGTGATTGAATATTTTTTAAAAATTTCTGATTTTGTCAATTTAAAAAATAGTAGCCTAATATTGGATATAGGGTATCCAATATTAGGAAACCATTTTTTTATTCAAATGCTATTGACAATTTCAAAATTTTAAAGCACTAGTCATATTTGCTTTATCCCATTGCTGTCTTCTCTAAGTAGCCATTTCTGTAAACAATATATTATTAAAGTTGATCTCAAAGCATTGCCTAATATCGGATATCCATTATTGGGAACCTATAACTATCAATTAGCTATCCAATATTAGGCACATCATAAATTTTATAGGTTATAATTATTTTGGACAAAAAAAAAATATTTTATTAAAGTAAACTCTAGAAAAATTTACTCCATAACATGCACTAGCCATCCCATTTAGAAATATTTAAAATGTTTATCTTTCAACTGATAATTCAGCTCCTAAAATAGGGAGCAAATAATTTTCATACACACGCATTTCATTCAAATGTCGCTTATAACAACATAGTCTATTATAGAACTCTGCAAACTTATTAGTGGGGTTTTAAGGTGTAACGCAGCTTCTGGTTACTAGAAAGAAGCACATATACAGTTACGTTATTAAAATAGGAAGGTATCCAATATTAGGCAGTATCCTAATATTAGGCGCCTTTCCTCTAATTATTTTTTTTAGGTGTGTTTCTGAATTTTCACACCCCAATATTTCAGGTGGTTTATTTAATTTTTTTCAACAATTATTAAGAGGCGCGCTTGCCATTCTGTACTTATTAAACTATTGACCCACCCCTAATAATTATTCACCGAGCAAACAGAGCATATTATGGGCCTCCTGTTAAATTGTTAACAAAAGGCGTTACAGTTCCTAGGACCATAATAGTATATTATATACCTAGGTACTAGTGAAGTTGGTCATTATATACCGAGCGCTTTTATAAACCGAGGCGCGAAGCACCGAGCTAGTAGAAAAATAAAAAAAATAGGCTTGAAATCTGAAATGCTCAAATTATTATTTTTTGAATGCCTTCTTGAAAGTGCTGCCTTCTATCAACAGCTTATGGTAACTCCCTATGTATGTACATACAGAAACCTGTATTTTTTTTTAATGACAGGTTGAAATTGAAATTAAACCAATAGAAACCTGACAATATCTTTGCGTCATGACGTCATTTTCATTATTTTTTTTTAAGATAAAAGTTAAAATGACATTATGTTGGCAATACAATGTAAAATTGTCAATGATTTTAAATTTTTTATGTAGAAAAGGCTTGTATTGCCAACATAGTTACTAAATATTTGACTTGGGGAATAATCTTAAAAAAAAAAGACTTTAGGTTTTTTTTTTTTTCATTATCATCATCATTATTCACCTAGGGAGAGAGATTCAATTTTTTCCTAGAAAAATAGATTGAATAATGACTATTTCTCAGGTTAGTAATATATATGGGGTAATTTGTTGGATTTTTTCTCGCTAGAGGTAGCAGCGACAATCAGCGTTCTTGTAATTAATTTTGTATATTCTTCTCGCTAGATGGCAGCGTCAACGACCCAGTTCCCAAGAGAATAATTTATTCATAATTTTTGCACTAAGATCTTTTTGTGCTTCGCTTCTTGGCTTAATGACATAAGGACATAAATAAATATTTTTTGAACTGGCTAAAGTCAATAAAGAAAACGAGATCGAATTTGCCCAGACATATAAGAACAGTTGACTGGGCAATAGAGGCACATTTCTGTCAATTTACTTCCCATCGGCTAATGAAAATAATCTTACATAAGGGTACCAAAAGAGCCTGCCAAAAGCGCCGCAAAGCGAATAATAACGTTGGTTTCATAAAGTGGCTTCGAATGCACATTTTACGACCATCTCCAACAAAGCCGCCATTTTGCTCGCGAATAAAATTCAATATTAGTGGGTCTCGCTTTACATTTAAAAGGGAATAAGAATTGGTTTTTGCTTAATATTCGTCCCCGTTCCGAGGGCGCGATTAAATTTATGAATCGATGATTTGGAGTCCTAAAGATATACTATTTTTAAAGGAAAATAAATGTGTTCCCATAAATAGGCTTCCTCTGCTGGAAAGAATTGGGGATAAGAAGTAAGAAAGAATAATTTTTAAGGTTTTCAATTGAAAAAAAATATATAGCGAGATGCTTGAGGAGTGACTGATTGTTCTGACTCTGACATAGGGAGAGTCACGTCAGGATCTCGTACTTCACAATTCAGTTTTATGTCAAATTTTGTCCCTAAAATCGTATCTTTTTTAATATGTACATTTCTTTCGCTAACAATAAACGAGATTGCTATATTTATCGTGTGCCCCGAATTCAGACGACACAGGTGATTTATTTCGTAGGGAAAATCACCCTCTCTAATGATATAAAAAAAAAACATAAACATCCATGAAAAAAAGAATTAATTATTGTAAAAAGTTTTTTCGTTTTTTAAGAGAATTTAAAAAGTTTTTCAAAAGTAACAGAAAAATTCAGCTAAATTTGAAAAGTTACCCTTTAATTAAAAACGCTTTAAGTATTTTATGATATAAAAAACCGTGGAAGAAAATTTAAATTTTCTAAATGAGAAATTAAACATGTTTAATTGGCCCTTATTCTCAGAAATACTTTTTGGAGAGCTGATCCACTAAGTAGATTCAGTTTCAAGAGTATTCTTGGGCAAAGTTTTTCTTAATAAAATTAATTTAAAAAGAAAAAATAGACAATAATGAAAGAAGTTTTTAATTCTTATGGAAATTAGAATTCTGGTCTAAGCGTTTTGAGCTCGGCTTTCAACTAGGTACCTGCTGAATATGCATACGCAACATTGGCTAGAGAAGTTTCAATTTGGAATTTTTACTCAAAACATTATCATGTTAAAAATTCACATATTTGAAAAAAAAAAGCAATTACAGATTACAAAATACCGATTTCATGTTTATTTTTCCTTGAAAGTACACAAAATTGTTTGGTTCCTTAATTGGAATGCCTTTGTACGAGTTCTAAGAATAATTAAATAAATAATTTATTTGCCGGTGCTAAAAGCCCCGATAAATTGATATTTTTTATCCTATACTTACCAAAAATTCACCAAAAAGCTCAATTGCTCTAAATCAAATTTATAATTTGCTTTTCGTCCGTTAAAAAATATAAATTGTTTTGTGTTAAATCTGCCTTTTATATTGGGATTTAATGAATTTTTTGGTCGACAAATAAATAAAGTTTTACCTCCGCACCGAAAATATATAAAATAATTTGCAGTTTAAATTGTTTGCCTGGAAAAATCTCATTCTTTTGTCTCGTTATTTGAGGGGTGGTTATTATTAACCCTTTTTTCCTTCTTCTGACGTCGTTTATTTAAATAAACTGATACGCCCAAGACAATGGTTTTGAAGGGGAAAGACTATGCGGTGATGGAAATACAAAAGGAACGACAATTTAATAAGAAATACCTGTCTCGAGAAAAAAAATCTTGAAAAAGAACATTTTCGTTGAGAGATAGGCGTTGACATGGCTTCTAACGGTGATGTGGGTTAATCTCATTGCAAATATTTATTAAAGCATAATGTTGTCACGTAGGCGGGTTCGTACTTTCCAAAATTTACGTAATTTAATTCAAAACTAGCACTGCGAAACTTCTCGTTATAAACCTAATCGTTCGAAAGACCTCGTCACTATATCCGATTAATTTACCGTCCAATTTGAAGCTCCCCATTGAGTTCGAGGCCTGCCGTACACTGTTTCAAGTTTTATCCAATTAAATTCCTCTATTTGTAATGTATATGGCGTAGATCTCAGTTTGGTATATCGATGTTTATCAACCCAGTGCAAGACTGCTTCTCGCCACAGGTCTTTCCCCATATACACCAGCCCCTGCCCATTCACCATTCTGTTTACCAGATGCGCCCCTTCAGCTTGAGAAAACCTGGGTCAGTCGTAGCTTATGCAGGCAAGCTAAACTACCGTATGTGCTGCTGTGTGACGCCAGTAGACTATGTGGGGTTGTAGGCCCCAGGTTGCGCCTGATGGATCTTTTGCAAGCCCAAAGGCTAGCAGTGGCCCTGTTGATGTGATCTTTCCAGGTCAGCCTGGAGTTAATGATGACTCCTAGATATTTGACCGAACCGGATGGAGCGAGTCTCGATCCAAAGAGCGTGAGCCCTTCCAGGAATACGTTTTTTCGCTTTGTAAATGGTACAACTTCGGTTTTGTCCGGATTTACAGAAAGACTTCTCAGTAGGGCTGCTGTGCTACCTTTCTAACCCCTTTTGTTAACAAATTAACAAGAGGCCCATAATATGCTCAGTTTGCGCAGCGAATAATATTAGGGGTGGGTCAATAGTTTGATAAGTACAGAATGGCAAGGGCGCCACTGAATTTGAAAAAACTTAATAATCAAATAACATAAAATACTGGAGGGTGAAAATTTAAAAACACACCTAAAAAAGAAATCAGCAAATGGTAATTGATAATTCTGAAAAGGAACTAAATAAGGCATATAACTCATCCAAATCTTGACATAGGTAAACCAATAAAACAATTAAGAAAATTTCAAATTAAATTACTGTACCCATATTTCACAGTGAGGTTCAAAATCAAGAATTGAATAATTTTAAAAGATAAAACCAATCGTTGGCGAATCACTTTAAATCAAATCAATAAAAAGAGGTTAACTCTCAATCCGATTTATCAAATTCCAAAAAAATAATAATAATATTGCAATGTACCTCAATATAGATAGTTGCCATATAAGTTCATTAACAGTCGCTGGCCATATGATTATCATGAAATGAAAATAAGTATAAAAGATTTAAGTTTCCAGAAAACTAATTTAAAAAAAAAAAAATGAATGATTGAAAATTGTATTAATAAATATGGTCAGCTTCTGCTTGAAAAATAAATTCAATAAAATCAACTTACTCGTATGAAATCAAAAGTTGGATTGAATGGACAGGAGAGATGATAGAAACCCTCAAATATACAGGGTGTTTGGTAGATCGATAGGAAGATTTCAGTGAGTGCTGGTTGGGGTCACTTGGAAGTTGTTAGACCATATTTACCCTGATGCAAAGTTTCGCCGTTTTTTGAAATATCGCTATGTTTAGATATTTTGAATACATGTATTTAAACAAATAACTTGGGCTACAAATTTTTTGTATCAATCATTCGGTTTTTCTTTCCGTATTTTTCTGAAACAGACGAAATCCCGACGGCGAGTTTAAAAGATGACTTGAATGTGGTCAAACAGCTCCCAAATGACCCCAACTATCACTCATTGAAAACTTCCTATCGATGTATCAAACACCCTGTATAAGCTATACTTAGGACCCAGGTTGAAAATTGATCAAGTTTCGACGATGTAGGTACTTACTCAATAATTTTAAATTTAGAGCATGTTGTTCAACCTTGACTTCTGTTCAGATTACTGATCGATTATCATTGATAAAATATAAGTACATTCTTCAAATATGGCGGAACTAAAAATTGAGTAGAGATAAAATCTATAGTTAATACGGATAAATCGAAAATCGGAAATAATTATTTAAAGTTCAGTTAGGTGTCAAGAATACGAAATTGAAATTTCAAATATTTAGATGTCATAAATATCAGGAAAAAAAGAATCAATTAATTTTGTTAATTGATCATAAAGTAGATTTCATTGAAAAAAATAATAAAAGTTATAAATAAAACTCTATACAAGCCTCCATTCCAACAAAAAGGTAGAGCACGTCTACTTGACGAGAAAAGTTGCAGATTCTAGCCTGGAATCAAGGCTGGAAGTTCAGTATTCTTCGTCAAATGTAGGGGTACACGTATCGGCCCGTGAGGGACTTGATTCCTCTAGGAATCCCTTCAAAAGCTCCATGCCACGCTCCACGAAAATGTTGTTCTTTTAAAAATGTGGCCTTTTGGAAATGGATTCGTTGAGAGAAACGGCTCCTCGGAAAAAAACAGCTCCGCGGAAAAATGGCTCCTCGGAAAAACAGCTTCTCGGAAAAACAGCTCCTCGGAAAAACAGCTCCTCGGAAAACCCATGAAGGGGTTCGAAATTCAAACTCAAATAAAACGGTATTCACAAGACTTTCGATTCAAACTTTTTCGGTATTTAATGGATTATCGCCTTACGCAACTTTATCTCGTTAAAACAGTGCCTGATGGCCGCTAAGGTATTTTTTTCACCAGAACGGTAATCAGCCGTCTAGTTTAATAATCGCTGATATATTAGCAGCAAAAACCTTTTTCTTTTGATGCCAGTCACCAGACCGTCAACATTAAAGGTAACAATCCAACTTATAAAACTATATTTGAAAGAAAAAAGAACAATTACTAACAGTAGCATTTCGCATGCTACACCTTAGACTGTGCTCCACAATTTTATTTCTCAAGTGCATAGTTAGAATTCTTAGAAAATGGAAGTGTATTTCAATGCTTGATTAATGCTATGGATTCTTGTATAAAACAAGCTGTTTGTTTGCTACGTACTAAATTAAAATCAGACATATACCAATTACTTTGAGAACTTCAGCAAAAACCCTCTTGTTTTCATTCTGCCAAATATGTGGAAAAATATGAAAATGGTATTAGGTTGAGGAAAACCGCCTATTTAAAATATTAAATCTTTAAATCCTAAATTTTTAAAACTTTTACTATAGAAAACCAAATGGTAAATATTGCAACCATGTATGCTCTGTGAAGTTCAGGGGCGACCGATGGCGCGCTACAGAAAGCGTACCGAAGGGTAGACAAAATGAGAGACCAGAGGAAACAAGCTTGTTCGCTATTGTTCATTATTCAATTTATATTTTGTATTGAACTGATTGTTGTTGCCCAATTAATTGTATTTGATAAAAATTGTTTCATGCTGTGAACAACGCAGATAAAAAAGTAAATTTAAAACCTAGAAAAATTATGTGCTGGGATTTTGATTCTTATATTCAGAGCGTGCATTAGGGCCTTGTTGAATCTACTAATACTTTCCTACCCTGACTGGGCGAATATCCTAGAAAACAAAAAATCAGTCTTGAGATATTGGCAAAAAAACAACTATAGCTGAGAAGCCTCCCGAACGGGACCTCAGTACCTGCTGGTACTAGCTAATCAACCAAAAACTCTTCAGTATTGAATATAAGTCGTGTTGATTGAATGTGTGGAATTAAAATTTTAGCACAAGGACAGGGACGGTAGCTAATTCGAATTAATATTGAATTACAATTACATAATATTATTAAAATGACACAGTGTGTTTTTATTTTTGAGGAATTAAGATCGAGGGTTTCTCTGTCGTAGGTACTCTTTTCCCTCGTGAGTTCCAGGTTGAGAACGGTACGGTTTTCTTTATTAATAAACTAGACGTTACACAAATTTTTAGTTTATTCAAAATATCACAACTTCCTCTAAATTTTCCTAATTTTGCTATTGTCGGGCGCATTTCAAGTAAGTAAAATTGAGTAAGTTTCGACAATGTAGGTATTTGTATTTCATTTCATTTTCCAGAAGATTTGTTAAAAGAAGAGATAATAAAACTTCAAACTTTTTAATCTTGCTGAACGAACCCGGGTATGTTATACTACAAGGTATTGTGATCTTTATCTTGATAATTCTATCTCCTTGGAGGATCTATGTGTGCTTATGAACAAGTGCGGACTGCATGAGCAAATAAAACAGCACCAAGCTAAATATATGTGCGTAGATATTGTTGTAAAATATATAGGTTATGATAAAGTAGATTAATTTTTATGCTTTCAAAATAATAAAAGTTGTTAGTAAGAAAAAAAAATGTGTAACACAAGTTTTCATTTGGAAGAACGGATTATCATTATTATAATCGGTTCTTCCAAAGGAAAACTTGTGATCGTCAACTGTTTAAGTATCGGAAAGTTCTTATAGTATCAAAAGAAGCAAACTAATCATTTATTCATAGATCTATTCCCGAATTCCTAATGAGTAACCTTATAAGAAACTTTTCCTTCTTTTACCTAATAAAACCTAATTCTAAAAGAATCTTAGCCGAAAGTTTTCGGAAAAATAAGGAAACATCGGGAAAGTCCCTGGAAGTGCTTAATACGGTAAGAAAGTTCAAATATAACTCCATTGAACTTGCGACATCACGAATATACGTACAGAAATCAAATTTGATTTAAAGTTTAGCCCTTCACGCGGTACCTATGTCTTTGGAAGTTTATATAAAGTTTTTCTATTACATTGGCAAATTGAAAAAAAGTGCTTATAACATTATCAGTTAAAAAAAAAACAATTTAGTCAAAAAGAGAGATTCGACAAGACACTGGTCTAAAAATTTATTCTCCCCATATATACGTGCCTAAATGGGTAGCTTTTTTTCGAGTCCCTTATGAATGAAATTTATTGTTATGTATCGGAGCTACAGCCCAAAAACGTGCCTGGAATATCGTACAGCATATTTCGTGTACATACTTTTTGTTTTTTGCCAGTTTCTTTTTTTTTGTAAATTATGTAAATTATTTTGACACTGAAACGTATACGTGCTTGTATCGAATATATATCTTTTGAAATGAGACAAGACAAATTATTTTTTATAGCCAAAAATAACAGTGGAAGTTTTAGATTCGCTGGAATATTTTTTTGTTCCAGAATAGGCTCGTACAGCATTTTTTTTAAATACATATTCTAAAAGAGCGTGTTTAGTTTAGCAGTTGTGCAAAATTTCATAATTTTCCGAACCCTTCTTCATTTTTTAAATAAATTATCAAAACTCTCCAAATTTGAAACACGCCGTGACGTCACTGCATGTTATGCAAAACCGTGTGTGACAGCCTCTAGCCTGTCCCGACTCGAGAGATGGTATGACGTCACGGCAATGAATTTCCAAGGCATACATGTTTCAGTATTTAAAAACGCGTAACTTTTTTAATATTTATCCAATTAAGCCGGTATTTTTTATATGTGCTATATGTGAGTAATACTCCATGAAAATGTGAAAAAACGTGGTTAATGAAATTTCACTGAACGAGCTTATTAACGCATAAACATCAATAACTACGTTTCACAAGGCCGCTAATTTTTACCAATACACACATGATTTTTTTCCAAGCAAATTTTGTTCTGGAAGCTTCTGTAAACATTTTTGATGCATCATGTAATTTTAGTCTGATGGCCTGATGGCCAAATACCCTTTTGTGTTTTTTTTTATTCGTTTGTGTGTGTATTTTTAGCCATTTTGATTAGTTAAAAATGATTTCTAGGTATTTTTAATTATAAATAATATTTTTGCACCTACATAGTTCGTATGTGGGTAGTTACTTTTTAATTAAAATGTTTTATTGAAATTGTTCTGTTTTTCCTGAACAATAAATTCGTATTGCTCTGCTCATTTCAGTTTAGAATTAAATAGGCTTTATCAGTTTTATGTAACTATTTATCAATTGCATCCAGATACATCCTAAACTACACAAAATATATTTTTTTTCAAATAGAATTATAAGTTTATATAATAAATGTTGATTCATCTTCTGTTAAATGGAACGAAATAAATTATAATAAGGAAAATATTCCCGCTCCAAACTAATTACACGAATCAGTCATTAAACCTTTCATGGGGCAAAATTAAATTTGTTAAAGAAAGTTCAGTCTAGTCAACACAGAACCGAATTATTAATATCAGAATTCAGACATCCGCAAATATTTACTGAGATATTTAATTTTAAACTTTCAAAGATTAAATACCTGGAAGCGAAGGGTGCACTGACAAAATAAAGTGTCGTCAATGTCGGAAGGGTTGGAACTTCTGCCAAAGGCAATCCCTTATTTTCTTTTCAACACCCCAGTGGCGTGAAATTATAATTGTTTGCGAAAAAATTGGAAAATAATAATAATGCAAGTTAATGTTTTAGTATTTTACATAATTTGCTAAAGGCCGGTATTATAAAACACTGAACCGATGGTTGAGTTTCAACCTTCGGTTGAATCCTATCAGTTTGCATGGAGTCAATTCAGTTCAGTCAGTTCAGTGTTTTATAATACCAACCATAAGTAAAATAGTCTTTAACGGCGACAGGAGCATATTGTTATATAGTGCAATAAAATGTTATCAATAGAAGGGGTTTTACGAGAAAAACATCCGGAGTTAGGTTTTTCAACGGTTCTTCATGTTTTTAAGGTTGCTGAATCCGATTTTCAACTTTGCCGCGGCTTACGGGTGACCCATCATCCTTGAAATTTGACAAAATGGCGAAAATTAGGCCTTTGGCGTTTATTGCGGATAACATGCATATGGAGATACATAATAAGGTTCATCATCTTCTGGTTTATAAGTTATTGGGAGTGGTAAATCCGAAATTCAATCCGCGCGACTCGTACAAGTGACGGAAAATGGCAAGAATTTTAAAAACAAATGCAAAGTTTGACCCCTTTTTACGATTTTTTTACCCAAAAACCTATTGACCTGTCTTGCATAAATAGAAAAAGATAGCTTAATTGTGATAAATCCAAGTTAGAAAGTAATAGAAGATGACATGCGCGCGCAACTAGTAGGTTGCAATGTAGCCAGATTGTATTGTTGCAGAACAAATCTAGACAATACTAATCGAACATTATATTATTAAAAAAGGGATATAGTGTCAAGTGTTTTACATCGCCGTAAATCAGAGAAAAGAAGAGCTTTAAAGTGTATGGTTAACATCGTTTGCATTTCTGTTTTGATAAATGTTTCATCCGGCAACATCGTACAATGGAAGTGCAAAGGAATATATCAAGTAGAATGTAACATAACCCTAAACAACACTGCGGTGAGTTCAGAAGTAATACGTAAAGTATTAGCCTATCTAAAACACGTGACTTTGACAAGCAAACCAAGGGTATGTGTGCCTCTTGGGAAATTTTAATTTAAGTGTGACAGCACGAAACACGTGAATTTGACAAGTAAACAAAAGGTTGACAAGGAAACAAAAGGTTTGTGTGCCTCTTGATGGAAATTTTAATTTAAGTTTGACAGCATCTTGGATAGTCTAATTAGTTTGCTCTTTGTCGAATTACACGTTACAAAGAACGAAGGAACGAATAATTTTGAAATCGCCCATGAATACAAATATGACGCAAGGCCGTAACAAATTCGCTTCTCATTGGACGTTCACCTGCAACCCACGAGTTGCGCGCGCAGTCAAGGTAAAAAAAAGGTACGTCAATTGCTATATTTCTCATCGGTTCTCGGGTGCTGATTCCAAATTTCGACATCATAGCCTCGTAATGACAACGGAACATGGTTAAAATAAAAAAAAATAAAAAATGGCGGACAAGGCCGGTAACATTGTTTGAGTTGCAATCGTATGTCCTTATACTGCACACCTTATTTTGCGTATTTAACACTGATAAATTTACAAAATAAACACTGTTGGTTGTTGGTGAAGATTTTGACCTCATAGCAATAATGATTGGAATCAATACATATCCCAACTTGTACTTTCTGAAGCCAGGGAAATCATCGCCTCTGTACAGTTTAATATCATCACTAGGTATATGGTATACATAGTTTGGTAATACTAATGACGTGAAATGAAGGTGACCTGATTATGATGTTATGATAATAATATGAATATACCATATACCTAGTGTTGATATTAAACTGCACTACACCTTCCTTGTTCCATCCACCAACCACCATTGACAAGCATGTGGCCAAACAAATTCTGTTTCTACACGCAGTCAGTAGCTGTGATTCAAAATCAGCACTAAGCAGGGCAAAGTGAAATGCCTCAAAGTGCTGACAAATAATCCTGACCTCAAATTACATCTCACGAGATTCAGAGACCACAACGCTGATGAAGAGATGCATTTTGATGCAGGAAAAAAAAAATCTGGTAGCTCTGGTGGCGATCACTATGATACCACCTTGCAGAAGCTAAGGTAGAGCAGAATCTAATGTCTGCTCACAAAATAACTTCTAACCTCGCTTCAATTCACAGTTGTGGCTGGGGAATGATCAACTTGATAATAAACAGTGGTAATGGAAATCCTCGAGAAACGGCCTGATCCTAGTCACAACACTCCTGCCACCAGCACGTAATAAAGTGTTTGGAATAATGTTAGAAATTGCTTGCCATTGCAAAAATAATTGCATGGAAAACTGTGACTGCAGGCGAGCAAGATTATTCTGCACGAACAATTGCACAGAGTGTGCGGGTAAATGCGCCAACACGGACCGACGATTTTGAGGAGCTCAAAGATGAAGACACCGACTTTTGTCAAACAGCACCAGAACAGCCAGTACAGTAAGCACCAGTACAGTTACAACTGAAGGTAACACTACATTCAGGAATTATACTTTTTCATGTTGTTCACCTACCCTTTGTTGCCATCATCTCACGAATTCACTTTTTTTTTACTAGGTTCCGAGGACCCTTAACAGACGATATGTTCGGTCCGGTCAGTACGTTCCATACCACTTTCCTCTTCTTTTGCTACCTCTTTTTTTTCTGATATACTGTTGCATTGATCTTATCCTAATCCCCTCTCTGTTTTTTTCAGATCCAGAAGCGAAAGTAATTAAAAAAATAATTGCAAATACGTACGATGACCCTATTTGTTATGATTTAATATATTCCTTCTAAATGCGCTAAATTTTTGATTCGAGAACTCTGATTATGCATTTCTAACGACAACAAAGCGTCAAAATTGACTATATTTCAGTCATTTTTATAAATTTGTATCAGGTTCCGTTGTCTCCACGAGGCTGGGACGTGGAAATTCAGATGCAGGACCCAAAAAAAGATGAAGAAATGATGGTAGGTTTTTGGGTGGAAAAATCGTATTTTTTTTTTCAATCTTTGCAATTTATTTATTTTTCCCCACTTGTACAGGTCGGGCGGGTTGATATCCGCATTCACCACTCCCAGTAATATATGTATAAACCAGAAGAAAAACCTAATTTATGTATCTGCATACGCATGTTGTAATCCCTTTTGTTAATGAATTAACAAGAGGCCCATAATATGCTCAGTTTGCTCAGCGAATAATTATTAGGGGTGGATCTATAGTTCAATAAGTACAGAATGGCAGGGCGCCACGGAATTTGGAAAAAAATAAATAATTAAATTAGATTAAATATTGAAAACTCAGAAACACACCTAAAAAGATTATCAGCAAACGGTAATTGATAATTCTGAAAAGGAAATAAATAAGGCAGATAACTCAACCAAATCTAGACATAGGTAAACCAATAGAACACTTAAGTAAGTTTCAAATTGAATTAGTATATATTTCAGAGTGAGGTCAAAAATCAAGTATTGAATAATTTCAAAGTATAAAATCAATTATTACTGGTAAAACACTTCGAATCAATCAATAAAAAGAGGTTAACTTTCAATCAGATTCATCAAGTTTTAAAAAAATAATAATAATATTACAATGTACCTCAACAGTCGCTGGCTATATCATTATCATGAAATGAAAATATAATAGATTTAAGTTTCCAAAAAACTAATTTAAAACGAAAAAAATGAATGATTGAAAATTATAATAATATATGGATAAATATTGTCAGCTACTGCCAGAAAATAAAATCAGTAAAATCAGTTTAAACTGTATGAAATCAAAGGTTGAACGTTGAAGGTATAAAGGAGATATAACCGAAATCCTCAAGTTAATAAGTAATATAACTCAGATGAATTATTATTGATCAATTTTTGGCGTTATAGGTACTTACCCAATAATCTCAAATTTAGAACATATTGTCCAACCGTGACCTCAGTTCAGATTCATGATTATAATAATCACGGTAAATCAAAAATCGAAAATAATTATTTAAAGTTCATTTCAGTGTCAAGAATGTAATGAATGAAATTGAAATTTAAAATATTTAAATGTAATGTCGGTAAAAATTCCATCAATTATGGTAATTGATCTTAAAACAGATTTCATGAAAAAGGTAATAAAAGTTATAATTGAAACTCTATACAAGCCTCAATTTCACAAAAAAGGTAGAGTACGGTAGTCGGTAGCCATCCATTTTTGGTCACTGGACGAGAGAAGTTACACATGGAAGTTGCAGATTCTAGCCTGGAATCAAGGCTAGAAATTCAATTTTCTTCGTGTGTGGAGGTAACGGTATCGACACATGGGACTCAAGAACTCTATGCCCACGCTGCACGAAAACGGTGATCTTTAGGGCTTGTTGTAAATAGATTTCTTGAGAAAAACAGCTCCCCGGAAAAAAACGGCTCCCCGGTAAAACCCTAAGTAATAGAGGCATTCCAAGAACAACGATTACTTGAAAAAGATTAAGGAGGGGTGAGGGGTTCGACATTCAAACTTGAATAAGACGGTAATCACAAGACTTTTGATTTAAATTTTCTCGATAATCAACGGATTACTGCCTTACGCAACTTTATTTCGGTAAGATAATGCCTGATGGCCGATAAGGCACTTTTTTTCCACGAGAACGGTATTCACACTTGAGGAAGATGGCTGCCCCCAGCCAGGATCGACCTTTCAACTCGAACGGCAAAATTTAAAAGGGACTACCTAACGGACAAACTGAACTAGCTGGTACTAAATTGGTACTTCAAACTTTAACGAAAATCGTGCCCTCTGGTTTAATAAATTGATATTGTTATTGGCGACAGAAATCTTTTTTTTTTTAATGCCAGTCACTAGACTGTCAACATTAAAGGTAAATATTTAGCTTATAAAATTTATATGTGAAAAAGGAAAACAGTAACATTTAGCATGTTACAATGTTATCTGCAATGAACGCCTTATTTTGTCGAAATTTAAGGATGCTGCGTCACATGTACGGCGCGGCAAAGTTGAATTTCTGATTCAGCATCCTCAAAAACATAAAGAGCCGTTCAGAAACCTAACTCCGAAATTTTTTCTTGTAAAAACTACTATTTTATTGGACTAATAAAAATTTGTTTTCTGATATCTTCAAACACATAAAATTCGAACATTTCCAAAAGGGTAGTTCCGGTTCCCTAGGTCCAGAACCAATTTGCATAACTCACGTGAAAGCTTTTTTTTTTAAAAAAAGGTAAATTCTGCTATAGTAGTAAAGAGTATCCCCTAAATCTTCGAAATATCTTTTGTTCGTATGTAAACGATAACCGTAGAAATTCCGCTCACGTTTCAGACTGTAGATGCGCTACATCAGGATAAATATAACTCATAAGATCAGGAGAAAATGGCAAAAAGCCACCCGAGCACATATATAGAAAAAAAATAATATGTTTTTGAAACGGAATTGTAATTTCATGAAATAAATTGAATATTAGGAATTCAAACGTGTTTTCTAATAATTGAATTGAAGATGTAAAAACAAGTTCATATTTTTGTCAGTCAGGAAAATTAAAATTTCATTCCTCGAACCCTTTTAGAGTCAAAGAATTTTTGCACCGAAAAGTTTCATTTAGCCCCCCCGAAGTAAGAGAGCGCCCGTGCTTCCTATAAATTATAGATGTTGCTCCGTTTCTGGAATTATAAAACTTTCAAAAGATCCCTTTGCTACACGTGATTTATTATTCATCAGACGAAATCTTTGAATGGCTTTAGTGAAGAACAAAAAAGGATTTTTCTAACAAAAATTATTATTTTTTATTTTTCGCTAAAATTTCAAGTAATAGTAATTAATAAAGAAAAAAAGGACCAAGGGACAAAACAACTTTTTCCCTCTGTAAAAAAAAAACATAAAATATTCGGTATAATTCGTTTCGCTCTCAAAACAAATTATCCATAAAAATTACGACAGTTCTTCGTGCACAAAAATGGGACCGGGGAAAAATAAATGGGGCTGGTAACACTTTCATTAGCCGTAGAAACTGAAGGGGATATAACACAAACCAGAACAAAATGCGATCGTAAAAGTAAAATTTAATAAAGTTTTCTTTTCTCGAACCAACCGCCTTGTCGCGAAAATAAAGACGCCTTTTTTATTTTTCTTTTATTGCTTATTATTTATACTTTAAAAGACTTCAAATCAGGGAGCCATTTCGGACGGGATTTTGATAGGATTTTGCTTGCTTTAGCTCCATAGCAAAATTAATAAATTCTTCTGAACTTTCGCTTGATAGCATCTTAAACCGTATTTCCTGGTCCTCGAAAACTACTAATAAGATCCCTTTAAGAAGCTTGACGAAATAAATCTGACGCTGAACATGCAGTATATGTATGTAGTTAAATACAAAATACTTAAAAGTGCTTTCAGCTTAAAAGATGTTTAATAAGCTGGTTTATTATGAAATCATTGCAAAAAGATGACAAGACAACTTCAAGATGGATCTTGATAAGGCAATTTAAGGGGGCAAAGAAATTATTATTGCTGTACCGTTACTTAAAGCTGCTGCTTCTGGTTAATTAAGGCGAATTTGTGAAAAACTAGATGCTGCATATACATTTTACGTATGTTTAATTTACAGGACGACTTTGAAAGGTTGACATTTAATAAATCCCAAGTTATATCTTGTTAATGATTAAGATAAATTGGATTTAATGATGAAATTAAGTAAAAAGTACATATAAGAGAACAGTTTTCCTTGTTGATTAACTTATTCCCATCTTGGATATTGATTTCCATAATGCTCTAATAGGCCACTTTTTGATATATAAATAATGTACAGCTTAGTTTATTAATATTAATATATCTGTCATACTATACCTACAAGGGTTTTAATTTAATCAAACCCTACTGGCAAATATCGATTTCTGAAACGCCGCTGGTTGTTTGCATTTTATACATTTTTTTGTTCCTGCAATTTAAAACTAAAACACTGTTTATGTATTTTTGCTGGCCATTTTCTATTGAAAGATTTATAGATCCGGTTACTCAACCAGTCAACCACGCATTCCAATTCCATCTACATCCACTTAAGAATCTCCAATTATCTTTAATAGCTTTTTTGACCCGTTTTACAATGACACAAATGCGAAAAATGATATTTTTCCCGTCAAAGGGAACGACTAAATCATAGCCCTTTGACTTGCATTTAACTGCACGACTTGAAATTTTAAGAGGGTCACGCAATACCTGATTTATCGCAATTATGATGAACAAGAAAAGGAAAAGGTGCTATTTTGTGGTATTGAAAGAAAAATTTATTTTTAATATATTTCTACCATGAATAGCCAACAAAGTATTTTGTAGGTCCACTTGGAACTAATGGATCCCCAAACGATTTCCAGCGTTGAGTACCACTTCAGACGATGGTTCTACTTTTAAGTGCCAACACAGTTTATTTGAAAACAATTAATTCACTGTGTTGAATATTTTTTGGAGGGGCGATTAAAATTTGAAACCTTCCACTTCACAGTCCCCTGGAGCGCTGCATATGCTGAAAAGTTTATGTATGCACTCTTGAAATCTTGGCTTTAATGGGAAGTGTTTTGTTTAGAACTTGTTTGTTGTGGTAACTTTAGAGACTAAATAAATCCAGGATCCGATGGCAATTTTGACAAGCCTTTAATAATTCTAATAGAAGTACAATTTTGAATTATGTGAAAACTATTTTGATAATCAAAACGTAATATATGCAAACATCAAACATCGTCACTGAACCAGTAACATTGCAATGATTACGTTCAGCGTGCCGTGTCATTTTCGATCGGGTTCGCCAGTGTTTATAACGCGATTTTCAAGTGCATGCAGTACCTACTATTGGATCGCATCAAAACCGGCAAGTTGAAAGGTAGTCAATGATACCAGATAATAAATTTCATCAAGAAGTGTATCCTCTTAATATTGTGACATTTTAATTTAAACCCTTGTTTATCCAATCTGTATGAAGAATGTTATTGTCCAAGCTCAGTGAAGTATTGGAGTATAGAAACGGTGTCACTTGAGGAAAAGTTATCTATCTGTTCCTGTTGTATTTGCTCACGACCAGTTCTGTTTTTTTTTTTTAACATGTCCAAATGGCGAGAGCATTTTTGGGTTTGGGAAAGTACGCAGTACCTATGTTTCCTTATTGTGTTCGTATATTTTCTGGATTCCCAGGTCCTGCTAGATTGGTTTAGTGTTGAGTCTTTTTTATTAGCTGCCTCATAAGGTTTGATTCCCCGGTAGGGAGTGGAATGAGCCGGTCCGGTAAGGCGTGTGGCTCTCGCTCTCCCTGATTAGAGGATTCGTTGCTGTTACTGCACTTGTGAAGTGCCGATCGCTTATGGATGTGGTTCTGGAAAGTTTCGAGGTTAGAGTCACATCTTATTGTGGTGTTCTTGATGAACCAGTGAGCAGTCTTCGCAGGTTATGGTTTTCCATGGTTGTAACGGGGAGACGGGCGCTTGGAGTGACTGTTGTTGCCTAGGCTGGAGCGCCGTAGGTTAGGATCGGCCTTATGTATGTATAGCTTGTACGTGTTCAACTTGACTGTGGTGTTTAGTTTGAAGCGTCTGTTGAGAAGCGAGTACAGCAGACTGAGTTGTCCTCGGGCCTTTTTCCTGATGAATTTGATGTGTTCTCTCCAAGTTAGCCTTTTGTCGAAGATCTTGCCAAGGTATTTGGGTTTGTTTGACCATTCCAGCGGCGTGTCTCTCCATTTTAGCTTGTCGCGCGGTTGGTGCTGCCGGTATTTCAGAACCATAACGGCTTGCGTTTTTCTGGGGTTCACTTAAGGGCGCCATCTGTCCTTCCAGGCTTCAATTCAGCACCTGACTGTAGTCCAGTAGAAAAGTTTCCGTAGGGATTTTTTTTTTCGGGAATGTTTAGTAGGTATGTTAGTATGTATTTTGAGCTTAGGTGAACATGCACCACCTGGTACATTTCCTAAATATTGCGTCATCAAAGATGGCGGTCTTGCTAACACAAAGCTGCTAGTATATGTTGATACATATTTTTATCGCCCAGGGTACTACGGGTGAACGAGTAATTACCCCTCCCCCCATTTATTTTATCCCTCTTACCACCTTTACATCCTCTACCAGAACCAGGACAGAAATGAATAAATAAATATCAATTTTGTTATTTTTTTTTAATTGTCACTAAATTGCAATAATGGGAAGTGCATTAAAAACATTTCCAGATTATTTAGAAAGGATTGTTACAGGATGAACCTAAGTCCTTACTGCAGAAGGAGCAACATCAGGCCATTTCGTTTTTTCTATAAATACAGAACGGTTTGGCACATTTAAAAAAATTATATGTCCCGACAAAATCTTTCGGGTATTTTCTTACACCGATTCTTTGTCTGTCATTTTGATGAGGAGCTTGAAGCCTTATGTGTTCGTGTGTTAGTGAGTTCTAATACATTTTTGTACATTATTGTAGTCTATTTTGTCCCTTATTCTAAATGTGACACTTACAGTAAGTTTTATGATACCATCGAGCGCCATATCAGTGATAAAATGTTTATAATTGTTGGAGACTTTAATATTCCGTCTTATGTAAACAGCTCGTCATCTAGTGATGTCCTACTTAATTTTAAGTGTTTTTTAGCATTCAACAATTTACAGCAATTTAACCAGGTTCGTAATGCAAACAATGTTATACTTGATTTTATAGTTTCAGCTTTCAATGATATGAGTGTCAACATTGATGATGATCCACTGTTACCAGTGGATCCTCATCATCCTGGCTTGATTGCTGTCCTACCAAAAGCTCTGCGGGAATCAGACTGTAAACAATTTCCCAATACCAAATATAATTTTAAAAAAGCAAATTTTGTGAATTTGTATAACCGATTCAAACATCAAAGCTGCAATTGTTTCGAGAATTTTACTGATGTTAACTTAAAAGTAGGAAAGTTTCATATGGTTTATAGTATATTCCGTGATTGTGTACCAAAATCCACCCAAGTAGGCACAAAATACATAATTGGTTCAATGAAGAAATTATTAATCTCACTAAATTAAAACGTAAATATTTTTTAAAATTTGAAAGTTTTAATTTCTATTTCTGGGGTAATAAGTACAGGGCTCTGCGAAAGGAGCTTAAATGTAAAATTGGGGTAGCACATAAAAGGTACTTGCTGGGTGTGGAGAGTAGCTTAATGTTAAATCCTAGGTATTTTTGGTCGTTTTTGAAAGGCCAAAAAGAGAGTCAATTCATCATGGAGGAGATGAACTTGGGAAATTGCTCATGCAACGGAACTCAGTCTGTGACTGAAGGCTTTGCCTCATTTTTTAAATGTGGGTTTGTGAATGATGATACGTGTGAATGTGTTTGTGAGCTGTCCGAAATAAAGTCGTATTTTTGTGATGTGTTAATATCCGATGAAGAAATTTTGAATGCTATCAAGAGAATGAAAGCTAATAGGGCTATTGGTCCAGATGGTCTGCCGGCATATATTTTTAAGGGGTGTAGTGAGTCTTTGGTTAAACCATTGAAATTTATTTTCATTTTAAGCCTGAAATCTTTCATTTATCCTGATCTATGGAAATCTAATAAGGTAATTCCTATTTATAAAAGTGGACCTAAAAAGCAGATCAAGACCTATCGTCCGATTAGCATTGTGTGTGCAGTGTCTAAAATTTTCGAGAGAATCCTATTTGAGTTGATTTATAATGGAGTCTCTTCTAAAATCGCACAATTTCAGCATGGATTTCTACCAAAAAGATCTACTTTCACTAACTCAGCTGCATTTTCCCAGTTTGTCCATGAGTCGCTGAAGAAAAGAGGCATTTGATAAGGTTAGGCACAGTATATAATTATGAAAGCATTGATGGAAATTGATGTTCCCTCTTATTTAATTAATAATATTAAATCCTACCCCTTCAAAAGGAACCAGTATGTGGAAATAAAAGGATGCAAGTCTGTAGTCTATGAAAGTCAATCAGGCATTCCTCAAGGTTCTAATCTGGGACCTCTACTTTTCTTGGTAGCAATAAATGGTATTGTTGATGTGATGAAAGAGTCCAAAACGTTGCTGTTTGCTGATGACTTTAAATTGTATGCAAGCGTTACGTCTCAAGATGACTGTGATAGTATTCAGCGTGACTTGGATTGTGTTGTGCTGTCTGGTGTGATAGAAATGGATTTAATATGAATGTTGATAAGTGTTCCTGTATGTCCTTCTCGTTAAATCATAATGTTTTTAACAACCTATAGGTATAGTATTAAGGATGTTTTGTTAAATAGGGTACCTAAGCTCTCAACGTGACTTGGGTATAATTTTTGATACAAATATGTCAATTAATGACCATATAGTAACTACGATACTGGATGCACAGAGAATAATGGAATTTGTGATAAGAAATACCAAAAATTTCAGCATTGACGTAAGCCTTAAGCTCTTTGACACTTTGGTGTTCCCTAAACTGGAGTATAATAGTACACCACAGTATAATGTATAAAAATAATTTATTGAGGGAATACAGAGGAAATTTCTAAAGTATATGTTTTTTAAGATGTTTGGTTTCTATCCTCAACAGGTCTGTGATAATAGAATTTTATAACGTATGTTCAATAGGATGGCTTTGGAATGTCGTAGAACAAGAGCATGTTTGTGTACTATGTTTAGGTTGATAAAAGGAAATATTGACAGTCCTGATATTCTTGGAGAATTACCGTTTGTAGTAAATAGAGTGAACGTTAGAGATAAGAAAGTGTTTTACCTGGATTTCCCTAGAACAAATATATTTAAGGAATCCCCTATATATCAGATGTGTCAAATGTTTAATAAGTATGCTTCTGACGTAGATATAGACATGATTAGCTTAAGGAATTTCAAGAAAATTGTTGATGATAAATTAGTGTCTGAATTTTTGTTGTAACTTAGTTTTAACTCTTGTAGTTGTATTTTGTATTTCTAGACTAAGCGAGTGTCTATAATTGGCTGTTTGTAGCTGTTGATACTTACGGTATAAATAAATAAATAAATAAATAAATAGCAATACCAAATTGACATGATTCTAAGGCCACAAACACATCATCAATACAGTGTTGCTAAAGATATATGTATAGAGAAAGGATCTTCACGAATGGCCCTTGGCACTTTTGCTTGTATGCGGTAAATCTTGAATGTCTATAGTCTTTGCATGATGGTACATCCACAATCGTAGTTCCTTTAAAGATTCACAAGACGACCCTACCCTCTCCGAAGTAAATTCACCAAGTATGTTTCTGCAGATATAAAGCTTTGTTCTATGTCAGCCCATTCAGATTATACGCCATAGTGTTCTCGATATGTCGTGGATGCACTTTGAAGGGCTACTTTTTTGAGGCCATCTTACTCAGATAGTCCGTGCAAGCGAAGAGCATAAGTTTTGGCTTATCTTTTGTTGAAGTTATGAACAGGTAAAAGTCGCGTGGAGTCACCAACTCTAGAGCTCACCCAAAGTTCTTGTAGGTACACCAACTTGATGAAGAGTTGCCCAGTGAAACAAAGCTAACACAAATATGTCAGTTCCGGCACTAACAAGAGTAATTTTGGTAAATGTACACAAGGATACATGTTTTGAATGAATCAGCATTATAAAGTCTGATTTCTCTATTGACAAGCAATTTAATTGTAGGTGGTTTACTTACATTCCATTTATGTAGGTATAGTTGAGTGATACCTTATCTTCTTCATCACTATGAAAGAAGCTCTCAAGGTATTTGCAATGAACACCTGCAAGATTAGTTTGTTCTTTGATGATCCCTAAAAACTGCTGAGTTCGAAAGGTTACATCTTCAGATAGTGGGCAATATCCGTAACAATGTGGGTACCTTGTCTCTGCACTTTCTAAGTGGGCTCTGGGGGGTAAGAGCCGAATTTATAGTAGCTCCTTAAGGTTTCCTCAGAACGTAAGGAAGCCTTGAACGTTTAGAATTGACATGACTTAACTTATCAAATAGTAGCAAAGTGTCCATTCTAAACTCACGGCCTCCAAGGAAGAGTCAAGGAACGACTATAAATTCGGCCCTAAATGGACACTAGGAGGAGGGGGAAAATGGGCTTTCGAAGGTAAATATTTCTCCTGGTTCTGCGGGAAAAAGGTAATAAGAAGGGTAGGAGAGAGAATTAATTACCCCTCTTCGTAGAACCTTCGATGATAAAAAGTGAAAAATTCATAGAAATAGACGATGTATTCACATAAATATGATTTGTGTTAGCACGGCCGCCATCTTTGATAATGACGCCATATTTGGAAAATGTACCAGGTGGTGGATGACGGATGTCCACCCAAACTCAAAATACTACTAAACATTCCCGAAAAAAAAAAATCTCCCTACGCAGACTCTGTCACAGAGCTGCAGTCAGGTCCAGGACTTAGCCAGTAGTGAGGTCTCCTTTGATCTCGAAATATTTGCCATGTAGATGTTGAACATTAGCGGGCTAAGAGGGGAGCCCTGGGGGACTCCTGCACGTTCCTACTCGCCTTGTGGTTGAGGTGGTTCTGTTTGCAGGGTTACCATCAATCGTAACACAGAAGTTTCTGTCGGCGAGAAATCAAATCAAAGAAACTGGGGCAGTTTCCATTCTGCGGTTTGCCTCCTTTAGGATGGTGGTTGTCAGTCGGGTTGCCTGATGGAACGTGGAGTTTGATTTCCTGAAGCCCATTTGTTCATTTGGTAGAACGTGAAGGCGGTCGACAGAGTCCTGCAGAAAAGGCTGCGGGGCGGTAGTTTTTGGGGTTGGTGCTAGATTCTCTAGACTTTCGGATGAGAATGATGCATGTTCGCTTCCTTCCACTTGGATGGAAAGCGGGCTAGGGTGAAGGAGGCCTGGACAATCTTTCGCAGCTCCTCTATCTAGTTTTAGGGCAGCTTTGTGATGTTGTCCTTGCCTAGAGCTTTCCTGCTGATTGACCAGTCCCACTATTGTCTCTCTTATGATCTGGGTCGAGATGACTGGCAGAGGTTCTAGTAGCGGTTCTGCTAGTTCAGAAGAAGTTGTATGTTCTGCGCAACGTTTCTATCTTGGTCCAGGAATAGCGGCAGGTTTGTTCTGAATTGAGCTTCCAAGCTGTCGGCAAAGGTTTCGGGTTCTAAGATCGGGTTGGTTATGTGGACGTCGTCAATTTAGATGGCTGGCATGTTTTGTCTGGCGCCTTACCAGTTTTGGTGTAATTATTAGAATGCCTTTTTCATGTGAACTGGCTTGTTTTGATGTGAAAAAGTCCTGGTCCAGAAAAGTGAGATTATAGCTACGCCCTGAACAGGTCCTTTTTATGAATATGGCTTCCATTGCATTAGTTCTGAATTCGATTCGTTATCTGTCTTGCTAGAAGATGTCCTGCCAAATTCTATTTTAGATGGGTTACTTTTGATGCTACGTCCTCCGACCTGATCTTCGTATTCGTGAGAATTTCTTTTTTTGCTGCTTTTTCCAAATTGAGGTTTTTATTGATGACTCTCCTCTTTTGTTTAAAATGGTTCGAAGTTATGAAAAAAGTGCAATCCGTAACGAGTTCAGTTCCGGCTGGAAAAATTCCACCAGATTATTAATTATCCGATTGTGAATCGCACCGTATTGTTGCCAGAGCTATTTGAGAATGAAGGGGTGAAATGAAATATGAAATAGTTAATCAAAGTTGCAAAAAATCTGGCACGGTCATGTTGATCCTAACCATCCATTAACGTAATTACTTCCGATTGATTATTTCAGATGTTTTTTTCTAAGTATGTGCATCTGTAGACAGAGACAGAGTAAATTTTCTCTGAGTAGATACTCGTATATTCTAACTAAAATTCTCAACTTCAAGGAAACGTTGTCAATTGAATCACACCAGTTGGCTAATGATATTTCAACAGCCAAAGCACAGCTCAGTAATTGGTTTGAATTTCTAGAAGAACGAATAATTGCTATATGGTCGCACGATTTTTTTAATTAAATGCTTTTTATTTTTACATTTAAAATTAAGCAAAACAAAAAAATAAATCTTTCCGCCATTTAATCCGTGCCTAATTATAAAACCCAGGGCGAAGACAAAAGTTGTATAAGCCTTAAAGGATTTCTGCTTGGCAAGACCTACCGATTCTTTTTCCATTGTCCTGTATTGTGTAGCGACGAAAGAAAACTGCTGACTACAGTTATTTTTTTTATTTCTCCGCAATTAGCTTTTAATTTCCTCCCACTATAATTGGCAGAGCAAAAATTACGTGGAATGGAAAAAAAGTTATTCTTTCCACGAAAACGAAAAATGTCGAGGTGACAGGAATACGGCAATTAATATGAAAAAAATAACAGTTTCAAATTATCTTTTGCGGAATGGTTGTCATAAAATATCTTGGGATCTTGAAGAAGGGAGCATTATATTATTGTCAGATTGGAAACTAGTAGTAATATATAAAAATAATTATAACCGGCATATCTTTAGTTGATGGCTTATGCATATAAAGTGTTTTAGTTACTCACTCAAAAGTCATATTAAAACAAAAGTTTCAGTCATAATAAATACTAATTCTAGTCACATGCTTAATAAATAAATTTGAATTTCAAGACTTTCAAAAGATGGGTGTATATTTACATTAGTTTTGTTTAGTTTGATTCGATACTGAATAACGAAGAACTAAGTTTCATGATAAAAGTTTAACGAAAATATGTTCCAAAACCGTTCAAGTGTACTGTATCAAGTATCCTTGGACGCTGCGCGCGTCTCACTTGGACGATACTTGAATTGTAGTACCAACTGCGTTCATCCAAGTCCAGTTGGATGGGTCCTAACATCTAACATCCAAGTAAGTAGGTTGGCTGCCAACTTACTATGTCTAAGTTCTCATTAGTGCACTTGGACCGTTTCAATCTGGCTTTTACTTTATTTTTGAAATAATTAACTTCAAATAACCGCGTATTGAATAAATAATTGTTTTTAAAACGACGAATATATATCACTTGGAAATTCTCGTAAATTTTGCATAATCCCAACTGGTATATAAATTAATAAATAAATAAAACAGACAGCAACCAGAGGGAAAAAAGTCATTTACTTTATTAATGTTGTGCCGTCAAATGATTTATCGCCCAATATGTATATGCAAATATATTAATTGCTCTCAATATTTTTAAAAGCTTCTGCTCCTACCAGAGAGAATTCCCCAAAAGTTTTGTGATAACGCCGCTTTTGTTTTGCACCCGGAGCAATATTTTCACGTCTCTTTTTTGATTTGTTTTCCTCGCCATAAATTCATATACCCTCACGAGATATGATTAAAAACTCTTATCTTTCATTTTTCTTATTTTTTTTTTCTTTGGCAAAAGTTTGAAGGCTTTATAAATTATTTTTTTCTTCTGACCTAAACGTTAAATAAAAAAACACGAAAGTAGAAAACCCGATTTATAGCGTGTCAAAGTTAGTTCCGAAACAATACAGAAAAGTTGATGGCAGCTTTGTTTCTCTTTGTGTAACTTAATTATTATCTTTTAATGTAATCATGTTCATGTTCTCTGATTCTGCATGTTGCTCGAAACTAATTATATAAAATGGAAAAACCTCTAATTCATGATGTTAATTTTATTAAAACACTCCCCCATATTCAATCCGATCAAATGGAGGAGCAAAACGCGTTCCGAAATTTACCCTGAGGCCTGACCATCGTTGAATTAAATTCAGGTTTTTGAGGGGTTCGGACATAATTCTCGAACGCTAATTCGATCAATTATAGTCGCATTAAAGAGCGAACAGGTTTTATATGGGGGAAATGCCGGCCGACTCGTCCTAATTAGGGCAAAGTCCAAGTCGACGGACACCCAGAACATGGTAATGGCGATTTCAATTTGTGTGATGCCATCGTCAGGAACAGAAGGACAAAGAAAGAAAAAAAAGTTGAGGGGGTTTCGATTTAACGAATAATGTTTGCCGGATAATGGTATGCTCGGCTCCAATAAAGATTATCGATAATAATGAATATTATGTTGAGAATATTTATGAAAAACATTACTGAAAGAAAGAATAACTACTTAAGATGTTGAAACATTTCAGCTTCTCTCACATACGATTTTATAAGTTAAATTATTACCTTTAATATTGACAGTCTGGTGACTAGGTTTCTGCTGCTAATGATATTAGCATTTATTAAACTAGAGGGCACGATTTTTTTCCAAGTTTGAAGTACCAGTTTAGTACCAACACTTTCCGTTGGCTATTTTTTGAGGGAAAGCTCTGCCTATTCATCTTGTCTGATTTCCTCGACCCCTTTAAATTTTGCCGTTCGCCCTGATAGGTCGAGTTTGGCCTGGGGAGCAGCCATCTTCCACAACTGTGATTACCGTTCTCGTGAAGAAAAGTACCAGGCATTAGTTTCGTGAAATAAAGTTGCGCAAGGCAAGGTTCTGTTGATTACCGAACAAATTTAAATCGAAAGTTTCATGATTACCGTTTTATCCAAGTTTGAATTTCAAACCCCCTCGTGGTAAGTCCTTTTTATTTATTTTTTTAAGTGAAGGTTGTTCATGGAATGCCTCTATTACTTAGGGTTTTCCGAGGAGCCGTTTTTCCGAGGTGCTGTTTTTCCGGAAAGCCGTTTCTCTCAACGAATCTATTCCCAAAAAGCCCACATTTTGTGAAAAACACCATTTTCGTGGAGTGTGGCATAGAGCTTTTGAAGGGATTCCTAGAGGAATCAAGACCCTCGCGTATTGACTCCTGTACCTCCACATTTGACAACTAAGAACTTCTAGCCACTATTTACCTTGATCCAAGGCTAGAATCTGCAGCTTCCATGAGCAACTTTCCTCGTCAAGAAAAAATCGATGGCTGGATGGCTATCGTAATTCGTTGGAATGGAGGCTTGTATAAAGTTTCATTAATAATTTTTAATATATTTTTTTATTATCTATTTTATGATTAATTAACATAATTGATTGAATTTTACTAATATGACATTTGAATAAGTATTTAAAATTTCATTTTCGCATTCTTGACACCGAGGTGATGGTGGAATAATTAATTTGCTGGAGTATCGATTTATCGAATTTATTATAGATTTATCTTTACTTCACTTTGGTACCGCCATGTTTAAAAAATAGTATATTGTGTATTAAGGTGGAAAAGTGACACATCCAAAGGCCGAGAATATGCTTTTCCACCGAAATACACATACTATTTTTTCTGCGATCGGTTGAATATCTATTAAATTTTGGTCTTTTTGTTCCAATTATTCAGCAGTACGAGAATCACTTTCCCGCCCTAGGCCGGAAAAGTGATTTCCGTATTGTTATTCATTGATTTTTTAGCAACTATTGAAACATAATTAAAATACCAGAACATTGAGTTTTGCGACCTGTCAACCGGTCAAAAATGCTAACATTTCTTGTCAATCGCAGAAAAATTATATTTCATTAATCATAATCATTAATCTTAACTGAGGTCAAGGTTGGACAATCAGGCCTATGATGTATCCACTCCTGTTATTTTAACAGCTACGTTATAGCTCAACCTCTATACTTCTCTCTATTTTGACATATACAATAAACAGTGACAGGCAACTTAACATTGCTGTGATGATGATACGTCCTAGGCCCGAATATGTTCTAACTTTAAAATTATTGAGTAAGTACCTATAACGTCAAAGATTGATCAATTTTTCACTTGGGTTCTATAACTTATATACTTGAGGATTTCGGTTGTATCTCCTTTATACCTTCAACTTTTAACCTTTGATTTCATACAGTGTTAATTTGATTTTAGTGATTTTATTTTCTGGCAGCAGCTGACCATATTTATCCATATAATACAATAATTTTAATTAATTCATTCTTTTTTTTTAATTAATATTCTGGAAACTTAATCCTTCATATTTTTATTTCAAATTAAAGATATGGTCAGCGACTGTTAATGACCTCATATTGATTTTATTTACAGTGTTTTATATATTATTTATATTTCGAAATTATTCAAAACCTACTTGATTTTTGACCTCACTGTGAAAATACAGGGTGATTCAAAAGTAAGCGGCATCCTTTCGGGGACGTATTCCTTGCATAAAAATAATAGTCTAGGAGGCAGTGACGATTTTCGGTACTTATTTTCCCAGTCAGAAAACATGGATAGAATTGTAGGGTTAGTAGTTCTAAGCAAAATACATATATTTTTAGGGGGGGTTTTCCGATGGGTTGAGGCGCAAAATGCATTAAAGCTTACCAATGCACGGACCTTTTTTTCTCAGTGATAAAAATAGGTCTACTAATGAGAAGTATACTGAAGTTACGTAAAAAAATAGTCCGGCTAATCTGTGAGTATGGATAATATGTCTGGCAAGTGAAAAATTGAAGACCCGAAAATTTTCAGCCAGACTCACTTCCATTATCTGGGATAAGCGAAATTGCTATTTTTATATACTTTATGTTCTATTGTAGTAAATGTGAAATATTTATGTTTGGGAAAATAAGCGTACTTGTATTTTTCATTGATCTTGTGAACCCATCCGAACACTTTAGCCAGACTCAAAAATTCTTGTTTTGTATCACCAGGAGAACAAACTATTTGATAGACATCAACTGGGAAAATAAGTGCTAAAAAATTTCACTGCCTCCTGGACTATAAGACAAAAAGTTCCTATTAACATGGGTCCGGAAATGCTTCCTAAGGGAGCTACGCCCCTTCGAATAGGACACCTGAAAGACTTATTTTTCTCTTTGAAACCTTTCACAAATGGATTTCGAAAATTGGTCACAATTGGTGTACTTCATAAACATTTGATGGCAATTAAGATACTAAATTGAAAATTCAAAAATCTTAATCAGTAGCATTACATACTGGGGAGGGTGAGGGTTAAAACATCCCTATTTTTTTTTTTTCTCGTCAGGTTTTTGCGAAACATACGCAAGTCAGAAAATTTTCAAAGTCAATTTTCTCGTAAACGATACGCTGTATCGAATTGAACCAAGAGTACTTTTTCTGTGTAAAAAAACTCTAAACTTTCCGAATTTTCAATCGGAATCGCAAAAACCTTACGGGTAAAAAAATAGGGATGTTTTAACCCTTACCCTCCCCAGTATGTGACGCCACTGATTAAGATTTTTGAATTTCCAATTTAGTATCTTAATTGCCATCAAATGTTTATAAAATCCACCAATTTTCAAAATCCATTTGTAAAGGGTTTCAAAGTTATAGAGAAAAATACGTCTTTCAGGTGTCCTATTCGAAAAGGCGTAGCTCCCTTAGGAAGCATTTCCGGACCCAAGTTAATAGGAACTTTTTCTCTTATTTTTATGCAAGGAATAGGCCCCCGAAAGGATGCCGCTTACTTTTGAATCACCCTGTATATACTATTTTGATTTGAAAATTGCTTGGGTGTTTTATTGGTTCTACCTATGCCAAGATTTGGTTGAGTTACGTGCCTTATTTATTTCCTTTTCAGAGTTATCAATTACCGTTTGCTGTTTATTTTTTTTACGTGTGTTTCTGAATTTTCACACTTCAATATTTTATATAATTTAATTATTTATCCTTTCAAATTCACTATTGGCCCACCCCCAATAATTATCTACCGAGCAAACTGAGCATATTATGGGCCTCTTGTTAATTCATAAATAAAAAGGGTAACAAGATACCATTTTTTATTGTAGAAGCGAAAGTTACCGAAGACGTAGAGAAAAACCTATTGGATACTATGGAAGAATTTGCAAAATTACTCTTGAAAACTAAAGCTATACCAGACAAAAAATATAAAATGTGCTAACGAAAGTATAGCTTGGCTTATCATACAGACCGGATCAACCTTCTAGACACATACGGAGTAATAAGTGATAATGAGACGAATTAGCTTGTACCCGGTCTCAGCGAAACGAGGGCAACGAGGCGGTGCATGAATTTTAATAAGATGCAGGGACATGGGTCAGTCAACTGGTCCTATTGAAGCCTATGTGTCTAGTAGCCTGGTCCTGTCTGTGTGTACATTTCTATTAAAACTGTCGTACTCATCATTTACATTGTTTCTCGAATAAATATCTTCTAACTTTTCAAATTTCTTTGATTTTTTATTAAATCATAATTCCTTCATTGAATATTGACTTTATATATTACCTTTCATATAGATGTTTCTGAAACTGAATAATCACTTTACTTTTATCAAGCTTGAAAATGTTCTGCTCATATCTAGAAGTAGGTATTTGCTGATTAATTATTCCTCCCGGAGAGCAATTTTGTTCTGCCACAAAATATTGCAGCTAAACTAATAAATGCCACCCTGCAATATAAATTTAATCCGGCCAAGCAACGTTAAAAATTGCATTTCTACGTTACCAGAAATATAAAACTGCTTTTCCGAGAAAAATATAAGGACGACAAACTATTTTTCAAGTTTCTTTTCGGCTGGCAGCAACGCTAATGCCATCGGGGCCCCAAGATTGTTGTGAGTGTGTGTGCGTGTGTGTCCGGCAATGACTTTGATCGTCTTTAAATTCAGAAGGTTTCTCGTCCCATCTTTGGTGGAAGCGAGAGCGCTATCGTTTTGAGTCACATTGTTGTGGCTAATAAAGTGGACGCTGCAGATGGCTTGAGACGTGACCTAAGATATCATTTACAAGATGGTAGAATATGTTTTCAATACGGTCTGTGTTTTTGAAATAGGCATGACTCATTTGAAATTTAGATTTGTCCCAACTCTCTAGTTCAGCTCAGTTCACCGAACTGGTTCTCGGTTTTAAACTTCACTGTAGGCATTCTGGATACATTTTTTTTGCATTGAGAAAATTTCCATTTAAAATTCCCCCAAAATCGATGCTGTTCTAATCTCGGTTCTAATTAACGAGCACTCCCCAAATTCTCCCGCGAGCTTCGATAGCCGCAAATTTGCTTTGTAGCAGAGCTTCATTTATATTTAATGCGAAATTGTTTACCTTAAAAGGGACATGTTAGGTAATCTATTAGCGCAGCCTAGGTACAGGTATAACATATGTAATCTTTCGGGAAACAGCATCCGATTCCAGAATCGACTGGGGGATTAATTATGGGGATTGTGTGGGGATCGCCCTCCGTTTGGTTGTGGATACTCTATAAACTTTACGATAATGGGTGCCAGCCAGCAGCTTCCTGAATCAGATTAAAGGAGTGATTTGTTCATTTTACGTAGGTATAATCAATTTTCGATATACTTTAAGGATTTTATTGATGAGCTCGTGTTCTAACGTAGACTTGTATTTTTATGAACATGGTTAGTCTGATATGTGCTATACTATACTCTGTTTCCTTTTCGTTAAGAGCACAAAACCTCGTCAGAGATATTGTCACAGTGATAATTGATATTATTCTGTTGTTCTTGGGTATATTTGGACCAATGAAACCAAATGGTTTTGTTTTTTAAGCTACGTATTTTCTTCTTCAGCCTGTAACCAATCAAAATAGGACAAATTTGGCAATAATAAATAAATAATTTTCAGAAAATTGAAATATTTTGAAGAATTAAATTATCTCAAAACAACAAACATTCGTATGAAACAACAAAGATGATAAAAAAACATAAAAAAATAAAAGCATTTCTTAAGCTACGAGATATTCGAGACGACATAAAGTTAAAAAGAAGTAAAAAAATATATATTTCAGAGGGTGTCAGTATTTAAATAATAATCATTGCTTACCTTCAAAACAAGGTCAATAGTAATGAAATTAACAACATTATATTCCAATTTCCGTGTTCCATACACTGATGCCTATTGTACATCATTGGTACCTATCACAAGTTACACTTTCTTTCGAATTTTAAATTTTTAAAAATTAAATCAAAAATAGGTAAGTACGCTGAAACGTTCGTTCTGTGTTTGGATCAAAAACTAAATCATTATTGCTTGTTTAGGCATCTGATGGGTACCTTTGGGAGCTATGACGTCATATAGAACGGAATGTTTTTTTTATTCAATTTAATATTTATTAAGTGTAATCTCTCATCCCCATTTATCAGCTTTTGATTTTAGTAGCAATTATGTCTGTCTCAAAAGGACCGATCTTGATTGTGTTCAATATAGTCATGTAATTAGTTTAAATTTTGAATGTTGTTTATATAATTAAGTTTCCTTTATTAAATTGACGTAAATGGCACTTAAATCTCTTATGTCTTTCTGGAAGTTGACTGTGTTCACTTCTTTATTGATAAAAACCATTTCCTTGAATGTTCGTTTTTTCAAATTAGATTCACAATCTAGGATCTTATAATTTTCAAAATCGAACTTGTGTCCTGTATCAGTTGTGTGGCTGGATAGGACCGTTGTTTCTTTGTGATACCGACAATAATTTCTGTGGGTGTGGTTAAATAAAGTTGTTATGAAGAGTACAGGATGATCTATTATAAATGTCACGTACAGTAAATAGAGAAAAATAAATCGCATTTACTAAAAAAAAATACTTAATGGCTGAAATTTTGAGGGTGTGTTCGGGGGCATCTCCTGAGTCTAAAACTGAGTTTTCGTATTCGAGGGGGTGGGGGAAGATACTACCCCCTCTTTATGTAGGGTTGAGTTCGTTTTAATTCCTTATCTTCGGTGCTATTGCCCGTACCGTCAAGTCCGAGAGATCAAATTTGTGTTTATTATACGTTTCTTTCTGTGGTGTTTCGAATTTGACCAATCACTGGCCTTAGGGGTATGTCAAAAATCACCTGATTTGGAATGTCCAATTGTGAAGAAGCGGGAATTCAGGGATGGGGGTTCGTTTTTCTTTCTTCACCATTTTAGAAGAAGCTGATCACACTCTTTCGTCGGTTTACAACGTTAATTTCTAATCCACTGGCATCTTAGCCAACTTTATTGGATTTGGGCTGGAAATAAGTTAAATATCATCTTCCATATCTTGCCTTTGCTTCAAGAATTGGCTTGGTTTTATTTGGATTTTCCTTGGGAAGTTGAGAACTACTTTGTGGGATTTTATAGTTGAAACTGGGTGAGTACTATTTCACGTTTTTTTTTTCTATGGCGAATTCCTTTCCTTGCCTTGGTTCTAGTTGAAGGGACAGGATCGGATTCTTACGGTCACAACTCCCCCTTTTCTACGACAGGAGGAAAAGTAACAGAGGAAACTGAAGTCCAAGTAAGGCTTCGTGTATAGTATCTGCTTAATTCACCTTAAAAAAAACCACGAAGATAAGATAACCATCATCAGGTAAAGGGAAAGTAAAGGTAAAAATAAGCGAAATGGTAGAAGAGAAGACAAAAAAAAGAAAGAAAAGGAAGTGAAGTAGGAAGCTTTGGCCGTCCATTGGCGAAATCCCCTAGGTCGTTCCTACCTGGTACCCAGTGCAGACAGGAAAAATTCCAATACATTTTTTTTTTTTTTAATTTAATTTTTATTTTGTTTGCAGATGACGTTTGAATTTTGCGTAACCAGTGTTACGTTCTACTCTCGAATTCCATAGTAGAAGCTCGTGCACTAGTCTTGCACCGGATGTCAGGGAAGAACTCCCCAAAGTTCTCCACCAGAAAACGACCAAACAGTGAGTAGAAGAGATAAAAGACAAGGGAGTAGGGATTTAAATTTTCCCAAAAGACCCACCAACAGTTGGTAGCAAGATATAGCTCCGCCAGGCTGAAAGATGCCTCCCCTGCGGGTAAGGCACCGAGCAGTCGCAAAATTATATTGAGGGCAGCCAAAAATGAAATTGAAAAGGGTGTTCCAAATGGTGACACTGCTAGTGATCCCAAAGGCCTGATAGGCGAAATGGAGCTGCGGTGGAAGCAGTAGTACCTACCCAGCATTTGGCATCCATGTTGTGGGGGTGACGTAACACGTCCCACTAGGAATACCAGCCAGGCAGATACCCCTCGACGCCCACCCTTCCATTTCGCCTGCCGTCTCCAGAGGCACGAGGTCTTCCTGGTATTCTAAATATTGTATTTGGTTGAGTCAGAGTGTTATTATTAGAGGTGTGTGGAATTTTGTGACTGATTGTGTAGGTATTTTATTGATTAAATGTCCAGGATATCCATTGTTGGACAGGAGGTCGGTTAGCTTTTCAATATTCTTATTCCAGAAGTTTAGGTGACTAATGGCCGTTTCCACCAACTATTTTAAGGAAGCCTTAACGATAATTTTTCCCTAAAATGACAGTTTTCCATGGAGAAATGGCAGTTTAAGGAATACTTATCGTTAAGGCTCCCCTAAATTAGTTGGTGGAAACGGCCATAAGTTTTCTTTATTCTATTTATTTGTGTTTTTGCACTAGTCCAATCTTATGTGTCATTGCATGCTGTAAGTAGAAGTTCAAACGGCGTCCTGATGAAGTAGGTAGAACCAGTCCGTTAAAACTTCACCCGTTTCTTGTCTATGGAGTAACATATCTAAAAAAGGCAATTTGGTATTGGTTTCACGTTCTATTGTGAATTATAAGTCCCTATGAGAGCTATTGAAAACAGGCAAATTTAGTGATTACATCAGCCTGAAGAAGAAAATGAATAAGTTTTTCGAAGCGTAGCTTAAAAACAAAACCACTTAGTTTCATTGGTCCAAATATACCCAAGAACAACAGAATATTATCTTCCTTACTGGACAAAAACTGTATGAAAAAGTTATAATTGATGGTTCTACAGTCTTTTCTAGGAGGTTGTCAAGGTTCCACGTGTTTTGTTCTTCCTCTATTACACGGTTTACAGCATTGCTTCAGTTTTATGCAGTTAGGTGACGTACGACGTTCTCGTACATCTTGTAATTTGAAGGTGTTCTTGCTATAAATCCTTCCACCTGAGACCACATTAGTTCCATCAGATTTAATACGCAATGATAGGGTAGCAAGCGAAGTATAATTATATCCCTTTCAAAGTTTTTTATTTTTTTAATATCATTTTCATAGAGTATTCTTTTCTCATGTACCCAATTTAGGATGTCTTCTTTCCGACAGGAACATGAGAGTAATTATTCTGGTAATCTGGAATGATAGGTGGCGTTGTCCATGACAATGACGGAACCTTTAGAGATTGAAGTTATCATTTCAGAGAAGTAGTCTTCAAAAACATCGGCCGTCATTTCTTCATGGTATAGGTAATCGTTGGTTGATTTTGATTCAAATTCAAGCAAACCTCCATTTAAAAAGCCTCTATCACTACCAATGTGAGTTATTATTAACCTTCGGCCCTTCGAAAAGCCATCCACAAAATCCTGGTGTGAATTGTGGACAGTTTTATCTTGTCAAAATGTATTTACTGATGTGTCCTTCGCTAACCCACGTTTCGTAATAAGTCGTCGAGTCTATACTTTGGATAGTATCTGACGCAGAAGTGCTTCATGTACATTCAATACCATAGTTCTGGCTTTGGCATCAAGAACGCCCTCACATTCCACCGGATTAAGGCCTGATGACATTTTTACAATGAATTCACAATGAAAATACACAGCATATATGCATACACTACTTACAAGTGCAAAATTCATACTGAAATGCCATCAGATAGTTTAAACTCATATTGTATGCCAATAAATATTTGAGGTATATTAAAATGAAGTAATTCAAATGGAAATTTTCCATTCGACAGTTTTTTTTTTTGCAAATAGAGCAGACGCTATTAATTTTCATGTAAAGACCCTGCATGCGAATGACGCGTTTGGCGTTTTCGCAATAGAAAATTTTTCAATATTTTTTAAAGGGAAAAAATATGCGAAATTTATCATTTTGATTTAGGTGATGGATCGACAGCCAGCCGAAAAATCCAGCACAAGGGATCCAAAAAAAAGCGATTCAGAGTTATGATTTGCTTTTATTCCATTTTTCGACTGTAATTTTTTATAATTTTATGCGACACGTTAGCTATACGCGCTCTGGGGAGCTTTAACGACGCCCCGTACATTTTAACTGTGTGTAATTTAAATGGATCAGTTGGTTCACTTCGCTTTGCATAATTTTTCACAGGAGTTGATGAATCGCGCTTTCAAAATTTAGTGAATAAAAATATACTTACAAATCACGCTGAGCCTGGCGTTAGCCCTGATGGCTTTGTTGAGTTTCGAGGGGCCCACTTGGCACTGATACTCGGCATCATCCTCCAGGGACGCGTTGCTTATTCTCAAGTTGTAAACTCCATTCCTTCGTTCGCCGATAACCGAGTATCGGGGGTAACCGGGGATAACTGAAGAAAAACCTGCAAGAATTTGTAGATTTGTATTTATTCAGGTATTTATGAAATTCAGCAAAATTGATTGAACTTGACAAGAAGACTTGATTGTCGATTTTCAAATTAATAGCGAAAATGGTAGCTTTTTAGCTTCTACTAAAATAATTCCATGTTCAACAGTTTGGCAACCTGGCTACTATAGTTTCACGCAAAACTGAGATAATGGCAATAATCATTACCGGACTAATAAAGGAGCTTTTAGTGGATTACCTAAAGTAAATCGGGGGGCGCTCTTGGCTCATTGCACTTGACCCTTCAAGATTGACCATTTCGCACATTTAGGGCTTTATCGATAGCCCCTTGATGATGAAAGTACCTACTTGGGGATTGAAAATCACTAATAGCATGAATTAGTTGAAATTGGACCTATTTCTCTTATTAATTTGAAATAAATTTTGAAAGGAAATCTATTTAAAAAAAATCAACACAGCATATCACAGGAAACAGTTGCAGGACGGAGTTCATACGCTAATAAATGGAATTTTCAAAGTTGAAACATTTAAAAAATTTATTGATTCTTACCAAGAGCAAATCCATCCTTAGTCCATTGCACTGCACCGGCTAACATAGCTACTTCACATTCTAACATAGCTTCTCCGCCTTCCTGTACTTTGGCGTCGTGGGGCTGTACCCGGAAGTACTGCTGGCCAGCTGACACGGCCGCGACGATCATCAGCACGCGAACTGAAAACAATAAAATGACTAATGTATTTCTGGGTCAAGAAACTACGTACTGCAATTAAAAATTGTTTTTGATCGATACAGCTTTGAGTGCAAAAGAGGCTTGATAATAAATTGATATGTTAACAAAACCGGTGGGCAGTCGATCGGAGATTATAAAATTATCCAGAGCGGCGCATTTCCTGGTATTAAATATACGGCGAACCGGAATGTAGACCAACTTTTTTTTTGTGTTTTCAATATTAATCGAAATTGCCTAACGGGTTCGACGTCGAGCACTCTATAGGTAAAGTATGGTAGAACTGGTAAAAGTTTTATTTTATTTATTTGCTTTAATGCGTTTTAAAATAAAATAAAACCAATTAGTACCAGGAAATTTAAATCTCTGAAATTTAGTGAAATTCTTTCATCGATTTATTGTAGAATAACGTATGAGAATAATTTAGGTTTTGATTAAACAGGAACATCTCTCGTAGCTCCCGCAGTTACAGGGTGGAGGAAACATCAATCTGATCTAGCCTTTTCCGCCGCTTTGTTAATATCATCCTGATCTAGAAAGTCAAATCTCCAGACTTTTTTTCTCATAAATTTTATTTTAAAGCATTCGTCCAATCAAGATGGCAGCCCAAGAAGAAGCTGGAGAAGTGGAGAAGGAAATGAGAAGCTTGGATTGACAAAGATAGTTGACGATCGGAAATTCGTAGACATAGACCGATAATTTATGGCATGTTTCTGTCTTTCTACTTTTCGCTGTAGCAGATCTTGGTATAGATGAATATCATGAGATGCTTCTGTGATATTTTCATCCTGTGAAATTATCATCCTTTGTAATGATTTACTGAATTACCTTTAGAAATTATTAGGCTTTAATAAACAAGAATTATACACGACATTCACAATGATGAAAAACTAATGACAATGACAAATACAACATGATAATAGTTAATACTAGTGACAAAATCTATACTTATACAGCAGATATCAAAAGTACCACATTCTCCCCAGGTTTATTTTTCAACATAAACGTCAAGATATTTGGGACATTGTCTAGTTCTTGATCCACGACGGATCTGGTTTTCTAGTTGTGGCTCACAGTGAATAGATCGAGACTGGTTTATTGTCTCACGGACATTTTCTTGTTCCATGTCTCGCATTTGGTCTGTGGGAATATCCCAAGAGCTCTTTTCAGAAACTGAGGTAGTTTTCGTAGAGGTTCAAGTCTAGCTGGATCAGGTTTCAAGGCAATATTCTCGATCAGATATCCATAGGCGGTTCTAGCCCATCTGTGCTGGGGGCGCTGAAGCCCCTGCTCCGCGGTCGCTCCCCTGCAGGCGTTGTCAGAAGCTCCGCCGAAGGCGAAAATTTTTTTTGGCTGCCACGCCCAAAAACCTTATATTTTAATAAATATTTAGTCAAAATTGTTTTTATTTATTTATGGAAAATACAAAAGTTTCATTCTCGGTTTCATTATTACAAAAGAAATTTTGTTTACAAGTAACATGCAGGGGCGTAGCCAACAGGGGGGGAGACGGCACTAGCGTAACTAGCCATCTGACCTAAAGTGGGCCTGGCAGAGGCGTCGATTTTTGAAAGTCCTCATAGGTACGGGATAATATTTTTATAAATTTGTTTATAGGGGGAGGGGGAAGGTTGCCGTAGGCGCCGGCGGAGGCGAAAATTTTCTTCCGGATGCCACGCCTAAAAACGTCTATTTTATAATGTATATATTTTTCTATTTTTTTCTACGAGCGTGCGAAAAGTGCTTTTTTCTGCACGCATTTTAGGCCATGAAAATATCACATCATTATTAAAATAATTATGCCTGGTACTTTTATGTCCTAATAGTTATTTATGTACTAAGTAGATGATTATGCCCTGAGGGCGACAGTCTTACAAAGCCGAGGGCCTCTGGCCCGAGGGTTCGTAAGTCGCCCGAGGGTATATATATCTATTAGTACCCGTGGTGCATACAAACTTTTATGGCATGCCAGTTGGTTGTGAATAATAAATACCTGGGAAAAAAGTGTCACTTCGCAAATTGTCATCAGTGTGCCAACATCATCATTTTTTGACAAAAATAATATGTTTATAAGCGTAAATTTATATTTTGTTAATAAAGAATAAGTTAATTGAAAACTGTTTTTTGCGTCTTTATGCCCGCGCGGACCATAATGTGTACTTTATGCCCGCACGGGCATAAAGTAATGAATTATGTAGATGGTATCTAAGGTATAAAAACACAATAATGTATTGGTATGACATAAAATGCTTTATGTCCCGGTTATTATCAAAGAATAGAGATGGAGAATAGCAACATTAGCAATATAAAGTAATAGAGCATAGAATTGACCACAAATAACGAGAGGACAGAATACTAATACCTCCCTAATCTGTTTACAAACACATTGCAAGTAGGTTTTTCGCTTACGGCGCAGTTTTCTCACGCCAAGATAGCACAGAGTGAAGTTTTAATCGTGAAAGAAACCTGTATGGAGAATATTACTTCTCTCCAATATTCGTCGACTTCATTTCGATTGCTATGCTGCTTATCTCAAATAGGGGTTTATTACATCATTAGTAATTCCTTATCCATTACAAGAACTGACAAGACACTGCCGCGACGCTTGCAAAAGCAGAAATAAACTAAATTTTCATTCCGGTTAAAACGAGAACGCTGGTTCCCGCTGCCTCTCCCTGCTTTTTACTGTGTTCTAGCCGATTTAAAAACATGCATTCATTTTTTGCGCCTATAAGCGCGAGTCAGCGCTGGTTACCGGTAAGCGGAAACCTGTTTGCACTATGTTTGTACACTCAAGACCACTTGTATAATTCTTATACAAAGTTGTGTAAATTTAAATAACATCATTGTATATAACATACATCATACTGATACTACCACACGGAACGGAATGACCATTAAATACGTTTGAACTTTCGCATTCCCTACGAGAGCTCCGAGCACCAATGAGAGGTTGCTCATGGGAGCACCTGCCCCAATGCCTCCATGTAGTTGGGGCCAGTGGCCTAGGGCCTGTTATTGCGAGTTATTGGAATCTTAAAAAAAAGTAGAACAGTGCAATTATAGGTGATTAGCTGACTAAACCGGGCTTAAATCACTTACCTAGCTAACCCTGCTAATCAGGCACTGTATACCTAGTATATCAGCAACACCGATTCACGGATTCACAGGAAAAATATTTAGTCAAACTCCCAAACTAATCTGTTATATTGGTAATGCTAATTTAATGGCTTTGGTATACTGTATCACTTCTGCACATTGCAATTTGCACTGACTTTTGGGTGGCACAATGGCAGACAGCCTGTTCGTTGGTGGATCGGATAGGTTCGATCGGGATTGCCGCGCATTACCGATCAAATTTAGTTAGTAATAACATAAAATTATAATAGGTAACGTAGCTTTTATAAAATACCAAATTATCAAAATTTTTCTGGGGGGGGGCCTAGCGACGTCTGGGGGGGGGGGGGCCTAGGCCCCCCTGTAGTTACGCCACTGGGAGACGGGGGAGCCTACCCCCCAGGGCGCAGCTGGCAAAGGGGCGCCAAAATAGGCAAAGTGCAAAGAAATTGAATCAAAATAAACATTCAAAAAGTTTGGTGATTTTATTTTGAAAATCTACAATATACACTTCATTATTTCCACCTGAAACTATCTAAGAGAATCAGGAAATCGAATTGGCAATAGATAAAGTCTCATTCAATACATAAGTTAGGTTTTTAGGGCGAATATTAGGCAATATTTCGCGAGGATAATCAAGCATACTCGAGTATGCTGGATAATGGTGATATGTCAATTGTGTCATACTCCCTTAACTCCCTCTCCATCAAATTCTGAGCCTGCGAGTGACGTCACCACCAGCAGCTTATAATGATGTCACCCGCAGACCCCGATGGAATGCTTGCGATTCAGGCTGTGCTAGTGAGTTCATTTTTTCGTCAATTTCAAATGTAGAAAAGTGATTTTCGGTTTGTTCTCACAGAAGAAATTAAGTGTTCTTGATCCTCGAGTATCCCAGAATTTGATGGTGGGGTAGTTAGGGCAGTATGACACAAACGACACATCACATAATCTAGCAAAAGATTGTGCTTGGTTATCCTCACGAAAAATTGCCTATTATAAAACTAATTTGACAGAATAACTGAAAGATAACTTCAGGAATGACAGAAATGACGTTACTTCTCATTGTAATTCCAAAAGTTAACTTTGAGTTATAAGTCAGAATAGTTTTATAATACCCGCACTTAGGGCGGGTATTATAAAACTGCTTTGACAGTTAACTTGAAGTTAACTTTTTGAATTACATGTAATTCCAGAAGTTAACTTTAAGTTAACTCTCAAAGAAGTTTTATAATACCCGCCCTTAGTGATACATTTTGATCTAATTTTTGGTTGAATGAAATTATACCCATATTTACTTAAAATTGGCAAAATTTGGGTGTGGTCACCAATAAATTTTTCTTCACCTTTGGATTGCCTTCGCGGCGCTTAGGGGGTGCCGAATCTCAGTCTCCCCCCCTAGGGATAGTCATATCGCTACGACCCTGGTAACATGATTGTTTTGTTCACATAAAATAAAAGTATTCTGAGGTAGGTACAAATAAAGGTGATAAAAAAAAACAAAAACCTACTTCCTACTTTTAACAGAAAAAGAGTTGAAGTTAAAAATGTTTGACAGTTTGACATCAGTGGGATTCGAAACTACAACCGAAACAAACAAACAAACCAAACAACAGAGCAAAAAATAATATCCAACTGTGAATCAACCCGAACAAAAACACAAGTTTTACAACGTCTCCACTCCAAAGGTTTCCAACGTTGCTAAAGATTAACATCGTATCTAAACAATACCGCTTATTGCCGTTTGCACCGACGATTTAAAGGGAAATTTAAAGATAATCAACGCTTAAAGTGACATTTTTACATGCATAAATGTCACTTTAAGCCTTGATTATCGTTAAACCTTCCTTGAAATTTTCGGTGCAAACGGCCATAATGGCAGATCAAAGCAGAGCAGCGCGTTAACTTTGGCTGCTCCTACTTATTACACACACCTACAGGTAACAGAGGCAACCCTGGTGGGGGCTAGGGTTGCCTCTGTTTCCAGACGGATATTTATGAAATAATTGAATAAAATTTTATGAAATAATTAGATAAAGCTACCTATTAAATCAGTGAAATTATTGAAATTATGTAGTTAATGAATCCTAACGCTTGAATATTTTTTATTCAGGGACTGCGAACTTTTGCCACTCATCACTAATTTAAATTTGGGGGGGCTAATTCCAGATTTGGGGGGACTTAGCCCCCCCAAGCCCCCACCTAGAACCGCCTATGCAGATATCCAAGAAGTTTGATTGATTTTAAGGAGTAAGAACTTTTCTTTTCGGTTATGGTAAAATTGTATTTTCTTACGAGTAAAAATTCTTTTAAATTTTTATCATGGTCTGCTTGATTTCTACCGCATATCGTAATATCAACTAAATATGCATAGACACCTTCAAGATTCTCTGATTTTATTATGTAGTCTATTACCCGCTGGAAACACGCAATTCCGTTTGACACACCAAAAGGAATTCTTCGGAACTGATATAATAAAATAACGTCGTCACGTATGGGAACTTGGTGATACGCACTTTGTGAATCTATAGTAGGGGAAAGTGGGGTACTTTCGGGAGTGGGGTAGATTCGTCAACCGCCAAAATCTCGCGCGCTTTTTAAATTTCCCGGCAAAATTTGCATGTATAATGTTGTTTGTGACCTGTCAGTTAATGTTTTGATTTGGTGTGCTCTGTGTCGCGTCCCCAGAAAAAATTATTTTATCAAATATTTTGAGACAGTATCAAGGTAAATATTTTCTAGTTTTATTTTTTGGAACTTTCCTCAAAAAACACAATATTTCTTTGACTTATCTAGGTCATATTGGCTATTTATCTCTATAGATTTGTTTTTCATTGAATTCTCACCTAAAATTGAATCCATGTGAGTTTGAGAGGTTGAAAACCAAGGCAAGTGCGTGTGGGGTAGATTCGTCAATGACGTATGGGGTAGATTCGGTAGTGACGAATCTACCCCACTTTATCATGATAAGTTTATTACTAAAAATTTTTTGTCTAACGTGCACTTTTAACACCTTTAGATGCCTAGAAAGTACATCAGGAAGACAGATAGAGCCAATATCGATGAGAGGGTTATGAAAAGCGCTTTAGATGAATGCCTTAAAAATCGCATGAAAGTTAGTGAGGCAGCTAGGCAGTATGGCGTCAAGAGAACTACTTTGCAGTCGAGAATAAAGACCCTGTTGAAAAGAAAGCCATTGGAGGAGTTACTCAATGAGGATTCTGGAAACGAGTTATCAGAAGAGGAAAAAATTGGCAACAAATACACTGTCAAACAAGTTTTTACAGTAGCACAGGAGACCGAATTACGAGACTATAAAAAAATGTTCCAATCTCCATTATGGTCTTTCATACGCGCAGATCCGAAAAATTGCATTTCATTTTGCAAAATCGAGTCATTGCAGTAGAATTCCACTCAACTGGGAAACTAAGCAAATGACTGGTAGGTATATTTTGCATTGAAAACTTGTCGCTATATTAACAGTTTGCTTTATTGGTTTGAAACCAAAATTATAGTGTGATATTATTTTACTGTTCTGGTAAATAAATAAAAGTCACCAAGGATTTTTTTTTCTTTTAGGAAAAGATTGGCTACAGGGATTTATGGCCAGAAACAATGATCTCTCACTTCGCAAGCCAGAAAGCACGAGTCTTAATCGTTCGGTGGCATTCAATAAACCCGTAGTGGATGACTTTTTCGCGAAATATACCTCCATATTGAAAAAATACAAATTTACCGCTGAAAAAATATGGAATTGGGATGAAACAGGCATCACCACAGTTGTAAAGCCCGTTAAAGTCGTTTCAAGCAAGGGAAAAAAGCAAGTCGGTCAAAATGCTTCAGCAGAAAGAGGAACACTAGTAACGTTCCTTGGTATTGTAAGTGCTATCGGAACGTCTCTCCCACCTATATTTATTTATCCGAGGCTCCGCAATCCAGCAGACTATTTATCAGAGGGTTCACCAACAGGTTCTGTTGCGCTCGGAAATAAGTCAGGGTGGATGACTGCAGAACTATTTCCTGAAGCTTTAAAGCATATCGTGTCGCACACAAATTGTTCTCCTGATCACAGAATTCTTTTGCTGATAGACAACCATGAATCACATTTATCTGTTGAAGCTATTCGTTACTGTAAGGCAAATGGAATTGTCCTACTATCCTTCCCGCCGCACACAACCCATAGAATGCAGCCGCTAGACGTGGGTATATTTGGTCCCTTCAAAACATACATAGCAACCGCCTTCAACGACTGGATGTTGGCGCACCCGGGTCAAGCGATTTCAATAAGAAATATAAGCAGCTTATCAAACAAAGCATATTAAAATAATTTTACCATGAGAAATATCAAACAAGCTTTCAGAAAACAGGACTATGGCCTCTTGATCAACTTGTTTTTACTAAGGACGACTTAATTGCAAGTACAGTTACTGATAGACCAGTCAGTCATGTAAACTAGGATAACAGCACGCCTCCAACTGCTCCTGGGTGTAGTAACGTAACTCCAGCGACACCTGAGGGTGGTAACGTGGCTCTAACGCCTCCTGGGGTTGAAATAGCGACTCCAACGACCCCTGAGAACAATAACGATACTTCTCCGACTCCTGAGGGTAAAAACATGGAGATTCAGACTTTCGGATATGAAAATAGTCAGTTATACTTTGACCCCAATGCGCCATCCACCTCGGGTCACAATACTAGCGGTAGTAATCGCCGAAAATCTTCTCTAGAAATGTTATTTCCTTACCCTAAAGCGGACATTACCAAAAAGAGAGTAGTACGTCGAAAATCTAAATGCTCAATATACACGGACACCCCGGAATTGCAAAAAAGAGAAGAAATCGAAATTAACAAAAAAAGAAGGCAAACATCGGTTGTTGACAAAGGAGCAAAACGAGTAGTTTTCAAGAAAAGGCAGATCGCCAAAAGATCTGTAGGCAGTTCAAGCGAATCTGATGTTTCTCTGGATGATGTAAATTCGAACAGTAGTGATGACCTAGAAGATTTTGAACCAATAACTAGCAGCGACAAATTCGAAGTTGGAAACTTTGTATTGGTTAAATTCCCAGGAAAAAAATAAAAAATACGGTCATTTATTACATAGGATGTATACAAGAAATGCATTCCCTATCTCTCTCAATTAAATTCCTTAGGAGAAGAGGATGCAGTCACAGTTTTGTGTATCCTGTAGTGGAAGATGTTTCAGAAGTTGATTTTGATGATGTCGTTGCAAATCTGGAGACACCATCTCGAAGTGGAACAGCAAGATCCACCTCATTTAATTATAATTTTAGTACCTACTCTTACTGTAAAATAATCACGACATTTGAAATAAAGAATTTTTAATTTGGTTTAATAAGGTCATTATCATTTGACGAAAGTACCCCATTGCTATGTCGAAACTACCCCATCATTGGGGTAATTTCGTCATAATGCAAACATTTTCTAAAAAAAATCTTGAAAATAAATATAAAGTGCTAGCGACTTTTTGAACTGTTAATTTTTATCGCTAAGCTACAAATAATATTATAGCAAATAAAACCTTGATAACAATAATAGTATATTATATACCTAGGTAGAGAAGTTGGTCCTTATATACCGAGCGCTTTTATAAACCGAGGCGCTCGCGCCGAGGTTTATAATGAGTGAGGTATACAATGACTTTCTCTACCGAGGAATATATAGAATTTTGTTTACTACTGCTAGTAGAAAATGAAAAATTTGTTTAAAATCTGTGCTCCAATTATTTTTTTTTGAACGCCCTCTTGAAAGTGCTGCCCTCTATCAACAGCTTATGATAACTTCCTATGTACCTACAGAAACCTGTATTTTTTTTCAAATTGACGTATGGAAATGAAATTGAACCAATAGAAACATGACAATATCCTTGCGTCATGACGTCATTTTCATTATTAACCTAGGTATTTTTTCATTATTTTCATTATTCACCTAGGGAGAGAAATTCAATTTTTTCCTAGAAAAATAGATTGAATAATGACAATTTCTCAGGTTAGTAGTAAAAAAAGTATTTTATGTCATACCAATACATTATTGTGTTTTTATACTTTAGATACCATCTACATAATCCATTACTTTATGCCCGTGCGGGCATAAAGTACACATTATGGCCCGCGCGGGCATAAAGACGCAAAAAACAGTTTTCAATTAACTTATTCTTTATTAACAAAATATAAATTTACGCTTATAAACATATTATTTTTGTCAAAAAATGATGATGTTTGCACACTGATGACAATTTGCGAAGTGACACTTTTTTCCCAGATATTTATTATTCACAACCAACTGGTATGACATAAAAGTTTGTATGCACCACGGGTACTAATAGATATACATACCCTCGGGCGACTTACGTACACTCGGGCCAGAGGCCCTTGGCTTTGTAAGACTGTCGCCCTCAGGGCATAATCATCTACTTAGTATCCTTGATACATAAATAACTATTAAAAACTAGTGGGTTAAGTTTGGAAAACTGCCGAATCATCCCCACTCTCCCCTACTGAAAATCTTGAATTTCGTCACAGCACGAACAATATCTTCGATATTGGGTAGAGGATCTAAATATTTAAACCTGTTAATGAATTGAGAGTAATCGATCACCATCCTTCTTCTGTGCGTTTCATTTTTCGTTACCAACACCTGTGCCCGCCAAGGAGAGTTGCTTTCTTCTATGATTCTATTTAAAAACAGATTTCTTATTTCGAATGAAATGAGGTGTCTGTCTTCTGGTGAAAATTGTCTAGATTTTATTGCAATTGGCCTGCAGTCTGCTGATTGATTTGAAAATAATGTAGGCGGATCAATTTTTAGGAACGCCAAACTACAAATCGATGATGAGTTGCCAATATAGAAGGGAGACTTAGAACCTCCGAAAGATACTTCAACGGTTGAATACTGTCTAAGAGTATCATGACCTCTAATGACATCAGCACTTAAATCAGAAAGAACTGATAAACGTAATTTTCTCTATGTATGCCCCATAATTTCTAAGTCTACGAAGCAGTGACCTGATATCTGAGACTGTAAGGCTGTTGTGGCCATTAGTATATATCCAGTGATTGAATGTATAGATACATCGATAAATGAGGCAAAAGTTTTATTAATGTATGTTTCAGAACTCCCTGTATCTACTAAAGCATCAGCAACGACATTGTTTAATTTAATGTTGTTAAGGCATTTGGTTAAACTTCCAGGTGCCGGACAAAGAAGCCCAGAAGCAGATATAATTGAGGCAGAAGCTTTGACTTTTCTTTTGCTTAGACATATCTTGGAGAAATGTCCACGTTTACCGCATTCAGTACACGTTGAATCTATAGTAGGGCATAACGTGCGAAAATGTCTTTTAGTGCTTCCACAGAAATAACATTTGTACACTTTTGTACACAGCTTAAGCCACTAATGAAAGAATCTCTAATATAGTCGTTTTGCCTTTCTTCAGCGCTGACAGCTTTGAAGTTACAGTCTTTACTTAGATGTTTTAGTGCTTGTAAGTACTGATCAACAGTCTCTCCAGGTTGCTGCTTCCTAGAGGTAAGGCATTGTCTGGCAAATATTTCATTTTTAGGTTTATTGAAAATTAAATCCAAAACCCTAATAGCGTCTGAGTTAGAAGAACAGCAGGATATGTGCTCATAATTGTCGTGGCTTACATAGTTCACCAAGAGTTTCAGTTTTCCATCATTTTCCAGCTTATCAACGGATGATATGAAATTGTTGAAAGTTGCTTTCCAGTGAGTCCACTCTTGTGCAGCTTTTAGAGAGTTTTGATCAGCGTCGAATCGTTCAGATCTTAAGAGTTTATCCATCTTGTTTATTAAATTGTAATAATTTACAAATACAATTTGATAATAATTAATACTGATAACAAAAACTATATACAGAAGATATCAAAAGTACCACATCCTTGCTGCATCCTGACTTAAGAGCCATATTTTTCCATATCCATCAAAACAAAAATGTAGTAAAGAGTAAATCCACACTTAATTAATTGAAACGATGTAGTTACCTTATGTTTTTTGATTGTAAATTTTAAACCTCATAATGAATTTCAGTTTCAAATTGAATTGTTTTTGTCGATTTAACTAATATCATATTGCACAGTATACGCATAGTTCAAAGTTTTAATCATTGTATATTGATCAACATCGAAACGATAATTATGTATTGCGATTACAGACTTCAAAAAGTAAACGCAATAATGCGGAATTTCATTTGCGGTTTAAATCCCTATCAGTAAATCGAGTCAGTTTTGTAGATTTAATCAGGCCTCGTGATATCCAAATCCGAAATAGAAATTAATGAGTAGCACACAGTGAATCGGGAGTGCCGTTGCGTTTTGCAAATCAACAAATCGCCGGTCGGTCGGTTTTAGTTTTTACAAAATTCCGATAATTAGTCGAGGGATTAATTAAATGTGGAGTATGATAATTGCAAGCAAATTAATAGCTGACATTTTCATAAATGGAGGTCGAAGGAAGTTCTATTTTTTAATAAATTAAACGTTAAACCTACTTCTACGTGAATATTAATTAATTTCCTTCCAGTCTCAACGGATTTTTTACGGTTCATGGTTTTAACTCGGGGTGGCTATGTGCGTCGTCTTCCGGTGTAGCACCCCTTCACCAACTTCTCCGCATATCCCTTTTCCTTTTTAGAAAGCGTATAACCAGCTAATCATTTAATTAAGTTTAAAACGTCCTAGTAGATATTATGATATATTGCCATATTTTCGAGAAAGTATGAATTTTCAACTACCTATATTTGCTCTATAAGGTAGGCTTGGGATGTACAGCAAAGATAATAAATTAATGTAAAGTCGTGTTTGGTTGTTACAGACTTCAGTGAAACTTATCGGCGAATTGTGAGTTCAATTAAATAGCACTTCAAATGAGTTGGTTCGATTTGTCGGCTCTCCACAAAACAAGAATTTTAGTTCTTATGGCTGTTCCAATTAATACCGTATAACTTTAAATATGAGAAGCTCAAACAAAGGCATATGCATATTCAATGAAAAATAATTACATTTTCACAATTTTTGCATCGGTGTTTTCTGTTATTGTGTGATTTCCCAACTTCGATTATATTATTTCAAATTATCTATATCCAACAAAAAACATGTTCTTCTATAAAACCTAATTATCCAACGTTGGGTAATTAAATTTTCCCTCTCAAACTTTTAATTAAAACGGGAAATTTGAAAATTACTCTATTAAATTAAAATCGCGTTTTATCTAGCTAGAGGTAACGCTCTATTCTTTGAATTTTTTCTATAGATTTTTATTAACTTTCACGGTGAATCTGAGTTGATATGAAATTTATTCTAAGGAAGCTAATTTGAATTTTATTAACATGGATAGCTCATGATTTATTTGTTTTACCTAATTTATCACTGAACAGTATTTTATTTACAATAGGTATAAAAATGTGCTCATTGCACAGATGAGTGACTAGTTTGGGATAAAATTCGCATTCTATAATTAGGAGTTTCTAGAAATATATATTTTTTTTTATTGGGAATGAAAGACACATACAGATCAACAGATAGCGATGTCAATCATCACATCTTTCTCAGGTTGAAAATAAGCAATTCTTTATCGATACATTTCCATAGAGATGGAACGATAATAATCATCAAACTCAATTAAATACGACTCCCTTTTACTTCCTCTCGGGAACTCCGCCCAGAACTGAATATTTTAGAATGTTTTTCTTCAAAAATGGCTATGACCACCACATGCAACTGTTGCAGCGGAGGGTACAGAACTTGTTGCTGTTTTCTATGCGTTTTGGCTAAAAGTTGAGGCGAATGGTCTGGAACCGAATGTATAGAATCTTTTTATTCTCAATGGTATTTATTGTTCATTTGAACCCACTAGTTGAGTTATCATCTGCGGCGAATAGTATGGAATCTTTTTGTGGTTTTCTAATGTTCAGTTGTATTGTCCATTACCACCCACTGTTTAGTTTTTGCAATTGAAATCCCTAGAATAGGTAGCGAATAGTACTACTCCCTCTAGCGATTTCGGCGAAGGATAGTCTGTTCAGGAACATAGCGCTTTTGCCTTCGCGACCTCTTGATTTGCCTTATTTCCTGCTCCAAGGGAAATCTTGACCTTACCTGAAATTCTATATAAATGCCCAATTCATCCTTATTTAATAGTAAGGTATTCTGGGCTTCTAAAGCATTCAATGACTTGCAATAACTCAGTGTCATGACATAACTTCTATCTCTATCTTTCTCTTTTGTTTTAATAGTATGCATCATGATTTATCTTTGTGTCTTGGTCGATTAGGACATTTTGTTGTGTGTCATGCATATAGTTGCTTGGATATATTATCTTTTATCACTGCCTAATCCATTTATCTTTTTCATTGATGTATATGATGTCAAAAGTTATTTAAGTGTCTTAATTGATTTGAATTCTTAATTCATACCATGTCACTGTCATTCATTCATCCCTCAACTTTACTATCTCACCCATATCTCACCTTACCCTCACTTCCCTTATCTTCTGTTTTTTTTACCTTATCTTTTACCTTTTCGTTACCTAATTTTTTGGTCTTAATGCATTGTCTTACATTATACAAAATTTTACCGATTCATTCAATCTTATGATTACATTCACTTTTCTTACCTTTTATTTAAATTTTTTTTATTTAACTTTTTCTGTTCTTGTTATGTTGTTGCGCGAACGTGCTGTTTTGCTATTGCTACTGTCGCCTGATGCGGAGAGTGGTTGAGGGCTAGATTGCCTTTCTTCAGGAAAAGCTTCGCCTTTTCTGAAGAACAACCAAAATTTGATTGAAAATTGACATTGATATGCCGCACGCCATTGCTCCGGGGTGAAGTTATCTTAGGTTTTCCGTTGTACTAACTGAGCCAACTTCTGTTTAAGTGATTTCTCATGTCAGTTGGGGGAAATCAATTAGACAGGCTGCAGTCTACCACCTTATTGACACAGGCTTGGTAGGGAGGAGTTAGAGTCGGGTGGTTCTTTGAGGAATAACGGTGATTTCAATGGAAAGAGCCATTTTTGGGATAATTGTATTCCTAGGTATGTTCGTCCGCACACCGATTTCTTTTTCTATACCTTCTTGATTGAGTCGTTTTACGGAAAACTTGTATATGGCGTCTGATCCCCGTTGTATGCAAGAGATGAAAGTCTCTCTTACTTCCTTTCGGGAACTCCGCCCAGAACTGAATTTCAATTGGCGTTTCAATCTTTTCAGTGTATACGTCTTTCTTTTACAGTTTCTCTCTTCTGCGCTATCTGTCCTTAATTTTCCTTTAGTCTTAAGAATTATATAAAGAGATTGGCGAGTCTCAAAAAGCATAGCAGAGCAGACACTCAACCAGCAACATTTGCTTCTTTACATAAAATTTTTTCTTCTTTCTTATCTTTCTGAACTGAATAGCTGTTTTTAATGTTTTCCTGACTACCTTGTTGTTCTAATATTTTTATTTTATTATTTTTCGATCGGTTTACTTTCTACCTAATAATGACATATCTATTTATTTAAATTTGGGACGGCTTTAATGCCACCGGTAGGTAGTAATATGATGTAGTACGTCTGGGGGAAGCATGCGGTAGTAATAAAACTTGTATACTCAGATAGTGAATCGTAATATAATAAAAACGGTATAAATTCGTCAAAATAGAAAGAAGGAAAACGTGTGTGAATCAAATTGAAAAATTACTCGACAACTAATGATGACAACTACCACTCTACACTAGCAATTGTCTATATCTCAACAATAACGCCAACCTAAATTAAAAACAGTATTATTAATATAATTTTGATTGTTTCAACCACAGTACGAAGTTGCTACACATAGATTACTGTCAATCAATTTTAAAATAGGTTGTCTGTTAGGGTACTTTTTGCCGAATTTTCTCTGCAGATTTTGTCCCTAGCTTTGTTTTTTTTTTTTTTAAAGTAAAATTAATTTTTTTTTACATTGGATAATGTACTGGCGCCCAGCGGCTGAACAGGCAAGTCGATTTTCATTTTTGTAATTTTTTTCCCTCATCAGATTTCTAGATTTTCCCCTTATATTTTTCGTTCTATTTCACCATCCGTGTCTATCATCACTGTTGGGTTTTAATTACCTGATAAGTCTTATCTTATCTACCTTTAAAATATAAATATTATATTTTAATTTTTTATCTATTGTGAACCTCCATTTTGTGATTGGGTGCCACGTTTTTCTGAAGAGAGTCAATTCAAAGTTTTGGCTGATAAATAGGTATTGCTGCTTTGGTTTTCGGAATCAATTGTTAGTGTGGGATTATTGGACCATTTGCTCTAAATAGAGTCGGTGAAAACCAAATGTGTGTGTCCATCCCTATCAACATTTTGTTGAATCCAGGCAGAGCCCTGTATTGCCATTTATTTTTGACTCCCTCATTATCTTCTCGAGTAAGAAGAGTGCTGAAAGGGTGAAATTTCGAGATAGAAATCCGGATAGGTTAAAATTCATTTGAAAAGTTTTAATTATAACATCTCAAGAATTTTGACAGTACCAATAGTAGGTACCTTAACTTAGAAGGAAAATTTATCTATTTGGGGAAAATCTAGAAATTTATTATTATTTTTTATCTTGTTCAATTTTTCCTACATTTTTTTTTTATTTTCGCCTGTTCAGCGCGTCTGCAAGAGAAGCAGCATTCTGCTCAATGTTGCCGAGCATCTAAGTATCTTTAATCTTGCTGTATACTTACCTAATTATTGCTACTTTATTTTACATACTTTATTTTTTAAAATTATTTAATTATTTTTTTATAAAAATATTTTTCGTATTTGCAATGATTGTTTATACCTGATTCTGTTGGAAAGGAGTGTCTGTGCAACAATAATTTTATAATAAACTAATTTCATATTAATTTTTCTCTGCAAGATACTCACTTTTTAACAGAATTCAAGAATTTAATATTCCAAACTTTGGTGAACCTGTTACTGTTTTATTCCTTTCTGGGTACCTATTCCACATAAAAGATCACTATTTGGAGTCTGGATCAGCTGGAGTGACGCACATCAGCTTTCTATCCTCTTTCCTGGATATAGGAAACAACCCGAAAAGCTCCAGTTCACGGAAGTGAAACCCCAACATCCATTGAAGAGCTCCGGATTGGAAAGGTACATACACTGTATCAGATTCACCAGAAGAACTAAATGTCGAGCTAAATGTTCATTATAACTTCAAAATTTACATACTTACATTGTCAAAATAAAATTATTGTTTGTTGGAATTTGAGTGATTTCATTTGCACATGAAGAGGCACACGTATTCTTTATTTTTGAATTCCACGACCCTTTAGGCTCTCTTGCTCTAAATTACAAATAACTCTCTTTATCTGTAACAATATGTAAAGGTGGAATTCCGAGGAGAAACTCCATGCTGCTATTGCCGTAGTGCTGAAAGTTCCTGTTACTGCCAAACAGGCCTGTCTTTGTAGTCCGTTCAGCTTGGTTTGGGCAGTGCGCTTTTGCCCCTTTTCCCATCAGACTACTGAGCCATATTTTATCATTGGTTTAACAGTATAACAAGGATGGTGAGTCATATACTCAAATCCCAAATGCTTTTGCATTAGTTTAGACCCAATCTCAGCAAGGAAATGTTTATTTTTTTCTAGCCCGAGGAAGATGTGTTTTCACATCAAAAAGAGACAACTCTATATTTATTTTGTTCGTTCTACATTCACGGTTTCAATTTTCTACCCCTTTTTTTTATAACACAAGAGTCACAAAAGGCTCCGGTGTTTGTCTGGAAAATTCCATAACTGCCAGCTATAGGTATACCGTTCCATCATAAATAAGATCGTGGCTGAGGCAGCGACGGAGTTAATTTTAATTAGTTTTATGCCCTCACTTTAGGAAGAAAGGAGAGACTTCGTTGTTTGATGTCGATCAAATGTATTTAATTTTGCTACATAGTTAGCGTCGAATTAGAGAACGCTGGAAAGTAAGCACGAATGAGATAGTATAATAATCAACAAAACTCGGGAAAGACGGATTGAGAAATTGAAGATTTTGGGCAATTAATTTTGATGAAAATATTTCACGATTTTGGCATTGTTCGAGTTATGACGAGGGCGGATTAATTTTAATTTTAATATAGGTACCTACTTAAATAGATTTCTCTGGTAAAAATAATATGTCTGGTTTACTTATGTAAATAACTATACTCAATTCGTGTAGTTTAAAACGGTTCATATACAATTTTTGATAGAATTTTTGTTTACTAACTAGAACTTCACTATTTGCGCTGTTTGTAATCAGGTTTTTTTGCTTTTACCCAAACTCAAATATTTTCGTTTTTCAAAGCCTTTATGCTTTTTTTGTTCTCTTCGATGAGTTTTTCTTTTTATTTTCGTTGTTTTACTTTTTTGTCTTTGATATTTCTTTTTTGTTGCTATCGAATTGTTTGTGGATCGATGTTTCACTTTTATATCTTCATTTTCCTTTTTTTCATTTTAGTTTTCGTCCCTCGACAAATTTTAGTTCTCTGTTATTTCTAAGAAATAATTTCTTTTGAGCGTCTCCCATCATAGAAATAGTCAAGTATAGCCAACAGAAAAATATCTAATATATTATATTATTTTTGAAACATATAGCTCAATTAACAATCGCCACTATGCCACTTGAAAATTGTCTTTTGATATACATAAGTTTTGAAAAAAAATATTCCATTCAACTATTACTCCATCCAGAGTTCCATTCTCTATTTTCATAGCAGCTAATTGAAATTCATTATTTGAAAGGCGTGGTCGGAAAGGCAAATGCTGAAAATAAAATTTTAATTTTTTTCTCTAACCATAGTAAAGTACATACCTACAATGACAAAAACAACATAAAATATACAAAAGGAACATTTTATAACTGTTCATTCCGAAAACTCTCGGTTAAAGGCCCTTTTATTTATTTGTTGCCTTGGGAAATAAATTGCTTTTTCTCCAGGATGTTTTTCCATTATGCACTGTATGTCTACTGGACCTAGGTTATTATTGTTATGATGGAGAGAAATATAGAGGCGGTTATGAGCTGTTGATGGTTTAGATGTTTGCGTTGTTTTATCTCTTTATACAGAATTGTTTCTTGGAACATGTAAAAAATGCCTATTGAAAAAAAGTCGGTAGAATGTTGACAATAATACCTACTACTGCATTAAAATTAAAAAATAAAAACTAATAGGAATGGAATCTAATTCCTGCTAACTTATTTGCAAAAAAAATCCAATTATTTTCTAACAGTAACCACTAGACAAAGAAGTGATTAAACAATATGGAATCAAAATCCTTTCGCAATATCTAATTATTGTATAAACCCCCTTTATAAGGTATTTTTTGTTCATTAGAGCAAAAGCTAATAAAATTAATGGGCGAATGTCAAGCAGAATAAGTTCTAACGAAACTACTGCATTGCGTATACCTATACTTATAAACTCTTTAATGGGAATGAAAATTAATATGTTGCAAAAAGTAAAAGGCATATAAAGCCAATAAATTATTTGCCGAGATTTATTCAGTTCGATAATTGGAATGAGTCAGGCTATATGAGCTAAATAGGCGACATTGGACATTGTTCAGATAAATTCTATTGTTTTCCTATATCCTGCAATATAATAATTTTTATCTAATTATTCTTAGCAACCTTTTTCCAAATTAGTCCAAGCTCTAGTTTACGAGCGATAAATTTCAAAACTTTTTGTTTATAAGCCCTACAATGCAATACCAAAATGCAACCCAACTCTGACATAATGCAATCTAATGCTTTTTGGAATTGGTCCAACGCGGTTTCTAGATCAAATTCGCCCGATAATAGCATACAAACATATATTTTGTTAATAAAGGAGCTATCTAGAGATACCTACGCTACTATTATTATACTATACCGGGTAATATCTGGGTATGTTAATCGTAACACGGAACTGTTAATTAACCGAGCTTAATATCCTATAATCAGGATATTTCGGCTATATATGAAGAGGAAATTAAAATACAATGTTGTAATGGATTAGAAAATGGTATACCTAGTAATGCTCTACAATAGTGTACAAAATAACTCGACAATGTACCACTGTTCGATTTGGAATCGAATATGTTTTATGCAATGAATTCGTTATTGAAAATTTTATAGAACACACCACATTGCCAGCGATTCTCTCATCCCCTGACATCCCCCTATTATGGATGCCAAGTCATAAATTCTAAATATACGAAAGATAAATAGTGCGAAAAGCCAAAAGTTTGATCATAAAAGCCCAGAGTTTCTCGACATCAAATCGTCTATAGCAACTTTATGGATTGGCAAATCGAAACCTACTTTAGTTGTAATTTTAAATCCATCTGGGGTGCGGCTGTCATATTGATTATATATCCTTAACAAAAGAAAACACTGCAGTGGCTACCAACTAAAGACTCATAAATTTTACATGAAGCAAACACAAACAGACTCGTTAGCTCAATGCTGTAGTAAGTTTATGTGGAACGAGAGCGAGATATTTAAGGGGGAGGAGAACAAAAATTAACGATCTGCCGTGCACCAGATAACTAGTTTGTGAAGACGTCGAGGGCGATAAGGAAATACTCTTTGTTGTTGGAGGAAAACTTTAAATTTTCAATTTTCATCTAAGCCCAGAATTGTCTCATTTTACCAGATTTTATTTAATTACTTTTTTAGATTGTAGATTGCATTAGTTTAATACTGCTACCATTCCAGATATTGTAGTTGGTGTCCGATATTTCTGGGCTTCTCCCAAAAGAGGCCAGCTTCCAGGGTGGTAAAGTGCTCACCTCTTAAGGTTTTGGCCGTAGCCCTTCAAAGTATTTCAGCCTTTCGCAGATACGAGCAAGGCATTCACAGATTAAATGTTCTGTTGCTTGTTCGCAAGATTTACAGTGGTCGTTGTCTGATTTGCCCATTGTGTTAAGGTGCTATTTCATCAGGCAATGCCCAGTGAGCAGAACAACGACTGTTCTAATGTCTCTCCTGATTAAGAAGTTGTTCAGATCTCTTTGGTGAACCTTTACATGTTTCAAACTCGGAATGGATCATCAATGAGCTAGCATTAGGTCCTTTTCCCATCTGTTCATTTATTCGGAGACATGGTTTTTCATTAGTCCAAAAAAGGCTCTGCTTTGCGAGACAGTCTGCTTTCCCGTTGCCTTCTAAGCCCTGGTGTCCTGACAGCCACATCAGGGTTACTTTGTTCCTCTCAGCCAGTTGCTTAAAGATATTGTTGCCCTCCCAAACTATAGCTGCGAATTGCACTTAATGGCTTCTAGAGCCTCCAGAGCCGCTTAACTGTCGGACAGTATGTAAATTTGCTCTCTTTAAAGGGACTCTCGGGTACAGATGTTTATGGCCAGTTTCTCAGCTTGAAATATTGTGGGCGTTTTGCCCATTGCTAAGGAGAGTTTGGGTTAGTTGTTCCTAGACCGACTCCTTCCTTTAAGCTTCGGACCATCTGTGTACCACGATGATGCATCGTCCACGTTCGGTACCTTTGCGCTTTACTATGATTGGCGTTCTTTCACAACCACTTTATACGGAATGTCAAAGCCCAGTGATGTTATCATATTATGATCTGTTGGTTTACTTTGGTACGCGAGCTCGAGCAGTTAACTACGGACAGTGATCGAGCCATCATCTCACCTGTCTGCCTCTGTGCTCTGCGCCAGAGAAAACGAAGGGCTCTCCTCATTTTTCTCGACAGAAGTGTGGTGACTTGCTTACCCTGCACTTGGAGCGCGTATTAGGCTGGCAATATCTTGAAAGGGTCCCCTAGCTATCGGGATCACTTTAGGCGGCCAGCTGACGAGCCCCCAAGGTATTGTTGGTGCGAGCTGCCTTCGGGCACAAAGAAAGAAGAGGGAGAGCCACCGATTAAATCCTCCGGGTGCGAAATCAGGTTTTCGGAAAACCACAGTTCGTCATAAGGAAAATCTGCATACTAGAGATCACACCAAGTTGATGTTCCATAAAAAATATTATGATATCGCATAATATATTTTTATGGAACCATCTCAAATTATGTTGAAATCTAGCTAATAATTTTCAAGTATGATTTTCCAAGGGGGGAGAGGGGGGCAACTGATCTGTCCAACCTATAATAGGTGCTTCTAACCTCCTATACTCAAAAGCTTTTTAGATAGATCGGTGTGAGGAGTTATCAGGTAATACCCTCTATATCTATAAAAGCTGCAAGAGTGATTTCTTTTGCCTCAAGTGCCTCTTCTATGCCTGATAATGTTTAATGACTTTTAGTTTATACACCTTTTCCAATTGTAATGTAATTGAGAAAGCGTCAGTGTAATTGAGAAAAGTCAAATGTTATTGAGAATGCGTTAATTGTAATTGGCAATAGTCAAATGTTATTGAGAAACCGTCAGATGTACCTAATTGAAAATAGTTAAATGTAATTGCGAATGCGTTAATTGTATTTCAGAAAGCATCAAATGAGATTCAGAATAGGTCAAATGAAATTGAGATCATGCAAAATTCGAAACTGTATAGTGTGTAGGCATTCACAATTCGTGATTCGCATCTATATGAACTAAGCTTTAGACAAATCAATCAGTGAATGAAATGCAGAGAATAAAATGTCTTTTGTATAAAACTTGAAAAGTCAATTTAAATTTCCTTAAAAGAGAAAGTTTGTGTTCTCAATTTGATAAACATTTCAAAATATGGAACTTGAAGAGGGTTGCGCAATTTGTCGAGTGAAGATGACGAGAAGTGAAGTTGTCAAACTCCAACCGTGTCTTCATTTATTACATGAAAAATGTGCTGACCCGATTCTAAACGCACCAAACCAGCGTTGGCCTATTTGTAGGGCTGCTGTAGACGAATCAATTGCTGTTGTGCGAAAGAAATATAAAAGAAACACAAATAGTTACAGAGACAGGATTGTTACTTGCGCTAGCCGTGGAGATGATTGGGCAAATTTAGCCAAAACACTAGGTATAAATAACAAAACTGCTTTCCGTTGGGTTTCTTCCGGAAGACCTTATATGTTCAGAAAAGGTGGCATTAAACCGAAATGTTTGACAGAAGAGGAAATTGATATTTTGATTTCATGGTAGAAAATTCAGTTGAACTTACGTTACAGCAGATTAAGAACAGGATAGGTAATGAATTTAATAGAGAAGTATGTGTAACAACGATAGGAAACTACTTAGAAGGTAAAATATTTACCCTAAAACAAGTCCATACTGAACCTATCAATATGAATAATGAAGAAAATCGAGGAAGAAGGGCCGAGTATTTGAATAATTACATAAGGCACAAGTAATTTGAACGGACGAATTTTAATTTGTTTTGTCGTAGAACAAGGGGTCGTTTTGTTAAGGGCAGTAGGGCGGTTCAAATACTACCTGCTTCACGAGGACCAAATGTGCACCTAATCGGAGCAATATCGGCGGCAGGCGTAGTTTTCATAGAACGTCGAAGGGGTTCATGGTTTAGGCGCCACAATTTTAAGGCTACCTCTTCATTCGCCAATGCTCAATCCCATCGAGAACATTTGGTCCAAAATAAAAACTCAAGCTAAACGTAATTTACGAGTACCGGAGGTGAATGGAGTATATCCTGTTCACAATCCGATGTCCACAGGTGCTGGTAAATTTATCACCTTTCCCTATCAGATAGCATTGAAAGGTGATAAATTTTACCGGTACCAGTGGACATCGGATTGTGAACGGATAATAGTTGAGCACCGATTGGCTTATTTAGAAGAGATAGCTATGGAACCAATGCTTGTTGGACGATGGTCTTGAGAACTGATTGTTTTTCAATTAGGATTTTAAGTAACTTGGTAATTAGTAAGGTTTTGATATTATTTATTATTATTTAAGCAATATGTTTTACGGTTTCCGATATCCCCACAGATTCTCACGAGTTTGTGACACCTTGTACTTATGCATATGAAATTTTCGAATTTTCATTTCACACTATACAGTTTCGAATTTTGCATGATCTCAATTTCATTTGACCTATTCTGAATCCCATTTGATGCTTTCTGAATAACATTTAACGTTTGCTTAATTACATTTGACTGTTTCTCAATTATATTTGACTATTCTCAATTAAAATTAACGAGTTCTCAAATACATTTAATTATTCTCAATAACATTCGACGGTTTCTCAATTACATTTAACTATTCTCTATTACAATTAATGAATTCTGAATAACATTTAACTATTCTCAATTACATTTAACGCGTACTCTATTACATTCGACTATTCTCAATTACAAGTGACGCTTTCTGAATTACAATTGGAAAAGGTGTAGACTAGATCACATGAAAAAGAGTGAAACAAACCAATGACTGCCATATTGAATGCATTTTTCTATCAAATTAGTATGTGCAATTTTTTTTTTGCTCTCAAACTCTCAGTTTTCTTACCAAAGCTACGAAATAGGCCTAAAACAAAAAATGGCCTATACAGGTATAATACTAACTGCATAAGTAGTGTATAAGCACCGACCTGGTAACTCACTACATCATCAGTAAATAACCTTGTTCCGCTAAACGAACGCTTATTAACAATAAATCTCCTGAGCGCGCATTGTCTCCGTCATATGCAAAAGTTAATAACTTACAATCCCGTTTTCTGGTCTCCCGGTTCCGGAGGCAACCAGCCCGTCATAAATTCATTTCATGTAAAGGTACCTCCCATGCAGCATAAACGTAAGATAGTAGTTATAATATGTGATCTCTGGTCGTGTTATTTATAATATCACTCGAGAGAGATAAATTTCTGTTGATCTTAAAATGAAAGCAGTCAGATAAGCGATGTTTGATGAACGATAATAATTTAAATATGGGAGGCAGTTGTTTAAGAACAATTCACCCTGGTATGTATTAAAAACAGTCCTCGATGCGGTTTGTTTTAGGGTTTTACGTTACATTCGCCCACAAGCCTTATTCCCCATCATGTAAATTAAATGGCACCTTTTATTTTCCGTCCCTCCATTGTGTGAACTCTACTAAACTTGTGGGGAAGTTTAAAGGGCTCGTTTTGTTGTCAAAAGCCAAAACCAGAATTGATTACTTATATGTGGAAGTAACCTCAAAAGCAATTTAGGATTGAAATTATCCATGAAACTTTTCGAATATATTTACAGCTTCTAACAATTGGTTGCCATTATAAAGCAAATATCCTACTTAATGCAATTTCTTCAAGACATAAAAATACTTTGGCGCTCCGTTATGTTTAAAATGCTGTTCATATTCAAGACAATGCTGGTAATAATTAGAAACATTTTAAGTAGTTTTCCGAAAGGATGCTTTGCATAAACAGTTACAAGTCAGTTAGGAACGAGAATGGGTATAAACAGGCAGGTGTGTCTTGCCTTGCCCGAATATGTTTTCCCATTTTATTTTTGGTTTTATTTTCGTCTGCTGCTGTTTTGCTTGAGGAAAATTGAAAACGCGTGTGGAAATTTGCATTTTAGAAACACTGGGAAATTGGTAACTCAGTTGCAGACGGGAATTTTCACATAAAATAAAACGAAAACGTAATATTACGGGAAAATGCCAAAAGTTTTTATAAAGACCTATGAATAATAAAATTATCAAAACAATGCCTAAGTTTGGTTGTTAAGGTTAACGTTTCCAACTGCAAAGTATTTAAATTTAATCAACCTAATTTCAAACTAGTTAAATTGCCCACAAAAATAAATCGTCACGGTCAACTTTGGACAGGATGCAACGTCCATTTTCCTCAGTGGTTATCCTTTCGGAGAAATATCGCAACCATTTACTCTAATGCTCTATATTTTCGTTTGGATTCTCGGTTTTCGTTGTTTCGTCGTATATAAAAATAATGTAAGTTTGTGTTTTTTTTTTTGTGCCTCAACGATAAAAGCATGGCCATTGTTGGGACCTTTTGGCTGGATTTGTGAGAAATCTTTGGTTGCCTTTCCAAAAAAATTAGGTCATCATACTCAAAGGTTTTTGTAAGGTTATATCAACTTTCGTTTCCACAAATTATTCAATAGGTGATATTTATTACAAGTCATCATTCGTTAATTAATTATTTCGAAGGAAAGGAATATATTAAGCTTGGAGATAATTCTCTAGGCTTTAAATTTTAGGAATAAGTTATCCGATAATCCGATAATCAAAAAAGCTAAACAGTACCTAAGTAATGAATACACCTTTTCTACATATTATTGCGAATATATCACTTAATTTTTAGAATAAAAAAATAATTTTGCGAATAAATCAAATCTAATTGAGGAGAGTCAATTGATATTTCGAATATATTGAATGTAATTGGGAAAATTTCAATTTAATTGCGAATATATCATAAGTAATTGGGGATAATCAAATAAAATAAGGAGTAAATCAAATGTAATTGAGCCTTTTCATGTTTCAAGCAACATCTGTATGTTGTTCGTTGATGAAAGCTTTTGGTAACATACATATAAGTACTTTTGCGTCAAAAGGAGCAACAAAAAATTCGCGATGTCTTGATTATATTTGACTCATTCGCAACTATAGACTGATGGACATTCCCAAAAATCGTACTCTATTTTACTCCGAGCGGCATTTCGTGCGACATTCGGGGTATTTCTACCCCGCTGAATCCGAATTCGGATGTTGCCAAGCCGAATTTTGCCTCCAAAGGCCTCAAATCCAAGATGGTGGCCAAACTAAGTGCCTAAATGACATTTTTCTTAAAGTGTATCGTTATTGACCGGCGAGATGTCGTTTCATATTTTTGGAGTCGCTGAACATGAATATGAGTACCGGAAGTCGATTCGGATACCGGAAGTATCATAATTCAAGATGGCGGCCGTCGGGGGCCTAAATACAGACCTTTCAGAAGTTGGCATATTGTCAAGTGCGGCGTATCGGCACATATGTTTTTGACGTCAACTAGATCAAAAATTAGCACCGGAAATCGATTGGGCAACCGGAAGTACCGTAATCCAAGATGGCGACCGGTTGGGGCCCAAATATTTACCAAACTTTGAAAAGTTGCTATAATATGACGTGCTGGGTATGACCACAAGTGTTTTGGAGGTCGCTGAACACGAATTTGAGGTCGGAAAAGCGAAAGGAAACATGCTAACACAGGTTTGCCGAAATAAAATAGTACAACTATACTTTGAGGGGTAAACAAAATGCACAAAACATTTTACATGAATACATCATCACTGTTGTTGTTGTTTTCGCAGTCTGCCTGATACTTGCACAACTTGGTGCAGACCTCTCTCTCTTGCCTGCACTTGCACAAGCCTGTGCCGCATCCTGACCTGCAGCCACAACTCAGTAACTGCGTGCAGGACTTGGGCACCGCTGGCAGGGTAGTGTAGACTCGGATGTAATTCTCCTCCAGACGCCATTCGTACCGGCAAGGATCAGGAAGGACTGGCCTTGCTATATGTGCATTCAGCCAGACCCTGGCTTGGTAGGTGGCTCGGAGAATGTGAAGACGGGCTGCATCAGACGTAGCTGGGAGCAATTCAGGACTAGAAACTTTTCCAAAAAGACTGTGTCTCGCTCCATCACAGGTATTTTCTCTTATCTTGTACAAAAGTACCATGAATTGCTCGCACTTTGACAAAAATCTCTCCTGAACTTTTGCAACTGCGACTCCATCAAGAAGCTTGGAATGTGTACGATATACAAATAAAGCACCTCTCTTTCCTATACCTGTAATATGAATTTAATTAAGTGTCTACACCTTTTCTATGTGTTATTGCGAATATATCACTTAATTTCAAGAAAAGTAAAATGATATTTTGAATAAATGAAATCTAATTGAGAATATTCAATTGATATTGCGATTATAAAAGATGTAATTGAGAATAGTCGAATCTAATTGCGAATCTATCAAATGTAATAGAGAATAGTTAAGTATAATTGCGAATATATCATATGTAATTGGGAATAATCAAATGAAATTAGGAATAAATCGAAAGTAATTGAGCCTGTAGTTGTCCTACTGTGCTACTGATTTGTGTTTATCTGTGAGACGTTTTTCGAAAACCAATAAAACCGCTTTTTCAGTTTATTTGAAAAATCAACATTTTTAATTAACTTTGATCGTCAGATTTATCAATAGGCTGAGTAATAAAAATATTTGATAATGTCTTAATTTTATTATATTCGATTAATTCGCAACTACATTTTATATATTCCTAATTTCATTTGATTATCCCCAATTGCATATGATATATTCGCAATTACACTTAACTTTTCTCAATTACATTTGATATAATCGCAATTACATTTCACTTTTCCCAATTACATTTGATATAGTCGCAATATCACTTCACTTTTCGCAAAATCAATTGATAAATTCGCAATATAAATTGCTAAATTCGCAATTATACATGAAAAAGGTGTAGTGCAGCAAAAATATACGTAAAAAAGGTAAACTGGATACCGACCTGCTATGAATTAGTTAGCGTCACAACCGGTCAGCGCATGGAATATAAGGATATATTGTTACGCTCACTGAGAGACATTGACGCTGCAACTGTATGAATAGGTACGTACTTTCTGTCCTTAGCAGTACCAGCCATCATAAAACATTCTTTGCATTTCATTCTCTGAAAATGGTGCAAAAGCAAAACAAATACGTCTGTGTCTCTTGCAGACACGAGAACTCTACTGTGCGTACTGTTTACTGCATGGACGATAATACGAGTATGTCCTCCGAACCCCGAGCTTGGAGCTCTCGCCGCTAGACAGCAGCACAAATACAAGCAGAAGCCACGGAGATACCTATAGAACTTAAGATGAGAGCGTGTTAAAAATATTTATTCACTTAAAATTATTTACAATATCGAAATATATTTTAGGATCAAAAGAATGCGTGACCTTCAACGTGAATAATATGATCAAAGTATATTTGTACTCTTTTTTTTCTTTTTTCGGCAAACCTGTGTTAACATGTTTCCTATTACTTTTCCGACCTCAAATTCGTGTTCAGCGACCGCCAAAACACTTGTGTTCATACGCAGCACGTCATATTATAGCAACTTTTTAAAGTTTGGTATTTAGGCCCCAACCGGTCGCTATCTTGGATTACGGTAGTTCCGGTTGCCTAATCGATTTCTGGTGCTAATTTTTGATCTAGTCGACGTCAAAAACATATGCTAATACGCCGCAGTTGACAATATGCCAACTTCTGAAAGTTCTGTATTTAGGCCCCCGACGGCCGCCATCTTAAATTATGGTACTTCCGGTATCCGAATCGACCCCAAAAATATATGAAACGACATCTCGCCGGTCAATAATGATACACTTTAAGAAAAATGTCATTTAGGCCCTTAGTTTGGCCACCATCTTGGATTTGAGACCTTTGGAGGCAAAATTAGGCTTGGCAACATCCGGATTCGGATTCAGCGGTGTCGAAATACCCTAGAATCGTCAAGTTGCCGAATGTCGTACGAAATGCCGCTCGGAGTAGGAGTAAGATTTCTGAAAATGTCCACCAATCTACTACATTTGATATATTCTTAATTTCATTTGACTATTCCAAATTGCATATGATATATTCGCAAATACACTTAACGTTTCTCAATTACATTTGCAATTACTTTTAATTTTTTCCAATTACATTTATTATAGTCGCAATGTCACTACACCTTTTCCACATGTAATTGCGACTATAGCAATCTATATTCCCAATTCATCAATTGATTTTGCGAATAGTCAAGTGATATAGCGACTATATTGAATAGTTATTGGGAAAAGTTAAGTGTAATTGCGAATCAGATACAATTGGGGATAATCAAATTAAATTTGGAATATATCAAATGTAATTGCGAATTAATCAAATATAATTAGGACATAATCAAATATTTTCCCTGCAGACTCTTTCTTGTCATTGTTGATCTGCATATAACACAATTATTGCGGAATTCCATTTTTGTGTCGCCTTTCTTTGACACAAAACTACCTATACAGGGTGTCAATTTGAAAACTTCCCACCCCTATTATCTCGCAGTAGAAAAATTTTCGAAAAAATCCCTGAAACTCGTCAACTATAATTTGTAGGGGGATGAGTTTTTATGCAAAATTCACCTTCCCTCTTTCAACCCCCCAGCCCCCAGTGCCACCCCCTAGAAAATTTTAAATAGGAAAGGGGGTCAAGTGATACATCATTTTGGAGGGTTTTTAATTCCATACATTTGGGTATAAAATTTTAATCCCTAAGTTCCACTGTTTTGGAAATATTGACAGTTGAAAATTGACTTTTTTGCAACTTTGACAGGCTGTAAAACCTAAACGGTTAATTTTAGAGGAACACCGATCTTACATTCTTATCTTAGATTTTTATAAACTATCATTTGACAGCAACTTCGAATTTAATCCATGATCAAAAATTCCGGTTGAAAATTTAATCTCCGGTTAAATTCAAAAATGGTGTCAAATGATAGTTTATGAAAATCTAAGATAAGAATGTAAGATCGGTTTTCCTCTAAAATTAACCGTTTAGGTTTTACAGCCTGTCAAAGTAGCAAAAAAGTCAATTTTCAACTGTCAATATTTCCAAAACACTTGAACTTAGGGACTAAAATTTAGTACCAAAATGTATGGAATTAAAAACCCTGCAAAATGATGTATCACTTGACCCCCCTTCCCATTTAAAATTTTCGAGGCGGTGGCTCTGGGGGCTGGGGGGTTGAAAGAGGGAAGGTGAATTTTGCATAAAAACTCATCCCCCTACAAATTATAGTTGACGTGTTTCAGTGATTTTTTCGAAAATTTTTCTACTCCGAGATAATAGGGGTGGGAAGTTGTCAAATTGACACCCTGTATGTATGTAAACAATAACTTTCTTCAACAACAGTTATTTTAGCAACAACATACAGAAGTTCATTGAAAAATTAAAAGGCTCAATTACATCTGATTTATTACTAATTTTATTTGATTATTCCCAATTACATATGATATATTCGCAATTACACTTAACTATTCTCAATTACATTTGATGTGTTCGCAATTATATTTAACTTTTCTCAATTACATTCAATATATTCGCAATATCAACTGACTATTCTTAATTAGATTTGATTTATTCGCAATATTATTTTACTATTTTTAAAATTAAGTGATATATTCGCAATTACACATGGAAAAGGTGTAAAATCTGTTTTTTTTTTCAAAGATAATTCCCCAAGTCAAAAATTTAGTAACTATGTTGGCAACACAAGCCTTTTCTACATAAAAATTTGAAAGCTTTGACAATTTTACATTGTATTGCCAACATAATGTCGTTTTGACTTTTATCTTTAAAAAAAAAACAGACTTTAGTAGTCGCGTAATCAATTGATGAATTCGCAATGTAAATTGCTATATTCGCAATTACATAATTATGAAAAAGGTGTAGTGATGCTGCGAGACGAGACAAGATGAGAATACGCTCTTCTAGTCTTGTTTCAAAGGTTCGAGGGAAAATGAGTATCGTCTCGACGAGAAACCGTCGATACGAGACGATAGCGATCTTCTCTCGTCTCGTCTTGTTTTCTTTCATCTCTTATGAGTTTTGACGCATAGTAAGTTAATTTCGACTCCAAGGTCAAGAAAATGCAAAAATGTATTCTTGCTACTTAACTAAAATGTATAAAAATGTAATTATCAAAGTTCTGGAAAATATTGGACGTGTACAAATTTACGTACCTAGGTACCTACTTTTTTATTTTAATAAGAGTTCGGGACGCCATTGGAATATTCAATTTTAATCACATGAAAACAGTTTCAATAAAATCGGCATCCAGAAGGCCATAGAGCTACACCTTTTCCACATATACCTAATTGCGAATGTAGCAATTTATATTGCGAATTCATCAAATGATTTTGCGAATCGTCAAGTGATATTGTGACTATATTGAATATAGTTCAGAAAAGTTGAATGTAATTGTGAGTATATCAAATGTAATTGAGAAAAGTTAAGTGTAATTGGGAATATATCAGATGCAATTGGGCATAATCAAATGAAATTTGGAATATTTCAAATGTAATTGCGAATTAATCAAATATTATTAAGACATTATCAAATATTTTCTCTGCCGACTCTTTTTCGTCATTGTCGATCTGTATATATCACAATAATCGCGAAATTCCATTTTTGTGTCGCCTTTCTTTTGACATAAAACTACCTATATGTATATGTAAACATAAGCTTTCCTCAACAACAGACTTGAGTAGTTATTTTAGGAACAACATACAGATGTTGATTAAAAGATTGAGAGGCTCAATTACATCTATTACATAATATGATATATTCGCAATTACACTTAACTACTCTCAATTACATTTGATGTGTTCGCGATTACATTTAACTTTTCACAATTACATTTAATATATTCGCATCAATATCAACTGACTATTCTCGATTTATTTGCAATAATATTTTACCATTCCTAATATTAAGTGATATATTCACAATTACACATGGAAAAGGTATAGTAAAATTCTCGACGAATGAAAGCATTCTCTTGTCGAGACTAGACGCGACGAGAGACGAGAATCTTTCGTCTCGGCGGCATCACTACAACTTTTCCATGTGTAATTGCGAATTTATCAATTTATATCGCGAATTCATCAATTGATTTTGCGAATAGTCAAGTGATATTGCGACTAAATGAAATGTAATTGGGAAAGGTAAGATGTAATTGCGATTATATCAAATGTAATTGAGAAAAGTCAAGTGTAATTGCGAATATATCATATGCAATTGAGGATAATCAAATGAAATTAGGAATATATCAAATGTAATTGCGTATTAATCAAATATAATTAAGACCCTGATTAAGACATCATCAAATATTTTTGTTACTCAGCCTGTTGATAATATCTGACGATTGAAGTTAATTGAAAATGTTGATTTTTTAAATAAACAAACTGCGCAGAGTCTGAAAAAACGGTTTTTGATGGTTATCGAAAAACGTCTTGAAGATAAACGGATATCAGTAGGAACAACTACCTACAGATCTGGAGAAATGGAAAGGCTCAATTACATTTGATTTATTCCGAATTTTATTTGATCATACTCAATTATATATAATATATTCGCAATTACACTTAACTATTCTCAATTACATTTGAAAGGTTCGCAATTAAATTCGACTATTCTCAATTGCATCTTATATAATCGCAATATAAATTGAATAATTCTCAATTAGATTTTATTTATTCACAATATCATTTTACTATTCCTAAAATTAAGTGATATATTCGCAATAACACATAGAAAAGGTGTAGTAATGGAGCCGACATTATTTTGAATCCTCAGGAACTTTCTAATGATATCGGATTGTTCCCTGCCAACTTTGCATCAGTCTGTACTACTGTACTTTTCCAATTGTAATTGAGAAAGCGTCAAATGTAATTGAGAAAAGTCAAATGTAATTGACAATGCGTTAATTGTAATTGAGAATAGTTAAATATGATTGAGAAACCGTCAAATGTAATTGAGAAAAAGTTAAATTTAATTCAAAAAACATCAAATGAGATTCAGAATAGGTCAAATGAAATTGAGATCATGCAAAATTCGAAACTGTGGAAAATAATTGAGCAATCCATATCCGATATCCCCAGAAATTCTCACGAATTTGTGGCACTCAATTACATTTGACTATTCTCGATTACAATTAACGCATTCTCAATTACATTTGACGCTTTCTCAATTACATATGACTATTCTCAATTACAATTAATAAATTCTGGATAACATCTAACAATTCTTAACAACATTTAACGCTTTCTCAATTACATTTGACTATTCTCAATTACAATTGACGCTTTCTGAATTACAATTGGAAAAGGTGTAGATGTAGGTACCGTCTCCATAAATTCGAAAGTTAAATCATGGCCAACTGGTATGTACCAAAAATGTACCCAGTTTCGTTGCAGATGCACGAACAACAAGTTGGCCCTGGATAATCATCACAAAATTAAATACCGTAAACGAGTACCTACCTACTAAAAATGTAAAAATTTCCAAATAACTCTCTATAGTAGTTCTCTAGTTAGTGGACAGCTATAAATTCCAGTTCGACAATTTCGTTGTCAGGCACGTTCATAATATTATCCAAGATCCGAAGAAACGTTTTACGACCGCACAGAATCGCTATACTCAGAAGTGGAAGTTAAGATGGTAGGATTTCTAGGACAATATATTATTTCGAATGTTGCGGCCTATACGATAATCAAATAAAACACCAATAAAACAGTAATAGGCTGTCGATGTGGCGCCATATAATAATTCTTCATATTAAAACGGTTTTTATAGGAAAAGCGGACCCGTAAATGGGCAATTTAACGGCGTTTTTAAAAGATATATCAAAGTCTGTGTATATAATAGGCGACTTCGTGTCGTCGACTTTTACTCGATGGGTTAATTATACCTTTAACTAGAAATGGATTTAATGGTGATTCATGGAAAAGGATAAAAAGAAGAAAAGGTAGATTGTTTCTTTGTATGCTGCTTCGTTTCACTACTCAAGTATACAAATTTTGTTTGTTCAAACTCCTATTAGATGGATTCGAAATCCTCTCACTTTAATTACCCCATTTCCCCAACTAAATAAACGTATTTATAGACAAAACCTCATCTTTTTGAAAGTCGTAAAAGCTTTTTGCATATAAAGTTTCTCTATTTTCCTTTTCAAATAAGCCGAGGCACAAAGAGGCTTCTTAGGAGCTTAGTTTTTAAATATATTTGAGTTCTCTTTTGCAACTATTATATTATACGAATGGGGAACTTCTCAAAAGAGAGTTTTCCATTCTACGAGAGATGAATTTTTCGGTAAAAAGAATTTTTATAGCTTCTTTAACTAGGTAGGTACCTATGTACATTTCATAAACGGTATTTTTTTTTTATCACATTTACTAATTTGCCTAGAAAGAAAATCATCGTTCTCCCAAATCCCCGATTCACGCGGAATAAAAGTTCGAAGTCAATTTTCCAATTTTACAAAATATTTTTATAGAAAATATTCTCGAGATGTCTTTAGCAGCGTGGAAAATCAACGGGAATTCTGTCAAAAGACCTGGAAATTTTACAAAGTTTACCCTGGTAATAATAATTCCGAGGGATTTTTATGCTGTCGTCGTCGAAGCTGTAATTCAAACTGGGAAAGTATTTTTCAAAGGCAGATTTTTATTTTCAAGTTTCTTTGTTTAAATTCTAAAACTGTCCTCAATTTCCAGCTGTTCTAAATTCCCTTGCCTCGAATAATACCCACTTTCTTCCGCACCATAAACAGTGCAACGTCTACTAAACTTCCTTACTTAACTTCCTTATCCTGTTTAAATTATGCTTATCCTGTTTAAAAGCTCCTTTTTGGGCAAACTGGTAGTTTTGATTTAGCATATAAATTGGGAGAACTAATTATTGCAAATAATGTTCGGTTTTTTTGGTATAATTTTTGAATTTGAGGAAAAAATACTATCACGGTGGGCGCAATCCTCTAAAGCAATTTATCGGGGCGTATCAAATATAGCAATATTTAATTTCCCAGAGGGGCGTATGTACGAATGCGTATATTTTTTGTTGTTCGACGTATCAATTTGCGTTTGGTTGACCGCATTTTCGAACAAACCAAAATTTCAGTGATCTAATTGAAAAATATAATTAACTGTTTTAGATCATTTTGAGGTTTCCCGGCAAAACCAAAGAATGTATGCGATAGGAAAATTAGGCTGCATCATTTTTGTGTATAATACACGGACGGTATTGAAGATTTTCCAAAAATTGTATGAACAATCATATTTCCGAAAGTATCATTGAATAGAATTTTCAGGGAATCTTTTGTAGTAAAAGACTGAAAATCTTGAAAATTTCTGCTCATTTGAAGTTACAGTTCCAGAGATAAAATCCCGCTGAGAAAAGAGGAGGGTATGGTGACATTTTTCATTTTTTTTCTGCTGTTCTTTTTTCAAACTTGTCTGCAAGACTACTTAAAATATTATTTATTCAAATCTTAATTAAAAAAAAAAAACGTTTACTGAATAAAAGTGAATGTTGCAACTATGTGATGCGCTGTTAAGTTTATGGGAACGGAGCACGCCGCAACGCAAAGCGTACCGGAAGGGTATGTAGAAGAGAATGAGACGAGACTCAGTTTATTTTTCAATTTTATTTTTTACTAAACTAGTTGTTCGATCCAATTTGTGATTAGTTTGTGTGTCATAAGGATCGATCACAGGTCAGTTGAATAATTTTTATTTTGTTTTTGAGAGTTCAATTTATACAAGTATTATTTTCTAGCAAACGAATTGAAAAATCAATCTAGAGATATTGGCTCAAAATAACAACTATAGCTGAGTAGTCTCTCGTAGCCAGGGACCTCAGTACCTGCCGGAGATGGGCTAACTAACCAAAAACCAAAACCAAAAAGGTACCGAACGGGAGATAGAGAATACGTAATTAGACTAGAGAACAAGCTGTGCTGGTCCCTTAGACGCGTGTCTGTAATTGTTCATTATTCAATTTTTATTTTTATTTTTATTTTGCAATAAACTGATTGTTCAATCCAATTTGTTATTAGTATGTGTGTCAAGCAGCGATCACAGGTCAGTTGAATAATTGTTATTTTGTTTTTGAAAGTTCAATTATTTATACAAGTATCATTTTTTTTCATTTTTATGTTTTTTTGTTTGTTTATAACATGTGCATTGTTCATGTATTTAACAAAAATCGTTTCCTGCTGTAAACAACACAGATAAAGAAGTAGATTAAAACCTAAGAAATTATGTGCTGTCTTTTTGTGCTGTGATTTTGATTTTGCGTATTCAGAACGTACATTAGGGCCTTGTTGAATTTACTTACATTTTCCTAACCCAAACTAACCCATAACCAGGGACCTCAGTACCTGCAGGATATGGGCTAACTAACCAAAAACTCTTCAGTTTTGAATATAGGTAGTGTTGATTGAATGTAGTGTGTGGAATTAAAATTTTAGCACAAGTACAGGAGCGGTACCTAATTTGAACTTTTATCATTGACTTAAATTATTGATTAATGACTCACAATTATCATTAAAATGACTCAGTATTTTTTGATTTTTGAGAAATGTAAAATCGAGGGTTTCTCTGCCGTTCTCTTTCCCCTCGAGAATTCCAGGTCGAGAACGGTACGATTTACTTTAATAATAAAGTAGACACAAATTTTTCTTTTCTTTTACATATCACAACTTCCCTTAAATTTCCCTAATTTTGCTGCCGGACGCATGTCAAGTAAGTAAAATTGAGTAAGTTTCCACAACGTAGGTAATAAAAATTCACACCGTTCAATCTTGCTGAACGAACCCAGGTATGTTATACTACACTGTATTCTCAGACTCGATCACTTACATCACAAGTAAATATGCTTACGAAAATAAAGCAGGACGAAACGTTCCCTCATGGATCCAAAAGTGAAACAGTCTCGGGATGCGGAGAATACTCCAAAGCCCTCCGGCTCCATGGCAAATATCCTCCAAATAAAAATTACTAGCATACCATCGCTGCAGAACAGATACAGATACAGAACGTTCCCTCAGAACAATCTTGGCTTTTCTTAGTAAGTTCTTCCTTCAAATTATAACAACTTTCACCACAAATGAACATTCTGTATTGCCTTGTCTGTGCATGTGCATGTTTGATTATTCCGATTTTACTAAATTATTTCACTCAGAAGAGTTATTTTATTAGAATTCCTGATTTCAGAAAATTCCGGGAATAATGAAATTCTACATAATAATAGTGTACAAGTAAATAGATTTGAAGCATCAATTAAAACGCCATTAAACCGCAAATTACCGCACAGCTAAGCGTTTGCGTGTCTAATCAAAACGCAACTGTGCTATTAAACCCCACATAATTTCATTGCATAACCACCGATAACGATCCAAAACCTAAAATTACCAAAATATATGTATATGGAAATACCTCTTGAAGTTTGATTCTACCTTTTTTTTAGAGAGATGATACATCTACGGAATAGACATTCCTGAATATGGAATAACGTAGGAATGTGAATCTATGCGAGGAAGAATTCAAAGTTGGAAATGCTTAAAATTATTTTGTAGGTATGTATAATATAGGGTTGCCGTTATTTAGGCATGCCTTTCATAGACGACATTGAAACAAAGTTTGCTACAGGAGGATTATTTACATTAGGATTAAAGGTACAGGAAGGTCCTCATATGTCATGAGCTGGCTGTCGATTTTCACACAGCCCCATAAATCTAACCAATGATATGAGGTCTGGGAAATGTTGCAGGACAATTGAAACTATGTCCTAAAACCGATGTTTTACGAACATCGAAAAAGAGGCGTTTTGGGGTATTTCAAATTTGATTTTAAAAAAACGCTCGGACACGTCAATTTTCTATTCAAGGGGGAAACTTTTCGATCCCATCGGTAAGGTGCACCTCCTGGGTGGGGTGACTTGCACCCCCCTTTTTTAGATAGGGAACATGGATCGAGTGATACCTTGTTTTAAAGGTATTTTGATTCTCGCCACAACCGTGTACGTTTTTTGAAAATCGAATGATTAGTTCTCAAGTTATTTACTGTCAAAGTTGCCATAGGCTAAATAAGAAACAATCTTCTGGCCCTGTAATTCTCAACATAGCACTTTCCTGACTTTCCTTTCGGACACGTCATTTTTTTTTTGGAAGCACACAAAAAAAGAAAATTGTGTGTCCGAAGAAAAGTCCGGAAAGTGTTGATTTGAGAATAACAGGGCCAGAAGATTGTTGGTGGTCATCATCAATTTCATTGTGATAAAATATTTTCTTTTCTCCCCTTATTACCATTAAAACCCTATTTCTACACTACAATAGATATTTTTCTTTTCCTCCTGAGGAAAACCACCTATTTGAAATATTATTTCTTCAAATTTTAACTTTTTAAAAAAACGTTTACCTACTGGATAAAAGTAAATGTTGCAACCATGTAGTGCTCTGTGGAATTGATGAGAACGAGAGCGCGCTGCACCAAAAAGGTACCGAACGGGAGATAGAGAATACGCAATTAGACTAGAGAACAAGCTGGGCTGGTCTCTTAGACGCGTGTCTGTAATTGTTCATTATTAAATTTTTATTTTTATTTTGCATTAAACTGATTGTTCAATCCAATTTGTTATTAGTATGTGTGTCAAGTAGCGATCACAGGTCAGTTGAATAATTGTTATTTTGTTTTTGAGAGTTCAATTATTTATACAAGTATCATTTTATATCATTTTTATGTTTTTTTGTTTGTTTATAACATTTTTTTTATAACATGTGTATTGTTCATGTATTTAACAAAAATCGTTTCCTGCTATAAACAACACAGATAAAGAAGTGAATTAAAACCTAAGAAATTATGTCTGTCTTTTTGTGCTGAGATTTTGATTTTGTGTATTCAGAACGTACATTAGGGCCTTGTTGAATTAACTAACATTTTCCTATTCTGACGAGCGAATATCGTACCAAACAAAAGAAAGAGATATTGGCTCGAAATAACAACTATAGCTGAGTAGCATCCCGTATGGGACCTCAGTACCCTCCGGTAGACCGGCTAACTAACCAAAAATGATTAAATGTTATGTGTGTAATTAAAATTTTAGCACAAGAATAAGGGCGGTATAGTGTTTTTGATTTGAACTGAAGCGCTAAAGGGGCATCTGGGCCGTTTCCTCGCGTTCACTTTTTTGACATTCGTTCGGAACAGGTTTGAAAGGGGCAATGGTGTTTCCATTGACTGTTTCAAACTGGTTTTGAGCCAATGTCAGAAGGGTGGATTCAAATTAAAAATACCATACCTAGTTTCAACTTTTATTGAAATAATGACTCACATGTTTCAATTTTTCAGGAATGTTAGATCGAGGGTTTCTTTGCCGTGCTCTTTCCCCTCGTTAATTCCAGGATGAGAACGGTACGATTTACTTTAATAATAAAGTAGACGTTTCACAAATTTTTCGTTCCTTTTACATATCACAGCTTCCCTTAAATTTCCCAAATATTTGCTATGTCGGGCGCATGTCCAGTAAGTAAAATTGAGTAAGTTTCCACAACGTAGGTCCTATTTGTTTTTTATTCCGTTTTACTTATTTTATAATTTCTGTAGTTATTATCCCGGTCAATAATTGCTTCTTTAACCCTTTCATTAAATCATTCTTTATAATAGTATTTTATCAGTTTTTGTTCTCTTGGCACTAATCCATTTAGCACCTTTAAAAGTTAACTATAAAAAATGGTATATTTGATATCTCTAATATTATTTACCCGATAATCCCAATCAATTACACTAAGAGAATTATTTATTCTAAGATAATCAATTTTACCTCTTGTTGCATTATTCTGCCTTTTAATTTTATTTAAATTTAAATTCATTACAACTATAAAATGATAACCTATTCGTGGAGTTTCCTCTACAGTACAAATTAAAATCTTCTTATTTGAGAAAGCCATTTCTGATAAGTGATCATCATCAAAAGCAAATTATAAATCTGATTTAAGTTTTATCGAAGTTCCTCTCTTGCTTAATCGTCAACAAGCTTTATTAAATACTGAGGAAACATACCGAGAGCAATGATTTCATAGGAAAAAATTTTTATAGGTAATTTATAAAGTGGATTTCGTTTTCTGCGCGAAACTTCTTCACTTTTGAAATGTATTTTTCAAAAGCACTCGTCAAATTTTATAGGAAACTCTCGAGTTATTACTGAGTTTTGATTCTGCAATATCGGCTCCTTTTAATCAAATCTCCGTTTTCTGGGAAAAGTTTAACGGTGTCGGGGGTGTAAAGCTTGAACTTTTGAGGAGCATATTGGAAAATTTATTGTTTCGCTAGGATAATTAACTTTTCCGGAAGAGACTTTTATACTTTTTAGAACCATCTTCAATCTAATTTGTTTCAAAACCAAACGAACTGACATTTTTATTTTTTGGGGCTTCACAGCGAATGTTTTTCAATCAACTCTCAGATATTAAAATGCTTGCTAATTGATTTTAGAATTCCGACAGTGGGTAATTATCCGGTTTTTTTTGTCGTCTGGCAGCGGAATGGTTTTTACTTAGGAAAATTAGCTGGTGTAAAAACGACAATTTCTATTTTGACAATGGTTTGCAAAAACGGTACCGACATATTGTGGCTTTTATGAAAATTTCACACCAAAGTTCAACTTTTCCACTTTAATTAAAACCCAACAAAAAGTTGCCTTTTCGGTCTAAAAAATTGTTAATCAAAAACAATCTCCATCTCCTTTGTCCGTTTTATTTTGCTCTACACAGAAACAAGCGAAAGCCATTTAAAGCGGGGGTTTATGACCAGCCACTCCTTTATAAGGGGTGAAATTTCAGTTCTTGAACGTTGACTGGGAAAGTTTTGATTTTTTTTTTCGGGGAATTTAATAGGCGTGGGATTTAATTTAATTAATTAAATGTATATTATGATAAAGGGTAGTAGCTGAAAAGTCTACCCAGTGAAAAATTAAACTAACATACAATTTTGTTGATGTAGTTAATGGAAAAACTAAACAAGTGTAAATAGTAGATCACAATTTTGATGACGGCTGGACAGAGCAAATTTCAGCCTTCAAAGTTGATAGAGACGAAAATTTGCTTATCAAGCCTTATTGTGGAATCTGCTTTCTTTTCCATTTGATAAGATAAATCTGTGATCAGAAATTTATCTAAATTTATGTACGTCGGCAAATTTTTGCCAATAGACGCTTATTTCTGAAATTAGTATGATTGGATAAAACAGCTAAAAATAGAATTTTCTGAAATCTTACTTTTGAAAAATTCATAGTCCTTTATGAGAAAATAAATGATAAAGAAAACTCTCCAAATATTGGTATGATCTAGGTATGATACTTATACGTCATCGTTTGTGTACGTTTCAAAGATTTTAAATTTTTCCAGTTTCTTTTTTGCAAATATACATAACAGGGTCCCTCGTTTAAGGTTTGATGCTTAAATTAGTATTTAAATTTCAGTGAAAGAGCCGATTAAAGTTTCCATAGCAGTTCTGGTTGCTTTTCCAGTAACTCGGATAGTTAAAATTTGTCTTGGGGGATCTAGTTGGAATGCCCACTAGGTAAAGTCCGTCGATTTTAATCTGATACTCGAAAGGAATGTCAGCTGGTGGCAGCCTACATTAGAACGCCAATGGTCACCTAACGTCACACATGTTTCTGCCATATACAGGGGGTGACCCCTCGTTCCTCATACGGAAAGTGTCAGATTAAAAACGACGGATAATACCTATGTTCCAGAAACGATATTAATCCAAATTTCAAAAGCAAATATAATCATTTATAGAAGCTTGACCCGCAAATGCAAACAATAATGTCGCATTTGTCATTATAATTCTGATTTAAGTTATAGGCGCCGGCACAGCCATTATTTAATTAATTTAAGCCCCGCATCAAGTAGCATTAAATCCCGAACTGACTTCTGAGAAATTTAGAACGATCATTCAGTTAGAGGTGATCAAAGTAATTATCCTACTAAAGTCTTATTGTCTTCAAATAACGCATACAGATAAAAAAAATATTTGCTCTGTTTTCTTTATACATTGCCTTGTTAAGTGAATTATACAGATACACCAATGCCTAGATTAAATAAACCAGAATTCTAAATCAAGATCCGAGAAGACAACCTGTTTATAACCATTAGCAGGTCTGTTGCGCTACCATTAGTTAATAAAAGATCAACAAACGTTGAAGAAGGCAAGAAAGAAGATGAAGAAAAATTAACGGAAATGGGTTTTTATATTTTCAACCAGAACTGGTTATGCATCCTTTCAAATTGTGCTGCTGTAAATGTGAGAATCTTTGGCGAATGTAAATAGGTTTATCTATAGATCCGATAATATTAATTTAGTTCTTCCGTTTATGGTATCTGATAGGATTAATGAGGATGTGTTATGTGGTAACTACAACCAACCAAAACTTATCTTTGTTGTTGAGTTGTATAAATAGAAACATAAAAGCGAAGACTCAGAACTGACACCCATTTCTCAAATACTTAGCTCCTTTTAAAGACACCGATTCTGAAACAATGGATCAATTAAGGCCGTATCATACTTGCCGTTGCTGATTACTATTACCGGTTGCCGTTGCCACGCCTATTCAATCACACTACATCGGTTCGGTTCTCGATTTTGGTGACGTCCGGTGTAAATAAATGTATACAACAATGTCAAAATGACAGCCAGCAGGATGATTTTAAAGCGTTGATTGGCTATCGTTCAGAACGGCCAGTTGAAAATTATAAGGCGGCTCAAAGCCCGTATTATACTTGCCGTTGCCGATCACTATTACCGGTTGCCGTTGGCCTTTCGACCAATAGAAACAAAGCGGGTTCTGATTACGATTGCCGTTGAACGTTTAGGTTGCCGTATAATTTTTAACCGGCTGTTCTGAACAATGGCAGATAGGAAAGGTAGAAGCTGTAATTGATGACCGATCCTATTTAGTACAAGTTCTTTCGGGACAGTTTTGACACGAAATAGAAATGTTTTAAGGAAAACGAATGTAGATACCGTTTTCTGATAATTTGTTATTGCATGATTTTTCATTAGATAGAAATTTCTCTGATGTGACTCTTGAGGACAATTTGGGTGTAACAATGAATGAAGTTTTTAAAAACTTTAGTAACCCTAATATTCTTAAAACATCAGAACGATTTTTTTGTGTTTTAATTTCTGAAATTGCTCTAATGTTTTCAGAATGGGCCCTGACTCCTTCCTTTGATATTTCATGACCAATAAATATTACTTTGTCTAATTTATACTGAAGTTTATTAAAATTAAATCGTACATTATTGATCTCAGCTCGTTCAAAAACTTCTAAAAGAGCCTTATCATGACTCACCTCATCAGCACCACTAATTATGAGGTCATCAAAATGAATTTCGACACCTGGTATATCTCCAAATATTTTAAAGCACTTTCTTTGAAATAACTCGGGTGCACTTGATATTCCAAATGGCACTCTTCTAAACCGATACCCACCAAAGGGTGAATTGAACGTGCATAAATCTGCACTTTTATCATCCAACTGAAGGTGATAAAACCTTCATGCCAAAAACTGAAAACAGTTGTTTTGATGAAAGCCTACCCAAAATATCGGTACAAGTTAGGATTAAAAATTGCTCTCTGCGAATATATTTATTGAGGGGTTTGGGATCGATACAAATTAACAGTGATTTATCCTTCTTCTCGACAATCATTAGGCTATTAACCCAACTAGTAGAATAGTCAACCTTTTCAATTATTTTCTTACTAAATTATCAAGAGTTTTTTTCAACCTTCCATGTAGAGAAAAAGGTACCTTGCGCTGATACTGAACCACAGGCTTTGTATCTTCAGTCAACTCAATTTTACAAGGACCTGGAAACTTACCTAGACCCTCAAAAATATGCCTATACTTTTCAAAAATATCATTTTTACTTTTTGGTAGAATCTGAACCATATTGACCCTTTTAATCAAGTTCAACCTTAGACAATCATCCAGACCCAATAAAGGTTCAGTGCTGGTATCTACAACTATAAAATTAACAAGATAATTCACATTTTTGGTAAGATGACAAGGTAAAGATATTTGACCTAATGGTTTAAATCTAAAATTTCCATAAGAAATCAATGTCGTACTACAAGGTTTTAATGCTCCTGAATATTTTATCTTTTTAAAAACATGCAAAGGCAAAACACTAGACTCTGCACCTGAATTAAGCTTGAATCTTACCTATTTTCCTCCAATGAGGAAGTTGCATAAAATTTTATTTTGATGCAAAATGTATTTAAAGTGAAGCAAAATACTCTAGAAGTATATTTTCATATTCAAATCCTCTTTAAACTGAACCACTAATAAATAATTAATTATTCAAATATTGAATATAACAAAGGGCGCGAAAATGCTCTCAAATTGGTTATGACGTCATGGAATGGTAAACAAACAAAAGTGTGGTTATGTTAACGTGATACGTGAGCCGTCAGACGATTGTGTTTATATCGAATTCTACCGATGGATTCACCATTCTGTGTCGGTCATTGTCATTTTCTATTCACTAAACCAAGATACGCCTCGTTTTTATTCTAATCGGCGACTTCACCGATGAGTTAGCTATTGTTATGATAATTATTATTTAATTTATTTAAGTCATATATATTTGTTACTATCATTGCTACACTATATCTTTCTCTCTCTTAATGTATAGGGTGTGGTGTGAGTTCTCTGGAAGAGAATTGATTAGTCAAATCCAAAGCATCCTAGAGGGCTTTGTAGTTTATATTGGTATTCATATTCATTTATTTATTGTAACTATGTGTCTTTGTTTCTTATTAGGCATAGTTACGGTAATTTTTAAATAAAAAGACTGCAAAATTTATCTTCCGTTGTATTTTTTTCCAAAATCAACGTAACACTATCTTTGTTTAGTGGATGGAAAATGACAATGATCGACATAGTCGCATAAACCAATGACATAACCTAATTGACAATGGGTAAGAGAGAGAGAGGAAGTACAGAGACTCGTTCTGCCGGATACCGTCTTGTGACGTCATTGATTTACGACTGAGTTTTGGCGCTAAGAGAGTTATTTTGAATTTCTATATTTTCTTACAGAAAAACTATTAGCTGAAAATTTAAAATTTATGTGGCAAGTGACTTTTTACAATGTGAAAAATTTAATAAGAGAACAAAAAAAAAATCTGCAAATTCCTCGTTGTCAGGTTTTCACACCATGACTTTTTATATTTTTCTTGGATACATTTACATTCATTAATAAATAAATCCTCTGTATCTACTTCATATTCACCATCATCTTGTTTTGTAAGTTCTCTTACATACCTAGATACTGCTTCTTTGCTGATAGCCCTATCTTGTAAAGTGTCGTTCGAACATACTTTGGCAAAATGTCTCTTTTCTTGGCACTTAGCACACGTTTTATGATATGCTGGACATCTGGTAACCCAATGTTTATAAGAGCATTTTCCACATTTAATCTTCTGAGCTTTTTTTCGAGATTTTCTAACAAAATTGACTTCTTCCTCTGGGTTCAAAGATTTCAAGTGCTCCTTGCTTAAACTAACAGTTATATGGAGAGGTTAGAGCAGTTATTTTTTTGTAATGCTATCGAAGAAAAAATAAAAGTATCGATGCTATTAACGTTGATAGATAGTGAGGCCTACTCAACACTTAAAGATATCCTAGTACCAGATATTCAAAGCTCAAAAACATATGACTTCTTGAAAATTAAATTAGTTAATTAATATAGTCCCAAAAGGCTCCAAATAGCGGAAAAATATAAGTTTTGGATTGCCGTACAAGAATCAGGTGAAGATATTAAAGCTTTTGTCAAGAAATTTAAAAAAATTGTCAGTGCATTGCAGTTTTGGTGCTTTTCTACAAGAAGCTTGATGTGACAAGTTTGTCTGTGGTATAAAGTCTCAAGCCATAAAACGAAAATGTTTGTCAATGGATAGACTTACATTTGACACTGCTTGTGCAGAAGCATTTTCGATAGAATTAGCTGAAAGCCAGGTACTATCTATGAACATGGATAATTCTGTCAGTGCCTCAGTCTATTTTATGGCAGAAGATATTGACAAGATTTCATTTAGAAAGTCAAAAAATGTACAAGGGAGCCACAATAAAAATAGGTCTTTTGAGCCAAGTAATAAAACAAGTCAAAATTATGGTAAAATTATGCCGTCGTTGTGGAGTGAGGAATCCAGGGAAGTGTCTCGCAAAAGACTGGGTATGCTTCAAGTGCAAAAAAAAGGTCATACTAGGTGTGGGTGCAGAAAAAGTTATGTCCATGTCCTAAATGAGGATTACGGTGAATCGTCAAATGCAGAGGATGATTTTGTGCTTGGGTATTTATCATCGATTCAAAGCAACTATAAAGAAAAACCAGTTCAGTTGAAATTGGATATCTAAGGTAAACTGATAAACTTTGATATCAATAGCGGAGCTTGTTGAACCGTTATTTATATTAAAGATTGTCAGAAATACTTGTCAAAGCTAAGTCTTTATAGTGTGAAGTACAATCTCAGAGTTTTGAGTGGTGATGGTGTAAAAATTGTTGGCGAAACTAGCCCTCGATGCTGATCATTGTGTTTTATCACTTTCAGACGACATTTTTGCTTGTTCGTCTGGAAATAAGTATGTTACTGTGATCGATTTGAAAGGAGCATACCAGCAACTCAAAGTAAGCGATAAGTCTCAGGAATTATTAGTTATTAACACCCTATCTTGGACTTTTTGCGTACACAAGAATGACTTACGGAATAAGTTCAGCTCCGGGAATCTTTCAAACGATCATGGATAGTATTCTTGCAGGTTCTAAGAGCACGAAGTGTTATTTGGATGGATATACTGGTCTACGGTTCTACCTTGCAAGAATGCTATGAAAACGTCATTAATGTCTTGAAGAAACTCGATCAATATAATGACAAAGTCAATTAGTCAAAGTGTAAGTTTCTTAAATCTAGTGCTGAGTTTTTGTGGCATCTAGTAGATTTTTATGGTGTTCATTCAGTCAAGGCTTTAAAATCAGCTCGTTTTCCGAACAATGTCACTGAACTCAAATCTTACTTTGCACTGTTGAACTACTACATCAAGTTTGTACCTATGCTTTCATCAAAATTGAAAACCCTGTACGATCTATGCAAGCCAGGCATCGAATTTTGTAATAATTGGACTCGAGAGTGTGAATAAATATTTCAAAGTAGCAAAGATTTGATAATATCTGACAATGTTTTAACACATTATGACCCCAAATTACCTATTTATGCCACATGTGATTCAAGCGGTTACGGAGTTGGGGCTGTACTGAGTCACATTGTTGAGGGAGAGGAACGACCTGTCATGTTTGCTTCAAGTACTCTCATCCCCACAGAGCAGAAATGCAGCAATTTAGAGCGTGAGGCATTGGCTTTGATCTTCGCAGTTAAGAAATTCCACAAATATTTATATGGACGTAAATTTATACTTATTTCTGACCATCAACCACTTCAATTCATTTTTGCAAATAACAAAAATATACCTACAACAGCTGCTTCAAGAGTCACCCGATGGGCAATTACACTATCTGACTATCAATATGATATTATTTATAAAAAATGGAAATCCATAAGCAATACTGATGATTTGTCACGTTTACCTTTGTCTGGTCAAACTGAGGTTCCTGATTACATTTGTTCTTTTAATTTGGTCAATGAAATTCCTCTAAATGTTGATGACATTAAGAAAGGTTCACAAAAAGATCCACTATTTCTGAAATTAAAGGACTTCATTTTGTCAGGATGGCCAATTACTGTTGAAGATGAAAAATTAAAACCGCACAAAAATTATTTATCTTTAGAACAAAACTATATTTTATTTGGCAATAGAGTTGTTAGTCCAGCTGTATTAAGACCTGAAACCTTAAACTCTTCCATGAGCAACATTCTGGTATTGTCCGTACCAAAATGTTGATTCGATCCTACTGCTGGTGGCCAAATATCAATAATAATGTAGAAAGATAAATTGCTTCATGTGAAATTTGTCGACAATGTCAAAATTTTACCATTAGTAGTCCTCTTTAATCTTGGCCAGAAGCACGTCATAATTTTTATAGAATATTTAAGTATAGTTTTATTTAGGAAGTTCAATTATACATTTTTACTTGTCCAAAAATCGAAATGTTGAAGTGAAATTAATGGATCAGAGTACCGTTGCTTCGGAAACTATCAAAATTGAAAGAGATTTTTTCTATTTTTGATCTGCCTGTTGAATTAGTCTCTGATAATGGTCCACCCTATAATTCAGTCGAACCCCAATTAAATCTCCTCCATGGCATCCACCCAGTAATGGTTTTGCAGAAAGGAAAGTTGAAACATGTTAAAAGGATCTAAGGAAAGCGTTGTTCTCAGAAGGAGAAAATATCACAGAACAACAAATATTATCAAAATTATCAAGTTTCTTGTTTTCTTATCGAAATACACCAACCACAAGTAATGGTATTTCACCGGCTGAATGCATGCTGAAACAGACCAAGACCAGATTCGACTTGCAAAAACCTTCTGTTTATAGTAGACATGTTAAGGGTAGTTCTGATAACATTCCTAGAGTAAAGAAATTGTATACCTAAACTAAACGAATCAGTTTATGTGAAAAATAAACAAACCAAGCTTTGGCAAAATTGTAAGTTTTTGATACAAGTTGACTTGCTCATCAAATTTGTTCATGCAAATTCTTTGCATTCTGATTTAAGCTTTTGTGATTCAACATATAATAATGATGAATGTGATAAACCCAATTATGTTCATTGTGGTGCTCAGGCTAATTTTCCCCAAACGTTTTACCTGAAAATTTACCCCAATTAATGCCATCACAGTTATTTCAAATTACTAAACTATCAAGTGCTTCTGAGACCGAGTTCAGTCCTACACGACTCTCACAAGCAACAGGAAATCCTGAAGAAGTTACACAAGTGATTCTTAAAACTGGAACTCCAACAAAAGTCTCTTGCTATGGTAGAGTTATAAAACCTACTTACAAGCTAAACCTTTGAGAAGAGGAGAATTGTTGTGACTGAGCTTTAGTGATAAGGGATGTCAAGGAATGACAGTGATAGTCTGTCGTCCACGGGTCTCGAACAAGCACGTTGTAATAATCATTGATTTATGTTTGGCGTTCTCATCAAATTAGTTAATTAAAATCGTCTTGTTATATTCAAATGCATAACAAATTCAACAAGCTACAGCTGAATTAAAAATACTAAATACCACATAACGCAATAATTCAAGAATAATCTAAACCTGTAGAAAAAGAATAAGAAAATAAAGAAACTTCTACAATATTCTCAAAAGCTGCTACAACAATAATTGATGCTGTAGAAGTATTCCAAACTACAAAACAGAATACCAAATTGGTGAATACGATTCTACATTTAATCCATCAACATTCACCGCTCAGCGAAGTCTAACAATCACAGAAAGTATTACCTACTGTATAAGAAATTAATCTCGGAGACTTATCAACTGATTTTGATGCTGAACAGAAATCTACAAGGTCACGCAATCACAAAATTATCACCACAACAAGCTAAAAGTATTGCAGAAGTTGAAGCTATAGACAGATAATTTAATTTTTTGTGCAACTGTCCGCGAAATGAGCTTTCGCGGCCGCCACACCTGATGTGCAAAATGTGTCAAATCCTTGCCATATCCATACAGTTTTTCTGTAACTTTACATAATTTTTAAAGGTGCACAAAAAATAGTCTGTGTACCATGACCGCGAAACTTTTTAGCGTCCTCGAGATAATCCGCTTGCGGCCGAGGCGATAACTGTTCTCTACTTACACTAAAAGGCTAAAAATAACTATAGATGAATTCAGTACTCTAAAAGAATCGAGTATACAAAATCTTTTGTAACTCAGAGGGGGTTTTGGTTGAAGAAGTTCAACAAGCAATGTCTGAAGATAAAATGGATATTATCAAACTCACAGGTGTTAAACCTAAAATAAACATTGACGCTCAAGAGGAAGTTTAACTGGTGATAAACCCGGTAAATATAAGGGAAGTAGCCACTAAAAATGTAGTGACTGAAAAATCTGTTATACAATCTTCAAGCTCCAAAAATTGAAGGTGCCTTTGTTGCTGGTAAATTACCTCCGTCACAATTAGCCGTAAACACAGAAGAAGGACTTGTTTATTTCAGAAATCCAAACTGAGGATAAAAACGTTTTTGCGAAAGCGTTAAGTCCTAAACGTAGCACAGCTTAAGAAGACTTCTCAGTTTTTGAATTTGTTGTGGTCAGCACTATCGATAGTCAAGCTTTTCAGCATTATATGAAACATGAGGATATTCAGAAATATGAAGCTACATTGGAAATATTACATATAATATACATAAGGAGTTCATTCAAGCTGAAATTACTTTGGCAACTGAATCAAAGAACATTTATTAGCAAGTTGAAGCTGATACGAAAACAGCAACTAAACATTTCAATTTGATTGAGATCAGTAGACAAGCACAAGACAAGAATCTGAGGTTGATTTAGGTCCAGATAACCAAAAAACTAAAGTTCAAGCAACATATAGTGTTTTACCTCAAGAACCTCTAGTAGTTGAGGAAGTCGATACTAGAGACACCCCCAATAAATTTAATGTTGAATTACCCACCTCAATGTGATGAACCAAAGTACGAAGTTGACATTGCGATATCCCAAATTGAATCTATAGCAGATGCGAAGTTTCAATTTATTTTCTATAGCTCGAATTCTCGAATTCATCCAGAACTTCATTTACTGGTGGATGACTATAAATATTTGTCGATATTGTTTCCTTTGTAATGTTAATATCGGTTTAACTTTTATTATCAAGTAATCGTTCGTTCAGTTCTTCCTTCAGGTTTTGTTGTTCATTAAAGTAAGTTTTCCATTGTTGTGTGTTATCCATTTTATATTTATTTTCATCTCAACGTTCATTCAACAAATTGTGTTGATTCAGGAGGGAAACCACGGTGTCTCTCTTGTTCTGTTCAATGTTCGTTTTCTTATGGATTCAGTGCCTATTTTTATAATGTTATCCATCAGAGGCTTCCATTATTAGGACACACGCCTGAATCGAAATATATTATCCTTGGAGGAGGCAACGCCCGCGCTGCTCTCACAGTACGCTGCTCTGCCGTGCCGTAAACTATGGACCATCAGCGTGCCCTAGAATTACATTTTGGCGGGTGCGCAAGGACGGTCCTTATTAAGGGGTTGTAAGGGCAAAGTTCAACAAAACGAATTATTTACTGAGAACCTCTTATCTGGACTAAAGTCTCTCATTGTAATTATGCTCCTTTACTTTTGAATTAATTTTTCTCAAAAGTTAAATAGTCTTTCTCAAAGATTTAACTTTTCCAAAGTAAAACTGAATAAAGTTTGAATGTATAGAGTAAAGTCTGGCTTGCTTGAGACAAGCGCCTACTCTCTCTACATAAACTATCCTTAGTTGCCAAGAAAATCTGCTTCAAGGCTTATTAGGAGACAATAGAATAATTAGCAGAAGAATGTTGTCTCTGAACAAGTAGAAGTTTCACCTTTATTATGGCTCGTATTTAATTAACCAAAAATCAGAGACTCATTCAAGTACCCTTCCCATTCATAAAAAAATTGGATACAATTTCGAGGCAGACAGGAAGCTCCCGTGTGTAAAGAAAAAAAGAAAAACCAGGTCGAAAGCCTTAAACCGTAACTAATACCCTTTAAAAATTGAAACCCCTTAAAAGTGCAGCAGCAGGTGAACCACCGGATGCGATATTTTTTTAAAAACCACCAGACTTAACCTGTTTTTTTTTCAGGCGCGAGAAAAAGGTCTCAAAATCGAGGGGTTTGAGCCTCCAAGTGCATATATTATGGTTAGAAAGTGCTTATATATTTATGGAATATTTTAGGTGAGCTTATTGATATATAAAATTGGATTTTTTAATGGCATTTATATTGCAGATTTTTAGACACGAAAATACAATTTATTGTTGTTGAATGTCCACTGTTAGGAGAATATTTGCAGCAGGTAAAGTTGTAATGCTTCTTGTTGTAATAAAAATGAATGGTTGGACGATCTATTGCAATAATGAAAATGTAGAGTTAGTGGCAGTAACAGCCAACAATAATAAATTCTAGTAAACAAAGAGATTGTGATCAATGGCATGGATTTGAGGAAACATCTTTGTTGTTTGTAACACAAACTAGGGAAATTTATATACGCACCGAACTGATTTATTCAAATTTATTGATGGCTTCGTTAGCATTACATCAAGGTTGCTAAAAGATCGGTAACAAGTAGAAATTTTGAATATTTTTCAGAACTAATTTTTACAAATACTATAATTTAAACTTATTTTACAAGCACTTGACTAGACTCATACCACAGAATGTTACCTACTTCTGGTTTTTGTTTCGGTTCATCAATTTTTGAGGTTTTTTACCTGCAACAATTTCAATGATATTCAATACAGATAATTATGCCAAATGCTGATTCCTGATTCGTATTTCATGAACAATTTCAAATCATTTTGATACACACTTTCCATTCATACAAAAGTTACTAGTTCTTAGTAGTTACAGTGAGCAATGGCACAACTAACAAATTGATTTTATCCAAAAGTTTTTTTTTATCTTTTCAGTAATTTTAAAGTTTATCTGTGATCAGAAAAATTCTATTTTAAAAGTTAATATTCAGTCAAATTCGAAATTACTAGGTAGTATCAAAGCACCGTTTATGAAAAGCAAACAGGAATGAGCCAAACGTTTTGCTCCATCTCAAGTTCCGTAATTGGTCCTCTTCAACAGCGGTTTGTTTACCAAACATTTGAAAGTGCCTACGAGACAAGATAGAGAAATTATAGAAGTGGAAACACTAGAGCTAGAAAGTAGTATGTTCCATAAAACATTTGGAATTTCCTAGAAATTCATACTAAAATAGGACAATATATTGTCCTTTCACACACAGTGTACTTATCTAATTACCCAATAATTTCAAGCAACAACGCCTATTATGCGAAAATTCTTAAATTATTTAAACGTCTTGTGGGCGTTTGGCAAACTAAATATTTACCACAATTTGCGGTTGTAATTGCCTTCGGCCGACATTTTCATTAAAAATCCATAATAACATAGAACCGAAAATAACCCAACTTCAAGATTCAAAAAAGTTATTCCCTAGCTAATAAGTAATTTTGCCTGAAGGATCAACCCTCGCCCAAGCGAGTAAACCTATCCCAGTATTCTCGTCTAAGTATTAATTTTTGATCAAAGTTTAACGAGTCCCCTTTGGATATATGGTAGACGTTAGGATAGTAAATAAGAAATAAGAAACGTCAACAATGACAATTTGAAATGCTCCCGGCGAAATTTCGAGTTTTGATAGAAGTTTGTGGGGCTGAGGGTTTGAACTACGAAAATTGGCGGAATCAGTAAAGGATATATTTTTGATTAAATAAACTTTCAAGAATATTTTGTTGTTCTTATAAGGCTTCTGGAATCCTTTAGGTATTTTTTTTGTGAAATTATGGCTATATGTTCGTTTATTCCATATAACGCTTAAAACGTGATATTATTGAGCGATAGAATCTAGGCCAAACTCATAATTGATAATTGAGTGGATGAAAAACGTAAATTTTTGACGTCCTTTTACGAGCCTTTTTCCCCGGATAGTTGGCAGAAGGCCAGTTTATTAGTAATCGCTCAACAACCATTTAATTGCCGATAATTCCAAGCGACTCTAAAAGTTGAAAAATCGTAAATATGTCAAATGGACCAATGAAACACCATTAAAAATTATGTCTAATTTTCTGTTATAAATCCAATATTTAATTCATCATCAGCATTTCCGATTTACCTGCCAGTCTAGAACGATACAATTATGTAAACGTGATTTAATAATGGCCAATTTGCAGACGTATCAGGGGTGATTAAAACCAACAGCCATAAATCACCAGCTCGGGGAAATTTTTCGACCGTGAAAACACTTTTGCCTTTGGACTAATCGTCGAATTACACGCATCAGGAATGTGTAGATGCACCAGACCGATTTCTACGAGACGGATGATTTTACACATAATTTGATAGACAGAGGTAGGTAATCATAATTAGATCGCACATTGCATTTTTTTACTTGGCTGGTTACTTGAAAAATCCAGTAAAACTTCAAAACAAGATTGATTCGGTTTTGAAGAAAAATACTCGGAGATTAAAAATATAATGATTAACAGACGTCTAGAAATATACAGAAATAATAAGTTTAAAATGTATCTGAGGGTCTTTTTGAACTGATTTAGAAAAATGTCCTTATATGTATATATAAAAGGCTGGTGAAGGAGAACCGTACTTTATGGAGGCGGATGAAGCCTGAATGATATATTAGGCATCATATTCAGGGGAAACACTTCACTTTATGGAAGGAAAACAGGCCCTACTGAAAAAAAACATACATTCCTAGTTTCTTGCTTTACGGATTCCTTTAAAAATTCCTCCAGTTTCCCTAATTCTTTTATCCATTGGACTACTGTGTGCCAATGCAACTTTTTGAGGTTTCCAATAGAAAAATCAAGGCAACCGAGATTTTTTTTTAAATCTCAACCTTTTCTCTTTCATTCCAAATCTCCTTTGAAACATACGTCCTTTGATGAAATTTTTTTTCTCCAAAAGTATATCGACACAAGTTTTCCTTACAATTCCGTTAACTTAAATCCGTTCTTAACGTAATTAGGCTCAAATTCAAGACATTCAAATAGACTACATATCTTTTGGGGCCGAGTGGAAAATTCTTGTTTATACGGAAACGTGTTGAAAATTGGGAAATTAGGTACCCTACTGAGTTTGTACGTTTATTCGCTTATTTCTATCCAATTCCAGTTTCGCTAATTAACTTTATTTATATCATTTATACAATCACCCCTCAAATTTGCATTACCATCTCAAATTTGGATAAAAAAACTTCGCTGAATCTCCCAATCATTCTCTCTTCTTTCTGAAAACAGATTTAAAAGGCCAACGAAAAGGGAATATGGCATCAGAAAACGATTTGAAATATCCGGAAAGAAATTTGATGAAAAAAGAAAAACGGTTTTTATTGATTTTTATTCATGCCCTATTATTCAAAATAGGTTTTTATAAAAGTAAACTTTGATAAAAGCCTCTAAATGTGTAAACACCATAGAAAGTATAGATAGAAGTTACTTTCTACCTTTTTTTAATCCAAAATCCATAAAAGGATGATCCCAGGGACACAGTCGAGTAGGTATTTGGTCACATATTAGATAAGTTTTGTAAGATAACGAGGGTCTTCCAAAGTTTATGGCAAAATAAAAACTTTGGGAATCTGATATTTATTCTCCGAAAAAGATGAGAATATTGACTTTGAAGTTAGATCAAAATAAATAAAATTTAGAACTGTTGAGGGGAGGTCCTGAGAATTGTATGATTTTGAGAAGAAACTGTTATTCAAAACTATTGAAAACAAAATACGTTTTTAACTGCCCTACCTTTTTAGAACCGTTACAAAACCATTCTAACCTGGAAAAGTACATATTTATGTTGAGAAGTTTAGTGTGTTTTTGATGTAAAATCGGCTAGAAATCAGAGTCTTCAATCATTACACATAAATCCCATCGCCCGAAAAAAATGTAAAAATCCCTTGAATCATTTTTTATTTTATTTATAGATTCATGACTGAAGGGTCAATCCCTCCAAGCTGATAATTTCATTAAAATGGTAATTTAGATCATTTGCGGTGGGTGCTTTTTGCTTCCAATTTTTGATTTATGTAACACAATTTTCGTCATTGAAAAAAATTCTCAGGCGTAAGGCAAATAATCGTGGGCAGCGTTCCAAGAACTGTTACAAGAATCTATTAGTTTGTCTTCTACCACACCTCAATCATGAATGAAAAAATATTTGTTCAGAACTTGTTAAGCTGTTATTTTTTTAACGCACTTTGTCAAATACACCTACTCTAAATTGTATTTTATGTTTGAATGGAAAAATTTATGAAGCAAGGAAGTATTCAGCTAAGGATTGAATAGCTGATTTGCCAAACAATGCCAGACCAAAAAGGGAGATGAATAAAACGGAATAAACAGCTCTAGTTTTGTCCATCTTGTTATCCAGAAACATTTCGGGGGAAAATAACAAAGTTGTTAAATGGGCTGTGAACGGGTCGATGAAATGTTCTTGTATAACTCTGGGGTACTTTTGGAATAAGAAAACAACTTGAAACAAAATACTTGTAAGCTTTCAAAGTGTTATCCAATAAAGCCTAAGAAACATACCTGGTAAGTTTTGGAAAAAAATATAAATCTAAGAAAGTTGCCACAACACGAAAGAACATTGCTTATAGGTACATAAAATCAAATAATTTAACATCCAAAAAATGCAACTGATATGAGAACTAGTAGAGGTTTTCAAAGGTATTGCAACCTCGCAAATGATTTAACTATGATAGCACGAAATTTCAAAAGATTCCGTATTTAGGGATATTCAATAAGCGACATCTCAAAATTCAAAAACACTTTAAAAAAATCACTGAGGGGTGCAATAAAAGCTCAAAAATCATCCCAAATATCCAGGAAAAGTTTCTAAAAGCCTATTTATGTTTCCGAGTAGTGATTATTGTCTTAGTCCAGGTTTAAAAATTGTTTGTGGAATTCCAACATATTGCTGACTGTTTTGAGAAGTATTTCTATGATGTTTATTGTGGTTGGAGTGTGAAGAAATTCACAAGCATTGACGACAAAATAAAAAAAAATACATTAGAAAATAGATTTTGAATTCCATCCTGAAATGACAAAAATGTATTTCGAAAAAGAAAAAAATAACTTAGGTAGTTTTCAGGTTTTTTGATTTTTTCGTCATTCTCGTATCTGCTTGATTATTCTACAGTTGATAATAATAATGCTGATAATGTCAAAGAGAACTGGATTGCTACTTCCAAGCAATTTATAAGAAGAATATGTCTATAACTCAGATCCATGTCAAACTCCGCCACACTTTGATGAACAAAAGTGTGATGCCAAAATAATAACTGTAATACCCAACAAGGAATACAAATTAGACTGATAAAGCTGAAAATAACATGAAACCTATACTGTTCCATGTTCCTACTGATAAAATGAAATTTGAGGCAAGTAAACGGAATTAATACTTTATAAGAAAAATTGTATTCATCCAACCAAAACTAGAAAGATTTCAACTTTAATTCCATGACCATAAATTGGATTGACTGGAATATTTAGAAAATAAATACTCAAAATTTGGTCCAATTACAACTCAGTGACGGTAATAATTGATAGGAAATGCAATAACAAAGCAGACAAACTTTATAACGGATCAAATAGTTACCTCCTAGCAAGAAGTTTGTCTTGACACAGACTATTCAGTAATTAATTGTCTATAAATTAGACTAGGTATTTCCTTTTCACAATAAAAAGTAAACCTTTTCCACTTTCACCGCATTTCTAGCCAATCTTCATAAATTGATTACTTATTATTTCCATAATCTTATCTAGTATGACGCGCTACTATTTGAAAACAAATCCTGTAAAATAAAAATCACTTACACAAAATATTAACGAATGTATCCATGGTTGCACGCTGAAGTATTAAATCCAAATACAGGAGACAATCAAACGATTCACTAAAAGCTCCGTTTTATCAACAGAAAAAAAATCATTCACTATTCGGTAGACATTCCAAAGTTATGCACCACTATTTTCTTTTTGTCACTCAAACCGATATAATCCTCATTGTTCCTTTGGGAAGAAAAAAATCCAAGCACACTTCAACCAAAGTTCATATTTCTATAAAAAAATAACAGGTTCACTTCCGCGCCCTCTCAAAAAAATTTTTGCAAAAAAGTCCGCAGTATAGACACTCGGGATAAAAAGCGCCGTCTGGAGTATATAACTAGACCCGCCCGGAATCCGAAAGCTCCAGCTCCGGCGACCGAAAAGCTCTGCATGGGACTGATGTCTCTTCACGTGCAGGCTCCGGTACGCTGGATCCCGAATAAGGCCGAATGGGGCACTCGGGTCTTTTGCTGCTCGACATCACCTGTTATGCCTGTTTCTTTAGGACACTAGCTGCTGCTGGTAGAGAAAGGTCTTTTGACGATGATGGGAAAAAAAGAAATAGAAAAAGATGTTTTACTACTATAACTGGGCGGATATATACTCCCAAGTCAGGCGAAGAAAAAGAAGGAGTTACGAGAATAAGATTAGCACTCAGATTACGGTGGAAACAGGTGAAAATTATATTTCTCTTATTGAATGATTTAATATACTTACTGCTGTAATAACAAAATTAATGTCCATGGCAAATCTATGGCATTTGAGCCTTGGACTAATTGGAATCTTTTTATCAGGTTTTAAAACTTATCTGCTCGAGTATGGTGTAGAAACGGTTCTAAGATCTATTCCACTACCAACTGCGACATTGTGTGATGTCTCATCAACAGATTGATTCTCCTCCTCTTTTCAGCCTCTAGCCTCTTGCCGTTTGGATCCAACTCCAAGGTCGATCAACGTCGTAGTTTCTCTTGAACACCAAACCAAAACCCTCTGTGTCCACCTGTTTTAATCTGGTCTCACTATATGGCCATTAGTTGTGCTACAAACCTTATTTAGCACATCAGACACTCGTTGTATAGTTGGCGCAGTTTATTGGCAGACTTCAGAGTAATCGACAATGTCTCAATAGCACATAGAAATATTTTCCAAGAGCTGATGTTTTCTATATTTATAATCTTCTTTGTTAGGTTCATTTTAAGTTCAATTTGCAAATGCTCGCTAAAGTTCTTTGAACATATTTTTAAGCTCTTCGCCCGTTCTGACAGTGATAAGCTTGTTCGCTGTAAATCGTAAGTGATTTAGTCTCAATCCATCAATATTGATCTCCAGTTTGACTTTAACAAGTCATCCTATAGGGACCAGGGTTGGTATTAGTAATTTTGTCGAGATTGGGTCCTCTTGTCTTCTAAATCAACTCTTGATTAAAACCTCTTCGGTTTTTTGATAGAGATTGGACATTCTTGAATTCTTTTGAAGTCCTTTATCTTGTTTATTATGAAAATCAAGAAAGGACCCCACTTGGACCATCGAAAATAGGTTTCGGTCAAAATGTCTGAATTTTTTATATGTTGTAGCTCTGAGTCTGTAGATCGAACATTGGCAAAAAAACTGGAGGAGTCCTCGAGCCGTTTCGGAGCTACGGCCATCCATACGCGTGCGAATAAGAGTCTGACTGCAAGCGTCGCCTTGAAAAGTTTACACACAAAAAAACGCATTCTAAAGCATAATAAGACATAATTGTTTAGAAGAATATACTTACATGTTACATGTAGCCTTTAGACTGAAACTGTTACAAATGTAGGTACAGGGTGGACACTTTTTATTGGTACCTATATTTGAATATATCTTATGGGAGATGCATCATGCTAATATTTTATTAGACATTTGTAGTGGTTTCGTTTGTACAAAGTTTATTTAAATACTAGATAAATGAATTCAATTTTTTATTTAACATGACCATTCAAAAGTAATTGCTAATTAATTTCAAGTTAAGATAAAAGAGACAACAGTTTGCAATAACAATACTTCCTTACTTACTTTTTTGATTCTCGTTTGTCATTTCCTGATGGTAAAAGATCAAAAAAGAAAAACAAAAGCCGACTAAGTGCAAACATAAAAAGCTAAATTACGTAATAAAATTACCAAATATGTTTGATTGATTATTATACTGTAATAACAAATAAAATAAAGAGCTCAACCTAAAATATCTAGGTATAAAGATCTATAATTTTAATAATGCTCAACACTCAAAACTGGGTTGGAACCTTCGGTTTTATGATATCGAATATCAAACACAGTTTCACCACTAATCAAAAATACATTACCTACTTTTTTCGACAAGTGTTTTGTTACCAATGTTAACATCTTCAAAAGAAGAGAAACTGTAATAGCTATTTGGATATAGATTAGTTTACAAGCGCCCGTGATACATTCAGATTTAGGAATATGCTAATTGTCTTGATTGTGCAATCGAGGGCAAGCTTGTTAAAACTTAGTAAATGTCAACATAAAACATCAGAAAATCGAATGCCTGGCTGTTAATCTTGGCAGTAATAGAAGGCATGGTGGCACCCTTGGATTTTCGGATAAGAAATCATCAGAAACTGTTGGATAAAACTATAGAATTTATATGAAGTATTACTGAAATAACAAATCACACATTATAATGTAGTAATGTAATGGGTGTACTACATAAAAATACCTACTTTGTGGCATCTAAAAAACCATTTTTAATTTTTAATGATTAGGTATTATTTTCCACGGTACAGGTATAGTTTTCCAAAGACAATTGGAACCAGGTGAATATAAATCATAACTGGTGGCTAACTAGTGGTAGCGCATTTGTTATGGAAATTTTGCATACAAATTGTCAAAATTAATAGGTGGAAATTTTTGAAAATATCCCGGGGACTATTTCACTAGAGTGTTTTTCCATTGGTTTAACTAGAGAGAATTACAGCGACAATTCTTCCATGTTATTGTATATATGGTTGTCATGCTAATTTTTGATCCAAACAAACGGTTCCTGATAGAAACCATTTATTTGTATTGATTGTTAAGATGTTCAAATCGTTAAATACATAAAGTTTGTTTCAACAGCGTTTGTACTTGCCACCAGCATTTGTCTTCCTTGTTTAACAAATAAAAATTGACTGAAACAAATCAATTACATCAAAAACGTTCGTCGGTTCTTAAACCAGACGTCATTCATTTTAATTTTTCAAAAAAATTGAATGTGTCATATGAATTAATCTACGACAACCCTTTTTTGTCAAGTTTCAAGGTCAAGTATGAACCCTGGTGAAACGAACTTTATTTATTTCCATATTTTTTGCATTCTCATAAGTGAAATAATCCTCTAAATACCACTTGAGCTTTAAAATGAACCAGATAATTTTTCACTCATGCGTGTTTTCTCTGCAAATTTCGCTCGTCCTACGGACTCGTGAAATTATAGAAAACACGCAATCGTGAAAAATTGTCGGTAATTTTGAAGCTCTCGTGGTATTATCCCCGATTATTTCATTCATTATAAAATAGACCAATCAGACAACGTCATTTTTTGAATGAATTTTGTTTAAATAAGTGATTATTTCACAAGACCTTGTTTATCAGCGATTACATTTTTGTTTACCTTTTTTGACAGAATTTTGATAGAAATATTCTGACATTTTATAATAAATAGAACTCTTTGCATAGGATTGACGCCAACAATTTAATCCTAGTTATTCAGAAAATAATCTAGCCGTATACCACTCGACCTATAAATTTAAATGGATAAAACTATCCAAATATTTTTTGCATAATTTTGCTTTTTGGTAAATAGTTTCATGCACAATAACTTTTAAATAAAAGCCCTCGACCGCTTCGCGGTCTCGGGCTTTTATTAAGTTATTGTGCATTCAACTATTTTCCAAGCAATGCTCAAAATATATTTTTTTTTTCCGCAAGCATATCAGTGCGGAAAATCGATTTTTCCTCGCGGCTGTAGGAAAAATAAATTTTCCAAATGAAAATTTGGCTTGTTTTTCTTGTGAAATAGTCCAGCCGAATACCATTCAAGAAAAAATTATGTAGGCAAAATTATTCTCTTGGTTTGTTGCTTTTTGGTAATATCGCTCATGAAATTTTTGACAAAAATGTCATTCGCGAAATTGTCAAGCAACAATCTTTCATACCAGTCGAAAATTTTGTCAACAAAATTTTTTTCTACTTGCGTGCGCAAAGTAATCACTTTGCACACTCATTTGCGTGCGCAAAGTTGAACTTTGCGCACGGAAACTCTTTGCGCACTCATTTTTGTTACGCATAATTACCATAGTTATACTTGATTTTTCAATGTTTTGATGGGTTCTGAATAAACTAATATTCAAAATGAAGGGTTTCAATTGAAATTAACGCTTAGTTAACATGTTTCCTATCAAAGGTGTCCAAATTGGACCACCCTGTACTGCTAGGAATTTGTAAAATTTTTGATATTTAAGAGACTCTCATGAAAATATTCTTGCTGATTCTAGAAATTCCAGAAGATGTAAAAAGATATTTGGGGATTTAATTTAAAAGACATTCTGAGGAATTCCAGTAGATTTTAAACGATTTTTGAAGATTTTGATTTGATTGATTTTTCTAATACAAATTCAAAGTTTACTTTTTTAAGATACTCGTAGAAAAAATATTGTTCCTAACACTTGCGCAAAGTGTCTTTCCCGCACTCAAAGCTTATCCGAACTCCGCTTCGCGTCGTTCGTCTAACTGCTTTTTCGTGCGGGAAAGTATCACTTTGCGCACTTGTTAGGAAAATAACTATTTTCTACGAGTGTGCGCAAAGTAACTACTTTGCGCACACTATGCGGAAATAGTATATTTCCTAACTAGTGCGGAAAGTGCTACTTTTCCGCACGAGTTAGGAACACTATTTTTTCTACGAGATAGAAGGAACGTACCTATGTAATGTAAATTTTAACACCAATATTTGACAACATTTCTGAAATAATGTTCCTGATTCTGAAGACAATGAAATCGAGAACTTTTAACAGTAATTTGTACGTTTGATGTATCTACTATGAAATTTTCGAAATTTTCAAGCATAAAGTAACCATTCTATAGTAACTTGACAAGAAAAGTTAAGTTTAAACCGAAATAATTTGAAAATAACATTATTGTTTCAATAATTATCAATGCTGGGGGGGTTTATTTGAAATCCGTGCAAATCTGTCACATGCGACGCAGTCGGTCGAAATATGTGCGTCGACGAATTCTGAAAATTCACGATCGGCTTATTTGAAAGCTTGTGCATTTTGTAAATCGTGAATTTTCAAATTTGCACTACTCAACTTGGTAACGTGTCCCGTAGAAGATTCTAACCAATGACATTGTTAGAAAATTTCATATGACCAAACGGAACGCTGCATTGAAATGTCAAATTTGAAATTGTTTAACGTAAACAACTTTTTTGATTGTTTCCGTGCATAAAGTTTCGTGTTTAGTTGGAGTTTTTTCGTTTTTTTTTTTTGATATTATCTTAGTTCATTCTTTCTATATGTGTAAGGCAATACCGCAAAAAGGATGGAAAGTGCGGGGGCAAGTGCCTATAAGAGAAGGTCCGGATTTGTTACCAAAAAACAAAAAGAACTCTTGGTCGAATTTTTGAACAAATATCCGGCCCCTTTTGTCGGGGAAATTTTCGAACTCCTTTTCATGGAAGGAATCTCGAAACATTCTTTTGAAAGTCGAAAGTTTTTTATAAATTCCCTGTCATTACCTAAGCATTGTCAATGCATTATGCATCTATATTCTTGGATTTCTGAAGCCTTTGCGGTTATGGTTATACAATACGGCCCTTCCTAAAGCCTTCAAATTAACAATATTTTCGAATTCCATGAGGCCAAGAATATTATTCGTCGACTAAACTGAAATTTTTAAAAAACTTTCGCGTGAATTTTGGAAATGCACGAGCTCTAGAGGTGACGCATGTCAAATGCAATCTTGCGTCGACGAATTTACCGAAATGCGTCGACGGAAGTTTCAAATAAGCCACATGTGCATTTTTTTGTATTTCACCGGTAAAAATTGCGACTAAAGCCTAGTACTCATAACTGCGAAATTCGCATTTTTTTGACATTGCGTTGACAATTTGACGTTTTATGTGTGTATCAAACGTCAAATTGTCAACGCAATGTCAAAAAAATGCGAATTTCGCAGTTATGAGTACTAGGCTTTAGTCAGACGTATTTGAATTGCACGTTTCAAATAAACCCCCCCTGATATTTGTGTAAGTGTATCAGCTTATAATTTAAAAACTGACATCTGTCACTTTTCCGCACTAGTGCGGAAAAGTGAAACTTTCTAAACTAAAATGCGTGCGGAAAAGTGCACTTTTCCGCATGCTCGTAAAAAAAAAAAATTCCCGCACACTTTTTTTCTGGTACCCATAATAAAATCTGGGGACCCCCTATTGAGGGGCAAAGCCCTACGAGAGTCCCATATTTGGGGGGCGAAGTCCCGCGGGAGCTACTTTTTTGAGGGGCACGGCCTCGCGGGGGCCCCTGTTTAGGGGGCGAAGCCCTGAGACAGCCCTATATTTGGGGGGCAGAGACCTATATTTGGGGGACAGAGCCCTATATTTGGCTGCGAGGGCCCCATATTTGGGGGGCGGAGCCTCGCGGAAGCCCCTTTTTGAGGGGCACAGCCCTGCGGGCCCCCTTTTTTAGGAGGCAAAGTCCCGCGAAGATAGGCCGATTTAGATATACCTAGTTAGTTACCACAAATTGTTTTTGATGCCTATAAAAATTAAAAATTTAAGTTAGCCACCAGTTATTTCACTCGTAGAAAAAATATTGTTCCTAACACGTCAATTAAAATGGTCACGACTGTACCTCCCATATAGCACAAAATATTTTTCGGATATTTTTTTTTGATCCAACAGTGGATATTTTTTGAACAACGCTAATAAAATATTTTTTAAAGATTCAAACAACATTCGTGACCACACATTGGTTTGGAAATGTTCAAAAAATGTTTTTAAAATGTTCTCAAAAAAAAATTAGTTTACAAATATATCCAAAATATTATTTTTAAATGCATATTTTTTGAACATCATAAAAACATAATAAAAAGAATATTTTTTTCCCCACATTTGCTGAACATTTTTAAAACATTCGGTATCTAGAGTCTGGCTCGAGACTTTAGCCGCGCTCCATCGCCCCTCACTTCAGTGTTGTGATGTTGTCAGAGAAAATAAAATGCACTTTTTAGCTTTGACTCTGGCTACTTAAATAATAGATACAGATATTTCACTCCTACCAACCTACATTTAGAGGAAACTCTTCGACAAGCGCACAATCGCACAGTTCATCAATCAACAAAATGGCAACGGTTCGGCTATCAAAAATTCCAATAATTATAAATTTTGCGATAGTTTTGGACCATCCTAGGACCTAGAACCGTCCTTTTTTGAAACCAAAACAAAGCTTTTGATTTGATTTAACAGGCGCTATACTACCTGTTACCGGTTGAAATAATTCGCAGTGTTGTCAGCTAGTAGTCACTGTAACGGTAAAGTAAAAATGGCCATACCTGGAAACCGATGAAAGCTTCCAATTTAAAAACGGTACTGGCAACACTGTTGTAGATTTGTGCTACTCTTTGTGGCTGGTGAGTCTCCGACGCCGCCGCGGCGTGTTTAGTTTGGGTTGGGTTGTAGGTTAGAGTGAAGTCAATATTTGATTTATTTTGAGTATTTTGATGCTTATCCGTTGTATTTATTTTTTTTTTTCCAACCTTTGCTTCCGTTTTGTGAGGTTTGTGTGCGAATGTACGTTATATGGCTCTGAGAATAATTGGGATTTCGATTGAGGTTCACGGTAAGTGGTATTTATATCAGGGTTTTCCAACGAGGACTTGAGGAGCCTATCTCCCTGTATTTTTGTGAGAATCCAAGAAAGCCATTTTCCATGGCGTGTCCTATGTTTTTGATTCAAAGATTTTTTGATACAATAATTAATTTCTGCAGGAAAAAATACATGAGATAGGTACCTATTATGGATTTTCCCAATAATACAGAGAGAGCAAAAAGAAAGAAAGAAGAAAAAAAGAAGCCTTTGATCACTCCTCGTTGGAACCCTTTATCTATAAAAATGATATTGATAAATTATTGTCATTCAAATTACTTCTTATTGCAGGAAGAAGAAAGGAGCTGTAGAAGAGCAGGCGCAGTTTGAAAGGCAATAAGCCATAACCAGGCAGGCAGGTGCTGCTGGACTGAGGAGCAATAACTTGGATCAGATGCATATGCACAAATAAAAATGTTTCTGAGTTTGATTCTGAGTTTTAATTACCTAATGAAAATTACCTTTGTAAATGTTGGAATGATGTTTTTAAAATATTTTAATAAGGTTTTTTGAATATCGTTTTGATATTCACAAAACTAATATATTTTTTTCAATGTGTGGAAAATATTTTATTTACATATATTTTTTTTAAATGTTCCACAAAATATCCAAAAGACGTTTTAAAAATATATTTGGATATTTTTAAAATGTTTTTAAAACATTCTCAAAAATATCATACAGATAGAAACGTTTTTAGAACATCGTTTCTGAATCCGCATTATTTTTTTTTCGATGAGGATGTTCAAAAAATATTTTCATACGTTCTAAAAATATTTCTAATACATTTGAAAAATATCGTATGGATGTTCAAAAAATATCGAATCGTTACCGCAGAATGTTCAAAAAATGTCCTAAAAATATGTTTTATGGATATTTGGATGTTTTAAAAATATATTTGATACGAAAAAAAATATTTTTTGAAGCTTCAAAAAATATTATTTGGCTATATGGGCTACATTCGTACACTAGAATTTTAGTATCTAACTTTTTTTGATACTTTAAATAATCAAGAAGTGTAGCATTTCGTGATGAATATCAGTACAATAATTTTTCCATACTGAATAGTCACTATAAAAAGTTACGTTGTGAACTCACTAACTTAAAATTTATCAGCCAGAACCTTTGAATGGCCTTGTATTAAACAAAAAGATTTTAATTGATTTGTAAAGTATTTGAATACACTATGTACAGGGTGATCTATTATAAATGTCACCCCCTCCCAACCTACTCATTTGACGTTTTTGACAGAAGTGTCAAATACAAAAGCTACTTAGTTAAACTAAGTCAATTTTAAGCATACAGGGTGCGTCAAAAAAGTGTAGCAGAGCGAAGTTTTTTTTTTTTTAAATGGAAGACCATGTATATTGTGCGCTAATTTATTATTCCCCTTCAACCTGATTTCATCGATTTACGATTTGATATGTTTATCTCTCGGTTTATCTCCAATAGTTGTAGGGAAAAACGCGAAAACACCTTCCTAGGTCCCTATGCTAGTTTTTTTTTTTTTTTAATTATAATAATAACTTAAGACATCTGGATTTATTATAATATTTCACCTTGTAAATTAATGGATAAAATTTGAACAATTAACCATTTATTAAAAAAAATTTAAAAGCGTAAATGGTATTTTTTTTCTGTCTTCAACATGAAACTTTGAAAGGGATTTTTATGTTTTTTAGGTTTTCCCCTATAACTACTGAAAATACACATATCAAACCATACATCGTTGAAATCAGGTTAAAGACAACTAACAAATAGGTGCACAATATACAGGGTTTTCCATTTGAAAAATGTCAAATGAAAAAGTTAGGAGGGGATCACCCTGTACCTACAAACCAAACCACTATAAATGTCTTATAAAAGATGAGCTTATGTATTTTGAAAATATCCCATAAGATATAATGAAATGTAGGTACCAACAAAAAGTGACCACCATATACATTTACCACAGTTTCAGTCTAACGGCTATATGTATGTGAAGACATATATTCTGAACAATTATGTCTAATTATGCATTAGAATAATTTGTTTTTTGTGTTTTAAAGTAAACTTTTCAAGGCGACGCTTGCAATCGGACTCTTATTCGCACGCCTATGGATGGACGTAGCTCCGAAACGGCTCGAGGACCCCCCCAGTTTTTTTTGCCAAAATTCTATCTACAGACTCAGAACTAGAACATATAAAAATTCAGACATTTTGACCGAAACCTATTTTAAATGGTCCAAGTGTGGGGTCCTTTTCAGGGTAGGTGTAGGACTGGGATGTAATGTAAAGGGTGTTTTTTTTATATGACACCCCAGTCACAGCCTCTACCTATACAGGTAGAAGAAAAGTGTAAATACAAAAGTTGTACAGTTTTAGCAAAATTTTTAGAATCCATGGTCTGAAATAAAAATTGAATGTTAGAAATATAAAATTTTGCATGCTCTCAGCTTTTTTCAAATGGGATGCCCAGTGTCGGACTGGGGGTCATTTGGCCCACCGGGCAAATGGTGAAGTGGCCCACCCAACCCAAACTTCATTCAATAAAAACAATTTTGATAATCATTTGTTGAATCTGGTACCTAGTTGTATTTATAGACATAAAAAAAATAGATACTTAAGGTTTACTCCACCTACCTGCTTATATTTTGTTGTTATTTACCGATGTAAGTAATAATATGTAGTTTGAAGTTGTATATAAATTACCATAAACATTAAGAGTAGGTAACTTGAACAGGGTCGGCGCAAGCGACTTTGGCGCTCTAGGCAAATGTACTGTCAGCCGCACCCATCAAGTAAAAATACAAATATGCATGGCTTTTTTTGAAAACATGTTTTATAGTTTTATCAATGGTTGTACATAATATACAGGGTGAGTCCGAAATAAGTGCGCATTTTGTTGTTTGATAGATAGAGTATAGTAGGACAATCACTTTTTGTATAGGAACATGTGTCCGCAAACCTCCCGTTAAGAAAATACAGAGTGTTGACATTTTCGGAAAATTTTTGGCTTTAGATTCAAAATGCCTTCAGTTATTTTGTTCAAATTTTCAGAATGTTTGCGATATAATAGAGAGATATCGGTAACCCAAATAGTGTCATGCAGTATTAGCACCTACGTCATTTTGACATTAAACCTATGCGCGATTCGATTTTTTACACTACGTACTAAAATAACGTTACCGCATAACGTAATTTACCCAGCATTTACGTTAAGCGCTATTTCGAATAACGTCTAAAAATAACGCCGTGGAATAATAGGTTATATATGTTATGTTTATTGTTTATTTTATTATTTTTGCTGTGTTCAAGTGAATATGGATTATTCAAAAAATAGTAAAAAAGCAAATCCACTGTCCCTGACCATGAACAACAGATAACACAAATCAAATCAAAACAAGGTACAAGTTAGGCTACGGATATAAAATAACGGATGCGAACAGGCAAATTTTACATTAAACTGTTTTCCGATAACTCTAATTTGAAAGTATGATACCGCTTTGCTTTAAAAAAATTACTCCTGACGTTATTACCGTCCATACGCGCTATTTGTTTTACCGATATCTCTCTAATATGACATAAACTTTTTGAACTACATTGTTTAGTTTCCGGTGTCATGTGAACAGAGTGGGGTAAGGTATATCGAACAATGTAATTTTCCAAACAATACATTGATTTGATTTTTTATCTCGTACCTAAACGTCGCATCGAAAAAGAAAAACTCGGGATACCTTTTTTTTTTTTTGTTTAAAATTAAACAAGGAATCAAAAAATAATTTTTCAAAGAGCCCAGAGGCGTACCACTTTTTTCTTAAAAAAAAAATAAGAGTCGCTCTAGATCCGGTCCTGGAAAAGTGGAGCTCAAACGGATTTTTTAGAAAGATGCTTGAGAACATTGCAAACACTCTCTGAAAATTTGAACTAAATCGCTCAAGACATTTTGAATCTAAAGACAAAAAGTCAAAATTTTCCGAAAATTTCAACACTCTTTATTTTTTTAACGAGACGTTTGCGGACTCATGTACCTATGCAAAAAGTGATCGTCCTACTGTACTCTATCTATCATAACAAAACGCGCACTTATTTCGGACTCACCCTGTAGGTATACCTGACTTAGACAATATAGATTATAGAATATCTACATAAAAAAATATATACACACATGCCCGCAGCAGGCGTCGGCGGAGGCGAAAAAATCCTGTTCTGGTGCCACACGCCCAAAACGTTAATTTTGTGCCAAAAATATTCATAACATAAAATAAGTACCTAGTTTTTGGCCGCCCGCCACCCGGTCGCACGACCTCTAGCGACTAGCAAATACAGGTATAGCAGTATGTGCTCAAGAAGGGCGAAGGGCAAAGTTTGTGTTTGGGTTTGCAAGAGAAATGGAATCCTGATATTATGAAGAAAAGCAGAATTCAAAAGATTTTTTTTTTGGGTCTATTCTGTAACTCAAATCGAATCGACAATCGAAAAGTTGAATCGATAACTGTGGACATTTTTCCACAGTTATCGATTCAAGTTTTCGATTGTCGATTCGATTTGAGTTACAGAATAGACCCGTTTGTTGCCGTTTTGCCGCCCCTTTAAGTTTGCCGCCCTAGGCGGCCGCCTAGTTTGCCTAATGGTTGCGCCGACCCTGAACTTGAAAAAACAACAGGATATATAGGATGTACTAGTAAAAACAAAACAGGCAAAATATCTGATGCCACGTTTATTTTTTTTAAATCGCTCATACACGTAATTTGATTTTCAAAGGAGAAGGTTTTTTGCAACCATTTTTAGCACTTCAACTTTAACCTTCTAGGCAGGGTGAAACCAACCCTTACTATTTCAAATGAAACAAGGGGTCGAGTGACACCTTTTTAAAAAAAGCCATCAATTATCCTTCATGTGATGTCATTCGAAAGAAGAAAATTGAACGCTCTTTTAAAACAGGTATCACTCGACCCCCTGTTCCATTTGGAATGGTAAGAGTTGGTCCTACCCCAACCCCCCTAGGGTTAAGTTAGTGTTGAAAATGTTTCAAACACTCACACAATCAAATTACGTGTTCAAGCGATTAAAAAAAAAAAAAAAATGGCATCAGATATTTAGCCTGTTTCGTTTTGAATGGTATTATACCCTGTATTGTATAATATCTCCGAATTGGGGCTAGAGGCTAAATGTGTCTAGAAACTTTACAGGATTATTTAGGTCATTAGGTGATGATTCTATTTGTCTCTATTGTGTTTTATCTCCAAGCTAGAAGTTACTCAAGAAAAAATATTCAAATTTTCATTAAGGTTTTTCTATCTAGTAAGCCCTGATAATGAAAAAGTGACTTTGTTACTAAGTTAAGGTTTAAAGTCAGGCATATAGTTTATTACAACAACGCGAGATGTCAATACTGTCGCCCCTATAGTGTGCCCTAACTTGACTGTCAAAAAAAAATAGAAATCTTCATTTGGTTAAATTGTGTGATGGAACGATTTTTCTTTTTTTGGCGGAAATTCGAAGTATTATTCTGTTTCACATAAACAGGGTTGTAGTTTTGACCAACGCAAATAATTTTGAACGTTCATCCGTCGGATTTATTTCTAAACAGTGTAGCTACGGGCGTATTTCCAACTATTTTTGCAGTAGCGAGAAAACTACAAGTTCAAAAAATTTGAAAAAAATATATGTCGCGTAGAATTGCAATAGTAGTTCGTAATAAAAATAATGGGAAACTTCATCTATTCGTTTTGAAATAAATGGTGAAAAACTACTTTTTTTCCAGTTTTTGCGATATAACTCAAAAATGGCGAGTCAAATTTGCTTAAAAAAATTATGGATTATAGTATATCGATAACCATAAAACATATATTTGTCTTGGAATTTTTGAACACAAGGTTCAGATAATAGGGGTTGACTTTAAACCTTAAGAAAAATAGCCTATATAATAAAAATCCAATCCACATCCATATCGCCATTTGTTCTTTTTTTTTCTTTGTCTTTTGGAAAAGGTGGTCCGGGCATTGAGTTTTCATGTACCCATTTTTAATTTTCTGATATTGAAGGCAGGGCAAATTGCTGAGATACTGCTTGATGCTGCTTTTAACAGTGGATTTACTTACGAATAACGAAGAGTTATTAAAGCATTTTTGCGAGTCAATATTTTTCTTTCTATATCTATTTCTACATATAAAAACAAACAAATCAATACAAAACCAATGTGAGGATGTGACTTTTTTTACAAATTCACTACCCTGTCCCTGTATTCCTAAAAAACAACAACGGGTATAGGTTTGTCAGTTGAATTCAAATTCACTGATATGCAGCGGGCGATTTCTACCCGACTTCGGCTTGAACTATTTCAGAGCAGAAGGGAGTTGATATTGATACGATAGTTGATTTTTCATAAGGACGGTGGAAAGATACAGCAATTTTTAAAACTATTTTTTCACCAGCTTCCCCCACCCTTATTAATGAAGATACGGAAAAAGGCTAATAAGCAAACTGGCGCAAAAATTAACGAACTTTTGATTTCTGTTGTTAAAACAGTACCTTGATATAGCGATTTTTCGAGAAAATTTGAATTTTTAGTTATATCATCGTGATTGCGCCCCCTAGCGGCCATCTTAGAAACTTGAAAATATTTTCCATCAATTTCTCTTGGCCGATTTAGTGAAAAAAAAAAATCCCGATGCCGTAAGGCCTATGGTTTCCCTAATAACGTACCTCGTCGACCTTAGTGGAACACCCTGTATATTCGGCTCCAAAATTTCTATAAATACTATCCTACCACTGATTTTGTGAACCATTCTACCTGTACAGGTGGAAGCTGCAGGTGAAATTTGAGGTACTTGGTTTCTCTGATAGTATTTTTAAAATTTTTAAAACCAAATATGTTGGAGACGGCTCAACCAAATATAGACAAACTATATATTTTTGGAATCGGGAAATTGTGCTCTTCAAGAATAGCTGAAAGTATGCAACATTTCACATTTCTAACATTCAATTATTGTTTCTGACCATGGATCTAAAAATTTAGCCAAAAATGTACAACTTTTGTATTTACTCCTTTCTTCTACCTGTAAAGGTAAAGGCTGTAGGTGGGGTTTCAATATATAAAAAAACACCCTGTACAGGGTGCTGCAATTTGGAGTGTTTCAACAGGAAAAACATACTTCCAGACCAGATAGAGGAAAATTGACTTCGACGTCATGGGATCGATTTTTGAGAAACGTCAATTGTCAAAAACCGTATCACGATATCTTCAATGGTACCATTGATACAGGGCGATTTTCGATTTTCCCCCATTATGAAAAATGGCTATAAGTTTTTTATTTATCGATTTTTTTTATTTCTTTAAAAACAATATGGAAACACTTTTTTGAGCACAATCGAGTGGTGGACTCAGTTTTTTTCTATATCGCTCCGATTCCGAGATATCGACCAAATTCCGATATTTTTAAATGAAACATCCTATAGGTATATTAATAGCTCATTGGATAGCTCTGTTTTTGCTGATTTCAATGATATAAAGTTCGATAGGTTTATCTCTAACAGTTTTTGAGAAAAAAAATTATATCTGTTTTTGTCTTAAGGACCAATGTGTTAGAAAGGGATTTTATATGTGTAAGGAGAATGAGGAAGGTCTCTTTCTAACACATTGTTTCTTATGACTTAAACAGATATAATTTTTTTCTCGAAAACTGTTGGAAGTAAACCTATTGAACACTATATCACTGAAATCAGCAAAAACAGAGCTATCAAATGAGCTATTAATATATAGGGTGTATGAGGGCACTTGATTACGCAACTTTTCCCCCATGTGGTCCACTCTGCCTACCTACTCCAAGTTATTCCGGACATCCTGTTTATTTTCAATAATGCTTTCTGATAATTTCAGAATTGTCCAGGCACTGAGAAAGGCTTTCTGGAAATAAATAAATGCCAAGAATGGGTAATGGTTATGCTCCATACTTTTTTCAATGTGAGTTTGAAGGGTCTGTAGGTCTATATCCTCTACGAAATCCCACCTGTTGCCTGTTCCACTGGTTGATTTGAGACCATTTTTGGCCGAGCGGTTCGTTATTACTTTTGTTATCATCTTATACAAATGTGATAACAAGCTGATAGAACGATAGTTTTCCATGTTGCGTTTGTCTTCTTTCTTCTATATCAGGATGATTTTTATATTTTGCTACTTGTTAGGAATTTTTGCTTCTTTGAAACATTTGTTCAACAAAATCTAGAAAGCTTCCAACAGCACTTCGCCCTCCAAATGAAAAGATTTTTGCAGGATTCTTGAACAACAGCTATCATTTCTAGCAAAAAAGTTTTTTCCGGGATATAATGCCGTGGTCAAGTAATATTTCTACTAACGTTTCGTCTACTGCTGCGGTAGACCTCTTCAGAGGCGGTGTGGTAGAGGCCGATGTGTTCCCTTCCGTGTGTCTCCGATTACTTAATTCGATGATGGGGGTTTTTTGGTGGCTCCCCTGGTTTTTGTTTTCCTCTGTGAAGGATGACCTTCAGCGGAGGGCGTTCAGTTGTCTTTGCAGGTCTTCTAGCTGCTGGGTAATCGCTTCAATTGATGGTTGAAGTGGTCTGCTTGGATTCAGCCGCTGCTGGTCACCCCAGCCGGACGTCGTTCTGGAAGCGGTTTTGAGACTGGCTTTCCTGGCGTGCTTGGGGTGTTCCTTGCATCCCTGGTAGGTGGAGACCTCCGCAGTTAGCACAGGTCGCGGCGGTGTCCCTGCGTTTTGGTGCAGGCTGTGGACGGGTGGTCGCTTGCACATTTGACGCATTTGTGAGGGGCTTTGCATCTCGACTGAGAGTGTCCATGTAATTGGCAGCGGTGGCATTGTGTGGAGCGCTGGTTAGTCTTTTGCGTTTCCACTCTGACTTTTACGTGGTTGATTGTCTTCACTTGGTAGATACTGGTTTCAGCTGACGGTACTATCACTAGTACTAAAGGCACTGGCTCGCCTTTGGCATTGTATCATCAGATCACGGCCGATGGGTGGAACTTCATCTTTTCGAGTTCGGTTCTGACGAAGTCGGTCGACCATTGTTCAAGGGGTCCTCGGATCACGACCCTTAGTTTCTTCTGCTCCGGGAAGTAAAAGGTGTGGAAGGGTGTTTGAGTCTCTTCCTGTAGTCGCCACTTGACTTTGGGTGAATTTTGATGCCTTCATTGGTATTTTTAATAGGCCCGAATTCGATTTTCTGTGTCTTGAGGTGGTCTACGATGTCGGTGTACCTAGATTTGTTCCTAAGTACAATAGGCGGTATTCTTTCAGTTTTAGCCTTCGGGGCTGGGGCGGGCTCTGGTGGTTTGGTATGGAAACCTTTCAGGTTGAAGCCTGGTGGCGGGCGTAGGTCGAAACCTCTCGTGGGAGCACTGGGTCCGGCAATATGTTTGGGTTGTGTGCACTATCACTGAGGCGGATTTCTTGTGGGCTGGCTCTCCGCTATTATTGTCGCTGTCGGAGGATTTATTCCTGCGCCGTCGGGTCTTGACGGGCTGGAAGTCGTCAATGTCGGATTCTAATTCACCCGTTGCGAAGTCTTCGTCAGAACTGGCGTTGGTTTCCATTGCTTGTTGGGCAGCAATGGTGGCGGACTTTAGCTGCTCGTTTTCCTTCCGCAGCTTTGAGTTATTGTGGTTTCGAACTTCTTTAAGAACGGCGGCGGTTGCTTGAAGTTCGGTGGAAATCTGTTTATTGGCCTGTCGTAGAGCATTCACTTGTTTCGTGATCTCCTTTTTCCAATCTTCTGGTATTTGGTGGTCCATCTTGAGAACTTGAGAAGCACTATCTTCGGCGACTGTCACTAACGAATTCACTTTTGCGGGCTCGATGTGGCTTTGAGGAATGGACTAGTCCATTCCCTTTGGCGGAAAAAGACTGACTTGGCTAGAATTGAGATCTCTCTTCGCTTGGCTGATGCTTCCGCTTTGAGAGCTCGACTCAGAATGAATTCGACGTTGTTGGACCTGTGTTATTTATATCCAAGGTTGTGGGCGTGGCTTGTAATACGCTATTTTCCCAGTCTCGTTCTCGGAGAGGAAGTGTCTTTATTTTTCGGAGAACTGGCAACCAGCTTTTGTTAAGGTTTATGCCCTCTTCTTTTCTGTTGAAGTTGTTGTGGTGTTTCTGTATCTCTATGGCTTCTCTGTGGAGTCTGGTGTAAAAATGTTTGCTCCTATCCAATGCTCGAGTCTGGTCGAAACGAATGACATGGTTTGTTTATTTTAACACATGTTCGGCGATTGCTGATCTATCTATTTGTCCCTGCTGACAGTCTCCTTTGTGCTTTTTGACCCTGGTGTTGATATAGTGCGTTTGATTGTTCCTACATAGACAGATCCACAAGAGCAGGGAATTCTATAGACGCCAGCCATTTGAAGAGGTGCCCTGGGATCCTTGGCCGATCTTAGACTTTGCGGAATTCTTCTTGTGGGCTCATGGATGAGCTTAATGTTGTGTTTCTCTAGCGTTCGTCCTATGCCATCTGTGACATTTTTGATTTAGGGAAGGAGGGCTCTCCCTGCCACCTATGCTGGTTACCAATCATTTGTGCGCTGTTGCTTCGGTCTTTTAGCTCTATTTATTTCCTGCTTGGAGTACCTATTTCCTTCAAGTGCAGATTTTAGGTGTTGCATCTCATCCTGAAGGTATCTGGGTTCACAAATCTGGATTGCCCTGTCAGATTGAGTTTTATTGACCCCGCTCTTTTGCCTAGGATGGTGATTGAATTTCTTGTTGTCCGTATGCGTCGGCTTCCTATATACCCTGTGTCCCAGTTTCCCCGAAGGTAATCTTTCTAAGAGGATGTCGAGGAATGCTATTTTGTTGTCCTTCTCAACTTCCATCGTAAACTGTATCCTGGGTTCTATTGAGTTTAAATGATTAAGGAAGTTTTCGAGCTCTGCCTCTCTATGGTTCCAAACAACAAAAGTGTCATCTACATAGCGAAACCAACAAGTAGGTTTCTTTGTGGTCGTTCGCAGTGTCATTTGTTTGAAGTGTGCCATGTAGAAGTTGGCGATAACCGGGCTAGGTGGACTCCACATTGCGACTCCATCTGTCTACTCAAATAATTCATTTTGCCATTGGAAGTACGTAGTCGTCAGACAGTGGTGATATAAGTTGTTGATTTCCTCCGGAAAAACATCTTTCAGATTCTCTAAGGCCTGATTCACTGGTAAACAACGAGATAGCATCAAAACTAACCAGAACGTCGTTTGGTAGTAGAGTGATGTCACTGATCTTTTTGATAAAATGAGTGGAGTCTTTAACATAAAAGCTGGATTGGCGAATCCGTGGCTGAAAGAGAGTGGTAAGGTATTTGGCTATGCTGTATGTGACCGAATCTATTGCACTTACAATGGGTCTGAGTGGGTTACCTGTTTTGCGTATCTTCGGAAGCCCATATATTCTCGGTGGTAAGGCCTCAGACGAGCCTTGATGAGTTTCCTTATGTTTTCCAGGTCCAACGTTAGTGCTCGGATGAGTTGATTGGTTTTTAGCAATATAAAAGCAGTGGGATTGCACTTCAGCTTTCTGTAGGTGGAGGGGTCTAGGAGTTCGGAAATTTTTGATTCATAGTCAGTCACGTTCATGATTACCGTTGCGTTTCCTTTATTCGCAGGCGGGACTAGTATGTTTTTGTCTGTATTCAGGCTGCGAATAGCTTTCCTTTCCTCGTATGTCAGATTGCATTTGGGAGGTTTCGTAGAATACTAGATGTTTCAGTTCGTATTTCCCCCGCAGTGGTTTGAGGTAATGTGCGTATGTTGGCTTCCACATTTGCTGTGGTGTTATTGCAAAATTGCCTCCTTTTCATAGAACACTGCTTGCCGAATCAGTCAGAACGCGTTGGGGCAGGTTGACAACTGTGCGATCATTGCCTGTGGGTTTCGCAGTGTACAATGGTTCCAAGGACTCAAACTTATTTACCAGTTTCTTGGTTGTTTTTGCTAGTGCGGCTTCCATTGCGTCATACGTCGTAAGGAAACTTATCAAATCTGAGGCCTTACCACCTAGAATATATGAGCTTCCGAAGATTCACGAAACAGATAACCCAATGTAAGTGCAATAGATTAGCCCACATACAGCATAGCCAAATACCTCACCACTCCCCTTTATCCACGGATTGGCCAATCCAGCTCTTATGTTAAAGACTCCACTCATTTTATCCAAAAGATCAGTGACATCACTCTACTACCAAACGACATTCTGGTTAGTTCTGATGTCGTCTCGTTGTTTACCAAGGTACCAGTGAATCAGGCTTTAGAGTATCTAAAAGATGTTTTCCGGAGGAAATCAACAACTTATTTCACCACTGTCTTACGACTACGTACTTCCAATGGCAAAATTAATTCTTTGAGCAGATAGATAGAGTCGCAATGGGGAGTCCACTCAGCCCGGTTATCGACAACTTTTACATGGAACACTTTGAACAAATGGTACTGCGAACGGCCACACCTACTTGTTAGTTTCCCTATGTAGATGACACTTTTTTTGTTTGGACCCATGGACAGGCAAAGCTTAAAAGCTTTCTTAAAAATCTAAACTCAATATAACTCAGGAAACAGTTCACGATGGAAGTTGAGAAGGACAACAGACTTGCATTCCTCGACGTCCTCTTAGAAAGATTACCTTCAGGGAAACTGGGACACAGAGTATATAGGAAGCCGACGCATACGGACAACTAGGAATCCAATCACCATCCTAGGCAAAAGAGGGGAGTCATAAAACTCTATCTGACAGGGCAATTCTGATTTGTGATACCTTCAGGACGAGATGCAACACCTAAAATCAGCACTTGAAGGAAATGGGTACTCTAAGTTGGAAATAACTGTGACACAGTTATTTCCAACAGTTACTGTGAACGTCTAGTTTTTCTAATCATCTAAGCCTAGTTTATCAAAGGTTTCTACTGAATAATAGGTGATATTCTGATATCCTAGTGAAGATTTTTTTGCTTTTCATCAGGTCAAACTGCTACAGCTGGAAAAGCTTCTTTGTGTTTTGTAGAGTTCATGATAGCAACATTCCTCAAAACCTTACCAATACATGAAGAAAAAATTTGTTTCACAGTGTACATTCTCGAATCGTTTTTCACAGCTTTAACTCAATATTTGTCAAATAACACTTTTCCCATAAATTTCCCATGATCAAAATAAGGCAAACGTGTTAACTGATTCCTTCTAACCACCAAACAAACATCAATTTGGGCGTTCGAAAATCGAAGATACCTTATTTGCAATAAATCTCCGGTGTTTAACAAGAGGACCCACGCATTGTCGGGCAAAGAAGAGAAAAAAGATACAGGCAGGTGGGCCGTCTCGAATCGAGTAAAATGTATTCCGTTGACTTAAATGTCAATAGGTTCACTGCACTTTCTCCGTTATAAGAGGTCTAATTTTACATAAGTGACGTGTGTTTGAGTGTAATTAATATTATTTAATAAATTTCACTCCTACGTTGGCATACATTATTTGTGAAATATTGCGTAAAATTCAAATTTACTAAAATTATTTTTTAATTAAATCTATACACCTACATATTTACATAATTATGATTGAAAATTTCATCGAAAGTTTTATCATGAAATATTTTGCATGCTGTGAGAAGGTTGTTGTTAATAAACTTTTATGTCTAATATTTTTCCTTTTCTCAATTCTACATCTGAGAAGAAATATACGCAGAACATCCCCCTCTTAGAGTCTTGAATGGGTTCAGAAACTTTCTCTATTTTGGATCTTGTCGGGTGCGGTGCTCAACTCTAAGCTATTATCTACTTTCATTAGGGACCTGCCGTTTTGGATTAAATTAATTGAGAGTCTTCATGAGCAAAAACAACATCATTGAAAGATTTTAAAATCGTAAATAAGTCTGTAAAGATCCGGTATGATAACCATTGACTTAATAATTGGAAAAACTGTGGAATGGAAATATTTTTTAAAAAAAAACCTTCGCAATAGGTAGGTACTTACACAAGTGACATTTCCTAGAGGCACTTTAATCCAACCTCAGGTGATTAGCTATGAGCTATGACATAAAACTCGTCGTATTATTGATATAAAGCATTAATGAGACAAGACATTACTTACTGACGGGATCGTAATGGCTTCCGGATCTATCCGCCATTACCAGCATTACCTTTTGTAGTATACAAGCGTATTTTATAGAATAATTATTGTAATTAAAGGTTTACGTTAACTTGTTTTTCCTGTCAACAACAAGTTTCTACTATATCCTAAGTATATCAAAATAAATTTAAATTCAAGGTTCCTCGGCATTTATCTTTTTGTTGTTTATTAAAGTCGCGACATCATCCGCTGGTTTGGCTATGACACGAACACATGTAAAATTCCAGATCACTGTAATACAATATTTTGTTAATCTCCCGCTGCCTGATGGCTGACTTGTCTGGAGCCCCCAGCTTGGTATCTGGTGTATTTATATTTCATAACACACCATCAGTAAACTTTGCCATCAGTTTATTATTATGGCAAGTTATAATGAGAGCGTTTTGTTTAGGGGACCCCTAGGTGTCAAGTTAATATCAAACAATAGTAATATTTTTGCAGGAATTTTGCCAACGGGAAGAATTTTTTTCTAAAAATGGCATTTTTGAAAAAACATTCACTTGGTGAAACGTGGGCGACAAAAAACTAGTACCCGCAGTACTATTTCAACCGTTTGCAAACTTTCTGGTTTTTATCAGTCCCTATCTGCATAATTATAAATTAATTCTAGTAATTATATCGCTTCAACGTCAGTAATTAGGTATAAGCTTGTAGTTTATGTTTCCAGACCAACAATATTTCATGAGAAAAAACTCAATAGGTACCTAATTGGGACAAAACTTAAACCACAAGCATTATATCTTTTTGAAAGAGCTTTTTTCAATCTAATACAAATTTATTTAATTCATATTACACAATGAGCTTTAAACAAATTCCCAAAGTATAACAATAAAGTATGCTTTCGTAAACTATAATAGATATTAATAATTATTAACTGTGAGGTACCGCTATGATATTTTATTATTAAAATCGATGCGAAAGGTGAGATTTTATAATAAAATGACCTAAAAAATGATTGCACACTACATCGGCCTTTAAAAATACGACATTCTAACCCAGGATACATAAATAAAGTTAATCTCCAGTCATTATTTTAATAACTTTGAAAAATGCAGCTAATTTTGTCTTCTGGCGACTCATCACTGGACCCTATTAAATCTAAACATTCTTAATGTCGTTTGAATGTGTAATGGTGTATGAGCACAAAAATAAAAGACTCAAAAGATGCACCTGGTTATTTTTGTTATGTCTTAAGTTCATGAGACTCAACTAGCAACTTCATACAAGTCTATTGAGTACCTAGTTATACTGATTAGATTGATTTATAAGTTATCACATCCGGGTCTTGTTTTTGAGCTCAAATAAATTGTATTACTAGTCGACATATTCTAATTGCACACATATTCGCTAGCAAAATAAATATTGTATTTAATTAATTACGTTTGCAAACGTTTCTAATTGTATAGCTGAAAACACTGAAGTTTCTTCAGAATTTACCGTTTTAATCAAGTCAATGTGAGCTAATAATATTTCTCGCGACAGTATATTACGTATAAGCTTCTATGTAGAGTAGCTAACGGTGTAGATGTTACACACTATAAATTAATAAAGTGTCATATTATCTTATTTGCCTGAAATTTATTTAGATATAAGTATATTGGATTAGCGGATGAAATTTAAGTTAAGAGCAATTTGATATAAATTTCATTATTCAATAATAATAGAAATACATACATAATTTTTCTTATGCAAAAGCAATTAGCATCCCAGCATCAATTCAGACGTTGATCTCGGATATCCTTAATTGCATTAAAAAGCAATTACTATAAATTAGTCGGCTTGCATTTTAAAACTTCTGATTGATATTTTATTATTCACTAATTGCAGTCGGTCTTTTTATGTTTTTATATAAAATTATGTATATAAAACTTTTCAGACATTCTTTCTAGAAAGTTAATTATGGGCATTTGAAAGTAAACAACATAACAAGCTGATCTAATGAAAGGAGAAGAGAGAGTTTGAAAAAGTGCTGTAAGTTTTTCAAAGATCAAATTGTTTAGAGATTAAAAACTATAGGACTTAATTTATTAAAAAAGTTTCAAGGAAAAAGAAAATTGCCACATAATTCTCACATTTATTTTTACGGGAAATTTGGTATTTTTGTTATGATTTCATAATCGCCCAGGAAAAGGAACACACCTTGCATGCTGGTCATCATAAGTCATTAAATGAATCTTATTTGTTGGCCGTTCACCAACAGTAGGTACTTACCAGATGTTCTTCAGATTTTTTGTCGGCAAAATTAGTAGGAACTTATCCTGCAAAAATTGAAGGTTATTTTTTAATATCTCACCATATCACATCTAAACATTGTTGGTAACAGTATGGTTACTTAATTTTGACTATAAGTAGGTACTTAGTTCTATAATAGTTTTTCTTGTAGGTTACTTAATTCTCAGATGAAATTAGTAACTTAATTATTTGACTGGGTACCTCATAAATGTATCATAAAAACACGCATATGTGTCCTTTTAGATTTAATACCATAATAAAAACCAAGCACATGTCTTCCTAGGCAAGAGATCACCTTGTACAACCACATTCGTTTACGTAAGTTGGCGACTGCACCTGTCTGACATCTGTTTCTTTTCATGGTGTCCGCCCGTTGTTGGTTGAAGAAGAAGTTATACCTGCCTACACGAAAAAAGTGGTTTCTGAGGAATAATTATTTTGTTTGGATCTATAATAGCATAGATTAGAAAATTATAGGTACATAGGTAGTTTGAACAACGGATATTGATTTTTTTGCAAACGGATCAGTAATGGCTTTTAGGAACAATTACAAACCAATTGAAATTACTACAGAGGTAAATGATGCGTTTCCGCAAAAAATGCAAGTTTCTGTTTTTGTAAGTAACGGGATTCGGATAAAAGTGTTGAAGAACATTCTACATCTTTATGGAAGTAGCAGAGCGTGGTTAAGAGGGGAGGAAAATTAAAAATATCAAGGGCTGTACGAAAAAGTAGTAATTGAACTTTGAAGGATGGATCCAAGCAAAGTTTCTTGCTCTTACGATAAATATGACACAAGATTCCTTACAAAAAGTTATGAGGTTTTCTACAGCAAGAGAAGCGTGGCTTGAATTCTATAAGCCCTTTGATGGCAATATCGAGGACAAAACCTATATGATGTTTGCTTAAAAATTTTTAACTATAAGAAAAAATTTGAAAATATGGCAACGCCCACGTTTAAGCTCAAGCACCTGTAGAATGAGCTGCAAAAGGGGTTATCAAAAGACAAAATCATAACAAATAAAACATGTAATTGTGAGTTATCCGAGTTGCTGTTAGTCTGTAAGATTTTAGAAACTTTACCCCAAGACTAACTATTTCTTCTTCAAGTCAAGCTGGATGATAATGTCGAAATTTGTCAGGACTATAGACAATAGAACAAATCAGCTTTGTTCTCATGAGAAGGCATTATCAGAAAAGAATAATGAAAATCATCAGGAGGCGTTACTTGCAGAAAAGAGAAGCAGCTCGACCTATAAGGGAAAACTAGTTTGCAATTATTGCGAAAGAGAAGGTCGTAAGGTCAAACAATGTATTAAATGACAAGAAGATGGTAGACCTCCAAAACAAGAAAGCTCAAATTCAAGAAATAACAGAACACAGAAAAAATAAGGATACAAACATGATGTTAGTTGCCTTAATAATAGTAGTAGCTGGTTTGTGGATAATGGGGCTACAAGTCATATTACAAATCGAGGATATCTTTGAAACATTTGAATATTTTCAAGATACACACACCATAACGACAGCGAATGGAGAAACGGTTAGAGCAGTTGGAAAAGGAAACATTCTGGTACAAATAGGGGAGATGTTTTGACGTTAGCAGACGATGATACGTTCCTCTGATAAAAAATAATTTATTTTCGGTTTTACAGTCACGAGATTCACAGCCCACATCGAAGTTTACTTCAAGCACTAAAAAATGAAGTTTTATAGTTAGGACTAAAATCATACTGACAGGTGATAGAAGTAGATTTGGAGGACTGTACAAACTAGCATTGCAGATCATAAAGCCAAAGGAAATAGCTCAAATCAACATAGTTTCAAATGATAACTTATTACAACTATACCATGAAAGCTTTGGTCATCAAAACAAACGACACATCACAGATATTTTGAGTCGTGAGTTTGACCTCAAAGTGACATTAGACAGCGAAATATGTGAGGGTTGTATTTATGGTAAAATGCAAAGGAAAAAGTTTGGAACGAAAAAAAGAGCAAAGGTATCAGGAGAACTCTTACACACAGATGTTTGTGGGAGTTTTGAAAAATCCAAAAGGGGCTATAGATAGATACTTCGTGCTCTTCAAGGATGATTTCAGTCGTTATCGTTATGTTTACTTTCTGAAAGAAAAATCTGAAGTTGCGGAAAAACTGACAATTATGTTAACTGAAGTAAAAACAGTAGGACATACAGTAAAAGAGCTACTCTCAGATAATAGTGCATAATTTGAAAATGGTCAATAAGAAAAATTCCACAAGAAAGTGAAATCAAACAGAGACTCGTAATTCTCTATACACCAGAGCAAAACGGTTATGAAGAGTGGGATAATCGTACTATCGTTAAAACTGCTAGATCCATCAGAATCAGGCGTACTAATGAAGATCTTTCACAACTTTTTTGGGCTGAAATAATCAATACATCGGGGTACATTTTGAATAGGACTGGTAATTCTAGTATCCACAGAAAATGTCCATTTGAACTGTGGTATGAAAAAAAACCTTCTTTAAAATACATGAGAATTATTGGAAGATCTTGTTATGCCCATGTACCAAATTCAGGAGGAAAGAAAATTGATAAAAAGGCAGTGAAAGGCATCATTGTAGGATATGAGCAAGATGATGGATATCGGATTTGGTGTGAAGAATCTGAGAAACTAGTCAGATCGAGACATGTGATATTCGACGAAAAACTCATAGCTTCAACGTTGTCATTGTTGGAAGACCCAGCCAAACAATTGTGAGATTTTCAGAAGCAGGGATGGTACTCCAGAACAAGAAACTAAAGAAAACAATGGACAAGACGGCGTAGAAGATGATAGTTTGCGCAATCACAGTTTTTCTGACACTCGTTCTGACATCTAGTCAAGTCCTAAATGTACCGACTCGACAACTGAGATATAGAAATCAGATACTGCCAAGTTTGAAGATTTCGCTATGATGGTTGCTGCAGACATTATGGAAATAAATGAGCCAATTACGTACCACCGAGAAGCTATATCAAGTAAAATTACTGGAAATTGGCTATGGGTAGAGAAATGAAGCCTTTAGAGGAGAACTGTGTTTGGACTTTAGGAAAGCTACCCAAAGGTAAGAAGGCTATACCAAATGAATGGGTGTACAAGTTAAAATACAATCCAGATGGCCCTATATAAATTCAAAGCCAGACTAGTCGTAAAAGGTTATTCACAGAAGAAATATCAAGATTATGATGAGACATTCCAGTTGTTAGATTTGCTACAATACGATCTGCTTTGAGTCTATCTGCCAGTGAAAATTTAAGTCTAAGCCAGTTTGATGTATGTACCTACATTATTTCTTTATGGTGAGCTTCAAGAAGAAGTATACATGAAACAGCCAGAGAGTTTCAATGATGATACAGACAGGGTTTGTCATCTAAGAAAGAGCCTATATGGACTTAAGCAAGCTCCTAGATGTTGGAACAGAAGAATAACGGATTTCATTCTATCCTTTGGTTATAGACAGAGCGATGCCGATCCATGTCTCTTTATCATGAGGGAAGGAACAGAAACTCTTATTTCAGTTTCATATGTGGACGATGGTCTACTAGCCTCAAGCAATGAGGAAATGAGAAAATATTTTCTACGACAACTACAGATAGAGTTTAAAGTCACGATAAAGCCTGCATCATATTTTTTGGGTATGGAAATCATGAAGTCAAAAAATGGATCAGTTATCATAAATAAAAATGCATATGCCAAGAAAAAATTTGTTATACACAATTGCAGACAAAACTCCAATTGTTAAGGATAATTCTCCTGCAGGAGAAGCCGAAATATCAAATTTTTCATATAGATACTAGAGAGCCTGTTAGAGCATTACTTTACCTGATGTCAGGATCAAGACTAGACATTTCATACGCAGTCAGTGTGGCGTCAAGAAGTTAGGAAAATCCAACTCACAAAGACTTTGTCCAAGTGAAGAGAATTTTCCGTTACATTCAAGGAACTCTCAATTAGGGTATCACTTACAGGCCAAGAACCAGAAGAGGTTACCTACAAGGTTTCAGTGATGCTGATCATGGACTGGATATAAAAACAGGACACTTCACATCAACAGGAGTGGTATGTGTTTATGCTGGACGTGCTATATCCTGGATGAGTCAGAGACAATTTTCAGTTGCCATTTCTACAACTTAAGCGGAGATCGTTGCAGCTATCGACGCTCCAAAAGAACTTCTATGGTTAAAAAGATTATATGAAGAAATAACACTGAAAAATATTCCAGAGTTAGTTGGCAACGAAGCAGTTTTTCGTTTGGAACAAAAACCTGGGACCACAAGAGAACCAGGCACAAGAAACTTCGAGTGTACACAAAACGTCTACAGAAACTCAAGTTGCTGATATAATGACAAAAGCATTGTTCAAACTAAGACATAACATTTTATGTGACAATATGGGCCTAACCAAGATTTCTAATGAGGGAAAAATATATTTCGTATTTGCCTTTTAATTTGAATCATGGTTTCCCAAACTTTAACAACAAGTACGTTTGAGGATACAGGCCATGTTCAAAGTATTACAGAAGAATCTTCAAAATATGTTAGTTCAAATGGAATAATGAAAAATGAGTAAAATAAATGGCCAGTAAATCTAAAGTATTGAGTGACATTCAACGTAATATGTAGATTGCATTTGGAGCAGTTACAGCTTGCTCAAGCACTGCTACTTTTCCAGATATTTTGTTTGTGACTCGGCTTCTAGTTGATGTTTAAGATTTGTAGGCTTCTCCCAAAGAAAGCCAGCCTCCTGGAGGTAAAGTGGCCTCTTGGGGTTTTAGCCGTACCCCATCAAGGTATTTCAGACTTTTGCATAAGTAAGCAGGGTGTTCACAGATTAAATGTTCTGTAGTTTCTGTTGTTTGTGCGCAAGATCTACAGTAGTCGTTGTCTGATTCGCCTATTGTTGTCAGGTGATATTTCACCAGGCTACCAGGCAGTGTTGAAGAAGTTGTTCTGATCTCTTTGCTGAGATGGATATGAACCTTCAGAGCCGGAATCGATCTAAGAAGAGCTACCATTCGGTCCTTTTCCCATTAGTTAATTTCTTCGGAAACGTGGCTTTTCATTAATCCAGAAAATGGCTCTGGGGTCGTATTTTCGAATATTTTCGCATATGAAATCCGAAACGATTTCGAATGCTCCCCATTTAATTTACATTGCTGTCAGATAAATTTCGTGTACGAAATGTACTCGAATGAATTCGAAAATACGACCCCTCTGGGCCTTGAAAAGGTGTTACAGCGCCTTGCTTTGCGAGACGGTCTGCCTCCTCGTTGCCCTATATGCCCTGGTGTCCTGGCACCCACACCAGGGTTACTTTGTTCCTCCCAGCAAGTTGTTTGAGGATATTTTTCCACTCCCAAACCAGCTGCGAATTGCACTTGATGTCTCCTTAGAGCTGCTCGACTGTCGGACAGTATGTGAATGTGCTTTTTTAAGGTACTCTTGGGCACATATGTTATGGCCAGTACCTCAACTTGAAATATTGTGGGCGTTTCACCCATTGCTAAGGAGAGTTCAAAGAATGGTCCAGTTATTCGCAGACCGGCTCCTTTCGTTAGCCTCTAACCACCTGTGTACCACAATGATGCGTTGTCCGCTTGCGGTAGCTTTACGTTCTTGGCGTTCTTCTACAACCACTTCATATTGAATGTCAAAGTAAGTTCGCGGTCCAGGGTGATCCCCAAATGCTTGACAACTTCATCCGACAGAGATAATTGAGTGCCGTTTAGAATGGGGGCTGGCAGGTCCAGCTCCCTTCCTTTTGTAAACGGAACTAAGATCATTTTGTTGGGATTTATGGAAAGTCCTTCTTCCTCGCTCTAGTTTTTGATTATATTCAAGGCACTTTGCATTCGGCCTGCTATTATGCCTTCATCTGTGCAGCCTGGAAGAGTTATTCCGACGTTGCTTAGTCTAGTACCGATGCTGTCTACCACTAGTGTCACCACACCTCCTCGTGGGCAGCCTTTAACCGTGGTGACAGTAACTATTCCGCCGAGAGCTTTTTTGATAGATCGGTGTGGAGTGTTATCAAAGACACCATCTATAACTAAAAAAAATGCAAGAGCGATTTCTTTTGCCCGAAGTGCCTTTTCTATGTATGTTACTATACAATAAAGTGCACTTATTGTGGATTTGCCTGCTTGGTACCTTGGTAGGCAAATTGTCTTGGAGAATAAGCGGTCTGCTATTCAGAATTTCGCTTCTGGTCCGGTCTAGCATTTTCTTTCTCCATGGCTTTAAGGAGAGAGGCTGTTAGGCTAATTGGTCGATAGAATTTTGGTTCATCCTCTGGCGGGTCTGGAAAGATATACTGTCCTTTCCTTACATTCAATGTCACTGTGGAATCTGAAATAATAACTTCAAATTGAGAAAGTGTTTTTTAAAAAATAATATAACTTATTCCTACTTCTTTGAGACTAAAATTTTCATCCTCATCAAGATGTGAAGTCATACAAAAATATGGGAAACTAAGATGTTCATTGGCTTCAATGCATTGATGAATGACATAGCGAAGTTTGATTTATCATGTGATATATTCCAACACTATCCCGCTATCAAATCATAGAATCTTTGGTGGAAACAGAAATCTCAAATATATTTGAAAAGGTTAATTAAGAAAAGGTGCTAGTCGAACAGCTGCAAGTGTGCCAAAAATAAAAAGATTTCTCAATCACTTTCTCCACACATCAAGATTACGTAATTAGCAGGTTGCACCTGGGAGCAGCTCACACTGTCTCTAGATTATTTCATTTCAAAATTGCATATTGTTAAAATAAAAACCAGTTACCACCAACCAATTAAATGTGTTTTAGTCGGTGAAGACTAAATTATTTAAAAAGAAATCAGAGTAAGGCCTCAAGATCAAAAATTCCGAACAAAATCGAAGAGCATGTGCTCGAAAAAGAAAACCGGCCTGGTCGCATTCAAAAAACACCTTATGAACTTCTTTTAAGGCCCTTCGAGGCACCTGTAATTTTCTTTGGGAACAGCCGTTCGACCAGGCAGGTGGAACAGAACAATTAAATTTTAAAATGTAACCGGGTTATTTGGGACGAACGTGAATTGCCCTTGACGGTTTTGTCAGATTCTTTCGTAGAATTGAAATGTTATTGGATATTACAAAAAGAAGACTTCAGTCTTCTGCACTAATTTTTATTTGTTTCTTTGTTGGAAAACTACTAGGGCATCAGCTGAAACAATTACAAAGGAGAACTGTTGACGTTTGTGACTTAAAATATATAAAAAATATCACTAAATATTGTGGACATAGATTTAAACCTATAAACTTACCCAGAACTTATTCCGAAGGGTTAGAACTACCCATTTATGTAAAGAGAAAATCCGAGGGTACGGAGTGGAGTGAAACCCCAATTTTAACAAATTACAAAACAGGACCTTATTATAAGAAAATTTATTTAATGGCCTTTTAGGGCTTTTGTGTCGTTTATTTCTCCACGTATTGAAAAACAACATTACTTATCGTTTTGGGATGAAAGAAAATTAAACGGTCTCGATTATTAGAATATTCAGACATGAGAAATTATTATCAGCTGAGCTAATGTCAGCATAAAACAACTAGGAACCCAGGGGAGTGGCAGCAGTGTGCATCTGATATTAACAAATTATTAAAATTATTATTTGTGATATAATTATGAGGTCCAATCATTTCTATCAATAAGTAGGATCAGTAGGAAGTAGGTTTAGGCCAGGCAAAAATCTGGAGAGTGAACGACAAAATAGGAAACTGTGAATCATGATTAATTTATATTTTATGATATTATTATTATTAATTATTATTATTGTTGACACTCCACTGGTAGAGCGAATTTGTTATTAACAATAAATTAGCTCCATCTAACCAGGAATACTTAGGGATTGATATTTTTTTTTTTTTTAAAGAAGGGTACTAGGTACTATTTAAATTATTTGAATTGAAATTATGACATAGATGGCTGTGGCAAACGCACGAATTCGCTTGATTTTTACGCAAACAAACAAAAAAACTAGGACTAATGGCTAATATTTCATTTGCACGCTTATCTTATCCATCAAAAATTACTATTTAGAAAAACAAACACAATAATATAAATTGAGCAATTTACAACGATACTTGTTTTCCAGGGTGGATGGTCATTAGTATCGAATTACTGAAAAAGTTACAGAAACAATTTAACATGCGGCATATTTTTATGATCATTTTTTTCGAGTGGTTTCAAATTGGCAGTATTTTTTATTCAGAAGGTATAAAAGTTTACCGAAACTTTTCACCAGCCTTCTAAAGTACATGTTTAAAACATCGACACACTTTTGTACCAAAACTAATTAATCACAAAAAACTTGAATTAAATTTTTATTTGGATTTTTAAGTTACATCAACAGCCAATGGATGAGACACATGCAGATTTTGCAATTTCCTCAGCTGATTCGGGTGAAAGAATATGTGTTTTTCAACTTTTTGTATTTGGATTTTTATTACTTTTCTCTTTTTTCGCTTTTTCTTCTAATCGTACTTCTTCAAGTCTTATTTTTTGTTCGTCTGCTCGTTATAGCAGAGCTTTTCAACCAAGGACAAAAATAAGATGAAAGTAATATCTTAGATTCCGCAATACTGGAATTTGCATCCCTGCTTCATCCATAATATGTGTCTGGGTAATTCTGATAGGCATTGGTTACTTTGCTTTGCTTACTTTGCTTAATGTTCGAAATTATGGCAACGTTGCGTGATTGTGCTTTTATTTGGAAAGTTAGTTTTTTTTTTTTAGCAAAATTGAGTTGTGAATAAGCCTAGGAAGGGTTAATTGTGTAGACTAAAATGCCCCTCAAGCGTGGACTTGTAGGTGAATCTGTGAAACTAGTAATTTTCTTGGAAAAATCGAGAAAATTTTTGTGACCTGTTTACAGTTTTTGTGAGGTTATGGTCTCTTGTTAAGAAATACGGCAATATATATATCAAGGTTGCTAAACTTTCGAGTAAGGCTGAACAGAAAACCAATCGCCTCTGAAATCTCAGACAACAACAGTTAAACATGGAGTTTGTATTTTACTGCTGTAAAAACAAACAAATCTTCAAGCAAAGAAATCAAACACTGTTTTTGCATTATATGATTGAATGTATATCACAGAGAAAAATAAAAAGGATGGATCAACAGGCAATGATAAGACACATGTAGATTTTGCAATTTCCTCAGCTGATTCGGGTGAAAGAATATGTGTTTTCAACTTTTTGTATTTGTATTTTTACTAGGTACTTTTCTCTACTCCGCTTTTTCTTATAATCGCTCTTCTTCAAGTCTTATTTTTTGTTCGTCTCCTCGTTGTAGCAGAGCTTTTTAACTAAGGAAAAAAATGAATTAAAAGTTATATCTTAGATTCCGCAGTATTGGAATTTGCATCCCTGCCTTATCCATAATATGTGTCTGGGTAATTCTGATAGGTGATAGGTTTGCTCACTTTGCTTTGCTTACTTTGCTTTAATGTTTGAAATTATGGTAATGTTGCGTGATTGTGCTTTTATTTGGAAAGTAAGTCTTTTTTTTTGGAGCAAAATTGAGTTGTGAATAAGCCTAGGAAGGGTTAATTGTGTAGACTAAAGTGCGCTTCAAGCGAGGACTTGTGGGTGAATCTGTGAAACTAGTAATTTTATTGGAAAAATCGAGAAAATCTTTGTGACCTGTTTACAGTTTTTGTGAGTTTATGGTCTCTTGTTAAGAAATACAGCAATATATACCAAGGTTGCCAAACTTTCGGGTAAGGCTGAACAGAAAACCAATCGCCTCTGAAATCTCAGACAACAACAGTTAAACATGTAGTTTGTATTTTACTGCTGTAAAAACAAACATTCAAGCAAAGAAATCAAACACTGATGTTTTTGCATTATATTTTTGAATGTATATCACAAAAATTGCGTTGAGAGAAAAGTAGGCTTTATACTGATCGAACTCCATAAAATTACTTGCTTTAAACCTTGGATGGATCAAATCCTATCGTAGCCATATTGGCGGTCACTTCCCACATAACTGTGAAAGAACATTCATATTCTCAGAATATTCTCTCAAAGTGCTTTTTGGAATGTTCTTTTAGGAATGTTTGATGAATATTCTAAGATTGTTTCGATTGAAATATTCATTTTTGGACGTTCTATTTATGTATTAGGAATGTTGCTTCTATGAACCTACCTGAAAGATTGTGCTAAGAACCTACTTTATATAACATTCTTTGAATATTGTCATACAAACATTATTATAATGTACCCTAAAAAATTTTCTTTTGGCTAATATCTCTATCAAATATTAAGAATATACCTACCAAGTTGTGCTGAGAAGTTTATGTAGGTAGCTAACCATGATAAGAATATTTTCATATTGTTCACCTAATTATCTAAAGTACCTACTCAAAAATCTTAATTGAACAATTAAACAATAATGCTCTATCTAGAACCTACTAAAAATGTTATAGGTATATTCTTTTTCTTTTGCTTTGTAGGACTTCCAAGAGAGGGAGCTACGCGCTATTAAAGATCTACATTTTGCCTAGCGTTTGAATCACCTTGGAACCTGTTTCTCTCATTTGGCGTACTTATCGCGACGAGAGCTTAACAAGCTCTAAACCGTAGCTTTGGTTAAACACTTGTGTTTTCCAGAGAAGTTTTCCAACAACTCTTTCACTGCCTTTAATATAAAAGGACTGGAAGGAGCATTATTTGGAAACGAAAATTAACATTCCAAGTATATTCTAAGAATATTTCAAGCATATTGGTATAATATTCTTTTTAGAACATAACTATATTGTCAAAGAAACATTCTTTGAATGTGAGAATATACATTTGAAGCATATTTTTAGAATCAAACAGGAATATTCTATTCAGGATGTACTGAGAATCTCATAGGTATATTCTAGGAATATCCTAATGGATTTCCCAGGAAGTTCTTGGGTATTACAAACAGTATTTTTACAATCTTTTCTCAGAACATTCTCAGGACATTCACAATGGTTTTGGCGAACATTCTAGGCACATTCCTCCTAAAAAAAGAACATTCTTATTACATTCTAAGGATGCACTTTTGTTATGTGGGTTAGAAGCGTCTCGAAAACACAGAGAAGAAATATAGTGACTTGAAATCTAAGAACAAGTCCTTAGCTTCGGAATTACTCTTAGCTAAAGAAGCGGTAGAAACTTCTGTGAACTTCACTTAAGAACTTGAGGTTTTGCAACAGAATACCATGGCTATTCAATCTACGAATTCTCGCATTATTTTAAATGATGAAATGGTGGACTTGATCAAGAAGATATCCCGAGAATCCAGTGTCGAAATGGGGGTCATTTGGCAAATGGTGAAGTGGCCCACTCAACCCAAACCCCATTCAATAAAAACAATTTCGATAATCATTTGTTGAATCTGATATCTTAAAGTTGCATTAAGGTCGTATTATAAGCATAAAAAAAAAGGTGCCTAGGTACTTCGGGTTTAGTCTACCTATCTGCTTATATTTTGTTGTTATTTACCGATATAGTACCTAGGTATGTAGTTTGTAGTTGTATATAAATTTCCAAGAAAATTAGGAGTAGGTAACATAAAAAAGACAGGATATATCGAGGGGTTAACCACTATGCTTACAAAATGTACAATGATTTCCATATTTGGCAATCACTGATCAATAATTCTCATCTTTTCCCAAGAATTATGACAATTGATTACCTGCTTTCCAGGGTGATTTTCTTTGAAGCAGTCATTCGCTTCCCAGCTGATTTTATTACTGAACCAATGTCTAATTGGTAAGCTTCGCATTGATATGACCAAAATATTTTACTATATCCGCATCTATTATAAGAACTGTGTATATGGAAATTCAAAAAAGTTACGTCTTGTTTTTCGGTAATTAACATAATAATTTATTTATTAATGATACAGTATAATGAAAAATCGATGAACTTCTTGTACATTATCTTTTCTGGACCATTTAAAAATATCCAAATCTTGTGAAAGTTTAGTTATACATTTTTCTGATTTCACAGATAATACAGTGCATAACACGAATCCAAAATAATGAAAATTTCTTTGATTTCACTAGGATTTTCTTCTAAATCAGAGAAATCTTCAGTAGGGTTCCACTCGAACTTATTTCTGATTCAGATGTGCTATCATCTTGGTTTTGTCTCTGCTTCTCGCCCTGCCTAGTATTTCTTGAAGGTATTTCTCCTAATTTTCCTTCTAAGTTCTTATTCATTCGGATTCCAGATTTTTTTTTTTCGAGTCTTTTTTAGGGACATTTCCATAATTCTTAATATTCGATCAGTTGACAAATGCCCTGCTTCTCTATAAAGAACCAAACTAAAGTTGACTTTCTTATTACTCTAGTTATTCCATCATTCAGCGTCCCTTCCAAGCCCAACTTGTGTATTTTTTTTTTTGTCTTAAATAATCTCCTACTTATTGTAGCGAATCGTTATTAGTAAACCTTAATGTGTACTGAAAAAATTCTGTGTCTTCTTCTGGCAAGTCGGATTCAAGAAAGGTTTCAAGATTCATGTTTCCATTTTCATGATCTACCTACAATATTGTATGTAATTATTCTTCATCTCGTTCTTCTTCTTCAAGTTCTGAACTCTTCATAATCTCGGATTCAGTCATTGGCTTGGTTATTGGAAAACTCTCGGGAAAACTCGTTAGGAAATCAACATTCAACCAACACTTCGTATCTAAAGTCTGTTTTTTTTTTAAAGATAAAAGTCAAAATAACATTATGTTGGCAATGCAATGTAAAATTGTCAATGCTTTCAATTTTTTTATGTAGAAAAGGCTTGTGTTGCCAACATAGTTACTAGATTTTTTACTTGGGAAATTATCTTTAAAAAAAAACACACTTTAATTCCATTCTTAATTGACTAGCACTCATTTTTAGTCTTAAAAGCAAATGCACAACCGCCAGTACGCCATGTCGTTAAAAATGTATTAAAAATTTGGTTAACACATTCTTGGTTTTGTTTGTAATTTGTAGCAGAATGAGATGTGATTCCCAGCGATTACCACAGTATTCTCAGCGATTGCCAATTGATTACAATGTGATTTCCATGAATTCCTATAGGTGATTACTAGCGATTTTCAGGGATTCCCAAGCGATTCCCTTGTATTGCTTATTGATTGCCATGCAATTCCCAAAAAAATGTACAATGATTTCTACTAGAGGTTTATCCCACGGGATATATGTATATTATCTCAGAATTGGGGCTACAGGCTAAATGTACTTCGGATTGTTCTACAGCATATTCTTTTCTCCACTAAGTCGAAGTAGTTCGGGCAATCCGGGCATTGAGTCCTGAACCCTTTTTTGATTTTTTGGTATTGAAGGCAGGGAAGATTGCTGGGCTTCTGCTTGATGCTCCTTTCAACAGTGGGTCATTTTTTGCAATCGGGGATAGTTCTTCTGTTTCTAGAATTTCTGTAGAAGTAGAACATGCAGAAGCATCCTCGGAACCTCGATTGACGAATTTGTATTTGTTTTAGTAGATACTTTAAAAAAAAGTTGTTTCTCTTTTCTACCTAGGGAGGTAAGTATCGCTTTTACTCCCACCAAAACAATAGTTGTTTCGAAGATTTTGACAAGCTGTCATTTCGCTACGCATGAAAATAATGAGACGAAATTCTAGGACCATAAAGAACTCGATGAGACCTTTAAAAAGAGATATGACACGACCCCTATTCTCTATTCAAATTTGGGGGGTGTTCTCCCCCTAACTAGGGGGTTGCAGCTATGGCGATGAAAAAAAGCGAAAAATAGTTTCCCCTCAAATCAAAAATCGATGTGTCCGAGCGTTTTTCTAGATTCTCATCCCAAATGCAATAAATCGAGGTGGACTGTTTTCCCTGGAACACCCTGTATAGAAAAACAAAAAAATCCAAACCAAAACCAATGAAAGGTTGTGGCTTTTTTACAAATTTACTAGGTACCTTGTCTCTGTATTTCTAATAATCAACAACAGGTACGTCAGTTGAATTCAAATTCACTGATATACAGCGGGCTTCGGCTTGAACTTTTTCAGAACAGAAGGGAGTTGATATTGATATGATAGTTGATTTTTTATAAGGACGGTGGATTACGCAAATTAACGTATGATTTGATGATCAATAGCGTGGGGAGTGGGGAGTGGGATATATTTTTTTTTATATAAATATTTGGATGGCCCACCTATCGAAGACGTCATCTGGCCCACCGGGATTTTGCCCGGTTGCCCGGTGGGCCAGTCCGACACTGCGAGAATCAATCGAGCAAGTTGAAGAAAGGATTTATCGGACATTTGACGTTGTTGCGAAAAATATTAGGGATGCCAACAAGGATGTTCAGGGATGAAAACAGTGATAAGGACTCTTATAAATCGCAGAAAAAAACGTTTTTTATCCGTTGAGAAAGATCCTGCACGAGTCGTGAAAGTGCTGATAATTCTTGAGCTTCTTTTACTGGAATACCGTCAAAAAAATGGTTTTATGTGGGCGGAGTAACCAATTCTACGTCAGCTGATATGATAAAGGATTACTTAGTGCAGAAAACGGGCATAACTGAGAATGACAAGATTGTGGTAAAGTTGCTTAAGGCAGGTGATTATAGCACATCATTTAAGGTCGGTATTGATGCGTCGCATGAAAATCAACTTACACAACCTAAATTTTGGCCTCAGCATGTTATTTCAACTTTGATGTTAAAAGAAGCGGCCCTCGCTTCAACATGGGGTCTTTTCAAGTGCAGGATCAAACGCACGGAACATAAATGTAGACTAACAATTGGCTATATACTACCAGAATATTTGTAGCTTTAAAAACAAAAAAAAATGCTGTTCAGCAGACAGCACATATTGATCAATGTGATATACTAATATTTACAGAGACATGGATGAATAATTCTTTTGATATTGATTTGTTAGGTTTGAATAACTATAATGTTTTCTTATGTAATCGCACCAAAGAGTCTAGTGATTGTCAGAGAGGTGGTGGGGTAATGATTGCCATTGAAAAGTATTTAAATTCTTTGATTTTACCATCAGATCAATCGCTTGAGAATTTGTTTGTTGAGGTTAAAATAGAAAAAATATGTATTCTTATTGGATGTGTGTTTTTATCACCTAGTACACAAAATATGAGCAATACTGCTCAGCTGTGGATAACATATTGATGCACAAAACGTTTGAAAATGTTATGCTCTTTGGTGATTTTAATTTACCAGAAATTACTTGGTTAAATAAAGATTTTGGCTGCGAGCCGAGTGGCAGTACCTATGACTCCAAAAGTAGAATGGATTGTAGACTATTTGTTGTTTCCAAATTTTTTTCAACACAATCAAAAAAAAAATTAATGGTAATGTTCTTCATTTGATTTTCAGCAATGTTCATAATGTCAATGTTAATGTGGTTCTTGAGCCATATGTAAAAATTGACCAAAAGCATCCAGCCTTGGAAATTAACTTGAACATTAAATCTGATATGTCTGCTCTTGCATTCGATTATTACTATTACAACTTTAAATATGCTGATTATAATTCTATCAATTTATTCTTGGCTAGCTGTGATTGGGATGAATTATCTGGGGTCGATATTGATACTATAGTTGATTTATTATACAGTAAATTGCAACAGGTAACAGACAAGTTTGTATCAATACACAGAGCTAAAAAGTCTAACTTTCCGAGCTGGATGTCTAGGAAACTAAATGATTTGATGGTTTTTAAGAAAATATTGCATCGAGATTTTAGGATTAGTGGTTCTATTGATGATTACAATAAGTTTTCTAGTATTCGTAGGGAGTGCAAAAATCTCTACAATCAATCCAGATCTGATTACTTGAGAAATATTGAGTGGATACAATCCAAAGTAACCCAAATGAATTCTGGAAATTTGCTAAGGATAAAAATAACACAAATTCCTTGCCGAATAGTATGAGTTTTGGTGACTGTCAAGCATCTACCACTCAAGATTTTTTTTTTTTGTTTGCCACATTTTTTGGGCAGGTTTATACAACGGTTGATAACTTGAATGAAAATATTTATCAACATCCTGATATTCAGTCTGATCTCAGTTTGGGTTACTGGGACATTGAGATGATGGATATGTTTCATGCTATTGAAAGTTTTAAAAAAAACCTTAGGGAACTGTCGATTTATTCTTGCACCAATCTTGCATAAAATTTATTCTAAAACATTAAGTGCTGGAATCTTTCCTAAGAAATGGAAAATAAGTTTTGTTAGACCAATTTTAAAAAGTGGGGCAAGAAATGAAATTGAAAACTATCGTGCAATTTCAAAAGTATGTTTATTCAGTAAGATAGTTGAGCAAATTGTAACTGATAAAATTACTCCTCTACTGGAACCACACATTAATCAAAGTCAGCATGGTTTTTTAGTGAAAGATCCACCATAAGTAACTTACTGAAGACTGAATACCTGCTTATCAAGGACCTTGGAGGATCTCAGTCAGGTTGATGCAATCAACACGGATTTCTCCAAGGCCTTTGATAAGGTCGATCATAAAGTTCCTTTGAGCAAACTGTCACTGTATGGACTATTTGGAACTTTTCTTACATGGTTAAGAAGTTAGGTATCTGAAAGATTTCAAATAGGGTCGTTACCTCCTATTATTAAAATTATACTTACCATTATTTTTCGATATAGTGAGGCCTAAAACTTGGCAATGTCATATTGGTTTTATTGAAAATTGTTTCCTGGATTATTTAAATTAATTTAAAATTTAAATTTTTTTTGTCCTTGTCGAATTGTTGGTCTCTTTCTCCCATGACGTCACTAGGCGGGCATGCGCAAAGCAGTTGTAAACAAATCCATCAACATATGCAATTTTGTGAGGTTATGTTGTTTTGTTATTATTTTGGAATGTCGTTGACCGTTGTTATATTTTCATTATTTTTTGAGTTTTTCAACGGTTTTTCCGAGGTTTCAAGAAAAATATTTAAAAGAAACGTGTAATAAATTCAAGGTTAGTCATTGTTTCTCATTATTTGAATTTATTAAGGTCTCAAATAGCGCATGCATTTCAGTTTCAGTGTACCCACCTAAGTCCTACCTACTGTTCACTATTTGGCTATGGATTTTCGTAAATGTTTTGTGCCTTCTTGTAAAAACAGTAATCTAAATTCGAAGAAAATCTTTATAGCTGTCCCCAAAAATGAACAAAAAGAAGAAGTTGGTGTTTAGCTGTGGAAAGAGTTAATGTATTGTCTAGTATTTCTGGTGGAATTTATTGCTGCGAAGATGATTTCAATGTAAGCAAACTTAGTTGCCAAATTTCATTTTAGAAACACCTATTTTCTGTTTTACATTATTTCAAAAATATGAACATTATATTACCTATGTTTATAGATGGAACAAGATTGTGATAACTAGATGCAGTTTAGGATGACAAACTGCAAATTACTTATGAAGAAAAAAGTGGTTCCACATATTAATTTAGGCAGAATCCGAGTTTGTGAAGAAGCTGAATCAAAGAATTGCCAGCTCACGAATCCATATTGAAAGAGTGATACAAAGATTGTGACAATTTACAATACTCGAAGGACATTCCTGCATTGACCATCAGCTTGTGGCAAAAACTGATTATTTAATAATAATTGCTTGTGAAATAGTGAATTTGTAGGGACCATTAATCAAATAAATTTTGTGTCCAAGCTAGAATAAAATGCTTTTTGGAATATATTGTATAAAAAAAAATAGGTACCTATTACTTTTTTTACTGCCAAAATAGTACATTATACACCTAGAGACTAAAGTGGTACTTTTAATCCCGAAGTGAAAGCCATAATTTGTTGAGGGATTAAAAAACACTTCAGTCCTGAGGTGTATACACTATTTTATGCACTTTAGGGATTAAAAATTAAAAGGGTACTTTCATACTTTTGATCCCTCTAAAGTACATAAAATAGTGTATACATCTCAGGACTAAAGTGTTTTTTATTCCTTCAACTTTGGAGTACCCTTTTATTCCCTGTTCCATATACTCCACGGAAAATGAAGTAAAAAGTTAATCCCTTGGGAAATAAAGTGAAATTTAATCCTGGGGATTAAAAGGGTATAAATTGTAAAAAAGAAAACTACCAGACTCCCAAATCAATCATATATTTTTATTCAAAATGACTGAAAATACATTTTTCTTCCAAAATTCTTCAGCTGATTCAATAATTACTTTAATAAACCTAACGTTTAAGTCTAATTCAAAAATTGTCACTTCATTATCCTCTCCAAATTCGGGACTTGCTACACAAAACAGTCCTTTTTGTCTGTTACACAATAACATTTAACATTTGTAACTGAAGTTGGCACATGTATTTCCATTTTCCTTAAGGGAGTTTTTCACAGTCTCCTTCTTGCTAGGACATTAAACTTCAACCACAAATTCTTTGCTTATTCCATCTCGCGATGCTCCTAACAGAGGATATTCTGCTGTCTCTTTTCAACTGCACATTAATGCACATAGCCATTAGCATTGTCACCATAACTGGCTCTCGCTGACCTAAAAAAATATATGAAACTATAAAACTATTACTCTGCTACTAAAAATGTAATATAATAATGGGCCAAAGCTAAACCAATACAATAATTATGCCAATATTTCACTACCCACCTTTAGGCTCGCCTTTAGGTTTTGACTCCGCTCATTTCTGCACTTAAATCCCACATAACAAAATTGCATCCTTAGAATGTATTAAGAATGTTCTTTTTTTAGGAGGAATGTGCCTAGAATGTTCGCCAAAACCATTGCGAATGTCCTGAGAATGTTCTGAGAAAAGATTGTAGAAATACTGTTTGCAATACCCAAGAACTTCCTGGGAAATCCATTAGGATATTCCTAGAATATACCTATGAGATTCTCAGTACATCCTGAAAAGAATATTCCTGTTTGATTCTAAAAATATGCTCGAAATGTATATTCTCACATTCAAAGAATGTTTCTATGACATTATAGTTATGTTCTCAAAAGAATATTATACCAATATGGTTGAAATATTCTTAGAATATATCTACATATATATCATTCTCAATATGCATCCTAGACATAATATTCTTGTTTGATTCTAAGGATATACTTGGAATGTTAATTTTCGCATCCAAATAATGCTCGTTTCAGCCCTTTTATATTAAAGGCAGTGGAAGAGTTGTTGTTGGAAAACTTCTCTAGAAAACACAAGTATTTAACCAAAGCTCCGGTTTCGAGCTTGTTATGCTCTCGTCGAAGCACGCCAACTGAGAGAAACAGGTTTCAAGGTGATTCAAATGCGAGGCAAGATGTAGATATTTAATAGCGTGTGGCTCCCTCTCTTGGAAGTCATACAAAGCAAAAGAAAAAGAATATACCTATCATATTCTTAGTAGGTTCTAAATAGAGCATTATTATTTAATTGTACATTAAAGATTTTTGAGTAGATACTTTAGATAATTAGGTGAACAATATGAAAATATTCTTATCATGATTACCTACCTACATAAACTTCTCAGCACAACTTGGTAGGTATATTCTTAATACTTGATAGAGATATTAGCTTAAAGAACATTTTTTAGGGTACATTATAATAATGTTCGTATGAGAATATTCAAATAATGTTATATAAAGTAGGCAATCTTTCAGGTAGGTGCATAGAAGCAACATTCCTAGTACATAAATAGAACGTTTAAAAATGAATATTTCAATCGAAACAATCTTAGAATATTCATTAAACATTCCTAAAAGAACATTCCAAAAAGCACTTTGAGGGAATATTCTGAGAATATGAATGTTCTTTCACTGTTATGTGGGATAATCAGTATCTTTGGCCAAAAACTCTTGCAACATCACATAATTTGGTTCAGGTAAATTACTATCCATCTTCTCACATAAACCGAACAAATAAACGGGTGAAATAAGTATTTATTTTTTATTTTATAAATCAACCAGACTAGACAGGCGAATCAAAATAAACAAAATAACTGACATAACCTCTAAAAGAAGACAGTAGATGGGCCAGTGGCACGGCAGCCAACTAGACAACCAGGAAATTTTGTCAGTGATGCAAACCTAAATTTAGAAATACAGTGCGCAAGCTCGCCTTGTGACGTCATTACAATTTAAAAAATAACGAATAATAGTAAAATTTCAAATTGAAATATCTCCTTTAATATTATTCTAAAAAATGCGGGAAGAAAACCAAGAATAAATTTTGATGTGCCTAATTCAATGAAAAAAAAAAAAAAAACATGAAACGACCCTATTGTATCTATTAATAATTGTCTGTCTTTTTCTATAAAGGCTTGTTCAGGGGTGCCACAAAGTGGACATCTATCGCCAATATTATTCAATCTATTCATCAATGATTTGTGTAAATGCATAGAATGTCATTTTTTTACTTTTTGCTGATGATTTTAAATTATTTTCAATAGTTAATGATATAACAGACTGTCAAAAAATTCAACAAGATCTTGAGCGTTTTAATTTGTGGTGCTCAAATAATTGTTTATCCCTAAACATAGACAAGTGTAATGTTATGAGATTTTTTAGGGTGCAAAATCCAATATTATTTGATTACTCTGTCAACAATATAAATTAGTACCTATAACCGTTGAAATAAATAAATAAAATAAAATTAATAAACAAGTACCTACTAGGGTCATTACTGCTTCAGGATACGTTGGAATGAGCCGATAAATTTGAAGGATGCAAGAGAAGATTTCTAATTTGTCCCATGAAATAGGGCTCATCTTTTATAGTTCCTTTATTTCAGTTTCAGTTATCAAAATAAATTCTCAGCTAAATGATAGGGAAGATTTTTCAGTTAGTTGTAGGTTACTCAATACTGATTCTTGTTCCTTTGAGAATGATTAAATGCTGACATGCTTTCAAGGTTAATCAAAAATAATTACCTTGCACACTAAATCACTCAAAAACAGAAATATACGGTCTTTTCAGTTTTGTTTTTAAACCCATATCCATCAGCTAGAAGGCCCGAAGGGTGTTTATGCAAGCATACAAAATCAGAAACGGGATATACATCTCACATTGTCACTACCACACACTCATGCACACAAGTTGGGCCCTTTGCACACGGCTCAACTTTAAATTACGCGAACGTGTTCAATTTCGCTAAATGGCTTGTATTTACATTTATCAAGCTTTTGTGGCGACGAAGCCGGGATTGAAATCCGAGAGCAAAACTTTCGACTTCCGATATAGCAATTTTAGAAATGACCTTTTTGTGTTGGAGTATCCGAGGTTTATGTTCTAAAAAAATATATGTGAAACTGATAAATAGGCGGTTTATTACTGATCCTGCAAGTAGGTAGGTATGTAAATCGCTGGACCACCAAAAAAAAAGACTCCGAAAATCTTATACCTTCTTGCACCTGCTCCATCTCCGCCAACCAGAAACAAAAAAATATTATACCTTTCTATGTCATCCATGTTTTCTTCAAAAGCAATCAGGCCTGCAAAGATGTTAAACCAGTTTAATATATTCTCGACCAAGTGGTTTTATTTTATCTCATGGGATCAACACAGAAGTTGTCAGTCATTTAATTTTGTCCCGCATCTCGCTACCATAATCTCCAATAACGAAAATTACCTGCGATTGAAAAAATCACCGAAGGCGCCCAATAATTACATTTAATTATTTAATTATCAAAAACGAGGGAAAGTTAGAATTTAAAATATAGCTAACAACCATTTAGATTGACTCAATCTTTTCATCGCGATAGGAATATTACTAGTTTATTCATTAAGATAAAGGTATCTTAATTGTGCTTTACTTTATACAGGGTGTCCGGAATAACATGAGGATTTTGAAAACCATTGAAGATACCGGGTGTCAAGTTATAGAGTTCCACCACCTGTAACTTTTTTATGTATGATCAAAAATAAAAAAGTGTGGTGGTACTTTATAACTTAATACCTTGTACAGGATGGACCAAATGACAAATTGACATCAACTTCTTTGAACTCGGAATAGCAATGGATATAGAGAAAATCCTTTTTTTGCCCTATTTTACCTTATAGCTATGCCGAGTTTGAAGAAGTTGATGACAAATTATTCGTAAGGCACTTTGGTCCACTCTGTAGCTTCAATGGTTTAAAAAAACCCAATGTATTTCAAGTTAATCCAGACACCTTGTATATTTGCATATTCACATAACATGTATCACACAGACTTTATTTTTATTTTTTTCACTTTTATTCATTCGGCGCTCATGTGTTGCGATATGAATAAAAACATGATCTTTTCTTGACTGAAATATAATATATTATTGCACTTGATGAAACATTAAATTATCTCATTCATAGCAGAGTTAATTGTATCTAAAGAATTCAGAAAACAAACGACATGGTCGCACAACAATTGCATTTACTACAATTAACTATTTATATGCCCAACCAAATTAAAGTTGTAATGAACTTCCTCTAATAATGTTAACTTTCCATAATAAATTTCTAAGTTAATTGGCAAAAAACATCAAGCTTGTTTGCAGGTGTTTAAAATGAAAGAAAAAGCGAAATAGTGCGTTCAATGATTATATTGCTGCAGGAAGTAGATATACATGATGTTAAGTGCCTACAATGGACAATAGTAAATCATTTCATCTATTCTATTTCTCTGAAAACAGTGAAAACTCTAATATAGCAAAGACATTGAGATAAATACATTTACATATCAGTTAATATTGACCTGTTGATTATCCCCTATTCCATATCCGGTAGCTAACGAATAAATCAGGCGCAAGTTCGTTTCCCTTTGAGTTCCCATCACCTGCCCACTTTTAAACACGTTTTAATTTTTTGCTGTGATTAAAGCTCGTTCCTACTTCAAGTAGTATTCACGATTCATTCATATGCGACCGGTTGCAGTAAGTTGTTTAGTCCTAAGATATTTATCGAAATTTTTATGACAAACCACACTGGGAATTATTACCGCTGTGTTCCAAGAATAAATTCAATTCAAGTTTCCGACAACATCCTTTTGTTGTTCCTATGTTATTGATTCACTTGATAGCTGACACTTGATAAGGTCGTGTTTAAAAACTTGCAGGAAGACAAAGAATTCTACTTCTTCTTCTTCTTCTTCTTCTTAGCGTTGACAATTGAAGTGTCACAAAAAGAGTAGTTGGTGATTGGTGCATCATCATCATTTCTATCACAGTCTCCTGGGTACACTGCTGGACAAACGCCTCCTGAAGCCGTTTCCAGGTCTTCCTTTTGGGGCAGTCAGAATCCAGTTCGTCTAGATTTTTTTCAGATCATGGTTTCATCGGGAAGGTGATCGTTTATCATTGGACAGTTTTTTGTCCATCTAGAAATGGGTCCGGCGCATTTCAATTTTGCTCTCACGATGAAGTTAACAAAATCGGTCACCTTTGATCTCCTTCATATCTCTTCATTCCTCACTAGGTCTTTAAGACTCAAGCCAAGCGTTGATTTTTCTTTATGTAGCCCTTAGTTTTTTTAAATGATGCTTTCATTAGATTGAAGATCGAGTAGGACAAGATCGGTAAGATGAAAACGTCTTTCATTTTTTCAAATGCTGCTCATTCTAAAGTAATTATTTCTTCAAGTTTTTTTTTACATGTTTGGTTATCTCATTTATTCAGATTTATTGTCTCAGGAATTATATACTTTTTTACTATTTCCATATCAGACGTATTTTTATAGACTATGAATCTCGCTACGTGGAATGCACAGGGTATTAGACTGAAAACGGACACTATTGCATCAGAAATTCAGAAATTTAACATCGATTTGTAGCACTAACCGAAACCAAGAAAAAAAGAAGTGGCACCGAAAAAGACTGGAGTGTCAAAGGAAATGAGAGCACCTAGAAGGGTATCCATACTGATAAGGAAAAACTGGAAAAACAAAATCAACAATTGGGAAGCTGTAGATGAAAAAATCCTAACGGTCAACATGAAACTACATGGCTATAGCATCACCATTATAGCAGCCTACGCTCCATCAGAGGTCGAAAGAATCGGCATTAAGCAGGAGTTCTTCGACAAATTGGATGAAATCCTAGTAGATATTTGAAGAAATAGAGAAATCATAATGATAGGGAATTTCAATGGAAGAACGGGAAGGACAAACAATAGCCCAGCAGGACCATTTGAAGAAGAAATAATCAATGATAATGACCAAATGCTGATACATATCTGTGTGAATCACAATCTTAGAATTACCAATGGACTTTTCAAATACAAAGATATTCACCGCCTCATATGGACACAGAATATCCGTAACCTAAAAACTATTATTGACTATGTGATAAGAAAACAAGAAACAAACATAAACAGAGATAAACGAAGTAAGAGTCCTAAGAGGAATAACTTGCGGGTCAGATCATTTTTTAGTAAGGGCAAAAATAAAGTTGCGATTTAGGAAAACGAACAAGAATCCACAGGAACAAAATACTAGTCCCATACTAACGGACACAGTGGATACAACAAAGTACAATTTTGACAGTTTTAAAGATGACACCACTGTATTTGTATATCAGAGGCGACTCGACAGCAAACTATTGAATCCTGAAGAATGTACCTTCAATAAACTCTATGAGAACATTATACGGAGTCTAATAGAAGCCACCCAAGAAGCAATAGGAACGAAGGAAAAAAATACCAACAAGAAATACTGGTGGAACGAGGAGGTGAAGATATTAGTCCAAGAGAAGAAGCAAAAAAATCTGAAATCGATAACAACAAATAATTAACAGACTTTGAAGTTTATAAAGACACGAAAAGACAACTAAGAACGTGCATCACTATAGCTAAGAACGAGTCATGGGATAAGAAATGCGAAAAAATTAACACCTACATAGGAAGGAAATGCTCAGAGGTATGGAGATTTATTTATATCAAATGCCAAAAACCCAGGAAAGGACAGAGCTAATATCTAGATTATCAAATTAGAGCAATGGATAGAACACTGCAAGGGTCTATTACAAGAAAGTAGACCGGAATATATATTAGATTCTCCAAGACACATTGAATTACATGGAGAAGTAGTTGAGATATCTGAAGAAACAGTAAAAAAGTCTGTTAAGAATCTTAAGTCAGGTAAAGCCATAGCGGCGCAGAAGGGATATACCCCGAAATGCTGAAATGGGGAACTGAGAAGCTCTTTAAAGGTCTCACATTTATTATCAATAAATGCCTAAATGGACATATTATACATTCACAAAAAAGAAAATAAGCTGGATTGCAATAACTATCGGAGCATATCAGTCACAAGCACACTAAGCAGGCTAGGTATAGGTACGGTAGAATCCTGCGTGATCTCATTGAAGAAGAATAAGAAGAAAGAGTGCGGCTTTAGAGCAGGAAGATCAGGTACGGACAACGTATTTTGCTTAAAATAAGTCATAGAAAAGAGATCTGCTAGACATTTGGAAGTCCACCTCACATTTGTGGACCTACAAAAAGCTTGCGATACAATCCCAGTATCCAAACTATGGAAGGTATTAGAACAATCCAACATCAATCACACCTATATAACCGCACTTAAAGAACTATATTAAGACTCAAAATCAAGAATTAAGATAGGTAAAAAACTCACAGACACATTTATAGTGAATAAAGGACTACGTCAAGGATGTTGTATCTCTCCTACGCTTTTTAAAATATACGTAGCAGTAGCACTTAAAAATTGGAAGAGGAAGATCCATGGAATGGGTATAGAGATGAATGATAGGTGCGGTGCCTGTTTACTTTCAGTTCGCAGATGATCAGGTCAGTGACAAAGAGGACATGATATATATATGAAGCTCCTTCAACTTGGCCCGGACAACCCAGCATTTTCTAATAGAAAATTGGGATTAGGTAGTGCTCGCCTAGTGCTGCAAGCTGCTGCTAAAAAAAATTCCTCTAGTGCTCGTCAAGTGCTACAAGATGCTGTAATTTTTTTCTCAAAATGTTAGGTATTTAACACGTGATCCCTATTTATTTCTTCCGGGCCAGGTTGATGACAGCCCGGACAAGTCAGCATTTTTTGATCAAAAATTGAGGTTCTGTAGTGCTCGTCAAGTGCTGCAAGATGCTGTATTTTTTTTTACAAAATGTTTGGTATTTAACACGTAATCCCTAATTAATTCTTCCGGGCCATGTTGATGACAGCCCGGACAATTCAGCATTTTTTGATCAAAAATTGAGGTGCTCTAGTGCTCGTCAAGTGCTGCAAGATGCTGTAGTTTTATTTTCAAAATGTTTGGTATTTAACACGTAGTGCCTAATTATTTCTTCCGGGCCATGTTGATGACAGCTCAGAGTGCTCGTCAAGTGCTGCAAGTTGCAGTTCGTTGAGTACTTCAATTTTTTTTGTAAATAATTATTATTCAACACGGCTCGCTCAAGTTGGCCCCCCACATTCGGTTTTATACTTTTTCTCAACTGTAGTCAATTGTGCTCGTTTTGTGCTCAATTGTGCCGGTGTTTATGCAAATTGTGCTCATTCCCATACACCAAAAAAAATTGAAACAAATCCGGGGCCAGCTTGACTCCAGCCCGCGCTTTCTTGACGTTTTGGCTATATTTTTAGCTCATTGAATTGTGCCCGTTTTGTGGTCAATTGTGCCGGTGTTTATGCGAATTGTGCTGTTTTCCATATACCAAAAAAAATTGAATTCTAACAAATCCAGGGGCCAGCTTGACTCCAGCCCCCGGTTTTTTTTGAGTTTTTGGGAATATTTTTGGCTCATTGAATTGTGCTCGTTTTGTGCACAATTGTGTTGATGTTTATGCGAATTGTGCTGTTTTCAATACACCAAAAAAAATTGAATTGAAACAAATCCGGGGGCCAGCTTGACTCCAGCCCCCGGTTTTTTTTGACTTTTTGGGAATATTTTTGGCTCATTGAATTGTGCTCGTTTTGTGCACAATTGTGTTGATGTTTATGCGAATTGTGGTGTTTTCAATACACCAAAAAAAATTGAATTGAAACAAATCCGGGGGCCAGCTTGACTACAGGCCCGGTTTTTTTTACTTTTTGGCAATATTTTTGGTTCATTCAATTGTGCCGGCATGCTTATGCGAATTGTGCTCTTTCCCGTGTTCAAATATTGCCAAAAAGTAAAAAAAAAAACCAGGGCTGGAGTCAAGCTGGCACCTGGATTTGCTTCATTTTTTTTTTGTGTATGGGAATGAGCACAATTCGTATAAACACCGGCACAATTGAGCACAAAACGAGCACAATTCGATGAACTAAAAATATTGCTAAAAAGTCAAAAAGACCGGGGGCTGGAGTCAAGCTGGCCCCCGGATATGTTTCAATGCAATTTTCAATGGGATATGGAAAACAGCACAATTCGCATAAACACCGGCAAAATTGAGCACAAAACGAGCACAATTCAATGAGCTAAAAATATAGCCAAAAGGTAAAAAAAAAAACGGGGGCTGGATTCAAGCTAGCTCCCGGATTTGCTTCAATTTTTTTTTGATGTATGGGAATGAGCACAATTCGCATAAACACCGACACAATAGGGTAGTGGACAAGGTATAATTTTGATGAAATCGATGGCCCTTTCTTTATCTATGAAGTAAATAAAAAATATTCGTATCAAAAGAAATTTCAGAACAAAATTCTAACTTTGTTTAAAACGGTTATGAAACTAGAGTTTTGGGACACACTATTCAAACGGAAATATTTCGCGCCTTGATTTTACGTCATAGCTGCTGTATTTGAGTATGAAATGAATCAAACCTTCGTCCCATATTCGACACACACTTACTCATTAGTGCAAAAGAGAGAGATAACAGCGTCTGTCGGGTATCATTACATTTAGGCGCACCCTCAACATAACCCCACTTTTTGAGAGATTTCCATTTGTCAATCAGAGCGGTCTGAGTTTATCTGCATCTTTTTCTAAAAGCATATAAAATATAAGGACGCGCAGACCGCGCTCTCGCCACTCCTATTGATGTCAGAAACAACAGCTATGACGTAATTTCCGGGCGGTAAATTATAGCGTTTAAAATAGGTAAAAATTTGTTAATTTTTTTTAGGTTTATTTTTGTTTTCTGAAATCAAAGAATCATCAACTACTATTTATTTTGTTATGGAGATTAATAAAAAAAATATTACAAAAAATTGTCCACTACCCTATTGAGCAGAAAACGAGCACCACTGACTACAATTGAGAAACAGTATAAAACCAAATGTGGGGGGCCAACTTGAGCGAGTGAGCCGTGATTTATTACATTTTTCGCTCTAATCTCTAATATCACAGAAAATTGTAGAAGCGAACAATTAGCTAAATTCAGAGGCTCCAAATTTTTGTTCTCGAATGTCGACATCTTCCCAATAATTCTAATTATCATCATCCATCTATCTACATCAAACGGACTCCCAAAAGCCATCTCGAACCACTTTAAAACTCTCAAAATCAGAAATTATTAGAAATAATAATTCTGCGAAGACGAAATGTTATTATCGACTCGATAAGTACTGAAAAAATCCCGCCGGGGTTTATTTTGGTTTAGACAATCAAGGTTCTAGAACCTTAGATCTACCAGGAAAACAAGAACCCGAAAACACCTTATTGTCAATTGCACGCAGAAATATTTTTCAAGGGGCCCCATATACTACGTTCTTTCTCGTCGGTTTTCATCGCCGCGATAAAACACGTAGTGCCAAAACCGAAGTTTGTGGTAGAAAACCGTAGAAAAACACGACGGTTTTCTACAGGGACCCACAGACTACGATGAAACACGACGGTTTTCATCGCCACGAGGAAACACGTCGTTCCAAAACCGAAGTGTGTGGTAGAAAACCGTTCGTGTGTACGAAATGTTGAACCGTCGTGCCACAAATCAAGCTCGGACTGAATTTTAAACCGACGATGAAACACGACGGTTTTCTACCACACACTTCGGTTTTGGAACGACGTGTTTCATCGTGGCGATGAAAACCGTCGTGTTTCATTGTAGTCTGTGGGGCCCTGTAGAAAACCGTCGTGTTTCTCTATTACACACTTTGGTTTTAGAACGACGTGTTTCATCGTGGCGATGAAAACCGTCGTGTTTCATCGAAGTGTATGGGGCCCTTAAGGATTCTCGGTTATTTCCTTCAGTCAGTCAGTCCTAGTTTGGATTAGTTTAATGTGCCATTAAATATGCCTTACTTTAATGATTATATCAAAGTTTCGTGAACTTGTTATTCGGTTATAAAATAATTTGGATAGGTACATACAGGGTATTCTATTTAAAACGAAACGGGCGTAATATCTGATGCCACGTTTATTTATTTTTTTAAATCGCTCGCACACGTGATTTGATTTTTAAAGGAGGAAGTTTTCTGCAACCATTTTTAGCACTTCAACTTTAACCCTCTAGGCGGGGTGGGACCAGTCCTTAGTATTTTAAATGGAACAAGGGATCGAGTGATACCTCTTCTAAAAGAGCATTCAATTCTCTTTCATTTGATGTCATCTAAAAGAAAATTGAACGGTCTTCTAAAACAGATATCACTCGACCCCCTGTTCCATTTGGGATGGTAAGGGTTGGTCTGGCTCCCCCTAGAGGGTTAAGTTAGTACTGAAAATGCTTCAAATACTCACACAATCAAATTACGTGTACGGGCAATTTGAAAAAAAATAAAAGTGGCATCAGATATTTAGCCTGTTTCGTTTTAAATAGTAGACCCTGTATACATTCTGCTGAACATGACAGGTGAGTACTCTCTCATCTCATTTTTACCTAAAATATCGAGTAAAAAATGTTTTATGTCCGATTGTTCTGTGAAGTGTTTGTCGTTATACAGCTTAGCGGAGATGAAGTACAGCGTACCTACAGGGTACAACTAAGAAATCCAAAATCAATGATTCCTTAGACTCTTATTAGAAAAATCAAAAACTTGTGATTTTTTTAGGTGTAGGATGATTTATAGGGATTATAAGGAACAGTAATTTTCTATTTTGGTTTTTACACGACTTGTGTATTAGTTTATTTTTTATTTGATTCATGTTAAAACCTGCAAAATTAGGAAGTCCCATCGCAATTTTTGGTACTAATCCTTGTTTGTCGCGTGCGCGTAATTTTCTGTAAGATCCTGTCTGCACAATAATATACTCGATATAACATATTTAGAAGGGAGAAGAATTTGTTGTAGGCCGCTTCATTTTTCCCATCTGTGTCTGTATACAAAAAAGTAGTTGCCATAGATATTCGAGATTCCTACAAAAATAATTTCTTTGTCGGCGTTGATGCCCCAGGATAAAGCAAAAACCTCGGGAAAAACTCTACAGATAAGGGTTGAGAATAAATTTAGTCCAAGAGCATCAATTAAATTCATTTTGCGTATAGTATTAATGTATTGTTTTGGATTAAGTACATAATTTCTTGCATTGAATATTTGAAAGATCTTTTAAGAAACAGACCGTTTCGCTTTTACTGGTTTGTGATTTCTGTGCGAATAGACCTATTACCAATACACGTCAACACCTTGTGATGTTTACCGTTTCCGAGCGAGAACCAAAAAACCAAAAAAAAAGGCCCAATAACTTGAAAACTAGCGATGGTAGCACATTTGCGCAATAAAAGGCTTTGATCAGAAGCTCAAGTGCCAAAGTGGCAAAAAAGTTTAGCCGGAACCAAATTTCCATAAGATTAGCACGGGGTTGTGTGCGGGGTCCTTTGTTGATTGACAACATAGTAACATAATGATTGTTTTAAACAGGGTCCCTAGTAAAATACTGCGAACAGGTATAATGATTCAGGAAATTTTCTTATAAAATATAACTCGTGCAATGAAAATATCTATATCTATAATTTTTGAAAAATTTGCACTCATGCGTATGCACTCGTGCAAATTTCCCAAAAATTATCGATAATTTTCATTGCACTCGTTATATTATTACCGATTATTGACTATCAAATTATTACCGATAATTATTGACTATCAAATGTTTTAAACAATAATTATCTTGCAGCATTCGACGAGCATAAGGCTGTTTAAATGTTTGATCACAAAATGCTGATCCGTCCAAGATACGTAAGGGCTGTTCTCAACATGGCCCGGAAGAAAATAATAGTTGACGATTAGGGGATTAGGTGTTAAATGTCAATAATTTTCGAAAAAATGTTGCAGCATCTTGCAGCACTTGAGAAGCACTAGAGGACCTCAATTTTTGATTAAAAAATACTGACTTGTCCCGGCTGTCCTCAACATGGCCCGGAAGAAAATGATAATTGACAATTACTTGTTAAATGTCAACAATTTTCAAAAAAATGTTGCAGCACTTGACGAGCACTAGAGGACATCAATTTTTGTTTAAAAAATAGTGACTTGTCCGGGCTGTCATCAACATGGCCCGGAAGAATTATTTAGGGATTACGTGTTAAATATCAAACATTTTGAAAAAAAAATTACAGCATCTTGCAGCACTTGACGAGCACTAGAGAACCTCAATTTTTGTGCAAAAAATGCTGACTTGTCCGGGCTGTCATCAACCTGGCCATGGGCGCCGCTAGCCAGCAGGACAGGGGGGGCACGGCACGGGGGGTCCTGTCCCCATACATGCGCCACCGGTGTAAATTTTCGCAAATGTGAAGGTCATTTTTATGTATGTATAAAATATATGCTCTTTTGTGGATTTCTATTGACATATGTTTTAGTGTTCTATATTTTAAATTAAAAAAAAAATTGAGAAAATTTTTGGATTAATTTTCTCTGCTATTCCATCCACAGACGCGTTTCGACCTATCAGGTCTCGTCAGTATGACTAGGAGAGCAAAGAAAACCAATCCAAGTTTAATGCCTGTAGGCAAAATAGTGGATAATAGGAGAAAACTTGTTTTCCCTATTCTGGGTTTTCCCAACTATCTGATTTTTGGTCGGCCTATTAGATGGTCATCACTAAATACAGCAAAAGTGCTATTTAGTGTTGAATCCTAGTCTGAAATGGCGCCACGATCATATTTCGCTCGTCGTACTACTTGGATTGGTTTTCTAATTTCTTTGGCTTCCTAAGTTCCTAGCCATACTGACGAGTCCTGATAGGTCGAAACGCGTCTGTGGATGGAATAGCAGAGAAAAATTAATCCAAAAATTTTCTCATCAGTGGATAATAGGAGAAAACTTGTTTTTCCTATTCTGGGTTTTCCCAAGTATCTGATTTTTGGTCGGCCTATTAAATGGTCATCACTAAATACACTAAAAGTGCTATTTACTGTTGAATCCTAGTCTTAGATGGCGTTACGATCAAATTTCGCTCGTCGTACTATTTTATAATAAATAAATATATTTTGATTTTGCTGTATAATTCAACTTTCTGAATCCAGAGGGGGACAAATTCCCGATTTGCCCCCCCCCTGCCGGTGCCCATGCACCTGGCCCGGAAGAAATAAATAGGGATTACGTGTTAAATACCAAACATTTTGAAAAAAAAAAAATTACAGCATCTTGCAGCACTTGACGAGCACTAGAGGACCTCAATTTTTGATTAAAAAATGCTGACTTGTCCGGGCTGTCATCAACTTGGCCCGGAAGATATAATTGGGGATAACGTGTTAATTAATAAATATTATGATTTTTTTTTAGCAGCATCTTGCAGCACTAGGCGAGCTCTACCTAATCCCAATTTTTTATTAGAAAATGCCGGGTTGTCCGGGACAAGTTGATAGAGTTTATATATGATTAGAAAGCTGATAGAAGAGTACCAGGAATGGGACCTGAGAGTTAATATAAATAAAACAAAATATCTATGTGTAGGCACCCACAACGGAAACTTGGAAATTGACGATGCTCAGGAAATTCTGCAATGTCAAGAATCTGAGTATCTAGGTATCACATTCGACAACATCGGAACAGACGTGAAAGAAATCGAGAAGCGAATAGTTAAAGCTAAAAAAGTAATAGGATGCCTAAAGGGAATAACAAAGAAGAAAAAATTCAATATATACGAGACAATGATAAAGAGAAGCCTTCTATATGGAGCAGTTGCAATGGATTCTATTAGAAGATCCATGCGAATCTCATGAAGAGAGAATAAGGAACGACAATATAAAACAACAAATGGGAATAGAAGGCACGATAGTTCAGGACATTGAAAGGAAACAACTTACCTGGTACGGACACGTAAAACGAATGCCAAATCCCAGGTGGCCCAGAAAAATGCTGCATTGGCAACCAACAGGTAGAAGAAAATGAGGAAGACCAAAACTGGAATGGCAGAAGACCATACAAAAGTCCATGAGTGATTGTGACTATAGAAGAGGATGGAAATTAGGTGTCAGACAACGAAAAAAGCCGTTCTAAAACGACACATGAATAATATACGTATTTTTATTTTGAATTGATTGGCTGACATCATATAAGTCATCATCTTTGTCTTATTGATATTAATGTGAAGTTCATCTCTCTGTCTTCTCCAAAGTTATAATATCATTTGCATACCTAACGAAAATGATTTTGAATTTGTTGGTCGTTAAGTAGAATGTTGTTGTTGTTTTTGCTTTGAAGACAATACTGCAGTACTTGTTATCGATTCTTCTAAAGCTAGTAGAATTGCTGGTAACTCAACTACTCATGAAAGTCGACAAATTTTTGAGCCAATGGGCGATTGTGCTCAAAGATTTTCTATATTTTTAATAATTCAACAAAACGCTTCTAAAGAAAACATTTGAAATTTTTTAAAATCTTATTATTGAAATGCTGATGAAGTCGTGGTTGATACCTACTTATTTATTGTTATATTTTGGTACTTCTACAACAGCAGAAATTAGGTTTCCTATATGATCCAAGCACCTATTTTCTACTCCAGATTTCATAATTAATTTGATCAATAAAAATTCAAATTACTTCCACTGTACCGTGGTCAGTATAATCACGCCGGTGATGCTGGGACATCCGTGCCGGAGGCAGCAAAAACAACTTCCAGTTTATTTACGGGGCCATCGACTCTTCTCTAGTGCTGAATATAAAATATTATCGATGGGCTACTATACGATCGTTCTGTCTTTTTCTATCATTTAAAATTAACCTTTCATTAGTTGGTTTATGAATGAACCGTGAATACGTTAACGATCGCCAGGAGCATCTGATTTAATTGGCAAAAAATCGAACAGGTTTGGCAGGTGATCTTGGACTTGATGATGGGAACCATGAGGCAAATGAACTAAATATCTAAATGAATCGGCCGGATACAGGAAGTTTATAAATCAGTTTTAATAATAATTGGATTATTGGTTCAGTATACATATTTTGTTTATTTCTTATGTGTGTTAATTGCAAAAGTCTCGATTTGCAATTTTATTGACTTATGAAAAATAATTATTTATTTTACTTTTAAATTTCAAAATTTTTAGTTCATCATTAAGCATTCCGAATTTAAACATCACAAACCATCAGACATGGGCAAAATTCATTTGATTATTGTTTCATCATGTGTGCGGATGCGGAATGATTATTAGAAATTTTGCTTCAAACAGTAGCGCTTTGAACGTTAGGCGAATAGTTGAGTTGGGTTATCAGAATTGGAATATTAGGTTTAAAAAGTTATCATTAGAGATGGTTGATGATTGATTTTGCGGTCGGTCTTTGAAGACTGAGATCTCGTGGACGAACTAATTGAGGAGTAGGCAGTCTTGAAAAGGTTTTATATTTTCTAAAAATATTGCCTAGTATCCTAGTATTATGAATGTTAACTGTTAAATAAAAATACGATTTAACAGTTCACATTCATAATACTAGGATACTAGGCAATATTTTTAGAAAATATAGAACTTGTTATTTTAGTCAAAAAAATACGCATTTCTTCCAAGTTACATTGACCAAAATCTGCATGAGCCTAATTATTTCTTGAGACTAAATTTAGAGAAGAAGGGTAGTAGCGCAAATCCCCGCCACATGTTTTTTCGAATACAGATATTATTCTCCATCTTAACATGTGGGGTTTGGTTAAAATTGAGATTGGTGAGAATTCTTGCTATTCTATACCTACCTATGTAGAATGATTACAAGTTTTTTATGCTGGATCCTATCAAACTCCTTCTGATGATTAATTAAACTAAAACAGGCAGGTAGTGTTGGAAAAGAACCTGAATACTGAATAATGCGTCCCTTGTGTCAAGGTAGAAAATGTTGATATGAGTTTGAGCCATTGATTTGGTCTTTGCTGGAAGTATGGGTCTTTAATTCCTTGAAGACCTGTGAATTGTTTGGATCAGCTCCTTCACCTTAATCCGAGCAATATATTTTTCAATTCCATTTGATCCTCTATAAAAAGAGAACGTTTTCCGCATTTGGTGTTTTCTTGAAATTCGGCATGATTATCGTAAAAAAGTTCAGCTTTGTTCCTTTTCGGTAGAGGCTCAATCTCTCCACAAAATCCACTAGATTTTATTACATATACCTACAATAAGAAAACTAATACAGGACCGGAACTGCTACAAATGCGATGGGGTTTGCCAGGCAAAGGAGGAAAAAGGAAAACTCCTTGATTTCCCATGCGATTTCTGCAAATAAGTTATCTGCTCCGGTTGCTCTAAAATGCAAGCACAGGAGATGCTATGTGTACCCAGTTCATCCAAAACAATGATCTTTGTATGTCCCGACTGCTCTATGTTGATCAAGGAGCTACCTAAGTTCGAAGAAAATCTTGATCAAGCCTTAGCTGATCTAAAAGCAATGAAATCAGCAGTTAAAAATGATGCAAAATTCAAGAACGACTTTGACTTTTTCAAGGTAAAAGTACAGAAGCGTTTTCAAGATCAAGAAAGTGAAATGGAAACACTACGTAAATCTATAGGTGACATGAAAGAAGATCTTATTGCGCGTACAGAAAGGATACCATCAGAAAGCATGGAGGATGTTATCAAAAGCCAAGAAGCAAATAACGAAGAATTAACACAAACCATAACTGAGCTGAAGAAGGAAGTAGGGGTTATTTTTAAAAAAAATGCCCACAGAGTGCGAGGTTTCCTTTATGTATACTAACCTTTGTTCTCTTGTAAATAAAACAGATGAATTCAAAATACGTATTTCTAACCTTGCTTCTCCACCCAGTTTTATTTTGATAACAGAAACATGGCTGCATGAATCTTTAACAGACAGCTTTATTAAATTGGATGAATATTGCCATTTCCGACAAGATCGCATAAATCAGAAAGGGGGTGGAGTTTGTGTCTATGTTAAAAGTCATTTGGGTGGACATAAAGGCTGAGTTTGGCTTTACACTCTGTGAACTCTGAGCGCGCTCGAAACTATAAGATCCTGTTCGTTTTAGCACTCAGAGTGTTCTCTTTTGAGTTGGGCTTATGACCGCGTATGACGTCACGATATCCATGCTCATACCGTTCAGCTCCGTGGAGTGCAAAGCCGAACTCAGCCAAAGTAAATGCAAAGTTGTCAAATAAATCAAATATAGAACTACCAGCTAATTCAGTTTGGTTAGATGTTAAAATAGGCACAATCAAGATGACCATTGCTTGTATTTATAGACCTGGATATACCACCGAAACTTGCAATTTACAAATGTTTAATGCCGTTAAGAGAGCATTTTCTACTGAGAACCCTACATTCATATTGGGAGACTTCGACTTTCCTCTCATAAATTGGCCTAGTATTTCAATTAATTACTCGGACGAAAAAACTCAGAATTTTCTAGACATGTATAAAGAGATAAAAGCACATCAAATGATACCATTTCCGACTAGATACAGAAGCAGTCAGGAGTCGTTATTGGATTTATTTTTAACCAACAATAAAAAGTCTGTTCACGATATTGAAAAACATATGCCTATTGGCCAAAGCGATCATATTATCTTAACCGCTAAAATTCATATTCGAATTGAGCCACAACCAACACAAATTATTGAGAAATTTTTGAACTGCAAATTACCAAAATATCAACAGTTCTATAGAAGAAATATTTCATAGTATTGGAAAAGTCACCTATCAAGATTTTAATAATATATTAGGCCGAGGTTAACCAATTCCTTAATTCTTAATTTTTGTTCTTAATTCTTAATCTTTAAAAACACCAATGTTAAATAAATTGAACTTTTTAGGAATTAAGAATTAAGGAATTGGATAACTCAGGCGTTAACTAGTGCCATCAAAAGTTTTATACCAATTAAATCGGTTAGAGTTAACCACAAAAAACTTTAGATAAATGAAAGAATTTTCAAAGAAATCGACAAGAAACGGAAGCTATGAGATAAATATATTAAAAACAAAAATAAACAAAATTATCGTACATATACCACTCATAATAATATGCTTAAGGTTTAAAGTCAACCCCTATTTTCTGAACCTTGTGTTCAAAAATTCCAAAAAAAATATATGTTTTATGGTTATCGAATACTTTAATCCATAATTTTTTTAAGCAAATTTGACTCGCCATTTTTGAGTTATATCGCAACAACTGAAAAAAAAGTCGTTTTTCACCATTTATTCCAAAACGAATAGATGAAGTTTCCCATTATTTTTATTACGAACTACTATTGCAATTCTACGCGACATATATTTTTTTCAAATTTTTTGAACTTGTAGTTTTCTCGCTACTGCAAAAATTGTTGGAAATACGCCCGTAGCTACACTGTTTAGAAAAAAATCCGACGGATGAATGTTCAAAATTATTTGCGTTGGTCGAAACTACAACCCTGTTTATGTAAAACAGAATAATACTTCGAATTTCCACCAAAAAAAGAAAAAACGTTCCATCACATAATTTAACCAAATGCAGATTTCTATTTTTTTTTTGACAGTCAAGTTAGGGCACACTATAGGGGCGACAGCATTGACATCTCGCGTTGCTGTAATAAACTATAGGCCTGACTTTAAACCTTAAAGATATGATTAGTACAGCCAGAAGAAAATTTGAAAATGAAATTGCAACATCGAATTCCACTAAGAGATTTTATAAATATATTAGCAGAAGTTTAAATTCCAGTATCTCACATATTTCTCTAAAAGACCATAACGAAATAATTGTATATGACAATTTAATAGATGTTTACCTTGCAGAGCAATTTAATAAATCATTTTCCCATAATCCGACCAGCGCCTTCCCACATCTGGCTCCTGAAACAAGAACCATCAATAGCAATGAATACATAGAGTTTACCGAAGAAAAGTTATTCGCTGCATTAAATAAAATGAAGTCCGAGTTTAGTTCAGGCCCTGATAATACTCCGACAATATTTCGTAAGTGCAAATTCACTTACTCCACTACTTGCGTCAGCGTATCAGAATATTACTGATACTAGAGTAATGCCAGAAGATTTGAAACATGCAGTTGTGACACCTGTATTCAAGAAGGGTGACAGGAAGTTAGCAGCGAACTACCGGCCTATTAGCCTTACATGTAATCCTTGTAAGTGTACGGAAAGAATGGGCTCTTTCACTAATTTTTCAAATTGGCATATTTGGATAAAGCAACTAAAAACAGAATTTTCTGTATTTTTACTTTTGAAAAATTCAAAGTCCTTCTTGAGAAAACAGAAAACAAAGAAATACCTCCAAATAAAAACCCAGAATTTATTTCTATGACGTCGCAGCTCGCAATTTGACCGTGTTGCCACTAATTGTCAACATTAAAAATTTGTAATAGATTTAATTCTGAAATGTTTAGTTTTATTTATTTATTTTACGCTGCACTACATTTAGTCACAACCGACAACAGCGCATTCGAACCTTTACGTATCTTTACAGAGCGCAAACACAGCCGAGCCCTTCCTCCTTGCAACGACATAAGCGAAATGAAGAATATTTATGTGACGTCGGCAAATCGGCGCGTTTTAAAATAGTTTGAATTTATGCACTTTTGATTGCCTATGAAAAACTTATTGAACCTTGTAGAACATTTTTTTTTTGGTATATATGCCTAAAATAGTCCCTCCTTTGAGATTTTATACTTAAATTACGTATTTAAATTTTAGTGAAAGAGCCCATTATTGTTGAAGATCTGACTTCATTTTTTGTTGAAAACAATGTGATAACACCAACGCAACATGGTTTTATTTCAAAACGATCCACTAGAACAAATCTGCTAACTTGCCTTGATCACTGGACGGCAAATCACGACACCTCGCAACCAACAGAGGTTATAATATACCTAGATTTTGAGAAAGCTTTTGATAAGGTTCCACATCAGTTTCTTTTGCATAAATTGGAGAACTTTGGCGTGAGGGGCAAACTTCTAGATTTAATCCATCAATTTTTTACAAATATATTTTATTCTGCAAAAGTAAATGGTACCTTCACAGCGAAATATCCTGTTGTTAGCGGAGTTCCCCAGGGGTCTGTGTTGGGCCCATTGCTCTTTCTTGTGTATATCAGCGACCTCTCGTGGAATATTCGGACCAATGTAATATTTTTTGTAGATGACTCCAAACTTCAATGCAACCCACTGACACAAGAAGAGGACCTGTCCTCGGACCTAAATAAAATCGTGAAATGGTCCAAACTGTGGGGTGAATGAAACGAAATGCTCAGTGTTGCACATTAGTCTAAATAACCCAGTAGCCAGATACCACCTCAATAACATAGCTCTATCATCAGTTGAAGAACTTAACGATTTAGGTGTTATTATTTCAAATGATTTAAAATGGGAGAAGCATATCAATAAGATAATAAAAAAAGCAAATAAATTCATTTTTTTTATACGGAAAACATTTAAAGACCATTAATTTGCTCTATAAAACCTACATAAGACCCAAGCACAGATTACCTACATACAGATGCGAAAGAGCTGCGAATTCGTGGTTCAAGATTAATTTGATAGACATAGGCTGGCCGCACCAATGCCACATCAATGTATTTTAAACATATTTATTATATAAATGCGGAAGCTCAATAATATAATATTATTTCTTTAATTGGTTCACAAACAGCAAAAAAATATTTTTTTTCTACCCACAAAAATATGTAAACACCCAGGCTGGAACATGCTCACGCACTCGGCCACGTTAATTGTCCTGACGCGGGCGATCTTTATCTATGCGTGGGGTTGCTGGCAGCCCTGCTTCGTCACAGAATATCGTCGACGGCAAGTATACGTACTTACGCATCTGTATTAGGTGATCTGTGACCCAAGTTAGAATATGCTTATAGCGTCTGGAATCCCTACTATACCAAGGATATCGATGCCTTGGAGAAAGTGCAGAGACGCGTTACTAAAATTCCGTTATAATTGAGGAACAAACCGTATAGTGACAGTGCCCGTATGCACCGTTCACTTTATTCTATTCTTAGTATCCCTTTCAACTTAAGTTTTAAATTTCGTATGCACCGCCAATTAAATCTGCTTAAGTTCTTCTTAAAGTTCAGTCATCGAAATCCTCGACTCAAGAAACAAAAATCTGTCTTTATTGCGATTGTGAGGTTAGGCTACCCAAACAACACAGTACGTTTTAAAAACGTCCATTTTAGGTCATATTTACGTACGTACGTCTTAAGAGCAAAATAATATGTACTAAGTACGTACTGCTTGGTACGTTCATTGTATGTAAGCTTCGGTCGTTCTCAGTACGTACATAGTAAGTACACAAAAAATGTTTTAAAAAAAAAACAAAAATTAACACAAAAACTCGTGATGATAATCACCTATGAAATTATTTGAATCCTATTTTGCATCTACCTATACCTGCAAATGGTAATTCTAATTAGTGATCAACCGCACCCTATAAGTATTTTTCAAATTTCCGCCAACAAAATGAATGATGATTGTGCAGCGTTGCCAAATTTAATATGATTGCAAATAGAAGTTCAATGAAGGGTGAGTATTAATTATCAAACGTGCTGCATATCTAAATAATTATCACGCCAAAATGCTGTTTTTAATTGTAGATATAATTTATCTTGATTGTCCAGATGCTTTGCACTTTTTAATTTTTCTTAAACAGAACACTGTGACCAAACAAGGTAATAAACAGAGGCCTTGGCAATGTCGCATTTCAACTGTCAAATCAACTTCATGTTCTCCCTCCACCCCAAGCCAAGTACAAGGCGCCAGCCAGCTACGAGAAGACCGCCAAAGACCGCGTCCCGCGCCATTTTCTTTCTCCGCTATGGCTCTAATTTCTGATGTTTCCTTAGTTTATTCTACCGATTTCGGAATAGTGATTCGTGAAATTTGATTACTTTTTTGTGTTAATTTCTTTTATGTAAGAATAAGAACGACTTGGACTTGGGTGAGATCGATACCGAATCCCTAACCTAAATTGTCTACAAGAGTGCATTTTATTCGGTTATGTAGGTAGAAGAATAATAAACAAATAAGAATTTTTGATGCTTTGGTTTTGGCTGGCAAATTTTAGGCTTTTTGTCTGGCGAAGTGATTAAAGTGTGTTTTTAGAAATAAATGTGAAGTGAAAATGTGGAAAAATCAATGATATAATTGTTAATTTTTTATTTAATTCGTTCAATTGTGTCCATTTTGATAAAAATATGTAATCTAATAATGTGCAATGTACAATAAATAAATATATTATTATTATTTTAAATGATTCAAGTGAAATTATTTTAATTTTTGGACCCTGGCCGTGTTCGTTTTTCTCATCTTTTTCGTCGATTTGCTCCGAAATTTTGACAGGCATGTGATTTGTAAAGAAACTGTCTGATCCAGTTACGTGGCTGTCAAAAATTCGGAGCAAATTGACGAAAAAGAATGACAAAAACGAACACGGCTCCTGTAATAGTACATTAAAATACAAGTTTCATAAGACGTCATTTTATCCCACGAGCCCTATATTAGAAAACGAGCCGGAGGCGAGTTTTCTAAAGGGCGAGTGCGATAAAATGTCTTATGAAACGAATATTTTATACTATTTTTTCTATTTTGGTATTGTTTAATTGGAAAAAACAAACTTTTCTTGGAAATTTTATTCTCATATTTCTTGATTTCATATGTTTAGGTTGGCAACACTACATGCCAAATATAGAAATTTCCTATTATTTTTTATCGCGAATGACAGTTCGATGGCCATCAGTCAGCCAGTGTTACCAACCTCCGATAAGTAAAAAAGGAGTGTCACAAAGAGCTTCTTTTCGAAACTACTTTTAGTGTCGAAAAGACTTCGATATGACACCAAAATAGAAAAAATAAGATATGAAAAGAACGTTTTATATACGTCCATAAGACGTTCCAAATACTTCAATAATGTACGTAAATAAAACGTTTTATCCGGTGGAAATTGGACGTACTGTGTACGTACTTAGAGTTAGAGTACGTACATAAGACGTAAGTTACGTCGATGGTCGACGTATTATGTACGTACTTAAAACGTAAACTGGTTGTCTGGGTAGGACCGGTTAGGTTCGTTGACGTTGTTTGTTTACGAGTGTGACGAGTGTCGTGTAACATAACAACTATTGAACAAGATTTTTCATCCTTTGCTATACAAAAAAATGGAGTTCGGCATGCTAGTTGAAGACGATTTTGATATTTTGGATATTTTCGATTATGGGTTTCCAAGAATTTTTAGTTTCAACTTTTAATAAAGAAAATTATTTCCAGTCAATGGATGGTTTGTCTTTTTTTCGGCGATTCTGGTTGAGAAAACCCAGTCTTGCAAGTATTGTCTTCCTATTTTCAATTATACAGGGTGTCCCACGGTGGATGGCGTATTAGACGTTTATGGAGAACTAAAAAGCGGATCATTTTGAAAATTTGGCAACACTTTAAAAATATTTTCGTATATGCGGTGTTGCCGCTTCTACTCTAAACTAGTGGCAACATCGCTATTTTAAATGGAACACCCTCTATGTGATTGCATATTTGGATTCTACGTTAAATTCTGAGCAGATATTATGTGATATACCCTATACCTAAGTTCAACTGTTTTGAAAATATTGACAGTTCAAAATTGACTTTTTGCAACTTTGACAGGCTGTAAAACCTAAACGGGTAATTTTAGAGGAAAACCAATTTTACATTCCTATCTTAGATTTTCATAAACTATCATTTGACACTAACTTTGAACTTAACCAGAGATTAAATTTAACTGGAATTTTCAATTATGGATTTAATTCAAAGTTGGTGTCAAATCATAGTCTATAAAAATCTAAGATAGGAATGTAAAATCGATTTTCCTCTAAAATTAACCGTTCAGGTTTTACAGCCTGTCAAAGTTGCAAAAAGTCAATTTTCAACTGTCAATATTTCCAAAACAGTTGAACTTAGGTATAGGGTATATCACATGAAATCTGCTCATAATTTTATGTAGAATCCAAATATGCAATCACATACAGAGTGTTCCATTTAAAATAGCGACGTTGCCACTAGTTTAGAGTAGAAGCGGTAACACCGCATGATCAAAAATATTTTTAAAGTGTAGATCATGGTCGTTTATCCTAGTTGCCAAATTTTCAAAATGATCCGCTTTTTAGTTCTCCATAAACGTCTAAAACGCCATCCACTATTAGCATATATGCTTATTATGGAAATGAACAGTTATTTTTTGTTTTGTGAAAAAAATCCACTGTTTTCTATCATTCATATTTGAAACAAGCCTTGCCTTCAAAAAACACCTCGAGAAACATGAAACAAAGAGCGGCCTAGAATATTTTATAGCTCTAAACGCGAAATAACAAATAAATACATTACAAAATACGCGGAAAGTGAACAATTTTTAAATTTTCAACCAACGAACTAACCAAAACTGTCAAAGTCTAGCTGTAAAGACCTATAAAAACTGACAAAAAATCAAAAGTCACCAAGAAATTGCAATGTTGCAAATTTTATCAGGTTCTTAGCTAAAGGCCGTTTTATAGCTTGCAATTCTATCTGCAATATGCAAGAAACTAGAACGAGGGCGTACGCAGAAGTGAATCAGCTAACTGTTTTCTGCAAGATTCTTGTAACTTGAATGGCATTGCATGCAATCGATTTGGTGCCATTTTTCTTGAAGGTTTTCGTGCAAGTTGGGGAATTTTTAACAATTATGATGCTTAAAGTGGCTGCTATTGCTTCCTTCTTTTTATATCGACTCATAACAGAAGGCAAAAAAGTATGGTTAAGGTTAGAGAAGGAAACAAGTCAAATTGCAAGGTGTAAAACGACGTGCAAGAAATCTTGAATGCAATTATTTTGCATGCAAAAAATTGCATTCAAGTTTTCTTGCAAGCTGTAAAACGGCCTTTATAGGCCGTTTTACAGCTTGCAATTCTATCTGCAATATGCGAGAAACTTGAACGAGGGCATGCGCAGAAGTGAGTCAGCTGATTGGTTTCTGCAAGATTCTTGAAACTTGAATGGCATTGCATGCAATCGGTTTGGTGCCATTTTTCTTGAAGGTTTTCGTGCAAGCTGGGGAATGTTTAGCAATTATGATGCTTAAAGTTGCTGCTATTGCTTTCTTCTTTTTATATCGACTTATAATCACCTTTTTTATTTTTGGAAAATGTAAACATCAACAACACAACATTAAAAACAAAAAAGTATGGTTAAGGTTAGAGAGAGAAATAAGTCAAATTGCAAGGTGTAAAACGATGTGCAAGAAATCTTGAATGCAATTTTTTTGCATGCAAAAAATGGCATTCAAGTTTTCTTGCAAGCTGTAAAACGGCCTTAAGAAAACAAAATTTGTTGACGGTGCATTCATAGTATAACATACCGAGGTGGAAAGTGTTTCATTACTGTCGAGAGATTTAAGTTAGACCGAGGCGCAGCCGAGGTCTAACTGAAATCTCGAGACAGTAATGAAACTTTTCACCGAGGTATATATACTATTTTATTTACAATCATTCGAATTTTGAAATTTTCATTTGGATTAAAACTCAAAAATACAATAATTAACAATTTCATTTACTTTCGGCCCACTGGTCGAAAGTTTACTTTCGACCAGTGGGCCGAAAGTAAGAGTCAAAAAATACAATAAATTTTAAAAATTTTATTTACTTTCGGCCCACGGGTCGAAAGTAAACTTTCGACACGTGGGCCGAAAGTAAAAGTCAAAAAAGTGACATTTTCGAACTTTTTAAAAGTCAGTAAAGTCAACATTACATGTATGATTGTAAATAAAAATTATTTCTCAACTCTAGGAATAACTTTGCTAAGCCTTTCCTAACGATGAAACGGTGCATACGGGCATAAAAACTCTAAAGATAACAACTTAGTCGGGAATCTGAGGTGCTGAATTCTACCACCTCTATACAAGTCGCGAACATGCACCTGAAAAACATGAAATCCTATGTGAAATGACCTGCCGGATTCGAATTTCTTGTTCGCCCTTTGATCCCGAATTGCGAAATGTGTCAAAACATGACATTTTCGAAAAAACTGAAAATTTCCATTGAAATAATTTTTTTTGAAAACTAGTGCATAACTTTGTTAATTGATGTCCGATTGTTATGAATTTTGGATATGATATTTTTCAGTTCTTCCCTGACATAGTTTCATAACAATAAAAAACATAGAACGTCACATAAAAGCTACGTATTTTTTTTTCGCCAGATGACACAAAATATCGTCATTTTGCAGCGTTAAATGGTGAGTCGAGAAAACTTTTTTATCTTTAGAGATAGATACCAAGTATGGAGTAAAGAAACTTTTTTACTGAAACTTTTTTTCCATACGACGTTTAGTTTGGGCTGTATTCTTTTTCAAAAACCGAAGAAAATTGAATTTCCGCGTCTCAACTATCGGCATTGCCGGTGAGCGCGATCTTGGGAGGCGGTACAGCGAATCAGTGTGTCAGAGAGAGTTAACACCACAGCTTTCTTCATACGTGCAACAAAGACACGCATTACGATATTGTTATAATATTGTAGGGAGTATAGGGGAATGGGGGATTTATGGGTTTGGTTGGGTTGGGAAACAATATGAATAGGAAAAATATTAATAATAATTTTTTTTACAGGTATAATACAATATTATCATTACCCAATCAAAATATTTATTTCACAATGCATTTTTTCTCAGACAAACACTGGCAAAATAGGAAAAAAAAAAACGTCACATAAAAGGTATAAAAATTCCATTTATTTATTTATTAATTATTACCAAATATGGAATCTATTTCTAGGGAATCCAATTAATGTCAGTAAAAAAATAATAACAAGATTTCTTTTTTAAAACAAAGCATCAGGCTCAATTCAAAATTTTGTAGTAAACGGCTAATTCCACATGTTTTGGTGTTTTCATTCCAATTAATACAAATAAAAAATCTTGAAAAATATCCGAAAGCTTTTCTTCAAGCTTCTCTTCCAACAGAACTTTTCAATCTTTGTCAAAATTTGCTTCTTTTTCACTAGTTTCTCAGTAAGTATCCACGAAAAGGTTGTATAATGACTTTGGTATGATATTAGGATGCACATTATTCAGTAATTATTGTCAAAGTGTCTTGTTGCACACAATTTGCAATAATCCGCCCTTAAATATTAAACATTTGATTGTAGTTTATAAGGAGAATGGCCTTCATTGAAAAATGTGGCGCCAGCGTCAGAATTTGAAGAACTTGAATTCCTTACAGCCAGCGTCTTATTTATTGATAATTACTTTAGTAGAGCAAAGATAACTTGAAAGTTTTCCATCTTGGAGAACAACCATAATTGTTCTCTTAAAAAGACTGCAGGTTATTGATAATCTCTTCTGACGATGGATATTGTGCAGTTCACTCAACGTTCCATAACTTTGCTTCCTTGCTTCCCTATGTAGGATGATTTCTATTGTGAAGACCCTATTTTCTATAAATAGGGCATTTTCTATATAAGATTGAATTTTAATAAAAATAGTTCCAAACGAAAGTACTTCAGATTCTTGTAGGGAATTTACTTCTGATTTTGATTTTTGGAATAGTTTCAAGAAACACAGACTATGATACGATTGATATGCACATTCGTGAGCAATCATGTAAATACAATTATTACCAAATCCTTGAATTCAATGCAAAAGTTGATGGTTGTTTTTGCCATGTTCCATATTTCATTTTGCTGTCGCGAATTTTATTGCATATTATGCAAATCTTTGAATAAGAGGATTTAATTCGCTTACTAGTACATTTTGAAGCACCTTCTTCTGGTTCAGCTCTTTTCTTGTAGGCTTTCCTGGTATAAGCTCGTCTACATTTAGAATTTAGGGTGATAAACAGGATTTAATGATAAAAACAGTTCTCTTTTGTCAGTATAGTATCTAACGGCCAATTTCATAATAGAGAATTAAAAGTTACTTTAGCTAAATAGACTTTTAGGACAGGATTTTTCAACTTCAAATGGAAAGTTTACTTCAAGTTGATTATGAAATTGGCCGTAAGAGCTATGGAATAACGATCGCCTTTCTCAATGACAATACATGCTTGAAACAGGAAATGTAGGTACGGCTTCTTTTGTGACACTCTGTACCGTTTCCTAATTACTTGATTGACACAAAATACACTCGTTGAAATTGATATTTTGACTTATGATAGATAGGTACTTCATGTCTTTTACAATAACAAACATAAGCGGGTGAAAACATTATGAAATTCAAAAGGAACGCTTCTGCCGTCGGCATCGTCGCGTTATCTTTCTTGCACATATGAAGAAGGCTGTGGTGTTAACTCTCTTTGACACACTGATCGCTTTATTCGCTGCACCGCATCCTGAGACCGCGCTCACTGGCAATGCCGAGAGTTGAGACGCGGCGATTCAATTTTCTTCGGTTTTTAAAAAAGAATACACCTCAAACTAAACGTCGTATCGAAAAAAAGTTTCTTTACTCTATTGGCAACATTTTTCTCGCTTATACTAGGTATCTATCTCTAAGGATAAAAAAGTTTTCTCGACTCACCATTTAACGCTGCAAAATGACGATATTTTGTGTCATCTGGCGAAAAATAGTTATTTTCCTAACAAGTGCGCAAAGTGTTACTTTTCCGCACGCAAACACAGTTATACGAACGACGCGAAGCGGAGTTCGGATACGTGTTTGCGTGCGGAAAAGACACTTTGCGCACGTGTTAGGAACAAAATTTTTCCTACGAGCTTCATATCAGGTAGGTAATAACAAAAATTTAAAAAAAAAAACGATAATTTGTTTAATTATTTTTAATTAACTTGAAGGGAAACTATGCATTTATCAAAAAATTACATAACAAAAAAAATAACAGAAAATCCTGGTCAGAGCTGTTCGTCTTAAAGCGTTTAAATTTGATGAGAAAGTTTGTAGATTTTTGCATATAAATAGAGAACAAATCTGATGTGTCAAAGTTAATTTATAATTGGTGTTTGTATAGATGTTGGCTGATATAGAAATAGAGGAAAAATTTGTCATCATGTGTCAAAGTCGACAGGTGCAGTTATTGTTGCTTGACAATTATAATTACTTTTCGGCACTCAGTGCGGATAAGGCCTGTATCCGCACTGAGTGCGGAAAAGTGTAACTTTGAGCCCGGAAATGCGTGCGGAAAAGTACTACTTTGCGCACGCTCGTAGGAAAAAATAATTACGTAGCTTTTATGTGACGTTCTATGTTTTTTATTGTTATGAAACTATGTCAGGGAAGTACTGAAAAATATCGTATCCAAAATTCATAACAATCGGACATTAATTAACAAAGTTATGCACTAGTTTGGGTTAGTAAAATTATTTCAATGGAAATTTCCCTTGTGCATATTTAACTGGAAATTTACCTCGTAATTTTCAAAAATTGACAAGTGGAAATATCCCTGGTGAGAGGGATATTTCCGGGTGCAATTTCCAATGCGACAATGCCGCGCGGCGTCTGTCGGAAACCCACCTTTAGGTTGTCATTTTTGGCATTGAGACCAGCTTTTCCATTTAAAATGCATTGATGTCAGAAATCTGACAAAGTGTATATTTTTTGACAAACGCAATTTAAATGGGAAATATCAATAACAATCACCATCACAGAACACATCATCATAATTAAAATATTCGCCACAACTTATAATAAATAAACTTCAAACTCGGGAAATTTCCTATCAAAATATAACACGTGCATAAAATATTTCCTAAGGGAAATTTTTAAAAATTTGGTCTTTAGTCAATTTTTTTAAACAAAACCATTCGTGCATAGCGCCAAAGAAAAAATCCCTCACCCTTCGGGTTCGGGATTTTTTCAGGCGCTATGCACTCATGATTTTGTCAAAAAATTGGCTTCAGACAAAATTTTCAAAAATTTCCGGAAATATTTTATGCACTAGTTATATTTCTACTGGAAATTTTCAGTTTTTTCAAAAATGTCATGTTTTGACACATTTCGCAATTCCGGATCCAAGGGCGAACAAGAAATTCGAATCCGGCAGGTCATTTTACATAGGATTTCATGTTTTTTAGGTGGATGTTCGCGACTTGTATAGAGCATCTTTAAAAGGCTTCCTAGGAAGCGTCAGATTCCCAACTAACTCTGAGAGAAAGAAGAATGCGAGGAGGTGACTTAATCGAAACGCGAAATTTCCTAGAAAAATCTTTTTTGCTAATCGAATAGTGTATACATGAAACTCTTTGGAGGAGGATACAGTTGGTGCGTCTAATGTGAATCAGTTCAAAAACAGACTTGATCAAGAGATGCAGGAATCTACCTCAAGACTAGTCCATTATGGACCATAGAAATAGTTTTTCGAGAAAGCCTTCTCTTTTATAGTGCAATACGTCAAATACGTGTACTTAGACAATTTGGCATTAGCCTCATCGGTTTCTACCTGCTACTGGACAAAATAATAATAATAATAATGAGAATTTCATACATCTGTCAAAACTGGTATTCCAACAATAAATTGACATGTTTTGATTGTTGATTTGAACCAATCAGATTGTAATTAGGCGATAATTTCCACTAGTGCAAATTATCAGATAATTGCATACTAACTGGTGCGAAAACTGGTGTTTTGACATTTTTTGACAAAAAATTTAAATTTTTGATTTATGAAATTCTCTCATTAAATACAACTCGTGCAATGGAAATATATTTATAATTTTCGTCAAATTTGCACTCATGCGTTTTTAACTGAAAAAGGCACTCGTGCACTACGTGCACGCGTGCTCTTTTTCAACTAAAAATGCATTCGGGCAAATTTCCCAAAAATTATCAATAATTTCCATTGCACTAGTTATATTACTATTGATAATAATAATAATAATAAAGAACTGGAGCAGAGAACAAGTGAAATACCAGGTCATCCATCATCTATGATGCTACAAAATATTGCTCTCTTAGGCACTGCACACATCCTAAGAAAAGTGTTAGGATAAACTGATAGGTTACTTTGAACTCTTGTTGAGCTCTGAACCTATCAAGAGATACCGATTTTCATCGAGAAATTGAGGATAATAATAATAATAATATTATAATCTTTCTTCTGGATTCTCTTTGTATGTTCTTAAATTCCATCTTGTTATTTTTAAAAGATCTTCTATTCTAACTCAAGAACGTATCAAGTAGAACATATTTATCCTCAGTTAAAAAACTGCTCTTCTATTTCTAACCTTAAACTCCTTAAACCGTAATCCACAGCAATTTTTCTGATGCAATGGTGTAGATCCTTGATACGTTTTCTAATGTAGTCGGAAATAAACTATACAAATCTCGCTTTAGCGACCCGGAAAAGGTGTTAAGGAGCCAAACGATCAGTCGATTAACATATGTTAGGGAATGTTCGAAACTTCCTTTTTATTATTATAGCGAACTTAGCAATAAAGTGCCATGTTTTACATCACTTCTACAATATTGTCGCTATTTTATCTCAGTAGTTTTACTGCCCTTCACAAGAGATAATAAAATGTGGCAATAGCGCATTAAAACTCAAATGCACCTTCTTTTCTATGTGCATTAAAGTCGCTTTAAAACGACAGGTTGTAGTTCGGTTTGCTTGAGAGGTTGTTTACTAAGTTACTTTATTTGGCTAGCTTAATTTAAAAAAATGTTTATTCAATATTTTTCGCTCAACATTCTAAATTAAACTTCAAAGAGATTTCAGACTTATGTAATTTAATTACGTGCTTCTTGAGAGTGGCAAATGAGATATTTTGCCGTAGTAAGAAGAATGGCCTTTAATTTCTTGCTCATTTGCTTTATATATCGGTTTGAGTTAAAGCAATGAGGAAGGAGTTGCGCAATTTCCTGCTTGATCATAATTGTGAAACATCCGAAGAAATCATGTTAATAACAAAAACTATCCAGGGCAAATAATAATTGTCCATACTACTACTACTGGACGAAAAAGCTTATAATTCTGTCAAATCATAATATAATAATGGTCCAGGAGCACGACAGCTTAATTTGGTGGAACGCGCTTAGTAAATTTACCTGCAGGGAAAAACTTTAAAAGCTCCAACGACTTGTCTGCATGGCTACAATTGGAGCTTAGGCCCAGAATGAGATCTACGCCATACAGGTGTGTGCTTAGGAGAATGGAGGTTGGGAAAGCATGCAGCGATAGTCGGACAGCACGCCGAGCCCTTTGCTTAGACAAAGTCAGGTCAAGGCTCACGCTTGAGTGTATGATAACCCTTGATCTACTCAGTGTGCGCAACAAGGTCACCCTTGTTTGAGTCCCGGATCGCGTATTAACATTCTATACCATTATACAGATGAATGCCATTCTATACCGTAGTATGATTTGTATATGTGAAACGCGTGAATGTTTACTCCAAATCATACCGCGGTACAGATGGACATCACCCTATACCATAGTAGGATATGAAGTTGCAATACGCGCCTATTTCTACTCCAAATCATACCGCGATACAGCGTTTTCGCAACATTATGCAATGAAATGCAGAACGCCGCCACTCTATTTCCTAGCAACGTGAACAAAAATTTACGGCATTTATAGTTACCTATTGCAATAATTCTGTGTTAATATAAACATCGTTGGAATCGTTTCAGATAGAACCAAATATCAATGTCTTAAAGGATATTATCCACAAAGAGGATGTAATTGAAAGTTATAATTACGTTAGTTGCAATGACTACGGTGTTATTATAAGAAGCAAGGCTCATCATAAAGATAAGACAAATAATAAATGGTGTGACGATTAACGATTGGATTCGCAATTTTGGCGTTGGCACCACAACAAACTAGATTGTTCAATATACTTACCCATCACTGAAAAAGTTTGAGTTCAAGAAAGTATTCAAGTGTCATCACAGTAGCAGAATTAAAAAATTGTCCCACTCGAATAACGAATAAAAGATGTGATGCTAAAATTCCGCAGGAATTCAGGCTGGTAGGCCATTAAAATTCTAAGGCGGTGTTTGAGAAATCTGGAAGCGAATATCTACTGAATTAAATCAGAGTGACCAAAATTACCTTCTATAATACCTATAAAGTTTAAGTTTTGTTCTCAGAAACATTTTAATGTTACCTTGTTAGCTTGTTAATAGCCTATAGAGAATAGAGATACATTTATTTTATTGATTGAGTAGTTATTAATTTGGTATCGTGGTATGATTTGGAGTAGAAATAGGCGCGTATTGTAACTTCATATCCTACTATGTTATAGATTGACGTCCATCTGTATCGCGGTACGATTTGGAGTAAACATACGTGCATTTCACAGATACAAATCATACTACGTTATAGAATGGAGTCCATCTGTATAATGGTATAGAACGTAAATACGCTCCCGAGTCACACGGGCTTAAAAGGCAACGAGGAGGCGGACCAGCTGGCTTGTGAAGGTAGCAACACTGCCTTTATTGGGCCAGAGCCTGCACTTATTGGGGTTGCTTCCTGCCTAGTGAAAACCAAGATCAAGAAATGGTCCAACAACCAGTTCCAAGACGAATGGCTAGATCAAAGCGCCCTCAGACAGTCAAGGATCTTTATACAAGGTCCTTCAACCTGCAAAAAGCCTCCCTAATCTGAACAGAAGCCATCATGGGCGTCCTGACGGGGCCGTGGCTGGTCTGATATCACATGCACAAAATGGACTCAGTAATAAGGCGGAATGCAGGTTCTGCCAGTGTCGGACTGGGGGTCATTTGGCCCACCGGGCAAATGATGTAGTGGCCCACCCAACCCAAACCCTATTCAATGAATACAAGTTTGATAATCATTTGTTGAATCTGGTGCCTAGTTGTATTAAAGGCATAAAAAAAAATAGGTACCTATAAAAAAAAGGTACTTTGATGGCCGATACTTTTGATTTCGATTAAGGAATTTTATACGTCGTCAAAGTTCTGCATGGGCCAAGGTCTATAAGTATGATGGGGTTAGAGCACATTCAAACCTCTGATTATTTTTAACGGCTGTCAAATGAGAGCAAAAGTAAGTTTACCTACCTGCTTATATTTTGTTAGTATTTACATTTTTAAATAGAATGCCCTGTATATTCTCGCTCTATCGATATTCATCAAAATATACAGGGTATTCTATTTAAAAAAGTGGAGATTCATGTGACATCTCTTTTTTGGGTCACCATGTATAAATACAAATTAGTTCAAAAACAACGCCACTACAAATTAAGATCGACGTGTCCGAGCATTCTTCAAAAACAATTAAATATACCTAATATGAAATTCAAATGAATTTATCCGTTACTTTACAGACACACTGTATATTATCTCAGAATTGGGGCTAGATGCTAAATGTATTTCGGATTGTTCTACACTATTCGACAGCATATTCTTTTCTCCATGAAGTCGAAGATGGTCCGGGCAATCCGGGCATTGAGTCTTCCTGAACCTCGTTTTGGTTTTCTGGTATTAAAGGCAGGGCACATTGTTGGGCTACTGCTTGATGCTGCTTTTAACAGTGGGTCATTTCTGGCAATTGGGGATAGTTCTTCTGTTTCTAGGATCTTTGTAGAAGTAGAACATGCAGAAGCATCCTCGAAACTTCCCTTGGTTGACGAATTTGTATTTGTTTTAGTATTCAAAAAAAAATAAATAAAGTCAGTTGTTGGCTGAATGCTGTAGCTTCTAATAATTGTTGTTTTCTCGCGATCGCTCTTTTTTCTGATCCGTTTTATATAACTTCCTCTTTTTTACCTTTTCATTATCGGACATCTATGGTGTATAAAAATTGAAAAGTAGAGGGAGGCGGAGGTCGAGATTTTTAAATGATAATATTGTCTAAGGCCCGGTTTATTCATCTTCAGATAAACTTGCCGGTAACTATCTGCAAGATAAATTTACCGCTCTTTAATTCTATTGGTCATCAAATAACTTGTCGACCAATGGGATTACAGATTGCGTGTTTACCTGTCAGATTGCATATCTGACAGTTTATCAGACGGTGAATAAACCGGCCCTTAGAAGAGTTAATTTGCAAAGATATCATAATCAACAAACAGAAAAACTATTCAGGTATTCTAGCGTTACTGATTATGCTGATTTTCGGAAAAACATGGTGATCAACTTGCGAAAAACGAAGAGTTTACAAAACATTTTCGCGAGTCTATTTTTTCTCTTTCTATATCTATATCTACATATAAAAACAAACAAATCAAAACCAAAACCAATGTGGATGTGGGTTTTTTCACAAATTCACTACCCTGTCTCTGTATTTTCTGTATTTCTAAATACCAACAACGGGTACGTCAGTTGAATTCAAATTCATTGAAATACGGCAGGCGATTTCTACGCGACCGCGACATCGGCTTGAACTTTTTCAGAGCAGAAGGGAGTTGATAATGATATGATAGTTGATTTTTTATAAGGATGGTGGGATATTTTAAATTATTTTTATTAGTATTCGAATGGCCCACCAGTCGAAGACGTCACCTGGCCCACCGGGATTTTACCCGGTTACCCGGTGGGCCAGTCCGACACTGGGTTCTGCAGCAAAGTAGAAGAAACTACCAAGCATAATATAGTCTGCGAATGTGACACCCTCGTCAGCCGGAGACTGCGATACCTCGGGTATAGGTTTCTGGAACCTGATGAAATAAAGCATGTTCCACCTGAGCGGGTCTGCGTCTTTCCTGCAGGCTTCTAAGGTAAGATAGGGCTGCAGCAAGAGGGAGATAGCACAATAGGGCACATTCGCGTCTACGTGCTGCCTGTAGGGGCTTCCCTTTCGATTGAATCAATGGTAGGAGGGAGGTCAGTATCGACAGAGGATCGAAATAGTCTTTGCGCACTTTTGTGAAAATATTTCTCTAAAGTTGACGGAAGTAAGATGGTTAATTGAAATTACGAAATTTATGAATTTTAACAAACTCATTTTCAATTTCAGGGTTCAACAAGACAAGAATAATCGTAAAATAAAACTCTGGAAAGAAAATTCTTGGCAATAAATCCCGCTGATGAAAATTTGAAGTACCTGCCTACTAAATCAAATTGAATAGTAGATAGTAGGAAGAGGCGCATTTAAGTATCATTTCACAAATGGCTGGAAATGTATATCTTCAGTGCAGTCAATATGATGTAAAAATTCCCTTGACCTGGGAAAAATTGCAACACAAATGATTCATTGTGAAAAGTGTCTATTTTAGCATATTCAAAATCCCTATTAATCCCGGCCCAGGAAATCAGTCAAAATCCAAGATGACGGATGAATTTTGTATTTTTCATTACAAAATGTATAACTGTGTATAACCAACTTTGGTCTAACTTTGTATTTATAAGGTGTAACTTGGCAAAAATGTTTAAAATAGGTATTGGATAGGTAGAGTAGGTATTATATCACTCAAATTGCCTATTAAACATTAGAGAAAACTTTATCACACATTAAACTTAGGTACACTACCATTATTGAACAAAAATTAGAATAAATTGGCTGTTTTTTCACAATTCATCATAATCTTCATCTGTACTTTCCATTTCTTCATCTTCTATTCGCTGCAAACTATTTTCACAATTTGTTTCTTGACGCTAACCACACTGGTACATTCCAAACCATTGTTCCGGTAACTACATTTCATAGCATTACAGCTAGTTTTGCAGTCACATCTTACTATGCGTAATATACTTTCAAGTGCTGGTGGCAAATCCATTGTTTTCGGTACCTACATACATATTATCATTCAGGTATACTCCATCCCCAGTCTGTTGGGTTCAAGCCTTCTTGCATTTGTTTCCATATACAAATTTGCAAATATGTACGGAGCCTATGGTACTTGACAGCTGATTCCGTTGGGGAAAGCTTCTGTGGCTGAACGAAATACTTTGCCTTCGATACTTTATCAATAATAGTTCTATACCTAAGTGTATTTAGTTTATCAACTGGATTTCCACCAAAAATACATACCATAATCTTCTTTCCAAATTCTTCAACCTGACTGGGATTGAGGTTTGATGAGTTGAATGATAGTGCAAGTTCACGAAAGTCTTGATCTTCAACAACACGTTTGAAAACTGATTGCTTTCCAATATAGAATAATCTGGCGGTGCTGTCACATCCTGTAAATGAATGTATGAAAAATAGACTGTTCGTTAAGTCATTTCGGAGCGAATATCTAATGGTATTGATATCATATATGTTATTCTGTTTGGAAGGTTTTTCATCACTTCTGAAAAGCAGCATGTAGTATGCTTGATTACACCAATAAATCAGCAATACCAATAAGTCAGTGTCTTCCCCTATCACTGTTGTATTTTTGAAGATTCCACTGCAGTTTAAACAATGTCAATATCAGCATCATCAACTGCATGAATTACTGAACATCCATGTTGTCGTATTTCTTCAGCGATTAGAGAAATTATTTTCTGCTTGTTTCCCTTATTAGTAAGAAACATTTCCTCACTTCCTGTGAATATCTGGTGTGAAGTTCACGGAGGGGAAAATTCTATTTGTTCGGCGATTATGGGTCATGTCTTTTATTGTGTATATTCTGATGTATAGCCATCAGCAACAGTTGCTTGCCCATAATCAGCTGTCACAAACGACGCATAACATCTTGCTATATTCCTGAATATACTGTCAGTAGACAATGGCAGGCGATGCAGTAAGGACCCTCCATCGATCACATAACTTGATTTACCTTCTCCCGCTGGTTGCAAATGGCTGAGAATAATTTGAAGTAGCATGCGCAATCAATGCCTTTGATAGCTTTCATTTCGTTTCATTTTATACGAAACTACCTCCTGGCCCTTCATCTTTTCCACAATGTCCATAGCAATGGTTTTTAAATGTATCAACATTCACTCGCAAAGTTGGGTTGTCTGAATAAGGTGAAATCGATCTCAGTATTTCAAGTATCTTATCTGAGTCCTCCGTATCTCGTTTCATTCGAGATTGCGCCAAATCTCTACCCTGTTCACTAGACTCGTATAAAACGTTTATTGGCTTTTGCATTCCGAATACACAGGCATTAACAACATCCAAGTGATTTTTATATTACAGACATACCACTACCTGTAAGGCCGATTCTCGGGCCAGGGAGTAGAGCTCCCCGAGAAAACACATTTTTCGATCTCCAGTTATGAGCTTACGAATGGAAGCTACTTCGGATTGATATTCAAGACAAATGAAGCTAGTTCTTGACTTCTTAGCTCACTATTTTTTGAATCTAATACATTACAAACTTCTTTCAGATATTCATTGGATTCTAATTCCTTCACATACCTTTGTATGCATCCTTCCATGCGATTGTTATATGTTTCGAGTAAATGGTCAAAGGTAACAGATCTCTCGCCTTTATCACTTGGAAATGAATATTCGATGAGGTTTGTATGTAAAGCGGCATCAACTAACATGTCCTCAATTGCTCGCGAATACGCGTTTCCACTGATTAAATGAGGGGCTGCATTTCCTGCATGTATCATTTTAAAAAAATTCGATCAGACCAGAAACTGCCATTATTGAACCTACTGCACCCAACAAATTCATAATTGTGTGAAAGTTTCCCAATTGTATAGGACAATTGATTTGAGCTCATCATATTCCAGCTTAATCATGAAAGGTTTCCAGAGCAATGGCTGATCAAAAGTTATCCTAGCTGGGATTTGGTTCTTATTAGCGAGGGCAAACAAGAATTTTAACGAAGACAATATGCAGCTCATGTTACTTGGATTCAAATCACTCATTAGTGAAAATTTAACCACCGCCTCTCCGGGGTTCGGTTCACTACCGAAGACAACTTGCATCGTACCAGACCATTGTGCTCTACATGATTTCCGCAATAACTAGAAACTTGCCAAGCGCGATCTAAAAAACAATTTTTTGATGCAATGAAAGGTAGATTAACAAAAACTGCACTTTTCAAAATATGTGATGATGCTCTGTACTCTTGTATGTCGATCTAGCTGGAGAAGCTCGGCATTTTTTATTTTGCGCCTGGTAACTGCAGTAGACATTTGTGAATATGTGAAACTGCTGCAATCATGCCCATAACATGAACTGTGTTCTTTCCATCCAGTGTGCATACATTATGATTTACGTTGTCTCCTACCATAACAACATGTGAGTTGTGCAGTTTTTGCAGTGAATTTTAGGAACATATTTTTGTGTGGTCCTCTCAAGACCTGAAGCAGCTACAACATTTGACTCGGCATTGTAGTTTCTCTTGTTAGTAAACATTTTGCGACAGTCAATATGTACTCTACAGCCTTCAACTGCTACAACATCACTTCCTCTGGTTTGGCTGCATCTTTTGATAGCATTTCCACCTTTTGTTTGTAACACTGCACTGTCTGTTCCGTTAGACCGAAGACACAATAACAAATACAAGGTACAAGTGACAGTGACAAGAGGCAAAAATATAATAACACGTGTATCAATGCTATAACCATAACCCAGAATAAATGGATACAGAATAAAGGATACAATTTACTTGCCACGCCAAGATACAAAATTTCGATTTTTTGGTATTTTGTATCTGTCACTTGTACCTTGTATTTGTCATTGTGTCTTCAGCCTTAGTATCTTTCTTGCATGTGATACAAGTCGTATCCCTTCCATATGGTCCGCAATTATAATAGGCGCCGGTCACAAATTGCAATCCGCGACCCCCTAGTGTCAGTTTTCAAACCTTTAGACTCTAATGGGCTTCTGTCAAAACAAGTGCGGAAAAGTGAAACTTTCTAAGCTAAAAGTGCACTTTTTCGCACGCTCTTAGAAAAATATTATTTCAGATTCAATAAACAGTGTTTTATAATATGGAAAAAACATTCTAATACGAAAAACCTTATTAATATTTTAATGCTAACTCTATTGCAGAATCCTACGTAAGATTAATGGTTATTGTTCTTAAAAGTGCAATAAACAAATCAACCTACACCAGCTGTGAAATGCTTCTGCATAAATATTAATTCTCCCATTCAAAAATATTAAAATAATAAAACACTCGTAAAACCCATTAGTTTATCACATATATGCAAATTAATAGTAAGAATAATTCATAGTAAAAGTGGTATGTATATTTTACCGCGAATGCAATATGCGTTATGTTTCTCACGGCTGTATCATTTTTCAAATATCGGCCAGTTGTGTTTGTTTGCAGTAAAATCGCCAGACATGAAAAACATGATATTTTCTTGAGAATTTTGAGATAGCAGATGCTTTTTTGTTTACTGGCAAATAAGAAGTAGGTATGCATACGTATGTTAAAAGGTGCCTGGGAAAAAATGCATTAATAATATGTTCACATCTATCAATGAAAGACGTTTTGTTATTATTTATTTCTTGATGAAACAAGAAATTTGATTTTAAGCTGCTACATTTGATCAAAAATTTGTTCTAAGTATATTATTTCTGGTGTTCTGGAGTAGAATTCAAATTAAATGCTTTTTGTATAAATACTAGTGTTATTTGATTATTTTTTTGTGTAGGTAGCGCAATTTTCTACAATTTTTGGTTACATTTTACTAATTGAAATTTAATGTTTTATCATTCATCTCGTTTAGTGAATTTGAATCAAAAAAATCAATTTTTTCAATGACAGCATGTAAAGAAACTTGATTGAATACACCTATCTGCCTGATAAATTAAATTTACTGATAATAAAATGTGTCATAATAGCTCAAACCTTCTTATGTATTATATCTGCTGGATTTGCTTAGACTGACGAGGGTCAGCTCGGATTTTCTTGAATTTATAGCTGCGATTGGGCCACCTTTAAAAACTCATTGGACATTCAAAAATAAAGTTACGGCCTAGACCTTTCCACCACCATACCGTTAATTCAATTATAGGTATCAGAAGTTTTAATAACGTTTCGCTTTTCACAAGCCTCCTGAGTAATTATTATCATCATATAGAAATATCGTATGGCCTCTCTTGTATATGGTCAGGTATCATTTACAGATGGGAGCCTCGTAATTATAACATCCTGTGAGAGAGCCCTGATTTTATGGCGGACAAACTTGTTTTTCAGCTTATAATTTATATGTGATGGGTCTTTGGATCTATTTAAGTTAAGTATCGAAGGTGTATTTTTTTTTCAGAAACTTTTTTGAATAAATGTATTAATATCCGGCCTATTATTTAAGTGGCATTGATAAAACATAGATTTGGTACCTATTACTAATTGGGATAATTAGAGCTATACAATAAATTGCCTATAATTAATTCACGAAAATCAATATTAACCGATTGTGCAAAATTATGTTTACGTGTAATTATCTCTTCTAAAACAACGTGGCCGGAGGATAATATTTTCATTTCAATTAAGTATAGTACCTATACAATATAGAAATTTACATTCTGTTTTGCAGCAAGTTTATTATTAAGCCTGAAAATTGCACTTGAGCAGGTTGAGCTATAGTGCGCTAGGTATATAGGTAGTTTGTGAGTCTATTTTATAATTTTATATAATGTGTATATCGTGACTTTATAGTGTGTTATTAAAATGTTTCGTTGTTAAATTTCATTTAAAAACTTTTTGAGCGTGAAAAGCCGGGCTACGTTGGCCCTGAAAGTTGAGAGTTTTTTCTAAATCTGATACTGCGACATATAAACTAATTATTATTCATCATCCATTTTTGAAAATAATAGCTCCAAAGCAAAGTGTTAGGCTGCTTGTATACCCACCTTTTACTACCATCGATTGAAACCAGTTATGAATGAAGTTGAGCCGAGCCGCCTCGTAACGCTTCTGCTACCTGAAAAACCTGCTCCTAGCATAGCATTGAACTAATTTGAAAAATCATAATTATTCCTTTCATCATTAAACCGAAGCTTTGAGCATTAATAATCAAGTTAATGGCCTTGGGAGAACTAAAGTAGGAATGTTTCAATTGGCAAAGGAACGAACCGAGGAACAAACTGTGCTTGATGAACTATGAAATTTTCTTAAAAGGAGCAGAAAAATATGTTCTAGAACTGTGAATTAATAAATTGCCGTTTATTTTTCTTATCAATAAAATACTTTGGTGCATATGCAATCCAAAAAATATTTCGTTGGATGCCCTACTTCACTTGGATTCATCATCATAGGCGATCACTCGATAACCTAGTCTATTCTTATCGTCCATTTTGCGTCTTCTGATAGCTTTATAAACCAATTCTGGAGCCGCACGCTCTTCCACAGTCCTGGCAGATCCAGCTTCTGGCAGCATTTCTTCCTCTGTTCTCTCGCTCCTTCCTGCGGTCCTTCGTTTCGGTCTTTTGCCTGCGTCGCTGTTCTTCAAAAATTTGTGGTCCGTCGTGGACTAGTCGACGCCAAAGAAGCCTATTGTTTGCCGCCATCTCTCAGTTGCTGGTATCGATGCTAAGAACATCTTTGTCTCGTTTTTGTTAGTCTCCCTGATTTTGATTCCAGAGGTAAAATTATTTATGATCATAACTCCAACGACGTCAGAGCTTGCATATGAAGTACATGCCTGAAAACAAAACTAACCGATCTCTGTTTTAGGGCCAAGCGACTATAAGGCTGGAACTAAATATGGTAGGTGCAAGGTTCGGAGCCGTCCTCGCTTCAACCTACGTACAATATGACGCCATCCAACCACCACCATCCAACGAATTCTGCACGCTGGAGCAATACTGCAGATGGATGCAAACGCACATCACACTGTGTGGGGTAGCAGCGACGTCAGCATTAGAGGTGAGAAGCTATAGACTACATCATTTCAAAAAATTTAGAAATTCTCAATGGGGGTAATGAACCTACTTTTGTTACAAGAACTCGTAAAGAGGTTCTAGATATTACTTTGGCCTCTCCCCGTATAAGCTCCCAGATAACCTCTTGGTACGTGTCAGGAGAATCGTCCTTGTCTGATCACAGACATAGGTATCTGCATGGAAATGTCAAAAGATCAGAGACCAGCCGAGCAGTTTCGTGATCCGAGGAGGACGAACTGGGAAGGATATGTGGAAGGTTTGCTTACTAACTGCAATCAGGTCAAAACTAATATTTAAAACGCCACTGATATAGAAGTGGCAGCTAGAAACTACAGGAGGCTATAATAACCTCTTATCAGGTCAACTGTCCCCTGACATAGCAAAACTTCAGGGGCCCAACAATTCTGGTCGCAGGAAGAGGAGAGCTCCCCGAGAGAACGGATTTTTAGTTCTTGTCAACGTAATCGAAAAATCGAAAAGTGAACGAGAATGATAAAGACGAAAAATTTGTTCTCTCGGGGAGCTCTCCTCTCCCTGAGACGCGAATCGGGCCCCAGAATAGATACCTTCTCGTGAAACAAAGAACTTTCAGATTTCAGGACGAAAACACGCAAGCTGTACAACAGAGCGAAAAAAACGAGCAGGTGGGATGACTACCACTCTACCTTAACCATGTAGGTATAATAGTTAAATCCGGTAATCGAATCATGGAGGAAATACTTCCAAGAGGTTGAAACCGCCAAGGTAGCAGCGAGACTCCAAAAAATTCTGTCCAAGGAACCTTTAAATCTAGTTGGGACCCTTAAAAAACCAAATGCCACTTACACAGATTCTGGAAGAGAGACTCTGCAGATTCTACTGCAGCACTCACCTCCCAGAATTAGTCGAAATCATAACAGAAAGAAACTTACCAATTCATAGTAATCACAAAACCCAGACTACTAAAGAGAACTGGGACGCAGCAAAAGAGGTCATATCCAATGAAAAAATAGAATGGGCAATAAATTCTTTTGATCCATTTAAATCGCCAGGGCCCGATGGCATTATACCTGCTCTACTCCAGCAGGGCAAGTCCATCATAATACCGCCACTCTGGAGACTACTAGGAGCTAGCCTAGCCACAGGATATATCTCCCAAACATGGAGAAAGGCCGGAATGGTCTTTATACCAAAACCTGGGAAAGACTTTTCGCAGACAAAAGCGTTAAGACCAATCACACTATCGTCCCTTATTATGAAGACGATTGAAAAACTCATTGATAAACATGTCAGGGAAACTTCTCTTAAAGAAAAGCCACTACACTACACTAACCGGTGGCAAGAATAGAGTGCGCAAATGATAAAAAGGAGGAAGCCCTAGCAGCATTCCTCGACATAGAAGGGCCTTTGACTGTACCTCATTTGAATCTATGAACACTGCTTTGTCCAGACACGGAGTCACATACACCATCAGCAAATGGATTGATAACATGCTTCATGGAAGACAAGTTCAGGCTACTCTAAATAATGATACAATGGAGATGTCGGTATCAAAAGGATGCCCACAGGGTAGGGTCCTATCCCCTTTACTGTTTTTCGATGTTGCCAACTTAAATAAACTTAAAGAACTAAAACTGGTTACACAACACACTTTTGGACTTTGTCACAATCAGGATCATCATCTTTTACATTTACACTTATTGCTCCATCACAATCACTATAATCATCAGTTTCACTATCAGTTTCATCAAGCGGTTGCTCATTCCTCATTCCTCATAATAGTTCTATCAACCTCAGAATGTACTGAACTATTTGAATTCTCAGATAATGCATGTATCATCATCAACATTTCCTAACACACTCAAACTATTACGAAGAGTAGCAGTATCAGAACTTCCAGATAAAAAACTGCCAGAGCTACTAGCATCTGAATCAGTGATTTCATACAATAAATTAGGAAAGTACCTATCTTTCACAAATTTTAACAGGTAAGTTAGTTTTATTAATTAGCTTCGTATTTCTTCGAAATTCATTGCCTTCTGTATCCCTTATTAGATTAGAGCGATCATCATACTTATCTATTATTTTTCCCTTATTCCATTAAGCATCTTTCTGGAATAATATATTATCATTGTTTTCAAGAGGTGGTAAATATTTAGCTGTTTTATTATGATATTGTTGAACTTTTTTGGAGACTTGTTTAAATTTTGTGGTAACTTCTTTGTGATCAACAATTTTTGGCAATAAATGTTCCGAAGCAATGGAAAGTTTTGTTTTAACAAGTCGACTTTAGAGCAGTTGGGAGGGAGCATATCCTATACTGGCAAGAGGAGCATTTCGATATTCGAGCAAATAATATGGAAGTTCATCTGGATTTTTCATTTTTTTAAGCATATTTTTCGAAATATTGACATACTTCTTCGCAAATCCATATGATTGATGATGGTGGGGGCTGGAAAATTCACATTCAAAATTCCGGGACATAGCAAAATTTTAAATTCTACACTATTATATGACACGTTAGCAGAGTGAAAAATATCAGGAACACCAAATTTAAAAAATATATCTTTATGTTTTATAACGGATTATGCAGTTTTATCTTGTGTAGGAAATACCTCGAGCCAGTGAGAATAAGTATCAGCAATTAATAAGTAACTCTTGGATTTAAAATCAAAAAAAATCTGAAAACAATATTTGCCACGGTCTTTCTGGTGTTTCATGAGGAACAAGAGTTTCCTTTTGATTTGCTGGCCTATTGAGCTGACAGATTTCACAATTTGTAACGAAATTTTCTATGTCCTCTCACATGTTCCGCCATATCATAATTTCACGGGCTCTCAATTTACATTTTACTATCCCAAAATGACCAGAATATATAAGTTTAGGCATATCAGTTTTAAGTTCATAAGGAACAATAATTTTCTTATTGTAAAACAGTAAATTATCAGAAAGGTGAATATCATATCCTTTAAGTTATAGAAGATTCTCAATTCTGAAGCAAACTTTTTATTATTATTCGGCCATTTAGTTGAACAAAAATTCTTGACTTGCGATAAAACCAGATTATTATCAATCGCGTTTTGGAAAACAATTTTCTTTTCATATGTCATCGGTACTACTAAGGAAAGTGCATGGACTGTGTACTCTAACTCAATATCAAGAGGACTTTCAGTGTTAATAAATGATCTACTTAACGCATTCGCTACATACATTTTAGAACCTGGTAAATATCCAATGTTTGTGTGATATTTTTGTAATTTCATTAGCATTCTTTGGAAGTTTGCACTAACGTCATCTAATTTTTTTTTAAACATAGAAATTAATGGTTTGTGATCCGTTTTAGTTTTAATAACAACTTCTCAACCGTAAATCCAAAAATGGAATTTTTCAAACGAAAAAACTATACCCAAAAGTTCTTTCTCGATTTGAGCATATTTCACTTCAGCTTTATTGAGAGATCAACAGCTTCAATGTTGTTTTGAGAAGGTGTAATGCCGTTTTTTGAGATAACTAGACCTAAAAAGTTAACTTCATTCATTTTGTATTGCAGTTTGTCACAATTAAATTTAATGTTATATGTGAAAGCTTTCTCAATTACTTTTTTAAAAGTAACATCATGGTTTTGCTCATTATAACCTGCAATTATTATATCGTCAAAATATATAAGTACTTACATTTGGAATGTCACCAAACATTTCCATTTTTTTCTCTGAAAAATTTCTGGTACATTGCTCAATCTAAATGGCATTCTATGAAATTTATATCGGTCAAAAGGAGTGTGGAAAGTACACAAATCTGAACGTCTTTTTGTTAATTGTACTTGCCAGAACCTTCAGAACCCATCTTTCATATCTATGACCAAAAAAACTGTTTTCCTTCCAATTTACACAAAATAGTGTCACATTTTGGGATTATACAGTGAGGGGCAGGCTACTAGGTATATAGGATATAACTTGACGAATTTGCAGGCGTCCCCATGTGGCAAAATGACAAATATATTTAGTGCTAAAGGGTCATTTACATCCACTTAACTTAACTTGACGTACGGAAATTTAATAATAAAAAAAAGTTGAAGATCACATAGCTGTTACATCCACTTAAAAATTAAGAAAATTAACGTGACACACGAAAAAGTTGAACCAACTTAAGAAAATCCGTGCAATAAATAATAATTTTCATTTCTGTGCATATAATTTGACTTGAGAGTTCAGGTTATAAGTGCGCATACGTCATGTAAGATAATTTATCTACAAGCGTTTGGTTATGCTGTTTTTACATAACCATTTTTCTAGTATTTGAGTTACGTCATGAGACTCATAACCCAACTAGTGGTGTTATAGACTAGGTTATAAATTCATAACACAACTAGTGGTGTTATGGACGAGGTTATGAGTCTATAACACAACTATTTTTGGTGATTTGACAAATGTCAAAGGTAAACCTGTGAAGGTAAAATGAAGGTAGACAACTACTATTAATGAGCGAAAACGATTGGAAAAATATTCTTATTTTTCGCATTGTAGATAAAACGTTGTACATCACACGTGCGTTTAAACATGACTACAATACTCGTGTGACTAGAACGACTCGGTCTACGACCTCGTCGTTCTAATCCTTCACACTCGTTATTTTAATCATGCTCATAAACGCACTTGTAATGTAAATAACTATTACTTCATTGTTAACAGACACCTTCTCAGTTTCGTACGTTAGTTATAATTTTCCGTACCTTAAGTTAAGTTAAGTGGATGTGAATGACCCATAACTCATGACAACCAGGTAAAAACAAAACGTGAAAAGACCTGTCAGTCAAAAAACTAAGGCTGAAGACACAATGGCTGAGATACGTTTTCGGATACGAGACTAGGTGCTGAATTACAGAAGCTCTGCAATAGCAAGATACAAATGCAGAACCTTCAAGTCTGACTTTTTGTATTACAGAAGCACAATGCATTTGCAAGTCGTCTGCAAATTTGCGCATGGCGAAACGGTCCTGTAAGTTCTTGCTGTCACTTCGACAACTTTGATATCTCAAACTGGTAAATCAGTAGCTCCCGAACACTTTTTCGACAAATATGACGGACTTGCAGGCTTTTTTTCTGTAATTTGCTCGTTTCTGCAAATAAAGTCTGGTTTTTTTTTAAGATTAAAGTCAAAATGACATTATGTTGGCAATACAATGTAAAATTGTCAATGCTTTCAAATTTTTATGTAGAAAAGGCTTGTGTTGCCAACAAAGTTACTAAATTTTTGACTTTGGGAATAGACCTATCTATTTTACCAGACAAAGAGGAAATAATACGAAAACTTCATTAGATAAAAAAAGACACACAACGCTCATTGCGCAAGACGAGGCAAAACGTAACAAATTATGTTAGACTAACGTATAGCAATGCGTCTTTCTTATTTGCACGGGCTAAAAAGGGAAGGAGAAAGACCGCGTGTTGTGCAACGTATTCGTCAATGAAAATTTTTGAATGACACTTGTCAAGCTATGTCAAGTTGAATATCAACCGTACTTTTATTCTTGTTAGACCACGGGCAATGAACAAGGACAAGGAGATGCCCAGCGTGCAAAACGAACACCTCACACCTGTGATAGTTAACCAATGAAAAGGCATTGCCTCGTGTTGCGCGCGCATTCCAGGTAGGAATAGATAGGTCTATTATCTTTAAATAAAAAACAAACTTAAGAGCACATCTGCAAGTCGGCCATATTTGCAGAACTGCAAATTTGCAGATGCAAATATACTGTAATTGGGCCCTAGGCTCGTAACTATGCGGACTACAAAACCACCGTATCTATTCTGCGCGTGCGTAGATCGATGCGGAGACGTATACATATAAAAATTCAGGATAAGCAAGTAGACACTTTAAGCAGGTGCTGAATTTCAAACGTATCTAACGCAGGATAGATAGTAAATACGGTGGTCTCGTTGCGTTGCGTTGTCCGTATCGTTACGGGCCTAGCATCATATCTGTATCCGAAAACGTATCTCAATCATTTGACACCATTGAGGGATTACCTGTCAGTTATTACTAAAATAACTTCAACAACATAAACTCAACTCCTAAGACCGGGGATGATTGTTTTGACGAGTTAAAGTCAATGCTTAGAGAACTTCAGAATGAAGTGCGTGAAATGCGAACTGCAATGGACTTCATAAATGAGAAATATGAAGAGGAAAGAAAGCGCAACAAAATTATGGCTGATATGTTCTCAGAAATCTCTAAAGACAATCAGATCCTTAAGGAAAAAGTAAAGAATCTAGAAGCGGCTCGTGGGAACCAAGAAAATGACAGGCTGAGGAGAAATATTTGTGTCACGGGTCTGATTAATAATAATGATGAACAAGTCGTTATTGATGACAAGCTGTCTAAACTTTTCAGTCATTTGAATCTTCCAACGTCAAAAAATGACTTTGAATTGGCCAAAAAGTATAACACTGGAAATGGAATGAGGATTGTATTAAATGTTGCTAATACGGATTTGAAGGAGAGGATTTTGAAGGCTCGTTCTCAAAAGAAGAATATTACTACCAAGAGCGTCGGTGTAGGAGAGTCTGATTCGCCAATTTATATTGGCGAAGAAATGGCCAAGGAAACCTATAAACTTTTCAAAAAAGCAAAAAGCCTCAAGGGCGTGGGTTTTAGGTTCGTGTGGTATAGAAATGGGAAGATTTTGGCCCGGAAGAGAGAAAGGGATAATCTGGTGAATATTAAAGAGGAAAGTCAACTGAGCGATCTTCTGAGTGGTTGATCATCTTGTTTTTTTCCTTCTTTCGTTTCGTTTTTTTTTTTAAGATCACAACAACAATGTGTAACTGCTGAAAATAATGAAAAGTCAGTTATGTTTGCAAACGCAGGGAATAATTTTAAGCTAGGAAATTTGAATGTTAGATCTTTAGTTGCGCACTTTCCAGATGTTTCAGACATTCTTAGGAATAATGCCTTTGATGTATTTTGTGTGACCGAGAGTTGGCTTAAGCCTGATATTCCTTCATCCTTGGTTGGGATAGAGGGTTATAGGTTATTGCGAGCGGATCGGCCTCATGGGGCTGGGGGAGGTGTGGGGGTATATGTGAGAAATGAATATAACATGGAAGAATATACTTTGGCAACCTGTCATTGTCTGTTGTCAGAAATTTTACTAGTTAAATTAAAAATTAAAAGAACTATAATTCTTATTTGTACCATCTATCGCCCCCCTTCATGCCCTATTGTGGAGTCCATTTCTGAGTATGATGCTATTTTGTCAGAGGTGGTTCCGGCTTTTGATTATGTTATAATGACGGGCGATGTGAATGTCAATTTATTAGGCATTTCAAACCACGTGACATTCAAGATGGCGTGGCGGCCACACATGGACCAAAAAACACAAAAAAATGTCTAGTTTCTGCCCGACTTAATAGTTTACGTACCTAGTAAACAAATATTTTATTGAATAATCAAAATTAAAGCTGCAAGCAAAGCTCGAAGCAAAATAATTTAAATATACATGAAAACACATATTCCAAACAAACTTGCTGGCCGCCACGCCATATTGAATTTTTCGTTTTGACAGATGGATTGAATTGCCTAATTAAACCTAAACAATCCTTTGAGTGCATGTTTTGACTCGTATGACATGAGTCAAATCATTTCCGAACCAACAAGAGTGACTGCACATACAGCCACTCTTCTGGACCCAATATTTATAAGTGAGGCTGGTATGGTTAAAAAACAGGGCCTTATAAATGCGGATTTTATTTCAGATCATAGCCTTACTTTTTGCGAACTACATTTTGCATTCTGTAAATCGTCTCCAAAAATGTAAACCTACAGATGCTTCAAACATTTAAACGAGCAAGCTTTTCGCGAGGATATGCGACAAGTTCATTGGGACGATATATATTATATCAACAATATTGATATGAAGATTGAATTTCTTAATGATAACTTACTGTTCATTTTTGACACTCACGCGCCTGTCCGGACGGCACGCTTGACAAAGCCTCCTGCGCCTTGGCTTACAGATGCACTTCAAATGATTCTTAATGAAAGAGATAAGGCTCTTTGTAAATATAAAAGATTAAAAACTATGGAAAACTGGAATAATTATAAATCTTTGCGGAATTTTGCTCTGGCATCTGTAAGACGTGAAAAGGCAGCATACCTTAAATTTGTCGATGCTCAAGATGCTTCTACACTGTGGAAGAGATTGAGAGCCGCGAATGTTTTGTCCAAAACAAAGCCGGGACTGCCACCGAATTTACAAAATGCGGAGAGGATAAATGACTATTTCCTGACAGCGTTTGCTGGCCCGGGAGCAGATCCTGATCTCATCCACTACTACAGGTCCAATACATATAGTGCCTCTCGCCTCATTCTCTCTTTATCGTCTCCTGAAGAGATAAGCGCTTCAATCCTCAGCATTAAGTCGAATGCAGCTGGTGTAGATAATATATCCCTAGTGATGCTTAAATCAAGTCTCCCTATAATTTTGAACCATATCACTCACTTAATTAATAGTTGTCTAGAGAGAGGGTATTTTCCGCATGCATGGAGAACCGCAGTTATTTGTCCAATACCTAGAGTAACCAATCCGTCTACAATAGAGGAGTTGAGGCCTATTAGTATTTTACCACTCTTGAGTAAAGTACTTGAGAGAATTGTTTACAGGCAACTATTTTCGTATGTTAAGGCTTGCGATCTTCTGCCAGCTAATCAGTCTGGTTTTTTACCTGGACATAGCACCACTAGTATCTTGATGCACATTAATGACCTTATAATAAGGGGTCTAGATTGTGGCATGGCTACCGTGCTAGTACTGCTGGATTTGTCGAAGGCTTTTGATCGCGTAGATCACAAGTTATTGCATGCAAAACTTCATTATTTTGGGCTTGAAGGTTCGGCACTTTCATTTTTCAGTGATTATCTGCAAGATCGACGACAATTTGTGAGTACTACTTCTGCTATTTCATGCATGGGGGAGGTGTCATCTGGGGTACACCAAGGTTCTATCTTGGGACCACTTTTGTTTATATTGTATATTTTGATATGGAACAGGTGGCAAACTTCTCACAGACATATTTTTATGCTGATGACACCCAACTCATGTATACCTTTGATCTTTCTGAATATGGCGAGGTGGAGGCAAACGTAAACTCTGATCTGCAAAAAATTCAAGAGTATGGTAGGAAGCATAACCTTAAATTAAATGCAAAAAAAACTCAGGTTCTGCTCTTTGCGCCGGCGGCATGTCAGGAATTTTTCCGTGAGTATCTGAATTTTAAGCTTAATGATGTAGGCTTGGACTTTGTAAATAGTGCTAGGAGCTTAGGAGTAGTATTAGATAGCAAACTTAGATTCAATGAACATATTACTAATTTAAGTAAAAAATCCTACATGGCTTTGAAAGTTTTGTATGCAAACAAACATTTGCTTAATTTTAAGGTTCGTAAAAAATTATGTGAAGCATACATTATGTCAACAGTTTCTTATGGTATTACCTTATATTATCCATGTTTGAGACAAATTGAAAAACAGCGTCTGCAAAAAATACAGAATAATTGTTGTCGCTTTGTTTTCGGCTTGAGGAAATATGATCACATATCAGACAAACTTAAAGAACTTAAATGGTTGAAAGTATGTTATCTTTATCAATACTTGCTGCTTGTACTGATTTTCAAATTGTTGAAAACTTCTGCTCCTGGATATTTAAGATCAAAATTGATTTTTAGGAATGAAATCCACAATATCCCTGTTCGATCAAATACACTTACAATGCCTCAGCACAGTTCATCACCAGCGTTGTTTTACTAGCATTTCAGTCATAAATTATAACAGCTACTCTATTTTGTGGGTGCTTCAATCGCAGTCTTTCGTAAAATAATAAAGAATGCTTTACTAATTGAACAGGAAGCTGAAAACCAGTAAATTGTTTATCATATTTTATTTAATATTTTTTCTCTCCTTATATATGGCTATAGCTATAGGCAGTTCTGGGAATATTTGGGAATTTACATTAACTTGTATTATTATTGTAATTTATATTTTTATAAAGGACAATATACCTATGCTTGTGATGTTATTAAGATATTGACTGAAAATATTGTATAAAATTAGGGTTAAGTTTGAATAGCTGAGTATGTTTAGCTAGACTTCGCCTTTTAAGATTCTCCTTAATAAAGACCTTTATTATTATTATTATTATTATTATTATTATTATTATTATTATTATTATTATAAACACAGTACCTACTTATAGATAAAAATAAAACCTACAAACACAGCTACAAAATAACAAAACTTTTTTCGGTTAGAAAACGTGTCATCCAAGGATACGATCGTTTACGTAATGTATACCCATGAAAGGACTTTTAGGCGGTCAACGTAAGTCGATGCGTTTACAGAAGCGGATACGGATACGTAGGAAAATTTAGGGTTTGCTCAAACTGTCTAGTGTCTACATTGATAACCAACGCTTAGCTATCTACACGCGTAAACTTGATTATAAATAAATAAAGCTTGACGAAATATCTGAAAGCATGGCGCAGACGCTACGTTTTGCACAACGTTTTGTCTGCATACAGTTAAACACGTTGCAGACAAAATGTTTTGATCAGTAAGCTGAACCGTGGCGTCTGGACCGTGCTTAAGTCTGTATCTAAATCGTACTGAAGTAAACAAACGTCAAAGTTGTTGAACGACTGCGGACGGTGGAAAATTCGTCAAGTTGGATCCTATATACCTAGTAGCCTGCCCCTTACTGTATAATGTTCTCTACAAATATTTAAAGGCTTTGGATCCAAACACAAACCAAGGGAACCATTGGCTTTTTCAACAATCATTAATGAGTATACCCATTCAGTAGGATAATTAACTTTGAAAATTATATTTTTTTGTTCAAAATCATCTAGTGAAGATTTTAATCTTTCATGCAAAGCCAATGGTACCTTCCTCTGTATCTGAATCACAGGCTTATTAGCATCATCTTTTAATTTAATATCATACATGTTTTAAAACTATTAAAGAATTCATCTCTATTTTTAGGAAGGGCACATTATTGAATAAAAAATCTATTTTGAATTGGATTGATTCGGGTAATCATATTGAAATTCACACAATTATTTAGTCCTAGCAATGGCTCTGAAGTCTACAATCAGGAATTTTATACTTTTATATTGATCCTTATATTTACCTGGCAGTGTAATATGACCCAAGGGTTTTGATTTAAAATTTTCATAAGAAATTATCATAATGGATGTTGGGACAATATTCTATTTGTCAATATTTAAATCATTCAAAAATTTGTATGGTCGCCTCAGCCCCCGTATCAAACTTGAATTTAACCTCAAAATTATTAATTTCAATGTTTTACATTACCAACTGGAATTGTTATTATTATAAAATGTTTGTTTCTGTTCACAAATAAAAATTGAATTTTCATTTCCACTTCTAAGGATGGAAGAATCATCATTTTCTTAAATAACAATATTGTCTAAATTTTGTACCAGTACTTCTGACGTCCGTTTCTTATTTCCATCATTGTCTTGGTGTGAAAGCCTTACCTGATGCTCGAGTTATCAGCTTGGCTAATGGATTCTTTCTGTTAATTTTTATCATCTCTAAAGAAACATGTCTTGGCAAAGTGTCCCTTACGCTGGCAATTGGCACAAATTTGATCAAATGCAGGACATTTTCGAGGTTCATGATTATAGTCACCTCTTCTAGTTTCTTGGTTTTAGCCTGGTCAAAGGTATTAGGCTCTCCAAACCACGTGATTTTTCAATATGGCGACCGTGGAAAATTTGACGTTTGTTTGTTTATCTTGAGTTTATTTGGAATATTTTCAAGCTTATTACAGTTTACTTTGTTATAATATACTTTTTGAGATGCAGAGTGAATATTTAAAGACTTGAATGCAGGAAAATCGGGATCTGGGCGAACGGTTAGTTTAAAAAAATGTCCAGATGACATTTTGATCCACAGTTCACATTAATGAGCAAATGAAGGCCTACAAAAGCTTAGATTCTTACGAATATTTCGAAAATGGCTTTATTTCAGATGCAGGAATAGTGGTAGTGAAAAATTTTCACTTTTTAATTGGAAAATTTTAAAACAAAGGGCAATGAAAAAAGCCTGACATCATCCTTGTTACCTTGTTGAAACTACACAATCAACTTCAAGACCCGTTTGTGGCATTTTTAATTGGAAGAAACACTAATGAAGTCAATAAAATAAAAAAATAAACAGAGTTCATTCACAAAAAAACCACAAAATGCACTTTGAAAAGCTTTAAATTACATACTCTCATATACGGGATAATGAACTTCTGCCACAACGCGCTTTTTGACAGGTCGTTGGAATGCCTAATTGTAAATATCTAGGCATGCTTCACCTAATATGTTTAATAGTAGGGCTACCTTTATGTCTTCATTCTTTCCAGATGCCAACATGAAAATCCCAAACCTCTGCTTCCATTTAGGCCATCTATGCGGCTCTTGGACATTAAATGCTTCTGGAGGCTGGAAATAATCCATTATTCCTAATTTTTCTTATGAAGGGAATTCAAAAATATGCATTCTAACCTCACTCTTCTTCTTTCACAAATTTTCAGCTCTCATCAGCAACAAACCTGATCTCATGTTTCATTTTATTGTTATTTCTTTATATTAATTTTATTTATTGAATAAAACACTTTACTTATAGGTTCATTAACTTTTTATTTTATTATTTAATGTTCGTTGACGTTACACCACGCCGCGCTCTACCGTTTTCTACATCCTTCTTCTTTTTCTGTCTTCTGTCATTTGTTTCCTACCAATCTGAATACATATATCGTACTCAATGTTGACAACTTAAATAAACTTAAAGAAAGAACTAAAACTAGTTACACAATACCTACTGTGGGACCTGGTCGTAGACGAACTCCTAGTAGACCTTAATAACAGAAATATTTATACCCAGGGTTATTCAGATGATGTAGTAATCGTAGTCATGGGGAAAAATCTACAAACTACTTCTGCGCAAATGCAAAGAGCGCTCAAAATTGTGGAAGCCTGGGTCAAAGGGGTAAACCTGAGTGTCAACCTTGAGAAAACAGCTATAATACCCTTCACGAAAAGAAGAAAACTGGACGATCTAGTCCCTCCCACTTTCTTCGGAAAGCAATTACAATTCGTCCGGGAAGTCAAATACCTAGGAATTAATTATCTTGGAGTAAAAACTAACCTGGAACGCCCATATTGAATACGCTACCAACAAAAGTAAAATGGCGCTTATAGCCACCAAAAGACCAGTGGGAAAAATATGGAGATTTCTACCCCACATAGTATATTGGCTCTATACAGAAGTAGTAAGATCCAGAATAACCTACGGATCAATGGTCTGGTGGCCAAAAGTCGAACAGAGCAAAGCAATAATGGAGCTCTCCAAACTTCAAAGACTGGCTTGTCTCTGCATAATGGGTACAATGAGAAGCACTCCAACTGCTGCTATGGAAACCATACTAAACCTCCCGCCACTTGATATTATTATAAAAGCTGAGAAAAGAATGGGGACTTACAGACTCAATTGTAGCCAGAACTGGAATCCGTGTAGAACATCCGGACATACCAGTATATCAAACATTGATACAAACTCACTATTCAGGATGAGAAGTGACATCATTACCCCGAGAATAAATACTCACAAACCGTTTCAAACAGGAAACTCACTAGTCCAAAATGGAAAGTAAGTATGGTACACTGATGGTTCCAAAACCGACAGTGGCACCGGTGCCGGAGTATATGGCCTATCCCCAAGATTAAAACGGTATTCTCCACTGGGGAAGCACACCACCATATTCCAAGCCGAAATACATGCAATAGAGATATGCCTACGGGAAAATCCGACACAAGGATATGTATGTGCATAAGGATATCACGATCTTCTCAGACAGTCAAGCAGCTATTAAAGCTCTAGCATGCCACCAGATAAACTCTAAATTGGTGTGGGACTGCCTGCAACTCCTTTTAACCCTAGCCAGCCATAACAAGGTAACTCTTGCGTGGGTGCCGGGGCACACGGGCGTTTCTTGCAATGAAAACGTGGACTCCTTACCCCGGCAAGGATCAGAAAGGCAGTTTATGGGCCCTGAATCCGTATTCGGAATATCAAAAACCTCGATACGTGGCTGCTTGGACAAGTGGATCCGAGAGAAACACAAAGACCACTGGTATCAAATAACAAGGCAACACCACAGTAAGGCAATGGTAAACTATCCTACAACAAGATTAGCATCTGAGATCCTAAACCTCACGAGAAACCAGATCAGAATTGTGATGGGACTGTTAACCGGTTACTGTACATACACTGAGGAAACACTTACAGAAGATGGAAATCTACCAAGATGAACCCATCTGTAGATTGTACGAAGAGGACGAAGAAGAAGATTTCCACTTCTGATGGCAGGTGACCCTCGACATAGTGAAGTATGAATAAAGAGGGTGCAATAACATAGCCCTCTTTAACGCCTGTAGTTATTTGAAAAGACTCTCCTTGTCCATCGTTCCTCAGGATGGCTGCATGTATAAAGGGCCATTTTGTTCTCCGGACTTCTCTTGCATTTGTCTCGCACTGAAAATCATGTCAGCTGTGCCTCGGTTGGGTCTAAAGCCACACTACGTCTCTGGGAGATTCTGTTCGGAAGTTGGGATTAGACGATTTGATAATATTCTGCCAAGTATCTATTCCGCTACAGAAAGTGAAGATATTCCTTTGTAGTTTACACATTGAGTCTTGTCTCCCTTTTTAAAAATGGCAACTGAGAAGGCATCTCTAAGCTCGGCAGTTATAATCTCAGTAATCCATATTTTATTTATTAGCATGTGGGTTTCGGCACTTAGTGTGGGGCCTCGTTCTTTGAAGAACTCAGCAGGAATGCCGTCAGTATCAGCTGACTTATTATTATTTAGTTGACTGATTGCCTCTTTAACCTCCTCTAATCAAGGAGCCTCACTGAGGTCTTGTTGTATGGATTTCTGTGGAATTTCGTTGAATATGTCAATAATTATTTGTGATTCACTGTTAAGTAGTTCCTGCTGAAAGTGTTCCTTTCGATGAGAATTAATGGAAGAACTGTGTTTGGGAAGTTTTGTGTCATTTTTAAATCGTAAGGGATTGATTCCTTGAGTGATTGATCCATATACCATCTTAGTAGCCTGATGAAGGTCTTGGTGCCTGGTACCAACTTCTGGACCTTTTACCAAAAACAGATTAGAAGTTCCCTCATTGGTTTATAAATAAATTATGCAATTCCTATTCGCTCAACTATACTTCATCGCTGGCTACATGTTACAAAGTGTCAAGTGTTATTGCACACTTAATAATATATTGTTTTAAATTTGATCCAATTTGTTCCACATTTCCTAACCGCGCTCGAACATCCCAACCTATTAAAATAATTTTGTAAATCCTAATCTAAATGCAAATAGACCTCAAGTTCACATTCTCGAGGTGACAATTTCAAGTCGTCAGCTATACAGGTCCAACGTAAACAAAATCCGTTCGAGTTAAAGTGCTCCTAAAAGCCGAAGACCCGATTCCAGAAGTGCTAATCCCGATTTTATCCCTCCTGGAAGTCTGAATCGCAGGCACTGTTGCCGGTTTACCGAGATAACTGACCATAAGAGAGAATTTTGCAAAGGCCAACACCGAAGGGATTTGCAGAATCATTATACAGAAGATTGAATAAATGTAGATACAAGTTGGTTTGCTGAAATTGAATGTGTTATACGTTCAATTTGAACTGGGAACTCTGGATGCGACCCAAGTGATTTGAAATATAAATTTCGTAACAGCGTTGAAGTTTGCCAATAAACACGTATTGATACTATATCAGTAACTTCGCTTATGATTGGGATTTTTTTCGTATGTAATTCTAAAAACATATAATATTAATGAAACAATAATTAATTATTGTCTATAAAAATTGAAATGTCCGTTTCAGTTTCAGTCATAAGCATGGACAAATTAACTTTCACGCCTTTAGAAGTTAATTCCAATGCAAATAAAATTAATTAAAAAGTTTAATTAAGGCCCCACCGAAAACGTCGTCCTCAGTAAAGGGCCCGCGGCCCTTATGGAAAAACGCCGGATGCGAGGAAAACGTTAAAAAGTTGGGAATTTCTCATAAATACGTAAACGGTCTTGATGGCGAAAATATTTAATTTAATTGCCAAGGCGGATTGTTAATGAGACGAAAAAATTATTCATTTTTCAGTTCATAAATGTTGCGTATCGTTTGACAATGAATAATTATTATGGACAATAGATATAATATTTAAAGAAGAAATTTAAGTTCTTCAGCAGCGATTTTTAATTTAGTTGAAATATTTCAAAAATTGAATATGAATTTAACTTAAAAATCAATTCTTTGCAAAAGGTGGAATATCAAAAAACAAAAAGGGGGAATATCCTTGACATCGAATCTCCTTGAGAATCGCAAAATCTTTTCGAGCATCTGGTTGAAAAAAAAAGTCAAAGACTCGGTGTCAGTAACACAATCTCTGATGATGTGAATATTATCGGTCTATTCTGTAATTCTGGCTAAGGCTATCAAGTTACGTTTTAACTGTATGAAATGTTATTGAATATCAAAAAGCAAGTGTTCTCAGACATTTACCTTCTGAGAAATAATTATTGATGTTCCGAATGATATTCATTACCCGTTAGCATACCTACAATAAGAAATTGAGTAATTTCCTTGAAATCACAAATAAGCAAGTGTCTAGATTATTTCAAACTGGATATAATATTTTTTAACTAATTTTTTAGTAGTTAGGTAGGTTATTTGTTTTGGAATTTTTAAGATTATTAATAAAAAAAATTACAACCATTTAGGTAAGTTTGAAAATGCTAAAAAAGTTTGCCCTCTTGGGGATTGTTGCTCCTTCCCTAACATCCAAGGATTTAGAAAGTTTCTTGATAAAAATCTAGTAAACGCAAGCTATGTTGTGGCAATGTGCTATAAATCTTGAAGTTTATTGCAAAGCTTAAATATCAATTTTGATGACATTGTGCAATAATATTTTCAATTTAAATAACTGAATAAGTAGATAATAAAGATTCTATTTAATATCTATGCGATGCGTATTTCAAACTGTTTAGTCACGTTATTTCAACAAAAAGCAAAAAATAGTGATTTTAATTGATTTCACACCCAGAGAAGATTTTTATTTATGAAGTCACCAGATCTGGATCCTCTCGACTTTCGTAGTTCTAAAGTGAAATCCATCACCTCCAAAATCGTATTTGCACTGCAGCGGAGCAAATTAGGTAATTACAAAATATTTTCATTTAAGAATCTGTTGTTTTCAGCTACGTAGGTATACCTTCTTTATTTAGAGCCGATATTCATAATTATAACAAAAGGATTTCGAACATCTGTGTTCCAAAACAACATCTCAAATCTAAACGCAGCAGATCTCCCACAAAGAAAACCTAAACTGAAGCGCTCATATTTACTTTATTCGAATGTCAACTCCCCCACTTAGCTTCATAGAATATTCCAAAGCGAGAAGTTATTTATGTTACATTATGGCATTGTTACACGAAAGTATTTTGTAATTATACACAGGCTTCAAAGTGAATGAGAACGAAATTAAACGGCAATGTATCGCTTGTGATATTGGCTTGGCGACAGGTTTTCTATGATGGAGAAGGGTCAGAAAGTTTGAAATTAGTTTGAACATTTTGGTTTTAATAAGGGAAATCATAGATTAGTTTTGACCCCAGAATAGAGGGTAAAAGTTTGTTACAGGAATTTTGTTAGAATTCATTCATGTAGGTATAGGAATTTATAACAAATATATATACCTACATATAAATGCATCCTTATAAGGTGAAATATTTGTTCTCAAACTTATTTAAATAAGCACATCTAGAAGAACTGTGTAAAGAGTAACGAGTATTTATATTTGGGCTTGGTTTGAGATAAGGTTTAAACACTTTCTATCTAATAAGATCTTGGATCGTTTGAATCTTCAATTTACTGAAGCTGCTCCAATTTCGAAGAATCCCCACCGCAGTAAAAAGGTAGGATTTTCTTATGTAACTTCCTCAAGAAGCGTTTGACGCAAAATTGTCAAGAAACCTTTTCTGTTCACTTTCGCCTTCTCTACCGAATAGTTAGTTTATTTTGTTTTTTCGAAACACGAAAAATATCAACTCCTAATTTTGGGAATTGCCAATCCCCACTAAAAAAAAGAGATTTTTTTCCTCTGGAAATCCGTTAGGACACATTTGACGTGAAATTGCCTTTTCGGTTTATTTTGGGCTTCTTTTTCGGATAAGATATATTGATTTTTTTCAAAATTCGAAAAAAGGCAATTTCCAGTTTTGGGAAATCCTAAGTATAAGTAAAAAGGAGGGATTTTTTTCTGGAACTTCGTTAGGAGGCGTTCGACGTAAAATTGCTAAGAGACCTTTTCGTTTTTTTTTCGCCATCTCTACTGGATGTTTTTTCGAAATTCGAAAAAAGTCAACTTCTAATTTTGGGGAATTCCCAGCAAAAAGGGAGGGATTTTTTTCTTTAGGAGTTGCACCGAAAGAAGTGCAAAGAGGAAGCCGGAGTAGTACGAGGAAGTTCAAATTATGCGAGTCTGAGTAGTTTATGAGATTATGAGGAATTCATCTCTCATTTTTACTATTTGTCATTCTCACTAACATGGATCTTTTTTTCCTCTCTCATTTCATTGTAGACTTCTTGCAGCAAGGATGAAACCACCTGGGAAGTTTTCACCTCCACGCAAGAAACTACGGGAATCTTTAAGAAAGTTTTTAGAAACACAGGGATGTACGAGAAAATTAAAATAATGCAAGTTTGAAGAAATATTGAGGAAGTCGGAAGAAATTCAAAGAAAGTCTGAGGAAAGGAGGAACGTATATGGAACATTTATCAAATGATAAAGTTTTTTAGCAAAATTTGTGGGAAGATACTCGCCTCCCAATTTTAAGAATTCTTGTTCCTTTCCTCTCCAAGACTAACCTAGGTACTTAAATTATGGGGATCTTCTTGAGTATTCTCAAATTCCAGAACTTATAGGCAGATCTTCCCGAGTAGATTCAGGTTTTCCAACAACCAGACATATCTTTATCGGTTCTTTGGCCATTTACAGGGATAAGGATGGGTATAGTTTCTTTCAGGTTGCAACCAACGTGATTTTTTGTTTGGGAATTGGCCAACCTGCGGACTCAACATTCTCAGCCTTCACGAGATTCGTCCTTATTTGGACTCATCAAAAGGACATTGGTTGGCCTCTTTTAAAGCCTATTGCTTTGAGATTTCGTGCTGAAACAAACCCAATCGCTTACTAGGTTAAAGTAATTAATGCATCATAATATTAAAACGACCAGTAAAGATGTTTTGTTAACCAGGAGCATAAAATCTCAAAACCTGCAATAATTGTCCCGTTCCGTGCGTTGCGTGGGCTGTTTAAAAAGTTAATTTTCAAGCAAATGTCTAATAAATTGATTATTTCCCGATGTAAACGGCCTTTTTATTTACAAAATATCATTTCCCTTTGATTATAAATCTTGTGCTTTAATTATGTAGGTAGGTAATTACATAATAAATTAAATCCTTTTTCTGGTTTTAATTGCCATTTTTTGTTAGTTTATCGGGACTTAATCTGAGTGAAAACCCCTGCAAAGTTCAAATGAATGAAATTGTTTCGATTGAGAGGAATTCAATTTATCCATTCAAATTGAATACATACTATACAGCAAATAACAATCATTTATATCGTATTTTATGAATTGAGAAGTCGGATGCATACTCAAATCCTGTTGCCAAACTATCATCAAAACTACATTTTAGCCGTACCTACATTAAAATAAAGCAATAGTTATAACAATAACAATAGAATGTTATAACATTCTAGAGTGAAATAATTCCTCTATTAAATCAGAATACAGAATCAAAGATCAAGAATATAACAAATATAAATACCTGGTTTAATTATTAATTGCACCCGAATTACCGCCTCGTATAACACGATTGCTCACTGAGTCGGTTGACATTTTGATTAATCGTTATTAAGCAAATTTATTATTTATGACCAGTTTAACACTATACCATTCTATTGTTCATAAATAAACTTGTAATTGCATGGCACTGCAGCATAAGTGGTCAATAGCCATTACATTTTTTTCTCAAATAAATATTGTAATGGGAAAGGTCGTTCAAGCGTTTAATTATTATAATAATATTCTTGACACGTATTGTTTTTATGGTATGCTATATGTATGCATTCCTAAAAAATTAAATGTTTTATTATAAAAATTATTGCCGTATATACCAAACCAAGCCATTCCAATTTTAATTAATAATAATGTAATATAGATAGTCAGCTGTCGATAATAGCTATTTCACAATAATTTCAAATGGGTATTGCATATTTTTATAATAGCTGTCTCGTATTACTAATAAAAGTGTGAGAGAATGCATTTTATGTAATTTGAAATGTATTTTTTTCGTCCATTAATATAGAAGTACCTACTATTATACAGTGTGGTTATTTAAGTGTGCAACATGGGATTTTTTTTTAGTAATAGCACAACCAAAATACAAACAAGGCCAAAAGTTCGTGCATGTCTGCAAATATCAAAAATGTACTGTAAATTAGGTACCCTTATTGCAGAAAATTCAGTAAAATGTTATTGAGAAAAGTTGTTTGGAATTAAAAGTTATGCCTAAATACCAAAACATGGCCTCCAAAGATTTTTTTCGAAAAAAATTAATAATTTCTATATTTTTTTTTATTTTTTGTTTCCGCCCTTAATACTTTTAAAAATTAATTAAAATTAAATCAATTTTACATAACTTTGTTCAAATTCAAGCATATTTGTAAAATTAACTTTAATTTTTATTGTTTTATGGAATCACAAAGTTCATGTTTGTGGCAATGATATTCAACACAACTTTAAAATGTCGCATTTTTTTTTTTTTTACAAGTTAAAACATTACCAATGATAATATGCATATTGAAAAAACTCTCCCTAAAACTCTACCATTTTTCTGAATTTCCTAAAATAAGGCTACTCTACAGTACAATTTTGATATTGTTTGACTTGCAACCATTCTAAGTGTACCTAATATGATTAGCAGACATACACCAACTTTTGGCCTTGTTTGTATTTGGGTTGTGCTATCACTAAAAAAAATCCCTATGTTGCACACTTAAATAACCACACTGTATAGATATACAGGGTGTCCCTCCGTGGATGGCGTATTAGACGTTTATGGGGAACTAAAAGACAGATCATTTTGAAAATTTGGCAACCGGGATGAACGACCATAACCTACACTTAAAAAATATTTGTTATATGTATGTATGTATATATATATATATATATATATATTGTTTATGCGGTGTTGCCGCTTCTACTGTAAACCAGTGGCAACATCGCTATTTTGAATAGAACACCTGCATGCGATCGCATATTTGGATTCTACGTAAAATTCTTAAGCAGATTTCATGTGATTTACCCTATACCTAAGTTCAACTGTTTTGGAAATGTTAACAGTTGAAAATTGACTTTTTGTAACTTTGACAGGCTGTAAAGCCTAAACGGTTAATTTTAGAGGAAAACCGATTTCACATTCCTGTCTTAGGCTAAGCACATAGTGGAGCGGTGAGCACAGCATCGAGCAGCGCGGAGAGCAGAGCATCAAATGAGCAGAGAGTGGATGAAAGAATTGTATGCACATAGTGGCGAGTTAATCCTCGAGTGAAAAAAATAAAAATGAATAATTTGGTTTTAACTGAAACCTCGTCTTTATAAAAATTTGGTAATTAATGAGAAGACAGAAAGAAAAAAGAAGGTGTAGTGCAAACCATATAAACAGAAGCAGACTTCGATTAGGCGAATATCACCATTTATATGAGGAATTACGGCAATATCCAGAAAAATTTCACTCTTATTTTCGAATGAATATTAAAACTTTTGATTACCTATATTCTGGAGAAAATAGAACAAAGATTGGTGAAAAAATGGACTAACTTTAACATAAACCCAATTGGTCCAGCAGCAATCAATTAATAACGTAATACATTTTTCACTTAATTGATTACTTCATTTCTCCTGCTACATCATCCCACAACTTATCTAATATGTATCGGTTATGATTTTGGGGATTTTTTTGGTCCCACAATGGATTTTCAACAAAAATACTACTTATTAATAATTATTCAACGTCCATTTTTACAACACAGAGACAAACGAGCAAAGTAGAAAAATCAAACTTGCTTGAACGCGTCGCTTTGCTCGATATTAACAGCGCTGCTAAATCTCCGCACTCCTCTTCACTATGTGTCAAACAATCTAATCTCGTGTGTCAGTTTTCGCTGCTTTGCTCTCCTCACTGCTCGTCGCTCCACTATGTGCTTACCCTTAGATTTTTATAAACTATCATTTGACATCAACTGTAAATTTAATCCTTGAATAAAAATTCCAATTAAATTTAATCTAATTAAATTCAAAGTTGGTGTCAAATGATAGTTTAGGAGAATCTAAGATAGGAATGTAAAATCGGTTTTCCTCTTAAATTAACCGTTTAGGTTTTACAGCCTGTCAAATTTGCAAAAAGTCAATTTTCAACTTTCAATATTTCCAAAATAGTTGAATTTAGGTATAAGGTATATCCAATGAACTATAGTCAAAATCTGGAATGCGCACACATTGCCATATCTGCCAAAAAAATGTAGCCATGAAAGACAGATGCCACAAAGGGGAATGTTGTTTTTCTCTGTTGCTCGCTGACATATGACGTTTTGGAAAGTTTTGTCATATTTACCTTCACAGGTTTCATCAATTGGAATACGTGTTGGAAGCAGAAGCAGAAGCTTTTGCCATAAGTTGTGGTCTAACGCAGCTTGTCGATGAACCTACCCGTATCTCAGAAAGGGGCGAATTTGCAGCGCTTTTAGACTTGTTCCTAACCACCAATCCTGACTCGTACACAATTCAAGTAGATGCTCCACTTGGTTCGTCCGATCATAAACTTATAATAACAAAGTGCGAAATGCTCATCCCACCAAGCCTACAACCACTTCCTCGTAAAATGTGGCACTATAAATCGGCAAAATGGAATGACCTAAAACAGTATTACCTGGATTTTCCATGGCAAGAGGTTTGCTTTAAAACAGCTGATCCCACTATTTGCTGTAATGAAATAACACAAGTAATCTTATCTGGAATGGACGCATATATCCCACATACAACTAAACGTAGAGCTAATGCAAAACCTTGGTTCAACAGCCAGTGTCAAACGGCTGTACAGAAAAAACACAGAGCATATAACGACAACAAACCGCTCAAAACCACACAGAATTTATAGAAGCCAGAAATAGTTGCAAAATTACTATTGACTCCGCTAAAGAAACATACAATCAAAGAATAAAAAACAGGTTGCTGAATTGTCCAAGTAGTTCTAGGTCTTTTTGGTCTCTTGCAAAAGCTGTTGGATCTAACTTCACCAAGTCATCCATACCACCACTTACAGATAAAAATAATCACTTAGCCACAACATCAGAGGAAAAAGCCAATATGCTTGCCCAAATGTTTTCCTCCAACTCCAACCTAACAGTGCCAAACGGAAAAACTCCACCGTTCATTGAAAGGGTTTCCCATAGTATGCCAGAGGTACTCTTTTGTCACAGAGAAATACGAAAATCCCTAAAAAAGCTGGATACAAACAAAGCAATGGGTCCGGATGGCATTCCCGCAATAGTACTCAAAAATTGTGCCAACGAACTCACCCCAACTTTCGCAAAATTATTCAATTTGTCTTACAGGCAAGGAGTATATCCATCATCATGGAAGTCTGCCGCAGTACAACCCATTCCAAAGAAAGGAAAAAAGACAGATCCGTTAAACTATAGACCAATTGCTCTACTTCCGGTCATATCAAAAGTAATGGAAAGAGTTGTGAACAATCACCTAACCAAGTATTTGGAAAAGTACAAAATTATCAACGATAAGCAATACGGATTTCGAAAATATAGGTCAACTGGCGATTTACTTACATACGTCACTCACTTATGGCAAGAAGCGATTGAGTTGCGGGGTGAAACAAGAACAATTGCCTTAGATATATCTAAAGCATTCGACAAAGTTTGGCATGAAAATCTGCTCAACAAGCTCAAATCAATGGGATTATCGCCGAAACTTTGCACTTGGTATGAAAGTTACCTAAAGGACAGATCCATTTATGTTGCACTGGATGGCCAGAACTCCAACTCTTACCAAATAAATGCTGGTGTGCCACAGGGAGCAATCCTTTCGCCAACTCTTTTCCTGATTTACATAAATGACCTCATAGATAAAACAGTAAATCCACTTTATTGCTTTGCAGACGATGGCACTCATACCACCCACAGGTCTTTCCGCACGTGAATTCCATCATCTTAGACTAACTCAAATATCGCAGATAAATAACGACCTGGAGATAATAGAGGACTGGGGTAACAAAAACCTTGTACAGTTCAACGCGCAGAAAACCCAAGCAGCTCTGTTTTCAAAAAAGACCAGCACCGGTGAGCCAAACATCATGCTATCTGGAAGTGCTGTCACATTACAGAGTCAGTTGAACATCTTGGGGGTTACTGCAGAGACCAACATGTCTTGGCACAGTCACGTGGCAGATATTGCTAAAAGGGCCTCCCAAAAGCTGGGGATGCTATTTCGTACAAGACATCTGTACACACCAAGCCAATTGCTGACACTCTACAAAGCCCAGATTCGACCAACTATGGAGTACTGCTCACATATATGGAGTGCAGCACCCAAACATACCTTAATGCTTTTGAATACCGTGCAAAAACAAGCTATCAAGCTGATCAATGACCCCGCACTTACTCGTAACTTGGATGGTCTCGAACATCGCAGATCTGTGGGCGATTTATCTCTCTTCTACAGGTACTATCACGGAAAATGCTCTGAAGAGTTGGCACGTATGATTCCACCGAGAGTAGTTCATTCATATCTCTGGAGAACAGCATCGCTGTGGAATAAACTCCCTGCGACGGTTTTCCCTGCAGGTTACAACCTGAACCGTTTCAAGACCAACATACACCGACATTTCCGCGCACTTGCCGCTTCTCGAGCGTGATAGGACATTTCCTTGCGAGTGCGCATATCCGTAAAAAAAAAAAAAAGCAATTTCCGCCATTTAACATAATGAGTGCGACAAAAACGCAGCAGCGGCACTAGGCTTCACGTTCGTCAATATGTGTTCGCATTCCAGTTTTTGGTTATAGTTCATTGGGTATATCAAATAGAGAAATATCATAAACCAAGGTGAGAGTTACCGATTCTGTGGTGCGACACTGGCATCACGATGACGTCATATCGATACTAGCGCCTCTATCCACTACAAGACAAACCTAAATAATATTTAGCGGGCTTTTTGAACTTTTAAATTATAGTCTTGTTATTCTTGAAGGTAGAAATCTAGCTCAGCGTTTTTCCGCAGTTAATTAAAAAAAAAATGCGTAAAAATGCTGGCCTGGAAACAAAAATAAATAGGTAGGTAATCAAAAAATGTTCATGAAGTAATCTATATATTTTGATCTTTGACAATTAACGAAGAATAATAAAAATTAAATTATACATAAATATAACTTTGTAAATAATACATTGCAAAAAAATTACAAAAAAAAGCAAAAAGGGTAGAAAGGTAGGTTAGTATTTAATTATCATTATTTATGCATGAACTTAACGATTTTCACATTCTAAATCTTACCAGAATCATATATTTTTATTAAACTAATTAATTTTAGGTTCACTTATTTCTGTCAGTTTTGAAAAAAGAAATTGTCAATTTATAGGTTAGAAATCGCAATGTAATAAATAAAAAACCCCATGTCCTCTCACTTCTCTCTTCTTTTATTATCACATATCTCAAAAAGAGATAGATATGAGAATGGGAGGCGATGTCAGAATTGTCAGATAGTTCCAAGCTATACTAGCGCCACCATGTGCTACAAGAAATCCGTTGCCACTTGGCGCATATGAATCGGTAACTCTTACCTTGGTTTATTATATTTCTCTATGGTATATATCATGAAATTTGCTCAGAATTATACGTAGAATCCAAATATGCATTCACATACAAGGTGGTCCATTTAAAATAGCTGTAACGTGAAAATGGACTGTATAAACTTCTTAAAATAAAAAATTGATTCAACTATTAACTGTTTTAAAAATATAATGAAAAATGCTAGAAATTACAGAGAAGAAATTGACTGATAAAATATTTTTTCTACAGTTTATTTTTTCCCAAGATAGATTTTGGCATTGTCAACTTTGAAACATAAACAATGCCGCTAATGCCGCTTATTGGTCGCTATTGTAAAACTGATGTCAACCTGCAGAAACACCTCATTTTGCGACCAATCAGGGTCAAGCGTTATTGTTTATGTTTCAAAGTTTTCAATGTCAGAATCTATCTTGGGAAAAAATAAAGTGTAGACAAATTGAATTGACTTTGTCACACATAAAAAAACCGGTATAAAAGTCGCACTCCGATGGTGGCACGATTGTCAAACTCAAATTAACACCGAACATACCGCCCGCCTTGAAATGTCATTTCAATCCGTTGCAACTGGAACTGGAAGAACACACAACTTTGACACCGCTCGTTTGCACGTCACTACATTGAACACTCACGACCCTTGTGACGTTGTCCGAACCAGAATAAAGCTTGATGACACGCCCAGTTCGCCATTGGTAGATAGGGAGATTGTCTTCCTTTATAATTACCAAACTTCCAATTTTTAATAAACTTGGACACTGTTTCTTCCATTTCGTTCTCGTCTGCATCTCGTAAATATATTCCCGGTTCCATCGGTCCCAAAACTGCTGAACAATACTTTGTAGACGCTGGAATTTACCTAAACGATTCTCAGCGACTGTAGTAAAATCGTCTTCATGAAGGGATGTTAATGGTTCTCCCACCAAAAAATGCGCTGGAGTGAGTGGGGTCAAATCTTGAGGATCCGAAGATAACAGTAACAACGGCCGCGAGTTAAGCACTCCTTCTATTTGCATTGAATTCGCTCCAACAAAAGTGGTACCATCGTCCGAATAAAAGTGCAAGGGCTTACCTCTCCTAGCAATAAACCTTTTTAACATCGCAAGAAAAGCTTGACTGGTCAAATCACTAACAACATCTAAATTAACACATTTTGTATTCATGCAAATAAAAATAAATTTTTCTACTGACATTTCATAATACGCTATTAAACGATTAAAATCTGTATCATAATGAACTTCATTACGATACCGATTTTCATTATAATACTCGTTTTTAATATTATACAATGTTGATAGATGGCAGCACTAGTTAAGATATTAAACATTTTAAACGGTAATTTTGCGTAAAACAATTATTTTGATAACTATAAAAAAGACTTCGAATTGTTTAAAAGTTACCTAAAGTTTGGGACAAAGAATAATTATTATAGAAATCATGAATGATAAGGAAGAATTTTTACTTTTTTCATTATTATACATTGTCAATAGATGGCGCCACCAGTTAAAAAAAATTTGATTTTTTTTTTTGACTGTTGGCAGCACTCTGTTTATAGCTTTTCCATTGTAATTTAGCGAAAAACAATAATTTTATTAAAAAAATACTTCGAATTGTTATTAAAAGTTACCTAATGTTTGGGATAAGGCATTAATATGGAAATATTGAGTGATTACGAAGAATTTTCACTAACACCTCCAGAAATTACAAAAAGGGCGACAAATGCAGGTAATATTATACTACCGGACAAGTCCAAGAAAATTTTCGAAAAATTATATAGACAATTTATGGATTGGAAACACCAAAAACACATCGTCTTTCTCAGAAAATGTTTTGATAGTATATTTTGGACAATTACAACAAAAAATGAAACCTTCAACTGCATGGATTACTCAATTATAAAATCTCTATTCAAAGTTAAGCATAATGTTGACATAGCTAAATATAAGTTTCATCAATGGCAGTAGAAAAAATAGTGTATGCAACTCTCATGTAATGGCCATTAATACACTCGCATGTTATATACGAAACTCGCCTGCGGCTCGTTTCGTATCCTACAACATGCTCGTGTATTAATGGCTATCATTACCTGATCATTGCATAATATATAACCCTTTAAAATCTTGGGATTTCTAGTTTTCCTGTCCCGATTGGCCCGGCATAATCAACCCCAGTATGAGTAAAAACCGGTTGAAAAGGAGTAACTCGATACTCAGGAAGATTACCCATTACATAATTAGTGGTAGTAGGGTTGCATTTGAAGCATCTGACGCAGTTCTTAACAATAGTTCTGGCTATTCGACGCCCAGAGAGCGGCCAAAATTGTTCGCGAACTGTATACAATAATTATTGCGGACCATAATGTAACAATTTTATATGAAATTGGCGCATACTTAAAGTTTTCAGGTGATGCTTGTTATGCAATAAATAGGGATGTTTCTGATCATTAGATACATTTGCATTGTGTATCCGTCCACCTACTCTAAATAATCCCATTTCATCACAAAACGGGTTTAGGGATAATATATTGCTTGTAGCCACTAGCAGGGCCGGTCCAATACCTATTATATACCTAGGCAAAGTTCAATTCTGGCGCCCCCCCCCCTTCAAATTGTGTTGTCAAAAGGGTCAAAAAGAAATATGATAAACAATGAATTTCTGTTATCACAAACCACAAACCAGAGAGTTTTTGAATGGTGCAAATCGCCAACAACCAGTTTTCCGACTGTTTTCAATAAATTTGCTCATAGGTTTGTGATTTCCGTGAGCACAGACCTATAATGTAGGTATATGAATTTTTCAAATTACTAATTAAATTATTTACAATAAAAATGAACCTGTCTGATAAATTCAGAAATGAGTTCATTGATAGTATGTTCTCATAGAAATCATAAACCAGTCAGACCGAATTTCATTGGTTGAAAATAGTCAGAGAACTGGTTGTTGGCGATTTACACCAATCAAAAACGCTCTGAGTGGTTTGTGATTTATGTGAGAACCATTGAGGATGAGACAGACCTAGGTATAATCTACACAATTGAACATGCTATACCTACCCATGGAGTGTATTCAATGGTCAAAGGTTATAACATTTTCAATTCCTACAGCGAAAGTCCGTTCAAGCTTCTTCGATACAAAAATGATCGAAGGTGCCATGATGAGCGGTGTGAGGTGACACGTGACACGCACAATGTTGTTAGATCTTTTATTTTCTCCCTATTATCCTTGTGGCATAAAACTTTTTTTTTAGTTATCTTGTTTACTCGAAATAAATTTGTTTGCTATTTGGCGCCCCTGTTCTCGGCGCCCTAGGCGGTTGCCTCGGTTGCCTGTGCCTAAATCCGGCCCTGGCCACTAGAGGACGTTTATTTTTCAATGCAAAATAATCCTTTGCAAATGATTGTTTTTGAGATATTTTTGTTGTTAATCAAGCCCCAAATTGTATGTAACACCAATAAAATATTTGGAAGGGTCCGGACGAATTCTATTGAACTCATAGATTGAACTGAATTACAAATTACAATAATGACATATATCTTTCAAAGTCAACTAACTAAAAACCGGTACCGGCGGTACCTATATTACAACAAATAGAGGTATTATAAAATAATTCCAACATCCTCCCTATTTTATAATAAGTCCTTGATTTGTAATGCACTTCGAAAACTTTGCTTTATTCAAGGGTTTGGTGAATGAATCAGCAATCATTAAATTTGTCGGAACATAATTCAGGCCCAACTTCCCCTCCTCAATCTTCCTCTTCAGAAAGTGATGTCGTACATCAATATGCTTTGTACGAGCCTGGTATTTTCCGTTTAATGCCAACTTCTGTGCCCCTTGATTGTCGATATACAACAAAGTTGGCTTCAAGTCTGAACTGATTTCTTGACTTAAACCTCTGAGCCATAATGCCTCTTGAACTGCTGAAGACATAGCCATATACTATGCTTCCGTCGTAGAGAGTGCCACGGTTGGCTGTTTTTTAGTATTCCAGAAAATGGGGGAACCATTTTTTAAAAAAATGTAACCAGTAATCACTTACTGGTTCAGACGCCTGTCCTTTGGATCATTGGCCCAATCTGCATCGCAATATCCAAACACATCAGAACCTTCAATTTTCTTTCCTTTAAATTCAAGCTTATAATCAATCGTACCCTTCAAGTATCTGAAAATTCGTTTCACTGCACTCCAATGAGCTGGTCCAGGATTATTGTTATATCGACTCACACAACTAACGGCGTAGCAAATGTCGGGTCTTGAAATTTGAGAAGCAAACAACAACGAGCCAACTGCTTCCTGATATGGAATGCTTTCTATCTTAGCTTTTTCTTGGTCATTCGAGAGAGACTGTTCAGAAGTCAATTTTTCTCCAACACATAATGGAATGTCTACAGGATTACAATTATCCATATTGAATTTATTTAAAATTTTTCTCAAATAGACCTGTTGATCAATCCAAATTTTTTTGTTACTTCTATCCCTTGAGATTTGGAAACCAAGAACTGATTTAGCTGGCCCTATATTTTTCATTTCAAAATTGTTCATAAGTTGAGATATGAATTCATTTTTGGCCATACTATCATTCGAGAGCAAAATCATATCATCAACATAAATCGCCAGAATTATAATGATTTCTGTTATCTTATAATAAATGCAACAATCTGTTTGTGATTGATTCATACCAATTTTTTTCAACCATGAATCCAGCTTCTGGTTTCAGATACGACTAGCTTGTTTTAAACCATAAAGCGATTTTTTCAATCTACAAACTTTATTATTTGTATGTATAAAATATTCCGGAGGAATCATATATACTTCTTCATTTAGATCACCCTGTAAGAAAGCTGAAACCGCATCAAGCTGATCAATATCCAAATCGTGCTCAGCTGCAAAAGCAAGTAGGTATCTTATTGAACTATATCGAACCACTGGTGAGTACGTTTCTTCAAAATCAATTCCTTTTCTTTGTGCACATCCTTTTATTACCAAACGAGCTTTGTAATGGGAAATGGTATCTTCATTTTTCTTAGTTTTAAAAACCCACTTACAATTTATTGCTCTCTTCCCGGCTGGTAGATCTACTAAATCCCAAGTGTGATTTCTGATCAGAGCATATTCAATTTTCATAGCCTGAAGCCATTTATCCTTATCTGACCTACCTAGAGCTTCTTCTTCGGTTAAAGGATCGTCAGCTGCTTCAATAATAGCTGAATAAGTTGCATAATCGTTTATTGCACCGGGAGGTTTTCTTATGCGCTGTGGCCTTTGAATCGAAGCTTCAATTTCAACTGGAAGTTTTGAACCTTGTTCTGAACTGTAACTTGAACTACTTTCACCCAATTTCTGAATTCCACACTCAACCAAATAGTAGCATAAATAAAAAGAAGTTGTTCTTTGATTTAATGAACAAATCATTAAAATCGGTCCAAAGAACGGCTTCTTTGATCACATGAACTCTACGTTATTGAAGTATGAACAATTTCTTAATTCCTATTTCGATTCATCTTATGTATGAACAACGAACATTAAGGTATGTAGCAAGGTTTTTGTATTAATGAAACTTTTCATAGTAACAATAAACATCCTTCTTAGTTTATATGTACTTTTTCATTGTCCTGATGAACAGACGGCATAATATTAATGAAGCCCAGATATAATTTGATGAAACCCTTTCATTGTATTTATGAATCACATGCAGGTTGAATACTAAGAATTTCATTCATTGTATTTATTAATGACGTTTTCAATAATATGTACCATATTCTTTATTTTTATTAAAATAATTTCATGAATTATGCCTCAAATATACTTATGATTTTAAATGGGGTAAAGGGTCATTTTTTATATTTGTGTGTCCCCTGTACTGATGAATATGAGCAATAGGAAAAAAGCTTTTAATGCAAAAGTTGCATGGTTTCTTCGTATCATCTTCCAGAATTGTCAAACAAACCAATGGGCATCCCAAAATCTGAAAATTTAAAAATCTAAGTACCTACTTATGTATTTTTTTTTTAATGACACTAACCGTATATTCTATTATCTTTCAAATCCTCCTTAAATCCTGTTTCCCTAAATATATAATATATCTATATTTGTTCCAGCTGCTTTTGAACTATCAACATCCAAAGTTTCTAAAACAAGCCACATCAGAAAATTAGATTTGATGCCTTGGCTGGTTTCCTTGCCTCGGCTATGAAACACTAGCTGCGGCATTGAATCTTCTGCTTTTCTACCTAGTGAAACAAAACCATTTAACAAAAATATAGGTATCGATTAAAAAAATTACAACTTGATTTGAGATTGGGTATACTTACTTTTAGAGACTTCAGTATTCCTTAGAAATTCTGAGGAGCTCTTGACGCTTTTGTCTTTCACGTTCTCCCCGGATGACATTTAAATCTGTAGGTCATTTCTTTCGCATTCCCATTTTGAGACTAGACCGTCTCCATGCAAGACATCAAAGTCCTACCTACATAATAGGTATACATATTATAGAGGTATACAACTTACCTTTAGAAAAAACCGGCGACAGGTATAATCGACTTTCTATTTTACACTTCGAACAACACAAAACCGAAAAAACCGACTTGAAGGAAGTGCGTAGCAATGCACCCAGAAAATAGAAATGTAATTATTCCTATTTCAACATATTTTCCTATGTCGTTGCCCGACTGCAGCTACCTTTGCGCATGTGCTTAGGAACTGTCTACATTAATGCTATGAACAGTTTCATTGTATTTATGATTTATCTTGATGTAATGGTTGCAGCTTTGTTTCTAGGAATACTTGCTTGTTTTAAATGAACCGTACATTGTATCAATGAATTTCGTTCTTAAAAGGATAAGTTTCTAGTAAGGTTATATGAACCATATTCATATTATTCATGTTAATATTCATTTATATTATGAATATTCCGTGGAAGCTCCCATCAAAGAAATTTTCTTTAATATCAAGGTTTAATTTCATAATATCAATGAACTTAGTTCTTGTAACCGATGCATTATTCAACATAGATTCATGTAGATGACTATTCATAACTTAATGAAGCTTCATTCTTTATTTTAATGATAGCTGGTCATGAAATCATAATACTTACAGTTTTCTGTACTTGGGATTAATGAAAATTTCACTGAATCAATGAAAATGTAATTTATGAAAGCAGTTCATTGATATTATGATCAAGATGCATCTGAAAAATTTGTATCAATACTATCAATAGGCTCACAAGCAGCCGTATTTGAAATTCCATTTTCAATTTCAATTTTTTCTCCATGCCGCCGTTCTTCATCAGGTTCAATGTTTACCTCTTCTGTTTCATTGTCGCTTCGGTCGCTTCTATTTGGAATAGATTTATTTACAGGAAATTGAAAAAAATCAGTCATATTTTTATCTCCATTTTTCTCTAATAAGTTGCATCCTTTTTCATTCTCAATAAATTGAATATCTCTGGATACAATCACAATTTTTTTTATTGGATTATATAGCCGGTACGCTTTCGATTCCATACTGTAGCCAACAAAAATGCACGGAATGGCCTTTACATCCAATTTCCTTCTTTTTTGACTAGGAACGTGAGCGAATGCTTTACAACCAAAAATTTTGAAATGTTTATCTGTTGGTTTTCTATTAGTCCACAATTCTTCAAGTGTTTTTTCAATTGCCCTACTTGGTAAACGATTTGATACATAAACACATGTATACACAGCTTCAGCCCAAAAACATTGCGGTAGCTCAGGTTCAATCAAAAGACAACGCGCTTTTTCAATGGTTGAACGATTAAGCCTTTCTGCTTTGCCATTCTGTTCAGCTGAGTAAGGAACAGTGACCTGATGTTGTATACCTGCATTTTTTAGCAAATTTTCAAGGTCTTTGCTACAATATTCTCCACCGTTGTCAGTTCTTAAACATTTAATTTTTTTACCAGTTTGAGTCTCCACTAAGTTCCTGAAAATCTTGAAATATTCAACAACTTGATATTTATTTTTAAAAAAATAGACAAATGTCTTATGGCTATAATCATCAAGAAATGTCAGTAAATACTTTGTTCCAGCCAGCGAATTTTCTTGCATCGGGCCACATAAATCGAAGTGTATTAATTCCAACACTTGCCCTTTTCTAACTATCTGACTAATTGACAATAGATTTACGTTTAACTCTGGGACATAATAAACCTCTTTTACTTTAATATTAGAATTTTTTTTATCGATTGAGAGGCAAAGATCGACATTACCATTTGTATCGGTGCTCATTTCTTGATTATTAGCAGTTGCGATTATCAATTTTTTCGATTTTTCTTTAGATTTTAATACATGCCGATTTGATGTCATATGTGCAGAACATCCTGAATCCAAGTACCATACATCATTGTTTTTTTGCTGAACTGAAAAAGCAGAAAATAAAGAAGAAGAAAAATCATCTCTATTTTTATTTTTGTCCTGAATTCTTTTCCTCTCATCGCATTCATTGGCGAAATGACCATACTTATGACAATTGTAACAACGTGGACCATTCTGTTTGAAGTTTTTGTTATTATTACCCATATTTTTCTTTTTTAAACGACTCCCATATCCATATCCGTACATTGCCAATGTATTTTGGTCAGGGTCAGTGTCCACAGAAATCTTGAAGCAATTTGGTTTTGATGGAATCACCAGTGACGGGTGTACCTGAGCTTTCAATACCCATTATCATTGGTTTGTAGGTGTCAGGTAAACCCGCTAACAGAATAGTGCCCATCCATTCGTCATTCACGAACTTCCATTGCTCATAATTTTCTCGCCCTTTTAATCTCTCAATGGACGGTAACTGATAAGCAGACATCCTGAGTTCGCAAGCAAAAAAATATTATTTTTCGAATCGTCTTCTGCAATGGTTAACGTATATGGGGTTTCTGAGGGGGGCCCATAAACTGTTGTTAATCAAGCCCCAAATTGTATCATATATCTTTCAAAGTCAACTAACTAAAAACCGGTACCGGCGGTACCTATATTACAACAAATAGAGGTATTATAAAATAATTCCAACAATTTTCACTAGCTGGGTCAGTGAATCATTAAGCTCTGCAACTTTCTAAGGACCAACAGTAACATTTTTTTCTTTAAGTCCTTTAATAAATCTTAAGCAAAAGGCAAAAATCCTCTGAACCCTGACCAATGGCGAATACCTTGAGAAATCAAAATTAGGAATTTCCTCAACATAAACTATATGGGAAACTATCCTTTGCTCCGGCATGTCTTCCGGAATCTCAGGTATAAAAATGTCCAAATTATTGATTTTTGGAAAAAGATGAGTGGGACCCTTCCACCATAATTCGGAATGTATTAAAGATTTTGAAGAAATGCCTCTGGAAAGACAGTCAGCAGGACTATTCTCCGATCTTACATGATACCAGTCTGAAAAATTTGACATATTCTGAACTTGCGTGACTCTATTCGCCACGAAAGTTTTCCAGCAACTTGGATAACCCTTTATCCAACATAAAGTTATCGAAGAATCAGTCCAAAAGTATGCATGGTCGATTTCCAATTTTATCGACTGTTTGATCTTCTCCATGAGCTGACAGGTAAGAACAGCAGCGCACAACTCCAAGCGTGGTAAACTTATCTTTTTAATAGGTGCTACCTGTGATTTGGACAGCAGAAGTTTGGAACAATTTTACTCGCCAGAACCTGTTATACTGACAATATACATATATGCACCTACCGTAAGCCTTCTCTGATGCGTCTGCAAACCCATGAAGGTGAATTACTTCCCAGTTTACATTCAAGACATATGGACCAATAGTAAGTCGATTCCAAAATTGAAGCTCCTTACAAAAATCTAGCCATTTTCTTGAAATATAAGAAGGAACTGGCTCATCCCAGGACAATTTTTCTTGCCACAAAAGCTGTAATAAAAGCTTAGCAGTCACTACAACTGGACCTAAGAGACCTAAAGGGTCGAATATTTGACTCACAACCGACAAAATTATTCTTTTGGATATAACGCCATCGAAGTCAAAGTGTTTAATAGAGTAATGAATCGTATCATTAATGGCATTCCTAAATATGCCAAGGGTCTTACTTTGTTCATTCTCTCCCAAATGAAATATATTAGACGATAAATTCTTATGCAACTCAAAATAATCTAATAGCTCTGGTTTTTAACATAACCACTTTCTTAGCTGAAATCCACCACTATCTAGGATAAAAGAAATGTCCCTTTGGAGTTGTAGCAAACCTGAAGTACAGATTGCTCCTGTTAATAAATCATCTAGATAAAAACAATTCAATATAGCTTCACTTGCTTCGGCATATTCAGTCTGGAAATCCAAAGCTAACTGCCAAAAAGGGAGACGATGCACAACCATAAGTAACAGTATTTAACTCGAAACATTCAATTTGAGCCTGAGGGCAATCGAGATTTTTCCACAAAATTCTCTGGTAACTCCTTTCACTAGGATCTATGTGGACTTGTCTGTACATCTTGGATATATCTGCGTTGAGCACGTATGGATAAATGCGAAAACGTAAAAGAGTCGAAAGCAGATCTCTTTGAATGGTAGGTCCAGAATATTGAACATCATTTAAAGACAAACCAGAGTCAGTTTTCATCGAAGCATCGAACACGACTCGAACCTTCGACGTTAAGCTGCATTCATTAATAACAGGGTGGTGAGGTAAATAAAATATTGGATTAGTATCGTAACTATCAACAGAAAATTCTTCTATTTTTGACATGTGTCCCATAATTATATATTCATCCATAAAATCGACGTAATCCTTTTTAGAATTTCATTTTTCGCTAAGCGCCTTTCAAGAAATTTAAAACGTTGAAGTGCCATTTCCTTAGAAGAACCCAACTCTCCAATATTTTTCTTGAATGGAAATTTAACAATAAAGCGACCATCTGAGTTTCGCCTATAATTTTGTTTAAAATGTTCCTCACAGAATTGTTCGGACTTGGAAAAGATTGGTTTATTATTACTACATTCCTCTATCTCCCAGAATTTTGTTAGTTTTTCATCGATCGACCGATCCAATGAGAGACATGCAACCACTTGATTTCTGGGAGTCTCTAAAAATTGAGGATTACCACCAACAACCCAACCTACTCTGGTTTTTTGAAGCACAGGCAAACCTTCCTTACAAATTTGTTTCATGAGCAGTATCCGATAAAAGACATTCACACCTAACAAAATATCAATGTCACCTTGAATGTTAAAAACGACCGAAATATCAAAGGAGATTATTGGAAGACTTTGAGTTATTTTCTCAATTACTAAACAAGAAATAACTTCGCTGTACTCGTTAATATTTGACATAATTATTACATTGACGTTAGAATCAACAGTAGATGACAAAGCCTCTCCAACACCCATAATCTGGAAATTAACCGCAGACCTGGACAAATTTAATTTAGTTGCTCTGTCCAAGATACAAAAAGTCAATTTTCAACTGTCAATATTTCCGAAACAGTTGAAGATAAGTATAGAACATTGTACATGAAATATGTCTAGAATTTTCCGCAGAATCCAGAAATGTCATAATATACAGGGGTTACAATTAAAAAAACTAAAGTTGATAACGGTACAGCTGTTTTCGGACCACCCTGTATAAAAAAATTGATGTCAAAAAGTCCCAAGCAAAAAAACAAAATCGACCTGTTCGAGCGTTTTTTTCGAAAAATGCCCCATTTATTTATTATCGAATTTATTCCATTTGGCTGATACACACTGTATGAAAAACTCTATGCAGAAAATTTTTGAATATTTGAAAGTATACTTATGTCAATGAGAGCAACTTGGCTAGAATACTTTCAAGATGGTGCACTTTCGGTTATACCACAGCATATACAAAAACAAGCAGGCTAACTCGAGTGACATCCCGTGTAATAAGGGAATTCATGGTCGGGATGTCACTAGCGGCTATTTTGGGATACGAGACAGGACCTGATTAACAATAATTTAGGTTTTTTCTTTCTGGTCACAGAGTCGTATTGGCTTTAAATAAACTAATTTAATATTACTTAATAATATTTATCCTTACTTATTTATTAATATTTTTAAATATACAAGAATAATAACTGATTATACCATAAATGACAACACGAATATACTAAAATGACTTTGAAAATCTTAAAATCTGTTTTTTGTTTTTTAAAGATAAAAGTCAAAATGACATTATGTTGGCAATACAATGTAAAATTGTCAATCTTTCAAATTTTTTATGTAGAAAAGGCTTGTGTTGCCAACATAGTTACTAAATTTTTGACTTGGGGAATTATCTTTAAAAAAAAAACAGACTTTAACTAAAATTCCGCTTTACACCGCACGCCTATGACCTCCGTCAGAAATAAACAAATAAATTAAAATGTCGGCGTCCCTGCCGTTTAATGACAGGATGGTATCCCCTAATGGCGGCGTGCACAGAAAAGATGCGCGTGAGAGTTTGCCTGTTGATTGTTTTTGTATATGCTGTGGTTATACCGCAAGTAGACGTCAACTTGATTATTTTAAATCAGACCCTGTATGTGATTGCATATTTTGATTCTACGTAAAACTCCCTATCCCTATACCCATCTTCAACTGTTTTGGAAATATTGACAGTTAAACATTGACTTTTTTCAACTTTGAGAGGCTGTATTTTTATGAACTATCATTTGACACCAACTTCGAATTCAATCCATGATTGAAAATTCCGGTTAAACTTAAGCTGCGGTGAAATTCAAAGTTGGTGTCAGATGATAGTTCATGAAAATCTAAGATGAGAATGTAACATCCGTTCTCCTCTTAAATTAATCGTTTAGGTTTGGCAGCCTGTCAAAGTTGAAATAAGTCAATTGCAACTGTCAATATTTCCAAAACAGTTGAAAATAGTGATAGGTATAGGATATATCACTTGAAATCTGCTCAGGATTTTACGTAAAATCCAAATATGCAATCACATAAAGGGTGTTTCACCGTCTTGAAAATATTTTAGCCGGGTTGCCTCCATTGACATTTGTATACTGTAAAATTTTCAAAAATTTTCTGCATACAGTTTTTTGTAGGTATATAGATCGATTTGGTTCTCGGTTAGTCACCCTGTATATATTTTTTTTTGTTTGTAAGTTTTGGGCAATGTTCGATTGTAATAGATAATTAAATCAAATAACCAAAGTAATAATAATAATGTATAAATTCAAAAATTAATATTCGTATTTTTTGCTTTCAAAATAAAATTTCTCATATATTGGTTGTTTGTTGAATATTTACGGCATGCAAATAGCCATTAGTTGATTAAAATGTTGTTATAAAATGAAACATATTTCTTAAAATATTATCAATATTCAGTGGTATGTGTGCATGCTTTTGAAGAGTTTCAGACACGCTAATTAATTTTGGTAATTACTTTAATAATTGAACACGAAAATATCCGAAATGTTTTTGCTAAGAGTTTATCAAAAATACAAATGGGTCTACACTGACAGATAGCTTAAAGAGGGGTGTGGTATTTTATGTTCAAAACCAAAAGGATCGAGGTACAAACTTCCCTAACTTTATTCGAAAATTAATTAATTCTATCAATTTTAGTTTTTCCAAATGAAAAAATTGGTCAAGGATGTAAATCAGAGCCTGTCGCATTGAAAGCAGGTCACCTGATCGTAAATTTTATGCTAATCGTAGGCCTGGAAAAATAAAGATTATTTTTCCCTTACCAATTAATCACCTTTACACCAGGTATTGTAGGCATTAAGGAATTTTAACTTCAATTTTTATAGGTCAAAAATAGCATTTTCCTTTCTATCGAAACAAAATATTTCGCTAAAGCCTGTGCCTGGTACGTCAATAAGCGATACAATACAAAATGGGATTTGGGCTTGACACCCCTGCGCGTTCAATCAAGTGTACGTTTTATCCCTGGAAACTGATTTCTGGATCACTGTTGTCTCCACTAATCATCGGATGTTGTGTGTGTGGGAATTGTTGCAGTTGCCCTGTCGCAGATAAAGTTTGGGTATTTAGGAGATAGAATAAACACAGAACATGGGAATCACGACAGATTGATTTGGGACTGAAAACACAGGTACCTACTTTATGTCTTTAAGTGATTAGACAAAGCACAGGCATTTTGAAAGACTAAGTTGAATGTTTGTTTTTCGAATATGTCATTTACTTTATTTGGATAATTGATTTATCTAATGGTTTCTTTTGGTCTTCCTATCGATTATGCCTGTCCTGTGGGGTTTGGTCATGTCTAACGACGTAAAACCAACGTTGGTCGAACATTTTTTTTTAACGGTGTGGAAGTCGTCTGATTTAACTCCGAGTAGCGCTGCAGCTTGCGCTAAATTTTTTTGTTTAATGCATCCATTCCAAAACCGTGGATCATCTTCTCCAAATCTTTTGTCTTCTGCGAGTTAGTGCCTTGCATTCTGATATGATGTGTGGGGGGCGGTTTCGATCTCTCTTCCGCATAGTCTGCAGCTCATATCTCTGTTGTACAAGCCCATTGTTTGCAGGTGCTTCTTCACTGTGACATGCCCAGTAAGAAAGCCAGTTGATTCTTTTTTGCTCTCTTGCTGCATATCTCACGTATGAAGATTTTCCTATGTGCATGCTTGGGTATTTGCTTCCAGTATTGAGCATGTTTGGCTTTTATCCATTCCTTCAGCTCCTTTCTCACTATACTTTTGGGCACTCCGAGAGCTGGTTTATGACTAAGGTATTCTGTGGATGTCATCAGCCATTACGTTGCCCGGGATACCTCTATGTCGTGGCACCCACATCAATCTGACGTTATTTTGGTCCGCGAAGTTGTTGAGTTCTTCTCAGCATTTTATTACCAGTGCGGAGCTTGCCTTAGGGCTCTTTAAGGCCCTCAGTGCTGCCTGACTGTCTGTGAGTGAAGAGACTCTCCTGTCTTTGCAGGCGCTCATATTATATACCTCTGTCTGGAAAACAAATGTATGTGACCCTAGAGAGAAGCAGGTCTCGCAATTTCCTTCTTGACTGTAGATTCCTGCGCCTGTGCCATTCTCAATCTTTCACCCGTCCGAGTACCTTTCCTTTTCACTAATTGAGACTTGGAAGGATATATTGGGTGAGTATTTGGGAAGTGCACAGTCCGTTATCATGTCGAATACTGTCAGATTTATTACTTCCCTTATTTGTGTGTTGCCTGATCTGACTGTTAGTTTGCTCAGGTTGTTTTGTTCTCTGTGGAGGCCCATCCTGGGTTCTGCCTGAATTAAAATGTGTAGCGGAGGTAGATCTAGTTCCAGGACTTCAATTTTTTCTTTTCTATAATGCCCAAACAGGCAAGTCTTTGCACTCTGCTAAATCTCATTCTGGCCCTGTCTTGTTGTATCTTTGTCCACCATACTAAAGACGCATAGGTTATCGCTGGCTTTACAACCGTTGTGTATAGCCAGTGCATCATGTCCAGCCGCAGCCCTCCATGTTTTGCAAAAAGTTCTCCTGGCTAGTATAAGTGCCAGATCTGACCTTTCAATTACTTTATCCGGATGTTTGTTGTCTATCCATCTGCAGCATGTATTCAGGACCGCCGCTACCATGTGTGCGGCGTGTTCAAAACACACTGGCGGCCAATTGAAAGGGGCGGCCGATTGAAAGAGGTTGCCGTCGCCGATCCTAATGCAAAAAAAATCATGTGCAACGCCCTACACGTGGTAGTTCACTTCTACCACTTCACTTCTTAAAAATTATCCCCCTCATTCAACTTTTAGACAGCGTCTGAGTCGGGGTAAAGACGGGAAAAAACACAAAAGAAAGTCACGCAACTGTAGTGACGTCACAAGAGTATCGGCGCTTGACAATAATAGGTAATCCTCCTTGCTTTGTGTCAATCGTTCGTCGGCTGTCATTATCATTAGCTGGTTTTCTCCGTCTCTACGTTATATCTCTCTTCCTCTCGTGTAACGAAATTTCCCAAAAAGTGACACGTCTTTCAAATCACTCTCCATTCTCGTCCCATTATCAGATCGCTGCCTAAGAAGTTTTCACTTCAAAATAAATCATACCCATTGAGCTTTATCAAAAATAAATCTATCAAACAAATAAACCCATCATGTTAAATTTCAAGCAAATTAAAATAAATTATATACTTTGGAAAGAACATATAATTCTCTATAAATCCGTGCAAAATTGAGTTTTTGAGCATTTAAGCCTCAAAGTTGACTCTATGTCCAAATTTTGTCAAAAAATTCAAACTGAATTTGCTCAAAAACTATAAATCTGGGAATATTGTAAATTACAGGCCATTTAGAGCCTAATAATAGCTACAAATGCTGAAAATTCCAATGCAATTTGCTCAACAGTTACCGAGCATTTGAGGTTAGAATATTTTGAAATTAGAATTCAAAGGGGGTACCCTTCCAATGCTTATGGAATGTTCGTAGCATGTCCCATCAAGACAAACATATTTCAATATATTTTTGTAATAATTCGTCTATTTTAGGAATGTTTATAAAATGTTCCAGAAATGTTTCAATATGTTTTTTTTTTTTGAAAAATTTGCAATGAATATTTGAGAAATGTTTATAAAATCTTCCATGAATGTTTATAGAAAGTTTCAGGAATGTTTCAACATGTTTCTTTTTTTGAAAAATTTTTGCAGAATATTCGGGGAATGTTTATAGCACGTTCGTAGAATGTTTCAGGAATGTTCATAGGAATTTTCTGATATTTCATGAGAATTACGTGTAATTTTACAAGATTTTTTCAGAATTCCACTGAAATTCTTATTATAGAATGTTCCAGGAATGTTCGTAGAATGTTCATAAATTGCACACCAGAATTCCCTGAAAATTCTTCGGAATTCCATTAAAAATTCAATTAGTTTCAAAGAAATTTTCTGTATTTTCACAGGAATATTTTGGAATTCCATGTAATTTCACAAATTACTTTTTGATAGTTGACGACGAAAGCGTAGAGCTGCCATGATAGTATTGAAAAATATTTTAATGAAAATTTACACTTTTTTTGTGAATTTTCACTTTTTCTGTAAATTTACGCTTTTTCTGTAAATTTAGTTGAAAGTTAGGGTTAGTTTTGGTAACCTTGCAATTTTAATCAGACATCACCAAACTTACCGATAATAACCCGGTAAGTTCGCAATTTTATTCAAACAAACTAACCCAAACTAACCCAAACTTACCGTTTATAACCCGAATAGTTTGGGTTAGTATGTAATTTTATTCAGCTATCTACAAACTCACCAATAATAACCCGGATAGATTGAAATTTCAATCAGACATACAGTCCGTCGATTTTAATCTGATACTTCAGAGGAATGTGAGCTGGTGGCTCCCTACAGAACGCCAATGATCACCTGACGTCATACCCGTTTTTGCCATAAGCTTCACCCCCTCGCTCTTCATACGGAAAGTGTCAAATTAAAAACGACGGACAATACAGACTTACCGAGAATAACCCGGTTAGTTTAAGTTAGTTTGTGATTTTAATCAGGCATATATCCAAACTTATAAATAACAACCCGGTTAGTTTGGCTTATTTGCAATTTTAATCAGACATCTCCAAACTCACGGATAATAACCCAATTAGTTTGCAGTTGTAAAAAGGCATTACCAAATTCACCGATAATAACCTGGTTAGTGTTAGTTGGCAGTTTTTAGAAGGCATTACGAAACTTACCGATAATAACCTGGTAAGTTTGGGTGACTTTGCAATTTTAATTAAATATTTACAAACTTACCGATGATAACCCGGTTAATTTGGGCTATTTTGCAATGTCTGACATTACCAACAACAATAACAATAACCTGGTTAGTTTTGATAAGTTTGCAATTTTTATCGGTCCATTTATGTTCAATTTTCGAAAATGCAAATTTGATTTTTTCCGAATGCTATTATTTCAAAAATAAACCTTTTCGGAAACGCTTATTTCGAATATTTTCTTTCAAAATTCAATAATTTTGAAAAGATATTTTTAGAAAACACTTATCTCGAAAATTAATATTTCAAAAATCGATAATTTGACATAATGGTAATGTTTGAAAGAAAAACTGTAAATTTTCATAAAAATATTTTTCAATATTAGCATGGCAGCTCTACGCTTTCGTAGTATTTCAGGTCATTTCACGTAAATTTTTTTGAAATTCCACTGAAATTCTGAGTTATTTCATAAAAATTCCTTGGAATTTTGCTGAAATCCAAAAAATAATTTCACGATTTTTTTTTTGGAATTTCATAAATATTTATACGAATTTTTATGTAGTTTCTTGTGAATTTTTTGGAATTTCACGAAAATTTGGATTTATTTCACAGGAATTTCTTCAAATTTTGCTAGAATTCCAAATAATTTCAGGAGAAGTTCAAGTAATTTTATTTCAGTAAAATTACCTAAGAAATTTCAGAAGAATTTTTTGGAATTTCGACTAATTTTACAGGATTTTTTCAATAAAATTTCATTATTTCATGTAAATTTTATGGAATATCTAGTTATTCCGTAGGAAGGTTTTTTTTTTCAATTCCTCGGGAATTCCAAGCACCTTTAAAGAAATTTTCTGAAATGTCACATTTTTTTTTTTTTTAATTCCACTAAAACTCCGATTTACTGTACAGGAATATTGCTAAAGTATTAAGTAATTTCACAAGAACTTTTCGGAATTTCACAGAATTTCAGATTATTTCAGAATTTCACTTAAATTTTGAGTTATTCCACGGGAATTCCATGTAATTTTACGAGTATTCTTGGGAATTCAATAAAAAAATTAAATAATTTCACAAGAATTTTATGTAATTCACGGAAATTTGTGCGATTTTTTCTTTCAATTTCACATGAATTCCAAGTGATACCATAGAAATTCTTCAAACTGAAATTACCAGTAGCTTTAGGGATTTTTTTTTTTCAATTTTACAAGGATTCCATGTAATTTCACAGGATTTTTTTTGAAATTTAGCGGAAATCCTACGTAGGTAATTTTACGTATATATTTTAGAATTTCATAGGAATTTTCTGGAATTTCACGAGAATAACTTAAAATTCCGGAGGCATTGAGTCGAGTACTCGGAAAATTTCGTCGTAATTCTTTCGCAGTATCATTCCACTATAATTCTAAATAAATTCACAAGAATTTTTCAAAGTTGCATGAGAATTTAATGTAGTTTTTGCGGGAATTTTTTGGAATTTTACCAGAATAACTTGGAATTCCGAGAGAATTACGTGGAATTTCCAGAAAAAAGATGGAATTACTTATTACTTAGTTATTTCAAATTTCAATAATAATTATTATTTGATTAATATAAATTTGCCTGAATTTTGAAGGTAAAATTCAGCGCAACCCTAACGACGGTCTCTGAAATGTACTGGAAGCATTCTTTTTTTTTAGTAAATTAAAAAAAAAAAAAAAAAAATTGTACACCAGAATTCCTCGTAATTCCATAAAAATTCTCTGGAGTTCTACTAAAAATCCATGTTTTTTCAAGGAAATTTTCTGTAATTGCAAGAAATTTTACAGGAATTCCTCGTAAATACTCAGGAATTTTAAATAATATAATTTTTTTTTTTTTCGAAATTTCACGAGAATAATTTAAAATTTTTGAGAAATTACTTGGAACTCCAGGAAAATTATTGGAATTTCGTCCGAATTTCATAATTTTACCGGAATTCCACATATTTTCGCTTTTACGTTGTATCCCTGGAATTTTAATAAATTTTACTGGAATTTTATTTAATTGCACACAATTTTTAAGAAATTCCGCATAATTTCCACGTAATTCCGCCTAATTTCAGTAGAAGTTTGCATAGTTTTTATAGAATATTGCATATTTTCTCTAAAATTCCGCAGAAATTCTTTGGGCTTTTGCATAGTTTCTATAAAATTTCGCATAATTTTTATGGAATTCCATACAACTTAAATCCACATATTTTTATGGGATTTTGATTTTTTTGAAACTCAAGCCTTTTTTTGGAATTCTATGTCGTTTTCCATTTAATTTCACTGGAATTTCGCATAATTTTAATGGGATTTGGCATATTTTCAATGAAATTCTGCATACTTTGTATAAAATTAGGCACCATTTCCATAGTATTCAGCATAATTTCAATTTCAATGGAATTCCTCATAGTTTTACGGGATTTCGCATAATTTTTATGGAATTTTGCATAATTTTAATGGAATTCCACATAATTTCTAAGCGTTTTTATGTAATTTAATTGAAACAACGATTTTTTTGGAATTTTATGCCATTTTCTCGGTATTCCATTTGATTTCACTGAATTTTCGCCTAATTTTTATAGAATTTTGCATAATTTCTATAGAAATGTAGGTATGTAATTTTCTTTTAAATTAAACGTTTTTTTTTTCTATAGAATTCAGCATAATTTCAATAAAATTTTGCATATTTTTTACGGAATTTTATTTAATTTCTATAAATTTTCGCATAATTTCTATAGAATTTTGCAAAATACCTATAGAATTCTATGTAATTTATCTAAAATTTAATATTTTTTCTTTGGAATTCCACGTCATTACTCCTTTAATTTCACTTGAATTCCGCATAATTTTGATGAAATTAAGCATACCTATTTGAAATTCTATGTAATTTCAATAGAATTCCGCGTGAATTTTAGGGAATTTCGCATAATTTCTATGGAATTCCGCATATTTTCAATATAATTTTGCTAAAATTTAACATTTTTTTTTTTTTGTGAAATTTGTCGTTATTTCTCAGATATTTTATTAAAATTGAATGGAATTTCATGTCATACCTGGAAATTCCAAAAGAAATTACAATATATTTTCGCATAATTTCTATCAAGGTTCACATAATTCCAATTAGTCCAAGAAACGGAGATCTGAAAAGAGGGGTTACCTCAACATAATTAGAAGTTGAATTTTTTTTGGAGGGATAGGTTCATTCTAATGTGCTAAACAACATATTAAGTTTGCGACCTTGTACTTCCATAGGGTTTTCAGTTAGGGGTGGTTTTTAGGGGTTATTTGAGGTTTATGGAGAACGCTGCTCAAAAGGATGGTCCAATAGCAAAAAGTTTCAAATTAATGTTGTAGCTGAAGCTTTTTGCTATAAAAAACTCAGCGACAGCACCCCTCTATCTTCTATAGTTTTTTTTCTGCAGCGTCTTGAATAGTAGCATGTTTTTGTTCAAGGTCACTGAATCAACATTTTGCCATTTTGCGCGCATTTGTTGCAGCAGCGGCCGAATGCATAATCCGATTTCAATTTTTCAAACACCACATTATTGCTAATGAAATTCACTCTCCAATGCTTTTTTGTTCGAATTTTTTGCTTGAAAATTAAGCGAGCACGGACTTGTCTAATGTGCGAGGAAGTTGTAAATTGCATCGAAAACTACCCCTTTCTTGCATTCACTCTAATTTCTAAACGGGGCCAAATATTTGGTGACAGTTTTCGACAATCGGCAGCCCATTTATTCTTCTCATAATGCCCCAGCGGATTTTTTTTTTTCGTCAATTATTCAATGACTTATGGGCCTGAAAACGTCGCGCGGAATTTTTCAAAAAGTAAAAAAAAAAAAAATTGTCGCATAGCGCTGAAATTTGGTACGATGGCCTTATTTATTGTTCTTACGAATATAATGCAATTTTAATTGCTTCACATGATATAAAATTGCAGTATATTCACGAGAACAATAAATAAAGCCATCGTACCAAGTTTCAGCGCTATGCGACAATTTTAATTTTTTTTTACTTTTTGAAAAATCCCGCGCGACGTTTTCAGGCCAATAAGTCATTAAGTGATTAACGAAAAAAAAAATCCGCTGGGGCATTATGAGAGGAATAAATGGGCTGCCGATTGTCGAAAACTGTCACCAAATATTTGGCCCCGTTTAGAAATTAGAGTGAATGCAAGAAAGGGGTAGTTTTCGATGCAATTTACAACTTCCTCGCACATTAGACAAGTCGGTGCTCGCTTAATTTTCAAGCAAAAAATTCGAACAAAAAAGCATTGGAGAGTGAATTTCTTTAGAAATAATGTGGTGTTTGAAAAATTGAAATCGGATTATGCATTCGGCCGCTGCTGCAACAAATGCGCGCAAAATGGCAAAACGTTGATTCAGTGACCTTGAACAAAAACATGCTACTATTCAAGACGCTGCAGAAAAAAAACTATAGAAGATAGAGGGGTGTTGTCGCTGAGTTTTTTATAGCAAAAAGCTTCAGCTAAAACATTAATTTGAAACTTTTTGCTATTGGACCATCCTTTTGAGCAGCGTTCTCCATTAACTGCAAATTACCCCTAAAAACCACCCCTAACTGAAAACCCTATGGAAGTACAAGGTCGCAAACTTAATATGTTATTAAGCACATGAAAATGAACCGATCCCCCCCAAAAAATGTTAACTTCTAATTATGTTGAGGTAAACTTCCTTCATTGCTTGGACTAAATATAATTACAATATAATTTCGCATCATTTCTTCAACATTTCTCATAATTTAAATGGAATTCTGCCTAAATTGCAGATTTCTTTATTAAATTCCGAGCAAATAAAATATATATCATTGGAAAGAGCATTAAATTCACTATAAATCTGTGTAGAATTGAGTTTGATAGCTCAAATGGTTTTTGAGCAATCAACCCTTAAAGTGGAGTTTTAGTCCAAATTTTGTCAAAAACTTTGAACTTAATTTGCTCAAAAACTATAAATCTGCGAATATTGTAAATAACAGGCCATTTAGAGCTAATTAGGAGCTACAAATGCTGAAAATTTCAATGCAATTTGCTCAACGGTTACTGAGCAATTGAGGTTTGAATATTTTGAAATTAGAATTCAAAGGGGGTCATCCTTTATGAAAAATCGATTTTTTTATTTTCTAGTTTTACTCAATTTTCACTTTACCAATCGATAAAGCGGGTCAAAATTACTGAAAAAGAACCTAGACATCATTTCCAAATAGCCATTTTTAGCAGAAAAAAAATTAAAAAGTTAATTCTATTTTTGGCTCTGGAAAATTTTCAAAATCTTGACATGGTCATGAGCAGTTGCCCATATCTTTGTTAAATTTCAAGCAAATTCAAATAAATTACATATCGTTGGAAAGAGCATTATATTCTTTATAAATCCGTGCAAAATTGAGTTTGATAGCTCAGACAGTTTTTGAGCAATTGGAGCTCAAAGTTGACTCCTAGTCAAAATATTTTCAAAAATTTCAAACTCAATTAGCTCAAAAACTATAACTCTGAAAATATTGTTAATTACAGGCCATTTAAGAATCAATAAGAGCTACAAATGCTAAAAAATTTTATGCAATTTGCTCAACGGGTACCAAGCAATTGCGGTATGAATATTTTAAAATCAGAATTCAAGAAAAGAATAACTTGATGTTTTAATTTTTCAGTTTTGCTAATTTTGACTTTACCAATCGATAGAGCGGGTCAGAATTAGTGGAAAACAATCCTGACGTCAATTCCAAATGGTCATTTTAAGCAGGAACAAAAAGATAAAGAAACTCCTATTTTTGGCTCTGAAAAATTTTCAAAATCTTGACATAATCATGAATAATTGTCCATATCTTTGTTAAATTTCCAACAAATTGGAATAAATTATACACCATTGGAAAGAGTATTAAATTCTCTATAAATCTATGCAAAATTGAGATCGATAGCTCGAATATTTTTTGAGCCTCAAAGTTGACTTTAAGTCTAAATTTTGTCAAAAACTTCACACTCAATTTGCTCAACAACTATAAATCTGGGAATAAAAAACAGCCCATTTAGAGCTTAATAAGAGCTACAAATGCTGAAAATTTCAATGCAATGCAACGGTTACCGATCAATCGAGGTTTAAAGATTTTGAAATCAGAATTCGAAGGGGGTACCCTTATGAAAACTCGATTTTTTGAAGTGAAACTTCTTAGGCGGCGATCTGATATTTGGACGAGAATGGAGAGAGATCCGAAAGACGCCTCACGTTTTGGCAAATTTCGTTACACGAGAGAGAAAAAAAAATAACGTAGAGGGACGGAAAGAGACAGCCATATGACAATGACAGCCGACGAACGATTGACGCACAAACCAAGGATTATAAACTTAATTGTCAAGCGCCGATAGCTTTGTGACGTCCCTACAGATGCACGTCTCCCTTTTGTGTGGTTATTCCTTCGTCTTTACGTCATGTCACTACTTTTTCCGAAGTGTCCTTGGTCTTGGAATAGTCAAAAACATGAGATCGCCTTTTTTAATCCAGGTTACGTCTGACCAACGTTGCCATGACCTCAACAATTATGTGCAATATTTTAGTTGGAGATGGACGTTTTACTACGACTATAGTCGTATTTAGACTATACTGACGTTGCAATATGTGTAGATATCATTGCAACATGACACAATGGTAACTGTCTTAGCTGGTTTTCCATAAATCATTTTTCGGTTTTGATATATTTTTTTTTATTTTCCTTAATTATTCATCTAGATTCGAAAGTCGTTGTAGAATCTTATCGTATGTTAACTAGGTATCATTATCCAGAATAACTTAACTTTTTTCCAGGCTTATTATCAAACCTAATATGGTGCTAATATGAAAATAAAATTAAAATTATTAGTCTGTCTGCAACGGGCCTGTTGGGATCCAATTAAGCCAAGCAGCAAAAAAAAAAAAAAAATCGCACCGAGTTTAATATTATTATGAACGCGCTCACCTAGAACTTGGTTCCCATGAATGAAAAGGATCTCTTTCTACTTTGAATAAACAAACCTGTTCATTCATTTTTGCTTGGAGGTAGTAAATAAGCCCAGTGACGGAGAATTTAAGTTTGCTTCTAGACAAATATCGAAAAACGACGAAACGCTATCTTTGTCCATTTGCATACATTTTTGCAAGAATTCTTGTTATTTTCATTTGAACAAAAAATGTTTGATTCCATAACGTATCAAAATGGACAAATATTTCATGTTGGAAATAAAAGTACCTAGTTCCTTTCCTAGATAAATGTCCTTTCATTTATTTTACGTCGCTTCAATCATAAGACAAACTAGCTTCAATAAAGAATAGGTATGTAATAAAACCTGAAAATGCAGCAAAGCTCTTGTTAGAGAAAATTGAGCAGAAATATTGTACATTTTTCTTGATTTAGAACAACTATAATAAAGTTGCAAGCTTTAAAACTAAAATACATATGAAAATAGCCTACGTTTGACCTCAACCTGATTACTAAATAAAAGTTAATGCTCTAGATAATTTAAAACAAAATACTGTAGGTTAATTTATACCTACTTATACAAAAATTACTATGTACTTATTTTCGATAGATAATTAAGTTCTAGTATGAAATATACGCAACATACGCCTGCAATCTCTGCCATTATTATATCTCGTCCTGACCGAAGTGTTCTTCTATTGACTTGGTGCTCGAGACCTGTTAAGCAACTTTACAACGGATGTGACGTAAAGGAGGTAAACAGCGGACACCGTGATTTTTCTTCTTCTTGATGCAGAAGCTGTAGAAGGTGTGTCCGAGATATTAAACCAGTGGTGCATGAAGGCATGATAATAATGACCGCCGAATGGATTTTTTACTCACAACATGTAAAACAAAAATTCAACAAACGTTAAACTTAATTCAAAATTAATAGGCTTTTCGTTCCTCGTCGAGAATATTTGAATAAGAAAACTTATTATAAAAGTCTATTGTTTCGCCAGGAAATTCATTGTTGTCTGGAGATAATTATTATAAATCGGAACAATCCGGGGAATGCGGTTTCGCGAGGCAAAATTGGGACGATAAAGTTATGATGACGGACTCTGCAAAACGGAAATTGAATAATATTCATGGATATTTATGCAGGCCAAAGGTTGCTTCCTTGTCGATTTGCTGTTGCCCTTGTTTCTATGCTGAAACGAATTAGTTTAAAATTAGTTTGATTTTTATTGAAAACATATGCTTCAATCAAACAGCGATATATGAAGGCAGATGAAGAAGAAAAACGATTATTATGGAAGAACAACACAATCTGAATGATGTCAACAGTTTCTTCAAAAAAAGACCCGACAAAAAACATCACCAGACAGTATGACTATTATATATGAACTATAGTAACGATGAAATTGGGTTCGCACTTTTATTTAACATATACGGAAAGAATACAAGAACTGGATGTTCACTAAAGCCTCACTTTTTGAGGAGACGATACTGCATTTTATCATGAACCTGACTCCGCTAAACTTCAACTGACCCAATTTCTGTCAGCTGACAAGTCGGGTGGCCACCTAGTTATAATTATCAGGATAGAACACAACATTTCCTCCTCTAGGGGTACCCACACCAAAACTACTCCTATATTTTTTGTCGAAAATGGGCTCAACAACATTATTGGAGACAATTGCTGAGATTGGAGATGGAACATTATTATCTCAAGAAGGCTGTGCAACATTGTTATCTGACAACTTTTCTGAGAAACTCGTAATTTCTCTGAAATATATCTTATATATAAAATTCTCATGTCATAGTTTTAGTTACCTTCGTCCTCCGAAACGGCTTTACCGATTTTTATGAAATTTTATCTGTTTATTCGGTAGGTCTGAGAATAGGTTTTAAGCTATTTTTTATACCCCTAAGTAATAAGGGTGGTACACCCCAACATTTTTAAATTTTTCTTGCCTCTCACCACTACATAACTCAACTTATTTTTGTTTATTCCATTCAACCGACGTAACAGTATTATCTTATAGCATTTTCGGTTTTACTGCTCTCTATTTGGGCGGTGACGTCACAGATCTCTGCGGAAGTGCTCCGAGAGCGATTATGATCCAAGCGAGGCACCCTATTTGAAATTCACCATTGAAAAACTGAATTTACTCCATCTACTAGATACGCTAACACAACATTTGATAGGTATTTAATAATTCATAGGCGATACGAAGTTCGCCGGTTCAGCTAGTGTTTATATAAAATTCGATCTCCAACCTTTACCAAATAAGTAACAGCACTCACATGTTTAACAATAACACCATCCATCTATTTTTCATTAGCTGTTGGCCCAAGTCTACCCACTAAAACTTTTCCGTTAGCCGAAAACATATCCAGATGAACAAAATCATCAAACGAATTTTTAGGTAAAATCTTTCTTCCCCCTTGAGGCTTTAACAAATGTGTTGCGTGTTTTTGGCTTAACCTTAAATATTATTCCATTTGGGCTGAAACCAGTAACAGTACTAGGAGACTTTCTATAACTAAATAGAAAATTGACGACTCTTTGTTTAAGTGTTAAAGAAGACTTTTCCAATAAATACTTATCTAATTGAACTTTTACAGTTTGTATATGTCTTTCTGCTATGCCATTGGATTTTGGGCGGAACGGAGGAGATTTTAAAACATGAATTCCATTAGCGTGACAAAATTTAATAAATTCGACTGAATTAAAAGGAGGCCCGCACTCACAATGATTGTGGGTAACACCATACATATATGCAAATGTGGTTTTTAATTTTTCAATAGTTTTCAATGCATCAGTTCCTCTGGACATTTTTTGCAAATGAATCCATTTAGCTTTCGCATCAACAATTAGCAAGGAAGTCATGCCTTCATATTTGTAAAAATCAATATATATTCTTTCAAATACATTTTCGGCCTTAGGCCAGGAAATCAAGTATTTTTCTGAATTGTTTTGGTTTTTCTGGTAGGCCATGCAACTCAAAACTTTAGCTTCAATATCTTTCTGCAATTCAGGCCACCAAAAAATAGATCTAGCCAACATTTTTGCGCGTACAATTCCAATATGATCTACGTATAAGAGATTCAGAACAAGATCATGCAGAGCATGTGGTACAACGACTTTCGAACCCACCAGTTAACAACCCTGCTCGATAGATAACTCAATAACAATTAAAGGTAAACTATAATACTGATTTTTAAATTCTACATCTACTTAACACTCACCACGGGCCTTGATTTCCTCACCTGAAACTGCTCTAAACTTATAGAGAACAGGATTTAGGGGATATCCCAAAATTTTATCAAACTTTTCTGATGACATTACAGTTTTGCACCCACCAGTGTCCATTTCGAAATTAACAGGGACACCATTTATGCACAAACACACTTTATGTGATAATCTGGTCCGACTATCTGATGAATATTGAGTGTGTACAGATCTTCATAAATTTCGTCGCATTCAACATCATTTAAACCATCTGATGTATCACTATCTCCCGAAAATATATCCCCTGGTGACTGTTCTTTTTCTACAGAAACCATCTTACCTTTATTAGGACAAAATCCTTTGACGTGCCCCATTTTACCGTTCGTTAAACATCTCCAGTTACTTGCAGGACAATGCCCATGTTTTTCATGTACTCTTTCATAATTTTTGCAAGAATTTGTAGAATTTTTGTAACTTTTAGATTTTTTTCTTATCCAGCTTACATCACTACAACTGGTACTTTCTGTAAGGTCTTTTACCTACGAGCGTACGGTAAAGTGCACTTTACCGCACGTATTTGCAAATGGAAAGTAGCACTTTACCGCACACTATGCGGTAAAGTTAACTTTACAGCATAGTGTGCGGTAAAGTTAACTTTACAGCATAGTATGCGGTAAAGTGGACTACAAAGTGTGCGGTAAAGTGCACTTTACCGCATAGTGTAGATGTAAAGTAGAATTTGATATTTATAATCAAAAATCCTTTTTTTTTCAGAAAATGGATTTTTGATCTTTTCTAAATCTAATCTAATTTCATTGACTAATCTGATTCAATAATTAATTTTATCAATGCCCTTTTTTGAAGATGTAGATGCTCATAGGTAAAATTTTGTACCAAACACATGCGGAAAGTGCCTTTACCGCCCTTAACGGCTTGACCGAACTCCGCTTCGCGTCGTTCGGTCAACTGCCGTAAAGTATCACTTTCCGCATTTGTTAGGTAAATAACTATTACCTGTTTTTCAGCTAATTCCGCTGCTTGAGCCTTTTGACAAGCGGTTTGTAAAGGTCAATTTATCATCTGCTAGAAGTGTTTTCTAAATGTGTTCTGATTTAATACCACATACAAAGCGGTCTCGTAAAGCTTCATCTAGGAATCCTCTAAAATTACATGTATTTTCGCCAGCTTTCTCAATTCTACTATATGTATAATCAGCAATTGCCTGTCCTTGTTTTTGATAGCACCTATTAAAAACAAATCTCTCGTAGATTTCAGAAAATGGCGGCAAATAATGTTTTTTTAACAAATGAGTAGCTTCAATGAAAGACAATTCAACAGGCTTCTTAGGAGCTGCTGAATTTTTCATAACCTGGTAAACTTGTGATCCAGATAAAGTGATAAACATCGATACTCTCAGTTTATCTTCAACGGAGTTGACTACGAACAAATGTTCTAATCTTTCCAAATAGGACTCGAATTCTAGCCCATTACTACTGAATGGTTTGATATTCCCTATTAATGACATAATTGAAGCACCGTGCTCTCACCTGGCTACGATTGTATGCTTTATAAAATTTGCCTACTGTCAAGATATACCTTATGACGGGCGACAATTTACTTTTCTACTGCCTTTCGGCTGACTGCACACTACCAAACTACCTTCTGGCTGATGCAACGTCAATGGATACAACTCACTGATTTCTCGATTTTTGGCACCGAACACACTGTTTCCAACCGTAAAAATTCCGTTTTAGCTGGACTTCTCGTCGCCAAATATATATGAACTAGTAACGATGAAATCGGGTTCGCACTTTTCTTAAACATATACGGAAAGAATACAAGAACTGGCTGTTCAATAAAGCCTTAATTTTTGAGGAGACGATACTACATTTTATCATGAACCTGACACCGCTAAACGTCAACTGACCTAATTTCTGTCAACTGACAAGTCGGGTGGCTACCCAGTTATAATTATCAGGATAGAACACAACAATGACAAGAAACGGAGTAGATCCCATTCTAATTCTATGTAGTACACCTACATCTTTGAAGATGTCTCAGGTATATCAGGCAAAGGTCATAGAGTCCCTGCTGCAAGAGGATTACAATATCCTAAAGCCAAAGGTACACCTTCAAATAATATTCAAATCTAGCCTCACTTGGGTTAAGTTCAACTAGCCTGGAGTGAGGCCGGCATGACATCCATACCAGAGGTAGGAATCAAAATCCTATCGAACCATTCGCCTAGCATCAATAGACCGATATAAGCTAAACCTGATAGTAGGATGTGACCACAACGCACATCATACGGTGTGGGGGAGCAACGACGCCAACGAGAGAGGTAAGTCACTACTATAGGCTGTTTATTTGTACTTGCTCAACCTGCTTGAAAAATCAAAAAGAACTGCTAGGAGCTTCTATGTATGAGCTTATATATGGAGCAAGTGAACACCGATCTGCTGCTAAGATCTGCTTGAAGCAAGAAAAGCAGTACAAATGAACACCCTACTAGATTATTTTCCTAGGATTAATCTATCTATAGTGAACAGAGGCTGCGAACCTACTTTTTCAACCTGTAGATACCAAACAATAATAGACCTCACTTTGGCATCTCTAAATATACACGACAAGTTAGCAGAATGGCATGTCTCCTCGGACAAATGGTAGCGGAGACCTCCTCAGACTCTGAATAACTCGGATGAGGTAGAGAAATGCCTAAGTTCACTATACAATAGCCTGAAGACAGCCTTTGAGACCTTCTGCCCTCTCTCTACCCAACGGAAAAACAGTAGTAGCCCTGGATAGGATAGAGAAATGGAGGAACTCAGAAGGATAATTAAAACCGAGCTGGTACTCTCCACCAAAAAGAGGAAGCTGGTCAACTTAAGACCACCTTCTCTATGTGGTACGCAACTCGGTTTCTCAAGAGAGGTCATGACCTGGGGACTATCACCCAATATTGTCCTGTGGCTCTACATTGCCGTAATCCGGCCCATGTTTGTGTCTATAGAACCATTGTATGGTGGACTAAAGCCAAACAGTCAGTAGCTGGAAACAAAATGCAACAGCTACAAAAGCTAGCATGTCTGGCCAATTCAGGAGCAATGAGATGCAGGTGTTGCTATGCTTGTCGCATTCAGATTTATTTATGAGAGGCGAAGCAGAGAGGACGGCTGCAAGACTGTTTTCAATTGATTTATTATGTGGAAAGAATTGGGGTCCGGGACATGCCCATCAGGTTCTCTAGAAGGCCTTCAATCGTGGTCAATCGACAACCTCTGCTGGATTACTGGACGAATGCCATGATCCTCCGTTTTGTCTTCAATAAATCATCCAAAATAGAATTAAGTGGCTCAACAGAACTACGTGTAGAGGCTGGTGTACACATCTACATAGACGGGTCAAAGAATCTATTTGGGTTAGGGGTGTATGTACCTACATATATCCGACCTGGCTGGAAGTCAGTATGGCATTGGGTACAGATGCGATTATCTTTCAAGCAGAGCTGCTTGGGATCATGCAGAGGTCTGTACAAGCTCTAGAGAAGGAGATACAGGAGTGGATCCAGAGGGGAGACGCAGGGGGCATGTCCTACCCCCTGAGACCCTGAAACACTACTGAAAAACTCGAAACATTTTAAAAAAAATCATAAAATAGAAAAATTTTGTGGAAGAATTTTCCAATAAAATTTTATAGGAAAATGTCCCAAAAAAATTTAATAGAAAAATTGGAACCTAACAACTGACCAGTCCTGATTTGGACTGGCAAGTGACAGCCGTCGTGTAAGGATATGGAGAGAGCCAGGATGCGCAGCACGTTTGGCCTTTCCTCAAGAAGTGGTTCCCTATCAAGAAGTGACAGTAATGTTTTGGGTGGGCATTATGCATGATAACCGCACTACTCTTATTCACATAACAGGGGTGCTGAAGCGAAACCTCTACCTGGAAAATGTTATCAGGCAATTGGCCTACCCCGGAGAAATGAATTTGGGTCAAATTTTATTTTTATGGATGATAACACTCGCCCACATCGTATTAAAAGGATCCAAAAGGTGTTAGCTGAATCCAATATCGAGAGAATGAACTGGCCGGCAAACTCGCCAGACATGAACCCGACTGAGCACCTGTGAGATACGCTTTCCGAAGCCATGTTAAGAGGACCGAACACACCGATAACCCTTCAAGAGCTGATTATGGCGGCACATGAGGAGTAGGAAAATCTAATTCTCTCAATTCCAAGGCGGGTCAATGCGTGCCTCGAGAACAGAGGAGATCACACTGACAGATTATTGATGTTGTTTTTAATTCATAAGTTCGTTTTTTAAATTAAAAATTTAAATAATTTTGTTTTTTTTTTATTTTTTGTAGGACCTAAGACTTTTTCACCTAAGAACAATATGTGAATAAGTTGATAACAGAATAGCATTTTCGATGACATATGTACCATCGTCACCAAAAGTAACTGGGACAGCATCACATTAGCTCTTGTCCTATTATATGAATTTTATTGTCAAATATTTGTCAAACTATGCATTAAATGCATTGAAATGAACGACAGTAGAATTAGTCCAGGAGATTATTATGCATTATTTGTGTCCCAGATACTTTTGGTGACGATGGTACATAATAAAAAACTTTTTTATTTTCTAAGAAATTTGGGGGGTCCAAGATTTTTGATGCTGAGTGTATAACAAATTATTTTTAAATTGAAATAATTGAAATTATCTAACTATTGATGCAATAATTCACTCTCTGTGGGATTTTATATATTGGTTTTAAGGGTAATTTATATATTTTTTTTCTGATGCAGCAGATGTTTTCGAAATTGAATCAAACAAAATCCATATTGGTTGAATTTATTTCGAAACAATATTATTTTCGTTTTAACGTATCAACAAAATAGAAACCATTAATTTTGGTTACACATTTGTTTTTATCGGTAATACAATCAAAATAATAATTTGGGATTTTAGCATTTAAAACCTATTGTCTATTTTATATTGTTTAGTAGGTATTTGATTTTGTGCACTATTGAAATCTAATTCTTCAGCTGCGAGTTTTCGAAACTTCTAGAAATTAAAATTGGCTTGTCTTTTCTGACGCTTTTTATTTATATTCCTGAACTGGTTATAATAGTTTCCTCTAAGCAAAAATATTACCTACATCCTCTGAAATCTTCAATTTTCAATATAATAATAATTTTAAATTAAAATTATGACCGTATATAATTTGAAAATATCATTAACCTTTTTATTTATTATAATAAAATAACCACCTCGTGATGCGGCAAATTGCATTACTTATAAATATGGTCTATATACGTATATAAAATAGAGCTGATCCATTAGTTTGATTCGGTGGCAAAAAGCATTTGAAATTATTTTAAGTTAATATCCTGTTTCGAAACTATTGCCAATAATTTAATTATTGGGCCTTTGTAATGTCACCGACATTGAAAAGTAAATGGTTAATTAAATTTTGCTCGATTTTCATTTTATTTATTTATTCGTTAACTATAAATAGATTTGATAAGCAAGTGGGTAAAATTTAAATAAGTGGGAAGATTATAAATTATCCTATTGCAAAATTCAAATGCATCGTTTTGCATAATACACGTATTGAAATGTGCATAATTAAAGGTATTTTTTGATTTTTCATAATTTATCTTATAAAGGATTGTCAAAAAGCCTGAATAAATTATTATAAAGCCAACCAATGACATTTTTTTTTGGGAAATGTTAATAGGACAATAACTACTTTCGAAGTCCTCCAAAGTTTATATTATTTCCCCATTAGAGAGGTTACCTTGCCTAGCTTACACTGTGGAAAATTATTAAAAAAGTTCAAAGAGGGGAAATTAGGTACTTTTCACACCAAACTAATAATTAATCTCTTTTTAATAATTCTTAATAAATTGTAAATTATCACGCTACGGGCAAGCATGGGTAGTTTCACATTTACACACATAAAAATCATGTTATCGCCGGTGAGAACTAAGAAAAATTACACGAAAAACTTATTATTAGCAAATGCTCTCATGCCTAAAACCATAATTTTCATAAGAATATCGCATGTTCGTTTCGAAATTATTTTAATTAGATAGATATATTGTAGCTGAGACATTTACGCCGTTTTTCGGTTCTTTGACAATCATGTAATTATCTCATTACCCAATACCTAATGAATTTTTTATTTAAAAAAATGCAGAGCGAAATTTAAGTATTTGAGAAGGAATGGCCCTATATATCGTCTGTGGCTGATTGGCAACTAGCAAATCAGATATTAAAGGAGGAAAAAGTGGTTGGACAATTTCAGGCTTCTCCGCCTTCAAAGCTACGGGACTTGAAGACATCTATCCAGCACTACTCTATTACGTGGCAAGACGGACATTGCCACTTTGTTACCCGCAAAACGTAAGGGAGAAGTTAATGATAAGATTTGAGGAAGGGAGATAGTGAATGGGTAACTGAAACAGAGAAATAAAAAGAGAGGGTTGGTTGGTGGCTGAAATCTAGAAACGTGATTTCGTGTAAAGGGTTGCCGACTAGCTTCCAATGCGGAGAGGGGTGGGGGTCAATTAAATAACTAAATATAGAGCGCCACCTGCTTTTTCCCTGTAGTACACGAAATCAACCGATATAACGAAAGCAGGAAACTTCTACGGAACTATAGCAGCACAACCTGAAATATAAACGTAAACAAGAAGGGAGGACAAAAGTGAAACGCTTTGCTACAATTAGGTACGGGTTTTAATTAGAACAAGAAACGTGAAACCAGAACAGGTTGACTCTAGAGCAGGTTCGGAGTGAGTTTTTCGAACGCCCTAGAACACTTAAAATTATTCACACTGGAACCAAAACAAGAAAAGAAATCGTCTCGGAGTAACTAACCATATGTTTTAAAAATAGTATTTACAATAATTATTAATTACACTCAGCTTGAGTCCCTAAATAAAGAAATAAAAAGTATAACAATTACCAGCAATAATACCTGAAATATAAATTAATAAATAAGCTCACTTAATGCAGTACCTTCGTAAATGGCCATTTAACCCCAGTGTACAAGTATTTCCTGTATTCAGTGCAGCATGTATTTATGAGATAGTTATAAGAGAAATATAGATCAATAATTAAAGTTGAAGTAACAATAAATAGCCTGAGGGGCAAATTTAATATTATGGAATAATATAGAAGGTATAGATAAATACTTAAAATTGAAGTACCTAATAGTACATAACCTGAATGGTAAATTTCATATAACAAAGGTAATAATTAATTGAAACTGAAATAACAACATCTAATCTGAAGGGTAATTTAATATTGTAATAGAACTGGTGATTTACTCCAACAAGGGGTTGGTAAGGTTTGATATTAAGGCAATACAACACACTGATCAAACCTGATTAGTCCCTAATCTCTTGGGAAAACCTGACGGATGCAATTAATATCTTCCAGTATTTCTGATGGCCTGGGACTGGATCAAGACCGCAACAAGAAGCCACTGGCCCCGGGCACTGAAGTTCAGTAACTAGGAGTCACTAAAGCTTCCAATGGTCTAGATGAGGCTGAATATTGGAGGTACTACTTGAAACACACAGTAAGCTCAACGTTTAACTCTTTACTCAAGTTAAGGACTAAGCGTGACGAATAAAAGGTGACATCTAAAGGTAAAGGCCTGCAACAAATGGACTTTATGAGACTGGGCGTGGAGCAATAGGTAGGTATGTCCAATATTCGGAATTTAACCGTATAATTAACAGAAAACTATGCTTTTACATAGGAAATAGAGAAACACAGAGAAGATTAATAAGAAAAACGACTTACCAAAATACTTTGGCCTTTAGGAACAAACAATTGGTCAAGTTGCTCTTTTTCGACTCACAAAAAAAATCCGCACAAGGCGATTGGGTGCTAAAATAACGGATTAGCCACCCTAGATCTATGAGCGAAAACTAGACAACTCAGAAAATCGGCAAAATGTGCCTGAGGAATTTTCCCGAACACTTAATCGTGAAAAGTCCTCGACCTGAATGACCTCTGCTTGTCCCTGCAATGTCCTTTAAAAAGGTTCTGTCAAAACTCCAAGGTGGAAGGTACTGGGGAATTTTGATGGTAGTTGGGGCATGAGACTTATTCAAATTAAGTTAGTACCGGTCATTGACTCTATTTGGAGCGCTGTCAATCTAGACAATCTACTCGGATCAGACAATCAGCTGTTCTAGTTTAAATATTGTGATTTTGTTTGTTAATAAATTAATTGTCTATTTATTTTAACCCTACTAACAGGAAATCAATTCCATTAATAAACCTCTAACTTAATGATTCTGGGAAGAATGCAAAGTTTGATGAAAAGTGTGGCTACAACTATTTTATAGAAAACAGTGGCTTGAGGGAGGTATGCTATTCAGAGAGGTGAATAAGCTTATTTCCTTTTATTTTGGTGCAGGAAAAATCATCCCGTAACAACTCTTGCCGCAGTAGGGATGCTCAGGGCGTCTTTGGCGCTGAGATACATACCCAAGGCTCAGAGAGAAGTTAGAGTGGTGTTCCTACCCAAACCAGCGAGGAAGGGCTACACCACCCCCAAAGCATATCACCCCATAAGCCTATCATATTTTTCTCTTAAAACAATGGAAATGGTATGTCTAAGGTACAGTCGTAAGCATCAAAAGTGGGACGATTTTTCCTATTGTGAAACAGGCTCACTAGCTACAATGTCGGCAATAACAAGCATTGTCGATTTACCCAAAATAGCGAAAAATGACAAGATCTATCAGTCGGGTGTCCCACTTTCAATGCTCACGACTGTACATAAGGGATGAAGTGTTGTCAACCTATCCACCCCTCCCTAATCAATATGCATACAACCCTGAGAGATCAACGGACACAATCCTCCACTTGGTTGCTGGGTGAGTGGCAAAATCGCTGGACAATAGTCCACCGTCGGAGTTTTTATCGACATTGAGGGGGTGTGAAAATAAAACATGTCATTCAAACTTCAAAAATCAACTGTCATTTATTTCCCAATCTTTATGCATCATACATTTTATAAAACCACGATATAAACCGATCTCACACGATCGATTTTTCTATTACCGGGTTCCAACCAAAAGTAATTAAACAATATACAAATATATCACATGTCCCTCCTCAAAAAAAAAAATAAAAAATTATTAACCAAACCAAAATACAATTCTACTGCAATAAATTACCCAAAACAAGTTCATATTTTTTAAATATAAACAAAATCATGGTGTGTGTTACATTATTAAACCAACAATCAATCTGTTAAACATTTTTATAATTTTAAAGTTTTCCCAGCGTTTTTATTCTCATCAAAGTTTACCGATGGATCCATCATTCTATGACCGTCATTTTCATTTTACATTCACTAAACAAAGATAGCTAACTCATCGGTGAAGTCACCGATGAGAATAAAAACGAAGGGTTTATTTACTTTCATTGTTCTTGAAAATTAAATCTATCAGGTTCAATCTTTCTATCAAATTTGCTATACAGAGACCTTCTGCCCTTCGGTGTGAGTACTTTCATCCTCAATCGACCCAACAAAAGAACTTGACTCACTACTACCGTCCAGTGAGGACGTCTCTGTACTGTCAATTGAAATTACATCATCAGCCTCATTTTTATTGTTTACACTAGTATGGTTAGAGCTGGAATCATAATAGAAACTGCAACCTACATAATATGGTTTTAGGAAAATTCTATTCCTGCTTTTGACAGAATTAAAATTATCAATAGTAATATAACTAGTGCAATGGAAATTATTGATAATTTTTGGGAAATTTGCCCGAATGCATTTTTAGTTGAAAAAGAGCACGAGTGCACGAAGTGCACGAGTGCCTTTTTCAGTTAAAAACGCATGAGTGCAAATTTGTCGAAAATTATAAATATATTTCTGGTACTGAGGAAAACCACCTATTTAAAATATTATTTCTTTAAATCTTAACTTTTGAAAAAGGGTTTGCTGAATAAAGGGTAAATGTTGCAACCATGTATTGCTCTGTGGAATTGATGAGAACGAGAGCGCGCTTCAACGGAAAGGCACCGAAGCGTACGAAGGGGAGGTAGAGAAGAGGCGATTAGGGATTAGACTGGAGAACAAGCTGGGCTGGTCCCTTTAGACGCGTGTCTGTAATTATTCATTATTCAATTTTTATTTTTATTTTGCATCAAATTGATTGTTCAATCAAATTTGTTATTAGTGTGTGTGTGTCAAGGAGAGATCACCAGGTCAGTTGAATAATTGATATTTTGTTTTTGAGAGTTCAATTATACAAGTATCATTTTTTTTTTTTCATTTTAATGTTTTTTTTTTTTTGTTTATTTATAACATTTTTTCATTTACAGACCTTCACTAATTCCTGTTCAATTCCAAATTTAGACCACTTTTCAGTGAAATGAAGCTATGTTCATAACAATAATAGATTGGAGTAGAAGTTCAAGCATTTTTGGTTGCAAAATACGCATTCTAAATAGTAAAATTATTACCATTTTGTTGACAACAATATGCAAATTTTGGTCACGGATTTAAATGAAACACACACACAACATATACAGTAGCACACCAACAATAAATGTCGAAAATTTCGGATAGTAAAATGCTGGAATAAATGAAAAGAACAGAATTTACGAAAATTATAATGTGTTTATAACAAAATTAATCAAAATCTGCCAAATAAGGACTGACAAGGAGCTTATTGCTGTCATTTACAGCAGAGACTCAAACCAAACGTATGTTCAGCGCTTCTCTAAAAGATGTCGCTGAGTTCGGGAAGGATAGTAACTTCTTTTAAACGCCAGTAAAAACTGTTTCACCTAGCTAAACATGTGAAATACTATTATTTTATTTGTATCTGAATAAAATTATTTAGTCCACTGTAAATTACTGTGTAAACGAATGGTTGCCCATGGTGGAACAGTCACCTGTCATCTGTCATGACCTAGATCCAAGGTTCGTTAGCTTTTTAACAAAGCCAAATGAGACGGAGAATGGCAGGGCTACACTGAAAGGCTGACTGAGTACAACAAAGAAATAAGGAAGGCCAAGCGAAGAAACTTCAGACTTCTGTGAATCTATCATAGAAACACCATCAGCAGCCAGATTATAAAAAAAGCCTGGCGAAAGGCAGGGCGCAAGGACCATTGACACTTACAGACGGTAATTACACAGAAAATGAAGAGTTGCTCTACTACTTCCAGGAAGCACACCCAATGATACTGAAGGAAACAAAGAGCGGCCCAGGAAAACTAGGCAAGGTTGCCAATAACCTTTGCACTCCTCAGCGGCTTACTTGGGCGATCGACTCGTTCCAACAGTTCAAGTCGCCTGGAGTTGACGGCATCTTTCCAGCTCTGCTGTAAAAAGGGCAAAATGAAATCATGCCGTATTTAATCAAACTCATCAGATACAGCTTAGCGACCGGATACATACCCAGTCAATGCAGAGCGAAAGTAACTTTCATCCCAAAGGCAGGGAAAAGAGACGCCATTCTTTCGAACTCGTTCAGACCTATATGCCTCACGTCGTTTTTACTTAAAACAGCTGAGAAAGTTGTTAATAACTACATCAGAACAAGTGTTTTAGAAAAGACGCAACTGCAACCTAGGCAGCATGCTTGCAGAGCGGAAAGATCAATCAGAAACCACTTTACTTGAACTCACCGACAGCATCCAAAGCCCATTGCATAGTAAAGAAGTAGCCGTATGCGTCTTCTTGGACATAGAGGGGACATTTGATAACACCTCTCATGAGTCAATAAAGAATGCGCCCGTCAAAGGAGTGGACAAAATCACATCCACCTGGATGTGCGAAAGGCTAGCCAACAGAACTACAGAAGCTGACGTGAACAAACCATACAGGTCACCACCACTAGAGGATGTCCGCAGGGAGGGGTACTTTCACCTTTGATGTGGAGTCTACTTGTTGACGACCTCCTAAATTTATTGACCGATCAGGATTTCACCTGCTTCGGATACGCCGATGATATTGTTATCATGACCAGAGGCAAATACGAAGGAATACTCTGCGACCTTAAAGAAAAAGCACTTTGAACCACGAAGGAGTGGTGTCAGACAGTGAGGCTGAATCTAAACTCAGCAAAAACCACACTGGTAACATTTGCAAAAAAAAAACAAAACTCCCAAACATGAGAAACATTCGCCTCGATGGAAGCAGACTTAATTGGGAAAAAGAAGTTGAATTCCTTGTAATAACCCTAGATTTTAAACTTCTCTGGAACCGACACGTAGAGAACACAAAAAATAAAGCAATCTCGGCACTTATGGTCTGCAAAAAAATTGTGGGTTGAACATGGGGCTGTGATCCATCAATCCTAAGATGGATGTATACCATGATAGTGAGACCTTTTATCACGTACGGAGCGGTAGCTTGTCATAACCGAACCCAGTTAGTGACAGCTAGGAAAACCCTAGGAAAAGTGCAAAGACTCGCGTGTCTCTGTATAACAGGAGCAATTAGATCATGCCCAACCGCGGCACTAGAAGTCATTCTAAACCTCACACCACTCCACATAATAGTGAAGCGGGTTGCCAGTGAATCATGTCTCAGACTGGAGAAGATAGGTCTAGGGGACACGGGGGTTGGTTGTGCCAATTTTTGTTAAAGAATTTTTCAACTTTATGTGAATAAAGTTACATTGTTTGTTTAAATTATTATTTATTTTGTAATGTTTTCTCAGCATAAAAATACCAAAACATTGAACTTAAGAGTAATACAAACAATCATATTACCAAAAAAAAGTTGGTCAACTGTCACAACTAATCCCAACTTAAGGTTGGTTGTGACACTTCTGGGTTTAGTTGTGACATGTTCTACTAGTTCACAAGTCATCATCAGAGTTGCAATCTTGACATACAAAATACGAATCTAAGTCAGTGCATGCACGATGAGCCCAGTATTTGCATCTAGTACATTGAACCCATGTTTCCCTTGAACGTGAATTAAGGGAGGTACGGTTCTCCACAGATTAAACAAAAAGTTTCCGCTTCATCTTCAGAGCTAGTTGATGAAACTCTATTAGCAACCCGTTTCAATGACTTGCGCTTAGTTGTTGCTTTGGTCTTACAAATATATTTTTTTTTTACATCTGAGTCTTTTGCTATTATTTCCAATTCCTTTTTCTGCTTCGTCTTGTATTCTTCTTCTAGTTGTTCTTTGTTGGGAGTGCAAATCGCTGCTTGACCCCGTTTGCGCCCTTTTCTATTTCATACTCGCTTCTCGGCTTTTGGTTCACGACGCAAATCTGCCTACACCTGGAACATCAGGTAACTTTGTTTCATCTGACAGGATCTGATTTGAAGTCCTCATTTTTGGAGGTGAATTCATAATAATTATGGGCGAGCTTCTGTAGAGTAGTAGATTGCCCATATCTTTCAGGAAAATTTAGCAGAGCATGAGCTTCACGTATTTCATCTTGTTTGTGTAGGTAAACATTGATTAACGTTAAGGTACGGTTTGTTAGGATAGTACGCGACGTACAACGTAAACGTCGTCATTGGTTCAGGTATGACGTACACCCGTTTTCTGACGCTGACGCTGACGTCAGGGAACGGGTGTACGTCATACCTGAACCAATGATGACGTTTACGTTGTCAGTTGTGCGTCGCGTACTATCCTAACAAACCGTACCTTTACATTACTCAGCATCAGTTTGATACGGGGCAGGTTGTGACAGTCACAATTTGTCCCAAGTTGAATGTGACAACCAACCCCTTGATGCCATGGTTGATAGTTCCCTTCTTGTTGCCACGAGGAGATTGAAATTGATAAAATGCACAAGAAGCAAATAATCTACATACCTTGATGTTCATTTTCCCTAGAATAGGAAATAAATAGACTTAATATACCACCTGGATAAATTTTCAAATCAAGGCTATAATTTTTACTTTTATGCTCCAAAAACACACTTTCGCATACTAGCTGGATAGGTTCACATAACTTAACCAGAAATATACGGGAGTACTGGCGCGAGAACCGCACAGCCAGTGGTAAGGCTATGCGCTGTTGCCATTGCTAGTATGAGAGTATTCGCCTCTGTCACAAGTAGCCCCTGTCACAACCAACCCCCGTGTCCCCTACAGAGGAAAACGCACCTTTGCAGAACTTTTCCTCTCCCAAACTGTGCACACCTCATAGATCTACCAAAAGACATGATTGTTGATAAATTCAGTTTCCAGAAAAACTTTCCCATCGAACTCAGTACAAAAAACAGATGGAACATGGAATCTATCCAATCCCTTTAAGCAAACACCATCAAATGGTACATAGACGGTACTAAAACTGCTGAGGGAACTGGAGCAGGAGTATTCGGGCCACGAACCAAATACTCGGAGCTAATGGGTAAATCACCAAGCATATTTCAAGCGGAACTTCATGCGATCGGAAGATGCGTGCAGTTCAACCTGAACAGAAGTTATCGGAAACGAGAGAATGTAATAATGTCTGAGAGCCAAGCAGCTATCAAAGCATTGAGATCCCCGGTCATCAATTCTAAGACAGTATGGGAATGTTAACAGAAACTAGATGAGCTGGGAAAACAAAACAAAGTTACCCTCCTCTCGGTGCCCGCCGGACACAAAGGTGTCGCTGGCAACGAATGCGCAGACAGACTCGAAAGAACGGGAGCGTCTACTCACTTCACTGAGCCAGAACCATTTTGCGACGTCGGAAATGCACACCTTCAAGAAATCCTCAAAAAAGAAGAGAGCTAAGGAACAAACAATGTTAGAGGAGTATGACAAAATTGACACATCACATAATCTAGCATAAGATTAGGCTTGATTATCCTCGCGAAAAATTGCCTAATGGCTAGAACAGCTAGGACTACGACAGTCCAAAGATCTATTGGGCAACTTCAATCAAAAAAATTCAGAACTGCTGATCAACGTTAGCAAGAAAAGTCTCAAGACTCTAACCAGGTTTCTCTCGGGACATTGCAGACTTAAGAAACACCTACAGAAGTTGGGGTTAGAAGAAGGTGGCACCTGCAGATTCTGTGAAGACGGAGAAGGGACACCTCACCATCTTCTACTGAACTGCGATGCCGTTAAAAGGCGGTTACACACGGACGTGGATGTCTGAAAACATGTACGCACATACATGAACGTGCAAACAAAAACATCAATGTGTATGCAAAATACCGTCACGTTTTTGAATGTGCAATTTTGTATGCACACTCGGAACACTGTAGCAAGAATAGCAAGACTGCAGTTTTGTGCGAGCGTCTGTACAAAAGCGCCATGCACGTTCTTGGTTGCCCGTTGATGTATGCACGTATATGTATTAAGACATCCACGTCCGTGTGTAACCGCCCAAAGGGTCCCACAGACTGCGTTTTTGTTGGACGGTTTTGTTCGACGAGCAAATGTGGTTGAGCAAAAATGACGCAAAACCGAAGTGTGTGTGCGAAAAAGTGTCGTTTTTGCTGGCATACAAAACCGATGCAAATATCTGGCTTCGCCTGATTTTGTCCGTCGGATGTTCGATATGTCAACAAATCTGAAGTGCGTGGGCGGTTTTGTGTGGTGTGTGCTGCGTCTACAGAATTTTATTTATTAAAAAAAAAGCTATTCAATATGACCGATCTTCGGCAAACTGGTACCGAGGTCTGTGTGCAACTCCAATCTGTCGTTTTTGCTCGACCAGATTTGCTCGTCGAACAAAACCGTCAAACAAAAACGCAGTCTGCAGTCTGTGGGGGCGTTTTAGTCGCTCAAGGATGAAGAACCTGGGAAGTGCCCTCATACAGTTGGAACATTCCAGCCTTGGAACCGCTATACATCTTAAAATTCCTAGGACTGGAAGGGTACAATAGATCAACCTTGGTCGGGGTGAAACTGACACCCCCAACACACACATACACATACACACATACCTACAACACAGATCAAACAGCTAACTGATGAGAAACACATTGACAAATTATATTCACCATTCACAGTTCACAGATGACATTTGCTTGTGGCTTTGTATACTAGCGCCGCATAGCTTTGGCAGTCATGAAGCTCTCACACGTGTTACTTTCGAGACAGCTCCGAACGAACACTTAACATGGAAGTTTCTTATCTTTAGGAGGGGTTATTCTATGACCTCAACATTAAAGGAATCGTCACGAGAGGATGCCCCGCAGCGAGGCGTGCTATGACCCCTTCTGTGAAACATAATTCCGGATAGTCTCATAGTCTGCCTAAACACAAAATTAATAAAAAATTTCTTAATTTTTTCTATCTAGAAAAAACGCCTTTCCTGGAGACCAAAAAGGAACACTTAACCTAAATTCTATATTCGTAAAGCATAAAAAAGGTATTACGTAGGTAGTTTAACAAGGAACAATATTTTCGATTTTTCCTATTTCACGGGGTACTGGACAGGAAGTATATTATGATTTGTTGAATTTATCGGTACGTAAATACGCCGAAACGATACATCAAATCGGTCGAAGCTTTTTTAAATAAACCGAGTATGGGCTCTCCGTCTGGAGTCTGGAAAAGAGAAATAAACGCAAAGAAAATATGTGCGTTTGTTCTTTTGTACTGTAAATATTTACGATCGCATACATCTATTCTTGAATGTTTTTCTAAAATGAAAATTTTGATGATGGAAAAAATATGGCTTTCAAATTTAGACAATGCTTTAAAGTTGCCTCAAAGCGATGTGGTATAGATTAGGGTATACACGAATCCTTTGAAAAAGATTGATGGCTAGGAAAGATTCCAAAGGGTCTAAAAGCCGAAATATTTTTGGTTGCGGTATCGGCCGGTTAGCGGTCTAGATGATGCCAATTTCGAACCTAATATTTTGTTTTAATGTAGCCATAATTTTAATCCTTTTCGAAATTCCTGTAAATCTCGGATAAACAGCTTTTGCAGTAGATAAAAGTTTTTTTATACACTTGGGACACATCCATTTTGTTTTAAATTAATGGACATATTTTAAGGGCTGATGGGATTCGGATTTAACATGCCTTTCCATTAAAACTTTCAGATTAGGTATATATTATATTGTTGCATGGCCTTTATAAATCCAATTAGAGATGTATTTACAGTAATTGGACTTATTACTTCTCGTATAAGCCATATTTTATTAGGCCTAAGAAATATCGCTGAATGTCTATGCTGACACGCCATATTTTTTAATCAAGTCTATATACGCTACCAAAGGCAATAAAGAACTGGTTATAATACTTTTTCTTGAACTAAAACTAGTCTTACTGCATCATCCAAGGTTCTGAAGTTGGTTGCAATTGCTGCGAACAAATTTGGTCTACTGAAAATATTTTGAAGATGTTAACTTTTTAGCACGCCACATTATGTGCTCCTAAATCCATAAATAATACAACTCAACACTCGCTTTTCTCCACCAAATTTCATCAGTAGCAATATTTACCCATCAACAACTTTAATCCCAAAGGATTTTCCTCCATCAAAAACGAGGGAGCTATATAGCATTTTCGCTTTCTGAAAACATATTATAGCAATACGCTCTTTTCGAATCACTTAACACACCCTCTCGTGGATGCATCACAAATAATGAAATTTAAAGGGAGAGAAAAGGTCACGCTTTGAATATCTGCGAAGAAAATAATTGAATATCTTTTATCAAAATGACAGAGGTTGTAGATTAACGGTTAAAATCTAAAATTTCCACGCCTATCAGCTTTCAGCAAATATCTTTGACATTCTTTCCGGTCAAGGCAAATATTGAAAGAACTTTTTTAAGCCTTGTTAGGTACCTACTTAATTCTTTGTCTTTTTCTTGGCACTAAAGTAGCTGCCAGTAGTAGCAAACACCACATTAACATAAAAAAGCAGAACTGGCTGCTTATGCACCAGTCAGTGTGGGAAATTAGTTGGGAATGAACTTTAATAATTATCAACCGGTTATTAAAATATTCTGCTCGAGGCTAAATAAAGTACAGGAGGTTATTTATTGATGATTTAAGATAATAGTGAGAAAGCTGAATCGGCTGTTAAGAGTTAAGTCTGACCCAGCTTGTTGCCCTCTTCTAATGAATCTATTTTGAGAATGTTAGTTTTTTATTTTCCAATGGGCATTTTGTTGAGCAAAAGGTTGTCAATGGAAAATTGATTTTTTTTTTCTGCGATGAATGAATTTTGTGGAAATGGAAACTACATTTTAATAATTGTTTCATGTAAAACTGAATTAGATACACTTTAGAGATGGGGTAATCATCATACAAGGTCTGTCAATATGGCATGTACAGGGGTTTATTTTACACTGAATATCATATTCGGATTTGGAGAAATTTCTGCCAGAATTTTTGCCATCGTTTATTTTTTTGCCAATGTAGTAAGCACTTCGCCGCTCAAGATAATTATTGAATTATGTTCCATTTAGCATCAGCTCTGATCTGTCCGAGTGAGTTTTGCTAAAAACCTTTTTACAACACACCTGACGCTAGATGTTCATTCACAACTGCTCCGGCCAGAGTCATGATTGCGCCGCAACGTAATTGTAGTTCGATGACTCGGCCAGATTTGTTAGTTGATTGATTATGATCATGCGCTCAAATCAAACTTCAAAAACGAGTAGCTACTCTAGTCGAAAATGATCTGCTTTGGGCTGTAATAATCAGAGTTATAACTAATATATTTTATTATCATTTGACAACTCACTTCAATCTAATATACACATCATAAATCTATGGGTACTGTTATTCAGGTAGATATCACATCATCTAGGCTTCGAAAATCTAAACACCATCAACTTCTTCCGCTTTTTCCTCCCAATTTGCTCCCAAAAAGGTCGTAAGAAAATCCTATTTCTCTTAAGAATTCTTCCGCTCGGTGTTTTTAATGTATAAAATCTACCTCTTCCCCTTTTATCCCAGGGAAATTAGACCAAAAAAAATGCCATCTGCGGAATGAGGCCTAACAAGTTGAATTTTTGCAGAGACCTTCGTTTTCATGAATGAATAAATGAATGAATGAAGCACGAAAAAATCGAATATGCCTACCCTTGTGCGTCTTGAGATATCGAAGGTCAAAGGTCACGAAAATAGTTTTTTTTTTGCGAAAATCTCGCTTCCAGTGCATCTGACGTCGAAGAACCCAAAATGAAACTTACGTAAAATAGTATTTTCTACAAAATTATTATTATACTTTTTTTTTGTATGACCAACCGTTTCCGAAATAAAGCGTGATAAAGCGGAAGCGCGCATTCAAAATAGGTGATACTGTATTCTACAGGGTGTCCTCGTTCAACTGGTCAAAAATGCTAGGGTATATAGAGGAACCATAGAGAAGTAATTTGAGATAGGACACCAATGGACGGAAGTGCGTCATTTACAAAATACGGGATGTTGAAATTTAAACATATCATCATATCACCTGAAAAGCTAATACTAGGCTGTTCAAATGTCCAGGAATTATTGACGTAAGTATGATATTTAAAAATTCGTATGATGCACTCTAATTTTCTACCTGGAACCATCCCAAAACAATAAATAAAAAATACCTAAAATTTGAAAAAAAAAGCATTTTTTTTTCAATTTTTTTCTTTTTTTTTTGGGGTAGTTCTAGGTAGAAAATGGGGGTGCATTATACGAATTTTTGAATATCATTCCTACATCAATAATCCCTGAAAATTTGAACAGCCTAGCATTAGCCCTCCAGATGATATGATAGGGGGTTGTTTAAATTTCAACACCCTGTATTTTGGAAACGACGCACTTCCGACCATCGGTGTCCTATCTCAAATTACTTCTCTATGGTTCCTCTATATACCCTAGCATTTTGACCAGTTGAACGGGGACACCCTGTATAATACATTATCACTTATTTTGAATATGCGCTCTCGCTTTATCACGCTATATTTCGAAAACGGTTGGTCGTATAAAAAAATGTATATGAACAATTTTGTAGAAAATACTATTTAACGTAAGTTTTGTTTCGAGTTCTTCGACGTCAGATGCACTGGAAGCGAGGTTTTCGCAAAAAAACGATTTTCGTGACCTCTGACCTTCGATATCTCAAGACGCACAAGGGTAGGCATATTCGATTTTTTTGTGCTTCATAAGAACATCGAAACGAAGTTCTCTGCAAAAATTCAGCTTGTTCGGCCTCATTCCCCAGAGGAAGTCTAATTTTCCTGGGGTATTTCTATTATTATTCCAGCTCTATTCCATCTTTTGGAAATAGGGTCTGGTATTTGAACCTTACTTCCAACATGGATCTTAGTGAAATCTTTAGCATTTCTATCCTAATAACTTTTATTATAATTTGTAAATTTTAAAATTTTCGAATCGTCATCATTTTTTATTCTTTCCCACTCTGGAGTAAATAATTTAGAATGTGCTGGAGCCAAAGAACGAATTGGATGACTATATAAAATTTCTGCAGGTGATTTACCCTCAGCTTTAGGTGTATTTCTCCACTCTAACGGTCCTGAGGCATATTTTTCTCCATCCAAATGCCCCCCTTCTAAACATTTTTTTAATAGGTGATGTTTTCATGACTTTAACAGCTGCCTCTGCATGACCATGATTTTTAGGATGATATGGAGTGGATGGACATCCATTATTATTCCATTTTTTCAAGAAATTTTTGTATTCTGATGATGCAAATTGTGGACCATTGTCGGATCGAAGTCGAATTGAAATTCCCGTAGCCGAAAAAATTATTCTTAGATCACTTATAATTTTGCTTGAATTTGGCATTCTATTATGATACTGACAAACAAAAGGCCAACCTGAGAGGCGGTTCACGTAAACCATATAATGTTTTCCAGCACAGCTGAAAATATTAGCTGAAACATCTTGGAATGGGTAATTTGGTAAATGATCCACTATATTATAAGTTTCTTTACATTGTGATGATCTTATTTCTTGACACTTCTTACAATTTTCTATAATGTTTTTATATCACTTTATATTTGGGGCCAGTAAACCGTTTGACGTGCTCTTTTTTTTTTGTTCTTTCAATATCTTGACGAGAATCATGCATCAGACGTTCTAAAATTAATTTTCTCGCGTTTATTTTCGACACCGAATTCATCTTTATTGTCCCAGTAAGGCCTAAGTTCTTCTTTTGATAAATTTTTCACTTCTGGAAAACCATATTTAATTTGTTCTATTAATGTTCGTCATTTTTCGCTATTTGCTCTATTTGATCTAATATTGGATCCTTGAAATGTGAATCCTGGACACTTTCTTCGGAATTATCAACCAAGCTAATTTGAAATCGAATAAATGAAAATATGTGCGTTTGTGCTTCTTTCGCCAATAAATCGTCTTCACCAGGAATCAGTACCTACTGGGTTTCTTGAAAGAGCATTAGGAATTTGATGATCTTTTCCTTTTATCCATATACCTGTTAAATTATATCCAATTAATTTTTTTGAGACGTTGCAAGCGTGGATTTTCTATCATGTCCATTGTTTGATCATAAAGTATTGAAGTCAATGGCTTATGGTCTGTAACTACTTTAAAGTTATCAAGTCCTAGTAAATAAGTTCTACATTTACATACAGCCCATACAGTAGGACTAAGCATCTCTAATCTCTAAGGGAACTTGCAAGTGAACTAAAATTTTCCAAGTTTGTTTTAAATCGATAGTTTATACTGCACAATATTTATTTGAGCAGTTTTCATTTAACTGATACCGCTCTTGTTACACAAAATATAATGCTAAATTTAAAATAAAAAATTTCCCGCCGAAACAACGTTTCCATTATGGTTAACTTTTTTGACGTCACGATTCTGTAAACAAACATGTCAATAGAGAAAATGCAAGTGAAATGAAATTTACAAAAGCAGTTATTTAAAATATTATTCATCCATTGCGACAGTTTTCACAAAAGCAAACTTTAATACACTTGAATAACATAAAACTAGCACTACGTCAGCAGGAGTTCGGTTTGCTGCGTTTGTTGTTTACAAAATCTTGACGTCACGAGTGCTGTCATATTGAAACCCCGCGTTTCCGCGCCAAAGTTTTTGATTTGAATTTCCATAATTTTTTTTTTTCGTACAACGTATAAATTAATATGGAAAAAAAAGAAAACTATGTAATATCTGATCACTAGGAGTATCTGAAAAAAATAAATTGAGAAATATGGAAATTCCCTATTCAACTATTGCATATCTTGATTCAGTGTCATTTATAAATCTAGATCCGCATTGGATCATTTTTTAATTGTCATCATTTTTTTTCATAAGAATGTGTCCTAAATCATGTAAACGCGAAGCATCTCTATGCAATTTTGTGGGTAATGACGCATTATAATGTGCCAACACTGGTGGCTCAATTACCGCTTTTCTTATATCATCGAATGCTTCATTATCAACTTGTGCCCACAAGTACTGGTTTTTCTTTTTCAGTAAATTCCTTAACGGAGTTGCTACACTACTAATTTCCGATGAAAAGGATCCCAGTTGATTCACCAGTCCCATAAAAGATTTAAGTTCAGTTATATCTGCCGGTTTAGGAAAATTCTGTATCGCTACAACTTTTGTTGGGTCTGCTTTGATCCCCATTTTGCTGATTCTATAACCAACTATTACGTGTCACAAAAACGGGCACTGCCACTTTGTTACCCGCAAAACGTAAGGGAGAAGTTAATGATAAGATTTGAGAAAGGGAGACAGTGAATGGGTAAATAAAACAAACAAAAAATAAAAATATAGAAAGAGAGGGTTGGTTGGTGGCTGAAATCTAGAAACGTGATTTCGTGTAAAGGGTTGCCGACTAGCTTCCAATGCGGAGAGGGGTGTGGGTCAATTAAATAACTAAATATAGAGCGCCACCTGCTTTTTCCCTGCAGTACACGAAATCAACCGATATAACGAAAGCAGGAAACTTCTACGGACCTATAGCAGCACAACCTGAAATATAAACGTAAACAAGAAGGAAGGACAAAAGTGAAAAGCTTTGCTACAATCAGGTACGGGTTTTAATTAGATCCAGAAATGTAAACCAGAACAGGTTGACTCTAGAGCAGGTTCGAAGTGGGTTTTCCGAACGCCCTGGAACACTGAAAATTATTTACACTGGAACCAGACCATAACAAGAAAAGAAATCGTCTAACCATATTATGTTCTTACAATAATATTTATAATAATTATGAATTACACTCAACTTGAGTCCCTAAATAAAAAAAAAAATAAAGAGTAATAACAATTAACAGCAATAATACCTGAAATATTAATTAATAAATAAGCTTACTAAATGCAGTACCTTCGTAAATGGTCATTTAACCCCAGTGTACAAGTATTTCCTGTATTCAGTGCAGCAAGTATTTATGGGATAGTTATTAGAGAAATATAGATCAATGATTGAAGTTGAGGTAACAATAAATAGCCTGAGGGGCAAATTTAATATTATGGAATAATATAGAAGGTATAGATAAATACTTAAAATTGAAGTACCTGATAGTAAATAACCTGAATGGTGAATTTCATATAACAAAGGTAATAATTAATTGAAACTGAAATAACAACATCTAATCTGAAGGGTAATTTAATATTGTAGTAGAACTGCGTTGTTGTGGTGATTTACTCCAACAAGGGGTTGGTAAGGTTTGATATTAAGACAATACAGCACACTTATCAAACCTGAGTAATCCCTAAACTCTTGGGGGAACCTGACGGATGAAATTAATATCTTCCAGTGTTTCCGATGGCCTGGGTCGGGATCAAGGCCGCAACAAAAAGCCACTGGCCCTGGGCACTGAAGTTCAGTAACTAGGAGTCACTAAAGCTTCCAATGGCCCAGAGGAGGCTGAAGATTGGAAGTACTACTTGAAACATACAGTAAGCTCAACGTTTAACTTTTTACTCAAGTTAAGGACTAAGCGTGACGAACAAAAGGTGACGAATAAAGCGTAACGTCTAAAGGTGAAGATTAAAGTGTAACTTCTAAAGGTGATGAATAAAGGCCTGAAACAAATGGATTTTATGAGACTGGGCGTGGAGCAATAGGTAGGTATGTCCAATATTCGGAATTTAACCGTATAACTAACAGAAAACTATGCTTTTACATAGGAAATAGAGAAACACAGAGGATATTAATAAGAATACCCACTTACCAAAATTACTTTGGCCTTTAGGAACAAACAATTGGTCACGTTGCTCTTTTCCGACTCACAAAAAAAATCCGCACAAGGCGATTGGGTGCTAAAATAACGGATTAGTCACCCTTGATCTATGAGCGAAAACTAGACAACTCAGATAATCGGCAAAATGTGCCTGAGGAGTTTTCCCGAACACTTAATCGTGGAAAGTCCTCGACCTGAATGACCACTGCTTGTCCCTGGAATGTCCTTTAAAAAGGCTCTGTCAAAACTCCAAGGTGGAAGGTACTGGGGAATTTTGATGGTAGTTGGGGCATGGAACTTATTCAAATTAAGTTAGTACCGGTCATTGACTCTATTTGGAGCGCTGTCAATCTAGACAATCTACTCGGATCAGACAATCAGCTGTTCTAGTGTAAATATTGTGATTTTGTTTGTTATTAAATTAATTGTCTATTTATTTTAACCCTACTACCAGGAAATCAATTCCATTAATAAACCTGTAACTTAATGATTCTGGGAAGAATGAAAAGTTTGATGAAAAGTGTGGCTACAACTATTGGATAGAAAACAGTCGCTTGAGGAAGGTATGCTATTCAGAGAGGTGAATAAGCTTATTTCCTTTTATTTTGGTGCGGGAAAAATCATCCCGTAACACAACATAGGACACTTCATCCTTAGCAAAAACAAATTTCTTTTCATTAAGGGTTATTCCAGCTGATCTGCAACATTCTAGCAACTGGACAATTCGTTTATAATGTTGACTAAAATTTGTATCGTAGACTAATATATCATCGATAAGTTCCCTTTCTATATTTTTCATATTGGATAAAGCTAAATATCGTCTTCTTCAAAATTCATCTCCGGAAAATTGGTACCTTCTCAACGGTGTTAGAAAAGTTTTTAAATTTTAACTTTCTTCGTCAAGCCAATATCCCGAAGTAGCATCTAAGGTGGAGAAGAAAATTGAATTGTTTTTTACGTGTGATACTACCCAAGGGAAGTTAAACAGGTAAACATGCCGCACAATGTATTTATTTATCTTCCCATTTGGTTTTTGAACCACCACTAATGGACTCACATATTCCGATACTCCATTTGAGACACAGATTTTTATAATTTAAAACAATATCCGATTTTCTGAGTATCTTCATTTGTAACAAGCAACCATGAAGTTCAGTGACTCATTATTTAATTTTGGAACTCGCGACTACCCTTTGATAGCATTTTTTTTAAATTTCACATGCTCTAATCTCGAAATATCTGCTGCCAGATCGAATTATTCGTGTTTGAGCAACTGATTTTGCCGATCCAAGGCATCAGTTATTGGTGTAAGATGTAGGGTGCTATAGTCAAAATCCTCCAACAAAGACAATGGAAATCCGTTCGAAATCACCATAAATCATCAAACTTCTCACATTACAATCCCCGCCTAGGTGTCAACACAGCTAAAATTATCTGACTCTGCTTCAACAAACTCAACTTTATGGACCAACTTGAGCTTGTTGATTGTCGAAGCACTGATCGTCACAGCATTTTTACACCAGTAGTGAACTAAATCCAAAATGTCCTTGCCGGAGAAACCCTCACGAAAAATCCAGAAGGGAAGTGAAGGAAGTTCGCGGAATTCTATTTCGTCACATCCATATAAAAGAAAACAAAATGCCCTAATTCTAAAACCATAACAAGCTGTGTTCAAATATTATCAACCCAAGATATAGTATTTTTAATACCCATTTAGAATAATTTCATCCTTATTTATCAATCACAGATTAGATGAAACAAAAAATTACCAAGAAAAACGAACGTCGATTGCTAATACGTCAATTTCATTACAAATAGCAAATTCCTAACCTAATTTCATTTGTGTGTTCAAGAAGCGACATACGTATAGTCACTAGAACGACTGGTAAATAGGTATTAAAGATTCTATAAAATAGGTAGGTACTCTTGCTTATACAATAACATACAAATTTTCAAATGTAGCAGCCCTTATTATTATTTGAACGGATCTATAGTTCGTTTATGCTGCACAATACGGAAATGAATAACAAATCTCGGCGCGAACATAAAAGAAACCTTGTCGAGGAAAAAGTAAGCAATACGTTATATGATCGAAGGAAATTTAACAACAACTTTTTAGTATAGCGTTGCTACCATAAACCTGATATAAAAAGAATAAAGCACAAATAATAAACAAGAATCCTTTTTCACAAGGAAAATGGTTTATTTTGATACCGAGATCGATATATCCCCTGTTTATCCAAAAGTATTTTCTTTGATGAATTTGTAAGAATCATTTTTGAAATCTTGAGCTCTGTTCCAATAAATATTACCAACTGGTGGGCACTAGTAATTTGACCCAATAGTTCTCAAACATTTTTCACATTACTTATTATATTACTCATTTAAAAAAAAAAGAAACTATAATAATTCTTCGTGTAGTGAGTAGGTACAAGTTTTTTCTGCTTTAGTACCCAGTACCAAAAAAGCCGTCTTAGTAGACGAATGTCTGTTCGAGAGGATAGATAGGAAAATTGAAATCGTTTTTATTGAGTTTAATATAAATCTGAAAATAAAATAATAACTTGTGTATTGAAAACCGAAATTTCCAATCTGACATGAATTTAATGAAAATTTCACGATTCCCACCATAAAATTGTCACAGATGTGCTTTTCAGCTAGATATTACATTTAAACAATTTATAATTTTCTGTAAAAGGGGATAAACAAAAGCGTTTCATTAATTTACAACCTCAAATGCAGCTGAACCGTAAAATAAATAACGCAGCGTCGAGTTTTCGGTTGAATCCGTAAAAGTATAATTGTCAACACACATAGCTCTGGGGATTTTCGCTGGATCGATCCATATCGGATCGGTTTATACAAAAATTCCATAAAATATTTCAGAATTCAAAGATACGATACTGATTTTAAGAATCCAAAAAAATAGTTCAGAACCTGAATTAAGCTTTAGGCATTGACCTAAGACTATGTATGTAGGTACATCTTATCCACAAAGCCTTTTCTACAAAAGTACTAAAAGTACCTACTACTGAATATCAAACTTATTATTATAATAAGAATTAAGTAAGGAAAAAAATAGACAGATTATTGAGTTATATAGGCACACGGAAGAAAACCGATATTTTTTTTTCCGATCTTCTCACCGTTTTAACTACAGCAATTAGCATCTCAATTCCTATGATTTCCATATCCTGTGAATATAGATCGCATATAGTACAGTTATTTGTTATATGGCAATTTAATTCAATAACTGATCCAGTGGATTAAAAATTACGAATTTCTTGCATGCAATAGGCAATATAGGATTATGATGATTGATAGAGCTATAAAATTAATTAAAAACCGGCCTCCATAGTGTTGAAATTTGAATTTTAATAGGGCAGGCGAATGCATCATCCTCTTGACATCTAATTATTATTTATTTATTTTTTTTCAGAATAAAATATAATAACTTCGACATTTTCCATTCTATGAATAACCCCATCATAATTTCTCCTGGAGAGAACAGCATTGCGGGAAAATCGAAGACTTTACAACCGGCGGCTCTAATCGCGATTCGTGTAGTTTTCTTGAGCCCGAAAATCAATTTTAAGAGTAGTAAGTCATGAAAAAGTTTAATGGATATAATGCTATTATACAGGATGTACCATTTAAAACGAAACAGGCTAAATATCTCATGCAACGTTTATTTTTTCAAAAAATCGCTCGTACCTACACATAATTTGATTTTCAAAGGGGGAAGTTCTCTGCAACAATTTTTAGCACTTTAACCCTCTAGGCGGGGTGGGACCAACCCTTACTATTTCAAATGGAACAAGGGGTCGAGTGATACCTCTTTTAAAAGAGCGAATTCTCTTTCATTTGAAAGAAAATTGAACGCTTTTTTGAAACAGGTATCACTCGACCCCCTGTTCCATTTGGAATGGTAAGGGTTGGTCCCACCAACCCTCGAGGATTTAGTTAGTGCTGCGAATGTTCCAAATACTCACGCAATCAAATTACGTGTACGAGCGATTTTTAAAAAAATAAAAGTGAAATCAGACATTTAGCCCGTTTCGTTTTAAATTGTATACCCTGTATAATTCCATCTAATCTAATTACATATTGAGGAAAACCACCTATTTGAAATATTATTTCTTCAAATCTTAACTTTTTAAAAAAACGTTTACTGAATAAAAGTAAATATTGCAACCATGTCCTGCGCCACGAAGTTTAGATTTAGGGGAGAACGAGGGTACCGAACCGAACGGGAGGTAGAGAGGTAGCGCTTAGGCAGCAGACTAGAGAACAAGCTGGGACTGGTCGCTTAGACGCGTGTCGCGTGTCTGTAATTATTAATTATTCAATTTTTATTTCTATTTTGCATTAAACTAATAGTTCATTCCAATTTGTTATTAGGGTATGTGTCAAGGAGCGATCACAAGGTCAGTTGAATAATTGTTATTTTGTTTTTGAGAGTTCAATTATTTATACAAGTATCATTATTTTTCATTTTTTATGTTTTTTTGTTTGTTTATAACATATTTTATAACATGTGCATTGTTCATGTAGGTATTTAACAAAAATCGTTTCATGCTGTAAACAACACGGATAAAGAAGTAAATTAAAACCAAAAAAATTATGTGTTGTCGTTTTGTGCTGACATTTTCCTACCCTGACGAGAGAATATCCTAGCAAATTGAAATAATCAATCTAGAGATATTGGCTCAATAACAACTATAGCTGTGAGTTACCGTAACCAGGGACCTCAGTACCTGCCACAGATGGGCTAACTAGCCAAAAACTCTTCAGTATTAAATATAGGTAGTGTTGATTTATTTATTTATTTATTATACGGGACAACCCCATTAAAGAAATTTTACAAAAAATTAAATATGAGTAAATGTGACAATATTTATAAATAATTTACTAATACATATGTAGATAACATTGAACACTAAAGAAAAGGAAAAATACAAATAACACAGTTAGTTGTTATTAAGGTACAAGAAGCCTATTTTTGTAGTCTCTTCTAAATTTAGACAAGGACACATTAAGAATTTCTAACTCTAGATTATTAATCTTTACCAAGTTTCTATTTATTGGAGAGTAAATACCATAAGATGTTCTATGAAAAGGAATATTAAAAGTAGAATGATGTCTAATGCTTATACCGAGTGTCTACGAGATCAGTTTCGCGCTGGCATTTGCTGGTTTTTTTTTCGATGGCAAAGATTTTTGGTATAGAGTGTAGGTTTGAGAAATGTCACCACATGTGTGTCAATGTTTGGTAACTTCCGGTTTGACCGGAAATGGTCATAACTCCGTAATTTTGAATGGCATCCCAATAATTTTTTCGCATTTTTGGTATCTGCGGATCATGATGTGTACGAAAACGTCAAATTTGAACATTTTTGAAGAAATTTTAGAACTCTGGCTGAAAATTTATTTTTGAACAGAAAGTGACGGAGAGTTCTTAAAATTGTTATTTTCAACCCACACAATCGTAGAAAAATGCGAGTGCCAAGATGTTATCCTTTGCTTGCTCTCCAAAGGCATCCAAAGTTGAAAAAATCACATTTTGCGTGATAACTCAATGAAATCAGTGAAATCACCCAACTTTCACAACAAGAGTTTTTTACCTTTTTCAAAATAAAACCAACTATGCATTGAAACTTTTCATTTATGTTAGTTTTTAATTATTTTCTTATTATTTTTATAATGCACTACTATAAATGATAAAACTACTAATAAATGAACCCCTGTATGAAGAACGCTTTCCAAAAGGAGCTGGTGTTTTTTTTTTTCTTGACAAGCCATTGACAAGATCTGTGGGCAAGATATGTTTATTTGTCATTGTTTGACATCTTGGAAATTTGTAAATACAAAGTTTGAATACAGGGGTTTATTTATAAGTAGTTTTATCAGTTATAGTAATGCATAGTAAAAATATTGGAAAAATAATTAAAAACTGGCATGAATAAAAAGTTTTAATGCATAGTTGGTTTTATTTTGAAAAAGGTAAAAAACATTTGTTATGAAAGTCGGGTGATTTCACTGATTTCATTGAGTTATCACGTAAAATGTGATTTTTTCAGCTTTGGAAGCCTTTGGAGAACAAGCATAGGATAATAACTTGGCATTCGCATTTTTCTACTATTGTGTTGGTTGAAATTAACAATTTTAAGACCGCTCCGTCACTTCCTGTTCAAAAATAAATTTCAATCCAGAGTTCTGAAATTTCTTCAAAAATTTTCAAATTTGACGTTTTCGTACACATCATGATCCGCAGATACCAAAAATGTGAAAAAATTATTGGGATGCCATTCAAAATTACGGAGTTAGAACCATTTCCGGTCAAACCGGAAGTTATCAGACATTGACACACATGTCAAAAGATGACATTTCTCAAACCTACACTCCATACCAAAAATCTGCCATCGAAAAAAAAAACAGCAAATGCCAGCGCGAAACTGATCTCGTAGACACCCGGTATAATAAGGAACATTTAGACCAATTTGGCTTAAAAGAAAAGAACAGTCAACCAGGCCATTAACAATTTTAAAAACAAACAATATGCCAAAGAAATCTCTCCTTGCACTCAAATTAGGCAACCTGAATAACCTTTCCACAGTACTATATTCATGGTCCACAATCGAAATATAAGATCAGAATGAACATACTTTTAAGAACTTATGTTGCACCCTTTCCAGAGACTTAGAATGAATATGAAAAAATGGAGCCCACGCAGGTGAACAGTACTTCAAAATAGTTCTCACTAGGGAACAATACACTATTCTAGTCGCATCGACTGAGAAGAAGGTCGTGTTTCTTACGATGAATCCCAACATCTTTGAACCTGTGACTGTTATTGAATTGATATGATCAACAAATGTCAACCTTTCATCAAAAATCACACCCAAATCCTTTATCGACTTTTTGTATTCAAGTTGTTGATCATTGATGAAATATTCTGTAGGAATTCTGACAGGTTTACGAGAAAAGCTGATATAACTGCATTTCTTAGCATTCAAGTGTAATTTGTTCGTTTGACACCAGGGGCCCGATCCTCGGGCAGGGAGTAGAGCTCCCCGATAGAACGAATTTTTTTGTCCTTGTCAGCGTAATCGAAAAGTAAACAAGAATGATGAAAAGGAAAAAATTGTTCTCTCGGAGAGCTCTACTTCCTGGCTCGAGGATCGGCCCGCAGACAGATAGATAGCCGGTCCAAATCCTCCTGCAGTAGGTCCTGGTCATGAATGGTCAGAATCTTTCTCCAAAATTTAATGTCATCAGCAAAACAAGCACACCCATTATTTAAAAAACAATCGACAATATCATTTACAAAAATAATAAATAGGAGCGGAGAACTATGGCCCCCTTGGGGTACTCCAGATGTAACACTTATGGTATCAGAGTAATAACAACCCACTTTGACGCGTTGTATTCTATCACTCAATGAGCTTTTCCACCATAACAGAAACTCAGGATTAAAGCCTAATAAAAGCATCTTATTAAGCAGAATATTATGATCTACCCGATCAAAGGCTTTAGAAAAGTCTGTGTATATCGAATCTGTTTGACATCTATCTTCCATATTCTGAAGAATATTTAGTTGGTGAGTTGTTAGATTAGATAAAGTCGACTTGTTCTTTGAGAAGCCATGCTGGTGCTGGCCAATCAAACCCTTGCATTGCCAGGACCTCTGCCCAGTGACCAAACAATCAAATAGCTTCGGGATTGCTGATTGTATGCAAATGCTCCGATAGTTCTCTACATCGTTTTTCTTTCCACTTTTAAAAATTGGGACTATATGACTTTCTTTCCAGGTATCAGGAAAAACTGAAGATGCTAAAGATTCATTGAAAAGTACAGACAAAGGTACTACAATTGTAAAAACACATCTCTTTAATAAGAAGTTAGGTACCCCATCTGGTCCGGCTGCAAGCTTATCAGGCATTTTCATGATTTCATTAAAAATATCGGCCACAGAAATATCAGTAACTTTAATATTGATGCTCAAGTTCATGTCATTAGGATGATTAAAAACGGACTGGGATGAATCGTCATTTACTGTCTAAACAGTTTGAAAAAATCTTTAAACAAGTTAGCAATTTCTTGACCATTTGTGGCGGCCTGGTCGTCATAAACCAAAGAACTGGGCAATGTGTGACCAGAACGTTTATCGTTGACATACTTCCAAAAAGATTTAGGATTCTCTTTTAAGTTTGCATCCAGACCATGCATATAATTATTAAAACAAATATCCGATAGTCTATTACAGTCAGAACACAGTTGAGAAAATCTTATGTAGCTCTCATTAGATGGATTATTGTTATATGACAAATGCGCCTGTTTTTTTTGTCTAAAAGTACATTCCTATTATAAGGTAGTCTATTGCACTGATATAATTTGTGTTAACCAAACGATTGAGCTACCTCTATTGCTGCATCCCCCATTGGGCATTGTACTACTACTCCAAACTCATCATTGGACCAAATTGCGTTGGGCAGGTTATAGTCGCCTAGCAGGTAAACATTTACAGAAGGGTATTGCTGGAGGATATGGTTAACTGTTTCACAATGCATAACGTAAGTTTCTTCAGCAGATTGAGGAGATATGTAAACACCTCCAATTACAAACTTGGTCTTGTTTATTTCACATAAAACAAAAAGCTGCTCAATTCTTTCCTCTGATATAGATATGTAGGATGATTTTATGCAATTTTTGACTATAATTAGTACACCACCACCGCTGGCTTTTTTGCTGGTATAAGAATTTCTGTCACAGCGAAATACATTGTACCCATCAAATTTAAGCTCACTATCCGGAAAGTCTACGATCAAGTTACTCTCTACTATAACAATAATGTACTGACAACCAGCAATTGACTTTGTAAATTCAACCAATTTGGTTCGAAGGCCTCCAACGTTTTGGAAATACACATTTAATGAGGTGCTTGCATGTTTTTTTGTTGCTTGACGCTTACAACAGGTATACCATTATGGTAAGTAATAGTCAAGTTCTGTTCACCAGCAGCCTTCCTCTCTTCCAAAACAGTTTAAGCTCTTTTGTACGCATCCTGTTGCATTGGTGTTTGATCAAATGATATTTTATAATTTGTTCCCTGCAGCTTTCTACCAGATTGAATCGCTAACTTCACAGTTTCTGCGTTACAGATAACTTTAACAGCCCTTGATCTAGAGTTACTGCCAATGTTTCTTACCTGGCCCACACGAACAACTTTCTTTACTGTTAGTTAGGGAGACGATCGCATTTTTCCTACCCTGATCGAGTTATGTGTCGACACTATTATCAATATATGTTAATAATTTGTTAAAAGATATTTCCGGCAGCATTTGCTCTCAGGCAGGAATACCGGTTAATAGATGCACATAATAGGGACATAAAGCTACTTGAAATAATTCGCCGGTATCGGTATCGGTATCCGTAACGCAACTAGATACGTTGACAAGCGAAAAGGCTGTTAAAGCGCTCCCTGTTCCGGTAAACGTAAACGCATCTCATAATCTAGAAATTTTTGTCTCAAAACTCCGGCGTTTTTATATCTAACCTTAAAATTGTTATTTTTTTTGCGATAGAGAAGCACAAGAAACTCAAGAAAGTATAAACTAAACAAATTAAATCAACCCGGAAAAAAAGTGAGGTTATCTTCATTTAAAATTTGGCACATGTGTCAGGAATGTCAAGATACGTTACCGATGCGGATACCGCGAGAGGGCCGTAACGTTACGTTGTACGTACGGTATCTCGGCCTCCGTATCGCTTCTGCACATGCGCAGTACGATACCGATACGGATACCGAGCAAAAAATACGGAAGCTTTATGTGCATCTTTCTATTAACCTGTGTTCCTGCCTGAGAGCAAATGCTGCCGGAAATATCTTTTAACAAATTATTAACAATTGAAAAAAACGTAACACTACCCCCATCGAGTTATGCCCTAAGTAGGGTATCAGATTGAAGGTCTCGATGTCCCCTATCTAAAAAGTCGATCCTGCCTCGTGAGAACTTGCCGGAAGAGGGTGGCAGGGCAGCTTATTGGAGCAAGGGCCCGCGGCTTCAGCTTTGACATCTATCAAAATTTGCGCTGAATGATGTGTCAAATTAAAGGTGTCAATAAGTTGATTTAAGGTCTCTTCGCACAGAAATCCCAAACCAGAAGGAGTGAATTTCATTGTTTGAAACTAGTTTCCTGACTGTTTCCAACCAATGAAATTTGCTCTGACTGGTTTGTGATTTCTGTGCGAACAGATCTTAAATCAACTTATTGACACCTTTAATTTGACACATCATTTAGTGCAAAGCTTGATAGGTGTCAAAGCATAGACCGCGGGCCCTTGCCCCAATAAGCTGTCCTGCCATCCTTTTCCGGCAAGTTCTCACGAGGCAGGATCGAGTTTTTAGATAGGGGACATCGAGACCTTCAATCTGATACCCTACTTAGGGCATAACTCGCTGGGGGTAGTGTTACGTTTTTTTCAATTTGTTAATAATTTGTTAAAAGATTTTTCCGGCAGCATTTGCTCTCAGGCAGGAATACAGGTTAATAGATAGATGCACATAATACCATATATTGATAATAGTGTCGACACATAACTCGATCGGGGTAGGAAAAATGCGGTCGTCTCCCAGACTATGTAGGGATTTTTTCCTGCAGTCCCAACTTAGTAAATACATCGGAAACCATTGTTTTATCATATTCAATGCGATCTTTCAAGTTCGGAGAGTTCGACTCTGGAATGTTGTAGACCATCAAGTTATGTGTTCGTTGGTTCACTTCATGAATCATTGACTCAGTGTTAATTGATTTATCCTTCTCCAATTCACAAACTTTTTGTTGTAAGGTTTGAATTTCTGCTTCCATTGATATTATCCTGCGGATCATAACGGGGACACTTTTAAATGCTTCTCGATAATCAAGGCAGACATTAGGGTTCGTTTCTGAAGTACAATTGCTCTGGCCTCGGATGTTGACAAACCAGAGCATTTTTCAGCCAAGTGTGATTTACTTCTGCAACTGTCGCAAAAATTATTTGTTTTTCATCTTCCCCTAGCACAAGGGCGCAGACGGAGCAGGTGTCACAGGTGTTTTTATTAGGCATGATTTTATTGATTTTGTATTATTATAAACTTAACCTCAAAGTAATAATTTGTCAAAAGTTTCCCCAGTTCAAATTATTCTGTGTGTTTTATAACTTTAGGTACGCCAAAAAGCAAACAGGCAACTATTGGCACGACCACTTATACAAATTTAATAGTATTTTTCACAAAACAATTGAAAAATGCAACCAAAAATATTTCGTATGTTATTGTTCACATAACCTCGAAGTGATTAAATGTAGTGTATGTAATTAAAATTTTAGCACAAGAACAGGGGCGGTACCTAGTTTCAACTTTTATTGAATTAATGACGCACAATTATTATTGAAATGACACACCCACATAACAAAATTGTATTCTTAGAATGTATTAAGAATATTCTTTTTTTAGGAGGAATGTACCTAGAATTTTCGCCAAAACCATTGCGAATGTCCTGAGAATGTTCTGAGAAAAGATTGTAGAAATACTGTTTGCAATACCCAAGAACTTCCTGGGAAATCCATTAGGATTTTCCTATAATATACCTATGAGATTCTCAGTACATCCTGAAAAGAATATTCCTGTTTAATTCTTAAAATATGCTCGAAATGTATATTCTCACATTCAAAGAATGTTTCTATGATATTATAGTTATATTCTTAAAAGAATATTATACCAGTATGCTTGAAATATTCTTAGAATATATCTACATATATCATTCTCAATATGCATCCTAGACATAACATTCTTGTTTGATTCTAAGGATATACTTGGAATGTTAATTTTCGCTTCCAAATAATACTCCTTTCAGCCCTTTTATATTAAAGGCAGTGAAAAAGTTGTTGGAAAACTTCTCTGGAAAACACAAGTATTTAACCAAAGCTCCGGTTTCGAGCTTGTTATGCTCTCGTCGAAGCACGCCAACTGAGAGAAACAGGTTCCAAGGTGATTCAAACGCGAAGCAAGATGTAGATCTTTAATAGCGTGTGGCTCCCTCTCTTGGAAGTCCTACAAAGCAAAAGAAAAAGAATACACCTATAATATTCTTAGTAGGTTCTAGATAGAGCATTATTGTTTAATTGTTCAATTAAGATTTTTGAGTAGGTACTTTAGATAATTAGGTGAACAATATGAAAATATTCTTATCATGGTTACCTACCTTCATGAACTTTTCAGAACAACTTGGTAGGTATATTCCTAATACTTGATAGAGATATTAGCCGAAAGAACATTTTTTAGGGTACATTATAATAATGTTCGAATGACAATATTCAAATAATGTTATATAAAGTAGGTTCTTAGCACAATCTTTCAGGTAGGTGCATAGAAGCAACATTCCTAGTACATAAATAGAACGTTCTAAAATGAATATTTCAATCGAAACATTCTTAGGATTTTGAGGGAATATTCTGAGAATATGAATGTTCTTTCACTGTTATGTGGGCAGTTTGCTTCGATTTTTGAGGAATGTTAGATCGAGGATTTCTCTGCCGTGCTCTTTCCCCTCGTTAGTTCCAGGATGAGAACGGTACGATTTACTTTAATAATAAAGTACCGTGAAACGGAGTTACTTGGGACAATTTCGACATTCAAGCTTGGATAACTTTGATGAATTTAGGAAAATAATTTCTAAATCATGCTCAATTATTGAGTCAGGTTATTTTCCAATAAAAATAAACATAATAAATAGTAGAAAAAAATACGAAGCCAAAAAAAAAAATTATTAGTGGCTCTCCCAAGTTACCAGGGAACTTGGGGTAAATTGGGACATGTTGAAATTTTCGTTAATTCTTTAGTTAGGAGCTTCCTAAAGCAACATGGGACAATAAGAAACAAACTAAAAAAGTTTTAGCTGTGTAAAACTTTTAAAAAAAGAAAACCAAACTTTTAAGTAAAAAGGTGAACATTTATTTTTTATAAATAATATATAACTGGCACCTAAAAATATTTTCAAGCATAATTGTTTTAAATAAACATCAAACTTATCGCCTATAGCTTGGCTGAAAACAAAAACCAACTTATTTTCATAAGTTAAAATGGGACACATCGTTAAAGCGTAATAATTTGTTCTAATTTTCATGGGGTAAAATGGGACATGTCCCATTTAACCCCACATCAGACATTTGTCTATAATATTGCTTGTCAATATTTAGAAACAAATTCTAATAAAAAAATACACATGGCAACATAGTGGTAAATAGCCAAGTTGACAATATTTAGAAGCATACCTGGAAAATTTTAAAAAATAACCTCCTGGTGAACAGAGCTTTGCGACCTATTTTTTTAAATAAAAAAACCATGGTTTTTAAAAAATATATGTATAAATCACCTACTTTTGAGTCAATTTAATGGAAATTTGATAAATATCTATTTCAGACACGTAAAGTTGATAAACACGAACAAAAACGAACGTTTTGAACACCCCGCTGTTGGAAACAGTCAAAAATTTTCACCGTTGCCAAATGTCCCAAGTAACTTCCATGTCCCAAGTTTGACGGTAGACGTTTCACAAATTTTTCGTTTCTTTTACATACACAACCTCCCTTATATTTCCCAAATATTTGCTATGTCGGGCGCATGTCCAATAAGCAAAATTGAATAATTTTTCACAACGTAGGTCCTATTTGTTTTTAATTTCGTTTTTCAGAAAATTTGTTGTTTAAAAGGTAATACCGTTCAATCTTACTGAACGAACCCGGGTATGTTATACTACAATGTAGTGTTTTTTTTTTGTCTATTTTTATGAAACTGAAAATGGAAAATTCGCATTAACTATGTGATCACAGGTAAAGTGTTATATGTATAGTATCCGCCATAGATATTCGAGATTCGTACAAAACACTATTAGTCCGGGGGCCGAGGACCTTTTTTCCAAATAATTAATAACAAGCTAGTTTTTTCAATGCAGCTTCATTTCACCGATACGCCCAACTTTTTTCTCTTCGAAAATTGCGAAAACAGGTAGCTAACATACTGCGCAGGTGTAAAACATGTCGATTTGGTGACTATGAAAATTTAATTAATAACAGTTAGTTTTTCAGCTATGTTGAGATGATTTTATGAATAATTTGAAACAACATTTATTTGTCCGACAAAATAAAGGGTTTAGTCTACGATGTCCCCCCCCTCAAACATGTAGCAATTACGTTGCATAAAAAATGATTAATAACAAGTTGATTTTTTCAATGTAGGTTGGTAAATATTATTACAATTAAATGGTCACACTGTCCTACAAATAAACAGGTAGCTATTTTCAGTCCTACACTCAAAAGTTGTCGATTTCACGATTTTACTTTTTTCATTAATAACCGGCTAAATCTTCGTGAGTATCTTCATTTTGATAAGACGCCCAAATTTTCTGCTGCAAAAATTCCAAAAACAGGTAGCTAACAGAGTGCGCAGGTGGAAAACATGTCTATTTGGTGATCATACAAATGTAAATAATAACAGTTAATTTTGTAGCTGAATGTTGAGATCGTTTCATAAATAATATGAAACAACATTTGTCCGTCAAAATAAATGGTTTGATCTAGGCTGTCTCCCTTCTCAAACATGTAGCAGATACGTTACATAAAAAATGATTTATAACCAGTTGATTTTTTTAATGTAGCTTAGTAAATATTACTACAATTAAATGGTTACACTGTCCTACAAATAAAGAGGTACATTTCTCCAGTCCTACACTCAAAAGTTGTCGACTTCACGGTAATACTTTATTCATCAATCACCGGACACCGGCTTAATCTTCTCGAGCATCTTCGTATTGATAATACGCCTATCTTTTCTATTGCGAAAAGTTGCAAAAGTAGTAGCTACTAGAGTGAGCACTAGTGAGCACATAGCACATGTAAAATACCTTGATTAGGTGATTATGCAAATGTAATTATTAACAGTTAACAGTTAATTTTTCAGGTGAATAATGAGATAATTTTATAAATAATTCGAAATTCGATTTGAGCCACAAAATAAATGGTTTGGTCTGCAGTGTCCCCTTTCTCAAAAATGTAGCAATTACTGGCTCATAAAAAACGATTCATAACCAGTCGATTTTTTTACTGTAGTTTGGTAAATATAACTAGAATTGAATGGTCACATTGTCCTAAAGAGGTAAGATTTCTCAGCCCTACATTCGAGAATTTCGAAAATAGCCTTTTTCTACTGACGTTTCATAATAACAACTTTTCGATTGTCATTTTAGTTTCAAAACGACATTCTTTTAAGCACTGAGTGCGTGAAAGTTACTTTTAGGCACTCAGTGCGTAAAAGTGACTTTTGAATGCGTAAAAGTGACTTTTAGGTGCGTAAAAGTGATTTTTAAGCACTAGTGCCTAAAAGTGTCATTCATTGTTCAGAAATAAAAAAACACACTAAACACAGATTTGAATTTTGATCTGTATTTATTATGAATATTAAAAATTAAATTATTGAATTGAACGTTTGGGCTACTCAAAACAGAACTTTTTGTTGTTACCTACTTTCCAGGATTTTAATTATTGATGTCGAATCTTGAAAAAAAATCGCATCAGGTGTCAAGCAAAAGCAGGTAACAAAGATTTTGGGCTTGATCGGCTTATTCACATGAAATAAAATTGTGTTTTTTTATTATAAAAGGCCAGTAGAAAAAATCTTGTATGCAATACGTTACGAAACGATGTCTTTTAGTCACTCGACGTGTTGTCCAACTCGGCTTTGCCTCGTTGGACAATTTTCACGTCGCGTGCCTAAAAGACGCTAATTTCGTAACTTATTGTATAAATAGCTATATGCATATTATACGTAAATATGTACAGGGCTTTCATTTCAAAACTTGTCACTCACGTTATCTGCGTAAATAGACAGATTTCTAGAAATCGCCGAAACACGTCAACAAATTTATTGAGGGGGTGCGTTAATTTGTTGACGTGTACCGGCGATTTCCAGAAATCTGTCTCTTTAGGCAGATAACGTGGGTGGCAAATTTCGAAATGAAAGCCCTGTATGTACATATGTAGTTACGTATACAGATGCGTGTATAACAGTATATGTGTTATGTGTATGTACACATACCTACATTTATGTCGATGGTTTCCATTCGCATCGATGCGCATGCTCGTAAATAACACAGTATCGTAGTATAGGGTGATTCAAAAAGCGCGCCAGATTGGAATTGCTCGAAAAAGAGTTTTGGCATGCCATCAAAGTAGAGGGGGCCATTTCCTTTGTCATTTTCCATACCCAGATTGAGAAGGTTTGATCCAACCGGTTCATCTTAATTCTAAAGATATTTAAAAAAAAAGAGCTCCTTTTTTAATGTATTAAATCTGGCGCGCTTTTTTGCTGTATATAGGGTGAATACAGGGTGTTTTCTAAGTTAGAGTTTTTCTTTTTAAATAACGTGGAACTTAAAAAAATACAGGAGTTTTCCAAATAATATTTTCTCGACAGCTCAAAAATAAAAGAGATAGGTATGTTCATTTCAAACAATATCAAAAATCAAATATTTTAATAATTATATTTTTAAAAATAGAAAAGGTAAAATTCTCGAATTTAATCTTTTTTTCCAGAAATCTGTCTCTTTACGCAGATAACGTGGGTGGTAAGTTTTGAAATGAAAGCCCTGTACATATTTACGTATAATATGCATAAGGCTATTTTCGAAATTCTCGAATGTAGTGCTGAAAAATCTTACCTCTTTAGGACAATAAGACCATTCAATTGTAGTAATATTTACCAAACTACAGTTATAAAATCAACTGGTTAAAAATCGTTTTTTATGAGCCAGTAATTGCTACATTTTTGAGAAAGGGGACACTGAAGACCAAACCATTTATTTTGTGGTTCAAATCGAATTTCGAATTATTTATAAAATTATCTCATTATTCACCTGAAAAATTAACTGTTAACTGTTAATAATTACATTTGCATAATCACCTAATCAAGGTATTTTACATGTGCTATGTGCTCACTAGTGCTCACTCTAGTAGCTACTACTTCTGCAACTTTTCGCAATAGAATAGTTAGGCGTATTATCAATACGAAGGTGCTCGAGAAGATTAAGCCGGTGTCCGGTGATTGATGAATAAAGTATTACCGTGAAGTCGACAACTTTTGAGTGTAGGACTGGAGAAATGTACCTCTTTATTTGTAGGACAGTGTAACCATTTAATTGTAGTAATATTTACTAAGCTACATTAAAAAAATCAACTGGTTATAAATCATTTTTTATGTAACGTATCTGCTACATGTTTGAGAAGGGAGACAGCCTAGATCAAACCATTTATTTTGTCGGACAAATGTTGTTTCATATTATTTATGAAACTATCTCAACATTCAGCTACAAAATTAACTGTTATTATTTACATTTGTATGATCACCAAATAGACATGTTTTCCACCTGCGCACTCTGTTAGCTACCTGTTCTTGGAATTTTCGCAACAGAAAATTTGGGCGTCTTATCAAAATGAAGATACTCACGAAGATTTAGCCGGTTATTAATGAAAAAAGTAAAATCGTGAAATCGACAACTTTTGAGTGTAGGACTGAAAATAGCTACCCTTTTTATTTGTAGGACAGTGTGACCATTTAATTGTAATATTATTTACCAACCTACATTGAAAAAATCAACTTGTTATTAATCATTTTTTATGCAACGTAATTGCTACATGTTTGAGGGGGGGGACATCGTAGACCAAGCTCTTTATTTTGTCGGACAAATGTTGTTTCAAATTATTTATAAAATTATCTCAACATTTAGCTGAAAAACTAACTGTTATTAATTAAATTTTTATAATCACCAAATCGACATGTTTTACACCTGCGCAGTATGTTAGCTAGGTACCTGTTTTCGCAACTTTCGAAGAGAAAAAAGTTGGGCGTCTCGGTGAAATGAAGCTGCATTGAAAAAACTAGCTTGTTATTAATGATTTGGAAAAAAGGTCCTCGGCCCCCGGACTATATGTTTCTTAATCAGCGGGCCTGCATTTAGTCAGGAGGCATGGGTCAGGTAACCGCTCAACGACAAGATTATATTGGTTTGAAATTATTCGGTGTAAATGTCGTTAATGATTTTTTAAATTATTTTTCAATTTTCTTGAAAGATTTTTCAAATATTTAATGCAAGAAATTAAGTATAGGTATAGGTATTTTTTTTTACATATATCGCCCGCATAATTATTAGTTATTACACACACTTACTTTCGTACGCAAGATTGTTTTTACAACACTCATAGATGTTGTTTTGAACTCTTATATTTTCGATACTCCAATTTCCATATACCCTAACAAGCACCCCTAATAAAGTCGTTATTTATTAACATTACCCTAACTACGGCTACGATTTCTTTACCAAAATTTCTCTTTTAAGTGTCTTTTTACGGGCCCTCGAAAGATACATTTCGTCCTATTAAAATTTCAATTTGGCTTCTTTATTAGAAGTATATTTTCTGTTTTAATCCGATGTCTTTTATTTTCGTTCCCCAATAACCTGAAGTTTATTGTGAAACCTGCTCGTGTTTTGGCATCATTAAGCCTTTTACAAGTTTAGAATGGTTTATTTATGTCTGAAAAAGTTTAGATTATCTCATGATGGTGAAAATGGGGAAGAAGGAAGAATGTGGAAAGGTCCATTTCAAATGCAAATAAATAAAAATAATGCTTTTATTTTCTAAAGGAATCGACAATTTTTACCTAAAAAAAATAGTTATTTGTTTTACTAGGCAGAAAAGTACAAGATTTAATGCCGCGGCTAGTGTTTCATAGCCGAGGCATTAAATCTGCTTTTCTGCCATGTAAAACATATAATTTTTTCTCCGAATGTTCAAATTCACGCATAGACATCTTTTTTATATTTATTTCATTCATTATTATTATCCAAATAATTAAATTATTTTGACAATTGTCATTGTCACCATCAATTTCAAATAGCAAATTGAGTGAAATTCTCACCTGGAACGTTGTGACACTGTCACTTTTAATGCCTAGGCAGTAAAAGTCCACTTTTACTGCCTAGGCAGTAAAAATACAACTTTAGATCCTGTCAAGTGTCATTAAAAGGCCGCTTTTACTGTCATTCGGAGAAAAAAGTTTTTTTTTAAATATTATCATCCGTACGGGTTCAATTTACTCCGATCTTCACTGAAGCAGTAAATTTAATCTAATTTACAAGTAGTTGAATAACCAGTGGATCTTCCCACACCTCAACGTATAATTAGCTAAGGCCTATTAATATACATGATGTGATAAAAAGAAAACTGAACTTAACTTTGTTATTCTTCCGCTAATAAATAGACAGTTTTTACGACGATATTGAGTTTCTTCCTATAGTAATAATTATTGGGTTGTGCTATTTTTATAACCAGGAATGAAGGATTTTGTGTTTTGATAATACCTACCTATTTTTGATCAGTAGATAAATTTAGAAATGTTTTCAACTTTCATCCATAGTCTTGAACATTTTAGAGTTACTGGACCCACGATAAAGAAAAGAGTGAAAACTGAGTAGGTATGTTATCTATTGAAGGAACTATGCTTAGTAGACAAAAATATTCAGAGGTGTTCAGTTCAGTTCCTTGAAAAATGGGTGTAAAGTCTGTTTTTTTTTTTAGATAAAAGTCAAAATGACATTATGTTAGCAATACAATGTAAAATTGACAATGCTTTCAAATTTTTTATGTAGAAAAGGCTTGTGTTGCCAATATAGTTACTAAATTTTTCACTTGGGTAATTATCTTTAAAAAAAAAAAAACAGACTTTAGGTATCTTTCAAAAGAAATTTGATTAAGGGATATATAATGTACGTGCTTAACACTTTCTTGTAAACGTAACATAAGGGACCCTTTCTGTCTAAACTTTCAGTCATCATCCGATGGGTGACATGTTGAGTAGTGGGCTAAAATAATTAGACAAATAATGGCAGTCTCTGTCAAAGATCTTCTATGGTAATTGATTGAGTTTAATATTGTAAGCTTGGAGTTTCTTTTGAATAAATTGGATCTTCAAGAATTAAGTCCAGTCTTTCAATGTTGTGTACCTAAATACACAATAGTTTGGCGACGAGGCAGGAGTCTGCCATAAGCACAGTGAAAGATGTCATTCGTGGACTCCATAGAACATTTTAATGTGAGTGAAGGCGATTTCGAGTCTTATAGGGAGCGGATGGAGCAATTATTCAAGGTAAATAATACAAAAGACGAGGACAAAGGCCCTCTATTTATAACTTTGATTAGCCCAAACGCTTGAAAGTTATTAAAAAGTTTAATGCGGCTTGAAAGCCCTACGTCAAAATCCTTTATGGATATGTTAGATATTCTAGAAAATCATTTTACACCACAAGTATCAGTAATCGCTGAAAGGTACAAGTTCAATAGCAGAAATCAGAAACCAGATATGAGTCGATGACTGATTATATTGTTCAATTGAAAACCTTGTCAGCTTCGTGTGAATATGGGAGCTTCCTTGACCAGGCTCTAAGAGATCGTTTTGTTAATGGTATTCAATGTGAGTCAGTACAGAGATTATTGACGAAGGACAATTCATTAAAATTTGAAGAAGTTTGTAAAGAGGCACTAAATAATGAAATGTCAACGATACAATCAAAAGTCTTTCCACAAAGTATTGTCGATCAAGTTAAGTCACAAAGCATGTCAGCGTCAGCAGTGGAAAAAAAGCAACCAAATTTCAGTCAGCGTCCAAGTACAAGCCAGTCAAAACCGTCCACAAAATAAGGTAAACTGGAACCAAAACAATCAAGCACAAAGTGGTTGTTTTCGGTGTGGAAGACAGCACAATCCGGATACATGTCCTGCAGAAAACTGGGAATGTTTTGTATGTAAACGATAAGGTCACATATCCAGGTGCTGCAGACAGTAGTCCAGAGGAGTCAAAAGCTAAGTGGGAAGGAATGTAATGTACGCGCTTAACACTTTATTGTAAACGTAATATAAGGTACCCTTTCAGTCATCATCCGATGGCTGACATGTTGAGTGGTAGGCTAAAATAATTAGACAAATAATGGCAGTCTCTGTCAAAGATCCTCTATGGTAATTGATTGAGTTTAATGTTGTAAGCTTGGAGTATCTTTTGAATAAATTGAATCTTCAAGAATCAACTCCAGTCTTTCAATGTTGTGTACCTAAATACACAATAGGATAGTTCTACAACAAAGATACACGAAAATGTCAAGTAGACCAAGAATAATTATAATGGTCTTGAGGAACATTATTAGTGATCAATAGTGATCATGTTTACGGAAGCAAAGATGGGAAAAATGTTCTCGAAGTCTCAGATAGAGCTATTAAGTACAAGATACGAGAAGATAGATCGGATTGATTCCATGGAAAATTCGGGTTCAGAACTGATTAATATGGGTAGTGAGCTCTGGATCTGGATTTGGTGGAGCGTGTTTCATGACGAATCAAGGCAAATCCTTCAGGTCATTGTCAAGCTTAATTTTTTGAAGAAGGCGGAGACGTAGCCTGAATGGGCTTCCCTTAGAAAGGCCGTACAATCAAGCCTACGATCTCCCAGAATGGATTTCCTAAGGTCCGAGACGGAAACGCAGTGGCAAAGCAGATACTCCACTGTTTCGTTCTCTTGTTCACAACCATTGCACAAAAGTGACTCGCTTAATCCCATTCAATGGAGATGTTTTCTTAGCTGGCAGTAGCCTGTCAGAAACTCTTCTTCTTGACATGTCCAGGTCCGTTCTTGCTGCAAATTCATTTGGGTAGCTGAGCAGCTTCCTAGCTAATAGGGAACTTGCACATTGAATTAAAAATGGAATAAATCATAAAACACAATAATAAACATCCTAATAATTCATGCAATTAGGAAAAAAAAGTAATATTTTATCTCTGGTGTCCAAAATCTTCAATTGAAAATACCAAATAATTCGAAATTCATGACGCGATCGAAAACGTGTTTCTATGGGTCGTGACGTCACAAGGCAGTAATAATCGGGTCGCGCCGCTACCACGCCATGTGCTGCCGGTATTGAAATTGTCAAATCTATCGTAAATGGTATACATAACAGCATAACCATAATCTAAATCTACCTGCTCGAAGTTCGAAATGCTCGTCACTGTCAACAAAATTTTGTTGCCGAGTGACGTCACACTAATTGGTCGTTTCATATGGCGATGTTTGGAGTGTAACTTCAAATATTTATAAAAAATTAACGGCTGATTTTTAATGCTTGATATTTGGTACGACTATGTCTTTAGTGTAGTAGAACACATTTTTGAGATAAAAAAAAAATGTGCAAGTTCCCTATTGACAGGAGGTAGTCTCATCTCATCTGGACATGAAATCTTCAGGTGTCATCTTTTTGATCATCTGAGTCAGAGTAGCCAGAGGCAGATCGTGAGGACCAGGTCTCAATATAAGGGAGCTGGAAGCTGCCTACGCCAGCCTGTCGGCTGAGTTAATGCTACGACACTGTGTGTGCTCCTTGACCCACCTAACAGAAATCCTTTTTTTTTATGGCCAGTGAGTTCTGACATTCTAGTACTGACTCCGCAGCATTTGGGTCTGTTCAGGGATGATAAGACTTGTCTACAGACTTGTCTAGCGATAAGTTGTACTGTGTGGCATGTAACAGTTCTTTCAACTTATTAATTGCGCCTTTTTTTTCTGCTAGAGAAAATTTCGTTGTGCAGGGTGCAGGCGAATTTTACATTCAAAAAGAAGTTAATATAGTAGATTCAAGCATGTCAGACCTACGTCTCATGTCAAGAGACTTCTTCACGAGTTTCATCAATTTATATGGGGAAAATCCATGTCGTTGAAAGGTGAAATCCAAAAAATAATCAGACAGACAAACACACAAGAAATGCAGCTCATGAGATACTTATAGAAAAATTAAATTAAACGCTGTGGAGGTATTGCTGTTCTGATTCCTTTCAAATATTTAAATTTTAAATTAACTGCAACCAGTAAGCATGCAACCAACAATACTGCAGAAGGAGGAGAGCATATCGTGGCGCCCTCTGAGCTAGTTGTAATTATTTGTAAAAAAATGTACTTCTTCACTTCTTGAATGGTTGTCGAGTAGTCAACACGCCATTTTTATTTTTTGCCACTTTGTGGTTTCTTTGTAAAAGTTTTCAAATAAATGTATCAGTACAACGGTTAGTTGTCTTTTAAACATCAATCAATGTACAGTCCACTTTCACCGTGAAAACAGAAAAGCCTGTTTTAATGCCCATCAACTGCTTTTCTCATAACTGTATCCATCCTTTATATTTGAGGCGTAACCTTCGGCGTAACTATCTGAAGCAATTCCATGTAAGTTTCTTCGTTCATTCGCAAATAGTTAAACCAATACTCAGGTTATAATGGAAGCTCATTCAGTAAATTGACATGTGATAATTATTGTCGCTTGAGTGATCATTCTTTTGACAACTTCGAACGTTTTCTCTTATCTTTAATTTCCGCATTTTCAAAACTTCACTGCAATGGCAATAGCAGCCACACAAATTAGATCGTCAGCCATATTGCTTTTTATAAACTGAACCGTTAATTGATCAACAAGACTGAATAATTAGGAGTCAAAAAGGGATTCAGTCTTGCCGTACAATATAAGTTTGCGCAAACAAGTTGATGAACATGACGGAGCGTCTATCCCGGCCTTTAGGCAGTCTACTGACCTGTCAAAAACGAAATTCAATATGGAAGTTCAGGTCAAGCATAACCCTTTTCACGTGGCTCCGGTTTAACAAACCGCAACATACCGCTCAAATTCGAGTGGTAGGTATAGTATTTGTAATACCCATTTAGAATAACCTCATCCTTATTTATCAATCACGAATCAGATGAAACAAAAAATTACCAACAAAAACGAACGTCGATTGCTAATACGTCAATTTCATCCACAAATAGGAAATTCCTAACCTAATTTTATTTGTGTGTCAAGAAGCGACATACGTTTTGTCACTAAAACGACAGGTACTTCTAAATAGGTATTAAAAATACTATATCCAGCACGTCACTTTGTAACCGGGTTAGAAAACGGTATGTCATTTCTCTAACCGTTTTGTAACCCGGTTAGTTAAACCGGAGCCACGTGAAAAGAACTATTGGGTCAAGCCTTAGAGCAGGTAAAGGTTAAGGATTTGGAAAATGAAGCCGTTTTTTTCCAGGTATTTTGGCCCACAAAAAATGGCGGCTATGGCAATTCAATGCTCTACCTGTATTTTGGTGCCAAACACCTGCCAAAAACTTAGCTTCACTTTAGTTTCATAAGCAGAATGGCGCGTTCCTACTCCTTATGTCCGTAGGACAGCGCTTTACCTGCTCTAAGGGTCAAGCACTGTGTTGTTTATTCTGTATGTCATTGATTCTGTCACATTCTGGACAAACGTCCAGATTTGAATTATCGGATTTTGTGTTTTTTTGTGTGTTTAGGTATTGTGTTAATTAAAATGCCAGCGATTTGCATCGTAATTGGGTGTGGAAGTCAAGGTAACAGGGATAATGTGAAATTTTATTCAGTTCCTGCTATTTTAAATCATTGGCTTTTGATATACAAAAATTAATTATCAAAACAATGCAGGGCTTTATGGATTGCTGCAATTAAAAGAAAGAATCTAACAGAGGCTGGATTTTTCCTTAATAATAATAACTTAAGATATTCATTCTCCATCTCAGAATTTATTAATAAATTAAAAAATACGTAAAAATACTATAAACACTTCTTTATAGATAACGTCTTTAGTGTTTGAGATAGAGTAGAGATAATGGGTTCAGGACTTTGGAAATAAAACTCCCTTTTTTCAAAAAATTATGCCGACGTTTCGACCATATATTTGGTCTTCTTCACAGGCTACAAACAAAAAATGATCCTTAAATGTTTGGCAAGACACGAACGAGAAAAATTCTAAACCGAAAACACATACAAAAAAAAAAACAAAAACCAACACAAACTGGGCAGTAATTATTAATTAATCAATCTGAAAGGAATTACATAGGTACCTATTTTTTACCAGCAAGGGCGTTTGACGTCAAATACCAATGTAGGAAACATTCCAAACCACAAAGGGACACACATTAGTCTAAATTATTTTTTAATTTTTGCTCTGTATATCGATAAACACATATAGGTTACAGTAAGTTGGCAAACACAGCCGCGACTAAATACAGTATCTTGGTGTATCGTCCACCTATGCATAGGAATGTCTCGGCCTCTTTTTTTTTCCCCTTAAATATATAATTTCTTTAAACTTATTTTTTTTTTTTTTTCCCTTCCTTCAAAAATTTAGCTTATACAAATTTAATAGATAATTATAACGAACATTTAAGCCTTGCACATCAGTTCTATTGTTCACTGTATTATTGAGAGTTATGTAAATCATTTCGCTAATACCCCTTTTAAAGTAGTTCGTCTCTCGGTCTAAGATTGATGTTTCTTGGAAGTTAAAATTATGACTGTTAGAAAAATGATGTTGGGCAACGGCAGTTTTTTCGTTTTTATCAACATTATAATCCCTGCAATCATAACGATGTTGGTAAAGTCGTGTCTTTAAATATTGTTTAGTTGTGCCCACATAACATTTATTACAGTCAGCACAAGGAATTTTATATACTAAGTTTGAATTAAGTTCTGTAGGGATTTTATCTTTCAATTTCGAAAACAAATTTTTAGTTGTATTGACATTATAGAAAGCTAGCTTGCAGTTTGGGAGTTTCGTTTCGATCTTGTTTTTAATTTTATTGGAGAGGCCGTTAATGAGAGGAAATTTGAAATAGTTTTTAGTTGTTCTGTCCTCATTCGGTTTCGGATTGTTGATTTTATGTTTATACTGATGTATTACCCTATTTACTAAACTGCGTGGATAGTTATTGTTGTGCAACACCTGCTTAAGCTTCGTCTCATTATCTTTCCTAAATTCTGGGCTGCTCAATTTCGTTTGAGTTTGTGGAGTTTGCAAGAAGTATCCGGGTTCCTGCTGATCATGTCCTTGTATCACTTGATGTTGTGTCTTTGTTCACAAATATTCCCAAACGGTTAGTTTTGAATATAATAAGGGCAAAATGGCGGTTCATCAGCGCATATACGTCCATCTCTCAACAGTGTTTTTCTGAAATGTTGGATTTTGTTTTTGGTTCCAGTTATTTTTCCTTTAACAATGAGATTTTTCTACAATTAGACGGTTCGGCAATGGGAAATCCGGCCAGCCCAGTGTTAGCTAACCTAGTTATGAATGAACTAATTTCTACGATAATCCAACAACTGCCCTTTAAACTGGGATTTATTAAATTGTATGTGGATGATACTATTTTATCCTGTGAAAATAATAAAGTGCCTGAGCTTCTTTCCTATTTTAATAATTTTCACCAGAGATTGAAATTTACAATTGAAAAAGAAAGTAACTGTCAATTGGCCTTTCTTGATACAATGGTTATTAGGGAGGTGGACGGGACGCTAAAGACCAATTGGTATACTAAGCCAACATCATCTGGTCGGGTATTAAACTATTTGTCATCCCACGCCACATGTCATAAAATAAGCACCATCACCAACCTATTTTTCAGAATGTTTAAATTGAGCAGCCCAGAATTTAGGAAAGATAATGAGACGAAGCTTAAGCAGGTGTTGCACAACAATAACTATCCACGCAGTTTAGTAAATAGGGTAATGAATCAGTATAAACATAAAATCAACAATCCGAAACCGAATGAGGACAGAACAACTAAAAACTATTTCAAATTTCCTCTCATTAACGGCCTCTCCAATAAAATTAAAAACAAGATCGAAACGAAACTCCCAAACTGCAAGCTAGGTTTCTATAATGTCAATACAACTAAAAATTTGTTTTCGAAATTGAAAGATAAAATCCCTACAGAACTTAATTCAAACTTAGTATATAAAATTCCTTGTGCTGACTGTAATAAATGTTATGTGGGCACAACTAAACAATATTTAAAGACACGACTTTACCAACATCGTTATGATTGCAGGGATTATAATGTTGATAAAAACGAAAAAACTGCCCTTGCCCAACATCATTTTTCTAACAGTCATAATTTTAACTTCCAAGAAACATCAATCTTAAACCGAGAGACGAACTACTTTAAAAGGGGTATTAGCGAAATGATTTACATAACTCTCAATAATACAGTGAACAATAGAACTGATGTGCAAGGCTTAAATGTTCGTTATAATTATCTATTAAATTTGTATAAGCTAAATTTTTGAAGGAAGGGAAAAAAAAAAAAATAAAAATAAGTTTAAAGAAATTATATATTTAAGGGGGGAAAAAAAAGAGGCCGAGACATTCCTATGCATAGGTGGACGATACACCAAGATACTGTATTTAGTCGCGGCTGTGTTTGCCAACTTACTGTAACCTATATGTGTTTATCGATATACAGAGCAAAAATTAAAAAAATAATTTAGACTAATGTGTGTCCCTTTGTGTTTTGGAATGTTTCCTACATTGGTATTTGACGTCAAACGCCCTTGCTGGTAAAAAATAGGTATGTAATTCCTTTCAGATTGATTAATTAATAATTACTGCCCAGTTTGTGTTTTATTCACATTTCTTACGCCATGTATATCCGGAAAAAATGTGTTATTCGGTTTAGAATTTTTCTCGTTCGTGTCTTGCCAAACATTTTAAGATCATTTTTTGTTTGTAGCCTGTGAAGAAGACCAAATATATGGTCGAAACGTCGGCATAATTTTTTGAAAAAAGGGAGTTTTATTTCCAAAGTCCTGAACCCATTATCTCTACTCTAACTATAAACACTATAAAATTCACTTTGGAAACAACAAGGGCCAGAACACTAAAAAATACGTAGAAATACTAAAGACTATAAAATTCACTATGAAAACAACAATGACCAAAACCAATGAAAAATACGTAGAAACAGATAAATTTCACTTGGAAAGCAACAAGACCCAAAACACAAATACTCTCATGTGACTCTCCTTATGAACGTCACCGGCTTGTCACCGTTTTATGCCACCAGATCACGGCTCTATAGGTAATCATAGGCCTGATGATGGCAGTGTAGATCCACATTACAACTCTAGGCTAAGGCCCCAATGTATGCCTTTTTTAGTCTTACCCCAATGTGAAGATTTCAGTGGAATTTTTCAGCGAGAGTGATGCCAAAGTATTTCACCCCCTTGTCGAAATCTAATTGTTTATTTGGTAGAACGGGTGCCCTGAGAGGTGTCGTCCTTTTTTTTTTTCAGGCGAAGAGCACTATTTCGGACTTTCTGGGGTAGATAGACAGAGAGTGTCCCTAACCATTCTTCAACTAGAAGAAGGACGCTCTGCATATTGTTGCACAGGACTCCTTCGAATTTTCCATCAAAAGACAGGTCGTCTAGGTAGGAAAAGGCAATTGTGAAGAATCCGTTAGAGTCGAGGCGTTATAAAAGAGGCTGTCGAGAACAAGCATAGGTAGGTACTGAGTTATAATCAGGCACCTATTCAGAATTTGAAAAAAAAAAACATCCCAACGAAGACTATGTGAAAAAATGAGAAATAAAAGGGATAAGCTTCAAAGTTCTTTCAAACTAGCTGTGCCTACTAATCTTAAAGAAGAAATAATGTCACCCAATGTATGGTCTAGAGGCACTTCTATCAACCATTTTATGAAACTCCAACGCCGAAGTCGCATGACAAGTCAGCGACTCGGGATACAATAATTGAAGTTCAAAGCAAGGAAGCTATTCAATCCAAGAATGCAACTAATCCAACAAAGCAACTCAATACATTGAATATCAATGCAAGGTCCTTAAAAAGTAAATTGCTGCAATTCGAGGCGTTTATTGTTGATAAGAATATTGATGTTCTCTGTGTAACAGAGCATTGGACGTCAGAAGTGGAAATTGGCACATTTCATATCAATGGCTATAATACTTTGGGGGTTTTTGCAAGGAAGGAGTCTACCGGAGGTGGCACGGTCATATTTGTTCGTGATGATCTAAAAGCAAATGAGAAAAAAAATTAGTATAGATTATAATGTAGAAAAATGTATAGATTATTCATATGTTTGTGTGAGTTGTATGTTTTAGCAATGTATAGGTCTCCTTCGGGGCATTTTGAATCCTTTTTGACAAGTCTGGACCATATACTTACTACTCTTAGAACTAATAAAAGGGTTATTTTGGCTGGTGATTTTAATGTGCATTTTGGCACAAATAATCCAACTACACTGCAGCTGTGTGACTGGGTTTGGCATTAAGCAAACAATAAATGAGGCAACCAGACAAAATGCTTGCTTGGATAATATCTTTGTGAGTTCAGGCATGGATGTTGATCACTGTCAGGAAATAGATTTTGACATATCTGATCATCTCTGTGCCAAATTGTTAGTGTTTCTGTTCCTTTAAACAATGGCTTACCTCAAACAAAAAAGAAATTTAGACCAATTACCCAAAGAGGATTATCCATGTTTTATAATAGTCTTTTTGAAAGAATATGGGATTTTGTTGATTATGGGGATATGAATGCTGACAGTGGTGTGGAAGATTTGTGAATGTTCTGAATGTTGCATGTTTTCCTGAAAAACAGTATGTAATGCGTTCAGAAAATAACATTTGTTGGTTTAGCCAGGAACTACGAGATATAAGCAGGCAGTATGGTACCTATGGGAACAGAGAGTACGATATGCAGTATAGGCGACAATATCAAAAAGAAATCCGCAAAGCCAAAATAGCTTCAAATGATAATCATGGGCGTCGTTTGGGGGGGGCAAGGGGGGGCAAGGGGGGGCATTTGCCCCCCCCTAGAAATATTCTTTTGAACAAGAAAACAGTAAAAGAGAGTTCGTATTCGTATTGCTTTTCTCCATTTTTCCAAAATTTTTTAGGTACAGTAGACTCTTCTCGTCGTAGAGTCGTGCTAGTGTGAACACATGCTTCTGTGAACCTCCCAGTATGAACAGCCAGAATGAATACCTACATTATACATATTCTGTAGTGTGAACTTTTGAGAATATTGGTAGTATGAACAATGTATTTGACTACGAATTTAACCGTTTTCTGCCTACTTGTTGTTTTCATCGATTGTTTCTATCCAATTATGGAGTTGGTTTTGAGACAAGGAACGCACAGATATATTGAGTTACTGCATTCACTCTAATGTGGAATACTCACAGGGATGTTCCGAGAGAATTTGTAAATGTGCACTTGACAGTATAAAAAGTGGGCATATCTGACACAAAATGTGCATCCCCCTTATTTTGCTTTTCAATGTTGCTGGTTGCCAATATGTATGTTTATTCTTATAACGTTGCCAGTTCGGATTGCCAATATTTTGTATTTTCATTTCGATTGTCGAGCAGAGGCTGAACAGGGCTGGGACCGGCTGGGCAATAGCGTACCAAGGATGATACACACCTACAGGATTGCTTATCGGCCTATCAGCTGTTTTAACAGCCTACGTCACGGCGAGAAATAACATGCTGCCTGGAGGTGAGGAGGGATTTGTTCCACACAGGCCTTATGAGGATAGACCATCCTGTAGTAGTAGTGTGTATCATTCTTGGTGGCCTACAAGTTAGTAGAGTGTACTGAGTGTAGAGTATGGGAGTATGTATACAGTACAGTGTATACTTACACTCAGTACAAATTTTCTGAAATGAAACCCGAAATTCAGAATATTTTGTGTTCTATTCATTGAATGAAAAATTGTGATGCATTTATTCTAGAAATCAAAATGTGCATAACTAGAGATTGGGGTGCATACTGTGCATATAAATCGAAAGTGTGCATCAATATGCACAATAGGCTCGTACAGCATATTTTTTTTATTACAAATTCTAAAAGAGCGTATTGAGTTTAGCAGTTTTGCAAAATTTCATAATTTTCTGAGCCCTTGTTCATATTTAAATAAATTATCAAAACGATCCAAATTTGAAAGTTTTGAAGCACACGGTGACGTCACTGCATCTCTCACGTTGGTCGTGTGACGGCCTTTAGCCCGTCTTGACTCGAGAGATGACGTCATAGCATCTCTCAGCGATGAATTTCTGAGGCATAATGTTTTAATATTCAAAGCCGCATAACTTTTTTAATATTTATCCAATTAAGCTGAATTTTTTTTTGTGTACTATATGTGAGTAATACTCCATAAAAATATCAAAAAACGTGGTTAATGAAACTTCACTGAACGAGCCTATTGTGCAGTTTGGAACCTCCCTGAATACGCAAGTGGCAGCGCGTCAAGAGCACGTTCAAAATTTTATACATCTTCAACGAACTGTTGTTTGTTGTTGTTAATCAGTTTTGTAAAAATGGCGAAAAACACAATTTTTTCAACTCTCTATGGGTCTGTTCTCACAAGAGTCTCTGACAGTTTGCAAACTGTCAGAATGCATCGCCCATGCATGTTTTCAATGCCGTCATTCCAAGATAACTCAGTAACTTAGCTGAGCGATTGTTACTGACAGTTTGCAAATTGTCAGGGACTTTTGTGAGAACAGACCTTATGAGAAGTCAAAAATTCTAGAAGATTGCCAGCAAGGCAATAGCATATATTCGCGCTAATGACACAGATAGCCTAAGAAACTTTAAGACAAAGTAGGTAGCCATCCAATGCTCAGGTAGAACCATTTAGACAAAAATTACATCTCACTTTAATCAATAAACTGGGAAAATTTACTTAATGGATTTTGCAAGTACCTATGGTATTAATTTTTCTTGAATTTTAAGTTTCGAGACCATTGCTGACAATATTTTACATATTTAGGTAGACCTGCTATGGTGTGAACGTCCCGATAATATGAACACGTCTGGTTTTTTTGTGTTCACACTAGCGCGAGTCTACTGTACTTTGAAAAATTGGCTGACATTTTCATTATATTCAACACTGAACCGATGGTAGAGTTTCAAGTTCCAACCTTCGGTTGCATCCTATCAATTTGCATGGAGTCAACCGAAGATTGAAACTCAATCATCGATTCAGTGCTTTATAATACCGGCCATTGGAAAATTACCTTAACAAATGATACGGACAGTGAATTTGTTGCGGAAAAAAATACCATCATTTTTAACAAATATCGATATCAAATAAGTACGTTAAAATGCTCAAAAAGGGGCGTGGCACCGAAAAAAATTAGCCTACGGCGGTTGCCTGCGGCGCTAATGGAAATGGTTTTATTATAATACTGCCCCCCCCCCCCCTGTGAAACCTCGTAACGACGCCCATGATGATAATAATGATAATTTCTTCTAGTAACCCCAGTAGGATCATGTGGGGAATTATAAATAGGAATAGAGGAAGCACAAAGCAAAATATTGAATCAAAAAACCTAACTTCAGATGACTTCAATAAATATTTTTCAAATATTGCTAATTAACTTGTGCAGGGTATGCCAGAGTCAGATATTAATCCTTTGGAAAATCTCAAAAATTTTAATCTTCAGGAAGCATTCTCCTTCTCTGAGGTAAGTTTTGATGAAGTTAGAGAAATAATAAACCAACTTAATAACAAGAACAGCAGCGATATATATGGTTTGAATGTAAAAATTATAAAATCAGTAAAAAATCTGGTACCTCTCACAAAAACTTATAAACTTATGTATTGGGTCTTTGGTATTGGGGAAGGATCCTCTCCAGAGTGCATGAAAAGAGCAATTGTGGTTCCTCTGTTTAAGAAGAGTTGTCCGGATGAGGCAGAGAACTATAGACCGATATCGCTGCTACCCATACTGTTCAAAGTCTTTGAGACATGCATGTCTAGGCAAATAGTAAGTTTTTTTGAAGTGAATGATATTTTCAATGAAAATCAATTTGGGTTTAGAAAAAAAAAGAGACACCATTTTAGGTATCCTGATTCTCATGTCTGACATTAGGGATGCTCTTGATGGACACTGCTATAACGCGGTTCTGTTTTGCGATCTCAGCAAAGCTTTCGACTGTGTCGTTTACGGAATCCTTCTGCGTGAGTTAGAAGCATATAAATTCAGTAATGGCAGCCGTCAACTTTTAAAGTCATATCTTACGGGAAGGTGCCAGGCTGTGCAGTACGGTGGTGTGATGTCGGCGGGGCAGGAAATTAAAATAGGGGTGCCTGAAGGGTCTATTCTGGGTCCAATACTTTTCCTTATAATATGTTAACGATTTTCCCTTGATGGATGAAAAGTCTAATTATACTCTCTCTGCCGACAACACAATAATCTCTGTGATGGCGGACTGTCTTGAGGTTCCACTGATGGGTTCTCTGGAGGCACAGAGAATGGCTGAGAAATGGTTCAATTCGAATTGGCTAGGAGCTAATAAATTACTAAATGCATTAAGAGGCTCCAGAAAGTAACCATCTAAGCAGTCCCCAGGATCCTAAAAAGTGAAAAATATAAAAATTTCCTACAACTTTTCTCCTACGTGATCATGTCAAAAAATCCAAATGCATTTCAGCTAAAAAGCCGAAAGTAGTTCCATTTTCATTATTCATTCCCATCTGTCACTTTATCCAAATTTAATCCTCTACGTGTCGCCTGCATTTTGTTTCGTTCTCTCGTTTTTGGGAGGTTGTACATATACATAATATTACATATCTGGGTGTATGTATCTCTCCTTGCCTTCCTTCTTTAGCTTTTCCCTTTCGTTTTATGACTGCATAACTTCTAGAATAACGTATTTCCATAACCAATTTTCCGGCCCTTTTCCCTTTGTAATATATTTCGCCCAGTTCCAATAACATATTTATGAGGGTGTATAGTAATCAGGCTGTTTCGTTTTTTTTTTCTCATAAAAATAGAAATGTACTTTCTGTCAGTTTGGATTTGTCCTTACAGAAATCGAGTTAAATGATGCAGATATTGGACGTAGCGAACGTAAAGCGTTTCAATAAGGCTATATTAAATTACTAGGTATAGGTAATTTATGCTTGACTTCCGTTGCCGAGGCTCTAAAACAAATACTTAATGATTGGTCAGCGAACTCTTCATTCTTATTTCTTCTTGAATCAGTTTCTCCTGATTATACGCTGACAATGATTTTATTAAACAACAAAATACTTTTGTGGACGAAAATTCCGTAATTATTGCATTTTCATAGAATGCTTCCAGTATCGAGAACAAAAACATATTTTCACTCGAAAAAGGTTTAATTAGCCAGAAAATATCATTTCCCGTAGAAACTCCCTTTTCTTACCATAGTTACTCCCTCAGTAGAACATATTGTTATGAAAATAGGGAAATTCCATTTCATGAAGAAGAGTTTATATTACCTATCTATATATTTTAGTAGGTAGAAGCAAATTTTGAAACAATGTTTTATGTGTCCTTGCTTTAAAAAAAGGTCTGCCTGTATTTTCAAAAATACAGTACAAATACAGTTAAATTCAAAAAACCTTAAAAAATTAATTGAAATCAAACAATAGGGTAACAAGGTAAAAACAAAACCACTCGCGTGTATTACATTATTTCTCATTGATTGAATTAATTTAATGGTTGAATGATAAAAGTAGGCTTGGGCGGTTTTTTAGTCTTTGCTTTTTGTTCAATCAATAAAAAAATAATTATTATCGTAATATAAATTTAAAAAAAGTTTCAGGTTCCACCGAGATTTGAACTCGGATCGCTGGATTCAAAGTCCAGAGTGCTAACCATTACACCATGGAACCTCATGATGATGATGAAGATGATGCGCATACAGTGCTGGGCCTTAAATAATCGTTATTTAATACCAATAAGTCAAGAAGTGAGTCTTTTTGTGCTGAGTTCAACGTTTGAAGACCGAAGTATTTTATCTTGAAGGGAAAGCAATTTTTGGAAACATAAAACACACCTGTCACTTATTGATGTTTAGATATTATTTGTTATTTTGACACCCAAGTATAGCATTTTTCCGACTTACGACTAGATTTTCACTAGTTCCGAGGTTGTAATTGGTAGAAGTAAACTCCTAAAGGTCACTTATTAACTTTTCGGTCAAAGTAAATACCCAATCTCAGCCGACGTTGAGTAAATGTCAGACATTTATGTTAGCTGTAGTCAACGTAGATCAGACGTTGTCGAGTGTATAGTTTTTTATGGTTAAGCTCGCGATGTTATAAGCGAACGTTAACTTCTGGCGGGCGTTCTTTTAGCAATGTATCCAACCAATATCGACCACGGTTAGACGTCTTTATTTTTATACCTACTTTAAATGTAGTTGAAAAAGTATACCCAAAGTTGTTAGCTTGTTGTTGGGTAGGGGAAAGTGGGGCAGCTTCGACATGCGAGCAGGGCCGATCCTAGGGTATCGGCCGCCCACGTGCAAAAAGCAATTGCGCCGCCCCTTAGGGATATAGCACCCTTCGTAGGTGCTGGCGGTGGTAGCTCGCCGCAGGCGCCGCCGGAGGCAGAATTTTTTTTTGGGTGCCACGCCCAGAAGCGTTCATTTCGAGCCTCAAAATGATCGTTTTTGGGCGTTAGAGTTAGAAAAAAACTTGTTTGGAACATATTTGTTTTCTATGAGTTGATTGAATGCGCGCGAATGAGTATGGTGATCAATAATGACAAACACTGTCCTAAAATTAAGTAGGGCCTGGGGCCTGGGCTTGGGCCTGGGTACGAAAGTGAAAAATAGGGCCCGGTGGAAAATCTAGACAGCCCAGTCCCTAGTCGTAATACTTACCTACATAACATACCGACCTGCACTTGGAAGTCTTTGGTACCAGAAAAGTTTCTGCAGAAACAGACCTATTGTAGGCGGGAGTATTCATCTAGTTCTGTTGGACGGTTAGTACCTAATTATTCTTGCAGAATTAGGTGAATTGGGAACAGAAATAAACATTTTGAAAAAACAAAGCAGATGAAGTATTTAGCAAATATAAAAAATTATGCGATCTTATGATGAATGTGTAAAGAGTTAAAATATTATGCGTGAGCCTACACATTGACTGTGCACTAAACAGGGATGCTATCATTGCTATCAGCACTAAAAAAATTGTACCAGAAAATAGGGAATAATTGTACTAGATTGGCGACATTGTGTACTAGCTGAAAGCGCATCAAATTTTGAAATTTGAATACAAATGTTAGACTGCTAAATGGGGGTAAATATCATTTGTTTTAGGGTCAGTTCTTCAATAGCGAGTCACCTCAGTCAGCTGCGGGTTGGTTTTAACTCTAGGGTAGAAACGTGTCCAGTTGCAATGTTTACCTAGAGTTATCCTTAAGGTGACTCGCTATTGGGAAACCGGCCCTGAATCATCTGAATGATAGAAATAAATAAATTTCTACATATTTAGTTATAAATCGACTACCGATTACCATGATCCGCTGAGTAACCGAATAACCACCGATACATGAGAAACGTCAAGTCACAGAATAAAAAACTCCCCCACCATCAAATTCTGAGATACTCGAGGATCAAGAACACCTAATTTGTTCTGTGAGAACAGATCGAGAATCACCTTTTCTACATTTAAAATCGACGAAAAAATTAACTCACTAACATAGCCTGAATCGCAAGTATTCGATTGAGGTCTGCGGGTGACGTCATCGCTATTTTCTGCTGATAGCGACGACACTCGCAGGCCCAGAATTTGATGGAGAGGGAGTTAGGGAAGTATAACACATCACATAACCCAGCATAATCAGATTATGCTTGAATATCCTCACCAAAAATTGCCTCATATTCGAAACGCCAATTTCTTGTTGTTTTTGCCGCACCGTAGTGGGACCTGGAACATGAAACCCAACCCACAAGTAGAGAGTGGAGCGCAGAACTCGGGTACGGTACAGAGCGAAGAGCGACACTCGACTCGTAATCCAAATTGTACTAGATTTATGAGAGAGGTACTAGCGTACTAGAACCGTATTCCGGAACTTGCTGAACTTACTGATTTTACTGAAATTGCGTTACGAAACTCGATTTTTAGCTTATATCAGCCAGCGTGTTCAGCCGATTTTTTCAGTGTAATAAAGGAGGTGAGGCAGATTCAGCAGTCAGCGTTTCGAAACTCAGCTCGCTTAAATTTCGGAACAGACATTTTTCAGCAAATTTATTGTCAGTGCTGTTCAGCCGATTTTGCAAGTTTCGGAACACGGCATAGGTGAAACGTGATTGTGCTAGGTCTAGTACAATTGTACTAGAAATAGCATCCCTGGCACTGAACTTCCTATTTATGCTATCAGGAGATCGGGGTTTATTTTCATTTTTCAGTTTTTTAAAATTCAGCTTATTTCTTTATTAGAAGTAGTTTTATTTTGAGAAATTCGTAAAAAGTTTTTCTTGAATCTTGAATGACAGAATTACAGGCGGCCTGCGGCCGCCCCTAGATTTGGCCGCCCGCGTGCGGGGCACGCGCTGCACACCTGCTAGGATCGGCCCTGCATGCGAGGCAAGTTTGTCCCCGCGCTTTACTAGGAATCGGTTGGTTTCGGAAATTCCGAAACTGGCTTGAGGGTTATCGTACGTATCAGTTAGTTGCTCCTCAAGTCTGGAGAAGGTAACTACTCAATTTGTCGCATAAAACGCAATTATCGAGTTTTTAAATTTCTGATCTAAGGATTGGCTATTACTTTAATAATACTTTCGTTCCGTTAGAGCGTTCTATTTCGCAAGTTAATTTTTACAGAGTGACTTTGACCCATCTTTTGTAGAAATATTTGATAATAGGCGGTAAAAAAGGCTCCTGTAAGATGTTTTTAAATATTTTACCAGAATCCGCTTGGGTGGGGCAACTTCGCCAATCGTTATTCCGGCACTGTCGAACTATTATTTTTGTTTTCAGGATGATTAGAGATTATAAAAAAAACGATCTGATGTATACGAAGAAGAGCAGTTAATTTTTGCTGTGATTTAGATAGAAAATAAAATTTAGGTATTTATATCAGAATAATGCTGTCGAATATGCCCCATAGGGGAGCGCAAGTTCGTCATTTGACATTGATGCAAAAAAAAATATTTTTCTCTTTGAATTTATACGATATTGGTTTTAAATGCCTAGTACCTACTAAAGAAATGTTATCACTATCTTTAGATAAAGTTGTGTTTATTTCTGTAAATACTAATCGATTTTAAAATTTTGCAAACCTTAACATGTCGAAGCTGCCTCACTCTCCCCTACAACGTTGACATTGGTATACAATTGAGGTTACGGAAAGATTCGGAACTTCTCAACTTTATCGCTGTTTACAAAAGATAAAAACACCAAGTCGATCAACAATTCTTAATCTCCAATTTTGTTGTAATAGAAATATCATTATTATTTTTTTTTTTGTTTTAAAATGCCAGCCAAACAAGCCCAGCGGCTTAGTTTTTATAGAAAACAAGCGAAACTGTTGATTGAAGCTTCAACTGAGAAAGTTGCTCACAATCAAACATAATCCTACTTGGACTAAGATTATCTTTGCCACAATGCATAATGATCCCTCCAAAAATTAACACACAGCACCTAAAATAAAATGGAATAAAATAATTTCAACTGTTTCCAATGGTAAATTCAAATCAAAATAAATAAATACACGCATCTAAGATTAGGTTGTCGTCGTCTTTAATAATTTTCAAGGAATCAAAACTGAGGTCGGATCCTAACGTCTCAGGCTGGTCCAAATTGGTGATATCTCCGACTTGAAGGTTGTGCTTCGTAATTTTAGGTGGTGATTTCTTTTCCTTTGGTTAAATTAAGTAAATATTAGTTCAACCACCAACTCTGCCATATTTTAAGCCTACGTCGGTAGAGCATCTTGTCAGCCATTACGAGCATTTGATTTTCATTTTCCAATTAATGTATGAAATTGACAGTAAACGGGAAATTTTCAAGAAAATTTTGTTCTAACGTTTTAAGTATGGTTTAAAATTAAATTTCTTAAACTATATAATTTTTTTATTCTTTATTATATATTTAAAAAAAATTAAATTCGATAAATTTCAACAATATACGTGAGTACGTGAGGCATGCATATTTTGCGACCTACCTTGGTCATGTGTATCAGTGAAGTGTCGTGCGTTGGCAATATTTGGTCTCAACAAGGGTCCAGCAAGTTTTAATTAATTACCTTCACTCACTACAAAAAATCTCACGCCATTATTATTTTATACTATACCCAGTTCGCGATTGCCGTTTCATCTCACATAATTCCAAAACAAGTCGTATCAGGGTTAGGACGTAGAAAATTGGTGATCTAAACGTAAGTTAACGTTGCATTTGGTTAACGATCCAGCACTTCGAAGGTTGGTTACCAACGTCGGCACGACTCAAATTTGAATGTTTCAAATTAGTGCAAAAAATGGTCGGCAAATGTTTAATTCGACGTCAATAACCAACGTCGGGTTGTGTGAGGCGACATGGGGCCGACGTCCAAATGCTATTTGGGCACCATAACCTGATAGTGCGTCGTGTCTTTCTGCAGATCGTTACAATCTTCTAACTTGTTAATAATTCTAAATAGTTTTAGGTCATTTGCGAATTTTGCGAATAATTAACTGTGGGTTGCTGTGAAACCCAATTTTAAGCATTTTCTGAGCAATAAGCCCATGATCCAACTTATCGAACGCCTCCGAGAAGTCCGTGTAGATCACATCAAGTTGTTTTCTGTCATTTATAGCCTGATACCTATGCCTTTTTTAGGAAAGTACCTAGTTCGGTTAATGTTAGTTGAGCGTTTGCTATAAAATCCGAGCTGAACAGGCCTCAAAGGCCTTCGATGAGAAGTTGGACAAAATGGAAATTGGTCTATAATTAGAGATATTGTTAATATGCCCACCCTTAAATACTGGACATATTTTAGTTTTTTTTTTCAGTGATCAGGGAAAGTGTGTGCCTTGATTGCTAAATTAAATTTGTGGTGCAGTGGAGGTGTAAGACATGTAGTACAGTAATACAAGGATTCATCTATTGAAAAAATCCGAGTGAGCCTAAGTTTTGTCTACACCTTTATTTTACCTCAAGAATTAATGTGTTAAAAGTCCCCACCGATATCTTGTTTGCGTTTCAAGATATTCTAGATCAAATATCACAGAAATGAGTTTTTTTTTAAATATGTTGCTTTCGGTATGTCCCACGACTATTTTGGCTAAAAATATCGGAAAATTCTCTTCAAAAAATGTTAATCACATATTTTACGTCATAAGAACCGGTTTCCACCTGATACGCCAGGAAAACAGAGGGTAGCACCCGTTTCCACACCACCCCAGAGGTAAGATGCAAGGCGCGTTTTTTTACATTGTATTTTTACTGTAGGCCTAATCCATGATCTTCTTGTTGTGACTTTTGGATGTAGGATGTGCGATCTTCATTCTCGTAACCTGTCCCCTCTTCCATGACGTACAAATGTTAACATTAAACACAGCATCGGCCCATAATGTATTTGGTGTTAACATTTGTACCGTTCGCCGCGCTCCTTACCGATAAGAGTTGGGTAGTGGGTAGACTAATCAGGAGAAGTCTCGGCTGTACAGACAAGTCCAGCAGGATAACCGTAATCCTTATGTCCTGGTTGAACGTACGGACATAGATCAGTTGTACTTCTTACCCCGCTAAGACACGCGATTCCGAATTTATCGCTAGAAGCTTCCGGGAACTGGTGCTGAACCTAGGGCTTATTTCTTCGATAATTGTTTTATTCCTTTATCTGCGCATTAACCCCTGGTTTTTCTTTCTCTACTGTAGCAAGCTACCTGGTGCTGCTAGTGGGCCCTCAACCACTATAATCTTGAGGGTGGCGCCCGAGATTACCGCTGGATTAACCAAAAGATAAATACCGACTGTTAAGCTGCCACAGCTCAAGGAAAAACCTAAGAAAACCCGTTACAAATTTGGCGCCCGAGCAGGGACATTTTTGCGCATCAGCAACTGACCGTAAATATTACGTCATCATCCGCCCCCCGTTTCACCGAGAGGCCGTTTATTTTGGTACCGACCGATGGGTTGACCGTTAAATCGTGATATATTTCTTCATGGATTCTTCAGAAGCAATGGCGCTGCTTGGTGTTACTATTTTTATAACCCCATAATCTAAAGCGTGTTGTGGCCGTCTATTGTGTAGACATTGATATCTACATTGTCTGCTGAATACTGAATAAGAGCACCAGTTTCAAATGATAGAATATCTGATTGTGGATGGTAGACAGCAGCAACTTCATACATTAATGTTTCTCTTTGCAATGCGGTGAATTCAAGAGTTGACAAAATATCTAGAAAAGGTTAGATGTGAAGGATCGTGCACGTATCGTAGCCAGAATAACATGACAAATAGCGATACACTTACACTTAAAATGGTCAGTTTTGCCTTTTCTCTTTTTCAGAATTAATTCTTCAATAAAGTAAAGTCAGTTGCATGGTTCTTGAGCTGCGCAGTCTGAAGAGGCAGAGGGGAAAATTCCACATAAAAACTCGGCTAACGTTTGATACCATAGGCGTGCGTAATGTTATTTTTTCTATTATAAGATTAAAATTTATTTTCACATTTGCAATTTGCGTTTGATGTTGGGTGTATATGTTTCATGAAAAAAACTTGGATGTTCAAAATTTCGAAATTCGCCCAATATAAGGGTGGTTCAACTCAACAGGGTGATTCGTATTTGTTCCTTCTTCATCGCAAACTCTATATATATTGGCTATTACCTCCCTTGTTTGGCTATGGAGATTTTTTTTTACGTTAATTTGTCCATGTTTTTAAACACCTTTTGGCTACGCCACTGAATAAAACTTTGATTGAACAGAGACGCCAGTGAAACAAAATTTAAAATGTGCCCGCCTAGCTGACGGCGGCGACGGCGCCATCGCCTGGTTGTGGTGGGATCCAATCGCTCAGTCATTTTTTCCTATTTTACATACGGAGAGTACGGCTCGATTCGAAACGTTCCACATAAGTGATCGCAGTGATGCCGGATTTCGGAAAAAAATATGGATTTTCAATGATGTATGATTTATTAAATGGATAAAATGAATGTTTAAAAAATATTAATTATGGTATCATTATATTTTTATGTTATTTTTAGAATATTATTCGATTTCAAGAATAGTATTCTCCATATTTCGAAGACGAAGGAGATTTTATTGCAATTTTCATGTATTATTATTATTGATATGCCAACGCCGCAATGACGAATTTTCCCCTCTGCCTCTTCAGACTGTGCAGTTCAAGAACCATGCAACTGACTTTATGAAAGGCTCTGTGGGCTGTTTCCGTTAAGATTATGAAACATTTTACTGGGAGGAGGTTAAGATTGACAATCAACAGTCATGAAATGAATGTCTTCTCTGATAATTCTGGTCACAGATTGTACAATTCGAAGGCGTTCTTTTGCCGGTTGAGATTTCTTATTTTCATACCAAGCTTTACTTAAAATATTACTTTGAGTATCGCGGAAACAAATCATCAGTCGAAAAGGAATGAAGTTTTGTCGGTTACAACATCCGAAAAGCGTAGAAATTGAAAATGAAAAGAAAGCTAAGGAAAATTGGAGGATTGAAAATTTTGGTCATGGGCGGGATTCGAACCCGCGTCCTCAGCATTGCCGGTGCTATGGTCTAACCAACTAAGCCACCACGACCCTACAAATCTTTTTGAATGGTGTTGTTAGAGGAAGTTGCGTGGTTCTCCGCTCATTGCTAATTAAACATTGATATTTCTTAGTTTTTTTTTTGTCTCTGTTTCCTCGTTGGCTTCTTCACAACAAAAAAAACACAAAGTTTTTAAATCAAAAGATCCCAAGCTAGAGCGTGTTTTGCGAAGAAAATAGTGAGATGTACCGGCAGCATCGTCATCTCGTCGTCTTTTAGATGACACTATGCTACTGCCCTAGGACACCAACCTCCAATTCGAGGATTGATGCGGGTTTCCCTTACAACGAACTGGGTTTTACGAAAACCTTATTTTGCGCCCCGAAGATTTAATCGTTGGCTCTCTCTTTTCTTTTTTCATGCTCGTAAGCAGCTCGCACCAACAATACTAGGGGGGCTTGTCCACAGGCCGCCTAAAGCGATCCCGATAGTGAGGAGACCCACGCAAAGTATTGTCAGCCTAATACGCGATCCAAGTGCAGGGTAAGCAAGTCACCACACTTCTGTCGAGAAAAATGAGGGGACTTTTAGATGCTACTATGTATACTTCTTGCGACAGTTTTTATGTACTGTTACCGAATCTGTATCCCTTAAACGTTCTGCATGATCTTCTCTTTTCGCACTTGCGTCTCTCAAAGCATCTATACCGCGTTTTACAGTCACTGTAACACCTTTCGAGAGTAATTGACTGCAAATAAAACAAGACTCATCCATCGCGATGGATAATTAAATCACAAAACGAAACGTCTAGACTTCTTGCCAACTAGATTTGAACTGACTTACATCAATTGAATGCGATTAACCGGTCGATCATAGTTGACAGATAACCAATGAAGCAAATGTCATTTGGCAACCAATCGTTAATAAATGACGTTCATGACTTTTGACCTCGAATATCTGAAAACTCAAAGCGCGATATCGATGGGGACTTTTGAGACATTATTTCTTGAGGTAGAATAAAGGTGTAGACCAAATTTAGGCTCACTCGGATTTTTTCAGCAGATGCTGCTTTTTCCGGCCTAATATAACTGGAGTAATGGGGCACAGTCACGCAGTATGAAAGATGATACTTTGTCATTCCCAGAAGTAAGTATGTGAATTTTTTATTTTTTTTCAGGAACTCATAGATTTTAGATTCAGTAATATGGGTGACATTTATGTTCTGAGAGTTGCCAGCCTCATTCAGGCTATCCAAGCTAAAATCTTGAGAGGCTACATAGAAACTCAGCGAAGCCATTTACTGCGGACAATCCAGGGAGGATTGACCAGAAATTAATTTACTTGGGATACGTGTTTTATTGCTTTTTTGTCGAATATATTTCCAGAAGCGTTTTGGATTCCTCTTGATTGAAGATTCTTTGTCCCTTATATATGCGTTGTATGCGACATCAATTTTTATTTTTATCATACGTCTCATGTTTGAGTATGCTTGGTAGTCCAAGTGTCTAAGTTTGAGCAACTTTTTTTGTATTTTTTGTGAAGCCTGTTCTTCTCATTAAGATTGTTTATTAGGTATTTCTTTGGTGTACCAGTTGGGGTACACAAACGTTATTTTCTGAAAAGGGAAGTTTGGGACACGACGCCGAAGGCGGTGTGTTCCAATCCCTTGAACAAAATAAAATCACTTTTAGCACGAATATCATACACTATATTTTTTTCTACAAACGCACTAAAAGTGATTACTTTTAACACTCAGTGCTAAAAGTAATCACTGACAGCATCCGTTAAAGACACCTTTAGTGACGTTGGTAGAAAAAGTCTATTTTTTTTTTTTTTAAACGAAAGCTTCGTGATGTGACAGTAGACGTCAGTCATGTTTTGTTTGTAGGTATTGTCTCGTTGCGGCCCGTGTAATCCGAAAATACAGAGAATTTGATTGGTCGATAAGCCGTTGATTCTGGTTTGGAATCCACGGGGCGTGTAGAATTCGTATAATTAATCAGTTTAATATCGAGCAAGAATGAATGTATTATTTAATGTTCGAAGAGAAAGTGACGAAAGTGTATTATAGAAATGATTGACGGCTTGGTTAACATTAGTTTCATTGATTAAAGAGTCCCAATTTGCGACATTAGTAGATGATACATCAGGTTAAAATTGGCCCTATTAAAGTTGTCCCTACTTGTGTTAGAGGTTGGAAAGTCACTAAACCCGGCATCTGGGTATAACTGCATGTCGAATGTAATGTTAAGGGTGGGTTGTGCAGCATCCTCCGGAACAAGGGGAAGATGATCTCTAGTTTCCTCACATTCAAAGTTAGCAATAACAATTTCCAATATGCTACCCGATATGTTTAAGAAAGTGTAAAATTGTGTTAGGTCCAAGCTTCCGATATTGCCACTACATGACTCTCACAGTGAGAAACAGATTTATAAAATAGGTACACTGGTTTTATTGTTCAAGCCCCTAGAATTTTGGTATGTTATTTGAATATTCCTGTGAGCCTATTCTTGAAACAGGGGAGCAGCGTTCTCACGAGAGCAAAGGCGCTGTCTTAAGGTACGGTTTGTTAGGACAGTGCGCGACGTACAACTCACATTCTGTCGAACGCCACGCAAGTCTGTTAAAATCAACCGAGTGTAAATTATATGGACCGGTTTGTTGGGTTCGCGCAGGTGAGCATGACGTACAACGTCAGCAGTGTGTCAATATCGTGAAAAGGTACGGTTTGTTAGGATAGTACGCTGACGCTGACGTCAGAAAACGGGTGTACGTCATACCTGAACCAATGACGACGTATACGTTGTCAGTTGTGCGTCGCGTACTTTCCTAAAGGGCCCCACAGACTGCGTTTTTGTTGGACGGATTTGTTCGACGAGCAAATCTGGTCGAGCAAAAACGACGGATCGCAGTTGCACACAGACCTCGGTTTAGTTTGGCGAACATCAGTCATGTTGGAATTTTTTTTTCTATTTTAATAATGTAAAATTACGTAGAAACGCATCACACACCACACAAAACCGTCGTTTTTAAAATTCGTAGCCCACACACTCCAGATTTGTTGACATATCGAACATATCCGACGGACAAAATCAGGCGAAGCCAGATATTTGCATGGGTTTTGTATGCCAGCAAAAACGACAATTTTTTGCACACACACTTCGGTTTTGCGTCGTTTTTGCGCGACCAGATTTGCTCGTCGAACAAATCCGTCCAACAAAAACGCAGTCTGTGGGGCCCTTAACAAACCGTACCTTTAAAGAGATTCTGCTTGATTCTGCTGACGTTTACGTTGTGAGTTGTGCGTCGCGCATTGTCCTAACAAACCGTACCTTTAGTCTCATATATTTATATTTCCATAACACTGACAAAGACAGAGCAATCATTCTCGTGAGATCGCCGCTCCCCGGTTTCAAGAATAGTCCCACTGCTAGACAATCCAAGCAGTTTAAATTTACAGCTTGATTATTGGCGATAATTAATTGTGGGTGATCTATTTTTGTAAACAATCCTTAGGTTCGTCTCGCCAGCTCTAACACGTTCATCCATTTGTTGTTTGAGTTTACGATACTCTTGGACTTGCTGAGTAGTCTTGTATTTCCTAATTGACAGATGTTTGAGGTTCTAATGTATTTTGAGCTTCTTTGTGTTGCGTAGGATATCATTTGCTAAGTTACTTGAGCTGCGTAGCACCTTTATTGGCCTATTCCTATCAGGAATCACTCTTTCGAAGCGCAATACTTGAAGATCAGCTCCAGCTTCTCGCCCCAGGCAGTGGTCAGTCACACTACTAGCGACCTCATTGATGTTGGTAGTCAACTCTGGGCAATTGAAAATTATGAAGTTGGATCGGCGGCTTCCGCTCTCCTTAAGTTCATTAAACAGACTCTTAGTTGCAATTTGTAGTGGTCTCTGAGTTCAGACACACCCGGTGCGGCATCAACATTCCGAAGAGTAGGTTCCTCATGAAGTGCAGATAGTTCAGATTCCAGTGTCTTGATTCTAAGCTCCAGGAGACTGACATTAGACTTGACAATAACATTTTTATCTTCCATCTCTTTGTTAAGCAGTTTTATTGACGTTGCTAGCAGGAGGGCAATGACCTATAGTCGGTGTTGGGGGGTCCTGACTATTTATGCTAGAGAGCAGAGGAGTAGGAGTGAGTTTGTCCGCTAGGTTTTTATCCTTACATCCAGGACACCAAAATGAGAGTGCAAATAATGGGTCATATCTCAGTTGAAGTTTTCACTCCACTTCACTACCCTTAAGGAAAGTCTAGAATATCTTAGAGATTATATGATTTGAAGGGCAACTGGAAGGTTTATAGTCAAGATGAGATGTTAGGGAACAAAATACATATTTATCACATGAGTGGCCGGTATAACTTTGCAGCTTGCGGGTAATATCAGTCGGGACCCAGAATAATAATTATTGGCAATAATCGCATACGTAAAGTTTTTTTTTCCGCCATTCGCACATTCACTTTCTTACCAAAATTCCTAATTTAATTTGGAACCATACAACTAATTTTTATGATTACTCTGTGTCGAGGTTTGTGTAGTATTTAATGTGTGTTGTAATGCATTCTAATTTTTTTATATGTTTCTGTGCATTGCTTGTTTTTATGATTTGACTGACGTTTTACTTTTGTGAGTTTTTTTATATTAATAATTCTTACCTAACGCTAAAAGAACCAAAAATCTACAATCCAATACCACATAGTAATATTAGATAATACTTTTTATTGTAATATTTTATTTTATGTGCCTACCTTATTTTTAATGTCTAGGTTAACTCTACTAAGCCTTTTTTTTATAATAGATTTACTTATATCCATGCACTTTTTTGGACTTAAAATTAAGGTTGTATAGCTTTGTCAATAAGTTTATTGTGACTTCGACGATAAAGCATGTTTTCTTTCTTTCTTTCTTTCTTTCTTTCTTTCTTTCTTTCTTTCTTTCTTTCTTTCTTTCTTTCAACAGACATATATCTTTGAGAATGAGAAACCATGCAATAAATTCACCAGAAGTTCTTGAGAATGGGAAAACATTCAACAGAAATATTCGAGAATCTGAAACCAAACAACAAATTCACCAGAGAGATTCTTGAAACTGAGAATTACCAAAAAACAAACAGAAAAAAAAAACATTTTTGCAAATGAAAAATACTGGCAGACTCGCTGTTTTTTACGCATTGTTAACATATTGAAACTCCTTCGACATCAAGAATTAGTTGTTATCATACGACAGGGTGTAAATTCACGTTCAATGTAACAAACAATAAGTAGATTTGTTCTGTGTTTCCTCTTATAATATGTCAAGTTATAATATCTTCATTTTTTACAGTCATCAGTTTTTACCGTTGACGATAAAGTTTTGGATGCACCATGTCAGTAAAGTGTGTTTGTGACATTTTATTCTTGTCACTAGAATTGGCTTTTCCTTTGTTTCTGCAAGATGCTCCAAATTTCTTATTCTTAAATTATATTTTTAAGTAATTGACAATTTTCTTTCATAAAAGTTTCATCATTGCTTGTTAGCTAATTTATTCTCTCTTCTAGATTTCCTTATTATTGATTATTTGCTTTAGTTTTCAGTAAATAAACTTTGTTATCAATAATCAGCTGATATGATGCATTTTTGCGAATTATTCTGTTCTATTCTGCAATGTAGTTCACTCTATACTGCACCATTTACCGGTAAAGACTAAATCACGATAGAAAGTGAAGTTGACAGTTCGCGTTGACATTTTTAGTAAACTTTTTCTTTAGGTTGTCAGCATGCGTTAGCGCTTCAATTCCGTCAGCTGGGATAAACGACAGGGTCGTATTTAGAAAAGTGATATACATTTCAGAATAAAAATTTATTTTCAATTTCTTTAAAGGAAGTTAAGTTATTAAAATCCAAAAATTCTAAAATTAGAGTCCAAAGTAAACACTTATAATAAAGTAAACACTTAAATCCAAACTAAAACCAGGTTTGAAACGCAACACCGAAACACAAAGGCACAGAACACTACATAAAAAACCAAAAAACCGATTCCGATAATAACAAATAAAAAAATAATGCAGTAAACGGCAAAAAACTGAAAGATTTCACACAAAAATTCGAAATTCAAAATTCAAAGACCCGAATCTGTTATTTTTATGTGTCAAATCAAAATGTCAGGTATCATTATTTGATAGTTGTCAGAAAAAGGGACAGATCTGGGGATTTTATTTATTTTCAACTGGTGAAAATAACGGTCTAAATTTAAACTCTCTCGTGAATACGACTATACTTCGAACCTTTCGAACACGCGTTCGAGTATCATCTGAAAACGACCGACGAAAATGTGTCCGACACAATGAACTATAACCAAAAACTGGAATGCTAACACATAAGGACGAACGTGAAGCCTAGTGCGGCTGCTGCGGAGGGGATACCTGTTTTTGTCGCACTCATTATGTTAAATGGCGAAAATTGCTTCCAACACGTATTCCAATTGATGAAACCTGTGAAGGGAAATATGGCAAAACTTTCGGAAACGTCATATGTCAGCGAGCAACAGAAAAAAACAACATTCCCCGTTGTGGCATCTGTCTTTCATGGCTTCATTTTTTTGGCAGATATGGCACTGTGTGCGCATTCCAGTTTTTAGCTCTAGTTCATTGGTCCGACACATGTCAAGTTCCATACTGTCTTTTGGGTCGAGGGTTGATTTGACGGATTTGACATCGATCTGTTTATCTGAATTTATTTGGATAAATTGATTAGATTGGATTAATCAAGTGAATCGATTTCCAATCCGGGCATTTTGTAGTTACAATCTTCTTTAATTCATATTGTTTCCGGGGTAAAAGTTTTGTATTTGTGAGCGTTTGCCGGTGAAAGGTCAATTTGGTTGATTCGTGAGGTTGTGTTTTGGTTAAATTTTGATTCTGTGATAAAACTGATAAAACTATTAACATTCGATTTCCGGCGATTATAGCTGGGTTAGGCTATTCAGCGCGGAGTTGGAGTGGAGTGAACAGAGCTAATGGAGTCACCCCTAATACGGTAAAAAGCAATACCTGAACCTTAACCCGAACGGCTGGAGTGCGAATGGAGTCACTCGGAGTTCACGGAGTGAGCAAGCCGAACCCACCTTATATCGATTTCCTATAGTGACTATTTTCATCTCTATGTTCCCCTCTCTTGATTCGTGAGTGTGTGGCACCATTTTGTTTAACGAGGAAGATGGGGCCTCTTTCAATTCCATCAGCCAACAAGAGAAGTTCGTCTTCACAGCCGTATTCGGATTTTATCCTAACCTCATTCAAGGGATTTTGGCAGTGCAAGACACGTTTTTCGTTAGCCTTTACTTTTGGTTTTTGTAATATTCCTTTGAGCAAAACCAATTTCCTACGTGGGATTTAGAAGCAGAAGAACAGAAGAAAAGACAGAGGTCCGATAAAAATAGAGCTAAACCAGACATATTTCAGCAGTAAAATTATTCATCTACACTGAAAAAAATGCTAGTCTTGAACCAAAGTAGTCAACTCTCTTGATAAGGAATTATTAGCGACAAGAGAACTCTCACTCACTCACTCACTCACCCTCAACGAATCGATAAATAAGTATTCACTTCTATCACGTGTAGGTACTGTGCTGCACGCGACTTTTTTTTTAGAAAAAATCTGATAGCAAATTCTTTTTTGGGATGGTCTAAGACCCAACTGTAAACTGTACTAATTTTTGTTTCAATACGATACAGGGTGACCTCAACAAATTTTCAAAAATTGATGAATCAAACCGCAAAAATGTCATATTTTGACATAAGCCAACTACAAGTTTTGGTTAAGGATGTTCTAAAACTATGTTGTATCAAGTTTTGTTGTTCTCAAGGCCTCAAAATATGACATTTTTGCGGTTTGATCCATCAAAATTTGAATTTTTTTTATGATCACCCTGTTTCGTTTTGAAACAAAGATTAGTACAGGGTCATTTTTTATATTTTTCCACTTCCCTTAACTTTTTTGTGCCACCGTGTATAAAAAAAATGTAAATAGGAAAGGTGTAGTGCTAGAAAAGCAGTTCTCAGAAAACATAGTTTTGTTCATACAGGGTGTTACAAAGTTTAAAAAACAAAAAAATATATTTTTTTAAATGGGCACCCTATAATATTATGACATTTCTGGATTCTGCCGAAAATTCTAGACATATTTCATGTATAATGTCCTATACCTATCTTCAACTGTTTCGGAAATAATGACAGTAGAAAATTAACTTTTTTGCATCTTTGACAGACTGTAAAACCTAAACGGTTGATTTTACAGCAAAACCGATCATACATGCTTGTCTTATTTTTTTTATAAAATATCATTCGACACCAACTTTTAATTTAATTCATGACTGAAAATTCCAATTAAATTTAATCGCCGGTTAAATTTAAAGTTGGTGTCAAATGCTAGCTTATGAAAAGCTGCACACAAAAATGTAAAATCGGTTTTGCTGTAAAATTAACAGTTTAGGTTTTACAGCCTCTCAAAGTTGCAAAAAAGTAAATTTTCTACTGTCATTATTTCCGAAACAGTTGAAGATAGGTATATGATACTATACATGAAATATGTCTAGAATTTTCCGCAGAATCCAGAAATGTCATAATATACAGGGTATCCCATTTAAAAAAAAATATATTTTTTCGTTTTTTAAACTTTTTGCAACACCCTGTATGAACAAAACTATGTTTTCTGAGAACTACTTTTCAAGCACTACACCTTTTCTATTTACATTTTTTTTATACACGGTGGCACAAAAAATTTAAGGGGGGTGGGAAAATATAAAAACTGACCCTGTACATTTGGGCTTGAGACCATTCTAAACAAGAATCTGCTATCAGATTTTTTTTTTTTTAAAAAACCCTAAAAGTACTTATTGAAATTTGACCCTATAAATGTGGACACCCTGTACAGCTGCAGAAATAAAATTATGAGCCTAATAAGTGCCAAATTAGAGTAGATATAAGACAAAAAAAAAATTAAATTGGTCAAAAAATAAAAATTTTAGAAGGGTGAAAAGTTCTTAAGCGGGACACACTGTATGTAATAAAACTTATTTTGAATTTGAATTTGATTGGACAGGATGGATGAGGCTTTGGAAACGATAAGGAATACGAATGAGATCATGAGATTAACCCATAGGAGATAGGTACTCGATAGAATCACCAAAGAATTCAAGATCGTATAGAACAAATTTTGAAAGTATACTACAAAACGATGATTCAAGATAACCCAACTAAGAGATGGAGCTTCGTTCTGACAGATTTTCATCTGAAGCAACCACATAACGGAAAATCCAAAAATGAAGCTAAAGAACCTTAAAAATATGCAAATATTAGCTAAATGGCCTGTTCCTATTTTGGACACTGCAACCAAGAATGGATTTGATGGGACTAAGGGTCGGTTTCTCAATAGCGAGTCACCTCCGGGTTGGTTTTAACTCCAGGATAAAAGTGTCCAGTTGCAATGTTTACCCTGGAGTTATGCTTAACCCGGGGGTGACTTGCTATTGAGAAACCGGCCCTAATATAGGAGAAGCCAAACATTTCAGGGATGAATTAGAAGAACATGTTAGAATAGACGAAAAAAGACAACAAGGCATATAAAATAATATCTTGAAAGATGAACAGAAGCAAAGACAGAGGTACGATAAAAATAGAGCTAAACCAGACAAATTTCAGCAGTAAAATTATTCATCTATTGTTACCGGAGATTTTCAAAAACTGTTGCTCAAATACGAACGATCCATATAGGATCGAAGATCTACAGGAAATAGAAAGAACTCAAACATTAATCATCGAGTTGCCGTGGCGGATCCTCTGAAATCTGAAATCAAACGGTTCAAATCCCAAAAGATTCAGACGAAGAGGAAGTGGAAGACTAATAAATCAGTTTCGAATGATGAACTAATTGACTATGGCCGGGGTTACCCAATTCCTTAATTCTTAATTTTTGTTCTTAATTCTTAATCTTTAAAAACAGCAATGTTCAATAAATTGAACTTTTGAAGAATTAAGAATTAAGGACAAATATTAAGATTTAAGGAATTGGATAACTCAGGCCTATCAGGAGAAAGATAAGGACCTTGACTCGGAGAACAAAGAGCAACAGAAAGACTAGGTACTCATTAGAAATAATAAATGAGAATTCCGACGAAGAATAAATAAAATCAAAATGAAACAGGAAAAGACCGACGAAAATTTTGAAACAACAGCCGAATGTTACATTATTATAAATATTATAAGAGGCAATTGGGCATAATTATGTTCTTTTCCTTCGTTGAGCCAATCCTTCTTAGCTTTGTCGACTTTACGTCGAATTGCTGGATGTATTTTTCCCAGTTTTCATTTATAAACGACCGACTTTATTCCATTAGTGGTCGAACAATGTTTTTTTTTTTACAGTTTGGCTTCCTAGCTCATTAATTTCATAAAATATTTATTTCGCAAATTTAAATATTTTTGATAAAATCGAACAAATAACAATAAATCAAACCACCTTAATGTAAAATTTTATTACTATAGGTGGGTTTCAATAAAATACCTAATTATGTTTGTACCATATCTATTTCCTATAACTACTTTTTCGATTTCTTGCATAATCCAAACATTAAATTCAAAATACCTAGACGCCTCTAGAAACAACAATAATTAAGCGTGTCAAATTACCATAAAATAATACAAATACTTTTATGGTAAAAATAGGAAACCCTGAATGAACACCTACGCACTCAAGAAAATATTATTATTGCCACATGTGTGTAGGCATAGCAGCATAGCTAAATTTTAGCCTTTAATACTTTGGATAGGTAATGGACAATCAGGGCATTACAGAATCCCAATTTGGGCACTCTCGGTTCTGGTTGCATGTTGGTTTCCTGGTAATTAGTATGCATGGATTTATGCATGAAGGCAAGACGTGACAATTCACCTAATGCGTCAATACTTAGTGAATATTTTATCTGGAAATATGGTTCAATTCGTCAGTCAATTTATCATCGAAAAAAATATGTATGTAATTCAAGCCTGGCAACTTTCATTATCACAATTCTCCTGGACCCGAGCGAAAGCCATTTTGACAGATAATAGAATAGAAATTGGTTATTTTATCTGCTAATACATCATAACGGGTCGGCTATAACGAAGAACAAGCTTCAGACCCTTACGTAATGGGGGTCTAAAAGGAACAAAATCTACAGGAATATTTTAATGAAAATTCGATATTGCCTTAAAATTGTTAAATTTCTCCCATCTCCTCAGGGCAGATTCTAAAAATTCTGTGCCCTTGTTTAACTAATAATTATTATATTTTTCAGCAAAGAACAACACAAGACTTGTTTACTTTTCGAGAAGTTTCCAGGCTAAAAAGCAGCGTTTAAGTTTATTTTGGACGATTGCTCTTAATTGCAATCTCAACAAATCTAATTGGGTTTTCAAATCGGGTAATTAAATAAGGCAAGGTTCACGTTTTCTCAAAAGCTTTTGAGAACATTTTAGTTCAAGGCAAAATAATTCTATTTAACAGAAAAAACTATTTACTATAATGTTATGTATTGTTGAATTATTTTCTACACTTCTTCCAATTAAGAAATCCAATATATTTACTTAACATCTTCAACAATAATTTGCTATCCCTAAAGCTTCCAAGATTTTATTAAAGTCGGTTCAGAGACAAAACAAACGGATGATTACGAGCTTAGGGCGTTTTGATTTCAAATTTACCGGAGCTTTTCCAATTAATTTTGTTAGCAAAACAAACAATAGTAAGTCGTTATATTGTCCTGGTAATATATTGTTTGATAGGTTAAAGAATAGTGCCCTAAATTCTGATATTTTGAATCTTCAATAAAAAATCAACAGCTTGTTCGCCGATAAAATAACCACCAGGAAAGATTTAATCCAGAGCTATGCTCAAACCACCTGCATGCCCAGGCCATTTAGATTCAATCTTTCCATTAAATTGATTTTTTCCTCTGGCCGACTCGCCAAGCAACAAGTTTACCGATGGTTTATCGTTAGCTGACGTGCAAAAGCCTGGATGGAAAATAGAAGCAATAATTAAAATTCAAGCGGTTTGGCAAGTCGGTAATTATCTGTTAAACGAAAAAGTTGACTTTTGCACAAGAACAAATTTGTTTCGGATTTTTGAAATAAAAGATTTCTGCTTATTGATTTAGCTTTAGGATTGTAGCCACTTTTCACAGACATTTACGCAATCACGGCTCTTGATAATTTTCTTTTCAGATGACATTTCTGTATGTATAGTAGCAACTTGACCTGTTTTCCACGACAGGCTGATTTTTTTCCTAAAAGTGAATTTGAATGGATGAAGATCCAAGTTCCAAACTCGTTCAAATCGGATTAATTTGTTAGACATTGTTTCTTTTTTATCCTGGAAGAAGTACATATTTCTATCTTCTAATAAGTCAACCAAAAGGAGACCTTCAAAAAGCCACTGGCTGCTGTCCCTGCAATTGCCTTCTAGCCCTGTGTTACGCATCTAATCTCCTTCCTCAATTCATTGAAGTCAGATAACACACCTTGCAAGCTCCCTCTAGGGTCCCAGGAATCGGAAATCTGATGCCTCATACAGGACAAAGAAGATAACAAGAGGGACAACCCCAACAGTATATGTCGGGAAAGTTAGCAACACATTGGAAGCAGGATCTTTAAAATGCACCTCTGCTTGTGCTGCTATATTACTGCTTTGACCTGCTTCAAACCGCAACCCAGCAACACCCATCGTTTTCCAAATATATGTATATCGATTTCCATTTCGGTTACTAACTTCACCGCTGGCAATACATTGGAAGCAGGATCGCAGAAACAGGTTCCTGTTTGTACTGCTATGGTCCTGCCTCATCCTGCTTCAAATCTGACCCCGGCAACACATACTATTTTCGAGATACAAGGATTTTCATTATGGTGCGTAACTTCACCCTTGGAACACATTGGAAGCAGGATCGCTCCAAAATATTCCTGTTTGCGTTGCTATGGTCCTGCCTCAAACTGCTTCAATCCCCAGCAACACCTAATATTTTTGAGATACACATTAGCTAGTAGCATTACAAGAGTCTAGTCGTAGGTATACGACGAGCTCGAGACACCGTTGCCAAATGAATCGTGATGAGTGTTTGTCTCTGTATGTTGGTATTTTTGATAAAAAGATCTAATCTAACCTAACTCAAACTAACCCGTACTTTTGTAATGAATGCTAGTCTTTGCATGTTGGTATTTTAGACGAAAAGAGCTAATTCAAACTAACCCGTTCTTTTGTAATGAATGCTAGTTTTTGTATGTTGGTATTTTGAACGAAAAGAGCTAATCCAAGCTAACCCAAACTAACTCGTCCTTATACTAATTGCTAGTCTTTGTATGTTGGTATTTTAGACGAAAAGAGCTATTCCAAACTAACCCGTCCTCGTAATGAATGCTATTCTTTATATGTTGGTAATTTAGACGAAAAGAGCTAATCCAAAGTAACCCGACTCCGTGATGCATGCTAGTCTTTGTATGGTGGTATTTTAAACGAAAAGAGCTAACCGGAGGATTGAATTGAAACTAACCCGTCCTAATAATCTTCAAGAAAAAAATAAAAATAAAAACCCTACGGAAGCGCAGAGTGGCCACCTATCCCAGGACGGGTTAGTTTCAATTAAATCCGTGGATTAGCTTTTTTCATCTAAAATACGAAGATACAAAGGCTCGCATTCATTACAGAGGGACGGGTTAGTTTGGATTAGCTCTTTCTGTCTAAAATACGAACATACAGAGATAAGAACTCATTACGATGTATTTGGCAACGGTGTCTCGAGCTCTCCCTATTCCTACGACTAGACTGTTGAAATGCTACCAGTGTATATCTCAAAAATATTAGGTGTTGCTGAGGTGATTGAAGCAGTTTGAGGCAGCACCATAGCAACGCAAGCAGGAATATTTTGGAGCGATCCTGCTTCCAAGGTCACCAAGATGTTCCAATGGTGGAATTACGCACCACAAGGAAAATCCCTGTATCTCGAAAATAGTACGTATTGCCGAGGTGTGATTTAAAGCAGGATGAGGCAGGACCATAACAACAGAAGAAGGAATATGTCTGAGCGATCCTGCTTCCAGTGTGTTGCCAAGGGTAAAGTTAGCAACCAAAATAAAAATCGCTGTATCTCGAAAATGATACGTGTTGCAGGGGTCAGATTTGAAGCAGGAAGAGGCAGGACTATAGCAGCATAAGCTGGAACCTGTTTTATTAATCCTGCTTTCAATGTGTTGCCAAGGGTGAAGTTAGCAACCAAAATAAAAATTGCTGTATCTCGAAAATAGTACGTATTGCCGGGATCAGATTTGAAGCAGGATGAGGCAAGACCATAGGCGGAAGCGGGAACATGTCTCAGCGATGCTGCTTCGAATGTGTTGCTAACTTCCCCTACATGGCAGCTGCATCAGTTGAGAAGATTATGCTACCTCCGCATCGACATTTCGCCAGAATGAGGAAATGCATGAGCAGACTTGATCCAAATGAGCATGACGGCTCTGCTGCCAGCGATCGAGAAAATTGTTACCAGCCGCCAGGGGTCAAAAAGAGACTGATGTGAAGAATTCACTAAAGAATTTCTCCTGAACTGTTGTCAGGGGACTGACTCCATGCACGGAATCTTGAGGTTGAAGAGCTATCAGAAGAAACGCGACGTATATTGCAGCAAGGCCAGTGCTGATGGAAGAGTAGCATTTCTGGTATAAAGAAAACCAGAAAGCTCTTTCTCACGAATCAAGGAAGAAGTTGAGATACAGAAATGTTGAAGTTTGAACAACCATGATTTAAATTAAGAGAAACATCCGAAATATAGGGGAAGGCGGGGCAGAACGGGGTACTTAATGTTTGATGCTCAATTGTCACTACAAAATTAGCAAGATATATTTTTTTTTGCTATAGGCGTATTACTTAACATGTAAATTAGGCTTTTCGCCATTTTTAACAGTTAAATAAATATTTTTGAGACAATCATTGCGAGAAACCAAAAAAGTGTATTTTGCCCCATTCCGCCCCGCTAGCGGGACAGAACGGGGTTTTTATATTTTTCACCAGAAAAACGGCTGGATTCGGTAATTGCATCTGCGAGCACATAGAGCAAATTTTGAAAGACGTCACGCGATCACTTATCTTTTTTCACCTGTCAAATCACGTGACATCTGTCAAATTTTGCTCATTTTGCTCGCAGATGCAAGATGCAATTACCGAACCCAGCCAACGGCAGCAACTGCTACGTTCATGGCGTCGATCGATACTCTGCTATTTTTGACCTTTGTCTTCCGAACATAACTAACTAACCATCTGAAAAAATACTAAATCGACATTAAACGGGACAGAACGCGGTACCCCATTGTACCCCATTGTACCCCAGCCCATTTCGCCCCATGTGCAATGTTTACTTTAAAGTAAAATTCTTTGAAAAAAACAAAATTCAATATGCAAATTACTTACGGTGGTTGATGTGGACGCTAATGTTACAAATTTACACAAAAATTCAAGTTGTTTGCTCGACGTTTTTCGGATAACTGACGTATCTACATGTACTTAATGCGTCTAAATCAGATTCAGTGCAAGTTTCGATGTTTCCGGACGCACGTGCGCTTTTTAATGACGGTATTCCGTTCTACCCCGCTACCCCGTTCTGCCCCGCCTTCCCCTATTTAACACAATAATACAAAAGTGATTAACATTGAAGTGATTAATTATTTGACCCTCTGTCATACATCTCTTTAAAATATAAAAAATAAATGACTTGTCTTAAGACTTCCATAAAGATGTAGAATGTTCTTCAACACCTTCCCTCATTAGAAATCTTGGTTAGGCCCATATTGTCACAAAAATGTCATGTCTTGGTTTGAACGAGGCTTTTGTCATTACATCAGCAACTTGAGTTTCTGTAGACATTTTGTGTACACTCAAGTTTCTTCAAAGACATGCTCTCCCACATAGAAATGTCGAATCTGAATGTGCTTGGTACTCTTGTGGTTCTCAGGATTTTGTGCCAAACGAATATGCCCTACTTCATGATCAGCATAACTAAAAGCTTGTAGGTAACATCTTCTGGTTCTTGGTAAGTGATACCCTAATTGAGTATTCCTTGAATGTAACGGAAAATTCTCTTTACTTGGACAAAGTCGTTGTGAATTGGATTTTCCAAACTACTTGACGCCACACTGACTGCGTACCTATGAAATATCTGGTGTTGATCCTGACATCAGATAAAGTAATGCTCCAACAGCCTCTCTATATGAATAATTTGATATTGCGGCTTTTTCTGAAGGAGAATTATCCTTAACAATTGGAGTTTTGACGGGTCTGCAATTGTTCATACCAAATTTCTTCAACAATTTCTTGACATATGCATTTTGATTTATGATAACTGATCCATTCTTTGACTTCATGATTTCCATACCCAAAAAATATGATGCAGGCTTTATCGTGACTTTAAACTCTATGTGTAGTTGTTGTAGAAAATATTTCTTCATTTCTTCATTGCTTGAGGCTAGTAGACCATCCTCCACATATAAAACCCAAATAAGAATTTCTGTTCCTTTCCTCATGATGAAGAGACATGGATTGGCATTGCTTTGTTTGAAACCAAAAGATAAAATGAAATCCGTTATTTTTCTGTTCTAACACATAGGAGCTTGCTTAAGTCCATATAGGCTCTTCCTCAGATGACAAACCCTATCTGTACCATTATTGAAACCCTCTCGCTGTTTCATGTATACTTCTTCTTGAAGCTCACCATATAGAAATGCTGTACATTGGCAGATAGACTCAGTCAGATCGCATTGTAGCAAATCTAGCAACTGGGCTGAATGTCTCATCATAATCTTCATATTTCTTCTGTGGGTAACCTTTTGCGACTAGTCTCGCTTTGAATTTATCTATAGAGCCATCTGGATTGTATTTTAACTTGTACACCCATTTCTTGGGTATAGCCTTCTTACTATTGGGTAGCTTTCCTAAAGTTGAAACACAGTTCTCTTCTAAAGACTTCATTTCTCTTCCCATAGCCATTTTCCACTCATTTTCCCTATTACTTGACATAGCTTCTCGGTACGTAATTGGCACATTTATTTCCATAATGTCTGCAGCAACCATCATAGCGAAATCTTCAAACCTGACAGGCCTTTGTATCTGATTCCTATCTCTTGTCTACTCGGTACATTTGGGAATTCTTCTGAAATGTCATTATCTGGTGATTCTACTAAGATGTCAGAACGAGTGTCAGAAAAACTGTGATTCCCCAAACTATCATCTTCTTCGCCGTCATGTCCATTGTTTTCTTTAGTTTCTTGTTCTAGAGTACCTTCCCTGCTTCTGACAATCTTACAATTGTTTTGCTGAGAAGTTCCAACAGGGTCTTCCAACAGAGGCAACGTTGAAGTTATGAGTTTTTCGTCGAATATACCTCTCGATCGATTTGACTAGTTTCTCAGATTCTTCACAACAAATCCGATATCCATCATCTTGGTCATATCCTATAAGTATGCCTTTCACTGCCTTTTTATCATTTTTCTTTCTTCCTGACTTTGGTACATGGGCAGGATGTTCCAATAATTCTCATGTGTTTTGAAGAAGGCTTTTTCTCATACCACAGTTCAAATGAAGACTTTCCTTCGATACTAGAATTACCAGTCCTATTCAAAATGTACGCCGATGTATTTATTATTTCAGCCTAAAAAAGTTGATGGATCTAGCAGTTTCAACGATAGTACGATTATCTCGATCTGCACAACCGTTTTGCTCTGGTGTATAAGGCATTACGAGTCTCTGTTTGATTCCACTTTCTTGTAGAATTTTTCTCACTTCACCATTGTCAAATTCCACACCATTATCTGAGAGTAGCTCTTCTATTGTAGGTATATGTCCCACTGTTTTTACTTCAGTTAATATAATTGTCAGTTTTTCCTCAACTTGAGCTTTTTTTTTTAGAAAGTAAATATAACGATAACGTTTAAAATCATCCTTGAAGAGAACGAAGTATCCATAGCTACTTTTGGATTTTTCAAAAGGCCCACAAACATCTGCGTGTCAGAGTTCTCCTGGTACCTTTGCTCTTTCTCTCGTTCAAAACTTTTCCTGTTCATTTCACCATAAATACAACCCTCACATATTTCGCTGTCTAAGGTCACTTTGAGGTCAAACTCAAGATTCGAAATATTTCTGATGAGTCGTTTGTTTTGATGACCAAAGCGTTCATGCTATAGTTGCAATAATTTTTCATTTGAACCTATGTTGATTTGGGCTGTTTCCTTTGGCTTTATGATCTACAATGCTAGTTTGTACAGTCCTCCAAATCTACTTCTTTCACCTATCAGGATCGTACCAACTATAAAACTGCATTTTTTAGTGTTTGAAGTAAATTTGGATGTAGGCTGTGAATCTTGTGCATGTAAAACCGAAAGAATTTTTTTTTAATCAGAGGAACGTACCATACGTCTGATAACGTCAAAACATCTTCTCTGTCTTGAACTTTTGTTTGTTTCGGAATGTTTCCTTTTCCAACTGCTCTAATCGTTTTTCTATTCATCGTCGTTATGGTATGTGTATATTGAAAATATTCAAATGTTTCAAAGATATCACCTTGATTTGTAATATGACTTGTAGCCCCTTTGTGCTATTCTCCTCACATTCGCTAAACAAGACACTACTTGTTAAGACAACTAACATCATGTTTGCATCCTGTGTGCTGTTATTTCTTGAATTTGAGCTTTCTGGGTTTGGAGGTCTACCATCTCCTTTCCATTTAATACATTGTTTGACCTTATGACCTTCTCTTTTGTAATAATTGCAAACTAGTTTTCTCTTATTGGTCGAGCTGGTTCTCTTTTCTGCAAGTAACATCTTCTGATGACTTTCATTATTCTTGTCTGATAATGCGTTCTCATGAGAACAAAGCTGATTTCTTAAATTGTCTATAGTCCTGTAAGATTTCGACATTAACATCCAATTTGAAGGACAAGTAGTCTTGGGGTAGAGTTTCTAAAATCTTACAGACTAACAGCAACTCAGGTAACTCACAATTACATGTTTTATTTGTAATGATTTTGTCTTTTGATAACCCCTTGTGTAGCTCATTATTCCACAGGTTCTTCAGCTTAGACGTGTGCGTTGCCATATCATCTTAAACTTTCTTCTTATAGTTAAAGAATTCTAAGCAAACATCATAGGTTTTGTCCTCGACATTGCCATCAAAGAGCCTTTTCAATTCAACCCACACTTCTCTTGCTGTAGAAAACCTCATAACTTTTTGAAATATCAACTGCATTTGGAATACCTCTTAGAAGAATGTTCATTTTGTACTTCCATGTGGTCCAATTAGCTTTACCTTCCAGTAATCTTACGTGAACTTTGCTTGGATCCATCCTCCAAAGTTCAATTACTACTTTCCCATACTAATTCAGCCCTTGATATTCTTAATTTTTCTCGCCTCTTTTAACGCTCTGTTACCATGTCACAACCATGGTAAAGTTTAAGAAACCATGACTCAAATAAAGCGGAAAATACGAAATATATTTGACTAATTAATGGGGAACCTAACTCAATTTTTTTATCGCTGATTTCATTAGTCAAAGAAAAATAGGTCATCCCGTGTTTTTTCCTTTTCTTGTTAGACAAAAATTGACGGCGATACAACGCTTTGAAATGTGCTTATTTTTTATACTCTATGACGTCACACATGCTCAATATATCCTATATACACAACTCAATATGTATTTATATAACTTTCGGAATAATCATATTTGGAAAAAATAAAAAAATATGTATAGATTTTTTTTCGATTTACTACAGTTTGCAATAGTAGAATGTTCTTCAACCAGAAATGCCACAGGCAAGATGAAAGTACCTACTTACCTACCTCTCAAAGACCAAATATTGGAAAAAAAAAATATTCTGGATTTGCTACAAGGACCATCAATGAGAATTTAACGGCAAATCTTCAGCCTGGAACTTCAACATTAGGAATAAGCACGAAGATAAGACAAATGCAGTACCCAGAAGTATCGAACGTTATTAATCTAGACATTTTGGACAGAGCCTGTTGTTCGTGATGTCGCAGAAGATCTAACCATTGGACAAAAAATACGGAAATAAATTACCCGCTGGAACAAACTTAGAAGTAGACTCACAGACAAGATGGTCCCCCCAGTTATTCACAAGGTTGAGATGTTTTTAGAAAATAAAATCATTACTACTCAAGCTGTACATATTTTATTGTTTATTGTTTCTAGATGCCCTTAATTAAAAAAAGCATCATCAAAACCGAGGTGCCATGGCTTGTAATAACCTGATATAAAAATTTAAAAAAACTGGCCATTATCCTTTCCGAACGGACTAGTACGCAAAACGTGAGTAGCAAAATCTTATATAAATGCAAAAACACGCCAGCCAGATCGTTTCCATTAAATAAATAATTTTTATCACTGAAACAACGTTGCAGTCCTGTAAATTTTCATTCCGCAGAATATATTATACTTTGTTTCGCATTTTTCAAAGCCGGGGGACGATGGGCCCGGTGAAATAAAAAGAACCCCATTACATTTTTAACTGCTCTTAGAGGGATTGTCTAGGTTAAATGGGGATTTAAATCTTTTGCAAGCGATAAATTTCTATTTAAATTGGGGGCGAGGAAAAAAAATCGAGACACAGAAAGAGCCTGTAAATTGGGTGATTAGAGGTTGTATTAAATCACTTTGTGATAATTTTCTAGTGTCGATATTTGAAGGAAGAGCAAAAAAAAAATTCCACTCAAACATTTTGCCTTGCTCTTTTGGCAGCTGAAAATGAAAACCAATTTCTAATTTAATGTTAAGGTTGAAAATTAAAATCGAAACCAAGAAAATTGGGTCAGCCGCAAATTGTCTCTTATCTTATAAGGAGTCCAGTGCCAGTAGTATCGAGTAAAAGACTGTGGCTGTTGCAACCCAATTCTCCGGGAAATTGGTGCAGTTTTAGCTGAAATTAAATTATATAGTATTTCTCACAATCCTGTACAAACAGTTCGCAAAGAAAATTAATTAACTTCAACAACCATAGAAACTTTTCATTTTAAAATTACCTCATGGGCATAGAAATTATGTATGTATTTGTTTATTCAGCTTTTTGAAGCTGATTACAAAAACCAGTGTTAATAATCCAAAACTGAACGATCACGATCCAGGAATGAATCAAAACAGAAAAGGCCATTAAAAATATGATGGCTCACGGAGAGTTTTCTCTGGAAATTGCGAGTGGCCCAAATTAATGGCGATGTAACTTTAAATATTGTTTGAAAGCGATTGTAATTTTGCCCGAAATTTATTGGGTCGTTTGTTAAATTGTTCGGTCGGAAGTTAAAACAAATTGTTTTCTCCTTACAGGAATAAGAAGAGATTATACGACTCCAAACGGTTTAATTCATCTTTGGATAATAAATTTCCTTCAAATAATGTTAGTGGGAAGTTTTCTCTTGGAATATGCTGAGAAAATTCTCAGCTTCAGGCGTCAACATATGATAAATAAATTTAAACATTTTTATCAAAAATAAATTGAAGGCTCTTGAAAAAAAATGCTTCAAAACTTACAATAAATTGAACATTCCCGAATCACATTCCAACACTGAACATTCGCTTAATTTTATCCTGATGCTGTTAAAAGCCTAATCCAACTAAGCCCCTTTATAGGACACATGAGAATAATAGTGCCTATTGATGCAGTCAGGGGCCTTTGCAAAACAAAGCTCGTGATTCTTTTATTTTAATTTTTGCTTTGTAATAACAAAAATGACCATTATGGGATATTTTGGTATCTTTAATACAGTTCACAAGCTTGTTTTTTTATGGAATATACAGAATCAAGGCTCGTTGTAAATAATATGAGAGTAACTTAACTGTCAGAGTTTAGATTTGGGATTTCAAATCTTGAATGCTGAAATAGCGTCATTATGTCCACATTGAAACTTCCACAAGGCTGAGAACTTATAGGTATAAGTCTTCTAGATTTTGGTTGACTAGATTCTGTTGATGTATCGTCAATCTCGTCATCTACTTTGAGTCTGTAGACACCTTAAAGGGAAAATTATTTGATTGTTTCTGAGATGTATTTTGTCTTTGCTAGGAACTTTGTCGTTTTTGATTTGTTCTATCGTGTTCTAAATTCTTCAAAGTTGATATTTTCCATAATATTTTCAATCTTCCCGTTTTCTCATCATGTTCTCGTTGGTGATCTTTTCCCTGTCTGGGTTAGAATGACGGAGTTTCTCTCCAAAATTTGTCCTTTGCCTGTTATTATGATGTCATTGTTTCCGTTTCTCAGTTTTACCATTCATTTATTTAGCTAGTTTCTTTTCAATACGATAATCCCTCTGTTCTCCTAAATACGTTCTTAAAATAATTGTTCTATTTGGAAATTTTCAATATCCTGCTTTGCCATTTCCATAGCTGTGTTATTTATATCTTATATTCATTAGAATTGCAAAATTCATAATATTTAAAAATCCCCATTTAATTTTAAATTTTGAAATAAATTATTCTTCAGGGAAATTAGCTTCCTGGGTTTTCTCTCCTGTCTTTGCAAGAGACCGGCAAAGAACTAATTAAGTTCCATTTCGGGAACTAAATATTATTTAGAAATCATCATTTGAAAAAGTTAATTTATATTGCAAGTATATGAATTTCTCCCCATGTTATGGATTTAACGACCTAGAAAAAGTTAATTATAGCTAAAAGTGATCTTCAATGAGAGCGGCCTTTAAAATTGCACACCATCAAAGAAAAAAAGCAGCGACAAGCAGAAGTGGAGTGACTTTGTTCAAGAGGCTGCCTTGCCATTATTAATTTAAAGACTCGACTTTTAAAGAAAAACTGGCAAACGGTAACGGCTGTTATATTTTGCTCCTTTTTAAATGTTTAAATGCATGTTAAAGTTAATCTTTAGAAAGTAATCATAATTAAAAATATTTTAAATTAGATGCGTGGCTCTTAGGAGTGATCTTGTCTAAACTTTTCGCATCATGCTTCCGGGAAAAGTTGGATTATGTAATACGTAGGTATTGTTAAAGTTACTTAACCTTCCTTTTGTCGCGCGCGTATCTGAGAGATACATGCCTATTTTTTTTTGCAAATAAATCAAAAAGGACAAACCCTATAATATTATGGCTTGTAGTAGTCCTTACGTACCCTATACTAATTACTTTCCAAAAATTACATGGTCGTACCTCTACTTGGAAATTTGGAATTTCCAAAAAACTAGGGGTGCGCTCGGCTTTGTATCTGACTGGTACAAGGCGACTTTTCTTGTTACCATCGGTGCTCTTCAACTTTAACTTTTTTCTTGGTATTTTTTTCATGTAAATATTATGGTACAAGAGACTGTTCATCTTAGGCGAAGATGGAACTCGATGAAACAAAATTCCTTTCAAGCTGACTCGGAAGCGACCACATAATATTATGGTAAAGCTGACGGGCGTTGTTGGCCAAACTGCAACGACTGCGAAAACATAATCCAACTTCTGGAATCTCTTTTTCAGTAAAAAGTGATTGTTGAGTACACGAATAAATACATAGAAAATGTAAAACCGAAATTCATCAGATGGTTCAATTTTTTAATCAATGATTAAGTACATGTATCTCTGTGATACAGCGCGACTAATGGTGTTATAAAAACTCGCGCGCCTAATAGAGGGTTAAGATCTTCCTGAGGCTATATTGACTAACTTATTTTGACTGTAATTTAGTATTTTTGTTAAAAAAAAAAGGATCCTTAGTAGAAGTAGCTATCTACAAAAAACGTATGACCAAAAGATGAATTTGAACAAGATTCGTCACATTCTTCTACAAAAACATATGATCTTCTTTTATTGAAAATGTCATTCGAGGAGATAACTATACATTTTCATCCCCTTTTCCACTAATTGCTCAGAATTTAAGGCTTTATTAGAATAACCAACTTTATTCTTTTTTGTAATTCATGACTGTATGAGTTAGGTTAGGTTAGGTTACGTCGAAGATAAGTGGGCCTATAACGTCCCTCCACTGCGACTCATTGGTCTATTGTGACATGCCCATTTTCCCACTGAAGTCCAGGATAGTGGTTTGACAGGTGTTGTTCAGGTTTCCCAATGGAATCGTTTCCCGTTTCCCCACCTAAGATATGATGCCTCAGTCTGCCAGACCTTCGCAACGCAAAGAATATGTGCATGTCTCCTCGTCCTCCATGCATAGCTTGCACTCCTCATCATCTGCCAGTCCAACCCTGTGTATGTGGTATTGTAGCCTGCAGTGTCCAGTGTATAGGCACATTAGGGTTTTCAGCTTAGTTCTGCCGAGCTCAAGCATCCTTCCAAGCGCGCGTTCTTTCACTGGTTGTCTTATGATTGCCTTTGCTTGGGTCATTCCTGGCAGGTTTAGCCAATGTTCGTAGACTTTATTGTCCGCCCAGGTTTTAATGGTTTGATTTGCCATGTCATGGGCAGCACTAGCTTTGGTCCTGTAAACTTGGTTTCGGCTCTCCCTCTGGGAAGAAGATCTGCGAGTTCGTTGCCCTCAAGGCTAGCGTGTTTGTTGTTTTCCTTATCTAATTTGCTTAGGGTTTCCTGACAGCTCCAGACTGTTACAGTAGGTGAAGCTAAGCGCCTTCAGAGGTTGTCAGAACATATTTTACCTAATTGTTTTGTGAGTTTGGGGTCGATCCTGTAGCCTCCTTACACCCATTTCAACACCCATTTCAATGGCATGCACCGCTTGAAAGATGGTTGCATTGTTCCCCGGGCTGATGGATAGCCAAGTTTCCGGTTTTGCACCATAAACACCCGCTCCCATTCCAATGTCTGTCTTTGATTCATCCGTGAACATACATAGATCTGCTTTTAGTAGGGCACGCTGCATCCACTCTTCCCACTTGGGAAACCTACTGTGTCGGGTAGGGCGCTTGTTGTGTGTGTTCTTCGCATAAGGTCCGTAGGCATTCCAAACCGCTCTGTGTTTTGATAAACTCCACCAGTTTGGTGCCTTCCACTTTCTTTCCTTTGCCATCCACTTGATCTCTGTTCGTGTCGTGTAATGTGTATTAGCCTTGAGTATTAGCATGTAGTGTCTATGTCAAATGTCATGTCAAAGTACACTGACAGATCAATATTATTGAATCTTGAATTATTAATAAATTTTTTCCCAGAAATTACCTATCGATAATTTTCATTGCACTTGTTATTCTGCTACTGACTACTACTGTCAAGGAAAATTTTGAACCAGTAAGTAGACTACCCACGAAAGTGCCACTTGCCATTCGTGCAAAAGAATTAAATAGATTATTTGCTCGAAAGGCCATTGTCAAAGTTGGAGAAATGTCCCCTATGGCTAGTGTGAATAAAATTGTTTTAGTAGAGAAATCTAATGGTAAAATACGTCTTTGCTTAGATCCTTCTGATCTAAATTCACAAATTATTAGAAAGCACAAGTTGACTTAAATATTGAAGAAATTTGCTCAAATTTGTTAGGTAAAAAACTCTTTACAGTATTTGATTTAGCTGAGGGATACCACCATTTAGAACTAAATGAAGAATCATCATGGAAATGTTGTTTTGCCACACGATTTGGTATTTACCGCTCCATTGTATTGTCTTATGGGTTATCCAACTCACAAGATCTTTTTCAGGAGAAGGTTGAAAGACATTTTGCTGGCATAAAATATGTGTTAATTTGCCATGATGACATGATTTGCTCTGGTGTGAACCCCAGAAGAACATGATATAGCGGTAAGTGAGGTTATAAAACGAGCAAAACAGGTCAATGCAAAATTTAACAAAGATAAATTGCAATTTTGTAAAGAAAGGGTAAAATTTATGAGACACATATTTTCTCAGTCAGGTATGCAAATAAATGAAGATAGAGTTGAATCTTTAAGCAAATTAAGTCCCCCTACTAATAAAATTGAATTTCAAAGAATCTTGGGTTCTTTTAATTACGTTAGGCGATATGTCAAGAATATGTCCGAGCTTATGCATCCATTATATGAATTACTAAAATCCAACATAGAATTTTCTTGGTTGCCTAAGCCCTAAGCATCAGGAGGTGTTTGACAAGCTAAAAATAATCATAAGTCGGCCTCTAGCTCTCTTTTAATTGTAACAAAAAAACAATTCTACAATGTGATGCTTCTAAAAATGCTCTGGGATGTTGCATGTTTCAACTATATGAAAATAATATTCTTAAATTAGTTGCATGTGCTTCGCGCACTATGAATGACTATAGTGCGCAAGCGCAACTATAGTCAAACAGAAAAAAAAATGCTGGCAATATATTTTGGTTGTCAAGAATATCATGATTTTATTGATAAATATAATGTAGATGTTCAGTCTGATCATAAACCTATAGTTTCAATAATGGAAAAACCCATTCATAGTATAGGATCGGTTAGGTTACAGAGGTTAAGATTAAAACTTCTCAAATATTCAATAAATGTTTATTATGTACCAGGCAGGAATGTACAGTTTGCGGACATGTTATCTAGGTCAAGTTTAAAAGGGGATAATACGTCAGATCCTGACATGTTTGGAATGGTACATTCTGTAACCAAACATTTACCGATGAGTGATTCTAACAAAGATCAGTTTAGGATTCAAACTGGTAAAGATCCAACATTATTAAAAATTTATGACTATCTACTATGATGATGGTTGGTCAAAATCTAAGTTAATATCCCCAAATATTAAACCATATATTCCATTAAAAGAGTCAATATATGTTGAGGCAGGAATTATCCTTATAGAAGATAAAATACTTGTTCCCCTGTCACTTAGAACAGAAATGATCAAATTGCTTCATAAAGGACATATTGGGATAAGTAAGACGATAAACAAGGCCCGCAAATTATTTTATTGGCCAAATTTTTCCATAGATATAGCATCTTTTATTGAAAAATGCCGAGTTTTATATGCCTGCTAATTGCAGAGAACCAATGTTGCCTCAATCTACACCGAAACTTAGATTTAACAAAATTGGTACAGATATTTTGGAATTTGGTAATCATAGTTACTTGGTTATCATAGACTATTTCTTCACTTCTGGTTAGAGTTAATTTTATTGAAAGATAAAATATCTGAATCTGTTTCAAAGCATTTGAAACAGGATATTTTCTGTCGCTTTGGTTATCCACAGTTTATTATTGCAGATAATTTCCCTTTCATATCAAATTGTTGTCTAAAATATTATAAAGAAAAAGATATTACAATAATAACATGCCCTTCGCACTACCATCAAAGTAATGGTATGGCTGAAAAGGCAGTCAGCATCAGCACACAAATTTTAAGAAAATGTTATGAAAATAAAACAAATTTCAGGGAAAGCATACTGGAATACAATAATTCTCCCATTATCAATCTTGATGCATCTCCGGCTCAAATTCTACAGAGTAGAAACTTGAATTCTCAAATACCCAGTTACCATGAGAACCTTAGAACCTAAAATACAAACACATGTTTATCAAAAGCTTCTTTTACAAAAAGAAACTATCAAAGTGAATTATGATAAATTAGTTCGTAGAAACCCTCAAGAGTTTATAAAAGGGGATAGGGTAGTAATAAGATGTAAAAATGATAGTAACTGGTCAAAATCTATTGTAATCGAGAAGGCTTCCGAACCGAGGTCTTACTGGGTGAAAAAAAAAAGAGTAATAATAGAATTGTTTGTCGTAATACTTCTCAAATTAAATTGTCGAAAACAAATTCTGATCATAAATTTATTTGTGAACCAGAATTATTTCCTGATACTAGTTTTTCTGATCAAAACAATCTGCAAAATAATAATATTCAACCGAATTCTTTTCATAGCTCTCCCAGTGGTTTGTCTAGTTCAATAGAAACTCTTTCTAATTATAACAGTTGTAATACCGATAGTGACTCTCCAAATAACTCAAGTATTTTCTCTGAAAAGCAAGGTGTTCACTTTGAGTAATGGGCGAACATCCCAAGAGCTCTTTTCAGAGACTTGTGAGTCTTCAGGTACAGGTAGGATTAGGTTTCAAGGCATTATTCTCGATCAGATATCCAAGAAGTTGGATTGATTTTAGGGAGTAAGAACTCGTCTTTTCGTTTATGGTAAAATTGTGGTAAAATCGTAATATCATCTAAATATGCATAGACACCTTCAAGATTCTCTGATTTTATTATATTGTCTATTATCCGCTGAAAACACGTAACTCCGTTTGTCACACCAAAAGGAATTCTTCGGAACTGATATAATTTACCATCTCCCTCAAAAAGCACTATACTGCTTTTCGTCGTCACGTATGGGAACTTGGTGATACGCACTTTGTAAATCTATAGTAGGTACTGAAAATCTTGAATTTCGCCACAGCACGAACAATATCTTCAATATTGGGCATCAGAGGATAAGCATCTAAATATGTAAACCTGTTAATGGTTTGAGAGTAATCGATCACCATCCTTTTTTTGTGGGTTTCATTTTTCGTTACCAACACCTGTGCTCGCGAAGGAGAGTTGCTTCCTTCTATGATATTATTTAGAAGAAGGTTTCTTATTTCAATAGAAATAAAGTGTTTATCTTCTGGTAAAAATCGTCTAAACTTTGTTGCAACTAGCCTGCAGTCTGGCACGCCAAACTACTTTCTAAGTCTACAAAGGAATGACCTGATATTTGAGACTCTAGGGCTGTTGTTACCATTACTATATATCAATCCAGTGTTTGAATGTATAGGTACATAGATAAATGAGACAAAAGTTTCATTAATGTATGTTTCAGAACTCCCTGTATCTACTAAAGCATCAATAACGACATTGTTTAATTTAATTTTGATAAGGCACTTGGTTAAACTTCAAGGGTCGCACAAAAAAGGCCAGAAGCAGGTATAATTGGAGAAGCTTTTGACTTTCCTTTTGCTTAGAGATGCTTTGGAGAAATAATGTCCACGTTTACCGCATTCAGTACACGTTGAATCTTTAGCAGGGCATAACGGGCGAAAATGTCTTTTAGTACAGAAATAACATTTGTACACTTTTGTAGCAGTGGAAATGAGGTCTTCTTCATGTGTTTCTCTACTTTCAGATTGAATTGAGTTAATCACACCTCGAGAGAAGCTTTATGCTTCTGAATGTTTTTGTGCCGATTCTAGAGATAGAGCTTGATTCTTGGCTTCATCAAGTTTCAAAGTAGTAGTCTCCAACAATCGTTGTCGAATTTGGGAAGAGCTTAAGCTACTAATGAAAGAATCTCTTATAAAGTCAAAACTTTCTTCGGCGTTGACAGCTTTGAAGTTACAGTCTTTACTTAGATGTTTTAGTGCTTGTAAGTACTGATCCACAGTCTCTCCAGGTTGCTGCTTCCTAGAGGTAAGGCAGTGTCTGGCAAATATTTCATTTTTGGATTTAATGAAAATTGAATCCAAAATATCAATAGCTTCTGAGTAAGAAGAACAGCAGGATATGTGCTTATAATTGTCGTGGCTTACATAGTTCACTAAGAGTTTCAGTTTTCCATCATTTTCTAGCTTATCAACGGATAATATGAAATTGTTGAAAGTTGCTTTCTAGTGAGTTCACTCTTGTGCAGCTTTTGGAGAGTTTTGATCAGTGTTGAATCGTTCAGGTCTTGAGAGTTTATCCATCTTGTTTATTAAATAGGGTCGTTACCTCCTATCATTAAAATTATACTGATCATTATTTTTCGATATAGTGAGGCCTAAAACTTAGCCATGTCATATTGATTGCATTGAAAATTGTTTCCTGGTTTATTTAAATTAATTTAAAATTTAAACATTTTTTGTCCTTATCGAATTGTTGGTCTCTTTCTCCCATGACGTCACTAGGCGGGCATGTGCAAAGCAGGTGTAAACAAATCCATCAACATATGCAATTTTGTGAGGTTATGTTGTTTTGTTATTATTTTGAATTGTCGTTGACCCTTGTTATATTTTCATTATTTTTTGAGCTTTTCAACGGTTTTTCCGAGGTTTCAAGAAAAATATTTAAAAGAAACGTGTAATAAATTCAAGGTACTCAAATAGAGCATTCATTTCAGTTTCACCTAAGGTCTACCTACTGTTCACTGTTTGGCTATGGATTTTCGTAAATGTTTTGTGCCTTTTTGTAAAAACAGTAATCTAAATTCGAAGAAAATCCCAAACCTCAAAAATGAACAAATGAGAAGAAGTTGGTGTTTAGCTGTGGAAAGAGTTAATATATTGTCTATGTATGTATGTATACTAACTGAAACCTGGAAAATAAATTGTATAGAAAACTTTGAAATACCAAATTATAAAATATTTTACTCCGATGGAAATTTTAACAAAAGCGATGGTGTTTTAGTCTTTGTCAGGAGTGGAATACAGGTTGTCTCAATTAACTGCCAATGCTACACGGAAAATACTTTTGTTCTTTTAAATATTAATTTCGATAATTATCTATTTCAGATTATATCTGTCTACAGATTGCCCTCAACAAACACAAAAAAATTTCTCCAGGAAACTGAGAATATACTAAAACAAAAAAATAACAACTCGATTTGTATTTTCGCTGGAGATATTAATCTTGATTTATTAAACAAAAATGATTTAATTTTAAACCAGTATCTTAACATTTTAGCTAACGCAGGATTTTTGAGTTACATTAATGGACCAACGCGATCAACTATAAGTTCCGAAAGCTGTATAGATCACTTTTTTGTTTGCATACCAGTAAGTATAAAGGATGTAACTGTAATACCTATAATTTTGCTGAGTGACATAACTGACCACTACCCTGTTGTACTTAAATTTCAAACAAAAAAAGAGGACAACATCTCATTACAACATAAAACACAATATATAAAACAAATAGACCATAGTCGTCTCAAAAACATATTAGGTACGACTACTTGGGATGATGTCTTAGAGCAGGGTAATCCAAATGTTGCCTATAAAAAATTCACCGACATATTATTTAACGCTTTAGAAATTTGTACAACTAAAATTCACCTCAAGTCAAAGGAAAAAAAGATAAAACCATGGATCACAAAGGGATTGATTTTATCAATTCGGAAAAGAGAGGCTATGAAAAATAAACTATTGAAAGATAAGAATAATGTTCAGCTTTTGCAACAATACAAACAATATCGAAATACCCTCAACACTTTAATAAAAAAAACAAAAAAATCATACTTTATGAATTTCTTTTCTGAAAATAAAAATAATTCAAAAAAAATATGGAAAGCTATAAATACCGAACTTAATAACGTTAAAAATAAAGAACCTATTGCCCTTCAAGATAGTAATAATAAAAAAATTGAGAATCCAAAGCAAATTGCAAATATATTTAATGACTATTTTATAAACGTGGGTAAAAATATGGCAAAAAAATTAAACTTTCAAAAAATACTACCTGCTAGAGATATAAATTGTAAAAACCTCTTTTTATATCCGGTATCTGAGAATGAAATTTTAAAAAACATAAATAAATTAAAAACTAACTCGGCACCGGGCGTAGATGGGATTTCTGCAAAAACAATAAAAGAAATAAAACAGGAAATATCTGAACCCTTGACTTATATTTTTAATCTATCATTCACACTTGGAACATTTCCTTGCGAATTTAAAAAATCCGTTATCACACCAATTTTTAAAAGTAAAAATAAATTTGACTGTAGTAACTACAGACCAATATCAGTCATAAATAATTTTGGGAAGTTATTGGAAATGTCCATTAAACAGCGTCTTAACGAACACGTTTCATTTAATAATATATTATCAAAAAACCAATTTGGCTTTCGAGAAAACATTTCAACTGAAGATGCTCTCTATGAGGTTTTTAAAACAGTGTATGATTCCTTGGACAGGAACAAGAAACCCCTCGTAATTTTCTTGGACTTGGCCAAAGCATTCGACACGGTATCCCACAGTGTCCTTTTAGAAAAACTTAATTATTATGGCATAAGAGGGTTACCAAACAAGTTACTTGGGAGTTATCTGGAGGACAGAGAACAGTGTAAAGATTGAGAACGAACTCGGAGATTTCGGAAGGGTGTCTTGTGGCATACCACAGGGTACTGTTTTGGGCCCCATTCTTTTTACTTTGTATATAAATGAGCTTTTATTTATCAATACAGGAGCCAAAATTGTGTCATATGCTGACGACACTGCTCTTTTGTTCTCTGGGGACACGTGGAAGGACGTGTTTGCGGAGGCAGCCAGGGAGTTTGCTGGAGTATGCCAGTGGCTTGGTGAAAATTTACTCACTTTAAATATAGAAAAAACTATATTCATGTGTTTTAGTATTTATGACCTACACCAGCCAACTTCAAATAGTTTAAAAATACATAATTACCAATGCAACATAAATAATAATATAGAATGTCAATGTAAAAACTTTTTGAGTAAAGTTGATAACATTAAATATTTGGGTGTCTTAGTTGATAAGAATATAAAGTGGGACAAACACGTCGAATATATAAATAGTAGGCTTAGAAAACTTATATGGAAATTTTACAACATGCGCAACTCTATGCCAATTGGCATGTTAAGAACATTGTATTTTGCGTTTGCTGAATCGATTGTTAGATATGGTATATCTGTTTGGGGTGGAACATTTTCTACAACTATAAGGGCACTTGAGGTAACCCAAAAATATTTGCTTAAAATAATATATAACAAACAAAAAAGATATTCAACTCAACTTCTTTTTCAAGATTGTGGTATTCTGAATATACGTCAGTTATACTGTAAGGCAGTTTTAACTTATATTTTTAAAAAACCAGAGTTAAGGTCAAGACAAATGTCTTCATATAACACTAGAAATAATGCAACACGAAAACTAACTGCTCCACTCAAGGCAAAGACCACCACTCAAAGATTTATAACATATTTTGCTCCAAAATTTTACAATTTATTACCCATGGATATAAAAAAACTAAACAATTTAAAATTATTTGCAACAAGAGTTTCTAGTTTTATAAAGATGAATACTCCAATATTTTTAAAAATACTAAATATATAAACAATAAAATTATTTTAGTTCAACAAAAGTATTTATAGAACGGGCAGTTAATGTAGGGTTTTTTAATAAAATTTAAGGCTTTTTGTATTAGTTATTAGGTAGAAATAGTAATGGCAGAGGAGAGATAGGTAATATTAGGCTCAGGTAGTTATGGACGCATACTTTTATCTGTTTGTTTTTTTTTAGATAAGATAGTTTAATTCTCGCTGAGTACAAACACAGACATTTTATTATGTCTAGGTGTACTATTGAATTGTTTTTTAAAAAGAAACCTATGTAAACATTTTTGTGAACAAATAAAAAATTATTTGATTTGATTTGATTGTCTAGTATTTCTGGTGGAATTTATTGCTGCGAAGATCATTTCAATGTAAGTAAACTTAGTTGCCAAATTTCATTTTATAAACACCTATTTTCTGTCATTATTTCAAAAATATGAACATTATATTATGTTTATAGATGGAACAAGATTGTGATAACTGGATGCAGTTTAGGATGACAAACTGCACAGAACGTATGGAGAAAAATGTGGTTTCACATATCAATTTAAGCAGAATCGGAGTTTGTTAAGAAGCTGAATAAAAGAATTGCTAGCTTACGAATCCATATTGAAAGAGTGATACAAAGATTGTGAGAATTTGCAATACTCGAAGGACATTCCTGCATTGACCATCAGCTTGTAGCAAAAACTGATTATTTATTAATTATTGCTTGTGGAATAGTGAATTTTCAGGGACCATTAATCAATGTCAAAGCTAGAAAAAATGCTTTTTTGAATATATTGTATAAAAAAAAAACCTATTGTTTTTTTTTACAGCCAAAATAGTACATTATACACCTAGGGATCAAAGTGGTACTTTTAATCCCAAAGGGAGGGCTATAATTTGTTGAGGGATTAAAAAAACACTTTAGTCCTGAGGTGTATACACTATTTTATGCACTTTATAGGGATTAAAAATTAAAAGGGTACTTTTGATCCCTCTAAAGTACATAAAATAGTGTATACATATCAGGACTAAAGTGTTTTTTATTCCTCGGAGTACCCTTTTATTCCCTGTTCCATTTACTCCATGGGAAATAAAGTAAAAAGTTAATCCCTTGGGAAATAAAGTGAAATTTAACCTTGGGGATTAAAAGGTTACTTTTAATGCATTAATAATGTAAAGAAGAAAACTACCAGACTCCCAAATCAATCATATATTTTTATTCAAAATGACTGAAAATACATTTTTCTTCCAAAATTCTTTAGCTGATTCAATATTTACTTTGAGAAACCTAATGTTTAAGTATAATTCAAACAGTGTCATTTCATTATCCTCTCCAAATTTGGGACTTGCCACACAAAACAGTCCTTTTTGTCGGTTACACAATAACAATTGTAACTGAAGTTGGCACATGTATTTCGTCATTATATTTTCATTTTTCTTAATGTAGTTTTTCACAGTCTCCTCCTTGCTAGGACATTCAACTTCAATCACAAATTCTTTGCTTATTCCATCTGGCAATGCTCCTAACAGAGGATATTCTGCTGTCTCTTTTCAACTGCACATACCCAATAGCATCGTCACCCACAATAACTGTCTCTCGCTGACCTAAAAATATATGAAACTATAAAACTGTTACCCTGCTACTAAAAATGTAATATAATAATGAGCCAAAGCTAAACCAATACAATAATTATGCCAATATTCCACTACCCACCTTTCGGCTTTGTTTGACTCTTATTTCTGCACTTAAATAATCCGTATTTTTGGCAAAAAACTCTTGCAGCATCACATAATTTAGTTAAGGTAGATTTTCGCTGGAGGCTTTAATAAATCCACTATCCATCTTCTCACATAAACCAAACAAATAAACGGGTGAAATGAGTATTTATTTTTTATTTTATAAATCAACCAGTCTAGGCAGGCGAATCAAAATAAATAACAAAATAACTGACATAATCTCTAAAAGAAGACGGACATATGCCAATCGCAGGGTAGCCAACTAGACAACTAGCAAATTCTGTCAGTGATGCAAACTTAAATTTAGAAATACAGGGCGCAAGCGCGCCTTGTGACGTCAACCATTTTAAAAAATAACGGAAAATAGTAAAATTCCAAATTGAAATATCTCCTTTAATATCATTCTAAAAAATGCGGGAAAAAAACCAAGAATTATACACGACATTCGCAATGATGAAAAACTAATGACAATGACAAATACAATATCATAATAATTATTATTAACAAAAACTATCTACAGAAGATATCAAAAGTACCACAATGGGGTAATATACAGTTATTTTGTTATGTACAGGCTTTTTTTGTCATATCCTCATTCTGGCAGGAGAGGAGAGAGAACTTCTCCCTGCTGGCAGCCTGAAACTGTACTGTCTCCCCTTATAGGGCCGTCGTTATATACCTGTTCTCAAGCATCTTGCGAATCCAGTCACAGACATGAAGCTCAATTCCTCTGGAAAAAGCCGATTCATAGAGGGAGTTATCAAAAGAGTGTTGTTGGAGGCTCCCTCTATGTCGATGAACTTGGTGCACTTTCTCAAGCCCTGAATTTCAATATCAATCTCAGTACCAGGTTCTCCTTTTCCTTTTCCATTCCAGCAACAAAAACCTTTTTAATATGATGACTAATTTCGTACATATTATCGAATAAATTACGATGCCGGAAATTAAAATTCAACACTCCAAATCAACGATCCAGAAACATATTCCGTCAGTTCCTCTTTTTTGTTTGTATGTTTTTTTGCAAGTAATCAATGTTCTCTCGATATAAACGGCTATGAGCGATGATCCAGGATCATGTGAGGTGGAAACAGTGGTGAAAATTAATTTATTTGCCGCCACGTCGAACTGGCGAATCGAAAAGGAAAAGGGTGGAAAGAACAAAAACGGATGTGATTTCAGTCGGGAATAATCTACCTTTTGATCTGTTCGGAACGATGATAATACGCGATTTTTCACTTTTTTTATAGTTACACTTCAGTTAACAAAAGAGTCAATTAAAGGAATTTTCGCGTGGAGCAAATATTTGCAAGTTACCCAAACCCAATGATTTTCTTCTAATTAAGATGATAACCATTTTATCCTCCAAAATGCTAAAATGTTCATATAAATTAGACTTATTACCCTTATATAAATCTAAGGTAATATTTCACCCCATTTAGGCTCTCTCCCCCAATAGAAGCTACTTTTAGCAGGACCAATATTTATAGTTTCCATTATAAATGAAATTTGGGCAGCAAATAGGTCGGTGATAAAAGTTGACAAGTAAATATGTTTTATAGAGGGGATGCGTCATGTCCCTTTCTATATGAAAAGGTCGTTCCTATTGATAGAATGCCGGAGAGATACAATTTTATTGCGAAACCATTACTTTCTGCCCCCCTATGCTCCGCTTCTGTTCTGGTCCCCTGGACAAAATTGGTTTTTGTTACGGAAGCATCGTCGCGGGGCCACATCATAAAAGTTTTGTTGGAAAGAAAACCTATTTTCGTCCTGCTTCCGTATATTTTAATTATGTATTGCGCATTTTTCATGAGAAATGTCACCGGATAACACAGGGGTGATATACTTATCATAGAAGGTGATAAATCTAGAATATGATGATTAAACTTCCACCCTTTCTTACAACTTTAAGTGAATATAAAATTGAAGACTGTGGAACATTAGGTAGGTAAAGGAAATTTACTTAGTATGCGAAGACTCTAATAAAGTTTCATGGAAGTTTTGTCAACGTTCTAGATGTTGCACATTCTCACATAATATTTGTCTTTGTTTCAAAAACAAACCTTGCAATTATTTCATGCATCAAAATAAAAACATATTTCTACGGGAAACGCGAAGACGAATTACGACAAATGAGGATGAAAAAAGTTGAATACAGCCCACGACTTTCACGTTGTAACTTTTAGATCGTGCTCAATTTAGAATCCGCCTTTTATTTATCTAAGTAATTGTTACAATAATTTCTTGGGTAAAATAAGACATTTCATGGTAGTGCGTGGGCTTTTAAACATCACACACAGGCTTCTGTTATATTGCATTGTCTTTTTCCGTTTTTATGCTGTTCTTTAATGGGAAATGAATCGTAGAGTTAGAACTGCTAGATACAATTTGATTCCTTAAAGTATTTTTCACAAATTTTCAAACATGGATCTTACAGGTATTTTCAGTATTGAATGTGATTGAACAACAAGCTTGAAGTTACAATTTCTGGTTGTCAAAATAGCTTTAAATTTGCCTTGTTTGATCAAAATATCCTAAGTTATTAATCCTGAAAGTTTCAAGTTGCTTTGTTTCCTGAAAGTATTTTCTTGCTGATTTGATCCTCAAACTATTTTTTAGAAGGTGAATATTGCCTAAAAGTTACTTGCCTTGTGTTGTTATGTTCAATTTTCTAGAATAAATGATGTTGATTCTATACCTTGAAACTCTTTGAAGCATCAGTTTCTTCCATTTTTGTAGTGACTTCCATTCAGGATGAGTCAAAAACCAATTAAATACAGTAGCCACCGTTTCCTTTCTGATGGTAGGTCAACAGACAATCACGTTCGAGTGACTGGAGTCACTTTTCGTTCTCATAATGACTCAGGTTTTGCAATAATTTAAATATAATTAAATCTGGTTTTCTATGCGTAGTTGTTTACAAAATAATCATAAAGGAACCTACGAATACTAAGATTTGTTTTTTCTTATACAGCGATACCTACCTATTTCTGAGAAAAGAAAACACAATTAATAAGATAGATTATCTATCTCAGACGCAGACGTCATGTAAGAATTCCGCAGGGTGAAGCGAGCAAATGCAAAAATCATGTTTGAAAGTCATGCTAACGGAAGATTAACAATAATAGGTACCTAATGTTCTACACATATTTTAAACAATGAGAGATTAAAATAAATTAATTTGCGCCTCGGCAAGCTGTAAAATCTAAACAGCTAATCGAACGGCTCGCACGTTCCTGTTTCATCTTTTACCTCCTGTGTCATAAAACCCGTAGCAATTCACGAACTAGATACGGAGAGTGTCGTTTTATTGCAACAAATCGAGTGTCGAAACGTGGTCTTGTGATTTGAGGCTTTCGATAAACATACCTAAGGCAGCAATCTTTCAGTTTTGTTAGCCAATTGGACCGTAGCTTAGTTTTCATTTATGTCGAAAATAATTTTAGGGTTTCAATAAAATATCAGCACTCTTCTTCATGCTTCTGGAACATTGTCTTCACTTCCAACTCAAATTGCATCTGAACTTCCGATTGACGTTGTCGTTGGGAGCCCAATATCGTCAGGCGACGTCTATACAACCATCTGTTTACTTGTTGCTGGACTTGAATAGGGAATAAAATTTAAGTCGTTTTGATGTTGGAGCGGAAGTCGAACATTGGTCGGGAACTCCCCAAAAATATGTGACCTGTTGAAGCAACAATCAGCAAAGTTCACGTTTCAGATCATTTTCACCAAACGTCAATAGTATGGAGTAGTTTTACAAATCACAAGTGCAGGGCAGTGTCGGACAAACAAAAACACTTTTGACTTAAACATGAATGAATATCACTTCAAGTATTCTACAGTTAGTCTAACGTCGATCTACTAATTTTAAGCTTCTATTAATAACATCTTGTACCAAGAGGCCAAAACATACCTTAAGACAACGGACTACGCATAGTGGCCAAATATTATTTCGAGGACAAGATAAATGTCATTATGCATTCAAGAGAAGATTGGGAACAAACCCCTATACATAGGGAAAATAAGATAGTAATTTTCACAGATGCCTCGAAGCATAAACCGGCAGTGGGGCTGGAGTATACTCAGAAGCTCTAAATATCATACAAACTCAGGGATGATTACAGCATCCTGCATTCCGAAATAATTGCTATTGGAAAAGCAGCAAGGCTATTGCTAAAGGAAGATAATGCGATGGGCAATGCAATACATATGGATAGTGAAGCAGCGCTGAGACTACTAGACTCACATCTAGTGAAATCAAAGATAGTGATGAGCTGCCGGAAAGCGCTGTCCTACATTATTGTCGGATTAAGCTATGTTCTGGATATAGTAATATCGAAGAGAATGTAATGGCATATAGACTGGCAATACTGGAAAACAGGACCAAGCTGAAACAGACGACTCATCACAACCAACGATTAAACTGTTGAAGGATTTAGTAGACATGACGTAGTTGCACAACAGAAGATGGAGCAATCAGAATGACTGCGTAACATGACAAGCTTTGTGATCGTACTAGTGAGGTGAGATAGTTAAGAAAAGTTTCAGATCTGGCAGCCGATGCGCCCCTTTGGGTTCAGATAGTATATGGGTAGACAAGTCCAAAAAGCCCGGGACAAATTTTTTTGGTCCTATAGCGGCGTTGATGACGTAATCAAAATGGCCCCCAATTTTTCTGTGATATGATTGTAAATTTTCCTATTTAACTCGAGTTTGTGTTCTGATATCAACCTATATTATTAGTGATTATTTAATACCAGAAAAACTTGCGACTTTATTAAAATTGTTGATTTTTATTTTCATTTTTACGAAACATTATGCTAAATAACTTGGAATCCGTTATATTTGGCTGAAAATGTGTCGTATACTTTTTTGTGAGTGAAAAAAACTTTTAAACGGTATGTAACACTTCTATTTTCTAAACAAAAGTTGCTGAAAATTTGTCAAAACAATGTAGTATTGCACAGCAAGTTGTTATGGCAACAATGTAATTTCTACGGGAAGTAATAGAGCGGCTTTTTAAAGAAATTACCCAATCATGTCAAAAAAGAGGAAACATAAATTCGTTGATGCTACGACTGACCTAGTGGTGGTTTCATTTGTCTGGGACCTGTGTTTGTTATGCCAGAAGCATTCAAAAGAACCAGAAGGTTTGATTATCCCGAAGATGAAGGTTATTTAACCATGACAAAGAATCTTGCAATTTTTGCTGAAAATGGTCAGCTTCCAAGTCGTATAAGAAATTTGGACCAGTTGAACGATGGGCGTGGTCTTTCACAACCACTAGTAACCCATGCAGCAAAATATCACAAATCTTGCAAGAAAAAATATGCGCAAAAAGGCGGAAAGACTACCTTGTGAAAAGAAACCGAAAAAGCGTCCATCTTGCTCAGACCAAATTCCATCTACATCAAAATCATAATTTTTTTGTCTAGATGTGAAAAACGTGTGTCTGTTTTGTAACGAAGGAGAAGGTAAAGACAAACTTGTGACGGCATCTACGCTGGGTATCGGGCCTAAAATTCATAGTCATACTGTACAATTACAAGATGAAAAAGTGTTGAAGAAGTTATCATCAACAGATTTTGTAGCATTAGAAGCCAAATATCACAAACTATGCTATACTCGCTTTCTAACACTTTCACGAGCTGCTGAACTTTCTCAAAGAGAAGAATACTATAATCCTGAAGAAGTTGTTCATGGTGCAGTTATAACGGAATTGATTCAATACATGCAGAATTTATACTCATACTACCAGTACTTCTCCAGTGTTTAAACTTTCTTATGTTACAAAATTAGTGTCTGTGCGCATGACTGACAAGGGAATTTGAACTGATGAAAAGAATATCAATAAAACACGTTTCAAGGAACAACTATTAGCATTTGTACCTGGTCTGAGAGCAGATAAGTCTGGGCGTGAAATTATTTTAAGTTTCGAAGAGGATGTTGGCGATACCATTCGCGATGGATGTGCCTTTAATGACTTCAATAATGGTATATGTCTGGGCGGGCAGTAGGTAGGTATATTACGAGGACAACTCTTTCAAAAGTTTCCTAAATTTGAAGGGTCCTTTGACAATGCATTTACTGCTTCCATATCTGTACCTGCCATTCTTATTTATTTTGTATGTATGTTATAGGGTCCCACTATGGACCCTGGTGTCGCACCAGAAATACCTGCAGCAAATAATGCAGGATTATCAATTGCTGAACTTATTAGATATAACAGCATCAAGCATGCCAAAAAAAAAAAAAAAAATGTGAAGATGGTGTTTACCCACCAAAGTTGTGACCCACTGTATTTGTTACATCAGCAATAGACAACATTGACCACAATCAATCTTCTTCTACTGCCGTTACTTCGTTCCATGGTTCAAGTGTTACAATTATTCAGCATCCTCATAGCGACACAGTTATGGGGATTGACGATGACAGCGTTCGTATCTAGCAGTAGAACAATCAAATTGTCAATAGCCTCCCTGAATATTACACTACTCTTCCTGCAACTGATAAAGTTAGAAGTGACCCTCCTATGCCAACTGTCAATCCACAGTATACTGACCATGATTCTGCCTTCACTCCTAGGAAAGTCTTAAATCCTTGGCTTTACTCTGTCCTGGAGAGATTACATATTGAAGACATACAAGGAATAGGGCATATGCATGCATCGTTCGCTGCTTTTCACGCACAAAATGAACCTGGTTTTAGAAATATAAAGTGTAATGCGTCATTGCTTCCACTTCTAAATGACGAAATTTCGACGCCAGCTATGGTACGGCATATGATGCATATCATAATAATGGTTACAGCAAAATTGAATGGAAATCAAGCTCCCGTGATCACATGTGACCAACCAGTATATGCTATTAATGGGAAGCAGCTGCAATGAAAGTTTTCTGACAAGTATGGCGAGGATCGCATCATATTCATGACAGGTGGCCTTCACACAGAAATGATGGTCATTAACTTACTTGGCAAGTGGTTAATTGACAGTGGATGGACTGACTTAGTGATAACAAGTTCTAGTATTGCGGAATCCTGCCTCACATCGTCGAATGTAAAAAGATTTTGGTATGCACACGAAGTTACTTTAACTGCCTTGCATTGTTCATTCAACAAAGCATGCGAAACAAATTCGAGCATCAGTGGAGGAGGCATTGAACATCTGAATATCCTGAGTTCCAATATTGGAATACAGTTATCAAACTGGAGTTCCTTCTAGTGCAACTTGTATTGAGTATTCGTACATTTAACTTTTCCATGTTCGTCGATACTTTGGCTCAGTTATGTCCGTGGATATTTGCGTTGGACGCAGTCCACTATTGTCGTTGGTTGCCAGTGTTCTTACGCACGCTACAGGACCTTTCAGAAAAACATCCAGATATACATGCTGAATTTCTTCGTGGCAACTTCACGAGTAGCAAAACTGATAGACCGATTTCTGCAATATCTAGCGATCAGCTTCATGAACACAATAACAAATTTATAAAGGGTGAAGGTGGCGCTGTTGGAATCCTTGACAGTGAAAATACTCTACTCAAGTGGATAGTAGTGGGCCCTAGGATCATTTCTTTAATTGAGGAATTTGAGGAGAAAACAAATTTAAAAATGGCAAAAACGTGGGCGTAAAACATCATGAGGATAACAATGCATTTGAGAAAAGGTTTTTGGAGCATGTTAAAAAAATTATTAATATCTTAATCGAACAAGGAAATCCGTTTGAAAAAACCGATTTGGTGTCAATAGGGAGGTCGAAACTAATTCCAAGGGTCGAAGCTGTGAAGTGTGTTACGGAAGCATTCACTTTAGGACTGAAGCAGTATGATCAATATGTCTTGTTCCGTCTCGATCAAGTTCAAAAATCAATCCATGAAATAATTATTCCTCGGACCAATATTCACATCTTCGAGACTATCACAAGAAAAACAGATAAGTCAGAGTCCAAGATTGCTAACTTGCGTAAAGATTACAAATTGTTCTGCAGATGGTATGTCGCATCGGGATGGCAACATTGATGAGTTCTTTTCGCATGAAAACCAAAAATGTACCCACCATCTATTTTAGATGATGGAAAACTTCGCAAACCAACCAACAAGTCAGATATTATTGACTGCATTCAAACAAAATATGACATTAGCTTCAATCCCAGCCAACCGAATGTAACAGATAAAATATTTGATGGAGCAGCTGTAATACACATGCTTAAACCTGCACATTTCCCGAATACTATTAACATGTTTTCAAACCATATTTCACAAATCAACTGAAGAATAGTTCACGAATAGATATTGTATTCGACAGATATGTTAGTAACACTTTGAAGGCAGATACCCGAGAAAGTAGAGCAATTTGCATAAGTATTAAAGTCTCAGACTCAACTAGAATTCCAAAAAAATTTAAGCAATTCCTATGTGTTAATGGAAATAAGAGACAATTGTTCCAGTGGCTTGCTGAGAAACTGGTGAGAATCGAGTATCCAGGAAAACATGTTGTCTGTACTTATGATGACCAAGTCCTCACCTCAACAACTATGGATGTTTCACGCATTGCTTCCGCCTCACATGAAGAACCAGATGGCCGTTTACTTCTGCATGTCAAGCATGAAGTAGAAAATGGACATATACTCTCGTCTTAATTCGAACTGTGGACTCAGATGTAGTGGTTATTTCAATATCACTGTTCCCACAAATACAAGATATTGATGAACTATGGATTGAGTATGGTTGTGGGAAATACAGAAAATTTATTGCAATTCATAAGATTTGTGCCACACTCTCACCGGAAATTTGCAGACATATGTTGGCTTTTTTTTCTGTTACTGGTTGCGACACAGTTGCCACATTTTGTGACATTGGCAAGCAGACATCTTGGAAGGGCTGAATGCCATTCCGTGGAATTGATTGTGTATAGCAGCGGCTCTGTAGAGGCACCTCTGACATTGATCATGAATGTCATGATCTGTTGCAGCGTTTTGTTATTCTACTTTATGATCGAGCATCAGATCTTCAGAGCATCAATGAATGCAGACGAGTGTTATTTACAAGAAAGAATCGAGCAATCGAAAATATTCCTCCTACAGGAGATGCTTCAAAACATCAAACGAGCTGTTCTCCAAGCAAGAATCTGGAACAACAGCCTCGATTCACAATACACAATACCTGAGTGGACAATAATTCCAGAAGTGTCAAAACACTGTGTACAACTTACCTCCTGTGCTTGTCGAAAACGATGCACATCTTATAAATGTGTTAAAATGGGAATACCTTGTACGAAACTTTGTGTATGTAGAGAACAGTGCTCCAGTGGCATATCAACCCAGCTCCGGGCCTGTGTGCCAAAATCTCTGCAGGCCCATTACAGGTCCCATTTTTTTTGTTTGGGTAACCCAAACTACCCCAAATTTTAACCCTAAAGTCGTTAAAAAAACACTCCTAAAATTTTTTTTAGGCATTTTTATTTGAACGGTCTGTCAGAATCCCGAATCGATTGACCTGTTCAAGATAGGCTTTATATAGGGTGTTTCAAGAACGTCGAAACAGAGGCGTTTTTGGGGTATTTCAAAGTCGATTTTAAAAAACGCTCGGACACGTCAATTTTTTTATTCAAGGGGAAAACTTTTTGATCCCATCGGTGTTTTACTAGGGAGCACCCCCTGGGTGGGGTGACTTTCACCCCCCTTTTTTAGATAGGGAAAATGGGTCGAGTGATACCTTGATTTAAAGGTATTTTGAGTCTCGTCACAACTGTGTACTTTCTCTGAAAATCTAATGATTAGTTCTCAAGATATTCACTGTCAAAGTTTCCATGGGCTAAATAGGAAACAATCTTCTGGCCCTGTACCTAATTCTCAAATACTCTTTCCTGACTTTCCTTTCGGACACGTCAATTTTAATTTTTTCGGAAGCACACAAAAAAAGAAAATTGACCTGTCTGAGAGGAAAGTGTTAATTTGAAAAAAAGAGGGCTAGAAGATTGTTTCCTATCAAGCCCATGGCAACTTTGACACTGAATATCTTGAGAACTAATCATTCGATTTTCAAAAAAAGTACACAGATGTGACGAGAATCCAAATACCTTTAAACAAGGTACCACTCGACCTATCTTCCCTATCTAAAAAAAGGGGTGAAAGTCACCCCACCCAGGAGCTGCAGCCTAGTGAAATACCGAGTCAAAAAGTTTCCCCCTTGAATACAAAAATGACGTGTCAGGGCGTTGTTTTCAAATCAACCTTAAAATATCCTAGAACGCCTCCGTTTCGATTTTCGTGAAGCGCCCTGTATAAATGATATTAAAAGGTACCGCTGCCGGTATTTTTTTTGCGCGAAGATGGACTATTGCCCATATATTAATCATTATTATACCATCAAAATCAAAAAAATAAAAACATTAATAATTTTAAAGTTTGTTTTTTATTTAAAGATAATTCCCCAAGTCAAAAATTTAGTAACTATGTTAGCAACACAAGCCCTTTCTACATAAAAAATTTGAAAGCAGTGACAATTTTACATTGTATTGCCAACATAATGTAATTTTGACTTTTATCTTAAAAAAAAAACAGACTTTAGGTCTATCATCTTCAAACATTTTTTTTGCAGTTTCGCTGTGGAGGTCACGGGCCCCTTTCGGAGCCGGGCCTGTGTGCTTCGCACACATGGCACACCGGTAGATACGCCACTGCAGAGCTCCAAGAGTGATTGGTAATCGCAAGTGAATTAAATACATTATTTGGATTACATTAAATATAATGGAATGGAAATGAAAGTTTAATCGTCCTAAAAAAGCTAGAATTTATTTACATAAACATTTTTGGCAGATTTTCAGCAATGGGCTCTTTCACTAAAATTTAAATACGTAATTTAAGTATAAAATCCCAAAGGAGGGACTATTTTAGGCATATACCAATAAAAAATGTTCTACAATGTAAAATAAGTTTTTTACAGGCACTGGAAACTGGCGAAATTCAAAATGATTTAAAACGCGCGGATTCATGACGTCATATAAATATTTTTCATTTGTCTCGTTCTTGTAAGGAGCTGACCGGCTCGGCTGTGTTGCGCTGTGTAAAAGTACGTAAAGGTTCGAATGCGCTGTTGTCGGTTGTGACTAAATGTAGTGTAACGTAAAAAAATAAAATAAAACTAAACATAAAAAATTGTATTAAATTGTGTTTAAGCATAATTTCAAAAAAAATGTAAAATCTTGAATCCATAACTAATTAATTTAACTACTTTTCATGATATTTTGCCAACATTTCAGAATTAAATCTATTACAAATTTTCAATGTTGACAATTAGTGGCAACACGGTAATTGCGAGCTGCGACGTCATAGAAATAAATTCTGAGTTTTTATTTGGATGTATTTCTTTTTTTTTCTGTTTTCTCAAGAAGGACTATGAATTTTTCAAAAGTAAAAATACAGAAAATTCTGTTTTTAGTTGCTTTATCCAAATATGCCAATTTCAAAAATTAGTGAAGGAGCCCATTGTTGATTAGAAAATAGCAGTTTTATACAGGGCGGCCAAGATAAGAATAGACACTTTAAGCAAACCTTAAATTTTTCTACGTATCCGTATCCGCATCCGTAAACGCATCGACTTATGTTAACCGCCTAAAAGTCCTTTTAAGCATGGCCATACATTACGTAAACGATCGTATCCTTGGATGACACGTATTCTGTATTCTAAACTCAAAAAGTGTTGTATTGATTTTGTAGCTGTGTTTTTAGGTTTTCTTTTTATCTGTATCTGTATCTGTATCAGTACTGTGTTTATGTTTTTAAAGTTATTTTAGTGATAACTGACAGGAAGATCTCCCAATAGTGTCAAATGATAGATATATGTTTTCAGATACGTATAGGAGGCTAGGCCCGTAACGATACGGACAACGCAACGCAACGAAACCACCGTATCTTTTCTGCATGCGAAGATCGATGCGGATACGGACACGTTTGAAATTCAGGACCTGCTTAAAGTGTCTAATGTCTATCATAGGGATCTCGTAAACGGTAACAGATACAGCAATGGTTAAATGGGAAAAAAGTTGCGCTATTTAATGACTAACAAAATACATCCAACAAATTTTAAAAAAAATTGACCACTTCTAGAGATATTCGAAAAAGAAAACGAATATTTCCGGAATTCGGGAAATTTCGGTTTTTCACGAATATCTTCGGATGTTGTCAGAATTTTTAAAATTTCTTGCATGCATGTTGTTAGTCATTAAATAGCGAAACTTTTTTCCCAAAGCACGACATTTTATCGAAGGTCTTTTTCTTACAGTGTTTATTCACTTTACAACCGAATTCCAATGGATCTCAAGAAACTTTCGATGAGCGGATTTAAGTACAAATACAGCAAATATTTACGGTGGTAGATTTTGCATGTGGCAACCTATTAGTCTAGGAGGCAGTGACGATTTTCGGTACTTATTTTCCCAGTCACGAAACATGGATAGAATTGTAGGGTTAGTAATTCTAAGCAAAATTCATATATTTTTAGGGGGGGTTTTCCGATGGGTTGAGGCGCAAAATGCGTTAGAGCTTACGAATGCACAGCCCTTTTTCTTTCAGTGATAAAACTAAGTCAACTAACCCGAAGTATACTGAAGTTACGTAAAAAAATAGTCCAGCTAATCTGTGAGTATGGATAATATGTCTGGCAAGTGGAAAATTAAAAATCCGAAAAACTTCAACCAGACTAACTTTCCACTATCTGAGATAAGCCAAATTGCTATGTTCATATACTTTATGTTCTACTGAAGTGGATGTGATATATTTATGACTGGGAAAATAAGTTTACTTGTATTTTTCATTGATCTAGTGAACCCATCCGAAAATTTTTGCGAAACTCAAATATTCTTGTTTTGTATCACCAAGAGAACAAACTATTTAATAGACACCAACTGGGAAAATAAGTGCTAAAAAATTTCACTGCCTCCCGGACTATATGCATTTATCAGGCACTGCGCATTTTTTTATTCATTTTTTATTTATTTTTTTGATAAATTATTGTTCTATTATGTTTTTCTTTGGATGCACTGAGTTCTCAATATTTTATTTTCGTGTACCTACTTATAGTCGCAGAGACGAGGTCTCAACTGAGACAAAATTTGAGTAACAGGCTGAAAATTTCATATATTATAGTTTTCAATATTCTAAATCGATCTACACATGAATTTTAACTACTAGTCCCCTGCTTAAGGGTGAAAAAATATATTTAAGGGTTGAAATACGAATATTATGCAAACGAAGGAGAAATCGGGAAAAAATTCAAAATAAATGTAGGCTCTTGTAAAATTTCGCATAAAAAACGTTTGAAGTTTTTCTCTCTATCATTTATCGATAATAGTCCGGTGCCGAGGACCTTTTTTCCAAATCATTAATAACAAGCTAGTTTTTTCAATGCAGCTTCATTTCACCGAGACGCCCAACTTTTTTCTCTTCGAAAATTGCGAAAACAGGTAGCTAACATACTGCGCAGGTGTACAACATGTCGATTTGGTGACTATGAAAATTTAATTAATAACAGTTAGTTTTTCAGCTAAATGTTGAGATAATTTTATGAATAATTTGAAACAACATTTGTCCGACAAAATAAAGGGTTTTGTCTACGATGTCCCCCCCCCTCAAACATGTAGCAATTACGTTGCATAAAAAATTATTAATAACAAGTTGATTTTTTCAATGTAGGTTGGTAAATATTATTACAATTAAATGGTCACACTGTCCTACAAATAAACAGGTAGCTATTTTCAGTCCTACACTCAAAAGTTGTCGATTTCACGATTTAACCTTTTTCATTAATAACCGGTTAAATCTTCGTGAGTATCTTCATTTTGATAAGACGCCCAAATTTTCTGTTGCGAAAATCCCAAAAACAGGTAGCTAACAGAGTGCGCAGGTGGAAAACATGTCTATTTGGTGATCATACAAATGTAAATAATAACAGTTAATTTTGTAGCTGAATGTTGAGATAGTTTCATAAATAATATGAAACAACATTTGTCCGACAAAATAAATGGTTTGATCTAGGCTGTCTCCCTTCTCAAACATGTAGCAGAAACGTTACATAAAAAATGATTTATAACCAGTTGATTTTTCTAATGTAGCTTAGTAAATATTACTACAATTAAATGGTTACACTGTCCTACAAATAAAAAACATTTCTCCAGTCCTATACTCAAAAGTTGTCGACTTCACGGTAATACTTTATTCATCAATCACCGGCTAAATCTTCTCGAGCATCGTATTATCAATATAATACGCCTAACTTTTCTATTGCGAAAAGTTGCAAAAGTAGGAGCTACTAGAGTGAGCATTAGTGAGCACATATAAAATACCTTGATTAGGTGATTATGCAAATGTAATTATTAACAGTTAACAGTTAATTTTTCAGGTGAATAATGAGATAATTTTATAAATAATTCGAAATTCGATTTGAGCCACAAAATAAATGGTTTGGTCTGCAGTGTCCCCTTTCTCAAAAATGTAGCAATTACTGGCTCATAAAAAAACGATTTATAACCAGTTGATTTTTTTACTGTAGTTTGGTAAATATAACTACAATTGAATGGTCACATTGTCCTAAAGAGGTAAGATTTCTCAGCCCTACATTCGAGAATTTCGAAAATAGCCTTATGCATATTATACGTAAATATGTACAGGGCTTTCATTTCAAAACTTGCCACACACGTTATCTGCGTAAACAGACAGATTTCTAGAAATCGCCGAAACATGTCAACAAATTTATTGAGGGGGTGCGTTAATTTGTTGACGTGTTCCGGCGATTTCCAGAAATCTGTCTCTTTAGGCAGATAACGTGGGTGGCAAATTTCGAAATGAAAGCCCCTGTATGTACATATGTATGTATACAGATGCGTGTATAACAGTATATGTGTTATGTGTACGTACACATACCTACATTTATGTCGATGGTTTCCATTCGCATCGACGCGCATGCTCGTAAATAACACAGTATTCGTAGTATAGGATGATTCAAAAAGCGCGCCAGATTTGAATTGCTCGAAAAAGAGTTTTGGCATGCCATCAAAGTAGAGGGGGCCATGCCCTTTGTCATTTTCCATACCCAGATGGAGAAGGTTTGATCCAACCGGTTCATCTTAATTCTAAAGATATTTAAAAAAAATAGAGCTCCTTTTTTAATGTATTAAATCTGGCGCGCTTTTTCGCTGTGTATAGGGTGAATACAGGGTGTTTTCTAAGTTAGAGTTTTTCTTTTTGAATAACGTGGAACTTAAAAAAATACAGGAGTTTTCCAAATAATATTTTCTCGACAGCTCAAAAATAAAAGAGATAGGTATGTTCATTTCAAATAATATCAAAAATCAAATATTTTAATAATTATATTTTTCAAAATACAAAAGGTAAAATTCTTGAATTTAATCTTTTTTTTTCCAGAAATCTGTCTCTTTACGCAGATAACGTGGGTGATAAGTTTTGAAATGAAAGCCCTGTACATATTTACGTATAATATGCATAAGGCTATTTTCGAAATTCTCGAATGTGAATTATTTATAAAATTATCTCATTATTCACCTGAAAAATTAACTGTTAACTGTTAATAATTACATTTGCATAATCACCTAATCAAGGTATTTTACATGTGCTCACTAGTGCTCACTCTAGTAGCTACTACTTTTGCAACTTTTCGCAATAGGAAAGCTAGGCGTATTATCAATACGAAGATGCTCGAGAAAATTAAGCTTGTGTCCGGTGATTGATGAATAAAGTATTACCGTGAAGTCGACAACTTTTGAGTGTAGGACTGGAGAAATGTACCTCTTTATTTGTAGGACAGTGTAACCATTTAATTGTAGTAATATTTACTAAGCTACATTAAAAAAATCAACTGGTTATAAATCATTTTTTATGTAACGTATCTGCTACATGTTTGAGAAGGGAGACAGCCTAGATCAAACCATCTATTTTGTCGGACAAATGTTGTTTCATATTATTTATGAAACTATCTCAACATTCAGCTACAAAATTAACTGTTATTATTTACATTTGTATGATCACCAAATAGACATGTTTTTCACCTGCGCACTCTGTTAGCTACCTGTTTTTGGAATTTTCGCAACAGAAAATTTGGGCGTCTTATCAAAATGAAGATACTCACGAAGATTTAGCCGGTTATTAATGAAAAAAGTTAAATCGTGAAATCGACAACTTTTGAGTGTAGGACTGAAAATAGCTACCTGTTTATTTGTAGGACAGTGTGACCATTTAATTGTAATAATATTTACCAACCTACATTGAAAAAATCAACTTGTTATTAATCATTTTTTATGCAACGTAATTGCTACATGTTTGAGGGGGGGGGACATCGTAGACCAAACCCTTTATTTTGTCGGACAAATGTTGTTTCCAATTATTCATAAAATTATCTCAACATTTCGCTGAAAAACTAACTGTTATTAATTAAATTTTCATAGTCACCAAATCGACATGTTTTACACCTGCGCAGTATGTTAGTTACCTGTTTTCGCAATTTTCGAAGAGAAAAAAGTTGGGCGTCTCGGTGAAATGAAGCTGCATTGAAAAAACTAGCTTGTTATTAATGATTTGGAAAAAAGGTCCTCGGCCCCCGGACTATAACCCTTTAGCTAATTTCAAAGTTTCGCTACCGACAAAAATGGGTGAGGCCCCGCAGGGGCGCCACTGACGATGCCGCGCTCGGCAAATGCATAACGTAATAAACTTTGGTGATACTCGGTCATTCTTCCAACGCCTTTTTTTCTCGGGATTCGAATAATTGAAGGACAGGTAAAAATTATGAAAAATAAATTCAAATGACAAAACACGGTTTTACAATAAAAAATTTGTTTCCATATATTATTCGTAATCTATATTCGCGTTTCTATTAATTAGTTTTGAAAGTAAAAAAAGGCGATGATAAAATAGAAATAATTAACAATAATTGATAGTATTTATAATTATTCATTCAAAAACAAATAAACGAAAATAGTTATTTTCCTAACAAGTGCGAAAAGTGATACTTTATTTGCAACATTGGTTGTGCTATCGAAGTTTACTTAAAATTTGAACAAGCCGTTAATTTTGTTTTTTTTCTGCAAAATTTTGGTATGAAGGAGTATAACTTACAGTGCCATTTTTATAATCTGCTACTCCAAAGGAATGTGAGTAAGTGGGTCCCCATGCCAATGGTCACCTGACTTCACATCTGTTTTTGCTCCCCTCGCTCCTCATATAGAAAGTGTCAAATAAGAAAAACTAAACATTACTTGAATGCCTTTCTTGGAACAAAAATAACATCAGTCCCGTCTTTTAGAATATAAGTTTATCCAGAACACCCAAAACATTGAAAAATCGAGTAAAAATGGGGTAACTATGCGTAACAAGAATGAGTTGAGTGCGCAAAGAGTTTCCGTGCGCAAAGTTAAACTTTGCGCACGCAAATGAGTAGAAAAAAAAATCATTTCAATCTAACATTGTTAATTCTTTAGACAGGAATGGGATAAGATATACCTACGTGAGTTTTTAGATAGGTAATCTAGTTCTCTATAATTTATGTTAAATAAATATTCAGGAGATTTCACTCATTTTGTCTTGCGATTTTTATTTTTCTGCGTTAGGTAAAAAATACAGCTTTTTTTTCAAAATTTTCCATTGCACATTAAATCGGTTTCATCAAAATAGTTGCCATAATGGGCCATTTGTCACACTTACCCAAAGAAGTTTTTCAGGACTCATCTGCTATTCCGGACTCGGCTAATGCCTCGTCCGGAAACAGCAATGATTCGTCCTGAAAAACTTCATTTTAGGTAGGTACTTGTGACAAAAATAACTATTTGACACATTAGTTCTAAAAAAAAATAATTATGCTTTGCAATTACAATCAATATACAATATAACTCCAATTCAAATGCACAATAAGAATAACAATAACAATAACAATAACAATAGTCAACTTCACTATGATATACTTATTAAACAATTTGCTTCTTAAACCCACTAGAAAAGAAATTAAACCACCATTGAATTCTAGTTGTTTTCTTTTTTTCATAAACTGCAAATATCGTTAAAGAGATTTTTCACGTTAATTTGTCGCGCGCACTGCGAAAATGGAATATTTGCCGAAAAATAAAGAACATAATTCTCCCTGGGCACGTCAGCGGCGCCCAGCGCTTTTTTTTTTCATTTTTGTGGGTAGCGAAACTTTGAAATTAGCTAAAGGGTTAACAATAAATGATAGAGAGAGAAACTTCAAACGTTTTTTACGCGAAATTTTACAAGCTCCAACATTTGTTTTGAATTTTTTCCCGATTTCTCATTCATCCGCGTAATATTTGAATTTCAACCCTTAAATATTTTTTTTCTACTGACGTTTCATAATAGCAACTTTTCGATTGTCATTTCAGTTTTGAAACGACATTCTTTTAGGCACTGAGTGCGCGAAAGTTACTTTTAGGCACTCAGTGCGTAAAAGTGACTTTTGAATGCGTAAAAGTGACTTATGAGTGCGTAAAAGTAATTTTTAAGCACTAGTGCCTAAAAGTGTCATTCATTATTCAGAAATAAAAAACACACTAAACACATATTTGAATTTTGTTTTGTATTTATTATGAATATTGAAAATGGAATTACTGAATTGAACGTTTGGGTTACTCAAAACAGAAGTTTGTGTTATTACCTACTTTCTAGGATTTTAATTATTGATCTCGAATTTTGAAAAGAAAATCGCATGAAAAGTGTCAGGTGTCAAGTAAAAGCAGGTAACAAAGATTTTGGGTGTAATCGACTTATTCACATGAAATAAAATTGTGTTTTTTTATTATAAAATGCCAGTAGAAAAAATCTTGTATACAATACGTTACGAAACGATGTCTTTTAGTCACTCGACGTGTTGTCCAACTCGGCTTTGCCTCGTTGGACAATTTTCACGTCGCGTGCCTAAAAGACGCTCATTTCGTAACTTATTGTATAAATAGCTATTTTCGCCCTTAAGCAGGGGACTAATAGTTAAAATTCATGCGTAGATCGATTTAGAATGTCGAAAACCATAATATATGAAATTTTCAGCCTGTTACTCAAATTTTGTCTCAGTTGAGACCTCGTCTCTGCGACTATTACCTAGTAATGCGGCATTACATTGTACTGTTACATTTAGACGCAGATATACAGTTGCGATCGAAAAAAAGTACACTTTATTTTTTTCCAAGATAGATTTTGACATTGAAAACTTTGAAACATAAACAATAACGCTTGACCCTGATTGGTCGCAAAATGAGGTGTTTCTGCAGGTTGACATCAGTTTTACAATAGCGGCCAATAAGTGGCATTAGCGGCATTGTTTATGTTTCAAAGTTGACAATGCCAAAATCTATCTTGGAAAAAAATAAAGTATAGTACAAAAATTATTAACCCCAATTTGAGTTCCCGGTTTATAAAAAAATTGACAGTTAACAAACATTTCAAAATAAAATATGTTTGCTTCGGACAATGACATACAGATAAATATTATAGTAAACAAACAAACTTTATATTGCCAACATCTACGACTTCTACGAGAGCGATCGTTGGTCGAATTTTTGGCGACCGGTAGGTACTACATTAAGTTCCGCCATTTGTGGGGCTGTGTGATGGCCTCGATTGATCCATTGTCATGTTTTCATTGCAACCTGGTGGGCCTCTTTTATACGGCCTTTCCCATGGTTGAAATTAAATCGAAACCAACATCTACAAAATCTTGGATTACTAGGGGTCTTAGAACTTCTGGAATTTTTGTTCTCTCTATATAATGAGAAAGTTTTTTCATCAGTATTTCAATACCTACCGCGCTCTATACCGTCGCTCAATTAAACTCTCAAAACAATCTTATTACTCTGATCGAATGGCAAACTCCTCAAGTAAGTCAAGAGAGAGCTGGAAGATTGTTGGTGACATCCACAAAGGTGTAACTGCCAACCAGTCTCTGAACCAAAAATTTTTCCTGAGGAGATAAACTCTTGTTTTTGTAACATTGTCCAGAGTCTCCAACAGAGCATCAATCCTTTAATCACAGACCCAGTTATCTTCTTATCAAACATCAATGTCCTGAACTCATTTGTTTTTGTGCCGACCAATCTTGCCGAGCTTAGGGATGTTTTATTTTCAATTAAGAACAAATACTCTTGTGGAGAGGATGGTCTCTCGTCCAAGGTCTTCTTGAACTTGCCCGACGCTGCCTTAATGGTTTTGGTTGAGGCAATCAATGTTTCATGGGCTGAGGGTAATTTCCCCCTATGTCTAAAGTTGGCAAAAATCATCCTAATTCATAAGGGTGGACCGCTCGATGATCCCTCTAACTTTAGGCCTATTTCTCTTTTGTCCACCCTATCAAAAATAATGGAGAAAGTGGTTAAGGGCCCTATTATTTCCTTCTTAAGATCGAACAATATCCTCAGTGGGAGTCAGTTTGGTTTCCAGGAGAATATCAGTACAAATGACGCCATGGTTTGATCTGCTCTATGAAGTGTATTATCATATATAATACCACAAGAGAAAAAAATTTGTTGGCAAAATTTTCGACTGGTATGAAAGTTTATTGCTTGGCAATTTCGCGAATGACATTTTTGACAAAAATTTCATGAGCGAAATTGCCAAAAAGCAACAAACTTGAATAAAACCAAGAGAATAATTTTGCCTGCATAATTTTTTCTTAAGTGGTATTCGGCTGGACTATTTCACGAGAAAAACAAGCCAAATTTTTATTGGAAAAATTTATTTTATTTAGGACACTTGTCAAACTCAATAGTTTTTTACCTTAACCACACAAAATTTTGTCGCTGAAAAACCATCATGTTGGTTTTGCCCAGGTAGGAACAGGTAGAAGTTTTGTCAGTAGGAAACCGGCCGTTCCTATGACATTTTGCCAGTGTAAAACACTCTAGTGAAATAGTCATATATAATATCACAAGAGAAAAAATTTTATCGGCAAAATTTTCGAAAGGTATGAAAGTTTGTTGCTTGGCAATTTCGCGAATGACATTTTTGACAAAATCACGAGCCGTCAGGCGAGTGATTTTATCAAAAATGTTAAGTTAAAAGTTAAAAACGTTAAGTTAAAAGTTAAAAACGCATTAGTGCAAATTTATCGAAAATTATAGATATATTTCCATTGCACAAGTTGTATTTTATGAGAGAATTTCATTGGTCAAAAATTTAAATTTTTTATCAAAAAATTTTAAAACACCAGTTCTCGTACCAGTTACTATTCAATTACCCGATAATTTGCACTAGTGCAAATTATCGCGTAATTCCAATCTGATTGATTCAAATCAACAATCAAAATATGTCAGTTTATTGTTGGAATGTCAGTTTTGACAAATGTATGAAATTTTCGACTTAATGGTAGGGAAGTTTCTGCTACGGTTTTTTGCGACTTGTCAAAGGCTTTTGACTGTGTGAGTCATGAAATCTTGCTTCGGAAGCTTCACCACTATGGTTTTAGAGGTGTGGCGTCATCTTGGTTCTCCTCCTACCTGGAGGAACGCATGCAGCGTGTTTTTGTTGGTACTGTATGTTCTGGGTATGGTTCGGTGACCTAAGGTTTGGTTCTGAGACCACTTCTTTTCCTCATTCACATCAATGACCTTACATATCTTGACATTCGGGGGAAGCTAACTTTGTTTGCCGACGATACTACACTTCTTTGGCATGGCCCAGATGGCGAGTCTCTGCGTGAGAAGATGTTAGCTGACCTCCCGAGGGTAAAGCATTGCTTTGATTAAAATCTTCTAACTTTCAATTATTCTCAGAAGACCAAGCTGCTATGCTTTGGATATGACCTAGAGGAGGTGCCTATTGCCGGTGTATCAATTGAAGGCAATCATGCGGTAGATTTTTGGGTCTTGTCATTGACGGTTTGAAGACCACATCACTAATCTGAGTAGGACAATTTCAGCCAGTTGTTTTGCCACCAGGGTGGCCGTTCAGGGTCCTTATTCTTGAAATAAAGGAGTAGCGTTTCCAGGAGAACGAGTGTTCTGTCTTTCTCAATGATATGCGAATGATACTATAAGTAACAAAGGGGAGTATCACCATTGATTGAGTGCATACACACGTTAATTTGTTCCATCTACAGTGAATTTTTTGGACAGTAAAGTGCATTGTTTTTGCTGCAAATAGTACCAAAAGATGCAGTAAGTGATGATGTGAAAACAGTGCTAAAAAGGTAGGTGGGAAAAACATTTTGTAATTTGAAAACCGGCGTTTTCTTTTTTCCACACTACCAATAATACCAATACCATAAGTACCAAAATCCAATAACAAACACGAAGACCCCACCCACCAGTCCCACTCCTGCCTTGGTGGAACCTAGCACTACCGGACTATCGCAGCATAAATCATAAATGCCCAAATTCAGTAAGCTGCCTAACGAAAACCTAAGTACGTACCTACAGCACGAGAATATTTCAAGGACTAAAAACATCGCTAAAATACGTACTAATGGACGAGCCAACGACATTTGCGCAAATGTTTAAATTGCTTTCGGAACAAAATACCCAACAAACAGAAAAACTTTCACCTCAAATACAGAGCAGTGGAAGAAACGTGACAGAACAACTGAAAAAATCAGAACAGAAAATTGAAAAACTTCAAAATAAAAACATTCTGCTCGAAAGGAAGCTCAGAAAAAATTATATACTCCTACACGGTTTTAAGGCACACGATGAAAAGGACCTTGGAAAAGAAACAATAGGCAAGCTTAATGAGCTTTTCTCTATAAATATTAAAACGACAGATATTATTCACTTATACCGGCTCGGGAAAAAGGAAACTGCTCCAGTTCTCATCGAATTCCTATCATACCTAAAGAAATCGGAAATATTCAACGACACACAAAAACTAAGAAACCTACAGAACACACCATATTCAATATCAAACGATCTTTGTGAAGAGGATAGGAACGAGCTACAAGTATTGAGGCAACAACTGAAAAAAGCTAGGGAAGAGAACAAGCAAGCTAAAACCATTCAATCAAACAAAGGATTCAAGCTTGAAGTTAATAGCAGAATTTACACGTCAAAGGACTTTGAAGTGTCGAGTTCTGAAACTGACAGCGGTAGTTCATGTTGTTCTCAATCCTCAACAGAGGAAGAAACGGATCAAAAGCAACTTGCCAACAATACAAGCACAGAGGAAAGAAAGAAGAGCAATAAGACACCTAGCCCACCAGGAAAGAACACTAGATCAAAAAAGAAAAAACACTAATCCAAATATTTTTCTAAACCAGAATCACTTTAGTCATGTCTCATACTAATTATTAATTATTTTTTATAAAAAATTCTTCCATATTGTTATTATTGAAAATGGACGAATATATTGAAAACTTCAATGCTGTCCTTCATAAAAATGAAATTTGTAGCTCCTTTAAAAGTTGTCAAAAAGTTCTAAGTGGCATTCAAAGAAAAAACTCTTTCGAAATTTTCCATACCAACATCAATATCTTAAATTGTCACTATAATGAATTGGTCGTTATTTTATCAGCATTACAGAGGAACTTTGACTGTGTGGTTCTTACAGAAACACACAAACTTACAAATTTATCTACTACAATTCCGGGGAGTATAACAAAAACGACGGGGTCGCTGTATATGTGCGAAGTGATCACAATTACACTTTTGAAATAGAAGAGTTTTTTAACAGTAAACTAATTTACGTAACTATCTACAAAAACGGAAAAACACTGCGTGTAGTAGCACTGTATAGATCTCCCTCGACAAAAGAAGTAGACTTTAACAGAAATTTATATTCGTACCTGGAAAAGATTCAAAAGGGGAAGGCTGACTTGGACTTTTTTTTGGGGGACATAAATATTGACCTTCTTACCAACACAGACGTCCAAAATGAGTACCTTAACTGTCTCATGGAGCACGGTTATATTTCAACCATTAATAGTCCCACAAGGGAGACCGAAACAACGACTTCCTGTCTCGATCATATTTTTCTGAGATCGAAAGACTCTCAATCGTGGAAATTCAAATCAATTGTTCTTAAAACAAAAATTACAGATCATTATTCACAAATTCTCCAGGTTGAATGTTTTTCGCAACCCGCGGAAAATTGTTTGAGCGGAAAATTAAAAAGTTATCTGGATCACAAACTCTTGAAAACCGAAATTAAAAAGTTAACTTGGCAAAATATTTACACAGATCCAAATATAAATAAAAGCACGGATCATTTTGTTAATCAAATAGAGAATGTGGTTAAAAAATGCACACAAGTAAGACGCCTAAAACGCACAGAAACTAAACGAAAAGACTGGATTACAGATTCTTTAATAAAATCAGTGAATTATAAAAATAAGCTATACAAAAAAATTAAAAAATACCCTAACATTGCAAGCTACAAACATGAATTCTCTCGTTACAGTAACACGCTTACAAATGTATTGAGGGAGGCAAGAATAACATATTTGAAAAGAGGGATAGGCAGTAATCAGAATAATCGGCAAAAAATGTGGAAATGTCTGAGAAACATTAATAATAACAATAAAAAACACAATATACCTACGAAAAATAAAAGTCAACAATAACACCATTACAACTGAAAAAAAAACAATAGCGAATTACTTCAACCGATATTTTGGAAACGTAGCTAAAAATTTGGCTAAAGACATCAAAACAAACAATAATATGAAGTTTGAGGAAACAAGAACAGAGAACAAAATAAATTTCAACCAAACGACCACAAAAGAAGTTTTAAAAACACTACTATCACTCAAATCAAAAAAAGCGCCTGGTAAAGATGGTCTCACTTCAGAAATATTGAAGGAAATCAGTCAGGATATCGTGGAACCGTTTACATACCTCATAAATAAATCTTTGCAAGAAGGAGTTTACCCAGATATTCTGAAGGAAGCGATTATTAAACCCTTGCATAAATCGGGAGATAGCAGTGAAGTGTTTAATTATAGACCTATAGCGTTGGTGAGTAATTTTTAGAAAGTTTATGAAAAAAATTTGAAAGACCGAATAACACAACACCTAGACAATAACGCATTATTATCAGCCAGTCAATATGGGTTCCGAAAAGGAAGGTCTACAGAAGATGCATTGGCGGATTTAATTGCAAAAGTATACAATTCAGTAGATAAAAACATCCCAACCATATGTATTTATGTTGACCTAGCAAAAGCCTTTGACACCATATCTCACCAAATTTTGCTCAAAAAGTTAAAAAACATTGGTTATTGTGGAAGCTCTTTAAAATTGATGGAGAGTTATTTGCAAAATAGAGTACAATGGGTTGATATTGATGGAGTTCTCAGCGAGCCACTTGTGGTGGATTGCGGCGTCCCGCAGGGAACTGTCTTAGGCCCTGTCCTATTTAATATCTATATCAATGATATATACAGGGTGGACGGTGAAGCTGAGCTGACAAGTTTCGCGGATAACACCGGACTTCGCTACTCGGCTGCGTCCTGGGGGGAACTTTATAATTTTTTAATTCGTGACTTTCCAAAATATGTTGACTGGTTCAATAATCACCTTTTAAGTATTAATTATAAAAAAACGTTTTTTATGCCATTTACCAGCTATGCTAACGGCTTACTAGAATTCGATACATTGGTCATCCAACACAATTCTCAGACTATTGAAATCGCACGCTGTACATATTTTAAATATCTAGGAATTTATATCGATAGCCACTTAAGGTGGGACTATCGTATTGCCTACGTTAACAAAAAGCTAAGATCCCTTTTACATTTATTTAGTTTCTACAGAAAAATTTTTTCATTGGTTATGCTCAAAACAATTTATTTTGCATTGGTACAATCGCACCTAACATATGGTTTAATTGCATGGGGTGGGGTAGCTAAAACACACTTGAGAAATCTAAACACAATGCAGAAATGGATGCTTAAAATAATTTATAAAAAAGATAGGCTCTACCCTTCAGACTTATTGTTCTCTGAAACAAGTATCTTTGACACCAGAATGCTATTTTTTCAAATTATCTCAATAAGGCTACACAACAAAAAGATTTCAAACCAAAATATAGAACATGACTATAATACACGTTTTAGACAAAATGCCATAACAAAGCCGCAAGTAAAAAAGACACTTGGCCAAAGATGTTTCACATACCTAAGTGCGGATATTTACAACAGAGTTTCTTGTCTGATAAGAACCACACAGTCAACCACGACTTTTAAAAAATCCCTTAAAGCATTCATGCAAACAAACATTTCTAGGACTAAAATATATAATCTACTAGACTAGAAAAAATAAAAAAACAAAAAAAAAAACAAAAAAAAAAATGAAAATAAATAAATAATAAAAAAATAAAAAAAATTAAAAAAATAAATAAATAAATAAAACAAGAAATAAAAATAAAAAATGTAAATCTTAATTACAATTTTAATTTTTAAGACATTGTAATAAAACTATTAAAACTAAGTTGTTATTAATAGGTGTACATAATAATTTTTGGTATTTATGCAAATACATAGGTATAGGTGCAGGTAGTATATTGTAATATTGTATAAAGTAATATAGTATGTAAGTAAAGTAGAGGTAAGTGTACTATTCAGAATTTGCATTTGTATATATTTAAATTTAAATTGCTTTTCCACCTACCAAAGGTTTAATTCCCCACGCGCGAGATTTTCTCTTGTGGGTTATACCCTGTGTTTATTGTGCGAAGGTAAAAAAAAAGGAATGTATTTAAATGTAACTTCTTTTGTCAATAAATGCTTAATAATAAAAAATAAAGACGGAACACTCGTTCTCCTGGGAACGCTGCTCCCCTGTTTCAAGAAGAAGGCCCCAGGAACGTGGTAAGGAGGTGGGCAGATCAGTCTATTTCGCACTTGTGGAGTCAAGACTTCGATATGGCATTTGCTTCTGGGGCAATTCAGGCAGTAGTCTTGTGCAAATGCTATTTGTACTGCAAAAACGAGCCCTGCATTACATCTGCAGAGCCAAACCACGAGATTCCTGTCGCCCATTGTTTCCTAGAGAGGGCATCCTCACACTCTGCCCTATATATATCCAAGAAACGGCATGTGTTATATCGGGTCTTCAAAAAAAAAACCAATCAAAGATTGCTATGGTTTTTTAAACGTATGTCTTAGCGATATTTTTCTTTAATTTTGTCAATGAACTTTAATGTCAAAATGTCATGTCAAAAATCCTGACCAATAAAGAAACAATAATACGACGTACGTTTTCGTAATCAAAGCAATCTTCGATTGGTTTTTTTTTGAAGACCCGATATTTAAGAGCCGACACAGGTTTGCCCCGGATAATTCCAGATATGAAACACGTCAGCGGAATGTTCTACGCCTGCTCATCCCCACATCCACTTTAACCCAGAAATCGATTTTTTATGAAGGTATTAAGGTGTATAATCACTTACCAAGCAGTGTCAGGGAGACCACAACACTGAGATTGTTTAAAAACCGTCTGAGAGATTTTCTGGTCGGACGAGCCTACTACAGATTGACAGAGTATTATAGCGATGTTTTTTAGAGTTGGTGGATTTGCCAGTGTTTCTTTGATGGACAGTTTCATGTCGCGTTTTTCTCTTTTTTTTGGCTTGATTTTACCGATCGTGTTTGTTATTTTTATTCTCCATGTTTTAAATAAGTTTGTATTTGTAATTTCTTTTAGGATTAGGCGCTTCTATTTAACGAATATTATTTGTGTAGTAATTTAATTATAGTTAGTGTGATTTCACATTTAAGAGCTTTGTGAAGACATAGATCTCTGTCTTCAGACAATAAAGCGTTTTTTATTTGATTTGATGATTTGATCTATGTCGGGTGTATTTTCTCCAATTAGGTTGCCAAATTATAATGGATTGATATTTTATCCTGTGTTTATTTTGCTTTCAAAAAACTGCAGCTTCGAAGACTTCAGATGTCGGATTCGAGCCACAGATGAGATGATCACCTTTGATACCAACGACGACGCTAGAGGTCCAGATCTTGTCCAGATAAGTTTTCAAATGACAAAGCAGAATGGCAGTTTAAGTCGGTTGACCTCTAATTTGAATTATAAATGAATAAATGAATGAATGAATTAGGGGTACACTGCGACCTGCATAGATTTATTGTTCCTCTCTTCTGGGTGCTTCGGTTGATTTGAATTAAGTTTTACTTCGTTCTTGTTAATTGAATTCTGAATAAAACAAATATTTCAATAATTTCTAATTTAATTATTATAACTTGAATCTAACAAATATAACATTTAGCCTAATATTTAGCAGCTCTTCAATATTTGGTTATTGCAAAGTTTGTTATTGCGCCGTTATTTTCAATTGCTTTTTGTAGCCGGCGCAGCATACTTAAGACTAACCTTCTTGTATACTCTGGGGTTATACTATCCCATGCAGCGTTTATCCCTTAACACAGTTTTTCTTCGTTTCTTGGATGAAAGTTATATTTATACATGAACTTAGTCATTCCAATCCAGAGTCGTTTTCCATTGGGTTGAAATCTGGACTCTTAGAAGGCCATGGTAAAACTTGAACGTTATTTTGTTGAAAGTAGTCTGTAACTATGTGAGCAGTATGAATGGGTGCATTATCTTGTTGGAAAATATAATTTTAACCAAATATAGCGCCAACGGATGGTACTATGACATAATTTGAGATTTTGCAATAATTCACAGCAGTTAGCCGCCCTTGAATAACGTGACAAACTCCTGGGCCCCTATCGCTAATCCAACCCTAGACATTTACCGAAAAGCGTCCTCTTTGATTTGTCTTTTTCGTGTATCTTTCATCATATCTTGTATTTATTGGCCTATACACTCGAACTCTTCCATTGTTACAGGACTAAAAAGTTTTCTCATCTGAAAAAACTACAGACCCCCACAGTTGGTTTTGATATTCGTGTGCGAATTGTACTCGCCTTCACTTATTTCTGTTAAATATATTTTGTTCGCAGAACATCTACTTCTCAGTTCAGACCTTCGAATCCTTCTTCGAGCTGTGATCAAAGATCCAGGAATTTTTTTTTCTTCTCTAGCATTGATAGCGGTCTTGAATGGATTGTACATTAAATAATTAATCAAAGCTGTATCCTCGTCATCGGTGGAAACTTTTGGGCGACCGGAACCTGGTTTTCAGCTACATCACCCCACTATACATGGACATAGAGAAAACCAGAAAATTATTAAAACTGGATAAAAGATCGATAAGCAGCTCAGTAGGGGCAATCACAGGACACTGTGAAGTCGGAAAAATGCTCCATAAGTGGGGCCTCGGTACCAATGAACTATGTCAGGAATGCTTCGATGAGGATGAAACACTAGAGCACCTACTATGTCACTGCCGGGCCCATGCACTGGCACAAAATTAAGAAAGGAGGAACAGATTTGAGCCACCTTGAAAGAGGGATTACAATGGGCTAATGGGCGTCTGAGTGCAAACTTTACAGTTGTAGGGCAAACCATTTAAAACCTTATCTAAACCTGATAACATCTTGTTCTAGAAAAATGATCGACGACATCCCGACTTCGCGGTAAACAACGTTGTACTGGAGTATAAATCCCAACAATGCGCCAACGTTGCGGTATTACCTCTAATATAACTTCGTTAATTTGACGGACGCGCGGCTGTTGTTTTAGCAATTGCCAATTACATTAGAAAGTCTTCTGGTGGTTGTCTAGATAACTTCAACGTTAGACGTTGGTCTCTGTCAAAGTGGGTATGAACTTCAATATTTGAAATTTTATCTCATAAACGTCGAATAGAAAACTAACAGATAGGACTTCAATTTATCCGCTTATTTAAAACTTACTGTACGCTGTACTTCAGAAATAACCTCGTAAAATAGAGTCGACATAGAAAAGACGTTTTAAAAATGATATCGTCCCAAAAGAGACCGTTCGCCCCCGAGCGTCAACAGCAAAAAAACATCGATTTCCGTTCGTCCATGACCTGACTTTAGAAGATAGATGAATCGGACTAAACCGAACATCAAAGCCTTTGTACATTTTGTACGAGTTTCATATCTGTCTATAAAAAATTCAACAACATCCTCAGAATGAAAAATCGGCCAAGTGGATGCTGAAATGGACTACGTTTTTTCAAATATGGTTTTTCTTTAAAATTTTCTCAGCCTAATACAAGCCGAAGCTCGTTTATCGCTCAACCTTCTTATTAACGACTGGTTTAATGTAATTTAAAGGGGAACTTAAGAGCTATTATCTGCCATCTTGTTTTTTTTTGTGCTCTATATTGTAGGCTGTGTTAAAATAAACTTTTGGGAGCGAATTTTTTGGGATCATCAAATTGGTAGAACCGCAGAGGGATCAAATTACGAAATGAAGTATCACCTATACAGAAGTTTTTTTTTTCTCGATTATCTCGGCAAAGCTCAATTTATAATAAAAAAGTTCGCTGACGAAAAAGCTAAATAACTACTTTAACAGATTTGTATGTGGACGCAAAGCCTAATAATTATTATTCTATAAGCATAACATAATTTGAAAGCAAACAATTTCGAACACTAGGTACAAAGTAATAGTTATCGTTCAACTCTCGGAAACTGCACTATCTCAAAGCCGTACACATTTGTGTGAACAAAGGTTCGATTTCTAAATTATTCAATTTCTGTAGTTACACTTTTCTAGGAACAAAGGCAACTTTGGCCTACATGTTCGTAGAAAGCTTCAAAAGCAACTTTTCTCGTAGAAAACGCGCCGCGACGGGGACAAAAACTTTTTGCTCTAACGGAATCGAAAAGTTTCTTAAATTATGTATAAGGAATTTTGCAATATAAATCAAACTCTCGGAGTATTGAAATTTAAGCTATTCTATATTTTTATTGGCGAATTGAAAGATATGTAGAGTTTGCGCCCGCAAAGACGGCAGTTTCTGCGACTGAAAGGTAAATCATATAAACGCCAGTACGGATTTTCAAATAATAAAACTTATTTATTAGATAGTTGTTTTTCGGAAATTACATTTCTAGCGAATGATTTTAATCATAAACGATTGTGACGAGATCATTCCGAAAACAAATAATCTTCGCTAATGACTGGTGTAAAACTTTTATGACCAGACATGGATAAAGTTTATTAGCCAAGTTATATTGGCCGGCAAAATATTAACTTGACATGGACCAACTTTATCACCTCACTCCCTCAATAAAATCCTTTGATAAGCATCTTGGTGTAATATCAATTATTGGGTATCATTGTATATGTTTTTGCCTTTCAGGTAGGTATACTTTTCAATTTACTGATCGACCTTCGTTTGCCACTAAAACTTCGTTAACGCAAACATATTGACAGCTAGAAGAGAAAAAGCCCAAGCCGAAAAAATCCAATAAAGCTCTTTTTAACTCGAAGAGGAGCTTTTGAAGCGAAGCACCCCTAAAGCCCTTTATTTCTTAGTGGATTTTTATAATTTTGTTTTGCTTGGGTCTCGATTACAAAGGGGCTTTAAACATTCTTCAAAGAAAATTACAAAAGAAAATAATATAGAAATAATTTTCCTCACTTTGAAAACTAACGTTGACTGATCATATATTATCAGTTGCGCATCAGCCAAGAGCTGCATTATTGTGTTAAATCCTCCAAGTCTCGGCTAAAAGCTTTTAAATTAGGGATCCGGTATAACAACCAGACCCAGCTACAGTATGCAGCAGCGAATACGAGCTAGCTATATATAGGAAACAACTCCATTAAAAGCTGGTTTTTCAAACGTGAAATTCACCCGACATATATCCAACTTCAGTAAAACCAAAATGTTGTTCGTGGAATGCATTGCGTGCCAGTTTTTTTTTGTGCATTTCTTTAAACCTACTCAGCGTTCATCGAAATTTCAAATTCAACCATTAAATTGTTCGATTGTCCTTATAATTTGAAGCAACGTTGTGCCCTATATGGCGTACGAGATATCAATCAAGGACATTATATCCGTAGGGCCGTTATCTCCTGTTAGGCGAGGAAGCCTGTCCGATCGTCCTGTCGCTGGCTAAATTGCGGGATAAATGCTTAATTACGTGAGTCAGCTACCGGTATATGCTGCTTCACGTGCCTTTTTGTCCCTGCTCTATCATCTTTTACGGCCCTTAAGTGCAGTTGCTTGTTTGATTAAATTTTCGGGGCGGAGAGACTGTGTGAGGAAGTTTCACACGTCGTTTATGTGTGTATTTTTCAGCCGTGGTTAATTGGAAAAGTTCCTGGCACGTTCCAGATAAGCTTTACCTTAAAGGAAAATTGGTAGGTAATGAAGAGTCGCCGTGATTGGGTATCGGCACTAATTTAAGTTTTTTCGTCAACCATCAGAGCAGCAACTGATTCTGTCCTATGTAAGAGGCAATCCTAATAATAATGAACTGTTTGTTATAGGAACGAGATCGAAAAATCACGAATCGCAACAACAATTCCTATTTCTCATCCATATCCTTCCGGTAGGCAGGTAGTACCTTTTAATGATTCATACATAAACATATTCATCTATAATAGTTCTTTTCTGGTGGTGCACAATCGTGAGACTCTGTTCTTTTTCACACCGCGTTCAAGCAAGTGTAACGAAAAGAGTAACCTCTGCCCCAAGGGGGTCAAATCGGGGGTGTGCGGGGACGACGTCTTGTGAACGGAAGCCCATTGTGTTCCTTTTATAACAGGTGAACAATTAGTGCTGTTTCGAATCGACTTATGGCGTTTTTATGGTCAGAAGGCATTTAACTCTACTATATCGTATGAGCTGATATTAAATTATATGAATTAATTTGTGCAAAATAATTAATGGGAAAAAAATTAAATTCACGGAATTGCTTGAACATGCAAGACTATTGATGTTACATGAGAAATAGTTATTTATACGTTCAGCAACGCTACTGTTTTCCAATCCACCGAGAAAAAAAAAGGAGAACAGAAAGGGAAACGGACTTAGTTAAGCCAATACAACTAAGAGCTAGTGAGATAGTTAGAAATGCGTCCGTACAAAAAGGACTTGAACTTAATAGAAAACCACTCAAACAAAAAGTCCTCGACACATCCTGCTTTGGCGCAGAATACAAATTATGTGAAGGTATAGTTCTCGGATAAAGTTCGGTGAGCTTTATCTAAAATAAGAATCTCGTTCTCGGTTTAGATAATTTTGGCTGTGTCTTTTATAGATAAATGGGAATGAAAATGAGAAAAAGATACAGGATCTATAGGAGTGATTAAGCGATCGACGTTTGCACTAGCGCTTCAGAATGTTAATAAGGCCTCAAGTTTTGATTTTTTTTTTTTTTTAATATGCAATCCAATCTTCTATATAGAACTAATAGGGCTATGCAGCTATTAAAGCATTGAGATTCCTGGTCATCAATTCTAAGATGGTATGGAAACGTCTACAGAAACTCAATGAGCTGGGAAATGAAAACAGGGTACCTCTAGGTGCCTGGACACAAACGGGTCGAGGACAACGATTGCGCAGACAGACTGGCAAGAACGGGAGCGTCTACTGCCTTCACTGGGCCAGAAGCATTATGTGGCTGAAGTTAGCTAAATATTCATATTCAGATTCGTGTATATTACAGTTGACCAGATAATTATCGAAAAAAAAAATTAAAAAACCGCGAAATTCAATCAAATAAAATTATTATAATATGTAGGGAATTTCTGGGATTCGTAAAAAGTAGAAATAACATTCGAGGATATTTTCTCCAGTTAAACAGGTCTGGGAGAGTCACTACCTACGGGGGGAAAATCGATAATTTGTTTAAAAATTCGTGGAAAATTATTGATGCTTAGAAGGGATTTTTTGAAATTTGTAGAAGATAGACTTGACCCTCAAGCACATTCAAGAATATTTTTTCCAGTCAAATGTGGTTTGGCAGAGTCACTACGGGGCAAGTCGATAATTTATTTGAATATTTGTGAAAAATTAATGATGCTTTGTAGGGATTTTTTGAAGTTTGTGGTTGATACAGTTGACCCCTAAGCACATTCGAGAATAGTTTCTGCAGTCAAATTAGGTCTGAGAGAGTCACTAGAGGGGAAAGTCAATAATTTGTCTGAAAAGTCAGGAAAAATGAATGATGCTTTGTACTTTTTTTTGAAATTTGAGGATGATACAGTTGATCCTCAAGCACATTCGAGAATATTTTTCGCAGTCAGTTAGGTCTGGGAGAGCCACTACGGGGAGAAATAGATAATTTGTTGGAAAATTCGTGAAAAATTAATGGTGCTTTGTAGGGATTTTTTGAAGTTAGAGAGCGATACCTCTCCATTCTAGAGAGGTATTCCTCCAACATTGGAATTGGTATTCCCGTTACTAATCGAACATCAATGGGACTACAACAGTATACCATTGTATCTGGTATATTTGCTGGAATTTAAACAGTTGCTAGCACAGATGGCTAGTCGCTTATCGCTCGACATAGCTGGCTTGGAATTTGGACAATCCCTTTTATGCATATTTTATGATCAAAATAATATCCTTGCAGAATTTCGTCTAATTCTGATTTCATCCAATATAGGTAAATTTTTTATGTTCATTTGTTTGTGTGAAGTCAAACTTCAAAATTTAAGTTAGGTTGAAATTATTTATATCACATCATAGATTTTTCTAGGTAGTGGGATTTTTTTCAAAATTTAGTAATAGGTATTATTCTACTTTTTCCGTTCCGTGTTAGTAAATACAAACATAATTATAAGCCCAATAATAATTTCAATTAAAAAAGTATCCAAAAATTTTTCCAAATGGGCAAAAAAAAAAAACATGAAAATATAATTAATATGCCTTCAATTCTAGAAGCAATTGGTAAATTGGATTTTTCTGTGGATCAGCTTTGTGATCAAAGTTATAATATGGATTCCCGAAAGATGTTTTTTAAACTTTGCGTTTCTTTAGACTTAGATCCTAGATCCTAGATATAAGAATAGGTTCAAACTTAGCGACTTAGCGACTCTCCCAAACATAACTTGACTGCAAAAACCATTGTCGAATGTAATTAACGGTCAACTCTATCATCCTTAAACTTCAAAAAATCCCTACAAAGCATCATTGAATATTCACGAATTTTAAAACAAATTATTGACTTTCTTCCATAGTGACTATTCCAGACCTAACGACTACAAAGTGCAAACACCATTTTCGAATGTGCTAAGGGTCAACTCCATCCTCTTCAAATTTCGAAAAAACTCTTCAAAGCATCATTAATTTTTCACGAATTTTCCAACAAATTATCGACTTTCCGCCGTAGCGACTCTCCCAGACCTAACTTGACTGCAAAAACTATTCTCGAATGTGCTTAGGGGTCAACTCTATCATCCTCAAACTTCAAAAAATCCCTACAAAGCATCATTAATCTTTCACGAATTTTCCAACAAATTATTGACTTCCCTCCGTAGTGACTCTCCTAGAACTAACTTTATTGCAAAAAATATTCTCGAATGTGCTTAAGGGTCAACTCTATCCTCTTCAAATTTCAAAAAATTCCTATACAAAACGTCATTAGTTTTTCACGAATTTTCCAGGAAATTATCAACTTCCCTCCGTAGTGACTCTGCTAGACACAACTTCACTGCAAAAAATATTCTCGAATGTGGTGCTTAGGGGTCAAGTCTATCTTCCTCAAATTTCCAAAAACTCCTACAAAGCATCATTAATTTTCCACGAATTCTTAAACAAATTCTCGATTTCCCCCCTTAGTGACTCTCCCAGACCTAACTTGACTAGAGAAAATATCCTCGAATGTGTCTTAAGGTTATTTTAACCTTTTCCGAATGTCAGAAATTCCCTCCAGACCCTACATGATATGTATAATAAATTTATTTGATTGAATTTCGCGTTTTTTCAATTTTCCTTTTCAATAATAATTATCTGGTCGACTGTAATATACACGAATCTGAATATGAATATGAAGCTAACTTCAGCAGCGTAGAGCTATTTTGCGACGTCGGAAATGCGCACCTCCAAGAACTCCAAAAAAAAGAACCGGCTAAGGAACAAACAATGGTTAGAACAGCCAAGATTACGACAGGCCAAAGATTTTTTGGGTAACTTCAACCAAAAAAGATCGGAACTGCTAGTCAACTTTAGCAAGAAAAGTCTCAAGACTCTAACCGGGCTTCTCTCGGGATATTGCAGACTCAGGAAACACCTACAGAAATTGGGGTTGGAACTTGGAAGAAGGTGGCATCTGCAGATTCTATGAAGAAGGAGAAGAGACACCTCACCGTCTTCCACTGAACTGCAATGCCGTTAGTCGCTCAAGAATGAAGAGCCTGGAAAGTCCTTTTATAAAGTTGGAAGACATTCCAGCCCTGGAACCGCCAGATATCCTAAAATTCTGGAAGGATCTAGGGCTGCTTTGAGCAGGAAACCCGAACCTAGCAGCAGAAGGAGGGGTACAATAGACAATAGATCAACCTTGGTCGCAATCGCAATGCAACTTTTTTTTTGGGTGGGGGGCCCGGCCGTTGTTGATAGCGGGTACTTGCTTGTGTTTAGCTTGTTCTTCTACAGCCCACTCGTGTTGCATGGGATTTTTGAGTTTGTCATATTGAAGGCTGCATCTTTGTTGCGGTCGCTTAACCATGGGGGATTGTCCACCTCTTTTAGGTTCGGTTCTGAAACGGCTAGTAGATCCATCTGCATGTCTTTGGCTGTCGCTGCTAGTATAGATCATGAGCTGCCCGGCATCTGTTTAGGTTCACCTGTAATATTTTTACCGTTTGAGTGCTGTCGTCTTTGTCTTTAGTTTTATTGTGGTGGGTTATCGGCATTAGTTCTGTTAAAGAGTTGTAACCTTTGCAGTGTCTCTCATGTATGGTGTGCGTCTCGTTCCTCTTCTCGCAGTAGATAGGGCTCGTCGGAAGACTTTGCAGTACGCTGTTCCCGTGCCCATTTTGTTAGCATATGGGGCACGATATTTCCTTCTCCTGACAGTTTCTGGACATGTGTCCTTCTTTTCCGCATTTGAAGCATAATTTTTTCTTATCAGGGCCGTTACAGTTTTCCGCTTTATGGTCATACGCCCAGCATTTATAACATCTATGATCTTTCTTGATTCTCTTAGGGCGGATACGTCCTAGTCCAGTGTAATTGGCACGTTTTCATTTTTGGTCATTTTAATTGCTCTTATTGCTTAGCTAGCCTCGTTGTTCCTCAAGTTATGTTTTAGTTGCTTCACGATTTCCTTCCCTTTTATTCAATTATCAGGGCTGGCGGTCTTTCTCTCCTTTATTGCGTTCCTATTTGTTCATTTTGTATCGTCTTCCTTGTCGTGAATATTACTACCTGCGTGGTTCCTTGATGGAAGATTGTTTTTACCATTTTTCTCAGGGTTTCAGTGCTGGAGCATTCTAGGTGGTGTAGCGCGATCCACTCATCGTCCTTGGTTTCCTCTCTGAGTTTTTACATATGGTCCCAGATGTCCCTTTCGGAATCATCTAGTATTATTTTTATTACCTTTTGACAGGCTGCCAGGTCTTTTTATTTTTTCCCCCTAGATTTCTGCTCGAGGACTGCGAAGGTCTCGTCTGTTTGGATCAATTCTGGGTATTTGCCTTTGTACATCGCCTGTATGCTCTTGTCCATAGCGGTGTCTGTTTCGTCTCTAGTGGGTTGCATATTGATACCTCCGTGTGTACGAATAATTCGTCTTCCCATTTTTTGGGCGCGGTATCCTTTATCATATGTCTCTATCCCTTCTAGTGTTTTGCAATCATTGTTATTGTAGTTGTTCCAAGCTATGGTCAGTCTATCTGTTTGGGTAACATTGTCCACCATTATCGGTCGTGACCTCTGGTTCGCTTGCTCTTTCTCTGGATTCGTTTCTCTGGAACTCTTTCTGCATTTGGAGCAATAAGCTTCATTAGGTTGAGCCTCTTTTTTTCTCTATTTCTTTGTCTGCCGAGGTCTTGGCCGGTTTTGTTTGGGTGTCCGCCTCAAACGTCATCTTTCCTGCTTGCTCATATCTTTGCTGTTTAATCCAGTCCATAATAAGCCACCCGTTTAGCATTTTTGCTTGTTTTTTTTTTTTTTTTTTAGTTTTTGGGACGTCTTTTATTGCTCTTTTCGTATTATTTTCGATGTTTTTATCGAATTGTGAGCTTATATAAGTAATCATCTTTCTCTCCTTTTGTATAGGAGCTCTGTGTCTGGCGTGTCTGACATAGACGTATCTCCTATTTTGCTCTGGTTTGTCCTTTCGGAGCCTAGAGAAGAACTTCTTTGTAATCTCTCAAATATTTGATGATGTTTGCCGTGGTATTCTCCTAGTTGCACACTACCGATCTGTTCTTCTTTTCATCCCATGTAAGGTCTATTGTAGTCATCGAGGCTCTACGTTTCTTGCTTGCATTTTTCTTTCCTTTCACGGTGTGTGTCTTTCCTTCATTCTTTCTCGATAGAAGATTATCTGTGGCTCCAGTCATCGATATTGCGCCGAATACGCCCGCAAATACCTCCTTCATCGCGCGGTCTACGTCCTCTTCTGCTGTTCCAGCAGTGTTCACCGGCGCCCCGGCCTGGTTCCCTACTGGGGGCGCTGTACAGTCCCTTGCGAACGGTCGATGCTGACCTGCACTCCCACCAGTGATCCCGACCGGAACTGAGGCATCCCTCCTCTACTCCGTAAACCTCTTATCTTTTTCATCGCGACCCGTTATATTTGTTCCTGTCTGTGGTTTCTTCTGGGTGTCCTTTCCTTGGGTGTTTGGGGGAAAGTGAAGGATGCCCCTAGCCCTTGGGTGTCCTAATAGCGTCGGGGAGGAGGTGTGACGGGGAGGTGAGTGAAGTGGGGTTGGGGATATTCAGGATGGGATGTAGGGTGAAAGCCCGGCTAAGGTACCTCGAGTTTGCCACGCTCGTGTCCGCAGTGAGAACTCCCTGAGGTTGAGCTGTCCTTAGCAACGACTGACCGATGCGAATGTCCAGTCAGTCGCTGGGCCCCTCCACCAGCGACCAGGTCTCACAGCTCCTCGGAGGGGGGTTGCAATGCAACTGACACCTCCAACACTTACATACATACATACACGAACCTACATCAGGTAGAGGCAGAGGTGATACTGCCACGTGGTGCGTCCTCAGTTTGCGGATAGGGGAAAGCCTGATGTCCGTTGTCGGACAGAGGGTGGGAGTGAAATAAAATAGCTCCCGCGGACATAACACCTCCAAATGTGAAGCTTTCAAGATACCGTGCCGATGAACTGGAAGGCGTCGAGGTAAAGGACGTCGCGAACGGTTCCCCAAGGGTCCCTCCTTAGATGTAATTTGGTGGCCTTACTCTAGTAGCCGGGGTTCTGCTGGAGTGGACAATTATTTCCCTAGGTACTCTTGGTAACAGATTGGAGAATTTAAATATGCAAAAAAACGGAGATGAAGGAGAAAAGATCGGGCATCATGCCCAAAAAGCAGCACTGGAGGGAAGCACTGGTATGAAGAGGACGCTAGCATGGGATCGTCTCGAAAAACTCATCAACGAGCTTCACGAGTTTGTGCGACCGAGAGTAAACGTCCACAAAGAGATCAAAACCAGGGTGACTGGTATTGGTAGTGCTTTCATGAGACTAAAATCTCTGGAGGACACACGAGTCAAATATCAACTTCCTACTATCGTAACCACAGAAGTTGTGTGCACACCACAAACGCCGCGCTGTCGGACACTTACCGAAGCGACGGCCAAGGACATGGAGCTCGACGATGGAAGTAAATCTGTCACCGGTGACGCTCGCGTGACCCGCAAGGCGAAACGGCGAAATCGTACGTCACCAGGACTCGAGGCCAAGGAGCCTAAGAAGAGGAAGGAGACAGGAACTCCTCCATCCACCAAGAGAGCAGCCCAGCCTCTGGAAACCAAGGAGTGGCAGCAAGTGATGACCAAGAAGGAGAAGAAACAGCGATCAAAGGAGCCCAACAGAAGAGATCGCCGGTGACTAGACCCAATGCACTGATCTTCCGGCCGAAGGATAAAGAAAAAAATATGCAGAAATACTTAGTCGGGTAAAGAAAGACGTTCCCAATGATAAGGTTCGTGCCTCGGTTGATAAGCTCCGCAAGACGACCACTGGAGATCTATTGATCCTCCTCACTAAGGAGAACGCAGACAGAGGTCATGGTCTTCAAAAAACCATAGCTGCCCTCCTTGGGGATGACGCCGTCGACGCCGAGGTCATTACTAAAGGATCGCAAGAGGACCGCAAAATTCGAGACCTCGACGAATTGACGACAAGGGAGGAAATCCTCGAAGCCGTGCAGAAAGCGGCGGGAAATACGTGCGATATTACGCTGGAATCAAATCACTACGTAAAGCCTACGGGCGGACCCAGACTGCCTCGCTGACATTGGCAAAATCAATCGTAGAGAAGGTGCTGGACGATCACGGCAAGATCAGGATTGGATGGGTCAACTGCCGGATAAGAACAGCGGAGTGACCCACCAAGTGCTACAAGTGCTGGCACTATGGACATCTCGCCTCTACGTGTAAGAGCAAAGTGAACCGGTCCAGTCTCTGTAATAAGTGCGGAGAAGATGGCCACAAAGTTGCTGTATGCCAAAAAGACGCTCGCTGCGCCTTGTGCGTCGAGAAAGGCAACACAATGAAATGCACCCACATAACTGGTAGCAGCAGATGCCCAGTTTTCATAGAGGCACTTCCGAAGGTGAGAAATAAACGAGAATGAAGACACTCCAGCTCAACCTCAACCATTGTGAGGCTGTGCATTATCTGCTAATGCAGACGGTGCTCGAACTGATGCCCGATCTTGCGCTGATCTTGAAGCCATATAGAAATCTTGACACAAAACCCTGGAAGACGGATGCTACGACTACAGCCATTATGGTACAAAGGCTGGTTTTGTAGTAGCTAAGCTGAACGGAATTTATTTCTACAGCTGCTATGCCCCATCCAGCCTCTTACTCGATGACACGGACTTAAATCGTCTGACCGAGGATGCGATGCAGCGCTCTCCCATGGCAATCGCAAGGGACTTCAATTCCTGGGCGGTGGATTAGGGAAGCCAAGATATAGAGACCAATGTGTGGGGACAAACACTACTAGAGGCAATATCCACTCTAGACATGGTCCTGCTGAACAGTGGTAATGAGCCCACGTTAACAAGAGGAGAGGCAAGTTCTGTTGTTGACCTCACCTCCGTAAGCAGAAGTCTTGCTAGAGGAAACTGCTTTTGGGAGGTGATGGATATGTACACTGCCAGTGATCATCGCGCAGTGGTTTGGGAGATATCCACTGGTGGAAAGATGAGACCAACAAACCGAAAGGCAAACGTCGGCTGGAAATTGGGCACCTTTTGTTCCGGCTCATTGGAGGCAAAATACAAAGATGCGCGTAAAAGACTTAACAAAGCCATCAAGTCCAACAAGAAGAAATGCTGGAGTGAGCTGCTAGATGAAGTCGACTGTGATCCATGGGGTAGGCCGTACAAGGCCATGACGCGGCTTAAAAGTAAGTAATCGCCGAAGAACGAGGATTCCTGTACCGGCAGAAAGGATCAACGACGCACAGCTCAGCAGAGCTGAGAACAGAAGCGAGGCGAAATAGTATACGCCGATGGCAATTGCTCTGGGACGCCTCGACCAAGGGGAGCGGGATTTATCGCCTGATACCGCAGGTTGATGCCTGGCTAAACCGACACCACGGGGAGGTCAATTACTACTTGCATTGTGACACAGATGCTTTCAGGACATGGGTGCTTCCGCGAGTATCTTCATAAATTCAACCATGATGATTCTCCGGAATGCCCAACCTGCACGGGAGTCAATGAAAATGCGGAGCACGTGTTTTTGACGTACCCTCGTTTCAACACGCCACGTAGTTCCTGAGAGATTGTCCTTGAGGACAAGGTTCAACCAGAGTCCTTGGTGACAGCTATGCTATCATCAAAAGCAGCCTGGGAAGCAACGAGCTCATTTGCGGCTGAGGTCCTTCAGGAACTCCATCGCATAGAGAAAGAGCGAACGAAGGCTGAAAATACCTAGGAGGAAAGAATGACTTCGACCACCTGAAGGAAGAGCTACAGCTAGATCCTCCCTCCGTGAAGTAATGCCTCATGGCGGTTCCGCGGGGGAAATAGAGGCTGATGCCAGAGGAGGGTTTTTAGTCGGTATCGTGCAAACCGCGTCCGAGATACCAGGCCGAACACCAAGCCCTGACGATACGCAAAAGTATTTTCCCCCTCTAAAAGAAAAAAATATATATACATACATACACACAAACACCTATATACACATACATACATACAATAGAGTCTAGAGTCTTCTATGTCCTCTATCTTAGCTTTCAATCTTGATGCAATTTGTTAATCGATGAGTAGCTTCTTATGATTACGGCATTGCTCGGTTGCGTTTGCTATAGATCTCTTTCGCCTTTCTCATCTCTTTTTCTTGAATTTGTTGAACTAAATACTGTTCTCAGGTTACATTTTCTTCAATTTCACTGTGACTTCTCCGATATTTAGCCCTTTGAATGGAATGTTGTCGATGTTGATCTTGTTGCTCTTTGTTTTGTCCACTCTCCTTACTTGAATTCTTTTTGTCAAGTTTTAAAAATATTTATTGGCACTGAGTTTTTACAGTTCAGTTATTCAGAGCTCGTTTTCTATATAACAATGTGCTAGCTAGTCTTTGCATTAGGTATGTCGTATTGTCAGTGTACAGGGTGGTAGGGTGGTTCATGTAACTTGAGACATTAGTATCTCGAAAACAGCGCGTTTTTGAAAAAAATAAAGTTCAAAGGAAAATTGTCAAGATCAAAAATCAGTGCAACGGTTTTCTTTCCCCCATTACATAATTATAACTTTTGTTGTTGGAACTTTTTTTTCCAAAAACGAGCCGTTTTTGACATATTGGACTGTCTCAAGTAAAATAGACTACTCTGTATACGCCCAAAAATGCCAAATAGCCATCTGATTCTTGTTTTATGATAAATTAGGACTTATAATCTCAGTTCATACGGATAAGAAAATAATTCAGATGCCATTCGTCAATATTCCATTATACTCCATTTCGTCAACCGTCATCTAGCATTGAAGTTCTCTCTTTAAGGGTGTTGCCTTGTTCTAGCTTTTCCTGAATTGGAACTTCACTTTTATTAAGGTTTTTTTTTGGAATTAGATAGACTGTCTCGTGTTTTTCAAAGAGAAATTTTTCTATAAAGTGAATGTGCTTCATAAAAAAGAATTTTCATTATGCATGTAAAAAGTACTTAATTCATTATAGTTCAAGCTAATAACTTTTTTCAAATTACCAAGCACAAAGCTAGCAAATTGAAGTTTGTAATTTAATCTTCCATTCTGTTTTAAAACTTGGCAATAGAAGTAGGTAAATAATGTCGTTCAAAGTAATTTCAAATCTCTTTGTTCTTTCTACTGATTGCATTCTTTAAAAAATTAAGCGAATTATTTTTTGAGCTAGCTCGCTCCTAGCCTAGATGCAGTTGCTATGCTTATTGATTGAAGTATATTACAAAATGGCTTCTTACCTATCAAAAGCGCAAAATGATCCTTGATCCTTATTACTTTGTCGTCATAAGGAGGGTTCAGCAACATCGAGAAATAAGAGAGACAAAGGAACCCTGTCTGTGTTCTATCAAGATAATATGATGTCAATCTTCCAATATCAATCAATTGTAATAATCACATTAAATGATCGTTGAACTATTCTCTATATAAATTCATTTCCTCTCCAACGTTGTTTATAAACGAGTTCCGAATTTCCCACTTTCTTCCAAAATTCAAAGGCGGCACTGCCATAAGTTTTCGTAAGAGAGGAAAAACGAAACGGGAGCGAGTTAAATTGGATTTATGAAACGGCCCTATTCGACCTCAAATGTAATTTCGTTTCGGCCTTTTCTGTATACCGTACCTTAAAATTTATTTAATTTCTAGAGTTTGAGAATTTGTGTGTTGATTTTATCGGTTTGCCTGTATTCAGGAATTCCTGGATAGAAAAAAGTCCGTATATTTTTTTACTTTTCTCCCACGATAAGTATAATCTCCACTATGCTGCCAAGTATAGTAATATAAAATTCAAAATTTCTGCATTAACTTTAATCGTTACCCGTTAAAACTAACCACTTTAAATAATCATTTTTATATTACCTAATTAGAACGCTTATAATATAAAAACCCACTCGAGTCGCTCCGTGTACTATTTAAGGCGATATCTTCCCCCGAGATCTCGTCGTTTTCCCAGAGAAAGTTCGTAATGCAGTCAGTGCTACCAACGTTATCTCGCCAGCAGCCATGTTTAATTATTATTACAGTGCTTTTTATCGCAAAACAAGGACTGTATTATTTAGTTTGGTAATAAACAGGCCCAAGTGCTAAGGGAATTTTTAGTCAAATAGTGAGTCATGCTTTTTTAACATCTATAGACTGGGAATTTTATGCCAAAATAATCTGAAGTTTTTATCTACATCACCTACTTGATAGCAGATAGGCCACCTGAAAACACTCAATTCCTTCTCGGTTGGAACCTGGAAATCGATTCAGAACTTTTAGCATTCCAAAGCCCAATTCTTAAATCTTCATAAAGTTCTATTATCTGGAGTATTTTTAGATTTCCAGTGTTAGCTGACACATTGAAAAAATGTGATATTATATTAAAAAACTAGGTACAGCTCCAGATTTATATTGTAGAATGTCTCATTAAGGTTTGAGAGTTGAAATATTAGTCTTATTTGAAATACTGCTGACCATTGGAAGCAAGAAAATGGTGTCTCGCTTCAACAACAACTGAGTGCACATAAAATGTCAGTTCGCTTTAAGCAAGAATCTCATTTTTCCATTTAATCCCTTCGCCCGATAAACTCCAAATCGACAACGATCAGCCTCGGAAAAATACGATCTATAAAATACCCGTTTATGCCATCATTAAAATCAACCATGGAGGCTTGAGGAAAATCAACGGCGCAATAAAAAAATACAGCTTCCAGTTAATTCCCATCAGCCTTTCTTCTTTCTTTTAAAAACATCCTAGAGTGCCCTCCTATATAGCATAAAGTAGTTGGAACTTGAGCAAGCCTAATGGACATTTTAATTGTATTCGAAACTGCTTACTTTTCCAACTTCATGCTCCAAATTGTTTTCGCGGAAATTAATTGCTACTCAAGTGTTTCCTCTTCTATAGTTCTCAGAAGGAGGGAGGTTCATTAAGTTAGTTTGCCACAATTTATTTTATTAATATAGTTAACGCTTCAGAAAGAAGTTTTTGTTTGAGCTTCTAATCTCTAAAGAAGATAATTTATTACGTTTCATAGTTTCAACATTTTCTTTTCAGGTGTTCAAAAATGATTGATCAGCTTTGATTTGATCTGGGTCTCCTTTTTATGAAGATTAGGAATGATATCAAGCTGCCCTATTTTCTTTTTAACAATTAACTTTTTTTTTAGAATTCAAATTATTAGATTTTTCTTTCTCTAACCCCTGCGAAACGATTCAAAAGAAGAAAAAAATGTTAAATTAACGGCTTTTACCCCTGACAAAAAGGGTCCCTGGGCTTGGTGCTGGCAGGCGTTATTTTCGAATTTTATTCTCGAGTTTTCCAGCAGTTGAAGAAGATTATCAGACGGATTATTCATAAATTTGGGTAATCGTAAAAACATTCGTTATTTTTCAGATGTCGCGCACAAACCGTCGCCTTTCGAAAGTTATTTTGCGGTCGGAGAAAAAGCTTAGGAGAAAATATAACTGTCAAGCTTGAAATAATATAAAATCGGAGCACGTTTAATAATTTTTTTTGTTTTAGGATTCCACAAAAAAGAGTATTTCTGACAGTCAATGTGGTAAATGAAGCTAGAAAAGACGTACAGATTGATTTCTAGGATACTTTCGGAAACTCTCAACTTTGCATAGCAGTTTATAATATCACATTCATGGCCACAGCCGGAGAAATTATGGAACTTCAACAGAAACTCGAGAAAATCAAATGAGATAAACTGAGAGTTGTTGAAGCGAAGCGAAGAGGAGAAAATTGAATCGAGCTGAACTCAGAGAACCGATTGAACTACAAAGGCCCAGAAAGGGGAACATATTGTGATATGAAAAGACATCCAGATATTCGAAACAATTTCCAATGGAGTTGGATATACATCATCTCGCACATCAATCAGGTTATCTCCTCAAAGGATACACCGACCTCAACTATAGCAATGACAAAGATCTGGAAATTTCCCTTGAAGAGCTATTAACAGCCACAAATGAACCAAAAACTACTATCATGCGCGACTTTGTTGCCGAATAATGATGTCGCAAAGAGAACACCGAATATAAAATTGGCAACTTCCGACACGGATTTAGATTTGCGATAGGAGAAGCAATTGATGAATACCTGGAACAACAAAATCAGTATGATCTTAACAGTTCCTTCGAGAATTGGTTCTAGTTCTCGTTGTGGATTCTACACTGCACTGACAAGGTGCAATATCACGAAAATACGTCTGTGAGCGAATATCGATTTGCCATAATTTGGAGGATGTCTCATTTATTAGGGGATTCACCACAGGGTTCTGAGGACTGAATTCGAGAAATTCGATTTCAGTCCTCAGGTTAAGTTTGAACGAAAAAGTTGATCAATAAAATGGTGGAAACTCCCATTGATCAAAAGTGCATGTGAAGAAAATCAACACTGAAAAAAAAAAGGTACACAAATATAACGAAAAAGTGCATTAAGCCAGTGAATCTCGTCATTAATATTGAGCCGGTGAACGAATTTGTTAATATTATGAAAAGCTGTTCGTTAAATAGATGAAAAAAAGGTTCAATGAATTCATTGTCGCAGAGTAAGGATTCTATCATTTTGACGTATAGAATTCGTTGCCTGAGTGAAATAACTTCTTCAATATAATGTACAAATAACATTGGTTTAATGAATCGAATTTTCAATTTAATGTATGCGGTTTCATTGGCTTAACGTATGAATGCATTATCCTAGGCTCAGTTGCATGAACAAGAATATTCATTTTGGGTTCGGTTCAAGTTAACCCGAGTTAAACTGTGAAAAAATGCTCAAATTTATTAGGCATGTTGAATCATCATCATCATCATAGGCAATCACTCGATACCGAGTATGATTATCTTCTATTCTATTCTTCGTCGATTGTGCGTGTTCTGATGACTATATAAACCAATTCTGGATCCGCACACTCTTCCACAAGTTCCACAGTCTTGGCCCACCTAGTCTCTGACAGCGTTGTCTCTTCCTCTGATCTCTCCCTCGTCCCTGCGTTTCCTCTTTTGGGTCTCGTGTCTGCATCGCTGTTCTCCAAAATTTTGTGGTCCATCGTGGACTACTCGACTCCACGAGGGCCTATCATTTGTCCTCGACTTCCAGTTGCTGATATCGATGTGGCATTTTGTCAATATTCCCTTTAGAACATCTTTGTAGCGTTTTTGTTGACCTCCTTGATTCCGTTTTCCATCTTTCAGCTGACTGTAGAGAATCTGTCGTGGAAGACGTGTTTCGGGCATGCGAACGAGGTGACATGTCAAGCAAAGTTAATGCTTGATGATAAGGGCTTCCAAGTTAGTTGGGTTGGCCTCCTCTAAAACACTAATCTTCGTTCGTCGGTCTGTCCATTCAATCCGTAGGATCCTTCTTAGGCATCGCTGGTGGTATTTTTCTAGGCTTTTTATGTGTGTGTAGGTGGTCCATGTTTCGCAGTTATTTATGCAAGTGTTGGTATTACAAATGTATTGTAGACACGAAGTTTGATCTCAGCGCTGATGTCGTGATCGTTGCAAACTCTGTATTGAAGCACACTTCAAGCAATGTTGGATTTCAGCGTCAGTGGTTGCCTTCGCTGACAAATGACTTCCGGGTAGTGTCCCACGTTCTGCAATGTTTTCTGTACACTATAAATGAAGAAGTTATTCCACTCAATGGATACCTGAATTCCGAATTTCTTCCAAAAAGAGTTGAATTTAACACCAACACAAAATATAATTTCCGGATAATTCACGATATACTGTCAATAATATGGAGTGTGGTTGAGTTTAATGAACTCTATACGTTAGCATGGCGAATAGGTCTATAACAAAACTATAAAATTCATTAAATTAATGAATAAAGTTAGTTAGTTATAAACGTTCATTAAATCACTAACACATGCGTCAACCTGATGAAACATATTCATTAATTAATGAACTTTTGGTCATTGATTCGATGCATAACTTCATTGACACAATGAAGAAAGTTCCATAAGCATGATGAACAAATTTTTTGGGACAAGAAATAATCATCAGTATGAATGTGGTTTATGCACGATTATTCATAAAATTAAGCAATAGAATCTGGTCTTCAAAGAAAGTTCCTTATACTGATGAAAATGTTCGTTCGAACAATGGAAAATAAAATTTCACGGGTTCTGTGATAATAATGAACATAAATTCGTTACATTAAAGAACGAAGTAATTAGGCTATGAACACTGATTCATTGGATTGATGAAATATTTCATTTAATTAATGACAAAAAAATAACAACCGCCATTCGTCAATATTATGAACGATTTTTTTTCAGTGAAGAGTAGATGAAATAAACCACATCAATAACGAATTAAACGAACAACTTTTAGAAGTAGCAAAGAAGAAACCCGTTAATGAGGATGGTATGAAGCAAAGAAATTAATGAGGGAAACAAGAAACAGTGAAATCAATAAAATATTAGGTAGGTACATATCTACGACTATTAAAGAATACTTGAAGGAACATAATGAAGCAATGCTTCAAAAAATTTCCCAATATAAAAAGGACAAAAATTATAGCATTAATATTCTGCAGCAAGTATTATCAAACCAAACGAAACTTCTAAATATTACTATGTTGTTAATTAATTATAAGTAGAAAAATAAAATAAAAAATATTGCTGAAACGCAAAAGCAAAGACGGCATACATCTAGCATTATGTTTCCATTTGGATGTTCGAATTATTGGTTCGGTCTGAACACTGAGATTCCTATACCGCACCTGCTCCAATAATTTAAATAACAGAGAGGGAATGGAATTATGTCCTATTAAATTCGCCGCTGACGTCATAAATAACCCGAAACGGGACTAAATCTTACTTGACAACGTTATTTAGGGTAAATTCGAGTGTCACTATAATGGTAATAAGTTGACCTCAATGTTGAATGGGACTGATTTTTCCAAATTAGTACGAAAGCCTACTTTACCATTCGGCTTTATTAGAAAAAAGCGTATTAGGCCCTTTTGTTGAGCTTTAATTAAAACAATAAGGCGTAAAAATTCTCGAGTAATTTACTAATTATTTTCACAATAGCTGCGGATAATGAGATTATTCTGTATGAATAATGAGGGGTTATGAGCTGTAGTTTTAACGTTAGAACAGGAAGTGTTGACAAGTAATAAATTTTTGACGATGATGCTGTAAGCAGAAAGGTGAGAATAAACGTGGGAAAATGCCTATATTGTTTAGAGAACACATTAAAAAAAAGCCATTAGTTTAATTAAAATTGTTGTTGGCTTGCTTTGGAATACAAAATCGCGCTTGGAAAAAATGATCCGATGTTGCCACATCGTTACATTAATCGAAAAAAAATAGTTTATTGGTTATAAATTGACCACCCACTTAACGCGTTTATTTGGAGTAAGAAAAGAAAGTTCAATATGTAGGCTGATTTGCAGACTTGCTCCATCATTATCATCATTGAACCCAGCCTGATCTAGCATGATCGCGTCAACAGAGGGCCACTGCCTTGCTAGCCCTTGGGAAAAGTCTACAGAAGATCCATCGGACGCACCTGGTTCTTACAAGCCCACATAGTCCACTGGCTTTACACAGCAGTGATAAGGCTAATGATCACTTACGGCAGCTTAGTTTGGTGGAACGCGCTGAGCAAATTCACCTACAGGACAGAGCTGGAAATTCTTCAACTAATTGCCGGCATGGCTATAATTGGAGCCTTTAGAACCACCCCAACGCTGGCAATAGAGGCCATACTGGGAATAATGCCTCTTTATCTCTTTGTGGAGGCACAGGACCGGGAGGCTTCAGTCTCGATTGGGGACAATGGGTTCATAAAGGGCTAAGCATGAGACGTGCAAAGGCCTAGACTGATACTATCAGAAAAAACCCCCTTCTCATCAGAAGAGATGCAATGCCAAAAACTTCAGTCTCCCCCAAACAATACAAGGTCGTTATCCCTGTAAGGGCCAGAGCCTGACCCTGCGCCCCATCGGCTTTCGCGCATCTGGTACACAAGGGTTTCTGATGGAAGAGGGTGCAGGGGCTGGTGTACAGTGCGACAACTGAACGAGCCTACGTGGAAAGAATGCGGGCACGAATATGAGTCCGAGTGAGACTAAGAGATTTTTATATGTTTTCGCCTCTACCACTTCTCACGTCGCCAAGGTTCATTCGTGTGTCAGACTGTATTATGGAGCGAGGCCTGAGGCGAGAAGTCTTGCACTGGGTCGATACTCAACGGTATACCAGGAGAATCTCCGGTATACGAGGTTACTCGAGCAAGCATATCAAGCCATTTGCTTAGACAAGATCAATTCAAGGCTAACGCTTGACTGTATAATAACCCTTGAATTACTCAGTGGGTTCAACAAGGTCACTCTTGTTTGGGTCCCGAATCACAGAAGCATAAAAGGCAACGAGGAGGCGGACCTGGGCTGGAACTCTGTAACGGATAAAGAACGTTATCCCTATCCCTTGTCAAAATAAATAGAGAAGAGACGTCAATAGAGATAGAGAAAATATCTCTATTCGTTACAGAGTCCCAGCCCATCTGGCTCATGAAGGTAGCAACACTGCCTTTATTGGACTACAGCCCGCACTTGGGGTTGCTTCCAGCCTGGTGAAAACCTGGGTCAGGAACTGGTCCAAGATGAATGGTTGGATCAAAAAGGCCCCAGACAGTCAATGATATTAATACAAGGTCCTTCACACTGTACAGATGTAGAGAGTCTCCAGGGCTGGGACTCTGTAACGGATAGAGATCGTTATCCCTATCGCTATGGCACTTGCTGTCTTCTCTCTTTTCTAAATCAATAGAGAGGGAATGTCAATAGAGATAGAGAAAACATCTCTATCCATTACAGAGTCCCAGCCAAGGGTTGGGTGGTCAAATACCACCTGCACAAAATCAGACTCAGTAATAAGACAGAATGCAGAGAAGTAGATGAAACTACTACCAAGCATATAGTCTGCGAATGTGACGCCCTCGTCAGTCACACGCCATATGCGGCGTATGATCTAATTTTTCTTCGTGTGTATCAAATTTCATATTTTAAATGAAACACTTATAGACTGTGAGATAGGGTCTGATTAGTGGAGTCATTTTTTTTTTGTCTGGCATTTTGAGGGCTGAATGTGGCTACTAAGCTGATGAGAATATGGGTGATTTTAATGCCGGCTCCCGTTCGAAAATTTGCAGAAGAAAAAAATTGATTTACATGAAGAATTTTTTTTTTAATGATCTCAGCTTTTAAATAAAAGATTGACATTGATAAATAATTCACCCATGAAAAATATCAGATGCTTTTCAATAGCTGAAAAAATGGGGATGGGTGTCAACTTCCAAGAGAAAAGAAAAGAACCTTCCGCGTTTACTTTTTGTCTGGCAATCGAGAGAATGAAAGGTTTTGCTGTGAAAATAACGCTGAAAAATCGCCAGACGGTAATCACAGTTCGAAATCGAGTTTTCCGGCGAAACATTCTGTAGACATTTCGAACAGGAGGCAGGCATTAAAACCACTAATATTCTCATCAGCTAACTAGTCACATTCATCCCTCAAAATGCCAGACAAAAAAAAAATGACTCCACTAAACAGGCCCTATCTCAGGGTCTATTATATAATTGTATTTTTCCCGTTCTATTTTCCGGATTCTGAATACGTTTTAATTTAATACTAGCGGATACCTAGCGTGTACTACTACGCTAAAAAATAAGTAGATTTGTTTTTCTGTTGATTTGTTTGAAAAAAGCAAATTTTTAGAGACGAGGGCAGTCCTGACAACCTGCGAATCTGCCCACCTCTCCATCTGTCACATTTGACTGTTGACACCTGTCAATTTTTTTCAACGTCTCATTGTCTGCTCAGCGGTTCTGAGTCTACGGAAGGAATTCGGACGTAAATGTGCGATGTTGTCACGTTTAATTATAAAAAAAAAATACTAGCTATGAAGTATAGTTCATGTGAAAATCCATTTTTTAATAACAAAATATAGATAACAATAATGAAACGGTTAACATTCTAACGTGGTTGTTAAATCTATTCTTATTTTAATAACTGATTTCTTCAATTTTGTCTAATATAAAAAATGAATATTTTCCAAAGATACCATCAGCTTTTGTCAATTTGGCAAGCATCCAGCATGGATGAACCTGATTGGTGGAGTTTTTGGCAGAATCGTCGTTGCCACGGGGAACCATGCGGTTGTCAGTGGGCTAACGTCACCTCACGTCTCGCTATTGGCCAGGGCTTCCGTCATTGTATCCTCCCATCTTGGAATATCGATTTATATTGAAATATCCAGTGGCGGGGATTTGGTCATCGTCAATTTTCGAGTACGAGTTGCAATACGATAACAGATCCAAAAAGTTCCGCACGCAGCTGGGTATTTGATTAATGAAATCAGCCATTTTTTTCTACAACTGCATTCTCCTCACCGTTGCCCCGTAGACACAGAGTCGCTGGGCAGACATTAGCTATCCTCTCTGAACACCGGGCAGGCATATGACGCCCTTTTGTCATATTTTGACAGCTGACATCTGTCAGAAATTACATTTGACATCTGTTGAGTAGGTATTCCAAATTGTATTATCACCCGAACACAAAGTGTATGCAAAATTTCAGCAAAATTCGTTTGCGAGGAAATGGTTAAAAAATCTGCACCTGTCACATTTGACAGTTGACACCTGTCATTAGTGTCAGACTGGGGCTTCTGACTGGCTTCTTCTTATTATATTGCCTTTCAAATCAAACTGGTTTGGGGCACATCGGTCAGATGGTTTCAAAGTCTATAACGGACATAAAGTTCATTTCACGAAACGAGATAGTGAAAAGAAACAAACTTTGACAGGTAAGTCGGAAATTATTGGCTACAAAAAGATTATACTCCGCCCTAGGCAGGACCGTCTTAGGTTGTTTTGTATTTCTCTTTTCTGAATATATTTCCGAACGAATTCTTCAGTGGAATCTGTTGAACTTGATATCGTTTTAATCTGAATTGCTTACTAAATAACAATAATTCACCAAACACTATTGAAATAATTGTAAAATTCTAGGAAATACGACATTAAACTTTTTGACTCATATGACAACCTGACAATAATAAATGTCATTAGTTGTAATTCATATTTTTGCAGTCCTTCTCTGAATTTTTAAGCTCCGCCTGTTTGTTTACCTCTACTATCTAGTTTCGTGGAATGAACTTTAGAAACATTTTTTGTGTTTTATACAAATATATTATTATCCGTTATAGGAGGTGATATTATGCAAGCTACAACGTTATCATTTTCACAGTGGGTGGTCGATTTATAACCAATAACCCTCGTGAGATGAAATTTACATGACATCATTATTCAATAACAACAAATCCTGTAATCCCGTCGTAGACAGCAAGTTCATTTTTGCCAAAAACCAAAAGTGTTTCTAATGTTTCTAATGGAATATTATACAACAATCAATCACAGGATAACTGCTGTTAAAACTGTACGCCGTTTTTAAATATTTCTCCAACTTCAATAGACTAAATAAGCAACAATTTTCCACCATGTCACTTGCGACAACTTGCACATAATAAAAAGTGAAATAACTTCTACTGGAAAATTGAGTTATGTATTATATTTTTATCGGGAACGGGCACCAATATGAGAAAAGATGAAAACATATTACTAAAAAATCTTCATAAAATTCAAAAGTATTGAATCCTGACTCTGGATAAAAATAAAAACGAATTTATCTTCTATTGATAAAATAAAACTGGTTGGCAGCAAAACTTTTGAAAGGACCCGAGGACATCTCATATGACAAAAAGATCGCAACACTTACCATCAGACTTCGTCCGGGTGGTTAACTTTTCTCCAACTCTCACTTTGTAACACGCTGTAATATTATATTTTAACGTTATAACGCCGAGTTTTCCGGATTCAAGCTGAGTTTCAAACGGTTGTTGTGTTACTTTAACTGTCCTTTTTTTAAAGCTACTTAGGTTAAGATATAAGTTTAAAAAAGTATAGGTATCTAAAATAAGATTTTTTCTTTTAACTATATAAGGTCAATCAAGATTTATTTGTTTGGACCTCATATTTATATGCTGTAAGTTTACTCCAGCAATAATTCAACGAACAAAGTTGGCAGATACGTCACGGTGGAATCTGGTTTTGAGGTTTAAACTGGATAGAAGGCTTGAGGCAAGTAATATGATGAGCTACAATAATTATCGTTATATCATAGCCGCACATTACAGAGATTAAGCTGGAATGTGACATGCATTATAAGTCAGATATTTGAATGAGGTATAGCAATGGAGCGGAGTTTTTTAATTGCGTTGCTAGAATACACTGTATTTCCATTAGGATGTTTCCAGAAATTTTATGCGTCTCTACGGAAGAGAATGAACCACTTTAGTCCCTGTTTGGAGGGATGAAAATATGCCGAATATTATAAACTATTTTGCCAATCAACCAAATGCATTTCATCTGTAAAATACACACCTTATCGTCACTCAAAAACGGTGGACCATGTAAACTTGTTTAATAATTGTTAATAAAAGATCCGATAAATTACGAGTTTCTAGTCGACTGGAAATCGAATTTGTCATACGAGGTCCTCCATTTAATTATTCCAACGTTAAATATTGCGCGCAATTCCGTGCAGGTGACAAGGCATGGAGCATAATAATTATAACGAGCTATTTGATTTGCAATCCGATAAAAACCATAAAATTAAAATTGTTATTGTCTATTTCCTATCCTATTTGGGACTTTTCGAACGAATATTAAATTAAAGACCGAATATTATATTCTGAAAGATAACATTTTCCATTTCAAGCTTGGATAAAAATAAGGAATGCCGTTCAATAAGGAATTTCGAACAATGAGGCAAAAGCAATAATTATACTGTATCTTTTTATACAAGATAGGCATAAAGTTATACAACCGTATGCAACATCCTATTTTAACTTAAAAGCGCTTTTTAAAACTTGCAACTTTTAAAAATTTGTATTGTAAGCAATAGGTACAAAGGACTCCGCACTAATCTTATGGAAATTGGGTCTCGGCTAAATTTTCTTCAACTTTGGCATATGATAGTCTTTGAGCTTATGATCAAAAGCTATCATTGCGCAAAAGTGCTACCATCGCTAGCTTAGGCGTGTTTCAATAAATGTGCTTTCGTCAAAATGTTATCAAAAGTTGTATTCTTTTCACACCTAGGAGGGGCTCTAGGAGGGTTTTATTCCATTCGAAAAGTGTTTGCTGCAATTGTTGCATGCTCCTGAGTGCTCAAGCGCGACTTAAACCATTGAAATGTCAGAAAGCCAGCGCATCTGTTCCTTTCAAATCAGCGTCGACTAACACCGGAGCGAGTAGCTCTAGTGTTTTAAACTCTTGAAAGGAATACAACTATTTATGTTGGAGTTGTTTGCATTTTAGATTTTGTTGAAGTTTGTATTACGTATTGTTAAGGGCACCACACACTCCGTTCTTTCTAATCGGTTTTCATCGCCGCGATGAAACACGACAATCTAAAACCGAAGTGTGGCCGTGTTCATCATTGTCATCTTTTTTGTCGATTTGCTCCGAAATTTTGACAGGCACATGCAGTCAACCTTGCCCGATTATCTGTAGAAGGTGTTGGGATGGTACCAGCGACAGCCAGTTATCATAATAATAATACGAATAACCGTATTCTGAATATAGAGTGCATCACAAGTGATCAAAAATTCCTAAGCCCCATACTTATGGTACATTTTCTGGCGTTTTATTTGAAGTTTCCTTGCCAAGGTGTCAAAAACTAAGAAACGAAGTAGGAAAAGCAGTACTATACTTTTTATTTGAAGAAATACCTAATGAGAAGTTATTTTTGTTTTTTTATTTGAAAATGTACGTTTAGCTTTTTTTGGTGGCAATTAAATTATTAACATTGAAAATGTTTATACCTATTATCGCACGGGCACGTAGTATGGGGTACGAAATTCGAAATTCTTGTGTTGCATTTGTCCCATAGGTAAAGTCTGTTTTTTTTTTTAAAGATAAAAGTCAAAATGACATTATGTTGGCAATACAATGTAAAATTGTCAATGCTTTCAAATTTTTTATGTAGAAAAGGCTTGATGTTGCCAACATAGTTACTAAATTTTTGACTTGGGGAATTATCTTTAAATAAAAAACAAACTTTACGTCACAAAGTCGGGGAAGGGATACGAAACGCCGCTGCTCGCAAGCAAGATTGAGCGGTGTTGCCGGATGATTTTTTTAAAATTTTAAATGGTATGCATGCCATATTAGGCAATCGTTAGTGAAAAGAAGAAGTAGGTAATAGTATATTATGCAATGAACGGTACGAACTGCCCCGATCGGTTCTGATTGCTCCGAACAATTCAAAACTGCTCTTGACATTGTATTGCCAACATAATGTCATTTTGACTTTTATCTTAAAAAAAAAAACAGACTTTACCTATGGGACAAATGCAACACAAGAATTTCGAATTTCGTACCCCATACTACGTGCCCGTGCGATAATATAAACATTTTCAATGTTAATAATTTAATTGCCACCAAAAAAAGCTACACGTACATTTTCAATTAAAAAAACAAAAATAACTTCCCATTATTTCTTCAAATAAAAAGTAGGTAGGTATAGTACAGGGTGTCCCAATAGAAACTGACCGGTTTCTAGGGCTTATATGCATAAATAAGTTATAAGCATTGTTACATGCCAATTTATTACGTGGCAAAACGTAACAGAGAAGTTAATGATAAGATTTGAGGAAGGGAGGAAAGTTAATGGGTAACTAAAAAAAGAAAGAATAGAAAGAAAGGGGTGGTTGGTGGCTGAAATCTAGAAACGTGATTTCGTGTATAGGGTTGCCGACTAGCTTCCAATACGGAGAGTGGTGTGGGTTAATTAATTAACTAAATATAGAGCGCCACCTACTTTTTCCCTGCAGTACACGAAATCAACCGATATAACGAAAGCAGGAAACTTCTACGGAACTATAGCAGCACAACCTGAAATATAAACGTAAACAAGAAGAAAGGACAAAAAGTGAAACGCTTTGCTAAATACAATCAGGTACGGGTTTTAATTAGAACCAGAACAGGTTGACTCTAGAACAGGTTCAAAGAAGTAAAGAAATCGCCTAGACTAGGAGTATCTAACCTATATACTCTAAAAATAGTAAATACAAAAAAAAAATTAACTCGAGTCCCTTAAAGTAAAGAGTACCGTACAACAGCAATAATACCTGAAATATAAATGTTCAATATACAAGCTCACTAAATGCAGTACCTTTGTAAATGGCCATTTAACCCCAGTGTACAAGTATTTACCTGTATTCAGTGCAGCAATAATCAAAGTGGAAGTAACAATACGTAACCTGAAGGGCTTTAATATTATGTAACAATATAGGTAGTATAGATACCTAGATATCTAATAAAATTGAAGTACCTAACCATGCATAACCTGGAAGGCAAGTTTCTTAAAAAAAAAAGGTGATATAGTTATAATTAATTAAAAATTGAAATAGCAACACATAATCCGAAGGATAATTGTTAAGGTGGTAAATCTGCGCTGTTGTGGTGTTCCACTCCAACAAGGGGTTGGCAAGGTTTGATACCAGGACAATACAACACACCCGTCAAACCTGAGTAGTCCCCAATCTCTTGGGGAGAACCTGACAGGTGAGATCAATATCTTCCAGTGTTTCCAATGGCCTGGGACTGGATCAAGGCCGCAACAAGAAGCAACTGGCCCTGGGCACTAAGGCTTCCAATTGTCTAAAGGAGGCTGAAGATTGTAGGTCCTACTCGAAGTATACAGTCAGCTTAACGTATAACGTATAACTCTTTACTGAAAGTTAGGGACCGAAGCGTGACGAATAAAAGGGGACATCTAAGGGTAAAGATTAAAGGCCTGAAACAAATGGACGTTATGAGACAGGGCGTGGAGCAATAGGTAGGTATGTCCGATATTCGGAATTTAACCGTATAATTAACAGAAACTATGTTTTTACATAGGGAATAGAGAAACAGAGAAGATTAATAAGAAAAACCACTTACCAAAATTACTTTTGGCCTTTAGGAACAAACAATTGACCACGTTGCTTTTTCGACTCACAAAAAAAAATCTGCACAAGGCGATTGGGTGCTAAAATAGCGGATTAGCCACCCTAGATCTATGAGCGAAACTTGGCAACTCAGAAATCGGCAAAATGTGCCTGAGGAGTTTTCCCAAAACTTAATCGTGGAAAGTCCTCGACCTGAATGACCTCTGATTGTCCCTGCAAGGTCCTTTAAAAAGTCTCTGTCAAAACTCCAAGGTGGAAGGTACTGAGGAATTTTGATGGTAGTCGGGGCATGGTACTTATTCAAATTAAGTTAGTACCGGTCATGGACCCTATTTGGAGCGCTGTCAATCTAGACAATCTACTCCGATCAGACATCAGCTGTTCTAATTGTAAATATTGTAATTTTGTTTGTTAATAAATTAGTTGACTATTTATTTTAACCCTACTAACAAGAAATCAATTCTATTAATAAACCTCTAACTTAATGATTCTGGGAAAAATAAAAAGTTTGATGAAAAAAATTGGCTACAACTATGGGATAGAAAACAGTGGCTTGAGGAAGGTATGCTATTCAGAGAGGTGAATAGGCTTATTTCCTTTTATTTTGGTGCGGGAAAAATCATCCCGTAACAGCATTTAAAATTGGTCACTTTCTATTGGGACACCCCGTATTTCCAAAGTCAATTTGAACAAGGTAAAAGTAAATCGTATAACTGGTGGCAGACTAGTGGCAGTGCATTTCTTATGAACATTATCAGTGACCAGTCAGCCACCAGTTGTTACCTTGTTCCAATTGACTTTGAAAATACTATAGGTATGTAAATGATTGATTAAAAAGTAAAAAAAACAACTTAAAAACGGACGAGAAATGGTAAAGCGATAGAGGTCTATCCCGACCCCTGCATAAATTAGGGGATAATTTCTATATTTAAATTTTGGGTTGATTGAAAAATGAACGTGCTAGGCTATAACGTTGCGCTGGCTACTAACCTCGGTTCTATAACCGTTCTCATGACAAATCCCTAGAAGATCCCCAAAGGTTGAAAACCGCCACGCCCCCAATTATGGCCTAATTATCATGAAAGTATACCTACTTGTTCCAGCATTCTTTTTTGTTGTACTAGGCTGTGCTAACGCAAATGAAGCTGTGCCAGCATTAAAGCGACTTAAAAACGGGCAAGGAAGGGAATAGCGTTAACTTTCCCCACCCCTGCATAAATTAGTGAATAACTTCGGTTCCAAAATTCTGATTGATCTGAAAATCGTTGTGCTAGGTTGTGCTAGCTATTTACCAAGTTTCCATAACAGTTTTCATGGCCAACTCCCAAAAAATCCCAAACGTTAACTTGCCCCCCCCCCGCATTTGTGCCTTATTATTTTAAAACGAATAGTTGTGCTAGCATTATTTTTTATTGTGCTAGCCTGTGCTAGCTCCAAAGAAGCTGTGCTAGCTTTATGGCGCCTTGAAACAATGCGGGGGGGCTAGCGTTAACCTGCCCCCCCCCGCACTAACTAGGATATATTTTTGTTACTATGACTGTACTAGCTCTACAACAGCTTGTGCTAGGTTGTGCTAGCTCTAACGATCGTGTGCTAGCGTTTTGAAGAAAAAAATCACTGCGTGGGGGGGGGGGCAGCTTAACGGAGCCTGTCCGAAGGAAATATGGGGGACATAGAAGAGCGAAAACTTTAGAAGAACATAAGGTATTGATGACAGGATATATAGAGGAAAATCCTAAAATTACGCTAAAACAATTAAAAGAAAAATTTGAACAAAATCATCCATTATCAGTTTCACAGGATGCTTAATAAAACATTTAGACGGCCTCTTGTTTACCCTGAAAGATATCCGTAGAGAACCTGAGAGGATGAATAGCGAAGAAAACAAAATTAAAAAAAGGGATTACGTAATGGCGGTTTTACACCAAACCGACTAGTTGAGATGCTGTTTTGTTGCTGCTTTAAAAAACAAAATCTCAACTGTTTTTAACGATAAAATTGTTCACACTAAACAGACAAAAATTAGTTGCTGTTGAGTTTTTGTTTTGTGTCGTTTACATCAGAAAAACAGTTGCAGTTTTGCGACTGTTGACATAAACACACCACAGCTCGTTGAGCACACAGCTCTTGGTTTTACTTTTTAATTTTTACTTTTACTCGATGGACCACCCTTTATAGGGAAATAAAGAAACACGTTATTAAAGTTTCAACAAAATAAATTTATATTTCTCAATAGTAACAAAACTGTTTACTTTCTCGAAGGTACAAAAAGAAAATTAATGCGTGCTTATGCAACGAGTACCGAGAGTCAACCCGAAAAATCAATATTCTTCGCTTCCTTGGGAAAATTGCGCCCTCTGTTAAAAGATTTGAAGCGGCGTTGTCAAATTAAATGAAAATCCTAAATTCTAAACAAATTTCAACTGATAACAATAATTTTATACAATAGGTACCTATAAATTTTTATAGTCCAAACACTCGTCGGAACTCAAGTTGATAACACAGCCCTTTACACCAAGCCGGACTGAGTTGCAATAAACGGGAAACGAAAAACAAAACAGCAACCGATGAGTTACCGAAATATCGTCAAAAAATCTGCAAAAGCTTGCGGTTTTGTTTTTTTTTTTTTTTACTCGAATTGCTGTTTTGTCGGTTTGGTGTAAATCCGCTTTAACCCTCGGGCGGGCGCGCATTTGAAAATCACATTAGCAGGCGCGCTACGGCACTGCGTGCCGCCTGCAGAAAAATGTACGAAATGATTCAAAATATCAAAATTTATTTTTAAATAGAGTAAAAAAATTAAATAAATTGTAATTCTAGATAACTAAATGAAATCCTTAATATCAATTTCGCAAACACACAAAAATAATATTCATAATGTTTGTACTATTCTCCTTTCAATTTTACTTACATGACCTGGCGCGCTGACGGTACGGAATGCCGAAAACTCAACACCTGCAAGTTCAAGAACTCACTGACATCTGAACAAGCGCTCTAAGGTCGTAAATTGTGCGTAGTAGGTTTGCTAATATAGTCATTTGAGCATAGCTAGACAAAAAATATGATAAAATGCAAAAAAATTGCGAAATCCTTGAATTAGTAAAAAGGCGGCATAAAAGGCCGATAGCGCGCCTGCCCGCATTTTTCCGTTTCCTATTTGGTTACCGCTACATGGAGCGCTAATCTTTTAGGAATTGTAAAACTATCTCTGGCATCGCGTTTCCTTTTAGGTTAGCGCACATTGTCTACCAAGTGTCTACCGCTACGTGGCGCGCTACATCTATAGGACTTGTTAAGCTATATCCGACGTCGCGTTTCCTATTAGATCAGCGCACATAAATTAAATAAATACGCTCATTTTGCCAACCATGTTATTACATGACTTTTTAATAATAATAAATAATAAAACAACTTGCGGAGGTTAACTTTTTTTTTATTAAATAAAAATAAAAGAATGGCCTTTTACATTTTATAAAAAGGTAGGTAATGATTACCTATTTCAATGACTTTTGGCATTTGGTTGATTTGCCAAAATATTTGAAATGAAAGACCTTTTTCGCTTTGTTGCTTTTTTACGTAATTTTTCGGCATTAGATGGTCTGCCTGCTTGAATTGCTCTAGAGCCTGCATGTAGCCCCCTCTCTGCACGACGTGCAATCGAAGTTGGTTGTACTTTGATTCGGCGTCCTTGTTTTTTGGTTGCTATAGCAGAACAAATATCATAAAATCCCTGTTCATTTTCAATATTATTAATTTTAGCATTCAGTTCTTTCATGTTCTTTAGCATATGTTTGCATGGGTGAGCTTGTGCAAATTGGTGCAATTTTTTGAAGTTTTCTTCCAATGATTTTAGTTCTTCAGCATATTCTGCAGTGATATTATCATTTGCACGATTTGCCCCTAATACTTGTGTATGTTCTTCAGATGACTGGACATTGGAGTTAATAGGCTCGTAGTTGACGATTGCATTGGATATAGACTGCATAGGCCTATTGAAATCCTTCTGACCTTCTGGCAAAGAATCAGAATTCAAATCCATATTCATAAAAAAAGAACTATTGACATTATTTCCCATTGCTAAAGTAGCAAGTTCAACGTGGTCTTGAAACAACAAATGGGATGTGGTTATCAAATTAACACCTGAATTATAAACTGCACAAAGGTGCTTGCAAAATTTACCTCCTGTCCCTGCAGGACAATCACATTGTTCTAGTGTAACATCGACTGTGTATATAAACGTATTGTCTTGTGAAGATGAGACCATAAACAGTGTATCAGTTTTTTTTAATACTGACAAAACTTTTTAACCCGTCATTACACGCGCAAAAAAAATTACGTCGTTACACGCGTTCGGCCAAATCGACCGACTGCCCAAAAGTTTATATGAATTATTAGCTTTTTTCGCGGAAACGATCCAAAAAGTATCCTGAACGCTAAGGCATGACCTACGCAAGTTTTCTGACCAATAGAGACATGAAACTCTCAAATATTACCTGCGTAAGTCATGCTTTAGCGGTCAGGATACGTTTGGGAACGTCTCCGCGAAAAAAATGTACAAGCACTATAATTCCTAGAATTCATAATTATTACAAAGGGAATTATATTATGCAGTACAGTTACCGTATTATCGACAGCCAAAAGTACTCCCAATATCAGAAAATGCCAATTTTGAACACAAATATTTCAGATACTCAGGTTTACGCGCCTAGTCAAAAGCACCGACTATGAAAATAAAAAACCCTTCTTCAACCAAAAACCAAAATATATTTGGGCCAATGGGTAGTGGAAAACCTGCATCAGGCATTCCTGGATGAACAAAACTGTCACCCTTGTACCTGTGGCGTAATTACTGATTTTATCAATAGTCGGTCTTTTTGACCGGCACGCGTGTACTCGCGGGTTAAAATAGTGTTGAAGCTTCATATCTCTACCATTCACAAATGATATTATTTTTTGCTTGTAAAACTCTTCTAGAGAAAAGCATACAAAATCTGCCAATGAGGATGCATTAAATGCTTTGCATCTCTGTAAAACCTGATCTTTGAATATGCGTATAGATACCTCAACAATATTGTTGGTATTGTGACCTCTGGTTCTATACTCGTTTCGAAAATGATGACACCACTCATGTCTCCGCTTCCACATATCGCTAAAATAGTCTAGAAATAGTTGATATTTTTTTGCTATAATATCTTCGCACAGTGACGACTTGTTTAATTCACAATCAATTTCATTTTGTGCATATAGCACGTCTCGGAAAAGAAGCATCAATTTTTTTCTATGGTCTTTATCAATGTTATGTGAACTGTCCCATAACCAGCGCCACACTGCTTGAAGAACATGAAATGTACAAAGCAATGATTTAGATTGTGGAAAAATTATGTTTTAAGCGTTCCTCTCGGCTGCACTATCATCCGTCATAAATACGGCTGGAAAGCCTTTACCGTAACATCTATCGGTCCCAATTAAATCACGAAATTGCTTGAAACATAATTCATAAACTTTTTGTGTTTGAAAGTTGAATGATGCAGCCTAGGGGCACTCCTCCAATTTTACTCGCACCAAAAAAAAAACGTGACTGAAGAACCACCTTGGTCACAGGAACCGCTAGAATCTACAAATACAATTTCACTTGAAAATTGTATGTTATGGGCTTTTTGCATCAGTGGAGTCAAAAGAACACAGCAAAAAGGTTCTTCCTGAATACTTATTTTGACACCATTTTCTTCAAAATAATCCCTTTTTTCCAAAAACTTTTCTGTCATACTACGTACTTTACGAGTACCATAATTTTCTTCTCTAAAAAAAATATACAGGGTGATTCATTCATATTGCACGAAAACGTGAAAACTCATACCTCCAAGTTTCGAACAAATGATAAATGGAACGATCAATAGGATTGATGTGACCATTGGCAAGTACTTCACATACTTTTTCTAAAGGTGTAGTTGCCACCAGCGAAGACCTGTGAAATGATTTTGTTTCACTAGCCGACAGACCATCTTCAAAATACTTATAAAACTTTTCTTTCGTTAACTCACTCATGCGTAAAAAGCTGTATGCCTCCGCAACATGAATTCGGTGAGTGTGTTTGAAGTTAATCTGTTTCAATGAAATACAAAGAATTATGTCAATGAACATAATTTTTTTTAGAGCAATAGGTACCTACCTCAATTACTGCATTCAAGTTTTCTTTCAAAAAAGGGTCTCTGTATTTAGTAAAACTAGTTATTTTTTAACTTTATATATAATTTTTGCAGGACAATTTTTGTTTCTCTCCCTTGTGTTTTCGTTTTTGCGGCATTTATTTTTTTTGTTGTGATGACAAACAATAGTATATTATATACCTAGGTAGAGAAGTTGGTCATCATATACCGAAAGCTTTTATAAACCGAGGCGCGCAGCGCCCAGGTTTATAATGCTTGAGGTATATAATGACTTTCTCTACCGAGGAATATATAGAATTTTTTTTACTACTGCTAGTAGAAAATAAAAAAAATTGTTTAAAATCTGTGTTTTAATTTTTTTTTGTGAACGCCCTCTTGAAAGTGCTGCCCTCTATCAACAGCTTATATAACTTCCTATGTACCTACAGAAACCGGTATTTTTTTTTCAAATTGACGTATGAAATTGAAATTGAACCAATAGAAACATGACAATATCCTTGCGTCATGACGTCATTTTCATTATTGACCTAGGTATTTTTTCATTATTTTCATTATTAACCTAGGGAGAGAAATTCAATTTTTTCTTAGAAAAATAGATTGAATAATGTCTATTTCTCAGGTTAGTAGTAAAAAAAATCTTTTCTATAGTAAAGCCTCTGCAAATTTGGATATTTTTGTGAAACAATCCATTGCGTATTTGTAGCAGCAGAAAACTCGCCTATCCACTGCATACACTGTACATCGTAGTCAGGAAAATCTACTTTGGTCCGCAAAACTACTTCATATTCACTTTTCTTCTTACTGACATAACTTATAAATTTACACGTAGTATCAAATTATCTCTTCCATAACGCCAGAATTAAGAGAAAAATAAAATGAGACACAACGAGAAATATCCAAAATTATTGAACCACCAATTAACCTCAAAAAATTACGATAATGAAATGGATTGCAATGCAATGGATGCCTGCAGACGACCAATGAGACGATCGCAGAGGGTGTGCTCCAATGACGTGCTCTGATCTAATAGGAAACGCGACGTCAGATATAATTCAACAAGTCCTATATGATTAGCGCTCCATGTAGCGATAGACATGTGCGCTAGCCTAATAGGAAACGCGATGCTAGATATAACTTTACAATTCCTAAAGGATTAGCGCTCCATGTAGCGGTAACCAAATAGGAAACGGAAAAATGCCGCCTGCCCGAGGGTTAAGGCATTTGGTGTATAGGCAACATGGGACTAATTCACCATCAGATAAGAAGAGGAGCTTTTAGGAAACTAGATGCTAGCGAATTTGTTCGCGAGTGTCTACGGGCTGCAACAATATTTTATCAAAGAAGTGTTGTCCTTGTAGTTGATAATGCTCCCTGTCATAGTGACCTGGAAGCTCTTTTAGTGGAGGAAGAGTTTAATCAACATCAAATATTAAGGTTGAGTCCTTAGAGTCCCATGCTAAATCCAATAGAGCTTGCTTGGCCAGCTTTCAAAGCCGGTGTTGAACGAGACTCAGCAACGGAATTGCCAGATATTTTAGCGGGCGAAGAACGATTGAATATTGCTCAAGCCAAGCTGAGTTTCGTTTGCAACGGTTGGAAAATATTATCAATCGCAATATCCCGACAATAAACCTAAATAACTGTGCTAGATATGTAGCTCATATTCAGCGATTTATTCCTGATGCGCTAAACAAGTTGGTTTTATTTTTTGTCTATGAAATGTTGTATGTAATTACAAAATTTAATAAAGTTATTTCATTTATTGAATGAGCCAAATCCTAATTTGAATTTGTTTTCAGCGACAAAATGTTGTGTGGTTAAGGTAAAAAACTATTAGGCAATCTCAATCACGTGATTTTATATAGCCGTTCAGGTCAAATCATTGGTCAAATATTGCGGTGACAAGCCGGTGACATTCACAAGGAGCACAGTAAGGAGAGTATTCTTGTTCTGGCCCTTGTTGCTTTCGGAGTGAATTTTATGTGTTTCTACGTATTTCTCATTGGTTTTGGTCATGGCTCTAGTAAACTTCACGGCCCCAAGAATTTTGCGTTCTTATTTGATTTGTTTGAAAGCTTACATCAAATAGAACAGATTAAAACAGAAAAATCGTTGGATTGCACAGATTTTTCTCAAAAAATCACCAACTTAGTGATTTCCACAAATGTATATTATTATTGGCTTCAATTAATTTTTTATTACTGGACAGTAATTCATAAAAACATAATATTTTAGCACTTTTTTACTTCCAAGACTCGCATTAACCGAATTAAGGCACCAATATTTTCTAAAACATATTTGTTATCCACAAAATTGGTTATAAGTGGTTGAAAACAAAGCTGTTGTTTTTCTAAATTCAATATTAACATACAAGGACTAGTACGCATTACGTGGACGGGCTAGTTTGCATATTTCTGGTTAGTTCCATTATAGTTCATTCAATACTGGTTAAAAGTGGTTGATAACAAAGCGCGCGAAGCGCGCTGTTGTTTTTCTAAATTCAATATTAACATACAAGGACTAGTACGCATTACGTGGACGGGTTAGTTTGGGCTATTTTGCATATTTTTGATTAGTTTCGTTACAGTTCGTTCAATACTGGTTACTAGTGGCTAGAAACTGTTGTTTTTCGAAATTCAATATTAATAAGTATCATAATTTTTTTCCGGAAAATGGAAATAGCTTATTTCCTCAGGAAATTTCAATTAATACGTTTTAGTGATTTTTTGTTACTTTCACTATTTCTGAAATAAATTATATTTTAAGCCGTTCCATTTAAGAATTATAAACACTTAATTTTCTTTTTGTTCAAAAAACTATACGTTTTTAAACAACTTGGCAACACTGTTAGCAATGTGTTAATTTAGGGGAGTTTTATTTTATCACTCCAATGTTTTTGAAAATGGCGTGTTTTTTACATCTTTTGCATGCGTTTTCTAATTTCGGAAGTGCTTCACCCAACGATTTTTTTCTTTTTATTTGTTCTATAGCAATAAAGCTGGATTTGTAAACTTTGACGCCCGCGCCCGCGCTCGCGCTCACGCCCGAGTTCGAGTTCGCGTTGGAAACGATTTATAAACTTTTTGACTGTCGTTTGTTGCTGCAGTGTGGTTGGCCCGCGTATTTTGATACATTTGACATAACCTCAAAATATTTTTCGTATTCATTCTTTTTCTGTTTATTTTGTGCTCAGAGTCAATGGTTTATTTGATTTATTTTTATTTGAAATACATTTGAAAAAAAGACTCACAAAATTAACAACAATAGAAAGGTTCAAAATTTTAAAAATTTGGTTGTTGCGCATGCATGTCATCCGATAATTAAAATCTGGACGTTTGTCCAGAATGTGACAGAATCAATGACATACAGAATAAACAGAGATAAATACTATATAAACTGTCGAGAATGGAATCTCATGGCGATTTCCATTTGTCAATCAGTGCGCACTGAGTGTATCCGCATCTTTTTCTAAAAGCATGTAACATACAAGGACGAAGATACATTTTTTTGCACTGGTTCGACAAATGGAAATCGCTATCAGTGTAAATTTTGTTGTCAACAAAATTGAGCCAAGCCAGCGCCATCTACCATATTGGAAAATCACTATTTACTGGTTTTGCATCGATGCTACAGACCGTCCACGGAAAATTGTTCGAAAATAATTGTTCGAAAGAAAATTGTTCGAAAGAAAATTGTTCGAACGGAAAATTGTTCGAACGGAAAATTGTTCGAACGGAAAATTGTTCGAACGGAAAATTGTTCGAACGGAAAATTGTTCGAACGGAAAATTATTCGAACGGAAAATTAATCGAACCGAAAATTGTTCGAACGGAAAATTATTCGAACGGGAAATTATTCGAACGGAAAATTGTTATTTTGCCGAAAAATCAATAGTTTAACTGTGAATCGTGAATGAATCTATGACCAGAGTTACCCAATATTTGTCCCTGATTCTTCATTCTTGGTTTTTTAAATTCGATATTAATATACAAGGACTAGCACGCATTAAGTGGACGAGTTAATTTGGGTTAGTTAGCATTTTTTTGGGTTAGTTTGGGCTAGTTTACATATTTTTGTTTATTTTGGTCACGGTTCGTTTAATACTGGCTAAAAGCGTCCCATACAGCAACCATACGTACTATCATTGGTACTATGTACGTACCTGGTACGTAACTCTTGGACGAACGCCACGTCCCAGGTACGTACATGTACGTTCAAGAACGTACTATGTACGTACTGGGAACGTACATTTTCCAACGCTATGTACCATCGTGACCAAAAGTATCTGGGACAAAAATAATGCATAATAATCTCCTGGACTAATTCTAATGTCATTAATTTCAATGCATTTAATTCATAGTTTGACAAATATTTGACAATAAAATTCATATAATAGTACAAGAGCTAATATGATGCTGTCCCAGTCACTTTTGGTGACGATGGTACGTCCCAGGTACGTCTCTTGGATGTGGTAATGTACATACTATTTACCAACATTGGCTGTAAAATGGACGGAATATACGTACATAGTACGTACCATGGACATACATCTTTTGAGTGGTAGGGCTCAAATTAAAATAAGTATTATACTTTCAAATTGGTGTACAATGTTTATTGAAATAATTGTCACACAATAACTATGATAGGTACAAACGAAACGTGAAAAAAAAAAACACCTAAAAATACATGGCTGTGACTAAACGTCTGAACTAGTCGCACCTAAAAATAAAAAAGCAGAAATTACAACTACACATTTCTACTTGCTTTTTTCAGCAAAAAAATTAATAATACAATTCTGGCCACAACTGTCATGTAGCTAGAAAATATTTATATATATATATATATATATATATATATATATATATATATATATATATATATAATTTTTTTTGTGAACTTACATCTTTGTGTCCTTGTTGGTTCAGCCGCTCTTCTGAGCATAGCCTTTATCAGCTCTTCAGTTTCCTTTTGATCTTTTGCTTTTTTTGTGTTTTCCGAGAATTCTGAAATTTAATTAATTTACCCATAACTATGGTTGAACCAAATCCAAGCGGCAGTAAAGACATAACTGGTCATTCTCATTACAACCTACCAAATGTCCTCCGGTATTTGTTTACAATTTAGGTTATAATATCATTTACTACCGCTTGGATTTGGAAATGGTATAGGTTTCCAGGACAATAATAGGAGGAATCTCATTTAGTGAAGATTTTAACTACTAATAGTTTAAAATTTAAATCAAGTCATAGCTTAGATCATTGAAGTCATAGTAGCTTATCCACAATCAGGCTTACAATCTAGCCAAATTGGTCTTTAAAAACAATTTTTTTCCTACTTCCCAGCCAATTATAATTACAGGCCAGCTTGCTGGATAGTAAAAATGCTAAGCTTCGTTTCACCAAATCAGTATTATCAATCAGCTCCTCCTAGTCTTGAAATTTGCAAAATCTGAAATTTTTCAATGAAATATGGTATGTATATCTACTTATTTTCAGTTACTTACAACAAAAAACAACCTTGGATTAATCCAAAAAAACACTTTTTCACTCCAACACAACACAATACACAATTCCAACCTCAAAGGTAAGGCGAATGGCGTATGGCATCTAATGAGTTGACAGTTGACAGTTGAGCCGAGGCGCTTTCATTTATTCACCGAAGGATCCATCGATGGCCTGTCTATCTTTGTCTAGTTCATAGAAAATCGGAATGGCTGTCTCATAACGCTGGCAGCAGATGGATCCATCGATGAATAAAAGATTCGCCCTTGTAGAATGTAGAGGGCGCTTCCGTACTTTGAGCTTTTTATTTTTAAATTGTGGCGCGTGAACCGGGTGGTGCAGAAACCACCAGTGGAAACCACAAACAGTCAGAGTGAATTCCATTGGTTGAAACTAGTTTTCTGATTGTTTTCAACCAATGAAATTCGCTCTGACTGGTTTGTGATTTCTGCACGAACAGACCTACTGTAAAAAGTGAATATTACATTATGCCAATCTTTTCATGGTATACGTATACCCCTCGTTTTCATTCTAATCAATCAGTCACTTCACCGATGAGTTAACTATCTTTGTTTTAGTGAATGGAAAATGACAATGACCGACATAAAATGGTGGATCCATCGGTAAAATTTGATGAGAATAAAAACGCAGGAATAGATCAAGGTTATTTGAGGGAGGTAGGTTACCTGATAACTTCATTACGTCATCTGGGGTGCCTCAACCCCTCAACATAATGCAAATTCTCATGAGGCACCACAGATGCGTCATCAAGTTACCCATTACCAGACAACGTATTAACTTTAGGAACCTTGGGATAGATTTTGTTGTTCAATTGAACTGGCGGGAAATTTAAATTATGATGTATTGTTTGGGTTTAGCAATAAATAAAAATAAAAAATAATAAAATCACTATTAAAATAAGGGTATAGCTGCTAAAAGGTGAGGGTATATATTATCAATTCTTTGGTACCTACCTGCCAATGATAATCCTAATTATACACATTTGAATAAATTATTGCATATTGTGCTTTTTTTTTGGTACTTTGAATGTACCTACATCCATCATTTTGTGGACGTTCTATGTACGTACATACGTGTACGTCCACGGTACGTCCATTTTTGGCCCTAACACGTACTGATAAAAATGGACATAAAATGTACGTCCCTGGTACGAAACCGCTGTGTACGTCCCAGGAACCGTAGTTTTTTACGTACATTGTACGTCCCAGATTGGTCCCGGACGTACCGACGTAAAATGGACTTGAAAAATACGTCCCTGGTACGAAGTGTGCTGTATGGGGTACTGCTTGACAATAGGAGGCGCTTGGTTTTTTAAATTTAATATTAACATACAAGGACTAGCACGCATTACGTGGACGGGTTAGTTTGGGTTAGTTTGCATATTTTTGGTTAGTTCGTAACAGTTCATTTAATACTGATTAGAAGTGTACTAGTTGCCAATAATATTTTGACCTGCGCCCTTTTGTCCGCTCAGTTTTGAGCTGCGCTCTTTTGTACCAACGCCGAATTTACGGTTCCGCGGATCTTCTCTTTGAGATTCGGTGAGCGAAACAAGCAATCGGAGATTCAAAAATAATTGAAATTTCGAGCTGTTGTATTTAAAAAAGGTTTTTCACGTTTTTGTTAGATTTACGCTTCCGAGGCGTATAAGTACATTTATTAATAATTTTCCATTCGAACCATTTTCCATTCGAACAATTTTTCTTTCGAACAATTTTCTATTCGAATAATTTTCCTTTCGAACAATTTTCCGTTCGAACAGTTTTTCGTTTGAATAATTTTCCATTCGAACAATTTTCCTTTCGAACAATTTTCCCTTCGAACAATTTTCCTTTCGAACAATTTTCTGTTCAAACAATTTTCCTTTCGAAAAATTTTGTTTTCTAATAATTTTCCGTTCGAACAATTTTCCTTTCGAAGAATTTTCCGTTCGAACAATTATTTTCGAACAATTTTCCGGGACTCGCATAGATGGCGCCCTGTTCGCATTACTGTCGGTCTGTTCAAATTTGTTTATTCTAGACTTTGGGGCATTAATGTTTGCTTAAATTAATTGATAATTTGTTAATTAGATCAAAAGACAGTTTCTTTATCGATAGTTAAGGGTATCCTTAACATATTTATTCAAAGTTCTGATTGATGTTTAATTGAACCTGTCATTTATCTAATCAACAAAGATAAAAATAGATCTTCCAATCTATAAAGTTTGAAGATCTTCTTGAAACACACAAAACAACTTTGAAATCACTTAAGAGGGGCGTCAGATAAGAGCCAACGCGCATCTTTTGGGCTTTATGACATACATTAAATATTTTTAAATCACAGGTGCTCAAATTCTCTGTAAGTGATTGACTTATTTACAAGTAGATGGCGACATCTTCAATATCAATTCGTTTACACAGTAATTTACAGTGGACTAAATAATTTTATTCAGATACAAATAAAATAATAGTATTTCACATGTTTAGCTAGGTGAAACAGTTTTTACTGGCGTTTAAAAGAAGTTACTATCCTTCCCGAACTCAGCGACATCTTTTAGAGAAGCGCTGAACATACGTTTGGTTTGAGTCTCTGCTGTAAATGACAGCAATAAGCTCCTTGTCAGTCCTTATTTGGCAGATTTTGATTAATTTTGTTATAAACACATTATAGTTTTCGTAAATTCTGTTCTTTTCATTTATTCCAGCATTTTACTATCCGAAATTTTCGACATTTATTGTTGGTGTGCTACTCTATATGTTTATCCCTTTTTCATTTAAATCCGTGACCAAAATTTGCATATTGTTGCCAACAAAATGGTAATAATTTCACTATTTAGAATGCGTATTTTGCAACCAAAAATGCTTGAACTTCTACTCCAATCTATTATTGTTATGAACATAGATTCATTTCACTGAAAAGTGGTCTAAATTTGGAATTGAACAGGAATTAGTGAAGGTCTGTAAATGACATTTTATTTAAACGCCCCTCTTAAGAAGACTTGACCACACAAAGAAAGACGAAATGCAAGACCGGCGAACAAAAAACATTATAAATTATTAGTTATGATCACAGGTTATGATCAAATGAATATTTTGGCATATTGTCATATGTTGACATGTCAGTTATCGACATCGGACGTGTTCTTGATGGGCTGGTATTTTACAATTCTGTGGTTGTCAGCGACATCTAGAAAAACGGAAATATTAAGTGGTTCATAACTGGCAATGAGAGATCGCAGGGCCTTTGAATAAACAACACAGTGCTTGACCTGAACTTCCATATTGAATTTCGTTTTTGACAGGTCATGAGATTGCCTGAGTTTGACAAGTGTCACCTAAAGAAAATAAATTTTCCAAATGAAAATTTGGCTTGTTTTTCTCGTGAAATAGTCCAGCTGAATACCACTCAAGAAAAAATTATGTAGGCAAAATTATTCTATTGGTTTTATTCAAGTTTTTTGTTTTTTGGTAATTTCGCTCATGAAATTTTTGACAAAACTGTCAATTCGCGAAATTGCCAAGCAACAAACTTTCATACCAGTCGAAAATTTTGCCATCAATTTTTTTTCTCTTGTGGTATTATACATGATTAAATTTTTGTTTACCTTTTTTGACAGAATTTTGATAGAAATATTCTGACATTTTATAATAAATAGAACTCTTTGGATAGGATTGAAGCCAACAATTTAATCCTAATTATTCAGGAAATAATCTAGCCATATACCACTAGACCTATGGATTAAACTATCCAAATATTTTTTGCATTATTTTGCTTTTCGACAAATAGTTTCATGCACAATAACTTTTAAATAAAATCCCTCGACCGCTTCGCGGTCTCGAGCTTTTATTATTATGCATTCAACTATTTTCCAAGTAAAATTATGCTCATAATACGTTGGACAGTTTTATCGATTAAATTTACCTAAAGCTCTTGTGATATTAGATTATTCCCAATTTCATTTTGTTAATTCCCACTTTCATATTGTTAGTTCCCAATTTGATGTTGCTTAGTCCCAATTTGAAGTTGAAAAGGTATAGTAGTTCCAGTTCAACAACCGAGTCATCAGGAACTGATAATGAGTATGTTAGAAATCGCCGTAGTCGATCAAATGCAAAAATAAAAAAGCCCCGTAAATCCATAGAATAAGGTTTATAGTGTGGATAGAATGGACACTCGCGTTATACGGATCGAACCACCATTTGTGATGCCATCTGTTGTCTATGAAAAGAGCATTGTAGCAGCTTGTAGAGCAGTTTCCTTCTGATTTTTTCAGATTTGCTTTTTATTTATTTTATGATAAAGACACAATTTCATACAAATTTAACAAATAGCGGTTTATTACCAAAGAAAGAAGAAAGTTATGTTGGCGTTTCGCAACTTGTCAACAAAATGAACCCTTAACAACAATTATTAATTAAATTGAATTAAATAACAATAATACCTAGTCTTTACACCAAACATAACACTGAAAGTCCACAAATATACACAGATAACGCTCTATTAACAATACGAAACACGTTTTTAACAAACAGAAATATTAAAAAACAACAACAAGAAGCACAACGTTTTCCAGTTCATCTTCATCGTTTTGTCATCATTTGTCATTTAATTGGGAATGACGTCACCCTTCTTCTCCAGAAGCGGTGATACCTTGGAGATACAATCAACAACGCGTACGCAAATCAATTGGTAGCGCCCTACCGGGCATGAAACAAGTTTTTATCAAACCAAGTGGTACATTTAAAGATCGCGGGGTATGCATAAATCCAGTGCCGGCCCGAGGTTACTTTTAGGATGGAGCGAGGTCCGACTTTGGCGCCCCTAGGCACCTAATTCATATGTGAATCGTATAGGTACTCTATCCACCAATATAAAATATAAGAAATGTAAGATTCAATAATTCGCCTGCCCCTTTTACTGTATTGTTCCACCACGTGCTTATTTCCCTTAAACTGGAGAAAGAAATGGGAAAAATAATTCATGACAGCCCTGTTTAGAGTTCAGGACCGTATGCGATTTTGTCTTGAATACGGCAATATTTGTTTTTTCTTTCCAATAGGGAATTGGACTAAAACAAAATTTGTAGATTCCTATTGGCACTAAATAATAGTAACCAGCGGGCGAAATTAAACTTCGACGAAAACACTTTTCAGTACCTGTGAATAACAGCAGGTCATTCAGGGCAGGCCGCAGGTACCTAATTCGCAATATTCACCCTATGCTTTGTTACCCTTTTGCCCATAAAATTATTTTTAAAAACTAACATTGCAATAAATTTGGATTTAATCGTTGAAAGTGGATTCCTAATTTTAAATGAATAAGCAGAGCATTGGGCCCTTGGATGGGTTTCGGCTCCTGTTTATGACGGATAAATAATAATAAAATGCAAATGAGTTTCTTATGTATGAATCAAGTATATGCGCGAGCAAAAATATATTCTTTTCTTTTTTTTATCACCAAGGAACGAGTGGAGGCGCCCCTCGAGGTCTGGCGCTGGAGCGCTCGCTCCGTTCGCCTTATGGTAGGGCCGGCCCTGCATAAATCTAATGGAAAAAAGTTATACACCTCCTGTGAATTCGGTGAGTACCAGCCAATTGTCATTACGTATGTCTAATGTCAGTTTTAGAAACGTGGAGATTGTGAATTTGATCCATTATGTGGCCAGGTAGATCCACAGAACATATCACCTATAGAAAAATATCTCAAATGGAAGAATCGCGACAAAGGTTTTTAGTTAGGTTTTCATTCAACGATGGCGACACTGTCGGGAGATAAGAGAAATTTACAGGTATCTGTGGTGTGGACAGTGATTTGTGTTGGTTGGTTTTGTCATTTATTTTGTCATTTTAAAAGTCAAAATTTGAATTTTTAAATTGTGTTGTTGTACCCCACGGCACAGAATGGTTTCCACGCGCGTTAAAGTGAAAATTCAAAAAGTTTTGGTTGAAAAAAAACCTAATTTTTGTTCGTATTTTTTTGTATTTATTCGTTTGTTTCGTTTCGTTCGTATTTGTATTTATTATTCGTATTTACTTTGCGATCTACCTATAACTGCGTGTCTCTTGCTAACTTACTAACTCTTTTTGCACTATGTTCGACATCGGAAACTTCCTGCCAGTCATAGTTTTTAAAAAAATGAGGCGAAAAGAGCTAAGAGGAGTCAGCAAGCCAAATGCAGTTGAACATTAAAAATTATACAAAAATAATAAAAATATATGAAAAAGCCTTTTTGTCAAGAATACTCGATTAGTTGGGTTTTCAGTCAACGAGGGCGCCGTAATTCATAACCGGTACATACCATTGCAGATACTTTTCTAGAGGTGATATGTTCTGTGGGTAGATCAATGGCTTGAAATTATAGATCATAATGAAAAAAATTATGCTTGGAATGATAATTTTACAATTTATCAAGCGCTGTCAAAGTTACGAGCACAGATTACGAGGCACTGCATACACCTGGTATACCAGTTTTATAGAGGATAAACCCGGTTGGTTAAATTTTCAATGGTGTAAATGGAAATAGTTATTTACCTAACAAATGCGGAAAGTGATATTTTACCGCACGCCGTTGAAGGCGGTGAACGGCACTTTCCGCATGTGTTAGGTACAACATTTTACCTATGAGCATCTACATCTCCAAAAAAAGCATTGATAAAATTAATTAATGAATCAGATTAATTAATGAAATAAGATTAAATTTAGGAATGATCAAAAATCCATTTTCTGAAAAAGAAAGGAATTTTGATTATAAATATCAAATTCTACTTTACCGCACACTATGCGGTAAAGTGCACTTTACCGCACACTTTGTAGTCCACTTTACCGCATACTATGCTGTAAAGTTAACTTTACCGCAAACTATGCTGTAAAGTTAACTTTACCGCATAGTGTGCGGTAAAGTGATACTTTCCATTCTCAAATACGTGCGGTAAAGTGCACTTTACCGCACGCTCGTAGGTAAAAATTATTAAACGAAACTTTTCAAAGTTGTCGAAATACATATGATATTTTTATGGAAGTAGCAAATCACAAGCCAAGAATTGGCTCGTCATTATAGGAATTTCATTTCAATCATTTAGCAAAAATTAATAAACCCTATGTTAACTTTTCAGATGCAGATAAAGTATCATTAATAATTGGTGCAATAAATGATTATAGCATAACTACAGCAGTAGAAGCCGCAGGCATAGTAGACCCAAATTTGTTAGCTACTTATCTTAGAAATAAATATTTTAAACCGACTAAATTGAATACACCCGAATTTGACATTAACCAAGGTCCTTCCAATGCAAAATCATCGATTCTGTCTAGTATAAATAGTTCTAATAATAAAATTAGGCAATGTAACTGTTGCGGTTCAACTGGACATTTAAAGCACAACTACAGACATCGTAGAAAGGTGTGTAATTTTTGTAAATATACAGGACACATGGAAAAAGTTTGTTTTAGGAAAAGAAATGAAATCGAGGAACGACATAACATAGAACCGCGTTTCAAAAAGGGATCAGAAAAAAAAACAGAGACAGTGAAAAGAATTAAATTAAAAAAAAAAAAAAATAACAAAATTATTTTTCTAAATGGTTCAGAGTATCAAGCATTTATTGATTTTGGTAGTGATTGTTCATTGATATCAGAAAATTAGTTGAAAAATTTGACTTAAAAATTAAATCCTTGAATAAAAAAGTCAAAATTTCTGCATTTTTGGAAAATTCTTCAGTAGGTAATTGGAGAATATGTAGAGGCTAATGTAAAAATTGATTCTGTGGAGCTTCCAATAAAATTATATATTTTGAACAACAATTGGAATAGTGAGCTTTTAATTGGTAGAAACTTCACTGAAAATTGGGATATTGTATATCATAGAATAGATAATAGTTTGACATTTCAATACAAAAAAGAATTTTCTAAGAACATTACAACTGCAAGTTTGACTGAAGAAAAACATAATAAGTTGGTGAAAATATTAAGCCGACATGAGGAATGTTTTTCTCCGGTCCTTGAAAAACCTAAAAACTACGCATAAAATTAATATGAGGATTGAAATAACAAGTAATGTTGTTGTAAAACATAGACCCTATAGAGTACCCGAGGCAGACAAGACAATTTTAAGGAATTTAATAAATGAACTTCTAGAAGCTAACAGCTAATAATATTCGAAAACGTAGCTTGCATATTATGCTAGTCCCTCATTTTTAATTGATGAAAAGGATGGAACAAAACGTTTGGTTGTTGATTTTCGTCAAGTTAATAAATTCACAAAAAAGAAACCGTCAATGTTGCCAATGTCAATCATAGAGGAAATAATTGATAATCTTCCAAATTGTAAATATTTTACCTTGTTAGATTTAGCTGCAGGCTATCATCAGATACTTATGGAGGAAAACTTTGTTCAATATACAGCATTTGCTACATCTGAACGACATTTTGAATATCTTCGTTGTCCATTTGGATTGTGTAATGCTCCAGCAGTTTTTCAGGAAATGATGAGTGAAATACTTTCGTTAGAAATATAATATTATTCCATATTTGGATGACATTTTGATACCATCAGAAACCATTGATGAAGGGTTGATACTGCTGGATAAAGTTTTAGAACTGCTTCACACACACGGCCTTACTGTCAAAATCCAAATTTTTAATGACCAGTAATACTTACAACAAAAAACAAAAGAGGAAAAAATAGTATATTAAAGTATAAGTGGATATTAGGGTCTTTAAAACACGCGCGTTTTTGAATGTTGGATTTAAACACGCTGAGGAGTACTTTAAATAAGTAAAATAGGTTATCAATAAAAAAAAAATCATTCATTGGAGCTGGAACTATTAGCCATAGTGAAGACACTAGATAGATACCTACAAATATTTTCTACGAGGCATTGAATTTATTGTGATAACAGACTGCAACTCGGTTAAAAATGCTTTAAACAAACAAAGTATAGTTTAGAGAATTGCAAGATGGGTTCTATATTTACAAGATTTTTCATTTGAAATTAAACAAAAGTCTGGAAAACACCTTGATGCACTCAGCAGAAATTTTGATGCAAACAGTGAGGAAAATTTACCTGAAATTCAAAATGTAGCTTCAATTTCTAAAGAAGATTATCTACGTGAAGCTCAAGATACAGATAAAGACATTAAAACAATTTAAGATATCCTTTTATCTGGAGACAGTGTAAATCAAAAGCACATTTTTAAAGAGTTTAGATCGAACTCAACAGGCAACAAAGTCTACAAACTGACGAATTACGGTAGAAAATGGTGTGTTCCAAAAAATTGTCGTTGGCAGATAGTGAAGAATAATCATGATGACATCGGGCATTTCGCATTAGACAAGACACTCGAACGTATAAAGGACAGCTATTGGGTTTCCTAAAATGCGAAGATTTGTTAAAAAAAATTATAGCCGCTCACATCAACTGTCTGTATCTTTCTATTCCAAAATATGCAGGACCAAATCATACACCTCATGTAGATTATTCAGGACCTTCTGTGGAAACGGAGAGTAGAAATAAATATCTACTAGTGACCATTGAAGCTTTCACAAAGTTCGTTTATTTAAATGCAGTTCCAGAGACTTCAAGTAAGCATGTAATAGAGGCTTTAGATGAGATTTCTGGTAGATATTTGGTAATCCATAGACTGTTAACCCATGCAGGCAAAGCTTTTGTATCTAAAGATTTTCAAAAATATACAGAGGAAAAGGTAATAAAAGCATTAACAACTGCAGTTGGCATGGCAAGAGGTAGTGGGAGGGTAGAAAGGGCAAATAAGATTGTATTAGATGCATTGGCGACTACGAGTGCTAATTTAGACACAAACTTGTGGGATTTGAAACTAAAAATATTCAGCAAGGTATCAATAGCACCAAACATCGAATAACTGAAACAACACCAATTCTTTAGATACAACCTTAAACTTGATGGAGATAAATATATATAGATAATAATAATAATGTTTCTGTCGATGGACGTTTCCAGTAAGTTGGAAGAAAATCGTGAGAAACAGAATCGGCAATTTAATAAGAAAAGAGCTGCACGTATTGAATATGTTGTTGGTGACTTAGTTTTGACTAAGGTCACAAGTTTTCCAAGTAACAACAATGAGAGTAAAAAACTTTTGGAAAATTACAAAGGAACATTTAAAGTATTTTTAATACCAGTCGTTCTAGTGACTAAACGTATGTCGCTTCTTGAACACACAAACAGAATTAGGTTAGGAATTTCCTATTTGTATATGAAATTGACGTACCTATTAACAATTGACGTTCGTTCTGGTTGGTAATTTTTTGTTTCATCTGATTCTTTATTGATCAATAAGGATGGGATTATTCTAAATGGGTATTAAAAATACTGTAGGATTGTAGCGGTACTTCCAAATTATAGGTACCGTGTCAAAGAAGACATCCACTCTACAAGAAGCAGGCGGTCTTATGAAGGAGTCATAGGTGCCGACAATATTAAATTATTCAAATTTTAAGAAGTTTAATCGGTAAGATTGGTGACGTACACTGTTTAATTGAATATCTGATTCGGTTATTGCTCTGGTGACGTATCTGACGTACACTGTTTAATTGAATATCTGATTCAATGGCTGTGTTGAACGGGACTTAGCGGAGGTTAGCGCTTGCAAGCGCTTTCGACTAATTGACCGATAAACGACTAGTTAGCGCAAAAGCGCCTGTCAGCTTACTTAGCTCATTTGAAAAGTGCTATTTTTAGTTAGCTGTTGTTAGCGCTAATATGAAATGTCATAAATGTCCAATCTACCCTATCCCCTAATCTAACATTACATATTTTTTCTTTTGGTTTTTGGTTGGTGTTGGTGGGAGCTGCTTTATTTTCGAATTATCGACATGAATATTGAACATTATGGAAATACCCATGTCATTTAACACAAAATTCCCAATTAGCGTTTTGTTAGGTTATGTTTAGAGTTTAGAAAAAATCTTGAAACATAAGTAGGTCGTTCAACGGCTACAGTTAGCGCCTCCTGGCGCTTTCAGCGCTAGCGGGTTTACGTCTCGTTGAACACAGCCAATTATTGCTTTGGTGACGTATCTGACGTACACTGTTTAATTGAATATTTGATTCAATTATTGTCTTGGTGACGTATCTGACGTACATTGTTCACCTGAATATCTGATTCAATTATTGCCTTGGTGACGTATCTGACGTACACCGTTTAATTGAATATCTGATTCAATTATTGGCTTGATGACGTATCTGACGTACACTGTTTATTTGCATATCGGTTTCAATTATTGGCTTGTTGGCGTATCTGGCGTACACTATTCAATTGAATATCTGATTCAAATATTTGCTTTTGCTTTGTGCCACATAGGTATTATTTTAATTGAATTTTTGATTCAATTACTACTTGGTAGCACATGTGACGTACCTAAACTATTTTAATTGAATATTATATTCAATTATTATCTGAATATTATAGATTATTGATGTCACTGGTGCGATCGAGGACGATCATGCTGTCAGGATGGTCGAATGCAGTCAACCTTGACGGATTACCTGTAGAAGGTGTTTGGATGATACCAGCGACAGCCAGGTAATGTCAAAGTTATTGTCAGTGAGACTTGTCATGATGGTGCATGACAGTTACCTCTCGTTTTTATTCTAATCGGTGACTTCACCGATATAAGTTAGCTATCTTTGTTTAGTGAATGGAAAATGACAATGACCGATCCATCGTTAAAATTTGATGAGAATAAAAACGCAGGGTTACTGTCCATTTTTAATATAAATAGTTCTCTGAATAACCGTATTCTAAATTTAGACTACACACGTGACTGTGACTGGATCAGACAATTTCAACTTACAAATCACGTGCCTGTCAAAATTTCGGAGCAAATTGACGAAAAAGATGATAAAAACGAACACGGCTTCTGTGGTAGAAAACCGTCGTGTTTCATCATCGGTTCAAAATTCAGTCCGAGCTTTATTTTTTGGCACCATGGTTCAACAAAGTTCCAAAACTGTTGTATATGGGACCAGCCACAGGGACCAGCTGCGCAAATCGACGTGTTTTTCAGTGTCGTACGTCACATACGCTTGTTTATTTATCTCGAAATTCGAGGTTAGGTGTCGGTAAAAGCATGGTGAAATCGCTTGGATTCAGTTTCAACTCTTTTTACAAATTCACATCGTGTAGTGTGTGGTGAAAACAGGCTGACGATGAAACACGACGTTGTTAATCGCGATGATGAAAACCTACGAGACAGAACGTACTGTGTGGGGCCGATTAGGTCTCGCGCAGAAATCACAAACCAGTCAGAGTGAATTGACGTGTCTCGCATAAATAGAAAAAGATAGCTAAATTGTAATAAATACAAGTTAGAGATTAATGAAAAATGGCATGCGCGCACAACTTGTGGCTGCAGTGTAGCCAGATTGTATCGTTGCAGAATAAATGCAGACAATTCAAATCAATGACCTATTAACACAGATAGACAGAACAATAAACAATAATATCGGTTGACTATATGCCAGGAACCGCATCTCTCCCCACTACTTATTAATCCTTGTGTTATTTTGTATCTTTCTCTAACACGTGGAAAGCGATTATTTTTCAATGAAAATTAGCAACGCTGCAAAAAAATAAATCCCACCTCGAATTCCACCTTTCCACCAATCAGCGGCTTCTATTCAATTGTCATGTCAAAATGCGACCTGCAGGTATTTTATGACAATTTCCATTCGTCAATCAGTGCGCAGTGAGTGTATCCGCATCTTTTTCTAAAATTATGTAAAATATAAGGATAAAAATACACTTTTGTAGCACTGATTTTGGTTTCATTTTCAGAGTTGCCAAGTATGCGATAGTAAAATGGGGGCGGAGTTAGCGGAATCATTTGAATCCCTACTCCTAGCCGCTCTCACAGCTCAGCCCCCCTGGCCCATAAACATGTAGTCAACCAAAACAAAGCTATTTTATCAATGGGATGTTCTGTCTATCTGTGTTAATAGGTCATTGATTCAAATCCATTACAAATCGAATAGTATAACATCAAAGAAGTGACATATTGTTAAGTGTTCTACAATGCCTTATATCAGTCAAAAGAAGAGCTTTAAAGTGTATGTTAACCAGTGGCGGATCCAGGATTTTCTTCAGGGTGTAGAATTATCAACAATGATTTTTTGAGAATTTATTTTTACTTTACTTATACGTTTAAGAATGTAGGTAGGTACGGGTGATCCGATTTGGACACTTTTGATATGAAAGGTCAATTTCTAGACAGATACAAAAAAATAAACCCCCCACTCTGCTGAGGCTCAAATTTCATGAAATCTTGATTGATGCAAACCGCATTTTAATACCCTCAACCGTTTTGCCGCTAGAGGATGCGTCTCGATTTTGAGCAATAATGTAAAACCTTCATAACTTTTTTATTTATGAAAATAATTGATTTCTGTATAAACTGTCTAGAGGTACTTTTCAAAGCAGAACTCAATGACGTACCTACTCAATTTTTCATATTTCTCTTTTTTAGTCATTTACGTACTATTTTTAGTCATTTACGTAGCCCGTGCATTGGATTACGGGTGGATTAGATGCTATCTTTTTTTTTACAGTCTCAACTCACCAATATTCATCTCATATTCCGACCGACGCAGTTCCTTTGTGAAAAGCTCCTCCACTGCGCAGGAGCGAGAAGAGTTTACTTACCTTTGTTGTGATTGTCTTTTACTAACTACCGCCTCAAATAAAATAAAAAATAGTTACAAATATTGTAGAGTTCGTAGAGTATTTTTAATTAAAAGTTTTGTCTGGAGCATCCAGGAGTACAAACTCGAAAATCTTGGAGCACCAACCTGATGAGTTGGTGAATTGCCCTTGGGAGCACAAGCCAAACCCTCAAGAAGAAGAAGAAGAAGAATAATCTAACTTAACCTTAAATGACACTGCGGTAAGTTCAAGTAATACATAAAGTAATAATTTGCTCTTTGTCGAATTACACGTTACAAAGAAAAAAGGAACGATTAATTCTGAACTCGTCCCTGAATACGAATATGGCGCAAGTCCGTAACAAACTGGATTCTTATTGCCAACGTGGCAGAAAATTTAGCCGCGACCCAATTTCCATAAGATTAGTGCAAGGTCCTTTTTAAAACTGATAGCTTTTTAATGTTAGAAGTGGATGTTGCATTAGGCTGATAGAGATTACAATGGTTTTTAATAATTGTAATGCATTGCCGAATCAGTACCTAACTGGTGACCTGTATGATATAAAATAAACAAATAATAAAAATCAAACTCTGAATTCAAAATATTTTTATGTGATCGTAAAAATTTACCTACATTTCAAATTTATCATCATTACAATTGTCCTGATCGCAAGCATTACACTGCTTCACTGTATAGCTCGAGATATTTTTATAGTACTCGCAAATCATATTCTTATCTAAATCTGAACAACTACGTAAATAGGTCATGTTGCCCTCAGATTCGTAAGCTACAGTGTAGCATGCTTTAGCCACATTTCCGTCTATGCAAGTTGATTTATTGGTATTCTCAACTTCGCATGGTTCTTTACCAGAGATTTCGTCGCCAAAACATTCATAACAGCTTTGTACTGTAAGAACCCATCCTAAAACAATTAATTGCATTATTATGTTATACAACTGCCAATCCCTCAAATGCTGTGAACATCTACAGTGTGATTTTTTAAGTGTGCAACATATGGGGATTTTTTTAGTAATAGCACAACCCAAATACAATCAAGGCCAAAAGTTGGTGCATGTCTGATTATCGTATTAGGTGCACTTAGAATGGTTGCAAGTCAAACAGCATACAGGGTAGCTCAAACAATATCAAAGCTGTACTGTAAAGTACCCTTATTTTAGAAAACTCAGCAAAATGTTATAGAGAAAAGTTTTTTGGAATTAGAACTTATGCCTAAATACCAAAATATACCCTCCTAAGATTTTTTTTATTTTCTTTCGAAAAAAATCTATAATTTCTATATTTTTTTTAAGGTATTTTATTTCCGCCCTTAATACTTTCAAAAATTAATTAAAATCAAATCAATTTTACATTACTTTGTTCAAATTCAAGCATATTTGTAAAATTAACTTAGATTTTTAATTTTTTATGGAATCACAAAATTCATGTTTGTTGCAATGATATTCAACACAACTTTAAAATGTCGCCATTTTTTTTTAACAAGTTAAAACATTTCTAATGATAATAACCATATTAAAAAAAAACTTTCCCTAAAGTACAAAAGTTTTATTTTATTTGAATAAATATTACTACAATTTTGATATTTTTTAAGCTACCCTGTATGCTGTTGGATTTGCAACCATTCTAAGTGCACCCAATATGATTATCAGACATGCACCAACTTTTGGCCTTGTTTGTATTTTGATTATGCTAATACTAAAAAAAATCCCATATGTTGCACACTTAAGTAATGACACTGTATAATACCAACCCATGTATTTTATATTCTTTTCCCAAGAAAATTTTTTAAACTCTAATTCCGGTCAAAAAATAGTACAATATACACTCAGGGACTGAAGTAGTTGTTTTAATCCTGAGACAAAAAGTTTATATCCCGACCGAAGGGAGGGCTATAATTTGTCGAGGGTTAAAAAAACACTTTAGTCCTGAGGTTTATATACTATTTCAGGGGGATTAAAAGTACACTTTCATTCTCTAGGGATTAAAAGTACCCTTTTATTCCCTGTTTCGTTTAATCCCCGGGAAATAAAGTAAAAAGTTAATCCCTTGGGAAATAAAGTGAAATTTAATCCCGGGGATTAAAAGACCCACTTAACTTCCTTGAAACAGGGATAAAAAGGGTACCTACTTTTAATCCCTAAAGTACTTAAAATATAGTATTGCTTTGTTCTAGGTCAATAATAATAAAAGTTAGATAAATAAACTAACCCCAAATTAGCTTGGTAAAAACTTAAAAGCAGGTAAAATAAATCAATGGTAAATACAGCAAATACATTTGACAATATGAATTCTATTTAGTTTTGCAGATTATTTTGATATCTCTGTATTAACATGTCGATTGAATTAAACAGCAGTTGATCCTGCGGTTTTAACTTTTACAGAAGTTTAAATAAATTACAAATTGAAACTTTTGTCATGCATTAATTACAAAACATTAGTATGTGAATCAATACGGCACAATTTACCCGTCACATGTGAAAATGGTGGATTAAATCCAAACCATGAAATTGTGCTCCAAAAAAAGCTTACTAAATGCAAGTGGACTGTTATAAAAATTTAAAGTGTGAATTGAGCTTCCAAAAACTAAAATTATTGAAATATTTACCAATATATATTGCAGTCAGTGAAAGAACTAACAGAATTCTAGCCATAGTTGTAGTTTTTTTCACTTTTGTCGTAAAAATCACTCTAATATTGTTTTATGTTCAATTTTCCCTTATATTGACTTTAAAGCCAATTAAACGGAAATTGATAAACGAAATACGAAGCATTTTTTTTTTAATTGAAACAAAAAATGATAACCGAAATAATTATATTGCTCTATCAAAAAAAAAAAAACAATTATTTTGTCCGAAAATAATTAACCTTTAAGCAATTAAAAAATACACGTGAAGGAAATAGATAATAATAGAAAACATACGTGAAGCAAATAAATAAGTATTGCAATTGGGTAAATCGAAGAAAAAACCTAAAAATAATTTTTCATAATATAAAGTGAGTATAACTTGGAACTATACTTTATCAATGTCATTTGCGGAACACTGACAGCCCAAAAAGCATTGCAGCCAGTTTTGGATGATAAGTTTTCAAACGTTATTCCATAATTAAATTGTACCGAAAACTTTTCTACTGAATAAATAGTTCTCGGGGTTGCATGATTAAAATTCTGTTTTAATATGCGCCGTTGACGGTTTTAAAAAGACATCATGTTTAAATTGCCGTTTCAATTAAATATTATATTATTAAGGTATTTGAAATATACTGTGTGACATAGAAATTGCAACACCCAGTAAATGTAAATATATTTTATTAATATTTTGGGAATGAGATGATATTTTCGAACAAATTTATTGTGAGGATTGTAAGGAATTCTTATTGGCCCAGCTTACAGGTGTCTGGTATCATATTTGTCAGGTAGAGCCTAGGCTGTCAGGTTGAATGTTGAAGGTCAGGTAGCAGTCTCCGATTGGGCAGCTGTTGAAACTGGAGTTCCTCAGGGGAGTGTCCTTGGACCAAACCTATTTTTATTGTTTATAAATGACTTGCCTCTTTTGCTCGATGAACGCTTTATGACCTTTTTTGCTGATGATACTTCGGTACTCGTAACAGGGCGTGACTATGAATCACTACATTTGAGGGGTAGCAAATGTGTATCTGGGATTGTAGGCTGGTGCCAGAGGAATGGTCTTTGTTTAAATAGTTTCATGATTTTTACTCTGATGCGACTGGTCGAGGATAAGCCTACTCTTCAGGGAGGGATCGACTGGCCTGGCTCAGCAAGACTCCTCCAGGTTTTTGGGAATTGTGATTGACAGACATGAACAAGTTGAGTCAGTGTGCAATAAGTTGTCGCGTAGCAACTATGCCATCCTCTGTAGCTCAGAGATTTTGTGGACACTTATACTTTGAAAACCTTCTACTTTGCAGCGGTGCATTCTCCTCTGGCCTATGGACTGTCTACCTGGGGGAACTCCTGCAGTGTCAATAGGCTGTTGATATGTCAAAAACGCATTATCCGCACCATGTTCAGACTTCCCTTCAGGGAATCATGACGTGTAACCTTTAAAAGGGAAAAAATACCAACTGTCATAAATATCTATATTTTGCAGAGGCCTTGTCGAGTTTTTAAGAAATCTGGTGGCTGCGCAAGGTTTGGCGACGTTAATTACTACAAGACGCGTAACGCCGACAAATTGTATGTTCCTTTGGCTCGGTTGTTGCGCCTCTACGCAAGTTTTGGTATTCTGTAACTCTTCGTGGTATGCTGCGAATCAGATGATCCATATCTGCATGTGGTAGGTTCACCCAGGCTAATCTTATCTCATGACGTAGACGTTGTAGATCCAGTAGAAGATGTAGCAACCGCCTCAGCCTTCTACCTAAATTATCACAGACATGTTCAATAGACGATAAGTCTAGTGACCTTGCGGGCCATGAAAGATGGGTTACATTAGCTTGTTGGAGGAAGTGAAGTAACTGCAGCGGTATGTGTCTTGTTGAAAAATTGGATCTTGCAGTAGCTGAAGTTAGGGCAACGTAGAAGAGTCTATCGCAGACGTGAAGAAAGGCACCTACTTTAATTTTGCGTGAGACTGCGCTTATTAGGGGTGTTATGGCTTGGGGTGCCATAGCAGTTGGAAGCAGATCACTTCTAGTTTTTTTGGATAGAAACATGAACGTACATTAATAACGTATTACAACTGTCGCGTTTCCCTACCTTCAGCAACTGCAAGATCCAATTTCTCAACAAGACAATGCGTCACCACATACCGCTGCAGTTACTAGAAACTTCCTCCAACAAGGTAATGTAACCCTTCTTTCATGGCCCGCAAGGTCACCAGACTTATCGCCTATTGAACATGTTTGGGATGTTATTGGTAGAAAGCTGAGGCAGTTGGCACATCCTCTACTGTATGTACAACATCTACGCCATGAGATAAGATTAGCCTGGGAGAACCTACCACAGGCAGGTATTGATCATCTGATTGGCAGGATGCCACAAAGAGTTACAGAATGTCAAAACTTACGTAGAGGCGCAACTGACTATTGAGTTATTAAGAATTCAAGGATGTTGCAATTTCTATGTCACACAGTATACATTGTATAAAGTTTGTTATACAGGGTGTCCCAGCTGAGAGTGACCCATTTTAAAAGCTTATAACTTTTGAACCAGGTATGCTAACTACCTGTGGTTTGCGCCATTCGATTTCTCTTGACCTAAAGTTTTTTGTAGTAAGTTGCAAATTTGTTTGCAACTTATACAGGGCGAGTTAAAAAAATCCGTTTTTCAACATCGAAATTCTCCACTATTTTCCATGGAACACCCTGCGTATCACAACGTCAAAAAAAAAGAGTCATGTTCAAGATATATATGTACCAAAAAACATCGTCCTTCAACTTGAAGTTTTAGCCGTGAAAAAATCACATTCAAAATCCTGGGGTCGTATTTTCGAATATTCTCGCATACGAAATTTGATACAATTTCGAATGCTCCCCATTTCATTTACATTGCTGTCAGTCATATTTCGTATACCAAATGTACTCGAATGATTTCGAAAATACGACCCCTGGTATTTTTTATTAGCATATTCACAAAGCTTGGAAATTATGTTTGCCTACTAAAGAGTTAATGAAAACTGCATAAAACTATAAAAAATGCTGTATATGTTAGGTAGCCATTATGTTCCACGCATTCATGAATCAGTGAATGGCTGAATAAACTGTGTAACATTTCTGGGAGAATTGCTTCAATTACATTACGAATGTTCCACTTAGGATCTGCCAGGCAATTTGGCAAAGGATTACAGGATTTCCTCTGACATAATTTCAGAGAAAAAAAGTCTGGATCTGTCAGGTCAGGAGAGTAAGGTGTCCATATTCTATAGGACAAGCTCTCCCATAATCCATCTTTTTCCAAATATTATATCTAGTGATTCCCTCGCTATTAAACAATAATGACGTAGGGCATCATCCTGCTGAAATTAGGTATCGTCCAAGCAACCCTTCCGTCTTAATTGTGAATAAAATAAATTTTCTAATATATCAGTGTATACAGTTCCTGTTATCGTTGGTTCATCAATGAAAAATGGTCCATATTTTTTCTCAACTTAGATTGCACACCAAACTGCTACTTTTGGGGTATCTCGCTATTCTTACTGAAATCCGTTAAATTATCTTGGAAAATCTATTTCAAGTTGTTACTTGATATCTAACTTGACAGTTACAAAATTGTTTGCCATATTGATAGCAAGTACTTACTTATAACCTGAAGTTGCATGCGTTTGCAAAAATACCAGGATTTCGATTTTGATTTTTTATGACTGAAATTTCAAGTTTAAAGGTCGATGTTTATTTGTTCACGGATTTATTGGTACACGGATACGTTGAACATGACTCTTTTTTTTGACGTTGTGATATACAGGGTGTTCCATTCAAGATAGTGGAGAATTTTGATGTTGAAAAACGGATTTTTTTCAACTCGCCCTGTATAAGTGGCAAAAAAATTCGCAAACTATTACTTAAACTTTAGCTAAAGAGAAATCGAATGGCGCAAACCGCAGGTAGCTAGCACACTTGGTTCAAAAATTATAAGCATTTGAAATGGGTCACTCTCGGCTGGGATACCCTGTATTTCATAGGCCTGTTTTCACAAATAATGTCGCATCAAAATTCATGTTTTTATTGAAAATTTATTCTAGAACTTTAATTCTAGGTAGAGTATGACATTGAACTAAAATTTTGGAAGTCAATTTGCTAAAAACATCATTGGCTTGATAAATTCACAAGTTTCTACAACACCATCTTCTCATTTTACAAAAGTATTTCGTGTTATGGCTGAACATTCCGTTGGCAAATAATTTACTGACTAAAAGACCTGTACATCACCAGCACAAGTTTGTATTAAAAGAAACTTAAGTTGATGAGTGAGAAGACACAATTTTTCTTGATGAATCTTGGTTGTTGAAAGGGGCCCGAGGCTTCTTTCCCAAAACCCAGAATGGTACGCAATTTTCCATGGAGGAACTGGGATGAAGAGAAATACTGAATAAGCAATCGAACGGTCAGGAACTCATTGATAATTGATAAACAAGTTGAACAATCAGTACCTACACAAGATACCTCTAAATTACTAGCTGACTGGGACAGCCACAAGTCTCAGCGCAGATACAAAGATCTTATGAGAAGGAAAGAAAATCGCAGAGGACGTTCTGCGGAAACGTAGACGAGCTTCCAGTACTTGCAAAGCTCCGAAAGATTCTCTAAAAGTTCCAGGACGAGAGCTGGGCTGACTAAGGCTTTCCTCCGGTAGCTATACCACTTGGTTGGCTCGTGGAAACACAATTTCCGGACTCTGAGATCCTGCAAACTGGTCGCGCAAGGCCAGCTGATTGAAAGATTGCTGCGAGGGTGGTGTCAGAAAACTCCATAAGATAAGCCATCCACTGAGTTCCGCCTTTTTTACAAAAGGAGCTAGAGCCACGCACTCCGCACCTCTTCAGGGCCTGCCTCGCATATGGTCAAAAATCAAATACCAGATTCCTTGCGTAAGGTCCAAGTGGTATTCATCCCCAAGCCAGGATATTATAGTTACCAAGCGGCTAAGGATTACAGACCTATCAATCTATCCTCGTTTCTTCTAAAAACGCTGGAGAAACTGGTGGACACCTTCATTAGGGAAGAGGCATTGAAGACAATGTCCATGCACCCTAATCAACGCACCTACAGGACTGCCATGTCAACTGAGACGGCTCTTCACACTTAGTGGGGGCGGACGGTGGGGACAAACGGCATTTCGTATTAAAATTGTGCCACTTCGTACACATATTCCCTAGACCTATTGGAGGGATTTGAGTCGCAGAGCCGAAAGTTCCGTCCCTTAGGATTGAAAATGGTGCCAAGTTTTAAAAATGAGGCAAATTTAAGGCAATATATATAGAGCGATTTTTACGCCAAGGGTGTCGTTTTCGGGGTTTCCGAGGGTGAAAATGACAATTTATGAATTGTTATGTATCTTGAATAAACAAGCCGCAACAAGCGAAGATAAAGTAAGTACAAAACTGGGATTTATTTATTGAATCATGGTTATAACTAAAAATGGTGATTGCTTCGGATGGTGCACCGTTGGACGAGAAGAAATTCTGTCCATAGAACCATCCGGTTTACTTGTGATCGTTAATTCTCTAAGCTGGATGAGGTGCTTTGACTGAGAATCCTAACTGAAGCACCCAGATAATTAAGGGGGTCACAATAGATCTATGCAGGTCGCAGTGTAACAATACCGCTAATTCATTCATTCATTCAAATATTGTGACTTATTGGAACGTATTTACAAGTAAAAAGTCATAAGTCATCACCGGTGAATGCTTCATCATCGTTAAGATCTCCTGTTGCAGCCGAGCGATGAAAAAAATATCTACACCTTTTCCATAAGTATTTCAGAATATATCACTTGTATTTCAGATTCATCAATTCTAGTTCAGAATGCGTCAATTGTATTCCAGTTATGTTAGTTTAATTTCAGAAAGTGTTATTTGTATTTCAACTTTGTCAGTTGTAGTTCAGAAAATATCATTTGTATTTCAGATTGATCAGTTGTATTTCAGAAAAAGTCATTATTATTTCAGTTTGGTCACTTGTATTCCAGAAATCGTCATTTGGGTTTCAGATTATTTATTTGTAGATCAGAAATTGTAAATTGTATTTCAGAATTCGTCAAATGTATTTCAGATATTATCAATGTAGTTTGTTAAATAAAATTTATAATGAGTCACCTATACACCTATCTTGTGTTGATTTGGCAAAATCTGCGTAGATACCTAGTAATTTCTGAACTACATCTGACAATTTCTGAAATACAATTCACTGATCTGAATTTCAATTGACGCATTCTGAAATTAAAGTGACGATCTCTGAAATACATATGGAAAAGGTGTAGTAAAGATTGTCTATATTAAGTCTAAAATAAATAAGTATGAAGTATTTGAAAAAAAGAAGCAACAAAAAAAAAAAAATAATAAAATAAAATAAAATAAAAACGAGTGAATAATAGTTATGTACATTACAAGTGCATTTATGAGCATAATTACAATAACGAGTGTGAAGGATTAGAACGACGAGATCGTAGACCGAGTCGTTCTAATCACACGAGTTTTGTAGTCATGTTTAAACGCACGTCTGATGTACAACGTTTTATCTACAAAGCGAAAAATAAGAATAATTTTTCAATTATTTTCGTTCATTAATAGTTGTCTACATTCATTTTACCTTTACAGGTTTACCTTTGACATTTGTCAAATCACCAAAATATTAGACTATCCAAAACACGTGACACAAATATGGCCGACAAGAGGCACACAAACATTTGACACAAACACAAACCATGGCGTCATTAGGTTATGTCATTAATGATCATAATCAAATACTCATTTTCTATTGTGTGCGTCTCAATTTTTGGCCGTTTCTACCCAATTACGGAATCCCTATTGTTTGGGCAAGATTGCTCTACCTACATTTCACTTGGACACCCAGAACCTACCCTTAAAATGTGAAAATATTTATTTGTTGTAACTCCACCGTCCAGTGTTGTGCTTTGATTTGTATTGTTTTTTCACAAGTTTGCTCTAGATTTGATTGAAGAACGATTTTGCTGGGTAAATGCTCTGAATTCATTTCATTGTGAAAATATTGAAATTTTTAACCATGCATTCCCGTTAGTCAAGTTAAAATCGAAAAAGAAAAGCCTTGTATCACAAAAGGTTTAAGAATTGCTTCTAGAAAATTTAGGTGTCTTCATTCCTTAAAAGTTTGCTCTTGATATTGATAATATATTTTTTATGACCTACTTTAAATAATGGATACAGGAACATCTACAGAAAGACGATGAAACAGGGAAGGAAGATTTATTACAATGAGAGGTTGGGCATCTGCATCCAATAAACAAAAAGATTAACGACTCACGCGAAAAAAAAAAAAGAAATATACTTACATATGTGCTTCCAATTTGAAAGCAGATAATATTAATTCATACTACTGTACGATTGCTCAGAAACTGAGTATCAAAAATAGGAAATCTTCTGGGTGGGACGATATCTCAGTTAGGCTGTTGATGTGTTGGCGGATTCCATTATTAATTATTTTCTTACCGGAAGTTTTCCCTCATTTTTGAAGCAATCTTGGGTAGTACCATTGTATAAAAAGGCTCTTTATACAATGGTAGTACCTTTGTTTAATAGGGGGGTGATAAGAATTTACCATCTTATTACCGGCCAATATATATCCTTACTGGCAACTTAGACTAAAATTGTAGAGTGGCTAATTAAGGTGGATGGTGAGCTTCCTTGATAGACATAAATTGCTTTCTCTGTCTCTGTTTCAGCAGTCAAAAAACACTGATGATACCATATTTCATCTCCTGGATGAGCTGTATTAGAAGATAAATGACGAAGAAGTGGCCGCGGTAGATTTTGTGACCTGAAAAAAGCTTTCAATTGTGTCTGTCATGAAGTACTGCTTCTAGGGGTTCAGTACTTCAGAGGGGTTGGATATGACTGCAGGAGTGCCCTAGGGATCTGTTCTATTTCTAACATTAATAAAAATACGAGTAAAAACAACGAGTATCAAAACGCAAATGAACAATGAGCACTATTAGTTTGAAAAAAAATTTAATTACACATTGAATGACACATAAAAAAAGGGTGTGTGTGCCTCTTGGCGGCCATTTTAATTCAAGTTTGACAGCATCTTGGATAGTTCAATAGTTGTGTTATAGACTCATAACCTCGTCCATAACACCACTAGTTGTGTTATGAATTCATAACCTAGTCTATAACACCACTAGTTGTGTTATGAGTCTCATGACGTACCTAACTCAAATACTAGAAAAATGGTTATGTAAAAACGTCATAACCAAACGCTTGTAGATAATAGTTATTTACCTAACAAATGCGGAAAGTGATACTTTACCGCACGCAACGGCAGTTGACCGAACGACGCGAAGCCGGAAGGGGCGGTAAAGTTTCTGTACTACAGCTCTGGTGACATTTTGCAGTGTTTTCAGAGACTGCGAGATACCAGTAACATCATCAAGATTGTCTACTCACTTCTAGATGGTAAAACATGCTCTAATGCCCTCAGGTCCTGCAGAGTTTCAGATACATAACCTGAATCTCTCTGTTCGGGGTTTGAGTTGCTAGCAGGACACATAAGGCCCACTCTATCTTTTGACTCAGGCAGCAGACCAATCTAAATCATGCACTGCAGCTGGCAAAGAAGCAATGCATCGTCTGTTACTGTGCCAATCTAACTAAAATAAAAGGACATTGAATTTCTATATATCTAAGTCAAACTCCAAAATAACTAAAGGAATGGAAAAATGGACCAACAGATAAGCAGATAATGCCCAGCAATTTTCACGATTTGAAATAAGAGAACACTGATAAAGTTATTAATATCAAAGAGCAACCTTTACGATAAAAGACCAGTACGCCGCAAAACCACACTGCATTTTATTCGTGATAAAGATTAATACGTCGTACTTACGTTCTTCAAATGAATACGTGATTTCACCGCACAATAAATACATAATAAACTGTCGCCATGCACACTATGCTTTTGTCCCGAATGAATTTTAAAAGTAATGTTGAAATATCATGAAATAAATGCTTCAGTTGCTTTCTTCATGATGTTTACTCTAAAAAATCTGCAAACGCCATCTCAACTACAAAAATAGGTGAACACTTCCGAATATTGTCGGACCGTGGTGAAGATATCATAAAATCGGCCTAGATATTAGAACTTAAGCAAGCACATAAATTAATTTTGGATATTATTTTTTTCATTTTCACCCTTGGACACCTCGAAAATGATACCTCAAAACGTAAAAATCGTGCTACTTTTCCCAGTGCTGAGAGAAAGCTACTGATGGGGCGGTAGCTCTTGGGGTAGGTGCTGGATTCTTCGGAGTTTCGAGAGTATGATATTTGCTTCCTTCCACTTGGATGGGAAATGAGATAGGTTGAAGAAGGCCTGGACATACTTTCGCAGATTCTCTATCTGGTTTTCGGGTGGCTTTTTTAAGGCCGTGCTTGTGATGTTGTTCTTGTCTAGAGCTTTCCTACTGACCAGTCCGACTATTGTCTGGGTTGAGATGACTGGCGAACATTCGAGTAGCGGTTCCTGCTGGTTCAACAGAAGTTGCATGCTGTGCTCAACGTTCCTATCTTGATCCGGGAATAGCGGCAGGTTTGTTGTGAATTAAACTTCCCAGTTTGTCGGCAATGGTTTCAGCTTTTGAAATCTGTTGATTATGTGGACTCCTGGAGAAAAAATTGCCTGGAATTCGCCTCAATTTTGAAAATCGGCGCCATTTTCAATCCGGAATCTCCAGCTCTGCGACTCAAATCACTCCCATAGAACTAGGGAACACATATGTACGAAGTGGCACAATTTCAATATGAAATGCCGAATAATAACAGCATTTCTCACAAGCCGCTCCCACTAAGTATTGTGGCAAGGTAGGAGCGAGGGATGCCTCACAAAGAGATGGTCTGGGTGTATTTCTAGACATCGAATGGGCATTTAATAACACCTAATTGTCAAATGGAAATGTATCTTGATGGAAAGTAGAATCATTACAATTTCGATGGGAAATGCGAAAATTAGCTCATCCGCAGCTAGAGGCTGCCCGCAGGTCTATTATTGCCCTTGCTGTGGTGCCTAGTACTGGATGGGCTGCTCCGCACTCTGAACGAGAAAGGTATGTTTACTCAAAGCCACGCAGATGATTTTGTAATCGTCGCGGCTGGTAAGGTACACAGCACCATTATAGGAATCATGGAAACACCTCTTAACATGCTCGAAAGATGGTGTAATAATGACGGGCTTTCGGTAAATCCGAACAAGACCGAAGTAGTACCTAAACGTTAAACGTAGGCCTGGAAGGGCTCACGCTTGCCACGCTTGTTCGGTGAAAAAAAAAAAAAAAAATGAAGATACTTGAGATTGCAGGACAGGAAGTCGAAGTGCGTTGCAAATTAAGCCCTCACTCAGGATTAAACAATTCGGAGAGTAGGGGTGGGGATTATTTTTGGGCGCCACCGACTCAGGACTGATTAGTCGGACTCTTCAGGATTTTATCTAGCTCCAGGTCCTTACAATTCGAATAAGGAAAAAAAAAATTATGTATATTCAAAAAAAGGTAAGAGTGCATAAAACTGAATAAAAGTCAATATAAATCAAGTGCTATGTAAAGTCTGTTTATTGATTATAAAAAGAAACTATTATAAAGTCACAAATTACCAATTTTGTGGTTATAGTTCACAATGCAATAATAGAAGAATTAAAATAATAGAAAAAAAAAGATAAACTATTAAGTTAGCAATAATACCAATCAAAGAGTGAATAGTAGCTATCGAGGTAGCTATTCAAGAAAAATCACTTGAACTGTCATCAATTAATAAATAAAGTGACCTTTTAATGAAGGCTCAATCAATAAATACAGGTAATGGCTATAATATAGAATTATGAGCTATACTCAGTCATTAATAATTTAAATATGAAATTTTGAAAATGTAAATAGAGAAAAATAGGGAAAAAATAGTATATTATATACCTATGTATATAATGACTTTCTTTACCGAGGAATATATAGAATTTTGTTTACTACTTCTAGTAGAAAATAAAAAAATTGTTTAAAATCTGTGCTCTAATTATTTTTTTTATACGCCCTCTTGAAAGTGCTGCCCTCTATCAACTGATAACTTCTTATGTACGACAATATCCTTGCATCATGACGTCATTTTCATTATTGACCTAGGTATTTTTTCATTATTTTCATTATTCACCTAGGGAGAGAAATTCAATTTTTTCCTAGAAAAATAGATTGAATAATGACTATTTCTCAGGTTAGTAGTAAAAAAATATATTAATTAGTTATTGGAACGGTTACCAGTTCCAAACCAAGTCGAGGAAAACAAAGTAAGCTGACATAAATTATCAACCACATGAAACCAGGTTACGCCTAAAATCTGTTTTTTTTTTAAAGATAAAAGTCAAAGTGACATTCTCTTGGCAATACAATGTAAAATTGTCAATGCTTTCAAATTTTTTATGTAGAAAAGGCTTGTGTTGCCAACATAGTTACTAAATTTTTGACTTGGGGAATTATTTAAAAAAAAAAAAACAGACTTTAGCTAAATTACCCATAATAATTATTGTTGTTTTGTTTTACTTGGCACAAGTACTGCATCACACCCTAAACATACCGGGGTGATCACTTTGGCGCACAAAATAGGGGAAAAATGTAAATAAATAATAGCTACAGCTGGTATAATACCAATATGTTCTAGATGGCAGTAGCAGGTACAATTAACCTGGTTAGTCCTGGATACAGGTAGATAGGGTGGTCAATCTAATCTTATAAGGTTCAAATTCACAGTCCGGAAGGATTGTATAACCATCCAAATGAAAGGCTTAGGCTTGGTAGTGATAGCCTTGCAGTTACAATCTCGGTTACAGTAGTGTTGTGTTACAATGTAGCCGTGAGTGAAATCCCTGAGAGAAAAATTGTTATAACACACTGTATTTGTAACTGAACTCTTGCCATAGCCAGGCACTTTATGAATAGACAGAATTTAAAATGAAATTAAAATGCAACTTAATTAGTCTTTAATGGGAAATTTACTTGATAAAACTATAGCTCTTGAAAATTATTGTAATAGAAAAATTGAATAATAACATGTATTTATGATAATAATTAATCAAATTAGATAAAATCAGATAAAGCTTTAATAGAAAAGAAAATGTACCTTGAGTGTGCAAAGAAAATTTTAGGTTATTAGATTATGTCTCACCTGTTGGAATAGCGTTTTATTTGCCACACGAATACTCTTATCCGCTGGATTAGTCTGGACTCGAGATCCTGGATGGAATATGGTGGTTTCTAGGCCAGCTTCTCACTAATGATCAAATAGAAAGTCAAAATCTTTTGTGGGAAAAAACGTGCAAAGCAAAACTTACCGAAATGGTTTTTGAAAATCTGAAATCATTGGCGAAATTATAGCACTTTACGAAAACGTAACGCAACGTAAGGCAACTCAATGTACCATAAATTTAATAACTGAGAAAATTAGGTCCAAAATCCCTTTTAGGGCGAGGACAAAAATTAAATTCTTCAAGAGAGACTCTTTTCTCGGAACAACCAAATCGTAGAAGGAATAACAACCACAAGTAATTAATTAGCTCTCTTACGGTCGAACCAAATCCAAGCGGCAGTAATGACATTAACTGGTCATTTTCAGTACAACCTATCAAATGTTCTCCGTACATGCGCACTGGTCCTGCATGGTAGGGCGCTTCAACCAATAGGAAGGATGGTGTTTTTTTACATTTTAGGTTATTTAATGTCATTTACTGCCGCTTGGATTTGGAAATGGAATGGATTTGAAAAATAGAGATGAGGCAAAGTAACGACAAATGTCAAAAATTAATCGGTAAAAATTTAAGTACCAAAAATTGCACACAATAATATGATCAGAGAAAAATGACATGATGACATGAATGATAACAGCAATAAGTAATTAACTACTAGAACAATCATAATTTGAAGAATACGAGATTGAATAGGCAATTCGTGTTGCAAAACATAAAAAAGCCGGCTACACACGGTCCAGCAGGCCTGTCAGTTCAAACTGAACCTGAAGGCCGGTCGCCGGATGGCCGGATGACGCTCCAAATGTTCAGGCGAATCTGAAATGTTTTTCACTCTCAATCTTCATGGCCTCTACTGAAGATCACGCGTTTTCAGCACTTTTTGGTATAGTATTTGCTCTTGGTAAAAAAATAAACCGGAGAGAAACTTACAATAATATGGTGTAAAGATTGGTCGAAAAAAAGGCGCGTATTCTCTGATATGAATTTGCTGAATGAATTGAAGTTGGCTCCAAAGGATTGGCACAATTATCTACGTACGGATGAAGATACATATCTGCAGCTTTTATCATTGGTAGCGCCTTTGATAGCAAATGCCCGGTGGGCCGGACAACAAAATTGGGCCGCCGTCTGCTGTCTCAATGATTTTTTTTTATAAGTTCCTGTAAACCTTACACCAAAATTTTTAGCTCCAATAATATTATCTTCTAAATTGTTATATCATCAAAAACGGGGACCAGTTCCTTTACTTCTTTGCCCCAGCCCTACTTTCAATTTTTTATGATAGATGTCCATGTATGTAAGAGTTTATTTAGCCACTGTAGGTGTCCAGAGTGATTTGTGATTTGTGAATAAGTCTAACCCCAGTGTCAGATCAGAAATTAATAGATCGAACGTCGGCCCAACTACCTACTTTCGACCACAAAGTATGAACATGGTATGAACCAATTGGATCAACATTGGATAGTTCTTGAGCACTTGAACTGTCAAACATCCGAAACAGATTTAAACAAAAAATAATTATTGAACAAAAAAATTAAAACAAACAAACTAGTGCAAATTATGAATAATTTATGCTTTTGGGAACTCGGTCGTTGACGCTAAGAATACGCATACTAAATTACAAGAACATAATAGCGCTGATTGACGCTGCTGCCTCTAGCGAGAAAAAATTGAACAAATTATCCCATACATAAAGATTTTTATGGTCCTAGGAACATAATGGATCACTTCTGTGTCGAGTGTTGACGACAATGAAGACAACGAAGTTCAAATTATGGACCGCTTTAAGATGAAAGGTATTTTTAAGCATCGCTCTCAAAAAAAGTTCCGCATCCAACTAGGGTTGCCCCCTGTCCTTTCTTCAAACAAATTGTCGTTATATGACAGTCCTCTTACGTCATTACTTGTTTGCTAGCGTGAGCATGAAAGTTTAAAATGAACGTTTTTGGGTGTGGTGCCCGAAAAAAACGGCAGTTTTTCGGCGGAACACATTTTTCTTGTTTTCTACGGCTCAAAGGGCCGGTGGGCTCGAGAAATCCAGGGCCGGTTTGACCTACCCCATCCGCCCCTGGCAATTCCACCTCACGGAAGACCGACAGGTGGACCGTGCCATACTTGCCTTTGAGTACGTCAGGCCGACCGGATCTACGAACATATTTTTGATTTTTCCCCGGCCACCTGAACAGTCTTAACTGGCAGATCGACCGAAATATATAGACGTTCAGGCGACCGGCCTTCAGCTGAACTAGGTATTCAGTTCGAACTGCCAGGCTCGCCGGGCCGTGTGCATTGTCTGGCTAGCCAAACGGCGAACTACAATAGACTTTGCTGCTTTGCCAAACTTGACGGAAACAATAATAAACAAATTGGTGACATAGGTTTTTTTTTTTTTTTTTTTTGCTGTATGGGCATATGTAGTATTTTGAAATATAAAAAAATCCGACATTATTGCGAAGTGATAGATGTAGATAGGCATGATTCTATTGGTTGGAGCCTGAACGGCAGCACGCAGTGGCGTGGTTATTGGCGAAACTAGATAAATTTTTTTCTGATAATTTCATAAGTTTATTTCCTCGGTGTTTTCGGTGCCACTGAACCCAAAGACATGGCTGTCATCCGGCGGCGTCAGTTGAGGTGTCAGTAAATATTTTTAGGTTATGCCCATTTTTCTTCCCCCTTTCGTCACCACCAAGTTACCACTTGCCAGACTATAGCCGGGTTATTTGAAAGACGAATTGACAAAAACGAACGACATTTTGTTACGGGATGATTTTTCCCGCACCAAAAAAAAAGGAAATAAGCTTATTCACCTCTCTGAATAGCATACCTTCCTCAAGCCACTGTTTTCTATCCAATAGTTGTAGCCACACTTTTCATCAAACTTTTCATTCTTCCCAGAATCATTAAGTTAGAGGTTTATTAATGGAATTGACTTCCTGTTAGTGGGGTTAAAATAAATAGACAATTAATTTATTAACAAACAAAATCACAATATTTACACTAGAACAGCTGATTGTCTGATCCTAGTAGATTGTCTAGATTGACAGCACTCCAAATAGATTCAATGACCGGTACTAACTTAATTTGAATAAGTCCCATGCCCCAACTACCATCAAAATTCCCCAGTACCTTCCACCTTAGAGTTTTGACAGAACCTTTTTAAAGGACATTGCAGGAACAAGCAGAGGTCATTCAGGTCGAGGACTTTCCACGATTAAGTGTTCGGGAAAATTCCTCAGGCACATTTTGCCGATTTTCTGAGTTGTCTAGTTTTCGCTCATAGATCTAGGGTGGCTAATCCGTTATTTTAGCACCCAATCGCATTGTGCAGATTTTTTTTGTGAGTCGAAAAAGAGCAACGTGACTAATTGTTTGTTCCTAAAGGCCAAAGTAATTTTGGTAAGTGGTTTTTCTTATTAATCTTCTGTGTGTTTCTCTATGTCCTATGTAAAAGCATAGTTTTCTGTTAATTATACGGTCTAATTCCGAATATCGGACAAAACCTACCACGCCCTGTCTCATAACGTCCATTTGTTCAGGCCTTTAATCTTCACCTTTAGAAGTTACGGTTTATTCACCACCTTTAGAAGTTACCCTTTAATCTTTACCTTTAGATGTCACCTTTTATTCGTCACGCTTTAGTCCCTGACTTTCAGTTATGAGTTATACGTTCAGCTTACTGTATATTTCAACTAGTACCTACAATCTTCAGTCTCCTCTAGGCCATTGGAAGCCTTAATGACTCCTAGTTACTGAACTTCAGTGCCCAGGGTCAGTTGTTTCTTGTCGCAATCCTGATCCAGACCCAGGCCTTTGGAAACACTGGAAGATATTGATCCCGCCTGTCAGGTTCTCCCCAAGAGTTTATGGACTACTCGGTTTTGATAAGTGTGTTGTAGTTTCGTAATATCAAACCTTACCAACCCCTTGTTGGAGTAAATCACCACAACAACGCAGTTCTACAACAATATTAAATTATCCTTCAGATTATGTGTTGTTATTTCAATTTCTAATTAATTCTCTATATTACCTTTGTTTTTTGTTTATGAAACTTGCCCTTCAGGTTATGTATTGTTAAGTAGGTACTTCAATTTTATTAGGTATCTAGGTATCTATACTACCTATATTGTTACATAATATTAAAGCCCTTCAGGTTACGTATTGTTAATTCAACTTTGATTAATGCTGCACTGAATACAGGTAAAAACTTGTACACTGGGATTAAATGGCCATTTACGAAGGTACTGCATTTATTGAGCTTGTCCATTAGGTCGGCATACACACACGTTATTTCACGCGGTTTATCGTGGCGTGTTGGGATGTAGCGGTTTGCACGCGCGAAAGAACGGCGTGGCAAAAAAAGCGCCATGTTCCACACACTTGACAAAGTATTCAAATGATTTCGCACGTGATTACGCGCGGCATATCAGTTGGAAAGGAAAAACCGTATATGTATGGGTAAAAAGTGTCATTTATCGTGTCGTTTGGAAGTACATTTGTCATGTACTAATTTTCAACGTGATAGCTTGCAACGCGGCGTTCATGTTTTCATACTAGCCTCAAAACCGTGACGTGGAATGACGTGTGGACACGGGTGTGAACTGCACTATCATGTACTTGACTAGTGACGCCACATTCCAGAGGTCGTATTTTCGAATTCATTCGAGTACACTTCGTACACGAAATTTGACTGACAGCAATGTAAATTAAATGGGGAACTTTCGAAATCGTATCAAATTTCGTATGCGAGAATATTCGAAAATACGACCCCTGATAAAAGCACGTGTGAAATCCCTTCCCATTCTATCATTGCGTGCAGCCCTCCTCACTCACGCACATGATTTTTCACGGGTTTTTGCAGATGACACGATAAACCGCGCGAAAGAACGTGTGTCTATGCCGGCCTATTAATTATTTATATTTCAGGTATTAATTTATTGTAAATACAATTTTTAAAGTATATAGGGTAGTACCTAACCTAGTTTCTAGGCGATTTCCTTTCTTCTCCGAACCTGATCTGGAGTCAGACCTATTCTGTTCTGGTGCTAATTAAAAACCCGTACCTGATTGTAGCAAAGCGTTTCACTTTTGTCCCTCCTTCTTGTTTATATTTCAGGTTGTGCTGCTATAGTTCCGTAGAAGTTTCCTGCTTTCGTTATATCGGTTGATTTGGTGTACTGCAGGGAAAAAGCAGGTGGCGCTCCATACTTAGTTATTTAATTAACCCACCCCCTCTCCGTATTGGAAGCTAGTCGGCAACCCTTTACACGAAATCACGTTTCTAGATTTCAGCCACCAACCAACCCTCTCTCTTCTCTTTTTCTTTTTTTTTTCTTTTTAGTTACCCATTAACTTTCCCACCTCCTCAAAATCCTATTATTGACTTCTCCGTTACGTTTTGCGGGTAACAAAATGGCATGGTCCGTGTTGCCACGTAATAATTTATTTTATGCCGTCAGCTGGTATACAAATCTTTTCTATGGTGACATGACTTCAGTGTCACTATAGAATAGAGAGCAAAGAGAGCAATCCGGTGGTTTATGGAACCAATGATGGAACCGGATGCAGAACTAAATCTGTTACTGAGTTCGGCAACCGAACAGAGTACGTGCAGCATGCAGTAGGTATACATTTCGTGAACGGATCAAGATTTTGAAAACAGTCTTCAAACAAGAACATCTCACAAGTGAAAATAGAATTTGAACATTAAAAATTAGAAAATTTCCAGGATCGAGACTTGGAGTCATCATTGACTCCAGGCTGACCTGGGAAAATCACGTCAACGGGCTCGTCCGGATAGCCACTATTAGCCTGTAAAAGATCCATCGCACGCACCTGGGGCTTACAACCCGACATAGTCCACTGGCTTTGCACAGCAGTGATAAGGTTAATGATCACGTACGACAGCTTAGCTTGGTGGCACGCGCTTAACAAATTCACCTACAGTGCGAAGCTGGACAAGCTCCAACGACTTGACTGCATGGCTACAATTGGAGTCTTCAGAACTATCCCAACGCTGGCAATAGAAGCCATACTGGGCCTCTTCATTTCTTTGTGGAGCCACGGGCCTGGGAGCCAGACTCAGCGGATAGGACCCCCATCTCATCAGAAGGGATGCAATGCTAGAAACTGCCGGTTCCTAGATAACCTTGTATTAACAAGGTCATGTTCCCGGCTGGATCCTGAATCAGGCTTCCTCAAGCCGAAGGGGCTCATCTGGTACACAGACGGGTCTCTGATGGGAGAGGCTGGTTTATATAGGGAGAGATCTGTGGCGAGAATCAGTCTTGCACTGGGTCGATACCCTACGGTATACTAGACTGAGATCTACGACACATAGATGTGTGCTCAGGAGAATCTCCAGAGAGGTTACTCGGGCAAGCATATTTATATATGCAGTGACAGTCAGGCAGCACTCCGAGCCCCTTGTTCAGACAAGGTTTGACTGTATGACAGACCTTGAATTACTCAGTGGGCTCAAAAAGGTCACCCTTGTTTGGGACCCGGGAGCATAAAAGGCAATGAGGAGGCGGATCGGCTGGCTCGTGGAGGTAGCAGCACTACCTTTATTGTGCCAGAGACGGCACTTGGGGTTGTTTCCTGCCTGGTGAAAACCAAGATTTGAAATGGTCCAAGAACTTAGTTGTAAGATTAATGGCTAGATCAAAGAGGCCTCAGAGAGTCAAGGATATTTATACGAGGTTCTTCAAACTGGAAAGGAGCAAAAAGCCTAAACTAAACAGGAGTCAATTAAAAGCCCTCACAGGCGTCCTGACGCAGTGAGACAGCCACAAGCAGCCTCAGCGCAGATACAAGGATCCTATAAGAAGGTATAAAACTCTAAAAATCGTGGAGGATGTTCTGCGAAAATATAAACTAGTTCCTGGCAACCGCCAAGCTTCAAAAGATTCTCTCAAAAGATCCAGGTCTAGAACTAGGGTAACTAAGCGCCGACCATCGCTCCCTCTATAGCATCGCACCATTGCTCCGCTCACAAAAAAAAAAAAAACAATATTAGGTAGATCTAAGTGGTTACATCGGAGCAACGAACATGGCTCCGCGCATAGGTTGGAACTTAGGTCTGATACTTGGTGTCAGGGTACGTCGGTCGGTCGTATTGAATCGCTGCCATTATGGATAGCGAAAAGTTGATCGGGCTTGTGTTTGTGCTGCCTATTTGGAATAAAAGAGACAAAAATCATCACAGCTGTATTATATTGAACAAATTGTGGAAGGAAATTGCATTGATCCCTTATATAGGTACCACTTTTTAGAACTTAAATCCAAAATAATATATTCCTCCCCTGAAGAAGAGGATGTTGTTAAATCCGTGTTTTTGAGAAGCTCGTTCTAGCTCAACTGGCACGAAGGTGTGGTGCTCCAAGCCTCGATGTGACCACGGGTGCGTCTGGGTCGGAACGAAGCTCGGAGCGAACGTTGAGGGTATGATGCTTCGGTCGAGGGTCAATGGTCCCTGTTGTGTCCATACTCTTAGATCTTATATTGTTTAATTACTTTTTTTTGGTGAGCGGAGCGATGATCGGAGCGATGGTCGGCGCTCCGTGGAGGCCGCACACTAAGGTAGTTATAGCACTATGGGGCACTGCACTTTTCTTAAAAGTTGCGGGCTCCTAAGGTAAGACAGGGCTGCGCTACACCAAGAGGGGAATAGCATAAGGGAACACATGCTCGTCTACATGCTGTCTGTAAAGGCTCCCCTATCAATCAAACAAGATACCTGAATTGAGTATCGCGATAATTAATTTTATTCATCACTAATACCTGATAGGTGATATTACTTTCGAGAGAAAGTGCAAAAAGAATAACAGAGAACAATTAAAAAGTTTATCAGCCGGAGAGAAATAGCGAAGTTGTAGCCAAACAAAACATCACACGGTATTGGACAAAAAAGTTACTCTATCTGACTACAAATGTTCACTTGTCAACAATTTGAAGTAGGTACCTATGTTGTAAAAATGCTACAATATTCGTACCTAATCATCCTGTATACTTATCCAGAACTTGATTGAAAAAATCAAACTGAAAAGAGAAAAGGAAAACCGAATGCAAGGCAATTCAAAAATCATTCTTGGGTAATTTTTCAAATCTTATCCGCAATTTTTCATTCAAATCCATTTGCTATCTGATCCGCATCATGCTCCTGCACATTATTTATAAAAAAATTGCCGAAGCGATTTCCGGCAAAGAAAATAAAAAACAATTGCATTAATCTCCCCTCTAAAATCGGGCGGCCATTAGCGATAAATATTCTCTGCAGGGTCCAGAGGGCAATTTGCTATCGTCCGAGCAGACATTGAAAAATCGGCATTTCCCTTGCAGAATTTGTAAATTGAAAAAATCACTCTGTTGATATTTATTTTCAGTTTAAAAAATTTCCATATTGCATGGAAATACGTCCAACATACATCAATTTGAGCATTACCTACTCCACCATCAACGGCAAAATGTAACCCATTAAAAAATATTACTTCTAAATCCAGGCATATTTCAAGACTTCAATGGCTGCGAATATTTATAGCACTGTTTCCTTCCAAACACCTTGTTTTCATTATTTCCACCACATCTGCTGCCTGGAAATTTATTACGTCTCAAATAATAAAGGCGAATAACAGGGATGATGATCAACAAAAAAAAAAGAGGAAAACAATATACAAATTCTGGGTAAAATAAAAAATGATACACCTATAAATGAAAGGGCTGACTGCGTATGGGCCTCGAAGATTTATGAACGTTATTAAGACTATTGGATTTTCCCGCCTCAACCTGAATGTTAAATGGCCGCCCTTTTATAGAGAAAATGTTTTCCTTCTGAAATAATGATTTACTGTGAGAAGTTTACAACGGGCTTATAGTAGCGAAACACAAATTTGATTAAATTACCCGTTAAGAGACCAAAGTTTCAGCCAGGCAGGTAAGATTTTGAAAGAGGAATAAGTTAAGTATGCTAGTTTGCAGAGAAAATTATATCAAGAGAAAAGTATAATACTTACAAAACAAAAACGTATTCAAGCTCCAAAAGACTTTCAATTATATCGCCACTTCAAGTATTGGTGATGGTTGCCGATAAAATAGTTGTTTTAACTTTGGTTCAGGATTTTTTATTATTTTTGTCGATGGAAAACCCAAATAAATTTATTTTCGTTGGCTTGAAAAGCAAATATCAGAAATTACGGCTGCTGCGAAAAAATAGGACTTAGATAAGGACAATCCTGCAGAATAAACAAACCATTTTTCACGAGAGACTTGGCCCCCATTTCACATCTATTTCACAGTACTTTAACGAGGATCAACTCCGGCTCGCCATCATTTTACAACTTCTCTCTGAACTGATAACACCGTTTGCTGTCTATATTCTTCTTCTAAGGGTTTTTGTTTGCCAGAACAGAAATCCAGGCACTTTGCGTGTTTTGTTTTCTCATTTTTCTTACTTCGCTCTTATGGCGAAATAGTTCCAATTTTTTGGTCAAACCATTGGAAGGAAATCGCATAACACAAAAAGTGAAATAAATTATTCTCCTCATAAGAGCAGAACTACAATAGTCTATTAGTTGGTAAGTATTTGATAAAACTGATAAATTATTAACCATAAAAAAAAAGTCGAAGCGGCAATTTCTTTTTGCACTCTCTCGACTTCCTCATCTCGTCTTTATTTTGCTCAAAAACGATTTTAAACAATTTCCGGAGTACTTTTGCTAAATTACGTGCGACTGTTGGGATGAAATAGACTAAAGCGAGATATAAAGTTTTGCGCAATGATGAAATTCGTGGAACTTTTCGTGATACATACAAGTTAAAAGTTTCCAAGCCAAGGGTCTTTTCGATTTACTCGAAAATGACAATTCTCCAAATTAGGGAAAAAAAAAATTAACTTCTCAACTTCCAATCTAATAGAATTAAATTTCTCCCTCGAAAATGCTTCTAGAATTAAGCCGAGGACCATTAGCGATTTTCTTCATTAACCCTAAAATAGAAAATTATTCAGAATCGCTTTGGCGTCTCATTAATAATCAGGATTCGATTACTTATACGAAATTTTAATTATTTTGCTTCAATGTTGGGAATTCGTCTTTCATGAAGTACATCTTTAAGATAATTTGTAGGATTGAAGTGTGTTTTTCGTACATTTTTGAACACAATTTTCAATTGAAGGATTACGAAAATTTATTCACTCAAAAGCCAGGCTAATAGAACATCTAATCTAGATTTTCAAGAAATCGGCAATTTTAATAAAATTTTGCTACAATAGAAACATTTTTTACTGAAAAAAAAAATGGTCTTTACCAAAAACCTCAACTTTTACCAAAGATAAAATGACATTTTGAAGCTAAAAACGTTCAATTATTGTGATATTAGCGCCAACTGTAGCAGAATATAAGAAATGTTCGACCTAAAACCACATTGAATAAAGAAAGAAAACAAAATATTTATTCACTTGCCCTAAAGCCTTCTTAGGCCTACCATCTGACGTTTCAAAGACATTATTATTTTGCAATATTGTGTGTATATGCCATATGGATTCCTTGTATGTGTTGTCGAAGTTGAATGGCATTTATATGTGAGTATATATTTAATTTATTAATACTAATATAATTATATAGGTTGAAAATGTATCTACTGATTAGGCACCTATTGGAGCAAAATTATATCCACCTAAAATCTACTCCATTTGCATATAAATAGTAAGCTTACCGCAAGTAGAAGATATCATCTAAATGAAGGAAAGGAGTATTTGACACAGTCTAACAGAGATCTGATAATGAGGTAAATAAATGACGACACGGGAACCTCATGAGGGATTTATTTCGATAAGATTTAGATGGGTAAACCCCTTTTCTATACAAACCTGGCTAAATAATATTAATTATAAGCCATAGTTTCTAGTGAATTAAACCAAAATTGTGTTCGAAAATACACGGATAGCAAAAAAAAACTAATGCCAAGAACATTAGAAAATTTGATTTATGTTATCCATAAAGTAGGTACCTATGGAATTTTTCATTTAATTTATAAGAATTTTATTTTCTCCAAAACTTTCAAGCATGCGTTAGCAAATTTCAGGAAATAGTTCCGTGCTATAAAAAGTGGAAGCCAGCTTCAGGGAAAATTAAAAAACTTCATGTTCTAGACAAATATAAAACTTTCGTGAAACTTCAAAGAGTCTTTATAAAGGTGGTAATAAGTGGTTAAACTTTATAGGGACCGAAGAAAATATTGAAATAGAAGTTTATATGGAGGAAGTGTGAGGGATTTTTAGTTTAGCTACCCTATACCAATTTGTATTCAGTGAATGGATGAATTGAAAATTGTCAATATCAGTCCGCCTTGATATCGTTAATTTGTTCTTTTTCTCAATTTTTTCCGGAAATACGATTAATGAATAACAATTCACTAGACACCAATTACTTTACTTCAGCCATTCGTCGTGGCCTGTCCGACATTGTCTCCTGAATTGAAGCCTGAAAAGGTTTATTGAAGTGATGGGAAGAATCGGCTATTTTCAAGAATCGAATATTAGGGAATCAAGTACTTTGTGGAATCGGATATTCTACTGAATACCCAAGTACTGAGTACTTCGCCATTTGTTTTGTTTTCAGTTTGAGACAGTAAAGTTTTAAAGTAGGTATGTCATGTATTTTTCTCGCAAAAAAATCGCGGTACAGAAAAAAATAGTTTTTTTAAATAACTCTCAATTCTAGAATCCAGTTCAGTGAGTAACAGTGTCGGTAAACTCTCACTTCCCAGCAGTATACAGGATGGAATTTTTAAATGGAAAAAATTCAGTATCAGAAAGTCTGTTTATTGGAAAAATTAGGAAAAACGGGAATTTATCCTTCTCTTAAGGGTAGAAAACATCCCCAACTTTTTTTTCCAAATGTAGAGATATGTATTGTGATAGCTCGTTGGAATGGGCATAAAAAAAGGAATATGAACCATTATTCACTTTTGCATTTCGGTGATCTAGTTATGTAATTATTTTTGACATTAACACACTATTTAAGGGTTGAGAATCCGAGTATCAGGCATCAAATAGTGTGTTAACGTCATAAATAATCACATTACGTTACAAATGGGGCTTGTTTCGCATTAGGGTTCTACCAAGAAGAAATGCTGAAGATATTCAACAATTTTAACTGTAAAAAAATTGTGTGGAAATAGTTATTTTCCTAACAAGTGCGCAAAGTGTTACTTTTCCGCACGCAAACACAGTTATACGAACGACGCGCAGCGGACACTTTGCGCACGTGTTAGGAACAAAATTTTTCCTACGAGCTTCATATCAGGTAGGTAATAACAAAAATTTAAAAAAAAAAAAAACGATAATTTGTTTAATTATTTTTAATTAACTTGAAGGGAACCTATGCATTTATCAAAAAATTACATAACAAAAAAGATCAGTGCGGATAAGGCCTGTATCCGCACTGAGTGCGGAAAAGTGTAACTTTGAGCCCGGAAATGCGTGCGGAAAAGTACTATTTTGCGCACGCTCGTAGGAAATAGTTATTTTCCTAACAAGTGCGCAAAGTGATACTTTCCCGCACGAAAAAGCAGTTAGACGAACGACGCGAAGCGGAGTTCGGATAAGCTTTCAGTGCGGGAAAGACACTTTGCGCAAGTGTTAGGAACAATACTTTTTCTTCGAGTGTTTGAAGATTTGCATAGCATCCAAAGGAGCTGTACCTAATCTTTTCAAATGTTTCCAGATGCTCAAAACTGGTAATTTTCTCTCTTAGTTGAGTGTGTTGTGTTTTCAATTTTTTTTTCAGTGATCAGCTTGACTTTATTTGCAACAGTCACTGTGCTAGCGAGGTTCACTTGAAATTTGTTTTTCCTGCCAAATTTTGAGACTAAACTTATCAGGGTGATATTTTTTCATGTGACTTTTCAAATTAGTTTTACATAGCAACAAGTACAGTGCAGCATGATCTTCCCGAAATATCCTATACATTTTTGCTTGCATTATCATGGATCTTACTTTGTCCATTGATGTCTGATTCATTCTTTCCGCAACTCCATTAAGTTGGGAAATGTGTATACGAAGGAGTATAACTTACTGTCTAACTTTTATGATCTGATACTCCAAAGGAATGTGAGTTGGTGGCTGCCACACCAATAGTCACCTGACCTCACACCTGTTTTTGCTGGATTTTTCCTACCCTCGCTCATAAAGTTCCAAATTAAAAAAGCTAAACATTACCTGAATGCATTTCTTGGAACAAAAATAACATCAAGCCCTTCTTTTTGAATATTAGTTTATCTAGAAATCTACAAAACATTGAAAAATGGAGTATAAATACGCTAATTATGTGAAAAAAAAAATGAGTGCGCAAAGAGTTTCTGTGCGCAAAGTTCAACTTTGCGCACGCAAATGAGTGCGCAAAGTAATAACTTTGCGCACGCGAGTAGAAAAAATAAGTTTTTATTTTTTTCTCGCTTTCTAGATCACCGAAATGCAAAAGTAAATAATGGGTTATTTTCCTTTTTTATGCCCATCCCAGCGAGCTATCACAAAACATATCTTTACATTTGAAAAAAAAACGTTGGGGGTGGTTTCTACCCTTAAGAGAGGGGTAAATTCCATGAAAAGGCCAAAAAAATTTGCCAAACTAAAAATAAAGGGACCCGTTTTTCTTTATTTTTCTAGAAAATAAACAGGCTCTGATACGGAAATTATTCCATTTAAAAATTCCACCCTGTATTTAATTGCTTATATAATATTAAGGATCAGAATCGGTTCCGACGCTCGCCAGTATTCGAATACTACCGATTCCTGTACTCGAGTACTCCGATCACTAGTTTATTGTGATTATCCTTTAAAAACAGGACTTTAAACCGAAAAAAAAAAAAAATAGGTTCTAGAAGCAAATCGTGTTACTTTTGAGGTAAAGGTGTTGCTTAGGTAATTTGACCCCGCAGAATCCAAAAATGTCTGTTACCAATTCGAAATCGCGACCGGAAGTGATATATCCAGACGGTCAGAGACCAGAAATTAACTGATTTTTTGCCTTCTAAGACCTATGAACGTGATCAGGACATCAAATTATAAGTTTTTTATAGCGAAAAATACACAGATGAGGCTGAATAATACATATTAAGTCAAAGCATTTTTATTATTTTTTGTAAGTGTGTAAAAAGTTACTTTTCCATCCAAAGTATCTATTAAGACATCAATGTTAGGTACCTACATAGCTACTGTAATATGTAAAATACGACTTCTATTATCATTTGATATTGAAGGTAGAATGTTTAAGATTAGGGAGAGCGACTGCACCACTTGTTTTATCAAATCATTGAAGGCTTAGATTTTCCAGAGAAGTATCAGCCTGTAGGATATTATTGTAGCTCAATGTATGCCCAGCACAGCAGCATAAAACAGGTTTGCCAACTTTTTGCTTCTTGTCGCTTGATAAAGAGTATGACCGAGTCCAATATGTTTGGGTGTAAGTTTTTTCCCTTGCTAACAGCATAAACAATATCTTGAACGATTGGAAGACTAACGCTATACTGGACTAAACAACTACTATAGAAATGAAAAAGGTTTTGTATTTAGTGCAATTCATTAATTTTCAATTCAGTGCAGAGCGCTTTCGGCCTAGGTCATCATCAGTGTAACCTGAAAGTAAGAGAAAAACTTCTATTTAGTATTCCTAGTTACTCAAAATGAGCTGTATAATGTTTTTCTTTTACTCTCACTTGCACTAATGTTGGCCTAGGCCGGAAGCGCTCTGCACTAATTTGAAAATTAACAAATTGCACGAAATACAAAGCCTTTTTCGTTTCTATATTTGCTAACGTGCACACAGCCTTACATTTCATTCTTCATTTAAACATGTACTAGCGAATCAAATTCTTTATCTGAGTCATCGTCATGATCAGCAGCGCACAAATCAGGTACACTTTCAAGAATACCTCACCTTTAATCTCGACACTCAAGAATAAGTGTAAGTAATATAGCTGGCGGAACAGACTTTTCCCTCTTCCAGCGACTTTTCTATTAGGCAGGTAGGTAGGTACATTGATTATTCTGTGGGTACGACTTTAATACATGCATCTGTAGTCTCTGTAGAAACCTCGAGTGTCGAGTGACCTACTTATGATTTGAGTTCATTTCGAATGTTGCACTAACTATTGTGTGGAAGTTGCTATTTTCTAGCTGGAATTCCAGAATTTGATCGCCTCCTTACTGCATTTTTCGTCGCAACAGCTTATCTTTATTGATGCGGGTATGAGTAGAGATGGAAAATTCTCGAGAATAATAAAAAAGAGAATATTCTCCAGAATATTCTTGAGAATATTCTCAAATTTGAGAATTTTCTGAAAACGTCTTCTTAAACTGATATCAACTTAATTATTGCCAATTATTACGAAAATATCAGAATATAATTAAGGGCTAAAAAAAAAACATAGAAATACCTGAAATCATAAATCCAAGATTGAAGTCTTAAATTACGTCTTGACCAAGTCAAGATTGTCATAATTTTTCATTTTCGACACCTAAACAAGAGAGGAAAATGTGTCTTTTCCTCCTGCTATGGGCGCAATCTTTTTCTCTGATTTGGCGATGAGCAGTCTATCTTTGTCTATTATGTTGGAATTCGAAATAACTGACTCATGTCATGAGGATATGATGAACACAAATTCAAATTCTATTCTGGTAACTATCGAGAGTGAGCCCTCTCAAGCCAAAGTCTTGAAACTTGACGTCATCATTTCTAATTTGAAAATGTGGATACAAAAAGAGTCAAGACTTGTGTCTGACTTGAAATCGCCTAAAACTAGGGCCTATGCGACGCGGTTAGGTGGAAGAATGTTACCGCAAGAATTTTCTATTAGAGAATATTCTGTCCTCACATCTCTAGGTATGAGTAACATTTGCCTTTCTTCTTTGCCCCTATTCAGTGGCTGAGAAAACTGTCAAACATCACCAATCTTGCGTTCAATCCTCTCTTTGAACCTGGAAATGACATGACTCTCAAGACTAATGTCTGTTGCAAGTTTCTTGCATCTTAATCAGTTTAGAGCCCTTTTCCTCGCCATCTTTTATCAACTTATTTTTAATTCATGTGTAGGTACCATCGTCACCAAAAGTAACTGGGACAGCATCACATTAGCTCTTGTCCTATTATAAGAATTTTATGTCAAATATTTGTCAAACTATGAATTAAATGCATTGAAATGAATGACAGTAGAATTAGTCCAGGAGATTATTATGCATTATTTGTGTCCCAGATACTTTTAGTGACGATGGTACTTCACAATACAAGAACGATGATATAGTGATGCGCTATATTAAATCCCCCACAGCACCAGCTCGTGAACAGATGAGAGTGTAATCATGTTTGGATAGGTCCGTTATTTTGTGGTCCATAAATATTGACTTGACCTGTTTCACAATCTGTTTTCGAAGCTATAACTGGTCTTCAAAAAAAAATTAAATCAAAGATGGCTTTGATTTTTAAACGTATGTCTCAGCAATCTTGTTCTTTAATTTTGTCATTGAATTTTGTAATGTCAAAAATCCCGGCCAATAAAGAAACATAATTAATGCGACGTACAGGGTGATCTAAATTATAAATGTCACCACCTGCTAACTTTTTCATTTGACGTTTTTGACAGAAGTGTCAAATACAAAAGTTTTAAGAAATTGTCAAAAGTTTTTAACCAAGTTAGTTTTAGACATACAGGGTGCGTCAAAAAAGTGCAGCAGTGTAGAGTTATATTTTTTTTAAATGGAACACCTTATATATTGTGCGCTTATTTGTTAGTCCCCTTTAACCTAATTTCAACGATATACGGTTTGATATAATCATCTCTTGGTTTATCTCCAATAGAGTTAGGAAAAAAATGCGAAAATCCCTTCCTAGGTCTCTCATGTTACTTTTTTAAAAACAATAATAATAACTTAGACATCTGGATTTATTAGGTATTATATTTCACCTTGTATATTAATGAATAATATTTGAACAATAATTAATTATAAAAAAAAATCTCTAAAGCTTAAAGGGGATGTGACCCAAAAATTAAAGTTATAGAGCAAAAAAATCAAATAATTATTCTTTTTTCAATCTGAAACCTTGAAAGGAGTTTTCATGTTTTTCCCTATAACTATTGAACATAGATATATCAACCCATATATCGTTGAAATCAGGTTAAAAGGAACTAACAAATAAGCGCACAATATAAAGGATGTTCCATTTAAAAAAAAATTAACTTCACACTGCTGCACTTTTTTTACGCACCCTGTATGCCTAAAATTGACTTAGTTAAAAACTTCTTGAAACTTTTGTATGTGACACTTTTGTCAAAAATGTTAAATGAAAAAGTTAGAAGGGGATGACATTTATAATAGATCACCCTGTACGTTTTCGTAATCAAAGCACTTTTGTATTAGTTTTCTTTTGAGAAACGTTACCTTGTCAAAGGGGCTGTTTTTCTCTGTTGATCTACAGTTGTTTTCTTGGCCTCAGCCGTTGTCTTTGATCTTATCCTATTTTCCTTCTTGAGTTGAATATAAAATAAGTTCCGTGATAAATAAAGTCACAATCCCTGTCATAGAGCTCTATTGTCTTCAAAATGCGTAAAATGGCAGAGCTGTATTGAAAATCGTACAAAGCTTGTCTTTCTACCCTCAAAAAAGTGTTTCTTTGCCATCAGCTTGGATAAATGACAATTTATCTGTTTTATTTTTACTTGAGTGGCAAATGATACACAATTTGCGATTTACCATCACCACACTCATTGGCGAAACATTACCGCTTACCGCTTTCATCGTTCTTTGTCTAGGAAAAATATGCGATGACATACTTTTTGTTTCTTTATTGGTCAGGTCTTTGACATCATATATTTTTTTCAATAAATGTCTCTTAAAATGACGAAATTATGGTAAAATATTTCAAGCTCTGGGGTAGGTTATAATATTCAAAGCTCCCGCTTAGTGCGCCACTGACCAAATATATAGGTACCATCTTACCGACGGCGAAAGCTCTTTTCATATTTTTGTGTCCTCAAAAATATATAAGTAAGTGTACTTTTAATCACGCTCATGCGTTGAGTATTAAAAAACATGCTGCTTCGCAGTTTTTGGCCGCCATCTTGAATATCTCGTTTCCGGTTGAGATATCGACTTGGTAACAGGCATTTTTGGATCCAGCGGGGTCAAATTAGCTAGGAAACACCATTTGCTAAAAAGTAACACTATTTGCTTCTAGACTCGTAATGGAAGGCTTTTTCCTCAAACATAGTCTTGACTATTATTCCAACCACTCTAGTATTTCAGTGCCCTGTACAGGGTGTCCTACTAAGTTCGACGTAGTACGATATTATGGAAGCCAGTTATTTGAATAACTTGCGCCAAAATGTAGATATTTGTTTGCTCTTCAAGCATAGCAATAAAAAAATAATAGCATGCCATTTGGATTTTTCAAGAAAATTAGAAAAAATTGGATCTGAGTAAAACAGCGCCCTCTAGAAGACGTGGTGGGAACTATCGACCCCGAATGAAGTGGCGTTCTAAATAACAATGAAATTCTCTTTCAATTGAGCCCAAATTGAATGAGTTTGGATAAAGGGTATGGATACAGCAATTTTTAAAACTATTTTTTAACCAGCTTTCCCCACCCTTATTAGTGAAGATACGAAAAAATCCTAATAACCAAACTGGCACAAAAATTGGCACAAAATTGCGCCCCCTAGCGGTCAGTTTAGAAACTTGAAAATAATTTCCATTAATTTCTCTTGGCTGATTTAGTAAAGAAAAAAATAATCCCGAAGCCGTAAGGTCTATGATTTCCATAATATCGTACATTGCCGACTTTAGTGGGACACCCTGTACTTCTTCTTCTTTCGCGATCCAATGCCTCGCAATTTATCAGGATATCTGGCTGTCTCAAGTGCACAGTCTGCAGTTGAGGTTTATGTCATACAGGTTCATCCTGTTCAGGTGGACTTTTACCGGTATATGGCCAATCGTAAGGCCCGTTATAGTACTTAGTCGCTTCCAACTGATTGGTAGCAGTTCTGCGGCCCTTTTTCTCCATAATTGGTCGATGAACTCCCTACCATGATTCTCCCTGGAAGTTGTTCAGTAGTGTCGATGTTCTTTACCAACCCAGTCTTTAATGTAGCTTCTGGTCATACTTTTTGGTATCCGTAAACCTGGCTCTGGCCCGATAAATTTTGTCTCTGATCCTCTCTTTGCGACAAAAACAACTATAGCTGAGTAGCTTCCCGTATGGGGCCTCAGTACCTGCTGGGAATCTGGCTTACTAACCAAAAAAATTCTTCAGTGTTGAATATAGGTAGTGTTGATTAAATGTAGTGTGTGGAATTAATGTTATCACAAAGACAAAGGATGGTACCTAATTTAAACTTTTATTGAATTATTGAATCATTGACTTGAATTATTGAATTAATGACTTAAAATTATCATTAAAATGACACAGTATGTTTTGATTTTTGAGGAATGTTAGATCGCGGGTTTCTCTGCCGTTCTCTTTCCCCTCGAGAACTCCAGGTCGAGAACGGTACGATTTACTTTGATAATAAAGTAGACGTTTCACAAATTTCTGGTTTCTTTTACATATCACAGCTTCCCTTAAATTTCCCTAATATTTGCTATGTCGGGCGCATGTCCAGTAAGTAAAATTGAGTAAGTTTCGACAACGTAGGTCCTATTTGTTTTCCATTTCTTTTTCAGAAGATGTGTTGTTTTAAAAGGTAATAAAAATTCACACCGTTTAATCTTGCTGAACGAACCCGGGTATGTTAAGACTAATTGGTCTTAGGGGCTTTGCCGTTCCCTGTACTATTTTTCCAGGCTTTTGGTATGATTCGTATGAACGTTACCCTAATGGCGAGTTTATGAAAAAAAAATTAACACTAAAACTAATTTAAGAAAATTAACTACAGCTAAGAATTTCAACGTGCGCTTATGTAATTCCTAATTCCTAGTTGATGTCTTATTTTTTTTTATGAACCGCTACGTTACATATCATAACGTCAACTATTTAAGTTAAATATTAATTCTTAGTTTAAGTGGTATTTTTTTTATAAACTCGCCATAATGTGTCTTCAATTGGTATATAGCCAAAGACTAAGCTAAGTCTTAGAATGTTGCAGGAGTATCCTGTTCATTTGTACGGGTCAAAGGTGTTTATAGCCCATTTGACTTTTTCATAGTTGACTACTTTTGGACATCTGGCTTTAGAATGAAATAATATCTCACCGATTTGAAGGAAAATCCTTCTAATTCTGTGTTTTTATTCAGCTGGATGGTTTTTATACCATCAATTTCGAGCGATACTCTTCTAGTACTCCGTAGACACTGAGTCAATTAGGTAACTCGCAACATATCATAGCTCATCTAAGTAATGATGCTTTCGATTTTCACGAAAACTATGTTGTTATTCCCACATAGCAAGCATATGCCATGCATATCCTAATAGCGTTCATTAAAGCACATGCGTTTTGGTATATTCTCTAAATATCCGTTTAATGTTCGTCGGCCATATGCTGAAAACGTACATTGAAGTACCAACATCTGTTATATACCTTTGAATATTCTTTAAATATGCATTCCATATCGAACAAAAATAATGATTATTTCCAAGAACCCGCAAAATATAGAAACTAATATTCGAATTATAGCAGATAATCGATCGAATAATTTTTTATGCCAAATTTGAGCCAATTCTGATGTGATTTTTTTTAGTGCATTTTGTGAAAAGTTTTTTTGTAGAAGGGATTTTCTATTGGAAACAACACAGCAACAGAGGCTGGTACCTACCCACTTCTAGCTCCCACTTCTAGGCCCAGTTCTCGTCCGTACTTTGAACAATACAGTCGATTGCTTCTTAATACAAACAAAGTTTTTTGCTTGCATACCAAGTGTGAATAAAGTAGTTTTTTTGTCGGAACATTCCGATAGCGAATGTGCCTTGAATGCCTTGAGTTTTCCAGTGTTTTCCGTGCTAAAACAGATGTCGGGTAAGTTCTGGGTAGCGCAACTACCTAGAGTGTCTTCGGGGCTTCGCCCCATCCATTTTTTGGCGCGATAGGCCAAAATCCAAATACCCCATTTGTAACAGTCCAAAATTGCATAAATGATTCTTACCTACTTTCAATTTTATATTCAAGATTTCCTTAAATTTGTCAACATTTTCTCTATAAAATTTCATCAATAATCTCAACGGTTGTAGATCCTGTAAATTTTCTAATTTTCCATAGTCAAATTCTATTTGCTGTAATGGTTTTTCCTCATTTTAATCCATGATTTAATTCAATTTCAAAATCAAAACAAAGCAATATTTTGATTCAAATTTTAAATTTGATCATCTGTTTCATAACAAAAATAATTCATGTGTCAAAAATATTTCGTGTTCCGTAGTCATGATGACCCGTTTTCGGGTGGATGTGCCGAACTACTCCGTTCGTACTAACTCTGTTCGGTTATGGAGCGCTATTGATCTCGGCGCAAATTCTAGCGAACCCCGGGTTGCGCATTGGTTCGATGTTCTTTGAGATATCTTGAACGCACCCCTGGATTTCGTTTCTTTGACTTTTGATTGTCAAAAATTTCTGTCAACCAGCGGTAGATTAGTAATGTTTTCAGTATCGTCGATTCTTCTTTGAGCCCTCTAATTTTGAAAACGGAACACTTACTCTATTTTGTATTTTTCAAGTTTTGATTGTTTTATGGGATGATTATTTGTTGTTAATATCATTATTCATTAGCCGTTGTCATTTTTCTCGGATTATGTTGTTGTGTGCAATTTTTGGTAAGTGAGAATTCTATCGATTAATTGTTGATGTTTGTCGTTATTCTGAATCATCTCTAAGTCTGAATTCCTCCCTTTAGGTTAGCTTATTAATTGAATGTGTAACACATTTCTTTTCACATCTGGACGTTGGAGAATTAGGGTCTCTATGAAGATTGTCTTCGCCCTTGTGGGATTTCCACCCTAAATTCTCATTTGAAATTATAACATTTTAGTTGCCTTTTTGCCTTACGTTTTCGTAGTGTTATAATTTTCGCCGATTTATTCGGATTTTTACGACTCCATGTGTTGAAAGCTGCCCTAAGGAGTAGAGAATTCTCACTCTCTCTAGGAAATCCAATCCTCGATCCAGATTTCCTGAGATTTTCGAGGCAAACGAGCCCTATTTCCATCAGGGTTTTTTCTTAGGAGGGGTTGTACTTTGCCATCAAGTATACCCTCACGGTTATAACAATAGACGTTCAATTGTAACCGAAATTGAACTAAAAGGCTAACAGACACCAGCCTAAGTAATCGGACGGTTACTCAAGTCATCGATCAAGTTAACCACAACCAGTAGCCAGGACTAATCTGGTTAATTGAATGAACCACCATCATCTGGAACATTTTGGTATCGTACTAGTTTTAGTTATCCGGATTGTTATTGTTTATGTACATTCTGTCCCTATTTGTACACCCCGGTGATCACCTCGGTATTTCAGGGAATAATTCATTGCTTGCCCCAGTGTGGTAAATGAATTATTAAAATAGGTAACTTAACTAGACGTAACCTGTTGAATTAATGTCAACTTACTGGTAGTTCTGGTTACGAAAGTGTAAGATAATCGTTCCGAGAACTAATTCTACGTTATAAGTTTTTTTTTTCCTCTCTTATTCTCTTTATTTTTTTTTAAATTTTCAAACCTTACTTTTCATATATATCTTTTTTTTAATTACTTAGTTATTGAGTTTCAATGACATTTTTGCATTTAAATTTAACTGATCATGATATAGTATTGCATTTCTGTATTTGTTAGTTAACGCTTCATGACAAAGGTCATTTTATTAATTGCTAATTTACTTGATTATTATTATTTCTTTTTTTCTCTTAAATTCAAATTATTGTTCATTGTGGTCTGCGGCCATTTGGTGAATAAACAACTGTAGCACTTGATTTCTTGACTTTTATTTGGTTTTATGCACACAGCCTGGTTTTGCTAATATTTTTCTTTTTATTAATCATTATTTGAATTGTAAGGACCTGAAGCCAGATACCATCCTGGAGAGACCGACTCATCTGTTCAGAGTCGGTGGCGCCCAAAACTAAAACCCACCCCTACTCTCCGAATTATTTAGTTCTGAGCTAGGGCATAATTTGCACGCACTTCGACCTTCAGTCTTACAATCTCAAGTTCTTCATTCATTTATTTTTATTTTTATTTTTTTTTATTTTCATTATTTTTATTTTATTTTTTTTTATTTTCGACTTCAATTTTTTTTTAAATTTATTTTTTTTTTTCTAAATTTTTTTTTTATAAACTTTTCTTAATCAGCGAAAAAGCGTGGCACATTTTTTGTACCAAATACCACAAACTTCTACAAACAAAATGTGAGGAAACATGCCAAAGTGAGGGGACGAAGAAACAAGTGAGGATTCTCCCAAGAAGTGAGGGCACGGCACGTACCATAACATTCTTCACCGAACAAGTGAGAGAACTTCGCCTAGTTAGGGGACTTCAAACTCCAAACCAATTCAGGCCGGAATGCCGCAAGGGTCAGTCCGCTGCTGTACTCTCTGTATACAGCGGACATTCCAAAATACAAAACTGGCACTGTACGCAGATGACACCGCTGTTTACGCACAATCCTTCTACACTCAAGCAACAAAATTTCAACTTGCCCATCACCTTTCAATCCTTCAACCCTATTACGATGAGTGGAAGCTTGGTGTTAATGGACTGGTATGCATAAGCATTGCACCATGCCCACACCACCCACACCACTTATTGTAAACGACATTCCAGTTACTCTATTCCCGGGACCTACATATTAATGAACTTGTTCAAAAAATAAGAGGGCTTCTTTCAAAATTCACGTACCTTAGAGACTTTTTAAGTACTGAGCAAATGAGAATCTTATATATGTCTCTGGTGCAAAGTCATTTGACATACGGTATTCTTGGCTGGGGAGGTGTTTCCGAAGTTCATTTGCGGAAACTTAATACAATACAGAAATGGTTTATTAAGATTATTTTTGGAAAAGATAGAACATATCCAACAATCTATTCTCTGAAAGTAAAACTCTAGATTTGCGTCAGCTCTACTGTCTGGAGATTCTTAAAAATATCAAGAAAGAAAAAATTACTTTCAACATTGGCCAAAATGCTTCTACAAGACGCCGCCACGCCTTAGCATATCCGACAATATCCCATAAAACTCATGGCCAGAGAAGTCTAAAGTATTATTCGCCAAGATTGTATAATATGCTTCCAAATGACATAAAATTAATAGAAAGCTGCAAATCTTTTAAGGTAAAAGCTAAAAACTGGATATTTTTGAAAGGGAGACAGGCTTTTAATAATTTAATTGACCTGAAATACATAAGATAATTGCTTTTTGTTTCAAATAAAGCTTTCAATAAAAAAAAAAAAAATACTTGAAATCGACTTAAACCCTTGCTGTAACTTGTATACCCTATTAAGACTTTAAAAAACCGAATTTAGACATATTCCCGGCTATGACACACTATCACACACAAGTACAAGTGTGCTTGAGTGATACATTTTTTCACGTTTTTTCTAATTTGTTCATATATCTAGCTATTTGTAACTATTTTGTTTAATAAACGTTATATTATTATTATCATTATTATTATTATTAAGTCAAATAACTAGGAATCATCTTCGATCAAAGAATGTAATTTCACCACCACATATCCCATGCTCTTGCCCGCATCTTCAATGCGCAGCGAAACCCTCTCATCGGCCCTAGCTCCTCCCTTTCGCCAGGTAATAAAATGTTAATCTAGAAACAGGTCATAAGAGCCATGCTAACATATGGGGCCCCTGTCTGGAACATAATCTCAACCACGCAAAGGAACCGCCTTCAGCGGTTCCAAAACCGCATCCTGAGGTGTCCAGGTACGCCAGAATAAGGGACATGCATGCGCAAGCATACATTCCTTATATGTCTGACTACCTGGACGAAATCAGCGACAAATTCTACAGACACCAGATTCACGGATCCCCTCTAACACGCAGCTTAACTGCAACAAGATATGATCCAGACAACCCCATTGTTCACGGACCGCCTTACAAGAATTTACCCATCTATATTGAACCCCGTTGAAAACCTTCCCCTCTCCCAAACTTGCTAACCACACATCTAAATAAAATAAATAACCTATCCATGCACAGCTAAAATCCAATCATCGAGACAAAATTAGACAGGAGAGATTTGGCGCTGGCGTCAATAGCCTTAGTCTAAAGCAGGAGACTCGGGCAAATCCCATCATAAGGTCTAATTTCTACTCTCAGTTGTTCGGAAAATTCCAACTAGCCAGTGAATTAGTGTGTAGCAAACTCCTCTTTGTCTGACTGAGGAAACGTACTTGTCTAATTAACCATCGGACACCCCTAATTCGACCAACAATTATAGGCAAAAACTGACCAATTTAGCTGAAAAATACATATCCCAATCCCGGTAGATTCTTTCACCCAATCCCCCCAACCCACATTCTCTGACACCCCTTAAAACACCTACCCCTACAGCTCAGCTTTTGCTGTTGAGAGCGCGTCCCCTGGACCAAACCGCCCAATAAGGGCACACATTTGTTGTTTTCTTTTTTCTATATATGTCAATGAAAAGTGGGGTTTTCTACTAACTTTCCCCCACAGAACGGGCGCTGCGCGCTCTGCAACCCCGACTCCAACATATTCGCATATCTTTTGGTAGGCCAGTATAACGGCCCAATGCTTGCCATTCATGGTATTGGTCAGCCACCCTAGGGTCATACAAACAACGTATTAAAGAAACCAGGAAACGTTGTGAATAAGTTTCAAGCAAGGATAAGACAGGGGCTTTCTGGTTAGAACATCGACCGTGCTGAAAAATGCCCAAACAACGCGCTAGGCGTGTCTGAGACACGGTGTGCTGCGTCACACTGTGGTTTTCAGTATAAAGCAGTGGCGGCTCATGACTATTTCAAGTGAGGAGGCTAAAAAATAATGAATTACGGTGAGGTAACCACTGCGCAGCAGGCGAAATTTGTTTTAAGGTACGGTTTGTTAGGATAGTTCGCGACGCACAACTGACAACGTAAACGTCGTTATTGGTTCAGGTATGACGTACACCGGCAGCCTTATTCTGTAACTTGCGACCGCAGAGAATTGCGCAATCGTCGCTGTCAAATCGTTGTCAAACGTGTGTTTTCTATATGTTTTCTATTCAAAAAAAGCAACTGGTGACCGGTTGCTAGTTGCTATGTAATTGCTGTTCGTTAGAGAATAAGCCCGCCGGTGTACGTCACACCTGAACCAATGACGACGTTTACGTTGTCAGTTGTGCGTCGCGAACTATCCTAAAGCTTCATCCTCAATCAATCTGGTAGTGAGGTGGCACTTCGGCACGCGTGCAGGAAAATTAATACCCATCCTCAATGCTGTCAATTTATGTAATGGTAATTTAATGTACTGTGCATGACAGAAATTGTCACGCATCGAAAAAGCTTGCAACTTGCAAGCTTGTACTTCGGAGTCGGCGTGCATGCTAGCACGGAATTGAATTGAGGATGCCAACGTTAAACAACATTGTCCTAGCATGCGTGCCGAAGTGCCACTTCGCTACCAGATTGATTGAGGATGCGCCTTAACAAACCGTACCTTTAACAACGTAAACGTCGTCATTGGTTCAAGTATGACGTACACCCGTTTTCTGACGCTGACGCTGACGTCAGGGAACGGGTGTACGTCATACCCAGTCATACCTGAACCAATGACGACGTTTACGTTGTCAGTTGTGCGTCGCATACTATCCTAACAAACCGTACCTTTAGGGTGCCCATGCCCTCAATAATTTATCTCAAATTCAATAAAAACCATGATACTCGAGAAAATGTTCCTTTTCTTCACGTAAGTATATATTTTCAGATTTAATTTTGACGAAAAATAAAAAATAGAAAATACAAGGAAGGCACAAAGTGATAATTATGATTAATTACGATAATAATTACCTATGTACTTTCTGCAACAAGATGCACAATTGCACAATAATTTACAATGCACCTGATGCAAAAAAATATCAATCAACTATAATTCTAGAACTTCCGACTAGAAAAGTAACATGGAACTCTTAATGCATAAAACAGAGATAAAAGAAAGCAAGGATGACAGTTTTCAACTATGCGTGCGGCTAGCCGCTCTTCGAGACTATGGTCGCTGAACGCCAATAGTGGTTCGATATGTTTCCGGCATTTCTATTGAACGCTCAGATCCGCGGTCCATTTGAATGCTAGATTTCAGTGAAGCATGTGAGAGTCTAGCCTCCAGTCGACCTCTAATGTCAGAATAATTGCAGGACAGGGATTCTGACAAAGTGGTCTCATGTCGGGTACCCACAATTTTTTTCTGGTCAAAATCGAAATTTCCTTTTTAATTTTTTTCCGGCCTTAAGATGCGCCGTAGCGAGAAGAGTCAAATTAACTTTTCGTCGTATTTTTTTCTTCTCTTTCTAATGTTATTTTGTTTTTTTCGAAATTCAAAATTTGAGGATATAAGCCTTCAATTTTTTTTTTTATTTTCAAAGCGACGACCTAACTCGAAAACAAAAAGCTCGGGAGAAAAACTTCAAATGCAAAACTTGTAGATCTCGTCAAATACTACAAACTAGTCTATAAGAATCCCGCTACGTAACACCGTTTTCGGGAAAATCGACCTGGAAAATTTCAACAAAATCACAAAGAATTTTAACTTTGACAGCTGATATCTCAAAGACGAACATGGCCTGGCATCTCAATAAATATATATATATATATATATATAGATATACTGATGAGAATATATATATATATATATATATATATATATATATATATATATATATATATATAATTTGGAGAGGATATCGGGTAGCGGTCTGGACTAGTGAAACTCATTTGTTTTTATACTCAATATTTCGTCTTATATTTTAGACTTCATCAGGAGAAACTACAAGAAAAATAATGAATAAAAATATTTTGGTATAAATAACAGAAATGGCAGTTTAAAATGAATTGTACAATAATAAAATAAGGAACAAAAATAATAAATAAATTAAATATTACTTACAACACAGAGCTAGTCGAGATTTTTGTATTTTCCTATTTTTAATAGATTTTGATGTCTTTTTTTAGAGAATTTTTTTTTTTTTTTTTTTTTTTGCAACGAAATTGTCAGTCAAAGTCTACCGAAAAATTAAAATTTCAACTGGTTATTGTGGTATGATCTAAGAATATGAACGTTCCATATAATTTTTACAATAGTAAATTATTGAGTTAGGTTTAAAATATTACAATAGATGTTACTTAATTGGTTAGTATCAGATTTATTATTTAATGAATGTTCTGTTTTTTGAATATAACATATTTCCAAAAAAAGGCGACTTTTATAGTTATTTTCTTTTCTCAAAATTTTTACCTCGTTGAAATTAAACTGATGTCCTGTTTTTTGGAAATGCTCAACAACAGCACAAGAGTTCTTTCCCACTCTACAATCGCTCCGGTGTTGTGTTAAACGTTGTTTGAGCCATTGTGCTGTTTGGCCAACGTAACAACCTTGACATTCCATGCATGGAATTTTGTAAATTACATTATTGTTGTAAAGTAAAGGAGTTTTATCTTTTATTTTAGAGTATAAGTTTCTGATTGTCAAGTCATTGTATTTTGCAATTTTTATGTTAGGAAAGTCTTTAAAGAGTGTTATAATTTGGTGTGAGAAATCCTTAATGTAAGGTAGTTTTTTGTATGTTATCTGTATATTTTCAGGTTCCGTTGGGCCGTCAAAAATGTTGGAATTGTAAATTAATTTTGTCAAGATATGTTTTGGATAACCATTGTTGATAAAAATTTTGAAAAGAGTTTTTAAATTGTCTTGTAAAAATCTCTCATCACTGATATGTGTTAACCTATTTTTCATTGCGATAACAGTATTATACTTTTGGTTTTTTGGGTGGTTTGAGAAATAATTAATGAATCTACCGGATGCAGTACTTTTTTGAAACCAGTCTAAAATAATTTTGTTATCTTCTGTACGGATGACTTTTGTGTCAAGAAAAGGTAAACAACGATCTATTTCTTGTTCCACTGTAAATTGAAGTTTTTTGTGAAAAGAATTAAATATATTCAAGGTCACTGCAATCTGATCAGAAGGAACTGCGCAGATTAGATCATCAACGTACTTGAATATGAAGGGGAGATTGAAAGGCAATTTTGGAATGGTCTTGTCTAAAAAGTGATCCAAAACAATCATGGCTAAAATAGGGCTAATTGGTGACCCCATTGGTGTACCAAAAATTTGTTTATAAAAGTTTAGACTGGTTTCAAAAAAGTACTGCATCCGGTAGATTCATTAATTATTTCTCAAACCACCCAAAAAACCAAAAGTATAATACTGTTATCGCAATGAAAAATAGGTTAACACATATCAGTGATGAGAGATTTTTACAAGACAATTTAAAAACTCTTTTCAAAATTTTTATCAACAATGGTTATCCAAAACATATCTTGACAAAATTAATTTACAATTCCAACATTTTTGACGGCCCAACGGAACCTGAAAATATACAGATAACATACAAAAAACTACCTTACATTAAGGATTTCTCACACCAAATTATAACACTCTTTAAAGACTTTCCTAACATAAAAATTGCAAAATACAATGACTTGACAATCAGAAACTTATACTCTAAAATAAAAGATAAAACTCCTTTACTTTACAACAATAATGTAATTTACAAAATTCCATGCATGGAATGTCAAGGTTGTTACGTTGGCCAAACAGCACAATGGCTCAAACAACGTTTAACACAACACCGGAGCGATTGTAGAGTGGGAAAGAACTCTTGTGCTGTTGTTGAGCATTTCCAAAAAACAGGACATCAGTTTAATTTCAACGAGGTAAAAATTTTGAGAAAAGAAAATAACTATAAAAGTCGCCTTTTTTTGGAAATGTGTTATATTCAAAAAACAGAACATTCATTAAATAATAAATCTGATACTAACCAATTAAGTAACATCTATTGTAATATTTTAAACCTAACTCAATAATTTACTATTGTAAAAATTATATGGAACGTTCATATTCTTAGATCATACCACAATAACCAGTTGAAATTTTAATTTTTCGGTAGACTTTGACTGACAATTTCGTTGCAAAAAAAAAAAAAAAAAAAAAAATTCTCTAAAAAAAGACATCAAAATCTATTAAAAATAGGAAAATACAAAAATCTCGACTAGCTCTGTGTTGTAAGTAATATTTAATTTATTTATTATTTTTGTTCCTTATTTTATTATTGTACAATTCATTTTAAACTGCCATTTCTGTTATTTATACCAAAATATTTTTATTCGTTATTTTTCTTGTAGTTTCTCCTGATGAAGTCTAAAATATAAGACGAAATATTGAGTATAAAAACAAATGAGTTTCACTAGTCCAGACCGCTACCCGATATCCTCTCCAAATTATTTAATTAGTACGGTCGATAACTGATTTTCATTTTATTATATATATATATATATATACCGGGTGCCCACGAGATTACTTTCCTGCTGCCATTTTTTTATTTGTTCATCAATATCAACGAAACTTGGTAGGCTTGATATTCTGATAAAACGCCATTTTTTTGCATCCACGACAACTTCTCCTGAATTCCGGTTTTACCGGAAGTTACCGAAACTTTTGATTTTCAAATGGCACACCCTGTATATTTTTTCTTTTTTGGATTCTACAGATCGTTTTACATCCTAGTGAACCACTTTCAAATTGAGTTTTGTCCAAATTTAGTTTTCAAATTGAATTTAGTAGAATGGAGTTTACAGCCCTCTATCAAAAAAGTTTACAAAGATAAAATTAAGTTTGTATTTTTCTGGAATTAAGTAAAGTATGTAGAGTCATTTTAGGATAATCATGGCACTCTAGTTAAAAAATTTAAATTTAATTTAAAAACAAAATTTGGAAAAAACTCGATTCAAAAGTGGTGCATTAGGACGTGAAACGATCTGTAGAATCCAAAAAACAAAAAAATATACAGGGTGTGCCATTTAAAAATCAAAAGTTTCGGTCATTTCCGGTGAAACCGGAAGTCAGTAGAACTTTTTATAAATGCATAAAAATGGAGTTTGGTTAGAATATCAACCCTACCAAGTTTCGTTGATATCGATAAACAAATAAAAAAATGGCAGCCGGAAAGTGATCTCGTGGGCACCCGGTATATAGCGGAGCTATAAGCGAAAAAGTAACGTGGTGACAGATCGCCGAAATTTTTATCTAGCCAAAATCGAAATATCCTTTTTTAATTTTTTCCCGGCCTTAAAATGCATCATGGCAAGCAGGGTCCCATAAGCTTTTCAACGTTTTTTTTGCTCCTCTATCCGATGTTTTTTTTTTTGGAAATTCGGAAAAAAAAATTCAAAATCAAAAAAGATGGGGAGGCTAACTTTTTTCCGGTACATCGGACAGAACTGAAACTCGGAATATCGACTAAAAATTCACATTTTGAATATTTCCGATTTTTGATTGGCTCCAAATTATCCGCTGACCAATAGAATTATAGACAGGGCCCCGTGATTAAAATAACTCTAGCCCTTCGGGCTCGCGTATAACTCCGGCCCTTAGGGCTCGTATTACTCCAGCCCTTTAAGCTCGCGTATAGCTCCGGCCCTTCGGGCTCATATTACTGAGTATCCCAAATTCACAGATTTTTGTCATGGAGGCGCGGGATTGATTGAAATAATGTTGTCAGATTTTTCTAAATTACATTGAAATATCGAAATTTGGAAAGTGTAATTTGTGAATTATTATTTTAAGTAGGAATCCAGATATAAAAAACTGAGATTGAATTTTTTGGGGGAGGCTTAACCTCCCCTGCCTCCTCTGAAGAGCCACCACTGGTATTAACTTTATGTCCTAGTTTACAAGTTAACATTGTAAATATTTAGTTTCAGGGGGCCTAACCCCCGTACCGTTAAATAATAAAGATTTTTGAGTTGAGTTGAGTAAGTAAGTACCTACCTAGTTTGTTCAAGCATGGCTGATGGTAGGATTGGTAGAAAGAAAAAGTCACACTGTTCTCGCACAAGAAAACAGAGGCGAGCAATTTTTGGCAAGTGTGTGATTTGAATCTAAATAATTTTATTTAGATAATTAACTGAAAATTTATGTTTAATTTGTAATTTTAAGAGGCTCTAAGACAAAATGGGAGGACAAAAAATGCTTGTGAGGACGAGGTTATGAGAGGCATTAAAAAGATTCTTGTTAAGGCTAAAGAGAGAGTTCTGAATAAGCAAAAAAGGTAACATTACAACAATTACCTATTTTCCTATTTCATTTTGGATGTTATATTTATCATCTTTGAGGCAGTTTCTTAAACAAATACATCTTTTCTTTCAAGAAAAATAACACCTCGCACCTCTGATGTGCAACCTAACTACCAAACAATCCATCACACGAATCTACATGTTATAGGTATAACATGGAAATGAAGTATGCTTGAGATCTGATTTGTTGTTTTAATTAATTATATTGAAATGTAACTTTCATATAATGTACTATGAATGTACTATTAAAACTCCGGAGAAGAATACACCTAGCATATGCTTCAAGCTTAGATCATAAAAGTATATTATATACTATGCACATCCTATAGATATGTATAGCTCATTAATGAACTTCTATATATTGATCTAAACGCAGTTGCCATGTATATGCATGACACATATACGAATATCCACAGTACATGCAATGGATAAACAACAATGTCCATATTCAAAAATGAATATTCTTTGCACCTGATAAGAATATAATTTTGCTATGTGGGTTTTGCATCAGAAACATTAATTCTTAGTATATTTTCAGCTGAAATCACAGGAATATGAAGAGTTTCTCTCTCTATGGGCTGAAGTTGATAGTGATCTGATAGTGAAGCCAAGACGATATAGATTATATTTCTGAAGATGAGCACTCAGAGCTGGAAATCGCAGTAGGAGATAAAGTTGTGATGAAGATATTTTAACAAAGATGACCTCTCATTTTCGTGATTTCTTTGCTCTGATGAAATACTTTTAAAACAATAACGATTTCACACTTGACAGGAGATTGTTCTCAAATTTTTTAACTTCAAACTGGGATAAGATCACTGGAAAGAAGAATGGGTATATCAAAATCCGGCAGAAAAAGTAAAACAAGAAAAATGTTTTTGAATGGATTTTGGCTTGATTATGCTTGATTCAAAATTGAATTTGGATGGGACTTGACACTGCACATACAATTGCCAATATTGTAATATTGTTGATTAGTACTTATATTCATAATTATTTATCAAAACACAAATCTCTGCCCAAGTATTTTTTGTTGGAAGTTGGATATAAAACAACCAACAACAACGCGGGGCACGTGAAAGTGGATTTTGCCATCTGCTCGAGTAAAATCACCTGCTTTTAAAGGGGGGCACGTGATGACACGTCTGAAATTAATTTTAATTTCGCCGCGGCCCCGGTAAATAACATTACGTGTGGTGCTTTAAGTATAATTGGCTTAAAAAAATGTTTTTCTGCTTTGAGGGTACGCAACACCACTAACACTAGCCTCATTAGCGATTGAGATTTATAAGTTAAAATTCAAATGAAAGTCATATTTAATACTAAACCTAAAAACAAATCTATATAAATATTCGCATTTCAAACATTCATATTCATAAGTTCTCGTTGGACTAATGTGAAAACCATTAGGCTCAAATAATGCCAATTATAAATGCCAACCGGAGTGCCTGTTCTAATGCAAATAAACGTGGTTTGTGTATGCTCAATATGTATATACATGTGTACAGATGTATATGTAGCGAAAGTATATTTTATTATAATTGCCACGGGCATATAAAACACTTTATTGGGCTTTTGAAGTGTTAAAAAATGTAAAACAGCTTGAAGGAGAAAAAATATGAGTGCGGGGCTGTTGAATATCACAAATAAACTTTGTATATTTCGATAATGTATAAAGCTGTTATCTAGAGAATTTCTGACTAATAACGTTCAGGTTCACAAAATTTTTATCGTCTCACGTCGTGAATAAAATAAACTTTCAATTAGTTTTCGTCAGCGCAAACCCAGTTAAGTCGAGTAATGGTCCTACTTTAAAGAGCAATGGTCAATCCTTAAACGTTAGATGTCACCATCAATACAAATGTCGAGCATTTGTATGTGTGCTAGTAGTTCCGCCATTTTCCTGTAGGAATTGGCCGGGAATAAACTGGAGTTGTCTTTTACTAGCGATTTGTCTGGGATGTGCCTGCAATTCACAATGATTTTGAGAATAATGTTTTGCTATATAAAGATAAGGTGATGCAAACTTAAATATGTAGGTATTTTCAGGTTAAAATAAAACTGGAATTTCTTTGAATGAAACTTTCTGAAATTTCAATAAAAAACAATATAAAGAAGACGCGAAAGAAACTTCTCACAATAAATCCTGACTTCGTCCTTTGGTTCCGCCTGAAACGGACATGCAAATTCGGGACGACTTAAAATCTAGAGCTAAATTAATTAAATTTGCTCCGCATAATTCTACACTCGGATTGTTTTATAGTTGTCCTCGCAAAACGCTTGGATGGTGAGGCTTGAAAAAGGGTAATTAGGATCTTCACTTTGTCTTAAAAAATGTTACAGCCAAGACAGCGAAATGAATAATAATATTTTGCTCTCGCACACTTTATTTTGAAGAGATTGCTTCCAGCACCTTCCTTCAGTCATAATCTCTAAAAAGAATAAAAACACTTACGCTAGCTTAAGCGGATTAAATGTTGAATATCCAAAATTCTTTCTAACTTCAGGACTATAAAAAATTAGCCTCAAGTAAGAAAATTGATAAGACGAACATAAAAAAATAAAACTCAATTTGATATAAAAACACAAGCTAATCCATCAACTCAAGTTTTGAAAAATTAATTAAAACCTCCTTAAAAAGTGTATAATTTCTATAGCAAACTTATCTTAGCTTTATTAAACCTAATTTTCGAATTGCTTCATATTCAAATTAACATTCCAGTGCGCTCTAAGAGTTCTTGGAGACAAACAATAAAAAAGTCAATCTATACAGCGTTATGCGACTCTGCGGGGTTTTACTGCTCCATATTTACACCCTTCTACATTTGCCTAATCTTATTTGCATGCGTTTTCTTTGTACAAATTGTATGTAATTTTAGCAAGCTCCTTAGCAAGGAAACTATACCAGGTACCTTAAGACTTTTTTATAACTTTATTCTGCGACATTATGTTAATGCAAAAAAATCCTTCCCCCTCATCCATATCAAAACCTCCATAATAACTAACACTTGCTTGTTCCAGAATTTCATTACGCTACTTAAACCGTTACGTTATTGTGCCCTTGTCAGTAGCTTTATTGTCACCCCTCTGCGGAATATCGCCTGGAATACAGATGAAATAATGCAATTATTCAAGCCACTGGATCTGGGGAGATGGATTGGTGTCGAGGCGAAGGTTTTCTGCAAAAAGAGGTTTGCACAAATTGATTACAAAACTTGGCATACAAACTTTCGGATTGTTTTAACATGGACATCAGATTATTAGAAAAAATGCTGCATGATTTTTATTCTGACGCAAGTTCCAAAATATTTTAGATTTTCCTCTCGGTTACTTCACTAACAAAAGACTTAAACCATCCAACTCGCTTCGGGACATTTCCCAAACAAACTACCCGAAGCAAGAAGTCGTATAAATTAAGAACTTCTGAACCAAGAAAAGAGTGATTCGCTCTCTCCAGAGGTAATTGCATATGTAAGAAATTATTCGATTAACCCCCGGAAACTAAACGCTGGCCCCTAAATCTCAAATCGGGTCGGATAGAGTTGTAAAATAGGGAGAGAGTTTTAGTTGCCCGGGCGCTTCTTTCCTTGGAGTTTATAACATTGTCGCAAGTTTTAAGTGAGTATAACATAGTTTTCGGAGAAGAGCGGAAGGAGAATAAAAGTTTTAACCCATAACAAAAATTACATTTATTTTTGGTTGCTCAATAATTTTGTTTGAAAAAAAAAAATAAATAAATAGGAATGTAAACAGTCATCGTCGCAGCCAAAAGTTCTATTTAAGATTCCAATTTCAAACTTTATCCAAAGCTTGATATTTAGCCTCTAGGCATTTTAGTTCCGGGAGACAATCTAATCCTTCCTTACATATGCATTACCTTCGAGAAATTAATCTTTCTGCCAGCTAAGTTCGAGATTATTCCTCGGTTAGTTAGTTTTGGGCTAGGTTTTGGGTTTTAAAGTCAGTTTTGATTTAATTGTTTATACACAATATTTTATGATCCAAACAAAGTACAGAAAGGAAATAACAAACACAAGAAATATCGTTTAGGGAACTCTAAAATAGCGTTGATCTTTATTTATATGAGGGTCGTATACAGAAAAATGTGGAATAAAAAATGAATAAACTAAAGTTCGTTTCACCAGGGTTTATACTTGACCTTGAAACTTGAAAAAAAAGGGATGTCGTAGATTAATTCAATGACACACTCAATTTTTTTGACAAATTAAAATGAATGACTTTTCTTTTAAGAACCGACGAACGTTTTTGATTGATTTGTTTCAGGCCCTGCGATCTCTCATTGCCAGTTATAAACCACATAATAACTCTTTTCCGTTTTTCTAGATGTCGCTGACAACCACAGAATTGTCAAAATTGTAAAATACCAGCACATCAAGAACACGTCCTATGTCGATAACTGACATGTCAACATATGACAATATGCCAAAATATTCATTTGATCATAATTAATAATTCATACTGTTTTTTGTTCGCCGGTCTTGCATTTCATCTTTCTTTATGTTGTCAAGTGTTCTCAAGTGATTTCAAAGTTGTTTTGTGTGTTTCAAGAAGAACTTCAAACTATAGATTGGAAGATCTATTTTTATCTTTGTTGATTAGTTAAATGATAGGTTCAATTAAACATCAATCAGAATTTTGAATAAATATGTTAAGAATACCCTTAACCATCGATAAAGAAACTGTCTTTTGATCTAATTAACAAATTATCAATTAATTTAAGCAAGCATTAATGCCCCAAAGTCTAGAATAAACGAATTTGAACAGACCGACAGTAATGCGAACAGGGCGCCATCTATCATAAAAAGTCTTATGTAAAGTAGGTGTCTGTAGCATCGATGCAAAACCAGTAAAGAGTGATTTTCCGATATGGTAGATGGCGCTGGCTTGGCTCAATTTTGTTGACAACAAAATTTATACTGAGATTCCATTCTCGACAGTCTATATAGTATTTATCTCTGATTTGTTTCAGTCAATTTTTATTTGTTAAACAAGGAAAGCAAATGCTGGTGGCAAGTACAAACCCTGGCGAAACAAACTTTAGGTGTCAATTGCGGCCAGTTCCATAATCGCAAAAAAGCCTACTTTATTCTTAAAAAGCTCCTTTAACTTCTAAAATCTGTTCCTTAAACAGTTTTTGAAGGAGCCATTACGAAAAATTGACGTTTACCTTAAAGTACCGAGCTTGGCCAATTATGCGTTGAAAAGAGTACTTTATAGGGCAATTCAACCTATAAAGTGCCCAGTTTCTATGTTTTGGTTATTTCCATGTCAAAATTCAAATAGCAAATTTCGACTCATTCAGATGAAGAGGATATAAAATTATATGAGCGATACAGGATGAGAGTGGATTGTTTTGAAAAATATGACGGCATAGAATTCTTTGACCGGTTTAGGTTAACAAAACCGACTGTAAGCTAAAGCTACCTCAAGCCTTCTCTTTAGAAAATTTCAGGCATAGGATGAAACCAAATTGATACTACAAACCTTGCCTGCATTTGTTTCTCTATTTTCAATAATATTAGCTTGGCGCTCTTCATAAATAGGTTCCAATAAACGAATTTATTCCTCCTTTGAAAAGGGACACTCTTCTTTCTTTCATTTTGTTCTCTGCACCACAGAACCTCTGCACCTGCACTTATTTCAATCATTTCTGAAATGGCTAGAATTTTTGTCAACACACGTCAAAACCAACTTCATCTCTTTAATTTCAGTGTTGCCAAATCGGGAAAATTGATAATTACTCCTTTTTGTAACAGACGATTTAAAATGTTTTATGGAACCCAACTAACTTTAAGGGATGCTTAAAGTATACTTTAACGAAAAGTGTTCTTTTCTTAAAGCTGACCTAACGTCATATTTATGGAACTGGCCGTTAGTGGAGAGTGGACTCTGTATCTCTGTAAAACCATATTTCGTCTTCAAAAAGCACTTCGCAATCAACACGAAAGGCATTGGAAACTCCACAGTGGCAGGGGTAAGTAACATCTACACTGATGGTTCCAAAACTCAAAAAGGCTCGGGATTCGGAGTATACTCCAAAGCTCTCAAACTGAACCTAGCTATAGCCCTTGGCTCCATGCCTAATGTCATCCAAACGGAAAAAACAATATCACTGATAAGATCGTGCACATCCACACGGACTGCAGACAAGCAGTACTAGCGCTATCTAGACCACGACTCACGTCAGAACTAGTACAACATTGCCACCGTACACTCACCGAAGCGTCGATCAACAACACAGTGATAGTCAGCTGGATCAAAGGACATTATCGCAAAGGCAATCGGGCTGCCGATGCTCTAGCTAGAAGGGCCGCCAGGTTACAGCCTTCTAGACCGGAGCCCTTCGTAGGGCTAACCATCACGGCGGCCAGAGATATGATAAAAAAAAACGCTCCCATACCCTTTTCAAAAAGCGCTGAGACGATACAATTGGCTGCAACTTATTCAAGGAACTGCTAAGCTACCCAGATAAGGCTACAGCGAGCCAGAAGCTGTCGTTGACCACGAATAGGCTACACCTTATAACGGGCATCTTCACTAGCCACCGTCAGTTAAACAAACATTTGTTCAGGTTGCATCTCAGTACCACATCCTTGTGTAGGGCTAAATATCTGATGCAAGGTATGTTTTTTTTTTTTAATCGCTCGTACAGGGTAATCCATTATAAATGTCACCCCCTGCTTACTTTTTCATCTGACGTTTTGACAGAAGTGTCAAATACAAAAGTTTTAAGACATTGTCAAAAGTTTTCAACTGAATCAATTTTAGGCATACAGGGTGCGTCATAAAAGTGCAGCAGTGTGAAGATATATTTTTTCAAATGGAACACCCTGTATATTGTGCGCTTATTTGTTAGTCCCCTTCAACCTGATTTCAACGATATACGGTTTGATATGCTTATCTCTCGGTTTGTTTCCAATAGTTATAGGGAAAAATGCGAAAATCCCTCTCTAGGTATGTCATGTTATTTTTTTTAAAATAATAATAATAACTTAGACATCCGGATTTATTATAATATTTCACCTTGTATATTATTGAATAAAACTTGAACGATAAATTGTTTATAAAAAAAATTCTCCAAAGCTAAAGTGGTATAATTTTTCTATTTTCAATAGGAAACCTTGAAAGAAGCTTTCATGTTTTTCCCTAGAACTATTGAAGATAGATATATCAACCCATATATCGTTTAAATCATGTTGAAAGGGATTAACAAATAAGCGCATAATATACAGGGTGTTCCATTTCAAAAAATATAGCTTCACACTGCTGCAAGTTTTTGACGCACCCTGTATGCCTAAAACTGACTTTGTGAAAAACTTTCGACAATTTCTTGAAACTTTTGTATTTGATACTTTTGTAAAAAATGTCAAATGAAAAAGTTAGAAGGGGGTGACATTTATAATAGATCACCCTGTACACGTAATTTGATTTTCGAAGGGGAAAGTTTTCTGCAACCATTTTTAGCACTTCAACTTTAACCCTTTAGGCAGAGTGGGACCAATCCTTACTATTTCAAATGGAACAAGGGGTCGAGTGATACCTTTTTTAAAAGAGAGTTCAATTCTCTTTCATTTGATATCATTTAAAATAAACTTGAACGCTCTTTTAAAACAGGTATCACTCGACCCCTGTTCCATTTGGAATGGTAAGGGTCGGTCCCATCCCCCCTAGAGGGTTAAGTTAGTAATGAAAATGTTTCAAACCCTCACACAATCAAATAACGTGTACGAGCGATTTAAAAAAAAAAATAAAATTGTCATCAGATATTTAGCGTGTTTCGTTTTAAATGGTATACACTGTATACTTACAGGTTTACCAAACTTGAACAGTGTAATAGAATACGGAGCAAAAATTATGTGTTCTGTTTCTCAGTTGAGTAATTGTGGTATGGCAGTATTTCCACAACATGTTACCAAACACGTATTGAGGGGTTCTTGAAAGTATCAGATTTATTTATTTTAAGATTATAGTTCTATCGAAAGTATACAGTTATTAAATTAATTAATTAATGAATTAATCTATAAGGTATTCTGCTATACTCTATACAAGTTATGCCCAAGGCACCTAGGTGTGTGAAAAAAAAAAAAAAAATTGAATTTACTAATTAAGTCAAGAAGTAAAACATGAACAGTTGAGTGATACATATGGTACACATTAATTTTAGGTATAATTATCACAAGCACTATTTAGCAAAAAACAGTTGAGAATGATCCCATATTAGAAAAAATATACTCTTTACATTTCTCAGTAAATTTCTTACATTTCTGAATACCTCTTATGCTGCTTGGCAACTGATTATAAGCTTTAGGCCCGATATACGCAGATAGTCATTTTTCTGCATATAGCTAAAATCTGTTTTTTTTTCTAAAGATAAAAGTCAAAATGACATTATGTTGGCAATACAATGTAAAATTGTCAATGCTATCAAGTTTTTTATGTAGAAAAGGCTTGTGTTGCCAACATAGTTACTAAATTTTTGACTTGGGGAATAATCTTTAAAAAAAAAAAACAGACTTTACTTACTCCAGTCATGTATAGTGTACGTATATTACAAGTCTCCACTGTAAATAGAAAGGTGTTGGATATCTCTTATTTTTTCTATAGATATACTACCTATTGACATATGTCCTCATGAAATTTAGTTTTTCAAGACTAGTTTTATATAACCCTCCCCAGACCACATTCCTATAGGTAAGCAATGATTATTTCATTATTTCTTCAAATTTTAACTTTTTAAAAAAAAGTTACTGAATAAAAGTAAATGTTGCAACCATGTAATAGTACGTAGAGACGCCACAGAAAAAGTGAACGAAGGAGGAAAGAAGGGAATAAGCGACTAGACTAGAGAGGAAGATGGTTCCTTAGACGCTTTTCTGCCATTGTTTATTATTCATTTTTTATTTTTATTTTGTATTAAACTGATTGTTCAATTTAATTTGTGATTAGTTTGTGTGTCATAAAGGATCATTCACAGGGCAGTTGATTAATTGTTATTTTTTTATCGTTTCATGCTGTGAACAAGTTAAATAATGCAGATAAAGAGTAAATTAAAACCAAAGAAATTGTGCTGGTTTTTTAATTTTCTGTATTCAGAGCGTACATTAGGGCCTTGTTGAATTTACTAACATTTTCCTACCTTGACGAGCGAATATCCTAGTAAACAAATTGAAATAATCAATCTAGAGATATTGGCTCAAAAACAACTATAGCTGAGTAGCTTCCCGTATGGGACCTCAGCACCTGCTTGGAAACTGGCTAACTAACCAAAAAACACTTCAGTATTGAATATAGGTAGTGTCGATTGAATGTTGTGTGTGGAAATAAAATTTTAGCACAAAACAAAGGATGGTACCTAATTTAAACTTTTATTGAATTATTGAATCATTGACTTAAATTATTGAATTAATGACTTACAATTATCATAAATAATATCACAAGAAAACAAATTTATTAAAAATTTCAGTTAGACAATGTCAAAAAATGGTCGCTGAAATACCATGTTGTTGGTATTGTCCAGGTAGCAATATCGTCAGCTGAATACCGAATTTATTGCCGGTGTAATACATTCTAGTGAAATAGTCATTAAAATGACAGAGTATGTTTTGATTTTTGAGGAATGTTAGATCGAGGGTTTTTTTGCCGTGCTCTTTCCCCTCGTTAGTTCCAGGTCGAGAACGGTACGATTTACTTTAATAATAAAGTAGACGTCTCACAAATTTTTCGTTTCTTTTACATATCACAACTTCCCTTAAATTTCCCTAATTTTGCTATGTCGGGCGCATGTCCAGTAAATTTCCACAACGTAGGTCCTATTTGTTTTTCATTTCGTTTTCAGAAGATTTGTTGTTTAAAAGGTAATAAAAATTCATACCGTTCAATCTTACTGAACGAACCCGGGTATGTTATATTATACATGTACATATGTATAATAACTACTACTTTTTTGTTGAGGAATTCCCTTAATTATTGATAAAATGTATGTATTGATTTTGCAATTTTATCTGATATGTAATCTATATGATGTTTCCCCTTAAGAAATTGGTCGATCACAATGCCAAGATACTTAGTATGTGCAACTTCCTTGATAATTTGTGTCTCTATTGCTATTGATTTAAAGGGAGGTCTGTTAGCAAGTGTTATGGGAAAAGCAATATGATTGGTTTTTGTTAAGTATAGCTGGACTCTGAATGTTTGAAGCCAATTCTCTACCAAAGACCATTTTGCACCTTGGCGCTAACCTCTTCGTATTTTTTATCTTCTAAAATTTAATCTGTGTTATCTGCATATGATATTGTTTCATGTATATAATTACCATATCTCCCCGTGGCAATCTTCATGAAGGGAAGGTGCCAGTAGTTTAATTTTTTCAGGAAAATGATGTAGTTCAATAATTTGTAGGGTGACACCGTCACAGATGTTGCGTTTGTTTAGAGTGCGGTAAACAAGATGGCCGCCATAGCAATATGAACAATGTGCCCTATCATCGCTCCTATTTAACCAATTTTAATTTTTCTTAGCTTGTTAGGAAGATTATGTAAAGAGGAAAACAACATGTTTTTGGATCCACCTCTGGTTTATCCCCTCCAGTTAGGTTGCCAAATTTTTACGGATTGATTTTATCCTGACATGACTTTGCTTTCAAAAAACTCAAGCTACCAAGACTAAAAACGACTCTGGCAACGCCGGCTTTGTGAAGCAAGCGTCACTCGCGATGCAATCGATTGGCATGCTAACGCACCCATTAAATGTATATCACATGAGTTAGAGGCGGATATACAGGGTGACAATTTGAAAACGAGCAATCGGGAATATCTCTTAGACAAAAAATACTATCGGGAAGATCTCAAATAGGTATCGGGGGATTGGAGGGGGAACCAAAATAAGACACTTTTTGAGCCACCCCGCCTTACCCCTCAGGGGGTGGCTACCCAAACTTATATTTTTTTTAAATACGAACCTACCTTTTGTTGTACATCGTTGGATAGCTCGTTGCTATCTCTTTACAGTCCTATAGAAAAATCTCAAATCGTACGATTAGTTTTAGAGATATCGGTGTTTAAAAGTAACCACATTGTGAAAACTAGTAATTTTGACTATCTCTAGACAAAAAAATTCTGTCATAAAAGTCTCGAATACACTTCGGCGAAACCAAATGATGCGATTATCGTAATTTTATCTGCTTCTGCACGTCTGTAGAGACGAATAAAAAATCTTTCAAAGGAGCATGGGGTATATAGGTTCTCATTTCAGAAAAATTATTAGGAGCGGCTAGCCCCCAAAACAAAAGGGGTGGGGGTTAGGCAATAAACAAATTTGGTTCCCCGATGTGTATTTGAGACTTTTATGACGGAGTTCTTTTGTCTAATAGAAAGTTAAAATTACTAGTTTTCATAATATGCTCACTTATAAACACCGATAACTCAAAAACCAATCGTCCGATTTAAGATTTTGCTATAAGATTGTAAAGGGATATCAACGAGCTATCGAACGAAGTGCATCATAAGGTTGGTTCGTATTTAAAAAAATAATAAGTTAGGGTAGCTACCCCCTAAGGGGTGAAGCGAGGTGATTCAAAAAGTGCCTCATTTTGGTTCCCCCTCCAATCCCCCGATACGTATTTGAGATCTTCCTGATTTTTTGTCTAAGAGATATTCCCGATTGCTCGTTTTCAAATTGTCACCCTGTATGTTGTAAACGAGTTGCACCCGTGCGCATATATTCATCATTTTGGTCAAGTGAATCATGGGTTCAGACGGGGAGGCAGGTCTCGTTTACACCTCTGATTCATCCCCACCATGAGTCCCCTCGAGCTGCTCACCTCTCCTGGCTCATGGGGGGTCTTGTCATCACAGCAATCATCAATTAATGAGATGCGTTGTCTATTTGTGTTAAGATGTTATTGGCTGTTACCTTCGGTGTTACCATTTTTATCAGAAGAAAATATGGTCTACGTTATATCAGTTTAGGTATTTAAAGAAAATTAGGTAATATATTTGCACATAAATTTTAATAAAATTACAAATCGGCCTCATCACTATCTCCGTCGACAAAATCAGCTGGATACAAATTATTACAAGTTGAATGGTCCGCAATACAACTACACATTTCTTTGCAAGTCATTTATTTCAGCGAGTGAAGCAGAACTTACTGCCTTGCAGAAACTTGGTACCAGTGAATTAGTACCTACCTGATGATGTTTTGTATCAGCTGGAAATATTTATTTGCTTGGTTTATAAAGCAAGCACTACAACAAGATCACTTGCAGAATTAGAGTGGTCAATGTTTACTGCGAAACAAGCCCTTGGAGATAAGTTACCTCCCACTAGAGGTTCCCTTGTACTCGCAATTAAGAGAGCTAACCTTCAGGCATTTGTGTGGTCAAAAGATGATGAACCAAATGCGGTCATCCCTAATCCAGTTGGACACGGATAGTGATCAAAATGATAGTGATGAGGCTGATTCGTAATTTTATTAAAATTTATGTGCAAATATAGGTATTACTTAATTTTTTTAAATACATAAACTAATATAACGTAGACCATATTTTCTTTTGATAAAAATAGGGTAACACCAACAATATTTTTCAATGTGTTCACTTCAAATTTAACCAACAATCAAAATATTGTTTTTTTTTTCGCAATACTTTCAAAAATATTTTGTTTTCCTCTTTACATTACTTACCTTTCTAACAAGCTAAAAAAATTAAAATGGTAGCGAATAATGTGCCCTACATTATTCATATTGCTATGGCGGCCATCTTGTTTGACGCATTCCAAACAAACGCAACACCTGTGACGGTGTCACCATATAAATTATTGAACCACATGATTTTTCTGATAAAACGACACCACTTGCACCTTCCCTTCATTAACTTTCCCACGGGACACACAATGGTTCCCTACTACCCATCATTCCGATTAAATTTTGAATCATTTTAAAAAATAGCATACCTACCCATCAAGATTACAATAGGGAACTTGCACATTAAATTAAAAAAGGATTAAAAAATAAAACACAATAACAAACATCCTAATAAATGATGCCATTAGGAAAAAAACTAATACCCTTATCTCTGGTTTCCAAAATCTTCAATTGAAAATACCAAATACATAATTCGAAATTCCTGACGTGATCAAAAACGTGTTTCTATGGGTCGTGCCGTCACAAGGCAGTAATAATCGGGTCGCGGCGCCGCCACGCTATGTGCTGCTGGTGTCGCCATTGTTAAATCTATTCTAAACGGCATACATAACAACATAACCATAATCTAAATCTACCTGCTCGAAGTCCGAAGTACTCGTCACTGTCAACGGAATTTTGTTGCCGAGTGACGTCACACTAATCGGTCGTTTTAAATGGCGATGTTTCGAGAGGAGCTTCAAATATCTATAAAAACTTAACAGCTGATTTCTAACGCTCGATATTTGGCATGACAAAGTCTTCAGTGTAGTAGAACACATTTTTGAAATTTAAAAAAAATGTGCAAGTTCCCTATTTTCAATTGATTCGATTTGAATTGTTTCACTAAGAACTATTACATCTACTGTTGACAAATCAAAACTTCTAATCAGAAGCAATAAACTATCCATGTTTCTGTTAACACTCCTGATATTTTAACGTTTTTCTCTTTCAAAATAATTCTTTATCACATACCAAGCTTTCGGTACTATTTCGTACCTTCTTCAGGACTAAAAGTTAAATGTATAAAATTACAAAATTACTACTTACATGTATTTGAATTAAATAAAATAGAAATAGCATAAATATAAAATTTGTATAAGGAATATAATAGTACATTATACACAAAGGGACTAAAGTGGTACTTTTAATCCCGAGACAAAAAGTTTATAGCCCGACCGAAGGGAGCGCTATAATTTGTCGAGGGATTAAAAAAAAGTACTTTTTATACCTGTTTCATTTAATCCCCGGGAAATAAAGTACAAATTTAATCCTCGGGAAATAAAATGAAATTTAATCCCGGGGATTAAAAGACCCACTTTATTCCGTGAAAACAGGGATTGAAAGGGTACTTTTAATCCCTAAACTCCATAAAATTATTTAACAATGTAAAGTTTTTAAAAAAAATTTTTTGTTAAACAAAGTCTTTTGTTGAAATAAACTTTGTACGCTATTTATGTTTAACTAGCGGACCCGGCGAACTTCGTAACGCCTCAGAATCAATAAATGCTAATGCGTTAATTAGCTTAATTAAATTCAGTTTTTTAATAAGATAAAATGATTACTAACAATAAATTATGTGGTTCAATAAATGTTCAAAAATCAAAATGGAACAAACCGCGCAATCTGACGCGGCAAACTTGGTATCGGTTATAAGACATGGCGCCGTATGCATATTTAGTGAATTTTCTTCATAAATATGTTTTTCTTTTTCTTGTGTTTTTTTTATATGTTCCAATGTTCCAATAGTTGTTATGTAATTCTGGCCAGACAAATCCAATATAACAAAAATCATAAAAATCGGCCTAGCAGTTCTCGAGTTATAGATTCTGCAACCAACCCGACAGATAGATAGATAATACAGTTACGTCAGTTGAATGCGAAAATTTGAATTGTTAAATTTTTTAATAAAAAAATAATACAGTTACGTCGGTTGAATGCCGCAAACTTAAATAAATGTGGCAACGTTGTTTCATATTGTCAAAAAAAGTTGGGTCATGTATGTGAATAAGTTTGTTTATAATTAATTAAAAATTAATTTTGTTTTCCGAGAAAAAATGTAGCCTATACTTACTCCCTTTATATAGTGACTGAGTGGTATAAATTCCAAGGAGATCGGTCCAGTCGTTCTTGTGTTCTAAAAAATAATACAGTTACGTCGCGTCGGTTGAATGCACAAGCTCAAATAAATGTGGCAACGTTGTTTCATGTTCTCAACAAAAAAAGTTGGGTCATGTATGTGAATGAGTTTGTTTATAATTATTAATTAATTAAAAATATTTTTTTCCGGGATAAAAAGTAGCCTATGTCACTTCCCTTCAGATAGAGTGGTTTAAATTTCAAGGAGATCGGTCCAGCCGTTCTCGAGTTATAAGTGCTTCCATAAAACACAACTGTGTTTTATACAGGGTGGCCAATTGAAAACGAAACAGAGGTGATTATGGGCTCCTCAAGAGATTTAAGAAAAAACCCTCGAACCCGTCGATTTTTGATTTGAGGGGGAACCATTTTTTTGGCATTTTCACCACCTGGGGGCCCTAGCTGGGGTGACAAGGGCCCCCAAAATTTTAAAAGGAATGAGTGGTCGAGTGATACCTTATTTTGAAGCTATTTTTATGTAGATTATTACCCCTAAGTTTCACATCGCTACTATTTACCTAGGCATTACAAGGGCTAATTAAAGCTACAAAAACATGTTGGGATATTTTGTATTTGAAAAAATGCTTTCAAACCAAAATCAATCAAGTAAATGCTGGAAATGACCCCAGAAAAAAAAAATGAAATATTAGACGGTTTTCCACGTATCCGTTATCATTCTCTAGTATCTCCACCAATTCTGGATGAATCGCATCTTCTAACCACTCTGGGTACATTTCTCCTGTTAAATTTATAGGTAAAAGAGGGACCACGGTTACCAAAAATGCTAGCTCAAACGCTCACTTCTACATTTCCATAACGCACGTATTATACCTGGAAATACAGGGCTTCATTTCAAAAATTGCCACCCACGTTATCTGCGTAAAGAGGCATATTTGCAGAAATCGCCAAAACCCGTCAACTGTATTGAAATGGAAGGGTTTTTACGTAAAACTGGACTTCGCTCCTTCAACCCTCTAAGCCCTAGGGCTACCTTCCCAAAATTTTTGAATGAAACAGGGGGTCGAGTTAGTGTTTCATTCAAAAATTTTGGGGAGGTAGCCCTAGGGCTTAGAGGGTTGAAGGGGCGAAGTCCAGTTTTACGTGTAAAACCTTCCCCCTCAATAAATTTGTTGACGTGTTTTGGCGATTTCCGCAAATATGCCTCTTTACGCAGATAACGTGGGTGGCAAGTTTTGATACATGGAAAACCTTCTAATACTCCAACAAGATGGTGCTCGCCCCACTATGCTGCAGTGGTTCGTCAATATTTGGACCAAATGTTTTCAGGACAATCGATTCGAAGGAGAGGAGCTATTGAGTGGCCCCCAGGTTCTCCAGATTTAAGACCGTTAGATTTTTTTTTCTGGGCTCATTTCCAGCATTCACTTGATTGATTTTGGTTTGAAAGCATTTTTTCAAATACAAAATATCCCAACATGTTTTTGTAGCTTTAATTAGCCCTTGTAATGGCTAGGTAAATAGTAGCGATGTGAAACTTAGGAGTTATAATCTACATAAAAATAGCTTCAAAATAAGGTATCACTCGACCCCTCATTCCATTTAAAATTTTGGGGGCCCTTGTCATCCCAGCTAGGGCTTTGCCCCCCAGGTGGTGCAAATGTCAAAAAAATGGTTCCCCCTTAAATAAAAAATCGACGGGTTCGAGGGTTTTTTCATAAATCTCTTGAGGAACCCAAAATCACCTCTGTTTCGTTTTCAATTGGCCACCCTGTATATACAGTGAGTTCATAAAGTCCCGCATAAATTCATTATTTTGAAAACGGCAGAATTTTTGAAAAATCAGACACGTCAATTTTGTTTTTTAGTTTGAAATTTTTTGATATATTTTTTATCATACAGGGTGGCTGAAAAATAACTTCGCTGGCATCAACTTCATTTATTTAAATAGTACCCCCTGTATATTATGTTATTTCTGGATTCCACGGAAAATTCTAGACATATTTCATGTACAATTTCATAAACCTATCTTCAACTGTTTCGGAAATATTGACAGTTGAAAATTGACTTTTTTGCATCTTTGACAGACTCTAAAACCTGAACGGTTGATTTTACAGCAAAACCGATTTTACATTTCTATCTTAGTTTTTCATAAAATATCCTTTGATATCAACTTTGAAGTTAATCTATGATTAAAAATTCCGGTTAAATTTAATCTCCGCTTTAATCCAAAGTCGGTGTTAAATAATAGTTTAGGCAAATTTAAAATAGGAATGTAAAATCGGTTTTCCTCTAAAATTTACCGTTTAGGTTTTACAGCCTGTCAAAGTTGCAAAAAAGTCAATTTTCAAATGTCAATATTTCCGAAACAGTTGAAGATAGGTATATGACATTGTACATGAAATATGTCGAGTATTTTTCGCAGAATCCAGAAATGCCATAATATACAGGTGGTACCATTAAAAAAATAAAGTTGATACCAACGAAGCTATTTTTGAGACACCCTGTATGATAAAAAATATATCAAAAAATTTCAAACAAAAAAACAAAATTGACGTGTCTGAGCGATTTTTCAAAAATTCTACCGTTTTCAAAATAATGAATTTATGCGGGACTTTATGAACTCACTGTATAGATTCTAAGGTTTTCACTTCTGGTTAATGGGTAAGGTAAAGGTTATAATTACTGGTTTATTTTTTAAATTGTTAAGATATATGAATATATGGAACTTAAGTCTTGAATATCTGTTCTTTTATTCATTGAATTTTTTTCTTTATTAGTTTCAAAATTTGATTTACCTACCCGCTATCTATAAGAAAAACTCAAAACTAGAATCCAGCCGTTATCTCCATTCCTGTTACTCCTAATATTAATAAGCAAAACACTTATCTTTTTTTTTTATTATTTAATTGATTATGCAGTTCTTCACTATCCACTAGTTTTCCTGTATGTGTCCGACTATCCAGGTTTATTATATCTAAAACTTCTTCATTATGCAGCAGGACCATTATGATGAACCACAATAATCAATACGGCTTCCCATTATTTTTAAATTAATAGTAGTTAGTGGTTAGACAGCTAGCATCGAATGCCGCATGATTTGTTTCATATTTTGTGTTGAACTGTTTATTTGCGGAAATACAGTTTTCACAAGCCTTCTTCTGTAGAGAACATTCCTTGATATCATGCTCACCATAACAGTTTCCTAATCTTTCATCAATCTTTCCCAATCAATGCAAATCATTTTGTTAAATAATTCCGGTGAACATTCCCCAAACACTGGCGTTTTGAATTGTTCTTCTTGACATATGTTATTTAAAAATTATCCTTCTTCTTTATCCAGTAATTTTCAACCATTTTTGACTATTGTCTCTTCAATCTCTTCTGCTGACTTGTTACCAGTGTACCCTACTGATTTGATCCGTGGCATTCTCAATTTTGGAGTCTTTCTATAACATATTGGCCCTTAAGTTGTTTTCCAGCCTCCATTTTAAATAGCTCTATGTCCTGCTTGGTGGCGCATTTCAAAATGGCATTTTCATGATTAGCTTCTTTTAAATTTTTTATTCCTACCTTTAGATGGACAGGGTTTATTTTTATTTGTAATTAATTTTTTGTTTTCTCGGAGCTTTGTTTAGCTTTAGGTTTCATAATTGGGGGTGTGTTAGAATTGACTTGTACACGCTGTGCGTTGTCAATTCTCCCTTCTTTCCTTAATATTTGTGCGTATGGTTCTCCTTGTTGGGTGCCCCTAATCAATCTTAATACTAGTTTTCAATTTTTGAATTTCATCCCTCAAATCTTCTTTGATCATGTGCAGCAAGCATCAAGACGCGCTTTTGCAGGGGCATAACTTCAGTTTCTGATCCTCCTAACAATGCACAATGCATTCACATTCATAGCAGTCAACAGAAACACTTTTTTCTGGGAAATCTGTTTTCCTAACATGATTTTCCTATAGAGAACACTCCACACATTTTCTTCAAAAACCACAATTTTTTGCACAGTTTTTACCACTTTAAACTCAAAATTTCTTACGAGCAAAATAAGCCGTGTATTCTATACCACTCAACTACTTATGACGTAGATCTCTGGTATACGGTATACCGTCGGGTATAGACTCAGTGCAAGACTGATTCTCGCCACATCAGAGACCCGTCCGTGTACGAGCCTTTTCCACTTGAAGAAACCTGGGTCAGGCTCTAACCAGTCGTCCCTTGCGGGGATGACGACCTTGTATTATCTTGAGGGACTGAAATTTTATGAATTGCGTCCTTTCTAATGGGAAGGGGAAGTGGATAATCCGGATTGAAATTGGACGCCGTAAAAACTGAATGGGTGCCAGGTTCGAGGAGGTATTTTTCAGCTACAGAGTCAATAGATTGATCGGGTCCGATCATACAGATACCTAGGATGTCAGGTTAATGAACACTGGGATAACATGCAGGAGGTTCGTGCCAGGATTAAACAAGCGAATCATTTGAAAATATGAAGTCCGTGTTGTGTAGTCGAGGTCTCTAGCTCTCCGTTCGGACTCAAGTACTACGTTGCTTCGTCTTCAGTATCATCTATTATGGGATTGAAGCGTGGACTCTGACAGACTCCATGTGTGAAAAGCTAGATGCTTTTGAAATGCGGAAATATAGACGGATGTTAAAAATATCTTGGACGGACAGATGTGCTTTGGATCTTTGGGCATTCTCGTTTGTCCAAAGATCTTGAAGTTATGTTTACGCTTTCGAAGCGAAAGTTAGAGTACTTCGGACATATAGTCAGGAATGACAAATACATTATAATTCTCAAGCTCATAATCGAGCAAAAAGAAGAATATCTTGGCTAAAGAATTTGCGTCACTGGTATGGCGAAACCACGACAAGCCTATTCAGAGAAGCATTCGACAAAGTACAGATAGCGCTGATGATTGCCAAAGTTCGTTGAGGACAAGGCACTTGAAGAAGAAGAAGAAGTTGGGAAAACTAATAATGACTAATTAAATTGGAATGGTTTTCTGAATCTTTTGTATCATCGTATTTATATCAACTTTCTTCCCCACATCTACCTTATATTAAATTTCAAAAATTTGATTCCAAAAAGCTACTGGATTTGAATATCAAACACCAAAAGAACATATCATGTTTTAGACTTATGATTGATCTACCATGGATAATTATAAAAGCCGATCTTTGTAAAATGTCAGCGTGGGACACGTTTTAACGTTTTACCGCAAAACCCGGGAGCCTGTCATATACCCTGATCGATCTGTAAAAGCGCGTTTTGCTTTTAAAATGAATCGTTCTGGAAACCTCAATATGTAAAAATATGAAATTGGTGTTTGTTTAGTAGCTTATTTTAGTTATTGGGAATTTTCGGAGGAAAGGTAAAACCATTGTATAAGGTAAAACTAACTTCAAAATATTGCTCATTAAAAGTTTATGAATCGTCATCCTAGAAAACCCGGGTGGCAGTGGAAAAGTTGAATGCAAATGGCTTGATTTTTCGGTACTTGATAATTGAAGTTATACTAACTTTTATTGAGATAATGATATATTTTCATTAAGTAGAGGGATAAATAACCTCCGACTACTAAACTCCATATTATTCAAGGACTATTTTGTTATTTTTGATAGCGCTTTAAAATTACCTATGAGCATAATTTCCACGTATCTATGGATGAATTTTTTTTCGATAAGCAATACACCTTTTGAACTACAAATCTTGCCAAAGAGATTTTCAACTGTAGTTAAGAACCTTTACCTATATAGTTTCCCTTAAGCCTTAATACTATAGCAACAAAACTTAAACTTCCATTAATACCTCTCTTGCCGTCCAGAAACCTTCAAAACAAGACGAGCAAAATCCGGCGTTTGAAAGTTCTTCACATACGAGAGATTACAAGTCAAGTCGGTGAATTACCACAGAAACCGCAACTTCCGTGAATTCCAAGCACTCCAAATGTGCCGGACCAAGGCTTTGTTTCGACCATATCCCCTCTAGCTCTCTCGGTAATAATAATTCTTCAACTCGGTTTTAATAATTTGAGGTTTCTCTGCATTTGATGTTTGCAATATCAAGCGCGTTTGTGGTATGTGCCCTCGCCCCTCATTGAAACGGTTAACCGAATTTCTGCAAATTAATTTCAAAAATATTATTATTACCTATATAGGCAAGCAACGGTATATAATATCTTGGGCCATGTTTACTTAAATAATTACCACGAGATTAGTAGACTGTTTGATTAAATTATTACAGAGACAAATTGCTTTAGTGCATAGGAAGATTTCAATTATCGTACAAGAAAAGCAAATTTACTTTTCGGATTCAAATATAACGTAAAAGGTTTCATGATTCGGTGAGGTATACTAATTAGTAAAGTAAAGATAAAAACATTTCAAGATATACTTTGGTAAGGGAAATTTTAAGTCAGCCTTGTCTCATGCCCACCACCAATAAACTAGGTTTTAATTTTAATAAATGTTCATAAAAATCAAACAAAAAAAAATATATTAATAAATCTGATATTTTGAAACAAATTTTCTCGTAATAAAGTTTCGAAAACTCCCTTTTAAATCCACACCCTCGGATGGGGATGTTTTTCTACTCACCCCCTTCTGAACGGTTCGCAACTTTTTCTAGAGTATTCCCAAGATATATTAGAAGAAAATTCAAATTTATTTTGGGAGCCAAGTTGGATTAGTTGCGGATTAGATTTGTTACGAGGTACTTGATTTATTGTTATACTTACTTGATTTGTGAGCCGGGAATACGCCTCGTTTCTGCAGGATGCACCGTCCCGAATCCCAGAAATTATTTTGTTCTATTTATATACGTCCATTTAATTTTATTTTCTGATAAATTTTAAATTTATTTCTCTCACCTGTAAATTTTAGAATGTAGAGTAATACAATTCGGACTTATTCAAGCTAACTGGTAATCACGAGATTTCCGACGAAAAGTATAAGTTTTTTCAATGTTAAATCTCCGGCAGCAGTTTTGCGTAACCTAATAATAAAATTACTCTTACTTGACTGTGTCATGCTGGAAGGTAGAATTATTACAAGCTCGATTGAAAGTGCGAAGATCAGCTCCACTGTAGCCAGAGACTGCCCTTGCTGTGGTGCCTAGTGCTGGATGGGCTTCTCTGCACTCTGAACGGGAAAGGTATTTACACTCGACGCTATGCGGATGATCTTGTCATCGACGTTGCTGGTAGGGTACCCAGCACCAAAGGGATCATACAAAAAGAGCTCTCAACATGATTAAAAAATGGTGCAGTAATCACGAGCTCTCGGTAAATCCGGACAAGACCGGAGTAGTACTATTCACAAAGCGAAGAAACATGGGTCTGGTAGGGCTCACGCTCTTTGAATCGAGACTTGCTCCATCCGGTTCGGTCAAATATCTAGATGTCATCATTGACTACAGGCTGACTTGGAAAGATCACGTCAGCAGGGTCGTCCAGAGAGCCACTGCTAGCCTTTGGGCCTATAGAAAATCCATCAGACGAACCTGGGGCTTACAACCCCACATAGTCCATTGGGCTTTACACAGCAGTGCTAAGGATAATGATAACGCACGGCAGCTTAGTTTGGTGGAACGCAATTAGAGAATCCACCTAATGGACAAATCTGGACAAGCTCCAATGATTTGCCTGCATGGTTAAAATTGGAGCATTTAGAACCACCCCAATGCTGGCAATGGAGGCCATACTGGGAATAATGCCTCTTCATCCCTTTGTGGAGTCATGGGCCCGGGAGGCTTCAGTCAGGCTCAACGATTGGGGACAATGGGTTCATAGATGGTTGAACATGGGACATGCAAAGGCCTGTACTGATACTATCGACGGGATCCCCTTGACCACTTTCAGTAGCCAAATGATCAAGTAATATTTGAAGATTTTCCAGAGTATGAGCAATAAAAACCGTATCGTCCCTATACCGACGATTGTTAATGTTCACGCCGTTGATAGAAATTTCCTCAGTGCAGTCTTCCAATACTTATTCAAATATTTTGTTCGAATAAATATTAAAAAGTTATGATGAAAAGGTGTAAGCCTGCCGACACCTCTTTTCATCCGGACTTCGTCAGACATTTTTTGGTTTACCTTGATTTGTGCAGTCTGAGTCCAGTAGAGATTTTCGATGATGAGGTCTCTATCATCTTAGGTCTACATCCATGATAATTTTCATAAGCTTTCGTCATACCCTTTCTTATAGTCTATGAAGCTTGTGTAGGTATACAGGAACAAAAACATCTACATCTTTGAACTAGCACTTGGATACTAAACTTGTGCCAAAACCGTTATGAAAACCAAATTGGCGTATATTCTTTTATGGGTAATCTTTAGAAAAATCTTGAGAGTGGCTAATCAAGCTAATAAGCCGATAATCGCTACATCTTCTTGCAAAGCTTTTCTTCGAAAGCGTCACAAATGTTGATTCAAGCCAGTCAGAGGGAATGATGCCCGATCGGTAAGCTATATTGAAAAGTGAAGAATGAAGGCTTCGTCTACTGCTGCGGTAGACATCTTCAGAGGCGGCGTGGTAGAGCATGAAGTGTTCTCTTCCGTGTTCCTCCGATAACTGGATTCGACGTGTGTATTGAGTTGTTTTTAGCGAGTTCTCCCTTTGGGGACCTTACTCATTCCATGGGGAAAATTTAAATCTTCGCTGTTTTTCCTGCTGGGTTAATATTTTTGTTAGTTATTTTGTTTGTTTTTTTTTTTAATGTTTGTTTTTATTTATTCTTAAGGGATATTAATTTTTATTTTTCTATTTTATTTTTTTTCATGACTCAGAATCAATGTAAATACACTGGTATTTGAGCCTATTTTCAGTTATTTACAAATAATAATTTTTCACAATATTCCTATACCTACATATATTCACATATTAATTTGTACTGTTTTAAATAATTTAGTCTGATTGTGAAAAATGGCCTTTAAGGTTATAGCAAAGTTCTTCCATATTATTCACTTCCAATAGATTTTGTGGTATGTGGTTATATGTTTGGATTCCTCTGTAGAGTGGAGAGTTCTGAGTTTTTACAGTCCTAACCATGGGGTTTCTTAATCGATCGGCATTGCGTACATCATAGCTATGGTAGTTTTTAACTTGTATATTTGAATTGCTTTTTATGACTTTATTTTTTATACTGTAAATGAATTTTGTTTGTTCAAATTCTTTTATTTTTTTAATGTCCCAGAGTTTTGTTTGTTTATATACTTCCTTTGTCGACGTATAGAAGTATTTGAAAAATTGTCTTTACTGCCTTATTCTGAGCTCTTTGCAATTTCTCTACATGACAACTAGCAGAATTTCCCCAGCATGGAATTAAATATTTTATGTGGGGTAAGATATCGATTTTTGGCTCAAATATTCAGTACTTCTCCTTATTGCACTAACCATGGGAACTATCTTGCTAATCACGCCTTCTATGTGAAGGTCCCAATTTAAGGCACTTGTTAATGTTAGACCCAGATATTTATATTCAGTCACCTCCCTCAATTTGGTTTGGTTAAGGAACAATTGAAGATCACTTTTGGTTCTGTTTTTCTGTTGTATATTCATATATACTGTTTTGGTTTCATTTATAGAAAGTTTATTTTTGCATAACCATTTATAATACAGGTCTAAGTCCTCATTTGCACTTTTCTCAAGAGTTTTTGGGTCACTATGTGATAGTATAAGCACGGTGTCATCAGCGAACATAAAGTATCTTGATTTAAGTTCCAAATATTTCAGGCTGTGGACATACAAGAGATACTGAGTAGGACCCAATACCGATCCTTGCGCGACACCAACATTGAGTTTTGTTTTATCACTTTGGCTTTTGTTTATTACTGTATAATGTGTTCTGTTTTTGGAATAAGTCTCTAGTAATTATTTATATGCTGTTCCTCTGATTCCCATTTTTTCAATTTTTTCCAAGAGCAAGTCTATGTCGACTGTATCAAACGCCTTCTGCAGATCTATAAATATTATTATTATATGATTCTTGAGGACAAGCTGTTCTGTTACATATTCGACTAGGTCAGCTGTTGCGCCTAGGGTGTTGCTTTTCTGTTGAAAACCATATTGATAATCATCAAATTTGAATGTGTTTTCGATATGTTGCATAAGTATTTTTTTAACGATTTTTCCTACTATTTTTGAGAAACTGTTTAATACAGAGATTGGTCTATAATTACCAAGATCTGTATGCGAACCTTTTTTATATACTGGTGTAATCTTCGCAACCTTCAGTTCTTCTGGGAATGTACCGTTGGCCAATATGTTATTTGTCAGAGTAACTATTTTTTCTCCTATGATGTCCATCAGCAGTATTACGTCTTTTTTTGTGATTTTCTCTTCTCCAGGTGAGCGGTTTTCCTGCACTAAATTTTTTACTTCTATAATGTTTGTTTGGTCCATTTTGATTTCCTCAGCAACATTTTCTTCTTTGAACATATATACATTTCTGTCAGTAATTTTTTCCCTCAAGTTTATTCCAATTTCTGAGAAATAGTCATTGAACTCTTTGGCTATAATAGCTTCATTCTCTATAGTTACTCCTTCTCTACTTTTAATTTGTTCGACCTTGTTTGTTTTTTGTTTCCTTCTTCCACATAATTCATTTAAGACCTGCCATGCCTTTTTTGAATCATTTTCAGCTTCATTTAGCCGTTTTTCAATAATTATGATTTCTTTAGTTTTTTTCTTAAGTTATTCACTTCGTTTTTCTTTCCTTTGAAAGCTTCTTTTGTCTCATCGTTATCTATTCGTTTCTTCGAATAGATTTTTGAAATAATCGTTTCTTACGCACCACGGGACGTTGGTAATCCTTCTAAGGGCTTTGTTTTGCAATGAAGTTTTTTCATATTGGTGTTGCTTTGGTTGAAGAAGACTGTTGAACCGTAGAACATTTTGGGCCTGATGACTTGGTTGTATAGCGATAGTTTGTTTTTTAAGTTTAGGTGACTTTTGAGTTTGATTAAAGGACGGAGTTGATGATAGGTTGCGTTGCAGATTCTTAGTTTTTGTCGGGTGTTGTAATTGAGTGGTACTTTTGGGTGAAACCCAAACGAACTGAAGTTGTAATTGAAGTTTAGCCTTCTGTCTAGGTGAATGCCTAGGTACTTGACCGTATCTTGCCGTGGGATTTCGGTGTCGTGAATGGTAAGGTTTTCTGAGTGCGGTCTTGCCCATTTTTTTGAAATTGTTATGGCTTGTGTTTTTTTCTGCGTTTATTTTTATTTTCCACGATTTGCCTATTCCTGGATTTGGTCTAAATGGTTTTGTATTGCAAATGATATAGTCTCTGGGTTTTTGAAGGATGCGAATATGCGAATATGCAGGTGTCGTCGGCAAATAGGGAAATTTTGGTTCGTGGGGATTTTGGGATATCGGCTTGGTACAGATTAAATAGGATGGGGGAGAGGGGAGAGCCTTGGGGGAGTCCTGCTTCTATAAGCCTGGTGGTGGATAAGGTTTTATTTATTCTTACTTCATCTGGTTTTTGTGTAGTTTGTAAGGCCCTCATGCCATACTTTATCGAAGGCTTTTTCAACGTCTAATAGAATCAGTCCTGTTGTTTCTTTTTTGTTGAAGCCGTCAGTGTTAGTCTTGCTAGTTGTAGTTATGTTGAAAGGTAGCTTCCGAATCCAAATTGTTCGTCCGGTAATAAGTTATTTTCTTCTGTGATTATTTTTAATTTTTCGAAGAAAACAATTTCTAGTAACTTCCCTAGGGATGGAAGTAGACTGATTGGGCGCCAATTTTGAGGAAAGGTTAAGTTTTTGCCGGGTTTTGGAAAGAGGATCACTATGACGGTTTTCCATAGAGATGGGAAGTAGGATATTTGGAAGCAGTTATTGAAGATTTTGGAGAACAACTCTAGGTATTCGTCAAGAAGGTTTTTGAGGGCTTTGTTATTTATTGCATCTATTCCAGGAGCCTTTATGTTTTTTAAGTTGTGGATTATTTGTTGTAGGTCTTTTTTTGAAGTTTTTATTTCTTCCCTTCTGTGGGGTTCGTGAGTTGAGTTGATTTTCTTCATTGTATTGTGTATTCTGATTTCGTCGTCTTGGGCGTAGTCCATTGATTCGTTTGTGGTTAATTGTAGTTCCAGGGAGTCAGCATATGCTTCTGCCTTTGCTCTGTCGTGATACACAATGCCATGGTTTGCACTGTGGATTGGCGGCATTTCTCGAATGTTGGTTTTGTTTATTAGGAATTTCTGGGTTTGCCATAAATTTACAAGGTGGTCTTCTTCGTTGAGGCTGGAGGAAAGGTTTCCCACTTTTCGTTTTTGTATTTGTTTACGAGTTTGTTGATTTCCTTGGTTGTCTGGTTTACTTGTTTGTTAATTTGAGGGTCTTTCGTTAGCTTCGCTCTTCTTTTAAGTTAGTTTCTGGTTTAATTTTTTTTTTATGTGGACTGGGAAGAGAAAAGGATTTTTTTGTTTTAATGTTGATGGTTGAGGTGGTTTCTTGCAGGATCGATTGTATGGTTTTTGTAAAGGAAACAAGAGTTTCTTCGATGCTGTTTGGGTTGGTTGTTCAAAAGTTGCCTTATTTTCCAGTAGCTTTTTCTTGAAATTTTGCCAGTTTGTTACGTTTATGGTATTTGGTTCTGGGTTCAGCAGGAGGTTTGTTACTTGGATGGCTATGGGGGTGTGGTCGGAGGAGGCTAGATTGTTGAGGTTTTTTATGGTTATGGATTGGGGATAGTTTTTTGTAATTGCTATATCTAGGATGTATGGGATGATGTAGTGGAAGTGGGTAGGTTCGACTTGGGCCAGGATTTCCAGTCCTCTGTCTATGCAGTAATCGTTAAGTGTTTTTCCTGCTGCGTTGGTGGATTTGCAAACCCCATTGGACACTCTTTGCATTGAGGTCCTCTGCTATTAATGTTGGGTATGGGGAGCTAAATAGGGTGTCGAGGTCCGTTCTTTTTAATGTGATTCCCGGTGGTTTGTGTGCTGAAATTATGTCTCCTTCCTGGTAAATGACTTTAATAGCAGTTACTTCAATCCTGGGGTAGATGTTCGGAGAGGTGATTTCTTTGTGGGGTATGTTTTTTTAATGAGGATTGCTGTTCCTACCCTGATTCTGTTATCTCTGTCTTGTGTGAGAGGAAATTGAATATGGGGATTTGTGGGTTTTGTGGGAGCGTGGAAGGGGTTTGGGCTATCCTAGCGTAGCTATTTGGGTATTGACTGGTTTTGGGCGTGGTTTTAGTATAGGTTTGGGATGATTGGTTGGTTTGGTTTCTTGTAAAATTTGGGTTTCTTGGGCAATTTCTGTAGCTTGTTGGATGCTCTCCTTCGCAATTTAGGGACTTGGCTGGGGTGTCCCGTGGTTTTTTGCATTCGTTGTAGTGGTGGTTTCCTTGTTGGGGCTCTTTGATGAGATATATGTACTCTCATGTAGCAAATGTGCGTTATTTCAAATATTTTCGCTTGTTCTTGTGGTATAAGGAGTTTTATTAGGTCTGTTTCATTATTTCTGTTCGGACCGGATTTGTACCATTGTAGCTCTGATGGTGTGTAGCCAAGTTTTATTAGTTCCTTTTCAACGTCCTCCAGAGAGAATTTTTTGTTTAGTCCTTTTATGATAATATTTAGTTTTTTTCTTTAAGGAAGTATATGTGGTATTCTACATTTTTTTCTTTTAGAAGTTTGGTGGCTGTTCTGTGGTCATCCGTAGATTTTCGGAGTATTTGGATGCCGAGTGGATATTTTTTTGGATCTTCAATATTGACATTGTTATTGGCTAGTAGCTGGTGGATTTTCAGCCAGTACTTTGGGTCCCTTATTAGTATTGGGGGAATTCTTGGTTTATCTGGAGTTTCATTGGATTTGGAGGTTTTTTTAAGAACTGGGTTTTTGGATGTTGAGAGTTCTGTGCTTTGGGATGTAGTGGGTTTTTGTGTACAGGATTTCTTAATTGGGGAAAGTCTTCCTTGGGGTTTTGGGCCGTGTGTAACTTCTGAGAAGGTGTTTGATGGAGATTTTTGTTTTCTTCTTTTCCTAGAGGAAGTATGTGGGGTTGAGGGAACGGGAGACTCAGTTTTGTTTTAGAGTTTTTCTAGTTCCTTTGCCTGATTTTCGTTGACGGACAGTGCATATTCTAGTTTTGTCTCCATGTTTTTGACAAGTTGTACTAGGTTATTGTAGTTGACTTCTAGGTTTTTATGTTGGTTTGTTAATGTATCTAATTGTGAGCGCAGGTTCGCTGCTTTATTGGTTGAACGTTGTCCATTGTCCACAAATTGGGCGATGGTTTTTTCATTTTCAATGGCTTGGGATTTTGGGTTGTCAATTTCTTGTAGAAGGGTTTGGTTGGTGAAGTTCAGGGATCCGTTGAGTGCAATTAAGGATTTTGCTTTGTCATGGGCACAAAGTTTATCAGAAAGAGAGTCGGACTTATCCCCTAGGTTTGCCATTTTGGGTTTGGTTTTTTCACTATAACTTTTGACAATTTCACTGAACTTTTTACTGCACTTTTTACTGGAATCATGGATGTACCACTCTGAAGCGTGGTAGCTGGTGTTTTTTCCTCTTGCACTTGTCTGCTCTTTGGTTGGGCTTCTAATTCCCGGCTTCTGGGATCCAGCTTGACTAGATTTGGCTTCTTTGCTTTTCGGAGTCTTAGGGCCGATTTCTTTAAAAGCTCCCTGGACTCTTACTGAGCATGATGATGGAAATATCTTCTGATATCTTCTGGACGGATTGGCTTCTCACTATTCGAACACTTCTACTCTTCTTGACACTGAATAATCAATAGTGAATGAATAATGAATGCTGAATTCGACGGTGTCGGACCTGCGTTATTATATCCAGGGTTGTGGGCGTGACTTGTATTGCGCTATTTTCCTTGTCTCATTCTCGGAAAGGAAGGGTCTTTGTTTTTCGGAGAACTGGCAACTAGTTCTTGTTAAGGTTCATGCCCTCTTCTTTTCTGTTGAAGTTGTTCTTGTGTTTCTGTTTCTCTATGGTTTCTCTATGGAGTCTGTTGTAAAAATATTTGCTCCAATGCTTGAGTCTGGCCGAAACGAATGACATGGTTTGTTTGTGTTAACACGTGTTCGGCGATTGCTGATCTACCTATTTGTCCCTGCTGACAGTTTCTCTTGTGCTCTTTGACCCTGGTGTTTATAGAGCCTACATAGACAGATCCACAAGAGCAGGGAATTCTATAGACACCGGCCGTTTCAGGAGGTGCCCTAGGATCCTTGGCCGATCTTAGACTTTGCTGAATTATTCTTGTGAGCTTGTAGATGAGCTTAACGTTGTGTTTTTCTAACGTCCATCCTATCCGATCTGTGACATTTTTGATGTAGGGAAGAAAGGCTCTCCCCACCACCTGTGCTAGTTCCTTATCATTTGTGCACTACTGCTTCGGTCTTATAGCTCTATTTATCTCCTGCTTGGAGTACCCATTTCCTTCAAGTGCCGAATTTAGGTGTTGCATCTCGTCCTGAAGGCATCTGGGTTCACAGATCCGGATTGCCCTGTCAGATAGAGTTTTAATTACTCCTCTCTTTTGCCTAGCATGGTGATTGGATCCCTTGTTGAGGTTTCTGTCCGTATATGTCGGCTTCGTATATACTTTGTGTCCCAGTTTCCCTGAGTGTTCAATAGTTTCAAGGACTCAAACTGTGGCTTTCATCACGTCATACGTCATTTGGTCAATTTTGTCCCAGTCACTCCAATGCATGCTGTTGGATAACCGTTGTTTTATCGATAGAAGATCCTTGTCCATAGCTGCGTATGACGTGACCCTGACTGTAATATATAATTTTTATTGATTTTCTTTTAATTTTGAGTCGTAATAATGTTTCAATCGAGGGCCACCTCTTGGCAGTCGACAGTCAACAAAACATTATCACTATCTTGTCGACGATATCGGTGTATTGCTCTTTGGACAATGGATCTACAAATACCGTATTTCCTCTATGCCGAAGCCAGCATCGGACAGGGCGACTGTATCATCCAAAACTTCTAATCCTTGCAGCATTATAACGCTTTAGGAAAGTTAATTAAGATAGGTAATAATTAATTACATCCTCAGTGAATGCTTAATACTCACGAAAAGTGTTCGAGTCCCAGTTTATTTGTCGTTCAAAGAATTTAAAAATGAGTTTGTAGAACTAATAGCTTTTTTTGACTGTAATAAACAAACAAATTTATTTTTGAAAAAAACAAAGATGCCAAGACACCTGCAAAGGTTATAGGTGTATAAACACTTTGGAGCCGAAAATAAGATTTATGTAAATATCTACCCCTCGAGCTAAAGTTCTTAGCGCGAGATATTAAATTTAAGTCCACCAAAAACTCCTACATAATAAATTTCCTATATCACATAGGCGAATTACTGCACTAAATCATAATGTTACCTTGACAACCTGGAGCCCTTAAGGCTGTCAGAGGGCAAAGTCAAGTCAGCCTCCTTACCCTCAGCCCCCTTATTTGTTTGTTTGTTCACCCTAATTTTGAACAGGAGAGGCTCTATTTAACTTTAAAATTATGTATTAGATTCCGAAATGGTTTAAGAAGCAGAAGTTTGCTCTAAAAGCAGACAGTATTGGTAATTTAATTTACATTTATTTTTTTATTTAAATAGGAATATAAATAGAAAAGGGTGGATATGTACCTATGAAACGTATGGCGTAAATTTGAAATACTTTTGAGAACAAACAATACCAAGAACATTAACTACAGGCATGAAAGTACTGATTTGTGATAATGATAGAGCGTTAAACAAAATTAACTATTACAAAATTCACACGAATCCATTCAACTTTGCTCTCTGGGAATAATGATTTTAATTGTGAAATGGTTATATATCGTATTTTCATTGTTTCTAGGACATTAAAGTCAACGAATAACGTTTTTAAAGATTTTGCGATAACAGAATTTCTGCAATATAAAAAGTAAAAGTTTGAATGAATAATTTGGTGTCTTTGTTGTGGATGGAGAACAATTCACGGCATTTTAATTGATTTTGACAAGTCAATCGAAAACCCTATTTATTCAGATTCGTCGAATAGGCTCAATTTTGCGTGAAAAGCCGACCATTTTCGTTCAATTCCTCTAAATTTAGTCCGAGCGCCTGTTTCTGACAGTAATGGCGTTGCGGTCCTTTTATTTTCAAAATAAAACGGAACCCGGAAAATGTGTTTGAGAAATATGCCTCGCTCCTCTTTGTTGTTTGCTTATGAAAACTTAGCGCGCGGAAACTTTGGGCGGGTCCGCGCCGCTAATATCGCCTCAGCTTTAAAGCTATATGAGTTTGAGCGGAAAAGGCTCTATTTTATTAGAGCACGCCCGGAGTTCAAGAAAATAGATAGTGTGCTCCAATTTGTAATGAAAAGCGGTTTGTAAATGCAGATTATTTAAGTTTCTACTTGCTACGCGAATATTAAAGCGAATTTGAATTTGTTTAAATTCCTGATACCTACCACCAACTGCATGTTTGAATTTAATTGGCTTTCTAATTAGGCACAAGTCAAAAGAACTGCTCGGCTAACAAATTTGAACTGAAAATGTCTTAAAAAAACTATAAAATTACTTGGTTTAGAGGATCGTGACTTTATTATTCACGTTCACCGTTCACTATACAGAATTTATTTCAAAGTTTCAATTTTTCACTCAGGTTTGAAATAAATGAATCACAGAGTTAGTTGAATCTGCACTTCACAGGTGAAAATTGTTGAAATTGCACTTAATTACATATAACATTTACTAGACTGTCCTACAAGAAAACGAGAACTTATTACATCAAAAACGTACCTACCCAAATCAACTATTCAGTATTAAATAATAAAATTAACACATTGAAAGGTTTTTCTTCGTAGCCCTTCTCTATCCTCTGGATATAGGCCTCTCTCAGATTTTGCCAGGTATTTCTATTCTGTGCGACCTGGTACCAGTTTAGTCCTGATGTTCGCTTGATGTCGTCATACCAGCGTTGTTGAGGTCTGCCAACGCTTGTTCTTTCCCCCCTGGGTCTCCATCTTGTTACTTTTCCGCTCCAGTTGTTGCTTTGTTGTTCCATTTCAGCGTGTATATTCTATGTGTAATGTCTTCGACCAACGACATAGCTATAGCTTTTACATGGGGGGGGGGGGGGGTTTAATGCAGTGGTGGCTCGTGGTCTATGCTGGAAGGGGTTTCAATTTTAGACCAGACGATGTATAACTAACCTGTCGTAGCATAGCTCAGGATTTCGGGTGTCACGCCCAAAAACGTTTATTTTTCTTTAAAATTTTTTTTCTTATCTACTCGTTGGTATTGTGATTCGTCCTTCCGTTCCGATTGCTTTCTGACGTACTTGCAGCTTATTTAGGATTTTCTTTGTGAGCGCTCACGTTTCGTTTTCATAGGCAAATAGTTTGCAGAATAAATTCGTTGTAGACTTAAGTTTTTAGCTTCAAAGCTAGGTAACTTAGACCGGAATATGTGACGCATTTTATCATACGCCGCCCATCCCAGTCGTATTCTCCTATTAATCTCAAGCTCTTGATTGACTTTGCCAAGTGTTATTTCCTGTCCTAGATACCTGTAGGAGTTTACTTTTTTCATCTGATGGTTTTCTATGGATATTGTGTCTCTATCTGTTGTGCGCATTTGTCATAAACTCAGTTTTTGTTACGATCATTTCTAATCCGATCTTCTTGGCTTCTTGGAGTAATTTTTTCAGCATGATTTCTAAGTCTGTTTTGTTCGGGGCGAATATTGCGATGTCATCAGCGAATCTTAAATTATTCTCCAGACATATTGAGCCCTCTATTTTCCCAAGTAGTTCATGGAACAATATTTTCGACTAGGGCAAACAACTTAGGTGATATTATATCCCCTTTTCTTAGGCCTCGTTTGATCTTAACTTCGTTTGTATCTTCATGCATTCCTAATTTTATTTTTGTTGCTTCTTGAATATATTTGATTATGTTTCGTATATCGCGGATCTCTTCTTTTCATTTAGTATTCTTATTGTGTGAAGATGTTCTATAGTGCTGTAGCCCTTTTTATTGCCTGCTTGTTCTTTAGGTTGGTAATCATCGAATTTTTTTTTTTGGTGGTTGGTGATTATTCTCATAAATCGTTTGTATATCTGAAAGAGGGGGCTTATGGGTCTATAGTTTTCAAGATTTGATGGGTCTCCTTTGTTGTATATCTGTTACAAATTAACTTGATATTTGTTACTTTAAGACAAGATAACCTAGGGTCGTGGAATTCAAAAAATTAGGAGAACGTGTGTACTTTTATGTACAACTGAAACCACTCAAAATCCAACAAACAATAATTTTATTTTGTTTACAATGTTGTGTAGTAACCAGTGATAAGTAGTAATATATAGTAACAGTCAATGTTACTCTCTGGAAAATTTTAGTGCGGACAGCTTGGTTTTCCGGTGAATCTGATACCATGTACCTTTCCAATCCGGAGCTCCTCAATGGGTGTTGGGGTTTCACTCTCCTGAACCGGAGCTCTTCGTGTTGTTTTCTGTATCCAGGAAGGTTGCTGGGGTGACGTCACTCCAGCTGATCCAGACTCCAAACAGTGATCTGTATGTGGAGTAGGAACTCAGAAAAGAATAAGGCAGTATCAGGTTCATCAATATTTGGAAGATCAAATCCCTGAATTCTGTCAAAAAGTGAGTGTCTTGCAAATAAAATTTAAATTGAAATTTAATATAAAACTGTTGTTGTACAGACACTCCCTTCCAACAGAATCAGATATGAACAGCTATTGCAAGTTAAAAAAAAATATATATATTTTAGTATAAAAAAATACACTTAAATAATTGAGAATAATGGTAGGATAATAATGAAATGAAAATAATAACAAGATTAAATTAAAGTGCTCGTTATGATTGAGCAAAATGCTGCTTTTCTGACAGTAGCACTAGCAGGCAAAAATATGAACAAAATAAGGTGAAACAATAAGAAATTAAATCTCTGGATTCTCCCCCAAATAAATAAAATTTTCCTTTCAAATTAAGGTAGCTACTATAGATACTACAAGATAAACCTGAAGGTAAAATCAATCAAATGCAGAATATGTCAAAATTCTTGAGATGTTTTAATTAAAACTTTTAAACTGAATTTTTGACCTGTCTGGATTTCTATTTGAAAAAATTACCCCCTTTATTCGAGATAATAATTAACGGAATCAAACAAAAAATTGCTATTCAGGCCCGTGCCTGGATTCAATAAAGAGTTGATAGGGATGGACACACATATTTGGTTTTCACCGACTCTATTTAGAGCAAATGGTCCAATATTCTCACACTAACAATTGATTTTGAAAACCAGAGCAGCAGTACCTATATATGTCCAAAAGTCTGAATTGACTTACCTCAAAAAAAAAAACGTGGCACAACCAATCAGCACTCACACAAAAATGGAAGCCAACAATTAGATAAAAAAAATTAAAATATAATATTTATATTTCAAGAATAGATAAGATAAGATTTATCAGGTGAAAACTTAACAATAATATGATAATATGAATTGATAGCAAAATATATTGAAAAATCTATGAGGGAGAATCCAAAAATTTAAAGCAAAAATCATTAAAGATAAAAATCCAATCCAATCCAACCTGCCAGACTACTGTCGAGAAAAAGAGAACGTTTTAGAAACCAAATTCCATAGGAAAACGATCCTGTGTTTTTTATACTTAATTGCATTTTAACCAGTTCAACCAATCAGACGAGTACACCCAAAAGATCATATTCACTTTACAATGAAATCACAATGAAAACCGACGTGGAATAAAAAAGAATAGATAAAAATCCACTAGAATCCTTTTAATTGTTTACAAATTATAATAAATTAAATTAAGGTTATGTCAAAAATAAAAAACTGCTAATTAATTAGGTCATTAAGTCAAAAAATGATTTCAGAATCAGAAGTTAGAGAAATACAGAAATATATCCATTTGCTAAAAGTGAGATGAATAAAATTTCTTTGATTATTCCACTCATGTGTTAGAAATCCCATAAGACAAGTAACGATTTTCAGAATGACAGCGAAACTTCTCTTTTCCATTTGTTTAACTAGAGAGAATCACAGCGATAATTCTCTCATGTTATTGTATACTTACATAGTTGTCATGCTAATTTTTGATACAAACAAACAGTTCCTGATAGCAACCATTTATTTGTATTGATTGTTAAGATGTTCAAATCGTTTAATGCATATTTATTTCCATTTTTTTTGCATTCTCATACGTGAAATAATCCTCTAAATACCATTTGAGCTTTAAAATGAACCAGATAATTTTTAACTCATGCGTGTTTTCTCTGCAAATTTCACTCGTCCTACGGACTCCTGAAATTATCGAAAACACGCAATCGTGAAAAATTATCGGTAATTTTGAAGCTCTCGTGGTATTATCCCCGAATATTCAAATAAATGTCAAATAAAAATAGCCAAGGAAAACTATCACAATTAAAAAAAAAAAAACTCATCCGGTACTAGATGGCAGCACTGGTAAATGAATAAAAGATATTTGCATTTTATGCACATGATGGATAAATGGCAGCACTTGTATTATTTTGAACTTTGTGGATATTTTAGATTATTAGGAATTATTATTTTGCTGATTCTGAAATGGAAAAAAATACAACTTTATAATGAAAATAAGAAGAGATGGAACATGTTACGTAAATGATAAATTTATCGTAACATATCAGAACAACGATGATAGTCTCCCATAGTCGTGTGGTATTTTTGCCTCTGTTAGACATTTTTTCCAGTCGTTTTACAAAGTATTCTCTCGCCTCCTTCAGCATTTCTGGTAGTATATCGTCCATTCCTGGGGCTTTTCCGTTGTTTAATTGAATTGGCGCTTTTGAAATTCTTCCTCTTCTATATCAGGGATCTCTTCTGAGCCAACATTTAAAATTTTGGATGTTTCGCTATCGGTTTCTTGTTTGTTATTTTCGTTGTATTCTGGTGTATCTTTTTTTCCTTGTTTTATGAGTTCCCTTCTCTTCTTCAGCATTTTTTTTTGTTTCTTTGCTAAATTTTTCTGGTCTACCTTTCGGTTTCATGATATTTTTTGCTGTTTATTCTATTGTTTTCGTTTTATTAATTTGATTTATGTCTTCGTGGAATTTATTGGGGTCTTTCTCCAGTTTTTGTGTTAATTTTTTTGTGCGATTTTTGTTTGTTTTTGTGTTTTACTGGTATGGATGCTTAATTTCTTCTTGTGGCGGTTGAATTTCTTTGCTCTTTCTAGTCTGCCATTTATGGCTATTTTACATCTTACCATTTTATGATCGCTGCCAGTCGTGAATGAGCCTACATACACGTCAGAATCAAGGAAATGTCCAGAACCGGATCATTCAACTTCACGAAATTATGTAAGGTCTCGAGTCTAACAGCAACGTCAGCTACATATCCCTATATTTCGGATTCTCCTGAAGAAAACAATTCTTAAACAACGAATCCAAAGGTTGGAAAATATGGTCAAACAATTAACTAGACAAACACAATCAATTGGAATTAGATCTGAAGTGAGTTCTCCGCAGAAAATAATTTGACTTCACGACAGTGGCTTTTCAAGATTGATCAATTAAAAGCCATTAACCATTAGGACGATATTACACATGCAGTTAAGATTGGTGGGCATGGCAAAGACATGGTACCACAGTTTATCTAACCACAATTTGACTTGGAAAGAATGGAAAACTCTTCTGTAACGTAGTTTCCCAGACCATACTGATTATGCGACCCTTGTGCAAACAATGCTGAATCGAAAGAAAATGGTATTCGAATCGATGACATCGTATACTATTTTGCAAAAATGGAACTCCTAAGAAGCTGCCGCGTTTCGGGAAAAGAAGTAGTTTCTTGACTTATACATGGGATAGATGATCCACTTATTCACAATAGTGCTAGAGCTGGACCCAGAAACCCTATACGAAGAATAGTTGTCAGCACTAAATATTGATGTTTATCCAAAACAAAAAGAACAAGTGAAATTGCCAACAGGGTCTTCAGATTTAAGAAACCACATAAGAAATAAGCAAAATAAATTTGAAACAAAGTGTTTCAATTGTGGTCAACGGGGGCATATAGCTTCGAAATGTTCAAAGCCTAGGAAGGAATGTAGAAAATGTAGGTTATTGGGACACGAAGAAAAGAATTGCCCGAAGCAAAACTTCTACAAACCTGGAGGGTTTAAACCTATTTTTAATATCGAAACTGCTCAAAATAATTGTGACAATAGTATATTAAGCACCAAGTTTAGTAAAGTAAGGTTTCACCAATTGAGCGTGGCCAGTTTTGTGTAAGAGGGAGCGAAGCGAGCGAGTGCTCTAAGGCCTCACGAAATTGGTAAAACCCTTTGCTAACGCGTTGCTTACACTATTTTGTCGCATTCACAAATCGCATTTTGTCGTCAAATCGTTAAAAATATGTTTTCATTTTTGACATGACATTAAAATAATTTTTGAAGTGACATTCATAACGGAGGGTGGCCTAGAAACCTCTAAAAATTATAAGGGAAACGATCAAAAAGAACAGGTATTATACAGGTTATACAACTCACTGTACAGGGTGGGCATTTTATTAGGGGCCTATGTCTTTTCTCAGAAACTACAGGGTGTACAAAAAAAATATAATTACAAAAGTTTCTTGGTTTTAAGCAATGTTGTCAATTATTTGAGTTTTATTTATACAGGGTGTCCCAAAAGTGCTGCACCGACTTCAAAACCAAAATTTTAAATGGAACACCCTGTATGTTATTGCATATTTGGATTCTACTTAAAATTCTGAGCAGAATTCATGTAATATACCCTATACCTAAGTTTAACTGTTTTGGAAATATTGACAGTTGAAAATTGACTTTTTGCAACTTTGACAGGCTGTAAAACCTAAAAGGTTAATTTTAGACGAAAACCGATTTTACATTCCTATCTTAGATTTTTATGAACTATCATTTGTTTCGTGACAGGTAAAAGTATTATCCGGTAATCCTGAAACCTCTTGTGGTATTACATTCGATAATGGTTGCTATGTGGTAAAGTGTTGCTATCTTGGTAAAGTAGCACTTTACCACTCAATTTTGAATGCAGTTATGTATCACATTACTGTCAAAAATGCGATAAATGTAGGTATGTTACTCTATCGATTGCTCTATAAATCAGAATATTTCACGTGGATATGTCGATTCCGGCAGTAGTATCGTTACTTTACGTGCATCTGACGTCAAAGCTTTAGGTTACAACTACATCCTGTACAGAAACGTCTAAGTGGATTTGCAGGAAGTTCTTTGATTATAAACCATTAAGTTGTCATTGATCTAACTGTTGATCTAGCTACAGCAAAAGTCGAAGCTCTTGTTGTACCCGATCATGCACAAAATATTTCAATAATTGTTGGCCAGCCTTTTGATAATCACCCAAATATAATCATGGTGACACGTGAAGGTCAGGTTAAAATTTTTAATTCGAATAATATGCTACTTCCAGAACTTGATAATTTGCCTCCTCGTGAAATTATTTTATGGGCGAATCCAACCATATTGGTCACATTTCCTTATATTCTGGTAAAAATGTCAAAGAGGTATTTATTAATTTGCAACAAAAGCCGTGGCCTAATCAGTTTCAAATAAATATTGGTTCCATAAATCAAGAATCTATGAAAGATTGTTCTTTAGAAGATTTAGAAAATTTTGTCAGGACTAACACTAATACAGCAACAAAAATTCAACTTCTTTCTATGGTTAATAAATACAGAGACTGTTTTGCTACAAGTATGTCTAAACTAGGTAAGACTCACATTGCTGAAATTTGCATTGATTTGAATGATAAAATACTTGTCGACCATATCGTTTAACCTTCGCTGAGCGGGAAAAAGTTCGAATAGTTCGAGAATTACCTACTTGACAAAAATATTGTCAACTAGCTGCTTAGGAAAGGAGGACCCGGTATTCAACCTTATTAATTTAATTGCCGATTCGGTCGGATGTTTATTGCAATTCAGCAATAAACGGATATAAATTGCGCCGCGAGCCGCAGCAAAGGCAGACTTAAACCAGTGCAAGTACCTCTCGTTGGAAAAGCCCCTCTGGAATTAAGTCTCCCCAGTGCAAGTACCTCTCGTTGGGAAAGCCCCTCTGGGTATCTTCAGCCTTATCGTTGTCCAGTGCAATAACCTCTCATTGGGAACGCCCCTCTGGACAAGGCATAAGGGTGACGATAAACTAATCTACAGTCTCCCAAGCAGAGTTGACGTGTAGCCCCCTATAAGGACCCCAGTGTTCGAAGGGTCATGCATCTTATAGGATTAGCGTACATGTAAGTGCATATTTGGGAAAATATATATCTATATTTTTATATAACCTGAGCGAGTTTCTCTCCATCAACCCCCAAAGCTACAAACCCCCCATGTCACCCCCGTAAAGTGGGCAGTTGTGACATATTTGGTGGAGGCGCCGTCTCGAAACCGACGCCGTAAGGCGCCTTTGAAGCAAGCCAACGCCTTAACACGTCACGACGCGGTACGTCGACAAGCGGCACCGTGACGAAAGCACTCAATAGAAATTAACGACAGCGTGGCGAAGGTGAAGAAAAAACTCGTTGTTTTAAAAAACTAGTCCCAATATAAGAATAAATTGTGACCGTCGCCATCGTGGCAAGAATAGATGCCAGACAAAATCAAATACAATTTAAGACCAAAGAACGCAGCGGCAACGACACCAGTAGAATTATTCAGACCACCCCATAGGAGCACAGAATCAGAAGACACGCTCTTTCTGCCGAGAAGATCACTGCGAAGATCACCACCAGAGTCGCCCAGTATCACTTTAGAGCAGATTTAGTACAGTAAATAGAGGCAAATAAATCGCATTTACTAAAAAAAAATACTTAATGGCTGAAATTTTGAGGGTGTGTTCGGGGGCATGTCCTGAGTTTAAAACTGAGTTTTCGTATTCGAGGGGGTGGGGGAAGATACTACCCCCTCTTTATGTAGGGTTGAGTTCGTTTTAATTCCTTATCTTCGGTGCTATTGCCCGTACCGTCAAGTCCGAGAGATCAAATTTGTGGGAAATAAAATTATCCATCTAATGATAATAAAATCAAGGTCATAGGACGATTAGGTGAATCACAATGGCCGGTCAAAGGTCAAAAGTGGGGGGTAGTTTTTGATGGTTTTTTGTGAATACCGTGAAACTGGTAGGTTTTTTCGCATACTGCTTCGATACCATTTTGAAGTACTTGAAATTACCTACAAAATGAGTGCTCAAACACTCATCTACTGTGAATAGTTTGCCGTCAATCGAAGGACCAAGTTGACCGCGCGCGCCGATGTTGTACTTCCCGATAAGCTAGAAAGTTGAAATTTTCAGGGGACTTAGAATTTTTAATTTTGTCGAGCCAAAACAAATTTCATTCCCCCCCCCTCCCAACCCTGGTGGGGCTGTCAAAGTTTTGACTTTCGACCCCTGTACAGCCCAAACGGGTGGGGTGGGGGGGGGAGCGGAAATGAAATTTTCAGGGGAAGTAGAGAAAAAGTTCCTCTATCGAATGGATGGGGGGATGGGGGGACGAATTTTTAAAAAAATTTGGAGGGGGGGGGAAACATGAAAAACGCAATATCTCGAGAACTTTGCGATCTAAAAATGACATCCCAAGGGCTTTGGGCCGGTTTGGATGAAATTTAAAGTGTAGGTAAAAGGGGTTTAAAAAAGGTTTAATTTCAAATTTCAGCTCTCTACGACATATAGGAAAGGTTTTAGCCCCTATCTCCCAATTTTGAGAAAGGGCATAGAATGGGGTATTCGCGTTTTGCATTTATTTTCACGAATTTTGAAAAATTAAAATTTCAATCGGATAGAGCAGGAAAAAATACGTCGAAAATGTCTCTAGGCGTTTTTTGCTCTGACGCTTCCTAAGCGCGCGGTCAACTTGGTCGTTGGATTGCCGGCAAACTATTCACAGTAGATGAGTGTTTGAGCACTCATTTTGTAGGTTATTTCAATTACTTCGAAATGGTATCGAAGCAGTATGCGAAAAAACCTACCGGTTTCACGGTATTCACGAAAAACCAACTGTAGCAAATCGCCCCAAGTACACTATGTAATTAGTTAGATGGTAAATGGCGAGCGGTATATTGATGGTGTTTATATACTTGGAGCTTGCTATCTAAAATCTGTGGAAGAGGGTCTATTTGCAAGAGAGAGAAACAAACTAAGGAGGTGTACTAAATTATATTTTATTTCACATAAAACTCAAAAATCAATTAGCCAAATATCTCCCAATACTTTACATCCTTCTTTAATTCTGTAAAATTAATACTTCACATCCGTTCTATATTGTTATTATACGGACCACTGAAATATGCCTACTTAATAAGAAACGCCCTATTCATACTATTTCTCAAAATAATATTTCTATTTATTTCACTACATCCGAATCATTCCTAATAACTACCCTTTACCTAGTCAAATAATTCCCTAAAATCTCTAAGTCCTTTACTTATGAAAACCCAAAATAATTACCTATTTGTTTAACAACTAATTTATTCTCATAAAATCTTACAATAACCTCTACTTGTAAAATAAACTCCCTAATTCAAAATTCATTTCATGGACAATAAATTCTTTTAACGGCTTTCCCATATTCTAAGACAATTCTATTTCATGAACAAGTTTAATTTACGAAACATCCTATTTCCTTTTAATTAGTTTATTTAATCAGACAAATTCTAATATAAGTTTCCTTTTAACTAGTTTCCAATATTTTAAGAAAACAATTCTATTATGTCATCAAATTTCTTTTTAAAATTTCCTATTGCAGTTAATAGTTTCTTAGAACAAATTCTATTTTCGGATTCCTATGCCTAGCTAATAAATCCAACTGTTTAATTCATAATTTCCAACTCAAAATTGAATATTGTTAAATGCATTGTAAGTACTCTTCATATTTTTGTTGCACATTTAAATGTCATTATATCTGAAGGTAATTAAAGTTATGCGATAATGTTTCCTTCATAAAACACTCAAGTTATTAATTTCGTTGTAATAAAGTTCCACCGTTAAATTAAAAATCAAAAGTTTTCTAGTAAAATTTCACACAAAGTCATGTTCATCAAAATAAATCTTGTCACTATAAAGTACTTACATTTTGTCCATAAAACACACGTAAAATTATTTAATTAACTACTCAAAATATTTAGCTACACGCACATAATTGATTTGAACGAATTTAAAATGTTATTACTTTCACGATTCTTCGTAAATTTTCTAAGTTAATTTATACCCGAGGCCATAGGCCATAAAAGTAACTTTTCGCGAAACTGGACAGACTTTAACTCAAATGGACGACTCAACTGTGTTCTGGCAACTATCAACTGGGAACTATATTCAGATAACTGGGAACTATCTTCCGCGAGTTTTATATCAAATCGCTCTCCCCACAAAATTATTATTAAATTTCCCCCAAATCGTCAATATAGGCGGTCGTAAACTTAGGAATCCGAATTTCATTGGACGCCTCATTGTTATTAAAAGAATGATGCAATTTCCTTGAATATTATATCATTTTTGTAGCCCAAAAATCGACTAATTATGTCGCAATTATCTGATTTATTGAGGTCAAGACGTTTTGGGTTCAAGAATCCATAATTCATTCGACTCAATGTGTGTTAAACGGAAAGGCCTTGGCTAAATAAAGATCATTGAATCGGATTTTAGGATGACACCACCTCGGTTTTATCAGTTTTTAAGAATTTAATTTAGATGAACGACTTCCGGGTGTCGTAATACGATAGTTTAGTTGGTTTTATTTTTAATTTATCGATACAGATTTAAAAATACCGGAATTAAGTTTTTGATTATTTGATAAAAATTAAAATTTTTACAGTAAAGACTTTGTAATTATAGGGTCAAATTTCTGGATCATCACATCCCTCCGCCCTTTAAAACCGAAATTATATTGAATAAGATAATTTCGGACAATTCTTATTCAATTGTCCCATCAAAGTATCGAATTTCACCATAAATTAGGTGCCTGCCTTGTAAAAGGTTCGGTCGGTGAACCCTCTGTGAGTTATGGGTTACTTTTCTCAATTTCAAAAATTTCACGATAATATTATCCGCGTATTTATCAGATCGTTCAATCTAATTATGTACGTGCTTTCCCTATCCTAAACTTCACATTAAAAATATCTGTTATATTTCAAAATTTTACTAAAACAACAAAAGTAATACGAAATTAATTTTTTCTGCGTAATTTCGCAACTTCATGTACAAAAATAATTATAAAAGCATAATTATGAATCTTTACTCAACACTAGATTTTATCCTTGCATCAAAATTTTTCTTAATTTTTCTCCATTAATACAATTTTCATTTAATATTTCCCCTCAAAATTGTTGATGCTAGAACGACACAAAACAAATTTCAATCTTACAAAATAATTACCCTTGCTTGTAGCAAAGTTTACTTGAAGCGCTGGTTACTCATTAGGCCTATATTGATTGGGCCTATATTGCGGTCTTCCACTACGACTCATTTGTTAGTGGCCTGTAGTGTCGCTGTCAATCTCACAGTAGTAGGTATCATAGCTAGGCTAGCTACGATCTGGATGCTGATACTGCTCAAGGGTGGTCTCGCTAGTTTGCTGGTTATACGTTACACTTACACCCTTTTTGACTTTTTCACTTTTCACAACACTTCCCTCGTGGTTACTGGCTCTGGTTGACTACTGCTACCATGGTCTTCGTGTTTGCTCCTACTGGCTCATCGGAGTTTCATTACTAGGACAACACTGTCCAAAATTTCCATTTCGACATGGATACGTGGTTGCGGAACGAGTTCGTCATTTTCTTGGTACCTATTATTTTCTGATGGCATGTTTCTAGTGTCTAACAAATCTTATACAATTATATCCCTAATCACCTAAATTACGCCTTTAAATCAATGAATCCTTACATTCGATTCTAATTTTCTTATTCTTAAATTTTATAGCTAACATCCTTCCTTATGTATTCTCAATTTTTCTTAATTCCTAGTTAGATATACATAGACTAAACATATTTTGATTTTTATTTATTTTTTTTTTTTTTTTCTACGTTTTACAGTTTCTTCATTACATAATCCTTAAACCTAGCGGACCATTTTATGTCCCGTGTCCTCGTACTTCTTCGTACTTCCGGTTCGTGTTCCTCGACCTCTTCTTCTTCCTCTTCATCTTCTTCTTCGGGATTTTCTTCATTTTCTTGAATTATATTTTCTTCCATTTCTCTACGCCTGACGGGTAATTCTTGTCCCCGTGCTAAAAATTCGTCTTCTTCTTGCTCCCTTATTTCATCATTGACGCCATTATTTTCATTTTGATCGATGATTTCCTCAATCTCGTCTCTTGTCATTTCCCTATGGATTAGTGGAAATTCTATAATATCTACTCCTCTAGGTAGAACCTCATTGTCCTCCTCTTCATCGGATTCACTATCTCCGTGATCTGGTGTAGGATTTATCATTCTATCCTCCAACCCTTTACATGGTTTGAGCCTTTCAGCATGTAATATCTGCTCTTTCTTTCCATGCAACTCCTTTATTTTAAAGGTAACCGGTCCTAGCTGTTGAGTAATTCGACTCGGTCCTGACCATTTACAACGGAATTTTGGTGCTAAATTCCTCCCTGGTAAAACTGGATTCTTCACATAAACTAAATCCCCGACTTGGAATTCTTTCCTAGTCCGTTTTGCATTGTGTTTATCGCATCTTTTTTCAATAGAAACCTCTATGTTCCTCTGAGCTAACTCGTGGGCGTTCTGCATTCTGGTAACTAACTCTGTAGCATAGTTTTCGTCTATGTCGTATTTTACCGGCCCATGTGGCATCATTAGATGTACTGGAAGCTCCATATCTCTCCCGAACATTAAAAAGAATGGAGATTCTTGCGTCGCCTCATGCGGCAAATTCCTATACGCTAGAAGACAAAAGGGTAGCACTTCATCCCAACTATCATGGTGATCGTCGACGTAATGACTTATCATCGTTTTTATGGTTTTGTGAAAACGTTCTATTATTCCATTGGCACTTGGGTGGTATGGTGTAGTCTTTAACTTTTTAATTCCAAGAATAGTGCAAATTTCAGTAAAGAGTTTACTGAGAAACTGCGTTCCACAATCGGTTAGTATTTCTCGTGGAACTCCGAAACGACATATAATCTTCTCGACGAAAGCTTTTGCAACTGTTTCCGCCTTGATGTCTGGTATTGGAATGCATTCTGGATATCTCGTCAAGTAATCTATACAGGTCAACATGTATCGATTTCCATTATTAGTTTTATTTAATGGTCCTACTATATCCATACTTATACGTCCCCACGGACTTTTTGGTACAAAGTTGTGTTGCCAAGTCACTGGTGGTTGGTAATTGGTCTTGTGTAAACTACATGATTTACATTTCTCCACGAAGTCCTTAACGTCTTTACCTATAGATGTCCAATAGAAATCCTTTTCTATTATTTCTTTTGTCTTTTTCTGACCAGGGTGTCCTGAATAAATTGCGTTGTGATAAATCCGCAAAATTTCTGGAATTATCTTCTTAGGAGCTAGTATTCTGTCAGTTCGCTGCCACTCTTCTCTTTGTTTATAAATAATACCGTCGTCAATAAAATACGGGGAATTCTCATTATCCAAATTTTCCTTTATTCGGTCTATCGACTCATCTTCCTGTTGCAATTTCTGTATTTCTTCTTTTGTCCAAATTGCAGATGATATAGGTCTCAGCTCTTGTCCTCTAGTAACGACAGCTATCACGGGTGGTTCCCTTTCTTCTTTTTCATCAGTTTCTTCACGTAATCGAGTTAATGCATCTACATTGCTATTTAGATTCCCTTTTCTATACTGAATCGTAAAACTGTATTCCATAAGAAACATGGCCCACTTGGCTAGTCTTGAGCTCGCGTCTTTAATCGTCAATAAATATTTGAGAGGCCTATGGTCTGTCACAATAACGAAATGAGTACCAGTTAGATAGTTTCTGTAAGCTTTTACGGCAAAAACAATAGCTAAACATTCTCTTTCTATGGTGCTATATCGGCGTTCGGCATCATTCAGTGTTCTACTGGTATAACATATAGGATGTTCTTTTCCTTCATATTCTTGCGTTAAAATAGCTGCAATTGCGGTCGCACTTGCATCCGTATTGACCATGAACTGTTTGCTGAAATCTGGGTACTTTAAAATAGGAGGTGTTATAAGTAGTTTCTTTAAGGTTTCGAAAGCACTCTCTTGTTCTGGTCCCCAAAGATATTTAATATTTTTCTTGGTTAAATACGTTAACGGCTGACTAATCTTCGCAAAATTAGGAACTAACTTTCTATAGAATCCACATAGTCCAAGAAAAGCTCTTATTTCTTTGACATTCTTGGGTGCCGGATAATTTTCTATTATTCTGGTTTTATCGGGGTGGGTTGTATATCCACCTTCGCATATGAGATGCCCTAGATACTCAATTTCTTTCTTCATAAAATGACATTTCGTCGGTTTCAACTTTAAATTACTTCCACGTAATTTTTCAAAAATGTGCCTCAATCGTTCTAAATGCGAGTCTACGTCTTTGGAAAATACAATTATGTCGTCTAGGTATACTAGACACTCCGTATACGTCAATTTTCCTAGGATATGATTCATCATACGGCTCCAAGTAGCCGGTGCATTCTTCAAACCCATTGCCATTCTCAAAAATTGGTAATGGTTATCAGGAGTAGAAAATGCTGTTTTCTCCTGGTCCTCTGGTTGTATGGGCACTTGGAAATAACCAGATGCCAAATCCATGGTAGAAAATAGGTGAGATCCCGCTAATTTTTCGATGGTCTCTTGTATATTGGGTAATGGGAAATAATCCGTTTTTGTTATGGTATTTAATTCCCGATAATCTATGACAAGCCTATACTGGATGTCTTCTCCAGGGTGTCTCTTCTTTTCTATAAGGATTGCAGGAAAACTCCATGGTGACTCACTTTCTACGATTACTCCGTCATCAAGTAATTTCTGGATTTCTTGCTTCATAACCTCTTGTCGATGATATGGTACTCTATATGGTCTCTTTATGATTGGCTGCACATCCTCCGTAATAATTCTATGTACGACCTCAGTTGTACAACTTAGTTTGTCTTCTGGTGCTTTAAACACGTCAATAAACTCAAGAACAAGCTGCTTGAGTCTTTGTTCATCACTCGATTTGGGATTGTCTAAATTTAACTTCTCCAAAATTTCCTTGACCCCCTTCTGGTCAATACTCCTTATTTGCAGAGTTTCTTCCTTCTTCTTGGCTTGCTCAATTTCCGCTTCGTATGCTCTTGCGATTACAGATCTACTTCTTAGAGTTAATTCTTTCTCTGTTATATTCAATAACCTTACTGGGACTACACTGTCCTTCTTACACAAAACACGTGCCACTAGCAATCCTGACAGAGCTTCCTCACATTGTTCGATAACTATGTGCTGAGCCTTAACCCTTGAAGCTCTGCGTAGAGTTGCTTGACACACTACTTGACTCATCGGTGGTATCATCACCTCCTCTCTCAGAGTCACCAGAAAACCATCTTGGTTTCTGAATTCCACGTCCTTCACTGGACCTTCATTAGAATTCCTATCTAATGGACCCTCAAAATTCCTTCGGAATTTCCCTGGAAGTTCACTGTCCTTCCTCTCCAAAACTGGTGCTACTGGCCAGCCTGTCGAAACTTCATCACATTGTTTAATGTGTTGAGCCTTAGCCCTTGAAGTTCCGCGTAGGGTTCCATGGCACACTTCATCAATCATCGGCGGTTTAATAACCTTCTCTCCCAGAGACGCCGGAAAACCTTCACCCAATAAAATCTCGTCCCTCACTGGACCTTCATTAGAGTTTTTATCTAATGGAAACAACAAAATCTCGTCCTTCACTGGACCTTCATTAAAGTTTTTCTCTAAGGGAAACAACAAAATCTCGTCCTTCACTGGACCTTCATTAAAGTTTTTCTCTAATGGAAACAACAAAATCTCGTCCTTCACTGGACCTCTAATAACTTCCTCCTGTCGAAGTGGAATGGATCTATGGATTTCTCTGGAACTGGCCGGGTTCCTAATTGATGATGTCAGACTTCTTCCTTTTGAGTTGCCAAGTTGTTGGTTGGTTGTAGTTGTCGAGCGAGAACCAGTCGCTACGAAACTACGATCCTCCGTTACTGGTTCTAACGTAAGATCCTTCCTCATAAAATCTGTCACACCCCTCAATTTTTTCTCTTTTTCAGTTTCTGTTTCAACTTCTAGATAATTTTTTACTTTAATACCATTTCCATTCCTCTCCAAATTTTTCACATAAGTTTCCAGCTCATCGAGCTCCATTTCCAAGTTTCTAACTTTGTTCATCAACTCTTTTTCTCCTTTCTTTATCGCATACTCAGCATCAATATTCTCATCATACATTTGGATTTGCTTCTCAAAAGCATACATACAGTTGTTCTGCCAATCTACTTTAATACCATATTGGCGCAGAAAATCTATTCCCAATAGTAAATCTGCCCTTAACGAATCTGTATTCACCACAATAAAATTGTGTCTCACAACGATGTCTCCTTCGAACATCACAGGTATATTTGCCATACCTCTTACAGGAATTTTATTGTCCTGTATATCCACCAAATTTACATCACATTGTTCCTTTTTGAACCCCTTGGCAATCTCGGGCTTAACTAGGGATACTACAGCTCCAGAATCTATTAAGGCTAGGTACGACTTATCATTAACCCTAATCCTTACTACATTACAACTTTCTGGGGTTCTCACCTTGGAGCATGTATATATCCCTACCCATTTCTCTTCATTTAATCCCAACTTGCCTCGTTGGCAGCCACGTCTCGGGGTTGATAGGGGGCTGCGTGCGAGTTTAAATTCTGCCTATTTCCCGATTGCTGGGAAAAGCGCCGACTTCCGAGCGGCAATTCTTAGCAAAATGCCCTTCCTTGTGGCATCTGAAACAAACAAGCGTACCTCTGTTACCTTGTCTGTTCACGTCCTTTAGTTTTGGACAATTTGGTCTTACGTGACCTTCCTGGTTGCAATTGTAGCACACCATTTTTCTAGCTTGTGGCGTTTCTCGGTTCCAACGGTTCTGACGGCTTGGGCCTGCTGTCTTCTTTTTATTCATAATTCCGCGGCATTCGCGACTGTGTGGCTTCAGAAAATTTTCGATCGATTCTTCCCTCTCAGCTATTTCTAATGCTTCGTCCAAGGTTGCTGGATTTCCTGAGAGTACACGTTGTTTAATCGGCATCAACAATCCTAGGGTAAATTGAGTAGCAATGTCCCCAAGCAATTTCTCTTCCAACAATTTATCTGTTGCTGGATTTCCGGTGAATGTAGCGGTCCGGTGCCCCAATACCTTTAATCTAGTAAGGTACTGTCTACAAGCTTCACCTGTTCGTTGCTTGCATTCAATAAAATGTTTCATAGCGGTCCCTTTCACATAATGCCTGCCAAACTGAGTTTTTAAACTGTCCTTGAGTAGAGCCCAGCTTGTTGTGGTCTTCAGGGTTGGCTCTGACTCTATGTACTGCTTGGCTCGATATCTCAGTTTCAATCGAGCTACTGAAATTTTCTGTGTGTCTGTCCAGTCAGCTAAAATACTGGTTTCTTCCAGGACATTTAAAAATTCTTCAGCACTAGTAGTTCCATCATAGGTAGGTATGGAATCTAATCCTATAAAAAGGTTAGGCATGGTGGTGTTGAATTGTGGTACGGGGCTCGAAGGGTTGGACATTTTTGACGTCGCTTGATTAATCTCAACTCAAATTTAACTAAAAAATTTACAGTTTCTCTCAATTCAAAAATTATTTTTAGCCCTACCGATGCTTTCACAATACAATTAAAATAACCTCTTAGTTGCTCTCAATGTACAAATAATAGACAACCCCACACCTGACACCAATGTAGCAAATCGCCCCAAGTACACTATGTAATTAGTTAGATGGTAAATGGCGAGCGGTATATTGATGGTGTTTATATACTTGGAGCTTGCTATCTAAAATCTGTGGAAGAGGGTCTATTTGCAAGAGAGAGAAACAAACTAAGGAGGTGTACTAAATTATATTTTATTTCACATAAAACTCAAAAATCAATTAGCCAAATATCTCCCAATACTTTACATCCTTCTTTAATTCTGTAAAATTAATACTTCACATCCGTTCTATATTGTTATTATACGGACCACTGAAATATGCCTACTTAATAAGAAACGCCCTATTCATACTATTTCTCAAAATAATATTTCTATTTATTTCACTACATCCGAATCATTCCTAATAACTACCCTTTACCTAGTCAAATAATTCCCTAAAATCTCTAAGTCCTTTACTTATGAAAACCCAAAATAATTACCTATTTGTTTAACAACTAATTTATTCTCATAAAATCTTACAATAACCTCTACTTGTAAAATAAACTCCCTAATTCAAAATTCATTTCATGGACAATAAATTCTTTTAACGGCTTTCCCATATTCTAAGACAATTCTATTTCATGAACAAGTTTAATTTACGAAACATCCTATTTCCTTTTAATTAGTTTATTTAATCAGACAAATTCTAATATAAGTTTCCTTTTAACTAGTTTCCAATATTTTAAGAAAACAATTCTATTATGTCATCAAATTTCTTTTTAAAATTTCCTATTGCAGTTAATAGTTTCTTAGAACAAATTCTATTTTCGGATTCCTATGCCTAGCTAATAAATCCAACTGTTTAATTCATAATTTCCAACTCAAAATTGAATATTGTTAAATGCATTGTAAGTACTCTTCATATTTTTGTTGCACATTTAAATGTCATTATATCTGAAGGTAATTAAAGTTATGCGATAATGTTTCCTTCATAAAACACTCAAGTTATTAATTTCGTTGTAATAAAGTTCCACCGTTAAATTAAAAATCAAAAGTTTTCTAGTAAAATTTCACACAAAGTCATGTTCATCAAAATAAATCTTGTCACTATAAAGTACTTACATTTTGTCCATAAAACACACGTAAAATTATTTAATTAACTACTCAAAATATTTAGCTACACGCACATAATTGATTTGAACGAATTTAAAATGTTATTACTTTCACGATTCTTCGTAAATTTTCTAAGTTAATTTATACCCGAGGCCATAGGCCATAAAAGTAACTTTTCGCGAAACTGGACAGACTTTAACTCAAATGGACGACTCAACTGTGTTCTGGCAACTATCAACTGGGAACTATATTCAGATAACTGGGAACTATCTTCCGCGAGTTTTATATCAAATCGCTCTCCCCACAAAATTATTATTAAATTTCCCCCAAATCGTCAATATAGGCGGTCGTAAACTTAGGAATCCGAATTTCATTGGACGCCTCATTGTTATTAAAAGAATGATGCAATTTCCTTGAATATTATATCATTTTTGTAGCCCAAAAATCGACTAATTATGTCGCAATTATCTGATTTATTGAGGTCAAGACGTTTTGGGTTCAAGAATCCATAATTCATTCGACTCAATGTGTGTTAAACGGAAAGGCCTTGGCTAAATAAAGATCATTGAATCGGATTTTAGGATGACACCACCTCGGTTTTATCAGTTTTTAAGAATTTAATTTAGATGAACGACTTCCGGGTGTCGTAATACGATAGTTTAGTTGGTTTTATTTTTAATTTATCGATACAGATTTAAAAATACCGGAATTAAGTTTTTGATTATTTGATAAAAATTAAAATTTTTACAGTAAAGACTTTGTAATTATAGGGTCAAATTTCTGGATCATCACACAACCTTTGACCGGCCATTGTGATTCACCCAATCGTCCTATGACCTTGAATTTAACATCATTAGATAGATAATTTTATTTCCCACAAATTTGATCTCTCGGACTTGCCGGTACGGGCAATAGCACCGAAGATAAGGAATTAAAACGAACTCAAACCCTACATAAAGAGGGGGTAGTATCTTCCCCCACCCCCTCGAATACGAAAAATCAGTTTTAGACTCAGGACATGCCCCCGAACACACCCTCAAAATTTCAGCCATTAAGTATTTTTTTTTAGTATAATATCGCTATTTACTGTACTAATTACCAGTGAGATAGAAAACCAAGCAAATAATCAAACAGGCTACGAAGAGGACAGTGTTTTTGGTAGCCCACCAGACCTTACCCTTCAAGAAGCACCAAAACCCAGGCAACCATCAAAAGAGGAAGTAGAACAACCGGATATAATGGCGAATACCACAATAGCTGACGCTATGACAGCGGAGAAACAGGCAAAGTTGCCTCAGTTTATCAGCCCTCAAACCTTCCAGCCATGTAAAACCAGCGCGATCGAGTTCCTAAAAACATATGACAGATCAGCGATAGCAAATGGGTGGGACGAAAAACTGAAAATTGTTTATTTTGAAATGTATTTAGATGGAGCCGCAAACCTGTGGTTTCAGGAATATAAGCGCGACCACCAAAACAACAGTTGGAAAGACATTGTTAAAGATTTTTCAGAGGAATTTGAGGATACAGATTACCAAAGGGCACTCAAGAAAAAAATCGAAAACAGAAAACAAGGTCAAGATGAGTCAATCAAGGAATACTTGTACGATTTACAAGTATTATACCACAATTACACGCATACATTTGATATACAAGAATTTGTAAGGATTTTCAGCGAAGGATTGACGGAGGCAAATCATTACACTTACTACTGGTTAACAAACCCGCCGAACAAGCCACCAACATCACTTATACAATTAAAAGAAATAGCAGACACAATAGACAAAGCTCCGAAGAAAGGTGCAACGCAAGATACCCAAATTATCAGCTGTACGGGAAGAAACACAATCACAGACACAGAACTAAACATATGTCATATGGAAAAAGAGGACATGTAATGGCCACCTGCAGGACCGAATGCAAGGAGAACACACAAGCACAAGAGTACCAATATCTGGCCAAACGTGTTATAATTGTGGCATATGTAGGAGCCAAAAGATGAGAAATCATAACTTCAACTCAAAAACTGCCACCGTTTGTTACAACTGTGGAAAAACAGGACATACTGCAACAGTATGCAGATCCCAGCCTCAAAGGAACAAATCGTATACGCCACGAAACAACAAAAACAATCCTGGTTGCTTTGTTTTTGGAAAACAGGGTCACTTTGCAAACACCTGTACAGCCCGACGACAAAACCCAAACGAGAAGGGATGGCAAAATTAAAATCCCCTTCCATCCTTACCATGGGGAAGAACAATAGCATGGGAATCTTGCACATCACAATTAGATTAAATAATAAGTACATGTCAGCAATCGTGGATACAGGAGCACAAGATAGCGTTCTACAAAGAAGTCTAATCAAAGAGGAACTAACAAGAAATGATGACACGGTTCTAGTCACTGCAGGAGGATACCAGATAAAAGTTTTGGGAGACATTGAAGTTCCAATAGAAATACCGGGGAGTCAAAAATGGAAGGGCAGACTAAACGCCAAAGTGATTTCATCATTAACTCAACCAGTCATCCTAGGCATGGAGTTTTTGACAAAAAATAACGCGATCATAGATCTCCCACAGAAAAAACTGATTCTGAATGGTCAGCATGAAATACCCCTAAGACAAATGAATAACGAAAAAATCAACATGTGAGGTCTGGTCACAACAAAACAGCCGATTAAAACGAGAGAGCTTAAACTAGATACTTCAAGAGATGAACAAGAGTTTAACAAGTTTGTAAGAGAGCACATTCACATAAAAGATGACCAAGTTAACGGTCTCCTGAAAGAAGAGAGAGAAAATATAGGCATATGATTCCAAAAGACAGAGAGAAAGGGACCATTGGGGAGCTATTTATGTCGAAACAAGAAAAAAAAATCAGTAATTTTTCTATTCACAAGGGAATCAATGAAGAAGAAGCCAAGTCCAAGAAACATGTATAAATGTCTTACAGCACTGAGGAACAATATCTCAAAAAATAAATCCATCAAAAAATTAGTCATTCCAAGACAAGGATGGGGATTAGAAAAAGAATGGACAAGATTTAAAAGATGATATATTTTCTATTTGAAGATGCAGGGGTCCAAATTCATATTTATAGGGAAAAACCTGGGTATAAAGCTAAAGAAGAAAAGCAGGAAGAAGAAATCAGGCATCTGATGCAAATCGGTACAGAAACTAAGAAAAAGACATATAAATTGGGTACATAAAAAGATTACACGGTATCTCAGAATGAGTTAAAAACATTGGAATTAGATATTATGGACAAACCTAGTGAGATTAAAGATAATACTATGTATACATGCAAATATAATTTAGACTGGTTAGCAAAAAATCATCTTGAACTAAAAACGCACATTCACACCAATGAAGGTAGCCTCATTTTAAAAGTACAATCAAACACAAGGAACCCAGTAGCTATATACGCAGGAACCACAATGGCATTTTTTGGCAGAAACAGCATCAGAGACAAATCTTTCACACAATTTCATGTTACAAGCAGAAAAAGATGAAGAGAGCGAAGAAATAACAATGGAAGATCATAAGTTAGACAGCATCACAAACGAGAACAACAGGCATGAACTCAAAGAACTCCTTCTGGAATACAACGACGTTTTCGCGAAATCTACAAAACATATGGGAAAGACAAACTTAACAGAACACATAATAGACGTCGGAGAGGCTCGCCCAATAAAGAGCCGCCCATACAGAGTGTCACAAAAAGAAAGACAGATTATTGACGAACAAATCCAGGAAATGCTCGATAGCGAAGTAATTCGGCCTTGCCACTCTCCATGGGCTAGCCCTGTAGTGCTAGTTAAGAAAAAAGATGGAAAAACAAGATTTTGTGTAGATTACAGAAAGGTGAACACAGTAACAAAAAAATCAACATACCCACTACCACAGATAGATGACATTTTGTCATACTTGGGCAATGCAAAATGGTTTAGCACACTCGATAAGTTTTGAATATTTGAAAAAAGAAATCAAAATACTAGGATTTAAAGTAAAGGAGCAAGGCATATTACCAGATGAAGAAAAAATAATTTGCATAAAAGGGTTCCTGACGCCAAAGAAAATTAAAGATGTACAGAGCTTTCTAGGATTATGTAATTTTTATAGAAAATTTATACATAACTTTGCATCAATAGCAAGACCGCTACATGAAGTTACAAGAAAGAACATAGGGTTCAAATGGGGTTCTGAACAAAACAAAGCATTTAAAATTCTTAAAGAAAAACTGGTTTCCGCACCTGTGCTACAGCATTTCAATCCAAATAAAGATACCATTTTGCATACCGACGCAGCAACATGTGAAATTGGGGCAGTACTTTTACAAGAAGACGACAAGGGAGAAGCACATCCAATAGCCTACATAAGCAGAAGTCTTTCAAATAGCGAAAAGAACTATTCAATTAGCAAATTAGAACTCTTAGGCGTAGTGTGGGCATTGAGCTATCTGAGACACTTAATTTACGGAAGACCAGTAAAAATCGTCACTGACCACCATGCTCTTTGCTGGATGGACTCCATTAAGGAAAGTAACAGACTAAACAGACTCATGGCCAGGTGGCACTAAAACTTGCAGAATTCGATTACGCAGTTGTATATAAAAAAGGATCAACACATAGCGACGCCGACTGTATGTCCCGCAATCCAGTGCTTCAACCAGAATCCGAGGAAAAAATAGAGCAAGAGGAGCTCCCTACATTCACACTAAAATCAGTGCAAGCGGCTACATTACAGGAGAAAGACCCAAGTCTAAAACAGATATTCAAAGCTATAAGAAACCCAGACGACCCAGAAATTAATATTGGCATCAGAAGAAGAGCAAAAAATTTTAGGATTGAAAAAGACTTACTCTATAAAATAAATAAGACAAAAAACGGCTTAGACAAAGTATTAGTAGTACCAAAATCAATGAGAGAAGAAATTATGTGGGAGCTACATGCATCACCGACAAGTGGACACTTGGGACTGAGCAAAACAACGCACAAAATTAAAAACAGATTTTTTTTTGGGACGGAATACTAAAGGACATCGAAAAGTACGTAAAGGGATGCCCAGATTGCCAAGCTAGAAAGGGGCAACCTTACAGAAAAACGCCAGGGATGTTACAACCAATACCGGTGGGAACAATTTTCGACAAAATAGGAATTGATCTTTTAGGCCCATTTAGAAGAAGCAGTAAAGGGAAAACAATGATAGTTGTAGTTACCGATTACGCCTCACGATATGCCATCACAGCCGCCCTACCGAATGGAAAAGCCGGACCAGTTGCAAATTTTTTACTGGAAAAAGTATTCTCAATACACGGGATGCCAAGAAATCTGCTCAGCGACAGAGGAAAAGTCTTTCAATCGGAATTAGTAAGGGAATTAGGAAAATTAATGGGAGTAAGAAGCCAATTTACAACCGCATACCATCCTTGTTGTAATGGTCTCACTGAAAGGCTAAATAAGACAATAGCTGACATGTTATCCATGTATTGTAACACACAGCAAACGGACTGGTGTAGCTATCTACCATTTATAACATTTGCGTATAATACAGCAATACAGGATAAAACGAGATTTAGCCCATTTATGTTAACATATGCAAGGGAACCCACACTACCAGCAGAAGCTGCATTGTTGGACGCTGACAACGAAACGGACGCTCTGCAAATTAGAGAAAAGGCACTCTTAATAAGAGCCATAGCAGTAGAAAATATACAAAAAAGACAAGGAAAAGATAAGGGACGTTTTGACGAACGACATAGAGAATTAGATTTCGTAGTTGGAGACAAAGTTAAGGTGTTCATACCAATTAGAAAGGTTGGAAGAAGCGAAAAATTACTCTTAAGATGGTTTGGACCATACAAAGTAATTAGAAAAATGGGAGAAGTGAATTACGAGGTAAAAAAGATTGGAAGCAGAAAAAAGGATACGGTCCACGTGAGTAGGATGTTACCCTACTACGATCCATGGACAGAAGCTGCGCCTATTGAAGAAAGGGCAGATGAGATTGATATAGCTGAAAACGCAGAATCTAAAGTTGATGAGGATGAAGACGACGAAGATAAAATTGAAGAGGAAATTGGAAGCAGTGAAGTAGAAAACGAGGAAGAAGAAGACTGATTGTACAGATAAAACATAGGCAGAACTATAGAGTAGGAAAATAGAGATAGGATGAAAAAATAGAGTACGACATTAGATAGAGTAGGAGGGATGGAGAGGAATGACAGCAAAATAGAATCAGAAACATTCTTATCGACGGAAGAAGCCGCCAAAGGGATTTTAGAAAAGTACGAGCTGCAAAAAGAAGGCATATGGGTATACAAAAAAACAAGTTGGACTAAACTTACCTGTTGGAGCCATGATCAACAAATATAAACAAATGATGAAATTTGGTGGCCCGAATGTGGGTCATAATTAAACTATGTAATTATAGGAATAAGCACATTTTTTAAAATATTATTTTATTTTTTGCATGTATATACAAAACCACCAACCAGGGACGGACTACAAAACAAATTCGAGGGAACGTAATGTAATAGAAGGACCTAGCTCTGGACTGAGCAGGGGCTAGGAACTTCAAACCAGAAGAAACAAATGGGTATGGACCACAGTACCATTTCCACCACACTCACAAAAGAAATGATCAAGGATTACTTGGGCCGTGGGACCGCGCAAACCCACGACCCAGATGACCAAATCACCAGGAAGTACTTGGAGCCAGAACCAATCCACTTGAAAGACAGAATACAGCACAATGAACAAGATAGAAGTATAACAAACCAGGAAACGACACTTAGACCGTGGGACTGTTAACACCCCACGATCTAGCTGACCTACCAAGAAGTATTTGGAACCAGAACAATACAGAAAACAGGACCGGACCAAAAGAATAAAAAACCCATGGCTGAAGCGGTGAAGTTGATGAAATTTCTTAGTTGTAAGATATTTTTTTTTGTAGTAACCTGAATAATAATGCACCCTCACCCATCCCACCATAAAAAAAAAAACTTTTTTTTAATTTTTTTCTCTATACGCGATATTTGGATTATACATATAATTGTTAAGCATCAGGGATATTTTATAATTAGGCTACTATTGTAAAGAAGGGATATTTTTAGGATAAGGATATTATTGTATTTTTTAACATTATTATGGTATTTGTATATATTTTGTTATAAATGTCTCTTCCAAGCATTGGGGTCCAATGCTTCATGGAGGGGGGGCATATGTCAACTAGCTGCTTAGGAAAGGAGGACCCGGTATTCAACCTTATTAATTTAATTGCCGATTCGGTCGGATGTTTATTGCAATTCAGCAATAAACGGATATAAATTGCGCCGCGAGCCGCAGCAAAGGCAGACTTAAACCAGTGCAAGTACCTCTCGTTGGAAAAGCCCCTTTGGAATTAAGTCTCCCCAGTGCAAGTACCTCTCGTTGGGAAAGTCCCTCTGGGTATCTTCAGCCTTATCGTTGTCCAGTGCAAGTACCTCTCGTTGGGAACGCCCCTCTGGACAAGGCATAAGGGTGACGATAAACTAATCTACAGTCCCCCAAGCAGCGTTGACGTGTGGCCCCCTATAAGGACCCCAGTGTTCGAAGGGTCATGTATCTTATATGATTAGCGTACATGTAAGTGCATATTTGGGAAAATATATATCTATATTTTTATATAACCTAAGCGAGTTTCTCTCCATCAACCCCCAAAGCCCCCATGTCACCCCCGTAAAGCGGGCAGTTGTGACATAATCATCAAGGAATCTTCTTCCCCTTATGCAAGTCCAATTTTAATGGTGCGCAAAAAGAACGGCGAATGGCGTATGTTCGTAGATTATCGTGCTTTGAACTCTAAAACTATTAAGGATAAATATCCTCTGCCACGAATTGATGATTTACTGAATGGGCTCAAACGTGCTCGATACTTTACTAGTTTAGATCTTGCTTTTGGATATCATCAGGTGCCCGTTGGTTCGAATTCTGTCAACTATTTCACTAGAGTGTATTACACCGGCAATAAATTCGTTATTCAGCTGACAATATTGCTACCTGGACAATACCAACAACATGGTATTTCAGCGACCATTTTTTGACATTGTGAAACTGATATTTTTAATTTGAAGTTTTTATTCATATTTATGCATTCTATTTATTTTCAAAATCTCACGTGAAATAGTCATGACGAATACCACTCGAGAAAAAATTGTGTAGGTAAAATTGTTCTCAAGGTTTTATTCAAGTTTGTTGCTTTTCGGCAATTTCGCTTATGACATTTTTAATAAAATCACTCGCCTTGACGGCTCGTGTCATTCGCGAAATTGCCAAGCAACAAACTTTCATACCTCTCGAAAATTTTGCCGACAAAATTTTTTCTCTTGTGATATAATATATGAAAAGACAGCTTTCATGAGCCCCGATGACTAGCACGAGTACGTAACTATGCCATTTGGTCTCGTAAATGCGCCTGCAGTCTTTCAGAGGGCAAGTCATAAAATTCTAGGTTCTTTACGTTATACGACAGCTATGGCGTACTTAGATAATATTTTAATACCGTCAACGGACGAAAAAAATGGATTCACGAATTTAGAAAACGGTCTGAAACTCTTACGTGAAGCCATTATGACATTACGTTTTAATAAATGTAGATTTCTCTTGAGTCAAATAAGTTATCTGGGACATGAAATCTCATATGAAGGAATCAAACCTGGATCCGAAAAGATTGAATCTGTAAGAGATTTTCCAACACCGACAGACGTATATTAAAGGATTTGCGCTTATTGCGAAACCTTTTACCGATTTAACAAAGAAATGCGCTTTTTTCAATTGGCAGACCGAACGGCATAATGCATTTATAGAACTTAAAGAGAAACTTATAACTCGTCCCACGCTGGCTGTTTATGATAGAACGCTGTTACGGAGCTTCACACTGACGCTGGTAAGCTTGGTATTGGTTGGATATTACTATAAAGCCAAATAAATCGAGAACTGAAGCCTGTACAGTATATTTCAGTCGCTCTACCACAAACCAAGAAAAGGTCAACACGAACGAATCGGTCGATGGTGGCTTTCTACACAGAAATTTAATTTCACTATCAAAAATAGGGCAGGATCAAAGATGGCTCATGTGGATGCACTTAGCAGAAATCCGCTGCCTACCGGGTTTGATGAAACAGTAGAAGTTGAAATTCTTCATGTCAATGTGTCTGACTCTGATTGGGTATTAGCGGCGCAGTTAAATGACAAACGCTGTAAGGAAATACATCAAGTTTTGTCACGTGTACCAGTTGATGAAAATAACAGACGTGTACACAAATAATATCTTTTGAAAAATAATATAGTTTATCGAAAAACGCCACTCGGTTCGCGATGAATGGTCCCTAATTCGTTCAGAATGAATATACTTTTGTAATATCATGATGCAGCGGGATATTTTACTGTGGATAAAACACTAGAGGCAGTAGCAAAGTGGTACTGGTTTCTATCATAATGCGGAACTACATTAAAAACTACATATCAGCCTGTCTCAGTTGCATGTATAATAAGACGCCTTCAGATAAAGTACCTGGGAGTCTCTACAATATCGGAAAGAAAAGTGAAAAGTGTAACAATGGAAACTCTTCATTTAGACCATCTAGGGCCGTTTGTGAAAAGTAAGCACGGAAATAGCTATTTAATTGTGGCTGTTGACGCAATCACAAAATTTAATTTTCTAAAGGCAGTACCGAGCACAAAAACGGCACCAGTTAAATTTCTGAATGATTTGATAGAAATTTTTGGGGTACCTCGAAGATTTATTTGTAAGAGGGGCACAGCATTTAGAAGCCTATTTTTCTCCTCGTTCTGTACGGGACTAGGCATAAAACGAGTGTTATGCACAACGGCAACTCCACGAGCCAATGGGCAGGTGGAGCGAATGAATAGAGTTGTTCTGTCTGCTCTAATGGCCAGTGTTGATGACGATCAAAACCGTCCCGGTTTTGATCGTCATCTGAACACAAGCTTGAGTGAGGCATTAACTCAACCACAGGACAGGAAGATTGCCATATGAGATGTTCTTCGGATACCGACTACGAGGAGTTAATGACGCATTTAAGACAGCGGAAATTTCCAAAAATGAGCCAGATAACCATGCGGCATTACGTACTGAAGTGGCTGAAAGAAAAGCAGTCGACTCAAAAAGAAAATTACGATAAAAGGCACGCCAAAGAGAAAAAGTTCTCTGTAGGCTTTCAATACGGCTGTGAGTTCCAGTGAATCAGACGCAGGTGCTGAGGACTCACAAACCCTGTCTTGATTTAATGTTAACAATACTTAATTATTATAGCTCAACATTGAAAATGCCAAGAACATAAAATCTGTAAACTTACCAATTTTCATTAACTTCAATTTAGTTAATTCTAGTTTATGTACATATTACCAAATATGGATTGCAAGCCGTCCGAAATCAGTAATAATTTAAGCAGAATCCCATGTAATATGTCTTGTAAACAGAACTTCGAGATTCACTATTATTATTGCTATGCTAACATACAATAGAAATGGTTATTAGTGCCAATATACTGATTTGATTACACTAATATGAGACCACTCAAAATTTGCGGGAGTTATGAATATTTATTACAAAATTAGTAATCTCAAGCTTGTTTAATAAATAAATTATTTCCAAGTATCCATTTTTAGACCTTCCATCAGCAAAACCCTGCATTACTTTATACCTACTTTTCATTAATAAATTCAAACGACCCTTTAGGGACACGTTAACCGTTAAAACTTAGGGTTAGAGGAAAATAAAGTGTTTTGCAGGACTGTTTATTGGTCGCGTAAATTTACTTAGGGATGACTCCAAAATCCACAGATTGCAATTTAAAAAATGGCATTGAAAGGTCAGAAAATCAATTTTGTTCATATATAAAGTTCCCAGTTTAAAGGACAAGGTTGAAAACGCCATTACCGTAAATATCCTTAAATCGCCCCTCGATATATTTTGTGGTTGTTAAAAACATAAAACCAGCCGTCGACCTTAAATAAGAAAGAGGGATGCCAGTAACCTAACTAAGCCTTCATATAAAAAAGAAGTTACTTAGTTTAAAAAAATTGGAATTTGCGACCCATAAAAAATCAGGTGTTATCATTTAGATATCTTTTTTTTTTGGACATCCTGCATTATTTTTTGATTTTCGCCTTTGGACAAGCATTAGAAATTGACCGACATCAGACGTCGTTTCAATAAGTTGATCCTCAATTCAACAAAATACATTTATATTTGATCTCGTGTAAAACGCAACCTACTAAAAATAGATTAATAAACACAGTACCTATATTGGCCAATATATTAAATGTCATGCATCCCAGATAGTTTTCGCCATTGCTGACCCACGCTTCAAAATTTGCATATGCGATGTTATAGCAGCTCCATGTGCCATGCCTGAGCTTTCTTTTTCTTTTTTTTTCTCGATAAATTATTTCCTAGGTTAGGCCCATGGGAGGTGGAAAGTATTTGAATTTTTCATATTATACTAATTAATTGCTTTGCTATTGCCAAGCATAAATCTTCCAGAGTTTAATTATTATAAACTTGATTTTAAATGGACGGTGGAAAACGCGAACGAGGTTTTTTCTGAACGTCAAATTTCATAAATTTTTCTATTTCAAAAAAGTTTGGGACTTTCCAAAAACTCATTGGGAATTTCTTAGAGTTTTTGATTAGCACAAAAGTTTTATATTCCAATAAGGGAGTATATTCAAAAATCATAATAAAACCTCTACGCCTTTGTTTGCCTTTTGATCCTCCTACCCGAAAATACGTATTTTAAACGAGCGTATTGAAAGACTCGGAGAGATGAACTTTAGAACTTTGGTACAAATTTTAATTAAAATTCATTGGTATTCAACTTGAGACGGCCGCCTCTAAGACCGGTAGATATGAGGGACTTCAATTAAAAAATATACGGTTATTTAATGCCTGCGAAAATGTGGCGAGATTGCAACGTCCTGAAGTCATTTTATGTCAATGGAATGCTAGAAATATTTTAATTTTAGGTTGGAAAGGAAAATGAAAGGAGCTCTATATAGTTCTAGTACACCTGCATAATAATAATTTTCCTTGAAATGGAACTTTCAAATGGTTTTCTTGTGAGTATACGGTGTGCTTCTTGACTCTTGCGTCTGCAATAACAAATATAAAGTTGGGTAACACCTAACAGCAAATCAATCCCATGGCAGTGATATTAATGAACATCATCAGAAATGCCGGCCTTGTCTGATTTACCGCCAGGTGCAATTTAAATCCCACCGCCTCTAAGTTCCTAGTTTTTGAAGTTAAAAATCCATCATCAGCAACCTTTTTTTATTCGAACATATTTTTTGAACAAATTAATATTATAAGTAAAAATACATAATTGGGTACGGTACACTGATAAACTAACAAAATCAAGCAACAATAATAAATATCACAAATAAACTCAAAAAAACATAAACAAAGTAAAAAAAAGTGATAAAACTGAAGGAGCTTCAAGCTAAAGTAAAGTTCAGGGGATAATTATTAGGAAAAACTTATTTTCCTAGATTTTGTTTCAGCGAAAAAAAAAATAAAAAATAAAATTGGGTAAATACTAAATACATACTCTTTTTAAATGTCTATTTTTTCACCAACACCGAGTTACAGTTTGTGAAATTTGTGAAGTATACATTTTTCTCGAAACAATTAACACCACGCAACCCATATCATATCCTAAACACCAACCATTTTTTTGAAATTTTATACTGAGGCCTGGTTTATGAACCTTCAGATAAACTTGCTGGTAACTATCTGCAAGATAAATTTACCGTTCTATAATTCTATTGGTCGGCGGATAACTGGCCGATTAAAGATTGCGTTTTTATCCGCCAGATTGCATACCTGACAGTTTATCAGAAGGTGAATAAACCGGCCCTGAATAGTGTTATTAATTAATCTGATTTGAATTCGCTCTTACTTTCTTCAGACGTACAAAGCCTTAATAAACAGAACATCTAGACGCTGAGTCTTTTCCAAGATTTTATTACGTTTCTACTTTTCTTTGTCGTTTCCGAAAAGCACCACCTTCCTTTTGGCTCATTTTATCAGCTTGAACAGTTAGAAAATAAATATAAATAGGTACTGTCACGGTTTCCGGGTTCACTAAAACTTACGTCACAAAACAGTAACAACTGACTTAAATTATTCCTACGCTCTATTTATATAGTCAAAATCGCACTAGGAATTAAGCCAGAAAAACATCGAATCGAATATAATAGAATTCTAGAAAAAAACACACTATCTGACATGAACAAACGACTAACTAAATTTCTTGGAATCCCGGCGCCGCGAGGTCAATACATTTTCGTAACCTCCGTTTTTAATTAGATCTGACTACCAAGACGCACCACATCCTCTTCTTTGTCTATATTTGCACTCAGATCCATGATGACTCAATATTTTCTCTTGCCTAACATCACTATGCCTCTCTAAGTGGACTGCGACCTGAACGCAGCGCCTTAGACCGATCAGCCATCCTGACCACCCACATCTATCCTCATGTATGCATGGCTCTTCTTACCCTGAATTGACGTCATAGATACTAGATAAATGGCTAGGCTATCTGGTCCTATTCCCCGTTGATTGCTTCTGAAACCCTTCCGCATTTATGTTGATGCTTCCGGATAGGCCAAACTAACCAGACGGCGGATGTCGATTTCAAATTCTTGTAAGTTTTCTGCAGCTTTTTGTTGCCTTGTTTTTAGTTTCACCTGGTAAACCTGCCTTCGGTATTGATCTCTATAACGACGCTCTAACCCAACGACAAGCACACCATAGTTTTGTTGGGAAACTGGCGGAAGAGTCTCTAATATGTCTGAGGCATGGCCATGCAATGCTACAATCAAGCCTGCAGCCGTGTCATCTGATCTCCAGCCATTACCCTTTGAAACAATCTCGAATTGGCGTCTTTACATGGCCCACAATATCGGTCCGTCATATTATCCATAATTCACTTATCAGTATTCGTAACGTACACGACAAAAATCGAATTACAACTGACTTAAATTATTCATACGCTTTATTTATACCGGGTGGGGCACGAAAAACTTTCCACCCAGGTTTTCTCAAGTGTTAGGTGTTTAATCAAAAATCGCTTAGACACGTCAATTTTTGTTTTTTGGGGGACACATTTTATTGGTATTTTCACCCCCTACCTGTGAACCCCTAAGTGGGGGTGACAGGTACCCACAAAATTTTAAATGAAAAGGGAGGACGAGTGATACGACATTTGATAGCTATTTTAATTAAGATTATGTCCCCGAAGTTTCAAGTTGCTACTATTTATCCTGTCGAAATGGCGGCTTGCCAAAGTTAGGAAAAATCAATGGAAAAATGCTGTATGGTTTTTACCTGTTACCTACGCATAGGTGTGACAGGTAAAAACTATACAGCTTAGATTATCGAAAAAAAGCATTTATCCTAACTTTGACATGCCGCCATTTCGGCAGGGTTAATAGTAGCAACTTAAAACTACGGGGATATAATCTCAATGAAAATAGCTACCAAATGACATAACACTTGACCCCTCTTTCCACTTGAGATTTTGGGAGTACCTGTTACCCCCACTTAGGGGTTCACAGGTAGGGGGTGAAAATACCAATAAAATGTGTCCCCCAAAAAACAAAAATTGACTTGTCTGAGCGACTTTTGATTAAACACCTAATACCTGAGAAAATCTGGGTGGAAAGTTTTTCATGCCCCACCCGGTATAGTGTATGGTGTAAAGTTACTTGTTCCCTTTTTTTTTAAATTTAATTTTATATAACCCTGTTTAATGTTGATAGTCTGGTGACTAACATTTAACATAGAGGATTCCTGCTACTAATAATGTTAGCAATTATTGAATTATTACACTAGAGGGCACGATTTTCATTTAAATTTGATGTACTGGTACCAACGATTTCCGTTGAGAGGAAGCGCTGTATGCTCATCTTGTCCATTTCAATTCTCTTTCTTCCGAATTGTGTCGTCGAGCTGCAAAGTCGATCGGCCATCTTCTCGAGACAACCGTGCCGTAGAAAAATAAAGTACCTTATCGGCCTTCAGGCATTATCGTAACGAAATAAAGTTGCGTAGAGCAATAATCCTTTGATTACCAAAAAAATTCAATTAAAAAGTCTCGTGATTACCGTTTAATTTAGGTTTGAATTTCAACAACCCTCGTGATAAGTTTTTTTAATTTCTTTTTAAGTAATAACTTTTCAAGGAATGCCTTATTAATTAGGGTCTTTCGGAGAGCCGTTTCTCTCAAAGGCCACATTTTCAATAAAACACCATTTCCGTGGAGGGTGGCATAGAGCTTTTGAAGGGATTCCTACTCTACAAGAAACAAGACCCTCACAATTCGATACGTGTGCCCAACACTTGACGACAATTCTAGTCCCTTATCTGCCTGGATTCTGGGCTGGAATCGGCAAGTTCCATGTGCGGTTCCTTTCGTCAACTGACAGAGGATCGATGGCTTCCGTGCTCTACCTTATGTTGGAATGGAGGCTTGTATTACGTTTCTCTAATAACTTTTAATACCTTTTCATTTATTAAATCAGTTTTATAGTCAATTAACAAATTTAAGATAATTTTTTTATATGATTTTCATGCAACATTTAAACTCTCTGATTCTTGACACGATGGTGAGGAATTAGCTTTCGATTTTTCGAATTTATTATGGACTTGTCTCTGCATAACTTTTAATATTGCCTTAAATTTTATCATTTTTTTCAAAAATAATCGATAAGTAATCTGAAAAAATGTCAAGGTTGGACAACATGTTCTGAATTTAAAATTGTTGAGTAATAGCCTACCGTCAAAAATTGATCAATTTTTAACCCTGGGTCCTACGACTTATATATTTGAGAATTTCTATTATTATATCTCCAAACCATTTAACGATTATATAGCCCAACTTTCGATTTCTTTCGGGTACAATTTGATTTTATCGAATTAATTTTTTTTACAGAAGCTAGCCATATTCATCAATACAAATTTTCATCGCTATTTGCACGGCTATAGTCCAACAAATACCATTTTAAAGTCACGTGATTTTTCTCTATCTTTGTTGAATACATCTCAAACAGCGGTGATAGCAAAATTGACAAAAAAATTGGTGTCTAATTATTGTTCATAATATTCTTACCTGAAATAGAATCCGTCACTGTCATCAATTAATTTGTCAAAGAAATTTTGGAAAATGATACAACGAACAAATACAGCTAATAATTTTGACTAATTAACCTTTTTCCAACTCGAAAAGAAGCAAATAGAAATCGGGTACCCAATTCAAGTTTAGAATGTATTACAATGGACAGCAGATGCGACAAAAGTGAGTCTCACAACAATTGCAAGTATAAAAATTCCCATCTGATTGGTCAATACTACTTCAGAAACGCGTTTGTAAAATGCTATTGGAAACATATCTTAAAATTCAATAGTAATTAACCACTAGTAGCTTTTTGTAGGTGTTATCAACGATATAATCAATGGACATACGTTTTTTGCCACCAATATCACGTGACTTTAAAATGGTATTTTTCGGACTATATAACTTAAGGGATATTTGATCTAAGTGGAGCTCTGAATGTGATTTTTGTTTCTATAATTTTTGATTTTCATTCTCACTGTGAAAATGTATACTATTTCAATTTGAAATTTTACTTAATTGTTTTATTGGTTTACCTATACGTCAAGATTTGAGTTGTGTGCATTATTTATTTCTTTTTCAGAATTACCTATTACCATTTGCTGATTATTTTCTAGGTGTGTTTCTGACTTTTCACCCTTCCATATTTTAAGCAATTTTATTATCATTTTTTTTTTTAATTCAGTGGCGCCCTTACCATTCTGTACTGATTAAACATCAACTCACACCTAATAATTTTTCGCTGAGCAAACCGAGCATATTATGGCCTCTTGTTAATTCATTAATAAAAGGGGTTAAATTAAACTTGGGATTTAGCCAGAGAAACATCGAATCGAATATAATAGAATTCCAGGAAAAAGCGCACTGTCCGACGTAAACAAGTGACTAATTTGACTTCTTGGAATCCCGGCGCCGCGATGTCAATTCATTTTCGTAACAATACCTACTTGATATTTTAGTATTTTTCATAAATATTATTCTGAATACCGTTCGATTTTTTCTATGATTTCTATTTTGATTGATTTTCTCAATTTACCGGCTCTTCAATTTTGCCGCTGGGTGCAGTTAGCACCTCTGCAACCCCCTAAGGCCGGCGCTGTAAGTAACCTATCCTATATCGCCAAATTGCTGCCGGAAATTTCCCATGAGGAATTATATAGTATAATTAATTATTTTCCAGAATCAATCTTAGCCCATAGTGTAGGCAAATAAGACAAAAATTTGGCCGAACCCAGACATTTGAAATAACCAGCTGAAAATTGGTAAAAATGTTACAGCTAATGTCTTTATTGAAATCCCAAATTTCCCCAAAAATCTATCTTGGGGAATTTTTAGCATAGCGAGTGAACCGAGCGTCCGATTTCATTTATTTTATTTTTTGACAAATGTACGGGAAAATGCATGAGCCCCTTATTTTATCTTTGCTTGCTCATGTGTCGCTTTATCTATTGTATGTTCTCTGTTTCATTTTCTTCTCTAGCGCTTTGTGTGCCTTTGCTAATCGTCTTTGGTTATGTCTTTGACTGCTATGTTAGCCCATTTGTTTATTTTTGTCACTTGTTTGTCGTATGTTGCTCTCTCAGATAAATCTCTAGGTCGACATACTTCAATCTTATTTAACCTCGGATTTGCCGTGGATGCTCCAGGCTGCATACTTCCTTGACGTGTTGCGCGTCTTCTGTCGCATTCTGATTGCCCGTGCATTGCCCGTCGGATTCTTTCAAGTTGAAACTTAGGATGTACCGTTTGAACTTTCCGTGGCCTTGAGATGGTTCACCCCTATTATATTTTGTAAAGCAGGGTGGAACGAAAGATCCGTCAATCACACGATAGATGGTGGTTGACGGAAGTGACAGTCAGTGACGGAAACGGTCAGAGAGAAAAAGAGTCACGGTCTTTCTTAAAGCTCTAGCTCTGATTGTTCATCTGTATTTGGTATTAATATAACGTTTTATTGTTCCGTTCTCGTGTTGAATTTATCCACGACCCATATTCGGTGTTGAGCTGTTTCATTGGCGCCCAACGTGGGGCACGAGGCGAAGAAAATTGAAAAAAAAATATTTTGAACCAGATAAAGCGGGTAAGCTCGTTCTGATTACTTATTGGCAAGCTGAATATTCAACGGAGGCTGCGCGCAGACATCGTTTCCGTTCTGAGCTGCGGTGAACCAGGATATTCAATTCAATTTTAATTTTTTTTATTTTGACATTGACAACGAAGTTGGTAGTCAGGTCGATAGGAATCGATATTAATTATTAGAGACTAGTTTCTCGATTCACGAGTCATTTGGAGAAGTTATTTATTTGTACAGCCTCTAGACTGCGTATACTGGTGTACTTAACTAAATTACATTTAGCTATTGCTAAGATTGTACGCTTTGGTCTTGCAATGTTGTGCGGTGTCGTTTAATTTGTAAATGATATTTAATTATACATAAAATGACACCCAGAAAAGTGAAAAGTAAAAATAGAAAGTCTGATTCTCGGTACGATTTAGACCAAGATAGTGCGGACGATTCCCAACCAACTGTGTCGATCCGCGCGAACAGTGCACATACCGATAGACTTAGTATGGTTCTCGATAAAATAGTGACCGATATCGATAAGTTGCAGCGAGCGGTAGACGATTTGACGGTGAAACAAAGCAGTCGAAACGTGAGCGTGTGTGAAAATCTACCCCAAGTTGCTACGGTACGCGAAGAAATTAAAAAAGATAAACCAAACATTATAGATAGATCATACATTTTAAATTTTAAGGAATTGGGGGGTAATAATCTATATTTCTCTCCTACGGGAAAAATGAACCCTAATGCTTTTTTGAGAAAAATAACGAAAATTTTTGACGAGGCGGGCGTACCGGATAGACACAAATTGGGTTTAGTTTTACCATGTTTGAAAGGTACAGCAGCGGACTGGGCAGCGATTAAAGAAAATACATTCATGGACTTCCACGATTTCGAAGTGGCCTTCATCAATAGATTTTGGGGGGTTGACAAGCAACGAGATCTGTTTTTAGAAATCAGTTACGGGAAATTTGAATCAGGCAATCGTTCTGAATATTTCTTAAATCTTTTCAACCAGGCTGGTTTTTTATCAACTCCAATCCCAGAACACAAATTAATATCGCTCATAAGTAGACACTTTTCGGCTGATATTCAACGAGGCATCGTGACCAGAGGTCTTAAAACGTTTGATGAAATCGATGAGTATCTTCGCGATATCGATGCGACATACGAGGACGACGGCGACCGCGGGAATCATTTTCGAAGTAATCGTACAGCGTTGCAGAGGCAGCCTTCAAATATTCACGCCAATCACGCCTCAGGGAACCGTGGTAATTTGGGGCAAAACAATAATAATTGGCGACGACAGAGTCAAATTTCGAATGAGGAATTCCGAGGTGGTCGATGCTAGGGTTGATAGGCATAATATGCGCTCGATGGGAACGACGCGTTTTAATGAGGAATTTCATTTTTCTAGCGAATCAGAGAGTGAGAATGAGGGCGAATTTTCGGTATGCAAACCAATAATAAAATCGCCGGTTATAAAAGCCGTGGTTTGCGAAGTTGGCGTGGAAATTTTAATAGATAGCGGAAGTGAAATAACCGCGGTTTCGGAAACTTTTTTCAAATCTATTTCGAGGGTATCAAAGGTACCTGTTTTACCGGTCTCAAATGTAGCGATTACAGTTGCAATTGGGGGTAAACAACAGAGGGTAAAAACGCAAGTGCTTATTAGCGTGTATGTCCCAGTGGCGAACGTTAACCTTGACGTAAAATGTTTAGTGATACCGGAATTAAATCGAGATATTTTGTTTGGGTTTGATTGGTTATTACAGTTTAAAGCTAATATCGATTTTAATAAATCCTTAATCGCGTTTTACGTAAATAAAACCGAGTACGTGGTTGAATACAGTAAAAATGAGACGAACTTTTTGGATGAACGCAGCCTTAATTTATGTAGCAATGCTACGACTATTTCAGTCGAGCACCAAGGCAATGATATCGTATCTAAACATAAGTATAGTGAAAATGACATGCGTGCAGTTGCCGATGCAGCTAGCGCTTGTGAATCCGATAAAAATCACTTATTCAATCTTTTAAAGGAATTTCAACCGATATTCTCTGAATGTCCGGGTTTTATAAAGTCATATCGACACGAAATAGTTATGACTGACGCTAGCCCGTTTTATTGCCCAGCATACCCCATTCCTTTTGCGTATAGAAGCGAAGTAAAGTCTCAAATTATTGAAATGCTTAATTGGGGTATAATTTCGAAGGAAAAAACATGTTATATTTCACCCTTGGTAACAGTTAAAAAAAAAGACGGAACAGTCCGAATTTGTTTAGATGCTCGTACTTTAAACAAGCGTATGGAAAAGGATTTTGTAAATCCACCCAATCCAAACGAGTTACTTTGCAATTTTAAGAGTGGAATGGTAGTAAGCACCATCGATCTAACGTCAGCCTATTGGCAAATAGGAATTAAGCCGGAACATACTAAATATATAGGATTTATTTATGAAAATGAGTTATACACCTTTAAAAGACTTCCTTTTGGGTTGTCTACCTCAATGGCTAGTTTAATTCGTTGCTTGAATTCGGTTCTTCAGGAAGATTCGCGCGACTTCACAGCAGTGCATGTGGGTGATTTATTAATTTTTTCAGATACTATCAATGAGCATTTCAATCATTTGGAGAGACTTTTTAAGCGATTTCAATCTGAAGGGGTGACGGTAAAATTGAGAAAGTGTCAATTTCTTAGTAATCGAGTAAAATTTTTGGGACATATAATTTCAAGTAGGGGAATAGAGATGGATCCCACACGTGTTGAGGCCATTAAAGACTTCCCCGCACCACGTAATATTCGGGAACTACGCGGATTTCTGGGATTAGTGAACTACGAGCAGCGATTTTGTAGTAAATATTCTGATTTGACTTTGCGTTTGTTAAGGTTGTTAAGAAAAGGAGAGAAGTGGTCATGGGGAGTAGTGGAAAAAGAGACATTTAACGCTATAAAGGACAGCTATATTGAAGCTACTATGGTGGTACATCCAGATTTTAAAAAGGGGTTTTATGTTCAATGTGATAGTTCTAATTACGCGGTGGGAGGATGTCTTTTCCAAAAATCAGAAAACAGTGAGAAGGAGGTCATAAGTTATACTTCTACTACTCTAAAGGGTAGTCAGCTGCGATATACTACTACAGAAAAGGATTTATTGGCCCTAGTGCATTGCTTGAGGCAGTGGCGCACATTGTTATTGGGTCAGGAATTAATTGTTATAACTGATCATAAATCTCTCTGTTTCTTGATGACGTGTAAGTTAAAATCAGCCAGGCTATCTCGCCGGATACTTCTTATACAAGAATTTGATTTCAAGGTTGAACATTGTCTTGGGGTACAAAACAAGGTAGCTGATGCTTTATCGAGGAATCCTCCAAATAAAAATTTATTTTTGACACCTGATAGGTCGTCTAATATTCATATTAGGGTGATGGGGCTGTCAGAATGTTATAAAAATTTACAACAAAATTTAAAATCCATGCGTGAAGATCAACTAGCGGATGAATGGATTGGAAAAAAAATCAAGTTGTTAGAACAATTTAATAGAGAGCCTCGGGTGTTTTCGGACAAGGAGCACCAACTATTTTTATGGTTCCGGGTGCATGAAGATTTGCTTTTTAAAAGAGGGGACCCTGTAAATCCAGGGTAAAAGTTGTGCGTTCCTAAGAATCATATTCGGGATCTTATAGTCGCTCATCATATCGGAAATGGTCATTTTGGCCGAACGAAAACTTATAGTCAGATGAAAGAAAGCTTTTATTGGCCGAAAATGCAGCGACATGTTGGTCAAATAGTGGCTGCTTGCGATCTTTGTCAAAAGTCTAAATGTTCAAAAATAAATAAAGGAACTTTACATTCTGTATTGTTGGATAAACCTGGAGATCTAGTATGCACAGATTCAATAGGTCCTTTACCAGCTTCGCGCGGGGGTGTCACTCAGTTACTTGTGCTGGTGGACGCCTTCTCTAAGTACGTAAAGTTGTATGCGCTAAAACGGGCTACCGCCAGAGTCATTGTTAATAAGATATTCATCGATTACATACCAAAAATACAGAAGCCAAAATGTATACTTAGTGATAATGGAACACAATTTACCGGAAAATTGTGGAATGATAGCCTATCACGAGAGGGTATCCGTGTTAAACATACCTGTGTATATTTCCCTGAAGGAAATATGACTGAACGATACAATAAGGAAATCGGGCGTCTATTACGTCTATATTGTTTTGAAAAACATACTAAATGGGCATGTTTGCTTGATTTTATCGAAGATTGCCTCAATAGCGCTATTAGTGAGGTAACGGGGTTTACACCGAAGTTTCTTCAGTTCGGAGAGAGTTTACGACGTCCGATTGAGACATTTATATCATTTCCCTATGAGGGTGTAAAGCCACCAGACTTGATAACTGTTCTTTTGCTGGCCCGCGAGCGGTTGCTTTCTCGTGCTGAACGTCGCGCGGAAAAGTACAATGATCAAATTAAACCGACAGTTTTTAAGAAGGGCGACCTGGTTCTTGTGATATCACATGCTCAGTCCTCTGCTGATGACCATACCATTAAAAAGTTCTTTCTATTATTCAATGGCCCTTTCAGTGTTTTGCGGCAAGCGGGTCCTAACTCATATGTAATTGGAAATTTGTCAGGCAAAGAACACTCTTGTCAGAATATAATCAATCTCAAACCTTATAAGGACCCGAATGTTTTGCTAATTGGAATAATTGTAGATTAATATTATCTTTATCAATTTGTATCATTAGATTTATCTCCTTGTGGTGGAGTTAATAATATTATTAGATTTATATATATATATTTTTTTTTATTAGATTAAAGTTATTCATGGTGTAGTGATTGAAAATTGAATCCATAAGCTGTTATTAGATTCAATTGGGGGGTCATGAGATGGTTCACCCCTATTATATTTTGTAAAGCAGGGTGGAACGAAAGATCCGTCAATCACACGATAGATGGTGGTTGACGGAAGTGACAGTCAGTGACGGAAGAGGTCAGAGAGAAAAAGAGCCACGGTCTTTCTTAAAGCTCTAGCTCTGATTGTTCATCTGTATTTGGTATTAATATAACGTTTTATTGTTCCGTTCTCGTGTTGAATTTATCCACGACCCATATTCGGTGTTGAGCTGTTTCAGCCTGTGTTGCTTTGAAACTATGCTGAAGCATGTCAGTGCATCCGCATCCCTACTTCTTGGCAATGTTTGTACAACTATCGCCCTTATCTTTCTCATCCCATGTCATTTGCCATTGTGTTGTAATTTTGTGATCTCGTTCCTTCTTTATTGTGTCTCTGTCCATGTGTACTGTAGTATAACATACCCGAATTCGATCCGCAAGATTGAACGGATAATTTTTTTTATTCCTCTTCTTTTAACAAATCTTCTGAAAAACGGAATGGAAAACAAATAGGATCTACGTTGTGGGAGCTTACTCAATTTTACTTATTGGACATGCGCCCGACATAGCAAATACAAGGAAAATTTGAGGGAAGTTGTGATACATAAAATAAACGAAAAATTTGTGAAACGTCTACTTTATTAATAAAGTAATTCGTACCGTTCTCGACCTGGAACTAACGAGGGGAAAGAGCACGGCAGAGATACTCTCGATCTAACATTCCTCAAAAATCACAACATACTGCGTGATTTCAATAATTAATTGTGAGTCAATAATTTAAGTCAATAAAAGTTTAAATTAGGTACCGCCCCTGTCCTTGTGCTAAAATTTCAATTCCACACACTACATTCAATCAACACTGATAGTTAGCCAGTTTCACCAGCAGGTACTAAGGTCCCGTACGGGAGGCTACTCAGCTATAGTTGTTATTTTGAACCAATATCTATTTGCTTTGTTTGCTAGGATATTCGCTCGTCAGGGTAGGAAAATGTTAGTAGATACAACAAGGCCCTAATGCACGTTCTGAATACCCAAATTAAAATCATAGCACAAAAGACAGCACATAATTTCTTTGGTTTTAATTTACTTTTTATCTACTTTGTCCACAGCATGAAACGATTTTTGTTAAATACATGAACAATGCACATGCTATAAAAAATGTTATAAACAAACAAAAAAAACATAAAAATTAGAAATAATAATTCTTGTATAAATTGAGTTCTCAGAAACAAAAAAAACGTTTATTCAACTGACCTGTGATCGATTCTTCTGACACACAAACTAATCACAAATTGGATTGAACAATCAGTTCAACACAAAATAAAAATTGAATAATGAACAATGGCGGACAAACGGTCTAAGCGACAAGCTTCTTCTCAGGTGTTCCATTCTCTTCTATCTTCCCTTCGGTACCTTTTTGTGTGGCGTGTCTACGCTCGCCCCTACTCGACAGCGCATACATGGTTGCAACATTTACTATTTGTTTTTCTATAGTATCTCAACGTTTTAAAAATTTAAGATTTGAAGAAATAATATTTCAAATAGGTGGTTTTCCTTAGTACATAGGTCTGCAGGCTCCCATTTGTTTCGGGACTTTATAGATCATGGCCAGCCTGTCTTCTGCTTTGTTTATTGAGGCCCTTCTTCCATGTAAATCTAACCTCTTTGTCTTGTTCTGGGGTCAATTCCGCTAGCTTCAAGACATACGCCGTCCGCTTGTCTTTTTTTATGTTTCATAATTTGCTCTGTCGTTTGTACTCCGTTAATACTGTCATGTGGTCAATCCTCCAAAGTTTACCATCATTACTGCTCCGTCTATGTTTGAGTTGTCTGGTGCTCTCTTTGTGCGCTGTTCTATTCTGTATCCAATTGCAATATGTACGCCAGTGCCTGTTCTCCCCTCTTGATTTGTACTGGCGTCTACGTGCCAGTTCTCCACCACTTGGTTTTGGAACCTGGCCCTTGTCGTAAGGTTCAGTTTGTCTGTTGGTCTTAGCCGTTCGGTCTGTCTATTTGTGTGAAGATCGATTCAGTCTCGTTTTCCGTTCTTTGCCTAGAACCAGAACCGGTGGGACGCCCGTCATGACTCGTAGCGCGTAGTTTGCCGTCGTGGCATATGCGCTGCTCATCAATAAAAGCAAAGTTCTAATTCTAGCCGCTGCGTCCATATGTCTTTATCGTCATCGTCCAGCTTTGCCACTTTGATTCTAGTGACACACAATTTTTCTATGTACCTAGTTTTTCTGGCTGTCGAAAGTGAGTCTCAGGTATTTCAGATATTCTTTTGTCCTTGATCCTCATCCTGGGTTCACTTGTGTCTTTATGTCTGGGTATGAATAATGTCTCTGTTTTGTCTTGATTGTATTTAATATCGCTAGCCTCTTGCTTTGCACGCTTTCCAGATAGCTTTCCACTTGCGTTCAATATCGCCAAGGGAGCCTGCTATGACTAGCAATTGGTCGCCTGCGTATATGCTTGCGTGTCAACTAGTCTGTCGTTGCGGGTTCTTTGTCACTCCTCGTTTGCGGCGCCCTTGCTTCCGAACCAGCCCTGCATGACTACTGCCCATAGCGTTGGTTCTAGGCTATGACCCCTCTAGGGCAGCCCCTTATTGTCATTGTCCTGGTTATTTATTTATTTATTTATTTACGGGAAAGACCTATTAAAAGTTATTTAAAAAAAAAACAACAAGAAAACAAAAGTATCCCATAACTAAGTAAACTAATATTTGGCGTAGTAACAGGATAAAAGTACATATACATTTATTAACAGTATAACATTAAATCGGTTATAGGCATAAAAAAATGGGACAAACATAAATAATGACTGATCAAGATGACTTGACATTCTTAGCAATTTAACTTGGCATCACAAACAAATGAGGAGAATTACTATCACATTAGAGAGTTAAGCTCTCTTTGTATGTATTGAAACCATAGTTTGTACGGTGATTTCTTTCTGAGAAGGTTATGGAAGAGCGGGTGTCCCCCCTTGCTGGGACGTGAAGCCCTATTCTGGACAGTAGATACGCGGAATTACTAATGGAGTTCAGTACCTTGTAAAAAGTATACAAATCTCTTTGATTGCGTCTAGCTCTAAGGGTTGTAGACTGAAGCGTCTGTATCTTATTCATATACGTAGTTCTCTGGCGAAGAAATACCTGCCTTGAAGGCTAAATAACGTACGAATTTGCGCTGCACTAGCTCTAGGGCTCTGATATGATTAGAGTACATCGGTAACCAAATAGAGGAGCAGTACTCCATCAGGTGCCTCACCATTGAGCAATAAAGGCATCTGATAGAATCTATGCTTGTAAAGTCTCTCTTAACATAGCCTACGAGTTTTAACGACATTGTCGTGATGTCTGAAATATGGGCGATAAAATTGAGAGTGCTGTCAAAGATGACACCAAGATCTCGTTGTCGTGAGACTGTTTCAAGCGGCACGTTATTTATATGGTACGCGAATCGTGGAGGGCTACGACCCTTGGAGAAAACAATGGCTTTGCATTTGGAAGCATTGAGCTCCATGCCGCTGAAAACAGACCACTCAGAGAGTCTGTCAAGGTCAGATCGCAGTCTGGCACAGCCTTCAGTGGAAGGGACTTGAGTAAACAACTTTAAATCATCAAAGCACAGAAACTCACTGTTAATGAAACAAGACTTGATATCGTTCATAAAAACGTTGAAAAGCAGGGGTCCCAAGTGAGAACCCTGTGGAACGCCCGATGGGATGTCAATGGCGTGTGAGAAGAAGTTGTTGACTTTGATTATTTGAGTTGTCTCTATAAGATAGTCGCTAATCCACTTCAACAAAGTCCGGAGATTCCAGCAAATTCAAGCTTAGCAAGCAGAACGGCATGGTTGACACGGTCAAAGGCCTTTTCGAAATCGGTATATGTATATGGAGTGAACCGATCTGCTATCCCCAAGAATCCTTGAAACTTTGTCCTGGTAGGACAGGAGATTGGTTTCAATTGAGCATTTTGAACGGAAACCGGCCTGCTGCTCAATTAGACAAGGATTGATATTTGGAGTTAAAAACTTTGTTACTATGCTCTCAAATACCTTTGGGAAGGTGTTTTGAATGCTAATGGGCCTGTATTTTGAAATATCCATTTTATCACCCGATCTATGGATGGGTATAATGAAGCTCTGCTTCAAGAGCTTAGGAAATTCACCCAAACTAAGTGATTTATTGAACAGGATGAAAAGTGGACGGGATAATATAAAGCTACAATTCTTGATCATTAGAGGTGGGACACCGTCTGGGCTTGGACCCTTAAAAGACTGCAGGCTACATAGTTCTTCATAAATAAATGATATTGAAATATTAAATTCATGAATATGTGCATCGCGAGAGATGACCTGACTAGGAACACAGATTTTGTTGGAATAAACAGAATGAAAGTATTCAGCAAAGAGATTAGCTATCTCTAAACCATTTTTCGCTGTGTTGCTATTATAAAACATGAGACGGCAAACCATTTGCTTTTCGCTTGGAATTGATAAAATTCCAGAAGTGTTTGAGATTGTGATCATTCAGCAGTGACATTTTAGAGCGCTGCACATAATTCAGATACGAGTCCTTTGAAAGAGTCACTAGGAGAACCAGTCCGCTTCCGGGTTCTGTTTGCTTCTTTCTTTTTGATTATTAGTTCCCCTTTAGGTCAAAGGGGAACCATTTAGGAAATTTATGGGTGGAAAGCTTTTTCTTTGGTACAAAGCAGTCAATATCAGTGTAAAGAATGTCGTAAAAATACTGACTATGTCTATCACATTTGGGCCTTGGAGTAAAGCATCCCAGTTGATCATACCAAGATGATCATTAGGAAGTGCGTAATCAGCAGATTTAAAATCATAGTAGTACTCATCAGGTTGGGGGTAGTCAGAATCACACTGCTGGGTTTCAGCGCATAATATGTTCAATATTAGGTCTGTTTTTGCAGAAATCACAAACCAGTCAGAGCGAATTTCATTGGTTGAAAACAGTCAGAAAACTAGTTTCAACCAATGAAATTCACTCTGACTGGTTTGTGATTTCTGCAGAAACAGACCTTTTAATGCAGGGTGATATGAATCAATAGGAAGAATGATGTCATCTGCCAAGGCGCAGGTGTCATCAGGATCCTGACTAAACGTCAGATCTAACAGGGAGCCATGCGCGTTGTGGAACTTGTTTATCTGAAACATGTAATGTTGAGCACTCATGTTGGATAGGTACTCAGTAGCTGCGCGCTCCGAAGGAATAGCGGAGTGGGTTGCAGTAGCCCTTGAGCTCAGGCCGTCATCAACCCATTGTGCTTTGGGTAAGTTAAAGTCCCCAAATATGCAGAGCTTGTTATCAGGAAATGTTTCAGATAAAGTATCTACTGAGTCTGAAAAACACCTATAATTATCTCCATTAGATTTCGGCGGTAGGTATACAGCTCCAAGCAATAGTTTACTTTTAGCAGACTGCACTCTTACAAATAACCGTTCAATGGTTGAGGCTGATTCACAAATGGAACTAAGAATGTTTTTCCGAACAGCTATTAATACACCTTAAGGATGTGCTTGTTGCTGGTGTTCGGTCACTTCTGTAAATATTGTAATTGTCCATGCCCAATTCTGCATCAAGAAAGTTATCACTCAACCACGTTTCTGTAAAAACAAGTAGGTACTTGGTATGACTAAAGGAATGGAACTGATTAGTTTGTCCAATTTAGTACGCAAACCACGCACGTTCTGATAGTAGACCGATACAGAACTATTTAGTTTGACGGCTAGATTCTGAAAATTCTGGGGCGAATGAAAATCAGCACTAGGGTCATCTTTTGATGTATTAAGTTTTCTAATCGAGAAGATTTTGGTGGGAAATAAGGACAATAAATTGTTTTCATATACAATTTTAATTCATGTGCGACGTTTCGACGACAATTTTTTCGTCTTTCTCAGGCTTCGAATTAGATTGTATGCAACAATATTTTGCTTGGTGTTCACAATGAAATCATCTTTGGATATTTGGCATTGGAATAGATTAGGCAATCTTTGTTATTTAAATCAACTTTAAATGTCCAAATTTTTCAATTCTTTTGTTATAATTCAATGCACATAATGTCGATCGACATTATATGCATTGAATTGTCCTTATTTCCCACCAAAATCTTCTCGATTATCACAGTCAAGGACACTTAATACTTTGTAAATTAAGTTTTCTCTTGAAGTTGAATCTACGAAAGATCACACCACTAGGCCAGAATTCGCAGGAGTTCATAACATTGTAGTGAACGGGAATGACACCAATTTTGAAAGAATTGGTTTTCCCTATAGTTTTAAGCTGATCAAGAATTAAGTTGTCCTCACTAATATTTGACAGTCTTTGAAATATGAACCTGCGAATTTTAGCAGCATCCACTGGCTGGGCCACCTTTCCGACGTAAAACCACATCTTGTTTCCTTTTGAAGATATAAATTCTTGATTTATTTTAACTGTTGAGGTACCACGAAACTGTTTCCTTCTACCACGGTGATAACTAACTGTAGAAAAACCATCGTTGTCTCCAGCATTGTTTAGAATTGCATTATTATAAGCCTGATTCGCGTTTGTCAGCGAAACAGTTTCAACAATTTTTCTACTATGGCTATTGTTTACATTTTCATTAGAGGTTAAGGTCTCGCCACCGGTCCCAGCGCCGGTGACACCAGTCATGTTCCGGTTCGAAGTCACCGAACGCGCTTGGGTTACACCAAGGCCGGGGGTCGAGTAAGTAGAACTGGTAGAACGCCCGCCTGCAGGATCGCGGCTTACACTTTGGTTTTGTTTACGTTTTTTTTTCTAGGTTAGAGATACGTTCCACCAAAAGACGGTTCAGAACGTTTACATCTGATTAGTCAACTTTTGGCGGCAAATCACTACAATCACAGTACTGGACACCCGACTCTCTGATAAACTTCAAGTTTTTCCTACCATGGTAAACTTCACACACAAGACAAAAATAGGACTTGCACGACTTTTTAGGACAATATTTGTATTTTTGATACTCATAACGCCATTTACGCTAGCCGAATCCGACTCAATGTCATCATCGGACGCCATCTTAAACCATATTCCGCTTTCATATGTATTACATGAAGTCCTCGCAGATGCGTCCGAGGTTCCCTGCGATTTCCAGTTCTTCTCTCACATTTGGCCCCAATGCCGATTTGATACCATTTTTGAGATCTAGGCCCACAAACAGCTGATGTGAGACCTCCTTCCTATTTCTGTCTAGTCCTGGTTAACTGGTAAAGCGCTTCAACCGTTTCCGTCCCTTCTCTGAAGCCATACTGTCTTTCTCAACATTGGCCTTGTGTCTGTATTTTACGCCTTGTGTTTTCGTTTATAGCATTTAAATAAATATTATTCTTTCTCAAGCACCAAAACTGTTCTATATTTATTAATTTAAGTATTTTGGCAGCCTAAATGAAGTCATTTGATACAAAAACGAATATAATCTGATGATCGGTTCAGTCTCTATGCTTAAAACTCGACAAATCCAAGATTGAGGTATTTTTTCAAAATGGACGATTTTTCCCAAGCTGGACTTTTTGGGAATTTTGGGATATCAATCAATCAGAACACTATACTCAACACTTTCACCAATATTTAGCTTGTTATTTCAAATGTCCGGGTCAATGTCTAATTATCCTGCACTAATAGGGGTATGTTTCAAATAGGGCTTGCACAGAATTGACCAATTATGTTATCAAATTGCGGATCTTAGTTTCGTTGCTCATTTTCTCATAACCAATTAAATTTTAATCCTAGTAGTAAAGTGCAGTAATATTCTTGGAATATATTTTTTAATGATTTTTCAAATTCGACCTACATTCAATTTATTTATATTCTAAAATGTGGGCAGTTAAAAATCTGTAGAAGATAAAATCTAAACCAATTAATAAATCTTAAAGCCTCTCCATGAAGGCTCCGGCAGTTTCGATAAAAAGTATCGCCCATAAATCACCAGGATGTCACCTAGGGATAAATTTATTTCTTCCTAGAGAATTAAAAATAAATTCGGCATATAAATACCAGCTGAACTAAATCCGAAATCTTGGAATAAATTAATTTCAAAAATATTCTGGAGTCTCTGCTCAAGAGGGCATTATGCCCCCGGGCTACTTTCACAATTTCCAACTCCATACAGACTTGGTGGCTTAAAAGTCGGAAAACCTTCAATTTAAAATGAGGTTAATTTAAATAAGAAGGGATGGTAATGAAAGTTGGGTATCTTATTTTCGGCTTTGCTTTATTGCAAGGAAATTGCTAGTTAATTTAGTTTCCGTAAAAAAGTTTTTTTCCCATAGTAAAATAAAATTTTTATTATTACTAAAGTCCAACAGATTGTGAAATAAACCAACACTGTCCAAAATAGATCCTTTGTGTACGTCCAAAAAGCTCTCTTTTTAAACCATTTCATGTTTTTACAAACCTTTTTCGAATTTTATTATAGGATAAGAAATTGTGATTATAATTTACACCATCCAGCACAGAATTACCTTGATCGTAACAAAAGACAGAAAGGAATAAAAGTTTTTCTTATCTTGTGAAAAGCTAACTAAAAAGCGCTCATCAGAGAATTTTATTATACAGATGTTATAGTTTTCGTTTCTTTTCTCTTCTTTTATAAAGTTGTAATTATTTTAGCAGGAGAACGAAACCGCTTTTGTAATAAGCCCAAGGGTTTAGTGGTTTAATATTATTCCGAGCCCCAAGTGAATTTAAATTAACTTGGCATCAAGAAAAAAAAAAAGATATATTAATAATAATGAATTTCTTTCCAGTCTTAATTATATTATTAAATTACATATTCTAAATATTTACATTTTGTTTCACGGTTGTTACTACGTTCCATAAAAGACATATTTATATACATAGCTGATTGACACATCAACCCTAATGACGCAGCGCATTATCGATTTACCTCAAATCCTAGTTATAACATCTTAATTCGGGTTAAATTATACGTTCATGTCGGTGTACCAAGGATCCATCGAAAAGCGATCACCCGGTCGTTTAAAATCATATTAGACGTTATTAACCACAATTCAATCCGATGGGGTCCTTATTCGCCCCGGGCTTAAAACAGTAGCAGCGGGACCCAGGGCTGTCATGTTCTGTTCCAGGTGTTCGTATATATCCTCTGGACCGGGGATATAATACTATGTCAACCGTTCACCTGCGAACACATTAATTCGGTTTCGAGGCCTTGTTTAGGTATACCTACCTATTAATCGATGACTAATTAAATGAATTATTAAGGGTTGGGTACAAAGTTGATAACTGTAATAAATTCATTACTGCATCATTTAAAAGAGAAATGGTTATTTGATTTTGCTTCACCCTTTATTGGCTATCTATCCTCAAATTTCGGCACATTCTCGAATTGGGGCCACTCTCTGATTAATGACCGCCGGTAAGATGGTAGCACGTAGAGCGTGAAATGTCCTCCGACTAATTGCAAGTAGTGTCCAGGCAGTAAACGTCTTTAATAACGTCCAGGAAGCGGGTCAGGAACTGAAGGAAAGGAAAGGAACGACGAGAGTATCCACGGTAAAGAGCTTTCAAGTGACAAAGCAAATAAGAGACCCCGACTGACCGGGAGATATTTGATTGTACCTACAAAGGACAATTGGTCGTAATTTAGTTTGCGTTGATTTTAGGGCAGAGGCGTTTTTTGTGTTAGAATAAAGTAATTTTAATAGCATCTGGGTTCAGAACCCGGCTTGAACTAGGACAAATCATTAAAGATAAACTTATGTTGTCAATAAAATCAGTTGAACGAGATGAAAAAAGGGAAATGGAGAAAAGGCATCTCCGATTAAACCTTTTTTTTTGTATTCACGGAAAGTTATCTGTCTGTAAATACAGATTTTATTTGCAAACTAACAACGGTTGTTGTAATTTAAATTTAAAGTCATACTTTTCCGTATATTTTACTTTTCATTCTTCCACAACCCTACAACGCTCATTGTGTTGTGCAGCATCGCTCAAGACATATATGAATACATAAAATGAGCGCCGTAACCCGTGAAATTGTGGAATTAATAAGTATTTAAAGGAAAACCGATATTGGTAATGAATTTTGAGTTGGTTGATAGGTGAGAAGACCACCAGGAAAAAATTAAACTATGGATTTAATCGAAAAATTACTGGTACTCGTTTAGCTGCGTTTTATACTATTTGTGTATCAGTAATATCAAAAGAAAAAAATGCTTTGAATAATGATTAGGAATTTGAAGTTCGAAATTCCTTAAATGCATAGCGCCAAAAGATTGAACCACTTATATGTAAAAAAATAAGCATATTTATTATAATCTAGAAACAACTAACAATGCATTATTCTGCTTTAATATACAAAATAGAAATTGTTTTATTTATATTGTATTTTTGTTATTGGACCTAATATCGAAACATTTGTTCGGACCCAACGCGGACATTATTGCAAAATCAGATAAAAACGGTTTATTTTGTTGAAAGCCCTCTCATTTGACCAAATAGAACCGATCGGAGAAAAGACTTTTCAGCTTTTAAAGGAATTTCGTTCAAAGCGGAAAGCCTGGACCCTCTTTAACCCAGAGAATAATTACGACGACTGTCCGAAATTATTTGCGGCAGCCTTTTGCGTAACCTTCACGTCATTTAAAAGGATTTTAGTTGTTTTTTAGTGAATTTGGTTTTGAACCTATTACATCCTTTCTTGACAAGCTTAATTATGTTTATCCAATAAAGCTTACATTTTATATTATCTTGGTATGTGATAAATGTCAAATAAAGTATTACTAGATTATATTAATAGAGGGAAGATGGCGCAAAAGCGTCCTCTACCACTGCAACTTTGTCAGATGTATTGTGGTATCTCCTCTCTGCCCTTAGAGTGCGTTGTCCAGACCCTTCCTTCCGATGAGATTGCAACTCTGGAACTCTATGGGCCGGTTTCTCAATAGCGAGCCACCCCCGGGTTGGTTTTAACTCCAGGGTTAACGTGTCAAATTGCAATGTCTACCCTGGAGTTAGCTTAACCTGGGGGTGACCTGCTATTGAAAAACCGGCCCCTGTGCTCTATAGAATTCTACAGATCGCTTTCTATAGTAGATATCTATTCTCAAAAGCGACAGTCGGCTAAAACGGCACTCTGTGTCCAGGTATCAACAACAGTTCGGCCACGTTCGGGAATTTTTAATTGACTATAAAAAAATGTCAAAATTATTTATTGATTATTGTTATACGTCATTAATAAGTTTGTTTTTGTTAGTATTCAGTGAGGTTTTTTGGCGTTTTGCAATTCTTTGCCAGTGGTACTTACCAACAACAAACACTATTTCAAGAGCAAAGCAATAGAGGAAGTATCAATGGCCATCATAGGGTTCAGTTTCTTGTGACCCAAGACGATAAAAATCTAATTAAAGCAGGATTTATGGAAAAATTTATACCACATATGACGAATAACCCTGGCTTATGACACCTATAGATAAGGCTGCTTTAGGAACTTCAGAGATTAATTATAGTCAAAATCACATCCAAACTCAAAATTGTATCGGTATGTTCAAACAAAGATTTGTGTGTACTTCAAAAGTATTGAGGCATGCCCCAGGAAAAGTTGGGCGCTCTTATCTGAAGGGATAACATTCCGGTATCGAGGTACCATATAATGCTAACGGTATGAATGTTATAATTACTATTTAAACTGCAATGGATACTTCTTCAAATTAACTTTTATTTCACAGAAAACGAAGACAATCTTTAAATTTTAGAAATTTTGGCCCCGATAAATCTTTTGTTAAAATATCAGCTTGCCTGTTTATTTGTATCTAGATAAATTAAGTTTATCAGACCCTTTCTCAAATTTTCAGACATAAAATTAAACTTTAAATCAATATGTTTGACTCTAGGATTATTAGAAGGATTTCTAATTACTGCCAAATAACCCTGATTATCATCGAAGAAAGTTATTGATTCAAAGTTAACATCAGAATCAATGAAAAGCTTTCTCAGCCACAATCCATAAGTAACTGAAGTACACAAAACCACCAGTTTTCCGTCAGTTGTAGATAATGACACGCAAGATTGTTTTCTTGTACTACACATTAAAATATTATCAAATGCTTCAAAAAGGTATCCTGTAACTGATTTTCTATCTTGAGTGTCACCACTCCCCTCTGCATATTATACATAACAACATAATTATTCGCCTTCAGTATCTACTCTACAATATTTTAGGCCAACATTGACAGTGCCCTTCAAATACCTTAGTACTCTTTTTAAATGCGACCAATTTTCATCAGTTGCTTTATCTTGATAGCGAGCAAAAACATTTACTGAATAACAAATATCGGGTCTACTTCCCAACATCAAATACATAAGGCAACCGACCAACTCACAAAAAGGTTTTTCTGTCTTTTTCTTTTTTCCATCAAAAAATTCAAATTTCAATTTTGGATCAATAGGTATGCTTGAACTATTGCATTCGTCTATTCTAAATTTTTTCAACACATTTTTAGTATAATTTGACTGATTTATTGTTGACACTCCCTTATCTCTATCATGATTAATTTCAAGACCCAAAAAATGTTCAAGTTTCCCTTTATCTTTCATTTGAAACTTCCCCATTAATTTATCTTTTATTATATTTAATTCTTTGAAATTACAGTGTGGATAATGTTACGGAACTTCCGGTCGAATATTTTTTTTTTATTAACCCGGAATTTCCGAATTATTATTTTATTATTATTCGTCCGGAAAATAATACACCATGTACCCCTGCAATGACACAATCATTACTCCCCATCCCCCCAGGCTCCATTCATAGAGAAATATAATAGTAGTAAACTACGAGAGAAGTTTGTTTAATGTAAGAATTTGGAAGTGTATTTGTGCACACACCCGTAGCGCATTTCGCATGGTGTGGCAGATTATTGAACTAATTACTTCGATCGTTTCTGACAACTCGGTTTAATTTGTCTTTGTCAGCAAATTACCCGAAAATTTTCTCTTTTTTTAACACATACAAAATACAAAATTTGACAAATGATTGCATCCAAAGACCGTCAATCAAAAACTGAATGCTCATCATCATAACTTAAAATTTCTTCTATTATTTATATTAGAGAAATGAGAAAACATTCTGTGATCATAATTAATTAATTAGACAAAACCGACACCAATAAAAGTGTGTTTTCGAATTTGCGATGATGCGAGATGCAGTAAAAAGGTAAACACAAAACTTATAATACAAACATTTTTAGTTACTGTATACAGTGACCGCCAAAAAGTTTGCAACAAATGGGAAAATATTTTATTATTAAGTTATCAAAGAGAATGTTACGTGGGATCGATTCAGCATACTCATCAACAAAAAAAAGCACTGTGACAGATGTCATGTGACCACAGTTATGGCGGGAAATTTAAAAAGTTCGCCTTAAATATGTAAAAAGTGGGGTTAGATGACCAGAAATCGAAAAATTGTAGAGAGAAAAGTGGTTCAGGATTCGATTTTACGCCTATTTGTGAATTTTGAAAAAGGTACAAGGATTTTTAATAAATATCAATTTTTTGGCCTGTTTTCTGGTAATTTGAAAAATATCAAAAACTTTTCGCTTGGTTCACATAATTCAAAGTGAAACTAACCAAAAAAAAAAAAATCCAGTGCAGTCATTCTGCTTAATTGTCCCGCGGAAAATTGTAAAAACCCAAAAATTCATTTTCAAACCACTCTGATTTGTTGCAATGACCTACAGAAAGCAAAACTTTGAAATAACAAATTTGGAATTATCATAAAATCTTTCTAAATGATCCAATACCTCTTTTCTAAATTCAATTAAACCAATATTTTTCCGAAAAGTTTTTAATATTCTCCAAATTACCAGAAAACAGACCAAAAAATTGATATTTATTAAAAATCCTTGTACCTTTTCAAAAATTGACACATAGACGTAAAATCGAATTCTGAACCACTTTTCTCTCTACAATTTTTCGATTTCTGGTCATCTAACCCCACTTTTTACATATTTGAGGCGAACTTTTTAAATTTCCCGCCATAACTGTGGTCACATGACATCTGTCACAGTGCTTTTTTTAGTTGATAGGTATGCTGAATTGATCCCACGTAACATTCTTTTTGATATTTTAATAATAAAATATTTTCCCATTTGTTGCAAACTTTTTGGCGGTCACTGTATATTTATAAAATCGGAATAAAAAAATAAGTTTGTTTGAAGATATTTCAATTTTTGTATTGTTCAATTACCTCCTTGACCCCCTTAAGGAATCTCATTTCACTTAATTTGGATTTGTTAAAAATAAGTTGTATTATCGTTCTAAACAGTTGCTCGGTAAATTTTAGCAAGTTTTTTCAACAAATGTATTGCTTTGCAATGAACTGTTTTGAGCGTTTACAGTACTTTATTTTCAATAAATCTAAATAAAATCAAGGTTAATAATTCAATTATTTAAAAAAGCCGCCTTTCCACTGTCGGTAAAGAAGAAACCTGCATTCAAACAGCGTTCACTCTTTTAGTTGCTGTCCGTAGCCACCAGAGGCGCTAACGTCGACATTGTGCCAGTTAAGTACAGGGGTATGACTTCTCTCGTAGTTTACTACAATTATATTTCTTTATGGCCTATTGTGCTGGCGCTGGCGCCGCGCCGCCAATTTCCAATTTGAATTTTCTATTTTCTCCCGGACGATCAAGCAGGTTCAATATCAAAAAAAGGATTTCGCCACGCATAATATTTTTTCCAAACATTTCAAGTCGTGTAAAAAAAAATTTGACCCCTTTTTATTTTTTTTTCGGCCTTAAGACGTACTGTAGCGAGGAGGGTCAAATTTATTTTTTGCTCCTCTATCCGATAGAATTTTTTTTTTTTTTGGAATTCGATATTTGAATTTTTTTGACAAAAAAATTCAAAGGGAGCCTTCGATTTTTTTTTTAAATTTTCAAACCGTCCTAACTCGAAAACGAAAAGCTTGGGAGAAAAACATCAAATATAAAACTTATAGATCTCGTCGAGTACTACAAAAAAGCCTATAAGAAGTATCCCTCCAGGGGCCACCGTTTTCGAGAAAATCGACCTCGAAAATTTTAACAGAATTAAAAGAAATTTCAACTTTGACGGCCAATATCTCAAAAACAAAAACGGTCTGGAATCTCAATAAAAAAATATTTTTTCTACTACCGTACGTAAAGTACTCACTTTACGCACTATTCAGAAGACGTAAAATTTCTCTTCACGCACTAGTGCGTGAAGTAGTTCACTTCACACACTAGTGCGTAAAGTAATGTCAATGACAGATGTCGACCTGTCAAATTACTATTTTTCTGGTAAATTACTTCACGCACTAGTGCGCAAAGTGGAAATACTTTACGCACTAGTGCGTGAAGAATTTGTCTAAATTTATTTTTTTATATTAGGGGATCTTCTTGAAACTTGTATCCCAAAATTATCTTTCGAACTACCTTTTTTAACAAAATATGTTGATGACATTATTTGTGCAATACCACAAGGAAAACAATAAGAAATTGTTGATATTTTCAATAATTATAATCCAAATATTCAATTTACAATTGAAAATGAAGTTAAAAATTCTGTCCCTTTCTTAGATACAAAACTAATAAGAACAACAAATAATGAAATTATACTTGATTGGTACGTCAAACCCACTAGTTCAGGAAGATATATGAACTATTTTTCATATCATAATGAAAAAACTAAAATTAATTTAGTTCTTGGAATGAAAAATAGAATAACAAAAATATGTCATCAATCACTACAAAATAAAACCTCGAAAATTTTAAAAGAATTACTTCTAGAAAATTCATACCCAGAGAAATTACTTAATAAATTACTCTTTTCAACTAGAATTTCAAATAATATTAATGACGTTCAAAACACAAGAGAAAATAGAGAACCTAAAATCTTCAAAGCTTTTCCATATATTAGAGATTTAACACAAAAAATTAACAATGTCTTAAAATTAGATAACAAAAATATTATTTTAGCAAATAAAACTGTAAAAACCGTAGGGATTTTTTTTTTTGAAATTAAAAGACAAAATACCATTACAAGAAAAATCAAATGTAGTTTATAAGATAGATTGTATTAATTGTGAAAAAAACTATATAGGTCAAACAAAACGAACACTAAAATCTCGTATAACTTCACATAAAAGTAACATCCGTGTTAGACCTGATGCCTGTGCTCTTTCACAACATGTAAATGAAACAGGACATTCAATGGATTTTCAAAATGCAAAAGTTTTAACAACAGAAAGCAATTTTTCAAAAAGATGTTTTTTAGAGATGTGTTATTGTTATATAAACCAAGAAAATAATTCTATAAATAAGAAAACAGATATTCAAGACCTAAATATAATATTCTCAAATTTACTAAGATTTAAAAAATCGAAATAATGATAATCAGATCCATTAAGAAAAAAAATAAAAATAAAAATTTCCGACTAAATTTAAATATACCTAACATCAACCTTTATCATTTCAACCTTTCCTAACACCTTCTATACCTTATATTTGTGACATATTGTCCACGTTTAGTCAAAAAAATTTAAAAATCTGTCTACATTTTTCTACACTTTTATAGAATTTTAATGAAATCTTTACCAACTTAGTACTCATAATCTGTAAGTAGCTTTAAGAATTTATATTTAACTTTATATTTATATTAATTGATGTTTTTACTATGACTGAAGAAGCAATAAAATATATTGCGAAAGCTTTCAAAAGATAGAAGAGTCACCCTTTTTTAACACGCTTATATTAGCTTCACCTGTATGTATGTATGTTTGTAAGTAACATTGAAAATGTTTATCGCACGGGCACATAGGGATGCGTGCGAACATTTGGACCATTGGGAAGTGTATGAACAAGAACCTGGAGCAAGCCAAGTGAGCTGGAAAAAGTCTGGATAAAGCCTGGAAAAGTCTGGAAATGTCTGGAAATCTCTGGAAACGTCTGGAAAGAGCCTGGAAATTTCTGGAAAGGGTCGGAAAAATTCTGCCAAAGGTCCCAAAAGACCTGAGGATCTTTTACCAGAATCCGGATCAGCCTGTACAAGTCTGGATAAGGTCTGGATAAGTCTGTATATTGTGTGTAAAAGTCTGGAAATCTCTGGAAACGTCTGGAAAAGGCCTGGAAACTTCTTGAAAGGGTCGGAAAAATTCTGGAAAAGGTCCCAAAAGACCTGGGGATCATTTTCTAGAATTTGGAGCAGTCTGTACAAGTCTGGATAAGAGCTGGATAAATCTGGATGAAGTCTGTAAAACTCTGGATAAGTCTGGATATAGTCTGGAAGAGTCTGGAAATCTCTTGAAACATCTGGAAAAGGCCTGAAAACTTCTTGAAAGGGTCGGAAAAATTCTGGAAAAGGTCCCAAAAGACCTAGGGATCATTTTCCAGAATCCGGATCAGTCTGTACAAGTCTGGATAAATCTGGATGAAATCTGGAAGACTCTGGAAAGCTCTGAATAAGTCTGGATAATGTCTGCAAAAGTCTGGAAATCTCTGGGGCGAATTCAGGAATGACACACTCAGTGTGAGTGTGATACCGGTGCGGTGCGAAGCACTAGCCGTTGATAAAGATAAATGGTGCAAAATATAAACAAAACACCAATAAGAATTAAAGTTTTTTCTTCAAAATAAAAAAATTAACAACAAAATAATACATCGAACTAAAAAGTGAAAAATAAATATAGTTTAAAAAAACTAAAAAACACGCTTTTATAGTAAATTGAACTAAAAAGTGAAAAATAATTTTAAATATAAACAGAAAATATTTATGAACAAAAAATATTAGAATTATTGTGAAAAAAGCGTGGGGTGCTCAATGTACGAGAAATGTGGAACAAAGCACCCCACGCTTTTTTCACAATAATTCTAATATTTTTTGTTCATTAATATTTTCTGTTTATATTAAAAATTATTTTTCACTTTTTAGTTCAATTTACTATAAAAGCGTGTTTTTTAGTTTTTTTAAACTAAACTGCTGGACAATTGCTTTCGAACAAGGAAAATATCGCCTAACTTTCAAGCTCGATATTTTTGGAACCAGCATAGATATCGTCCTGCGGTTTTCACGGGCTGACAGATTGACTTTTTGTGAAAAAAATTGCTATTTTGAAATTTTTGTTAAATGTCTACTTTTTTTTATACAGGGTGTTAAAAGAGTCCATGATTTTCATCCCAATTTTGAATGAGTGTAACTTTCTCAGATAATTTTCTAAATTTTATTTCTATGCGGCGTTTTAATCAATGATCTTCTGCAAAAAAAGTAATTTCTCAAATTTTTTATACCTGCCTTAGTTTTAAAAATATCGACTTTTTTTCATAACCTCCACTTTTTTCAACTTTTAAGCACCTGAACCATCCTGTACAATAAATCTTGCATCTTATGCTACTGTTTGATGTACCCCACGATATCCTGGTTTATTGTCAATGAAAAAAAAAACTAAAATAATGTGGTGTCCAGTAGCGTACTAATAATAGCCCATTTTCGAAATTATTTATTAATGGCTCACCGAATTTTACATTCAAAGGTGCATAACTTTGAAAATAATCATCTGAAGTTTCATTTGTTTATAGTCCGGGAGTTAACGACATATTTTATTGTACCATTTTCGCAAGCTTCATTCTTCTTGTATGTGCTATGCGTGTGGTATATGATACAAATATGAACGTCTGCCGGCGCACCCTCACGACAGGGGGTTACAGGAAGGTTACAATTACAGCAAAAAATTTACGAAAAAAACTTATAGCGGCACAAGCGAAACTTATTGTACGTATTGGTAGAAACATAGAAAGCTTAGAAAATATCGTCTGCCACTCACAAAAATAAGCGCAAAAAAAATTTAAAAAAAAATTATACCCGCAAGGCTGAAATTAATTGTAATACTTCTTTTCATAGTAACAAAGACAAAAATAATAGTCTGCCACGAATAAGATACAACGAAGATCGTCTGCCAAGCCTATGAAGTTGGGTTCGGCATGCAGTGCCCGAGCACCACCGCTAGGACGCTGCATCTGTCTCTTATTCCTATCTATTTTTTTTTTTTTTTTTTGTAAGACTAACCAGAATGAATTGTAAAAAGCTCAAGTTTAATGTTCTAGAGTTCTTAAAGAGATTATGGAGGGATTCATCGCGTACAGTCAAAATTGATGTTGAATAATATTGATGAAATTCGATGAAATTATTGAAAATGAAAATGAGCAACAGTTTTACTTTACAACAACAACTTTGTATTTTTTTGACACAGCCGTAAACTTCGAATAACAAGCTGAGTGGTATCTCTGATAGTCATTTACTTCTTGAGGTAATATAACGTAACTCAAATCTAAATTCTTCTCTTTACGGATTGAGAGAATATTTTCACTTGTATTTAATGTAGTGGTGCCGCGAGACAAGACTAGACGAGACTGGCCGAAACTCACTAGCAACACGCCACGTCATGCTTTGCCACACCACGCCATGTGACGAAAATGTATGCGTATATTCTTCCATTTATTTATATGTGCTGCGTACACACTTGCCATACGCGATACCTCGCCATGGCACGCCACGCCATCCGTCCATTTCCACACAAACTGTCCCACGTAAACCCGTGTCACATGGCGTAGGGTGGCGTGGCGTGTTGCTAGTGGGTTTCGGCCTTTAAGGCCGAAACCCACCCCACACCATGTGACATAGGTTCACGTGGGACAGTTTGTGTGCAAATTTTTAACACGCCACGTAATGACACGCTCATTTTATTCTATACATTTTATTTAGAAAAATTTTCAATAGCTTTGAGTACCTTATGGAGTATAGAAGAAGTTCGTCTAGTGACTTAGAGTTTCTAGAAGAATGTGCTGTTGCGGCTCTGATTTTACAGAATAAAAAAAAGGAGATTCCGGGTGCAGAAAATAAACAGGAATCGAGAAAAAATGGTGCTTTTCATGTATTAATGATGGAGCTGGAGGCAGATCGTAATCGATACCATGTACTTCCGTATGAAGAGAGAACAATTTGATTATTTACATAATCTTGTGAAAGACAAGATTAAAAAGCAGGAATTCGTACTGCCGTACCTTTTTTATCAGAAATTCTTGCTGCATTTTTCTGTATTACTATTTGCGACGCGTCAGAATATGAATAAATACAGAAACAGATTGCGGCGGGGCTAGAGAAGCGGCCGGGGAATATCTACACGTACTACCAACACGCGTGGGCAGCATCTGAGGATTTGAAATCATCACACGTCGGATGGCGTGACGTGCCATGGCGTGGTATCGCGTGTGACAAGTGTGTACGCGGCACATGTAAATAAATGGAAGAATATACGTATACATTTTCGTCACATCGTATGGTGTGGTATAGCATGGCGTGACGTGTTGCTAATGGGTTTCCGCCTTTAGGGTTAGTCTCGGTCTCGAGTACCAAAGTCTCGTCTCGTCTCGAGTGGTCTCGTCTGGTCTCGAGCTATACAGGGTGTCCAAAAAATAGCGTGAAAACTCTTCTTTACGTGATGGAGGACCCTACAAGGAACCCCAGAAAAATACTTTAAAAAATCTAGTGGTATATGTCAAAATTAAATTAAATACCCATGTAACTACCTGAAGAATTCGAAGGTGAATTTTCACATCTATCTCTTCATATTACCAAGAATAATGCTGGAGAAGGATTTTTTTAATTTAATTATTTTACTAGGGTTTCTCAAAGGGTCCTCTACTACGTGGAGAGTTTTTACGCTATTTTTCGGACACCCTGTATTTATGGTTTTTGTTTTTTTATTATAACGGAAGTCCAAACTGCCACAGTGAGAAAGCAATTAGTAAAAAATCACAGTAAAGAGTGACCCTGATATTTAATTTACTGATTTCATATTCAAATAGCCCAGAATAGTCAAATAATAAAGCTATGAAAGAAAAATTTTAACAGTAATCTCGAGACTCGAGACTACACGAGACTCTCGCCGAGTCTGGTCTCGTCTCGTCGACCAAAAGCCAGTCTCGTCTCGAAAAGTCGAGACGAGACAAGACGAGACGAAACCAGTCTCGAGTCTCGCGTCATCACTAATTTAAAGTATGAATTCCAAACTTTTGCAATTTTCCAGTTTTTTTTTACAAAAAACACAGTGAGGCTTTTCTCCAGACATTTCAAATTTGCACGCACTTTCCACAAGACTTTTATACCTCAATTTATGGAGACTCTGTGAGACCCTGCACTGACGCTACTGACAATTGAAAGTACTGCCAAAAAACAACTTCATAAATATTGCGCAATTAGTTTTTTTACAAAAATTCTATGATCCCCCATATGCCAAACCTAACTTCATAGGCTTGGCAGACGATCTTCGTTGTATCTTATTCGTGGCAGATTATTATTTTTGTGTTTATTAATATGAAAAGAAGTATTTCAATTAATTTCAGCCTTGCGGGTATAAATTTTTTTTATATTTTTTTTGCGCTCATTCTTGTGGATGGCAGACGACTTTTGTCGTGACATTTAGGTGGCAGACGATATTTTCTAAGCTTTTTATGTTTCCACCAATACGTACAATAAGTTTCGCTTGTGCGGCTATAAGTTTTTTTCGTAAATTTTTTGCTGTAATTGTAACCTTCCTGTAACCCCCTGTCGTGAGGGTGCGCCGGCAGACGTTCATATTAATATCATATACTACACGCATAACACATACAAAAAGAATGAAGCTTGCGGAAATGGTACAACGAAATATGTCGTTAACTCCCAGACTATTAGTTCACTTTAATCATTGACATATTATTAAGAAACCAATTTCTCAAAATTTTGATATTTGCCTTTGGTTTTAAAATATCGTTTATTTAACATAACCATATTAATTTTTTCGACTTTTCCGTTCTAAACCATCCTGTATCGTTCTTACCGGTGAATTTTTTCAGCAATTGTTATACCTTTCAGCCAGCGTATTTACTATGATTAAAAATATCGAATACCTCAATGATATGCTGTACAGTGGCGTGCAAACAGAAATTATTATTTTTCAAGTAAATCAGTTTTATTAGCAATTGTTATATCTTTCGATTAGCGTATTTTTATGATTAAAAATTTCGAATACCTCAATTATATGCTATACAGTGGCGTGCTAATAATTATTTATACCACTGATAAAATTTAAATATTCGGAACCGATTTCGTTGTGGTGAGAGGAAACCCGAATTTTTATTACCTGCTAATTTTCTTTGTAGCTTCATGTTTAAAGGCATTTCAATTAAAAATTCTTCCACTAATGGTAGCAGTGTCACAAAATAAAGTTAAGGATGGTAAATTACATTATCTGCCAAACAAAAAATTATATGAACAACGTTAATGCTTCTTTAAGTTGATTCAAAACAAAACACAAAAAGTGTTTCTATAGGTTTTTTCACGTTATATTTAGGATGACGTCGTAGAACAAGGACTGACAATGTTGTCAATGCCTATTTTTTTCCTTATAATTTACCAGAATGTAATAAAAAATTATCAAGACCACTGACAGCTAGAAATAACAAAATGAATCGACACGTGTTATTTATTTGAAAATGTTTATTCGAATCATACAACGTCGCGCGCCGTTGTCAACCGGTAACATCTGAAATTCACCTACTTCAAATGCGTTAAGAAGTACTTTCAGTTTAGTTAGCTAGATACCTAGGTAAAACGAATCAAAATAAGTGAACTAAAAAACTAATCAAAGTAAGATTCAATAACAATAACAAAGTGACCTAAAAGTTAAGTAATAAGCAACGTAAACTAAAAAAATTAATAAAGAACGGCCGATAATCAAAGTTATTTAATTAATAGCTAGTAAGCCCTCCCCTCACATTCACAACCTCTTGGCATCGCCGTGACATGTTGTCAACCAAGAGATTGATGAATGCCTGAGGGATATTTTGTCACTCTTTCTATGGCAAGTGCGAACTTATCCAGCGTTTGGGAGCATTTTCGCGCGATCATACCAGTAACTTAAGCTGAGAGCACACAAGATCAGGAGATCTTGGAGGCAGGTGTAACTGTTGCATGTTATGCTCCCCCAAAAGCTCCTAAACAATTCTTTATTTGTGTGGTCTCGCATTATGGTCAACCATGAAGAAATGCTGCCCAATATTTTCTGCATATGGAATAACAATGTCATTTATTATGTGATTCCGATAAATTACGGCGTTAACAGTACCCCGTGAAATGTATAAGTCGGATCTATCGTTGTACATCACTCCGGCCCAAAAATTAAACCCTCCTCCTCCAAAGGTTTCCTGAGAAGCCATGCTGTCTTCTTCAAATCGCTCCCCAGGTTGCCTCCATACTAACACCCTACCATCGGAGTGTATCAGGTTGAATCGCGTTTCGTCGCAAAAGAAACACTTTCGCCACTCATGTAATGCCTTGATTAACAGAAAATGAAAGGAATAATTAGCTTATTCACTTTTTAAATGAAGAGTTGAGCTAAAGACATGTAGCGCGAATATATTCGGTAAGCGGCAGCACTATAAATTACCTAAAACAGCTTTTTCGCCTGAACGGTCATGTCCGCTATGTGCACAGAGGTGGGGCCCCTAGGATAATTGAGGGATGAGCAGCATGAACTCTATTAAGAGAGGTTCACAATAACCGAACTTCGTGCTTTAGTGTTTTGAATAATAGCCTAAGAAGGCACACTGGTATAGTGGCGTTTAACAGCACCGTTAGAAGAACGCTAGCGCGAGCAAAATGTGTTCACCTTTTGCCAAACCATAGAAGACTTGGTGTCGAATGAGCCACCGATAAATTGGCATGCACTGAAAGAAGGATTTAGTAATAATAACCTAAAATTAGTGACTATTACTAAATCGCTTATTGAAATATGGCTTATTAAACCTTTGGTCACAACACACAAATTATTTGTTTAAAATTTGAGAATAAAGCACTTATTTAATGATATACTCTATTAAATAATAGTTAATTAACGCATATTAATAATAAATAAATATTTTGTTCTCTGAAGTTGGTGTTTGCTTCTGGATTTTCTGTCTTTACTAATAGTAAATTGATCATATTTTTCAAAAATATACGTTTGTTAATAATAAATTCTGGTTTCTTTTGCTGGATTAAACATAACTTTATATTTATTACCAGTAAGTAAACAATATTTGATTCAAATAATCATTTATTAATAGTAAAAAACGTTTATTCGTAAATATTATTTAGCTTTGTTACTGTTAATTTGGAATTATTTACCATAAGTATTTTTTTCTTTAAGCCCGGTTGTACAATTGAAGCCTATCATGGCTTAGTTAAGCTTTCTGGTACTTGAAACCTTCCCATTTAAAGTGCACAGCTGTAAGATTTGACAACACGTTGACAGTAATGAATTTTAAATAGGAAAGTACAAGTAACAGTTAAGCTTTAATAAGCCACGATTTATAAGCTTCGATTGTACCACTGGGCCTTAGTTTGTTCCTGGGAATAGGGCACTCTGAAATAATTAAAAACGAACCGATCTTTTTTTGAATTTATTTTTCTTCGGTAGGCTAGATTCTCACATAGGTAACATCATTTTGTTGAAGAACATAGCAACATGGCGGGTGTATATGCGGCGACCTGTGAATGTAATAATGAACTATAACTCGATTATCTTCTCAGGTGTAATAGGAAAAAAAGGTGAATACAAAGTTGCTTGGTACCTATTAATTAACTGGCGCTTCTTCAGAAAATATTATTACGTTTGCAGTTTTATAAAACAACTTCAGCATCACCATCACAGCACGTTTCCAAAAACCGTTGTAATTCGACACTGTTGTGTTCCGCCACGCTATCTTCCACGATTTAATAATTATTACACTCAGAGTTGGGATAATATCATTTATAAGTTGACTGTTAACTTTGTATTTCGCCGAAGCACGCCAGAATAATGCAAAAGTAGGGAGTCGGTGGAACAGATAAGAGAAAACATAGGTCAAGGTGTTTCTTCTTTCACGCCTCGAAGCCAAAAGAACGAATAGCTCACAAATATAGGCGATAGACAGTGCGGATGGTGGCGGGTGTACCAACGTTTGTTTACTGATATTATAATTTATGTATGGAAAATAAGGATTTATTATTAGAAACCAAGGAACAAGTTGAAATTTCAACTAAACTGTATTAAAATGGAACATTATATATTTATTAATCTATAGTTACCATTTGTTTATAATTACTAAACCAGAACATTCTGTTAATAAATTATATTTATAAAACCCTTGTAAATCAATGTAAGAAATATTTTGTTCATTATTAACAAACATTGTTTGATATAAGAAAATGAGTCCTAATAAATCATTTGTATTTTATAAATAACTATTTTTAACAGTAATATTTTTAATTACCAATTTAATGTATTTCTTACCAATGCATATTAATTATAATATTGGTTTGGTATTTGTAACCAAATTTGTCAGAAACAAATATTTATTTATTATAATCTCGAATTTTTTTTCAGTGTGGAATGACGAATATCGGAATTGTTTTTTTTTTGTGACGAAACGCGGTTCAACCTGATACACTCCGATGGTAGGGAGTACGTATGGAGGCAACCTGCGGAGCAATTTGAAAAAGACAACATGGCTTCTCAGGAAACCTTTGGAGGAGGAGGGTTTAATGTTTGGGCCGGAGTGATGTACAACGATAGATCCGACTTATACATTCACGGGGTACTGTTAACGCCGTAATTTATCGGAATCACATAATAAATGACATTGTTATTCCATATGCAGAAAATATTGGGAAGCATTTTTTCATGGTTGACCATAATGCGAGACCACACAAAGCAAGAATTGTTTAGGAGTTTTTGGGGGAGCATAACATGCAACAGTTACACCTGCCTCCAAAATCTCCTGATCTTGTGTGGTCTCAGCTTAAGTTACTGGTATGATCGCGCGAAAATGCTCCCAAACGCTGGATAAGTTCGCACTTGCCATAGAAGAAGAGTGGCAAAATATCCCTCAGGCATTTATTAATCTCTTGGTTGACAACATGCCAAGGCCGGCGATGCCAAGAGGTTGTGAATGTGAGGAGAGGGCTTACTAACTATAACTTTGATTATCTGCCGTTCTTTATTAATTTTTTTAGTTTACGTTGTTTATTGCTTTACTTTTAGGTTACTTTGTTGTTGTTATTGAATGTTTGATTAGTTTTTTAGTTCACTTATTTTGATACGTTTTACCTAGGTATCTACCTAACTAAACTGAAAGTACTTCTCAACGCATTTAAAGTAGGGGAATTTCAGATGTTACCGGTTGACATCAGCGCGCGACGTTGTATGATTTGAATAAACATTTTCAAATAAATAACACGTGTCGATTCATTCTGTTATTTCTAGCTGTCAGTGGTCTTGATAATTTATTATTACATTCTGGTAAATTATAAGGAAAAAAATAGGCATTGACAACATTGTCAGTCCTTGTTCTACGACGTTATCCTAAATATAACGTAAAAAACCTATAGGAACACTTTTTGTGTTTTGTTTTAAATCAACTTAAAGAAGCATTAACGTTGTTCATATAATTTTTTGTTTGGCAGATAATGTAATTTACCATCCTTAACTTTATTTTGTGATACTGCTACGATTAGTGGTAGAATTTTTAATTGAAATACCTTTAAACATGAAGCTACAAAGAACATTAGCAGGTAATGAAAGTTCGGGTTTCCTCTCACCACAACGAAATCGGTTCCGAATATTTAAATTTTATCAGTGGTATAAATAATTATTAGCACGCCACTGTACAGCATATCAATGAGATATTCGAAATTTTTAATCATAGAAATAAGCTAATCGAAAGATATAACAATTGCTAATAAAACTGATTTACTTGAAAAATAATAATTTCTGTTTGCACGCCACTGTACAGCATATCATTGAGGTATTCGATATTTTTAATCACAGTAAATACGCTAGCTGAAAGGTATGACAATTGCTAAAAAAATTCACCGGTAAGAACGATTCGGGATGGTTTAGAACGGAAAAGTTGAGAAAATTAATATGGTTATGTTAAATAAATGATATTTTTAAAACAAAGGCAAATATCAAAATTTTGAGAAATTGGTTTCTTAATAATATGTCAATGATTAAAGTGAACTAAACAAATGAAACTTTAAATGATTATTTTTAAAATTATGCACCTTTGAATGTAAAATTCGGTGAGCCATTAATAAATTATTCCGAAAATGGGCAATTTTTAGTACGCTACTGGACACCACAATATTTTAGTTTTTTTTTTCATTGAAAATAAACCAGGATATCGGGGGTATATCAAAAAGCAGCATAAGATGCAAGATTCAGTGTACAGGATGGTTTAGGTGCTTAGAAGTTGAAAAAGTGGAGGTTATGAAAAAAAGTCGATATTTTTACTAAGGCAGGTATAAAAAATTTAAGAAATTACTTTTTTTGCAGAAGATCATTGATTAAAACGCCGCATAGAAATAAAATTTAAAAAATTATCTGAGAAAGTTACACACATTCAAAATTGGGATGAAAATCATGGACTCTTTTAACACCCTGTATAAAAAAAAGTAGGCATTTAAAAAAAATTCAAAATAGCAATTTTTTTCACAAAAAGTCAATCTGTCAGCCCGTGAAAACCGCAAGTCGATATCTATTCTGGTTCCAAAAATATCGATCTTGAAAGTTAGGCGATATTTACCTTGTTCGAAAGCAATTGTCCAGCAGTTTATATTTATCATATTTTCGCTCTGTTAATTTGTTATTCAATAAAACTCTATTACGCTGTATGGTGATATTATTTAGCAAAGTTTACGAAAAAAATACGTTTTCCTACGAGCGTGCGCAAAGTAGTACTTTTCCGCACGCATTTCGGTTCTCAAAGTTGCACTTTTCCGCACTCAGTGCGGATACAGGCCTTATCCGCACTGAGTGCCGAAAAGTAAAAATAATTGTCAAGCAACAATAAGTACACCTGTCGACTTTGACACATGATGACAAATTTTTCCTCTGTTCCTGTTCCAGCTAACATCTATACCTACAAACACCAAATTTAATTAACTTCAACACATTGTCAGATTTGTTTTCTATATATATGCATCTACAAACTTTCTCATCAAATTTATAGCATTTTCCATTTGTCGAAACAGGGCAAAAAAATGTATCCTTATCCTTACATGTTACATGCTTTTAGAAAAAGATGCGGATGCACTCAGTGCGGCACTGATGACAAATGGAAATCGCCATTAAACGCTTTAAGATGAAGAGCTCTGACGATGATTTTCTGTTATATTTTTTTTTTGTTATGTAATTTTTTGATAAATGCATAGGTTCCCTTCAAGTTAATTAAAAATAATTAAACAAATTATCGTTTTTTTTTTAAATTTTTGTTGTTACCTACCTGATATGAAGCTCGTAGGAAAAATTTTGTTCCTAACACGTGCGCAAAGTGTCTTTTCCGCACGCAAACACGTATCCGAACTCCGCTTCGCGTCGTTCGTATAACTGTGTTTGCGTGCGGAAAAGTAACACTTTGCGCACTTGTTAGGAAAATAACTATTTCCTACGAGCGTGCGCAAAGTAGTACTTTTCCGCACGCATTTCGGTTCTCAAAGTTGCACTTTTCCGCACTCAGTGCGGATACAGGCCTTATCCGCACTGAGTGCCGAAAAGTAAAAATAATTGTCAAGCAACAATAAGTACACCTGTCGACTTTGACACATGATGACAAATTTTTCCTCTGTTCCTGTTCCAGCTAACATCTATACCTACAAACACCAAATTTAATTAACTTCAACACATTGTCAGATTTGTTTTCTATATATATGCATCTACAAACTTTCTCATCAAATTTATAGCATTTTCCATTTGTCGAAACAGGGCAAAAAAATGTATCCTTATCCTTACATGTTACATGCTTTTAGAAAAAGATGCGGATGCACTCAGTGCGGCACTGATGACAAATGGAAATATCCATTAAACGCTTTAAGATGAAGAGCTCTGACGATGATTTTCTGTTATATTTTTTTTTTGTTATGTAATTTTTTGATAAATGCATAGGTTCCCTTCAAGTTAATTAAAAATAATTAAACAAATTATCGTTTTTTTTTTAAATTTTTGTTGTTACCTACCTGATATGAAGCTCGTAGGAAAAATTTTGTTCCTAACACGTGCGCAAAGTGTCTTTTCCGCACGCAAACACGTATCCGAACTCCGCTTCGCGTCGTTCGTATAACTGTGTTTGCGTGCGGAAAAGTAACACTTTGCGCACTTGTTAGGAAAATAACTATTTTCTACGAGCGTGCGGGAAATGGGAATGGCTCTTCCCGCACGATTGTTTGTATTGTTAATACACCTTTACCTGTACCTTTACCTTTTTATAAATACCCTTGAATACACTTTTAATTCTACCTTCTGCATAATCGCATTTTATTCAAATTAAACTCTTCGTAACATTAGCTTTAGTATGCTCGTAGAAAAAATATAGTTCCTAACTCTTGCGGGAAGAAATTTCCGGCACTCGGGCGCTTTGCACCCTCGTGCCGGAAATTTCTCTTCCCGCACTCATTAGGAAAATAGCTATTTCGATACAAGACCTGAAGTTTTTCAAAACATTTTTTTATAGTCTCTTTTCCGATAATTTCCCAATATTTTCAAATAATTTATGTAGTTTTAGAGTGAAAAATTTAATTTTGCAACAGCCACAAATGCAACGAATCAAAATACTGCTTCTTACGTGGCTCCCCCTGTATATTTTGATTAGATATTTTTTCTACAATTAAGGAAAGGCCTCCCTAATGTTCACATAAAATTTCACAAAAATCCGCCAAATAAAAAAAAAAGTTATTCAGAGCCAAATTGGGTTCCAAGTAAATTTGGCCCACAGTGTATATCACTCTGTGTCATTTCATTTCCTATATCGATTTCAATTTCAGATACGGGTACATTATTTTCAATCTCTTTCACTGAGGTATGGTAAACATCACATCTTCCATCAGATTTTGATGCTAAAGAAATAAAATATTGGGGTGTTCGAGGAGGTTTTACCCAAGTGATAATTTCGGAACACGTCATCCAATGGGCCTATTCGGGTTTGATAAAAGGATAGTTCTGGAATGGTTCAAAGCAATCGCACAGTTATAATCAATCAACAACGGCTCAGCTATCACAAATTTCAATAATGAACTGTGCTATTGATTGCAACCGTTCTAGAACCGTCCTTTCTTCAAACCCGAATAAAGCTAATAAAATTGAAATTTTGAGGATCTGGATAACTTTCTGTGCCACTTCTACATGTGTCATCCAATTCCACCACTCTCGCTTCAGTTTCGGTCAAGTGACGGCAACTTTAGAATCCTAAACGTAAATTATGGTATATTATGGCATTTCTCATTAAAAAATTTAATTACAAAATCGGCAATGACATATATGTTAACGCTTTGTTGAAGAAAATGATAAAAAATTACGACGTCATCACCTGGGTAAAACCCTGTATAATGTAATATTTTCCACACAAGTGAAAAACTTGAATTAAATTACATTTCACGAGTCAACAAAAGTGCCATTTTCACAAATACAAATACTTTCAACACAACTCAGCACACAAAATGTGCTGAAAATGGCCTTTTCGAGACCTGAGGTGATAAGTTGTATTTTAGGATGTAAAATAGTAATTATTTAAATTGAAGGCATCAACAAGAAGTCTTATAAGAAATTTATTAGGTACCTCCTTGCATATTTATAACAAAGTCTTCTCTAGCCTCAAACCCTTTCTGAAATGATGTTTTATCGAGCTGTTGTTGTTGTACTACTTTATTTACTCTTGCCGAATTCATTCATAAGTTCCAAGATTTGCTGGAGCAAATCATCTACCTCTGTAACAATTTCTTCAGTTCCAGACCTAAAAAGAATGTAAATAGTAACTGGAAAAATCTTCTAAGTGTTTCGAATTCGAGCAATACAGGTTTTAACTTTAACTGTTATTTGAATTTTTTTCCAATACTTCGTAACTAAATTTTGAATCCTTTCTTTTATTGTTCGAACTGATACAGCCCTTCCTGTTATTTGGATCATGTTGACCATAATTAAATTCCATCTTTTGGGATCTCCATATGGATTTTGTCCTAATACTTCTGTAGCCAAATGGAGATCAAAGTCGTTAGTGAATCTGAACCTCGTTTTCAGCGGCAAACCCATTGTAGCCATATTGTGTCTGTATAAATAAATTAAAAAAAAAAAAACCCAAAGGAAAAGTGATAGGTTGATTGAAAAGCACAAACTGTGAGGACAAATTAAAAATAATTTTTTCTCCGAATGACAGTAAAAGTGGCCTTTTAATGACACTTGACAGGATCAAAAGTCGTATTTTCACTGCCGAGGCAGTAAAAGTGGAGTTTTACTGCCTAGGCATTAAAAGTGACAGTGTCACAACGTTCCAGGTAATAGTTTAACTCAATTTGGTATTTGAAATTGATGGTGACAATGACAATAATTGTCAAAATAATTTTATGTTTTACATGGCAGAAAAGAAGATTTAATGCCTCGGATGGTTTCCTAGCCTCGGCTATGCCTCGGCTATGAGACACCAGCCGCGGCATTAAATCTTGTACTTTTCTGCCTAGTAAAACAAATAACTATTTTTGTATTTTGAATTATGTAATTTTTTTTTTTTTTTAAGGTTAACATACATTCGGCAATTGTCGACACCCGCAATCTGGCTTTCGGGCCCACTCGGTTTAACGAACGTTTACGGATAATATGCACGCAAAGACCCGTTAAATAACGTGACACGTAACACGCTATTTTTGGTGAAAAGACACTGCGCATGCGCACCTGTCAAATCCTACGTTAGCGTTAACGTGTTTTGACTAACTTAAAGTGTCTATTGTTAAATATAATACGTAATTTGGAACTATGTGATGATTCTGCAGTTTGTTAACCCGATGATTTTGTGCTCTTTATCCACCAGGAGTTGTTTGTATAAGCATTATTGCGTCGATCAAGATTGCTGCAAGTTTCAAACTTGCTAGTTAATTATTAACAATTGTTTGTATGAAAATTGTTGCGTCACTGCGGGTCAATTAGGCAATTCAAACCACGTGACATTCAAGATGGCGTGGCGGCCACACTATGGGCCAAAAAACACAAAAAAATATCTAGTTTCTGCCCGAATTAATAGTTTAGGGACCTAGTCAACAAATATTTTATTAAATAATGAAAATCAAAATTGTGAGCAAAACTGTATGCAAAATAATTTAAAATACGCATAAAAACATATTGAAAACAAACTTGCTTGGCCGTCACACCACATTGAATTTTCCTTTTTGACAGATGGATTGAATTGCCTAAAAATTCCAAACTGGTCCATTTTATTAATTTAAAAATAAATCCTCCATATTGTTTTATGGCTAATTTTGGCAGCTTTTCAAGATTAGACAAAGAGGCGTGCTGAGATTCCGCAGAATGGTTCTGGGCCTATCATCTCGGTGGCTGATTCGTCAGCCTTTTTATTGCGTAGGTGGCCCTCATTGTCTGGTACCCACGCGCTACAGTTTGTTGGATATACCCATCACCATCTATGGGACATCTATGCAATCCCTGACCAGTTTGGAGCTGGTCGGGGATTCTAAAATCACGATTCGACACACAACTCGACACAGGGCCGGTATCAAGTTGCGTCGCGTTGTCAAGTCGTGTGTCGAATCGTGATTTTAAAATCCCTACCCTGGTTGCCTTTGGTGCCGCTTGACTAAAAGAGTAAATGACAGTGTTTCTACTCTTCACTTCTTTTTCCTTTATCAGTATGACACCGTGCATTATTGCAGCGATTTCCGCCTCATACGGCGTACTGTCCGAGGCTTATGGATATATTCACCTTCGGCCTGTCCCCGTAGATGCCAGCTCCGACCTCCTTGTTGGTCTGCTTTAATTGGATGACCTTCCATTATTTCCTATGCGGTATGGCGACCTGAAAATGCCTGCTGGAGATGAAAAGAGGGGTTGTTTTCCTCTGAAGGCATCTCGTAAAAGAAGGCGACCTCTTGATCCTCCTCTATCTTCCGACTTATGGTCTTTTGGCGTTTATAATCGGACCTTGGCCTTGTTTGAGTCTGTAACGTACTGCCTTTACTTCACTTCACCCTGTATGTAGATATGTAGCGGCGGCAAGTTCAGAAGCAACTCTAGGGCTGAAGTTGGGGTTGTTTTGATGGCTCCCGTGATGCATACGCATGCTAGCCTTTGCTTATTTTAAAACTGATTGTTACGGTCTGCGTGACCTTTGCTCCAGGCAACCGATCCGAACGTTATCATTGGCCTTATTACCATTTTGTACAGCCATATAGGTTCATCTTATAATAGATACATTATTATATCAATTAGTAACATATTCTCCCAAAGGCAATTTTTGCCTTCTGGACGACTTTGTTGAGGTGTAGGGTTTCTGCGGATTATTCCACAGTCCTTATTTCTCCCTGCTACCCAAAGTTCTATACAGAAATGTTTTGTTAAAACTCCTTTAGATAACTTTTTGATAAATAGTAATAAAAAGTAACCGATTTTATAATTAAACCAAAACTCTAATTAGTTCTAAGCTCGGTTCCAAGCTGTTGCGGTCATCACGATAAGAGGCCTTCGGTGTTTCAGTAAATAGTATTCCAGCAATCAATCTAACTTGATGCTTAGTTTCTGTATTGTTAATTAAACCTGAAAAAACTAAATCGATAAGGCCATTCTAGATTCCCGGAAACAATCGCAATCATTTCAAAGCACAACTGTGGGTATCCGACATTTCCCCATAGAAAATAAAAGACAGAAACTGTTTACAATCGCATATTATTTATCTCCGAACGAGGGCATTTGAAAAATTTCCACCTTGATTGTTCGGTAACTGCATTTCAAAGTATCGATTCCAATGTTTAGGGCGCTTTCAAAATAAAAGTTTTAGGAATTGCCGATTGTTCGGATATCAGTTAACTGCTAATTGAAGTATTCTTTAAGTGCAGTTCTTTTCGAAAGAGTTTAAGATAGACAATTTAGTTCAAATTATGATTTTGTAACAATAAAAACATTGAGTAGGATTTAAATGAAGCGTCTGGTAAGCAGTTTTCATGTCTGATATGATATGTTAAGACAACATTTCTAGTTTGTTGTGTTTCTACCAGAAAATGAATATTTTTACCATGGAAATTTATTTACTGCCTAAAATTCACATATCCTGTGTTATTAGAAATGTACACAATGAAAATCAATATTTGAAATATTAATCGTGAGAACATACGCAACCTATGCTGAGTTTTTGTAAAATACACCAAATGCATATTTATTCAAATATAACGTTTTGCAGTTTTAAAATACACATTTCATTGTCTATTGAGCTAAATAAAATTAATCTTTATGTATTTAAAAAATATTAGATAAATTCTTTTTTAAACAGACATAGAAATAAAACAAGTACATTTTTGAGGAATCTGCTGAATCAATCGAAATTATTTACGAAGGATGTGCATCAAAGCATGTTGAGCCACTTGACATGTTCAAGGATTACAATCTCAAAAATTGTCTTCAACCTGTCTGTCAACTTTATAACAAACTTTAGACAATAATTGAGATTGTACGCAAACAAAATACCGTGTAATATTCTAACGCCAACGATAATAAAAAAAATACGCGGACAATTTAACGAAGCAAACGACAAAATCAGAAACCATAACTTGCCAAAGTAATGGGGGCAATTAAGGGTTTTATGGGTAATACGCTCCGTAGATTGGAAAATCGAGCTGATGGTGCATGATTTAAATTGATAATTCAATGGAAAATGCCCTAAAGGTTTTACAATGAATTTTATTAATTATTGTTAGGGTTTAGGTATGTAGTTTTCTACCGCTTTCAAAAATTTTGGTTGGATTGATTATACCTTTGTATTTTTACTGAATATCTACTAATATAGAAATATGCTAGTCTGTATTTCCTTCATATAGACCGGACCAAACTACTAGACACATAAGAAGTAATAAGACGAATTAACTTGTACCCGTTTTAGGCGAATCGAGGCCGAATATATCCGAGCTGCCGAAGATGCATGAATTTTAATATTATGCAGGCAGGGACGATCAATGATCCACCATGACGATCCTGCAATGAGGTGGGTATTGTTACAGATTTTTTTAAAGATTATTTTACAATAAAACAACTTAGCGAAGAAGTAATAGTATATTAATTAAATGCGGAGGTGAAAAGTGTTTCATTATGGTCGAGAGATACTATGGTTGACCGAGGTGCGAAGCGCCGAGGTCAACCAATTCTTGAGACTATATATGAGAACTTTCCACCGAAATATGTATTCTACTTTATTTTGAACCATTAATTATTGAAAAAAAAAATAAGGTAAAAATATGACAAAAATGGATTTTTGACTGACATGACACTCTGACACCGATATTGACATCTTTTGAAATTTCAACAATATATAAACACATGTGACATCTACTTCTAAATACAAACATTGCACCTGGATTTGTATTTAAGTCTGAAAGAACAATTTATCAGGCCAAAAGTGACAGGAGAACTGTCACTTTCGGCCCGCTTTTAAAGTAAACAAAAGTAAAGTGATATTTTCGAACCTTCAAACCAGCAAGAAATCTGAAAATTACATAAAGATTTATTAACCACTTGCTTTATTGTTAATGTCACAAGATGGAACTTCGTCACAACTGGTATTAACAACAGTTTCATTCTTACTAGACTTAAGAAAAGAAGTATTTCTCCTGAATACACCACCACTTTCATCGGATACTTTATACGTTCTGGGCGTTCAGTGGGCCTCTAATATGTTCCCCGGGACCTAAGAGGATTTTTTTTTTCTTACTTTGAATAAAACATTGTCATCTTCATTAAATTCAGGTTTCGACTGTGCAGATACATCATGATAATATTTTGTTACTTCTTGTTTTTTTAGTTTCTGATCATGTATGTCAACAACTTTTGGTTTGAGGAGATTCGAGGTAATTTGGAGATTGGTTCTTAATAATCTGCTGTTTAACAGTTCAGAAGGTGGAAAATTAAATCCACATAAGGGAGTATTTCTGTATTCTAACAAGAAGTAAAAAAGATCATCTTCATTCTGACACTTCCTTAACATTTGTTTGCAAATATGTACAGCTTTTTCAGCTTACCCGTTACTTCTAGCATATCTTGGACTCAAGAAAGCACAATCAATATTAAATCTTTTACAAAATTCTTTAAACTTGAAACTGATATACGGAACATTATCAGATACGAACTTCCTTAGCAAACCTTGGGCTGAAAATAATATTTTAAGATGTTTGATGATTTCATCAGCACTTTTGTTTTGCAATTTAACTAACTCAACGTTTATAGTAATCAACTACAACTAAATATGAGTTTCCCACGAAGTCCAGAATATCAGAAGCTACAACCTCGAATGGAAATTTGGGTACTTCATGACCAATTAGTGGCTCTTTTGTAAAATGTCTACTATATATCTCGCATAGTCGACATTTACCAATAAAGTCTTGTACGTCAAAGAACATTCCAGGCCAGTGGAAATGTTCCCTTGCCCTTGCTTTAGTTTTTTCAACTCCCAAATAAGTTTTATGTAACTGTTTGAGCATATAAAACCTCAGCGCTTTGGGTATACAGATACGATCACTATAAGAAATTATTCCATCTTTAACAACCAAATCCCCTTGTAACTTTGAAAACTGTTAAACTTTAGCAGAGTTAATGAAGCTTCTTTCTGGCCAACCTGTGGAGCAATATTTGATAATAAACTTAAAATCTAGATCATCATGAGTTTTTTGTCTTTAATGTCTTGCAAACGATTAGTTGTGATAGGAAGATCTGTTTCTAGACAATGAACAACTTCATTAAAATTTATGTTTTCTTTTGCTGTATTTTCAATAAATGACCTACTTAACAGGTCAGCTATAAACATTTTATTACCAGGTAAGTATTCAATAATAAAATTATACCCTAAAACTTTTAATCTCATTCTTTGTAACCTTGAACTAATTCTTCCTATGTCTCTTTCTTGAACTCTTAGTATAGGGGCTTATGATCAGAATAAATTGTTAATTTATTCTGACCGTTAACAAACTAGTGTTTCACAAGATTCTTGCAAATTTCTTGTTCTTGTCTTGTTCTTGCTGCAAGAACAAGACAAGACTCTCTTAAATTTCTTGTCATGCAAAGCAAGACAAGACAAGATGCAAGACAAGACAAGAAGTTGCCAAGCAAGACAAGAAATTATTCTAAAAGAGTCTTGCAAGCTTGCAAGAAATCTTGCAAAAAAATTAAGTCTTCTTTTCTGCATATTTTTGAAGTAATTGTGGTAGTTAACAATAAGATAAAAATGTCGCATGTCAGTTTGTAAAGTTTAAGGCATTTTTCTGCGACAAAACGTTTTGAAATTGTAGTTTCGAAACACTCAAACAGATGTCAGTTTCTAACAGTTCTTGCAGCAAGTATGGCTGGAAAATTTTTGGTCATGATGGACAACGTCACTGCACACACAAAATTGAATTTAAGCTCAATGTGAAGCCTTTTCGTTTTCAACCATCAAAGAATCAAGTCGATTTTTTTTTAAGGTTTGTTAGCATTCTAGTGCATAAAATAGGCTCCTTGCATCAAATTTTTTTATTGCTGATTTCGATAGTCCCCGAAAAATAAGTTATCACGTGTTTTTTCTTTTTCTTCTTAGTCAAAAATTGACGGAGATATAACACTATGAAATCTGCCTATGACGCCACTTATCTAATAAATTAGTGACGTTGCACATGCTTAGTATATCTATATAAGGTACAGGTACCTTATATAGGGTCAGGACCCAAATAAGGCCAGTGCCCTTTATTGTTTAATATTGAATCCTATTTTCAAAAATTACAATATTTTAAAAAAAAGATATCTATAATGCGAATAAAAAAATCATTGCAACTGTTCCTAGGAACTCGTTATATGTCGAAAAATAGTCAACCACATATTTCATATTTCACGTTATAACTTTGAGGCTGGAACTTAATTAATTTATACACGTGTTTATGAAATGAATAAAGCGATTGTAATTTTTTAACAGACATTTATGTATTGAGAAAGCTACAGAGTAAGTACAGAATAATATCTTTGCTAGATTTCTAGTTACAGACTTTTTTTTTATCAATGTAACATGTTCCTAATAAGGCCATACGAAAAATGTCCATTTGGGCTCACATCACAGTGGTTTTTTTAAAAAATGTGTCATATATTACCCAAGTGATGTGTTTTGGAACGCCTGAATTCTACACTGAGAAAATCGCGTTAACTAGATGCGTGAGTTAAATTTTTTCAGTTACCATAACTAAAAAATTTGTTATTGCGACATACCTGTTAGTACTCGCAAGCATTTGGTCTTGCTCTGGTAGTCATTTTAACTTAGTTGCAATTCTTAGGTTGTCAGAACTAAGCCTCGATTTCTGATAACTGAACATTTTGGTAGCCAACTATCATTGTAGTTGTAGCAACTAAGCTGTTGGGTTTTATAAAAAAGCAGATAAAAAATAACCAAAATTATTAGTTGAGCAAACGGAAATCTAGTTGCAACGACTAGCACTCGGTAGTAGAATGTTCGGGAGATTCCGTTGACCAATGGGACGCCAAGCTTTAGCAAAATTTGTGCCGATCTTTTTGGCTGATCCGGCTTCGGCTTCATTCGAGTTCATTCCACAGTGAGTGGCCTACTGCGAGCTTGATGTGATGAGTCGGTAGGTAGGCACGCGCTCAAATCGTGAATCTTTAACAAAATCAAACAAAATGGACACCGCTGAGCAACAGCAGTATCAGTATAAAATAAATATAAAAAAGTTTTGTGCGAGTGGAATATGGCTCGTGTTTAAGTGCGTTTCAGGGTAAGAAAGTGATCGGTTATTATTTCCTTGAGTTTCATTTAGGGACAATAGAAAAATTATGAGAATAAAATATCATTTTGGTGAAAGATGTTGTTTTCTGACTGACTTGAACTTTTTGAGTTTTTTTTTTTTCAAAAACAGTTTCAAAGAATGGATATTAATTTTTTTCTTCACTATGCATATAAAATTACTATTTGTTACATTAGGTTTCAGTAAAATAAAAAGTTCAATGTTATTCTTAGTTTTTATAGTAGATTTTCAATGTGTGCTTAATTTAAGAATATGTATTTAATTTGAATTGTTATACCAGTATCGGTATCAGGTTAGGTTTCAGTGAAACAAAAAGATCAATGTTATTTTTAGTTTTTAAATTAGATTTTCAATGTGTGTTTCAAGAATCTCGATTCAATTTACAATGTTATTAGTATAATGTCTGTAATATACAACCATTGTTTTCCTTAGTAATAAATACGTTCCAAACATATGATTTATTTCTCTTTATTATTAACCGCTTCCCTTTTTCAGCAAATCATATTAGCTACCACTACTAAGCATTTACTACAGACATCAGTTGATTCAACCCGGAATATTGTTTCTGCTAACTAAAAATATTAGTTAAGTCAGCCCAGACAATTTTTTGTTGCAGACCAAAAATTGGTTATTTTCAAATAAATTCAGGTCTACACAACCAATTTATATAGTAAAGGCAACTAAAAAATATTGGTTGTTGTAGCCACTTCTAAAGTGGAAATAACTAAAAGCCTATTTGGTACAACTATGAAGGTTATTCGATCACCAACTAACTTAAATTGGTTAGTATAACTATATGCCGGAGCTGTCCCCTATTTTATGCACACTCCTTAGTGACAATAACTAATTTTTTAGTTATAAAAGCCTTTTTTTTCTCTCGGTGTAACCAACCAAGAGAAGCTGCGGTTCATTTGTTCTACTTGTATGTAGACCTATTTGGATCACCATCCCAGGACTTAGAATTATTGTTTTTTTAGAATGCAGTAAACGTTTAAGTTCTATTTTGTGTTCTATTTTTAAATAATAATATTTCTATAAATAATTGAGTTTATTTAAAAAAAAAAATTTGATGGTGGCCCTATTAGGAGCATAGTGATCCAAATAAGGCATTTTTGTTTTACGCAAAAACCACCACTTATATGAAAAAATAACTAAATTGGGGTTAATATTCCTGTAATACAAGCGAAACACTTCACATATAAGCTCGTGATTTTTGTTGGGTTTGGTGGATAATGTTTGAAAAAAAATAAAACTTCCTAACATGGCCTTATTTGGTACAGGTACCTTATACAAAACTTAATATTTGAATAACTTCCGGAATAATCATATTTAGGCGAAATGAAAAAAAAAAGTAACGATTTTTTTTTCGATTCTTTACAGTTTGCAATAAACAATAATCAATTTAATTTTCCATGCAAGTACCCTATAGTGATGTTAGAGCTGAAATTGTTTTAAAAGGGTTTTTGAAACTGTTTCCTCGAAAAAAAGCCTTTAAACCAGGAAAGATGGCAACCACGTTATCAATGACAATGACACCAATCATAATCTTAAGGGCCCCACAGACTATGATGAAACACGTCGCTCGTCGCTCCAAAACCGACGTGTGTGGTAGAAAACCAGTGGCGGATCCAGGATTTTCTTCAGGGGGGGGCGCAGGTTTAGAATTATCAACAATGATTTTTTGAAAATTTATTTTCACTTTACTTATACGTTAAAGAATGTAGGAGGTACAGGGTGGTCCAATATGGACACTTTTGATATGACACGTCAATTTCTGAGCCAGATATAAAAAAATTAACCCCCTCTCTGAGGCTCAAATTTCATGAAATCTTAATTGCTGCAAACCGCCTTTTGATACCCTCAACCGTTTTGCCATCTATAGAGGATGTTTCTCGATTTTGAGCAATAAGGTGAAACCTTCCTAACTTTTTTATTTATGAAAATAATTGATTTCTATGTAAACTTCTTGGGGGTACTTTTTTAAGCAGAATTCAATGACGTACTCAATTTTTTATTTTCGTCTTATTTTTTTAATAAAAAAAAACCCTATAGGTATATTACCTAGTAACTCATTGATAGCTTTATTATTGCTTATTTTAAAGGTCCATCTCTAGCAGTTTTCTCAAAAAAAATTATAGATGTTTTAATCAAAAGAAACAATGTGTTAGGAGACCTTTCTCATTTTCCTTATAGATATAAATTCGTCGTATCCGGTGTCCCATCAAAACAATCGGACTTTGGTTATCCTAATAACACGGATCTGCCAGAAAACTCCCATTTATGTCCTTATGTTTCCGACATAAATGGTACATCGCTACGATGTTTCTAATGCAAGATCTCTAGGATGATTGTCCTGAAATGTTTTAGAAACATCCTTTCAAAAATAGGTACCTATCTATCGACAAAAGATTTTTTGGTTCTCAAAATTAGATAGGTAGGTACCTACACTTAAAAAATTACTAAATTTATTTTCTTTTCTACCTAACTATTATAGATCTATAATACCTAGGAAACGGAATACGTTACCATACCTATAACAACCTGAGGGCATTATAAGCGCAGCGGACGGTATGGTATGATCTATAACGCCCGCTTATAATGCCCTGAGGTGTTTTTGTTGTTGTTGTTTTATTAATTTGCACTTTACCCTAGGCAGCCACTAAATTGATGAAAGAACCTTGTGTTGAGTAGAAAATAAAGCATTGTATGCACCACGGGGATTTTTAGATTATAATGCCCTTCAGGCGGAAAATATCCCTCGGGCCAGAGGTCCTCGGACTAGTTTTGCCTTCGGGCATTATAATCTACATAATCCCCTTGGTACATAAATAGCTATTACAAAACTAGGTAGGACCACTGGTAGGACCCAGGTATTAAATTTGCCAATTTTGTATGGTTTCTACAAACGTCTCTATCACACACACACAAACTAATTTGAAATTCTAATATCTCGAATTCGGGAACAAATAGAAAAAAAAACCGAGAAAGTCACTGGATTCTCGCCACAAAACGGATCAAGATATCATAAAATTTGAGCCTTAGAATGGGGGTTGATTTTTTTCAATCTCGCAAAGAAATTGACGTTGTCTATTAAAAATGTCCCGAGAAATGTCCAAACAACCCTGCACATATCAAAAAACCGAAAATAACAAATAAAAAAATAAAAATTTATCTGATAAAAACAAAACGATACCTAAATTAAATAAGAGTGTAGCTTGGAAAATTTTCACATAACATTTTATTGGAAAATTTTTCTATGAAATTTTATGAAAATTCTTTTATAAAATTTTTCTATGATTAAAAAAAAAAATTAGTAGTTTTTGAGGCTCTCAAGGGGGGCGCGCGCCCCCCTCCCTGTATCCGCCACTGTAGAGAACCGTCGTGTTTTGCTACCACACTCTTGCTATGACGTCACATAACAATAATGCAAGAACAAGAAATTGCAAGAAATCTTGTTTGCAAGACAAGATTTTTTTCTGCAAGAGTCGGGCAAGACAAGAATGAATTTCATTTCTTGTCTTGCTTTGCAAGACAAGACAAGAATAGGCCCAGCAAGACAAGAAATCTTGTCTTGTGAAACACTATAACAAACTGATGAAATTTCAACAAGCAAAAACACACTGCTAGATACTCTTTCTCAATTTGTGCAAATCTAGTCTCATTATCTGTCAAACTTCTCGTAAAAAAGCCAGTAGGTTTTCCTTCTTGCAACAAACACCCACCTATACCACACTGACTTGCAACTGCTTGTATTACTATAGGTAATTTACTATTGAAAATTTTTAAAGTCGGAAGACTGCTCATCACACTTTTTAACCTTTTAAAAGTTTCTTCTAGCTCATTAGTCCAAATATATTCTAAATTATTTTTAATTAAAGCCCTTAACGGTAATGCAATATTCGACAAATCTGGTATATACCAAGAATTCTGAATAGTTTTTTTTTTATATTCTTTGGAGTTTCTAACGCCAAAATCGCTTTTATGTAATTACCATCAGGTTTTACACCCTCTTTAGAATATATTTGTCTTAAATATTCAACTTGACTAACTTTATATTGAAATTTCTCTTGATTAAACTTAAAATTATACTTTCTCGCTCTGTCTATGACACACCTCAAAATCTCATCATGCTCTTTTTCATCAGCACCTGCTTTGATTATATCATCAAAGTATATTTGTACGTTTAAGTCACCGAGTATTTTTTCATTGATTCTTTGAAAAACTTCTGGGCTTGAAGCCAAACCAAATGGTAGTCGTTTAAACCTATATTTACCAAACGGTGTTATACACGTAAAAATTTTGCTACTTTCCTCATCTAGTGGAAATAAAGTCCATCTTTCATATCTAATATGGAGAAAATGCTCTTACCTTGAAGCTTTCTTCCGATCCCCTCAGATGTGGGAATTGGATGCACATACGTTTTTATTCAAATACAATGGATTCAAATATAATCTCAAACTTCCATCTGCCTTTTCCACACAAACAATATTATTCACCCACTCCGAAGGTTCATCAGCCTTCTCTAACTCTTTGTAACAATTTTTTCAACGTTACTGTCAATATTGATTTGACTATATCTGGCAACCGTCTGCAACCGCTTATAGTTGGACAATAATTATTTTTAAAATAATTTTATACACAAAGTGAGTACCTGTACCCGGAAACACATCCGTGTTTGCTTTACCAAAATTTAGCTTGGCTTTTCTTTTCAAGTAAAAATCTATCTCGTCTATTCTTCTTATCAAATTTATTCGTTTGCAAGCATTTATTCCAAATAATGGCTTCCCTTTACTATTTACAACTACAAATTTGATCGAAAATGTTTTGCTTTAAAATAATATGTCCAACTAGATCCAGGTTATGATTACCATAATATGATATTAAAGAATAATAATATTTCCTTATTTCATGCTCTTTCTCTAACTTTTTTACTTAATCAATAATTGGCAATACATTACAGTGAGCCCCACAATCTAATTTTATAATAAAAAAAATCATTATCGATTAACACTGTTTCGAACCACTCTTTTTCTTTCTTATTTAAAGAATTTATGTTACTTACTTCAATAGCATCAATCACCAGCTCACTATCACGTTCGTTTCTAACGCCATGTACTTTTGGCCTTCTTCCATTGTCTCTGAATCTGCTACCACTGAAATCAGCACCAGGATTTTGTTGATTTTTAAATTTTTGATACCCCACTGAAAAATGACCAAGTCTGCTACAACTATTGCACTTTTTCTCAGAAGCAAAACACTGCCCTCTTGAATGGCTTGTTCCACACCTGAAGCAATCAAATGAATCCTGATTCCTTGGAGTTTCAGTGAACTCTGGTTTCCTTGGATCTACCATGTTTACTTTATTTACAGCTCCTCTCCTATTTACCACTTAATCAACTTCTTGTTCCTGAAGCCCTTTGGCTTGTAATTTGGTGGCTGCAGTTTCTTTACTTCATAATTTTTCTTGGAGACTCAAATTTCGAATACCCAACACAATTCTGTCTTTTATCAAATCCTTTAAAAAATTATCAAATTTTCACCCTCTCCTTATTGAGAGCGAGAAAAGAATTTGAATCTACAGGGTGTTCCAATAGAAAGTGACCGATTTTAAATGCTTATAACTTTTAAACCAGGTGTGCTAGCTACCTGCGACTTGCGCCATTCGACTTTTCTAGGCTTGAAGTTTTTTTTCAGTTAGTTGCACATTTTTTTCACACCTATACAGAGCGAGTAAAAAAAATGCCGGTTTTCAACATCGAAATTCTCCACTATTTCTAATGGAACACCCTGTATGTTGCAACGCCAAAATTAAGAGTCGTGACCAAGGTATTCATTTGCCAATAAACGTCGGTCTTTTTTGAACCTAAAAAAATGCATTAATTTTTGGGTCAGATTTCTATTTCGATTTTTTATGGCTAAAACTTCAACTTCCATGCCCGATGTTTATTTGTACATCAATACCTTGTACACGACTCTTAATTTTGGCGTTGCAACATACATGGTGTTTCAGTAAAAATAGTAGAGAATTTCGGTGTTGAAAAACGGCATTTTTTTACTCGCCCTCTCACTCGCTCTGTATAAGTGTGAAAAAAATTTGCAACTAACTGAAAAAAACCTTAGGCCAAGAGAAGTCGAATGGTGCAAATCGCAGGTAGCTAGCACACCTGGTTTAGAAGTTATAAGCATTCACAATCGGTCACTTTCTATTGGGACAGCCTGTATTATAAATTACATTACTTTTAGGTTTGCAATAATTATCAAAATCCTCTACGACCTTCTCGTACTTTTTCTTCTCTGCGTCTGTTAACTTGAATGTATCTAACACATCAATAGTTTCCTCATCTGCAGCTGTGAGGAACAAAGCTATTTTTCTTTCCTCAGATCTTGTAACCCTTTGTTAACAGGTACATCTCAAACCTTTGTTTAAATTTCTCATAATCACTAGATAATTTCTGATCAAAAGATAAAGGTGAGGGCAATTTTATATGAATGATTACCCTAGTATGTACCTAACTTCTTATCTCACAAATTTACTTGTTAATTTCTTCATTTATTTTACAATGTGCTTCCGGTCAACTGCTGCTAGCACTAAACCACTACTTTGTCAACATCTGACACCATGTTACATATTTGTTCAAAGATTATTTTACAATAAAACAACTTAATGAACAAGTAAACATTTATTAACCATCTCTTTATCATAACTGACTGCCTTGGCGCCACTCACCATTTTGACAGATGACTGCCTACATAAGGGTCTATACGTTCAATTACAACCCTATATGTAACAGGTATCAGTCAACTGGTCCTATTGAAGTTTCTGTGTCTAGTAGGCTCGTCCTGTCTGTATACGGATTTTTCCGTTTGCTATCAACTCGATTAAGAAACCCGATTCAAAATTGCGAAAAGAACTACCTACGTGTGATGACTTTCTTTGCCAACCAACTTTTTCCTAATTAATTAAAAGAAAATATATCAACAATTGAAACCCATGTAAAATGACACTTCGTTGAAGTATTAATTGCCAACAAGAAATATTATTATGTCGCAGGAATGAAAAAATATGGGTTTTTCATTTGGTGGGTTCAGACAACAATAATTTTTATTTCAGATAATCCGAGATTCGTGTCTCGTGCAGTGTAATGCAATAGTTTATGGCGCCTGAATTTAGGTGGGCGCCTCCTAATAAATTACCTACTTCTTGAAATAGATGACTTAATTAATTTGATTTCTCAATTTTTGGTTTTTTGGCTGTATGGCGAAATACTTTATTTCCCATATAAAAAAAGGTATGTAGATACTACATTCTTACCTGATAATTGAGCTTCAATTATTCTAACGGAGCAGTTCCAGTAAAACTGTATGAAAACATAATATCAAGCACTAACTCAATCTTGACACATAGTTCTAATAATTTAAATGGCTAAATTCAGTCTTCATCTTTATTTAAAGCTCGGCTATAGATTAGGTATACGCCTGTCATAAATCAGAACACAAAAATAACGACCTAACGTTTTAAAAAAGCCATTTGATTTGTGGCCAGACATCAAAAATGAAAAATTTAACGGTGTTCCTGTGCAGATTAGTCGATCATTCTGCAAACGAAAACTCAATAAAAAGTATGTTTTTGATAAAGGTATAGGCATGGTATAAAAATTATCAGTTTCGGATAAGTTATTATTCTGCTATATTTAATATATAAAATTCTCATGTCACAGTTTTAGTTACCTTCGTCCTCCGAAACGGCTTTACCGATTTTTATGAAATTTTATATGTATATTCGGTAGGTCTGAGAATAGGTCTTAAGCTATTTTTTATACCCCTAAAGTGATAAGGGTGGTCAACCCCCAAAAAATTTTAATTTTTTTTGTTTCTCACCATTACATAACCCAACTTATTTTTGTTTGCGCATTCAACCGACGTAACATTATCTTATAGCATTTCCGGCTTTACTGTTCCCAGAGCGCTCTCTATTTGGGCGATGACATCACAGATCTCTGCGGAAGTGCTCCGAGATCGATTATGATCCAAGCGAGGGCACCCTATTTGAAATTCAATAGCCGAACGTAGGTACTTTAATTATTTTGTTTTGATCAATCATTGATCTATCGAATTTGACGGAGCAAGGAATAGCGCTCCGTGCGAGATTTGAGAGCGTTTATTGCGCAAGTCGAACACGTGAATCCGTTTCGGATCGCTTTTTGATCAATCGGGAGCAGTTTTGAGACAAAAGTCGGAAGTGCTATTATTATATGTATATATCTTCTATCGTCACGTCAGATTGCGCGCTCCTTTTCTTTCATTACATACCATTATTACCATTCACAGTGGCGACAATTGCTGTCTTATTTTTGATTGGTTCTTTAACGTCCTATATATTCATATAGAAAACGCCGCCATTTTGTGCCCTATATACCTCTTGCTACTTTTAAATATGAATATATAGGATTTAAATGGACATCCACCATTAAAAATTGATAACAACGTATTTGATGACTATTATGAGGTACATAAAATACGTTGTTTTCATTTTTTTTATGGTGGATGTCCATTTAAATCCTATATATTCATATTTAAGTAGCAAGAGGTAGGGCACAAAATGGCGGCGAGAGCTCTATTGTCGCCACTGTAGATAAGGCTTATTTAGTCACTGTTGTAATACCATTTGCACTGTTGTAATACCATTCCGTATATGACGCCATCTATGATAGGTACATGATAGAAACCTTCATTTAGTTTTCGATCCCGAAAAGGGTGAGTACAAATGTATGAATATTGTGATAGGTTATGTTTATGTTATTTTATTAGGCAATTTAAATCACGTGATTCAATATGGCAGTGCAGGCCGACATTATTTTGTTCACATTTGATCCTGTGTTGATTGTGTGAATTAATAGATATGAATTTTTGAATGAGTGGTTATTGACGATTCAGATGATTTTTTTTGTTTTCTTTACATTTTTTGAACATTCCTGTGCCTGGAGTTTATTTATTTGGTGGTACACTTCACAAGAATAATGCCCACAAGGTGCCTAAAAAGGGATGATGTAAAATTTTATTTTAGGTGATTTCTGATCCAGAGAGTACTTAAACATTAATTTTCTTCAACCATGGCCAAATTCACCTTCGAAAAAAACTTAATTTAATTCAGCTACTAGATACGTTAACACAACATTTAATAGGTACCTATTTAATAATTCAGAGGCGGTACGAAGTTCTCCGGGTCAGCTAGTCTAAATATAAAATTATGCTAAACCTTTGAAATTGTTGAGCAAAAATCGATGACATTGCTAGGATATTGAATGGAAATCCTAAAAATGATAACTTTATGGCTAAATAAATCTTTGAAAAGTTATGTAAATCTAGAAAGGCTCGAAAATTAAATAAAAAAAAAAAAAAAAAACGATCCATGAGAAAGTGACGACAGAATATTTACCGTTAGAGAAAAACTGCATTTAACTTAATTTCGATTATTGTTTTTTTATAAACAATATTTTGCAAATTGTCATTAATTTCCATTATCAATTGTCTAAAAAATAAACGTTTTCAAATGCAAATATATTCGCACATAAATTATTATTAAAACAATTAATGTGAAATACTATGGTGCTACCGATTTTAAAATTACGATCACATTTTAGGTTCATTGTTGTCCTTTTGCTCGCAAATAAAATAAATTTCCGACTAATTTTGTGTTCAATTTTAAGGACAAACAAAACCAGAGAATCGAAACACAACGAATGTTATTTATATTAAGCAGAGCAACCAATTTCCAATTTTATGTTTTTCCTGTTGGGAGCAGAGCCAGGGAGAAACACACTCCCAATAATAACAAAACAACAATGCATTAATATTTTATTTATACGGGCCGGACATAAAACGGCGTATTTTGAGAATTTATACGAAGCACTACCGATCGAATAAATAACGAGAATATAAAAACAAGACATAAGGAGGTTAGACAAAAGATAAATTTGTAATTTCAAATAAGATATGGCTTTCATTAAAACTATTTTCAATTAAGGCTTTTCATTACCACAGAAAACAATATTTTATGCAAAATTTCTTAGTCTTACCCAGATACCGTCTTCCATTTGGTTAATTTGGGTCTTTCACCCCATTAGTTTCCAGCTATAAGCGATAGTCTGATAAAACCTAGAGGAACATATCGATTCATCTTATTTACCCTTCATAGAATTTAGTAGGGTAGCATTATAGTGTCTTTGGTAGGATCAATTTAGTTAAAACTTCTCGAAGATATATACAACAAGGTAGAGGGCAAATTTTAAGATTTATTTAGATGTAAGTTTTCACGGCAAAAAAGCATTAAGCCGGGATCAAATTAAAATATTACCCACCGACTATCTCTGCTCCTGACAAAACGAGAGTAGAGCCTCCGCATTAATTCTGAACGCCAGCGAGTTATAGGATTTATTTGTTACCCTACTATCGGATTACTAATGAAGTTATGTAAAATAGCCCCACGGATCCTATAATCGATTTACGTTTTACCACAGTGGCACTACATAATAATAGTCCATGATTGTATTTTATGAAACTTTTGTCCTAGAAAAGTGTATTTTCTTGACAGTGTGATGAACTTGATCATACTGCTTGTGGTACTGCGACCTAGACTACGACTTTTCCATCCATGTCACACTGTCAGGAAGATGCAACCTTTAGTGCCCATAATGCAGAATCGTTTTCTGATTTATTATAGAAGTTGACAAAAAAGACAAAGAAACACGACTTTGTTCTGATACGAAACTACATTTTTTTTCTATAGAACACACCTTGCTTGTAACAAAAGAGACTAAAAATGAAACTCTTCAACGATAACGAGCACGTGTATCGAAAAACTCATTTCAAAAAGAATGACGATTACCGTAGTAATTATTTGGGAGCTGCGTAGGACTTACACAACCACACCAAACTTATAATAAATACCTGGTTAAAGAAACTTTGATAAACTCACAAGGAACCAACCTCTACCACAACAGTGTTCAAATCAACAAGGGCGATGTCATAGCCACCTATAAGTCTGTCAAAGGGATTCCAAAGTGTGAAGCTGAAGAACATCAAAGAAAGAAACGAAATACCTAAATCATCCAGAGATATTTCTAAGACAATTCTAAACATTTTGGTAACATCTTTCCTCTACAGAATTAGAGAAGGCTCAACAGTTCCTTTGTGAGAACAAGGATATCTTTGAGGGTAAAAATGGCCAAACTGTTAAGAGGAACATTATCAAGCATGAAATCAATACTGGCAGTACTCATTCGATCCATCAACAATCTGGAAGACTTCCCATGGACAAAGAATAAGAAGTGGAGTCACTAGTAGACAGTAAGCTTATTGCAGAGGAAGGTCGTGATAATCTCCAATTATACTAGTGATAAAGAAAGATGAATCCACCAGATTTTATGTTGATTACAGAAAGCTAAACGATGTCACTAAGAGAGACAGCTACCCATTACCCAGAATTGACGATAGCCTTACGACATTGGCAGGCTCAAATTGGTTTTCTACATTTTGGACCTAAAAAGCGGATTCTGACAGGTGGGCATTGATGGAAAAGACAAAGAGAAGACAGCGTTCTCCACTGGAAGTGGTCTTTACCAATTCACGGTAATGCCTTTTGGATTCTGTAACGCCCTCGCTACTTTTGAGAGGTTCATGGAAATCGTTCTACGAGGACTTACGTGGAAAGTATGCATTGTCTGCCTGGATGATGTGTTAGTGATGGGTAGAGCTTTCGATGAATACCTACGAAACTCACAAGAAGTATTTGCTCGGATCTGTAAGGCAAACCTCTGATTAAATGACAAGAAATGTTCACTCTTCCAACAGCGCGTTGATTTTCTTGGCCACGTAGTTTCACTCAAAGGAATTCATATTGACAAGAGAAAAATCCAAGCAATTCGTGAATGACCTCAACCTCGGGACAAATGTGGACTCAGAAGTTAAATAAAAGAGACAAAGAAACATGCCTTTGTTGTGTTGTGATACAAAACTCCAAATCCCTTTTTTCTATGGAACACACCTTGCTCGTAACAAAAGAGACTAAAAATTATATTCTTCAACAATAACGAGCACGTGTATCTAAAAACTCATTTCAACAAGAATGACGATTACCGTAGTACCTAATTATTTTTCAAACCTGTAAAAGACCTGCCTTCATACCTAGCATGTAATTTAAAATTTCTTATTATTGTAGCAAAAAAACAATAGATCTAATCAGGTCGCAGTGCGGAGAGGTGTCCATAACCTAAACACCCCAACCATCACAATCTACCAGTTCAGTAGATTGTAATAGTTGGGATGCTCCGGTTATGGACACCTCTCCGCACTGCGACCTGATTAGATCTTGCTCTTCCCCTTATATCTAATGGGTTCCCATATTAAGGCATTTGGCCTATAATATTCCTAGGATTAGCTTCTTTTACATCCACAGCCGTGGCTGCTCCAAATACATGAGTCTTCTGCGGCACAATGCCTCACAGTTGCGATGAATATGTTCCGCAGACTCAGAGGCTTTTTCACAAAAACGGCTTAGATCTGATTCTGTGATAGAAGGTGGTAGTCCAGAGGACAGTGCAAGTAAGGAGGCCTGTAAGCCTTAGATTTGCTTTACTAAGATCAATCATTTCCTTTGCAATTATTGTCTGGGGCGAGCCGGAGAGATGAATTGTTTCGCCTGTCTAAGTCCTGGAAGCGTGTTTCAGCGAGAGGCTTGTTGAGCCTTTACTTATCCTATTATATGGCTTTTTCGTGATGTCAAACAAAGGTTCTGCTCCATGGAATAGTGTTGCAGCTTGTTGTCCTGCAAGTTGTTCCGCCATTTCATTCCTCTCGACACTTTGGTGCTCTGGTACAGTGACAGAGCTCTCAGTGCTGCCTGAGGAATTGATATGGATTTTGGCTTTTTGCAGATCTCTTTCGAGACACTTTCTAGCGCAAATTTCTATTGCGAATGTTTCTACTTGAAATATGGTTTGGTTTTCTCCTAGGGCTGTTGATAGTCCACAAAGTGGGCCGTATACCTCGGCTCCTGTAGGTATACCAGGAAGATGACCTGTTCGGGAATACAAGTATGGTTTATTCTTCCTTGCGGCCCTCAATAGTCACGTTGAAGGAGTGTACAAATTCGTACCAGTAGTTGCATGTGGTCAACTGGTTTTGTCTTCTTCTTCTTCTTTAAGTGCCTTGTCCTCTTCGATCGTTGACAATCATTAGCGCTATATGCACTTTGTCGGAGAGCGACAGACTTCGGCAAGACAACACTTGTTCAATTCGGCCCCGAACCTCCTGCATATTATCCCAGTTTTCGTTTTCGTTGACTTGGCATCCAAGATATTTGTATGACTTAACGCGTTCGATTTGTTACTTCTGTATGTACCTGTAGAATACCTCCTCAAACTTGATTCTTAATAATGACCATCCATTTGGTTTTTTTGATGTTCAAATTTAAACCAAATTCTGCACTATTAGTTGCCACCTGGTCAAGTAAAATCTGAAGACGCTCTCACGAGTCTGCGATTATAACGGTGTCGTCAGCGTACCTGATGTTATTCATGTTAACGCCATTAATGGAAATTACTTCCGGGCAGTTTTCCAGGGCATCTTCGAATATTTTGTAATACCAGAAATATATTCGTTTGTGAGATACCTCATGTCCGGAATAATATAATAATAATAATAAAGAAGTTTATTTATCAAGTCACAATCGGTATTTTGGCGTCACAAACGGTATTTTACGTATTACAATTTATTTTTTTTTAATTTATATTCGCGGACATCATTGACGCCTTAGAAAAGATGGCCACTGGTCCGTTAACCACAGATGATCTAGCCTAAGTTGAAAAATTCTTGCGTCAGGTACAGCCCTAACACCAACATAGTCGATATCAGAAAATTGCGGTAGTATTTTTTCACAACAAAACAGCTGACCAATAAAATGTCGCCTTCAACAAAATCTGCGTTAATACCAGCAATAAAGAGAGCGAATTACCAAGCTATAATATGGGAGTTGTGACGAACCTTGGGCGAATATTTTCTGCCCTTTAGAGTATGGTTGGAAATTAAAGAACGACAGGTGCCTTACTATCTTATTTGCTTCTTTACCTACTTATTTCTTGTTTTTTTTCCAGAAATTTTCCTGAAACTTTCCATCAGCGCTGCTAGAGGTTTTGGAGATGACGAAGTGTTCATGTAAAAGAAAATGTTGCCCACCATGCAAGTGTTCCACAAATAATTTGATATGGAACAGAACTATGTTCATGGGACTGACTGCGGAAATAACAACAAGAGCAGCTCGCAAGAGTTATCAGACGAAGATTAAACATGTTTTTCACTTTATAACAAGACAGTAACAGTAAACAGTAACAACCTACAATTGATTGTTTAGGATGAGCTAATATTGCTATAAATTAATTATTACCCGCTGACCCCCCTGTGCGCCACTGGACGTGGGAATAAATACCACATAATTTACCTAAATCATAAGCTAATATAACTATAAATTCACACACTTCTAGCATTGACTAGTGCACATGAGCACATTTTTTTTTATTCAGTTGCATTTTTGCCCCCTTTTCCAACCCTGCGCGCCCCTGCACCACTTTTCAGATGTCTTACCGGCTACAACTTAAAATAGGTCGCTTCCTTCCCGCACGAAAACGCCCACGACATGACACAACACACCAGACTATTTGAAAAAGGTACAATTATGGTTTTGTTGGGCTGACGCTTAAACCCTCCTGTAGCTACCATCCAATAATGACATTTAGGACATTTTGCATGAGGTCACTAATGATTCTGTCATGCTTACCTCTAATGATGAATGTAAGGTCTTTTAAGCATATCCTAGCCATATCTGGCTGATAGGCAAATTGATTCTTTTGGAGCTGGCTTTTTATTAGGAATTCACTCCTGATATGTAGTAAACTGGTAGATATTTAGAGCGATAGATATCTTCTTTACCATTATCTGTTAGTTATCGCCCTAATTCCATATGATCTGTAACACGTACAAACTCTAGTTCCTAACTTAGAAATGCTGACATGCAGTGGTTGCAGTTTTTTCGGCCGAATTTCGTGAAAAAGCCTTCATAAGGACAATTGAATTAGCTGTGAGCGGATAGGGCAGGTAAAGCGGACAGTGATCATTTCTACTCAAATCTGAACTCCAGGACTGCACAATGACCTCGACAATAATATAAATTATACAGATTAGTTAGAGAAGTGTACTACAAAAATACAAAAAATTTCCTAACTAAATCTAGAATTCAAATTTAAAAAAAAAAAAAAAAACTTACTTTCCCCATTAATTTCCATAATTTTTCCTACTCGTTTAATATTAAACACGAACCGTTTCTCAGCAGATCACAGATTCAATCTTAATAAGTTTGTCATACTATGCTTTCCTCGGAAAAAGCGAGGTTTCCGAACTTCGAGAAAGAAACTTATTAGCATTAATTTCTTTCAGTAAGTTTCCTTCAGCCCTATTTAACATTTATCTAGCGCATTTATCACGGGGGACGTCAACGTAGAAGGGGAGAAAAAAAAAACGCGGAGACGAGTCGGGGCGCCCAAAAACTGCGTCAACTTTCAGAACTTTAGTCCTGAAAGCTAAATGGAGCTGGTTAAAAATTAAACGAAATTATGGGGTTCATGGAATACACTCAAATAATATTTTTTGGTAATTTGGCTCATCGAAATTGGTTTATGTGTGTTAAATGATTATTTGAAATAATTGTTGACCAACATATTTTATTTGAAACTTTATCCTGAAATCCTAAATCGATTCCTGCCAAGTCGTTTTGGTACCTATCTCGAAAATGAATTGAAACTCTTTAACGCTAGTGTTTTATTCATGAAAGTTCTACTTAAATTTCGCACGTACATATTTTTAAGTAAATGAGGTCGCCAGGCTAGATCCAAAATTTCCTGCATATTTAAAAAAAAAATAGGCTAAAAGTCCAACATCACTTAAAATATAATAATAAATCCTGGAAACAAGTAGAAAAAAAATTATAACCACGTCACGTAGATGTAGTTCGAAAATGCACTCTAGTAATTTTCTTAAAAGTTCTGGCGCGGCACAATTCTACTCTTTTCCCATTTTTAAAACGTTTGGAACAAAAATGCGCGTATTGTGCAACCCAACCAACGGGAAGGCGTTATATTATTATTATGATGGAGTCTGCTCAGTGTTACCAAGTTTAAAAGTGAATTAAATAAATTGAAAAATAGATAAAATTATACTAATGCGCTTTTCTGGAAAAGTTTAGTGCAGCAAAATCTCGTGAATTACAAAACAACTGCATTGCCTTTTTCATCATATTCGTCACAATTAATTCTCAATCTTTATCGTTAGCCAGTGAAACTCCCCTAATAAAATTTCTATCCATCGAGTTTCAGCCTCTAATTCCAAGGAATGAATTGATGAGCGTCTTCCAGCCACTCTCGAGGAATGTTTTATTCATGGATCGCAACTTACAGATTACAGATTCTTAATTTTGAACTGGATTGTTTATTTATTATTTAAAAAACTAATATATTTTGCTAAATAGCATTAGCCCCAGTTTTATTTTACCTATTTCAGCAGAATAATGTGCCATTTTCGGCACAGTCATGTTAAAAAAATGACGTGTACGATGACAAATTGCGTTATACGAAGTAAACACTACGTTTCGCAAATTCCTTTGGGGGGGAAAATTCTCCATGGCGGGTATAAACCCAGAAATATAAGACGACACACACATGGATATGATTGATTGAGTTTATAAATGCAAAATGTAGGAAACAAATTAGAAAATAACTTCGGATCATCGAAGAATTTTTTTTTCGAACGAATAGACATTTTTTCCTTTTGAAAATGACCTACTTTTTATTATTTAATGCATGGTTTTTCTTTTATAATATTCCAAAGTCAGTTTTCATAAATGCTACACGAAATCACAAAATAAAATGCAACACCGAACAAATTATATGTAAGCAGTTGGATAATGATTCTAGGAGTTGCGTTGGACTTATACAACCACACCAAACATACAATAAATACCTGGTCAGAGAAACTTTGGTAAACCGAAAAGGAGCCAACCTCTGCCACAACACTATTCGATTCAACAAGGGCGATGTCATAACCACCTATAAGCCTTTCAAAGGGATTCCAAAGTGTGAAGCTAAATGATCCAGCGATATTCTAAGTCAATTCTAATCATTTTGGTAACATCTTTTCTACAGAACTAAAGAAGGCTCCATAGTTCCTTTGTGAGAACATGGATATCTTTGAGGGTAAAAATGGCGAAACTGGTAAGAGGAACATTATCAAGCATGAAATCAATACTGGCAGTGCTCATTCGATCCGTCAACAACCTAGAAGACTTCCCATGGCCAAACAACAAGAAGTGGAGTCATTAGTAGACAGTAAGCTTGCAGAGGGAGTTCGTGGTCGTCTCAAGTTATACTGAATTGACGATAGTCTTACGACATCGGCAGACTCGAATTGGTTTTCTACGTTGGACTTAAAAAGCGGATTCTGGCAGGTGGGCATTGACGAAAAAGACAAAGACAAGACAGCGTTCTCTACTAAAAGTTGTTACGATAAATTTATCAGGTTCTATATCTTCCAATTCTCATTATAAAGTTGTATTTTCGCCATTTCAGAATGCAAAATAATAATAATTCATAACTTAAGTAATTTGAAAAGTACCTATTCACTAAATTCAATTCTCTAACGTCTGATTCTGAAATAATTATTTTTAACTTGATGACCTAATTAATTAGTATTAGTGGTTGTGTGTTTCTAACATTAACTAACTTAAAAAATTATTAGAATGATTCTAGTGGGTTTTTATCTATTCCCATTTAATCAGCGTGGTATTTCACTGATGATGTGAACCGCTCTTTTGTGTGTGTTGAGTTTTGTCTTCTGATTGGTTCAATGGTTACTACGCAGTTAAGTATAAAAAAAGCACAAGACTGGTTTTCTTCAGGGTTTTTGGTTCTAAGAAGGTATCTTCTTTTGCAGACCATTGATCAGGCAAGTCCATTTTCACGTAATTTTTTTTTCTCCTCTTCAGATTTCTAGATTTTCCCTTAATATTTTTCAATTTATTTCACTATCAGTATTTACTATCACTGCTGGGTTCTTATTATCTGATAAATCTTATCTACCTTTTAAAATATAAATATTATATTCTATGGTTGAACCAAATCCAAGCGGCAGTAAATGACAAACTGGTCATTTTCATTACAACCTATCAAATGTCCTCCGTGCATGCGCACCGGTCCAGGTAGGGCATTTCAACCAATAGGAAGGTTGGTGTCTGTTTACAATTTAGGTTATTAAATGTCATTTACTGCCGCTTGAATTTGGAAATGGTGTAGTTTTTTTTTTTAAATTTGAACCTCCATTTTCTGATCTGCCGATTCCAGGCAGAGGCCTGTATAGCCATTTATTGTTTGATTCCCTGATTATCTTTTCAAGAAAGAGAGTGCTGAAAGGGTGAAATTTGGAGATAGAAATCCGGATAGGTTAATAAAATTCATTCAAAAAGTTTTAATTGAAACATCTCAAGAATTTTGACAGTTCCTTGAATTTAATTTATTTCACCCTCACCTTCATCTTGTAGTACCAATAGTAGGTACGTTAACACTAAAGGAAAATTTATCTATTTGGGGAAAATCTAGAAAATTATTTTTTTATCTTGTTCAATTTTTCCTACATTTTTTTTTAAAATTTTTGCCTGTTTAGCGCGACTGCACGAGAACCAGCATTTTGCTCAATGTTAACGAGCATCTATGTTGAATCTTGCTGTATTCTTATGTAATTATTGCTACTTCATTTTGCATATTTTTTTTATTTTTTTTGTTTTTTTTTTTTTTCATTTATTTAATTGTTTTTCTTTAAAAATATTTTTCCAATTTGCAATAGTTGCTCATATCTGATTCTGTTCGAAAGGAGTGTCTGCACAACAATAGTTCCATATTTATCTAATTTCATATTAATTTTTCTTTGCAAGATACTCGCTTTTTAACAGAATTCAGGAATTTAATATTTCAAAATTTGGTGAACCTGATACTGTAAATTCTTTTCTGGGTACCTATTCCTCAAGATCATCATTTTAGACCCTGAGATAGGGCCTGTTTAGTGGAGTAATTTTTTTTTGTCTGGCATTTTGAGGGATGAATGTGACTAGTTAGCTAATGAGAATATAGGTGGTTTAAATGCCTGCCTCCTGTTCGAAATGTCCACAGAATGTTTCGCCGGAAAACTCGACTCCGAACTGTGATTACCGTCTGGCGATTTTTCAGCGTTATTTTCACAACAAAACCTTCCGTTCTCTCGATTACCAGACAAAAAGTAAACGCGGTTCTTTTCTTTTCTCTTGGAAGTTGACACTCATCCCCACTTTTTCACCTATCGAAAAGCATCTGGTATTTTTTATGGGTGAATTATTTATCAATGTCAATCTTTTATTTAGAAGCCAAAAAAATTGAGATCATTAAAAAAAAAATCTTTATGTAAATCAATTTTTTTCTTCTGCAAATTTTCGAACGGGAGGCCGGCATTCAAATCACCCATATTTTCATTAGCTTAGTAGCCACATTCATCCCTCAAAATGCCAGACAAAAAAAAATGACTCCACTAAACAGCCCCTATCTCACAGTCTATTTGGAGTCTGGATCAGCTGGAGTGACGTCACATCAGCAATCTATCCTCGTTCCTGAATATAGGAAACAACTTGAAGAGCTCCGGATTGGAAAAGGTATCAGTGTCACCAGAACAACCAAACTGTTAACTGTCAAATTGTAAAAAGTAACTTGTTACTTACAGTATCACTTACATTCTGAAAATAAAATTATTGTTTGTTGGAATTTGAGTGGTGCCATTTGCACATAAAGGGGCTACACGTTATTATTATATATTTTCGAATATAATACAATACAATACAAGTCGTTTATTTCCATTGACAATACATACATGATATCGTATAGGAATAGTCAAAATCTTAATCCTAACCTAACTAAGAGATAAAAGAAAAACAATATAAAAAAGACATGAAATGAAAAAACTAACGATTACAAAATTAATTTGGGACTAGCTTTTATATAATAATTGGTAAGTATTCTTCTACCCGATAAAAAGTTTTGTCTAATAAAAATGATTTTAACATATGTTTAAATTGGTTTAAAGATTTACAATTCTTAATGTTGTTCGGTAACTTATTAAAAACTAAGGGCCCAATATTTTGGGGAGAGCGAAAGGCCAGTTTGGATTTACAAATATTGGTGTGAAGGTTAGAACTATTTCTAGTGTTTAAGTTATGAATATCACAGCTTTTTTTAAATTTATCACAGTTGAAAACAAATAGACACATTTCGTACAAAAATAAAGACGGGACAGTTAAAATATTAAATTTTTTAAAATATTCTCTACAGCTGTGACTTTTTGGTATTCTTGCAAGAGAGCGTACACACCTTTTTTGAGCAACAAAAACATCTTCAGAAAGAGTTGACCAACCCCAAAAACAGATACCGTATCGTAGCCTTGCATCGACATTTGCAAAATAAACCTGAACAAGCTGTTCGATTGTTAATAATGTTTTTAGTTGTCTTAAAACGTAACTTTGAGAGTTAACCTTAGGTATTAGGTATTCACAATGTGTTTTCCAGTTAAGGTTTTTATCAATATAAAGACCAAGAAATTTTGTGCTATCGCTAAATGGAAGCCTTTTGTCATCCAATTTAATTTCCAATTCATTCACACTTTTTTGAGCATGATGAAATCGCATTAGCGTTGTTTTGGATGGGTTCAAGTAAAGAGAATAATCAGAGAACCATCTATCAATTTTTTTAATTAAATTACCACAATTAGATTCTAGGGCAATATCCGAGTGACCTGAAGTTAAGGATGAAACATCGTCTGCAAAAGCTGCAAACAAATTCCAAGACCCTATAGGTTCTCTTGCTCTAAATTACAAATAATTATCTTCATTTGTAACAAATTGGTGCCTACAACTTGCTTTAAAAGTCCTTATAATATATTATGCAAAGTGAAAGTCTTAAGTATCCTTTCTGACAGTCACTGACTTTCTGCTTTATCTTGGTATTCCTGGTGACTTATGCAATTTTTTAAATTTCTTATTTAATTATTGTTCTCCCATTTTTTAAATTTTATTTCATTACCTTATTTTTTATCTTTGACTATCATTTATCATATTTTATCGATATGCATACCTATTTTAAATTTTTTTCTTTAAAAATGTTTTCAATTGCTTGTTCGTGCCTGTTTTCTGTCTATGTCTTTAAACCAAGTGAAGTATCAACTGTTGCGGCGGAGGGTACAGAACTTGTTTTCGTTTTCTATGGATTCCGGCTAAAGTATCATCTGTTGAGGTGAACTATTACCAGCATGTCAAGACATGTGCAGCAACTCAAGGACCCAAAACACGATCTAAGGGACAAATGAAGCAGTACAACGCTTGGATGCCTTCCGAACGAATGGCAGTAGATGTAGCCTATTCTCTGCTACGCGGAGTGGCAATAAATAGATCTTAGTTGCCATGGATTATTTCAGCAAGGGGCCAGAAGTTTTCCCTATTCGAAATCAAGAAGCATCTACAGTTGCAAAAGTTCTCTTCAATCAACTATAGATCTATATAATTTTTGACAGAGATAAAAAAAAGCAAGGATGGCATTTATCAACCATGCGACTAGCCGCTTCTCGAGACGCTGAACGCCGGTAGTGGTTCGATATGTTTCTGGCATTTCTATTGGATGATCAGATTCGCGGGCCATTTGAATGCTAGATTTTAGTGAAGGATGTGATAGTCTAGCCTCCAGTCGCTTTCTAATATTATAATAATTTCAGGACAGGGAGAGATCCACATATTTTTGTCGTGGAGGCGCGGAATTGTTTGAAATAATGTTGTTCTAAATTAAATTACCGCCAGTGATGGTCAGAGAAACGTTGGTAAACTCAAAAGGAGCCAACCTCTAAAAGAGCACTATTCAAATCAACAAGGGCGATGTCATAACCTATGAGCCTGTCGAAGGGATTCCAAAGTGTGAAGCTGGAGAACATCGAAGAAAGAAAGGAAATACCCAAATCATCCAGCGATATTCTAAGACAATCCTAAACACCTTGGTAACATCTTTCCTCTATAGAACTAAAGAAGGCTCAACAGTTTTTTTTGTGAGAACAAGGATATCTTTGAGGGTAAAAATGTCGAAACTGGTAAGAGGAACATTATCAAGCATGTAATCGGTTAATGATGTCACTAAGAGAGGCAGTTACTCATTCCCCAGAATTGACGATAGCCTTACGACATTGGCAGACTTTAATTCGTTTTCTAAATATTGGACCTAAAAAGCGGATTCTGACAGGTGGGCATTGACGAAAAAGACAAAGGAAAGACAGTGTTTTCCACTGGAACTGGTCTTTACCAATTCACGGTAACGCCTTTTGGACTCTGTAACGACCTCGCCACTTTTGAGAGGTTCATGGAAATCGTACTACGAAGACTTACGTGGAAAGTATGCCTTGTCTCCCTGGATGATGGGTAGAACTTTCGATGAATACCTACGAAACTTACAAGAAGTATTTACTCAGATCTGTAAGGGAAACCTCCAATTAAATGACAAGAAATGTTCACTCTTCCAGCAGCGCGTTGATTTTCTTGGCCACGTAGTTTCACCCGAAGGAATTCATACCGACAAGAGAGAAATTCAAGCAATTCGTGAATGGCCTCAACCTCGGGACAAATATGAACTCAGAAGTTAAATTGGGCTTTGTACATACTGAAGACGATTTGTAGAAGGATTTACCAAGGTAGCAGCGCCATTGCATAAGCTTACCGAAGAAAAATCAATTTTTGATTGGACCATCGACTGTGGCGTAAGTTTTGGGTGGCTAAAGACAGCTCTATGTTCCAGTCGTATATTAGGCTACTGTTATGTATTTTATATTATTATTCTATTATGTATTTTGTATTTTATGAGTTATCACCTGGAAAACCAGTTGTTGTAATAATCGTCAATTTGATAGACAGATGTAAATCATTATTATTATTAAAAGTCAAATATAATTTATCATCCAGAATATAGTAGTTTATTAAAACATTACAATTTGGCGACGAGGATTAACTGAGAAAAAACCAGAGTACCTATTCCAGAATAAGAAAATCATATACCAACGAATTTGTTCAAATTATGTCAGAAGATCTAGCCCCTTTAATAACAGCTCTTAGTGGATTAGTTCAATCTCTCCAACAACAACAGGCAAGTACCTCAAATGATGTTAAACAAGTATTACAAACTCAAAATATTAACTTCGAATATTTTGATGAAAATTGTGAAGATTTTGACACATACTGTCAAAGGCTAGAAAATTATTTTAAAATTAAAGGATTAACTAATGAAGATATTGAAACCAGTGAAGCTAAAGTGATGATTCTTATCAATTGTTTAGGTAGTAAATACTATAAAACTACTATCTAATTTAACATCACCCGACTTACCAGCTTCAAAGTCCTATAAAGAATTAATATTGTTATTGAAGGAACATTTGACTCCAAAGAAAAATATATTGACTGAACAGCATAAATTTTTATCAAGATTGCAATCTCCAGGTGAGTCAATTTCAGCTTATATGGCATCATTAAAGGAGCTAATAAAATCATGTAATTTCAACAGTCAATGCAACGATAGTAGATGTACAAAATCTATGATAAATATTTTGTTACGGGCACAATTTATTCGTGGAATTAACGATACAGAAATTAGAGAGAAGATATTGCAAGAAGGGGACCTTCCTTTTGAAAAAACACTAGAAATAGCATTATCTATAGAAGCATCGAAAGAACAAAATAGAAATGATTATAAAATAAATTTTGCTAATACAGTTAACAAAATAACAAAGAATAATTATAAAAAACGAGACTCATTAAATACACCAAAACATTCAAGTTCAAAATATTCGAATATTGATCTTCAACAGTTGGGATTGCATGATTTGTGCTTACATTGTGGTCGCAATAATCATAAAACGTCTGATTGTCGCATTATTAAAAGACTACAATGTCGAAACTGCCAAAAACAAGGACATATCTCAAAAGTATGTATAAAAACATTATTAAAAAATAAAAATGCTCCAATCAATGAAATTCAAGAGGAAACTGATTCTGATTGTTCAGATTTTTCAATAAATCAAATAATTGATGTATTCACAGAAACATCATCTTCTATTTATGAACCTAAAATGTATTTTGAACTAGATATTGATAATAAACCATTCAAGTTTGAATGTGATACAGGCAGTCCAGTAACTATTATTTCAAAAAAAGATTTTGAAATTTTGAAAATTAAAAAACCCCTGAAATCAACATTCGTTTGTTTCAGATCATATACAAAACACATGTTCAAACCTCTTGGTATGATACAAGTATCTGTAAGATACAAAAATATTCAATTTATCGGTGATTTATATGTAGTTCCAGATTATGGAAATCCTATTATGGGCAGGAGATGGCTGCGCGCTCTTAAAATAGACATGAATGATGTTTCTAATATACAATTTTCAAAACAAGCTATTATAGATGAAATTGTTGCTAAATATGATGGCGTTTTTCAACCTGCAGTGGGAAAAATACCCAATTTAGAATGTTCATTACATTTTAAAAAAAATACCAAGCCTATATTTATCAAACCACGTCGAATACCATACGCACTGGAAAAAGAAGTTGACAAAGAACTAGACTCCTTAGAAGCCCAAGAAATTATCGAGAAGATAGATCACTCAGAGTGGGGTACACCCCTAGTTATAGTCCCCAAAGCTAACGGAAAAGTAAGATTATGTGCCGATTATAAAGTTACGATAAATCAACAATTGGAAGAAAATCGTTATCCAATTCCTAGAATTGAAGATCTTTTCAATAAAATGAAGAATGGCAAATATTTTTGTACATTGGATGTTTTTAAAGCATATTTACACATTGCCGTAGATGAAAAAAGTGCAAAAGCGCAAGCTATCTCAACTCATCGTGGAACGTATTTGGCAAAACGATTGTTCTTTGGTATCAAAACTGCTCCAAATATATTTCACAAAATTATTGATGAAATTATACAAGATCTGGATGGTACCATTGCATATTTTGATGATATCCTAGTCCAAGGATCCACATTAGAAGAATGTAAATTTCGATTGATAAAAGTAATTGAGAAACTACAAAAATACAATATGCATTTGAATAAAGATAAATGTAAATTTTTTGAAGAAAAAATTAAATATTTAGGGCATTTAATTAGTGAAAACGGCCTGCAAAAATCAAATGACAAAGTTAAAGCTATTTTAGAAGCACCACAACCTAAAACTATGGAAGAAGTTCAACAGTTTTTAGGTATGATTATGTATTATTCAAAATTTATTCCCAATGCATCTACAATATTATATCCATTAAACAGACTTCTTAGAAAAGATGTAAAATTTCAATGGACGAAACAATGTGAAAAATCCTTTAAAGAAGCTAAAAATCAAATAGCCAGTGAAAGAATTCTTATACCGTTTTCCCCAGATTTGCCTATAATTCTTGCCACTGATGCCAGTCCGTTTGGGCTGAGTGCAGTTTTATCTCATCGTCTTCCTGGCGAAGAAGAAAGACCAGTTGCCTTCATTTCAAGATCATTAACAAAAGCTGAAAGTAACTATAGTCAATTAGACAGAGAAGCAACTGCGATTTACTGGGCTTTCAAAAAAATGTACCAATATATATATGGGAAAAAGTTTACATTAGTCGTGGATAACAAACCTCTCATGACAATATTCAATCCTTCTAAACAGCTTCCAGTATTATCTGCAACGAGATTACTTAGATATGCACAATTTTTGTCTGGTTTCAATTATACTATTGAATACAAGAAGTCTCAAGAACATAAAAATGTTGACTATCTATCAAGAAATCCTTTACCATTAAAAGAACAAGACGACACCTTTACAGATCAAGAATATATTTTAAATGATATTTCTATAAATCAAATCTCCAATGGGGAAATAACAGTCGAAGATATAGCGAAAGAAACCCAAAATGATCCAGAACTATCAGAAATTAAGAATAGTCTATTTATTGGAAAAATCAGAGATCCAGAATTATCAATACACGAAGGAGTTCTTTTTCGAGGACACCGGGTTATAATACCTAAAAGTCTCCAACCAATTATGCTAAACGAATTGCATTCAACACATATTGGAATTGTGAAAATGAAAGCACTTGCTCGAAATTATTGTTTTTGGAAGGGTATTGATGCAGATATTGAAAATACTGTCAAAAGCTGTTTACCTTGTTGTAATATACAAAAAAATCCTGTTAAGGCACCAATTCATCAATGGGAACCTCCAAGAGAAAATTGGCAAAGAGTACATATGGATTATGCCGGACCTTTTCTAAATAATTATTTTTTTATTGTAGTGGATTCAAAGTCCAAATGGCCAGAAATTACTATGACAAAAAATGTACCAACTACATCAGGAACAATTACAAATCTTCGAGAAATCTTCAGTCGACAGGGTTTACCAGAAATTCTAGTGAGCGATAATGCATCAATTTTTAAATCCAAGGAATTTCAAGAATTTTGTCAACGTAATGGTATACAACAACGTTTCATTGCTCCTGGTCACCCTGCTACAAATGGACAAGCTGAACGATATTGTCAAACACTTAAATCAAAGTTGAAACGTATGATTAATGATACCGGAACAATTCATGAAAAATTACATAAATTCCTTTTGAAATATCGAGTTACTCCATTGGCATCTGGCAAATCACCTTCTGAAATTTTATATGGAAGAAGAATTAGAACTAAACTAGACTTTATTCGACCCAATCTTTCAAATAACACAGAAAAACGATTACAAAACTATAATTCAAACATAAAATTATATAATCCAGGAGATAGAGTACAATCACGCAACTATAACGGATCAGAATTATGGAAATATGGGAAAATTTTCAAACGTTTGGGAAAACTTCACTATATCATTGAATTAGATGACGGATACACTATAAAACGACATTACAATCAAATTAGATTATGCCAAATAAGAAAAAATCCCGAAGAGAAGGTAACACACAAAAAAAGTGAAAAAACCGAAGCTTCTAAAAATTCTCAATTTATTTTCCAATCTCCAATTAATGGAACTAATGGAAGAAAAAACATGACATTAAGAAATACAGCGGCTAGTTTACCTCAAAAAAATTCTTCAACAAATTCACATTATAGTATACCTGTAGTTTCGATAACAAAAACTTTTGCAACAAAACCTATTCAATCTGAATCAGTAACTAGCACATCAGAAAACTTACCTAGAAATTCAGAAGCAAGATTTTCCAATCCAGTACCATTTCAATCCGAGTTTGTACCAATTCCTTCTACATCAAAAGATCAATCAACCCATGAACCAATTCCTTCTACATCAAGAAGTTCGAGTCCTAGTTTTTGTGAAGAAAATAAGGGAGGCTATGTTCAAGGAAAACCATTACAACTAAGACGTTCTACGAGAATAAGGAAACCTATTGAACGTTTAAGTTATGGCTAATCAAGTTTATCTATTACTTATTTAGCCGTGATATTATGCGACGAAGAATCTGTTATACGTGAATCTGTTATGTATTTTATATTTTATGAGTTATCACCTGATGGATATGTGGTTGTTATACTGATTGTTATTATTATAGACAGTTATTTATGTATTATTTATATTATTCACATATTTCTCATTGATCAATTACTTATGTAGCTCTAATACTATACGGCGGAGAATCTGTTATGTATTTTATATTATTATTCTATTATGTATTTTGTATTTTATGAGTTATCACCTGGAAAACCAGTTGTTGTAATAATCGTCAATTTGATAGACAGATGTAAATCATTATTATTATTAAAAGTCAAATATAATTTATCATCCAGAATATAGTAGTTTATTGAAACATTACAGCTACCCACGGGTACATGGACAATTAATTTGGACACAGTCGCGAGCACAGGCATCGGAGCTGTCCTGTCGCAAATACAAGATGAAGAAGAAAGGGCCAGGAGAGTGCTTACCAATCCCGAGAGGAATTAGTAAATTAGTGCGTTACAAGAAAGGAACTATTAGCAATAGTCAGAGCAGTTCATCATTTCCACAAGTAGGTACCTGTATGGTCAAGAATTTAGATTAGATACTAACACACCATGAATCGCTCAAAGGGCTTCTGAATATAAAACAATTAGAAGGTGTTAGAAATAAAATGTAGATTTGTATACTTTAGGAAAAGATAACCTAGGGTCGTGAATTCAAAGAAAAATTAAGATAACGTGTAGCCCCTTTGCGTGCAAATGAAACCACTCAAAATCCAACAAACAATAATTTTATTTTGTTTACAATATTATGTAGTCAATGTTAAATGTTGACAGCTTGGTTGTTCTGGTGAATCTGACACCATATACCTTTTCAATCTGGAGCTCTTCAGTGAGTGTTAGGGCTTCACTTTCGTGAACTGGAGCTTTTCGTGTGGTTTCCTGTATCCAGGAAGAGGATATATTGCTGGGGTGACGTCACTCCAGCTGATCCAGCCTCCAAACAGTGATCTTTATGTAGAGTAGGTACCCAGAAAAGAATAAGGCAGTATCAGGTTCACCAATATTTGGAACATTTAATTCCTGAATTCTGTCAAAAAGTGAGTGTCTTGCATAGGAAATTGAAATTGAAATTTAGTATAAAATGATTGTTGCACAGACACTCCTTTCAACATAATCAGGTATAAAAACTATAGTAGAAAAAATAAATATTTTAATATAAAAAAAAAAAATATTGAACAAGATTTAATTATAATGATTATAATGCTCGTTATAATTGAGCAAAATGCTGTTTTCTTGATAACAGTTCTGGCAGGCAAAAATAGGAGCTAAAATAAGGTAGGTTAAAAAAAATAAGAAATGAAATCTCTGGATTCTCCCCTAAATAGACAAAATTTTCCTCTCGAATTAAGGTAGCTACCACAGATACTAGATAAACCTGGTGTTGAAATTAATCAAATCCAGAATGTGTCAAAATTCTTGAGATGTTTTAATTAAAACTTTTTTACTGAATTTTTGACCTGTCTGGATTTCTATTAAAAAATTACACCCTTTAGTTAGGATAATAATTTAGGGAGTCAAACAGATAATGGTTGTTCAAGCCTCTGCCTGGATTCAATGAAGAGTTAATGGCGATGGACTCACAAATTTGGTTCTCACCGACTCTATTTAGAGCAGTGGTTCCCAAACTTTTTTCTTTTGCGCCCCCTTTCTGAAATTAAGAAGTGGTTGCGCCCCCCTTCCTTCCCCCATTATACAAAAACATTTTTTTTTACTTACTGTAACTCCTCTGAACTGGACTTTGGCAGAGAAAGAATGGACATGACAGTGGGCAGCGAGCGTGCGCTGTAGCAATTACTGTATTCCTTTTATACATCGAGTTACACCGAACGTGTCGCTCTAGAGCTCCTCGGAGTCACTCCAAAACACACAATTCAGAATAATTCAGATATTAGAGAGTTCTCGTGCTGTCCAAATTTCAAATACCGTAACGTTATTTGACAAGTATGACATTTCTTACTGTATTAGCGTTAGCGGAGCCGCCCGCTACCTAACGGGAGTTAGCGGATGCCTTACCGTAACGCTATGCTATGTCAAAATTAGTTTACGCACCATTTACGTCTGTAAGAATAGCAACTTCTAATATTTCCTCGATAAAAAACACCAAGGAAAAATTATTGAAACTCGGGAATCTTCAGGATAAATAAAAGTTGGCAAACAAGCAAAAAAAAGTTGGGTTAGATCACTCAATTCAGCTGTCAAAATGTAAACAGAATAAGGAATTAGAGGATTTTTGTGACTTCGTGTCCGAGACACTAAGCAGCTCCGAGTAACTCAACGGGTAAAAGTAATACAGTAACAGATCGCATGGCAAAGCTGCTTTGGCTTATGTATGCGCTGTTGTAGTATTTTAGACATCTTTTTTAAAATTTCACCTGATTTTTTATTTTAAAGCTTAAAATTTGTATTAATTGTTTAGAAGACTTACGCCCCCCTCAATGTTGCTTCACGCCCCCCCAGGGGGGCGCGCCCCCCAGTTTGGGAACCGCTGATTTAGAGCAAATGGTCCAATATTCCCACACTAAAAATTGATTCTGAAAGCCAGAGCAGCAGTACCTATTTGAAATCCAAAAATCTGTGTTGGCTTACCTCTTATAACAAAACGTGGCACTAACTAATAAGCAATTCATACAAAATGGAAGCCAACAATTAGATAAAAAAACTTAAAATATAATACTTATATTTCAAAAACAGATAAGATAAGATTTATCAGGTAAAAACTTAATAAAGATATGCTAATTTGAATATTGAAATATTTATAAGGGAGGATCCAGAAATTTAAAGCACAAAATTATTTTAAAAATAAAGTGGACTTGCCTGCCAGAATATTTTTCAAGGAAAGAGGTCGTTTTAGAAACCACAGCCAGCAGGAAAACGAGCTCGTGTTTTTTATACTTACTGCATTCCAACCAGCTTCAACCAATCAGACGAGTACACCCAAAAGACCATATTCACTTCAAAATGAAAACACAATGAAAGACCGCATGGAATAAAAGAGAATGGATAAAAATCCACTAAAATTATTTCAATTGTTTACAAATTATAATAATTTAAATTAAGGTTATGTCAAAAATAAAAAACTGTTAATCAATTAGATCATTAAGGGCCAAATTATGGACCAACTGGTAAGTGTCTGGTTGTTACCTAGCAGGTACTTTCTATTATTTAGATCATAGAAAGTACCTGCTAGGTAACAACCAGATGTTTACCAGTCAGTCCATAATTTGGCCCTAAGCCAAAAAATGATTATTTCAGAATCAGAAGTTAGTAAAGGACAGAAATGTATCCATTTGCTAAAAGTGAGATAAATATAACTTCTTTCAATGAAAATGTAAATGACTTTCAAATGCGAATTAACCATAATCATGCTTTGAAAAATAAACCATCGGGCACTTGACTAGATGACAGTACCGGTAAGATATCCGCACTCCACGGACATGACAGATAGATGGCAGCACTTGTATTATTTAAATTTGAATTTGTATTTTGTGGATATTATTTGGCTGATTCTAAAATGGAAAAAATACGACTTTATAATGAAAATAAGAAGAGATGGAACATGTTACGTAAATGATAAATTTATCGTAACAAAGGATAGGTAGCAAGATGGCTGGAGAAGTTACAGCAGTACAATTTTCTCATCAAATACCGTTCTGGTAAACTGCATAATAACGAATATGCCTTATCCAGGCGTCCATACATAGCTTAATGCAAGCACTGCCTCAGAATCGACCAACGTGGAAGAGTTCCTATCCGAAGTGACCAATAACACGATAGTGACATCAAATTATTTTTGAATCTAGAGGAATACGGAAAATCCAGACCAACCTGGCAAGAAATATCACCTAGAAACTCAACTTTCAAGGCGCTGTGGGCTCAATTGAACTTCCTGCTAGTCGAAAATGGTTTACTGAAACGAACCTGGGAGGGTACAGATGGTAAAATCATCCTAACACAATTGGTCGTGCCTAGGACAAACGTGGTTCGAGCTCTAGAAGAAGCTCCCAAATGGACATCCGGAGCTCACATGGGAGTCAACAAGACCTTGGACAAGATCCGCGACAGATTCTATTGGTTGAACTATTACCAGGATGTTAATACATGCGCAACAACTCAGAATACGATCTAAGGGAAAAATGAAAACTTACAACGTAGGGATACCTTTCGAACGAATGGCAATAGACTTAGCCAGCCCATTTTCTCCTACGCGGAGTGGTGATAAATCGAGCTTAGTTGCCATGGATTATTTCAAGCAAGTGGCCAGAAGTTTTCCCTATTCCAAATCAAGAAGCATCTACAGTTGCAAAAGTCCTCGTCAATAATGTTTTTACTAGGTTTGGAATCCCATCGGAACTTTATTCGGATCAAAGGCGAAATTTCGAGTCGCGACCATTTCAAAAACTTTGGGAACTATTAAGTATTCACAAGATCAGAACCACGGCATTGCATCTATAATCAGATGGCATGTTTGAGAGATGCAACAAGAAAATCGGGGAACATCTCTCCAAAGAAGTTGACAAGCATCAAAATGATTTGGTTGAGCATATACCTACTATCTATTTCTGATGGCATACAGGTTAGCAGTACATAACACAACAGAAATTATTGCACCAGCCAAACTGTTGTTTGGATGAGAACTTCGTTTTCCTTGTAGAGAATTAGTTGATAAATTAGTAATAAAAGTTGTACTGTTTGTGGAGTGACTTTTAGTGAACTCGGAATTCGTGAAAATTTAAACAGAATTTTAGCAACTATTATATCAGTTTGTTGATAGGAATCAATCATCACCATCACTCCACTCATTAGAAAATGAATCTCATAAATTCCTGTGATTTTCGGACTTGTAGTATGATGATTTATTCGTAACCTCGCAGTAGATCAAGACTTCATTCACACACTAAAAAGGGGTTAGTGTTGAAAATAATTTCTTACGAACTAAAATCGGTCTTGCTCCAAGGCATATAAAGAAGGTAAGCGCATCAACCCTTATCTCTTAGCAATATTTCAGGGGGTTATTGGTAATGTATTTTAAAGTCTTGGCTTTGTACTTTCGGTAAGTTATATTCCGGCACGTTTGCCGGTGATAAGTTTTTGTACGGATAATTGAAAATCATAAATATTCTTTTATAGAATGAACACGCCTATTTGCTTCGACCTACGGAGGATTCTTATTAAAAGGGAATATATTTTCTAGATAAGGAAAAGCCAATTTTGATCGCGGTTTAATGGGTTTCAAAGAAGAATTTTACGAGTTCTATTAGCATTGGAAATTGCTGATAATAATGGAACGGCTATTAGCAAAAACCAATTAAAAAATAATAAAATTAAGGTAGGTATAGGTAATTATATTTTTATGGAAACAAAGTTCATTTGGGTTCAATCATCAATCAATGAAATTGCATAAGATAAACGCTTATAAAATTGAAGCTTTTCCTTTCATAAGTAACAGTCACGTTTGTTCAAAACCCTAGTAAATAAACAACAAAGGAAGTCCCTTGTTTGAAACGACACACGTATTATGACACTTATAATTTATTCGACCTTCCATCCATATTCTCTATTTTCATCCATACACATAACCCTCTCAGCTAAAACAACACCCCCGAAAACAAAAAGATAAATTCATCATCATACAAAACACCAGTAGCTATAGTGTTACACATTTCACTTTTGTCTGATACGAGCTCTTGTTGCAAATAATTTAGGAAGTTGTACGTGTTAAGGGCGGATCTAATTTTGAAACTGTCATAAACTGAATTGTTGTGTATATGTGTACGTATATAAGGCTAAATGCTGAAGTTTTGCTATATTCAACCCCTATATTATGTCTTTAGTTGTTTTGTTTTGTTGCCCAACGTTAATTACCTGGAAAAAAATGAAAGCATTAACAAATAACAAACAATAATTTCATCAATAACAATAAAAATATATATAGGTATTACAAAATTAATAGTGTAGGTGCATTTTATAGATATTGAATATTTTTTCAAAAATCGTCCAAAGCCTAAATAATGTATATGACAATATATTATTATGATATAAATATTTCAGTCTCATTTAAATCATAATCCAGAATCCCATTGCGTTTTTTGTATATAATATTTCCGTAATCTGAAAAAGGGCACGTATGCAATAAATCTGTGATTATTATTCTTTGGATCGTCAGGGTCTGCACTTATGTCGTCGACACGATCCGGTAAAAAATTACCTAAATCACGTTTAACTACGGTTTCCTTTTTGAAATCACTTTCGAATTTCCTTAAATCACGTTTCACTAAACTATTGTCTTTTTTGGTATCCTTCAAATCACGTTCCACTAAATTTTCACTACTTTGAAGATTTTCAATGTCCCTTTTTTTCAGAAAGCTTGTTTGAAATAAATTAAGAACATCCTTCAGAGTAGCATCACTAATTTCTCTTTTCTTCTTAAATGAACTCTCATTCATATCGTCATTCTCAATAGGAAAATCACTAATGTCTCTTTTGACTTGCACTTTTTCAGAATTTAGTGTTTTTAATAGACCAGTATCTCCAGAGTTCTCATATAGTTTTTCATCATAGTCGACGTCACTTTTATCAACAATCTCAAGCCTCAAGAATCTATCGTTGCCTTGGCGGTATAGTGGAAGAAAATCGTAGTATTCTTTAACTTTCAGGAGGTAATAATGTTTTCTGGTGTCATATCTTGGATCAACATTGTCAGGATTAGAAATTTCAGCTGCAATTCCTTCAACAGCAAGGTCATCAGGACCCACCAAAGGTACATTTTGTTGTTCCTCACTCAATGGTTGACTGATGATCACTCTTATATCGCACAGAAGCACAAAAGTCACTGTAAAAACTAATTTTTTATACATCTTTACTGACTACTAAATGCTTATACTAACAAAAAAAGCTTGGAAATGTTTCTACATGCGGCTTTTATATGGCTTCCAAATCCAATCGTGAATTGACGCTAATAACGTAAATGTGCTAATTATTTTATGACGCTCCACGGTCAACTATCATAGGAACAAAACGCAATTTTGTTTGTTTTTAAATTTAGGATTAATATATTTACTTGGATTTTTTTTCTAAATTAGACGCTATTTAATTGCATAAAAAAATTGCTGCAAACATTTATCTTGCCAGCAAATTCTATTTTTCTGAATAAGGCTTCTCGAGGAAGAGGAAATCGACCAATTCGAAATCCCAATGTAGCACTCTTCGAACAGCTATCGCTCATTTATTTTACAGGAATAGCCAATCTAAAGGATTTCTCACACTCAAGATTTTATCTTTTGAATAAGCTAAATCGCCGGAAATAAATTTTAAAGAAGTTTTATCTTGTCCGCAGCACGATTTTAGGATGTTTTTCGAAAAAAAAATATTTAAAGAATTTTTGTAATTTTTAATGAAATTGATTTCTCATCAAAAATTCAAAAAAGTATAATCTCACTAACAATAAATACCTACCAAACAAATTAGAGACAAGTAATCAAGGAATTGATCTACTCGAACTAAAAAGGCTTAAAACTAGTTTGTAGAATATAATAGATAGAAACATCATTGCTTGAGATACATACCCAAGGCTTGGAGAGAAATCAGAGTGGTGTTCCTCCACAAACCCGGGAGGAAGGACTACACCACCCTCAAAGCATATCGCCCCATAAGCCTCTCATCTTTTTCTCTAAAAACGATGTAGAGGCTATACGAAAGGTACATAAGGGATGAAGTGCTGTCAACCAATCCACTCCACTCTAATCAACATGCAAACAATGACAACCACTACTCAACAGCTTACGGAGATGACGTAGTCATCTTACAAAGAGGCAAATTCGAGAACTCGCTCTGTAAACGCATGCAAGATACTCTACGAATTATAGAAAGATGGTGCACGGAATACAATCTGTCCATCAACACCAAAAAGACTGAATAGTCCTTTTCACAAGAAAGAGGAAACTGCTGCTGGTATCTACTTCCAGACTCTTAAATGCGGAACTAAGCTTTGCTGCTGAGATCAAGTATCTGTGAGTGACACTAGATTGCAAACTTACTTGGAATCTCATAATGTCAACTAGCTACTCAGAAAAGAAGGGCCGTATATTCAACCTTATTAATTTAATTGCCGATTCGATCGGATTTTTATTGCCATTCAGCAATAAAATCATATAAATAGCCGGCCAAGCCGAGCAATAGACAGACTTGAACCAGTGTTAGTACCGCCATCCTGGGAACACCTTTCTGGAGTCTAGTCTTCCCAGTGCAAGTACCGCCATCCTGAGAAAGCCCCTCTGGGAAACTGCATCGCCATCTAGTCCAAGTACCGCCACCCTGGGAAAGCCCCCCTAGATGAAGATCAGTTAAACATCGATAAGCATTCAACGTAACATTAAACCGACATTCCCAAGTAGCGTCAAACGTGTGGCCCTACCATGGAAGAGCATGCATCCTGGAGGATTCATGTAATGAATTCATAGCAAATATACATATTTTTTCAATAATCTGAGCGAGTTTCTCTCCATCCATCTACCCTACACCCCTCGCCACCAAGAGGTTGTGACATTTGGTGGAGGCGCCAGGCAAACACCACAATAATTGACGCCATGACCGCGGAAAAACAGGCAAAGTTGCCTCAGTTTATCAGCCCCTAAACCTTCCGACCGTCACAAAAACCAGCGCGATCGAGTTCCTAAGGAAGTACGATAGATCAGCGATAGCAAATGGATGGGACGACAAGCTGAAAATTGTTTATTTTGAAACATATTTGGACGGAGCCGCAAACTGGTTTCAGGAATATAAGCGCAACCACCAAAGCAACACTTGGAAAGACATTGTCAAAGATTTTTCTGAGGAATTTGAGGATACAGATTACCAAAGGGCACTCAAGAAAAAAGAAGAAAACAGAAAACAAGGCCAAAATGTGTCAGTCAAGAAATACTTGTACGATTTACAAGTATTATACCACAATTACATACATACCTTAGATATACAAGAATCCATAAGTTCTGTCTTACAGAAATCACGAACCAATCAGAGCGTTTTTGATTAAACTCTGTCTAACTAAAGTTGAACGTTGAAGGTCACTTACTCATCCTTGTAGGTAACCATACGATTCACACTTTCGGACCTATTTTGGTTTGATAAACACAGTGCGCGTGTAATAAAGACAGCAGCCAAAAACAACGCCTGTGATATATTCGAGTAAGTGACCTCCAACGTTCAGCTTTGGTTAGACAGAGTTGAGTGCAAATCGCCAACAAACAGTTTTCTGAATATTTTCAACCAATGAGATTTGACTGGTTTGTGATTTCTGTGAAAACAGGCCTTATCAAAGCATAAAGAATTAATGGTCAATTCAATTCATGACGCACTGAAAAAGGAACAAAGCAACAAGGAAGAAATATTAGAAAGTGCTTAAAATGTCGAATGGGCAAATATAGTACTGGAAGTATATGAAAGAAAGAAGTAACAGGGGAAGAAGTAGAGATGATACTCCTTCAGCTACTGCTATTTTTAAATTTCGGTACGCGATGTGGCCAATGATCGCATCATACCTAGTAAAAATAGAGCCATCTTATTCAAGGCATAGAGATATTTGTTTTGTGCTAATTTTTCATAATCAATTTTCCCGAACTAATGCCAGACAATGCTTTAAATAAAATTAGGTAGGTGACTTGAAAAGGTCGGAACTGTATGACCTCCCTGAATTTAACGATGAAGAATGAAGATGAAGATGATATAGGAAATGAGTTAAAGTTGCTAAATGATTTAAGTTGTATGATCTCCCTGCATTTAACGATGAAGATGATGTAAATACTAAATGACACAGAATTAGATACAGGGCGTGAATCAGAACTTTCTAAAGAAAGTGTTCTTCACATTTACTCTGGCAAACAATGTTTGGTTTTAACGGTTTTGTATAAGTAAAAATACAGATTTTTACATCCGTGCTTACAGAGATCTTCAGGGCCTACCAGTATGTCCTCACTTCAGCGTGCACACAAGTAGGGTGCGAAAAATGTTTTTCAATTTTCAACACTTTAATGCATAAAAAATCGATCAAGAAATCGACTTACAATGGAAAATTTGGATGCGTTGATGATAATGAACTTAAATATTACTTGATCACATCTAGGGGTGATGATATATGGGCCGCTAGACTGAAATTTTCCCGGCCCACTTCCAAAAGTTCGTCCAACCCTGGTAAATGGCATAAGCTGCTATACCAGCTTTTTGTCTCAAGTTGGATATGTGATGCCTAGGTAGGTGACTTCCTCCATGTTGTGTACGGCTGTTCCATTTATGCGTAGCATAGTAGGGTCTGGATTTCTTTTATGGTTGAAGTTTATTAGCTGTGTCTTGGCCTCGTTCAATTTTAGTTTCTATTTGTATGTGTATGTGATTATTTGGTCCAGGTGGCTTTGGATCCTGCTAGTTGAGTTTTCAGGTCTTTTGACGCTGTTGAAGATAGCTATATCGTCTGCGTAGAGGGCGATTTTGGTTTGCTGGCTATTAGGAATATCGCTGATGAATATGTTGAAAAGAGTAGGGGCTAAGACACTGCCTTGGAGTAGTCCTTGGTTGATTAGTATTCTAACAGATTCTGTTTCGTTGATGACGATTTTGGAGGTTTTGTCGTCTAGGTAGATGGCAATTATTTTAGTTATTCGAGTGTTCACTTCCGTCCTGTAAAGTTTGATGGTCATAGCTTTCCTCCATACTGTGTCATACGCTTTCTCCATGTCCAGGATAGCCAATGCCGTCTGAATGTTTCTGTCGTTGAAGTCCATTGCGTAGTCTACTACTCTCGCAAGTGGCGTAGCCCTCTCGGGTCTGAAGCCAAATTGCTCTGGAATGATTATGTTGTTGTCTTCCAGAGGTCTGGTCAATCTTTTGTTCAAAATTTTTCCAGGACTTTCTCTAAGGAATCCAATAGAGATATGGGCCGGTAGTTTGCCGTGATTCTTGGGTTTTTGTTTGGTTTTGGAAAAACAATGATGTTTGCATTTTTCCATCTGGATGGCAAGTAGCTAATTCTAATACATGCATTGTAGATCTACATCAGTTGGACAATGGCAACTTCTCTCGAGCTGGTAAGTAGGTTGATGTCAATGTCGTCGTCGTTTTCTTCTTGGATGATATTTTCATAGATTTGATCCACGTGGTGTTCCGTTCTAATGTCTGACAGGTTCGCGGTTCGGTTGCTGGTGGCAATGTACTGGTTCGCAAAGGCATGTTATTTTCAAGCCTGCTGGTTATTGTTCTTGTGTGGTTGTTATTTGTTACTGTCAGCGGTGGAAAGGCAGGTTTTCGCAGTGGCGGTTCCTCCATAAGAGCACATGTGCACGTGCACTCCCAAATTAATATCAAACAACTTTAAATTTAATTTTATCATTCTTCAAATTTTAACATTCTACCTGTAAAGTATTAATTTAAAAAATTAGTGGCCAAATGCGCCAGCAAAACAAACGCAACCGGCAACGCTGGAATCACAGCGTCCACCGCGTCGCTTGATCGCCCCGTTCACTGCACATTTCAATATTAAATCCAATTGGTGGAACTATGCCCCCCCGCACTCTTTGTTCCCCGCGAAGGTCTAGCGACGTTCGATGTTTTAAGCTGGCTGGTGTGCACATGTAGTCAGTGCACTTTGGGATCGGAAGCCGTTGTTTTAAATTTATTTCGATTCGAGCGCGATTTAACTGAAAACTGTGTGTAGAATGGCGGGATTTCTGAACCCCGATAGCCTTAGCGTGCAATATTTAAAAACAATTAAATTTTCTTCGCTTTCTTTGGAGGAAAAAATCCAAATCAAATGTGTCGGCCGTCCAAAGCCAAATTTAATAATCACCAACATAACAAAATGCAAAAGTCGTGATTATAAACTAACTTTTAAAATGGAAACTTACGAAAAAACTGACTGGTTGTGCGGTTGTGATGTTAGTAATAGTCTTTACTGTTTTCCCTGTTTGTTATTTGGAAGCGATGAAGCATCAGAATGGACAAAATCCGGCGTTAAAGATTTAGTACATTTATCCGAAAAAATTAAAAAACATCAAAACTCAAAATCACATCTTACTCTTATCTTTCAATACAAAACGAGTCTGTGAGAATTGTGAGATTGAAAACTATAATACATTTATGTATAAAAACAATTGTTAGACCAGGACGATGTACTCAGCGAGGTAAGTTACTTTGTTACTTAATTTCTAGTTTATTGATATAAGATCCTTCAATTTCCACGATTTGATAGACCGAAAAAAGTATTAAATTGAGCTTAGTTGGTTGTTTGGTAGGGTAGATATGAAATCCCTTAACAATATTTTTAATTATTGGTAGGTAAACACATCACATAACTCATACGATCACTTACAATAAATTATTTTTTTAAAGGCCTAAAATAAACACTTCTGGGCGTGGCACCCCGAAAAATTTCGCGCCTCCGGCGGGCATCCCCCTTTCGGCATTTATTATGAATTACAAATTATGTGCACCCCCAATATGTTATACCACGAGCCGCCACTGGGTTTTTGTTGCGTTTATAGCTCTTTATGTGCTTCCATATTGTGGTAACGGCAACTACGCATACTGACGTATAGCAACACAGAGCATGCGTCCTACAGAGGACGTCATCCAGAGAGCAGCCTGAGGAGCTCTCTCTCTCAATCCAGCCAACCTAGAAGAAGGTTCTCCCAATCGTGTTCGTGAAATAAAATGTCCGATCGTTATATACTCTAAATATTTTATGTAATATTGGGAGTAAAATAAAAAAACCCTGTTCGGACGACTACCTTTATTAATATCCTGAACCCCAAGATACAACAAATGGCGACGAGGATTTAAATGGAATGTGGAATTTTTTTTTATGGTGAGCCTACCACGAGTCACGACTAGCCGAGTATGTACGATTCTCACAGTATGGCCGACAAATTTTGCGAATTTAATATTCATGCCGATGACTGGGCGATTTATGGGGAAAGACTTGATCAATTTTTTGCCGCAAATGCAATAATTGACGATAAAATTAAAACTGCTAACTTACTGAACTTCATTGGATTGAATGCATATAAACTTTTGCGAAATCTTTGCTTACCAAATTTACCTAAAGACAAGTCCTTCACGGAGCTGTGTAATTTGCTAAAAAGTCATTGTTGCCCACGAGTCAATGTGTGGCGCGAACGTAAAAGATTTTATGAAAGCAAACAATTAGATAATGAAAAGGTTTCAGAATGGAGTGTTAGACTTGCAAAATTGAGCGAAAATTGTGATTTTGGGACTGGATTGAATGTAGCATTACGAGACAAATTTATGAGTGGTTTGAAGGCAAATAAAATTTTTGAGAGGCTATGTGAAGAAAAACTGAATGAAGCAACGTTCGAGAGGTTCAAAGAAATTGCAGTGCAGAGAGAAGATATATCCAATGCTAATGAAGAAGAAGTCCAATTTCAACAGAAACATCAATTTGGGGCCCATAGCGATAGCTATGCACCAAGGTCAAGGGTTCGGTTCCACGAATCGCGGCAACCGCGCAATAATCAACAACGCCGAGAGCGTAGGTCCTTGAGCCGCGACAATGTAGCAACAGGGAGATGGAAATCTCCTGCGTCATCGATGGCCCAAAGAAATGGCGGAAGCAGAAATGGCGGTAGTAAACAACAAAACCGAAATTGTCGAGTTTGTGGAGGCTTTCATGGTGGTTTGTGCAGATTCAGGCATTCTACTTGCTTGACGTGTAAAAGAAAAGGACACATTTCGAGGGTTTGTAACAATAAAAACATTAATTTTTTGGACAATAATGGGTATGTAAACAAAGATTTTTCTGATTCTTCTTTTTCCTCGGACGACATTGCTAGTAGTATTTCGAACAGTAATCCAGTTAATTTATTTCAAGTTTCCAGTAATAAAGACAAGGAAAGTCAATTTCACTTAAATGTAAACATTGAAAATTATAATTTTAATATTTTGTTTGACTCTGGAAGCTGAGTCAGCTGTTTGAATTTTGAAGTTTTCAATCAATATTTTGCAGATAAATTTGAATTAAGGCAAGATGATACTGTGTTAAAAAGTTATATTGGTAGTTTGTTTGCACCAAAAGGGTATTTTAAAGTTAGGGTTACTTTTAAAAATATGTGTAAACACATTAAATTTCATGTAATAGCCAATGGAGGACCCTGCATTCTAGGTAGAGATTTCATTCAGAATTTTAATTTGAAATTTCAGATGATTAATAGTGTGGACAGTGATTTGAGCATTAAGAATGAGCTCAAAAACTTAGTAAAAAAATATGACGACTTTTTTTCTGACAGATTGGGTCACTATAAACATGCTAAACTGTCCTTGACATTAAAAGATAATGCTAATCCTATTTTTTTTAAACCTAGAACAATTCCTCTTGCCTATAAAAAGCCTCTGGAAGATCAACTGGAGAATATGGTGCAGCAGGGCATACTTACTCCAATCGAAACTAGTGATTGGGCGACTCATCCTCTTGTGCCTATCCTAAGTCCGATGGTCAGATACGCATTTGTGCAGATTATAAAAGTACAGTCAACAAGCACATCATGGAGGAAGTCTATCCACTGCCACGCATTGAGGAAATATTCGCCAAACTTCACAAAGGTCAACACTTCACTAAACTGGACCTTTGTCAAGCCTATAACCAGTTTGAGCTGGACGAAGAAGCGAAGAAATTATTGGTATGGTCAACTCATCGTGGTTTGATGCAGATGAACCGCTTGCCCTTTCGGGTTGCACCAGCTAGCGCCAAATTTCAGCGTCATATTGAGCAGACACTGCAGGGGGTGGACAACTGCGCATGCTTTTTGGATGACATTATTGTGACTGGCCAAAATAAAAAGTCTCATTTGGAAGCAGTGGAAAATGTTCTGGAAAAATTAAGGGATGCAGGTTTGACTGTAAAAATGAGTAAGTGCGAATTTTTAAAATCCAACATAACATTAGGTCACAAAATATCAAAGGAAGGCTTAATGAAAACAAATGATAAAGTGTTGGCAATTTTAAATGCACCTAGGCCAACAAACGTAACAGAACTAGATCCTTGTTGGGTTGTGTGACTTTTTATGCCAGATTTTTCCCCAATATGTCTTCTATAGTATCACCAATGTATAATTTATTGAAAAAGGAATCAAAATTCGATTGGAAAGAAGAGTGTGAGAATGCATTTAAAAGAATAAAAGAAATAATTTCTTCAGACATTGTTTTGACACATTTTGACCCTGACTTACCTATTGTTTTAACCACAGATGCCAGAGATCAGGGAATTGGTGCAGTACTAGCACACCGGATGCCGGACGGTCGCGAGCGTCCAATAAGTTTTGTATCCAGAACACTGCTGCCAGCTGAGAAGAAGTTTTCCACTATACACAAAGAAGCGTTAAGCATCTACTGGGCCGTCACTAGGCTGCACAACTACTTGGCAGGACGAAAATTTAGGCTCAGAACTGACCACAGACCGCTTTGTGCGATTTTCAACCCGCACAAAGGCATACCAAAGATGCAAGAAAACAGACTACAGCGATGGGCGGCATTCTTGTCAGGCTACAACTATGATATTGAGCACGTCAAGGGTAAGGAGAATTCAGTAGCTGATTATCTGTCCCGAGCACCCCTAAAAGCACAACCAGAAGACGAAACTGATGATAAAAAAGTAAGTTACCTTTTCTTCACTAACAAGGTAGCAGAGTGGCCATTAAATAACGAAGACATAAAGAAGCACACTAACAATGATAAAATTTTGAAAGAGGTAATAAGTCACGTTAAAAATGAAAACTGGCCCAAACGGGGGGAAAATTATTTAAAACCTTATTTTAATAGACGTTCTGAACTTTTTATAGAGGGAGAAACGCTAATGTGGGGGACTTCGCATTGTGATTCCGTCAACTCTGAGAAAAGAGCTACTGGAGCAGCTCCATGACGAAGGGGGCCATTTTGGCGCCAGTAAGATGAAAACTAGAGCCAGAGCAATATTTTATTGGCCAGGACTGGATGGTGACATTGAGAATATAGCTAAATCCTGTGCCGCATGCTCCATGAATAAGCCAGACCCTCCAAAAGCTCAACTAACCTCCTGGTCACCCGAAAAAGGAGTTTTTGGCCGTATTCATGTCGACTACCTGACGTTAAAAGACCAGAAGTTCCTAATCTTGGTCGATTCATTTTCTAAATGGATGGAAGCTTTTCCAGCTAAGACAGAAGACTCCAATTTTGCCATCGAGAAAATCAGAGAAACTTTTGCTAGATTTGGACTATGTAAAACTTTAGTTTCTGATAATGGGAAGCCTTTTACGTCAAGAGAATTTGAAAATTTCTTGATCAGAAATGGTTTAAAGCACATAACTTCACCTCCATATAATCAGCAAAGCAATGGACAAGCTGAGAACGCTGTAAAAACGTTCAAGAATAAACTACTCACCCATTTGGCTGATAAAAACAACAAGAATGTTCCAATTTCAGTATTAACAGCTAGAGAACATTGTTCAACCGGAAAATCACCAGCCTCACTAATTTTTGGGAGAGACATCCGAACAAGATTCGCGTTTTTGCAGTCAAAAGAAGATTGGAGCAGTCAGACAGAAAATAAGAACATTGTAGAGGCAACAGAAAACATTGAAAAATCCCAAGAAAGACAGAAGAAACAGTACAAAGGAAAAAAAAGATCTTTCAACATAGAAGATAAAGTCTACGTCAGAGATTATAGAAGTGTCAACAAAAAACTATGGACAAAGGCAGTAATAATCAAGAAAATTGGGAAATCAACATATTTGTGCAAGCTGGAAGACGGAAAAGAGTGGAAGAGGCATTTAAATCAGATAAATATGAGGGCAGATCGAGAGGAGTTGTTCGAAGATGACGAAAAATTAGGCCAGCAAGACAATTCGCCTGATAACACGAAAAATGAAGATTCTATTTCTTCCAAAATAGGTTTTATTCCAGATGATTCTCATAGTCCAGCAGCTTCTTCGAATGCTCAGGTCTGACCGAATTGTTTCTCTGCAGCCTGAATCTAATGATAACAGTTTATTACAGGTCGAAAATGATTCACCACAGATTGTTGATAATATTTTAAACTTTAATAATGATAATGTGCAAACTAATATTGAATTTCCTTTACAGCAGGAAACGGTGGGTATACCTCTATTGACTAGTAATTCCCCAGATAATGATAATAGAATTTTTAATAGGATTGGCGTTGAGAGAAAGGGCGATTGTTCTGATGTAAACTTTCCCTTGGACGACTTTGCTGATGTGTCGTTTGAAGAACAAACTCATAATGACCAAAAGGGCCATGGTCCTGTCTGTGAAAATGAAAGTTTTCAACCCCCAAAAAGCAGAGAGGGGGTCCTCCAAGGAAAGGAAAAGGGTTTGATGAAATCCAAAGTTTTTACAAACTCCTCAAGGGGAGGGATGAATGTTGCGAAAGCAAAATCTGACGATGACTCGAGGAATTTCTCAGTTGCAGGAACAAGTAAAGTAAAAAGTCCTTCTAGACCGGTAAGGTCCAAAGGACACCCAAACGATTGGCAGATTTTGTCATGGAAGTCGATTAAAAATTTCTACTAAATGTTAGAAATATTTGGTCGGTGTTACATAACACCACATCGTTCCTAGCCATAACTGAAAAGTTCTGTGAGTAAGTAGTGTCTATGCTTTCAGCATTACAAATGAATACATATTCATTTGCGAGCATTCACCAGATTGTCAACAGAACCCAAGTTATGATACATTTTGTAAAGATGCTGCAATTGCCAGGAAAATCTTTTGGACAATAAGTTTAAATAAGAAAAAGAAATAAATTTTTTTTATTGCTAATAATTTGTGTAGCTTATCAAGTACAGAAAGAAAACATTTTCCGGCAAGCATCGTCAGATGGTTGTAATTTTTAATGATTGTAGACATTACATAATGATCGTTATTTGTTTCTGAAATATATGAGTTTCAGAACTTTGAGGGGAAGGTGTGTGGTAACGGCAACTACGCATACTGACGTATAGCAACACTGAGCATGCGTCCTACAGAGGACGTCATCCAGAGAGCAGCCTGAGGAGCTCTCTCTCTCTCAATCCAGCCAACCTAGAAGAAGTTTCTCCCAATCGTGTTCGTGAAATAAAATGTCCGATCGTTATATACTCTAAATGTTTTATGTAATATTGGGAGTAAAATAAAAACCCTGTTCAGACGACTACCTTTATTAATATCCTGAACCCCAAGATACAACACATATGTTATTGGTGTCGCCTGCAGCCAGTAGCCTCTTATTCCAGGCGTCATTCTGGTATGAATCCAGGAGTGCTCTCACATATTATAGTCACATTGGAATAGATAATCGATTTTGTCCTCATCCGCTCTGGATCTTTGGAATCTTCTCCTGAGGGCATTTCTATTCCTGATTTCTGCCAGTATGGTCTCTGGATAGGGGGTTGCACGTGGATCGCGCTTTGGGATGTGACTGTTTTTGGCAAAAAGGATGTTATTGATGATGTTTGTGATAGCTCCATCTATTTGGTTCCTGTTGGTTAGGTCTCTGGTTATGTTAGTGTTTCGGTTGATAGTATGTTTATATCTATTCCAGTCTGCGTTAAGGTAGACATAGTGGAGTTTAGGTGGTTTTAATCTCACGTCATGGTTTTTTTTCGAAAAAATCTGGCAAGTGCTCCGATGCGAGCTCACATATGGTGTTGGCTGTGGCAATGACATCTTTAGCGATGACTATGTCAAGGGTGGCGTCTTGTTCGTGACGTGGGGCAATTCTGGTATGGGCGTCTGGAGCAACGATTTGCGGATTTGTAGTGTCGATGAGTCTCTGTAAGCTTCGTCCTGGGTTTTCTACAGCACTGTTCCAGTTGACGCTTTTTGCATTTAAATCCCCAACTAGGATCCACTGGGGGTGATCCATGATATCCATTATCTCACGCAGGTTCAGCGGGGTGTTAGGTTTCTTGTGAGCTGCTATTATTTGAATTCCTTGCGTAAAAATTGCCACTGTTTCCAAATCGATGTTGGTAATAGTTTCTTTGCAATGCATTTACATACCTCTAAATTAGGTCTGTTCCCGGTTTCTTATATAATGATGAGGCTTGCTCAATGCAATTTTAAAATGAAATGGCGCAAAAACAGCTGAACCAAATATCAACATATACAGGGTGTCTCACGGTGGATGGCGTATTAGACGTTTATGGAGAACTAAAAAGCGGATCATTTTGAAAATTTGGCAACCGGGATAAACGACCATAATCTACACTTTAAAAATATTTTTGACCATGCGGTGTTGCCGCTTCTACTTTAAACTAGTGGCAACATCACTATTTTAAATGGAACACCCCGTATGTGATTGCATATTTGGATTCTACGTAAAATTCTGAGCAGATTTCATGTGATATACCCTATACCTAAGTTCAACTGTTTTGGAAATATTGACAGTTGAAAATTGACTTTTTGCAACTTTGACAGGCTGTAAAACCTGAACGGTTAATTTTAGAGGAAAACCGATTTTACATTCCTATCTTAGATTTTTATAAACTATCATTTGACACCAACAATTAAATCCATGATTAAAAATTTCAGTTAAATTTAATCTCCGGTTAAGTTCAAAGTTGGTGTCAAATGATAGTTTATCAAAATCTAAGATAGGAATGTAAAATCGGTTTTCCTCTAGAATTAACCGTTCAGGTTTTACAGCCTGTCAAAGTTGCAAAAAGTCAATTTTCAACTGTCAATATTTCCAAAACAGTTGAACTTAGGTATAGGGTATATCATATGAAATCTGCTCAGAATTTTACATAGAATCCAAATATGCAATCAGATATAGGGTGTTCTATTTAAACTAGCGATGCTGTCACTAGTTTAGAGTAGAAGCGGCAACACCGCATGGTCAAAAATATTTTTAAAGTGTAGATCATGGTCGTTTATCCCGGTTGCCAAATTTTCAATATGATCCGCTTTTTAGTTCTCCATAAACGTCTAATACGCCATCCACCGTGGGACACCCTGTATAGTATATTTGAAATCAGAAGAAAAAATTCTATCATTCTAGTGAAAAATATACAGGGTGTTCCATTTTAAAAAATGGAAGTGCTGTCATTATGACAGTTGGCACCTGTCATTTGCCCATTTTGACATGTGCATAAGATAATAGAGATAAAACCATACAACTTTTGTATTTAACTTTTTTTTGTATTTTTTTTTTTTTTGTTTAAGTTGTAGAAGCCTCACTAATTATAAGGAACAGACCCTGTACCAGGTGTCCCACTAAGGCCGGCCAGGTACGATATTATGGAAACCATAGACCTTACGGCTTCGGGATTTTTTTTTTCTTCACTAAATCGGCCAAGAGAAATTGATGGAAATTATTTTCAAGTTTCTAGGATGACCGCTAGGGGGCGCAATTACGATGATATAGCTAAAAATTCAACTTTTCTCAAGAAATCGCTATATTAAGATACTGTTTTAACGACAGAAATCAAAAGTTCATTAATTTTTGCGCCAGTTTGGTTATTAGGCTTTTTTTCGTATCTTCAGTAATAAGGGTGGGGGAAGCTGGTGAATTTTTTTTTTTAGAAATTGCTGTATCTTCCGTACCCCTCATTCAAACTCATTCAATTTGGGTTTATTTGGAAGAGAATTTCATTGTTATTAAGAATACCACTTCGTTCGAGGTCGATAGTTCCCACCGCGTCTGCTAGAGGGCGCTGTTTATTCAAGATCCAGTTTTTCCTAATTTTCATGAAAAATCCAAATGGCATAATATTATTTTTCTACAAACGTCACTAAAAGTGTCCTTTTTAACGGATGCTGTCAGTGTCTAAAATGCCATTTTAGGACACTGGTGTTAAAAGTGATTACTTTTAGCACTAGTGCTAAAAGTAATCACTTTTAGTGCGTTTGTAGAAAAAATAGTGTATGATATTCGTGCTAAAAGTGATTTTATTTTGTTCAAAGGAGTGGAACACTCCGCCTTTGGCGTCGTGTCCCAAACTTCCCTTTTCACAAAATAAAATGTCACTTTTAGCACTTATATCATAAATAACTATTTTGTATTGCTGTGCTTAAAGAGCAAAAAAATATCTACATTTTGGCGCAAACCGCAATTCAATATCTGCATTCGTTTTCAAGTTACGTGAGGTCTATGGTCTCCATAATATCGTACCTGGCCGACCTTAGTGGGACACCCTGTACATCGCTACGCCGGCCGCGTCGCCACCAGGATGCTGGGCTTGTCGATTTTTGAACATATAGTTATTGATATCCATATATTTTTGCAAACAATAAGATGTTTGCCAGTCTCGTCTCGTTGATAGTGACATTATTGGGTTTGGTCCTCTGGATGAGTTCCCTATAAAGGCTTTTATATTATTTTATTATATTATTATGTGTATCAATTTTTCTTTATTTTTCATTTCCCGCACTACTGCGGAAAAAAAAATTCCGCACGGATATCGGTGCGGAAAAATTTTTCCGCATGGCTGTCAAAAAAAAAACAAATTAAGAAATTACTACACTGAGAAATCCTCCAGCCAAAAATTCTTGGCTAATGTATTTTTGACTATCATACCAGAAATATTAGCTGTAATTGCAAAACGATCCTCTTCCACTTTGTTGTAATAGTAAAGTTCTTTGCTGCCACTAATATTGTTTTTCATGTTACAGCAGATTCACTTATTATTAAAAAGTATATTTACTACCACAGCAAAATGCATGCCTGCAACTATAAAAAAAAATTCCATAAGTTTTTTTCTATTACTGCTGAGAAGAATTTGACTGCTACAGCCAAGATGATTTTCAACGAAATCAGTCGGCCATTTCCGCATAATACCACACTGAGAAAAGTCCCAGGAGAAAATTCTTTGCTGGTTTTTTTTTTAGCTGTTACAGTGGAAAATGTTTTAGAGGTAGCAATGTTCTTTGGCTTCTACAGAAAAGACCACTTTGCTGAAACTACTTTATTGAAACTGCAAAGATATTTCTTATTCCAAAACCAAACTTTGCTGTTATAGCAAAATTAAAATTTTATGAAAATGTTTCTGCTTCTCCGAAATAGAACTTTTCTGATACTTTACTGTTGCAGCAAAAAAAAATTCCTGTAATTTTTGTTATTGTTACAGTAATGTTTTTTGCTACCCTAGCCAAATAACTTAACTAAAAATACCGTTCGGACATTTCCGTGATTTCTTCGGGTCCAAAAATAACCGATAAAATAGGTCTCGTGTTCATTTTCTTCCATTTTAGTTTAGTAGCTAACGCCGTACGGTGTGGATCGTGGATGCTGTCGAGTCAAGTCGAGTGTCGGTCGCTGGGAATCTTTTTGGAAATGGTGCCAAGCGAGACCTTTCTCAGTTTCCTTACAGAGATAAAGTCCTTTTCCAACACATTGTTTCTTATGAAAAAAACCGAAATAATTTTTTTTCTCGAAAACTGTTAAAGATAAAACTATCGAAGTTTATATCATTGAAATCAGCGAAAGCATAGCTTTCTAATGAACTATTAATATGTAGAGTGTCCTATTGAAAAAAATCGGATTTTGGTCAATATTTCGAAATCGAACCCAGACAGAAAAAAACTGAGAACGTCACTGAATTCTGCTTGAAAAAGTGCTTCCAAAAGGTCTGTACGGAAATGAATTATTTTCATAAACAAAAAAGTTATGGAGGCTTTACAGTATTGCTCAAAATCGAGAATTATTATTAGCAGTGGTCTACCTTCATTTTACCTTTACAGGTTTAACTTTGACATTTGTCAAATCACCAAAAATAGTTGTGTTATAGATTCATAACCTAGTCCATAACACCACTAGTTAGGCAATCTCAATCACGTGATTTTATAATGGCCGTTCGGGTCAAATATTGCGGTGACAAGCCGGTGACGTTCATAAGGAGAGCATTTGTGTTCTGGCCCTTGTTGCTTTCGAAGTGAATTTTATGTGTTTCTACGTATTTTCTATTGGTTTTGGTCATATTGTTGTTTTCATAGTGAATTTTATAGTTTTTAGTATGTCTACGTATTTTTTAGTGTTCTGTTCCTTGTTTACAAAGTGAATTTTATAGTGGTTATAATGTTTCTACGTATTTTTTATTTTAAAAATAAATTCTGAGATGGAGGAGTGAATATCTTAAGGCATTATTATTAAGGGAAAATCAAGCCTCTGTTAGATCCTTTCTTTTCATTGCCGCAATCCATAAAGCCCTGCGTTGTTTTGATAATTCACTTTTGTAGATCAAAAGCCGATGATTTAAAATAGCAGGAACTGAATAAAATTTCACATTAGCCCTGTTACCTCAATTTCCACACCCAATTACGATGCAAATCGCTGGCATTTTAATTAACAATACCTAAACACACAAAAAAACACAGAATTCGATAATTCAAATCTTGACGTTTGTCCAGAATGTGACAGAATCAATGACATACAGAATAAACAACACAGTGCTTGACCCAATGCTTGACCCGAACTTCCATATTGAATTTCGTCTTTGACAGGTCAGTAGATTGCCTAGTTGTGTTATGAACTCATAACCTAGTCTATAACACTAGGTTTAACTTTGAAATTTGTCAAATCACCAAAAATAGTTGTGTTATAGATTCATAACCTAGTCCATAACACCACTAGTTGTGTTATGAATTCATAACCTAGTCTATAACACTAGTTGTGTTATGAGTCTCATGACATAACTCAAATACTAGAAAAATGATTATGTTAAAATGTCATAACCAAACGCTTGTAGATAAAATAGTAAAACATTATATTGTCCATATAATAGGTGTTATTTAGAGCCTATAGCTCATAAACTGTTTTGTTACAATTCAAATCCATTTATACCTTCTCTTGGATGATATGTATAACACTCCATTCCAACACTAATAATAAATTGAGGATTATTCTATTGTCGGAATTAATTTGTTTTGGTAATAGTCTATTAGCAATTTTTAATTCAAAAATTTAATGAGATCATTTGGAAGTTTTTAGACTCTAACTTAAATTGTATAGCTCCCGCCTCGTGCTGAAAATTATTCTTTGGATAACAAAAGAAAAGACAGCCCGTAAAATAATCCCTCTCATTATTCCCGATTTAAGTTCAGCTGATTTCGGGAGTGTACAACACACAAAATATTGATCGGTCCAGCCAACAGCGTGCGGCCGCTTTGCTGCAGCTAAAGCTGCTGCTGCTGCTGTGCTGTGGCACACCCGATGTGCTGCCTCTATACCGTCAGCGGAAATGTGTCATACTACGTTAACTGATACCGGAAATCTCTTTTGTCTTATTAAACTTTGAAATGAGGGCGTGGGTATATTATTTAAACAACAATACTTGAGGGAAAATTATTTTCCATTGTTGCTTTATCAATATAGGGCTTTATTAGGACATCAACGTCTTGAATTTTTTTGATCAAAAATAAAATATGTTGACAATAATTAGATAAATTCTTTGTTGCCAACATTATAACGGTCAAATATCCGGCAGGCAACGAAATAAACAATGGCTTCACGTCCGCAGGAGCTTAAGCCAGGCCAGCCGGAAGAGATTCATCCTCCAGCGCTAAAGCTATTTATTTTGACCCTTCCAGATAGCCGGAGATCCGTCTAGACTCAGCAACTGGCAAGCACAAACTTGAAATATACCAACTTTAGCTAAAAACCAACAATTTGACAATAATTTAATTAGCATATTGCAATCTAATTTTGTGCTTCTACTCCTAATAGACGCTCCCTGCGAGATACTTGCATCCAACCAAAGCAAATAACAAATTTATTGTTTGTCTCGGTTTACAAGGTAACTGCAAATCTAATTAGTCGCTTACTAAATCCGTAATTTGGAATGTCAAACAATACTCCGAAGGGAGTAAGGTCAATTTGGTTTAGAATATATTGCATTGTCTTCTGTTTGTAGTTGGAAATGTTTGTATCTTTGATAAATTGTCACAAATATAATTCTAAATTTTGATATTAACTATTTTGATGCCAGACCAGGACTGGTAAGGCCGAGACCTATTGAAATGGATTCTAAACCACGATGATCAAACAAACCACAGTAACCGCAGATGAATGTAAACTTTGTTTCACGAGGGTTCATACTTTTTGCCTTCCTTTTTTAACAAATAGAAATTGACTGAAACAAATCAATGACGTCAAAAAAAAGGTTCTTCGGTTCTCAAACCAGAAGTCATTTATTCACGATTTATTCTTACTTGTCAAAAAAATTGAATGTGTCATATTCCTTAATCTACGACAACCCTTTTTCCCAAGTTATGACGTGTTCGATGTCAAAAGTATGAAACCTCGTGAAACGGTCTGTATGTACAAATCTAAACGCTATCCCATCCGAGAATCTGTCCCAACTTTTTCTGAACTGGAAATATTATGAAAATAACAAATGGATAAATGAAGGAGTATACCTACTTAAGTACGATGAAATAATAAATTTCTTTTTGGAATTCCAGCATCCTCCTGATCAACTTGATAAAAATATGAAACTAGAACATTATGTTGTAAAGTTTTAGATCAAATGAATGATATTTGACATTTCAGAGTAGAATAATGAGAGCGACTGATAACACTGATTCAATAAATCTTTTCCAAGTTTCTCTTTCTCTCAAGCTTAATTAATTACAATAATAACGATCGGCCTGCTTCCCCATCATTAATGGAGTCGCCTCCTCGACTGTCAACGTGAACGTTCGCGTGAAATCTGTTTATCAAACCCTGAGGCTACAGGCACGACAATCAAAGGCACCTGTAGAGTGTGATTTAATAACAGTGCAACGCTGTAATGCTTTCAGTTTTGAGATCATCAGCTTCCTGACATCAAATTTCGTGGTAAGTCTGGTGGATTTGTGTTTAATTTTATAAAATATGTTTAACAAACTGCCAAACTTATTTATGTAGCATTGACTCCATAGGTAAGACATGATAAATTTTAGGTTTGATACAGTAGAATTTCTTTGATTATTCAGATACATGAGGCAATTGGATAGATACATCATTGACTCAGAAAAATAAACGTATAAATATTCGTCAGTCATCTTTAGGATAGGTAGAAATGAGTTTAGGTGATTTTCATGTTCACAAAGTTGATGCTTGAGATTCTCAAATCAAATTCAATACTGGAATGATCACCCAGGACATTATTTCAAGAATCAGGAGAAATCGAACTGTGATTATAATTTTATCGAACATATACTACTATTTGGATTTATTATGGAAAAAATTACTCATTATAGGTTTACAGATCCTTCGTTATTTTTGTTGTTTTTGTGTGCAGAATGTAACAACTTATTAGCGTGGTTGGTATCAGATGGGTATAAAAAATATACTTAGTAGATATTTGTACAGGCTTTTAGCAACTTTTGCTTAACCAGGTACTAATGTGAGAAAAGTGAAAATTGTAGCAAACTGACTCCCACAACACATTTATTTTCTGACTAGTATAATTTTCTTTTATTTTTGGCCGATGACCTTCCTTGGTAGATCGAATTAGGTAGTTATTGTGGTGCCTCTCCACGTTTTTTTTTTTTTTTTCTTCTATAATAATAATAAATAAACACACGGAAATACACTGAAGTACCTAGGTACATGATAACCTCAAATAAACAAATATGAATATACTAGTGTAATTGAGCGTTAAATGAATAGAAATATAATAAAGTGTAAATTAATCCCGCGGCGATGACTCGAATATTTCCAGATCGATGGAAAAATCAATTGATTAGCAATGCATAGAGAAGAATTAAGAATGGGCTCAATTCATCGACATGGAACTGGCGCCAGCGATTTTACATATTATAAATTTATTGCTTTTCATCAGAGCCTCTGTTACTCAATAATCGTGTTTATCAGTCATCCTGAACTGATGTGAATTCACTTCTAGGAAAATTTCAACTTATTGTAGTCATTCGACAATTTAAAGCCAAATTCAATAGACAGTTGTAGACACGATGGGTTTAAAATAGGACATAATATTCTGAATGACAGTTAGATATGATGATCTATAAGAAAAAGTAATGTAGGAATAAGTCCGGAATCAGATAAGCATTCCACGCGTTGAAGACACAAACTTCAATAGGTATAAGATCTGAAGAACCTCTACTATCTAGATTAGTCAATCTAGGCTAAAATGCCTCAGCAATATACATCCAGGAGGCCTTGAGTAACTGGAGAAATAAGTGTTCTGGTATGGAAATAGATCTGGGAGAACATTACTTGTCCACATTATTCTTTGTATTTTCAGGTATTATAAGCTAGCCGTGAAAACTAGTGAAAACGGCATTTTTTTTCCACCCTTTCGAGCCCATGAAGCTCATTGTGGCTTATTGTACATCATTTGCACGGACTTTACTCGTTCCCATTGATAATAGAGTCTAAATGGTCGGCCCTAACATGCATCCCCCACCCTAAGGTGGTCCGATTCGCAACCCATGGTCGGCCATTCAGACTTCACCGACATCATGCAAGCCTGAGAAAGTCCTTCCACATCCTCTTGCCAAGCCAACGAGCCGGTTAAACACCACAAACAACTATGCCCTAGCCGGGAACCCAAGACCCGCACCATGCGAAGCAGATAACTAACCACTACACTGCCTAGGTTGGCAGCCCAAGAGGATATGAGATTACATGTAAAGAAAACTCAAGGACGAATATGAACAGTGGGGAATGAAAATAACCCAAAGTATGATAGAATATCTTTTTATTGGAGATGATAATGAAGACCCGGATCTTAGCTTAAGAGATCTGAAAAAATGTGAGGAGTATAAAATACTTGGGACGCTGTTATAGTTATTTATGTATCAAGGGAATTATGAGTCCTTATGAGTATGTCAAAGTTTCACCTATTCAAGTTAAAAGCGGGAGTTATGGAAATCCTTAACTCCCTTGGGAGTTATGATATCCTCAACTCCCTTGGAAGTTAGGACCCTGTTTATGATTATCGTAACCAAGGTTTTATATGGTTATAAATGTTATAATAGTTCAATAGGAAGTAATATTCTTAGTTCTGTCTGGCTTCTCGACTCTACAAATCTGTGACACAAACTAGAGTCATTTTTACAATTATAAATAATACTTAACTGGTGACAAAACATAAGTTTGAACCAGAAAATAAGTCTGTGTCCAACATTCTCCCCCCTTTTGAAGGAATTCTTTTTTTTTCATATTTTATTCAGTTTCAATTTTACATAGTCGGCTAACAGATCTTATAAAAATGCCTGCATTGGTTTTTATGTCTGCTACTCTAACTTTGCCATCGGAGCCAGGAAACACAGCTTGTATCTTGCCCATTCTCCATTGTTTTCTTGGTAAACTGTCTTCAATAATCATAACTATATCGTTTTGTTTTTACTGTTGTCTATCATCATTCCACTTTGATCATTTTGTTAATGTCGGTAGATATCCTTTAGTCCACGTTTTCCAAAATGAATCAATCCAGTTGCGACATCTCTTCCAATGAACTCTAAGTTCAGCGTTACTACATGATCTGTAAGCGAATGAATCGGCGTTCGACTGTGCTATAATAAAATGGTTTGGTGTCAACGCCTCAAAATCGTCTGGATCCGAAGATACTTTGGTCAAAGGTCTGGAATTAACGATTTATTCAGTTCCGGAAAATAGTGTTAAAAGATCATCTTTTAACTTTTGATTTTTTAGTAAATAATTGAAAGTAATTTTGACTGAATGAACTAATCTTTCCCATGCTCCCCCTCATATGTGGAGATGCTGGTGGTATGAACTTCCAAATGATTTCATGACTTCGAAGACACTCCGTCATCTCTGAGTCGTTTATTTCTTTGCGTGGCTTCTTTAATTCCTCTGATGCCTCTCGGAAATTGATACCATTATCCGTATAAATTTCTTTCGGACACTTTCTTCTACTTACCATTCTTTTAATCGTCATCATAGCTGCGTCGGTATTAAGTGAATGTGCCACTTCTAAATGTATGATTCGAATTGTGAGACAAGTGAACAACACTTTCTGTTCTTCTTCGTACAGTAACATATATGGGACCAAAATAATCTATGCCGGTGTATGTACATGGTTTAAGGTCCGGAGTCAGTCTAAACTTAGGTAGCTGTCCCATCTTCTGTATAATTGGTCTAATTTTCTTGGTTTTACACCGCTGGAAGTTTGAAAATACACTATTGTCTGAAGCTCTGAGATGTATTATCCAAAAACGTTGTCTGATTTCATTTACCACAGTCTCTAAACCCTGATGTGCGAACTGTTCATGATACTTTTGAATAAGTAACATGGTACCTACCTATATCTGTGTTTCGATGGAAAGATAATTGGACTTCTTATCAGTGTCACAGTATCTGGTGCCAAGTTTAATCTTCCATCTACCACAAGAATACCTGTTGCATCAAGTTTCGGTGAGAGCTTCCATATCCTACTTTGTTTTGTCACTACTTTTCCTTCTTCAAACAGTTTATTTCTTCTGCAAAGCTTTCTACTTGACACTGTCTGATCCATCTTGTTTCAGCTTCTTTTAAATCTTGTACTGTCAACTCTCCTGACTGACTTTTTGTTTCGATTATACTAATAAATTTAAAAACTCTTGCTGTTGCACCTATTAAACAAAGCCATTTTGAAAAATGTTCTATGTTAGGTAAAAACTGACATGTTACCACAGTTAATCCCAAAAATGTTGGTTGTTATTCTCGTGTCACTTGAGACACCAAATTTTCATCAAATATATCTTTTTTTGGCATAACAATTCGTCATTTTCTTTGAGAATATCCGGACCTGAGTGCCATGTTTTGAAATCTGTTATAACTGTACTTTGTGTGTCGTAGGTTCTTGTTGCAAGGTCAGCTGGATTTGATTTAGAAGGTGCCCATCTCCAAATTCTGCTATCAGATATTTTTCAAATCTCCGAACCCTGTGAGCTTCAGATTGTCCAAGTTATATGTCATCTCTTTTAATTCAATGCAAAACTGTAGGTAGGCGAATCAGTCCCATGTAAATTTGGTGAATATTGATGTTCAAGGTATTTTTCACAGTCACAAGCAATCTGCTTCCCAGTACCGCGGCTTGCAATTCCAATCTTGGAATGAAAATCGCCTTGATTGGAGAAACTCTTGCTCTGGCCATGATAAGTGAGGTGTCAATTATTTCTTTGGTAATTACTCCTAGATAAACAGCACATGCAAATGCGTTGTCACTTACATCACAGAATACGTGTAACTCTATCCTTTTAGCTTCAGGAATATGGAATAAATAACATCGGGAAATTTTTAGATCTGCAACTTATTCAAGATCATTCAACTCAAATTCCCATTTCCAAATGTCTTGTATAACTACCATATAAGTACTGCCCCGAATTGACAAATTGACTACCAAACCTAAAAGGTCAAAAACTGCCATGACAATTTTTAGAACTTGCCTCTTAGTCGGTTGGCAAGTTTTAGAAATTTCTCTGTCAACAGTATTATTTCTGAAACAAAACGTATCCATTTTAGAATCCCAAGAAAGTCCCAGGACTCTCTGGATCCAAGAATTGTCCATGTTTAAGTGTTCACATATTTTAGAATTGTCTGATAGTATTTTCATAACCTTTTCTGAATTGGAAAACAAGTTTGTTAATTCGAAACCTCCCAATTTTTGTACTTTTTTAACCATCTCAATTCTTTGTACAGCCCTTTCTTCAGTGTCGCAAGAATCCAAATAAATGTCTACGTAAAGTTTTTCGATGATTGCATCAAGAATTTCTGGATCGTCTGTATGGTCTTTGGCATTAAGATTTTTCACAAACTGAGCACATACGGGTGAACAAGCTTCACCAAAAATCATTACTTGTATTTCGAAGGTTTTATATGGCGATTTAGTGTCAGATCTCCATAAAAATCTTTGTGATGCCTTGTCTTCTTTTTTTATGCGAACTTGGTGGAACATCTCTCTAACATCAGCACAAAAGGCTATTTTGCTTTGGCGAAATTTCATAAGTACCTCCACCAGAGGTTGCAAAAGGTCAGGACAAGGTAACAGGCTATCATTTAGACTCATTCCATTGGATTTAGCAGCAGCATCAAATACTAATCGAAGCTTGTTTGGCTTGTTTAGATTAAATACTGGGAAATGTGTTGAATACCAACATCTTGGGCTTTCGATTTTGGCCTCTTTGTCTATCAACTCTCTAGCATATCCTTTTTCAACGTAGCTTTTAATTTGGTTACCATATTTCAGTCCCAGGGTAGGGTCCTTTTCCATTTTCCTTTCTATGCAGTTAAGTCTTCGGATCGCTGTTGACTTACTTTCAGGTAAATTTAAAGGGTCGGCTTTCCATAAGAGTCCAATTTCATATATGTTGTCAACATGTGCTGTCTGCGTCTTAATGTCCAGTGCTCTCTTCTCTTTCATGTTAACTGAGGATACGTTGGAAACTACAAAAGCGTCGGTCAAAAATGTATGTCTCACTAGTTGATGTAATTCTTCGTCGTATATTTTATGTTCACAAATATGAAAGAAAAAATGTGTTCTGGGTATATTTGAATGCTGATCATTGTAGTGTCCATGAAGAATCCAGCCTATAGTTTTAGTAGCTATAGGTAAATAAGCAGGGCCTTGAACAACTTTTCTAGGTACAGTCAATCGTATATTATCTTGGCCAATCAAAAGCAAAGGTGGATTATTTATGTCTTGAATAGGTAAACCTGCTAAATGTGAAAAATGTTGCTATTGACTTTTCAAAACGTGTTGATTTGGAACAGCAAGATTTTTCACAGAACGGACCTTTCTTAATTTAAACTGTTTGGCCTGATGGTAATTAGTAAATACGAAACATATGGAATCTTCATTGGTTCTTACAACTTCGTTAGTCAACTGCACGCAGAAAGGTTCTCGTTTCCCTGTACTCGTAGACTTTCAATCAGAGTAACTGTCGATAACTCGTCACAAAGAGCTACTAGTGTTACTCTAGTACCATTCGGCCAATAAAGAATAACATTTACCATTCTAAGTAAAACGTTACCTTTTTCTTTGTCTTGTCTAATAGTCAGTAGTTTTTGGCTCTTGTTAAAATTCGTGATCTTGATTATCTATTTGATCTCCCCGTCTAGACTGACTACTATGGATGTCCCTTGTTTCTTGAATTTTGTGTAGAAATTTATTGTGAGGTCGTGTGAAGTTATCTACCCCACAGGATTTTCTGGATTTGCACTTGGTGATATGATGACTACTCTTCAAGCATGAGAAACAGAGCTTCCTATTAGTAATTACTTTTCATCTTGAGTCTAATCATCGGGTTTAAGTTTATTACAATAATTATCAATGCTGTGTCTTTTTTTTACGCAGTAAGCGCATTCACTTGTTGAAATCGTTAAGGCTCTTTCATGTTTTGTTTTGTCTGTGAATGTTCTTGTCTTGGAAATCTTGAATGTGTGGTTTTTGCTTGGTTTTTCTAAGTAAAATACAACAAGCTTCATTTGCCCTCTTCTCTAACCACTGAGCAAAATGTTCGAGATTTTTTATATGCCCTGCTTTGTCGTAAATTTCTTCTCCCTAGCGAAGTTTCATTGTGTCTGGTAATTTTTGAACAGCTTCTTTAAGTAGGTACTAAAATATTTTGCAAATATGCTTCAAAGTCTGAACATTTTATTGTACTGACCAAATAACTGATGTGTGTAGAAAACCGAATAAGACTGTCCATTTCATTTTCTCTTATATGAGGAAAACTTTTTATTTTATATAGCATAGTCTCAATAATCTGTTCTGGTCTGCCAAATCTTAGCTCTAATGTCTTAATGACTTGCTCTAAATTTTTAGGACTTATTAGCTTGCCTGCGTTTCTTGCCTCCCCCCTTAAACATTTTTGAAGTTCAATCATCGATTCCTGTGAGGTGTACTCACATAGTGCTGAAATCCTCCTGAACGAGTAAATGAAAGTAGGCCAATCCTCTGGTCTTCCGTCGAGGAATGGAAAGTCAGGTTGTTCATTTCTGCATTCGTTTCTTTGCATATTGTCGACCTTGTAACATTTGAAATGTCACAACAATATAATTATTGTTCTTAATTATTTTCATATATTTTGGACTCATTTAAACAATGTTTAAAAATACTATTTCGTACACCTAGCGACATCTATGATTCTTCTGACTAGTTTTCCTGACCTAATATCATTGAATCGAGAATTCCAGTATTTCCGAGAAACCTGTAGCGCTGTCATTTTTATGATTTCGACAAGCTTGACAGACCAAGAAAGAAAAGGACAGAATCATTTGGGTACTTTTGACTTGGTCTTTTCTCTTATGTTTTGGGGCCGAAAATGTCGTCCAGCCAGATATTTAAAATCTTAAAAATCTTGAAATTTTGTCTTTATTTTTGGGCATCGAGTCCATAGTTTTATAAATTGACTAGCGAGAAGAGTGATTAATCGTATCAGTTAGAACCTTTCTTGGAAAATCAGCTGATTGTTGATTTTTGTGAAGATTTTTGAAAGTGAGGTTAACTATCGGCCGTTCAGGTATGTAAATCCCTTTTTCTCTCTGATGAATGAGTCCTTATATTTCTTCATTTCATTCAGGCAACTTTGGCGAAAAAATCCTTGACTGCACTTATCCAAGTGAAAATTGACCAATTTGAGACCATGCTGTTCTGCATCCCAAAGAAAATCTGGGCCCCCTTTCCAAGGAATGTTGGTGTCGTATAAGAAGTAGATTTCAACCATTATTTGGTTGTCTCCAGCCAGTTTGGTACTTCCAGATCTCAAGTTTGTGAAAACCTCCGAGGCTTTACAAGATTCCGTCCAGGCTTGTATAATTATTTACCTATGGGTCCCGTAAATGTACCATATTAATTACCGTTACTTATTATTATCTTTTTTTCTATCGCCCCCTATAGATTAGCTTTATTAGCTAATTAATATCTTTATAAATTATAATTACCGTCAATTATTATTACCTTTTTTCTATTGCCCCTTATCGTTTAGCTTCATTAGCTAATTTATATATTTATGAAATCAATTACCGACTTGTTTAACGTATAGAAGTATTTGGCTAGAATAGCTAACTACTGTTTAAATATAATTATTAATTTAATTAATTAATCATTATCATAATCAGATATTTACCTTCATTAACGTTTTCTCTATCATTATCTAGTATTCTAGTATCTAATAATTATGGATTATTATAATTATTACAAATTTATTTCTTTTATATCGAGTACCGATAGATATAATATATAGTGGATTCATTAACCTTTAGAGGTTAATTTAACCTTTAATTTCATATCAATAAGGTGGTAGTTCTAAAAGGTAAACCAATGTAAAATCTTTAGGTAGTTAAACTTAAGTTATATGGTTACATATTTTGAATTTTAATTACAGGTAAGACGGTAGAGCTCTCCCCGATATCCTTAATTTCTGGTTTTTGATATTTATAACCTAAGTATTATTTACTACCTCTCTGCATCTATAATTTTTTTTTAATTGATTTGATTGACTTTGAGTCAAAGAATTGAAGGTTATTGGTATTATGACTTCAACATTTATACTTAGGTAAATTTCATCGTGGGTATCTATTTAATTGTTTTTGAATTTCATTCCTTTAATATACTTATTTAAATTAAGTTTTGCTTTTGGAAAGCTGCTTATTTATTTTTTTTTTTTTTTTTTAATTTGGATACTGAACAATATTCTTCTTTGAACTTTGAACAACAAGTTCGCCATATTGTCACACATTTTTAATGAAGAACAGTTCGATATTTGGTTAATAAATTATTGTTTTTAGAATTCCAAAACTTGTGTTTTTATTGAATGGGTTAAATGTCAGATAGTTATTGGATTTTGGATTTATTTTACCTTTTCAGATTTTTAAATTTATCTTTTTAAATACTAGCTAACTATTTGAATAGTGTCTAGTTTGGCTATTCTTTTATAATAAAAATAATTTTATACAATCTAGTGGCGCCCTCTCTCTACTGTACCAACACCAAGGACCACCCCAAGCTAAACAACCACTGAGCATAGTCGAGCACAGATTATGAGCATTCTTTTGTTTCGACAAAAGAGCGTTACATAAATTGGCGCCCAGTGCAAAGTTGCCAATAAAAATTTGTTAATAGTCTCACATAACTGGCTTACTTCTGATCTATCTTTTTTGACATCACTATCATCAGATAGAGAAATGTCTGATTTTTGCAAGTTAAGATTTTCTACCCAATTCTCTACAAAATCTTATTTAAATGAACCTTCAGAACATTCTGCATATGCGGTTACATAACCAAAATTTTTTGAGTTTGTAGGTGCTGGTGGAAATACAATTTTATGTGTGTACTTTGAACTTTGACTAATTTTACAATTTTCTACTGTCTAATACTTCTGCTTGTTGTATAGCAGTTTATAATTCTATTAGCTTTTGTTCCTGTGCACACTTTCTATGTCCATTTCAAACTCTAACTTTTTCTTTCCCATTTCGAACATTCTGTTTTCCAGATTATTTTTCTTTTTCTCAGCCTCTAATTCAATCATCTTTCCTCTAATTTCAGAATTTGATGAATATGTTGACAAATGTGACATAATACTTGTCTTCTTCAACACCCCAGGTAATTTATTTTTCGGCAAAACGTCACTACCACCTCTTTTTCCCTGTATGTCACCAGGATTTAAGTGAAACGAAGTTCCTGGTACGGAATTAGCTTTGGGATTGTCTACCCTCTGGCTTTTTGTTGCAGATATTTGACCAAAACCTGTGTACCATTCGAACTGAGGATCAAGGTGTTTCATACCTGAAGTTTCATGTTTTTTTTCTACCTGTCTCATTGGTTTTCTCCATAAAATTCTCCATAAGGGATTTTTCTTGCGAGTTTCACTGATACCTTTTTCTATAGGAAAAGTTCGGCGGCTCGAAGGACCAATGTTAAATTCTTAGTTATGTCTGGCTTCTAGACTCGTACAAATCTGTGACACAAATTAGAGTGTTCTTGACAATTTTTAACGTTCATTAACAACTCTACCATTATGACATTTTTACAATTATAAATAATAACTGCTGACAAAAACAAACGGTTGAACCAGAAAATAAGGCTGTGCTCAACAGACGCTTTATATTAACACAGGGAACATCAGAGCGAGATATAAGTAACATAGTTAAAAATGCGTTAACATTCTGAATTCTTTACTCTGGAGTAGTCAGATTTCTATAAAAACAAAAAAGAAACTCTAGGGAGCAATTATTGTAGAGCCGATATTGACGTACGGAGCTGAATGCTGACAGCTATCGGAACGAAATAAAAGGAAGGTAAATGTAGTGGAAACAGACTTCATCAGACGGGCATGTAGAGTTTCGATACTGGAGCACATGAAGAACGATTCGAAGAAAAACAGGAAGAAAACATAGAACCACCAAAAGAATAGACACCCGACAGCTTATATGGTTTGAGCATGTTATGAGAATGGAGGAGGATCATCATCAACCAGCCCTCTGCGTCCACTGTTGAATATAAGCCTCCTTAAACATTTTCCATTCCAATCGATTTTGTGCTGTTTGTATCCAGTTGCTGGGTCATCTTAATATCGTCCGACCAACGCGTAGGCGGTCTTCCTCTACTTCGCTTGTCCGTTTTAGGTCTCCACTCAAGAAGCCTCTTCTCCCATCCATCATCCCGCATCCGTGCAACGTGGCCAGCCCAGTTCCACTTAAGCTTTGCAATAGCTCCAACGACATGGCTGACACCGGTTCTTTCGCGCAGATCCTCGTTTCTTATGTGGTCCTTCAAGGTCACACCAAGCATGGATCTTTCCATTACGGAGGAGGATAGATGACATAAAAAAAAATATCTATGATAAAGTTATAGACATGAACGAATGGAAAAACCGTAAAAAATGGCGATCGAAATGCGAGATGTGGCAGAAAGCTGTAAGACCCCCGAGACGATGATCATTAATTTGATGAGGGAACTGAGACAAATATTCACCAAAAGAAACAAAAGGTAATGGGGAAAACCTCGCTTTCTGGAGAAAATGTGTACAACTTGACGGGAAAATATTATCAACCTAGATGGTCCGAAGAAATATAGATTCTTCCAGTATTTAAAAACTATTATTACTCGGAGGAAAGTGATAAATAAGCCTCCTAGGACAAAACTCAAGAGACCGCTAAATCATAATTGAATATTTGCATAAAATACGCGTCTTCATTCTACAATTTATGTGATGGATGCACACAGTCTTTACTACTATAGCAACCTATAATTATCATTAGACGGAAGTTACTCCATGAAAGCAGGCATAGATAATGCCAACGTTTACCTTACCGCAAACAACAATATTGAGTTTTGGCAACACATACACGTTATCTGTAAACATGATTATGCGATATGGTGTCAAGGTGAAGTTTGTTATTATTGAAACAATATATCTAAGTCAATAATCAACACATTTACTACTGTCTCTCGAACATCAGGGGTTCAGATTTTAGGCAATTTCAGGAATTTGAGTAATGAGAGGTTCAAGAAAGAAAAAAATATGTAAAATGTTGTATAGCCAAAAGAGACGACTGGTCAAATAAGAATATTATCTTCGTGCACTTTAGGGAATCTGTTCAATCCAGACATAAGTGGATTAGGTACTTACATCGAGACAATATAAATTGGGATATCCAAGGGCTGTCTTTTCTCAAATTTTAGATCCATTTTAACAATATTAACCATTGATTTTTAAGAATCATTATTGAGACATGCATGTCGAATTTAGTACTTATTGTTTTGATTGCAATTCATACTGATAAATTGTAAATGCAATTTTCGACTGCAAGCCACTCCTCATTACAAATTTGTTATGTTGCATATTGTAATTTTGCATGAATTCCCATTGGAGAATCAGCAGTTGGAGTATGTTGAACATTTGAATGTTATGTATTACAAAGTAAATATCTTAGTATACCAATATTTCTGAAATTTCATCAAATCGCTTCTAAAAAGATATTTTTTGCCAGTATAGTATTGCGTAAATAAAGTTATAAGATTTTATAAAACAAAATGCAGATCTCGCCCAACCACCACCGCGTGTAATATTGCAAAGAGGAAACATCAGCCATGAAGGATTTAGAAATGCAAATAACTTTGTAATATGTAAATACGAAAGCCGCACCAAGCAAGTTTGTCGGGTTTTAAACTTTTATGTTCAACCACGTTACATTTTTCTCATTTTCCGGATGCAAAATGCACGTGGCTATTGTGCGATAAGATTTAGAATTAATTTTGAATACATACCTAGTTTAAATGTTATTTTAAAGAAAAATAATTGTCACAAACAATCAGCCTTAATAAACTTTCCATTTTCTGCCCTTGGTTGTTACTTATGAATGCCCTATTTGCCATTTACATAATGTAATATTATCATAACATTACACTTGGGCAAAAAGCTACCTGATTTCACTACCGCAGTTTTCCATGCAATTTGTGAAAAAATGTCTTATTGTTAAAACCTTGTGCAGTCCCATAGTCCAGACCACAGTATGGCTTGGCCAAAACTCACCGCCTGTCCGTACTACCGTTTCTATACGCTCACGACCATTCTTTCCTGCTTATTAAAGCGTCTTTTTCGTGTGAATTCGCTGGTTTTGTTCAGTAAAACTTATAATTGGGAGGTTCAACTTCAATAATGAGAAATATTTTTGTTAATCTAAATTTAAAGACAAAGGTTAAATATTTAAGGGTTTAATCATACATTTCGACTTCAAATCTCACAATGATTCACCTGTATATGATCTTTGGGCGGTCTTAGATGATCAAACGCCATCGTAAAATATAACTGAAAATATCAATTTCAATATTATTATCCCAGAAATCATCAAATCTGCATCACCGAAGATCTAATTTCCTTCAGACTAAAGATGAAAAGCCCTGCAAAAAATTAACATTTTTATTCGGTCCCCGGCTTATTGATTCATCTCCTTAAAACGCCATTAGTAAAAAAGTCCCTGTGTGTAAAAATGGTCCCCGTCGAGAATGGACGTGACCTAGGAGATTTATGGTTCGAGTGCCCAGCAGGACACAAGATTGATAAGTGCCAGAAAGTAAAGGTTATAAAGTTTGGGCTTTCTTTAACTTTGCAACGGATCCAGATCATTATACTTAAAAAGTTGCCTTATAAGCACATTTAGGAAAAAACTAAAAATATGTTTGCTTATTTTATTAAATTATGTTAAATAAATTCAAAAAAGTTTAACAAACGTTTTTTCCTAAGTAAAATCTAGCCAATTTACCGTCCAATCTATCTCAACCGTATTTAAAGGTTAGAAAAGTTTCTGGAAAATTATTAAAAAGCTTTGATTGATGACTATGGTCTATAATTTATCATGGCTTATAAATCTTCCGGATAGGTTTTCATGGAAAGTTTAATTTTATACCGTTAGGTGAGGTGGATGGTTGACTGACTTGCTAAAATCTTTATCGGTACATTTATTGATTAAATTGATGATATTTCAACTCATCGTAGAATCGAGAAAATAAAAAACAACATACAAAAGTATTATTTGGATTTAAATTATCATAATTTAGATTTTGCCCTCTCTAGAGAGATCCGGTGTCCAATAAGAAAATCCAATTACCCGCTATCTAATTAACACCTTTAGTGTCGTGCCGGACACAGCGTGTCCTCAATTCGTGAAATAATTTCGGTTTGCAATGACTTTTGGGTTACACACTTGGGACTAGCGCATAGTTACCAAATAGTAAGAGAATCAGTCATGAAAAAATAATCATGGACTGACAATGTTAAAAAAACAATACAAATATTCATGAGACTGACAGAACTCAAGTACACACACTAATAAGTGGAAAGTAATTTTCAATAATTTTCCTCTATCATCCTATAACGATAATAAATTATCTAATACACACTAACTGAACCATATTACACACTCTTCTAAAATATAATTATCTTATTGAGCATTAGATCATTACTTTAGCTGCGTCCTTATCGAGCGTGCATGTGATCCCATTCTAACTGGGGAGGTAATGGATTTTCCGCCTCCCTGAACTCGGAGTATCACTTATACCTGATAATATTAATTAAATAATTAATTTTAGAGTCTTGATTAGTTCACACGAGACACGAATATCAGTATTTCCAGGCACATTCCTTTAATTAGAAATTGATTAATTGAATTTCGTTATAAGGTTTGTTGCTTCTGGAAAATAATAATTATAATAATGATTTAATTATTCAGATAGAAAATTGAACTGAAAAGTTACAATTTGTTCTGGTTACTTTGGAATTTGGTTATATTTGTTCGCCTGAGCATTTCTGGAAAGGTTTTTTAAGTTTTGGGAGTTAATTTTGCCTATATCTGAAAATGTCTACCTAGATTGAGGGGAAACTGATTATGTTTGTATTTTCTGGTTGATTATAATATATTTTTTTTTAAATTGAAACAAACAATCCTGATTAATTCATAAATTCTTTAATCAATCGCTCAACGCGTTTCGGTTAATAAATCATTATCAAGAGCTTGAGCAATGGGAACAGGGGGGAGCTTGATGAGCTTTTGTCAGTTTTAAATAGTTTGCACAAGAACATTAAGTTCACTATGGAAATCGAAACTAACAATACGATTAATTTTCTTACAATAAGGAAAGTGGGCAATGTCCTCAATTTTGCAGTTTATCGTAAAGACACTCACTGATCATGTTATTCCCAATGACTCCAGTCATTTTTATTCACATAAGATGGCAGGTTTTAAAGCTTTAATACATAGAATGTTTATCATTCTTCTCTTACCTAATTCTATTGGTAACAAAGAAGAAAATACAATTTTTCAAATAGCAGTTAACAATGGTTTCGATATCAACAGTATCAAAAGACTTATAGATAAAAAATATAGAAAGGTACTTGGAAGTTTGTCAAATGCCAGTAAGAACGAAACGATTCCTCCCTGGAAACCTCCAAAGTATTTGAAACTTACGTTTTTAGGACCCATTTCAATTGAAATTGGCAACATTTTAAGAAATGTTTTCGATAACACTAGAGTCGCTTTTGAATCTGCCAACACCTTGAAATCTCTATTGTGGGGTGTACAATCTTTCATGTGAGACATGCAACGCCCAGTACGTTGGACAAACTGGACGTTCTTTCAAAAAACGCATCACTGAACACCTAAAGACCGTCGAATCGCCAAATGATGAACGCTCAGCCTTTGGATTTCATCTGAAACAGAGCGGCCACAATTTTGACAGATCAAAGAACTTTACAATGCTACATAACGTTTCGAAAGGAAAGACGTTGAATGCTTTGGAGAATTTGGAGATTGCCAAGGTTCATATTGATGGGACCTTTGAGTTTCTAAACGAACCAGTTAAGTCTCATTTTCTGGAGGCAGCTCATATCACCAAGCTTTTCAAATAGTTTACATTAATTTTGTTCATCCGCTTTAGTTTTTCTCTCATTTATATAGACTTTTATTCTACACAATTAATATAATAGCTCAAACAAAATTTAACTTCTCCATGGCACCACGTAAATATTACTCATAGTGCAGAGTTAGTTGCCTGTCTGTAGTTTATGTTTTTACTTGATAAATGACGTTTTACAAATGAGTGACAAATAAAAAAAAAACCATGAAGGATAGATAGAAAAATAAAGATAAAAAGGAAAGAAAGGTTGATGAAAAATTACAGTGAGCCAGAAGTCTGACACTTCACTGCAACAAGAAGAAACGGTAATTATTATTTGCAAAAAGCAAATCAAATCGGTAAGAAACTACGTACCTTTGTAACACGACAAGGTACGATACAAAAAGTAATTATAATTACCTTCCGATAAAATCAGCGGAACGGTAAAAACAATTTTTTACAGATAATATTGATTCAGTGACAAATCCGAAATAGAGCCAAGGTAAGGTAAAAAAAAACAGAAAATAATAAAGGTAAGGGTAAGGAAATATAAGGCGATTTCGCCTGAGTTTGGGACCCCAGTTTGGTCTGTCAAACAAGTACCAATCAATTTCGGATGGGAGAATGATGCTGTCACGGCAACTTTGGTAGGCGCTTTGGTCTGTCAGATGCTATACCGCGGTTTGACTGGGTAGTGGAAGTTTGGTAGCTTTCTGTCTCTGTTTGTCTCATGTCCAAATAAACATGTCAAAGTCAAAATGTACCAAACGCCCTATCCACTGAATTCGGATGAGATTGTTGAGCTTCCTCACTTACGTACCAATTGATTAACCATTCGCCTACCAAACAGCAGAGGAAAATCCAGAGCGAAATCGCCTATAGTAAAGCTGAGGAATGAAACAATTACAGTGACATGGTATAAGAAAAAAAAAAGTTCACATCAACCAAGATACAAAGGTATCTTTTTGACAATATACACATCATGAATAAGATAAATCGATAAGACAACGGTAAGATGTATGTCATGGCAATCCTAGGCATGACACAAGAAAAATGTCCAAATCGACAACGGTACGGTAAATCGTGATTTATTATACTTATTATCAAAACAAAAGATAACTTGGTTAGACAAAAGAGAAAATTTTAAAATGTCCTAATCATTACGAAGATAACTTTTGACCTTATATACATCAAAGATAAATCGATAAGACAACGGTAAAATATTATGTCAATGCAATCCAATGCCTGACAAACGGTAAAATGTCCATATCGATAACGGTGAGGTGATGTATATTATCAAAACAAAGCTAAATTGATTAGGAAAAGCAAAAAAAAATACATGTCATGACACTGAGGTAGGTACTAAAATCATTCAACAGGAGCGAGAAAACTTTACTATGAAACAGGGACGAAAATGCCGAAAATGGGGTATTTTTATGGGACTATAGGTATATGGACAAGATTCTCCTCGGAGTGGGAAATGAGAAAAATCATGAGCTCGCGAAGGCAGGAGCTCTGTGTTCCTGAACAGTCTTTTCTTCGCCGGGATCGCTAGAAAGTACTGTCCGTTACCTATCATTTAATACCTCTCTATTTTAATTCATAGTGAATCTCAGATAGTAGAAGAGGTCTGGGATTCATGGAATCTGCTATTTTATACAAAAGGTAGTATTTCTAATTATTTCGAAAATACAGATTTAAATTTCCGGAAAAAAATATTGTTTAGATTTCTTTAATAACTCAAGTCATTTATTGCACGTCATCGACGGTTCACAACACGCCCTATGTTATCGAACGCCCCTCAAAAAATAGACAAATGAATATAACCACAGCCTCCTACATTTAACAAGCCATGAAGTTAAAAAGGCAACACCGCAATCTTACCGCCAAGTGGTGCTGGTGGTGTTTGTTTGTATAAATATATATTTTTTATTTTATTAATATGAATGACAAAAAATGCATAATTTATTGTACTAAAGGGCCAAAAACAGTAATTCAATGAATAATTTAACTATTTGTGTAAATAAGAACAGTAAATAATTGATTTAAATGAATATATTTCTAGAGTCTAAAGTGTTATGTTTCAGTATGTCTTTTGAAAATCTAACTTTTTCTTTCTTCAGGATTTTTTCGGAAGGCAAGTCCATTCAAATACTTGAGCTGATTTTCGAAAATAAGAGGTACCTGGTACCTACTTTTAAGAGTTGGACGTTTTAGTTTGAACTCTCGAACTACGCCTTTATCCTTGTTTGTTTCAAATCTAATTATTTCGGTTTCTTCAAAATGCTTACAACACACCACAGAATTTTTCGTTATTGTATAATCTCGGGTATAATTATCTTGGTGTATTCCTTTCATCCACATTTTTTGCACTTCAGAATTTTTTTGGAAATAAAAATGTTTGCATTTCTTCAGTTTTTAAGGAACTCCTAATAGTTCGATTTGCACCCAGGAACACAGTAGTTTCATGGCATCTGCAACAAGTTTAAATATCTTAGGTAATATATCGAGACCTATGCTCTTGCAGACAAATATTAATATTGTTTTTATTGTTTTACCTTACCTTACCTTCATTTTTGCTCCTGTACTCATTTGCTAAAAATTAGCAATCAAAGCACAAAGGAACAGGTATCAACTAAATATGGGCATTATATTGGTGTGTTTCTATCCACTTTTTCGTCAATAATGCCCATAAAAATACTAAATTGCAACAATACACAATGAAAGCAATACACAGAAACACATAACCCAATAACAAAATATCACCATACGCGACGTTGCCGTCATTTCCAACTTCATGGCTTGTTAACTATAGGAGGCAGTGATATAACCCAACATTTTAATGACAGTTTCGGTCGGGAAGATTCGATTCCAGTATCATCCAGTTTTACACACTCAGCGCAACAAGTTCCGTGTCAATGCACTTCCTCCACGTGGTTGAAAACCAACATTGTTAATTGCTTTAATTAATTTAATCGTAACATTGTACTGTTCGTCTTTGTTGATCCGTTTGTTTGCGGTAGTAAAAGTGTTTTGAGTTGGAATTAAAACGATTAAAAACTAACCGCGTTCGAGTTTTATTAAAACCACCCAAGGTCTATCTGGTCCACTCTATCGAAGGAACTCTAAAATCCCCACATAATTTCTGGTCTCTTCTCACGGATTGTTGACTTGCAACCGATTAAAATCGATAGACAAAGTGGTTTTATGAAACAATTCGGATACTTTTGACGTTGAAAATAGTACTTGTGTGCATTGACTCGTGAAAACAAAAAAGTGAACTCTCAGTAATCCAGTCTCCGCCCCATTGTAGCAGACTGCAGGATCGCAGTCCTCGCGCTACGCCCCAGTGGCCTCGCGGCTCTAGTTTTGTGGCCCAATCCCGTGGCCTTGCAAATTGGAAATTGAAGATTACGGCACTCTGCCACCTGGATTTCAAGGAAAATTTAAGGTCAGATCTTTCAATTTTATTTATGATGGTTATGGAAAGTCGTTCACTACAGAACTTCAAGAATTTCATCACACTGTGACTGTACTGGTTTTTTTTTTGTAGTGGTTTTGTGCGTTTGTTTTGGTGTTCTATAGAATATTTTTGCACTCTCTGTGGCAAATACTTATTTGCAATTTAACTGACATTAAGTTCTATAGAATATTTTTGCACTCTCTGTGGCAAATACTTATTTGCAATTTAACTGACATTAATTTAAAGTAGGAAGGAATAATATATAGACTCTTTTCTCACAACTTTTTTATAAGATTCTTACAATCTTTCTCGTTTTTCAAAAACAAAAAATTTCTTATTTCATTTAAAGCTAAAGCGTAGATACCTATTTCTTTCAATTTAAAATGTCTGAATTAGGAATTGATGTAGAAAGCCTCAAACGCAAAAGAGGCAGGCAAAAGGCTGTGATAACAAGAATTGAAAACTTTGTTCGACAAAATGTTGATGTTGCAAATATTGATGTTAATGATTTTGTTGTAAGGGAAGTGCAATTACACAAAGCTTATGCGTCATATCTAGAAGTACAAGATGATATTGGAGATGTTGACGAAACTCAATCTGCTGACAGAGATGAATTTGAAGGTAGATATTTCAATCTTGCGGCAAAGTTAAAATCTTTAATTCAAAGGTTTTCTCAGGTATCAATTAACTCGCCCACCCCACAACTTCTAGCCACACCGCCTCTAGCCTTGCCTAATGGCCCACCAATTAACCCTCATTCAATTCAAGTTAAGCTTCCTAGTTTAAATGTACCTACTTTTACAGGTAATTTCAAGGATTGGCCTGCTTTTAAAGATATTTTCGCTGCATTAATAGATTCAAATCAGAATCTCTCCCCTGTGCAAAAACTAATGTATTTGAAATCTGCTTTGAAAGGTGAACCATTGGACCTTGTGAATAGTTTGTTAATGACCAACGAAAATTATGCAGTAGCAAACGAAATGTTGAACAAGCGATACGACAAAAAACTTTTGATTATTAATTCATTGTTGCAGGGTCTATTGGACGTCCCACATATTTCCAAAAATAATTGCACAGCCTTGAGGCAATTCATAACTCAGGTTAACAAAAATCTAAAGTCGTTAGAAGCACTACAAGTTGATATCGAGAATTGGGATTTGCTTTTAATTTATATTTTCTCTAAACATTTAGATGCTGCAACAAGGCAAAACTTTGAACTAGAGCGAGAAACAGACGATTTGCCTACATTGGATGAATTTATGGATTTTTTAGAAAGAAAGTGCTCATCGTTAGAATCACTAACAGATAATTTCAATGCTGAAAATAAGTATTCTCAAAAAGGTTCACGAGTTCATGTCGCTCAAGAAACTGATACAAATAAATATATAGGTTGTTTTTATTGTAAATTCAAAAACCATAACATTTATAAATGCTCTAAATTTTTGAAAATGCCTGCTTCTCAAAGAAAACAGTTTGCTATGCAGAATAAATTGTGTTTTAACTGCCTCGGTAATAGGCACAATATGTCTCAGTGTCCCTCGTCAAATTGCAGGATTTGTTCTGCAAGACACCACTCTCTGTTGCACGAAACTCGAGAGAGTGGAAGTACAATGCATCAAGTGCATGAGCCTTCACCCAAACCACCTGGTAATAATGTACAACCGAGTGTACAACCCAGTGCACAACCCAGAAATCCCCATGGTAGGCCTCACTCTCAGGATGCAAATAAACATGTTGTAGTAGAGCACGCTGCGCTAGAGCTCTCTCAGGATAACGTCTCAGAAGACAATAATCCAAGCTCATGTCAATGGTCTCAAAGCTATTCTCAAATATTGCTTGCTACAGCAAAGGTGTTATTAGTTTCAGAAAATGGAACCAAAGTGCTTGCACGTGCGCTATTGGACTCCGCATCTCAAACGACTTTTATCACTTCACATATGTTTAAGAAGTTAGCATCGCCCTCGGTTAAAATTCATCTACCAATTTCAGGAACAGGTAGCACTAGAACTCAAGTGACTCACGCTGTGAAAGTGAATATTTTGTCTCGACACGAAAAGTTTTCTCTCTTTGCTCATTGTGCCATATTGGACAGAATTACGTCTGTGATTCCTCATGTCAGAGTGGACACAAGTAAATTGCCGTTGCCCCAAAACTTAAGGTTGGCTGATGAAGAATTTCATATTCCCGCACCTATAGATTTGTTAATAGGAGCAGATCTATATTATGAAATTATTACACCTGGTATTATTACTCTTGGCAAAAATCTGCCTACTATCCAAAATTCCCGATTAGGTTGGGTAATAGGTGGTCCAGTTCCCAGCGAAAACGGAGCGATGAATTCTCTTGTGAGCGTCTCTTTGTTTTGTTCTAGACCTTCATTGGAAGAGCTTCTACCCAAATTTTGGAACTTAGAGGAGTACCCTCATAAAAGGTTTGTTTCTCCAGAAGATAAAAAATGTGAAAGTATCTTTCAGGAAACCACTAAACGATTGTCTGACGGTAGGTTCCAAGTAAATTTGCCTTTTCAGGATGAAGGTGCCTCTGGACTCCTTGGTGATTCTTTCATCAAAAAGAAAACGCAAATGTCAAAAATGTCATGGTTGAAATAATAACAAAAACAAAGAATGATTCCAACATTTCCAGCAAAATTCCACTTAATGAGGTAAATCCTGGTGAAGATAAAAACAAATATCAAGACAATGAAGGCTTTAAGGTAGTTTCTTACAAAAAAAAGTCTCATGTCAATAGACCAAATCCAAAGAAAGGAGCAAACACAGATAATATGCTGAAAATAGTGAAGAAGATTGATAAAGCTTGGATTTTTGTTTCTGGCTTTGCCCCCGAAACAACGGTGGAAGACATAATGGAGTACCTAAAAAAATATCAATTGGATGAGGACTGCACTTGTGAAAAAATGGCAACCAGGAGAGATCGTGACTACAGTTCGTTTAAACTTGGCATCCCCAAGAAAAATGATGATGCTGTCATGTCTGCAGAACTATGGCCCCTTGAAACAAGGATAAACCATTTTCTCCATGTCCAACGCCCGATGGCCCCAAACAGAGGCGCATAGAGGTAGAAGTTCAGGGTTCAAAACTCGTACAAGACAAATCATGCACTAGAGTTGGTAATAATGTTTTAAAAATAATCCATTACAATGTTCAATCGTTTAGAAATAAGTTTTTAGATTATGAAGTACTTCTCAATGAAACTTTGGCTGACTGTCTTTGCTTGAATGAGCATTGGCTGGTGCCGGGGGAATTGGACAAAATTCCTATCAGGAACTATACAGCCATCTCTGGTTTTTGCAGGTCCGCGGGGTCCGGAGGTGGAACATGTATTTATGTGAATAACAATTTAATATCTTCTTCTTTAGGTCTTGAAAACATGTCTGAAGAAAAGCATTGTGAAGTCTCAGGGATATTGTTGAGGAAGTGTGATGTGCAGGTTGTCACATTGTATCGATCTCCTAGTGGTAATTTTGACAGGTTTCTTGAGGTTCTGTCTCGGATTCTGGAGAGGCTGAGCAACCATCATCCTATGATTGTTACAGGTGACTTTAATGTGCATTTCAATGAGAGGGACGCTAGGGCTTTGAGTCTTTGCAATTTGTTCAGAGCATTTGGTCTTAACAAAACTGTGAAGTTCAATACACGTGTGAACAGGTGTCTTGACAATGTTTTCACAAACATTGATTGCCTCTTGACCTCATCAGAACCAGTTGATCTGACCCATGTCTCAGATCACATGGGCATATTATTTAAATGCAAACAATTTAGTAAAAAAATAAATCTTAGAATTAATTACAGGCCAATCACAGATTGTGGACTCTTTGCTCTGTACAATAGACTTGAAACAGATGGTTTTGATTTTGTAAATAATGATGCTCTCAGCACAGATGAAAAATTTGAAAGGCTTATTGACCTAATATCTAATGCTATGCTGACCTCCTTTCCACAAAAATCTAAATTTATCAGTATAAATCAACATAAAAAACAATTAAATTGGTTTGATAACAACCTGAGAGAGATGCGTGAAAGGCTAAACTTCTTTATATCTTTGAACAAAATGGATACTAATTTAATGACAAAAGAACGCTTGTCTGAGCATAGAAAAGACTATCGAAAAGCAATTAAAGCAGCTAAAATAAAGGCGAATGATAATTTTATAAAAAACTCAAGTAATGCCCAACGCGCAATGTGGAATGTAATTCAAAACAAATCCCAAAATCGAGTAAGACCTACTACTTCCCTTAATGCTAATAGTTTCAACAATTTTTTTTGTTCAATTGCCGAAAATGTAATTAATGGTCTTGAAAATCCGCCAACTACTTTTAATGAACACTTTGTATCACTTGAAAACATCCCACAATTTTGCTTCAAACCAGTTAGCTATAATGAAGTCAGAGATGCAATTTCAGCATTGAAAAATAGCAGTAGCAAAGATTGTAATGATATTAATACAAAGGTAATAAAAACCTTAAAAAATTTGATTGTTATTCCCTTGACGAAACTAATAAATGAATCCTTGGCCAATTCTATATTTCCAGCAGTTTTTAAAATGGCAAAGGTGGTTCCGTTATATAAAGGAAAAGGCTCAGTAGATGATCATACCAACTATCGTCCAATATCCCTTCTGCCAATTTTGTCCAAAGTGTTTGAGCGCATTATGAGGGATCAAATAAGTGAGCATTTTGAAGCCAATAACATTTTTGCTGTAAGTCAGTTCGGATTTCGAAAGAATAAAACAACAAGTTTGGCAATTAATCATCTTACAAACAATATCTTGGGGGGGTTTGAAAGTTTCTTGGATACCTATGCCTCATTTTTGGATCTTACTAAGGCGTTCGATTGTGTAACACATAGTATTCTCTTAGAAAAACTAAACTACTATAATTTTCATAACAGTGCGGTATTGTTAGTAAAATCATACCTTTCAAACAGATCGCAATATGTTTCTATAAACCAGGATTGTTCATCTAAGCTGTCCCTGAAGTATGGAGTACCACAGGGTTCAGTACTGGGACCCATATTATTTCTTGTGTACATAAATGATCTTGCTTCCACCCAGAACACAGCTGGTACTGTTTTGTTTGCCGACGATACTACTTATTACCAGAGCTATCATCCATCTGAAATACATGACCTGGGTCTTGAGAATACTGAGAGTAAACTTATGGAATGGTTCCTATCCAACAAACTATCCCTCAATGACTCCAAATCGCAGTCGATGAATTTCACGCTGAGAAACACACAAACTCACCACCCACTTTTAGCAGACTGTGTTGAGGAGGTTAAATTTCTTGGGGTTTATCTGGATCCGGGCCTGACTTGGGAAAATCATATAGTCCATTTATCTAGGAAGTTGTCTAAATATCTGTTCTTGTTTCGTAATCTGGTGAAGGTCACCTCCAGGCAAACTGTTCTGATGGCGTATCATGGATATTTTCACTCAAACTTGTCTTATGCCATTTTATCATGGGGTCATTCATGTCATATAGATAAGGCTTTTGGACATCAGCGTAAATGTGTCCGTATTATATGTGGCTTGGGCTACAGAGAGGATTGTCGCCAGTATTTTGTGACTTTGAATATTCTCACTTTGCCATGTATCTATGTGTTGGAGTGTCTGTTGTATGTAAAGCAAAATGTCCATCTTTATAAATTGCACCTGGATCAACATAATTATCCTACCAGAAATAATGACAAACTTTTTCCGGGCTTTGGCCGACTTGGGAGAACTAGAAATGGCACCAGGTACCTCGCAATAAAATTTTTTAATTTATTACCACCAAATATAAGAATTCTCGGCATCAGCCAGTTCAAGGTGAGAGTAAAGACTTTTTTGATAAAAAATGCTTTCTACTCATATGAGGAGTATTTTGCTTCTGATTTTAATATGTAACCATATGTTTTCTATTTTATTATGTAACCATTTTTGTTATATTTTTTGTGTGACCATGACCATGTATTCTATTTTATTATTTAGATGTTTAGATTAGAAGTTGTCATTTTAACATGTGTGTAAAGATGGATTATGTAATATCAATTGTTAGCTATTAGTGAAAATATAATAATAATAACTATAATTGTGAACGTATAAATATACTATATATAATACTTGGGTAATGTTGAGAAATTTTCCGACATTCACCCTCACATTTACCTAACTGTACTTTTGTCTTGACTTGTAAAAATGTGTTTTTACATATGTTATTACCAATAAATTATCTTATCTTATCTTATCTATGTTGGCTCGACAACGATTCTTTTCGCTTGAAAAAAGATTCCGTAAAGATAACGAGTTATTCTTGCGTTATAAGGCCTTCATCGACGAATACCTGCTATTAAATCATTCGAAATATGTTTCCTTGAATGCATCTTCTAGTCTAATGCCGTATTTTCTTCCACACCATTGTGTAATTAAGGAGTCAAGCTCAACCACTAAAATTCGTGTGGTGTTTGACGGTTCGATGAAGACCACGAACGGCTTGTCTCTGAATGATGTAATGTTGAAGGGCCCCACAGTGCAACCTGACCTGGTTGATATTCTATGCAGATTCCGCACTTTTAAGTATGTTCTCACCACTGACATCAAGAAAATGTACCGTCAGGTACAAATCAACCCCGCCCAATTGCACTTACAAAACATCTTGTGGAGAGACAACCCTGATGAAGATTTGAGGTGTATTCAATTGCAAACCGTGACTTATGGGACAAAAGCGGCACCATATTTGGCAACAAGGTGTTTAGTTCAGTTAGCTCAAGACAATGCCCTCTCTTTTCCTCTTGCTTCGGATACCACTTTAAATCAATGTTGTGTTGATGATATTTTGTCAGGCGCCAACTCTCAAGATGATTTGAAGAGACTCCGCACGGAACTCACTCTTATGTTAGAACAAGGTGGTTTTCATTTGCACAAATGGTGTTTCAATGAGCCCTCGATGTATACTAGTGCTGACACTAGGGTTGACTCAGATGAAGTTTTGCTAAGGGAACCTCTGAGCAAGGTTCTGGGTATTGCTTGGAATTCTGTTGACGATTCCTTCAAGATAACTTGCTCGGTGCCCGATGATTTTGCTATTACAAAGCGTCAAGTCCTGTCCCAACTATCCCAAATGTTCGATCCATTAGGTTTGATTAGTCCTATAGTCATCTTGGCTAAAATCATCATGCAACAGCTATGGTTAAAAAGGTTGGATTGGGATGATCCCCTGAGCTCAGATCTACTTGATGTTTGGAAACGGTTTTCAAAGGGACTGAAGGATCTGCACAACATATCCGTGCCAAGATGGTTACACACCTCAAGCGACATTTTGGATTTCGAATTGCAGGGGTTTTCGGACGCAAGTCTTCAAGCATATGGAGCTGCAATTTATTTACGTGTTATCTATAAAGATGGTTCCGTTTCTTCTCGTCTCATTTGCTCGAAATCAAGGGTAGCTCCCTTAAAGACAGTCTCAGTTGCTCGCCTTGAACATTGCGGAGCTGTTTTATTGGCTAAACTTGTTCACAGAATGAAATCAGTCTTCTCTTACTCATTTTCAAAAATTGCGCTTTGGACTGATTCTAAAATTGTTCTCAGCTGGTTGAATGACACTCCATCTAATCTAGATGGACAGTTTTTGTTGCAAATCGAGTCTCAGAGATTCACGAACTCAGCTCAATTTCTCAATGGCGTCACATCGACTCCAAATCCAATCCTGCAGACTTGATTTCTCGAGGTACAGACTCATCCACATTACTCAGCAGCGATTTGTGGTGGCATGGCCCATCCTTTTTGTCTGACCCTAACTTTATTGTTCAAAATGCGCCCTCTTTCTCTGAAATACGATCTCCTCCTGAACAAAGAACGGTCTCATATGTCGCAATACCTGAATTTTCTCTAAACTTTAAAAGATTCTCGAAATTAACAAGATTGCACAGAACAATAGCCTTCGTTTTAAGATTTGTTAATAATTGCAAGAACGACTCGATTAAACTCTCAGGCCCATTGACTGTAGCAGAGCTGCAAAGGTCCCTTAACGCAATTATTAAATGTATTCAAGCTGAATGCTTTGCATCTGAAATAGAACAACTCGAAAATAAAATTCCTTTGAAGAATGGTTCAATTCAGCGTCTGTCTCCATTTTTAGATCACGATGGTATAATAAGGGTAGGAGGAAGGCTTCATAACGCCCCTATTCCATCTGAGCAAAAACATCCCATGCCAAGGTGCACGTTACTGGGTTGATCATTCAACATGAGCACATTAAACTGCATCATGCGGGTGCTCAAAGCGTACTTGCAAACTTGAGGCTGAGATATTGGCCGCTGAACGCTCTGGGACAAATCAAAAAGCACATCCACGCTTGCATAATATGTTTTAGACTTCGTAAAACCAAGTCGGAACAGCTTATGGGATCTCTTCCACCCGAACGTGTTGCTACAGTCAGACCTTTTCTGAATGTCGGTGTTGACTTTGGTGGACCTTTGATGGTGAAGGAATCTCGTTTAAGAAAATCTCCCCTATCAAAAGCATACATAGCACTTTTCGTGTGTATGAACACAAAAGCCGTTCATCTTGAACTTGTTTCAAGTTTATCATCAGATGCCTTTTTACTCACTTTGAAGAGGTTCATCGCTAGACGAGGGAAACCAGCTGTAATATTTAGCGACAACGCCACAAATTTTCATGGAGCCCATAACTCACTTCACGAAGTTTATAATTTTTTCAAATCTCCGACAAATTTGAATATAATCACCGACAACCTGTCATCCGAGGAAGTTCAGTGGAAGTTTATTCCGCCTTCAAGCCCTCACTGGGGTGGACTTTGGGAGGCAGGCATAAAATCAACCAAATTTCATCTGCGGAGAATTATTGGTAAAACAATATTAACATTCGAGCAATTGACTACGGTCTTAGCTCAAATAGAAAGCATTCTCAACTCTCGACCTCTATGTCCTGCTTCAACTGACTCGTCTGACCTCACATGCCTTACACCTGGTCACTTTATAATAGGTCAACCTGTTACATCTTTTCCTGAAAAGGATGTGTCTTCAGTCCCTGACAACCGACTTTCGTTTTGGGAACAATGTTCCAAAATTAGGTCACTTTTTTGGAAGAGATATTCTACAGAATATCTGAACAGGTTACAACATAAGCCCAAATGGATCAAACCCGCATCCAATTTAAAGGTCGACATGATGGTGTTACTGAAAGAAGCTAACACACCCCCTCTGGACTGGATGCTGGGTCGGATTCAGAGGGTAATGACTGGTCCAGATGGCAAGGTTAGAGTGGCCGAGGTGAGAACACAAACCGGCTGTTTTGTTAGGCCTATTACAAAATTGGCTCCCTTGCCTTTTGATTAAGTTGAAGGCGAGACTTCAACTGGGGGGGAGGATGTTTAGATTTCTTTAATAACTCAAGTCATTTATTGCACGTCATCGACGGTTCACAACACGCCCTATGTTATCGAACGCCCCATGTTATCGAACGCCCCTCAAAAAATAGACAAATGAATATAACCCAACATTTTAATGACAGTTTCGGTCTGGAAGATTCGATTCCAGTATCATCCAGTTTTACACACTCAGCGCAACAAGTTCCGTGTCAATGCACTTCCTCCACGTGGTTGAAAACCAACATTGTTAATTGCTTTAATTAATTTAATCGTAACATTGTACTGTTCGTCTTTGTTGATCCGTTTGTTTGCGGTAGTAAAAGTGTTTTGAGTTGGAAGTAAAACGATTAAAAACTAACCGCGTTCGAGTTTTATTAAAACCACCCAAGGTCTATCTGGTCCACTCTATCGAAGGAACTCTAAAATCCCCACAAATATCAAAAGTCAATAAGTATGTAATATTGTTAATTATTAAAGAAAATATTCAGGGAAAGAAAAAAAAATATTTTAAGCAAAAAAAAACTTGTGTAATCATGAAACGGTCAATGTCAGATTTTTTTTTTAAACCTTTTAAAACGAAAGAAGAAAGTTATAGATAGTTAACTCTAAACTGTCCAAGAATTTAGGCTAAGTTAAACGTTGTTCAAGGTCCCATTACGTTGGTCGCCAATTTATGTAACGCTCTTTTGTCGGAACAAAAGAATTCTCATAATTGTGTTCGACTATGCTCAGTGGTTCTTTAGCTTGGGGTGGTCCTTGGTTTTGGTACAGTAAAGAGCGGGCGTCACTAGTTTGTATGGAATTATTTTGATTATCAAAGAAAGCAAAACTAGACATTATTCAAAGAATTAGCTATTATTCAAAAAGATAAATGCAAAAATCTGAAAAGGTAAAACAAATCCAATACCTTCAATAAAAACACAAGTTTTGGAATTCTAAAAACAATAATTTATTGACCGGATAGCGAACTTGTTCATTAACATTGAAACAAATAAATTGTTTAAAGGTGATTATTGTTCAGTATCACAGCCCTCTACACTTACAAGCCATGAAGTTAAAAAGGCAACACCGCAATCTTACCGCCAAGTGGTGCTGTTTTATTTAACCTCAATTCCGCGTATGGTTTATTTACTTTTATTGATGATATGAATTCTTATCTCAATTACATAAAAAAGTAGTTTTCTTTGAAAAAATATTAGTAGTTAGTAAAATTATTGTAATATTACCAATATTTTGTACATATTAATCACACAAAATGCATCATATTGTACTAAAAAGTAAAAACAGTAATTCAATGAATAATATAAATATTTGTGTAAATAAGAACAGTAAATAATTGATTTAAATAAATATATTACTAGATTCTAAAGTGTTATAATCCTATATCTATTTTATATGTACAAGGTCTTGTCAAACAATTCTATACAACTAGCAACTACCCATCATGTTGAAAAAATAAATACTTTCTAAGAATTCGGGAAAGCTACCCTTAAAACATACCTCGATTATTATTTTTAGTACCTAGGTACATTTTTTTTCTATTTCAAAGTGGTTAGTTTTCTTTTTTTACTTGAATCTGTTTTATTTTTATGACATTCACTATTTTTAAATTTTGTGTAGTTGTTTAAAATAATATTACTCATTATCAAAGAAGCAAAGGAGTAATTTTTTTTTGAGTTAGCACCACATTCACAAATTTTGTTCAAATCAATATTAAAGGTATCGGACTCTAAAGCTAATAAAGTAAGCTGCGATAATAAATTATGATGATCATTTGTTTTCAGGAACATACTTTCAAGATCTTTGTTATTAATTATATACTCGAAGATAGCACAAAGATGAAAATAAATAAACTTGGTTTCTTGAGTGGCAATACAGAGACCCCCTCTCTGCAGAGAATTAAAATATGTATGATCCGTCTGGATGCCTTTTGCTAGAGCTACTAAACTTTGACATTTATCACATTTATTATTCTTCAAAACTGATCGAGCCACGTATCCACAGATGTATTCCTGCACAGAGTCATCAAAATTACTGTACAATTTTAAATAATCACTATGCAGAACAAATTTGAAATTGTTAATTTCCTGAAAACTTACACACATAACATCAAAATGTTTCGCACACACTACAGAATTTTTTGTTACCGTATAATTATCTCGGTGTATAGCTTTTAGCCATAATTTCTGTAATTCGGAAGTTTTTGGAAATGAAAATGTTGTTTGCAGTTCCTCAGTCTTCAGGGAACTCCTATAGTTGGATTTGCACCTCGGCACACAGCAGTTTCTTGGCATCTGGAACAAGTTTAAATATCTTAGATAATAATAATATCGAGACCTATACATGTGCTCTTGCACTTTGCAAAGTGGAAACAAATATTATATTGTTTTTATTTGCTTTTACCTTAACTCACCTTAATTTTTGCTCCTGTACCGATTGCAGTATTTGCTATAAATTCACAATCAAAACACAACTAATAATGGCATAACAGGTATGAACCAAATATAAACAGTAAGTAAACAATATATTGGTGTTTCTAGCCACTTTTTCGTTTGAAAAACCTCACTCTAGCAATAAACAATGAAAACAATACACAGAAACATATAACCTCAATAGCAAAATAGCACCATTGGCGACGTTGCCGTTATTTCCAACTTCATGGCTTGTAAGTGTAGAGGGCTGTGTCAGTATCCAATTTTATAAAAAAAAAAAATAAGCAGCTTACTGGAAACAAAACTTAATCTAAATAGGTATATAAGAAGATTGAAATTTAAAAACAATTAAATAGATACCTACGATAAGAATTACCTCAATGTAATTGTTGAAGTCAAAATAAAAATAACATTTAATTTATGACTGTACGTCAATCAAATCAATAAAAAATTCATCAATGCGGAAAGGTAATAAATAATCCCTAAGCAGTTTTAGACATCAAAAACCTGCTAGGTGAAATCAAGGGGTCAGGGTTTCCGGAAGAGCTCAACCTTCTTACCTTTAAAGTTCAAAATAGGTAAACATAAAACTTAAATTTGACTATCTAAAGATTTTACATTAGTTTACCTTGTAAAACTACCACATTATTGATTTGAAATCAAAAGTTACATAAACCTTTTAAAGGTTAATAAATCCACAATATATAGGGTGTTTGGCGGAGGGTTAGCCTTTTTTGTTAATATTATGCACTTTGTTTGTTTTACTAGTATTTAATTTATGCTTTCACGTGAACTCATGTTCATAAGAATGTATTTCTTTTGAGAACATTAAATAAATTGAATTGAATTGAATTGAATTGGGTTAGCCAAACTTTGTGGGCGTATAGATCGGCCCATTTTGAAAATATTTTATTAATACACTTGTGCCCTTAAGGTCCCCGTTTTTTTTTTTATATCATTGCTTTTGTATTATTCTGAAGAATCTTAAAAAATGGACCTTCTGACTTCTGTAACTGTTTCTTAAATGTTTATGAAAAAGCTAATTATTTCGGTAGTATTTGTGCCTAATTATTACTTTATTAAATCAAGGATACCCCTCGTGATACCCTACAGACCAAAAACATAGGAAACAAAAACAACATTGAAAAAAAAAAGTTACTTAAGGGCACAAGTGTATTAATAAAATATCTTCGAAATGGGCTTATCTATACGCCCACCAAGTTTGGTTCCAAACACCTTGTATTATATCGATCAGTACTCGATATTACGGAAATAAATTTATAATAATTATAATAATGCATACTTATTAGATAATAAATAATGATAAAGAAAACGATAATAAAAGCTAATATCTGACCCTGATAATAATTAATTAATTAATTTATTTCCTTCTGAACTATTATAACCATATAATACCTTGGTTACGATAATCATAAACAGGTTCTTAACTCCCAAGGGAGTTAAGGACTTCATAACTCCCGCGCGGTAGTTAAGGATGTCATAACTCCCAAGGGAGTTAAGGTTTTCCATAACTCCCCCGCTTTTACCTTGAATAGGTGAAATTTTGAGAAAAAATAGAAATTTTGGTTTATGGTTTATTCGTTTATAAAAATGGACAAAATACAGTAAATTCAGTGGGAAATAAAATTATCTATGTACCACAAGAATTATTAGGTGTTAATACCCACAGGCAATTAGTGTCCCTCGGGTATTAACACCCTCATAATTCCCTTGATACATAAATAACTATTAATAATTATATTTAAACAGTACTTAGCTATTCTACTACTATTCTAGCTAAACACTACTATATGGTAAACAATTTAAAATGTAAGTAGGTAATTGAATTTACATACAGTCTTCCCAAGATAGATTTAGACAATGACAACTTTGAAATATAAGCAATGCCGCTTATTGGTTCCAAGATGCCGTGTATCTGCATTCGACGAAGGTATCGTTTTCCAACCATATAAAAGGATACCTCACCTGCAAGGACACGGCGTTTTGCGACCAATCAGAGCCACGCGGTATTGTTTATGTTTCAAAGTTGACATTTCCAAAATCTATCTTCGGAAAAAATAGAGTGTAGAAATTAAATAGCTGATAAAGCTAAACGACAGGGGGCGATAAAGAAAAGGTAAAAATAAGTTACGGTAGATAAGATGGCACGTTTAAGACACCCATAGGTAAGTAATTATACAAGTCTGGACGGAATTCTTATAAAGCCTCGAAATCTTTCACAAATTTGAGCTCTGGAGGTACCAAACTGGCAGGAGAAAACCAAGTAATGGTTGGGGATCAACTTCTTACAGAACACAAACTTTGCTTGAAAAGGGGACCCAGATTTACTCTGAGTTTCAGGACTCAAATTTGTCAATTTCCACTTGGAGAAGTGCAGTCACGGATTTTTCGTCTTGCTGGATGGAGGTGCTTGAATGAATTGAGGGGATATAAGGACTCATTCATCAGAGAGAAAAAGAAATTTACATACCTGCGGGCGTATTCTCGTCACCGGGAACAGCGTTCTCTCAAGAGAACGATTGCTCTGTCTTAGTCACCCATATTGTTATTTTCATAATACTGACAAGGACAGAGCAATAGTTCTCTTGAGAGAACGCTGTTCCCCTGCTACGAGAATACGAGCCCTGAACGGCCGATATAAACCTGACTTCTAATAATATTCACAAAAATCAACAATCAGTTGATTTTCCAGGAAACTTTCAGGTAGACACGAGCGAGCACTCTCCTGACTTGTTTTCGGTAAAAATATTGAGTCAATGGCTGAAAATAAAGGTAAAGTTTCAGGATTTTTAATCACTTCTAAAAATCTGGACGACCTGTTCGCTCCCAAAACTGAAAAGAAAAAGGGCAAGTCAAAAGTACCCAAATTGGTTCCGTCTTTTCTCTCTTAATCTGTCAAGCTTATCAAAATCATAAAAATAACAGCGCTACAGGTGGCTCGGAAACAACAGAATTCTCGATATTATGATAGGAAAACTAGTCAAAAGAATCATAGATGTCGCTAGGTGTACGAAACAGTACTTTTACATGAGTCCAAAATATATAATAGTTATTTATGTATCAAGGGTACTAAGTAGATGATTATGCCCTGAGGGCGACAGTCTTACAAAGCCGAGGGCCTCTGGCCCGAGGGTTCGTAAGTCGCCTGAGGGTATATACAGGGTGTCCCACGGTGGATGGCGTATTAGACGTTTATGGAGAACTAAAAGGCGGATCATTTTGAAAATTTGGCAACCGGGATAAACGACCATAATCTACACTTTAAAAATATTTTTGTTTATGCGGTGTTGCCGCTTCTACTCTAAACCAGTGGCACCATCGCTATTTTAAATGGAATACCCTGTATGTGATTGCATATTTGGATTCTACGTAAAATTCTGAGCAGATTGCATGTGATATACCCTATACTTAAGTTCAACTGTTTTGGAAATATTGACAGTTGAAAATTGACTTTTTGCAAATTTGAGAGGCTGTAAATCCTCAACGGTTGATTTTAGAGGAAAACCGATTTTACATTCCTATCTTAGATTAACATAAACTATCATTTGACACCAACTTTGAATTTAACCGGAGATTAAATTTAATTGGAATTTTTAATCATAGATTAAATATGGTGTCAAATGATAGTTCATAAAAATCTAAGACAGGAATGTAAAATCAGTTTTCCTCTAGAATTAACCGTTCAGGCTTTACAGCCTGTCAAAGTTGCAAAAAGTCAATTTTCAACTGTTAATATTTCCAAAACAGTTGAACTTAGGTATAGGCTATACCACATGAAATCTGCTCAGGATTTTACGTAGAATCCAAATGTGCAATCACTTACAGGGTATTCCATTTAAAATAGCGTTGTTGCCACTGGTTTAGAGTAGAAGCGGCAACACCGCATAAACAAAAATATTTTTAAAGTGTAGATTATGGTCATTTATCCCGGTTGCCAAATTTTCATAATGATCCGCTTTTTAGTTTTTCATAAACGTCTAATACGCCATCCACCGTGGGACACCCTGTATATCTATTAGTACCCGTGGTGCATACAAACTTTTATGTCATACCAGTTGGTTGTGAATAATAAATACCTGGGAAAAAAGTGTCACTTCGCAAATTGTCATCAGAGTGCAAACATCATCATTTTTTGACAAAATAATATGTTTATAAGCGAAAATTTATATTTTGTTAATAAAGAATAAGTTAATTGAAAACTGTTTTTGCGTCTTTATGCCCGCGCGGGCCATAATGTGTACTTTATGCCCGCACGGGCATAAAGTAATGAATTATGTAGATGGTATCTAAGGTATAAAAACACAATAATGTATTGGTGTGACATAAAAATAATTAGGAACAATAATATATTTTTCTACGAGTGTCTTAGAAAAGTTGAATTTGATTTGTTAAAATAATAAAACCTCAGTAAAACAATCAGTCGCATGAATAAAGTGTAGGTAGAGCAAATACTTTTACTTTACCTCCTCCCTTTTTGCTGCATTAAATCTGAATATGTTTATCCCAAAAAACTTAAGCAATGGCATATGCTCGTGTTTTATGAATATGACCAATTACTGCAAAATCTCCAAAAATCGCTTAAAATCCATTGGAATTACTCAAAATCTCTTTTAAATTATAACCCCAAAAATCTTTAAACATCTTCTTGATTTCTAGAATATTTTCATGAAATTCTTTCAAATACCCAATATCTTACAAATTCCTAGTAGTACAAGGTTATTCATTTTGGGAAACGTCACATTAACTGAGCACTAAATTCAGCTAAAACCCTTCTTTTTGAATATAAGTTTAGCCAGAAACCATCAAAATATTGAAAAATCAAGTATATATACGATAATAATGCGTAACAAAAATGAATGCGCAAAGAGTTTCCGTGCGCAAAGTTCAACTTCGCGCACTTAAATGAGTGTGCAAAGTAATGACTATGCGCACGCGAGTAGAAAAAGTATTGTTCCTAACACTTGCGCAAGGTGTTTTTCCCGCACTCAAATCTTATCCGACCTCCGCTTCGCGTCGTTCGTCTTACTGCTTTTTCGTGCGGGAAAGGATAATTTTGCGCACTTGTTAGGAAAATAAATACATATTTTGTGACATTTTGAATGTTACACTATGTGCGACTGGGAGTGGATAGTATCTGTAAGTACAACTATTTTTTAATTGGTTAATAACGGTTTTTTAAAGACTTTCATCAATCAAAACCTAACAACAAAGTTTCGTTAAAAACTTTTTCTCTACTTACAGATTGCTCAAGCTCTTGATAATGGTTTGTTAACCGAAACGTGTTGAGCGATTGATTAAAGAATTTATGAAGTAATAAGGATTGTTTGTTCCAATTGAAATGAATCGACTTCATCCTGGAGAATCCCTTCAAAAACTTGATTATAATATGTGTACCTACTTTCCTTATTGAAAGACTCTGAGGTATGTATTGAGTTGCTTTGCCTATATCTTGTCCGAGTTTGTCTAAATTCTTGTTTTCCCAATACCTACCATGCTACATATTTTTACAGTAAATGGCTTTTTTGAAGCCGCCAAGAGTAATTTTACTTGTAAAGTCTCCTAATGCTATAGTAATGGTATAAAAATGACTGTTAACTAAAATATTCCTTTCCACAAGACATGTGTCACTGATAAAGCTGCACAGAGTAAAATGGATTAGGGAAACTAGGTCATTGAAGAATATAAAAGCGGCCTGACATGCCTTAGCCTAGGACGTTTTGAACTTCCAGGATCCACATCAAACCCCTATTCGGTCTTTTTTTAAAATGTTAAACCTTTTCGTGGAGATGAGGTAAATTATTGACAAACGTTAGCTACATAAAGCTACAAGACCCTTCCAAAGAGTCAAGAAATTATAGGTAATTTATAGATTTATGCACGATCCAATTACCACTACATAAGTTTATCAAACTCTGCGAGAAATTTACACACAAGGTAATCTGTTTAATATTTTAGAATTCTAATCAAGGCAACCTTTGTACATGTACACTGGAAATTATATTGTGCCATAAAACTTGAGTAAACATAGTCAGTGCTGGTAATTAAACTTCAAGTAATGTGCATAATAATAAAGGAGGATGTGGAATATGTGCAAATTCAGATGCTGATTATTGTCAGGCGAATAATTTGGCATTGATATTCAATTTCCTTTTAACGTTCCCTTACCCAGTGTATTGGTGAAGTTTTGTAAAAAAAATCGTTTCAAATTGACAGCCAGTTTAAAATTCAAATGAAGTTAACTCGTCTATTTTATTAGTCACGAGCAAATTCCACTTTTTCGGTTATTCTGCAAAAGTGCTGCTAGTTGAATGGGAACTTGATTAATCAGCCGATAATTTTAATTTTTCAATTTAATCAATTGTAACGAGATAGATTATTTTTGTGGACTCCTCATAGAAGGTGTAATCCAAAAAAGAAACTACAAAAAAAAAAAACACATTCTGGTTGGAATTACTTGGATACGATAGGCCGTTTAAGATTGGGAGACAAAAATGATGCTATTTTAAAAATGACTTTCAGGTTCATATTAAAAGCTATTTTCCAAGTTCCAATCCCTATTGATTAAAATATCATCACTCCTTCCAAACAAACAAGTCAAATATAAAATTTATTATGTTCAGAATAAACTAGAAAAGAGAATAACTTCACATAAACGAAAAGGTATAAAAGGCCGGAAATTTTGCTGTCTCTTTCCGGCGGACATAAAAAAGTCTTCGATTTCAAATAAAGTGACGATTGATTTAACTGTAAACAAAGCCGATGAAAGTTTTATTGTGAGACTTTTCCCTGTCCGAATTCGACGTTGTAAATTCGTGTTCCTTGTCACCAATATGGGACTTTATTGCGGATCTTTTGCAGGAAAATAGAACGAAAATAGATTCTCGAGTCAAGGCTGGGCATCTTGAAGCTGAAGCAAAACCCTTCGGGCTTGCAGCTTAAAACAAAAGAGCAAAAGCTTGACAAGCGAACACGAAACGGGCGTGGTAATTATTTAATTATTACATTTCGGGAGAGAATCCCCGGCCTATTCATGGTAATTGTCTGGACTTGAATGGTCCATTATGGAAGCTCATTGTTATGTTTACCATCCCCCCATATTTTAAGATAATTACGCAATCTTAAGAAGATTAATCGTTTAGCTTTAATCAATTAATTTTTAATAAAATGCACTACCTATGGACAATTAAAGCACCTATATCAATTTTGAAATAATAGAAAATTTGATCATTTATTAGTCAGTTAATATATAAATCGGATTACAAAATTTCAAATGGCTCACAGCTTAAAGCCTCTTTTCCAAATTGGTTTTAGAAACTTTTTATAGCGCGAAAAATCTTAAAATAAATTGGGTTGGCGGCAGGAAAGTTCCGTGTTGTTTGGTTTTCGCTGATCAGTTAGTTGAAGTATATTTAAACATTTTATGGCTAAAGATTTTTAACTCTTCTTTAAGCAGTTTTAGAGTGCCGATATAAATCTGCTTTCAAATTAAATTCTAATGCCTCAATTCAAAAACTAGGTACCTACACAATCTCCAAAATTAGTTTATCCAAGTTGTTTGCCTGGACAGTATCTTAAGACTCTAAGGCTCTAAAGCTTATCGCCATTCGGCACTTAGACTGTAAAACACTGGTAGATCTCTTTACGTCCAAGTAAATCCCATTAAATGAAATTCTTGGCCCCCTTTATGTAACGTTTGAGGTTTATTTCAAATAGTAACCAGAGAAAATTGCAATTTTTGTTTGGAAAAATGTTTCAAGTTCTAATATAAAATAGAGTAAATGAAAAATAACGATCCAGACAAATTTATAAAATTATCCCAGATTTTCAATTAACAAAGAATTTAATGCGTCCTTCAAACCAAATAATCTACTATATTTGAAAGCCAATTTTGAATTGCAATTAAAATAGGGTACGTTATTAACTACGTTCTATTAACCCGATTAAATATTTATAATTATTCCGGATTTACGTCAACCAAAAAGCATTATACATAAATCGATGTATTTATAGTATAGTGAAAATTACATAATTTTATAATGTATGACTTAAGGTTTAAGAATAGATTATACTTTCCTCCGAAATTAACTTGATGGTATTTATTTTTTATCCTTAAAAATATTTTTTTCCTGTTAGTGCAAGAGAATTTCCGGCAAAGTTGGATCTAAAGCACAGACGATGACCCAGTAGCGACTTCAAAACTTTGTCTCTGCGGACGAAGTTATTCCAGTATAAGGTTGACCATTGCATCTCGAAAAATTCAGCTTTAATCGAATTTAAAGTTTTTTCAAGCCGCAAAATACTTAGCTCAACTATATTTCTGGTCTAGTCAAACTTAACAATTTTTGTCGAAGCTGCCTTTTTCGATTTATATCTATTGGAAATTTCAAATGTGAATTTCCATTGTTCAATATTCATTACTTAGTTATGGAGACGCATCATTTTACTGCCTATAAGCAGGAAAACTGATACTTTTCTGATGTGGAAAAATAATAATTGTTATTATTATAGTGTGCTAGATTACTCTGCTAAATCCCATTAATCTACTCTAATAGCACTGAAATTAATGGCGGTCAATACTGACACAAAGTGCAGATTCAATAAGTATCGGTTCAATGAGTCGGATTTGAACTGGACTATAGCAACTATGGTGTCTGGGCTCGAAATTTATGCAGTAAAGGTAACAATGGATTGAATAATTATTGTTGCAGCTGCAGGAGATATTAATTTTGCATTGTTTTTTTTATTGAATGGCTGCATAATCTATAATGTGCAGCATTATCGTTGGTTGAAACGACTTGGCAGCTGGAAATCCTTTCTTTATAAAATAAGAGCCAAATTAAATTATCTAATATTTTATATACATTTTATTAGATACCTTATTAATTAAAATTAACTTTATTTGCATCAGAATGAAAAATAATAATTGAAAGTCCAAAACACAAATAGGTTAACTGGGTATAACGAATTTTTGATGAAATATTGATAAATCCTTCGCTTTTAATTAAAACACCGGGAAATATATGCGTAACGTTATAATAATTTAATTGGCAAATTTGGTTCATTCTACGGATAATTCGTGAATTAATAATCATATAATTTTGTTCGACAAAATTCATTGATAATTGGTATTTAATGAGAAAAGGATTTATTCTGGCGTATTATGTGAGAATTTAAATTTTTACTCAATTATCATCGATAATATATCGAAGGATATAACTACAAAATATTTCTCATAATGATCAATGCAAGGATCGAACTGTACTTTTCTTTTTGATATCAAAACGTTATATTAATTATCAAGAACTTCGGTAATTCCTTTGGACAGTTGGCGTGCGATAAAGCGAAAAGACAACTCCGTACAAAAGAGACAAAGATTTTCATTTAGCTCGGCTTTACTCCGGCAGGCAAGAGATTTGGTAGGGTTTTACAGTTTTTTGAGTGTCAATTGGCGATAAGCTCATAGTCTAAGCCATTACTTAGCTGCGCGTCTAGACAACATTCTTTTGATAACATCTTATAACGAAGTTTAACCCTTTGAAAACTAATTGAAGAGTACTCTCTAATTGATTCCAAATATAGAAATTCAATACTTCTACACATGAATGCATCTTAATTAAAAGAAAAGCTAGGCAGAGATGCTATGTATGACATAATTCCACCGTTCCAAAATTTCTTACTTAAAGAAAAATTCAAGAAATTTGAACTACATTTGAGTGAAGAGCAAACCACTTCCGGATGAAATAAAGACGGAAAAACAAATCACTAGACAAGAAGCGGAATAAAAGTAGTGGGGCTTTGCGGGCCAACCAATTCGAGGTGTTTCACGGACTTGCGAAGTTGACCTTCAAAGCTGCTTCTGCCGCTCTAAATAGGACCATGGGAAAGTACAACATTGCACTCGTACAGGAACCATGAGTGAATAGAGGAAAAAACGCAGGCCTGTCGGGAATCAATGGCTGATATACAGCAGATCCGCTGAAACTCCCAGAGCTTGTATACTAGATAAGAAAAACATAAAAACGTTACCGCTAACGGCATTCGGTTTAAGGGACCTTGTTGTGGTAAAAATTAGATTGCCAGTTAGAGGTGGGCAGAGAGAGCTAGTACTCGGATCTGCCTACCTCTCCGGAGATGATTCCCAAGAGCCACCATCCAAGAAAGTACAGAAACTGGTAATGAGTTGCAGAGCAAAAGGATCGCAACTCATAATTGGGAGTGATGCGAATACGCAACTTACTATATGAGGCAGCACAAACACCAACAATAGAGGTGAGTCATTACTATAAATTATTATGCAAAGAGTTTAGACATATTAAACGTGGCAAATAAATCCTCCTCGACATCACGGTATCTACAACATTTGTTAGTGGCTTCATGAAAAAGTGGCATGTGACTAATGAGGTGAGTTGTTCAGATCACAGACACATTATCTTTACAATTACAGAAACTGAAACTTACACTGAAAAAAAAAACGTACAAAAATATAACGAAAAAGTGCATTTAGCCAGTAAATCTTGTCATTAATATTGAGCCGGTGAATGAATTTGTTAATATTATGAAAAGCTGTTCGTTAAATAGATGAAAAAAAGGTTCATTGATTTAACGGTTGAATTCATTGTCGCAGAGTAAGGATTCGATCATTTTGACGTATAGAATTCGTTGCCTGAGTCAAATAACTTCTTCAATATAATGTACAAATAACATTGGTTTAATAAATCGAATTTTCAATTTAATGTATGCGGTTTCATTGGCTTAACGTATGAATGCATTATCCTAGGCTCAGTTGCATGAACAAGAATATTCATATTATGGGTTCTCTGATCTCTCGCTCTTTCCTGCGTTTCCTTTTTTCGGTCCCGTGTCTGCGTCGCTGTTCTTCAAAAGTTTGTGGTCCATCGTGGACTACTCGACTCCGCGAGGGCCTATTATTTGTCCTGGAATGTTGCTGATATCGATGTGGCACTTTGCCAAAATTTTCTTTAGAACATCTTTGTAGCGTTTTTGTTGACCTCCTTGATTCCTTTTTCTATCTTTCAGCTGACTGAGAATATGTTGGGGAAGACGTGTTTCGGGCATGCGAACGAGGTGACCTATCAAACGAAGTAAGTGCTTGATGATAAAGGCTTCCAAGTTAGTTGGATTGGCCTCCTCTAAAACACTAATGTTCGTTCTTCGATCTGGCCATTTAATCCGTAGGATCCTTCTTAGGCATCGCTGGTAGTATTTTTCTAGGTTTTTTTATGTGTTTTCTGTAGGTGGTCCATGTTTCGCAGTTATTTAAATAAGTGTTGATATTACAACTGTATTGTAGACACGAAGTTTGATCTCAGTGCTGATGTCGTGATTGTTGCAAACTCTGTCTAGAATTCGCCCAAACGCCGCGCTAGCACACTTGAAGCAATGTTGGATTTCAGCGTCAATGGTTGCCTGCGCTGACAGATGGCTTCCGGGTAGTGTCTCATGTTCTGCAATGTTTTCCGTACACTATAAATGAGGGAGTTATTCCACTCAATGAATACCTGAATTCCGAATTTCTTCCAAAAAGAGTTGAATTTAACACCAACACAAAATATAATTTCCGGATAATGTACGATATACTGTCGATAATATGGAGTTTGGGTGTGTTTAATGAATTCTATACCGTAACATGACGAATAGGTCTATATTAAAACTATTAAATTCATTCAATTGATGAGTAAAATTCATTAGTTATAAACGTTTATTAAATCACTACCACATTCGTCAAGCTGATGAAATATATTCAATAATTAATGAACTCTTGGTCATTGATTCAATGCATTACTTCATTGACACAATGAAGAAAGTTTCATAAGCATGACGAACAAACTTTTTGGGATAAGAAATAGTCACGAAAAGAATCACTGATCTTCAAAGAAAGTTCCTTATACTGATGAAAGTGTTCGTTCGAACAATGAAAAATAAAAATTCACGGGTTTTATGATAATAATGAACATAAATTCGTTTCATTAAGGAACGAAGTCATTAGGCTATGAACACTGAATAATTGGATTGATGAAGTTTTTCATTTAATTAATGAAAAAAAAAATAAAATAAAAAAAAATATCAGCCGCCATTCGTCAATATTATGAACGATTTTTTTTTCAGTCTATCGGAACCCCGCAGAATAAACTGGGCAGCCTATCAGACAAACCTGGAGGACAATTTGTGGGCCGTAAAAACGGCAATGAAAAACACCGTAGACTTGGAGTGAGCAGCGGAACAACTGCAGACCGCTGTTGCATCCGCCTACATGAGCAACTCTCCTGCAATTGCGAGTAATTCCAACAGGAATGTGCCCTGGTGGAATACCGACCTCGAAAAACAAAGGAAGGAAACAAGGAAATTTTTCAACAAAGCAAACCAAACCGGAGAGGGAAGCGAGTACTGTAAAGCTCTGACTGAATATAACATATGCCTGAGAGCAACCAACCAAGAAGAAATCAAGGAAAAGACACGAGGAGGTTGAATAGTCTCATCAATGTGCCTGGATCTATAAAATCCTTTCCAAGGACACTCCAGGAACGATTGGCTCTTTAAGAACAGAAAATGGGAACTGCACTCAGACCGGACAGGCGACTCTGGAAAAGCTTTTTATTTTGAATTTTAATGATATACAGGGTGTCCTTAGATAAACTGATACATTTTGGAGATGAATATCTCGAAAACGAGAAAAGATAACGGGATGCGGTTTGTTCTGGGAGAACAAGGATTTTTCAAAGTTTTTTTTCAAGATATTGACGAATCCTGAAATTTGGTTTTACAGACATTCGATTTTTTCAAATAAAAACATACTGCCTTATTCTTGATGAAACACCCAGTTTATTTTGTCATCATCAGAAAGCGTGACTTTTTTAGTTCACAAAAATGTTTAATTTTTTTCAATTATCATGAAATTAAATCGTAAAAATTGCACTTGGTTGAAGGGCGTACTGTCGACTGGACAAAAAAAAATGCTAAGAATTAATTTGTGTTTTAAATGCACTTATTTGTGTTTAATTCTTGTATTATTAGTTAACTATGCCCTGATTAGTTATTAAAAGTATTAAACACAAATTGATTCTAAATTTTTTTTTTTGGTTAGTCGATGGTATTCCTTACGACAAAGTGCAATTTTCACGTTGCAAGTTTAAGATAATTGAAAAAAATTATACATTTTTGTAAAGTAGAAAAATCAGGCTTTCTGACGATGACAAAAGATACGGGGTGTTTCATTGAAAATCGGGCAGTTATTTTATTTCAAAAAATCGCATGTCTGGTAAACCAAATTTCAGCAAATTTCAGGATTCGGCAATAATGTGGAAAAAAACTTTGAAAAATCCCTATTCTCACAGAACAAACCGCATCTCGTTATCTTTTCCCGTTTTCGAGATATTTACCAGCAAAATGTGTCAGTTTATCTAAGGTGTAGATAACAGAAAACAGATACTAATTTAAATAATTAAAAATATAAATAAATATCCAAATTTTGATGTATTATTATATCCGATATATATCGGATAATTGGATATTTATATAAATATCATGATATTTGCCAACCCTGAATACAATTAACAATTGATTAATCAATACTCAGTTGCCTTTCTCCTTTCCTTTTCAATTTACAATAAGGTTCTGATTTTAGGTTTTGTGGTAGTGAGTTGAAAACTTTTGGTCCTACACAGTAAATATGATTTTGGCAGATAGTATGCCTGGGGATGCCTCGTACTAGATTATTTTGAACTACATTTCTAGTATTTATGCTGTGTGTTATATTTTGTCTTTAGTCAGTGTTTTTTAACATAACGTAAGAAGCAATGTGTTAGAAAAGGACTTTATATCTGTAAGGAAAATGAAAAAGGTCTCTTTCTAATACATTGTTTCTTACGACAAAAACCAAAATAATTTTGTTTCTCGAAAACGGTTAGAGATAAACCTATCGAACTTTATATCAATAAAATCAGAAAAATCATATCTCTTCAATGAGCTATTAATATAAAGGGTGTCCCATTGAAAAAAATCAGACTTTAGTCAATATCTCAAAATCGGCGCCAAATGGAAAAAAACTGAGAACGTCCCTGAATTCTGTCTTAAAAAGTGCTTTCAGAAAGTTTTTACGGAAATCAATTATTTTCATAAACAAAAAAGTTATGAACGGTTCACAATATTGCTCAAAATCGAGAATCGCCCTCTAGCGGCTAAACGGTTGAAGATATCAAAAAGCGGTTTGCACCAATCAAAATTTCATGATATTTGAGCCTCAGAGTGGGGGGTTCATTTTTTCTATCTCTAAAACTAAAGGGTGTTTCCATAAGGAAGTGTCCAAATTGGCCCATCCTCGCATCTGTTCAAATTTGTATTGCCTTGTTTTTCCAATTGTGGCGCAAAGTATTTCGTTCCAATGAGATATTTTTTAAGAGATGCTTAGAACGCACAAAAGAAAGACTTAAAGCGAGAAGATACAGGGATTATAGTAAAGAATTACTTGAAGCATGTTTGGAAGAAGTGAGAACTGGACAGCAGAGACGAAATACAATATTCCGAGGAGAACAATGTATAATAAATTGAAAGGAAAAAACCCCATGCCGATTGGAAAACAGCCTGTGTTTAATGCAGACGAAGAAAACCAATTTGAGAAGTGTATAATCTCCATGGGAGAATTTGGCTTTCCCGTAAATATAAGAAAACTTCGACACATCATGAAAAATTATCTCAAACAAGCTGGAAGACAAGTTAAATTGTGGACCAAATGGTCTACTCCTGGGATGACGTATGAGGGTCCATAGATCCACCTGTCCAGGTCTCTAAGAGTTGAAATCATGGTGGTTTTAGACTTATCATTTGTATTCCCAAAGCCTGGAAAGAAATCAGAGTTGTCTTCATCTCTAATTCTGGCATAGGACAGGACAATGCGAAAGCTCTGAGACCTATAAGCTTCATGCCATTTTTGTTGAAGGCTTCAGGAGAACTGCTTGAGCTCCACATTCGGGGTGGTGCATTGGCTACCTGACCTATACATCAGGACCAATATGCTCACAAACCAGGAACATTACTGAAACAGCACTACAGCACCTTGTCCAGCGGATAGGAAGTACGATGGAAAATGAGGAAGTTAGTTGGGAACCTTTCTTGATATAGAGGAAGCGTTTGACAACACTTCTTTCGAGACATTCATGAAAGCTCTACGCCGAGGAGGTATTGATGATACATGCTGCAGATGAATAGACTGCATGCTTCGAGGTAGAGTCATCCACTTCACGCTCGTCCGTAAAACAGTAACTGCTCGGGTTACAGAGGGATGTTTGCAAGGCAGAGTGTTATAACCCCTGCTGTGAAATATGGTGATGAACGAGCTGATAGAGCTACTAAATAGCAATAACCATCAAGTAGTGGGATATGCAGATGCAGATGTAGTGGTACTAGGACAGAGCATGCCCAAAATTGGTCATTTTCCCATGTAAATCTCCATGAGAAAATCTAAGGTTTATTCTGCACTTTTTTGTACCATTTTGGAAAAAGGGCTATTCCTGGAAATTTTACTCCCACTTCAAAATGGTACAAAAAAGTGCAGAATGAACTTTAAGTTTTCTCATGAAGATTTAGGTACATGGGAAAATGACCGATTTTGGGCTCGCTCTATCCCTTACGCCACTGGTATTTCCCTGTTTCTGACTACCCCCTCAACCTTTCCATGTTAGTATGAATTTGATCCTATGTACAGTTTTTAAATAATCATACAGTTTCCTATGTACAGTATGGTCATTTTATCTTTTATCGTGATAACATTTCAAACTGTCATAATTTCTTTATTTTGAAAGTTATTTAAATAAATAAAAAAACATACTGTAGGGTTGCTTTCCAAGTTTTAAATAGAATGGACAAAAACAAATAACTAATATATTTTGACAGTTATGCGCACAAATAGCATTTTTTCTAAATGAAATACCCAGTACATTTTTAGTTTGTTTGATAATATATTTCATTCTAATTGCAATATATACAATACAATACAATACAATTGAATACAATTCACTTCATATTTACATGCAGAAATGTTTTATTTATTCTAACTGAAAATATTGATTACCTACACAGATGACCTGCAAAGGTAGGTAAGTAGACCGAATTTTGCATTAGAATAAATAAAACATTTCTGCATGTAAATATGAAGTAAATTGTATTCAAATGTATTATTTTGTATACAGGGTGTCCCACGACGTTTTTCTCAGGTTATAACTTCGGAACGCATCATCCAATATAATTGTAATTTTGAAGATCTGGGCAACTTTTTGTGCCGCTTCTACCATGGTTATCCATTTTCACCACTTTCGCTTCAATTTCGGTCAAGTGACGTCAACTTTGGAATCTTAAATATAACTCATGGTATATTATGGCATTTTTCGTTAGAAAATTAAATTACAAAATCGGCAATGCCATTTTTGTTAAGGCTTTATTGAAGAAAATGATAAAAAAATATACAGTGGAACATACGATGATGCGTTCCGAAGTATCATTTGGGAAAAACCTCGTGGGACACCCTGTATATTGCAAGCAGAATGAAACAGACTAAAAATTTATTGGATGTTCTATTTAAAAAAATGCTATTTGTCTGCAAAACAGTCAAAATATATTAGTCTTTTGTTTTTTGTCCACCCTATTCAAAACTTGGAAAACAACCATACAGTATGTTTTTTTATTTATTTAAATAACTTCAAAAATAAAGAAATTATGGTTGTTTCAAATGTTCTCAAGATAAAATGACCACCCTGTACAGTTTCTGAATAATCATACAGTTTCCTATGTACAGTTTTTGAATAATTATACAGTTTCCTATGTACAGTTTTTGAATATTCATACAGTTTTGTATATTTTCGTACGGTTGTCCATTCGTAGGTTGATCGAGTGTACGCCACTGGTATTTTCATGTTTCTGACTATCCCCTCAACCTTTCCATGTGAGTATGAATTCAATCCTATGTACAGTTTTTGAATAATCATACAGTTTTGTATATTTTCGTATGGTTTTCCATTCGTAGGTCGATCGAGTGTACGCCACTGGTATTTTCCTATTTCTCACTACCCCCTCAACCTTACCATTTTAGTATGAATTCAATCCTATGTACAGTTTTTGAATAATCATATAGTTTCCTATGTACAGTTTTCGAATAATCATACAGTTTTGTATATTTTCGTATGCGTTCTGCATTCATAGGTCGATCGAATGTATTTACGCACTAGTATTTTCCTGTTTCTGACTACCCCCTCAACCTTTCCACGTTAGTATGAATTCAATCCTAAGTACAGGCTCTGAATAATCATACAGTTCCAATAGGTTAAGTATGTTCGTTCTGCAACCTCCATCCGTCCTAGAAGAAAAGGAGGTAGCACTGATTATGGCCTAAGGCCAAAAGCGCTCTGCACTGATTTTTTGAATATTAGGTTTGTAGGGACTTAGTTCAGAATCAGTTCTGAATTGATCTGCGCCTGTACATTTAATCATATCAAACATAAATAAACAAATGCGCATGCGCTGTTCAATTCCAGGGGTCGTATTTTCGAATTCATTCGAGTACATTTCGTACACGAAATTTGACTGACAGCAATGTAAATTAAATAGGAAGCATTCGAAATGGTATCAAATTTCGTATGCGAAAATATTCGAAAATACGACCCCTGAACTGATTCTGAACTAAGTCCGAACAAACTTATTAAATTTTGCAAGAAATACAGTATCATTCCTTCTCATTTCCAAGCGTGCACGCACAGCTGTCGACCTTTGATTTATCTAATCAACAAAGCTAGAATATTAAGCTTGAAGGTCCTCGTGAAATACACAAAACAACTTTGAAATCACTTAAAAACACTCAACAACACAAAGAAAGACGAAACGCGATACCGGCAAACGAAAAAGCTAAATTAATTATTAGTTATAAACAAGATGAATATTTTGTCATAGACATGTCAGTGTTATCGACATCGGATGTGTCCTTGATGTACTGGTATTTTACAATAATTCTGTTGATGTCAGCGGCATCTAGAGGAGCCGAAAAAAGTGATTATGTGGTTTATTTTTGGCAATACGAGACCGCAGGGCCTGCTTTCGGCAATAATCATATTCAGGAAATGGTGGTATTTTATAGAGGTGAGGTTAACCTTCAATTTACCTCTGATTCGAGCAAAGGAAGCCAAGTATTGCTAAATGCTGTTGAGCATGAAGCAACACAACAAACAACCTTTCAGTAAATACTATTTTAGAATCATTAACATTTTGTGTAAAAACAACACACAGTCGTGAGCATAAAAAGTGGGACACCCGACTGACAGGTCTTGTAATTTTTCGCTATTATGGGTAAATCAGACTTTTTCCTACAATGGATTTTTTGTCAAATATGACAATCCCTGTCATTGCCGTAGGTATAGCTGATGAGCTCGTTTTACAATAGGAAAAAACGAGTGTCCAACTTTTTATGCTCACGACTGTACTTTCAATACAATGACGAATATTACCAACATGTTTCTGGTATTGCCATGAGTTCCTCTTTTTTATTAAGTAATATTTTTATGGATGATTTCGAAATTAATAATATTGAAAACTTTAACTTAAAACCCATTATTTGGTGGCGTTACATAGCCAACAAATTTTCAATTTATGCTCACAATGAAAACGACCTCACTAACTTTCTTCACACACACATAAATACACAAGAAACCAGTATACAATTAATACTTAACTACCTTTCTTGGACATATTTGAAAAAAAGTGTTCATTCAATTTTGTTATTTTATACCTATATTCATTCCAAAATTACGGAAGAAAAAAACCTTAAATGCCATACAAGTTTAAATCCAAATTGGCACCGTTCGCGCAGACGCGGCGTATGTGAAAATATGTGATTTATGAGAAGGAAGTAGGAGGCAGTACGAAGCCGTGTCTCCAAAACCACATCCTCTTTTTCGGTCGTTATCAAAAACCTTAAAGCCTGTCGAATTCAAGGCAGAAATTCCTTATTATTATTTTTAAGACTCTGTTGTATTGGTGTATCGCATAGAAGCAGACGTTCTGGACACGAGGAGCTCCTCTGGATTGACGAAAACCAGCATAAACCAAGTAAGTGCCAATCCTCCATTGTCTTTGTATGGCTCGGGTTCATGTCCATTAATATTTGTGCGGCAAAATTGAACTTACAGTCCCCCGGCTCTCTGAGACTTTGAAAAGCTAACGCAAATTTTCGTGAACAAAAAGACATAGACAAATTTGAAACTACAATATACAGTAAATCAACACACAAACAGAATGATATTTAAACTTCTATTTAAATCACCCAATCATGATTAAAACTGGTATAGTTGAAAGCCTATATATACGAAAGAGCCAAAACAATATGCATCAGTAACAATATTTTCACTAAAGAAAAATAAAACACAAAAAGTATACGAGAACAAAACGATCACCCTGAACAATTTATAAACAAAATAATGCACTATAAATTTTGAAAATCCAAAAACTAAACAAAACGGAGATCCACCAATAATCAATTTTCACTTACCATACATACCGGGTGTTTTTCAAAACCCGCTCACCCCTATAACTTTTTTATTTTTCCAGATAAACAAATGAAATTTGGTGTGTTTATTTATGACCCGGATGTGCATTATTTGACGAATTTAATTTTTTACTATCACTTCCGGTTTGACCGGAAGTGACCCTGACTTTCTTATTTTAAATGAGATGCTAGGTATATTTTTCCTCATTTTAATAGAAAACCACATTACGAGTACAATGACACCGCATTTGTCACTTTTTGACATTTCATAACCAAATTATTTAAATTTTTACTTTTAGATCTAAAGCACCATGAATAAGTCAAAATGCCTAATTTTGCTCCTAGGAACATGGGAAAATTTGTTTTGATCTTATTTTGTATTTTATATCCTCTACAGACTCATTCAAAGATAGCAGAAGCGCATTTTTAGAATTATATCAGTTTTTTCAAATGAAAAGGGTATGGCTCATGAGCATGTTCCAAAAGAGCGTTTTCCAACGAGCAATTCAGTACAACACAATCGCTAGTTCATCACTCAAATTTAGAATTTTTCTAGCATTCTAAATATTTGTGACGCGCTTTCGGTTTTTAATTGACTTGAATTAGTTGCGGTTAATTGTCTAATCGGTAATCTCGGGCGCCACCCTCAGTATTAAAGTGGCTGAGGGTCCACTTGCTCCAGGTAGCTTATTACAGTGGAGAAAATAACCCAGAGGTCAAACAAGAAGCTTTTATAAAGTGAGAGTGACGTGAGAATGTGTGCCAGTATTTGAGTGAAAATGACGAATTAACGGTAGCGGTCAAACTAGGACGGTAACGGTATAAATTAAAAATCGGCCTTACACACCAGCCCCGTAAATAGCATTTGTTGCGGCCTGCAGAAAACCTAATGCGGTTAGAAGGGATGGAAAAAGGAGAGTTGCATGGAAGACAGCCAAAAACAACCTGAGGTAAAATGTAGGTAGGATGGAAAAAGGAGAGTTGCATGGAAGACAGCCAAAAACAACCCGAGGTGAAATGTAGGTAGGATGGAAGAGGAAGACGGCCTGGAAGACAGCCAAGACCGCCCGAGGAAGGGTGTTAAAAAACCATTAAGAACCCTGCAGGTATAACTATCCGTATCTACGGTATTGAACGCGATGCAGCGGGGACTGCTATGGCGGCGGTACTGATGGTGTGACTCGGAATCAGCCAGAGCCCCACCATCCTTACCTCGGTACGCGCGGTCGGTGTGGAGACGAGCGGATGTCTCCCCGAATCGACGGTCTGCCGCCGTATTTATGGGCGCGGTCGATGCCCCACTCGGGCGATTGAGAAGAGGGAATCGGATCGGCGTGCGATGTTGCCGCCGCTTCTTTTATTTCCCGAGAAAAATATAGTAACTCTGTTACACACCCCCCTCTCTATAAAGAAAAAAAAATTATAAAATGTTTTTCTCAAACCCTAGAAAAAAAATAAAAATTATAAAGTTTATAAAATATTTTTCACAAACCCTAAATGAAGCCGAGAGAAAAAAAAAGAAAATACAAAGTTTATCCATATATATACCTATAAAATCAAAAAAAAATTAGGATAATAAATCCATATTCCATGTCGTGACTTCCGGGTATGCTGGATTTAAGCATCGGTGTGATGCCTACTCACGCCTGCCGTAAGGACAGCCGCAGTGACGACAAGGTGTATAACGCAGCGTATGACTGCAACATTGGGTCCCCCTGGAAATTCTGCTTCGCTCGGAGTTTGCGGAAGCAGATGTCATAGCACGTTTGGTTTCCCTTTTCCTACTGGTGTTGCGAGTGTTGGTTACCGGGGACTTATCATCCCGACAGTTGCACTCGCGGGAGAGTGGGCCTACTTTGCCACATTGAGAGCAAAACTTCACGGGTTTGCCCGTGCAAGCGTTTCTTCGGTGACCCGGGTAACCACATCGCCAGCAGAGACCCATATGAACAGGTAAGAATAGGGGGTCGTTACGGTGGGTGGAGCCGGTGGTTGCGGGTTTGGGTGGCTGGGAAGAAGTTCCCCGATCCATGGTTTCTTGGGTGCTTGAGGATCGTTTCCGTGTCTAGATGCTCTCGGGATCGTTGTTGGTTTCTCGGTTCTGGGAGCCTTGGCTAGTCGGTCGGGGACTACCGGAATTCTCCGCTTCTGCCAGGATAGCTTCCAGCTCTTCCATAGCGGTTACTATCTCTAGTACTGGACTCTCCATTTCTGACAACAAAGAAAAAACTCGGTTTAGTAAGTATTATGACAACGGTTCGGGGTAAAAACTAATGCTCAGCAAGCATAGCCGTAACTATAATTTATTTACATAAAAAAAACTAAAGAAAAATGCTGTACGCCAAAACTAAATTATCACCCAATTATCACAGAGACATTACAAATCACAACAAAAAAATAATTCTAGAAAAGAAATTCGATATTCGGACGGCGAACGGTGGTGATTTCTCCGCTACTCTGGACGGACCGAGGGAATAGTGGTATATATATATATATCTTCCCCCTCGGTGATAAACCTCCTCCGGAATCGCTTGTTGGCGGGAAGATTATCCGGTCGGTACCGCTGGAGAGCTGATACCAGGTCTGGTGGCCATTCCCTCGAGTCCGGAAATTGGACCAGACCGGCGGCGATTTCGGCTCCTCCCATATACTGAGGGGATTTCTGCTGCTCGGTAGGACCAAAGCAGGCAGTCCCTGGTTCCTCGGCTGTCGAGTCGGTGGTGGCCATGGGGGTTATTCGGGACGGCTCGACGGTGGTAGCTTCCGTCGGAAAGTTCCACCACTCATCCAGGGACGCGGTCTTGAGCAGCGGTAGTCCAGTGTCTGCTTCGTCGGAGTCAGTCGTCGGAGTGTTTAGGAGTTCATTTAGAACCCCCAGGACATCGAATTCCTCCTCAATGGTCGCCGTTGGTTCATTGCGGGACTCTTTTTCAGTGATGGAGGGCGGCAGTGTCGAGGAGGGTTGAGGAATGGGGTAGAAAGTAGTTTGGGTTAGTTTGAGGAGTGATGGTTTCCGGATGTTTTTTAAGGGGGTAGGACGGCAGGGTCGGCGTGATGTAATTTCAACGGAATCTGGAGAAGCGGTTATGGAGCTACAGGGAGGCGGATCGATAAAATGGCTTTTATTTGGAGGGCCAGCGAACCGATTTTTGATTTGTTGCGCCACCTTCTTCAGGTCTCTCAACCGTTGTGTTGCCTTTCGATGTATTCTAAGGGCGTCGGCCCGTGGCACTAAGAGGTCGGCGGGCGGTTTCGTGCCACGCGGCGGCGCTTCGGATTTGAGATTCTTCGGCATTGTTCTGAAAAAAAAGGCATATGTTAATCGCGCGGCGCGGGTTTGAGATCCTTTAGATGAATATGTCGGAGTGTTTTACCGTTGGCGGTTTTTAAATCGTATACGACCGGGGACACAACTTTTATTATTGTGTAAGGACCGGAATATTTAGGAGCCAATTTTGCAGCGAAACCTTTAGCTGCGTTGGATAGCGGATTTTCGCGCATCAACACCCGATCGCCCACGTGACATTTCCATTCTCGGCGGCGTAAATTATAGTGGTGACTCTGAACCGTAAATGCTCGGCCCAGATTTAGTCGGACTAGGTCATAAACCTCTTTGAGTCTCTGAAGTCGGTCGGTGTGTTCGGTGAACTCGGGATCTTCTTCTTTAATATCCTCAGCTGTAGGTCTCAACAATTGGCGATACAAAGCTTTGGGCGGGTCCAACTCTCGTCCGAAATTCAGGAAGGCCGGTGAAAAACCGGTAGAATCATGGCGAGAGCTGTTAATGGCAAATATTAATTCCGGTAAATGTACATCCCATTTTCGGTGATCGGCTTCGCAAAATTGAGCGACCATAGTTTTGACGGTTTTGTTGGTTCGTTCCACGGGGTTAACTTGCGGGGTATACGGAGGGGTTAACCGGTGGTTTATTCCCATATCTTTCAATAACTCCCTAAAAATATGTCCGGTGAACTGTGTTCTGTTATCGGAAATTATAGTGCAGGGATATCCGAATTTGGTGATGATATCTTCATATAGTGCCTGAGTAACGGCTCTTGCGGTCGCCTTCCGGATGGCTCGGCACTGTGTCCATTTGGTAAATCGATCTTGGAACACCACAATGTACGAATTTCCTTTCGAGGAACGTGGTAGCGGTCCAACCAAATCGGTACTTACTGTTTCCCATAGCTGGTTGTTTTTGGAAGGATGCATTTTCCCCGGTATGGCTTGTTGTGACAATTTGAATCGTTGGCATGATGAACAGCGTCGAACATATCGGGTAATATCCCTGAACATACCGGACCAGTAATATTTGCGAGCTATCCGGGTAATCGTTTTTGCAATACCTAGATGTCCTGCGGTAGGCAAATCGTGATTTTCTGCCAGTACAGTGTTACGTGCCGATTGTGGCACACACAATTTCCATGGGTCGGTCAAGTTATCTTCGGTAGGGTCGGACATATCCCAGAAATGACGGTATAAGCGTCCATCTTTGACACAGTAGTCGGGCAAAGCAATAGGACTGTTCTCCACGGCCGATTTCTTTGATTGATACCAAGAGCATGGTATGAACTCTTCCAGAGTTTCAATCGGCGTAGGATTGTTTTGTTCGGTTTCGGTATCTACGGGATCTCTCGACAGGGCGTCAGCCACGCGGTTTAGAACTCCCTTTCGGTATTTGATCTCGAAATCGAATTGTTGGAGGTACATACTCCATCTGGCTAATCTTCCGGACGGGCTCTTGATCGAGTGAAGCCATCGTAGTGATTGGTGATCAGTGACTACGGTGAAAGGGTATCCTTCTAAGTATGGCCTAAGTTTTTCTATGCCCCAGACAATAGCTAGACATTCTTTTTCTGTGACCGAGAATTTCGTTTCGTTGCCGTTGAGACTCCGACTTGCATATGCAATTATCTGATCCCCCACTGGACCGTGTTGAATCAAGGCTGCACCTAACCCATTATCAGAGGCGTCTGTTTGCAGTATAAACGGTCTGGTGAAATCTAGACATGCCAGAACTGGGGCTTCGGTCAAGCAAGTTTTCAACTGTTGGAAGGCAGTTTGGTGTTCCTCGGTCCACATCCATCGTACTCCCTTTTTTAGAAGGCGGTTTAGTGGCGTAGCTATCTTTAAAAAATTCTGAACGAACCGGCGGTACCAAGAGGCAACACCCAAAAAGCGTCTTAGGCTTCGTAAATTGATGGGCGGTGGAAGTTGATGGATAGCTGCAACTTTTTCGGGATCGGTACGGATGCCCTCGGAAGTGACCAAGTGTCCTAGATATCGGAGGGATTTTCGGCCGAACTGACATTTCTCAGGGTTCAGTCTTAGATTTGCCCCTCGGAGACGGTTGAACACTTCTTGTAAATTGCTCAGATGCTCTTCAAAAGTTTCTCCTAATACAATGATATCGTCGAGATAAGCGAAGCAATACGGATCCAACTCCGGGCCTATGATGTTATCCATCAAGCGTTGGAAGGTGGCTGGCGCGGAATGAAGGCCAAAAGGCATAACTCGGAATTGGAATAGCCCTAGACCAGGCACAGTGAATGCGGTTATAGGTTTGCTCTGTTCGGCCAACGGTACCTGCCAGTAACCCTGTTTAAGATCTATGCTGGAAATATATCGTGCCCGTCGGATCTTGTCCAAAATGGCATTGATAAATGGCAATGGGTACGCATCCTTTTTGGAAATGGCATTAATTTTTTGAAAATCAATGCAGAACCGGTATTTGCCATCTTTTTTCCGGACAATGAACACCGGTGAGCTCCACGGACTGTTGGATGGCTCGATTATTCCATCATCCAGCATCTTTTTAACTTCTTCGTTAATTATTGCTTGCATCTTCGGATTTTGTGGACGGTATCGCTGTTTAATAGGTTCGGAGTTTAATAGATGAATCGGGTGTTCAATTAACGGTGTAGTGCCGCGGATTTTTTCAAATTTCGGTATCTCGAGGCTCAAAAACTCATGAAGGAGCCGATTCTCTTGTTCAGTTAACTCTAGTTTCGGCAATGGCTCTATCTGGCCAATCGGGCTACACATGTTTGGATTGTCTAACAGCTGGTTATCCAAATAAACTAAGTTTGAGTGAAGATCAAGACGGAATGCGTGATGTCCCAGAATGTCCATTCCCAAGACAACCTCTGAGGTTAGGTGTGGGAAATAACTGATGTTCTCGGTCAGTGTAATATTACCGACATGCAATGAAATACGGTATGCTTCAGTAATTTCTATTACACCACCATTAGCCACCTTTGCGCTTCGGACGCGCGGTGTCACTTTCGGAGCTCTTGTCTGTTTGCATAGAACGGCGGCCTGATCCCCTAGATAGGAATTAGCAGCACCGCTATCCACAAGCGCTGAGAACGGTGTTTCGTAGATGTATACTAGAATATGCGGTCGGATGTCGGAAATAACACGATTCGGATGGGAGGTTAAACGTCGGCGGGACTGAACTGACCTCGTTGCAGGACAGCGCCGGTCTAGTTTTCCGAAGGGGAACAGGTGCAATCTCGGGTCATGATGCTGGGTCGTTCCAATTGTCGCTGGACAGGCCTATTAGTACCTTCGGAACATATAGGCCGTTGTCTTTGTTGGTAGGTCGACGGTTTATAATAATTTCGGGATGCAGACGGACTGGTTTGCAACTCGGACAATAACAGTTCTACCTCTCGAATTAACCGCGACAGTGTCACTACATCGGTAAGCTCATTTTTGCGGATATATTGGCGGTATTCGGGTAAGAGGTTCCTGTACAACCATTGAAGTTCTTGTTCAGGCGTTATATTGCCATGCCTTCGGATTAGCGTTTGCATATCGGTGATATAATGGTGTGACGCTTCATTTGATTTCTGGAGTCGGCGGCTAATTTCGATTTCCAGATCGGCCGCATAATTAATCGGAAAATAAAAGCTGCGGAAGTCGTTCAGAAACTCAAGCCAGGTTGACCAGTGAGATCGGTTATTTCGGTACCATAGGGATGCATCACCCTGTAAAATTTCCGGCATGTGCGGTAACAATCGGCCTATCCCCTGGGATGTACAGATTTCCTGGGGCCCGATTCTCGTCTCAGGGAGAGAAGAGCTCCCCGAGAGAACAAATTTTTCGTCTTTATCATTCTCGTTCACTTTTCGATTACGTTGACAAGAACAAAAAATCCGTTCTCTCGGGGAGTACTCCTGTCCCAGCGACCAGAATTGGGCCCCAGGAGTCGTTCTATAAACGTCACGGGATCTGTTTCGCCATTAAAAGTAACGTTCCATTTGTGTATTTTCAGCAGTGATAGAGGCGGAGGCATTGAAGGTCCACAGGATGGAATCGGAGCGGTAATAGGAGCTTGTAAAGTAATTGTCGGAATCGGTGTCGTGGTTGTTTGTCCCGGTTTTGGAAAGTTAAAGCTTTGAGACATAGGTTCCGGAGTAGCCTGTCCTGATTTGATATATGTTGCTAATCGTTTTTTCAACACGTCCACGGTTCCGGAAATGTCTAGACCGAATTTTGTCAACTCAACTATTAGGTCCTCTTTTTTCAAAAGATACACCCAACTCACTCGCACATCGTGTGGATCAGATACGATGGCGATTGTTGACGTGGGAATTGGGCCAGTTGAAGTACGGGTGGAAATATTTGCTGTACTCGTAACGGTCGTCGTATTAGTAGCAGCGGTACAAGTAGTGACTCCTGTCATTTCGGAACGGAAATTTCTAATGGTATCCTGTAGCTCACTGCGGTCCCCTTTCCTCTGTATACTATGATATTTTTTTCTTTCACGTTTTTTTTTTCTGTTGTTTTCGCCTTAGATTTCGGTATCACTCAAGCAATAAAACAAAACAAAAACAGAAACAAAATATTTATAATTTAAAGGTAAACTTACGGTTATTCTGTTGTCCTTCTTGAAGACTCGGTCTCGGTAGTGGAATAAAACAAAACAAAACGGTATCGGTCTACAATTTATTTTGTCTCGTCGCCTTGGTGGCCCTTGATGAACTGTCTCTCTACGGTTTGAAAATCGGGCTTTATACTTTTCAAATTGTGGTAGGGATTGTGGTACTGCGCACACTCTCGTCTCTCTCTTCGGAAGGAGTCTTTGGGTACTCTGGGGTCGGTAATCAAACAGGTTATTCCATTTGGTGACATGAAAATGGATTCAGGCAGCGTCGGCTCACTCTATGAAATCAGCGACCTCGAATTACGAGAAAAAATGAGCGGTAGCTCAAATTTTGGTCCGTGCATGCGTTTAACAATACTTCCCAAAAACGGATGCCCCCGGTCCAATGCGGTACGGTTTACAGGAACTCTTTTCCACGGTCGGACCGCATTGGTTGAGACCCTCCACGCATGGGCAGATGATAAGACATGCACCGAACGGTCCAATAGGAGCGGTTCATTCGTTCCGGCGCTATGCGGTCTGGCAATCACATAAAAAACGGTACGGCAACGGTCAGACCTACGGGCGTCGCCAATACAAGCGGCCTCTCGGTGAAAGCGGGGAACTATGATGACGCAAACTTTTCGGTTGTATGCTGACTTCATTCTGGACAAGCGCAGAACGGTCTAAGCGGTCAAAACGACCAAAGTGGCCGAAGCGGTCAAAGCGGTCAAGCGGTCAAAGCGGTCAAGCGGTCAAAGCGGTCAGGCGGTCAAAACGGTCAAGCGGTCAGGGCGAGCATGCAAGATGAATGAATGAGCGAAATGCAAAAGTAAATAATGGGTCATACTCCTTTTTTTATGCCCATTCCAACGAGCTATCACAATACATATCTTTACATCTGAAAAAAAAAAGTTGGGGGTGGTTTCAACCCTTAAGAGAGGGGTAAATTCCATGAAAATGCCGAAAAAATATGCCAAACTAAAAATAAAGGGACCTGTTTTTTTTTTTAATTTTTCCAGAAAATAAACAGCAAATAAACAAGCTTTCTGATACTACCCTGTATTATACTAAATCATTGATAAAAAAAATTGAACCATCTGATGAATTTCGGTTTTACAATTTTCATGTATTGATTCGTGTACTTAACAATCAGAGATAAAATATTTCCACTGAAAAGTAGATTCCAGAAATTGAATTCTATTTTCGCAGTCATTGCAGTTTCTCCCACAATGCCCGGCAGCTTTAGCATATTATGATGTGGTCTCATCCCGAATCAACTTGGGAGGAGTTTTGTCTTATCGAGTTCCATCTTTATCTAAGCCACTGCCTCCTATAGTTAACAAGCCATGAAGTAGGAAATGACGGCAACGTCGCGTATGGTGCTATTTTGTTATTGGGTTATGTGTTTCTGTGTATTGCTTTCATTGTGTATTGTTGCAATTTAGTATTTTTATGGGCATTATTGACGAAAAAGTGGATAGAAACACACCAATATATTGCCCATATTTAGTTGATACCTGTTCCTTTGTGCTTTGATTGCTAATTTTTAGCAAATGAGTACAGGAGCAAAAATGAAGGTAAGGTAAGGTAAAACAATAAAAACAATATTAATATTTGTCTGCAAGAGCATAGGTCTCGATATATTACCTAAGATATTTAAACTTGTTCCAGATGCCATGAAACTACTGTGTTCCTGGGTGCAAATCGAACTATTAGGAGTTCCTTAAAAACTGAAGAAATGCAAACATTTTTATTTCCAAAAAAATTCTGAAGTGCAAAAAATCTGGATGAAAGGAATACACCAAGATAATTATACCCGAGATTATACAATAACGAAAAATTCTGTGGTGTGTTGTAAGCATTTTGAAGAAACCGAAATAATTAGATTTGAAACAAACAAGAATAGGTAAAGGCGTAGTTCGAGAGTTCAAACTAAAACGTCCAACTCTTAAAAGTAGGTACCAGGTACCTCTTATTTTCGAAAATCAGCTCAAGTATTAGAATGGACTTGCCTTCCGAAAAAATCCCGAAGAAAGAAAAAGTTAGATTTTCAAAAGACATACTGAAACATAACACTTTAGACTCTAGAAATATATTCATTTAAATCAATTATTTACTGTTCTTATTTACACAAATAGTTAAATTATTCATTGAATTACTGTTTTTGGCCCTTTAGTACAATAAATTATGCATTTTTTGTGATTCATAATAATAAAATAAAAAATATATATTTATACAAACAAACACCACCAGCACCACTTGGCGGTAAGATTGCGGTGTTGCCTTTTTAACTTCATGGCTTGTTAAATGTAGGAGGCTGTGTCTAAGCCCATGTACCATAATATATGTATAAAAAAAATATATTCACATACCAGGCAAACAGTTACAATTGAGGAGCACCGATGGTAACAGGAATACTCGCGTTGTATCACTCAGGTACAGAACCGAGCACCCGGAGTTTTTTGGAAATTCCAAATTTCCAGGTAGAGGTACGACCATGTAATTTTGGGAAAGTATTGAGTATAGGGTCCCTAAGGACTACTCCAATCCATAATATTATAGAGTTTTTCCTTTTTGATTTATTTCCAAAAATAATAGGCATGTATCTCTCAGATACACGCGCGACTAATGGAGGGCTAAGGGCGGTTAACCTAATTACCAGACGTATTATCTTTATATATAAATTACAGTTGTGTTGGTGTGTGAGCACTTATAACTCGAGAACGGCTTGACTGATTTTTATGATTTTTGCTTTATTGGATTTGTCTGCCTAACATAATAAATAGAAAAAATCCAAAAAAAAAAACAAAACAAAAATTATCTATTTTACTTATTTATGAAAAAAACTCACTAAGCCCGCATACGGCGCCATCTCTTATAACCGATACCAAGTTTACCGTCACATTTTCATTGCAAACCATGTGGATTTTATTATCACACACTTTGCACAAAAACAATTTGAGGAAAGCACTTTATTTTTAATTGTTCTTCACAGTAAAAATGTCCAAAAATAAATAGAATGACGATGTTTTAATTGTGTATTTTATTTTGTTGTTGGTTCGTTCATTCCGAAAGAGCGCGAACTGGTCTCCCTGTCATTTCTTGACGCTTGACCATTGACGTTCTGTGGCTAAGTTCCGTTTCTCCTCTTAGGCATCCCTTGACAGCCGTGTTCCGTGCCGACTGTTCGTAGTGCTCCGTCCGGCTGGTGTCGAGTGGCAGAGAGCCAAGTTATGAGTCTGCCACAACCATTTTGTATACTGCGCCATATGATACGTACCTAGAACGGAGCTCGCCGTTGCGCGGTAATTTCATTGCAGATACAGTAGAACAGAATACTGCTAAGGAACTGGAGCTATTCCGAACAGAACTATTCCGATCAGATAAAATGGCGCAGAAAGAGTAGATCAGATAGAATAGTGCAGATACAGTAGAACAGATGGAGTATTGCAGTGCATGCAGTGCAGATAAAATGAAACAGGGCTACGCTGGAGATTTTTTTTGTTTTCTTTACATTTTTTTAACATTCCTGTGCCTGAGTTTATTTATTTGGTGGTACACTTTAGAAGAATAATGCCCACAGGATGCCTAAAAAGGGATGATGTAAAATTTAAATTCTAGGTGACTTCTGATTCAGAGAGTAAAAATTAATTTTCTTCAACCAAAGCCAAATTCACCGAAAAAAACTGAATTTAATTCAGTTAATAGATACGTTAACAAAACATTCAATAGGTATTTAATAATTCAGAGGAGGTACGAAGTTCGCCGGGTCAAAGTAAAGTTTATTTATCAGAATCCAAAAAAAATAAATAAAAAATCAACAAAAATTATACAATTTCACTATAAATAAAGAATATATCTAACAAATAGAATACATTACTTGTCTTATTCTATAATATAATATATAAAGTAGATGTTTTTGATATTTGATAAATAAACAGAGTAGTTCACCAAAGAAATATTTCTTGTCGGTGAGAAAATTCTATTTGGAAATATCTTAATGTTAAATTGTGAAAAAGAAAATTCTAATTATTTCAAATGCAATAGGTAATATTACTATGTATTAAGACTTAATTGTTATTAATAATGGATTACCATTGATAGTGGATATTGGATAATGGAGTGACAAAATTCAAATTATTACTTCAATATTATGCATGCTATAATATTCTTGGCGGCGGTTGTCCTGTCACAGACACATAAAAAAAAATAGAAAGATTGGTTATTAATTAATCGGGAGCAATGAATTCACATTCGGTAGGTTTTGGACGCATTCCGGGTTCGGATTTAATTTTTGTGGTCAATTATTATTCAGACTGATATTTTTACGAATTTTTTTTTCTTGTCTCATTAATTTTAATTTTGTTCAGTCATATTGTTTGTTCACAAGGTTGTGGATTTCTTCTCTTCCCTGGATCAGCAACCACTCCCGCAGCCGCGATTTGCACAAACCAATTGAAGTTAAAGTCTTTATTGTTGGTGGTAATGCTCTGTGTACATTAGGGCTTATATACAAAAAATATCGTTGTGCTATTGAGGTTTTTACCTTTGGAAGCTTTCCTGTTGTAGTTTTATGTCTTGTATTATAATCGTGTTGGATGGATATTAATTTATCTCTTTTTTTGAATTGTCTTAGAGCTATACTTTGTACGTATAGCTGTCGAATATCAAGAATTTTAGATTCATTAAATAAAAGATTAGTTGAATATAGTTTGTTTCTATTATTGATTACTTTAATTATCCATTTTTGAGTATTTTCCAAAAGCGACAGATGTACGTCTAGGATTCCCCCCCCCATACTAATATTCCATACGTTAAATGCGGTTGGACAAGTGCTAAATAAAGTGTTTTCAAGTATGATGCTTCAAAATATTTTGTTAATTCCTTAAATTTACGTATTAAACATCTTACTCGACTATTTACGTATTTAATGTGCTCGTTCCATTTTAGATGTGGATCAAGTACATCGCCTAAATATTTTATCTTTGATTTTGATTGTATGGAGACAATAGTTGTATTTGTTTGAATGTTGAGTTCTTGATAATGTGGCAGCGAATCAGAATAGCATCCGTATGACATAAAATTTGTTTTGTCAAAATTCACGGTTAAGAGATGACTGCTAAACCAATTAAAGATATGCGGAAGGTCTGATTCAGCTTTTTCCCTAAGTCTTATCCAGTCTTTTTCTTTGTAAATTATGGCAGTATCATCAGCGAAACATATTAACTCCCCAAGAGACTTGATGTTGAATACATTGTTAATATATAATATAAATAATATTGGTCCCAGCACTGTCCCCTGAGGCACTCCAAAGTCAACAGCGGCTTCTGCACTAATGTTTGTTCCAATTTTTACCCTTTGGGTACGATTACTTAAGTAGCTTTAAAAGAAGTCAAGTGCAGTACCTCGTATACCAGCATTTCCAAGAGCCTGAATTAACTTGTTGTGATCAACGGTATCAAACGCCTTGGCCAAATCAACAAAAACGCACAAAACTTTTTCTCCAATATCTAACGAATGATTTATACTTGTCGAAAGCTTGATCAGCGCGTCTTCGGTGGATAGACGTTCTTGAAAGCCAAATTGATTTTTGCATAAAATGTTTAGTCCCCAGTACATCGACCTAAAAACTTGGTAACTCATGTACACGCCAAACTTCCTGAGCGGCTTCCTAACACCAAGTCGGACAATATTTTTCATATCTCCACCTTGGGCGATGGGACATTGCCGCGCTAGCTCTTCGTGAAGTTGTCTTTCTGACGTCCCTAAGGAAGTTGATACATGTACGTGTAGTTTTAATGCCAATCGACTGTTTTTGACATTATATTAACGATATCACATTTGTCGGACAAAAACCATGTGGCTTTGGGGAAGGTCCGACACCTCCAACATGTCGCTGTGGCGTCCCTAAGGAAGTTGGTACATGTACGTGTAGTTTTAATGCCAATCGATTATTTTTTGTATTACATTAACGATATCATATATGTCGGACAAAAATCACGTGGCTTTGGAGGGGTCCGACGCTCTCAACATGTCGCTGTGGCGTCCCTGAGGAAGTTGATACATGTACGTGTGTTTTTAATACCAATCGACGGCTTTTTACATTACATTACCGATATCACATTTGTCGGACAAGAAATTTGAGACAATCAATGAAAAAATTAAAATTAGTTTGCCTTTAAGCAATGTGCATATTAGTCAATTTATTATTTACCTACTTTGTCAAATACCTGTGGGGACCTGTGCCATATTCGCTGATCTGTTTTTTTTGGATAATTCTCCGAGTATTTACGGGAATGATTTAGTGAAAGGTCGTTGAAAACCACGCGTTTGAAAAAGAATGGATATTCTGTCGTGTTTTTTGTGCGATCTCAGGAGTAGAGATCCTGAATTTCGGCAGAAATTGATCAAAAGGACTTTTGTTGTCCGACTGACTTTAATACTAATTCTTTTTGTCCGACATTTACTACACATGTTTTAAAATTACATTGTTACTCATAATTATTTTTGTCGGACATACATGTATCAACTTCCTTAGGGGCGCCACAGCGACATGTTGGGGGCGTCGGATCCACCCAAAGTCACATGGTTTTTGTCCGACAAATGTGATATCGTTAATATAATGTCAAAAACAGTCGATTGGCATTAAAACTACACGTACATGTATCAACTTCCTTAGGGACGTCAGAACGACAACTTCACGAAGAGCTAGCGCGAAAATGTCCCATCGCCCGGGGTGGAGATATGAAAAATATTGTCCGACTTGGTGTTATGAAGCCGCTCAGGAAGTTTGGCGTGTACTTGAGTTACAAAATTTTAGGGTCGATGTACTGGGGACTAGTTGTATTTACTAAAAAAGCTGGTTAATCTATTTTTGAATATTTTTTCAAAAATTTTACTGGCAGTATTTAAAATTGATATGGGCCTATAATTAGATGCTAAACTTTTTTTACCAGATTTATATATTGGGCTAATAATAGCTTTCTTGAGAATATTGGGAAATTTACCTAATACAAAGCACTTATTTATTATATATACGAGAGGTGGTGCTAAATACTGTTTATATTCTTTAAAAGTTTCGCTTCTGATTCCATCAATTCCGGGTGTTTTCCCATTTTTCAAAAAGTTGATAATTTTTGTGACTTCATCGATGTTAGTTGGTGATAAGAATAAACTATTTTCATTCGTGGGCGATGGATATGACAGATTTTGGTTTACACTATTCTTTGTGCCATATTTTTGCCAACATTACTAAAGTATTTATTAAAGCATTCCGTTATCTCTTGCACATCTGTTATTATTTTGCCATTTCTTTCGATTTCATAGTGTTTTTCATTTTTTGTTTGATGTTTGTTTAGCACTTTCCTTACGTTTTTCCAAAGTATATCGGATTGTTTTAAGTTTTTGTCCATTTTAGTTTTATAGTATCTAACATAAGCCTCGTCAAGAACAGTGTTCAGTTTATTTCTATATTGGTTGTATTGCTTAGCATAATTTAGGTTATTCGGATATTTTTTTGTTTTATTTAATAATTCATATTTTGTATTTATTGATTTAAGCAAGGAGGGTGTAATCCATGGATTTTTGTTGACATTTTTGCTATTGAATGATTTTATTGTTGTTGCAAGTTTTATGTTATGTTGTAGGGTGTCTACAAAATGATTTGTGGATACATCTGGATCGGTTTCATTATATACCAAATGCCATGACTCGTTAGTAAGTAGATCTTTTAATTTGTTTTTATTAATAAAAATTTTATCCATTCCAGTGTGTTTGAATGGATTTTTGTCAGAGTTTGATCTTTTAATAGGTACATGTATCGCCACAGGACAGTGATCTGTTATTTGATTTTGGAAAATAAACGATTGTACGGCGTCCAAAGAGCATTTGGTTCGTAAAAAAATGTGGTCAAGGCATGTTTGCGACTGTGGTCTTGTAACGTCATTAATAGCTGATATAAATCCGTTTTCACTTAGGCAGTTTTTATATTCCTCGATATATTGTTCAGTGTTAAGTAGGTCAATATTTATGTCTCCTATCAGAATACAGTGCTCGTTTGTCTTATATTTGTTTTTATTATGTTCCAGGAAATCCGCCAGACTATTTGTAAAAGTTTCTATATTTGTTGAGGGAGACCTGTAAAGTCCCAAAATGTTTATTTGCTCATTTTGAAGCTTTATCTGTAAATTAATTACTCTAATATCATTCAATTCAGCAATAGCAAATTCATAATTAAGATGTTCTTTGATGTAAATTACAGTGCCATCATGGCTTGAAACGGTTCCTTCATTGTAAATCAATTTATACCCCGGTATTTGCAAAAGTGTCACGTCAGAGAGAATGAATGTCTCTGTCAATACAATAATTTGAAAATCTCTTTTTAAAGCAGCTAAATAAGCTTGCAATTGGGTAAAATGTTTTTCAAGACTACGTATGTTTGTATGATAAATTGCAAAACACAATTCATCATTTTTTGGAATATTATTATATTCATTGAAAGTGTGAATTTTCCTATTTTGAATATTGTCACTCCTAAAATCACGCAAATAATTCTCCATGGCTATCCTCACGAATCAATAAAATGTATCAATTAAACCTATCTATATTACTGCAAAAGGTAAATGAGTGGCAATTTATAATTCTTTTCAATTACTGAGTTCTGTAAAAATTAGGAAAATACAAAAAAAAAGAATAAAAAATAAAAAATTATTCGCTATTAGAAACTATTCTACCGCTTCTAAGGGTCTTCTTCAATGTACGATCTTCTGTGTTTTCTGGGGATCCTTCTGGCTTTCTCTTTTGACTGGAGTTACTGTCTTTGCCAGCAACGTAATTTTCGGCTTCTGATTTGGATTTTTCTGTGATTTCCAATTCTTCCTCAATTTCTATCTTCTTCAAATCTTCGACAGTAAACCTTTTCCCGTCCACAAAAAGATTGTTTTTTTTAATTTCAGTTGTCTTATTCTCCTTTCTAGCAATTTGCAGGTGCTTTCTTAAAAGTTTTCTGTTTAAATACTCTTCTTGCGTGTAGTCTAGTGTCACATACACCTTTTTTTCCCTGAGCTGGTCGCTGATTTTGAGTATTTTTTCTTTTAAAAAATAGGTAGATAATTCGATTGAAATAGGGCGTACTTTATTATTTTCAGCTTTTCCCAATCGGGAAAAGTTTCTAAAATCACTAAGTCCACAAGATATTTTCGTGTCGGTTAATAATTGTACGAAATTCTGCAGATCTAAACCTTTATCTGTATCTTCTTCAAAATTGTATATCATTAAATTGTATTGTTTTAAAGTTTTTTCAATTTTCTGTATTTTTGTCTTTAATACTTCATTTTCATGTTTTAAAGCTGTGTTTTCATCTCTGATTTGCTGTAGCTCCCTAGACAAATCTCCTCTCACTGCATGGATTTCTTCTTGAATCTCTTTTTGGGATTGAGTTATTTGGTCTTTTATTTCCTGATTTGATACAACTATTCCCTGAATTAATTCATACAGCTGTTTTGTAGTGATCTCTCCCATAATTTATTGTTATAAAACTAAAATATGCACCTACAGTGTATGGTATCCTTTAATAATTCTTCTTAGGAATTTGGAATTTTGAAATATATTTTTTGTATAGCAGGCACATAAAGTAATAAAAGTCAAAAAAAAAAACTGTTCAGTACCTACTGCGTTTAGGATTTTTAATAGTCCCTTGCTAAGGTTAGTTGGTACGATAATAGGTATTTTCAAACTAATTTTTGAGAAATTCTTAAATCTTTAGCTACGTACATACGTACATGCAGTGTCCTATTTAGTATGTTGAAGCACTTTTTGGTATTTGGAATCACTTTTCACTACGGTTATTTTCAATTTTGTTGGAGAGCTACACAATTTCGATACAACATCTGCTAAAGCTGACCACACCAGCTAGTATACAATAAAATATAGCCCGATTCGAGTATTTTATTTCATAAAAATTATTTGATAGGTAAAATAGTCTCTAATCAGAGAGCTTGTAGTACTTCATTCCAAGATCAAGAGACTTCTGGTAACAATTTCAATTGAGGTGTAAGTTCCAAAAAATGCAAGGTAACATTATAAATCCACCTCATACAGACTTATATCCTTCCAAGTCGTAATTAGTAAAGGGTAGGAATAAGAAAATCGACATACACTTTCCAACCTCGAAGGCCAGACCTGGAACTCGGACGAGCCAAAAACTGGAATGGCGCAGGTGCAGGAATCTACAGTCAAGAAGGAAGATGCGAGACCTTCTTCTCTCTAGGGTCGCATACATCTGTTTTACAGGCAGAGGTATATGCCATACTGCAATTCACGAGAATCAACAATTTGAGGAACTGCAAGGACAAGAGACTCACTTTACTCACAAACAGTCAGGCAGCACTGGGGGCTTTAAAGAACCCTAAGGCAAGCTCTGCACTGGTAAGAGAATGCTTAACAACTTGGCGGATCAAGAAAACGTCACATTCATGTGGGTGCCAGGACATAGAGGTATCCCGGGCAACGAAAAGACTGATGAACTTGCACGTAAGGGTTCATCCACAGAATACCTTGGTCCCAAACCAGTTCTCGGAGTGCCCAAAAGCGAAGAAAGGAAGGAGCTGAAGGAATGGATCAAAGCAAAACATGCTCAATATTGGAAGCAAATAGCCAAGAAAATCTTCATACGTGAGACATGCAGCAAAAGAGCAAAAAGACTGCTACAACTAAGCAGGAATCAACTCAGAGAAAACAAAATATATTTGGAGAAGACGAACTAGATCCAGACTAATACGGCAACATCCAACAGACCTACTTCGCATACTGCAAAAAATCAGGGTTTTGGAATGGGTGCATTGAACAGAAGACTTAGCACAATAAGCCTACGGCTGCTGCGCTACTCGGGGTTGAATCAGACGACTTCCCCGTCATTAAAAAAATAAATAAAGTGGCCGAAACAACGATGGTACACGATGAATATAAAACGCACAGTGAGCCTAAATTAATATTAGATAGCCCAAAGTAAAACCAAGTGGAATTCGACGAGAGCGACCTATACTCACAAATTAAAACACGCCTAAAAGCCAAAATTAATTCAAATGAAAGTTATTCCAGACCCTAATGGGTTAACCAAAAAAGATTACAAAGTTTAGGCAGAAATCCCGACACAAAATCGTATTCAAAACTTTTACAACTGTTCTGTCAAAAGCATTAACTCTACGCAACTAATTGGGGCGGAAACTTTTTTAAAACAAAGCCATGCAAAAATTGAATTCGTACTTTTAAAACCAAAGGGAAAAAGTTTACCCACGTAAATAGGTTAGCTCGGGGAGCTTTTGCGCTAAATTTGAAACAAAATACTGGTTCTTTTACCGGCGAATTATTTTTTAAGGGCAACATGTAGTTAGCTAATATTATAAAAACTTTCTTTGCAATTACAATGTCTTAAGTGATGGCGGAATCACTTTTTGGACAATCAAGTCATTATATTATCTTTTTACAGGCTCTACGATGATTACTTAGAATTTCTCTAATTAAATTTGAAAATAGTATAAGGAGAAAATAGAAAAGCTTATTAAATTTCCACTCAAAACCAAGTCATCATAAAATACGACCTAAAAAATATTGCCCCTTATCAAAGGCGTAAATCCAGTTAAATGAAAACCTTTGTCCCTATTATGTCAGTTGCCTTCTTATCCCCTGTAAGTGCCCCGACAAAGATTGGAGGGTTTCCTTGATAGGTCTAATTATTACGCTTCCTTTCAGAGCATTAATTGACCGTGATTGTCCAAAATTCCAAAATTAGATCCATAGGACGCAAACTTTTATTTAGAAAAAGTTCTACAACTGTTTTCAGATTTTCAATTTCTATTTATTCTCGTTTCGGGCTATGTACTTAGTCTGCGCACACACATTCATGGCTTTATTTTAAAGTTTCTTCAATTAATCACGTAACTGCCCGACAGGCTTGTGTGTGGCGGATAAAGAGTTTGTTTAGTTTTAGTTTGTAATCCGCAAAATTGCGGTTTTTGGAAAATGAATTGTAGAGTATTTTGCAACAAGAACAAAAATTGTCTGAAAGCACTTTAATGCTTATAGTTTGAGAGTGTATCGCTATAATTATGAACAAAGATAATGTCAATCATATGAGGACCTATTAATAAAAATTAGTTACATTACCTACTTTGACGAACTTAGATTATTCATTTGATTCAGATTTACCCCTACTCATTAAGTAATTTTTAACCTATGTATCTACATACGGTCATTAAATTAGCCATCTGGAAATTGTATGGATATAGTGTTGTAGTTGTATGGAGTGAATATCAGATGTTTCAATGAATACTCATAACGTTTGTAGCAGTAATCACATAATTTAACATATATTACATACGTGGAATGGAGGAGTTTTAAATTTCCTTGTAATGTTTGATGCAATAAGTTATATGGTTAGGCATATTCTATATCTTTGAAATAGAATTCTACATATTATTGGCAATTATCAACTTTGAGAATCATTATATGTCAAAATGAAAGATTGAGCGATGGTAATTTTTCCGATTTATACATTTTCATTTAACAGCAGACGTAACGTCATTTGCAAACTTGAGCCTAAAGCAGCATGAAATTAGGTTCCCAATCGGAAAATTAAATTATAGTTTTTGTGTTCCTGGCAAGGCCAAATCAAAGGCAAAACCTAAAACCGAGCGGGACGAATAAATGGGTCGCCAAAAATAAAAAGTTTCCAGCCCAATTATTCACGTTTTTCCCGTTTCACTTTGATTTACTTATAAAAAGCGGCTTTTGTTAAAATCGAATTCACTCTCGAGTCACAGGAAAAATTGCCAGCCTCAAAGCCATAAATACCCTCGCTGTTCTATTTTTGATAATTGCAATTTTTTGACTTCAACCGTTGATTGAACAACATTCGTATTTTTTGTTGTGTGTCTCTACTATAGAGGTTTTTTAGATGTAGGTATTCAATTATACTACACACAAATTACACCATCAGTAGGTAAAAATGTCTGTCGAAACTTCTTTCAGACAATTTGATACAAAGGAACAGAAACACATAATAATATATATGACATATAGAGACACCGAAAGGTTACACTCAGTGGCAAAAGGTCTTTAATTCATAAAAAAAAGGTCGTCATGAAATAAAAGCAACAAGATGTAACCGGTGTTCTGAGAAAAGCAGATGTTAGAAACAACCAGTTTTCTCACCGTTTCCAAGATCCTGATGGATGACATTGAAAATCGGCCACCTCGTATTTCATTACGATATTATCATCCCGAAGTCCATACTTCCTTCGAGACCCATTATCAAAAAAGTATTTATGCATATTATTCTCTTATAGAAGAAATTATATTAATTTACTGCCTCGATCATTAAGGTCTTGATATGAAAATAAACCATGCCAAATTTCAAGTGGAATGAATTACAGCAATAATTATTTTAAACCCAAGTATCTTTTTTTGTTGTTCGCAACATATACTAACACAAAAATTAATCCAAGTTTCTTTGATAGAAACTTCCTTAAACTTAATGAAGTGCTTAAATTAATTAATCGGTCTCAAAGTATAGGAACTTTGGCTGCAAACAAACAAATTTACTTTCCAAAACTGGGTGAAAGACATTAAGCCGTGAGCTTCTGCATAAGGATAATCATAAACGTTTTGTGTTCAGAATTAATCAATGTGTTTAAAGTTTTGAGGGCCCTATTGCTGTATACCGTTCCGCAAACGGGACAATGCATACACTCTCAGGTTTTTACTACCAGTGAGTTTAATTAAAATTAACGAGGTTGTTTCAGGAGTAGCTGCATTTTGTTACTGATTAAATGTGAACCCATTGGCTAGGCAAAGTTATTCAACAAATGTATGCCAATTATGAGCACTGGGGCACTGGTATAATAAATCCGACATTTTTATTTTCAAAAGCATTATTCCATATTTCAAACCTGCTTCGAGTGCGATTTCAGAATTTCGCAATTGGATGTTAATAGAGACTTGTTTGAATTCATTGAATAGAAATACCTTGTAATTTTTTATCGTCTTATTTTACTAAGACAGCAACAATATCACTGGCAAGATCTTGCATATCCACACCGACTGCAGGCAAGCAGTACCAGCCCTATCTAGACAACAACTCACGTCAGAACTTATACAACATTGCCACCGTATCTTCACAGAGGCGTCGTTAAAAAAAAGTCAGCTGGATCAAAGGACATGATCACAGCGGGCTGCCGATACTCTGGCTAGGAAAGCCGCCAGGCTGACCATGTCGGCGGCCAAAGATAGGACCTTAGAATGCTCCCACACCTTTTTGAAAAAGCGCTTGGGACGATACGATTGGCGGCAATTTATCCAAGGAACTGCTAAGCTACCCAGATAAAGTTGCAGCGAGCCAAAATCTGGCATTTTGACTGGCCACTGTGAGCTGAACAAACATTTGTTTAGGTTGCATCTTAACACCACACCCTTGTGCAGGGCTTGTAATCAAGAAGACGAGACGAAGGATCGCATTCTTTGTGACCGCACTGCACATGGCCAGATTAGGCCAGTCGTACCCATCCCTAGAAGATATCAGAGGCACCGCCCTCGGCGACGTCATTGTCTACGTTAAATCGCTAGGCTGGATGACGAGCTAAGGGATTCGAGTGCTTGCATCCGCTGAGACAACAGTCTCTTCCAAAATAGTTCGCAAAGAAATATCGTTCCAAAGTTTATTTTTTGCGAAGCACTCTACCAGTTTTTGTGAATCGTGAATCGCTATGTCGGGGAACGGCAAGCCCGCAACCGCGCCAGCCAACCAGCTCGTTCGGCCTCCAGATAACGCCACCCTGGCCAGTAGCCCACCAAAACTACTAAACCAGACCCGCAATGCCTTCCTATCGAGATCCCCAGATCTGACGATGTTTAGATTTTTAGATTAGTTTAGATTTCCATCAAAATAGAAAAGGGTTGAAGTTCGCTCTACAAAAATCGTTAATTTCGTATCAAAAAGAGTCCGAAAAATTCCAAATTTTATACAGGAAGCTGAAATAAATTAAAGCGAATAGTGAGCAGAAGAAAGAATCGGAGGATTCTGCCTGGATCAGGCAGAATTGGTAAGAAAAGTTTTGACAAAAAGTTTTTGACAAATTAAAAGTGAGTAACAAACAAAGGTAAGCCCTCTATGGGTAAGCCACCTTTCACCTGAACCTGCCATACCTACACAATACCTGTTCTTACCTGCACAGGTATAAAGGTAACACACCTCAACAGGTAAATACCTGTAATTACCTGAAACTACCTGAAATTACCTGAAATTACCTGAAATTACCTAAAATTACCTGCACAGGTATACCTGTTGGAACCAATGACCTATTAACACAGATAGACAGAACAATAAACAATAATATAGGTTGACTACATCCCAGGAACCGCATCTCTCCCCACTACTTATTAATCCTTGTGTTATTTTGTATCTTTCTCTAATACGTAGAAAGCGATGATTTTTCAATGAAAATTAGCAACGCTGCAAAAAAATAAACTCCACCTCGAATTCCACCTTTCCATCAATCAGCGGCTTCTATTCAATTGTCATGTCAAAATGCGACCTACAGGTATTTTATGACAATTTCCATTTGTCAATCAGTGCGCACTGAGTGTATCCGCATCTTCTTCTAAAATTATGTAAAATATAAGGATAAGGATACACTTTTGTAGCACTGATTCTGGTTTCATTTTCAGAGTTGCCAAGTATGCAATAGTAAAGTGGGGGGCGGAGTTAGCGGAACCATTTGAATCCCTACTCCTAGCCGCTTTCACAGCTCGCCCCTCCTGGCCCATAAACATGTAGTCAACCAAAACAAAGCTATTTTATTAATGGGATGTTCTGTCTATCTGTGTTAATAGGTCATTGGTTGAAACAGTACCACTCCACTTGTCTGTTCGATCTATTCCAACTGAGGATTCACACAACACCTCGGCCCCATGCGCATGCCGGATCTGCCTGATCCGCTGTTTTCGGATCAAGGACAAGGGTTTTTATTTTGTCAAATCAAATGCGATTTTTTGAACATGGGATGACGCCCACGGGTCGCGAAAGCCGCGAAAAGTCACAATCACTCTCTCTTGAGACCACTGAGACCACAGAGGATCACGATATGCAACTTATTGATAGCAGTCTCAAACTTTTGCAGGATTTCGTCACTTCGTCCAAGGAAAATATTACTCGTAAGAGGGAATGCACTAACGCAATAAACTCCATACAAAGAGCCCTTCGCAATATCAATGCACAATAGGGTAGTGGACAATTTTTTGAAATATTTTTTTTATTAATCTCCATACCAAAATAAATAGTAGTTGATGATTCTTTGATTTTAGAAAGCAAAAATAAACCTAAAAAAAATTTAACAAATTTGTACTTATTTTAAACGCTATAGTTTACCGCCCGGAAATTACGTCATAGCTGTTATTTCTGACATTATTAAGAGTGGCGTGAGTGCGGTCTGCGCGTCCTTATATTTTACATGCTTTTAGAAAAAGATGCAGATAAACCCAGACCGCTCTGATTGACAAATGAAAATCTCTCAAAAAGGGGGGTTATGTTGAGGGTGCGCCTAGATGTAATACCCGACAGACGCTGATATATCTCTTTTTTTTGCACTAATGAGTAAGTGTGTATCGAATATAAGACGAAGGTTTGATTCATTTCATAATCAAATACAGCAGTTATGACGTAGAATCAAGGCGCGAAATATTTTCGTTTAAATAGTGCGTCCCAAAACTCTAGTTTCATAGCCGTTTTAAACAAAGTTAGTATTTTTTTCTTAAATTTCTTTTGATACGAATATTTTTTATTTACTTCATAGATAAAGAATGAGCCATCGATTTCATCAAAATTATACCTTGTCCACTACCCTATCTGGTAGTGGAAACTATAAATGAGGCCCTGGATAAGCAGACAGCTAACAACATCCAGGCTAATTATGCCTTGGCCCTCAAGCAGTCTGGACGTAACTTGCCTTCCTCAAGCCTCCCAGCCCAGAAAAAGTATAGGGCTATAATCTATTCCAAATATGGCACCACAAATCCACCTGCAACTTTCGAAGAAACAAAAGTAACTCTGCTCAAACTGGACCCACGAAGGCTGGGCGTAAAGCCTGATAGGGTGGTCTTGGTAAGGGATAAGGGGGTCTTGATTGAATCTACCGATCCAAATATTGCTGGTCTGATCAACTGCAACTATCTCAAGGAATCCAAACTTATGGCACGCCTACCAGAAAAACTCTGGCCGAGAATTATTGTCTATGGCATTCCGAGAAACCTGTCAGAAAGGGAAGTCCTGGAGGAAATTGGCACCAACATCCCTGAGGAGGTGGACAAACCTGATAAATGGCACAAACTTTTATTCATAGTGGGCTCTAAGGACGTCCGAAACAACCCAAACTGGGTATTGGAAGTTCACCCCAAGGTTAGGCAATTCTTCAACAAAGTTTTGCAATTCGGAGAAGCAGTGTGGTTTTTGCACAAGCGTGGATCACGAGTCGATGGACTGTGCCAACAAAGAAGTGCAGGGTAGTGTGAAGTGCGCAAACTGTTTGCGTGCAGGAAAGAAAGACCTAGAACATGACGCAGGCTCCAAGAAGTGTCCAGTATATGAAGCAAGGCTACAGGACTACCTTAATAGTGTTGATTTTGACTTTAATGAATCATTTATCTGTAATTCAAGCTTACTTGCAATTTTCTAGAACTGCTACTATTGAGACACTAAATAACATGAAAACAAATAACATTGATGTTGGAATATTCCAAGAGCACTACTGCTATCAAAATAATAACAACTTTAAAATCCCCACAGCAGGGCCCTTAAAAGTATGTTCCACCAACAACAACAGTTTCTACGCTTGCATTGTTGTGCATGGCAACCTAGATTTTATTTTTAATGAGCACCTCTCAGATAGTTATAGGGTTGTTATTAGTATTAGGTTTCGTGATAAAATTGAAAATATCATCTCTGTATATAGACCACCCAACACTAACATAAATGACTTCATTCTAGGAATTGACAATGATCAGGGCAAACCTAAACTTCCAGACAGTCTCCTGGGTGAAACAATTCTGGCTGGCGATTTTAACTGCAGGTCGATGGTATGGTGACAATACCGATGCTGATGCAGGGATATTGGAAGAATTTATCATATTTAACGATCTAGCAATATGCAATGGGACAAACCATCCGCCAACTTTTGAGACGGCAAATGGGCACAGCAACATCGACCTGACGCTAATCACCAGCGGCCTAATAAGTGCGGTTTTGGACTGTAAGGTCCAGAGAGAGCTAAACATCGCGGACCACAATTGCATACTATTCGTCCTAAGCGAACCTAGGATACAACCTTCTTAAAAACGATATATCCTGGACCCTACAAAACTAAATATGGACACAGTCAATAATGAGATACGTTACATCGTCACAGAAGTTGGGAGGCTGCCCCAGCCTGACAGCCCAAGATCAATTGACACAATAGTTGCTAGATTCCATGAGCTATTCCATATCAACATAGCAAATACCGCACGCGTCAGGCAGTACTCGAACAGGCCGGACTGGTGGACCAATAGATTGGAAAAGTTTAGAAAAATTTACCATCGAAAGAAAAGACTTTTATACTCAAATTAATCCAACAAGACCGAGACTATCTATTCAACCAAATGACGGCCCACAGAGAAATCTTCGAACAGGCTATGGGCCAGGCAAAGCACGACTCTTGGAGATGATTTGTAGAAGACAGTCTGCAGACTGATCCATGGGGTACGGTATACAAGTTGGCCACAGAAAAATTCAGAAAAAAAAGGACCGCTGTGATCTTTTGCACAGGGTAACGGACACACACGAACACCGGAGGAGTCAACGAATTTTCTGCTGCACCGACTGCTACCTGATGCTGCAGAGGACTTGACTCCTAGGCAAACAAGAAAATTGAGAGATTTTGAAACCCTGCAACCGATTCTCCCTTATGGACCCGAACACGTACCCTTACAGGCAGAAGAGCTAGACTCTATTGTGGATGGCCTTGGTAACAAGGCCCCTGGACACGACCTTATAAAAGGCAAACTAATCAAGGCCATACACCCAATATCAGAGAATTTTTACTTGCAATTTATAACGCATGTCTAGAACAATCACACTTCCCAGTTGAATGGAAAAAGCGAGTCCTACATGTCCTGTTGAAGGACCCGAGCGGCAGTCATGCAAATCCGAAGAATAACCGGCCAATCACCCTACTACCGGAGTTTGGCAATATATTTGAAAAGATCATGAAGAAAAGATTGCTATACCTCAACCCCAGGTTCCACTCGCCCCGCCAATACAGTTTCAGTACAGGCTCCTTGACAATTACCGCCCTTCAGGAATATACTAACCTCATCAGAAACTGCCAATGCAAATACGTTGCAACCATATTTTTCGATATCTCTGGCGCTTTCGACTGCATGAGATGGCCGGAACTAGTTTATGCCCTGAGAAGAAAAGGCGTACCGCATAATACTATTGCACTGATCAAATCGTATCTATCAGACAGGGAGGTTAACTACTCGGAAGGAAACTGTAGCGTGAGCAAGAGAATTACCATGGGTTGTCCACAGGGCTCAGTACTCAGTCTAACTTTGTGGAACTGCCTTCTTGATGAACTCCTGGACGGTGACCTTCCTCCCGATTCCAACATATTTGCATATGCGGATGTCCTTGCCGTGGTGGTGCAGAGCAATGGCAGAGGAGACCTGGCCACACTTGTAAGACAGACCATTGATTGGAGAGTAGCCTGGACAACCTCGTGCAAGCTCTCGATTTCAACAACCAAAACCAAAATAATGGTAAATAAATCCCCTTCTAGACAACATCACAGGGACCTGGCCACGAGAATAGGAGGGCAACCCATAGAGATAGTAAATTCCTACAAATACCTAGGCATCATAATTGACAAAGGTCTTACTTTCACCGAGCATATTAGAAAAACATTCAAAAGAGCAATAAAAATCACAATGGCTCTCAGGGGTAAGATTAAAAGGACATGAAACACTGACTTCAAAGAATCGATGACAACCATCTACAACTGTGCAATTATACCGATAGTGTCATATGGAATACAAATTTGGGGTAACAGATTGGAAATGACAATCAATAAAAACAGATTCAATACCCTTTATGGCACCTTCTGTAGGATATTGGCCAGGGGATATAGATCAGTGTCGACGGACGCTGCCGGGGTCTTGGAGGGCGTTCCCCCGCTTGATTTGGCACTACTTTTAAAACGGTCAAAAATGCAATGGAAGCAGAGGCGGCGAGAAATTGTATTTCAAAACTTGAGGCTAAATAGAGACGAATTTGACACCATTCAGCAATTACATAGACGACTTCAGCAAGAAATCCTGGCTATTTGGCAGGAAAGATGGGACATGTCAACAAAAGACCGAACCACCCACGCCTTCATCCCTGTAGTTTCCCAGAGGCCAAGTACTTTTACGTCTACACAAATACTTACAGGGCATGGTCCCATAGGAACACATCTCCATCGCATTGGGAAGGAGGCGAGTAGGAATTGTATAACTTACCCGAATGAAATTGACGATCCTATACATAGAATTTACAACTGTCTGAATTTCATTAATCCGAAAACTACCTTAATAGGTAGTCTACCCCAATGGCCTATAGCACCCAGTGAATTAACAAACTTTGTTCACCACCCTATTTTCCTGGAGTTCCTCCAGGAATGAAGATACAATTTTCTGACACATTGACCTACTATTACTTTCCTCCTAGCACCATAGCGCAACACAAATGCCACAGCTATGAAATCAAACTTAAAAGAGGGACAATGAGCAAAATTGCTCTAGGAACATATATCATTTGCCTTTCTCCAATTCTACCATCTGTTTTCATGACATAGATTAGACTTATGGTGCTCATTTCGTAATTCTGTAACATAAATTAGGATAGCATTAGTTAGGTAGGTCATTTCTGTAAATAGCTTAATAGGAACTTTAAACCACGTCTATTAGTTTAAGTTTAATTCTACACACTTGTAGCTGCGTTAGACGTAGCTAACACAATGATTTTGGCTCATTTATTCTGACTTACATTTTGATTTTTATTTTGACTCTTATTTGATTTACTTAGGGGAACCCGGGGCAGAACGGCATACCTAAGCTTTAAGAGGCCTTTTCTTCAAGGGATTTTGAAATTTCGAAACCAACTTAGGACATGTCCTTCTTTATTATTTAAATAACATCCAAGAAAAGTATGAGGCGAATATTATCAGAAAAAAAAAGTTTTTGAAGCTCAAAAAAAAATTGTCAAAATGACCATTCTGCCCCGACTATGGGGCATAATGGCCCTATCTTGGGGCGGAATGGTCATTATGGTAAAATAATGAAGTAACCGTATTTTTGGGAACAAATGAAACACTCAAATATTAAATACACAATTTAATAGAAATTTTAAACTTATTGCCAGATTTCGCAGACAAGCACAGACTCATCGTCGTCGCTATAGATACCCGCACAAGTATTATGAGTCCATTTTTTGTAGATTGTGCATGATATCTAATAAGATTCTATAGATTTTGAGTAAAAGTCTCCACAGTAGAGGCATTGGGAATCATCACTTTCACTTTCGCTGGAAGAACTTGTTTCGACGTTTACAGGAATCCTTGTGTTTTGTTTTTTTTTTTAATTATTCTTTTGCATAATCTTCGAGCGAATAACTTTTTTATTTTTGGGTTTTTTATTTCTTGCCAATTTATATTCTGCTATTGATTCATCTGGACTGCATTCTATTAAAGACGACATGCGTGAATCTCTTCTTATAATTGAAAAAATATGACTGTTTGCTAATTTTATGCGGGGCAGAATGGTACCCTAGACTATTCCGCCCCCTAATTTCATGAGGGGCAGAATGGTACCCTAGACCATTCCGCCCCGATCCGTTCTGCCCCAAATTTGGTTTAAAAATATTTTCAAAAAAATAAAACAATATCATTGAGGAAAAATATCAACACTACCACCACTAATGCTTCACATCATGTACTACGTGAAAAATATAATAACAATGACGTATTATTTATATACAATACTTACTTAGTCATTAAATTTCGCAAAAAATTATAAAATTTATTCACAAATATGGACATGCATGAATTCCGTTAGACTAAAGTTGTTTTTGCACTGGCATTTATCAAAATATAATAGAGTTTAGTCTAGGGTATGGTTATAACGCGATTTCGATTTACTATTTTGGTTGCGGCTCTGGTGTTTGGAGGCCTATTCCGTTGTGCCCCGTTATGCCGTTCTGCCCCGGGTTCCCCTACCTATTTTTTATATGTGTATTTATGAAACTTACTTGTACTGTTGAATTCTCTGTAATATTAGCACCCAATTTGGTGCTTTGTTTTCTGAATAAACCCGCCGCTTGGCGCCTTTTTTTTAGATCTGACGATGAAGAAAAACTCCGGCAAGCCGATATCAGACTTCGTGCATTCAAGGCCAATCACGACAACATGATCATTGAGAAGGCTCAGTTCAAGGAGCAGAACGAAAAACTACAAGTCAATACAAAAAGGTTAGTGGAACAAATTACCGATATACCCTCTCACCTCTTAGAATTAACCTTACTCAACTCCTCCTCCCAAAAAATTGAACAATTATAATCACAAAACAATAGGTAACTTGAACTCAACAATTACGGAGAAACCAGCCAATTTCAATTAAGTACTACTGTAACTGCTGATGAGGTGCCCAACCTTGAGCAGCGTAGTGGCAGTCCCGATCCATCCGAATCGGCGGCATCCGTTGCCGATTCAGAAATGGTGCTCGACTCTTACTCCGCTGCCGAAGGGGAAGCATTCACCACGGTGGAAGGTAGAAGAATTGAGAGAAGGAGGAAAAACTGCCAATCTATCGATTCCGACCAGCCCGTATATAATATCTTCATTATTAAATATATGGAGCTGATGGCTCTCAAAGACGAATCGCAAAAAAACGAGGGCCAGTTTCACGCAATGTCACGAATGCCAGCTTTTTGGGCACTCGTCCTTGAAATGTACTGCCGCGCCCAAATGCGTCGAGTGCGCAGAAAACCACTTGACGGGGAAATGCCCGAGGGAACGACCCGAAAAGCCAGCTTGCGCAAACTGCGGAAGGGAGCACCCTGCTTTCTTCTCAGGTTGCGCAAAGCATCCAGCGGCCATAAAGGCCAAACTCATCCAGGCAAAGTTCCAAACTATTCCGTCGGGCAATACCTTCCAGTAGAGCAGCCAAAATAACCAGGATTTGAAGGGAGGGAATCTGGACCCACTCGCTGCCATGTTGAAATCCATGCAGGATAACATGCAGCAATTCATGCTCAACATGCAGGAGCAGTTTGTCCAGCTTCTTCCCCAGATGATGTTATCCAAAGCAATCACAGAACTTGATAGGACGCTGAAACCCTGTCATTTAAAGATTGCGTGCATCAACATCAACTCAATATTGCACAGAAAGATTGGGCTCCTTAGATTTGCGGAGAAATTTAAAGTTCATGTTCTCCTGGTCCAGGAAACCTAGCTAAAACCATAAAATAGATTCACGTTCCCCAACTTTAACGTTTCCGCATCTAGAGCTTGGGGGTGCAGGGCCTCCAATACAAGCGGTATCCGCTTGAAGAATCTTGCAGACACCTTCAATTTCCCAATAATTTCTCCTCACGAACCCACATATTTTTCTGCTCGGGGGCTCTCCGAAATTCTGGACATTTTCGTCGCAAAAAACACTGACCTCTGATCATCTCCCAGTGATCGTCGATTATGGAGACCAAAGCCTTACCTCATAAGGCCGGTACCTGGAGATCCACCTGGCTCTGGCTATGTCCACTGTAACGAAAATGTCTATACTTACTAAATATGAAATCCATCCTTCCTTCCACATCATAGATACCATCCGCGTGAAAAATCGTATTCAGAAAAGGGCTCATCAGACTCGCGATCCGGCTTTAAGGAGGCAAGTAAATCGCCTCTCAAACAACATCCGCTCTCTGCTCAAAGAACACTACAACAAAAATTTAAGAAGGCACACAGCCGAAATTTCAAAGGACGATAACTCCTCTTATAAAACAATCAATAATTTAATTAGATGCGCCCATCGCCCGCTTCCAAATCTGGAAGTGGACGACCGGATTGTGTGTCTTCCGAGCGAGAAGGCCGATTTGTTTGCATACAATTTCTCAATCCAGTTTAGTGAAAACCCAGTGCAGAACACTGCCTAGGAAAACTCAGTTTATGCAACATACAATATTTCCGAGGGCATGCCTCATAATTCGGAACATAACCTTGTCACCGTCGTCGAGATGGGAAGTATTCTTTCAAAATTGAACGTCAAAAAAGCCCCAGGTCTGGATGCTGTTCCCAACAAAGCCCTGAAAAACGTTCCAGAAAACATCAAAACAATTTTCTGCCAAGTAGCAAACCCTACCTTTCCGCTCGGCCACTTTTCCCTTGCGTGGAAGAAGCAAGGTAGTCAAAAAGGTCATTCTGGGACGTTTACATAGGAGCACGTTGAATTAAACAACCCCCCGACCAAATGCACGAAGAGATCCAATATGGACGAGCTAAGGATGACCTCTCCTCTTGTGGAGGCGTACCACCCTCCCAAACTTACAGATGCAGGTAACTGGAAGAGCTTTGATTTTTGTTGGGATTTATATGTAGCTATATTTACTAGTATTTTTCACTGATATATTATTAAACATCATTTTGAAATGTAAAACAAAAACATGAACACAAAAATATGAATAATGTCAGTTGTTCAATTCAAACAAAAATCCAAATGTATTGGTATTTTAACTTTAAAATTTTATACAAAAAAAAAAAAAAAAACAATCAATCAACATGCTACATTTTGTCAGTACAGTTTTCATTTGGCATGAATATGTATGTTCGAATAATGAAATATTAATTTGGGATTTTGAGAACGGAAATTTTAAAAACGGATTAGATACAAATTCCCGAAAAAATGTTTCGGCCGCAAAACATTCCTCAAAACCCCAACTTTACGTTATCCACAACGAGAGAAGAAAAAAGTTTGGGTCCTTTGGGTCACATTTTGGTTGGTGTGTCGGTTGTTCCTGTGGGAATGCGGTGGAAATATATGTTTTTTTTTATATTTTCGTGCAACCTTGTGTGAATGCTATTACTTTAGAGTGTATGCTTGTGGTTTGGAGAATAAACAAAAAGATTTTCCACTTTTGCACGTTTTATAGAAAAAGCTGTTCAAATTAAAACTGGGTTTGTGAGAAAAAGCCGTGTGTCATATTCACTCAAATAATGAAATATTATCTGGTTTCCACGGTTTGATGTAATTTTTTTTATTTCTCATACCTACAAAATATTGCAGTCACTCGGGCACTATTAGTCGTGAGCTTCACCCCTCCTTGTTAATAAGATAAATCTATTATTCATAAAGTTTTCTAATTTGTCTTCGAAGTTCAAGCGCAGAACTCGAAGTCTTTATGGCTGCGTACACATTGATGATAATGTGGTCGAGGCCTTGCAAAATTGTTAGTCTAAACTTGAAAATATTCAAAGTTACATAATTTGGCCCCATATATTAAGTGTAAGACATTTTTTCGCGAAGTAAAACTTTCTAAAAAAGCTCCCAAGTGACTGTAAATAACTCATAAAAAAGTAAAAAATTGTAAAAATTAATTATGCAAATTTAAATCTTCTGCTCTCCTTTTTAGAAAGCTTCCACGGTTAATCAAATTTAATATGAATTTTAATTCAGTTGTCTTAAACGAGACATTTTTCATGGTAGTGTGCGGATAAAATGGAAATTTTAATACGGTTTCTATCGAGGGTCATTTACATCTACTTAACTCAACGTAACGTACGGAAAATTATAATTAACGTACGAAACTGAGAAGGTGTGTGTTTACAATGAAGTTAATTTTCCTAGGGGCCGGTTTCTCAATAGCGAGTTACCTCCGGGTTGGTTCTAACTCTAGGGTATGCGTGTCTAGTTGCTATGTTTACCCTGGAGTTATCCTTAACCCGGGGGTAACTTGCTATTGAGAAACCGGCCCTAGGTGTAATCACCAATAACATTGATAAGCACAGACTAGTTCAATTTGTCCGTCATGAAATTAACGCACAGATTTCCTTAAGTGGAGGTTGGTTCAACTTTTCCGTGTGTTACGTTAATTTTCTCAATTTTTGAGAGGATGTTAACAACTACATGATTTTCAGCTTTTCTTTACTATTAATTTTCCGTACGTTAAATTAAGTTAAGTGGATGTAAAGGACCCTGTAATATTTAATAATTTTTGCATGTCATTACCAGTTCTAAATATAGCTATCACTATAACTGATCAACTTGCTGTCTGACTGACTTGGCCAACTTTTGATTTTATACTACACCGATGCCTTTGAATGCAAGTCAGTACGCCTACAGAGCAGGCATGTCCACTGAGACAGCTCTGTTCCAATTGACTAGCATGATACAACAAAATCTAGACGAGAAAGAAGTCGCACTGTAGGCCTTCCTTTCCTAGACATCGCTAGTGCCGTTGACAATACATCTCATGTGGCCATTCGGACAGCAGCAACGAGAAGGGCAGTCGACAACACATATCTCCATGGATGTGTAAGATACTAGCCACGAGGAGAGCAGATTCTTTAATAGGCAATAAGTATATTGAGATGAACATTTCCCAGGGCGGAATATGCTCACCCCTGATTTGGGGCTTAGTGGTGGATGAACTCTAAGGAATATTGAACAACCTGAGCTTTCACTGCTTCGGGTACGCCAATGAGGAGAAAGGAAAGTTCGAGGGCACCTTGTGTAAACTCCCATAAACTTGACTCAAAGCAACGGAGTAATTGTACCGAATACTGGGACTGGAGATAAACCCGTCAAAAACTACCGTACACTTGGAGGATAAAAGGAGTTGTCACCAAGGCTACAAGGGTTCTCATGGTGTGCCGAAACCTTGCAGGCAAAACCTTCGTAAACAAACGAATTGCCTGCTTCGGATACTGCACCGTTGGACGGGAAAAAAAGTCCATTCATAGAACCATGTAGCTTGCTTTCGTTTATAAAATCTTTAAAGCTGGATGAGGTTCCTTGAGTAAGAATCCTATCAACTGAAGCACCCAGAAGGGGGGCACAATAGATCCATGCAGGTTGCAGTATAACAATATCCCTGATTCGTTCATTCATTCGACGATTTCCTTTTATGGATTTTCGATAACATCAATGAGTATTCTCGATCGCCATTCGCTAGATGATTCTATCAACGTTAATGTCGATCGGTGGTTCATCAATATAGGTACGAAATAATGATTGAAGGACTATCTCTCTCCAAGCCCTAGGAGGTTGAGGCTTGATATTTGGAAAATCATCTTTGTCGATTCATATCTCTATTCTGTCATAGTTCCATTCGTGGCTAATAAAACATTCTGATTTTGTCCTGATGTTTCTAACAAAAACAATACTTTATCCATATATAGGATACGCTAAAACTGGAAGAATGTTGACATTCCGGCATCCAATCATAGTGAGTTTCCGTCGTAGAATATTATTCCACTTTGCGATACATAATTTAAAAAATTCTAAAATTGCTTTTGAATAACCCCTGAATGTTTCTCTATCGGCATGTACTAATTATAATTTGTGTTGAGGTGGCTTCTGTACCATTCTAACTCTAACATATATTCCTACTCTAAAGTATTAACTACTGCACGAGGAAGGGTCTTATTTAATTTCAGATGCCACATACTATACTCTCGGGAGATTTACAACTAAATACCAACGTTTGCAGAAGATTAAGACGAAGGCATTTTCAAGACTGTAGCTTCGGCAAATGGAGGTAAAATTAAAATTGAAAATATATTTTTTTTAAGCTTGCTAGTTGAAATAATCTATTTCATATGTTGGAACCAACAAAGGATAAATTATAGGCAATTACTCTTTCCATGTGTGTTAAACTTTATTTGTATTGTATTGTCAGTTTTATTTATTATTGCAGCGCCAAATGTCACACATTTACACCAATTTACTGCTCAATGATTTAGTGTTTTGTAACGGATTAATCATAAATATTGGTCCCATATTGTTCGATTACCTACATCAACAATTTATCTCAATCGAAAAGTATTTCCTAAAATATTTAAGACCTAAAATCGGTAATAATTTGTTTTGACGTCTCCTAGTCTCTGGAATAATTGGAAAAATATATTTTAAGAACTGCCAGTGACATCTGCAGATATTGCTTTTATAAGAGATAAATTAAATTCGGGGGCCTGGGTTTAAGTTCGATTGAAAGTTTTTAGCTGATACGGAGCAGAAGTTTCTTTTCCAGAGGCTTTAGAACGAAGTGTAATACTATCATCAGTTATGATTGATTTGGTTTTATGAGACTCACAAAAAACTCTACAGGAGCCACAAAACGTAAAATTCAAAAGGAAACTCTTTTAGAGAGTTATCGTGCGAAATATGACATGTTGAATTTCCTTCGGTACCTAACTCAATTGCATTAGAGTTCCCACAGACGTTGCACTAAATTTAAATATCCTGCCGGCTGGCTGGCTCGCCGTGGAGTGTAAGCTTATACCAGTTAGATTTTTATCTTATCTCTGGCAGGTTGTTGAATATCGCCCATTTGAATTTTATATTTGTTGAGAAAGTGTTTTTAGTGTCATAAGGAGTTTGAATAATCCATTCAAGAATATAATACTTTTTCTTGTCCGAGAAAAAGTATTTTCATACAAATAATGACCAATATACTTTTGCTATCGTTTAAATAATTTGATATATAATTATTTATTATTTGGAGCGGTTAAGAATCTGTCATACAGAGTTTGCGAAGATCAGATCAGACTAACGGCGTATCGATTTGTAACTGGAAGCGATAGTATAAAAAGAGCTGGGGAACTATCAGAATCAGTTAGATCGGAATATTTTGTTCAGTACGCAGGTGTGAATAACGCAATCTGTTGAGTTTATACAATGTCCAAATGAAATGACATGAAGTACTCAAATCCGAGTGGCTAGGTTGATACTGTTATTCAATAGTTGAGAACTTCCCATACCAGGTATGGATAGAAAATATCAAGAAATTGACTGAGCTCAGAAGAAAGTCGAGTATTTTGAAGAAATTTATATTGAATTTAAATGAAAAGTCCAGCAAAATTATCCCATGCATTTATAAAACTTTCAAATCCACCATTTTCAATTGTCTTATTTCTTACAATAGTGTCTCAGAAAGTTACAATACAATAATGGGATTTGATAGATCTAAATTTCCAAAAGTTTTATAGGGAAAAGCCTTCATGTCTGTATTGAAAGTCGTTGCATAAATTTCCAACTTTAAACTTTTGGATTTATTCAATACTGAAAAAACTTTGCTGATTTTTTGCTTCATGGATAACTTGGAATATAGTTGAAATTAAAGCCTATTTATTGATAGACTAAATTTTGTCTTTGTTATGGTTTCCTTCGGGAAACGAGTTGCATTTTTGTTTGCATGACAGGTTATCGTTTCAATACAGAGGTCTAATTCTCAAATTGTGTTAACACGTTCACTGTCCAACGACTCACATATGGGTCGTTAGTCTACTTATATAGGACCATATATGGGTCGCAACTGTATGTTTTTTTATAGGAGTCGATAAATTGGACTTACGGGTAAGAGCTTTTTCGCATGCAGTTGACTCTAGAGCAAAAATAAGCTTTTGATAAAAAATAGTTATTGATTTAGCAAGTGTGTAAAGGCGGGTTTAGCCATGGAATAAGCAGAAGTCATAAACACAATACATAGGTAATTTTAGTCTTAAGCATAACTATTAAACTAACCTTATCCAATGGGTAGGTTTATACATGACATGAGTCCTAAGTCGTAATACATAAACATAAGAAAGTTGGAACTTTTCAACTTTTATGCTTATTTTTATGTAAAAGTGTCGAAAGTGCAAGCGCTACATTATCGATTTTTTATGAAATACACTAACCCAACTTTTGTGTTTATCTTTTGAACTTTTGATTGAATCTTTTATTTATGGTTCTAAATTTTGTTGGCTTGGCTGATAATCCATCATTTGATAATTTGCTGTACTGTTTGTTATGCCAATTTGTTATTTGTTGTTGCTGAAAGTTGATTGTTAAAGTTTATTGTTGTTTTTGTTTATTGTTGCTGAAAGTGCTTGATTTTTTCCATTTCAAAATAGCATTTCAAATAGCATAACTGCTAAAGCAAAGTATAAGCAAAGGACTAGAAAAACTAGACGCTGGGGAGTAAGACCCATCAATCAAAAAAGGGATTGTGTGGGTCTATACGCCACCCGGATAAAAGATATGTGGGAGAATGATGAGCAGTATTTCGCCTATATTACGATGACAAAAAGCCAATTTAAGTACCTCCTCAAATTGGTATCCTCAGACATACAAAAGGACATAATGAAAAGGCATATACGACCAGAACAGAGGGTTGTAATGACCTTGCAGGAAGTATTAACACTTTTTATTTCTAAAGTGTCAAGTTATAAAGAAAAACTGTTTTTAGCTTTCTGTCTGAAGGATGCTCAATGTAGGAGATTGCCTGGAGTTACCGCATAGGGAAAGCTACTGCTCACCACATCATTAAGGAGACATGTCATGTCTTATGGGTGAAATTGCAACCTACTGAATTGCCTGATTACCTGCTCCCACCAGAGAAAGCTTTGAAAACATCGCCAATGGGTTTTACAATCGTTGGAACCTTCCCAATTGCATAGGTGCTCTTGATGGGATGCATGTGAACATTATGGCCCCAAAAAAGACTGGTAGTGTATTTTTTTAATTATAAGAAAGGCTTCAGCTTGGTGTTAATGGCAACTTGTGATGCCTTTTATCGATTTTCCATGGTGGATATTGGTGCAGCTGGGTCAAACCACGACTCTACAGTTTTTAAAGCCAGTGGTATGAGCCATCACCTACTAAGTGGAAAACTGTATTTGCCTCAGGACAAGTTTTTACCAAAAACAAATGTAAAATTCTCACATTTTTGGTTGCAGATACAACTTTCCCATTGCACGACAACATTATAAGGCCATACCCTGGCAACTTTTCACAAGCAAACGAAAAATTATTCAACTATAGGATGAGTAGAGGGAGAAGATGCATTAAAAATGCATTTGGCATCTTGAGTCAGCGTTATAGAATTTTAAGAAGGCCTATTAATGCCAGTATTGAGGTTAGCGAATCCATAGTGCAGGCCACAATTGTCCTTCACAACTTTCTTCAAAGCAGTGAAATGGATCTGCCACCAGTGGATAGAAAGTATTGCCCTACTGGTTTTGTGGATTACTATGATAAAAATGGTCATCTGCATGAGGGAGAATGGAGGAGAATGGGACAAAATTTAAGATCCATTAACAGAATTTCATCAAATAATTATAGCAAAAGGGCAAAAAATACTACAAATATGTTAGCTGATTTTTTTGTTTCAAAAGAAGGATGGTTACGCTGGCAAGAGAGCTATGTGAATAGGGGCTTAGTATCCTAGGAAAACATAATATGTAAAGCGGCGTTTCCACATGCATAGTTTATTGGTGCCAGTCGACTGGCGCAACTTTTCTGGCGCGTGGAAACTTGGAAAATTTAACTGGCACCAGTTAACTGGCGCCACTTATCCATGCGCCAGTTAAGTAGAATAGAGGTCTACTTTTTGGCACCAGTTTGTCATCTGCACCAGTTTATCAAAAAAAATACAAACGTTTTCACTAGTTGTCTTCAGAAAAATAATGGAAATGTCAAGTAAATTTAAAAAATGGATCATATTATAAAGTTTTTGGAAGTTTATGAAGAGCATTTCTGTTTGTGGAATCTTTTGTGTTACAAAGACAGGAATGAACGGGATGCTGCTATAGCAGCATCTCCTTATAAGGAGAAGTGTTGAGGTAATGCTTGGAGCTCGGGTTCGTGAGTGGTTTTGATATAACCACTGCTAAAAGTAAAATAAGAAGCAGTAGAAATGCTTCATGGTCTTCATCCGCTAACTCAGGCTGTAAATTATTTGATGTTCATAGAGCTTTTCTGCGTGAAATCCATTTTCGTACCAGATCTTGTGTTTACCTCTTTTTTTCTTGATTTTGCGTATCTTCTGCCATTCTAGTAACAAAATTACTACAACGACATTAAAACCTGCTTGAACCTCTTCAGTTGACGCCATTTTTCTACTGCGCCAGTTAATAGTTTCTGTTATGAAGTGGAAACAGATAATGGCGCTACTATTATTACGCCAGCAAACTGGCACGTGCACTGGTGCCAATGAACTATGCTTGTGGAAACGCCGCTTAATATTAGGTCGATAGGTAAACTTACCTTTAGTAGCTATGTAGGTTAATATTTTCTTGTATCTTTTTTTTGTAAAATGTTACTAAATAATACAACACTTGCAAAAAAGAATGTATAATTTATCTATATATGTACCTAACATTCACTTAACTTACATATAAAATAAAAACAAAAATAAATATCTTTATTAACTAAAACTTTTGTATTCTTTTCACAGGTACATACAGTATACATAAACTTAATAATAATAATATGTATTGACTATTGGCATACCTCACCCACTGGTTTGGAACAAAAAAAATTTTTAAACAAAATAAAAAATAATTTCTAGTATAAATAAACAGGGTTATATGCAAAATAAACTAAAAACAAATTTCTTTTTTAAGTATATACATATATGTCTCGGTATAGGTATGAATACAAAGAAAAATATATAAAAAATTTCCCTAAAAATGGTCAAAACAGTCTTTACATTACAGATTCAGTCTTCTAGCTCTTCTGCTACCATCACAAGAATTTTTGATTTCAATAAAAGTCTTTTTTTTCGCACTGGGAATTACGGCCAGTGACTCAGCCAGGCTTAGGGCAAAGTTTGATTCCTCAGTCGGGATCTGAGCTACTGTAGTAGTTTGTTTAATGAATGTGTCCAGACTTTGCCCCATATCTGAACACTTGTTGAGTAGATTGCCTACTTCCAAAACTTGTTTGGTATTTGCGTTTGTTTTTTCTTTATTAATATTTCTTTCTTTTCTCAAAGAGGATGATTCTTTCCTATACTGGGAAGTGGAAGGAGTTTGGCTCTTCTGAGTCTGTGAGAATTCTTGAATAACAGGTGTCGCAATTGAGTTAGAATAGTCTTCTTGTTCAGACTCAAGAAATCCATTGTCTCCAACAATCATAGACTTCCTCCACACTACGCATTCTTCTTGCTCAGCAGAGTCTTGTTCAAAATTTCTTTTTAAAATATTTTCTTTTGTCCTAAAATATTTATTTTTGTCACAAGTACCTAAAATGAAGTTTTTTAGGACCAATCATTGCTGTTTCCGGACGAGGCGTCAGCCGAGTCCGGAATAGCAGATGAGTCCTAAAAAACTTCGTAAGGTACGGGTGACAAACACTATTTTTTGTCATATGAATGAGTCCGTAAAATAGCTGTTTTTGGGAGCGTATGACAAAAATAAAATTAATGAAAGTTCTAATAAACAACAAATTATATGCCTGCTTTAGCTGGTTTTAAATAAAATTTTCTCAGGAACAGCAAAAGAAGAATGTACAAACCCTCTTGTCTGTATATGAGGGGCTAAAAACCCAAATGCTCTAAAATGCCCCCAGCCCCCAATATATTGGGCAGACCCTGATGGTGTTGTCTTCAAAAACTTTCTTTCCCTGATGTACTTGGTCCGCAGACTTTTCCATAACTCTTTACAATATTTAGCTGCAAAATATTTAGTTTATTTTAAAAATGTGTTATTATTATTGTACCTCATATTATATTCCATGCATTTTCCAAAACAATTTCGTTTTTGTGATCTGGGTGTTTCAGATCCCAGATACATGGAAACTTTTCAACATGTTCCATCAATCGGCCCTCTTTCAAACTCATTTTTATAACAAAAAATCACCAAAAATAACAATATCAATCAAAAAATAATAAAAAATGTGAAAAAAAACCGGGAAGCAAATCAGACGGTGGAGAAAAAAGGAAACAATGAAATAGGTTAAGGATAGAATTCTTCTTCTTTTTCCGATTCTTATGTCTAAATTTACGTCATAGCTAAACCGGATTTTAGCATAAACATAAACATAAGAATTTAAAAAATTGTTATTTACGAATATGTTCATGCGTTATGCTTATTCCATGGCTAAACCCGCCTTAAAGTGAACCTTTTCTCACAAATGTGAATTTTAACACACAATCACAATCACATGAGTGAAAAAAGGTGCTTTACGCACGTATTGCATACAATTTTTTTTTTCTATTACTAATCAAATATTTGTTAAAAAATAAATTTAGAACTAGTGCGTGAAGTATGTAACGCTCTTTTGTCAGAACAAAAGAATGCTCATAATTGCGCTCGACTATGCTCAGTGGTTCTTTAGCTGGGGGTGGTCCTTGGTGTTGGTACAGTTAAGAGAGGGCGCCACTAGTTTGTATAAAATTATTTTGATTATTAAATAATAGCCAAACTAGACACTATTCAAATAATTAGCTATTAAGTATTTAAAAAGATAAATGCAAAAATCTGAAAAGGTAAACTAAATCCAATACCTCTCCGATATTTTGTAGCATTTTCAATTTCTTGGCTAATATGCTACTTTGTTTTGCTCTAGTGGATATGATTCTATATAGAACTATAATAGCTATTTATATAACAAATACATAAAGTAAGGCTTTATTGTACGAATAATTTTATGGCCGAGCGAGCTTGCGTGCGAGGCTATTAAATAATGAGTCAATAAAGCCTGTTTATGTGAGCGTTATATACATGATTTTATGTAGGATTACGACGGTTTTTGTTGAAAATTAAAAAAATTTAATGAAAAAAGTAAAATTTGCGTAGGTATACCTGTTTCACCTTGGCAGGTTGTCAGGACCTATTTCACCTTGGCAGGTTGTCAGGACCTGTATCACCTAGTTAGGTAGTCCAGGTAGGCAATAAAGTAGCACTTTATTTTACTAGTATAATAAAGTAGCACTTTATTTTACTAGTATAATAAAGTAGCACTTTATTTTACTAGTACAATAAAATGCTTCTTTATTGACGCAAAACTGTTCTATAAATAGCACTTTATTGGTCAATCGGACATAAAGAAATAAATGAATAAACAACTATCTTGTATGTGCCCAGATTTTATTGCCTTGAGTACTGCCTTCTACTAAAGTGTTTTGGTTCAGGTTTGCAATTGTAGTTAATTGATCTATGAAGGTTTGATTCAGTACGGCAGGGCCCGCTGTTATTGATTAGAATCTTATAAGGACAGAGTATCATCATCTCTGCAAATTCAATTAATAAATAATCTGAGGTTATGATAATTGTTGTTTACCTTTTTGATTTTTCAGTTCGATTATGTCATTGAACAGCTGTTTTGTCTAGGCGTTTTCTTTAGACCTGTTCTACTTTTTGATATAGGTTCTATAGGCATTTTTCAACATTCACCAGTCATTTTTTACATAACCCACTTTCAGTTCGTACCTTTGGGGTGAAACTGAACACGTCTTTTTCTATAATTTTCTTCAATGTCAAAATTAGAAGTTTGACAAATGGAAGCCTTCTTTCCAAATCTAAATTAAGAATCAGCCCTTTTGATCTTGAGACCTCATACTAGAAGGTCGGTCTCGGCCCTAATTAATTTTGGGCGAGACTTTTTGGAATTTTGTGCCAGGGAACTCAAGTTTTAGACTAATTTCTTGTTGATAATTGTCTAGAGTTGTCCTTTGGTCATTTTGGATTTTGTTTCGGTAAGTTTTGAGATTTTCTTCAGGATTATTAACCTACAACGCGTGTTTCGTTTCTTCAATAGGACTGTTCCGAGCAGCTTTTGGAAGTTTAAGAGTTCACCTTTGGTCTAGAGCATCCCTCAATTTGAGGTAAGATTATTCCTAAAATTTGGGGCTCGATCTGTTTTTTATACGAACATCGTTATAGGGTGCTAGGTTATACTTAGAAGGCTAGATCTAGACAGCTCCTAGGCTGTAATTAGAGAGATTCTAGACTAGATCTAGATTGCTCTTAGTTGGGCTTTGGTAGCCTCCCTTCAGTAACCCTCTTGGTACCACTCTGATTGAACCACGTTGAGTTCTACGTCTACGACAGATAAAACGTGGATAGGACTTCCATAGGACTCACTCACCATGTAATAGTCAGAACTTTAGAACTGCAGAACTGCTAACTGCTTCTGTCTGGATCTACAGTGAGACCAAACATGTAGATAACCTCACTTTGGGAACTTCTAAATTTACACACACACCTTTGAAGATAATTAATACTTGTATACATGTAAGTTGCACTTTTTACTATTTAGGCAAATCCTATATAAATCACTTGATACTGAATTACGTTCGGTAAGTGCCCCTTGAATAAAATTCTAGAATTTTACCCTGAGGTTGCCGTAACAATAGTTTTCACCTTTCTGGTGTTGAATTTGCCTCTTGGTAGAGTGTAACTGATATTGTGGTTTTAATCTTTCACAAGTGTAAACAGACAGTTAAAACTGTTTATTTTAAAATCCATATTTTTATACATTATTTACATTCTTATTTTTTTAATAATCAAATATTTATAAATTGGTACAAGCGCACATTTTTAATAACCTCCTGGCTATCCCTATACATTGTTATTATTTTTAATAAAGAAGCCAGATACATATTGTACCTAATTAGTTGTTGTATTGTTAAGCTCTCCAATTGCACAGGTTTTGTTTATGACATCATTAAGAAATCTTCCTAGTTAAGTCACAATTAACTTGGTGGCGCCCAAAGGTAAGATGTATACAAGGAACCCATAAACCCATGGCCTCCGAACTGAGCTGACTAGCCGTATGCAGTATAATAAGGCAGTTGCCAAATAATTACGTTATAATTTAACCCCCTCATTAAAAACACAAGCTTTGGAATTCTAAAAACAATAATTTATTGACCGGATGGCGAACTTGTTGTTCATTAAAATTGAAACAAGTACATTGTTTAAAAGTGATTATTATTCAGTATCCAATTTTATTCAAATAATTTAAACAGCTTACGGGAAGCAATACTTAATTTAAATAGGTATATAAAAAGATTGAAATTTAGAACAATTAAATAGATAGCTACGATTAGGCTTACTTCTAAAGTGCAAGTCCTGAAATGAAAATAACATTCAATTTTGGAGTGAAAATAAATCAAATCAATAAAAAAATCATCAATGCGGAAAGATAATAAATAATCCCTAGGCAGTTTTAAATGTCAAAGATAGGCTATATGAAATCAAGGGTGTCGGTATGAGCTCAACCTTCTTACCTGTAATTAGAGTTCAAAATAGGTAAACATAAAACTTAAATTTGACTACCTAGAGATTTTACATTAGTATACCTTGTAGAACTACCACATTGTTGATTTGAAATTAAAAGTTAAATAAACCTTTTACCTCGCAGTAATAAGGATCTACGTTATTTTATTAGTGCATCAGCACTGTTTCTTCAAGAAAATAACAGTTATTGAAAGACTGTAGTAGGTTTTAAGTATTACCTTATTTTGCATTCATAATTTTGACAGCTGATAGCTAAGTTTATAAATTTCAACCTCAAAAAGCGCTTATTTTTGTTTGTCAGTTTCTGCTGATACCCATTTTTTGATGTTATCTACAGTAAAATGAAAAACTATTGTAAAAAACAAATTCTGTAAGTAAAATTACGTCATCGTCGAAAAGCGAAACGTCAAAGTAGTCAAAAATGTCAGAAATATTGGATAAGGGAAGTTCACTGCCTCGCACTAACCATACACAGATAAAGACAAGTAAAGTCCATTCCAAAATATTTCGTTGACTTCACGGCTATAAAACCCTACCATAAATTAGATAGCTATTAGCCTCTATTGTGTAGGTACCAGGTTCTTTTATGTAGGTACCGGGTTCCTTAATACCCACTCAAAGGTTTACAGGTACGGATTTTGTGCCCATTATAATGAAAACGAAAAAGGCGTTTCATAATATTATTTATTTATGTTATAATCTTATTATACTATCTTAATAATTACCAAAACTTAATATCTAATACAATATAATACAATACACAATTCAACCAAACCTAATCTATATTTAGTTCCGTTTCACTGTCACTGTCATCTTCATCTATGCCTAAACTAATTATTAATGGCTTAACATTAATACCTATTGAATTATAGGTTTCTTCAACTTTTATAACGTGATTGACAGAATTTTTCCAGCTTTGAACTGGAATATTATCTACACATTTTCTAATTAAATCTATTACAGCAGTACTAAGATATGTTCTATTGGATTGAAAATACAATAATATGGAGGAAGACGCAAAACTGTATGACCACAAGCGCTAGCAAGATCGTCACAAATATATTCTTTTTTATCATTATATGATTTCAAAACGTTTAAAAGATCTTTCTTTGTATAATTTTCTTCGAAATACATATCATTTTCCATCATATATTTTTGAAGTTCTACTTTTGTATTACTTGCATTGGGCACTTTATTTTTTTGACGGCTGTGGTAACTAGCGTTGTCCATCACAATTATACTGTTTTCTGGTATGTTCGGAAGAAGGCGATTCTGAAACCATTCTTCAAATAATTTTGCATCGGTATCTTGATGATAATCTAATGATGAATTGGCTATTTTTTTTGCGGATAGCAGCAAAGAGTTTGGAACAAAACCATTTTCTGATCCGGCATGCAAAATTGTAATCCTCTGGCCTTTATTTGAGGGTGCTTTGGTTTGACATTTGGAGGTTGAGTCGCTCCATCCTCTTTTGGGAGTGTCATGGGTATCAAACCATGTTTCGTCAAGATATATTATCGGACGATTTTCTGCCCTATATTGTTTTATGGAACTTAAATATTCTCGACGCCATGCTTGTAATCGCTGGGATTCCATTAGCACTTGCCTCTTATTAATGGTTTGATATTTGAAACCCATTGCTTTCACAATTCTCCAAAGGCTTGTTCTGCTACATAATATATCAGTTTCGTCTTCTATAAGTACCTTTTTCAGAGAATCTATTGTAGGTATTATTTGTTTACTGTACAAATCAGAAATTTTCCTACGAATCAACTCTTTATCCGCTTCTTCAACCTTTCTTGACTTGCCGCTGTCACACCGTTGCTTCCTTGGCTGGATGCGTTTGGCTACGATATCTTTAACCGTAGATAATGGAGTTTTGGTTAAAACGGATGATTCACTCACACTTTGATTATGATTATAGCCTCTCTGCAGAAGGGTTAAATAAACGTTCCTCACAATTTCCTTGGCATCTAGCGATAAATGTTTTTTTTTTTTGAAATACCACTTCCGGTTGCAATACTACCATCATTTGCCCATGGACGCCACATTTTTTTTGTCAATATAACAGCTCTAGTTCTGCACAAAGACTAAATAATTTAACTAAAACATTCACCCACATTTACATGTACATCTCACCTAGGCAGGTATAATAAATAAAATCAACCCGGACCTGCTCACAGGTAGTCGAAGTTTGTGGTTGAGGGTATCATCAACATTTTATTGATACTTGAAGAGTCAACGAATTATTTTGGAATGGACTTTAACCTTATTAAGGAAATCCTTATTTGCAGACCCAAGTGCGCAGGCGCAGATGTCAAAATAAGGCTAATTTAAATACTGCTTGTCCTTATTGCACGTCCAATAACTCTTTATTATATCGATCAGTACTCCATATTAAGGAAATAAATGTATTATAACTATAATAATGCATACTTATTGGATAATAAATAATGATAAAAAAAAAAACTAAAATCTGACTCTTATAATAATAAATTAATTAAATTAATAATTATATTTAAACAGTAGCTAGCTATTCTAGCTAAATACTACTATACGGTAAACCATTTAAGTCGGTAATTTAATCTACATAGATATTAATTAGTCAATAAAGCTAAACGATAGGGGGCGATAAAGAAAACGTAAAAATAAGTTACGGTAGTTAAGGTTTAAAGTCAGGCCTATAGTTTATTACAGCAATGCGAGATGTCAATGCTGTCGCCCCTACAGTGTGCCCTTACTTGATAGTCAAAAAAAATAATAGAAATCTTTATTTGGTTACATTGTGTGATATAACGTTTTTTCTTTTTTTTTTGCGGAAATTCGAAGTATTATTCTGTTTTACATAAACAGGGTTGTAATTTGGACCAACGCAAATAATTTTGAACGTTCATCCGTCGGATTTTTTTTTAACGTGTAGCTACAGGCGTATTTCCAACTATTTTTGCAGTAGCGAGAAAACTTTACGTACAAAAAATTTGAAAAAATATATGTCGCGTCGGAGGAAGAGGAAACGGCAGACCACGTCATTGGTGAGTGCCCAGCACTCACGCGCGCGAGGTTCAAACACCTGGGCGAGTTGTATTGCTTGCCCGATGACTTCAAAAGGATGAAGCCAGGGTGCCTGATTGGCTTTTCTAAGGACATAGGCCTCTGGTAGAACTCCGTGGGGCACGACGGGTCCACCATAGGAGACCTATGTGCTCTACGGTCGCGGCCGCCCACTATTTCATTCATTCATTCATATGTCGCGCAAAATTGCAATAGTAGTTCGTAATAAAGATAGCGGGAAACTTCATCCATCCGTTTTGAAATAAATGGTTAAAAAACAATTTTTTCTACAAACGTCACTAAAAGTGTCATTTTTAACGGATGCTGTCAGTTTCTAAAATGCCATTTTATGACACTGGTTTTAAAAGTGATTACTTTTAGTGCGTTTGTAGAAAAAATAGTGTATGATATTCGTGCTAAAAGTGATTTTATTTTGTTCAAAGGGATGGAACACTCCGCCTTCGGCGTCGTGTCCCAAACTTCCCTTTTCACAAAATAAAATGTCACTTTTAGCACTTATAACATAAATAACTATTTTTTCAGTTTTTGATGCGATATAACTCAAAAATGGCTAGTCAAATTTGCTTAAAAAAATTATGGATTAAAGTATATCAATAACCATAAAACATACATTTTTTTTGGAATTTTTGAACGCAAGGTTCAGAAAATAGGGATTGACTTCAAACCTTAAGATGGCACGTTTAAGACACCCATAGGTAAGTAATTATACAAGCCTGGACGGAATCCTTGTAAAGCCTCGGAAGCTTTCACAAATTTGAGCTCTGGCGGTACCAAACTGGCTGGAGACAACCAAATAATGGTTGGGAATCAACTTCTTACAGGACACAAACTTTCCTTGAAAAGGGGGCCCACATTTGCTTTGAGTTTCAGCACAGCGTGGTCTCAAATTTGTCAATTTTCACTTGGAGAAGTGCCTTCGTGGATTTTTCGTCCTGCCGAAGGTGCCTGAATGAATAGAGGGGATACAAGGACTCAATCATCAGAGAGAAAAATAAATTTACATACCTGAACGGCCGATAGGAACCTCACTTTCAAAAATCTTCACAAAAATCAACAATCGGTTGATTTTCCAGGAAACTTTCTAGTAGACACGTAGACATTCTTCAAGAATATTGTCTCAATGGCCAAAAACAAAAGTAAAGTTTTAAGATTTTTAATCACTTTTAAAAATCTGGACGACCTGTTTCGGTCCCAAGGCAAAAGAGAAAAGGGCAAGGCAGTACCAAAATTGGTTCTGTCTTTTCTTTCCACAGATTTTCTTTCTTTATCTGTCAAGCTTGACAAAATGATAAAAATGACAGCGCTACAGGTGGCTCGGAAACAACAGAATTCTCGAAATTAGGTTAGGAAAACTTAGTCAGAAGCTGAGTGTACGAAATAGTACTTTTACATGAGTCCAAAATACAGGGTGACTCAGAGTAAATTTCCCTTTTCGAACGCGTCCTGTACATCCAACTTAATATTTGTGGAGGGGTTAGCGCTGGCATTTTACGACGACTGTGTGCGGATTATCAGTAAACATGGAGCAGTGGTCGAACAAGCAACGCGCGTTTAGTGTCGAGGCGTTTTTTAAATCAAACAATTCCTATGTCGCAGCACGGCGACTTTTTTGTAATCGTTACAATATTCGGCGCATACGTAATACTCCGTCAAAAAATTTATTGAAATTATGGGTTCAAAGATTCAGACAAAGTGGTCCAATGGCAAATCCGAAGCCTCCCGGCCAACAGAAGTCCATCAGAACGCCAGAGAACATTGGGATTGTGCGACGTGCTGCGATTGAAAATCCGAGGCGCTCAATTCGAAAACATGGCGGGACGCTTCTGATTTGCCGATTGCCACTGCACCACTTTGAATCTTTGAACCCACGAATTCAATACATTTTTTGACGTAGTGTCACGTATACGCGGGATATGGTTACGGTTACAAAAACGTCGCCGTGTCGCGACATAAGAATCATTTGATTTAAAAAACGCCTCAACCATAAACGCTTGTTGCTCGTTCCACCACTGCTCCATGTTCACTGATAATCCGCACGCAATCGCCGCATATTACCAGCGCTAACCTCCCCACAAATATTAAGTTGAATGTACAGGGCGCGTTCGAAAAGGGAAATTTACTCTGAGTCACCCTGTATATAAAAATAATATTTAACAGGTCAATTCTGTGCACATCTGTAAGCAAATCCGTAACTTTCTATAAGCCTATAGCTGCCTATAGACAATTTACAATTTACCACTCTCTGTAGCTTACAGAAAAGCCTATAAAATCGTTAATATTTCCGATCGGGTGTTTTGCAATCGATGCGTTTTGCAGTGTCTATAGACTTAAAGAAAGTTATAGATTTCCTTACAGTTGTGCACAGAATTGACCTGTAAAAACAATTAATATATTTATATCCTACTGAACTATTAAAACCATATAATACCTTGGTTACGATAATCATAAACAGGGTCTTAACTCCCAAGGGAGTTAAGGATTTTCATAACTCCCAAGGGAGTTAAGGAAGGGAGTTAAGGATATCATAACTCCCAAGGGAGTTAAGGATTTCCATAACTCCCGCTTTTACCTTGAATAGGTAACACTTTGACAAAAAATAGAAATTTTGATTTATGGCTTATTCCTTTATAAAAATAGACAGAATACAGTAAATTCAGTAGGATATAAAATTATCTATGTACCACGGGAATTATCAGGAGTTAATACCCACGGGCAATTGGTGTCCCTCGGGCCGGAGGCCCTCGGGACACAAACGTTGCCCTGGGGTATTAACACCTGCATAATTCCCTTGATACATAAATAACTATTTTGTGACATTTCGAATGTTACAAGTAATTTACCAGACAAATACTAAATTGATAGTGTCGACATCTGTCATTGACATTACTTTACGTACCTAGTAGTGCGGGAAGTGGAACTTAACGTCTTCTGAATAGTGCGTAAAGTGAATACTTTATACGCACACTAGTAGAAAAAAAAAATCCGACAGAAAATAATGTAGTTACCGCTTTCAGACCAAATACCTGCAAAAACTAATATGTGCCGTTTTTTTTGAAGACATAGTAGTTCAAACAAAGATCTTTTGAGAACAACTAACCCTGTTCACACGTGAATGCAGTGTAAACTATTTGCCATTCAGAAAATCTGGATTCTGCGATGTTGTCACATTATTATCACGACTAATATATGGGTCGTAGGACGTAGATTGTATAAATATAATAACGTTCTACGTAGCCCAGGGTCGATCTGATGATTCATATAGGAAACCATGAACAAATTAGAGACAAGCTGAAATTTGGTATAAAATTTGTATTGGAGTCCTCGATAAACCACTAAACCCTACCTGTAATCGGTCGTGCCTGTCACCCCTAAACAACCCCTAAATAGGGTGAAAATCGGACTTTTTTAGTTTTTTGGCTATATCTCAAAAACAAAGCTATTTACGAAAAAATATAAGGGTTGAAAAATTAAAGAGCATAAAATTTTCTATAAAATCACATTTAGTAGTTATATTTTGCTTCAGCAGTGGCGGAGTTATGATATTTTTAAGGTTTAAAGTCAACCCCTATTTTCTGAACCTTGTGTTCAAAAATTCCAAAAAAAATATATGCTTTATGGTTATCGATATACTTTAATCCATAATTTTTTTAAGCGAATTTGACTCGCCTGAAAAAAAGTAGTTTTTCACCATTTATTTCAAAACGAATAGATAAAGTTTCCCATTATTTTTATTACGAACTACTATTGCAATTCTACGCGACATATATTTTTTTCAAATTTTTTGAACTTGTAGTTTTCTCGCTACTACAAAAATAGTTGGAAATACGCCCGTAGCTACACTGTTTAGAAAAAAATCCGACGGATGAACGTTCAAAATTATTTGCGTTGGTCGAAACTACAACCCTGTTTATGTAAAATAGAATAATACTTCGACTTTCCGCCAAAAAAAAAAGAAAAAACGTTCCATCACACAATTTAACCAAATGAAGATTTCTATTTTTTTTTGACAGTCAGTTAGGGCACACTATAGGGGCGACAGCATTGACATCTCGCGTTGCTGTAATAAACTATAGGCCTGACTTTAAACCTTAATAACTGGATATAAACGTGATTTTATAGTAAATTTTATGCTCCTTAATTGTTCTACCTTGATATATTTTCGTAAATAGCTTTGTTTTTAAGATATTGCCAAAAAACTAAAAAAAGGCCGATTTTCACACCTTTAAGAGCTTGTTTAGACGTGACAGGCACGGACGATTACCGGTGGGGTTTGGTGGTATTTAAAGGACCCCAATATAAACTCACATACCAAATTTCAGCTTGTCTCTAATTTGTTCAAGGTTTGACTGGATCGACCCTGGGCTAACGAACCATGTATGGTGCATACAATAGGAAGGTTCGACATTTTTTGTTATTCTTTTAATTAAACTGAAATCGAGAGATTTTATTATTAGAAAACGATCAAAAAAATTTGAGCGCAAAATATTAATATTTGCGGCTGCATGACGTCAGTAGCCAGATACGCCACGCGAATTCATATACCCTCCGTATCGGCCTTTACGCAAACGCTGATTCGATTGAGCCAATCACCACCTGATGTAATTTGTCTTTTTTTTTAAATCGTGTTCATTGAAGAAAGATGGAAAACAGAAAGCTTGTGATCGGATCAGCGTTTCCGTAAAGGCTTATATAGAAAGTATACGAATTCACATGGCGTGCCGGCTACTGACGTTACGCGGCCTAGTCTCGCGTACAGGTACGTTTTTTATCCTGTCATGTCGAAATGTCGAACCTGCCTATTTCAAGTGAGGGACGGAAAATTAACGTAAGGACAGTGAACGTGTTAAACCGAAAGTTTTGAAATTCCTTTTAACAGTCACAAAAAATTATTCGTAAAAATACCTATAAGCTTGCTTCGATTCGCAATCCGCGAGTCCGAAAGTTTTCCATTATTGAAACGGAACTTAAAAGCCCTTGCCTGTACAAATCAGGATGACATATTTCTATTGAATTTATTTGAAATAAAATTTCCAATGTTCTGGTTAAGAATATCTCTAAAAAAAAAATATATTTTTATATTCAACTTTTTTTTGTACTATTTTGCATATAAATCAATATTAAGTCATTATGATTTCAATTAATTATTTCATACTGCAATTTCAGTCTTATAATAGCAATACAGTCATATTATAGATTCCAATAGTTTCTATTTTGAAGAGATAAACCTATAGAGCCTAACATAACTCAATAGAGCGAAAGCATCCGAATCTAATGCCTCTATCAGTGAGCTTAGGACCTTAATACGGTTTGCAATTATCTCAGGAAATTGAGAATCTTATCTTCCTTCATTAAAACGGAACATTATTCAAAATAGGACGTGGGGCCTCCCAGTGATGGGGGTTTTAATCCCAGTAGGGGAAAGATATAATATAATATCTGACCTTAAAAATTAGGTGAAAATTTGCACATGATAGTCATCAAAAAAATAACGCTGGGTCAAAAAACGTTTAAAATATTAACCAGCAGGATATCCGTGTATTTATGACTCCTCTGGATTTCGATTATAAATCATTCATCCCTTCTGGGATTTACTCCAGCTGCGAAAGTCCGAAATCAGGATTTAAAATTCCATCATATCCTCGTAAGGCGGGTGGCCAGATGTTTCGTTACAATATTAACATTTTTTAACGCAAAGGAAGTTTCTAATTGTGGAAAAAAATTGTATTTTTAAACTGAAAATATTGAATTGATTTCGTGGACTTGTGTGTTGCGTCATAAGACGATGATGTGGAACCCCTTTTGTTAATGAATTAACAAGAGGCCAATAATATGCTCAGTTTGCTCAGCGAATAATTATTAGGGGTGGGTTGATAGTTTAAATAATAAGTACAGAATGGCAACAAGACCGGCAGTGAATTTAAAAAAATTAGATAAATGAACTACATAAAATATGGAAAGGTAAAAATTCAGAAACACACTTAAAGAAAAAAAATCTGCAAACGGTAACTGATAACTCTGAAAAGGAAATAAATAAGGCACATAACCCAACCAAATCCTGACATAGGTAAAACCAACAAAACAATTATGTAAGTTTCAAATTAAATCAGTATATATTTTCACAGTCAGTCAAAAATTCAGCATCAAATTTTAAAAGATAAAATCAATTATTGGTGAAACACTTTAAATAAAATTAATAAATAGAGTTTAACTCCCAATCAGTTCCATCAAATCCAAAACAACAAAATATAATGTACCTCAATATACTTGCCATATAAATATGAAGGATTTAAGTTTCCAGATAATTAATTTAAAACAAAAAAATGAATGATTGAAAATTATAATATTATATGGATAAATATGGTCAGCTGCTGCCAGACAATAAAATCAATAAAATTAAATTACACCTGTATGAAATCAATAGTTGGGTTAAATGGTCAGGAGATATAATAGAAATCCTCTAATATATGTATAAGTTATAGGACCCAGGGTTAGAAATTGATCAATTTTTGACCATATAGGTACTCACTCAAAAATTTTAAAGTTAAAACATGTTGTCCAACCTTGACTTCAGTTCAGATCATTGCTTATGAATAACAAAATTTACATTCCTAAAATATGGCAATATTAAAAGTTGAGCAAAGGCAAATCTATAATAAATTCGATAAATCGAAAGTTATTTATTCCACCATCACCTCAGTGTCAAGAATGAGAGATTTTAAATGTGACTTCTCAATCAGATTTAAGTCTGCTGCCTATCAATTAAAACCGAAAGTCAATTACACGAAACTCCTTCCCACAAAGAGAGTAACTTACAACAAATAGAAAAATCCGTCCAATATTCCTAGTTCTGTATATTTGAATTTAATATTTCTCGTTCGATGTGGCCAGTGAACCAAAAAGCGGCTATATCTACTCTCTTCTATATCCGAAAGAGCATATCGGGCTATTGGTATGGAAATTGAAATTTGTATTTTTCGAATTAGTTTAGTGGTACAAGCTTGGTTAAGTATCTATATTGAAATTTGGCTATTTCTTGGAAATGGATATGTGTAATGTAGGGCAGACCTGGAAAAACTCTCGTAAAGTAAATAAGAAAGCAAATAATCAAGTCTTGGTTAGGAATAATGACTATTGTATGTAGTTTTCTGCAACATTGGATTTTTAAAATAATGGATTGCGGTGAGCAAGGTCAGAGTAGTTTTATCAATGAATACCATAGAACAATATAGTAGTACACGAAATCTTTCCTTAATTTTAGTTGTTCTGGATTAGGGTGAACTATGTTACTCTACAACAATCAACTAACATATAAAATTAAATAGGTAAGTATTGTTTGAGAGGAAAATTTGATGATTACCATAATGAGTGAAAAAGCTTATATTCGCCTTCGGCGGTTATAAGATACAAAAAGAAATAAATTGCAGACAAATTGAATAAATAAACAGGCCGCTGAAAAACATAAATCCGCCCGCAACATCATATTTCAACGTTGTTGCTTGTTTCGAAAACGTGTTCCATCTCGCCCCGCGCGCCGTAGCTGAATTTATCGTTCAAATTAAACGGCTCTTGAGGCGAAATTTCCAGTATGTTCTTTTTAGGGAACGAGGCGAAATTAAATTGTATCCTATTCATCTGCTCTGGCGGTCTTTGGGATGTTGTTTCAATTTGGAACTGGGAAATGCGCGCCGGCTTTGGTTGGATACCGGCTTATGAAAATATAATTTGTTTTCAGTTCTGAAGTTTTGAGGCTACAGCGGACTATTTGTCGTTTCTTATGCTTAGATTTATAGAGAGCAAATCAAGAGGTTGTTGACACTGTTTGGCTTAGACCAACTATGAAAATATCAAATAAATTGTGCCCTAAAGGCAATTTTCCTTTAAAAGCTTTCCTAAATATTCCTTTTCAATAACCATTTTCTCAGCTTGGCTTGCAGATGCCAGAAGTGTAATCTGACCACTGGCCATGAAATCCGATTTTATTTTAAAACGTTTCGACTATTCGGCTTATTGGTTTTTATTAGTTGGTCCACTCGGTTTGTTTTTTGAAGCCACTTTTGAAAGCAAGAAAATATTTCCTCAAAAAAAAATATATATATGCCTATAGTATTTATTTGTTATTATCAATTTTATGGAAGCACTGGTTGTTTAAACATACTTTTTCAATCTTTTCACTGTGCTACAGATTATATTTTCTGGATATTCGTAGGTATCAGTGATGATATTCCACAGAAATTTTACATAATTTATCTCCGACTTCTGGAAGTATTGAAAATGTAGCAAAAAAAAACAATCACCAAAGAAAAAGAAATGACTGGAATGTAATAGTTCCTTTCCAATCAACTGGATTGCCCTTTCAGACTTGTTTACATAAACTTTATGTCCCCAAAAGCAAATAGTCCGGAATCCCAGACAAAATCCGATCACCATCACACACGAATAGAAGCCCTTTTCAACGATTGACATAAACTATCCTTTTTTAATAAATCGCTCCCTTTTTTACAAAATAGACTCTTAAAATGCTAATAATCCTTGCCATCGGATCGGGGAGTTGTCCCAGAAGGCAGACAAAGGTCTGTCTTCTATGAAGAAATAAACAACGTCACTGTAATAAATAGCAGTTAGGGTTGAAAGAAAAGTGCCTAGTAGGGGCGACACAAAGGTAACAAGGATGAGCGGCAAGGAAAGAAATAATCGTGAAAGACTTCTTGTAAGCGTGTTTTTAGGGGACACGATTTATTTTTTAAAGATTCATGATCCTATTTGTCTCAGGATAATTCAGCAAGAAAGAATGACCCTTTTTCTTCGTTTCTACTATCTAGCTACCAGAAATGGGCTCAATCTATTTAAAGACTATGTAATTCTTGACAAATAGCGACATGCCATTACACAATTCACAATTGCTAGTAACTGTATAGAGACTAAATAAAACACTCTGTATTGGCAGTTGTACACTAATTTATGTATATATTTTTTTTTACCTCAAGTGATCACGTCAAGTTTTCAAAGCTAAGTTTAACTAATAATCGACATTGATAAACTATAAAAATGTCTACGTGTATCAACAAGTTGATATGTCACGCTCGCTGCTCAGCTATAATTGCTCAACTAGTCACCCTGAAAACCTGGACGGGCAAGGTAACAAGGAACACCAGAATATTTCTAGATAAGTATTTATTGTTTCCTAATTACAGGAATGGTTATCACCATAGTGGTCACGTCCTATTGCCGATACGCCCCTTCATGTAGTTTTGCCCTTTGGGGTTGTCTGTCACTATACGAATTAGGTCTCGCTAAAAACCCCAAAACTAAGATGTTGCTTAGAAACCAAACCAGCCCCACAATAGAAGCTAGAAAGCAGGATATCTGTTCTGATACAGATACAGATACAGAAAGCAGATATCTGTTCTGATACAGATACGAAAACGCTAATCCCAATCCAGGCCAGATAACTCCCATATTGACGCGTATCCTTGCACCTACTGATAGAAAGAAGCACTCAGACACGTCTAGTTTGCAATAGTCTTGGCAGTTGCATTTATACTAAAATACTGCTGTGTATACTTGTTATTCAAGTGCAAGTGCACTTGCTGCTTAGTTGCAAATAAATGTTGTTTGTTGTTTACCCCGTAATATCCCCTGTACAGGGTGATCCAGTATAAAGTGAACACCCCCTACCTTTTCGCTAAAAAAATAATTTTTGAAAAAATCAAGATAGCCATTTGGTGTATTTTTTTTCTAGGAATTTGAAAACGTTTTCCGAAATTTAATTAGATTTTTCGTTGAACCGCTGTGACCAAAAAAGTATTTTTTTTAAATGGAATAACCTATATTTAAATCAATTTTTTAAACGCCCCTATTTTTCTCATTTCAAATACATAGCTTGTTCAGCTCTATTTTAGTAATATGCGATATATTCTCACTTTAAAATTCGCATAAAAATAGCCGAAAAGGTATCATAGAACATAATAACCAGTAGTTTTATTAAAGGTAAAATTATTTAGATTTACCTTGATACCTTTCCGGCAATTTTTTTTGAATCGTGAGTGAGAATATATCACAAATTACTAAAATAAAGATTAACAAACTATATATATTTGAAAAGAGAAAAATAGGGGCGTTTAAAAACTGGATTTAAATATAGGTTATTTCATTTAAAAATATTACTTTTTTGGTCACAGCGCTTCAACGAAAAATCTAATTAAATTTTAAAAAACGTTTTCAAATTCCTAGAGAAAAAATACACCAAATGACTATCTTGATTTTTTCGAAAATAATTTTTTTACCGAAAAGGTAAGGGGTGTTCACTTTATACTGGATCACCCTGTACCTAAATTATATTGACAATATCAAGATCACGAATGTATGCTCGAATTAAAATAAGCAGTCATCAAAAAAATAAAATACAGACATGATCAGGCTACTAGACACATAGGCTTCCATGGGACCAGTTGACTGATGCCCATGTGACTTCAGGACCGTTACGCTGAATTATTGATCGTCCTTGCATGTTATTAAAAGGACATCGCACACATCTTATGGGTTTTCGGGCACCGGCCGATTTTTTAAAAAAATTGGTATATTGTAGTACTAGCAAAAATAAGCATTTTTCATCATTGCGCCATATCTCTAACTATACAGGGCGACCCAGTAAAGTAGGTCCGAAAATCATAAATAAGGCTTTCCATTATCGGTATTAGCGCGCCCTGCAAGCTAAATATCGAGATTTTTGTTTTCGATTTCGCAAATAAATAGTTAGATAAGCCTAAAATACTATACAGGGTAGCTGAGCTTGCGTATTTTTTTAGAAATCCTGCCCTATTTTAAGAAATAGTGTTACCAAAAAGGTCGCGCTGGATTTTATTTAGCCGTAACTTTTTTAATTTTTGTCCGATAAAAAAAAATGTGGTATCAAAATAAAGCTTATATCACAGGGATGTCATGAAATCTAAAAAAATTAAAAATGTGATAAAATTCGAGATGGTTTGCCGGCCTCGGCTACGCCTCGCCCGTCAAATTACACCGTCGGCCGAGAATGTGTCACTTTTCCACCTAAATACACAATATACTTGTTTTAGCGGAGCTAGATTAGTTATTAGTATTTATGTATACCAACCTTTAGCGGTAATGTGTAAACAACCCTTAACCAACCAAGTGATTAATGATAGTTGACATTATTGACAGTTGTCATTATTATTGTAAAACGTAAACAAGGATATATTTTTCATATTGAAAATAAATCTTTAATCCTGATTCATCCGAGTATTTGTTTAATAAATAATATTAAAACATGGCGCAGTTGTAAAAGCAAGTTACGGCCTAAGTCTACAGGCGTATATTTCGTGCACGCGTGACGAAAGTGTAAAAATAAGCAAAGTTTTCCCAATTTTGAGGTTATCATCAAGTATAAAAATATCAAATATCAAAGTTTAGTGCTAAAATTTAATAGACAAAATGTTTGGACTAGGAGGCCCTGTTAAATTGCCACCTGATTTCGACTTGCAGTCCCCAAATGCTGCAAGCGAGTGGAAGTTTTGGCAAACAGCCTTCGAAGACTATTTAGTGTCAACAGGCCAACACCAGGCACTTTCAAGTGTAAAATTAAGTATTTTACGAAACATCATAGGGCATGATGCCGCACGAATCATGGCAACTTTTGAAATTGCAGCAAATTTGGACCCGTATGATGCTATGTTGGTAGAAATTGAAAAGTATGTGAACCCACGGAAAAATGAATGTTTTGAGAGGTACATGTTCTCTAGAAGGCAACAAAAAGAGGGTGAAAGTTTTGACCACTTCCTCACAGATTGCCGCTATCTAATTAAAACATGTAACTATAATACTGTGGATCCAAACCAATCCCAAGAAGAAAAAGCACTGAGGGATCGAATTGTTATGGGAATACGTGACCCTACAACAAGAGAAGCCCTACTCCGAATTGATGACTTGAATTTGACTAAGGCCATAAATTTTTGCCGCACCTCAGAGCAAAGTAAGAGTCAAAGTTTACAATTCCAAGAGGATGGAGCTGAAATAAACGCTGTCAAGAAGAAAAATAGAAGTGACAAATATAACAAAAGTCCAAAATATAATGTTCCAAAAGATGAGTCTACTAAAAACAACAAAAGTTTTAAGTGTAAACGGTGCCAGATAACACATGGTCCCCGAGCATGCCCAGCGTATGGGAAAAAATGTGGCAAGTGCGGGATTGAGAACCACTTTGCTGTCTCATGCCGTGTGAAAAATGTGCGACAGATTGACCAGAATGACGACTCAAATTCTGATGAGAGTGATGATATATTTGTAAACAGTGTGCAAGAAGATAAGTATCAAAACAAGAGGGTAAGAGAAGATTTTTCAGAAATTTTAACAATCGAATCGATGAAGATTAAAGTAAGACTTGATACAGGGGCAGACGTTAGTGTAATACCTTTAAATTTTTTTAAAAAGATAAACAAACAATTTAAAGTCAGGCCCACACAGTACATTTTGGAAGGGTTTGAAGGTAGTCAGGCTAAACCTATAGGAATAGTGAATTTACACTGCTCATTTAAAACTAGGGAAATTTATGAAGATTTTGTCATTATAGATGGAGCAAATCAGGTTCTTGTAGGTGGTCAGGCATGCTTAAATTTAAATTTAATTAAAAGAATAAATAATGTAAATATACAAAGTCCAAATTTGTCAGAGAAAAACGAGTTCATAAAGAAAAATTCTAAAATTTTCACTGGTTTTGGTAGATTTCCAGGTAAACACAATATTCCTACAAAAGCAAATTTTGAAAATGTCAGCCACCCACCTAGTAAAATACCATTTGCTATTAGAGACCAGCTGAAATTAGAGTTAGACAGGTTAGTCAAAAGACAGGCTATAGTTAGGGTTGATGAAATAAAACCTGAAGCGAGTTGTCAAATTATCAGAAAACCGAGATTAGGATTAAATATAGAAGAAATTTGCTCAAGGTTAAGAGATAATAAATATTTTACTGTTTTTGATCTTTCTGAAGGTTACCACCACCTGGAGATTAATGAGGAATCCTCATGGAAGTGTTGCTTCGCAACTCCATTTGGTGTGTACCGATTTATTGTTTTACCTTATGGATTATCTAATTCGCAAGACTTGTTTCAAGATGAAGTCGATAAACATTTTTCAAATTTACAAAATGTAGTCACCTGTCATGATGATATGATTATCTATGGAAAAACAAGACAAGAGCATGACTTAGCAGTAGCTGAAGTTGTTCAGAGAGCTAAAGAAGTTGGCGCAAAATTCAACAAAGACAAATTTCAATACTGTCAGAGCCAGGTTAAGTTTATGGGGCAAATTTTCTCTCAAAATGGCATGCAAATTGATGCTGACAGGGTTGAGTCTTTGTGCAAACTTCAACCACCTACATGTAAAGTAGAATTACAGAGAATTATTGGTTCCTTTAACTATGTGAGACGGTATGTCAAAAGCATGTCAGAATTAATGCACCCTTTATGTCAATTAATTTAAAATAATGTTGAGTGGGCATGGTTGCCTAAACACCAACAAGCTTTTGACCAGTTAAAAGAAGTCATAACTAAGACACCAGCTCTTGTTCCATTTGACCCATCAGGACAAACAGTTTTACAGTGTGACGCATCCAAGAATGGTTTAGGTTGCTGTATGTTCCAAAAATATGGGAACAATACATTGAAGTTGGTTGCTTGTGCTTCTCGATCAATGAACGATCATGAAGTTAATTATAGTCAAACCGAGAAAGAGCTTTTAGCCATTTATTTTGGTACTCAAAAATTCCATGATTTCATCTACAGACAAGTAGTTGACGTACAAACTGATCACAAGCCAATCATTTCAATTATGAAGAAACCGATTCAAAAGATAGGTTCAGTTAGGCTTCAAAGGTTTAGGATTAAACTGATGAAGTACTCTTTAAATGTTTACTATGTACCAGGTAAGAATGTACAATTTGCAGATATGTTGTCACGGTCAAGCTTGCAAGTTAAAGACTCACCAGACCCTGACATGTTCGAAATGGTCCACTTAGTATCTAAGTATTTACCGATGAGTCAAGAAAAAAAAGATCGGTTTCGACTAGAAACAAGCAAATATCCAATTCTATTAAAAATTCGTGACTTTTATTACAATGGATGGCCTAAAGAACATAATATGACTGCAGATTGTAAACCTTTTTACTCTTTTAAAGATTCTATTTATGTAGAAGCAGGTATTATTTTCGTTGAACACAAAATTATAGTTCCCCAAAAACTAAGACTAGAAATGATCAAACTGTTGCATAAAGGTCATATTGGCATTAGCAAGACAACAAATAAAGCTAGAACTCTATTTTATTGGCCAAGTTTGTATAACGACATTGCGAACTTTATTAAAAGCTGTCGTGTATATGAAAAGTACCTACCAGCAAACTACAAAGAACCTCTTTTGCCACATAGCGTCCCACGATTAAGATTCAATAAAGTTGCTGTAGATATTGTAGAGTTTGCAGGAAAAAACTATTTAGTATTAATAGATCATTTTTCACATTGGTTAGAATTAATTTGCTTAAAAGATAAAACCTCAAAATCTGTCATAGACGCTTTTCAGGATATTTTTATTAGATTTGGTTACCCTCATATTATTATAGGCGACAACCTGCCCTTTGTGTCAAATCATTGCAAAAAATATTACAAAAGTAAAGATATTACTATAACTACGTGTTCACCTCATTACCATCAAAGCAAATGAAATGGCAGAAAAGGCAGTGAGCATAGCTAAACAAATTTTAAGGAAAAGTTATGAAGATAAGCGTGATTATAGAGAATGTATATTAGAGTATAATAATGCACCCATAATGAGTCTGAATGCTACTCCTGCACAGATTTTACATAGTAGAATTCTAAAAACAGAGTTACCTGTAACTTCTAAAAAACTGGAACCAAAAATACAGAAAAATATTTATGATAAACTTTGTCAACAAAAACAAATCATGAAATCCAATTTTGACAAGTTAACTCGCAGAAAATCATTGGAGTACAAAAAGGGGGATAAAGTAGTAATAAAAACTCATAAAGAAAAAACTTGGCAGAAAGCAATTGTAGTTGAAAACGCATCTGAGCCGAGATCTTATTGGGTAAAGAAAGAAAATAATAATAAAATCGTTAGGCGTAATACTTCACATATGAAAATGTCATCGTCAAATTCTGAATATAAATTATTGTGTGAACCTGAATTGTACCCCAATGAAAGTTCTAATAATAATGATGATGTTCATCCTAACAATGTAGTTCCTATACAGAATACTAATAGTCCAGGCTCTGTAAGATCTTTTAGGACTCCTTTGACTAGTCCTCCACAAAGTCCTCAACACTCATCAAGTAGTAGCACCCCAGACTTATTAGGTTTTCCGCCATCACCTCAAAATGTTAGACATAAGTCACAGTGCAAAAACAATAGTGAAAGCGAAACTTCAAATGTGCGCTCCCGATACGGTCGTTGTGTGAAAGCCTCTAGGCGCCTCAATCTTTGAGGGGGAGGTGTTTGAGCGGAGCTAGATTAGTTATTAGTATTTATGTATACCAACCTTTAGCGGTAATGTGTAAACAACCCTTAACCAACCAAGTGATTAATGATAGTTGACATTATTGACAGTTGTCATTATTATTGTAAAACGTAAACAAGGATATATTTTTCATATTGAAAATAAATCTTTAATCCTGATTCATCCGAGTATTTGTTTAATAAATAATATTAAAACAATACTATTGATTAATGTGTCTAAATTATATATTTCGAAAATTTATTGAAAAAATTTCAAGCAAAAACCAAAGCATCAAAAAATATATCTATTGTTACTTCTGAGAGGGCGGTGGAGGGGCGCCAAAATTTGGACTTGCCTTGGGCGCCGAGGATTATAGTTGCGGCCCTGCTTGGGTTAACTGAGGATTGTGTTTCTCGAGCATCCACTGTAGATGGAGTTAATAAACACTGGGTTAAGCAATAGTTGGTAGCATTATTGTTTACCAGGATGGTGATCTTAACATATTTTTGATTGGTCGAAAGCAGTCACGCATGAGTCAATCGTCAAATTAGCCCATTCACAAAACTTTTTGGAGTTTGTTGTTAAGTTGTTAATGATAAGTTCGAGAATTCTTTTTGGCGCACCGTTTTTCATAACAATTTATTAATGTTTGAAGAGCGTGGTTAATGCAGTGTGTGTAGTCAATAGTCATGGAGAAAAAAGATAATAATAAATCTATATAAAAATGAATGCCACTTTTCGTTGTAATTTTATAACTCAAGAACGGACTCACCTAGCCAAACCAAATGTTTAGGCTTTGTTCGGACTATTGATTAGATGGTTTATGTGAAGTTTGCACAAAATCGGTCGAGCGGTTCTTCATTTATCACATTTTTTGTAATAAATTAATTATTCAATAAATGGAGCATCATTTTGCTGTCAAATTCAAACTTTTTTCAGCGTTGACAGTACCAGCATGTTGTTATGTCATTAATGTGGTCATTTAATTACTTATGTTATTTATTTATGAAAAAAATTTGCTAAGCCTGCATACGGCGCCATGTCTTAAGGTGCGTACAGACATGCAACAGAACGCCGTAACGTAACTTCACCGCGTAACAAGTACGCGACATATCTGGACCGTACTCTGCAACATCGTAGCAGTACAGCAACCGCGTAACACCGTAACATCGCAGCGTCCCATCGGTTGTCGGTAAATCGACACCGCATCAAAGAAATGTTCGCGGCGATGTTGCACTTGATTTTTTTAGTCTGGACGTGCTTGCGAACCCGGTGCCGTTGTTTTGGTTTTGCCCTTTTGTATTTCCACTATTTCCAGTCAAATTCAGTTGCTATTTTGATTTCGATAGAAATGGAGTGGACGGAAGACAGTGTGCTTGAGTTTATCGAAATTTATAGAGGGAAGGAAATTTTATGGAATAACAAACATCCCAGATATTTTAATAAAATTCAGAAAAATGATGCGTGGGAAGATGTCGCAAGAAGTGTAGGTGCTACGATTGACGAGTGCAAGAAGAAAATTAGTGCGTTGCAGTCAGCGCTGAGGCGGGAAAAGTCAAAAATTAAAAAAAGCATGGGCACCGGAACAGGTAAAGATTTATTAATTAATTAAATTTTTTTGACACTTCTAACAGCCAATTTTTTTAACAACTTTCTCAAGCTTGTTGCCTTCAACAAGCTTTCGAAACCTGTTAAAAAAATGTTTTCGAACAATTATCAATGTCCTTGGGTTGTTACTACTGGTATAGTTTTTCCAAAGTCAATTGGAACAAGGTAAACATAAATCATACTGGTGGCCGGCTGACTAGTGGCAGTGGCGGCAGTGCATTTCTTATGGAACTTTCCAGTGACCATCAGTCAGCCACCAGTTGGTACCTTGTTCCAATTGACTTTTGTAATAGTATAATATGAATTGATTAATATACTATTATTTCAATTGTAGGGCGTTCCGATGTGTATGAAAGTTCTTGGTTCGCATTCAAGAGCTTGCTATTCCTGTGGGACAAAAACAAAGTACGCAATACTCAAAGCTCTGTAAGTGTTTATTTATTTATTTATTTATTTTTTTCAATATTATTTAAGTATATTTATCTTGCCACAAAATCCGCCCTTCATTTTGAAAGAAATCAGCCAATTCTTCTCGAATTGCTTTAGCCTGTATGGATGGTTTTCTGGGAATATTTCTGAGAGGAAGTAGCGAAGTAGTTGGTTCATTACTTGAAGCTCTCGCTCCATCGACAAGTTTTCCCTCTACTTCCGTATCGAATGTTCCGTTTGGTGTATACAAGTGACAGGAGGAGGAACTTTTCCTTAAGAAATTATGTAAGTGAGCTATTGCCATTACAATGAGCTCAGCCTTTTCAGGACTTAGCAGCATGGGTTTCCGGAGTGCTCTAAATACTGCTGAAGCAATACCAAATACATTCTCTACGACTCTTCGCGCGCGAGATAATCTATAATTATAAACCCTTTGTAATGATCCTTTGGGGTGAATTCCCGAAAACGGTTTCATTAATGTATCAGTGAGAGCAAACGCCTCATCTCCAATGAAAAAATAGGGAATTTCGCGTTGTCTACCATCCAAAGCTTCAGCTAGTGGCAATCTTAACTCATTTTTTTCTAGTTTTTTGAACAGGGAACAATTTTTGAAAATGCCACCATCAGAAATTCTTCCTTGGCCTCCAGCATCAACATACAAAAAGTTGTAATGAGCATCTACTACTGCAAAAAGAACTATGCTGAATGTCGATTTGTAGTTAAAAAAATCGCTTCCTGTATTAATAGGTGCTTGCAAAACGACGTGTTTTCCATCGATTGCCCCTAGGCAGTGCGGAAAGTTCCAAATATCGTTGTATTGTTTTGCTACTTGTAACCACCCCTCTGATGTTGTTGGTATCTGTAAAAAATATCGTTTTCAGAAACTTCAAAGAATAATGATTCTACTAACTAAAAAACCTTGAATTTATGACCTGATCTACAAGACATTTCTTTCCCAACCCAGAAAACTATTTTGTCATATTATCGAAAAAATATCAACAGAACTTTTTATTTGGTTGCAGATTGATAAAGAAACAGACGAAAGTAATGATGTAGATGATGATACCGCTTTGCAAGATATGAATCCGGACTCTGAGGAGCCCCAGAAGACTAACGACATACAAGAGCCTGACGAGACTGAAGAGCATCATGAGATTCAGAAGCCTCACGGGACTCAGCAGTCTCACGAGACTCATGAGCTTCGCGTGACCCAGGAGCCCAACGAGTCTCAGCAGACTCCAAAGACTCGGATTAGAGTCAGTAACAAGGAAAGAAAACCCCCTCAGATGACTCATAGTATCCCGAACAAAAAACGTGCAGTTGAAAAATTGGATGCTGCTTTCGAAATTCTAACAAAGGCATCGAATAAGGAACCACCGCAGGATCCAAGCGAATGTCAAATATTTGGAAATCTTGTAGCCAAGAAACTTAGTAAATATTCGAACGTAGCACAAACGGCAGTACAAGAAGCCATCATGAATATTTTATTTGCGGCAGACAAGGGGTATTATAATCAATATCCCGCTCCAAGAGGTTATCAATCAAACAATTATTCCACAATCCAAAGCGAACTTGTACAACGTGATTCGGTTTACCAAGATACTCAGTTGATACAATCCCCATATTCACCCCGTCCCGCAGCTCATTGGGATTTTGCAACTGACGCATCATCCCAAGCGCCTCAGTTTTCACCGGTACCACTGCCACTAATATCTCCAGCATCAGCAAGTTCACAATGCTCGGGTATGACAAATTATTCCGCTTCTACCAGCAATCCACCCCCATTTACCAGTGCAACATTACTAACTGATTTAAACTTGCCAGATAATTAAATGATATTCAAGAACAAAATTTTATAGAAAAATGTTTTATAATAAAGAATTTTGAGCAATAAATAAATCAACATACCTGTATATTCTCCTTCAACCCTTCTATGAGAGCTTCACACACTTCTGGTACTATAGCGCTTATCGATTGTTTCGAAATTTTGAACAGATATTGCAGACTCGTGAAGGAATCTCCAGTCGCCAGAAAACGCATTGTTACTGCCAATCTTTCCTGAACCGAAATAGCTTGTCTCCAATTAGTGTCTCTTCTTGATACTTTTGGACCGATTAGGTTAATCAAAAATTCAAAATCAGTTGGCGACATTCTGGTAAAGTTTTTGTATAGACCACTCACAGACTGGAAGTTTAGGTCTCTCAATAAATGACGACCACTGTACACAGTTCTACTGGTGTATAATTGAGTCTGCCACCAGCGTCTTGGTCTGCGTTTTCTCTTATGCACTAAATAGTGCATAACTATGTAAGCTGCAGCAGCAATGTCCATCTTGCTTGAACGTAGATACCAACTAACTAAAAACGTTGCTAAAAAGCTGGGACGCCTAAATGTTCCGCGCCGATGTTGCGCGGCGATGTTCTGTTGCACCAAACTAAACCCACTTTCCTCATCGCAACGTAACAACGTCGCGCAACAGAACATGTCGCGTGCTTGATACGCGGTGAAGTTACGTTACGGCTTTCTGTTGCATGTCTGTACGCACCTTTATAACCGATACCAAGTTTATTTTGTATTTTGTATACCGCGCCATCTCTGATACCTGGAACGAAGCTCGGCATTGCAGATACAGTAGAACAATGCTGCACAGAACTATTCCACTATTCCGATCAGATAGAGTGGTGCAGAAAGAGTAGGTCAGATAGAGTAGTGCAGATAGAGTAGAACAGATGGAGTAGTGCAGTGCATGCAGTGCAGATAGAGTGAAATAGGGCTGCGCTAGAGATTTTTTTTGTTTTCTTTACATTCTTTGAACATTCCTGTGCCTGAGTTTATTTATTTGGTGGTACACTTTACAAGAATAATGATCACAAGCTGCCTAAAAAAGGATGATGTAAAATTTTAATTTTAGGTGCCTTCTGATCCAGAGAGTAAACATTAATTTTCTTCAACCAAAGCCAAATTCACCATCGAAAAAAACTGAATTTAATTCAGCTAATAGATACGTTAACACAACATTTAATAGGTATATTTAATAATTCAGAGGCGGTACGAAGTTCGCCGGGTCAGCTAGTAGATATATATATGCGAGCATCGTGGTATTTCCTGAGAAAAAAAAATACGTGACCAGCGGCGCCAGAAAAGGATTAGTTCTTATAGTTTTATGGCTTTATTATTTAGGTTCAATGTTTATGACCTGACCCAAAGTTGCTTTGACAACTTTGGAAGGGTTCTTGAAAAATGTAGATTTTAGGCTAGGTAAAGGGTAGTTTTAGGAATTTCAACAGGGGCACTTGCTTTTTGTTCAGCATATTGAATGCATCGTTGCCTGTTTATTTTTGTAAATCTAAAATAAACCATATTTTTTTGTCGTAATTTGAGCTTTATTCTTACATCAGAAGTGGGATAGTACTCGCGATTTCCACATAGTACTCGCGATTTCCACATAGTACTCGCGATTTCCACATAGTACTCGCGATTTCCACATAGTACTCGCGATTTCTACAAAGTACTCGCGTATTTCCACATAGTATACTTGCGATTTTCCACAAAGTCCGCGATTTTGTCAGTGGTCTTACAGTCCTAGTGAGTGAACTTTTTTTTTCTCAAAATTGTACGAGTCGTGTCACAATGGACGAGTTCGCGAGAATTTTGACCGAGTCGCTAAAAGACTTAAGAGACGCAAGTGCGCGACCAACGCTATCGACAAATTTTGATATACCAGTTTTCGAACCAAAACGCGATGACGACGGGGCGTCTAAGTGGTGTGATGAAATGGAGAAGTTGGGAGAAACTTTTAATTGGGCCGGTCACGAACTGCTCGTGAGGAGTGCTGCCGGACTTGCCGGAGAAGCGAAGGAATGGTTTTCCATGTGGAAGCCTTCGGAAAAATCTTGGGAGGCGTTTAGAAGCGAGTTGTCCAGCCTTTTTCCTACCAAACGGAACTTAAGCGAAAAACTGCGAAAAGCTAGTCAGTACACTAGCAAAGAGGCGAAATCCTACTGCGAGTATGCCAGAAAAAAAATATTTCTTATTAACTCGCTAAATTTTGACTTATCCATCGATCAAATTCTGGAAATTACCATTGGTGATATCTCTGATATTCACGTCAAAACTGCCGCGTTTAATAGTAATATAGAGTCGGTCAGTCAACTCCTTACTCTTTTGGAAAATTATAAAATATCTAGCTCGAGTAAATTGTCGGAAAATATCGATCTAAAGAGAGGTCACTCTGCTACTTTTTCTAAAGACGCGAAAAATGATTCAAAAACTAATTCGGGGTTATGCTATTTATGTAATCAAAGGGGTCATTTTAGTCGAAATTGTCCAAAACGGCGCAAATTTAATAATACTTTTGATTTGGGATTAAAAACATACCCACGGGAGCGCAACAAGCCTCAAGTTGTTTGTGTTTATTGTAAAAAACGGGGACATTATGCTAGTGATTGTTTTACGAAGAAGCGTGACGAACCATCCTCTTCGTCACAAATTAATTATTTTCATGTAAATTTAGACCGTGATTTTAGTACGACTTTTGATATTCAAGGTACTAAAGTCAATTGTTTGATAGATACTGGAGCGGAGTGCAGTCTATTGTCCGAAAAAAATTGCTAAAAAACTCGAGTGTCACCTCGAACCTGCTTTCGTTACATTGAAGGGGATTGGGAATAATAAAGTTTTTGCAAATAGTAAAGTAAATTTAAGACTTGAAAGTAACGGTACTGCTTTTGACGTTTGCTTCTATATAGTCGGTAATACTGTGATGACCTCTGACGCTATAATTGGGCGTGATCTTTTCGATTATGAAGGCGTCGAAATCCGCAGCGACCACACCGGAAGTAAGATTATTTTAAAGGAAGAGGTAACCCGAATCGAGAAAACCATTAATCATGTAACGATTTCATCCAAAACTGTAAATAGTCCTTTAATTGGTAATGATTTAGTTAGTTTAACCACCATTCTTCGTAAATACAGTAGAAATATTTCTTTAGGCAATTCAGTATTGCCAATTACAACCGCTGAATTAAGTATAAAACTTAAAGAGGATAAAATAATACATTTTCATCCTTATAGGATGGCGTTGTGCGAACGGGAACGAGTCAAGTTAATAATTAAAGATTTGCTTAAAAATAATATTATTAGAGAAAGTCGTTCGCCCTATGCCAGTCCTATTGTTCTAGTACATAAAAAGGACGGAACCGCGCGCTTGTGTTGCGATTTCAGGGCTCTTAATAAATTGACAATTAAAGAAAGGTACCCTCTACCGCTAATTCAAGATCAGCTTGATAACTTAAAAGGTAATAAATTTTTCACCACCTTAGATATGGCTTCCGGCTTTCACCAAATACCTATCGCCCCAGATTCCATAGAAAAAACCGCCTTTGTCACCCCCGACGGACAATACGAGTATCTGCGCATGCCTTTCGGTTTAGCTAATGCTCCCGCGGTTTTTCAACGCGCCATATGTGGGGCTTTGGGCGATTTAAAAGACCGGGACGCGCTAATTTATCTTGACGACATTTTGATACCATCTAGGTCGATTTCCGAAGGGCTTGAAAAATTAACAAGAGTGCTGGACGCACTGGTTACCGCTGGGTTTTCCCTAAATCTCAAAAAGTGCCATTTTTTTGAAACGCAAATTGAATACTTGGGACAAGAAATTTCTGAAGAGGGAGTCCGTCCTGGGACTAGCAAAGTTGAGGCTTTATTAAGAGCGCCCGATCCACAAAATGTGAAGCAAGTGCGGCAATTTATGGGTCTTGTTAACTATTTTCGTAAATTTATACCGGAATTATCTGCAAGGACGGCTTGCATTACTAAATTAACTAGAAACAATGAGAAATTTATCTGGGGCGATGATCAAAGAATCGCTAAGGAGTATGTTTGTGCATTTCTTAGTCAACGGCCAGTACTAACTTTCTTTGACCACACGTTAACAACTGAATTGCATACCGACGCCAGCTGTCTGGGATTTGGTGCGATACTTTTTCAGCGTCACGAAAATCAATTAAGGGTTGTGGCATACTTTTCCAAGCGAACATCGAAAGAAGAGGCTAAGTACCACTCTTACGAGTTAGAGACTCTAGCCGTTTTTTATGCAATAAAACATTTCCGTACCTACCTGCTAGGTGTGCAATTTAAAGTGGTCACTGACTGCAATTCTTTGAAATTGTCGCAAAACAAAAAGGAGCTAATTCCGAGGGTTGCCAGGTGGTGGCTTTATTTGCAGTCCTTTAATTTTGACATTGAATACCGAAAAGGTAAATATTTACAGCATGCCGATTATTTAAGTAGAAACCCAACAATTGACGATCTTGAGCCTGAAACCGTCAGAGTTAGTGACATAAATGTTATTTCAACGGATAATTGGTTGAGGAAGGCACAAAAACATGACGGCGAAACATCCGAAATAAAACAAAAACTCCAAGAGGGCCAGTTAACAACCGAATATTTTTGCCAAAATGACATTTTATTCAGAAAAATAAATCCAGGTCAAAATCCACCGATTTATAGAGCCTTTATACCTAAGGGTAGTCGTTTAGGTTTATTGAGATTATTCCATGACGAACAATGTCATATTGGGCCAGATAAAACTTTTTTTAAGATAAACCATTATTTTTGGTTCCCAAAAATGGCCAAGTTTGTGAGAAAATATTGTAACCAATGTTTGAAGTGTATTGCCGCTAAGGATCACACCGGACCTAAACAGGGTAAATTGCACCCAATCGACAAACAACCCATCCCTTTTCAGGTAGTTCATGCAGACTGTGTCGGGCCGTTCCCAGTATCTTTTAATGGTTTTAAACACTTATTGTTGTTAATAGATGCTTTTACAAAGTTTTTGTTTTTGATACCTCTAAAAACACTTTCGGGCCCCGAAACATCCGACGCTCTTAAAATGCACCTGGGTTTTTTCGGATTAACAAAGACATTAATTTGTGACAGAGGCACTAATTTCACGGATAAATCTGTCAAACAAACGTTAGATGAATTGGGTATTCATCAACATTTGATTGCCAGAGGTGCTCCCCGTGGTAATGGTCAGGTAGAGAGGTACGTGAAAACGGTTTTGAATTTGCTACGCACCGAAATTAGAGACAAAGCGGAGTGGCCGCAATCAATTATAAAAATTCAAACAACGCTTAACACTACAATTCAAAAAACTACGGGGTTTACGCCAATTTATTTATTAACTGGGGTCGAGGGCGATGTGCCAGATATTAGGAAACTGACCGAATCTATACCGAACCGCGATATTTCCAAAAGTTTAGGAAAAGATCGAAATCTGGCATACGAACGAATAAGGAAGCAAGCTGACGCAGCGAAAGTTTTATTTGATAAGACACGTAGATGCAATAAAACTATAAATGTTGGGGACCTGGTATTCCACCCATCGGGCAATAGCCATTTAGCTAAGCTAGATCACAAGTATGAAGGTCCTTTTGAGGTCGTCAGTGTACTAGAAAATGACAGATTTGAGGTCAAAAATTTATCAACGAATCGTAAAAGCATTCTCGCCAAAGATATGCTTCGATTGTGGCCTGGAGAATTCTCTGAGCTTTCAGAATAGGTGAATATTGAAAAAGAAAATAGGAATTACGTGAGCTAACTGTGATCAACGCTAAACCATTGTTTTATAGTAATTAGTATTGCCTTTATTTTGACGTAACATTTTTATAGGTACTTTGAGTTCTACGATGATATATACTCTGATTTCTATGATTATATATTTCGATTTCTACGATGATATACTTTGAGTTCTACGATGATATATACTCTGATTTCTACGATGATATACTTTGAGTTCTACGATGATATATACTCTGATTTCTACGATTATATACTTCGATTTCTACGATGATATACTTTGAGTTCTACGATGATATATACTCAGATTTCTACGATGATATACTTCGAGTTCTACGACGATATATACTCTAATTTCTACGATGATATACTTAATTACTACGATTATGTGATTTGAATTCTACGTATTTTTATTATCTTTGGTTGTGGTGTTCGCAGTCGGCTCACAACTCCATATTTGTTTGATGACAAAACAAAACCGAAGCTGCTGTTTTTTTTTTGTTTCAGATTCTGACCGTTCTTCAGGAAATTCGAGAGCGAATTATGTGTCAGGTTGGCCGTGCGAGCATCGTGGTATTTCCTGAGAAAAAAAAATACGTGACCAGCGGCGCCAGAAAAGGATTAGTTCTTATAGTTTTATGGCTTTATTATTTAGGTTCAATGTTTATGACCTGACCCAAAGTTGCTTTGACAACTTTGGAAGGGTTCTTGAAAAATGTAGATTTTAGGCTAGGTAAAGGGTAGTTTTAGGAATTTCAACAGGGGCACTTGCTTTTTGTTCAGCATATTGAATGCATCGTTGCCTGTTTATTTTTGTAAATCTAAAATAAACCATATTTTTTTGTCGTAATTTGAGCTTTATTCTTACATATATATATATAAGATAAATATAATCAAGCTATAATATAAGCGAATTATAGGGTGCAAGAGGTCAGACATGAACTTTTAATCCTTTTGTAGAGAAATCCTAGTCATCGTATTTCTCGAGAGGATTAATCCTTTGGCGGATTATATGAGGCGTTTTTGCTACGAAATTGTAGAAATCTTCATCTTCATCAATCAGTCCATAGTCCATATATTTCTATTTTGGAAAAAAAAAATATTACCACAAAATTGACAAATCACTAGATTACGAAAAAAAAAATGTTTTTTCAGGTTATCTCAAGGGGTAAATCCATAAATTGCTAAACCCGCATTATCATCAACAGTGAGCCAATTTAACCCAAGGTTACACCAAGAGTTATAGCTAACTCGCTGTGGAGAAACGTTTACCCTGGAGTTATAATCAACCCGGAAATGACTCGCTATTGATAAACCGGCCCTAATATAAGTAACGTATTTGATGGATACTTCACATTGTTCTCATGTCGAGCGTAGCTAAAGTACCTACCAATGCTATAGCGATAACTTTGCATGTGCAGTATGTGCCCAATACTGGATTCCCTCCATCCAGCACAGGGGAAAACAAAAATGATACAAACAGAAAATCTCTCCTTACTTATCTTGTGTGAACCCCGAAAATATTTAGATATATTCGGAAAGTTTTAGTTCATGAATACTCAACAGTGAGAATAGAAAAATTAATATAATTTTCATGTAAATCGACTTAAGGCCCACCCCACCACCCCTAAGTTGGAGGATTTCTCTTTGAATCCTTTCATGTAGGGCATTTTCAATATTTTGCACTAGTCGCAACATTCTGTGTTAAACACAGATTTCAAATGTCCATCCAAAATGTCTTTGTAATCTTACAAGTATTATTTGCTTCCTCAGATGTAAATTATTGACAGTTTCTAGCCAAAAAAGGCGATATTTCACACGAATTCTATGGGATTTGTAATTTTTTCAGATTTCATGACATCCCTCTGTGATGTAAGCTTTATTTTGAGACCAGATTTTCTAAAATCAGACAAAAATTGGAAAAGTTACGGGCAAATTAATTCCAGCACGACCTTTTTCGTGACACTATTACTAAGAATAGGGCAGTATTTCTAAAAGAATACGTAAGCTTAGCCACCCTGTGTAATATATTAGGCTTATCTAGACTATTTATTTGCGAAATAGAGAAAAAAAATCCCGATATATAGCTTGCAGTGCGTGCCAACATCAATAATTAAAAGGCTTGGCAATGATTTTCGGACCCACTTTACTGAGTCACCCTGTATAGTTAGAGATTTGGCGAAATGATGAAAAATACTTATTTTCACTAGTACTACAACATACCAAATTTTTTAAAAAATCGACCGGTCCCCGAAAACCCATAAGATGTGTGCGATGTCGTTTGTGCATCTTCGGCAGCTCGGTTATTCGCCTAAGCGGCAGCACCGCCTCGATTCGCCCAAGCCCAGTGTTGCCACAGGTGGCCCCATATGGCCAGATCTGGCCCTTTCTAAGACGGAGTGGCCCGTTGGCCACTCTTTTCCGAATCTGGCCCGTTTCTACATAACAAGACAAATCATTATTTTTTTAAATAATAAGCGTTTTTGGGCGTGACACTCGAAAAAAATTTCTGCCTCCAACGGCGCATGCGGCGGGCTTTCTCTCACCTTTTTCATTTGTGGGGGTTTGCCTGAAAATCTGGCAACACTGCCTAAGCCGGGTACAAGCTAATTCGTCTTATTACTCCCTATGTCTAGTAGGTTCGTACGGTCTGTATATCATTCTATATTTTATGTATCAAAGAAAATAATGAAATATGCCGGATCTACTGCTTCTCGTGAAGGTAATTTATCTGTGGTTAATCAATAGCTGGGTTCAGCTATTCAGCACAGAGTTGGAGTAGAGTAAGAACAGGTTTTTGTCACGTGATCTAGGAGTGATTAGAGTGAAAAATTAATACACGAACGACCGGAACGGTTGGAGCAAAAAATGTTAAACAGCTGATATGTTTTGTTTCAAATAACAGTCAACCGTGACTATACAACGTTCCAGTTTCCAAACATTTTTTCACTTTTACTTTGGGCTTTTGTGTACTATAAATTAACTTCAATTCCTCCACAATAGTGAATAATATGATGCTTTTGCCTCTGTTTAACTTTGCCAAGAAAATTTTTCCATCCCATGTTTAATAAATTTTAAAATCAGATCAATTATTTTACTCGATGATTTAACAATGCTCGCATTCAAACATAAACGATTTTTAATTTTTTCAACAACAACCACAACGTGACAACAAGTTTGACAGTTTCCACATTTCAGTTCTGCGCATGCTTAGTCTAGAAAATTCTCTTTCCGAGGTGGTACTTTTGGAGTGAACTCCATTTACTCCACTCCGTATAGTCGAACGCTCATGAAGTCAACCCTAATACGCCAAAAAGCAATACCCGAACGGCTGGAGTGCGAATGGAGTCACTCGGAGTACACGGAGTGAGCAAGCCGAATCCACCTAATAATTAAGTGCAACAGGCTCGGGATGCGGAGTATATACCAAAAGCCTCAAACTGAACCTAACTAAAGCACTTGGCTCTATGCCAAATGTACTCCAAATGGAAATTACTGGCATAATCATCGCTGCAGAACAGATAGTCAGCAACATGTGCAAGATCGTGCACAGCCACACGGACTGCAGACAAGCAGTACTAGCTCTATCTGGACCACGAATCACGTCAGAACTAGAACAACATTGTGAACAACAATAACTTTTGTAAAAAGGGGATTGGTTCGTGAAATGAAATGCTTCAAATCGGTTTATTCACGACTCAAACTGAGTATAATAAATTCAAGGAAAATAATAGTAGAAGGGGAACATGAATATGTTGCCCATGGAGAATAAATTTAATTAATATTGGGGCAAAAAAAAACAAACCTCTATATTGTCAACTAATCTATAAATAAAAACCATCCTGTATATCAAAAACCCATTGATTAAAACTAGAACACGCTTTATCAACAATTAGCAGTTTAAGCAGGTCATCGCGTAAACTAATGTTTACACGAAATTGATATAAAACCGATGCAGCTCATGGTATCGGCATCCATTCGGGTCTTTCTCTTCTCAGGGTATCCTTACCCCAGGAAGTAGCCTTAATCCCCTTTGGTTCGCATCTCTCTCCTCAGGGTCACCTTACCCATGGGAGCAGTAGCTACACGTCTCTTCAGGGTCACCTTACCCCAGAGAGTCCTGGAGCAATCCCGTTTCGGGCATCGCCGCTATATACGTGCGGGAACCAGTTGCACCCCCGTATAGATACATATAGCCCCAAACGCAAGAGTCATGTGGCATACCTGTGTAGTATCATCGCTTTGGTGATGTACTCACTAAGAAGCAATATACGATAAGTGCCATTTGTAGTTGTGTGTTTTCCTGGATGGCAATCTCCAACCTCAGGTCCTACCCACATTAGCCGCGAGGCGTTTGACAATATCTAAAAGCTAATTTAAGAACAATGAGAGCTAACTAGTCTGATTATATCGCCGGCGAATCGAATCGCGGATACGTAACTCAAAGTACGCATTTAGGGTCAAAGTTAAATATATAAAAGTTCACTTAGCTGCAGCAGGCGTACGGTTGTACACCCAAACCTATGAGGACTGTCACTCTGCAACTGTCAAGCACTTTCTTCTTCGTCTCAGCAAGATTATTATGTGGACGTATCTAATAAATCACGTAGCTATACTGGCCAATACTCCAAAAAAATACCTCGATTCTCACTACCGTGTCAACAGCAAAATGGACCCATAGCGATCTCCCTGTCAAGCGCTCCGTAACAGGCATATTTAGTCACAGGTACCAAATCCAGCTGTCGAGCAGCAGCATCGCATTCCTCCTGGCCGCCATGCGCTAGATAGTGGCGTGCTGAAATTGTCACCGTACCCTCAGAGAGACGTCAATAAAAAACACGGTGGTAGTCAGATGGATTGAAGGACATGATCTGATCACAGCAAAGGCAATCGGACTGGCGATGCTCTGGCTGGAGAGCCGCCATGCTACAGCCTCTGGACCGGTCATGTCGGCGGCCAAATATATGATCAAAGAGCGCTCCCGCACCCTCTTCAAAAAGTGCTGGGACGATACGATTGGCTGCAACTTATCCAAGGAACTGCTAAGCTACCCAGATAGAGCTGCAGCGAGCCAGAAACTGTCGCTGGCCAGGTAAAGACTACACCTAATAACGGGCATTTTAACTAGCCACTGCCACTTAAACAAACATTTATTCAGGTTGCATCTTAGCACCAAAGAAGAGACGATGGAGCACTGTCTGTAGGTACTACTCTTTTGCCAATACGCAGAGCCAGATTAGGCTAATGGTACCCATCCCTAGAAGATATCAGAGGCACCGCCCTCGGCGAAATTATTGCCTACGGTAAATCGCTATATGGGATGACCTATCCTTTTGTGGAGGCAGACACACAGGGCGGACAATGCGCCTATTGTGGCCTAAGTGCTGTGGCATACCACCCTTCCAAACATACCGTTTCCAAATCCAAGCCTCAGTAAATGACATTAAATAACCTAAATTGTAAACAAGCACCAGCCTTCCTATTGGTTGAAACGCCCTACCAGGACCAGTGCGCATGCACGGAGGACATTTGATAGGTTGTAATGAGAATGGCCAGTTATTGTCATTATAGTTGGGGAGCTGGCGTCAAAAACATGCAAGAGTTTTCGCAAGGCGGATATTTTCAAAATAGGTCGTACTTTAGTGTTAGAATGCTAGTGTACAGTCAGCACTCACAGTTCCGGGACAGCTGGCTCTGGGACGCGGGCAAAGTTGTAATTTTAAGAAGCATCTAAACTGTTTTCTCAAAGCTGAAAATTTATAGAAATTTTGCACATTATCTGTTTGAAGGTCACAGATAACGTATGTAAATCGTCAGACGTCTAGTTCGTTGCAAAAAGGGGGTCAGACATCCTCAGAGTTTTTATTTTATGGCATTTTCTTCGGTGTCCTGTCAAAATATATTTTTGCAGGTATTTGACAAATATATTTGAAGAAAATGCCATAAAATAAAAACTTTGAGGACGTCTGACCCCCTTTTTGCAACGAACTAGACGTCTGACGATTTACATACGTTATCTGTGACCTTCAAACAGATAATGTGCAAAATTTCTATAAATTTTGAGCTTAGAGAAAACAGTTTAGATGCTTCTTAAAATTACAACTTTGACCGCGTCCCAGAGCCAGCTGTCTCGGAACTGTGAGTGCTGACTGTACACTAGCATTCTAGCACTAAAGTACGACCTATTTTGAAAATATCCGCCTTGCGAAAACTCTTGCATGTTTTTGGCGCCACCTCCTGGACTATTACTGCCGCTTGGATTTGGTTCAACCATAGGTACAGATACAGTACCACTGATCTCAAAAATAAATGGATAAACAAAGAACGCTTCTAATGCTGCTAATTTACGAGGTCAAAATCTAAACGAAAACCACTGACTGGAACAGCTGTGAGCGTGCGCAGTAGATACATGTATTGTGGGTGCACAAAATCTGGCCAATGAAAATGAAGGAATTTCAAAATTTAGAACAGTTGTTCGAAAGATAAGACTTTGCGCAGGCGTTAGGCTGTTCCGTTGCACAACTGTTCGTAGAATATTGACCCCAAATTTTCGCACAAATTTTACCAATCAAGCAGTATGAATTGTTTATCCATTTATTTTTTAGATCAGTGTACAGTACAGGGTAAACAGGGTTTAAATTTATTCAGGTAGTGATTGTCGAACCAACATGCAACACGGAAAGTACGAAATACAGGAGAGTGCGAGTAGGTACCAAGTTAAATCACTGAACTGGATCACCTATCCCCTTGTGGAGGCGCGCAATGGGCAAAAGACTGTACAGGGTGGTTGATTTTCGATAGTTTGATAGGGTACAGCCAAAATGGCCGAAGATACTGAGAAACTGATATACGCTTCCCGTCCTCTTTTTTAGTGTGTCATTTGATGGTGTAGTCAGATCTTGGCCGACAAGATTGGTTTGCGAGGTACAGGGTGTTTTTCAAAATCAGATATTTTTTATAATCCTCTATAACTTCTTACCCTACGGAGATATAGAAAAAGTGCAAAAAGGAAAAATACGTCTTTTTTTACATAGAATCCAGTGGTGTACTTAGAAAAAATATGGGTGCTTTATCTTCTGAGATATTCGAAAAAACGAAAATTTTTCAAAAAACACCCTGTATCTGATTGGTTCGGTAGTTTGAGAAACACATTGCGAGTTCAACGATATAAGGTACCTGTCCCAAATAAGGCAATATTAAGAAGTTTTATTTTTTCCTAACATTATCCACCAAACCCAACAAAAATCACGAGCTTATATGTGAAGTGTTTTGCTTCTATTACTTGAATATTTCTTCCAATTTATTTATTTTCTTATATAAGTGGTGGTTTTTGCGTGAAACAAAGAGGCTTACCATTGGCCTTATTCGGATCACTATGCTCCTAATAAGGCCAACATTAAAAAATGCTTAAAGTAAATTCAATTATTCATAAAAATATTATTATTTGAGGAATAGTACACAAAATAGAACTTATACGTTTGCTGCATTCCTAAAAAAACAATAATTCCAATTCCTGGGATGGTGATCCAAATAGGTCTATATACAACTAGGACAAATGAATCGTAGCATCTTTGGCTTGGAGAGTCTCCACGCATTTCAAAAAACATCAACTAGGTAATAATATGACACATTCTTTTAGAAAAACACTGTGATGTGAGGCCAATTGAACATTTTTCGTCTGATGGCCTTATCAGGAACATGTTAAATTGATAAACAAAAGTCTGTAACTAGAAATCTAGCAAAGATATTATTCTGTACTTACTCTGTAGCTTTCTCAATACATAAATGTCCGTTAAAAAATTACAATCGTTCCATTCACTTTATAAACACGTATATAGGCTAATTGAGTTCCAGCCTCAAAGTTATAACGTGACATATGAAATATGTGGTTGGCCATTTTTCGACATATGACGAGTTGCTAGAAACCTTTGCAATAATTTTTGATTTGCATTATAGATTTCTTTTCTAATAATATTGTAATTTTTGGAAATGGGATTCAATATTAAGCAATAAAGGGCACTGGCCTTAATAGGTACCTGGCCTTATTTGGGTCAGGTACCTTATAACACATGATTTTTTGTTTTGGCCTAAATGGCGAAAGCAACAAAAAACACTTTTTTCTACAAACGTCACTAAAGGTGTAATTTTTAACGGATGCTGTCAGCGTCTTAAATGCCATTTAATCTACGTAGGTGTCATTATGACACATTTAGCATTGTCATTTGAGTGTCATTAGGTCCTTCATAATAGCACTAGTGCGTTTAAGAATTCATAAAAACACCCAAATTATGAAATGAAAAATATACAAAAAGAAAGCTAGTTACCAGAAGAAACTTTTCATTGATGCTGTCTCGATATACGAAGGGACACTTTCGAACTTAGAATCACCAATATTGCCATTATTTTCCACTATAAAACTGAATTTATGGCACAAAAATTGACTCCAATATTGAAGCTGCCAAAGTCAAAATTCTAAAAATCAACAAGCAGGTTCCCGACTAGTACGGGCACCTGCTAAATTTTGAATTTTAATTTGAAAAGTATTGGTTATTTCAAGGCAAATCAAACCTATTTGGACCATCGTAGATTAAATTTTGAATGATACACGTTCGATATGAACTTTATTAATGAAACGCGTGTAACGTTAAACCACGAGGCGTCAGCCGAGTGGTTTAGTTACACAAGTGTTCATGTTACACATGGTGTTCATATCGAACTAGTATCATTAATAACTATTATGATACTGGTGTTAAAAGTGATTACCTTTAGCACTGAGTGCTAAAAGTATTTACTTATAGTGCGTTTATAGAAAAAAATAGTGTATGATATTCGTTCTAAAAGTGATTTTATTTTGTTCAAATGTCACTTTTAGCATTTATATCATAAATAACTATTTTCTACTACCGTTCATAAAGTACTCACTTCACGCACTATTGAGAAGACGTAAAATTTCACTTCACGCACTAGTGTGTAAAATAATTCACTTCACACACTAATGCGTGAAGTAATGTCAATCACAGATGTCGACACTGACAATTTAGTATTTTTCTAGTACCTAAATTGCTTCACGCAGCAGTGCGTAAAGTGAAAATATTTTCCGCACTAGTGCGTAAAGTATTTGTCTAAATTTATTTTTTTACACATATTTGACTGGTAGTAGAAAAAAATTTGTATGCAATACGTGCGTAAAGCACAAAAAAGGTTCACTTTACACACTTGTTGCATAAATAACTATTTTGTCATACGCTCCCAAAAACAGCTATTTTGCGGACTCATTAAGTCTGTAAAATGCTTCTTTTTAGGATCTTTTTTTTCTTTCTGGATGCACCTTTATGATTTCAAAAATTAAGGAAATTTTGCAAATTTTAGCGTTCTGAAGAATTCTAAAAAGTGTATGACAAAAAATTGTGTTTGTCACACGTACCTAAAGAAGTTTTTCAGGACTCATCTGCTATTCCGGACTCGGCTAACGCCTCGTCCGGAAACAGCAATGATTCGTCCTAAAAAAACTTAATTTTAGGTACTTGTGACAAAAATAACTATTTTAGGGAAAAATTAGAAACAAAAAAAAATCAAATTTCAAAAAATGAAAAATTTTGGAATTTTCTTTCAAAAAATAAAAAAATTCTTTTTAAAAAAATAACTACAAATTGCAATGTTTCTTTCAGAAAAAAGAGCTGAAATTTAATTTCTTGAAAAATTTTGAAAAAAAATTCCGAATGCTTTGCTGAAGGAAAATGACAAATTAATTTCTAAAATTTTCAAAAAAAAAGTCCTGGAATTTTCTTCGAAAAAACAAATTTTTAAAAAACAAAATTCTGGAATTTTCTTTCAGGAAAAAAAAAAAAAAAAAAATAGATTTTTATTCCAGAAAAAATTTAAAAAAATGAAGGAAAAATTTCAGTTTTTTTTTTTTTTTGAAATTAGAACGGAAGGAAAATTCCGAAATTTTTCTTTTCCGAAATTTATCCTTCAATAAAGCATCCAAAATTTTTGTTCAAAAATATTCCTGAAATAAAATTCCAGATTTTCTTTTCTTCAATTTGTTCAGAGAGAAAATTCCAATTTTTTTTCAATTTTTGAAAGAAAATTCCTAAATTTTTCATTTTTTGAAAGAAAATTCTTGAATTTTTTATTTTTTGAAAGAAAATTCCGGAATTTCTTTTTTTAGAAATATGTCATTTTTTCTTCAATTTAAAAGTCTGGAATTATCTTTCCAAAAATTAAAAGATCAGGAATTTTCTTTCAAAAATTGAAAAAAAATTAGAATTTTCTCTCAGGAAAAATTGAAAAAAAGAAAATAAAAATCTGGAATTTTATTTCAGGAATATGTATTATTGAATAATTTTTTGGATGCTTTTTTGAAGGATAAATTTCGAAAAAGAAAAATTCAGGAATATTCTTTAAATTTTTTTTTTTTTAAATTTTTTCCGAAATAAAATTCCATTTTTTTTTTTTTTTTTTCCCTGGAAGAAAATTCTAGAATTTTGTTTTTCCAAAATTTTTTTTCAAAGGAAATTCCAAATTTTTTTTTAAAGTTTTAGAAATTCATTTGTCATTTTTTCTTCAAAAAAGCATTCAGAATTTTTTTTCAAAATTCTTCCAGAAATTGAATTTCAGCTCTTTTCCCTGGAAGAAACATTGCAATTTTTTTTCATTTTTTGAAAATAGTTATTTATGCAACTAGTGCGTAAAGTATTTTTTATTTACGCACTAGTGCGTGAAGTAATTTACCAAAAAAATAGTAATTTGACAGGTCGACATCTGTCATTGACATTACTTCACGCACTAGTGTGTGAAGTGAACTACTTCACGCACTAGTGCGTGAAGAGAAATTTTACGTCTTCTGAATAGTGCGTAAAGTGAGTACTTTACGCACGGTAGTAGAAATAGTTATTTATGCAACAAGTGTGTAAAGTGAACCTTTTTTCACGAATGTGAATTTTGACGCACGAGCCGAAGGCGAGTGCGACAATCACATGAGTGAAAAAAGGTGCTTTACGCACGTATTGCATACAACATTTTTTCTACTACCAATCAAATATGTATAAAAAAATAAATTTAGACAAATTCTTCACGCACTAGTGCGTAAATTATTTTAACTTTACGCACTAGTGCGTGAAGTAATTTACCAGAAAAATAGTAATTTGACAGGTCGACATCTGTCATTGACATTACTTTACGCACTAGTGTGTGAAGTGAACTACTTCACGCACTAGTGCGTGAAGAGACATTTTACGTCTTCTGAATAGTGCGTAAAGTGAGTACTTTACGGGCGGTAAAGGCACTTTCCGCATGTGTTAGGTACAAAATTTTACCTATGAGCATCTACATCTCCAAAAAAAGACATTTATAAAATTAATTAATCAATCAGATTAATTAATGAAATTAGATAAGATTTAGAAATGATCAAAAATCCATTTTCTGAAAAAGAGAGGATTTTTGATTATAAATAGCAAATTCTACTTTACCGTACACTATGCGGTAAAGTGCACTTTACCGCACACTTTGATTTTACTTTACCGCATACTATGCTGTAAAGTTACCTTTACCGCACACTATGCGGTAAAGTGCACTTTACCGCATAGTGTGCGGTAAAGTGATACTTTCCTTTTGTAAATACGTGCGGTAAAGTTCACTTTACCGCACGCTCGTAGGTAAAAGATTTTTTTTTTATTTTTTGAAAGAAAATTCCAGAATTTTTCATCTTTTGAGAAAAAAATAAAAATCCAGATTTTTTTTCGAAATTTGTCATTTTTCCTTCAAAAATGCATCCGGATTTTTTTTTCATAAATTTTCCAAAAATTAAATCCCAGACTTTTTTTTGCTTTGAAAATTTGATAATTCTAGTTTTTTTTTTTGGTTTCTAATTTTTCCCTGAGATAGTTATTTATGCAACAAGTGTGTAAGATGTGATTGTCGCACTCGCCTTCGGTTTGTGCGTCAAAATTCACATTCGTGAAAAAAGGTGCTTTACGCACGTATTGCATACAAATTTTTTTCTACTATCAATCAAATACCTATGTGTAAAAAAATAAATTTAGACAAATACATACTTTACACACTAGTGCGGAAAATATTTTCACTTTACGCACTGATGCGTGAAGTAATTTACCAAAAAAATACTGAATTGACAGTGTCGACATCTGTCATTGACATTACTTCACGCACTAGTGTGTGAAGTAAATTACTTTACACAATTGTGCGTGAAGTGAAATTTTACGTATTCTGAATAGTTCGTAAAGTGTAAGGGTAATCACTTTCAACACCAGTGTCAAAATGGCATTTAAGACACTGACAGCATCCGTTAAAAATTACACTTTTAGTGACGTTTGTAGAAAAAAGTGTTTTTTGTTGCTTTCGCCATTTAGACCAAAACAAAATATCATGTGTTATATATCGTTGAACTCGCAATTTTTTTCTCAAAATACTGAACCAATAAGATAGAGGGTGTTCCATTAGAAAAATCTTTGTTTTTTCGAATATCTCAGAAGTTAAAGCCGCCATATTTTTTCTAAGTACGCCACTGAATTCTACGTAAAAAAAGACGTTTTTTTTCCTTTTTGCACTTTTTCTATATCTCCGTAGGGTAAGAAGTTATAGGGGATTATAAAACAGCTGATTTTGAAAAACACCCTGTACCTCGCAAACCAATCTTGTCGGCCACGATCTGACTACACCATCAAATGACACACTTGAAAAGAGGACGGGAAGCGTATATCAGTTTCTCAGTATCTTCGGCCATTTTGGCTATACCCTATTAAACTATCGAAAATCTACCACCCTGTACAGGTGAGGAAAGCTGCCCAATATGCCAAACTAACGGCCAGAAAGCAGGCACGGAAAAAATGTAATGAGTTCAAGCGGTCACTGAAGTCTGTAAAGAAAATTGAAAGACAAACGAGCGTACGAAGACAAGCAGAACCGACAAACAGTAATGGGGACCACTAAAATACTACAACTAAACCTAAACAGATGCCACGCCGCCCACGACCTGCTGGCCCAAACGGTGAATGACAAATAGACATAGTAATAGGCCAGGAACCTAAGAAGGAAAGGACGAAGAAGTACTACACTGACAATAACAGCGACTGCTTTATACTAATCAGACACAGATCGATACTAAACACAACTAGCGTGCTTGGAATGGTCTACGCAGAACTGGCGAATATCATGGTATATTCTTGTTACCTTTCCCCGAATGCTGATGAAGAAGACTTTATTAAAATTTTGGACAGCCTGGAACAACATACTAGGAGCAGTAATAAACCATGTATCATAGGCGGAGACCTGAACGCGAATATACTGGCAGCGGGGTCACTCCAGGTACACAAGCGTGGGGAGATTCTAGACGACTGGATAGCGAAAAATAATCTTGTTATCATGAACACTGGACTTGTAGACTGTGAGATAGGGGCTGTTTAGTGGAGTCATTTTTTTTTGTCTGGCATTTTGAGGGCTGAATGTGACTACTAAGCTGATGCGAATATGGATGATTTTAATGCTTGCCTTCCGTTCGAAAATTTGCAGAAGAAAAAAATTGATTTACATGAGGATTTTTTTTTTAATGATCTCAAATTTTTTGGCTTCTAAATAAAAGATTGACATTGATAAATAATTCACCCATAAAAAATACCAGATGCTTTTCAATAGCTGAAAAAGTGGGGATGAGTGTCAACTTCCAAGGGAAAAGAAAAGAACCTTCCGCGTTTACTTTTTGTCTGGTAATCGAGAGAATGGAAGGTTTTGTTGTAAAAATATCGCTGAAAAATCACCAGACGGTAATCCCTGTTCGAAGTCGAGTTTTTCGGCGAAACATTCTGTGGACATTTCGAACAGGTGGCAGGCACTAAAACCACCTATATTCTCATCAGCTAACTAACCACATTCATCCCTCAAAATGCCAGACAAAAAAAAATGACTCCACTAAACAGGCCCTATCTCACGGTCTATTGTCCCCACTTTCAGAAACACAAACGGAGTATCGTATATTGACAAAACCCTCGTCAGCACCCACATCAGCACAAAGATAACCAATTGGAACGTATGCGAGAATGAGGAAAACTTTAGTGACCACTTCACAATTAGATACAATCTATACAGAGAACCTTTCAACACAACAAAACTGCCCACTAGAAAAGACTGGAAAGTAACTAAGAAAGGAAGAGAAATATTAAAGAGAAATGCGGCAACCACTTTTGAAAATCTGAAACTAAACACTGCAGACGCACCAAAGACCCTAATCGATGCCGGCAAGGAATGCTGCAACAAAAGCTTCCCAGCGCGGAAAGGACCCCCAAAGAACCGGTACGCGACCTACTGGTGGACACCTGAAATAGCAGGCCTACGGAAAATTTGCTTAAGCAGACGGAGGTGCCTTTATAGAATCAGGAAAAAACCTACAGCTAACGCAGCCGATATTACCAATGCCACTAACGAATACAAAACTGTGAGAAAAGAACTAAACGCGACAATAATGAAGGAGAAGAAAAAAGCCTGGGACTCACTGTGCAAAGAACTGAATAATGACGTATGGGGGAAGGCGTACCAAATAGTTACAAACAAAGTAAATCTCAGAACCACGGAAATACCTAGCAAAGAGGACATAACTGCCCAAATAAAAGTGCTCTTCCTAGAGAAACCACTAATTCACTGGCCCGAAATTAGCATCGACCACAACGAAACCCCAGAACTGGAAATAACAAAAGTCGCAGCAGCAGGCAAAACAATTAAAACAAACAAAGCAACCGAAGCATGTAATTTTCACAACGGACAGACTAGACTGGAAGCCAGATAAGAAACATATAACACATGGCAACGCGAATGGAGTAAATACGGGGGATGGTGTAAAATCTTTATCACACACATAAGAAGGTGGGTAAAGAGAAAATGGGGGGAGACAGGCTACTACTCCACCCAATGTCTCACTGGACACGAAATCTTCGGTAATTACCTGAAGAACATACGCAAGACGGAGAGCGCTGAGTGCTGGTTCTGCCAGAAGGAAGACAACCCTGAACACACTATCTTCAGATGCCCCGAATGGGAGGATCTAAGAATGCGGACTAAGACAAAGGTGGACGCAGTTATAAATATGGAAAATATCGGCTACCTCATATTGGAAGGTGAAGAAAAATGGCCTAGCATCACTAGTATGGTAAGGAAGTTAATGAAGGCCAAGGAGCAGGAAGAAAGAAGAAGACCAGCCCCAATCAGCAATTTTAAGCGCCGCTACGTATCCTAGACTACAAAGAGAACTTTGAAGTTGGTGACACTAGCCTTTCGTACACACACTTGGGTCTACCGGACCCCAACAAAAGTTTGAAAGCGTGGCAAACTACGAAACTTTCAGCGATGGTTTCAAGACTTCATGTAAATTTAGTTTATGCCGCTCACTACCTAACCCAAACGGCAGGAGCAAGCATTTATTAGTTTATGACTGACAAGCGTGTTAGTAGGGCGCGGGGTCTAATATACCCCAGTGTATGTTGCGAGTAACTTATTTGTGAATGTACTTTTTGTATGTATCGAATAATTTGATACCAATTTTTCTCTGTATTATAATTTTCTTTTCTGATAAGAGAATTTATTAGATTTTATTCAAGAATATTCGTTTTCGTTGATAAAAAGTTATTTTTCCACCAAAACATTTTTAATCAATTTTTTGTATAGCTACAGTGTAACAGAATATCTATTTGTTTTTTAGTACAAAAATATTAATTTTTTAGGTGTTGGGTTTTGCTTTTTGAACAAATAAACATCTATTAATATCCTAAAACGTGTAGGTATATTTTTTGTGTGTGTTAACAACCAGCAATAAATGCTTGGGTTATCATACGCCCCACTGTGTGTTTGGTGTTTTCAAAATATATATGTGTGTACAGACGGAAGGCTAGTATTGGGAACCTTTTAGGCACCGTTTCTTCACCACGTTGTTACTAAAATGAAGACATTTATTTGATCTCTCTCTCTCTCTCTCTTCCAACTAAGATTTTGTATATTGTGTTTCCGTCCATCCAGCCAGTACTTTAACTTCACAATATGTCAACCTATATTTTGTTTACTTGATCATTATTACGTACAGGGTGAGTCACTATATTTTGACATTCACCTGCAGCCGTAATTACAGATGATAGGTGAAAGGTGTAAATGCAAAAGTTGTAACATTTTATCTGAACCACTAGAATTTTTAACTAGATTGAAAAAATGGGCAACACAAAATGGAAAAATATGTCAATGTTCATTTTTTTATTTGCAACCATATATGTAATCTTGACATTACTGGCTTTTTAAAAATTTGGAAGTGTCACTTTACCCTGTGTCACTTCCCTCTTCGATTTCCCTCACCGATTTCCCTATTCAACTTCCCTCACCGATTTCCCTCACTGTAATTTATTTACCTTTGCTGGTAACAATGAGAACATGTCAGGTAAAAAAGTCAAAACAGTGAATGACACATTTTGGCATATTTGTTTTATTTTTTTAATATTAATAGTTATTTATGTATTAAGGGAATTATGCAGGTGTTAATACCCCAGGGCACCAATTGCCCGTGGGTATTAACTCCTGATAATTCCCGTGGTACATAGATAATTTTATATCCTACTGAATTTACTGTATTCTGTCTATTTTTATAAAGGAATAAGCCATAAATCAAAATTTCTATTTTTTGTCAAAGTGTTACCTATTCAAGGTAAAAGCGGGAGTTTTGGAAATCCTTAACTCCCTTGGGAGTTATGATATCCTTAACTCCCTTCTTTAACTCCCTTGGGAGTTATGAAAATCCTTAACTCCCTTGGGAGTTAAGACCCTGTTTATGATTATCGTAACCAAGGTATTATATGATTTTAATAGTTCAGTAGGATATAATAGTTATTTATGTATCAAGGGAATTATGAGGGTGTTAATACGTTTGTGTCCCGAGGGCCTTCGGCCCGAGGGACACCAATTGCCCGTGGGTATTAACACCTGATAATTCCCGTGGTACATAGATAATTTTATTTCCTACTGAATTTACTGTATTTTGTCCATTTTTGTAAAGAAATAAACCATAAACCAAAATTTCTATTTTTTTGTCAAAGTTTCACCTTTCACCTCTCCTATTCAAGGTAAAAGCGGGAGTCATAGAAATCCTTAACTCCCTTGGGAGTTATGATATCCTTAACTCCCGCGCGGGAGTTATGAAATCCTGAACTCCCTTGGGAGTTGAGACCCTGTTTATGATTATCGTAACCAAGGTATTATATGGGTATAATAGTTCAGTAGGAAATAAATATTTTTATTTCCTACTGAACCCAAGGGAGTTGAGGATTTCATAACTCCCGCGCGGGAGTTAAGGATATCATAACTCCCAAGGGAGTTGAGGATTTCCATAACTCCCGCTTTTACCTTGAATAGGTGAAATTTTGACAAAAAAATAGAAATTTTGGTTTATGGTTTATTCCTTTATAAAAATGGACAAAATACAGTAAATTCAGTAGGAATTAAAATTATCTATGTACCACGGGAATTATCAGGTGTTAATACCCACGGGCAATTGGTGTCCCTCGGGCCGAAGGCCCTCGGGACACAAACTTTGCCCTGTGGTATTAACACCCTCATAATTCCCTTGATACATAAATAACTATAATGACTAATCATAATTAATGGTGTGCTTGCAAATAAAATAGTATACAAACCTCTGAGGAAAGTTTTCATTTCTGTCTCGAGATTGTAATGAAGCACTTCCCCACTCGGTGTGTAATATACTATTAAATGGAATGCACTTTATTTTCTTTCAAATTCTTAAAGTTCTCGTTTTTCTGATTCAGATTATATAATATATTAATGTTTCTTTCAATAGTTTTGGAAATATCTGGAGTTTAGTTATTCAAGGACCTATTCACGTATTAGAATGTTTTGTGAACAGGTGACAGGTAAATAAAGGTGAAATATTTTCAAAAAACTACTGTCTTATAACTGAACTCCAGATATTTCCAAAACTATTGAAATAAACATTTACATATCATATAATCTGAATCAGAAAAACGAGAGCTTAAAGAATTCGGAAGAAAATAAAGGGCATTTCATTTAAAAAAAGTGAACATCGATATATGTTTTAGCTTGCGTTGCTCATTTATTCAATCTAATTGAAAATTCTGGCGGTTCACATAAAATGCTACAACTTTTGTTTTTACACCCTTTACCTATCACCTGAAATTACGGCTGCAGGTATGGGTGTCAAAATATGGTGACTCACACTGTATCTATACACGGTGTCAATTTGAAAACTTACAATGGCTATATCTGAGTAACCAAAAAAAAAAAAATCTATGAAAACGATTTCTATAATAGGGAGGGGGAACCAAAATGATGTAATGGCCAACCTGTTTTCACTTACCCCCTCACCACCAGCCACACCAACTAAATAATCTTCAATAACAACCCCATACTTGTGATACCTTATCTGAAAGCTCTTAAAAAAAATTTTTCAATGATATACCCTACAAACTATTAATTTAATAAACATTGTACCATAATTCTTAGGGAAGTTGAGTACACGGGAATAATTTAACGAGAACCGATACAGAAAATTGATTACTGTATATTGCTCTTGTATTAACAAAGAAAAAAACGAAATGAAATTTGGGTTATTGCACTATGAGCGTTGACATCTCGTAGTTGACAAGCCGTAGCAGGTTGACATAATACAGAGGAGCGTTCGCCGTTAAGTCATAGCCGACTAGTGGCTTGGGAATTAGGGAATTTTGTTACAATCTCCCCCGGTGCTCCACACAATCGTCTCGAGTGTGGACCACACCAGAAGGTGGTGTGGATGTTGCTGGTTTCTTACGTGGGCGTCCTCGCTTTCTGATAGGTCGCGTAGGCGCAGGCAGTTCCTCGTCTTCAGATGCGCGATATGGATAGAGCGCAGAGGAGTGATATTTACCGACAACCATTTAGTTAAGTAGTAGGCGTAACTACTTTCGTAATTATGTAAAGCCCATCGCGCCGGGGCGCGAACTTAGACGTAAAATCTTACTGGCGTTACTTAGTACGTGCGAGTTAACAAGTACTTTGTCACCGACCGAAATAGAAATGTCGCGACACTTGTTATCGTGATATTTATTACGATAATCTTGAGTTTGTTCGTGTACGTAGCGAGCTTTGCGTAGAGTGTCACTCAAATTTAGTAGGTAGGGTGTGATTTGCGATACGAAGTTCGCGTCTTCGACAATAGCCCGAAAAACACGATTGGCATCATCTGGGGCCATATTCTGTAAGGAACGAACCGTTCGATTCGGTACAATTCTTTTGATTGTGACGTCATTTTTGGTTTGGTAGCGCGAAAACCAAACCGTAAATGACGTCACAATCGAAGAAATTCTACCGAATCGAACGGTTCGTTCCTTACAGAATAAGGCCCCTGGGGAGCGCAACTCGCGACCGAAGGTTAAGTAGGCCGGGGTAAATCCGGTAGAACTACAGCGTGCGGTGTTCATTTCGAATCGAATAGCCGGCAATTTAGATGACCACACGGTATGATCTTCGTTTGTGAGGATGGTTAACTGGGTCTTCAAGTCCAAGTTCTTCCGTTCCACAGGGTTTGCAGCTGGGTGATAGACTGGTATCAAGTTCTGATGAAATCCGAGGCATTCTGTTACGTGCTGCATAACAGAACTGACTCACAAAATAAATAAAAATACTTTAAAAATTCATCACATTTATTATCTATGCATTGGTCCTGGATGATATCTACGTGTATCGCACGCCCATGAAGGGGTCAAAATCGGGAAAGTCATAATTGGTGGGGGACAAAATAATTATTGTTTACTAAAATCAGTGAGTCCTGTTGAATCAAGCATAGTCAAAATGAAAAAGATGGATTTTTTAAAGCTACCTATGATCAAAATAAGAAGAACAATGGAAAAACACCTAACTACTATAATACACCACTAAACTAAATTATTAAAGTACCTACCACGAGAGTTATTCTTCAGACGTCTCCGAAGAATGACTGTCACTATCATTGGAATACTCGTAAAAGGGTTTAAGGTTATTAATATGCCAACGACCGGCCTTAACGTCATCTTCGTTGCACAACTCGTAAATTAACTTAGAACATTTTTTCTTAACCACTGACAAAATATATTTAGGAGCAAGTTTTGCACTAAATCGATTTGCCGCGTTTGACAAAACTTTATTTCGCCGCCACACACGGTCTCCGACATGAAATTCCACATCTCTTCTGCGAAGGTTATAGGTTCTAGAGTTACGAATAAAAGCTGAATGAAGTTTTTGACGAACGTCAGTGAATATATCCTTCAACCCAACTAAATTAGCCGCATACGAATCCCAATTTCCTGGTTTGACTTCAATATCTTCTCCTATGGAATCATTAGCGTAAAACTGACCAGACAAAGGGATATGACGACCAAAAATCAAAAATGATGGTACGTAACCATGAACCTCATGCTTCGAACTGTTTATTGCTGCACGAATCTTTGGAATATTTAAATCCCAAGAATCATGATTCTCCTCGATATAACAACGCACAGCAGTTCCTAGTGTTTTGTTATTTCTTTCTACAAAATTACATTCGGGAGAATACAAAGCCGTAAACCAAATTTTTTTGACTTCATAATTATCACAAGTCTTTTTCAAAAGTTTAGCAATAAATTGTGAACCGTTATCACAAATAACATGTTTAGGAACGCCATAAACAAGAAAAATTTCGTCTTCCATGATGCGATTTACAATAGCTGCCTTAGCATCTCTTAGCGGAAACAATAATGTGTATTTCGAAAACCAATCCCCTATTACAAGTAAATATTTATTACCCCTTTTACTTCTAGGCAATGGACCTATCAAATCGACTGCAATAATTTCGAAAGGAACCTTAGTTTCTTTTTCCTTTCCCATTTTTCCCATGGGAGCAGTATTTGAGTGTTTTTGAGCACCGCACCTACACGACCTACAATATTTGATGACATCTCGTCTCATCTTTGGCCAGTAGTAATACTCTTGAATACGAGCTAAGGTTTTGAAAAATCCAAAATGACCTGCCGTGGGAGGATCATGACAAGATTTGATGACATCAAGTCTCTGTGGCTTTGCAACAAGGTACTTCCATTCCGGAAGATTGGTATTTAAGGGTAACTTATTTGGAATTAGTTTATAGATGAAATCGTCTTCAACCTTCCACTGGGGGTAACGATCAGGGTTAGAACAAATACTTGTTCGAAGATTGTCATACCAACGATCAATCCTATCAACGTCTACTCTATACATGGCGATTTCTTCCACCTTTTCATCAACAACTTCACGGGGGATTCTAGACAACGCATCTGGAACAACATGAGAACTACCCTTACGATGGACAAGATCAAAATTATGCTCACGAAGCTTAACCGCCCATCTTGCTAATTTTCCTGTCGCAGGTTTCAATGAATTCAACCACAAAAGTGCATAATGATCAGTAACCACAGTAAAACCCTCTGCACCTTCAACGTAACACCTAAACTTATCTATTGCAAAAATGACGGCAAGACACTCTAATTCAGTGGTACTGTAGTTCCTCTCACTTCTGGATAACCCTCTACTAGCATAAGCAATCACACGCTCGTCTCCGTCCATTACCTGTGTTAATACACCACCCAGACCAACAGTCGAGGCATCACACTGGATCACGAATCTCTTGGAAAAATCGGGCTGACTCAAAATTGGAGCGGAGACTAAAACTTGTTTAATTGCAACAAATGCCTCTTCTGCTTGGCTAGTCCAAGTTATTGGTTGACTCTTTTTTCCCCCACGTTGGGCGCCATTTATTATATGTAGCAATTATTTTCCTGATTTTTTCTGATTCCGGAAAACAACCACTAAACATATAAGCACGGCAGCTTTTCATCAGTGGCATTGGGTAATGGGTTCAGATAATATTTGCTTGATTTTGACCTTGCCATTTGGACGCCACTAATTTTTTTTTAGTGAAAGATTACTTACATAATTATTACAGTTTAAATAATGTTGAAATGTCAATTAAGAAAAAATTAGAAAAACTTAATTTGAAAAGTACCTGAAACTGTGAAAACAAGAAAGATTCTCTAAACAAATACTCAGTACTTCCCAAAAATGAAACTTTATTTTCCTGGACAACAGTAAAGAACACACTGTACACTGTATTATTACACCGGTGTATAATAATGTAGAATTTTGTAATAATTAAAGTTATGCAAATTTAAGTTAAAGATAAATTTTGATATCGAATAGGATTGTTGAATATATAGCACTATTTGGTCAAATTGTATTACTTTAAATAGGCAATCATATCACGGAAAACCTGGGGAAAATTCATGAATCTTCGGGGTTTTGGGGTCTTACTCAAAAATACCTGAATAATATACGCAATAAAAATAAAAATAAAAAAATACCAAATCGGCTATTCACATTATACCTAAATATAGATTAAAAAAAAATCATTATTTCAAAAACGAAAAAATATAAGAAAATGTTTGAAAGTTAAAGCATATTTTTTTTTTATTTGGTTTTTCACTGAGCTGCCTTAATCTCTAGCAAACCTGTTAGATTTTCTGTGCATCCATAAAGTCCCAAATCTGGCTTATTGGGCTCTGGACGAATTCGAAGCTGGATATTTTCTGGTAGGAGTAGAGATCAAATGGGCGCAAAGTGCACCTGAACTACAACTCGGACTAGTTAGTACTTGCACGGGTTGGATCTTCATAGAAAAATTTGGAGACATTTTCCCCTTGTGCTTGACTCTTTTTTCGTCCTTTCAACAGGTCATTAATGGGTGCCATCACCGAAGCAAAATTCTTAACAAATCGACGGTACCACGAGCACATGCCGACGAACCTTTTCACCTCCGTAGCCGTACGGGGTCGAGGATAGTTAACCATGCAAGATACCTTTTCAGGGTATGTACGAAGAGAATTCGAACCAACAATAAACCCTAAAAATTTCAAAGTGGTTTTAAAAAATTCGCATTTGTCCAGATTAATGGTCAAATTAGCCTCCTTCAACTTGGCGTTTACCTCGGACAGTAAGTCTAGATGTTCCTCAAATGAGCTCGAGCAAATAATAATATCAAGATAGGTAAATATCTTCGGTTCATACTTAGGTCCAAAGATAGCATCAACTAAACGTTGTTGAGTTTGTGCTGCGTTGCACAACTCAAAAGGCATTACACGAAACTGGAACAAACCTTTACCAATTATGCTGAACGCCGTTTTAGGCCTTGAGTCGGGATCGAGAGGGATCTGCCAGAATGCTTTTCGTAAATCAATTGAGCTAATATATTTAGCACCACGGAGCATACTTAAAATACGGTCAATATTTGGGAGGGAGTAGCTATCGTTTTGAGTAACTTCATTTAACCCACGCCCATCAAAGCAAAAACGAAATTCACCAGTTGGTTTTTTAACCAACAGCACAGGAGAACACCAAGGACTATTGGACGGCTCTATCACACCTAATCGTAGCATATCATCGACTTCGCGATTCAAAATTTCGGACATATAGGGAGAAAGTGGATACGGTCTCTTTTTAAATGGTTTTGAATTACCTGTGTTAATTGTCATAACCAATTTATCAGTATGACCTAACTTATGCTTACTACTAATCAATTTGAACGACTCAATAACTCGATCAGCCATTATGCGTTCCTCAGGATTGAGTTCATCAAGTGAACAAAGATATTTCGAAATTAAGTTAGTGGGATGATCCATAACAATCAACTCGGAATCTACATAGTCACTCTGAACGTGCCAAGCATTCTTTTCAAAATCCACAAAAATTTTAAATTGTTTGGCAAAGTCAACTCCAAAAATGAAAGATTGGGGCAAAGATGGCACAACTAAAGCTCTGATTACTTGGCATACTGAGCCAACACAGACAGGCAAATCAACTACACCCTCGACATCTTTCTTAGAACCATCTGCCGTACAAATATCTTTATGAGAAGAACCATTAATTTTCAAACCAAAATGTTTTAAAATATTTAGGCCTGATGAACCTACTACACTAGTGGTTGCCCCAGAGTCCAAAAGAACTGTAACATCTTGATCAAAAAGTTTGACCGAAATGTAGGGTCTATTATCTAAATTTTGAGGAACAAACACAGGCGAAACGTTATTCTTAAAAGACTTATAAAAGTTTGAAACATAGTTTTTCCAAATATTCCAGTCTGAGAGGTCAAAATAGTTAACATTTATGGCCTTTTGTTTGGCATGTGTGTCCCGACCATGATGGATCACACAGTGGACTAGTTTTTTGAACAGTTAGGACAAGAAGAAACTTTAAAATTTTTAGTACCGCATTTATAACAAAAAGTTTTTCTCTTAAGCTTACAATCTCCAAACGTGTGATTAAACTGATCACAATTCCAGCAGACAATATTATTTTTTGAAAATGAACCTTCCTGAGTTGATGTTTGAGGAGAATTTGATGTTTGATCTGAATTTCGATATGGATTTTTATTTTGTTTAGCAAACCTATTTTGATAATGTTTGCCTCTAAAATTATTTGTGGAATCCTCATTTACTTTCAATGAATTAAGACTGTGGTCTTGAGATTGTTTACTTTTCAAATTTAAGTTTTCTTCTATTTTTCGGCAAAGATTAACTAATTCCTCAACTGTATTGATATCACACAAAGCTAAATGACTGGAATATTCTGGAAGTAAATTTTGCCTGGTATATCTAATTTTAGATATCTCAGCAGGAACTCTAGAAAGTCTATTAAATAATGTGTCCAAATGTGAGATAAAAATATGAATGGACTCGTTTCGCTTTTGTTTTCGATTTTTTATTTGATTCCATATATCCTCGTCCTGATCTTGCGGTAAAAAATCTCTTTTAAGCCTTTGTATCAGAGATGACCAGTTATTGACAGAGCCCGAAAGCCTAATTCGTTTATACCATGCAAAGGCATCTCCAACAAAAAATTCTACAGCAGACTTAAATAAATCTTCTTCCTTGACCTCGCGAGATTGAGCCAACAAATTATCACGCTCTAGAAAAGAATACAAATGCTTAACCTCTCCGTTAAATTTGACACCCCATTCTGAAATTGGGACAATACGGGAAGAACAAGCTACTATAGGTGGAGCGGGTGGCTGTACATTGAAAGATGGAGGAACTTGAAAAGATTGAGGTAAAGGTGATGGACATCTTTGAGTTTCAGCTTTCTCTAGCACCTCTGCTTCCAATTGGAGACACGTAGCGTAAGTATCTTGTCGATAAGCTACAACTTCAGCACTCCGAACTCCTGGTTCAGTGCCAACTGGGTCATAATCTTTAACGGGAAGACGAATAACGCGACCAGAAACTTGGTTAAGGCGTGATCTAATTCGAGCGAAAAGCGGGTCTCTAGTAGTTCCTTCAAAAAGAGCGATAAGATCTACAATAGAACCTAAAGATTTTTCTATTGCAGCTTTTTCAGTGTTAAAATCGTACTTATACGCGCCTTCTACAAGCAAAGATTTTCTATTTTCGCGTTCCCTAGCTAGCAACCTTGATAGAATAGTTTTCTTTTCTTTCGCAGTCTTAGTAACACTACAATTTCGGAGACTCAACTCGTAATCTATTTCAGCCTCTAACAAATAACTAGCTCCAAAAGTACCAAGTGGTTCCATATTGAAGCGATATAAAATTCAAAAAAATTTTTAATGTTTTGGTGAGTGCCACCACTTCAAAATTACAAAAAAAAATAGAACCGCCGTCAAATTTCAAATGCAGCGCAGAAACAAAATCAAAATCGGACCAAAAATTTAGCAAAAAGTTTCTCAAAAAAAGTTCCTAAAAATATCCAATAGGTACCAAAAAAAATATAGGATACTCTCTGCTTCCTATATTTAACAAATAACTGCCATCAAAATATCCCATAATCCGTATATTATCGAGGGTACAAATAAATCAGGCATCAAAAAAATATCAAACGTTTCCATTCCTTAATGAACCTATTCATAAATTATTAGAGGGTCCAGTTTCAAAAAAAAATCACAAAGTGCACCATAAGATAGTTGAAAGAAAAAATCAAAGTCATCCAAATTATTCTAAGTCCCCAATAAATCAAATCATACTATTACATGAGACCACTCCGTAAGTATAAAGGTCGCCCTGTAAAATGTTAAAATTTGCGTATATTTTCATAGCAATAAAATTTTATTTAAATTGAAAAAGTATCCCAAGTTCAACGATATGTATGGTTGAGGAATTTTTTTTTTTAACAGTCACCAAAATAGAAAAACAAGTACCTACCAAGGTCCGGTTCATAAAAATTGCTTGTACTGAATAGTACCGATACCTATTTAAATTAAATGATTTGGTGTATATTTTTATCGTAAAAAGAAATTCTTCATTCTCCAAGAAAATAAAGCATTGAAGAAAACATTCTTAGAATAAGAATCAATATGTTGGGGGAAGTAATGAGATTTTCAGAATTTGAAAGTCAAAATCAGCAAAAAATTTAAAAAAGGTCTTATTCGCGGAGCCCCACGTAATGGGCGCTATTTATTATATGTAGCAATTATTTTCCTGATTTTTTCTTATTCCGGAAAACAACCACTAAACATATAAGCACGGCGGCTTTTCATCAGTGGCATTGGGAAATGGGTTCAGATAATATTTGCTTGATTTTGACTTTGCCATTTGGACGCCACTAATTTTTTTTAAGTGAAAGATTACTTACATAATTGTTACAGTTTAAATAATGTTGAAATGTCAATTAAGAAAAAAATTAGAAAAACTTAATTTGAAAAGCAAAACAAATACTCAGTACTCCCCAAAAATGAAACTTTATTTTCCTGGACAACAGTAAAGAACACACTGTACACTGTACAATTACACAGGTGTATAATAATGTAGAATTTTGTAATAATTAAAGTTATGAGATTGTAATTAAAAAGTTATGCAAATTTAAGTTAAAGATAAATTTTGATATCGAATAGGATTGTTGAATATATAGCACTATTTGGTCAAATTGTATTACTTTAAATAGGCAATCATATCACGGAAAACCTGGGGAAAATTCATGAATCTTCGGGGTTTTGGGGTCTTACTCAAAAATACCTGAATAATATACGCAATAAAAATAAAAATAAAAAAAATACCAAATCGGCTATTCACATTATACCTAAATATAGATAAAAAAAAATCATTATTTCAAAAACGAAAAAATATAAGAAAATGTTTGAAAGTTAAAGCATATTTTTTTTTTTATTTGGTTTTTCACTGAGCTGCCTTAATCTCTAGCAAACCTGTTAGATTTTCTGTGCATCCATAAAGTCCCAAATCTGGCTTATTGGGCTCTGGACGAATTCGAAGCTGGATATTTTCTGGTAGGAGTAGAGATCAAATGGGCGCAAAGTGGACCTGAACTACAACTCGGACTAGTTAGTACTTGCACGGGTTGGATCTTCATAGAAAAATTTGGAGACATTTTCCCCTTGTGCTTGACTCTGAACTTATCTGAATTTGGACTTGGATTTGGATTTGGACTCTGATTTGGACTCTGATTTTGACTCTGATTTGGACTCTGATTTGGACTCTGATTTGGACTCTGATTTGGACTCTGATTTGGACTCTGATTTGGACTCTGATTTGGACTCTGATTTGGACTCTGATTTGGACTCTGATTTGGACCCTCCAATAAATTAGGAAGTGAAAATTCCAATGCGAACATCAGCAGCAATTTAATGATAATCCAAAGCAAACTGGATGATCAAAAATGGATCTATAAAGATAAAAAAAACCATAAGAAGATGTTAAATTCTTACCACGAGGCACGTGCAACTTACGCGAAATAATCATCCCAAATAACTCATAAAATCGCTCAAGAACCATAAATCTCGAAACTGGATCTACTGAGCTCACAAAATATTTTGTGGTCTCCGCCAACTTCTACAAATCTTGATAAAAATCAAAAGGGCGATACGGACGGATTTTAGAGTTTTCAAAGCTCTTGACAAAGGTTCCGTGACCACTGGTACCAAAACGAAGCCTCCCTGCTACAACCGTGAACCAAGTTCAAGGCGGTGGGAGATCCCCCCAAAAATATTCGCTGAACGGTGACAAGAACAGCCGTAATTTAAAATAGACCAAACACCAGGGTTGGATTTAACTGTGATGGAAAAATAGAAAAATTTGAAAATGAGTGAGCAAAGAGAAACTCCACAATAGCGGAATCTGAATTGGTTTTGGGATAGATACAGGTAAGTTTTTATATCAGAAAAGTAATCGGTGATATGTCTCATTTTTCTTTTATTTATTTTTTTTTTCTTTCTAGGTTCTTGAAGACACCCATAAGAAAACAGAAGTTGATGCCAGAGATTTCCCAACCAGAATTTACAGTTACCAAGATAAACATATTGTTTATTCATTAATTTATTTAATTATAATTAATAAACATTCTTAAAACTAAAATTGATTGTTTTACTATTTGTTCCAAAATTGTAGCATTTTATATGAATTTAAATTAGAGGAAGATAAAAATGCTACACTGAGTACCGTTGTCACTAATGACACGACGAGGCACTCTGTAGCGCAGGATGACTTCATCAATTAGACAAGTAGCACATGCTTGCGCCGTAGCTGTCTTGAGAGGAAAAAGCTCGGTCCATCTACTAGCTGTGTCTTTGATTGCAAACACCCATGTAAATCCTTCTTGGCTATCAGGCAAAGGGCCAAATAAGTCAATAGCTGTGACTTCAAATAGTTGGTTCTGCGTGGGGGTTTGCAATAATCCAGCAGGCTTAAGGTGGGACACCTTGTACTTTTGGCACTGGAGGCACCTGCTCACGTTATCTATGATTTATTTTCTCATACCAGGCCAAAAAATATCGGAATGCAATGCGCTGGTACGTTTTCTTACTTCCGTAGTGTCCCGCAGTCTCGGAATCGTTGTACTAGGTGAGTACGTGTGGGACCCTCGTCTTTGCCACCACTAGTTGAGGTTCTTCATCCGTGTATCGATACAGAACACTGTTATTTAGTATACCTATATCCACGCTCTGTCCATTTCTTGAAGTGAATATCACGGTCATTGGAGTCTTCCAAACGTTTAATGATTTTCGCCACTTCAGGATCTGCTAATTGTTCTTCTCTGACGTCTGCAGCGCTGAGTGTAGGGAAGTCGATCGAAACTATGAATGAATTTATTCTGATGTTATCGTCGATGTCGTCTCTTCCACAAGGTGGTCTAGACAGTGTGTCGGCTATGATATTCGTCTTACCAACGATGTACTCGATTTTGATGTCGTAGGGTATGGGCTCTAGTACCCAACGAGCAAGTTTGCCACTTGGTGACCTGAGTGTCATAAGCCATTTCAAGGCTTGATGATCGCTTTGCACAATAGTTCGGCATCCTTCTAGGTAACCCCTGAACTTCTTGAAGGCCCATACTACTACAAGAGCTTCTCGCTCTGTGGTATTATAACTCTGTTCAGCAGGTTTCAGCAGTCTAGAGGCATATTCTACTGGGCGCTCATCTGGTCCCGCCCCCTTGAGTAGACACGCTCCCAAAGCGTAGTCACTAGCATCCGTTCGTAGGATATATGACAATCTGCTGTCTGCTTGCCTCAGGATGGGGCGGAGCATATTATCGTCTTGAGCTTACTGAAAGATGCAGCTTGATCTGGGCCCCAGGTCCACTTGAGTTTTTCTTGGTCAGTGTCGTTAGTGGCTTAGCGACATCGCAGGAATACTTTCCTTAGGTCGTTCAAATGGTCTTCGAAAGACGATGACATGATGATCAAGTCATCGAGGTATGCCAACATGGAGACGTCTAGTATTCCTGACCTAAACCTATCGATGAGGCGCTGAAAAGTACTGTGCGCGTTACGGAGTCCAAATGGCTTTTACCGGTAGGTACCGAAAGGGCAAACGAATGCAGTTTTGTCCCTATCTGAAGGCTTCACGCTGATTAGATGATATCCGCTTCTGAGGTCTAAGGTCGTGATGTAACCCCTTTGCTTAGCTGGGTGCAAAGATCATCGATGGGGTATCTGTCTGGTCTGGTGATGGCATTTAAGGCTCGGTAGTCTATCGTGAGACGTACCTCGTGGTTCTTTTTGGGTACGAAGACGACGGGCGCTGCGTACGGTGACTCGCACTCTTCAATGTAGTCGCTTTCTAGTAGCTTGGCGAGTTCTTTACGAAAAATCGATTTTTTGAGCACTAAATGAAGCTACTTCATCGCGCGGAACTTTCTCGTAAATTTTAAGATGCAAAAGTCCGTAAATCATATCAAGCTAGATTCCTTCTCTAAGCGTACCGGGAGGCAGCTGTGCTAAGATAGAACGCGCTTTACATACAAAAATGTCTGATTTGGTTCTAAAGTCCTGCTCACGGGCGAACAATTCGCGATTCACGCGGTAGGCAGGCTTGGCAGGGCCGAAAGTCGAGCGCAGCAAGTCTATACCCTCCTGCCATATCGTTAGCGTAGATTTTATACCTTGGCACCACGACGCGGCGAAACCGTCCAAGAGCATTGGAAGACCTTTCAAAGCATTTACGTCCGAAATGTCTGTGCAACTTTTAAAAATCTCGATAGCATCGATGAAGGCTTCAACGTCCGTGTCCGACGAACCGTCAAAACGCGAGTTAAACTTCGCAAAATTACCACTGTGAGCTAAAGCGGGAGGATTTTGAACATGTTGTGCATTACCAATGGCGAGACGATCCATAAGTTCGCGAAATTGCTCCTGTGTAAGGCTGACGGACGCCATTTTGTTCGAACGGAGGTTGTACGAGTGTCCCGAACCTTCCATGATGCAACAATAGCAACACAAAAGAAAATAGAAGGCTACTTACAGTTTGGAGGTTTCAAACCAAAGAAATCACCCTCCAAACCAATAAAGACTACCATAAACGGCTCCCTTGGCTCTACCTGTGTTTGATGCACAATAGTCAATTAATCGCGACGCCAGTCCGCTTTAAAGTCAGTCAGTATTGTCGCTAATACCAGACGTAACACGAACACAAAACCGGCAAAAACGTTCGGAAATCAAACAATATACAAAACAACTTGTATCCGTAACGATTTCGACAAATTTTCGGTGATAATTCACACAAAAAGTACACAAAACCGGTGATTACTCACGCAGTAGGTACCAAACGCGTCACAGTTGTTTACAATTCGGCTGTTTCTCGGTGATGACTCCCGTACCAAAGGAGCGCGAAAAACACCATGGGCTTCGTCGAACAACTACACGAAAATCGCGATCGGCTCACAATAGTCACTCTACCAGTCTTGAAACTCACCGTGGCCCCACGTTGGGCGCCAATTTGTAAGATAATTCTTAGGGAAGTTGAGTATACGGGAAGAATTAAACGAGAACCGATAGGGAAAACTAATTACTGTATATTGGTCTTGTATTAACAAATAAAGAAACGAAATGAAATTTGCGTTATTGCACTATGAGCGTTGACATCTTGTAGATGGCAGGCCGTAGCAGATTGACATAATATAGGGGAGCGTTCCCCGTAGCCGACCAGTGGCTTGGGAATTAGGGAATTTTGTAACAATATTTAAAAACATTTTTATTACTATCGTAGCGTTAATCTTGAGGCCTTAACATTCTAGGCTTGCATTATTTTTTGTTTATTCGTTGTTTTGGGACCCTGAAAAAATTGACAAGTCCAAAAAAATACAATTTTGATTTAATTGAATGAAGTTTTATTCACCCACTAAACCAAAAACTATGACATTGGATCCTAGCTTGTAGGGCACCATTGAAAAGCATTTTTTAAGAGCTTTCAGATAAGATATCACAAGTAGGCAACCCCCTACTTTTAAGATTTAAGATTATTTAGTTGGGGTGGCTGGGGCTGAGTGGGTAAGTGAAAACAATTTGGTTATTACATCATTTTGGTTCCCCCTCCCTTTTATAGAAATTGTTTTCATAGTATTTTTGGTTACTCAGATATAGCGATTGTAAGTTGTCAAATTGACACCCTGAATATTGAAAGGCTTTGATTTTCATACAAGCAGTTAAAACCCAAACGCGTGATATTTTTTTGTGAAAATTAAGTACTTATTCTAGATCTGAAAATAACAACGCGTCCTCAAACTATAAAGCATTTTAATGATAAAAATATTTAAAATAAAAGAAATACTAAAATACAAAACTATTTATTGGAAGGAGTTAGCACTTTTAATAGGTCCATTATAATTAAAAATCATAAAAGTCAAGGCTTTTATTAGTAAACAGATGATAATTAAAAGGCGTAAATTTTCTACTTTTACACAAAATGAAGTTTTCCAAAAAATGGAGCCTTAATTTTCTATAAAACATGGCATATTATATTATTCACCGCTACGTTCTAGTTACCTCTAAATTCGTTAAAGTAGAATTTACCTATGCATAAGTGACGCTCACCTTACAATGTTACTTGGAAGTGGCTAACTCTTAAAGTGTTTCCTATTGTCCCTCTGCGGTTGTGCTTACCTTTAAAAACACTAAGTAGTCACGGCTACTCAAAAGTTAAATCTCTCACGTTACGGTGACAATAATTTGTTACTTTAAAGTTTTGCTATCGAATAGATATAGCTAAACCTTGAGGCCCCACGGTTACAGCAACCCTGAAACTTACCACAATGTAATGACACCTTATAGTCACCAAATTGGGTACCTAAGTATTACGGAAATTCCACTAATTCTTCTGACTTACTAGAGGTTTAAACTTCATAGTAAGTTATTTGGTACCAATTACTATTTTTTCACCTAATCATAGTAGCAGTGTGGATCAGTGAGGGTTTCTATAACTTTGATGCTAGTTGGGGTCGCCTGACGCCATGGATAAAGTTAATTAGCATAAGTATAACTTGTACATAGAATTAGATTAGACGACATTTCATTCTAAATAGTTAAAATAAATAAACGAGATAGGGATTGAGAAAACATAACAACGCGAGGCACTCTGAAGTAATGCTCCACGATTTCGGAGGAGCGTCTTGCTGTGGTAAGCCGCGCTATGTTCGGCGCCACCTAAGTTCCTCTTCTCAAAATACCTTCCAGACTCAGGTACAGATACAGTACAGGGTTTAAATTTATTTGAGTAGTGATTGCTGAATCAATATGGAGAGTACGACTTACAGGAAAGTGCGAAAACCAGCAATCAATGCGACAGACGACTTCTTCTTATAATTATTGGGAACTAAAATGCCACACATCACAATCAAACGAGCAAAAAACTTGAAAAATCTTAACAAACTCGGTGCCAAGGCAACAAAAGGACAAAACCTTCGATTTTTGTTTAAGGGGCAAAGTTCCACGAAAGGATGCAAAGTTACACAACAGTATTCAACTCTGACCAGCGTAACGTGAATCGGTTTGGAGAGTGATTGGATATGATGTGAAAGTTGCCGATTCTTGTAAGCAGCAGATTTAATTAAATAGATTCATATTTTTCTAACATTCCAATTGAAGTCCGTTCATAAACTCTATAGACTTTTTCGAGTTCGTGATCTGAGATTTTTTACGCTGATTGACTTGGGCGACCAGCGCTCAATTTAAACGATTAACCCTAGACACTAGTGAGGCCCGAAAATCTAGCCAATCAGCGTCCAGAATCTCAGACACGCACTCGAAAAAGTCTATAGACTTAATGAACGGACTATAGTATGTGGTCCTCAGAAAGTCGAACTAGCTTTGTGGCATAAATCAAAAACAAACTAGCTGTCCATTTGAATTTCCCAAAACCAATATTGAAATCGGAACTCAATAAACTAAATCCGATTGCTGTTGATGCGAGGTCCAGGCACCACCAGGGGTTATATCGACGATGTTTGTAACAGCTGCAAAACATAATAAAATACTATAAATTTGGGATTACTGTCCACATTTGCTGCGGCAATATTAGTGCGAAAGGGTCGGAAGTGTTGGTTTATATTAGGTTAGTAAATAATCCATTTAAAGGACATCTAAGGTAAAGACTTTTTTTTGTTTATTTTTATCATTAAACTATATCACTAGGGGCAAACTATTGTTATGTTACCTCAATACACTATACATCAAAATATCCGATTTTAGATAACATCAAACAGGTTTATTGTTGCTGCTATATAGTGTAGAGTAGGGCAGGGATAAATTTACCGTCCGCGTTCACGTATTCTATTCAAGCGTCCAATTCGTTTTGAATTATGAAATCGGAACCAGAAACAGGACACGGTCGGGACTCTAAATCAATTTCGCCTTAAGCCACGATCGGTGAATTATATTCCGAATGGATTCATAATGGTTTTCCCCCTTTTATTTGTCTTCTGCTTCTTGGAGTATCATAGGCTTCTGTTTAATATTCGATGGACAATTGATAATTTTATTATTATTGGAATCGACAAATTACTTTGTACAGGATTTCCTAATATTAAAGTAAGGTTTTTATATACTGCACCATATTACAATTCAAACTCGACTATTTCGGTTTACCTTAAATGTCCCATCGAATTTTTTCCGTTCCGCCAATCCGCATATCCGTTATTACGTGATTGGAAAGAGCTATGTGGGAAACTAGAACTTTAAGTAGGTCGCCTTGTATCATAAAATAAGCCGTTTTACGGCTTTACCTTTAGCTGCTTATATGGAAGTTTTGAAATTCGTCGACTTATTTCGGAGCTGGACTACGTTGACATACCGAAACTTCATATGACTAAAATTTTATATGTGGATTTAACGAGAAGATAAAGAATTTTTAGAGAGCAGTATTTTGGAATTTTTACGTCGCATTTTTTTAATTTTCTTTTATTTTTCTCGATTTCAATCCAACGTAAATTGAAATTCCTTGAGAGAAAAAAAATCGCCTCTACTTTGTCCAGATAAGAAAACCCGTAACCTCAACCGTAATAAAAGCCAATATGCCGTATATATACGTTTAGCTTTGTGAAAATAAGATCAAATTTCATAGCCAGTGGTCAGATTAAATCTTTAGCTTCTATATGGACAAACTGGGAAACGATTATTGGAAAGTGAGCGAACGTTTTCCTTTGAAAACTTGTATATTCGCGTCAGGCGTATTATAATCAATGTTTGTATCGTGTAATAATTGGCTTTTATAAAAATAGGGAACGTGCCAGCTCCATCAAGTTAGCCCCGCCTATTAAATTTTCCAATTTTTTTTCGTGCTAATTAACTGTGCTCCCAGTGTGCTCTACTGTGCTACTAGTATTGGGAACTGTACTGAGTTGCACTCAATGCTATTCACAAAAATTTGAAGGGGGGCCAACTTGACGCTCAGCCCCCCCGTTTTTTCGATTATTTTATTGAACAAAAGCAAAAATCAATGTAGCTTCCAGTGTGCTGAACTGTGCTGTTAATATTTTCACGTTAGATTTTCGTTCAACCCTCGTTTTCTCAAAAAATGCTATGGCGGGGCCAACTTGACGCTCAGCCCCTCCGTTTTTTCGATTATTTTATTGAACAAAAGCAAAAATCAATGCAACTTCCAGTGTGCTGAACTGTGCTGTTAATATTTTCACGTTAGATTTTCGTTCAACCCTCGTTTTCTCAAAAAATGCTATGGCGGGGCCAACTTGACGCTCAACCCTCTAATTTTTTGGATTATTTTATCAGAAGTGAGTGAAAATGAATGCAACTTTTACTGTGCTGAAATGTGCTGTTCATGTTTTTAACTTAGTTTTTCGATTAATCCTTGTTTTTCGCAAAAAATGCTATGGCGGACCCAACTTGCCGCTCAGCCCCCCTGATCCCACTTACGAAATTATTCCACCCAAAACATATTGTTGGTCATGAAAACATATATTCTATGGAATACAGTAGACTCGCGCTAGTGTGAATACACGCTTCTGCGAACCTCCCAGTAGTATGAACCTTAGATTGTATGAACAGCCAGAATGAATACATTATCTATTCTGTAGTGTGAACTTTTGGGAATCTCGGTAGTATGAACAATGCATTTGACCACGAATTTAACCGTTTTCTGCCTACTTGTTATTCTCATCGGTTGTTTCCGTCCAATTCTGGGGTTCCCTGAATGTTTTGAGACAAGGAATGCACAGATATGTTGAGTTACTGCACTCACTCTAATCTGGAATACACAAGTGGCAGCGATTCAAGAGCATGTTCAAAAGTCTATACGTTTTTAGTTCGTTGTTTGTTGTGGTTAATCAGTTTTGTGAAAATGGCGAAAAATACAATTTTTTTAACTCTCTATAGGTCTATTCTCACAAGAGTCTCTGACAGTTTGCAAACTGTCAGAATGCATCGCCGATCAATGACATTTCACTAAGTTTCACTAGTGAAACGTAATATGATGTCATTGTCGCCAATGCATGTTTTCATTGACGTCGTTCCAAAATAAATCAGTAACTTAGCTGAGCGATTGTTACTGACAGTTTCGAAACTGTCAGGGACTTTTGTGAGAACAGACCTCATGAGAAGTCAAAAATTCTAGAAGATTGCCAGCAAGGTAAGAGCATATATTGGCGTTAATGACACAGAAAGCCTAAGAAACTTTCAAGACAAAGTAGGTAGCCATCCAATGGTCAGCTAGAACCACACAGACAAAATTTACATCTCACTTTAATCAATGAACTGGGAAAATTTACCTAATAGATATGTTTGCAAGTATCTATTGTATTAATTTTTCTTGAATTTTAGGTTTAGAGAACATTGCTGACAATATTTTGCAGTTTTAGGTAGACCTTCGATGGTGTGAACATCTCGCTAATATGAACACGTCCTGTTTTTTTGTGTTCACACTAGCGCGAGCCTACTGTATATATTTTCATGACCAGCATGGCAGATATTCTATGGAATACCTGCCAAACGAATAGTAGGGATTTTTGGAATATGATTTGTATTTGCTTTTGTCTGATTATCGAAAAAACAGAGGGTAGCCCCCCTTAGAGCACCTTATAGCCATAAGCATCAAGTTGGCCCCGCCATAGCATTTTTTGAGAAAACGAGGGTTAAAAGAAAAACTAAATTGAGAATATTAACAGGACAGTTCACCACACTGGAAGTTGCACTGATTTTTGCTTTTCTTCAATAAAGTAATCGAAAAAATGGGGGGAGTGAGCGTCAAGTTGGCCCTGCCATAGAGTTTTTTGAGAGAAACGAGGGTTAAACGAAAAATTCAGCTAAAAATATTAGCAGCACAGTTCAGCACACTGAAAGTTGCGTTGGTTTTTGCTTTTGTTTAATAAAATAATCGAAAAAACGGGGGGGCTGAGCGTCAAGTTGGCCCCGCCATAGCATTTTTTGAGAAAACGAGGGTTGAACGAAAATCTAACGTGAAAATATTAACAGCACAGTTCAGCACACTGGAAGTTGCATTGATTTTTGCTTTTGTTCAATAAAATAATCGGAAAAACGGGGGGGGGGGGGCTGAGCGTCAAGTTGGCCCCGCCATAGCATTTTTTGAGAAAACGAGGGTTGAACGAAAATCTAACGTGAAAATATTAACAGCAGAGTTCAGCACACTGGAAGTTGCATTGATTTTTGCTTTTGTTCAATAAAATAATCGGAAAAACGGGGGGGCTGAGCGTCAAGTTGGCCCCGCCATAGCATTTTTTGAGAAAACGAGGGTTGAACGAAAATCTAACGTGAAAATATTAACAGCAGAGTTCAGCACACTGGAAGTTGCATTGATTTTTGCTTTTGTTCAATAAAATAATCGGAAAAACGGGGGGGCTGAGCGTCAAGTTGGCCCCGCCATAGCATTTTTTGAGAAAACGAGGGTTGAACGAAAATCTAACGTGAAAATATTAACAGCAGAGTTCAGCACACTGGAAGTTGCATTGATTTTTGCTTTTGTTCAATAAAATAATCGGAAAAACGGGGGGGCTGAGCGTCAAGTTGGCCCCGCCATAGCATTTTTTGAGAAAACGAGGGTTGAACGAAAATCTAACGTGAAAATATTAACAGCAGAGTTCAGCACACTGGAAGTTGCATTGATTTTTGCTTTTGTTCAATAAAATAATCGAATAAACGGGGGGGCTAAGCGTCAAGTTGGCCTCCCCTCAAATTTTTGTGAATAGCATTAAGTGCAACTGAGCACAGTTCTTAATATTAGCAGCACAGTAAAGCACACTAGAAGCACAGTTAATTAACACAAAAAAAAATTAAAAAAATTGATAGGCGGGGCTAACTTGACGGAGCCGAACGTGCCACGCTTATTCGAAAAAGTTTAAAAAATAAAATAAAATAAAAGGACATCGCACACATCTTATGGGTTTTCGGGGACCGGTCGATTTTTTTTAAAATTTGGTATGTTGTAGTACTAGTGAAAATAAGTATTTTTCATCATTGCGCCAAATCTCTAACTATACAGGGTGACCCAGTAAAGTAGGTCCGAAAATCATTGCCAAGCCTTTTAATTATTGATGTTGGCACGCACTGCAAGCTATATATTTTTTTCTATTTCGCAAATAAATAGTCTAGATAAGCCTAATATATTATACAGGGTGGCTAAGCTTACGTATTTTTTTAGAAATACTGCCCTATTCTTAGTAATAGTGTTACGAATAAGGTCGTGCTGGAATTAATTTGCCCGTAACTTTTCCAATTTTTGTCTAATTTTAGAAAATCTGGTCTCAAATATTAATTTTTCTATTCTCTCTGTTGAGTATTCATGAACCAAAACTTTCCGAATATATCTAAATATTTTCGGGGTTCACACAAGATAAGTAAGGAGAGATTTTCTGTTTGTATCATTTTTGTTCTCCCCTGTGCTGGATGGAGGGAATCCAATATTGGGCATATACTGCACATGCAAAGTTATAGCGTTGTTAGGTACTTTAGCTACGCTTGACATGAGAACAATGTGAAGTATCCATCAAATACGTTACTTATATTAGGGCCGGTTTATCAATAGCGAGTCATTTCCGGGTTGATTATAACTCCAGGGTAAACGTTTCTCCACAGCGAGTTAGCTATAACTCTTGGTGTAACCTTGGGTTAAATTGGCTCACTGTTGATGATAATGCGAGTTTAGCGATTTATGGATTTACCCCTTGAGATAACCTGAAAAAAAAATTTTTTTTTTCGTGATCTAGCGATTTGTCAATTTTGTGGTAATATTTTTTTTCCAAAATAGCCATATATGGACTGATTGATGAGGATGAAGATTTCTACAATTTCGTAGCAAAAACGCCTCATATTATAATTCGCCAAAGGATTAATCCTCTTGAGAAACACGATGACTAGGATTTCTCTACAAAAGGATTAAAAGTTCATGGCTGTCCTCTGGCACCCTATAGTTCGCTTATATTAAAGCTTGATTATTATTATTTTTTCTGATTCAAGGAAGTTTTTTCCTCTTGCGATATCTTTCCTCTCCATGACTATTGACTACATATACTGCATTAACCACGCTCTTCAAAAATTAACAAATTGTTATGAAAAAACGGTGCGCCAAAAAGAATACTCGACCTTATCATTAACTTAACTTAACAACAAACTCCAAAAAGTTTTGTGAATGGGCTAATTTGACGATCGACTCATCCGTGACTGCTTTCGACAAATCAAAAACATGTTAGGATCACCATCCTGGTAAACAACAATACTACCAACTATTGCTTAACCCAGTGTTTATTAACTCCATCTACAGTGGATGCTTGAGAAACACAATCCTCAGTTAAGCCGAAACTTAAGGTTGAAATTAACACCGTGTTAGTTAACCCCTAGAGTTACTCGCAATTGAGGAACCGCCCCTTACTTTAGGTGTATTGGGTGTATTCAAGACCATAATCGAATGAAAAGTTATACTTTTATCACGTTCAACCATTTCGAATTTTATCACATTTTTAATTTTTTTAGATTTCATGACATCCCTGTGATATAAGCTTTATTTTGATACCACGTTTTTTTAAATTGGACAAAAATTATAAAAGTTACGGCTAAATAAAATCCAGCGCGACCTTTTTGGTAACACTATTTCTAAAAATAGGGCAGGATGTCTAAAAAAATACGCAAGCTCAGCTACCCTGTATAGTATATTAGGCTTATCTGACTATTTATTTGCGAAATCGAAAACAAAAATCTCGATATTTAGCTTGCAGGGCGCTCTAATACCGATAATGGAAAGGCTTGTTTTATGATTTTCGGACCTACTTTACTTGGTCACCCTGTATAGTTAGAGATTTGGCGCAATGATGAAAAATGCTTATTTTTGCTAGTACTACAACATACCAATTTTTAAAAAAAATCGACCGGTCCCCGAAAACCCATAAGATGTGTGCGATGTCCTTTAATGAAGATACTTGAGATTGCAGGACTGGAAGTCGAAGTGCGTTGCAAATTGAGCCCTAACTCAGGATTGAATAATTCGGAGAGTACGGGTGGGTTTATTTTTGGACTCAGGACAGATGAGTCGGACTCTCCAGGATTTTATCTGGCTCCAGGTCCTTAAATTCAAATAAGAAAAAAAAAATATTTAAGTAAAGCTAAAACTAGGCTGAGTGCGTAAAACCAAATAAAAATCAATATACCTAAATCGAGTGCTGTAGAGTCTGTTTATTGAATATATAAGAATAATAAAATAAACCACAATTTACCAATTTTGTGGTTATAGTCCACAATGCAACAACAGAAAATATATAAATATAAACAATTAAGTTAGCAATAATACCCATCAAAGAATGAGTAACTATTCAAGTAAAGACAATCGATTGAACTGTCTTTAATTATTGAATAAAGTGTAGACCGGTGTTGCGGTTTATTTAATTGAAAACAAAAACAAAGAGGGTATGATAAATTACTGAAATATTATAAGACAAATAGAAGCTAAGAAACTGACTAATTAAATACAATAATCCACCACAACAAAGATTTATTTTTAAGTGCGCCGCCGAGGTTATGATGTACCCTTACCGTCTATTTAGGTATTCGAGAAAAACTATTGCAAATATAAAATGGAAAACCAGAGCATTTGGAGTTTACTATTGTGAGTTATGATAAGTACACTTGCGGCCCACCGCTAACTCGCTAAGTTCCAATTGCACTTTAAACGGGATAATATGACTTTAATATATATTGTCTATACGATCTTTTGTACTGAAGTGTGAGTTTCCTCCACTTTTCACTAGCATTTGCCTTTAAAACATTATGCAACCATAATGAGCAAATGGGCAAATAGGTTAGTCTAATTACGCTTGTTTAATTTAGTATGAAATTAGTACCAGTAAAAGGAAGATTCCCACAGCGGGGTACTTATCGTTTGATCTGATATCTGCAGAAGTTCCAAGCTTGTCGGTCTAAGGAGTTAGGTCAGGGAGACCTTTGGGACGCTTCCAGAGGAAGATTTTCTAACCAGTCTGGCACTTGGTATTCACATAAGCTAGAAGGCACCGTGAACCGTGGACTACGGCCAAGTTCCAATATAAATCGGAATGGCAAACCTCCTGGACATCACCCTCAATAGAACTATGTGAAGGAGTACCTTGGTCGCTCAGAGGCCCTTGGAGGATTCTCCAAAGGGGCTGTATTGGATACAGGGGTACAGAGAACCGTCAGATCCTGTCGCACAAATCCCACAATAGTGGATAATCGTCTCCAATTTGAGCAATTCAGCCCTTATGTGCGATCTCTGGATTTCAAAACCACCTGGTCACCTTGTCGTTTTCTACCAGACTCCCCTGTCACACGTCCACAGCACCCAACATCAAGGACTTGGCGTAGGAAAGCGCGCCTAATTTGAAAATCACGCATTGCCGCCAACTACCAGCACAATCAAATTTTCAACATAGTACCGAACAATATTCCACCGATAGTACCGACGGCGACAACCATTGGTAAACCCAAAAACTACCAAAAAGTAGTCGGAGTGAATTCCAAGCTTTTTAGCAACAAAACATTCAATTATCAACAACCGCTGTTGCTACGATGCAAAGTACCATCAAAGGTACCCGAAACTTGGGCGCATATCGACCAAAATCTCGGTTGCGGCAGAAGGACAGTGCCGTACCAGAATATAATCACATGAAGAGGTTAATGATAACAAAATATGCATGAAATTGTCACAAGGAAATTTATGAACGTAACAACGGAAAACGTTATTGCAGCTCAATAACCAAATGAATAGGTAAAATGTGACAATTTGAAAATGTAAAATATGGAAGAAAAATAATAATAATAATTAATTATTGTAACGGTTACCAGTTACTAACATTACAATTAAGTCGACCAAAATAGAATAAGTTTACATGAATAATCAACCACATGAAACAGGTTCGCCTAGCTCAATTACCTATAATTACTGTTTTGTTTCACTTGTCAAGCTGGTACAAGTACTGGATTACTCCCTAAAATACCGCGGTGATCACTTTGGCGCACAAAATAGCGGCAAAATGTAATTAGTATAAATCAGTAACTTTAAGTGAAACAAATAAAAAAAAGAAGTAGAATAACTGAAGCTAGTACGATACCAATTTGCCATTTTTTTTCAGATGGTAGCAGCAGGTTCAATTAACCAGGTTAGTCCTAGGTTTTTTTTTTTTTTTTTTAACAGGGGGGTTTTGGAAAATCTGCTATGTCAGACACCCCGTCTGGTGTTCTATCGACTGGGGGGCGCCTGTTGTTCTGCATTTGACCGAGTAGTGTCGGGTTGACGCTCTTTTCCTAGAGTCGCCGACCGACTAGAAACCCTTTCCCCCCTGTTTTGTTTTGCATATTCCCTTCGGAACCGCAGTTAGGCATAATCATCGAAAGGTGTGCTTTGTTGTGACTTCCTGTATATAATATTGCGGTCTTCTCTCTCCTCTCCTTCCTTTTCTGCCATCGTTTTCTTTATGAAATTATATATCATTGTTATCATTATTTGTATCATATTGTCACTAGTTATGTCCTTCCCCAATTTCATGTTAGTAAGCGTTCTGCTTCTATGCCATCTCGGGCAATTGAACAATGTGTGTTCAGCCGTATCTCGTTCCTCACAATATCTACATTTCTCATCGGTCTTCCCTATCCTGTGCGTGTATGTTTTAAAACTACCATTAAAATATAGTGCCTGCGTCATAAATTAGTCTATGTGTCTGTATTCACATTTACACCATTCTCCTATATCTGGTATCAATTTTTTCGTCCACTGGGCCTTCGTTGTTATCTCACTCGATCTGGCTTGCCATCTCTCCATTATTCTACCTTTCGCATGATCTCTCGTCTCTTCAAGGTGTCCTGTTCCAGTTTGGTATATTTCCTCTCTTTCTTTTATGGCTAGGTCAATGGGAGTGACTCCAGATATTACTTGAATCGCCTCTGTAGAAATTGTCCTATATGCGCACGCTACTCTAATTAGCTAATTAGTGCTTTTCTTTGTAGACTCTCCATTTTTTTCCTGTATTTTTTAATGCTCATCATTTTTCCCCCCATATGGGCGCTCCGTACAGTACTATTGACTGCATGGTGTTATATAACAAGAGCCGTTTTTCATATCTATAGGACCCGCAACGTTTGGCATCAGCCTACTGAATGAGGCCAGGCTTTTCCCTGCTTTTTTCATGATATTTTCTATATGATGTCTATAGTATAGGTTTTCTCCAATATGTACCTACCTAGGTATTCAATTGACTTCGCTGGTCTTATCTGTGCTCCCTTCATCTTAAAATATATTTGCTCCCTATTCCTTTTTCCGCTTTGGATTACCGCTTCAGTCTTTTCCGGTGCCAGTTTCATGTGGTTTTCCTGCATCCATATCTTCACCATCTCCAGTGCCCTATCTATTCTCTCCATAAGCTGTTCCCTATTTTTCGCTACTGCCACCAGCATCATCTCTGTAAACTATCGAGAGGACGGGGTCATAGAAAACGTTTCATAGTAGCGGCCCCAGTACAGATCCCCGTGATATTCCAGTTGTCAAAACTCTAGTGTCCTCCTCTGTCTTTATAGCTCGATTCGTGAAGTAGTTCCTAATTATATTCTGTAGATATTGGTTCACTTTCCGTCGATGCAGTTCTCTCAGAATTATTGCCCAGGATGCTGTATTGAACGCATTTCTTACGTCTAGAGTTACCAGTGCACATCATCTTTCTCCTACTCCTCCAGTCCTCATTCTCATTCCTATATCTGTGACATATTTCACCACCTGTATTGTCGACTTTTCTTTTTGAAAGCCATATTGGTTTCTTGCTATTATAGGCATTTTTCCTCCAGTTCTGTTTTAGCCTAGGTTTTATCATCTGCTCGAACAAGTTTGCAGTCGCATTTGTGAGGCATAGTGGTCTGTGAGACCCTGGATCTTCTATGGGTTTTTCTGGCTTTGGGATGAGTATCAGTTTGGATTCCTTCCAAGTCGTAGGGACAACTTGCTGAGCCAGTAGGTCATTCAGAAGTTCCAGAACTGGTTCTGGTACAGACTTGACCAGCTCTTTAACCATCTCATGCGGAATTCCGTCTGGGCCAGGGGCCTTCCCTGGTTTCAACTTCTGTGTTGCATTCTTCATTTCCTCTATAGTGAAATCTCCTGGAGTTGTAGTCGGCATTCTCTCTGGTAGAAAGTCCTCCCTGTTCGGGAAAAGTTACTCTATTTCTTCCCTTCTTCTTTAGTTTGTCATTTTAAATAATGTGCCTACAAGCCTTTTTGCCACTATTTTGTATCCCTGTCCCCATATATCGTTATTAAGTTCTCCGCATAGTTCCCTCCAGTTTTTGTTTTTTGCTGCTTTAATTCGCTTTGTTAGTATTTTTTGGACTCCTTGTACTCCTCTTTTTTCTGCTCGGCTGTTTCCTGTTCATTTGCCCTAACTATATCTCTAGAGTAAGCTCTCCTGGCTTTAATGTAGTCCTCTCTAGCGTTTTTAATTTCCTCATTCCACCAGTAAGGTACATTATCCTTTTTCTTCCTATTGTTTGTTTGGCTCGTTTGAGTGCGATTTTCGTTACCTCTTGCAATTCTTCAGCAGTCTGTTATTTACTTCGTAGTTTTCTGAGGCCTTCTTCAATCACGTATCTAAATTTGTTTCTGTCTAGTTGAACTGCGAAAGTGATATCTATGTACGATTTCGATCGACCTCTCTCAAAAGTGGGCTTGTCTCCAGTGTTTTAGGCAATTGGTCCAAATCTTGCCACTGCTTCTGTTAGTATTTGGCCTCTCGCATCAGTGATAGGGGATCCACAATCCAGAGCTTTCGAGTTAAAATCTCCCATTATTATGGTCTCGTTATTATGCTGTTCTACCATATTCAAGTATCAATTTTTTCTTCGAACTCCTGTATTCTTATGTTGGGTAGCACCCGTAGACGTCAAATTTCTCAAAAGCTATGGCCACAATTCCCTGTCCCCTCTCTACTCTTTGCACTTTGATATTTTTGTTCATGAAGTATATAGCTACATCTACCCTCAGGTCTGCTATCCAGTTTGAGTTATTTTCCTGTCGTCGGTTCGGCTCGCTCGCAAATATTAAATCTATGTTTTCCTCCTTGGCCGTTAGAAAGGCCATGTCATGTGCCTTTTGCGATCTATTTGCATTTATCTGTAGGATATTCATTGTTTATGTTAATGTATTACTTATTTGTTCCCTCTTTCTGAAATCTTTTCTTGCTACTGAGAGCACTCGACGGAAGGCTCTGCATCCTGCAGAACCCACCCTGTGTTCTTTTTGACATATTGGGCATATCGCTTCCTTTTCCGTGCAGGTTTTTGCTGAGTGTCCTTCTTTACCACATTTGCAGCATAACTTCTGCCTATCTGGTCCTTTGCACTCGTTGATAGTGTAGTCGTACGCCCAGCATCTAAAGCATCTTGTGACTATATTCTTTTCTCCATTTTGGCCCTAGATAAGCCTACCCTAATGTATGGCTGTTTGTGGAGTTCTTCTGCCGTCTTTCGACACATCGTTAGTGTGATTGCCTGAGTGTATCCTGCATTGGACCTTATATTACTCATATTATACTCGCCTTGCTCTAGTTTCCCAACGACCTTTTCTACCTCTGTAATAACCTCCTCTCTGGTTGTTGTAATGTCTAAACCCCTGATATGGATAGTCTCTTTACTTTCTCCGTTTGTCCTGACCTTCATATCGCCAGCTGCCTCTTCAATAGCTTTTCTTACTTCTTTAATTGCCGTAGCGTTGTTGTCCATAGTGATCAGGAGCGGGACTCTGTGTCATGTAGAATTCCATCACTCGACAAGATTCTACATGGTTAGCACTCTGTGCATCAAGAATATCGACAAAACGCGATTTATTTTATAATTTCATTTCTACATCTCGAGACGTGTCGAATACTACTGACGCATTTGCATCGTGAAGTTTCATAAATGATACTGACAATTGCGAAATTGTTGTTGTTGATATTCCATATTTATATTGAGAAATAATTATTCCATTCCTATTTCTTATTTATTTAATAATATTTAATATTTCCATTAGTTTATTTCGAGCAAACGCCGGTTTACAGATGATTATATTAATAATATTAATATTACCGTCATTGTCATGAGAGTGAGAAGCGAAAAACTCGGAATAAAACACATATTATGGTTAAAGTCTTTATAATAACATTTTAGAAAATCAGTGCATAAAATGACGACGAATTAAATTGTTTCTTGCTTGGACTCCTGCTTGCATAACGTTACAATACATGGTACCTCGGAACCTGAATGTTATCCCTTCGGATATGAGGTTCGGGGACCATTCAGTCTCCCTTCCGAGTAATTATGTAAAATAACACAAACAATAACAAAGCGCCCAACTTTTTCTGGGGCATGCCTCAACACTTTTGAAGTTCATACACAAAAATCCTCGCACAAATCTTTGTTTAAACACACCGATACAATTTCGAGTTTGGATGTGATTTTGGCTATAATTGAACTCTGGAGATCCTGGAGCAGTGTTGGTTAACGCAGTGTTTTCTCTAGGTGTCATAAGCCAGGGTTCTTCGTCATATGGTCTAATAATTTCACTCACTGTGGGTTCCATCGGCCGTGTGATAGTAATCACACCTGGAAAATTAATTTTTTCCATAAATCCTGCTTCAATTAGATTTTTCTCGTCTTGAGTCACAGGAAACTGAACCCTGATGGCTATTGATACTTTCTCTATTGCTCTGCTCTTGACATAGTTCGTAGCCACATAAATATTATAGCTTTGCTCGATTATTTCTTCAAATCTAACATCTTCTTTTTGAAAACAGTCACTGTTGTTGGTGGTTGGGCATCACTCATCAGTGGATATTTTCCAAACAAATATGTTCAAGCTTCTCATCTTCTTCAACAATATTGTTATTTAAATTATTAATGGGCAACAAAGCATAATTTTTAAACTTAAACTCAACTTTCAGGAAGCAAAAATAGTTTTGGTATAAAAAGCAAACCAAATAATAACAAAAACAAACTTATTAATGACGTATACAGTCAATTCAATAAATAATATTGACATTTCTTAGGAATCAAATAAAAATTCCCTAGAGTTTCCCCTAGATTTGTACTATGTTTTTAGAATGGTTAGTAGCTTGATAAAAGGATCCGAGAACGTAGCCGAACTGTTGTCGATAGTGACACAGAGTGCCGTTTCAGCTGACTATCGCTTTTGAAAATAGATATTTACTATAGAAAGCGAGCTGTAGAATTCTATAGAGCACAGAGTCCCAGAGCAGTACTCTTTCATTTCTCGTCATTCTGATCGTCCTTATGGCTTCGCTAGCCCCTTTGTCTTTGAGCTTTTCTTTTATCGTAGCACAATTTTCACTATTTTTTGGTGGACTGCTGTCTCACTTTTGGTTTTCCATCTAGAGCTCTGTTCTAGGACCCCGAAATCCTCATCAGTATACCCGAGTTCGGGGTACCTGTTCTTATAGATGGCCTGTATGCTTCTCTCCATGTCCAAATCTATTGGCTCAACCATGACCACCTTTACAGTTGATGTCTTTGTCCTGAGTGGGTTCCCCATCTTGATTTCCGTATTTGAGAAAAGGTTTTCTCTCCATTCCATTCCTTCAGCTTCTATAGCCAGTCCTCGTACGTGGTAATGTCTTCTAGGGTTTGGATATATTTTATTTCCTTTCTCCATTCGTTAGTCTGTGTTCTCTGTTCTTGCGTCTCTTTTGTCATCGTTTGTATTGCACATTCCTTACTCTCTATTTCTACTTCTGTAGTATATCTGTGTTTTTCCAGCCATCTCTTCACATCTTTCTCGACCATTGTGTTAACTTGTTTTCTTAGACGTATTGTTATGTTTTTTATTTGTTTTTTTTTTTGTATTTTGTTCAATGTGGTTTTCTAGTTCTTTTACAATTTCTGCGATTGTATCTCCGATTAGTGATACCTCCTCACTTGATGTGGTTGTTTCTGGTTCACTGTTTTCCTTGCTGAACGAGGTTTCAACTCGTTTCCTTTTTGTATTCCTGTCTTGACTTATTGACCTCCCTGCTGACTTTTGTTGTATATATTTTTCTGTAGAGTCCTCCATAAAAACTACGGCAACATTTTTTTTGGCGACCTTCCAATGGAGTCCCTTCCGGCAAAGGGATTTACCTCCTTGTCCTGCGTCTTCGGCTGTTTCTCCGGTGGCGATCTTGTTATGGACTCCCGCCTCTCAAAGGGGTCCACCCATTCGTCGTCATGTGTTTTTTCGTTGCGGTCGCTAGCTGATGGTGGGGGGGGGGGTTGCTCACCACCCTCGCTGACCAGAACTGAGGTGTCCCTCCTCTACTCCGTAAACTCATTCTCCTCTTTATCGCTCATCATTCATGTTTTTTTTTTTTTTTTTGAAAAAAGGGAAGGAATAGCTGAAGAAATAGAGCCCCCTAGCCCTCGAGTGCCCTAATAGCGTCGGGAGCTGAAGGAAGAAGAGTTGATCAAGAGAGATCGAGGAAAGAAGAAAGAAGAGATCAGACCCAAGACAAGTTGAAAAAGGGTCTGAATCCAACTGAGTGCCTCGGGAATGCCAGCTCCCGTACTCACTAGACGTGAGCCCCTGCGGTATGTTGAGCCGTCCTTAGCAACGCCTGACCGGAGCAAATCGACGGTCAGTCGCTGGGCCCCTCCATCAACGGCCAGGTCTCACAGCTCCTCGGAGGGGAATAGTCCTGGGTACTGGTTGAGGTTAAGATGGTCAAACCAATCTTAAGATTGAAATTCAGAGTCTGGAAGGATTGTGTAACCGCCTAACAGTTACAATCTCGGTTAAAGTATTACCATTATCAATTGAAAATCGCATCAATATGGTGACTACTTAAATTTAGAAAAATACCCCTTATAATAATATAAAATAATTTTTATATTTTTATGCCTAGTCTAAAAGAATAAAAATCAATTTCAAATTTGAATTTTTAATAAAGGAATAATATTCCCATCCAAATATTCATATTTGATTTATTTCAATAGTTTAAAACGGAATTTTAAGGATTACCTACTATATGAGTTTTGCCCATTTATTTAATGTATTAACTTCACTGTATTCTAGAAGTAAATCAGCTAGAATTTCGGGGCAATGGCGTTCGTCATTTCAGTTTTTATAGAAATATCTGGAGTATGTTTATTCTTTATTAACCAATTTGTTTTCATTTGTCATGATAATAATATTTAGACGCCTATGGATTCCCACGTGACTTCAAAGAGATCAACTGAGCCGCCTTTTTTATGAAGTTTCAATTAATAATGGTTAAACTCTACAATTGAATGTATATTGTTGTGTTACAATGTAGCCGGGAGTAAGAAACCCTAAGAGAAAAATTGTTATAACACACTGTATTTTTAACTTAACCTTAGCCAGGCACTTAATGAATAGACAGAATGAAAGAAAAATAAATGAATTTACATTGCAACTTAGTCAATTGTTATTGTAATAGAAAAATTGAATAATAACATGTATCTATGATAATAAGTAATCAAATTAAACAAAATCAGATAAAGCTTTAATTTAAAAAAAAATGTGCCTCGAGTTTGCAAAGAATATTTAAGGTTATTAGATTATCTCTCACCTGTCGGAATAGGGTTTTATTTGCCACAAAAATACTCTTATCCGCTGGATTAGTTGGGATTCGAGATCCTGGATAGAATATGGTGGTTTCTAGAGCAGCTTTTCACTAATGATCAAATAGCGAAAGTCAGAATCGCTTGTGGTAAAAAAAAGTGCAAAGCAAAATTCACCGAAATGGTTTTCAAAAATCCGAAATCATCGGCGAAACTATGGCACTTCACGAAAACGTAACGCAACGTCAGGCAACTCAATGTACCATAAATTCAATAACTGAGAAAATATGTTCCAAAATCCCCTTTAGGGGGAAGACAAAAATTATATTCTTCGAGAAAGACCGGTTTTCTCGGAACAACTAAATCGTAAAAGGAAGATCCACCACAAGTAATCAATTAGTTGTCCTAGATTTGAAGAATAGAGATGAGGCAAAGTAACGACAAATGCCAAAAATTATTCGATACAATTTTGAGGTACCAAAAATTGGACACAACAATATAATCAGAGAAAAATGAGAACAGCTGACGACTAATGATAACAACAACAAGAAATTAACTACTAGAACAATCATAATTTGAAGAATACGACATTGAATAAGCAATTCGTGTTGCAAGACGTAAACGCTTACAAAGGAATCGATGATTCCAAAAACGTTACTAATTGAAAGGCCAATTGACAAAGATGAATGACATTTCTGCCGTCAGCTGAATGGAATCTCAGTGTGAATTTTGTTGTCAACAAAATTGAGCCAAGCCTGCGCCATCTACCATATCGGAAAATCAGTATTTACTAGTTTTGCATCGATGCTACAGACACCTACTTTACATATGACTTTTTATGCTAGATGGCGCCCTGTTCGCATTATTGTCGGTCTGTTCAAATTCGTTTATTCTAGACTTTCGGGCATTAATGTTTGCTTAAATTAATTGATAATTTGTTAATTAGACCAAAAGACAGTTTCTATCGATGGTTAAGGGTATCCTTAACATATTTATTCAAAGTTCTGATCACAGAACATATCACCTCTAGAAAAGTATCTGCAATGGTATGTACCGGTTATGAATTACGGCGCCCTCGTTGACTGAAAACCCAACTAATCGAGTATTCTTGACAAAAAGGCGAATTGATTTTTTTTATATATTTTTATTATTTTTGTATAATTTTTAATGTTCAACTGCATTTGGCTTGCTGACTCCTCTTAGCTCTTTTCGCCTCATTTTTTTAAAAACTATGACTGGCAGGAAGTTTCCGATGTCGAACATAGTGCAAAAAGAGTTAGTAAGTTAGCAAGAGACACGCAGTTATAGGTAGATCGCGAAGCAAATACGAATAATAAATACAAATACGAACGAAACGAAACAAACGAATAAATACAAAAAAATACGAACAAAAATTAGGTTTTTTTTCAACCAAAACTTTTTGAATTTTCACTTTAACGCGCGTGGGGACCATGATTTACAACAACACAATTTAAAAATTCAAATTTTGACTTTTAAAATGACAAAATAAATGACAAAACCAACCAACACAAATCACTGTCCACACCACAGATACCTGTAAATTTCTCTTATCTCCCGACAGTGTCGCCATCGTTGAATGAAAACCTAACTAAAAACCTTTGTCGCGATTCTTCCATTTGAGATATTTTTCTATAGGTGATATGTTCTGTGGTTCTGATTGATGTTTAATTGAACCTGTCATTTATCTAATCAACAAAGATCAAAATAGATATTCCAATCTATAAAATTTGAAGTTCTTGTTGAAACACACAAAACAACTTTGAAATCACTTAAGAACACTTCACAACACAAAGAAAGATGAAATGCAAGACCGGCGAACAAAAAACATTATGAATTATTTGTTTTAATCAAATGAATATTCTGGCATATTGTCATATGTTGACATGTCAGTTATCGACATCGGACGTGTTCTTGATGTGCACTGGTATTTTACAATTTTGACAATTTTGTGGTTGTCAGCGGCATCTAGAAAAACGGAAAAGAGTTATTATGTGGTTTATAACTGGCAATGAGAGATCGCAGGGCCTGGCTGGCACACAAATCATGAGTGACATGACTTCTTAGGGTCACTATAGAATAGAGAGCAAAGAGAGCAATCCGGTGGTTTATGGAATCAATGATGGAACCGGATGCAGAACTAAATCAGGTACTCAGTTCAGCAACCTTACAGAGTACGAGCAGCATGCAATACACATTCGGGAACAGACCACTATTTGGAGAACCTAACCCAAGAAATAATTGATTTGTTTACATGAAAATTGTTTGACAGCTCTAACAGCCAGTTAAATTTTGTTATTTATTGTCATGTGACACAAATTACCCAATCATGTTAACATTATACTGAAAGCACCCCTAGGGTTGTTTTCACTCTATGCCATTGTCTCGGACATTGCTGTCAACAAATTTTCTATCCGAATGACCTTCGAACATAGATAAAGTGTGTTTTTTTTTTAAAGATAAGAGTCAAAATGACATTATGTTGGCAATACAATGTAAAATTGTCAATGTTTTCAAATTTTTTATGTAGAAAAAGGCTTGTGTTGCCAACATAGTTACTGAATTTTTGACTTGGGGAATTATCTTTAAAAAAGAAACAAAGTTTAAATGCTCAAAAATTTTATAACAACTTTCTCAAGCTTGTTGCTTATAGAAAACACACCTTCGCTAAATAAAACTTTTTCGGACAATTATCAATGTCTTTACTACTGAAAATTGATTTTTGAAATGGAATTAAAATATTGATTAAAATCGAGGAAAATCACTAGTCGTCGCAAGAACTATTCACAAGTGAAAATCGAATTCTAATAATAAAGATTAGAAAATTTACAGGATCTGCAATTACCGTAATTATTGTTGAATTTTTATAAAGGAAAAATGTGAACAAAGTCCAATAATATACGGAGAAAAATTAAATATATAAAGAAATTTTGAATGGAAAACTGAAAATAAGTGTGAAATAGTTAAAGACAATTTTGGCACGTTACAAACGACTTGAAATAAATTGAGAACAAACGGACATATTAAATGTGAAACATCTAATAATGTCCATAGGATTCTTAAAATAGTGAGTGGAAAAATATGACCACAGAGCAAATTCAACATCCTCAAATCTAAACATTTATTCTACAACACCTCAGCAAGAAACCATAAATCTTTCTTTTTGATAAGAATTCAGGATTCAATTATTCAAACATTGAATTAATAATATACCTACACCAGTTAAAGTGTTTTGAATCACCCGTAGTTTCATCCAAAATTAATTAATTGACCGATATCATCTGCCACAAGTTGTGGGGTCGCTATTAGGGCTTAAGTGACAGGTACGATGTCTGCTTGATTGAGATTGTGGCTTTTGAGGGCGTTTACCGAAAACTTAGAGTAATTATCGCTGTGTATCGGATATTAACTGTGCAATCAATCCGGAAATTCGAAACAAGAAAATGTATTCAATAATTCGTAAAAGACTTGAAAATAAATTGAGAACTTCATTAAAATTTTCTGTTAGTCTTTCCTAATCGTGTTATTCGAATCGCTGCTCATCAAAAGAGGCTGTTCGAAAATATCTACAATTGCAATTTACTTTAGAAGAAGGATCTCTAATACAGAATTACAAAAGAAACTTTTGCGAAAGTATCGGAATGAAACTGAAAAGCACCGATTCGAATAAACAGTTTTAATTTCGTTTCCGAAAAGTTTTCTGCTGAATAAAAAATAATAAATTTTAGTGAAATGATAAATAATAATTTGAATCTATTTTAGTTATAATTTTGCCTGAAATTACTTGACTTGTTTATAGTTTATGATTAATTATTAATTCAAAAACGTTGCCTTTAATATTAATATTGCAAGCAAAAGCTTTCTATGAAGCCAATTAATAATTAAGTAAGCTTGAAAATTAATAGTTTGTATGAGGAATATTTTAAATAATGATTCGGTATTCTAAAAGGCTGAGTTTACAAAATAAAACTGAACTTTTAGAAATATACTCAGGCTTGTTGATGAATGTTGTTTTTTTCTGCCATCTTAGGTCCAATGGGGCTTGAATATTTTTTCCTGTGACTTTCATGAAAATAATTTTGTATGTTGACATAAACTTTTATTTATTTATTCATTTATTTATTTGATTAAAGTGCTTCCGAAGCTGAAAAGAAACATTTTGTTCAACAAGTGTTAACTTTGCCAACTATAGATTCACTGATAAAAAGGATATCTTGAAAAGAGATAATTAATTCTGTTGGAATAATATTATCTCAAATGAAGGAAATTTCCTCTTTTAAAAATAACGAACTCTTGCATTAAGATTTTTCTTGGCTTTGATAATTTTCATGAATTCTCTTGCTTTCAAAATTTCTTATTTCAAGGATGATTTATTCAACTGAAAAACATAGTTAAGCAGTGATCTGAAACCAAGATATTGTATTTTGGTTCAAGACGTCAGTCATTTAACTGAAGGAAACAAGCCGTCAGTTAGTTTCCTTGAAACAAAATCAAATAATAACCCAACATAGTATATTTTAGTCCAAGTACACAGGCATTTGATTAAAAGAAACCTATAATGCAATAGGTAATCTTCAACTAAGATAATATACCTTGATTCAAAAACCCAATTCTTGGCTTGAATCCTATGGTCGGATATCCCTTCCCAATTTTCCATGGGATGCGAGACGCGAGGCAGAAGGTGTCCTTTGTGGTGGTGACTTTGGCCGTGTCGTTATCGTTTCTAGAACGCACATGCAGTACGACAGGTTTTTTTTAGGAGGATTTTTGGATGTGTTTAGACAGTCGAGTGGAAAAAGTGTACACCTTAGTGTACACTACTGTTAATTTATTCTCATTGAATACCTAGATTAAACCAAGAATGGACGAAAGCCAGAATCAGGTCAATAGTTTTCTGGAAAAGCAAAACTAGGACACTTGTTACCCATATTTGAAGGTAGGTTGTTGTTTAGCATAATTTTATTACAGGGCCAAGAATATTTCGTACCTTTTGCGTTGTACCTAATAATGTTTAGATACCTATTTATTTTTATATTGAAATTCAATAATTATAATTAGATAAAAGCCTTTTTATTCCGGCGTTTTCTCTTCGCTGTGCATGGAGAAGCAAGGGTCATCTTCATTTAAGTACCATGTATTTATTCCAAGTATAATATTTTGAAAGGAGTATTTATGTCCTTGTATGAAGGACAGTTGTACTTCCTAAAATACCAATTGCTTTGATTTAATAATAATTCTTTTCAAGCGAATATACGGAAGACTTGAAAGAAATTCGTACATCCCTATTATGTTTCCCGCTTTTGAAGCCATATTCCGTTGTGCGCAATTGAAGCCATGTTCTTTTTTTAAGGTTCTTCTTCAGTTTTGAATAATAGTTTCATTAGTTAATATAACTTACCTACATGCTACATTATCGCATAGTACCGCTTCTCCTTTTTATTCCCATTTTTTGTTTTAAAAAAGGTTCCAGTGAAATTTTCTATTACATGTTATTTCGATAAAGCTGAATTAAACAATTATTTTTCTTTTTCAGCACAGAAAATTGATGATATATCGGATGTTACCAGTAGTATTAGTTTTGACAAAGAAAAAATATTTTGATTTTCACCATCAACATGAGTAAATGCTTTGAGCTTTGTTGTGTTGTTTTTGATGGTTGGCTATTAGACCTTGACTAGGTTGCTCACTTTTATAAACGTTACTATTTTTGTTCGTTTTATTTACAAGTAAGTAATATTGTAGTTGCAGTGCCTTATTGAATAAAATACAATTTCATTTTCAATAATGCTTTTCTTTAGCCCAGAACATCCTCTGGAACTGGAACTCAATTGCATCTATTTAAAATCCAGCATTTTTGAACAATATTTGTATGTGTATAGTAAAAAAAATTAAGCTTATGTCAGTACAACTGAGGAATAAATTTATCCGTACTTTAGCCGAGGAAAAATAACCCAAAACTTACATTATTGTTCTAATAAAGGGTGTCTGGAATAACTTGATGTACCTACATGTAGAATAATGGCTATTTTGGAAACCATTGAAGATACATAGTGGGCCAAATGGGGAAACAGTTGGCTCAATCAAGTGCCTATACAAATAATCTGTCATCAACTTCAAAACCTAGGAAGTTGATGGCAGATTATTTTCTAGGCAAATGATTGCACGACTTTTTCCCCATTTGGTCCACCCTGTATCTTCAATGGTTACTAAAATTCCCATTATTCCCCATGTAGGTACTTCCGGATACCCTGTATACTGGATTTTAAATAGAGGTAACGAGATATTTGATTGAAGATAATTATTTCTTGAATTAAGAAAATCATTATCTTGTTTTGAGGCAACAAGATCTTGAAACAAAAGAATCATGATATTTAAAAAAAAAAAACTTTCAACGAATGTCACTGGTACTCAAATAAAAGTAACCAGGTATTTGATTAAGATCGCATTTCTTGAATCAAGGAAATCGTTCTCTTAAAACAATATCACAAATCGTTCATCGAAATTATTTGAATGTCAAATTAAAGCTTTCATGGATCTGTTTTAAAGTAACGAGTCCTTAAATTAAGAGAATTACGATATTTGAGAAGGAAATAAAACTTTAAATGAAAGACGATAAAATATTCAAAATCTTTAATCCAAGAGTATTGATTTTGGTCTACACATATAAGTTATCTTAAATCAAAGGAATAGTGCTTTGAAATAAGATACTAACTAAGTATACGCATCAATTGTGGTGATTTTAAATTAAGAGTCAATCCTTAAATTTATGTAATGGGATTCCAAGATTATGGTTGTCTTGGATCAAGAAACGATTCATTTGAATATATACAAAGCCACGGCGATCTTGATCCAATTTCGATTTGCTTTTAACCAAGATATCCTTTTTATCAGTGTTGTTATACAGATCAATATCCTTAAGAAAATTCATTGTTTACTATATCATTATTAATATCTAAAACCATCCTAAGTTCTTCTTTTAGATCATGTTTTCTTCCTAAATTCGTATATTGTGGACAGTCTATCAGGACTTGTTGTACCGTGAGTCGAACATTGCAGTAGTTGCATAGCGGTGGAATTTTGGATTCTAGAAGATACCCATGTGTAGCTGGAGTGTGACCGATACGTAAGCGCCAAAAAATTACTAGAGTTTTCCTTGTCAAATTAGGCTGCAATCTAAGCGGTTGAATGTTGCATAATTTTGTATTCGGGTGAGTTCAGGCAATTTGCCATTTATTTATTATAATTTGTTTCAGATAGCGCTTTAAGTCCATGGGTAAGCTCAAATTTATGGCAGGGATGTTAGCATCTTGAGCAGTTTTAGCTGAGTAATCTGCAAGCTCATTTCCAGGGATCCCAATATATGATGGCACCCAAATGATGGTAAGTCGCAATTCCAAGTTGTATAATGATTGGTAAATATTGAGTATTTGTTGCACTAATGGATTTGTCGAATATGTGTTACATATAGAAAGAATGGACGCTAGAGAATCAGTACAGATGGCTATGTTTTGGCCTGTACCTGAGACATCAATCGAAGGGCAGATAGAATTTCATAAGGTTCACCGGAGTATACACTACAATAACTAGTAAGCGTATATTTGGCCAGAGTAATATAAGATGTTGTAACTGCACAACTAACACTAGTATTTTTCTTGGAGGTATCGGTATACAAAACCTCATCATAGCTTGAGGGACGGGCACTCTCAAGAAACAGTTTTCTAAGTAATGAACTAGAAGTGTTATGTTTGCTGTATTTAGTCAGCAGCGTATTGATTCTTGGCCGCACCAAGATCCATGGTAATGAGTTTAGAGTTGAGTAGCGGTACAATTTAGAAAAATTGTATTCCGGAAAGGTGTTTTTTAACATTTGTGGGAATGAGTAAGGTTTCCTAGGAGTATGTTGAGTATAAATTGGAATTCTATTCAGCAGATTATTAACAGGATTTCCAGGATTTGCGTATACGGTAGTTGTAGGTATACGAAAGGAGAATTATTTCTCGACGAATTTGGAGAGGAAGTTCTTGAGATTCACAATATAAAGAGTCAACTGGACTGGTTCTAAACGCTCCTGGGCAGATACGTATTGCGGTGTTGTGAATAGTATTTAGCTTTTTCAGTGTCGTAGAGCTTGCAGTAGAGTAAACAATACTTCCATATTCTAGCTTAGATTGTATGAGGGCCCTATATATTCTTAGAAGAGTTGATTCATCAGCGCCCCATTGATGATGTGCTAAAGATTTCAATATGTTTAGGCGTTTCATGCATACTGACTTGATTTCCTGAATGTGATGCTTCCAGATTAGTTTTGAGTCAAAAATTAGACCCAGATATTTATAACTATTGGCTGATTGTATTGGTACGTCATTCAGAGAAAGTCTAGCAGCACACTGATTCCTCCTGGAACTAAATTTCATCAATTTAGTTTTGGTAGCCGAAAATCTGAATCTCGTTGAATTGGCCCAGGTTGCAATTTCGTTTAATGCATCTTGAAGTATTTATATTACATGTGGTATTCAATTTGCTTAGACAATACACTAATTCAAAAGGACATTAGCAGTTCTTCATGATAGGAAATTGGATATGAAAGCCAGGAAATTTCCAGATACATTGATTTCTTGTAATTTATTAATGATTAAGGGCATCCAGGTAGTATCAAAAGCTCTTTCAATATCCAAAATCACTGCAACTAGTTCTTGTCTCTGAGCAAAAGCATTGGCAACTTCTGATTGGAGAATACCTAGGTTGTCAACTGCACCACGAAGCGGACAAAAACCTGATTGAATTGCAGTAAATATCTGATGTTTTTGTAAATACCACAAGAGACGTTTATTGATCATTTTTTCAAATAGTCTATACATAGTGCATGTCAAAGATATAGGGCGCAAGGAGTTTGATTCCAGCGTAAAGCGTAGCCTTTATGAAATAGCAATATAGTTGAATGACACCATTGGGATGGAAAGGCATGACTTGCCCAAATTTTATTATATAGTTCCAAAAGCTTTTCTAGAGTAGACGAAGAAAGACTTTTCAGAAAAATGAAAGGTATATCGTCTGGTCCCTCAGCGTTATTTTTACATGTGTTTAGAGCTTGGGTCAATTCCATGGCTGAAAAGGGTAGATTAAGAGCGTCTGAGTAACTCAAATCCTGAGCATGAACCTGTTGGAAATTCTGTGAAGCATGATCGTTTTTTGATTTAGACTGGAAATAATCAGCAAGAGCATCTGCCATTAATTTCTTATCATTAATAATTATATTTCCCAACTTTATTGCAGGTATTTTATGCTTTGTGTATTTTCCTTACATTTGCCTAATTTTAGTCCAGACCTGTTTTGAAGATGTAGTAGTTGTAATAGTAGTAACATAATCATTCCAAGAATTTTTCTTACTATCTTATGGAATTCGACTAAATTTAGCTCGAAGCCTTTTAAATTCTATCAAATCGTGTTGCGTTCTAGTCTTTCGATACCTATTCAAAGCAGTCTTAGTTGCTCGTACTGTTGAGCTACAACTCTCATTCAACCAAAGAACTATCTTTCTGATAGAAGAAATGTAGTATTATATTCATTTCGTGTCCCTATTATCAATTATGGTAGAAATTTCTTGGGTTTAAGGAGGGGGAGGTAAACCAAAAGAAACTACTTAGCTTTCGGCGACGTTTCGGAACTATATTTTTCCTTTTTCAAGCCCTGGAATGGTAGAAATAAGGCACATGAGACGACATAGTAAGTAACATTAAAATGATAGGTATACAATCAACGATTTTGTCAAAACAAATTAAAATAAAATTAGTCATTGCTCAGGAGTACTTACTCAAACCGATGTCTCCAGAGCCCCTGCAGCCAAGAGAAAAGCACAATACATGATCACCCTTTAGATAGTGACAAATTCTGATTTATATGCCAATAATTGATGATTATTGGATTATTATGATTTCCTATTGTTATTTTTCTTTTTCCTTTTGTTCTTAATTGGAATTTGACAAGAAAAAAAGTTGGGTTCTGTTTCTATTTGTGCTGTTGTTAAAACAAGGTAGCGTTTTACATTGGCTGGCCACTATGGTACTCTAGTTCAGCAGTGTAGGAACTCCATGTCGAAGGATTCAAGCGTACATTCGACACATTTGCTTATAAATATATAAAATACAACCTGATACTCAGAAAAAAATAAAAAATTACAAAAATTGAAAAATTGCAGATACAAATGTAAAAGACACAAAATACAAAAAAAAATTAAAAAATATATTAAATAGAAAAAATATAAGAAAAAAAAAATTCTAAAAAGCAAACAAAAACAATATTTATAATAAATTATTTGTTGAATGGTGTTAAGTATTAATATCAACCCCCAGATAGGTCCAGAGTTACATATCCACATGTATAATTATATTTAGTTCTTCTTTCTTTTGTAAATTTGAAGGATATTGCTATATACACCACTCAGACCATCTGACATTTGTATCTGTGATTTTTTAACTTTTGTAATTTTTTATTTTTTTCTGAGTGTCAGGTTGTATTTTATATATTTTTAAGTAAATTTGTCGAATGTACGCTTAAATCCTTCGATATGGAGTACCTACACTGCTGAACTAGAGTACCATAGTGGCCAGCCAATGTAAAACGCTACCTTGTTTTAACAACAGCACAAATAGAAACAGAACCCAACTTTTGTTTTGTCAAATTCCAATTAAGAACAAAAGGAAAAAGAAAAATAACAATGTGAAATCATAATAATCCAATAATCCTCAATTATTGGCATATAAATCAGAATTTGTCACTATCTAAAGGATGATCATGTATTGTGCTTTTCTCTTGGCTGCAGGGGCTCTGAAGACATCGGTTTGAGTAAGTACTCCTGAGCAATGACTAATTTTATTTTAATTTGTTTTGACAAAATCGTTGATTGTATACCTATAATTTTAATGTTACTTAGCCGGCTACACACGGTCCGGCAGGCCTGTCAGTTCGAACTGAACAGTTCGACTGAAGGTCGGTCGCCGGATGGACTGATGACCCTCCAAATGTTCAGGCAAATCTGATTTATTCTTCAGTCTCGATCATCACGGCCTCTACTGACGACGACCCGTAATAAGCACTTTTTGATTTAGGGCCGGTTTATTCACCTTCTGATAAACTGTCAGGTATACAATCTGACGGATAAAAACGCAATCTATTGTAATCTCATTGGTTGGCTAGTTATCCGCCGACCAATAGAACTGTAGAACGGTGAATTTATCTTGCAAATAGCTACCAGCAACTTTATCTGAAGATGAATAAACCGTAGTATTACTTTTTTTGAGAACAGTACACTCCGTACGAAAAGGATCGATTTTCTTCCATTTTTCTACTTAATTCAAATACGCCGCTACTTTCTTGCCACGGTCGTGAAAGTTTCTCGCGATAGATTCCTCCAAACACATTTTTCTATTTCACGCGACATGGCGTAACACGTTCACTATTTGAACTATCTGAACTGACAGTCGACCGAGCCATACACACGTTGAGACTTGCCTTTGAGTGCGTCAGGCAGGCCGGATGGACGAACATATTTTTGATTTTTCTCCGGTCGCCTGAACAGTCTTAACAAACAGATCGACCGGAATATATACACGTTCAGGCGACCGGTCTTCAGTTGGACTGTTCAGTTCGAACTGACAGGCCTGCCGGAACGTGTGTAGCCAGCTTTACTATGTCATCTCATGTGCCTTATTTCTCCCGTTCCAGGGCTTGAAAAGGGAGCATGTGCTTTTGTGCTGAAGTTATCATACAACTTATAAACTGTTCATTGGCTATATTGATATCATTTCAGTAAACAAGATCATCAGTTTGCATCTGCGTGAATTTTCTAAAATTATCCCAATCGGCAGTTTTGATTTTCTATTTTGAAATAATGTTATCTGACGTAGGAGCATCACTGGCAATTACAATTGGAAAATGATCACTATCATACAGGTAATCAAGTACATGCCAACTGAGCTGATGTTGTTCCTGAGTCAGCAAAACTTAGATCAATCGAAGAGAAGGTTCCGGATGATATATTAAAGTTTGTTTCCTGACCTGTATTCAGGAGACAAAGGTTATTTTCATTCAACCAGTTTTCAATGATTCTATACCTTTCCTATTTGTGCTTTCTGAACCCCATATAATAATATGCGCATTTAAGTCGCCTGTAATTATAAATGGTGAAAGTAGCTAATTAAATTTTCCTATAATTGTTCTTTAGTTAGATTATAATCAGGAGGTATGTAAATATTACAAATGGTTAACAATTTTGGACACCATGCTTTGACAGCAATCGCTTCGAGATCGGTGTTAATAAACAAATGTTGAGAAAAAATATCGCCAGATACGAAGATAGAAGTACCAATACTTGATCTATCACAGGCTAGTCTTATCTGATGATAGCTCACAAGATTGTGTTGTTCCTTGAAATTAGTTTCTTGAAGACAAATGATGTCCGGTATAATATCAGATACTAACTGCTGTATATTTTCAATGCGAGGGTAAAAGCCATCGCAATTCCACTGAAAAATCTTGAAAATGAATATAAATCTTAGCGACTTGCATCTTAAAACTGTTGGGAGCAATCTGAGAGATGTTCATCATCACTGGAATGTAACGACATATCCGAAGCAAGACTGAAAATGCTACCAACTTCTTGTTCATCACTTATGAGTCTTGCTTTAATTTTCTTACTGAGCCTGGTTAATCTATTTTTGATGGATCTTTCTTGTATAGTAGGGTAAATTTCGTGCATATTTGTGAGTGCTTGACTCCAGAAGTGAATTTGATAGCTTCTTAATAAGGATCATTGTTATCATACGTGTTTTCTAGGAAAGCAATAAAGTTTTCAGCAGAAAGGGTGAAATCATTAGTAGATAGGCTATATGCTTCATGTATATCCTTTCTAAACTTATCAGATATTATAAGCTTGGAATCACTAGTTGTTCTACGCTTTTTCTGAATATGCGTGAATTTCCCAGAAGGTGGCGGCATTATATTATCAGGGGTAGAGTTCTCTTCGGCAAGAGTCAAAATATCGGAACCACGATCACTAGGCGTCAAGATATCAGATAATATATTTCTTTTTTGCGATATTTCTTGGCTTTAGGGCTGATAATCTGCTGCCTTTTTTGCATAAATACTTTGACTAGGTGCAATTTGTATTGTTGAACTTGGGCATTTATTAGCAATGTGACCTGTTTGTTCACAAATAAAACATTCCATTTTGTCAGTGGACGGAAAAATTCTATGCTCCTTGTCTTCATACGTAACAATTGTAGTTCGAAATTATCTGAGGTAGGAAAGACATATGCTTGTCTGCAAAAGCTGAGAATATGACTATATTCATCTCCGGGTATACGAAATTTACTGGAGAGGCAAGATTCAGGCCTATGTTTCTAAGAGAATTTTCAATAATCTCATGCGGAATAACTGGACTGACATTGGAAATAATCACTCGTTTAGTAGGCGAAACCAGTCTTCGAACCGATAAAACCTTATCAGCTATCATGACAGTGTGGTGAGCGAAGATGATTAAATCAACCAGCTCAAATTTAGCAAGATAAATGCAAATCCTGTTATTAGAAATACGTGATGCAAAGGAAATGTTTTTGGCTGTAACGATGTCACCTATTGCTTTAACATAATCAAATAGTTTAAGATCCTCTTCCACGTGTAGGACTATTGCTTGTTGTTTTTTAGGGAAGGTGAACTTGGAGATGGATTTAGTTACCAAAGAATAAGTAATTCCTTGATTCTCTGTATTTGAACTAGAAGGCTGATCCATGATTTGGCTTAACACAGTATTGTTTCCAGTTTGAGTTTCATTTCTGCCCTTGTAGTCAAAGGCAGTTTGTCGTATCGCACTAATATTTAACTAATTATATGAAAGTTTCACTTAATATACATATCACCGGAGCGAAAAGGTATCTATTTTACCAGTCCGACGTCCGACACACGAAAGCCAGTTTTTTCCACCAGAGTGTATAGCACACACAAAAAACTAGGTACGAAACGTATCGACGAGGCACAGTCGACATCTTATAAAACCGAACTCTATAAACTTTTAAATCTAATGTTGATTAGCATTTGATAAAGACGTTAAATCGTCAATTTCTGTAAATAGGGAGCCTTTCATTCAATTGTTCCTTCTCTTCAAGGAAATAGGAATTGGGAGAAATCTATAAAATTGAATAGGTAGGTAGTAAAAAATCATTTTAAAATTTAAAAGCTTAGGATTGGAAAAGTACGTCTGAAACTTTTTAGCTTTCTAATTAGCAAGCACAAATAACTTGAAAAAAAAAGTTGATTCTCATCAGAAAACCCATTTCAGTGCATTTCATCAAACTTTAGATTGAAAATATTGAATGCAATAAATTAGAAGTAGAAAAAAAATAAAGCAATATTCCAAATCTCCTATAAAGTTTTTCAATTATTTTTCTCTCCGACTTTGCGGAGTGTTATATCGACAAATAAAATTATCTAAAAATATTTTAATTAAGAAAGTTTGATTTTGGAGATCGACTTCAGAAAAAGAGCCTGGCGGAAGAGAATTCCCGATTTCGCTCGAAAAATAAAACGTTCTTTAATCATTTATTCATTCACTGAAAGTGATTTTGAGGATCCACTTAATTCATGAATAACTAAACAAAAAATTGCCTTCAAAAACAAAAACGAAATATTCCGCAGCGTTAGCAGAGCGGCCAGTCAGTCAGTCGTTTCCGAAATGAATTTTCAATTGCCAAAATCGCGCTGGCCGGCCGTGCATTATTTTCGAGCGAATGGCTTTTAAACAACTTAATCTCTATTGTGCCAGTTTAATGGGTCAAAAGCCCCCGATCGGGCCCCGCGTGTTCGGCCTGGGGCTACACAACACTTCAAACACTGACGCCATTTGTCAAGCTTTATCCTTCTGGTGCTGTTGGTTGTCGAAGGATTATATCCAAAGGAACTTTGAACCCTTTTTCGAGCAAAACAATGCAAGACGTTTTGTTTTTCCGGATAACATAAAAATTATTTTTCAGGATAAGAGATATTAAGTTCTACCCCCTTCAATGGGTCTTTATCGGAATACAGGAATCCAGAAAAGGCGAATACCAGAATTACAAGAATCGTAGAAGAAAATATTGGAAGGAAATTACCTAAAAAAGCCAAAAACTGAGACATCCAGGATTCTCCTCGTAGGAAATTTTTATTTGTAAAATATGAAAAAGGTCTCCAGAATAAGAAGCATAGGACCAGCTTTTGAGGTTACAAGGGAAAATTTGGCTCGCATCGCTAAGCTTCATCGTCCTCTAAAACATAATTATATCTATTTCCTGGTCGTAATTAAAAAAAAAGGGGAACATCATACAAAATCTTAATCATAAAAAGTTTTCTTTCAACCTGGTGCGCCAAAGAAAGTCTTTTCGAATCGCGTGTCTGATTAAAGCCCGCCTTTCAGTAACGGAAAATTATTCAAAGTACTTATATTCGGGCCCTGTTTACCAGACTTTGTCATTCAGATGATCCCTCGGCACCTGAATTTTTTATCGGCCCCTGCCTTTATTCTTTCCTTGAATGTTAACGACTACCCAATCTGCATAAATTTCGACAGGCAGCCGAGATACATGTAAATAATATTCATATAAAAATTTATTTGAAGTAACTTATATTTGAAATTGATTAGGATATTTAATTTTTTCAATAAAATTATCAGGTGGAAGTTGAAGAAAGTACTCTAAAGAATACTCCAACAAAAATGAAAACTCCACTCAACGCTTTGCTTCACACCCAGGCAATATAAATCGAGTATGTGAGAGTAAATCCGAGTTGCTGCACTATTCATTTTCTGTAGAACGGACTCTACTTGCCTACTCGATTTACCAACCTTATAGACATCTAAATTCATTGGATCATCGTTAATTCCAATTTTGTTGATACTATAACCAATAAAATTTAGTTCGCGCTTGAGGAAGACAAATTTCCATTCATTGAGGCTTATTTCAACTGATCTGCAACGTTCTAGTAACACTTGGAGATACCTTGGAGGTATCTGCCTTCTCGAGATTGTTCATAGAGGGAGTACCATCCCTTCTCCTATGGAATTTGGTGGTTGACCTTGCGCCAAGCCTGAAAGCCAATACTACCGAACGACCGAACCCACACCGCTTCGTCGGGAAGCGCCATAGCCAATCGATCAGGCGGACTTTCCCACCGCCAAAGCCATGAGGCGACTAGCCTATAAAAGGCGTAGCGCGCCGAGGAAACGGCATTCTGTACCAGATCACCGACCGACTAGCCAACAACCACCAGCAGACCGAGCAGCAGCCAAGGTAGGCCAACACGGCAGGAGCCGTCACCACCGCTTTAAGCTCGCTACGACTCCAACGTTATCACTCCACCTTACAATGTAGGTATAGGTTCGTTTGCGGATCCATCATATAGAGCGAACTGTGCTGCTGTCTGGGTTTCGTTACAGGGGCAGGGCTGTTCGTTCTTTAACGATGAGTACGGGGAACGTCTGTCTGGGTTTCGTTACGGGGTCATGCTACTCGTTCTGAGCTGCTGACGTGCTCAAACCGCGTCCTGTCGTTACGGGGAAGTTGCTTGTGCTTGTCTCGATTTCTCCGATCCTTCTCTGCGTCTACTAATACGCGCACTCTCACCGAATCAAGCAGAGCGCGCATGCGGCCTGAACCGTGCGAGCTGGAAGCGAGGACGGACATATTTTAATGTTATTTCGAATATTCTAGAATTCTGGATGCGGGGTTACCGAGACCGTACCGTATTTCAGTTCTGTAAATCTCTCTCGCGCGCAAAACACACACCAATACTTTTTTCGCCTCCCATTTCCTTTCTGTCTTGGAATGTAGACGGATGCTCGGAAAACTTAGTAGTTTGTTGATTGTGGCTTGTAGGTTGGGTTAGTACACCTGGGAAGTTTAGTAACTGGGGAGTAAGAACCACTGTTGGATTAATACTGATTTTTATTAAACAATCAACAACTATTTATATACAAAAAATGCAACTTTGACAAACGTCAATGGTAATTAATTAAAAGAAAATTGCTGACAAAATTCTGTTGTGTGCTCCACATCGAAGGATTTGGTAATTAAACTATTGATGACGCTACGTCTGCTATAGATCGTATGTTTCCTGGTGACCTACTGGCGGTGCGTAGTGTTGATGACCTGGACGCTAATGATTAATTAATTTTTCTACTGACGTTTCATAATAGCAACTTTTCGATTGTCATTTTAGTTTTGAAATGACATTCTTTTAAGCACTGAGTGCGTAAAAGTTACTTTTAGGCACTCAGTACGTGAAAGTGACTTTTGAATGCGTAAAAGTGACTTTTGAGTGCGTAAAAGTGATTTTTAAGCACTAGTGCCTAAAAGTGCCATTCATTATTCAGAAATAAAAAATACACTAAACTAAACACAGATTTGAATTTTGTTTTATATTTATTATGAATATTAAAAATTAATTATTGAATTGAACGTTATTGGGTTACTCAAAACAGAACTTTGTGTTGTTACCTACTTTCTGGGATTTTAATTATTGATGTCCAATCCAAAAAATCGCATGAAAAGTGTCAGGTGCCAAGCTAAAGCAGGTAATAAAGATTTTGGGCGTAATCGGCTTATTCACATGAAATAAAATTATGTTTTTTTATTATAAAATGCCAGTAGAAAAAATATTGTATACAATACGTCACGAAACGATGTCTTTTAGTCACTAGACGTGTTGTCCAACTCGGCTTTGCCTCGTTGGACAATTTTCACGTCGCGTGCCTAAAAGACGCTCATTTCGTAACTTATTGTATAAATAGCTATTTTGTAATGGTTTTGATAGATATAATTCAAGGCTTTTCTTATGACTGAATTTAGACATTCTGGGCATTCTATTGCCATGCCATCAGTTATCAGTAACAGTATCTGATCTTTTAGGAGTTAGGATGTTCTTCTTAGTTTCAATAAGGCAATTAGAAGCTATTTCTATAATATCTGTTTGATTTAGTGCCACATCGTACCGGGTTCCATCGCAAAAAATGGCAATTTTTGTTTTTTTAGGCGTAATTGCTAACCATGAGTTTGGAGTGTGTAGCTGCTTCCATATTATTGATGCTATGGATCGCTGTCGAATTTTGCACGAAGTATTTTCTTCCCTTTGATATATTTGGTTCATTATGCAATTAAGACTTGTCTCTATGCCTCTTGTAGTGGTTGGTGAACATACGAAAACATTTTCTGCAATCTTCAGCCTGTTGCTCAACTCATCTTCAGATATTTGGAAGTATAGCTGTGAATCATAATCTATTGCTAATACTTCGTTTGGAATATCCAGGATTCAGTATGTTTCTTTTTCTGTTTTTAATGGAATTGGAGTCGATCTGTTCTATCATCACAAAATATCCATAGACGTGGATAAATTTTATTCTTCACTGTATTCCACTTTGGTCTGGAGGATAAGATATTATCTCGATATTGGACGGAATCTTTTTTGATGCAGATGCTATTATCTCTTCAACGTGGGTCGGAGATATTAGATCATATAGGTGGTCTTTATGGTAGTGAACATCTAACAATCGCCTATAATAGTCCAGAAGTTCATCAATGTAATTGGAGACAACTTGATATGAACTGAGAACGTGAATTGTTAGTTTATTCGCATCCACCGTTCGATACCATATTTTCATTTCATTTATCGAAGCAATGCCTTCATTGATTTTTTCCCGGAATCTCTGAATTTGATTGTTGATTCTGGACTCGGTGTCATTAAAAGTAGATAGATCATGTAGCATGAATTTGGTTTGATCGGTGGATGCCTTGATAAGCTCCTTCTGGTTTTTGTCTAATTTGTCAATATTCATGTAGATCTCATCGTTTACTGTGAACACTGCGGTTAGTAATTTTTCCAAAACTCCTCTTTTTTCACGTTTGAATACCACAGTTTGTAGTCTGTTTTGTATCCATTGAAATTGTTTTTCCTTTTCTTTTAAATGATGGATCAGTGACATGCATTGTGTGTTCATTTCCATTGATTTTACTTGGTGGACAGAGGTCGTCTAATTGATAAATTGCACCTTGAACGTTCATGGAATCGTTTAAAAAAAAATGTTTCTCATATTTAAGGTTAACTCTGAAAGTGCCCCTGTCTATTCGTGCATGTCCCATGTGCTCAATGTACAGTCCTGATTGAGGATAATGTATCTAATATTGATTTGCTTTGGACCCTTGAAGCATCACAATAAATGGCGATCAATATTTTCTTCCAGTGCTGTCTTGGGCTCCGTCTGTTATTGTTGTGAACTGGCTGTTGTTCAGTCTCGGCACTTGACAATATTGGAATTGAGTGATGCGTGGATCTCTTGATCGGGCCTCCTTCTGCTCTCTTTATAGTGACCACAGTTGTGTCTTTACCTGAATGCACTCCAGTGATTTTTGCTAGTGGCAATTTGCTTAGGTTGATATTCTGATCCTTTACTAGAACTAAATCTCCATTTCATTCGTCCAGCTCTTCCAGAAATCTTTCTTAATTTTCTGAACTAGTTTCCATCTTCCAACAACGTCCGAGTTTAGGTTTGTAGTTAATGGATCGGGAAAAGATATAATTTCTCTTCCAATTGTAGCGCTATTTTGGTTTTCCGGTAAGAAAGCGGTCGGTTCGGGGTTTTCGGAAAACTCGGGCGCCACCCTTAGGATTATAGTGGTTAAGTGCCCACGTGCACTAGGTAGCTTTTAAACAGTGGAGACGGAAAACCAGAGGTCAATATGCGCATCCTCAAAATGAAACACAGAATCCAACTTACAAATTAAAGTTTTTATTTGCCCAATAACATAAGGTAAAAGGAACAGTGAAAAATGCAATTAAATGAGAGACGAAGAGCGAGGAGAGTGGAACAAAGTCGGCGGGAATAATGTATAAATACTATGTACGTGGCGGAAAATCGCGGTAATAAGATCGCGGAAAAATAACGGTGTCGGAAAATAGGATTGCGGAAAAATAACGGTTTCGGTAAATAGCTCCCAGGGATTATTGTTGCTAGACTTCCGTACTCCTACCACCTTCAGCTCGTATTCCAGGCGCATGCGCGAATTATGCAACTGAGTAGAGTGCAGGTTCGAATAAAAAGAGAAGGACGGAATTAGAGGGGTGCGTCACTCGGTATCGGTTCGGTCGGAGACGTCCCCCCCCAATCCTCTACGGAGAGAATAGAGCCGTAACGCTATTCAATCCGCAGTCCAAAACATGACATAAGTATTGGAATGGAACCAAGAGAGATACCCGGTAATCGGTCCAGCAGACGCTCTCTTGGCTCGTCATGGAAAGATTAGAGCGCCCCGTAATCGGTCCGGCAGGCATTTTTGTATCGAGCGTCCAGTAACCCGCATTCGGTGTACCCGACCTCGGCACGTATCAAGCGCACGGTAGTACGAAAATCACTCGGATTACCGTACGCTCGATACTCGCGCCTACAGTCACGAATATCTTTTTTACTTTCCCTGGCTCCTCGCCATCAAGCTACTTGATAATATTAGTTTAATTTTGGTTCTGGTAGTCAAATCGTAAAGCAATTTTAATTCTAGTAGTTCACTAAGTGGAATGGCAAGTAGCAAAAAACTTAAAAATTAATAAGATTTGCTATTTGCCTAGTTATTTGATGCTGTCTCCAACAAACTATCCCAAACTAACCCTAAGGCTGTCCTTACCTTAACCTTTTGCTCAGCTCCAATTTGGGTTAGTTTTGGTTAGTTTTGTTACAGCATCATAAATAATTATTTACATCGGCCTGAATCTAATCTCCGCATTTATCAAATAACGATTGCAGTTATACAAATCCCTAAGTAAATACCAAAATCTTGTTAATTTTTACCTGCATTAAAAATTCAATTTTTAAATCGTTCTAACATATTTCAAAAAATAGGCATTTTTTTATGAAGAAAAAAGTATACAGATGATAATGTCATTGGAAGAATGGCTAACACAATAATTCAAAAATGTTTTCGAAAAACGTGAAAGTGGCCTATTCTACGGTTTTCTCGCCATGGTATTCTATTCATGGTAAGGTTATGTAGATAAAACATAATGTTGCTCTTAGTTATTCACTTACCTCGGCTTCCTGCTTAGTCTTAAAATTAGTCCGTATTGCGCTGGAATTGACAATGTAGTACCTATATAGGTAATTTTCTGGCCAGTCCATAATAAATGATAAACAATTTTAAAGAAAACTGAATTGTTGGACGCCGATCCATAATTACGCAGGACTGGTATCAAGCGTACGGTAGCTTGACAATCGATCGGGAAATCAGACGCTCGTTATGAGACAGACCTCGGTTAATACGACGTTACCCGAATGCGGTATACTGTGCGCTCGATACAAAAATGCGTCCGGCAGCAACCCCGTGCAATCCATGTCACCAATAAATATGCCAATGAAAGAAGAAAGAAGTGTCAGAAATATAAGGATAGAAGCAAGGGTCAACCCCCGTAATCGGTCCAGACAGACCCTCCCTTGCCTCGTCATGGAAAGAATAGGTAACCCCGTAATCGTTCCGGCAGCACACTATACAATCTATGATCCTTATACCCCTTAGAAAAGATACCTGCCCTCTCACTCTACTTTACCCTTTACCATTGTTGACGGCGTCGCGGCGGCTGAAGGCGGCGGAGACGGCGGCGGAGGTCGGCGTACCTTGGCTGGCGGCTGGTCTGTTCGGAGCTGGAGTCGGAAGCGAAATCGGAGACGGAATTCCTGTTCTCTTGCAGCGCGGCTATATTTATAGCCAAAAATCCTGATACCGGCTTCGACGGTCGCGCGCAAGGAGTGTGGGTACGGCGACGATCGCGCGTCGTATCCACTCTACCAGTGCGGACGATACGAGGTCACGCGTTCGTGGGGAACTGCAGCGGGTTGCAACCCCTCTCAGAATCTACTCCACCCCGGGGTGAGTCTCATAAAATCCGATTGATTGAACTCGCGCTAATTTTTAACTAAGTGAGTGACCGGGATGCATAGAAAATTTAGTAATCCGCGTTACACAATTAGAAAATGACCTCGAGTTAATGTTGCTAAATCATCTGGATCATCTGATAATGGGCACAGAGGTCGAGAGTTAAGGCAAGCTTCTATTTGGTGAGTGAATGTAGTCGTTTCTTCATAAGTAAGTGGTGTATCGCCAATTATTCGTTTTAAATGGTACTTCATAGACTTGACGCCAGCTTCCCATAATCCTCCAAAGTGAGGAGTAGCTGGAGGAATGAAGTGCCATTGGGTTCCACCTGCAACTAAGGTATCTTGGATTTCTGACTTCTGTATTGTATTGTAAATTTCATCATGTAGTATCTTACTGGCTCCTATGAAGTTGGTACCATTGTCACTATATAGATGTGCACATCTTCCTTGTCTGGAAATAAATCGCCGGAAAGCTGCCAGGAATGTGTCTGATGACATATCACCGACAACTTCTATGTGAATTGCCTTTGTAGCAAAACAGACAAAGATTGAAATATACCCTTTAAAGGATTTGTTACCTCTGCCCTTTGTAGTTTTGATTTGGATAGGACCTGCGTAGTCGACACCGGAATGTAGGAATGGGTGCGACGGTGTTATTCTGGAAATTGTAAGATTTCCTATCTTTTGCTCGATTATTTGAGCCTTGAATCGCAGGCATCTTACACAGTGGCTAATTAATAATCGTCTTTACTCTGCGTTTTTCATTTATTATCCAGAAACGGCCTCTTGTATAGGATAATGTCAGCTTATTGCCTCCATGTAGTGTATTGGCGTGAGCGCTCAATATTACTAGCTTTGCCGGGTGACTTCCATAGGGTAAGATAATTGGATATTTGCTATCATAACGTAACATTGAGTTTTGTAATCTTCCTCCAACTCGTAAAACTCCTTTATCGTCCAGCCATGGAGTAAGATTGAGAATTTTATTATCACTGTCTAGCTGAGACCCTTTTTTTTAGCTTTTGTGTTTCTGCTTTGAAATGTTGGATCTGATCAATCTTGACTTGGTGTGTTAGGGTGTCTGTAAAGTTTAATGAAGAAAATCGGTCTATAATTTCATTTTTGGTTTCATTTCTTTGAGTTGCGATTGTAACATGGTGTACACGTTCTGGCCTCCTCTGTGGTGACTGATATCTGGTCCGTCGGTGTTATGGTAATCGATTTCAAGCACGATGGACCAATTCACCACGTTGTATGATTTTTTAATAGAGTTGGGCTTATCCCTCTTGATATAATATCAGCTGGAATAAGTTTATTGACTTCTGCTACTCGGTTGGCTACAAAATTCTTCCACCTGTACGGGTCTCCTTTTATCCGTGATAGTGCTATTGTAGAGTCTGACCAGGCATGTAGTGATAAAGTTCTAGCAGTCTTTTTTAGTAAATGTGAAAGAAGCACAGCAGAACATAACTCTAGTCTTGGCAACGTAACTTTCATTCTTGCTGGTGCTACTTTGGATTTAGCTCTTAGCAGAACTATTTTTGATTCATCCAGGGAATTCTTGACTTTCGTGTAGACTACGGCTCCATATGCCTTTTCGGAGGCACAAAAGCCATGTAGTTCCACGTGACTGTTTTTTACTTGGTAGGTCCACCTGGATATAGTGATTTTCTCGACACTCTTTAGTTCTGTTCGGAAAATTTTCCATTTGCTCCTAATGAAGAGTGGCACTAGATCATCCCATTTTAGCTCTTGCAGCCTCTGCAGCCATAATTCTTGGATAAGGAGCTCCGCCTTGATGATTATTGGAGCTAACCATCCTAGTGGGTCGAACAACTTAGCAACTTCTGAAAGAATGCTCCTTTTAGTAATGTTATCACTGGTCGATATTTCAGTTTTGAATCTAAATGTGTCATTATGAGGATCCCAGTGGATACCTAGAGACTTTTTTATGTCATCTTTAGTTATTTCCACGGCTGTTGATCTTTAAGTTCATTTGGAAGTTTCTGTAGTAACTCTCGTTTGTTGCTGGACCATTTCCGCAACGTGAACCCTCCTCGTTGAAACATTTTGACGAGTTCGTCTTGTAGTGATAGAGCTTCTTCTATAGTGGCAGCACCTGAGAGCAAGTCATCGACATAAAAATCTTTCATTGCTGCTCTGGATGCATTCGGAAAGTTGCATCTCTCGTCGTGGGCAAGCTTTTGTAATGTTTTAATAGCTAAGTATGGTGGTGCTATCGTCCCATAGGTTACAGTTGCTAAGCAGTATTCATTAATTGGTGGGTTATTATCAAATCTCCATATAATAAGATTTTCTGATTCTTCAGGTCATCAGTGTTCCGGAAAGAATCCATCCTAATTATGTTTGTTGGCCAAGGAGACCATCTTCAGTTTTTCTTATGCCTTCCAAGATTAACTGGGCATATTCTCGGGCCCCGAGAAGTATACCTACTGGACTATAGAATGTTGGATCAGCAAGGACGTCGTTCTTCCATTGTAATATGTTTACGTCAAGGCCTACTCCAGGAAGAGTTCGTGTAAGTTTAGGTAGAACGATTCCGAGAACATCAAGCTGGAAATTGCTGAAAAATCTCGGCTTAATTAGTAGCTGTAACTGGGATTTTGACACTTGTGGTTCTCCTGTGCCAAGTCCTGTAATTTTTGCTTGAATTTTCTGTCTGGGCCGGGCGAGTAGACTTGCAGCCTCTTCGGTTATAAATGCTGATTGGGAACCAGGGTCAATGAGAACTCTCAAATTTTCATAACTTCCATAAGCAATTCTAACTTTAATGAGTGCTGTTGCCAGGAATACCATTTCATCTTGTCGGCTGATATGGCTTGTTATTGTTTCGGTTCTTTGATCATTTTTTAACGCTGATTTTCTGGACTGCTGTGGTCTAAAAGAATCGACGTGTTGGTATGTATGATACTGGTTGTTGCAAATACGGCATTTCATTGACGAATTGCATTTGGATTTGGATTTGTAGTGGTTCAAGCAGTTCAAATATAGTTTTTTTTTCTTTGGCAGCTTTTAGTTCTGATGATAAGGCTTTGAATTTTAGACATTGGTAAATCATGTGGGCTTCATTGCAGTACTTGCAAGCATCAGTACTTCTGGCATTGTCATTATTGTTTGAGTTGAGGCGAGTTTTCTTCTGTGTGTCTGAAATTGCTTCTAATGATTGGAATCTTGCTTGAAAAAATTTCCTTATTTCAACAAAGTCCTGTATTTCATGGAGCTTGCTTAGCGATTGTTCGTAAAGCTTGTTGGTTTCATGATCCTATTTTCGGCAGATGATGCGACTGATAATAGGACCCCAATTGAAAGTATCGATACTTAGATTATTGATGGCTTCAAGACATTCCACAACTGTATCGTGAAGCTGTTTAATCTTGAATGATAATTCGTGATTAATCACTGGAAGATCTAAGATCCTATCTAGTAGTTTGGAGACTATAAGTCTGTTGTTGCTGTATCTGTCATTGAGAATATTCCAAGCAGGGCCATAGTTGGTTTCTGTTATAGACAGGTGCTGGATCAGTCTTCCAGCTTCCCCTCTCACATGCGTTTTAAGATACTGCATTTTCTCTATTGTCGTAATTGTTGAATTTTTATGAACCACATTGATGAAAATGTTTGATTTGAGGTAATGTTATGTTGCATTGTTTCACAACTTGTTCTATTCCTTGAATCTTGTCCTGGAGGTTTTGTACTGTTTTTTCCTACCGCTTTTCAAGGTCTTGAATGGGATTTTTGATAGTACTGTCAATTCCCTGAATCTGAAACTCGATGTTTGGAATCGGTAATGTGTTTTGTGATTTCTTGGAATAATTCCTGTAGTTGACGAAAATAATCGTCTGTAAAATACGAATGCGTCGGAATGTCAAGCTCTATAAGCTGTTTATGGTTTTTTTCAATGTTTCCCCAAATGAACTCAAGTTCGGCAGTTTTTCTGAAAAAATATTGTTCATTTTTTCTCTCATGGGGGTCCTTCTTGTAATTGGAAAAAAGGGTTTCTTGTGCTTTAGCGAGTTCGTGGGCTTCTTCTATCTTGGATGTTGCCTACTGCTATTGGTTACCTGCTCTCTTTTCTCTTCTTTGTGTAGGTATGTTCCGGCTTCTTCTTATTACTTCAGGACCTGGTGTTTTTTGTCTTCTATTTTGCTGCTGTTTGCTGGTATCTGAACCGATTTCTTTGTTCTGTTTTGTTGAGGATGGGATGCAGCAACCAGACAAGGCACTTGCTACAGCGGGAAGGAATGTATGTGTAGGTGCTTTGGACCGGTGTCTAAACGTCAACCCCGAAGGACGCAAGTGTATTTGTAAAGGGTTAAAGAATGGGAATGAAGGGAGTACTGTTGCGGAGGGCTGGTTTTCATCCTTTATCTTATTTTTGCTCGAAGGATCAATGTAAAATTCCTGTCTTGGAATTTGGGCCGATGCTCGGAACACTTAGTAGTTTGTTGATTGTAGCTTGTAGGTTGGGTTAGTACACCCGGGAAGTTTGGTAACTGGGGAGTAAGAACCACTGTTGGATTAACACTGATTTTTATTAAAAAATTAACAACTATTTATATACAAAAAATGTAACTTTGACAAACGTCATGAACAATGGTAGTTAATTAAAAGAATAAATTGCTGACAAAATTCTGTTGTGTGCTCCAAATCGAAGGATTTGGTAATTAAACTTTTGATGACGCTGCGTCTGCTACAGATCGTATGTTTTCTGGTGACCTACTGGCGGTGCGTATTGTTGATGTCCTGGACGATAATAATTAATTTTTTTACGACTAATGTATAATGTGCGTATTATATTTGTGATTTTGGCGGTTAATGACATATGTTATTCCTCCAGGGATTAATGACGAGTAGCGGGATTAATGGTCATTATTCCACAAAAGTGTCAGTGTCAAACTTGTAGTGCTTGTGGATTTGTATTGAAAATTATGAGACGGATGAAATTTGTTCATTGAAAATCTCAAATAAAATGATTTGTCGTAAATAAAGTAGAGTATACTACTCGCAATAATGGCTATTATTCCCTCGGAATGTTACTCCCTCGCCGCTAACGCGGCTCAGTTCGTAATAATCCTCGGGAATAATATCTATCATTATTGACTCGTGGTATAATCTACTATAATTTTTGTAATGATTTTGATAGACATAATTTAAGGTTTTTTTTTATGACTGAATTTTGAATTTAGACACTCAGGTTGTCATGTATTATATTCTTTACCTTTTCAACTTCAAATTGGGACTAAACAACTTCAAGTTGGGAACTAACAAAATCAAATTGAGAATTAACAATATCAAATTGGGAATAATCATATTTAATTTGGTACTAATCAACTTCAAATTGCGACTAATCAATTTTAATTTGGGAAAAAACAAATTAAAATTGGGAATAGACTTCAATTTAGAAATTATATTTGAGACTTTGACTTTGTTTTTCCTTCCAATTACATTCAAGTCCCTTAGACAATCATGAACTATTTCTTCGAATTTGAGAAAAATATTTGTGCCAGACATGTAGCTCATATTCAAGGCTTTATACCTGATGTGCTAAACATGGCTGATTAGTGATTTGCAAATTGCGAATGAAAATATTTCATCAAAATGAGATTTTGTTCAAATTTTTCTTTTATTTCAACGTAATTTCAGGATATTCTTCTATGTATGTCGTTTATACCTTATGTTCTTCTAAAATGTTTGCGTTTCTTTATCCCCCACGTTTCCTTCGAACAACTTCTTGGGTACCTACTCATCGGTACGCTGTAGATTTTTTTATACCCAGTGTGTTAGGTAATCCTCTTTAGTCGCCTTTGATATTAAAAACAGCACATATTTGCTTTTCAGCATTTTCTGCATCAGGTGCTTTAATGTAAGGCATTTTGTTAATTTAATATACGGTTTAAACGCGAAACTGCCGTTTGACTTGCAAAACTTTAAAATTTATTCAACAATTCCAATTTGAAGTTGATTAGTACCAAATTTAAATTGTTTATTTCCAATTTGATTTTGTTTATTCCCATTTTGAACGTGTTAGTTACCAATTAAAAGTTGAATTGAATTTGAAATTTGAAATTGCTACGTTCCAAATTGAAATTGATTGTTCCCAATTTGAAGTTGAAAAGGTATAGATAGGGTATCCAGAATAAGGTATCTGTTGTTTTCCCGGATTGTTTGTTTTATTCGCAGTGAACTTTGGTTTTCATTCTCCACCGGTATGCTACCTGGAGCAAGTGAGCCCTCGACCACATTAGTACTGAGGGTGGCGCCCGAGCAAGCCGACGGATAAGAAACCGAAAGTCAGTAGCACTACAACCAGTGCAAGGAAAACCGAAATAGCGTGACAAAACTAACTCACGTGCTACGACTTACGCGGACGCAGATGAGACAAGTGATAGGGCTATTGACTCTTTGGAGCAATACAGACCAGGGATATACTACCGAAAAACTATCTTATCTATATAGCACAACTTCACTCTGATTATCTTCCAGGTTTAAAACGTGATCACGCCCTCACTAATTCCAGGGAAAAGGCATCCCTTAAAATATTGAACGAAATTCATAACAAGGAAGGATACGACTGTTGTCTGTCTTTTCTAAAGTTAATAGAAGAAACCTTCGTGTGCAATCTTGTAGTAAAATTTTAACACAAAACTGTTTCGGAATTTGGTAATAGATCGTAAAGAAATCTAGTGGTTCGTTTTTGGGAGAAATAAAAGAGCACCCAGAGACAAAGAAACATTCTAACGGTTTTCTGCCAGAGAAATAAAAGAAAAAAATTAACCGGAGTTCTTTCGGTTCGCTTCATCTCCTGCAAAAAGATAAAAATCGATGAGCGAAATTGCGCATCAAATCGTGTTGAACATAATAGAATTTTGATTATACCGACTGGGCTCTGTTATTAAGCGCTTTCAGGCTGAGTTTTTGTAGCCGGAGAGTCTTAATTTGAAGTATTTGATGGGAATTCCTTTTTTTTTAACAAAAGTAAAATGGTGCAGAAAAACCAACTACTATTTATAGCCAAATCAACATTACTAATGAATTTAATAGGGAACTTGCACATTAAATTAAATATGAAATAAATAATAAAATACAATAACAATCATCCTAATAAATGATGCAATTAGGAAAAGGATATAATATCTTATCTCTGGTTTCCAAAATCTTCAATTGAAAATACCAAATAATTGTAAATTCTTGACGAGATCAAAAACGTATTTTTATGGGTCCTGACGTCACAAGGCAGTAATAATCGGGTCGCACCGCTGCCACGCCATATGCTGCTGGTGTTGTCAATGTCAAATCTGTCATAAACGGCATACATAACAACATAACCATAATCTAAATCTACCTGCTCGAAGGTCACTGTCAACCAAGGACTGTGAACGGAATTTTGTTGCTGAGTGACGTCACACTAATCGGTCGTTTCAAATGGCGATGTTTCGAGCGTAACTTCAAATATTTATAAAAAACTACCGGCTGATTTTTAATGCTTGATATTTGGCATGACTATGTCTTTAGTGTAATACAACACATTTTTGAAATAAAAAAAAAAAATGTGCAAGTTCCCTATTGTGCCTACTAATTAGAGTTACATATTACACAAAACCAATTATTTTGTTTAGATTTAGATATAGAAATTCGATTATGATAAGTAGGTACCCCATATTGAACTGGATTTTGTCCATTTTATTGAACCATACGCTATTTATTGAGGTAATAAAATCAGCAATTTAAAACGGCCTCTGAAAAACTGGCAATAAAAGGCCTTCTGTTGGAAAAGCAACGCTCCCGATCCAATCGATTTTCGAGCCCATTTCGCATCAGAACAGCCTAATTTCAAAATAAAATATTTCAAAAAAGCAAATACTCGCCCGCTCCTTTTCAATCGGAAGTAAAATCGTAAGGAGTTAAATGTGTGACAGCCCCCTTAAAATAAAAAAAAACAGGGAAAGCGAAGAATCGGGAACAATAAAACCAAAATGTGTAGGTAATGAAGGAAGACCATAAAATGAGACGTAAGATGTAGAAATGGTTTTTAAGTAGTTTTTTTCACAAAAGATTATTTGAGTCATTCTCTATCTTTGCTCTTAGAAAACAAATTAAGTATCCTTGAAATCCAGAAATAGCTTCCCGATTATTGAACATTAAAACAACTTTGAGCCATTAAAGTCGAATAAATTAGCCAAACCTTCGAGATAAAATTTTTGTTTCCCGAAAAAAATTGTTAAGGACCTCTTTATGGACGTAACAAGGGGCATTTCTGAAAGCTTAATTTTGTGGGGGTTTTTATCGCTTTGATAACGTGATTACAAAAGTTAAGCGGGGGATTCGTGCATTATGTATGAGAGCGACAATATTGGACTCTCGGAAAGTTGCGATGTTTAAATTATTTAACGGATTACTTCATCATGTTACAAACGCAGAAAATTGTAATGAAACCCAAAAGAATCAAGTAAATATTATGATTGCGGCATTAAATACCGGTAGGTAATAATTAAACATGTATCACATACGTCCAAGTTATGAATTATGTAATAATGAAAACACGCCATTTCCAGACACACGATTCCTGTTTGAATTCCTTCGAGATCGCGAGTGGTTTATGGAATGCTTTTTCTAAAAGGATCCTTTTGGCTAAAAGAAAAGGGTTGCCCTTCATAGACTCTAAAGGAGCTTTTCTTATACCTTCTACGTACTAACCCTCTAGTGGGGAGAATTGGTATAAAGGTAATAGAGGTGAAGGGCGAGACTGGGGATTATATTTGTGATATTCTTAGGGGACCACTAGGACTTTCAGGCTCTGTAATTACAAAGAAAACAAATTATTGGAATAAAAACAAATACTTCTATCCTAAATAGCATAAATATTTTTTTCGCAATAAACAGAAGCTGAAATGGAGACCGAGGTAAAACACACTCAGTGATTTAAATATATATTCGTGAAGCCGGAGACAATTCATTGTAGCCGCCAAAAACGAAACTGTTATTTTCTCCTTGTGGAAACACGCCGTTAATATTTTATGCGAGATAAAAGGAGCGTCCATCAGCGAATATAGGGAATCAAATAATAAAATATGTATAAGGTGTCTTGTTCATTTGCTTTCTTTGAGAAACATTCTTTACTTTTAAAGAGCAATCGTCTTCTCTCATTAGGATTGGTAAACACTCCACGTCCTATGAAAACTTTCCAAACTGCCAAAATCCTTTAGGAAAACTTTCCTAAAGACACACAAAGAGTTTCCCGTCTATTTAAGCTGCTTCCACGCATTTCTACTCGAAAGTACATGTGAAGTTGGGCAGACAGTAGGTTTTTTTTTTAGTGGAATATTTATTCACAAAACTTCCTATTATATGATTTTCATCTTTTTCTAATATTTGAGGGACAATTCTCCAGAACTCTTAATGGACGAATAAAAAATATAGGCCCTCACTTTTAAATAAAAAATCCAAATGGTAACTTGCACGCTATATACATCTCAAATATTATCTGGCAATTTTTTTTTTTGGGAAATCTTCAGTTTTTCGCTTGGTTGCGTGTGATTGTCCGATTGAAACCACCCCTCACTTAATGCTAAAATTTACGATAACTTTTTTTTTGTAGAAATGCTTTTTATTTATAAATATTATATTACCCACAAAATTATAGAAGAATTTTCAAATAACAAACCCTTCAAAGAAATCTTCCCAAAGAGCCTTTTTAGCTCAAAGGCATTTCCTACACAAAAAAAAAAACGGAAAAACCTTTTTTAAACCACTTTCTGACATCTGAACAATTCCTTGATGTACGGTAGCAATTATATTGGTTTCTAGAGACTAGGGTCTTGAGCTGCAAAAATAAGTGATTAAGCACAATGATCCTATACCTATCAAAACATCCTTTATTTTGTTATACAATAAGAAATTTGAAGCCGCAAAAGATATCTTTTATTTGTCTCTCCCCTTTGTTCCGTCATCATTTAGGCACCGTAATTACTTTCCACGTGTCACCAGAGAGAAAAAGTTATAATGATTAGGCGAAATGTTGCTTAGCCATCCATAAAAGAGAAATTTCTTCTTTCTCCCTCTCGTTCAGCGCCATTGTGGTATCGAGGTCAGCGATTTGTATCTAAAAGGTTTTTCTTTAATGAGAAAAATGCGGGGAATCGGGAAACGGAGTCTGTATATAAACGTTCTGTATAGTGTAAATATGCTGGCCTCTATATTGTCACTGGGAAAAATCAAAAGGCGCTTTGAGGTTGCCGAGTCTTTGTGTGAGGTAATTTCAAATTTAGAATTCGAGAGTCTGTTGGGTAGTTCATTTTGTATCAATTTACTTTAGAAAAAAACATAAACTCATCATTATACATAGGAAATATACAGTGTGTTTCACGAACATCGAAACACGGGCGTTTTAGGGTATTTTAGGGCCGATTTGAAAAAAAAAAAAACGCTCGGACCCGTCATTTATGTATTCAAGGTTTCGAGCGTTTCTTTTAAATCGATTTTAATATACCCTAAAACGTCTCTGGTTTAATGTTCGTGAAAAACCCTACATACCTAAATCTTATATTGTAACCAATTTGAACTTTTTTCAAAATAGTTTAACTTATCTCTTAACCAAATAAATACAGACAACTTTAACTTAAGTGCCCCCATTTGGCTTTAACTTACAAGGTGCTCTTCCCCTATAAAAAAATTCATTGAAGTGGCAGAATAGAGAGGTGTCTACGTCTACGCCACTAGCTCTATCGCTCAGTGCAAACATAAACATCCCCCTGAACAAGGTTTTCGCATTATACTCCTTATTGTTGGGCGATTTGTTTGTTTTGCTGCCTGAGAAACTCCGATGGCGGGTAGAGGAAGGAGGAGCGCTTAATCTTAGGATCTTTGCTAACTTTAGATTAAACATTCCATTATAGTTTATACGAGCTATTTGTCTTTTTGTTTTGTTTTTTTGGTAAATGGTTTGTAATGGGCACGGAATACGAATTAGTAAGAAGTTAGGTACCTACCTAACAAAGTGTATAAGCTTTTGTTAGGAATTTTAGGTGTGTTTTGATTTTATTTTCTATTAAACTATATTCACTTCAATATCATACTAATTATTGGGTCTTTCCCACTCAACTGAATTTAAGTATTCCATCCCCATGGTTTGGAAGCTTATCCGATAATAGTAGTTTTCCTAATCAGTGCGAGTTATGTTTTCACGCACGCGAAAGCAGTTAGACGAACGATGCGAAGCGGAGTTCGGATGAGCTTCAAGTGCGGGAAAAAAACTTTGCACACGTGTTAGGAACAATATTTTCCTAACAAGTGCGCAAAGTGGTACTCCGCTTCGCTTCGTTCGTATAAATGTGTTTGCGTGCGGAAAAGACACTTTGCGCACATGTTAGGAACAAAATTTTTCCTACGAACTTCATATCCAGGTAGGTATCAACAAAAATTTGTTCAATTATTTTTAATTAACTTAAAGCGAACCTATTCATCAAAAAATTACATGACAAAAAAAAAATAATAATAGAAAATCCTCGTCAGAGCTGTTCATCTTAATAGCTTTTAAATTTTGTGCGAAAGAAGTTTATAGATTCTTGCATAATAACAATGGAGAACCAATGTGACAATGTGTCAAAGTTCATTATATTCGGTGTTTGTAATCTCTGCATTGATGTTAGCTGATACAGCATGATACAGAAACAGAGGGAAAATTGGCATCATGTGTCAAAGACGATAGGTGCACTTATTGTTGCTTGACAATTAGGTTTACTTTTAGGCACTCAGTGCGGATACAGGCCTTATCCGCACGGAGTGCCAAAAAGTGTAACTTTGAACACAAAAATGCGTGCGGAAAAGTACTACTTTGCGCACGCTCGTAGGAAAAATACTCAAAGGGCTATGTGGTTGATTTTTGAAAAAAATATTGAGGGAGATATTAAAGGGAAAAGAATGGCAATATTTAAAATTGTCCGCCACATTTTCCACCAATCAGAACGCGCTTAGTTGCCCGATTTACCGGCCGGAGCTGTTACCCGTCGACATTTTTTCTCACTAGTTGAATGAAGAGAACAGAAAAGGAAAAAAATATATTTTTCTACAGCCGTGCGGAAAAACCGATTTTCCGCACTGATATGCGTGCGGAAAATGAGTTTTCCCGCACGGTGCGGTAAAACTTTTTTTTTTGACATATCAGTGCGGAAAAAGTTTTTCCGCACGGCTGTCAGTGCGGAAAAAATTTTACCGCACTGATATGTCAAAAAAAAAAAAAAAAATTACATTTTTTCGCCTGTAGGAAAAATATTGTACCTAACACTTGCGGAAAAATTCATTTTCCGCACTTGTTAGGTAAATAGCTATTTCCTACGAGCGTGCGCAAAGTAGTACTTTTCCGCACGCATTTCCGGGCTCAAAGTTACACTTTTCCGCACTCAGTGCGGATACAGGCCTTATCCGCACTGAGTGCCGAAAAGTAAAAATAATTGTCAAGCAACAATAAATGCACCTGTCGACTTTGACACATGGTGACAAATTTTTCCTCCGTTTCTATATCAGCCAACATCAATACAAACACCAAATATAAATTAACCTTGACACATTGTCAGATTTGTTCTCTATTTATATGCAAGAATTTACAAACTTTATCATCAAATTTAAACGCTTCAAGATGAACAGCTCTGACGAGGACTTTTCTTTTTTTTTTTGTTAGGTAATTTTTTGATAAATGTATAGGTTCGCTTCAAGTTAATTAAAAATAATTGAACAAATTATCGGTATTTTTTTAAGTTTTTTTTGTTACCTACCTGATATGAAGCTCGTAGGAAAAATGTTGTTCCTAACACGTGCGCAAAGTGTCTTTTCCGCACGCAAACACGTATCCGAACTCCGCTTCGCGTCGTTCGTATAACTGTGTTTGCGTGCGGAAAAGTAACACTTTGCGCACTTGTTAGGAAAATAACTATTTCCTACAGCCGTGCGGAAAAATCGATTTTCCGCACTGATATGCGTGCGGATTTTTATTTAAATTAAACTTCTCGTAACATCAGCTTTAGTATGCTCGTAGAAAAAATATAGTTCCTAACTCGTTAGGAAAATAGCTATTTATTTAGATAAATGCGGTTTCTCGATTTCTATCCCAGCCCTATTTATTTGACAATTATTTCTGTCCTACCGGCTTGTGTGTACTGAGCAAATTTTACCATCAATAATTTCCCAAAAGAAGGGCCTCGAAAAAGGGTAACTTTTGTGAATAAAACATTTTCATTTTGTGCTGCTTATTGTAATCTTCACTTCAGTCTTCACTGTATTTGTGTTGTGCGAGTTTGTTGTGTTAAAATCGAGGTTAAAACTAAAAGTTGTGCAACAGGGATTCGAGGAGGCCAATTCTGCAAATTTACCCCAAGTGGTCATGGAAATGGTGTCGGAATATTTAATTTCCAGTAGTAATATAACTAGTGCATGAAATATTTCCGGAAATTTTTGAAAATTTTGTCTGAAGCCAATTTTTTAACAAAATCATGAGTGCATAGCGTCTGAAAAAATCCCGAACCCGAAGGGTGAGGGATTTTTTCTTTGGCGCTATGCACGAATGGTTTTGTTCAAAAAAATTGGCTGAAGACGAAATTTTTTAAAATTTCCCTTAGGAAATATTTTATGCAGGTGTTATATTTTCATAGGAAATATCCCGAGTTTGAAGTTTATTTACTACGTTGTGTCCAATTTTTTTATTGTTGCTGATTGTTATTGATCTTTCCCATTTAAATTGCATTTGTCAAAAATATACACTTTGACAGATTTTTGACATCAATGTGTTTTAAATGGAAAAGCGGGCATCAATGTCAAAAATGACAATTCTGGAAATTTTCCCCGGGATATTTCCAAAAATTTCCACTTTTTAATTTTGATAATTTGTATGCAAAATTTCCAGTGTAATTTGCACAAGGGAAATTTCCGATGCAATCTACTTCAGTACTGAATTAGGAAATGTGAAATTGAAAAGGTGAGATTTATTTTGTGTTATTTTTTACCAAAACTGCCTTTTAGTCTTTAGAGATAATAAAAGTTGTAGATTTATTTGAACAATAATAATTATAATAAGCCAGAAATAAGCCTATTAATTCATAGATTGTCCAAAGTAGGTTAGGTACCTACTACATATGTTTATTTTTGTTTTTAGATTAGCAAAAAGCCAAAAACAGAATATGGTGATAATACTGTTAGTTACGTACAACCATAGTGTACAACTGAAGAAAGAAAGCCAACATTATACCTACTTCAGTGTAGAAATGTAGAATAACCCCAGAACACAGTAAATAAGAGCAAATAAAAGTCATAGTCATAGTAGATGAAGCAAATAATAGCATTCTGAGCTGGGAATGTAAAGATTGTGTCGATAGAATTTCATTGGGCCCAAAAAACAAAAATCTCACCCGTATGTATGTGTGGGTTGTATGTACAGGGTGTCCCAAATTCGAGGGTGACCATTGAGATACCGGAAAATATAAGAGATACGAGGTCGGTTAAATTATGGCAAAGTTGCGCAATTTTATTATCAATAAAATGTCGTTTTAATATTTGAAAAATTTGAAAAATTCCGAAGATACTCGGAAAAAACCGAAATTTTTATAAAATCATCTTAATTTTTTCCTGAGTCTATTTGAAGAGCAATTTTAAAATAAATGTCACTTTATCGTGGTCATTTTTTTCCCTTTACCTGATGTTGCTACCAAATTTCAGATTCGACGTTTCGTCTTTCGGCGGCCATCATCATTATTTTAGATTTCATGAGCTTCTGATGTCCCAAAACCTATAACGTATCGCATTTACTCGGAAAAATATTTTTTTTTTGCTTTCAAGTAATTTCCTACCAAAATTCTCTTCTTTATCTCTTTCTAACACAATAAGTTCTTATGGAAAGTGCCAATAATATAAATTTTTCGAATAAGTGCAAAACGTCGTAGGTTTTGGGACATCAGAGGCTCATAAAATCTATATAAGGTACCTGACCCAAATAAGGCCATGTACCTAATAAGGCCAATGCCCCTTATTGCTTAATATTGAATCCCATAATCAAAAATTGAAATATTATTGAAAAAGATATCTATTATGCAAATCAAAAATTATTGCGAGGATTCCTAGCAACTCGTTATATGTCGAAAAATGGCTAACCACAGATTTCATATGTCACGTTATAACTTTGAGGCTGGAACTTAATTAGTTTATACACATGTTCAGAAAGGGAATGGAGCGAATGTAATTTTTACATGGACATTTATGTATTGAGAAAGCTACAGAGTAAGTACAGAATAATATCTTTGCTAGATTTCTAGTTACAGAATTTTGTTTATCAATGTAACATGTTCCTAACAAGGCCACATGAAAAATTTTCAATTGGCCTCCCATCACAGTGTTTTTTTAAAAAGAATGTGTCATATTATTGCTTAAGTGATGTGTTCTAGAACGCCTTAAGTCTAACCAAGCAAGAAAAGCTGCGGTTCATTTGTCCTAGTTGTATGTAGACCTATTCGGATTACCATCCCTGGACTTCAAATTATTGTTTTTTTAGAATGCAGCAAACGTTAAAGTTCTATTTTGAGAACTTTATGTCGAAAAATAATATTTTTATGAATGATTCTATTTATTTTAAACATTTTTTATTGTTGGCCTTATTAGGAGCATAGTGATCCGAATAAGGCCAATGGTAAGGGTCATTGTTTTACGCACCACTTATATATAAAAATAAATAAATTGGAGTTATTATTCAAGTAATAGAGGCGGAACACTTCACATATAAGCTCGTGATTCTTGTTGGGTTTGGTGGATAGTGTTCGGGAAAAATAAAACTTCTTAACATGGCCTTATTTGGGACAGGTACCTTATATAAAAATCAAAGTTCACGGGGTATCCGGATATGCACTCTAAAACCACTTATCCGATTACGATGAAACTTTGGTAGGTTATTATGGCCATCCCAAGGAAGGTTTGTGGATAGGTTACGCATCTCGGAACAAGAAATTAATTTTGAATCAATTATTAATTTAATTGTAAACAAACTCATTCACATTACATAACAACATAACCCAACTTTTTTTGACAGCATGAAATAACGTTGACATATTTCATTTATTTAGGCTTGCATTCAACCGACGTAACTTTATTATTTTTTGAATTCAAGAACGGCTGGACCGATCTTGAATTAATACCACGTATCTCTATATAAGGTGAATTCGATTGACCCAGATTAGATCGATTTGGGTTCAATTTAAGTGAACTTCTGATCTAGATAATTTTTTTTGTTGATGGGGGTGCACTGATCCAGCTTGAATCGAACACAGTGTGGTTCATTTAAATTGAACCAGATCGATCTAATCCGGTCAATCGAATCGGCTATAGAGGAGAGTGATATAGGCTATTTTTTATCCCGAAAAAAACAGTTCGGTTGCGTAAAACTCTGAAACACTGGAACGCCTATAAACAGCCCGGGGCGCTCTATAGCAGCTCTGGAGTGCTTAAAATGCGTCACTGAGCTCACTGGCAAGCGACTCTGATATCGGATTAAAAAAAAAAAAAAATTAAATAGAAAATCAACAACAAAATTTGAAAAGAAGTGTATTATTTCAAAATGTATTTACACGCTGGCAACGCAGAGGGTCATTAGCTAGTCTAAAATAAAAAATAATATACCGTATTTAAAAAAAATTAAGTTGATGATGGCCGCCCAAAGACGAAACGTTGAATCTGAAATTTGGTGGCAACATCTTGTAAAGGGGAAAAAGTGACAATGTTGAAGTGACATTTATTTTAAAATTGCATTTCAAATAGACTCAGGAAAAAATAAAAATGATTTTGCAAAATTTCGGTTTTTTCCGAATATCTTCGGAAGTATTCGGAATTTTTCAAATTTCAAAGCGGCATTTTATTGCGCAACTTTGCCATAATTTAACCAACCTCGTATCTCTAATAGTTTCCGATATCTCAATGATCACCCTCGAATTTGGGACACCCTGTACATACAATGAATATGATCTAGATTCATTTAAATTTTGTCAGTCTGAAAAACACAGATATTTTATGATGTGTTAATTTTGTTAGTACCACATTGTTATGCATATATTATTATTGTTGTAAAAAGTGTAAAAATAGAGTTTCTGTTAATAAATAAATTAAAAGTTAATCCCATTATCATTCAGATAAGTAGGAGTAAAGCGATTTTTGTATATATTAATATATAAATTGATACCTACCTATATATATTGCATTAAATGTACCTATATTGTATAAACCTGAAACCATCATCAATTTTAATAAACTTTAAAAAAAAATTAAATGGTATATATGTTGTTATTTTTTTGTTTATAGTTACATGTTTTTTCTTAATGAATCAGATTTAAAATTCTAATTAGTCCATCGACCACAGTTGAACCGGTTGAACCCTATGGGCCAAACAAGATGGGTAAATTTAGAATTGGTATTGTACATTTTGTGTTGGGCCCCAATAAAAACCGAAATTCAGGTAGGTAAATGGCTTTTTGGAAATGGCAAATTTAAGTTAATTAAATCCCAGCTATATATTTTTAAATAAATAAAATAAAATTACACTTTTTTTTACATGTTTAGGGAAAGCGCGCACTAGCTATTTATTATCGCGCGACTGTTTAGTCGCTAAAATGGAACATTTATATTTTGACGAACATGCATGAATAATCGCTGCGAATAAATAATAGAACCAGTCCTATTTCACGGCGACGCGACTGCGACAAAATTATCGCACGACAAGAACTCGTTAGTGCGCGCTTACCCTTACATTTCCAAAATGAGATTAAATTCATAGAGATGAGGATATCGAATCCTTATCGATATGTCACTTTGAGAACACAACGCGTAATTTCGTGAAATCAATAACCGCATGGCAACACTGGTTGAAAGCAGACAATAAAAAATCTAAGCGCGTGACGGCACCATTCTAAAAGATTTGAATTTCAAATAAAAATTTAAGGCCTTTCCCGGTACTAAAAATGTTGATGTAAATGACAATTCAGATTTATGAAATCCCCTTTCTGGTAGCTAACGCCAGCATCTGCCTTTCGTTTAGTGTAGAATTTAGGTTATGTTCCGTATGTCAACTGTCAGTTAGACAGCTGTGTTTGTTCCAAGTCGAGTCGTGTGATATGATATAGGTTATGTAATGTTGTAACGAGTCGAAGGAAGCTTTAAAAACGTGTTTTTGTTTTCAGTACTTCAATACTAATTTAATAATAAACTTTAGTTGTGCTTTAACAGAAAATTGTTTCATTTATTCACTGCAAGCTCACAGGTTATGGGCCCAGTGTCGTTGTGTATCGTGGAAGTGAATAAAGGGAAGAAACAATAAGTTAAAAGCGAAAGGTGAAAACGGGAAAATGGCTACAGCATCCGCTACAATAAATGTGAAACCGTTTGATGGTGTAGGTTTCACAAATTGGGAACATAGAATCAAATTGCTACTGGAACATTACGTCTACGAAGTATTGGAAGTACTAGAAAAGGATCCCCTATACTAGAAAAGGATCCCCTAGCAGCAACTGAAGATCCAAAGGTAATAGCAGATTTCAAGAAAAAGCACATTAAAGCAAGAAATGTTATTGGGTAAGAGGAATTGCAAATTTGGTATATTTACAAAGTAAATTAGGAAACCTGAAATTTTCAGAAAAAGATTCATTGCAATCATTTATTATAGAATTTGAAAAGACAGTCTCAGATATAAGAAACAGTGGTGGGAATATTGAGGAAACAGAGGTGATTAGCCAACTCCTGGCAGCAATACCACCTTCTTACAGCCCTGTAGTAGCAGCAATAGATTTACTGTACTGTCAAGCAAATGCTAATATCTCCCTTGATGCTGTCAAAAATAAGCTGCTAATGGAAGAAGAAAGACAACGCAGAAACAAAAATGAGAAAGAAGAAGATGGTCCACAAGCATTCATGAGCAGAAACTTTAGAGGTAGAGGTAGAGGCAGAGGAAGTAACAGGGGCAATTATTCAGGTATGAGATTCAATAATAATACATACAACCCCCATTCCCACTTTAGTAGTGCCACCTCTAGTAATAGTAACGATAGCAATTTTCCATTTAAATGTTACACTTGTGAAAAAAGAGGTTACAAGAAATCTGAATGCAGAAAAAATCAAAATTCGAGCCAAAATTATAATTCTCAAGGTAGTTCTAGAAATCCTCAGTGCAATTTAACCGAAGAAAATGAAATAGCCTTCTTAACCAGTGACAATACAGCTTTGTCAATTGAAAAATCAATTATGTTTATTGTTGATAGTGGAGTTACAAACCACCTTGAAAATACAGAAGTGGGCAAGTATTTAACTGATGTGAAAGAAATATGTCACAAAATACAAGTAGCTAAGCAAGGCGAAATAATAGAGGCTTTTAAAGAAGGAACTTTGCATTTGGAAACAAATGATGGTAAAAACATTAAATTGGAAAAAGTTTTGCTATGTAATAATTTAACTCACAATTAACTATCAGTGAAGAAAGTTGAACAGAAAGGACTACAAATATTGTTCATGAACAGAGAATTCGCATTATTGAAGATAAAGAGAAAATAGTGAAAGGGAATCTTACAGGAAACTTATATACTATAACTTTCAATGTGAAACATGCTATGTTGAACATTTCACATGATCGAGATTTATGGCATCGTAGAATGGGTCATGCATCAAAATATTCATCGACTAGACTTTGTGAAATATATTTGAAGGGAAAACAAACCCAAGCTCCATACAAAATATTGAAAGAAGGCAGGAAACCCACTGAAATATTGGAAGTAGTAATCAACTGACGTCTGTGTTCCAATAACTCCAGCATCAAATTATGGTAATCGATACTTTGTCACTTTTATAAACCACTATTCACATTTTGCAGCCTGTTATTTCTTGAGTCATAAAACTGAAGTTTTTGCCAAATTCAGAAATTATGTTGCCTTGGTGGAAAATAAATTTAATTCCAGAATTCAACGCCTCAGATTTGATAATGGTGGCGAATATGTGTCACATGAATTAAAAAATATCTGATCTCAAAAAGGAATTAATTTGCAGTACACAGTAAAGTACACACCACAACAAATCGATGTGGCAGAAAGGCTAAACAAGTCGATCACGGAGAAAGCCAGATGTCTAATCTTTGAAGCTGGTTTACCAAAAGAATTTTGGGAAGATTCAGTGGGAACTGCAATATATTTGTTGAATAGAATTGAAACCTTGGTCATCAAAGACGGTAGAACTCCTGCGGAAATTTGGTAAGGTCAGAAGCCAAATTTAGAGCAAATAAAAGTTTTTGGATGTGATACGTACCTTCACATACCAAAAGAAGAAAGGACAAACAAATTAGATTTCAGAAGCAAGAAAATGATTCTACTTGGTTATACCGATAATAGTTATCATCTTTGGGATTCAGACAAAAATAAAATAGTCATTGGCAGAAATATTGTTTTCAATAAAAATTCCAATCAACACCAGAAACATGTGATAGATATATACATATGAAGAAAACGATGATGGAAATAAAAATATTGAAGATTCTGTATCAGCTCCGAAAGAACCAAACCAAAAACCAATCCATCCAAACATTGAAAAGCAAAGGGAATATGAAACACCAAAAACCAGAAAAAGTGAAAGAAGTAAAACTTTACCTAAGACATTACAAGACTATGATTTGAATGAAAAAGAAGAATTAATGTTAGCTTTGTCAATGCAAGATTTATCGTCAGAAATACCCCAATCGTATGAAGAAGCAATAAGTAGTGACCCAAGATGGAAAGAAGCCATAGATAATGAACTAAGCGCCCTCAACAAGAATCAGACATGGACATTAGTGGCCAAAAACAGTGTACGAAACGATTATAGACTCAAAATGGATTTTTAGGGAAAAAGAACTTATAGTGAATACCGGTAGTGCAACAGTGATGAAAGCAAGACTAGTAGCTGGAGGCTACCAGTTATCAAATTTGGAAGAAGAAGTCTATGCTCCAGTTGCCCGAATGGTAACTATGAGAATCCAACTTGTTCTCAGCATACAAGAAAACATGAAGATTCACCAGTTAGATGTCAAAAGTGCTTTTCTGAATGGTACTTTGAAACAGCCAGTTTACATGCAGATTCCTCAAGGACTCAATGTTAGTGATAATTTTGTTTGTAAATTAGGAAAGGCCTTGTACGGACTGAAACAATCATCTAAATGTTGGCAGGTACGAAAAGTTCAATAATTATATGTTGGAAATTGGTTTCAAAAGATCAAAGAGTGATCCATGTCTCTATTTTAAAGAATTTATTTATCTTCTTGTGCATGTCGATGACCTTATTATTGTTTCAAAATTGTTTAATGACTTAACAGAAATTAGATTAAATCTCATGGAAGAATTCGAAATGCAAGATTTGTCTAATGATAGAAATTTTAAATTTCTAGGTTTTAATATTATTATTATTATGTTATTATTAACAAGGAAAGCATTGTAATTCATTTAAAAGACTTGATTTGTAAAGTTTTAGGAGACTTTGAAATGAGTGAATGCAAACCTTCAAAGATACCTGTACAACCTAAAATTGATACAGAAGTAAGTGAAGGCAAAGAAAATGGCATCAATCTGAAAAAATTACCCTATAGACAACTCATATTGTAGGCTCATTAATGTATTTGATGTTAGGAAGCAGACCTGACATAAGTTTTGCGAACACTTATTTCAGTAAATTTCAGAATTTTTATGAATATAAACATTGGAAAGAGCTTAAAAATGTTTTGAGGTATTTAAAAAGTACTGTCAATTACGGTCTAGTATTTGTTAAATCTGAAATTAGTGAAAGTGACTCCAACAATGTTCTGAGTGCATATGTTGACTCTGATTTTGCAAGTGACTCTAGTGATCGAAAATGCATTACAGGTTTTGTGTTAAAAATATTTAACAATGTTGTGTGTTGGAAAACCAAAAAGCAAAGTACAGTGTACTTATCGAGCGCCGCAGCTGAATATATTGCTCTCTCAAACTGTTAACAGAAGTAATTTTTGTGAGTCAACTTTTGAATGAAATTCTGAATAAGGATATACCGGGTGTCTACGAGATCAGTTTCGCGCTGGCATTTGCTGGTTCTTTTTTCGATGGCAAATATTTTTGGTATGGAGTGTAGGTTTGAGAAATGTCATCTTTTGACATGTGTGTCAATGTTTGGTAACTTCCGGTTTGACCGGAAATGGTCCTAACTCCGTAATTTTGAATGGCAGCCCAATAATTTTTTCGCATTTTCGGTATCTGCGGATCATGATGTGTACGAAAACGTCAAATTTGAAAATTTTTGAAGAAATTTCAGAACTCTGGTTGAAAATTTATTTTTGAACAGGAAGTGACAGAGCGGTCTTAAAATTGTTATTTTCAACCCACACAATCGTAGAAAAATGCGAGTGCCAAGTTATTATCCTATGCTTGTTCTCCAAAGGCTTCCAAAGCTGAAAAAATCACATTTTACGTGATAACTCAATGAAAATCAGTGAGATCACCCGACTTTCATAACAAATGTTTTTTACCTTTTTCAAAATAAAACCAACTATGCAAAACTTTTTATTCATGCCAGTTTTTAATTATTTTTCCAATATTTTTACTATGAATTACTATAACTGATAAAACTATACTTATAAATAAACCCCTGTATTCAAACTTTGTATTTACAAATTCCCGAGATGTCAAACAATGACAAATAAACATATCTTGCCCACAGATCTTATCAATGGCTTGTCAAGAAAAAAAAACACCAGCTCCTTTTGGAAAGCGTTAAGGCTCATCCTCAATCAATTTAGTAGCGAAGTGGCACTTCGGCACGCAAGCTAGGAAAATGTTGTTTAACGTTTGGCATCCTCAATTCAATTCCGTGCTGGCATGCACGTCGACTCCAAAATGAAGGTTGCAAGCTGCCAGCTTTTTCGATGCATGCCGACTTATGTCATGCGTAGTACGGTAATAATAATTTAGGTTATCCTTGCGTTCCGTATTTTGCTCAAAGAGCAGAGCGGAGCCGTAATCACGTGACCAGCGAGCGCACAGAGCAGTTAAACGCTGTATCAGAGGGCTAAAAATTTTATCAAACGAACGTGAATGAGCCTGCACCGAGTACACTTTTTGAATAAACGAACGGTAAATTCATGCTCAGAGAACTCAGATCAAAATACCGAATGCACGGTATGTGACCGTACTACACGCACAGCAGACTGAAAATTGACAGCATTGAGGATGGGTATAAATTTTCCAGCACGCGTGCCAAAGTGCCACTTCGCTACCAGATTGATTGAGGATGTAGCTTTATTCATACAGGGGTTCATTTATAAGTAGTTTTATCATTTATAGTAGTGCATTATAAAAATAATAAGAAAATAATTAAAAACTAACATAAATGAAAAGTTTCAATGCACAGTTGGTTTTATTTTGAAAAAGGTAAAAAACTCTTGTTGTGAAAGTTGGGTGATTTCACTGATTTCATTGAGTTATCACGCAAAATGTGATTTTCTCAACTTTGGATGCATTTGGAGAGCAAGGATAACATCTTGGCACTCGCATTTTTCTACGATTGTGTGGGTTGAAAATAACAATTTTAAGACCGATTCGTCACTTTCTGTTCAAAAATAAATTTTCATCCAGAGTTCTAAAATTTCTTCAAAAATGTTCAAATTTGACGTTCTCGTACACATCGCAGATACCAAAAATGCGAAAAAATGATTGGGATGCCATTTAAAATTACGGAGTTGGGACCATTTCCGGTCAAACCGGAAGTTACCAAACATTGACACACATGTCAAAATATGACAACCTACACTCTATACCAAAAATCTTTGCCATCGAAAAAAAAACCAGTAAATGCCAGCGCTGATCTCGTAGACACCCGGTATATCCACTCGATGTACATGAGGATAATCAATCTTGAATTAGAATGGTTTCTACACTTGAAAAAAAAGGTCCAATCGCATAGATGTTAAACATCATTTTATTCGTGACTGTGTTAGCAATGGCCAAGTTATTTTGAAATATTTACAGACAAAGGAGCAAATTGCTGACATTTTCACGAAAGCTTTGCAGTCAGTGCAATTATTCATGTATTTAAGTTAGGTGTTGTAGATTGTAGAATTCAATATTTGTTTTGTTTTGAAAAATTTCCAGGTGTTTTGATTTACATAAATGCAGAATTGGGAGGGAATGTCGATGCAAATGACAAACAGATTTATGAAATTCCCTTTCTGGTACCTAGCGCCAGCATCTGTCTTTCATTAAGTGTAGAATTTAGGTTATGTTCCGTATGCCAACTGTCAGTTAGTCAGCTGTGTTTGTTCCAAGTCGAGTCGTGTGATATGATATAGGTTATGTAATGTTGTAACGAGTCGAAGGAAGCTTTAAAAGCGTGTCTTTGTTTTCAGTACTTCAGTACTAAGTTGATAATAAACTTTAGTTGTGCTTTAACAGGAAATTGTTTTATTTATTCACTGCAAGCTCACAAAAAAAATCCGAAAAAAAAGATTTTTGTGCTTTATTTTGATTACCCTTTCAGATAAGCAAATAAAAAAAAATCGTGGGAAAGACCCAATGGTTATTGGTTAGATGGTGGAAATTTACCAACATATTCACAGTGATAACGTATACCTAGTAGTTGAAGAAGAAGTGGAGTAAAACTTTTAATTAAAAAAGAATATTATATAGATATCTACGACAATAATAGATCATTGTTGGTTGGTTTAAGGCGGGGTTGTACTAGCCCCTGTCTTGCTTGAGCGATTACCGTCCCTTTGATGAGATCTTGCTGCTTGCCGGCAAGTTTCTCGTGTCTTCTGCGAGCCAGTGCTTTACAGTGGTACATTATGTGTAAGGCGGAAGGCGGTTTGCTCCTCTTCACCACACAGTCCACATTTCGTTGGGCCATTGTAAACCCTCATTATCAAGGGCGCCACTGAATTTGAAAAAATTAAATAAATAATTAAATTACTTACATAAAATATTGAAGTGTGAAAATTCAGAAACACACCTAAAAAAATAATTAGTAAACGGTAATCAATAATCCGGAAAAGGAAAAAAATAAGGCTTACAACTCAATAAAATCTTGACATAGGTAAACCAATAAAACATTCAAGCAATTTTCAAATCAAAATGATATAGATTTTCACAGTGAGGTTAAAAATCAAGAATTAAATATTTTTAAGAGATAAAATCAATTCTTGGTAAAACACTCTAAATAAAATCAATAAATAGAGGTTAACTCTCAATCAGATTCATCAAATTCCAAAAAAATAAAAATAATATTACAATGTACCTCAATATACTTGCCATATAAGTTCATTAACAGTCGCTGGCCATATCATTGTCATGAAATGAAAATATAAAAGATTTAAGTCTTCAGAAAACTAATTAAAAAAAAAATAATAATAATGATTGAAAATATGGTCAGCTTCTGCACAAAGAATAAATTCAATAAAATCAACTCTAGAAACCCAGATATATGAGTATAGGACCCAAGTTGAAAATTAATCAATTTTCTACGATGTAGGTACAGGGTCTTTATTATCTTTTGCAAATGTCAAATCGGCAAATGACAGCTGCCAACTGTCATAATGATAAACACTTGCATTTTTTTAAATGAAACACCCTGTATATTACAAATTGTGAAAGACTTTCGCGGCCATCGTCCAATGATGAATGGGTTTTCGGGCTGTTCGGCCGTCGTCGTTAGAGATCGGTTCTCGACGTTTCGCCATCACGAGTGGATTGCATCTTCAGGAGATGTTGCTTGCTAAGCGACTGATTGAAGACAGTCTTCAATGATGGTTGTTATGACCCAGCCTTAGCATCTCACGCGCATGCTTGAATTGCATCAGTTTCTCCAAAGGGATGCTTTTGGTTTAATCTTGGTCTGTCTCTGTATGTACGCCAACGTCAGCTCCATCCGCTGTTTTCCAGCCGTCTTAGTTTCTCTCGAAAGGCTTGGGCTTTTATGTCATAGTTTGATTTAAACTTGGTTGATTTTGCTCAATAGACTTATTTTGTTGGGATAACAAACGAGATGGGACGGTTATTCCTGATGTCGGTCCTATCACGTTTTTTGAAGAGCAGAATAACGAAGCTATTCTCCGATTTTAAATCAGCTTCTTCTTCTTCCAGCATTTCGGCTGTCACCTGTCTTCTCCTGGCGATCTGTTATTGTAGCTATTTGAAATTGTAAATTGCCTTCTGGATCTCAACTTTTTTGATACCAGACATTTTCTATTTTTCGCTGATTATTGATCTGTGTCAGGTTGTTGCTGCTTTCCACATCTGAATGTCTTGTTCATTTTTTCTGTTCCATGTTAATATTTTATGCGCATGGTTTTGTGGCACCGAGTTCTCGCTTAGCATTTTAGGACTTTACTCTCAAAGTCGTTTTTCATGATGTCTTCTTCGAGCTTACTTAACAGAACCGCCATTAAAAAGTTACCTAAATTACCCCGAATCGCCATTACAACTTTTTAAAGTAGTCTTACCCTCAAAATGGCACATTAAGTCTAATTCCCAACATTGCAAACTTCTTTCTTATGCATGCGCATTGCCCCGTCCCGAAGGGAAAATTTACTTTTAATTAACGCATTTTGCTCTTTATCTAATTTCGTTAAGTGTAAATATAAACATAAATAATTACCAGGCAGAAGGCGGAATAATAAATTCTGCTTCAGGAAAAATTATGTAAATATGTTTTGGAAAATATTTACATCCGTTTTTGGAGCGTCGCCTTTTGCAGAAGAAAAATTAAACTTTTACGGGAGCATATTTAGAAATCATTGAAAAATTAGGCAAAAACTGTCTGTATTTATTGAAAACGAAGTTTTATTTATTTAATAACTAAATCAGTTCCAAAACATAACTCTCGGTCGTAGGAAAAAACAGCATAACAGAAATAAATGTACCATGAAAAAAGTTTAAAATATTAAAAGCGGAATGATTAAATTCGGAGTAGAAAAACATACGTCAAGTGACATAAATAACGACTTCAACGAAAGCAAATTGTTTCGTTTCGTATAGCGAAACAAGACAAATAGTGCAAAAAAGGAAGTAGTAGCCAAAGCTAGAAAGGAAGGGCTAGGAAGTCGGTAGTTTTCGCAGGGCACCTTTTATGGTCCACTTAACGGGCAGTAAAAATAAAAACACAGGATATACTTTGATTTACGTTGTGTAGCCGGAGAAAAGTAAATGTTCAATGGTATATTGTAGATACAATGATTTATTGTCCGGATCTGAGGAAAGTTGTTTCAATCCAATGAAATTCGTATTGTGCTATTTCAATCGTTTTCTGATTTCGAATGCTCACTTGTGTTGTACTAATGAAAACTAATGACTCCAAATCCAGTCTATTTCTAACGAAATATCCAATGAAAATCGTAAGCCGATTTTTTTCTTTATTATTGTCTTCATTGCAAGACACATAGCGATACAACTTCATAGAATGATGGTGTATACTCAACGCTTGTACTTTTACTATTCTTCCCCTTCTTCAAGAATTTACTAACTGATCAGAGCGTTATAGGTACATACTTTGATTTTTCCAGTTTCCTATTCCATAAATAATATATTGTAAATGAACTAGACCCGAATAGAAACCCAGGTGTATAATTTAATCCCAAATTATTGCTAACCTTTCTAAAAACGTTAACACGTTAGACTCTGCGACAACATCATTTTAGCACCGACAAAATCTTGAATATAACCTTTTAGGTCTGTGTTTATCTAGGATGGCCAATTATTAAAGTTTATAATAGACTTCAATATTCGGATGCTATCAGCGAAATTCTGTCCATTCTAGTTTAATATGTTAAGAGCTCCACTATTCGTCAGCCTTTATCTTGCCGAATGCAGTGGTCGGCTATAATGGGAGATTTCAGGTTTTAGACAATACTAAATTTGAACCATTTTGTTAATGCTTTCATATGAATTAGTTCAAAAACTACAGCATTTATCGTTCATGCTACATTCTTGGTTTTGAGTGGTTTTATTATCACAATTTGGTTACTCTACACTTATTTTATTTATTATTTGATTTATGCAGAGTTTGATTTTTAAAAGTTAATTTACGCGTATTTTATATATTTCATATGAATATGGGTCTTTAATAGACCGATCTCCTATTACCTGGACTGCGCGCGTCGCTTGTAGGCTGCAGGTGAGCGTCCAATGAGAAGCAAGTTTGTGACAGGCTTGCGTCATATTCTTATTCAGGGGCCATTTCAGATTGTATCGTTCCTTCTTTCTTTGTAACGTGTAATTCGACAAAGAGCAAACTAATACTTTACAGATTACTTGAACTCACCGCAGTGTCGTATAAGGTTATGTTAGATTATACTTGACATATTCCTTTGCAATTTGATTGAGCGATGTTGCCGGATGAAACATTTATTAAATTAAAAGTGCAAACGTTGTTCATCCACTCTAAGGCTCTTCTTTTGTCTGATTTAAGGCGTTGTAAAACACTTGACACTATATCACTTCTTTAATGTTATAATGTTCGATTTGAATTGTATCCATTTGTTCTGCAACAATACAATCTGGCTACACTGCAGCCTACGAGTTGCGCGCGCATGTCATCTTTTATTGCTTTCTAACTTGTATTTATTATAATTGAGCTCTCTTTTTCTAATGATGCGAGATAGGTCTATTACACAAGAAAAAATGTGCAATACGTCAATTGACGTTTTCAATTAAAAGAGCTAGACGATAAGAATGAAAACATTCGTTTTCCCGCCAACATTTGCTTGCTTGTCAATGTCAATGTGTATTGGGTGTTTAGCAATTACCTCGCGTTTATTCGAATCGGTGACTTCACCAATGAGTTAGCTACCTTTATAAGTGAATGGAAAATGACAATGACCGACATAGAATGGTGGATCCATTAGTAAAATTTGCGCAGGGTTTGAAATTGAGAAGACAATGTGGGAAAAGTCACTGCCTCATTCGCAGAACTTCGCTATGAAGACAGTAATGGATTATTTTGGAAGCAAACTAAACTTGAACGTGGCTTACTTTGTATACTTGATGGGACGAGGCTTTCCCTTTCTTTTGCGAGTATCCTTTCTGATTTTGTGTATCCAAATTTTGACAAATGTAGAATTTGATGGAAACTTGTGGAAAAACGCATTCGCCGGTGAATAGGAATTATTTTTATGAAAAGGCACACTACACAGAATCACCATTTTTAGGAAAAAACCTTGAAAAAACCGAGGAAATAATAGTTTTTTTCAAAAATCTTGTCTACAAACCACTGTCAACAACTGTCAACCATTGTTTTCATACTCTTTTGGCATCTGACAGTTTGATGCCAGAGAGAGAGGCTTTTAAATTGAAAAGGTCAATTATTACTGTACCTATTCCTTTTATACATCGAGTTATACCCAACGTGTTGCTCTAGAGCTCCTCGGAGTCACTCCAAAACACACAATTCAGATATTATCATTATTCTTCAATAATAACATACCTGACCTAAGAGGGCTTCTTGCACCTCCCGCAAATTTGGTGCATCAGGGGAAAGGGTGGATGCACTATGAGCAACTCTAGTGCTTAACGCACTTTATAAGCCCGGTATTCATAGTCGCGTGCTAGGCTCAATCTCCGATTTTTGACAGTTGTGAGCATCGTTCCGTGCTGTTTGGAAACGTATATAAATATGGCGTCAAGTCGTACTTGAGCCAAGACGCAACTTTGAGCATCGACTATGAATACGGGCCTTAAAAAAAAGTAACATTTAGGGCGAGAACCCACGGACGTAATTGACGTAAGCGTAACATGAGCGTAACTAATCATGTGATTTAATTTGTACGATTTCATTGGCGGCAATGCAGCCATCTTGAATTTTTGACATTATGCTGCCGCTATGGCAAAAAGTTGGGTTTTGTTGAACTTTTCGGCGTAATCGTGGCAAAGTTGTGACGTAATATATGGGGTGAGTTCAGCTTGGCAGAACGGAGTTGGAGCGGATAAAGAGCAGTTTCATAGTAACCGAACACAGAGCAAAAAGAGTAAAATGGTTAGTCGAACGCATTAGGAGGAAGGCGAGCCGCGGCCAATGAAGAAATGCCGCGGCCCCCGAATGCTTATCCCCATCACAAACCGGAACATGTTTTTCTGCGGATATTTTGGGGAGCGATGCCATTTTTTCTACCAGGATCCCCAGGGGGCAACCAAGCCCTAAGCAAAAAAAAAATCTTTTTTGAATTCTTTAGGTTAGGATCGTTAGGATAGTGAATTATTGAAAACCTAAATTTTACCGCCTTTTGGGAATATAGGAAGTGCGCATGCTCGCTTCTCGAGCTTCATCTCGTGAGGTGGAGCTTATGGATATGGAGTTAATTATTTTCACTCTACTTGGCTGTACAAAAACGATGTAGAGCTTCCACTATTTGCTCCCAGTGGCCTGACCCGAACGATTTTGCAGTGAAAAGTGTCAAAGGAGTCAAAAGAGTTGCCAAGCCGAACTCACCTACTCACCTATGATAGAAAAATCACAGAAAATTAAAGGAAAAGGACTACAATAACAAATAAGTAAATTTTCATTACAACCTGGCAAAAAATAAACAAGATATTTGTGGTTTTGATGCACTACATGCGGAATGTTAAGCCAAAATTCGCGTAGAATTGACGTTCACGCCGATTGCGCTGACTACGCCCGTGGGGATTCGCCCTCAAGCTTTTGACATTGAGCAGCTCCGAGTAACTCAACAGGTAAAAGGAATACAGTAAATATGAATGTATTTCTCCAGTATTGGTTGAACTGAAGGGTTAATGGAGCGATCCAAAGCTGATCATTTCCCTGATTTATGTTGCGATTACAGTTTTTATAACATAAAAATGCGATTTTACTTTCTGTTCAATCGTAACTTGAGGTGAACTTGGGAAACACAACGAAATGCCTTAAGCAAAAGATTTATTGGGAAATGAATTAGACACGTGAGAACTTCAGAATGACCAGCAAGATTTTCAGACGCAACCCTATTAGGCATTCCAAATCACGTGACTTTTGACATACAAGATAGCCGGTCATTGGACAAACCAAATACTAGTAGATTATACCACGCGTCAATAATGATAGCTCCCAGCAAACACGGAAAGTCAGCCGCTGCGCAAAAACTGTGATACTGTGCTGTACTTGTTGTACAGCGATGTAGATGAAGCAGCTGCATCAACCCGGATCATATATGTCCCACCGGTCTGCATCTGGCGCTGCACTGTTCATGCTGCATTTGAGTACAGTCACTGTGCAGTAGCTCTGCCTCTTCATTATGGAATTTTTACACAGCAATAACGCAGCGCTCTTGAAGACGTCGTACATATTTGTTTCGCAATAACTGTGCAGCCAATATAGCGTTTAGGTATATCTTTACTTGTGGCACTCTAAATTTAATGGACATCATTTATTTTATATAGACAGGATGATATTTTTGAAAAATGACAAAACAAATTAAAGTATATGGAATATATTAAGGAGTGGGACAATAAACAATAATATTCCTTATCCTTAACCATATTTTGGTGGCTTTTTCAGCTTCTGATTGAGACGCATTCTGACTGGCTTTATTTTTTCTTACATCGACTAAATAAGGACAAAATTTAGTTAAAATTTAAAAACCGTGTTACCTTGCATCAACTTACCTAAATTGCTTTATTGATGTTGATAAAATAGGTATATTCTGAAAATTGTGCTTTTTGAAGGCGCCCTGTCCAGTTCAGCTGAGGAGTTGAATTTTTAGATAATAATCTGGCTAATATGTTCCTACATACTTCTTCAGTATTTTGCCCCCTAGTATTCCAAGACAATTTACCTGAAAGATTATTTCTCTTTTGTAAATCCATTTTTTAAATCACAAAAATAGAAAACGGAAAACAGGGGCAAATAGAAAAACGATAAAAAACTTAGGTTATGATAATACGCGGGCCTTTGTTTTTGTTTATTTGTATCAATTTTTCACCTACCTTGTTTCCACTTGTTGAAAATAATGCATCTTGTACACGTAGTAATACAAATCACAGGTAAAAGACACGTGAAAAACACCACAAAAATTATAAATCAAAAACGTTGCCCTGCATCACAGTGAAACAATACAATACAATAAAATAAAACAAAATGGCTACGCTCACAACTCTACGGTACAAAAAATACTGTGCTCGCGCAAATTGGCACATTTCTTTACAGTATCTGCACTAACATTTTACAACAGTTGTTGCATCAATATGCGCATGGGGAGGCAGTGGCATGGGAGATCGAACTAATCTATCGCTTTTCTAATACAAAATCTGCAAAGCCGCTGCATATCAAATACTGCACTTCTATAATACAGTATTCCCAATACAAGTACTGCGCAGAATTAATAAAACTATTTTTGTGCTGTATTTGGGCTGTGTTCGTGATACAGCAACATTACAGCGCCGATAAGTTGTGTTTGTTGGGCTATTATTCCCGAGGATTATTACGAACTGAGCCGCGTTAGCGGCGAGGGAGTAACATTCCGAGGGAATAATAGCCATTATTGCGAGTAGTATACTCTACTTTATTTACGACAAATTAATTTATTTGAGATTTTCAATGAACAAATTTCATCCGTCTCATAATTTTCAATACAAATCCACAAGCACTACACGTTTGACAATGACACTTTTGTGGAATAATGTCCATTAATCCCGCTACTCGTCATTAATCCCTGGAGGAATAACATATGTCATTATACTGCCAAAATCACAAATATAATATGCACATTATACATTAGTCGTAAATAAAAGTCATTAAGCTATAGGGGACAGATGGAATGTTAACTTAATTTAGCCCTAGTTAGCTGCAAAATTTACCTTTGGAGGTTTAATCATAAAATCCTCATTATTACCTTGTCCAAAAATGGCAAGTTCAGTTTACCTTATGTTCGGTACTTTGCTCAAAGAGCGTGCTGGAGCGGAGCCGTAATCATGTGAGCGCACAGAGCAGCGCAGGTTTGTTTGTTTGTGTTGTTTGGGGCAGCAGTTCCTGCTTTGAGGCGTTCTTTTGTGAGCCTTTTATATGAATTATCTGCCATAATCTGAAATATTACAGCTTAGTTCAAGTTAGTGCGACACAAGCAAACAAGCCTGCTGTATCCAATGATTGATCCAAGGTCAGTGGCTGTATCAGAGCGCTCGAAATTTCAATAAACGAACGCGAATGAGCATGCACCGAGTACACTTTTTAAATAAACGAACGGTAAATTCAAGAACTCAGATCAAAATACCGAACGCACGGTTACGGTTACAGAACTTGAAGCAACTTTCAAAGAAGCTGCAAACCGGTATATGGAGAAAATAAAATTTCATAGCACTAATCCATTTTTGTATTCCTTGGCCAAATAATTCTTTTAAGATGCGTAGCATGTTTGAAATTGAAATTATTACAAAATCCTGAAACTCCAAATTATGAAAATACAGAAAATTATTGTTCTCAAACACACAAAACACATTCAACTCATGTTTACCTTACTGAAAGGGATCTTTTCAACAATTTTCGAAATGAACTAATAAATTTGTGATTGTAAAGAATTTCTGATTTGAGGGGTTTTCAGATTATAGATTAGATTAATTTTTTTTTTGGTATCTAATTATCTCTGTTGCGGTTATTTTCATGCGTAAATTATCAATAGTAATGTAACTAGTGCAATGGAAATTATTGATAATTTTTGGGAAATTTGCTCGAATGCATTTTTAGTTGAAAAAGAGCACGAGTGCACGTAGTGCACGAGTGCCTTTTTCAGTTAAAAACGCATGAGTGCAAATTTGTCGAAAATTATAAATATATTTCCATTGCACGAGTTGTATTTAATGAGAGAATTTCATAAATCAAAAATTTAAATTTTTTGTCAAAAAATGTCAAAACACCAGTTTTTAAACCAGTTAGTATGCAATTATCTGATAATTTGCACTAGTGCAAATTATCGCGTAATTACAATCTGATTGGTTCAAATCAACAATCAAAACATGTCAATTTATTGTTGGAATACCGGTTTTGACAGATGTATGAAATTCTCGAGCCTATAACAACTATTGACCAAAATTATCACTCAATAATTTACAAATTCAATAACCCACTATATAGGAGTGAAAAAATAGTGTAATCTCATGCAAAAACTCCTTTGCCTCAAGCAAAACGACGACACATCAGTTAGGGGTTCATAGGTCATTCGCAAGACATCTTTAATGTATTTTAAGGCCGCTGGTTACTTCCATAATATTGGCATAATTACTTTTATTTATATGATAAATTGTCTCTTAAAATTATGAAGATTTCTTAGCTAGCATAACATTTAGAAATGTTTACTGAAAAACTTTTCAAATAGTAACTGAGGTAAACTGCAACGGGCTCTAAAGTGTAACGTTTTCCGTATAGGTATAGTTTATTCAGATATATAAGAAAAGCCCCCCCAAAGTTCCTAAAATATATCGAAAGTTGGGAAAATTTGGATAAAAAATTTAAAGTTGGGAAAAATTGGTAGACAAAAATTTGCGCACCTTATTTGCGAGGACTAATTATTATTATTATTGTCTTTTGAGAAATACTTAAGAAGAAGAACTGACTTTTCAGAATCCATCGGTGTAATGTCTGGAGATCGCGGAGGCCCGTTAATGGTACCACTAGTGGAAATTATTATTCCTGGAATTATGAGCTTGATATGTCGTTGGATTTAGATTAAAAAGTAGAGTTTATTAGGCATAAAATAAAAAAAACTCGACCATTTGAAAAAACAAAGTTGATGATGATCGCGAAGAAACGAAACGTCTGATCAAAAATCTAATAACATTATCATGTAGTGGAGAAAAAGTAGCAATGAGAATGTGAAGTTTATTGTGCGATATCATTTCAAATAAAGTCAGAAAAAAATAAAAACCATTTCGGCAAAATTCGGTTTTTCATGGATATCTTCGGAATATGTAATTCGGAATTTACGAAATATCAAAACATGACGCCACTGAGCTCAGTAATGCGCAACTCTTTCCAAATTTAACCAACCCTATATCTCTTATGGTTGCCGAGATCAGACTGCATCCTTATCCGGGACACCCTGTATACATGTCAAACTTTTTATCAGTTTTTGAAGTGAAACTTCTTAGGCGGCGGTCTGATATTTAGACAAGAATATGGAGATGGAGAGTGATTTGAAAAACGCATCACGTAACGTCACGTTTTGGCAAATTTCGTTACACGAGAGATGAGAGAGAAGGAATATATAGTAGATTGTAGAGAGACGGAGAAAGCGAGTCAATGGGTACATTCAGGCGGTCCCAGCGGCTAAGCTCAGCCACTCAGCAGGAACTTTATTCTCGAAACAGAGAAGCAGCGTTCTCATTGGAACGAAGGTTCTGTCTTTGTCGTCTGGCATAACACTGACAATGACAGAGCAATCGTTCTTATGAGAACACTGTTCCTTGGTTTCGAGAATAAAGTCCCTGATGAGTGGCTGAGCTTAGCCGCTGGGACTGCCTGAATGTACCCAATGACGATCACAGACGAGGAACGATTAACACAAACCAAGGTTTATAAGCAAAAAGGAATGCCTATTGTTGTCAAGCGCAGATACCCTTGTGACGTCACTATAGATGCGCGTCTCCCTTTTGTGTGGCCTTTCGTCTTTACCCCGACTCATACGTTAAGTCTAAAAGCTGTATGAGGGAGGGTATAGTTTTTAAAAAGTTTCACCTCCCAACACGTGCACAATGCGCTGCACATGATTTTTCTTAAGTGAAACTTCTTGTAAATTGTTTTGAAAGACGCGTCACGTTAACGTAACGACATGTTTTGGCAAATTTCGGCACACGAAAGACGAGAGAGAAGAAAGATATAACGTAGACAGAAGGAGAAAGACAGCCAATGACAATGACAGCCGACGAACGATTCACACAAACCAAGGATTATAAACAAAGTGGATTGCCTATTATTGTCAAGCGCCGTTACCCTTGTGACGTCACTACAGATGCGCGTTTTTCTTTTGTGTAGCTGTGTGCGCTATGTCTAAAAGTTGTATGAGGAAGGGAATAGTTTTTAAAAAGTTTCACTTTTTAACACGTGTACGATGCTATATATGATTTTTTTTATGTTTCAAAAAAGTTGGGAAAATTAGGAATGTCACCCCCCCCCCCCCCCCCCCAAACCAGAGGCCTTCGCTACGTCCCTGGGGCCACGTGCTTACACCGCTTATATTGATAAAAGCAACAGGAAAAATAATTTTTCTACTGACGTTTCATAATAGCAACTTTTCGATTGTCATTTCAGTTTTGAAACGACATTCTTTTAGGCACTGAGTGCGTGAAAGTTACTTTTAGGCACTCAGTGCGTAAAAGTGACTTTTGAATGCGTAAAAGTGACTTATGAGTGCGTAAAAGTAATTTTTAAGCACTAGTGCCTAAAAGTGTCATTCATTATTCAGAAATAAAAAACACACTAAACACATATTTGAATTTTGTTTTGTATTTATTATAAATATTGAAAATGGAATTACTGAATTGAACGTTTGGGTTACTCAAAACAGAACTTTGTGTTATTACCTACTTTCTAGGATTTTAATTATTGATGTCGAATTTTGAAAAGAAAATCGCATGAAAAGTGTCAGGTGTCAAGTAAAAGCAGGTAACAAAGATTTTGGGTGTAATCGACTTATTCACATGAAATAAAATTGTGTTTTTTTATTATAAAATGCCAGTAGAAAAAATCTTGTATACAATACGTTACGAAACGATGTCTTTTAGTCACTCGACGTGTTGTCCAACTCGGCTTTGCCTCGTTGGACAATTTTCACGTCGCGTGCCTAAAAGACGCTCATTTCGTAACTTATTGTATAAATAGCTATTATGGCAGCCCCGTTCAGGATCGCATTTGATTTTGTTTTGAATATGGCAATATTAATTCAGATTTTTTTGTTTTTTCTAATAAGGAATAGTGTTAAAACAAGTTTGCAGATTTCTAGTGACAGTAAGTTAGTAAATAATAATAACCGGCATCGGCAGGCGAAATTCCGACGGAAACGTAGGTACACACTGAGAAAAACCCGTTAACTAAGCACGTGGGTTGAATTTTTATAGTAGTTATTAGAGAGTTATTGGAACTATTAAATACTGCCTCGCAGTATTAAGGATCTACGTTATTTTATTAGTGCATCAGCACTATTTTTCCGCGGAAATGACAGTTATTGGAAGACTGTTGTAGGTGTTAGAGTATTACGTTATTTTGTATTCATAATTTTGACAGCTGCTAGTTATGTTTATAAATTTCAACCTCAAAAAGTGTTAATTTTTGTTTGTGATTTTCTGCTTCTACCCATTTTTTGATGGTACCTACAGTAAAATGAGAAACTATTGTAATAAACAAATTCTCTAAGTAAAACTACGTCATCGTCGAAAAGCGAAACGTCAATGTCGTCAAAAATGTCAGAAATATCGAAATAAGGGAAGTTTACTGCCTCGCACTAACCATACACAAATAAAGACAAGTAATAACCTTATTAGGGGAATCCTTATTTTCAGACCCAAATGCGCATGCGTAGATGTCAAAATAAGGCCAATTTAAATACTGCTTGTCCTTATTGCACGTCCAATAACTCTCTATTACTAGAAAAATAATTGACATAATCAGTTCAAAGTACTAAAAATTGTTGTTTAAACATAGCTAACTATAATTTTGGTTGTTACAACATGTTGTGATTACTGATTATGGTGGTTAAATAAAAAATAACCAAAATAGGTACCTACCTATTAATACTAAAAAACCAGTTGCAGCAACCTGATTCTCACAACTAGTATTTCTTAGTTAATTGTACGGACCAATAGAATGCAGCGCTCATTTCCCCACCAGTGCCGATCTTGTTTTTGTCTCCGTACTTGGCCACGAGTCGCCTGCGTGTATTCAGCACTGATCTCGTATTCAGTCAGTCTCCTCAAACAGTCAGTTGATGCGCAGAATTCGATTGTCGATTTCGGAGTTCGGGAAAACGCAGAAAACGTCGTGTTTGGTGATGTGCGCGTGTACTGTGAATTCAGTGTATTGAACAAAAAAATAATAATTGACAATAGAAACCATTTGCCACATGTTTATAGTTGACTAGTTAGTATAAAAAACTGATTTATGAAGTTGAATCGCGAGTTAATATCAACATTATACATGTTTTTTCTTTTTCTCTTAGAAAATTGTTTACGTTAAGAATTTATTTTGTGTTTATCCTCATACTCACATGTACTATATTTTGGAATAAAAATAATGATTAAAAACAATATGTTTGTATTTTTATGTATCTATTGATTTTACTTCAAAATATGGATACTCAACAATTTGTAACTAACACAATAACCTTAAGATGAATATTGTGTTTATTTAATTACGAATTGCTGAATTCGCATATTTTTTATAAACTTAAAATTCAAAAAAAAATACGACATTGTAGGTATTTTTTGCAAGAATTTTAAGTTTACAAAAAAATATGCGACTTCAGCAATTTAAGTGAATAAATACAATACCTATTCACCTTAATGTTATTGTGGTAGTTACAAATTGTTGAATTTCCATATTTTTTGGTAAACCAAAAATGATTGCTGGTATAACTAGTTCCCATGCTATGATAACAAAGACTCTTTAGTTGCCACTGCTAAGCAAGAAGGCAAAGTCAACTAGGAAAATGAGTTGTCATAGATAATTATACTGATTACACCAATACAAAATTATAGCTTGAATAACTCCGGACAATTATGAAATTATAGTTGGTGCAACAAGTTTTTAGGTTAAGAATAAATGTTTGCAGCTAACTAAAATATTAGTTGATATAACCTCGAAAGTAGGGTTGCCAACTTTGTTTTTTAATTTTTCTGGACGAGAGTAATAAAAATTCAGGACATACGGTATAAATTCTGGACATTTTTATTATTGCAGAGAAAAATACCATTTACAAACTTAAATGAATAATTCGACAAAAAAAAACATACAATACACTAAAAAAAAAACTGTCCACAAGAATTCTTTGGGTAAATAGGAACTAATAATTTAAAATTTTATTTCAAAAGTACGCCGATTAACAAATTATTTAAAGAATATGAAAAGTTAAGTACAGGTAGATACTTATAAAGGTCTGTTTCTGTTCTGCAGCTGCAGTAATCACAAACCAGTCAGAGCGAAATACAAGTTGCAAAATTCAGAAATTTTTCAATTCAGTATTAGTCCAAAATAATAAATTTCATTTTCAAGTAATGTATGATTTTCGTTATAAACCACCACCAGGCTTATAGCCGGCTTAATTTAACAGAATTCTTCATTGAGTTAAAAATTAAGTACAATAGGCGTCCTGCAATAGGTTGTTACAGGACGCTGGACAATGAACCCCGAATGGTGGAGGTCCACCGAAATGCAGGACGGTTGGCAACCCTACTCGAAAGTCGTATGTTATACGAACTAATTCATATTTGCCGTTGCAACTAAATTTTTGACCTGTCCTCTATGCTAACCACGCTTCTAGTTACATTTACTAAATTTTTAGTTATAACAGCCTATTTGTTTTCTCAGTGCAGTCCGTTTCATGAGGGTTCATACTTTCGTCAATAACTAATGTCTATGGCGTCAATAATTTGTTTCACTCAGGTTTTAAGATAAGACAATTGACTACGTGGGTATGAACCCTCATGAAACGGACTGTAGACCTACTTTTCAATATTACAACGGTATTACCTACCTAAGAATAGAACAAAGGCATTAAATCTTCCATGAAATTTGGAAGGTAAACAAAATAAAATTGAATAATAATTAGCCTCTCGCACCTAATTCGTAGTAGGGTTCCCACCCCAATTTAGTTGCAGTTAAAATCCACATCATTAACATAAGTTTACCTGTTCAAAAAGAACAAATAAGTATAATAAGAAGATATTGCAAGATATTTAATCATATTGTTATTTTGCCCTTCGTGTGTTATACCTCGAGTTATACTGAACAGTGTTTATTGTAAAATGTGGCGTGCATGGGAAGAAGAGTCATTTTGCGACTGAAGAAATAGAAAATCGTGAATTTCAGTAACCAGCAATCGATGAACCATCAACAAGCAGCAGTGTTACGAATGATAGTTGTAAGTCACGTCTACACTTATCCATAGATGCGAAAAAAGTTATTGCAAATGTTTATACCACATTGGTAGAACGTGGAATGCTTCAAATGTGGCATCAGTTGAAATCGGCAGTGCGACGAAGTAACACATGTCCCAGGCTCAATGCAGCTGTTTTAAAACTCGTTCAAGAAGAGATGGAAAAGATTCCAGATAGTAGCTGGGCAAACTATGTCCAACATGTTAAAAAAATAGAAAATTCTTATTATCATTCGACGAGTACACAGAGCCAATTGAGCATCCGGATTCAACTTAATGACAGTAGTGATAGTGATACCGACCTTTTTTTAAGTTAAATAATATAATATTTTATGATATAATATTTTTTTAAATATTTGTAAGGGAAAAATAATATTTTTTGGTACTTGTAATATAGAATAGTAAACATTTTCAAAATATTTTTTTTGTTTATTATTTTTTTTGCTCCTATATTATAAATTCATGAATCAAATTATATGGCCACTCCATAATAGCAAGTACCTAGTAACATTTATTGTAATTTTTTAATAAAGTAATTTTACATTCTGATAAATTTGGTTTCATTCCGTGTCAAATAAGTGACTTTCTAAGTTGAAATAAATAAGCAGAACATTGGGCTAGTACAACCCACCCGTCTCCTTACCATTTTTTTTGGAGAAGTCCAAGGGATGGTTTTCTATGGGAAGCCTGTAGAAACATCATGGGGTACGAGTTTTCCAGCCTTGTTCTACTAGAGACGGAATTAAAGAGTAAAGCTTTCCAAGTCACTATACCATTAAACCGAAATCCTTCTGTGAGTATGCTTCAAAAAAAAAGTATGTTTTCCCATTTATTTATTTCGATCCTTTGATTGATAGAATATTAGAAATTGTATTTAGAATTCGCTAATATTCACGTAAAAACTACAGCGCTCAGTAGTAATTAGGAACATTGGTTGACTCAGTGATTTATTTATCAATAATATTAGAGTTGAGAAATATCTGATTCAAAAAAAGAACACAAAATTTCCTTGATTTTATGGAGAAATTTAGAAAAGAGTAATTTTCAAATTTTATTATTTTGGGGGATCCCAACTTATTGTAAATTAAAATTAACTTTTTGTTAAAGACTTGAGCAAAGTTTGAACTACTTTAGAAACGTCTGAAAAAAATGGGATGTCATTTTTACTCAGCTTTATTAACGTTAAATGGCATGGGGAATAGTTCAGTCTGGAAATTGAACTTAAACAGTTGCGCAATCTATTCCAGGATTTCCAGGTAACCAATTTTTGTTGACTAGATTGATTCGTTTACTGCAATATTATAATAGAATGTTCGATCCTTTAGATCTAGAATTTGATTGTCGGGATTTTGACAAACCTCCCATTTATCTTGCCGATACGAGTCGATTAGCCCCATTAAGATTTTCCAGTTTTCACGACGAATGTGAAGTTGATAAAAAAAAAACGTTCTCAAAATTAATCATTAATTTTTTTGGAAAATCGCTGAGTTTGAAATTTGTGAAAATGTAATGTAACCATTATTATCTCGAATGTATTGTTAACAAAGACAGCATGGGTCCCATGAAGGGTTTATTGCATTCTATCGACAATGAGCCGATCCATTTTCAGGTAGACTACCTATGCGTACTGTGTAAAGCCTTTTCCAGTGACTATCAAAAGTTCTTGTTATTTTTTTTACATTTGAAAAAGTTTGCAGCTTTTGATTAACTTATTTACAAAGTTTATATTTTCCTTCCATGTGAGATTTTTGCTGCACATGAAAGATGCGAGCTTGTAAACTAAAAAAATTAAAGTTAGGACGTTTTGCGTCTTATTCTGTGTTGAAAGCTTGTACGCTTTGCATGATTATATTAGCAGAGGTGAACCATTGACTGTGTCTTGATAGTCTTGATACGAATGGTTCTTGGATAAGTTTATCCAGTTCAGCGGAAAATTGGTTTAGTCTATGCTGTGCCACGTTTAAATCATCGATGTTGATTTTACATAGTTTAAGAGGTTTCAACTCTGGCAAATGAAGATTCACTGGCAGGTGTTTTCAGCAGTCATAGGTAACTTCCACTGGATGGCTTTTATAGGTGACGTTTCTGTATTTTTCAGCTAGATGCCTAGCATGAATTCTGGAGTTTCTCACAAAGGCATTGTATGTTGGTTGAAGCTTGAGCACTGTGTTTGTGTTGATTGTTTTTGTCACACTGTTTTTGCCATCATGACTGATAATGATTGGAAGGATTGATGATAATGTTATGAGGCAGTAGTTTGTGTCTGGTTCTTGCACATTTTAGTCACTATAGCGAATAAGATTGAGTATATTAAGACATTGAAAGCTTGCACGCTTTATGTGTTGTTCTGTGTTGAAAGCTTCTACGCTTTGCATGGATTATGGAAACGTTGAAAGCTCGGACGCTTTACGTGTAATTCTATGTTGAAAGCTTGCACGCTTTGCGTATTGTTATGTTTATGTTGAAATCTTATACGCTTTGCATGAAGTACGAAACTTTCAATGGTTTCGTACTGGATGATGTGTGTTGTATGATAACTTGAGTTCTACGATGATATATACTCTGATTTCTACGATGATATACTTTGAGTTCTACGATAATATATACTCTGATTTCTACGATGATATACTTTGAGTTCTACGATGATATATACTCTAATTTCTACGATGATATACGTTGAGTTCTACGATGGTATATACTCTGATTTCTACGATGATATACTTTGAGTTCTACGATGATATATGCTCTGATTTCTACGATGATATACTTTGAGTTCTACGATGATATATACTCTGATTTCTACGATAATATACTTTGAGTTCTACGATGATATATACTCTGATTTCTACGATGATATACTTTGAGTTTTACGATGATATATACTCTGATTTCTACGATGATATACTTTGAGTTCTACGATGATATATACTCTGATTTCTACGATGATATACTTTGAGTTCTACGATGATATATACTCCGATTTCTACTATGATATACTTGGATTTCTACGATGATATTTTTCGTTTTCTACGATGACATAATTTAATTATTACGATGATTTACTCTGATTTCTACGGTGATATGATTTTTAGTTACTGCGTTGATATGATTTGAATTCTACGTATTTTCATTATCTCCGGATGTGTCGTTCAAGATCGGCCTCGCAATCGGCTCACAGCTTCATATTTGCTTAATGACAAAACAAAACCGGAGTTGCTGCCTTTTTTTTTCTGTTTCAGATTTTGGCCGTTCTCCTGTTAATTCGAGAGCGAATTATGTGTCAGGTTGGCCGAGCGAGAATCTGATAACCCAAGAATAGAGACGTGACCATCAGCGGCCAAAAGGATTTGTTCAAAGCCATAGTTCATCTCTTGGCAGTGGCGTAGCCAGTAGGGGGGTAGGGGAGGGGGGGGGGGGGCAACGCCCCCCCCCCCCCCCAACCCCCGCCTTTGCCTGTATGGCGCCCCTACATTTATTTATTTGTTTATTGAACTCGGGGTTTTGGTAATGATAGGGCTGGGTAGGGCTGCCATCGGTCCGGATATCCTCGGATTTTTTCTAATTTTCAAGGCGTCCGGAGACGTCCGTGAGGATTTTTTGAAGTTAACGGCATGTCATCACATTATTTCTTTAAAGGGGGTCTGACACAAAAATGGAAGTTTTAGTGCAAAAAAATCTAAGAATAAATATTTTAACCGCATCTTGCTACGATGGTCAGTTTTCGAGTAAGGGCGATTTAAAGTTACAACTAGGTATTTGTGACGTCACACTGGATTATCAGGCACAGTATTAACACATGTAAAAGTTTTCCACAACAAAAGATAATTATCTCACTAGAGCGAATTGCAACCACTCAAGTATATAGGGTACGGTTCACTGGCGACTAAATGAACAGAAGACTGCGATTTCGGCGGTTGTGACGTAACAATTAAGTTCCTGCATAATTTATCTTCACTCACAAGGAATTTTCTCGGAAACTATTTTGAATATAGGACTGCGGTTTTCACGAGAAATTTTAGATTTTTTTTCTTGATTTAGGGCCAAATTTATAGTCCTTGAGGTTTCCTCAGACCTTAAGGAAGCCTTGAACGTTTAGAATTGCCATGACTAACTTGTCAAATAATAGCAAGTGTCCATTCTAAACTCACGACCTTTAAGAAAGAGCCAAGGAACAACTATAAATTCGGCCCTTAAGTAGCTGAAGTCGTTTTTTAGGGTCACACCCCCTTTAAGGCGTAAAATAAATGTTTTTTGGCGTGGCATCCGAAAAAAATAGTTATTTATGCAACAAGTGTGTAAAGTGAACCTTTTTTCACGAATGTGAATTTTAACGCACGTGCCGGAGGCGAGTGCGACAATCACATGAGTGAAAAAAGGCTCTTTACGCACGTATTGCATACAAATTTTTTTCTACTACCAATCAAATAAGTGTAAAAAAATAGATTTAGACAGATACTTTACGCAGTAGTGCGTGAAGTATTTTCACTTTACGCACTAGTGCCTGAAGTAATTTACCAGAAAAATACTAAATTGACAGTCTCGACATCTGTCATTGCCATTACTTTACGCACTAGTGTGTGAAGTGGATTACTTTACGCACTAGTGCGTGAAGTGACATTTCACATCTTGTGAATAGTGCGTAAAGCGAGTACTTTACGCACGGTAGTAGAAAAAATTGTTTTTGAAAGATCAAAATAAACTTTTTTGGGCGTGGCACCCGAGAAAAATTTTCTTCTTTGGTATTTTCCCACAATTAGCAAATATTACGAGAGCATACAAACAATATAGAATTATGTAAAATTATCCTATTCATCTGATAGTTATAAATTTTAATTTTTTTTATTTAATAATAACGTATTTTTGATAATTATGCGCCCCCTTATATGCTTGCCCCACCCGCCCCGCAGGGCTGGCTGCGCCACTGTCTCTTGGTTTTATTATTTGGGTTGCATGACTCAATGTTTATGACCAGACCCATCGGTCCTTCAAAAACAGTTATGTTTTAGGCTAGGTATTCGATAGTTTTAGGGGACTTGTACGGACTTGCATTTTGTTCAGCATATTGAATGCATCGTCGCCCTAATATTTTTGTGAATTTGAAATAAACTATTTTGATTGTTGAAAGTCTAGCGTTTTCTTATATACATATTAAATATTTTTAAATAAATTCCTTGCAACCATCAATTAGCTTAGCTTTTTGAAAAGCTCCTTGCAATATCCAGAGTGGAATTAATGTACAATCGTTCCCTTGATGTTAGTAGTCTTGTAACTAGAAAAGGTGGCAGAGAATGACTGATTACACTCTGAGCACCAAATTCTTTTCTGTTGTCGAATTAAAAAATAATAAGTTTTAAATTTGGAAGAAAATATGGTTAATTGGTAACTAGAGATTCTGGCCACTCGGTTCTGGAAAAAAATGGCTAATCTGTGATTAGACATTCTGCCACTCAGTTCTGGAAAAAAATGGCTAATCTGTGTTAGACATTCTGGCCACTCGACTTGTGCGGGACCTCGGCTTCTCATTGCGTGGAGTTGGAGTTGGTGTTACTGAACATAACGGCTATAAGGTTAACGTTTGGTCAGCCAAGACTTGTCCTGGTGTGTGGGTATTGTGTCTACTGGATTTCTTTCTTTGCAAATACAATCATATTAGAAGCATTGCAGTCACTCCCAGTATAAGTAGTACTATGGAGCTACTAATAATTAGATGATGGTGTACTTGAGTCCATTTGACGTCTTGTACTTGTTGATCGGTGTCTTGTCCTTCATTCTGAAGATGAGACAGTTGATCGGAGGCATCAATAACTTGTTCATCGTAGGGAATCATAGGGATTTTCCTGTAGGTTGAAATGTTTCCAAACTTCGTTCTACTGGGCGGACGAAAGCTCCTAAAACAGTTACAGATTCCGATCTTTCTCGGTGTTAAAATATTTTTCTTTGTTTTAATTATGTAATTTGATGAAATTTCGATAATTGCGGTCTGGTTTATTGTGGCCTCTTCTGTGATACCATCGCAGATAATCGCGATTTTTAGTTTATTGGTAATTATTGCCATCCATGCGTTCGGAGTATAAAGCTGTTTCCATACGTCTGACTGGATAGAATAACGTCGAGTTTGGCATGACGTATTTTCAGTTCTTTGGTAAACTTTCTCGATTATGCAGTTAGGGGTGCCGTCCATAGTTCTAGTGGTGGTAGGTGAACAAACACAAACATTTTGACCGACGTTTATGCTGTCTAGAAATTCTCCTTCGGTCAGGTCAAAATATAACAGAATTATAATCAGCTGCTAGTAGTCCACTGGTAAGTTCAGAATCCAGTACGCTTTCTTTTTAGTCTTGACTGGAATAGGTGTTGGTTTTAACAGAACCAAATCGTTGATTTCTGTCATCATTAAGTATCCATAGACGACTAGGTCTTCTGGATCGTTAGATAATGGATATAGTGGCAGTGGCGTATTCACGGGGGGGGGGGCTCCTCAGGGGGCCTGCCCCCCCCCCCCCCCAGGAATGTATTTTCAATTTTTAGTAACTGAATAAGCACATTAACAAACCACTCGATCACCGTTCGAAAACCTAGAGGATTTGCACACCGAAGTTTATCGGAACCTCATTGAAATAATTTTCACCCTAATGTGCCAGGGTGATTTCAAACGCACTCCAAGATAAAACAGGTTCAGAAATGTCTGATCTACTCGCGTGCGCAAAGTAGTTACTTTGCACACTCATTTGCGTGCGCAAAGTTGAAGTTTGCGCTCGGAAACTCTTTGCGCACTCATTTTTGCTACGCATTAACGTATTTATTCTAGATTTTCAATATTCTGATGGTTTCTATGGATAAACTAATATTCAAAAAGAAAGGGCTGAATTTAGCGCTTGTGGATATCCTATATTGCTTCAAGTTTTTAGTATGGTTTACCTTGGAACCTCCACTAAAGATCCTCAAACACTAAATTTCCCATTTTAGGAATAGGAAAAGTATGTTACAATAATGGACAAAATTGAAATACTAGTTCTTTTTGGTTAAAGCCATGTCAAATTTTTTTCAAATATTTATATATTTTTTGCAAAATGCTGTAAAGAGTTTGTAAATTTGGGTTCGAATTTGTATGTAACTGATTGCCCTTCTTTTTTGTATGTAAAATAAAAACAGTGCTCTATACTAAATTCACAATTTTTTTTAAGACACTCCGTTGAAAAAGTATCTTCCTACCACTTGCGCAAAGTCTCTTTCCCGCAATTAAAGCTTATCCGAACTCCGCTTAACTGCTTTTTCGTGCGGGAAAGTATCACTTTGCGCACTTGTCAGGAAAATAAATATCATTTGTTTTTATTGTTACGTTGGGCCCCTCCCAGATGAAAATCGTAAATACGCCACTGCATAGTGGTATGGAGTTGAGACAGGCTTCGATTTGATGTGTAAGCGTGCACAGTTCCTCCAAGGTAAGTCTCGTTTCTCTAACAATTCTTTTTAGATGATATTTGATGGATTTTACTGTAGCTTCTCATAGGCCTCGAAAGTGCGGGGCTGATGGCGGAATAAAATGCCATTGTGTTCCAGCAGATATCAGTGTATCCTGGATATTGAATTTTTGGATGATTTCTTGTATCTCGCTTTTGAGTATCTTGCTAGCACCAACAAAATTTGTTCCATTGTCGCTATAGAGATGTGAGCAGGGTCCTCTTCTAGCTACAAATCGTCCAAAAGCAGCTAAAAACATATCAGAAGACATGTTGCTGACCACTTCTAAGTGAACAGCCTTTGTCACTAAGCATACAAAGATCGGTATGTACCCTTTATATGACTTTACATTTTTTATTTATATTGGTCCTGGATAGTCGACACCGGAGTTGGAGAAAGGATGTGACGGGGTGACTCTTGGGGCTGGAAGGTCTCCTATTTCTTGCTCTGCTGCGTTTGGGCCTTAAATCGGATATATCTAGTACAATGCTTGATTGTATTTTTTACTGCATTTTTTTCATTTATAATTCAAAATCTGGTGGAAGCTAATGTAAGCTGATTCCCACCAATTAGAGTGGAGATGGGCATCTGTAACTACGCATCTTGCCAGGTGACTTCGATACGCCAAAATCATGGGGTGTTTGTTACTGTATGTGAGTGCTGAAGTTGACCTCCTACTCTCAAAACTCCGTCATTGTCTAGAAAAGGGCCGAGACTCAGAAAAAACTCTTTGTTTCTAGTTGATTTTTCTTCTGCAGCGTTTTGATAGCAATGCTGTTCCATTTTGACAATGTGTAACAGCGTGGTTGTCATTTCTTCGACATTATATTTCCATGGATGCTTCTTTTTTTGCATTTGTCCAGAAATCTTTCACAATAGCATATTACCCGGATCATTCTTTTTAGTGACGAGAATCTCTAAATGATTGCTGCCTCTTGTTTGTGTTTTGTGGTGATGATGGCTGTGTAGCTAATTTTTTCTTCTTCAGTCGATGCAGGAATGATAAAAGGATATCTGGAATTACATCGTCAGGATTTTCTTCTGATTTTACATGATGCCAGAATTCACTGGATACAAGAAGTTTGTTTATTTTAGAGACTCTATTGGCAACAATTTTTTCCATCTTGATGGCTCTCTTTCTATCTATGCCAGTGTTATCATGGAGTCTGAGTGGGCATAGACTGGAACATTATCTAGCGATAAAGCTAATAAATGCTCTTTTGATTAGTTTTGACAACAGAACTGCAGCACAACGTTCAAATCGTGGTAAAGTTGCCTTCATCCATGCTGGAGCAACTTTGGATTTGGCAATTAAGAGAGTGACTTGGCTTTCATCTTGTGGATTTGTAAGTTTCATGTAGATGACTGCACCGTATGCTTTCTCTGATGCATCGCAAAATCCATGTATTTCAATGTTGCTTTGTTTGGATTGATGTGTCCATCTGAAAATTGTTAGTTGTTCCACATTTTCCAGTTCTGCTTGAAACTTGTTCCATTTGGTTTGTATGTGTTCAGGTACAGGATCGTCACATCTTAATTTTTGTAACCATAATTCGTGGATGAGAAGTTTGGCGTTTATGATCACTGGAGCTAACCAGCCAAGTGAATCAACAATTTAGCATCCTCGGAAAGGATATTTCGTGTTGTAATTTTGGTATTTTCTCTTACTTCAGTTCTAACACGAAAGGTATCGTCATGTGGTACCCAGTGGATTCCAAGAGATTTTCTTGTTTCATCTTTTGTGATTTCTACGGAAGTTATATCTTTCAGTTCCTCTGGCAGAGCTTGTAGGAGTTGATTTCTGTAACTGGGCCATTTTTGTAAAGTGAACCCGCCAGAGCGAAACATTTTGATCAGTTCAGCTTGGAGTTCCAATGCTTCTTCAATAGTATCTGCATCGGAAAGAAGGTCGTCTACATAGAAATCGTGTAGGGCTGCATCAGCTGCCTTTGAAAAATTTGTGGCCTCATCACTGGATAGTTGCTGCAGTATTTTGATCACCAATTATGGAGCTGCGTTTGTACCATATGTTACTGTTGAGAGACAGTATTCTTGTATTGGATATTTTTTGTCGAACCGCCACAGAATTCTTTGAAATATCTGATTATCTGGATGGATTCTAATTTGTCTAAACATTTTCTCAATGTCCGCTGTGATAACTATTCTGTGTGATTTCCAACGTAAAAGAATATCTGAAAGCTCCTTGCTGTAATTTGGGACCAGGGTACAGTGTTTTGTTCAGGCTGGACCCAGAAGAAGTCTTGCTGAATGCATCAAAGACTACTCGTAGCTTAGTGATTGTACTTGATTCTTTTAAAACATGGTGATGAAGAAGGCAGTATTTTGAAAATTGTGTATCTTTTTCGTCGCAGAATTTCATGTATCCCAGATCTAGGTAATAATAAATTGTTTGTAGGCGAAGTCTAGTCTCTCGTCTCTTAAGAGCTTTTCCTCTAATTGTATGTCTTGCTGCAGCTTGCTGTTTTGATATTCCCAGAGTTTGTTCTTTGCCATTGAACGGTATTCTCATAGTGTAAGTACCATTTTTGTCTGTGATTGTGTTTAGAGCATATTGTTCCTCACAGATCTCCTCATCTTTAGTGATTTGTCTTGGTTGGGAAATTTCCTCTATTTCCCAGAATTTGGTTAGCTGTAGATCTTCTTGAATGTCGGTTGTCACTGTTAGAACCTGGAGTTTTTTTATCTTTGTTAATTCCAGTGTTTTAAGAAAATATCCATCCGAATTCGGTGTTCTGTCCCAGTATGCCATAATTCGTTTTCCTGACGCCATCAAGTAAAATCTGAGCGTATTTTTTTGTGCCCAAAATAATATCAATTGGACCAGGCTTCTAAAATGTGGGATCCGCCAAAAGGTCATTGTTCCACTGTGATATATTGACATCTAATGGCTTTCCAGGTAATGTCTGTGTGAGTTTAGGCAGCACAAGGAACACGATGTCCAACGAGAAGTTGCTTGGAAATCTTGGATGGATTGTTGTTTCTATCTGCTATTTTGATGCCTGGGGGTCGCTTGCCCCATACCTGATATCTCGACTCTGATCTTTTTTCTGGGTAGTGCAAGAAGGCATGCAGCTTCCTCTGTGATAAAAGATGACTGGGACCCGGAATCTACTAGGACTCGTAAATTCTCGTAGTCTCCTTGTGATTTTTTCACTTCTGTTAATGCTGTAGCTAACAACACCATTTTATCTTTTCTGCTAGCGTGGTTTGTGGTTTGCTCTTTTTTCGGCTTCCACGATGATAAGACTGATTATCTCCTGGTGATCTTTTTGGTTGATTTTTATTTTGAAGGAAGTCTACGTGAACATGGGTATGGTGAGCTTTATTGCAGATTCGGCATCGACCGGTGGAGGTACATGTTATATTGTCATCATGATTGAGAGACAATTAGTAAAGTCCGACAAGTAAGTGAACCATGGTAACGTATGAAGTAGCAGAGGGGAAGACGACAACCTATACTATACGACGCGACGGGTCCCCGACGTGGTGTATTGCGAAAATTGCGGTTACCCTGACGCGACGATCCGCGTATATGTATATTTAATCTCGCATCTCGCGCCAATCAGGAGCGTTTTCGCCGCATTCCTTCCACACAGGTTCACTTACTTGTCGCACTTTACACAGTTTCTTCTCATCAACTGTGCTCAAGCGTGCAGAGGGACATAAGGCTTGAAACTTGGTACAATTCTATATTGTATGCGAAGACTGCGAACAATATTTGCATCTAGCATTAGTACTTTTGTTGGGTTTAACTGGTAAAATCTTCGGAGAATCTGAGATGGCTACTAGTGATTGAAATCTTGCCTGTAGAAATCTTTTCATTTCGACAAAATCTTCTAATTTATGGGTCTCTTTTAGTGATTGTTCGTATAGTTTATTTATTTCGGCATCTCATTTCCGTGCTACTATGCGACTTATTATTGGACTCCATGACGCTGTGTCAGTCTTAATATTTTTCAGAGCTTCCAAACATTCTATGATGGTGACATACAGCTGTTTTATTTTTGTTGCTGATTCAATACTTATTTATTTAAGGAAGGGTAACACTATTTATACAGAAATAAATGCAATATTTACAAAGGTAATTAACTAATAAATTAACTAAAGTGCTGACTTATATGTTTTTCCGACCCACTGTTCGTAATGTCGATGACTTTAAAAATACTTGGCTAGCTTGGTAAATAGAAAATAACTAATATAATATAGGTACATATTTATCAAAAGATAATAAGTTTTAAATTTGGAAAAAAATATGGCTAATTTGTAAATAGACAATTAACCTCCAGTTAACATTAGTTTTCTGTTTTTCTGCTTGAAGGAAATTATAAACATGTTTTAAGAAAATTATATATCTTTTCCTGCCTCTGAAAACCAGTAATTATTGTCTCGAAAAGCTTGGACGCACCTAAAAATTTTATTAAAAATCATGCACTTTTATTTTTTTATTGAAATTCTTAACTGAAAATCTTATTTTTTCTTTCTAAAACTGAAAACACAAGCAATAATGAGAAGCAAAGCTCGTTTAAAGACAAATTAGGGAAATAAATTAACAAATATTGACTTTGAAGTCTGTGAGGACCGTCTGGCGATATAAAATAGGATGAGGCTTCGAAATTCTCGCTCCTTTTGTTTCCAAAAAATTAATCCCCTAAAAAAATACTTCATGCTTTTCAAGAAAAGTCTCATATAGTCACAAACAAAGAAGAGGCCTAGAGAGAATTATTATACTTTGAGACAGAGGACGCAGAAAAATAAAGTCCGAGTAGCAGACTCCTGGGGTCGACAGTGTATTCATCATGGAAAAGAAAAAAGGAAGATTGAAAATAAAATTGGCGGAACGTTATACTTATATAAAGACCGTTTACTGTCTGTAATTTATCAAAATCTTTTCCAAAGCGAGGAACTTTTTTTTTATTCGTCAGAACACTTATGCTAAATTTATATTTTGTGTTAGCCTTGATTAATAGAAGTTATTAAAACAAAATGTTTAGGAAATAACTTTATAGATAATGTTCCATGATTCAAAATACAATGACTGTCTTTGAATAATTGGTTTATTTAATATTGTTTATATGCATGTTTATTTCATATCTAATGTACTTGGCTATTCCAAGATCGGAAGAAACTCCCATTTTCACAATGAATACCAATTTTCTAGAAATTATTCACGTTGTAGATACAGTAATAAGCTTTTCCGGTTAGCTCTTTGTCTAATAACTTGAATCGTCTATCTTTTTCTGAATTGGAAATGATAGCAAGAAACTTGAAAACAGTTAACGGTATAGATAAGAAAACCATTCAATACCTCAGTTATTCAGTTTATTACATAAAAGCATACATGTACAACATTTGAAAACTCTTGAAATTGGAAACTAGGTATTTTAAACTCAATGTGGTATTGCATTACCGCATCAATCGATTCGTTTGGAACGAGGTGAATGGTCAGAAGAAGCCTGCCTCAAGTTCAATTAGGAGATGGCCAAATTAGAGGAGTAAATCGGCCTAGGTAAATTAATCTCGATCTCATTTCCAGATCTCCTTGTTCAGTTTCAATTTCACAGACCATATTTATAATTGCCTTGAACTACATTTAGAAGCAACTCGTCACCTGTTAACATCTCTCTCACTACTTTGGCTGGAGTTAAATGAAAAGTTTGCGTTTTCACCATAATACTTTCTGAATCAGGTTGTAATAGTTTTTGTTCGATTTCTGTAAGGCTGACATAAGTTATATTATCGTTTATATTCTTGCCAAAATATCCATGAGAATATATTGGTAATATAGTGTTATTTAGGTCTTTTGATGTAGATATTTTGGGGACACTATGTGGAATCAATAATAATTAATATCATAATTTCCATGCTCGCCCAAATGAAGAGGCATGTTAGGGCCCAAAGATATCTTATAGAAGACTTGTTTTTATTATAATCAGATTTGGAAATTTTCAAACCAGTAGTTATGAAAGTAAAAAAATCCAATTTTCTATTATCCAGACTCAAATTATCAAATAATGAAACAATGACAATACAAATAAACTACGCCTCAATCGAACTCGAACACCCCAATTTTTGGTCACTTTTTGAAAAGCTATAACTCAAAATCTAGCAGGCCGATTTTGTTCAAATTTTCAGGAGTGAAAATATGCTCTAATTGCTATTTAATTTCCAGTTCTTAACAGATTTCCGGTCACCTGCTAAAAGATACAGGGTGAAACATAAGTTTCGATTTTCGTGCGAAAGTTTGGGTTTACCCCATTCTGCTGGAGGGAGGGTTAAGTAGATTTTTGGTATGCAGTTTAGAAGTGTACCTTAGTACCTCGGGACGTTTTTGAGATTTTTTGAATATCGTAGCCGACTACGATTTTATCATGAGTTATACGATTTTATGTAAAATATAGCTATTGACGTCTTTATTTCCTCTCGAAACAAACACTACAAGAATGGCGCATGTGAAAACACACTTGCAACATATTATACAGGGTCATACAAAAATATATAGGGTGTTCTGATAAGAGTTTCCAGATGTTTTTCTCAATTCAAACGAAAAGGAAACTAGGAAACATTTAATACTTTATAGCAATAAGTAACATAATCGTTCACAATTATACGTGAAATGCAATATCCAACAAATGGCCACTACGACTTTTCTCACAGCACACAATTTTTTTGCCAAAATTTTCGATCACATTTGTGCACATTTCCGGTGGTATCTCACGAACAATCCGCCGAATCTCATCTTTCAACTCTTGAATTATTTGGGGGATCGTTAACATACGCTTTGCTATTGATGTTACCCCACAAAAAAGAGTCTAGTGGCGTTAGATCGCCAGATCTAGGCGGCCAATTGACATCCTGATTTCTTGGAAGAAGTTTATCTTCAAACCCTGTTTGCAATAAGTCAATGGTTTATCTTGCTGTGTGACATGTTGCGCCGCTTACATCAAAATAAAAGCGTATGTGAATAATCTCAAAACAATTCAAGAGTTGAAAGATGTGATTCGGCAACATTATTCGTGAGATACCACCGGAAATGTGCACAGATGTGATCGAAAATTTTGGCAAAGGAGTTGTGTGCTCGGAGAGAAGTCGCGATGGTTATTTGTTGGATAGTGTGTTTCACGTATAATTGTTGCCGATCATGTAACTTATTGCTATAAAGTATTAAATGTTTCCTAGTTAGATTTTCGTTTGAATTGAGAAAAACCTCCGGAAACTCTTACCAGAATACCCTATATATTTTTTTATGACTCTGTATAATATTTTCTAAGTGTGTTTTCACATGCGCCATTCTTGTAGTGTTTGTTTCGAAAAGAAATAATGACGTCACTAGCTATATTTTACATAAAAGCGTATAACTCATGATAAATTCGTAGTCGGCTGCGATATTTGAAAAATCTCAAAAACGTTCCGAGGTACTAAGGTACTCTTCTAAACTGCATACTAAAAATCTACTAAACCCTCCCTCCAGCAGAATGGGGTGAACCCAAACTTTCGTAAAGAAATCGCCAACTTATGTTTCACCCTGTATCTTTCAGCAGGTGGACGGAAATCTGTTAGCAAATGGAAATTAATTAGCACTTAGAGCAGCCTTTCATTCCTGAAAATTTAAACAAAATCGGCCAGCTAGATTTCGAGTTATGGTCTCACAAAAAGTGACCAAAAATTGGGGTGTTCGAGTTCGATTGATGTGTAGAAATTCACCTGACCGTCATTCTACCGCTTGCACATTCAAAAACGCATTGGTATTTTGCATACACATTGATGTTTTTGTTCGCGCGTTCATGTATGTGCGTACATGTTTTCAGACATCCACGTCCGTGTGTAACCGCCTTTACACACAAATCCCGGTACCGTCCTTTGTTCATACTTTCTCTCATTAAAATTACCAGTTCAGACTACCCATTCCGATAAATAACCCCCCCCCCCTTCCCCCCCCCCCCTTCCCCCCCACCAAACTGTCACGCCACCACCACCAAAAGCCTCTCTTACTTCCATGCATTCTTCTCTATAGCTCTCACGCGTTTCTCTACATAGGTACTAATACACGCCCGTCTTTCTGATATAACGTGAATCTGCATTCATTCACAAACAAGCATCCCTACCATTCAGCTACTCCCCAGTGTCTATTGTCTATGAATATTAGCCCAGTTTATTCGTGCTCTTCGATGGACTGCTTTTAATAATGGACATGCTGTCTGGCTCTTAAATTTCTCTCATGGAGACGTCTTTGAATTGTTGATTTTGAGGCTTCATGCAATTCCGATGGGGATTTCAGTAGTGGAACTGTGTACACTAAATTACCACTTCTGACAGAAATTACCACAAATTACCAGTAATTACCTCTAAATTACCACTTTTTTCCTCTATTACCTTTGATTGCCTCAGGAATTACCACTCAATTCCACTCAAATTACCACTTATTACCTCTTATTTCCGCTAAATACCACTAATTACCACTGTCAATACCACTAATTACCACTGTCATTACCATTAATTGCCACTGAAATTGCCACTAAATACCAGGAATTTATTTCAATTTTCAAGTTTACCCGAGACTAGACTCAATAACAAATCGAGATGTTAAAAAAAGAGCAAATCAAGATGTTGAAAGTTGAAAAAACCAAATACTCAAGAAGGCATTGTAACATGTCTCGAAGAAAAACGGATTCCAAAATCCTGAAAAAACTCAAGTTACGTCTTCTAGAAACTGAATAAAAATCATGTGATTGATGATAAACGAACAAATGATGTTAAAAGAAGAGCAAATCAAGATGTTGAAAGTTGAGAAAGAGAAACACTCAAGGAGGCATTTTAACATGCCTCAAAGAAAAAAAAATTCCAAAATCCTGCAAAACGCAAGTTCCATCTTCTAGAATCTGGATAAAAATAATTTAATTGATGTTGAAGGGACAAATCGAGATGTTAAAAGAAAAGCAAATCGAGATGTTGACAGTTAAAATAGACAGACACGCAAGGAGGCATTCCAACATAACTCGAAGAAAAAATGATTCCAAAATCCTGCAAAAACTCAAGTTTCATCTTCAAGAAACCGGATAAAAATCATTTGATTGATGTTGAAGGAGCAAATCGAGATGTTTAAAGAAGAGCAAATCAAGATGTTGAAAGTTGAAAAAGAGAGACACTCAAGGAGGCATTCCATCATGTCTCGTAGAACAAAGGATTCTAAAATCCTGCAAAGCAAAAACTAAAGTTTTAGCTTCTAGAAACTGGATAAAAATCATTTGATTGATGTTGAAGGAACAAATCGCGATGTTAAAAGAAGATCAAATCAAAATGTTCAAAGTTGAAAAAGAGAAACACTCGAGGCATTTCAACATGTCTCGAAGAAGAAAGAATTCCAAAATCCTGGAAAACTCAAGTTCAATCTCCTAGAAACTGAACAAAATCTATTTGATTGATGTTGAAGGAACCAATCGAGATGTTAAAAGAAGAGCAAATCAAGATGTTGAAAATTGAAAAAGAGAGACACTCGAGGAGGCATTCCATCATGTCTCGAAGAAAAAAGGATTCAAAAACCCTGGAAAACTCAAGTTCAATCTTCTAGAAACTGGATAAAAATCATTTGATTGATGTTGAAGGAACAAATCGAAATATTAAAAAAAGAGCAAATCAATATGTTGAAAGTTGAAAAGGGCAAACACTCAGGGAGGTATTCCAACATGTCTCGAAAAAAAAAGGATTCCAAAGTCCTGCAAAAACTGAAGTTTCATCTTCTAGAAACTGGATAAAAATTATTTGATTGATGATGAACGAACAAATCGAGATGTTGAAGGAAGAGCAAATTAAGATGTTGAAAGTTGAAAAAGAGAAATACTCAAGGAGGCACTTCAACATGTCTCGAAGAAAAAAGGATTCCAAAATCCTGCAAAACTTAGGTTCCATCTTCTAGAAACTGGATAAAAATCATTGGATTCATGTTAGAGGAACAAACCGAGTTCACCATCAGCGACTTTAGAACATTCCGACACTATTTCGGATTCCATGCCTTTGCAGTTCCTCACACATATTTGCGTATTTGGCTCGGTATTTGGCATCCATCTAGGATAGGTGAAAATCTTGAAAATTGAAACTTGAGAAACAGAGAGACGGAAACACATAAACACCTTATATTTGTAGCTATTTGACGAATGTGTGATAGAGGCATAAGGTATTATAATAATATAACAAGAATGTACTCTATCCCATATAGCCAAATAATATTTTTTGAAGCTTCAAAAAATATTTTTTTTTCGTATCAAATATATTTTTAAAACATCCAAATATCCATAAAACATATTTTTAGGACATTTTTTGAACATTCTGCGGTAACGATTCGATATTTTTTGAACATCCATACGATATTTTTCAAATGTATTAGAAATATTATTAGAACGTATGAAAATGTTTTTTGAACATCATCATCGAAAAAAAAATAATGCGGATTCAGAAACGATGTTCTAAAAACGTTTCTATCTGTATGATATTTTTAGGAATGTTTTAAAAACATTTTAAAAATATCCAAATATATTTTTAAAACGTATTTTGGATATTTTGTGGAACATTTAAAAAAAATATATGTAAATAAAATATTTTCCACACATTGAAAAAAATATATTAGTTTTGTGAATATCAAAACGATATTCAAAAAACATTATTAAAATATTTTAAAAACATCATTCCAACATTTACAAAGGTAATTTTCATGGGTAGGTATTAGGTAATTAAAACTCAGAATCAAACTCAGAAACATTTTTATTTGTGCATATGCATCTGATCCAAGTTATTGCTCCTCAGTCCAGCAGCACCTGCCTGCCTGGTTGTGGCTTATTGCCTTTCGAACTGCGCCTGCTCTTCTACAGCTCCTTTCTTCTTCCTGCAATAAGAAGTAATTTGAATGACAATAATTTATCAATATCATTTTTATAGATACAGGGTTCCAACGAGGACTGATCAAAGGCTTCTTTTTTTCTTCTTTCTTTCTTTTTGCTCTCTCTGTATTATTGGGAAAATCCATAATAGGTACCTATCTCATGTATTTTTTCCTGCAGAAATCAATTATTGTATCAAAAAATCTTTGAATCAAAAACATAGGACACGCCATGGAAAATGGCTTTCTTGGATTCTCACAAAAATACAGGGAGATAGGCTCCTCAAGTCCTCGTTGGAAAACCCTGATATAAATACCACTTACCGTGAACCTCAATCGAAATCCCAATTATTCTCAGAGCCATATATAACGTACACTCGCACACAAACCTCACAAAACGGAAGCAAAGGTTGGAAAAAAAAATAAATACAACGGATAAGCATCAAAATACTCAAAATAAATCAAATATTGACTTCACTCTAACCTACAACCCAACCCAAACTAAACACGCCGCGGCGGCGTCGGAGACTCACCAGCCACAAAGAGTAGCACAAATCTACAACAGTGTTGCCAGTACCGTTTTTAAATTGGAAGCTTTCATGGGTTTCCAGGTATGGCCATTTTTACTTTACCGTTACAGTGACTACTAGCTGACAACACTGCGAATTATTTCAACCGGTAACAGGTAGGTATAGCGCCTGTTAAATCAAATCAAAAGGACAGTTCTAGGTCCTAGAACGGTCCAAAACTATCGCAAAATTTATAATTATTGGAATTTTTGATAGCCGAACCGTTGCCATTTTGTTGATTGATGAACTGTGCGATTGTGCGCTTGTCGAAGAGTTTCCTCTAAATGTAGGTTGGTAGGGGTGAAATATCTGTATCTATTATTTAAGTAGCCAGAGTCAAAGCCAAAAAGTGCATTTTATTTTCTCTGACAACATCACAACACTGAAGTGAGGGGCGATGGAGCGCGGCTAAAGTCTCGAGCCAGACTCTAGATACCGAATGTTTTAAAAATGTTCAGCAAATGTGGGGAAAAAATATTCTTTTTATTATGTTTTTATGATGTTCAAAAAATATGCATTTAAAAATAATATTTTGGATATACCTATTTGTAAACCAATTTTTTTTTGAGAACATTTTAAAAACATTTTTTGAACATTTCCAAACCAATGTGTGGTCACGAATGTTGTTTGAATCTTTAAAAAATATTTTATTAGCGTTGTTCAAAAAACATCCACTGTTGGATCAAAAAAAAATATCCGAAAAATATTTTGTGCTATATGGGATCTATCACATTTACCTTTTCTCTTAGATTTAGAAACACTAAAACACAAAACTTGGCCTTAAATGAGACGAGGACTTGAAAGTTTTAAAATGAGCAGTAAAAACGACGTTCATAGATGATGTCAAACCAAGTGTTGAACAATTGCAAGGTTGCTCATATAATGAAACCTCAAATGGAACATTCCTTAGAAGAAAGTTGATGTCTCTAACTGACTAATAGGGACTCAGAAGAATATTTTACTTAAATCTTAGTTGAATAGTTTACAGTTAAAGCTCTGTTACTTTTAAATTAAAGCAATTTCGAAGGCATATCATAATTTTATCACTACAGAACTTTGAGGTATTACCACAAAATTTCCTTTAATTACCCCCAAAATTGCCTTAAATTGCCTCAAATTACCAAAAATTACCCCGAATTACCACTATATTTCCACTAAATACCAGTCATTACCACTAATTTCCCGTCATTACCACTCATTTCCCGTGAAATTTCCACTAATTACCACGATTGTGTACACTAAATTACCACAATGAATTCCTAACGCGATCCTTATTCGCGAAGAATTGAGAGCTCTGTTTTGTCGCACTGGTAAAAGAATTCTGTTGTCATCCCGAGCCGAAGTAATTCTTGGTGCCCACCTGCAATGTCTATAAGCAGCGGTGCCGGTGTTAAACCCCATTTTATTGGCCATAAAATTGCGCGACATTGACCTATTTTAACCGACCTCGTATCTTTAATAATCACCGAGATACCTCTGATGAGAAAAATAGACACACTGGTATATTTTTGTATGGCCCTGTATGATATGTTTTAAAGTGTGTTTCCACATGCGCCATAATTGTAGTGTTTGTTTCGAAACAAATAATGACGTCAATAGCTATATTTTACATAAAATCGCATAACTCAAGATAAAATCGTAGTGGGCTGCGATATTCAAAAAATCTCAAAAACGTCCCGAGGTACTAAGGTACTCTTCTAAACTACATACCAAAAATCTACTTAACCCTCCCTCCAGCAGAATGGGGTGAACCCAAACGCGAAATAATCGCCACCTTATGTTTCACCCTGTATCTTTTAGCAGATGACTGGAAATCTGTTAAGAACTGGGAATTAAATACCAATTAGAGCATCCTTCCACTCCTGAAAATTTGAACATAATTGGCCTGCTAGATTTTGAGTTATAGCCTTTCAAAAAGTGACCAAAAATTGGGGTGTTCGGAGTTTTTCGCACGCTAGGCAACCTCTGAAATTGCAGTTTTTCACACGGATTTTAGCGTGCGAAAAAGTTTTTCAAACGCTCCTCAGCGTGCGAAAAAGTTTTTCACACGCTTCAAGTTTTCTAACAAATGAAAATTACATATTTGGTTGTTTTATTTTGCAGTTGTAGGAAAAGCATTGTAAAAAACTCGTTTGAAAACCTTTTTTCACACTTGCTCGCCGTGCGAAAAAATCTAGAAAAATAATAAAAAGGAAAAGTGTTAATTTCACATTGGTGAGATTGTTCATGAAAACCTCGGACACATCGATTTTTGATTTCAGTTGCCGTTTTTCTGATGGTAATATCATGTATACAAGGTGACCCAGAAACAAGTTGTGACAGCTAACTTTTTTTTTTAAAATGAAAACATTAATTTTGAAGTGAAAACTTCTTTAGAATCGTTGGGAGTTATGTGAGACTCGATGAAACGAAAATGCGACATGAAACGAAAAAGCGACACTTTTTTAACACGCTTATATTAAAGGTGGTGTGACCCAAAAATGAAAGTTCTAGTGCAAAAAAATCTAATCAGTTTTTTAGGGTCACACCCCCTTTAACACACAACAAGAACCTGGAACAAGCCAAGTGAGCTGGAACAAGTCTGGAAAATGTCTGGATAAATCTGGATGAAGTCTGGAAAAGTCTGGAAACGTCTGGAAAGAGCCTGGAAATTTCTGGAAAGGGTCGGAAAAATTCTGCCAAAGGTCCCAAAAGACCTGAGGATCATTTACCAGAATCCGGATCAGTCTGAACAAGTCTGGATAAAGTCTGGATTAATCTGGATGAAGTCTGGAAAACTCTGGAAAGCTCTGGATAAGTCTGGATAATGTCTTGAAGTCTCTGGAAAGAGCCCCGAAATTTTTGGAAAGGGTCGGAAAAATTCTGCCAAAGGTCCCAAAAGACCTGGGGATCATTTTCCAGAATCTGGATCAGTCTGTACAAGTCTGGATAAGGTCTGGATAAATCTGGAAAAAGTCTGTAAAACTCTGGATAAGTCTGGATATTGTCTGGAAAAGTTTGGAAACATCTGGAAAAGACTTGGAAATTTCTGGAAAGGGTTGGAAAAATTCTGAAAAAGGTCTCAAAAGACCTGGGGATCATTTTCCAGAATCCGGATCAGTCTGAACAAGTCTGGATAAAGTCTGGATTAATCTGGATGAAGTCTGGAAATTTCTGGAAAGCTCTGGATAAGTCTGGATAATGTCTGGAAATGTCTAGAAACGTCTGGAAAAGGCCTGGATATTTCTTGAAAGGGTCGGAAAAATTCTGGAAAAGGTCCCAAAAGACCTGGGGATCATTTTCCAGAATCCGGATCAGTCTGTACAAGTCTGGATAAATCTGGATGGAATCTGGAAAACTCTGGGAAGCTCTGAATAAGTCTGGATAATGTCTGGAAAAGTCTGGAAATCTCTGGAGCTGACACGCTTTAGTAAATTGAACTAAAAAGTGAAATAGTTATTTAAACAACAAGTGTGTAAAGTGAACCTTTTTTCACGAATGTGAATTTTGACGCACGAGCCGAAGGCGAGTGCGACAATCACGAGTGAAAAAAGGTGCTTTACGCACATATTGCCTACAAATTTTTTTCTACTACCAATCAAATATGTGTAAAAAAATAAATTTTGACAAATACTTTACGCACTAGAGCGTGAAGAATTTTCACTTTACGCACTAGTGCGTGAAGTAATTTACCAGAAAATTGCCAAATTGACAATGTCAACAACTGTCATTGACATTACTTTACGGACTAGTGTGTGAAGTGAATTACTTTACGCACTAGTGCGTGAAGTGAAATTTTACGTCTTCTGAATAGTGCGTAAAGTAAGTACTTTACGCACGGTAGTAGAAAATAGTATATTGTTGTGTTAGGAGTAGAAGCTTTACTTTTTTGTGCTGAAGCGGTAGGTTTGCAAGCCGAACGTAGTGAGGCTTGCAATACTGCTGAAGCACAAAAAAGTGCTTCTACTCCGTATGCAACACGCTATTTTTTCTCCAAACGAATGTGGTAAGCTCGGGGGCAAGTGGATGGTTGAGCGGCAGTAAAAGTACGAGCGGCACCAAAAGTACTTCTACTGCCGCTCCAGCGGCACTAAAAGTACTTTTGCTGCCGCTGGGGTTGCCAAGCAGCATAGAAATTGAATTTCTATCACCTCGACAGGTGTTAACACGCTTGATTTACCTAGCAGCATAGAAATCAAATTTCTGAAATCTTGACAGGAGTTAACAAAGTGACGTTTTTCTGACGTTTGGAGAAAAAATAATTTTTAATATAAACAGAAAATATTAATGAACAAAAAATATTAGAATTATTGTCAAAAAAGCTTGGGGTGCTCAATGTATGAGAAATGTGGAACAAAGCACCCCAGCGTGTATTTTAGTTTTTTTAAACTATATTTATTTGCGTTCTTTCTCAAGTCTTTTGGAGGGGGGGACGCCACTGAGTATGTTAGTATGTGTGTAATGCGTGCAGTTCGATGAAGGTTTCACTTCTACCGGGTGTGAACTGCACAGAATTTTTTTACATTTCATTTCTTATTTCTACGTTACAACTTAATTTATGTATCCTGTCCTATACCTATCTTTAACTGTTTCGGAAATAATAACAGTTGAAAATTTACTTTTTTGCAACTTTGACAGGCTGTAAAACCTGAACGGTTGATTTTAGAGCTAAACCGATCATACATTTTTATCTGAGATTTCCATGAACTATCATTTGACACCAGCTTGGAAATTAATCCAAGATTAAAAATTCCATTGCTTGAGTTGTATTTTAGCTATTTTTGGGTTTGAAAAAAGGACGATTCTAGAACGGTTCAAAACAATCGCACAGTTTATTATTGAAATTTGTGATAGCTGAACCGTTGTCATTTAGTTGATTGATGAACTGTGCGATTGTTTTGAACCGTTCTTGAATCGTCCTTTTTTCGAACCCGAAAATAGCTTTTATGAGAGAATTTCAATGACCTACAACCACAGATAGACGTATTTATAAACAAAAATATATGTTGACAACATGTCCGATTCTTTGTATCTAAACGAAACTCCCCCACTACTAAAATGCCACATTTACTCGTAGGAATATTTATTTTCTCTTTCTAACGCGGGTATAAAGTCCTGCCTCTCAATTACACTTCGCAACACAGCACTAGACTAAACTCCGCCTCATACTTGTCATAGTAATACGTTCCGTTCTCGCCCAGAGTATCTTGTTGTCTCTATCTTATGCGATGATGATTAGTACATGTTTAAAAAAGACCGATAAATAAGATATGTTCGTGTTGCTCTGGAATACTTTTCGAATATCAGCGTTTTGGTTTTAGAGCGGGACCAATTGCGTCTGGTCCATGGCAGGTAACAGCTGTTGAGGCCGGACTTAGATCGGGCGACTTATCCCCACCATGGACCGCTTGCACCTCAAATCCCCCCTGGCCTATAAACATGTTCTCAACACAACAAATAGTATTTTATGAATGGAATACTCTGTCTATCTGTGATAATAGGTCATTGGAGAATTTCATGAATCAAAAATTTAAATTTTTTGTCAAAAAATGTTAAAACACCAGTATCGCGCCAATTATCTCGTGAAGCCTAATTCTCACTTGCGCGAGATTCGCTCTTTTTTGACATTGCTTCAATAATTTGACGTTTGATACACGCATAAAACGTAAATCAACAATCAAAACATGTCAGTTTATTGTTGGAATGTCAGTTTTGACAGATGTATGAAATTCTAAATGTCGAGTGCAATGGAAATTGTCGATAATTTTTGGGAAATTTGCCCGAATGCATTTCTAGTTAAAAAGGAGCACAAGTGCTTTTTCAGTGCCCATTTCTGTTAAAAACGCATGAGTGCAAATTTGTCAAAAATTGAAAATATATTCCCATTGCACGAGTTGTACAGTGTTTCCGCTTAAGTTCGCAACATATGGGAAACTTTTTTATTATCAATTTTACAAAAAAAAAGTTATTCTTTATGAAAGTTTCTGCTTCTTGAAAAAATATATAGTATTAAACTATTAAAACTTAGAATAGCATGTACCGGGTGTTTTTTTATCTTTGATATCATTTTGATCACCTGTAACTTTTTTATTTTTAAAGATATCAAGGTAAACAAAAAAACAAAATGTAGGATTAATAGCCAAGTTTTTTTTCAAGTTACACATGAAACAAAACACCAAAACACTATCAATTTTTTGACATATAAGCCTACATTATATTTTTTTTATTTTGGTTTCATATCGAAGTCTTTTCGACACTAAAAGTAGTTTCGAAAAGAAGCTCTTTGTGACACTCCTTTTTCACTTATCGGAAGTTGGTAACACTGACTGACTGATGGCCATCGCACTTTCATTCTCGATTTTATAGAAGATTTAATTCTATATTTGGCATGTAATGTTACCAACCTAAACATGAAATCAGGAAATATGAGAATAAAATTTCCAAGAAAAATTTGTTTTTTTTTTAATTAAACAATACCAGAATAGAAAAAATATTATAAAATATTCGTTTCATAAGACATTTTATCGCACTGGTCCTTTAAAAATCTCGCCTCCGGCTCGTTTTCTAATATAGGGCTCGTGCGATAAAATTACGTTATGAAACTTGTATTTTAATGTACTATTTTTAAATGGAACACCCTGTATATTATATGTGTGCTCGTTAGAGCATATTATTCTGATTACAAAGATATAACACACTTCATATTTTGTTCCACTCGTTTTTGACAAATCGGCAAAAATATATGAAATTTTTATATGCTCTCAATAATTTTCGTCCCAAATATCAGACCGCCTAATAAGTTTCACTTCGAAAGTTTCATATTTTTGCCGATTTGTCAAAAACGAGTGGACCAAAATATGAAGTGTGCTATATCATTGTAATCAGAATAAGATATTCTATCGAACACACATATAATATACAAGATGTTTCATTTGAAAAAGTATAATGTAGGCTTATATGTCAAAAAGTTGATAGTGTTTTGTTTTACGTGTAACTTGAAAAAAAACTTGGCTACTAACCCTACATTTTGTTTTTTTGTTTACCTTGATAACTTCAAAAACAAAAAAGTTACAGGTGATCAAAATGATATGAAATATAAAAAAACACCCGGTACAGGGTGATTAAAAAAATAGGAAAATATGCAGGGTTTTTTGGTAAAAGTAGAAAAAAATGGCACATCACTATTTTTTTAAACCTTTGATATTTTTTTCAGATTAAGCAAGTCATATTTCAGTCAAAAGAAACCTTTCGTTATCACAAATCAACCTGCCAAATTAAAAAAAAAAAAAATGGAAAGATTTTTGAGCTGAAAAAACGATTTTTTCTAAAACTTCTACACCCTGTATCTCAGAAACTACGCATTTCCGGTCACATATTTATGGGAACTTTTTTTGTTAAAATATCGTAAGGAATGACATCCTGAAGTTACGGACCGTACTTAGGAAATACCCTGTATATTTTTCTATTTTTTGACCACCCTGTACAGGGTGGGCCAATTTGGACACTTTCTTATGGAAACACCCTTTATTTTTAGAGATAGAAAAAAATTAACCCCCCACTCTGAGGCTCAAATTTCATGAAATCTTGATTGGTGCAAACCGCATTTTGATATCTTTGACCGTTTAGCCGCTAGAGGGCGATTCTCAATTTTGAGCAATACTGTGAAACCTTCATAACTTTTTTATTTATGAAAATAATTTCTGTAAAGACTTTCTGGAAGCACTTTTTTAAGTGGAATTCAGTGACGTTCTCAGCTTTTTTCTATTTGGCTCCGATTCCGAGATATTGACCAAAATCCGATTTTTTTCAATAGGACATCCTATATATTAATAGCTCATTGAAAAGCTCTGCTTTTGCTGATTTCAATGATATAAAATTCGATAGGTTTATCTCCATCGGTTTCCGAGAAAAAAATTATTTCGATTTTTGTCATAAGAAACAATGTGTTGGAAAAGGACTTTATATCTGTACGGAAAACGAGAAAGGTCTCTTTCTAACACATTGTTTCTTATGACAAAAACAGAAATTTTTTTTTTTCTCGAAAACTATTAGGGATAAACCTATCGAAGTTTATATCATTGAAATCAGCAAAAGCAGAGCTTTCCAATAAGCTATTAACATATAGGGTGTTCTATTGAAAAAAATCATATTTTGATCAATATCTCGAAATACGAGTCAATTAGAAAAAAACTGGGAAAGTCACTGAATTCTTCTTAAAAAAGTGCCTCTAGAAAGTCTTTACGGAAATCAATTATTTTCATAAACAAAAAAGTTATGAAGGTTTCACAGTATTAATAAGACCAGTTTGACTTTTGTTAACCATAATTATAACACAAGAACACAAAAAAGCCTCAGTGTTGTGACAAATAAGGCAAATAAACAAAAAGGCCAAAAATATTTTATCTTTCATTCCCAAAAAATGTTTAATTTTCTTCCCATGGAACAAAAAGAAATAATGCTTTCAAACATATCTCTAAACACTTTTAAAATTAAACTCAAGAAATTCACAAAGAATATCAATAGAAAAGAAATTCACAACTTAATTTAAGTAAACGGCAATAAAACCAAACTAATAAAATTTGCTCTTTTCGTGTGTCATTTATCTTCTAAGGAAAAAAAAATATATATGTATTTAAAATAAAAAAAAAAAAAGAAAATAAATAAAATAAAATAAAATAATTATTCTTAGTTTTTAAGTGATGTAAGTTTTTCTTTTTAAGGATAAATTGGATTGTTAGCCTATATAGGTACTGATAAGTGCTATACTGGGCCACGCACGACGTTTTGTCTTTGTGGCATACTATGGTATTTGTTTGCACAAATATGGACTGGAAATAGTTTATTTTAAATTGTTTTTGTAAGTTTGTAATTTTGTAGGTTTTAAGTGCAAATAAATGTCTTTATTATTATTATTATTATTATTATTATTATTATTATTATTGCTCAAAATCGAGAATCGCCCTCTAGCGGCTAAACGGTTGAAGATATCAAAATGCGGTTTGCACCAATCAAAATCTCATGAAATTCGAGCCTCAGAGTGGGGGGTTCATTTTTTTCTATCTCTAAAAATAAAGGGTGTTTCCATAAGAAAGTGTCCAATTTGGACCACCCTGTACAGGGTATTTGATTATATTTGGCACCATACCTACAGCCTTTACTATTTAAGATAGAAAAAAATTGTAAATACAAAACTTGACAGTTTTTTTCTATGTTTTCTTTTAACATTATCAGAAAAACCAAAATCGCATCGGAAAATGGAGAAACATAGACAACTTCGACTTTTTTAAATGGAACACCCTGTATATTTTACGATAAAATGAAAGACCTTTTCTTCCTGATTACAAATATATATATATATATTGATCACATTTGCATGAGCCATTTTTGACATATCTCAGGTTAAATTATAAAGAATTTGCAGAGAAGTTCCATAAGGATCTCTATCTTTATAATTTTTTTTTGCAATTTAGTTATAATTTAAGCTAAGATATATCAAAAATGGCTCATGCAAATGTGATCAACATATATATATTTGTAATCAGGAAGAAAAGGTCTTTCATTTTATCGCAAAATATACAGGGTGTTCCATTCAAAAAAGTCGAAGTTGTCTATGTTTCTCCATTTTCCGATGCGATTTTGTTTTTTCTGATAATGTTAAAAGAAAATATAGAAAAAAACTGTCAAGTTTTGTATTTACAATTTTTTTCTATCTTAAATAGTAAAGGCTGTAGGTATGATGCCAAATATAATCAAATACCCTGTACATGCTATTTCAACTTTTAATAGTTTGATATTATTTTTTCAAGCAGCAGAAACTCTTATAAAGGATAACTTTTTTTCGTAAAATTGATAATAAAAAAGTTTCCCATGTGCTGCGACCTTAAGTGGATACACTGTATTTTATGAGAAAATTTCATGAATCAAAAATTTAAATTTTTTGACAGAACACCAGTTCTCGCATTAGTTACTATGCAATAATTTACACTAATATAAATTATCACGTAATTCCAATCTGATTGGTTCAAATCAACAATCAAACAGGCGCGGCTCGTGAGTTTTTTTACAGGTGGGTCAAAATAAGAGGGACAGCGCCGCAGGCTAAACTAGCGCCCTGGGCGAAAAATTTTTGGTATTAAACTAAATTTTTTGGCTTTAGTTTTTGTCTTTTTGTAGGAATAGGAAACTTGACAGAAATTTAAAAATGAAAATATTACTATAAATCATAAGAATACATTAATTAAAACCTATATCAGCGAAAAAATAGTTATTTATGCAACAAGTGCATAAAGTGAACCTTTTTTAACGAATGTGAATTTTGACGCACAAGCCGAAGGCGAGTGCGACAATCACATGAGTGAAAAAAGGTACTTTACGCACGTATTGCATACAAAATTTTTTCTACTACCAATCAAATATGTGTAAAAAAATAAATTTGGACAAATACTTTACGCACTAGTGCGTGAAGAATTTTCACTTTACGCACAAGTGCGTAAAGTAATTTACCAGAAAAATGCCAAATTGTCAGTGTTGACATCTGTCATTTTCATTACTTTACGCACTAGTGTGTGAAGTGAATTACTTTACGCACTAGTGCGTGAAGTGAAATTTTACATCTTCTGAATAGTGCGTAAAGTGAGTACTTTACGCACGGTAGTAGAAAAACAATTTTTTTTGTCGCAAACGGCCACAATAAGGAATTAAAAATGCGGAAAAATTCAAATTATTTCCAGCGGGAAAAAACGCTCTGGTACTGGTCGTGACGTCATCTAGTATGATCTGTCAGTGTCTGTCAGCAACCGTCCATCATACCGTGAGTTCGTCTTAAAACACTGAGCGCTTGGAGCATTTTCCCCTTTTTCCGTCTTTTTTCTTTTTGATGAGAAGAACAGGGATAAAAGAACAAAACAGCAACTCCGAGCGTTTACTCGAACTCTACATAATAAATACCCGTTAGCTTATTTACGTTTATCTCTGATTTTTTAAAATTTTATCATTATTAGAATTGGTTTACTTATTTTCCCAGTTGGTGGCTTTTGAATAATTTGTTCTCCTGGTGATACAAAGCAAGAATTTTTGAGTCTGGCTAAAATTTTCGGATGGGTTCACAAGATCAATGAAAAATACAAGTACGCCTATTTTCCCAGACATAAATATTTAACATTTACTACAAAAGCACATAAAGTATATGAAATTAGCAATTTGGCTTATCTATTTTAAAATTGCTTTTCAAATAAGCCCGGGAAAAAATAAAAACGATTTTACAAAATTTCGTTTTTTTTCCGAATATCTCCAGAAGTATTCGGAATCTTTCTAGTTTCAAAACGGCATTCTATTGGTCATAAAATTGCGCAACTTTGCCATAATTTAACCGACTCCGTATCTCTTACGGTTACCGAGATCCCAAGGATGAGGCTCGAATTTGGGCCACCCTGTACTCAACCTAAACTTCATTCCACGAAACCAGATAGTAGAAGTAAACAAACAGGCGGAGCTTAAAACTTCAGAGGACTGCAAAAATATGAATTACAACCAATGACATTTATTATTGTCAGGTTGTCATATGAGTCAATAGGTTTTGGTGTCGTATTTCCTAGTATTTCACAATTATTTAAATAGTGTTTGGTGATTTATTGTTAATTAGTGAGCAATTTAGATTAAATCGATGTCAAGTTCAACAGATTCGGCTGAAGACCAAAAATAAAGATATTCAGAGAATACAAATACAAAACAACCTAAGACGGTCCTGTCTAGGGCGGAGTATAATCCTTTTCTAGCCAATAAAATTCGACTTACCTGTCAAAGTTTGTTTACTGTCACTATCTCGTCTCGCGAAATGAACTTTAGACTTCTCTTTCGTGGTTTGGCATAAATCAAGCTTTGGTTTTGGACGACCACTTTTCTATAATTCCAACCGTTTCTCAAAAGTCAATCCCCCACTGGAAATTAAAGAAATTATTTCCTAAACAAGGGAACCCATTTTTGTGAAGCGATTAAAGAAAGATTCAGGACAGATTACTCAAAAAATTAAATCAAAACAAAAACAATGTGCACAATGACAATTCAGTAATTGTTTTAAGAAAAATAACTCTGGACACCCCAACACTCTAGGCCTTTTGTTTTTCATCTTTCTTCAATAAACGCGATTGAAAAACGACAATAAAATCGTCGAATTCTGAGCGCTCTTGTTCCATTCCGATAAATACATATATCGATCGATCGAGGAGCTGGCGCCGTTGCCGGCCGTCGACGTGATGGAACATATGGAAGCAAATGTGCCTGTGTGCCTCTTTATCTTACTCATTTACGCCCGTTATGTCTCTCTCTCTCTGATTCCTATTGCATTCGCCTATGATCATTTCAAAGCTATAAGCCCAATTTTAAATACGGCTGAGCGCAGCTAGGCCTGTATTTTGTTATTTTAAAAGGCGGGTACCCAATATGCGCAAAATAATTCGATTTCTGTATTCTGTTGAGCGTGATGTTGGTTAATTTAAAACGTAATATTCAAGATGTTTAATTGAAAATTTATTGTTTGATTTTTTGGTGGGTCATTGACCGAATGGCCGCGTTCACCAGATACAAACGTTGGTAAACGGTTTGCGATTGTTCTGCTGAACGCTACGTTGAATTTGTATTAAAACCAAACATGTTTTGCAAACGGTCGCCATTTTTGCAAGCATAATTTCTGTCATTCAGAAGGTGACGTTCTATCATTGAAAAGTTGAATCGTTCAGCAGAACCAAGAGTTTAACCAACATATTCTGTTGGTATTTGTAAACTGTTTACAATCCGTTTTGGTTCTGGTGAACGTAGCCAATGACCTTAAGGTTTAAAGTCAACCCCTATTTTCTGAACCTTGTGTTCAAAAATTCCAAAAAAAGTATGTTTTATGGTTATCGATATACTTTAATCCATAATTTTTTTAAGCAAATTTGACTCGCCATTCTTGTGTTATATCGCAAAAACTCAAAAAAAAGTAGTTTTTCACCATTTATTTCAAAACGAATAGATGAAGTTTCCCATTATTTTTATTACGAACTACTATTGCAATTCTACGCGACATATATTTTTTTCAAATTTTTTGAACTTGTAGTTTTCTCGCTACTGCAAAAATAGTTGGAAATACGCCCGTAGCTACACTGTTTAGAAAAAAATCTGACGGATGAACGTTCAAAATTATTTGCGTTGGTCGAAACTACAACCCTGTTTATGTAAAACAGAATAATACTTCGAATTTCCGCCAAAAAAAGAAAAAACGTTCCATCACACAATTTAACCAAATGAAGAATTCTATTTTTTTTTGACAGTCAAGTTAGGGCACACTATAGGGGCGACAGCATTGACATCTCGCGTTGCTGTAATAAACTATAGGCCTGACTTTAAACCTTAAAGAGAAGCCGCGCCTGCAATCAAAACATGTTAGTTTATTGTTGGTATGACAGTTTTGACAGATGTATGAAATTCTCATCAAAAAACCGGCACCTAAAATCAAAAATCGACGTGTCCGAGATTTTTTGAAAAAAAAATCAACCTTGTATTTTTGATGGATTTTATTCCTAACTTTCACGTACTAACTGTATTTAACTATGCTATATCATAATATCCTCTTTCGTTTCTTGAATTCTAGTAAAGTTATCTTTGTTCATTTTGAGTTCATTATGAAATATATTCACCATAATTATTTACACGAACTAATAACTGGCCTTGCAGTCATCTCGCGTTGTGTAATTTTTACTTACCCCGGTGCGAAATTAAATCCGCCAGAGGCAGCACCTAGCTGCAGCCAAAATTTTTGAATTTCCGTGTTTGCAGGGCTTACAATTCGAGACGAGATCTCAAAAACTACTTAATATTTTTAAGTGAATCAAGAAGATTTGAAAAGATAATAAAATTTAGAACAATGCTCTTGTTTAATTTTTTTTTTAAAGCGATGGGTTTGGATGTACCGAGCGATAGAAATGATGCTTTTTTGCGAGTATTTAGGTCGTGATATTTTCAATTTGCATTTTTTTTTTTCGAAAAACTAAAATTACAGCATTATTCTTTAGATTTTTATCTTTTATTATTTTCTAATCCGGTCAAAAAATATTACAAAATAAGTGAATTCTCGTCTCGGGAAATCAACCCTTTTTCTCAATTTTTAACGGCTTGTTGTTGGCGTCTTAAAAGGAAGTATGTAAAAGTGTACAAACACAGTGCAAGCAGGTTTTTCGCCTACTGGTAGGCAGCGCCGATCTGTGCAGTATTTTCTTATATAAAACGATAGCACAGAGTGAATACCTGCGAAAGCGAGAAAATCTTTTTAAACTTCAAATCTGCCACCTACCAGTTGTGTTTCGTCTCGAACTTCTAGCCTAGCAAATATGTCATCTTCGGATGATGATGATTTGCTTGCTCTAGATTCTGTGCATACTAAATTAAAAAGAAAAAGAGTTGGTATACATATTCTTAATCGTGAAAGAAACTTGTATGGAGAATATTATTTCCTCCAATATTTGTCGACTACATTTCGATTGCTATGCTGCTTATGCCTTTTGTCCCAAATAGGGTTTTTTTCAAAAATTGCAGCTAATAGATTTCCTTATATCCAGCACAAGCCTGAAAAGACACTGCCGCGACGCGTGCAAGAGCAGAAATAAACTAAATTTTCATTCCGGTTAAAGCGAGAACGCTGGTTCCCGCCTCTACCTGCCTCTACCTGTTTTTTACTGTGTTCTAGGCGATTTAAAAACATATATTCATTTTTCGCGCCTATAAGCGCGAGTCGGCGCTGGTTACCGTTAAGCGGAACCCTGGTTGCACTGTGTTTGTACACTTAGGGTAAGCACATAGTGGAGCGACGAGCAAAGTAGTGAGCAGTGAGGAGAGCAAAGCAGCGAAAACTAACACACGAGATTAAATTGTTTGACACATAATGAAGAGCAGTGCGGAGATTTAGCAGCGCTGTTAATATCGAGCAAAGCGACGCGTTTAAGCAAGTTTGATTTTTCTACTTTGCTCGTTTGTCTCTGTATTGTAAAAATAGACGTTAAACAATTAATAAGTAGTATTTTTGTTAAAAATCCATTGTGGAACCAAAAAGATACCCAACATCAAAACCGATACATATTAGCTAAGTTGTGGGATGATGTAGCAAGAGAAATGAAGTCAACAATCAAGTGAAAAATGTATTATATTATTAATTGATTGCTGCTGGACCAATTGGGATTATGGTGAAGTTAGTCCATTTTTTTACCAATCTTTGTTCTATTTTCTCCAAAATGTAATCAAAAGTTTTGATATTCATTAAAAGATAACAGTGAAATTTTTCTGGATGTTGCCGTAATTCTTCATATAAATGGTGATATTCGCCTAATCGAAGTTTGCTTCTGTTTATATGGTGTGCAATACACCTTTTTTTCTTTCTGTCTTCTCATTAAATACCAAAATTTTTAAAGACGACGTTTCGGTTAAAACCAAATTATTCATTATGATCTTTTTCACTCGAGTATTAACTCGCCACTATGTTCATACAATTCTTTCATCCACTCTCTGCTCAACTGACGCTCTGCTCTCCGCGCTGCCCGCTGCTCTGCTCGCCGCTCCACTATGTGCTTAGCCGTAAGGTCCGCTCAGAGCTTCCGTAACGTAAGACTTAAGACTTAAGCCGTAAGACTTTAGCCGTAAAGCTTAAGCAAAAAATGACAGTCAATTCAGAGCTAACTTAAAACTAAAGAAGTAAGAAATTATATTATATTCTTAGGTTAGAGGTTTCCATATTTATCTAGTAATTCAGTGCTGCCGCATCCGCCGATTTTGCGGTCAATCTACCAAATTGATACTGTTTTTTTCTAGTATACATGTATTATAAAATTATATTTTTATTTAATTATGAACTGAAATGAAATTTAACCACCAGAAACAAAGCAAAAACCAAAACAAAAACAATCAAAAACATGTTGCTATATGTCAGTTTCACGATCGGCCGCTTTACGAAACCTCGCGATCCTTAACGAAAACTTTTAAGCCGTAACGTAAGAAATGGAATTGGACCATTTCTTTTCTACGTATTAAAATCATCTAACTATGTTTGATTCAATAGTCTGTAATAGCAAATAGAATAAATAATTCAACATAAAATATCTAGGTATACAGATCTATAATTTTGATAATGCTCAACACTCAAAACTGAGTTGGGCTTTATGATATTAATTATTATCAAACACAGTTTTGCCACATCAAAAATACATCACTTTTCTCGACAAGTGTTTTGTTAGCAATGTTAACATCTTCAATAGAAGAAAAACTAAAATAGCTATTTAGGTATAGATTAAATTGCAAGAGCCCGCGATATATTCAGATTTAGGAATGTACTAAATATTGTCTTGATCTTGAAGTCGATTTGAAACATCTATAACTTTTTTCATGAGAGAGTTGGATGGAAATCCAATGTTCGCTAAATGCCTAAAATATCCCAGAAACCAAATAACGCTGGTTATATGTGCACACAAAAACAAAAAGATTTAAATTGATTTATTATATTAATTTATGATATAAGTGCTAAAAGTGAATTTTTTTAAATTTAAAAGTGAAGTTTGGGATACGACGCCGAAGGCGAAGTGTTCCATCCCTTTGAACAAAATAAAATCACTTTTAGCAGGAATATCATATACTATTTTTTCTACAAACGCACTAAAAGTAATCACTTTCAACACCTGTGTCATAAAATGACACTTTTAGTGAAGTTTGTAGAAGTATTTTATGCACTTTAGTGATTAAAAGTACCCTTTCAATCCCTGTTTTTAGGAAGTAAAGTGGGTCTTTTAATCCCCGGGTTTAAAAGTAAGCTTTTATTCCCTGTTTTATTTTATCCCCGGGAAATAAAGTAAAGTGCATAAAACAGTGTATTTTACTTTACTTTTGTCTCGGGATCAAAACTCCCGCTTTTACCTTGAATAGGTAAAACTGGGAAAAATACACTATGTACCGGAATCGAGACCGGGATATTCACTATATTCTGACCCCCACCTGCAGACTTTACCATTAGCTACTTATCAATAACTGATAGACCGTGCCTGACTCATCCATATAATATTATAGGTCCTGCAAAATATTAATGAAACCGAACAAATAGAATGCATACATAAAACGTCCATTTTATGTTATATTTACGTTCATACGTCCATATGACCTATTCAGAACGTACATAAGACATACATTTTAGTAAAAACATTAATATTACGTACATTTACATCCACCATTTTGTTTTTATGTTAAAGTGTAAAATACAAACAGGTCACTGTTTATTTATTTAATTACTCGTGCCTAAGTTTAACTTTGTTTGAATCTCTGTTAATCCTATTAATTCAAATCATTGGCTTAGAAAATCGTGTGTTTATTTTAGTGGTATGCAGACGTAATAATTAAAAATTGATAAAAAAAAATTCTTGCCTCGACTGGGATTTGAACCCAGGACCCCTGCATTTCTAGTGCAACGCTCTAATCAACTAAGCTACCAGGTGCTGTTTCATTTCTACCCTTTCGATTGGCGATCAAATCTGGAACGCGAAATAAATGAAAAATAGTATAGAAGGACTAACCACACAGCGCCTAGGAAGTTTATCGATACCGTGGGAAAATATCCAGATCGACGATGTATTTGATCTGAAATTTGGGGGTTTGACCCGGACCAAACCCAAATTTTTTGGGGAATTTCCCGGAATTCGACCGCAGCTCCTTATCTCATGCTATCATCTTCAAAACACAGTTATCCTCCCGCCATCGGGTGTCATCCTCGTCGTCGTCTCGTCATCGATCGATTGCAAAAATTCTAGCCGGGGAATCGAGTCCTCAGACCATCACACCAAAATCCAGCACTCTAGACAAGGCACTAGATCATTGAGTAATTATTGATAAAAAATGTTTATAAGTAAAGTCCATACGAAGTCACTTGGACTAGCATAAAAACTAACTAAATCCCGGCATCCGTCGGCTTTTTCTTTGTCAAACATGGACGGCGTAATTTCAAAAAACAGCACTAAAATTACTAATCAATAGACAGTATGTCAATCAATCATGATCGGCAATGGCTAATCAGATCTATTGAGTCCACGTTTACTGGCATCGAACGTGTACATGGAGGGTGAAGCCAATCAGATAATATACCTATCCATTCTTACTTGTCTGGCTTCCAACGGGTACGAGGAGCAATCAGTATAAATTTTGCTATATTTTTCAATATGTAATGCAGTATATTGACCATACCACTATTTTAGGCTTGGTTCAAGTAACTTCTTATAGACTATAAAACGTTCTAACTATACAGGTCCAGAGACAATTATAAGTGTGTAGAGAGCTATACAGGTCCAGAGACAGCTTTTTGAGACAGGTCTTTCTACACAGACAGCTGTCTGACCAGTTTGTATTTTACACTTTAACATAAAACCAAAATGGTGGATGTAAATGTACGTAATATGAATGTTTTTACTAAAATGTATGTCTTATGTACGTTCTGAATAGGTCATATGGACGTATGAACGTAAATATAACATAAAATGGACGTTTTATGTATGCATTCTATTTGTTCGGTTTCATTAATATTTTGCAGGACCTATAATATTATATGGATGAGTCAGGCACGGTCTACCAGTTATTGATAAGTAGGTAAAATGAATTAAATTGCATGTGTATACAGTCCATCATTTATAATCCTGCGGAATTCTTATGTCCAATTCGATGTCGAATTGCTGATTCTTATGCTAGTTCGGTATCGACTCTCTGACGTAAGTCTTATCAAATTGATTTGACACCTCAAGAGGTCCCGTTTCGGCTTTTCGATTTGCTCATCTTTGTTTGAATGATAGGCTATCCTTTTTTATTTTGAAGTGATAAGTTATGGTATCATGTGTTGTGTTTTTGTTTTATGTTTGACGCTTGTGTATGTAATCCTTATATTTCATCTTTTTCAACAAAGCCGCTGACTAGTCACTCAACATGTTGAGTGTTGGTGAACATTCTCACATAAGGAATACGGGAGTGTAGAGTTGAGAGACAAGAAGAAAAATGTAAATCAAGTTTCTCCTACCCTACGAGTCGTGCGTCTAAAGTGATGGTTTTGCTATTGACGGTGCTGCCTTAAGATTTCGTTGCAACATAATAATTAAAAATTGAAATTTTTTCAACGCGAAAGGAACCTTTAGAAGTAAAAATAGTTTGAATTGAAGCGAAAAATAAATTATAAAATAATAAACATAATCCATCATTTATTATTCAAATTTGAAGGTCGATTTTTCTCTCGTTTTTCATACCACCGTCTATTTGATGTCGATACGAAATTCGACAATAATACATATGAATCACTCTCCATCCGATATCGAAATAGGTATCGAATGACAGCTAGCGAGCCGACTTGTGACAAGATAAGAATCCCCTAGCTGATACTCCAATATGAGTTGGTGTGGCTCCCTACGATTATGCGTCAATGGTCACCTGATCTCACACCTGTTTTTTTACCGTATCCTTCCTTCATTTGCTCCCCATACGGAAAGTGTCGACTTAAAAAAGCTAAACAATATAGTATTCGATGTTCTATCCTTATGTTGTGCACAATGCTCTCATTGAATTTTGTTTAAATTATTATAGCCTAACCTAGTCTAGAGGCCATAAATAAAAAGCAGAAAAATATTATAACAAAAGTTTTATTTAACAGAAAATTTACTAGTACAACTTCATAATTTAGGTTCTAGGTTCGGGTTTTGCAAAATAATGAGATGGTATCCTTTTTTGTTCAACAAATTGTGAAAATTCGCAAGGCAAACAAAGTCGATTGGGTATATCAGTTTCACCCTTACATCTGGGGCATGTATACTTAGTAGGGATTGCCATTGTAAACAGTATCAAGTCTATCAACGTAATGCTTCATTTCAATGAGAAAGTCTCCTGTTATACAATTTTGAAGTTTGATAATTATTACTAATGCGGCATGTTTTGAATAAACTCCTGTGATAACACTTGGTACTTTGAGAGACTTGGGTAGCATTCGAATACTAGGTATTGTGAATCCTATTCGAATCCTGTATTGGAATCCTACGGAAAGAGACCCGACGTCGGTTGAATCAGAAAAAAATATAGTGCAACTTTGTGCTCATTATTATGCTGCTTTGATATTTTAAAAATTCCGAGTGCTGTCCAGAGATATCCGGAAAACCCCGAAATTCGTCAGGAATGATTTTATTTTTCCAATACCGCTTGTCAATGATAGGCAATCCTCCTTACGCTTATAATACTTGGTTTGTGTCAATATCGGCGCTTGTCAATAATGGGCACTCCTCTCGACGCTTATAATCCTTGGTTTGTGTCATTCAATAGCTGTCTTTCCCTGTTCCTTAACGTTACATCTTTCTTCTCTCTCGAGTAACGAAATTTGCCCGTGACGCGTTTCTCAAATCACTCTCCATATAAGTTGTATGATATTTATGTTAAGTGTGCGCTGGCGCTATTTGACTGTGGGTTTGGGTTGGTGGTATACAGAGATCAATGGTGGCTTCATCTCTATCATTCTCAGGAGAATAAAACATTTACTAAAGCTTATTTTCATTCTCAACAATCATTGCCAATATGGTTAATAGGACTGTGAGTGCGACTACCATCTAAATTGTAGCAATATTCATAATCATAAAAATGAAATACGTCTTTATCGTCACCCTTGATTTTTTTTTTTTTTCCAATAGAGATAATGAGTATTTAAATAGAAACAGATCCAAAATTTCCGCCTGCGAACAAAATCCGCGATCGTACTCCTCTGAAAGTAATTCGTATAAACTGCTAATTTCTCACATTTCTGAATATCTAGCTTGGAAGTACTGGAATACTTTTTTCCTCAACCCATGTTATTTGTGGATGAAATGATTTAAAAATTCCACCACATTGCAGATCTTGGCAGATGTTCGGCAACTCCCATGACGTTACAGGTTATCCTGGTACTGGCAGATATGAATAGGCTTTAAGATGGATATGATCCTATTAATACCTATATTTAGAGCTTAAAGTTGTTGGAGCGTCCAGCCTGTAAGAGACATTGTTTAGTATGTAACACTGCAATTGAAATGATACACACCGCTTTCTTTTTCCTGGAATTCTGTGAACTTTTTGTTCAGGATGCCTGAAAACCCAAATGACCAAATCTATTTATGAGCAAGGGGTGGTAGTGGCAACCGGTATCTTTCTAGCACTTTACTGAGGCTATTTGGGCCCCTTATAGGCTACTTCCAGTTTCAACTTGAAAGTGGTTGTGTGATATTTTAGTCCTTTATGTTATTTCCATAGTTACCGTGATTTGTTGAAGGAAAAAACCAGTTCTAAAACCCCTTCTTCTCGTTTACGTGTACGAATGTTTGCTGAATTCGGTGGGTCGGTTGCTCAAGAATGTGCGAAGTTAGTTTTCTCAAATCCTTGCGCTATTTAACTGTTTGCTCTAAATTATTTTTTCGCATACGCATTTTCTGCTATCCTCGTAAGTGTGTCATAAAATCATTCAATCCTCCGTCCGTCCTAATACTGGATAGGTTTACCACAGCTAATTTCAAAACGTGCTTCACAATAGAAGATGTCTCTATATTCTAGACATAGTTGACGAATGGCTTGTTTTTCTTCCAAATTACAGTGTTCCAGTCTTAAATATTTCAAGTTAGCCTTTAATTTATTGTCTAATTCTTTTGGCATTTTATAATTATTATTTTCTGCACTGATAAAATTCAATTGATTTACTTCGAATGGTTCAACTGGTAAAGGTTCTGAAAAATTAATTGGGTTTGAACTTGAATTCAATGCTGTCGTATAAGCGAAATAATTTTCAATTCTTATTAAAGATTCGGGGATCTCGATACTTCCTTCTTGTGCATAAATGTCCTAAATCAGTACTAAATGCTGTTTTATGAACTTCTTCTGCATCCATTTCAATTTGATAGTATCCATTTGCTAAGTCTAAAGTCGAAAAAATATTTGGCTTTTCCCAATTTATCTAGAATTTCGTTGATGGTAATGGAAATTTAACATCAGCAGTTTTTCGTTCAACTTCCTATAATCGACACATAATCTAAATTTTGGTTTTCCAGATGTATCAAGTTTCTTTGGTACTATTAATATAGGAGCTGAAAATGGTGAATTTGACTCTCTAATCATATTTTGTTCCAATCATTTATTGATTTGAGTCTTAACTTCTTGTCGGTGTATTTCGAGGTATCTGTACATTTTGGCAAAAATTGGTGTTTCGTTAGTTAATTTAATTTGATGTTTAATAACATTCGTAAAACTCCATGGTAGGTCTTCACAATAGAAGATGTCTCTATATTCTAGACATAGTTGACGAATGGCTTGTTTTTCTTCCAAATTACAGTGTTCCAGTCTTAAATATTTCAAGTTAGCCTTTAATTTATTGTCTAATTCTTTTGGCATTTTATAATTATTATTTTCTGCACTGATAAAATTCAATTGATTTACTTCGAATGGTTCAACTGGTAAAGGTTCTGGGGGTTTGAACTTGAATTCAATGCTGTCGTATAAGCGAAATAATTTTCTTATTAAAGACTCAGGGATCTTGACGCTTCCTTCTTATGCATAATATACCATATCCATTTTCAAGATTTACTGGTACCTTAATCTGCGATATCATACGCAGCGGTATGACAAAAGTTCGTTTCAATGTTTTCAAGACAAGAGGTTTTAATTACGTCGTAAAATTCTTTGAAAAAATGGTCCGCGGTCGGATACATTAACTGTGCATTACCGAGTTTGTTTATCGTTATTTATTTTCCAGTACTAATAACGTCGCGCCCGTAGACTAAACAATGGCATCATATGCTTTAAGTCTACACAAATCTATTCAGTCTTTTTCGAACCTCCAACAGTGGACATTATAATTATTATAAAATTATTGCACATTTTTTTTAACAAGTAAGTAAATCTTTTATATACTAATATCAATACCTACAGAATATTTTTTAGATATGGATTTGAAATCAATCAACGAGACCTGCTTCTTCAAGGATCAAAAAACACTTGTGAAATTACAAGACATGGAGCCTGACAGAAAGTACCCAATATTTTCTGCTAAAAAAACTCAAAGTAAATTCGGACCGAGTATCCTCATTAAACTTGACGATAATGCAGTGTTTCTTCCAAAACGTACCACCAAATCATTGGAAGATCATATTGAGCAGTTTATGGATGGAAAATATTCAATAATATACAGAGGCCAGAAGGATGTAGGACGACCAAACCAAATATCGCTTTTTGAAATAGTTGAGTCTTAAAAAATGTATGTTTCTAAATAAAAAATTGTTTGAGGTTAGTATTTTTTTTTCTTAAGCCCATCTGTCTATTTTCTTTATTTCTTCATGTATGCATAAATTCACGTATTTTTTTCATCTGTATAAATACATGTAGAAATATAGAAAATACACACAGGTGTAATGTTATACGGGGTTTATAGATGGCGCATCAGAGAGCGGGTAAGTGGGAGTAGTTCAGGTAGGTGACATTGACAGCTGACATTGACAGCTGACTGACATTGACAGACCACTGAAATTGACAGGTGACTGACAATGACAGGTGACATTGACAGGTGACATTGACAGGTGACTGACATTGACAGATGACATTGACAGGTGACTGACATTGACAGGTGGCATTGATAGCTGAATGACATTGACAGATGACAGCTGACTGATGACGTCACGGCGTCTCGACGCCCTGGTTGGCGCATGTGCAGACGTCGCGGAGGCGTCGGAGGCGTCGGAGGGCGCAGAACCGGCCATCATACACTACTTATCTACGTAAAATAATATGGATAATACCTAACCAAAAATGATATAACATGTTCAATTATTTTTAATTATATTTATTCTATCGCGAATGGTAAACTATCATTTAATCGACTCAAAACTCGTTGTTAAAGTAACACTTTATTTGAAGTAGTGAAATCGAACAATTTTTACCAACTCATTTGTCAATTTTACCCACTCATACGTCAATTTTACCACTTATACGTCAATTTTACCCACTCGTTCTCTTCTTTTATAATAATTATAGTGTTTTTGACAGAAATCTGATATGTTGCATGATTGACAACACCAGAAATGTGTCAGTTTTTTAGGTACTTTGTCAATTTGTCATTATTTAGCACATTTTAGTTTATGATTTTAGTAATTGTGATAAATAGAAAGTAGTGGCTCAAGAATAAAATAGAATATTACACACAACGGTAAAAAAGCTTTACCTGTTCGTGAAATTAATCCACTCGCTCCTTCGTCGCTCGTGACTCAACATTTTCCACTCACAGGTAAAGCATCTTTTTACCGTCTTGTATAATAAATAACTATTTATTGTATTGATGAAGACAATTTTTTCTTTATCTATATACAGGGTGTTCCGAAACTATTGTGCCAAAAATAAAGGGATGATAGATCTCGCCAAAATAAAAGTATTTTACTTATAAACCCATAGGCGCATGCGCTTCGCTTAGGTGATAATAGCACATTACAGTCCGCGCTTGGGTAGCTACCTTAATCACGGAGAAGCGTGTTTGAATCAGAAACTGTGCTACTAAATAATACAAAACCCAAGGAATGCTTGCAGTATTTATTAGCAACAATTATTCACATCAAAAGATGCTCAATGCCACCCGCCCCAATGCATACGTGAAAAAATATCGACTGCAGGAAACCCTTCCCGAACTGTTAGAAACCCCTGTATGCCGGACAAAATATGTGGTACCAACACGACGGAGGTCCACCAAATTACTCATAAGCCGTAAAGGAACATCTCAACGAAACATAATCTGGAAAGAGTGTTTGTTAAGGGTGCACCTATTGCATGGCCTCCAGGTTCACCAGTCCTGACCGAATGCGACTTTTTTTTCTGTTATGAAAGTGAACGACACTCCAGTTGAAACAGGGGAATAGTTAGTGGGAAGGATAGTTGCAGCAGCTGCTGAAATTCGCAAAACGCCAGGAATTTTTCAACGTGTTCAGCAGGCTATGCTATAGCGCTGTTACGCATGCATTGAGGGTAGTCGTAATTTTGAGCATCTTCTGATGTGAGTCATTGTTTTTAATAAATACTGCAAGCATTCCTGGGATTTTTGTACTATTTAATAACACAGTTTCTGCTTCAAACACGTTTCTTCGTGCGCAACGTAACTACCACAGCGCGGACTGTAATGTGCTATTATCACCTAACCAAAGCGCATGCGCCTATGGGTTTATAAGTAAAAAACGTTTATTTTGGCGAGATGTATCATCCCTTAATTTTTGGCACAATAGTTTCGGAATCAATGTTTGCTGGGTATCCGCCTATGCGCTCTTACACCACTTATCCGATTACGATGAAACCTTGGTAGATTGTTATGGCCATACCAAGGAAGGTTTGTGGATAGGTTTCGCATCTCGGAAAAAGAAATTAATTTTGAATTAATTATTAATTTAATCGTAAACAAACTCATTCACATTACATAACAACATAATCGAACTTTTTTTTGACAGGATGAAACAACGTTACCATATTTCATTTATTTAGGCTTGCCATTCAACCGACGTAACTTTATTATTTTTTGAATTCGAGAACGACTGGACCGATCTTGAATTTAATACCGCACGTATCTCTACGTATCTCTATATAAACTGAATTCGATTAACCCAGATTAGATCGATTTGGGTTCAATTTAAGTGAACTTCTTCTGATCTAGATCATTTTTTTGTTGATGAGGGTGCACTGGTCCAGTCTCAATCGAACACAGTGTGGTTCACTTAAATTGAAGCAGATCGATCTAATCCGGTCAATCGAATTCGGCTAAAGAGGGAAGTGCTATAGGCTATTTTTTATCCCGAAAAAAAAAGTTCGGTTGCATGAAACTCTGATATACTGGAACGCCTATAAACAGCCCGGGGCGCTCTAGAACAGCTATGGAGTGCTTAAAATGCGTCACTGAACTCACGGCAAGCAACTCTGGTATCGGATAAAAATCGATCTCTTGGAGAGAATCGAACACCCCAGTTATGTTAACAGCATTTAACCCGGGAATACACGCGTGTCGGTCAAAAAGACCAACCATTGATAAAATCAGTAATTACGCCACTGGTACAAGGGTGGCAGTTTTGTCCATCCACGAATGCCTGATGCAGGTTTTCCACTACCCATTGGCCATAAAATATGACAGTTTTTCCCCCGAAGGGTAAAAAACTGATATTTTGGGTCTTGCGGGAGCTTGACCCATATGAGATTACCTTTCTACCTTTCATTCGATTTCCATGCGCTGCTACTCTGATTTGAGGCGAATTCGTTCTCGTTCCTTTGCCCGTCCCTGGAATCAGCTGACTATCGCCGGCTAGCACCGCCTGCGGCGCGAGTGGCGCGACGCGGCGACTCACACCAGTACCTTAGTTGAAGCCGGCAAGATCTTCAACTTGGGTCAAGCTTCCGCAAGACCCAAAATCTCAGTTTTTTACCCTTCGGGGGAAAAACTGTCATATTTGGGGTATGTGCTTTCGCTTGACCCATATGAGACCTGTTTGTATTCTGCCGGCGTTAGAAATAGAGGCCAATGGTAGGAAAGCGTACTGTGATGGATACCATGAAATAATAAGCATAAAGAGAAATTGAATTATTTTATTTTAAACTGATATGTCAAACATTCATCACAAGTTACAAAGAAAAACAAATTTAAACTTTTTTCAAAAGAAGATACAATTTGGCAAACAACTGAGAACGAAAAATAGGTAGGTACTATTCTTTATGTGTGAAAAAAAAATTATTATAAGGTAACAAAACTATTTAAAACACTTTCCGTCCGTTGCTTGGAAGCAGAGTTTTGACCTTTAGTAACTTGCTTATAATAATGTTTGAAAAAATTCTCACTTCCCTTCCAATTTCCCTGTTTTAATATTGTGTCTAAAGGAGTATCAAGATTGAATCTAGATGAATCTACCGCCGCACGGCAGCTACCTGGTGACGCATCAATACCTGCTGCTTTGAATGCCGTTCTAATCCAACCCGCGATTACCGTACGTGATGCCGAATCTAGTTTACCCCTCGTAGTGACAAATAACGCGTCAATTAATTTATCACCTCTACGGATTTTTGATAGTCCTATAAGCTTACGTATCCAAAAAACTACGTTAAGACCTTCTTCTGAATGACCAAGTAACTTCCAGCCAGACTGTTGATATCCTATCTTATCGGTTTTTGAGCCAAATTTTGGCCAAAACACTAAAAAATCTCCATGATCCTGGAAATTATCTGCCTGTAAGGATAGGAGGGTAAGGTCATGAACTCGCCCTCCTGACACCAGTAGCAATAAGAATGATACATGACGCGACACTTCGAAAAGACTTTGTTTTTTCGAACGGTTTTCTTTCAACCAAGAAATCAAAATTTCTATTTCCCACTATTTCTATACCACTGTCGATGCTCTGGTTGCACAAAGATCGATTTGTGGAGCGCCCCATATCCTGAAAATCTCGTTTGTTATTATCTGGGAGGGGTGCCAGTCGGGAAGCATCTTCTGTCGAGAGAGATTGTCTGCTATCCCGTTGTAGATGCCTGGAATGTATCTGGCTGACATATGGATTTTCGGTTGTATGATAGAGTTTTTCCACGTCTTTCAGAAGAGTCGTTGATTTTGTGCCCCCTTGGTTGTTTATATATATGCTACCACCGTTTTGTTGTCCGACTGGATTAAAATATTTCTCCCCTTCAGAAAGTTGGTATTCTTCTCTATGGCTTCTCTCACCGCAAATAACTCTTTCCTGTTTATGTGCCAACATTTTTGATGGTCTGACCAAAGCCCTGAAATAAGCTGGTCGTCTAGATGAGCTCCCCAACCCAGATTGGATGCGTCCGTTGTAAGAAATATTTGATTTTCCTTGGGGAAGATGTCCGACTTCAAATGAGTAGCCTCTATCCACCATTTCATCTCTTCGAGAACCTTCATGGGAATCGGAAACAGTTTTCTTGGTAATTCCTTTGGTAACCTGCGAAAGCTCTTCTGCATCCATCTGCAGTGCAGTCTTCCCAGAGGAACAACGAACGCTGCGAAGTTTAGGCTGCCTAATAATGAGGCCGCCGTCGACCAATTCCACTGATGAAACCTGATAAGACTTTTTAGAATTTTTAATATTGTCTCTTTCTTGATTTTTTGTTTTGACCTGGATCTCATAGAATACCCAAAAACTCTACCCGTAATAGCGGGGCTATACGCGATTTTTCTAAATTTACTTGCCAGCCTAGAAATTTTAAAATCTGAAGAGCTTGATTTGTTTGTGCCTGAAGTTGGCTTTTGTCTTGATTTGCGAGAAGAAAGTCGTCCAGATAAACCACTACTCGGATTCCTAACGACCGAAGAAAGCTGGCTAACCAATTTGATAGGCTGGCAAACACTTGAGGGGCTGTTGCTAGGCCAAAAGGTAGGCAGGTCATACATAAGACCTCGTCTCTGTGAATTAGTGCCAAAAATATTTGATGAGATTCCTTTATCGGAAGATGGAAATATGCTTGGGAAAGATCTATCTTAGTCAAAAAGTCGCCTATTTGGAGGAAACTCTGAACCTTGTAATGGCTGATCAATCTGATCTTTTTCGGGTCTAGAAATTCGTTGAGTTTTTTCAAGTTTAGCACTGGCCTGAAGCCGCCGCCGGATTTTGGTACCAGAAGCATAGTCGAGAGAAACCCTGAGCGCTGATTGGTTGTTTTCAGAACTTTCGACTCTATCATTCGTTTTATTTCCAAATCCATGTAATGACCCACCTTCGTGGAAAAGCGATGCATTTTTTGGTGATCTAACGAAATCAGGGGCGGCGGTTTTGAAAAAGGAATTGAATAGCCCTTGATGATGTTTATTAAACTTTGTGGAGCTCCTAAAATTTCCCATTGTTTTGTGTAAAAAAGCAGTTGACCTTCTTGGAAAACTTGATTGCTTGGGAGACAAAGTATCTCAGGGGCGCCGAAACCTGGTACCAGATGACTTTTTGTTGCCGGAATCTCGTTGACGGTCAAATTTATGGCTAGTCATGGATTCGGGTCTCGCCTTTTTCTTGAACATTGGTTTCTCAGACCTAGCTCTTGAAGACATCTTGTTAGGTCCTTTGCGAGTTATTCCTTTCTTTTCATCCAGATGTTTGGATGAGAACGGATTTCTATATCTGTAGGATGGAAAAGTCGATTACGGTGGGTTTGATAAAAGGGTCTCTAATTTCTGTTCATCAAAGAGATGATTCTCTGAGGGGGTATTTCTCTCATCAGCTGAGCAGTAATGCTGTTATTTGCGCCTAGCCTCTATGATCTCCGCCCTTTTACCACAAACATATTGAAGCAGATTGTCTAAGATGTTTCAAAAATTTGCGTCAGGCAATGAAAAAGTTTCTTTCAAATCATTCGTAACCTCTGGGTGCTTCTTAATTATTTCCTGCATTCCTTCCACTAATGCCTTTCGCTGAAGTAATAATCCATGACACAGGATACCCATTAAATTATCTGTTTTGGCCAGTAACTCTACATATTGACTAGAAGTCCGAGAGTTAAGTTGTAGGTTAACCTTAAGTTGAGAGAAGACACCACTTGCTTGTAACCTCTTTTGAGCCTCCACATAACGAATTTTATTCCAAGCAGACGTCTTAAGAAATTCACAATTAATGGCAGACAATTTTAGACGAGCCACATAAAGTGCTTTTCTCCAAAAAAACATGCGATTTTTTCCGCAAACGGTGTTCAAAGCGATGGAATCTAGGAAATTTCTGTGACGTCACTTTTTTGTCCGGCCGTGGGCGTACAAAAAAGTACTTTTTTGTACGCTCACGGAACGCGCGGACAAAAAAGTAATCAAAAAAATGATGCCTGTGAAGTCAAACTTTAACATTAAGAATTGAGGTTAAAAAAGTCGTCATTTTTTGACGTTTGCGGAAAAATTAAATTTCTACCACCTCGACTGGTGTTAACCCGCTGGATTTGCCTAGCAGCATAGAAATCAAATTTCTGACATCTTGACAGGGGTAAACAAAGTGACGTTTTTCTGACGTTTGGAGAAAAACTCTTTTTTTTGTCAAAATGAATACCAACCAGGCCCTGCGATCTCTTATTGCCAGTAATAAACCACATAATAACTCTTTTCGGTTTTTCTAGATGTCGCTAACAACAACAGAATTATAAAATACCAGCACATCAAGAACACGTCCGACGTCGATAATATTGACATGAGATTGATATGTCAACATACAGGGTGTCCCACGGTGGATGGCGTATTAGACGTTTATGGAGTTGAACTTAGGTATAGGGTATATCACATGAAATCTGCTCAGAATTTTACATAGAATCCAAATATGCAATCAGATATAGGGTGTTCTATTTAAACTAGCGATGCTGCCACTAGTTTAAAGTAGAAGCGGCAACACCGCATGGTCAAAAATATATTTAAAGTGTAGATCATGGTCGTTTATCCCGGTTGCCAAATTTTCAAAATGATCCGCTTTTTAGTTCTCCATAAACGTCTAATACGCCATCCACCGTGGGACACCCTGTATGACAATATACCAAAATATTCATTAGATCATAACAAATAGTTCATAATATTTTTCGTTCGCCGGTCTTGCATTTCGTTTTTCTTTGTGTTGTGGAGTGTTTCTAAGTGATTTCAAAGTGGTTTTGTGTGTTTCACGAAGACCTTCAAACTTTATAGATTGGAAGATCTATTTTTATCCTTGTTGATTAGATTAATGACAGGTTCAATTAAACATCAATCAGAACTTTGAATAAATATGTTAAGGATATCCTTAACCATCGATAAAGGAACTGTCTTTTGATTTAATTAACAAAACATCAATTAATTTAAGCAAACATTAATGTCCCAAAGTCTAAAATAAACAAATTTGAACAGACCGACTGTAATGCGAACACGACGCCATCTATTATAAAAATGTCTTGAAGCCCTATGTTAAGTAGGTGTCTGTAGCGTCCATGAAAAACCAGTAAATAGTGAGTTTCCAAAATGGTAGATGGCGCTGGCTTCGCTCAATTTTGTTGACCACAAAATTTACACTGAGATTCCATTCTCGACAGTTTATATAGTATTTATCTCTGATACCAACCTTCTAGAAATTATTCACGTTCTAAATACAATAATCAGCTTATGCGGTTGGCTCCTTGTCTAGTAACTTGAATCGCTTATCTTTGATTGAATTGGGAATGATAGCAAGAAACTTTAAAACGATTAGTGGTATATATAAGAAAACCATACAATACTTTATTAATTCAGTTTATTACATAAAAAGTATACATGTACAACATCTAAAAACTCTTGAAATTGGAACCAAGGTATTTTAAACTCAACGTGGTATTGCGTTACCGCATTAATCGATTCGTTTGTAACCAGATGAATGGTCAGAAGAAACCTGTCACAAGTTCAATTATGAGATGGCCAAATCAGAGGTGTAAATCGGCCTAGGTAAATTATTCTCATTTCCAGATCTTTTTCTTCAGTTTCCAATTTCACAGACCATATTTATTAATGCCCTAATTGAACTACATCTAGAAGCAACTCGTCACCTGTTAACATCTGTCTCATTACTTTGACTGGAGTTAAATGAAAAGTTTGCGTTTTCACCATGATCTCATTGCTTCAGCTCTGGTAGAGCATTTCCGAAGTAAACTTTATAGTCCGAGAGCCAGCGCCAAAAAAGTGCAAGAGTTTCATGAAAGCTGAAAATGTAATATAAGCTTGTATTTGTGATGTATATAACTATACTGGAGTCAGCAAGTGAGGTAACGGGACAAGCTACGCCCACGCACCTTCGAATGTGTTAAAAATTAATCGCGATGAAAGAGTTTCATGACAGCTGAAAATTTCTCAATCCATTGTTTATTTGATAAAAAACATGACGGACATGGTCAGATAGCATTATGTTAGGACAACTAGAGTCAGCATGCCTATACAGGGTGGTCCATTTAACTTGAGACAGTCTAATATCTCGGAAACGGTGCGTTTTTGAAAAAAAAAGTTCAAATAAAAGTTACATGGTATCATGTGGAAAACAAAATGGCGGTACTGATTTTTGACTTTGACAACGTTTTCAAGGTTATTTCGTTATTTCAAGGTCAACTCTTTTTTTTAATGGAAATATATTTTTTTATTACAGAATCTTATTCTACAGAAAAAAACAAGTAACTTTTACTTGAAACATTTTTTGATCCGGTTTCAATTTAAGCTGATAAAAAAGAACGAATAATTTTTTTTTTCCTCCTCACAAAATCGAAAAGTAGAGAAAGGTTACCAAAAATACTTCAAAAAATATAACAATTGATCAAATTGACGACCGCCAACTTCAACGCACTTGTTAATTCGCTGTAAAAAGCTTTCATGGCACCAAATTACAGTTTCTTTACTGACAGCTCTAAGTATTTCTTATGTGTTCCATCATATTATCCAGTGTTGTGGGAACAACCTCTCTTGATGAACTGTGTGTTTGATTTTTAAAGTGAATTGACAAGTGTGTTGAAATTGGCGATCGTCATTTTGATCAATTGTTATAGTTTTTGAGGTATTTTTGGTAACCTTTCTCTACTGTTCGATTTTGTGAGGAGGAAAAAAAAATTTATTCGTTCTTTTTTATCAGCTTAAATTGAAACCGGATCAAAAAATGCTTCAAGTAAGTTACTTGTTTTTTTCTGTAGAATAAGATTCTGTAATAAAAAAATATATTTCCATTAAAAAAAATAGTTGACCTTGAAATAACCTTGAAAACGTTGTCAAAGTCAAAAAATCAGTACCGCCATTTTATTTCCCACGTGATACCATGTAACTTTTATTTGAACCTATACAGGGTGGTCCATTTAAAAAAAAAACTTTTATTTGAACTTTTTTTTTTTTAAATGGACCACCCTGTATAGGCATGCTGACTCTAGTTGTCCTAACATAATGCTATCTGACCATGTGCGTCATGTTTTTCATCAGATAAACAATGGATTGAGAGATTTTCAGCTGTCATGAAACTCTTTCATCGCGATTATTTTTCTACACGTTCAAAGGTGCGTGGGCGTAGCTTGTCCCGCTACTTCACTTGCTGACTCGAGTATAGTTATATACATCACAAATACAAGCCTATATTACATTTTCAGCTTTCATGAAACTCTTGCACTTTTTTGGCGCTGGCTCTCCGACTATTATCTTGCCTAAATTTATATTTTGACATCAACACTCTAAAACACTGTAAGCTAGAAATATTTTTAACATCAAAAAATTAGAGACTAACAGCTATGAAGAATATTATGTTTGGATTTCTTTTATTTCAACGAAAAGAAAGTACATGATTTTTTTTTATTACTTGAAGCTTATTTCTGATTTGATACTTGGCATAAATATAATTCCAAAGTAATTCCACCAGGAACACAATAAAAGCAATTCCTATACAATATAAATACAGTTTAAAACTATTAGCAAATGTTTTGAAAGGCAGCCACTTTTGCACATTGAATTGATCTCTATGTAATTTAGGCAAAATCGTATTCACTCCAAATTCCTTTATTTTCGTTGGCACAATGTTGACAGTATACCAGAATGGTGAGCGATTTTTTATAATATAACAACCATAAGCTGGTTCAATTGATTGTTTGATAAACTCATAATTCATTCTACTGGTCTCATTATTTTTCAAATACTTATCCAGAAGTCTTTAAGACCCTATAAGGTACCTGACCCAAATAAGGCCATGTACCTAATAAGGCCAGTGTCCTTTATTGCCTAATATTGAATCCCATTTTCAAAAATAACAATATCATTAAAAAAGAAATCTGTTATGCAAATCAAAAATTATTGCAAGGGTTCCTAGCAATTCGTCATATGTCGAAAAATGGCCAACCACATATTTCATATGTCACGTTATAACTTTGAGGCTGGAACTCAATTAGCTTATATACGTGTCTATGAAGTGAATGGAACGATTGTAATTTTTTAAGGAACATTCATGTATTGAGAAAGCTACAGAGTAAGTACAGAATAATATCTTTGCTAGATTTCTACTTACAGACTTTTTTTTATCAATTTAACATGTTCCTAAATAAGGCCACCATACGAAAAAAGGTCAATTTGCCTCACATCACAGTGTTTTTTCAAAGAATGTGTCATATTATTACCTGAGTGATGTTTTTTGAAATGCCTGGAGTCTAACCAAGCAAGAGATGCTGCGGCCCATTTATTCTAGTTGTATGTAGAATTATTTGGATCACCATCCCAGGACTTGCAAATATTGTTTTTTTAGGAATGCAGCAAACGTATAAGTTCTATTTTGTGTTGTATTTCTCATTTAACATTATTTTTATAAATAATTGTATTTATTTTAAACATTTTTTAATGGTGGCCTTATTAGGAGCATAGTGATCCAAATAAGGCCAATGGTAAGCGTTTTTGTTTCACGCAAAAACCTCCACTTATATGAAAAAATAAATAAATTGGAGTTTATATTCAAGTAATAGAAGCGAAACACTTCACATATAAGTTCGTGATTTTTGTTGGGTTTGGTGGATAATGTTAGGAAAAAATAAAAACTTCTTAACATGGCCTTATTTGGGACAGGTACCTTAAATATACTTTCTGCATCAGGTTGTCGCAATTTTTGTGTAATTTCTTTTAGGCTGATATAAGTTATATTAATGTTTAAATTCTTGCCAAAATATCCATAAGAATATATTGGTAATAGAGTTTTATTTAGATCTTCTAAGTTCTCGCCCAAATAAAGAGGCATGTTAGGGCCCAAAAATATCTTATTAAAGACTTGTTTTTATTATAATCAGATTTGGACATTTTTAAACCAGTAGTTATGAAAGTTAAAAAATCCAATTTTCTATTTTCTAGACTTAAATACTTATCAAATAATGAAACAATAACAATACAAATAATGTAACACAAAACAGTCGATGGTCTAAAACATTTTTCTAAACTGTTATAAATGGGTTTAGGTTTCGGAACTTGTGCAAAACCACATAATGGAAGATAAATAACTTGATAATTAGTGGACTGTATAATTAGGTGGACTGGATGATCGACTGGATAGGGAACTAAAACACACGCGCTTTTCACTGACACTATATTTACAACAATTTACACAATATTTACACTATTTACAATTACTACTACAAGATGACAAGAAGCCAGAGCTTGCTTAGATGCCCAACAGGGCAGAGCTAGATTATAAAATTTATTAAAATGTGAAAAGGTTTCTGGATGCTTGTTAACGTGGACAAGCTCCAAGCTACACTGCTGCAATGACAAAAATGGCGCGCAATATATTGACAGACATGACAAAATAGACATGACGACAACGCTGCAGTGTTGCAAACTTTATATGTATAAAAATATTTTGCCATCAAAAAGAGATAGCATGATTGTTGGAACATGTTTCCAACATGCTGGGGGGCCTAGAGTTTCACATGAAACCAAGGTAAAATTTTCCAGCAAAAAAAAATAAAAAAAATTAAAGAGAAAGTAAGCAACCCTTTTTTTAAAAAAAGGTATGATTTCAATGATGATCCAGTAAACGAAAACTTAACTAACAATTAAAGCTAAAAACATTTCTGGAACACATAGTATGACATTATGTATGTATATACGAGTATAGCTAATTGAATATAAATATAAATCTAAATGTTTTACAAATATATGTACAGAATTTTGTGAATAATTTTCAAAAATATTATTAACAATTATTGTCATCAATCGGTAACACTGCAATCTTGGTAACCGATCTGAGATAAATACCTTTTTTGGTTTTCACTTCGACAACCCTTACTTTGCCGTCCTTTCCAGGTATTGCTTTAACTATTCTTGCCATTGGCCACTTATAAGAAGGTACATTATTCTCTTTTAAAATGACTAACAAGCCCTCCCTAAGGTTAGGCATCTCATCACGCCATTTTGGCCTATTTTGGAGTTGCGTTAGATAGTCGTGATACCACTTTTTCCAAAAATGCTGCTGCATCTGGACACACAATTTCCAAAACTTAAGTCGACCTTGGGGAATTTCCGTCAAATCAGGGTCAGGAAAGCTTGTGATAGGCGCACCTATCAAAAAATGACCAGGGGTCAAATAGTCCAAATCTGAAGGATCTTGTGACAAGGCTACAAGTGGTCGGGAATTTAAAATTCCTTCTACTTGGACAATAAGAGTATTAAATTGTTCATAGGTAAGCTCATTGCTACCTATGACTCGCTTGATGTGAAATTTTGCCGATTTTACTCCAGCTTCCCATAAACCACCAAAAACTGGAGAATAGCTCGGTATAAAATTAAATGTAATTTTTTCCTGAAGGGAATAATTTTCAATTTTTTCTGTTTCGTTATATAACTCTTTGATTTTATTCTCGGCTCCTTTAAACGTGGAACCATTGTCGCAGAAAATATTTGCGGGCTTCCCCCTCCGCGAAATAAAACGCTTCAGAGCAGCTAGAAAATTTTCGGTTGTCAGGTCTGAAAGCAGTTCCATATGAATTGCTTTGACTGAAAAGCACACAAAAAGTGCTATGTATGCCTTGGAACTTACGGATTTTCTAATTCGAGATTGCTTAACGAGGAAGGGACCGCAAAAATCTACCCCGACATTTTGAAACACTCTGGCTGAACAGACTCTTTTTTCCGGCAAGGAACCCATTAATTGAGTGGAACATTTTGCTTTGAATTTAAAGCAAATCACACATTTGTGTAGCTCTTTTTTAATTAATCTTATTCCATTTATGAGCCAATAATTGAGGTTTAGGGAACCTAAAACTTGTCTTGGTCCAGCGTGCAACAAAGTTGAATGTTCTTGTATTATAATTAATTTGGTGATGTGACTTTCCTTGGGCAAGATCACAGGATGTTTCTGATTATATGGAATGTTTGAATTATGTAACCTTCAACCCACTCGCAATAATCCATTGCCATCTAGGAACGGCGACAAAGAGTTTAATGAGGATTTTAAAGGGGTATTGGAAAGTAAAGATTTAATGTCATTAGAAAAGTAAAAGTCTTGCTCACATTTTATGATTACTCTAAGACTGTGTTCCAGTTCCGAAAGCTTCAAACTTCCCTCAAGTTTTTCACCAGAATTTTTTCCAGAATTGTGAACAAATCTAAGTATATAGGCAAAAACTCTTTGAAGTCTTCTAAGGGATGAAAAATCTTCAAAAAATGAATTTGGCTTTGTTTTTATGACTTGTGTTAAAAAATTTTCTTCTGGCAAGGAAGCAGGAATTTCTATAGGAATCTCATTATGGCAAAAATTAATATCAGAAAGAACGTTTGGACCGTGGAACCACAGATTATTTGACTCAATTTCCTGAGGCTCGAGACCCCTGGATAGACAATCGGCAGGATTTTCTTTCGTGTTAATATATAACCATTTAAAAGTTGAAGTTAAGTTTTGAATTTTTATAATTCTGTTTGCCACATAAGGGTTTAATTTCAGAGGATCTGATTTTAACCAAGCAAGTACAATGGTCGAATCAGAATAAATAAATACTTTATCAATTTTTGATTGCAATAAGATAGACACCTTTTTTGCCAGATTTGCTAAAAGCAAAGCTCCATTAAGTTCCAATCTAGGAATGGTAAGTTTTTTATTTATAGGTACTATTCTAGACTTTGAACAAACTAAATTTACATGTACTCTGTCAGGAAAAAATGTTCTTACATAAATGACTGCTCCATATGCTATCATGGACGAATCGCAAAACCCTACAAGCTCAATGCTATTTGCGTTTGTGAAATATAAATTCCGAGGAATCTCCAAAGTTTGCATGTTAATAAAACCCTTTATAAAACTTTTCCAAATGTCCAACAAATCATCGGGCAATACTTCATCCCAACTAAGTTTGCATGTCCAAATTTTTTGCATGATTACTTTGGCTGCCACCAAAATCGGGCCTGCCAACCCCAAAGGGTCATAAAATTTGGAGATCAAACTGAGTACTTGTCTCTTTGTTAAATATTCATTGATGTCCATAACTTTAGGAGTTGACAATTTAAAATGATCAGAAATGGTATCATAAGTTAGGCCTAGTGTTTTTACGGTAAAATTATTCTTACTCATATCAACCTCATCGAAATTTTGTTTATCTTTAGGGATGCCACTCAAAATGTTTGGTTCATTGGTACACCATTTATGCAGAAAAAATGATCGTGAACCCAATAAAGAAATTAATTCGTCTCTAAGCTTTATGGTCTCTTCAATTGTGTCAGAACCCGATAAGATATCATCTACGTATGTATTATTTAAAAGAGCTTTTGCTGCGAGAGGGAATTTTTTACCTTCTGAGTGAGCCAGCTCAGCCAAACACCTCGTTGCTAAAAAAGACGAGCTTTTCAAGCCATAGGTGACTTTCTGTAATTGAATATACTGTAAGGAACCGAGATGATCTCTCCACAGAATGTTTTGCAATGGCCGGTGTTCCGGGTGAATTAAAACCATGCGGTACATTTGTTTTATGTCAGTTAAAATTACGAATTTATAAGTTCTGAAGCAAACAAGAATATCGAATAAGTCTTTCTGGACTACTGCCCCATTGTACAAGAAGTCATTTATACATTTCTTTTGTTTCGATTTCATGCTGCCATCAAAGACAACTCTGAGTTTGGTGGTTTTTTTGTCTTCCCTTATAACGGGGTGATGCGCCATGAAATAAATCGAACCATTAGTTAACTCCTCTACAGGGTAATTGACAATTTTGGCATGATTTAAATTCAAATAATCATCCATGAAACTCTTATATTGTGAGAAAAGATCAGGATTAACTCTAAATCTTTTTTCCAGGTTTTCAAAGCGCTTTATAGCCACTGAAAATGAATCCCCCAAATTTATGTCAGTTTGTTTTAGTGGCAATTTCACCTGATATTGGTTATTTATTATTTCAAGAGAATTTTGAAAACAAGACTCGCAAGCTTCTTGCTCGCTGGGATATTCTGGAAATATCTCAGGGACTTTCTCAGTTTCCCAAAATTGAGACATGGTTTTTTCAAGATCTGAATAGGTCGCGTGAAACGCAAAAAAATTGCATGTGACATTTGCACAAGCAGAAATTGCACCGCTTACAATATAACCGAATAGGGTGTTTTGAAAATATATATTGTTGCATTTAAGCTTCTCCGAGAGAAAAATTTCAAACGCCACATTTGCACCCAATAAAAAATCAATCGGTCCCGAGCGGTAAAAACTGTCATCAGACAAATGAATATTCCGAGGCGTTTCAAACTCTGAAATATCAAAACTTACATTAGGCAAATTGCTTGTAATAGTGTCAACAAGCGCACACTTTATGTTTTTTGAATAATCAAAAACCAAAGATTCAATATTTAAATTTATTGATTTATTAATTTTAGTTTTAGTCTCCGATATGCCAGTGATATTCAAAGAACTATTAAAGGCTTTTAATCCTAGCTTTTCAACTAAACTGTTTGTTACTAAACAAATCTGAGAGCCGGTGTCAACCAGACCTCGGGCGTAAATATATTTGCCTTTATTAGATTTAATTTTTACTTTTAAGGTAGGTAAAAGTACAGATTCTTGCTGTGAGGCATTGGAATACATGACTCTGCGTTCAGTAGGAAAATTATTATTTTCACATTGCTTGTCCAAATGCAGCAGGGTATTGTGTTCCTTTTGACACATACCACACCGAAACAACATTTTGCTCCGGGGCTGTACTTCATTGCACCAAGCAAGGATACTGCACCCGGGGTGACTTGGGTTGAACCAGACGAGAAAAAGAAGCACCCTTTTGAATTTGACAAGTGAAGTTTGTTTGCTCCGCCCCACTCTACTTACGCACTTCCGGTTCCGGCGGAAACCTTCGCTGGTGGCACGTGGAACCCAACGTTGTTTGAGACACGTGCAGACTGCACAGTGGATGATTGATTTTTTGCATCACATGGCGCCAAAAATCACGATGGAACAATCAATAACCACTAAAAAGGCACTTTTTGAGGGTTTTTAAAGCACTTTTAGGTTCCGAACTATCCAGTATCCGGCTCGAACTGGCCAAAATTATGTGCAAAACCACATAATGGAAGATAAATAACTTGATAATTAGTGGACTGTATAATTAGGTGGACTGGATGATCGACTGGATAGGGAACTAAAACACACGCGCTTTTCACTGACACTATATTTACAACAATTTACACAATATTTACACTATTTACAATTACTACTACAAGATGACAAGAAGCCAGAGCTTGCTTAGATGCCCAACAGGGCAGAGCTAGATTATAAAATTTATTAAAATGTGAAAAGGTTTCTGGATGCTTGTTAACGTGGACAAGCTCCAAGCTACACTGCTGCAATGACAAAAATGGCGCGCAATATATTGACAGACATGACAAAATAGACATGACGACAACGCTGCAGTGTTGCAAACTTTATATGTATAAAAATATTTTGCCATCAAAAAGAGATAGCATGATTGTTGGAACATGTTTCCAACAGAACTAATGCTACAATATTATTAATCATGTGAGGTGAAGAACATGTAACCTTATGATTGAAATTTGTTCTCCAAAAAATTAAAAGGATAATATGTGTACGGGATTATTTCAACTTTGGTATTTGCTATTAATTTTATCAGATTCACCTTTTCCATATTATTGTATGAATGCAGTTTCTCTATTATAGTAGGGTTGGCAGTTTTTTTGAGAAAATTTAGAAATTGCTGATCAAAATTGTATCGATCTGGTAATGGGTCAACCAATTTTGTGGTTAGCATTCTTAGAGGATAGCCATGAATATTATCTGTTGATTTTTTTGATATATAAATATTTGAAAGTTTTATTATATTTTTGGATGGGTTATATCTAGCTTCTGTAAGTTTATTGTGATATAATAATATAGCAAAGTTAAATATTCGGAATTCTCGAATTTTTTTAAAAATTTTGATTATATCCATCTTATTAATATTATTGGGTTGACAAATAAATATTTTATAATGACCTTGATTAGTGAATGATTTTCCGGACGAAAAATCCTGAATGGTTGCTGCTAAGTTTTCCATGAAATCAATTATTAGAAATGTCACTGTCCAATAATTATCTTGATATTCATTATGGTTACCTTGTTTTATTATTTGTTTAGCACATTTTAGTCGTTGTTAAAATTTCATTTGTAGCTGCTACGCATTCAGGACTATTTTCGGTGGTAAGTATAATATTACAGGTGTAAATTTGGTCCCGTTTTCCAGAATCTCCTATATTTGTGAAGCTTCTCATGTACTGCTTCTTTTTGTTCATTGAAAGAATGTCTTCATTTATATTTAGTTTGCATATTATGATTTTTGGACATAATAAAATAAAGAGAAATGCGTTAAGAAGCATTTTTACTCACGAACTATAACACGAAATTCTGTTTTCAAATTTTCTAATGTGCTTGTTTAAATTAAATTCAAATTCAAATTTATTCAGAATACATAAATTACAGTTTTCATCAATAAATGTAGGTGCACTATGGAAAAAAAAACATCTGTGTGTGAATTATATTTTCGATTCAGAAACTTGTATTTTAAAAAACATTTATTTTATTGATTAAAATACAGAGGTGACAAAAGAAAATATTCGGATCAAATTGCTACAGGCTAAAGCCAGAAAACAAATGAACGCTCCTTATGGGGCTGCATCGGCTTAAATAAACATTTAATGCCGACATAGCAATTTGATGTTTACTTTACAACAATGTATTTAAAAAGTCCTAGAGGAAAGGGGTAAGCACATTAAAGCATATAGAAAATAGATAATTGATTATAAATCAGCATGGCAATTGGTTAATATAACTCCTCCCTCCTTAAGATGTTGCAAACGTGGACTGTTGTGAATTCAAATCAGACAATTCAATTTGCACATTTGCACATTTGCACAACCTTTTTCTGAAGTTTTAAACTTCCTAAAACAGTAAAACAGTAAAATTAAAAATAAAATAGCAAGACTTAAACCTATGATTACATATGTGTTTAAATAAGAGTGTTCAAAATACAATTCTTTTAGATTATGAACTCTTATTTGTTTCGTCGTCTTGAAGGCTTCTTCTAAGTCTTCTTGGTTAATTTCTTGAAGTTCCAATGTTGTTGCGTTCTCTGGAAGTTCAGGGATGTCTATTCTTGGAATCTTCAGTTCAAAATTGAAGTTCTCGCTGGTTTTTGAAAATGTTTGATTTTGTATTTTCACAAAGCATTTTTCAAACGAAACTAGCGTTGGATTTGTTATTATTTCCATATGGTTTGTCTTGTCACATTAAATAACTATGGTCAGGCTTTTCTTAGGAATGACTAATAGTTGTCCATTCGGGAGTTGTCTCACTGTTGGTTTTTCATATTTCACTTTAGTGAAAGGACATTGTTGTGGTAGGTCAGTAATCAGGTCGTAGACACATGATTCTTCTTGCTTGAGCTCTTCTTGGTTACAAAGGTACACACTTTCGACTTTCGGGCATTCCCATAACGTATTGTAGTAAATGTCCGTAGTAAGTAATAGGTAAGGGTACTTATTCCTAATGGTAAGTTCTTGGATAGGAATTGGATAGATTTTATACAATATAAAGGGCTTGGGATCAATCATTGGTGTGTGTATAACAAATATAATTAACTCATTTTGGATTTTTACTTGAGTTTTCATTGTCTCGTAATACTTGATTTTATTATCAAAAGGTATTTGCTGACTTTTGGGTATATTTGTTAATATTTGATTTAATTCATTATCCTGTAGAATAGTATAATGCATTATTCCCAATTGTGCAAAATTTATTGCTAATTGCACATGATCAATAAGATTCCTTATTTTATTACTTTGAATATTGATATTGTTCAATATTAGATTGAAAGTTAACATTGAGTGGAAATTTTGGTTTTCCAAGGAAATATTTTGTAATTTTCCTGTTATAACCTTTTGGTTAGATTCAATAGTTAAAAATTGATCGTGAAATGTTTTTGTAACTTGTTTCAATAATTGAGCTTGTGTTTTTAGATCTTCATTTAGAGTTTTTTGATTATCATTAAGCGTCTGGATATAAGAATCATATCTTGCGCCGTCTTCAGCATCTAGGGTTCCGTAGAGCCATTTTTGTGTTGTGCCCATGAAATTTAATAGACCTCTTTTATTACGTTTTCGGTCTTGATAGGTTCTGATTACTTGTTTCATAATCTTAATTTGAGAATGACTGTTTTCAATATTTGTTTGAAACACTGCAACAAATTGGTTTGACCATGTTGTATTGTTAAGAGTGTCAGATAATTTCATTAAGGTAATTTCCAGTTTATGGATACTTTGTATGATAATTGTCGTGTTTATGTGATAATAGGCCGTGTTATGTTGAGTTGTTACGTAAGTAGTTCCTAAAGAGATTGGTAAAATAGGATTTTCTACCGTCATCAATGTATACGCTTGGGTGACTCCAACGAGAGTTAGGAATACTAAAGGATTCATCTCGGAGTACCTGAAATAAATTATTGTCGTTTAACATTTTGTTTAGCAAAGCGATTCTGTGTTTTGCTATCATAACGCGGACTTATCTTGCCTCTATTAAATTGTTTTACAAAGATTGGATCTTGTAATTCTGGTTCAGGTTCACGATTTTTATTACGTGATTCTAAAGACTTTGTTTGTTTCGCTAATAAGTTTTCTTGAATTTCTTTATTCAAATTTGCAAGGGATTCTGCCAAACTTGTTATATAGTCAGTTGTTAGTTTATTTTCCGTTTGTTCAATCGGTATGGCATAATTCAAATCTCCTTTAATCACTTGAAAAGGGGTGTGATTCATTGTACTATGAGTACTGTTGTTATAATTCAATATAGCGATAATACTCTTATTCGGGTTTTGGAGTTTTAAACTCGTTATACTTTCACGTAGTGTCGAATGGAAACGTTCGATTGGACTATTCGAGTTCGGGTTTCTTGGAGTTGTGTAATGAAACTCAATTTTGTATAATGTACAAAGATCTGTCATTATAGCATTTTTGAACTCTGCTCCATTATCTGATGTGATTTTTTGGGGTATTCCATGATCACTAAAATATTTCAATAACTGTGATGATATCTCGATAGCTGTTTTCGTATTTACAGGTGAGGCTTGACCAAATTTTGAAAAGCTATCAATAATAGTCAGAAATTTCTGGTTATTGATTATATACGTGTCAATATAAATATGTTCAAAAGGTTTCATACCAATGGGTGTTGGTTTGAATATGATTTTGTATGGTTGACGTTCATACTTGGTTTTATTGCATATCTCGCATACTTTGACATAATTCTGTACGTCTTTCTCGATATTGGGCCAATAGAATCTTTTCTTTAAGGCTGCAATATTTTCAGTGATTCCTCTATGAGAGGTTTTAGTCTCATGATATTGCTGAATTTTCTCTTGTTGAAGATCAACTTCTGTGATGTCTTCTAATAAAGAGTTCGAGATGTACAAAGTAAATGAATTCGAATTAAACGATTCTTGTAATGCTCGTATCACAATAGGTTCTAAAGATTTATTTAGGAAATGAAGGCAATAAATACCAGCTGACATGTATTCCTTTACTAAATTAGTAATTTGTGATGTTGGATTATTTGGTAAGAAGAATATTATTCTCTTTTTATTACCAAATAGTTTGATTATCTCTTTTCTAATTGTGTTATTATTGGAATATCGAAATACAATTTGATTTCCAAATACATTTACATGTTTCTTAGTATATGGAGCTCCTGATATTGGATTTTCCATAGACGTATGTATTGTTTGGTCATTTTCAGACAAGGCTGAAATTGTTGAAGAACGATTAGTTGGTGTTATTTGTCTATTACTTTTTTGAGTTTTCGAAGATTCTCCGATTTCTATGGGAACTTCTTTTTTCTCTTTTCTTGGAGGTATTATTAGTTGTGATAATATCTTTATTTTGGGTTTTACTTTCTTAGGTTCTTCTTCAGGTTCTTTTTCTGATGCTGTTTTTGTTGATTGAGATGATTCAGACATTGTTATCTCTTTTTCTTTAGCTATCTCGCTTTGTTTAGGAAGATATACTCTAGAATCTGTAAAGTATTTTGCTATGATTTCATCATTACATAATGGTGTATCTTTCAGCATTAATCCTAATTTTTTATGAAATTCTTCATCTGAAGATGTTAATCTGGCATCTGGATCTGATTTTTGAATGGCATGAAGTTGTATTGCAGGAATTCTTGATAGTGCGTCTGCATTCATGTTTAATGTTCCTTTTTTGTATTTGATCTCATAATCAAATTCAGATAGTTTTAGTCGCCATCTGACTAGTTTAGAACTTGGTTCTTGAACATTAAATAGCCATTGTAGAGGTTTGTTATGGGGCGCCATATGTTCCATAATTATTTCGTCTTATATGTAAAATATTTTGCAGGAAAAACAATATATAGATAAAAATGACCACTATTTTGCATATATTTAAAATAAAAAATAATATTTATATCGAATTTAGCAGCATGCAAAGTTCGATATACATAAAATAACTTTGAAAAAATAAATATATTGAATTTGGCCCCATGCAAAATTCAATATTTATAAAACTTGAAAAAATATTATACATATCGAATTTGGCACCGTGCAAAGTTCGATATATATAAAACTTTGAAAAAATATATATATTGAATTTGACCCATGCAAAATTCAATATTTATAAAATATGAAAAAATATTATATATATTGAATTTGGCATTGTGCAAAGTTCGATATAAAACTTTTTAGTTTGAAAAGTCCCCGAGAGATGGCGCTACCTTTGATCATAATTTTTTTTTGTGGATGGTGTGTTGGATTGAAATAAGGTATTTTGGAGGACCGTTGATTTGTAATTTAGATAGCTGCAATTAGGGTGCATTGATAATTGCGTGATGATAATTATGTATTGTTACAAGCGCGGCAACGGCAACACTGGTGAATGATAACTGAGGTTGTGTTGTGTTCCTTTCCTTCCATTTGAGTGCCCGCCGCGCTCGCGTACCGCCTAAAGTTTGTTTTTTATTTAAAGATAATTCCCCAATTAAAAAATTTACTAAGTAACTACGTTTTCGAATTTCAATATTATTTCTCCAGTGAAGATTTTCGATAGATTGTGGTATTTTTGAATTTAATGGGGACCCTATGCCAAAAAAAATAGAATTTACACTTTTGTGCACAAGTGAAATTTTTCTTTTTTTTGCAAAAAACCTCTAAATAAAATCACAGAAAACCATGGCAAAATGAGGAAAAACAATCCTCTATTTATAATGGAAAGAACTGTGTCGGTAATCGTATCGTAATCAGCTGATGTTTTGCCCATATGCTCATTTTCGTGTATTAGAAAAAGATGCACTGACATACTACAACCAGTAACTATCCCTCGTAGGAGGTTACATGTTTACTGCCGTGCCGAGTTTTATGTTGTGACGTCATACTCTTTTAGCCATGATCGCTAAACAGTGTTGCCAGATATCACGATTATTCGTAAGAGTACACGATTTTGGTCAGAATTTCACGATCTCACGAATAAGGTAGCAATTCTCACGAATTCTCTTAGTAGTAAATCAAATCACTAATCAAATATAATTTAATCGAAATAAAAATCTACTATACAATATTTAGTTATGTTACGCTGCTCCTGGTACATGTGCGCCTGAACACCTAACGTAATATAGGAATGCTTATTGAGCTGAAAGTGTTTGCCAAGTCCACGAGACCCCACTATCTGTGACGTCAGCTGTAGACCTCAACTCTTGGAAGGAAATGCATTATCCGAGTCCAAAAAACGGATTCATAACTGTGAAATCACCTATTCTAAATTGAAAATTCCCAAAAAAATCAACTCACAAGCACAGCCTAAATCGCAAACAATCCATCGAGGTCTGCGGATGACATCACCAATATCAGTTGCTGATAGTGGTGACGTCACTCGGATAGCGGATAGTGAAAACGAGGTTCAGCTCTCAGAAACACTTGCTAAAGAACGGAAAAACAAGTATACAAGATTTAATAATAAAATGTTCATTTCTTATGGATGTAAAATCATTTTTACTTTGTCAAAAATCTATGCAAAAAACATTGTTGTCCTTTATTTTCTTACAATATTAAGCAATTTTTGGTCTCACGATTTTCCTCTCTCGACTCTCACGATTTTTTTAAAATTCATCTGGCAACACTGTCGCTAAAATGTAGTATCCCAAGTAAATACAACATACTACTGGGTTAAAATTCTCGCTAAAATACGCCTATAGTTACTTAGTAAATTTTTTAATTGGGGAATTATCTTTAAATAAAAAACAAACTTTAAGCGGTACGCGAGCGCGGCGGGCACTCAAATAGAAGGAAAGGAACACAACACAAACAAAAATTATGATCAAAGGTAGCGCCATCTCTCGGGGACTTTTCAAACTAAAAAGTTTTACATCGAACTTTGCACAATGCCAAATTCAATATAAATAATATTTTTTCATATTTTATAAATATTGAATTTTGCATGGGTCAAATTCAATATACATATTTTTTCAAAGTTTTATATATATCGAACTTTGCATGCTGCTAAATTCGATATAAATATTATTTTTTATTTTAAATATATGCAAAATAGTGGTCATTTTTATCTATATATTGTTTTTCCTGCAAAATATTTTACATATAAGACGAAATAATTATGGAACATATGGCGCCCCATAGTTTTGTGATCTGACAAGATTGTGAATTTTCTACCAAAAAGATAAGGTCGAAAATATTTTGTTGCCCATACGATTGCTAAAAGTTCTTTTTCAATCGTCGAATAATTACATTCAGCTGGGTTTAAAGTTCTTGATGCGTATGCAATGGGAAGATCAGCTCCGACAGGACCTTGAGATAAAACGGCTCCAATTGCATAGTTTGATGCATCGGTTGTCAATAAGAAAGTTTTCTTAAAGTCAGGATGTTGTAGTATTGGGTCATTTATTAATACATTTTTACAAGTTTCAAAGCTATTAAGAAATTCTGCATTGTGTATTATTTTTTTGTCTTTTTTCAAACAAGATGTCATTGGTTTGGTCAATTTGGCAAAATTCTTTATAAATTTTCGGTAATAACTTACTAATCCTAGAAATGATTTTATTTCCTTCACCGTCTTTGGTATTGGGAATTTTTTTATTGCCATTATCTTTTTTGGATTCGGTTTTATTCCATTTGGTGTAATTACATGTCCTAAGAATTCGACTGTTTTGTTTAGGAATTCTGATTTGTCTAATTGAATTTTTAAATTAAACTTCTCGAGTCTTTCAAATACTTTCTTCAAGTTTTTCACGTGTTCATGAAGTGAAGTGGAAAAAATTATTATATCATCCATGTATACTAGACATATTCTATTCTGTAATCCTAGTAATACATTATCCATCACTCTCTGGAATGTCGCTGGGGCGTTTTTCAAACCAAAGGGCATTCTGTTAAATTCGTAATGACCGTTTTCAACATTAAATTCTGTTTTGGGTATCGAATTTTCATGCATCTCGACTTGATGAAAGCCAGAGGCTAGATCTAGTGTCGTAAAATAATTACTACGACCAAGTCGGTCTAATATATCCGTAATATTAGGTAATGGATATCTATCATCAATAGTTTTTTCGGTTATCTTTCGATAATCAACGACCATTCTCCATTTTTGTATGCCTGCGGCATCGACTTTCTTAGGTACTATCCACACAGGGGATGACCAAGGGCTACAGGATCGTCTGATTATGTTATCTTCTAACATTTTCTTTATTTGAGAATTATCTTCTTGTTTATGCACATGTGGGTATCTATACGTTTTTGTGTGCACTGGTATTTCATCCGTTGTTTTAATCTCATGTTTGACTTGATTGGTAAATGTAAATTTTTCATTTGGCTTGTGGAAAATTTTAGGAAATGATTTAATTACGTGTTTTAAAGCATCAAATTCCTCTGAGTTTAAATGATTAATACGAAGCGACTTAATAGGGTCATTTGCATATTCATCACTTTCTAATAAAGTCATTTGCTCTATCTTAAATATCTCAAACTGTTCGTCAGCGTACGGTAAACTTATTTCCGCTAAGTTGTTTATGTTATATGGGACAATAATAGGCTTAATCATTAAATTATGTACTTCTAGAGCTACGGTCTGGTTTAAAACTGTAGCTATTGTCGAAGGTATATAATACGTTGCATTTTTTATCGGTGGTGTAAGTATTTCAATGCCATCAGCTATATTTGTATTGAAATAACATACTTGAATTGAGTTGCTTGGAATCTCAAAATTTTGATTTTCAAAATATGTTCTATATTGAAACGGAATTGTTGTTTTATTATTAGAAAGAAGCATATTAGAAAAATCTATATTTAAATTATTTTCTTGTAATGTTTTGATTCCAATAATTCCATCAAAATAGTCATGGAAATTATACAGTATCATTTCAATGTTGTTTTGAATATTATATTCCTGTAAAATTGGGATATTGATTTTTCCATACGTTTTTCTTGTACCCATGCAAGTAGTTAGCTTGTTTCTTGAATTAATTATAGAATTTGAAAAATATTCTTCTGCTATTGAGGGTCTTATTAAAGAGGCATGACTTCCTGTGTCAATTAATAATTTACACGGTGGATAGTCTATTTGAATAAAAGGCAGTTGGTTGATTTGATGAGCATTTAAAGTTAATGCTGACTCATTGCATCCAAGGCATGTAACTGAAAATTTTCGTCTTCAGTTGCGACTTGATTTTCTTCAAAATTTGTCTCTTCATAATAGTTTTGATTTTCAGAACATTCGTCATTTTCGAAATTTTCATCAGGTTCAGGCAATTCCATTTCAAAGATATTATTAATTTCTTCGATTGTATATTTAGAAGGGTATTGATGTTGATTTTGTGCTCTTGGTTGCACTGAAACACCGGACATAGGTGTGGGTTTCGAAAATTGTTGATTAGTATTTTTTCGAAAGGCATTATTGTAGTTTTTGCCAAAAGTTCCTGAACTAGTAGGAAATTTTGTTGGTACATAGTCCTTTTTGGGTTGTATATTAATAGGTTGGGATGGAAACTGTGGTTTCTGTGGTACATACGATGTTTTTTGTGTATATTGAGGTTTTTGTTGAGTATAGGTTTGTTGTGAACGAAATTGTGTGTTTTTATTTTTGAAATTTGAAAAATTTTGATTTTGATTTTGATTAGTAGAATGAGTAAGTCCTCTACTAAATTTCATGTGGTTTTCAGCTAGTTGATAATTTAACACAAATTTGTTAGCTGTTTGTGGATTTTGAACCATTAAAATTGTTCTTAATTCGGTTGGCGAATTAGTGACTAGATTTTGAATAGCAATAATTTCGTTTTGTTCAATTAAAACATTTGCAACTACCGTTAAATTTGGGTCGCACATGATTTTAGATGTAATTATTTGAACTAAACCTTTTAGTTTATCCAAATACTCAATAATAGTTTCTTTACTAGTTTTAGTGGTATACATAAGCTCTTGTACCAAATTCTGTCTAGAATATTGATCACCATACTTAATTCTCAACGCTTCTCTTATATCGGTCCATGTTTGTAAATCAGGACGTGCCATAAGAAAATTTCCTGCGTCATTTATTAATTTTGATTTTATGGCGGTAACCACATACTCTTTTTGAGCATTTTCACCAGTATAGTAAGTTTGTTTTCTTATGAAATATTCTAAATATTGGCTTTCGCCACTGAAAGGTTTGATAAGTTGTACAATTGATTTTAAATTTTCACTCATTGTTACGGTTGATCTTTGATTTTGGTTGTTACTTCTTGAATTAGGATTGTAAAGATGAGTTAAATTAAATTGAGTCAAAAGATTCTCGAGTTCTTCAGAATCTGACATATATATTTCTTTGAATTTTTAAAAGAAATTATTTTGAGAATTTCATACATCTGTCAAAACTGGTATTCCAACAATAAATTGACATGTTTTGATTGTTGATTTGAACCAATCAGATTGTAATTAAGCGATAATTTGCACTACTGCAAATTATCAGATAATTGCATACTAACTGGTGCGAAAACTGGTGTTTTGAAATTTTTTGACAAAAAATTTAAATTTTTGATTTATGAAATTCTCTCATTAAATACAACTCGTGCAATGGAAATATATTTATAATTTTCGACAAATTTGCACTCATGCGTTCATGCATTCGGGCAAATTTCCCAAAAATTATCAATAATTTCCATTACACTAGTAATATTACTATTGAAAATTTAAAAAATTCAAAATTAAAAAGTTTTATTAAAATTAAAATTATAATTAATTATTCAGTCTTATCCGTTGCTTTTTCTTTAAAAATTAAAAGTTGTTGTGGGTTTGTAAATTCTTTATTACTCTTTATTTTTGATTTCAGTCTTTTCAGCAAACCGTTTTGGAATTGCAAAAAACAAAAATCTGAATTTAAGTCTTCTCAGTAAATCAAAAAATTAGAAATTACAAAAGATCAAAAATCCAAAAATCTTAACTATGGAACACCAATTACAAAATGTATAAAGAGAAAGGTTGTACTTACTAGGCAAAGCTAATAACAGTAGTCTTTCTTCACACGTTGTTTCTTGTTATTCCTTTTACTCAGTTAACCAATTCGAAGTGGACAGTATCTGGAACGTTTAATAGCAGCACTGATAATCCAAATTTCACTTTTCCGAAGAATTCACTTTTTCGAACTTCCTTCAGTCTTTTGAAATTTTCGCGACGGATTACGACTGTTACAACTCCCGAAACTTAAGCACTCTGAGCATCCGAACGACTGCGCCAATTATATTTTCGATTCAGAAACTTGTATTTTAAAAAACATTTATTTTATTGATTAAAATACAGAGGTGACAAAAGAAAATATTCGGATCAAATTGCTACAGGCTAAAGCCAGAAAACAAATGAACGTTCCTTATGGGACTGCATCGGCTTAAATAATCATTTAATGCCGACATAGCAATTTGATGTTTACTTTACAACAATGTATTTAAAAAGTCCTAGAGGAAAGGGGTAAGCACATTAAAGCATATAAAAAATAGATAATTGATTATAAATCAGCATGGGAATTGGTTAATATAACTTGCTTAAAAATAAAATAGTAAACAAACCTCGACGGGAAACTTCATTGCTGTCTCGAGGTTCAGTTTATCTCGACGCTACGCGTCTCGATAAACTATAAAACCTCTAGATCAGCAATGAAGCATTTCCCGTCTCGGATTGTATAATGACCTCGATTAATGAATGATTTTCCGGACGAAAAATCTCGAATGGTTGCTGCTAAGTTTTCTATGAAATCAACTATTAGAAATGTGACTGTCCAATAATTATCTTGATATTCATTATGATTACCTTGTTTTATTATTTGTTTAGCACATTTAGTCGTTGTTAAAATTTCATATATAGCTCCTACGGATTCAGGACTATTTTCAGTGGTAAGTATAATATTACAAGTGTAAATTTGGTCTCGTTTTCCAGAATTTTCTATATTTGTGAAGCTACTCAAGTTCTGTTTCTTTTTGTTCATTGAAAAAATGTCTTCATTTATATTTAGTTTGAATGCTACGATTTTGAACATAATAAAATACAAAGAAATGCGGTAAGAAACAATTTTACTCACAAACTATTACACGAAATTCTGTTTTCAAACTTCCTAATGCGATTGCTTAGATTATTTGACCAAATATTTATTACATCTCGGTCAATATTTTAAAAACCATGTATAGTTGCTGAACCCGGGAGTACACGCGCATCGCGCAATAAGACCGACCATTGATAAAATCAATAATTACGCCACTGGTACAAGGGTGGCAGTTTTGTCCAATCAGGAATGCCTGATGCAGGTTTTCCACTACCCATTGCTATTGGCCCAAAAATATTTTAGTTTTTGGTTGAAGTATAGTTCGTTGTTTTCATAGTCGGTGCTTTCGATTAGGCGCGTGAACCTGAGTAGGTATCCAAAATATTGGTGTTCAAAATTGGCATTTTCTGATATTGTGAGTACTTTTCGCTGTCGATAATACGGTAACTGTACTGCATAATATAATTCCCTGTGTAATGATTATGAATTCTGGGAATTATAGTGCTTGTACACGTTTTTCACGGAAACGATCCCAAACGTATTCTTATGTCTCTATTAATTAGTAAACCTGCGTAGGTCATGCCTTAGCGTTTAGGATACGTTGGGAATCGTCTCCGCGAAAAAAGCTGATAATTCATATGGGGCAGTCGGTCGATTTGACCGAACGCGTGTAATGATGTAAGTTTTTTGACGCGTGTAATGCCGGGTTAAACAAACTGAAAAGTAACTGAAATATCAAAAATCTTAGATCTTATGCATACACCATTTAATGAATGATTTATTACTTTTTAATAATTTATTTCCAAAGTATATTTTTTTTATTTATTTATTTATCCTAGAAAAATTTACGAAGCATTCAAAAAAAAAATCCCAAATGCTGATTTTTTTCTGCATTTTAGAATTGAAGAAGTGCCTAGTCAGCAAAAGCTTCAGAAACTCTTTTTTTGTCAAAATGGATACCTACCAATTAACCTTCTAGAAATTATTCACGTTGTAGATACAGTAATCGGCTTTTGCGGTTAGCTCTTTGTCTAGTCATTCGCTTATCTCTTGTTGAATTGGAAATGATAGCAAGATACTTGAGAACGGTTAATGGTATAGATAAGAAAACCATCCAATACTTTATTTATTCAGTTTATTACATAAAAGCATACATGTACAACATTCAACAACTCTTGAAATCGGAAACTAGTTATTTTAAACTAAATGTGGTATTGCATTACCGCATCAATTATGATTCGTTTGGAACCAGATTAATGGTCAGAATAAGAAGCCTGCCTCAAGTTCAATTATGAGATGGCCAAATCAGAGGTGTAAATCGGCCTAGGTGAATTATTCGCATTTCCAGATCTTCTTCTTCAGTTTCCCATTTCACAGACCATATTTATTAATGCCTTGAACTACATCAAGAAGCAACTCGTCACCTGGTAACATCTCTCTCACTACTTTGGCTGGAGTTAAATGAAAAGTTTGCGTTTTCACCATGATCTCATTGCTTCAGCTCTGGTAGAGCATTTCCGAAGTAAACTTTATCTTGCCTAAATTTATATTTTGACATCAACACTTTAAAACACTGAAAGCTAGAAATATTTTTAACATCAAAAAATTAGAGACTAACAGCTATGAAGAATATTATGTTTGGATTTCTTTTATTTCAACGAAAAGAAAGTACATGTTTTTTTTTTATTACTTGAAGCTTATTTCTGATTTGATACTTGACACAAATATAATTCCAAAGTAATTCCACCAGGAACACAATAAAAGCAATTCCTAGACAATATAAATACAGCTTAAAACTATTAGCAAATGTTTTGAAAGGCAGCCGCTTTTGCACATTGAATTGATCTCTACGTAATTTAGGCAAAATCGTATTCACTCCAAATTCCCTTATTTTCGTTGGCACAATGTTGACAGTATACCAGAATGGTGAGCGATTTTTTATAATATAACAACCATAAGCTGGTTCAATTGATTGTTTGATAAACTCATAATTCATTTTACTGGTCTCATTATTTTTCATATTCTTATCCAGAACTCTATAAGACCCTATAAATATACTTTCTGCATCAGGTTGTCGCAATTTTTGTGTAATTTCTTTTAGGCTGATATAAGTTATATTAATGTTTAAATTCTTGCCAAAATATCCATAAGAATATTTATTTATTTATTTATTTATTTATTTATTACAGTCCTTGGGATACAAACAGAACATAATTCCAAAAATAGTATCCCGATATTACCAAAGTAATATCTATACTTTGCTTAAAAAAAAAAATATATATATATATAATATATAAAAATTTTATACAAGTAATCACAAGTTATATATCACATTGGTATATGTAGAGGTCTTCGTTGTTCTAATCTAAAAACTTAGGTAAGATTTAATTATTCAATAAATCACAAATAAAATATCACACTAGAGTTCATTCTAGAAACTTAAGTTTTAGGTTTTTTTTAAAAGTTAACAATTTTGTAGCAAATAAGTCCAAATTAGAAGTAGTACAATGTAAATTAACAGCCTTAAGCATCCTGACTAAAGGTGCGTTTTGGTAATAGTTAGTTCTACAATAAGGAATGCAAAACAGATCATGATTTCGAAGTGTTCGAGCAGGTACATTGAATTTAATTTTAGAGAGAATACTCGGGGAGTCAGATAAGTTATTAATTATTTTAAATATTGTCATGATATCTGATATAGTTCGCCTTTTTTCTAATTCAAGAATTTTGAAATGTGATCTAGCCATTGAATAATCATGATCTACAATACGGAAGTGGGTTTTAAAACATAAAAATCTTAGAAATTTGTTTTGAATTTTTTCCAATCTGTCAATTGAGTTTTTGTATCTGGGGCTCCATATGACTGAGGCAAATTGCAATTTACTGAAAACATATGCGTAGTAAAGAGTTATGATTGTTTCTTGTTGCTGAAAATCGGCACATTGTCTTTTAATAAATCCAAGAATTCTATTACAATCATTAACTAATTTGTCAATGTGCAGATTAAACATCATTTTAGAGTCAAAAAGGACACCCAGATCTTTGATACGAGTAACCCTATTCAAAGAAGTATTTCCTAATTTATAGCTATAGTTTATAGTAGTAGATCCACGTGAAAATGATAAAACAGAGCATTTGTCAAAATTTAAGAATAATTGGTTTTCATTACAAAATTCTATGAGGTTGTTTATACAAGTTTGAAGGGTTTCACAATCTGATATTGAACTAATTCTAAGAAATATTTTTAGGTCATCAGCGTAACCGAGAAACAAGCAAGATTCAAAACACAACTGAATATTATTAATATAGATCACAAATAGTAAGGGGCCAAGATGGGAGCCCTGCGGGACCCCCGAAGATGGAGAAAATCTCTCAGAGGTAAACCCTAAAAGGGCAACAAACATTGATCTTTTAAGTAAATATGATTTAAACCATCTAAGGAGGTCACCGCAGATTCCCACCTCCTCCAATCTCTCTATCATAATGTTATGACAAATTTTATCAAATGCTTTGCTGAAGTCTGTATAAATTACGTCCACCTGACAGAAAGCATCAAATGATTCATAAATGTATTGAGAATATTCTATCAAGTTTAACTCTAGACTCCTCCTTTGTAAAAAGCCATATTGTTGTGGCATGATGTCACCTATGACAAAACTAAAAATATAAGGGTAGACCATTTTCTCAAAAAGCTTCGCAAAAGTGCACAGTTTACTGATAGGTCTATAATTTTTCACATCATTTTTTTGACTATTTTTATAGATCGGAGTTATGGCAGAGACCTTCCAGACTTCTGGAAAGATCCCAGAAGAAAGAGATTGATTAAACAGCATTGTCAATGGCAGGCAAAGTGAAAGCGAGCACATTTTTGCAAAGAAAGCTGGGATCTCATCAGGACCTGCCCCTTTTTTTTCATCCAAACTTTGCAAAGCTCCCCGTACTTCATTTACACTCAGTATAATCTTAGAAAGTGTCTTATTTTTGTCTTGACGGTGTTTTTCAATTTTTTTCTTTGTAGGAGATTTTTCAACATATACGCTTCGAAAAAAATCCGAAAATAACTTACAGACTCCAGCTCCATCCTCTGCCACCCTGTCACCAAACTTCATCTCCCTAGGAGTCCCTCCATTTGATCCTTTATTTGACACAAACTGCCAGAATTTTTTGCTATTATTAGGTATTTCGTTTTCTATGTTAGAAACATATGACTGGTAGTCAGTGCCAATGCATCTTTTTGTTTGTGAACGGAGAAGTTTAAAAGCATTATAGGAGTTTACATTTTTGTTATCTTTCCATTTTTTGTGTAATTTTTTTTCTTTAATATTAGTTTGATTGTTTCTTTAGAAAAGTAGGGAGGAAAGTCATTATTTATACCTTTTAGAGGAACTTTATCCTGTATAATTTTGTTTAAGGTATTATAAAATATTTTGACATTTATGTCCAGATTATTTTTAGGGTTTAGCAGTGATGGCCAGTCCTGCAAGTTGAGCACGTTATTGATATCAGTATATTTAGCTTGTTTGAAGTTTCTAAAGTATTTCTTTTTGCATTTTTCTTTTAATTCGGCATGAGGACAGTCAAACAAGAACTCCAAGGATGGGTGGTTTATATTTTCGGGCAACAGGGGATGGTCAGATTGAACTAAATTATTAATATAAAACTTATTGCAGAATACTAAATCCAAAAGCCTATTATTTGCGTTGTAAATATTATTAAATTGCGTAAGGCCATTAAATGAAAAAGCTTCTAGTAGCTCACTATACTTAGGTGGTACATTAAACGGCTCAAAATGAGCGTTCTCCTCGAGCCAATCGACTGTCGAGTAATTAAAATCGCCACAAATGATTACAGGGTGATCTTTTATCTTTTTAAAGTTCGAACCTAATTTTGTTAAAAAACAGGCATAATTCACGTCATCACCATGTGGTAGATAAACACAACATAAGTAAACCTTGATATTACCAACAGTCAAGAGGGCCCAAACATCCTCAGCATCACTGCCAAACTCCTGAAGACCGACCGGGTTATATTTGTTCAAAACGGTTATGAAAACTCCACCCCCTTCTTCTTTTTTGGAGCATGTAGTAATCCTGTCCCGACGAAAAATTGAGTATCTCCTCAGGTCGACGATTTCATGGTCCAATATGCTGTCATTTAACCATGATTCAGTGACAAAAGCAGCATCAAAAGAGCAGTCATCGAAGGACAGTTTTAGCTCTTTTAGTTTAGTTCGACAACCTTGAATATTCTGCACATTAAGTGACAATGTTGAGGAAGCCATTTTAGAAATGGGTAAAGTTTTATATAATTAAGTACAATCCTATATTAGGCGTAGGTATTTCAAACATGGTAAGTTTAGTACAGCTCTTTGAGGTTGTCCTCGCTTAATATCTTGACAGCAGGCGAGTTGGCATCCTTTTTCACATACACCAAGCCCAGATATGTGTAGGTGGCTCCAATAAGTTTTTGTTTTCTGGCATCTCGGGCAAGTTTAAATAATTTTTGGTTCTCCATTGTAAGGTCCTCATTGAAGTATATTGTGCCGCCATGTAGTCCACAAGACTCGGCTGAGATTTTGCCTATATCTTTGCGTTTTTTGAATAGGGATGCTCTATCCTGCTTGTTGTTTAGCTCCACTAGGATTGGAGAATTGTCTTTGTTATTCAGTTTGTAGCATTGTTTATATTGGAGTGATTCTAAACTTAATCGTCTAAAGACAGTTTTAACTGTTTCAGAGATATTTGCAGTGCTTACTTGTTTCAGACCAGAAATTATTACTTTGTTTTCCTTTTCTTTTTGTTCAGAGAAAAACATTTTGGTTTCAAGCATTTTAATATTTTGTTTTAGGGCACTATTCTCGGTGTCATATTTCTTTAATGTTTCAGTGGCCTTAACTAGTTCTGTTTTCTGATCTTCATAACACTGCGAAATAAACTCTGCTGAGTTTTTAATATCAGAAATATCCTTCTGCAAAGTGCTAGTGGTGCTAGCTAGTGCTTGTGCGTAGGATTTAGGCGCCGAGGTCACTTGTGACTGAAGATTTTGAATATCTTCCTTCATGTTGGAAACATTCTGCTGTAGGGCACTAAATTTTAGTTTTATATCTTCAGAGTCCTTTTGAATGTTGCCTATCTGTTTAATGTTGGCCATGCAGTCTTGGCAGAAAAAAACAATTACACGCGATTGCGTCATTAGCGCTCTAATTTCGCTGGACGTAAGTTTTGAGCAATCCTTGCAGAAAATGTTTCTGCAAAAGTCACAGGGTCCACCGAAGAGGTCTTTAATGGATTTATCCTTGGTAACATCCACGTAAACACAAGAATTTCTGCACTTGAAACAGGTACCCATGTTATAGATTAGGCCTCGTCAGCACTGATTTTCTTCATAAAAAATTTTGGTTTTGCCTTAATTTAGGTTTGCTGGGGCTGATTATATGTAGAACTAACCAGTAGTACAATTTTTAGGTAATATTTTGCGTAAAAAACTCGAAAAATTTTGGACTAAGAAAAATGTGTTGTTGTTGTACACATAACCTCACTTATATTGGTAATAGAGTTCTATTTAGATCTTCTAAAGTAGATATTTTGAGGCCACTATTTGGAATCAATAATAATTGCAAAATCATAATTTCCATGCTCGCCCAAATAAAGAGGCATGTTAGGGCCCAAAAATATCTTATTAAAGACTTGTTTTTATTATAATCAGATTTGGACATTTTTAAACCAGTAGTTATGAAAGTTAAAAAATCCAATTTTCTATTTCCTAGACTTAAATACTTATCAAATAATGAAACAATAACAATACAAATAATGTAACACAAAACAGTCGATGGTCTAAAACATTTTTCTAAACTGTTATAAATAGGTTTAGGTTTCGGAACTATTGCTACAATATTATTAATCATGTGAGGTGAAGAACATGTAACCTTATGATTGAAATTGTTCTCCAAAAAATTAAAAGGATATGTGTACGGGATCATTTCAACTTCAGTATTTGCTATTAATTTTATCAGATTCTCCTTTTGCATATTGTTGTTTGGATACTGTTTTTCTATTACATTCGAAGTTTTTTTGAGAAAATTTAGAAATTGCTGATCAAAATTGTATCGAGCTGCTAATGGGTCAATCCATTTTGTGGTTAGAATTTTTAGAGGATAACCGTGAATATTTCCCATTGATTTTTTTGATATGCAAATATTTGAAAGTTTTATTATATTTTTGGAGGGGTTATATCTGGCTTCTATAAGTTTATTTTTGTGATATACTAATATTGCAAAATTAAATATTCGGTATTCTCGAATTTTTTGAGAAATTCTGATTATTTCCTTCTTATTGATATTGTTGGGTTGACAAATAAGTATTTTATAATGACCTTGATTAGTGAATGATTTTTCGGACGAAAAACCCTGAATGGTTGCTTCTAAGTTTTCCATGATATCGATTATCAGAAATGTAACTGTCGAATAATAATTATCTTGATATTCATTATGGTTACCTTTTTTTATTATTTGTTTTGCACATTTAGTCATGGTTAAAATTTCATTTGTAGCTGCCACGCATTCAGGACTATTTTCGGTGTTAAGTATAATATTACAGGTGTAAATTTGGAATCGTTTTCCAGAATCTTCTATATTTGTGAATTTACTCATGTACTGTTTCTTTTTGTTCATTGATAGAATGTCTTCATTTATATTTAGTTTGCACATTATGATTTTTAGACATAATAAAATACAAAGAAATGCGGTGAGAAGCATTTTTACTCACGAACTATCACACGAAATTCTGTTTTCAAACTTCCTAATGTGCTTGTTTATATTATATTACCAAGTATTTATTACATCTAAGTCAATATTTTAAAAACCATGTATAGTTGCTTAACCAAACTGACATCAAAAATATTAGATCTTGTGTATACAGCATTTAATAAATGATTTATTACTTTTTAATAATTTATTTCCAAAGTATTATTTCTTTATTTACCTATAGTGGCGCACCCAAAGGGGGGGGGGGTTAAAACCCCCCCCTCGAAATTTAGCACTAGACAAAGAATTTTAATTTTAATAGGTACCTACAAACTTTCTATTTTACATACATGGCACCCCTTAAAGGTTTTGTCTCCGATAGCGAGTTCATTTAGGCGAGTAAACAGCGAGGAAAACACATAACTTATTAGGGTTGCCATATTTTTTTTCAGAAAATAACGGACACACAGCCTGATCGTACGTAAAACAAACTTTATTTTCATCAAAACAGGAATCAGGAAAGCAGGAAATTCCCATATCAGGGGAATCCCATCAATTCCAGTGTAGTCTGTAGTCTACCTTAATCTACTAGTAGTGCTCTTTTAGGCCGACTTAAGGAGCGCGGCCTCTGTTCGGCCGGTCCGGGTGTGCTCTTTTATACATAAATGACGCCACATGGAACAATAACATTAAGGTAGTAGGCCTTTTCGGAAACATTGATCTGATTAACCCAATCACCAGCTGTTTGTTGTTTATCTTTCTTCAATGAATACGATTGAAAAAAGTACATCAGCTGGTGATTCAGGTAATTGGATCAGCGCTTCCGAAAAGGCCGAGGGCCGGTTTCTCAATAGCAAGTCACCCCCGGGTTAAGCATAACTCCAGGGTAAACATTGCAACTGGACACGTTTACCCCGGAGTTAAAACTAACCCGGAGGTGACTCGCTATTGAGAAGCCGACCTCTGGTATTCAATATAATATTTTTTCAAATAAATAATAAAAATACCGGACAATGGACTTAACGGACCGGACAAACGGACGGTTTCAAAATAACGGACTGTCCGTTACAAAAACGGACGTATGGCAACCCTATAACTTCTACAATCACTTGATTGGTTGGTGGTTAAGATGCAGAATGAACAGGCCAGGTTAGGTGACCCCAACACTGCAGCCCTCGGCTTATTGTATTGTCCTGTTCGTCTATTTAGATTTAGGAGCCTCTTCACCGTGTTACTTCTGGTGAGTTTAGAGATAGGGTCTTCTGGCCCTATTTGTCTGTATCTCCACCAGCGTTAAGCCTCACATTCAAAGATTATTTGGGTGGCGGTTTCATCCTCCTCGTCACAAAGTCTGCATATGGGATCTTCTAAGAGGATGCCCATTGTGTGAAGGTGTCCAGTTATTAGACTGATTTGATTCCTGTTTAGTTGTAGGATTTCTTCAATAAGTTTAGGTAATGGTTGTTGTACCATTAGCTCTCTGTGTCTGAGCTTCGGAAGAATTTGCCAGTAGGTTTTGTGTTGTCTATACAACCATCTTAATAGATGTTTCAGCAATAGTCGAGTTTATAGGCCTGTGTTTTAGCATGGATTTGATCCATCTGCATGTGGTATCATTAATCGCATGTTGCCCAGCAGTTCTGACTATACAATCATTTACAAAAAGTTATTTTTTGAAGGCTTAAAATAAACGTTTTTTGGCGTGACACCCGAAAAAAAAATTCTTCCTATGGCGGCCGGCCTACGGCAGCGCCTGCCTGCGGCGAGCCTTCATCATTATGAAACCACCCCACCCCCCCCCCCCCCAAATAAAAAACCTGGGTGCGCCACTGTGTATTTCAGAAACATTACGAAGGATTCAAAAAAAAAAAATCGTAAATGCTGTTTTTTCTGCATTTTAAGCCTAGTTCTCATGGAGCAGCGGAAAATCGCGTGGCGGACGCGGAATTTTAAAAAACTGACCTGCAACGGGGAAATGTCAACTTTTTGCGATGTTGTAATAGTTATTTACCTAACAAATGCGGAAAGTGATACTTTACCGCACGCAACGGCAGTTGACCGAACGAGGCGAAGCGGAGTTCGCATACTATGCTGTAAAGTGCCACTTTCCATTTGCAAATAAGTGCACTTTACGGCATGTATTTGCAAATGGAAAATGGCACTTTACCGCACACTATGCGGTAAAGTTACTTTACCGCATAGTGTGCGGTAAAGTTAACTTTACAGCATAGTATGCGGTAAAGTTAACTTTACAGCATAGTGTCCGGTAAAGTGGACTACAAAGTGTGCGGTTAAGTGCACTTTACCGCATAGTGTGCGGTAAAGTAGAATTTGATATTTATGATCAAAAATCCTTCCTTTTTCAGAAAATGGATTTTTGATAATTTCTAAATCTAATCTAATTTCATTAATTAATCTGATTCATTAGTTAATTTTCTCAATGCCTTTTTTTGGAGATGTAGATGCTCATAGGTAAAATTTTGTACCTAACACATGCGGAAAGTGACTTTACCGCCTTTAACGGCTTGACTGAACTCCGCTTCGCGTCGTTCGGTCAACTGCCGTTGCGTGCGGTAAAGTATCACTTTCCGCATTTGTTAGATAAATAACTATTACAGTTTAGCTGTCAATTTTACAAGTCAGTAGAGCCAGTAACTGTATGGTAAAAATCAATTTTCGTTATTTATGTTTTGACTTGATAAATGACGTTTTACAAATGAGTGACAAATAAAAAACTTAAACTATTTTTAACTTTGGTGCGCAATTTTCACTGCCACTCTTGAGATGTATGGTACGACATTTTAAAAAAATAGACACTTTAAGTTAGACAAAATACGTTGACGCTAACGTAAGATTTGACAGCTGCGCAGTTTCTTTTCACCAAAAATAGCGTGTTACGTGTCACGTTATTTAGCGAGTCTTTGCGTGTACCTTATCCGTAAACGTTCCTTAACCCGAGTGGGCCCGAAAGCCAGATTGCCGTTGGCGACCTTTGCCGAATGTATTTTAACCTTAAAAAAAAGGTGTCATGTAATTCAAAATAATCAAAATACAAAAAATAATTTCTAATTTGTACTTTTCACAACAAAATTCAGAGGTTAGGTCATGATTGTGAGATATAACGTTAACGTTTACGTGAAAATTTAACTTAAACTGATTTGTGAGCACCGACAGTCACTCAACGCTATAGTTAAAAATAGGGTTTACGTTTAAAGATTACGTTAACGTGTTTGGTCCAACTTAAAGTGCCTAATCACTAAAATATAATGTGAAATACCCTAAATATAACTAAAAATCCGCTTTCGGAATCTCGCTCCATGTGAACCGACAAAAATTACTTCTAAACGGAAAGCGATATTCCGCACCCACAACGCGATTTTCCTCTCCATGAGAACTAGGCTTTAGAATTGAAGAAGTGTCTAGTCAGCAAAAGCTTCAGAAACTCTTTTTTTGTCAAAATGAATGCCAATCTTCTAGAAATTATTCACGTTACAGTATTCAGCTTTTGCGGTTTGCTCTTTGTCTAGTAACTTGAATCGCTTATCTTTTGTTGATTTGGGAATGATAGCAAGAAACTTTAAAACGGTTAGTGGTACATACAGGGTGTCCCAGAATATGTGGGGAATCTCTCGGATTCAGATAGAACACAAAAAAATAACATGACAACTTCCTATAAAAAAAAAATCCTACGGCCCCCCCTACGAAGTTACGTGCCCCTAAAGGACGCCTCTGAAAATCGGGTTTTTGTTGATAACTTTCAAAATACTTCATGTAATTTTTTTTAATTTTAATATGATGGATACTAGGTAAGACCTCTTAAAATGGACCCTTTCAAACACACTTGACCAATCTAGTTTGCCAGGGACGGACTAGCTTTAACACAATAATGCTAATTTTTTTTACATCCTGTATGATAAAGGCATAGCAATAATATTTTTAGATTGTTTCAACCTTGAACTAGAAAAAAAGTACTCTTATTCGATGTCAAAAAAATTAGCTGGTTTCGAGAAAAATCTGTTTCTGTGTATTAATGGTTTTTTATTAAATAATTTTTTATGTTGACTCAACATGAGATCCTTCTAATCTTATGCATTCCAAACCTATTTTAATAAAATATTGTTCGACTCTCGACAATGCTTCAATATTAGCCCTTATTTCGCGAAAGTGAAAATTAATCCTTTCTACTAATATTTCCTCAGTTTTATTATTGCGTTAAAGCTAGTCCGTCCCTGGCAAACCAGATTGGTCGAGTGTGTTTGAGAGGGTCCATTTTAGGGGGTTTCACTTAGTATCCATCCTATTAAAAGAAAAAAAATTACACGAAGTATTTTGAAAGTTATCAACAAAAAACCGATTTGCAGAGGCGTCCTTTAGGAGCACGTAACTTCGTAGGGGGGGTCGTAGGAATTTTTTTTATAGGAAGTTGTCATGTTATTTTTTCGAGTTTTATCTGAATCCTAGAGATTGCCCACATATTCTGGGACACTCTGTATAAGAAAACCATTCAATACTTTATTTATTCAGTTTATTACATAAAAGCATACATGTACAGGGTATTTGATTATATTTGGCACCATACCTACAGCCTTTACGATTTAAGATAGAAAAAAATTGTAAATCCAAAACTTGACAGTTTTTTTCTATATTTTCTTTTAACGTTATCAGAAAAAACAAAATCGCATCGGAAAATGGTGAAACATAGACAACTTCGACTTTTTTAAATGGAACACCCTGTATATTTTGCGATAAAATGAAAGACCTTTTCTTCTTGATTACAAATATATATTGATCACATTTGCATGAGCCATTTTTGACATATCTCAGCTTAAATTATAACTAAATTGCAAAGAAATTTTATAAAGATAGAGATCCTTATGGAACTTCTCTGCAAATTCTTTATACTTTAACCTGAGATATGTCAACCATTGCTCACGCAAATGTTATCAATATATATATGTATATATATTTGGAATCAGAAAGAATAGATATTTCATTTTATCGCAAAATATACAGGGTGGTCCATTAAAAAAAGTCGAAGTTGCTTACGTTTCTCCATTTTCCGATGCGATTTTGTTTTTTCTGATAACGTTATCACAAAATATAGAATAGCTATTTATACAATAAGTTACGAAATGAGCGTCTTTTAGGCACGCGACGTGAAAATTGTCCAACGAGGCAAAGCCGAGTTGGACAACACGTCGAGTGACTAAAAGACATCGTTTCGTAACGTATTGTATACAAGATTTTTTCTACTGGCATTTTATAATAAAAAAACACAATTTTATTTCATGTGAATAAGTCGATTACACCCAAAATCTTTGTTACCTGCTTTTACTTGACACCTGACACTTTTCATGCGATTTTCTTTTCAAAATTCGACATCAATAATTAAAATCCTAGAAACTAGGTAATAACACAAAGTTCTGTTTTGAGTAACCCAAACGTTCAATTCAGTAATTCCATTTTCAATATTCATAATAAATACAAAACAAAATTCAAATATGTGTTTAGTGTGTTTTTTATTTCTGAATAATGAATGACACTTTTAGGCACTAGTGCTTAAAAATTACTTTTACGCACTCATAAGTCACTTTTACGCATTCAAAAGTCACTTTTACGCACTGAGTGCTTAAAAGTAACTTTCACGCACTCAGTGCCTAAAAGAATGTCGTTTCAAACCTGAAATGACAATCGAAAAGTTGCTATTATGAAACGTCAGTAGAAAAAATTTATTTAAAATTTTTTTCTATCTTAAATAGTAAAGGCTGTAGGTATGGTGCCAAATATAATGAAATACCCTGTACAATATATATAGATATAGAGATATGATATAATTAGTTAAACAATTCGTTGTTCATAATGTATCAACTGGCCAAAAAATCACAAAACTACCTTCAAAAAACAAGTACATAAGGGTATGTGATCAAAAGCAAAAAATCAACAATTTTTTCATGTTGCCTTATCAACCTGATACAAAGGCATAGATTGTCAGTTTTCAGAATATCGAACTAAAGTACTTTGAACCGCTTAGAACATCATTGTAACTTTTCAAGGATTTTTAGCAAACCTTCGTTTTTCCAAATATATATTCGGAATATCTTTCCATTTTAAACACGATCAGGTTTGAGTCGAATACAAAACGAAATATTTCCATAATTTGACACGTCATGACATAGGATCAAGTTTTCCCAGCTTTCGGGTTGTGGATATATATTTCTGAAGATTCCATTTTCGCCAGGCGTAGTTTAGGCAAGAATACAAATTGTTTGTGCTTTGGCATTCTATCTATATTTGGGGCTCATAATGTTTTTAATGAATTATAACATAAGCCGCAATTCATCAAATATTTTTCTTTTCTCGAAACTTCTCTCTTCTTTAAAAAAAAAAACGCAGGCTTTTAATTTTCATAAAAGATTTTCTTACTTCGGCGTGACTGCTTTTCCGTCTCATTTCAAATGTCCGGGGAATAAGGTAAAATTTTTGACGCCGGTGGAGAAAACTTAGTAAAAGGGTTGTAAAGAGATTAAATATTCGCCTCAACTCGTCTGGGTGATAAATATTTCGATTGAAATAAGTTATTTACGAATTCACTAAACGACGTTTTTTGTTATAGTCTGAGCTAATCCCGATTAGAGATTGTTCCGCTTGAAACACGGCGCTTTAATAGGACCATCAGGCAATAAACAGCCATTAGGAGAGTTATTAAGTTACCACTTGTTCCAAGCTCAAGCTTACTAAGTATTAACTGCTATAAACTGAACCTTATATCTTTGAGATTTATTAAGGACATTAATGGGAGTTATATTTATGGCTTTATTACTGTGCTTTGGTTCCTTTTAAGTGTTACGGATATACTAAAAGCTTTATCAGAATTCTTGAGCAAAGTAGTAGGTAAGAGCAAGGATTGAGATTAATAGATAAATTGGTAGATTGTTCCCACATAACAAAATTGCATCTTTAGAATGTATTAAGAATGTTCTTTTTTTAGGAGGAATGTGCCTAGAATGTTCGCCAAAACCATTGCGAATGTCCTGAGAATGTTCTGAGAAAAGATTATAGAAATACTGTTTGCAATACCCAAGAACTTCCTGGGAAATCCATTAGGATATTCCTAGAATATACCTATGAGATTCACAGTATATCCTGAAAAGAATATTCCTGTTTGATTCTGAAAATATGCTCGAAATGTATATTCTCACATACAAAGAATGTTTCTATGACATTATAGTTTTGTTCTCAAAAGAATATTATACCAATATGCTTGAAATATTCTTAGAATATATCTACATATATCATTCTCAATAGGCATCCTAGACATAACATTCTTGTTTGATTCTAAGGATATACTTGGAATGTTAATTTTCCCTTCCAAATAATGCTCCTTTCAGCCCTTTTATATTAAAGGCAGTGAAACAGTTGTTGGAAAACTTCTCTGGAAAACACAAGTATTTAACCAAAGCTCCGGTTTCGAGCTTGTTATGCTCTCGTCGAAGCATGCCAACTGAGAGAAACAGGTTCCAAGGTGATTCAAACGCGAGGCAAGATGTAGATCTTTAATAGCGCGTGGCTACCTCTCTTGGAAGTCCTACAATGAACAGAAAAAGAATATACCTATAATATTCTTAGTAGGTTCTAGATAGAGCATTATTGTTTGGTTGTTCAATTAAGATTTTTGAGTAGGTACTTTAAATAATTAGGTGAACAATATGAAAATATTCTTATCATGGTGCCTACATAAACTTCTCAGCACAACTTGGTAGGTATATTCTTAATACTTGATAGAGATATTAGCCGAAAGAACATTTTTTAGGGTACATTATAATAATGTTCGTATGACAATATTCAAATAATGTTATATAAAGTAGGTTCTTAGCACAATCTTTCAGGTAGGTGCATAGAAGCAACATTCCTAGTACATAAATAGAACGTTGAAAAATGAATATTTCAATCGAAACAATCTTAGAATATTCATTAAACATTCCTAAAGGAACATTCCAAAAAGCACTTTGATGGAATATTCTGAGAATATGAATGTTCTTTCCCTGTTATGTGGGTTGATGTATATCCAATGACGAATATTCAACATTTTATTAAATCGCACAAACGGATTTCTGAAAAAGATGGTTTCAATAATTTCTGATAGGGTAGAATAATATATAACTTGGAATTACATTCCTGTATCGGTTGACATCCGATTCAAGAGAAAAACTGCGAATGTATTCAATTCTTTTTTGTTATTTTTTCTCAGTATTGTTTGTAGTAATTCGGAAAGAAAACTTGAGTCAATCAGACATCCCGTAAATACACGGTGTCCTCTTCTTGGAGGGGCACTACGAAGGGTGTTCTCCGATTCCACACAATGCCTCATCAAAATTTGAGAAATTATTAATTTATAGCATTCGAACATGTCAGACGTTTTCAACGTAGCGACCCTTTTTTTATACATTTAGAAAGTAATGACCCTCCCCATTTCAAGTCTTATTTAAACCTCCTAAAAGTCCCCAATTTTTTAAAATAACAAAGACAAGATAAGGCTGATTAATGGACGGCTTTTTAACTACTATCATTCAGTGACCTTATAAATTTCCTGGTGCTGCTTTTTGAGTTTCCCCCTTTTTATTCTTTCACCAAGCAAATTTATAGTTTGGCATTAGAAAAGGCTTTGAGGCTGAAATAATGAGGAAGTTTAGTATAATTTGTTATTTTTTGATTGTTAGTTTTTTTGTACTGATGTTTTTCTATACAGTGCCCGCGGAAAAGTCTGCACCATATGGGAAATTTTTGTATGCTCATCCTTACTTCAAATCAGTTTTCGGTATTAGGTTCTGCATGACTGAGAACCAAAAAAACACCTAAAATTTTTGACTCGAGCCTTACCTCACACCTGTCAAATGCCATTTGAAAATTTCAAACAAGGAAAAGTGGCATTTTTATGAAAAAAAATTATAAGAAAATATTGTTCCAAATGACATTTTTAGTCTAATTTAATATTTTTACTTTGAAAAAAAAAGATTTTTTTTTTAAATTTTTTTCGAATATCTACGGAAAATAGTTATTTTTGTATCAAGGGCGCGAAATGCTACTTTGGTGATCGAGATCACCAAAGTATTTCGCGCCCGAGTTGCAAACAATATTTTTTCTAGAACTCCATTTAAATATCAATCATTCGAAGACAAAATTGCATTTTCAATCAAAGGTAGGTGAATTTTAATTATTTTTGATTTCCTGACAGGTATGTGTCACCATGACACCCAGTGTGCGAACTAGCTATTTCGCGCACACGTGCGCGAAATAGCTAGTTCGCGCACGGCGTCATGGAAACGTTAAAAAATCAATACCTGGGAAAAAAAGTGTCACTTCGCAAACTGTCATGAGTGTGCGAACATCATCATTTTTTGACAGTTGTAGAAAAATAATATTTTTAGGATTTCTTTCGCGACCATTCCTCTAAAATAATTAGTTTGTATCTGACTAATGGTTTTTTAAATCTTAATAATCTAATTAAGAGTTTAAACATCAAAAATAAATATTTCTATTAAAATTTTGATACGCCTCTGGACTATTTTGAAAACTTTTAGATTTCTCAAATTGAAATTTCAAATTGTTTGCTTATTAACTACTCCTAAATGTCATTTGAAACAATATTTTCTTATAAAAAATTTTCATATTTTTTATAAAAATGCCCCTTTTCCTTGTTTGAAATTTTCAAATGGCATTTGAGGCAAAACTCGAGTCAAAAATATTAGGTATTTTTTTGGTTTTCAGTCATGCAGAACCTAATGCCGAAAACCGATTTGAAGTAAGGATGAGCATAAAAAAATTTCCCATATGGTGCAGACTTTTCCGCGGGCACCGCGGGTATATGTAGATGTATCAATTCATCAATGAGGAGTCCTTTATTCCGAACCCATAGACCAAGAATCTTTTCAAATAGGAACCTTTTTTTTATTTTAATTTCTTTCCAGATTTGGAAATAGAAACAAAATGTGTTAAACTATAGTATATACCTCGGCATATACTTAATTATACAGGGTGTCACGAAAGATTTGTTACAAACTTCTATGGTGGATCTCGTAAGATTTTTTTTTTTTATAAACATATGTTCGCTGTCCAGATACAGGGTTTTTTTTTTCCTCACTTTTCCTTGCACGTAGGCCGTCTGTCTGGGTCCGTTGTGCGCCCACTGAAAGTTAATCTAGCCCCGCAACTCTTGCGAATGCACAAAGCTAATGGGGCCTGATATTTCCTATGTTTCCAGGATCAATCGTATAGCTGCCAAGGTACACAGTTCTAATCCGAGCAATTGCTGGATATTCGGCAAGGACATGGATAGGATAGAAGTTTCCTCATCCTCCAGACAGAATCTGCACTCGGGGTCTTCTACGATCCCTATCACACTCAGATGTCTGCTAAGGTGACAGTGTCTTGTGAGGAGCCCTGTCAATAACCCGATGTGCTTCTTCTCCAACTCTAGATCAGCCTTGGCATTAGAGAATTATGGCACTTTCCAAATAGTGATCGATTTTATCACTGATCCGCCTTATTTAATTACTGACAGTCACTATTTCTTATGAATAAAAAGAATTATGGCACAACATGTTAAATTAGCACTATTTTGACCATTTTTTCGCGTCAGTGTCTCGTTGTTTACTCAATTGTAATGGAAGAAATGTTTGAAGTTGCCATTCTAGGGGGTGCAAATGATGTTTTTCGGTTTTATCCACCCACAAAACACAAACAAAAAAATATAAACAAATTATGTGAGGTTAGAATCTGAAAAATTCCTGGATTCAGATTTGCGCAAAAAAATAGTGGAATAAATACTGCCTTCCACTATCCAATCACAAATAAGGATTATCCTTATTTTATTACTGACCGCCACTATTTATAGTCACAAATACGCAAGCGTAGGTGTTAATAATGTCAAAATAAAAACGTTTATATTAGTGACCGTCGCTATTTGAAGGTGCCATAATTCTCTGGGTTGCCAGGCCCCTATTAGGAGTTTGACCTACCTCATTCCCGTGCAGCCTCTCCAGAGGTTCCCGGTCTTGCGTGACACATCCTCCTTCAGGAGCGTCACCTCTGTCGAGTATGGTGTGCACTCCGCCACCAGGCATGAGGCCACTCTAGTGAAAGACAGGGCCAGCAGTGCCGCCCTTCTGTCCGAGTAGACATAAATATCCCTGTTTGCGAAGTCGTGTTGGAGGTTTTCATAACCACATCTTAGAATGGCATAGATCTCTGCCTGGATGCATACCAGCCCAGGAAGTAGGACAACCTGGCTCCCGTAATCGCTTCGTACACACCCGCTCCTGTACCACTGCCCCTCTTGGAACCCTCTGCGTACCAGATGACACGATTGGTGTGCCCCGTCCGAAGCGCCGTATGTGTTCCTGCACTCTTCTCTGATTGGAAAAGACAATCTGAGAGGTCCTTGCGGCTGGTTGCTAAGCAGAGCAGTGTCGCCTCGCTGCATATGCGTATATGTTCCTAAGAATAGTTTTTGTTTCTCAGGTGACCAAGTCCTTGCAGCCTGTATGCTGATCTCGGGGCTCCATTTTCCAGAAACAGGTGGAGTGGTGGCAACCCGATCAGCCTTTCAATGGCTCTAGTTGGGGTCGTCTTCATGACAAGCCTTTGAACACTATCTAGCAGTGCCCTAGTCTTGGCCGTCTTTGTAGTGGGCAACCAGACGATGGCACCGTAAGTGATAATGGGTCGGATGATCCCTGTGTATATCCAATGGTGGATCTTGGATTTCAGGCCCCACGTGATACTGAAAGTGCTTTTACATACCCATTGGGCGTTATCGGCTTTCTTGATTTTGCTGCTCTCCATGTCAACTTGGAATCTATCATGATCCATAATATTTCGTTGACTCGGAGCAGCTGAGCTTGTGATTAAAAAAGTTAACCTCAGGCATTTACCCAAGCCTCCTTTTCCTAGTGAAAACAACCATTTCGGCCTTGTCAGGGTTAACATTCAAGCCCTCCGTTTGGCACTAGCGTTCAACCAGCATTGGGACACGTGTCATTGGTCCACTCAATCTGTTCCGCGACCCGGTCCTTGATAAGAATTACCAGATCGTCAGCATAGGCTTGAGTGTAGAAACCCGCTGGGTTCAGCTCCCGCAGAAGTCCGTCCACCACCAGACACCAAAGGAGTGGTGAAAGTAGCCCCTGGCTACCTCAACCTCTGCGAAATCGTTTTTGATTGTTGCTCTGACTGTGCGTCTTGACAGCATGGCTCTGATTCATTCCACTATTATGTGAAGAGTGCCACGCCTACTCACTGCTAGGCATATCGATTCGAAAGACGTATTATCGAATGCGCAATCAACGTCTAAGAAGACTCCCATGGTGGTCTGTCCTCGGTCCAGCGCTTCCTCCACCCTGTCCACTAGGTGGTGCAAAGCTGTTTCCGTGGACTTACCAGCCTGGTATAGGCATATTGATGCTGGTGCAGGGGGTGTTGCCCCAATGCCTCTTCTCTGATGTGCCGGTCTACTACTCGCTCCATCGCCTTAAACATGAAGCTGGCGGGGCTGATTGGGCGAAATAATTTCGCCTATAGGTAGTCCGGTTTGTAGTTTGAGTATAAACACTACTCTGACCGCCCTCCAGGCCATTGGTATGTATCCTAGGGCTAAGCACTGTCTGAATATTGCCAGGATCAGGAGATGAAAGTTTTCTGGGGCCCTTTGTAGGAATGCCGGAAAAACCCTATCCTCGCCTGGTGATTTGAATGGTGAGAAGGTATCTATAGCCTACTTCACAATTTTGTATGCAACAACCCTGGACGCGAGCTTACAGTCAGATTTTGGCCCTCCCACGCGTTCAGCGTAGTCTGTTGAGGTACTCGAGAAGAGCCCTTCCTTTAGGGTTGACGTTCTTGCATCCCCAAACCGTGTTATGGGAATTTGAATCGCATCCGATGATTAATGGGATTCTCAATGCTCTACACTCCGCCACGAGCGCGATGATTTCCCTTGGGGGACTGGTCACATCCTGTGGGAAATAAGCAGAGCATACGACTAAATTCGGTTTATGACTCTCGGCATCTATGGAGGTTTTTACCGTAACCAGATCCTTGGTGAAAGTTTCTGGTATCGGTATGACTGCTATGTTTTTCGTGTAGACGTAGGCCCTGGGTTTTTTGGCTGATGTGCAAAAATAGACTGTGCCTCCGCCTCCACCCAGGCCCCTGACCGCACCCCTGTACACCCAGCGTTCTGGGATCAGGGCTACACATGCGTTAGCCAAGGCTATTTTCCTGCAAAGTAGTGCCGAGGAGGCCCTCCCATGCTGTAATTTGACCTGTATGAAGTTTACAGCCATTCTCTGTTCTCCTCCTCCTGTCCTCGATACAGGTCCATCTCCTGTTCTTGAGAAGCGGCGTTTATGGATTCCCTGACATTTGGCAAGTCCATATTCTGTTCCTGCTCAGGTTCCTGATGTTCTGGGGGTTTCCGTTCTGGCTCGAGTTCGGTCAGGATCCTTGCCGAGCTGGATACCTCCTTTGGGGTTCCCTGCTGGCCTGCGGTTTTCAGCGTGACCTGAGCCCTCGTGGCGCTGTAGTGACGCTGAAATTGAGCCTTATCAAGGTGGACTTTGTGTCATCCAAGCCCACGACAAGTCGGATTCCGTTTGGGTCTTCCTGTCTTTTCCACACTCTCCAACGTTTACACTCTAGTCCAGCAATTAATATCCACTTATACTTTAATATACTATTTACGCTAACAAATCCTTCCGACAATCTACCTACCGAAAAAATAGAAACCATATGATTTGATTGTTCTGGTTGATTTGCAGTAGAATTAGTGGTTTTCAGTGAATTCTATGATATTTGGAAGTTTCGTATAGGATTAAGTTTATTTGTCCTCTACGTTTTATTTTGGAAAATCGAAAAGTACAAATTTTTAGGTTCGATAACCTATTTTTTGCGAGGCCCCTTAGGGCGCGAGGCCTAGCTACGCCACTGGTTGTTAATGTTGACAGCCCGCTAGTAATTTTTGTTTTCTTCTTTTGGCAACTATGTTCGCGCACCGCAATATGGCGTCCAAACAAAAGGTCGATTGGTGACATATTTTTTTTTTTGCTATATGGGCATGTGCAGAGGCGTGATTATTCAGAGGCATGATTCTATTGGTTAGAGGCTAAGGTTAGAGCCTGAACGACAGCACAGTGGCGCGGTTACTGGCGAAAATTACAAAAAAAGTTCTAATAATTTTATTGGTTAATTTCCTTGGTATTTTCGGTGCCACTGAACCCAAAGACATGGTCATGTCATCAAGCGGTGTCAGTTGAGGCACAGTTTATACCGTACCGATACAGTTGTTCCGTTGGCAAACCATTGATTTTTTTGAAGCCAAATTCTATGTTACTATATTTCGCGCTTGCGCATTATTGATCGGAAACAACGAATCCTGGGCCGTGGGCAGAGTCGGACTAGGATTTTTTGTGGATTAATATTGAGACTATAACGGGATCATATTATAATTTCGAAACGATTCGTGATTATGTGAATGTATAGATTAAACCTAATATGGAATATGTAAATATAAATACTTACAGTCGTTCATCTTCGGGAAACTAAAATATCCTAAGCCTGGGCTAGTTCTAGTGTTGTTTTCACAGACAAAACAGGAAGCAACCATGATAACACACAATATATAAACGTTAGAACAGTCAAGTACACAAAAATCGCGAATAACACGGAAAGCAAAACACTCTCAACAAAGCCGAATTTCAAATTGGTTATTTTTTAATTTCCTGAATAATTTCAATCAAAAAACTTCTCTTCTTTTTTTGTAATACAATCCTGTTGCGTGTCTCGTTTGACAGTTATTTCTCGCGGGTTCTTGCCCAAGCTATCTCTATCTCTTTTTTGCGTGCAGGATTGGAAAGAGACATGTATATGCCGAACTGCTTTTTCAATTTGGGAGATTTGTTCACTCATTGAGCGCATGCGCAGGATATGGGTCAAAATGCTTCTATTGGTTAGAGAATTTGGCCTCAAAAAATATGGAGAGTTGTACAACTGTATCGGTACGGTATAAACTGTGGTTGAGGTGTCAGTGAATATTCTTACGCCCTACTTTTCTTCCCCCTTTCGTCTCTATCAACTTACCACTTGCCTCTATATCGTTTTCTTCAACTTATAATTGTTCTATTGGATAATTCCTTGTTGTTATTATCAATATTCGTCAGCCGTTTTCATTTTTCTCTGATTATATTGTTGTGTGCAATTTTTGGTAAGTAGGAATTCTATCGATTAATTTTTGACATTTGTCGTTATCCTGAATTCCTACCTTTAGGGGCCGGTTTCTCAATAGCGAGTCACCCCCGGGTTAAGGATAACTCCAGGGTAAACATAGCAACTAGACACGCTTACCCTGAGGTTAAAACCAACCCGGAGGTAACTCGCTATTGAGAAACCGGCCTTAGGTCCGCTAATTAATTTGATGTGTAGCACATTTTTTTTCACGTTCTGGTTGCTTCGAAGAAAGGTCTCCTGAAGAATCTAATTTTTTTCTTCGCCATGAAAAGGGGTTAAATTTAGGACCTAATTTTCTTCTTAATTGAATTTATGACACACTGAGTTTTCTTGCGTTGTGTTTAATTTTCGTAAAGTGCTATAATTTTCGCCGATGTTAACGGATTTGAAAACAACCATTTCGGTAAGTCTTGCTTTACACGTTTTTTTTCCAAAGTAGATCCTGACTCTTTCCATTTAATCATTAGTGAAAAGCTGCCCTAAAGAGTAGAGTAACACCTCACTCACTCCAGGATATCGATCCAGACCTCGATCCAGACTTCCAGTGTATTTTCGAGGCAAACAAACCCTATTTCCAACAGGTAATAACCTCAAATTTTTTATGCAAACTCGAGGCACATTTTCTTTAATTACTATTAAAGCTTTATCCGATTTCTTCTAATTTAATCAATTATTATCATAAATACATTATTATTGTTCAATTTTGGTATTAAAATAATTTTCAAGAGCTATAGTTTTTTTCTTTATCAAGTAAATTTGCTGTTTGAGACTAATTAAGTTGCATCTTAATTTCATTTTCTAGTTCTGTCTATTCATTAAGGGCCGATTCTTTTGCTCTCGATTACCGAATCTGATACGTCGACAAAGTTTTGCACAAATGAGTAACAAATAAATTATTGTACATCATACGCCAGGTATCAGTTTTTACTGTAAGTAAAAACTGTTTTACCTGGCTAATAATGTAATAGTATATTACATACCGAGGTGGGAAGAGTTTCATTACTGTCGAGAGATTAGTTAGTCTATAATCTCGAGACAGGAATGAAACTTCCTACCGAGGTTTGTATACTATTTTATTTACAACAATTACAACCCTCATAATTTCGATTAAATGAAAAAAATAATAATAATAAAAATTTGTTGACAAGTTTTGACTCATTTAAAAAAACGTTTGAGATGCAGGACTCGTCTTAAACATTTAAGGTAATGAGAACTTACTTTCCACCCGGGTGGAAAGTAAAATTCAAAAAAGTGTCACTTTCAAACTTTTGAAAAGTTAGAAATGTCAACATTACATATGTGGTTGTAAATAAAATACTATTTCCAAAGCAGACTATCAAACTTTTTATTTTCTTTTATGCAAGAAAGAAAATCTAAATCCTTATACCGGTCCTTCTGGGTTTTTAATTTTCCTCGATACCGAAAGATATCAGGAAAAATATACTTATATAAATATATAAACGTCATATCTTTCGTAAAATAACGTTGTCAAGATATTATTTTTCGATTCAGTAGTTTCATCGGAACCGAATACAGATATAATGTGAAATTGCTTCTATTATTAAAGCGGGACTCCTTTCTGGGGCGAAACTTCGGTATCAGCAGTATTCTTTTGCTTCTATATGGTAGATAGAAATAGATTTCCTTTCTTGGTATTTGCTAGATAAGGGATGTTATATTAGAGGACTGTATCTGACGACATGAACGACTCGATTGGAAATTTATATTTAAAAAAAAATCAACTTTAAAGGTGGCTAGATAATCAGATCCTCCTCCTTCTACTTTGAAATTTCAATCTATATGCCGTCATTCCCAGGACGATATATTTACTTAAAAGTTGGATCCAGAAAAGTTTGTTATCTGGATCGATAACAAAGAAGTAGAGAGGGAGACGAATCAGCATCGGATATATCGTTTTCCAGTGTTGACTGTCAACTTAAAAAGTGCACGGTGGCGGTGCCGCTCTAGCGAATTTGTTCAATTGTTTGCTGTGCCCTTATGTTCGTTATATTGGCCCGCTTGGAAAGTTTATGGAGGGCGGAAAGGAGGCGAATTAGGTAATTGGGAGCGGGACCTATTCAAAAAAAAAAAAAAACAGAGATTTATCATATTGTGTAAAAGAGAGATATTATTCTGTTTTTAGCACATGAATACAAACGTCGACAAATAAAAGGGTAGAAAAAATATCTGTTAATTTGATAAAGTGCCAAGGCGGTAAGGGAATAGACAAAAATTGGGAAGGCCTATAGCTATTTTAACGCTACAATGAGAGAAGCTATGCCATAGGAATAATTCATGATGATTTTCTATTGTCTTTCGCTGTTAAAGCACCTTCAAAATAATATTTATGTATAAATCATCCAAGTCACGCAATTGCTATTATTTATATAAATAACTTGAATCCTCAAATGATATTTAGAATAACACCTGCCTAAATTGGGTACGTGAGATATTCAGGAACCTATAAAGTAATTAGAGCTTTAATTAGTAAAACGTTTTAATGCTCAGCGTGTGCTGGCTGGCTTTTGAATTTAAAATGCTTGCAGTTTTTTAAGGGGAAAAAATATCTTTGTTAAGCATCCTGGAAATAGAAATTTAAATTAGATATTTAGGATTTTTTCTAAAATAGGTACCTATTCCACTGATTATCATTTGGTTAATTGAATTTTAGTACCTATTTGTTAAGTGTGTGTTATTTAAAGAGGTTACTTTTGGGACCATTTTAGGAAGAAAACTTTGTATGAACGTAGGTCTTATACGTCTTGGCAGACATTGATGGTACATCACCTCTCTTGGAATAAAAATTATTCTTGAAATCATCAATCATTTCTAAGCAAAGTTGATCATTTGATTTTTTTAAATTTGATGCACGGTTTTCGCTAAAAAAATAAAAATCGTTTCTCTGCATGATCATAACAATGGCTAAAAATGACTAGCCGTGTAGAGAAATAGATTTAATTTTTTCATAAACAGTGTGGTTGTTTAAGTTTCTAACATATGGGGATTTTTTTTAGTAATAGCACAACCAAAATACAAACAAGTCCAAAAGTTGGTGTATGTCTGCTAATCCTATTAGGTGCACTTAGATTGGTTGCAAGTCAAACAGCATACAGGGTAGCTCAAACAATATCAAAATTGTACTGTAGAGTACCCTTGTTTTAGAAAATTCAGCAAAATGATAGAGTTTTAGGGAGAGTTTTTTTAATATTTTTTTAAAGTTTTTTTAATATGCATATTATCATTGAAGATACCTGGCGACCTCTTCAAGTAACCAGCCTTACCACGTCGTGCGGGGCTCCGACGTAGCTGACCTTTATTTCCCTAACTATTCGTGGGAACAAACATGGATATTAAATTGCAAAAAACAAATAAAGAAAAGCGGGACGACACCGCTAAACCAACTGCTGACCGAATGGAGCATGACATCCAAGACAGTCAGCAGGCGGGACCCTCACATCCTCCGAGATCACCTCAGAGACAAGAGGGCCCTGCAAAAAATAAGAAGGGGGAGAAACCCCAAAGAAGAAAGGCTGATCCCAGGAAAAAGCCATACTACCCACCTCTTGGTCAACCAGGAGGGCTTGATGACCCACTGAGAAAAGGCCTCAGTGGAGCTGGAGTGCGATGGTACCTCAGGTTTCTTCAACAGGGCATGACACCAGAAGAAGCCAGAGAAAACGCACTGGCCAGGAAAGTGCAGACACCAGAGAAAGCACAGAAAAGGGGGCCCAAAAACATAACCCCTCCGCACAAAGCGGACGTGAAAAGGAAGAGGACGGAACCTCCTCATGCTGACAGAGCCGCTGGGCCAAGCACCAGCTACGCCGAGTCAGCAAAAACCATAAAGGTGGCAGCACTCTCCGCGGCATTCCCTAAGGAAACCCTCAGTGCAGAAGAACTTTCTGCCCTAGAGGACGCCATTGTGGAGGAAATGATGAAAGGGGCGGAACATAAACTCCAATTTGGAGGTATACATTTCCGACCAAGCATGCTGGTGATAGACTGCCTCACCAAGGAAACAGTTGAGTGGCTGATAGAGCACGTCCCCAGGTTGGAAACCTGGCAGGGAGGAGAGCTGATGGTGTGCCTGGGAGACGACATCCCAAAGGCGCACACCATCACAGTCTTCTTCCCAAGAAGCAAAGGGCAAGACCCCCTTAAAATTCTAAGTGCGCGTTCATATTGACACCGCTCGAGCGGTGAGCGTTGCGCGATGCCGCTGTAGTGATGCCCAAAAATAATTTTAACATTATATTTCAAATGAACATGGTCACACTGGAGCCGCGTTCCGCGGTGGTAACATTTTCACTTTCGAAATATAATGTTAAAATTATTTTTGGGCATCGCTACAGCGGCATCGCGCAACGCTCACCGCTCGAGCGGTGTCAATGTGAACGCGCACTAAGCCTGGTTAACACCCAAAACGAAGGGCTCAGCACTCAGCTGTGGAAAGTAATGGGCTGCAAGGACGAGGGTAACGGCCAGTTACTCAACATCGGCATAGACGATGGGTCCTGCGAGACCATTAAGAAAATGGAGTACAACCTCTTCTATAGGTTCGGGTAAATCCCCGTACACGGCCTAAAGAAGAGAAAGGATAAAGAAGGAGCTAACGAGGAACCGAACGAGCCCACCTCCTCGGAATCTAAACCGAAGTCTCCTTCAGAAGAAGACGAAGGGAAAGAGGACGAAGGCCTTGAGGAGGGAGAGAAAACTCTCACTCCGGCAGAGGAAGTTCCCAGTGAGGAAGAAAAAATGCTTCTGGGCGATTAGGAGGTCATCACTCCACCACACCAGAAACAACAATAATAGGTAAGATGGCGAATTACACCACAATAGCCCAGGTGAACGCGCATCACGCTAAGGGAGCATCCGCTGCCATAGCGCGGTTGTTCACGTCGGCACATTTGGGAGCCGTACTAATCCAAGAACCTTGGATACACAAGGGGCAGATCAAAGGCCTGTCAAGTAAAGGGGCAAAAATAATCTGGGACAGTCGGTGTAACGACCCTAGAGCATGCATTCTCCTGAATGAAAATATTAATCATTTATGTCTTTCAGAATTTACGTCGCGGGACTTGGTTACGGTTCGGGTTAAACTTACCACCGACCCACCACACCGCGACCTAGTACTGGCATCAGGCTACTTCGCTGGAGATGGGCAAGCACCACCAGAAGAAGTACAGAGACTAGTCGAGTACTGCAACAGGAACAAACTACCGCTCCTAATTGGCTGTGACGCCAACGCCCACAACACTATCTGGGGAAGTACCGACACAAACCTAAGAGGTGAGCAACTGTTAGAATTTATCTTTCAAACAAACCTGAATATACTAAATGTAGGGAATACGCCAACATTTGTTACTAGGGTCAGACAGGAGGTGTTAGACATAACACTTTGTATTCCAAATATCGACCAAATGATCAGGAATTGGAGAGTCTCAAATGAACCCTCTCTCTCTGATCATAGAATCATAATATTTGAAGTAAAAGGAGTTCAGGAACGAACTGCCTCGTATAGAAACCCCAGAAACACAAACTGGGAAGAATACACAAGCAAACTGCAACGCAACCTCAAACAAAATAAGGTTAGCTGCAGGAACACACGTGAAGCAGAAGAAACCCTTCAAATCCTTAACGGGGCAATCATGGAGGCATACGAATCCAGTTGTCCTGTAAAGAAACAAGTAAACAAAAAAGGTTGCCCATGGTGGAATAGTCACCTGTCACGACTTAGGTCCGAGGTTCGCTGTCTCTTTAACAGAGCCAAACGGGACAGAGAATGGCAGGGCTATACCGAAAAGCTGACTGAGTACAACAGAGAATTAAGGAAGGCCAAACGGAAAAGCTTCCAGAACTTCTGTGAATCTATCACAGAAACACCATCAGCAGCCAGACTATACAAAACCTTGGCAAAAGGCAGGGCGCAAGGACCATTGACACTTAAGAAACCAGACGGCAGTTACACAGAAAATGAAGAGTAACGAGCTGCTCTACTACTGGAAACCCATTTTCCAGGAAGCATACCCAATGGTACTGAAGAAAACAAAGAACGGCACAGAAAAACCAGGCAAGAAAACTGGGAGGTTGCCAAGAACCTTTGCACTCCGCAGCGGCTGGCTTGGGCGATCGACTCTTTTCAATCGTTCAAATCACCTGGAGTAGACGGCATTTTTCCAGCCCTGTTGCAAAAAGGGCAAAATGAAATTATGCCGTATCTAATCAAACTCATTAGATACAGCCTTGCGACCGGATACATACCCAGTCAATGGAGAAGAGCTAAAGTAACTTTCATCCCAAAGGCAGGGAGAAAGGATGCCACTCTACCGAAGTCGTTCAGACCTATATGTCTCACGTCGTTCTTGCTGAAGACAGTTGAGAAAGTTGTAAATTACTATATCAGAACAAATGTTCTAGAAAAGACGCCACTACACCCTAGGCAACATGCTTACAGAGCGGGCAGATCAACAGAAACCGCTCTATTTGAACTCACTGACAGCATCCAAAACACACTGCTGAATAAAGAAGTAGCCATCTGCGCCTTCTTAGACATAGAGGGGGCCTTCGATAACACCTCTCATGAGTCAATAAAGAATGCGCTTGTCAGAAAAGGAGTGGACAAAACCACATCCACCTGGATGTGTGAAACGTTAGCCACCAGAACTGCAGAAACGGATGTGGGGGAACAAACCATACAGGTCACCACAACGAGAGGATGTCCACAGGGAGGGGTACTCTCACCCTTGATGTGGAGTCTAGTAGTCGATGATCTACTAAATACACTGACAGACCAGGGGCTTCAACTGCCTTGGCTACGCCGATGATATTGTCATCATAGCCAGAGGCAAACACGTAGGAACACTCTGTGACCTTATAGAAAAAGCACTCCAAACCACGAAGGAATGGTGTCAGACTGTGGGACTGAGCCTTAACTCATCAAAAACCACACTGGTAACATTTACAAAAAGAAGAAAACTCCCATACCTGAGGAACATTCGCCTTGATGGAAGCAGGCTTCACTGGAAACAAGAAGTTACATTTTCTAGGAATAACCCTAGACTCTAAACTCCTTTGGAACCGACACATAGAGAACATAACAAACAAAGCAATTTCGGCACTCATGGTATGTAAAAACATTGCGGGCAAAACGTGGGGTTGTAACCCATCGATCCTACGATGGATGTATACCATGATAGTGAGACCTATCATCACCTATGGAGCGGTTGCCTGGTACAGCCGAACCCAGCTAGTAACGGCTAGGAAAACCCTAGGAAAGGTACAAAGACTCGCATGTCTATGCATAACAGGAGCAATGAGAACATGCCCCAACCGCGGCAATGGAAGTCATCCTAGACCTAACACCACTTCACACAACAGTGAAGCGGATTGCCAGTGAATCATATCTAAGACTGGCGAAGATAAGTCTACAAGGGAAAACGCACTTTGGCAGAGCTTTCCCTCTCTCAAACTGTGCACACCTCATGGACTTACCAAAAGACGCGATTGTTGATAAATTCAGTTTCGAAAAAAACTTTTCCATCGAACTAAGTACAAAGAACAGATGGAACATAGAATGTATCCAGTCCCTTAAGGCAAACACCATCAAATGGTACACAGACGGCTCCAAAACTGCTGAGGGGACAGGAGCCGGAGTATTCGGGCTACGAACCAGATACTCGGAGCCAATGGGCAAATCACCAAGCATATTCCAAGCCGAACTTCATGCGATAGGAAAATGCGTGCAGTTCAACCTGAACAGAAGGTACCCGAAACGAGAAATTGTAATAATGTCTGACAGCCAAGCAGCTATCAAAGCATTGAGCTCGCCGATAATCAATTCTAAGATAGTATGGGAATGTCTACAGAAACTCAATGAGCTGGGGAAGGAAAACAAAGTAACCCTACTATGGGTTCCTGGACGCATAGGAGTCGAGGTCAATGAATGCGCAGACGAACTTGCAAAAACGGGAGCGGTCACTCCCTTCACTGGGCCAGAACCATTCTGCGGCGTCGGAAATGCGCACTTCCAAGAAATCCTCAAAAAGGAAGAGAACCGGCTAAGGAACAAACAATGGCTAGACCAACCAGGACTACGACAGGCCAAAGATCTATTGGGCAGCTACAACCAAAAAAGATCGGAACTGCTGGTCAACCTTAGCAAGAAAAGTCTCAAAACTCTAACCGGGTTTCTCTCGGGGACATTGCAGACTGAATAAGCACCTACATAATCTGGGGTTGGAAGAAGGTAACACTTGCAAATTCTGTGAAGACGGTGAAGAAACACCTCACCATCTTCTACTGAACTGCGATGCCGTAAGCCGCTCAAGAATGAAGAACTTGGGAAGTCCCCTTATACAGCTGGATGACATTCGAGCCCTGGAACCGCTAGACATCCTAAAATTCCTAAAGGACCTGGGACTAGAGGGGCTGCTTTAAGCAGGAAACCCGAACTTAGCAGCAGAAGGAGGGGTACAATAGATCAACCTTGGTCGCAGTGCAACTGACACCTCCAACACACACATACATACATACATCATTGGTAATGTTCTCATTTTTTTGCGGTAAGTTGAATTTACCACCCGATCGTGCATAAAATTGATTTGGTTTTAATTAATTTTTGAAAGTATAGAAATGAATTTTTTTCGAAAAAAAAATAAAAAAAATCTTAGGAGGCCATGTTTGGGTATTTGGACATAATTTTTAATTCCAAACAACTTTTCTCAATAATATTTTGCTGAATTTTCTAAAATAAGGGTACTTTACACTACAATTTTGATATTCTTTGAGCTACCCTGTATGCTATTTGACTTGCAACCATTCTAAGTGCACCTAATATGATTATCAGACATGAGACATGCACTAACTTTTGGCCTTGTTTGTATTTTGGTTTTGCGATTACTAAAAAAAAAATCCCATATGTTGCACACCTAAATAACCACGGTGTAAAATACCACAAGAGAAAAAAAATTTTGTTGGCAAAATTTTCGACTGATATGGAAGTTTGTTGCTTGGTAATTTCGCGAATGACATTTTTGACAAAACCACGAGCAGTCAGCATGGAGATTATAATTGCTCGAAGTCGAAGGATGCGACTCCGAAGTAACGTTTCGATTGCCTATACGATATCGAGTGTCAAACGATTATAATCAGCTTTCGACTTGAAATATACTTTATTTGCAACCATATATGTAATCTTGACATTGCTGACTTTTTAAAAATTTGGAAGTGTCACTTTACCTGTGTCACTTCCCTCTTGGATTTCCCTCACCGATTTCCCTATTCGACTTCCCTCACCGATTTCCCTCACTCTAATTTATTTACCTTTGCTGGGAACAATGAGAACCTGTCAGGTAAAAGCGTCAAAATAGTGAATGACAGATTTTGGCATGTTTGTTTTATTTTTTTAATAATAAAAAAATTAAATGACTAATCAATATTAATGGTGTGTTTGAAAATAAAATAGTACACAAACCTCGGAGGAAAGTTTTCATTTCTGTCTCGAGATTATTAGTCAATCTCTCGACAGTAATGAAACACTTCCCTACTCGGTATGTAATATACTATTGACATTGCGGAATCGAAGTGTTTTTTAAAAATTTTAGTTGGTACAAGGGGCAACTGATAACGACAACTGTCATTTATCGATGTTTGTTGATTAGTTTTGTTTATTTAATTTTGTTGTTTGTGTGTAGTAAATACAGCCAAACACAAAATCGACATCGTGTTGCTTCCTATGGTGGACTATTTGCATAGATGTTGCCTTCGTATTTAGTAAAATCGAAGACTTCGCGTGGAAAGGCGGTTTTTAGGAGAACGGGGTGACCCTTTCGATCTACTAGAAGCAAATCTCATGCAGAGCTGTTCAGATTTAAAAGGCAATTAGGCAGATAATTGTGTAGGCCCCATTTGAGTGTATCTATCTAGGGGCTCTGTGTCATTTGCGCGACAACCGTTTGCGCGAGGGAGAAAAGCGCGATACAAAAAGTGCGACGGACAAAAGCGCGACGGAACAAAAACGCGACAGGACAAAAGCGCGATGGACACAAACGCGACTGGATAAAAAAGCGAGGAACAAAAGCGCGAGGGACAAAAGCGCGACGGAACAAAAACGTGAGGGACAGAACCGCGACGGAACAAAAACGCGACTGGAATATAGCGCGATGGACAAAAACGCGATTGGATAAAAACGCGAGGAACAAAAGCGCGAGGGACAGAAGCGCGACGGAACAAAAACGCGAAGAGCAAAAGCGCGACGGAACAAAAACGCGAGGGACAAAAACGTTGTTGAAATGGCTGTCAACAAATAAAGGACCCCAGCGAGGAGTTCAAAATATAAGCAAGTTAATTCTGGATTGTTAAACTTAGTCCAAGAATACCCTTTCTGCAACGTCCAAAATCACCTTAAAGCAGTAGCTTTAAACTTAACCATTTAAACTTAGCATTCCATAATTTGTATTTTTAACTAATTTATTTTGTTTCTTTTGTTAATAAAGTTTATCATGCTGTCCTACTTAGAACTATAGAATAAGTGATGAACAAATTGAATCAACTATAATCAAGAAAACGCAGACTTACTCAATCTAACCCAAACTAACCCGTTCGCCTAGTACGATCTAGTCCTCCAAAGTAAGCATTTTATTGCAGACTTACTCAATCTAACCCAAATTAACTCATCCGCCTAGTGCGATCTAGTCCTCGTAAGTTCGAATTTTATTGCAGACTTACTTAATCTAACCCAAACTAACCCGTCCGCCTAGTGCGATCTAGTCCTCGTAAGTTAGCATTTTATTGCAAACTTACTCAAACTAACCCAAACTAACCCGTCCGCCTAGTGCGATCTATTCCTCGTAAGTTAGCATTTTATTGCAGACTTTCTCAAACTAACCCGTCCGCCTAATGCGATCTAGTCCTCGTAAGTTAGCATTTTATTTAAAAAAACTGTCAATCTTGTTTTTCAAATAAAATGCTAACTTACGAGGACAAGATCGCACTAGGGGAACGGGTTAGTTTGGGTTAGTTTGAGTAGTCTGCATTTTTTTGATGTCGCTGTTTTAAATCTCATTCTTTACATATGTCGCTCTTCTGCAATGTCGCTGTTTCAAGTAGGTATCGCGCTTTCGAGTGTCGCTTTTTTGATATGTCGTTACTTTTTCCACATATGGGGATTTTTTTTAGTAATAGCACAACCAAAATACAAACAAGTCCAAAAGTTGGTGTATGTCTGCTAATCCTATTAGGTGCACTTAGATTGGTTGCAAGTCAAACAGCATACAGGGTAGCTCAAACAATATCAAAATTGTACTGTAGAGTACCCTTGTTTTAGAAAATTCAGCAAAATGATAGAGTTTTAGGGAGAGTTTTTTTAATATTTTTTTAAAGTTTTTTTAATATGCATATTATCATTGAAGATACCTGGCGACCTCTTCAAGTAACCAGCCTTACCACGTCGTGCGGGGCTCCGACGTACCTGACCTTTATTTCCCTAACTATTCGTGGGAACAAACATGGATATTAAATTGCAAAAAACAAATAAAGAAAAGCGGGACGACACCGCTAAACCAACTGCTGACCGAATGGAGCATGACATCCAAGACAGTCAGCAGGCGGGACCCTCACATCCTCCGAGATCACCTCAGAGACAAGAGGGCCCTGCAAAAAATAAGAAGGGGGAGAAACCCCAAAGAAGAAAGGCTGATCCCAGGAAAAAGCCATACTACCCACCTCTTGGTCAACCAGGAGGGCTTGATGACCCACTGAGAAAAGGCCTCAGTGGAGCTGGAGTGCGATGGTACCTCAGGTTTCTTCAACAGGGCATGACACCAGAAGAAGCCAGAGAAAACGCACTGGCCAGGAAAGTGCAGACACCAGAGAAAGCACAGAAAAGGGGGCCCAAAAACATAACCCCTCCGCACAAAGCGGACGTGAAAAGGAAGAGGACGGAACCTCCTCATGCTGACAGAGCCGCTGGGCCAAGCACCAGCTACGCCGAGTCAGCAAAAACCATAAAGGTGGCAGCACTCTCCGCGGCATTCCCTAAGGAAACCCTCAGTGCAGAAGAACTTTCTGCCCTAGAGGACGCCATTGTGGAGGAAATGATGAAAGGGGCGGAACATAAACTCCAATTTGGAGGTATACATTTCCGACCAAGCATGCTGGTGATAGACTGCCTCACCAAGGAAACAGTTGAGTGGCTGATAGAGCACGTCCCCAGGTTGGAAACCTGGCAGGGAGGAGAGCTGATGGTGTGCCTGGGAGACGACATCCCAAAGGCGCACACCATCACAGTCTTCTTCCCAAGAAGCAAAGGGCAAGACCCCCTTAAAATTCTAAGTGCGCGTTCATATTGACACCGCTCGAGCGGTGAGCGTTGCGCGATGCCGCTGTAGTGATGCCCAAAAATAATTTTAACATTATATTTCAAATGAACATGGTCACACTGGAGCGGCGCGTTCCGCGGTGTTAACATTTTCACTCGAAATATAATGTTAAAATTATTTTTGGGCATCGCTACAGCGGCATCGCGCAACGCTCACCGCTCGAGCGGTGCCAATGTGAACGCGCACTAAGCCTGGTTAACACCCAAAACGAAGGGCTCAGCACTCAGCTGTGGAAAGTAATGGGCTGCAAGGACGAGGGTAACGGCCAGTTACTCAACATCGGCATAGACGATGGGTCCTGCGAGACCATTAAGAAAATGGAGTACAACCTCTTCTATAGGTTCGGGTAAATCCCCGTACACGGCCTAAAGAAGAGAAAGGATAAAGAAGGAGCTAACGAGGAACCGAACGAGCCCACCTCCTCGGAATCTAAACCGAAGTCTCCTTCAGAAGAAGACGAAGGGAAAGAGGACGAAGGCCTTGAGGAGGGAGAGAAAACTCTCACTCCGGCAGAGGAAGTTCCCAGTGAGGAAGAAAAAATGCTTCTGGGCGATTAGGAGGTCATCACTCCACCACACCAGAAACAACAATAATAGGTAAGATGGCGAATTACACCACAATAGCCCAGGTGAACGCGCATCACGCTAAGGGAGCATCCGCTGCCATAGCGCGGTTGTTCACGTCGGCACATTTGGGAGCCGTACTAATCCAAGAACCTTGGATACACAAGGGGCAGATCAAAGGCCTGTCAAGTAAAGGGGCAAAAATAATCTGGGACAGTCGGTGTAACGACCCTAGAGCATGCATTCTCCTGAATGAAAATATTAATCATTTATGTCTTTCAGAATTTACGTCGCGGGACTTGGTTACGGTTCGGGTTAAACTTACCACCGACCCACCACACCGCGACCTAGTACTGGCATCAGGCTACTTCGCTGGAGATGGGCAAGCACCACCAGAAGAAGTACAGAGACTAGTCGAGTACTGCAACAGGAACAAACTACCGCTCCTAATTGGCTGTGACGCCAACGCCCACAACACTATCTGGGGAAGTACCGACACAAACCTAAGAGGTGAGCAACTGTTAGAATTTATCTTTCAAACAAACCTGAATATACTAAATGTAGGGAATACGCCAACATTTGTTACTAGGGTCAGACAGGAGGTGTTAGACATAACACTTTGTATTCCAAATATCGACCAAATGATCAGGAATTGGAGAGTCTCAAATGAACCCTCTCTCTCTGATCATAGAATCATAATATTTGAAGTAAAAGGAGTTCAGGAACGAACTGCCTCGTATAGAAACCCCAGAAACACAAACTGGGAAGAATACACAAGCAAACTGCAACGCAACCTCAAACAAAATAAGGTTAGCTGCAGGAACACACGTGAAGCAGAAGAAACCCTTCAAATCCTTAACGGGGCAATCATGGAGGCATACGAATCCAGTTGTCCTGTAAAGAAACAAGTAAACAAAAAAGGTTGCCCATGGTGGAATAGTCACCTGTCACGACTTAGGTCCGAGGTTCGCTGTCTCTTTAACAGAGCCAAACGGGACAGAGAATGGCAGGGCTATACCGAAAAGCTGACTGAGTACAACAGAGAATTAAGGAAGGCCAAACGGAAAAGCTTCCAGAACTTCTGTGAATCTATCACAGAAACACCATCAGCAGCCAGACTATACAAAACCTTGGCAAAAGGCAGGGCGCAAGGACCATTGACACTTAAGAAACCAGACGGCAGTTACACAGAAAATGAAGAGTAACGAGCTGCTCTACTACTGGAAACCCATTTTCCAGGAAGCATACCCAATGGTACTGAAGAAAACAAAGAACGGCACAGAAAAACCAGGCAAGAAAACTGGGAGGTTGCCAAGAACCTTTGCACTCCGCAGCGGCTGGCTTGGGCGATCGACTCTTTTCAATCGTTCAAATCACCTGGAGTAGACGGCATTTTTCCAGCCCTGTTGCAAAAAGGGCAAAATGAAATTATGCCGTATCTAATCAAACTCATTAGATACAGCCTTGCGACCGGATACATACCCAGTCAATGGAGAAGAGCTAAAGTAACTTTCATCCCAAAGGCAGGGAGAAAGGATGCCACTCTACCGAAGTCGTTCAGACCTATATGTCTCACGTCGTTCTTGCTGAAGACAGTTGAGAAAGTTGTAAATTACTATATCAGAACAAATGTTCTAGAAAAGACGCCACTACACCCTAGGCAACATGCTTACAGAGCGGGCAGATCAACAGAAACCGCTCTATTTGAACTCACTGACAGCATCCAAAACACACTGCTGAATAAAGAAGTAGCCATCTGCGCCTTCTTAGACATAGAGGGGGCCTTCGATAACACCTCTCATGAGTCAATAAAGAATGCGCTTGTCAGAAAAGGAGTGGACAAAACCACATCCACCTGGATGTGTGAAACGTTAGCCACCAGAACTGCTGAAACGGATGTGGGGGAACAAACCATACAGGTCACCACAACGAGAGGATGTCCACAGGGAGGGGTACTCTCACCCTTGATGTGGAGTCTAGTAGTCGATGATCTACTAAATACACTGACAGACCAGGGCTTCAACTGCCTTGGCTACGCCGATGATATTGTCATCATAGCCAGAGGCAAACACGTAGGAACACTCTGTGACCTTATAGAAAAAGCACTCCAAACCACGAAGGAATGGTGTCAGACTGTGGGACTGAGCCTTAACTCATCAAAAACCACACTGGTAACATTTACAAAAAGAAGAAAACTCCCATACCTGAGGAACATTCGCCTTGATGGAAGCAGGCTTCACTGGAAACAAGAAGTTACATTTCTAGGAATAACCCTAGACTCTAAACTCCTTTGGAACCGACACATAGAGAACATAACAAACAAAGCAATTTCGGCACTCATGGTATGTAAAAACATTGCGGGCAAAACGTGGGGTTGTAACCCATCGATCCTACGATGGATGTATACCATGATAGTGAGACCTATCATCACCTATGGAGCGGTTGCCTGGTACAGCCGAACCCAGCTAGTAACGGCTAGGAAAACCCTAGGAAAGGTACAAAGACTCGCATGTCTATGCATAACAGGAGCAATGAGAACATGCCCAACCGCGGCAATGGAAGTCATCCTAGACCTAACACCACTTCACACAACAGTGAAGCGGATTGCCAGTGAATCATATCTAAGACTGGCGAAGATAAGTCTACAAGGGAAAACGCACTTTGGCAGAGCTTTCCCTCTCTCAAACTGTGCACACCTCATGGACTTACCAAAAGACGCGATTGTTGATAAATTCAGTTTCGAAAAAAACTTTTCCATCGAACTAAGTACAAAGAACAGATGGAACATAGAATGTATCCAGTCCCTTAAGGCAAACACCATCAAATGGTACACAGACGGCTCCAAAACTGCTGAGGGGACAGGAGCCGGAGTATTCGGGCTACGAACCAGATACTCGGAGCCAATGGGCAAATCACCAAGCATATTCCAAGCCGAACTTCATGCGATAGGAAAATGCGTGCAGTTCAACCTGAACAGAAGGTACCCGAAACGAGAAATTGTAATAATGTCTGACAGCCAAGCAGCTATCAAAGCATTGAGCTCGCCGATAATCAATTCTAAGATAGTATGGGAATGTCTACAGAAACTCAATGAGCTGGGGAAGGAAAACAAAGTAACCCTACTATGGGTTCCTGGACGCATAGGAGTCGAGGTCAATGAATGCGCAGACAAACTTGCAAAAACGGGAGCGGTCACTCCCTTCACTGGGCCAGAACCATTCTGCGGCGTCGGAAATGCGCACTTCCAAGAAATCCTCAAAAAGGAAGAGAACCGGCTAAGGAACAAACAATGGCTAGACCAACCAGGACTACGACAGGCCAAAGATCTATTGGGCAGCTACAACCAAAAAAGATCGGAACTGCTGGTCAACCTTAGCAAGAAAAGTCTCAAAACTCTAACCGGGTTTCTCTCGGGACATTGCAGACTGAATAAGCACCTACATAATCTGGGGTTGGAAGAAGGTAACACTTGCAAATTCTGTGAAGACGGTGAAGAAACACCTCACCATCTTCTACTGAACTGCGATGCCGTAAGCCGCTCAAGAATGAAGAACTTGGGAAGTCCCCTTATACAGCTGGATGACATTCGAGCCCTGGAACCGCTAGACATCCTAAAATTCCTAAAGGACCTGGGACTAGAGGGGCTGCTTTAAGCAGGAAACCCGAACTTAGCAGCAGAAGGAGGGGTACAATAGATCAACCTTGGTCGCAGTGCAACTGACACCTCCAACACACACATACATACATACATCATTGGTAATGTTCTCATTTTTTTGCGGTAAGTTGAATTTACCACCCGATCGTGCATAAAATTGATTTGGTTTTAATTAATTTTTGAAAGTATAGAAATGAATTTTTTTCGAAAAAAAAATAAAAAAAATCTTAGGAGGCCATGTTTGGGTATTTGGACATAATTTTTAATTCCAAACAACTTTTCTCAATAATATTTTGCTGAATTTTCTAAAATAAGGGTACTTTACACTACAATTTTGATATTCTTTGAGCTACCCTGTATGCTATTTGACTTGCAACCATTCTAAGTGCACCTAATATGATTATCAGACATGAGACATGCACTAACTTTTGGCCTTGTTTGTATTTTGGTTTTGCGATTACTAAAAAAAAATCCCATATGTTGCACACCTAAATAACCACGGTGTAAAATACCACAAGAGAAAAAAAATTTTGTTGGCAAAATTTTCGACTGATATGGAAGTTTGTTGCTTGGTAATTTCGCGAATGACATTTTTGACAAAACCACGAGCAGTCAGCATGGAGATTATAATTGCTCGAAGTCGAAGGATGCGACTCCGAAGTAACGTTTCGATTGCCTATACGATATCGAGTGTCAAACGATTATAATCAGCTTTCGACTTGAAATATACTTTATTTGCAACCATATATGTAATCTTGACATTGCTGACTTTTTAAAAATTTGGAAGTGTCACTTTACCTGTGTCACTTCCCTCTTGGATTTCCCTCACCGATTTCCCTATTCGACTTCCCTCACCGATTTCCCTCACTCTAATTTATTTACCTTTGCTGGGAACAATGAGAACCTGTCAGGTAAAAGCGTCAAAATAGTGAATGACAGATTTTGGCATGTTTGTTTTATTTTTTTAATAATAAAAAAATTAAATGACTAATCAATATTAATGGTGTGTTTGAAAATAAAATAGTACACAAACCTCGGAGGAAAGTTTTCATTTCTGTCTCGAGATTATTAGTCAATCTCTCGACAGTAATGAAACACTTCCCTACTCGGTATGTAATATACTATTGACATTGCGGAATCGAAGTGTTTTTTAAAAATTTTAGTTGGTACAAGGGGCAACTGATAACGACAACTGTCATTTATCGATGTTTGTTGATTAGTTTTGTTTATTTAATTTTGTTGTTTGTGTGTAGTAAATACAGCCAAACACAAAATCGACATCGTGTTGCTTCCTATGGTGGACTATTTGCATAGATGTTGCCTTCGTATTTAGTAAAATCGAAGACTTCGCGTGGAAAGGCGGTTTTTAGGAGAACGGGGTGACCCTTTCGATCTACTAGAAGCAAATCTCATGCAGAGCTGTTCAGATTTAAAAGGCAATTAGGCAGATAATTGTGTAGGCCCCATTTGAGTGTATCTATCTAGGGGCTCTGTGTCATTTGCGCGACAACCGTTTGCGCGAGGGAGAAAAGCGCGATACAAAAAGTGCGACGGACAAAAGCGCGACGGAACAAAAACGCGACAGGACAAAAGCGCGATGGACACAAACGCGACTGGATAAAAAAGCGAGGAACAAAAGCGCGAGGGACAAAAGCGCGACGGAACAAAAACGTGAGGGACAGAACCGCGACGGAACAAAAACGCGACTGGAATAAAGCGCGATGGACAAAAACGCGATTGGATAAAAACGCGAGGAACAAAAGCGCGAGGGACAGAAGCGCGACGGAACAAAAACGCGAAGAGCAAAAGCGCGACGGAACAAAAACGCGAGGGACAAAAACGTTGTTGAAATGGCTGTCAACAAATAAAGGACCCCAGCGAGGAGTTCAAAATATAAGCAAGTTAATTCTGGATTGTTAAACTTAGTCCAAGAATACCCTTTCTGCAACGTCCAAAATCACCTTAAAGCAGTAGCTTTAAACTTAACCATTTAAACTTAGCATTCCATAATTTGTATTTTTAACTAATTTATTTTGTTTCTTTTGTTAATAAAGTTTATCATGCTGTCCTACTTAGAACTATAGAATAAGTGATGAACAAATTGAATCAACTATAATCAAGAAAACGCAGACTTACTCAATCTAACCCAAACTAACCCGTTCGCCTAGTACGATCTAGTCCTCCAAAGTAAGCATTTTATTGCAGACTTACTCAATCTAACCCAAATTAACTCATCCGCCTAGTGCGATCTAGTCCTCGTAAGTTCGAATTTTATTGCAGACTTACTTAATCTAACCCAAACTAACCCGTCCGCCTAGTGCGATCTAGTCCTCGTAAGTTAGCATTTTATTGCAAACTTACTCAAACTAACCCAAACTAACCCGTCCGCCTAGTGCGATCTATTCCTCGTAAGTTAGCATTTTATTGCAGACTTTCTCAAACTAACCCGTCCGCCTAATGCGATCTAGTCCTCGTAAGTTAGCATTTTATTTAAAAAAACTGTCAATCTTGTTTTTCAAATAAAATGCTAACTTACGAGGACAAGATCGCACTAGGGGAACGGGTTAGTTTGGGTTAGTTTGAGTAGTCTGCATTTTTTTGATGTCGCTGTTTTAAATCTCATTCTTTACATATGTCGCTCTTCTGCAATGTCGCTGTTTCAAGTAGGTATCGCGCTTTCGAGTGTCGCTTTTTTGATATGTCGTTACTTTTTCCACATGTCGCTGTTTTGAATGTCGCTATTTTAATAAAGTCGCTGATTTGAATATCGCTATTTTGATGTATCGCTTTAAAAATATGTCGCCTTTTTAATGTCACTATTTCAAATATCGCTCTTTTGAACCGGAGCCACTGAGAATGTCTTAATGTCTTGTATTTTGGAAAGTTGAGCGTTCTCATCCAATCGCGCTATATTCCAGTCGCGTTTTTGTTCCTCGCGCTTTTGTCCCACGCGCTTTTATCCAGTCGCGTTTTTGTCCATCGCTCTTCATTCTAGTCGTGTTTTTGTTCTGTCGCGCTTTTGTCCCTCGCGTTTTTGTTCCGTCGCGCTTTTGTCTCTCGAGTTTTTGTCCCTCGCACTTTTGTTCAGTCGCGTTTTTGTTCCACGCGCTTCTGTTCAGTCGCGTTTTTGTTCCGTCGCGCTTTTGTCCCTCGAGTTTTTGTCTCTCGCTCTTCTGTTTAGTCGCTTTCTTGTTCTGTCGCGCTTTTGTGCCTCGCGTTTTTGTCCCTCGCGCTTTTATCCAGTCGCGTTTTTGTTCCGTCGTGGTTTTGTCCCTCGCGCTTTTCGTATCGCGCTTTTCTCCCTCGCGCAAATGTCTGTCGCGCAAATGACACGGAGCCAAACATATACCAATGGGGTAGCACCAGATATTAAATTTTCAATGGCATTGCTATTTCATGCTACAGGATGCTACCAAACTTGCCAGTGTTTCTTCCTAATTTTGCAATTCCCCTTATCGAACGATTGTTTATTATAGCTTTGTTCGAACACAGCAACCATACATAGGACTGTTCCAACACGTCAAAAACCATCCCATGAGCGGTTTGTAAACCACCCTGTATACGAATGTCGGACTCTACGCACAAATTTTAGGCTTTGCGGAGAATCGTGACGGTACATTTTACGTTGTCCTGCTGTGTTGAAACAAAGCCTATATCATCCTGATTCTGCGCAAAGCCCAAAAATAGTGCATAGAATCTGAAATTCGTATACAGAGTGGTTTCTAAACCGTTTATGGAATGATTTTTGATGTGGTAGAACAGACCTTATTTGTATTTTTTTGAGGTCAAGTACGTCGCTCGGCATCCGTTTAGGTTTCGACCGTAGATGGAGAACTCGAATCCTGCACGAATGCTCGTGAAATTAGAATCGCAAATGATGACAAAAATGCTCGACTCGTATCGACTAGTAAAATTGTAATCCTGCTGCAGGTGAGTGGTTTTGTCAAAAATTTCATGAGCAAAATTACCAAAAAGCAACAAACCTTCGTACCATTCGAAAATTTTGCCAACAAATTTTTTTCTCTCGTGGTATTATATATGAAAATAAAGTTGACATTGACATAAAAGATATATATTATGTTCCAAATTTGAAAGTTAATTTACTGTCTGTTAGGGCCAAATTATGGACCAACTGGTAAGTGTCTGATTGTTACCTAGCAGGTACTTTCTATTATCTAGAGCATAGAAAGTACCTGCTAGGTAAGAACCAGACGTCTATCAGTCAGTCCATAATTTGGCCCTTAGTCAGATTGTTGCCAAAGGTAACACTGTAATTTTAAATCAAAAAGGTGCTAAAATATATAATTCACAAGAAAAACTTATTGCAACAGCCAGTTTATGCAACAATTTGTTTAAATTGGATGTCAGTTCCCAACAAGCAGCCTTATTGTAAGAAGCAAGTGAGAAAAAATGCAATTTGTGGCACCGCAGGCTAGGACATGTGAATACAGTGAATCTTAATAAAATGAGAAATGGTCTTGTTCATGGTGTTGATTACACAGACAATTTTGACTTGGACTTTGTATGTGGAAGTTGTGTGATTGGTAAAATGCACCGATTACCTTTCAAGGATAGTAAGACAGAATTATCAAAACCTTTGGAGCTGGTACACTCTGATCTATGTGGACCAATGCAAGTGGATTCACTTTCTGGCTCAAGGTACATATTTACACTTCTGGATGATTATACTCCCTATATTTTTGTTTTTTTTTTCAAAAATAAAAGTCAAGTCACAGAATATTTTAGGAAATTTCAGAATTTTGCAGAAATCAATCAGGGCAAAAATTAAAAATACTCAGTACCGATAATGGAAAAGAATTTTGTGATGTTCAGCTTTCTCGAATTTTAAAAAATGCTGGAATAAAACATCAGCTTACAGTTCCTTATACACCTGAACAGAATGGTAAAGCCGAGAGATTAAATCGTTCAATTCTAGAAAAAAAACTCGTTGTCTTCTAGTAGAAGGCTGGTTTACCACGTATTTTTTTGGGCAGAGGCAGTAATCACATCTGTGTACTTACTCAATAGAATTCCTAGTCGATGTGTTGAAAAGACACGGTATGAACTCTGGACTGGAATAAAAACAAATGTTGCTCATGTAAGAATTTTTGGATGCAAAGCATATGCACACATTCCGAGCAAAAACATAAAGAAATTGGATCCGAAAGCAATTCCAAGTATCTATGTTAGTTATAGTTTGGAGTCGAAGGCATACAGGCTTTATGATCCACTTAAAAAACATAGTAGGTATTTGTATCAAGAGATGCATAATTTGTTGACCAAGAAAAAGGTAGCATACTTTTGGAATAGAACAACACAGAAAAGGAACAAAAAGATTTTTTCTTCTTTGATAAAGTTGAACAAGAACCTGTAGAAGAAGAAAATGGTGTGGGAGATAATTATTCAGAAGAAGAGAATGATTCGGAAGAAATTTTACTAGAAGATAACGCAGATTCAGATTACCAAATAAAAGAAGTAGAAGTTAATAATTTAGAACCGGCTGTAAGACCACAGACAGATAGGTTCCTAAAACATTGAAAGATTATGTTACATACACAGTAGTTATTAACACTGAAGAAGAAGATCCTATTGATGTTGATGAACCTCTAAATTGTTCAGATAAAGAACAATGGAAAAAGGCTATGCGAGATGGGTATGATGCACAAATTGAAAATGGCACATGGGAATTAGTCAATCTTCCACCAGACAAAAAGCCCCTTAAAAGTAAATGGATGTTTAAAACCAAAATGGAAGAAAATCAAGTTAAGTATAAGGCTCGATTAGTCATTGATGGTTGTGCTCAGAAAAAAGGCATCGATTTTGTGGAAGCATACTCACCAGTAATTCGATATACTTCAATGCGATTTATTTTAGCACTAGCTGCTGAAGAAGATTTAAATATAGACCAGTTGGATGCAGTCACAGCTTTTTTACAAGGAGAGTTGACTGAAGAAATCTATATGACCCCTCCAGAATATTTTGATAAAACTCTCAAAGTTTGCAGATTAAAAAAGTCCGTCTATGGATTAAAGCAAGCAAGTAGAGTGTGGAATCGAAAGTTGGACAAATTTATGAAAAATATTGGCTTAAAGCAAAGTCAATCAGATTCTTGTATATATTATAAAATTAATGAAAAAGTAAAACTAATAGTTGAAATTTTTGATTGGATGATATTATTCTTTTGTCAAATGACCAAAAGGCAGAAGAAGAACTGAAAAATCAACTACTCAGAAATTTCAAAATGAAGGATATCGGGGAAGTCAAACATATACTGGTTATGCAGATAACAAGGGACAGGAAACTAAGAAAAATATGGATTGATCAAAAAACTTACATTGAAAAAATACTCAGGAGGTTTAATATGGAAAATGCAAACCCGGTAGATACACCAATGGTAGCAGGAGAAAAGTTAATCAAAGAACAATCTCCAAGGACAGAAGAGGATATTGAAGTAATGAAAAGCAACCCTTATCAAGAAGCTGTTGGAAGTTTGCTATTCGCAGCACAAATCTCTAGATCTTATATATGTTACGCAGTCAGTAGTGTCAGTCGTTTGCGTATCCTCCGTTATTTAAGGAGTACATTAAACTACAGGCTGGAATTTAATGGAGTTAAAGGCCAAAATTCAAACATTTATGGTTATTGTGATGCTGACTGGGAGAATGACCCATCTGATCGAAGATCTATTACAGGCTATATTTTTATTAAAAATGGTTCACCGATATCATGGAGTATAGAAAAAAACAGCATAGTGTGGCGTTGTCTACAACAGAGGCTGAATATATGAGCATGGCAATGGCAGCACAAGATGCTCTATGGTTGAGAGGTCTCAGTAAAGATTTTAATTGCACTGAAGAACCAACACAACAACATATATGTGGATAACCAAGCAGCACAGAACTTGGCACTAAATGAGGGTTATCAATCCAGAACGAAGCATATAGATGTTCGTCATAATTTCTTGAAAGAAAAAATAAATAATGGAATTCTTAAATTAGAATATGTGCCGACTCAGATGTTAGCTGATTCTTTTACAAAAGCATTGGACACAGTAAAATTTATCAAGTGTGTCAAAAACCCAGGACTTATTTCAAATAAGGAGGGTGTAGAAGATAATTTGAAGTGAGCCACCAGTGACATTTGTGCTTTGTACCTGGGGGCGGATTACGAACTCTCGATCACAGAACATATCACCTATAGAAAAATATCTCAAATGGGAGAATCGCGACGAAGGTTTTTAGTTAGGTTTTTAGTCAACGATGGCGACACTGTCGGGAGATAAGAGAAATTTACAGGTATCTCTAATGTGGACAGTGATTTGTGTTGGTTGGCTTTGTCATTTATTTTGTCATTTTAAAAGTCAAATTTTGAATTTTCAAATTGTGTTGTTGTAAACCAAGGTCCCCACCACAGAACATATCACCTCTAGAAAAGTATCTACAATGTTATGTACCGGTTATGAATTACAGCGCCATCGTTGAATGAAAACCCAACTAATCGAACATTCTTGACAAAAAGGCGAATTGATTTTTTTCATATATTTTTATTATTTTTAAATAATTTTTAATGTTCAACTGCTTGGCTTGCTGACTCCTTTTAGCTCTTTTCGCCTCATTTTTTTGAAAACTATATGACTGGCAGGAAGTTTCCGATGTCGATCATAGTGCAAAAAGAGTTAGTAAGTTAGCAAGAGACACGCAGCTAAAGGTAGATCGCAAAGTAAATACGAATAATAAATACAAATACGAACGAAACAAAACAAACGAGTGAATACATAAAAATACGAACAAAAATAAGGGTTTTTTCTACTGACGTTTCATAATAGCAACTTTTCGATTGTCATTTCAGTTTTGAAACGACATTCTTTTAGGCACTGAGTGCGTGAAAGTTACTTTTAGGCACTCAGTGCGTAAAAGTGACTTTTGAATGCGTAAAAGTGACTTATGAGTGCGTAAAAGTAATTTTTAAGCACTAGTGCCTAAAAGTGTCATTCATTATTCAGAAATAAAAAACACACTAAACACATATTTGAATTTTATTTTGTATTTATTATGAATATTGAAAATGCAATTACTGAATTGAAAGTTTGGGTTACTCAAAACAGAAGTTTGTGTTATTACCTACTTTCTAGGATTTTAATTATTGATGTCGAATTTTGAAAAGAAAATCGCATGAAAAGTGTCAGGTGTCAAGTAAAAGCAGGTAACAAAGATTTTGGGTGTAATCGACTTATTCACATGAAATAAAATTGTGTTTTTTTATTATAAAATGCCAGTAGAAAAAATCTTGTATACAATACGTTACGAAACGATGTCTTTTAGTCACTCGACGTGTTGTCCAACTCGGCTTTGCCTCGTTGGACAATTTTCACGTCGCGTGCCTAAAAGACGCTCATTTCGTAACTTATTGTATAAATAGCTATTTTTCAATCAAAACTTTTTGAATTTTCACATTAACGCGCGTGGGGACTATGGTTTACAACACAATTTAAAAATTCAAATTTTGACTTTTAAAATGACAAAATAAATGACAAAACCAACCAACACAAATCACTGTCCACACCACAGATACCTGTAAATTTCTCTTATCTCCCGACAGTGTCGCCATCGTTGAATGAAAACCTAACTAAAAACCTTCGTCGCGATTCTCCCATTTGAGATATTTTTCTATAGGTGATATGTTCTGTGGTCCCCACGCGCGTTAAAGTGAAAATTCAAAAAGTTTTGGTTGAAAAAAAACCTAATTTTTGTTCGTATTTTTTTGTATTTACTCGATTGATTCGTTTCGTTCGTATTTGTATTTATTATTCGTATTTACTTTGCGATCTACCTATAGCTGCGGGTCCCTTGCTAACTTACTAACTCTTTTTGCACTATGTTCGACATCAGAAACTTCCTGCCAGTCATAGTTTTCAAAAAAATGAGGCGAAAAGAGCTAAAAGGACTCAGCAAGCCAAATGCAGTTGAACATTAAAAATTATTTAAAAATAATAAAAATATATGAAAAAAATCAATTCGCCTTTTTGTCAAGAATGCCCGATTAGTTGGGTTTTCAGTCAACGATGGCGCTGTAATTCATAACCGGTACATAACATTGCAGATACTTTTCTAGAGGTGAGATGTTCTGTGCTCTCGATTCGAACCGAAACCGCCATGGATTTCGAAGCATTCTGATGCATTCGCATGGAGTGCATTCGAAATCCATGGCGGTTTCGGTTCGAATCGAGAGTTCGTAATCCGCCCCCTGACTAGTTTTTCAAAGACAGTTGCAGGCCCTGCGATCTCTCATTGCCAGTAATAAACCACATAATTAGTCTTTTCCGTTTTTCTAGATGTCGCTAACAACAACAGAATTGTAAAATACCAGCACATCAAGGACACGTCCGATGTCGATAACATTGACATATCAACATCATAGAATAAGGTTTAAGTGGGGATAGAATGGTAACTCCCATGTTAAAAAAAAAGTTTGTATATGTGGCGCCTCTATAGGCTTGGGTCAAAGTAAAATGATTTTGGCGGGATATTTGAGTTTGAAACTTTCTTTGTGGATGATCTTTTTAGGCCTTGCTCAGATTTAACATTAGTTATTATATTTATCCCTCATTATTAGAAATAAATATAATATGTAACACCAAGACTGATCTAGTCAACGCCAAAAACGTTTTTTGGATAAGATAGGAAAATAAAACTCGTGTCTGTCAATAGTTGGACTTATAATATTTTTATTCAGGTTCATATATAAATTATAATTGAACTTTTTCTGTTTGTCTTCACATCAATTTCATCACCAATGGAATTGACGCCATGATAAGGATAAAACTTACCTGAACTAACACTGGGTAGAAGTAAAAACACTACAACTAATGAAAATGATTCATAAAAAGTTTGACAAACTAAAAATTGTTTGACAACCGACCGACCAGTATGACAGCTGATAGCGTCAATATCCAAGGGCTTTCACTAAAATCTATTACCAGCAATGAACATGCGCGCCCTCTGAGCGGCTTGGGGCACATTAAAAGTGGCCAGGATCGTTCAATATAAGTGCGCGTACCATGATCAACATATAATAGTCTAGGAGGCAGTGAAATTTTTTAGCACTTATTTCCCCAGTTGGTGTCTATGAAATAGTTTGTTCTCCAGAGTCCTTATTCTTGAAACAAGGGAGCAGCGTTCCCGGGAGAACGAGTATTCCGTCTTTGTTCCTTATATTATCATTTTCATATCATTGAGAAAGACGGAACGCTGCTCCCCTGTTTCAAGAATAAGGACACTGGTGATACAACCCAACAAACCAAACGCAGTCGGCAAATGAGCGGCCGCCAGCCGGCACGTTCGGTACTCTGGTGGCTGATGTAGCCATTATCTGGACCTCCATCGGTCCAGTTCGGGTATACCGGGAACGGTTTTTACGCTTTCAGGGCGAAGGTGGCTAATACTCGGAAACTCGCTACCGGGAAGCCATATTTCGTGCCAAAGCAGATCCGCAGTACGCTTTGCCAGTTACGTAGTCCATCTTCCGGACCACATACGGTTAAGAAGCGGTTTACCGCTCTGGGACCTCGTGTCATGCGCGATTGAATTTCGCGCCGTTTCATGAACAACTCGGACCGCTGAGAGGGCGTTCGTGTCTCCCTCTCCACTTAACCGAATCGTTGTCATCGCGGCACGGCGTCCATTTGTGTTGTGTGTTGTGTTTGCTTTCAGCTTAGCTTGACGTTTTTGTTTTTTTTCGAAAATAATATATTTTATAGGACTTTCTTTAAGAATTTTTTTATTCTCTTTGCATTATCCCCGTTGTTCTTAAATGTGTTAAGTTGTGTGCCGTTAAAGTGATACTGATTATCAATTTATCGATGATTTTTGTGTTTTGCTTCCAAGCTTGCTGCGTCATGTCCACCTCTGCCAGATAATAAAGGTACCTGAAAGTTATCAGAAGGTGAATAAACCGAGCCTTAGTTGTTTTTTAAATTTAAAATTTAATTTTAAAACTGTGCCATTGTTGATTTCCTATTATTAGAAACTATGTTTTTTTGTTACATTTGTAGTGTACCCATTGACACATTCTAGTTATGATGTGAACTATGTATAAGAAATTTGTGCTTCTTTTTCCTTAGATAGGTATTTTTTTTGGAAGCTAGAATAAGTATATTCCAGTGTATTTTTTTCGAGATTTTTTTCTAGCCGATTATTCTATGTATAATAATTTGTTGCATATGTGTAAGTATTTTGCATTCCTTATGTATATTATTGTGAATTGATAACTTATTTTTTGTTGTAGATATTGTCACATTCTAGAACATTTCCAGCTAAGTTTACTAAAAGATTGAGATTCATTTCATCTCAAGTATATAAGTTATTTTTGTCGTGTGACTAATAAACCAGAGTTTGCTGAAAATAGTTTTCTTTTTTATATCTACTTCTACATATTAAAGCAGCTTTTTTATACCTATTTAAAACTTTTTTTTTTTCAAATAAAAACCTAATTTTCATAGTGTGAATACCAGGGCTATTGGTAATTCATGGAGATGTGATAAGGGAGGAGGTAAAAAGTGAATTTAACTGGTAACATGATTTATTCAAATCTCAATTTTTTTAAAGATAATCAATACTTTTGTTTGTTTTAAAAACTGAATTGCCTTGAAAATTAATTTGCAAAAAATCTTACCGTACATTTTCTCAACTTTAAACATAAGACCATATACCATGTTGGACAAGGAACCCAGTAGAGAAATTGAGAAAATTTACGGCAGATTTTTTCCGAATTAATTTTTACGGCAATTAGGTTTATGTTTTCATGAAAACATAGAAACATTAAAATACAAATGTTTCGGGGCGCCTGCGCCTTTTTCTGGCAGATAATAATGGCGGTTTATAAGAGGATAGCCCCTTGCGAGCCGCGGATGGCCTACCGAGCCTCTACCAGCTCGGCTATCTACCATCGGCCCGTCGTCGGTTATTCCAAGCTTTGCCGAGGCTAAAGGTTGGCTAGCCGACTTTTAGCCACCTTACGGCCTGGCGGACATGCCCTACCTACACGCCGAGCCGGCCGACGTAGGCGGGCCGCACACGGCAGTTCGGCAAATCGCTTTCGTCCCGTTGTCGGACCAGCCAGTTCGTGTTTGTTGGGAAAGCAAGAATTTTTGAGTCTGGCTAAAATTTTCGGATGGGTTCACAAGATCAATGAAAAATACAACTACGTTTGTTTGCCCAGAGACAAATATTTCACATTTACTACAATAGAACATAAAGTATATGAAAATAGCAACTTGGCTTATCTCATATAGTGAAAGTGAGTCTGACTGAAAATTTTCGGATCTTCAATTTTTTACTTGCCAGACATATTATTCATACTTACAGATTAGCCGAACTATTTTTTTACGTAACTTCAGTATACTTCTCATTAGTAGACCTATTTTTATCACTGAGAAAAAAAAGGGCCTTGCATTCGTAAGCTTTAATGCATTATGCGCCTCAACCCATCGGAAAACCCCCCCTAAAAATATATGTATTTTACTTAGAATTACTAACCCTACAATTCTATCCAAGGTGTCTGACTGGGAAAATAAGTACCGAAAATCGTCACTGCCTCCTAGACTATGACAATATGCCAAAATATCCATTTGACCATAACTAATAATTCATAATGTTTTTCGTTCGCCGGTCTTGCATTTCGTTTTTGTTTGTGTTATCAAGTGATTTCAAAGTTGTTTTGTGTGTTTCACGAAGACCTTCAAACCTTATAGATTGGAAGATCTATTTTTATCTTTGTTGAGTAGATAAATGACAGGTTCAATTACACACCAATCAGAACTTTGAATAAATATGTTAAGGATACCCTTAACAATCAATAAAGACACTGTCTTTTGATCTAATTAACAAAAAATCAATTATTTTAAGCTGAAATGAATTTCCCAAACACAGATTATTCCAAAGTTTAGAATAAACAAATTTGAACAGCCCGACAGTAATGCGAACAGGGCGCCATCTATCATAAAAATGCCTTAAAGCACTACGTAAAGTAGGTGTCTGTAGCCTCGATGCAAAACCAGTAAATAGCAATTTTTCCAATATAGTAGATGGCGCTGGTTTGGCTCAATTTTCTTGAAGAAAAAATTTACACTGTCATTTTCGATTGGTAGATCTAGTGCGAAATTAGTGCAATTTTTTCTATTTTTGTCTTTTTTGTCTACAGGTCAATTAAAACGATGCAAATACACTCAGTGCGCACTGAATCTATCAATCGGAAACGCCTGAGATTCCATTCTCGACAGTTTATATAGGCCGTGACTCGATCAGACAGTTTTAATTTACAAATTCCGTGCCTGTCAAAATTTCGGAGTAAATCGACGAAAAAGATGACAAAAACGAACTCGGCCATAGTACCTATTTATCTCTGGACATCATTAAGTTGTGTGCACCTCGTGTGTATCAAATATCAATTAAAGTTTCTTCGCTATTAGTTGGGGCTTACCCTTCATTTCCGTTAAGTTACATCAAGGGGCTTCAATGAATTAAAACAATAATTCCTAAAACATTAAGAATAATTAAGTTTATTTATCACAACTAAAGGGTTGATCAATAGATGAGAACACTAGACATAATTTATAAATGTTAAATAACGGTACTTACCGGAGACCCATCTTTCTGTAGACCGTAGCGTAGCCCGTAGCACCACTTTAGCGCCCAAATTTAGATTTAGCACTAACTCGAAAATGACGCCTTATCGATCCAAATTGATTCAGGATTGACTTAAAACCTAGGTCGTTAGTTCTAAGCTTTTTGCTAACATCCTGATGCGTTTGCTTTATTTAATATAACATCCGTGTTGCCCAACTAAATTGGGACATTACTTGTCAATGGCGTTTGGTTAATTCGTATTGGAATAATAATGTTGTAAAGGGTGATATTTTTTGGCTTGAGAATGTGGCGCATTTTGAACGAAAAAAGTTTTTACTATGGGGTCCAAACTCAACCATTTTTGAGAAAAAGACCTTAGAAATAAATTTTGACATTTTTTGACGAATATTTGAAAGATGAAGAAAATTTTAATCATTATGAGATCTAAAAAAATTAATTTCATTTAATGATTAAAGTAATTATGCTTTTTTAATTTTCAGTCAAAAACATTAATTATAAAAATTAAAAAATAACATGACAATAGGTTTGTTCGGACTTAGTTCATAATCAGTTCTGAATTGAAAACTTGCGCATTCGTTTATATATGCTCGATATGAACAAATGGTCAAGCACATTTCAATTTAGAACTGATTTTAAAGTCCAAACAAGCCTTATGTTACTCGTAATTCGGTTTCTAAACATCTGGCAACATAGCACAAAAAAGAATAGGTGCTTCAGATGTACCGATAATTAATTCATAATTTTGTCAGTTACGCGAAGTATTGAAAACGAGCCCATTATTTTGAAAATAAAATATTCACAAATGTCTAACATGCAGATATGTTAATTGTTTATAAAGAATCATTTCAAAATGCTCATTTAGCCGGCAGAATTTACAGGGAAAGATTTCCTAATAGGACGGCACCCAATGAAAAAAACACATTTGTGCCCGTTTTGCAAAGATTGCTTGATACGTGAAGTGTAAGTGTGCAAAATGTTAATCGGGGACCTGCAAGACAAATGACACTTGCCGATAAAGAACAGATTTTAGCGATAGTGGAAGATTGCCCTGAAATAAGCACTCGATCCATTGCCCGACAAGTTAGATATTCCCATTCAACAGTTCATCGGACCTTTCGGTGAACTTTGCTTTACCCATATCATGTAGAGCGTGTGAAGGCATTGTCTCTTGGAGACAGGCATAGTTCGTTTTTGTGAATGGTTTCTTCAAGATATCCAAATTTTGTTCAATCTCTACTATCTACTGATTGCTTACACCTGGGCACAACATTTGACCCTATTATTAGAAACTATCCCCTTAGAACAGCGGGCCAACATGTGGTATCTTCATGACGGCGCCTCTGCTCACATTGAAGGAAGTATTGTCCAACATTTAAGAGATACATTTGGCGATCGTTGGATAGGGCGTAATGCACCATAACCTCAAAAAATGGCCTGCTAGATCACCAGATCTAAATCCCCTTGAGTTCCCTTTTTGCGGTCATATGAAATCTCTAGTTTACAATGGACGTGAAATTCAAGACAAAAATTACCTCCGAAATAGTATTTTCGCTGCAGCAGCCGAAATTCGGCAACCAAACCGGTTTCAGTCAGCTTGTAACAATTGGATTCGTTGTCGGGGGTGTTTGAACGCTAATGGTGCACACTTTGAACATTTACTCTAATTTTCTATCGGGAATTTTTTGCGCAGTGTATTCTGTTTCCAATTATGGTGATTTTGGTGTTTTGAAAACTTAACCAAAATTAAAAGTTTCTTAATCAGAATTTGGCCAGTAGCCCAGTAGCTGAATAAGTCTTTTTTAATTTTTCTCTTGAATGTCTAGTGCAATTAAGATTTTCATGTGTTACTTAACATTTTTGTAGTCAAACCTAATACACCCTGAGTACCTACACGTATGCCAAATTTCATTGAAATATCCAAAGCGATGTTACAGATACATATTATTAATAAAAAGATATTTTTTGTTTTTGGTAACTTTCACCCTGTATTTCAAAAGTTAAGAGATTTAGGACATACCTTCGTATAAAGTTTTCTTCCTAAAATGGAACCTCAAATATTGACATTCAATAAGAAAACACTCCGTATATTCCTTGGCTTTGGAATGAAACTAAAAAAGAATACGATGTTTTCAAGAGCTTTAGATCATCTCTGTGCTTGTGTGCTCTAAACAATTCTGAAACTTCCATATTTTTCATGGGATACTTAATTTAAAAAAATATTTAGAGGATGACAGGGCAAAATGATTTTCACTAAAAAAAAAAAAAAAATTCTTACCCAAAATCTTCGGTAAACTATCTTTCATTATTTGTTCAAAAAATAATTCCATATAGAAAGAATCCGAAACGAAATTTCAAACTGGAAGATGAAACTTTTCCGAGAAAAATGTAAAAGTTTTCTTGTAAAAACTATACTGTGAAATTTATAGTTCAATTAAACTAGGTTTAAAAAACTTGGTCTCATAATTCAAACAGGAAGTTTCTCTATTTCTAGTTTGAAGAAGCAATAAAAATGTGTAAGGTTTACTTGAATACTTTTTTTTCAGTATTAAATAACTATTTAAGAAGTAAAATAATCCCGAAAACACACACATGTTTTGTATGCGTGAAATAATTGCATTTCTTTACCGTTAACGTATTATCCTTGTTTCTACGTTGGCCCAATTTCACATAATTAATTTATGCGACACATGAAGTCTACTTTGATGAAAGCTCCATTTCATTAAACGATTACACAATCCAAATATATCTGTAAACCCCAAAATTGACTTTTTAAACACGAATTAGAGTAAACCACCCGATTATGACAAATATCCCAATTTTGAACTTCTTTTACAACAAGTGGATTACCACTTCATAAGTGAACTGTTTATTTTGATTAGGTATATTTTTTTTCTTCATTATCAGTATATAAGAATGTGAATCATATAGAACTAAATTTAGCAAATTGTACATGAAGAGGGAAAAAGAAAATAAACATTTTTATCATTATTGTTATCATATTTTTGCCACAAAATAGTATAATTTTAATGCCTTTAAACCAAATCAGTCTTTTAAAATCAACATTTATGTAAGCAGAGAAATAGCAGGAAGTGCTAAATTTCAAAACTCCAGAATCTAACGATGAGAGAAGAGGAAATGGAGAATCTTTAATCAGCACCCAAAGTCGCTCCCAAACTAAATTTGCATTAAAGAGTAAGCATAACAGGCTTGCATTTCCCCGACATCCTTTAAAGATGCAGCCCATTTCAAACTGGATCACGTTCAAATTGAATACGAAACGGAGAAATTTCCATAATCTGGAACTTTGTGACAGCGACCGCAGCCACCGTCAATCTTTGAAAAAATAACGGCGGTGCTGCATATCGGATGCCGATTCCATCCGTCTGCTGTGTTGATCAATGGCGGCGGTTTATTTGCATCTTTTTGAATGCTACTTCAGACATAGAATCGTATTCAAATTTCAAATTCAGCTTATGTATGCATGCTTTAGCTAAACTATTTTGAAATTAGAGGTTGTAGTTCTAAAAACTGATTTCCATAAGGGTGTTTGCTTAACATTTCTTGGGTTTCAATGGGAAATTATTCCACAATATATTCCGGTTAAATTAAACTGATTATTATTCTACAATTGTTTCAGTTGTAGTAGGTTTTTCACCTTCAACTTCTGTGGTTGTTTATATTTTTATCTCCTGTTTTTCGTCTTATGTTGGTTTGATGATGGTTTTTTTTTGCGGTTTGTAGCATGTGAAATGCTACTGTTAGTATTTATTCCTTTTTTGTTTCAATTATAATATGAAGTTAAATTATTACTTTTAATTTTGACCGTCTGCTGGCTAGCATTAAAAGAAAGTTTTTGCTGCTAATGATATTAGCAATTATTAAACTAGAGGGCACGATTTTCGTTCAAGTTTGAAGTACCAGTTTAGTGCCAACACTTTTCGTTGGCTATTTTTTGATAGAAAAATCTGCCTGTAGTGATTGTCCGTTTCTTCGTCCCTTTTTTATCTTGCCGTTGCCCTGAAAGGTCGACTCTGGCCGGGGGGCAGCCACCTTCCTCCACTGTGATTACCGTTCTCATGAAAAAAAAAAAATAACACCATTTTCGTGGAGCGTGGCATGGAGCTTCTGAAGGGATCAAGTCCCTCACGAGTCGATACCTACGTGTACTCCCACATTTGACGAAGAAAACTGAACTTCCAGGCTAGAATCTGCAACTGCCATTGGCAACTTCCCTCGTCAAGTGGCCGAGAATGGATGGCTACCGTGCTCTACCTTTTGTTGGAATGGAGGCTTTTATAGAGTTTTATTTATAACTTTAATTATTTTTTTAATCAAATCTACATTATGATCAATTAACAAAATTAATTTTTTTTTTTTTTTTTTAATATTACATTTAAATATTTGAAATTTCAATTTGCCGGTACTTTTGCTCTCATTTAATAGCCGTTAAAAAGAATCAGGGGTTTGGATGTGCTCTACCAACATCATACTTATAGACCTTGGCCCATGCAAAATTTTGACGACGTATCAAATTCGTTAATGGAGAGCAAAAGTATTGGCCCTAAGTAAACTTTAAATAATTATTTCCGATTTTTGATTTACCGTATTTACTATAGATTTTATCTCTACCTACTTAACTTTTAGTACCACCATATTTATAGAATGTACTTATATTTTATCAATGATAATCAATCAGTAATCTGAACAGAAGTCAAGGTTGGACAACATGTCCTAAATTTAAAATTATTGAGTAAGTACCTACATCGTCGAGAATTGAACAGTTTTTAACCTGGGTCATAGGTATAACCTATAAGGAAGGTTTCTATTATATCTCCTAACCATTTTACCCAACTTTTGATTTCATACAGGTGTAAGTTGATTTTATTGAATCTATCTTTCAAGCAGAAGCTTATGAAATGCTACTGTTAGTATTTGTTCCTTTTTACTTTCAATTACAATATAAAGTTGAATTATTACCTTGAATGTTGCCAGTCTGGTGACTAGCATTAAAGAAAAAGGCTTCTGCTGTTAATGATAGCAATAATTATTAAACTAGAGGGTACGATTTTCGTTGAAGTTTGAAGTACCATTTTTCCATTTTACATTTTCAGCCGTTTTCTATCCTTAGGATATAGGCCTCTTTCAAATTTGACCATTGTCTTCGGTTTTGCGCAACTCGGTACCAATTCAAGCCTGCAACCCTCTTTATATCGCCATACCATCTTTTCTGGGGTCTTCCAACACTTCTCCTCTCTTCCCAAGGTCTCCATCTAGTGATATACCCGCTCCAGTTTTCTGTATGCCTGGCCACGTGTCCTACCCATTGCCATTTTAAGGAACCAATTCTTTTTATTATGTCGGAGACTTTGGTTCTTTCCCTTATCCATGTATTTGTTTTGTGGTCTCTCAGGGAAATTCCTAAAATTCGTCTTTCAATGGCTCTCTGATGTACTTCCAATTTGTGATTAATTCTTCTGGTTATCACCCAGGTCTCGCAGCCATACGTGACAACAGGCAGTATACACTCATTATAGACTTTTGATTTTAAAGTCATTGGAATATTCATGCTGAAGATGTACTTTAACTTGCCGTAAGCCGCCCATCCCAGTCTAATTCTCCTATCAATTGCCATTTCTTGATTTTGTTTGCTCGGTGTATATATGTTTCTGTCTTTTTTATTGTGCTGTCATGGATCGGTATTGTTTCGTCTGCATTTGGTGTATTTGTAATAAACTGGGTCTTTGTGTAGTTCATGTGTAATCCTACTTTTGCCGCCTCATCTTGTAGTTCTTCCAACATATCTATCAATTCCTGTTTGTCTTTCGCGAACAGTACAATATCGTCGGCAAATCTTAGATTGTGCAGGCGTTCACCATGTATGTTCAATCCTTTGTTTTCCCATTGTAGCTTTTTAAAAATATCCTCGAGCACTAAAGTGAATAGTTTTGGAGATATTACGTCCCCTTGCCGAACTCCTCTTTTGGCGTTTATTCTGTCAGATAATTGATGAAGTCTTATCGACATTGCCGAAGTCTTATAGATGTTCTCAATGAGGTTTATATAACGTTGATCCACTCTGGCATTTCTCAAGGATTTTATTATTGCCCAAATTTCTACTGTGTCGAAGGCTTTCCGGAAATCGACAAGAGCCATCCATAGGTTTATATTATATTCTGTAGCTTTCTCGATCATCTGCCTTACTGTGTGTAGATGTTCTGTCGTGCTATAATGGCTTCGTAATCCAGCCTGTTCCTTTGGTTGGTAAACTTCGAGTTTTCGCTCTAATCTGTTGGTGATTATTCTGGTGAATAATTTATATATTTGTGATAGTAAGCTTATCGGCCGGTAGTTTTCGAGATCAGTGGGGTCACCTTTCTTGTAGATCAGAACAACTACAGCATTCTCCCAATCTTTGGGTATATGTTCTTCTGTTAGGCACTTATTGAATAGTTTCACTAGTTGAAGTACCAGTTTAGTACCAACACTTTTCGCTGGCTATTTTTTGAAAAGAAGCTCTGCCTGTAGAGATTGTCCGTTTCTTCGTCCCTTTTTAATCTTGCCCTGGAAGGTCTACACTGACGGAGGGGAGCCATCTTCCTCCACTGTGATTACCGTTCTCATGAAGAAAAATACCTTATCGGCCATCAGGCACTGTTTTAACGAAATAAAGTTGCGTAAGGCAATAATCCATTTAACACCGAAAAAATTTAAATCGAAAGTCTTGTGATTACCGTTTGACTTGAGTTTGAATTTCGAACCCCCTCGTGGTAAGTCCCTTTTAATTTTTTTTAAAGCAATGGTTGTTCATGCAATGCCTCTATTACATAGGGTTTATCGGGGAGCGATTTTTTCCGGGGAGCTGTTTTTCCGAGGAGCCGTTTCTCTTAACGAACTCATTTCCAAAAGGCCACATTTTTAAAAGAACTCCATTTTCGTAGAGCATGGTATGGAGCTCACGAATCGATACGTGTACCCCCACATTTGACGAAGAAAACTGAACTTCCAGCCTTGATTTCACGCTAGAATCTGCAACTTCCCTCGTCAAGTGGCCGAGAATGGATGGCTACCGTGCTCTACCTTTTGTTGGAATTTGAAATTTCCATTCCATATTTTTGACACCTAAGTGAACTTTAATTAAATATTTCTTTTGATTTACCGTATTAACTATAGATTTTATCTCTATTTAACTTTTAGTACCACCATATTTAAAGAATGTACTTATATTTTATCAATGATAATCGTTAATCCTTAATCTTAAATCCCAAAAAATGCCAAGTACTTTTGTTCGGACGTACAGCTGCCAGGCGACAGTCTTTAAACAATCTAAACACTCTAGTAGGGACTGATATAATTTCAAATTCGAACAGTGCTAGGAACTTGGGCTTAGAGATTGATGTTGATTCAAGATTTTCATCTCACATAAGTAACTCCATAAGAAAAGCGTTTACTAATCTTAAACTCATATACAATCAGCGGAATTCATTGGATGTGAAACTAAAGACGCTATTATGTGACAGCTTGGTACTCTCTCAATTTACATTTTGCGATGTAGTATATGGTGTTTACCTTTTAAAACAAGATGTGAGGCGGATCCAGCGTATCCAGAACTGCTGTGTTCGGTTAATCGGTGGTATTAGGAAATACGATACCGGCGTAACTGCCAAAATTAGGGAAATCAGATGGATCTCCATGAAAGAAAGATGCCTTTTTCATAGCCTTGTATTGTATAATAAAATCATCTTTAATAGACGTCCACAGTATTTGTATCAGCAAATTAACTTTAGGTATGATGCTCATAATTTAGATCTAAGGCAAAAGCAATTGATTTCGCTACCTCTGCATAGAACATCACAATATGAAAGATCATTTAGTTACCAAATCTACAGTTGCTACAAGGTTCCAAATATATTAAAAAGACTTACTAATTTTAAATTTGAAAAAGAAATTGCTCTGATTATCTCAATGTTCACATAAACTCTATAATTTTCTGTGTATTGCTTTTGACGCAATAGGAGCTACATGATTGCACATTTCAAACGTTTGCCAGAATTTACAGGGTGATGTTTTTCCAGAGGTCATATGCCCTTTTCTGCCCCTGAACTTTTTTGCGGTGTGCCGGTGGTAGATTCCTAAAGAACTGAATGATTTTTCTACCTTATTTAGAAACTTTTTGTTCTCTTGTAGTTTTTTCCAATTACCGACCCTTATTGGGAAAAAAATTTAAAAACAAATCTTTGTAATTAACTAGATAAAACTACAGTGACTCAATATACCTTTTCTACCTACAGTGGCGACAATAGAGGTCCCGCCGCCGTATTCTTGATCATTCTCATTAGGAATCTAGAAGTAAGCTACGCCCTTGCCGCCATATTTTTGCTCATTTTCAATATGAATACATTAAAATTTCATCCCCTGTAGATCAGTAACGAAGCGTTTGCAGACCTATGTTTATTTGAAGTTTTAGTCATAAAATAATCCAAAGAATCACCCCTTTCAGTTTGGACCGTGACTTATGGGACACCCTGTATATTTGTAGGTTTCTATTATATCTCCTGACCATTTGACCCAACTTTTTATTTCATACAGGTGTTAGTTGATTTTATTGAATTTATCTTTTAAGCAGAAGCTGACCATATTTATCAATAAAATTTCCAAATATTAATATTTTTTTAAATTAGTTTTCTGAAAACTTAAATCTTTATATTCTCATTTCATGATAATGATATGGCCAGCGACTGTTAATGAACTTATATGGCAACTATATTGAGGTAAATTGTAATATTATTTTTTTTTGGAATTTGATAAATCCGATTGAGAGTTACAGGGTGATGCAAGAAAAAAAAATTGAATTAAAAAGTTGTTTGGTACTCTAATATGAATTAGATAAAAATATTTTTGAATATACAGGGTGCATATTTGGATTTTATGTGAAATTCTAAGCAGATTTCATGTGATATATCCTATACCTAAGTTCAACTGTTTTGGAAATATTGAGAGTTGAAAATTGACTTTTTGCAAATTTGACAGGCTGTAAAACCTAAACGATTAATTTTAGACGAAAACCGATTTCACATTCCTGTCTTAGATTTTTATTAACTATCAATTGACACCAACTTTGAATTTAATCCATGATTAATAATTCCAGTTAAATTTAATCTCCGTTTAAATTCAGAGTTGAGGTCAAATGATAGTTTATGAAAATCTAAGACAGGAATGTGAAATCGGTTCTCCTCTAAAGTTAACAGAAGGTTTTACAGCCTGTCAAAGTTGCAAAAAGTCAATTTTCAACTGTCAATATTTCCAAAACAGTTGAACTTAGGTATAGGATATATTACATGAAATCTGGTCAGATTTTTAATCTAAATATGCAATCACATACAGGGTGTTCCATTTAAAATAACCAAGTTCTGTCGCATACCCCATAAACGGAGCATCCTGTATATTCAAAAATATTTTTAACGTATGCATATTAGAGTATCAAACAACTTTGTCATTTTTTTTTCTTGCTTCACCCTGTAAGGAGATATCGTCTAATTTGTTATAGTTAGTGACCTCAGTAGATATTCAGGTTGGTTTTTTTGAAAAAAGGTTGGATTTAGGTCAAAAGTAAACGGTGTTGAAGAAGATAGTGTGTATTAGCCGACGTTTCGGCCTAAATTAGGCCATCCTCAGGGCACTAGAAACAGGTTATTCATGAGTCTAAAATCATGGATTATTACATAGTGAACAGTGTAATTGTAAAGTAGTAAAACTGTGTGAATACAACAATGATAAATTTGAAAAAAAAATTGAAAAGGAATTTTATATAAATTTACTCAGTTATCCTTATGCTTTGATAGTGAGCAATTTCCCACGAAATAAAAATGAAAAAATGATCGTTGGGTTACGTAAATAACATTAACAATTAAAAATCAAATAAATAAATAACATATAAATAACAAAACAAGGTAAATTAGATTACAACAGGTATTACTTAAATCCAAGTTTCTTCTCCAGTGTTATTAAATAGAATGTTATATACATAAGGAACATAATGTTGCTTGACTTCGTTCTTTGGTTTAGCTTATTAACAAACAGGACATTAACATTAGACAGTTACAAACAAAAATAAAATTTTAAATCTTTGGTAGGTACTGGCTTTATCATTTCTAACGTTACACTAAACCATTTGTTTCTTATATGAGTCTTGGTTAGTATCGTATCAATAAGGAACAAAAAAAAAAAAAAAAAAAAAGGGTTTTGGTATTTAGCACAATCGCAAACACAACCATTAAAAGAAAAACACTGTACAATATCCTGGATAGAGATCCTACTGTTTCAATCCAAAATAAACTTAATAAAATTATAGATAATCTTAGAAAATCTGAATTTTTGTCAATTGAAGCCAAATATATCAAGTGCAGCAATGGTATTTTTCCCAAAATGTATTTTCAACCTAAAATACATAAAAAAAGAAGTTCCTTTTAGACCAATTGTAAGCTTTGTGGGGTCTCCTGCCTATAGACTAACCAAATTTTTATCTAACTTGATTTCTTTTGCCTTCAATAAGGATCAGTATCACATAAAAGATTCCTTCGAAATGGCTGCTTACATACAGGATTTTCAAATTCCAGAAAATCACATTCTAATATCACTGGACGTTAAGTCTTTATTCACTAACATACCAACGAATCTAACTATAGATCTTTTAAAAGAAAGGTGGTTTATGATTAGGGATCATTGCAAACTAACACTTGATGCGTTTGTGAGTCTTCTACAGTTCTGCTTTGACAACAGTTATTTTTGCTTTGAGAGTACCTTCTATAAGCAGATTTTTGGTCTGGGCATGGGGAATTGTTTGTCTCCAAGCTGCTCAGACGTGGTTATGTCGGAACTACAGACACAATGCATTGATAAATTTGATTTCCAGTTACCGTTTTTTAAAAGATATGTAGACGACATAATCACGTGTGTTCCCATCGATAAAATTCCGACCATGTTTTCAATAGCTTCCACCCAAGGTTGCAATTTACAATAGAAGAAGAAAGTAACAACTCCATTTCATTTCTAGATCTTTTATTAATAAGAACCGATAATAACAAAATTAGAACCGACTGGTATCATAAGCCTACCTTCTCTGAAAGATTCCTTAATTTTCGATCGGAACACTCTTTTAAACAAAAAATCAATATTATCAATAACTTGAAGGATAGAGCAGTACGACTCTCACATCCAGATTTTCATCAAAAGAATTTAAATAACATAAAATCATATCTAACCAAAAATAACTATCCTAATAAATTGATTAATAAACTTCTATTTTGTCGCTCCGTACACAATAATAAGACAAATATACCAAAAAACGACCAAACAAGATATTTTAAAATTCCTTATGTACAAGATCTATCAGAAAAAATAGCTAGACAACTCAACAACGATACCATTAAAGTTGCCTTCAAGAATGAAAATAAAATCAAAAAATTATTCTCCAAACAAAAAACAAAAACTCCAAAAAACTTGGAAAGCAATATAATATATAAAATACCATGTAACGAGTGCAATGGAGTGTACATAGGACAAACAGGAAGATATTTAAAAACACGAATATCAGAGCTCCAACGTAGCGTAAGACCGTCGAACCTCATCAAGACAAAAAACAAAACAGCATTAGCTGAGCATTTTGAAGAGAGACTTCATAACTTCGATTTTAATAACGTAGCTATTTTAGGAAAACATAACAACTATAAAAAAAGACTTGTCGGAGAAATGATAGAGATTAAAAAGCATCCCAATAACATTAATAAAAGACAGGACGTTGAAAAATTAAGCATAATGTATAATAACATTTTAAAGTCCATCCAAAATCCATCATAATACAGTGTTTTTCTTTTAATGGTTGTGTTTGCAATTGTGCTAAATACCAAAACCCTTTTTTTTTTTTTTTGTTCCTTATTGATACGATACTAACCAAGACCCATATAAGAAACAAATGATTTAGTGTAACGTTAGAAATGATAAAGCCAGTACCTACCAAAGATTTAAAGTTTTATTTTTGTTTGTAACTGTCTAATGTTAATGTCCTGTTTGTTAATAAAGCTAAACCAAAGAACGAAGTCAAGCAACATTATGTTCCTTATGTATATAACATTCTATTTAATAACACTGGAGAAGTAACTTGGATGTAAGTAATACCTGTTGTGATCTAATTTACCTTTTTTTGTTATTTATATGTTATTTATTTATTTGATTTTTAATTGTTAATGTTATTTACGTAACCCAACGATCATTTTTTTCATTTTTATTTCGTGGGAAATTGCTCACTATCAAAGCATAAGGATAACTGAGTAAAATATAAAATTCCTTTTCAATTTTTTTTTTAATTTATCATTGTTGTATTCACACAGTTTTACTACTTTACAATTACACTGTTCACTATGTAATAATCCATTATTTTAGACTCATGAATATCCTGTTTTTAGTGCCCTGAGGATGGCCTAATTTAGGCCGACGTCGGCAAATACACACTATCTTCTTTAACGCCGTTTATTTTTGACCTAAATCCAACGTTTTTTCAAAAAAACCAACCTTAATATCGTCTTATATTGCACTAAATGGACACCCTGTATATACAGTGTGTCCCACTTTTCATGAATACACCCCGATATCTCAGTTATTAATAATACGATTTTATTCAAGTTTTGGTGGTGATTGTATGTTAGAAAAATTAACTAAGTGTTTGACATAGTAATAGTATATTACAATCCGAGACGGGAAATGCTTCATTGCTAGTCGAGAGGTAGAACCTCGAGACAGCAAAGAAGTTTCCCGTCGAGGGTTGTATACTATTTTAATTTTAACCATAATTTCTTGAAACAAAAAAAAAAAATCGAGGCAACCAAATGAGGTCGGGAAATGAGGAGGGAAATGAGGACGGTAAATATATCCCTGCTCCATTTTCCGTCCGTGGACGGGAAATGAGGACGGAAAAAATTTCCCGTCCTCATTTCCCGTCCTGGGACAGGTAATGGAGCAGGAAAATGAAAAAACAGAAATGTGACATTTTCAAATTTTTGAAAAGTCAGTACCTAATGACAACATTTCATATATGGTTAAAAATAAACATTTTTATTTACCATTGGCGTGCCGGTGTTCGGGGGTGAAAAGGGTTTGTATTTGCGGGAGAAAGATATGAGGGCTTATTTTAGATAATTTTTTGTATCAGATTAAGAATCAGCATCTCCAAAAACCCCTTAATTCATGTTTTCAAAATCTCAAGAGATGATTTTAGCAAAAAAATTAATAAATTTACCCTAATTTACTTTTTCTAATAAGCTGTTTATTGCTAATTAGAAGGTAGCTATGTTGAAAATGCAATATTCTAAAATAATGTCATCTGTAATTCGTTCATCAAAATAATAAACAACTTATTAGAAAAAGTGAATTAATATCTATTTTTTTTGAGTAAAATCAGCTCTTCAGATTTTGAAAATACATATGAATTAAGGGGTTTTTGGGGATGCTGAGTTTTAATCTGATACAAAAAATGATCTAAAATAAGCCCTAATATCTTTTTCCCAAAAATACACCACTTTTTACCTCCCAACACCGCACGCCAATGGTAAATAAAAATATTTACTATGTCAAATAGTTCATTTTTCTAACATACAATCACCACCAAAATTTGAATAAGATCGCATTATTAGTGGGGGTGTATTCGTATCCATGAAAGGCGGGACACACTGTATATTGATCACATTTTCATGAGTCATTTTTGACTTATCTTAGGTTAAATTATAAATAATTTGCAAAGAATATCTTTATATCTATCTTTATAAAATTTCTTTGCTATTTATTTGTAATTTGAGATAAGATATTAATATGTCAAAAATGGCTCACGCAAATGTGATCAATATATGTATATTTAGAATCAGGAACAAAAGATCTTTCATTTTATTGCATAATATACAGGATGTTCTATTGAAAAAAGTCGAAGATGTCTGCGTTTCTCTATTTTCCGATGCAATTTCGTTTTTTTGATAACGTTTAATGTAAATAAAGAAAAAAACTGTCAAGTTTTGTATTTAATTTTTTTTTCTATCTTAAATAGTAAAGTCTGTAGGCATGGATCTAAATATAATCAAATAGCGTGTACATAATTCTCAAATAAGAGCAATAGAGACCTACAAAATATTTCTAGTTTTTTTTTTTAGGGATTCTTGTCATCTTAAATCATTATTCAGCATTTTAAACTCACATCCAAATTGAATACAGAACGGAGAAAGCATTTGATAAGTTGATGGGATGTGACATACGACGCAATTCTGCCTTGGTGCTCAAATATAAAATTTGTATGCCTATCCGTTATTTTTTTAATCCATAATTTTATATTGAAAGAAAAATCATTCGACAACCGAATACGTAATGCGGAAGAAAATATCATTCAAAATATGTATGTACATCTATTAGTTTATTTACAGTTACAGAATAAATACCTGCATGATGAGGGGTATTTTGAAAAGAAGTTGTTCATTTTCCTCTCTCTTTGTGAGCTATCTCCTCAATCATAAAACAAATAAAAATTTCAAATTGCAAAAACCGGAAGCGACAGATGGTCGCATTTAAAATTCACAAGGTGCCACATAAAAGGTCAGACATAATATTTCAAAGAATCGGGCTTAACAATTTCCCTTCGCCGGAAAGGAAAAAATAAATCAAATTTTGATACAAAAATGAAAATCTAATCCGAGAGTTAAGGCCGTTCCGTTCCCACCTTTAGCGAAATTTATCATCCCCAGAGAGAAAGTGTGGGGGTAAGATAGAATTTTGCTGGGGACATTCGGTCGTTTATCACCAACTTTCTATCCAGACTCCATCCATCAATATTACAATAATATACGTCATTCGACTTAGAACAAAAGATGACGACAGAAGAGCAGTTTATATCAAACGCAGATAAATTCCAGAAAAGAACCTCCTATTAATATAACTGATTTATTTTGATTAATTTTATTTTTATTGAGGGATTACAAAACTATCATCAAAATATCCTTTTAAATTCAGTACCGATTGAAAAGTCTTTCTAAAGCCGCTTGATTACGTCTGTATTTCGAAATCGATCAATTTCCGGTCTAGGACGAATAAAGAACCAGTCTGATTAATGTTCATTAAGGACTAGCAAAAATAAAACTCGCTGATTACGCTTTTGGTGTAGATTTTGTGTAAAGTGAACAAACTAATTTTATCCACATTTACGCCACAAAAAACAAGAGTTTCTATCATGGCCCTTTTTCCCAATTCACTGATTTAATTGCGTCAATAATTTTTCTTAAACTGCCTTTGGCCCGATTTAATAGCTATAATAAAAAGCTAGTTATATATGGAAGAAGATATAGTTGAAAATAATCTCTATATAATAAGGGAAAGATTTTCAAAAAAAAATATTGTTACGTGCACAATCTCCCTCATCAGGGTTATGAAATTTCACAAATTCAGCAAAAAGTCATATATCAACCTTTTAATATCACATTTCTCTTCAAACAAAAAAAATAATACCGAATACATTGGGAAATTATTTACTCACATCTGTTTGTGGAAGTTATTGTGCATGAAAATATTTGCCAAAAAGCAAAATTATGCAAAAAATATTTGGATAGTTTAATCCATTTAAATTTATAGGTCGAGTGGTATACGGCTAGATTATTGCCTGAATAATTAGGATTGAATTATTGGCGTCAATCCTATCCAAAGAGTTCTATTTATTATAAAATGTCAGAATATTTCTATCAAAATTCTGTCAAAAAAGGTAAACAAAAATTTAATCGCTGATAAACAAGGTCTTGTGAAATAATCACTTATTTAAACAAAATTCATTCAAAAAATGACGTTGTCTGATGGGTCTATTTTATAATGAATGAAATAATCAAGTTTAAATAATCATCATTATGTCAGAAACTGTAGCTCTGTTCCAACCGTTCTAGAACGGTAATTTCCAGTTGATCAATTCATTTGTCAAGTAGGATGAACTCATCGAAAAATAGGTGGGCAACTGGAAATTACTGGTTCTGGAACAGTTCACATATCGGTTGGAACAGAGCTACAGTTTCCGACATAAGATAACTTGAAAAGGTGAATTTTGTTACCCTTCAGAATGCAAGTTGTGTAAATGAATAGGTACCTAATTAGAACGACAGGTCATTTGCGCAGTTATTTCCAGAATAATATTTAAATATCTTCTGACTTGTTATGTTAATCTCCTAATAATAATGTTTAAATATCTTTGAAAAACTATATTAAATAATGTGATACTTGATATTTGTTCAATTTCAGTCAAAACTCTCTAAATATGGTACTATATTATGATTTATTTGCAGTCACATAGGATTCTGCGGGATCCCGCAAATACCTGGATACCGTAGGATTGGAAATGTTCAGTCCCGCGAATACCGGGACTGGAATTATCTTGCGGGATTGCATTCCCTAATTAGGTGTTGTTTTATATTTATTTTACAAATAAACGAGCATCATACAAAGAGAAATAATGGAAAAGAAAATTTAAATAAAACATACACAAACTATCCACCAACTAGACAAAACGCTGCCGAAATGTAAATTTGGATTAGGAAATTTCAGAGCCAGTGTATGTATATGCACTTTCAACTTCCCAACAGACAACCAACAATCACACAAAGACAACAAAGGCATTATTTCGGCCCTTTGGCTAGTTTTTAGGCTGCCTATCTTCCCTTGCTGTGTTTAGAGGGCGGCACAACGGGAAATAGTTTGGAGCGGCTCTATAATTCCACACAAAATGCTTTATATTGCAAGGCGAGATAGGGTTAATACAAAAAGTCGAAAATTATATCTGCAAAATTTCTATTATACCAAAAATTTCCATATTATCCCATATCCTGGAAACAAAGCGGACCAAGTTCAATATGTTCCTGAAATTGGCATAGGCATTTCCCTATTTGGATTGACCATTACAACGAACCAATGACCATTTCGGGGACGTTACTGGCACACCCTAATAAGAATTATGTATATTCTTTTTATGTGTAACATTTAACATTTTCCTAAAATTGAACTCTGAAATTCCAAATTTATATTCTACAAAAGTATCATCATAAAATGAAATGCAAACTCTCTTGATTCTAAATAATAAATTATACTAACACAAGCGTGCTGAATATAATATGCGGAAGTTATGTGCTTTCATATTTGCTCCTGCTGTTTTTTTTTATTATTTGTGAAGATTTGTAATATCAAAAATTTCTCGAGGAGAGATTTGAGCTCCCTTGGTAACTATCAAAATATATTTTCATATATAAATAAATAATATAACTTGGGAATTTTTCAATTTTCTTTTTTTTTAATATGAGACATGTTTTATCAATTTTACTTTTTTGAAGCGACAAAAAAGAATTATGTCTGTATACGTATATTTGTATTTATATAGGGGCAATTTTTTGCAATATGTATACAATTCCGCTTATAATATAAATTTTTATTCCTTCTTCTTCTTCCTAGCCGTTCTCTATCCTCTGGATATACACTGAAAAAATTAGTAAAAAATTTGCCTAATAAATATTTATTTGATTTTTTTCTATTTCACCCAAATAATGATTAGTTAAACCAACGACAATGAGTTTGGTTTAAATAAATCTGTGTATGGTTTTTTCAAATTATTGTTTTGACTTCTTAAAATGATACGAGTTGCATTATTAAATAAATATGTATTTAGAACGAACGCCATAAATGTAATATATTCAGATTTTTTGAACGAAATAACAACTACTTCAAAAATTAAATATTCTGGAATTTGTACAAAATAAACATGACCAAAATTCAAATAACTGGGATCTCTGTAGACATTTGGCAATTTATGCGCATGCTCGAGTTCCGAATACTGTGCTGTATGTGCATCACTGCTCGCTCTTTCCTGTTGTTGGTTTGGCACGCGTCGCATGGTGTTACTTTGAATTTTTATTTTTCGGAGTGGTTTCCGCAAGATGGAAGATCTTTTGGCAGAAGTGGGTGTGCAATATCTGTGGCCTTTAATACACAATATACAGTAAGTTGAAATTATAATACCTACATTATAGGTATAATTCACAATATTTCCAAATCATCAATTTCAGCAAGATGGTGTATGGAACCAGGAACAAAAAAATACTCGCCTTGGCCGGTATAATTTTTATTGGGGACTTATTTCTACCTGGACCAGACAAACATCCTCTCACACTGAGGCAACAAGGAATAGGCAATTCGCAATAATATTGGACGCAAGTATTTTACAATTATTTAAATTAGAAATCTCACAGTAGAGCAACCAGCAATATTTTCCGTTCGACAGATATTGAGTTGCTCTAATGTCCAGAGCTCGGATTTAATTCAATGTACGATACTTGCCACGTTAAAAATTGTGCATCAAACGAACCACCTGCAAACATTTTTAGAAGTGCCATCGAAGTGAATCAGATTCCAAACAATGATGATGGATGGGACAGAAAAAAAGAATCGATGAATGTCTGAATGAGAACGACTCTCCTGTGCAGCTTCACAATAACTTATTGATTTACCTAGAATAAAAACATAATTGGATTGAACAAATCAGGCTTTAAATGGAACAATTTGTTTATTTGGTTCTAAATAAAAGAGGTTGAAACAAATACTTGTTTTATTTATATTAAAAAACAAGTAGTTCACAATAAATAAATATTTATTTAATTTAAATATTTTCTATGAGCTAACTAATGCATGATTTATTTACTAGAACTAAATATTTATTTATTTTGTAAAAATGGTTGATATTGAGCTAAACCAAGTAGTCGGGAATCAGCACACCGAAATTCGATCACGTACTGTGCACTCGAGGATATACGTTATAAAAAATATGTACAATATGGAGAATGACCTTGCGGATGCAAATCCGGAGGGCTCCATTTAATTCGTAATTGCAATTAAGAATAAAAAAATAATTTCCGACTTTTTTGAATTATCCGAAAAATACTATTTTTTGTGTTTAACTCACGATTGTGATGCTATTTTTCAATATTTTTCCAAAAGTCTTGCACCAAATGAAAGCCTAGTCATTGTAGAGTTCAACTGTATATGCAAAAAACTATTTTTTTTTATACTGAATTTGTCAGATTACTTAAAAGCAGGTGCGGTACCAAAACTGAAGTGAAAATTTCAGCATCGAGAAAATTTTTGAACGGTTGAAGATAGATATATGATCAATCGACGAAAAATGTGCCTAAATGAGTGAGGAAGTTTTTGGTGAAAAGAGATTTTGATTAGTGATAACGGTTTCCGAGATATGATTTTTTTTTCAAACGACGATACGCGCCGGCCGCTGCCGCATTGATCTCAATGAACGCGTTGCCCGTACTCTGGCCCCAGCGTGGCCCAACTTCGACAGTACTTGTTTATTCTATAGGGACAGACATTTCTAGAAAACCTAATTAGGTAACTAAAACTTAATTTTAATTTAAATAAAACCCGCCTCCAGAATAGCAACCTCTTATACCATCCAGCCCTGCTTTTAAACAACTACAGTTTAGTTTCTAGTGCATATCTGGAGTTTGCATTTGCAGCACCATTTTCGAATCTTACATCGGTAACGATACTTATTGTGGTTAATTTTATTATCTTTCAGATCCCAACCAAAATTAACTGGGTTGGGAATTTCTGGATTTATTAAAATCGCACTCTTCCACACAATTATTCCATAGGCAGTTCTTCAGTTCTTTCTTAATAGTAGGCACATGCTGATTTGATTTTGCTGATGAAATGCATCCTTTGTGAGTGGCAAATTCCTTATATCAGATTTATATATTGTTTATTGGGAACACCTGTAAATGATGGCTTACCATACAAAATTTTGAAAAAATACCTAGCTGCGTTTTCGAAACTCATTAAATTATTGTAGTGAAGTTATCTAGAAGTGTCTTTAATAGGCTCGTACAGCATATTTTTTTTATTACATATTCTAAAAGAGCGTGTTGAGTTTAGCAGTTATGCAAAATTTCTTAGTTTTCTGAGCCCTTGTTCATATTTAAATAAATTATCAAAATACTCCAAATTTGAAACACGCGGTGACGTCACCGCATCTCTCACGTTGGTCCTTGTGTTGCTGGTACGCCAGTCACTTCGACAATACGGGCAGTGTTTTGACAAGTTTTGGTTTAGCATCGTTTAGACAAATTTCAGTTTGGCATTTCATGTTTCTGGTAGAACTGGATGTTTTTCTTTCGAATCACATTTCGTATATTTGAATAATTCCCTGAGTTTCAATATTTTATGAGCACAATTATTATGGAAGTAGCATGAAAAACGAAAAATTATAAATATTGCATAGTTCCGCAAACTGTATGCCAAACTGTCAGTAGAAGATCTGTTGACATTGCGTTATGCAAAATCGTGTGTGACGGCCTTTAGCCGGTCTCGACTCGAGAGATGCTATGACGTCACAGCAATGAATTTCCGAGGCAAAAGTGTTTTTTCTCCAAACGTCAGAAAAACGTCACTTTGTTAACCCCTGTCAAGATGTCAAAAATTTGATTTCTATGCTGCTAGGTAAATCCAGCGGGTTAACACCTGTCAAGGTGGTAGAAATTTAATTTTTCTCCAAACGTCAGAAAAACGTCACTTTGTTAACTCCTGTCAAGATGTCAGAAATTTGATTTCTATGCTGCTAGTCAAATCCAGCGGGTTAACACCTGTCGAGGTGGTAGAAATTTAATTTCTATGCTGCTTGGCAACCCCAGCGGCAGCAAAAGTACTTTTAGTGCCGCTGGAGCGGCAGTAGAAGTACTTTTAGTGCCGCTAGTACTTTTACTGCCGCTCAACCATTCACTTGCCCCCGAGCTTACCCCATTCGTTTGGAGAAAAAATAGCGTGTTGCATACGGAGTAGAAGCACTTTTTTGTGCATTTTTTGTGTATTGCAAGCCTCACTACGTTCGCAAACCTACCGCTTCAGCACAAAAAAGTAAAGCTTCTACTCCTAATACAACAATATACTATTAATATTAAAAAACGCGTAACTCTTTCAATATTTATCCAATTAAGCTGAAATTTTTTCTACGTGCTATATGTGAGTAATACTCCATGAAAATGTGAAAAACCGGGCTAATGAAATTTGATTGAACGACCTTATTCTATTTCGTTACTCAAATCCATCAGGTATTATGTTTCAAATTTGTGTAGCCATAATTCCTGAATGGATAACCTTTGTAATAAAGTAGAGAGACAGAACAAATATGTCGGTATCGGCCGACTCTATTATTATTTGATAGTATCTACTGTAGGTTTGACAAGTATTGGATTATTGGATAATAGCAAATTTTCGAAGTATTTGCTGAGGTACCTATACCATATAATTTAAAAAGTTTTTTTTTTTTTTAAACAGAATCTTAAGTCAAAAATTTGTGTTACATTGTATTGCTAACATTATGCAATGTTGACTTAATTAATAAAAAACTAGATTTTACCTAAAGTTTCTTGTTAATAAATTGAAATTGAAGATAGTGAAGTAGTGTAGGTATTTTCTACCATTCCAGCGGCAATCATGACGATATTCTTGAGAAGGCGGTTACCTATATTTCGTCCATATCCATTGCGTACTTTAACGAAACAATTATTAAAACGGAATAAATAGTTGAATAGTTCTTCCATTTCCTACAGGTTGTGATCGAATAACCGAGTTATTGAAGTATATAGGTCGGACCGAGTAAGTCTCCGTTGAAACGGCAGCGGCCGGCGCGCATCGGCGTTTCACAAAAAAAATCGTATCTCGGAAACCGTTACCACTAGTGCAAATTTATTTTCATCAAAAACTTCCTCACTTATTTAGGCACATTTTTCGTCGATTGATCATATATTTATCTTCAACTGTTCAAAAATTTTCTCGATGCTGAAAATTTCACTTCAGTTTTGGTACCGCACCTTCTTTTACGTAATCTGACAAATTCAGTTAAAAAAAAAATAGTTTTTTGCACATGCAGGTTAAATCTAAAATAACTAGGCTTTCAATTGGTTCAAGAATTTTGAAAAAATATTGAAAAATGGCGTCACAATCATGAGTTAAACACAAAAAATAGCTTTTTTACGATAATTCAAAATAGTCGGAAAATATTTTTTTTTTTTTCTTAATTGCAATTACGAATTTAATGGAGCCCTCCGGATTTAGATCCGCAAGGTCATTCTCCACCCTGTACATATTTTTAAAATCGTATATCTTCGAGTGCACAGTTCGATGTGTAGGAGACGTCTTTTCGGCAGTCTGATCCTCGACTAAAGAATAATTTAATTCAAGCAAACGGAATGGGAACGGTCAAACAAATCCAGATTTTTTTTCAAACAAATATTTGTTTGTCCATTATCAACCAAATATTTATTCAAGGGAACTCCATTTTTCTTTGGATCAAATTATTTTTTTTTTCAGTGTAGGCCTCTCAGATTTTGCCAAAATCTGTGCGACCTGGTACCAGTTTGGTCCTGCTGTTCGCTTGATGTCGTCGTACCAGCGTTGTTGAGGTCTGACAACGCTTGTTCGTTTCCTCCAGGGTCTTCATCTTGGTAATTTTTTGATCCAGTTGTTGCTTGTGTTCGTTGTTCCATTTGAGGATGCATATTCCATGTGTAATATCTACGATCTTTGTTGTATTTCTTATCCACTCGTTGGCCTTGTGATCCCTTATTTTAATACCTTTCATTCTCCTTCCGATTGCTCTCTGATGTACTTGCAGCTTATTGAGGATTTTCATGTTTCGCTTCCATAGGTTACTTGCATAGTACATGCATTGTAGATTTTAGTTTTCAGCTTCGAAGGTAACTTGGACCAGAATATGTAGCGCATTTTACCATACGCCTACCATCCCAGGCGCATTCTCCTATTAATTTCAAGCTCTTGATGGACCTTGCCAGCGTTATTTCCTGTCCTAGATACTTGTAGTAGTTTACTTTGTTCACCTGTTGGTTTTCTATGGTTATGGTTATTATCTACAAACTATTTGCTCATTTGTCATAAACTCTGTTTTTGATATGGAAATTGAAATTTCTAATCCGATCCTCTTAGCTTCTTGGAGTAATTCTTTCCGCATGATTTCTAAGTATGTTCCGTTCGGGGAGAATATTACGATGTCATCAGCATTTCTGGTAGTAGATCGTCCATTCCTGGGGATTTTCCGTTGTGCACCTAATTGGCTTGGCGCTTTTGCAATTTCTTCCTCTTCTGATCCATCATTTTGGATGTTTCACTTTCGGTTTCAAGGTTGTGATTTTTGTTGTTATTTTTTGCGTCGTAAAGTTCCTTTCTTCTATAATCCTTGTTTGTCCATCATTTGATACAATGCGATCTGTTTTGAGTCTATCTCTCAGTGAAAATTCAAGTCTAAGCCAGTTTGATGTATGTACAGCATTTCTATATAGTGAGCTTCAAGAAGAAGTATACATGAAATAGCCAGAGTGTTTCAATTATGGTACAGGTAGGAAAAGAAGAGCCTATATGGACTTAAGCAAGCTCCTAGGTGATGGAACAAACGAGTTAAAGTAATGATCGGTGTTTAATTTCGACGATATTACAATTATTTGGCGACGAGAAAACTGTGAACGTTGTTTTTAAAGTACAACACATTGAAGTTTTACGGAAAAACGAGCCCAAAATTTGCAAGTCATGCCTTGCCTTAATGATCCAGGAAATGGGGTTATGCCGTTACAGTGGTTAACACAGGAAGTATTTCGGCATTGGCAGTGTTTAAGCGATGATTTCGAAGTTTTTGAAGAGCGTCTGGAGCAATATTTTACTGCTAATATTGTAGAAGATACAAGGAAAGTAACTGTTCTACTTACCTTATTAAGTGAGGAATCGCAGTGCAGGAGCCACATAGAAGTGAACAAAGTGCAAAAGGTAAATAGTGCCAGTGGTTCCAGTAGTTTTTCAAAAAAATAAGGCTGGAAAAGTGAATGAAGAAGAAAACCAGGAAAAAATTAATTGTAATTTTTGTAACAAAACCAACCACAACTTTAGCAAATGTATGTACAAAAAATTTATTTGCAAAAAATGTGGCAAGAAGGGTCACATTCATAATGGCAGCTTGTAAAATAGAAAGAAATTATTTAGTAGAGGAGGAAAACTCTGAGGAAATTGATGAAATATTTCCTGTATAACTTGACTAATTTGGAGAATGTTAATTTTGTAAAGCCATTATGTATTCCTGTTTTGTTGGATAATAATATTGTAACTTAAATGGAGCTCGACACTGGAGCTGGTATTTCTTGCTTGCCTTATAAGTTCTATGTGGAAATATTGAGTCATATTCCGCTAGAAAGCACTAAATTAAAGACATATTCAGGAGAAATTGTTAAACCAGAGGGTAAAATTTCAGTTAAGATTTTTATACAGAATGTTTCAAAAATTTGTGATTTTACTGTTGGTGAAAAAGCTACGAAAATTTTGTTAGGTCGTGATATTCTTGGTGAATTCAATATATCATTTAAAAATTCTGAAGTGATAGTTAATGATATAGCTGTCCAGAGTCAATCAGATATTCTTGATAATATTTTGTTAAAATTTTCAAATATTTTTAAAAGAGAGCTAGAGAAATATAATGGTGAAAAAATTAGTCTAGAAATAGAGGCAAATGTAAAACCAGTTTTTCACAAACCCCACCCGATTCCATTTGCTTCTCGTGAAAAGGTGGAGATGGAACTAAAACGGTTAGAATTAGAGGGTGCTATAGAAAAGTCTGATAATTCTAGTTGGGGAACACCATTGGTACCCGTTATGAAAGCCAACTGTAAAGATGTTCGCGTCTGCGCAAACTATAAAATAACAGTTAACAAGTATCTAAAAGATTTTAATCATCTATTGCCCCGCATTGAGGACATTTTTGTTGCTCTACAAGGAGGACAAAAATTTACAAAAGTGGATTTTCTTAACGCTTATAACCAGTTGGTTTTAGATGATAAAACCCCTGAATTATTGTCATGTAGCACGCCGCTAGGTATTTACAAAATAAAGAGGCTACCTTATGATCCCAGCATGTTCAATTTTTCAAAATGTAGTTGAGAAAGTTTTACAGGGGTTTCAGGGAACGGTTAACTTTTTGGATGATGTAGTTATAACTGGGCGAGATGAAAAAGAGCATTTTAAAAATTTAAGTTTTAAAAAGATTAGATAGGGCAGGGTTCAGATTGAATTCAAAAAAATGTAAATTTTTCAGAGAAAATATTTTTTATTTAGGACACAAAATATCAGCAAAGGGCTTGCAAAAAGATGAGGAAAAACTTAGAGCGCCAGTAAATTCGCCGATACCCAAAAATATGACTGAAATTAGAGCTTTTGCAGGAATGGTAAATTATTATTCTCGATTTTGTGAAAAGGATGTAACGTAGGTTACTAGATTTTTACTAATTTATCCGCGTTTCCGTTAATTAAATTAATTTGCTACTGATATTATGTGGCTACGCGTGACCTCGGTTGCAAAGCACTCTCCAGTACAAACCGACGTGCGCGACGCGCTTCAAAAACTCAATTCCCCACCGCTGATATCTGCGCTGCCGATCGACGACGACATGACGCGGTGCCTCCCGCTTATAAATATAGCAGCACGCACTGCGTTTGGTCACTTCTCTCCGAGCTCCGAAACCGACCAGACCTACCAGACCGCTCCGACCTGCCGCAGCCGACCGATAAGGTAAAACCACCGCCGCCGCCGCCAGTACCGCCGCCGTCAGCAGCGTCGCGACGCCAGATGTTAGCCGACCGTTTAATGTAAGTACGGGTGAGAATGCAGGTATTTCTTCTTTCTCTTTTCTGTACACGGGTTGATCGGAGCTGCTGGCTGGAAAACGGACAGGGCAGCTCTGCTCCTTCCGTGACAGAATAAAGGACGCTACGGGCTGGTGACAGGGTAGCGCTCTTTATTCTACACATTTCTTCTTTCTCTCTTCTGTACACGGGTTGACCGGAGCTGCTGGCTGGAATACGGACAGGGCAGCTCTGCTCCTTCCGTGACAGAATAAAGGACGCTACGGGCTGGTGACAGGGTAGCGCTCTTTATTCTACACATTTCTTCTTTCTCTCTTCTGTACACGGGTTGATCGGAGCTGCTGGCTGGAATACGGACAGGGCAGCTCTGCTCCTTCCGTGACAGAATAAAGGACGCTATGGGCTGGTGACAGGGTAGCGCTCTTTATTCTACACATTTCTTCTTTCTCTCTTCTGTACACGGGTTGACCGGAGCTGCTGGCTGGAATACGGACAGGGCAGCTCTGCTCCTTCCGTGACAGAATAAAGGACGCTACGGGCTGGTGACAGGGTGGCGCTCTTTATTCTACACAGTCCTTCTTTCTCTTTTCTGTGCACGGAGTGACCGGAACTGCGGGCTGGAACACCTAAACAGGGCAGCTCTGTTCATTCCGTGGCAGAATAACGCACGCTACGGGCTGGTATCAGGGTGGCGCGCTTTATTCTACACAGTTCTTCTTTCTCTCTTCTGTGCACGGAGTGACCGGAACTGCGGGCTGGAACACATAAACAGGGCAGCTCCGTTCGTTCCGTGACAGAGTAAATAGGGCTACGGGCTGTGATACGACCAGGGTAGTGTTCTTTACTCTTCCCACCTATTCTCTCTGACCTGCATTCTATTCGGAGTAAGAAATTCGCGCACGAGGCCCAAAGGCCTAATCCTGCAAGCTGACGGTGTAGATACTGGACCGATCCTGGTTCCTGGAGCTTTCTTTTGCCGATTAACCGTTACCGTAACCGTCACCGTACCGTAATCTCGAACCGTTAAATTCACGCGACTAATCCGTCACGCACACGCACTTCGTTCGCTCCCCCTCACTCTCCGCTTAGCATTTCCTTTTATAAAACCTGTATCTTAATTAAGTTTTCTTGCATTTCCTTTTTGTATTATAAATTATTGGGTAGTCAATAAAAACTACTTTCTTGGTTGGATTGTGTGTTTCATTTTTGGGAAATGCGTAGGGACACCTGGTTTTCCGTCTCCACTGTTTAAAAGCTACCTAGAGCACGTGGGCCCTTAACCACATTAATCCTAAGGGTGGCGCCCGAGTTTTCCGAAAATTCCGAAATCAACCGCTTTCCTCCTGGAAAACCAAAGTAGCGCTATAAATTTGGCGCCCGAGCAGGGACTTGAACCCTGGACCCTTGGATACCTAATCCGCCGCTACCGACTATTACCGTTCACCGACCGCTGTCTTCTCCAGTCACATCCGGATCTCCGATAATACCACTGAAGGTGCAGAAATGGAATGTCAATTTCAATGGTCGAACCGACCCAGTGACATTCATCGAAAGGCTCCAGGAAATTTGTGCCTCCCAAGGGATTGCCATAGACCGTTTATTACCACACATGCCCGAAATTTTACAAGGGGATGCATCCCTATGGTACCGAAATAACCGAGCACACTGGAATTCCTGGGACGAGTTCCTACGGGATTTCCGAAGTTTTTACTTTCCCATTAATTATGCCGCCGATTTAGAAATCGAAATTAGCCGCCGCCTTCAGAAACCGCATGAACCGCCGCACCGTTATATAACCGATCTACAGACGCTTATCAGAAGGCACGGTGGCATAACTCCAGAACAAGAACTTCAGTGGTTGTACAGGAATCTATTACCCGACTACCGCCAGCATATTCGCAAAAGTGACGTCACCGATGTGGTTTCATTTTCCCGCACCGTAAGGGAAATTGAAAGTTTACTATCCGAGCTAAAGGCCGCCCCGTTCACTTCCCGAAGAGCGAATTCACCACCAGCTGGTCTTTCCGTAACCCAACCCCGTACACCAGACCGAACCGAAACGCCTAATCGAATGGAATTTGGCAACCGAAACCGTAGGTCCGATAACGCAGATGACCGAACCACAAGACAGCTTTGCTGGAGATGTGGGGAAACCGGACACTTTAGAACCGAGTGTCGAGGCACTGCAAAGCTATTCTGCTCCCGTTGCGGGAAAAATGGCGTAATGTCCCGAGACTGCACTTGCAACCGTTCACGTTCACATTCGGGAAACTAAGAAGGTGCTGTCCTAATCAGAGGTCAGCCCAGCACCGTCCGCCGAAGACCTCACCTAATACCCGAACCGTTCCGAACGAAATGAACTTGATTCGCCTCCCAGACGTTAGACCCCATGTATGCATCTACATTGATGATGCCCCGTTTTTAGCATTGATAGATACCGGAGCTGCTAATTCGTATATCGGGGACATCGCTGCCGATATATGCCGTCTGAACCATTACCCGAGAGTACCACCGGTTGTCCGCAGTGCTAAAGTAGCCAATGGTGGTATAATTGACATCTCCGAAGCCTATCAGATACCGCTGAAATTCAGAGATATCACCTTGGTAGAATCCCTCAGCTACTTCCCAAAGCTGACATCCGAAATCGTACTTGGAATGGATATTTTAAACCGCCACCAGTTCCATCTAGATCTAGGTACCGGGGAAGTCCGCCTAGGCAATCAGCTTTTACCGTTTCCGACCCTATGCAGTCCTATCGGACCCATAGATTCTAAACCGAGCCTCGTTTTAACACCAACAGAAGAGCAAAGGTTAACCGAATTTTTAGATCAACAATTGCCCAAGTTTGAACAAATTAAAGGCACGACACCTTTAGTAGAACATCATGTCCATCTACTAAATCCCGAACCGATAAAGCAGCGTTACCGACCGCAAAATCCACGCATGCAAGAAATCGTGAACACTGAAGTTAAAAAAATGCTAGATGATGGAATCATCGAACCGTCCGCCAGTCCGTGGAGCTCTCCTGTGGTAATTGTCCGCAAGAAAGATGGCAAGTACCGGTTCTGTATTGACTTTCAGAAAGTCAATGCCATTTCCAGAAAGGATGCATACCCCTTGCCATTCATCAATGCCATTCTGGATAAACTCCGCCGGGCTCGATACATCTCTAGCATCGATTTAAAACAAGGATATTGGCAAATACCGCTAGCTGAAAGTAGCAAACCCGTCACCGCTTTTACCGTACCCGGCATGGGTCTTTACCAGTTTCGTGTAATGCCGTTCGGATTACACTCCGCTCCTGCTACCTTTCAGAGACTGATGGACCGAATAATAGGACCCGAATTAGATCATTTCTGTTTTGCATATCTGGACGATATCATTATTCTCGGCGAAACTTTTGAGGAACATCTCAACAATTTGGCAGAGGTATTCCGTCGTCTGAGGCAAGCCAATTTGAGAATAAATCCCGATAAATGTGAATTTGGGAAACGCTCCCTCCGTTATCTTGGTCACCTTGTGACTTCCGAAGGTATCCGAACCGATCCAGACAAAGTTGCCGCCATTCGTGAGCTTCCCGCTCCCACCAACCTTCGAGGCTTGAGACGCTTTTTAGGCGTGGCTTCTTGGTACCGCCGTTTTGTACCGAACTTTTCCCAAGTAGCCAGCCCGGTAAACCGATTACTCAAGAAAGGAGTCCGCTGGACTTGGACCGAGGTAGAACAAGCGGCTTTCGAAAAGCTCAAAACATGCCTCACCGAAGCCCCAATATTGGCTTGTCCCGATTTTTCGAAGCCTTTCGTATTGCAGACCGATGCATCCGATAATGGGTTAGGTGCGGCATTGATACAACATGGAACCGATGGCGACCATGTCATAGCTTACGCCAGCCGTACTCTCAGTCCAGGAGAGAAAAAGTTTTCCGTCACCGAAAAAGAGTGTCTCGCAATCGTTTGGGGAATCGAGAAGATGCGACCATATCTAGAAGGCTACCGATTCACCGTCGTTACCGATCATCAAAGCTTGAAATGGCTGCATTCGATGAAAAGTCCGTCCGGAAGACTAGCTCGTTGGAGCATTTATCTACAGCAATTTGACTTTGAGATCAAATACCGCAAAGGAGTCCTCAATAAAGTTGCTGATGCTCTATCCCGAGACCCGATACCTGGCGAGGAATACCTCGAACCGGAACCGATTTTAAGTCTGGAAAATTTCGCACCGTGTGCTTGGTACACGGCAAAGAAAACTTCCGTAGAAAACAATTCCGCCGCCTTTCCAGACTTTTGTGTTAAAAATGGGCAACTATACCGACATTTCTGGGACTTAACCGATCTATCCGAAACCGAATTATCCGATCCGTGGAAACTTTGCGTTCCCAAAGACGCCCGCCCGGCCATTATGGAAGAAAATCATGACTCCCCTATGGCCGGACACCGAGGCATTGCCAAAACCACATCCAGAATTTGCCGTAAATACTATTGGCCAGGAATGATGAGAGATATAGCACGCTATGTTAGAAGCTGTCAATCCTGCCAACGGTATAAGCCGTCACAACAACAGATTCCCGGTAAGATGCACCCGTCCCGAAACCGACAACCATGGGAAACCGTCACTTCCGATCTGATAGGCCCTTTACCTCGATCCTCGAAAGGTAATAACTTCCTGGTTATGTTCCAGGACCGATTCACAAAATGGGTAGAGTGCCGACCGATCCGACAAGCAACTTCCAGAGCAGTTACACAGGCTCTCTACGAGCAGGTGATCACTAAATTTGGGTGTCCACATACTGTCCTGACGGATAATGGAACCCAATATACCGGCCGACCGTTCAAAGAGCTTCTACAGGAAATGGGTATCGCTCACCGCCTTACCCCAGTCTACACTCCCCAAGCGAATCCTGTAGAACGCACTAACAAAACAATTAAGGTCATGATCGCCCAGTTTTGTGACGAGAATCACCGGAAATGGGACGCCCACCTGTCGGAACTCGCTTTCGCTCTGAATAGTTCCCGACAGGATTCAACCGGATTTTCACCAGCTTTCCTGAATTTTGGCCGAGAACTAGATCCGCCCAAAGCGTTATACCGTGATCCCGTACCGGAAGATGCTCAACCGGAAGATACCGGACCTGCTGACGTCATCGCACGATCTGGACGTTTGAAACAACTGCAGGACGTTTTTGAACTCGTCCGTGTCAATCTTGGCAGAGCCTTCACGGCTCAGAGCCATAACTACAACCTGCGCCGCCGAGATTGGAAATGTCATGTAGGAGATCAAGTAATGAGAAAGGAGAATCCGCTCTCCTCCGCAGCTAAAGGATTTGCCGCAAAGCTAGCACCGAAATACTCCGGACCTTATACCGTAACAAAAGTCGTGTCACCCGTGGTTTACGATTTACGGGACGGTTCCGGTAAAAAGCTCCGACATATACACATTAAAGACCTTAAGCCGGCCTACGTGTAACCATTTTTCTTCTGTTCCGTTTTAGATCGTAATCGTCATGAATCCGCCGAGACATTCACCGAAGATTTACCGCCACCGAACACCGAAGATTTACCGCCACCGAACACCGAAGATTTACCGAACACCGAAGACTTACCGCCACCGAACACCGATGATTTACCGCCACCGAACACCGAAGATTTACCGTCACCGAATACCGAAGATTTACCGCTACCGAATACCGAAGATTTACCGCTACCGAATACCGAAGATGTACCGTCACCGAACACCCTGCTAAAAACCGCTCCAAGGCAAGACTCACCGTCTACCGTATCCGATATGATCCCCGCTATTGATACAGTCGAAGCTGGAACCGAATCATTGTACTCGGGAGCTGATTCCGTAGACCCACCCGTACGGCGTTCGCCAGGACCGTTCTATACCGACTTCGACCAGTTCGACCCCTTCGACGATCCTTTTGGACAGACCGTATACGGCCGCTCCCCTAGTCCGCCATCCACTACATCTAAACACCGTCGGACATCCGCATCCGTATCCGCACCGTCGTCATCCGTAACGTCCGACCACCCTTCGCAACAAATAATCGACACCCCGACTAGAAAGCCGACCGCAAACCCCCGTCACCCCAACGACGACATCTACTTACCAGTAGATCACGGTCTGTGCTGGAGGTGTGGACATCCTGGACACCGCCGGGAGTCCTGCAAAAACAAGCCAGTGGTGTTTTGTTCTCGTTGCGGCCGCGTGGGGTGGATGTCAAAAGAATGCCAGTGCTCGAAACAAAAGCCAAAGGCCTCTCAGCCGGAAGCAGCCGTCGGCGGCTTGGTAGCTGAAGCTTTCAGGCCCCGCTCCTCGGGTAATTCACGTAACAAACAATCCGCACGACTCCGTTCCGCATCCGAACACTCTGGTTCGGACACTCGCCGACACCGTGCCCTACTCGAAGGGAGTGAAGGGACTCGTCTCCCACCCAGACGGTCCAGTACCCGCAGGCATACCGACGAAGCGACAGTGGAAGAAGGGGACCGTTGTTGCAAGACCCTTCTCCGTTTCCGGCCCTGCAGGGTTTGTGGATGTCCTTATGGACAAATGAGCCACGACACGAGCCGTGCCGGCTCCGGGGTGAAACCGAATCGCTGGTGAGGTGCCAGGGGGCGCCTGAGGAGCCACCAGTTGTAACCATCCTCGACACAATGGATCGTCCACAGCTAGAAGCTTTGGAAGAAGAGTTTTTTTTTTAGTGAGTTTATTTTCATTTTTATTATTTTTGTTTTAGGGAATTCAATGGTATTTGAATTGTAGGCAATTAATTTAATAAAATATTTTAGGTTAAAATATTTTTTCCGAAGAGGAGGGGGTGTGTAACGTAGGTTACTAGATTTTTACTAATTTATCCGCGTTTCCGTTAATTAAATTAATTTGCTACTGATATTATGTGGCTACGCGTGACCTCGGTTGCAAAGCACTCTCCAGTACAAACCGACGTGCGCGACGCGCTTCAAAAACTCAATTCCCCACCGCTGATATCTGCGCTGCCGATCGACGACGACATGACGCGGTGCCTCCCGCTTATAAATATAGCAGCACGCACTGCGTTTGGTCACTTCTCTCCGAGCTCCGAAACCGACCAGACCTACCAGACCGCTCCGACCTGCCGCAGCCGACCGATAAGGTAAAACCACCGCCGCCGCCGCCAGTACCGCCGCCGTCAGCAGCGTCGCGACGCCAGATGTTAGCCGACCGTTTAATGTAAGTACGGGTGAGAATGCAGGTATTTCTTCTTTCTCTTTTCTGTACACGGGTTGATCGGAGCTGCTGGCTGGAAAACGGACAGGGCAGCTCTGCTCCTTCCGTGACAGAATAAAGGACGCTACGGGCTGGTGACAGGGTAGCGCTCTTTATTCTACACATTTCTTCTTTCTCTCTTCTGTACACGGGTTGACCGGAGCTGCTGGCTGGAATACGGACAGGGCAGCTCTGCTCCTTCCGTGACAGAATAAAGGACGCTACGGGCTGGTGACAGGGTAGCGCTCTTTATTCTACACATTTCTTCTTTCTCTCTTCTGTACACGGGTTGATCGGAGCTGCTGGCTGGAATACGGACAGGGCAGCTCTGCTCCTTCCGTGACAGAATAAAGGACGCTATGGGCTGGTGACAGGGTAGCGCTCTTTATTCTACACATTTCTTCTTTCTCTCTTCTGTACACGGGTTGACCGGAGCTGCTGGCTGGAATACGGACAGGGCAGCTCTGCTCCTTCCGTGACAGAATAAAGGACGCTACGGGCTGGTGACAGGGTGGCGCTCTTTATTCTACACAGTCCTTCTTTCTCTTTTCTGTGCACGGAGTGACCGGAACTGCGGGCTGGAACACCTAAACAGGGCAGCTCTGTTCATTCCGTGGCAGAATAACGCACGCTACGGGCTGGTATCAGGGTGGCGCGCTTTATTCTACACAGTTCTTCTTTCTCTCTTCTGTGCACGGAGTGACCGGAACTGCGGGCTGGAACACATAAACAGGGCAGCTCCGTTCGTTCCGTGACAGAGTAAATAGGGCTACGGGCTGTGATACGACCAGGGTAGTGTTCTTTACTCTTCCCACCTATTCTCTCTGACCTGCATTCTATTCGGAGTAAGAAATTCGCGCACGAGGCCCAAAGGCCTAATCCTGCAAGCTGACGGTGTAGATACTGGACCGATCCTGGTTCCTGGAGCTTTCTTTTGCCGATTAACCGTTACCGTAACCGTCACCGTACCGTAATCTCGAACCGTTAAATTCACGCGACTAATCCGTCACGCACACGCACTTCGTTCGCTCCCCCTCACTCTCCGCTTAGCATTTCCTTTTATAAAACCTGTATCTTAATTAAGTTTTCTTGCATTTCCTTTTTGTATTATAAATTATTGGGTAGTCAATAAAAACTACTTTCTTGGTTGGATTGTGTGTTTCATTTTTGGGAAATGCGTAGGGACACCTGGTTTTCCGTCTCCACTGTTTAAAAGCTACCTAGAGCACGTGGGCCCTTAACCACATTAATCCTAAGGGTGGCGCCCGAGTTTTCCGAAAATTCCGAAATCAACCGCTTTCCTCCTGGAAAACCAAAGTAGCGCTATAAGGACATGGCACTAAATATTAGAATCCTAGTGATCGGTCGATTTTTTTAAAACTGCAGTATGTTATTCTATACCTGAAAACAAGCATTTTTGCTTATGGTCACTTCTTTGTATGAATATGGGATGTCCCAGAAAATTAAGTCCAAAGTTTTTATATGGAAGATTTTGTTTGAAGCATAAACTATGTTTATCTAATCTGTTATGTATTTTAGCAATTTATACATGAAAGACAAAGATATTTGTATAGTTAGGAACAAAAATTATTATACAGGGTGTCTCAACAATTTTATTTTAAACCAAACTACACTCTAAAGAAAGCCAATAACCAAAATAACGGTTAAAAAAATTGAGTTCAAAGTTTTTATATTAAATGTTTAATGCATCGGTTTAGTGATTTTGAATATGTATTGGTCTGTTGTATTAACAACAAAGTTAGGGCCAGTTTCACAAACATTTGTAACTTAACGGTAAACACAAGACACTGGTAACCTACAATATATCTGTTTCATGGTGTGTGGTTTAGCCAAAACCTTTGGTCAAGCTTCAGAATATTCCATGTAGTCAACCCGCAAATATGAGTCCGATAGCCAGTGCAGGTTACCACCAATTGTGAAACTGGGCCTATATGGCATATTTTTGTTTTTGTTGATCTATTTCTACAGTATTAAATCCAAATCGTTTCCAGGGAACAGCAGCTACTTCAAATAGTCTCTGGTGATCATTGTTACAATGTTTGTAGTTATTATTGATATTTAAGGTTATTATAGTTTTGTAGCAGTTGTTTGGGTTATTGGCTTTCTTTAGAGAGTAGTTTGGTTTAAAATATAATTTTTGAGACACCCTGTATAATAATTTTTGTCCTTAACTACATAAATAGCTTTGTCTTTAATGTATAAAATGCAAAATCACATAACAGATCAGTTAAACAACGGCTAAACATAAGTTTATGCTTAAAAAAAATAATTTTCATATACAAACTTTGAACTCAATTTTCTGGGTCATCCCATACTCGTACAAAGAAGTGACCATAAGCAGAAATGCTTGTTTTCAGGTATAGAATAAGATACTGCAGTTTTAAAAAAATCGGCCGATCACCAGGATTCTAATATTTAGTGCCATGTCCTTTGCAAGGAAAATTAAAACCATTGTATGATTTGGTAGGAAAGGGTGAAGAGTTCAAGCGGCAAAGTCTGGTGAAAATGCTTTTCAGTATGCAAAAAATGAGTTAGCTTCAGATAAAATTTTAATCCATTATGATCCAGATAAACCTATTCGATTAGCTTGTGACGCAAGTATAACTATGGCATTGGTGGAGTTCTTTAGCATGTTTTACCAGATGATATTGATAGACCAATATGCTATATTTGTCGTGTATTAAACAAGGCGGAACAAGATTACTCTCAGATTATGAAGGAGGCTTTAGCTGTCTACTGGTCAGTTTTTAAATTGTATCAATATCTAGTAGGACCAAAGTTTGAAATTTTAAGTGACCATGAACCATTGAAATCGATTTTTGGTGAAAATAAGAGCTTACCTAAAATGGCGGCTGGTAGTATAAAAAGATGGTCTTTATTTTTAGCTAGTTTCGACTACACTTTTAAATTTATTCGTGCAGTTGTTAGCTCAAAAGCAGATGCCTTGTCACGTTTAGCATTATCTGACTGTGAAATAAATTATTGTAAAGAACCACAATTTGACTATTTAAATATGGTTGTGGGTTTAATACCGATACTTAGATTCTTTAAAAATACGATCTTTAACTAGGAAATATTCCATTTTGGGTAAAGTTTATAATTTTATAAGATATGGATTTCCTAAACATATTGAAAATGGTAGTTTTAAAGCCATTTTCAATAAGGAAAAATGAACTTTCTTTTGAACAAGGAATTATCATATGGGGTTATCGAGCTGTGATTCCAGTGAGCCTTAGGAAACACTTACTAGAGGAATTACATAGCAATCACGAGGGAATGGCTAAAATGAAATCAAGTGCACGTTTTTACTTTTGGTGGCCTTCACTCGATAATGACATTGAGCAGCAAGTCAATAATTGTAAAATTTGTTGTCAAATGCGGCCAGATCCACCCAAAGCTAAGCTCATTGTTACAGGGATACAATTATATTTATGAAAAAATTCATGCTGACTTTTTAGGACCAATTAGAGCTACTTATTATTGTGGACACATATACAAAATGGCCTAAGTTTTCTATTATGGGTAACTCTGATTCAGAAAATACTATTAACAGATTTAGAGAATGATTTCTGCGATATGGATTGCCACATTTTATTAATTTTTTGAGCCATAATGGAGTAAAATTCGTTACATCTCCACCAGTTCATCCTTCAACAAACGGGTTTGTGGAAAACTGTGTGAAATCTGTAAAATTAGAATTAAAAAAAGGTTTGTTGGATAAAAATAATACAAATCTTTCTCTAGAAACTTTAGCTTATAGATATTTATTTTCTTATCGTAACTCACATGCTTCAACGGGTATGACACCTAGTAGAGTAAAAATCAAACGAGAAGAAGCCATTGACGTCAGCGCTGACAAAGAAGGCTGATTTCCTTTTCTCTGGGTCCTTCCCATTTAAAGTGAGACAAACGATAACGCGTGTGGCTTCTTCTCGTTTGATTTTTACTCTAGTATGATGTTTAAAACTAATACGTACACGTTTAGGTTTGTTGTCAATAAAAGGGGTCCATCAGTCAATTGAAAAAGCCGAAAAACAAATTTTGAATTATGAAGGGAAACGAGAAGAGATTTTTGTAGGGGGGGATAAAGTTTGGTGTAGAGATTACAGAAATCCTAATAAGAAAACTTGGGTTGAAAGTACTATAGATGAAGTTTTAGGTGACAGAATCTATTTTTGTAAACTTATTCATGAAAATTCAATTTGGAAAAGACACTTGAACCAGATAAGGCGTAATAGGTCAGAGACAGTAGAGGTAGAGGATAGTGTTGAGGACAGTCTAATTGACGAACCTGATAGTGAATTTTTGAATGTAAAACAAAATGTTCATGTATTAGATACCTAATTTAGGATATGTAACTTCGAAATTCGGGAGACCACAAGAATAACTGTAACGCCAGGCAGTTAGGTACTGAATAGTGTGAATAGTTAAAATCTATTTACAAAGCTAGACTTTATAACATAGGTATGTAGATTAAACTGCAGCAAATTATTCAAACAGTTAGAATTATTGAAGCGTTGGTTAAGCTAAGTTAAATTATAAATCTTTTTTTCGAATTCCTCTCCGCCTCTGAGCATGGCAAAGAGGAGCTTTTTTCAAAAGAATCGCTTAATCTAGCGTCAAAGAGAGTCGCTTTCCCTTATCGGGCATGATAAATGTCCAAGATTTGAGCCATTGTTGTACTATAATGATATTTAATAAAGTAAATTGATATTCTTCTTGTAAAAATGTGCAGAAATGCTCCGGAAAGACTCTCGAGAAAAGACTGGCGAAAAAAAAAAAACTCCGGGCATCCTGCGATGAAAAGAGTGTTAATATTCAGCGGGAGATGAATGCTTTCGACTTTTTATATTTTCTTCCTTTTGGTGAAATCTATTACTTTAATATTTCTTTCTGATTTGGTTCATTCCATAAAGGAAATGTTTGTTATATAGAATAATAGGTTGCTGGAGAATACGTAATAAAAACTACGATAACAGGATTCGTACTGTTTTGGAATTAGGTGATTTTTTTAGGTTAATCATGACTCGCGAAATAGATATTTGATCTTAGACGGATGAACTTTACTAGAAATATGACCTTCACACACCACTGCTTTCTATACTAATTCCTACACGTTTTATCTTTGCAGAACTCTTTTAACAAAATCTCAGGAAGCCCCATTACATTGTCCTTCGTCCAAATTAAAGTTTCCCCTAGAAAACTTACAGGTTAAGTTAGCTGAAATTGAGAATCCGTGGGAATTTAATTTTAAAATTTTAAGAGTTTTCTATTTATTTTCTAGCTCTTCTCTAGGGCAAGCAAGTTTTTTTCTTTGGTGAAACTTGTTTTAAGGGAATGGGGGCGCATCTTCTTCCTTTATAACTAATTGCCAATAAATTCGTGTTTCTCCCAAGAAAGCCTTCAAGGCATTTGCCTAAGTTATGTAAACTAGCTTATCAAGGACCAAAGTTTGTCTTTCTCAAAACAATTCGAAACAAGCCACCGTGAAACCGTTAAAACAATGCTTAGAATTCCCATTAAAAAAAAAAAGACAATAGAATTAAAAACAAAGTGGTACGGACTGTTTCCGTTTCCTCGCCAAAAGAAAAGAATAACATTTTGACGGCATTTAAAATGTACAAAAGTGAAGCTCGTTTTTGCGTTTTAATTATTCAAATTGCAAATTTGACTACCTCCGATGCTTTTGTTCTGCTCGTCATTCGGATTCTAAGTGCCTCATTTCTAGGACGTCGAGGTTTTTGTTATCTCTCCCTTTATAAAAGCTACTCGTTGGGCATTATCTGTTCGAATAAATGAAAATTTAATATACTTACCGTCCCGTAAGATTTTTATTAAGATAGTCTTATGGAAATATATATGCAGATTGGTTTCGTAATGGGAAGTGAAGGGTTTTTCTTTCTTGAAGGAAAAAGGGGATTTTTGTTGTTAAAATGCTGTAAAGGTATGGAGGCTTTTAATTCACCGGACTGATTAGGGTAACGGATTTTTATTCATAAAAGCCGAAAGATATTTTTCCCGCAATTTCATCCCTTCGTGCCTTCAAAACACATCACTAATTAAACCTAATTTTCACCCTTCTTCAACTAAGGACCGGACCTGACGTAGGGACGTCCCTTTTTGTCCACACAACAGAGCACTCGCTTGTCGACATCTTTTTAGACAGACATAAATTTGCATTTAACTTTGTAAACACACACAAAGGAATGAATAAATTGAGAGAAAGATAACATGACTTAGTTACATTTTATGATTCGTATTATTTTTATCTGTTTTGCTGGATCGATTGAGTAAAGTTATCACTGGTCCATTGTTCATTCAAAACAGTGCGTTGCACTGTCTATTCAAGTGCGAGCGAGCATTAACACAATAAATGCGGTAAAATACGTCAAAACTGTCAATGCGGAAGAATTATCGGCACATTAGAGATAAGTCTAAATAAAGCGGCCAGGAAATTAAGCTGGCACATATGAGTGGATCGAACGGCATTCCAGGCCAGCGGGTTTCGAGTTAAAAGATCATTGTGGTTGGTTTAATGTTTTGCAACCTAATTAACGTTGGAAATTAGTGGAAAATTTTGAATATTTGAAATGACGTTAGCGTGATGGAAATCTAATTATATTTTACTACAGTCTACAGCACATTAAACTTGTCATTTTTCAATATGTTCTCTCAACGCAAAATCCACTTTTTTTGATTGCCAATCGAATGTTCGACATCAATTTCAGTCCGGAAACTGGCACATTGAATTACTAGTTTCGTAAAGTGATAAAACGTCACACCGACCAAGCTCTATACATATGTAGGGTCGGGTTCAGAAATAACTCACCGGGTGCGAGTGCGATTTTATGGGTGTGCCTGAATTGACAATTAGCCATTGGGCTGTCTAGCATTTTTGAACAGCTAGGGCGCCGCACCGGTGTCACACTCACACTGGGTGTGTCATTCCTGAACTCGCCCTAGTACTAGGTATATATTGGCATTTGAACCTCACTTAAAGAACAAGGAATTCCTTGAAATGTTATGCATAAAGAAACACAAGTTATGGACACCCTATACACGGCCTCTCATGATGAGAACAAGTGACAATTCTCCTGTCACTTTCGGCCTACTAAGAAATTCCATATTAAAATGTCGCATGTCGGTGTCAGAGTGTCACTCAACATTCTATTTTTATCCTACTTTAAACCCTATTTTTTTTCAATAATTATTGGTTCAAAATAAAATAGTATACATATTTCGGTGGAATGTTTTCACATATATTGTCTCGAGAATTGGCTGACCGAGGTATCTCTCGACAATAATGAAACACTTTCCATCTCCGCATGTAATATACTTTTATTTTAAACCATGTAATTTTCACATTCCTTACTGGTTTGGAGGTTCGGAAATGTCACTTTATTTCTGTTTACTTTGAAGCAGGCCAAAAGTGACTGTCTTCCTGTCACTTTCGGCCCTGATAAATTGTCCTTTCACACCTAAACACAAAACTAGGTGCAATGTTAATGTATTTAGAAGTAGATGTCACATGTATTTATATTGTTGAAATTTCCTAAGATGTAAATCTCGGTGTCCGACTGTCATTCAAAATTCCATTTTTGTCCTATTTTTACCTTATTTTATTCAATAATTATTGGTTCAAAATAAAATAGTATACATAGTTCGGTGGAAAGTTTTCATATTATTGTCTCGAGAATTGGTTGACCTCGGCGCTTCGTACCTCGGTCAACCATATTATCTCTCGACAATAATGAAATACTTTCCACCTCCGCATGTAATATACTATTATTGTTGTAGAAAAATACGTCTATATGATTTATGAACTATTTGAAGGGTGTCTCAGTCAATGAAAATGGGTGATACGGTTTTGTCCTAGCGTATTTGGCGCGTTGACATATATCACAAACATTGATATATTGGGAAACGGTATTTTTCATATCTATCCAGTAATAACTTCGTTCAAGGTATTTGATGGTTTCATTGATACCACGATGATTAATTTTTCCTTCATGATGGTTTTTTGTCAATAAAATGTGTTCTTCTTTATCAGTAATGGTATTTTATAACTTGGTACATCTTGATAATTTTGGACCATGGTCATAGACTGTGAGATAGGGACTGTTTAGAGGAGTCATTTTTTTTTGTCTGGCATTTTGAGGGCTGAATGTGGCTAGTTAGCTGAATAGAATATGGTTGATTTTAATGCCTGCCACCCGTTCGAAAATTTGGACAAGAAAAAAATTGATTTACATGAAGAATTTTTTTTAATGTTCTCAAATTTTTTGGCTTCTGGATAAAAGATTGACATTGATAAATAATTCACCCATGAAAAATACCAGATGCTTTTCAATAGCTGAAAAAGTGGGGATGGGTGTCAACTTCCAAGGGAGAAGAAAAGAACCTTCCGCGTTTGCTTTTTGTCTGGCAATCGAGATAATAAAAGGTTTTATTGTGAAAATAACGCCGAAAAATCAGCAGACGGTAATCACAAGTCGAAATCGAGTTTTCCGGCGAAACATTCTGTGGACATTTCGAACAGGGGGGAGACATTAAAACCACTTATATTCTCATCTGCTAACTAGCCATATTCAGCCCTCAAAATGCCAGACAAAAAAAAATACTCCACTAAACAGGCCCTATCTCAGGGTCTATCAGAGAAATGTTGTAGGTAAATTTGATTGAACTGAAGATATAATTCAGCTGTGTTGAAGCACATACAATACATTTTATGTATAGTCTCGAAGAAATTGAAAAATTAATGTTTCATTAATAATTTTAGAGATTTTTACAGTAATTATTTGATGATGTTCATAATTTTCTTGTTTAACATCCAATTTATTATGGGCATGTGGGAAGACAAGAATTTGATTTAATTTATTGTTAATCAATTGTTGTCTCGTTTGGTGTAGTGTATGCTGTTTGTAGTTCAGAGTTAGTCGGATTTTTAGGAAGTTTAATTTGGATATCTGACATTATTTTTACATGATTTTGTTTAGAATGTTTAGAAGTACTTGGTTCGGAAGTGATATCAGGTAAGACTGGTAGACATTTGGGTTTCAATAGTATCAATTTTATTTTCAAGTGTATTGATTCGGATTCTTGATAGAGCATCAGCATTTACGTTGAGTTTTCCTTTTTTATACACGATGTTGAAGTCATTTGACTTCAACATCATCAACAACATGACTTCTAATCTAGGGTGACCTTACGTACAGCATTTCGCTGTATTGTACAGCATTTTCGAAGTCTGTCCAGCATTTGATTTTGTACAGCAAACGTACAGCGATTCGAGTAGAATCATAATTAAGTTTTTATTTAAAAAAAAATACGAAAAATTGTCCGTCAATAACTAACGACATTTCTACATTTGCGATTTACGTCATTTACGCCATCATCTCCCAGAGTATTCTTTTTAATGCTAACTACCTTTTTTATCTCTCTCTATTCCACGCTGCTAAGAAGAAGACACAGCATAACAGGTCTGTTTCTGCAGCAATCACAGAGTCAGGGCGAATTTCATTGGTTGAAAATTGTCAAAAGTCAGAAACAGTCAGAAAACTAGTTTCAACCTAAGGTTCCTAAAGTAGATTGTCTGGTAATGGTAAACAGATGACGTCATCGTGATCAGGAAGATCTAATGGAGATTTGCATTATGTTTAGGCATCCAGATGATGGCATGAAAGTAATCAACCAACCTACCTCTTTCAAACAACCTTAGTTTCAACCATTAAGGTTTTCAACCAATGAAATTCACTCTGACTCGTTTGTGATTTCTGTGCAAACAGACCTATTATTGTCCGTCGTTTTTTATCTGATACTCGGACGGAATGTGAGCTGGTGGCTCCCTACATTAGAACGCCAATGGTTACCTGACATCATACCTGTTTTTGCCATATGAAACACCCCCTCGCTCCTCATACCGCAAGTATCAGTTAAAAATCGACGAACAATATGTCTTTATTTATTTTTTTTGGTAAATGATACTAAAACGGGCTATAAAGTCGACAAAATTTGCATTTAGTGCTTTCTCCACTCATCTGTCCCAAAATTTTAGATGTGTACAGCATTCATACAAAAAAATTATGGTCACCCTATTCTAATCTAAGTTTCCGGCGTATGAGCTTACTACTGGGTTCACGCATTGTGAATTATCAAACGAGAGGTCGATGATCAGTACTTATATATCGTGAATTTTCGGCCGAAAAGGTATAGCCTAAAATACTTGCAACTCCAAACTATGCCTAATAAATCCTTATCAATGGTACTATACCTTGTTTCACTGTCTTACTTTTTCGGTCTATTTGAGGCATTTGGTTAAAGGTTTAGTGATACGTGCAAAATCTTTAATAAATTTTCGGTAGTAACTGATAAGGCCTAGAAAGCTTTTAATTTCTTTGGATGTTTTAGCTATCGGGATTTTTGTTTTCGCATCAATTTTATCTGGATTTGGTTTGACATCATCACGTGTAATAACGTGCCCCAAATAACTAACTTCTTTGTGAAGGAATTCTGATTTGTCAAGTTGGACCTTGAAATTTGCTTGACGTAGTCGAAGAAATATGTTCCTCAATCTGCTAATGTGTTCACGAAGGGATGTGCTAAAGATGACAATATCGTCAAGATAAACTAGACATTCTTCATTTTGAAGACCTCTAAGGATATTGTCCATTAATCGTTGGAAAATGAAAAGTGCATTTTTCAAACCAAAAGGCATACGCTTATATTCGTAATGACCATTCTCAGTTGAAAAAGCGGTTTTTTGGATATCCTCAGGATGCATTTCAATTTGGTGGAATTCGTTGGCCAAATCTAGTGTGGAGAAATATTGGCTTTTGCCTAATTTATCAAGGATGTCATTTATATTTGGAAGTAGAAATTTGTCATCTATTGTTCGTAAATTCAAGTTCCTATAATCAACTACTAAACGCCACTTACGTTTTCCGGATGCGTCCAATCTTTTTGGAACTATCCGTATAGGACTAGAAAATGGTGAAAATGATTCTGATGTTTTGATCAAGCATTTTCTGAACTAGGGATTTTACTTCTGCCTTATGGATTTCGGGATATCGATTTACTTTAGTAAAGATTCGGGTATCAACAGTTAAATTGATTTTATGTTGAACTTAATTGGTGAATATTAGAGGAATTTTAACGCAATAAAAGATATCTCTAAATTCTAAACATAAATCTCTTATAGCTTTATTTTCTTCGTAATTGCAATGTTGTGATCTGAGATTTTTAAGATTAGCTTTCAGTAGATTATCTTTGGAAGGGTCAATTTCGATAACGTCGTCAAATTCCATTTTTCTATCGAATACCTTAAACGAAGTTATTACTGGATAGGTATGAAAAATACCGTTTCCCAATATATCAATGTTTGTGATATATGTCAACGCGCCAAATACGCTAGGACAAAACCGTATCACCTATTCTTATTGACTGAGACACCCTCAAAATAGTTCATATGGACGTTTTTTTCTACAACAATATTAGTATATCACATGCGGAGGTGGAAAGTGTTCCATTACTGTCGAGATATACTATAGTTCTCGAGACAATATAAATTATATATTTATGTGAAAACTTTCCACCGAAATAGGTATACTATTTTATTGTGAAACATTATTTATTGAAAAAAAATAGGATTTAAAGTAGGACAAAAATAGAATGTTAAGTGACACTTAAGTATGACAAAATAGTTATTTTTGTCACAAGTACCTAAAATGAAGTTTTTCAGGACGAATGAGCCGAAAGTGACAGGAGAGCAATCACTTTCGGCCTCCTTTGAAGTAATAGTATATTACATACCGAGGTGGAAAGTGTTTCATTACTGTCGAGAGATTTTAGTTAGACCGAGGCGCAGCCGAGGTCGAACCAAAATCTCGAGACAGTAATGAAACTTTTTACCGAGGTATGTATACTATTTTATTTACAATCATTCGAATTTTGAAATTTTGATTTGGATTAAAACTAAAAAATACAATAATTAACAATTTCATTTACTTTCGGCCCACGGGTCGAAAGTTTACTTTCGACCCGTGGGCCGAAAGTAAAAGTAAAAAAATACAATAAATTTTAAAAATTTCATTTACTTTCGGCCCACGGGTCGAAAGTAAACTTTCGACCCGTGGGCCGAAAGTAAAAGTCAAAAAAGTGACATTTTCGAACTTTTTAAAAGTCAGTAAAGTCAACATTACATGTATGATTGTAAATAAACAAAAGTAAAGTGACATTTTCGAACCTTCAACCAGTAATAGGAAATGTGAAAATTACATATATGGTTTAAGGCCGCGTTAATGGCCGCCATGTTCAAATTTAGTTTTTGAAAATGACGACTACGTCACTCTACACATAGGGTTCAATATTTTATTAATTGTCCAAAACAAAATCTGTTTGTCGGTGAAACACTTAGTGGCAGAGAGAGACAAATATACAATTATGATGCTCCCAATGTAGCTTTTTTGCCGTGGTGCCATCTAGTTGAAATTGTTTGAACTGTTTTCACCTTCAAAATTCCTTTTGAGGTCATCAAAAAATTCGCAATAATTTCCAAAATCCTTTGGGATGAACATTATTTGATATATTATCTACAATCTCTACAATTAGCTTTTTTTAGTTTTTCGTGGTTATCAATAAAATATGCTTTTAGCGAATCCTAGTTTGATAAACATGCAAATATGCAACCACCAACATTTACCGCACCGTGCGGGAAAACTCATTTTCCGCACGCATATCAGTGCGGAAAACCGATTTTTCCGCACGGCTGTAGGAAAAATATATTTCACTCTAGTTGACTTATTTTCCAAATTCGCTCAAGCGATAGAAATCCTTAGTAAAAATGCCATCAATATATCAAATGCATTGATTAAGTATTTCTCCTGAAACCTTGATAATTGATAACGGCACATAATTCAATAACGACACGTTTAAAGAAATCATGAAAGTCCATAATAGCTATTTATGTACCTACCAAGGGGATTATGTAGATTATAATGCCCGAAGGCGAAACTAGCCCGAGGGCCTATGGCCCGAGGGATATATTTCGCCTGAAGGGCATTATAATCTTGAAATCCCCGCGGTGCATACAATGCTTTATTTTCTACTCAACACAATGTTTTTTCATCAATTTGTTATTAACAAAATCAGTTAAACTTGTGTGACAGAATATTGTTTTGTATTTTGACATGTACCTGTACCTGTGACCTGTACCTGTACCTGCGACCTGTACATAGAAACGAAATACATTAATATATCTATAAACATCTCATAAGGCAAGGCAACGGTGGTGGTCCTGTGGGTTAACGCGCTGGACTACATGGGAAACGTTGATGGTAGACCGGGTTCGAATCCTGGCTAGACCGAAAATTATTTTCGGTCAGACATTTAGTGGCTGCCTAGGGTAAAGTGCAAATTAATAGAACAACAACAACAAAAACACCTTAAGATATTATAAGCGGGCGTTATGAATCAGGTTGTTATAGGTGTGTTAACGTATTTCGTTTCCTAGGTATTATGGATCTATAATAGTAAAGTAGAAAATAAATAAAATAAAGATTTATGTTACCACACCACAATATCATGACTTTAATAGTATCGCTGAAAGATTCCATTCAACAATAATAGAACATTTAAGTACGTATATTATAAGAATCATTTCCAAATGATACCAGTAGCCACTAGTCTGATGGATTACGCTATTATAGCGTATAATAGTTCCATACATAGCGCTATAAACCATACCCCTTTTGAACTAACACACGGACACACTAACTCTAGAGACCCAAATTAGATTTTCATACTAAAAGAATTTTATAGCGGTTATGCCGAAAATCTAAAAAGAAATTAGAACATGTGTATGAGAAAGTGAAATAAAATCTTATAAACAACAAGAAAAAAAAAACTCTAAACACAACGTCAAAGGTAATGAAAATCGAGATTTTAAATTTGACCAAATAGTGTTCAAATAAAATCCACTCAATCGAAACAAGAAAAATAATAAATTTATAGGACCATACATAATAACGAAAATAATAGAAATAAATCGAGTAGAGATAACAAGAAAAGATAATCCTAATAAAAAATAAATTATTCATGTCAAGGAATTGAAACAACCTCCTTGTATTGTTTCAGACTTGCTAACCTACACCATAGGCGAACTAGACAAACCAAAATATCATGACTGATAATCCAGGATTATTGCCTCTGAGACTTGGCAACGCACAAAATCAGATGAATTCTTGGACTTTTATACAAATTTTCGACATATCAGAAATAATCGATAATTTCTACACATTAAGTGATCAATATGAACGTATCGAGAGAGCTTTTGACAATGACACCACATTGGTTAAGAAATAGGTATAGACACATTGTTGCGCGTAAAATTACCCTTAAACTGTTTGAATACAAAATTTAAATTAATAAACCACAATAGGCCTAGGTACAGTAAGACACCTTTAAGGAATGCGGCCAGCGCAACAAAGTGCTCGCGGCTACTCAGTGGTATGGGAGTAGGTTCAATAATAAAAGTTAGCTTAATAGGACGCCACTGGTTTATTAAATACAATCCGCGGACTTAAACCAGAAAGTCTCTGATCTCCAAAATTCCTATAAAAATGTACCTACACCTACCCAATGTACCTATCCTTCAAAATAAAACAATTTTACCTAGGTTTGGTTGATGTCAGTAGGGATAAAATAAGAGTCAAATCTAAAAACAGTGATTATAAATCTATTTAATAAAATGGGGGGTGTATTTAAAATTGCAAAGGAATTTCAAAAGACCAATAGGAGGCAATATATAAAATACCACAATATATATTATTATTAAAAGTGAATGTCAGAATTACCAAAATGTAGTAAGGACCAATGTGGCCTTATAAAAGACAATTTAGGATTTACCAATGAAATAAATGTTTGACTACCTTAGTTCAATGAGAGTGCAAGAGAACAACTAGTTATTAAGGATGTTAATGATAATAATTGAAACCTGTGCACGCTTATACCATGGTATACCGGGGCGGGTTTGTACAAAAATGTCACCTTAAATAGAGTACATTAAAAATTCGTTGGTACTGTACACCCATTGTAATAATTTAGGCAGTGAAACAACCTTGGAAATATACCAATTAAGTATCAGAAATACCATCAATAATAATAATAAAATAATTTAAGAAATGTTAATAAATCCACGGGTACATCACCCCCTTGTTGTCCTCCCTGCAGTTTAAACACCCATTTAAGTAACTGCTTCCTGACGGCCTCACAGCCCTGATAACAGACCCAATAACTTCCATTGACTTCCCTTCTTAAAAATGTGAATTTCAGTTTCAATTCAGGGTTGTGGTTACTCTTGGCACATCAACTTCGAGATTAGTAAACCGTCAATGAGGAAAACCCAATGGTGAAGGTAAAATCCAGACTAAAAGCCTAATAAAAAAAAAACCTGAAAGAGTACAAAAGTCTTAGAACTCCTTCAAAAAAATGAAAAATCCCAACCCTCAAATGGTATATACATGATTGGAATTAAATAGCAAAATCCCCTGGAACCTGTAGGTTATCTTAAACAAAAAACCCCTTAATTAATAAGCCCATTAATGCCTCTTAAACGATTAATGAGTCTGAACATGGCCTCGTGGAGGTCAAATTGCCCCTTTTTTTTTATAGAATCCCAAATATTTACAAAAATTACTGATAAGCTAATCTAAATATTGATAACGAAAAGGTAAATTTGAGAAAGGTAAAAACGTTTAAAATTACCTGGTTACAATTTGGGCTAGTTGAACAAATGTGCTCTAGTGCTTCACACGACAAAACAAGAAAATGGCGTAGACTTCGTTTCCAGAAAATTCTGTGTGGTTGGCTTACAAATACGGGTACGACCAAATCCAAAGCTTTCACCCCAAAACCAATTTAAGCCAGCAACCACTTGAAATCCCAGCGTCTTCAAAATCCCACAAAAAGGTGGATGTTCCAAGGAACGTTGCCAAGAGGACCGCTGGTAAAATCTGCCAAAGGACTTGTTGTTTGCTCAACGTGCGAATTTAAAAGAGAACGATCCCTTTTCAGCGATTTATTAGGTAGGCTTCAATATGAAAATTTTTCTAGAATTCCAGTTTTTTTTCAAGATGTCCTCTGGTGCCAGATTTCCGATCTCGACCAGGAAGACGGAACACCCAGTTTGGCACGGAACACAATCAGCTTGAAACAGAACGCTCCAAACCACAATGATGACCAACAAAACTCAAAGTTGTTATCAAACTCTCTCCCCTAACACCAATTAACACTAATTAATCACTTATACAAGTTATTAATCAGCTTCTACCTAGTCTTCGGTCTAAAATCTATCAAAACGACCAGTGACTATTTAGGGATTATAATTACAGTGACCCTATTACCCACAGCGTTCAAGTACGTCGGCAACAGTGCTGCCCGAAACGAATCCATAAGTGCCTTATAACCCCACTATATTTTTGAGAAAAATAAACATTTGAAAATGCGAAAAATAAAGGAAATAAGGGTGGAAAATCGATTTAGAGTGTGCTAAAGTGATTTGTGTTGTTGCAGAAATTTTAATAAAGGAAAATACGAGATTTGTAAGTGTTGACAATTGATATTTATTTGAAAGTAAACAAACCTTTTCACCAACATTTAGGGCCTTTTAGGAAACTTTCGAAAGCTAAATAAAGTGGATTCCTATCCTAACAGTAGGGCTTTATTATCCTAAAACCACCCTGTCCTCTAAATACAAAGAATTCACTCATTATTACCTTGAAAAATATACCTTTAATCAACAACCAGTTATTGTTTCGCATCCAAACAAAAAGGTAAAAATCTAGCAAAATTCAATGAGCAACCTATCAATCACTGAAAAAAATTAATCCTCAGGTATACAGCTTTATGAATACCCTCACAAATAACTGAATTAATTACTGAGTTCATCCGAAACCTTTAGTTACGTTAAGGCAAAATTTTAACGTAACAACATTTTTGATAATTCTCATAATTTAATGCAATCTTTTAAAACCAAAATAATGACACAAATTATGACACTTAATCCCGTATTAAAACCTAGACAAAAACGAGGACTTATTGACGGTTTAGGATCAATAATACAATCGATCACAGGTAACTTAGACCAAAACGATGCAAAAATATATGAAACAGCTATTGATGCTCTATCAGGAAATCAAATGAAAATTAAAACCTTAGTAAAAGATCAGATCACATTATCTCAAAAGTCAATCTAAATATTACAGGATAATATCCAGAATTTAACTAAAAATTGAAAAATACTGGATAATCCTGTTGAAAAAATTGAAACGGTTTTATACACAAGAAAAAAAGAAGATGCGAATAATTTCTACTTATTTTATATCGAAATGATAATTTCTCAAATAACGACCAAATTTCAAACTATGTATGATATCTTGGAAAAAATTGGAACTGCCGCATAACCTTCTCCAAAATAAATACCTTCCATAATTCAATAATTATAATGATCTCCAACGAATTGATAAATGAAATAATAGTATATTACATACCGAGGTGGAAAGTGTTTCATTACTGTCGAGAGATTTAAGTTAGACCGAGGCGCTGCCGAGGTCTAACTGAAATCTCGAGACAGTAATGAAACTTTTCACCGAGGTATGTATACTATTTTATTTACAATCATTCGAATTTTGAAATTTTCATTTGGATTAAAGCTAAAAAATACAATAATTAACAATTTCATTTACTTTCGGCCCACGGGTCGAAAGTAAAAGTCAAAAAATACAATAAATTTTAAAAATTTCATTTACTTTCTGCCCGCGGGTCGAAAGTAAACTTTCGACCCGTGGGCCGAAAGTAAAAGTCAAAAAAGTGACATTTTCGAACTTTTTAAAAGTCAGTAAAGTCAACATTACATGTATGATTGTAAATAAAACCAATTTCTATACACCTAGACGATAATAGATTACTATTCGAACCAAAAATCCAGAATTTATTATTGTTTGAAAGAATATTGGAAATTAAAATCTATACGGAAAAGGTAATCAAATAACATTTATAGTTAAAATACCGATAGTTCGGAAAGTAAACTATAATTATTATCACTTATATGCACTGCCTATTGACAAAAATGCTTCTTTTAAATAAATAATTCCAAATAACAAATATTTGATTATTAATGGGCAAACTCATTATTTTTCTGATAAACCCTGCATCGGAATCATTCCTGAAGAATTTATCTGTCACGATCCGACTGAAACTACAGAGGATTCACCATGTGAAACTCACTTCCCAAAACTTATCAAATTGCCACCTGGTTCCCGTTAAAGTCAACAAACTGGAAATTCAGAAGATTGAAGCCAACGAATGGATAATACTGAGTTCAGAACATACTGTGGCAGCTCAAAAATGCGACAATAATAACGAGAAGATACCCTTGAAAGGAACATATCTAATTGAACTTCCTCCTAATTGTGAAATCGAAATAAATAAAATTTATTTGAGAAACCTTAATAGTATTAAACGTCAATTGAAAAATATTAATTTTCCCAAATTAAACTCTGAATTATTAAAAGATAATATTGTCACTATAATAATAAACCCATCAAATTAGATGATATAAATTTGAATGAAATCAATTTAGTCAAGAATGCCTTAGAAATCGAAGAAAATAAGACAACTTAATCGAAGAACAATCAATCAACTTCAATACTATTAATGGCTGGACGATATAATAACTTATCTAATAATTTTTGTAATAATTATCTTTGTTCTTTTTAAGCTTTACAAGGATAAGATATTTTCAAGAAACTCAAGAAAGAAGAAAGAAGAATCCCCCAGCTAACCATCGCCAAATTCTGGTCCTTATCCCAGAATTTTACACTAAGGGCGGAGGAGTTATGGACATCCTATACACGGCGTCTTATGATGAGAACGACAATCCGACTTCAAGCAACCCACACGACACGATTAGAACTGGACTATACATTTATATTATTTTATTCAAGCCGGGCCCTATGATTGAACGTCTACGCCAACTCAACAGAAGATGTGCTACGTTAGCTAACAGCAGATGAATTAACACCCACCTTAAAATCGGTATGATTGAACGGGCTCCGTTCGGCCTGCTGTTGAAAAAGAAATAACTTTCGAGTCAACAAAATTATGACCAATCACAGTCAGTTGGTTGTAGTCGCCAGTGTTAAAATTTTGAAGAAGACGCTCGTAATCGGTTACAATAACCTAAGTATATTTTTGTTTGTTTGTTGTTTTGTTTGAGCCTGAAAAACAAAAAAATAATCTATGGACTTATTTCACAGAAAATTCAATTTGTATTGTGTGACGCAGATCAATTTAATCTCTTTCGTTTACCTGACTTGACCTGACCCTCAACCTGTCTCAAAATGGTCAAATCCATTCAATAGCCTAAATTAAACTCTGAATGAATCTTTTTCCTATATTTTTGTAAACTTGCCATAATACGATATGGCCAAAAGGGTCAAGGCAAGCATGTCCCTTTGGGGTGGGACACTTTGCATTTAACAACAAACGGAAATCAAATTAAAAAATGCTTTATTTTGTCCAAGAAGTACATCTTAATTATTGACAAAGCTAACATAGATCTGAGGAAAAAGTACTTCAAGTTAAAAAAATAAACAAATAAAAAGCAAACAAACGAATAAAAGATAGGTACCTATACATGAAACTTGGCGAAATGTGAAATCTGTCGCACTTGTTCTTTAGTTCTAAGTACACGTTCAATCATATAGGGCCCATTTTATATCGAATGAAAATTCGTCTTTATTCATTTGTACTTCGACTAATAAAGTCTCTGCTTTTAAAAAATTGTATTTTTAAAAAGTAACTTCCCCTTGTCTAGCCGAACCTAAAATTCACAAAAATTCAATTATCGATAACACCTAAAACCAATAAACTACAAAAATCTATATACATATAAGTAAGTGTCGATAACAGAATGAGATAAAATATTCTAATATTTTTTGTAAGTTGGAAATTGGAAGCACCTGTAAGAATTATCCAATTTTTTTTCAATATTTGAAAATTTACTAAAGGATATTTTCTTTCCTCTGATAGGTATATTGGCAGACATGTTTCAATCTTCATGAATTTAATGCTACGTCAAGGTTAATGGAAATGTTTCCTTGGCTGAAAATATCGTGCCCGTAACCTTTTTACTTCAGTCTTTTCTTCCGTAAGTTTCCATTCATCCATCATCAGAATATGGTGTATAATTTATCAAAAGTACACGCGGAATAAATAATAAAGAAAAGAAAAAAGTTGCATGCAAAAGCGCAATTTTTCCAGCTCGAAGAGTTTCTCGTCAAGATTGCTTCTTTTGCGAAAAAATATCCATATTTACTCCGCAAGATTTTTGTTTGTGTTGCCGATTTAAACACTTGACCATAAAATTGGGAATTCGCAAAGCGTAATCCGCAAGCAGAGTCCAGATTATGAAAAATTATTCAAATATTCTCGGGAAATTGTTTGTTCGTAGAAGCGCTTCTGGCCACTGAACGGTTTTGTAGAAGCGCATTAAATCGTAAAAAAGTTCGTTTGGTAGTAAAGTTGGCAAGATTTATTTGCCTAGCCGACATGAGAATTTGTAAAGAAATTGTTGTTGCATAAATTCAGCCAATATTGTTCTCAAAGGCCAATTGCGACGCAGATTTAATTATTTCACTTTGCTTACTAGTTAGCACTTTGCGTGCGAAATGTACACAGACAGGAACCTGCCTTTGATCTCGAAATTCAAGATAACGAAGTCAGATTTCGGTGGCATGTGGCTTTTTGTTAATATACTACTAGGTAGTTAGTTACCCAATGATGTTTCTAGTTTTTATGAAAAAGGACTCAGTTAATATAATAACGCCAAGAGTTATAAATTGTTAAATTTGATCCCACTAAGACTTTTTAGGCAAGCCAAACCTCAAGGTAAATCATTGTGATTGGTTCATATCAGAAATACATATAAAAATGAGCGAATTTTGGCAACTTCAATCGGAGTGGATTAATTCACTACACAAATTTACAGCGATCTACTACATCGATATGAAAATCTAATGCCACGTTAGGCCGTACGCGCCTGAAGTCGCTGCGCATTAATCACTGCGCATGTGTTATGATATCACATCCGCTTTCACATTTCCGTCCCATCTCCCCAGATTTACCCTCAGACCGCCGTAAAAGATGTTTACACATCAGAAATGAAGCTTACTTATTACAAATAGATATATTTCATCCATTGCCAATTGTGTATTTCATATTTCTCTTAATTTCTGTTTCGAAATTACTATCAACTAGAGCACAATTTTTATTCCGCGAGCCGCTAGGAAAGTACATAGCTTTAGTTTTCCTTTGTGAAAGGATGCTTTATTAACACCATGTTCCTAGAGAATTTCTCTTCTCAAGAGCGGGAGATTTTTCCATTTAGAAATATATATATTGCGACTATATTTTTGTACTAAGGAAAACAATGCTGGCGTTTCCATCTATATATATAAAAATTAATGCCACTTTTCGTTGTAATTTTATAACTCAAGAATGGGCTCACCTAGCCAAACCAAATGTTTAGGCTTTGTTCGGACTATTTATTAGATGGTTTATGTGAAGTTTGCACAAAATCGGTCGAGCGGTTCTTCATTTATCACATTTTTTGTAATAAATGAATTATTCAATAAATGGAGGATCATTTTGTTAATGGGGATTTTGCTGTCAAATTGAAACTTTTTTCAGCGTTGACAGTACCAGCATGTTGTTATGTCATTAATGTGGTAATTTCATTACTTATTTTATTTATTTATGAAAAAAATTTACTAAGCCCGCATACGGCGCCATCTCTTATAACCGATACCAAGTTTATTTTGTATTTTGTATTTTGTATACCGCGCCATCTCTGATACCTGTAACGAAGCTCGGAATTGCAGATACAGTAGAACAATGCTGCTCAGGAACTGGAGCTATTTCGAACAGAATTATTCCACTATTCCGATCAGATAGAGTGGTGCAGAAAGAGTAGATCAGATAGAGTAGTGCAGATAGAGTAGAACAGATGGAGTAGTGCAGTGCATGCAGTGCAGATAGAGTGAAACAGGGCTGCGCTAGAGATTTTTTTTTGTTTTCTTTACATTCTTTGAATATTCCTGTGCCTGAGTTTATTTATTTGGTGGTACACTTTACAAGAATAATGCCCACAAGCTGCCTAAAAAAGGATGATGTGAAATTTTAATTTTAGGTGACTTCTAATCCAGAAAGTAAACATTAATTTTCTTCAACCAAAGCCAAATTCACCATCGAAAAAAACTGAATTTAATTCAGCTAATAGATACGTTAACACAACATTTAATCGGTATATTTAATAATTCAGAGGCGATACGAAGTTCGCCGGGTCAGCTAGTATTTTTATATCTATTAATATTGAGTGTTACACACATACAGTGTTATTTGGTTATTTCTAGCTCGAAATTCATTTTACAAACTACCTCTATCCTACAATTCCACTTAAGCTCGGAAAGCAAATTGCGAATCCAACTAGAGAGCAGGAACAACCTCCATTAATATTCCGGCAAGAGATTTATTTTGTCTTTATTTACAAAGGCTTGACCGGGTCGCCCTTTTTTGCTAGTTAGTCCTCGTTATACGATTTGAATATGAAAATTGCCCTTTCAACTGGCAACAATTTTTTTTATAAATAACATCATAATGAAAATTTGTATTTCTAACTCCATAAATACACGAACATACAATAAAAAATGCCACCTCCATTGCACTGGTTGGTGCACTGCTGCCGCATTCTTTCCACATCGGCTAACAAGCCAGACCGAAGCGCGTTTATCCAGAAACGTGGATAGTATCGTAATAAAAACGCGTCCGTAGATGTCGACAAATTTTAGCACACAATTGCAAGCTTGTTAGCAGCGAATGGAGTTTTCAGATTTTATTGTTTATGGATAACAGAGAATTGGATTTTTATCACTTATTGATACATCTATAAAAAGAAAATTGAAAATTCTACTCTCTGAGATAATTGCATTTCTATATTAGCTTAATTTCTTGGAATATGTCAATGTAATTATCAGTTTTTAACGTTCTGCGTCTTCCGATCTCCAATCTCTAACCATATCTGTCAATCCAGGCATCCTCCTCCAAGCCTTTGTGCCTCATCATTCCCTGGTCTACTACACTTCTCCAGCAGAAAAGTCTTTGATATCGTACTACTATCAGATTCAGAATTCACAATAAAACAAAACACAAGAACTGGAGAAAGACCCCATAAAACCTCACGAAGACATAAATCAAAATTAATAAAAGAATAATGAAAACAATACGAGAAACAGCAAAAAATATCATGAAACCGAACAAATACTGGAGAAGAGGAGAAAAGTCATAATACAAGGAAAAAAAGATACACCAGAATACAGAGAGACCGAGAAACTAGTCAGAATGATGAACATAGAACAACAAAAAGGCAATAGAAGAGAAATTACAAAGCTGATGTACAAATAAGGAAACATTATAGAAGACAAAGATTGTATATTCCGTGTGACAGAAAATTTCTATGAGGAACTATACGACGCAAAAAGCAACAACAAAAATAACAAACAAGAAAGCGAAACATTCCAACATTCTCAATGTTGAATTGGAATATATCCCTGATATAGAAGAGGAAAAAATCCAATTAAACATCGGAAAAGCCCCAGGAATGGACGATATACTACCAGAAATGCTAAAGGAGGCAGGAGAATACCTTGTAAAACAACTGAAAACAATGTTCAATAAATGTTTAACAGAAGGGAAAATACCGCACGACTGGGTGACTCTCACCGTCGTTCTGATATACAAATCTTGAAAACTTTAGACCCTTAATTCTCCTGTTTATGAGAATAATCACTAGAAATTTCTCTATTTTCTGACCACCCTGTCCATGCTATTTCAAGTTTCAATAGTTTATTATTATTTTTTCAAGAAGCAGAAACTTTTATGAAGAATAACTTTCTTCCGTAAAATTGATAATAAAAAAGTTTTCCATATGCTGCGAACTTAAGTGGACACACTAATGTTGTTGGGTTTGTTAGTTGAATTTTCTTTATGCTGAAAATTCCTGAAGACCAGTTTGGTGTATATTTTTTATCAAATACACCACGAGATTTCGATATACGAACATGATCACCAATATTGAATTTTGGTTTCGATACAATCTTAATTCTATTGTGAACTGTATCTAAAAGAAGTTTCTCATGCCGTTTTTTAACCTCTACAGGTTTCATACCAATTGTTCTGTGTATTTTATAGTCATAAAATTTCACTATTTTGGGCAGTAGGTGTATCCGCTTATATGATCCTTGATTGAATTCTTTCCACGTGGAATTTTTCGAAGTTCTATTGACACGTTCCACAATTTGTGCTTTTTTCTCACTAAAACTGCTATAGTGTTTAATGTGATATTTATCCAAAAGTTTGTTCATTGAAGAATTGTAAAATTCAGTAATTTCTGTACCAAAGTCTGTTTATAAATGTACCGGTATTTGGTCCTTGAAAACTTTCTCCATTGCCTTTGAAACTTTATTTGTAGTTTTGGAGTTTGAGCGAAAAAGCCCAAACATACATATGGATCATCCCTGTAGATGTAATCAATTGAGTCGTTGGAATATTCCTTTTCTGCTGATGATGCAATCATTCCATTTCCAGTAGTTGTTAGAAATTCGAAAAGTAATTTAATTTTTTCAGATTGACTGACTGTCATTTTCATCTCCAGTGGTCTTGTACCTTTTTCTATTTATATTGGTTCTTGAGATAATGTCTTTGAAAGCAGCTTCATCATCCTTCGTATAACTTTTAGGCATATTTATTCTGAATTGTAACCTATACAGTCCTGGGGTTTCTTTGTATCTTCTACCTTTTACTATTAAATCAGATTCAACGATTTCGACTTTGTAATCACCAATGTAGAAATTATCAATTTCATCACGTCTTATACGAAATTCAGGTGAAACATTTCCCTCTAACATTGGATCAGTAGCAGGGTCATTTATAAATTTTTGTAAGTATATATTTTGCAGGTAATGGATCAAATTGATCCAAATATACACTTTGTAACTGGCGTAGAAATTCATTTCGATAAGATTCACTGAAATCCTTTTGTTTTCTAGCTTCCTCAAAATCTGTAGCATATTTTTCAATATCATTCCTGAGCAGTAATTTTCTCAAATAATAAGTATGTTGTGGTTGATCTGATTTTTTCGTTTTTTTATCACTAATTTGTGTGAAAGGTAATTTCCGTTTGATTTTTGTTGGCTTACCAATATGTGGGGTGGTATCAGCAGCAGCAGCAGCAGCAACCGACGAGGAGGATTGTGGTGTAGGCTAATACAATTCTATATTTACTTTTTTAAATACGTCATCTTCTTTTTCATAATCGTAATTATCTTCTTCATCCTGTTCCTTTCTCAATTTTTTCGTTTTCGGTATTTCTGTGGTTGTCTTTTCTTGTTGTTGTTGTGGTTTCAGATTTTGATTTTTATCTAATCAATTTTCAATATTCGCCAAGTATTTGGTGATGGGTTTAAAAAGATTTTCTTGTACTAATTTGTCCTTGTTTCAACAAATTTAATTTTTCTCAAATAATTTTTCTTTTCGAATTCAATTTCTTTTCGAAATTAATTCTTTTTTAAAAATTTTTCACTTTCATCCGTTTTATCAAAAAAAATTTATGTATTTTTTCTCTACGTCGTCGTATGGCTAAAACTTTCACAATATAATAAAAAATAGAAGCTCATGCATCTATAGATATATGTAATTGTCAAATCGATTACCATATCTTCCATTATCAATATTACTATCTTTAAAAATTAATAGGAAATCCAAAATCAGCAGTTTTATCCAGCAGTGCGAGCAAATACTTTTAAAATCCTCAAAAGACATATCTGTACCCACGTGGTCAATATATACATGTTTCAAATTTAAATCATCTTGCTTGAATGTGAGACATTTGAATTGTCTCTTATCAAATGTTTGGGTATTTTAGCCTAAGTTTGAGAGAGATAGAAACATTCAATGTTGTTATGACGACCCATACTGAAATAATCACGAATCACATTCTGCTTATCACGTGCCACATCATCGAATATAAATACAGGATCTGGTCTTGCATCAGATGGTGTAATAATGTTTATTTGCAATCATATATGTAATCTTGACATTAATGACTTTTTAAAAATTTGGAAGTGACACTTTACCTGTGTCACTTCCCTCTTCGATTTCCCTCACCGATTTCCCTATTCGACTTCCCTCACCGATTTCCCTCACTCTAATTTATTTACCTTTGCCTGAAACAATGAAAACATGTCAGGTAAAAACGTCAAAGCAGCGAATGACACATTTTGGCATGTTTGTTTTATTTTTTTAATATTAAAAATTTGATTGACTAATCATAATTAATGGTGTGCTTGCAAATAAAATAGTATACAAACCTCGGAGGGAAGTTTTCATTTCTGCCTCGAGATTATTAGTCAATCTCGACGCTTCGCTAAATCTCTCGACAGTAATGAAACACTTCCCTACTCGGTATGTAATATACTATTTCTCCAGTACTATAGAAAAAATATCTACTTCCTTTGATTTCTTTGAAAAGTTTCTCCAAATATAAATATTTTGGTTGATGTTGATACAAGCTCTTCGCGTATAGGTAGAAATTTTCAAATTTCACACCATTGGGATGTTCCAAAAGAGTAAGCATTAGATTGATTATTTCACCACAATTTGAAGATCCAACTTAGATATCTAATACTACTTGAATATCTGTTGTTGTTTTTGACATCATCACCGTGATTATCCACTCCCAAACGAATTTTTTGTTTCATGATTCTTTTCATTTCCTCACTTTCTTTCAATAAAATAAAAACGTACCTAATTAGTCAAGATTCGCTTGTGAAATGTATAAAGCTTGGGTAAAATCACAATTTTTATTCAGTTTTGAATTGTGAACATGAACTACTACGTGAAAAATTTCAATCGTTATACCAGTGAAGGATTAGGTACTAAACACTGCTATTAATAGATCACCCTTTGAATTGCAGTTATATTTTGACGAGTGCCATTGGATGTTTATTAATTAATTCTGTTTTTTTTTTTTAAATTTTATATTTTTCTGTGGCGTATGAGTATTAATTAGTGTTTAAGTGAAAACAAGGAAAAGGGATATTATTGAAGTACTACGCATCAATAAAAACATCCGAAGGCACAGAGGGAAACGGTTAAGACCACTAATAACAGGGTTAACATAAGGCTCCTCAAAAATTCCTCTACGCATGAAAATCCTCGAGTAGAAGTAGGACTGTTTCCGGTGTTTTCAACCAGGAATTTTTTCTGGTACTCAATTCAGCAATATCAATAGTAGGACGATTTAGTTCATATCTAATTGTGGGCTGTGGCCGTTCTGCAAAGTTTACCGATCTTTTTTATTGAGCCGGAGATCCGACTGGGGGAGTATTGTACCACCGACCGTTTTTGATCTACTAAAAACAATCTATCTTGTGTAGCAGCAGATGCGTGTGTCTATAGCCAAGAGTAGCACGCTCTTCTCTCAGCTTTGGCTATAGGCTATAGCCGTGACGCTTGGTGTATTCCCATCACTGGCGGAACCGGTAAAAAGCAGAATAAAATTGAAAACTCCTCTTGAAAACTAAACGTAAACAACACAAACTTTCATTTAACTGTCAACCAAAATCAAAAAATACCCTGTCAACTAACATTTTGTCAACTGTCAACCACGAATACACGCACTCAGATTGGTTGGGAGCTTAGAGCAGGTAAAGGTAAAGAGGAGTAGTAACCTGGATTTGGAAAATGAAGCCGTTTTTTTCCAGGTATTTTGGCACCAAGAAAATGGCGCTTATGGCAATTCAATGCTTTACCTGTATCTTGGTGCCAAACACCTGCCTAAAATTTGGCTTCACTTTAGTTTCGTGAGCAGAATGGCGCGTTCCTACTCCTTATGTCCGTAGGACACCGCTTTCCTGCTCTAAGGTTGGGAGCATAGCAATCCGACAACATTGAATAGCGTTCGAAAATTTTTCCGGTTGCCCTTCGATTCCTATCAAACCGAACGAAATGGTTCCCGAAAAGCCATAGTGAATTACAAAGTACGCTATCGAACCAAATGTTCGATAAGTGCGCTGTTCGATGGTGTACCGAACCGAGAGATTCGGCCTACAAAAAATAAATACAGAATAAGGCCCCAAGGTTACAACTATTGCGGTCCTGGAACAAAACTACAAAAATGTTTGGCTAGAGGAGATAAGGGTGTTGGACGAAGCATGTAAGGAACATAATCTAGCAGATGATGAAAATTTGGATGAATGTCATAAGGCTGATAAGATATTGTTGAGGAGAGCTTTGGAACGAATAATCGCAAAAAATTCAGCGTTATCGGAAAAAGTAGCAGCCACAGGGGTAGCTGCAGCGATTCACACAAAAAATAAATTTGGTATGGGTCTTGATGGTAATGATGATGATGATGATAATGATGATCATGGTGGTAGTGCTAAAGAACCGCGAACTAAAAGCCAACGAAAATTTTTGAGTTTAATTCACAGTGGGGTGAAAATGACACAAAATTATTTGAACTCTTTAGAATGGTTAGAGAAGCAAATTATTAAAAACTCAAAGAAAGCAGCAATAAAGAACAAACAAAAAAAATTAAAATAGTTAACCTTCCATTAGGCGCGTGAGGCCCTATAATATCATTAGTCGCGCTGTATCACAAAGAAATCATTGATAAAAAAATTGAACCATCTGATGAATTTCGGTTTTACATTTTCTATGTATTGATTCATTTCACTGACAGAGACTTCAGAAGTGGGATTCTGTTTTCGCAGTCGTTGCAGTTTGGCCAACAACGCCCGGTAGCTTCACCATAATATTATGTGGTCTCGTCCGAGTCAGCTTGGGAGAAATTTTGTCTCATTGAGTTCTATTTTTACCTAAGATGAACAGCCTCTTCTATTAAAAAAAATATATATATTACCGTACCAAGAAAACAGTTACAATTGAGGAGCACCGATGGAATATAGTCGCGTTGTATCAGTCAGGTACAAAGCCGAACGAACCCGTACTTTTTTGGAAATTCCAAATTTCCAAGTAGAAGTAGGACCATGTAATTTTGGGATAGTAATAAGTATAGGGTACTTAAGGGCCTACTACAAGCCATAATATTATTGGCGATTTCAAAAATCAATGCGGCACCTGGCGGAAATATTTGGAACTAACTTAACAAGTAATAGATCGTTTGTTTACATACCCTATTGGAATATTTTCTTGCTTTTTCGATGTTTTCTGTTCGTTCCTAATTTGAATTAGGTACGTGTTTTGTGTCGGAAAGTGGGAAATAATAAAAGGAAAGCTATTGTGATTCTGCGAGGTGCTATTATTACAGGAGTTCAATGGCATCTGCCTCCAAGTCCAAGCGGTCCAAGCATAACACAAACAGCTGTGTTTACGAATGCCATTCCCGAAAAGGCGCAGACAGAACTATTCATTTTCAGTATTTTCCTAAGAGAAATAGTGATCGTGCTTTCTACGCCAGCCTGCAGGTAGGATAAATTTGTGGCCAAACTCAAAAACAGGCCTCCATTTTCCATATTTCGTGTTGTATGGATACGAAATGCACAAAAGAAAGACACAACGTTCAAAATTTATAAAACATAGTAAAAAACCACCGGAAAAACTACGAGAACAACGAGAAAATTAACGAAAGAAATACGAATGCATATAAATACAATGCTGAACGTCAAAATATTACTTGTTCTCCGCCATATTTGTTTACAAAAGCCAGCGCCCCCATCGGTAGTCGAAATCGCCAATAGGGTTTTTCCTTTTTGATTTATTTGCAAAAATAATGGGCATGTATCTCTCAGGTACACGCGCGACTAATGGAAGGTTAAAAGAGTTGATCTCAAACCGAAAAAAAAATTGATGAGCAGTAAAACGTAAATTTGTTATTAATGATGATGATGTTGATGTTGATAACTAATTCAAAAACACGAAAACGTAATCTTGAAAATGACGATGAAACTACTGCAAAGTGGATGGGCTCAAAATCAAAAGAAGGAAAATTATAAAATTGCCTAGAAAAAGGAAAATTAATCGCACCACTGATGATATTGATATTCCATCAAAACAATAATTAAAGAAAATTTGATAATTATTAATTATGATGATGATTATGATAAAACTTTCAAGAAACTGAAAAATAATCAGGAAAAAGTTGCAATTTAACTACATTTTTCTTAGTCTTGTGTAAGCCTTCAATATAAGTAGATTTAATAATGACTTGTGCTGCTGCTGCTGCTGCTGTTGCCAGAAATAAGAAAAAATCACGAAAAACCATTAGAAAAAAAAAGAAAAAAAAAAAAATAAACAAAGAAAACGTCCCGTATCGTGGATGAAAGAACAAGGCAACAAAATAAAAGAGAAAAACAAAAGATTAGTTTTGGACATGTAACTAAAACAGTGAAGAATAGTTTTAAGCGTGAAAACCCGAAAGATTTGGAAAGTGCGATCAAAGTTGCTTCAGAAAGTATAAAAAAATCCAAAGGTAAAATTAGACCGGCTCGAATAATTGAAGTACCCAAAACTGGTGTTATTCTTCCATTAATACCAATATTCGCGGCACTGAGTACCTTGGGCGTGGTTACTGGAGGGGCAGCCGGAATTGCTAAAGCTGTTAATGATGCTAAGTCAGCTAATCAACAGTTGAAGGAAAATCCACGTCATAATCAAACGATGGAATCCATTGCCATTAGACAAGGATTATCTTGAAACTATACAAAACTGGTCTGAGTCTTTTTTTGTACACCAAAGAGGATGTCAAACAAAAATCCCTTGACAATATTTGAAAAAGGATTACCTAAAAAACTACCACAACATCGAGCTCTGTCCAATATTGATTTGTAAAAATATGCAAAGTTAATGAAACTAAAGCATTTCCGTGGTGTATTCATGAGGGATCAGTTACCCACCATGAAAATACACAAAACCGAATCTGGTATTATTAATTTTGGAAACAACACAGGTGCTGAAACTCATTGAACGGGATATAAAAAAATGGGTAAAAACATCTACTATTTTGATAGTTTTGGCAATGCGCGACCACCTCTGGAATCCGTCAAATACTTCAATTCAAATGGCAACTGTAATAGCTATTTATATAACAAAAACATAAAGTAAGGCTTTATTGTACGAATAATTTTATGGCCGAGCGAGCTTGCGAGCGAGGCTATTAAATAATGAGTCAATAAAGCCTGTTTATGTAAGCGCTATATACATGATTTTATGTACGATTCCGACTGGTTTTTATTAAAAATTAAAAAAATCGAATGAAAAAAGTGAAATTCGCGTAGGTATACCTGTTTCACCTTGGCAGGTTGTCAGGACCTGTTTCATTTTGGCAGGTTGTCAGAACCTGTTTCACCTTGTCAGGTAGTCCAGGTAGGCAATAAAGTAGCAACTCGAGTAGCACTTTATTTTACTAGTAAAATAAAGTAGCACCTGGCGGAAATATTTGGAACTAACTTAACAAGTAATAGATCGTTTGTTTACATACCCTATTGGAATATTTTCTTGCTTTTTCGATGTTTTCTGTTCGTTCCTAATTTGAATTAGGTACGTGTTTTGTGTCGGAAAGTGGGAAATAATAAAAGGAAAGCTATTGTGATTCTGCGAGGTGCTATTATTACAGGAGTTCAATGGCATCTGCCTCCAAGTCCAAGCGGTCCAAGCATAACACAAACAGCTGTGTTTACGAATGCCATTCCCGAAAAGGCGCAGACAGAACTATTCATTTTCAGTATTTTCCTAAGAGAAATAGTGATCGTGCTTTCTACGCCAGCCTGCAGGTAGGATAAATTTGTGGCCAAACTCAAAAACAGGCCTCCATTTTCCATATTTCGTGTTGTATGGATACGAAATGCACAAAAGAAAGACACAACGTTCAAAATTTATAAAACATAGTAAAAAACCACCGGAAAAACTACGAGAACAACGAGAAAATTAACGAAAGAAATACGAATGCATATAAATACAATGCTGAACGTCAAAATATTACTTGTTCTCCGCCATATTTGTTTACAAACGCCAGCGCCCCCATCGGTAGTCGAAATCGCCAATAGGGTTTTTCCTTTTTGATTTATTTGCAAAAATAATGGGCATGTATCTCTCAGGTACACGCGCGACTAATGGAAGGTTAAAAGAGTTGATCTCAAACCGAAAAAAAAATTGATGAGCAGTAAAACGTAAATTTGTTATTAATGATGATGATGTTGATGTTGATAACTAATTCAAAAACACGAAAACGTAATCTTGAAAATGACGATGAAACTACTGCAAAGTGGATGGGCTCAAAATCAAAAGAAGGAAAATTATAAAATTGCCTAGAAAAAGGAAAATTAATCGCACCACTGATGATATTGATATTCCATCAAAACAATAATTAAAGAAAATTTGATAATTATTAATTATGATGATGATTATGATAAAACTTTCAAGAAACTGAAAAATAATCAGGAAAAAGTTGCAATTTAACTACATTTTTCTTAGTCTTGTGTAAGCCTTCAATATAAGTAGATTTAATAATGACTTGTGCTGCTGCTGCTGCTGTTGCCAGAAATAAGAAAAAATCACGAAAAACCATTAGAAAAAAAAAGAAAAAAAAAAATAAACAAAGAAAACGTCCACAGTCCCGTATCGTGGATGAAAGAACAAGGCAACAAAATAAAAGAGAAAAACAAAAGATTAGTTTTGGACATGTAACTAAAACAGTGAAGAATAGTTTTAAGCGTGAAAACCCGAAAGATTTGGAAAGTGCGATCAAAGTTGCTTCAGAAAGTATAAAAAAATCCAAAGGTAAAATTAGACCGGCTCGAATAATTGAAGTACCCAAAACTGGTGTTATTCTTCCATTAATACCAATATTCGCGGCACTGAGTACCTTGGGCGTGGTTACTGGAGGGGCAGCCGGAATTGCTAAAGCTGTTAATGATGCTAAGTCAGCTAATCAACAGTTGAAGGAAAATCCACGTCATAATCAAACGATGGAATCCATTGCCATTAGACAAGGATTATCTTGAAACTATACAAAACTGGTCTGAGTCTTTTTTTGTACACCAAAGAGGATGTCAAACAAAAATCCCTTGACAATATTTGAAAAAGGATTACCTAAAAAACTACCACAACATCGAGCTCTGTCCAATATTGATTTGTAAAAATATGCAAAGTTAATGAAACTAAAGCATTTCCGTGGTGTATTCATGAGGGATCAGTTACCCACCATGAAAATACACAAAACCGAATCTGGTATTATTAATTTTGGAAACAACACAGGTGCTGAAACTCATTGAACGGGATATAAAAAAATGGGTAAAAACATCTACTATTTTGATAGTTTTGGCAATGCGCGACCACCTCTGGAATCCGTCAAATACTTCAATTCAAATGGCAACTGTAATAGCTATTTATATAACAAAAACATAAAGTAAGGCTTTATTGTACGAATAATTTTATGGCCGAGCGAGCTTGCGAGCGAGGCTATTAAATAATGAGTCAATAAAGCCTGTTTATGTAAGCGTTATATACATGATTTTATGTACGATTCCGACTGGTTTTTATTAATAATTAAAAAAATCGAATGAAAAAAGTGAAATTCGCGTAGGTATACCTGTTTCACCTTGGCAGGTTGTCAGGACCTGTTTCATTTTGGCAGGTTGTCAGAACCTGTTTCACCTTGTCAGGTAGTCCAGGTAGGCAATAAAGTAGCAACTCGAGTAGCACTTTATTTTACTAGTAAAATAAAGTAGCACTTTATTTCACTAGTACAATAAAGTGCTACTTTATTGACGCAAAACTGTTCTATAAATAGCACTTTATTGGTCAATCGGACATAAAATATTTTATAACCAAAATCCTTATCAACAAAAAATTTTAACTTTGAAAAATTTTGCAAATAATTTACTAGTAGATACCTATACCCTTTGTCATTTATGCCGTTTTGCAAAGTATGCTAGTGAAATCTATATACCGGGTGTCTACGAGATCAGTTTCGCGCTGGCATTTGCTGTTTTTTTTTTCGATGGCAAAGATTTTTGGTATAGAGTGTAGGTTTGAGAAATGTCATATTTTGACATGTGTGTCAGTGTTTGGTAACTTCCGGTTTGATCGAAAATGGTCCTTACTCCGTAATTTTGAATGGCATCCCAATAATTTTTTCGCATTTTTGGTATCTGCGGATCATGATGTGTACGAAAACGTCAAATTTGAACATTTTTGAAGAAATTTTAGAACTATGGATGAAAATTTATTTTTGAACAGAAAGTGACGGAGAGGTCTTAAAATTGTTATTTTCAACCCACACAATCGTAGAAAAATGCGACTGCCAAGATGTTATCCTTTGCTTGCTCTCCAAAGGCATCCAAAGTTGAAAAAATCACATTTTGCGTAATAACTCAATGAAATCAGTGAAATCACCCAACTTTCACAACAAGAGTTTTTTACCTTTTTCAAAATAAAACCAACTATGCATTGAAACTTTTCATTTATGTTAGTTTTTAATTATTTTCTTATTATTTTTATAATGCACTACTATAAATGATAAAACTACTTATAAATGAACCCCTGTATGAAGAACGCTTTCCAAAAGGAGCTGGTGTTTTTTTTTCTTGACAAGCCATTGACAAGATCTGTGGGCAAGATATGTTTATTTGTCATTGTTTGACATCTTGGGAATTTGTAAATACTGTAGCACTTTTTATCTTTTTGTACACAGCGAACGGCTGCTTTTCATCTGGAGAGCAGATGGGTCGGAGTTCAAAATCAAAGTTTAATTTTTAATGAATTTTTTAATTATTTACTCAAATATTGAAAATTCAATATACACCTAAGTATATATTACTAAAAGGGCGCCACGCAATTTTTATTTGATTTGGTTTAAATTGCGAAACCAAACTTAGAGAACATCTGCAAAATTATTAATTGGTGAGAGTGGAACAATAATAATTAAAACAACACTTCAATCTTCGATTGAATAAAATTCTATTTGTCAATAATTATTGATGGTTATTCAAGTCACATTGTAATCACAAAATATATATAGCCAATTTAAAATAGGAGTACCTATGAAATAAATATGTTAAATAACCAGTACCTACCTATTTAATGGTAGATACTTAAAGTAGAGTATCAGTGTAATTAATAAGTTTCTTTTCAAGAAAGAAAAAAAATATGTAAGTTAATGAATCTTAAAATTTATGGAACTTGTTTAACCTGGATATTAGGTTGTCTAATTGACACATTAAATTATCTCATACCTAGAACTAAACAATAATTTTATATAACCCTTATGGGTTAAAAGGGAAAATATGTGAATTATAATATGGTTATTTAAAGAGAGAAAATAAATAATTAAATAGCAATAAAAATAATAATCTGAATGTTCTGAAAAATCTGAATATGATAGCAATTAATTTGTTAATGAAGTGATTCTAATAATAATGATAAAATATTCGGAAAAATCAGAATATGAGAGCAATCAATTTACTAACAAAGTGTGACAATATTATTAATATATAATTCTGGATATGACAGCAATTAGTTTGCTAATAAAGTGGTTTTAATAATAATGATAAATTTAGAAAAAAAAACTTTTTGAAAACAAGCTTTTATAAAATGGACTAAAAAGAATAATAGTATATTGTTGTATTAGGAGTAGAAGCTTCAGTTTTTTGTGCTGAAGCAGTAGGTTTGCGCAATACTGCTGAAGCACAAAAAAGTGCTTCTACTCCGTATGCAACACGCTATTTTTTCTCCAAACGAATGTGGTAAGCTCGGGGGTAACTGGATGGTTGAGCGGCAGTAAAAGTACAAGCGGCACTAAAAGTACTTTTACTGCCGCTCCAGCGGCACCAAAAGTACTTTTGCTGCCGCTGGGGTTGCCAAGCAGCATAGAAATTAAATTTCTACCACCTCGACAGGTGTTAACCTCCTGGATTTGCCTAGCAACATAGAAATTGAATTTCTACCATCTTGACAGGTGTTGACAAAGTGATGTTTTTTTGACGTTTGGAGAAAAAATAATTTTTTGAGTGTTCTGATATCATAATAATAAAAGCGATGGGCGTATTAAAGGAAATTTACCCGTTTTTGTTTTAGCCTTGTTAACTGGAAGTTTAGTGAAAATTCAAATTCATTATATTATAGCAGAGAAATGTAAGGGTAGACAATTTAACCCAACCCAACCCAACCCTACTCAAGCTACCCTTACATTTTTCTGATATGGATGGACATTATTCACCTGCTTCATATTAGGCAGTTCATCCGCGACCGGCAGTGTGTCGATTTATTTTGTCACATTGAAAAAGAAGAGTCGGCTCATCATCGGTTGTGGACGATCCATCAAATGCGCATGGAAAGGCATTTACCTAATATTAAATACGCCCATCGCTTTTATTATTATGATATCAGAACACTCAAAAAATTATTTTTTCTCCAAACGTCAAAAAAACATCACTTTGTCAACACCTGTCAAGATGGTAGAAATTCAATTTCTATGTTGCTAGGCAAATCCAGGAGGTTAACACCTGTCGAGGTGGTAGAAATTTAATTTCTATGCTGCTTGGCAACCCCAGCGGCAGCAAAAGTACTTTTGGTGCCGCTGGAGCGGCAGTAAAAGTACTTTTAGTGCCGCTTGTACTTTTACTGCCGCTCAACCATCCAGTTACCCCCGAGCTTACCACATTCGTTTGGAGAAAAAATAGCGTGTTGCATACGGAGTAGAAGCACTTTTTTGTGCTTCAGCAGTATTGCAAGCCTCACTACGTTCGGCTCGCAAACCTACTGCTTCAGCACAAAAAAGTGAAGCTTCTACTCCTAATACAACAATATACTATTATTCTTTTTAGTCCATTTTATAAAAGCTTGTTTTCAAAAAGTTTTTTTTTCTAAATTTATTTTTTAATTTTTAGATTTGTCTAAGTCTATGCATTTCAGCTAGCGCATCGATATTGCAGGGAGTCTTTCCTGTCAATTTTGAAATATCTAAGTCTTCGATGAGAAGGCCGTCCAACGATTTGATACGGCTCAAGGCGACATAAGCTTGACCAGGAGCAAAAAGCTTAGGTCCCAAGTAAATCACAGCATAGTCAACAGTACTGCCCTGCATTTTATGAACAGTAGATGCCCAGCATAAGACTATAGGTAACATTCTTCGCTCGGCTGTGCCATAACTGTATTTGGCAGGAAATTGCACAGATTTCGGCTGAATCATATGAATTCCGTCATTACCAAAGTCTATTTCCACTGAAGGTATATCATTGTCGTAAATCTGTGCTCGCCGAAAGCATGGCCAGATGATTTTAATTATGTTTCCAATAGCCCCGTTCACTAAACCTTTTTTTACATCTATGTTGGACCGCAACATAACTTTGGCGCCTTCAAATATTTCTAATTCTTTTGGCAGACCTCCAGTTTTATTGATATCTATTGGTATAATACTATTCAAATCTACGTTATCAGATTTGCGAGTTGCATCTATCAGTGTGTCTTGTGCCACGATTTTAAATATTTGTTTTCCACTGGATCGAAAGTGTTCAAGTACGGTCTGATTGTGTGCTTGCACCTGCTTGTTAGTTGGATAGATTCGCAAAGCATTTTCAAGGGCAAATTCACCAGTGAAAACTTTACTTGCCTTTTTTAAAAGGAGGGAAAAATGTTCCGAACTAAGTTCACCAATTCTCAATGCATTAAGAACACCTATAAATTCTGAATTTCCCTGTTGTCTCATGCTCTCGGTTAACGCTACCAATGAGAAAAGACGCCATAAATGGGTTGCTGGAACCAACTTATCTGGCTGTTTGAAAACCTGGCTGCCACGTACCGGTGGTAATTGCATTAAATCACCAAAAACACAAATGTTTATTCCACCAAAAAGCATTTCACTGTTTTTCAACTTCTTGAGGCGGGAGTCAACCATGCACAACATTTCATATGGTACCATCGATATTTCATCAATAAATAAAAATTCGATATCCCGCCACTGTTGACGCATAATTCGCAAATAGTTTCCAGTGAGAATCCGCATTTGGACTATTCTTCCATCTTTCTGGACAGGAAGTTTAAGTGTCGAGTGCAATGTTGATCCTCCCACCAAACGGGCAGCTACTCCTGTTAATGCACAGACTTTGACAGCAGGTTTACCATAACAACGGTTAATTTGATTCTTTAGCAAATTAAACAAAAATGTTTTACCTGTTCCAGAATTTCCTGTAATGAAAAGTTTCAGACGATTTACACCACCAGTTAACTGCTCTGATATATTTCGTGTTATGAATGCGAAAACTTCCTTTTGGCCAAGATTCATTGCTTTCTTTGCACTTTCAAACTGATCATCAGACATGTTCTGTTGCGGTATCTCTTCTTCTTCCTCCTCTCCATTTTCTTCCTGAGCTTCTCTTTCTAGTATATCAAAAGCATGAATCTGATTGAATGCGTTTTCTAACTGTCTATCACGTTCTCTGTAAATCTCTTGCCAAGTATTTGTCAATCTAATATGGGGCTCTCTTTCGAGAAATGCTTCCCTGGCTGTATCATAGTCAACTATCAGTTCGCTTTCACTTCGATAAGGAACGTACTGAAGGAGCAAGCTATAGTAGTAGTTTTCAGGATCACTTGCTGCCATAAAGTAAGGAACACGTACAACAGCAGGGACATTTCTGATGATCATTTTATAGTCCGGGAGTTAACGACATATTTCATTGTACCATTTTCGCAAGCTTCATTCTTTTTGTATGTGTTATGCGTGTAGTATATGATAGTAATATGAACGTCTGCCGGCGCACCAACACGACAGGGGGTTACAGGAGGGTTACAATTACAGCAAAAAATGAACGAAAAAAACTCAAAGCCGCATAAGCGAAACTTATTGTACATATTGGTAGAAACATAGAAAGCTCAGAAAAAATATGGTCTGCCACCTAAATTCCACAACAAAAGTCGTCTGCCACCCACATAAGTGAGCGCAAAAAAAAAAATTTAAAACAAAAAATATACTCGTAAGGCTGAAATTAATTAAAATACTTCTTTTTATGGAAACAAACACAAACATAATAGTCTGCCACGAATAAGATACAACGAAGATCGTCTGCCAAGCCTATGATGTTGGGTTCGGCATGCAGTGCCCGAGCACCACCGCTAGGACGCTGCATTTTTTTCTTATTCCTGTTTATTTTTTTATTTTTTTGTAAGGCTAACCAAAATGAATTGTGAAAAGCTCAAGTCTAATGTTCTAGAGTTCTTAAAGAGATTATAGAAGGATTCATCACATACACTCAAAATGGAAATGAAAATTTTCACTTGGAATATTTATTTTCTCTTTTTGACACTTATCAAACTCACTGTGAAAATAATTAATTTCAGCCTTGCGGGTATATTTTTTTAAAAAAATTTTCACTTATGTGGGTGGCAGACGACTTTTGTCGTGGAATTTAGGTGGCAGACCATATTATCTGAGCTTTCTATGTTTCTACCAATATGTACAATAAGTTTCGCTTATGCGGCTATAAGTTTTTTTCGTTCATTTTTTGCTGTAATTGTAACCCTTCTGTAACCCCCTGTCGTGTTGGTGCGCCGGCAGACGATCATATTACTATTATATACTACACGCATAACACATACAAAAAGAATGATGCTTGCGGAAATGGTACAATGAAATATGTCGTTAACTCCCTGACTATTAGTATCGTCAGTTAGTGTTATTAACCGACGTCTTGCCTGCTGTTCCGGCTCATACTCATCGACACACTCTTCAGAATCTGGTTGTGATCTGGCATAATATGGCTCAAATAACATAGCAAACTCAAGAAGACACATATTTTCGAAGTCATAGTCTGTGTGTTGGAGAGGGCGTTTCTCATACCTGTCGAAAATATTTGCGCAATATCCTGTAGCCTGTCCAGTTTCATTAAACTTTAGTACCTTATACCTTTGATCTGGCTTTCTTGCATTCAAGAAAACGCATTTTCTGGAACTGTCTCTAAAATTCAAATGACAAAGTCTATATACGCAATCACATGCAGACACTTGTCTCTCTTTCAAAATCCGCATGCAAATTTTGAACAGTTTGCGTGATACGTCAGTGTCCTCGCGTTGAATCTCTCGAATTGCTTGAGCGACACTGGCTTCAAGCTGGTTGGGCTCCGACTTAGACATGTATTTTGCAACTTAGAAAGCTATGCATTCGCTTGAACCACAGGGTTGAATATCATGATTTCCCTGCCAAATTTTCAAAAGAGTTGTACTATAGTTATTAACCCATTTTTCTTCGGGTCGACGTTTGAGCAAACACATTCTGCCCCCATTTCGAATAAATTCTTCTGAAGAATGAGCGACTATTCTTGTCTCGTCACACGCAGCTCGTGGAAACCCAAACCTACAGGTAGAAGTATCATCTTTTTTGTAGCAAGTATACGAGTGTCGATGTACTTGGCATTTTTTCACCAGCTCGTACAAATCCGAATTTTGTGGTGGCATTTCACACTTACAAACTTGGTCAAGGATGCGCAATCCTTCTTCAGTATCGAAAGATGGATGTCCGTCAATCCATGTGAGCATATGAAGATGAGGACCACGATTTTGGAATTCGATTCTCCACCAAAAGTCCTTTAGGGAACCTCCAAGAACCTCATTATCACTGCGTAAGAACCTCATCAAAGCATTTACTCTGATCATGAAATGACGACTTATGATAGCAGGATAATTCTCTATTAGTCGTTGTGCTTGTATCAAATTCAAGTCATCTGGATTGTCGTTTGGTCGTCCATCAGCGATCAGCAAAGCTTTGCGCATATCTGGCCAATTAACGTCGTTGCAACTAAACGTTAAAAAGTAAGCCGGCGGTCCCAAGCAACGAATTTGCGCTAAAAGCTCATTTAAAGCTGTTTTCCAATATGCTGACGACCCCCTCAAATTTCTGAGATACAGATGAACATCTTCTACCTTACCATCCTGGCATTCAACCTTCTTACAACATGCAGCTATTGTGGACTTAACTCTATAGTACTCATACATTGATAGAGCGTAGAACAAGTAATCGTTTCGTTGAAATCTCGAATCCTGGCCCAAAATTCTAAATTGAAAGTAATCAAGAGGAGTTATTTTCACAGGTCGAGCTTCATTCAAACCATTGATTCCATACGGAAATAAGAAAAACCAAGAAAACTCTTAAACTTTACGTTCGTGAGCTTCATTAACAATGTTATCTTTTGTTTTTCTGCTAATCTTATTCAAGTCTGTTGATATGTCTAACTCTTCCTCTTCGACTGGTTGGATGGTATCAATCGGAGCCATTAAAGAAGTTTGGACAGGAATATTCTCTAAATGATCACTAAATCCTGAAACTGTGTTAGGTCCAACGCCTTCTTTATTTGAGCACTTATTAGAATTTTGATCAATTACAGGTTGTGTGGTGGTACTTGAATCAAGTCTGGCTGCTTCGTTCATTGAAGCGTTTACATTATTTGCAGCTGAGCCGTTTGTAACGGCTCTTGTGCTACCTGAACTAAAGAGTGAACTTCGCTATGCAGTGACAATATATCATTAATTACAGCAGTAACGGCAACGTAATTTAACGTAAATTGTATATTTCTTGTTCCTGTGGTACATCTGCAGACTCGAATAAGTTCGTCAAGAGTATCGCATTGTATTACACAGGCTCTTCCATTGTCCCGCGCAGCACTTGCGCCTTTAGGGCCACATGAATGGGAGTTGGTGAAATAATATTTGTTGGCAATATTCATAACTCCAAATGTATAAGAACCAGTAATTAAAGCACCTGCTGTATACTCCGAAAACATGTTATTTAAAGCGTTTCGTAGCGTCATACCTACACCATCTACATTAGCAGAGTCTTGTAAACTACCATAAAAGTTTCTGTCTTCATCATATTGAATTGAGAAATGTCGGTCGTACATTTTGAATCTGTTTTTTATAACATCCAAGTGACGTATTTCTAAATATCCTGTTTCATCTATTGGAGGAGTTTGTACATTATTCATCGACAGTCGCCTTATTGTCGCATATATATTATCACCCTCCAACATATTTTCATTTAAAATATTATTTGTTCATGAGTTAGGATCAACAACTGCAGCTCTTACAATATTAGCAATGACCATCGCGCAACACTGCATACCAGGATATAAATGGAATATTTGTTCATTTCCTTGATGCCAAGAGGCACGTAATATACGAGACGACGCACTGATAGCTACAAATGCAGTATCACGTATATGCTCAGTTTCGGTTTGGCCTTCAATACGCCTCGTATCATTCACTTTTGGCGGAACGATGCGTATCAAATCCTGTTCCTGAAGTTGAACACCTGAATCCACAACTACGTCTTTATACAGCGGATTGTTAGTAACTAACCATTGTAATGCCTCGTAAACCCTAGTTCGCGATACTGAAAATTCGCGTGTAATATTGAGATTTTGCAAATGTTCGGAAACTACAATCATACCAATACTATCGGTAGATCGAGGAAGCATATTGGGTAATTTTTCCGTGACTTCAAAAATATCTTGCGCGAAGAGCACTGCTTGTCCTCGGAAACCGTATTGACCAAATGTTCCATCAAACCTAACCACTTTTGTGAACGGAATAATTCTCGATAACAAACGCTGTTCAGGTTGAGTAAGCTGATTAATAACTTCTGGAATGATACCTGGATCTAAGTTATTCCAGTATGCTTTGGAGGGTGGCGTGTTGTTATTACTAGTAACGTGTTTATTGCAGCGATGACATAAAAGCAAAGTTGTTTTACATGCTAATTCCTGAGGCAAATATGCAGCTTTAATGATGTGGACCTTGTAATTTGTTACTTGATTGGTATAGCATCTTTTTGTACAAATCATGCATATCCGATCACAAAATGTATTTATAGTTTTTTGAAATGTTTCGATGTTGGCTCTATGAGCTCTTCGAGATTGTGAACTACTTATATACTCTCATATTCTGAGTTTGGGCAACGCGTTCAGCGGGAGTTTCGGCAGCTCTTACTTGACTCGCATGTGAGCGCATACTCTCAAGACGTGTATCACGTTGTTCAGTATTTTCTAGTGCACGTACCTGAGTCGCGTGTAACCGCATATTCTCAAGTCGTATTTCGCGTTGTTCAGGTCTCTCTGCTGCTCGCACCTGAGTCGCGTGAATTCGCATAGAATTTAAACGAATATCGCGTTCTTCGGAATTTTCTGCGACTCTAATCTGAGTTACGTGCAGCCGCATATTATTTAAACGAATTTTGCGTTGTTCAAAAGTTTCTGCATTTTTTATCATGAAACTGTGATTTTTTAATTTTTCCAATCGAGCATTCCGTTTCGTTTCATTTTCTGTTGCTCTTATATGCTTCATGTATTCGCTTTGTTTTTCAAGTCTTTTTCGTTTAGCCTTATCAGTTTCACTAACTAGTTTGTCTTTATATTTTACCTTGGCTTTTTCTAATCGTCTTTTTTTCTGAGTAGCTGTTTTTTTCATTTTGGTCCCACGAGTGTCGGATAAATACATAGTCGACCTCCCCAGTGATCCGTGTAGAGAGGCAAGGACTTAATTACAACAGGGTTCGTCCCAGTTCCCTGAGGTGGTACGTTCGAGACATCGCATTTTTTGACACCCCAATGCCATTCAGTCCTCAGCACGGCCTCACCTTGACTTGGGTGTATTGAGAAATGCCGCTCATTTCAGGTTGGACCTTACTTGCGCCTAACGGAAATATCCGGGTTTAATTTTGGAGGTTTCCTTCTCCTAGACAGGTTGCATTAACAGTGCTAGCGACGTTTATCTCACCGAATTTTATTAAAATAGAAAAACACTGTGTGATCGTTCCCTAAAACTGTTCGTTATTATTATGATCATTATACGCAAGGATTAATTAATTTTGGTCGAGATCGAACAAACTAAAGCCTTACCTCTTCTACGCCCCCCCCCCCTTTAAGTAGGTGAGCATGTGAATTTTGAAATCAATCAGATACCTACGTGGAAATCAGTTGAAAGTAATCAGAAAAACTCATCATTAAATCGTCCATTTTGAATCCGCCATATTGAATTTTTGTAATCTGATCAAAAATTCGTAATCCTCATCCTCAAAAACCCCCAGATACCAATTTTGGTGGAAATCCGACAAACTAAAATTTTACCCTCTCTCCGCCCTCCATGTTAGGGGGAGGTAGGCAGTCAGTGATACCACATTATTAGATTGTCATCGGAACTATAACGGTATGCGAAATTTGAAGTGAATCGGATACGTGGAAGTCAGTTGAAAGTAATCAGAAAAACTTGACATTAAATCGTCCATTTTGAATCCGCCATATTGAATTTTTGTAATCTGATCAAAAATTCGTAATCCTCATCCTCAAAAACCCCCAGACACCAATTTTGGTGGAAATCCAACAAACTAAAATTTTACCCCCTCTCCGCCCTCCAGGTTAGGGGTGAGGTAGGCAGTCAGTGATACCACATTATTGGATTGTCATCGGAACTATAACGGTATGCGAAATTTGAAGTCAATCGGATATGTGGAAGTCAGTTGAAAGTGATCAGAAAAACTTGACATTAAATCGTCCATTTTGAATCCGCTATATTGAATTTTTGTAATCTGATCAAACATTCGTAATTCTCATCCTCAAAAACCCCCAGATACCAATTTTGGTTGAAATCGGACAAACTAAAGTTTTACCCCCTCTCCACCCCCCACGTTAGGGGGGAGGTAGGTACCCGATGAAACCATATTATTGTATTGTCATCGGAACTAAGACGCTATGCGAAATTTGAAGTCAATCGGATGTTTAGAAGTTCTTCAAAAATGAGTTGGAAGATTTGATTACATACATACATACATACATACATACATACATACATACAGGTGAAGTTAAATAAAAGCTTGTAATAAGATATTCTGGCCTGTTTATCCTTGAAGCGGTCACAATCTCAATTCTACGACGAATAATTCAACCAATAGAGTACGTCGTGTCTCGTGTCTCGCGACTCTTAAAGTCAGCGAGTCTTGAAGTACTGAATTTCTTAGGGCAGGAATTACAGGGCGATGATGGTATGGGGTGCAAACTACCAAACATACAGGTATATGGTATAATCAACCAATAACCAACGGTCCAATTCTTGGAGTCGACTCCCACGCGGATCCTACAGGGTAAAAAACACACATGTCACAAATGGGGTGGAAAAGTGGGATAAAAGAGTTGTGGAAATATATTCCAGATAAAGAAATTAATGCTTGAGCAGCTTACCTTGATTGGATTCCACAAAACACAACACAAAAAGCGATTCTGGCACGCTAAAGATTCTGGATTAATAACCCAGGAAGTTAAACAGAAAACCTTCTTTTCTTTGGCTCTAGTACTCGATGGCCTCTTGATCCATTGATAGAAAACTTCAACAAAACTCTTCAAAAGGTATTTGGGCAGATGATACCCGATTTCTTTTTGGACCAAGAAAAAGGCGTGTTGAGTCACAAAGAAGCAGTACCAGAATGGCGGTCCCCAGAACCCGTAAAATTGATTCCACCAGATTCGATGACAGCGGAAATCCAAGAAAGAAGAAAGCGCGGTTAATTTGAATGTGTACGAAAATTCAAGGAATTGTGCAAAATAAATTTGGCAACGTTGCAAAATTCAAACTAGGAACTGACCATAGCCCGCGGCAGATACTGGTTGACATTTAACAGCTGGGAATTTCAGCAGCAAAATGTGAAATAACAACAATGGACAAAAGGACTTCTAAACCCAAAGTCCCAGTCTCTAGGAGCCAATCAGTGGTTGTAATGCAAGATTAACCCTTGTGAATTCAGGTAGGTATTGTTTATTTGCTACCATTACGTGAAAGTTAAAATAATTAATAATTCCCATTTGTTTTAGGCTAAAGCAAGTTAACGCCCTCAACCCCTAACCGTGGGCTAGTGGAGAAGATGCGTTCTTCATCCTTTAATTGAGATAAACAGATGATGATGACCAAAACAGGGTTAAAATATGATGTATTATGTTGTATGATTGAAATTAAATAAAAATATTCAACCGATGGGAAATCCCATCCTTAATTATTGTTTCAAGTAAAAATATTATATAACTAGATAGGTAAATATCCTCTTTGATATAAACCTTTCACAAAAAAAAAAATGAGAAGGGTAGCATTTAAAGAAAACTCAAATGCTACAATACAAAGTTTCAATACAGGGGTTTATTTATAAGTAGTTTTATCAGTTATAGTAATGCATAGTAAAAATATTGGAAAAATAATTAAAAACTGGCATGAATAAAAAGTTTTAATGCATAGTTGAAAAAGATAAAAAACGTTTGTTATGAAAGTCGGGTGATTTCATTGATTTCATTGAGTTATCACGTAAAATGTGATTTTTTCAGCTTTGGAAGCCTTTGGAGAACAAGCATAGGATAATAACTTGGCATTCTCATTTTTCTACGATTGTGTTGGTTGAAATTAACAATTTTAAGCGGTCTTAAAATTGTTCGACTATTATTCGACTATTCGAATATTCGAATATTCGACTATTCGAATATTCGACTGTTCGAATAGTCGAATAGTCGAATATTCGACTATTCGAATAGGTATTCGAATATTCGACTATTCGAATTATTCAACTATTCGAATAAAATACCAAACGACTATTCGAATACTTGAATTTTAAAAATTCCGAGCCCTAGTAGACACCCGGTATATAAAACACAGTTGTGTTGGTATTTGAGCACTTATAACTCGAGAACGGCTGGACTGATTTTTATGATTTCTGCTTTATTGGATTTGTCTTTGTCCATCCTAGGATAATAAATCGGAAAAATCCAAAAAAAAAAACAAAAAAAAAAAATTATCTATTTTACTTATTTATGAAAAAAACTCACTAAGCCCGCATACGGCGCCATCTCTTATAACCGATACCAAGTTTACTGTCACATTTTCATTGCAAACCATGTGGATTTTATTGTCACACACTTTGCACAAAAACAATTTGAGGAAAGCACTTTATTTTTAATTGTTCTTCACAGTAAAAATGTCCAAAAATAAATAGAATGACAATGTTTTAATTGTGTATTTTATTTTGTTGTTGGTTCGTTCATTCCGAAAGAGCGCGAACTGGTCTACCTGTCATTTCTTGACTCTTGACCATTGACGTTCTGTGGCTAAGTTCCGTTCCTCCTCTTAGGCATCCCTTGACAGCCGTGATCCGTGCCGACTGTTCGGAGTGCTCCGTCCGGCTGGTGTCGAGTGGCAGAGAGCCAGGTTATGAGTCCGCCACAACCATTTTGTATACGGCGTCAAATATGATAGGTACCTAGAACGAAGCTCGCCGTTGCGCGGTAATTTCATTGCAGATACAGTAGAACAGAATACTGCTAAGCAACTGGAGCTATTCTGAACAGAACTATTCCACTATTCCGATCAGATAAAGTGGTGCAGAAAGAGTAGATCAGATAGAATAGTGCAGATACAGTAGAACAGATGGAGTATTGCAGTGCATGCAGTGCAGATAAAATGAAACAGGGCTGCGCTGGAGATTTTTTTTGTTTTCTTTACATTTTTTGAACATTCCTGTTCCTGAGTTTATTTATTTGGTGGTACACTTTATAAGAATAATGCCCACAAGATGCCTAAAAAGGGATGATGTAAAATTTTAATTTTAGGTGACTTCTGATCCAGAGAGTAAAAATTAATTTTCTTCGACCAAAGCCAAATTCACCATCGAAAAAAACTGAATTTAATTCAGTTAATAGATACGTTAACACAACATTTAATAGGTATTTAATAATTCAGAGGAGGTACGAAGTTCGCCGGGTCAGCTAGTATATTGATAAAAATCCTACACCTAAATCGAAAAAATATCAAAAGCATGACCCTTTTAGTATTGCATACTATCTAAAATGTACTTATGATGACTCGTTATCAGAATTTAAGTTGTACACAGGGCAAAATTGTCAACATTGGTTAGTTAGGGAACTTGGTGAAATTGCGAACAAAATACAGTCAATACATCCAAATCCTGTACCAATCAAACCAATGACTAGATAAGAAAAGGAACAGTACGGTAAAGCAACACTGTCATGTTTGTTTTAAGCCGTTTTCCGAAAATGATTGTGAAAAGTGTATTCTCTCGTTCTGAACAAAATGATTGCCTCCACTTTATCTGATTGCGTTCACTTGTAGGCTTCCAGCACAACCTCGGATGGCCGATCACTTCGTTCATTTACAAAGAATGTAAACAAACGTCTTCTTTTGTAACAACTGAACACAACTAAAGTGAAACTGAAGTGAATTGCTCTATTTAGATTCATTTGATTGAGTTTCACTTGTTTATTTCGTTCAGAACGAAAGAATATTACTAAAGTTAGAGACCACTGTCATTTAACAGGAAACTTTAGATCGGAGGCCCATAATTCCTGTAAATTAAATTTTTATTATAATAATAATCACACCTGTGGTATTTCATAATCTTTTAGGATACGACAGCCATTTCATAATAAAGGCCATTTGTACTGGAATTCATAAAAAAATTCAGTTACTTCCTCTTAATAAGGAAAAGTACATTTCTTGTACAAAATATATTGAAAACAACGATATCAGCTTTACGTTCATAGATTCCTTTCGGTTTATGGCAAGTAAATTGGAGAAATTAGCATCCTATCTTGATGACAAGCAAAAAATAGTTACCAGACAATATTACTCTGATGAAACACAGTTCAATTTGTTTACAAGAAGAGTTATATTTGTGTATGAATATATTGACTGCTGGGATAAGTTACAAGCCAACAGTTTACCACCAATAGACCCATTTTTTAGTCACCTCACCAACTCGACGGTTTCACAAGAGGAATCTAGACATGCCTGTAACGTATGGGAGATTTTTAATATCAAATCAATTCAAGAATATGTTGAACTTTATTTGAAAACTGACGTCTTGCTTCTTGTCGATGTGTTTGAGAAATTTCTTAAAGTGTATAAAGTGTATACGTATCAGTTGGACCCACTACATTATTATACTGCTTCCAGCTTAGCCTTTACCAGTATGCTGAAAATCACTGATCGAAAATATGATCTTTTAACTGATGTGGTCGATGTGGACATGATTTTGTTTACTGAAAAAGGGATAAGAGGGTTAATTTCACAATGTTCAAACAGATATGGAAAAGCTAACAATAAGTATATGGATGAACATGATCCCAACAAACTATCTACCTATCTCATGTATTTTGACGTTGTTAACCTGTATGGAGCAGCTATGCGTTATCCTCTGCCCACAGGTAACTTTGAGTGGATTCAAGATATTTATCAAGAAAACAACATTTTTGATATACCTGAAGACAGTGAAACTGGATATATTTTCAAGGTAGACCTTGATTATCCCAAAGAATTATATGATCTACACATGGATTTGCCGCTTTGTTCCAAATTTTTAGTTCCACGATGTTCAGTCTACACTTCTCAAGCTACTAACAACACTTTTGAAGTTGGGTCTTAAAATCAAATAAATGCATAGGTATTTGAAATTCAGTCACCTTGGCTGAAAAAATATATTGACTTGAACACAGAACTGCGAAAATCAAGCAACGATGAATTTGAAAAAAGCTTTAACAAGCTAATGAATAACGCACCGTATGGTAAGACTATAGAAAATGTAGGAAAGTATAAAGACGTTAAGTTGGTAACTAAATGGGGGGGGGGTAAATTTGGCGCAAATTATTATATACTCCTGGACAAAATTATCGCACCACTGCTTATGATACTTATGTGCAGTGGTGGTGCGATAATTTTGTCCAGGAGTATATATCGCAGCCAAACTTCAACAGCTGTGAGATTTTTGGTGAAGACATGATATTAATTGACATGGACAGATTAAATATAAAATTTAATAAGCCCATTTATATTGGTATGTCCATTTTGGATATATCGAAAACAATTTTATGTAATTTCCACTACAATTTTATCAAGGAAAAATTTCAATGTAAAGCAAAGTTATTATTCACCGACACTGATAGTTTGATTTATCAATTTACGGATGAAGATATCTATCCTTGCATTCGGCAAAATATCGACATGTTTGATACGTCAGAATTTGCTCATGATAATGTGTGTAATATTCCGCAAAAAAAATAGAAAAGTTTACGGTTCAGTAAAGGATGAAAATAATGGAAAATTATGACAGAATTTATTGGTTTGTGGTCCAAAATGTAATGTATTGAAATAAAAGATGACAGCAAAGGTGTCTTCTACTTCTTCTATATATATATAATTATCGGTTTATAACGTTTTACGTCTTCCGATTCCCGATCTCCAACCATCTCTGTCAATCCAGACATCCTCTTCTAAGCCTCTTTCTTTCATTTTCTCGTCTACTCCGCTTCTCCAGCTTCTTCTTGGTCTACCGCGTTTTCTTCTTCCCCCTGGCTTCCACTCAATTATTTGCTTGGGTATTCTTGTATCTGCCATTCTTTGTACATGTCCGAACCAAATCATCTGTTTGTCCTTTATATCATCTATAATTGTGTGTTTTACGTCCATAATCTTCCTTATTCTCAGATTTGTTACCCTTTCCATTTTTGACCTGCTTGCCGATCTCCTCCAAAAGTCCATTTCAGTTGCTTCTAGCATTTTTGCGGTTCTGATCTTTAGTGGCCAGACTTCTGAACTATACGTGACTACGCTTTTCACTATGGTGTTTTATATTCTCGTTTTGTTAGTTTTGTTGATATTTTGATCCCACAGTACACCATTCAGTAGGGATATTGCTTTGCGTCCTTGTATATTCCGATCTTTATTTGCTTCGTCTAGGGTTCCCTCATGTGAGATTTTCATGCCCAAATATTTGTATTCAGTACATCGTTTTATTTCTTGTCCGTTATTCAATTTCAGATTTCGTTGTTCACCTCCTATAGTCATATATTCTGTTTTCGTTAGATTTACTTCCAAACCCCATTTCTCGTACTCCTCTATCAATTTACGTGTCATGTACTCTAGGCCATCATAGTCCTGTGCAATTAATACTTGATCATCTGCAAAGCTTAAAGTATAAAGATTGTATTCATTCAGCAGTATTCCCATGTGTCTACATTTGTTTTTCCACCCTTTGAGCGCTTGTTCTAAGTATATTTTAAAAAGTGTTGGTGATATGCAAAAAATTTAAATTTTTGATTTATGAAATTCTCTCATTAAATACAACTCTTGCAATGGAAATATATTTATAATTTTCGACAAATTTGCACTCATGCGTTTTTAGCTGAAAAAATGCATTCGGGCAAATTTCCCAAAAATTATCAATAATTTCCATAGTTATATTACTATTGATAATATCTTTAATTTGTGTTTTCCTCATGTTTTTGAGTAATCTCCAACTTTCTGTGTTTCTTTTACCTCCCAAATAAGTATTAATATGCGCACAGTTTATTTCCCATAACTCGTTCTTTTTGTTCACTATTTTATTCCGTACTCTTGCTTGTGCTTCTTTATATATTTCTTTGTCTCGTGTCCTATTTGAAGTTAGATACTGTTGGTATTTCTTCCTTTTATCTTCTATGTCTTTCTGTATTTCTTGGTCCCACCAATAAGGTGTGGGTCTACTTGCCTTTTTTTCATATTTGCCCAGGGCTTCAAATGCTGCACTGTGAATACTCTCTTTGATATGCTGGTAATGCATTTCAAGGTTTTGGAAGTTCATACTACTCTGTAATTTTTGATCTAATCTCTTCATGTACAACCCTTTTACGCTTTTAGTCCAGGAGGTGGCGCCAAAAACATGCAAGAGTTTTCGCAAGGCGGATATTTTCAAAATAGTATTATATAATTATTTTATGGCATTTTCTTCATATATATTTGTCAAATACCTGCAAAAATATATTTTGACAGGACACCGAAGAAAATGCCATAAAATAAAAACTTTGAGGTCGTCTGACCCCCTTTTTGCAACGAACTAGACGTCTGACGATTTACATATGTTATCTGTGACCTTCAAACAGATAATGTGCAAAATTTCTATAAATTTTGAGCTTTGAGAAAACAGTTTAGATGCTTCTTAAAATTACAACTTTGCCCGCGTCCCAGAGCCAGCTGTCCCGGAACTGTGAGTGCTGACTGTACACTAGCATTCTAGCACTGAAGTACGACCTATTTTGAAAATATCCGCCTTGCGAAAACTCTTGCATGTTTTTGACGCCAGCTCCCCAACTATTTGCTCTTCTAGAGATTTTAGGTTGTATTTCCCAGACACAATATTGTCTTCTTGGTTTTTCATTCCGTTTTCTTTTGCGGTGTTTCTGCCCGGGATAAAGATTTTTGTTTTTCTTCTTATGGCCGGTATTATAAAACACTGAACCGATGGTTGATTTTCAACTTCGGTTGACTCCATGCAAATTGATAGGGTTCAACCGAAGGTTGAAACTCAACCATCGTTTCAGTGTTTTATAATATCGGCCCTAATTCTTCTTATTCTCATGATTTTATCATAAAAAAGGCCAAGGGTGTTCAGACATCTTCATTAAAGCTCATTACATTCGATGATTATTACCAAAGTCTATTCCACAACAATATTATTGAAGTTCCACAAAATTTAATAATATCGAAAAACACGAAATCTTCACAATGAAACAAATCAAAACAGCATTAAGTCCGTTCGACGACAAACGAATTGTTAACTATGTATATACTGATACAATTCCGTGAGGCTTCAATGACTAGCTTTCCTCTTCTTGTGTTTTGAAATTTGTCTACTTTCTTTTCTGTGAGGCTGTGAATTTCTTGCGTAAGTTACACCTACATCTATCGATACAAATAATACAATCATCTTTTTTATTTTTTCTTCCTTTTTTTTTTCCTTTTTTTTCAGCCTGTCAATTTTATGAAAATTTGGGAGTCCGTATCTAGAGACTATGCTAGATTTAAATATCCAAATGTTGCCACAGTTGCCAATAAAAGACGCTGCGCATTAATATGGATCCAAAAACACCACTTTGACACAAAATATCTGGTATAAAACTATCAGGTTTGTTTATTTATTTATTTATTTATTTATTTTTTTTCAATTCCGTTTTTTTTTTTTTTTTTTTTTCTTCTCTAGCTACGCAGTAGCTGTGATATTGTAATTGTAAAATTTGTTCAGTAGTAGATTTTATTGAACATATGAGACAAATCATTTCTTCATATACTTATGATGTCTGCAGAAATAGAAGTAAGGGAAACAAGATGTCAAAAGACAGTCAGGGGTGCAAGAGTGACCTTATAACCTAAATTTCCCAGTTATAACACCAGCTAGCTCAAAGATATAATGATAAAGAAAGTAGTACTTACTAAACATGGGTCTCTTGGACCTAGGCATTGTTCTCAGCAGAAGGAATCAATAAAAGTCAGGTTCAAAACAAAGGACAATATTTAATTACTAAACCTATGTAGCTTTGGGCAATAGATAACAGGTAACAGTTGAAATGTAAATAAATGTATAACAATAATAATCGACATCAAAATATTACACTAAATAATAAAGTCGTGTTCACATAAGGTCATCATATTGATTACATAAGGGCAATTAATCAATTACGCTAGACATTTAAACTTTAATTATAAATATGCAAAAACACCCCCTAAAATACCATGGTATACCAGGCGCAAGACGATTATCTTTATAGCATGACAATGCCCAGAAAATATGTAACTAGATATATAATAAAACACTCTACCTTAGTAACATTCAACTCTTGAGCATCATTCTAATTATTATGTAAGAAATAAAATAGAGCAGTTATACATTACTCAATCCTGCTGGTAAAATGAAATCAGCAACCAGCCTGGAAAGGATGAGAAACGTCCAGAAGCTACATCAGCTGCTACTGCTACCCATTAGCTACGTGCATTGTGCACCAAACACTAGACTTGATTTAGACATCAACATCAGACACCGGAACAAGACACCAACCAAAAACAACGCCCTAGAAAAGGTATTCAGCCTTAGTTCCAGAACTATATTAAATTATAACTAGCTTTGACAGCACAAAGACTAGCACTAGACGGCCTCGACAAGCCGGGTCTACGAAGTCTGCACATTTAGAATGAACTTAACGTCACACAAATGGCGCTTTCATAATAGCCCATTATCTAGATTTTACTAAGCAAAACCCTATATTTTATTCCCTCCCTAATATATAAAAATAGATAAAACATACCTTCCAACAATCACATTCCTACAACGCCTAAGGACATCATTTCCTCATCCGGCAACACCGTAATTGTCGAAAGGGCATATCTCCCTAATATCACAATCAAGGCACACGTATAAGACGGCGGAAAGGCAGGACAAAAATGGACATATAAGCCCTTGGGACCAACTCTCTATAAGTGACGAGAAACTAGGTAATAGTATGGAAATGTGAAGCCAAGAACCATGTGGTTCTTGGGCAGCAAAAGTAAGATAACTTACCAGTCACGTGGTCAAAAATCCCTTACAAAAAGGTTTGTGGAAATCCAAAATTACACGTGCCTCCAGCACAACTTGCGGTTTATCCAGTAAACCAAAGAAACGGATTCCACGCGAAAGCTGTAGCCAAAATCCCTTATGTACAAAGGCGAATCCTAGGACTCAAGCAGGCTTAGCAGCTAAAACGACCATTCAGGCTGAAAGTTGGGGTAGAAAAGACCGAAGAAAGAACTTGAAAGGTTCAATTTCCCCCCTAATGACAAAACTGCAATGTCATGGTCAGAACCAGGGACGACTCGTCTCTCTGGGTCTGTTGCCAAAACTCAAAATAATTTCCATACAGTCCCAAAACACAATAGAACTCTTTAAAATCTCAACTAGTTGTTAATTTCCTCAGCTAAATTATAATTTACACAGAAAAGTTCAATTCATGAACAAAACGAAGAAAACTTACTGTTGCTACAGACAGCAACACAGTAACAATTCTGTGAACTACGCCAATGACTTTGATTTATCGGTGAAACCTTGACCCATTTACTCCAAGCACCTGTGCGACATCCCAAGACCGCTAAATAATAAAAACCGAAGTGTTCGGAGCACACAGCTGTTCAAGATCAAGTTCAAGTGTCAAAATAATAAATCATAACCCAATAATTAACGGATGGTAAACAAAGCACTGGGCCCCAATTTTTAATAAAGGTAAGTATTGAAATTGAATTCTATTTCATCTTAAGTCATCCTTTTACATTTCAGACGCAGTCCCACAAGGAATATTTCCCCAACAAAACAAGAATACAGGAAAACAGAAGCCCCCTGCCAACCTGTCGGAAAATGAATTGTTTATGTCCATGAAATGATTAAAATAAAAGGATATTAATTAAAAACAATCTCAGAGCTTTGGAATACAATATTAAATGAGAATTTATATAAAACTAACAAATTGATACAGTGAATTTTGAACTGTAACAACTCCACCTTTCCTCCCTTTTAAAAGAAACTATGTTTCTTTTAACAAAATCATTATTAAACTAGAGTAAATTAATCAGGATCGGGTTTAAGATCTTTGGTATGCCAAGTACCAATGGAAACACCATTGTCGTCCTCCAATTCATATGCACAATAACCTACTTTTCTCTTGACCTTATACGGCCCACCAAATTTGCCAGCCAACTTTGCAGTAAAGTAGTTTGCACCATCGGACAAAACATATCGTTTCTTCCATACCAGATCTCCCACACTATATTCCACATGTCGCCTACGCAAGTTATATTGTTGACGCGACTTATCAGACGCTTTCGCTAAACGCTTTACCACAAATTCCCTAACCTTCCGTAAACTATTCGATTTATCCACATCCTTAGCACTATCCTCACCGTGAGATAACCTGACAGCATACTCATCCCCATGAGTGACCATTTCTTGACCGAAATTGACAAAATAAGGAGTTGCGCTAGTAACTTCGTGACGTGCAGACCTATAAGCACAACCAATCTCAGCCAAGCATTCATCCCACTTACGATGGTTTTGTTCAACATAAGCAGATAACATGCTTTTCAACACACGGTTAACTCTCTCAGTAGGATTACAATGAGGTGAATAATTTGGATTAAAAATCATCCTAACTCCAAAAGAACGACAAAGACCAGTAAATTCCCTGCCTTTAAATTGAACACCATTGTCACAACGCAAATACTGTGGTACTCCGAATACCATAAAAACACTCTCTTTGATTATTTTTGTCACCATGGTGGCAGTAGCTCTTCGCAATGGGAAAAACAAACTAAATTTGCTAAAATTATCAGTCACAACCAAGATATATTGGTTTCCATGTGATGACTTAGGAAGTGGTCCACAAAGATCCGTACTAATTACTTGCCAACATTTGGTAATATCCAAAGGTCGTCCCATTAATCCAGCAGGTCGTTTCTGCTCCGGTTTAGTACGCAAGCAAGTTTTACATCGACGAACATACTTTGAAATATCACTTTTCATGCCAGGCCAATAGAAAAGACGAGCAACCCTGTGAAACGTTTTATAAATACCCAAGTGACCAGCTGTTTGATCATCATGAAATTTGGAACCAACAATTTCCAATAATCCGAACCATCTCTTAACTCTGGAAAATCCGGTTCAACATATTTATAAATTTTCTCATCTTCCAATCGCCATCTCGGATACTTTAGAGGAGATTTATTTATGCGGGCACGCATCTTTAGATACCACGAGTCTTTGATGTTCTCGACCTGAATGTAATTAAGTTCCACTTGTTCTGCGTCAACATTCAAAGCTCTAGATAATGCATCTGGAACAATATTATCCTTTCCTCTCCTATGGATAACTTCATAATCGAACTGTTGTAACCTGACTGCCCAACGACCTAGTCTACCTTGGGGATCTTTCAAATTTTCCAACCAAATCAAGGAATGACAATCGGTAATGACATAAAACTTCGACAATTCCAAGTAACACCGCAGTTTTTCAACAGCCCAAAGCACTCCAAGACACTCACGCTCTGTGCTAGAGTAGTTGCGTTCTGCACGATTAAGAGTGCGAGACAAGTAACAAATAACATACTCCCGATCATCATACTTCTGTATTAATACAGCACCTAAGCCATAAGCTGACGCATCAGTCTGAACGTAAAATGGGTAGTTGAAATTTGGACAGGCCAAAACCGGCGCCGATATAAGCAAGTCCTTGATTTTCCTAAATGAATCCTCACAAGACTCATCCCAGTCAAACCCTTTACCCTTTCGCAGAAGACCGGTAAGAGGAGCAATCACATCCGAAAAACAATCGACAAAACGTCTATACCACGTGATCATGCCGATGACTCTTCGCACCTCTTTCACCGTCTTGGGCTGCGGCAAATTGACAATAGCCTCGACTTTTCCCCGGGTCAACAGCAATACCTGATCTGTTTACGACGAAACCCAAAAATTTTTGTTCTGGACGACAGAAATGACATTTATCCCTATTCAAAGTTAAGTTGGCCGCTTTGAGACGATCAAGGACCAGCTTTAAAACCTCAAAATGTTGTTCTAACGTAGGAGTTGCAATTATAATGTCATCGAGATATTTCAATATAAATGGTTCCAATTCTGGGCCGAACAAATTATCTACCAACCGTTGGAAAGTGGCTGGGGCATTATGCAAACCGAAAGGCATGCGTCTAAACTGGAATAGACCTCGCGAGGGCACAGTAAACGCAGTATATTGACGAGAGTCGGCGTCTAACTCCACCTGCCAATATGCACTTTGAATGTCTAATGAGCTTAAGTATTTCGCACCACCAAGTTTTCGAAGAATATCAGATATATACGGTAATGGCCAAGCATCACGAATAGTGTGACGATTTAATTTACGGAAATCAACACAGAATCTCCAAGAATTGTCTGGTTTCGGAACCAATAATACAGGTGACGACCAACCACTACTTGACTTTTCAACCACACCCAATTCTAACATCTTGTCTAACTCGGCGTTGAAAATCTCTTGTTTAAATGGCGAGACAGGATAATATCGTTGCTTAATAGGTTCAGTTGTTGTAACACAAATTTTATGTTGTACTGCCGTGGTACAACCTAACTTAGTATTGTCAATGCTAGAAAAGTATCCATCTACGATCTGGTTTAGTTTGTCTAAGTCATCTGATCCTAAATCAGTTTCAGTTTGTATTGAATTCAATACTGGTTCATTCAATTCGACAGCAGAAAAATACCATTCCCCTTTTCGCATATCCGGAACAATTCCCATACGAATCCAAAAATCAATTCCCAGTACCAGTTTATGTCTCAACTTGGGAAAAATATAAACATCAATTATTTTTACTACGTCACGCAATCGGATCGGTACGGTAGCGACACCTATACATTGACACTCAGAATTGTTAGCAACACGACACGAAAAAGTTTCAGAACTACTCAAAGAGACTCCAAGACGTTGTACCATCTCCCAACCTTCTAAATTCATAAAGACCTTATTCGCGCCACTATCTAGAAGACCATAAAAAGGTAGTCCTAATACTTCAACTTTTACGTATGGACATTCACCATCACCAACCTGCGCCAAAATATAGTCTAATACCATTTGATTTTCGAATGATTTGACCGAGTTGATAGGCTTAGAAGCAACGGCTCGGTCACCTATTGCCTCTGCCGATCGTTTCCCGACTGATTTCTATCAGAACCCTGTTGACGATAATTCCCACGATTAGGTCCGTTGTCACGCCGATCATTGCGGCCATCGTCTTTAGGTCTGGAACCCCGCGGACTACAGTGAGGACAAGTGTTCTTCGTGAAACCCTCTTTACCACAGCCAAAGCAGCGAAAATCGTGTTTTCTCTTGGGACAGTCTTTTACAACATGCCCCGGTAAGTGACATCTCCAACAAATTGCCTCTACCTGAACTTCATCAAGCCTGGGACGACGGGACGTACCTGATGTACCTGTATATGCCAAATCAGGCTCAAGTGATAAACTGGAAACATTTGGTGGCTTAAACTTATTGACTGATTCTCGAATTCCCTCAATTCTACGACACAATTCAATCAAATCGAACGGAGTTTTAACCTCTGTTAAAGCAAGACGTTCCTGGAAGAACGGTAAAATATTTTCACGCAGAACTCTCAATCTTAACGAATCTGCCACTGGAGTAGGCATCCTGTCAAACAAACTAGTCATTACGGCGACATACAACCCTATTGATTCATTAGCTCCCTGAGTACGTGCAAGAATTTGTTGCCACAATTTATCTGCCGAAGGTACATATTCCTCCTTCATTAACCGAACCAATCCGTCCCAATCAGACACATGGCGCCTAAGCCAGTTATACATTCGCAAAGCATCACCCGTGAAAAGGTCTCTAGCTGAAGCAAACAGTTGTACTTTATCGACATTTCGGCTATGACAATGCTCTTCCACTTCTTCAAGAAAAGCGTTAAATGACTCTGTTGACGACCCTGAAAATTTCACCTGCCATTTGTACACAGGTACACTCTTGTAGTTAACCTGACTAGAATTAGCACACGGAAATGCATTTGGACGTTCCTCGGAGGCAGAATTATGCGATATATTGGAAAGGGACCGCGGTGACGAAGTTTCGAAGGGTTGTGAAGGTTGACCACCCTCCGCAACTGGGCTGTCGTGAAAGCGAGGATCAGTAGGCTCACCTGTATTACGATTGACCAATTCCAGAGATTGGACTTTGGATTTATAGTCGGTCGTCATTCGCATTAATTGTTTTAAATATAAAGAACGTTTCTCTATCAGAGACTGTTCATCAGAACTAATCCACTCCAATCTACTATAGACATGGCAAATCTTAGTCTCAATCTTCCTATTCTGATTAACTGAACCCGAAAAAGTTTCAATTAGCGATTTTATCTCCGCAAGCTTAGCCTCACAGATCTCCAACTCCTCAGTGGCTACCCCATCGAAACTACGACCCTGTACAAACGAAGCATCCTTCTCCAAACTCAAAGCGCTACGAAGTGTTTTCCTTAAAGCATCAACAGTTTCCGATTTCTCAATACCAACACCACGAACAGTCAACTCCCAAATAAGTTCCTCTTTGGAGAGTCTATCAGCATCAAGTTTAAAAAGCATCTTGTCCAAATAAAATTACACTCCCAATAAATTACTATCGACCAACAATGTTCCCTCAATAATTAACGACCAAAACAAATGAGCAAGCAATATCGGGACGGTAAAAACCAAACCTGTATCAACCAAAAACAAGATAAGGTATCAACAATATCAACCAGTTAGACAGGGAAGTACTCTCAGTAATTACAATACCAACCCAAAATACCTGAGCATAAAACCTGTTAGCTAAAAATATTGTTTGTGAAACCAAAATAAATTTATCTGATATTGTAAAAAATTTAAAAAAAAATCTAAGTATATGTTTCAAAAAAACAACCAAAAAAATCTAAATGTTTGCTGGTAGGTATACCCAAACCCGAAATTATCTGACTTAACTTCAATGGACTTCTGTTATTGTTTACCTTTAAACCTATACTAGGGTTCTTTAGTGTAGCGTTCGAAATTGATGATTTAAAAAAATTAAAAAAAAAAATCAACAGAGTATGGCCTCAATAATAATTTTGTTCTCAATAAAACATGAGCAAATGTATTAATTTCAAATTCAAAACACGCAACTTGTGAAGTGAATTAAAAAATTATCAACTGAGCAAAATGGGTAGTGAACCAATCAAGGGTACTCCAATTAAATATTCATTGATAGCTCAAGGTTTAAACATCACACCATACAAGCTTTGAAATATTGATAAAAAAAACCGACTAAAATTGACAACTCTACCAAGAACTCAAATGCCACACGTTGGGTACGCCAAATTTATAACCTAAATTTCCCAGTTATAACACCAGCTAGCTCAAAGATATAATGATAAAGAAAGTAGTACTTACTAAACATGGGTCTCTTGGACCTAGGCATTGTTCTCAGCAGAAGGAATCAATAAAAGTCAGGTTCAAAACAAAGGACAATATTTAATTACTAAACCTATGTAGCTTTGGGCAATAGATAACAGGTAACAGTTGAAATGTAAATAAATGTATAACAATAATAATCGACATCAAAATATTACACTAAATAATAAAGTCGTGTTCACATAAGGTCATCATATTGATTACATAAGGGCAATTAATCAATTACGCTAGACATTTAAACTTTAATTATAAATATGCAAAAACACCCCCTAAAATACCATGGTATACCAGGCGCAAGACGATTATCTTTATAGCATGACAATGCCCAGAAAATATGTAACTAGATATATAATAAAACACTCTACCTTAGTAACATTCAACTCTTGAGCATCATTCTAATTATTATGTAAGAAATAAAATAGAGCAGTTATACATTACTCAATCCTGCTGGTAAAATGAAATCAGCAACCAGCCTGGAAAGGATGAGAAACGTCCAGAAGCTACATCAGCTGCTACTGCTACCCATTAGCTACGTGCATTGTGCACCAAACACTAGACTTGATTTAGACATCAACATCAGACACCGGAACAAGACACCAACCAAAAACAACGCCCTAGAAAAGGTATTCAGCCTTAGTTCCAGAACTATATTAAATTATAACTAGCTTTGACAGCACAAAGACTAGCACTAGACGGCCTCGACAAGCCGGGTCTACGAAGTCTGCACATTTAGAATGAACTTAACGTCACACAAATGGCGCTTTCATAATAGCCCATTATCTAGATTTTACTAAGCAAAACCCTATATTTTATTCCCTCCCTAATATATAAAAATAGATAAAACATACCTTCCAACAATCACATTCCTACAACGCCTAAGGACATCATTTCCTCATCCGGCAACACCGTAATTGTCGAAAGGGCATATCTCCCTAATATCACCATCAAGGCACACGTATAAGACGGCGGAAAGGCAGGACAAAAATGGACATATAAGCCCTTGGGACCAACTCTCTATAAGTGACGAGAAACTAGGTAATAGTATGGAAATGTGTAGCCAAGAACCATGTGGTTCTTGGGCAGCAAAAGTAAGATAACTTACCAGTCACGTGGTCAAAAATCCCTTACAAAAAGGTTTGTGGAAATCCAAAATTACACGTGCCTCCAGCACAACTTGCGGTTTATCCACTAAACCAAAGAAACGGATTCCACGCGAAAGCTGTAGCCAAAATCCCTTATGTACAAAGGCGAATCCTAGGACTCAAGCAGGCTTAGCAGCTAAAACGACCATTCAGGCTGAAAGTTGGGGTAGAAAAGACCGAAGAAAGAACTTGAAAGGTTCAATTTCCCCCCTAATGACAAAACTGCAATGTCATGGTCAGAACCAGGGACGACTCGTCTCTCTGGGTCTGTTGCCAAAACTCAAAATAATTTCCATACAGTCCCAAAACACAATAGAACTCTTTAAAATCTCAACTAGTTGTTAATTTCCTCAGCTAAATTATAATTTACACAGAAAAGTTCAATTCATGAACAAAACGAAGAAAACTTACTGTTGCTACAGACAGCAACACAGTAACAATTCTGTGAACTACGCCAATGACTTTGATTTATCGGTGAAACCTTGACCCATTTACTCCAAGCACCTGTGCGACATCCCAAGACCGCTAAATAATAAAAACCGAAGTGTTCGGAGCACACAGCTGTTCAAGATCAAGTTCAAGTGTCAAAATAATAAATCATAACCCAATAATTAACGGATGGTATACAAAGCACTGGGCCCCAATTTTTAATAAAGGTAAGTATTGAAATTGAATTCTATTTCATCTTAAGTCATCCTTTTACATTTCAGACGCAGTCCCACAAGGAATATTTCCCCAACAAAACAAGAATACAGGAAAACAGAAGCCCCCTGCCAACCTGTCGGAAAATGAATTGTTTATGTCCATGAAATGATTAAAATAAAAGGATATTAATTAAAAACAATCTCAGAGCTTTGGAATACAATATTAAATGAGAATTTATATAAAACTAACAAATTGATACAGTGAATTTTGAACTGTAACAACCTTTGGTTGAATGATCATCTACATTTAAATGCAACACCTAACGACAAATATTGGAACACTTTTGATTATTTTTTTAATGTAAAAGTGAATTTTCTGTTCAATAAAACTGTTGTTATAATATTCTCCTGCTTTTTATTTATTCCCTCTAGGCTAAATCAGGCTCGGCTAGGCTAGGCTATAAGAATTTAAATAAAATTCAACGAGATCAATGTGCATAACATCAGGTTAGGCTAGCCTGAGAACTTTTTTTTATATTTAAAATTTTATCCGTACAAGTCTCATTATAATAAACATTTTGATATTACATCCAAGGGTCTAAAGTGGTCTAGTGGATAGCGTTTTGCGTTCTTAGCTTAGTTGAAGGGCAACGAAGGCTGGAACGCTGTAACAGATAGAGATCGTAATCCCTATCGCTATGGCACTTGCTGTCTTCTTCTCTCTTCTTGAAATCAATAGAGAGGGGACTTCAACAGAGATAGAGAAAATATTTCTATTCGTTACAGAGTGCCAGCCCAGGGAACGTCGTGGAAAGTTGAAATAAAAAATAGGAACAGGGGTTTGCAGGTCAAAACTTTGTGGGCACAGAGTGCTCCGCACGATGAAATTAGTCATAAGAGTCTCTGTCCTAGTATTAAGTTAATGTTGTATGTTTATAGTTTGAGAGGAGCTTATCCTTTCTGCCTGTAATTATGACTATGTAATTGTTTAAATAAAGAAGTTTGAGTTTAAGTTTGAGTTTGCGTTCCTAGCGAATGGTAAACGGTTCGATTCCACACACAAGCACTTAACTTTTTTTTAGTTTTTAATTCATCATACCGAGTGTCCCAGTACCGCTAGGTGTCCCAGTACCGACAGCTGTCCCAGTATCCCACAATAATAACTATGCCACTCAATATTTTTGAATTGTTCTGAATTGCGGATATTTCACATGAAAAATATGAATACATTTCTGTGTCAACTCAGTACTCGGCGATTACCAGTTAAGCTGAATTAGTGAATATATCCTATATATCTGTATATAAAATATACACGATAACATAAGAACAATTTCCTTCAGGCATAAACAAACCTTGCTTCGATATTTGTCGACAAAATTTAAGTAGATACAAACAATGAAAACTTATTATTGTAGTATTTGCTCAATGTTAACCTTAAATCAACTTTGTTGTCTTTTCAGCGTGTTTGAAATAGGAAATTGAAAACAAATAATAGTTCTTCAATACCTATATGTTTTCGAAATCATTTATAGATTGTATCGGAATTTCAAAAAAAAAACAAATTATTTCGAGCAGGAAAAGCATTTGAATATTTGAAAAAGCCTAATTTCCTTAAAGCGAAACTCGCATCGCAATATGGTTTATGAAAGTTTCCACATGAGCTATTATAAAAATAAGCAGTGCAATTCGGTTTTTCATATTAAAAACCGTACCCGGTGGAATTTTAATAAATTTGTTTCATGCATATGTGAAAACTTTGTTGCTGCGGAGTTAAGATAAAAATATTGCTTTAATTTGTGCTAGAAAATGTTAGCCTTTATTCAACTGTCTTTTCAAATTTTAAGAAGTAATAAATTTATGAAAAATTGAAATTTGTCATACACACACTGTCTCCAAAGGAAATATTAGGTCGTTTGGAGACATGCCAATTCCCGAAATTGTAATATTCGAATATAAGATGGTGATTTTCATTTTCTGTAACTCTCTTTTCACGAAATTGAATATAACAATTAATTGTTGGCGGGAAATTAAATTATTTTTGCCAATTTTCCTTGTAGCTGGCGTACCTCCAAACTCGTTAAACCAGGCCATGATAACTCAACTGTTTCACAATGAATTGGCAGAAAATTAATACTGTATAACTCTTTTAATTTAATTTGGAATTTCGCCAAGCGGTCCGCACATGTTCCCTACTCCCAACGTTTTAAAATTAATTAGAATAATTCAATGAACTCATTTTCATTTTAGTCAATGAAAGCTCTTGTTTTATCTATTCGCATAATACGTATAGTTTTAACAGGGATAATGTTTTAACTGAAGAGTTTGCTATAAATATTAAGTTTGTTTTTTTTTAAATGCTTTTGTGAAAAATTACAGTCACAAATTGATAATGAAATCGGGTTGGTAAATTGTGAAACAAGGTTATGCCTACGTATTTTTTGATACGTCATATAACTTTGTTTTAGTTTTACTTATAATGATATACCTTATGCAGTAGTCCTTATTACAGTGATCCACACTGGAACAGAGTCATACAAAATGGGCAATTGAACGTACCAATCAAACGGAGAAAGATCCCGAAAATTGTAAGCAATCGTGGTGACCAACCTCAAGTGAAACTAATTCTAGCCAGGAATGGCTTAATTACTTTTCAACTAATCTAAAGATATGTTTCCTGAAGTCAACCAACACTTACCTAAATCATTGTGTGGAATCACACACAGGCCATAGTGAGAAAAGCAGAGCAGCACTTACTTATGCACCTATGGTATGCATAATCTTACTAACTATGACACACATTGATTACTTTATAATTTTTGGCTGTTCACTACCTACCTAAGAAATTATGTACAAAGAACGCTATGTTTATAATTAATTCCATTAAAATTTGCCACCACAATACGTTCCAGATTACAATAATGAAGAGGAATAGATATTCAGTCAGCCATTAAAATACAACATCAGTCGCACACACATAAATATTTTTGAATATGCATTAGAGCCGAATATACTCAAAGTTTGAGGCTCTTGTTTTCGGCAGAGTTGTAGGCGTAGAATGCAAATGAACTATGCCGAAATAATTTATTCAGCGATCATTTGTGAAGTAGTTGTAGATTTTCTTAGTTAGAATTCAAACGTAAGCAAACAAAATGGGTTTTTTTTCTTTCTCCAATTAAAGTTTTCCTTATAAAAACATCACGAAACTGAGGCAAAACTTCGTAAAAGTTTCTCAAGTTAACATAAAATTATATGGATCTTTATTTTCCTTGGCTTAAGTAAATTATCTAGTCTGAATAAATCCGATAAATCTTGGAAGAAAAACTTTTGTTGCTACTTACAAAATTAAATCAATTAAATTATTGTTTTTACAAAACCGTCCAATATTGTTTTAAATTTTAAAGATTTGAGGAAAAATGAAGAACAATATTTTGCTTGACATAGAAATGGCAAATATTTTATAAGTTACAAGAAGTTCTTTCAAAGTTTCTGAATCTCAAAGGGCTTTAGTGGACAATTCTTTTACCTTTTACGTATGCGAACGTGAACGCGTCCCAAGAGTAACTTGTCTGTAAAAAGCCAGTTTTATGTTATTTTTATTGAATATTCAAAGATGCATCCTTTGTGTTTATATTAAAACTGTTTCCCTTTAGTCTCATATCAAAAAAAAAATCTTATTTTAATATTGCTTTATTACAATAGTTAATAAAACTTCAATATGAGGGTGGGAACTAATTAAAGTTTCAGGTTTGTTAGAATTTTGTTCAGCATAAATGTTTTAGTTTTGCAAAACTGCCGAAACTTTTCTGTAGTTTAGCTAGAAACAAAAAGTTTCAAATGGTTTATTTGGATGTTACTTTAAATTGAAGAAACAAAATTACTTTTCTGGGTGGCATAAGGTTTCATATTGAAACTATGACTTAAGTTCAGATTGAGGATTTCGTAAATTGTTTACCCTTCCCAATATCAGGTTCCCCAAACAAAACTAATTGCAAACAATTTTAACATGCCATTTAGCAATTATTCCTTTCGGAAACTACGAAAGCCAAATTTCTGGACTGCACCGAAAACTTTCTCTTTATTACCTTGACGGGGTTGCACTAGGAAACTTTGCAAATATATCAGGGTAAACATGTCCAGGGGAATTTATTTATGGTTTGTCCGAGGACAAAACGGGCTCTGCAGGACAACACGAATTCCTGTCGGAATAATGGCAAGGGACTACGACTTAATTTCTGCAAGTTTGCCATAAATAATAGGAGGGATTTTGTCTGTTTATTCAGCTTTTTACTTTGTTAAATAAAAAAGATGATAGAGAAAACACCTTTAGGCAATTTGCTTTTGAGCAAACTTTCCTCGGTCCAATCGAAGTCCGAATGCATATTTTACCACCAGCCTTATTTCGACCAATTTCGCGGCCTTTATCAAAGTGAGAAAATTTCCTTGGGGAAATTGATAGATTCTCTTACTGGGTAATTTATAAAATTGTACGTTGGCAAATGTTAGGTGAATTTTCTTCACATGGAACAATTTGTCAACATCAAATAAAATATATGTGTTTACGATGTTCTTGCCCCATAGGAAAACTGAAAAATAAGATAGTTTATTTACGACTAATGTATAATGTGCGTATTATATTTGTGATTTTGGCAGTATAATGACATATGTTATTCCTCCAGGGATTAATGACGAGTAGCGGGATTAATGGTCATTATTCCACAAAAGTGTCAGTGTCAAACGTGTAGTGCTTGTGGATTTGTATTGAAAATTATGAGACGGATGAAATTTGTTCATTGAAAATCTCAAATAAATTAATTTGTCGTGAATAAAGTAGAGTATACTACTCGCAATAATGGCTATTATTCCCTCGGAATGTTACTCCCTCGCCGCTAACGCGGCTCAGTTCGTAATAATCCTCGGGAATAATAGCTATCATTATTGACTCGTGGTATAATCTACTATTATTTACGACTAATGTATAATGTCAGTATTATAGTTGTGATTTTGGCAGTATAATGCCATATGTTATTCCCCCAGGGAATAATGACGAGTAGAGGGATTAATGGTCAATATTCCTCAAAAGTGTCAGTGTTAGACGTGTAGTGCTTTTGGATTTGTATTGAGAATTGAGATGGATGAAATTTGTTCATTGAATATTTACGAACTGAGCCGCGTTAGCGGCGAGGGAGTAACATTTCGAGAGAATAATAGCCATTATTGCGAGTAGTACCTATACTCTACTTTATTTACGAGAAATTAATTTATTTGAAATTTCCCTTCCAAAAACGATCTTTGTTCATCCATCTCAATACAAATACACAAGCACTACGCGTTTGACACTAACACTTTTGAGTTTGTTCAGGTATATTGTTTCCATGGTAGTACTACTTATTTAATTTGAGAAATTTTGTGATTGGTGTGCAAGCGGGAATTATGGCCATTAATCCCTGCGGGAATAATATATGGCATTATACTGCCAAAATCACAAATATAATACTTACATTAAATGTCAGTCGTAAATAAAATAAATTAATTTGTCATAAATAAAGTAGAGTATACTACTCGCAATAATGGCTATTATTCCCTCGGAATGTTACTCCCTCGCCGCTAACGTGGCTCAGTTCGTAACTGTGATTGCCCCTACTAAGGTGCTTATCGATCTTTCATCCAGTTCCAATAATTTCCAGATTTTCTCTATATTTACGTACGGCCACAGAGCTGGTCTGTTTCAGCTTAGTCCTTTTTCATTTCCAGTTTTGCCAGTCTATTCGTTATTTCGTTCTCTTCGATATAACTATGTCCAGGAACCCAGCTTAGACCGACATCACTATTCCTGATCCAGGACAGCGCTTCCCGGCAGCTTCTCTTTATATTTGATTTCACTATGTAATTCTAGTAGTCTCAGAGCTGCTTTGCTATCCACATAGGTATGTAGTGACATTGCCTATTGCATTATCCTTCCTTAGGAATAGCCTTGCTGCCTATTCAATAGCAATTATTTCGGCATACAGGATGCTGCAATCATCCCTGAGTTTTTATGAATCTTGAATATTTAGTTCTTCTGAGTATACTCCGGCACGTTGAGGAAGTTAGCAACACATTGGAAGCAGGATCTTCAAAATGCACCTCTGCTTCTGCTGCTGTATTACTGCTTTGTCCTGCTTCAAACCGCAACCCAGCAGCACCCATGGTTTTCGAAATATATCGATTTCCATTTTGATTGCTAACTGCAATCTGACCCCGGAAACACGTACTATTCTCGAGATACAGCGATTTTCATTTTGAGTTGCTAATCTCACCCTTGGCAACACACTGGAAGCAGAATCGCCCAAACATGTTTCTGCTTGTGTTGCTATGGTCCTGCCTCATCCTACTTTAAATCACACCCCGGCAATACTTACAATTTTCGAGATATAGGGATTTCCATTATGGTTGGTAACTTTACCCTTGGCTTGGCAACACATTGGAAGCAGGATCGCTCTCCAAAATGTTCCTGCTTGCGTTGCTATGGTCCTGCTTCAGACTGCTTCAATGACCCCAGCAACACCTACTATTTTTGAGATACACACTGGTAGCATAACAAGAGTTTAGTCGTAGGAATACGGCGAGCTCGAGACACCATTACCAAATGGATCGTAATGAGTACTTGTCTCTGTATGTTGGTATTTTCGTCGAAAAGATCTTATCCAAACTAACTTAAACTAACCCGTACTTTTGTAATGAATGCTAGTCTTTGTATGTTGGTATTTTATACAAGAAGAGCTAATCCAATCTAACCCATCCACATACTAAGTGCTAGTTTTTGTGTGCTGATATTTTAGATACTAATTGCTAGTCTTTATATGCTGGTATTTTACACGAGAAGAGCTATTTCAAACTAATCCGTCTTCGTAATGTATGCTAGTCTTTGTATGATGGTATTTTAAACGAAAAGAGCTAATCCAAGGATTGAATCGAAACTAACCCGTCCTCCTTATAATCTTTAAGAAAAAAAATAAAAATAAAAACCCTACGGAAGCGCACAGAGGCCACCTATCCCAGGACGGGTTAGTTTCAATTAAATCCTTGGATTAGCTCTTTTGATCTAAAATACCAAGATACAGAGGCTTGCATTCATTACTGAGGGACGGATTAATATGGATTGGATCTTTTCGTCTAAAATACCTACATACAGAGACAAACACTCATTACATTTGGTTACATTATATTTGGCAACGGTGTCTCGAGCTGTCCCTATTCCTACGACTAGACTCTTGAAATGCTTCCAGTGTGTATCTCAAAAACATAAGGTGTTGCTGGGGTGAAAATTGAAGCAGAATGAGGCAGGACCATAGCAACACAAGCAGGAACATGTTTGAGCGATCCTGCTTCCAATATGTTCCCAAGCCAAGGGTGGAGTTACGAACCATTATGAAAATCCTTGTATCTCGAAAAAAGTTAGTGTTGCCGAGGTGTGATTTAAAGCAGGATGAGGCAGGATCATAGCAACACAAACAGGAACATGTTTGAGCGATTCTGCTTCCAGTGTGTTGCCAAGGGTGAAGTTAGCAACCAAAAAAAATCGCTGTATGTCGAAAATAGCACGTGTTGCTGGGGTTAGATTTGAAGCAGGATGAGGCAGGACCATAGCAGCACAAGCAGGAACATGTTTTAGCGATCCTGCTTCAAATGTGTTGCTAACTTCCCCGACATTACTCCGGCTTCTGTGCCGTTTTTTTTTGCGGCATCTGTGAAGATTGCTATCTCATTTTCCCTATGTATGGGATTTGATCCCAATATACTCTTGAAGGCATAGAGACCTTTATCCTGTCCTCGAAAAAATATTTGGCCACTTTCTAGTAAGTTGCCCTAAGGAATGTTTCAGCCTCTTGGTGGTCTATCATTTTGGCTGTATCCTTAAGTATTGTCGAGTGTCCATAATCGGTTTCCTCCACAGTTTAGCTTCTCTCAGTCTAAAAGCTCTCTCTGCAGCTGTACCTCTTATGAACAAATATATTGGCCACAGATCCAGCATAACCTCTAAGGCCGCCTGCAGTGTGCTTCTTTTTGCTCCCGTTGTACCGTTCTCTGTATTTTGATGCTCATTTTCTAGTTCACCTTATTTTATTTATTTTTTCACCCTTTCAAGCCCATGCTCTGCACTGAAGCTCATTATGGCTTATTGTACATCATTTGCATGGACTCTCCTTCCGATTCATACTAAGGTCTAAATGGTCGGCCTTATCATGAATCCCCACCCTAAGATGATCCGATTCGCAATCCATGGTCCGCCATTCAGACTCCACCGACATCGCGCAAGTCTGAGAAAGTCCTCCAACATCCTCTCGCCAAGATGTTACGTGTTATTTTGAAAGTTGAAGTTCTATCGTTATCCCAGCAAAATCATAATAAATGATGCAAAATTGGAAATAAAGCAATTGAACTCATTTACTGAATATTTTTGACTATGCATGATTCCTTAAAGAAGGAAAAAAAAAAGAAAATAAATCTAAAAAACCATTTTCTCCTTACAATGAATATTAATTTAAATATTTAATGCAACCAGGAGAAGGAGAGAGAACCAAGTCAATGGTATCTATTTTTATACTACCACAGAACGGTACCTACCGATTCTCAGGCATTCAATGAAAAAAAGGTTCGTCATTCGATTTTGGCTGTGAAAGCTATTGGATCGACGCTGGCACGTTAGAAAATCAGTTTTCCTTTCCCAATTTAATTGCAGAATAGTTTTCTGCACCTAAGCATTTGTTTGCTGATGTGAATTTGGGAAAAATCGTGGAAAATATTGAAGTTTTTCTAAGACATTTACCTATAAACCACATGGTTTCTCTTTAAAAGGCCACCCTACAACTTTCGGTAGGTTTCACTTGTTCTTTCTTTTTAATTGACCTGTTCCGCTGTTAATTTATTATTTTTTTTTAAATTTATTTAGCTGTTTTCTACACTTTGGGTATAAGCCTGCCTCTTATTTTGCCAGTTGTCGCGGTTTTGTGCCACCTGGTACCAGTTCAGTCCTGCCGCTCGTTTCAAATCGTCGCTCCATCTCATTTGTGGTCTTCCTGTGGTCATTCTGTTGCTCCATGGTCTCCATCGAATTAGTTTACCACTCCACTTATCCTGGTGTCTTGCGACGTGTCTTGCCCAGTCCCATTTCTGAGTGGCAGCGCGTTGTACGACATCGCGCACCTTTGTTTTTCTCCTGATCCATTCATTTGTTTTCCTATCCCTTAATGATATCCCAAGTATTCTCCTCTCAATAGCTCTCTGGTTTACTTTAAGTTTGTCAAGTATAGCTATCGTAAAGGTCCAAGTTTGTGACCCGTAAGTAGTTACTGGTAGGATACACTGATTGTATAATTCGGTTTTGAGGTTTAGGGGTATGTCCATATTCAAGATGTCTTTAATTCTGGCATATGCCGCCCAGGTTTGCCGTATTCTCTCGTTTATTTCGAGTTCTTGGTTAGCCTTGCCAGTAGTTAGTATTTCTAGGTATTTGTATGTAGTTACTTTTTCGATTCTGTTGTCTCCTAGGGTAATTTCTCGTTCGTCCTCTACGTTTGATGTAATGTACTTCGTTTTGTCAAAGTTGATTTCTAGGCCTATGCGCTTCGTGGCCCTGTAGATGTCGTCGATAAATGTGGCCAGTTCTTCTCTACTTCCAGCTATCACTACTATGTCGTCGGCAAACATGAGGTTGTTGAGTTTTTCCCCATTGATATTAATGCCTCTGTTTTGGAGATCGATTGTTTTTAGTGCGTCTTCCAGAACTAGTGTGAATAGCTTGGGTGACATAGGGTCTCCTTGGCGCACTCCCCTTTGAATTGCAACTTTGTCGGACTTTTCGTGTAGTTGGATTTGTGAGTCGCGTTACGGTAAATGTAGTTGATTAGGTTTGCCTATCTGTGGTGTATTCTGGTGTGTTTCAGGGCTTGCTGTAGTGCCCATATTTCCACCGTGTCGAAAGCCTTTCTAAAATCAATAAATGCTAGCCATAAAGGTATATTGTATTCCACCGTCTTCTCGATTAGTGTTCTCATCGTTTGCAGGTGTTCTGTAGTACTGTAACCCTTCCTAAACCCAGCCTGCTCTTTTGGCTGGTATTAGTCTAACTTTGGTGTGAGACGGTTGGTTATTATTTTCGAGAACAATTTATATATTTGGGGTAGCAGGCTGATCGGTCTGTAATTTTCTAGGTTCTCGGTGTCTCCCTTTTTGTGAATGATTGTCACGAGGGCGATTGTGGTATGTCCTCCTTTTCCAGGCATTTGTTGAACAGCATTTCTAGTTAGTCCTCTAGTATATCTCCGCCTTGCTTTAACATCTCCGTTAATATGCCATCTTCGCCTGCTGCTTTCCCGTTTTTCATATGGTGTAATGCTAGTCTGATTTCGTCTTTTGTAATCTCAGGTATGTCTTCAGAGTTGACGTTCATGACTTTCACTTCCTGGTGTTGTTCGGATATGTCGCTAGTTACTTTCGTCTCGTATAGGTCTGTATAGAATTCTTGTACCGTTCTTATAATTTCGTGTCTTCCCTCGATTCTTTGTCCTGTTTTGTCTCTGATTCTGACAATTTCTTTCTTTGTGGTCGTCGTTAGTCTTCTGAACACTTTCGTCCCTTTGTGTTGTTCCAGTACTTTCTGCGCGATTTTCTCACTGTGTTTTCTGATGTCCTCCTTTGCCATCTTTCTGGCGATTTTATTTGTTTCGGCGTATTCTGCTGATGTTCTTTTGTTATTTGTTATAAGTTGTCGTCTTTTATCTAGCATGTTTAGTGTTTGCGCACTTAGTTTATTTTGCTTCTTAGTTTTTGTTTCTGTGTACGCTTCTGCTGCTTGGTTTAGGGTTGTAGTGATCGTTTTGTTTGCTTCGTTTATGTCATGGGTACTAGGTCTCTGCTCTTTGACTCTGTTTCCCAGGTATATTTAGAATTTATTGGGGTCGTGTTGGAGTTTCTCTCTGTCAATCTGTTTGTGTATCGACTTTTTGATTTTTCTGCAACGCTCTAGTTTTTGGTTTATGCTTATTCTTGCCCTCACCAGACGATGGTCACTTCCAGTATTAAATCTGTTCAATACCTCGACGTTTTGTACTATTTGGATGTTCTTCGTTAGAATATAGCCGATTTGGTTGAAAGTTCTCTCGTCTGGGCTTGCCCAGGTCCATTTGCGGTTGCGTTTTTTTTTTAAAAAAGGTGTTGGCATTGTAGAGATGTTCTTCTTCTAGAAAGTCAGCCATCATTGAGCCTCTGGGATTTCTCTTGCCTAGCCCGTGTTTGCCTACATATTTTTCCTCTGGGTCTGCTTGGCCTCCAATCTTGCAGTTGTAGGCGCCGATCACTAAAACTTGTGATGTTTTATTGCTGCGCATTCCTTCCGAGATATCCTCATAGAATTTGCTGACGTCTTCGTCATCGGCGGTGCTTGTGGGAGCAAATGCCTGAATTATCTTGAGTGTTTCCAGTTTGTTTATTTGTAACGTTATGTATATCACTCATTCGGATATAGCTTTGAGCATTTTTACGTTGTCTATTAGTCTCCTGTGTATCAGTATGCCTACGCCACCAAGACTGGAGTTTTCGTGTCCTTTGTAGTAGAGCTTATGACCTGATTTGAGCTTGGTGTAGCCTTCGCCTCTTTTCCTTGTCTCACTTATGGCAATCACGTCCAATTTGATTTTCTCTAGTTCCGCTTCCAGTTTTTCAGTTCTGTCTTCCGTCGCGATTGATCTAATATTGTACGTAGCAAAGTTCATCTTTGTGTGGCAGCCTGATCTCTCCCAGTTATTCTTCGCACCCTCCGCCATTCCATTCTGGCTACAGCTGCCGTTGTAGGGAACTTTCCGGCTGCTGGGGACTGAGGGCCTTTGGTTTTTGTTCCTACTCATTTAATATAAGGGGGGGTTTTTGGCATTTAAAACACCACGCTTGCCAAGCGGGTTGGTGAGTTAGGTTTCAGCCGCCCATTTTGGCTACAGACGCTGTTGACGGCCGCCCACTCTGGATCAGACACTGTCGGTATTCACCATATCTGGCTATCCTCAACTTAGTTTTGCCTGCAGGTCGATGCAGTTGCCCGGGGTATGGCACGTGGAGCCATAAGTGAGGATTGGGCGTCCTGTGAGGACCAGTCATCGCCGACCACTCACTGACAATGTATTTGAGTGCGACCGTCCTTGACGAAAGGTATTACCTCTACAGCACAACCCCATACAACCTCCGCTGTTGATAGTCGTTGCTTTCTATTCGTATACCTTTTTGGTTATTTTCCTTTGTGAGGAAAATTCACTGTAACCGGTTTCCTGTTGTTCTTATCTGGATAAGAATAGAAATTATCGGTCGAACTGAAACTAATATACCATCCCGCTTATTTTGGGATTTCTATACTGTCTGGAACAATTCATTCCTGCCAGACAATCACATTTGGAACTGCTGGATATAGTCAGTAGAATTGCTAGTACTTACTTAACTGTGCGGATTGCTAGTGTAAAAGACTGGACTGCTACCCATAAGGTTAGCGCTTTCCATTTTTATATAATATATCTTTCAAGCTACTAGTATTACTTAAAAGCACTGTAATACATTTATTTAGCTGGCCTGTGTACTATTGACACACTAGGTTTTACTAGTTTTAATTATTTTACTTTTATATGTTGCTAAATAAGGCCGTTACGAATTGTACACCAACTATATGCATATACGCCGTTCTTTTCTAATCCTGGTGAGTCTGTAAAGTAGTTTGAAGGGTCTCTTAGAGACCTTTCACCCACATTGAATTCAGGTACTATATTTGATTTTTATTGGGTACCGTACCGTACTTATTGTTGAAAATTAATTTTTATACTATAGGTTGCTACAAATTTGACTTATTTAATTGAAGCCGCTACCTACGATATATTTTGAAGTTAGAGTTTTCTTCATTGATATTTTTCTTAAGGTTCTTTCCCGTTTTATTGGTTATCACGGTTAACTGACTGTAGGGGTTAAAACGGGTGGCGCTATTATTAAGTTTCTCTAAGCTATTTACCCTCGACCACTCTCCACTGGCATAGCTAGCTTGGAAAAGTCTTTGTACCCTAAACAGGTAATTGTTGTGAACCGTTTAGTAAAGGTAAACACCACTAACTTTATTTTAGTATATTTTTTGTCTTTGTCACCCATCTTGCAACTTTAAGCCAACGAGCCGGTTAAACAAACAACCATGCCCTAACCGGGATTCCAACCCAGTACCCGGAGCATGCAAAGCAGATACACTAACCACTACACTGCCTATGTCAGCTAGGTTCACCTTGCTGTCGATACCCTTCCACCATACTATCGCTCCGTAGCTTATAATGGGTCTCACTATCGCAGTGTACCTACATACAATGGATGATGTGCGGTTGCAGTCCCTATATTATTCCGAAAAGTAAGTTTTATGCAGGTGTATATTGCATTCGGGCCTCTTTTCATTCTTTCTTCCGTGTTACTCGTCCACGAGAGTTTGCAGTCAAGAACGATCCCTCCCGATCTGTCTTGCCCACCTGGAGAGTTCCTCCAATGCTGATTCCATGATTTCACTGATGGTTGATAAGCTGAAGCCCCTCACCAGTACTACTTGTTGGTGAACTCGATTCAAAATTTGAATCTTACTACATGCGATTAAAATCTGCAAAAATTTACATCAAACCCTTAACGTGCTGAGATCTTGAACCAAAAAATAATTAAATAATTTTTGGAACTTCAAAAATTCGTAGTTCCATCAATATTGATGGACTTAGTGCTGACAAGGTGCAACTGAAGTTGATTAACTCATATTTACTTTCAGAATCTTTCAGTAACTGTATAAGTGCATGGGAACTATTTTCTGAAATGTATGTGCATCATATGGGAGGTTTATTTCCTAGATAAATAAAAACCGTTACAATATATTCCAATTTTCTCTATATTCAAAATCATCAAATATTTCCAGTACCCTATTTCAGTCCCATTATCGAACAGCTAAAAAATTATGACTAGTATTAGAAATTCCCAGAACACCATCACAATAAATAATGTCGAAAAACGTTTCCAATACCATTTTCTCTGTTTCGTGAAAACAATATTTCTTTTGTGTTACTGTAGAAAAATAGGAAGGTTTCCCAGTTTTATATAAGTTTTTCTTTATTGGCAGAATCGTTTCATTCAAACATTTTTCAATATAACAAGAGCCGCAACAAGATTGATGGAAAAACGAACGAGAAAAGTCAAGATAGGTGTCGGTTTGCGATGGAAAACTGTCGACATATTGTGAGGGTTTTTTTTTTATCAAAATACAATGAGAAAAATCGCATTTTTAAAGCACAAATGTTGCAGTGTGCATTATTCCACAGATGACGTATAAATGAAAAGGATTTCGATTGAAAAATAATATCGATACTTCAAATAAAACGTTATTTGCTGGAGGACGCAACATTATATAGGAGAAATATATTGAGAGAACCGGAAATCCTCACTGAATACTGATTTTCGTTATGATGATTGAGAGAGAACGTATAATACTGGAAGCCAGGGTATCGTGGTATTATTGAAAATAATTTTTGGATGAGATGTGAATTAAAAAATAAACAAAAGAGCAACTCGAGCTACTAATTATCAATCATTCTCATATTATATGGCATAAGTATTTGAGCCATTGTAAAGTACAAGGTATAATTTGTCGAAAAAATTAAAAGGACAAATAAAAATGAGACATCCATTTGATTGTTTGCTTTCCATCCGGTTGCGAGCACACAAAGTGCAATTTCGTGGGCGAGTTCAACGATTTCGCTTTACTAAATGAATATTTCAGGAAATTTGGTCACGTCGACGTTCCTCGACACTATAATGCACAGGCCATATTTAAATATTCACAAAGCATTGTCCGTTCTCACAGTCACAATTTAATCTAATTTTCCCCGGGTCGCTTGGACACTTGCTTGATCCAAGCCAAAAGGTGCAAGTGTAGCGTCCTTGTTATTGTTTCGTTTTAATGGGATCTGAAGTAGAGATAGTCGTTTGGGGTAAGGCAAGAACGATTCATCATTTTTTGGAGCATATTATATACAAAACTTTATTAAAATATTAAAAAACTATAACACAAATCTAAGCTGCAATTTTCTATCGTTTACCAGATTTTCCTACAATATAAATCCCTTCGGGTAATTCGTTTTCCTGTTCGAAAGTTTGACGATAAGAGTCATTAGGATCTTTTGAATCTATTGTGTTAATCACCTGAAACATATATTTTTATAACAATTCACTAATTTCGATGAATACTTACATTTTTATGTCCAGGCGGCGCCACAAGATTAGGATTATACAATCCATGATCACCAGGGTGTATAACTTGAGCTTGAACCGTAGGCGGTACTGGAGTAGATGTATAACGAATTACAGGACTAGCTGGAGTAGTGGAAACGAAATTGCCTGCTGCATGATCCCGAGGATTATTGGTGTAGATTTGAACCTGATTTGGATAATATTGAGCCTATAAGAAACAAATTATGAGTACAAAATTCAATTAATATTACCAAATTAACTTCTACCTGTTGATTATCATTAATCAAATATACTGGACTATGCGTTTGAGATCTAGGAATATCGACGTAGTTGCCAGGAGTTTGAGTAGGTCCATTTTGTTCCAACACTACTATATTAGAGTCTCTCAATGGACTCACCAATTGCTGTATTGAAAAAATATATAATTTTTCAAGAATGTCTAGGGGCAAATATTAACATACAAAAAAGGTTCACCGATGGAATTCCCCCGAGCTTCGAACGAAAAAAAAAAGGTAATTTTACGCCAAATAAAATTTGATTTTGTTACTTGTTATATTTCAAAAGGGCTCCGTGTTGGTCGGAACACGGAACAAAAATAAATAGCTAGAGCACTAGGAAAAAATGTAGATCCAGCTTTTTTTATTGTAATTTGAGCAATTGAACTGACCATCAAAAGCAATCAAACTGACACCAACGAAAGTTTCATTTTTAACATCAAAACGATTTCAGTTGTAATACAAAACAAACACATTATTCATTTGGCCTTTTATCTCTCATTCCCCCATCAAATTTTCTTATTCAGGTTTCATTATAGTCAAAATCCTTGAAATTTAAGAGCCTGAAATCAAATTTTATTTAGCGTTAAATTACCTGTTTTTCTGAGCCAGTGTTACTGCTTTGCTTATAATTTTAGTGGGGCAACTTTCCGGTTGGCCGTCGAGTATTTTCATCCCCGAATCAAAAAGGGGATTGCTGTCCAAGATAATTGAAGTTGGTTTGTGAGCGTTAAAATTTGTACTCCAACGAAACAAAACAACCGTCATTTACAATTTACAGTTCATATGTACCAGACCAAATATTGTTGACTTGTTTAGAAAAAAAAAAAAACATTTTACAATTTTACTGAGTCAGCTTTTCCTCTTTCACTGTCCTGGCTATAAAGACAGTGCTTAAACTTTATTTACTGTAAAATTACCTGTTTTTTTTTTTCCGTATTTTATTTTATCTCTTTTTCGGTAAGTCGGTTTAAATAATGCCTTTGTTTTGAAGTCGTTTAATTTTGGGGATTGGATAAACTAAAATTAAAAATAAACCTACCTGTTCTTGTTCTCCAACAGCAATATATTCATAATTATTCACATGATTATCTCTAGATGATTGCCTCACAGGTGCTTGCTCAGATACAACTTTTTGAGGTATATATTCTTGTTGTTGGTACGTGGCTTCAGGATCTACTTCATATTTGACGTCTGCTTTATAACTTGAAAAAGAAATATATGTCATGTCCTCATAAATTGTAATTAAACACTAGTAAAATCCTTACCCATTTTTGTCTGCCTTATAAGATACTATTTGCAGTCTTCCATCAGGAAGTTTGACTCTGTATTCTCCATTAGTGGCTTTGGAGCTTCTGATTTGTTGATGTGAAAAATCGTCACCGGTAGCTTTATCGAGTACTTTATAAGAAAAAGCATAGTTTTTCTTTTTGAGTGCCTGCAAGAAAAATTAATCCCTTACTATCAAGAAATAGGTAACGAGCCGTTCTACTTGGTCCCTTGAAAAATTTATGAACAACCTTTTTTCTTTGTTGCCTCAGCTCCGTCTCTCGCAAATGATGTCTCGTTAGGTCAATGATAAAACATGGACTGGCTGCTTTTACGGCCGAAAATGTCGATAAATTTTATATTGACTCAATTAACTTTCTTTGTTCCAATTGACCATATCTGAATTATTATTTTTTTGTTTATTTGAGCCTTCATTAGTGTATAAATTGAACAACTGGACGTAATTTTTAAAGTTTGTATCTCTTGTCCTATATCGGCTTGTATAAACGCTCGCAAAAACTTTGTAATAAAATATTTAAAACTAACCTTTTTTTCAGACCTAAATAGTGTTAGCTTAAAGAAGGGACAGAGTTAAGTACTAAATTTTTACCGCAAATAAACGTAAATTGTATATCTCAGCCTCTATAGCAAAAGGTTGACCCTAGAAGAACCCTTATCAAAATTTAAAAAACGTCTGTCTGCTTTCATTTAATATGTAAATTGGCTCCGCCGGTTGCATTATCTCTGTTTCTTAGCTAGATGTTTTGTTTACTTTTATGTCTTTATTTAAAAAGAAGCATGAATTTATTATGAGGGAACATTCCAAAAACCAAGAAACCTGGAATAATAATGTAATTTTTCTGCTACTAGACTTTAGGCCGTAATAAAACATAGAGTTTTGGCAAATATTTGTGTAATTTAGAATACGGCATGCAGTAAAAATTATTTCAATATTTGAATATTCATCATTCCTACACTACTATAATGCAACATTGCGCTGTAGCAATTCTATATTCTGTTAGTCTATGTAATTGAAATGTAAAATAAATATACAGTTTGATAGGTTCATTTGAAACTTGTATGGTAACGTTAGTGCCTAAAATTATTAGTCCGAAATTATTATTTAGTCAATATGAGTATTCCGATATTGTGTTTATAATATTACCTTCAATTAAGCTGATGAAAATTTGTATATACTACATACAATATTTGGTTTAGTTTGGTTGACATTTTTAACAAGTATTGAGTTCGTTTTAACTTTAGAATTTAATTTCAAAAACTGTTGAAAGTGCATTGCAGGTATTGGAAAAATTTATACTATGCGGCAAAGTGAAAATCTTATCGAGTTTAAATTTCTTGGCTAGATGAAAAAATATTTTTGAAAAGCGCCGTTTCTAAGGTACCTATTTTAATATAAGTCCTTTGTACTTTCTCCATTATTATCTGATTTAAAATCAATTTGGTTATTTTGAATTCGGGCATCTATTGAATAAAATTTCTTCTCCAATAAAATCGTTATAATATTGAATGAATGAATAAATTAATTGTTACACTGCGACCTGCAAGATCTATTGTGTCACCCTCTTCTGGGTGCTTCAGTTGATAGGAAACTCAAAGCACCTCATGCAGCTTTAAAGTAGGCTGGACGGTTTTATGAAGGAATTTCTTTTTTTCCAACGGTATAGCATCCGAAGCAGGCCATTCGTATGTTCATGATCGCCTCGCCCTTCGTTAGGTGTTCTAAAGTTTCCTTCCCTTCCTCACAGTCCACAGAACCGGCAGCTGTCCTCGTTTTCGATTTTAATTCTCTCAAGGAGCTCCCTAGGCCGAGAGCGGCCTGAAAGCGATCCAATGAGAATGCGAAGATTGTTTTTATTTACTGATAATAAGGTCTTTTGATCTTACTTGGTGAGGGGCCCGAGAAACATCTTTGACTGCCTTAACCCTGGAAGTTGTTTGCCAGAGGCTGATCCATTTGGTCCGTCTTCCTTTCTACACGCCCCCTTATATGTGTTTGACCCTATGCCACAGAAATGCTCTGGTCCTGAAAGCGGACTTTGTGCTACCAATTGGTCCGCTTTCACATTGCCTTCGATTCCTGCATACGCCGGTATCGTATTGGTATATTGTACCATTATTCAGAGCATATGTACTCTCATTCGTAGTACACTATATGGCTTTATATCACTCGTAATTTCAAAATACAATGTATACCGCGATTCAGACCACGCATCTGCTTTACCGGTCTGAAACGCAGTATGTAATAGGTTTAAATTATTTATGTTTCTGTTCATGATCAGGGGAATATCGATATAGAAGTTCATCCATCATTACATAGCCTCTATCACTCCATCTTCGAATTTCGACAACACAAGTCCCTGGAGTTTCAAAACATTGCTATGTCAGGATCAGACAATTGTTTTTCTCGTATTTCCTTGAGATCATCGGTGGGCAAGTTAACAGTTACAAAGCATATTTCGCAAAAATCAGCGTGGCCACTATCTTGACAAATTGGGCGAGATAATGTATCTGCTAAAATATTTTGTTTTCCTGGAACGTACTCAATTTGTAGATCGTATGGTTGTAATGACAGCGCCCATCTAGCAAGTCTACCTGATGGGGATTTCAACGACATTAGCCAATTTAGAGGTTGGTGGTCACTCTTTACAATGACTGCAGAGGATTCAATATATCCCCGGAATTTTGAAAAGTTGCTGCCTTGTAGCTGGATGTTGGATCATTAAAGGCCCAAGTACTCCAGCTCCTGTCCCTTGTTCAGTTCTTGACCCATCAATATACCATTTTATGGTATTCTGCTCCATTGTTAGAATGGATGTGGTGTGTCGTTTCCATTCTTCTCTGCTTCTTATCACTACTGTGAAGGATTTCTCAAAATTATATGTTTTGATCATATCATCTCACCAGTGCCCTTATTCTCGTAACAGGGGAGCAGCGTTCTCATGAGAACAAAGGTTCTGTCTCAGTCGCTCATATTTATACTTCCATAACACCAGAAGAATCCAAGGCTAGGTTATAACAACCAGAACATGTCTCTCAGACAGTCAGGCCGCTCTAAAAGCTCTGAACTCACATCGATTCACTTCGAAAATAACGACGGAATGCCTGCACGACCGAAAAGCTCTGTTATCAAGAAATAACAGGAAAGAGCTCCTGAGGGTTCCTGGGCATTCGGGGATAGAAGGTAACGGAAACGGTGACGAACTGGCCAGAGCGGGAGCAACTGCACCCTACACAAGACCAGAACCCGTATTTGGGATATCGAAGCAGGTTATAAAGACAGCCATTGAAAGGTAGTCAACCCATCGACACCTCGACTATTGGCGGTCCACACCTTGGAGCAAGATCTTCGAAGGGAATAATTGGAAACCCCTCAAAGATGCTAGCAGCTGAAGTACTGTCATACTAACGCGTAATCAGATCAGATAGGTGATATCAAAGGGACGGAAGTGGCTTTAACAAAAGAGGGGGTGGCACAATAAGCCTTAAAGCTGCAGTGCCAATCGGGACACGAGCTAGCCTGACCGCCTTAAACCAACCAACCAAACAACTTGTGAAGCTCAAGGAGCGGAGTAAGCTTGGTTATCACCTCGTCCAGCGGGTAGAAAGTAGGTGCGTTGGAAAATAAGGAAGTTATGCTGGAAGCCCTCCTTGATATAGAGGAAGCGTTTGACAATACTTCCTTTGAGGCAATCATGAGAGCTCTACGCCGACGAGGTATTGATGATACATGCTGCAGATGGATAGACTACATGCTTCGAGGTAGAGTCATCCACTCCACACTCCCAGATAAAACAGTAACGGCTTAGGTTAGAAAGGGATGTCCGCATGGCGGAGTGTTATCACCCCTGCTGTGGAATCTGATGATGGACGAGCTACTTAAGAGCAAGAACTATGGGATATGCAGATGATTTGGTCATAATATTCCAGGGAAAATTTAACTATACAGTTAGAGATCACATGCAGCAGGCTCTAACAATATTCTCTAGGTGGACATAGACTGTAGGAATGAAAGTTAGTGCCACCAAATCGACAATCGCCCCTTTTACCAAAAAAGGGAAAATGAAGGGACTTGGGCCTCTTTACCTTCAGAGGAACCCTATTACGATGTCGGACGAAGGTAAATAGGTGCCTTTGGGTAATCATAGACTCAAAATTTACTTGGAACAAACAACTGGACAAAGTAATTAAAAGTTCCGAACTGGCACTTTTACAAGCCAGGAGAACTTTCGGCCAAACATGGGGGCTGCGGCCGCGATAAGCTATGCATCTTTGTTATGGTGGACAAAGACTCAACAAGACAGGGCCAGAATGAGACTTGGCAGGGTGCAAAGACTTGCCTGTCTGGGCATTACAGGATGCATGAAAAGCACACCAACAGCCAACAGCAGCTATGGAAGTTCTGTTAGACCTACCTCCTCAACACATTGTTATTCAGGCGGAAGCCAGGACGGGCCTCCACAGACAACGGAACAACCTAAGCAAACTCGGACGGGTTAAAAGGTTTTGTTTGGTTGTGTCGCACTAACTTGAACTAATCTGTAATATTTCAGATTGTGACAGATAAACCATATAAAACGCTCACAAACGAACGCCCCAAACCCCAAAGCAGAAAGTGCTGCCCGAACAACACAAACAAACCTGGACTGAGAAGGGCACAGGCGCAGGAATCTACAGAGAAGAAGGAAGATGCGAGACCTTCGTCTCTCCAAGGTCACTGTCTGTTTTCCAGACAGAGATATATGCAATACTACAATTCGCAAGAATCAACAATATGAGGGCCTACAAAGACAGGAGACTCACTTCACTCACAGACAGTCAGACAGCACTGGGGGCCTTAAAGAACCCTAAGGCAAACTCTGCACTGGTAATAGAATAATACCAAGAAGAACTCAACAACTTGGCGGACCAAAATCACGTCACATTGATGTGGGTGCCAGAACATCGAAGTATCCCGGGCAAGGAAAAGGCTGATGAAAATGCACGCAGGGGGTCATCGACAGAATACCTTGGTCCCGAACCAGCTCTCGGAGTGCCCAAAATCACAGTAAGAAAGTAGCTGAAGGAATGGATCAAAGCAAAACATAGTGGAAGCAAATACCCAAGCATGCACATGGGAAAATCTTCATACGTGAGACATGCAGCAAAAGAGCAAAAAGACTGCAACGCTACAACTAAGCAGGAATCAACTAAGAGTAGCAGCTGGCTTTCTTACTGGGCATGCCCCAGTAAAGAAGCACCTGCAAACGATAATAAAAACATAAATTACACTCCTATCTGTGAAATTACAGTTGTATTTGTGAATCTACACTTGTTTCTGTAAAGAACCACGCACGGATCTGATGAGAAAAAAAAAATTCACGATTGTCATGAAATTGAAATATTTTATGCTTCTGGACCTCCTGAACGTAAGTTCTCGTAGGCCCAAAAAGATCCTACTTGATTAGTTTCGGAAATACATGGCCGGGTTCCTGGAGTTCTCAAAGATAAATCGTGCTTTAATTACAAAAAACATCCCAGAAAAAGACTCAGGCTGTTTATAATGTATTTTACATCATGTAGTTTACTGTGGAGGGCTCGGTGGGCCTTATACTTTTGCTCGTCAAAAATTGTTAGAATGTCCTATTGCGATAAAGAAAAAGTAGTGCAACAAAAATCTCCTGGTTTATTATACAATAATTTAATTTATGTTATACCGGTACATTATTGTCTTTTTATACCTTAGATACCATCTACATAATTCATCACTTTATGCCCGTGCGGGCATAAAGTACACATTCTGGCCCGCGCGGGCATAATGTACCATTCTAAACATCAGGTTGACAATTACGTCGCAAATGACGTTATTTGCGTGTACGCAAATTTGCATCGATTTCAAATAAAGTCCCCCTGCTGGTATGACATAAAAGTTTGTATGCACCACGGGCAGAGCTGGGCAGTATTTGCAATTCTAAATACTTTTTAGTATTTAAATACTTTAAAGTATTTAAATACCTAGTATTTAAATACTTTTCTAGAACTGGTATTTGTATTTATGAATCCAAATACTTTTTGAAATATTTGGTATTTAAATACTTTGAAGTATTTTAAATACTTTCAAAAGTAGTTAAATACTTTCAAGTATTTAACTACTATCAAAATTATTTAAATACTTTCGAAAGTATTTAAATACTTTTTCTTCTGCAAAAAATATATAGATGAACAAGATTCAACTCAAATTATCAGTTCCTAGACTAGACACGTGCGCGATTTTGCGAAATTTCGCGGTGATCTGTAATTTTTGCGATGTATTATTTTTCCTTCAATACACATGAAGCGAATAATCGCAAACACTGTTTTTACTCTATAATAGCGCAGAAACAACTATTGAGGGATCCATCGACACTATACTCATGCTATACTTATACTACTTACTTATCAGTTATCACTTTACCAAAAACAAAACGAACAAAACAATAAACAATCATAACATAACCCTTATTTCATCATTTTGTGGCGACTTGCGATAGAATATTCAAAGTTGAGTTTAGTCGCTGCGATTATTTTTGACAGTTCAAAATGATAGATCACCGTGAAATTTCGCAAAATCGCGATCGTCTGAAAGCAACTTTAGGCTTTATCTGTGCTTACTACTGTTTGTTCTTTTTATACTCTTCTTTTGATCAGTTGATTTGTTTCTTTGAACTGTTATTTTATTTATTTTTCAAGAAGATAATGTTTATTTTTGTTGTATTTATATTAATCAAATAAATAATTTTTTCTTCGATTTGATTATTTTCAATATTTGCCGACTCTGTTTTCACGTCGGTCGGTCGTATTTATTGTTTGGCAAGGAATGGTAAGTAAGCAAGTAAGTTAATTACTTATTAGAACGGGTAAAATTAGCCATGTTCGAAATTCGGAAATTTTTGATGTATTTGCCACTGCCAGTTTTCCACTTTTGTCAGATTTCAGCTATCAGAATTTATAGAACATTTCGTTACTAGTGCGAATAGCGACTAGTCTATTCGCACGAGTGACGACCGATATTTTTCATAACGAAGTCTTGATTTGATTTGATTTGGACAGTGCAAAAAACGGGCTCCAGTAGTCAAATCAATCGTACTTTATCGGTATAATAACACTGTTGTGACAGAGTTAATCTTGGTTCAATGTTTCTAGGTTGATTAGTAGGAATTTATTGTTTTCGCTAGACCTTGGCAATTACCTGGTGTTTAATGGTGGGAATGAATATATGCCCTTCAACACTTCGTTATGAAAAATATCGTTCGTCACTCGTGCGAATGGACGCCTTTCTTTTTTAAACTCGCCTCCGCCGATGGCTCCTTCTGCTACGAACTACGACTCGTTCCAAAATCATTGCCCTCGTTTGAAAAAGGCCGTCTGCCCGTCTATTCGCACTAGTGACGAAATGTACTATTTGTTTTTGAATAAGGTATTTGCCTAATAAAAGTATTTAAATACCTTTTAAAGTATTTAAATACTTTTTAAAGTATTTAAATACTTTTTAAAGTACTTAAATACTTAAAAAGTATTTAAATACCTAAATAAGTATTTAAATACTTTTTGTATTTAGTATTTATTTCTTTTCAAGTCAAATAGTATTTAGTATTTAAATACTTTCAGTCTTTATTAGGTATTTAGTATTTAGTATTTAAATACTTTTTGAAAGTATTTTGCCCAGCTCTGACCACGGGTACTAATAGATATATAACCTCGGGCGACTTACGAACCCTCGGGCCAGAGGCCCTCGGCTTTGTAAGGCTGTCGCCCTCAGGGCATAATCATCTACTTAGTACCCTTAATACATAAATAACTATTATAACCAAAAATTACATTATTTTGGCATTTTCCGACAAGTTTTCAACCTAGGAAGAATCGGATGACATTATTTGACATTTTTCCAACGGTTTTTAAACTATATAGATACTAGCTGACCCGGCGAACTTCGTACCGCCTCTGAATTATTAAATATACCTATTAAATGTTGTGTTTTAACGTATTTATTAGTTGAATTAAATTCAGTTTTTTTCGATGGTGAATTTGGCTTTGGTTGTGGGCAATGTGGGCATTATTCTTGTAAAGTGTACCACCAAATAAATAAACTCAGGCACAGGAATGTTCAAAGAATGTAAAGAAAACATAAAAAAATCTCTAGCGCAGCCCTGTTTCACTCTATCTGCACTGCATGCACTGCACTACTCCATCTGTTCTACTCTATCTGCACTACTCTATCTGATCTACTCTTTCTGCACCACTCTATCTGATCGAAATAGTGGAATAGTTCTGTTCGAAATAGCTCTAGTTCCTGAGCAGCATTGTTCTACTGTATCTGCAATGCCGAGCTTCTTTCCAGGTATCATAGATGGCGCGGTATACAAAATACAAAATAAACTTGGTATCGGTTATAAGAGATGGCGCCGTATGCGAGCTTAATAAAAAAATTTATGTCCGATTGACCAATAAAGTGCTATTTATAGAACAGTTTTGCGTCAATAAAGTAGCACTTTATTGTACTAGTAAAATAAAGTGCGACTTTATTTTACTAGTAAAATAAAGTGCTACTTTATTGCCTACCTGGACTACCTGACAAAGTGAAACAGGTCCTGACAACCTGCCAAGGTGAAACAGGTACTTTATGTACTTGTTATATAAATAGCTATTCATAAATAAATTAAATAAGTAATGAAATGACCACATTTGTAACAGGCCAAAATTGCACAAGTAATTCTTACCTACTTTCAATTTTATATTCAAGATTTCCTTAAGTTTTTCAACATTTTCTCTCAATTTCAATTTCATCAATAATCTCAACAGTTTTAGATCCTCCAATTTCCTAATTTTCAATAGTCAAATTCCCAGGCTGTAATGGTTTTTCCTCATTTTAATCCATATTTTGATTCAATTCTAAATCAAAGCAGAGCAATATTTTGATTTCGATTTTAAATTCGATCATCTGTTTCATAACAAAAATAATTCATGTGTCAAAAAATGTTTCGTGGGTTGTGTTCCGTAAGACTACTCCGTTCGTACTAACTCTGTCTGGTTATGGAGCGCTATTGATCTCGGCGCAAATTCCAGCGAACCCAGCGTCGCGCATTGGTTCGATGTTCTTTGAGACATCTTGAACGCACCCTTTGATTTCTTTTTTTGACTTTTGATTGTCAAAAATTTCTGTCAACCAGCGGTAGATTAGTAATGTTTTCAGTATCGTTGATTCTTCTTTGAGCCCTCTAATTTTGAAAACGGAACACTTACTCTATTTTGTATTCTTCAAGTTTTGATTGTTTTATGGGATGATTATTTGTTGTTGATATCATAATTCATTAGCCGTTGTCGTTTTTCTCGGATTATGTTGTTGAGTGCAATTTTTGGTAAGTGAGAATTCTATCGATTAATTGTTGATGTTTGTCGTTATTCTGAATCATCTCTGAGTCTGAATTCCTTCCTTTGGGTTAGCTTATTAATTGAAGGTGTAACACATTTCTTTTCACATCTGGACGTTGGAGAATTAGGGTCTTTATGAAGATTGTCTTCGCCTTTGTGGGATTTCGACCCTAAATTCTCATTTGAAGTTATAACATTTTAGTTGCCTTTTTGCCTTACGTTTTCGTAGTGTTATAATTTTCGCCGATTTATTCGGATTTTTACAACTCCATGTGTGGTAAGCTGCTTACACGTTTTTTTTTTCCTATAGGAGATTCTGACTATTTCAATTTAATTTAGTTGAAGGCTGCCCTAAGGAGTAGAGAATTCTCACTCTCTCTAGGAAATCCAATCCTCGATCCAGATTTCCAGAGATTTTTGAGGCAAACAGGCCCTAATTCCATCAGGTAAAAGAAACATAACCTTATTACAATTCTTGCAACTCGAGGCACGTTTTTCTTAATTAATATCAAGCCTTATCATGATTCAATCTAATTTAATTAATTAATACCTTAATGTTCAATTTTTCTATTAAAATAATTTTCAAGAGCTATGGTTTTTTTATCGAGTAAATTTGCTATTGGAAGCTAATTGAATTGCATTATAGTTTCATTTTCTGATTCGATTTATTCATGAAGTGCTTCGCTGTTGGTTCAATTACCAATACAGTGTGTATAACAATTTTTTCTCTTAGGGTTCTTTCACGAGGTTTTTTCTTAGGAAGTTGTACTTTACCATCAAGTATACCCTCACGAGTCACGGTTATAACAATAGACGTTCAATTGTAACCGAAATTGAACCAAAAGGCTAACAGACACCAGCCTAAGTAATCGGACGGTTACTCAAGTCATCGATCAAGTTAACCACAACCAGTAGCCAGGACTAATCTGGTGAATTGAATGAACCACCATCATCTGGAACATTTTGGTATCGTACTAGTTTTAGTTATCCTGATTGTTATTGTTTATTTACATTCTGTCCCTATTTGTACACCCGGTGATCACCTCGGTATTTCAGGGAATAATTCATTGCTGGCCCCAGTGTGGTAAATGAATTATTAAAATAGGTAACTTAACTAGACGTAACCTGTTGAGTTAATGTCAACTTATTGGTAGTTCTGGTTACGAAAGTGTAAGATAACCGTTCCGAGAACTAATTCTACGTTATTAGTTTTTTTTTCTCTCTTATTCTCTTTATTTTTTTTTTAAATTTTCAAACCTTACTTTTCATATATATCTTTTTTTTTTAAATTACTTAGTTATTGAGTTTCAATGACATTTTTGCATTTAAATTTAACTGATCATGACATAGTATTGCATTTCTGTATTTGTTAATTAACGCTTCTTGACAAGGCCATTTTATTAATTGCTAATTTACTTGATTATTATTATTTCTGTTTTTTTTTCTCTCTTAAATTCAAATTATTGTTCATTGTGGACTGCGGCCATTTGATAAATAAACGACTGTAGCACTTGATTTGAATTGACTTTTATTTGGTTTTATGCACACAGCCTGGTTTTGCTAATATTTTTATTTTTTTTATTAATTATTATTTGGATTGTAAGGACCTGAAGCCAGATACCATCCTGGAGAGTCCGACTCATCTGTTCAGAGTCGGTGGCGCCCAAAACTAAAACCCACCCCTACTCTCCGAATTATTTAGTTCTGAGCTAGGGCTTAATTTGCACGCACTTCGACCTTCAGTCTTACAATCTCAAGTTCTTCATTCAATTATTTTTATTTTTATTTTATTTTTATTTTCATTATTTTTATTTTATTTTTTTTTATTTTTTTTTATTCTCGACTTTAATTTTTTTTTTAATTTATTTTTCTAAATTTATTTTTTTTTAATAAACTTTTCTTAATCAGCGAAAAAGCGTGGCAGATTAATGACATAACAACATGCTGGTACTGTCAACGCTGAAAAAAGTTTCAATTTGACAGCAAAATCCCCATTAACAAAATGATCCTCCATTTATTGAATAATTCATTTATTACAAAAAATGTGATAAATGAAGAACCGGTCGACCGATTTTGTGCAAACTTCACATAAACCATCTAATAAATAGTCCGAACAAAGCCTCAACATTTGGTTTGGCTAGAGCCCGTTCTTGAGTTATAAAATTACAACGAAAAGTGGCATTAATTTTTATATATGTATATAGAATAGATATAGATATAGATATAGATAGATGATGCCTGAACCCAACATATTTTGAAATGTTTATTTACTGTCAAAATTGTTACACCGAGAGCTCAAATTGGGGTGGATCATTTATGTACTATTTGTTTTTTATCGCAATACGACATTCTATCAATTTTTCACCAGCAACAGTATCGTTATAAGGCCCTCCGGCTCCACAGTAAACTACGTGACCTGAAATACATTATAAACAGCCTGAGTCTTTTTGTTGGATATTTTAAGGCATGATTTATTTATTTTGAGAATTCAATTCAATTCGGCCCTGTATCTCCGAAACTAATCATAGCCTACGAGAACTTACGTTCAGGAGGTCAAGAAGCATAATTTATATAGGGTGACAATTTGAAAAGTAGCAATCGGGAATATCTCTTAGAAAAAAAATACTATCAGGAAGATCTCAAATACGTATCGGGTGATTGGAGGGGGAACCAAAATGAAGAACTTTTTGAGTCACCCCGCCTCACCCCTTAGGGGGTAGCTACCCTAACTTATTTTCTTTAAATACGAACCTACCTTGTGTGGCACATCGTTTGATAGCTCGTTGCTATCCTTTTACAGTCATATAGCAAAATCTTAAATCGGACGCTTAGTTTTTGATATATCGGTGTTTAAAAATGAGCATATTTTGAAAACTAGTAATTTTGACTATCTCTTAAACAAAAGAATTCTGTCATAAAAGTGTCAAATACACATCGGGGCAACCATAGAGAAATATAATAAACCAAGGTAAGAGTTACCGATTCATATGCGCCAAGTGGCAACGTATTTCTTGTAGCATATGGTGGCGCTAGTATAGCTTGGAACTATCTGACAATTCTAACATCGCCGCCCATTCTTATATCTGTCTCTTTTTAACATATGTGATAATAAAGGAAGAGAGGACATAGGGCTTTTTATTTATTTTACATTGCGATTTCTAACCTATAAAATGACATTTTCTTTTTTCACAACTGACACAAATAAGTGTCAAGTGATTAGTTTATTAAAAATACATGATTCTGGTAAGATTTACAATGTGAAACTCGTTAAGTTCATGCATAAATAATAATAATTATTAAATACTAACCTATTATTAGTGAAAAGTGAGATGTTTTGATCAAAATATATAGATTACTTCATGGACATTTTTTGATTATTGATTTTTGTTTCCAGGCAAGCGTTTTCCCGCATTTCTTTTCCTGTCGACTGCGGAAAAACGCTGGGCTAGATTCCTATCTCGAAAATAACAAGACTATAATCTAAAAGTTCTAAAAGCCCGCCAAATATTATTTAAGTTGATCTTGTACTGGATAGTGGCGCTAGTATCGATATGATGCCAGTGTCGCACCACAGAATTGGTTACTCTCACCTTGGTTTATTATATTTCTCTATGGGGGCAACCAAATGTGTTTATTGCCTTACCCACACTTCCTTATCTTGGGTGCTAGCCGCTCCTAATAATTTTTCTAAAATGAGAACCTACCCCGAGTGATAGCTCCTTCGAAAGGTTATTTATTCGTCTTTAGAGATGTGCGGAAGCAGATAGAATAGAAAACACATTATTTGGTTTCGCCGATGTGTATTCGAAACTTTATCGATAGAATTTTTTTTGTCTATGAGATAGACAAAATTGCTAGTTTCCAAAATATGCTCACTTTCAAACACCGGTATCTCAAAAACTAATCGTCCTATTTAAGATTTTGCTATATGACTGTAAAGGAATAGCAACAAGCTATCAAACGATGTCCAACACAAGGTAGGTTCGTATTTGAAAAAAAAAGTTGGGGTAGCTACCCCCTAAGGGGTGAGGCGGGGTGACTCAAAAAGTGCCTCATTTTGGTTCCCCTTCCAATCCCCCGATACGTATTTGAGATCTTCCTGAGTATTTTTTGTCTAAGAGATATTCCTGATTGCTACGTTTCAAATTGTCACCCTCTATACATATATTATACATATGTATATTTCAATTTCATGAAAATCGTGATCCGTAATTTACAGTTTTTCTGTTTAATCAGACATTACCAAACTTGATGAGTGGGTTTTCGGGCTGTTCGGCCGCCGTCGTTGGAGATCGGTTCTGGACGTTTCACCATCACGAGTGGATGACATCTTCAGGAGATGTTGCTTGCTAAGCGACTGATTGAAGACTGAAGGTCTACTCGTGTTAAAATTTTGTTGGTGTTTGTGAATTTCAATCGCCTCTCTATAGAGCCTAGGATAATATGAAGCAGTGGTGCATAAAACTTGGGTGTCCCCAAATTTTATTCTGTGGTTTTCATTGTTTAGTGTGTGTTCTGCGACCGCTGATTTTTGTGTGTTCAAGGCGGCAATTGGCCTTGTGTTCCAATGTAGACACTTCCACAGGTCCAGGGAATGCAATATATACCTGTAGAGATCAGTGGATCTCTCTTATCCTTGGCAGATCTGAGGTGGTTCTCGATTTTCTTGGATGGTTTGAAAAAAGTTTTGATGTTATATTTTCCCAGAATTCGGCCGATACTATCTGTGACTTGAGGTACATAAGGTAGAAAGGCTTTTGAAATGATGTCACGGCTATCTCGTTCAACGTTTCTGAAACTAGGCTTTGGTCGTATACAATTGTCTATGTCTTTTTCAGCGTATCTATCCATTTCCATTTGATATAAGAGCGCCTTTAGGGTGACTTAGTTCCTCGTCTAGGTGTTCGGGCTCGCAGATGCTTCTAACTCTCTCTACCAAAGTTTTCATTACTCCTCTCCATTGGCATGGGTAATGGATGACGGGAAAATCATCAAGTTGCACAACGTAGGTAATTTTTTTTGGGGTGCCACGCACAAATTTGCACCCGAAAGTCGTTTAGAAAACATGCCTCGGGCAAAAATGTATCCCGATGCTGTCAAAATAGTTATACAGGGTGTCCACTTAGTGCGATATCGGACGATATCTCCTTACAGCGTGATGAAAAAAAAAATGCAAAGTTGTTTGATATTCTAAGGTGCATTAGTTGAAAATATTTTTGAATATACAGGGTGCTCCGTAAATGGGGTATACGACAGAACTTTGTTACCTATTTCAAATGGAACACTTTTTATTTTAGTACATTAATGGATCGTTCCAAAAATCCTACATAATTTTTGTTAGGAATTACCTATACTAAAACTCAACCGTTTTTAAAATATTTTGAATTTTTTCAAAAAATCGCAGTTTGCATGTGTCAACAAAAACCAACATATTATTTCATTCGAGATCCTATAGGCTAAATCGTTGTTAGTGCATACTTACATTTAATTCATGGTCCTATAAAAATTTGATAACAATCTACATGGTGTTATCGCAATATTGTACACAAAGCAGACATTTCAAACAAGATAGCTCATTTTTTTCCAAATGGAATAGGTAGGTACCCTTTATTTCACTGTATAGTAGTAGGTACGTCGGTACTGGTGAGCCTATCATATTTATCTTGATATTTATACAAGGCCTTCAATGCAAAAAATCTTAGTCTAGGGGCGGTAATTACCCCCTCTACCACCCGTTTAAACTGCCCTTGGGTTGGAACTGATATAATGTAGGTAACGATTCGTGTGTGAAGGTTTTCTGTACACAGTGTGTCCTAGTTGTCTCTATTTTCTCCTGACTAGGACATCCAGAAAAGCCAGTTTTCCGTTGTCCTCTAGTTCCATGGTAAATTGGATACTGGGGTGTATGCTGTTAGTATAAGCTAGGACATCGTTCAGGTTATCCCTACCATAGGGCCAAACCACAAAAGTGTCATCCACATATCGATACCAGGCTTTTGGTTTTAAACGTGCGCTGCCCAAGGCTTTCTTTTCTAGTTTTTTCATGAAGAAGTTCGCGATTACTGGTGATAGCGGACTTCCCATTGAAACACCGTCGAAATTTTCATATATTTCGTTATTGAAGGTGAAATACGATGTCGTAAGGCAAATCCTAAACAGGTCAGCGATGTCTTTGGAAAATATATGTTCGACCTCACTCATTGCTTCACACAGTGGTACTTTGGTGAACAGGGAGACAACATCGAAGCTTACTAGAATGTCGTTTTCGTCCAGTTCGAAGTTTCTGATCTTCTCTATGAAGTGAGCGCAGTCCTTCATATACGAATTCGTTAGTCCGATGTGCGTTTGCAAGATCGTGGCCAGATGTTTTGCGAGGGTGTATGTCGGTGAGCCTATGGTACTGACAATGGGACGAAGAGGTACATCTTTCTTATGGATTTTAGATAATCCGTATAATCTAGGTATTGAGGCTTCACTTTGGCGTATGCTTTTCTTGATTGGTTGCTCCAAAGAAGAAATCCTAATCAGGTGGTTTACTTTTTTCATTGCGGATTGTGTTGGATTTCTTCTCAGCTTTTTGTAAGTTGAAGGTTCTAGAAGTTCGGCCGTCTTTCTGTTATAGCCAATTTTGTTCATAACTATAGTCGCGTTTCCTTTGTCTGCGGCTAACAGAATGTTCTCGTCTTTGTTAAGCTCTTTGATGGCACGGGTTCCTTCCTTGTAATGTTGGATTTTGGAGGTTTTGCTTTCCTCAAAATCTGTGAACATTCCGTCTGTATTTCCTCGGCCTGCTCTTCTTGGAAATATAAAGAGGTAAATGTGGAAATTCAACTTCCTTATTTTTGATTTTTTTTCCAAATTGCAATACCTATTTTGTGCAAAGTGTTCGGTATCTTTTGTTACTTGAATACATGATGGTTTATTGAAATTTGATGTAAACCTTCAAATCGCATTATGAAAATTGCAAAATCTCTAAATTATACAACAGAAAAAATTGATCTGACAACTTTTTTTAGTTACCTTAGAATTTTTCAGGTAATGTCAACGGGATATTTTCAGTGTTGCCAATTTTATTAAACATTAAAATGTTAATAACTTTTGTAAGAATGCCACCAGATTTTTTAAATTATTTTTCTGGGGTTCCTTGAGGGGTCCTCCACCACGTAGTGAAGAGCTTCTACGTTATTTTCCGGACACTCATAGTGTGATTCTTCTCATCCCTATGAAAAACTTAACCCAACCTGTTAATTCATTAAAATCATTATTTATTCTTATTTATTAGTCTGTGCAAATCTTCAAAACAGGCAGAAGGCACACAAATCCAATGCACAAACCATCAAGCAACAAACCATAACTCCGAGCATAACCCCATAAGGCTATTCGGGTTTATTCTGTAACTCAAATCGAATCGACAATCGAAAACTGGAATCGATAACTGTGGACATTTTTCCACAGTCATTGTTCATAATTAAATACTCATTTTCTAGTGTGTGCCTATAATAAATATATATAAATGCTCTACCTGCATTTTACTAATACCTACCTCGGTCGGCTTTTACAAACCCTTTCTCCATCACAAACAAAATAAACAATAATTAAAATTATTGTTATTTGTCTTTTAAGTGGTTTGGGAAATAAAACACGAGTATAATTTTTATGTGTCTGTATTCGATACCAGTTTCTCTAAGAACAACTTTTTACATTTTCACAGGCAAAAACATCCTTTTTCTTTTTTCTTAAAATTACACTCATGGTAACTCCGGCCTCTTGTTTACTTTAGAAAGACTTCCAGGTATCTAATAGCAGTGAGTATTGAACTCAAGAACCTTTCCTTCAAATTTCTACATATTTTATTATGTAAATAATTTTGCCTTTGCTTGGGTCTTGGATAATTTCAACATTACCTTTCGGAACCATTTATTGGTTTTTGAATAATCTCCCCTAAAGTCTAGTACTCATAACTGCGAAATTCGCATTTTTTGACATTGCTTCGACAATTTGACGTTTGATTCACGCATAAAACGTCAAATTGTCGAAGTAATGTCAAAAAAATGCGAATTTCGCAGTTATGAGTACAAGGCTTTATAGTAAACAAAAGTCATGAAAAATCCCTTTTATCGTTTTCGTACATTATACTGTGCCGGATTAGTACAGGTACGGATCTCTTCGTCTAATTCGTATTTAGACAAGGAAATAAAATTGTCGAAACTTCATTAAGTGTCGTTCTATTTTTCATGTCAAAAGTAGGGCTGTACCTGTCGATACACCAAGCTTTTTTGATATATATGCCCCCTTTTTTGTTCGATGTGTTAGAAAAGGAAAAAAAGAGATCCGTTTGAAACATGAAAATTTGGCTATCACTGATTTTTGATTGGTGCAAAATATGGCGCAAAATTCAAATAATTTGCCATTTTTTTTTCTTTCAATTCCTGGCTTCAAGATTTAAAAAAAAAAATTAGCCCACCATACTTTTATGTAGTAATACACTTTCGTTTCAGATAAATTAAATACCTAATTTCGATTGAGTGCAAGAGGTCTATTGTATAAAGACAACTAAAGTAGTATTTTCCAGAGTTCCGACTGAATTTTGACTTCATCCGTGGTTATATTTTGTAAAAATTTGATTTGTGCCTTGAATTTTCGGTCAAAGTAAATACATACGACCTAAGCATGCGATTCTTATCCGATGTTCAGTAGACGTCTGATATTGGCGTTGATCGGACGTTGTCAAGTGCAGTGCAATATCAACCACGTCTCTGTAGTGTTTTTAGAAAAATATAACCATATAATCCAAATAGTTTATTTGTGTTAGCTTTATTGTAAATTTGTATAGTAATGAACACTCACCGAACTTCTGCCATAATGCTTCAATTCTTGAGGAGGATATGCTAGCACTTTTGCACCTTGATCAGCTAATGCGTTATAAATATCCGCGTCTATTTGATTATGATGCTGAAAATAATAATAATTTTTAGAGAAAACAATTTAAAATAAAACAAAACAATAAATATATACCAATAATTCCATTTAAATGGAAATTAAAAACAAAAATTCGTTCGCAGAACAATACAATTGCCACCATGTTTTAAAATTGTTTGTAAAGTTACACTAATTACTGAGACTCAAATTCGACGCAACAAAAAAAAAAACTGAAATGCACACAATCTGGCCCTAGAATATCGTCACGATCCAATTTTATTTGAATTAGTTTTTTCCGTTGTGAATTGTTCATATTTTAGATCAAATTGTTAAATGTTTTGTTGAATGGATTAAATGATCCTACATGGTGTTTCATGTTTTAGGAAACACTCAGTTTGTGAGGATTTACTAGTGCTTAATAATTTTTTCAAGCTACTATCAGAAAAAAAAAACAACCCTTTCAGCTGTATCAACTCGAAAATGCTTTAATGTACCCGTTAAAATGTTTACTTTTCATCTTTTTCAACTTTGTATCCGAAACATAAACCTTCATTAAAACATGTAGGTAAAGCAAAGTAGAAACCCCTGTTGCATACCAGCTAATGTAATACATTATAATTTGCGCCGAGCTCGTCTTTTACTCAAAGCTAAAATAAAGATAACTTTAGTGGTTTCTTTTGATGTGGCTTTCGGGGTTGGTTTTCCCATTGTGTTTGTCGCTGCTAGGAATGACTTCGATTTAAGCGAGTTTTGAGTGAAATCAAATCCAAATGTGTGTCTTCTGATCCTGGTGAACACCTACATGGGATATTAATCAGTAAAACATACAGGCCTTTACATTGCAAGCAAATAGTTACATATGCGCTTTGCGGATATGCCGTACCTATTGCGCCCAAACACACAATTTACATTGCGGATATTTTGTGCCTATATTTGTGTCGTAAAAATTCAATCAAACTTTGGTTGTATGTATTTGAAGAAAAATCGTAAAATATGCAAAACCTCATCTAATAAACTATAGTAATTTTAGCTAAGGCAAGCGAAAAATAAGCTGACTGCTCCAGGCGAAAAGAAATAGATACACACTACTTTGTTTTGGGTTTTCTCATTTTAGCTTTCGTTCTCCAAACTATCAATTTTCCTTTACTTGGAAAATAACGCTTAACGATATTTCCGAAATGTAAAGTCAAAGCACAACCCTTATTGAAATAAGAATTTATACTTTAACGATATCTAATAATTATTGTATTGAGATACTTGGAAAAATGAGACACTATAAATTACCACTCCAAATTACAAAAATTTAATTGAATGTCCCTCTTCGCATTCAACATGTACGTGACACATTTATCACAGTCGAGATTACAGAGTTAAAAGTGTGTTTATTTTGAAGATCTTTCCATACACAGTAGGTAACGCAATAATAAATCCAAAGAAGTGAAAATTTAAAATTACTCCACAGCAAAACCTTTTATAATTGGCGACAAGAGCTTAATGCTAAAATTTTGTTTGACATAAAAGTTTAACTGAAAAAAAAAAAGAAATAAAACTGCCATTGATTTCACGACGCTATGCGGCAATGATGCTATGCTATGCCTCAGATAGTTCGATAATGGATATAATGGAAAAGGATATTATTCGTGTAGGGTAAGAATTCAGTAAACGTATAACAAATGGTTTAAATACCCCCTCCGAGAGGCCAAAAAAAAAAAACGAAAACCCCAGCAAAATTACCTTTAAAATTTATTGCGCTCCAAATTAACTCTCAAAAAGGTGGGCTCCAGCTACACAACTAACGTTAATTGCATAAGTAATTTCATATATGTGCAGTTTGTATCTAATTGTAAACTCTGTCTCTGTGTAGTTTCTATTTCCCAAGAGCCGGTACGCTAGAAAATTAGTCAGAAATAAGTTTTCCGCAAAACAAAGTTAATTTCCAGGGAAAGTTTAAGGGTTTGGGGGTTATTAATATGCATGATATCTCTATAACGGTAGCGGTTGCTGGGGCTTTGAAAGTTTTAGGACGATTCCCGTTCTAGCATATGCCAATTGATGACAAATTTATATTTATGAGAAAAACAAATGGGATACTCAATTTTTTGAATTTGCAATACTTCATGTAAATTCTAATAGGACCTCTCGACAAATAAAATATTCTTCATCATGTTGCGACACTTCTAAAAAAAAAAACGTGTCCCTATTCGCAATAAGGGGACCTTGGAGCGCATGCCTCTTTGGGGATATAAACCGTTTCCAGACGATTTATATAAATGCCCGACATATGCACGTTTTCTTCTTCCGCAAGAGAAAAAAAAACCCGCAACTCACAATATTCCGTCGGATTCTGACAAAACGATGCAGAGGCCCAGGCCTGAATATAACATGTAAAGGCAAATTTTCCCCTGTGAATTGTCGAAAAATGGTGCGGCATTCTGATTATTTAGGTATTCAGATTATTGCTATAGAAAAAAAACATGACTAGAAAATATAAAATGCTGGATTGATTTATATTTCAACCTGTACAGCAAGAATTCAATCAACCCTTCCTGCCTGATGAAGAATCTCCTTTGTTTCGAAAAGTCGCATGACCTTTTTGAAGATAAATTCAATTAGAAATTTCGTGATGAAAGCCAATCTGGTCGATTTGGGTCCAATGAGCGTTTTTCTCGAGTGCAAATGTCACAACTTTAAACGTCTCATAGAGGTCGAAGAAGGTCTTTTAGAATATCCTATGTACTTGTTTTTATAGTGCAAATGTCACAGTACACGTCAAAAATTAATGACTTTCCCAGTCTCAAAGATAGCTTTTTAGGTCTGCATTGCGTGAACATCTGAAGACCAAAAAAACACGTCCGTAAAACGTCGTTAATTCACATTTCAAAGACAACTGAGCCACACTATTTGGTACAACCGGGCCTAAAAGTGAATAATGGTTTATGTACTAGAAAGATAATACTCATATTTTAAGATGTGAATGATGAACGCGTAAGCGTATTCAAGGTATTGATCATGTCGTTTGTGGACAGCTCAGAGATGTTTCTAAGATGTCTACCTAAACTCCTCACAGAATTCGTTACTCATGATTCAATAGAAGTTACTGGACTGGAAACCATTTAAAATGATACAGTATACTGCGGTGCGCTTTCGCCATGTGTACAGAATCTCATTTGAAATCTAGAAAATACTGCCTTACCCGGACAAGCACATTGCTGCTGCTGCGTTTATTCTGGATTTTACAAGAATGGATTACGGATATATGTATAGAGGCCGTCATTAGTTAGTAGTTTCTAGTTTAAGATTGGCTATAATACGTTTTAGATTGTGATTATTGTATGAGTTATAAATAGTTAAGTTGTTTGAGTTAATTAGTGTCAGAGTGTGTAGTAACGTGGAATAAATTATTGTTGTGTTAATTGGACTTTGTTTCTGGAATAAACGAACCCAAGATTTATGTCACGCCCCTCAGAGCCGTGACATTGGTGTCAGAAGTGATATGATTCGGAGATTGCATAGTGAAATCCGATTGCAGAGTAGTGTGGACACTATTTCGGACACTAAGTGAACACTAGGACAATTAGTCAGTGTAAGCAGTGACAATCACAAAAAGAAACATAACCGATTGTGTAAATTACCCCGGAAGTGACCGCATACCCGATTGACTGTGATAGTGAATCTTCAAGTAATATAAGTTCTAAAAAATTCTATTTGGAAACCAAGGGAGATATCGAATTTTTGACCGACGTGCTTGCTTTATCAACATTCAGGAAAGACATTTCAAGAAAATTCTAGAACATTATTCTATTCGAGAATAAAGGAAGTTGTTCAATTTGTGACTTCACCGAGTTGTTTGGAACTTCAATTAAAGACCAGGAGAGGTATGTGAAGAGAGTTTGAGGGAGATTCTAGAACATTCTGTACATGCCTATTACGAAACAACAAGCAAAAATGGAAAAACAAAAAGTTGAAGAACTTCTAGAGACTTCAAGAGACCAAACGACAACAAGAAGAACAAAACCAAGAGGCTAGGCGACAAAAAGAATAACAAGAAGAAGCTAGACGACAACAAAAAGAGGCTAAACTACAACAAGAAAAACAAGACGCAGAAAATATTTCAAACCATACAAGGATCTGTCGCTAACCTGAAACAAAAGATTAGGAAAATCAAAGCCGAAGTTAAAGAAGATGTTCAAGAAGTTGAAGACGGTGTTCGAGAAGTTAAAGACAATGTTCAAGAAGTTAAAGACGATGTTCAGCAATTAAGAAAAGAAGTTGAGGACCAAGTTCAAACACTTGAAGATAGGGTGAATAAATTAGAAATACAGTTCATCAATCCAGGTAGTGCTGGAGCATTCTCTAGTATGAAGATAAAACCACCAACTTTGACGGTTCTACGTCCTGGACCATGTATATCCGACAATTTGAAGCTGCTGCAAATACCAACAAATGTGATGATCAAGAAAAAGTTACAACACTAAGTCAGACGTTAGAATTGCGTTCTGGAGACCATTACAGGCAAGAAGTATTTAGGACTCGAGATAAATCAAGAATTCAAAAACCTGGCGAGAGTTTACAGCAATTCGGATCGGAAGTTAAAAGGCTAGTGAGTTTGGCGTTTCCTGCAGCTTGGGAAGTCATGCAGGAATGGATGGTAGTATCTAGGAAAACCTGAGAATGTCTAAATTCAGACAAGGTAGCGGAGCCCTTGTCCGAGCATTGGAACTGGAAGCAATCTTTGGTGCCTCACGACCCAAAATACAGGCAATGTCCATTGAAGACCCAAAGGATAAAGAATCGTCAAAAGAGGATGGTAGTTTCGAGAATGTTATGAATAATTTTATGGAGGAAATAAATAAACTAATACTAGAAGGCAAAAAAACGGGAAACGACTCCAGACAAATCCCAACACCGAGAAACCGATTAGAATGTAACCGTTGCCATAAGCTTGAACACATTCAACGAGATTGTAGAGTGAGGATTTCCTCTCCATCTAGGAATCGTTTCCAACGCTTTTCAAGACCTAGAGACACCAGCCCTAATAAAAAGACAGGGGAACGAGAACTAACCAGTATGGAGTGGCGAATGCTGGTTAGTAATGACGAAGCCCCCAGGATTGTTTACATAAAATCATTGGGCAGTCATTATAGAGGATTAAAATTCGAAGGATAAATTGATGGAGAATTCAAAATCATCTCTTTTGATACGGGAGCTGACGTTTCTATAATTAGGAAAACATTAGTCAAGTCTCGGGCAATCCAACCGCTCACTAGAAACCTGTCACTATGAACAGTTACGGGCGAATCGGCACCAGCTCAAGATGGTTGAGCTTATTTTAGGCACAGAACATTAGTCGCCTATATAGAAATGATTTCATTTTGGGAATGGATTTGATCAAATTCAAAACTATGCTTTATTGTCCAAGAAATATTCTTATTGACAAAGCTGGTGAATATAAATATATAACTAGGTCCTTAAAATAATAAATTTTGAAGTATACCTACACATAAAAAAATAATAAAAAATAAAAATAGTCGTGGAAAAACCAATTAGGTACTTAACAATAAAATATAAGTCACGTAACACTTAAAAATTTAAACTATCAAACTCAAATCTCACACAATTGAGTAAAAAAAAATTCACAGATGATAGCTAATAACAATAAAATGCTTCGAATTCATGGGACACAAAATAAAATAAAATAAAATAAAAGAATAATTAAAAAAAACGCAAACCTAAAGACATGTATACAATACACTGTGTCCCCTCTTCCACAATGCTCAAAACTTAAATGACGCATAATAGTATTCCTGCAATGTATAAAATTCTCTAGATAAAAGCAGCTCCTCAAGTTTTCTCTCAAACAATTTCACAGTAGTTTGAGTGTTTTTGATGCTAACAGTAATATGATTATATATTTTTCGGCTCTCATATATTATTGACTGTTTTGCTAGAGTTGACCTAGGAATAGGCAAGCTCCTAGATCCCCTTGTATCAGTGGCGTAACTTCAAATCCGGGGCCCCCCCGCAAGGATTTTCATGGGGCCCATCTTTTATGTATTTTTTTTTTTCTAATTTATAAAGTAAAATTATGTCCGTTTTAAGTGATACCACTATTGCTATCTCCGAACCGGTAAGAGGGACGAAGTAGGTTAAATTAGTACCCTTGATACATAAATAACTTATAACTACACTAGAAATTATGTTTGAAAAAGTTTCTTCTTGACGTAGGCATATGCTTACCTACCCCAAAAACGTTTTTGAACGTACAGGGTGATCTATTATAAATGTAACCCCCTGCGAACTTTTTCATTTGACGTTTTTGACAGAAGTGTCAAATACAAAAGTTTCAAGAAATTGTCAAAAGTTTTTAACTAATTCAGTTTTAGGCATACAGGGTGCGTCAAAAAAGTGCAGCAGCGTGAAGTTATATGTTTTTAAATGGAACACCCTGTATATTGTGCGCCTATTTGTTAGTCCCCTTTAACCTGTTTTCAACGATATAGGGTTTGATATGTCTATCTTCAACAGTTATAGGGAAAAACATGAAAACCCCTTCTAAGGTTTCATATGAAAAAAGGAAATATATACCATTTAAGCTTTATAGAATTTTTTTTATTATCAGTTTATTGTTCAAATTTTATCCATTAATTTACAAGGTGAAATATCACAATAAATCCAGATGTCTAAGCTATTATTATTATTTTAAAAAAAAATAACATAAGAGACCTAGGAAGGAATTTTCGCGTTTTTCCCCATAACTATTGGAGATAAACCGAGGGATGCTCTGAAGAGTTGGCACGTATGATTCCACCGAGAGTAGCACCTACCAGGCGAACCCGTCAAACAGACGGTAACCATGAATTTACTCTCATACTAGAGGCACCAAGAACCTCATTATATCAGAATTCATATCTCTGGAGAACAGCATCGCTGTGGAATAAACTCCCTGCGACGGTTTTCCCTGCAGGTTACAACCTGAACCGTTTCAAGACCAACATACACCGACATTTCCGCGCACTTGCCGCTTCTCGAGCGTGATAGGACATTTCCTTGCGAGCGCGCATATCCGTAAAAAAAAAAAAAAGTTTATGATCGGACGAACCAAGTGGAGCATCTACTTGAATTGTGTACGAGTCAGGATTGGTGGTTAGGAACAAGTCTAAAAGCGCTGCAAATTCGCCCCTTTCTGAGATACGAGTAGGTTCATCGACAAGCTGCGTTAGACCACAACTTATGGCAAAAGCTTCTGCTTCTCTGCCTTCGTTATCAGTTTTGTTGTGGTGTTTCAGCCAGGATATATTGTGGACGTTGAAATCGCCTAAAAAGACAATTTCCGCCTGTGGAGAGTTTGACTGTATACTATCACAGCTTTCGGATAATGTCGCGAAAAAGTTTTGGTAATCGGTGTTACTTGACGGTCGGTAGAGGCAGCAGATAAACTTGGTCGATGACTTTGAGGTGAATTTTAGCCATATGATATCAATGTTCGCTGGTTCTAGCTTCTCCTCTCGATGACATGAAAGGTCATTTTTAATGTACACACAGATCCCAAAATTATGTCGAAATTGGTGGTGTAGGTCATAGCCGGGATAAAGATAGTTCACAATAGGTGTTGCAGAACTGATTTTAGTTTCAGTGAGAACAAGGATGTCAGGTCTTTGTTCTTCAAGATGTTGGTGAACTGAATTCATATTTGTACTTATTCCTCTTATATTGCTAAAATCAATTCTGAGTTGAGTTTTTGATCTTCTCTTTATATCTTTGCATGAAGGACCCCCAGGATCACCCGACGCTCGGAGATCCGAGTGGTCGGGTATTTTACCTCCGGAATATTTTGATCCTGGAGGCGCCATCATGCTATCTGTTACTCATTGTTGGAACCGGACTGCCAGCGCAGTAGCGGAACGTGGTGATACCACTTAGCGCTACTCAATTCTGGCATGGTGGTATCTCACCGGTCGACGCCCAATGAGTAAAAAGCGTCTACCACCTACCACTTATAATGACAAAGTGCGAAATGCTCATCCCACCAAGCCAACAACCACTTCCTCGTAAAATGTGGCACTATAAATCGGCAAAATGGAATGACCTAAAACAGTTTTACCTGGATTTTCCATGGCAAGAGGTTTGCTTTAAAACACCTGATCCCACTATTTGCTGTAATGAAATAACACAAGTAATTTTATCTGGAATGGATGCATATATCCCACATACAATTAAACGTAGAGCAAATGCGAAACCTTGGTTCAACGGCCAGTGTCAAACGGCTGTACAGAAAAAACACAGAGCATATAACCTTTGGAAACGACAACAAACCGCTCAAAACCACACAGAATTTATAGAAGCCAGAAATAGTTGCAAAATTACTATTGACTCCGCTAAAGAAACATACAATCAAAGAATAAAAAACAGGTTGCTGAATTGTCCAAGTAGTTCTAGGTCCTTTTGGTCTCTTGCAAAAGCTGTTGGATCTAACTTCACCAAGTCATCCATACCACCACTTACAGATAAAAATAATCACTTAGCCACAACATCAGAGGAAAAAGCCAATATGCTTGCCCAAATGTTTTCCTCTAACTCCAACCTAACAATGCCAAACGGAAAAACTCCACCGTTCATTGAAAGGGTTTCCCATAGTATGCCAGAGGTACCCTTTTGTCACAGAGAAATAGGAAAATCCCTTAAAAAGCTGGATACAAACAAAGCAATGGGTCCGGATGGCATTCCCGCAATAGTACTCAAAAATTGCGCCAACGAACTCACCCCAACTTTCGCAAAATTATTCAATTTGTCTTACAGGCAAGGAGTATATCCATCATCATGGAAGTCTGCCGCAGTACAACCCATTCCAAAGAAAGGAAAAAAGACAGATCCGTTAAACTATAGACCAATTGCTCTACTTCCGGTGATATCAAAAGTAATGGAAAGAGTTGTGAACAATCACCTAACCAAGTACTTGGAAAAGTACAAAATTATCAACGATAAGCAATACGGATTTCGAAAATATAGGTCAACTGGCGATTTACTTACATACGTCACTCACTTATGGCAAAAAGCAATTGAGTTGCGGGGTGAAACAAGAACAATTGCCTTAGATATATCTAAAGCATTCGACAAAGTTTGGCATGAAAATCTGCTCAACAAGCTTAAAGCAACGGGATTATCGCCGAAACTTTGCACTTGGTTTGAAAGTTACCTAAAGGACAGATCCATTTATGTTGCACTGGATGGCCAGAACTCCAACTCTTACCAAATAAATGCTGGTGTGCCACAGGCAGCAATCCTTTCGCCAACTCTTTTTCTGATTTACATAAATGACCTCATAGATAAAACAGTAAATCCACTTTATTGCTTTGCAGACGATGGCAATGTAGTATCCTCACTCACACCACCCACAGGTCTTTCCGCACGTAAATTCCATCATCTTAGATTAACTCAAATATCGCAGTTCAACGCACAGAAAACCCAAGCAGCTCTGTTTTCAAAAAAGACCAGCACCGGTGAGCCAAACATTATGCTATCGGGAAGTGCTGTCACATTACAGAGTCAGTTGAACATCTTGGGGGTTACTGCAGAGACCAACATGTCTTGGCACAGTCACGTGGCAGATATTGCTAAAAGGGCGTCCCAAAAGCTGGGGGTGCTATTTCGTACAAGACATCTGTACACACCAAGCCAATTGCTGACACTCTACAAAGCCCAGATTCGACCAACTATGGAGTACTGCTCACATATATGGAGTGCAGCACCCAAACATACCTTAATGCTTTTGAACACCGTGCAGAAACGAGCTATCAAGCTGATCAATGACCCCGCACTTACTCGTAACTTGGATGGTCTCGAACATCGCAGATCTGTGGGCGATTTATCTCTCTTCTACAGGTACTATCACGGAAAATGCTCTGAAGAGTTGGCACGTATGATTTCACCGAGAGTAGCACCTACCAGGCGAACCCGTCAAACAGACGGTAACCATGAATTTACTGTCAAACTAGAGGCACCAAGAACCTCATTATATCAGAATTCATATCTCTGGAGAACAGCGTCGCTGTGGAATAAACTCCCTGCGACGGTTTTCCCTGCAGCTTACAACCTGGACCGTTTCAAGACCAACATACACCGACATTTACGCGCACTTGCAGCTTCTCGAGCGTCATAGGGCATTTCCTTGCGAGTGCGCATATCCGTAAAAAAAAAAAAAAAAAAAAAGCGGTATTGTTTATGTTTCAAAGTTTTCAATGTTAAAATCCATCTTGGGAAAAATACACCATAGGTTAAAAACTTGTCGAAAAATGCCAAAATAATGTAATTTTTGGTTATAAATTACCCATTGCCCTCCAGAGCAAATTGTCTAGGGCCGGTTGCATAAATAATGGTTCAACGCAAGTTCTGTTGAACTGCGGTTTCACTGTTGAATGTGTTTCAGAGTTTCGAGTGTTGTACCTGTGACGTAGGCAGCATGTTATTTCTCGCTTTGACGTAGGCTGTTTAAACAGCTGATGACTTAAGTTATGTCGCCGGAAATGGTGACATACCAATATGGCGGCGATTACCAAAAACGAGGTCGATAAACAATCCTGTAGGCTCTAAGGTTTGTCTCATCCTTGGTACCAGTGCAGGTTGGCCTGAACTATATAGTCATCTGTACTGAAATGGTCAATTTATCTTAAACTATTTTAACAATAAAATTTGAGAAGGGGGGCGCCAGAATTGAACTTTGCCTCGGCATAAAATAGCTATTGGACCGGCCCTGCAGCTTGCTAGATGGAATGAAAAAGTGCAGCAATACAATTCCCAAATTAAACATCGACCTGGAAACCTGCAAAAAAAATGCTTATACGCTCTGTCTAGAAGGCCATGCAAAGAAGACTGCAAGCATTGTCAAAGAAGGGACATGCATGAGAAAAACACTGTTGCGGCTGGTGAGAAGAACGGTTCTGATCGTTGATGATGAATGGACTACCTAACATGTGAGAGCAGATCAAGAAGCAGAACAGGACATCGGGCAATTTCTACATCAAAGAAAATGACGAATGTAGGCCAGATTGGAAGTGTCGAACAAGAGTCTGATTTACAAGGCGTTGCAGGCTCAGTGGAACTCTCTGGCCGTAGAAAATGGTTTACTGGAAAGAATTTGGGAAAGTGCCGATGGAAAATCTACTAACAGCCAACTAGTTATTCCAAAAGATCGAGTAGAAGTATCAAAAGAAATATGTTGCGGAACTTCAGGGCCACATTTTGGAATTGGAATTTGGGGTTCACTATCATGAAGACGTTAAAACTGGTGTCGAAAATGCAACATCTGTGCTAGCAGTAAAAGCCCTAAACTAAGATCTCGGGGGCCCATGAAACAGTACATCGTCGGTCTCCCATTTGAAAGAATAGCAATAGATGTTGCCGGGCCGTTCCCTGAGTCAGAGCGTGGTAAGAAATACATCTTGGTTATCATGGATTTCTTCAGTAAATGGCCAGAAATTTTTGCTATTCCCAATCAAGAAGCCATCGCTATTGCCCAGGTCGTCAGTCGTCATGATGTGCCACTAGAGTTGCATGCAGATCAGGGACGAAACTTCGAATCTGCCATCTTTAAGAAAATTTGTGAGATCATGGGCATTCGTAAGACAACGACCGCACCTTCACATTCACAGTCTGATGGCATGGTAGAACGATTTAATAAGATCATAGAAAAACACTCACAAAAATGGTCGCAAAGAACCAACGAGATTGAGACAAACACTTGCCTCTATTTTTAATGGCTTACAGACCAGCTGTTCACGAGTCAACAGGTGAAAGTCCAGTTGGAATCGTTTTTGGAGGGAAACTCAGGTTACCTAGTGATCTGATTTTTGGAATACCTGAAGAAGAACGGAAAGAAATTCGAGATTATGCCGACAAAGTAAGGGCACAACTTCTGAGGATACATGATTTAGCTCGGTCGGAAGTATGTACATCCAGCTGGCCAGTGAACGAATGAAGACTGATATGGCTTGAAAGTAAATTCAGCCGGATTTCAAGAAGGTGATTGAGTTTGGCTGTATAATCCAGCAAGAAAGAAAGGAGTATCGCTGAAATTGTCTTCAGCATGGAAAGGACCCTACAGAGTAGTCAAGAGGATCAATGATTTGGTTTATCGAGTTCAGCGCAACACCAGGAGCAAGATGAAAGTTGCACATCTAGACAGATTGACGAAATATCATGGGCGTGAAGTTAATCGGGATGATTAACCTTAAGAGGAGGGCAGTATAGCGGTGCGCTTTCGCCATGGTGCACACGATCTAACTTGAAATCTAGAAAATACTGCCTTATTCGGGCAAAGACATTATCGCGTTTATTCTGGATATTACAAGAATGGATTACAGACCTATGAAGGCCGGTATTAGTTAGTAGTTTTTAGTTTAAGATTGGCTGTAATACGTTTTAGATAGATAGTGATTATTATATGAGTGTAAAGAGTTTCACGCACCCCAGAGCCTTGACAATACTTTAGAACTTTAATAAGCTTTTTGGAAAAGTTCAGAACACTTAAAATTGAAATCAGAATATCCAAAAGTATTCTATAGCAACAGAATTTGGGAACTTCAGAACCATTTTAGAATGCTCCAAAACATTCAAAAACCGATTTACAATTTACAAAAGCATTTTAGAACAAACACTCTGGAATCTCCAGAAACATTTTAAAAAGCGCGAGAATCTTAGGATTCAGGTTGAAAGGTACAAAACGCCTTTCAGAAGGCGTTCAAGAGCGAATTTAAATTGCTGTAGAACATAAAACCTTTAAAATAAGCATCAAATCAGAATTTTTAGCAGCATTTTGGAACAATTTATAGACTTCAAAATTATTTCAGAACAATTAGGATTCAATTTAGAACTAGATAACTGGAAACCTTTTAGAACTTTTTGAATCAATTTAGAACACTTTGGAGCTTCAATATAGGGCTCTATAATACCTAAAAAACTCAGAAAAATTTAGAAGTTACTGAAAAACGTCTAAAATGCTCCAGAACTCTTTAAGCTAAGTTAGAATACCTTAGAACTTCAATAGGCCATTCAGAAAGTTCCAAAACACTTTCCAGCAGCATTTTGAAAGGCTTCGGAACAATTTAAAAACCTCAGAATTATTTCAGAGAGCCTAGCGCCTGGAATAGACAATAATTGACTGTTATAAAATGGGTAATAATAAGGAAATATTAGCAAGAAAATGTTTCTCTTTTCCTATTCCTAGCTCTTGATTTTTTCTTGTTGTTCTAAATTCTTAACTTTCTTATGGCTCTTGAATTTTTTCATTCTAAGATTTTTACTCCTTAGTCTTCTAAGGTTTTTTTTTCCAAAATGAATTTTGGGCAATTATGTTTTTATTTGAGAAAAAAATCAAGAATTTAAGAGCCTAGCGTTTGGAATTGACAAATTAAATAGTGAAATATTAGTCTTGAAGACGTCTTTAGCCAGACCCCTGAAAGACATTGTGGGTCGATGTCTTCAAAATGTCTTCAAGATGCCTTGAAGATGTAAGCAGACGTCTTGAATGTCGTTCGTGGACTTCTTAGGAGCGTCTTTAAGGTGTCTCTGAGCTGTCTGGGTTTTATAAGAAACATACTTTTATGAACCGACAGAAAGAAAACCTTCTTTAATTGTTCTTAGCTGAGATTTTGGAAACAACGTAAATCAAAAGTCTAAATCACGTTCTTATTTATTATGAAAGTTTTGTTAACATATTTCGGACGTTTCGACGTTTAACAGAATTCAAAAAACCTTGTGCTATTATAGGGAAAGGGAGGATAAAAGAATAAAGTGAGCACTTGGTTGTTATTCCGGGCATAATGGCGAAGGTTATAAGAGCTATAGAATTAAAACATACCTCGGAATATTTTAGGTGAACAATAAACATACGTTATAAGTAAAAGTAAATAGCATGATATTGGCATCAAAGTGATTCATGAATCGTCACAGGAATCCCTGATTCAAATATGAAATTTTGCCAACAGAAATGCAATGTAAAGATCTTAAGAATGAAGAATTCAAGGCTCTCTAGTCTCTATAGATTTAAATCCTCTTTTTCGCATATTTAGGCCTGGTCTATTCATCTTCTGAACTGTTGAGGTAATACAATCTGACGAATAAAAACGCAATATTTATTCCTACGTAAAAACTTACTATGAATAAACCAGAGAGGCCTCAGTCAAGTTAAATAAACTAAACGAAATATCGAATATTAAAGTTTTATCCCCATAATTGAACAAGCCCTTTTTTCCACAAAAAAAAAAGTCAAAGTCCTATTTTCTATTTGTGCGAAAATTGATTTACCATACATGACATGTTGTCCAGATTTTCCGATATGTGAACAACCATGAAACATTTTCTATTTTCAAACGGGAATTTTTACGTGTTTGGGTTTTCAAATTAAAAAAACATATCCCTTACCCTTTTGCTGCTATATTGCCTGCTGCTGAGCAAATATTTAATTTTTTGCGTCACTCTTGCATATGGGCTAATGTCGTTATTGATTTTCGAATTATCCACAGTAACGATATTGTATCTGTTATTATTTTGGTCATCGTCATCTGACACTGGAAATAGAACCGGACCTGGATTTTGGATTTTTGCTAATTGCTCGTACGGATGTGGATTATAATTTCTCGGTGCTAAATATATTTCTCGCTGATACTGTTCTATAGAATAGCACGTATGGATCCAGATCAGGATCAGTGTTATTATTTTGATCTGAAACAAAATAAAAGAATAATGGTATATAGTACATTTTTCATTAGCCAACAAAATATTTTATGTATTTTATTACGATCTTCAAATTTCATTAAATCTAGAACCAAGATATTAGGAAATGAATCGACGACATTATATAACTTAACAACCGCAGGAAGTTTATAATATAGACGGTTTATGTTTAATATAAACTTAATAAGGACATTTTAGAGTGTCATATGTAATTTTGAAATATTTGCATTTGATCCTGAGAAAATTGTTTGTAGCTTGGCTTGAAGAAGAAAAACAAACAACATCATCAGGCAAAATATACACACACTTAATTTCAATAAATAAATTAATATTCAATTAAACCACTAATTAGGTACTCGTTATTAGTTAAGAGAGGATACTTAAGAAATTACTGGTGCAATTAAAATCAATTTTCTCACTATTTAACCGTTATTTAACTTAGTTTTCAATTTATAACGAAGCATGACGAAATAATGGCTTGGGTAATACGTTTAGCAGCGCACCGCACTCGTATATGCGAATTTCGTATTCCTTGAACAATGGTGAAGAAAAATTCTTTGATGTTATCATACCATATAGTGTGTTAATTAGCGGAAAATCTAACTGTGTAATCCCAATAATTCAGTGGCATCTGATTAAGGTGATTTTTTTCTAAAAAAATAAATTATGCGCTAGGTGCAATATCCGTTCCGAAAATATACCTATCTGGAAAACATAGCAAATTACCAGGAGGAAATGGAATTGAATGGGCTCTGAAATGCTAAAAAAAATGAAAAAATACGATATTGTATCATCACAGAATGCCGAAATACCATAGAAATTAAAAAATACCTACTCTCCTGGTATTCTTCTCTTTAAAAAAAATGTGATAGAACTAATCAGAAATGACTGTCCAATATCGTTATTAAATTGCTATCAGAGTGGCAAAAAAGTCACGCATAATACCTGTAACTTTTTATTTACCTCGTATATCAAAAAGTGACCTTAATGAAAGTTGCTCAGTAAATTATTTCCCACATTTCTACCGAGACGAATAGTTTCTGTCACTTCTGGTTTGTTTGCTGTCCAGACCATTTTTGTTTTTTCAAATGAAACACCCTATATGTGATTGCATATTTATGGATTCTACGTAAAATTCTGAGTACATTTCATGTGATATACCCTTAATAACCTAAGTTCAACTGTTTTGGAAATATTGACAGTTAAAAATTGTTCTTTTTGCAACTTTGACAGGCTGTAAAACCTAAATTTTAGAGAAAACCCGATCTTACATTCTTTTCTTAGATTTTCATAAACCATCATTTGACACCAACTTTGAATTTAACCGGAGATTAAATATAATTGGAATTCTCAATCATGGAATAAATTCAAAGTTGTTGTCAAATGATAGTTTATGAAAATCTAAGTTGGGAATGTGAGATCGGTTTTCCTCTTGAATTAACCGTTTAGGTTTTACAGCCTGTCAAAGTTGCAAAAAAGTCAATTTTCAACTGTCAATATTTCCAACACAGTTGAACTCAGGTATAGGGTATATCACGTGAATCTGCTTAGAATTTCACGTACAGTCGTGAGCATAAAAAGTAGGACACCCGTTTTTTCCTATTGTGGAATGAGCTCATCCGCTATTAGCCTATCCAAACCATGTGACTTTGACAAGCAAACAAAGGGTTTGTGTGCCTCTTGGCGGACATTTTTATTTAAGTTTGACAGCATCTTGGAATTGTCAGCCTATCCAAAACAGGTGACTTTGACAAGCAAACAACGGGTTTGTGTGCCTCTTGGCGGACATTTTAATTTAAGTTTGACAGCATCTTGGATATTCTAATACCTAAGGCAATGCCATTGTAGAGAAAAGACTGATTTACCTAAAATAGCGAAAAATGACAAGACCTGTCAGTAGGGTGTCCCACTTTTAATGCTCACGACTGTAGAATCCAAATATGCATCCACATCAGCAAAAACAAAGTTAATCTGGATAGCAAACAACCCAGGAGTGACCGAAACAATTCGTCTAGGTAGAAATGTGGGAAATAATTTACTGAGCCACTTTCATAAGGGTTACTCATTTGTATACGAGGTAATTGAAAAGTTACAGGTATTATGCCACTCTGTATACAAGTTGCTCATGAAAATCATTACCATACACTTATCACCTGAAATGGATAAATCCCAGACAGCACATAAAGTCTTGAAGACGTCTTTTTTAGGCTTGCATTACATCTGAACGTCTGAAGGCCAAAAAAATTAACGTCCAAAGATGTCCTAAATTCACAAGACATCTTGAATGTCGTTTGGTGGAAATCTTGAGGACGTCTTTAGGATGTCTACAAAAATTTCCCACAGAATTCGTTTCTCATTCAATTTATAGAAGTTACTGGAAACCATTTAGCACAGGATTAACATTTAACAGGAGCATTTTGGAACAATCTAAAAACTTCAGAACCTTTTAGCACTCTTTTGAACCAATTTAGAACATTTTGGAGGTTCAATATGACTCTAAAATACTAGAAAATCTGTCTGAACAATCTAGAAATTACTGAAAAACTTCTAGGATGCTACAGAATTCTTCAAGTTAAGCTAGAATACTTTAAAACTTCTATATGCCAATTAGAACGTTTCTTTCCAAAACACTTTCCAGTAGCATTTTTGACGGCTTCAAAACAATTTGAACATATCAGAATTATTTCAGAGAGTTTAGCACCTAGAATAGTCAAAAATTGAAAGTTATAAAATAAGTAGGTAATAATAGGTAAATATTAGCAAGAAATCTTTCATTTCAAATTCTTGAATTTTTATAATTTTTCCTATTCCAGGATCTTGATTTTTCCTCTACAAAATATTATTCCTGAAGACGTTTTTAGACAGACGCCTGAAAGAAGTTGGGTTTTGTTACGCGACGTATCTAAGATGTATTCGAGTAAGATGCCTGGAAGACGTACGCAGACGTCTACAGGACGTCTTGAATGTCAATTGTGGTCGTGGACATCTCAGGGACTTATGAAGTGTATAAGATGTCTGCGTGCTGTCTGCATGGGTAGCATATTCTCCCCTATCATGCTTCCCTAGAGTATTGGAAGGCATTCGATAGCATTGAACATTCAGCTGTAAGCCATAGAAACAGCAACAAAGAAACCTCAAGTTGACTCGCGGCTCAAATGTCACATTGACAATACTTACATCATCTGGAAGATGTGAGGGGAGAAGAACACCATAGAAAAGTGATTTATAAATTCTTAAATAGAACATTCACTGGATTCATCCCCGCCACTTTTTGTTTTAGTTCGTGACTACACCGCTGTGCGCCCATATCGCCGTTTCTTAACGTCCCCCTCGTTCTTATTCTAATCTCTGACATCACCGATGAGTTAGCTGTCTTTGTTTAGTGAATAGAAAATGACAATGACCGACATAGAATCGTCGTGTATATAAAAACCAGTCATAAAAACGCAGGTATTTATTTAACATCATAATGCAAATGTCATCTTCACAAATTAATTTGTTGAGTGCATTGTCGATGATTGTTTTGAATTTCAAGACTGTGAAAGAAATTATAAGTGCATCATCATAAGCAGCCGGTTTAAGAGTTGTTGCCACAGTGTGTGACCAGGCGGCAAAAAATGAATAGGCCAAAAGCGAATTGCAACCACATACCACATACCAGGGAAATCTACATCAAAAACAACACAGAAACAGAAATTTTGGTTTTGTTGGAAATAAACAACCTAGAAATCGTATCACTGTATGATGTTCCATACACGTTCGAGGGAATTATAAATAACTTGATCAAATATGACAGCCTTTTAACTGGAAAAAAATGGACATTTTCAAAAAGCAGATTGAAAAGTGCTCCAGTCAGCTCATGAGTCAGATACGCCAGATCATCTATGAATAGATTAAAAACTATTTTATTCTTTGAGTGATTCTCACATAAATATATGAAAATAAAATGAATAAAATTTTAGTTTATGAAGTTTTGAAGCACTGCCTTATTTTGAAATAATTGAAATGTCAAACCAGTCATTTAAAACCGAGATTCAAACGGCCCGCCAAATATTAGTTCAATGACTACACCGCTATGGCAGCACCGTCGGAAATGTCACTGGCCGACTACAACAGAAGTGAGCCTTCTATATCAAGAATATAAATCACTTTTCTATGAAGAACACCACGCACCAATCAGGAGGGAGATGGGGAGATTTGAAATCACCCATACTTTTCAAGCTATCAATAGGAAATGTATTCAAGACCCAATGGAATATGGCCTTATTATAAAGATGTACAAAAGTGATAACAATAATGCCGAAGAAAAGAAAAAATCGTCATCGAAATTCGAAAACCTCTCATAAGAAAAAGTCTAGAACCAGGGCCCTTATTCTTGGAACAGAGGAGCAACGTTCCCATGAGAACAAGTGTTCCATCTGTGTTAATCATATTATCTTGCAAGGTATTTTCTACTACAAGCACGCCAGAGGTTTTTTTAAATTTTTTGGATGAGTCGCCATCTTTGGGATAAGCTCCTGATCTCTGTATCTCATATATTAGAGTGCACTCTCCAATGACTCGCTTCATATGGATTTCATTGATTTGACCCCTGCTTCCCATATTCCTCCAAAATGTGGTGCGGCTTGGGGATAAAGTGCCACTGGGTACCAATATTTATTATTGTGTTTTGTAATGTTGGCGTGTGGATTATTATGTTCATTTCGTTTTCCAATTGTTTCGATGCTCCTGCAAATGTCGTTCCATTATCGCTGTAAGCATTTGCGCATTGGCTTCTTCTAGCGACAAATCTTCGAAATGCCGCTAGGAATGCTTCAGACGTCATGTCACGGACAAGTTCGAGGTGAATTGCTTTGGTAAATAGGCAGACGAAAACTGCTATATAGCCTTTGTAGGATTTGTGTCCTCGTCCTTTGGTGGCTCTAACTTGAATGGACTCTGCATAGTCTACTCCCGAATTCATAAACGGAGGTGCTGGTGTAACTCTAGCTTGCGGTAATTTTCCCATAAGTTGCTCTGCTGTTCTTGCTTTGTGTCGGATGCACATGATGCAGTTTTTTAATATCGCTTTCACTGCTCGTTTTCCATTAATGACCCAGACGTATGACAATGTTGCTTGACTGCCTCCATGAAGAGTCTTCTTGTGAGCGTCTGCGATTATCAATTTAGTGGCATGACTATGATAGGGTATGATCATCGGATATTTTGGTTGTGAGTTAGCGATGCATTTTCCAACCTTCCTCCGATAAGAATTGTGCCTTTATGGTCAAGAAACGGATTTAGAGACTTCAGCTTGCTAGTTTTCTCTATTGTGCCATTTCGTTCTAATGCCTTGTATTCCAGAGGAAGCTCTTGTATCTGCACTAATTTTATGATTTTAGTGAAGGTTGCGTGTATCTCGAATATATAGACAAAATTGGATTCTCTTTTCTGTTTGCGAAGCGATGGCAGTAGGATAGTACTCATAGCATCCTTGTCAGGTCTGAAAATCGTTCCCATGTATCATTTGCTATGACGACTTCAATTTTGTGGCACGTAGTTTTGAATTCTTCTGTAACTTCTGGATTTTTTTCTATAATTAGACTGCTAGATCGATTTAACCATTGCGGGCCTTTCTACCACAGTTCCACTGATTGTAGTTTGTCGGGGTCCAAACCTCGTGATACGATATCTCCTGGATTCTCCTGTGATTTGACGTGACTCCATGATACCTGAGGTGCATTTCTGTGTATCCCACATACTCTATTTGCAACGAAAGTCTGCCATTTTGTCGGATCTCCCTTAATCCATCCTAAAGTAATCATTGAGTCGGTCCAGGCAAAGGTCTGGAGTATTTTCAAACTGCAAGGCTGACTTAGTTTTTTCTATAAGCTTCGAGAGGAGAACGGCAGCGCATAATGCTAGCCGAGGTAAAGTTGTTCTTGCTCTTGCTGGGGCGACTTTGGATTTAGCTTGCAGGAGCGTGACAATTTGGGCTTCTTCAGTAATCAGTAGTTGCGCGGCTGTAAATGACTTCATCGTATGCTTTTTCAGATGCATCGCAGAATCCTCTTGAATCTGTATAATGCATCCATCTTGGAGTTTTGATCTTTTCCAAATCCTTAATATTTGATTACATGTCAATTTCCTTAAATTGAAGCCAGAAGAACTAGCATTTGCAGCAACTGTTTCTGGAGCTCAAGAGCGGCTTGCATGTCATTTGATCCAGATAAAATATCGTCCACGTAAAAATCTCGCATGGATTGCGGCTGGAAAGTTGTCTGCTTCTTCAGTTGCGAGTCTTTGTAGGCTCTTGATCGCTAGGTAGTTCCATACCTGGCTGTACCGTATGTAACTGTAGTAACATTGGTTTTGTGAGATCTTCTCTCCATAGAATTCTTCGGAATTGTTGATCTTCTGGATGCACTAATATTTGTCTGTACATCTTCTCAATATGAGCGCAGAATACAAATTTAAATTTTCTCCAACGAGCCAATATGTCGGCAATATTTTGTTGCAATTTAGGGCCAACGTGCATTATATCGTTAAGGCTAATGCCGGTGGAGCTTTTGCAGGATGCATTAAATACTACTCTCAAACGAGTGGTTTTGCTTGATTCTCGGATAACTGCCTGATGGAGAATGTAATATTTTCCTTGATTTATTTCATGTCTTGTTACTTTTCTCATGTGTCCAAGGTTGAGGTATTCCTTTATGAAGTTTGATACTGCTCGTGTATAAGTTGGCGTCTACTTGGAATTACTTTTCGATGTTTGCAAGTCGTGCTGCGGCGCTTATTGGCTTTGAGTGCCCCAATATTTCTGGAAATGTTTTGAATGGAATCCGAACTGTGAATCTGCCATTCCTGTCTCGAGTTGTCGTTTGATCGTAAAATTCTTCACAAGCTTATTCTTCTTCCGTAAATCGATGAGTTGGAGTAACTTCTTCGATCTCCCAGAATTTCGTCTACTGTTTGTCTTCTTCATATTGAGCGATCATGCTGATGACTTCAAAGCTCCGGGAAATTGAAAATACTGGTCCAGATATAATCCATGCTAGCTCGGTATTTTGTTCCAAGAGACCCTCTTAAGTTTTCTGGAGATTATTCAAAATTATTGTGGCGTATTCTTTTGCTCCGAAACTTCATCTTTCCATGTCTTGATGCTTTTTATGTGTAGAGGTTACCTTGGCATGGACTAGGTTAACTTTGGAAGAACTATCATGCTGACTTTCATGTAGAACGTACTTTTGAATCGTGGTATAATGTAAGTATCTATTGACCATTTTGAGATCATCGGCTCTTCATCTCCCACGCCAGATATCTCAGCTCTAATATGACGTCGTGAAAACCCTAAGCGTTGTGCTGCTTTTTCGGTGATAGAGGATGATTGTGATCCTTGGTCAATCAAGATTCTCAAAGGCTGTGGCAAACTTTAAGTTTGGACTTGTACGAGAGCTTTTGCTAGTAATTTTTTTTTCTCTTGGCTTGCATAATTTGTCGTAGTGTTTCGTTGCTGTTGGAATTGCTCGCCTGTTCTTCTTTGGTAGGTATTCTGTGGGGTTCTAATTTGACTACTGCCATTCGAAGCGAGATTTCTTTGTTTGTTCTTTGCTGATTTTGTTGATTTCTGTCAACATGCAAAAGAGTGTGATGTTGACGGCTGCAAATATTACATTTTGTTCCGCTGAAGCATTTCTTCTGAAAATTGTGGCTCAAACAGTTTTGGCAGATGTGCTTCTCCTGCACCCATTTGCCTCTCTCTTGTGGTGACATGGCTTTAAACTTTTGGCAGTGGTAGGTCATATGATTTTGGTCGTGACAGTACAAGCACTTTGACTGACTGGATTTGTTTTCCGTGGTTGACACTGTTCCTAATGATTGAAACCTCCTTTCTAAGTTTATAAAGACGGTTGGTCTGAGAGTCGCACTTCCGAATGATTATGCGAATCACCATGGGCCCCCATGTATCAGTCTCTATCTCAAGATTCTTCAAGGCTTGCAGGCATTCGCTTGTGATGTCGTATAATTGTTTCAACTTCATTGCATTTTCTTCAAGAATGGTTGGCAAGTCCAATAATTTATCCAAAAGCTTGAAGATGAGTAGTTGTAGCTTGTTTTTAAATCGTTTCTGTAATAATTCCCATGCTGAATCATAATTAACTTCGATTGTTTCCAGATGTTAGATCAGTTTGCTCGTTTCTCCTCGTACTTGCGTTTTTAAATACTGAATTTTTTCGGCTTTGGTCAGCACGTGACTCTCATGGATTACCTACTCTTCTAAAAAGATCGTAAAATGTGGACCAATTCTCGTATCCTCCATGGAAAATTGGAATCGGAATCTTGGAAATTGCTAAATGTTGATTTACCATTACTTGAGGAGGGACTGGAGTAAGTGCGTCTTCTTGTATTTTGATTGTTATATTAGTGATATTTTCGTACTGCTGTTGCATTTCGTTGTATGGATTTTTTGTGAAGTATTCATTCCGAAATATATCTTCAGATATCATTATTTCTTCATGTGGGACTTTTTCTTCAGTTAGCTCGAATTCGATTTGGTTTAAATCTCTCTCTAGCTGTTGAAGTTAGAAGTTCTGCTTTTTTAAACGTTAATCTTGAATGGTGTTTGTTGAAGTCTGACCAACAGGTGGTTGAATGGTTGTAGCTTTTGTACAGTTTTTCAAGTAACTCTTTGCTTCTTCATATTTATCCTTTAACTGTTGAAAGTTGTTTTTGCTGAAGTAAGTGTGCTCTGGAATTCCACATTTCATAATTTCTTCTTCTCTTAGCTTGAAATTTTTTTCCATATTTTTTCTAGTGTAGCAGTGCGATCGTCAATGTATGTTTCAGTTTTTCTTGACGCAGAATCTTTCTTGGCATTGCTGAGAAGCTGGACGATTTTTCTTCCACTGAACGGGTGTTGATTTCTGTTTGGATGACTATGTGGACGAACTGTGTCGTGGACGCACGGGTGTTTGGCCTGACAAAAGGATAGCCTGCCTGGTCAGCTTGCCTGTCGCTTGCTAAAAATGTCTTCGCTCGAAAGACTATCATTGAGAAAGACAGAGCAATCGTTCTCATGAGAACGCTGGTTTCAAGAAAAGGTATCCAGCTCCCAAACATGACGAAGAAATTGAAAGATTTATGGACATTAAAATAGGATAAGCTGTGAAGGATTTATTACGAAATTTAGGACTAAAAAGACAAAAATAACAGAACAATGCCATTACTTGCAACAGATATAAGTAACGATGACCGCACGATTTATTTTGTCTCATCATCTATAAAAAATATAGTCACGATTGCCTAAATAAATTTAAAATCAAAAAATAACAAATGTCCCAATGTATTGATTTATCTAGCTCACATCTACCGGTTGTTACTATGATTGAAGCAACAATACACATCAATAAATAAATAACAACAATTGCCAAATAATTCAAAACATAACTCAATTAAAATTTAATTGAAACAATGGGTAGCTGGAAAGTGAATGCGGAAGAACGTTAACAATAGACAAAATTTAATAATGGTTTACGAAAGATTGTTTCACCCAAATATCACATTAGAGCAGTCAATTATTGTAGCCAGTTGGGAAAGTAATTTATTTTTATTTCTAAAAAATACAAGCTCATGAAAAAGCTGTTAACATGCAGAACAGCGAGCAGCATCCCTTTATTTTCTACTCTACTATTTTTCAGGAGGAAATAACGTTTGGGAATTAAAGTTTTTTTGTATGGTAGGTATCTATTCAAGGCTTTCAATCTTTTATGGGCTGATATTAACTTTTTCAGAGTTTGGCTGAAAAAGTTTGCACTTACGTACCTTACATATTTCATTTTCAAGATAATACATATTTATTAAACCTTTTTTCTGGCTACTTAGAATAGAGAATAGGTACCCACAATTTAACAAGCCTGACTGGTTCGTTTATTATATAGGTACACGAATAATTGCTATAAATCAAATCGGGTAAAAATATAGATATCAGATTAACGCCATCACATCCGGCATTTCAAATAAAAATGCTGCCTTTTACTTTTCACTCTTATTGAACTTTTTTTTTGTCTTTTGAAAGGTCAAGGTTTAAAATCAGATAAAATGTGGAAAATCTTTAAACAATACACGATGACAATAAATTTAAATAAATAGGTAACAAGAAAAAAAAAAACAATACAATCGTTTTAGATGATAATATGTAAATATGGGAATTTATGTATTCAAATACAATAGGGAACTATTACAAGACAAAAAAGTAATTTTTGAGCAATCGAGCCTCATAAGTGTTGCATAAAGTAATTATTAAATCTTTAAATTAAATACTATGATTTCGTTAAATAATTTAATTAAGCAATTAGGATTTATGGTTTTAAATTTACTTGTTTTAAAATATAATAACATGGCATATGGCAGATGAAGAAATAATAAATAATTTTACAATTTGCTCGTATTAAAAAGCAGTACATCTCACGTTCATCTATTAATTTGTATCATCAAACCATGACCACGATCTGAAAGTACTTTTTTTTATGAATAATAAATTATTATTGTACTTATAATAGTTTGTATTTTGTAACGAATTTTGTAATAATTCTTGTTATAGATAAGAATGTATTATTATTTTTTATGATGAAAAAAATGAAAGTGGTTGTTTCAATATTTGCTTCTTAGCTTTAATTTTGGAAGAAAATGTGGGTTATTGGTATGTAGTAAAATTTATTTTACTAACTAGGTTTTTTTATTAGTCTACAATAGTACAATATCACAAATACTTAGCTGATGTCTTTTTTAGGTCTGCATTGCGTCTGAACGTCTGAAGATCAAGAAAAGACGTCTATAAGATGTCGTTAATTTACATGTTAAAGACAACTGAGCCACACTATTTGGTACAAAGTTTACTAAAAGAAACTTATTTGCTAAAACTGAATAATGGTTTATGTACCTATTGAAAAAAGATTCAAAAAAGAATGTCAGTGGAAGACGAAAGACGTGAACACGTAAGCAGACGTCTTAAAAACGTCTTGAATATTGTTTGTGGACATCTTAAGGTCGTTTTAAAGATGTCTACAAAAACTTCCCACAGAATTTTGTTTCTCATTCAATTTAGAAACTAGTGGAAACCATTCAAAATGCTGCAGAACATTATAGGACTTTAATAAGCCCTCTAGAAAGTTCAAAACCCTTTAATTCAGAATTTACAAAAGCATTATGTAGCGCTTCAGAACAATTTCGACACTTAAGAACCATTTTAGAATGCTACAAAACATTCAAAAACCTATTTACAATTTCCAGAAGCATTTTAGAACATTTCAGAAGTTTGAAACCCAAAACACTCAAAAACTACAATCTCCACATTCTGAAAAGCGCCAGAATCTTAGGATTCAGGCTAAAAGTTACAAAACGCCTTTCAGGGTCCTTATTCTTGAGACAGAGCGTTTTCATGAGAACGAAGGTTCTGTCTTCGTCACCCATATTTATATTTCAAAAACACTGACAAAGACAAAGCAATCGTTCCCATGAGAACGCTATTCTCCAGAATAGACATCCTGAAGGCGTTTAAGAAAAATTTCAGAACAATTGGGATTAAATTTAGAAATGGAAACATTTTTGAAGAGGGTCGACGAGTGGCGCCAGAGAGTAACAGCTCGGTATTCTAATTTTTCATTTATTTTCGCGAAATAAAAGTGTTTAAGTAGTGAAAATACCTAATTGTGGAAAAGAAAATAATCAATTGCATCTGGGGGTAAGTCCTCAGAATAAAATTCACACCCCTGCTTGCCTTAGTATAGCTTTTTCCTGATTTGCCTTTCTCTAACCTAAAATATTATCACAACCACATGATTGTAGAGCCAGGGGGCCTTCGGGGGCCCCCACCTAGTGGAAATATGGACAAAAAATAATAATAATAATTTTTCATACATATTCAGAGATTCTAAACCTTACATGTTTATTGTTAAAAACAAAAATGAGGATAATATTGGTAATATGCATCCCATGAGTATTGGTAGAATTTTAAGAAATAGAAAAGTAGGAGGAGTGGAGAAAACCTCCACAGAAGGTAAAAACAGAGTTGGAATAGAATTTACTATCTTAGTGCAAACGAAATTTTAACTAATAAAATGTTATTAGAGGAAAATCTTAATGCATATATTCCAGCTAGCCTAGTCACTTTCAAAGGAATAGCCAGAGGTATTTACAAAGGCTTATCAGAAGAGGAAATAGTCGATTATACAAAATCCGTTGCAAATGTTGTTGAGGCCAGGAGGCTAAAAAAGAGAATAACAGAAAATGATGATAGTATATATGTAAACACTGAATCAGTGGTGTTTTACATTCACATTCCAAGGGAAAGTTATTCCAAGGTCAGTAAACCTATATTTCTGTGATGTACTGATCTCAGTCTATAAAAGTCCAGTATTGATGTTTCAAATGTTTAAGATATGGCCATACAGCCAAACACTGCCGAGGCAAACAAAGATGTCCGATATGTGCAGAAGAGCACGAAGAAAGGGACTGTGAAAGCATACCTAATTGCTTATACTGCAACATGGAACACAAAACTGCAGGCCATGACAATATTGTAGTCTTAGATATTTTAAATGTTAGAACCTATATTGTTAACATTTTAGTAAAACTAATTAATGAATGCTTCGAAACTGGGGAGTTTCCAACCGAGTTAAAAATTGTCAAAGTTTGTCCAATTCACAAAACTGGATCTAAAGTACAAATGGATAATTACCGACCAATTTCTGCGATTAGTATTATGTTTAGGATAGTTGAAACTGTATTAAAGAATCGAATATTGTTATTTGTTGAAAAGTACATCGTTAGTGATAAGTACCAATATGGGTTTTTGAAAAGTAGTCGTACAATTAGCGCAACAATTGATTTAGTGGACTGTCTGGCTGCGCATTTGTATAAGGGTGAGGTGATGGTAGCAGTGTTTGTGGATTTACGTAAGGCCTTTGATGTTGTCTGTCATACTATGATATTAAAAAAATTGAAATGTATGGGATTTCGGAGTGTAATATTTGAAGCTTCTAGAATCCTACTTACGAGACAGAAAGCAATATGTGATAAATGATGAACAAAGAAGCTCGGTACAATAGCTGTGGAGTACCCAAAGGATCTCTCCTGGGGCCACTATTGTACTCTTTGTTTGTGTATTAAGCCCAGTATTCATAGACGGGTGCTTGGCTCAAGCTCCGATTTTTGACAGTTGTGAGCATCGTTCCGTGCTGTTTGGAAACGCAAATATGGCGTCAAGTCGTACTTGAGCCAAGACTCAACCTTGAGCATCGACTATCAATACGGGCCTTAAGTTTACAAGAATCAGGTTTGGGGGCACAACTATTACACGTTCACTGATGATAGTGTGTTAATATCTGTACGGTAGACAGAAAACAAATGATCTCAACAAAACAGTGAATAATGATTTAGATAGGTATTACAGGTGGCTATTAAATAAAAAGTTGATACTCAATATAAACAAGACTAAATATATGATAATAAAACAGAAAAATAAAATTATAGGTAACTTTGATGTAAAAATAAACAATATAAATATAGAAAGAGTGGATAGAATTAAGTATTCAGGACTTATTATATAGACCAAAATTTGACCTGGAATGCACATATTAATTATATAAAAGAAAAACTTATTCCAATACTTAAGTGCAGCCATTTACAGATGTAAGCAATTCCGAAGTATTAATACAAAATAGAAAGTATGCAGTGCATATGTTTTGTCCATCCTCAGTTATCTTCTTCCTGTGTGGGGCACCTGTGCTACGACAAATTTTGAAAAAATAAAAGTGGTCCAAAATAAAATACTTTAAAATCTTTTTGTCTTAGAATATCGTACTCATATAGAGGATATTTACAAAGTTTTGAAACTGTCAACGATTCACAAAATATTAAAAATTAAAGAATGTAAATTAATTTACAAAATAACAAATAAGATACAAAAATCTAACAGCGTCTTAATTTTTTCAAACCAAATCCATCAACATAACTTTAGGAATTGTGAAAATATGCGAGAACGAGTATTACTTTACACAATCCAATCTCTGAGGCCTCGAGAGCTTTTAATTCTCTTCCATTGACAATAAAAAAAGAAAAAAGTTATTCTAGGTTTGTGAAGCAAATAAGAGAGTATTTTGATTTTGATAGGTTAAACTTGTAAACAGTTATTATATTTTATACTCTTCGATACCAGTACTTCAAGTACTGTTTAGAAGAATGCTTAATTTAAGTGAATTATATAGTATCAAGGAGTTATTAGGATAGTAAGAAACAAGAATATGTATGAAAAGTTTATTGTAAATTGTAAGGGAAAGCTTGAATAAAGGATTTAGTAAAAAAAAAAAGAAACGACTGATAGACAATGCAAGGACTACCTGAGACAAAAAGCAATCAAAACTACAATGACAACAGGAAACATCTCCTATTTTGAAGCAAGGAATGAAAACCCGAGAGGAGATGAAAATATAAGACTGAATCTTACAAGAAGAGCTTCAGAAACCAGTAGACCAATTGAAGTGAATTACAGACACAAATCAACCCCTACGATTCCAAGATAAGCATCATATGCTTCGGCTGCATGTAACCTGAAAAGAAAAAATCCCTGTTCGCCAGGGTACGACAGAGAAATGCACAAAAAACGCTAGAACTTCTACTCAAAGGAGTACAAGGGAAGGCTCGTCAGTTGGTAGTACCTACTCGTTCTAGCCAACACTGATATTACAGATTGTAAAACAACTTATTGGCAAGACAACTTTGACCCAGGAGGTGGAAGATGTAATTATGGAAAAAATCCAGAATACAACCCAGAAATCTGGGGATCCGATCACGATTTAGACAATCATTACCTTTTGTAAGATGCACGCGCTAATGTAGATGAATTTTATTATGAACAAGCCCAACATGAAAATAATTCAATCGAACATTAGGAGTGATTTAAGAAAATTCAACGATTTGAATATCCTAATAAATAACGAAAACCCGGATGTTTTATTGATTAATAAGACATGGCTCAAGGCAGACAATACTTTGAAGGTCAAATAATATGTACCTAACACACAGATTGGATAGAGATGATGGAAAAGGAGGTTTTGCTATCTTGATCCAAGAAGGCATACCCCACACTAGATGTAACATGAATAATAACTTCAACCAAAGATGCCAAGTCATGGGAATCAAAATTAAAGAAGTAACTATTGTCACGGCGTAGTCCCCGCCAGATGTCATATTTCCCCAAACAACATCCACAATGCCTTTGGAGGAATACAAGCTCCATTCATCATCATGAGGGATCTTAATGCTCAATATAGCATGTGGGGTTCACAGATTAATAATGTTAATGACAGGCACTGGATGGAATATATTATTGACAACAATTTAATAATTATAAATGAGGGTAATAGCACGAGAATAATCCCACCGAACCAAAAGAAAAGTTGTCCGGACATAACAATCGTATCGCAGGACCTGGAAACAAGCTGTAACTGGTATGTTTCTGACCAGAGTAGTTTCAGAGACCATCTCCCGACTGTATGCTGCATTAGAAAACAACTGATAGGTCAAAAACAGGAAAAGAAGCCATTATGGAAATGGAAAACGGATAAAGCAGATTGGGATAAATATGACAGGTTCTTTGAGAAGGATAAGGAGGATATTGATACCTATCAGGCATTTACCGATAAAATCCATCAGGCAGCGGAAAAGCTATCCCAAGAGTCTCAGGGTCAAGAAAAAACAAATATAAGTACCCCAAAGCCAATTTGGTGGAATGAAGATTGTAACAGAATAACAGTTGAAAGACAAGAGGCGATGAAAATGTATTTGAGATGCATGACCTTAGGAAATTTTCTAAAATACAAGCAACTTGCTGCCAGAACAAGACGAATCCTAAAGCAAAAAAAGAAAGATGGCTTAAGAGGGTTTACAGAAACAGTTAGTAGAGAATCAGCAATCGGGTATATCTGGAGGGTAGTTGAGAAATTTTCAAACAATATAGTGAATGAAGTCAAATATACAGATAAGACAGATTGGGTGATAGACCTACTGAATACGCTAGCCCCTCCCTTTGTCAGCAGCAATCCAGAGGTATTGGTGAATAATCGGATTAAAGATGAGTGCACTGAATTAGGTATAGACGAGCTTAATATTGTCCTTCAAGGAAAAAAGAATACAGCGCCAGGAGGAGATGGAATTACTTATCCTATGTTGTCAAGACCACCGCTTTTTATGAAAACTACCTTGTTGCAACTTTTCAATGGAATCCTTAGACAGGAGACAGGTATTCCGCAGGCGTGGAGAAACCAAATCGTAATCCCGCTTAAAAAACCCAAGAAAGACCCCGAAGACTTTAAAGCATACAGACCAATAGATTTTACCGAGGCTCCGACATCATGCCTTGGTAAATTAATGGAAAGCATCGTTAAGACACGTTTAGAACATTTCTTGGAGAAAAAAAAAATATATATATATTTTAATGTAGTCCCAAATGGGTTTAGAAAGGGAAAAGGGACCATAGATAACCTGGTCATTTTGGCTTATTCATATATAACTTGTATTCAGTTAGAAATTATAACTATAAGAGTCACGAGAACCGTTCTATGGAAACCTAATAGGTCCACAAAAAGCACACATGGGGTTGCCGCAAGGATCGCCTCTGAGTCCTCTGTGATTCAACATGTATACTAATCAAATTCAGGAAGTCCTGGCTGGCGAGGCTTATGCATTGCAATATGTCGATGAAATTGTATTGTTTGCAGCTGGTAAGAAGGTGGAAGAAGGTATAAGAAAAGTGCAGGTTGATTTGAACGAACAGATTGACAGGATCGCTAAGGTACCATAACATGGATATTTCAACAGAAAAAAACTAAAGCTATATTGTTTTCCGAGGGTAGCAGAAATAATCCAATAAACAAATATAAGGGTGTTGAATAGAGAAATTGAGTGGGTTGAAAATTATAAGTACTTGGGTGTTATATTGGACAGGAAGTTGAAGTGGAACGAACACATTGAATATATGTGAGGCGCAGAAAGGAATTAACATAATGAGAGCATTTACAAGAACCTGGTGGGGCGCTGACAATATATATATTGTTGAACATTTATAAAGGGCTGGTTAGAACCCATTTTGATTATGGCTGTCAAGCGATGTACCATATAAGCAAGATGTGTTCCAGCAAATAAATGGATCGGATTCAGTACCAGGCCTTGAGAGTGGTGACTCACTGATCTGAAGCGGCAGAAATGCCATTGATAAAGTGAAGGAACCTACAGGGGTTCTCTGACCCGGAGAACTAGCACATGCATGAGGGTCCCTTGTCCAGGGTCACGGGCGAAGACTATAACGGTAGAGAAGTCGAAGATGAGGTACATCGGAACGGCAGGTCTAGCGGAAGTAGCAACATTGCTTTTAAGGCTAATAAAAAAGCAAATGATGTAGAGCACCAGCTATTGTCATCACCAAGATGAGGACGGTTCTGCACGGGTTCATTATTGGAAATCCATATAAGTGTGACTGCAGCAGTTTGAACAGTTATGGAACTGCGATGAGAAAGGCAAGGGGAAATCACCTCATTAGTTCTCCCTGGAAATCGCCATGGCACAAAGAAAGGACATGTAACAACCTACTAATCATGGTTCTCGGATGCCAAGATTCGGCAGGGGAAGAGACAACGTAAACGACAGGACTTCCCAGGTCGTTAACCAGCGAAATTCCTGTCTGTTGAAAATACACAAATTAAATGTTATAAAAATCGTAGGATGGAACGTAAGAATTATGTACGAATCTGGTAAATTAAGAAACATAGAGCAAGAGATGCTGCGATTAGAGATCGATATACTTGGAATAAGCGACACAAGATGGGTCGACTCAGAAGAAATTATTACAGAAAATGGACGAATTTTCTACGCTGGCAGCAATGACAGCCAACACCGCTATGGAGTAGCTATAATTCTTAAAAGAAGCCTAGTGAAATCAGTGGCAGGCTTCATAGCAATGTCTGAAAGAGTCCTGTTGCTACAACTAATGACAACTCACGGCAAACTAAATCTAATACAGACCTATGCACCTACCGCTGACAAAAATGAAGAGGAAATAGAAAACTTTTATGTTCTCCTTCAAAAGGCATTACAACTTACCTCATCTAGAGACATAACAGTAGTTATGGGGGATTTTAATGCTAAAATCGGGGAAGGCAGGTGTAACTCTACTGTAGGACCATATGGACTTGGTGTTCGCAATGAGAGAGGCGACCGTCTCATTGAGTTCTGTCAAGAGAATAACCTTGTGGTGGCAAATACATTTTTCAAGCTGCCCAAGCGACGCCTGTATACATGGAAATCACCAGCAGACAAAGATAATAATATCGTTAGAAATCAAATCGATTACATCTTAATAAAGCAAATATACCGAAAGGCAATGCAATCAGTAAAGGATAACCCAAGTGCGGTCGTATTTTCTGATCATAATCCTTTTATTGCTTCAACTACAACTGAAAAAGATGCCATCCAGTCACAAAATCGATAAACTAAACATAGAGAAACTTAAATCAGAAGAAATTAGAGATAAACTCAAACAAGAAATCAATGAAAATTTAGAAAGAAATGTCTCCGAATCTCAACAAAATAAAGAAAACCCAGAACAACAATAGCAACTCACTAAAACATCACTTTTAGGAGATTGAATGACAGACAAAGTATTAGAATTAATGAATAAAAGAAGCAAAAAACAACACCTGCTACAAACAACTGCCAAGTAAAATAGGAAGAAAAATAAAAGAAGCAAAAGAAACTTATTTCTCTGAAAGATGTTATCAGATAGAAGAGTTACAAAACAAATATAACAACTTTAATTTACACAAAAAAGTCAAGGAACTAGCGGGATTTGGAAAGGGAAAAAACTCAAACATACTTTTGGATAAAGAAGGAAATATCATTAAAAAAATTGGGAAGATGGAAAGAATACATAGAGGAATAATATCATGACCACAGACAGGAAAACACGGCTGCAGACTATCAAGGTGGACTAGGTGGAGACATAGCACTTGAAATAACTAAATCGGAGGTTGAAAATGTACTCAAATCCATGAAGAATAAGAAATCTGCAGGTCCAGATGGAATACCAAGCGAGTTGCTCAAGTTGATCAACGAAAAAAACAAAGATTTTTTTGGTGGAGCTGTTTAACACAAGCGATCTACAATACACACAAGAAATGCTTACATCAACATTTATATATCTACCGAAAAAAGTCAATGCCAAAGAATGCAGTGATCATAGAACTGTAAGCTTAATGTCATACGTTAAAAATTCTCCTAAAAATTATATACAGCAGAATTCATCACAAGCTAGAATTGGACATCAGTGATAACACTCAATTTGGTTTTTGAAATGTGTGGGTACAAGAGGAGCATTATTTTCTTTTAACCTGTTGACTCAGAGATGTTTGAATGTTAACCAGGACCTCTATATCTGCTTCAATAAAGCTTTTGATAAAGTAAAACATGACCAACTTATAGACCTTCCCAAAAGCTGAAACCTGGATAGACAAGATGTAAGATTAATTTCAAATCTGCATTACAATCAACGAGCCTCAGTAAAAATTGGGCAGGAAAAATCTGCTGAAATGGAAATAAATAGAGGGGTCAGGCAAGGATGCATGTTATCGCTTTTATTATTTAATGCGTACTCCGAGCAAATTATAATAGAAGCATTGGAAAATGAGACAGCTGGTATGAAAGTATATGGAGTTGTGATTGACAACATCAGATATGCAGACGACACAGTAATAATAGCCGGCAGTTTAAAAGAATTAGAACGAGTCATGAACACAACATTTAGGTGTAGTGCAAATTATGGACTCTCCCTCAATATCAAGAAAACCAAATTTATAAAAATTTGTAGGAACAACAACACAAATGAAATTTTAATGGTTAAAGATAACCTTACTTAGGAACAATTATTACAGAAAACAATAATTATACCGCAGAAATAAAAACCAGAATTGAAAAAGTTCGTACCAACTTTATAAAAATGAAAAAAGTCCTGTGTAGTAAAGAGCTGACGTTAAGGCTCAAACTAAGATTGACACAACGTTATGTCCACATGCAGTGTGCTTTATTATGGGGTGGAAGCATGGACACTGAATGCAGATACAATGAGACGACTCGACTCTTTCGAGATGTGGACCTATAGAAAAATTTGTAGAATTTCTTGGGCAGATCGAATCACAAACATTGAAGTGCTGAGAAGAATTGGAAAAGAGAAAGAGGTTGAAACTACAATTAAAGAGAGAAAGTTGCAGTATCTGGGACACATAATGCGGAGTCAGAAGTACAGTCTTCTACGACTAATAATGCAGGGAAAAATAGAAGGCAAGAGAAGCGTAGGCAGGAGACGAGTTTCATGGCTGAAGAATCTGAGAGACTGGTTTGAATGCAGCTCAAAAGATCTTTTTAGAACAACTGCCTCTAAAGTCAGGATTGCGATGATGATTGCCAACCTTCGTCGCGGAGATGGCACTTAGAGAAGAGAACCTACTTAGTACAAAGTTGATGCTCAGAAAAGTAACCATTAGAAGGGACGAGGTCAATAGGGTGATACTCAACTTCTATGCTTGTTACAATCAGGATCCTCCTTATATTGGCGGACCAAGTGCGCTCCGGCGGTAATGGAGGGGGTGGGTTATGCATTGGCCCACATAGGAATTAGGTATTATAAGGCAATTATTGAATATTTCATACATAATACAAATTTTGCTAACGTAAACAATAAATACAAATTACCCCACAAGAGTATTCTCATGCGTGGGAAACCTAATTTTGCATTAAATTGAATTAATTATTAATTAATAATTTTCTAATTTTTATTTTTATTTTTTTTATGAAAAATTTACGAATACAGAGTATTGGAAAGAACCGACAATCTGCCATGTTTCCAAGAGGATATGGCAACTCAACTGCGAAAAATAGACTGGGTGGATTTAAATATACAGAAGTTCAGTCCAGATGGCCAACTCTTATTACAGGAGTTGTTGGAGGAATACTCGAATCATGAAAAAATATATACAGATGCATCTTTGGAGTCAATATCAACACATTCCGGAATTGGAATATACAACAACACAAGGAAAATCTCAATAATAGGGAAATGCCAGGATCTAACGAACATTTGTTCAGCGGAGGTGCTAGCCCTCAATACGTTAGAGATTGACACAGGAAAAGCTGTTTTAATATCGGATTCTTAAAGTGCTATTTTGAAAATTCTCAGAGATGGCATCAGCAGAGGAACCGATAGAATCACGTTGCAATGAGAACGAGGAAGAAAATATTAGATATGCAGGATGGAGGAAAAGAAATCAAAATAGTTTGGGTGCCTAGTCATACAAGCATAATAGGAAATGAAAAGGCAGATAGACTTGCTGGAAGAGGCCGAAAGGCAAGTAATACTATCAACAGAACAATTCACTATGATGATTTATTCAGAGTAGCTAAGGAATAGACTTGGAGGCAATGGGCTGTGGAATTTACCAATAAAGGTAGAAATCATTCAAGCCAATTCTACAAATTAACGAAGAAACCCCAAAGAACACCGTGGTTTGCAAAAATTAAAAAGGCTGACAGATAAAAAATTAGTGTCTTTTGCAGAATTATAAACACACATTGCCTCATACCTAAACACAAATACAAACTTGGCATGCAGGTCAGCGAGAATTGTGAATGTGGTAAAGTGGGTGATATCAATCATGTGCTCTTGAACTGTGAACTGAACAGAGGTCCGACAGATTGGTTGTATTCAAGACTGAACAAGATGGTAGGAGGACCCGATACAGATGGAAGAAATTCTTGCAAATCCAACCAGCAGGGAAGCAGAGATATGGTTATGGATTGTATCAAAAAGTTTGTTGTGCAGTAGTTCATGGTTAGAGTTGTATTGTAGAGTGATGCTATCTGGTGTGCTGCATGATTTAGAATGTTATTAAGTGCTAATGCTTCTAAAATATGATTGGTTTTTATATGTTCATTTTTTTAGGCATCCTATTTACTCCTATTTCCCTCACGTTTCCAAATTCCCCGCTGTACACGCCACAGCAAAAATTACCTACTCATCTCCAATTAAAACCTAAACTATTGGCAAGTGGGGTAACCTCACCCCGATGTACTAGAGGACACAAGTGATAGGATTCTGGCTGACTGTTGTTTGACGACAAGGAGCCACCGGTAAACAGGAAAGGAAGAAAAAAAAGTACATTTTTGAACCAATTTAGAACACTTTGGAGCTTCAGTATAGGGCTCTAAAATAGTTAAAAATGTATCAGAACAATTTAGAAATTACTAAAAAAGTTCTAAAATGCTCCAGGACTTTTCAAGCCAAGTTAGATACCATTTTAGAACTTCAATAAGCCATTTAGAACATTCCAAAATACTTTGCAGCAGCATTCTGAAAGGCTTCAGAACAATACAAAAACCTCAGATTATTTCAGAGAGCCTAACGCCCTGGAATAGACAAAAATTGACACCTATAAAATGAGTAGGTAATAATAAAGAAATAGTAGCAAGAAAAAGTTTCTCTTTCAATTCAAATTCTTCAATTTTTATTGTTTTTTTTCTGTTCAAAGCTCTTGATTTTTTCTTATTTCTTTATTCCTAATTCTCAACTTTCTTTTGGCTCTTGAATTGTGTCATTCCAAATTCTTGAATTCTCATTATTTCCGTATTTTAGAATTTCAGGTTCTGGATTTATTTTGTAATTTTTACTCCTGGCTCTTCTAATGTTGCTCTTCCAAAATTAATTTTGTGTATGTTTTCGTTTAAAAGAAATCAAGAATTTAAGAGCATAGCGTTTGAAAAAGACAAAAATTGAAAATTATAAATGAATAATAATAACGAAATATTAGTCCTGAAGACGTCTTTATGGGCGTCTGAAAGATGTTGGGTTTTGTAACATATACGACGTCTTCAAGACGAATTATTTTAAATAGGTAGGTTCTCATCCAAATAAAATATTTAATTTAGAATCAATACTTGGATTTTTACAACTAGAAACTAAAATTAAGCTTAAAATTTATGGAAGACCATGACTACTAATTGGAGGCATGCAGGGGATCTCAAGATACATAAACTTATATATTTGTACCTCCATCATTTTATAGAATTAACCTTTTTTTTTCCAAAACTATACGCATGAAAAAAAAAAATGAATTTCTCAGGAATCGGGGAAAATAAAATTGACAATTTCTTATTATGTTTAAAAATTGAGATGTAGAATACCTACATGTTTTCTGTCCAAAATTCTTATTTACACATAACTTTCAAACTATTTAGATGAACTATTTTATTTTGCTTATCTATCAAAGTCAAAACCTTACCTTTATAGATTTTCGTATAATATCCATTATCAACTTTATATAAATACGCACAATTATTTATTTGGATTTACACCAAAAACTAATGAAAGTAATTTTTTCGTAAAAATTTGTAGGTACTTCTGAACCTCGAAACCTAACGAATCCACCCGCATAAAATACTACTGAAAATTACGCATTCCATGAACTTATATTCTTATAGTTTATTTTGCATGGGTAAAAGTTCCCACTACCATTATACCATAACCATAAGGTACATTATGCTCTTCTTACGCTATAGTTGCACTATAGAACATTTTGCTGTTTTTGTTTAATAGTGTTTTGATAAATAATTTATTTTGAAATAGAGAATGGAATTTTGGTTGTTATTATTGCAATATCGCCAAATTTTTTATAGCTGAAGAAACAAGCAAACGAATGAATAGTAGTCCAAGTAGGGAGGTAGGTACCTAAAAGCTTCAAAAGAAATAAGGAAATATTTGGTGTTTTGGCTCAGCCTCATAATATGCATTAGGTACCTACCTATTGAAAATTTTTCAAATAGGTTTCCTAGCTAGGTACCTATATGTATAAGATTGAAATACGAAAAATCAGAACACGTGGGTAAGAAATGAGTTTTCTCTTCATTATTGTATTTTCTAAAAAAATACCATCAGTGTATTATGTGAAGCAACAAAAAGATGATAGGTACCTAAATTATGATCATCAATATTATGCGAACAATGGGGGTTTACAGTGAAAAAAGGCAATGCAATATGGGAAAATGAAGTAATATGATGATAATGGGAAGAAAATTCAGTGGTTCACTTTCGTAATGAAATATTGTGCCAATTATGGCGCCCATCTATAAATTATTTAATTTCCTGAATTTCTTCATAATTTTTCTATACCTGCATAGTCAGAGAAAAATCTGAAAAAGCTAAATGATTTAAAACAGAAAATTGATGAAATTGAATGTTACAAATTTGGAGACACTTCTCACACTCTTATATTGATGGATAACTTTGCTTTACCTACTTTTTATTTACTACTTATGCAATTTATTTTCGAAATTTTAATACATTTTTGGAATACATATTTTGTTATTTTAAAATTTCACAAATAAATCACCGAAAAAAATGAAAGCCTCGATTAATTATGTAGTATGCAATTTTGATTGCTTCGTCATGGTAGGTATAGTTCACGACTAAATATTAGTTCCAGCCAGATACGTGATACATATTTTAAACAAATTTTCCTGTCATGATATAATTTTTTTCCATTAACTCAAACTATTTATTATTATATAATTTATTTAGGTCTAGCTGATGTTGATGTTGATACATGAGTGAAATAAGTTTTTACATCAGCGCCATACAATATAACCACAAATTGTAGCACCAATATGCTTTGTGCAACTTCGTGACCGAAGTATAGCATGAAAGCAACAGTAAGTAATATGAGGTCATAATCAGAGGTTACAGTCTAAAGTAACAGTTCATTATTCTAACAAAATGCAGTATAATTATAATTACTTTATTGATAAATAATTTATATTACCCACGGACGGTCTGGGCCTGAGGTACGTTTGATCATAATTTGTATTGATTTTTTATTCTGTTGCGACAGTCCTGCTGCTGCATATATGAACAATGGAAAATAATAATTATTGTTTGTGGCAATTTCCTTATCAAATTAACTAAAAAATAAGATATTTTAAATGTCAAATAGTCTTTCTCTAGGTCTTGAGGCTATAATTTTCTGCTATAAATTATATTAAAATCGATAAGAAACAACTACCTACAAAAACTTGCAATTAAAAATTACAAAAATATTATTACAAATTTGTGTAGGAGTTCCAAGGCAAATGTATTTCCTCTTTGATTCGAATCTATCCTGTTACAACAATACTGGGACAACGTGGGCGTTTACACTCCAAAATACATAGATTAATAAACAATAAAGATTGAAAATATTGAAGAGAATTGACTAAAGGCAATTCATTGTTGCGCAAGAAATCACTTATGTGTGAAATTGAGTTATGAACAATTTCGCTGATTTTCTTCTTGTATATCGTATGTTATGGGTCATTGAACATGGTGTATGGGCAATGGGCCCTGGTACAAATAGAGATTTCTTAATAGTATAGTAGATATAGAAAATAACATGTAACATATATAAGAGCATTATGCATTCTACTTCCTTCGTTCATGAGGAAGTATAATATGAATATGGAGGAAATGGGTTTTAAAAATTGGGTAAATAACTTCGTTTCTTTAATATTAAAAGTTAAAGTTACCCAAATTAACCTTTTGATGACTTGATATTTGTCCTTTTTTTATTTATTTTTATATCATGATGCATTTTTTTAATTGTTTGTTTTCTTCAAGAAAAAAAAAGCTGTACTCAAAGGGAGTGTAGGTACTCGAAGCTTGATCACGTCCTCATCTAGCTAAGTAAATGATTATACTAGACAACTAATGCAAATTGCTAATTTTCTGGATCCACATAATTATTAAAGTTAGGTATGCACGAAGGGGAAAACCGCCAGCCAAATTTGTACACCGAATGGAGTACAAACGAAATACATAAGAATATAAAGGAATCCATAAGAATACAAAGGAATACATGGGAATACATACGATCGCAAGGCAATACAAAGTTCTATAAAGGAGTGTATGTAACTATATGTATTACTGACAGAAAATATCCTTTCTAAGAACACAATACACACCAAGGTAACCTAAACATAATATAGATACATAATTGAGTAGCTATGATAAAAATATCGGCCATTCGGTATAGCAATGAAAGAGTTCAATCATTTGGCAAGTTTTATTATACATCGAATAACGAATAATACAAACTCGTACTTATATGAAGGAATTATAACAAATGTTAAAAATCAAAAAATCAACATGATATATTCCAAAACTAACTAATTTTTGAGCTAATAATTATTAAACCTGTTCTGTCTCATAATCTAATGCTCAATCTTATATTTTTCAGAAATGCATAATGCGTCAGCTCTTTTCTGTTGAAAGGGACCGTTATTTACCTACCTAATAACTCAATAGGACCATGGGATATGTAGGCTTTATCTACTTCAGCAATGTCGTCAGCCGCTTAGGCCAAGTAAAAGTATCTAGCTCAGATTTTAAAAATTTGTGTTGGTAGTTGCTGTTCGTTATTCCAATAAATCTACCAATATATACCATTAATGTTCATAGGCGGCAGCGTATTTCTCCATTATGATTTCTGAGATGATTCCATTTGGAATATCTTCTCTACTTGAAGTTTTTAAATGCATTTCCATCTGAAGAATCGTCAACTAAATGCTTCATTTGTTCTTCATCCTCATAGATATAATATAGAGCTCAGTGTAAATTCTGTCCCTACAAAATTTTTAATTTTCTTTATCTCTTCAATTCGCTTTTTAAGATTTCTTGTAAGTCTATAAGTATTTTGGTGCGGCTAGCTGTACTGGATTTAGGCATAGAGTTCTATGCTGGAATAAAATCTTCGTATTCGGTCTGGACTTACTTAAACCGAGGACTCGTCTAGAAGCCAACAAAACAAGATCCCATGCAGCAAGGTTTGGTCGATATAACGTTGAATGTACGATACTTCCCAACGTTGCATTACGTTGTAACAACAGTTGAAAGTACGTTGACAGGACGGCACAATGTCATAATTGAGACAACGTTGAATGTGACCGTTGAATTAACGTCGTTTTTTTTGTTGGCCTCAATCTTATAACAACGTTGATCAGATGACATTCGAGACGTCAGATTTCACGTTGAACTCAACCATTATCACAACCTTGAGCAGATGTAATTAAGACGTCAGATTTTACGTTGAGCCTGAGGTTGAGCTCAACCTTTATTTACAAGTTGAAATAGAAAAAATAGTACAAAAAACATGCTTCATAAGACATTTGATATCAAATTGCGTCTTATGAAACTTGTTCTATAGCTGGGTCTGGCAGAACAGTTTTCAATTAAAATAAAATCACCAAAATATTTGAGGTTATAGGTACTTTATTCCACAAATGTTTTAAATAAACACAAACCACAAGCTCTTTGACACAAAATTTAATATATCGAAACAGTAAGGGGACACAAATTTGATCAAAATAAAACATTATTTGGAAGATTGTTAAAATTCAACTGGCTTGCTTGCGCTTAAATAGGAATTGAAAAGTATGAAAAGGTTTCTATAATTTTGAGGAATTATTTCCGCCTACCACCATTTTCCACCAATCGAAGTTAAATCCAGGCTGGACACATTAATAAACACACAATGACAAAAATAATAACACCCTTTACACATTCAATAATTTTAAATTTACACAAAATAATAAAATCAACAAAAACGTGAGTGAATAGGAAGAATGACGCGATGAACGTGATGACGCCAGCGGCCAGACGCCAATGCAATGATGGGCTGGGCCACGCCACAGGTTGGGCTCAGAGGGCGCTGGCGGCAAATGGCGGGACGCGATGCACCTTAGCGGGAAGTTTGAATGAATTTGCATGGAGATACCACTTTATCTACGTTCAAGGAACTTATATAAGATTATTTCACGTCGAATGTTGGAACTTTAAACATTAAACCTGCATTCATTAAGATATATAATACCTAATAAATATCTGGTTTTTATTGATATTTTAAATTTTACTAATAACGTATATTTATTTCAAAAAACATTTTTTGAACCTCCATTCAACGTTTATTTAACATCTAGTGATGGGCTAAATCAAACAGAGAAAAACCAGTGATATAACTATTCAAAGTTGCTATACCTAGTCTAGATACTTTGGTACCGATGGGTTTGAATTTTTTTTTTTTCAAAATTGCAATTTCTGCTTCAACCTATATTCAACGTTGAATAGACTTTGCTTAGAAAACGTTGACTAATACGTTGTTTTCATAATGCCCATTCAACGTTTATTTTTGGTATATCAACGCCTACGACATCAATCAATCTTTATTCAACGTTGATTCAACTACTCTTTGCTGCTTGGGGAACTTTTTAATTATGACATATTTTTCCTTTTTACACTAACATGAGGAGATTTTTCTGTATTATCAGATTCGATAAATTTATTGGAGAAATCTTTCAAATCCAATGAGTGAAACGGCTCGTTAGGGGATGAATCTACCCCTAAAATACTAAAAACTAAAAGGTCCTGAACTAAAGGGAAGGTGGTAAAAGGGGAGTGTCGGGCTAGCTGCTCGCGGAGAGTGGTCGTGCGGTCATGAACACTAGTCAAGTATTCGAAAATCTGATCTCAAAAAGGGCGCCAGTGACCTTTGACTTGAACCCCTTTGGACACTCAAAAGTAGAGAAGCCGGTCACGTGGATCTCGGAAAATATCCCTAGTAAGGCTCAATAGCTAATTCTGTATAAATTTTAATGAGTAGGTTAACTGAAATCGAATAATCAATAAGTACCCAAAAGAACAGTTTCATTAGAAAGATTCCAATTTATATTTTATATGATTGATTTATAACTTATAACAAAAAATGACAGTTATTGTTTAATTAGTATTCAACTACCAATATTGATATTAATAGAATAAAACAATGTAATTGTTATAATTTACTTTTTCTGATTAAAAGAATTGTATATATATATTTAGTAATATGTGGAATTTAGGAATTGTCTAAGGATAAATTTTCCAACTAACACTAGATTGGCTTTTATGAAATTGCGCACGTTAACTTTGTGATCACAGAGGCCTTACAAGAAGGTCCTAAACTTAGACGTCCTTAATATATTATTTTAAATTCCTTTATGGCAGTACTTCAAATTATTAATCGTTTCATTCAAATCAATTTCAATAATAGGAAAATGTATAGTTTTATAATGTTTATCTGAGCAGTCAAATAAATTTCAATAATAAGAAAAAATGTGTGGTTATATAATGACTTACGTGAACCTTGCAATCAATTTCAAAAATAAGGAAAAATGAATAGTTAAATAAGGGCTTATCTGAACAGCCTGGAGTCTCGACAGGCCCAAACAACAATAAGGGGGCGGATGGTTCTGTCTGGGGATGGTTTTGCTCACTAGACAATCCAGACATCAATTACTCCCTATAATGGCAGGGGTTGAGAAGGTGGCTCTCAGAAAGATGAACCACTCGGAAAATCCCTCACCAAAAAAACCCTAAAAGGCAATACCAATATGGCATTAGTTTCAAACTTGGACTATAAAAATTCTAGGATAGCCCCAAAATATTAATAAAACAAAATGCCCACTACATTTAAAATAATTTATGTAAATCAACATTACGTAATATTTACTTATAAAAGTAGATCCCTAGGCGAATAGGTACTTTGAAATAATTTCTAAAATTCGATTAATGCATTTTTAATTAAGGCAATACCCATTCAATAAAATCGGTCCCTATTCATTAATTTAATTCCTTCAAAAATCCCTAAAAATCTGAATTTACTTACACACTGCAGGGTGTGGTTTTGAAGCCACGATGATCAGCTTTCTGGGGGTTGAAGATGGAAAACCTCCCCGAATATGTAGAGGGATTATCAGACTATAAATAACGGAAAAGAACCCATAAATACCCGGGAAATATTACAGAAATTACATCAGAATATCACAACATAAAATGTTTGGGATTGAGAATTCCATGATATAACTTACCCACAAAATGGCGTCAAGATTTTCGACTATCGTGAACGTTGGCGAATGCTTTGAATCCGACAATTTGTCGTTAGAGTGAAAAATAGCCTTAATGCCAAAATCACCAAAATCACTCTAGGATGCCGAAGATGAGAAATCCCTTTTCCAAGGAACGCAAAAATCACCAGGATTTTATGAAACTCAAAATGCGTTTTATATCATCGACGAGCTTATGCATTGAACACTAGTTGGTGTGGTTCTGACCTTTAAAATTCAGTGTCTAGATAGACGAGGAACCAAAGAACGCAAATATGTGAGTGGGGAGAACCCATCATTCGGGTATCTAAATTTAAAATAGTGCACCAGTATATTTAATTCATAACTAATTTTAAATATAAACCTAATTTGAAAATATTTCGCTGAACGAAATTTGTTTCAACTAATCTAATTCAACATTTACTCTCTAAAAAATAGCAATATGTAATACCATCACATTTAGACCGTTACAATACCCCCTCCACTTAAAAGAAGGTTTCCTCGTAAACCGTTAGGCTTCGTCGGAAGGGTGACTCTTTAAGTCCTTGATGTGCCAATTACCACAAGGCTTACCTTTACTATCCTTGAGATCATAGCACCAAGGGTTGGTTTTCTTTGCAACAGTGAAAGGTCCAACGTAAGCAGGGGCTAGTTTCTTGGTAAAGTATTTGGACTTATCTGACAACACGTAATTCCTACGCCACACTAACTGATTAACTTCCAGCTGAGCCTCACGGCGTCTCAAATCAGACACTCTTTTATTGGCATCAAAAGCCTTACGAATTCTTTGTTGAACTTCAGAATAAAGGGCCGGAAGAGCCTGAAGCCGTTTTTGAACAGAATTATAGTCGACTAGCAAAGTTATGACTAGCTAACTAAATTTTATTTGTAAATTGTATTCGTGAGAAGTGTAGATATCTTGGTATACATACAGTCATGAGCACAAAAAGTGGGACACCCGACTGACAGGTCTTCGTCATTTTCCGCTATTTTGCGTAAATTAGTCTTTTCTCTACAATCGATTTTTTTGTCAAATAGGTATAACAATCCCTGTCATTGCCGTAGGTATAGCTGGTGAGCCCGTTTTACAAAAGGAAAAAACGGGTGTCCCACTTTTTGTGCTCACGACTGTATTATAGGTACATCATTGCAGCAATTTTTATACTTCCTAAATAAGATTCATTCGTTTCGTCAAGAAATAACACTAGGAAATATTTTGACAGGAGATTCAATTACATTCACCACACAAATGCAGTGATATCTGGTTTGATTTTAAAGTTTCACGGGCGGTAATGCTGTTGTATTTATATAAAATCCTAAGTCATTAAGCGTCCTAGATATGTATTTCAGTTTTGCCATATACAATAAGTAGAAGAAAATTTTCGCCAATTTTAATTATTTCTTCCTTATCTGCCTTACCTAAAGCTTCTTGTAAAAGTGAAATTTCGGTAATTTTGACTTGGTTTCCGGGCCATAACATGAAAACGTTGCTACTTTAACAAAATGGAGCAGTAATACCATAGAATCCGTGTCTTGGCCAACAACTGTCTCAGAACTCTCCTTTTCCCTTTAATATTCAAAACTGTTTGGACAATTAAAATATCTGTATTTGCTTCTGCTTGTTCTACACTTTATGATAGATGACGAAAAGGCTTTCTATTAACAGTTTAATAAATATATTTTTATTATTGGTGTTAGGTGTTACTGATATTTTTTTCTTGATTTACTGTTGCCATTTACTGAGACAGATATGACAATATCAGCACAAGATCATTTATTAGTTCTCCGCATTTGTTCCAAAGATTTAGGACTAGGTAAACCATCATACCCACCAAAAACCACTGTACAACTTGAACCCCAGACGGCACCCAATATTGCTGGCATATGCCTACAATCTGCCAATATTCCATATTGCAATATTCCAGAAATATCCCCAGCATATTTGTAATATTCTGTATTAATTTAGCACATTCCGTATTAATTTAGCATATTTCAGGCATGTAGTTATAGGATATGCCGTGAATATCACGTATGCATATTCCTTGAATATGCGAAAGGGAGATTTTCACACAATTCTTTGACGCGTGTCGCTGACGTCAGAGCAGAGAACAAGGAGAGTGCCAACCACAGCGCATCACCAGCGTCACGTGATGGCACTGATGATTGGTTCTGTTCTGTGACCTCGGACCTTGGCTGAACGCCGCCATTTTTTTCTTGTTTTGCTGCTGGTCGAGTGCCGGCTGGTTTCTGCAGTGATCAGCAGTGGCGGATTTAGAGGGGGGGCGCGGGGGGCGCGCGCCCCCCCCTATTGAGCGACGCAACAACGAAATTTTTAACGAAAACACAAACATATTCATCAAGCATTATCCAACATGAAATTCCATATGGTTTTTGCTATTTTTCCAAATTTTTAATACTTTTAAATTTAATCTATAATTGAAAATTCCAATTAAATTTAATCTCCGATTAAATTAAATGTTGATGTCAAATGATAGTTTATGAAAATCTAAGACAGGAATGTGAAATCGGTTTTCCTCTGAAATTAACCGTTCAGGTTTTACAGCCTGTCAAAGTTGCAAAAAGTCAATGTTCAACTGTCAATATTTCCAAAACAGTTGAACTTAGGTATAGGGTATATCACATGAAATCTGCTCAGAATTTTACGTAGAATCCAAATATGCAATCACATACAGGGTGTTTTATTTGAAAAAAAGAAAGTTGGTCTAGATAGCAAACAAACCAGAAGTGACACAGGCAATACGTTTAAGTAGAATTGTGGGAAATATTAGGGACATAAAGCTACTTGAAATAATTCATCGGTATCGGTATCCGTAACGCAACTAGATACGTTGACAAGCGAAAAGGCTGTTAAAGCGCTCCCTGTTCCGGTAAACGTAAACGCATTTCATAACCTAGACATTTTTGTCTCAAAACTTCGGCGTTTTTATATCTAACCTTAAAATTGTTATTTTTTTTGCGATAGAGAAGCACTAAACACACAAGAAACTCAAGAAAGTATAAACTAAACAAATTAAATCAACCCGGAAGAAAAGGGAGGTTATATTCATTTGAAATTTGACACATGCGTCAGGAATGTCAAGATACGTTACCGATACGGATACCGCGAGAGGGCCGTAACGTTACGTTGTACGTACGGTATCTCGGCCTCCGTATCGCTTCTGCACATGCGTAGTACGATACCGATACGGATACCGAGCAAAAAATACGGAAGCTTTATGTCCCTAATTTGCTGAGCAACTTTCATTAGGATCACTTTTTCGTATACGAGGTAATTAGAAAGTTACAGGTATTATACGCGACTTTTTTGCCACTCTGTATATTTAAGTCGTTTTTTTATTATTTCTTATCTGAGCCTGAGGCCCTGATGGATCGCCCCCCCCTAGAAGGAATCCTAAATCCGCCGCTGGTGATCAGTGCTAGTGGCTATGTTCGTTTTTGTGATTTTTGTTTGGAAGTTAATTTAATAGGTACCATCGTCACCAAAAGTATCTGGGACAAAAATAATCCATGAAAATCTCCTGGACTAATTCTACTGTCATTCGTTTCAATGCATTTTAATCATAGTTTGACAAATATTTAACAATAAAATTTATATAATAGTATAAGAGCTAACATGATGCTGTCCCAGTTACTTTTGGTGACGATGGTACATAGTTTTGAGGAGCATTCGGAAATCGGTTTGTTTCAGTGACAAGCGGCCTACATATCCATGTCCTTATTTTGAATTAGGTATGTATTAATTTCTATAGAAATCATATATACTTCTGGTTCAACTGTAATTAGCGCATTTCCGGCCGTAAATCTGGAAATGACCCATTTTGATGGTAATTGATAGGTAATTTAAAATAGGGATAGGGGCATGTGAACTGTTTGTGCCTACATAGTAAACCAATTCCAATATATTTAACCTCGAAATTCAGAAGAATTAACGGAATAAAAAAATTAAAATATGATGAATTTTCGCTAGGACGCCCGCCATTTTGACAAATTTAAAGGTTCTGTTTAGGTATGGATGGGACTGGACTGGGAGAACGGGTCGAGGGATCAATTTTGAGGGGGTACACCAGGGAGGTTTTTCTGTGAATATCTAATTGATATGCACAGGGGCGTTCCGAAGGCTTTGGTATTGGGGGTGGCCTTTACGTCGTAATGAGCCAACTGATTTTAAAAAATCACAAAAAAAAGTTTGGGGTAGGTAATTTATTTGTGGGAATACTTATTTATACTCCCAATGAAATACAATATTTTATTTTCAAACAATTTTTATTCTGAATAGGGCAGAATTTTTAATTTAAAATATGACATTCGACATTCGACTTCCATATTAAAGATCACCTTTATATAAGCACGTATACCTGTATGTACAGGTGAACTACCTTATATCGCTATGAAAAAACATATGTAAAGGGCCCCATACACTACGATGAAACACGACGGTTTTCATCGCCGCGATGAAACACGTCGTTCCAAAACCGAAGTGTGTGGTAGAAAACCATCGTGTTTTTCTACCACATTCGGTTTTGGCAGGACGTGTTTCATCGCGGCGATGAAAACCGTCGTGTTTCATCGTAGTGTGTGGGGCCCTTAACGGCGTATAAACGTTATACTCCGGCAGAGTAGGTATACACTTATACGCCGCACGCCGGCGCCGCTCAAGCTGAAAATAATTGAAATGACTCTTATATACCTTGTCAAAATGATCACAAAAATTACTGTTATAAGACGCTTGAAAAAAAAATTAATAATAGATTATTAGGAATGTTATACTTAATAATGTAAATGCAGTAGCAAATTTCAATTAGATTGAAACTCTACTACCTAACTTATTTTTGTACCGTGTTTATACGTATTTTTCTATTTTTCAATTTAGCTCAATCGCGAATAATTTCGGATTAAGTCCATAGAGTCAGCCACTTCTCACTTTTGAGGGACATTAGGTGATCTTGGCCGTTTCCACCAACTTATTTGGGGGAACCCTAATAACGATAAGTATTCCTTAAACCTACACTTTTCTCCATGGAATACTATCATGTTAAGATTTTTAAGGAGTACTTGTCGTTAAGGCTGCCCTAAAATAGTTGGTGGAAACGGCCATCAGTCTTTCTTCCCCCATAGTTCTACGTGACTCATTGTTTATGAGTTTTAGTTAGCTGAATTTTCGCTCATTGGTTGCTACTGAATATCCTGCAGTAAAGAGGAGTTGGGCATAATTAAAATGCTTTCTTAAGTACCTAAATTTTTATTTTTTAATGCAATACTTTCATTCCTTGTTGCATATTATCAATAGTTATGGTATGTTTATTACATAGATCAAAGAGAATTTTAATCTCTGCTGCAAGAGCGTATGCATGTGGTCCAAAATTTGGAGGATATAATATAAATTAAGCATAGACTGAGATCAAGTACTAAATTGACATATTCATGCGTATCATATGCATGAAATATTCATCAGAAATTCACTAGGGATATTGGATATTCATTAAATATTCCAATATCCAATTGTCATATATGTGGCAGATTGCAGGGATACATATGTTTCATAGTGACATAAGCATATGCCTGGGATATGAATAGATCTGCATGGCATATGAATGAGATATCTCAATATTCCCATGAAATATGCCATGAATATTCCTGCAATATGTTTGTGCCGTCTGGGACCATAGTAAAACTGGATGAACTTTTTATATTGCTCAAAAATCTCTGCATAGGTGGATGGTATTCGCCTATTCACCAACTTTATACCCGGTGAAACAGACCGTTGTTCACGAGCAGTAAACAGAATTATTAATTTTTCATTTCCCAGTTTACTAAAAGACATAGGTAAATACCGAGGTAAATACATAAAATATTAACAAAAATAGTTAGTCGAAATGGCATAGGTAAGTGTAGTATTTTTAATATTTGGAGGTCTGCAGAGACTACCACAGTTTTTGAATGTTGTTATATTTCATCGCTCATCTTTGGAAACTTTTTTGTCTCTGGACAATTTTTGATAAACTTCATCACAGTGTTCGAGATACTTAGGTATAGGTAGTACAAATTTAATGAAAGGACGAAAAATCAAGATAGCGGACTGGATTTGGAGATGTTTCACCAATCACAGCCACGGGGACTTTTAGTGCATGGTTCAAAGGGATACTAAAAACTATAGAACACGAGTGGTGGCAGCTTTAAGCTAATTTGTTGAGATCAAGCATATACCATTTTCATAAGTGCAACGGAGTAATACTCCAATGCGCAGCGAAGAACAACAGGGGAGCCACAGCCAACAGGCAGATCCTTATTCTGATAGTCAAGCGGCACTGAAGGCCCTTTCGAGCCAGACAGTGTCATGAGTAGTATGGGAAGGCCAGGAAGAACTCAGAACCCCTAATAACACAGTAACATCGCAGAAACATTCCAGAAACATCCATCAGGGATAATGAAGACGTCCCTGGGAGGTCCCTATTTTCCTGGGGACATCCCTGGGATGTTGCAGGCAACAGCCGTGTCATCATTTGCGATGTCCTATAAACATCTCTCAGGGATGTTTCTAAGATGACGCGGGATGTACCTAATACATCCGGGGCAGGTGTAAGAAACATCCTCTATATGTTTCTAGTTCTAGTATGACTTTAATAGGTGAATGAATTTTAGGATTATGGATTAAAAATTACCTAATTCAATAATTTTCAATTTTCGTTCTATTTTCTGGAAGTCAGAACTTTTTCCAAAAAAAAAACAAAAATTGAAAATTATAAAATTAAGTAGGCACATCAGTTTCCAATAACATTTTTTATTGAAAAAATAAGGTACATGTATACTTATATTGATTATCTATCAACTAATAATAATCGACGGACAATTTTGCCTAAATAATGTAGTATTTATGCCCCGTCATGTCATCGAAAACCATAGTTTGGCAGTGGCAGCATGTTGTAGTAGGGGAGTTCGGCGTTTTCTTTTTTTGTTGGTGCTCCAATTTCATAAAGGTACCATTATCTAACCAAAACAACCACAGAACCAAAATCCAAAGTTCTTGAAGTACAATTCAACTTGCACACCTAGAATGTAATCAACTATGAAAACAAAAAATAATTATTGGTTATTTTCTCTTACCTAATGAAGAATGAAGTTCGGGTTTCTAGGGGCTATTTATCAGAAAAGTTAGAAATTTCCTAACCGACGCCATATTGAAATTAAATAAACTAAACAATTGATAGTTATGCGACGTTATCTTTCAACAAATAATCTTTCTCACCAACTAATAAGCACTGGTAGGTCGCAGAGATCCTTTCGAACACAAAATGGCACAACTAGGTGTAGCGAAAAACCACAAATTGACAAATCCTCAACACAGCACGACGCCATTACGAAATAAAATTCCGCCCAACAACACAAGCGTAGCGCACAGGACGACCCGTTCGACTGATTCTGCCCGTCTGCGCTGGCTGCGGCGCCGACCCGACGTGGTGGCGTGCCCTCCTGTCCTGACCGGTACAAGTACAAATGCCTGAGCACGCGCCTGCGCCATACACTTCGGCTTCACGAATATTCACGATGTTTGAAAGTTGAAAAGAGAGAAGACTTTTATCAATACATATTTTATTTTATTCCAAGTTGTAAGTCGAATGAAAAATTAAATATTGCTGTTGTTACAATACAAAATTAATATTAAGTTCCTTATTATCTATATACATTACAGGTATATTATGGAATTTGAAATTAGTTTGTGTGTGTGATAGAGACATTTTCAGAAATCACACAAAATTGGCAAATTTAATACTGGGTCCTACCGGTCTGAGGTCCTACCTAGTTTTGTAAAATAATGTTAGCGATTTTTTAGCTGTAATAAGTATCTAATTTTGAGAACAAAAAATCTTTTTGTCGATAGATATTTTCGAAAGGATGTTTCTAAAACATTTCAGGACAATCATCCTAGAGATGTTACATTACAAACATCGCAGCGATGTACCATTTATGTCGGAAACATAAGGACCTTAATGGTACATAAATAGGATGTTTCTGGGAGATCGGTGTTATTAGGGACCCTGGCGGACCAGAATAACGTAAAACTTATCTGGGTGCCAGGACACAGAGGAATCAAAGGCAATGAAAAAGCTGATGAACTCGCAAAGAGAGGGTCAGAGACAAAACTTATCGGGCCAGGGGTGCGATTTTCGAAACCATTCGAGTACATTTCGTACACGAAATTTGACTGACAGCAATGTAAATTAAATGGGAAGCAGTCAATTTTCGTGTACGAAATGTACTCGAATGGTTTCGAAAATCGCACCCCAGAACCCGGCTCCGACTTTAGGGATACCAAAAACTATGACCAAAAGCCACATCAAAGACGGGACTCGTAATAAAGCACATCGACGACACTGAACAACTTCCAGGCAGAATCATGATAGGGAATTCCAACCCATGCAGCAGAAGGGCCGCAGAACTGCTACAAATGAGCAGGAGCCGAATGAGAACCATAACAGGACTCTTGATTGGTCACACATCAGTAAAGGTCCACCTGAACAGGATGAACCTGTACGACGGAGACCTTAATTAATATGCAATAAGGAACCCGAGACAGGCAGACACATCCTGGTAAACTGCGCGGCCCTGGATCGCAGATGACACATCATTTTCGGGCAACCAAACGTAGACCCAGAAACAATAGGTCTGTTTCTGCAGGAATCACAAACCAGTTAGAGTGAATTTCATTGGTTGAAACTAATTTTCTGACTGTTTTCAACCAATGAAATTCGCTCTGACTGGTTTGTGACAGACCTAATAATAATGTAAAAAAGTAATGTGAAAGACCTGTACAACCTCATACAAGGCACAAAAATACTGGAGTGGTTGGAATAGAGCCAAGCACATGCGAAGTACAATCAGCCTTCTCAGGGTTTAGTGCTGCATGGGGACAATAAGTTGGACAAGCCTAGAACAAGGGGAAAAAAATTAATGCAGTTATTTTTATCAGATTCCTAATATGACAGTCATTGAGAACGTCGTTTAGCGAGCTGCATTTATACACGATTCCACATTTATGGACAAAATTTCTTCTGAGGTTACAATAACAGATTGCTAGAACTTGAATGAAGAGCTATTTTTTCTCTCAGGAAATACCAAACTGTTTTTGTATATCAGACACAATCTCATTTATTGTTCGAATTCTATCTAGCCGTTTGACGACTGTGGAGAACGTTGAAGTCATGGATCTGGCCATTCTGAAGAATAATAATTCTTCTCTAAACCGACTGCCCATGTTTGGACTATGGAACATTAGAATTTTGGAGGATTACACTCGGATATACACAAGAGTAAAAAGGAATACATATAAATATAATACATAGGGCATACATAAGAATACATTGGAGGTTTACCCTTCGAGTATGCGTAATAATTCTCAGTACAGAAATTCGTGAAACTAGCATCAACCTTTATAGATACCTACAATAAAGATCCAACAATTTTTGAGTAAAATATAATTAACAAAAAAAGTCTACAATTTTTCTTATTAAACTAATTAAAATTCATCTAATTTTCACTGCTGCTCTCAATTTAGCTGACCTAGACCTATTATTTGCCTCAACCTCCTCTAGACTAGGTACAAGAACGTGTTTGTGCAACATTTTCCACTTTTTCTCCATAAGTTTGTCCAAATCTGTTGATGCCAAGTTAAAATTGTGACTCTGAAATTTCAAAGGTAAAGGATTGGCCACATTCTCAATCATATTCCCTAGCATGTGCCTTTTTACTATAGTATCTTCCAAAGAGTGGAAAGTTATTGTGATTAAACGTCCATTGAGTTTCAGATAGTGATGAGCTAATAGAAGGCCATAGTTTATTTCATTTAGTTCATTATTCACAAATATTCTTAGGGCCTGGAAGGTTTTGGTGGCTGCATATCTGTGTTTATTATCATTATTTACAATAGTTTCAACTAAATCAGCCAATTCCTCAGTAGTGGTTAATTTTTTAAATAAATATCTTGCCTCTACTATAGCCCTAGCAATTTTTTTGGCTTGCTTCTCTTCTCCGTAGTATTTAATTATTTTATATAAATCCTCTTCAGTTGCATTGGAAAGTACATCAGCTGCTGTTGGTACTCCCGAATCCCTATTATCCATCCGCATATCTAAAGGCCCGTTTTTAGATATTGAGAACCCTCTTTCAGCCAAATCAAATTGCATTGAAGAGCAGCCAAAATCAAATAAAATGCTGTCAATAGAGTTTTTGCCATAATCATGTTGCTGGAGCAATTGGGGAAGATCAGAAAACTTGCCTAATAAAGGGATGATTCTATTTGGGAATTCTTTGGCTAATCCTTGAGAGTATTCATAAGCCAATGGATCTCTGTCCAAGGCAAGTATTTTAACATTGGGTTCAAGTTTTAGGATTTCCCTTGAATGTCCCCCACTGCCAAAGGTCATATCTAAAATTACTTCATGCTTTTTGATATCTAAGTATTGGAGTACTTCGTTTGCCATTACTGGAATATGAGGCTGATTAGTGCAAAATAAGCGTCTTATGACTGAATTCATGCTTATTTAATTGAAATGAGTTTCTTGAAAAAAGATTTATTTTCCTCGTTTTTTATTTCTAGTAGAATTTCGTTGGATATGGCCTGATTGCACTGCTCGGCGGTCAAAGTTGTAGCCGAAGATTTTAGGGTTCGCTTGTACGAGTTTTTGTGGGTATTATTCACAAGCTTCTGCAAAGCCAGGTATTGCTGATCCCAGTACTTATAATCGGATTCGAAGGAGTTTTCTTTGTATGCTTGTGTAACGTATTTTGTAAAATATTCACAATAATCCCTAGAAAAATATTTGAATGAAAAGTTTGAGGGAGATTATTTTTTATTTATTTACCTGCCGCCCGCTTTGGATTTATCTATCGGCCACTTTTCTAATATTTTTAATATCCTGTTATAAGCTGCAGCAGCGTAAGCCATTATTTTACTACTAGAACTAAAAAATTATTTTCATTTTAATTTTGGGGTCTATAATATGAGGTTATGTCACTATAGTGTTGTAAAGTGTGTCAAGAGTTGGGGTCGAAAATGTGAGGGTCACTGCTCACTATTTACCTTGCATTCGGTATTTTGATCAAAGAGCAGTGCGTGTTAAGCGGAGCTGTAATCACGTAACCAGCGAGCGATCAGAACAGTTGAACGCTGCTGTATCAGAGTGCCAGAAATTTTAATAAACGAATGCGAATGAGCCTGCACCGAGTACACTTTTCAAATAAACGAATGGTAAATTCTAACTCGGAGAACTCAGATCAAAATACCGAACGCACGGTTACCTTGCGTTCGGTATTTTGCTCAAAAAGCAGAGCGTGCTGAGCGGAGCCGTAATCACGTGACCAGTGAGCGCACAGAGCAGTTGAACGCTGTTTAAAAGTGCCAGAAATTTTAATAAACGAACGCGAATGAGGCTGCACCGAGTACACTTTTTAAATAAACGAACGGTAAAGTCAAGCTCGGAGAACTCGGACCAAAATAACGAACGCACGGTTAGTTGCATTAAAATCTGTTTTTTTTTTTAAAGATAAAAGTCAAAATGACATTGTGTTGGCAATACAATGTAAAATTGTCAAAGCTCTCAATTTTTTTATGTAGAAAAGGCTTGTATTGCCAACATAGTTACTAAATTTTTGACTTGGGGAATTATCTTTAAAAAAAAAACAGATTTTAGTTGTATTCCTTTCAAGAGTTTAGAACACTAGAGCTGCTCGCTCCGGTGTTATAGCGATTTCCATTTGTAGAATCACTGCTAAAAAAGTGTATCCCTTATCTTTTTATTTTATATGATTTTGGCAAAAGATGCGGATACACTCAGTGCGCACTGGTTGACAAATGGAAATCGAAAACTACATTAGGGAAATCGCTACTGTAGAAATCGCCATTTAGGGCGGGTATTATAAAACTATATTATTTGTGATCCTTTCACACCTAGGAGGAGCTCCGGAACAGCTCCAGGGCTTCACGCGCTTATTCCTTTCGAAAACTGTTTGTTGCACCACGCATCTGTTCCTCCAACTGTAGGACATCACAAAAAAATCGTTACTTTTTTTAAATTTCGCCCAAATACGATTATTCCGGAAGTTATACAAATATTAGGTTTTGTATATATAGATATACTGAGCATGTGCGACGTCACAACGTATGATAGGTTATGACGTCAGAAGGACTTTTCAAAGCGTTATATCTCCATCAATTTTTGACTATCGAGAAAAAGAAAAAACACGTGTTGACTTATTTTTCATGGGCTATCGAAATCAGCAATAAAAAAATTGATGCAAGGGGCCTATTACTATGGAAAGCAGGGACCCGAACCGGAACGATATTGGACCGAAAACCGGAACGAAACCGTTTTTTTTTGCGGACCGGAACCGGAACGAAACCCATATTTCATAAAAATGTTGTAGGGCAGGCAGAACCGGAACTGATAAAAATTAATCGGTTCTTACCGGTATTTTTCGGTACCAAGATTTTATAAATTAAGTTGTTTGCTGTTTGGTTGTATCATAATAAAATTAACACTTTAAAAAACAGAGCGTTGGACATTGGACAGCGCGCATTTCTGAACTCGGCTAGGCTATACACCAAGGATTTTACATACTACTACAGGATTGCTCATCGGCTTCGATTTTTGGAATCAAGTTCATATGTTGTTGAACCGTTGCCGACGTCATCAACGGTCTCGTTAGCGGTTTGCGTTCGTAGTTAAGAATATACATGTATGATGAAAATATAATTTAAATTTGATTAACATAATAGTCAATAGACAAGAGGAAGATGCAAATGCGATCTAAACAAGGGTTGTTTTAGAATATTAAATAATGTACTATGGTTCTAAACCGTTTCGAAATACAATCCAATCCACGTGCCGAGAAATTATGACGTCATTGTGAAACTGATTTAAACCAGTTTTAGAAAATGTTTCAGAACTTTGAGCAAAGAGTGCAAAGACAATACTACTACTACTTCGTAGAAGTATTGTCTTTGCTCGTTTGCTCGAGTCTTTGCTTTGAGACGCGAAAAAACACCTCCTAATCCGTGGTGCAAGCACTACGTCAAGGCGAGAAACGACACGCTGTTACGTCATCACTAATCGAAAACACGAAAATTTATTTTATTAATAGTAATTATTATGATTATTAACACATTGACTGCCAAGGCCAAATCCCTGAATTATTCGCTGGGGGCCAAAGTTGTATTTTCGTATTTTTTGGCTTTTCTTTTATTTTACAGTGAAAATTTACTTATAATTCTGTTTGGTTTTTATTTTTTTGGCTTTTTTTCATTTTTTGTTGTGTCATTCATAAATGAATGACGCGGCCCCCTGGAAAACTTTGACGAAATTTTATCGCACCGGCCACGTCATTCATATGCGAATGAGACAACAAAAAATGCAAAAAAGCCAAAAAAATTAAAACCAAACAAAATTATAAGTAAATTGTCATTGTAAAATAAAAGAAAAGCCAAAAAATACGGAAATACAACTTTTAGCCCCCAGCGAATAATTCATGATTTGGCCTGTTCCTTTTGTAAATTATAAGTTCATATTTCATCATATACACATAATACATCATATATCAGGAAGAATTAGTTTTTTTTTTTGTGTTTGACAGTTTTTTACTTAAAATTATACCTATTTTAAGTAAATTTTTGGTTTCATTGGTCTTGGACAATAATCCAACAAAATTTGCTCTGGCCAAGTTTACCTTGAGAATCCCCAGGGGCCACGCAAATATATCTCCACTTAAAATACACAGGCTGTCATACCTAAATGCATGACATGGCCTAGAAGTGAAACTGAACCGTCATACAAATATGAATGACGCGGCCGGAACGGAAGTGGCCGTGTCATTCATAAATGTATGACGAATGTGTTAAAGTTGTTGCAGATAGGCAGAGAAATCCAAAAATAATAAACCACAAATTATATAGAAACATAAATTTTTCTGTAATGACCGTTTTTAGGGATGCTTCTTGAAATGGTCAGTGCAAATGGCCATTAGATATTCGTGAAAAACTATACCGGTATGAACCGTTAAAACCGAAATTATTGGTCCGAACCGAATCGAAATATTTCTCAGAACCGAAACCGTAACGGAACCGATATTCGTCATGACGCTTTGGACCGGAACCGGAACGGAACCGATATTTCATTTCGGTCCGGGTCCCTAATGAAAAGTATCGTCATTCCAGAAGTTAACTTCTAAGTTAACTGTTGAAATAGTTTTATAATACCCACCCTTAGGGCGGGTATTATAAGACTAATTTGAGAGTTAACTTTAAGTTAACTTCTGAAAATACATGTAATTCAAAAAGTTAACTTCAAGTTAACTGTCAAAGCAGTTTTATAATACCCGCCCTTAGTCGACTCCAGGTCGACTCCAATTTGAAAGGAACCTGTTTTCGTGCATTTGAATTAAGCCGGCGCCACACGATGTGTCGAATGCCTTCCAACGTTGGACTTATAGCGATTTGTAGCATCGTGTAGCCGTGCGCTCATGAGAAACATGTTTCCGACGTTGGCCACACACGCACCATTTCGACACATATGCCTGCTAGAATGCCAAACATTGTAACCATCGTTATTCGTTGATCCAACGTTGGATCCAATAGTTGAACGCATCGTGTGGCGCCGGCTTTAGACGGAGAGCCAGCGCCGAAAAAATTCTCTCTGAATTTACTAAAGCCAGTTTCTGGACAGTTGATTACAATAGTTATGTCACAGCCCTTATGTACATAAATATAGCGCGGTCAGTCAAACGAAACTTGGGACAAGGACCTAAAGTTGTCGAGATAACTTAGGTAATGCGACGATATACTAAGGCTGAATATCGTTATACATGTTATATACCTATTACACATAAATAACAATGATGTTATAATCAGTCAGTTGAATAGCGGAACTGTGCTGAGTATATAAATTAATAATTAATGGGTTTGTTCATGTACTATTTCCTGTAGATTTTTACATTTATTGGGGCTGACTCAGTGGCAGATCTAGCATGGAGCAAACAGGCGCCCCCACACAACCAGATTCTAAAGGAACCGATAAAAAAAAATAAACTTGTAGATCGGGGCACAGCGTTCTCACGAGAAAGAACGATATTGCTTTTGTCTTTGTCAGTGTTATGGAAATAAAAATATGGGCAACTAAGACAGAACGCTTATCTCCTGCTTCGACAATAAAGGCCCTGTAGGAAAAACAAGGGAACATGACAAGTAGAATTCCACTTTCATGACGTCATTCGCGACACATTTATCGCGTACAGTACAGGCGACAATGAACTAAACAAACACACTGGAACGGTGGCTGCATAATGTTCCCTACGCAGGGGTTTGTGCCAGGAAGGACACCAAACAAGTGGGATTTGCATCTCTCTCTGCACTATGGCGGCTATTGAGGCTCCGCTAAGTGCAGAAAATAAAAAAATCAAAATAAACCACTATGGTTTTACTAAAAAAATTACAAACCCGAAAAATATACTACTAAATACTACTAAAATATATTCATATACCTACGTAAGTCAAACGCAGCGCACTGCACAGCCTAGTAGATTTGCAATTAGCGGAATTAGCAAAGAAATATGAATTTTCTATTACGATCCTGGCCCCTGCGAATTTGTTGTATTGTGTTGTTTTTCTAACGGAATTCGATTATTTTCATTTGTTATTCAATGTTAATTTGTTTGTGCAAGTACTGCAAGTAAACTTAATTTACTTAGTTGTTGATAAACGTCTATGCTATGTTGTTAGCAGTTACGTTACACTAGTAAACATTGTCAGAAATTTATATTAGATTGTACTGTAACGAAAATTACCCTGAGTCCGCCTCTGACTCTTCCCGGCCGCGTGGAGAATTCTCGAGACGCAGCGCGAAGCTTCGTTCGTGCTGCGGAGCGGAGAGAATCTTCGAGAAGCAGGCGCTTCGGATATAAAAGGAACAATGTCGGGCGGCGAGGGCAGATTTCGCCAGTGCCGGGTTGAAGAATAGAATACTTTTATAAATAAATACAAGATACAAGGCGTTACATAAACTAGTTAGTGTGTTTAGTTAAATTAATCAGAGTGAATTTTAGTTAAGTGTTAATAAAAGTATAGTTTTAATTAATTGGCAGCTTTTATCACATCGTAGTCGAACAAGTTCACGCTAAAAACGTTACAGTACTTATTGGAAAATCTGCTGAATCTACCTATTCCGGGCATCTCGGTATCTCCACACTGATAAATGGATATCAGGAAATTTTTTCAAACAGGTAAGTTACAGTTAGTAAGTTACATTCGACGACATTTGTGTAATATCTGTAAATTCCAATTAAAAAAAACAAAATGTTTTTTTCCATGTTACATGTTAAACAAAACACTAACATGGATATCACTCACACTGTATAAAATACTAATAGCGGCATTATTGTGTTTTGCAGCTACTAAAACTCTCAAGAGGAAAAAAGAACATGACAGTAGCAGCGGGAGCGATGATAACAATGATCAAATTTCATCGCCAAGCCCATCTAAAACTGAATCTGAATCTGAGCAACCGCTAAATTCTTTGAGATCTAAGAAAGTCACTGCTCCTAATTTAGAATCCTTACCGTCAACATCTGGCTCTGTAGTCAATCCCGAAATTGAAGAGAATGATGGTTGCCACGAAAATGACTTGGGTCGTTATGTAGGACAAACATTTCACCTGAAGATGGAAAGAAAAAAAGAGTTGTTAAAAAATCTGTGGGTTCCACCCAAGAATTACGATTTTGCAGCCGATGCCAGTCATTTGCGAAGAAAATTTAATTATGCTTGGTTAGATCAATATACACACCATGGTTAGTGTATTCCAAGCGACTAAAGGGTGCTCTGTGTAAGCACTGTGTTTTATTTCCTCCTTCTACTGGCACACTAAGGGGAGTGTTAGGTTCATTTATGATCAGACCATTTACGAAGTTTAGGAATATGCACGAAGATTGTCGTAAACATCCCACCAATAACTTTCACAAATCTGCATCTGCTGCTGCAAAGGCCTTTCTCGAAAATATACCTGTGGACATTCAAGTTCAAAGTTTCCACCAAAAAACAATCGAAGAGAACAAGCAAATATTGGCCTCTATTATTTCCTGTGTAGTATTCTGTGGCACACACGATATGCCTCTACGAGGAAAAGAAGCAGATGAGGGAGTTTTTTTCGATCTAATGAATTTGCGAGTTGAGTCGGGCGACATCAAATTAAAGAATCACCTGGAAAAGTGTCGTAGAAATGCTGTTTATACGTCACCAAAAATACAAAACCAACTCATATATTTATGTGGCGAAGTTATTAGGGAGAGTGTGATAAATGATGCAAAGAAAGCCATGTTCTACACAGTTTTAGCCGACGAGACAGCCGACGTTTCAGGAAAGGAGCAGCTATCCATTGGCTTGCGTTTCTATGATGAAAGTAAAAAAAAAGTCCGAGAAGAATTTGTGGGTTTTGTGGAGCCGACAGCACAGGATGCCCCAGCAATTGCCAATGCAATAGACAATTTTTTAGTTAGCTATAATTTTTCACCGCATAGTTGTGTAGGACGTGGTTTTGATGGCTGCGCTACGATGGCGGGCAAAGAGGGTGGCGTACAAGCGATTTTAAGGAAAAAGTACACACGAGCATTATTTTTTCATTGCTCAAACCATAAAATAAATCTTGTTGTCAATGATGCACATAATGTTCCGGAAATTAGAAACACTATTGGCACCGTAAAGGATGTTATAACCTTTTTCAGGGAATCCACCACTCGCAGAAGTTCCGCTCCTAATCTATCACGACTGTGTGAGACTAGAGGGTCTGAAAAATACAAAAGTATTCGCTTATTTGCACAAAATTTCCTCGAAATTGTGAAATCACTTGAAAAACTATCTATCGAAGGAAACTACGCCACGAGAAAATCTGCGTACCAGTTGCATGCCGCCGTTACCAACCCATACTAATTGTTGCCCTAACTATAATTGCAAAATATTCAGCTTTACTGGAGCCGGTTGTTAATACCTTGCAAGCAAAAACTATGGATTTAATTAAGTTGCAAGAACATCTGAACGTAATCCTTAACGTTCTGAAGAAAAACCGTGAAGATGCCGACCTAGTTTTTGATGAAGTACTTAAAAAAGCACAAGACTTTGCATTGGAATTGGAAATAGAAATTTCTATCCCTCGAATTACCAAGAGGCAATTACATAGAAACAATCCTCCATCAGACTGTGATAGTGACTACTGGAAGCGTTCGTTAATTATACCGTAGCTGGATTCAATTATAGCCTCTTTAAATATTCGCTTTTCTCAAGAACATACTCCAGCGTTTGCCTTAACAAAAATACATCCATTATATATGCTCGACATGGAAACCAATCAAGTAGAACAAAATGCACAATATTTTACCCAGTTTTATAAATTGGACGATATTACTGCGGAAATGGACCTATGGTATAATTTGTGGAAGGAAAAAAGTCAACTGAGGACCAGCTAAAAGACGTCGAAAAGACTGACCTTCTCGACGAGACCGATGTTTTTTATTCCATCCTAAAACAGGCACTTTTGATTTTAATCACAATTCCATGCACCACGGCCACTGTAGAACGATCCTTCAGTACTCTTCGAAGAGTGAAAGACTTGGTTGAGAAGTACCATATGGCAGAGGAAAGGTTAACAGGATTATGTCTCATGAGTGTGCATCGTGATTTAATTAAATCAAATCGAGAGCAATTTGAAAATCAAGTTTTAAATAAATTTGCGACAAATCCAAGAAAATTGTTATTGAAGTAAAAATTAAGCGAGTTATGTCAAAATTTAGTAATTAAAAAGAGAAATGCAAAATCCATTGTTTTTTTTTTTTGGTCAGCCCCCCCCTATTTCAGATCCTGGGTACGCCCTTGTCAGGGCTTCTAAAATTTGATTCTTTCATATTGAATGGTGATCTGACCGATCATTTTCCGGTAATGATAAATTTTTATGGGGAACAAGCCGTTGGCAGTCGGAGTAAACTAGTATCAAAAATAGTTGAAAATATAAATCTTGAAACGCTTGGCGATCATTTTGGTCAGGAAAATTGGGTCCATATAATCAACAACGATGATGCTGAATCTGCCACCGATAATTTTATTACCACTGTGCGTCACTACATCGAGCTATCTAAAGAAAAGAAAACTGTTTATTTTAGGGACTATAATAAATTAAAGCCGTGGATAACAAATGGAATTATATCTGCAATAAAACGAAGGGATAAAATGAAAAAAAGATATTTTATTAAATAAAAATGCAGCGGATAGTGAAGCATATAAGGCCTATAGAAATTAATTAAATAAAATGATACAAAAACAAAAATATGAATTCTATAAAATAAAGATTGAAAACAATAAAGATAACCTGAAAAAAATCTACCAGATTGTCTCCGAGGCTGTTGATGAAAAAAAATGTGGTTCTGCAAATAATTTTGAGATTCTTGACGACAAAGGTAATTCTTTCTCTAATAAAAAAGACATGGCAACCTACTGTAACGAATTTTTCACCGGTATCGGTATTAAAATGCATAATAGAATAGTGACTCCTGATGACATGTTTCAGATTGATCATAACTCTTTAAGTTCCATGTTCCTAAAACCAGTTAATAAAAATGAAATTATTAGTCACATAAATTCTCTAAAAAATAATTGTGCTCCTGGTTATGATGGTGTAGAATCAAGAATTATTAAACATTTTCATTTGCATTTAATTGATCCACTTGTACATATTATTAATCTTATATTTAGCACAGGGGTGGTGCCTTCAGGATTCAAGAAATCTATTGTAACTCCAATATTTAAAGATAAAGACAAATCTAAAATAACTAATTTTCGTCCTATAAGTGTAATAAGCAATTTTGCAAAGGTGTTTGAAAAATGCCTAAGAGACAGATTATCAAGCTATCTCTTGTCTAATAATATTTTGTCAAAGCATCAATTTGGTTTCTGTAACGGTCTAAGCACTTCAGATGCAATCTACGAATTGACCAAAAATGTAACAAATAATCTAGATAATGGTAACAAATGTCTAGCTGTTTTCCTGGACCTTGCGAAGGCTTTTGACACAGTTCCCCATGACTCCTTAATTAATGCGCTGAACATTTATGGAGTTAGGGGAGCTGTGCTAGAAGTCTTTGAGAGTTATCTTCGTGACAGAAGCCAGGTCGTTAAGATTCAGGACACTTACAGTGAACCTCTATCTGTGAAGATTGGTATACCTCAAGGCACTGTCCTTGGTCCATTACTCTTCATAACCTATATAAATTCCTTAACGAACTTAACAACAGAGAACGGTCTTGTAATATCCTATGCGGATGACACTGTTATTGTCTTCAGAGCACAATCCTGGGACGAAGTAAAAAATCTAGCAATTTTGGGTATCTCTAAAGTCAAAAATTGGCTTGATTCATTCAAACTCACCCTAAATATAGATAAAACTAATTACATTGCGTTTTCCTTAACAGCTGCTAATCGCCCGCCTTTTACCAACATTCTAGTTGAAGGCTTTGACAAAGAAATAAATAAGGTTTCATCTACAAAATATTTAGGAATCATAATAGATAAAAATCTTAAATGGAAAGAACATGTCTCCAAAGTACCTAATAACATTAGAGCACTTATCAGAAAATTTTATGGCTTAAGGGAAATACTATGTACAAAGCTGTTGATATGTGTATATAGGGCACTTGTAGAATCACTACTCAGATATGGTGTGGTTGTGTGGGGTGGCCTTTATAGAAATTCCTTACATCAGTTGGAAATTATTCAAAAATATATTTTAAAAATTATCTTCAAAAAAGAAAGGCGATACCCAACTCATTTACTCTTTTCTGAGGACATTATCTGTGTTCGTTCCCTCTATCTTCTTAATATATGCTCATTTGTACATAAAAAAAATTGTTTAAGAAACTAGTAGACCATGCTTATGCTACTAGGACTAAAGTCAACAGACACTTAGCTATTTCAAATAGTAATAGAAATATCAATTTACGCTTCATAAACTATTTGGCTCCAAGATGTTATAACTTGCTTCCTGGTAGCATAAAACTTATTAAGAACCATAAGAAATTCTGTGCTGAATGTAAGAGATACATTTTCAGGAATCTCCAGCAATTTATGATTCTGTTTTGATTGAATCTCTTGGGAGTTTATTCTCCTTTCCTTGATGGGAAGGCTATGTTAGTTTAGTTTTTAATTTAGGAGTAGATTAGGCTAGTTCTTAGATTATGAAAATAAAATGAACTTTTTTTTAGGATTAATATTGTGATGTTGTTTGCTGTTGACAAACAATACACAATAATTATCATATTATTATTTACTTACAAATAAGTTAAATTCAAATGGCACATACGGATGTTAAGTCATCTAGGTGCTGGATATACTTGTTATTAATCATATCATAAACCTGTTACCATTAAGATACAAAATTTGAACATGTATATAACCTTACGTAATATAATGTCTAATGTCTAATGTGATGTGTCAAATTCTGGGCCTGCGAGTGACGTCACTACTATCAGCCGCTTGTAGTGATGACGTCACCCGCAGACCTCGATGGAATGCTTGCTATTCAGGCTGTGCTAGTGTTCATTTTTTCGTCGATTTTAAATGAAGAAAAGGTGATTTTCGGTCTGTTCTCTCAGAAGAAATTAGGAGTTCTTGATCCTCGAGTATCCCAGAATTTGATGGTGGGGGATGAGTTAGGGGAGTATCACACAAATGACACATCATATAATCCAGCAAAAGATTATGCTTGGTTATCCTCGCAAAAAATTGCCTATTGTCTTCCAAACTTTTTATGGCACTTGTCGGTGGAGTACGGACAGTATCAGTGCAGTGCGGTACTACTATGATGTATTTCTTTTTGTTTAGATAAAAAGTTCTTGAATTTTTATAATTTTTTTTTCGTTTAAATTGTTTTCTGTCTCCTATGATTAAATTTATTTCTATATTTGGTTGTTAAAAACAAAAATATAAATAACTTCCGCACACTCACTTTACAGCCCAACACCACAAGAAAAATACCTTAAAAAAAGCATGACAGGGCCCCAAAAAAAAATTTTGCGTCGAGCCCTATAAAGGTCCTAGGTCCGCCACTGGGCTGACTGTACAGCACGGTGCCGCTATTCAACTAACTGACTAACATTACTGTTATTTATATGTTATGGTTATATACTGGGTGCCCACGAGCACGAGATCACTTTCCGGCTGCCATTTTTTTTTGTTCATCGATGTCAACGAAACTTGGTAGGAATGATATTCTAACCGAACGCCATTTTTATGCATTTATGACAAGTTTTCCTGACTTCCGGTTTCACCGGAAATGACCGGAACTTTTGGTTTTTAAATGGCACACCCTGTATATTTTTTCTTTTTCGGATTCTACAGATCGTTTTACGTCCTAATGTACTACTTTTGAATCGAGTTTTGTCCAATTTTTTTTTTTTTTATTAAATTTCAATTTTTTAACTAGAGTGCCATGACCGAGCTGTGAACTTCCTTATTTTAGTATTTTTGCCCTAGCTCAAAAACTAGAACAGAAACATATTACTTTCATAACAATTCTAAATGCAGTATTTTGGAGCAAATCCAACGATATATTACACTACGACATTTTTCTTAATTTTCATTCAAATATTTTTGTTTTATTATGAAGGTAATTTTTTTTTTCTATACTTGAAATTTAATTTGAAAAGGAAATTTGGACAAAACTTGATTTAAAAGTGGTACATTATGATGTAAAATCTGTAGAATTCAAAAAACAAAAAACATACAGGGTGTGCCATCTGAAAATCGAAAGTTTCGGTAATTTCCGGTGAAACCGGAAATCAGGAAAACTTGTGGATGCACAAAAATGGCGTTTTGTTAAAATATCAAGCCTACCACGTTTCGTTCATATCGATAAACAAATAAAAAAATGGCAGCTGGAAAGTAATTTCATGTGCACCCGGTAGGTATAACGATTTCTAGCTTTAGTAAATTCGTTGCATTGTTGCATTAAAGTTTGTTTCGCCAGGGTTTGTACTTGCCACCAGCATTTGCCTTCCCTGCTTAACAAATAAAAATTGACTGAAACAAATCAACGACGTCAAAAACGTTCGTCGGTTCTTAAACCAGAAGTCATTCATTTTAATTTGTCAAAAAATTGAATGTGTCATATGAATTAATCTACGACAACCCTTTTTTCTCAAGTTTCAAGGTCAACTATGAACCCTGGTGAAACGGACCTTACCTATTATTAAGTTACCTTGACAACTTTAACAAGACACCCTGGATCGTAGTCTCAAGTTTCGCTTGACTGACCGCGCTATATTTATGTAAATAACTATCGTGATCAACTACTGTCCAGTATCCAAAAACTGGCTTTAGTAAATTCGTAGAACTTGTTCAACGCTGGCTCTTACGATGGTTTTGTTCGGGCTTGAGCACTTCAGGTGCAATAAACACTTTTCAAAAGGAATAAGCGCGTAACGCCCCGGAGCTCCTCCTAGGTGTACTGCTGCTTCATTGTTTCGCGAAATGGGGTCCGGAATCGCTCGGAGCAGATGCAAATGAAACCTTTAAAATTTTAGCTCTGTACTGAAAACTTTCCAATTTTTTCAGTGACTGACATGCACTATTATGTCAAGAATGATTCCATATTATTCTGCACACATTCTTTAAAAAAATGATTTCTTTGAAATTCATATTATTATATGCTATACATTATACTTAATAACTATTGAGCTCAAAAAATTATTAATATTCAATGATTTGAGCAGGTGATAAGTTATGTAAGTCACTACTTGTGTCAGGGGCATCTTCCCTTGAAGAGTTATATACAACTTGATGCACATAATACACAGTTCCTGCATCTGTTGGTATAGGATAAGAAGTTGTTGCAACTATAACATTATTGGTAGGCTCAATCTTTGAGGCAATACTGGCCAAGTCGCTACTACTTTCTTGAGCACATTGATACCTTTCCAAGACCTCCTTAGCTCTTTCAGTAGCTCTTTGCACTGTCACTGGAGCGGTTTCTATTACTTTAGAGACTAACTGAGAGATTTTTTCTGTGGAAGGGGCTATTGCTAGCTTTGGAGCTTCAGGTAAAGGTTTGCAACAGTGGACAAAGAATGAGCAGTGTTGATTTGTATCCAGCCAATGAAGATGTTGGAAATTTATCTAAAAGAAAAAAGGCTTTGCATGTTGTCAACTAAATCATTGTGGATTGGACTCTACCTTTATAAGAGCATTCATCCCAAGCCTAAGAAACCTATTACTTTTTTTTCTACTACTTGTCCCATCTCCTAAAATCTTAATATCGATAGTGCCTCTACATCTTTTAGGATCAAACAAAAGGGTTTTATCGATTTCCTTGGTCTCATGGGTCCAACACTGATACTGCTTTCTAAATTTCACAATTGGTCCTGTGTTAGATGTTTTATGCACCCAAACTGTATCGGTTACAGAGGAAAACTCATCTACCCACTTATCACAGTACTTATTGTAGTCATCCTTCTCAATTTGGATGTGTGTTCTGCATTTCAGTTCAAAAAAGGCGTTTTGTGGACATTTTTTTATTGTCCATTTACACTCAATTATCTCCACTCGCTGCTTCAAGTTGGAGAAAATATCACAAAAATTATTTCTAGCCAGTTGTTCAGCCATGTTTTAGAAATTAGGTATTTGGGGCCATCGGAAAGTTTTTGGAAAATTAGACCCAAAACACAAAAGGATTTATAACTGATATAAACTTTAAAAATCACCTTGGCTCTTTTGTTCAATTCATGTAAACATAAACAAAAATAAATCACAAAACAACACTGAACACTGCACTGGCACTGGCACTCACCAAAGCCTCGCAACTGTCAGAGCTGACTCTGCTCCAGCCAAGCCAAGATGTTCTGCACTATCCGACTGTTCCGGAATAAATTACAGCGTTTGCGTGCTTTCCGAAAACCCCTCCAAAACGTCATTGTCAACAATTTTCCAAACAAAAAGTGAGGTTAGTTTTTCGATTTTTCTACTTTAATTTTTTTCTCTCCTCAAATTCAAAATTCAAATGAAAATTCCAAATTTCTTCAAAAATCTTATATTTGGAGTGCCAATCGGTATAACAATAGTAGATTCTGTAGGATATGTGGCCCGAGTCGACGGGATTTCCATGCAACCGGCCCTGAATCCAGATAAAAATACCACCGATTATGTGTTTCTGAATAGACTTGCTGTGAGATCTTACGAAGTTCAAAGGGGCGATATAGTTTCTTTAGTGTCCCCTAAGGACCCCACACAAAAGATTATCAAAAGAGTTGTTGGAGTGCAAGGTAAACTTAACTTATAGCTCTAAACCAGTGAATTTGAAAAGTTTATCTATGTTTTGCTCTAGGTGATCTTGTTAAGACTCTAGGCTACAGAGAATTGGTAGTCAAAGTGCCAGATGGTCACTTCTGGATAGAAGGAGACCACACAGGACATTCTATGGACTCTAATAATTTTGGACCAGTTTCATTAGGTCTACTGACTGCCAAAGCTTCTTGTATAGTTTGGCCTCCTTCTCGTTGGCAAATTATTCAAAACTTTTTGCCAACTAATAGGGTACCTTTGAATATTAAACCTATTATACGGGTATTTTAGCAAACATAACTTATAAGGTGAGAATTTCAATATTTTTTTTTTCCAGATTACAGTTTTATTATTCCAATCCTTTCAACACCTTCCTCTGTTTGCATTAAGACTTAGTGGGCTTGTAACAGTTCAATAATTAAACTTTTTGATTATTAAGGCCCGGTTGTACCTAATAGAGGTTCAGTTGAACTACTAGTAGAGTTCAACTGAACCATTGTTTGGTACAACCAGGCCTAAGTCCTGAAATTGCACAAAATTTCACTATAAGGAACTCACATTAAAAATTATTAAACATCATTATTTTCGGGTTGTGCAACAAAAAGCAAAAATCCCCTGCTTTCTATTAAATTACCCTCAAAATTACCTATTCATACTCCTAACACAATTTTGACCACATTGCCATATCCTAATAAATTCCCACTGAATTTTCTATGTTCCTTTTATTAAATCATTCTTTAGGTGGTGTAAATTATTAGGAAATAAATCATGAGGGCCATATCTTTAGTACAAAAGTTAGAATTTGAATTTTCTGGCAATATTGCCAGAAATGCTGTGACACTAGGGGACTTAGATAATGATGGATGCAATGAGCTTGTTATAGGAAATGATGAAGGAGTGATTGCCATATTTAAGGTAAAGACTCGGGTAAAGAAGTTTATTGCAACAGGTTTCTAGTTGTGTGTTGGAGACACCAATAAGTAGCATTAAGAAGGACAATCCTCCATGGCGCATTTTGGGCCTATTCTGTTGGTAACCTCACAGGGTTGGCAAAAATTCCGGCTATAATTTTGTTATAGTAGATAGAGAATTGGATTTTTGATGTTTTTGGTGGATATTTGTCTTTTGATGCATACCTATATATCAAAAGTATCATTTTCGAACAGATAACTGCAACAGTATCAAAGAATGCTTGAGAACATTTGGAAGATTTCTGATAACTTCTAAAACATTCTAGGGCTTCAAAATCATTAGGGAACCAAATAAAAACTTTGGAAAGCTTCAGAGTGCGCTAGTGCCAAGTTAAAACATTTTTAAGCATTTTGAGACACTTTAGAGCAAGCTAGAACCTTGATAAGCTTCAGAAGACTTTCAATTCAATTTTCAATCCTCCTGCATTCTGCACTTGTTTGTGACAAATTGAAGTCTTTGAAAACATTTTGAAATGTTACAGAACACTTCTGAACTTTTGGCAACATTTAAGAAAGCTTTTGGAACACTCTAGAACACTTAACATATCATATAGAACTTTTCGAAACAATCTAGAAAATGAAAATTTTCTAAATATCTTGAAAATCGTTACCATGATACTTTAGAACTGAGAACTACATAACTTAAAACTTCCATGAACATATTATTAGAACACTCTAAAACACTTCTGAACCAAGGGGTGTTTCACCAATCTAAGGTTTCACCCACTAAATTTTGTACACCTACTGTATTTGACTGCGTTGATTGCATCAAAGATGATAGTTGACTACATTGACTTTTGATCCATATATGTAACAAGATTGCAGGCTCCGCTCGCAGCGACTGCTCACGATTTTTGGCGAGTGTACGGGTGGCCCATTTTCGATGTTTTAATGGGCTATATCAAAAACCAGCAGAGATAAGTATCAAAAATCTGGGAGCACATTCTCAAGCTCTTTTTTTGGGAAAATAACAATGGCGAAGACAAATCACGGCTAACTTGATGCGTTTAGGAAATACAGGGCACTTTTCAAATTTTGTCCAATTTTAAAAGACTCTCTAATTTCCTTATTATTCAAGATATCCAAAAACGAAAAATACTTTCTATAGGCAGTTTTTCAAGTAGAATCCAGTAGCATGACCAATTTTTTTCCAGATGCCACCGATTTTGGAATATTGACGAAAGTTGTGTTTTTTTAAATGGGACACCCCGTATATTATTTTATCATTGAATGTACACACTGTACACACCAAGCCAATTGCTGACACTCTACAAAGCCCAGATTCGACCAACTATGGAGTACTGCTCACGTATATGGAGTGTAGCACCCAAACATACCTTAATGCTTTTGAATACCGTGCAAAAACGAGCTATCAAGCTGATCAATGACCCCGCACTTACTCGTAACTTGGATGGTCTCGAACATCGCAGATCTGTGGGCGATTTATCTCTCTTCTACAGGTACTATCACGGAAAATGCTCTGAAGAGTTGGCACGTGTGATTCCACCGAGAGTAGCACCTACCAGGCGAACCCGTCAAACAGATGGTAACCATGAATTTACTGTCAAACTAGAGGCACCAAGAACCTCATTATATCAGAATTCATATCTCTGGAGAACAGCATCGCTGTGGAATAAACTCCCTGCGACGGTTTTCCCTGCAGGTTTCAACCTGAACCGTTTCAAGACCAACATACACCGACATTTCCGCGCACTTGCCGCTTCTCGAGCGTGATAGGACATTTCCTTGCGAGTGCGCATATCCGTAAAAAAAAAAGCTCTTTGTGAGCTGATTTCCATGATATAAGGTTTTATACCTTTACGTTCAATAGTTTTGGAGAAAAAAAATAAATTCCGTTTTTTTCATAAGAAACAATGAGTTATAAAGAGATAGTTGAACTATAAATCGGCTACAAATTTTTTAATTCCTAATTTAATTTTTCAGTTCAGCTAAATTTTTTTTAATTCGAACTATAAATCGGGGGTGATAAATAGGCAACACATAATTTATTTAATGACTTATCTCTCTCTAGCTTATTGTTTCTTATGGAAAAACGAAATTAATTTTTTTTCTCATTGAAATCAGTTCACAAAGAGGTATTCAATAAAAAAATAATATATGGGGTTTTCCATTTAAAAAAACACAACTTTGGTCAATATTTCAAAATCGGAGGCATCTGGAGAAAAATTGGTCATGCCACTGAATTCTCCTTGAAAAACTGCCTATACAAAGTATTTTTCGTTTTTGGATATCTTGATTAATAAAGAAATTACTTAGAAGGTCTACTAAAATCTATCAATAATAGGAAACAACTTGACGTCATATATACTGACTTTTCCAAGGCCTTATAAGTTGGATCATGGTCTCATTGCCCAAAAAATGTACAACATTGGGTTTCATAGGAACCTGGTGAATCTATTTATCTCATATTTGAGTGGGCGAACACAGTTTGTGGAGTACAACGGTTTTCGTTCTGCCGACTTCAGCGCTTCAAGTGGCGCTCCTCAGGGAAGCAATCTAGCTCCTCTAATATTCGCTATATTTGTGAATGATATCACCAACACTATCTCATCTAACTGTGTACTGTTTGCTGATGATCTGAAAATTTTTAGAATTATTGACACCATACAGGACTGCTCAGAATAATTACAAAACGACATTGACTCTTCTTGGTGTATCACAAATAAACTTCCGCTAAATATTAATAAATGCCAATCTATGACTATTTCCAAACTTCATATTGAAGTGAAGTTCGCATATAGACTTGAAAATACCAATCTTTCAAGTGTAGATTCCATACGAGACCTCGGGGTAATTATCGACAGTAAACTAAGTTTAAATAAACATATTGACCAAATCGTTCAAGCTTCTTTGAAAACACTTGGCTTTATTATTAGGTCTACAAAAGATTTCACAAATACGGAGAGCTTGATTGCCTTGTACAACTCATTGATAAAATCAAAATTACAATATGCAGCTCTGATATGGTTTCCTAATTATGATGTACATGTTGACAGGCTCGAATATGTCCAGCGCAGATTTCTCAAGTACCTAAGCTTTAAGCAGGATGGCATCTACCCTCCACGGGGATATGACCACAAATTATTACTAGAAAGATTTAACTTTTTATCACTTAAGCAAAGTACAATTCTTGCCAGTCAATTGTTCATTTTCAAAATATGCAATAATTTAATTGATTCGGCTGAAATATTAAATTACCTCAATTTTTTGGTTCCCGCAGCAAACACCCGAACTCACAACTCACCATAAATTTTATCTGGAAAACTGTCATACTAATCTCGCCAGAAATGCGCCTACATATAGAGCCTGCTCATGGCATAATCAATTAATACCCATTATTCTTGAGTTGGATCTTTTCAATGGTACTGTAAAGTCATTTAAAACTAAAATTATATCACAGATAAAAAATGCTCTCCTGAATTAAATTGCTCTAGTAATTGTTTTAATTAATTATTGAATCTTGCATTTTTATGGAGTATTGCTGATTAGCTTGGGGTTAACTTTTTGTCCTGGGGTTTTGCTGGGGGAAGCTGTTGATACTACTTAATATACTTAATTTACATCTGTTTTCTCTCGATTGTTAATTACAAACTATAGTTGGTTACTTCATGTATTTGTATATGAAGCATATTATGTCAAAACCTAGTTTTAAGTTTACAATAACATTTATCTAGTCTTTAATTTGAAATTATTATAATTGTCTTGTTATTGGGTTTATCCTGTTAGACAATAAATAAATAAATAAATAAAATAAATAAATAAATAAATAAAATTGTGCAAAATCTGAAAAGTGCCCTGTATTTCCTGAATGCATCGAGTTAGCCGTTATTTGCCTTCGGCATTGTTATTTTCTCAAAAAAGAGCTTGAGACTGTGGTCCCAGAATTTTGATATCTCTGCTGGTTTTCGATATAGCCTATTAAAACATCGAAAATAGGCCACCCTGTACATGGAATGTTTGCTACTGCATGTGACTGCCGGAATTTATGAGGATTGTAAGCGATGATATTATGACTGCACAAGTTCATGTATGATGATCCCAAACAAAGCGCACCCTCTCCTAGCAAAATAAACACTAGTGCTGGGAGATAGAAGTTCTAAAGGCGTAGTATCAGGGCTTCTGAATAATTTGTGCTGCAGAGAATACTCTAATAATGGCGAAAGTCATCCAGGATTTTCTCTGTTTCAAGTTGCAAACAGCATTACTCATCTGACTACAGACTTTACTTCAAGTGATAGTGTTGTGATTTGCATTGACTTGGACTTGATTGGTAATTTAAACACTCATTATTTAAAAAGGTTGTTCTCCATTGGAAAATACACCAATCCCGTTTTCTCTCTGACATACTCCTCCGCAAGGAATGGGATTTACTCGAATTATGTTTCATTTTGCCAGCAAACTCTCATTTTAAGGAACACTTCAATTAGAATTTTCGATAATAATCTGACGCAGTTTTTTAGGTAGATTTCATTGGCGTACTGGAATTTTTTTTTCCGAGGTACCGTTGAAGAGATATGACACAAACTTCATATTTTTTAATTGGGACACCCTATAGACTTTTACATTTTTGGAATATGCATAAAATTACCTTTCCGATGATATATAATTTGTCTATATTATGTTGTAACTTGCCAATATTATTATGGTATTTGAAACTTTCCATAAGAAATAACCCTTGCGAATCACATTGAATATTTGGTTTTATTTTCTGGTGTAATTTTTGGATGTGAGACACCCTATTAATGGTAAATATAGAATGCCTAGAAACTCTAGCTGTAAAATGAAACATAACTTTGCCTTCTCCTGTGTGAGGCGTGTCCTGAGTCCTGAGGCCAACATTGCGGTGGACCCGTTAGGCACTGGTAGGGAGCTCTCGGGCATTGTTGAGCAAGGTTCTTTTTTAGCACAGGTCATTCTGACTCGAACATCTCCTAGATGCTTCCAAATATTCAGTCCGTCCGTAACAAAATTGACCACCTTTTTATTCTTACGGAGAAGTTGAAGTTTCCAAGCATAGTTCTGTTAACCGAACATTGGAACCTGAAGAACCATTATATATTCCTGAGTATTTCATCGTTTCAAAACTTTGCTGATCAACTGCCCAACACGGAGGCACAGTTGCTCTAGTACACGAGTGCATTTCAGAGTGTTTGTCTGCCTTTGATAAGTTCGATGACTTGTTGGTTGAAGAGCAGTTTGAATTTTCAATTATTAATTCCATAAAATTTAAATTCTTTGTAGTCTGTATGTATCGTTCTCCGGGATGTAATGTAAATGTATTCCTCGAAAGAGTGGAGGTGCTTCTTTCTAAATTCCCATCAAATCATAAAATCGTACTTGCGGGTGATCTCAATATAAATTTTGAGGATAAGGACAACTGGGCCACTCATAACTTGACAAACTTGTTCGAGTCCTTTATTTGATGCTTGTCCATAGTCCTACAAGGGTAACACAAATCTCTTCCACTCCACTACGATAGATTGGATCGTCTCTAGCATTCATGAAAATGTCTCTTGTGATGTCTTTAACTCGGGTCTTTCTGATATATTGCTCGAGATAATGCTGTTATCGCCAAGATACCAATGCGCTCAGTTACATCATCTGAGGCTGAAAGCTTTGGAAGAATTTATAGTTCCGGCAATTTTGCCAGCTTTCGCGCTGCCTGTGTCACTTTCAATTGGGCTTCTACTATTCAGGGGGCAGACCCTTTTCTGGCTTTTCGCACGGCTTTGGTCGACATTGTTAATGTTCAATCAAATCAAATCAAAATAAGCTTTATTGTCCAAAAAATACTATTGTTTTTCATTGACAAAGCAAAATTCTTATTACTAATTAATTCTAAGTAAATTAAGTCAGACTTTTACCACAATTATGAACCTTAAAAAAGACAAAAATCACAAATCAAATCACTAGTTCAAACTATAAACTTATGGTGCAAATTAGGTTAATAAACAAAAATAAGAACTTTAAGAAAAAAAAAAATAGAATAAATATAAATAAATAAATAAAATTTAACTTTTTGGTCGTCAGTATAGAAATAAAATAAAAAACAAACGATATAAAAAACAAACAACAAAGAGAAAAACATCTATGTGGTAAAAGTAAAAAACAAATTATAAATCCAAAAACTTTTTAAAAATTCAAAAATGTTTGTGACTATTTTGTGGAGGGAAGGCCAAGACGCACTCAGCGCATTGTATTCTATAACTCAACATGTAACATGTACCAAAACCTATAAAAATTATACCCCATTTTCCAATTCGATCCTCTACCTAACACACATGATCATAAAATTCCTTAAGACTATAAAAAGCTTTAGTGACTAGATGTTGCCTGACTAATGAGCGAAATATATCGTATCTGTTACAGTTCTTTATTTGTTGAGGTAGATGATTAAACATTTTTATACTTTCGTATATAACTGAATTTTTTGTAAGAGTAAATCTAGGTACTGGCAAAGGCAAATTATCCTGACGCAGGTTATAGTTAGTTGTTTGAACGAAACCAGAGAATTTTTTAAAAATGAGACTCACATATTTCTTTCCCTGTGCGCAGGATAAGGCCGAAACGCAAAGATCACAAAAAGTAGTTAACAGTGAGAATCCGCACTTCCGCTTCCAATATAGGTTTTCTGAACAGGGTCAGAAAATCTTACACTAACATCCATGGATTCAGTCTTACTACTCAACATACAGGAAAATCTATAGAGCGATCATTTTTGTAAGGCAAAAAACCCTTATCATTCTAAACGCCTTACAAACTCTCATAACCAGCAACGTGAATCATGAGCAATCGTAAACGAAATTAGTAAAAAATTCCAAAAAAAAATCAAAGATCAACATTGACGGAAATCTCCTCAATAGTTATTATTGTTCCATAGGCAACATCATAACAAAAGACCTTGGCTCTCAAATAGATCCGCTCTCCTATCTTTCTGATATTAGCACCTGAATCCCTGGATATGTTTGTTCCAACTACCCCTCGCGAACTTAGACAAACGATTAACTCAATGAAGAACAAGAGAGCAGCAAATGACGATGGTATCTCTGTCAAGTTATTAGAGTCGCTACCGCTTAACGCAATCTCAGTTCTATCCAATGTTATTAATGTATCCTCGAATGTATCCTTCCTGTCTGAGTCCGTTCCAACTTGTTTAAAATCTGCTTAAATCATTCCTTTATACAAGGGAGGTGATCACCACTGCCCTTCGAACACAGGCCAATTTCCCTTCTGTCCACTCTTTCTAAACTTGTTGAACGTCTGGTTAAGCATCGCGTTTTATCATTTTTAAACCAACACAACATTTTAACTGTTAACCAATATGGCTTTGGACAATGAGCCTGTGAGTTCTGTTGAAAAATCGAAATTCTTGGGCTTACTCATTGATGAAGATCTAAAATTCTACCCCCACGTAATAGCGCTTAACAAAAAACTGTCATCTGGTTGTTACTCAATTCGGTCAACTTATCAACAAATTGGAAAGGAGGTCGCCTGCAATGTCTATTTCGCATTGGTGGAGTCCCATCTGAGATATGCTATTTCTTTCTGGGGTGCATGCTCCAATTACCTCTTCCAATCTGTTTTTGTTCTCCAGAAACAAGCAGTCAGAAATTTATCTAATGCACTTCCAAGAGCTCACTGCAAGCCGCTCTTCATCGCAAACAGAATCCTTAAGGTTGTCGCTCACTGGAGCGCGGCGTAGAGGACTTTTTAAATACATTGTTTTAAACGGGAGTACGCTCACTTGTCGGAAGAGCACCGATCGGCATACTCACTTTTAAAACTATGTATAATAAAAAGTCCTCTAAGCCGCGCTTCCGTGCGCTGCGCTTCAGTGAGCGTCAGCCTTTACTCTTCCTTCACTATTCATTTTGGAGACTGCATGTCTCATTCATAAACAGAAGCATAAATTTCCAACACATTAACAAAGGCTAAACGTCAGGGTAATCAAATTCCACTTCCAATACCACATTCAACCCTTGTCAAGGATTCACTCGCAAATTAGAAATACTGATGATCACAAACTTTTTCGCACATGTCTTGAGAGCTTTTTAAACAAAAAAGCATATTATTCTACTGATGAGTTTCTAATGGATCCAAGTTAATTTTATGGTGGGATTGTGGGTTACATTTTTCCGAGCATTTTTCAATTATTATTATTATTTTTTTTTATTGCTACTTTTTTTAACAAGTTCTTTGAACACAGTAAATAAGTATTCTATTTATTTCTTATTTTATTATTATTATTATTTCTTTTTTCTTGTTCGGTTGTTTATTTATATTTTTTTTGTGTTTTTGCTCTTTTTAGATGTACAGGGTGGCCCAAATTCGAGCCTCATCATTGGGATCTCGGAAACTGTAAGAGATACAGGGTCGGTTAAATTATGGCAAAGTTGCGCATTTTGATGCTTAACCAAATGCCGCTTTGATATTTAGGATATTCCGAAAACTTCCGGAGATATCCAGTGAAAACCGAAATTTTGCAAAATGGTTTTTATTTTTTCCTGACTTTATTTGAAGTGATATTTCAAAAAAAATATCACTTCATCATAGCCACTTTTTCTCCCCTACAAAATGCTATCATCAAATTGAAAATCTGACGTTTCGTCTTTGGGCCACCATCATCAACTTTATTTTTCTAAATACGGACCCTTATTTTTTATTTCAGATTTTAAGAGCTTCTGATATCTCAAAACCTATGACGTATCGCATTTATTCGAAAAATTTATATTATTGGTACTTTCCATAAGAACTACATGTGTTAGAGAGAGACAGAGAAGAGAATTTTGGTAGGAAATTACTAGAAAGTAAAAAAAATATTTTTTCGAATAAATGCGATACTTCATAGGTTTTCGGACATCAGAAGCTCTTAAAATCTGAAATAAAAAATTTAGGGTCGTATTTAAAAAAATTAAGTTCATGATGGTGGTCCAAAGATGAAATGTCAGATTTTAAATTTGATGGTAGCATCTTGTAGGGGAGAGAACGTGGCTACGATGAAGTGATATTTTTTTTTGAAATATCACTTCAAATAAAGTCAGGAAAAATTAAAAATAATTTTGCAAAATTTCGGTTTTTTTCTGGATATCTCCGGAAGTATTCGGAATATCCTAAATATCAAAGCGGCATTTTGTTAAGCATCAAAATGCGCAACTTTGCCATAATTCAACTGATCCTGTATCTTGTACGGTTTCCGAGATCCCAATGATGAGGCTCGAATCTGGGCCACCCTGTACACGGTACACAGAGCAGATGTCTGCTGAAAAATGTTAGTGATGATTCAAAAAAGAAGAGTATTTTTATTTATATTTAATTTAATTTTAATTTAACGTAGTTTAGATAGCTTTGTCAATAAGAATGTACTAGTTTTTGGACAATAAAGCAGTTTTTCAATTCAATTCAATTCAATATACCATTGACTGCATGAGAATGTATGGACTGATTCTGAACTTATTTAGAATTTCAATTAGAAGTATCAAAAAGCGCTTAAAAATATTTGGGACATTTCTGATAACTTCTAGAACATTCCGGCGCTTCAAGAGCATTAAGCAAGGAACCAATAATTGGAAACTTCAGATGAGTAGCATTTTGGAAAGCTTCAGGATGTGAGACTGCGCTCGTGCCAATTTGGACCATTTTAAAGCATTTTGAGAGGCTCTAGAGCACTTTTGAATAAATTTAGAACTTTGATAAAATCTAAATAGTTCAGAAGACTTTCAATTTCCAATCCTTCTGCATTTGTTTGAGACAAATCAGAACTTGCAGGAACATTGTAAAACGCTACAAAACACTCTAGAATCAAAATTAGAGTTTCAGAAATATTCTAGACGGATTAGAACACTTCCGAACTTTTGGGAACATTTATAGTTGGGGAGCTGGTGTCAAAAACATGCAAGAGTTTTCGCAAGGCGGATATTTTCAAAATAGGTCGTACTTTAGTGTTAGAATGCTAGTGTACAGTCAGCACTCACAGTTCCGGGACAGCTGGCTCTGGGACGCGGGCAAAGTTGTAATTTTAAGAAGCATCTAAACTGTTTTCTCAAAGCTCAAAATTTATAGAAATTTTGCACATTATCTGTTTGAAGGTTACAGATAACGTATGTAAATCGGTGTCCTGTCAAAATATATTTTTGCAGATATTTGACAATAGCTATTTATACAACAAGTTACGAAATGAGTGTCTTTTAGGCACGCGACGTGAAAATTGTCCAACGAGGCGTAGCCGAGTTAGACAACACGTCGAGTGACTAAAAGACATCGTTTCGTTACGTGTTGTATACAAGATTTTTTCTACTGGCGTTTCATACTGAAAAAAAACATAATTTTATTCCTCGTAAATAAGAGCCGATCACGCCAAAAAAGTTTGGCACCTGCTTTTGATTGACATCTTTCATGAGGTTTTTTTGATTGAAAATTGAAATCCTATTGAAAAAAACAACAGAAAGTTCTGTTTTGAGTAACCCAAACGTTTACTTTAGTAGTTCAAATAATTGCATTTACAACATTTATGAAAAAATAGACAAAATTCAAATCTGTGTTTTTTATTTCTGAACAATGAGTGACACTTTTAGGCACTAGTGCTTAAAAGTGTCACTTTTACGCACTAGTGCTTAAAAGAATGCCATTTAAAAACTAAAATGACAATCGAAAAGTCGCTATTATGAAACGTCAGTAGAAAAATATATTTGAAGAAAATGCCATAAAATAAAAACTTTGAGGACGTCTGACCCCCTTTTTGCAACGAACTAGACGTTTGACGATTTACATACGTTATCTGTGACCTTCAAACAGATAATGTGCAAAATTTCTATAAATTTTGAGCTTTGAGAAAACAGTTTAGATGCTTCTTAAAATTACAACTTTGCCCGCGTCCCAGAGCCAGCTGTCCCGGAACTGTGAGTGCTGACTGTACACTAGCATTCTAGCACTAAAGTACGACCTATTTGGAAAATATCCGCCTTGCGAAAACTCTTGCATGTTTTTGGCGCCACCTCCTGGACTATTAAGAATGTTCGAGATCCTTTAAAGTTTAGGCTTAGAGCCAAGTTAAAATTTCCAGGAGTATTTTGGAATGCTCTAGAAACAATCTGGAAACAATCTAGAACTGGAAACTTTTAGTATATCTTGAAAATCGTTACATGACACTGTAAAAGACGTTCAGACTTTAGAATTTCAATTAAAAGTATCACAGAGCACTAATGAATATTTCAAGAGCATTAGTTATGGCCGTTATGGGTTTCAGAATTTTATTTTAATTTTGTCTCTGTAAAACGGAGTATGTTTGAAAAACTGTTTTGTATTTGTCTTTTATTAAACATTTGTTGGGATGATTTCTTTTTTTTTTTGTGAAGAGTTTGTGTGTTGATAAAAAAATGTTTGTTTTTTTTTTCCTTTTATATAATATTCTGGTAGGATTTTTCTGTGGATATTCTTTCTAATTTATATGGAAATATCCATCAAAATCCATCCAAAAACCAAAGAGTAGAGAAAATTGTTTGCCAACCCTGTAAATTTCATATTCTACTTGCTACGTTTTTTATTTTGTCTTGGCTTAAAAAATTGAAAGAGGCAATATATATTTTAGGGTAAAGAAAAAATCCAAACCATAACAGGCCTTACTTTTGTAGCCTGTGTAGAAATAGGTGATATAAGAAATGAAGGTAAAAACAGCCTTGTAATTGTAACAGCAGACGGTTGGTGTCACATTTATGAGGTTCATAGTCAAGAAGAGGAATCTACTTCAGATGAAGCTGAAATAAACGAAAGTGTAGATGAAGTTGATGGCCAGGGTCCATCTTCTGCAGCTGCTACAACTGAAACGCAAAGCAGCAGTGAATCAACTCTTGATAGTGATTTGAAAAATACAAAAGTACTGAAAACCCCACTAGTTTGTGTTCATATACAGCGAATACCTGCTAATATTAAAGTGAGTAAATAAGTTCAAAATCAAAACGTTTTTTGTTGTCAGAATTTATTATTAGGAGATGTAGACAGTGATGGACAAATTGAAGTGGTTGTGGGTCTTACAGACAGGGTTATCAGATCCTATCGGTTTGTTAAAAATCCTTGTAAGACTACTAATGATTTTTTCAAGGAAAATGCTAAACCCGAAGAAAAATTTTTAGGTAACCCAAACAAACAAGAAAGTTTTGAATTTTAAAATTCTATCTATTTAGGTAAATTAGTTGCCATAAATAAATGGGAATGTGCCAATCAAATAGGATCAATTACTTTGCACCATTCCTACAATGGAAGGCCATCTATTTTAGTAGGCCAGCCTGGTGGTACTTTTATGAGGATACGGTGCCAAATGGATGAAGGAGAAGAAGAACTTAATAGGAGCGATGGGTAAATCTTTGTTTTGCAACAAATTTGTTATACCCTAAGGCATATCGCAAAAGGTTTTGTAAAACATTATTTTTTTGAGCTTGCAAAAACGTATCTGTGTTAGTTACATTTTATGTTAATTTTTAAAATTATAAGCAGTATGAGGTCACAAACTGCGGATCCTAGAAGTTAACCTACCTATTTATAACTTTTTTGTAATTACATCTAATGCTTAATTAATTATAGACTTAACAAAAATATCAAGTCATACAAAAGATATTTTAGTTACAGTAGTAAGTTGCAGGATATTATGATTTGAAATAATATAACTTCATGATCTTTTGATAGTTCAAATAATGGAAATCTGCCAGGCTCCATCGACTATCAATTCCTAGGAATCTCGAGAATGCGTAATCCAAATATTTCTACTGAAATTCTAGGCGATTTGAAAAGCTATGCTAGTGCTGAGAGTGTAGGGAAAATTGGAGAGAGCACCAATATTAGTCCACCTTATGCTTTGGCAACACTAGATGGCACCATTATGCTAGTCCAGGACGAAGTTATTTTGTGGTGAGTTTGGAAAATGCAGTTTGCACATATGAGAAAAGTGTTGATTTTTTAGGGCTATAGCTGTTGATCATCAAGTTTTCGCCCTAACCAAGCTAGATGTCACTCGTAATGGCTCAGATGATATTGTGGTATGTTCCTGGGATGGTCAAACGTATATTTTGGACCAAAGCAAAAATTCAGTAAGGTTTCATTTAGAGGAACCTGTGAGAGCTTTCCAGAGCGGTTGGTACTATTTGAACCCTGACCAACCATCTGTGACAGCATTGGTTTATGTTACTTTCAAAAACACTGTAAGATCTAGAGGTGTTTGAAACTTTTTTGAAAAACATTTCTAATTTTCAGATTATCATCTATTACGATATACCACTTAAAAATTTAATTTGTAAAAAGTTTGAGCCAGACGAAGCTACTTTGAGCCAATTGTTTGTTGACAAGAGCCGAAATCCTGAACAAGCCTTGGAATATGTGAAAAATATGGATAAAAAATCCAAGGCTGAATTGGTTTCTTCTCTTTTATATGATGATTAAAATGATTTAATGTTGTTTCCTAATTGATTGTTTTGTTTAGTTGATTATTATTTAGTTTCTTACTTTTTAATGGGTGTGAAAACTTTTTATAGGCCTTAAAATTATCAATTAAAAAAGGTTTTAATTTAAATTAGTTTTTATTTTGTGTATGATGGGTTTTTATTCTCTTCGGCTTTTAGTGTCTACCCATAATTAGTCCGGTCGACACATCACATACCGTGAGTTTTTAATACTTAGGTGACCTTTTTTTTATTGTTGTAATTAGTTCATTAGGTATTAAAGATTAAATTTAAGATAGGAGCCATTTCCAAAATATTGTCGTTCGGCCGCCATATTGATTTTTAAATAGCAATGGATATTCCTGGAACTTAAAAATCGACAAAGAGGCAAGCATTGTTAGTTGCATCACCGCCAGAGCATTCCAACAAAAAATCAAAGGGTAGTCCGGATGATAAATGGTGTGATATGTGAAGATGCAGAAAGATCGAAACAAAATCCTCTTCAGCAACCGAACCAAGAAACATGGAATAGCATAGCCAAAAAAGCAGAAGAATGGAAGGATTTAGGAACCAAGTATGATAATGTTTATAGAATAATTGAGGTTAACTCTGTACCTAAAAAAAAAGCTTGACATTACATTACATTACAAAAGCTTGAAAGAGCTTAAAAAAATAAGGAGAAAACCTGGTGACGATCATGAAAAAGTGTTAAAAAAAATTAATCCCTATTAAAAAGTAGCCGTGTATCACTGCCATTGATGCTCCTTGTGTTTTTTTGCACAAAACCACTGGAAGGAAAGGCAGTTCAAAATAGACTTGGTGAACGAATTTCAAAAAAAATTCACAGACTAGAAACGTTCGACGCGTGGAACACCTTCTGCAAATCAGTTGAATTTGTTAAAGATGAGCTGACCAAGACTAGGTTAGAAAGTTTAAGAACATTTTGCAATAATTCTGGTCTAGGGGTATCCTGAAAGCCGCTGCTTCAAATATTCGATATCACAAAGATTGTTGGAAGATTTGCTGCAAACCAATTTACCACATAAATGCGATAAAAACAAAGAAGAACAACAACAGGCAACAGCAAAGAGTTCAGTGGGTAACACAGAATGAAACTATTGCATTCAATGAATTTGTTGTTGAATGCTTAGACGAAAATGAAGAAGTTTACACACAGAGACTTGCTGTATGAGTATGAACAAATTCAAAGGTGATTTCAGACACAGAAATTAGGAACAGTCGTGACGATAGACACGCCCGACGATCACTTCGAGAGGAACTAATAAAGCGTTTTGGAGATGACATTGGCTTCCAAACCAGATACAGACGAAACGAATAAACGAATCATCAAGAGTCTTTTTTAAAAAAACATGGGGGAGCGTACGTTGTGAGTGCTGTGAATGATGAATAGCGAACCTCAATAAAGAAAAAAATAATATAGAGGAGTGTTTAAGGAGAACAAAGAAACAAACACAAGACTTTGAGGATGAGGTGTTCGCATCGGAGGAAAATCACCGAAATGAAATAGAGAAAAACAAAGCCGAAATAATTAAATTATAGATATGAATGGCAACATGACGAAACCTAAAATCCAAAGACTAGAGGTTGATATGGATGAATAAACTTCGACAAAAAATGATATGTTATCTACAATTAAAACATTGACTGCTGATAATGAAATATTCATAAAGAAATACAAAGAATCCCAACAAGAACTATTTCACCTGCAAAGCTTTTCAACAGAAAATACTACCAAGAAAAGCACAATAGAAGATGTGACTGATGATGGAAGAACCCAATGTAATCTTAGTCTGTCCACAGAACAGAAGCAACAATTTAGACAACATCGCGAAGCTAAGGAAAGCTCCGGAAAAATTATGATTATTGGGGATAGCACGATTGCTGAAATGCAAAAAATTCTGCAAAAGCAAATGGGTCTGGAAAAATATAGTGTAATCTCAGTAGTGAAACACAATGCATGTTTGGAGCACATTGTGGAAGATCTCCAGAACCTCACAAAGGACTTCAACCAAATCAGCGGGCAGTCGCGTAGCAATAAGGTCTTAATGGGCCCGAGCGCAAACCTTTTGATAGGACCCCCACCCAATAAAACAAAAAAGTCATGTTGGAGCGTCATACCCTCCCAAAACCAAGTGATTTTTGTCCGACAAATGTGATGTGATATCGTTAATGACGTTAATATAATATAGAAAACAGTCGATTGGAAATAAAACCACACGTAGGTAGATACATGTATCACCTTCCTTAGGAACGTCAGAACGACAACTTCACGATGAGCTAGCGAAAAAATAGGTTTGTTCGGACTTAGTTCAGGATCAGTTCTGAAGCCGTGTTCATTTTTGTCATCTTTTTTCTCAATTTGCTCCAGAGCTGGGCAAGCTACTTGGAAAAAGTAGCTAGCTACAAGCTACAAGCTACTTTATATTGTAAGTAGCTAAGTTACTCAGTAGCTCAACTACCTCTTTGAAAAAGTAGCTAAGCTATTAGTAGCTTAACTACATTTTGAATTTTTGAAAGCTACTATTTAAGCTACTTTTTTGAAAGTTAAATTGATAAAAACAAAAAAGCGTGCACAATCGCCACCATCAATGTACATACCTTACCTAATTTAATTTCATAATATCATCATACGAAAATAACATATTAGCTTTCTCTAAAGTCCGTATTACATATGTGTATTTATCCGTGTATTTCTTCATGTAGTTCAGGGTGCCAACATTATTTTGTTTTTCATAATGCTGATTTATGTTGCGTTTGAAGTTTTTCAGTTGTCACCCTGAACTACATGAATAAATTCACAGAAAAATACACAGATGTCATAAGGGCTTAAGAAGTATTCATATTTTTGTCAAAAACCACTGGACATTAATTTATTAGGTTCACTTTGATCACAGTGATCTGCGAATGAGAGAATAATAGGACACATAAAACATAGGTATCTACAGAGATAACTAGAAACTAGTTTAAGCAAGGCAGGATAAGAATTTTCTGGAAAATGATAATTGTAGCTTGAGCAATTAAAGTATACAGTTACTCTTATCGAGCGGTAAATTCAAACGCGGGCGATAGGTTGGTGGAAACGTGCCTTTATAAAAGGAAAACTGTTTTTTTTAGAAAACAATATCGAATGGATGCCAATATATAGGTATTATAGTTATAGGTATAGTTATTTCATTTTTGAACTAGAAGAGTCCGCTGCGCATAAAACGTAATAAGTATTTTGGGCGTTAAGTATCGTTAACCACACCCTCGGGCGGTAAATAACACTTTCCGCCATTAATACCTAAATAACTATTAACTATCTACCAAAAGTAGCTTGTTTTAGTAGCTAGCTACTTTTCACAGTAGCTTATGAATACTTGAAACACATTACCAAGAGCTACAGCTACAAGCTACTTTTTTTTCAAAGTAGCTTGAATAAGTTATTAGCTACCAAAAAAGTAGCTAAGCTAGTAGCTTAACTACTTGGTAGCTAGCTACTGCCCAGCTCTGATTTGCTCCGAAGTTTTGACAGGCACGTGATTTGTAAATTGAAACTGTCTAATCCAGTCACGTGGCTGTCAAAATTTCAGAGCAAATCGACGAAAATGATGACTAAAACGAACACGGCCTGAAATAAACAGCGATTGCGCATTTGTTCATACCGAACATTATATTATAAACAAATGCGCAAACGCAGTTCAATTTAGAACTGATTCTGAACTTATTCCGAACAAACCTAGTGTTCCAATGCTCAGGTTGAAGATATGAAAAAAATGTCCGATTTTGTGCTATAAAGCCGCTCAGGGACCTTATTTTTGAAACAGGGGAGCAACGTTCTCAGTAGAACGAGTGTTCCTTCTTTCTCAATGATATGCAACTGATAATAATATAAGAAACAAAGACGGAACACTCGCTCTCCTGGGAACGCTGCTTCCTGTTTCAAGAATAAGGACTCAGGAAATTTGACGTGTACATGAGTTACAAAATCCAAAGGTCGATGTACTAGAGACTTCTCCTCACACCAACAAAGCCAAAATCGGTTAGTTTAGGTAGCTTTTTAATATTTTCTTGCATCTGTCGTTTCAATTTGGTCACGTTAAGCCTAGTACTCATAACTGCGAAATTCGCATTTTTTTGACATTGCGTTGACAATTTGACGTTTTATGTGTGTATCGCAGTTATGAGTACTAGGCTTTATAGTCCAGGAGGTGGCGCCAAAAACATGCAAGAGTTTTCGCAAGGCGGATATTTTCAAAATAGGTCGTACTTTAGTGCTAGAATGCTAGTGTACAGTCAGCACTCACAGTTCCGGGACAGCTGGCTCTGGGACGCGGGCAAAGTTGTAATTTTAAGAAGCATCTAAACTGTTTTCTCAAAGCTCAAAATTTATAGAAATTTTGCACATTATCTGTTTGAAGGTCACAGATAACGTATGTAAATCGTCAGACGTCTAGTTCGTTGCAAAAAGGGGGTCAGACGTCCTCAAAGTTTTTATTTTATGGCATTTTCTTCAAATATATTTGTCAAATACCTGCAAAAATATATTTTGACAGGACACCGAAGCTTAGTTCATATACTTGCGAATCGCGGATTGCGGAAAGCGAATAATGATCCTATTGATCGATTTTAAATATGTCAAGCGGTGGGATTGGGAAGCCAAATCAACCAACAGGATCATTATTCGCGAGTATATGAACTAAGCTTTATTAAGGAATTTTCGCAGATTTTTTTAATTTTAAGAAGGGGGCCCTGCAGGGCCTCCTATGTTCCGGGGCCCCAGCGCTTCGCACTCCCCCGCTCATCGATAGCTACGCCACTGTCAGGGGGGGACTAAGAAACGCCCTGATGGGGGGCAAGGTAGAGGAAACAGTGTTTCAGTGTTTGTGGCAAGTAGTTACGAAAACAAATTTAATCATTGTAGGGAGATAGAATAGTTCTAAACAAATTTCTCGATCAGATTAACATTAAACTTTATACATTTGTTCAGAATATGAGTGAGGGCAGCAGGTTTATTAATATTAACTCTTTTTCAAGTTCATTTCCTGATGCTTTCAGTTCATCTTCCTGCTTCTTTCAGTTCAGCCACGTGACCTGTGCTCAAATATACCGCAAAAAAGGCAATTGCGGATAATATAGCTGTTGGTGTATCAAAAACTTTTTTAGGCTAACAGAGACTGGCGAAACCATAGATACTACCACTAACAATAGTTCAAAAATCACAACAAAAACCAGTAAAATTTCACTATTTTTACTGAACATCCAGTCATCTCGGGAAAAGATGGATGATTTACTTATACTGCTAGATGAATTAAAAGAAATGCCTAAATTTGTATTTCTAAGAGAGCACTGCTGAGAGGTGTGTTTCCTTCCTGATTACAGAGTTCTATCAAGTTTTTGCAGAAAGAATGGATATGGTGTGGTACAATGATATTCGTTCACGAATCCTTCTTAAGTGACCATGGATGTGAATCTAGATCCGTATAACCCACATAGCATTCAATATATTCTGTATATACCTTAAAAGTCCATGATGTGTAAAATATATCGCCAACATGTTTTCTATATACACTGTATATCCTAAATTAACATCCTCTTACAAGTCTGCGAATGTATATGAAATGTATGTTCGATGTGGACATTATATGCTTTCCGTCAAATAAATGTTTATTTGGTATATACATAGTATATACATAATGAACTTTGAACATTTTGCTAAAATTTACTTTCGCATGAGGGCGCTGTTGTATTACAGTGCTGCGAGACTCAACTGTTCTTCCCTTCAATTCAGATTTCGCAATAAGTTCAAGTAAATTTTGTTGAAATTTTTTGTTTTTGAATACTAAAAACTATTGTAGATCTTTGACATTTTTTTCTGCTAACCAAATTAGGGAAAATATCTAGTTTGAAATAAAGTTTTTCCAATTTTCAGGCTTTTGTTATAGGGTTAAGGGTTAAAGGAAAAAAAGATCTGGCAACAATGCCTGAGGCGTGCGCGTCCGTCGTCGTTCGTCGTTCTTTCGACTTTCCGTCCCCGTTCGGTTGTACCACGCCACCACGGCCATTTCTATTTTCTTCGTTTCCTCAATTACAATTTTTAATTTAAGTGCAATAATCGCATTATTCGCATTCACGCTAAGTATCCATAATCTCCAGTATATTGAAAAATTCAAGTGAAAAGCCCTGTACTCTTTCTTTCACTGGTTACGGACAGGAATTTTGCCTGGCTGGGCTGGCGTCACTTTCTCTGTCCGCCATTATTGTCGTAGCTAGCTGAGCGTCATTGTGCATTTTCATTTTTTGTTCAACGGGAGTCGGGAGTGAGTGGAGTGTTTTGTTTTTTTTGGTAAGTTTTAAACTATTACTACTAGATACTTGAATTTTGAATTATCCCTTATTGTCTAATTACAATCTTTGGCACTGCGGCACAGCCGAAACCATCAAAATTTCAAAACTAAGCTCAAAACCCGTTTACGATTTAGATAAATTTATTCTGGGAATGTAAAAATTTTGTGGCTATTTTGAACTTATTGTGGGTTTATCGTTTATCAAACAAATAGAATTAGATTGCATCGTGGGTGGCTAGATCAATCGCTTGTTAAGGCTTGTAAGTTAACAAGAACCTTAGAATGGGCCACACAGAAACAATGTCATATTGACATTGGCACATTCTAAGGTTTTTGTTTACTTAACAAGCCTTAACAAGCGATTGATCTAGCCACACTAATTAGATACGTCCAGAGCCAAAATTTGAATATACCTAGACTTTGCCTATGGGTTGGGTTTGGATACGATACAACAGTTCAGGGCTTGCCTCGGGGCTTTTTTACTAAGAAAATTGATACCACAATAATTATTGCTTATATTTCCAAGTTGTTCCCATATCATCACAAAAGATAGTTTTTTAATAGGTAGGTACCTACCATTGCCAAAAATACAACTTCATCAACCAGTTAGATCAAAATTTGGATAATGAATTTATTGATCTATTTCCCTTGGACATTGAAAAACTTAATAGCCTTGAAAATCGTTTGAATAACGAAATTGAAATGAAGAAAATGGTGAGCCTTATTAATTTATATTAATTTATGTTGATAAATGTATTATTTCTGATATTTTAGATAAAGTATTTAAGTCGAGTTGGAGGCAGTGATGTACCTGAAATTGTAAAACGATTGATGTATAAATTGTTAACAAATGAAGTTGGAAATTTATTCAGTTGGGATGGAGCCAAAGGAAAGAGAAAATTCAAATGTTTAAAGTTAGCCAATGTCATTTTAGGTATGCCAATGTGTAAGAAAGAATATATGTAATATGTCTGGTAATACTAAATATTATTTCGTTTCTAGATACTGTGCGAGCTAACAATCACACTAAAAATGCCACAGAAGCCGATATTATTGTCTACATAAAAAAATGGTTGGTGCGATCAAAGGATCGCATGCATCTGGAAGATAAGCGAAGAAGGTTAGTTTTGAAAATATTGTTGCCTAGTATTGTTCATATGTTGTTGAGCCCTTAAATGAGAAAATATATTCATTTATTTTCTTAGATGAAATTTTCTTCAGTTTATTTTAGACGGAATGAAAATCAGGAAGAAGAGGACGGAAATCAGGAAGAAGAGGACGGAAATGATACTATGTAAATTCGCATAGCATAAATCTTTAGTTTATTTATTATACATCAAATTCTAAAGTTCATTATTATGTAATTGGGTTTTTTTTATAATATTGATAATGATTATTTTGCTTACTCTGTCCAGTTGCTGGAAGACAAATTAGCATGGATGCAATTCGAGCCAGAAAAATCATGATTTCAGGTAGTGCCTGAATTGCATGAATGCAGATTTGTCAGAAAGTAAACCGAACATTGTTTTTCTCATGAATGAATCTTTCTTTTGTAAAATGTAAAAAAAACAAATAAATGGTCTCAAAAAAATGTTCGTTATAATTTCTTCCTTTCATGACGTTTTTTACAAGTAAGTATGTATCTGAGAAAGGGACTATCAAATGCCTGATAATTTTAAGACCATTTTTTTTTCAGTTGCGCTGGCTGGTAAGAAGTACAGGTAAGAAAGCAACGTGCTTTTGATTGTCATAAAATTATCCCGAGCATGTAATGTCCTAGGGATAATATATCTGACAACGACCACAAAAGCGGAGGTTTCCTGGGACTGTCGGTCAGCGGAATTCGGTTCAGATAGAATGTGTATGACTAAATTACAGTTTAATTTGTTCCATACGCATTCTATCTGAACCAAAATCCGCCACGGACAGTCATGGGAAGCCGCAGCTAAAAAAAAACGAATTCACGAAAAGAATATTCATTGCATAAACGCGTTTAATATATAATGGAGGTATAATGTATATAAAAGACATAAGGCGAATATCCATCAAATCTAGGCTAGTATATGCCCCCAATATACACGAATATCCAGGATATGCGATGTATATACCTTATGTACATACTATGTATAATGTATTTTGTGACAAATATATATCCGTAAAACATGAAATGAATATACTTGACATTAAAAATGGAGATTCTGTGTATATGCACAGGTTTATTGTGAATATACATAAAATCTGCATCAAATAAACTTTTGCTATGTGGGAACTTTCTTATCAAACAAAACGAATTTGAATTTTCTATAATAAACAGGAAAAAACTTAACATTTTTGTAATCTGTGTAGTGTATGTGAACCATCTTCAGGTAAACCACTGGATTTTTTGGAATCCTTGGAGTAACTGTTGTCCAGATACCCATTTTCATCCAGGTTAATCCTACCTGAAGCCCGATCCTCGGGCCAGGGAGAAGAGCTCCCCGATAGAACGAATGTTTTGTCTTTGTCTTTGTCAACGTAATCGAAAAGTAAATGAGAATGATAAAGATGAAAAATTTGTTCTCTCGAGGAGCTCTACTCCCTGACTCGAGGATCGGCCCGCTGGGGGGCGATTCTCCGGCCAGGGAGTAGAGCTCCCCGAGAGAACAAATTTTTCGTCTTTATCATTCTCGTTTACTTTTCGATTACGTTGACAAGGACAAAACATTCGTTCTATCGGGGATTTCTACTCCCTGACCCGAGAATCCGCCTGCTGGAGACTTAAATATAGACTTCGTTGACATAAATTCCAGAGATACAAAGTCATTGGTCAATCTACTATCGTATTTTAATCTCAAGGTATTCGTGATCGAGCCAAGACGGATCACTATGGTCATACAGCCCTTACGGCCGAATTAGTACTACAACACGAAAAGCAGAAAAAAATCGTAAAGAAGGGTAGAATTTTTAGTACTAGACACTTTGAGACATTTAGATATTTGGCGAGCACCATCAACTGGGAAATTATCCAAAACTCAGCCAATCCTATAGAGTGTTTACGAAAAACAGTTATGACTATTTTTAACAAAAGTTTTCCCTTAAGAAAACTGAAAATAAAACCTACAAAACGGTGGATCACAAATGGGATTGGAATTTCGGGCAAAAATACCTAGGTATTAGGTCTTTACATACAATACGAAAGTTTGCAAACTCAGATTGGTTTAATAATAATTATTTTAATCTATATCGTAGCATATATAAAAAGGTGATACGCACAGCGAAAAAAAAATACTTCAGCAAAGCGGCTAACTCTCGAAAAGAATACTGGAAAATTATTATTGAAATGCGAGGGAAACCAGAAAAGATAACAAGCAAACTGAATATTACGTCATCAGAACTAAATCAGTTTTACTGTACAATCGCAAGTAAATTAACAAGTAACCTGAAGGCAAATAAAGGCGTGGGCCCATCCGCCGTAATGGAATATCCCATATTACCCGAAATACCCCCTGGAGAAAAAAATTTATACTTATACCGAAAATATAATTTTGAAAACAATGTACTAACAATAACTTCAAAAAGTAACTGAACATTAGACTTACCTGCCAGAATGAGCGATAATTTTGTACAAATACAACCACTACATAAATTTAAAAATCTCTTTTGCAAAACTTGATGAACACGTTTAATATCGTATGATGTTTAGATAACTAAAATAAGGCAACTGTTGAAACCTGATGAGGTTAATAATAGTTTAGGGTTGGAATGATGTCAGCTTGGGTATAAAAATGCAGATATCGCGACCCCCCAAAAAAATTGACAGCTATTCCATATTACCAGGACTATTCCATATTCCCCGAAATTACTCTACCCAAACTTGCTCTTACAAAGAGCTCTGCGATCTACGAGATTTTTAAGGTCTTAAAGGTCTACTGAAATAAAAAATACAAATGACTATTCTCTGCTTTTCGTCGTGATCTAAAAAGGTTCCTTCTAGTCAAGGCATACTACAGCCTACAAGAATTCTATTCCTAGTCTAATATATATTTATGTGTGTATTTTTTGTTTTACTCTGTTTTACCATGACTGATTTTATCAATTTTTTTTTAATTATTTATATTTTCTTTTTTTTTTAAGTTTTCTGCCTATATTAATTTTTATCAGACTTCTATTTTTGTGTTAATTTCTTTCTGTTTTAATTTTGTCTTGTGTGTATTTCACACTGTTTCCTTTTTATTCTAGTCTGTTTTATGGATTTTATTTTAAAAATATTTGTAGTTAGGTACCTACTGTTTGTTATGTAAGCATAGTATTTTATTTATTTGTTTATTTTTATTTTTGTTTAATCTTATACCTTTTGTGGCCGTTATACTGCCTACTTTGTAGATATAGGAATTATTATTAGAATTCTGTTGCTTTGTCAATAATTTCTCGGGAATTTGAACAATAAGGCTTATTTTAAAATTGAAATTGAAATAGCTGGGGCACGCAATAAACCTCGGTCATTATTAGGAACGTTGCTAAAATTTTACATAGTAAGCACCGCAAAATGGCTTATACCCACACTGATTGGCCTTTCCAGATTGAAGTCCTAAAGCCTAAAGGTAGGCAGTACTTCTAATGACATACATAATTTAATAGCACTACTTGCGAATCCTAGTGCTAAACTCGATGAAGGTCGCGCTATAGTTCCGGAACGGCTACAACTAGCTGTACGTTTACATCGGAACTTTTAACTCACCTTATTACTGGGAAACGTCAACCAATGCAAGTAAGTCTGTCCATGTCTGTGCGACTGTGCATAACCTAACTGGTAGCAAGGAGCTTATTAATATCCTAAAGAAATTGAAAATTGGAATCTCGTATGATGATGTCCTTGATGAATTAGCAGCGTTGGCGATCTACCATGCATTAATTCGCCATATTACAATTGGCCAAAATTTACCATCATTCACCGGTTTTCATTGCAGCCTACAAAGTAATGTGGATAAGTGGAACACATAATGTAAAATCTTACTCGCAGCTCGCAACCCCCATGCAAAGAAGTAGTAAACAGTATGTTGGACTGGTGTCAGCTCTAGTTGCAGAACAAAAGCAAATGCCACTTATTCAACTAGTTGGTGACCAAGCAGTTTATAAATATATTGAAGAATGTCTATGTCTCTTGTGGAAGGCGTCTTGGGAGGATACAGAAATGTCCCATTTGAATGCACTGGGAAAACGATTAGCAGTTTGTGGAATCAAGGAATTAGCTGTATAGAGTCAGGTGTTGTCGCTGCAGGTAGTACGTGTCAAGCAAGCATAGTGGAAAACATTACAACAGGGCAATGCGTCTACGCCAATTAATATCAGAATTTTTATTATGCATGTAATCTGGAGGAATTGGCATCGACAGAAGAACAGGCAGAAGAAGTCCGTTATGTCAGATTCATAATAATTTTGTACGTGTCATGTTTGCGGACATTTTAGAATCTGAATCAGAAATAGCAAAATTTTGGCTGTCCTATATTATTAACGTCGAGGTTCTATTCCAGCATTACCACTGCCTGAGAAGTGGGGTTAGTTTTGATGAGTATTTATACAGTTGTCGTACAATGCTTCCCCTCCTATAGCAGCATATGGATATATGAATTATTCACGAAACCTTTCCCACTTTATTTCTGGCGTATGTCTACCTTAACACCAACTGAGAAAGAACATATGGCTGCAATCTACTCATTTGCTTTAACAGGCAAGAATTACAGCAAATTACCTCTTGACCAAGGTATAGAGAAATGACTATGAATAAACAATCAAAAAATCGAAAAAGTGGCGGTTGGGTAGGATTTTGCAAGACTCTGTCAATGATTGACATTAGCCTACTAAGTAGGCCTTCCGTATTGTACATTGAGCAACATCTACAAGAAGCTATATGTTTGAAAAAACCTCTTCACCGTCACCCAGAGTTAGGCCCGTCGAGATTAAAAAAAGATGTCGAGGTTATTAGTTCTGTAAAAGTTGCACTTGAGGAATGGGATGCAGACCCTTGGGATCTTACTAGACCAATCCTTAGATCTCTTTGCACTGGTCATCCAGCAACAACTGAAGTACCTACTAAATAGTATGTGCACAGCCCATGAAGATGGTAATTCAATGACCGAGGCCGGTTTGAAACGTCTATCTACAGGAAATACATCGCTGCACGATCCCATATCTCAACGGAAGAGAGTAAGACGTTTGCCACAAAAACTGTACCTAATAAACCAAAACAACAACTAAGAAAATCAGTTGCGATCATACTGCAAAAAAACAGGTCATCGATCTGTTGATCACTGGACAAAATTCTACAATGACGCTCAAGATTTAATGCAACACAGACTAACAGAGATCAGTTTACCATTATTTTCAGCTGATGGCATGTTTCATAAGCCTGTTACTTAAATCCAAATTTAACAAACATCTTTAAACCTTCATTCTGTGTTACCACCGACACAACACCATTTCATAGTGGATGTGGAATGGCTTGGAATAAGGTACCCGCTTGCAAGACATGGAGTCAGTTCGCGGTAAATCTTTACAAATATATACTCAATCGCCATCATCAAGCCGTGGCCTTTCATCTGATCAATAATATATACGATGAGAGAGTGTTTATGGAAAGTGTGAAGCACCATGAGCAGAAAAGTCGAATGCAATTGTACGGCTTTGTTCCGAATGTATATCCTGTGGCTGACCCGCAAATGCCTGAAGGTATATTATGGCGTTCTTTCCTCTCGAAACCGGAAAGCAAACGGATGCTGCAAGAATTTCTTTTAACAGAATGGGTCAAATATGATCATAATGCTGATTGGTATTGCACTTGCCTCATACATAAGCCATTTAACTGAACAGAATATGTATTCGGCTGCTGTTGGTGTGTATACTTTTACAAGGTGCGATTCTGTAGAAGGGTTCTTTGGTTTGGGGAAGCTCACTGCAATGAAACGTATCGTTCAGTCAGATAATGTCAGTTATTATCAGGCAATACAGCAACTTGGTTCTAGTTCAGAACAGCTTCTTCTTGATCTCGAGTTACTAACAATTAGGGCTATATAAAACGATCCAGTAAGCAAAACGTTGGCTCATGCTATGGCACGTAAGTGGCGGCAACTACAACAATTTGATACCGCACGGTTGTCGCTAGATATGGATTCCTTCAAACACCATTGTATCAGGAGTCACTTGCAGGCTTATTTATTTATTTATTCATTTATTAACGTACCGTACCTACCTATCAACATTTACAAGTTATTTAAACTAAATAACCTAAAACAGCCCTCTTTGCACAGCTCTTAAATTTTTCATGGGAAACATTAAAGAATTCTAGTGGCTCACAAAACTTATTCACATTCGCTGACTCTGTTAACAGGACTATACAATAAGTACCAAGAATTGCAAATTATTATATGCATCAAGGTGTGCCTACGTGTTGGATATCCAGGTATACGAAATCCAAAAGTTTCCAAACATTCTGAACTCTTGATATAATGGTTCAGGACATTAAATGCAAAGCATATGTCATAGTATTCTCTGCGAACAAGAGATGCTAAAAGTCTAGGTATAAAATAGTCTAATCATGATCACTATTAAGTTCAATACCTGCAAAAAAGTTTATATTTTTAGCATATTTTATAAATTTAAGTTGAACATTTTCTCTGTTTATATGAACCTGATAATATGGCGACCAAGTTATGTTTAAAAATTCCAGGATGGATCGAACCAGCGACGCATACAACACCTTCAAAGCAAACACACTCCTAAAGTCCTTACTGTTTCTTTTGATAAAACCTAATATTCTATTAGCCCTACCTATTATATACTCAAAGTGCTCAACGAACGTAAGTTTGGTGTCCAAGTAAACGCCAAGGCCTTAACAACAAACACCTCAGTAAGGGCAACATTATTAATGAAATATTCCACAGGTATAATATTCATCAGGCGGGTGAAGCGCATAAAGCAGCATTTGTTGATATTGAGTGACATGTCGTCTAGTTTATATCAACCAATACAATATCCGAATCATTTTGCAGAAAAAGAATATCACGAGTTGATGATACTTCCCGAAATATCTTTAGATCATCTGCAAACATTCAAAAATTGGAGGAAAGTAGAATGCCCAGGTCATTGATGAATAAACTGAACAAGAAAGGTCCCAAATGAGATCCCTGAGGAACCCCAGATGTGAATCAAACTCATCCGAGAGATAACCATCAATTTTCAATCAAACCCATCCGAGAGATAACCATGAATCCTACCTGACACATAAGACTCCAACCAAGAAATCAAAGTACCCGCGATGCCATAACCGGACAACCATGAGAGTAGAAGAGTGTGACTGACCTTATCAAAGGCCTTACTAAAATCAGTATCTATGCTATGTATCTCACAACCGTTCTCGAATGATCTATTGATAAAGTTAGTGAATACAAACAAGTTGGTGTCAACGAAGCGGCCAGAGGTGAATCCATGTTGCTGATTTACTATGATTTGATGAAAGGCCACCGACAAAACTTTCTCCATGCAGTGCTCAAATAGTTGTTATTGCTGAGAGGATACTATTGGGTCTATTATTAGACACATTATTTTTGCTTCCTGATTTGTGGATGGGACAAACATATGACAATTTCCAAACTTTTGGGAACACTCCAGAGATAAGAGACTTGGAAAATATGTAATAATTAAAGAGGCAGATACAGAGAATGGGAGCAAAGTTTTAACATTCGAGATTCCATCAGGTCGAGCGATTTTTCAATGTCATATGCAGTGATCTGTGAATGTCAGAAATTGATTGAAAGCGTGTAAGTGGACAGGGCCGCAACTAGAATCCTCGGCGCTCAAGGCAAGTCCAAATTTTGGCGCCGCTCCACCGCCTTCTCAAAAGCAACAATAGATATATTTTTTGATGCTTTGGCTCTCCACGGGCCTTCCTAGCTCGTGCCAAAAAATGCGCATGCAGAGGGCGCCCATGTCGCCCACAATGCTCTTGCTCAGTTTGGTCGGATCAAAGCTCGACTCGAAACTAATCTCTAGCTACCGAATGTTGGGCGCTACGTCATCTAGGGATGTTCAACCGGCGGAAAATAACCTTTTTTCGATTAACCGGTTATATTTTACTAAAAAATAACCGGCCAGGTTAACCGAAGCAAAATTAACCGGATATGCGGTTAGCCGATTTTTAAAAATTACTGATTTTTTAGTCAATGCGCTACGGTTAATAAAATTAAAAAATTCCTTGTAAATAGAAAATAAGTTGATAAAACTTGACACTATCACAGATCATACAAGCCGTGTTCGTTATTGTCATCTTTTTCGTCGATTTGCTTTGAAATTTTGACAGGCACTTGATTTGTAAATTGAAACTGTCTGGTCCAGTCACGTGCCAGTCGAAGTTTCGGAGCAAATCAAAGAAAAAGATAAAAAATAGAATACGGCCAGAGACGGAGCCTCATTTTGACAATTTTGACTTGACATTTGTCAACACGTCCATTTTTTTTTTTATTCGGGATACTACGATTACATCAACACTTTTCTATCTTTACCTAATTTTAACAGTTTGAAAAAGATTTTCTTATTATACAGGGTGTCCCACTAAGGTCGGCCAGGTACGATATTATGGAGACCATAGACCTTACGTAACTTGAAAACGAATGCAGATATTGAATTGCGGTTTGCGCCAAAATGTAGATATTTTTTTGCTCTTCAAGCAGAGCAATACAAAAATAATATGCCATTTGGATTTTTCATGAAAATTAGAAAAAACTGTATCTTGAATAAACAGCGCCCTCTAGAAGACGCGGTGGGAACTATCGACCTCGAACGAAGTGGTGTTCTTGATAACAATGAAATTCTCTTCGAAATAAACCCAAATTGAATGAGTTTGAATTAGGGGTATGGAAGATACAGCAATTTCTAAAAAAAAAAATTCACCAGCTTTCCCCACCCTTATTACTGAAGATAAGAAAAAAAGCCTAATAACCAAACTGGCGCAAAAATTAATGAACTTTTAATTTCTGTTGTTAAAACGGTATCTTAATATAGCGATTTCTTGAGAAAAGTTGAATTTTTAGCTATATCATCGTAATTGCGCCCCCTAGCGGTCATCCTAGAAAGTTGAAAATAATTTCCATCAATTTCTCTTGGCCGATTTAGTGAAGAAGAAAAAAATCCCGAAGCCGTAAGGACTATGGTTTCCATAATATCGTACCTGGCCGACCTTAGTGGGACACCTGGTACAGTGGTCTATTATTAGACACATTATTTTTGCTTCCTGATTTGTGGATGGGACAAACATATGACAATTTCCAAACTTTTGGGAACACTCCAGAGATAAGAGACTTGGAAAATATGTAATAATTAAAGAGGCAGATACAGAGAATGGGAGCAAAGTTTTAACATTCGAGATTCCATCAGGTCGAGCGATTTTTCAATGTCATATGCAGTGATCTGTGAATGTCAGAAATTGATTGAAAGCGTGTAAGTGGACAGGGCCGCAACTAGAATCCTCGGCGCTCAAGGCAAGTCCAAATTTTGGCGCCGCTCCACCGCCTTCTCAAAAGCAACAATAGATATATTTTTTGATGCTTTGGCTCTCCACGGGCCTTCCTAGCTCGTGCCAAAAAATGCGCATGCAGAGGGCGCCCATGTCGCCCACAATGCTCTTGCTCAGTTTGGTCGGATCAAAGCTCGACTCGAAACTAATCTCTAGCTACCGAATGTTGGGCGCTACGTCATCTAGGGATGTTCAACCGGCGGAAAATAACCTTTTTTCGATTAACCGGTTATATTTTACTAAAAAATAACCGGCCAGGTTAACCGAAGCAAAATTAACCGGATATGCGGTTAGCCGATTTTTAAAAATTACTGATTTTTTAGTCAATGCGCTACGGTTAATAAAATTAAAAAATTCCTTGTAAATAGAAAATAAGTTGATAAAACTTGACACTATCACAGATCATACAAGCCGTGTTCGTTATTGTCATCTTTTTCGTCGATTTGCTTTGAAATTTTGACAGGCACTTGATTTGTAAATTGAAACTGTCTGGTCCAGTCACGTGCCAGTCGAAGTTTCGGAGCAAATCAAAGAAAAAGATAAAAAATAGAATACGGCCAGAGACGGAGCCTCATTTTGACAATTTTGACTTGACATTTGTCAACACGTCCATTTTTTTTTTATTCGGGATACTACGATTACATCAACACTTTTCTATCTTTACCTAATTTTAACAGTTTGAAAAAGATTTTCTTATTATACAGGGTGTCCCACTAAGGTCGGCCAGGTACGATATTATGGAGACCATAGACCTTACGTAACTTGAAAACGAATGCAGATATTGAATTGCGGTTTGCGCCAAAATGTAGATATTTTTTTGCTCTTCAAGCAGAGCAATACAAAAATAATATGCCATTTGGATTTTTCATGAAAATTAGAAAAAACTGTATCTTGAATAAACAGCGCCCTCTAGAAGACGCGGTGGGAACTATCGACCTCGAACGAAGTGGTGTTCTTGATAACAATGAAATTCTCTTCGAAATAAACCCAAATTGAATGAGTTTGAATTAGGGGTATGGAAGATACAGCAATTTCTAAAAAAAAAAATTCACCAGCTTTCCCCACCCTTATTACTGAAGATAAGAAAAAAAGCCTAATAACCAAACTGGCGCAAAAATTAATGAACTTTTAATTTCTGTTGTTAAAACGGTATCTTAATATAGCGATTTCTTGAGAAAAGTTGAATTTTTAGCTATATCATCGTAATTGCGCCCCCTAGCGGTCATCCTAGAAAGTTGAAAATAATTTCCATCAATTTCTCTTGGCCGATTTAGTGAAGAAGAAAAAAATCCCGAAGCCGTAAGGACTATGGTTTCCATAATATCGTACCTGGCCGACCTTAGTGGGACACCTGGTACAGTGTGCGCCATAAAGTTGGGTACATATGGGAAAACTCTCAATTATTCCTTTTTTTTTTTAAATTTTTTTTTGGGGATCGTTTAGGCATGTTCGATAATCAAAAAATCAATTATGACACATGCGTCATATGCGATTATCGGTTTAGCGGTAATTTTGAAAAAAGTTGATATTGATGCCGAAAAACAAGATATCAAAAAAATTTATGAGAAAAAGTTGTTCAGAATCCAAAAAGAACTCCACTTGCCAATTTTGAAGCAAATCAGAGAAAAAAAAATAAAACTACTTATTTCACTCATACCATTAAATGGAAAATCGGAAATATTAATTTTATTTCAAAAATAGCTTTATTCAACTAAACTACATAAGTTTGATATCAAACGAATCGATTGTTTTGCGAAATACATACTTGAAGGTCATAAATTAGAAAATACCGTCCAGTCGTGTCGCTATAACTGTACCCATGTCCCTTTTTGCACATTTTCTGGTCATCAGAAAAATAACATGACATGTGTCATAATCGATTTTTTGGTTATCGAACATGCCCTAACGATCCCCAAAAAAAGTTTTTTGAAAAAAGGAATAATTAAGAATTTTTCCATATGTACCCAACTTTATGGCGCACACTGTACATATATATTCAGTATCAAAAAATCAAAACTCAGATTTCTGAAGAAAAAAAAACCTGATTCCCACATACCTGATTCCGGTTATGACGTTTTCGACTGAATAACCGGTTAGCTACTGATAATGAAATAACCGATTAAAGTGAAGTGAATAAACCGGTTATTCAAATACCGGTTATTCATATGATTACTATCAATATTCGTATTTTTGATGGTTGACAAAGGGAGATGTAACACAAGCAAAATAAATGTTCGTGCTACTACAAATTACGCGTAAATCCGTTGCATTTTTTTGAATTGTAAAATATGGATGGATTAAATAAGGCGCCTTCGGCGCCCCGATACTCCGGCGCCCTAGGCGGGCGCCTAGTTCGCCACCCCCTAGTTGCGGCCCTGTAAGTGGAAGAAACGGAAGAAATCTTGCATCAGAAATAATTATGGAATTATAAACTCATGAGAAGAAATCAGCAGAGAAGTTGGTTATTCACAACCATTATCAGCCTTATTTGAGCAAAAAAAAAAAACATTTCCTTAGGGATGGAGCCTTGATTTGAGTGCGAATCAACATATAGTTCCAGATGTATCTAGCATTCTCCTCAGTGTTTGTTATGTAAAGACTGTAGCATTCCTTGGACAGGGATAAGCATATATTGTCTTAAGCTTTGTTTTAGGCCTCTGACGTTTTGATAGAAGATTGATACTCATTCTAAGTCCGACTGTCTCCCAAATTCCGCTATTGAAAATTCGTTGACCTAATACCATTAAAGTACCTATTTTTATTCTGACTTGAAACACTGCATTAGGTATACGAGGATATTTCAACATCACGTCGCTCTTCTATCAATTTCATAGAAAATCTATTGTTTCCCTGTACAAAATATAAGCAGCGACGAAATATTGCTACAGTAGCCCAAAATAATAAATAAGGTCGGTACGCGCTTATAGTTTTGGTTCAATTATTGGGGTGGGGGGTGGGCTACTTACCTACGTCTTCCCGGGAAGTCGGGAACGATGTGGATAAACCTACTGACTAGACTACGCGATTTCGATAACCAGTGTCATGCCAATTTATTCATTATTTGCTGTTTTATTCCAGGAATTATCTAGTTGTGTTGTTTGATATTGATTATCACCATTTGTTACGATAAATTTATCATTTACGTAACATGTCCAATCTCTTCTCATATTCATTATAAAGTTGTATTTTTGCTATTTCAGAATCAGCAAAATAATAATTCATAATAATCTTAAAATATCCACAAAGTTCAAAATAATACCAGTGCTGCCATCTATCCGTCATGAGCGTAAAATGCAAATATCTATTATTCATTTACCAGTGCTGCCATCTGGTACCGGATGAGTTTATTTTTTTTGTAAATTGTGATAGTTTTCCTTAACTATTTTTATTATTTTTCTTTACTGTATTCGAAATTATATTTATCTCACTTCTAGCAAATTGATATATTTCTGTCTTTCTCTAACCTCTGATTCTGACTGAAATAATAATTTTTTGGCCTAATGACCTAATTAATTAGCAGTTTTTTATTTTTCATTGTAAAGTGAATATGATCTTTTGGGTGTACTCTTCTGATTGGTTGAACTGGTTAAAACGCAGTTAAGTATAATTGTTTTCCTGTGGGTCCTGTGGGGTTTGGTTTCTAAAACCTTCTCTTTTCTTGGTAGTGCTGTAGCAGGCAAGTCAATTTTATTTTTAAGATTTTTGCATCACATTTTTGGATTCTCCCTTATATTTTTCTATAAATTTTGCTATCAGTGCATATTATCATATCATTGTTAAGTTTTTACCTGATAAATCTTATCTTATCTATTATTGAAATATAAATATTATATTTTAATTTTTTTTATCTAATTGTGGGCTTCCATTTTGTGCGATTGGTGGTGCCACGTTTTTCTGAGGTAAGTCAATTCAGACTTTTGGGCTAATAAATAGGTACTGCTGCTCTGGTTCTCAGAATCAATTGTTAGTAGGGAATATTGGACCATTTGCTCTAAATAGAGTCGGTGAAAACCAAATTTGTGTGTCCATCCCTATCAGCTCTTTATTGAATCCAGGCAGAGACCTGTATAGCCATTTTCTGTTTAACTCCGTCAATTATTATTTGGACTGAAGGGTGTAATTTTTTTAAATAGAAATCCAGATAGGTCAAAAATTCAGTTAAAATGTTCTATCCCATTTTGACGTTTAAAAATGACATTATTGAACGCATAATAACAAAGGTAAGTAGACGTTTATCACCCGAGTGACTTAATAGTTATTTATGCACCTAGGTCAAAAAGTACAGCTTTAACGCCCGCAGCGTGTGTAACAGCCTGAGGCGTTAGCCGAGGGCTGTTTACACGCTGAGGGCGTTAAAGCTCTTTTTGAACGAGGTGCATATTAGATTTTATGCACGGTGAGCATGTTTTATTTTGATATTTGAAAAATTATATATTTTTAATTTTGTAATGACATCGATCACAAATATTTCAAAATAAAAAATTTCATCTTTACCACATGTCGTAAGTTTTTGTCAAATTTAGATCAAGAAAGCAGTTGTTGACAAAAGTATCACGTAACTATTATAGCAACCCAGAACAATACAAACAAATAATAATTATTCTACTCTGTATTACCTATCCAAAAGACTATGAAAAAACATATGTTCTTTAATTCCTGGTGTGCCCAACATAATGTTAATGAGCTTTGTAGAAGAAACTCTCCTCGCATATACATTAATATGAAAAATGCAAGAAAAATAAGCCATCCGCCCTATGGAGCTTTCACTCAATGTTGAGGCAACAGTTCTTTTGTGTTTTTCTGTGAAAAAAGGCCGGTCATAAAAGTTAAAACCTTTAAAAATTGTATTTTAAATTTTAAAGTAGAATTTTATTATTATTGCTTATTTCATTATTCTTATTAATTGAAAGCTTGAAGCTTGTTTGGTATTTTTTGCACTAAGCAATAGAAATGCAAAAAAGTTTTAAGAAAATGACGAATCTTTGCTTATTTTAGAACGTTCAGGCCCGCGAGCATAAAAGGCGCCCTAGGGCGTAAAAGTACTACTTCACGCCTTAAAATGCGGGCGTTAAAGTGCACTTTTACGCCCGTTCATTCATAAAATATTTTTAACTCACTCTCGGTCTTTTAAGTCACTCTGCCAGTATAAAAATCTGCTACAAATACAAACAAACAACTAGTTATACCCTAGCAACCACCAATTTCAATAATTAGCGCTTTCATAACCACTAAATGAATTCTCTTTATAATTTGATTCCTTTTAAGTACCTTATTTTTTAAATTTCCATGAAAATGGGATAAAATTTTGTATACATCATGTGAGTTAAAAAAATGTTTATTCATTCGAAGAAAATTAACCCACTCGCTAGGGCTCGTGGGTTAAACTTTCTTCTCATGAATAAACATTCATTTAACTCACTTGGTGTATAAATAACTATTAATTAAAAGATCTCAAGAATTTTGACATATTCTGGATTTGATTGATTTCACCGTCAGGTTTATCTTGTAGTATCTATAGTAGCTACCTTAATTTAACAGGAAAATTTGGTCTATTTGGAGAAGAATCTAAAGATTTGATTTATTAATTTTCTATCTGATTTTATTCATATTTGTGCCTGTTATTGCTACTGCCAGAAAAGCAGCATTTTGCTCAATTATAACGAGCATTTTAATTTAATCTTGCTGTTAATATTTTATTTAATTTCACTATTATCTTACCATTATTTTCAATAATTATTTAATGTTTTTTTTTTTATATAATAATATTTCTGCAATTTACAATAATCACTCATACTTACCTGATTCTGTGGGAAAGAAGTGTCTGCACAACAATTGTTTTATATTAAATTTCAATTTAAATTTTCTTTGCAAGACACTCTCTTTTTTTTGACAGAATTCAGAGATTTAATATTCCAAATCTTGGTGAACCTGATACTGCCTTATTCTTCTCTGGGTACCTACTCGACATAAAGATCACTGCCTGGATACAGGAAACAACACGAAGAGCTCCAGTTCACGAAAGTGAAACCCCAACACCCATTGATAAGAGCTCCGGATTGGAAAGGTACATTGTATCAGATTCACCGGAACAACCAAGCTGTTAACTGTCATGTTTTAAAGAAAGTGGCATTTTCACAACACAGAACTTGTCAAATGTCAAATAAAATTATTGTTTGTTGGATTTTCAGTGGTTTCATTTGCACATAAAGGGGCTACACGTTATCTTATTTTTTTGAATTCCACGACCAGTGGCGTAACTAAGGGCCCGCAGGGCCCGCAGCCGCGGGGGGGGGGCCGTGATGTTGGGGGCCCCGCAGGGCCACAATTTTTTTTTTTTTTTTTTTTTCAATATTCCTTAATCCGAATTAGATTCAATTGGTGTGATACGAGAATTTAGGTACTCCATTCAATCTTAATTAAACTTGTGGAACTTAAATTGTCTTAGGCCTAGTTTTACCATTGAACTAAACAAACACTCTCGAACGGGCGCACTGCTTTATGCTAGTGTGCCGAATTTTGATATATGCAACCCAGCAATACAGTGGGATTGATGTCTCGCTCGCACTCATTACGATTAACGTAAGAGAAAGAAGAGCTTCTTCATCTTCGTAACCTTAATGATCTAAACACTTCAAACAGCTGTTCTCAATAGCCGCCATAGTGCAGAGAGAGATGCAAATCCCACTTGTTTGTTGTCCTTCCTGGCACAAACCCTTGCGTTAGAAACATTATGCAGCCACCGTTCCAGTGTGTTTGTTTAGTTCATTGAGTTTTACTGAAGAAATACGTCTTTTGTCTATAAGTCTTATTTTTGACGTTGCCTGTAATAGAAGCCAGTAGCCAGTGCAGAACGTTCGTTTTTAAAGCTGAAGCTTATTAAAAGCTTTTTACGTTCCTCCATGAGACAAGGTCGACTAAAGGTATTGGGGCTGCTGTCCATAGAAGCTGGGCAAGTTAGGGCATTTGCCAACCACAAGGCCCGCAAAAGGATTTTTAGGCTTTGATCTACTCTTTGCTTTTGTTTTTTTTTTCACTTTACGGGGATTTTCTTTCTTTTTTTCATGTTCAGAGAGTAATGTATGTTATTTTCGGTTTTAAACGATGCTAATGATGTTTTGTACGTTTATTTATCTTAACAGGTAGGATAGATAAATGATATGTTTTCTATGTTCCTTATTTTTTGTTAGTTTTCAAAATTTGATTTATGTCTGTCTTTCGGTTTTTTATTTTTAAACGAGTTCTTAAATAACTGAAAATAACAGCGTTGTTTCATTCTATACTACACCTGTAAATGCATCATATATTATACGCTCATTTTACAACTTGTTACATAAATAGCTATTGAGAATCTGATGGGTAACTTCTTGTAACGCTTCTACATGTGTCATCCAATTTCATCACTTTTGCTTGAGTTTATTCGGTCAAGTGATGGCAACTTCAGAATCTTAAATGTAACTTATGGTATATTATGATGGCATTTTTCGTTAGAAAATTAAATTACCAAATCGGCAATGCCATATTTGTTAAGACTTTGTTAAAGAAAATGATGAAAAATTCCAAAGTGGAACATTCGATGACGCGTTCCGAAGTTATCACCTGGGTAAAACCTCGTGGGACACCCTGTATATACTTATACATTATTAGAATATAATTTATTTGTTCATATACATGTTCATTTACAACAAAAAAATACATGAAACATGGGCCCCGGGCAAATCCTTGCGGGGAAGCCCCGGATTTGAAGTTACACCACTGTCCACGGCCCTAGGTTCTCTCATCTAAAAGTTCAAATAACGAGTAGAATTTGTAACACATTTAAAGTAATAAAAATTTTGTATGCCGACTAGATGTTTTTTTAGTGTTTCAAGTCGGATTAAAAATACTATATGTACCTAATATTATTAAGAGGGCGTCGGCCTGGAAATTCTTTAACAGCCGTCCCAACGGGCCAAAGATTGGGCTCCAGCAGGCCCTTCAAGGTTCAGGGTGAATCCTTGAGCCCAATCTTGAATGATATCACATCTTCGTTTTTATCCAGAATAAAATTTAACATCTGAACTTCCAAGCTGTTGATTCATATAATCCATTATGTTTCCTTCAGTGGTTGCAGGATCACATCGGCCAAGATATAACCATTGACATCTCTCTCCAGCCGAGAAAGCTCCATTCACAGTGTCAGTTCCAAAAATCACACGCTCAGATGTGGCAGCCGAAGTAGAATTCAATCGCGGGTTGTTTGTGGGTAGTACAGGCCTTTGTTGATGGGCGGATTTTATGTTATTATTTTCAATACCTTTAACAAATTTGTTGGCAGCTTCCAGTCTACTCGGTGGTACCCCGGGGGCCCTATCGGTTTTTGCCTCTGTAAAACGAGAACTTTTGGCAGCTAATGCTAAATGAATATAAACATGCACAGCAGTTGAAACGTTTAGTTCCTATAAACTCTGGGGGGAAAAAAGAAGAGACCGGATTGTTATGTAGGTATACAGAACCTGCATTACCTAGGGTTGCCCAAAAGTTTCTTCAACACCAAAGTAACGAGAAGGTAGAAGAGCAAGAAGCCGATATACCAATAGCTGTGAATGATTCGGCAGTTGAGGACAACGACATGGATGAGGAGGTGGAAGAACAAGAAGGTGATGATCCAATCATTGTGAATGATTCAGCAGTGGAAGAGATAGCGACACGGATGATGAATAAATATTAACATTTAGTTCGTAGGTATTTCAATGTTATAAAATAACATGCAAAAGAAGTAATTTTCTTACAATCCTTTATTAAGTTATATTTTTTAACCACCCTGTATGGTATCGGCCAAACGACAATTTTTTTCAAGTGGCTCCCATCTTTATATTAATTAAAATCATGTAAAAACTGAGTATCGGTAATAAAAAAAAGGTAACCTCAAAAAACGCACGGGACTTTCTATCTCGACCGGACTGAATAGTCAAATCCAAAATACTGCATGTGTCAGTTTATTTGGTAATGTAGAAAAATAACTGTAACATAATTTGATTAAAGACTCTACAGGACGCAAAAAGGCGAATAAGTACCTACAAAATTTGAAATAAGTCTAACAACATTGGCAAGAAGACCGCAAATAATAAAATTAGCTTAATCAAGTAGGTACCTATTTGAGTTTCCGGGAGGGCAATTCGATTCAACATACTTACCTATTCCAAAAATAAACCTGATGAGGACACTAAATGCTTCTATCAAAAGTAAAGTGTCGAAAGAATGCAATAAAAAAGCGTTTTATGAATAGATTTTTTAAACGACACGACAGACAGCAGGTTTTACACCAATTTACCCCATTCAAAGAACCATCAGAAATATTTTTATTTCTTCTTTATGTTTTTACGTCAACTGGCACCGACCGCATTGAAAAAACTTCTGAATGAAACTGAATTATTTGTCGACATTCGACTGACATATTCTCGTCTAGCCCATGTCATTCTTTTGTATGTGTTATGAATGTAGGCCTGAGGATAGGACGAAACCCATCAAAACCTTTGACTACTTTAGGTACCTACTGAAAATAAAATCATTAAATATTTTTATTTAGAGTAAGAGAAATGAAATTTTTCATCGGTTTCTCACTCCGGTTTTTGATCATACGTTTCGTCAAAATCGCATTTGGCATTTTCAAAATCTTCCCCTCCTCCTCCGTTGGTATCTGGAATCCGACTTGAGCCTCGATCCTGTTTTTCCATGTGTAAATAGCTTTGAATAGGTGGTCAAATGTATCGCTCCTTAAGTTCTCACATTTTCATCTAGTTCCAGTTTTAAAATTTTAAATTTTTAATACCTTGACACTTTACCAACATAAGCCTCTAATATCTCCCACAGAAAATTATACCCATATAAAATTTCATATCGATATCTCCCCTCGTACGATATGGCATGACAAAACAATATTATAAGAAAGTATGAAACCCGACCAGTTCAGTTCAGCTAGAAAAGAAATCTTATAAGGGTTTTGTGTGTAGTATTTATAATATGTTATTCATCCAATTGAATAATATGAAGATATAATAGGGGGCTGGAGGTAGATAAAGGAAAAAAAAATAGAAGAAGTGAGTAATGGCGTCAAATTGCGCAGAGAGATTATTTTTTTTATTGTTATTTTTCAACTACTTGAGGCGGTTAGGGGATTGATAAAAATTAACATATAGTTATTCATATACCCACATTAAATATTTTAAATTAAAATAGGTACCTACCTACTGGTTTGAGGAAAATCTAAAGGGTTGTTTATTTGAGTCGGTCTTTTTGCTTTGCTCCATGCAAGTGGGAGAAAAAGATTGAATTTAAGACGTAGAGAAAATTTATATTTCTGCAACTATCAATTGTTGAATGGATAATGGATATTTCCGCCAGATTTTATCTAAATAGGTGGTGGTACCTACCACTCTTATATAAAGTTGGCTCAATGTTAGGTAGGTACCTATTTCTAATGAAAAATTTATCAGAATGGTGAAAATACTTCACGTCTAGAGGATGGCGGAAAAAATCCAGATTGAAGTTTCAATTATGGTACCTTTCTTTGTACCCTAAATTTTTTCAAAAAGTACCTACACGAGATAAGTATAGACTTTATCGTGTTTATTGATTCGAACTTCAAAAATTTGGCACCTAAAGATGTTTACGTAGGCTTGTTAGAGAGAAGTAATTAAATAGGCATGGAAGCATGTAACTTTATTTCATCCAAATTAGGTAAATCGGATTTGTAGTGATAAAATCGTCAAATAAGGCATCGAAAAAACCATTAAAATAATTACACAGCTATAACATATTAATTCAATTCGCTGTAAACCTCAAACTGGTCATTCTAGAGCCGGCTATTGAGTTTCTTCGTACCATTAAAAACCTAAGACGTAATGTTATTGCTAATTCCCGATGGAGAGACAAGGATTTTCCATTTAAGGTTTAATACTGATGACATTTATAAGATTATTATCAAGTAGTAGAGCTTATATTGAGCTTTAACATTTTTATATAGAGCTATTCTAAGAATCAACAATACAGGGAAATTTAAAAATGCAAAACTCAAAGATGAAAATGATCTATATTTTCAAGCTCGTTGCCGAATTCTGGTTCTAGAAGCGGGTGTTACGAAAAATAGAGGTATCGAAACGTATATAAAAGAGATTTCAAAATTTGAAAGGTCTTTTGTTTGGCTGACAGAAAAGTAGATGTGTGTTTGTATACACAAAAACGTCATTATCGGGGCAATTGTAAATAGGCATTCTATTTGTCGATCACGGTCGGTGATTTAAATGGGCAGATTGGTCAGAATTAGAATACATCAAAAATATGAAAATTAACTTTGTATTAGTCTGTCTTCTGTAAATTGTAGATTCACCCAGTTTTTAAGGCAGTTGATCTATTTTCTAAAAAGGTTAAAAATTCGTTCAATGTTGGTAATTTGGATGTATCCCTGTCAACTTGAAATGACCTATTTGAGTAGGAATCTAATTTTTTACAAAATATACATATGAGAATCATTTCCCATTCAGCCACAGGTTGACCTAAATTTTTTAATGCACTACATTGTTGTTTAACTTTGCTGATAAATTCTCTCAGTTCACCTGAAGTGCCTTTTTGAATATTAGGAATATCAAGCAATGAATTTATGTATATGACAATTTATCAGCATAGTTTCATTATCATAGCGGTTTTGCAGGATTTGCAGCGCTTCAGGAAACGTACGGTTTATAATAGGAAGAGTATTCACGAGAGTCAGAGCTTCTTCTTTTAGGTAGCTGCGTAGATAAAACAATTTTTCCACATTTGAAAGACTAACGTTTTTGTCCACAACAGCTGTAAAGGGTTTAAAATCATTAAAAATTCCACCGTCAAAGGTTGGTATGTCAATGTTAGGCAATTTAGCATTAGAAATAGGAGAAGAAACAGTCTGAGAAGCAGGCATATTTGTATTGAATGCATTATTAGGCAAATTGTTATTTGTGCAATTTGGGGTGCCATTGTGTGCAGTCGACGAAATTCTAAGATTTACATTCAAACATTTACCTATTATGCTGCGGCAAATGATGAACACAACACTTGAACCAGTTATTACTTAGATTTTATTACGTGGGGTGTGCACGCAATTGTTCTTACAATGTACTTACTGTACAATATTATATTGTCTGGTTTCACACGTGGTATACAATAATTACTTTTTCAAGTTTTTCTCCGCCTTGGAAACACTATTCCGGGTTTTATCAGTTGTACTGGAGGAGATCAATATCCGGCTCGAAGGACCAATTTGAAGGAAAATAAATAAATTTGCTTCTATTCATGCTCCTCTCGCTCATGGATGCAAGTAACAATTTTATATATCTACGATTTATTTACACTATTTACAAAGATACCTACGAAAGGTAGAGCTAAGTCATGTGTTCGAAACACACCGCATTATAACATAATATTTACTAGGTATTAATTATTATGTGAAAGGGTACAAAACCAAGAGACTGAAAGAATGATCAGGACAAGATGACAAATTTAAATATACTTCACATCTAACATGTCAGGTACCTATATTATTGATAAATGTCATCAAAGTTAATGGCTGTGTTGGAAGTTGTCTCCAACACTGAGTACATAATATTTAGATGCCTATTAGCTCCTAGGTAAAGGATACTAGGGATAGATTTGGTTCAAGAATCAACGATAGTCTTGATAGTACTGATAGTAGATAGTAGATATTGTAAATTGCGCCCGAATAGAAAAGCACCTAAGTATATGGAGTGCCTATAATTGCTTAACCAATCACCTGAATTAAATTATCGTATATTACGTCATCAGGGTATGATAAATTAGTAGGTAAAAATGCCTTCTGAAAGAATTTCTCTTGTTCCTGAAAATAAGTTGTTTAGGTTACATTTGAGTAGGTGGTACCTACATAATTCTATAATAAATATTACTTTAACTGATATTGAAGATGTTGATTTGTTCCAGCTTTTCTTCTACATTCGGGATTGGATTGTTTTTAGTAGATAATTATGGCCAAGCAGTGTGTCGCCGTTTCAAAACTACAGTACCTACCTATTGTTCTTGTGAGGGACTCCTTAACCAACTTGACTTAACTTAAATTTAACTAGAGAGATGACTGTAGATATTAACAGTTATACAGTGTGTCCACTTAAGTTCGCAGCATATGGATAACTTTTTTATTATCAATTTTACGAAAAAAAGTTATTCTTTATGAAAGTTTCTGCATCCTGAAAAAATAATATCAAACTATTAAGACTTGAAATAGCATGTACAGGGTGCTGCAATTTGGAGTGTTTCAACAGGAAAAACATACTTCCAGACCAGATAGAGAAAAATTGACTTAAACGTCATGGGATTGATTTTCGAGAAACGTCGATTGTCAAAAACCGTATCACGATATCTTCAATGGTACCATTGATACAGGGCCATATTCGATTTTCCCCTACCATCAATTTTTTTTTTCTGTAAAAACATTATGGAGGCACTTTTTTGAGCACAATCCTGTAGCGGACTCAGTTTTTTTCTATATCGCTCCGATTTCGAGATATCGACCAAAGTCCGATATTTTCAAATGAAACACCCTATATATTAATAGCTCATTGGATGGCTCTGTTTTTGCTGATTTCAATGATATAAAGTTCGATAGGTTTATCTCTAACAGTTTTCGAGAAAAAAAATTATATCTGTTTTTGTCGTAAGAACCAATGTGTTAGAAAAGGATTTTATATGTGTAAGGAAAATGAGGAAGGTCTCTTTCCAACACATTGTTTCTTATGACTTAAACAGATATAATTTTTTTTCTGGAAAACTGTTAGAGATAAACCTATCGAACTTTATACCATTGAAATCAAAAAAAGCAGAGCTATCCAATGAGCTATTAATATATAGGGTGTCCCATTTAAAAAAATCGGACTTTGGTCAATATCTTAAAATGGGAGCGAAATAGAAAAAAACTGAAGTACGCTACTAGATTGTGAGAAATAGAAAAAAATTGATAAACAAAAAACTTATAGCCATTTTTCATAATAGGGGAAAATCGAAAATCGCCCTGTATTAATGGTACCATTGAAGATATCGCGATACGGTTTTTGACAATCGACGTTTCTCGAAAATCAATCCCATGACATCTAAGTCAATTTTCCTTTATCTGATCTGGAAGTATGAAACCTTTTAAAACACTCCAAATTGCAGCACCCTGTACAGGGTGGTCAAAAAATAGAAAAATATACCGGGTGTTTCTTAAGTATGGTTCGTAACTTCGGGATGTGATTCCTTACAATATTTTAAGAAAAAAAGTTCCCATAATTATGTGTCCGGAAATACGTAGTTTTTGAGATACAGGGTGTCAAAGTTTTAGAAAAAATCGTTTTTTTAGCTCAAAAATCCCTTTTCCAATTTTTTTTTTTCAAATTTGGCAGGTTTGTTCGTGATAACGAAACGTATCTTTTGACTGTAATATGACTTGCATAATCTGAAAAAAATATCAAAGGTTTTAAAAAATAGTGACCTGCCATTTTTTTTCTACTTTTACCAAAAAACACTGTATATTTTTCTATTTTTTGACCACCCGGTACATGCTATTTCAAGTTTTAATAGTTGAATACTATTTTTTCAAGAAACAGAAACTTTTATAAAGAATACCTAACCTTTCGTCGTAAAATTGATAATAAAAAAATTTCCCATGTGCTGCGAACTTAAGTGGACACACTGTATAAGACTATAAAAATCTGACAAATTGAGTGTTGAATAAGAAATAAGTCTGTTCAGGTTCTTAATAGTTCTAACATTCTCTGGCAACAAGTTATAGAATTTTGGACCTAAATAACTATTAAATCTTTGATGGATACTTCTGTGGCTAATTGGATTTTGTAATTTGTTCATCGTTATACTTCTAGTCGCATGGCAATGGCTTACATACTTCTTAAGGCTCTCTACCTTATGGATATAAGAGCAAACAGAACGAACATAAAGGGACCTAACATTAAATATATTTTCGTTGTACAGAAGATTTGTTGAACAACATTTTTCCTTTTTATCTATAACCTTTAGAATATAGTTTTGTGTTACATTGAGCTTTAGGTGGCGGAACTATAAAGTCTACCCCATACCACAATACCATATCCAATCAATGACTCGACCAGTGCCTTATAAATCATCGTAAGTAGCTGCGTAGACATAATCTCACGCAATGTGTAAAATTTATTAATAAGCTCGATTAGATTATTCTTTAGTCTAAAAACATGGTGTTCCCATTTAAGGTGACAGTCAATAATTATCCCTAAGTATTTTATATTAGAAACCTCTTTATTAGATGTGTTTAGATTATCAATACTAGATAAATCTGGTCTATTAACACTCGTTATAGGGAAAATGCTATATAGTGAGGTTTGTTCAAGTTAAAGGTTAGTTTATGATCATCCAGCCAGTTTTTGACGATAGACAAACCATTAGCCACCCTATTTCTAACAGTCCCAGTCTCCAGCCGAGAACTCCAAGACAGTATCGTCTGCATAAGAAATGATGGAGCCTCCAACATCAAGCATTAACATAGAATTGATATACGCGATATTTTTTTTTTTTTTTCTAATAATCATTTATTTCTGACCTCAAATCAAATAATTAATAAGGGGCCGAACATGGTTCTTTGAGGAACATCAATCATGGTGTCAAGAGGATCACTGAGAGCATCTCTTATTCTCAGAATTTGTTTTCTGTCAGTCAAATATGACACAAAGACTTGCAACACTCCGCCTCTGACGACATACTTCTCGAGCGTGTTTATTAACATGTCATGAGGCATAGTCATAGTGTCGGGAGCCTTAGCTAAATCCAGGAACACAGCAATGATTCTCTCTCCAACATTGAGCTTAGCAGTTAGTGGCTCCACCAACTCATACATAGCATCATTAGTGCTAACTCCACCCACAAAGCCTAATTAACTGTCTCTGGATAAAATTTCAGTCTTTACAAAAAATATCATCAATCTCTCCTTGAGGCATTTTCCAAATATCTTGTCAAAGTTATTGATGACACTTACCTATTGGTCGATAGTTACCTACTCATATTATTCTTATATCCAGCCTTGTGGATGAGTGTCACATTAGATTGATTGAATTGATTATTCGAAAATTGAGTCGAGTTCGAAGCGTCAGCCAAGATCGTCGTAATATCCAAGCAAGCAGAGAGAAGCGAAACCATCCGGAACTGAGAAGATTTCCAAAAATGCTCTAAGAGTCTAGGGAGCTTTAAGAAATCGGCCCTAAGACTCTGAAAGCAAGAAGCCAAAATCCAGCAAGCTGGATCCCAACAGAGAAAATCCAGAAGCTCCAACCATCAAACACCAAGTCGTAGAAAAACTTCCACCAGCTACCACGCTTCGGCGTGGTACCCCATCAATGTTACCGATCAAAAAAAGTACAGTGAAAAGTAAAAGTTCAGTGAAAATAGTGAAAAAAGCAAAAACCATAATGGCAAATAAAGTCAGACACAATTTCTGATAAGCATCTTCGTGCACTAACCAAACCCTTCCACAAGAAATCGAACACTTAAAAACCCAAGCCACCGAAAATGACAAAACCATTGCACAATTTATTGACAAAGAACAACGCTTAACTGACGAAGCAGCAAACCTAAGAACTGAATTGGATACATTATCCAATCAGCACAAAAACCAGGAAGTCAACTATCACAAGTTAGTACAACTAGTTAAAAACATGGAAAAAAAACTAGAAATGGCGCTATCAGTAAACGACAAACCAAAGAGCTAGAAGCACTTAAAAACAGAGCCGAGTCTCCCATACCCGGCCCCTCAACAACCCAAGCTCCTTCAAGAAAAAGAAAGAAACAAAAAACACCTTCAAACACACACTCACACACACACGACAAACATCCCAAATCTCAAATAAACCAAAACCACGTCCAAAACCAGTAAACCCCCAAATCTCATACGCCAAAATTACCCAATCCCCCTTCACACCTTCTCAAAACCCACAAAGCCCCATTCTCAATTTCCTCTCACAAAATAACCAAGACCTAGAACACAAGATCGACAGCATCATCTCCAGAATTAACACAAAGATTGAACAAAACCCCCTAGTGAAAGCCTTTCTTACTAAACTTAATGGATAATACAACAAAAAAAGTGAGCAATCTATTCATGATAAGCTGGAACGCAAACTCCCTCTTTCCCAAAAGACAGGAGTTTAACGAATACCTGATCGAAAACGGAATAGACATAGCACTTATCCAGGAAACATGTCTAAAACCCCAAACCTTATACAAAGTGCCAAACTACAAAATATACAGACAAGACAGACTCATAAAAAAAAACATACCTCATGAATTAATCACACCTCCAAATACAGACACCAGAATCGAAGTCACAGCAATAAGAGTCATCCACCAAGAAGGAGACATAGAAATCGTCTCAGCATATAAACCACCAGGAACATACTTAAGGACAGACCTCGACACTCTATTCAACTCTCCCTACCCAACAATAATAGCAGGAGACCTAAACGCAAAGAGCGTCAAATGGGCATGCAAATCAACCAACGCAGCAGGAAAAACCTTAAACGACTACTGTATAGAAAAAGGATTGGAAATCTTGGCCCCAATAGAACCAACCCACTTCCATCACATTACCCCAGATATCCTAGACATAGCTATCACCAAAACCTGTCCACAATCTATAACTATAAAAAACCTCAACGATCTTGCTTCCTCCGACCACACCCCAATAGCCATCCAAATATCAAATCTCCTTCTCAACCCAGAACCACACACCATCAACACAACAAATTGGCTAAACTTCAAAAAAAAGCTTCTTGAAAAAAAGATAACCTTTGTACCAGCAAACGACCCCAACAACATAGAAGAAACTCTGGTCGCCCTAACAAAAAACATTCAAACAGCCCTTCAAGAAACCTCCTCAACAATCAAAATTAAAACAAAAAATCCTTTCCTTCTCCCAACTCACATAAAAGAGAAAATCAGGGCGAGAAACAAACTTAAAAGGAGAGCGAAACTAACAAGAGACAAATCAACAACCAAGCAAACCAGAAAACCAAGGAAATCAACAAACTCATAAACAACTACAAAAATGAAAAATGGGAAAACTTCCTCTCCAACCTCAATGAAGAAGACCATCGAAGGAATCTATGGAAAACACAAAAATCTCTGTTAAACAAAAACAAAACACGTGAAATGCCACCAATACACAGTGCAAATCACGGCATTGTGTATCAAGATAAAGCCAAGGCAGAAGCATTCGCAGACTCACTAGAACTTCAATTCACGACAAACGAAACAATATGGACTACGACCAAGACGATTAAATTAGAATACATAACACAATGAAAAAAATCAACGAAAAACACGAACCCCACAGAAGGGAAGCAATTAAAACAACAAAAAAAGACTTACAACAAATCATTCAAAACTTCAACAACAAAAAAGCCCCTGGAAATGACACAATAAACAACAAAACCTTAAAAAACCTTCCAGATGAATACTTAGAAATCCTCTCCACAATTTTCAACAACTGCTTCAAAATTTCATACTTCCCCTCCCTATGGAAAACCGCCATAGTGATCCTCCTCCCAAAATCTGGAAAAAACCTAACCTTCCCTCAAAATTGGCGCCCAATCAGTCTGCTCCCAACTCTGGGGAAGCTACTAGAAATCGTCTTTCTTGAAAAACTAAAAGAAATCACGGAAGAAAACAACTTACTACCCGACGAACAATTTGGATTCAGAAACCACCTATCGACCGAACTACAACTTGCAAGAATTATACAGGAAATTTCTGTAATTTCCGGATTTAACAAAAAAGAAATCACAGGAATGATCCTACTGGACGTCGAAAAGGCGTTCGACAAAGTTTGGCACGAGGGCCTACTCTACAAACTCCACAAAAACCAATCGATTCCGCCAAATTTCACTCATTTCATCAAGCAATTCCTCAACGAAAGAAAATTCCAAGTGAGAGTAAATAATTCAACTTCAACCACCAGGCCAATAGAAGCAGGAGTCCCTCAAGGCTCTCCCCTATCCCCTATCCTATTCAATTTATATCAAGCCGACATCCCAAAATCCCCACAAACAAAAATTTCACTATTTGCCGACGACACTTGCATATTCACATCCTTCAGAAACCCAGACTCCATAACCACCGCAATCCAAAATCACTTAGACCAAATCCAGGAATGGGCAAACTCCTGGAAAATCAAAATCAATGCCGAAAAACACAAGCCATAGCAATCACCAACAAATGGGCCAGACCTCAACTAGAAAACCTCACCATCGACGACATCGATATTCCATGGCAAGATACAGTCAAATATCTAGGTATCTACCTAGACAGAAGACTGAACTTCAACTACAACACTCAACAAAAACTAAAGCAACGCCACATATCACCAGCTCCGACCTCTACTACAACCTAAAAGCCATCTAAACCTAAAAAACAAATTCCTTATTTACAACCAAGTAATAAGGCCAAAATTGCTCTACGGCTCAACAGCATTCTTCAATCAAAACAACACAAATATGAAAATACTCCAAACCTTCCAAAACAAAATCCTCAGAAGAATCACAAACGTCCCGTGGTTCCTCAGGAATACGGACATCCATGAAGACCTCCAAGCAGAATCCATAAAAGAATTTCTCATCAGAAAACACACCAAATTCAAAGAAGCCATAATCCAAACATCCAACCAAACACTAAAAAACACGTTTCACATCGAACGAAGAAGAAACGATAAATTCAAAAATCTATTTGAAGACATTCCTTAAATTAAAAAAAAAATATTATTATAAAAATTTATACACATAAAAACGCAAACACAACAAAATTTTAACTCAACAGGAAACACAGAGAAAATTCAAATTTTCCCCATGGAATGAGCAAGCTCCCCAAAAGGGAGAACTCGATAACAAAAACTCATTATACACAGTGTCACATTAGCGGTTTTAAATTTTTCAAGAAGAGACACTGGTTGAAAATATTAGGTTGACAACATGGGATAAAGGGTCTAAAATATGCAAATGCACACCCTTTATGACTCTTGTCGGTATATCATCCATACCAGGAGTCGCAGTATTTTTAAGTGAGCATGTCTTATTAAATCATTATTATTTACAGGAGTCAAAAAAAAAGACAGGAACGTGGTTCATTAACATTACAATAAGGTTCCCTCGCTGGCAGCACTTTCTCAGCCATACTTTTTCCTATTGATACATAATAATGGTTACAAAAATTGGCCATGTCCATGTCAGTCTCAAAAGCTCGGTTTTCATGGACAAATAATATATAATATTAATTTCATTATTGGTTTTTTCTTTTTCATTTGTGGCACTGCAAAGAATTTTATAAATTTGTATTATATTATTTTGACTTTCATTTATTTGATTTTTGTAGCTTTTATATTGAGGTCTTCATCTTGTGAGTGTAAAACTTTCTTTAGTTTATCTCTTTGTTTTAGAGAATTTATGATGGGATGCCCGCCAAACGTGAATAAGGGTTTAATTTTTCTTGATTTATTAACATTGATTTTAATTGACTTTGCTTTTGAAAAGAGATCTTGAAAAATTGTAGAATATATCAGTTGCTTCTTCAGCAGTTATACAGCTCAATACAGGCAGCCAATCTTGTGCTGCAAAAGAGTTTATAAGGGCATCGTAGTCAATTGTAACAGTCCGTGTCTGTGTGTTCCACTGTGTTCATGCTTTCCCGTCTCAGTTCGGCACATCCAGAGTTACATAATCTTACATTGAGCATAATTGGATAATGGTCAGTCAGGTCTGAGTCTACTATGAAAGATTGGTAAGGTAACTGATTAGAGAATTATTAAGTTTTTTACGTACAAAGATATGGTCAATACAAAAAACAGTTTCTGATGAGACTCTAGTAGGACAATTAATAAAAGTGTGGAAGCCAAGATTGCTGAGAGCCCATAAGTAGACATTGACAATTTCACTATTACAGTCTGATATATTGATATTAATATCACCCGTAAAGACCACAATTTGATTTGCAAGATTACCATAAAAATAATTTTCTAAATCTGTAATGAATGGTGGTATCTTTGTACAGTGAGCTCTATACAGGCAAGTTATAGCAATACTTATCTACATTTTCCACTGTAAACTTAATCCTAGTGAGGGTGACATTTTTTTTTTTTTTTACGGATATGCGCACTCGCAAGGAAATGTCCTATCACGCTCGAGAAGCGGCAAGTGCGCGGAAATGTCGGTGTATGTTGGTCTTGAAACGGTTCAGGTTGTAACCTGCAGGGAAAACCGTCGCAGGGAGTTTATTCCACAGCGATGCTGTTCTCCAGAGATATGAATTCTGATATAATGAGGTTCTTGGTGCCTCTAGTTTGACAGTAAATTCATGGTTACCGTCTTTGACGGGTTCGCCTGGTAGGCGCTACTCTCGGTGGAATCATACGTGCCAACTCTTCAGAGCATTTTCCGTGATAGTACCTGTAGAAGAGAGATAAATCGCCCACAGATCTGCGATGTTCGAGACCATCCAAGTTACGAGTAAGTGCGGGGTCATTGATCAGCTTGATAGCTCGATTTTGCACGGTGTTCAAAAGCATTAAGGTATGTTTGGGTGCTGCACTCCATATATGTGAGCAGTACTCCATAGTTGGTCGAATCTGGGATTTGTAGAGTGTCAGCAATTGGCTTGGTGTGTACAGATGTCTTGTACGAAATAGCACCCCCAGCTTTTGGGACGCCCTTTTAGCAATATCTTCCACGTGACTGTGCCAAGACATGTTGGTCTCTGCAGTAACCCCCAAGATGTTCAACTGACTCTGTAATGTGACAGCACTTCCAGATAGCATGATGTTTGGCTCACCGGTGCTGGTCTTTTTTGAAAACAGAGCTGCTTGGGTTTTCTGCGCGTTGAATTGTACAAGGTTTTTGTTACCCCAGTCCTCTATTATCTGCAGGTCGTTATTTATCTGCGATATTTGAGTTAGTCTAAGATGATGGAATTCACGTGCGGAAAGACCTGTGGGTGGTATGAGTGAGGAGACTACATTGCCATCGTCTGCAAAGCAATAAAGTGGATTTACTGTTTTATCTATGAGGTCATTTATGTAAATCAGAAAAAGAGTTGGCGAAAGGATTGCTCCCTGTGGCACACCACCATTTATTTGGTAAGAGTTGGAGTTCTGGCCATCCAGTGCAACATAAATGGATCTGTCCTTTAGGTAACTTTCAAACCAAGTGCAAAGTTTCGGCGATAATCCCATTGCTTTGAGCTTGTTGAGCAGATTTTCATGCCAAACTTTGTCGACTGCTTTAGATATATCTAAGGCAATTGTTCTTGTTTCACCCCGCAACTCAATCGCTTTTTGCCATAAGTGAGTGACGTATGTAAGTAAATCGCCAGTTGACCTATATTTTCGAAATCCGTATTGCTTATCGTTGATAATTTTGTACTTTTCCAAGTACTTGGTTAGGTGATTGTTCACGGCTCTTTCCATTACTTTTGATATCACCGGAAGTAGAGCAATTGGTCTATAGTTTAACGGATCTGTCTTTTTTCCTTTCTTTGGAATGGGTTGTACTGCGGCAGACATCCATGATGATGGATATACTCCTTGCCTGTAAGACAAATTGAATAATTTTGCGAAAGTTGGGGTGATTGGCGTTGATTGGCGCAATTTTTGAGTACAATTGCGGGAATGCCATCCGGACCCATTGCTTTGTTTGTATCTAGCTTTTTAAGGGATTTTCGTATTTCTCTGTGACAAAAGGGTACCTCTGGCATACTATGGGAAACCCTTTCAATGAACGGTGGAGTTTTTCCGTTTGGCACTGTTAGGTTGGAGTTGGAGGAAATCATTTGGGCCAGCATATTGGCTTTTTGCTCTGATGTTGTGGCTAAGTGATTATTTTTATCTGTAAGTGGTGGTATGGATGACTTGGTGAAGTCAGATCCAACAGCTTTTGCAAGAGACCAAAAGGACCTAGAACTACTTGGACAATTCAGCAACCTGTTTTTTATTCTTTGATTGTATGTTTCTTTAGCGGAGTCAATAGTAATTTTGCAACTATTTCTGGCTTCTATAAATTCTGTGTGGTTTTGAGCGGTTTGTTGTCGTTTCCAAAGGTTATATGCTCTGTGTTTTTTCTGTACAGCCGTTTGACACTGGCTGTTGAACCAAGGTTTTGCATTAGCTCTACGTTTAGTTGTATGTGGGATATATGCATCCATTCCAGATAAGATTACTTGTGTTATTTCATTACAGCAAATAGTGGGATCAGCTGTTTTAAAGCAAACCTCTTGCCATGGAAAATCCATGAGACACAGGAAGCAATATATCCACAATTTCGACATTCAAATGATCTTTTACATAAATCAACAAACCATCATTTTTATTTACACCTGCATTATTGTAGTGGAAGGAATAACCGGGTTAACTGAATTGAACAACTTCACAGCAGTGGAGTTGGAAGGTTTCACTGTTGCCGGTTTTACAGGCATCTATTTTTAGAATATTATTTTTGTGATAAATAATAGAGAGGAAAATTATATTAAATTAGAAATAACAAAATTTAAACTTGTTGTGGGTTATTTCCGCAACAATTCAACTGGTATCCTTACTCCTCATGCAAAGCAATATCCAACTGTAACACTTCGGCACTTTTCGCGATTTAATTGCACATCTATTTCACCAAAAACCGAGCCAAAAACTGACAATTTTGTAACCGACGTAAAGAAAACACAACCGCATGGTTGCCATATCGCCATTTTTTGGACTTAAGCAGGTTCAGTTTGTGATAGCTAGACAAGGGGTGTTATAAATATTTTAGTGAGCAAAAATTTCGGAAGATGGGCTCAGAAGAATAACCAATAGACTTTGGATTTCCCAATTACTTAGTACGTGGCAAAACAAGGAATAGAGAAGCTTATATCACAAATCAGCTCAAATCTAAATATGCTTTATTGTTGTAAGAAAAAATATCTTATCTACAAAGCAGTTACTTAGGTAATTTATAGAAAGCATAAATATAATATAATAGGCATAATACAAATAAATAGTCATAAATTAAAATCACAAACAGAAGTAAAAATACATAGGTATACTTGAGCTAAAAAAAACACAAATAAATATAATTAAAAAATAAGATTAAAATAAAAAATAAAAAAAAATAAAAATATCTACCTGGCAAAAACAACAAAACTAGAAACCTCTCTAAAAACTATTAGAGATTATAATACTCCTCCAGGTCAGGCTTTTATAAGACTTTGCCGTCAATACTTAATACAGAAATGAAAGAGGAAGAAAATTTCCTGTCTTGTAGCTGTATTAGACATGTCTCTAGACTTGAAAGGCACAAATTGTGGACGAGTCGATGGAACTTTGAAAAATTTCTAGTGGAAGAAATTCGATTATCAAGGATCGTACAGGGTTTTCCTGTTCAACTGGTCAAAAATGCTAGGGTATATAGAGCAGCCAGTAGTTTGAGCTAGGATACCGATAATCGGAAGTGCGTCGTTTCCAGAATACAGGGTGTAGAAATTGTACAAAAAACCGAATTTTTCCCTCTGTATTAAAAACGCTTTTAGCGATTTTAATGAAAATTCCAGGATTTAAATGATAGGTGGTGATGCAACTTTTTAAGGAATTGCAGTTGATTTGATTTGTCCAGGGACGGACTTGCAGCACATGTGTGTTAAATTTTTGGAAAAAAAATGGTACGCCACATATTTTTTCTTTAACTAGTCATTCAATTTCAACACAAAAAGGACCCTCGAGTTTTTGCTCTCTGACGCACCGCACCGTCTTCGGGAGAAAAAATTAAATCCATACAAGAAACTTAAAACTTTTATTGCCCTGAATTTTGAATTTTGTCCATCCCTGGACAAATCAAATTCACTGCAATTCCTTAAAAAGTTGCATCACCACCTATCATCAAAATCCTGAAAACTTCATTAGAATCACTAAAAGCGTTATTAATACAGAGGAAAAAAATTCTAGTTTTTTGTAAAATTTCAACACCCTGTATTTTAGAAACGACGCACTTCCGATCATCGGTGTTCTATCTCAAATTACTTCTCTATGGTTCCTCTATATATAGAGGAACCCCTAGCATTCTTGACCAGTTGAACGGGGACACCCTGTATAAGTAGATAGACACACTGCCCAGATTGAAGACGGCTCATCATTCAGGTAAAAGCAGTATGGATTGTTAAAAATGTATGCGGTGTGCATGGTATATGTAAGAACTTGTAGACATAATTTGTTTTCTGTCAGAAGACTTACGTCTGAGACTTATTAATACACAGTCGGTAATAATTTTGAGACTTCAGGTGTAGTGGCAGAAAATAATAGGATGCTGCGTCACAGGAAAATGGAACCTTTTTCTAAGCATCTAGCATCTGGATTTTGTGGTTTCTATCAATTCTATCCAAGTTTTAAGCAGACTAGACAACGTTACCATACACCAGAAGAACTAAAATTATAATTTCCAAACTTGTCTAGGTAAGTATTTTCTCCAAAACAACTTGGCCTGCATCGTAAGGATAAGGAACCGCATGTGGAACATCCACGAAGTTTCCCTCACCATAAGACGCGATTCACACTATACGTACCGGCACCGTACCGTCAATGACACATCAAATATTCTTGCATTTGAAAGCAATGGTTATATTCACACTCTACACCTTCTCGGCACCGTCCAGGCAGTATGAATCACGCTTAACTTGTAAGGAACTCCAAAACGCATCGAACAGCAAATGCGGACGTCCACGAAGTCTCCCCATGTCGCAAAGCCGCCACTGACAACGGAAACGGTACCAGCCAAAACAATTGAAACTTAATCCATAATAAAGTTGGTTTTCATCTATTGTCGGTCGCTGGCCTTCCAGAATAATAATCAAGTAGGTACTTACTAAACAAGGGTAAAATTTATTTCATTGCTGAAGTTAAAAATTATTCTCCTACCCAAACCTTTTGTTCCCTCTATTTCCAAGTTAAAAAATGGAAAAAAAAGTCCAAACTTCTGGCAACACGCTCCGTTCATGGTAGAGGTACCTACCTTGATTTTATAATGTTTTGAATAATTTAAAAGGCGTATTCCTAAATATAGCTATAAAATTAACTAAGAATCTCCTTCACAAGGGAGCACCGTTGCCGGAGGTGAAGAAGGGGGAAAAGGTATCAAGAAACATATTTCATTTTCAAAACTGAAAAGTTCTCCACAAAAAAAAAAACCCAAAGTGACATTTCCCCCGCCCAATAATTTCTGGGCAAGAAAGAGGGAGCCCGCCTCGCGATTGGGCTCCGACCAATGATGGGCAAGGCTTTGGCGCCATGTTGAGCGCTTAGGGAAAGTGGCGATCGTGGCGCCGCGCCGGAAAAAAAGTGAATTACGTCACCAGTGTGCGACTGTCGCCGTTTGGGCTTCGCGACTACGACCGCTTTCTGCCAAAAATTACGAAAATCGATCGCGGAAATCGATAGAAAATTTCCAGTTTTTGGAAATATCGTTTTTCGAGTGGTTTTGGACTGGAAATTGTAAAAAGTGACCAAGAAAATGACAATTTTGGGGGTTTTCTAGGATTATAAGTGCTAATAAATAAAGACAACACGCATGGATGGTTATTGTAAAAAGGTGTAGGTACATTCGATTTTTGATAAGTAACTTTTAGTGAATTTAGTTTAAGACTTAATTAGGTAAGTTGGTCCTTCTAAAATTACTCTCTTACTCTGTCAAAATTCCATCAAAAGTAAATTTTCCTCAGTAGGCACTACTTCTTCGCATATAGTTGAAATTTATTTAATTTTAATTTTTGCCAGAAAAAGTTCGAAATATCCGCAATATTTCCGCGCCCTGTCAAGTCTAAAAATCTTCGACCAATAGAAAAAGTTCCGCCAAATATAAATCCGTCCTTCGTAGTAATGTGTATACCAGGCTTAAGTATAAAAATACCTATCTATATAGATATAAAAATACCTATAAGATAGGTATTTTTTCGTTCTGAACAAACTGATCCGAGTCACTTGAGGTTTGTTCAAAGCAATTGTCATCCGGTTTTACAAAGATTTGATTGGCCCTGACTTTTTTTTTGACGCCGCAAAAACAAATTTAGTGATGAATGCAGTCAGTTTGTGTATACTTAAGTAGTTTATTCAGATCGAAAGAATATCTGAATTGAGACCCGGTTCATTCAAACTTGCTATTAACTGTCTACAAGATTCGGCTGACCAATAGGATGATAGATAGCGTTTTCATCCATCAGATTGCATTAACTGGACAGTTTATCAGAAGGTCAGAATATACCGGGCCTAGATTAAACTTCCTATAAATGCTAATCTCTTGAATATTTTATGAGGTATTGGAAAAGCTTGTACGGTGGCCTGAATCAAAGTTTACAGGAATTTCTAATATTTCTTACAAAATGCACTTTTACTTGACTTGACTGGTTCTACAAACTACGCGCTTCATATACAAAAATATTCAATCGAGGAATCTCTAGAATATTCGCGCTCGGGTGTGTTAACAGCGGCGCCGACATCTCCCCATCAATGCAAGTTCGCAACAATACTTTTTTTTTTATATAGGTAATGACCCATAGACATCTAAAGTATATACCTATCGATAGGGACTCAATTATTGAAACTGAAGTCGAATAAAATTGGACATAAAATTCTTAACCGCATGGTGGCAGTGATAGTTATAGTATTTTTAATTCGGATTGAAACACTAATAAAACATCTAAGCCGTTTTCTCGCGTCCACTTTTTTCACATTGGTTCATCATACCCAGTTTGAAACAGTCAGTGGAAACACCATTGCCCATTTCAAACCTATTTTGAACCAATGTCAAAAAAGTGAACGCGTGAAAACGGCTTAGATGTTTTTTAAGTGTTTCAATTCAAATTAAAAATACTATACTTACCTACATATGTACTCTGTTTTTTTTTTTAATCCCAGGGCACTTACACATAAATGTATCAGAATCTACCTCAAAGATCAAATGCATTTAATATATTTAGTTCATTGGCGTGCCTATCTGTGTGTTCGTTATTTTGCCTTGCGTTCGGTATTTTGCTCAAAGTGTAGAGCGAGCTGAGCGGAGCCGTAATCACGTGACCAGCGAGCGAAGGGAGCAGTTGAACGCTGTATAAAAGTACCGGAAATTTTAATAAACGAACGCGAATGAGGCTGCACCGAGTACACTTTTTAAATAAACGAACGGTAAAGTCAAGCTCGGAGAACTCAGACCAAAATAACGAACGCACGGTTGGTCTGAGTTCTCCGAGCTTGACTTTACCGTTCGTTTATTTGAAAAGTGTACTCGGTGCAGCCTCATTCGCGTTCGTTTATTAAAATTTCTGACACTTTCATACAGCGTTGAACTGCTCTGTTCGCTCGCTGGTCACGTGATTACGGCTCCGCTCAGCACGCTCTGCTCTTTGAGCAAAATACCGAACGCAAGGTACATAACAAGAAAAATTAACGAAAGATTGATAAGACTGCAAGCAGATTATAATTATTGTTAAAATCTTTTACCTCCGCCTATCCGTAGTAATGAAAGTACTTATTTTTTCAAAAATAAAATACGTCTCATGAAACCCGGAAACCCATTGTTTCGCGAGCAATGGGATTTTTCTAGTAGATGGCTGATAGGGGTAGATCAAGCCTTTCAGGGTTTCTTGAAGAAGTTTGTAGAAGTTCTGTATGTGCGTACGAATGAGCTGGCTAGTGGCTGTGGCTAGGTGACTCTGTAAAGGATTTAAAATTTGGTGAGTTTGATTTATCGTACTTCATTAATTTTACAATAAGAACTTACTATGACTCTTCAGAATGAATCCGCACTATTATCTGTTTTCTGTTATATTATAAGTAGACCTACTTGTGATAACTAAATAAGTTTGAAATAGACTGTTAATATCTAAATCAAATCAAATCAAATCAAATCCAAATATGCTCTATTGTTGTGTAAGAACATTTTTCTTGAGAATAAAGCTTAAAAATAATAATAATTAAGAGGTAATATAAAACTAACACAAATGGTAAAATTATGATTAAACAATCTTAAATCTACAAAATGATCCATCCGCGCTCATCAAGACAAGATACAACACTATTATATAGGTACGATAAAATGGAATTGACTCAGCTAAAACTAACAAAAATTAAAAAAAAAAGAATAACAAACGTAAACAGTTATAACAAACAAAATAATCTTCAAACTAATTAGAGTCTGCATAGTATTCTCCTAGACTGTAGTATGCTTTAGTCGTTAATCGACTTTTTACCTTACATTTAAACTTTTTTGGACAAATTATCGAGTTTTTTGTTAGGCTGGTTTTTGGAATGGGTAGCGGCAAATTATTGGAATTTCTTCCAAAATAATGATTTTTTTCATTATTAAAGTGTTGTCTATATTTCTTATGGATTAAAGTGAGAATTTCGAAGATAATAATTTCTTTTCCAAGAATAGAGGTTTGCAGTGGGCCCTTTCTCTCACTACATAAATACGTGAGTGCTCTTTTTTTGTAGAATAAAGACAGAGTTGAAAAGGTATTGGCTGGAGAACCCCCAAAAGACTATTCCGTAGCGTAAGTGAGATTCTACTAGAGAGTGGTAAGCAACCTTTGCCATAGAACTGCCAAGCTCATTGGATATAAACCTTATAGCGTAAAATCCAGAAGAAATCCTATTTTTAACTTTCAATACATGATCCTTAAACTTCAGTTTACTGTCTATATGGATGCCTAAAAAATTAGCAACCGGCTTGTTAGCAATAGGCCTTTACACTCAAATTTTCAAAAGAAAGCCGGAAGGTAAGAATGCTAGTCTTAGATAGGTTGAAGCAAAGACTTATTGGCATCACTCCATTCCTTAACCTTAAGTAGGTCATTCGAGATTTGCTCTTTTAAAATAACTGGAGACTTTTTTTCCAAAGAAAGGTTGTATCATCGGCGAATGGTGTAAATGATCCACTGATTTATTTACAGTTTAAAAATAGAATAATTTGAAATTGGGTAGGTATACTCTGGGGCTTGACAACGATGGAACCATTGATTAAAATATAAAGATACGATACATAACTTTTTTAGGACTTAGCTTTAACCAGTATAACCTCTCTTTCTGGATAGGGTTATGTGGGTAGCTAAAGTTTTCTCCTAAAGTGTATTTCATTTATTCCGATATTAGTGTATCCTTTATTATTTCGTCTTCTCTGTGGGTGCTGGTAGAACGTGCATTCAATATTTCTTGTAGTCTTCCACTACAATCGATAGAAGATTTCTGTTAATGGCAGACTTCATCAGTTCATCAATTCGCTATAGATAGAACACCAGATGACCATGTTCAACAAAGGATGAGTAGACTCGAAAAGAAGATTTTATCAGCTCGATTGAGAAATGAACACTATTATAATTTAAGAAAACGACCTGGACATCAGTTAATTGTTGGACAAGAAGTTTGTGTATAGGTACATTATCGTCAATATCGATCAGTGATCCTACTACTCTTGATAATTTTGCCATATAATCTGCTGAAAGTGCTAATGACATGTAGGCTTCTACTTGTTTCAGTACTTATCCTGCTTTTACTTTTTACCTTTCTTGTGTATTTGTCTTAAAATATACCTACCTAAGCTTATCTCCATTGATCTGGTACGGGGAATCTATCCATTGACTATTTCCGTTACTAATCTTAAAAACTTTTCTGAGCCATTTTTGATTTTTTTTTGCGTGAACACCTTTTGAATTACTTTTTTTCTATAAACGTGTTAAAAAGGCAATTTTTAACACCCCCCGTAGCATTAAAAATGTTACTTTATCGAACTAGTGTTAATGGTTATTAACTTTACATTACAAGTGCGTTTATGAAAATGGATTACAATAACGAGTCATTCTAATCACGCGGGTCCTATGTAGTCATGTTTAAACGCACGTATGATGTACAACATTTTATCTGCAAAGCATAAAATAAAAAAATGTTTTTTTCAATTTTCGTTTATTAGTAGTTGTCTACCTCCATTTTACCTTTACAGGTTTAACTATGAAAGGATAACGCACACCTAACATGGGATTTTTGGGCCCTATGGATTTTGCCCATTTTTTGATATGTTGTAGAGGATTTAATTCTGAACAACTTTTAAATGGGACGAAATCTTGTAGGTATTATGGTCTTTGAGATATGAGCGTTGGAAGATGAACTTTTTTACGACTTTTTGTGTGGAGAGTATACGAGATACTGGTGCTACTGGTGTTTATCAGTCAAAATATTGACAGGTTCACATATTTTACGTCACTTAAAAATTAATGTCAACTTAGGTTAAGGCCGGAACCGCACTGGGATCAATGTTGGCGCCAGTGCGGTCCCGGCTTTAGCCTATGGTGACATTTGTTAGTGACGTGAAATATGTCGACCTGTCAAAATTTTGACTGATAAACACCAGTTTATCGTATACTCTCTACACAAAAAGTTGCAAAAAAGTTCATCTTTCAACGGTCATATCTCAAAGACCATAAAACCTACAAGATTTCGTCCCATTTAAAAGTTGTTCACAATTAAATCCTCTACAACATATTAAAAAATGGGCAAAATCCATAGGGCCCAAAAATCCCATGTTAGGTGTGCGTTATCCTTTGTCAAATCACAAAAACTAGTTGTGTTATAGATTCGTAACCTAGTCCATAACACCACTATTAGTTGTGTTATGAGTCTCATGACAACTCAAATACTAAAAAAATGGTTATGTAAAAACGTCATAACCAAACGCTTGTAGATAATAGTATATTACATGCGGAGGTGGAAAGTGTTTCATTATTGTCGAGAGACAATAATATGAAAACTTTCCACCGAATAATGTATACTATTTTATTTTAAATCATTAATTATTGAATAAAATAAGGTAAAAATATGACAAAAATGGAATTTAGACTGACAGTCTGACACCGACATTGACATCTTACGAAATTTCAACAATATAAACACATGTGACATCTATTTCTGAAAACAAACATTGCACCTGGATTTGTGTTTAGGTGTAAACGGACAATTTTATCAGGGCCGAAAGTGAGTTCCCCAGGCCGAAAGTAACAGGAGGACAGTCACTTTCGGCCTGCTTTAAAGTAAACAAAAGTAGAGTGACATTTTCGAACCTGAAAACTACATATAGCTATGGTTCAAAATAATAGTATATTATGCAATAATCATGTATTAATGGCCATTACATGAGAGTTGCATACACTATTTTTTCTATTTCCATCAATAAACGAAATACATATTTATTTTATGAATAGTAAACCATCTATTGACAATTTCGAAAATTAAGATTTAGACGTCATTTGGGCATAAATAGGGTTTCATCGAGACGAGAAATCTCGTCTCGAAGGCAATTTCTCGTCTCGTCTCGATCATCGAGACGAGAAATCAACAAAATCTCGTCTCGATGTTTTTCTCGAAAACAATTTCTCGATCTCGATTCGAGATTCTCGAAATTTCGAGCGTCTCGAAAACAAAAACTGAATGTTATTAAAATATATTATATGTTCATAACCATTGTATATACAATGGTTATACAATGATATAACATAAGTCCGCACTAAAAGAAAGGGGAAAATGTTTTCTATTAAAAAATTCCGGTAAAATACAGAGCTATATGCTACAAAAAAAAACACCGATAAATAAAAAAAAAAAAAATCTAAAAAGTGAAAACTTAACAAATCCTTTATCTTTTTTTAATGTAATCTCTAGCCATGCATTTAGAATTTACCTAGATAGGTACGAAAGTTTAAAATTGTTTCTTTGTTCGTGAAGAATGCAACTGCAACAAACTGATTATACAGGGTGTCCCACAACGTTTTTCCCAGGTGATAACTTCGGAACGCGTCATCCAATATAATTGAAATTTTGAGGATCTGGGTAACTTTTTGTGTCGCTCCTACCATTGTCATCCAATTTCAGCACTTTCGCATCAATTTCGATCAAGTGACGTCAACTTTTCGAATCTTAAATGTAACTCATGGTATATTATCGCATTTTTGGTTAGAAAATTAAATTACAAAGTCGGCAATGCCATATTTATCAAGGCTTTGTTAAAGGAAATAATAAGAAATTATACAGTGTATATACGATGATGCGTACTGAAGTTATCATTTGGGAAAAACCTCGTCTGACACCCTGTATATTAGCTTTGGGCTAACATTTCTTGGATTAACATTTTGGATTAACATTTTTTCTTTAAGAATATGGAAATATTAATTTTTTGCTTTTGTTATTTGCTTTGTTATAATTGTTATCTTTGTTTTTTTTTTATGTTTTGTTAATTTTCTTATGTTTAAAATCAATTAAAATTATTTCGTATTCCCTAGTCTTTATTTTCGCTTTTCTGACCTATTAAGAGTTGTTGTGCTTTAGGTATTGCAGCACCTACATTTTTTCGAGATCGAGAAATCTCGAAAAAATTTCTCGATCTGGAAAAATCTCAAACTGTTTTTCTCGATCTCGTCTCGAAAAAAAAAATCAGTCTCGTCTCGATCTCGTCTCGAAATCGAGACGAGACGAGACGAGATATCTCGAATTTCGAGAATCTCGTGAAACCCTAGGCATAAATTCCGCACCCGATTTATTAATTTTTTGTTTTTTCTTTTACTGAATACTAATAGAAACAATTAAAAATTCCAAAACAAGTCTGTTATTTTTATATAAACATTGTTCATGTTCAAAATAACTCGATTCCGGTTGCTGAGAAATCTGAATCATAATGAAGTTCATTATGAAACGTCAGTAGAAAAAAGTCTTTAATGCACTAGTGTTAAAAATGAAATATCAAATTTTAAGAGCAGACGTCAAAAAAAGTCTGTATTATTTACATTAATATTAATGGTGGAATTTGAACTTAGGAAGCTCGATTATCCGCCTCATCTATATTTTTTAAGGGATCGATGCAACCCTATTTTTCTTCTGTATTTTTTTGCATTACTGAGACTGACCACGACAGACTTCCAAGAAACTGACAAGACATTTCAAATTACCTGTAAAAAACGAAGGTGCTGGTTTCTTGGCTTTATTGACAAAAATGTCTACTTCGATAATTTTCTATAGGAAAGATGCTTCCAATTCATTATTCATTCTAAAAATTCAATTTGTTACTGGTTATTGCTGTTTGTAGAAAAAATATTGTATGATATTTGTGTTGAAAGTATTTTTAAGGCACTCATGTGAATTGAAGAATTCGCTTCGCACATTCTGTAAACTTTCACATGCGTGCCGTAAAATGTACTTTTAACACTTATATTATAATTAACTTATTTTCCAAATCTATATTCGTCTATATGTTTCAGTTTCTTCTCCATCTTTGCCTTAACCACCTAATGTATAAATAAATATCAACCAATGAGGAAATTACAATTTTCTTTATTAAACCATCGATCAATTCGCAAATAAATATATGTATATAATAATCCTTTTATGGCTGCATGGTTCATAAATCATTATAGCAAAATAACATCCATAAATATTTTACGACAAATTTGTAGAGTAATGGTATCGCTTTCATATTTCTGATCCAGTTCTGATAAATTTGTTACATCAATTAAAGAAAACAATTCATCAATTTCTTTCCTTAGCAATATTTACTTTCTGTTCAAGCAAACAAGCATCCCTTTTGTTGGGTCGTTCTGATATTATACCCTCTGCCGAGTGAACACAATATAAATTCTACCCACAGAAATCGGGGCGCAAAACAAACAAACCGCATTATACATCTGTGTAGAAATTGTAATTGATTTGTCATAGTAGCTGTCGATTATTGTATAAATTTTCATAACGGGGTCTCTTTATTGTATTGTTGGATTGTATACTCAGGTGGTTGGGTTGCAATATGCTGTGCGAATTTTGTTTTTTCGAAAATCGCTTAGAGGTTAATTGATTGAAGTTCACTCAGTAAGTAGGTAACTCTTCTTTTTTTGAGAATAGGGTAGAAGTGCCACATATGAAAAAAATAATAAAAATAATGAAATTAATAATAACCCACTGCCGAGTATTTCGACACCTAAAGTCGAAATGATACTTCTTTCGTCTCTTAGGTGTCCTGGAAAGGATTAGAATGAACTGGATTGCGCCTGCACAAAAAAGGGAAACCTGGAAACGACTTGAGGAGGCCCTTGTCCAGCCCATGGATCCAGGAGGCATTGCATTTTTAATATAGAGAAAATCATATCAAATAATAGAATCTCCTGAAATTTCGACTTTTTCCCTTGAAATTTCAAGTTTAATACCTACACTAAAGTCGTTTATTTTTTTTATATGTATATCACTTCTACGTCTACGCCATCGTAATTTTTTTCTTTCTGATCAATGAATTTTAAATCGCAACATAGGATCGGCCAAGAAAATTGATGGGAGTAAATGTCTTGTTTTTGTTGCTTCAATTTTTGGTTTTATTGCTTTCAATACTAAGATGACGCATATGACTCGGCGAAAATCGACAATTCTAAGGAAGCTATCAATATGTTCCATATAGACAAATTCCAATAACTTCATTTGAAATGACACTTTGATTGCAATCGAGAATTATTTATATTAAAATGTGTGGGCAAAAGTAATCGATTCTCTTGATCTACATACAAACGCTCACCAACATGTAAATGTATATCGGGTTAATGCAAATTGGTTCACAAGAAGCCAGTCGATCTTTTTTGATTTTTTCCAAATCATTTTGAAAACATCCTGAAAATTGTTGGGATAACTTGTATATAGTTATCTAAGACTGGTACAAGTAATCGAGGCCGAAATACTTTGTGGTCCTGGGTGTAAACACTTTGCAAGAGCTATATTTTTAATAGGTTCCCTTCAAACTGAAATCTTTTAAAACTGATAACAAAGATGTCATCCCCAGTCTCAAGTGACAAGCGACACGCCAACTTCACATAATTAGCATAATGTCCCAAAAAAACATAACACGGCTCTTTATTCTTCAGGAATTCTGAATTTATAATATCAAAAGTAAAAGAGGAAATCCTCGTCAAAAAAAATGAAAGACTTTATCGAGTATCAATCGCCGTGGTCAGTCGAAAATGTCTTCGTTATAAGTGTGGTTCTTGATGCTATCTGGGTTTTATATTAAGATTCCATTCACTTCGTGTGTTGTGTCATCTTTGTTTATGCTGACACTCACCTTGCGAAGGTGGAGGATGCATAGTAATAATTATTGTCCAAAGATTTATAATTATCTATTATTAGAACGTATGATAAGGAAAGTATGTCGACAAAATCACCCAGCTCCATAGACAACATAAAACCCGTAGGTACCGACTTCCTAATGCTAAATTCAATCTAATTAATTGCCAAAAAAATAAGTCAATTTACCCGAGTATGTTAACAATCTAAATGTAGAAGTTTACCAATTTTGTTTTTCCTATCTACCAATTTTAAGCATACATAGTTTAATTTAATTAGGCCACTTACACCGGCCCATCATCAAGCAATTTACTAAAAAAAAGCGCCTAATTACTACCTACCGAACGAGCTTCCAGCCAGACGCACTGACAAAGGTATATTCTTCTTCCAGCCGACAACAATAATGATTTTTATAATTAATCAAAACGTTGACAGCTTTTAACTACCAACTTACGTACGAGTATTAACAAGGACCCGGACGCTCCTCTAATTGTCATGTTCTCTCGATTTTTTTTTTCCTTGATGTTCCTTTGAAGCAAATTGGCTGCCGTTAGTTAAAGGAAGAAAGTCATTTTTTAATGGTTCTACTGGATGATAATGCAGAATATGTTTTCATTTACATATAATTTTTTCTCTTGTTGTATTTTGTTATGTTTAGTAGTTATGGATTTCCTCATACCTTCATTAAAATTTGTTTCATTCTCCCCTTGGCGTTTTTCCTAGTCCAGTGAGAATTTTAATTAGACTAGATTAGATTTGCTTGAATGGAGATGGCGCAGAGGCGTCCTCTACCACTGCAACCTTGTCAGATTTATTGTGGTGTCTCCTATCTGAGAGTGCGTTCTCTATTCTCTAAACTCGTCTTTTTCATCAGACTCCAGAGCCATGATTCTGGCCACTCCATATAGCTTGCCGGATTGGGCTTTTTCTCTCCAAGCCTTGCAAACCTAAGCCTGCATGGCGCTTTGCAGTGGCACCAAACATTATGTACGATAGTTTCTTTCTTTTATTACGATAACTTACTTCACAAAAACCTTCTGCATCATAGTTCTGCATGACATACTCATTTAGGTATATTTACATTGACTTACTATATGTTGACTTTAACACACATCCTTCAACTGTCGATACAATGGTGTCAAATCAACTTATATTTTATAATTATTATTTAAATTAAACTATAAAGTTTTCCCAACACTTTGCCCTAATGATTATGAAATGTTATCACTCCAAGAAAAAATGTAGGTACATAAAAAATATACCTATTTAACTAATACATTCTTATGTTTCACAAATTTAATAGAATTTGAAACTTTTGTAAATATATCTGCAACATTATTCTCTGTACTTATATAATCTATTTTTTTTTACTACTGACCTGAGAAGTAGTCATTATTCAATCTATTTTTCTCGGAAAAAATTGAATTTCTCTCCCTAGGTTAATAATGAAAATAATGAAAAAAAAAACCTAGGTCAATAATGAAAATGACGTCATTACGCAAGGATATTGTCATAACGTTACAGGTTTCTATTGGTTTAATCTCAATTTCAAACTGTCAATTTAAAAAAAAAGGTTCCTGTATATATCATAGGAAATTACCATAAGCTGTTGATAGAGGGCAGCACCTCCGACATGAAAAAATAATTTGAGCACATTTTTCATTTTCTACTATAGCAGTAGTAAAAAAAATTCTATATATTCCTCGGTAGAGAAAGCCATTATATACCTTACGCATTATAAACCTCGGCGCTTCGCGCCTTGGTTTATAAAAGCGCTCGGTATATATATAGCTCAGTTAATGACCAAATCTTCTACCTAGGTATATAATGTATTATTAATCAATCCTTCTTTGACTTTCTCATGAATAAAATGATATCTAACATCTATATGTTTTCATCTTTTGTTGAATTGTCCATTTCTAATAATACCTATACTGATTGCACTTTGATTATCTACATTTAAGAGAACAGTTAGATTTTTCAAAAACATGCTTTCTAAAAGAACTTTTAAGTACAGTACCTTATTTACACTTCCAGCTGCTGCTATAAATTCAGCTTCCGTACTACTTAATGCTATCACCGGTTGTTTTCTGGAACACCCACTTACTGGACCAGTACAGTAGAATACTACATAGCCTGTAGTGCTTTTTCTAGTCTGTTTATCCCCTGAAAGATCACTGTCGCTATATGTTGTCAACACTCCATCTTGTTAATTCTGATGATAAGTAATTCCATTTGTTTTTGTTTCGTTTAAATATCTCAAAATTCGCTTTACGCTGTTTAAATCTGCCTTCAATGGATTTTCCAAATTTCTGCTCCAAAAACCAACTGCATATCCGGGCGAGTTTTATTTGAAAGGTACAAAAGACTGCCCACAGGCTCACGAAAAGGAAATATTATTTCTTGTCCAGTTGTAAATTTTTTCTCATACTCTGTGATTGGTGTACTTGCTGGTTTTGCATTCTCCATTCGGAATTTTTCTATTACACTTTGAGTGTAGTGTTTATTCTCAAAAAACTGTCAATATTTTCAAACTTCTTTATCTCGAAATTTTCCTCAAGTTTGTTCAATAAGTTGTCTATGTCTTCTAATTTTTCTCCGACAATTGAACCATCGTCAACGTAAATGGCTTAAAATAGATTTCCTGTTTGATTTTTAAACATGCACTGGGTCAACACTCAGAGGTTCCATGTTATTTTTCTTTAAAATTTTTGTAAAGCACTCGTTCCATCTCTTTGGTGCTTGCTTAAGCCCGTATAGTGATTTCTTCAGCTTGCATATTTTTCCTTCTCGTTTTTCATAGCCTTCATGAATACCTATACATATAAATGTCTTCCGTAATTGTACCATAGAGGAATGCAGTCTTTATGTCAAATTTCTCCATTTTTAATTCTTTTTGTACTGCTATGGCTAACAACATTCTTAGAGAACTGATATTTACAACAGGACTAAATATTTCTTCGTAATCAAGTCCTATATGTTGTTGACATCTTCTTACATACTACATAAGTCTTGCTTTATATGTCCCGTTTTCTTTTATTCTAAAAACCCATCTATTGTCCATCGATTTTAATCTGATACTCGGACGGAATGTGAGTTGGTGGTTGGTGGCTCCCAACATTAGAACGCCAATGATTACCTGACGTCACACCTGTTTTTGCCATATGAAATACCCCCTCGCTCCTCATACGGAAAGTGTCAGTTAAAAATCGACGAACAATATTTGATAGTATTTTCTTGACGTTGGCGTCTGTTTTGTCAATATATTCCCAAGTTTCGTTCCTTTGCAGTGAGTCTTTTTCATTTTCTATAGTATTTCCAATTATTCTTTTCTTCGCTTTCAATTGCTTCCTCGTATGTTATCATCTAAGTATTGTGGTTTTTTTATGTGTCTTCCCAGTCTCGTTATCGCGCCTTGTCCTTGTTCCAATGTCTAAATCTTTATCACTTTCTTCATATATTCTGTTTAGTTTTCATGCTGAATTTGATTATCTGTTTCTTGTCTTATTTCTTTATTTTCTGGTATATTTTGCTCTTTTTCTTGATTTACTGTTTTTTCTTCATCTGTATCTATTTTAATGTTAATTTTTAAGTTTTTATTGTCATTTTTTGGTTTTTTAAACAACACATCTTATTAGGATTTTCTGTTTCTTTTCATTCCATAAACGGTATCCTGTTGGTGTATAGCCCACGAATAAATATTTTTCACATCGACTATCTAGTTTCTATTTAGTATATAAGCAGCAACTCTGGCCGCCTCTCCCCAAACTATTTTATCCAGGTTTGATTTGATTCAAACAATAAAGATCTTACTTTCGCTATTAGGGTTCTATTGAGTCTTTCAGCCTTTCCGTTAGGTTGGGGTGTATATGGTATTGTCAATTCCATAACTTTTCCTTTCTCTTTACAATATCACTGTAGATCTTCATTTACATATTCTTTGCTATTGTCAATTCTTATCTTTGCCACTTATGTATTTTTTTCTCCCTATTTATTTGTTCAATGTACTCTTTCAAATGATCTGTTGTCTCACTTTTATATTCTAGCAAATAAATCGTCTGAAAACATGTAAGTTTCTAGTCATAATTTGCACTTTATTCTTCATTCAGCATATATTAAAAATCATAACCCTAAAAATAAATAAACGTCAGGCATCTGTGCTTCTTAACCTCTTTGGTGCAGATGGCACGTCTTCGTCTGTCACCATCGTCTTTTTCCTTCCGAGGTATAGCTTCGTCGAAGACGTTGGCCTGTTCTTCGCACTCAGTGTCTTCTTCATTAAAGTCTGTTTCTGGTTTCTAGTGAATTTTCACATGCGGTCCCTACGCAATTCTTGCAGATGGCAGAGCACCGGAGTCCTTTTTTTTTACAGCTGCAGACCCCCGTGCTACATTCTGTAGTACATTTGCAGCGAATGATTTTTAGGATGTGGTCTGGAGCAGCATCCATAGTCGCGGTAATGGGGATCACACCTGTAGATATACAAACCAAATAAATAAATAAATAAATATGTATATCTTGAGAAAATCTATTATAATATATATGTTACTGTAAATGCCCGAAATTCGGTAAAACCTAGGATAAGCGCGCTAAACCTAGGATTTACCAAAAGCAAGTGGAAAAAGCCCGAAAACCAGTTATTTTGGTTTCATTTCGGACTTTTACCGGACACAAACAGTAAATCTTAGGATTTACCACACCGCATTGGTAAAAGTACGAATAACACTGATACGTTACAGAAATTGATATCGTGAAACGATAATCGTTAAGAAAAAATCTTGAGTCTTGGAGATGTTCCATCTCAGGAAATTAGCGTAAGAAGTGCAGTGCGAAAATTGTCGTTATGTAGTGGCCAAGGATTTAAAAAATGCAGCAATTGCATTCAAAAATGTTCCACCAAAAGATGTTTGCAATTCTAAATGCCATGGAAGTTTGCCCTGTACCAATAATAGTTATATTTCTATTAGTGGACATTTTAATTCATTTATCTACAAGCGTTTGGTTATGACGTTTTTACATAACTATTTTTCTAGTATTTGAGTTGTGTTATGAGACTCATAACACAACTAGTGGTGTTATAGACTAGGTTATGAATTCATAACACAACTAGTGGTGTTATCGACGAGGTTATGAATATTATAACACAACGATTTTTGGTGATTTGACAAATGCCAAAGGTAAACCTGTAAAGGTAAAATGAAGGTAGACAACTACTAATAAACGAAAATAATTAAAAAAACATTCCTATTTTTCGCTTTATAGATAAAACGTTGTACATCACGCGCGCGTTTAAACATGACTACAAAACTCGTGTGATTAGAACGACTCGGTCTACGACCTCGTCGTTTTAATCTTTCACACTCGTTATTGTAATCATGTTCATAAACGCACTTGTAATGTAAATAACTATTATTTCATTTAATAAATAAAAGGATCTTTTCTTTTAATATTTAAGTATAGTTTTTCCAAAGTCAATTGGAACAAGGTGAACATAAATCATAACTGGTGGCTGACTAGTGGCAGTGCATTTCTTATGGAAATTTTCGATGACCAGTCAGCTACCAGTTGGTACCTTCTTCGAATTGAGTTTGGAAAGACTATACCTACTTTTTGCAATATTAATACCTGAATTATTTTTTTTTTTTTTTTAATATCTCGTTTAAGGCCACTATGATTTCTGTTTACATTTAAGAATAATAAAATAAAAAGTGTTTTGGTCTGACTTTTTGTTTCATTTATAAAGTATCTTATTTCTAGGCATTGAAATTTTAACGATTATTATTTCACGATATCGATTTCTGTAATGTATCAGTGGTATTCGTACTTTTACCAATGCGGTGTGATAAATCCTGAGATTTACTGTTTGTGTCCGGTAAAAGTCCGAAATGGAAGCAAAATAACTAGTTTTCGGGCTTTTACCACTTGCTTTTGGTAAATCCTACGTTTAGCGTGCTTATCCTAGGTTTTACCGAATTTCGGGCATTTACAGTAACATATATATTTACTGAGATACCCCAAGAAACTCCCATTGTTTATAATAGATATATACCTATATAATATAAACTAACCTCGATTGGTCAGGCTCCAGCCCCAAGCGGATGGTAGCTTTTTTGGGCTTCCTTCCATTCCCAGCCATGTTTGTACTTGCAGGTATGTGGTATGTCCTATAGAAGTGGTACATGGCGGCATCTCTTGTAGGTGGTAACCTGGCAAGTTGAAATTTCAAGTTTGCCAAAACGTACCGCAGATCCTCCAAATTATCTGCGTCTGAGTAACCAACGTGCAATTCCACTAGGAACTTCTCTCCAGCTTCAGTAATTTGGTGTGGTCTTGCGTCAGGATCTTTGAAAACACTAAGTATTCCTGAGAGCCATGGGTTTTTTTTATAAACTTGCATTACCTTCTTCTTTCCAATTCCGAAGAGTGCTGAAGTGGTATCACATCCACTTATTGCGTGAAGAAAGAAAATATCCTGAGTGTTGATTTTGCAGGAATGGGATGAATACAAATATGGGGAGTGCCACTCTTTTGGAAATAAATGCTCTTTTCAGAGAAAGCTGATGCTGTCAGTGAAACCAAAAGATCGATGTCTTCTCCTGTTATGATGACACTATCAAAGTCAGCAGATTTTGATGTAGCAGTTTCCACTATCATGACTTCGGCATCTTCTGTTGCCTGCTTCGCCTGAATTCCCTTGGATTCCATTTCAGTAATCAGCATTGTGATGAAGTTTTTCTTGCTGGTATCGTTGGAGAGAAATTTTTCTTATGAAATGGTGGGAAAAGATGTTTTGGAAAACACAAAATTTGCCGAAGAGTGCAGCAAAGATCGTCGATATCGTTCTACTGCTTTGGTGCTTTGGTAACTTATGCCAACAGGATACCCATCAAAAACCACTATAGCATTGCTCCCGAAGTGTCTTTGAACATAATCAACGTAATTCTGGCACACCAATTCAAATGTCGTATCTCTTGATTTGCTCCACACAACCTTATGTAGAAGGTACCCACCATCAATAACTGCGCATATTTGCTACTGCTGAAGTCTACTGGTTCTTGTATAGGAGTGAATGCCGTATACAACATTGACTTTGTGCCCTTGTGCATACCTTCCTCTGTGAAGAGAGACATTGGGATTGGGGCTAGCTCGTATTTTAACAAGTTTCTAAGGTCATCATCTGATTGTTTTATTATGCAAATCCGTTGAAAGAAAGTGACAAGGTCTATTGTGAACTTTTTGTCGTTAATTTTCACACAACAGGAAACAGATGCTAGAGAAACGACCTTATCTTTCCACTTCAATTTCATGCCTTGAAAATTCCCTTTTTCCAAACAGTTCTTCATACAGGTGATACCAATAGTTCGAGCTAAGTAGCAGTTGACAACTTCAGGGGTAACAGCTGCTGTGCCCATTGTGGATGGTCAGCCAACCAATTACTAAGTTTCTTGATGTCGATATTATCCTGGTAGCACGGAAAGGCCTCATTTCCACGTGCTGCTCAGTAGTCTCTGAGCGTTCTCCAGCAAACATTTTCATTTGCTCATTGACACTCAGAGACATATCATGCCTACAACCCATCGAGAAAGCACACTATCACTAACACCACGATCACGAGTCAGCCCGCCATAGCTCTTCATAGCTCACATGGGAACCTGTTCTATGATCATATCTGACCAGATGCCTGACCAGAATTTGTCGGTTCTGCGAATAGTGTCCCTTAGTACTGAACTTTTCAAATTCTTGAGAATCTATTTTCTCTTTTAAGGTGATATGCTGGTAGAACAAGTGTGCACTTTTGGCATAATTTAAGTGGCCAGCAGCATGGAAGTAGGGGATCATTTCTTTGACTGAGTCGAGGTAGAGGTTTCAGTCACCCGTACGTTCAGCTCTAATGAAATTTTTTATTAGGGTACACAGGCGGAAGTATTGGATCGATAGTGTCGCAGTTGGTCCTCTATCCTCAATTTTGTTCAGCACTTTCGAGAATTTAACTCTCACCGCATGCAATGCTGGATGCTTAAAATCTATATTGGACTGGTGAAAAGGATCGATAACTGTATCCAGTGCAAACAACTCTTCTTCTGTCAATTCCAAAACTTTAAATATCAGACCACCCACAGCAGCGTAAGCAAGGCTATATCGTCGCTTCTCTGACAAATGGGCGTAAGCGACAATATTTCTGAAATACAGATTATTCCATGAAAATATCTCTATGGAGTATATATATGATCTGACCAACGGGCGTAATTGTATAAGTAATATCTTCCCTATTAGAACGTGGTTGGTATGGGCGGAAGCGACATTAAAAGTAACCGCAGGATCTTACAAAGAGGCGTATATCCCGGAAACGAATTTTGTCAGATTTCCAACTAATAATGTTTGGCTGATGTGCCCCCGATGAGTTACTTCGCACCGGCAACCATGTAGCATAAATTGATTCATAATCATTTCATTCGCTTCCTGGTGGTGTTAACCCTGCAAGGTTTTCTACATTTTTTTGTTGAAAGTGAAGATATTAAGTTTGAGTTTGAGTGTTCCTTTTAATGCAGTGGTATCTTTTTATAGGTAAGTTATCAGTAGTTATAAGTAAAAACAACATGAAAAAGATGGCACGCACCCTAAGAACAGAAGGAAAAGCATACGTGAGTCCCTATTTGAGAAAGCAAGTTCCGCAAAGAATCATGAAGCCGCGATGTGATTCTCAAAAATGTAAAAATTATGGCTGCAAGTTGTTTACTGACGAAGAATACCAAGAAATATTTCACGCTTTCTACAATATACAAAGTCTTCAATTACAGAGGGAGTTCGTTGTGCGCCATATCAATGAGAATAATGTTAAAAAGAGAAGAACTGCTGCAACATAGTTCATAAGAACAACAACTTTGGCTTATTGTTTACCAAAGGCAGAGGATCATTAACAGTTTGTAAAATTTCCTACGTTTCAGAACACACTGGCAGTTTCCGAAAAAGCAGTTCGGACGACAATAAGCAAGAGAACGGTGGAAGGCATAGTTCCGTTCGATAAACGTGTAGGGGGTTGCCTTATGCAAACTTGAAACAAAAAGACGAATTTATGAGAGCCTCAGCTCTGGCTCACATACAAAAGTTCCCAAAAATGGAGTCGCTCTTTTATAGAAAATAGACTTCAAAAAAATATTTACATCCCGACTTAAACGTGAAGCAAATGTTTAACTTGTACCAAGAAGAGAGCCTGGAGCAGCCAAAATGCAGCTACCATACTTACTTTGAGTATTTGAATCACTGAATCTGTCCTTCCACCATTCCAGGAAGGACCAATGCAGTCTTTGTTTGTCGTACAGGGAAGGTGATGCAAATAAAAAATTAGAGTTTCAAGATGCATACACTGCAAATGTCGCCGAGAAAAACACTGTGTGCAAAAAGAAGGAGGATGCTAAGGAAATGCCCAAAAACAACCCAGCTTTAATAACTGCTGCTGTTTTTGACATGCAACAAGTTATTCAGTTACCTAAAGTAAAGAAAATGCATTGTCTTATCGTCGTCGTTTGTTGGTATTTACCTTCAGTATTCACAATATAGGCAATAGAGAGTGCTACTGCTTCTCTTGGTCGGAAGTTATGAGTAAAAGAGGTGCCGATGAAATGTCTACATGGTTGGCAGATATTTACACAACTGGACAACAAAGGAATAAAAGAAGTAAGCAGGCTCTTCGCAGATGGTTGTGGTTGCCAGAACAAAAATACAATCGTTTTCACCATGTTACTACAAGTTGTCGCAAATTCAAAAAACATACGTGAAATTGTATTATCCTTTTTCCAAAAAAATCATGGGCAAAATGAAGGGGATTCCGTTCATAGTTCTATTGCAACAGCATTTCGGTCCGCCGGAAATAATTATATACCAGTACAGTTCAATTACCCCCCATCTTTAGACTCGCCAGAAGAAATTTTCCGTACACGGTTTTTGAAATGACCACCGAAGAATTTCTTGATTATAAATCATTGGCTGATAAAATCCGCCTTCGCGTGACCAGAAAACTAGACTCTGGTGGAAATGTGGACTGGACCAAAATTAAGGAAGTAATGGTAAACAAAGATGACGTCACTGTAATCGATATTAAAAAAAGTCACCATGATGCTGAATATCAGCAACTGCCACTACAAAGACTACCACCTGACGTGCTCCAAAAACCTATACCCAAATTAAACAGTGGCCAGATAAAACTCCCAGCAAATAAATACAAAGATCTTACGGATCTATGCACAGATCGGATACAAGTCGTACGAGACAAAACTTTCAAACAATTCTTCATGGACCTTCCCCATGATTGGAATAATTAGCTTCTCGTTCTCTTTTTTTAGAATAAAGTTATTTTGTTAATTTCTTGTGATTTATACGGATTAAACCGATTTTTTTTTCAATGTTAACTTTTGTTTGTGTTTCGTTCATAAAGTGGGATTTTCTTTTTGTTCTTTACTGCATATTGTTACTAAAGTTTTGTTAAGTGCATTACTAGGCTTATAGTCCCCAGTATATCGACCTTAAAATTTTGTAACTCATGTACACGCCCAACTTCCTGAGCGGCTTCATAACACCAAGTCGGACAATATTTTTCATGTCTCCACCCTGGGCGATGGGACATTGCTGCGCTAGCTCTTCGTGAAGTTGTCGTCCTGACGTCCCTAAGGAAGTTGATACATGTACGTGTAGTTTCAATGCCAATCGATTGTTTTTTACATTACATTAACGATATCACATTTGTCGGACAAAAACCATGTGGCTTTGGGTAAGGTCCGACACCCCCAACATGTCGCTGTGGCGTCCCTAAGGATGTTGATACATGTACGTATAGTTTTAATGCCAATCGCCTGTTTTTTGTATTACGTTAACGATATCATATATGTCGGACAAAAATAACGTGGCTTCGGGGGGGTCCGACGCTCTCAACATGTCGCTGTGGCGTCCCTAAGGAAGTTGATACATGTACGTGTGTTTTTAATACCAATCGACAGTTTTTTACATTACATTAACGATATCACATTTGTCGGACAAGAAATTTGAGACAATCAATGAAAAAATTAAAATTAGTTTGCCTTAACGCAACGTGCATGTTAGTCAGTTTATTATTTACCTACTTTGTCAAATACCTGTGGGGTCCTGTGTCATATTCCCTGATCTGTTTTTTTGATAGGTCTTCTAGTATTTACGGAAATTATTTAGTGAACGGTCATTCAAAACCACGCGTGTGAGAAAGAATGGATATTCAGTCGTGTTTTTTGTGCAATCTCAAGAGTGAAGATCCTGAATTTCGGCAGAAATTGATCAAAAGGACTTTTGTTGTCCGACTGACTTTAATACCCATTTTATTTGTCCGACATTTACTACACATGCTTTAAAAATAGCATTGTTATTCATAATTATTTTTGTTGGACATACATATATCAACTTCCTTAGGGACGCCACAGCGACATGTTGGGGGCGTCGGACCCCCCCAAAGCCACGTGATTTTTGTCCGACCTATGTGATATCAATAATTTAACATAGAAAACAGTCGATTGGCATTAAAACCACACGTACATGTATCAACTTCCTCAGGGACGCCACAGCGACATGTTGAGGGCGTCGGACCTTCCCCAAAGCCACATGATTTTTGTCCGACAAATGTGATATCGTTAATGTAATATAAAAAACAATCGATTGGCATTGAAACTAAACGTACATATATCAACTTCCTTAGGGACGTCAGAACGACAACATCACGAAGAGCTAGCGCGGCAATGTCCCATCGGCCAGGGTGGAGATATGAAAAATATTGTCCGACTTGGTGTTATGAAGCCGCTCAGGAAGTTTGGCGTGTACATGAGTTACAAAATTTTAGGTTCGATGTACTGGGGACTATTAAGTAAGATAACAATAATATTCAGATCTGACGAAGGGACGTATGCCCATCTAAGTCATATTTTATTATGTTCGCCTGAAATTTCTTGAATTCGAATAGTAATTGGAAAAAGTAAGTGTATTTAGCAGTCTAAATAAAATATTATCACTGAAACTGCTTTTCAATTAACACAAACACGGAACCATGTATATGATACATTTTCTTTAAATTGCTTTCCTGTCAAATAATGCTTATGGTACTTACGCCCATTTGTCAGATAAGCGACGATATGCACGTACAGCCCTGGCGTAAGCATGTCCAGACAAAATCAACACTATTTGCTGCAAAAATCTCGCGACACAGCTCTTTTAAACCGCTTCCAGCCATAATATTTCCCTTGGCACCTATGAATGACATTAGGAGGTGGAAACCTCCTAGCCTCACAATGACGTTGCTGAACTCTGGAATGGAGGCAACCACATCACGAGCTTTCCAATAGAATGGTTGGTCAAATGTGACAACACATGTTTTCTGGTTAATTCGCTTACATTCTTCAATTGCAGTGAGGATGGATGTATACACTGTAGAGTAATCACTTGGAAGCACAGAATCTTGAAGCGTTCATATTTATCTTCTCTTGTTCCCTCAATTCCATGAATCTATTCCAACCGGGTACTGATAATAAGCGCGTGTTTTTTCCATACAGCCAGGCAATATCAGAGGCAGAAGGTACAATGTCCTGTACAGAGCTGATACTTATGTCAAACAATTTTACAGTTTTCAATCCTCCATTGTGTGGTCGGTGATACTGCTTAACTTCAACACTGCCAGCTTTGCCAATTAGGTCGGCTGTTGGGGTGACTTTCATGCGAACTACATTTGTCTCACTGGTCACAGCATTTCGTGGGATGACGGCCATTATTCCTCCCATGTGATGGAATGTGCCTTTTCCATCTAGCGTATTTACATTGAAGTCGGCGTTGTGGAAAATGAACTGGCTGAATGGATTGGCTGACTCATCAACTATGGCTTTCTCCGCCTACAACACATAAGAACCCTAAAGTCTAGAAGCTTCATCATAGGTAGCTGAAAGTCCTAACTTCGCTAGGAGGTTAACAAGAAGTTTTGATCCAAAATTCTTGTAAACATACATGTTGTATGTGTTGGAGGTGTCAGTTGCACCGCGACCTGGTAGATCTATTGTACCCCAACTATACATTGCAACCCCAATTATATTAGGTGATAAAAATTTTGGTCGGACGGCTAGCATAATGGCATGTGCCAGAGCAAGACATTTTTTCTTCGACGATTCCAGTGAACCCCGTTTATTTGTCAATATAATAGTATGAAGAAGAAGAAGCAGTGTCTCCAGAAGAACATGATGAGAATCACCATAAAAATTATTAATTGGGGGATAAGCTTCAGTGTTAAACATTTTAGATAGGATATCCTCTATAATAATTCTACTTGCAGTTTTCACAATTCGATTTCTTTCTTCTTGAGGGTCTCCGTTTTTCTTTTCGTTCAGGTACCACTGTCAAACAAAATTCTGTGGACAGTGTTCTTGAAACATACGACACTTTCTCTGTTGAGTGAACCAGAGATGATTATTGTCATTTCCATACTTTTTCTCCAGGCGCTTTTTCACAGTCTTAACGTGTGGATGAAAATTTTCGGGTACCTTATCAAGCAACTATCCAAGGGAGAACAGGCACTCGCCCCTGTTTTCCTCGAGAAAACTAAATATAATTTCCATGGCTTGATCTATGTTGCGAGTAGGTCGTCCCGGCTTTTTGTGGAAACGTGTAGATATTTTGTAAAAAATTTGAATACACTTTTGATGGTATTCCGCGTTAAGCGCAACTAAATCTGTTTCTATATTAATCAATAGGCCTATACGGTCTTCAACTTTTTGTCCCCATTCATCACCTCGCTGTCTTGTGTATGACAAAATCGTGTTTGCTACCTCTGGAAGCGTCACTTTAACCAAAGGATTGTGTCTTTCCTGGAGTAACTTCATTTGTTTTTGTCTGTACTCCTCAGTAACCTCTTCTTCACAAAAGAAGCACTTGTTGAATTTGAATGATAATGATGTACCTTAGCGCGCGTTGGTTTGGGGACAGTAGCAGGGGTGTCACGCTCACAACCCAAGGAGGTCAAAATCAATTTATCGTTATTATAATTTTTTTGACAAGATGTGTGAATTTTAATTTTTTCCACTCTTTCGAGTAACCGTTGATGATCAGGCTTTTTCCGCTTCAAACTGGTAGCAAGAAGCGTATCAATTCCTCTTTTTTTTAACTACAACCGCTTCACGTTCCGCCAAACTTTCTTCGCACATGAAACACCGTTCTAACATTATTTCAGATGCCATATTAACTTAGCAGTACCACGAAAACAATACACGATGAAACTAAACACAAACAGTAAGTAGGAATTTGATGTGGACTACTGAGCCCAGGCCCGTTCGCATCTAAACATTCCGGTATAGGATTCGGCACCTAGGCATATTTCATTGGTCCGTTTGAATTCGGACCGCCAATTGATGCGGAGAGCCGAAATCGGTACTTGAATGTTGAACGGTGCTGAGCCTCAGGTCAGAATGGTATAATACTATGTGGAGTGCCGAATTTAAGGTCAAAATGTTAAACAGTGCTGAGTATCAGGTCCGAATGTTGCCATGCGTTTGGCGCGGTTTTTATATTAAATCAGCTGTCCACCTCCTTTTGCTCACCAAATTTACCGAGCCAACATTTTGGAGGAAAACGATATACAGGGTGTCCCAGCCGAGAGTGACCCATCTTAAATGCTTATAACTTTTAAACCAGGTGAGCTAGCTACCTGCGGTTTGTGCCATTCGATTTCTCTTGGTCTAAAGTTTTTTCTAGTAGGTTTCAAATTTTTTTGAAAACTTATACAGGGCGAGTAAAAAAAAAATCCGTTTTTCAACACCGAAATTCTCCACTATTTTCAATGGAACGCCCTGTATATCGCAACGTCAAAAAATAGATTCATGTTTAAGGTATCCATGTACTAATAGACATCGTCCCTAAAACTTGAATTTTTAGTCGTAAAAAATCAAATTCGAAATCTTGGTATTTTTGCAAACACCTATTTTCAAAGCTTCAACCTTATGTTTGCCTAATAAAAAGTTAATAACAACTACATAACACTATACAAAAAGCTGTAGGTACCTATATGTATATGTTAGCCATTCTGTTCCAGGCATTTGTGGATCAATAAATGGTTGAATCAATTGTGTAACATTTCCTGGAGAATCGCTTCAATGACATTACAAATGTTCCACTTAAGATCTTTCAGGGTATTTTAGCAAAGTATTGCCGCATTCCTTGACATAACGCCAGAGAAAAGAGTCTAGAACTCTCAAGTCAAGAGAGTAAGGTGTCCATTCTATAGGCCAGCGGCCAGCTCTCCTTATCCGTGTTTCCCCAAATGTCATATCTAGTGATTCCCTTGCTATTAATAAATAATAAGGTGGGGGCATCATCCTGCTGAAAATAGATATCATTCAAGATAACCTCCTGTCTCAACTATAGGAAAAAGAACATATCAGTGTATACAGTTTCTGTTATTGTTGGTTCATCAATGAAAATGGTCTGTATTTTTTCTCAATAGAGATTGCACACCAAACTGTTACTGTTGGGGTATCTCTATTTAGGGTGGTATAAATAAAAACTGAGTTTAAACTCGGAGTATATACTCGTGAGCATGAGTATGAAGTCTGAGCTTATACTCCATTTCGTAAGAATAAAAAAGATTTCGGTTTGATAAGTACATACTCCTAGTACATAGAGTAGATACTCAACATTTTATTTTGCTTGCCACCGCTCTTTCGCCTCTATATCCTATCCACAATCCGATGTCCACAGGTACAGGTAAATTTATCACCTTTCCCTATCAAATAGCATTGAAAGGTGATAAATTTTACCTGTACCTGTGGACATCGGATTGTGAATGGATAATATTATATCCGCAGGACTGCGGGGAAATTTGATCCATCGTTCACTTTGCTGAATTATCTTATCAGCTACTTCCGATACAACTTTAGACGCCGAAGTTTGGTGAACACCAACATCCTCGCCTACTCCTGCCTGAAAGCCCGGGTCAGCCACGTATCTTAAAAATATTTTAAATTTGTCTTTGTTGCATAAAGCACCACCTCTTCTTCCTCCAGACTCTTCACCCAAAAATTGATTTGATAACCACTCCACATTTTCTTTACTAAACCGGTACAACGTTTTAAAGTCCCGATCACACGTATTTTTTCTAGCTTTGTAAAATTTTTCCGAACGCAGGTTAAGATTGAACAACTCTGCCATAGCTCTGCCTTCTACCGAGGGAAAATCGGTACTGAAATACTTGAAGCAGAAAGTTGAGTCTACTGCATAGTAGACTCTAAAACTATGGAGTAGATTCTCCTGCCGAAGAGCATAAACAAATTTTTATTCATACCAAAAGTGAGAATCTACTCATACCAAATTATACATAGGAGTACCTACTCAAGCGAAATATCTGCTCGTAGTTTTTATTCATACCACGTGGAGTATTTACTCCAAGATTTGGAGTAGAAACTAAATGCTCATTTTTATTCATACCAGCCAATTAGTTCCAGAGAAAATACTTTGGAACTCGTTAAATCTTGGAAAATGTATCTCAACTTAATTGATATCTAACTAGACAGTTACAAAATTGTTTGCCATAGTGGTTTAGTGATATCAAGTTCCTACAACATGAAGTTGCATGCGTTTGCAAAAATACCAAGATTTCCATTTTGATTTTTTTTCGGCTAAAACTTCAAGTTTTAGGGACGATGTCTATTGGTACATGGAAACCTTAAACATTAATCTTTTTTTTGACGTTGTGATATACAGGGTGTTCCATTAGAAATAGTGAAGAATTTCGATGTTGAAAAACGGATTTTTTTTACTCGCCCTGTATAAGTTTCAAAAAAATTTGAAACCTACCAGAAAAAACTTTAGACCAAGAGAAATCGAATGGCACAAACCGCAGGTAGCTAGCTCACCTGGTTTAAAATTTATAAGCATTTAAAATGGGTCACTCTCGGCTGGGACACCCTGTATAGCAATGGATAGAAGAGTCTGGTGATATACACGAATTGGAATGTGAAGTCAGCGAAAAATAATTATAACAGATTCAAATGCAGGTTTGTGTTCAATGTCAATTCAATGACGTAGAATCTTCTTGGATGCGAATAGACTTTGGAAAATACATTTTTTAGATATGTTTTGTATGCCATCATAGTGCTTATAAAAAAGTGGATCAAGAAAATAATAAGAAAGGAAAATCCAAAAACTGCTGTTGCCTGGTTTCAATTGATATTTTAATTAAACTAAGCACCACAGATACCAAAAAAATAGTATATTAAAGTATAAGTGGATATTAAGGTCTTTAAAACACGCGCGATTTTTCGAGCACGACGGCGCAGCCGGAGTGCTCGAAATAGAGCAAGGGTTTTAAAGACCAGTTATTCACGAATACTTTACACTATTTTTTTTTTATTGGTACCTATACGTTCAAATCATAAATTACTAATAGTTGTAGAATGCTAAATTCGTGATATGACATCTGGTATACCTTTCGTTGTCTGACAAATCAATAATTAAAAAATTGACATTTAGACTTTACCTTTCTTGGGTTGTTGATGTTGTCATGGTAACTTCATTGAAACACGCGCGTTTTTGAATGTTGGATTTAAACACGCTGAGGAGTACTTTAAATAAGTAAAATAGGTTATCAATAAAAAAAAAAAGATAAACATATCAGGGTATTTATTTTCAAAATTTTCTATTCTAATTTGCCAGGTTTCAGGTTTTTATAATCGCCCCCCCCCCTAGGTCCGCCACTGCAAATTATTGTCCAAGATTTTTTGAAATATATATCGTTGAAATAAAATACATGTGTAACAAAAAGTAAATAAAGTTTGTTTGTTGATTTTGTACCGCGCTAACGTGTAACGTTTTCAATTTCTTGGCTAATAAGCTACCTTGTTTTGCCATACTGGATATGATTCCATATAGAGCTACAATGAAATAAATGAATAAACAACTATCTTTTTTGTGCCTAGATTTTGTTACCTTGAGTGCTGCCTTGTACTAGAAGTTTTTTTGGTTCAGGTTTGCAAGTTTGGTTAATTGATCTGGGAAGGTTTGATTCAGTACGGCAGGGCCCGCTGTTATTGATTAGAATCTTAGGAAAAGGAGGTAGTACCATCATCATCTCTGTTTGCAAATCCAATCAGTAATCTGAGGTTATGATAATAATTGTTGTTTAATCTTTGACTTTTCATTTCCATCATGTCATTGAACAGCTGTTTTGTCTAGGCGTTTTCTTTAGACCTGTTCTACCTTTTGATATATGTTCTATAGGCACTTTTCAACATTCACCAGTCATTTTTTACACAACCGATTCTCAGTTCGTACTTTTGGGGTGAAACCAGTGGCGGCTGGTGAGAGGAAAAGTTGGCGGTGCACACACACAGGGGGAAGCCCCAGAGGCGCGCAAATCTTTTTGGACTGACCCAAACTAACCCAAATTTTGATCCAAAAGTTGTAAAAAAAAACGCCTCAGAAAGTTTTTTCACTTATTCTCAATTCAAACGTGGGCATTTACTATTTCTACAAAATAATAAATGAAGCATGGGCGGAGTACGAGAAATTTAATAAAACAGTTTTGTATAAAATAAGACATAAGGCACCATACAAATCAAATAGGAATCAAATTTATAAAAAATATCTAGGTACTGCACTGTTTTTCCAGACGAAACTGATTTCTTTGCGGCAGGCGCTTCAAAGAAATATGCCGCCCTATGGCGCCAGGGACGCCGCTTAAAAATCTAACCAATAAGATATTCCTTGAGTCAACTTTGACTTTCTATCGATAGTCAAATCAAATGAGACAGTAAAATAATTAAATTCCTTCGGTGTTCGGAGTTTTACTTATGAAGCACTTATAAGGCACGATACAAATCAAATAGGCATCAAACTTATAAAAAAAATGTGCAGTTCGCACCCAGTAGAAGTGAAACCTTCATCGAACTGCATGCTTTACACACATACTAACATACACAGTGGCGTCTCCCCCTCCAAAAGACTTGATATATAAATATATTTTAAAAAAACTAAAAAACACGCTTTTATAGTAAATTGAACTAAAAAGTGAAAAATAATTTTTAATATAAACAGAAAATATTAATGAACAAAAAAAAAAGAATTATGAGAAAAAAGCGTGGGGTGCTTTGTTCCACATTTCTCATACATTGAACACCCCACGCTTTTTTGACAATAATTCGAATATTTTTTGTTCATTAATATTTTCTGTTTATATTAAAAATTATTTTTCACTTTTTAGTTCAATTTACTATAAAAGCGTGTTTTTTAGTTTTTTTAAACTATATTTATTTTTCACTTTTTAGTTCGATGTATTATAAAAGCGTGTCAGCCCCAGAGATTTCCAGACTTTTCCAGACATCATCCAGACATTATCCAGACATTTCCAGACATTATCCAGACATATCCAGAGCTTTCCAGAGTTTTCCAGACTTCATCCAGATTAATCCAGACTTGTTCAGACTGATCCGGACTCTGGAAAATGATCCCCAGGTCTTTTGGGACCTTTTCCAGAATTTTTCCGATCCTTTAAAGAAATTTCCAGGCCTTTTCCAGACGTTTCCAGACATTTCCAGATATTATCCAGACATTTCCAGACATTATCCAGACATATCCAGAGCTTTTCAGAGTTTTCCAGATTTATCCACACTTGTACAGACTAATCCGGATTCTGGAAAATGATCCCCAGGTCTTTTGGGACCTTTTCCAGAATTTTTCCGATCCTTTCAAGAAATTTCCAGGCCTTTTCCAGACGTTTCCAGACATTTCCAGACATTATCCAGACATTTCCAGACATTATCCAGACATATCCAGAGCTTTCCAGAGTTTTCCAGACTTCATCCAGATTAATCCAGACTTGTTCAGACTGATCCGGACTCTGGAAAGTGATCCCGAGGTCTTTTGAGACCTTTTTCAGAATTTTTCCAACCCTTTCCAGAAATTTCCAAGTCTTTTCCAGACGTTTCAAGAGATTTCCAGACTTTTCCAGACAATATCCAGACTTATCCAGAGTTTTACAGACTTTATCCAGATTTATCCAGACCTTATCCAGACTTGTACAGACTGATCCGGACTCTGGAAAATGATCCCTGGGTCTTTTGGGACCTTTTCCAGAATTTTCCGACCCTTTCAAGAAATTTCCAGGCCTTTTCCAGACGTTTCCAGAGATTTCCAGACATTATCCAGACATATCCAGAGCTTTCCGGAGTTTTTCAGACTTCATCCAGATTAATCCAGACTTTATCCAGACTTGTTCAGACTGATCCGGATTCTGGTAAATGATCCCCAGGTCTTTTGGGACCTTTTCAGAATTTTTCCAACCCTCTTCAGAATATTCCAAGTCTTTTCCAGACGTTTCCAGAGATTTCCAGACTTTTCCAGACAATATCTAGACTTATCCAGAGTTTTACAGACTTTATCCAGATTTATCCAGACCTTATCCAGACGTGTCCACACTGATCCGGATTCTGGAAAATGATCCCTAGGTCTCTTGGGACCTTTGGCAGAATTTTTCCGACCCTTTCCAGAAATTTCCAGGCTCTTTTCAGACTTTTCCAGAGATTTCCAGACATTTCCAGACTTCATCCAGATTTATCCAGACATTTTCCAGACTTGTTCCAGCTCACTTGGCTTGTTCCAGGTTCTTGTTGTGTGTTGTGTGTTAATTAAATTGCCGCAAAAACTAATCCGGGCCGTTCGATCAGGTGGCCCCGTTTATACGTATAAAAACAGCTGGTTACTGGGAGCGCGGCGTGACCTTCTCCAACGTAATTGCCGTGTTGCAGCGGGGCCGTTGTGAGATGGGCTCGGACGGATAGTCCAGCGAGTTTAGTTTAGTCAGTCGCTTAAATTATTGTCTAGGATATTTAGGAATAATAACGACATTACATAAGTAATTTGATCTGACGATTGTAATAACTATTGAACTAAAAAAAAAAAAAAAATATTTTTAAAGGACCGACGTATTTTGCGCCAGTGCCACGGCCCCTTGGCCCCTTAGGGCCAGCCGCCACTGGGTGAAACTGAACACGTCCTTTTCTCTAATTTTCTTCAATGTCAAAATTAGAAGATTGACAGATGAAAGTCTTCTTCCGAAATCTAAATTCGAAATGAAGAATCTGCCCTTTTGATCTGCGACCTCACGCTGAGTAGTCGTCCGGTCTCGGGCCTCGGCCCTAATTATTTTTGGGGCGAGACTTTTTGGAATTTTGTGCCAGGGAGCTCAAGTAGACTAATTTCTTGCTGATAATTGTCTAGAGTCGTCCCTTGGTCATTTTTGGATTCTGTTTCGGTAAGTTTGAGATTTTCTTCAGGAAATATTGACCTACAACACGTGTTCCATTTTTTTTTAATAGGACTGTTCCGAGCAGCATTTGGAAGTTTAAGACTTCACCTTTGGTCTAGAGTATCCCTCAATTTGAGGTAAGATTATTTCTAATATTTGGGGCTCGATTTGTTTTTTTATACGAACATCGTTATAGGGTCCTAGTCTCAGGCTATAGTTGGACAATCCTACTCCTACTCTCAGGCTATAGTTGGACAATCCTACTCTTAGGCTATAGTTGGACAATCCTAGTGCTAGGCTGTAGCTAGACAGTCTTAGGCTATAGTTGGACAGCTCCTAGAAAGAAATTCTAGACTAGATCTAGATTGCCCTTAGTTGGCTTTGGTAGCCTCCCTTCAGCAACCCTCTTGGTAGCACTCTGGTGGAACCACATTGAGTTCTACGTAAAACAGATACCACGTGGATAGAACTCATGACCATGACTCACTTACCATACCATAGTCTATCTACAGTGAGACCGAACCTGTAGATAATATCCCTTCAAAACTTCTGGATTTACACACACCTTTGAAGATAATCAACACTTGTACACATGTAAGTTGCACTTTTTACTATTTAGGCAAATCTTATATAAATCACTTGATACTGATTTACGTTCGGTAAGTGCCCCTTAAAAAAAATTCTAGAATTTTACCCTGAGGTTGCCTAACAATAATTTTCACCTTTCTGGTGTTGAATTTGCCTCTTGGTAGAGTGTAACTGATATTGTGGTTCTAATCTTTCACAAGTGTAAACAGACAGTTAAAACTGTTTATTTTAAATCCATATATTCATTATTTACATTTTTTTTATTTATTCAAATATTCACAAATTAGGTACAAGCCTAATCCTAAACACCTTTTTTTAATAACTTCGTGGCTACTTATTGGCGCAATAGTATTGTACCTAATTAGTTGTTTTATTGATAAGCCTTCCAATTGCACAGGTTTTTTTTAAACATCATTAGGTTATCTTCCTAGTTAAGTCACAATTAACTTGGTGGCGCCCAAAGGTAAGATGTATACAAGGAACCCATAGACCCATGGCCTCCGGACTGATGCTGACTAGCCGTATGCAGTATAATTAGGCAATTGCCAGAAAGTACGTTATACTTTTTGGCGCCCAACATGGGGAGCAACATTCCAACCTGCAGCTGGACACTGTTTAACATTTTGACCTTGATTCGGCACTCCACATAGTATATGTATATACCATTCCGACCTGAGGCTCAGCACCGTACAACATTCAAGTACGGATTTCGGCACTCCGCATTAATTGGCGGTCCGAATTCAAACGGACCAATAAAATATGCCTAGGTGCCGAATCCTATACCGGAATGTGATGCGGCCCGTTCAGTTATCGATACTTGTCAGATAGATAGGCGAGTTCAGCACGGATAACGTCAAAATCAAAACCAAAAAAGGTTTATTTTCCAAAAATAATTAGGAAAATAGGATGCAATAAAAAAATAATTCAGGGGCACAGTAGACTGTGAGTGCACGTGCACGAAAGAGACGAGGATAAAATATGTTCATCCCATGCTTGGTTTAAATTATGTTCGGACGGGAAGACATTTTTGCCAGATTGATTTTTTTTTATCTTTCAACTACTGTATCTTGGTTAATATTGCGTTAAAGAATACTTTTGGTTAGCTAAATTTGAAGGAAATTTAATTTTCTTCAACTTTATAAATAAGTGTATTCCTCTGAAAACGCATGGTTTAGAAGCTATAAGCAGAAAACTGAAAAAGTTCGAAAATTTCTAGGTCTTTCGACTTCCCTCCAAGTTAGCACGGGGTTCTCGACCTCGAAAACTTAGAATCTACTCCACAGACTATCCACAAACATGCCAAAATATCATCAACTTCGTAATACCTTCCAACTACCCCCTTTATACACCCTGTGTACCCTATGTACGTATTTTAAAGTAGAAAATTTTAATTGATTGAGAGCATATAATTAAAAAATTATGAGCACTTCAATATCCATATAGATATGCATATTTTCCAGCAATATGGGCGACTGACTCCAAAGGTAGACTATTTTATAGCTTGTTTCTGCCTCATTAGGTATACCATTCAAAATTCCTGGTAGGCATCAGTAATTTTTCAAGCTCCACAAACTGTCGGGCTCGATTAGGACAAGCAATAAATTATTTTCGCACAATTATAACGAAACTGGACTGTTAAAACTTATAAGCAGCCGCAATTTGGTGCTGGCAAAAACCAGTTGGCTCCTTGTATAATTTGTATTCGGACGGCAGGCTGCTACCATAGTCGACTGTCATTATCAAATTATAAAGATTTTAATAGTGCTGCTGCAGCATCAGGTAAAAGTTTGTATCTTTGGGGGGAATTGTTCCGGACGGACGGATGAATTGGAAGGTTAACGTTCGTCCACCCACAAGAATGAAAACTATGCAGATTGGAATTTCTAATTAAATTGTTTAAGAGAAATGATTTCGTCGTCGGGCGTTTTGCTAATTGAAAGACAACATTCCAGCATTTCGTTATAACAACAATGTTTTGCTTTCATAAACTGTTTCTGAAATATTTGCATTTATGATAATGTATAAAAACGCTTGTCTAGACGAAACTACAAGTTATATTTGTGACCTTCAAACGTCAAACAATAGTTCTCAGGAGTATGACCAATATTTAAAATGAACGCTCGTAAATCTCCGATTCTGAATATGTATAAGCAAATTAAATGTTACACCTTATAACACTTCATAAATAGCACTTTGTGCATTCGCATAGAAATAATGCTATAAATAATTAATTAAAAAAACTAATTCAATTAAAATGCTAATAGCCTCATGCATATAATTTACAATTTACGTGATTCGCGGAAATAGATTGACAAGTTAACAACGTTTCTGTTTCTATTTTTTTTTTTAATATCCATCAGTGTAAAGAGTACAACAGTCTTGGCAGATTAAAATAAACCTCTCACGCGAGCATTGCATTAGATTGATGTGTAGAAAAGGGACTTATTATGATGCATTATATTGTCGTGGAAGAAAATTAAATTTTTGCAAAAGTAAGTATATTACAATTTTTTTCCTTGAAATAGAGTCATTGTGGACTGGCAAGAGCAAAGTTTCTACCTTGATTACGTCTTCAAAATTTTGATATCTGATTATCACAACAGCCAAAATTGCATTTAGTTTTTTTTCGGGAGTTATAAGGACGCGTCTTGAATCCTGGGAGCAGGTCGCTGCATCAAATTCTGAAAGCTTTCGTGGCCTTCGTTACTTATCAAGAAACTCTCTGTTTGTGGAATTCAGGTACTCATCGACACCGGTATGCCTGGTGACTGGAATATTCGACAGGTTTGGCCTTGGAGGAATAATCTAGCCCAGCAATTTATCGAACGGCGTTACCTATCAGAGATTTCTCTCATAATTGCATACAAAAAATCGCCACGTCAACTTATAGTTGAAAATGTGAGCTTTTAATTTGCAAGTTTTACTGCGTTGTAAATCATTCAATAGGTTCCTTCATCCAAAGTAAGAATTCCACTCTTCATGTTCGCTTTAGATTCTTGCCTGATTTTTTCTTGTAAGTATTGTGAATAAATAACAATATATGAGCAGTTTAATAACATCATTATTCTTATCTTTTTTTTCGCATCCAAGTACTTTGTGCTCCATGGATAATTCATACAGTATTACTTTCCGCTTGATATCGTTTTATTGTCCGCAATTTTCATGAAATCCTAGCAGCTACTTCATGCTGGTTATCAAGCAAAAATTCAATTTTCTTATCACTCAATCAGATTTCGTTAAATTTACAAACAAGAGCGCTTGTCCCTCTGGGCATTTTGCTTTACTTTCCTGCTTGCTCATGAGATGCGCGCATTTCCATTAAAATTCATTATCTTATTTATATATTATAATTTCTTTTTTATTTTATTTCCATTATTTAAGTTGAGCAACAGCGAAAATATAATTAGGCATAATTGCCCCGCATGTTTGCATAAAACCGCCATTAATCAAATGATTTATTCAGATCGCACCGATAAATTCTACTGTTTTGCATCAATTTGTCGTGGAAGCCACTGGAAGTCACTTGACTTAAAGTGAACCCCCTTTCATACGCAACGGAACAACATTGCTGAAACTCAGCAAGGCGTAATGTAATGCATGCTTTCCTTAAATTCCTCTTAACTTTCATTAAAAAAATAAATACTTTTAATTGAAATTCAGCTGAAAAATACGAAACGGACACAATAAAAAGAAACTCCAAAACGTACCGTCCCGCTGCGTCAGATTTATTGTTTTAAATTAAAACCCCAGCTTCTTTTCTCAAACAGAAGCCAAATCACCATAATGCCAACATTAAACCCATATAGTGGATTCTCGCGTTTTGACGGCCTTTCATACCAGTTCCAAAAATTGTGCCAATTAATCTTGGCACCACCGACTGCCTTCATTTTCGGGTCAGTTATTTTCTTTAATGTCATGCAAAAATGGATAACCGTTGCTGGCTCTGACGGTTTCTGTTTGGGTCAGTGGTGGAACCAAGGCTTAATCAAAACTTAGAATTTTATTTCACTTGTCGAAACTAGCTTTATCAAAATTGTTAGTATTTTTACTATTAGCTGAAAGTGTCCTTGGTTGCTGACCCAGCTCAGTTAATACTCTTATTGTCTACGGGACTGATAATATATGATATGATAGAATAGAATAGAATACAACAACGTTTATTATGTTATAAGTATAGTAAGGATTACACAAAAGGTAGCATTCGCAAGGCGTTCTTCCATGCCACCTGAGAAACCTTAGAAATAAAATATGGTACAATTATCACAACAATAGACTAATTTAATACATTTCTTGACCAAGATAAGATTTATATTTATTTCTAAAAGTAGAGAATTTCCTATTATTAAATTGTACATTTCAGAGTTAAGCAATGCTGTAGCTCGAAAAGCAAAACAATTTCTGAATTGAGTGGTACGGGTATATCATATCTAACTACATTCCTAAGATTCAGATTGTGCAAATCTTGTCCTGCCATTATATAACGTCACAAATACACTGGGCATTGATTTTTCAAAATTTTGTACACAAGTAGGTATCCCTAGAAATACATTAACTCGGTTTTCGTATTTCAGTGTAGGTATATCGTTAGCAATATAATAGTATATTACATACCGAGGTGGGAAGTGTTTCATTACTGTCGAGAGATTAGTTAGTTAACTGAGACGCGAAGCGTCGAAGTTAACTATAATCTCGAGGCAGGAATGAAACTTCCTACCGAGGTTTGTATACTATTTTATTTACAACAATTACAACCCTCATAATTTCGACTAAATACTAAAAAAAAATCTAAAAATTTATTGACAAGTTCTGACTCATTTAAAAAAACGTTTGACATGCAGGACTCGTCTCAAACATTTTAGGAGATGAGAACTTACTTTCCACCCGGGTGGAAAGTGAGCATTTTCCACCCGGGACCACTTTCCACCCGGGTGGAAAGTAAAATTCAAAAAAGTGTTACTTTCAAACTTTTGAAAAGTCAGAAATGTCAACATTACGTATGTGGTTGTAAACAAATATATGTACAGTGTATCCCAAATTGGTGGTGCATGTATTAGGATATAGGAAACTGTAACAGATACGAGGAAGGTTAAATGGGAAAAGCTTTAGACAATTATGTTCGACGTCTAATAGCGTCTGCAGATTGAGTCTAGCTATTCATATTTTTGAGATATTTAGAAAAAACTGAAAAGTTGTTTTTTTGAAAATAGGCTGTAAATCTTTTATTTTTGAAAATTTCTCAAATCTGTGAAAACACTTTCAAAGCAACTGTGCAGAATACGCATGTGCGATTAGATTTTTTCTAGCACGTTTCGGTTTTCTGGAACTATCATCAACTTCATTATTTCTTATAGCCGCCATATTGGATTTTCATACCGTGAAATAGAGTGAAAAAATACAAAATCAATGATAAAATACACTTGACCAAAATAATTAATTTTGGCCATAGAAAATAGGTTTTTATGTTTTGATCAACTTGGCAACGTCGCATTACAGAACATTTAGTATAAGGAAGTAAATTAATTTATAAATACAAATGAAAACATTAAAAATCCAAAGAAGTGATGTCAGGAGACCAAGCTGGCCAAGGAACAGGACCGCGATTAGCAATTACCCTCTCTCTAAATGTATCATGCAAAAACTCCTAAACTTCTCGGGTCTTATGAGCACGGCAATCATCTTTTTGGAACCAATCCATACGGGATTCCTAAAACAAAAATGCATAGAAAAAAATACGATGCGTTTAATATCACAGATCCGCACCACACAATAAACCCGAAACGAACTTGCAACCTTCGCAGAGCTCTCAATTTTGCATTTTCTGTTGACCAGAAGTGGAAATTGTAAATGGGCTCTTTCACTAATTTTTGAAATTGGCATATTTGGATAAAGCAACTAAAAACAGCATTTTCTGTATTTTTACTTTTGAAAAATTTATAGTCCTTCTTGAGAAAACAGAAAAAAAAGAAATACCTCCAAATAAAAACCCAGAATTTATTTCTATGACGTCGCAGCTCGCAATTTGACCGTGTTGCCACTAATTGTCAACATTGAAAATTTGTAAAATCTGTTTTTTATTTAAAAATAAAAGTGAAAGTGACATTATGTTGGCAATACAATGTAAAATTGTCAATGCTTCCAAATTTTTTATGTATAAAAGGCTTGTGCTGCCAACTTAGTTACTAAATTTTTGACTTGGGGAATTATCTTTAAAAAAAAAACGGACTTTAATAGATTTAATTCTGAAATGTTCGCAAAATATCATGAAAAGTAGTTAAATTAATTAGTTATGGATTCAAGATTTTATAACATTTTTATTGAAATTATGCTTAAACACAATTTAATATAATTTTTTATGTTTAGTTTTATTTATTTATTTTACGTTGCACTACATTTATTCACCACTGACAACAGCGCATTCGAACCTTTACCTGCATTTACTACAGGGTAAATAAAGCCGAGGCGGTCAGCTCCTTGCAACAACAAGCGAAATGAAAAATATTTATGCGACGTCAGCAAATCGGCGCGTTTTTAATTAATTTGAATTTTGCTAGTTTAAAATGTCTGTAATAGTATATTGTTGTATTAGGAGTAGAAGCTTTACTTTTTTGTGCTGAAGTGGTAGGTTTGCAAGCCGAACGTAGTGAGGCTTGCAATACTGCTGAAGCACAAAAAAGTGCTTCTACTCCGTATGCAACACGCTATTTTTTCTCCAAACGAATGGTGTAATCTCAGGGCAAGTGGATGGTTGAGCGGCAGTAAAAGTACGAGCGGCACTAGAAGTACTTCTACTGCCGCTCCAGCGGCACTAAAAGTACTTTTGCTGCCGCTGGGGTTGCCAAGTAGCATAGAAATTAAATTTATACCACCTCGACAGGTGTTAACCCGCTGGATTTGCCTAGCAGCATAGAAATCAAATTTCTGACATCTTGACAAAAGTTAACAAAGTGACGTTTTTCTGAAGTTTGGAGAAAAAAAACTTATTTAACCTTGTAGAACATTTTTTTTTGGTATATATGCCTAAAATAGTCCCTCCTTTGGGATTTTATACTTAAATTACGTATTTAAATTTTAGTGAAAGAGCCCATTGTGACGATTAAATACTCCACAATTACTAAATCTAGTCTTATCGGAACATACAACATAATTTGGAAAAGCTGGATCTGCATTGCGTTCAATAATGTACCAGTTACAAAACTCGAGCCTCCATCCTCCTTAGATAGCTATCTCCTCGAAGGCTAGATGTTAGATATTTATGTTGCTTCAAAACTCTATGAATAGTTGACTTAGGTATGTGAAGTTTTCAAGTTTTCTACCAGCTTCTCGGGTCGAAGATGACGGATTTTCATTAAAATTTTGTTCAATAGCAGCATCATGCCTGAAGCGCAGTTAGATATGGTTTGGTTTCAACAAGACGGTTGTCCTGCTCATAATACCCAAGAAATTCAGTAATTTTTGCATGATACATTTACATTTAGAGAGAGAATTGTTAATTGCGGTTCAGTTCCTTGGCCAGCTTGGTCTCCTGACATTACTCCTTTGGATTTTTATTGTTTTCATTTGTATTTATAAAATAATTTTCTTCCTTGTACTAAAATCTGTTTTTTTTTTAAAGATAAAAGTCAAAATGACATTATGTTGGCAATACAATGTAAAATTGTCAATCTTTCAAATTTTTTATGTAGAAAAGGCTTGTGTTGCCAACATAGTTACTAAATTTTTGACTTGGGGAATTATCTTTAAAAAAAAAACATACTTTAAATATTCTGTAATGCGACGTTGCCAAGTTGATCAAAATATAAAAACGTATTTTCTATGGCCAAAATTAATTATTTTGATCAAATGTATTATATCATTGATTTTGTATTTTTTCACTCTATTTCACGGTATGAAAATCCAATATGGCGGCTATAAGAAATAATGAAGTTGATGATGGTTCCAGAAAACCGAAGCGTGCTAGAAAAAATCTAATCGCACATGCGTATTCTGCACAAAGAGTTGCTTTGAAAGTGTTTTTACAGATTTGAGAAATTTTCAAAAATAGATTTACAGCCCATTTTCAAAAAAACAACTTTTAAGTTTTTTCTAAATATCTCAAAAATGTGAATAGCTAGAGTCAATCTGCAAACGATATTAAACGTCTAACATAATTGTCTAAAACTTTTCCCATTTAACCTCCCTCGTATCTGTTATAGTTTCCTATATCCTAATACATGCACCACCAGTTTGGGACAATTTGTTAATACAATAAATGAATCGTACACATGGATTATGGGCTAGTTGAATTTTTTTCTTAAATTCTAAGGTTAGGTAATTGTAATACACAACACAACAATAATCTAATTGAGGATAGATGAGGGTCTTTATTAACATTAACTTAATTTTGGCAGGTACCAGATACTTGAAGGCATACAAGCTTTTCAATTTAATATAAATATCAGATAGTTTCATTCCTACATGCGAACTTGCGCCTTATCAAACATCTAAATTTCTGACAGATTCTACACAAGGCAACAAGGAGTTATTAACATGTAATGTAACAAAGTTATGACTATAGGAACGACTTCTAGTGATATCTGACCCTATAATGAGATAGTTACTTTTATTCGCATTAAGGACTAGACCATGGTTTTTAGACCATATATAAACCGAATTTAGATCAACATTAACCCTATTCACAACAACACAAGCATCTGCCGGGGCAACACCTACCAGGGTCCTTATTCTTGAAACAGGGTAGCAGCGTTCCCAGGAGAACGAGTGTTCCGTCTTTCTCAATGATATGCAACTGATAATATATGTTACAAAGACGGAACACTCGTTCTCCTGGGAATGCTGCTTTCCTGTTTCAAGAATAAGGACCCTGGAGTTGTGTATCATCCGCATAAAGATGCATAACACATAATTGTACTTGATATAGGAGGTCACTAGGATACAGGTTGAATAGCAGGGGTCCCAAAATGCCTCCTTAGGGAATTCCACATCTCATTGTTACCGACTTTGACCTAGCTCCGTCTAGTTCCATCATTTGTGCTCTTGATTCAAGATAGCTCGAAAACCACTGGCATACTCGATCAGAGAAACCATAATAGCCCATTTTTGCAATAAGCATTTGATGATTTATTAAATCGAACGCTTTGCTGTAATCCAGGAGCACTAAGCAAGACCATTAAACAATAGTTGTTGCAATATCTGTCGTTACTTTGGTAAGTGCTGTTGCTGCGCTATGATTTTTATGAAATCCAGATCGATTCGCTGGCAGAATATTCTTGTCTGCGTATTCTAGGATCATGTCCGATATCACTGACTCTAGCATTTTGACAAGGACTGGAAGAAGACAAATTGGCCTTAGCTCTGAAAAATCCTTCACCTTGGAGTTTTTCGGACTTTTCGGTAATGGTTTGACAACAGCAGATTTTCAGAGACTCGGTACTTCACAAGTTTGTGAGCAGTGGTGCAATAAAGTCTACAGGGTGTATCAGGTTTGACTACAAAAATTTTCACACATGAAAATATAGCCCATTTTGAACAAAAATAGTTTATACTACATGGGGTCCAAATTCAACCATTTTTAAGAAAAAGACCTTCGAAGTTTTGACATTTTTTGATGAATATTTGAAAAATAAAGAAAATTTTAATCATTATGAGATGTAAAAAAAATTAGTTCATTTAATTATTAAGTAATTATGCATTTTTAGTCAACAGCAATAGTAAAAATTTGAAAAAACAACATGAAAATTTTACTCGAAAATCGGTATCTAAACATCTGGCAACACAATACACCCACACACACTTGATTTGTCTTATGTCAGTTAGTTGAAGCAATGGAAACGCGCGTAATTCATTCTTTTTCGCAGAAAAATATTTTTTCTACAACTGACAAGTAATGTCATTATTATTTTACGGTATTTAATGCGACAAATGTGTCATTTTTTAACAGGTGATAATTTTCCAAAGCAACGTGCGCTAAAAATTTCGCACCCTGGTGCGCGAAATATTTTAGAGCACTAGTGCGCGAAATATTTCAAAAAACAAAAAATACTCTGAATTAATTGAACTGCAAATTTTTCATTTTATTTATTGTTAACAATGTGAATAGTACAATTATTGCAGTCACTGATAGTAATTCCTGTTGATGTTGATTTAGCTGAAATATCTGAAGATACTCTTGTTGTGGGTGGTGCAATTACTGACTCAACATTTGGAGGAGTTGAATGATCACTACCATTATCATAATAATTTTGACCAGGGTCCTCATTTGTACTGCTTGAAATACGTTTCGCAATTTCCATTTTATTTTGCACAGAATCCGCGACATATCCTTCTGCAACCAATGTGGACTTCCAGCCTCCGTGCCGCTTCAACATGGTAATATCAACTACGGTGTTGGCTAATAAAGTTGCCGAAGTACGGCGAAAACAGTGGCCGGTATACAATTCAGTTTGAGGTAGACCAAGAAATTTCGCTATCATACCAGGAGTTGCCCCTATTTTATTTATGCCAACAACTTGGTTTGTGCACTTCCCTTTCTGATAGTTAATGAAGAATCGTTTGTAGCTTACATGAGGGGGTCGAAATTCTGCGTATGTGTGGAATATTCGAATGTATTTATGATTGATGATTGTGAATATTCTTTGGCCATTAGTTTTAGTATCTGCAACAGTAATTATTAACACGGATCCTTCATCTTGAATATCATCAACGGTCATTTTTACAAGCTCATCACGCCGGCAAGCTCCAGAGAATCCAATGTTGAGCAGAACTTTGGACAGAAGGTAAGAATCATCTGGAGCAGTAGTTAGAAATTTGGAAATATCCGCACTTGTGAATACCTTGGATTTTCTTGCTCGATATCCTACCATCTGTTTTTTGAGGAATGGGACTATTTTCAAGTAGGTGTTTCGTAACATCTACGTTTTCTTTAATGTTTAAGGTGGATTTGAGCATGGAGTAAGTAGACCACAATGTAGACCCTTTTACAGATTTTGCCTTTTCAGCTAAATAGGCCAAAAGAACGTTTTCACTTATAAAGGGTGATTCATCTAAAGGTACTTTTTTCAAAAATAAAAAAAAATTGGAAAATTAAATTTTATCGGGTAATGTTTATTATCATACAAAAGAACTATATTTTACATTTATTTTTTAAAGATTATACCTTCCAAATATTGTCCTCGACTGCGCCTAACATGATCCATTCTGAAGATCCAATTTTCAATGACGCGTTGGAGTAGTTCGAGTGGTATTTGGCGAATGACACGACTAATGTTGGCTTTCAATGCCTCAATCGTAGCCGGCTTATCCTGGTAAACTTTGGACTTTACATAGCCCCAAAGGAAAAAGTCTAGAGGTATGATATCACATGACCTAGGCGGCCAATTCACTGTATAATGGATCGTATTCAATCTTATCAAGTGCCCAAAGACTAAAACGGTAACGATAAGGAAGATCTGTCGGCTTCAATTCTTGCACAAGTTGAATTTTATGTGTTTTTTAACTAAGATCCTTACGTAAAATACGCCAAGTTGTTGCATAAGACAAGCCAAGCTGTTGAGAACGGCGCCGAATGGATTCATCACGGTCATCCTGTACACTCGCAGCTACTGTCACTATATTTTCTGCACTACGTGCTGAATGTGGTCTATTTGGTCGAGTATTATCCAAAAATGAAAATTGAGTTTCAAATTTTCTAATGGTACAGCGAATAAAGCGCTCGGTAGGCCGAGTATGTGGACCATAAGTTGCTCGAAGCGCACGAACTACATTCCTCACAGAACTCTGATTTCCGTAGTATAGTTTAGTAATTTCTAGACGTTGTAGCGGGCTTAAGTATTTCAATGATGAATTTTCAAACAATACTGAACACAAACACCGTGACAGTTTTGAAGTTCGACAGTTCGATCTGTCAAAAAATCGCTTCCGGAAACAGTACCTCTAAATGAATCACCCATTAGTACGGGATACGAGGTCTATTTTATCAAATCATTTTACACCGTCTTGCATTGTTATAATCAGTTAGATAACATGGTACTGAAACGCACTTCTGCAGGGAAATAGATGGGAGTAGGGGATTTCGCTGAAAAAAATGTTTCAGAAAATGTCTTCATAAACAAGGAAAATATATAATTATACACCGTCTTGCATTTATTTATTCAGTTAATTTGTACACAAACAAAATTGGATTAACACATGCAAGACGTTTTCATGGGGGTTTTGGGGCTGTAATATAAGATGGACATTGTCAATTTTTGAGAGGGATGAAAAATCATTATACAACACTCCATTTAGATTAAAGCTTGAAGGTAGAATAGCTACTGGATACTGATACAAGACGTCCTGTGGCGGGATAACGGGCTGCAAGACGGATGTCAATGCGTTGTCTCATGAGGGAGTGAAATAGTTATTTATGTATCAAGGGAATTATGCAGGTGTTAATACCCCAGGGCAACGTTTGTGTCCCGAGGGCCTCCGGCCCGAGGGACACCAATTGCCCGTGGGTATTAACTCCTGATAATTCCCGTGGTACATAGATAATTTTATATCCTACTGAATTTACTGTATTATGTCTATTTTTATAAAGGAATAAGCCATAAATCAAAATTTCTATTTTATGTCAAAGTGTTACCTATTCAAGGTAAAAGCGGGAGTTATGGAAATCCTTAACTCCCTTGGGAGTTATGATATCCTTAACTCCCTTCCTTAACTCCCTTGGGAGTTATGAAAATCCTTAACTCCCTTGGGAGTTAAGACCCTGTTTATGATTATCGTAACCAAGGTATTATATGGTTTTAATAGTTCAGTAGGATATAAAATTATTTTATATCCTACTGAACTATTATAACCATATAATACCTTGGTTACGATAATCATAAACCTGGTCTTAACTCCCGCGAGAGAGTTAAAGATTTCATAACTCCCGCGCGGGAGTTGAGGATATCATAACTCCCAAGGGAGTTAAGGATTTCCATGACTCCCGCTTTTACCTTGAATAGGTAGAACTTTGAGAAAAAATGGAAATTTTGATTTATGGTTTATTCCTTTATAAAATAGTCAGAATACAATAAATTCAGTAGTATATAAAATTATCTATGTACCACGGGAATTATCAGGTGTTAATACCCACGGGCAATTGGTGTAACACAACTACTACACAAACGTTGCCCTGGAGAATGTTAATTCTCATAATTCCCTTGATACATAAATAACTATTACACCATTTCATGCTTATGTCCGCCGGAAGCATATATGTTAAGAAATGGTAATACATCAGTCCAAGACGTTTTTTCGGGGAAGAAAGTTAATAAATCCGTTTTCTTTTTTAACTGAACTGTTGAGTTATTTACTGAACCGTTCTTTTCCAAATCATACAGATGGAAAAGGACAGTTGACATAGCAGCTCAACAAGGGAGGCTGCTGAATACAGGAATTATAATTTCTGTTTACAATTCCAGACAGATCATTTGTTGTGTCATTTTTTTTGCTGCTTCAAAATCAAATTTCTCAAATTTAGCTAATAGTTACAATCCGTTATGTGTTATGGCATATCCACCCCAAAAAAACTTAAATGATTATAAGCCGTCAGAAAAAGAACAATTTTCAACCTTTTCTTATTTGATGTCCGTAGAAACATTCAAATCTACATAATATTAAGAGAATTTTGCAAAATTGAATTATTCTACGTGGTAAAGAGCAAAAATATTTAAAATTAATGTGCGTAATTTGGAGTAGTATTCACCTTTGTACCTGATGGATTGATCCCCTGGAGGCCGCGTATCCCGTACTATTACCGATCCAACGTTTTTTTCTTTTCGATATTTGAGGAACTGATCATATGATTTTTCATAATGTATTCTGGACTTGGATGGAAAAAGGTCTTGTACTGCCTCATTTGCAACACGCGCAACATCTGGTGGAGTACCAGATATTTCTATTTCTTCATCTGAAGATAACATTTTGTGAAGCGAAATTCTTTTTGACAAATGTCAAAAATTTACACGTAGATACGTCACATACCAGTCACATACCAAACGTTGCTTTGAAAATTTTCTTACTTGAAAACAAGTATGTATACATAATCGCAAAAGTCATTGTAAAATTTCAGATGCTGCAGTTGTAGAAAAAATAATGTATACAACTCGGTTGCGAAAGAATTTCGCGGCTTAGCTTCATATTTGCTCATGCGCAAAATTCTATTTCGCAACCTTGTTATATAAATAACTATACAAACGTCGAATATTTTTGCTTGCTGTCTCGTAATAGGCATTTACAGAATGTTCTGGAATTTTCCTCAAACCCTCTTTAAATATCTTTCCTGGTTTTTGATTGAAGTTCCAAACATGTCGGTGAAGTCACAACTCCGATGTCTCTCTTGGTTTCCGAATAGAAGTTTCTAGAACTTGAAAATTCTCTATCACAGTCAAAATCGGGTACACAGTAACTTCCGGGGTATTTTACACACTGACTAACTCTCTCAGTGTTCACTTAGTGTCCATACTGTTCACACTATTTTGCAATCGGATTTCACTTTGCAGTCCTCGAATTATATTCTACTTCTGATACCAATGTCACGGGACTAGGGTGCGTCACAGAAATCTTGGGTCCGTTTATTCCAAAATCAAAGTCCAATTAGCACAATAATGCCTAAACAAGCTGTTTAGGCAGAATCGTTTCAAAATGACTATTTAGATGCCAGAATTTAAAGGAAAAGATTCCCCAAAAGCTCCCATCTGATTAAAGAACATGGTGCCCTTTTCACAAAGATTGCGTGATATGGGAAATGTGAGTGTGCAAAATCTGCGTGTTGATTTGAATGTTTTGAGAACCTTGACAAAAATTTATATATTCATAATGAGGATTTGGCAAGTAGCTACGTAAATTATTTAATTTTTCTCTTGAATGTTTAATACAATGTTCTTGCCAATTTAATGTCTCGTCAACTATAAGACCCATATGCTTGTTAGATGTGACTTGTTCAAAAGAAAAATTATTTATTTTTATGTCGAACTTATCTAACTGTTTATTTTTTTGTCTGAAGACTATAAATTTAGTCTTTTCAATATTAATGTTTAGTTTATTGGAATACAGCCACTTGACATACGAATCCAAATCCGCATTAACCCTTTGTGTCGGTTCGCATTCATCAAATCCTTAGTAAAGTAAAACCGTGTCATCAGCCAATATATAATATTGGGACTCCAGAGGAGAAACTCTGTAACGGATAGAGATCGTTATCCCTATCGCTATGGCACTTGCTATCTTCTTCTCTCTTTACGAAATCAATAGAGAGGGGACGTCAATAGAGATAGAGAAAAGTATCGCTATTCGTTACAGAGTCCCAGCCCAGGTTCGCAAGATTCAAATTAAGAACATAAAGGGAATAAAGAAGAGGCTCAAGAACTGATCCCTGAGGTACTCCATACACCCACTCGATAACATTGAGCTGTAAATATTATTTAATTTGACATATTGGCGTTTATTTTGTAAATATGATTCTATTAATTTTAGAAAAGTTCCCTGGAACCCCATTATACTTAACTTTTTTACAAGAATATCCATACTAACAACATAAAACGCCTTTCTCAAGGTCCACAAATACTACCAAAACAATTTCTCTCTCATTCAAAGTCCTCGATATGTAGGTAATTGACGAAATCAAACGAAGCGGCCAAAGTACCCCTATTTTTAATAAAACCGTATCTTTAAGAGAATTTTCCTCCACAAAGCTCATAGTTAATTCTTCTTTTAATGACCTTTTCAATAATTTTAGAGAATACACTTATGACTGAAATTGGTCTATAGTTGTTCATAGAATCCTTCCTGCCTGTTTTATATATTGATGTTATTTTACTAATTTTCAATTCAGCAGGAAATATTTCTAATGTAAGTGCATTATTAACCAGTTTTGTTATAGGATCCAAAAGAATTTGTTTAAGATTGAGTAGGTCAACCACGGTTATTTCATCGTGACCTGGTGCAGCGTTTTTTTCTTTTAATTCCAATATGATTTCATCAATCTCACTATTAGTTGCCGGGGCAAAATGAGTCACAGAAGAATTACAATTAACTTCCTGGACTACCTGATTGATCCCTGCTAATTGTATCTCTTCATTAACATTTTCAACAATATGTTCACCTATCTCTACAAAATATTTATTCAAACTATATCCCGAGTATCTGTTATTTTTTTTCCTTCAACAGTGGGAGAATCAATGCCAGTAGAAATATTTTGACACTTTGACCACATCTGCAGCAAGAAGCCCTCGATACCAAGATATTCCTTTTCAGCCAGCAGTTAACTAGAATATTTGACAAGCATGCTCCTGTGAAGACAGTGTAAATTAAGCGCAAATATAGGCCTTGTATCACTGACACAATCAAAGAAATTGTTAAATTAAAGAAAAAGGCATTGAATAAATTCAAACATACTGGACTTATAGCACATAAAAACTTCTATCTGGATTTGAAGAACTAGGTACCTCTCTTTTGCAATTCGGGGTGAAAAACAAGCCTTTATGTCATTTGAACTAGAAAAATCGCAAAAAAGCCCAAAAAAGGTGTGTTCGAAAATCAATAGCTGGAACATTCACTCTAAAGGTAATAATGACATACCCAGTTACCTAGAAGATGTAAACAGGATCAGTGATGCTTTCACTAGTATTGGTCAACTAGCTGCTCTGGTGAATAATGTCACATTTAGTTAGAAACCAGAAACCTGTCAGAGCGAATGTCATTGGTTAGAAACAGTCAGAAAACTAATTTGAACCAATGAATGACTGGTTTGTGACTTCTCTACGAACAAACCTAATGTAAATAATAACTTGCATTTTTATCAGTTTTCTAGTAAAAATAATAAGTGTGCCGTTTTATTAAGTTGTAGTACTCAATGACATTTTTGCATAATGTATTGAAAGAATAAAAGTCCCCACCGATATCTTGTTCGCGTTTCGTTTCAAGATATTCAAGGTCAAATGTCACAGAGTGTTTCCTAAATATTTTGCTTTCGGTATGTCTTACAACTACAACTGGCTTTGAAAGGAAAAAAATAGAAAACTCTCTTCAAAAAATGTTATCCACATATTTTACGTCAAACCAACCGTTTCCACTTCATACGAAAGGAAAACAGAGGGTAGCACCCTTTTCCACACCACCCCACAGGTAAAATGCAAGGGGCGTTTTTTTTTACATGGTTTCTTCTGTAGGCCTAATCCATGATCCTCCTTGTTGCGACTTTTAACTGTAGGTAGAGAATGAGGATGTGCTATCCCCATTCTCGTAATCTGTCCCCTCTTCCACGTCTTCGTCGTCTGTCATCTCCTCAAAATTCCCGTTCTTTGTCCCCACATCCAGAGCCTCGTCGTCTTCTGTCCCCTCTTCCACGTCTTCGTCCTGTGTCATATCCTCCAAATTCTTGTTCTTTGCCCCCATCTTCAGATTCTCGTCGTCTTCTGTCCCCTCTTCCACGTCATCGTCCTCTCTCGTCTCTTCCAAACTCTCGTTCTTTTTCCCCACTTCCAGATTCTCGTCTTCTCTAACATTTTCTTTTCCTTCTGCTATATTTTGTGTAATTGGGTCAATAGTATCAAAGTCGATATCTTCTCCATCCTACATTTTTTTTCGGTAGCTATCGACATTCGCGTTGAGACATGACTGACCATGACAATGACCACACAGTACTGAACATGACAGTCCAACTTTTCTGCACCCGCAAATTGTGTTGCATCCTTTATAGACTGTGAGATAGGGGCTGTTTAGTGGAGTCATTTTTTTTTGTCTGGCATTTTGAGGGTTGAATTTGGCTACTAAGCTGATGAGAATATGGGTGATTTTAATGCCGGCCTTCTGTTCGAAAATTTGCAGAAGAAAAAAATTGATTTACATGAAGATTTTTTTTTTAATGATCTGAAATTTTCTGGCTTTTAAATAAAAGATTGACATTGATAAATAATTCACCCATGAAAAACATCAGATGCTTTTCAATAGCTGAAAAAATGGGGATGGGTGTTAACTTCCAAGAGAAAAGAAAAGAACCTTCCGCGTTTACTTTTTGTCTGGCAATCGGGAGAATGAAAGGTTTTGTTTTGAAAATAACGCTGAAAAATCGCCAGACGGTAATCACAGTTCGAAATCGGATTTTCGGGCGAAAAATTCTGTGGACATTTCGAACAGGAGTCAGGCATTAAAACCACTTATATTCTCATCAGCTAACTAGCCACATTCATCCCTCAAAATGCCAGACAAAAAAAAATGACTCCACTAAACAGGCCCTATCTCAGGGTCTATTAGTGCAGTTGCAAAAAATAGTGTTTATTTACGACTGACATATAATGTAAGTATTATATTTATGATTTTGGCAGTTTAATGACATCTATTATTCCCGCAGGGATTAATGGTCATTATTCCCGCTTGCACACCAATCACAAAATTTTTCAAATTAAATAAGTAGGTAGTACCATGGAAACAGTATAGAACAAATTCAGTGTCAGTGTCAAACGCATAGTGCTTGTGTATTTGTATTGAGATGGATGAACAAAGAGCGTTTTTGGAAAGAAAATTTCAAATAAATTAATTTGTCGTAAATAAAGTAGAGTATCCTAATCGCAATAATGGCTATTATTCCCTCGGAATGTTACTCCCTCGCCGCTAACGCGGCTCAGTTCGTAAATATACCTCGGGAATAATAGCTATCATTTTTGACTCGTGGTATAATCTACTATTAAAAGTACATCTGGTGCAGGTGGAAATAAAGTCTTGAGGGGCTCCAAAATATTTATTATTTATTGTCCATCCCCATTTTTCAGGATTTAAATCCTTTCCAAGCCAATTCTGTACCTTGTTAATACACTCGACTTAGATGTTGGCATGCTGCTGCGGCCGTAGGTGGAAGTGACGCAATAGATACTTCTGTTTTAGGAGCTCCATAGATTGCCAGAATAATGATTGATCCATTTTCAACAATCGTTTCTGCTGTACAATTTTGCTGTTTAAAATCTTCCGCAAATTGATGCAACTCGGAACGCCTATCGAAAATTTTGGAAACTTTTATTTTTCCTTCATTAAAAAGTGCGGAGGTTGTGTCACAGCCAGTCATAGCGTGTAGTAACAACAGGTGTCTCTTACAATTTGGATACTTAATTAGGAGTTAGTTAGTTTATCTGCTGTCTCTACCGACCGCCATGTAACACCGAGTACCAAAACTTTTTCGCGACATTATCCGAAAGCTGTGATAGTATACAGTCAAACTATCCACAGGCGGAAATTGTCTTTTTAGGCGATTTCAACGTCCACAATATACCCTGGTTGAAACACCACAACAAAACAGATAGCGAAGGCAGAGAAGCAGAAGCTTTTGCCATAAGTTGTGGTCTAACGCAGCTCGTCGATGAACCTACCCGTATCTCAGAAAGGGGCGAATTTGCAGCGCTTTTAGACTTGTTCCTAACCACAAATCCTGACTCGTACACAATCCAAGTAGATACTCCACTTGGTTCGTCCGATCATAAACTTATAATAACAAAGTGCGAAATGCTCATCCCACCAAGCCAACAACCACTTCCTCGTAAAATGTGGCACTATAAATCGGCAAAATGGAATGACCTAAAACAGTTTTACCTGGATTTTCCATGGCAAGAGGTTTGCTTTAAAACAGCTGATCCCACTATTTGCTGTAATGAAATAACACAAGTAATTTTATCTGGAATGGATGCATATATCCCACATACAACTAAACGTAGAGCTAATGCAAAACCTTGGTTCAACGGCCAGTGTCAAACGGCTGTACAGAAAAAACACAGAGCATATAACCTTTGGAAACGACAACAACATTACTATTGACTCCGCTAAAGAAACATACAATCAAAGAATAAAAAATAGGTTGCTGAATTGTCCAAGTAGTTCTAGGTCCTTTTGGTCTCTTGCAAAAGCTGTACCACTTACAGATAAAAATAATCACTTAGCCACAACATCAGAGGAAAAAGCCAATATGCTTGCCCAAATGTTTTCCTCCAACTCCAACCTAACAGTGCCAAACGGAAAAACTCCACCGTTCATTGAAAGGGTTTCCCATAGTATGCCAGAGGTACCCTTTTGTCACAGAGAAATAGGTACGAAAATCCCTTAAAAAGCTGGATACAAACAAAGCAATGGGTCCGGATGGCATTCCCGCACTAGTACTCAAAAATTGCGCCAACGAACTCACCCCAACTTTCGCAAAATTATTCAATTTGTCTTACAGGCAAGGAGTATATCCATCATCATGGAAGTCTGCCGCAGTACAACCCATTCCAAAGAAAGGAAAAAAGACAGATCCGTTAAACTATAGACCAATTGCTTTACTTCCGGTGATATCAAAAGTCATGGAAAGAGTTGTGAACAATCACCTAACCAAGTACTTGGAAAAGTACAAAATTATCAACGATAAGCAATACGGATTTCGAAAATATAGGTCAACTGGCGATTTACTTGCATACGTCACCCACTTATGGCAAAAAGCGATTGAGTTGCGGGGTGAAACAAGAACAATTGCCTTAGATATATCTAAAGCATTCGACAAAGTTTGGCATGAAAATCTGCTCAGCAAGCTCAAAGCAATGGGATTATCGAATGTAATACCACAAGAGGTTTCGGGATTACCGGATAATACTTTTACCTGTCACGAAACGCGTTACGCAGCAACACCACGACTCCGAAGGAGGAGTGGTGTTGCTGCTAACGCGTTGAGTGTCAGGTAAAAGTATTAGGTAATCCTGAAACATGGAGTGGTATTCAAAAGGTTATACAACGAACTAAACTTTAATACTTTATTAATTTTTATTATTATTAATAATAAATGAACAATTATTATAATAAATATTGCTAATTCCTGTTTGATTTTCTACAGAACTTCTGATGGGTTGGTTGTTGTCAGAAGTGGATGCTCCATGTTCTTCCCTCATGTTCGAAATAATTTTATTATGATGTTGTTCAGTAAGCTGGAGGTACGGCGTCACGGAGTTTATACACTCAAAAAAATCTTGATCATAATATCAATGAACTGCTTTCATAAATTACATTTTCATTGATTCAGTGAAATTTTCATTAATCCCAGGTACAGAAAACTGTAAGTATTATGATTTCATGAACAGCTATCATTAAAATAAAGAATGAAGCTTCATCAAGTTATGAATAGTCATCTACATGAATCTATGTTGAATAGTGCATCGGTTACAAGAACTAAGTTCATTGATATTATGAAATTAAACCTTGATATTAAAGAAAATTTCTTTGATGGGAGCTTCCACGAAATATTCATAATATAAATGAATATTAACATGAATAATATGAATATGGTTCATATGACCTTACTAGAAAATTATCCTTTTAAGAACGAAATTCATTGATACAATGTACGGTTCATTTAAAACAAGCAAGTATTCCTAGAAACAAAGCTGCAACCATTACATCAAGATAAATCATAAATACAATGAAACAGTTCATAGCATTAATGTAGACAGTTCCTAAGCACATGCGCAAAGGTAGCTGCAGTCGGGCAACGACATAGAAAAATATGTTGAAATAGGAATAATTACATTTCTATTTTCTGGGTGCACTGCTACGTACTTCGTTCAAGTCGGTTTTTTCGGTTTTGTGTTGTTCGAAGTGTTAAATAGAAAGTCGATTATACCTGTCGCCGGTTTTTTCTAAAGGTAAGTTGTATACCTCTATTACCTCTATAATTTGTATACCTATTATGTAGGTAGGACTTGGATGCCTTGCACGGAGACGGTCTAGTCTCAAAATGGGAATGCGAAAGAAATGACCTACAGATTTAAATGTCATCCGGGGAGAACGTGAAAGACAAAAGCGTCAAGAGCTCCTCAGAATTTCTAAGGAATACTGAAGTCTCTAAAAGTAAGTATACTCAATCCCAAATCAAGTTGTAATTTTTTTAATCGATATATTTTTGTTAAATGGTTTTGTTTCACTAGGTAGAAAAGCAGAAGATTCAATACCGCAGCTAGTGTTTCATAGCCGAGGCAAGGAAACCAGCCAAAGCATCAAATCTTATTTTCTGATGTGGCTTGTTTTAGAAACTTTGGATGTTGATAGTTCAAAAACAGCTGGAACAAATATAGATATAATATATATTTATGGAAACAGGATTTAAGGAGGATTTGAAAGATAATAGAATATACGGTTAGTGTCATTTAAAATAAAAATACATAAGTAGGTACTTAGATTTTTAAATTTTCAGATTTTGGGATGCCCATTGGTTTGTTTGACAATTCTGGAAGATGATACGAAGATACCATGCAACTTTTGCATTAAAAGCTTTTTTCCTATTGCTCATATTCATCAGTACAGGGGACACGCAAATATAAAAAATGACCCTTTACCCCATTTAAAATCATAAGTATATTTAAGGCATAATTCATGAAATTATTTTAATAAAAATAAAGAATATGGTATATATTATTGAAAACGTCATTATTAAATATAATGAATGCAATTCTTAGTATTCAAGACTGTGATTCATAAATACAATGAAAGGGTTTCATCAAATTATATCTGGGCTTCATTAATATTATGCCGTCTGTTCATCAGGACAATGAAAAAGTACATATAAACTAAGAACGATGTTTATTGTTACTATGAAAAGTTTCATTAATACAAAAACCTTACTACATACCTTAATGTTCGTTGTTCATACACAAGATGAATCGAAATAGGAATTAAGAAATTTTTCATACTTCAATAACCTAGAGTTCATGTAATCAAAGAAATCGTTCTTTGGACCGATTTTAATGAATTGTTCATTAAATCTAAGAACAACTTCTTTTTATTTATGCTACTATTTGGTTGAGTGTAGAGCTATGTCCAGTCATTTTTATAACCTCTTGAAGATTTGCACCAGAACTAGTGAGTGTGCTCACAGCTGAGGCTCTATGAGAATGATTTGTGAATTTTTTGTTGTTGGTATCCAATCCGCTGCTTTTTGCACCCAATTCCGTCCATTTACTGACAGTATTAACGCCAACCGGGCAGTTTTTGTACCAAGGAGATAGAGCGCTAGCATTCCAATTTTTATTAGCAGTCAAAAATAGTCTATTTGTTTGAATGTTCGTCCCCCTCTTAGACATCAATTTTAAAAAAAGTCGAACTGGACAGAAATCAGGATGTAAAACATTTCTTACCAGCCACTTACTTTCTGATACTCTATTGGCGCCTCCTTGAGTAGTTTTGGTAAATATAGGATTATATTCCAGGCGACCGGTAAGCGACCCGTCATTGTGCCTTTCCTGTCTGAAAAATTCCACCTCGCAAAAAGCACCTTCGTTACCACGCCATGCCAATTCGGATGCAGCAATAAAAAAAAACTTTTTTTGAAGTCCATCGGGAGTGTTTTCGTTCGAATTTGAGGCCATTTTTTCAATTTCTGGTCTTGTTAAAGCTGTCGAGCTCACTTTCCGGGCACTGAGCACTTGTTGGAGTTCTTTTCTCTTGGCATTCCTAGCATTTCGGGCCTCTTGAAAAACTTGATCATTGAAACGGTCTATGCGCCGATTATGCTTTTCAAAGTAAAGGTTTTGTAGCATTTTAGTAGTTTTATTCCAAAGAAGCTTGATGACACTTTCTTTATAATTGCTTCCATCTGTTTTGCGCATGTTGTACGCCCAGTCCTTCAGTATTTTTGATAGTTCTTCCTCTGGCGTCATACTTTCGAAATGGTGTTTTTTTTTCACGACAAAACTCCGTGAATTGCTTCCAAACATATTTGTCCGACTTCTCGGTATTTTTTGGCTTTAAATTTCTTATGTTTTCGTCCACCTCGGGCAAAAAAACTTTTCCAAATCTAATTTGGTTTGACATTTTTTTTTTAAATAAAAAATTGATTATGCGTTACCAAGCAACAGTGGCTTTAGCAAATCCACCAAGTGACAGTAATAGCGAATTCTATTGAAAACGTTAGTGCGCACTGAGCTTATTCTTGTCTTTTTCTACTAGCTTGTATAAGAAAGAGATGAAACAAAAAAAAATCTATAATAAAATTTGCTATAATCATTGCCACCAAGCGCGATAATCCCAAATGCCACCAAGCGCGATAATCCCAAGGCTTATCACTTGTTAAGCCTCTCGTGTCATATGGGAAAAATGTACAGTGAGTTGTATAATCGCCGCAACTTTGCACTTGGTTTGAAAGTTACCTAAAGGACAGATCCATTTATGTTGCACTGGATGGCCAGAACTCCAACTCTTACCAAATAAATGCTGGCGTGCCACAGGGAGCAATCCTTTCGCCAACCCTTTTTCTGATTTACATAAATGACCTCATAGATAAAACAGTAAATCCACTTTATTGCTTTGCAGACGATGGCAATGTAGTCTCCTCACTCATACCACCCACAGGTCTTTCCGCACGTGAATTCCATCATCTTAGACTAACTCAAATATCGCAGATAAATAACGACCTGGAGATAATAGAGGACTGGGGTAACAAAAACCTTGTACAGTTCAACGCGCAGAAAACCCAAGCAGCTCGGTTTTCAAAAAAGACCAGCACCGGTGAGCCAAACATCATGCTATCTGGAAGTGCTGTCACATTACAGAGTCAGTTGAACATCTTGGGGGTTACTGCAGAGACCAACATGTCTTGGCACAGTCACGTGGCAGATATTGCTAAAAGGGCGTCCCAAAAGCTGGGGGTGCTATTTCGTACAAGACATCTGTACACACCAAGCCAATTGCTGACACTCTACAAAGCCCAGATTTGACCAACTATGGAGTACTGCTCACATATATGGAGTGCAGCACCCAAACATACCTTAATGCTTTTGAACACCGTGCAAAAACGAGCTATCAAGCTGATCAATGACCCCGCACTTACTCGTAACTTGGACGGTCTCGAACATCGCAGATCTGTTGGCGATTTATCTCTCTTCTACAGGTACTATCACGGAAAATGCTCTGAAGAGTTGGCACGTATGATTCCACCGAGAGTAGCACCTACCAGGCGAACCCGTCAAACAGACGGTAACCATGAATTTACTGTCAAACTAGAGGTACCTAGAACCTCATTATATCAGAATTCATATCTCTGGAGAACAGCATCGCTGTGGAATAAACTCCCTGCGACGGTTTTCCCTGCAGGTTACAACCTGAACCGTTTCAAGACCAACATACACCGACATTTACGCGCACTTGCCGCTTCTCGAGCGTGATAGGACATTTCCTTGCGAGTGCGCATATCCATAAAAAAAGGATGGAAGAAGAGTCTGTTTTTGATTTTATTTTCCCTATGCCTGGTTGTGTGAGATGTTTCAAAGAAGCAAATGAAGGTCAGCAAAATGAAAAAGTGCATGGCACCTTGGCACGGTGGCACTACCTCACCACCCTCTGCTCATTGGTTGTACAGAAAAGACTTATATAACCTTTTTTTGTAGAGAATTTTCCGCTTTTAATTTCTCGTATTTACACAAAAAGTTATACGCCTGACGAAAAGCAAGATAATTGAGAGAATAGGATTTTCATGACCTTTGACCTGGAATATCTGAAAACCCAAGTGCGATATTGATGGGGACTTTTAAGACATTATTTCTTGAGGTAAAATAAAGGTGTAAACAAAATTAAAGATCACTCGGATTTTTTCAGCAGATGCTACTTTTTCCGGCATAATAAATATAATTGGAGTAATAATAATTTTCCTCCAAGTTTCAGCTCGTAACTAATAAAATCTAACAGGAAGATTAAATAAAATTTAAATTAACCCATCTTGAAACCAATAAAAATAAAAATTAACGACTCCGTCTATGGTCGCTATAAAACATTTTTCTCTTATCGAAATATGCAGATTGAGCTGCTTGTTTTCTGAAGAAGCTGATAAAATGGAAAAAGAAACCGAAAAGATTAGGAACCATTTTCGGATGTCACTGTCGGACCACTTTCAAAAGGCATACTCATCTGTGTCACTTTTTTTTTATCTGGCCTGGTTGTTTCGCCTTTTTCGAAGCAAGGAATTGTAATCGAGTTTAGAGATAAATTTTTGGTACAATTCTATCTAGGAATATTTGGAAGTAATCCTTATGGTCTTTTTCTCCATACAATGTTTATTTCTCTTGACGTGGTGATACGATATCAGCATATTGTGGGTGCCTGAATGATCATTATATCATCAAAAATTATGTCAGTAGAAAATTTAACAGACTTACTAATAGTCTCTCCAATGTTGATTGCATAGCTTCTTCGTGTTTCAGTATTTCACCTGTTATTGCATTTTCTCCTGGTAATTCGTTGTTAAATGATTGCCTTCTGGATCCAAAATTTTCAATTTTTTTTTTTATTTTGCGATAATATTTATTTAGTATTTGCACAATAGAAGCTTTTCGAAGCTGAAGAAATTTCATTCTGTTTCATCTCCATTTTCATACGCCTGATGCTCTTGTTTATTTTGTCTCCTCCAGAAGTTGTTTGTTTTAATCCACTGGTTTCTCTATCCTATCTCCCGTTGTATTTTGTTTCTTCAGCGCTTATCCTAGTTTGATTTCTGTGCTTCTTATTTGCTACTCCCTGCCTTCCTAAAAGTTTTTTTATTGAATCTAGCATTGATGTTGTTCATATCATCTACTTCTGATTTATGCCATTTTTCTGCGAGCTTGGAAATTCTTCTCTGCGTTATTTTCATTGATGGAAGGCGAGCTTTGATTTTAGCTCTAGAACTCTTTGATTTCTTTGGTAAACCTTATCTAAAACATCTCTAAAGATTGCTGGTTGGTTAATTGGAATGCATAGATGCAAAGCCTGATTTGATTCCTGCTTAGTTGTAGGATCTCTTTAGTAAGTTTAGGTGCGATGGTTGTTGTATACCAACAGCTTGAGTGAGTTTCGTGTTGTCTATGAACCCATTGATTTATTTTTGTTCTCACCGAAGATTTTGTGGTGCTAATTGCCGGTTCAGGACCAGTATAACTGGTTGCTGTTCCTTCTTGTGCCAGATCATCTGCTTTTTCATTTCCTTCAACTCCTTTATGCCCTAGCACCCATTAAAGGGTTACATTATTGGCAATAGGTTTTTGAAGTTTTCCAAGCATTCCCAGACAAGTTTGGCATTTATTTCGCAACTGCTCAGTGCTTTAATCGACGCTTGACTGTCTGAGCAGATAAGGATGTTTGTAACTGTGTATCACCTCCTTGGGTTTTCTCTCAGACAGGAGTCGATGGCATAGATTTTTGCTTGGAATACAATGGTGTATTCTTCCAGAGGTTGACTGACGTCACATCTGGGAATTTCTCCATATATTTCACCGCCGGTTCCAATTCCTGATTTGGAGCTGTCAGTTAACCAGATAATTTCTTGTTTAGGTGTTACCCCAGTGTTTCCTACTGGAACAATCTCGATGGCGAAGGGTTTTTCATATACTCGCTTCCATGGTTGAAATCGTGTTTGCAATTATTCGGCTGATTGCCGCATGTCCATTTGGTTTTGGGTTCCATCAGTTTTCGTTCAGCTGGGGTCGATATGCCCCGATTCTAGCGTCCGCTTTGACAATGAGGTCAATTGGTGGAAGATTTAGGATCGTTAGCATACTTGCCGTCCGTGTGCTTTTTTGTGCACCGGTGATAAAAAGACATGCAAGTCTCTGGATTTTGGCTAGCTCCACATTTGCTTGTCTTTGGTTTACTTTAGGCCACCAAACAAGTGCAAAGTGCACCATATGTTATGTTTGGTCTTACAACCATAGTGTATATCCAGTGTACAACTGACGGTTTTAGTCCCCATATTTTCCTAATCGCTCTTTTTAGTGACATCAACGTCAGCTTGTTTTTGGTGGTTATCTTTTGGATGTGTTGGTTCCATGTCAGCTTTATATCTAGAATGACGCCCAGAAAGTTAGCTTCCCTGCCAAACACCAAGGTTTTTTTGAAATAGACTGGGTCCTCCAGACTTGGTGGAGTTGACGGGAAATTGCTCCCTTGTGCACCATTCCTCAATGATTCCCAAGGCGTCCTGCGTGAGGTTTGATATCGTCCTGGTAAATCCTCCCCTAATGATTATAGCTTGTTGTCAGGCTGGCCCTGGGCAGCCTGCAGAGTTGTGGTACTACAAGGTCCACTGCCTCTTGTAGCAGTGCTCGTACTATTTTTTCTGGTTCCGGTGATTTGAAGCTGTCAAATGAGCCTATTCTATACCATTGTAAGTTACCGCTTTTTCAGCAAATTCCCAGTCCTCCTTTTTCGCTCCATTACGGAAAGCGAAGCGGCTTGATGGGTTTCTGCTTCAGCAGGGGTGACTTCGGTTGAGTCTGGAAAATGGGTTTGAAGAAATAAGCTTGAAGTTTCTTCCCCATTTTTTGTGAAGTCCCCATCAGGCTTTTCAATGGTCCCCGTCGATTCTTATCTGCTACTCTTTTCCTCCTATAAGTAATACATTGAATCCAACATTGATGTTCATGTCATCTAATTCTGATTCATGCCTATTTCCAGTGAGCTTTGAAGGCGAGCTTTAAATTTAGCTCTCGAACTTTTGGAATTATGTGGTAATCCTTATCTGAAACATCTCTAAAGATGTTTAATATCTTCTACATAGAAAGACAGAAACGTGAACTTGGAAATGCTCACCAAAGTACAGAGAATGGCAGCGCTCGAGCACTCAGTACAACGGGAGCAAAAAGGAGCATACCGCAGAATTTATGCTGAATCTGCTGCCAATGGATTAGTTCATATAAGGGACAGCTGCAAAGGGAGCTCTAAGACTAAGATAATCCAAACTGTGGACGGAAACCGATTATGGACACTTGACCATACTCAATGATACAGCCAAAATGATGAACCGCCAAGAGGCCTAGGCAATCCTTAAAGCAACGGAGTACAGTGGCCAAATATTTTTTCGAGGATAGGATAAAGGTCACTATGTCTTCAGGAGAAGATTGGGATAATTTTCCTTTATATAGGGAAAATGAGATAGCAATCTTCACAGATGCCGCAAAAACAAAAACCGGCACAGAAGCCGGAGTATACTTAGAAGCACTAAACATTCAACAGCAATATAAACTCAGAGATGATTGCAGCATCCTGTATGCTGAATAATTGCTATTGAAAAAGCAGCAAGGCTATTTCTAAGGCAGAACAATGCGATAAACAATGTCACCATATATGTGAATAGCAAAGCAGTGCTGAGACTACTAGAATTACATATAGTAAAATCAAAAATAGTGTTGAGCTGCCGGGAAGCACTGTCTCAAATCAGGAACAATAATGTCGGACTAAGTTGGGTTCGTGGACATAGTAATATCGAAGGGAACGAAATGGTGAAACTGGGAATGAAAAAGGACCAAGCTGAAACAGATGACCCATCACAACCAACGATCAAACAGTTTGGATGTGTTTAGTAGATAAAACCATGACGCAGCTGCACAGCCGAAAATGGAAAAATCGCAATGACTGCATAACGTCACGAGCTTTGTTGTGGCCGTACGTGGATATAGAGAAAACCAGGAAATTAATAAAACTGGATAAAAGATCGCTAAGCCCCTTAGTAGGGGCAATCACGGGTCACTAGGAAGTCGGAACAATGCTCCATAAGTGGGGCCTCGGAAACGATAAACTATGTCAAGAATTCTTTGAGGAGGAGGATGAAACAGAAGGATCTACACCACCTGGGACAAAGTTTCCTGGAGGACCTGGAAGACGCAGGAAAGATAGGGACAATGGAAATGCTGAACTTCGTAAAAACCATGCACTGGCACAATACGAAACGAAGGTTAAATATTTGGGAGGGAACCACCCTCAAGCAGGAACACAATGGGCCAATGGGCCTCCGAGTGCAAGCTCTACAGTTGTAGGGCAAACACTTTAACATCACCTAACCTAACCTACACAGAAATAAGTCTATTTCGTTTTTTTTTTGTCTTAATATCATCTGCTGAATTCTAGCTATTTTCGGTTGACAAGAAACTGTTAACAGTATGCAGATTTTCTTGTTCTATGTATTCATACAGCCACCTCTCATTTCTGATCCCTATCCGAAGTTGCCAATTTTAGGTATATTCGAAAGAATTTTGAAGTCGCCTGTTGCTCTGCCTTGATGATGAATATTGATGAAAATTTCTAGATATTCTTCATTGCTTTATTGCTTAGTTGTTAGGATTAATCGAGTTTTATTCAGTGTTTTCACATAATGGACATTTAAGCACTCGAAAGATGCATAAGATATTATCAATAATTGTATCATGACTTGATATGAAAATATTAATTGATTGGGGGAAATCCTTTTTTCTCTATTTACCTACACTCTTGCGATTAATCCCTAAATATTAGTATAGAATGTGGTTTCCTATAAAATATGAATGCACTATTCCGTAAAGTATAGTGTCACCTTAGTTTAAATTTATGCTAATTAGGGTCCAGCTGCTGAGACACGAGCATAGGAACACTTTTATACAAATTTTCTTGTTAAAACAAGCCATACGAAATGTATTAGCTAGGCTTTAATTAGTGTTGAAAGGTGGCACTAATTATTGAGAAAGTGCATTCGCATGTTTTTACAATGGTCCTCAGATGAATAAATTTGTTTTCCGTATTTTTTTTTGTTCAATATGTTGTTCAATCGAATTGAACAAGTTCAAGGTTCAGGTATATCTTTTATATCAGAACATTTCATGTTACACAAAAGTCTTTCCAAAACGTTCTATACCATGAAAACTTGTAATTATTATTATCCATGCACTATTAATTATTATAAGCTAAATAGGGGTAGCTAAATGATATACATTGAAAATAAGGATGTGTCAAAACATAATTAATGGCGCTTTTAGTAGTGAGTATACGTATTATTAAGGTTTTTTCATAATTTTCGCAAAAGAAAGTAAGTAAAAAAACTGAAAATATGCAGGTGTTATAAGGTGGCAAGTTGGAAATTGGCTTCTGTGTTATACTACGATATTGATGATGAGTTTTGTTTGTATTTAGTATGAACACTTTTTATTTTCTTATATTAATACTATTACCTATTATTATATATTTTTTTACATTGAAGTATTCCTCTATTCTGGAGGTATTGTATCGATTGATTGATACCATGCATTGTCGGCATATACAGGAATATAACTTTGTTCCATATTTGCAGGATTGTATAATTATTATTGTACCACGCGCACAAATTAAAATATCACTATGGGTATACGAAATTAATTTATGTGAATGAGCCGTCAAATTCTATGCAAATGTGAACGATCATTAGGAAATCGTTAAAAATTCCAATACGAGACGAATAAATTGTCCTCGGGACACATCAACGCCCGTGTCCATATACATTAGGACTGTATTGGCAGTTAACGATATGGGCTTTTATCTACGACGCCATTAACGATTCTCACTTTCTAATATTTTACGAAAATTTATTCTTCGATTTGAAATGCGAAGAATGCAAGACGTACGATGTAGGAAAAGGAAATTCCCAACCAGGACTTTTAGTGGGTTTTAAATAATTTGCTTGTAAAGAAGAGAAAAATATCTACCAATAATGCAAAAAAGGAGTATGAAATTACCTCTGGAAACTGTGCTTCTAAGCCATTTGATTCTTCTCCTATTTATAACTAAATGACAGAAATATCTATAGGGTTCGTTTACCAATTAAATTAGAACTTATTCAATATTTTCTATTTCAGTGCCTCCACGCAAGACCTCTAATAAAGATTTATTAAAATTTCGGTAAGTAGGTACCTATTTGAATTTAAATTTTTCTAGACACGTCTTTTAAGCTTCTCTCGTATACCTAGTAATTTTCCGTCCTCGGTTTTTAATCAAGAAACGCTACGCGGTTATGGATAATAACTTACGGCCGTATTTTCAAATTAAGCCCGACGCAATGACACTTTTTATATAAAACCAGTAGTCGTGAAAAATAAAAACCCGGTCCCCGGGGCCCCATCAGGTAGTGCCTACTGCACACAGGTGGGGCATATAATATTTTTTGATTTTATGGCTTTTTTTATTCCCCGGTTTTCGGTGGACATCAAATGGACCTTTACGCAATACATTATCTAAGTTTGAATGTTGCCTTTAATTGGTTCTGTTCAACACGAGGTTCTCCGAGGAAATCGGGTCGGTATTTTGGCGATAAAAGTGCCAAAATAGTATTTTCGATTAAAATTTAATTAGCTTGTCGATTACGGTGTAGACCGCGAAAACCAGGTAGATACTGTGAAGTTAGTTGTAGTTTTCGGCTTTTATGAGGGTAGTTAAATGTTAATGACGGTTCTTAATTCTAATTTGATATAAATTAATTGAGTTTATCAGATATTGCTTAGTTGCTCGTGGGACGAAATGGTTCAGAAGAGATTGCCTTTGCCTTTGTCTGCTATCTATATACTTATATTGTGCTTTGGACCACATACAATTGTACATTCTTCTCCTTTAGCTGCTTGTCGAAATGCTATGGACGGTAACATGCTTTTCAATTTGTTGCTGTACAGGGTGTTACTTTATATTTTGACCCCTACCTACAGCTTTAGCTATACGAGGTGGAGAAAAACTTTGAAAGGCTCTCCCAAACCAACGCGAATTATTCGCAGCGGATTCGTGACGGAGAATCCGCAACGAATTTCATGGCGGATTCCGGAGAAAGTCTCACACCAAAGCGAACATATTCGCATCATTTACGTCATATTTTCAGTATCCAATTTGCTTGTTGAATGCTAGTGTTATTGCTAGAAAAGAATGACAAATTGTTTCCTTGCCTAAAAAAATTTATACATCATGGGATGAAGATATTGTTCCTTGCAGTGGAAGCCTAGTTCTTCTCCTAGTTCAGTCCAAACCTCCTTTTTGCGCACATTTTTATAGTCTTCATGAGAAAGGTCATATAGTATAGGGTACATTCGAACTAATTCAATAATTTGTTCCATTTTAATTATTTTTCACTTTATAACGTTGCGGAATTACTGCAAATCGGACCAAAAACACATTCGATTGCGAACTGAGTTCCCGTGCGGATAAAAACGCAGATAAATCTCAGCCAAACCGGAGAAAACCGCGTTAGTTTGAACTTGTATATTTACCGCAGTGAAAACAATTCGTTGCGAATCGTCTGCGGTGCGAATATTCGTAGGAGTTGCGAATTTTCCGCGTTGGTTTGGGAGCTTTAGCTATACGAGGTGGAGAAAAACTTTGAAAGGTTCTCCCAAACCAACGCGAATTATTCGCAGCGGATTCGTAACGGAAAATCCGCAGCGGATTTCATGCCGGATTCCGGAGAAAGTCTCACACCAAAGCGAACATAATCGCATCATTAACGTCATATTTTCAATATCCAATTTGCTTGCTGAATGCTGAATGCTAGTGCAAGTACTAAAAAAGAAAGGCAAATTGTTTCCTTGCCAAAAAAAAAATCTATACATCATCGGATGAAGAAGAAGCAATATTGTTCCTTACAGTGGAAGAAAATAGTTGAATTTTGACCTAGTTCTTCTCCCAGTTTGGTCCAAACCTCATCCTTTTTAAGCACATTTTTATAGTCGTCATGAGAAAGGTCATATAGTAGAGGCTACTTTCGAACTAATTCAATAATTTGTTCCATTTTGATAATTTTTCACTTTAAAACGTTGCGGAATTACTGCAAAAACGCATTCGATTGCGAACTGAGTTTCCGTGCGGATAAAAACGCAGATAAATCGCACCCAAACCGGAAAAAACCGCGCCAGTTTGAACTTGCCTATTTACCGCAGTGAAAACATTTTTTTGCGAATCGTCTGCGGTGCGAATATTCGTAGGCGTTGCGAATTTTCCGCGCTGGTTTGGGAGTGCCTTAAATATGAAAGTTGTAGGGTATAGTAGGTGCCAACTGTCACAATGACAAACACTTGCATTTTCCAAATGAAACACCCTGTATAATTTTGGGTAGGATGATAGATTTTTATCTTCCGATTCCAAATATATCATATGTGTTGATATTTGTTTCACCTGTTTTTACACTATTCAAGTTTCTTATATCAATTATGAGACTTGCTCAATGCAATAATGCAATTTGTAGCGGGTATTGAAGGGAACTCCAACACTATGCACTACACATGTTTTTCAATGTTCTTATTTAACAATTTAACTGGAAAAAAATACAGAGTCGGCAAAATAATAGCAATAATTAGATACTGATAATTGATGATGGACTTGACAACTTGATCGGGGAAACTGACTGACTGACTGATGGCACTTGCCAGACATGGTAGTGGCTATAGCTACGGCAACGGTAGTGTCTATGGCTTCGCAAGTGTGACGTTAGACGTTACAAATTTTAAGATTTTAATAGCGCAAAAACAACTGAACCAAATCAGTGATGTGGCTGTAGACAATTAATTGTCTACACGTAGACAATTCGAATTCTTTACGTGGGCATTTGTCTACAAAATGTCTACATGTGGCGTAGACAATAAACTTATTTTAGAAAATTCAAAAAAAAAGATCCAAAATAACTACTACCTCAGTAGCTAATACCTATCACTTTGATATCAGCATTCACTGATTATAAATAGAAGGAAAACCGATAATAAAATAAAAATGATTTTAGAAAAGGAAAGTGTGAGGTTAGAATTGAACGTCATTTATATTATTTTACATTAGGCAATTTAAACCACGTGACATTCAAGATGGCGTGGCTGCCACACATGGGCCAAAAAACACAAAAAAATATCTAGCTTCTGCCCGACCTAATAGTTTACGTACCTAGTCAACAAATATTTTAATAAATAATAAAAATCAAAGTTGCAAGCAAAATTCTAAGCAAAATAATTTAAAATACGCATAAAAACATATTCAAAACAAACTTGCTTGGCCGCCACGCCATATTGAATTTACCTTTTTTTCAGATGGATTGCCTAATTAGGACTTTTCGGAAACGCTGATCCGATTAACCGGATCATCAGCTGACATTCTTGGTCTTTTTTCTAGTGATGCCGCGAGACGAGACAAGACGAGATTAGCGGTTGATCTCGTCTCGTCTCGCCTGAGCATCAATCTCGTCTCGTCTCGACCTCGAGATTAACTCGAGACGAGACGAGAGTCGTAGAGAGTCTCGTCTCGTCTCATCTGATCTCGTCTCGCGAAAAAATCGCTTGCATTGTACAACATAACCTATGGATTTTTCTTGCTGGTTTGGTTCGTATTTCGTATTAAATAAAATCCAATGTCCAGCTGGTCCAGAGCTAGAAGAAAAGCAATAGCTGTATTTCTTTCGAGAGCTTGAAACATTAGCGCTCATACTTGACCCTACTCCGCTTTGAAAGGAACCGCTCGTGAGATGGTGTGTGAGAGGGAAGGACCGAAGGGAGAGATTGAGGCTTGAGCACTTCGGGTGCAACAAACACGCGAAACGCCACGGAGCCCCTCCTTGTGTGGAAGGAATACAGCTATGGCTAACAGCATGTTTTATATCAAACTTCCTACGACAGTACAATTGGCTCTGAAAACAGTACAATTTGCTCTGAAAACAGTACAATCGTATGATTCGTTTCAGCAAGGATAATAAACACTACTACAGGATACAGGATTGCTCATCGGCCTCGATTTGTCGCATCAACATCATATGGTGTAGCACCGTTGCCAACGTCATCAACGGTGCCGACGACTATTTGCGCCAGCCCAGCGGTCGTAGTTAGGAATTCAAATTTATGATTGATGACATAATATGTAGAGATGAAGATGAAGAAAAGATTTTAACGAAAGGTTTGATTTTGAATGCTAATTAATGTACTGAAACCAAGTTCATAAAGCCAAAAGGGAATTTTCCGCGCTGTAACCACAAGTAACCAGGTATGATCATACTATGACGTCATGGTAGGTATCTCATTTCGTCGCTGTCAGTACGAAAGGGCCTATCTCAATATTTGGTGAAAATGAGTTATTCCCATAAAAATACTCAAAAGAACCATACCTATGATGTGACGAACTGGCATATCTTCATAAAACACCGTGTGGCCATTATTCAATTTTAGCGGCATATCTGCTTTGTCAAACAGCCAAACATTTGTTTTTGTTATTACGAAAGGGCCTATCTTCCCAATAATTTATTTACAGAAGAAGTCCAATCTTTTCTTTCTAAAAAGATATGTCCCAATGTTCTAAGTATACTTTTGTGTTATGTATAAAAAAACAAGTTCTGCTACAGACAAAATGATTAGTAGAGTTTTCTTCAAAACGCTCTCCTGCAAAGTTCTGAAATCAGAGATTGGCCAGTTCGTAATGACAGCGACGATTTGACATATTAAACGGTAAGGTATGAGGTAACCATAAGTAGAAAATAAAATGGTATGATGTAACTACAAGTAAAAATGTTACATGGTTACAGCGCGGAAAATTCCCTGGAGTCAGCGGAATCATAGCCTGTGGTGCAAACACCCTATGTCAAAGCGACATTAAAGCAGAGAACGACACGCTGACTACGTCATCAGTGGTAATTTTGCGTAGTGGGGAGCTTGAGAGATTTGAACTACACAGACCTTATGGGCAATCCTGTAGTGTTTATTATCCTTGCGGTTTCAGTTCATTTGAAATTTCTCCAGGAACAACACTGCATATACCATATAGCTATCATTTATGAAGGCTTTGGCATGTCCCAAGTGAAGGAAAGTTTGTCTGGCTGAAAATTTGCGGTTTTTCAGTTTTTTACCTGCCAGACATATTACCCATACTCACAGATCAGCCAGACTATTTTTTTTCTTATTTTGGCTTTATTTTTTACTATTAGAACTATTTTTATCACTGGAAATACGAATGCAGTAAATTTGTCTTTTCTTCGGTATTTTCTTACGCATTTTCCTCCTTAACCCATCGAAACCCCCCCCCCCCCCCTACATATATGAATTTTTCTTAGAATAACCAACCGGATAATTTTATCGGTGTTTGCTGACTGGGAAAATAAATACCGAAAATATTCACTGCCTCCTAGACTAATACTGATGATTATTCTAATCATAAATAAGTTACCTACCTACTCGTTAAGTTAGTAGTGAGAAAGTCAGAAATATTAGATAGGTAGGGTAGGTGCTAAATATATTTTATTTTGTTAGAAATTTTTAATTTTTTCAATAAAATTCATGTAACAGGAACAAATACAAAAATATGGTGTGTTTTATTTTTCATAACCTTGAGTAAGTAATTAATGAATTCGTCAATCTTGAAGAGAATTTCATTCATCTGTCAAAACTGGTATTCCAACCATAAACTGGAATGTTTTAATTGTTGATTGCAACCAATCAGATTGCGATTACGTGATAATTTGCACTAGTGCAGGATTATCGGATAATTGCACACTAACGGGTGGCATTTGACATTTTTTGTGACCAGTGACATTTTTATACTCCCTCGTACTAAAAATTCAAATTTTTGAGCAATGGAAATATATCTATAATTTTTGACAAATTTGCACTCATGCACTTTCAACTGAAAAAGTTATTCGTGCTCTTTTTCAAATGAAAATGCATTCGGGAAAATTTGCCAAAAATGTTCGATAATTTCCATTGCTTTCGTTATATTACTATCGAATAAAAGATTTCCTGTAGGTAGCTCCTTTGAAACATTATTGAAAAAGAAACTAAAACGATTATTTGAAGGACGAGACGAGATTAGTCGAGAATCTCGTCTCGTCTCGCTTCTTTTAGTCTCGTCTCGTCTCGTCTCGAAGTCGAGACTAAATGGCCTCGAGACGAGACGAGACGAGAGTGTCATTTTAGTCTCCTCTCGCGGCATCACTACTTTTTTCAATAGTATTCATTAAAGGAAGATAAAATACAAACAGCTGGTGATCGGGTTAATCGGACCAGTGTTTCCGAAAAGGCCTATTGTCTACACGTTATCTACATGGTCTACATGGTTTATTATTTTACGTGATTATCTACACGTAAAGTAGACAATGAAAGTCTACGTGTAGACGCACATCCTTGAACCAAATATGAACATATATGGTATATTTGGAATCAGAAGAAAAAAGTCTATCATTCTAGTCAGAAATATACAGGGTGTTCCATTTGAAAAATGCAACTGAATGTCATTGTGACAGTTGGCACCACTGATCTAAAAAATAAATGGATAAGCAATTCATACGGCTTGATTGGCAAAATTTGTGCGAAAATTTGGGGTCAATATTCTACGAACAGTTGTGCAACGGAACAGCCTAACGCCTGCGCAGTGTCTTATCTTTCGAACAACTGTTCTACATTTTGAAATTCCTTCATTTTCATTGGCCAGATTTTGTGCACACACAATACATGTATCTACTGCGCACGCTCACAGCTGTCCCAGTCAGTTGTTTTTGTTGAGATTTTGATCTCGTAAATTAGCAGCATTAAAAGCGTTCTTTGTTTATCCATTTATTTTTGAGATCAGTGGTTGGCACCTGTCATTTGCCCGTTTTGACATTCGCAAAAAATAATAGACATAAAACCCTACAACTTTCATATTTAATAGTAGATTATACCACGAGTCAATAATGATAGCTATTATTCCCGAGGATTATTACGAACTGAGCCGCGTTAGCGGCGAGGGAGTAACATTCCGAGGGAATAATAGCCATTATTGCGAGTAGTATACTCTACTTTATTTACGACAAATTAATTTATTTGAAATTTTCAATGAACAAATTTCATCCGTCTCATAATTTTCAATACAAATCCACAAGCACTACACGTTTGACACTGACACTTTTGTGGAATAATGACCATTAATCCCGCTACTCGTCATTAATCCCTGGAGGAATAACATATGTCATTATATTGCCAAAATCACAAATATAATACGCACATTATACATTAGTCGTAAATAAAGTTTTTTTCCACTTCGTATAGGTAAAGCTGTAGGTAGGGGTCAGAGTATAAGGTGCAGGCACTTGTTTTCCAAAATTCCTTCTGGGATAGTCAATTTTCTAATAATCCCCAATTAAGGCATTCTTGACTTTATTAATCGTGCCTTTCTAGGATCGAGACTGGTTTAAAATTCAAAATTCTCCTGGAGCCAGTCCTGTTTTCCTTGTCTTCAAGATTCTTCTTCTAGCTATCTTCGGGTTTCCTCTTGTTGGTTCTTTCGATTTCCGATCTGCTTGTAAAATCAGGCCAAAAAAATTCAACCTAATTTCCTGACTAAATTCACTTCAGATTCCACAGGTGTTTGTTGTAGTAGACGTTTGTCATTAATTTCGCATCGCAACCCTGTTTTCTTGATCCTCCTTCTTAATAATCCTGACTGATTTATATTTTTACTTGATTGAGGCGATTGAAACTACACATTCAAACAAATTACACAAAAGTAGGACAGTCTATAGTCTCTAGAGTCAACAGTCATCGAAAATCGGGAGAAGACAATAAATACATAGTGGTCATTGAGTTTTTGCTTTGGTTGGGGCAGCTTAATTTTTGTTGAAATGCAATGGAAGTGTTTTAGTTTAATATATTTAGAAAATAGTGTAACCTGTAGTAAAATATTATTATGAATCAAACTTTAGCTTTCATTGATATAACTATATCAAGTTAGTTAGTGCTAATGGTACCGTAATCTGGGGCTACTTGGTTACCCTTTTTTTACTTCATTTGGATTGTCTCTTTTACGTTTCATAGTATCATGGACTAACATTTTTTTATTTCCTACGAACTATTATAACCATATAATACCTTGGTTACGATAATCATAAACAGGGTCTTAACTCCCAATGGAGTTAAGGATATCATAACTCCCAAGGGAGTTAACGATTTCCATAACTCCCGCTTTTACCTTGAATAGGTGAAACTTTGACAAAAAAATTGATATTTTGGTTTATGGTTATTTCTTTATAAAAATGGACAAATACAGTAAATTTAGTAGGAAATAAAATTATCTATGTACCACGGGAATTATCAGGTGTTAATACCCACGGGCAATTGGTGTCCCTCGGGCCGAAGGCCCTCGGGACACAAACTTTGCCCTGGGGTATTAACACCCTCATAATTCCCTTGATACATAAATAACTATTACATACCGACAAAAACATAATCATTTGACGTTTATAAAGAGTCAGTTTTTGGTTCTATTTAAAAAAAAAAAATACATATACAGTGACCGCCAAAAAGTTTGCAACAAATGGGAAAATATTTTATTATTAAGATATCAAAATAGTATATTATATACCTAGGTAGAGAAGTTGGTCATTATATATACCGAGCGCTTTTATAAACCGAGGCGCAAAGCGCCGAGGTTTATAATGCGTGAGGTATATAATGACTTTCTCTACCGAGGAATATATAGAATTTTTTTTACTACTGCTAGTAGAAAATAAAAAATTTGCTTAAAATCTGTGCTCTAATTATTTTTTTTTGAACGCCCTCTTGAAAGTGCTGCCCTCTATCAACAGCTTATGATAACTTCCTATGTACCTACAGAAACCTGTATTTTGTTTTAAATTGACGCATGAAATTGAAATTGGACCAATAGAAACATGACAATATCCTTGCGTCATGACGTCATTTTCATTATTGACCTAGGGACTTTTTCATTATTTTCATTATTCACCTAGGGAGAGAAATTCAATTTTTTCCTAGAAAAATAGCGTAGATTGAATAATGACTATTTCTCAGGTAAGTAGTAAAAAAAGAATGTTACGTGGGATCAATTCAGCATACCTATCAACAAAAAAAAAGCACGGTGACAGATGTCATGTGACCACAGTTATGGCGGGAAATTTAAAAAGTTCGTCTCTAATATGTGAAAAGTGGTGTTAGATGACCAGAAATCGAAATCTTGTAGAGGGAAAAGTGGTTCAGGATTCGTTTTTACGTCTATGTGTCAATTTTTGAAGAGGTACAAAGATTTTTAATAAATATTAATTTTTTAGTCTGTTTTCTGGTAATTTGAACAATATCAAAAACTTTTCGCAAAAATATTGGTTTGATTGAATTTAGAAAAGAGGTATTGCGTCATTTAGAAAGATTTTATGATAATTCCAAATTTGTTATTTCAAATTTTTGTTTTCTGTAGGTCATTGCAACAAGATCAGAGTGGTCTGAAAATAAATTTTTGGTTTTTTACAATTTTCCGCGGGACAATTAAGCAGAATGACTGCACTGGGTTTTTTTTGTTAGTTTCACTTTGAATTATGAGAACCAAGCGAAAAGTTTTTGATATTTTTCAAATTTCCAGAAAACAGACCAAAAAATTGATATTTATTAAAAATCCTTGTACCTTTTTAAAAATTTACACATAGACGTAAAATTGAATCCTGAACCAGTTTTCTCTCTACAATTTTTCGATTTCTGGTCATCTAACCCCACTTTTCACATATTTAAGGCGAACTTTTTAAATTTCCCGCCATAACTGTGGTCACATGACATCTGTCAAAGAGCTTTTTTTTGTTGATGGGTATGCTGAATCGATCCCCCGTAACATTCTCTTTGATATCTTAATAATTACAAAATTTCCCATTTGTTGCAAACTTTTTGGCGGTCACTGTATATGTGGTGACGAAGTTGCCCCGGAATTGGGGCAACTTGGTCACATTTGAGAATATCAATGAAATAAGTGCTGTAAATGGCTTGTTTGGCCATTTTACCCAGGATTTACTTTTAAAATGAATTGAGCGATCATGTAGGTTTTTTTTTTCTCTGATTTTTTCATAAATAGCCAATTTATAACATCTTCTAATAACGAAAAACCCTGTTTTAGACAGATTGTTCTTCTTATTCTTCTCCGGGAATATTGTTTTCAAAGACCTGAACTATTTTTCCCTGTTTGTCACGACATATTGCAATAACAGTCCAACCTGGTTAATGGGAAACTCCAATCGGTGACCACTCTGAGGGTCTGAGCAAGACTTGCTTCCTCCTTGGTCGAAAGAATTCTTGGACGGCCTACTGGTCCAAGATTATTTCCAAGAATCTTCCTGGTAAGGGTTGTTCGAGATACCTGATAGGTTTCTGCGGCTAATTTCTTTGGCATCCCCCCCTAACCGCCTCGATGGCGTTCTCCAAATTTTCTTTGGGATAATCCTGGTAGGACCCTTGGTTTTTTGCCATTGATTTCTCCAATAAAAAGCTGATCCAAGAAGAGTGTTTAACAGTATTTTAATGACTACACTCACTGCAATTCATCGGGTTACGGGCCCAAACTCGCAGGAGTAGTCATTCTGATAGAAATACATCTTATCTTAAAATTCTTAGATTTTTTTGATTTGAGATTTATTTATTGGCGGTTTGGAATTCGCGTTAATACCTGAACAAAAGTGCCTCCGCAGGCAGGAATTAAAGCCAATAAAATGGATCAGTTCGAAGGTGTGAAGTTCAATGGTCTACCTGGAAGTTTCAAACCACGATTATGCTTAAATCGAAGGGCCTCTATGAGATTGCCTCATGAGTCTCCGCAAAGCCTGCAGTTGACGATAATGGCGAGTGAAACCGAAAAGATGCAAGGGCCCAAGAAATAATCGCTGTAAGAATGGAGGAAAAACCTTTAACCCATATTATTTCATGCCAGACAGCATCAGCGGAAATGTGAGAAAAACCTATGTATATTTATGAGCACAAGTCTCAAGTTAGTGTGCACTTGTTGCAACAGAGGTTCTTTAGTTTGGGTTACACGAATGGAACGGTGGCTGAATTTATTTCCCAACTGGAGGAAATAAGGGGAAATCTGAAGCACCTTGGAGAAGAATTAAGTGACAAAATGGTAGGTAATTACTAAAATCCTTATGTTATTACCAGGGAACCTGAAACATTTTGTAAGTGCTTGGCAATCAAGACCCACTACTCATCAGACCTTGACCGAGTTAACATCCAGGTTGCTCATAGAAGAGGAAATACTAAAAAGGAGGTAGTGGCATTAGCAAGTCAAAGTCGAAAAGAGTTCAAATGTTATGCTTGTGGCAAAACTGGTCACATCAAGAAGAACTGTCCACAATTGACAAAGCAAATCAGAAAATGGTGCTCATTTTGTAAAAAGCAGGGTCATAAAGTTGAACAGTGTTGGCTTAAAAAGAAGAAGAAGGCAGATGGGAATACTCCACATACCCTATCCAATGCGAATAGAGATATTCATGCTGTTTCTTTTGTAGGAAATTTTCAATGTACAGACAGTGAGTGGTATCTGGACAGTGGAGCAAGTGACCATATGTGCTTCGACAATAGCTCGTTTACATGCTTAGACACAAGCTCTAACAAGTTAGTTAAAATGGGCAACTTTTCAACAGTGACTGTATCTGGTGTAGGAAAAGTACCTATGAGTTGAAGCATGGAACGGAACTCAGTCGCTCAAGACTGACCTGGATGATGTGCTTTTTATCCCAGACTACTAAGTTAATTTATTTTCGGTAGGAAAAGCCTTAGATAGAGACTACAAGCTTAGGTCAGAGAAGAATATAACTGAAATAGTTGATCGAGAGAAAACGCAGAAAAACATAAAAGTTTTTTAAAATCAAGTTCAGATATGTAGATCAGCTCTCCTGCTCATTGTAATAAGGTTTCGAATTGTATGCTAGATTGGCATTTAAGGATGGCTCACATACATTTTGAATCTGTTAGAAAAATACTTGAAAAGCATAATATTTTAGTAGGTACCCAAAGATAATGTTTTCTATGTAGATTGTTTACAGCATAGAGAGTCCTTCAGCACCATCGGTACTAGCGCTCAGAAAATTGGTCAGCTGGTGCATGCAGATCTCTGCGGACCTTCTGAGGTACAATCTATAGGCAAGGCCAAATATTTTCTTCTATTGAAAGATGATTTTTTAAACTTCAGGGTTATTTATTTTTCAAGACACATATTCGGAAACCAAAAATAAGATTGCCTCTTTCTTGAAGTACATGGAAACTCAAACAGGGAACAAGATGGTGACCCTAAGCCCCGACAATGGGCTAGAGTTTGTAAATAACGAGCTGGAAGGTCTATTGTCTAGAAATGGCATCAGACACGAAAGGTTTTATGCTTACACTCCCCAACAAAATGGCAGAGCTAAAAGGGAAATGAGGACTTTAGTGGCCGCAGCTAGGACCATGCTACATGCCAAAAATTTAGAGAAAAAGTATTGGGCAGAAGCTATTGATACAGTCGCTTTTTATTCTAAGCCGAGTAGCCTGAAGGCCGTAACACTCAAAAGTCTCCCTATGAGTTATGGTTCAAAAGAACCTTTGACATATCATTGTTGAAAGTATTTGGTGATTCAGTAGCTGTCTTTCTGCCCACAGAAAAGAGATTGAAACTTGATCCAAAAAATAAAACTGGAGTTCTGGTAGGCTATAGGGATGGAACAAAAGGCTATAGGGTGTACTTTCCACATCTGGGACGGGTAGAAATACATCGAGATTTAACAGTTTTACCTCAAGTATTATAGTCTAGGAGGCAGTGACGATTTTCGGCACTTATTTTCCCAGTCAGACAACATGGATAGAATTGTAGGATTAGTAATTCTAAGCAAAATTCATATATTTTTAGGGGGGGTTTTCCGATAGGTTGAGGCGCAAAATGCGTTAGAGCTTACGAATGCACGGCCCTTTTTTTTCCAGTGATAAAAATAGGTCTACTAATGAGAAATATACTGAAGTTACGTAAAAAAAATAGTCCGGCTAATCTGTGACTATGGATAATATGTCTGGCAAGTGAAAAATTGAAGATCCGAAAAATTTCAGCCAGACTCACTTTCCACTATCTGAGATAACCCAAATTGCCAAATTTTCATATACTTTATGTTCTATTGTAGTGAATGTGAAATATTTATGACTCGAAAAATAAGTATACTTGTTATAGTTTTCATTGATCTTGTGAACCCATCCGAAAATTTTTGCGAAACTCAAATATTCTTGTTTTGAATCACCAAGAGAATAAACTATTTAATATACACCAACTGTGAAAATAAGTGCTAAAAAATTTCACTGCCTCCTGGACTATTACCTACATCGAGATTTTATGGTTTTACCCCAAGTTTCTCCAGGTAACGAAAATAAGCTAGTCATAGAAAGTATAGTGAATCTAGATATAGAGGAGAACGATGAGGACAGGGAGATTACTTTGGACGTTCCAAAGCAAAACAATGAAGTTCCAGATGGTGATACATCAAATGTGATAGACTTAGACCAGGGTCGTTATTCTTGAAACAGGGGAGCAGCGTTCCCAGGAGAATGAGTGTTCCGTCTTTTGTAATTCATGTTATCATTTTTATATCATTGAGAAAGACGGAACACTCGTTCTGCTAGAAACGCTGCTTCCCTGTTTCAAGAATAAGGACCCAGACAGTATTAAAATCAAGAGAATAAGATAGGCCAGGCCCCAGCTCTTATTCAGGTAAACTTCAAATTACTCTAGTAGGTACTGAAAATGCCTTGGAAAACACAGTATTAAACAGAAGTGGAAGAATAATTAGAAATCCAACCTGGTTGCAATAAGATTATGAAACAAATGCCAATTTCTTCACACAGAATGAAGAACCAATTTCTTATGAAGAAGCTGTTCATGGGGATAAATCTCAAAAATGGAAAGAAGCTATTCAACAAGAGATGGAGGTACTCCTGAGAAATAATACATGGATTGAGGTACCCTGGCCAGATGATAAAAAGGTTATTGAGAGTAAGTGGGTTTTCAAAGTTGAATCTAATGGTCAGTTTAAAGCAAGATCTGTTGCTCGTGGCTTCCAATAAGTAATGGATAGTGAGGGTGATATGATATTTACGTGTCGGTTGCAAAATTGTGCACTTTCAGAATTTAATAAGTTGAAGCTTTGAAGTTAAGGGTGCAAGTTTATCAAATGGATGTTCAAGGTGCCTTCTTGTATGGTGAAATCACTGACAAAATTTATATGTCACTACCAGGTGAAACTATATTCAATTTAGATACACTATTCAAACTGAACAAATCCATTTATGGTCTGAAAAAATCTCCATAATGTTGGAATACAAAATTTAATATGTTAATGAAAAATTTATGTTTTGCTAGGTCACAAAATTATTTCTGTTTGTATTGCAAAGCTACTGGAGAAAGCAGGCTGTTTGTTTTACTATACGTGGACGATGTTCTGTTCTTGGGGACAGATACAACAGAGGTCGAAAAATTAAAAGCTGTTTTGCACAGTAATTTTGTAATGAAAGATCTTGGCATAGTCTCAAACTATATAAGGTGAGTTCGGAATGGTAGAAAGTGTCGACACTTTTTACAGTATTGACACTATGGCGTTCGTTAAGCGGTAGGTAGGAGTATCTGGTATACACTTTTTTTGCGTTTGGAAATAATTTGGTGTCCGAATGGTGTGAAGTTGGTAGGACACCATTTACTCGGTATAAAATGATGGTGTATTCGGTGCTAAACCGCCGATTACACCTTCATCATGTGATAGAACACTGCACTAAACGAACACCGCGCTCACACTGCACTAAAATCCCATTCCGAACTCAACTATAGGAATAAGAGAAAAGTCAATCATAACATAAATGGAGGTTATTTAGAACTAGATCAGTGTGCTTATCGCAAGAACATTTCAGAAAAATATGGTATGTTTGATTGTAATCCAATGAGTACTCGGATGGATCAGAATTTAAGAAGGTAAGTAGTGAATCTAGACATAGAGGAGAACGATGATGACAAGGAGATTATTTTGGACGTTCCAAAGCAAAACGGTGATACATCAAATGTGACAGACTTGGACCAGACAGTAGTAGAATCAAGGGAATAAGATACCGGGCCCCAGCTCTGATTCAGGTAAACTGTGTGAAACTTTAAATGACTCTAGTACTGAAAGTGCCTTGGAAAACACAGTAATAAACAGAAGAGGAAGAATAATTAAAAAGCCAACCTGGTTAAAAGATTATGAAACGAATGCCAGTTTCTTCACACAGAATGAAGAACCAATTTCTTATGAGGAAGCTGTTCATAGGAATAAATCTTAAAAATGGAAAGAAGCTATTGAGCAAGACATGGAGGTACTCCTGAGTCCTGAGAAATAATACTTGGACTGAGGTAGCCTGGCCAGATGATAAAAAAGTTCTTGAGACAGTTTAAAGCAAGACTTGTTGCTCGTGGCTTCCAACAAGTAATGGATAGTGAGGGCTATGATATTTACGCTCCTGTTGCAAAATTGTGCACTTTCAGAATTTTATTAGTTGTAGCTTGAAGTTAAGGTTACAAGTTTATCAAATGAATATTCAAGGTGCCTTCTTGTATGGTGAAATCACTGACGAAATTTATATGTCACTACCAGGTGAAACTATATTCAATTCAGATACAGTATTCAAATTAAACAAATCCATTTATGGTCTGAAAAAATCTCCAAAATGTTGGAATACAAAATTTAATGTTAATGAAAAATGTATGTTTTGCTAGGTCACAAAATTATTTTTGTTTGTATTGCAAAGCTACTGGAGAGAGCAGGCTGTTTGTTTTACTATACGTGGACGATGTTCTGTTCTTGGGGACAGATAGAACAGAGATCGAAAAATTAAAAGCTGTTTTGCACAGTTATTTTGTAATAAAGGTCTTGGCATAGTCTCAAACTATATAGGAATAAGAGAAGAGTCAACCATATTATAAATGAAGGTTATTTAGAACTAGATCAGTGTGCTTATCTCAAGAACATTTCAGAAAAATATGGAATGTTTGACTGTAATCCAATGAGTACTCGGATGGATCAGAATTTAAGAAGATAAGCTAGTCATAGAAGTATAGTGAATCTAGACATAGAGAGAACGATGATGACAGGGAGATTATTTTGGACGTTCCAAAGCAAATGTGACAGACTTGGACCAGACAGTAGTAGAATCAAGGGGACAAGATAACAGACCCCAGCTCTGATTCAGGTAAACTGTGTGAAACTTTAAATGACTCTAGTACTGAAAATGCCTTGGAAAACACAGTAATAAACAGAAGAGGAAGAATAATTAAAAAGCCAACCTGGTTGCAAGATTATGAGTACTCGGATGGATCAGAATTTGGACTTATTTGTGCTGAAAAGTGAAGTAATTAATGAGGAGCTGATCAGAAAGTGCAGGCAGATTATTGGTAGTTGGCTGTATGCAGTGTCTGGAATGCGACCAGATTTGTGTCAAAGTGTGAATTTGTTGAGTAAGGTTTCAGGACAGAGCAAATGATAACTTATATAAAGCTCTAAAAAGGGGTTTACGTTATGCTAAAGAGACATTAAATTTCATGTTAGTGTTTGAAATTGATGCTACTAATATTTTAGGATATATTGTTTCTGATTGGAGACGAGATGCTACAGATGGGAAATCCACAACAGGTTTTATATTCAAGTTTTTCGGCTGTTCTGTTTTGTGGGGTAGCAGAAAAAAACAAAATGTATAAATTTCCTCAACAGAATCTGAGTATGTAGCACTAATAGCTGCAGTTAGCACTTAGCGAGGCTTGTTGACTGAGAAAGGTCATTCATGATTTTAGTTGTTTTAATATCAAAGATCGTATAACTATTTTTAAAGATAATCAATCTGCGAATAAAATTACCAACAATCCCAAAAATAGTAGAAGGTTGAAGCATAGATATGTTTTGTTTTATTAAAAAAAATAAGATCTGGGTTTGATAAAGATAGAGCATGTTAAAACAGGTAAACAAATTGCTGATATCTTTACAAAACCTTTATGCAAGCTAAAAAGTGTTTTAGTTTAATATATTTAGAAAATAGTGTAACCTGTAGTAAAATATTATTATGAATCAACCTTTAGCTTTCATTGATATAACTATATCAAGTAAGTGCTAATGGTATGTTTCTATGGATATTTTTTAATAATATAATCTGATAATAATTCAATTGTTATTATATCTAGTTGTTGTTGAGATTTTTTAGTTTTTTGCCATTGATTTCTCCAATAAAAACCTGATCAGTATTTTAATATCTTAAAAGTACACATCACCCACTACAAGTTCATCAATTTCACTTCTAGAATCCAGTTTTGTCCGTGAAAAATTTGAACAGTAAAGGAGTCGAGATCAGTTGGCGGTCACGAATCAAGAAGTTTAAAGAAAATTCACCACGGTTAAACTACATTGTGTAATGCTGTCAATAATTGAGACTTTAGTATTCGATCGTTTATTGCAATGACTATAATGCAAAGTGAAATGACTATCGAACATCATAAAGTTTTTAATCGTTGAAAACCATTGACAGGCCAATTAATGAAAAATTACTTCATCTAATTTATGATTCAGAAAAATTTCGCATCATCTACCCATTATTCTACTTATCCATTTTCTAAATTAATTCTTCAAAGTAACCAAAAAAAAAAAAACGACCAAACATCTTCAAAGTAGCAAAGCTCCTTTCTGAGAACAAAAATCCACCGACTCTATTGTGCCAGCTGGGGCCGGTAGAAGAGGAAATAAAATAAAAATAAAACTATAAAGAATCATAACTATAACTATAAAGAATCATATTTTAGTTCCGAAACACAAAAGTTTGATGAATACCAAAGACCCTACTCACGCTCACATACACAGGTGTTTAGGGTCCCAGACCGGGAGATATTTCATCGGTTTGACTGAAAAAATTTTATGGGCGACCAAGGTGGCATAACTCTGTGATTTATAGATGATAATTGTCTCTATTTTTTGGCTATAACTTTACTTTAGGTATTCGTATTAGAATATATAAGTATAGGTAGTACCATTGTATGTACCTACTTGAAGAAATCATAACAATTTCAAATGTCCTTGTTAATGTTAAAATGAGTTATAATGTGAGTGTAATATTTTTTTTCCTAATCCTGTGATCAAGTTCAATCCCAGTTTTCCACGAAAAATATATGTGGCAATACATCCATATGAGAAAAAAGGTTGAGTTTGGTCTTTTGAAGCAAAAAATAATCATTTGAAAATTGGAATATAATATGGATGAAAAGTGAGCTATCAACGAGTGGGGCATCATAGAGACTGTTTTTCGTAAATTATATTCTGATAATTATTCCATCTTCACCAATAATTTATTTAAATTGGAATCTAAAAGACACGAAAAAATACTACTTATGAGACACTTTGAATTAAATTAAGTCATTAATTCATTATGGGTCGCCCAATATCGGGTTACAATTATTATTAGATATTATAAAACCCATATTGCCTAGAAAAGTTAAAGATCTAAAACCATTTGTATGCAAAAAAAAAGTTTTATTGCTCGTAATTTAATACGTTGTAACGTGATCGAACCATCATCAGATGTAACATAAAGATAAGGTTAAAATTTTATTTAAAACACTACATGGTGATTTTCCTAATACACGCCATCGATTTCGATATTTTAATGGATTTTCATTAAAACGTGTGGGTGATCATCACTAGTAGTGATTGGTTTTTTGACCTGGGATCAAACATTTACTGGGATTCAATATTGCTCCGAAAACCTTTTAGTTTCCATGAAGAGTTATGAATTTTTTCTTGTACAGGGTGGCCCAAATTCGAACCTCATCATTGGTATCTCGGAAACCGTAAGAGATACGGGGTCGGTTAAAGTATGGCAAAGCTGCGCAATTTTATGACCAATAGAATGCCGTTTTGAAATTAGAAAGATTCCGAATACTTCCGGAGATATTCGGAAGGAACCGAAATTTTGTAAAATCGTTTTGACTTTTTTCCGGGCTTATTTGAAGAGCAATTTTAAAATAAAGGTCACTTCATCGTTGTCACTTTTTTCCCTTTAGAAGATGGTGCTACTAAATTTGAAATCCGACGATTCTACTTCAGGCGGCCATCATCAACTTATTTTTTCTAAATACGGACCTGGATTTTTTATTTGCGATTTTGTCATCTTTGGGCATCCTAAAACCGATAATATTTATAATTTTTCAATAACAGAGTAAAAAAAGCAGGTCCGTATTTAAAGAAAATAAATTGATGATGATTCCAGAAGAACGAAACGTTGGATTTTAAATTTAATACCGCCATCTTGTAGAGAAGAAAAAATGACAACGGGGATGTGAAATGACTTTCTCAAAATATTTTTAAATAAAATCAGGAAAAAATCAAAACTATACGAACAAAACATGAATTTCTCGTATTTTTCAAATTTTTTCCTGATTTCATTTGAAAAGATTTTGAAATAGTTATTTTCCTAACAAGTACGGAAAGTATCATTTTTCCGCACGCGATTGCAGTTAGCCGAACGACGCGAAGATAGCTTGTTAGGAACACAATTTTTCCTACGAGCAGACATTAGCTTTGTTTTGGTTCGAAAAAAGATGGTTTTTCTAGAAAGGTTCAAAACAAACGCACAGTTTATTATTGAAATTTGTGATAGCCATGCCGTTGTCATTTTGTTGATTGATGAGCTGTGCGATTGTTTTGAACCGTTCTAGAACCGTCCTTTGTCGAACCAAAACAAAGCTAATAAAAGACACAAAAATAAAAACAAATATGAATCAGCTCTGTTCCAACCGACATGAGAACCGTTCTAGGATGGTAATTTCCAGTAGATCAATTCATTTGTCAATTAGGATAAACGTTCAACTTATTGAAGAATAGGTGGGCAACTGGAAATTACCGTTCGAGAACGGTTCTCATGTTGGTTGGAACAGAGCTGTTGAGCCATTAACATTTTTTATTTATTATTGACAACTTTAATGGTGAATGTACAATTTTCAGCAGATTGTAAATTTATCGCTGATGCGAATTGACGGTTAAACACATGATGATAGTTTTGACCATCAGATTCCTCCCCAAAGTTTCTACCTTCCTTTAGTGGTTACTTCTAAGAATCTGCAACATTTGTTTAACATTTGATTTGGCTAAATTTACAATATGTTGAAAATTGCACATTCACCATTCACCATTGTTTGCATATCGTAGGTGTTTCTCTCTTCAGAACGCGACGACGTGCGGAAAAATTTTTCCACACTAGTGCGGAAAAATCACTCTTTCCGCAGACCAATGCGTGCGGAAAAAAGCTTTTTCCGCACGCTCGTAGGAAAAACTAATTTCACATTCTCATTGTCACTTTTTCTTCTCTACAAGGTGGCCGTATTAAATTTAAAATCCAACGTTTCGTTCCTCTGGAATCATCATCAATTATTCTATTTAAATACGGGCCTGCTTTTTTTACTGTGTTATTGAAAAATTATAAAGAGTATCGGTTTTAGGATGCCCAAAGATGACAAAATCGCAAATAAAAAAATCCAGGTCCGTATTTAAAAAAAGTAGGTAAGTTGAAGATGGCCGCCTGAAGACGAAACGTCGGATTTTAAATTTAGTAGCACCATTTTCTACAGAGGAAAAGTGACAACAATGAAGTGGCCTTTATTTTAAAATTGCTCCTCAAATAAGCCCGGGAAAAAATGAAAACGATTTTACAAAATTTCGGTTTTTTTTCCGAATATCTCCGGAAGTATTCGGAATCTTTCTAATTTCAAAACGGCATTCTATTGGTCATAAAATTGCGCAACTTAACCAACGGTTTCCGAAATCCCAATGATGAGGCTCGAATTTTGGGCCACCATGTACAGGGTATCCTTAGATAAACTGAAACATTTTGCAGGTAAATATCTCGAAAACGAGATGCGGTTTGTTCTGGGAGTATAAGGATTTTATGAAGTTTTTTTTTTCACAGTATTGCTAAATCCTGAAAGTTGAATTTTGGTTTTACAGACATGCGATTTTTGGAGAAAAAAAAATACCTACTGCCTTATTTTCAATGAAAAACCCTGTATATTTCGTCATTGTCAGAAAGCCTGATTTTTCTACTTTACAAAAATGATTTTTTTTTTTTTCAATTACCTATCTTAAAATCACATTGTGAAAATTGCATTTTGTTGAAGGGGACCATAAAATGGCCAAAAAAAAAAAGAAAAATATTTCAAGTAATTAGAGGGTCTTCAAACTTTCAGGATTTATTGAATAGGCTCTTTTCATCAAACAGAACAAACGGCGAATGGATCTCAAGCTCAGAAACGGAATTCCTCGCGGAATTCTATTTTTTTTTTCTCACTTAGGTGCTAAAAACTACTTCAAGCAATCAGAGAGACTCCCAACTTCCAGGATTTATTGAGTAGGGTCTTTTCATCAGATAAAATAAACCGCGAATGGATCTTAAACTCAGAAATTGGATTATGATTTTTTTCTCACTTAACACGTTGACTGCCATGTCATTTATATATGAATGACAGTACCGTTTCAATAAGCGATGTTTCATTATGTATGAATGACCAAAATAGGAACGCCTTGGTGGGTAAGTTTTGAATGCTTTCCTGTCATTCATAATTCATATATGAATGACGTGGCCCCTCCACAAAAAAGAAAACGTAATTTTTTTATGGTGGGACCGCGTCATTTATATATGAATGACAGCAAAAAACGTCAAAAAATTACACTACAAAGATTGAAAACATAAGATATGAGTTTTTGGAGGATAATAACGACTTTTAGGACAAATTTTAGGGTTTGATTTTTTGGCCCACATGGCAGCATAACCATGTTACCCATTGGCAGTCAACGTCTCAAATGCAATAAGATCATGTAAAATTTCTATTAAATCACATTTGAAAGCTTCTGAAAAATACTTCAAGCAATAGGGACTTCAAACTTTCAGGATATATCAAACCGAATAAACCGCGAATGGTTCTCAGGCCCTGCAGAAATGGAATTAGGAATTGCTCACTTAGATGCAAAAAACGCATACAAAATTTCTATTAAATCACCATTGGAAGCTTCTGAAAAATACTTCAAGCAATAAGAGGGAGTTCAAACTTTCAGGATTTATTGAGAATAAGGTCTTTTCATTGAACAAACTAAACCGCGAGTATATTTCAGGCTCAGAAATGGAATTATGAATTCTTTTCTCACTTAGATGCAAAAAAAATCATGTACAATTTCTATTAAATCACCTTTGAAGGCTTCTGAAAAATACTTCAAGAAATAAGAGGGATTTCAAACTTTCAGGATTTATTGAGTAGGGTTTTTTTATCGAGCAGGAAAAACCGCGAATAGATCTCAGACTCAGAAATGGAATTATGAATTTTTTCTCACTTAGATGCAAAAAAATTACACATGGACCTCGCACACTTCTTATGGGATTTCTGACCTCGGTCAAATTAAACCAAATTTTAGTATGTTATAGATCTCACCTTTCTGATCAATAACTATCATGGGCACAACTTAATCCTATGACTAGTTTTTGAGATACAGGTAGTTTAATGTCCAAGAAATGCACACATTTTATTATCCATTCACAATCCGATGTCCACAGGTACAGGTAAAATTCATCACCTTTCAATGCTATTTGATAGGTGATAAATTTACCTGTACCTGTGTACATCGGATTGTGAATAGGATATAAATAATGCATTTACATCTACCTGTCACCTAATAATACCAGGATGGACAGGTATCCTCACACTCAGGTGACAGGTAGATGTAAATGTATATGAAATATGTGCATTTCTTGGACATTAAACTACCTGTATCTCAAAAACTAGTCATAGGATTAGGTTTGGCCCAGGGTAGTTATTGCTCAGAAAGGTGAGATCTATAACATACTGAGATTTGGTTAAATTTGACCGCGGTCGAAAATCCCATATATTAAATCACCATTGGAAACTTCTGGAAAATTCTTCAAGCAATCAGAGGGACTTCAATCTTTCAGGATATATTGAATAGGGTCTTTTTATTAAACAGAAAAAACGGCGAATGGATCGGCTCAGAAATGGAATTATGATTTTTTCTGAATGCGTATCCGCAATTGATTCACCCCCTGCACTTGCCATCTTCGAGGATATTTGGGTGCACATTGCTCTCCGTGGATATGATGTTGTGGTTGGTTGCGTCTACATTGTCCCAAACTCTGCTGTCGAAACATACCAGGAATTCATGGACAGGGTTGTGTTACTTCAAAACAGGTATCACAGAGCAGAGTTTTTGATAGCTGAGGACTTCAAGCAGTTCGAGCCCCCCCATCTAGAATGGTGTCTTGAGGAATGCTTCCTGGTCCCAAAATTTTATGGGCGACCAAGGTGGCATAACTCTGTGATTTATAGATGATAATTGGATCTATTTTTTGGCTGTTCTGATAACTTTACTTCAGGTACCTATTTGTATCAATCGTATTAGAATGTATACATATAGGTAGTACCTACTTGAAGAAATCATAACAGCTTCAAATGTTCTTGTTAACGTTAAAATGTATTTTTTTAGTGTTATTTTTTTCCTGTGATTGAGTTCAATTTCCCAGTTATCCTTTTGAAGCAAATAATAATAATTTGAAAATTTGTTGAGAATTGGAATATGCATTAATGGAAAATGAGCCAACAACGAGTGGGGCATCATAGAGACTGTTTTTTTTGTAAATTATATTCTTATAATAATTCCATATTCATGGACAGGGTTGAGGTACTTCGAGACAGGTATCACAGAGCAGCGTTTTTGATAGTTGGGGACTATTCAACCTTCCCCATATAGAATGGTTTCTTGAGAAATGCATCCTGGTTTCAGCACAATCAAGAACCTTAACTGAAGAAACCTTAATTGAGTCAATGTATTACTTGGAATTGCATCAGGTCAATCAGGTTAGAAATTCTTTGGGCAGGATCTTAGACTACACACTAATTGACAACATCGAAACTTTACTCAGTTGAACAAAGCAACCATCCTTTGGTCAAGTGCCATCCTTACCATCCAGCCCTTGAGCTTACCTTTGACACCGGTGTCACGGAAATAGTGAGAGATAACTGTTCAGAGATCATGGCATTCAATTTTCATACAGCTGACTACAACGCTCTCAATTCTCTCTTTTCCGATATGGATTGATCTTTCATCGACGAACCTTTGAACCTGGATGAGATAGTGGAAAATTTCTATCGTATTGTTTATTCTCCCCTTGATAGATTTTTGCCTTAACGAGCCGTCGCAGATAATAATAAGTTTCCGAAGTGGTATAGTGCTCCACTAAAAAAACCTATTAGTTCCGAAAACAAGTACTACAAAAAATACAAATACTCCAGGAATCCTCGCGATTATACGATTTATTCAAACCTGCGATGGGAAGTGAAATATCAAATAGGTACATCTTTGCTATGCCATCTTTATATCGAACATGGAGCATGTACTACCTACAAGGCACTTTTGGTCCTACGTTAACTCCTTAAGAAAGGACTCGGGCATTCCAGCTACGCCTCAACATAATGGGCAAGCTTTCGCCGACAATCATGCCATTTCCGATGCTTTATTTGCTGCCCACTTTCAATCTTGCTACACAGACTACAAAGGAGCGCCGATCCAGGAAGATTTCAACATACCCTTTGTCTCTACGCTATCCTCCTATGACTTCTTAGAAAATAATATCGAATCAAAGCTAAAGCAATTGGACAGCTCCAAGGGTCCAGGTCCTGCAGGCATTCCCCCTCTGCTGCTGTCACCGTTCCATGTCAAAACCTCTGAGCAAATTATTTCAAAGATCTTTCAATCAGGATTACTTCCCATAATGCTGGAAAAAATTACTATTTTTCCAATTTTAAAATCTGGCAACAGGAAAGACATCCTCAACTACAGAGGAATTTCCCTATTATCCCCAAACTACTAGAGGCCATCAATTCAGAGAAAATCTTCGCAACTTATAAGCATCACATAATGGACGAGCATCGTGGTTTTTACCCAGGGTCGATCTACAGCAACAAGCCTGGCTGTTTATCAAAACTACCTGGTCCATTCACTGGAAGCTAGTCACAGAGTCGACGTCGTTTTTACCGATATATCAAAGGCGTTCGATAGGGTATGTCATCAGCTGCTCCTTGAAGCTCTCCAGTATGGGCATTTCAGGCTCTATGAAGTTCTGGATTGAGTCGTACCTTAGCGAGCGTAGGCAGTATTGTACTGCGAGTGAGGCAGCAGGCAGCATCCCGGGAAATTAAAATCCTCTCCGGTGTTCTCCAGGGGTCACACATAGGTCCAAAACTATTTCTTCTGTTCCGTCAATGATGTGGCCAGCTGCTTCCACAACGCTCAGTTTCTTCTGTACGCCGATGACCTTAAATTTTTTTCGAAAACGGATCCACATGTCAACCTTCAAGCGGATTTGGACCGACTTGTTGCATGGTGCAGGAAGAATTTTTTGGAATTAAACGTCAAGAAGTTCAAGTCATTGCAATTTTTCGAAAACCGGACTGTCCATCCTTTTTGCTTCACCATCGAAAACTAGATAATTGAACATGTTGGCGTTTACAATGATTTGGGAAGTGATCTTTGACAGTAATTTAACTTTTGAGAACCACATTGAAAATATTGTGAACAGAGAGTTTAGGATGCTGGGCATTGTGAAGCGTAACACAAAACATCTACATGATGCCCAGGCGCTTCAAACTCTTTACAACTGGTGTGCAGCATTCTTGAATACTGCAGCGAGATCTGGTCTCTTTTTTACAACTGTCATAAACAACTGATTGAAAGAGTTTTGGCAAAATTTGCTAAATACCTCTTGCACAAACATCACTTTCCCTATGAAAACGTCGACTACAGCATTGGGCTCCTCCTGTGTGGTCTGAAATCATTGGAACAAAGACAGCGTAATCAGCTGCTATACTGTTTCTTTACAAGCTGGTCCAGGGGATAATAACTTGTAGTCCTCTGCTTTCCAAAATCAGTTTTCGTTTGCCAATTGGACAAACCAGGCAAACCCAGCTCTTTTTTGTGGCTACTCATCGAACAAATTATGGCTGGGGTGCATTTGCTGACCGCATGATGAGCAACTACAATGACCACTACGCAGCAATCGACTTATTGTCAGGTAGTCGCCACACGGTGAGACGTTTGTTGTAGACATTCATTTTGGTTTTTAATTTATTTTATTTTTCTGTTCTCTATGCCTTGTGTACAGGGTGTCCAAGATTCGATGGTTTTGGGGGGTTTCAGGTATTTCTAGAGAAGTTGGAAAAAATCTGACCCCCACTTGCTAGCCTCGATTTTCAAGAGAAATTGACTGATGAAAACCGCATCTGGATATGTCGAGTCGTTTTTATGCTACGAGGTGTTTTTGAAAAGTTCGGAATTTGGCAGGGGGGCTATAACTTTTTTATTTATGAAAATTTAGTCAACTTTTTCTCTTGTAGCTTAAAAATGAATCGAGATATCGAGGTGCGGGTATCACCGGTCAACTTCTCTTGAAAATTGAGGCTCGCAAGTGGTACCCGAAACTCGCTAAAACCATAGAATCTTGGACACCCTGTACATTGTTCTCATTCTTTGTGTTAGCTTATAATAATATGGTGTTCTCAACATTGACGTAGTTTTAAGTTTAATTTTAATTTTTGTTTCATGTACCATCGTCACCAAAAGTAACTGGGACAGCATCACATTAGCTCTTGTCCTATTATGAATTTTATTGTCAAATATTTGTCAAACTATGTATCAAATGCATTGAAATGAATGACAGTAGAATTAGTCCAGGAGATTATTATGCATTTTTTTATGTCCCAGTTACTTTTGGTGACGATGGTACAACTTATTATTGTTTTAAATGTGCCATTTGGAGTTTAACTCTGTAGTGTAAAACACTCAATAAATAAATAAATAAAATCATAAAAAAATTCTATTAAATCACCATTAGTTAGGGAGCATAAGGCACTTTATGAGGGAGTCGTGGCAACTTTGTGATTAAAGTGCGGCGCCTAGTCAAAAATTTAATGAGGGTATTTTGCCATGTGAAAATCGTTCTTGCCATCCTGGGATACATGACTCTCTACCCCCAGCCACCCCTAAAGTCATAATTTCTAAAATAGAGTATTTTGATTATTCTTTTCCTATGAGCGTGCGGAAAACGCGGTTTCACGCACCGATTTGGGTGCGGAAAGTATCACTTTTCCCCACAGCGTGCGTGAAAAAAAAATTATCACACGGCGTGCGTAAATAGTTATTTATGCACCAAGTGAGTTACATGAAGGAAAAATGCCGAGAGTAAGTTGAAAATATTTTTAAATCACTGAGGTATTAGATTTTTAGTTGGGCAGAGTGACTTGAAATGCCGAGAGTGAGTTAATTTTTTTTTTAAATCACTGAGACGATAAACGTCTACAGTCTATTTTTTCCCAAGATAGATTTTGACATTGAAAACTTTGAAACATAAACAATAAGGCTTAGCCCTGATTGGTCGCAAAATGAGGTGTTCCTGGAGGTTGACATCAGTTTTACAATGCATGTCGTGCAACTGGCATCTTGCGACCAATAAGCGGCATTAGCGGCATTGTTTATGTTTCAAAGTTGACAATGTCAAAATCGATCTTGGGAAAAAACAGACTGTTCAGGGTGGCCCAAATTCGAGCCTCATCATTGGGATCTCGGTAACCGTAAGAGATACGGGGTCGGTTAAATCATGGCAAAGTTGCGCAATTTTATGACCAATAGAGTGCCGTTTTGAAACTAGAAAAATTCCGAATACTTCCGGAGATATTCGGAAAAAACCGAAATTTTGTAAAATCGTTTTTATTTTTTCCTGGGCTTATTTGAAGAGCAATTTTAAAATAAATGTCACTTCATCGTTGTCACTTTTTCCCCTTTAGAAGATGGTGCTACTAAATTGAACATTCGACGTTTCGTCTTCAGGCGGCCATCCTCAACTTACGTTTTTTAAATAGGGACCTAGATTTTTTATTTGCGATTTTGTCATCTTTGGGCATCCTAAAACCGATACTGTTTATAATTTTTCAATAACTCGGTGAAAAAAGCAGGTCCGAATTAAAAAAAAAATTGATGATGATTCCAGAGGAACGGAACGTTGGATTTCAAATTTAATAGCGCTATCTTGTAGAGAAGAAAAAGTTACAATGGGAATGTGAAATTAGTTTTTCAAAATCTTTTTTAATGGAATCAGGAAAAAAATTATGAAAAACGAGAAATTCAGGTTTTTTCATATAGTTTTCATTTTTTCCTGATTTTATTTAAAAAGATTTTGAAAAACTAATTTCACATTCCCGCATTGTCACTTTTTCTTCTCTACAGGATGGCGGTATTAAATTTGAAATCCAACGTTTCGTTCCTTTGGAATCATCATCAATTTATTTTTTTTTTAAAACGGACCTGCCTTTTTCATTGAGTTATTGAAAAATTATAAACAGCATTGGTTTTAGGATGCCCAAAGATTAGAAAATCGCAGATAAAAAATCCAGGTCCGTATTTAAAAAAGGAAGTTGAGGATGGCCGCCTGAAGACGAAACGTCGTATTTTAAATTTAGTAGCACCATCTTCTAAAGGGGAAAAAGTGACAACAATAAAGTGACATTTATTTTAAAATTGCTCTTCAAATAAGCCCAGGAAAAAATGAAAACGATTTCAGAAAATTTCGGTTTTTTCCGAATATCTCCGGAAGTATTCGGAATCTTTCTAGTTTCAAAACGGAACTCTATTGATCATAAAATTGCGCAACTTTGCCATAATTTAACCGACCCCGTATCTCTTACCGTTACCGAAATCCCAATGATGAGGCTCGAATTTGGGCCACCCTGTACTTAGCTTTATTGTTATGCGTTCAACAATAGCTGGGTTCGGCTATTCAGCGCGGAGTTGGAGTGGAGTGAACAGAACTAATGGAGTCACCCCTAATACAGTATAAAGCAATACCCGTACCTTAACCCGAACAGCTGGAGTGCGAATGGAGTCACTCGGAGTGCACGCAGTGAGCAAGCCGAACCCACCTAATGTCATTTTTAAACGTCAAAATGGGACAAAAAAAAATTTCACGCGATGAATTTTTATTTTTTTTCTCAGTTCTTTTCCCTGTGACATGCTTCTCAAAAATTTTAGATTTTCTCGAAATTTCTCCACCGTTTTTTCTCTTCAAGAAAGCTATTAGCTTTTTTTATTGACGAATATCGACATCTTTAATGAGTTTTATACCATAAATAATTAATTCTAGTTCTTATAATAAAAATAATTTGTTAATATTCTGTTATTAAACTTTTTGCGTCATTAAACCTAAATAAAAAATGACATTTTTGACCATTTCCTTTATCAGTAGAGACAAAAACAAATAAAAAAAACCATATGTCAATTTCCGCACGCTCTTAGGAAAAATTTTGTAGCTAACACGAGCGTAAAGTATTTTTTTCGTACTTATGGCTTGCACGAACTCCGCTCGCGAGCCGTTCGTGCAAACGCTGTTGCGTGCGGAAAAGTATAACCGCCCTTGTTAGGTAAATAACTATTTCGCATAGAAAACCAAAAAGCAGTCTCAATAGTTATTAAAGTCGAAAGCATTTCGCAAAAAACGCTAAGTAGTGGCATGGGAAGACACTTGTTTTCCTAACCTAGGTGGTTGCGAAGAAAATCTCTGTAGCAATCCAGAGGAAGCACATATGATGAATTACCTCTTCACGGAATAGAGACCTCAAGAAAATATTCCTCTTAAAGTACTGATGTATCATTAGCTATCTGTTCACCAGACACTGACAGTTTTTTCTTGGTACTACTAAAATACTACAAAGATTTATTTCCAATTGTTTATTTCCACACTTGAACTGGTACAAAAAAACGAACAATATATTGCTGAGATATCAGAAAAAATTATGAAACTTCAGAGAGATGCTTTACTTACAATCCATGCATTGGCTGGGTGTGATACAACCGGGGGAGTCGCAAAAAAGGGTGATTACCGCGATTTATAATCGTTCTGGAAAGCTTTCAATAAGGGGCCCAAGGACGTTTTGCATAGTTTGGTATCATTAGGCGACGTAAGCATTAATTTGGAATCCGTTGTTAACATTTTGGAAAAATGTATACTGTTTATGCTCCAAATCAACAACTGAAACCTTGGCTGAGTTAAACTGGCATTCTTTCCCAAAACAGCAATTACAAAACGAGCAGTTGCCGCCTACAAAACACAGTTTATATGCTCATGCAGTTAGCTTATCCCATGTGTTTTGAAATTTGATTCATATGGGTGGCAATTGGACCACTAAAATGAATGTATTGCACCTGATACCTGACGCCATATTAATTTTAATATATTGTGCATGCAAGAGAACTCAGTGTAAAACTCAACGGTGTGAGTATAGTATATTTTAGTCTCTAGACAATCTTAAATGCATTAATGCATAGAGCACAACTGTGATTCGGAAGATGTAATGTCTGGCTCTGATGATGATGACGACAACGACGATGTAGAAATATAATCATTTATTGATCACATTATGTTATTTTTTGAATTTAATTCAAGCCAATACTTATTTTATTTGCATTTTCCTGCCTTTTTATATCCCGATTGGCGCAAAATGAACGTTATAATTTGATTGTTATATAACTTTTTTTATTAAAATATTTAATTTTCCTCTCGTTTCAGAATTTTGTAAAGAAGACTTGGGGAATTTAAAATGGAACAATGCACGAAACAACAACGAACAAAAATCATTAAATTTTACTTTGCGCATGGAAACTCAATTATTGTTCTTACGCAGTATGCATATCGTCGGTATTTTAATGTGCGTGTTGGACCCTCCGTGTCAACAAATCGTCTGGTTGCAAATTTTCAGCAACAAGGTTCAGTAAGGAACCTCTGTGGTGCCAGAAGACCACCTAATGAAATCCGTGCCATCACTCCAGAAGCTTTGCAAAAAGTCATGCAACATGTGTCGGAAAGAGCACGTCTTTGCGAAGCAGAAAATGGCAGACTCTTGCGAGATGTCATTTTACACATTTGAGTCAAAAATTTTCTCCATTCATAAACTGTGTTAAAAAAAAATAGTAGATTATACCACGAGTCAATAATGATAGCTATTATTCCCGAGGATTATTACGAACTGAGCCGCGTTAGCGGCGAGGGAGTAACATTCCGAGGGAATAATAGCCATTATTGCGAGTAGTATACTCTACTTTATTTACGACAAATTATTTTATTTCAGATTTTCAATGGACAAATTTCATCCGTCTCATAATTTTCAATACAAATCCACAAGCACTACACGTTTGACACTGACACTTTTGTGGAATAATGACCATTAATCCCGCTACTCGTCATTAATCCCTGGAGGAATAACATATGTCATTATACTGCCAAAATCACAAATATAATACGCACATTATACATTAGTCGTAAATAATAGTATATTATATACCTAGGTAGAGAAGTTGGTCATTATATACCGAGCGCTTTTATAAACCGAGGCGCGGAGCGCCGAGGTTTATAATGTGTAAGGTATATAATGACTTTCTCTACCGAGGAATATATAGAATTTTTTTTACTACTACTAGTAGAAAATAAAAAAAATATTCAAAATATGTGCTCTTAATTATTTTTTTGAACGCCCTTTTGAAAGTGCTGCCCTCTAACAACAGCTTATGATAACTTCCTATATGTACCTACAGAAACCTGTATTTTTTTTGAATTGACGTATGAAATTGAAATCATGACGTCATTTTCATTATTGACCTAGGTATTTTTTCATTATTTTCATTATTCACCTAGGGAGAGAAATTCAATTTTTTCCTAAAAAAATAGATTGAATAATGACTATTTCTCAGGTTAGTAGTAAAAAAAATACATTAACAATCATAATCAGAAAACCCAAGCAGCTCTGTTTTCAAAAAAGAACACCACCGGTGAGCCAAACATCATGCTATCTGGAAGTGCTGTCACATTACAGAGTCAGTTGAACATCTTGGGGGTTACTGCAGAGACCAACATGTCTTGGCACAGTCACGTGGCAGATATTGCTAAAAGGGCCTCCCAAAAGCTGGGGGTGCTATTTCGTACAAGACATCTGTACACACCAAGCCAATTGCTGACACTCTACAAAGCCCAGATTCGACCAACTATGGAGTACTGCTCACATATATGGAGTGCAGCACCCAAACATAACTTAATGCTTTTGAATACCGTGCAAAAACGAGCTATCAAGTTGATCAATGACCCCGCACTTACTCGTAACTTGGATGGTCTCGAACATCGCAGATCTGTGGGCGATTTATCTCTCTTCTACAGGTACTATCACGGAAAATGCTCTGAAGAGTTGGCACGTATGATTCCACCGAGAGTAGCACCTACCAGGCGAACCCGTCAAACAGACGGTAACCATGAATTTACTGTCAAACTAGAGGCACCAAGAACCTCATTATATCAGAATTCATATCTCTGGAGAACAGCATCGCTGTGGAATAAACTCCCTGCGACGGTTTTCCCTGCAGGTTACAACCTGAACCGTTTCAAGACCAACATACACCGACATTTCCGCGCACTTGCCGCTTCTCGAGCGTGATAGGACATTTCCTTGCGAATGCGCATATCCGTAAAAAAAAAAAAAAAAAAAAAAAAAAAAAAAAACGTTCATTTTACACCACCCTGTAGTATCTACCTGCAAAATGTGTCAGTTTATTTAAGGACGCCCTGTATGTTGAATAATATGCTCATTCTGAAGAGTGAATAAGGTGACATTAGAGTGCCACCTACGCTATCTGAATTAATTTATTCCATTTTTCACACAGCCAAATTTTTATTAGACAAATTACCATGATATGTCAATAAATGTTTCATCAAATTTTCAGTGTTTTAAAAGCTCCGATTTATATGAAAGTAATAATATAATGGATTTTATAAATTTTTGAAAATTTATATTTATGTTGTATAATATTAAAAACATTATCAAAACAGAGAGAGGCCTCTTTGAAATATTGTTAGATATAAATTGAAGACGCATACTAAGTACCCAGGCAGGAAAGTTGTCTGATAAATCACAACATAAAATCTATTTGAATTTGCAGCAAGTTTCCTAAAATAGCTATTTTGATTTTGATGAGTTATTTACCATTTTGCAGGAATAAGTGAATAAGAAAGTATTTCCACTACATACCTAATATTTTGTTGTTTATTTTTTTTTATTATTCTTTAATAGCCCGCACGTTTATTTGTATTGCATCCGTACAAGGAAAGCATTTCTAACGATATAGCGGTAATAAGTTTCTGACAAGAAATATAATTAATTAGTTTTTCAAAAATTTTTACCCAAGTAATCCAGCATATTTTCTTATAAATAATTTATTAGAAAATTAATCAAGAATATTAATGTACGATGTGGCAGCCACTTAAAAATGAATGCTAATGTAATTAAATGGCCAATTAGGTAATGACCGTTTAGATTTCAAAATGTAATCCAAGCCTTTTTGTTACTTTTATTGGCACGATATTATAAGGTAAGAATGCATCGATAATTCGCAAATATGTTTTATTGATTTAGTTTTTGTGAATAATATGTAGGTACCTACACCTACCTCAAAAGCCTCCTCCTGTATAAGTTTTTCTAATGTTGCTTCTCTGTTCCATAAATCGATGTTGACAGCTTACAGTTAGCTCATGAATAAACCTAACAAAATCAGAATAATTATATCAAAATAATTTTGCTGTAATGATTTTCAAATGCAGAGGCGCACAAAACTCGAATCTACAAGGCACCAACAAGAAAACGAAATTCGCTATACGTCTTTGGCTATACTTAGGGTTTGCAAAAGTTATAACAAAAAAAAAATGTAAAGACGTTTCAGTCATAAACCAAATATTCTAAGTCCGCTGTGTTGTTGGGTTGTGTTTCATGTAATTTAATTTTTGGTTGGTTTTATTTCGCCATTTTTTCTAAAAATGCTTTCAATAACTTTTCTTGTTTCTGTGTTTATTGGTATATTTTCCACTATTTCTTTTACTTTCTATTTTTCAGTTCCATTATTACAAAATGAAACTTCGCTTTATCTAAAAATTATGATGCTGTGTTTTTCAACACTTTTACTTATTTTCCTGTTCTATCTAAATATTTTGCTATTTCTCACTTGTCATTTCCATTTTTAAAATTATATAAATCCCCTTCAAAATCTTAATATTTCTTGTATTAGTTAGGACATTAAAATCAAACAATTCTCTGTGCGCCTTTGAGTTTGTGTGGTCTAGTTTCCAACCAAAATAGACTACCATAACAACCGTTTCTGATATAAATATATGGTCGCTAACTCTACCCAGAACCAAACATCCTGGGGACACAAAAAATTAACACATTGCTAAAAACTGGTTCCCACTATATGCACGACTGGCATCGATCAACATAATTGTGGCTTATATTAATGTTAAGTAATTATTTGCATTATCTGTAGATAATTTTTGATTGGTCATTTTTGCAAATAATAATAATATATAAGTGGAAACCGAGTGAAGGATTTTTATTTTTTATTTTCGTACACTTCTGTCCGTCAAAATGTTATTGATAAATTATTAGAAAGGCTTTTAAACTTTTAAAGTCGCGTAGATGCATTTCGCCAATTGAAATTATTATTAATAATAGGTAATTGAGATACGCAACATAAAAAAACATTTTCATTAATACCTATATATAAAAAAAAATAGTTTCGTGTTTAATATTAATAAAGTAAGCTCGCCCCTATTATGTGCAATAATTAAAGTTTTAATGAAGTAATTATTATTCGTAGAGCATTATTAGTGTAATAACTAAAATAAGTCTATTAATATGTTGCAACTATGAGGAAGGTGTTTTAGCAATAACTCAAGACAAACATTTGAAACTGAAAATCTTTTACACATAAAGGGTAATGCGGGTGTAGGTAAGTTATGTTATATAAAATTTACAATATATGGAATTTCTCTCTTGATTATGAAACGCAGTCATTTTGGTTTCAATACAAAGGCAATTAATGAAATGATAATAGGTAACTTAAGTTTCTGGTATAAATATTCGGGGATAACTACTTATTCAGAAGCCTGTGTTTTTTTGAACAAAACTTATGAAAGATATCACTGTATGGTGCTAAAAATTACCCCAACACGTTGGCGTCCTTATGGTCAAATTAAGGACATAAAACCTGCCATCTGTTATGTATTCTCTAAAAAAAAAGCTGCAACTCACAAACAATTCCTGGCTCAAATAAATCAAATTTTAACCTCGGTCGGCTGCAGCATAGCCGATAACACCGTCGCTGCTGCTGCCCCCTGTCCGGCATTTTTAAGCGTCCGTCGACTACCGTGGATTAAAAGGGGCCTAATCTGAATTTATTGGGACCTACGGTTATTTTTGGTCCTTATGGTGCGAGAGGAGAACGAGCGGTCTCTACTTCTTTTTTTTTTTGTTCTTTCTCTCCGCTGCGGTGTTTACATAGGAAAAAGCAAGGTCGACGATCTCATCACCAAAATGTATGACCATAATTTGGTATCTGGGTTTTGAGTAATGGGACGACTTTTATATGCATAATTTTTTGATAATTATATTCTTTGGCTACTGATGGTAAATACTTGAAAAACTGCTCACACATTATAGTGGAGTCGTTCTGGTTCTACTAATTTCCAGTAACCTCATCAGCTGTTTCAACCGAACTTAAAATTCCTCCCCTAACAGAGCTGTCACAAATACTGGGAAATAGTATTTCAAATACCAAGTATCAATTACGAGAAATTCATGTTGCAAGTACAAATACTAAATACTTTCAATTTGAAAAGTACTTCAAGTTTCAAGTACTTCAATTTAGTACCTGCTTGATTTTTTCAAGTAAAATAATTCAAATGCTTTGTAAGTATTTCAAGTATTTAATTAAATATTTGAATGTGTATGTGTATTTGAAATAATAAGAAGTACTTCAAGTACACACTAAAAAGGAATTGAAATTATTCAATGATATTTTTTAAATTGTATTGAAAGATGAAAATACTTGTAATACCTCTAAAAGAGACAAGTAGGTACCTACAAGAATCCAGTTGTAGATTGTGATTGTAGTTATTTTCAATTTAACGATTTAAAATTTATCTAGAAAAGGTTGATTAAGAAATAAAGTGCAGTGGGATTTGAGACAACTATTTATTAAGGAAAATAAACTTTTACAAAAAATTATATTTAAACTCAAGAGACAAAACCTAGGAAACCTATCCAAGAATTTTATATCTATACTGGTATCTCCTACATATTGAAGAATTTCCAGTTAGAAATTTCTTTTAAGTATTGTTCTTTTTAAGACTCTCTGAGGAGTGGGAGCCATCCAGTTCAAAAAAATTGTAGTATTTTCTTCGATGCCTGATATGTTTGTTGTTAAAATATTTTTTGTAATCTCTATATTTCCATCTGCCTTTACGTCAAGTTTTTGTACGTTTGAATTTAATATCGCCAAACTCAAACCACGCTTCACATTGATGCCGAAATACTAAATACTTGTTGGGACATATTAATTTCGCATTTGGTGAAGTATTTGAATTACTTTCTTGGGTATTTCAATTACTTTTCACTTTCTGGGGTATTTGAAATATTTTAAGTATTTTGAGTACAAATTTCCAATATTTGAATTACTTTTTTTGTAAATCCAAGTACCAAATACAAATACTGTATTTAAAGTATTTGCAGAATCAAGTACAAATAACCAAAAACAAAAGTATTTGAATTATAGTACTTCAAATACTAAAAAGTAATTGAAATACATTTTCCAAGTAATTTACTTGAAGTATTGACAGCTCTGTCCCCTAATTAGTATAAAGTTACCTACATCGGTACACAGATGTTGACATTTTCTATCAACAGTAAACACTCTTGATTAGGGATTGGAACCAAAGAACTTTTCCCCCCCTGTTGTAGGAGATAGGTCCTACTATTTCTTCCACAGGAGGAGCAAGAAAGGTACTGCCTTATTTCTCCTCGAGATTATGACTTGTATTCTTTCTTGAAAGCATAGAGAACCATTCTTCAAAATTCCTACGGAAGTTGATTCAGTAATACATCTTTGGTAATACTGATTTCTTACTCGATTACTTCCAAGGACTTCTTCATAAACTAATACAGTTGTTTCACTAGGCTGCCGTCTTCTTTCACAGTAACAATTTGAATGACTTCTTGTTTTCGAGCTTTGTCTTTACGATTAGTACTTTATCTTTTCGACCTTTTCTTTTGCACTCCTTCATCAATTATATAGTGGCTTCTTGTATCTCCAAGAAGTTCTTCTGCAATGAGCGATGACTCTCTTCATCACTATAGAATTTTTAATACCTGATAATTTTTTGTTTCATCTGATTCGTGATTGATAAATAAGGATGTTATTCTAAATGGGTATTAAAAATACTCTATCTGTGGTTTTTGACACTTCTCTCACAATTTCAGTTAATTCTTCCTTATTTTCTCCTTTTCTAGCTTTAATAACTCTCTTTGTTCGAGTTACTTTATTTTAAATTCCTTTATCTGTAATAATTGCAGTTTCGAGTTTTCCTGGCAGTACTTTTACAGCTTAGAATAACCTTTTTTCGATAATTTTTCTTCCTCAACTACGACAGTAGTTTGGGGCAACTTCTTCTACAGCGAAGATTCATCTGGTTTTTTCCTAGTCGCCTTTTCCTTTCTGGATCACTCTCTTTCTAGTTACCTGAGTATTGGTTCCCTCTTCAATAATAGTTGAAAGTTGAATTTCTTCAACAAGCTCTTTTATTTCCAAAGATTTTTCTAATGCTGGTTCTGGTTCAGGCTTAATTTGTTTTGGAGTTCTTCTCAGTTGCACTTGTTCAGACCAAGGCGTTTGCTCTATTGGTTGTTCAATTGTTTTTTTTAGTTTCTGCAATAAGGGTTATACTAATTTCAGGCAAAAATTAAAATTTCTTTATCGCCTTTACTATTCTTAATTACTCGTTTTCTGACAATCTTTTTCTTGTCAACTCCCTGATCTACAGTAGTAACTTCCTAGAGGTCTTCGGGAGCTTCTTCAATTTCATCCACAGCTTCTTCGGAAGTTATTACAGCAGTTTGTGGCACTTCAGCAGTTTCTTCTCTGGTAATTATATCAGTTTTAAGAATTCTCGAGTCTTTACGTTGCTCTATTGTACAAGTGTAAGATGATGTACAGAATAATCAGTAAAAGACAAAAATGCAACATTAATATTATTTTGTATGTTTTTTTTCTGTAAGTTTCTTCGGTAGTCCTTCATCGATAGATGTTGTCCACTACAAGTTCTTGTACAATAAATTCAGGAATAATTTTGTCAGTGTCCTTGACTTCTCTAGTTTGTAACGATTGTTTCAAGCTTCTTACCTTCTACGTCTCTAAATAATTTCGGTAACTTGTTTTGTATCCTCCTCAGTTGTTTCTGTGACGCGTTTCCTTTCAACTCTCTTTTTAGGAGTTCCTTGAACTATGACAGTACTTTGAGAAACTTCTTCTGACAGTTCTTCGACCACATATATCGGCTGCTTTTCAGATACTTTTTTTTCTGCCTTATACTAATTGTACATTCTGGTGTTTTTTCATCTGTAACAATTTGTGTTGTTTATTCTCTACTTCCTTTGCGTTCTTTGATGACTTGTTTTAGAACCAGTTTTTTCAGTCTTTTCATGTTTAGCTACGATTGTGGAAACTTCAATTTTTGTGTGGTAATTCTCATATGATGGGTTTTGTGAATAGGTTTCTATTGCGGAAATAACCCACAAGTTTAAATTTTATTATTTATAATCTAATATATCTCGATCTCTATTATTTACCATAAATAGTATATTGTGTATTTAGGTGGAAAAGTGACACATTCTCGGCCGACGGTGTAAGTTGACGGTAAACACCGAAGTCTGAGAATGTGCTTTTCCACCGAAATACTCATACTATTTTTTCTGCGATCGGTTGAATACCTGTTAAATATTTCTCTTTTGGTTCCAAATATTCAGCAGTATGAGAATCACTTTCCCGGCCTAGGCCGGAAAAGTGTTTCCCGTATTGTTATTCATTGATCCCTTAGCAACTATTGAAAATTAATTGAAATACCAGAATATTGAGTTTTGCAACCTGTCAACCAGTCAAAAATGCTGACATTTCTTGTCAATCGCAGAAAAAATAATAATCTAAAAATAGATGCTATTGCTGGACTATTTATCTTGTGAAACCGGCAACAACAACCCTTTGAACCAATAAAATTACAGGTTTCTTCATTACCTTATAAAGCAGTGGACCTTTCTCGCGGCTGGGATTGGTCAGCTGCGGCCGCCACAGTGTTTTCTAGACTTTTGCGACCTGCTCCCCTGGCAGAGTCTAGTCAACGAACATTCTTCAGTACTATTAGAATAAGCGAAGAGTTCGCACCCTCGCGCCCTCTAAATGCTCTCCAGAGGAAACACCCCCAAAAACCCCCGGTAGTACGCGCGATTTATAGTAAAATACTCCTCTCTGTGTCTCAAGGCCTGACATGGTCTATATTATTGATTACAATTCATGTAATTAACCCCTAATTGTTGCAAGTCACCTCGGACGAGCGAAATTCTCTCCTACGCGATTGTCTTTTGGCTCTCTCTCAACCTCGATGGGATGCAACGCACTTGTATATCATTGTGTTTCCTTTTCATCTCAGTGGAAAATTCCCTAGCTGCCAGTGTGAATAGTGGTGATAAATGGATAAATAATCGCCTTGGGGATTTATCTGCATGAACCGGATTAGGCAAGTAAGACCGTTACAATTTCTTTAACAGTCGAACAATAAATACTGATTAGTGATTCGCTTGAAATGCACTATAAATTGAAGTGTTTTCTAACGTTTAATGCAGAAATTTGGTTTTCACACTCGTGAAATTAACATTTGTACATTTATGTATAGAAACTGAGCATATGAAAAGAATTTTCTTGCACATATTGTTTACAGACTTCAGCAGAAAAGTGCTCAAATTGTTAACTTTCAATAAATAAAAGAACTTTCAAGGATCAATAAGCATTTTGTGATTGCAGTGAACTGATTGAAGTTGACGAATTATTTATGTTGTGCTCTCGTGCATTTAATTAGTTAATTTGTGTTTTCGTTCAGTTAAAATCTAACCATAAATGATATTATTATCATTATCAGATTTCTCTACCTTTTATAAATCAAGATACTCATTTACTTTAGATTAGTATAAAATTTGTAGTTCGACTGGACGTCCAATTAGGAATTTTAAGATAGGATTTCATTGCTGACTATACCGAATTACTTTCATTTATTAATTAAATTGAGAATTTCATACATCTGTCAAAACTGGTATTCCAACAATAAATTGACATGTTTTGATTGTTGATTTGAACCAATCAGGAGGGCTTTATTTGAAATTGATGCAACTTTGCGTACACGCAAATATGGCGCAAATGACGTCAGTCACGATTGAAAAAGTGCATGTCAAATAAGCCGTGCACGAATTTTCAATCACGAATGACGTCATTTGCGTGTACGCAAAGTTGCATCAATTTCAAATAAAGCCCCCCAATTTGTAATTATGCGATAATTTGCACTAGTGCAAAGTATCAGATAATTGCATACTAACTGGTGCAAAAACTGGTCTATTGACATTTTTTGACAAAAAATTTAAATTTTTGATTTATGAAATTCTCTCATTAAATACAACTCGTGCAATGGAAATATATTTATAATTTCCGACAAAGGACCCCGCACACCTCTTATGGGTTTTTGGTTTTCTGTCAAACTCAATGAAATTTTGCTATGTGTTAGACCTTGACTTCCTGATAAAAAGTTCTCATGGGCCCGAACCAATCCTATCATTAGTTTTTGAGATACCGGTACTTTAATGTCCAAGAAATGTACACATTTTATATATATTCACATCTACCTGTCACCTAATAATAGGTCTGTTTCTGCAAAAATCACAAACCCGTCAGAGCGAATTTGATTGGTGGAAAACAGTCAGAAAACTAGTTTCAACCAATGAAATTCACTCTGACAGACCTATTAATAGGTGACAGGTAGATGTGAATGCATATAAAATGTGTACATTTGTTGGACATTAAACCACCTGTATTTCGGAAACTATTCATAGTTTCGGGTTGGGCCCATGGGAACTTTTTATCAGTAAGTCAAGATATACCACATATCAAAATTTCATTGAGTTTGACAGAAAACCAAAAACCCATAAGAGGTGTGCATTTTTCCCAAAAATTATCAATAATTTCCATTGCACTAGTTATATTACTATTGATAATTATTCTATTTCAGCGTTTTATTTGTTTAAATGAGAATCAAGGCAACCCCTAACCCAATACAAGGCTTAAATGATCCAACACCTAATGGTTAATTTTTACAATCAGTCAAAGTAAAAACTTTCGGCATCCCTGGTGCGGTTTGACTAAAGCCCAAAAAGGGGCAATAGCTAGTTCCGTCACAGTTTCAAATGAACTTCTTCCAATTCTTCTCACATTTCTGTTGGCTCTTTAGGTTTTGGGGCTTCAATTTCACTCAGTTCATGAAATGACGTTTTCTTCTTTTTCCTCGATATATTTTATTTTCTTTGGAAGTTCTTCTTCCCTGACTTCAACGGTTGTTTCAGTAGGTTTACCGTTTTACTATAGTTATTTTAGTAACTAATGTATTTCCTATTAGCAGTTCTCTTTTCAATAATCCTCTTCTGAGTTTTCTGCTGATCAGGTACTCCTTCCTCAACTACTGAAGAATACTTCGGAGCTTCTCCAGGTCTGACCTCTCACTTATAATTTGAGTAGTTTTAATTTTACCATCTGTACGTTTATGGATGGCGCTTCCTAACAATTTGCTTACTTGTGGGTTTTCCTACTTCAGTAACAATAGTTTCAAAAACTTCCACTGGTAATTCGTGAACTACAAACTGCATCTGGTAATTTTGGCTTATGGCAATAGGCATTTCTTATACCTTGATTGCAGTTGGGTTATCTATTTTGTCTCCTCTGGTCCTTTTTATAGAGCTTATGACATTTGATTTTCTTTTATAGGAAGTCCTTGATCGATCACTGTTGATCTCTTACTGAAAAGTAAGAACAGCTCCGACTACTGCACACTTTACGTAGCAGTCTATTCAGCATGGACAGAATACCTTGTGCAATTAATCTGGAAGGAAATAATATGTTAATAGTATGATATTTCCTAGTTGTATTATAATTGAATTACGAAATATAGTCTTATGTTTGTTAAATTCTACTTGTCCGTTGAGCGCTGATGACTATTCAACATGAAGTGATACCGCAAGGGGTAATTGAGTTTGTAGTGTGTACAGCAATGGTTTGTTAAATACTGATTTTATTAAAATAATTACAGCAATTTATATTGAAGTAATCAATACAAAAACCCTACATACATTTAATACAACTAGAATTTTTCTGTTTTTAACTCAACAGATACCATCGCGTAGGAGAATCGAATCGTAACTTGCAGCGTTGGTATAAAAAATAAATCACATATGCAGCAAGAGCTACTGTTGTTACAGAAAACGCTGTTGTGCAGCCAATTAACGTGTGATGCCGAAAATTTGACGATATTTCATCTTCTAGTTGTTCATGGATTTGTTCTTCTTTCTTCAACCCTTCTAAGCTATCGGATGCAGTAATTACAGGTTCTTCTTGCTTGTCTTGAGGTCTGTAGCTTGTAATGCTAAGTGTATCAATGGTGCCTATTCGGGCTGAGTAAAAGTTATTGTTAGGTACTCTTGCCAGCTCTAGTTTTTTCAGGGATAATGTATCCTTAGTGGTTTTAATTATGCAGCCTCGCGGAGTTTCTATTATTCCTGTATGTACAGTTAAATGTTATCTCTTCTCGGACACCATCGCAAATTGTAGCCATTTTTACCTTTGTAAGTGTCACAAACAACCAAGCATTAGGCGTACTTAATTGTTTCCATGTCATTAATTGTAAGGGGATCTCGTGGATAGGACATGTTGTGTTTTTTGTACGTTGGTGAATTGTATCTATATCACAATGTGGACTTGTGCCTATTAATGGTTCTTGTTGAAACAGGAGAGCAGTCATACACCTCTTCTTCAATATTTCTACAGCTTCTAAATTCTTCTTCACTGAGCTGGAAATATAGCTGAGTATTATAATTGACAACTAATCTTTCGTACAGAATATCCATCACTAAATATGAGTCATTCCTCACATTAAACGGTATTAGAGTAGCCTTTATTAGAAGAAAATTGTCTACTTCTGTCAAGATAAAATATTCAAAAACAAGTATGGAGTTGTCACTGTGATGAATTCTTGTTTCTAGTAGTGGAAAGGATAAAATTTGTATGTTTGAAGGTAATTTCTCCGATATATCTAATATTGCGTTTTCAAACTGGATGGGGAATAGGTACTAATTCAAACAAATGATTTCGATGATAACGTACATCCAGCAGACGTTGGTGATGATAGGACGTCGTCTATGTAATTTAATACTTTCTGATATTTGCTTAGGAGATGGATATTCACGGTTGTATCCAAGGTTTTGTACCAGTGCTGCATCTCTTCAATGGCCTTAAGGTACGTTTTCGCTGGAGCTGTCGAACGCCGCCGTCGACGGTGCCCACTGCTATTCATTTGATTCAATGAGTATGGTTTCTTTAGCGCGTCTCACCGCGACCGTCGTATTTTCATTGAATCAAATGAATAGCAGTGGGCACCGTCAACGGCGACCATCGACGGCAGCGTTAGACGGCTCCAGCGAAAACGTACCTTTAATCCCTTCATTCATTCTTTCTTGGAATCTTCTGAGGTGTCCATTGATACGAGTTTCTGTTTCATTGAATTTCGCTAACGCATGTAACATGCATTTAGTCTGGTGATTTGATGTCTGAATAAGTTTCTTCTGATTTGTTTCCAATTGTTCAATGTCTTGGTAAACTTCATCATTAACCCCAAATAAAAGATGTTAGTATTTTTCCCACTAATCCTCGCTTGCGTCTATTTGCATTTATGATTTTCATTCCTTGTTCCATTGAATCCATTTTTCTCTGCTTTTGATTCAAGTGGTCAATTAGCGATGAACATTGTGTGTTTAACGCTAATTCCCTTGCCTTATCACAAAGAACTTCAACCTGTTTAATAGAATCACCTGTTCGAGTAATATTGGCTAATTGATTTTTATCAAATTTCAATTCAACTCTTAAGATTCCTCTGTCTATTTTGGCATGTCCTATATGCTCGGTATATATTCCTGGAGGTGGATAGTGTAAACTATATTTCTCCGCTGTAGAGCTTTTCAATGTTACGAGAAATAATTGTTCTGTGTATATTGGAATGAGTTTATGAACTGGTCGCTTCATTGAACTTCCATCAGTTCTTAATGGTTACTACCTACTCTTATTACTATGATCTTCTGATAGGTGTGTTTTGATTATTTTTGCCAGGGGCCATTTGCTAAGGTTGATATCATCATTTTTTTTATCAAGACTGCCTCTCCGATTTCAAGCAATTTCCTATTGTTTTTCCAATTGTTTGGTTGTTGAAGTTGGTGTAAGTAATCTGATGACCATTTTTTCCATATATCCATCTTAATTTTTTGTACTAATTTCCATCTTTCAGTTAGATTAGAATTTATGGCTGTACTAACTGGGTCTGGTGGTTCCACAAGTGCCCTTCCCATCAAAAAGTGACCTGACGTCAGAGGTGTTATGTCAGTGGGATCATCGTTTAGTGCACACAGGGGTCAGGAATTAAGGCAAGCTTCTATCTGGTGCATGAGTGTGGATAACTCTTCATAAGTGAGGCAAGTTGCTCCAGTCTCTCCTCAGGTGGTATTTCATTGATTTAACCCCTGCTTCTCAAAATCCTCCAAAATGGAGAGCTGCTTGTGGGATGAAATGTCATTGGATTCCGATAGAGACTAGCTTATCTTCAATATTGAATATTTTGACTATTTGCATAACTTCTCTTTGTAATGTTTTGCTTGCTACGATAAAGTTTGTACCATTATCACTATATAAGTGCGCTCAGCAACCTCTTCTTGCAGTGAAACATCTGAACACGGCTAGGAATGTGTTATAACGTACTTATTTTGGCAATTGCCTAATTATACTGCTACGGCTAGTCAGCTTCAGTTCGGAGGCCATGGGTCTATGGGTTCCTTGTATATATCTTACCTTTGGGCGCCACCAAGTTAATTGTGACTTAACTAGGAAGACAACTTAATGATGTTATAAACAAAACCTGTGCAATTGGAGAGCTTATCAATAAAACAACTAATTAGGTACAATAATATATCTGGCTTCTTTATTAAAAATAATAACAAAATATAGGGATAGCCAGGAGGTTATTAAAAATGTGTTTAGAATAATGCTTGTACCAATTTATAAATATTTGATTATAAAGAAAATAAGAATGTAAATAATGTATAAAAAGATTGATTTTTAAATAAACAGTTTAACTGTCTGTTTACACTTGTGAAAGATTAGAACCACAATATCAGTTACACTCTACCAAGAGGCAAATTCAACACCAGAAAGGTGAAAATTATTGTTAGGGCAACCTCAGGGTAAAATTCTAGAATTTTATTTAAGGGGCACTTACCGAACGTAAATCAGTATCAAGTGATTTATATAAGATTTGCCTAAATAGTAAAAAGTGCAACTTACATGTGTACAAGTGTTGATTATCTTCAAAGGTGTGTGTAAATCCAGAAGTTTTGAAGGGAGATTACCTACAGGTTTGGTCTCACTGTAGATAGACTATGGTATGGTAAGTGAGTCATGAGTCCTATCCACGTTGTATCTGTTTAACGTAGAACTCGACGTGGTTCCACCAGAGTGCTACCAAGAGGGTTGCTGATGGGAGGCTACCAAAGCCAACTAAGACCAATCTAGATCTAGTCTAGAATTTCTTTCTAGGAGCTGTCTAACTATAGCCTAAGACTGTCTAGCTACAGCCTAGCACTAGGACTAGGAGTAGGACCCTATAACGATGTTCGTATAAAAAAACAAATCGAGCCCCAAATGTTAGAAATAATCTTACCTCAAATTGAGGGATCCTCTAGACCAAAGGTGAAGTCTTAAACTTCCAAAAGCTGCTCGGAACAGTCCTATTGAAGAAACGAAACACGTGTTGTAGGTTAATAATCCTGAAGAAAATCTCAAAAACTTACCGAAACAAAATCCAAAATGACCAAGGGACGACTCTAGACAATTATCAACAAGAAATTAGTCTAAACCTTGAGTTCCCTGGCACAAAATTCCAAAAAGTCTCGCCCAAAATCAAATAGGGCCGAGACCAACCTTTCGGTATCAAGTCTCAAGATCAAAAGGGCTGATTCTTCATTTAGATTTCGGAAGAAGGCTCTCATTTGTCAAACTTCTAATTTTGACATTGAAGAAAATTATAGAAAAGGACGTGTTCAGTTTCACCCCAAAAGTACGAACTGAGAATCGGTTGTGTAAAAATGACTGGTGAATATTGAAAAATGCCTATAGAACATATATCAAAAGGTAGAACAGGTCTAAAGAAAACGCCTAGACAAAACAGCTGTTCAATGACATGATGGAAATGAAAAGTCAAAGAGTAAACAACAATTTATCATAACATCAGATTATTGATTGGATTTGCAAACAGAGATGATGATGGTACTACCTCCTTTTCCTAAGATTCTAATCAATAACAGCGGGCCCTGCCGTACTGAATCAAACCTTCCTAGATCAATCAACAAAACTTGCAAACCTGCACAAAAAAACTTTCAGTAGAAGGCAGTAATCAAGGTAACAAAATCTGGGCACAGAAAAGACAGTTGTTTATTCATTTATTTCATTGTAGTTCTATATAGAATCATATCTACTAGAGCAAAACACAGTAGCATATCAAACAAGAAATTGAAAATGCTACAGTGTCTGCTGACATATCGCTCACTACTTCAATATGTATAGCTTTAGTGGCAAGGCAAGGCACACGAATATTGCCAAATACCCTTTGTATGATTTGTGGCCTCTTCCTTTGGTTGTTTTAATTTGTATTGGACCGGCATAGTCTACCCTTGTATGTATAAATGGGTATGATGGAGAGACTGCTGGGAGATTTCCCATTAGTTGTTCCGCTATTTGAGCTCTAAAACGGATGCATTTTACACATCATAGTTTCTACTGCTCGCTCGCCATTGATGATCCAAAAAAGTTTCCGCGTGTTAGCTAATGTTAACTGATTTCCTCCATGGAGAGTGTTTTGATGAGCATTTAGAATAAATAATTTTGTAAGCGGACAGTTATAAGGTGAAATTATTGTATGTTTCGTCCCATATTGCAACTGCGATTTCTCAAGTCTTTCCCAAACTCGCAAATTTCCTTTATCGTCTAGGAATGGATTCAAGTTTAAGATTTTGCTGTTTTTACTTAGAGCTGATTTTTCTTATAGTGCTTGGATTTTATTGGCGAAATATATTTGCTGTTCGATTTTGACAATAGCTTCTAGTGCATCTTGCAATTCCTTTACCGATAGACGGTCGGTTTTCTTCACCTTCGTTTTGCAGTATTGGATAAAACGCTTGCAAAACGAAATAACCCTTATTAAGTTATTCAGAGTGGAGAATCTTCTAGTTATTTCGTCATCGGTTTGGCATCTGTTGGAAACTATGTGACTTGCGTTAATTTCTTCAGGTATTGGATCGATTGTTGTTTGGCTTTCTGCCTACTCGGTCATATTTGACTTTAGCCATGGTGGTCCTTCCCACCACATCATTTGACTTATTAGTTTAGACGGTTCCATCCCTCTTGAGACGATATCTGCTAGGCTGTGTTCAGATCTGACATGCCTCTAGCACTCTTCTGCTATAAGGTCATTGATTTGAGCTGCTCTGTTAGCTACAAAAATTTCCCATTTTTTCGTACCGCCCTTTATCTATGCTAAGGCAATCATGGAGTCTCTCCATGCATGAATATTCGTTTTATCAGCGGATAGAATCTCGACTGTTGCTCTCAATAGTTTTGCTAGTAGCAGTGCTGAACATAGCTCTAGTCTTGGAAGAGTGGCTCGCATCTTTGCTGGGGCTACTTTTGATTTGGCAGTTAATAACGTAATTTTATCATCCTCTGTATCAGTTGCCAGTATTTTCATAAATACCACTGCGCAATATGCTTTTTACGATGCATGACAGAATCCATATGTGGCTCAAAGTGGCTCCCAGGAATTTGGTTAGTCCATCGTGGTATCACGATTTTGTCTACGTTTTTTAATTCTTCTTGGAATGTCTTCCACTTCAACTGAATATTTTCCAGTAGTTCATCATCCCAACTTTTGTAGCCATAGATCTTGTATTAGCCTTTATGGTTACCGGGGCAAACCACCCAAGTGGATCGAATCAGAGCTGCGCAGGGCTTGAGTGCTTTGTGCTTGCGAAAGTGCTTGAAGCACTTTGAGGACTTGAAAGCCCTGTGCTTCAAGCCCTTTTATAGATTTGTAATTGGGGCTTGCACAGTCAATTACTTTAGAAAAGTGCTTGGTAATTTGTAATTGAAAAAAGTAATTCAAGCCCTTTCAATGAGCTTCAATTACTTTTAGAGGGCTTGAAGCACTTTTGGGAGCTTGAAGTCCTTTGAAAGGGCTTGAAGCACTTTAAGAGGGCTTGAAGTACTTTTGGGAGCTTGAAGCACTTTGAAAGGGCTTGAAGCACTTTGAAAGGGCTTGAAGCACTTTGAAAGGGCTTGAAGCATTTTGAAAGGGCTTGAAGCACTTTGAAAGGAATTTGAATTGACCATCATTCAACCTATCCCCCACTTAAAAATTTTCGATCGTATTTTGTCCTTTAATTTTTTTTCTATTATTTGAACTTGAACCGTCTTATGTCTTTTCTCTCTTAACAATGGAGGTTTTGGGTTTGAGCTTAGAATGGAATTTAAAAAAAAATGAATGAACTTATTATTCAAATAAATAATTAATTTATATGGGTATCCAATTTAACTTTATCACTGGATTTTTTTCACTTTTCCCCATTGAACATTTTGAAAACCCTAAAATTGAATTACCATGTAGTACCCCAACTACCCCAAGTACCCCAGGGGCCTTATTCTGTAAAGAACGAACCGTTCGATTCGGTAGAATTTCTTCGACTGTGACGTCATTTTCGGCATTTTCGGAATAGCTTCCGCGCTAGCAAACCGAAAATGACGTCACAATCGAAGAAATTCTACCGAATCGAACGATTCGTTCTTTACAGAATGAGGCCCCAGAACTACATCTCAAAAAAAACATACTACTGCTACTCTGTGAAATGTAAAGTTCGTCTCTACTATACCAATTCTGTGTGATGAGTGTACGCGGTAGCTTATGCCATTATGAGAATTTTATTACAAATTCAAAGTGCTTTAGGCACATATAAAGAGCTTGAAGCACATTTAAAGAGCTTGAAACCCTTTTCAAGGCACCCCAAGCACTTTTGATGTGCTTCAAGCACTTTTCAAATCACTTTGAGGGCTTTGTGCTTGTCAAGCCCAAAGCACTTTGAGGGCTTTCTGCTTGTGAAGCACTTTTGAAAATAAAAAGGAATTTGTGCTTGAAATTGAAGCACTTTGATAGAGGACTTAGGGCTTAGTGCTTCAAGCCCTTTTACTGAGGGCTTTGCCCAGCTCTGGATCGAATAGCCTCGATACTTAGAATCCTTCTCTTTGTCATCTTTGTGATTGCTACCATAAAATGAAACGTATCGTCACGAGGTGCCCAATGAATGCCAAGTGACTTTTTTGTCTGATCCTCAGTTACTCCATTCTCTGATATCTCATTTTTTCTGGGATCGACTGCAAAACTTCCATGCTATTCTAAGGACGAATCCTTCAGCCAGAAGCCAAAAACAATTCAGTGAGCTGAGTTTGGAGCTGTATTGCGTTCTTAATGGTATCGGCCCCTGACAATCGGTCGTCGACATAGAAATCAAGTCTGGTAGTCTTGGATGCCTTCGGAAACCTTGATTCCTCATCTTCTGCTAAACGCTCTATGGTTTTTATGGCTAAATATGGAGCAGCAGTGGTTCTATACGTGAGTGTTTTTAATCGGTATTCCTGTATTGGTTCCCTCGTATTATATCTCCATGAAATTGTCTGGAATGTTTGGTCTTCTGGATGTACTTTAATCTGACGGTACATTTTCTCTACATCGCTGGAAATTGCTATTCTGTGACATCTCCAGCGTAGTAGGATGTCTGAGAGTTCCTGTTGTCTTGTTTGCATATAGTGTTGTTCAGACTTATACCAGTTTGTTTTAGGAGAAGCGTCAAACACCACTTTTAGTTTGGTTGTAGTGCTTGATTCTTTTATCTCTGGTTGGTGAGGTATATAATCCGGCTCGAAGGACCAAAATGTCTGTTGTGCGCTGATGACTCTATTCAGACATGAAGTGATACCGCAAGGGGTAATTAAGTTTGTAGTGAGTACAACAATGAATGGTTTGTTAGATACCGATTTTATTGAAATAATCACAGCTATTTATATTAAACTAATCAATACAAAAACCCTATATACATTTATTACAATTAGTATTTTCCTGCTTAGTTTGCTGGAGGTTAACGACTGGCCTGGTTTTAGTCGGTACTGCCGATGCTGCTAACTCAACAGATCATCGCGTAGGAAAATCGTAACTTGGATTACATTAAATATATTCCCAAAAAAAAAAGGATTTTTATATGTAATTATATTATTGATTAGACAGTACTTCTAGTTCTTGAAGGTCAAATCACGTCAAGCTGCTATAACAAAACAAAAAACAGATCAAAAGAAAAGTTCTCGGCCAGATTTTAACATTTTTTCGGCAGATAACAAACCACTATTATATACCAACAAGCAACCTTTTAGCTGTTATCTCTCTTCGGGAGTGAGTGAAAAAAAGCACTAGGCCATGGGTTGACATGATGAAGTCGACAGGGCGTGCGTACGAACATGTATGGAGCAAATGACGGCCTTATTTCCAAGACCGCAAACTTGGTCACTAGTTTGCTCGACCGTCAGATCGCTTATCTGTTTGCATTTCATTAAATTTATTGTGGCTTTGGTTAATGGCAAGGAAATGTTACTTTCGTAATTTATATTAAAAGGTAGATATTCTTCTTCATTGTGATTGAATTTTATTTAAATTTGTAAAAAGATATACATATCTACAAATCATATAGTGAACTTGCCTAAAACTTAGTAGTGAATAATTACAGCTTATAAAAGAAGATATCTAACAGCTTTAAAACTAATAAAACAAAAAGAAAAATATATGTACATATTTTAAATTGTAAAGTGAAAGAGAAGGATAATAAGATGAATATATGATGTCTTTATTTCTCTGTCAAATTTATACCATATACCAATTTCACATTAAGATAAAACAAAAGCGGGATTTCAAAATACATCTCATAAACATTCAAGATAATCTATTCAATTTGTTATTTTTTTATCTAATTTGTATATCTAAGTGTTAACTTAAAAAATAATATTTAATTTCTCTATACCAACTAGAACCTGTTAGCTGTCGACCGGACCATACTGATTAACACAGTTTTTAATTAGTTAAGCTCAGATTAACGGCTTTCTTAAAGCTTTTGTTTCGACACTGACCTTTTACAAATGGTTTTTAGGTGACGAGTGGAAGGCGCGGGTGTAAAATTTTCAATTTTAGATACCTAATAAGTAGGTAGGTATGCGTTTTTGGAAGAAATCCATTAGATTACTAAAGGCACGACCATTAGAAAAGTGAGCCAATATATGTCTGTTTTTTCCATCAAAGTAGGTACAAAAGTTTCTGTTACTTTCTTCAAGCTTCTACTAATTATTATTAATGTAGCAACAATAGGGAGTTACCTTGAAAACGATAAAGTTACAATGTGAGTGCTAACATTGTCACCTGCTTATGCAACAAGTGCATTCATAATTTTAATAATTAATTAATTAAACAAAACACCCATATATGGGAGGCTAGCGACTTTATAGCATTATACAGGAAGTCTACCTGGGTGGGCATATACCGCATCAAACTTTATTCGAAATCTATTGCCCTTTTAGCATAGGTATTACGCGTTTAATGGTGAATGAAAAGATGCCTGGAAAAGATAAATTCCTAGTCCAATAATAATTGTAAAGACGTAATTATTATTTTACCTTTTTTAATTTTTAGATCGTCTATATTATGAGAAAAGGTAGGGAACCTGTTTTTCGAAAGCAACAAAAAGATACTTATTCAAATTTTTTAGATGCGCTGCGGCGGTTATAAATTTTAAATATACGATGTCGTTTGACTTATGAGCGTGAAAACTCGCGGCGGTCGGACAGACAAACGGACATCAGAGACGGGACGTTTTTAAAGAATTAATTAAATCCCAAATTTATTATATTATATACTTTTTTTTTAATTTGAATATTTCTGGTAGTCAGTGTATTCATGGAACATTTCTTTTGTCTGGAAAGTTCATGGTAAAATAAGGAGTTTCCTGGTACCCATAACATTTTTGAGGGCACCTTGTTTTTGAATGAACTTCTTAGAGTAATTTTTGAAGGCTCATTGAGAAAAATGTCCACCGAATTATATTTTGTGAGAATTCCAATCTCTTTCTGCGAGAAATCGGATATAAACACTGTCAGCTGTCTAGAGTATCAAGGTTGCCTTCTCACTCTAGTTTTGGCCTATATTTCTAGAACTAGAAAAATCTACAGAATTCTAGAACCTCATGCCACAGAGAAACCATCCGGTAAGTTTTCACTTTTATCCAATGTGCATCAAAGAAAGTAAGGGAAGTTTTCGGAAAGTTTGTGAAAATATGGGGGACTTTAATAAAGGAAACCGAGAAAGTTGTTCAGAAAAAGTTAAAAGAAAGTACCTACGAGAAATATTTATCAAGTCAAGAGGAAGATTCCATGCAAAATTTCACAGGTTGTGGTATGTTCTTCGACTGATTGTAAATTACCCGATATTTTTTTGAAGCATGATTAATATGGATTAGATTGCCTTTTGGTTACTTTGAAAAAAAAGGCTCTATTTCATCTTGCCTAGAATAGGACATACAAGCACTATACGTTTCAGGAGAATCAAAATTATTATTGTCTGAGAAACTTCAAAATGATATATTACATAAACTTGGTCGTTTACAAATGCAAATAGGATTTCCTTAAATAGCACAAATTTCGATACATGTGCAATAATTGCGGTTAAATAAATCAAAAATGTCGCGCTGTCCAGTAGCGGATGCACCTGTCCAGTTTAACAAGAGGACCGATATATTTTACCTGAGACGCTTGGCCCAGCGAGTTATTATAGGCAGTATAGTGGCTGATGATGAGACGTAAACGTGTTAATAAATATTTATGTTTATTAACAAGGGTGCAATCTAGCTTTTTGCTTTCTAACAGGTTCATATTCTTATTTTGCTTCCCACCTAACAACTTACCATATATAATAATTTATTTCTGCACTAGTGACACTATTTTGTAGTTGTGTAATTATTACTGAATTCGGAAGAAATAGAGAAATCATAATGATACACTGCATGAACCTGCTGAAACAATTCTAAAGACTCAACCAAAAACTCCTCATAAACTAGAAAATTGGAAACCGTAGATCTTTTTTTTATAAAACCATGTTGACTTTCCATGATCATTGATCATTCCATTCAAGTGATGAGTTAATTTTCCATTTACAATCAATTCGAAAACCTTTGAAACTAAAGAGAAATTAGAAATAGGTCTAGTTTACAATGTCAGATCTTGACCCATTCATAAATAAAGGTGTAATGTATGTTACTTTTCAAAATGCCGTAAAGGACCCCGCACACCTCTTATGGGTTTTTGGTTTTCTGTCAAACTCAATGAAATTTTGCTATGTGTTAGACCTTGACTTCCCGATAAAAAGTTCTCATGGGCCCGAACCAATCCTATGATTAGTTTTTGAGATACAGGTAATTTAATGTCCAAGAAATGTACACATTTTATATGTATTCACATCTAACCTGTCACCTAATAATAGGTCTGTTTCTGCAAAAATCACAAACCCGTCAGAGCGAATTTGATTGGTCGAAAACAGTCAGAAACAGTCAGAAAACTAGTTTCAACCAATGAAATTCACTCTGACAGACCTATTAATAGGTGACAGGTAGATGTGAATGCATATAAAATGTGTACATTTCTTGGACATTAAACCACCTGTATTTCGGAAACTATTCATAGTATCGGGTTGGGCCCATGGGAACTTTTTATCAGTAAGTCAAGATATACCACATATCAAAATTTCATTGAGTTTGACAGAAAACCAAAAACCCATAAGAGGTGTGCGGGGTCCTTTACCCAAGGATAATGACCTATTAAAATTTAAACATAGAACACGAGATAAAATACTTATAACTCTTCAAAAATAGAATAGAGACGTTATCTGGTCCCATACTTAAGTTATCAATGGTAATGTAACGAGTGCAATGGAAATTATTGATAATTTTTGGGAGAAGGAGGCACAATTAACATTGAAAATAGGCCCCCGTAAATTTCAACCAAATTTCAATATTTTAAAGGTATCATCATTGTAAAAAAAAAATTGAAATGTAAAGAGGATCGTATGTCTGTGATAGCAGATATAGCTCATCAAAGTACGTAGGTCCTGCTATGCTATGCATAGAAAATATCCGAGGAAATATCTCTACGTAAATGTTCTTGAATATCTCGAAAAATACTAATCCGATTTTGACGTTTTTGGGTTCCTTTTGTAGGTATCAAACTCCAAAAAGGTCGAAATCAGATTAGTATTTTTCGAGATATTCAAGAAAATCCACGTAGGGATAGTTCCTCGGATATTTCCTATGCATAGCATAGCAGGACCTACGTACTTTGATGAGCTATATCTGCTATCACAGACATACGATCCTCTTTACATTTCAATTTTTTTTTTTGCAATGATGATACCTTTAAAATATTAAAATTTGTTTGAAATTTACGGGGGCCTATTTTCAATGTTATTTGTGCCTCCTTCTTTGCCCGAATGCATTTTTAGTTGAAAAAGAGCACGAGTGCACGTAGGCACTCGTTCCTTTTTCAGTTAAAAACGCATGAGTCCAAATTTGTCGAAAATTATAAATATATTTCCATTGCACAAGTTGTATTTAATGAGAGAATTACATAAATCAAAAATTTAAATTTTTTGTCAAAAAATGTCAAAACACTAATTTTCGCATCAGTTACTATGCAATTATCTGATAATTTGCACTAGATTTTTTAACTCATTTGAGTACCACAGAGGAAATTAAGGTTTCCTTGACCTACGCATAGGAACAAAACAATATATAATGCCATAAAAAGCATCCAAAATCAAATCAGCATCGTTCAAGTCTAATAGTGCATCCCAATCAGGTGAACCCATAAAATAGTTTAGGCTGAGAAAATTAGCCTCATAGAATATTAGCATTCTTAAAGTCAAAATACTCATGATTAAAGTCAGCTGTTCTCCCATTTTCAAAATTAAGAGACAATTTACACTTAAGTGCTGGATGATAAGCATCAAAATTAAGTAATGGTACCTCAGCTGTTGCAACAGAAATATGATCATAATCAGGAAAAATAGGGTCCAATAATCCACCGTAACTATTTGGAATATTATTACATTTTTTTTGGGTTCAAGTATGTAGCCATATCCAAGATACATGATACCTGAGCTTTGAACAAAACATCTAGAATCGATGAAATATATACTTGGCAAATTGAAATCTCCACACAAAATCATATAATTACAATCGCTTGTGTCATAAATTTCTTCAATTATCAAGGACAATGATTCATAATGGTTAATGGTACCTAAGTTGAGGGGGCACATAAGCTGCACATAACAATATTTTCATTTTATCTATTGTTACAATTACAAACAGGGTTGGATGAGACGACCGGGCAACCGGGCAAATGCCCAGTGAGCCGGTATAACTTAGGGCCGGTCGGGCCGCAGGCTCGACGCGTCTTAAATTAATAATAAAATTTTAAAATTTATATATTTGACAAAAACATCATGAAAACTATCTAAAACAATATTTAAACTGAAATTATGCGTCAGGCGTGAGGTCCGAAACCACTGGTGACGGTTTATGGCGATTTCCATTTGTCAATAAGTGCGCACTGAGTGTATCCGCATCTTTTTCTAAGGGCATGTGAATTAGAAGGATAAAGATACATTTTTTTTGCACTGATTCTACAAATGAAAATCGCTATAACATAATTTTAAACAACACTGCGGTGAGTTCAGAAGCAGAGCTGGGCAAGCTACTTGGAAGAAGTAGCTAGCTACAAGCTACAAGCTACTTTATATTGTAAGTAACTAAGTTACTCAGTAGCTCAACTACCTCTTTGAAAAAGTAGCTAAGCTATTAGTAACTTAACTACATTTTGAATTAGTGAAAGCTACTATTTAAGCTACTTTTATCAATGTACATGACTTACCTAATTTAATTTCATAATATCATCATCGGAAAATAACATATTAACTTTCTCTAAGAAGTAGTATTCATATTTTTGTCAAAAACCACTGGACATTAATTTATTAGGTTCACTTTGATCTCAGTGATCTGCGAATGCGAGAATAAAATAGGACGCATAAAACATAGGTACCTACCTACAGAGATAATTAGAAACTAGTCTAAGCAAGGCAGGATAAAAATTTTCTGGAAAATGATAATTGTAGCTTGAGCAATTAAAGTATAAAGTTACTTTTATCGAGCGGTAAATTCAAACGCGGGCGATAGGTTGGTGGAAACGTGCCTTTATAAGGGGAAAACTGTTTATTTTTGAAAATAATGGCCGCGTTCACCAGATACAAACGTTGGTAAACGGTTTGCGATTGTTCTGCTGAACGCTACGTTGAATTTGTGTTAAAACCTTAGAGCAGCTAATTTCCTAGGTGGAAGGAGTAGGAACATGGAGTCGGAAAATGAAGCCGTTTTTTTTCCAGGTATTTTGAAATCCAAAATAATGGCGGTATAGCTAACTCAATGCTTCACCTGTCATTTGGTGTACAAACACCTGCTAAAAACTGACTTCACTATAAGTTTCATAGCGGAATGGCGCATTCCTACTCCTTATGTTCGTAGGACAGTGCTTTACCTGCTCTAAGGTTAAAACCAAACATGTTTTGCAAACGGTCGCCATTTTTGCAAGCATAATTTCAGAGTGTTTATAATTTTCAACACTGTGTTTTGTGTAGTGACCTGTCATTCAGAAGGTGACATTCTATCATTGAAAAGTTGAATCGTTCAGCAGAACCAAGAGTTTACCCAACATATTCTGTTGATATTTGTAAACTGTTTACAATCCGTTTTGGTTCTGGTGAACGTAGCAATTGTCGAATGGATGCCATTATATTATAGGTATAGTTATTTTATTTTTGAACTAGAAGAGTCCGCTGCGAATAAAACGTAATAAGTATTTTGGGCGTTGAATCGTTAACCACACCCTCGGGCGGTAAATGACACTTTCTGCCATTAATACCTAAATAACTATTAACTATCTACCAAAAGTAGCTTAAGTAGCTTGTTTTAGTAGCTAGCTACTTTTCACAGTAGCTTATGAATACTTGAAACACATTACCAAAAGCTACAGCTACAAGCTACTTTTTTTTCAAGGTAGCTTGAATAAGTTATTAGCTACCAAAAAAGTAGCTAAGCTAGTAGCTTAACTACTTGGTAGCTAGCTACTGCCCAGCTCTGTTCAGAAGTAATACGTAAAGTAATAGTTTGCTCTTTGTCGAATTACACGTTACAAAGAAAGAAGGAACGGATAATTCTGAACTGGCCACTGAAATCTGAATAATGACCGTTTGCACCGACCATTTTAAGGAAGCATTAGCGATAAGTATTCCTTAAAATGACATTTCTACATGGATAAATGTCACCTTAAGGAATACTTATCACTAAGGCTTCCTCATAATGGTCGGTGCAAACGGCCCTAAGTATATGACGCAAGCCCGTAACAAATTCGCTTCTCAATGGACGCTCACCTGCAACCCACGAGTTGCGCGCGCACTCAAGGTAAAAAAAGATAGGTCAATTGCGTTTTCGTATCAAACATTTGAGTGACAGAATTGAAGGTGGCTAGTGGCTAGCATACTATTGTATATTAAAATGTTGTATCGTGTTTTTTACTTTTTTTATTTTGCCATTGTAAAAATATCATATAGATATTGATTGATGATATTACCTATCAGGCGCGGCTCCTCTGTAAGGTCATTCGGTCAATAACATACCAAAAAATCAAACAATAAATTTTCAATCAAACATCTTGAATATTACGTTTTAAATTAACCATCATCACGATCAACAGAATACAGAAATCGAATTATTTTGTGCATATTCGGTACCCGCCTTTTAAAATTACAAAATACAGGCCTAGCTGCGCTCGGCCGTATTTAAAATTGGGCTTATAGCTTTGAAATGATCATAGGCGAATGCAGTAGGAATCAGAGAGAGAGAGAGAGACATAACGGGCGTAAATGAGTAAGATAAAGAGGCACATTTGCTTCCATATGTTCCATCACGTCCAGGGACGCAAGTATGGGGGGAATGGGGGGGAGGACGCCCCCCCCCAACCAGTTCAACCATTTGGGATAGTTGGGATATCGGGTACAAGTTGGGAGAATCGTACACTTGAAAACATAAAGATTCACGGGGAAAATGAAAAAATATTCCAAAAAATGATAAAAATATGAAAAACAGCTTGAAAAAAATGCTACTCGGCAGGGGCGTAGCCTCGGGAGGGGTTTTTTGGGGGGTGAAAGAAAGTATAACTAGAAACCACTTCTGGAAATTATTAGAAATTAAGAATTTTAATACAAATACTAAAAATCTCAAAAAAATACTTGCTTTTGACTTTAATTTTTTTAGTAAACATGTTGATTTTACCAATAGCGTTTTCAAATGGGGGCGAGGGGTCCGTGCGTCCCCCAAATTGACTCACAACGAATTCTCCTACCTAAAATGTGAAGTTACGAAGGACATAGGTAACTAAAAACACTAGAAATTTACCTTACGAAACCTATCCCCAGTAGCACAACAATATTGGTAAAATATTATATTTTCATATTGGCCCAAGAATGGAAACGACAGATTTTTTTTTAATGGTCCAATATATATTGTAAATATAAATCCGATATTGAAGAAAAACATTGTCCCATTATTGATAATTAATAAACATGTAATATTGCTTTTAGAATTATACCCAATATTTGTTTTTCAGATTGGTACAATGTATACGTTTTATATGAATCCGATATTGAAGAAAAACATTGTCCCATTATTGATAATTAATAAATATGAAATATTTCTATTTACAATATTTCCTAGAAATATTTACAATATTTTTTTGGAAAAACACATGTATTTAACCAAAGCTCTAACACCTGCGCAGCAGACTAGACCGGTTTCCGGTTTCGAGCTTGTTAGCGAAGCACTCCAACTCAAAGAAACAGTTTTGAAGGAAACTCAAATACCAGGAAAGACCAAGGCCATCAGTAGCGCGTGGTGCCCTCTCTCGGTAGTCCTGATTGATATGGAAAAGGTACATCTCCTATATATCACCAATATTGGATAAATATTAAATATAAACATGAATAAAAGGTATTGCCAAACATGGATCGCATCTTGGATTCACATAGGTATTATATAATAATAATGTAGGAAAAAGGTAAATTTCCAATATTTTACCAATACAGAATCAATATTTGGCCAATATGGATAAATATATCGCTGTTATATTAGAAAAATTTATTTTGCCATTATTTATCCAATATTGGTTTAATAATGCAAATAAGAACATTATCTGTCCATATTGGTCCATTAATGGATACAATATTATAGTAACATTAGAAAAAGTTGTATTGCCAATATGGGCTCAATAATGCACAAAAAAACAATTTTTTTGTGCTTATCGGTGCAATGATGGATAAATATATCACTGTTATATAAGAAAAATTTGTATTGCCAATATGTAACCAATCTTGGCTATATGCTGCCGATAAAAATATTGTTTGTGCATATTGGCCCATTCTTGGATAAATATATTATTACTAGCTGACCCGGCGAACTTCGTACCGCCTCTGAATTATTAAATATACCTATTAAATGTTGTTTTAACGTATCTATTTATTAGCTGAATTAAATTCATTTTTTTTTTTCGATGGTGAATTTGGCTTTGGTTGAAGAAAATTAATGTTTACTCTCTGAATTAGAAGTCACCTAAAATTAAAATTTTACATCATCCTTTTTTAGGCTTGTGGGCATTATTCTTGTAAAGTTGTAGGGGGCCTTAGCGAGTTTATCAAAAATTTTAAATGAAAGTTCACTCTGTAATCAATAATATATACTTTTTAATTGTGAAAAATTGAATGAAAATTGACAAACTTATGAAATTATCTGTCTCTCGGACAACTGCTGTCAACTACCTTTTCACGTGTTGCTGGTCTACACCATATCTATTGATATCCTGGAGGCAAAGCTTACAACTCGGCTTTCCTGACAAATATAGGCGACCTCGCCTCTAAAACATAAAACCTAACATAAATTATTCATAAGATAGACATGCTTGCATAATGACATAAGGTATCATAAGAACATAAGGTATGATAAGGACATAAGGTATCATAAGTACATAAGGTATGATAAGTACATAAAGTATGATAAGGACATAAGGTATCATAAGTACATAAGGTATCATAAGAACATAAGGTATCATAAGTATATACATAAATTCTTCAGTTACATAAGTTTCATAAGGGTATACATAAATTCATAAGTAATAAAGGCATAAGGTTTTAAAGGATAAGCATTAATAAACAAACAAAATATAAGTGTTAAAAATAGTAAAAAAAAAATAAAAAAAAATAGATAGATATTATAACAATGCATATTTTTTTTTTTTTTTTTTTTTTTTTTTACTCTGGAGATTTTATCCATAACCTAATATGATCTGCATCGAAAATTCCTTCAAAGGGCCTTTGGGTAACTTGAAATCCTTCAACATCGGAAATCACATACCTATCATTGGGCAAAATCTTTTTTACCACATAAGGTCCTTTGAATTTTGGAAGTAGTTTTTTATTGACTCCCGCAGTAACATCAACATTGGGAATCATGACATAATCACCAATTCCGTAAAGTTTGGCTTCTTTGTGTCTTTGATCATAATAAAACTTATTAACTTCTTGACCTTGTTTTATTTTATTGCTAGCTGTTTCGCGCAAGTCTTCTAAATTCTCAGATTTATCATTATTGGATGAAAGAAAGAACTTTAAATGATCATTGATAGAACCTACTTGATTCATGCCGAACAGTAACTTAGAGGGAGTTTGTCCAGTCGATCTATTCATAGTGTTATTAACAGCAAATTCAATTTCATGCAAAACCTGATCCCAGCGATCTGGTGATTCAGTTAATTTTGCTATCATAGGAACAATAAATCGATTGTACCTCTCTATTTGTCCATTTGCCCTTGGAACCCCAGTAGCTATTAAACCGTGCAAAATATCTTGAGACTCTAAATATTCTGAGAAAGCATGTGATGTAAAAGCAGATCCTCTATCTGTTATAATTTTGAAAGGTTTGCTATAGTAAAAAAAATAATCCTTCAAATGTTTAATGACTTCGGCAGAATTGGTGGTTTTACAGGGATAAACTTTCAAAAATTTGGAAAAAGCGTCAACCACGCCCAAAATGTATTTGTTACCTCTTTGCTTAGATTTCTCTAAAGGCCCCAAATGGTCTAAATGTAAAATATTGAAAGGTTTATCACCCTTGGGTATATTGTGTAAATATCCCTCTTTTTTTCCACTATCCGGTGAATAAACTACACATTTGAGACAATTTGAGATATAAATTTTTACTTTTTTACGCAATTCAGGAAACCAATAATTTTCCATAATTGCTTGAACGCATTTATCGGTACCTACATGTCCTAACTCATCATGACAACTACGTATCACGTTAGATTCCATCATTTCAGGTACATAAAATAAAAGTAAACTGTTATGTTTTCTATAAACTAAGCCATTGTATGATTCAAAAAGTTTTGATTCAGATTTTTCTAAAGCAGATTTTATTTCTCTGATTTTCAAGTCTTGGCCCTGTTTAATGATAAGATTCGTCTCGAAAGAATTTTCGTCTAAAATTAGAACATTTCCAAAACACCTGCTCAATGCATCAACGTGTCGCATATTCGTACCACTTCTATGTTCTAATGTATAATCAAAGTCTTCAAGAATCAGACTCCATCGCATAATTTTAGGGTTGATATCCTTTTTCTTTAAAGCAGCTGCAACACTATTACAGTCTGTAAATATCTTAAATGAAATGCCATGTAAGTAAACTCTGAAGCGATTTAAAGTATTTATTATGGCTTTTAATTCCAACACAAAACTGTGCTGTTTAGACTCTGCTTCTGTAGTCCGTTGGCTATAAAAGAAAACTGGATGGAATTTAAAATCGGCTTGTTTCTGCATAAATATGCCAGCAAAACCATGTGAACTAGCGTCACAATGAATTTGAGTCTCTGCTATTGGAGAATACAAGGCTAAAACTGATTTTGAAACTAATGAATCTTTTAAAGTGTGGAAACTTTTGATTTGCTCTGGGCCAAAATTAAACTGTGCATCTTTTTTAAGTAAATTGTAAAGCGGACCTGCAATAATCGAAAAGTTTTGTACAAATTTCCTGAAATATGAAGCTAGTCCAATAAAACTGTGTAACTGCTTTGTATTATGAGGCATAGGATAATCTTTGATAGCTTTTAAGTGGCTGTCACTAGGTCTAATTTCTGTACCATTAATAACGTACCCCAAATGAGTTATTTCTGTATATAGAAATGAACATTTGTCAAGCCGCAGCGTAAGTTTATTTTGAACAAGCAAATTAAATACTTCTTTCAATATATCAAGGTTTTCTTGAACTGTTTCAGTAGCTACCAATAAATCGTCAATATATATAAGTATTTTGTGTTGCTCAAGGAGATCTTTGAAAATATTATGAATGAATCTCATAAAGACTGAAGGTGAATTTTTCAAGCCAAACGGCATTCTGAGAAATTCATATTGTGAATCAGGGGTAACAAAAGATGTATATTTTATTGAACTTTGTTCCATGTCCACAAAATAAAAGGCATTTTTTAAATCAAGTTGAGAGAAATAATTTTTGTCTTTGAGCTGGTCGATCTGATCTTCAATCAGAGGAATCGGAAAATTGTCACGTATAGTGATTTTATTTAAAGATCTATAATCCACGCAAAGCCTATAATCGTTAGTTTTTTTTCGAATAAGAACTATGGGAGCGCTATATTCTGAATTGCTCTTGCGAATAACATTTTTGCTTAAAAGATCTGAAACTATTTCTTGCACCGCAATTTTTTCTGCATAAGATAGCCTACGTGGTTTAAAAAAAAATGGAACATGATTAGGCTCAACAACAATTTTCATTTCAAACTTAGTTTTTGGTTCAACTGGTCTAATTGGTTCAACATAATCAGACATAAAAAGATCAACAAGCCTTTTATGATCCAAAGGACACAAAGAAGGATTAATATTGAGGTCAATTTCAGTTTTTTCAACATAATTAATATTTAAGATGTCATCAGTGCAAGATAATTCACCGTTACCTAAATATTTATCTGTTGGTATAATTTTGACTTGGTCACCCATAAAAGAAATTTCGATTTGATCACTCATCATAAAGTCCCTACCTAATAGGCAATTGTAAGGAATCGAACTATCTGGTACTACATAAATAGGCATTTCAACAATAATTCCTGAAATTTTTAAAGTGAAAAGAATAGAACCTAATATTTCTAACTTTGCCTTATTGATGCCTTCAAAAATCTTATTTGGACAAACATTAAAAAATTCAAAATCATACATTTTTACAGTTCCAAAAGTTATAACAGAAATTGCACTACCTGAGTCCAGAATAGTATCAAGATGAATTGCAATATTATTCTTACTCAAACAGATTGGTATCATATACGCATTTGTAGTCTTCGGTTCCACTAATAATGAGGTAGATTGAGGCTGAGTCTTAAGTTTTCCATATCCAGAGGTGTGTCCAGATGAAATCTTAGGACAATCCTTTTTCTGATGCCCCATTTGACCGCAGACATAACATGAACCTTTAGGACGGACTGGCTTGCTACAGTATTGGGAAGTATGTCCCAATTCATTACAATTATAGCACTTTGGTTTGAATGTGACATTGGACCCATTTGACGACGTACCACTAGCTTTGTATGTGTCATGGCGTGTATTTCCTGGTCTACTAACATAATTGGGTCTTTTTGTTTCTGTTTTATCGAAACGATTATCAGAAGCACGAGTTTTACGGGCACTAACAATTCTCTCATACCTTACTATGTCTTGAAAAAGAGAGTCTTCATCAATATGTGCCTTGGACATAATGAAGTTGCTGAGTTCTTTCGACCACAAACCAATAGCCACTTGTTCTTTGATTTCGTCGAAGGACAGCTCTAAGTTTTTGCACAAGGCCACTTTTGAGTGGAAATAAATACATACATTCTCCCCATTAACTTGAAGTCGATCCTGCATTTTTTTCCATAAATCAGTTTTATTAACTGTGAATATAAATGTTTTTCTAAAGGCATTTTTGAAGCTTTGCCAATCAGTTATTTCACTACTTCGTCCCATAAACCAGTACTTCGCAGCACCATCTAAGTTGCTTTTGCCAGTCTGAAATATAAAAGCATCTGGCCAATTATGAAGAAGTGCAGTACCTTCAAGTTTTTGCTTGGTTTGAGTCCTGTTCTCCATTAAACTTATCAATGGTTTTAGATAAGTCGGGCATAATATTGAAGTTCGATATTGCATTTTGAGGATTGTTGTTCACTAAATTATTTGCTACTTGAGCTGCTGCTGCAACATTCTGCTGTGCCTGAGCCTGCTGTTGCAATTGTAACATCTGCAGCATTTGTGCATTTTGCTGAACAAGCATGTTAACAACGTTAATTAACTGTTCTGGATCCTGCTGTGGCTCTACCTGGATCCGATTTGGATGTTAAGCATTCAAATTAGGTGGAGGTTGATCCATATTGATTGCAACAAAAGCTTCAAATTCTTCGTTCCGCACGTTTCTGCAGTCGTCGTACTCGTCGTTCATTTTGTAATTCCCACAATTATCCATCCATTATCCCACTTCTGAAGTTTGTAGGGGGCCTTAGCGAGTTTATCAAAAATTTTAAATGAAAGTTCACTCTGTAATCAATAATATATACTTTTTAATTGTGAAAAATTGAATGAAAATTGACAAACTTATGAAATTATCTGTCTCTCGGACAACTGCTGTCAACTACCTTTTCACGTGTTGCTGGTCTACACCATATCTATTGATATCCTGGAGGCAAAGCCTACAAAGTGTACCACCAAATAAATAAACTCAGGCACAGGAATGTTCAAAGAATGTAAAGAAAACAAAAAAAATCTCTAGCGCAACCCTGTTTCACTCTATCTGCACTACTCTATCTGTTCTACTCTATCTGATCTACTCTTTCTGCACCACTCTATCTGATCGGAATAGTGGAATAGTTCTGTTCGAAATAGCTCCAGTTCCTGAGCAGCATTGTTCTACTGTATCTGCCATGTCGAGCTTCGTTCCAGGTATCAGAGATGGCGCGGTATACAAAATACAAAATAAACTTGGTATCGGTTATAAGAGATGGCGCCGTATACGGGCTTAGTAAATTTTTTTCATAAATAAATAAAATAAGCAATGAAATGACCACATCAATATCATAACAACATGCTGGTACTGTCAACGCTGAAAAAAGTTTCAATTTGACAGCAAAATCCCCATTAACAAAATGATCCTCCATTTATTGAATAATTCATTTATTACAAAAAATGTGATAAATGAAGAACCGCTCGACCGATTTTGTGCAAACTTCACATAAACCATCTAATAAATAGTCCGAACAAAGCCTAAACATTTGGTTTGGCTAGGTGAGCCCGTTCTTGAGTTATAAAATTACAACGAAAAGTGGCATTAATTTTTATATATATAGATAATGATGAAAGAAGTTGTATTACCAATAAATGTCTAATGTTGGCTGAAAAATGCCAATATTGGGCCAATATACAATATTGTGTTGGGGTGTCCAGAGTTCTTTTTCTTAAAACAATTACTGAATTGTCATTGTGTACATTGTTTTTGTTTTGATTTAATTCTTTGAGTAATCTGTCCTGAATCTTTATTTAATCGCTTCACAAAAATGGGTTCCCTTGTTCAGGAAATAATTTCTTTAATTTCCAGCGGGGGATTGACTTTTGAAAAACGGTTGGAATTAAAGAAAAGTGGTCGTCCAAAACCAAAGCTTGATTTATGCCAAACCACGAAAGAGCAGTCTAGGTTGAGTGCATTGGCTATGCTCAGTATTGAGAAGGCATTTATCAAAAAAATTGGGAACTTCAATGAACTAGTCATTGACCACTTTGCTCATCAGAAGGATAGAAGAATTGATTTGTTGTTCAAACGTGTCTAAATTTGGGACTAAGTCGACTTAAACAATAAACATTAGACCCACCCAAAGTAAGTTATTTTTTCTATTTAAAATGTAGGGATGGGTCTAATCAACTAAATTGTTGTTGCATTTTCTTTATTAATTAAATATTTAAAGTCTGTGTTTTTTTTTAAAGATAAAAGTCAAAATGACATTATGTTGGCAATACAATGTAAAATTGTCAATGCTTTCATATTTTTTATGTAGAAAAGGCTTGTGTTGCCAACGTAGTTACTAAATTTTTGACTTGGGGAATAATTATCTTTAAAAAAAAACACGCTTTACTAAAATCGGTTTTTTTTTAAAGATAAAATTCAAAATGACATTATGTTGGCAATAAATACTAAATACAATGTAAAATTGTCAATGCTTTCAAATTTTTTATGTAGAAAAGGCTTGTGTTGCCAACATAGTTACTAAATTTTTGACTTGGGGAATTATCTTTAAAAAAAAAAACTTCAACTTATTGGACGAATTCTAAAAAGGTTTCAAACCTGTTGTTTTCTACTTGACGTAAGACATAAAGACATAACCTGAAATTAGGAGCAAGGATATTACACCTCTCCTTCGCGAACTAACCCAACATCTACGTCATCAATTGTCAAATTTCAAAATGACCATAAATGAGCGCGAAATTCAAATTTAAATTCCTACAAAAAGACAAAAACTAAAGCCAAAAAATTTAGTTTAATACCAAAAATTTTTCGCCTAAGGCGCTATTTTAGCCTGCGGCGCTGTCCGTCTTAATTTGACATTTGACCCATCTGTAAAAAAAACTCACGAGCCGCGCTTGTTACCTATTGTCCGTCATTTTTAGTCTGACACTTTCCGTTATCCGTATGAGGACCAAGGGGGTGTAGTATATGGCAAAAACAGGTGTGACATCAGATGACCATTGGCGTTCTAATGTAGAGTGCCATCAGCTCACATTCCTTTCGAGTATCAGATTAAAATTGACGGACACTATCTATATGTAATAATATCGAAAATGAAAATTCCAAAATATTCTTTCGTTTTCTTTACAGTAAAATTTTTAAAACCTATCTTTCATTTTTGCTGTCCAAGGGAGGGCTGGATGAAAAAAATTGCCAGGGCCGGTTTGTCTGAGCCCATCCAACCCTGATTACAAAGATGTGCTCAATAATCTCTAACTTACTAATAATCCTTTTTGATGTATAATTGGATCTTACAGCTATCATCACTCCACCTCCATGGTCGCAATCGCTTGTAGCCTTAGACCTATCACATCTGTAAACAATAAAATTAGTCATACTATACAATGGTCATACCCAATTCACCATCAAAAATATCACCTTTCAACCATGTCTCTACTAGGATTATTATATCATACTCGTGCTTTTCCACAAATAGTTCTAAATTTTTCAGTTTTGTGCGTAGTCCTCTAACGTGCTGCATGTATAAACTAAAACACGCTGGTCCGTTTTTTACATGTAAATTATTGTGTCTACGATTGTGATAATTGCCTAGATTGTTAGGAGGATATCGACCATAATTTATTTCTGGATAAGAATCTTTATTGTTAACTAAATTTCCATTTCTTCTATTATGTCCTGCATTAGTATTGCCTTGCCATGTTGATCTGTCTCGAGTGTAATTAGAATGATATTCTCGATTGACATTAGAAGCTTCTCTCCTTTTTTGGTAAAATGTGTTATTCGTTGCTGCCATATTTCTTCTTATGAAAAATCTTCTAAAAATTACATGAGAGAGCCAAAATTGTGCATCATTCCCTATATGATATAGACTGCTTTTGATTTCAATTTTATAGGCGTTAGTATCGCCCATTGTGTTCCACCGCTAATTCCTTTTCATCGTTTAATTCTAATTTTCTAAGTAAAAAGCCTTCTACAGAAACTGGATTTGATTTCTTTGTAAAATTTCCTATATACAACCACTTCATTTCTTCTGCACCAAAAAAATCATCGGCAGCGTCACTGACTATGCCCCTATTAATAGTTGGCTTTTTGGTTAGTTCATTCAATTTACTAGGTTTATTAGATTGCACCAATGCAAGTGCATTACCAACCTGTTCTAATGTGGTATTATTCCCTACAGTTGTGCTTGCTTCCCTCCTTTTTGTAGAATTGTTAGTACCTGATTCAGGTTCCTTTGCTTGTATGTGTGGACTATCTTCACAACAATCTCTTCTATTTCTTTTCAGTTCTTCTCAATATTTTCGAGGAGTTGCGACATTCTAGTCTCTAGTAACACGACTTTACCTTTGTAGTTTTATGGCTTCTCCAATAAGAGCTATACAATCGGGGCAAAAATATGGACACGATTTGTTAAGGTCTTATTTCAGTGGAGCTGAAATTGGCACATGATTCACAATAAACCTTCCTGCAGTTGTCACAAGGGTGACCAAAAATTTCATCCTCTCCCTTTTTTGGTTCTCGAAAAACACAGAAAATTTTATGGTTTAAGCATTTTTCTCCTGACCCTGACATGTTCTTGAAATAAGATAGAGCTATTAGTCCAAGAGAAGAAGCAAAAACATCTGGAGTGGCTAACAACAAAAAATGAACAGGACATTGAAGCTTATAAAGGCATAAGAAGCCAACTAAGTCACTATAGCTGAGAACGAGTCATGGGATAAGAAATGTGAAGGAATTAACACCTACATACATACGGGGAAAAAATGCGCAGAGTTATGGAGATTTATATGAAATTTTGAAAGCCCAGGAAAGGACAGAGCTAATATCCAGGTAATCAAACCAGAGCAATATAGTAGTAGAACCCTATACACGGGTCTACTGCAAGAAACTAGACCGGAATATACAGGGTGTCCACTTAGTGCGATATCGGACATCTCCTTACAGGGTGATGCGAGAAAAAAAATATTAAATTACAAAGTTTTTTGATGCTCTAATATGCATTAATTTAAAATATTTTTGAATATACAGGGTGCTCCGTTTATGGGGTATGCGACAGAACTTTGTTTTTTTTTAATGGAATACCCTGAATATGATTGCATATTTGGATTCTACGTAAAATTCTGAGCAGATTTCATGTAATATACCCTATACCTAAGTTCAACTGTTTGGGAAAAATTGACAGTTGAAAATTGACTTCCTGCAACTTTGACAAGCTGTAACCTAAACGGTTAATTTTAGAGGAAAACCGGTTTTACATTCCCATCTTAGATTTTCATAAACTATCATTTGACACAAACTTTGAATTTAATCCATGATTAAAAATTCCAGGTAAATTTAATCTCCGGTTAAATTCAAAGTTAGTGTCACATGATAGTTAATGAAAATCTAAGACAGGAATGTAAAATCGGTTTTCCTCTAAAATTAACCGTTTAAGTTTCACAGCCTGTCAAAATTGCGAAAAGTCAATTTTCAACTGTCAATATTTCCAAAACAGTTGAATGTTGGAATGTTGCTTCTATGCACCTACCTGAAAGATTGTGCTAAGAACCTACTTTATATAACATTATTTGAATATTGTCATACGAACATTATTATAATGTACCCTAAAAAATGTTCTTTCGGCTAATATCTCTATCAAGTATTAAGAATATATCTACCAAGTTGTGCTGAGAAGTTTATGTAGGTAGGTAACCATGATAAGAATATTTTCATATTGTTCACCTAATTATCTAAAGTACCTACTCAAAAATCTTAATTGAACAATTAAACAATATTGCTCTATCTAGAATCTACTAAGAATATTATAGGTATATTCTTTTTCTTTTGCTTTGTAGAACTTCCAAGAGAGGGAGCCACGCGGTATTAAAGATCTACATCTTGCCTAGCGTTTGAATCACCTTGGAACCTGTTTCTCTCAGCTGGCGTGCTTACCGCGACGAGAGCATAACAAGCTCGAAACCGGAGCTTTGGTTAAACACTTGTGTTTTCCAGAGAAGTTTTCCAACAACTCTTTCACTGCCTTTAATATAAAAGGACTGAAAGGAGCATTATTTGGAAGCGAAAATTAACATTCCAAGTATATCCCTAGAATCAAACATGAATGTTATGTCTAGGATGCATATTGAGAATGATATACAGGGTGTCCCACGATGGATGGCGTATTAGACGTTTATGGAGAACTGAAAAGCGGATCATTTTGAAAATTTGGCAACCGGGATAAACGACCATGATCTACAGTTTGAAAATATTTTTGTTTATGCGGTGCTGCCGCTTCTACTCTAAACTAGTGGCAACGCTATTTTAAATGGAATACTCTGTATATGATTGCATATTTGGATTCTACGTAAAATTCTGAGCAGATTTCATGTGATATACCCTATATCTAAGTTCAACTGTTTTGGAAATATTGACAGTTGAAAATTGACTTCTTGCAACTTTGACAGGCTGTAAAACCTAAACGGTTAATCTTAGAGAAAAACCGATTTTACATTCCTGTCTTAGATTTTCATAAACTATCATTTGATACCAACTTTGAATTTAACGGGAGATTAAATTTAATTGGAATTTTTAATCATGGATTAAATTCAAAATTGGTGTCAAATGATAGTTTATAAAAATCTAGGATGAGAATGTAAAATCGGTTTTCCTCTAGAATTAACTGTTTAGGTTCTACAGCCTGTCAAAGTTGCAAAAAGTCAATTTTCAACTGTCAATATTTCCAAAACAGTTGAACTCAGGCATAGGGTATATCACATGAAATCTGCTCAGAATTTTACGTAGAATCCAAATATGCAATCATATACAGGGTGTTCCATTTAAAATAGCGATGTTGCCACTAGTTTAGTGTAGATGCGGCAACACCGCATAAACAAAAATATTTTTAAAGTGTAGATTATGGTCGTTTATCCCGGTTGCCAAATTTTCAAAATGATCCGCTTTTTAGTTTTCCATTAACGTCTAATACGCCATCCACCGTGGGACACCCTGTATGTAGATATATTCTAAGAATATTTCAAGCATCTTGGTTTAATATTCTTCTGAGAACATAACTATAATGTCATAGAAACATTCTTTGAATGTGAGAATATACCTTTCAAGCATATTTTTAGAATCAAACAGGAATATTCTTTTTAGGATGTACTGAAAATCTCATAGGTATATTCTAGGAATATCCTAATGGATTTCCCAGGAAGTTATTGGGTATTGCAAACAGTATTTCTACAATCTTTTCTCAGAACATTCTCAGGACATTCGCAATGGTTTTGGCGAACATTCTAGGCACATTCCTTCTAAAAAAAGAACATTCCCATTACATTCTAAGGATGCAATTTTGTTATGTGGGAAAATATTCTCTGAGTATTTGCTTTTTCCAGCCTCTATTTAAATTTGAAAAAAAAAAACATTGTAGAGAAAAGACGGCCCCCTAATTCTATTTTACGAGTCGAGTCGAATTGTCTCTATATCGAATACGACAGCTCCGGACGTACCGTGTAATACATATGGAAAAATCGAAAAATAGAATCGCTATTTTGACAATTCGATACTAATTTCGACTCGACTCGTAAAATAGAATCCGGCCTCTGATTTACCCAAAATAGCAAAAAATGACAAGACCTCTCACTCGGGTGTCCCACTTTTTGTGCTCATGACTGTACCTAAACATTGTGTTTCCGATTGGTAAATCAGTGCGCACTGAGTGTATTTGCATCCTTTTAATCGGCCTGTAGAAGAAAAAGACAGAAATAGAAAAAAATGCACTAGTTCCGCACTAACAGTGATTTCCATTTGTAGACTCAGTGCAAAAAAAATGTATCCTTATCCTCATATTTCACATGCTTTTAGAAAAAGATGCGGTTACACTCAGTGCGCACTGATTGACAAATGGAAATCGCCATTAGTGATGCCGCGAGACGAGACTAGACGAGACTTGGGGTTGGTCTCGTCTCGTCTCGACATCTCGAGACGAGACCGTGACTTAGTCTCGGTCTCGAGTACCAAAGTCTCGTCTCGTCTCGAGTGATCTCGTCTGGTCTCGAGTTATACAGGGTGTCCAAAAAATAGCGTAAAAACTCTTCTCTAGGTGGTGGAGGACCCTACAAGGAACCCCAGGAAAATACTTCAAAAAATCTAGTGGCATTCTTAAGAAAGTTATTTACATTTCAATATTTATTAAAGTTGTCAACACTGAAAATATCCCGTTGACAATATGTCAGAGAATTAAATTAAATACCCATGTAATTACCTGAAGAATTCGAAGGTAAATTTTCACATCTACCTCTTCATATTACCAAGAATAATGCTGCAGAAGGATTTTTTTAATTTAATTATTTTTCTAAGGTTTCTCAAAGGGTCCCCTACTACGTGGAGAGCTTTTACGCTATTTTTCGGACACCCTGTATTTATGGTTTTTATTTTTATATCATAACGGAAGTCCAAACTGCCACAGTGAAATAGTTATTTGTGTACCAAGGCCGTAAAGTTGATCTTTTTTGGCCGAATCAGAAATTTGCGGCCGAGGCGTAGTCGAGGCCAAGCAAATTTCAGGTGAGGCCAAAAAAGATCATTCGGCCGAGGTGCACACAAAATTTTTTAGGCGAGTGTTTGTTCTTGAAAAAAGAAGAAAATTCAACAGTAGCTTTAAACTTTATTGATCAAATAAATAATCCAGCAAAAGGTAGATACACAATTATTAATAACAAAAACTACGATAAAGTGATTATAGAAATTTGCCGACTTTTCCGCCTGGTATCTAACATTGAGCTTCTTTAAAAAAGCAATCAATTTTGAAAACTTGCTGATATGTTAGGTATTTCCGACTATAATGGGCTCTTTCACTAAAATTTAAATACGTAATTTAGGTATAAAATCCCAAAGGAGGGACTATTTTAGGCACATATACCAAAAAAAAATGTTCTACAAGGTTAAATAAGTTTTTTACAGGCATTTTAAACTACCAAAATTTGAATTATTTAAAAACGCGCCGATTTGCTGACGTCGCATAAATATTTTTCATTTCGCTTGTTGTTGCAAACAGCTGTCCGCCTCTGCTGTATTTATCCTGTAGTAAATGCAGGTAAAGGTTCGAATGCGCTGTTGTCGGTGGTGACTAAATGTAGTGCAACGTAAAATAAATAAATAAAACTAAACATAGAAAATTATATTAAATTGTGTTTAAGCATAATTTCAATAAAAATGTTATAAAATCTTGAATCCATAACTAATTAATTTAACTACTTTTCATGATATTTTGGGAACATTTCAGAATTAAATCTATTACAAATTTTCAATGTTGACAATTAGTGGCAACACGGTCAAATAGCGAGCTGCGACGTCATAGAAATAAATTCTGGGTTTTTATTTGGAGGTATTTCTTTTTTTTCTGTTTTCTCAAGAAGGACTATGAATTTTTCAAAAGTAAAAATACAGAAAATTCTGTTTTTAGTTGCTTTATCCAAATATGCCAATTTCAAAAATTAGTGAAAGAGCCCATTGTAAATTTCAACATAGAGTATAACATAGGTGGACCTGAAGACCATAACGTTGAGGATTATTTAATTTTGGCAAGAAAATACTTCTCCCAAATTTTTAATCATGCCTTTTTTTTTAGCATTTTATGTGGAAATTTGTAGCGGCCGTAAAGTAAAAGCGGCCGTGAAGTAAAAGCGGCCGTAAAGTGATAAAGCAAATGCGGCCGTGAAGTAAATGCGGCCGTAAAGTGAATGCGGCCAAAAAAGATATACTTTAGGGATGACATTGAATCCGTAAAACTAATCTTTTTGTGACAGTCGCCTAAAAAAGCAATTAGTGAAAAATCCCAGTAAAGAGTAACCGTGATATTTAATTTGCCGATTTCATATTCAAATAGCCCAAAATAGTCCAATAATAAAGCTATGGAAGAAAAATTTTGAGTGTAATCTCGAGACTCGAGACTACACGAGACTCTCGCCGAGTCTGGTCTCAACTCGTCGAGACTTCACGAGACGAGACCAAAAGCCAGTCTCGTCTCGAAAAGTCGAGACGAGACGAGACCAGTCCCGAGTCTCGCGGCATCACTAATCGCCATTAATCTACCAATCGGAAACGTCATCAGATTCCCGCCATTTGCTTGCTTGTCAATAGGTTTGTTCCAACACGTCAAAAACCGTCCCATGAACGGTTTCGAAACCACTCTGCATACGAATTTCGGGTTCTGCGCACACATTTTTGGCTTTGCGCAGAATCCTGACGGTACCATCGTCACCAAAAGTATTTGGGACACAAATAATGCATAATAATCTCCTGGACTAATTCTACTGTCATTTATTTCAATGCATTTAATGCATAGTTTGACAAATATTTGACAACAAAATTCATATAATAGGACAAGAGCTAATGTGATGCTGTCCCAGTTACTTTTGGTGACGATGGTACATTGAACGGTTTTTTGATGTGTTGGAACAAAGCTAATGTCAAGTGTATTGGGTGTTTAGCAATCCCCTGGTTTTTTTTCTAATCGGTGACTCCGCCGATGAGTTAGGTATCTTTGTTTAGTGAATGGAAAATGACAATGACCGACATAGAATGGTGAACTTTGAAATTGGAAAGAAAATGTGAGGCGATTACGAAAAGTAATCTAAAATGGTAGGATAGATCCAATCAGCTGTTCATAGGTTTACCTGACCCGAGTTATACTTTTCGAACGTGTCCACTCGAATGAACATATCCTTATTCTCATTTTTTTTACCTCTTGCTAAAATCTTGTGATAATCCTCCTCTGTGGGGAGGATGTTAAACTCCACTTCTGTGTAGGTGTCAATAAGTGTTAACACAATTGCCTTTTTCGCTATTAGAACTCAATTCTTTTCTTTTCTGATTCTAACTTTAATTGGAAAAAAAAATCTCAAAAGCGATCAGCTGATTTAACCGTAAATAAACCTCGCGAACTCTGCTTTTTTGTAGGGTTAAAAAAGTTTCCCGCGAGTCATGGATCTGATACATTTTCGGACGCAGGTCAGGTTTACTCGATCCATTTTCGAACGCCCTTTGGGAGATCGAGTTAACCCCGGGTTACTTTTCGTAAACGCCTGTGGGAAGCAAACAGCTTCCGTAAACTAAACTTGAACGTGGATCATTTTGTATACTTGATGGGCCGTGGATTTCCCTTTCTTTTGCGAGTATCCTGTCTGATTTTGTGTATCCAAATTTTGACAAATGTAGTGGATGGGTGTCAACTTCCAAGAGAAAAGAAGAGAACCTTCCGCATTTACTTTTTGTCTGGCAATCGAGAGAATGAAAGGTTTTGTTGTGAAAATATCGCTGAAAAATCGCCAGACGATAATCACAGTTCAAAATCGAGTTTTCCGGCGAAACATTCTGTGTACATTTCGAACAGAAGGCAGGCATTAAAACCACTTATATTCTCATCAGCTAACTAGTCACATTCATCCCTCAAAATGCCAGACAAAAAAAATGACTCCACTAAACAGGCCCTATCCCAGGGTCTATTATGGAAAGACACGTCCGCCGGTGAATAGGAATTATTTTCACGAAAAGGCACACTACACACAATCACCATTGTTAGGAAGAAACCTTGAAAAAAACGAGGAAATAATTGTTTCCAATCTCCACACGTATAAAAGTCTTGTCAACAAACCACTGTCAACAGCTGTCAATCATTGTTTTCATGCTCTTTTGGCGTCTGCACAGTCTGTGGTTAAAATTTGCAAATAATAGCTGTATAAAATTGCACTTATGATTCTCGACAGTTTATATAGTATTTATCTCTGGGCGTCTGACAGTCTGACGCCAGAGAAAGAGGCTTCTAAATTGAAAAGGTCAATTAATCTACGACAACTCTTTTTTTTCAAGTTATGGCGTGTTCAATGTCAAAACTATGAACTCTGGTGAAACGATCGTACATTTTTTTCGACTGGACCTAAATATTATTATTTTATTATTTACTAAATTTCCACACGAAAATACAGATCCTGCACGAAAGCATAGTGGCGAATCCTAATCAATACACTATCCCAACCCATCTGTATAAATTTTGTTATTGTCGGAGCCCTGTGCAGTCACAGAGTTCAGACTCGGTGACGTTCGATTAGCGATAGCCATAATTTTTAAAATATTGCTGACTGGAGAAATATCAACGATTTTACTTGTTAGGATATGAATTTTGGCACTTAGTGTGGGGCCTCCTTGTTTAAAGACTTTAGCAGAAATGCCGTCAGACAGCTTAATGATGATGTACCGTACCAATAAGACCAATAAGAACATTTTTATGGGATTTGTTTATAATCGTCCTAATCCCAGTTTGTAGTTCGTCCTACCGAAAATCGAACTAATATTCCCTATATTCTCTCTATTATAATAGCAAAGTGTATCCATTGAACTTAATATACTTTTCATAAACTAGTATTTATTCCTTGAACTGTTTCGCAACACTCAAAATACCTACTTACCTGATTCTGAGCCATCACTCAATAATTTTATCGCCATTATTTCAGATTTGATTCAGGCACTTGGCCAATACAATAGAAGTCGAGGCCAACATTTCCAAATATAGAAAACAAATTTCCCAAATATAACATTTATTTACTACACCATAAAAATCAAATTTATGGAACGACACGACACGGCCAAACAGGATTCGGTAGCCATGTCGGCAATATCTATTAATTATTAAAAATGCCTCTTGTAGAACATAATTTCGTATCAGAATTTTATTTTATGGGCTTTTGGCCTTTATGATGGACATTCCTACGAAACGTGTTTCGATTAGTATAAGGACTTTTATGTAATGAGATTTTTATATATTCTCATACTACCAACCTTATAAAAACTACATAAAAATATGAATCACTTTTTTTTATTTTTTATTTAGTTATTTAGTCTACAGATACCTAGTTTAAAACAAAAAAGTGGCTACATGAATTACCTACCTATAGCAAGTTATCTTAATCCCTGAGACATGTTTGCAGCTAAAAATATTATTTGATACGTTATTTACCTAAAAAAAAAACTTAACCACCTGTATGTGATCCAATTAAATCATTATTAACTGATACCATCATCATCTGAAAATAATATGTATTCCAATAATTAAACCGCCCCTATCACCCGCTATTTCCTTATAAGTGCGTGCAATAATTATTATAACGTTGGCTCATAAATGTATGTCAATAATAACAATAATAATTTTTATTCGACTTAACTGTAATGAGGACATTATATGAATAATATTGACAGTAGAGGAAGGGTAGCAGAAGAACGTAATATAATACATTTTCCATGTAAATATACTGAAAACGGTATAAAATACCGTTAGCATTTATGATGCTTTTCTAGCATCATAAAGTAAATGGAAATATTTAGATCATTAATTTTTGACTAACATGATAAATAAAGGAAACTGTTAAAAAAGCAAGTGAAACGTCCTGTCCATTGACGGTTGTTACGAAGGCGGCAGATGAGCCTATTCCTCCCAACTCCTAGCTAAGATCTGCTCTCAATATGCTAGCTCAGAATGTGAGATTTAAAAAAATAAATACATAGGTATAGTCTGGCAAGTGGTAACTTGGTAGAGACGAAAGGGGGAAGAAAACTGGGGCGTTACCTAAAAAATTCACTGACACCTCAACTGACACCGTCTGATGACAGCCATGTCTTTGAGTTCAGTGGCACCGAAAACACCAAGGAAATAAACCAATAAAATTATTAGAGAAAAGATTCTCCAGTTTCGCCAATAACCACGCCACTGCGTGCTGTCGTTCAGGCTCTAACCAATAGAATCATGTTTCTGAATAATCCCGCCTCTCCACTTCCATCATTTCGCAATGTTGCCTGGTTTTTTCTATTTCAAAATACTACACATGCCCATATAGCAAAAAAAAAAATATGTCACCAACTTGTTTATTATTTTGTTTATTATTTTGTTTCTAATTTCCGTCAAGTTTGGCAAAGCAGCAAATTTTTTTGCAGTTCGCCGTTTCGCTAGCCAGACTATAGGTATATCTATAATTATTATTTGCAAGAAAACTGTAAAAGTTTCACAGATGCGTTCCATAGTAAAGTATCAAGGAGGGGTAGCTTAAATCCGAAAGAATGTATCATTGTGGTCCGCAAAATGATTTTCCGGCTCGTCGGCCACGACCCTGCCTATGCCTGCTTGCTGCACCAGGATGTTATAAGGGAATAATCAAGGCATCGATGCGAAACGTAAGCCCCTCAACTCCCATAAGATTTGTTATCTAAAGAGCGGAGGATTGTGTTACAAATCCTTTGTCGATTGTACGTTAATAAATTTTTAATAGGGTGCTAAGGGCACGCAACCAAATTGATTTTTCGGGATGAACTCAAATAATGGATCATGATTGACTCATTTAATCAAATTTTGTTTACACCTGTGTAAATATACAATAAACTTATAAACAAAATCAAGAGCCATAACCCACAACAACAAGCACTTTTTGTTTTTTTCAAATCGGTAATCTAATTCAGTTTCTGTGGAACGGGCTAATTCGCATAAATACTCCCAAAGTAACATTTTTCCATCTTCCAACGTTATCATGTATCCATTTCAACTTTCAACCTCAGAATAGGTCTATATTAATTATATTATATTAGTCGTTTAGCCCCACAGCTACAATCACAGTATACAACGTTGGAACAACGATGTTTCGGCGATGTTAATCCTTCTACGAAAATTAAAGTAACTTACGAGTAATTTGCCAACGTTGGCGTGACGTCCTTACCCGACTCAAATATTTAAAATTTGGACGTTAGTACAACGTCGCCATATGACCTATTATCGCTAGGTGAGTTTTGGATTGGTATAGGCAACGTCGGTTGGACGTTGTTGTTGAAGGGGCAATATTGAGTTTTGCACCAACGTTAGTTCGACGTCGGTTGTTTTCACGAAAACCATTAAAAACATGTATTTTAGATAAATAATATACAGGGTGATTGATAGTCGATGGTAGGTTAGACGCTTATGAAAAACGGAATGTTGGATGTTTTTGAAAATTCGCATGCCCAAGTAATTGCCTCTGATCTATCATTCTAAAATAATTTCAACGATGTGAAGTTGCCGCTTATACCAAAAAGTGATATAAAGTTTGATATTTTAAATGAGACACCTTGTATATTATTGCATTTTTTGCTCCGCTATATTACTTTCTGAATATTTTTGTATCAAAACATAGCTCTATAGTTCAATTTGTATTACTACGTCACTGAGATTCGTAGAAAGTTCAAATTCTGGAGATAACTTAAGGAAGGCCCTGCATATTACTTTTGAGCAAGAAAATTTGTTCTACATGATACAGGGTTGGTCAAAATTAATAATTGTGCTGCCAGGTACCTACATAAAAGATGAAAAGTGGACTTTTTTAAATAGAACACCCTGTATATTATGAAATATTATAAAAGGCAATAAAAATCACTTACAAATGATGTATTATGTTCCTATACCTAAATAGTGACGCTTCATTCTCAGTTGCGCGAAATTCGCTTTTTTTTACATTGCTTCGACAATTTGACGTTTTATGCGTGTATCAAACGTCAAAATGTCGAAGCATTGTCAAAAAAAGAACGAATTTCCTGCAACTGAGAATGAAACTTAAGGTTTCGGAAATACAGGCAAGTTTCTGTTAGAATTAGATTATTTTGGGATATTTGTCTAATTGCGTTTCCGATTGGTATAGCTTTAATTCGCACCGAGTGCATTTCCATCTCTTTTCCTCAGCCTGTTGAAGAAGCAGATAGAAATACATTTTCTTTGCACTGATTCTACCAACCGAAAACGTCATTAAATAGCTATAAAAGGTCACGATTACTCACGATGGAACATATAATTCAAACCACGTGATTTTCTACAATGGAGAGTGATGGCAAATACTGAAACAATAGTTACCATCAAGGATTGAAAACAAATGCATAAGATGGTCCACTTTCCACAATATCTCATACGCAAAAATATTGTCAGTGTTGTGTTTTTGTCTCTCCCCTACTCACGATGTTTTTGACAGTTCAATCCAATGATGTCATAGAAGTCTTACCAAATGCATCTATCGAAATTATCATAGGAATCTATGGAAGCGGGCCATCCATTTTACCATGACTATTCCGCTCCTATTTTAATATTGTAGAAAATCACGAGGTTTGGATCACCTAATATGTTTTATCGTGACATTTCATAGCTATTCAATGGCTATTCCGGTTGGTAGAATGGGTGCAAAGAAAATTTATTTATTTCTGTTTCTTTAACAGGCTGAAAGAAAGAGATGGAAATACACTCAGTGCGAGTTAAATCTATCAATCGAAAACGCCATTAGACAAATATCCCAGAATAAGCCAATTCTAACAGAAACTTACTTGTATTTCCGAAACCTACTATTTGGGTATAGGAACATAATACATCATTGTTAAGGGATTTTTATTGCTTTTTATAATATTTCATAATATACCAGGGTGCTCTATTTAAAAAAGTGCACTTTTCATCTTTTTTGTACCTGGCAGCACAATTACTAATTTTGACCAACCCTGTATCATGTAGAACAAATTTTCTTGGTCAGAAGTGATATGCAGGACCTCCCTAAGTTATCTCCAAAATTTGAAGTTTCTACGAATCTCAGTGACGTAGTAATACAAATTTAACTACAGCAATGTTTTGATGATCGCTAGAGATATAGGCATAGGACAGTAAGATATACAAAAATAATCAGAAAGAAATAGTGGAGCGAAAAATCTAATAATATACAAGGTGCCTGATTTGAAAAATGAAACTTTATATTACTTTTTGGTATGCGCGGCAGCGTCGCATCGTTAAAATTATTTTAGAATGATAGATCAGGAGTAACTTGAGCATGCAAATTTTCAAAAACATCCAACATTCCGTTCTCCATAAACGTCTAGCCTACCATCGACTATCAATCACCCTGTAGATATAAAAATGGATATCGGGAAATATTTCCAACTCTAGACGTTTTTAAAACATCCATTTTCAACCGTTGTTTGCAAGGTTGTAACTGTGACATTTGCTTGATAAATCTATTGGTCATTCTTGGATACTTCAAAGTAAAGGACATCCAGGGGACATTCTAGCAAAACGTTTGAAAAACGTTCCAAAAAAGTCCAAAGTATTTGTGAAACGTTCGTATTAAAGCGTTTTTAAAACGTCCGTTTCCGACTCCTATATTATATATGACATTACCGTATTTGTGTTGCTGATATGTATTTGCATAAGAAAATATCAAAAATTTAGTAGAAAATAGGGTTACATTTTTCGGTATGGATCAGATCTCAGATCTTCCAGATTTAACAAGTTGGAAATCGTAAAGAGGCATTCTCAACCTCAAATTACGTATTGTCGGATTCCGACGTCGAATCGACCAAAATTTCAGTCAGAGGCGTTTTTCAAGCTATTCACCAGTCGGTAATTTTGAGAGATGAGCAACGCATTTTACATCATTCAAGAACAATTGGTTGACAAATGACGTTTACTTCATTGTTCATCTGTCAAGTGTAACTGACCGGTCAAACGCTTGAAACCCTCTAAATTTCGGTTGTCAGAAAGTCCTACAGACGTCGGCGTCGTATATGAAAATTGACAAGACACCAAGCAAATCTACTTATGGCCGTTTGCAACGATCATTCTAAGGAAGCTTTATGGCCGTTTGCACCGACCATTTTTAGGGAAGTTTAACGATAATCAACGTTTAAAGTGACAATTTTACATGTAAAAATGTCACTTTAAACGTTGATTATCCTTAAATCTCCCTTAAAGTGGTCAGTGCAAACGGCCATTAGCGATCAGTATTCCTCAAAGTGACATTTCTCCATGTAAAAAAAAAGAATACTTATCACTAAAGCTTATCTAAGGCTTCCTTAAAATGATTGTGCAAACCGCCTTTATTTAGTGACTCAATTTGTAGAATGGCTCAAAATAGCGTTTTTTTTTTGACTCTATAGGTATTTCTAAAATGGCATCAGTGGAGTTATATAATTCCTAATTTAAGGCCGATTTACACGTATCCAGTAGCTGACGACGCTAGTCTCACTGGCCGCCAGCACTGGAGCGAATAGAGAGAGTGAGTCTATTTTTCTTGCCAGTGGGATAACGCAGTGAAAACTCATGATAGTCATGATTGACTGGACTCGTATAGACGACCTGGGTCCAGCGTTGTGCCAGCCAAGAATTGGCATGTCAGTGAGACTGGCGCCAGCTACTGAATACCATGTCGTGTAAATCGACCTGTACACTCACACACTCCCACGCAAAGCAAATTATTGTGAATCCATATGGCATAATGAAAACATGATAAATAATGTGAAATATGCGTGGGAGCTTGAGACTTAAGTTGTAATTAACTTCATCAAAACTTAAAACCTGAACTGTCATACAAATTGAGAATGGTTTCAAAGTTCAATTATTCAACCAAAAAACTACCTATATGAAACATCCTTTATTAAGCTCTTACAATTACAATTTCCATTTACAAAGTCCATAGTTGTTATCCCCAAAACTTCACCCGCACCGAAAACAAAAAGTTAGACAATGGAAAAAAAAAGAGATCCTCTCCCCATCAGCTCCACGCCATTATAGTCACTCATGTACAAAACAAAAGAGCGTAGAGAACAATTTCCAATTCCAATTCTACCAACTGTCAAGCGAAAAAAGAACAGCACTACTAGCCAACTCAACTAGCTGCCCCAGCTTGTTTTATTGACATGATACAGAGGCCAAAAAAACAAAACCAAAAAAAAAAAACAATCTTCACAGCTGGCCCTATGGTGGGCGATGACGTAACTTGCTTCGAAGGCGTAACTGGTAGTGGGGGACGACTGTCACGCCCTCTATCCGGATTGGTTTCGGGCGGGGCTTTCAAAATAATTAGTTTCCCGCCTTTTCGACTTGAACTTAAAGTCGAAGAGATATGCATGAAGTGACTTTAACAACAGCGCCAACTGGAAGTATATATAGGAATTTTTCATGACTTGGGTGATTTATCATAAATTTGACGTAACAATTTTAATCGTAATAGGTAATTGTTTTCTTTATTAGATCGATATTAAAAAAAGTTGACGAGAAAGTGTATGAGTCACTAATCTGTGTTTTGCTTTGCCTCTTGATCTGTGATAAACTGACGTTCATTATGATATTTCTATTGGTAATTGTGAAAATGGCATCCAAAATTGGGATATAAATTGCAAACTGTACGGCGCGATGTATACCGTCACGTCGCCGTATCGTCAATGACACGTCAAATATTCTTACATTTAAGAGCAGTGGTCGTATTCAAACTACATACAGCATCGTCACGTCCGCCGCGCTATTGTCAAGATTTTTCGACGGTACGGTGACATTATGGTACCTACCTGTGAATCGCGCTTAAATCCACTTCAAATTTATAACAGCAAAGAATTTGCATTAAGAAAAACAGCGAATTGTAAAGCGGCATTTAGAAATTTCAGATCACGATAGAAGCTTTCCACAGCTGAAACGGTTTTGTTCTTGTCCATTTCTTCTATATCCATCCCATAATGAGGAATTTTTATTTTGATTAGGTAAAGTTTGTTTCGCCAGGGTTTGTACTTGCCACCAGCATTTGCCTTCCTTGTTCAACAAATAAAAATTGACTGAAACAAATCAATGACGTCAAAAATGTTCGTCAATTCTTGAACCAGAAGTCATTCATTTCAATTTGTCAAAAAAATTGAATGTGTTATATGAATTAATCTACGACAACCCTTTTTTTTCCAGTTTCAAGGTCAAGTATGAACCCTGGTGAAACGAACCTTAGGTAGGTATGTATATATAAGGCGCGATTCAGACTGTACGTACCGGCACCGTCGCGTCACCGTACCGTCAACGACACGTCAAATATTCTTACATTGAAATGATGGTTTTCACACTACACCTTCACGGCAAGTCACACAACCGTCCGGGTCGTCAAGATTTCTGGAGAAGAAAATTTGACATGTCGTTTACGGTACGGTGACGTGACGATGCCGGTACGTATAGTATGAATCGCGCCTTATACGTATATACGTAGGTATAATTAAAATAAAAATTGCTCATTATGAGATGGATATAGAAGAAATGGACAAGAACAAAATCGCTCCAACTGTGGAAAGCTTCTATCGTGATCTAAAGATTTCTAAAGGCCATTTCACAGTTCACTAATTTTCTCTCTGCAGCTTCTCTGCGCGCATAAGGAGTATGTTTACGTACTAGTAATATCAACTCTGCCACAAAAAAGACTGCTCTTGTAGAAAGTTATCAGTTTGATTTATTTTTCTTTAAGCATGTTCTGAATGCGCATCAAAACTTCAGGGTTTATCAGAAGTTTGAGACAGGACAAAAACATTCAGAAAATAAACTAGTGATTTCCTTCAAAGTTCCAATCCCATATTGATATTATTAGCTCCTATCTACTTCAACATGTGTAAAAGATAAAAATATCCGCAATAAAAGCCCAAAGCAAATAATAAAAACACAATAAACTGTTTTCAAAAGTTCAAGTACCTACCTAATCATTCATCATCCACTTTAAATCTATTAAATGTGTAACAAGTATCAGCTCTAAGATGAAATCTGTGAAGAGCCTAATGCAATTTAGGGACTAAGAAGTCGACAAAGTAGTTTATAAATCCGTATACATAAGCGGCTTTCTGCACTTTGGAGCATCGCGCGCCTTTATAGTTCTTTAGCTACCTAGCTGTGTACATTAACACTAGTTTATCCCGATTATCCGAAATAATTCCCTTATTCGCTATTATTTGCTCTTCAACCTTACGTCTATTTAACTGGTTTTTAAGTAGCTTTAACGCGGATTACGCCTTATCGGATATACCTACAGTTATGCGATATGAGTAATTCCTCAACTTGATATTGCACATTTTAAACAGTTCTTCTAACAAACGAAATCTTTGGGCTTCATCAACATTCAACTAATACATCAACATTCGACTACCTAATACTCGCATCGCATACATAATCAGGTAGTACCTACCCACCAATTAGGAAAATAAGGGTTGGCGTCAATATAACCCTTTTTACGATTTGTTTATAGCGAATCGGCATTTTGGTTTTTGGTCATTGTATCCCAAACGATAAAACCCGTGAAGACAATCAAAATATTCCTAGAAAAGTGTCTATACATTGGGGTATACAATTTGGAAGGGTAAAATGTCCATATAATCCTAAGTAAATTATCTACTTCTGTCTAGAAAAGGATTTGGACAAATGCAAATCAAATTATTTTCTTATTTTTAAATATTTATTTAACATCTAAAATCTCTTTGACACTCCTCCATATATTTATTCTCTTAATCAGAAGGTTTAGGCTAGATGATTACCCACATATCCAATGCTCCTTTTTATTAGGGTTGAGACATATTTCAATTATTGAAACACCATATTATCTTAAATTATTGATGATCTTGTTTGTTGTCTTTTCTTGGAATAATGATTTGACTAAAATAGATACAAATAATATCTAAACCTGGACCGGGCAACTATTGACAGACTATGATCATTTACATAATTTGCTTTTAATGTTCCTATGAATTTTGCCTTATTCAGGTAGCTTAATGGGGATTAATTATAAAGTTAAAATCTTCGGAGTACAATAAGTAAACTCTTGTAATTGTGGCCCAGTCTTGAAGCAGGTAGAAAATTTGTGTTAAGACATCTTCTTTTCTCGTATTCAATTATTGGAAAAACACTTACCTAATTCAAACTTCAACAATCACACATCTTGAAATTGTTTTGTGGCTCTGAAAGACTCCCTAGCCGTTCTCTTGTTAACGCTATCCCTGATAAAAATTACGATAACAACAGTGAAACTGAAGAAAGTAATTTTTCTTAGTTTTATGTCCATTGAATTATCTTCGAAGTTTTTAGGTTGTCATCATCATTGTATAATATTAAGTTTTTTTTTTTTTTTTAAATCAAAAGTCGTGCGTTATAGTACTCCCCACTCAATTTTTTTGACCAAAATCTGACCACCCTCTCGAAGTTCCACCCCCAAAAATAGTTTTCAAACTACCTGTGACCTGTGAACATCGTAGGGGTTGTCTTAATACCCCAACCAGGGTGCAATCTTTAGTGTAGTCGTTGCAGCTTTTCACTCGGTGTTGCGAGAACTGTTTGTGCGCGATCGAGTTATAGAAAAGTTTTGGTGAATTTGATTTTGGAATAAGACTGTGGTATTTTTGGAAAAATACATCGTCGAGGATTATTTACAAACATACAGGTAACTCCCAAATTTACTAGGTGCGTACCAATTATTTCGATATAGGTAGATATGTGTTTTAAGTGAAGACAGGACTTTCTATAACGATGGTTTTTTAGACAAAATGCATATTTTTTAAACCTTCTATATTCAGATTAATCATATTTCACGATAATTCTCCATTAAACGAAAAAGATACCATTTATTAGCATAATTAAGTAGTTAGGTAGGAATATAATTGATGTTTAACTTACCACTTAACTGTCGCACTAAGCAAGATTCATGGTGACAAACCAATTAATTGACTGTTTTAGCATAATTATTAATTAGACTCAGAAATACTTCACCGTGCTGCAATAATTTACTAATTAATTAGAACATTCTTTTTTCTTGAATTCCGAAGAAGATAATTGAGTGATTTTGGTCCTTATTTTCCAGCTCCATACCTGTACCATTGTTGTTAAACTTAAATCTATTCTACTACTTAAACGCCTCAACCGGTCAAAATATTTCTGAGAAACGACCAGAAAACCTAATCCCTTCAAAGCGTCCGCCATTGAGAAGGAAAAACAATTTTTGCTCTGTACCTCATCCGCACCTACTTAATCTCTGTTGTACAGTACTATTCCGAATAGAAAAGTACCTACCATGAGTACCAAGAAAGGCAACCGAGTGGAAAAATGAATTTCAAATCAGATTAAAGTAAATTTGTGAATAAGGAGAGGCGAGTGGAATTAGTTAGGTATTTTTTGTTTGTCCATATTAACTCCTTTCCAACCGACATGGGAACCGTTCCAGAACCAGTAATTTCCAGTTGCCCACCTTTTTTTCAATAAGTTGAACGATTATTCTACTGGGCAAATGAATTGATCGACTAGCAATTACCGTTTTAGAACGATTCTCATGTCGGTTGGAACAGAGCTATAATATAATCTTGGATCGGGAATTGATTGCCTTTGAGTGACCCATTGGAGCAAAACTTCTGACTTTCTGGAACAATTTGAAGATTTTGCAGCAAATTGAATGGGTGCTTTTCATTTAGTTATGATACAAGTAGTGAATAAAACTAAAATAAAAATTTGAGAAAGGGGCCTCTGAGGGCGTTTTTTCATTGAAAGTAACAGATACATGTCTTTTGAGGAAAGAGTATATAAATGGCAAAATTGGAGCTAATAAATTTGATTTTTCTATGGTGAATCTTCTATTTTTTTTTAATGAAAAGACTAAGTAGGTACAAGTTTAGCACTTAAGTAGGTTTTTATTCTAATTTACACAATGATTAAGATTTCTTCATTGTTTCAGGCAACGGCCCAATCATTACACCCCAAGAAGGAGTAACCAGCGGCGCGGTCGCGAACCAGTGTCGTTCGTGCCCGGGTGGACTTTGTCGAGGTGGTGCAAATTGCCACTTCCAGAGTTCAAACTTGTTCTCGCAAATCAATATGGCCGCAGCGTGGCCAAACTACCATCCATTGAGACCCATGCTACCATTTGGCGTGTCCAATTTACCAGTGTCAGCATATCCTCCAGGTAATTATTAATTTTTTAGATTTAGACCCAGTTTATTTATCTTCGGATCTGGCAAACTTGCAAACTGACTATGGATAATAAGGCAAAGTATGATTTTGTCTTGGTTGATAGTTATCAGCAAGTTTAGCGAAAGATGGCGCTTTTCAAAATGTTTCTGGAGATTCTAGAGTATTTGAGTGTTTTAGAGTATCCTAAAATGGGTTTCAAGCTTCTAAATTGTTCTAAAATGCTTTTGGAAATTGTAAATCGGTTCTTGGAGCACTTCAAAATGGTTCTGAAGTTTCCAAATTATTCTGAAACGCAACTAATTCTGAATTTCAAGTGTTTTGAACTTACCAAAGGGTTTATCAAAGTTCCAGGAATGGAATGTAATTTAGGACCACACAAAAGAGAGACGCGCATCTGTAGTGACGTCACACGGGTATTAGCGTTTGACAATAATAGGGCAAACAATTCTCTTTGCTTATAATCAATTTTGGGTTTGTGTCAATCGTTCGTCGGATGTCATTGGCTGTCTTTCTCCATCTACGATTATATCTTTGTTCTCTCTCGTGTAACGAAATTTGCGAAAACGTGACGCGTCTTTCAGATCACTTTCCATTCTCGTCCAAATATCAATCCGCTGCCTAAGAAATTTCAAAAAATGGAGTTTTCATAAGGGTATCTTCTTTAAATTTCAATTTCAAAATCTTCAAACCTCGATTGCTCGGTAACCGTTGGGCAATATTGCATTGAAATTTCCGGCGTCTATAGCTCCTATTAAGTTCTGAATGGCCTGTAATTTACAATATTCCCAGATTTATAGTTTTTGAACTAATTGAGTTTTGTCAAAAACTTGAACTAAAAATCAACTTTGAAGTTCAATTGCTCAGAAACCACTTGAGCTATTAAACTCAATTTTGCACGAATTTATAGAGAGTTGAATACAGTGGTATATAACTTATTTTCATTTGCTCGAAATTTTACAAAGATATGGGCAATTGTTGATGACCATGTCAAAATTTTGAAAATTTTCCAGAGCCAGAAATAGGATTTTCTTTTTATTTTTGTTTCTGGTTGAAATGGCCATTTGGAATCAATGTCAGGGTTGCTTACCACTAATTTTGATCTGTTCTATCCATTGGTAGACTCAAAGTTGAGCAAAACTGAAAAATAAAAAAATAGAGTTTTTCATAAGGGTACCTACCTACCCCCTTTGAATTCGAATTTTAAAATATTCAAACCTCAATTGCTCGGTAACCGTTGGGCAAATTGCATAGAAATTTTTAGCATTTGGAGCTCTTACTATGTTCTAAATGGCCTGTAATTTACAATATTCCCAGATTTATAGTTTCTGAGCAAATTAATTGAGTTTGAAGTTTTTGACAAAATTTGGACTGAAAGTCAACTTTGAGACTCAATTGCTCAAAAAGCTATCAAACCCAATTTCATACGGATTTTTAGAGATTTAATGCTCTTTCCAATGGTGTATAATTTATTTTAATTTGCTCAAATTTTTAAAAAGATATGACAATTGTTCATGACCATATCAAGATTTTGAAAATTTTCCAGAGCCAAAAATAGGATTTTATTTTTATTTTTGTTTCTGCTTGAAATGGCCATTTGGAATCAATGTCAGGATTGTTTATCACTAGTTTTGACCCGTTCTATCTATTGGTAGGGTCAAAATTGAGCAAAATTGAGAAAAAAAAAATCAAGTATTTCATAAGGGTACCACCTTCTTTGAATTTTAATATCAAAATATTCAAACCTCAATTGCTCGGTAAGCATTGGAAAAATTGCATTGAAATTTTCAACATTTGTAGCTCTTACTAAGCTCTAAATAGGCTGTAATTTACAATATTCCCAGATTTATAGTTTTTGAGCAAATTCTGACTGAAGTTTTTGACAAAATTTGGACTAAAACTTAACTTTGAGGCTCAATTGCTCAAAAACTTTTGGAGCTATCAAACTCAATTTCGCACGGATTTAAAAAGAATTTAATGCTCTTTCCAATGGTAAAAATAGCAAAAATTTACTTCTTCCAATCGGCCGCCTGTGGGTTTTGAACACACCGCATACATGGTAGCGGCGGCCCTGTTCTGTAGCATGGTTTTCAGTAACTTCTAAATTGAATGAGAAACGAATTCTGTGGGAAGTTTTTGTAGATATCTTAAAAACGACCCTGAGATGTTCACAAACGACATTCAAGATGTTTTTTAGAGTTGTTCGCATCTTAAAGACGTCGTATGGTATTAAACTCAACAAGGGCGTACCCAGCGAGGGGCAGGGGAGGGCAGCTGCCCCCCCCCCTAAAAATTTTTATAAATTATAAAAAGGCTCCGCTAAGTGCAGAAAATAAAAAAATCAAAATAAACCACTATGGTTTTACTAAAAAAAATTACAAACCCGAAAAATATACTACTAAATACTACTAAAATATATTCATATACCTACGTAAGTCAAACGCAGCGCACTGCACAGCCTACTAGATTTGCAATTAGCGGAATTAGCAAAGAAATATGAATTTTCTATTACGATCCTGGCCCCTGCGAATTTGTTGTATTGTGTTGTTTTTCTAACGGAATTCGATTATTTTCATTTGTTATTCAATGTTAATTTGTTTGTGCAAGTACTGCAAGTAAACTTAATTTACTTAGTTGTTGATAAACGTCTATGCTATGTTGTTAGCAGTTACGTTACACTAGTAAACATTGTCAGAAATTTATATTAGATTGTACTGTAACGAAAATTACCCTGAGTCCGCCTCTGACTCTTCCCGGCCGCGTGGAGAATTCTCGAGACGCAGCGCGAAGCTTCGTACGTGCTGCGGAGAGAATCTTCGAGAAGCAGGCGCTTCGGATATAAAAGGAACAATGTCGGGCGGCGACGGCAGATTTCGCCAGTGCCGGGTTGAAGAATAGAATACTTTTATAAATAAATACAAGATACAAGGCGTTACATAAACTAGTTAGTGTGTTTAGTTAAATTAATCAGAGTGAATTTTAGTTAAGTGTTGATAAAAGTATAGTTTTAATTAATTGGCAGCTTTTATCACATCGTAGTCGAACAAGTTCACGCTAAAAACGTTACAGTACTTATTGGAAAATCTGCTGAATCTACCTATTTCGGGCATCTCGGTATCTCCACACTGATAAATGGATATCAGGAAATTTTTTCAAACAGGTAAGTTACAGTTAGTAAGTTACATTCGACGACATTTGTGTAATATCTGTAAATTCCAATTAAAAAAAACAAAATGTTTTTTTCCATGTTACATGTTAAACAAAACACTAACATGGATATCACTCACACTGTATAAAATACTAAAAGCGGCATTATTGTGTTTTGCAGCTACTAAAACTCTCAAGAGGAAAAAAGAACATGACAGTAGCAGCGGGAGCGATGATAACAATGATCAAATTTCATCGCCAAGCCCATCTAAAACTGAATCTGAATCTGAGCAACCGCTAAATTCTTTGAGATCTAAGAAAGTCACTGCTCCTAATTTAGAATCTTTACCGTCAACATCTGGCTCTGTAGTCAATCCCAAAATTGAAGAGAATGATGGTTGCCACGAAAATGACTTGGGTCGTTTGTAGGACAAACATTTCACCTGACGATGGAAAGAAAAAAAGAGTTGTTAAAAAATCCGTGGGTTCCCCCCAAGAATTACGATTTTGCAGCCGATGCCAGTCATTTGCGAAGAAAATTTAATTATGCTTGGTTAGATCATTACACACCATGGTTAGTGTATTCCAAGCGACTAAAGGGTGCTCTGTGTAAGCACTGTGTTTTATTTCCTCCTTCTACTGGCACAGTAAGGGGAGTGTTAGGTTCATTTATGATCAGACCATTTACGAAGTTTAGGAATATGCACGAAGATTGTCGTAAACATGCCACCAATAACTTTCACAAATCTGCATCTGCTGCTGCAAAGGCCTTTCTCGAAAATATACCTGTGGACATTCAAGTTCAAAGTTTCCACCAAAAAACAATCGAAGAGAACAAGCAAATATTGGCCTCTATTATTTCCTGTGTAGTATTCTGTGGCACACACGATATGCCTCTACGAGGAAAAGAAACAGATGAGGGAGTTTTTTTCGATCTAATGAATTTGCGAGTTGAGTCGGGCGACATCAAATTAAAGAATCACCTGGAAAAGTGTCGTAGAAATGCTGTTTATACGTCACCAAAAATACAAAACCAACTCATATATTTATGTGGCGAAGTTATTAGGGAGAGTGTGATAAATGATGCAAAGAAAGCCATGTTCTACACAGTTTTAGCCGACGAGACAGCCGACGTTTCAGGAAAGGAGCAGCTATCCATTGGCGTTTCTATGATGAAAGTAAAAAAAAAGTCCGAGAAGAATTTGTGGGTTTTGTGGAGCTTTTTCAGGGAATCCACCACTCGCAGAAGTTCCGCTCCTAATCTATCACGACTGTGTGAGACTAGATGGTCTGAAAAATACAAAAGTATTCGCTTATTTGCACAAAATTTCCTCGAAATTGTGAAATCACTTGAAAAACTATCTATCGAGGGAAACTACGCCACGAGAAAATCTGCGTAACAGTTGCATGCCGCCGTTACCAAACCCTCACTAATTGTTGCCCTAACTATAATTGCAAAATATTCAGCTTTACTGGAGCCGGTTGTTAATGCCTTGCAAGCAAAAACTATGGATTTAATTAAGTTGCAAGAACATCTGAACGTAATCCTTAACGTTCTGAAAAAAAACCGTGAAGATGCCGACCTAGTTATTGATGAAGTACTTAAAAAAGCACAAGACTTTGCATTGGAATTGGAAATAGAAATTTCTATCCCTCGAATTACCAAGAGGCAAATACATAGAAACAATCCTCCATCAGACTGTGATAGTGACTACTGGAAGCGTTCGTTAATTATACCGTATCTGGATTCAATTATAGCCTCTTTAAATATTCGCTTTTCTCAAGAACATACTCCAGCGTTTGCCTTAACAAAAATACATCCATTATATATGCTCGACATGGAAACCAATCAAGTAGAACAAAATGCACAATATTTTACCCAGTTTTATAAATTGGACGATATTACTGCGGAAATGGACCTATGGTATAATTTGTGGAAGGAAAAAAAGTCAACTGAGGACCAGCTAAAAGACGTCGAAATAACTGACCTTCTCGACGAGACCGATGTTTTTTATCCCATCCTAAAACAGGCACTTTTGATTTTAATCACAATTCCATGCACCACGGCCACTGTAGAACGATCCTTCAGTACTCTTCGAAGAGTGAAGACTTGGTTGAGAAGTACCATGGGAGAGGAAAGGTTAACAGGATTATGTCTCATGAGTGTGCATCGTGATTTAATTAAATCAAATCGAGAGCAATTTGAAAATCAAGTTTTAAATAAATTTGCGACAAATCCAAGAAAATTGTTATTGAAGTAAAAATTAAGCGAGTTATCTCAAAATTTAGTAATTAAAAAGAGAAATGCAAAATCCATTGTTTTTTTTTTTTTTTTGGTCAGCCCCCCCCCCTATTTCAGATCCTGGGTACGCCCTTGAAACTCAACGTCTTACGTCTGCCTGAAAACGTCTTATAACATTTTTTTAAAAAGATATTCTAAACATGTCTGAAAGAGGTCTTCAAATCTAGCTCTTTTAGGCCCGGTTGTACCAGATAGTGTAGTTTAGTTGTGTTTAAGATATGAATTTACGTCATCTTATGGACATCTCCTAGACGTCTTTTTTTGGTCTTCAGAGGTTCAGACGCAAGAAGACCTAAAAAAGACATCTTCAAGACGTTGTGTGCTGTCTGTATATTAGGTTGTTTCTTTTTTTTTTGTTGTACTCTGTTCATGTTTGTACCAACCTTTCCTAACTGGTGCCTTAGGAAATTTTCAGATGACTTTCTTCTGAAACCTTCTGTAGGTATCTTTATTCTTTGTCTTTTTTTTTTCTCTTGATACCTTATCAAATGGTTCTTTAAGTATATTTGTTGAAATGCTTGATAATGTTATTCAGCTTTTTGTTTTGCGTCCATCTTCAGAAAACGTTCCCTGTGTCATATTTTCAGGTGCAAAAATCCATCATGTCATTTCGACAAGATGAAATCCTTAAAATGCTAGATATGCCATGATTTTCTTAGTAAAACAAAAGTACCTTGCCCCCTTCGGGCAAACGGGGAGTAATTCAGACACAAGGCGATATTAAGAAGCGGAATCCAGAAAATGCATGTTAAGAATAATCCCTGATAAATGTCGGGAGAGGAATGGATTGGAGCCAGCAGCAGTCGGTTAACAAGGCCAGGCGTAAGCCTCTCAAACACGCACATAAAGACCTAAAATTGTAGACTTGAACAATTCGGTTTGATTCGCTTCGGCTACCGGTATTGAATTTTATATTAAACTGCTCGTAAACTTTATTGGACTTGTTTCTTTTTCCTTTTTTTGTGTCTTCTTCTTCTGGTCTCCCGCGATTGCGGCGAATGGTTATAACCTACAACGATGTTGGCTGGACAGCGGTGGAGCGTAGGCTAAACAGAACAAAATTTTTCCACGTTTTTCCATTAATAAACAATTACAAACAAGATGAGGGAAATGAAACATTCATATTTAAAATTTATTGTATTGATCCAGCCGTAGTGTAGTAGTTCTTCTAATTATTGTATTTTGATAACTGGCGATAAATGGTTTGATAATGTTGATAACCGCTTTCTGAGCTGACAGCTGAAAGTTGAAAATATTTCAATTTACCTATACTTATTATTTAATATTATTTCATTTGCATCATCAAAAAAGCGAGCTTACATTGTTCAAATAGAATGAAGAAAACCTAAATTCAAACAAGAATCTTCTTAACTTATAATTCTACGTTACTGGTTTCTGTTGCACAACAAAACATAAATAATTGTTTATTCCGTCTCTAAGTCCCTAAAAGGACTTGACCAAAGTCCGAAGACGAAAAAGAGAGAAAGAGAAGACGAAGAAAAGGCCGTTTTTTTTTCTGTTTCTACCTCGATGATTTGTTGACTTGGGTTTCATTTTTACACCTCGCCGGCTACCGGACACAGCATCCAAATGCAAATCACAAAAATCGTGTCAGAAAATTCTGATATATAGGCTAGCTCAAGCTTAAAATTAGATTTTTTTTAATGGGTTTTTATTCAACTCGTCAATTTTGGGAATAACCGGGCCGGACCATTCGAACGCGGCTTTTGAACACTATTCTTTTATTATGTTGTTGATGGGTGAGAACTTTTAAACTTCAGTTGAAAATTCTTCAACAATTTTATGTGCAAGATATTTTCATGCTGCATCATCATAAAATCTTTTCTGCTTACCTATGCTGTAAGTATAGACAAATTGACTTCATTCTCCCCTAAAGTCATTTGTTAGCACTTTACCTTTTCGCAATGACGGCACGTGACAAAGAAAAACAGTATCATAGGAGACTTCTTCAATTCCGTCAAAGTAAACATTCAAAAGTGTTAATACACGGAAACGCAATAAACTGACGCAATGGCTCGCAGTTCCTGCTGATGTGATTCCCTGGGGCTCTTTTGCCTTGTTGTGTTGTTGTTGGACGGTTAGGGTTTCGAGCTTTTGGGGGGATGAACTCATTGGCGGAGAAAAAATTCGTTTAACTCGACTGATTTTGATATAGTTGTTGTCTACGTCTCTGGATTTTTTTACTGGGTTACTTTTCCTGCCGAGGCCTAATAGATTTGTAAATATTGAACGTGGGACATTCCCTAGAGTATGTGTGTGTTAGAGGGTGGAAATTTGATACGCCTGTATCAAATTATTCATTTGCCACTGAAGGATCTCGTTCAGTGACATAATTAATGGTCCATATTTTTTGGATGATATTTTATTGGATGTGCTTTGGTTAGATATGTACTTTGATCAACATGTCACTAGAAGTAGAGGTTTGTGGAAATTAAAAATAATATTGAGATGTATTATGCGATACAAATCTAACAAATTTTGGAAAAAAGTGTCCCATCCTTCTATCTTCCGTTGCGTCCTTGCCTGAAGAGCTCCTTTTGAATCTTGTGATATATTTCTGCAATATTCCTCTCTCCTGAATTTCTTTTAAACTAATATGACTAAATATTTGCCCTAGGTATATCATCTCCTCATCCACCTTTTCTAATATGGTCGTTCACTCTACGGTTTTGTATTTTCTCCGGGTTTGGTCGTTAAGAGATTCATCCTTCTTGGGGTATTAAAGGATCCTGGCGCTTGTGTATCAGATATCAAAATTACGAAATATCAAATGAACTAGAACTCGATTTTTTGTCATTGTGTTTGTTCCTCTTATACAGGGTGGCGCAAAATGAACGTTATGATTTGAATACTTTATAACTTTTTTATTTTCAAGTTAATCGTTAATATATTTTTTTTTAACACAGTTTATGAATGGAGAAAATTTTTGACTCAAATGTGAAAAATGACATCTCGCAAGTGTTTGCCATTTTCTGCTGCGCAAACTCGTGCTCTTTCCGACACATGTTGCATAACTTTTTGCAAAATTTCAGGAGTTATGGCACGGATTTCATTACGTGGTCTTCCGGCACCACTGAGGTTCCTTACTGAACCTTGTTACTGAAAATTTGCAACCAGACGATTTATTGTTGACACGGAGGTTCCAACACGCACATTAAAATACCGACGATATGCACGCTGCATAAGAACAATAATTGAGTTTCCATTCGCAAAGTAAGATTTAATGATCTTTGTTCGTTGTTGTATCGTGTATTGTTCCATTTTAAATTCCCCAAGTCTTCTTTACAAAATTCTAAAACGAAAAAGAAATTAAAAATTTTGATAAAAAAGTTATAAAACAATGAAATCATAACGTTCATTTTGCGCCACCCTGTACAATCGCAAGTATTCCATATTATAACAGTGTCTATGGAAGCGATTCAACCTCATAAAGCTTGTAGGTACTGAAACTTTTCCCAGCAGGAAAATATTCTGATTCATTATTGAATTATTTGTCCAATTGCGGCTACTAAAAAATACTGCAGACCATCTAATGTTGGAGCAAAAACGTTTAAACTTTCTAATTTATCGATTTTTACTCGCAAGAATAGTGAATACGTGTATTTTTTTTACGGGTCAAATGATGTGTGCCTTACGTATTTGAAAACCTCCAAAGTGCAGCAGTAATGACATGATACCGTCGGCATGTGAGGGGCTTCTTCGTGCAAATGATACCCCAACGACTAGAAATACATCCGTGAAGCTATCGAAACAAACTGGTTGATATTGCTTTTCCTTGTCCTTGAATATTTTGGTCGCAGAAAAACTTTTGAATGGCATCAAATCAAATCAAAAATAGCTTTATTGTCGTAAAACGTATGTTATTGACAAAGCCATTCTTAAAATCTAAATATTGTCACAACCTCTCTGGTGACGGAGGGTGTAGGGTGGATATAGATGGAGAGAAACTCGCTCCTAGGTTATTATGAAAATATGTACATATGCTATAAAGTCATTACATGAATCCTTCAGGATGCATGCTCTTCCGTGATATAGGGCCACACGTTTGACGCTACTTAGGAATGTCGGTTTAATGCTAATGTTATGTTGAATGCTAATTGTTGTTTAACTGATCCTCATCTAAAGATACTTTCCCATGGTGGCGGTACTTGTACTAGATGACGATGCAGTTTCCCAGAGGGGGTTTCCCAGGATGGCGGTACTTGCACTAGGGAGACTTGACTCCAGAGTGGTATTCCCAGGGTGGCGGTACTAACACAGATGATTCAAGTCTGTCTGTTGCTCGGCTTGGCCCGCTATTTGCAGAATTGCAATAAACATCCAAATGAATCGGCAATTAAATTATTAAGGTTTAATACCGGGCCATCATTTCCTAAGTAGTTAGTTGACAATATCTAAATATTAACTGAATAAACAGCTGAAAGTTATATAAATAAAAACACTCAAAATCTAAGGTTAAAATGACAAATAACAAAATAAGCAGCAAAATAAAAATAAAAACAAACAAGCAAAAACATCAACCTCATACACAACACCAAATCAAAAAAAGGACAAAATACCATAATACATTTAATTAAAATTGTTATTGAAAAAATCATTTATGTGGTAATAAGTTTTCGCAGATAATGTCTCCTTTGTCAGTCTGCGAAATCTTTTATAACATGTCTTTCTCCTGAAGCAGAACGGGAGATGGTTTAACGTTTTTTTTGCTCCGTGTGAGTGTGAGTCTGACGCATATTGATTGTAACGACCGCCCGCAGACATCTCATGTCCATGCTTCTTAAAAACGAGACAAACTGTTTCCAAAATAAATAAACCTCAGAGAGTCAAGATACCAAGCCTCACAAACAATAGCCGACAGAAATCACGAACCCCGCACCACACATATACGTTATTGCCCTTTTCTGCAAAATAAATACAGAGTCAAAATGGTTTGGAGCACAACATCCTCAGAAACAAATACCTTATCGATGGTGGGGTTCGATTAGTGCAAAGTAAGAGCTTCTGGCAATTGATGGATCCAGATTTTTGGAAATTATTCTGAGAGCATAACATCCAGAAGAAATTTTATTATAGATATCAAATATGTTGCCCTCAAACTTTAAGGTATTATCCATTGTTAATCCCAGGAACTTGCTTGCATTAAGAGTTGTGATTGGTTCGCCCTCCATAAGAATATTATACACATCACACTTAAAATTCAAGACGTTGGTCTTGGAAATATTAAAAGACAATAGATTGGCATCGCACCAGCGTTTAATCTCTACAAGGTCCTCATCCACAATCGGCCCGAGCAGCTCAGCATCTGAATCATGCCAGAAAATGGAGGTATCGTCGGCGAAAATGGTAAATTTACCTCTGAACACCAGCACCAACATCAAGCTCCTCAGAGGCGTTATTGTTAAAAATGACGGTCTGGACGCGCCCAGACAGATACGATCGAAACCAATCCAGCGTAGTACCCCTAAAACCATACCTCCCAGCTTCTACAGCAGTATTCCGTGATCCACACAATCAAATGCTTTGGACAGATCACAGAATACCGTTGCAGCAACTTCTTCATCGTTAAGTCGGACATACAGATGTTCGAGAAAGTCAAAAGTGGCATCATCCGTACCCATAATACCTATTGTTCAATGTGTCAAGTATGTCACGATCCTCGAGAGCAGTGGTAGAGGTAAGAAAGAAGGTTTCAGCTACTGATATATATGGCTTAATTATCCCCTAGGATCAATCTTATTTGAAATGCCCTGGGATGGAACAATAAAATTTATTGAGATTTTTAGCCTGTAATGAACTAGAAACAGATGCAACTTTACTCTTCCCACGCAAGTCATTGACAATTTTCCAGGATTCCCTAGATTTATTGGAAGCACTACAAATTCTATTCCTATAATAGGACTTCTTGGAAAGTTTAATAGTTGCCCTATAGATACTACGGTACTTATTAAAGTATCTGATAGAATTAGCATTATTAATTTGAAATTTCCTTATGTAGTGAAGGCAGCGCATGTTTTTATCATAGACACGTAGAGCTTTACTTAGTATACCAAGGCCTACTCTTTTTGTTTTTCATTTTACCAAGAGGAAATGCCAAATTAAAGTTATCATCAATAAAAGAATGAAAGCTTTCTGAAGGTATACTCTATTCACCGATATGAGAAATATCGTAAAATTGTATTATTCGGCCACGTGCTTATATCCCTTATACTGGAGAATGTACCTTTCAGTACCTAAGAATAAGAAAAGGTCAATAAATTTTCCATGAAATTTCGACGGTAAACCGATTCTAGTTGAATGTTAATTAGGCTCTTACCTGATTCGCAATAACCACCCTATGCGTTGTTACCCTTTTGCAGAAATTCGTTCTAATTTGTTCTGATAATTTTTTGACTTGCCAAATGGTCAACATCAGGTAGATAAATAGACCGATTATTTGTTGGAAATTTAAGTTTACATTCAACCAAAATGTCCAATTTTCTGCACATACCTATATGGACCAGCAAGTTCAACCATCACACTCGTACGCAAACGCCATTTTTTCATTGCAATTAATTTAGATTTAAGCAGAATATTAAGTCATGTAAAAAAGTGGGTTCCATACATAAGAAGAGCATTGGGCTAGTACAGCCTAGCCGTTTCCCTATCTATCCTTCCTTTTGGATCAGATTTTCACCTACTAAAGGTTAATATTATTCTTGAATTTTGGATTCAAGATGGATAAAGGGGTAATTTTTAAAAAAGATGCCGCGGCTGCATTCGCGTTGGTGGTACGCACTTCGAACATACTAAACTGCTGGACAAATGAAACGGAACAAGGGAATTTTTAGTTCAACTTTGGATTTTATTTTATTTGATTTCTTTATTATATTTATTTATTTTATTTTATTTGATTTCTTTATTTCTGGTACCGGGTGATTGTCTATATTTTGCACTCGCACCTATCTCACATGTGAAAGTTGTAGGTAATATCAGAAACTTTGCAATGAAGTTAGTTACAAGTACACAGGGTGTGTCACAAAAGTGTGGCGAAGCAATGTTATACTTTTTTAAATGGAACACCCCGCATATTATTATTGACCTATTGGATTAGCCTTTCAAACCTGATTCCAGTTATTCTAGGTTTTTTAGGTTTATTCCTCATAGTCCAGCCTCTGAATATCCCATTTTGGAGAGATAATATGGATTTTTTACTTGAATAATTACCTTTATATTTTACAGGTGTTCTCTAGGCCTTTCTCAATAAAAATGCAATTATTCTACCCCTTTTCTTCTTATGTTCTCCCGGACTATTAGGAATAAATCTGAAAAACCTAGTATATTTGGAATCAGGTTTGTAATCCAATGGGTCCATAATATACGGGGTGTCCCATTTAAAAAAGTTTAACTTTGCTTCGACACACTTTTGTGAGACACCCTGTATACTTGTAACTAACTTCATTGAAAACTTTCTGATATTACCTACAACTTTCATATTTGACATTTCTGGGTATCCCTTCAAACAGATGAGATAGGTGTGGGTGCAAAATATAGACAATCACCCGGTACGGCTTGATATTTTGGGGCAACTCTGCTGAATTGAGGAGAATTTCAATTCTTCAAAAGAGATGTATTGGATCACAGCCTCCTACATTTAACAAGCCATGAAGTTAAAAAGGCAACACCGCAATCTTACCGCCAAGTGGTGCTGGTGGTGTTTGTTTGTATAAATATATATTTTTTATTTTATTAATATGAATCACAAAAAATGCATAATTTATTGTACTAAAGGGCCAAAAACAGTAATTCAATGAATAATTTAACTATTTGTGTAAATAAGAACAGTAAATAATTGATTTAAATGAATATATTTCTAGAGTCTAAAGGGTTATGTTTCAGTATGTCTTTTGAAAATCTAACTTTTTCTTTCTTCGGGATTTTTTCGGAAGGCAAGTCCATTCAAATACTTGAGCTGATTTTCGAAAATAAGAGGTACCTGGTACCTACTTTTAAGAGTTGGACGTTTTAGTTTGAACTCTCGAACTACGCCTTTATCCTTGTTTGTTTCAAATCTAATTATTTCGGTTTCTTCAAAATGCTTACAACACACCACAGAATTTTTCGTTATTGTATAATATCGGGTATAATTATCTTGGTGTATTCCTTTCATCCACATTTTTTGCACTTCAGAATTTTTTTGGAAATAAAAATGTTTGCATTTCTTCAGTTTTTAAGGAACTCCTAATAGTTCGATTTGCACCCAGGAACACAGTAGTTTCATGGCCTCTGGAACAAGTTTAAATATCTTAGGTAATATATCGAGACCTATGCTCTTGCAGACAAATATTAATATTGTTTTTATTGTTTTACCTTACGTTACCTTCATTTTTGCTCCTGTACTCATTTGCTAAAAATTAGCAATCAAAGCACAAAGGAACAGGTATCAACTAAATATGGGCAATATATTGGTGTGTTTCTATCCACTTTTTCGTCAATAATGCCCATAAAAATACTAAATTGCAACAATACACAATGAAAGCAATACACAGAAACACATAACCCAATAACAAAATAGCACCATACGCGACGTTGCCGTCATTTCCAACTTCATGACTTGTTAACTATAGGAGGCAGTGATTGGATCCATTTTTGGAATGAAACCAAGAGAAAGTTGCAAAAACGTATTTATTGACAAAAAAATTATTACGCTTACAGGAGTGTATATACTGGATTCTCTTATGTTTGTACACAATAACGGGGATATTTTTGAAGGTGAATCAATCAATCACGCGAAACTAGAAATAAGAAAAGTCAGAACAAAAATGTAACTTTAGCTATATTCAGAAAAATATGCATTACACAGATGATTTTTATCTACAAGGTTTTGGTTACGACGTTTTTACATAGGTAACCATTTTTCTAGTATTTGAGTTATGTCATGAGACCCATAACACAACTAGTGGTGTTATTAGGTTATGAATTCATAACACAACTAGTGGTGTTGTGGACTAGGTTATGAATTTATAACACAATTATTTTTGGTGATTCGACAAATGTCAAAGTTAAACCTGTAAAGGTAAAATCAAGGTAGACAACTACTAATAGACGAAAATAATTGGAAAAAACATTCCTATTTTTCGCTTTGTAGATAAAACGTTGTACCTACATCACACGTGCGTTTAAACATGACTAAAAAACTCGTGTGATTAGAATGACACGGTCTACGACCTCGTTGTTCTAATCTTTCACACTCGGTATTGTAATCGTGTTCATAAACGCACTTGTAATGTAAATAACTATAATTAGCGTATAAAAATTATTATAGATATTTTATATTTGTATGAAAAAAAGAATTTTGAATTAATCTCTTTTTTAACAATGTTCCACGCCTTTTGGCCTACAATGTAACATCTTATATGTTTAACTTTAAGTATTATTGGAATAAATAAACGATTATCTAAAGTCCAACAAATACCATTTTAAAGTCACGTGATTTTTCTCTATCCTTGTTGAATACACGTTAAACAGCGGTGATAGTGAAATTGAAAAAAAAAATTGGAGTCTTATTATTGTTCATAATATTCTTACCTAAAATAGAATCCGTCACTGTCATCAATTACTTTGTCAAAGTTATTTTCCAAAATGATACAACGAACGAACACAGCTAATAATTTTGACTATATTAATCTTTTTCCAACTTGAAAAGAAGCAAATAGAAAACGGGTACCCAATTCAAGTTCAGAATGTATTACAACCAATGAACTAGAGCTAAAAACTGGAATGCGCACACAGTGCCATATCTGCCAAAAAAAAGAAGCCATGAAAGACAGATGCCACAACGGGGAATGTTGTTTTTTTCTATTGCTCGCTGACATATGACGTTTTCGAAAGTTTTGTCATATTTCCCTTCACAGGTTTCATCAATTGGAATACGTGTTGGAAGCAATTTTCGCCATTTAACATAATGAGTGCGACAAAAACAGGTATCCCCTCCGCAGCAGCCGCACTAGGCTTCACGTTCGTCCTTATGTGTTAGCATTCCAGTTTTTGGTTATAGTTCATTGATTACAACGGACAGCAGATGCGACAAAAGTGAGTCTCGCAACAATTGCAAGTATTAAAATTCCCATCTGATTGGTCAATACTACTTCAGAAACGCGTTTGTAGAATGCTAGTGGGAACATATCTTGAAATTCAGTAGTAATATCAACGACATAATCAATGGACATACGTTTTTGCCACCAAAATCACGTTACTTTAAAATGGTATTTGTCGGACTTTATCTATCTATCTATCTATAAAACGCTTGTATAAACGCCCCATAAACCGTTTTGATTTTAAACGTTTTAGAAACGTGTTTTAACCAATTTGAAAACGATTCAAATACTGCATAAACATCTCAAACCGTTTTGAGGGAGTGCCAGCACTGCTTGTTATGACATTTAAAAACTATTTCGGCGAAAGTCCTATAGAAGTATAAACACAGGATAAAGCGTTTCAAATTCGAAAACATTTTAGCGGTTAAAACGGTTTAACGGAAGTATAAACATGGTAAATAATAGACAAAAAAGTATAAAAAATCTCATAAACGAACAAACATTAAACAAAGTCAATGAAAAATTCGGCAACTGAGTAGTCAATAAACCTTACCCAAGGTTGTTTGAGAGAGGTAGGTTGCCTTATAACTTTATGATGTCATCATCTGGGGGGCTTCAACATAATGCAAATCTCCATAAGGCACCCCAGACGCGTCATCAGGTTACCCATTACCAGGCAACCTATGAACTTTAGGAACCCTGAACCTTACCAACCAGTATTTTCTTTACCGCTCGCCTAAATTGCTTTTTATCCTTCATTTTACGGACATTCAAGGGTAGGTGATTAAAGAGTTTTAAAAAATAAGATCTACAGGATTCTCGGATATTTCATTATGTAGGCCCAAAAATTTATTAACTTGCAAATTTTGGACAACCTCTGTATTTAAGGAAACATTAGGTACCTATCTGCCATTCAAAAGTATAGTTATTTATGCAACATGTGTTTAAAGTGAACCTTTTGCGACAATCACATCGTCGGTCTCCGCACGTAGTGGCGTAACTGACAAAATGGAAAATTTTGAGTTACGCTAGTAAAATACATATTTTTAGGTGCTCTATAACCTCAAGCATTATTAAACATATAGGTGTAACTGTTTTGGTGGAATTTGATTCTTAGATTTTGGCGTATCTGCCACATAATATAATTAATTTTCCACGTATAGGCGTATATTCACTTACGCCCTTACGAGAGATTGAAAAATTTTTATCCAATAATTTTTTGCAGTGGCGTATCTACAATCTGCGAGTCATGTTTTTATGTTTTTATACTCATAACATTACCTACGAAAATTTAGCTTCCAGTTTCCAGTATTTGCCTAGAAGCGGACCGTTTGTAAGAATTTTTTCGAATTTGGTTAGTTTTATTATTTTTCTAATATATTATTTTTATTGTGATAGTGCATTGCCAGTTTCTAAATAGAATTATTCATTTTTGACTGTGTTTTTTAATTTTTTTTGGGAAGACTATTTTGGCGTAAATGAAACTATTCAGCAAAAAAATATAACGTAGAGGCGTAACTAAATATATTATTTTGGCGTAACTGAAAAACTTCAAAAAAACTTTATCACATAGAGGCGTAACTATTCTAAATATTTATTTTTCCGAAAAACCGGAAAGGCTTACAATTTCTTATTAGTATCTATGTAAAGCGTAACTATTGAGCAATCAAATAAAAAAACAACAATTAGCAGGGTTCTAATATTTTTCACTGTACAGCTATTTAATTTGGTTACACTTTCGTTTTTTTCCTCTCCTGGAAAATTTACAAAATGCTAGTTACGCCACTACGTGCGGAGACCGACGACATGAGTGAAAAAAGGTGCTATGTATGTATTGCATAGACATTTTTTCTACTACCAATGAAATATGTGTAAAAACAGAGATTTAGACAAATACTTTACGAACACTGAACAGGAATAAACCTAAAAAACCTAGTATATTTGGATTCAAGAATGGAAGGCTAATCCAATGGGTCAATAATATATGGGGTGTTCCATATAAAAAAGTTTAACATTGCTTTGCCACACTTTGTGACACACTTTACAATAAACCGTTCATTAGAATAATGGATAGTTTTCAAAAAAAATCATTGTGATCCAAGAGGACGAGTTTAACAAATTTCATTAAAGTGGCAATATCTCGAAAACCATCGATTTTTTACTGAGGTCATATTATGTTTTCCTGGACGCTCATGAGTTATTTTACCAGCCCTTTCAGTATTATTGTTGACTTTCCGGACACCCTGTATATGGATGAACTATACCTTCGCTTGAACATGACATAGAGTTTTGGCCATAGAAATCCACTGCTACTAGATTTGATTCTACTGAACATGTTCTTCCGGATGCAAATCCAATTTAACTTATTAGTCTGTTTTTTGTTTGATGCAATCCTTACATGAATTACCTATTTATCACTCTACGTGAATATGTATATGATAATGAAGTAGACAAGGACGGGAACAGGGAGCTTAAGGCAAAAAAAAAAATGAGTACAAAAACCGCAAGGATATACGTTCCCGAGGGAATGCCGTTTCAAGGAGAGGATTTTGCGTGCGTTAGAAGTAGCCATCGTCGTATCCGCTGGGGTCGTCATGGCTACACGTAGCGTATATAGCTAAACGAAAAACGCTCCCCCGTCGTCAGGGTAACCAGGGCCGCCCAACCACCCTGGTAATCGGCTCAGAGCAAGCCGCCCATCTCGGGAGAAACTTCAGCATACTAACACGGTGGCTTCGATGTAGCCCAACGTCGTACAATTTTACGTTTTCCTCTTTTGAAGTGGCGAAAATCGGGGAGAAATTTCACATAATATATATTTTTGTTGGGGTCCAAATTTCAGCTACATGGTTGAATGTATTCTATAAAATTGAAAATTATTCTTATTTTGGAATAGAAGCAAAAAAAAATAAATACAAATAACGGTTAATCAAAGGCATCGTTTCACTTCACACTATCAGCGACGAAATCAAATAGATAAACATCAATTAATTCATCCCTGCAGCTATTGCATTTTCCCCCTTGGATGTTACAAGTAAGCAAGTTACTTGGGCGGCAAGTAAAACCGCATTATTTGCCCATTTAAAAATTTCGGTGGGAAACGTCAGCTGGCCAATGAACGCGCGTTCCATGGGGTGTCAAATTCAATCAGAACCGTTTTATTGGGGCACTTTAACCGTAAATTTCAACAGCTTTGGTGTTTTCAGGAAGGGGAGGTTGGCTACATTTCCAAATGCAAACTATCAGCACGCTCTATAGGGGCTGCTGATTTAAGATTTTTCCCTCTGGGGTGAATTTTAAATAAGTAAAAGTTTGTCAAATTGTATTATGGGTCAGTGGTTGTTCACTTTTTATATTGATAATTACCCAACACGATTTCCAAAGTCGACAGCACTATGGGAAAAAAAAAGAGTAAACATAAAAATCTACTTTGGGTGTGTTCTTTGCCTCTACTCTCCGCTTTGGGATCCTCTGCTGCTCTCCTTCTTAAATCCGGATTACGCCCGGACGACCCATGACGGGGACCTCACAAACAACAAAAATCCGACTTGACAATGCCTCCCCGTCTGTCTAATAATATCCAATCGATTTTATTCATTTATTTATCGAAAATCTATTCTATTTAAATCACAAAGTTACTTCGGCTTGGTACGTACTCAGATCGTCAATTGCTTAATGCTTTACAATTTACATAAACATGAACGCATAACTTATAGTGCTCGGAATGAACTCGATTAATATAGTACTCTTGGTGCATGTCCCAAGGCGTCTTCTTCTCATTCGTTTTCTCTGCATTAGATCTTCTGCGTCTGTTTATACAGGCTGTTCCTAAATATCATGTACAAACGAAAGGGGGTGATTCTTTGGTTTATTTTATGTCTAAAATTTCATATTAACATAGGTCCGCAAACGCTTCGTTACCTATCTACAGGGTGTTGAAATTTTAATATTTTTTTGGTTTTTTCTTTATAGCTCCTGCAATTTTTGAGGGATTTAGCTCAAATTTGGAATATAGGTTACGCAATAGGAGCTGAATGATTTTACATTTGAAACGTTTGCCAGAATCTACAGGGTGATGTTTTTTCAGGGGTCATGCCCCCTTTTCTGCCCCTGAACTTTTTCGCGGTGCGCCTACCTTATTTAGAAACTTTTTTTTTCTTGTAGTTTTTTCGTATCAGCGACCCTTATCGAGAAAAAAATTAAAAAACAAATCCCTGTAATTAGCTAGATGAAACTAAAGTGACTCTATAAATCTTTTCTACCTACAGTGGCGACAATAGAGGTCCCGCAGCCATATTTTAGCTCATTTTCAATAGTAATCTAGAAGAAGGACACCCCTCGCCGCCATATTCTTGCCCATTTTCAATATGAACTCATTGAAATTCAACTCCCTGTAGATGGGTAAAGAAGCGTTTGCGGACCTATGTTTAATAGAAATTTTAGTCATAAAATAACCCAAAGAATCACCCCCTTCCGTTTGTACATGATATTTAGGAACACCCTGTATAATAAAATTATTGAGCCAATTACAAAAGCTCAACTAAACATTTTTTGGCACTTTTCATATTAATAACAATTCTAATGAAAATTTATAATAATTTCCTCCTTCATTTTAATCCTTCATCAATTTGCCATTGCAAACATAAATAGCAATGCATCTAGTATTTCCAGCACCCCCCTCAATGGTAAATTTCTACTACAAAACTGAACAATTTTTAATAATTTAAATAAATCAATATAACAACAAAAATCCTAAGTCAGACCAGATTTTTTGCTAAAGCTGTTATAAGAGGTTAAAGTAAAAGGTTTTGTGAAAAAATCTGCAATTTGTATATTTGTAGGAATATATTTCAAGATAACCACCTTTTCTTTAATCTTGTCACGTATAAATAATATGACCATTCATACTGATTTTACCAGTACAGTACTGGTTTTCAGGGCATAAGTCCTGGTTACTCATTAAGCAAAACCAGTACACGAAAAGTACTGGTTTCCGATTAGATCTTAAATTTAAAACATAAAAAACAAAAATAATTCTTCTAGTTAACTACATATAAGTAGTGAATTCCATTGGAAGGATTTGTGCGCACTGAATGTATTCGTGTCTCTTTCTACCAGCTTGTATAAGAAATAGATTTAAAAAAAAAATGCACTAGTAGAGTTGGGTATGAGCTTAGGTATGAGAGACCAATTGAGAAGTTTAATTATTGCATTATATTTAACATGAAAAATTATTACTATGACTGATATTTTTATGTTATGTTTATTATGTTTTATTTTTATATTGTAAAATCATATTTTGATTTTCACATAGGTACCTATCTTGTGTTTAATAAATGCTTAAACGCAACATTTTCTGATTTCTAAAAGTTTTTTAACTACGTATACTTACAGGTTGGCCGTTGGGTGAATTTTTAATAAAGATTTGTAAAATGTGGACGTGGCTGGTAAAAACTCATATTGTCATTGTCCTGGTTTCAGGTTGGAAAAAAATGGTCACCTTACGTATAAAATGAAATTGTATGTCTATATGCTTTAAGTCTTTTGCGAAATTCTGGATTTTTAGAGACTTTTATTGCTGACTGATTGTCTTCATAAAATACTACACTACAATCATCTACAACCTCTGATAATCAATCATCAAATATCGAAGCCAACATGCTTCGCTCACTGCAAAACTTAATGCAACATACTCGGCCTCGGTGGAAGACAGAGCCACTGTAGATTGCTTTCTGGATGACCAGCTGACTGTGCAACCAAAATATATCCTGATTTGGATTTTCTATCAACTCTGTCTCCTGCCCAGTCTGAGTCTGCATAGCCTTCTATTATGTTTTTAAAACTATTTTTAGTGAAACTTAAACTTAAATTTAGAGTTACCTGAACATATCTTAAAACATTGAAAACTGGAATGCACAAATCTGGTCTAGAACACAACATTGCATACATCAACGAGCCTACAGCACTTGGCATCTATTTTCAATTTCTACAGTTTCTGATTTTTCGCGTTTTAAAACGTCATGTCTAAAATTTGGCTCCATTGGTGTATTACACGGTTTGCAGTTTTGCATATTGGAACGTTTCAAAATGTTTTTAAGATACGTTGTCTGGTTCATTGTTATTCGATTTTGTGACAAACTTTGTGTTATTAACATCCCCAAAAAATTTCTAACTGGTCCTAAATCCTTTATTTTGAAAAGTTTTATTCAAAATTTGCTTAAATTCTTCAATTTCTAATTCATTTCGTCGTTAATTTGACAAAGGGGCGTATATGAGAAATAGGCGATTTTTCGTTTTCAGGGAATTTATGTCGCAAAACATCAAATGTATACGCCCTTTGGCGCAAATGAACTGCCAGTAGGTTCTGAGTTATACACATTTTTCTTTGCATGCATCTTCTTAAAAGGCGTATATCACGCTTGTAAAATTTAAGAAATTCAATACACGCCCATTAGTGAAATTAACGACGATTTGATTCTTCCAATAGGAGGTCATCAACATAAAGCAAAATAAAAAGTTTTGAAGATCCTGTGATTTTTATGTAAATACTATATTCATTTTCTGATATATAAAAATTTAAGCTTAACATGAGGTCAATAAATCTTTTGTAGCAATTCTTTGGTCCATATAAGGTTTTTCTTAGCTTAGCGATTTTTCCTTCGTTCCCTTCAAAACTTTTAGGCATCGTAATGTACACATCATCATCATCTATAAGTGCATTCAAGAATACACTCCAAACATCCAATTGATAAATTTTATACTCAAAGTTGTTACACAGGAAAAACCTTATTGGCAACAGGGCTATAAACATCAGAATTGTACCAGTTTGTTGAAAACTCCGTGCCAGTTTGCTGAAAACTCCGTGCCACCAATCTTGCCTTATATGTTGTAACATTTCCAAACTCGTCTCAAGTTGCAATGGCTGAACTAGCCATTGCATCGTCATAACACATTATTTTAAATTCTTCATCATCACTCATTGACAAAAACACTATGTCTAAATCCATTTCATAGTCATGATACCTGGTGTTTCTTTTTGGTTCTTTCCTTAGATTGTATCAGCTATTTACAATTTCTTCATCAGAACCATTATCCTCACTGCCTTGATACACAATACTGTTTTCATTCTCATTTCCACTAAGATTTTCTGCATTTTCATCCGAGTTTTCATTATTTTCCGATCTCTTTTCATTATTCTCCATATACAGGGTGTCCCAGAATATGTGGGCAATCTCTCGGATTCAGATAGAATACAACAAAATAACATGACAATTTCCTATAAAAAAAAATTCCTACGACCTCCCCTACGAAGTTACGTGCCCCTAAAGGACGCCTCTGAAAATCGTTTTCTTGTGGATAACTTCCAAAATACTTCGTGTAATTTTTTTTCTTTTAATATGATGGATACTAGATAAGACCCCTCAAAATAAACCCTTTCAAACACACTTGGTCAATCTAGTTTGCCAGGGACGGACTAGCTTTAACACAATAATGCTCCTTTTTTTTACACCTTGTATGATAAAAGCACAGTCATTTTTAGATAGTTTCAACCTTGAACTAGTAAAAACGTACTCTTATTCGATGTCGAAAAAATGAGCTGGTTTCCAAAAAAAATATTTTTTTGTTTATTAATGGTTTTTTATTGAATAATTTCGTATGTCGGCTCGACACGAGCTCCTTCTAATCTTATGCATTCCATACCTATTTTAATGAGAGATTGTTCGAACCTCGACAATGCTTCAATATGAATCCTTATTTCGCGACAGTGAACAATTATCATTTCTACTAATATTTCCTCAGTGTCATTATTGTGTTGGAGCTAGTCCGTCCCTGGCAAACTAGATTGGTCAAATGTGTTTGAAAGGGTCCATTTCAAGGTGTCTTATCTAGGGGGGGGGGGGGCGTAGGATTTTTCTTTATAGGAAGTTGTCATGTTATTTTTTTTTGTGTTCTATCTAAATCCGAGAGATTGCCCACATATTCTGGGACACCCTGTATATTCCAAGCCATTTGTTACTTCTTCATTGTTTTCTTCCATCATTTTTATAGCTATCTGTCTTATTTTCTACTTTAGTTTCTTCAGGCAAGAAAATAACATCTCTGTGGATTTCCATTTTTCGCTTCCACTTCCCAGGAATATAAGTATACCCTGAATCCTTTTGTATCTTCTCCATATCCAAGAAAAAATCCGATTTTGCTATTTGTGTCCCATTGCCTTGTTTCTTTAGGAATGTGCACGGATATAGAATACAGTACTGCTAGACTTTGAAGTTGGGTATGTCTACAGTTTTTTTTGTCATAATTCAAAAGAAGTGGAATATTTTTGAAGGCTTGAACCTGTTCTGTTCAGTGTGTATGTGATAGTGTTAATAGCTTCAGCCCAAAAAGTTTTATTTTATTTTTCAGTGCTGTTCAATAAAGTTCTTACTGCTTCTACTAAGGTCCTATTTTCATGTTCTGCTCTTCCATTTTGTTCAGGTGTGTAGACCCCGGTTAATTCCTTCCCTCTCAGAAAGGAAAAAAGTTGTACCCCTCTATACGCTTCTCTATCATAGCAGAACAGAACAGAGAAATCTTTTGGCGAGTAACAAGGGTGGTTGCCTCCATGTGACGAATGCCTTTTTCATCCAACATTTCCTTGACATCTTTATTTATAAATTCCAGACCATTATCTGTTCTGAAAATTTTCATGTTAAAACTTGTTTCTCGCTCTGCTAAATTTATAAAATTTTTAATGCATGTTTTGACCTCTGATTTTTGCTTTAAAAAATTTACGTATCTATATGATGAAAAATCGTCTTTGAGAAGAAGGAAATAGCGAGAGCCTCCCAATGACGTTGTTTCCATAGGCCCGCAAACATCAGCATGTTCCAATTCCAAGGGAGCAGTGGCCTGTGGTGATTCGCTATTTTCGAAGCTTAACCGATGCTGTTTTCCGGCAAGACATGGTTGACATACAAAATTCTTTTCACAATCTGTACATTCAACATTATTTCTCTTCAGGATTTCTCTTATATATTTTAAATTTTGATGACCCAACCTTTTGTCATTCTTTACTATTGTTTTTACTTTTACTCTCATGCAATCATAAGGTTTATTATCGAATTCATTGACCCCTAACGAACATTTTTTTCTTTCCAATGCCTGTTCATGTAAATCTTGTGCAATGTGCAAAACAAGTTGATATATTATAATCCTTGTTTTCATAGCTAGAATGCATATAATTTAATAATTCTTGTAGCTAGGGCTTTTGTATTGCCATGTCCATTAACAAATTGACATGTTTCACGATCTGACTTCATAAAATAACCTTTGTCTAGAGCACATCCTGCTGAGAAAAAGTTAAACTTTAAATCAGGTACGAACAAAACATTTGATAGGACGGTTTTTATTAATTTTTGACCGTTGTATGTTGTATTTCCAATGCCCTTTAACCAAAGCTTTTGGCCATTTCTAACTTGAACCATCTTTGATACTTTTAGGTCATTTATGTTCTCGAACAAGTCTTTGTCCCAACACATGTGTTGACTAGCACCAGAATCCAGACACCAGTTGCCTCTTCTCAATTTTTTGGTACAAACCATAAATGCATTTTCCTAGTCCATATTTTCCTTTTTATTATATTTATACTTTATATTTTCCCTTCCTTATCCAACACTGATCGATGTTGTGATGTTTCCTTTTACAATATGTACAAAATTTCCTTGTTTGTGATCTGTTTCCTCCAAATTCTTCTTGGTTTCGTGATTATTTCGGACAAAAATTTTTTTTGAAATGTGACCGAGCTCTGAGCAAATGTAGCAGCGTCTTGTTTGCCCTGTCCTGTTTTGGTTCATATTCACTTTATTAGCAGCTAGTGCAGTCAATTTTTCTTGTGATGTGAGTTCCTCTAAAGTCTGATTATCTGCAGCAACAGACTCTTATGCTGATCTGAAATGTATGTATTTTTCTGGCAAGGATATTAGGATTTTAGTTATGATCATTTTTGCTGAGAGTCTTTCACCTGCTGTTTTTAATTTTGTTTTGATTTCTTCAATTTGAGATAAAAAGTCTAATACTGAATTTTCAAAATTAAACATAAAAAATCTTTGCTGTAATAAATGGATACTTACTACCAACTTTCTAGCGTAAACTGCTTTTAGCTTTTGCCAAATATCCTTTGACGAATCACATGATAAAATATGTGTAAGTGGATTCTGTTTCATTCTTGTTGCTAGAAGTGCTTCAGCTTAAGCATCATCCTTTAGCCACTTGTTAAAATCATCCCCTGCTGTGCTAAAGGTTTTACTCTGGAACCATCCACAATGTCAAAATATCCTCTGCCCTTCAAAATAATTTTGAGATTTCAAATGAACCGGAACTATCATTGTTAAAAAACAATAATTTGCCATTTCAATGGCAATGCATCTATATAGTATTCCTAACAATAATATAATAAAATTTATTCACACCTAGTCCAAATAGGTCTTGTAAAAAAGATGAAATCCATAAAGTGAATAAATCAGCTTAACCTGACTCCAAATCGTGAAACACTCAACTTTTTGTACCCTATAGCAGGATGATGAAGAGAGCTGGTGAGATCGTATCATTGGGAGTTTTTCTGTGGTTTTCTATGAAATTAGGTACCTATTACTTTATATCTCTGTTTCGCATTCAGTTAATGCATCTAATATTGTTCATTGATTAATAGTTTCAAATGCTCCTCCATAGTTTATGAAATCAAGGATAAGAGATTGGTTATATTCCACGCCTTTCTTTGAATAACTTGTATGTATGCAATATGTGTAATCAAAGTATATATTTCAAATAACAATGGCGGCCACATCTATTGGACAAATTTGTCAATTAATTTTGAAATACATATAATAAAAATTTTAAACAAGCTCTCCAATTACTGGCTCTATCATAATCCATAGTTTGTTCGTATTTTCCAGCCGTCAATGCCAGAAAGCAGCGGAGAGAACGCACCACCTACAACAAAGAGCAGCTCAACGCCTTGGAATCGCTTTTCGAAAGAACCCGCTATCCCGACATTTTTGCCAGAGAGGAGGTGGCTCTAAAGATTGGAGTACCAGAGTCAAGAGTGCAGGTAAGAAATTTAGAGTTATTTTCAGTAGGTACCTACTTGTTGTTTTAATTGTATATAAAGTGTGTATCACTAAGCTATATTTATACTCAGGATAATCCTAATTATCCTAAAAATAAACATGAAACAGGTTACCTAGCGTAAGCCCTTACGTCTTAAAAAGTCAAAGGATCCCGGAAAAAACTTTTAAGCCCAGATTAGCTCAGCGTTAATACCAAACGTCTGACGGACAGTTGTTACACATTTTGGCAATATATTGTCGCTATATGGCATTACCCGCCCTTCGGTGGTAATAGTTATTTTATATAGGGCCCGTTGCAACAACGAACGTTGTAAGGGCCGAGGCGGGGTGAACGTCACTGGAACAGCCCTACTTAATCCTCCGCGCTAATGGAAAACAACCCCTGGTGTAGTGAGGATCCGTTCCGACCCATTGTGTTATTGTATTGAATAAAATATATACAGTTATCCCCGAGATTGAATGGAGGCAACCACCCTTGTTACTCGCCAAAAGATTTCTCTGTTCTGTTCTGCTATGATAGAGAAGCGTATAGAGGGGTACAACTTTTTTCCTTTCTGAGAGGGAAGGGATTAACTTCTTTTTTTTAGAATTTTATTTCATTGTCATCGCTGGGATGATTGGAATTGAATTGGCTGATGCAGTTGGACGGAAGACCATTTTTTCCCTTTTGTTTGATCGTAGTAGAACCATTTTTAAAAATATATATTGTATTGTGAACTTTCACAAACATCTCACGATTGAACTTTGAAAAATCGCATATAAAATAATATTTGGTACATAGAAACCGTGAAAATACCTTAAATATTTTTTTTCTTAATTTTTTACACAAAAAAAAAGTAACTAAACTTTTGCTGCACTAAGCTATATCCATACCAAAGAATTACGCAGAGGAACATTTTGTTGCTGGTTGCCGCAGCCCGTTTAAATGGAAAATTGTGTTTATGTTGCTTGTTTCTGGAACTTTCTTCTGCATGTTTGCAGAAGTTTATTCAAGTTCCTTACTGTTTTCAGCAGCAACAAAAGTTCCTATATAAGTTGCTTGTTTCCATATTTAGCGGCAAAGATCCAAAGAAATATTGGTGAACATTTTTTGTTTCTGAACTTCATTTGGGTGGACACATTGTTGCTTGTTCCTTGTTCCCAATACTCGAAACTCAGCCGTTGTTTGTTTGTAAATCGTCGTCGCATCACATTGTTTCGAAACTAGGAACACACACGGCACTGGTATAGACACAGCGTTTGAGGTTGTAGAAAATACGCACGACAAAAAGGATCCATGTTTGTGAAAAATCAGAGCAATACTATACTCAGAGCTGTTCCTCGAGACATTTCTAATGCACTGAAAGCGGTCATGAGATTGTAGTAATTGTACTGTTTTCCGGGCCAATTCTACTGACGTGGAAATTTAGAGTACCTAAAAAAACTTTGAGGGTGGTTTAAGAGGATAAATTTAATAATTGCGATTCTTCGAAAAAAGGATTTTTGGGAAAATATGGACATTTCCACCCCAGTCTTAGGTTCAAATGGTACTGGAAGTTATAGGCAGTAACAAGATACACCGCTTAGGGAACCTCACTTGACTTGCAAATAACTTTGAGGGTGGTTTAAGGGGGTAAAACTAATAATTGCGATTCATCGAAAAAAAAATTTTTGTGGAAATATGGACATTTCCACCCTATAGTCTCGGGCACAACTGATGCTAAGAGTTATAGACCAAAAAACACCGTTTAGGGAACCTCACTTGGCTCGCAAACTATTTTGAGGGGTTAAAACTAATAATTGCGATTCATCAAAAAAGGGGTTTTGTGAATATATGGACATTTCTACCCTAGTTTCGGGTACAACTGCGAAGACAGTACCAATATACACGGTTTAGGGATTCTCACTTGACTCGCAAATTACTTTGAGGGTGGTTTGATGGGTTAAAACTAATAATTGCGATTCATCGAAAAAAGGGTTTTTGTGAAAATATGGACTTTTCCACCCTAGTTTCGGGCACAACTGGTGCTGGAAGTTATAGGCAGTACCAATATACATCGTGTAGGGTAACTAGAAAGACTTGCAAATAACTTTGAGGGTGGTTTAAGGGGGTAAAACTAATAATTACGTTTCATCGAAAAAGGGGTTTTTGTCAAAATATGGAGATTGCCACTCTAGTCTCGGGTATAAATGGTACTGAAGTTATGGGCAGTATCAATATACACCGTTTGGGGACCTCACTTGACTCGCAAATTACTTTGAGGGTGGTTTAGGGGGTAAAACTAGTCATTGCGATCCATGAAAAAACGGTTTTTATTAAATATGAACATTTTCACTCTAGTCTCGGGCACAAATAGTACTGGAAGTTATAGGCAGTACCAATATACACCGTTTAGAGTACCTAAAAAGACTTGCAAATAACTTCGAGGGTGGTTTAAAGGGATAAATTTATTACTTGCAATTCTTCGAAAAAGGGATTTTTATGAAAATATGGACATTTTCACCCTAGTCTCGGGTACAAATGGTACTGGAAGTTATAGGCAGTACCAAGATACACCGTTTGGGGTATCTAAAAAGACTTGTAAATAACTTTGAGGGTGGCTTAAGGGGGTAAAAGTAAAAATTGCAATTCATCGAAAAAAGGGTTTTTCTGGAAATATGGACATTTCCACCCTAGTCTCGGGCACAACTGGTGCTAAGAGTTATAGGCAGTACCAAGATACACCGTTTAGAGAACCTGACTTGACTTGCAAATTACTTTGAGGGTGGTTTAAGGGATAAAACTAATTATTGCGATTCATCGAAAAAATAGTTTTTGTGAAAAAATGAACATTTCCACCCTAGTCTCGGGTACAAATGGTACTGGAAGTTATAGGCATTACCAATATACACCGTTTAGGAAACCACACTTTACTTGCAAATTACTTTGAGGGTGATTTAAGGGGTAAAACTAGTCATTGCGATCCATGAAAAAAAGGGTTTTTATTAAATATGAACATTTTCACACTAGTCTCGGGTACAAATATACTGGAAGTTATAGGCACTACCAATATACACCGTTTAGAGTACCTAACAAGACTTTCAAATAACATTGAGGGTGGTTTGAGGGGATAAATTTAATAATTGCAATTCTTCGAAAAAAGGGTTTTTGTGAAAATATGGACATTTCCACCCTAGTCTTGGGTACAAATGGTACTGGAAGTTATAGGCAGTACCAAGATACACCGCTGAGGGAACCTCACTTGAATTGCAAATAACTCTGAGGGTGGTTTAGGGGGGTAAGACTAATAATTGCGATTCATCGAAAAAAGGATTTTTGTAAAAATATGGACATTTCCACCCTAGTCTCGGGTACAACTGGTGCTGAGAATTATAGGCAGTACCAAGGTACACCGTTTAGGGAACCTCACTTGACTTGCAAATTACTTTCAGGGTGGTTTAAGGGGTAAAACTATGTATTGCGATTCATCGAACAAAGGGTGTTTGTGGAAATATGGACATTTCCACCCTAGTCTCGGGCACAAATGGTACTGGAAGTTATATAGACAGTACCAAGATACACCGTCTAGGGTACCTAAAATGACTTGCAAATAACTTTGAGGGTAGTTTAAGGGGGTAAAACTAATAATTGCGATTCATCGAAAAAAGGGTTTTTGTGAAAATATGGCCATTTCCACCTAAGTCCCGGGTACCAATTCTACTGGAATTCACAAAAACGAGTAACTTGGGGTGGACAGATGTTTATGTAACTTTTGCTGTTGTTTCTGTTTCCATAAACAGGTTGCGGCAATCAGCAACAAAATGTTCGTCTGTGTTTCTTTGGTGTGGCCATAGCATTAGGAAACAAAAACAACAGCAAAAGTTCCGTCATCCTGTCCACACCATGGTTGCTTATTTTTGTGAATGTTTCGTTGTGTTGCTACAACAGTAAACACTGTGTCTACAGTGCAGTGTGTGCTCCTAGGTTCGAAACAATGTAGTGTGTGGTGTGACGATGAATAAAGCTATGTTCACAAACAACAAAGTGTTCCTCTGTGTTTCTTTGGTGTGGGCATTGCTTTAGAAAACAGAAACAACAGCAATAGTTTCGTAAACATTTTGTCCACACCATGGTTAGGTCAGGTACTCATTTTTGTGAATGTTTCGCTGTGTTACTGCAGTAAACGCTGTGTCTACACCAGCATTATGTGTTCCAAGTTTCGAAACAATCCTAGTAATTTTTCGTTCTGAACAAACTGATCGAAGTCACCTGAACTGATTGAACCGTGTTCTTTCCATTTCGGATCACTTCCCCCACCATACTCACCAAATGATTGCAATCAGTTTATTTCCAGCCCCAAGTGATCGCAGAATTTTTATGTTTTGTAGTATAACATACCCGGGTTCGTTCAGCAAGATTGAACGGTGTAAATTTTTCCCGTAATTTTTATTACCTTTCAAACAACAAATCTTCTGAAAAACGAAATGAAAAACAAATAGGACCTACGTTGTGGAAACTTACTCAATTTTACTTACTGGACAGCACATAATTTTTTTCTAGGTTTTAATTTAATCTTTATCGGTGTTGTTTACAGCATGAAACGATTTTTGTTAAATACATGAACATTGCACATGTTATAAAAAGTTGTTATAAACAAACAAAAAAACATAAAAATGGGAAAAAAATAATACTTGTAGAAATTGAACTCTCAAAAACAAAATAACAATTATTCAACTGACCTGTGATCGCTCCTTGACACACACACTAATCACAAATTGGATTGAACAATCAGTTTAATACAAAATAAAAATAAAAAATGAATAATAAACAATTACAGACACGCGTCTAAGGGACCAGTCCAGCTTGTTCTTCAGTCTAATGTCTAATCGCTTCTTCTCAATCTCCCGTTCGGTACCTACCCTTTCAGTAAGCTTTTCCATTGCGGCGCGTCCCGTTCCTATAAACTTGATACATGGTTGCAACATTCACTTTTATTCACTAAACGTTTTTTTTTTTTTTAAGTTAAGATTCAAAGAAATAATATTTTAAATAGGTGGTTTTCCTCAGTTTACTTCTTTCAAATCATTTGTGAGTCAAAACCAGCTGATATAGATTCTTGTTCTTTCAATGCGACAGAAATTAGCGAAGTGATGTGAAAGAAAATAAAAATCACTATCAGTTAAATCAGATTAGTTTGTTCAGTTCGATTAGATCATAAGAATACCTCTAGTGATGTCCGACAGCGATTGACAGACATACAACGACTAAGTTTCGAGTTTTGGGAACAAGGAACAACATATCCACACTGATAAAAATAAAGTCGAGAAACGAAAAATGTTTACCAATGTTTCTATATTTTCTTTGATCTTTGTAGCTAAATATGTAAACAAGCAACTAATAGAAACCTTGGTTGCTTCAACTCCAAAAAATAAGGAACTTGAATAAACTTTTGGAAACATGCAGAAAAAAGTTCCAGGAACAAGCAACATAAACACAATGTTCCTATATGTTGCTTTCGATGTGGACTTAGCTTTAGGGGAAAATTGAATAAAACAACAAAATATCTCACTCTAACAAGATTATTTGAAATTATGAGGATTTATCAAGCCTTTGGGAATGGAGTACCTTGTAAATTCATTATTATTTAATCTCTTATTGTTTGTCTCTCAAATTACGGTCTCAGTAGATTTTCAAAAACTAAAACAAAACATTTCTACGGGCTTCAACTAAAGTTCCTACTCCATTCAAACTGACAAAATTTTCTCTGAGGCCGGTAGCAATTGCATCACAAATGAATGCCTAGATGTCGACAAACAGCAGCTGTGTCCCTATGAAAAGACTAACCAGGCACTAAATTGAATCATTACCGATGGGAGAGCAAATATACCGCCCCTTGTATTATTTGGCATTGTCATCGACACGCCGCAATAATGCTCTTGTTTGGGACCCTGTACTGTAACATATGCGTTTTTACTTTGACGAAAATGTATCTGGCTGGGTTCGATGATAACAATAATAAAGAGCCAGGTCTTTTGATGCCGAGGTTGACACAAAAATTGATTGTATTTTTGGAAGTGACGAGCGGTTTTCAAATAAATTATTTTTTCTGATGTTCTAGATAGAATTAGAAACAACAATAAAATATTTCTTGTTACATTTTAAAAATTTCAATTCTAATTATGTGGATAGTACTAAGGGTTCAGCGAACTAATCGTTTTATTCTCTTTTGTTCCAGGTTTGGTTTAAAAACCGTCGAGCCAAAGCACGTACCCAACAAATCCAGCACGATGCAAGGAACAAGAGCAAAGTTAAACGAAGACCTTCTACTGCGTCCAGTCAAAGTCCTGTAGACGCTCCTTCAGTTGTGCCATCGTTAGTGAAAAAAGTATCTCCGCCTACTCTACTGACACCTTCGAGCAGTGGAGGTTCGCCTCCGGAATCTCACACGAACCCCTTGGAAGAAATGACTCAAAAATACGGTGGAAGTGTTGAACCTGCTACTGTAACTGCCAATACCGCTTTCGCGTCAACGCCACCTTTTACGCAAAATTCACAAAGTCCTAGAACTCAGGTGTCGCAAATATCTCCCCAATCTTACGACTCATCGAATTTGTCAACGTTTAAATTGGAAGGTGGTAGTTCTAATGTAACACCTTCTCCTCCTACTACTCCAGGCAATGTTTACGGTTCAAACTTTGCTCCAGCGTCGTCGTTTCAACAAGAAATGGCTTATAATAATTGGTACATGGGTGGTTCTTCTAGTTCATACCCTTACCAATCTGGGGGGCAAATGCATAATGGTACTACATATCATAATCAAGCAGCTACGGACTATCATGCCACCTATCCTGGGTATTATAACGGGGGTCATAATATGAGCAATATGTATCATCATCCTGGAAGCTATAATGGATATGGTAGCGGATTCGATGCCGGTCAAGGAATGAATCATATGTCACAATAATAGTGACAGAGATTTTTTTCTAGAAAAAAGCCATAATAATCAGGGACAAATAAGGAATATCGGATATTATCGAATCAAAAAAGTCCCTTCCTGATAGGTAATAAAGGTGTGAATGATTCTCTACATATTTAGGTGTATAAAATTTTTCTTCAAATAAAATGTGATAAAAGAGGCAATTGAAGACCTCAAACTTTTTTAAAAAGAATAATTAATTTTTATTTATAACTAATAATTATCATTTGTAAATATAATATAGCTAAGATTTAAATTCTCAACTCTAATTCAAATCGTTTACTAAATCATCTACTATTTGGATTATACCTTAGTTCCTCTTCGGGACTAAAAATTTTTTACAAAATGCATCACAATTATTCGTCAAATCAATTAAGTATTTTTTTAAGTCGTCCTATTATCAAAAGACATTATTTTAATATATTTAATAATTATTTATGTAAAAATGTGAATAGCGATAAAAATAATTAAGTATAGCAATTGTAGAAATTTATAATACTTATAATAAATAAGTTTGTTTGGCGATAAACGATGTAAAAGTAAAAGTTTTTCTTTCCAACATTTTTAGACGCAAAATTATTTTTCGTTTGGCCTTGTATGAAAATTTTACCTAATTGTAACGAATTGTTATAACCAGGAACCAAAATTTATTCTTGGTTTATTTTTGTGTTCTTCTCGTCCTGAAAAACTTTTCATTTGAATTGCAATTTATTGTAAATAATTTTAATTTAAGAAACTAAATTATCTTTCCACTACCTTTTTATATCCTCAAACTGGAACTAAATAAAAAAATTGCAAAAATAATGCTTGTGTTTCATTTTACATTAACATAACCTCGATAATTGTTATTACTTGAACCTTCGGAACAGAAAAACGATTTCATTTTTCTTTTGGCAAGTACAACTGAAAAAACAGGGCCATTTTTTGGTCATAACGATATCGAGGAAAATTAAAACCACAAGAAAATGTGACTTATCTGGTAATTATTGGATCAAGCAACTTTGTTCCATGTCATCAAGAATCACCCAGCTACTTTCATAATTTTCAACACTAATGGTAACTATAAATTTTGAAGACATTGAAGAACATAGCAAACTGGGCGGATAATTTGATAGGTAAGGAAAATAAAGGAAAAACTGCTAAAAATATTGGGTCTTTAATTTCAAGATGGTATGCATATCATAAGATTTCATCGTAGCTGAAATGATGAGTTTAGCTGCGTTGAAATGGTGATTCCATATTGCTTCTGCAGTTTTCATACTGAGTAGTTGGTTTCTTCTGCTGGCTGATGTCTTCCAGTTTCCTATTCCATTTTCTGCTTCTGCGGTCCTGATTTAGCTCAATCCTGTTGCTCTTCAGTCTTCTAAATGGTGTCCCAATAAGAGTTTCCGGGTGTTTTTTTGACTTCACCCACAACACACAATTCTTTTGCTAAAATTTTCAATCACATCTGTACAGGGTAGATGACTTTCGATAGTTTTATAGGGTACAGTCAAAATGACCGAAGATTCTGAGAAACTGATGTAAGCTTCTCGTCCTCTTTTTTAGTGTGTCATCTGATGGTGTAGTCCAGCGGTTCCCAGCCGGTGGGTCGCGCATAGGGTTTTTGGAGGGCTCGCAATGCCAATATTAATATACAGGGTGGTCCATTTAGCCTGAGACAGTCTAATATATCGAAAACGGCGCGTTTTTGAAAAAAAAAAGTTCAAATAAAAATTGAAAGAGTCAAAAATCATTGCTATCATTTTCTTTTCCCCGTGACACCATAATTTTTATTTATTTTTTTTCAAAAACGCGTCGTTTTCGAGATAGTGTATTTCAAATTAAATGGACCCCCGTGTATATTTTTCTGCATTTGACAACACGCCTCGGCCTCCGCCTCAAAAACCGCGCGGCGTTACATGGGCTCTGGGCGCTGCACTAGTAAGGAACCCGTTTCAAGCCTCGTTAGATGTTGCCGACGTTCCTGATGAACTGCAGGATAAATTTTTAGAGCTGAAGAATGATTCCACAGCACCTGTCCTATTTCAGCAGAAATTCTTGACTTAATTTTGATGTGCCATGCATAGTTCATATCCTTATGTCGACCTGCTTGAGCTTTCTTTTCGGATACTAATACCATTTGCCTCTACCTACCTTCGTGAAAATGGGGTTTTCAATCCTTTTGCAAATTAGAACAAAGGCCAGAAATAGACTGGGTGTTCAAGATGACATAAGATTGGCTTTAACAAAAACTCAACCAAGAATTTCGAGACTTGTTATGGAGATGCAAGCTCAGTCATAGTCATCACATTAACAAAATAAAAATTCACTTTTTGTATTTAGTTACGAAATATTATTATTTTTGTTCAAGATTTCTCGAATAAATGAAATTTTGTTTTTTATTTATTATTGGTTAGGGGAGTCGCGACCTTATGAGCAAATCTGTAAAAGGGTCGTGATTAAAAAACTGTTGGGAACCACTGGTGTAGTCAGATCTTCGCCAACTAGATTGGTTTGCGAGCTACAGGTGTTTTTCAAAATTAGCTGTTTTTTATAATTCCCTATATCTTTTTCCCCTACGGAGATACAGAATAAGTGCAAGAAGGAAAAATACGTCTTTTTTTGCATTAAATCAAGTGGCGTACTTAGAAAAAATATGGGGGCCTTATCTTCTGAGATATTCGAAAAAACAAAGATTTTTCAAATGGAAAACCCTGTATCTTATTAGTTCAGTAGTTTGGGAAAAAAATTGCGAATTCAACGATACAAAACACATGATAATCTGATTTGACCTAAATGTCAAAAATAACAAAAAATGCACTTTTTTCTACTACCAATAAAACTGTCTAAAAAAAATAAGTTTAGAAAAATACTATGTTGACAATGTCAACTTCTGTCATTGACATTACTTTTACTGGTGTAAAGTGCACTAGTGCAAGAAGTGAAATTTTACATCTTTCGAATAGTGCGTAAAGTGAGTACTTCAAGCACGGTAGTAGAAAAAAAATTGTATACAATATGTGTATAAAGCACACACTCATATGTGATTGTCGTACTCGCCTTCTGCTCGTACGTCAAAATTCACATTCGTGAAAAAAGGTTCACTTTACACACTTGTTGCATAAATATTATCCAACACCGGCTAGTTATAAGAGTCATTATTTGTGCCAATTTAGACAGGTCAACTATCAAATAACACACTAGTGTGTTATAAACCATTACTCACTAGTGGGTTATGGTTTATAACTCACTCTATTATAACATCAACGCAAAACGTCAGGAAATAAAAATTTATAAATCCTGCTTCAAAGAAGGCTCATTCCCAAAAAGACCTGTTAGTTTTTTCAGTTCTTGTATGCTGCTTGTGTGTTATGATTTCTCAGTTGTTGGATAAAACATTGAATGCTACTCGTGTGTTATGTTTTCTGTGTCACTCGAGAAATTATACCACTCGGCCTGCGGCCTCGTGGTGTAAATTTTTCTCACGTGACTTATTTTCAACGTCACACATTAGTACCTACCATAAATAATAAAAAAATTAATATTTCAATTAGAAATGATTGTATCAATTATTCTTACATAATACATATTTTGTTTACAAACTTTCCAAATATTTATTATTTTAGAAAAGGTATAACATCAAAACAAAAGTTAAAATATCTCACTTCAAAAACAAAGAATAAACAATTTATTGCATAAGCAATTTGAAAATAGCTATTTACATAACAAGTGTATAAAGTGAACCTTTCTTCACGAATGTGAATTTTGACGCACGAGCCAAAGGCTAGTACGACAATCACATGAGTGTGTGCTTTACACACATATTGCATACAATTTTTTTGTAAAATTTCACTTCACGCACTAGTGCGTAAAGTAATTCACTTTACACCAGTAAAAGTAATGTCAACGTCGACACTCAATTTGGTATTTTTCTAGTGAATTACTTCACGCACTAGTGCGTAAAGTATTTGTCTAAATTTATTTGTTTACACATTTTTATTGGTAGTAGAAAATATTTATTTATGCAACAAGTGTGTAGGCCAGTGCGACAATCACATGAGTGAAAAAAGGAGCTTTACGCACGTATTGCATACAAATTTTTTTCAACTACCAATCAAATATGTTTAAAAAATAGTGCGTGAAGTATATTCACTTTACGCACTAGTGCGTGAAGCAGTGGCGGCTCGTGGTATAACATATTGGGGGCGCACATAATTTGTAATTCATAATAAATGCCGAAAGGGGGATGCCCGCCGGAGGCGCGAAATTTTTCGGAGTGCCACGCCCAGAAGTGTTTATTTTAGGCCTTTAAAAAAATAATTTATTGTAAGTGATCGTATGAGTTATGTGATGTGTTTACCTACCAATAATTAAAAATATTGTTAAGGGATTTCATATCTACCCTACCAAACAACCAACTAAGCTCAATTTAATACTTTTTTCGGTCTATCAAATCGTGGAAATTGAAGGATCTTATATCAATAAACTAGAAATTAAGTAACAAAGTAACTTACCTCGCTGAGTACATCGTCCTGGTCTAACAATTGTTTTTATACATAAATGTATTATAGTTTTCAATCTCACAATTCTCACAGACACGTTTTGTATTGAAAATGAAGTCGTCTGTCCTTTTTTGAGATAAATTCTTCAATTACCAGTTCGTTAAAATTTGGAATTTCTTGAATCATTTGTTTCTCAATAGATAACATTGCGAGGGCAGTTAGTCTCTCCTGTCCCATTGTACTTCTGAGGAAAGTTTTTATCCGTTTTAATGTGGAGAAGCAACGTTCCGCTTCTGCGGTTGTCATAGGCATTGTTATAATCGCTTGAAGCACTGAAAATGTTTCAGAGAAATCTGCTTGCAAATTATTTTCAATTAAAAACTTAAGAAAGTGGACTGCTCCAGAAACTTCTCCAAAATCTCCTCTTCTGTATATTATTTCCAATTCTGTCTTTAATTTGTTTTTATTCAAAAATGGAAAGTTTCGAACTGCTGAATCTAAATGTTGCATAGGAAAATTTGATGAATACGTTTCAAAATTTTCCACTGAAAATAAGTGTGCTATTTCCAAATGGCCTGTGAATGAAAACCTTTTTTTTATTTCTGCAATTATGGTGTCACACACTTCTTTAGCTTGTACAGTCGTGGAAACATAGGAATTTCTCTCATCCATCTTTCTTCTTTTCCTAGCTTGACTCTCATCAATATCTGCTAACTCGATTTCTCTAATAGTATGTATATTATCTCTTTCTTTTTGGATATTTTTTTCAAACTCAGTAATGTTACGTTTCACAGTTAGGGAATCAGTTGCCCTTTTTTGTAGCTGTGAATATAAAATATCAACGTGGGGCATCACACGATGAAACACTGTTAACCAAAAAACAAATTTACGGTCATGTAATAACCTTAAAAGTGCACCTGCCTTTCTGATGGTGTCAGATTGTCTGGATGTAGATTGTATTTTTTCCATACACTCTAGAAGTGATTCTTTGTTTTCATAAACAGTGTTAACGGTTCTGATTTTGAAGTTCCACCTTGTAGCAGATGCTCTAGGAACCCTATTTCCAACCACTTCATCTAATATGGCCACTCTTTGTGGAGAATTTGAAAAAAAATTGGTAATGTCACTCAGATCTGCAAAAAATATACGTACATTTGCATTTATGCTTGTCGCCTGAGACATTATTAAATTCAATTGATGCGCATAACAATGAATATAATGGGCATATTTAAATTTATCTTTAATAAGCTTCTGCACACCACCATGGGCGCCACTCATGACACTTGCTCCGTCATAGCTTTGGGAGATTAACTGATCAGGATTTTTTAAAACATAATTTAAAGATTCTTCTATGCAGCCAGCTAAAGCAACAGCATCGTGATCATTTGGTTTTATAAAAGTCCAAAATCGTTCAACAGGTGTGCCGTTTGGTAGAGTATAACGGTAAACTATAACCATTTGGAAAATATTTGAAATATCACTTGTTTCGTCACTCATAACGGAAACAAAATTTGAAGAAGCAATTTCTTTTTTGATATTTGCTTGACAGACCGAAAGCATACATTCCAGTAAGTCATTTTGAATGTCTTTTGACGTGCCTTTAAACACGGTGGCTTGCTGCAAATGATCCCTCAGTGCTAAGTCCAATTCGGCAGAAAAATTTATGAGGCCTCTAAATATACCTGGGTTCAATGAATCTTTTTGTTCATCGTGTCCACGGAGAGCAAGTTCAAAAGCACCACAAAATTTAATGCAGTTGATAATTTTAGATAAGACATACCGATTATTCTTTACTTGCTCGTTATGTTTCTCAATGCTTAATCGGTATGCACTATTTAATTGCTGCCGAATATCTTGTTTGCCCAATAAATTAAATCCTAGCTTAGCAGTAAGATGTGATTTTGAGTTTTGATGTTTTTTAATTTTTTCGGATAAATGTACTAAATCTTTAACGCCGGATTTTGTCCATTCTGATGCTTCATCGCTTCCAAATAACAAACAGGGAAAACAGTAAAGACTATTACTAACATCACAACCGCACAACCAGTCAGTTTTTTCGTAAGTTTCCATTTTAAAAGTTCGTTTATAATTTTGATTGAATCGGCTTTTACTTGGTGGAAATCCATTATCTAATAAAAGATTTTTTAAGTAAATTTTAATACTTATATATTTCCACAATTTTTTGTTAAACTTTTAACATGTTTCGCTAAACTTTAGCTTCATCAGAAAGATTTTAGAAAAATAAAATGTAGACATAAAAGTGAAATTGACAAATATAAAAAAGGTAAAAGCTGGTCTAATTTTATGTTAATTTAAATAGGTATTACACAGTAAATAAATTTAAAAGTGGTGAATTGTTTAAATCTAATTGGTCGTTCAATAAACAGTCTAAAGTTTTAAGTTTGTTTATTTCTAAAGATTCTAGAAGATTTAATTTTATCCCTTTGTTTTCATTATGTAGTATTTGAAATTCATTATTAAAATTATGATTTGATTCTATCAGGTGATTAGCATAATTTGAATCTGTTTTCTTTTTATTGAAACTATTGTAATGTTCTTAAATTCTAGTAACAAAATTTCTACCTGTTTGTCCTATATATACTTTTGGACAATCTTTACAAGATAATTTATAAACGCCAGATTTATCACAAATTTTAGTTTTAGATTTATTATTTTTCAAGTGAAAGCCTATTGTATTGTTAGTTTTGAAAGCAACATTTATATTGTTTTTGTTAAGAAATTTGCTAATTTTCTTACTAGCTTGTCCTTGGAAAGTAATACTTTTGAAATTATTATTATTTTGTAATTTTTTAGGGTATACTAAATTAATGGCATTTTTGTATAGTTTTTTGTTTAAAATATCATCTATTAATTTAGAAGAATAGTTTTGCTTTCAAAACTAACAATACAATAGGCTTTCACTTGAAAAATAATAAATCTAAAACTAAAATTTGTGATAAATCTGGCGTTTATAAATTATCTTGTAAAGATTGTCCAAAAGTATATATAGGACAAACAGGTAGAAATTTTGGTACTAGAATTAAAGAACATTACAATAGTTTCAATAAAAAGAAAACAGATTCAAATTATGCTAATCACCTGATAGAATCAAATCATAATTTTAATAATGAATTTCAAATACTACATAATGAAAACAAAGGGATAAAATTAAATCTTCTAGAATCTTTAGAAATAAACAAACTTAAAACTTTAGACTGTTTATTGAACGACCAATTAGATTTAAACAATTCACCACTTTTAAATTTATTTACTGTGTAATACCTATTTAAATTAACATAAAATTAGACCAGCTTTTACCTTTTTTATATTTGTCAATTTCACTTTTATGTCTACATTTTATTTTTCTAAAATCTTTCTGATGAAGCTAAAGTTTAGCGAAACATGTTAAAAGTTTAACAAAAAATTGTGGAAATATATAAGTATTAAAATTTACTTAAAAAATCTTTTATTCGTTTATAATCACGACTTTTGCATTTTGTTATGTTGGTGATTATTAAATTTGGCTTTGGACGGCCGACACATTTGATTTGGATTTTTTCCTCCAAAGAAAGCGAAGAAAATTTAATTGTTTTTAAATATTGCACGCTAAGGCTATCGGGGTTCAGAAATCCCGCCATTCTACACACAGTTTTCAGTTAAATCGCGCTCGAAATCGAAATAAATATAAAACAACAGCTTCCGATCCCAAAGTGCACTGACTACATGTGCACACCAGCCAGCTTAAAACATCGAACGTCGCTGGACCTTCGCGGGGAACAAAGAGTGCGGGGGGGCATAGTTCCACCAATTGGATTTAATATTGAAATGTGCAGTGAACGGGCCGATCCAGGCGACGCGGTGGACGCTGTGATTCCAGCGTTGCCGGTTGCGTTTGTTTTGCTGGCGCATTTGGCCACTAATTTTTTAAATTAATACTTTACAGGTAGAATGTTAAAATTTGAAGAATGATAAAATTAAATTTAAAGTTGTTTGATATTAATTTGGGAGTGCACGTGCACATGTGCTCTTATGGAGGAACCGCCACTGGCGTGAAGTAATTTACCAGAAAAATACTAAATTGACAGTTGTCAACATCTGTTATTGACATTACTTTACGCACTAGTGTGTGAAGTGAATTACTTTACGCATTAGTGCGTGAAACGGAATTTTACATCTTCTGAATAGTACGTAAAGTGAGTACTCCACGCACGGTAGTAGAAAATAGTTATTTATGCAACAAATGTGTAAAGTGAACCTTTTTTCACGAATAAGAATTTTGACGCACGAGCCGAAGGCGAGTGCGACAATCACATGAGTGAAAAAAGGTGCTTTACGCACGTATTGCATACAAATTTTTTTCTACTACCAATCAAAAATATGTAAAAAATTTAATTTAGATAAATACTTTACGCACTAGTGCGTCAAGAATTTTCACTTCACGCACTAGTGTGTGAAGTAATTTACCAGAAAAAAACGCAAAATTGACACTGTCGACATCTGTCATTGACATTACTTTACGCACTAGTGTGTGAAGTGAATCACTTTACGCACTAGTGCGTGAAGTGAAATTTTACGTCTTCTAGATAGTGCGTAAAGAGAGTACTTTACGCACGGTAGTAGAAAAAAGTGTTTGTTGCTATTTTTGCCATTTAGGCCGAAACAAAATATCATGGCTTATACAGTGTGTCCGTAAAGTAACGGATAAATTCATTATTTTGAAAACAGTAGAATTTTTGAAAAATCGCTCAGACACGTCAATTTTGTTTTTTTGTTTGAAATTTTTTGATATATTTTTGATTATACACGCTGAAAAATAGCTCCGCTGCTATCAACTTTGTTTTTTCAAATGGATCAACCTCTATATTATGACTTTTATGCATTCTGCAGGAAATTTTTGACATATTTCATGTACAATGTCATATACCTATTGTCAACTGTTTCGGAAATATTGACAGTTGAAAATTGATTTTTTTACAACTTTCACAGGCTGTAAAACCTGAACGGTTAATTTTTAAGGAAAACCGATTTTACATTCCTATGTCTTAGATTTTCATAAAGTATCATTTGACACCAACTTTGAATTTACCCGGAGATTAACTTCAACCGGAATTTTTAATCGCGGATTAACTTCAAAGTTGGTGTCAAATGATAGTTTATGAAAATCTAATATAGGAATGTAGAATAGGTTTTCCTCTAAAACTAACCGTTCAGGTTTTACAGCCTGTCAAAGTTGCAAAAAAATCAATTTTCAACTGTCAATATTTCCGAAACAGTTGAAGATAGGTATGATAATGTACATGAAATATGTCAAAAATTTTCCGCAGAATCCATAAATGAGGGTGATCCATTTGAAAAAACAAAGTTGATAGCAGCAGAGCTATTTTTGAGACACCCTGTATAATAAAAAATATATCAAAAAATTTCAAACAAAAAAACAGAATCGACGTGTCTGAGCGATTTTTCAAAAATTTTACCGTTTTCAAAATAATGAATTTATCCGTTACTTTATGGACACACTGTATATCATTAAACTCGCAATTTTTCACCCAACCTACTGAACTAATAGGATACAGGGTGTTCCATTTGAAAAATCTTTGTTTTTTCGGATATCTCAGAAGATGAAGCCCCCATATTTTTCCCAAGTACGCCACTGGATTCTACGTAAAAAAAAATACTTATTTTTCCTTTTTGAACTTTTTCTGTATCTCCGTAGGGTAAGAAATTATAGAGGTTTATAAATAACAGCTGATTCTGAAAAACACCCTGTACCTCGCAAACCAATCTAGTTGGCCAAGATCTGACTACACCATCAAATGACACACTAAAAACGAGCACGGGAAGCGTACATTAGTTTCTCAGAATCTTCGGCCATTTTGGCTGCATCTTGAACTCTTGAATTGTTTGAGGATTGTTCACATACGCTTTACTTTAGATGTAACCCCACAAAAAAAAAGTCTAGTGGCGTTAGATCGCAAGATCTAGGCGGCCAATTAATATCCCCATTTCTTGAAAGAAGTTTACCTTCAAACCGTGTTTGCAATAAGTCAATGGTTTCTCTTGATGTGTGACATGTTGCGCCGTCTTGTTGAAACCATACGTTGTCAAGATCCATATTCATTATTTCAGGCCACAAAAAGTCACGAAGCATTGTGCGGTAACGGTCTCCATCCACCGTAACAGCTTGACCATCTTCATTCTCGAGGAAGTAGGGTCCAAGAACAGTTACACGTTCAGAATGCATTGGTTTCTTATGGATTTGCCTTGGATTCTCACTGCTCCATATGCGGCAGTTCTGTTTATTAATATATCCGCTCAAATAAAAATGTGCTTCGTCGCTGAAGATTACCTTGTTACAAAACTTATTATCAATGGCCTTGTTTTAAAGCAGTTAGCAAATTCAAGACGCTGCCTATGGTCAGCTGGTCTTAAATCTTGGGTAAGCTGAATCTTGTATGGATGGAGAGCGACTCGGAGAGCTAAGTTTTTTTGAAAAATGCTGTGTGTGGTGGTCTCGCTAATACCCAATTGCTGCGAACGCCGACTTACAGACGTACTGGGATTTGTAGCCACACTTTGTCGAATAGCATCAGTATTTCCAACAGAACGAGCTGAACGTACACGTTCTGCTACTCTCACATCTTACACAGATCCAGGGCTCGTATTCCCGTAGCCGGGGAACAGCGTTCTCTCAAGAGAACGATTGCTCTGTCTTTGTCAGTATTATGGAAATAACAATATGGGTGTCTAAGGTCGTGTTTATGTTGGAGCTGTGATACACGATAAAAGCAACAATACTAATTTATAGTATCATTAGTATCGTTGCTTTTATCGTTTATCACAGCTCCAACATAAACACGGCCTAAGACAGAGCAATCGTTCTCTTGAGAGAACGCTGTTCCCCGGTGACGAGAATACGGGCCCAAGACCTTTCAAGTTTGCGCACTATATTGCGAATAGTTTTTTCCGGTGGACGATTATGTACACTGAAATAATCACGAATTGCGCGATATGTCCTAACCACAGAAGATTGATTTTCAAAATAAGTTTTGACAATCCAAACACGTTGCTCTACTGTATATTGCTCCATGGTAAAGGTTGTATGTACTAGTGTACACATCAAACAAAAAATCATGGAAATATTTACGATAACAAAATATAAACAAACAACATTGGGAACCTCTTAATGGAAGACCCTTTAGTTCCCTATTCTCTCTACGGATTCGTCTGTTCTAGGGAGTTCGCAATTTGGTTTCTCCTCGAGTCTGATAATACAGCATTCTTGGTAAGCTTTCAAGATGAAAGACTCTGAAATGACCATTTTAGAATTCTTCTGAAGTTATCCCAGCTGTTCCGTATGGAGCTTTTGAGTACTTCCTACTTATAGACCCTGAGATAGGGCCTGTTTAGTGGAGTCATTTTTTTTTGTCTGGCATTTCGAGGGATGAATGTGACTACTTAGCTGATGAGAATATAAGTGGTTTTAATGCCTGCCTCCTGTTCGAAATGTCCACAGAATGTTTCGCCGGAAAACTCGATTTCGAACTGTGATTACCGTCTGGCGATTTTTCAGCGTTATTTTCACAACAAAACCTTTCATTCTCTCGATGGCCAGACAAAAAGTAAACGCGGAAGGTTCTTTTCTTTTCTCTTGGAAAGTGACACCAATCCCCATTTTTTCAGCTATTGAAAAGCATCTGATATTATTCATGGGTGAATTATTTATCAATGTCAATCTTTTATTTAAAAGCTGGAAAATTTGAGATCACAAAAAAAAAATTCTTCATGTAAATCAATTATTTTCTTCTGCAAATTTTCGAACGGGAGGCCGGCATTAAAATCACCCATATTCTCATCAGCTTAGTAGTCACATTCAGCCCTCAAAATGCCAGACAAAAAAAAAATGACTCCACTAAACAGCCCCTATCTCACAGTCTATTATTCCGATCTCATTCCTGAGCTGAAGGTTTCCTGTGGAGAGTTATTCCTTGTTGTGTAGTAGATCCTGGATATCCTCTTCCAATATTTGATTTTAGGAAAAGTAAGCTGAAGTTACTTTCTCTTTCCTCTGGCAGTCTTGACTTCTATAGATACAACCGCTATTTCGACTTCTTCAGTGATCCCCAGAAGAGTGTGTTGAAGCAGTGTGGTTATTCCTCTATTAGCAACTGGCATGTTGTGTCGATACTATAACTTTCTCTTCAACCTCAAGATTCCGACTTCGGAAGCCCTTGATTTTCCTGGACAGTATTTTCCAGTGGACGCTCTATATGTTGGTGCCTTGTTTACTGCCGGCTACTGGTGATGGTTTTCTCTGTTTCTGGCATAGACTGCATGGAGATTGGGGGTGTCCGAATACCTGGCATCTGAAACATTGATGTCCTTAAGGAATCTTGCGCTCAATCTCGATGTCCGGGTTGATGATGCGAAAAATTCCTGGGTTCTGCTTTTGAGCTGTCAGGCAATTGATGGATTTTGCCATCTGGGTAGAGGTAGAACTGTGATACAGTAAGATAAAATTTTAAAGAAAAAAATTGAGGTACATACTTCGTCGTTAATTTGACAAAGGGACGTATATGAGAAATAGACGATTTTTCGTTTTCAGGGAATTTATGTCGCAAAACATCAAATTTATACGCCTTCTAATTGGCGCATATGAACTGCTAGTAGTTTCTGAGTTATACACATTTTTGATATGACGTATGTTTTGAAACAAGAAATATGCATCTTCCTAAAAGGCGTATATCTTATACGCTTGTAAAATTTGATTTGAGAAATTCAATATACGTCCATTAGTGAAATTAACGACGACTTATCAACTAACATAGGTATGTGTATATGCACGGCCATCTTTACTCATCAGGCCCTGAACAGCTTGCCAATGCACTGTTGCCAAGTGTAAGATAGAGGTCCAAGATTATTCCAAAATATTAAAGGGTTTTTAAATTTGATTCTATTAAAGTGGTTGAAATAAATGAAGAATAATTATCTAGTTGGGAGTCTTGGGACTATCTACTTGAGTTCAGATCGAAAGGTTCAATCCACTTTAAATCATTAAATGGTAATTCTGAGTTATTTACAAATAATTTAACATAAATATTTGTATCTTCAGAAATCTCAGTATAAATACTTATTGGAGACCAATGAACTAAACAAACACACTGGGACGGTGACTGCATAATGTTCCTACGCTAGGGCTTGTGCCAGGAAGGACAACAAACAAGAGGGATTTGCATCTCTCTCTGCACTATGGCAGCTGTTTGAAGTGTTTGGATCATTGAGCATTGAGGTTAGGAAGATGAAAAAGCTCTTCTTTCTTTTACATTAATCGCAACGAGTGCGAGCGAGACAATAATCCCTGCGTATTGCTGGGTTGCATATATCAAAATTCGCCTCACTCACTAACATATAGCAGTGTTTGTTTAGTTCAATGTTGGAGACACAGATAAATCGAAAATATCAAAGTAAATATTCCTTCAATTATCTAATTCAGGTAATTATCCAAGAATCAGAAATATGTTAATTTTATCAAAATAATTTGAAATCAAGCCCTCAAACCCATTAATTAAATCCGAGTTTTCGAAGTGATCAGTCAACTTATTATGACGATCTTTCTTTTAATTTTCTCGTTGATCTGGTCTTCTAGGAAGTGGCATTTTTTTGATAAATGAAGTGGTAAATTGGGGAAATTAGATGGAACAGCACCAAATTTGAGTTTAGTTTTCGTTGGAATTTTCTTCAGAGTTCCATCAAGCAATAAAAAGATATCCTCTTTAATGTTTCTTGAAAATGAAGTCAGCACAAATAGGTAGCTTATACCCATTAAACCCTTAGAATGTTATCTTTTGGAAAGCCAAAACAAAAGTTGATATACCGAATCAGTCAACGAAACGCTAAAAAATGGTCTAGATAAATTCTTTCTTTTCTACAGACATTGACGTAGATATAAAACTTAACCTATAAACTTCCTTTTACTAAATAGCTAAACACTGAAAACTTCACCCTATTTTTTTTAAATAATAGGTAAGTACACGGTTTTCATCAACACTGAAGTAACTGGGGATGGTGGAAATGTAAGATTGCACGAGAAAAATCAAGGAAAAACAAAGGTAAACAAGCCAGCTTCCGAACACTCCTTCGACAACTAGACAACCATGCGGTGTTGCACGATTTCCTATTTCATGGCCTGATAAATAAAGATGGCCGTGGTAAAGTCCGTCGATTTTATTCTGATACTCGAAAGGAATGTGATATAGTGGCACCCTAAATTAGAACGCCAATGGTCACGTAACGTCACACCTGTTTTTGCCATATACTTCACCCCCTCTCTCCTCATACGGAAAGTGTCAGATAAAAATCCCAACTCCACTGTTTCTACATACATGGTGAGGCACAAAAAACTTCCCACTCAGATGATTTCTAACTCAGGTGATTAGGTAAATATGTATTATGTATCACCTTACACCTGAGAGATCCTGGGTGGCAAGTTTTTCGTGCCCCAAAATGTAGGTATATTAATACGTGACAATAATTGATCAAAATTCAAAATGTTTACTTTACATAATACAGAAAACATTAGCGGCTCCTGATCCCAATCCACAAACATTTAATTCACCTTCACTAATCTAAAAATCGCCTGAAACATCCTCTCTATTAGAGAGGCTAATAAATTAGTTTTCCATTAGCCTTCCGCCTTCCGCATCCCTCAACAACCACCAATTCGCACACACTCGCTTCTGAAGTGTCCACCAGCCCCATTGACAATCCATGTAAGGTTACACTGTCAATTGTTCGCCACGTGGCCACCTACTGCAGTGGGCAAAACTAGATCACGAAAATGATTAGACGACACGCGGCCCCTTCATTAGCAGGTCACGTGTTCAGTTTACTTTTCATGATTGGCATTTTGGACGATTTAATGATATTTCGGTCCATGCATCATGGGAGAATAGGTATTTGAGATGAGTTTTGAATGATAACGTTTAATGGGAAGGAAATTGATGGTGGGATAATTAAATTGTTTTTGCCAATGAATCAATAGCTAGTTCATATTAATTATTTATGTGAATCGTCACTAATACACAGTAGCAAAGGTTAATATTAATTATAGGCCGCCGTCTGCCTTAATCTGTTGAAATATGACTTCAGAAAACGTTTTGTATACGGGGTGAATTCCATTAATAGGACAAAGCTAATGAAATGCAAGAAAACACATGTAAAACCAGCCAGTTATATAGAAACCAGGTAGGTATCTATGGGTGAAGTATAGAAGTAAATCCAAATAAAATTTGCTGAAAAATGTATGTAAGCGGGGCTGTTTCTATGTTTTAATTTTTCCTCATTATAAAATATTTGAAGTATCATTTCATCCCAATGTCCGATTTTTAAGCTTGCATCGTAAATTTTACACTTTCAGGATTAAACCGCGAACAAAAGGGTAAAATTCGAACATAAAATTTATTAGAAAGAATTTTTATATGCGGTTTTTTCCTGGGTGATTTATACTACAAAGTTATTAATATTTTTATTGTGTCTCCATATATTAAAAAACTTAAGAAGACGATTTAAGCTTTTGGAGGATTCCAAACAGAAGTCAGGACCTTGCAAATAACCTTGCCAATGGTACCTACGTAGTTGTAGGAAAATTTCAATTTTAAAGATTTCTTAGAGCTTATGTAATTTTCCTGGTTACTAGGTAGATATTCATTATCTTAGCTCACAGCTACTCAGGGGAGCTTAGACCAAACAAAGTAAAAAGTACAATAATTGTTACGTCTCTATAGCTATAATCTATACTCTTCTTTAATTAAAAGAATGTAAGAAGCTTTTATAGGGAGGAATCATCAGAAAAGTAATTTTCAAAATTAAATCTGAAGAGAATGTTGTAATCGTAATAAGCCCTGAACGTTACAAAAGCTGGGAATAAGTTAAATTTCAAGCAATATTCTCTCGTATTTTAAATTTGTTATTCTCAAAAATCTCAAAGCCCTACAGAACTTCAATGAAAAATATGAATAAAAAAAACTGTAGGTAATTTAAATAATTATACGAATATTATGATATTCTGCGTACTCCACTGATTCCATCGTTTACCTGCCAATAGTCCATTAACTAAAATCCATGAAATAGCCCTTGTGTATGCAAATAATGGTGGCCCTAAGATTTGCAAGGCATGAATCTTGCCCCCCATTGAGAACCACCCTTTTGTGGCTTTAATAATGACCTCCCCGGGGACTGTTTTGCTGTTTAGGTTTTTGGAGGCCTAACGGATCTGGTGTTGGAGTGCATCCGACAAAATAGAGAGTTACTTAAAGGAGTTTGATTATTTTATTAATTTTTCGACCTGTAACCTCAAGAGATGTTTATTTTTTGAAATTTTGAGTTTTATAAAACTTTTATTCTCTTAGCAAATACTACTTGAATTTCTTGAAATAAGTTTGTGAAAATATAGTGATTTCTATTGAAATTATACCAAAAAATATTTAAACCAAAGACTGTACATCAAGGGGTTGAGTTTGGTATTTTTAAGAAAGGGTAAAGCTAAAGTTTCATAAACCCTAATAATCATTATCTTTTCGTAGAATCCCTATTATTCTTTAAACGCGAAAAATTGTCTGAAACCGCAAAACCCCGCTCAAACTTTTGTACTTCACACAATTGCCGAAACGGTTTATTATCCTCGAATCAATAAAAAGGGTTGAAGGATTACTTAGCAAAGGTAATTTTTATATTGATAGCAAAATTTATGGTTTAAAAGATACAATGGATAAAAATGTAAAAATATTCAAATTGGCATTATTGTTAATAATTTAACAAGAAAACTATCGGGTGCGTAAGCCCGGGGATTAGGCCGCCTTTCTTCACTCTTTGTAAGTTGTTATTTACGAGTACTAAGGATTATTTATGGTTGGCATAGCTTACCGGTACCGACGTAATTTTCCAGTATGAATTCCAAATGTCCAATGCCGCACTAAAATTACATGGCGTGAAATCGTTAAAACTAAATCAATATTAAACTTGTGTAAAACATAAAGTTTGCATGAAACATGCCACTGTCTCTTAGTGGGTATAAATTAATATCGATGATAATGCCCTTGATCCAAGCAAATCATAGTAACATAAATAACGGTTGATTATGATCACTATAATACACTAGTACATAGTTAAATGAGGAATCAAAACTTCCAAATTCAGCTTGCGATAGTTTGTTAAGTTTCTAAAATCTAAATCCTAGTTTCTAAACAAATTCCATTCATGAATTAAATCCAACTACCTATGAATATTTTATAAACAGAGCAGCCCTAAATTAATTTGTAGTATTATAAAAGCCACGTGCCGCAGCTTTTATCGGTCATCAGCCTGAGTGTGGTGCTTTTATCTTTTATGCAGCTGAACTTTCAGGGAGGAAAATTTTCAGCAGTTTTCATGAAGCTCATACAGCTACCATCATTTCAAATAATATTTATATAATTTTTATATAATTTTTTTCAATATTTAGAGAACAAATAAGGTAGTATGTGTAATTCGGAGGAAAAAACATTCTCGGCCTTCATCGGTGTTTGCTGGTCTCGGCTCGGCCTCGCGTAGTACCTCCCACCAGAATATGTTACATTTCCACCTGAATAATCCCTATATTATAATTGACCCAAAAAATCGCCATTGTGTTAATTAACAAACTCTATTTATTCAGTTTAATAAATTATAATCCAAATATATCCAGTGGTCAATTCTCATCCATATTTTTAATTAATTTGCTGGCGCGGCCCATTCATGAATCATTTTTAGTTTTTAAGCTTTTGCGGTTTAAATTTTAATATTATTTATTTGTTTCGAATACGAGCTCCAATAAAATATCAATTTGGCATAAAACGAATTTGTTTACATAATGAATTTCGGGGTATAGTATACTCTCTGATTATTTAACGGGTATTTGGTTTTGTTCCCGGGCTTTTGTTTAAATAAACGCTCTAAATAAATAAATCATTTATGATTTTTATTATAATTATTATTTTGGAATTATCTCAATTGTGTATACCAGTTTTTTTTTTACATTTGAACTTCCAATTCCACAACAGAGCAATCAATAAATAAAAGAATCGCGTAGGAGCCTGCTAATACCTCTTGTACGACAAACGTATAAGAATCGAAACACGCACTTGAAAAAGTTAATAACCGCACCGATCCTTCTTGAGTGTTTGGTTAAACTCAAAAGTGGTCCCCCCATTCAAAGACCACAATGCCTCTAAGAGTGCTCAAACACACGCTGCGAACTATATTGCGAAGTTATTGAACGAAGAGTGGGTGGTTGTGGTCACTGAATCGGAAAAAGAAATCCTATTCCACGACAATTTTTGATTTTTTTCTGGATCTACGTAACTTATTAAGTAATGACTATTTATTGTTTATTAATGTGAGTTACATTGCGACGTCCGTCCGACGTTGTATTGCAAGTCGGAATGACAACATTAGCCGACGAAGGATAGAAGCCATATAACCGACGTTAAATTCTAGTAGTATCGTAACGTCGCAAACGTTAGTTCAATTCAAACCCCATCGCACCCTTGATAATCCCATCTATCCTCTTCATCAGTAGAAGCGGACAGGGAGGCAAGAATTGTGCGGTTATAACGCTCAACTTGTCCGTAAGCTCGCGGCGTAGCGGTAGCATTGAGGACATGTTTAATATTCAGTTCCACGCAGTACTCCCGAATTGTTTACTCGTGAAACAATTTCCTCGATCGGAGATAATTTGCCGCGGGACACCAAAGTTTTCAATTATACTCTGCAAAAAGTTTATAATCGGTCTAATCTTCGTCATTTCACCCTGTATTACTTGATACAGTTTCTTAACAAACTAGGTATTTTTTTATAGGTAGGGGACACTGGGGTTGCTTGTGCCAATTTTTGGTAAATATTTTTTCAACTTTATGTAAATAAAGTTACATTGTTTGTTTTAATGATTATTTATTCTGTAATTTTTTCTCAACATAAAAATACCAAACGCTGCTGGACCCCGTTTGCGCCCGTTTCTATTTCCCACTCGTTTCTCAGCTTTTGGTTCACGACGCAAATCTTGTGGTGAAATATACACTGTGGGCCAAATTTATTTGGAACCCACTTTGACTCTGAATAACTTTTTTTTTAAATGTTTCGAAAAACTTCAGGGGCGCCTTTTATACCCGCGGGCCTGAAACTACTAAAATTTCAAAAATAAGCAAAAATTCAACGTAGTTTTTTTTTAAACTGTTTGCATATCTATTGCTTAGTTAAAAAAAAACCAACTTTGTTCAACAAAACAAGCTTTATTTCAATTAATAAGAATAATGAAATAAGCAATAGGTAATAATAAAATTCAATCTACTTTAAAATTGAAAATACAATTTTTACAATTTTCAACTTTTATAACCGGCCTTTTCCCACAGAAAAACACAAAAGAACTGTTGTCTTCAACATTGAGTAACAACTCCATAGGGCGGATGGCTTATTTTTTTGTATTTTTCATCAATGTAGAGAGTTTCTTCTACAAAGTACTGCTGCTAATTAACACCATGTGGGACACACCAGGAAATAAAGTCCTTATATGTTTTTTTCGTAGAGTCTTTTGGACTTTGGAGGTAATAGATCTTCCTTGGCCTCTTCAACTGCCTCAAGAATAAATTTCGGGAGGCTATTTTGCCCCATTTTCAGACGCCGGACTACACATCATAAAAATACTATAAACTACACAGAGTATAGTATATTACATACCGAGTAGGGAAGTTTTTCATTACTGTCGAGAGATTTATATAGTCAATCGAGACGCGAAGCGTCGAAATTGACTATTAATTTCGAGACAGAAATGAAAACTTTCCTCCGAGGTTTGTATACTATTTTTTGTACGACTTGACTATTTTGATTATTTACCGACAGTGTTTTGACGTCGGTATGTTGTATTTACTGGTTGGCAAGGCTGACAGAACGGTAAGTGAATTACTTACCGTTCTAGAACGGTAAGTAATATTAGTCATGTTCGGAAATTTATCCTAGATCATCCAGAAATAAAAATGAAAAACTATACAAAAAAAAGAATACACAAATATTTTATTTATTAACATTAAAATTAAACGTACAGTTATCACAATTTTTAATAGTAATAGGGAATGTGGCTTTGTCAGGATCGTTCGCATTAACTGAAAATGTTGCACATGATACAGACGTGGAATTTGCTGAAGAAGAATCAGTTTTGCCATGTAAAATTTTTCCTGCAAACTCAATTTTGTTTTGCAGTGAGTCCTCAACGTAGCTTTCAGCTACGGCTGAAGATTTCCAGCCACCATGTCTTTTTAATCCTAAAATATCCACCCCTTTATTGGCCAAAAGCGTAGCTGAAGTACGTCTGAATGAATGACCAGTATAATCGGTTGGATTTCCTAATTTTAAATATTTTGCTATTATCATGGGCCATTTACCAATTGTGCCTTTCCCTACCACTTGCTTAGTGCATTTTCCTTTCTGAAAATTTAAAAACATTCGTGCAGATTTCACGTCGCTTGGTCTAAGCCTAATGTATTTTCGAATAATCTCCAAATAATGAATGGTTTCATTTTCCACATTGGTAATTGTAAATGACCACTGAATGTGTGTTTTGGTGTTGGGAATTTTCACTATAATGAAGGAATCTCGATCCTCGATATCATTTAGAGTTATATTATATAGTTCCTCCCTCCTGCAGGCACCTGACACACCTAATATCATTCCTACCTGAAAATAAAATATGAAATATTAATACATAAAATGGAAATTATTATTGCCAATTTACCTTTTGAATTAAAAAAATATCATCTGGTGCCTCTAATAAAAATCTGGACATTTCTTCCTTTGTGAAAACGCTAGCCTTTTTTGGTTTGTGTCCAACATTTTTCCTTTTTAAGAATGTAATTAACGTCAAAAACTTAGAAATATCAATGGAATGATGTAGAAAAATTGTGGCTTTCAACATCGAGTATTCAGCCCATAAACTGCCCGGCGCTTTTAGCTGTTGATTTCTTTGTACGAAATAGGCCATCAGGATTTTTTCATCGATATTTTTTCCACTTTTCTCCTCAAACCACTTCCGGAAAAGTCCATACGTATTTTCATATCGTTCCTTCGATTTTCCTGGTATTATAGCTGAGCATCCTATTCGCCAAGCTTCTTCTAGGTCCGAATTTTCACTCTCGTCACTCATTAGTTGTTGGTTAGTTGATTTTTTTTGCCAAAAATTCACAAATATACGCGAAATACGACGCTTTTGATAACAATGTATCACAGAACATATCACCTATAGAAAAATATCTCAAATGGAAGAATCGCGACAAAGGTTTTTAATTAGGTTTTCATTCAACGATGGCGACACTGTCGGGAGATGAGAGAAATTTACAGGTATCTGTGGTGTGGACAGTGATTTGTGTTGGTTGGTTTTGTCATTTATTTTGTCATTTTAAAAGTCAAAATTTGAATTTTTAAATTGTGTTGTTGTACCCCACGGTTTCCACGCGCGTTAAAGTGAAAATTCAAAAAGTTTTGGTTGAAAAAAAATCTAATTTTTGTTCGTATTTTTTTGTATTTATTCGTTTGTTTCGTTTCGTTCGTATTTGTATTTATTATTCATATTTACTTTGCGATCTACCTATAACTGCGTGTCTCTTGCTAACTTACTAACTCTTTTTGCACTATGCTCGTCATCGGAAACTTCCTGCCAGTCATAGTTTTCAAAAAAATGAGGCGAAAAGAGCTAAGAGGAGTCAGCAAGCCAAATGCAGTTGAACATTAAAAATTATACAAAAATAATAAAAATATATGAAAAAAATCAATTCGCCTTTTTGTCAAGAATACTCGATTAGTTGGGTTTTCAGTCAACGAGGGCGCCGTAATTCATAACCGGTACATACCATTGCAGATACTTTTCTAGAGGTGATATGTTCTGTGCAATGTATCAGTTTGTAAAAAAATTGGTCAAAAACACTTGAACAAATAAACGCATACATGACAACCATGAACCATGGCAATTTTATAACAAAGCAATCTTGAAAATTTTCACTGATATTTAGGGTATGATCCGAATAAGTATAGATAACCATTATTATAAACGCAGTATACTTTCTCTTCCACAAGTCGTACAAAAAATAGTATAAGCATCACAAACGGTAAAGATTTACTGGTCTCAGACAATATTGGAGACTTCGCTTCGCTCAGTCTCCAAACATTGTCTTTGACCAGTAAATCTTACTTACCGTTCTTGATACTTAATATACTATTATTTGCAAGCACACCATTAATTATGATTAGTCATTTAATTTTTTTAATATTAGAAAAATAAACCAAACATGCCAAAATGTGTCATTCACTGTTTTGACGTTTTCACCTGACATGTTCTCATTGTTGCCAGCAAGGGTAAATAAATTAGAGTGAGGGAAATCGGTGAGGGAAGTCGAATAGGGAAATCGGTGAGGGAAATCGAAGAGGGAAGTGACACAGGTAAAGTGACACTTCCAAATTTTTAAAAAGTCAGTAATGTCAAGATTACATATATGGTTGCAAATAAAATTAATTATTTGTTTGTATTGTTCTGGGTTGCTATAATAGTTACGTGACAGTTTTGTCAACAACTGCTTTCTTCATCTAAATTTGACTAAAACTTACGACCTATTGCGGTAAAGATGAAAATTTATATTTTGAAATATTTTTGATTGATGTCATTACATAATTAAAAATATATAATTTTTTTTATTACGCATGCATCATAATCAACGATTATCGCACGCTGCAGCGTGCATAAAATGATGTTTATGATGCGTCTACCTTTTCAAAGGTTTGCTATAGAAACGTTCGATCTGGATCTACCTTCATTACCTAGATATTTACCTGCATACCTTCCATTTAAATTACTACTTATCAAAATGAATGAACACTTTTAAAACATTTTTGAGATTATGATGCATTCGTAATAAAAAATAGCGTATGATATGCGTGTATAAGAGGGCATTTAAAGCCCTTGCAACTTCCAAAACACTCCGCTGCGCGTCGTGTTTTGAAATATGTCACGCGTGCTTTAAATGCCCTCTTATAGACTTATATCATAATATACTATTAAATATCAAAATGAAAACATGCTCATCGTACATAAAATCTTGTATGCACCTCGGTCAAAAAGAGCTTTAACGTTAAAGCTGTACTTTTTGACCTAGGTGCATAAATAACTATTATTTCCTACTGAACTATTATAACCATATAATACCTTGGTTACGATAATCATAAACAGGGTCTTAACTCCCAAGGGAGGTTAAGGACTTCATAACTCCCGCGCGGGAGTTAAGGATATCATAACTCCCAAGGGAGTTAAGGATTTCTATAACTCCCGCTTTTACCTTGAATAGGTAAAACTTTGAGAAAAAAATTGGAATTTTGGTTTATGGTTTATTCCTTTATAAAAATGGACAAAATATAGTAAATTCAATAGGAAATAAAATTATCTATGTACCACGGGAATTATCAGGTGTTAAAATACCCACGGGCAATTGGTGCCCCTCGGGCCAAAGGCCCTCGAGACACAAACTTTGCCCTGGGTTATTAACACCCTCATAATTCCCTTGATACATAAGTAACTATTTCAATAATTTTTCAAAAACCTATTGTGAATATGACCTTCCTGATTATTTACAACAGCTTGGTGACTTCGTCGCCATTGTCCAATTTACGCATTTATAAATTCTTGACTATTTTGGAGAATGGCGCCGAAGACTCTAAGCTGTTGTAGATAATCAGGAAGGTCATATTCACAAAAGGTTCATGAAAAATTATTGAAAAATCTTTTTTTTATCATATTTTAGCTCTGTTAATTTGTTATTCAATAAAAGGCTAGGTATTACGCTGTATGGTAATATTATTTAAGAAAGTTTTCGAAAAAAAATACGTTTTTCTACTACTGTGCGTAAAGTACTCCCTTTACGCACTGTTCAGAAGACGTAAAATTTCACTTCACGCACTAGTGCGTAAAGTAATTTACTTCACACACTAGTGCGTGAAGTAATGTCAATGACAGATGTCGACACTGTCAATTTGGCATTTTTCTGGTAAATCACTTCACGTACTAGTGCGTAAAGTGAAAATTCTTTACGCACTAGTGCGTAAAGTATTTGACTAAATTTATTTTTTTACATAGTTAATTCGTAGTAGAAAAATTTTTGTATGCAATACGTGCGTAAAGCACCTTTTTTCACTCATGTGATTCATTCACATTCGTGAAAAAAGTTTCACTTTACACACTTGTTGCATAAATAACTATTTTAATACAAAACCTGAAGTTTTTTGAAACATTTTTTTATAGCCTCTTTTCCGATAATTTCCTAATATTTTAAAATAATTTATGTAGTTTTGGAGTGAAAAATTTCATTTAACTGCCCCAAAGGCAACGAATCAAAATACTGCTTCTTACTTGGCTCCCCCTGTATATTTTGATTAAATATTTTTTCTACAATTAAGGAAGGGCCCCCCTAATACTCACATAAAATTTCATAAAAATCCGCCAAATAAAAAAAAAAAAGTTATCCAGAGTGAAATTGGGTTCCAAATAAATTTGGCCCACAGTGTATGTTCTGCCTACACCTGGAACATCAGGTAAATTTATTTCATCTGACAAGATCTGATTTGAAGTCCTCATTTTTGGAGGTGAATTCATAATTATGGGCGAGCTTCTGATTGCCCATATCTTTCAGGAGAATTTAGCAGAGCATGAGCTTCATCACGTATTTCATCTTATTTGTGTAGGTAAACATTGATTGACGTTACATTACAATATTTTACTCGGCATCAGTTTGAAACGGGGCAGGTTGCGACAGTCACAATTTGCCCAAAGTTGAATGTCACAACCAACCCCTTGATGCCATGGTTGTTATTTCCCTTCTTGAAACACACTTCGCATACAGTAGCCGGACAGGTTCACACAACATAATCAAAAATATACGGGAGCATCAGTGGCGCGAGAACCTCACAGCTAGTGGTAAGGCTGTGCGCTGTTGCCATTGCTAGTATGAGAGTATCCGCCTCTGTCACAACTAGCCCCTGTCTAGGGTTGCCAACCGTCCTGCATTTCGGTGGACGTCCACCATTTGGGGTTCATTGTCCAGTTTCCTGTAACCACCTATCGCAGGACACCTATTGTACTTAATTTTTAACTTAATGAAGCCTTCTGTCAAACTAAGCCGGTTATAAACCTGATTCTGGTTTATAAGGAAAACCATACATTATAGGTACTCGAAAATAGAATTTATTATTATTGACTAATACTGAGTTGAAAAATTTCTGGATCATTTTGCAACTTGTATTTTCTATACTTGGGTCCAAAGATGACGCTGAAAGGATTTTTTCAATGCATTCAGCTTTGTGGACTGATGCGCGTTAACCGATTGTGCATTGAACACATCAAGGCAGAACTGCAAATAAATTATTAGTTCGTATTTACACAAAGAATTATTAGCTTTGTTTTGGTTCGAAATTTGGAACGGTTCTGGAATTGCGCAGAACTGCTTGCGCACAAAAAATAATAGAGGACTGTTCTAATACTAGTTCTGAACTAATTCGGAACCAAAAAAACCAAAACACAAAATTCTAAAACAGTTCCTCCTTCAGAGCAAGAACTGAGAGAACCGTTCTAGAACAATCCCAGAATTGTTTTCAAAAAGTTCTAGATAAACCAAAACACTGTCAACACAGTTCGATTACGATTCTGAAAAAATCAAAACGCGTGTTGTAATATGCGCATGTGCAGGATGATTCCGAACTAGTTCTGAGTGAAACCAAAACAAAGCTCTTGTTGAACAGTTTTTTTTTAGTATCAGTAAGTTTTTTTTGTTTATTTAAGTTTGTAAATGGTATTTTTCTGTCCCAAATGTCCAGAAATTATACCGTATGTCCTGAAATTTCATTACTCTCGTCCAGAAAAATTAAAAAACAAAGTTGGCAACCCTACCCCTGTCACAACCAGCCCCAGTGTCCCCTACCTATCTTCAGTTAACCCTGTATTTCTTGATACAGTTCCTTTATGAAATAGGTATTTTCTTTATACCTACCTATCTTCATGTCACCCAGTATTTCTTGAAACAATTTATGAAATATGTATTTCTTTGTACCTATCTTCATTCCACACCATAATTCTTGATACAATTTCTTTCTATATAGGTAAGGCATTTCTCTATACCTTTCTGTGTTCCACCCTGTATTTTTTGATACAGTTTGTTTCTAAATAAGGTATTTCTTTATGCCTATCTCCCTTTCAGCCTGTATCCCTGTATATCGTTCTTATGTCCATAATTCTGGATCGTAAATTGTTAGTACAGGTCTCGATACTAAAAGTTTTTAAGCGTATTGAAAGCTCTACTTTGTTCAATATTCCAATCAAATTTAGCATGTTTTTTGGTCAGAGGGGTTAGAGGCCTAGCGACTGTAGAAAAGTTCCTCACGTACTTCCTGAAATAACCAGCAAGACCCAAAAACTGACGAACAGATGAGGGGACTGGAAAATTACTAACTGCTTCAGTTTTTCCTTTTCCTGGATGCACTCCCTCTTTAGAAACTTCATGAGCTAAATATTCGACCCTTTCTTTGAAAAAATTACATTTTAACAAACGTAATGTAAGACTATGAGCAGATAATGCTCGAAACATATCTTTTAGATTTGACAATCCTGTATCAAAGTCCTTGCTTGGCAACAAAATATCATCCATGTATGCAATGGCCTTTTCATACTTCAAATTGCCTAAAACTTTATTTATGGTTCGTTGAAATATTGCAGGTGCATTACATAAGCCAAATGGGACCCTTAGGTACTCGTAGTGGCCATCTGGCGTAATAGAAGCTGTCTTTGAGATATGGATGACTCTTCCATTTCCATATGGTGATAACCACTCGCCAAAAAATCATCTGTTCGTGGAAGTGGAAATTGGTCTTTAACAGTTGTAGAGTTAAATGCCCTAAAGTCAACACACATGCGCTGCTCGCCATTCCTTTTCTACACCAACAATATAGGAGTCGAGTAAGGAGAATCTGATTAACGAATTATTTTACTATGCAATAAATCCTCCACAGTTTGTCTCGAAACTTTTTGGTCATTGTGGGAAAGACGGTCAGGTCTATATACTACAGGTGTATCATCATTAAGATGTATAAACATTTTTAAAATATCTGTTTTGCCTAATTCAAGAGTTCTTGATTGGATAGATTGATCATGGAGATGAACCCATCAGCTGCGTTCCTGGTGCAGTCCTCTCCGAGATGTTCTTCTCCGGGAAACGGTCGTAGGCTCCCATGGTGGATAAAGACTTCTCCACTATAATTTCCACACGATGTGACTGCAAAAAGTGCTTTTGTTCTCGCTGGAATAACCGTAGAACACTTTGCCCATAACGGTATTTTCATTTTCCTCGATTTGATATCTAGGCAACTGCTAAGATCTTCATCAGCTGGCAACAGCCTTACAGTTTCTCCACAAACTATCGGTTGACGCAGAAAAGTCTGCCCTACCATAATTGCAACATCTTGGACCTCATTTGGTAATACACTAATATCTCAACTTCTGCTTCCGCTCGATCAACTTTTAAATGAGCCTTAGTAGTGACAACAACATTCACAACAGATCCTCCATAGCCTGAAATGGTTACTGTTGATGGGAAAATCGGCAGGTTCAATAATCTGACTTCTTCTTTACTAATAAGAACTGCACTACAGCCCGAATCAACATAGCATTTCAATAAAGTTTCATTTATCCAACAATCAAAATAATACGTGTCGTTAATAAATTTTGACTGTTAAACTGCTATTTGTTGTTTTAATAGACTGTACGACAATCTTTCGATAAATGTCCTAGGTGTTTACATCTTGTACATTCGATCCTAGGTTTTGGACATTTGTTTGCAGGGTGTCCTTTATCCTTGCAGTTGTATTATCCAAATGGTCTAGGTTTTAACTGTTTGGCAGATCTTGGAGCGTCAATACGTTTGTACTCATTTCGTTGGAACGCAGTCGTTCTTTAACTGGCTTTGAGGTACTAGGTGTTGGTGCTTCTGGTGCGAGTGAGGACAGATACTCAGCATATATTTGATCGGGTGTATCATATCTTCCCGCTCTAGCTCCTGCCTAGATACTTGCGTCACGAATACCATCGATGAGACATGACACTGCCTTTTTGCCAGTTATTTTACAGGCACTGTGATAATACCGATCCCAATATTTAACCTCTTCTGGATTTGTGCTCTACTTGGTGATATAAGTTTTTCGACTAATGCTTATAATCTACCATATTCATCGCCACTGGTGGGCGGCTTGTAGATGGGTTTTCTTGGGTGCTAGAAGTTTTTTCGGACACTCCTCGTAAGATGCCGGGTACGGTTCACTGCAGTTTGCACAGGTGGCAGCTTCCCCCTTGGGTTTGGTGTAAGTCGATGTGTGGTGGTCACCGGCGCATTTGACGCATTTGAACAAGGCTTGGCCCTTGGACTGGAAATGTCCGTATAATTGGTATTTGTGACACTGTGTGGATCGCTTTTGGGTGAGTTGAGTTTCGACTCACATTCTAATAAAGTTGATGAAATTGAGTTTAAAGATGTTTGAGTCGGCGATTGGCAGAATCACCAGTAAAAGCGCCACTAGGGCTCTCCTGGCGTTGTACCACTTTATGACGGACGTCGGCTGGAAGCTCTCTGTTTTTTTCCGAGGAAGGCTTGCATCTCTCTGTAGTCCTCGATTGAAGTGGGTTGCAGCTCAATCCTCTCACTAGTTTTGGTTACCGGGCCAAACTGAAATTTCTGTGTCTTGAATCGGGAAGTAATCTCAATATATATGTTCTTGTTTCTCGGAGGGATCCTTTCCAGTTGAGGTAGAGGAGCCAGGATTGTGACAGACACTGAAGGTTTAAGCTGAAGCCCCTCTCTGACTGGGAGGCTGATGTTGTCATGGTCGGGCTGCCTGTGTCCTGGGTTTGAGCCGAGTTTCGGACAATGACTGTCGGGTCAAAAGACTTTGTACTGCTTCTGGCTTTTACTTGGGTTGTTTTTTTCTGGGCTACCTATATGTGTCTTCACTATCGGTAGAACTTTTCCTCCTTTTGGATTTGACTGCCGTATACGCAAATTTCTGTGAATAAGGATATGTGCTGGATTCTAGTTCAAATTTCAAGAATACCTACTCTGCTTTTTGGTATAACTATCTCGTGAATAAATTTAATAGATAAAAATCTCTCTTATGAAATTGTCTGCAGATAAAATATTTGTCTTATCTTGAAAAAAAAAGACTAATTGGTAGCCATTAGTACTTAGGCTGATCATCTGTAAAATCTTTTTAAACTTTTACAGGGGTTTTCAATATAGAATTAATTCTGACGCGAAGCCAGTGACTGCCCGTTGAAATCCGATTAAGAGATCACTAAGTATGTTTATTATGATTTTTATAGTTATTAAAGAATATAAAGTGCCTACGTTCTTAAATTTACTAAGAAAATCAAAAAAGTTTACGATGTAATTATATAAACTTCTGACAACGAATACCAAAAACTAATTTGGTAACGTAGTCCCATCAGTTGAATGAACCAGATTAAAAATCCTTATCAAGAAAAGGAGATCGAAGGACCGATTCTTCCAATATCTGAATGAATAAAGCCAAAATTTGTTGTGACGTTAGTTATGAAAAATGCAACCGACGATGACTGGAAAGTATTCACAAGGTGTCACTTTGACAGGGGTGTATGCCCAAGGGACCAAGTCAGTTATACAAATATTTTTCCGATCCTTACAATAACCCAATAATGCCCGGGCTTTTAGATCTATTATCTATGACTGAAGCATTTTTTATTGAGAGAAAGAGTGTCAAGTGGACGAAAATGAACTCAGATCTATAGAGCAAATTATAAAGATATTGTGCAATTTTTAGTGAAAAGCGGAGTTCTTGGAAAAATATTGGGCATTAGACGTCATAGAGTCATTTTTAGACAAAAAAAAATCAGGGAATTAAAAATTTGTCAGCATATAGCTATCATAAAAAGCAACGCAGAGATTACATAAATTATTATTTTTTGAATGATTATAGTCTTAAGGATTTACCTAATGAGCTATGTATTTGAATTTTTTTCACACATCACTCTATTGTGAGACTACTTTTCCGTATTGAGAGCAATATCAATTTTCCCTAATTTTTTTCAAGCTCTGATGAAATAATCCCGGGCATTTTTTTTATCAATAGAAAATAATCCTCCCATTTTTATAGATAGCTATTTCAAAACCAATTTTACAGTCATAACTTGCCCTATACAAAACCCTATTGTTCCCGAAATATAGGATGAGGAACTCCCACATATTTCACCACCCAAAGGTAGGTGTCCGCAAATTTTACGCGTCTTTATATCACAGTTCCGGGTTCGATAAATTATTTTTTTATTTTTTTCTTTGTCAACAATAAATTGGGATTATATTTGGCGTTATCTTGTTATCTGAATCCAGACTTATGTGAATTTTGCTACTGGACATTTTTTGACTATAATGGTAGATTAGGGATAAAAAATGGCTCGGGTTCTATAGAATTTATTTTAAAATAGAATCGATTCTTATATTCTATCAATTTTATTCTAAATCATTTATGATTAAAAAAAAATCCAAAATAAGTCGGTGATTGTATAAGCCACCCTAAAAGATTCGCCTAAAATTCCAAAGCAAGCAAAATTAAGATGTTTTACAATGAACATCATTGATCGACATTCGACATCTACATTGAAAGTAGTATTTGACTTTCCTAACACTTGCTAACACTATGAAGTTCAAAAATGGTAGATTTTCAAACACCTGTCATTTTTTTTTCAATAACTTAATTTTGTATCTACTATGTGAATCAACCTGTATCGTATCTATACATTTGGATTTTTCAATCAGAATTGAAAAATTCATTCCAGCCTTCACACAAATCACATACATCGAGGGAGATTAAAAAAAGGGTTTTATATACGATGAGAGTAAGGACAGTATAAAAGGGCCAAAACGGAAAGAAAGTCAGAGTCAGAAAAATATAAAAGTTAAGCCCGAAAACGGACGTGACACGATAAGTAGACAGTTATTTTATCGGGAGTTTTATTAAGAAATGGGTTTCCGGTTTTGGCCACAATGGCGAGAGGGAGCATTCAGCCCGTCATCGCCCCCTGAGGGGTAAAAAGCCAAATTTATTGCTTCCATATTTTATGAAGCCACCCCTATACAATCGTTATGATAATTTGTAGGTTTTTGGGCGCGATTCATTTATTTATTTACTCTACTTGTAGTTTTATGAGTCGACTATAAAACTCTTATTATTTAACCTGTCTTTGTCTTTTTATCTGTTTCTTGGGTCAAATATATTTTAGGTTAGGGTCAGATATATTTTTTCCAGTTTGAAGTTTTTCTTCATAGGATAGTACAAGTAGTTTCGCAAAGTAGGTGCTTTTTTGATCGCTCCGTTTTGAGACAGTTTTTCGTGCGCTTTAAGTGAGACTTTATAGTGGTGTCTGGTGTCATCGGACTTGTTGTCTCTTTTCCTACGGCAAGGTCCACGTGAAACTTTCGTGCGTAAACTCTTCGGCACACAAACTCCGAAAGTCTGCAAGTAGTGCAAGTGTTCCGCAAATTGAATCACTTTGGTTGTTTACTTTATCAATGCCTTATCTCTTGAATATTGATGAGCAAGTTATATTAACCAATTGCCATGCTGATTTATAATCAATTATCTATTTTTTATATGCTTTAATGTGCTTACCCCTTTCCTCTAGGACTTTTTAAATACATTGTTGTAAAGTAAACATCAAATTGCTATGTCGGCATTAAATGTTTATTTAAGCCGATGCCGTCCCATAAGGAGCGTTCATTTGTTTTCTGGCTTTAGCCGTAGCAATTTGATCCATCTATTTTCTTTTGTCACCTCTGTATTTTAATCAATAAAATAAATGTTTTTTAAAATACAAGTTTCTGAATCGAAAAAATATAATTGGCGCAGTCGTTCGGATGCTCAGAGTGCTTAAGTTTCGGGAGTTGATACAGTCGTAATCCGTCGCGAAAATTTCAAAAGACTGAAGGAAGTTCGAAAAAGTGAATTCTTCGGAAAAGTGAAATTTGGATTATCAGTGCTGCTATTAAACGTTCCAGATACTGTCCACTTCGAATTGGTTAACTGAGTAAAAGGAATAACAAGAAACAACGTGTGAAGAAAGACTACTGTTATTAGCTTTGCTAGTAAGTACAACCTTTCTCTTTATACATTTTGTAATTGGTGTTCCATAGTTAAGATTTTTGGATTTTTGATCTTTTGTAATTTCTAATTTTTGATTTACTGAGAAGACTTAAATTCAGATTTTTGTTCTTTTGCAATTCCAAAAGGTTTGCTGAAATGACTGAAATCAAAAAATAAAGAGTAACAAAGAATTTACAACCCACAGCAACTTTTAATTTTTAAGAAAAAGCAACGCATAAGACTGAATAATTAATTATAATTTTAATTTTAATAAAACTTTTGAATTTTGAATTTTTTCAAAAAAATTTCAAAATAATTTCTTTTAATAATTCAAAGAAATATATATGTCAGATTCTGAAGAAGAAATCGAGAATCTTTTGACTCAATTTAATTTAACTCACCTTTACAATCCTAATTCAAGAAGTAACAACCAAAATCAAAGATCAACCGTAACAATGAGTGAAAATTTAAAATCAATTGTACAACTTATAAAACCTTTCAGTGGCGAAAGCCAATATTTAGAATATTTCATAAGAAACATCAATGAATTTTATCAAACTTACTATACTGGTGAAAATGCTCAAAAAGAGTATGTGGTTACCACCATAAAATCAAAATTAATAAATGACGCAGGAAATTTTCTTATGGCACGTCCTGATTTACAAACATGGACCGATATAAGAGAAGCGTTAAGGATTAAGTATGGTGATCAATATTCTAGACATAATATGGTACAAGAGCTTATGTATACCACTAAAACTAATAAAGAAACTATTATTGAGTATTTGGATAAACTAAAAGGTTTAGTTCAAAGAATTACATCTAAAATCATGTGCGACCCGAATTTAACGGTAGTTGCAAATGTTTTAATTGAACAAAACGAAATGATTGCTATTCAAAAGCTAGTCACTAATTCGCCAACCGAATTAAGAACAATTTTAATGGTTCAAAATCCACAAACGTTGGATGCAGCTAACAAATTTGTGTTAAATTATCAACCAGCTGAAAACCACATGAAATTTAGTAGAGGACTTACTCATTCTACTAATCAAAATCAAAATCAAAATTTTTCAAATTTCAAAAATAAAAACACGCAATTTCGTTCACAACAAACCTATACTCAACAAAAACCTCAATATACACAAAAAACATCGTATGTACCACAAAAACCACAGTTTCCATCCCAACCTATTAACATACAAACTAAAAAGGACTATGTACCAACAAAATTTCCTACTAGTTCAGGAACTTTTGGCAAAAACTACAATAATGCCTTTCGAAAAAACACTAATCAACAATTTTCGAAACCCACACCTATGTCCGGTGTTTCAGTGCAACCAAGAGCACAAAATCAACATCAATACCCTTCTAAATATACAATCGAAGAAATTAATATCTTTGAAATCGAATTGCCTGAACCTGATGAAAATTTCGAAAATGACGAATGTTCTGAAAATCAAAACTATTATGAAGAGACAAATTTTGAAGAAAATCAAGTCGCAACTGAAGACGAAAATTTTCAGTTGCAAGCCTTGGATGCAATGAGTCAGCATTAACTTTAAATGCTTATCAAATCAACCAACTACCTTTTATTCAAATAGACTATCCACCGTGTAAATTATTAATTGACACAGGAAGTCATGCCTCTTTAATAAGACCCTCAATCGCAGAAGAATATTTTTCAAATTCTATAATTATTTCACGAAATAAATTAACCACTTGCATGGGTACAAGAAAAACGTATGGAAAAATCAATATCCCAATTTTACAAGAATATAATATTCAAAACAACATTGAAATGATAATGTACAATTTCCATGACTATTTTGATGGAATTATTGGAATCAAAGCATTACAAGAAAATAATTTAAATATAGATTTTTCTAATATGCTTCTTTCTAATAATAAAACAACAATACCGTTTCAATATAGAACAGATTTCGAAAATCAAAATTTTGAGATTCCAAGCAACTCAATTCAAGTATGTTATTTCAATAGAAATATAGCTGATGGCATTGAAATACTTACACCACCGATAAAAAATGAAACGTATTATATTCCGTCGACAATAGCTACAGTTATAAACGAAACAGTAGCTCTAGAAGTACATAATTTAATGAATAAGCCTATTATTGTCCCATATAACATAAACAACTTAGCGGAAATAAGTTCACCTTACGCAGACGAACAGTTTGAGATATTTAATATAGAGCAAATGACTTTATTAGAAAATGCTGAATATGCAAATGACCCCATTAAGTCGTTGCGTATTAATCATTTAAACTCAGAGGAATTTGATGCTTTAAAACACGTAATTAAATCTTTTCCTAAAATTTTCCACAAGCCAAATGAAAAATTGACATTTACCAATCAAGTCAAACATGAGATTAAAACAACGGATGAAATACCAGTGCACACGAAAACGTATAGATACCCACATGTGCATAAACAAGAAGTAAATTCTCAAATAAAAAAAATGTTAGAAGATAACATAATCAGACCATCCTGTAGCCCTTGGTCATCCCCTGTGTGCATAGTACCTAAGAAAGAAGATGCCGCAGGCATACAAAAATGGAGAATGGTCGTTGATTATCGAAAGATAAACGAAAAAACTATTGATGATAGATATCCATTACCTAATATTACGGATATATTAGACCGACTTGGTCGTAGTAATTATTTTACGACACTAGATCTAGCCTCTGGCTTTCATCAAGTCGAGATGCATGAAAATTCGATACCCAAAACAGCATTTAATGTTGAAAATGGTCATTACGAATTTAACAGAATGCCCTTTGGTTTGAAAAACGCCCCCGCGACATTCCAGAGAGTGATGGATAATGTATTACTAGGATTACAGAATAGAATATGTCTAGTATACATGGATGATATAATAATTTTTTCCACTTCACTTCATGAACACGTAAAAATTTAAAGAAAGTATTTGAGAGACTCGAGAAGTTTAATTTGAAAATACAATTAGACAAACCAGAATTCCTACACAAAACAGTCGAATTCTTAAGACATGTAATTGACCTTTTCAATTTAAAACCCTCTCTCTCTGGCGTCTAACTGTCAGACGCCAAAAGAGTATGAAAACAACGGTTGACAGCCGCTGACAGTGGTTTGTTGACAAGACTTTTGTACATGTGGAAACTGGAAACTATTATTTCTTCGGTTTTTTCAATGTTTTTTCCTAACAATAATGATTGTGTAGTGTGCCTTTTTGTAAAAATAATTCCTATTTACCGGCGGAGGTGTCTTTCCATAAGTTTCCATCAAATCCTACATTTCTCAAATTTTGGATACATAAAATCAGAAAGAATACTCGCAAAAAAAAAGGAAAATCCACGGCCTATCAAGTATACACAGTAATCCACGTTCAAGTTTAGTTTGCGGGAGCTGTTTGCTTCCAAAATAATCCACCGCTTTCTCCATAGCGAAGTTCTGCAAATAAAGTAGTGACTTTTCCCACATTTTCTTTCAAAACACCCAATACACACTGGCATTGACAAGCAAGCAAATTTTGGCGGGAAAATGATTGTTTTCATACTTTATTGACCAACTCTTTTAATTGAAAACGTCAATTACACCAAATGAAATAAAACCGAATCCAAAAAAGATAATGGCAATAAAAAAATTCCCAATACCAAAGACGGCGAGGGGTACACCACTGCCAGAAATTTGTACAATAAATTACCCTTTTCTCCAAAAATTACCCAAAAATACCCTTTTTAAAAAAAAATACCCTTAAATACCCATAAAAAATTTCGAAATTTAGAAAATACCTGTAAATATCGCAAAAATACCCAAAAATACCTGAAAATTCCCAAAAATACCTTTGGTAACTCAAGAATACCTGAAAAATACCTCTTCAAAAAAATAACAACCGCCAATGACCTTGAAATTATTTATTCCATCCTCCATCTGATAAAGGTACAACTACTTATTTAGAGACCGGCATTTATTTTTTAAATTCTTTTGGGTACTTATTTAGATTCAGAAATTTCTTAATGGAAGTCACAGACTCAACAGCCCTTGGCATGGAAGGAACAAATTTATATGCATAAAGTTTAACTACTTCGGTACCTACCTGCTAAGTAATCATACTAAAATACTGAATAAATATTTTATTCTTCAAACGTCAGTAAATCGGACATTGATCGCCTGGTAGCTGGCAGCGAAGTTTCACTTTTCCTCCGGGCGGCGAGAGTTTTAAGTGTACCTCCGCCGCGACGGAGTGAAAAGTGAAACTTCGCTGCCAAATACCAGATCAGCAATGTCCGATTTCTGACATTTTAAGAAAAAAATAGCAATTCTTGTATAAACTTGCCGACATGTGAAGACAAAAAAAAACATATTTTATTTGAAGGAAAAGCTATTTTTCTTTTCCTCCGTATAAAATAATATACTATTACATATTGAATAATTTACTGAACGTTTAGAAAACAAAATTAGTAAGTATATTATGATATTAGTAATATATTATGATATAAGTATTGTAAATGTGCAATGCAAACAAAATTGACTTAAATTTTGATAAGACGAAATGTATTGAATTCAGACAATCACCCCTATCTGAGAAACCTGGGCCCTTAGCCAATGACATTAAATTTGTTAAGGAAATCAAATTGCTAGGATATAAGTTGGATGAAAAAATGAACTGGAAAATACATATTGAATATTAAAACCAAAAACTAAGGCAAACATGGTACTGCCTAAGAATTTTAAAACTTAAACAATTAACTATTCCTGTACCGTAGAACGGGGTTACTTGATAGGACTTTTGGACTTCAACTGATCGCACACATCAGAGTAAAGCGTTTTCAGCCAAACCAAAATTTTTTTAGATTACTTTGAGCTCCTGGCTATCGATTGCCATGAAAATTATTCCCATATCCCCCACCCCTTTTCTGTAAAAAAATTTTAAATGTCATTTTTCAAGTCGCCCCGGGATGGGGACACTTGAAATTCTCCGGTTTCTGGCGTTAAAACAGCAAGTAGGGGCATAATTGGGGCTTCTTGAGAAATAGAATAAAAAATAGGCATTGCAAAAACCACTTTTTGCAAAAGAAAACACGGTTTTGCATAAGAAAAACGTTTATTTTCATAAAATACAATAAAAAAACAAATCTCATGAGATCAAAACGGAACAAATATTATCTCTTTGGTGAAACGTCAAGTAATAACAAAACATTTATGGAAAAAACATAAAAATGAACATAAATTCTCATAAAAAAAAACGAAAGACTCTTTAGCGACAGTGGAACGTCGTGAAACAAATAGGTTTTTTCAAAAAATAGGTAGGAATTCTTAAAACTAAAGTAAATTCTCACAAATGGAAGGCACTCAGGTAAGTCCAAATTAAAGAAACAAATTATGCTACATTGACTCCTTTGTGGCGCTCTTCCAAACTTTCGAAGGAAATTTGCCCTCTTCGAAGAATTTTGAATTGGGGAAGTTTTTCTAATATCTCGTTCCTTTGAACAATGCCAATGTCCTCTACATCGGGATAAACAAAAGCATTTTTCAGCTTAAGAGATTTTCTTAAAAATTTACATTGGAAAGTATTCCCTTTCGAATTCAAAATTTTGGCAACATACGTTTTGGAGGTCCCACTTTCAGTCTTCAAAGTCACTAAGATAAAGTCTTCCGGTTCAAAAACAGTCGCAGCAGGGCCATTATTAACATTTACTAAGTCTTCAGTTTCTTCGGAACAATTTTCAAGATCAGAAAACGTCTCAGGTTCATTGTCACTATCAGCATACGGAATGGAATCATGGTCACTATCCGATGAGCTTCCATATTGTCTATTATTGTTTCTCTTCTTTTGTTGGCGTGGGATTTTTTTGTCTTCTTTTTTCTTGTTCAGTTTGATGTTTGAACAAGATGGTTCATTCTGTTCTAGATCCTCTTGGGAAATACTTTTACCTGCTTCGATATTCAATTTCTTCTTTCTTCCCCTTGCAGTGTCTGCATTTCCAAATCGGGATCTTTGAAACAAATCTGTCAGTGATTGTGTCAATAAATTATTTACTGCTTCTTCGGTAACTTCCTTGGGGAGCTTGCATAAAATTTTTTCCCTGTCGAGAGGAAAAATACCTGTTGCTTCAAAACCGGCTCTTATATTATCTTCTGTTCTTCCTTCTATGCTGTTCAAGGCCTGATTAAGGAGCCGTGGAAATACATCTTTTCTTACGACACCTTTGTTATGCTTTTTCCACTGTTGCAAAGTTTTTCTCCAGGCGCCTTTGACAGGCCTAAACACGCTGACGTCAAGTGGTTGCGTCATATGAGTACTGTTGGGGGGAAGCAGAATGAATTTTATATTAAGCTCTCGACATTTGTTGATCACATTAAACGAGATGTGACTAGCTAAATTGTCACCAATTAGTGCCTTTGGACCCTCTGGCAAATTTTGAAAATATGGTACAATCACATGAAAAAACCAATCCTCAAAAATGCTTCCGTCAAACCATCCCGATTTGCTACGGTTGAATCTTGCTCTTGGTGGACCGTTTTCGGTCCAAGTACTCCACAGATGATCCGCCTTATAAACGATGTACAATGGTAGTAAATTTCCGGAGGCAGAACATGAGAACATGACAGATGTGGCAGCTTTCGATGTATCCATAATATGTTCAGCTCTTTTGCTAGCTCTTCGAACAACAACTTTTTTACGTCCCGGGTCGTCCGTAAAATTTGTTTCATCATAATTCACGACTGCCTCAGGAGGAATACCTTTTAAAGATTGAGCGAGGTGATCGAAATATTTGTTAATAGTTAGGTGGCTTACCTTCGCCCTGCTTTCTTTGATTGCTTGCGACATTCTTGCTGATACCTGTTCAGAATGACGCTGTAGAAATCGACTCATCCACCCTTCACCAGGTTTATTGTTCACAAATTGCGGCTGGACGATACCCTTCTGGTTCAAATAATTTTCAACTAGCAATTTGATGTCCAGGCTATCCATAGGAAATCCCCAGTCTGCAGCCGTAACAATACACTGAACAATCGCTTGTTCTTCGACGTCTGGTAGAGCAGTCTGTCCCCCTGGTTTTTTAGTGTGGAGGTTCCTAATTTTCCGGTACAATGTAATGTATGGGATATTGTACGCTTCGCCGACCTCCCTCATGTTTTCGCCCCTCCTGCACCTTTCTACAGCTTCCAGCAGGTGTTCTTCGGAATAATCCCGGTATTTTCTGCTCCCAGCCCGTCTTACATAATTACGGACCATTTTTCAAGTCGCCCCTGGAATGACAAAAAAAAATAAATGAGGCCGCCATTTGTAAACGATGCAAACTATCATTGATATATTACTATACCCTTCAAGCCTAATAAGTAGGCATACCAAAATTAATTTGACGCCACCTAGAAATATTCCTCTTACCTGCACCACTTGGAAGTATTCAGCCTTAAAAATCAGTCGTTTTCGCACCAAAAACTCAACCACTCAGGTGCGCCAGCGCGAACGGCCAAGGATGAACTAAAACCGCCGGGCGGTCACTCATAGCATGCTGCACGTGCGCTCTGGGATTTACGGAGTTCCAACTTCAACACCCAGATGGCGGCACAATATTTTAAATGAAAAAACGTAATTTTTCAAGCGGCCCCTTATGTTTCAAGCCACCCCGTTTTACGGTACTTAAAACAGTTTATTTTTCATGTTTTCAGTCACGACTTAATTACAGTGTAATATTCTGGGGCATGTCCATGGATTGGAAGTTGATATTTACAACTCAGAAATTTGCCATAAGAACTTTAGTTTCGGTAAAAAGACAAGTCTCTGCAAGACCTTATTTTAGAGAATTAAAAATACTAACAATTCCATGCCTGTATATTTTGGAATGTCTTATTTATGTACATAAGAATAAAGAACAGTATAATTTCTCAAACTCTAATACCAGATCGCAAAACTTATTAATACTTTATCCTAAGCATAACACAACTCTCTTAGAGAAAAATTTCAAATACATGGCAGCTAAAATTTACAAGTTAAATAACAATCTCAAACAACTTAATAATCACAACTTTAAAAAAAGAGTCAAAGAAACACTTATGATTAAAGCCTATTATACGGTACAGGAATACCATGAAGACAATGACTTCCTATAGATTAAGTTAGGTATAGTTTATTCAATGTGATTTAATTTTAGTTATAGTTTATTTGATCTACACCTTTATATAGGTTTAAGGCAAATTTGTATTTGTTGTTGTTAATCAATAAAGAATTATTAATATATATTTTTTTACTACTAACCTGAGAAATAGTCATTATTGCATCTATCTTTCAAGGAAAAATAACCCAAGTCAATAATGAAAATGACGTCATGACGATCAAAGATTTTGGTGGTTTAACTTCAATTTCAACTTGTCAATTGAAAAAAAAAAAAAACAGGTTTCTGTAGGTATTTCGGAAATAACCATACGCTGTTGATAGAGGGCGACACTTCTGAGCAGCTCTTCAGAAAAAATAATTTGAAGGATTCCAAACATTTATGTCAAAATTTTTATTTTCTACACTAGTACCAGAAAAACAAATTCTATATATTCCTCGGTAGAGAAAGTCATTATATACCTAGCGCATTATAAACCTCGTCGCTTCGCTCCTCGGTTTATAACAACGCTCGGTATATAATGACTAACTTCTCTACCTTGGTATATAATATACTATTATACTATAAGATTACATAATATTCTTATATTATATAAAAAACAACAAAATGAAAAAATTACCCTCATTATTGACAAACGAATGAATACAAAAAAAAAATTGACATTTTGTCATGACTAAGGGTAGATTTTCATGCATCCATCATCCGATGGTACCACAATAGGAAATTGTTCCGATTGGTTGAATTCACGGTTTGTTATTGGTCAGAGCTTCGTGACCAATAATAAACAGTGAATTCAATCAATCGGAATAATTTCGTATCGTCGTACCATCGGATGACGGATGCATGAAAATCTCCCCTAATGATTTGAAGTATTAATTTTGGTAGGTACCTACCTACTTTATTACTTACTACTAACTGAACGTACCATATATAATTAAACATTAAACTCATTCAACCACAACATAACACAAATATTTTACTAAGAAAAGGAAGGGGTCTAATACGGGCAAAACTCTCGACAAAAAAAGAAGTAAAACCTTGATTCCTAATTTACTGGTTAGCTACTTTTTAGATATTTGTATTTTTTATTAATTTCATTTATGTCGTTTCTTTTTAAATTAAAGACACCCGTACCCTCGCTTGTATCTGTTAGATCGAGTGGACCATAAAATATGTATTTTTTTTCAACATTGGCGATATCGTCTGGTTTGGGCCAAATAAAAGAACCCAAATGTCGTTTTAAAAATTTCATTTTGTATTTGAATTCTCCAACGGTATTTATTATTCTACCCACATACCAGTCTTCATCATACAACACAGCATAGTACTTTTCTTTTTCTATACAAGTCATAATGCCTGATTCATCGGCTATATTTTCTTCTAAGTTTTCTTCTGAAGAAAAATGTTCTGTGTCTGTAGAATCATCAAAAACAATCTCGTCATTTAACTCTTCTGAGCTAGACTCATAGTCGGAATGAACTTGCTTTCTCTTTATTTTTCTCTTAGATGTTTTTAAAGTTTTCTTTGAATTTTTCTTTAGTCGTTTTTTGTTTGTTGCTTCAATATTTGATTCTACATGTTTTCTTTTTCCTGAGATAAATCGATTGAGCCTATCTGTACTGATTCTTCCACTGCCTTCGTCGAGAAGCCAACAAAAAGAAGACTTTTTAATCACTGCAGATTTATCATTAGGTAAGGTCACTTTCAAATATGGGCAATTTTCTGTTAAAATTAGATTTTTACTTGAGTAATCTTTCAGATCGAAATCTATATTAAGCAAATCTTCAGTGCCAATAATACTTAAATCCGCCTCATTAGCTAAAACTGTATTAAAAATGGTATCTTCAGAAGCAGTGTCGTATGTCTCAATAAGGTCTTGGCTCGGGTCATGCAATTGAACATCATTTTCATTCTCATTATTTGACTGTGTTGGAAGTTTGATATCTAATTCATTAGCAACTTTCCTGTCTTGATTAAAGCTAAAGAGTTCCAGGTCTTTGTAGGCATCATCCATTGCCCTATTAACAATTAGGTCAATATCGATGTTAATAATTTCTTCCCGAGATGGGTATTCAACTTTTGTTTTAGTAGACCTATTTTCTCTAGGAAATATGTATTGCTCTCTAAGGTCACTCAAAACAAAATTAATGTATGAAATTCGATCAATTTTATTCATAAAATCTTTGATGCTAAAGTTTATCATCGTTGAAAAAGGGAACGTCATAGATCTAGCAGCTCTAAATAAGCTCTCACATGGCTGACTACTAAAAACCCATGGCAAAAACATGGTATTATTCAAACAATCATCAGATTGAAAGAGTTTTATTAATTTTATTAATGTATGACCATTAAGCTCGATGCACGTGTATGCGTTCAAAGTTATAAAGTTATTTTGCAGCGTAAAATCGCTTTGCGTTTTTATCCAGTTTCTCCAATAGCGGAGAACAAATATACAATACCAGATTTTATAGACTCTGTCACATAACTTTTCGTCTTTTTTGATAAGGGATGAAATAATATAATTCATGACTTTCAAATATATTATGGTAGCATTACTTCCTGGAATATTTTGTAACAGTTGAAGCACTCGATCGTCACAAATCTTTTCTGCACTTCTATAATTCATTTTATCTTCAGAGTTCAGATCAGACTTACTTAGGAGATGTTTATCTTTACCATTGTCGCTTAAAAGAGTTTCTAAGTGCTTGACACTTGCAGTAAATTCTCCCATTGGTAAATTAATTCCTGTTTTTAAAAAACGAGTTTTCAATTTAGTGATAATATGTACAGGATCCTGCATAAAACAAATCTCTCGATGATCGTCATTTAGATTCAAGTGGTACCATTCTTTGGTTTCTCCAGGGGTTTCCTCAGTCTCAGTTACAAATGGTGTTTCTATTTTCATAGCCTTTAAAAGTCGAGTATCGCCATCTGACGAAATTCCTAAAACTTTTATTCCCTGTCTAGATAATTCTGACTTAGTATATCGCCATCTAGAAAGTACGTCTTGAGCCGTAAATCTATTATCTGTGCCAAAAAATGACAAGCAAAAGGCAGGAGCACAAGCATCTAATGGTTGTGCCATTATAACATAACCATAGTCCGCCTTTCTGTTATTAGCAAAATATGACTGTATGTCTATAGCAGATTTAGCAATAAAGGCTTCTGAATCCGGAATACCATCTTTAAGAGGCAGGGGAAAACCCATAATTTTGTTAGTGCAAGGATTGTACTCCACTTTCGAATTAATTCTCGTTCCATCCTCGGACAACCAGACAATCTTAGGTAAATTTCTTTGGTCAAGATAGTTTTTTAGCCCTTCAGAATTAAATTGCCCTTCTTCGAGTATTAATTTAGTTCTGGATTTGAAACGCGCGAGAGTAGATAATGATGGTAAAATTCCATTAAGGTTGGCATGTAATGTTTCATAGCATAATTTTCCAGCGCAATAAAATAAGTACAAGCAAAATTTTTTCAAATCATCATTGTACGTATTTTTGTAGCTAGAAACTTTATTCGAAGTGGCGGCCTTCAAAAGAGTATTAAGAAAACAATTCGCTCTACCCGAGTTTGCAAAAGATTCTTTGTCATTGTTTCTGAAATGATTAACTCCTTGTTGGAATATCTGCGATATATCTTCATTTTGATTAATAACGTGACCTATTTTCTCCAAGACCGAAATAAAGTTTGTCATTACGGTTTGATTACTTTGCAGTTTCTCTCTCTTTCTCCTATCTCTTTGAGAGCGGCTGTATTTCGGTGTAGTCCAAATCGAGCTACTCGTTGGTTTGATAAGATCAAGGCTGGTGCTGCAAATTCCTGTCTCTTTGGGATGAGTGGGTCGAGTTGTAGAAGAACTCTGAGAAGAACATATTATTTTGAGCGATTTTTCTTTTTTGTCAGATATTTTCTCCAATGTTGTTTCTTCTTCCGGGTCCATTATCAGGTCTATTTGAGATATTGGTGAATTATTAGGAATAATATTTTCCTGATCTTCGCTGCCAAATTCAGGTTGTTTACCGAGGTGAAAGGTAACACAATCAATAATTTTTACCTTATTTGTATTCTCCATTACTTTTTCAGGAATGCAATCCTTTGAAATTTCCTCGCTTCTTTTTTTCTCTTGTTCTTGGGTCGAGGCTTGTTCACTCGCTTCTTCAGGGAATTTATTAAAATATTTGGTGATTTTGTTTGAATAATATCTTGTTTTCGCTTTTTCGTGGCCTTTTTCTATTGGTCTGTCAAGGGTGTTCTTGAGAGGGATTTCCTCAGTGACTTCAGATGCGGATGTGCCAGAAAAATTGAAATGTTTTAAAAAATGAGTCTGGAAATTTGAACAAACCCATCGAGGTTTTCTTACTTTTGATTTTGTCGAGGATTTTGCCACTTTATTTATTTTAATTTGCGATTTACAAAAACAGGTGACTCTACAAACTAAATCATCAACATTATCACAAGTTGTATTAAAAGTCGTGTTGAAGAAAATGTTATTAAATTTAGTGTCGCAGTCTAATTTATTCCACTGTTGATCACTAAATTTTGATCTAGCCCATCTTTTTAGAATTCTAGAAACTAAAGCATTTTCCTCCGTAAAATTGGTATTTAGAATTTTTCTCGGATTTTTTGTAGCAGAGACGCTCGAAGAAAAACCACTTGTTGATTCTGGAGGTTCTTCACTTGGGTCTCCTTCGTCTTGAATATTCAAGCCCAGATTCAAGTCATCTGTCATAGTTGATTTATCGATTTTTCGATTGTCCATTTCATCTTTGAAAAAACCCTTGATGAGAAAAATAAGATTTCGGTGGCCAGGAACGAGGAAGAATTTTTCTGGTTGTTGGTAATACAAAGGACCATAAAAATTTTTAAGATCGTCTTTAGAAATCATCTTATGTAAATCAGTTCGGGCAAATTTTTCTATCGCTTCTATGTCCTGGTTTGATATGCTTCTAAGTATAGCTGGATTATCATAGCCATTGATGATTAATAAATTTTTAAGAGGTACAGGAATTTTAGTTTTCATTCCTTGTTCGATTTGGAAAAATATATCTAAGCTTGTACAAGAGCTTATATTTTCGCTTGTATTGGTGCAAGTCTCGGAATAAAATCTCAGAGTCACTTCATTATCATCTCGACTTGCATCTCGATTATCAAATTGTGACTGATGCTCAGGTCGATTTGGAGCTGAATTTGAATACATCTGGAAAGAAAATTCACATGACAAAAAGGAAATAAACTTTTAGCTAAATCGAACCTATATGAATTTATTATACATTATACAATTTATATGATATAACAGATTGTCGCGAGATTTACCTGTGTACTGTGTAAATTCTTAGAATTACATCTGTCAAGATCGAGTATTGTATTCTTGTTTATTTACAGAGGTGAACCCCGCGACAAGCTTTTATATCATATGTATGTATTGTATAATGTAATAAATTCATTAGTTTGATTTAGTTTAAATTTGTTTTTCCTTTAGTTCAGGCTAGTATCATGAGGCAAGTTTGTGTGGCACTTCAAGTGGTTGTGAATTCAGTTTTAGGATTTGACCTAATAAACACATGGCAAGTTGAAAACTTCACCTCTATCTTCATTTTCACCTTCACCTTCACTTTCACTCGACCTTCACCTTCACCTTCACCTTCACCTCCACCTTCACATCCACCTCCACCTCCACCTCCACCTTCACCTTCACCTTCACCTTCACCTTCACCTTCACCTTCACCTTCACCTTCACCTTCACCTCCACCTCCACCTGCATCTTCACCTTCACCTTCACCTGCACCTTCACCTCCACCTTCACCTTCACGTTCACCTTCACCTCCACCTCCACCGTCACCTTCACCTTCACCTTCACCTTCACCTTCAAGCGATTTGGTTTCGTCCAAGGTTCCATCACTTTTTTGATATAGCGTGAAGCCGCCGTTGCGTTGTCTCATTCAAACAAATTTTTCGTACGACAGAGCTTTCATTATTTATAATATCAAAACGTCTTTTTAAAAACTGTTTTTGGCTCGCAAATCAAGCTTTTTTGTATGTGGCCAATTTTCACCCCGTTCTCCTGGACCGATTTTTCAAACAAACAATAACAGAGCAGAAATCTTTCACATTCTAATAAAGCCTAATAAAATCGAATAAAACTGTACTTTATATAAATATAATGAAATATCTACTTACCTTTGTTAAATCCTAATTTCTCAGGCACTACACAAAGATGCACACTACACTATCTCCGCGGTGCCTTTGCGCCCTTTCCACGCCAACCTGTCGTGCTCAAATGTCTCCAGCTGTTATTCCAAGGCCATAACGCGGTAAAAATCTGTTGCACCGGTCATGCGCAACCGCCATTAAATTTAAAAATTTGGCGGGAAACCGTTATTTTTAATTGGAATATAGACTTAAATACCCAAAAATACCTAAAAATGCCTGAGCAATTCCTAAAAATGCCCGAAAAATACCCAAAAATACCCAAAAATGCCCGAAAATACCCAAAAGTACCAAAAAAATTCCAAAAATACCCGAAAATACCGAAAAATACCCACAGCTTGTACAATAAAATACCCCAGTGGTTTACCCCTCGAAAGACGGTGAAGGAAATAAAATCATTTTTAGGATTAGTAGGTTATTACCGAAAATTCATAAAGAATTTTGCCAAATTGACCAAACCAATGACATCTTGTTTGAAAAAAGACAAAAAAATAATACACAATGCAGAATTTCTAAATAGCTTTGAAACTTGTAAAAATGTATTAATAAATGACCCAATACTACAACATCCTGACTTTAAGAAAACTTTCTTATTGACAACCGATGCATCAAACTATGCAATTGGAACCGTTTTATCTCAAGGTCCTGTCGGAGCTGATCTTCCCATTGCATACGCATCAAAAACTTTAAACCTAGCTGAATGTAATTATTCGACGATTGAAAAAGAACTTTTAGCAATCGTATGGGCAACAAAATATTTTCGACCTTATCTTTTTGGTAGAAAATTCACAATCTTGTCAGATCACAAACCTCTACAATGGCTATTTAATGTTAAAGAATCAAGTTCTAAACTAGTCAGATGGCGACTAAAACTATCTGAATTTGATTATGAGATCAAATACAAAAAAGGAACATTAAACATGAATGCAGACGCACTATCAAGAATTCCTGCAATACAACTTCATGCCATTCAAAAATCAGATCCAGATGCCAGATTAACATCTTCAGATGAAGAATTTCATAAAAAATTAGGATTAATGCTGAAAGATACACCATTATGTAATGATGAAATCATAGCAAAATACTTTACAGATTCTAGAGTATATCTTCCTAAACAAAGCGAGATAGCTAAAGAAAAAGAGATAACAATGTCTGAATCATCTCAATCAACAAAAACAGCATCAGAAAAGGAACCTGAAGAGGAACCTAAGAAAGTAAAACCCAAAATAAAGATATTATCACAACTAATAATACCTCCAAGAAAAGAGAAAAAAGAAATTCCCATAGAAATCGGAGAATCTTCGAAAACTCAAAAAAGTAATAGACAAATAACACCAACTAATCGTTCTTCAACAATTTCAGCCTTGTCTGAAAATGACCAAACAATACATACGTCTATGGAAAATCCAATATTAGGAGCTCCATATACTAAGAAACATGTAAATGTATTTGGAAATCAAATTGTATTTCGATATTCCAATAATAACACAATTAGAAAAGAGATAATCAAACTATTTGGTAATAAAAAGAGAATAATATTCTTCTTACCAAATAATCCAACAACATCACAAATTACTAATTTAGTAAAGGAATACATGCCACCTGGTATTTATTGCCTTCATTTCCTAAATAAATCTTTAGAACCTATTGTGATACAAGCATTACAAGAATCGTTTAATTCGAATTCATTTACTTTGTACATCTCGAACTCTCTATTAGAAGACATCACAGAAGTTGATCTTCAACAAGAGAAAATTCAGAAATATCATGAGACTAAAACCTCTCATAGGGGAATCACTGAAAATATTGCAGCCTTAAAGAACAGATTCTATTAGCCCAATATCGAGAAAGACGTACAGAATTATGTGAAAGTATGCGAGATATGCAATAAAACCAAGTATGAACGTCAACCATACAAAATCATATTCAAACCAACAACCATTGGTATGAAACCCTTTGAACATATTTATATTGACACGTATATAATCAATAACCAGAAATTTCTGACCATTATTGATAGCTTTTCAAAATTTGGTCAAGCCTCTCCTGTAAATACGAAAACAGCTGTTGAGATATCGTCACAGTTATTGAAATATTTTAGTGATCATGGAATACCTCAAAAAATCACATCAGATAATGGAGCAGAGTTCAAAAATGCTATAATGACAGATCTTTGTACATTATACAAAATTGAGTTTCATTACACAACTCCAAGAAACCCGAACTCGAATAGTCCAATCGAACGATTCCATTCGACACTGCGTGAAAGTATAACGAGTTTAAAACTCCAAAACCCGAATAAGAGTATTATTGATCTAATGACAATCGCTATATTGAATTATAACAACAGTACTCATAGTACAATGAATCACACCCCTTTTCAAGTGATTAAAGGAGATTTGAATTATGCCATACCGATTGAACAAACGGAAAATAAACTAACAACTGACTATATAACAAGTTTGGCAGAATCCCTTGCGAATTTGAATAAAGAAATTCAAGAAAAGTTATTAGCGAAACAAACCAAGTCTTTAGAATCACGTAATAAAAATCGTGAACCTGAACCAGAATTACAAGATCCAATCTTTGTAAAACAATTTAATAGAGACAAGATAAGTCCGCGTTATGATAGCAAAACACAGAATCGCTTTGCTAAACAAAATGTTAAACGACAATAATTTATTTCAGGTACTCCGAGATGAATCCATTAGTATTCCTAACTCTGGTTGGAGTCACCCAAGCGTATACATTGATGACGGTAGAAAATCCTATTTTACCAATTTCTTTAGGAACTACTTACGTAACAACTCAACATAACACGGCCTATTATCACATAAACACGACAATTATCATTCAAAGTATCCATAAACTGGTAATAACCTTAATGAAATTATCTGACACTCTTAACAAAACAACATGGTCAAACCAATTTGTTGCACTGTTTCAAACAAATATTGAAAACAATCATTCTCAAATTAAGATTATGAAACAAGTAATCAGAACCTATCAAGACCGAAAACGTAATAAAAGAGGTCAATTAAATTTCATGGGCACAGCACAAAAATGGCTCTACGGAACCCTAGATGCTGAAGACGGCGCAAGATATGATTCTTATATCCAGACGGTTAATGATAATCAAAAGACTCCCAATGAAGATCTAAAAACACAAGCTCAAGTTACAAAAACATTTCACGATCAATTTTTATTTATTGAATCTAACCAAAAGGTTATCACAGGAAAATTACAAAATATTTCCTTGGAAAAACAAAATTTCCACTCAATGTTAACCTTTAATCTAATATTGAACAATATCAATATTCAAAGTAATAAAATAAGGAATCTTATAGATCATGTGCAATTAGCAATTAATTTTGCACAATTGGGAATAATGCATTATACTATTTTACAGCATAATGAATTAAATCAAATATTAACAAATATACCCAAAAGTCAGCAAATACCTTTTGATAATAAAATCAAGTATTACGAGACAATGAAAACTCAAGTAAAAATCCAAAATGAGTTAATTATATTTGTTATACACACACCAATGATTGATCCCAAGCCCTTTATATTGTATAAAATCTATCCAATTCCTATCCAAGAACTTACCATTAGGAATAAGTACCCTTACCTATTACTTACTACGGACATTTACTACAATACGTTATGGGAATGCCCGAAAGTCGAAAGTGTGTACCTTTGTAACCAAGAAGAGCTGAAGCAAGAAGAATCATGTGTCTACGACCTGATTACTGACCTACCACAACAATGTCCTTTCACTAAAGTGAAATATGAAAAACCAACAGTGAGACAACTCCCGAATGGACAACTATTAGTCATTCCTAAGAAAAGCCTGACGATAGTTATTCAATGTGACAAGACAAACCATATGGAAATAATAACCAATCCAACGCTAGTTTCGTTTGAAAAATGCTTTGTGAAAATACAAAATCAAACATTTTCAAAAACCAGCGAGAACTTCAATTTTGAACTGAAGATTCCAAGAATAGACATCCCTGAACTTCCAGAGAACGCAACAACATTGGAACTTCAAGAAATCAACCAAGAAGACTTAGAAGAAGCCTTCAAGACGACGAAACAAATAAGAGTTCATAATCTAAAAGAATTGTCTTTTGAACACTCTTATTTAAACACATATGTAATCGTGGGTTTAAGTCTTGCTATTTTATTTTTAATTTTACTGTTTTACTGTTTTAGGAAATATAAAACTTCAGAAAAAGGTTGTGCAAATGTGCAAATTGAATTGTCTGATTTGAATTCACAACAATCCACGTTTGCAACATCTTAAGGAGGGAGGAGTTACATTAACCGATTGCCATGCTGATTTATAATCAATTATCTATTTTTTATATGCTTTAATGTGCTTACCCCTTTCCTCTAGGATTAAATACATTGTTGTAAAGTAAACATCAAATTGCTATGTCGGCATTAAATGTTTATTTAAGCCGATGCCGTCCCATAAGGAGCGTTCATTTGTTTTCTGGCTTTAGCCGTAGCAATTTGATCCAACTATTTTCTTTTGTCACCTCTGTATTTTAATCAATAAAATAAATGTTTTTTAAAATACAAGTTTCTGAATCGAAAATATAATTAGCACTTAACATAAACATCGGCAACGATTCTTTTTTTGGCTGTGTGGTGCCTGGTAATTGTACAACATTGACTGTTGAGTAAACGAAACCAAAAACTCAACGTAAAGGATATAAAAATTGCTATAAATTAAAATCTCAAGACTGGGATAAGTAACTATAGTCCGGGAGCACAAGAACTTTGTAACAAATAATAACAATAAAGTTAAGCTTTGGATAATATTTGCACCCATGATGGCAGAAACTTTTAAGTGTTGCAGGAAACCTCATAATAACTGGATATGTATAGCTTGTGGCAATGTCTTCCATCAGAGCTGCTTAAAAAGAACAAAGCATTATGAAACCCTAAGCAATAATCTGATATATTGTTCGGTCAGTTGCAGAGATTTGGCTTCGAGAACTAGTGAGGGCGAATATCAGATTAAATCTTTTTTATGCCTCGTACATGATCTACAGGCAGAGTTGGAGCAAAAAAACAAATACATTGAGCGTTTAAAGCGAAACTCGATCGTTTTCGAAGAGGATGCAACAGAAATGGAGTCTAGGTTTCAGAGAGACATTGCAGTACATAGAGCAGAGATATCAGAACTACAACTTCAATTGGAACAGAAGGACGTCATAATTAAGAGCTATGAGGATAAAACTTTTGTAAATTGTGAGACACAAACACCAAGAAGGCACATCATGTCAGTTTCAACTCAGACGTCGTTTTTAAGGGCTGCAAAAAGCTCACAGATGGAAAACATTGTCAAATATTCTTCAGGGACTCAAACCTCCAAGAAATCATACAAGGAGCAAATGGTGCAAACAGTCGTTCCAGTTGTTCCTAATTCTTCGCTGGCCGATGAAATTAAACAAGCTTCCAATGAAGATCAATCCAATCCGACTGCCAAGGGAAGGTCTAGGGACGTAGAAGTACAGACAAGAATTACGAGTGTGGGAACTTATGTTAAAAAATCTGCATTACTCTCTGGACTTGCAGAACCTAAAACAAACCACCTTCATAAATCAAAAGAAAATCTCCTATCCCTAAATACTAAGCAGTCAGAAACTCAGCTAGACCACATCCGACTTTTGGTGATGGGCAGCAAAGACAATGTAAGAAATGTACCACACCTAATAAAAAAAAATACTTCTTCTAAAGCGTCTATTGATATCAATTGTAAATATTCTTTTAGCCCAATTGCACTAACAGAAATGGCCATACGAGGTCAAATGTTAAGCAAAAACTTTTCTAAAAATGATCATGTGCTTTTTTTTGTTGACTTCCGTAGCACTACAGAGTGTAATACGTTGCACTTGGATAGTCTGCATAAACTATTTGATAAGTTCTCGCATACTAACCTAATGATTGTTGGAGCTTCTCAGGTGACAGTACCGATGAAACAAAAGCAACAGGTATATGAGTACAACATCCTCATAAAAAAAATCGTACATGCCTACGCTAAGAATGTAACATTCATTCCCATGGATAATTTTCTGGAAACGACCACCAACGCTATGGATCACACTCACAATATCTATGAGGGTAAACAAAACCTGGCTTACTTAATATCTGGGGAGTATCTTATAAAGAGACCACTCAAGTTGGCCGAAATTGGTGATTCTTCCTTGGAGGACAGATTGAAAAAACTTCTTGGAAGGGAACGTATCTGGCATCCGAAAGTCTCGGCCTTCCCCTTATACTATCCAAATCCATCAGACGCGCTCAGGGAAATTAATTTCCCTGACGTCCAAGTGGATGACGAAATCCCATCTCCATCGACCAAAAAAGCTCCTCTGGATTTGGATGTGGATACTCCGATCGTGGTTGACCGGCAAAATTTTCAATTGGCCGGTCTTATAGGGCCCACAATATTGGGTTAGCAAACGTTTCCCCTCCCTGCCATACTCCCGCCAACAGGGCACCTAGCATCACAGCCCAACCATCTGCAGGGGACAGCAATTCTGAAGCGTATGGAGGTGAAGTGGGCTTTGGAAGCAGGGATATGGATGCAAGAAGCTTAAGACTTATGTTACTGAATATCCAATCTGTAAGAGGTAAAACTGATGAGTTGAGTTTACTTCTTGACAAAATCCAGTATCCTGATTTTATTCTTCTTACTGAACATTGGCTTAAACTGGGTGAACCAATATTTTTGAATGACTATATTTTGCTCTCTGTCTTCTGCCGCTCCAGTTATATTCATGGAGGTACACTAATATTTGCGCACAGGAAATTACTAATTAGCCATGCTTTTGTAAGAGTTGATAAATTTGATTATGTAATTGTAGAAAAAATATTTCAGTTTTCGATAGTTTGTTGTTCTAAGCTTAGTGTCTATATTTTGTGTGTTTATAGACCCCCTAATAGTGATATTAGGGTTTTTCTTGCTAATCTGGAAATTGTATTGTCTCAATTATCATCACAGGCAATGATTATATTGGCTGGAGATTTCAATGTGGATTTTCTTGATTCAACTTCCACTACGGTACAGTCATTGTTGGCTCTACTGCGATCTTTTAACCTCAGTATGCATGTTAAGTCTCCAACACGTATAATCCCCACCTGTTCCACGATGATTGATTATGTATGTAGTAATGCTGAGGAACGGTGCTTGGAGTGCACAGTTTTCAATGCTGGACTGTCCGATCATGGTCGGGTTGAGGCTGTTGTGGAATGCAGGAGATTATTTAGTGGGGGTAATTTTGTTAAGTTTGTTCTGATGTGTGGAGAGGTTGATTGGTCTCTTGCCCTAAACTCTGAGACTCCGCTTGAGGGGTTTCACTCTCTTTTGTTTAATGCTTTCAATAAATCGTTTCCCTACAGAAAAATGAAACAGAAACAAGAAAAATCTTGGTTTACGAGAGGTTTGAGAGTATCATCTATAAATATGCGCTCTTTGCATTTAGAAAATTTGCAATAGGTAATAATTCATTTATCTTATATTTTAATAATTATAGGAAATTTTATAGGAAAACTATTAAGACAGCCAAGTCATTATATTTTAGGAACAGAATTTCTGATTCCAAAAACAAACAAAGGGAAGCCTGGAGGATCGTAAACGATCTAAGAGGTAAAAATAATAATAAACCTGTTGATTCTAATTTAGACTGTGATACAATTAATAAATTTTATTGTTCAATAGCTGAGAACTTAAGTGGTTCAATGGCGTCAAATTCTAATTTTAAACAATTTATGAGGGACATATACCTATGTACACCAATCATTTTGTATGGTGCCCACAGATTTTGAAGAAGTTAGGGTTATATTTAAACAGATAGATAATAAAAAATCATCCGGTTGAGATGGAATGTCCCTGAAAATCTTCCTGCATCTACCTGACAACGTTCTAACAGTACTTGTGGACGTAATTAATCATTCATTTGCATCGGGTGATTTTCCATCATGTTTAAAAAGGGCAACTGTTGTGCCAGTATACAAAGGGGGTAGCCCCGACACTCCTGCAAATTTTAGACCAATATCCCTATTACCTACGCTCTCAAAAATAATTGAAAAATTGGTGAAAAAAAGAATACTATCATTTTAAAAAAAAACATAACTTGCTCTGTGCTGAACAATTTGGCTTCCAGGAATCAAAAAGCACTAACGAGGTTGTACTTGGGTTTCAATGATGGTGAGGTGGCTGCAGCAGTGTTTTGTGACTTATCCAAGGCATTTGATTGTGTCAGTCACGAAATACTGCTGAGGAAACTGGAAAAGTATGGCATAAGGGGAGTGGCATTGGATTGGTTCAGGTCAGATTTATCCCATCGGGTCCAGAAGGTTCAGTTCAAGAACAAATCTTCAGGACAGCTACAGGTTAGATCCAGGGTGCCTCAGGGCTCTGTCCTCGGGCCTTTATTGTTTTTGATTTACATTAATGATATAACTAAAATTAATATAAGAGGAATTTTCACATTGTTTGCAGATGATTCAACCATACTTTGGACAAATAAAAATTCTGCTGATCTAGAATTGGATGTTGTTTGGAATTGCGAGGAGCGCTTATTTCTCGCTGATTGAATCCCATTTAAGACATGGTATATGTTTTTGGGGGAATTGCTCTCAGTATTTGTTGAATGCTTTATTTATTTTGCAAAAGAGAGCTGTGAAATATTTATGCAAGGCTAAATATAGAGACTCCTGTAGGCCACTGTTCATTTCCAATAGGATTTTAACATTGCCAAGTATATTCTTGTTGGAAACATGCTGCTTAATGTTTAGGAAACACAGGAATAGTATAAACTCATCTTCAGTCTTCAACACTCGTCAAATATTCTACATTAGGTTACCTATTCCATCTTCAAGCCAGACAAAAGGCTCAATTTTTTACAGTACCTAGCAAGAAAATTTTCAACCATCTTCCATTGCATATTAGAGGGATCGAGAACTTCGTGATATTTAGGAAAAAAGTTAAAACCCTTTTGGCAACAAAGGCATACCTATTACTCTGTTAATGAGTTCTTCAGTGAGAGATTTGACTGACCTGGGCTATGTTTGGGTTTTTTCTTGTGTAACTGTGAATGTCTGTTTTACCATTTTTATTCTCTTGATTGACGTTTGTTTGTTTGTTTTTTGTGTACTCTGATTTTATATTTGTTGGTTTTATTTAATGATAGTTTTATAAGGTTTTACCACTGATCTAAAAAATAAATGGATAAGCAATTCATACGGCTTGATTGGCAAAATTTGTGCGAAAATTTGGGGTCAATATTCTACGAACAGTTGTGCAACGGAACAGCCTAACGCCTGCGCAGTGTCTTATCTTTCGAACAACTGTTCTAAATTTTGAAATTCCTTCATTTTCATTGGCCAGATTTTGTGAACACACAATACATGTATCTACTGCGCACGCTCACAGCTGTCCCAGTCAGTTGTTTTTGTTTAGATTTTGACCTCGTAAATTAGCAGCATTAGAAGCGTTCTTTGTTTATCCATTTATTTTTGAGATCAGTGGGTTTTACACACTTCTCTGTGGTTTGTTTAATGACTTAAGCTTTTTTTATATATGTTTTATTATTGTCTATTATACATATTTAGTTTTATTGTCTATTATATACATTTAGTTTAAGTGCTTTGTCAACAAGATTGTTATTTCTTATGGCAATAAAGCTTTTTTTGACTTGACTTAATATGTGATCAGAATGGATCTCCGTGTACTGTTATCAAAATTCTGAGCCCTAATCCATGGTAAAAGTTGGCCGACTTGAAGACAATGATTACCTACCGATTTAGACTGCATATCATCATCATCACCAAACAGCCTAATTTCACGTCCATTATTGAACATAGGCCTCCTCTAAAATTTGCAGTTGTCTCTGTTCCAAATAGGTGCGATCCAATTTGATGAGATTCTTTTTAGGTCGTCTGTCCAGCGAGTGGAAGATTTTCGTCAGTTTCGTTTGTCGGATCTTAGTCTCCACTCAATGTCCTCAGATCTTGCGACGTGGCCTGCTCATTTCCACTTTTGCTTTGCGATGCGTTCTACAATATCGTCCATGCACTCCAGCTCTTATCAGAGCTTCGCGAGACCATAAGACTAGTCTTGGTCTTGGTAGCAAGACCAAGACCGAGACCAAGACCAAGACTTAAAAAATCTTCTCAAGACCAAGACCAAGACTTGACGTTCAAGACCAAGACCAAGACTTGACGTTCAAGACCAAGACCAAGACCAAGACCAAGACTCTCCTTCGAGACTCTCTCGTCTTGGTCTTGTTCTTGAAAAGAAAAGTCGACTCAATATTTATAAAAAAATGCAAATTTTATATCTACTTTTAATGTCTTTTTATCAAATTAATTCATCAAATTTATTATTTTTCCAAATTCACGAGAGGGTTCTCGAAAACCTTTGTCTGGCCTGAATGCTCAGGTAGGTAAGGTAGGTTTATTTTTATGGTTCAAATGGAAATTTATTTTTTTCCTCGGTACAGAATGGCAGTTTTTTGGCTGTGGTGTTTGTCAACTTTTCTGTTCCATTGATAAAAATTCCAATAATTTGAGAATTGATGTTTGTTCCTCTGTGTTGTGAAATGCCTAATGCGGTATTTTTTGATGTCGGTCAAACGTTGGCATAATTTTTTCAGAAAAGGAGTTTCATTTATTATTTCTGAAGTCCTAATGTTATATATTTTTTAAAAATTTGGTAGGTGTAAATTTTTTTCAAGACTATCAAGACCAAGACCAAGACCATTTAAACATCAAGACCAAGACTAATACTACCAAGTCTAAGATTGACCAGTCTTGGTTTTGGTCTTGGTCTTGCGTAGCCCTAGTTCTTATGCCGATCTCATGATTCCTTACTCAGTCTTTTAAAGTCAATCCAAGCATGGATCTTTCTATTCGTCTCTGTGTATTTACTTTCAACTTTTCTGCTGATGCTTTGATGAGAGTCAAAGGCCAGGACTGGAAGAAGGAGGAAGTCAGTCCTAAACACATCCCTCATTTTCGCGAATGCTGCCTATCCCATCTCGTCAATTCGCATGTTTGGTTATCTCTGTGAATTCTCATCTCATGACTCAGGTATACGTACTTGTCCCACTATTTCTATATTATTATTGCCTAGCTGCATTTGCTCACTGGAAGAAGTCCATCTTTAAGCTCACTTCTTGTGAAGAATTTTGAAGTTCCTGGAGCATTTCTTTACCTTCGCCCAGACTGTCTGATTTTAGGACATCATCTGCATTATTAAGATTTTCCTCATCGATGATTTTTCCTATCTGCTCCCAAGAAAATTTCCTATAAGCAAGCATATTCGAGAACTGTGATGAAGAGCTTGGATAACATAGTATCACCCTGTCGGATTCCTCTTTTCATTTTAATTTTTCTGGTGGTGGAGTGAAGATTTACGGTGGTCGTCAATGTTTTCAATAATTTCGGAATATCGGTGATCAACTCTACTTTTTCCTAGTGATCTCAAGATTTCAGGAAGTTCCACGGTGTCAACCGCCTTTTGGAAGTCTACAAACACCAATACCAATACTGAAGGTGATCGTGGGTACCGAACCCAGAGCGGAAACTAGCCTGTTCCCGGGATTGACAAAAGTCAAATTTAGCATCTGGTCGATTTACTATTATGCGAGTATATGTTATAGAGTAGACTTATTGGTCTGTACCTAGTTCTCGAGGTCTGCTCTATCACCTTTTCTATGTAGCAAGATTATAATTGGGTTATTCCAGTTTTCCGGAATGTTATGACTCTGTAGACACAGATTCAACAGATTTTAAATTTTTCTAATTAGTGTTGATCCTCCTATTTCTATAGCTTCTACGATTACACCATCTTCCCTCGGATCTTTATTGTTGCTTATCTTTTCTGAAGCATTTTGGATTTCATCTATGGAAACATTCGGAATATCTTCCGATTCTTGGTTTTGGACCTTTCTTTGTAGGTCTGTTTGATCCATTGTCAGTTGATTGGTTATATAGGGTTCTGTAGAATTATCCGACTATTCGCAAACTGCATCATGTAAACCATCAAATTATCGAAAAAAAAAGTCCAAGGAGGTCAAGTCAAGAGAACGAGCAGCCCAAAGAAACCATCTACTAGAGAATGACTTGTTCAAGTACACCGTCTTGTTAATAAACATAACCACTATCTTCTAACCCATCATGTTCTTGTTATGGGTCTTATAGCTGTTGAAGACTTTCCAAGAAGATTTTGCCTGTAATTATAATCTTCAAGGTCTGTTAACAGGACCTGCTTTCGATAGAAATCCTATTTGACCTTTTAATAATAATATCTTTTTTTCCAATCGAGTTTCTTTTCTCATTTAAAAGCAATTGGTGTAAGATCTATTTTTTTTTTAAATTCTCTACATACATACTTAGTACATATTAGGTACTCCTTACCATTCTGCCATTGAGACCAAAAAATAATAGTATATTCTTCAATCTGAACGAAACCCTATTTTATGTGAAAAGTGTGTAAACCCGCCTGGTGGGTTGTTGCGTGGTCAAAGAAATAACTTTATTATAATTTTACTTGGGGCTTTGTGGAACTTTATGGCCAAGCAGTAATTTCATTTTGATAAGAATTTAATGTGCACTTTTATGCGATCATTTATAGGAATGGTCGTAAACGCTGTAATCGGCTATGTGTGAAGTCGGACTTAGTATAGCTCAGTTAAGTTTGATTGCTATTAAGTTGTTTTTGATTTCATTTTAAGTGGGTAAACTTCGTTTTTAATGTTAAATTTGTAAATATAAAAATCGCGTTAGCTCCATCATCGATTTTTCTTTCCATTGTGCCTCAAACGTTTTCGCTCTAATTCGATCAAAGTCAGAAGATTTAAACCCTCTATGAATTCGTGCCATGCTTAGTTTAAAAAACTCTTTGATCCTCGATGATTGTCAAAGTTAATTTTGCTGTTTCAGCCACTTTTTAAATTTTTCCTCTTTTGTTTTTTAGTTAACTGCTTGGGTGGAAAATTTAATAAATCAATTTAGGACATTAGCAGCAAAAGGGGAACATTTTACATATTTTAAATTCCACTAAATTTTTTTTTAGTTTAGAAGTAGGTATATTAGGTATTTTTTTATAATAAACTTTTGGGTCGGTAGAGATCAAATTTTCATATAAACATCCTACCTGACTTTGTCACACCTCAAACCATCCCCCAAGTTATTTATTACCCCCGTCTTCCTTTACTGTCTTGTCTTTTCTACTATATCAATACTGGACAAATTACATGCAATATTCTTCCAATTGGCACTATACAATAGCCCTCAGACAGGTCCGATTTTATAACCTTTACGGGCGTGGGAACAAGAAAAAGGTATCCGACTTTCAACTTCCTTTAAGTTAGTTCCGAATTTCTTTTCGAACAGGTGTGTTGATCGGGACCCAAGTGAAATATAGTGTTTTGATGAGTTGGGAAGAAGTTTGTGCATGATTGTGTGTCGTGTGTAGGTTGTATTGAAACATTTGTGATGACAATTGTAAGTAGCAATTTTGTGATTTATTTTCTACGAAGATGATATTACATTACTATGTATTTAGAATATCAATTTACGAAGGAAATTTAAAAGAAATTATTACATTCATGTTATCATGGACATCTGTTTGTGTGTTGCCTTGAAAAAATAGAATATTTCAACCAGAACTTTTCCAATTTATATGACTTCAAAACATTAGACTGTAGTAAAAAATAGTAGACGAGACGAAGATCATATGCACCATCGCTTTTTGTACATTTTGTAAAAATCGCTTATAAAATTAAAACTTTTCACTGTACCTTCTCATGTTTTTAAACAATGTGAAATAAAATTTTGTACATGTCAGGTCCAGTTGCATTTTTACATAGTACTAGTTTTGGGGTCCTGGTCATCATCCTACTTCTACTTTCTACTTGTACTGTAAAAACATATTTCCCAGTCTTATAACATATTCTCGATTAGTATAACTAGAGAAGTAGTTTCGAAAACAAAACGAAACAAGATACCATATCGCCCCCTTCTAATAGACATTTAATATTACCGCAACAAAATCTTTTAATAATGTGGGGGCAAAATCATCTGCAAAGACTCGGGGAAAGCGGAAAATCTCCAGAGACTGAGTGCGTGTATGAAATTACTTTTCACCACATTATTCAACATTGATGATTGAAAATAGCCCCCCGGACAGGTCTATTAACTCGAAGGGTAAATCTGTTATAGAGTGAATATTGCGGATGAGATAAAGATGAGCCCTTATTTTGACCATCTGTTAAGAATAATTTAATCTGGGGAATAGTGGATCTCTAAGGCGAAAATATCTTAGTGTTTTTTTCAATAATTTGCTAAACATGTCATCAAATTAGGTGAACTTAAGGGTTGATAATGCAGGTACCTACCTTTTTCTTGCATTATTGTACGTACCATCGTCACCAAAAGTAACTGGGACAGCATCATATTAGCTCTTGTACTATTATATGAATTTTATTGTCAAATATGTGTCAAACCATGTCAAACTATGAATTAAATGCATTGAAATGAATGATGGAAGAATTAGTTCAGGAGATTATTATGCATTATTTTTGTGCCAGATACTTTTGGTGACGATGGTACCTACTGAAAAAAGTGTTAGTTGATTCGATGAAAATGGCGTCTAGCCAGAATGATCTCAGTGACAGCGAGAGCCAAAAAAGCAGCAAAAGCTCGGAAAAGTTCAAAAATATCTATAAATGTTGTGTTAAAAAAGTGTGCAAAACCCAAATCTGCGTAAATTGTAACAGTGCTTACCATATATCCTGTGCAAAAAGGAAAAAATTAAAAGTTATTAGTAGCGGCCACATGGTCTGTTGCGAAAAAGTGGCGGGTAACCAGAATGAAGTCAATAAAGAAACAGAAAAAAATAATGAGAAGTTGCTAGAGGTAGAAAAATTGAGTAGGTACCTGAATAGATTGCTAAACGAAGTACAAGAAAAGAACGACATCTTATAAGAAAATAATAGTGTCCTAAAGGAACATAATAGATTACTGGTGGACAGAATAAATACTCTTGAAAAAAACCAAAACAAACAGCTCCAACCTCAAAAATTCTCCGACGTTGCCAAACAAAACATCAGGGAAAACGAGAAGAGACACAGCAAATGCCCAAAATCAGGGTTGAAATGCACAACAAACACATTTCCAAATGTCAACAAAACAAAAAGAACAACAACAACAACAACAACACTACATTGAAAACTAGATGTAAATACCTATTGTTCCAGAACAACAGGATGAAATATCATCAGAGCAAGGAGATGGTTACACAATGGTACAGCAGGAGCAAGCATCTTGGTACAGGAACAGCTACGCAAGAAGAACTTGCACAGGGATTTGCAGGACCCAAACTCAAAGTATGGCTGAACATTTATCGTGTAAACAACCATGTTACAAAGGAGATGGTCGAAAAACATATTAAAAAGCAACCCGGATTTGAGAACTTGAAAATCATGGTGTCAGAACTTTTAACCAAGTCAAATTTGAAGAGTTTTGTTGTGACGGCACCTTTAGTCAAAAAAGACGAGATGTGCGAAACCATTCTGGCCCCCTAACGTAGGAAAAAGAAGATATAAGTTCGATATCCACCAAAAAACTAATGGAGGTGATTTTTTATAATAGACACCCAAAGAAGCACAAACACAAACACAAGCAAAAATAACAAAGGGGAAAAAAACGACCATAGCAAAGCGTCATCAACATTGAACACATTCAAGGAACCTAGAAAAATTGGATTGGACATCAGAGTTTACAATTAATAGGTAATGATGGTAATGTGATTGATAGGATAGAATGTGAATTAGAGAAACACAAAGAATGCAAACTTTTATTTTATTTTTTTCAATTAACTAGAGGAAATCTTACATAAAATATGCTCAGAAGAAAAACTTTTGCTAATGGCAGGTGATTTTAATATAGGAATGGTTGAACAAAATAGAAATAAGGACATACTATTGAATATTGTACGATCGTTCAACTTAGAAGTAACAATAAACCAATATACTAGAATCACTGCCAACTCCAAAAGTGGCATCAATAACATCTTTCTTTACAAATGTAGAAAATTGGAACATGTAGTTGTGTATTTAATATGCATGTGTCAGATCATTTTGCCCAAAAAATTATTTTTATTTCCTACTGAACTATTATAACCATATAATACCTTGGTTACGATAATCATAAACAGGGTCTTAACTCCCAAGGGAGTTAAGGATTTCATAACTCCCGCGCGGGAGTTAAGGATTTCTATAACTCCCGCTTTTACCTTGAATAGGTAAAACTTTGAGAAAAAATAGAAATTTTGGTTTATGGTTTATTCCTTTATAAAAATGGACAAAATACAGTAAATTCAGTAGGAAATAAAATTATCTATGTACCACAGGAATTATCAGGTGTTAATACCCACGGGCAATTGGTGTCCCTCGGGCCAAGGGCCCTCGGGACACATACTTTGCCCTGGGGTATTAACACTTTCATAATTCCCTTGATACATAAATAACTATTACATAGCCCTTAGTTGAAAAACAACAGTGTATTTTCGAAGAATATTTGGGGAGAGGGAAAAACCAGATTTTGTAAATAAATTAAGTGACCAAAACTGGGAATCAATTTTGGCTGTTAAAAAGTCTGATGTAAATGCTCAGTGGAGAGGTTTTGGTTTTATGCCAATATTTTCAGGTATATTTAATGAGTGCTTTCCTAAACAACCCTGGATCAATAAAAAATGTAAATTAAGGTTAGGAATCTGCTCTAAAATTGATGAAATTCGAAATAGGTTAAACACTTTATTACCCGAATATAATAATATGCATAAACAAACTAAAAAAGAATATGATTCCTGTCTGAGAAGGGAGAAAGCAAATTATTACGAGAATAAAATCAACAGATCAGACAACAAAAACAAAACTATGTGGAATATATGCAATGAAATTACAGACAAAGCCAAAAACAACCAAAATTATCCATTTAAAGAATGTCCTCGAGTAGTTGAGGACAATTTCAATACCTACTTACTTCAATACAATCATATCACAACTCCAAAAAAAACTCAAATGATAATCCCATGGGTTACAGTTCAATAAACCATTCTGATAAAGACGATGACATTCCTAGAGCTATAGTGAAACTATCACTTGATTCCTTAAGTGTCATACTATCGTACATAATAAACAATTCTATGAAGTTTGTATATTCCCTGAACCTTTAAAAATTGCCCTTATCAAGCCTATATTCAAAAGTGGAGAACCAAACAAAGTAGAAAGTTACAGGCCCCTAAGCTTATTACCCAGCTTCTCCAAAGTATTTGAAATCATAGTCTGTTCACGGATACTAAAATATTTCCATCAGAATAAATTATTTACAGACAATCAACATGGATATCTACAGGGGCAATCAACACAAACCGCGATCTTTGAGTTCACTCAGGGTAACTTGCCACTTCTTGAGGGAAACGAAATGGCTCTGGGCATATTTTTGGATCTAACCAAAGCATATGATTCCATATGTATACCGGTTGCCCACGAGATTACTTTCCGGCTGTCATTTTTTTATTTGTCAATTGATATCAACGAAACTTGGTAGGGTTGATATTCTAACCAAACGCCATTTTTATGCATTTATGATAAGTTTTCCTGACTTCCGGTTTCATTGGAAATGAGCGGAACTTTTGATTTTTAAATGGCACACCCTGTATATTTTCTAGTTTTCGGTTTCTGCAAATCGTTTTACGTCCTAATGCATCACTTTTGAATCGAGTTTTGTACAAATTTTGTTTTTAAATTGAATTTTAATTTTTAACACGCTTATATTAGCATCACCTGTATGTATATGTATGTATGTTTGTATGTATGTATGTATGTATGTATGTATGTATGTATGTATGTATGTTTGTATGTATGTATGTACATATGTTTGTAAGTAACATTGAAAATGTTTATCGCACGGGCACATAGGGATGCGTGCGAACTTTTGCACCCTTGGGAAGTGTATGAACAAGAACCTGGAACAAGCCAAGTGAGCTGGAACAAGTCTGGATAAATCTGGATAAAGCCTGGAAAAGTCTGGAAAATGTCTGGAAATCTCTGGAAACGTCTGGAAAGAGCCTGGAAATTTCTGGAAAGGGACGGAAAAATTCTGCCAAAGGTCCCAAAAGACCTGAGGATCTTTTTCCAGAATCCGGATCAGCCTGTACAAGTCTGGATAAGTCTGTATATTGTCTGTAAAAGTCTGGAAATCTCTGGAAACGTCTGGAAAAGACTTGGAAATTTCTGGAAAGGGTCGGAAAAATTCTGGAAAAGGTCCCAATAGACCTGCGGATCATTTTCTAGAATCAAGATCAGTCTGAAAAAGTCTGGATAAAGTCTGGATAAATCTGGATGAAGTCTGGAAAGCTCTGGATAAGTCTGGATAATGTCTGGAAAAGTCTGGAAACGTCTGGAAAAGTCTGGAAACGTCTGGAAAAGGCCTGGAAACTTCTTGAAAGGGTCGGAAAAATTCTGGAAAAGGTCCCAAAAGACCTGGGGATCATTTTCTAGAATTTGGAGCAGTCTGTACAAGTCTGGATAAGGGCTGGATAAATCTGGATGAAGTCTGTAAAACTCTGGATAAGTCTGGATATTGTCTGGAAGAGTCTGGAAATCTCTTGAAACATCTGGAAAAGGCCTGGAAACTTCTTGAAAGCGTCGGAAAAATTCTGGAAAAGGTCCCAAAAGACCTAGGGATCATTTTCCAGAATCCGGATCAGTCTGTACAAGTCTGGATAAATCTGGATGAAGTCTGGAAGACTCTGGAAAGCTCTGGATAAGTCTGGATAATGTCTGCAAAAGTCTGGAAATCTCTGGGACGAATTCAGGAATGACACACTCAGTGTGAGTGTGATACCGGTGCGGTGCGACGCACTAGCCGTTGATAAACAAAACACAAATAAGAATTAAAGTTTTTTCTTCAAAATAAAAAAATGAACAACTAAATAATACATCGAACTAAAAAGTGAAAAATAAATATAGTTTAAAAAAAACTAAAAAACACGCTTTTATAGTAAATTGAACTAAAAAGTGAAAAATAATTTTTAATATAAACAGAAAATATTAATGAACAAAAAATATTAGAATTATTGTGAAAAAAGCGTGGGGTGCTCAATGTACGAGAAATGTGGAACAAAGCACCCCACGCTTTTTTCACAATAATTCTAATATTTTTTGTTCATTAATATTTTCTGTTTTATTTTTCACTTTTTAGTTCAATTTACTATAAAAGCGTGTTTTTTAGTTTTTTTTAAACTATATTTATTTAACTAGAGTGCCATGATCATCCTAAAATGACTCTACATACCTTACTTACTTTCAGAAAAATACAAACTCAATTTTATCTTTGTAAATTTTTTTGATAGACGGCTCTAAACTTCATTATTTCAGTATTTTTGCCCTAGCTCAAAAACTGGAATAGAAACATCACTTTCATAACATTACTAAATGCAGTTTTTTAAAGCGAATCCAACGATATAATACACTACGACATTTTTCCTAATTTTCGTTCAAAAATTTTTGTTTTATTATGTAAGAATTTTTTTTTACCTAAAATTTAATTTGAAAACGAAATTTGGGCAAAACTCGATTTAAAAGTGGTACATTAGGACGTGAAACAATCTGTAGAATACAAAAAATATACAGAGTGTGTCATTTCAAAATCGAAAGTTTCGGCAATTTCCGGTGAAACCGGAAGTCAAGAAAACTTGTCGTAGATGCACAAAAATGGCGTTCCGTTAGAATATCAAACCTACCAAGTTTCGTTGGTATCGATGAACAAATAAAAAAATGGCAGCAGCCGGAAAGAAATCTCGTGGGCACCCGGTATAGAGCACATAACAGAGAAACTTGAGATGTACGGAATCAGGGGTATTGCAAATAAATGGATATATTCTTATATTTCAAATAGAACCCATCGTATAATCATTGCATACGAAAATGATGCCAAAAAAATGAAAAATTTTAACAAGTGGTGTGGGAGTTGCCCAAGGCAGTGTACTGGGTCCAATACTGTTTGTTATTTACTTGAATGACTTATGCAAAGATATGCAAAATGAAGAGGGAAGTATGGTAAATTTTGCTGATGACACCAATAACCTATTGACTGGGGCTACAACTGCACAAGATATACAACATAAAGCAAATGCAATATTCTCTAAAACAAAATCCTGGTTCAATGAAAATAAATTAATTTTCAATGAAACAAAAAACTAAATTGGTCAACACACTCACAAAAAGAAAAAAATTCAGAATTCAGAAAAATTGAATAAGATATGTTTTGCCATCAGAACTGCGTCACGATATTTAAAGCAGCGTTTTCCTAGCAACGCACATTTTACGCGGCGTAGAACGTAATTCGGTCGGCGTAAAACGCTGAGGACATGTCTAATGGAAATCAAATGGAAGCGTCTTCCTACACTGCGTAAAAACGACTTGCGCTAGCGTAATACGGTCGACGCAACTGAACGACTGCTCGGAGAGTAGTCTATTCAGTTGTACGCTGCGCGTTGGAAAAGAAAATGCTCGTGTTGTATTATATTTATATACCTCAATGTTAGGCCAAGCTTTCCAGGTGGCGAAATGGGATTCGCACGCGATTACATGATTTCTTACTTAAATCTTTTCTCACAAGATCGAGGAGAAATGAGAACTGCTGCCTAGTAACTCTGAAATATGCTTTTTAAATTTTACTTCGTCGTCGAGCAGATGTTTATGGATAAGTATTCTAAATGCTCCTTCGCTTCTTCTTTTTTGAAATAATTCACTAGCAGAATTTCTATATACATATATTATATCAAGAGATTTTCATCTTGTAATAATAGGGCTGTTTCTGCAGAAATCACAAACCAGTCAGAGTGAATTTCATTGGTTGAAACTAGTTTTCTGACTGTTTCTAACTGTTTTCAACCAATGAAATTCGCTCTGACTGGTTTGTGATTTCTGCAGAAGCAGACCTAATAATAAAGCCTCGAATGAAGCCAAAGCTAATTTCTTTATTCATATACGCATCGCGACGATCGGGACGCAACTGACAATCCTAGGAAAACACTTTTACGCAGCGCATTGGATGTTGCGTTGCGTCGGCCGTATTACGTTTTACGCCGCGTAAAATGTGCGTTGCTAGGAAAACGCTGCTTTAATAACCAGACTCTAAGGACATTAGATATACTTTGCGAATTTTGAGTCAATATGGAATAATTTTTTGGGAAAATAACCAAAATATGGAAATAGTTATTTTCCTAACAAGTGCGCAAAGTGTTACTTTTCCGCACGCAAACACAGTTATACGAACGACGCGCCGCGGAGTTCGGATACGTGTTTGCGTGCGGAAAAGACACTTTGCGCACGTGTTAGGAACAAAATTTTTCCTACGAGCTTCATATCAGGTAGGTAATAACAAAAATTTAAAAAAAAAACGATAATTTGTTTAATTATTTTTAATTAACTTAAAGAGAACCTATGCATTTATCAAAAAATTACATAACAAAAAAAATACCAGAAAATTCTTGTCAGAGCTGTTCATCTTAAAGCGTTTAAATTTGATGAGAAAGTTTGTAGATTTTTGCATATAAATAGAGAACAAATCTGACAATGTGTCAACGTTAATTTATATTTGGAAAAATTTGTCATCATGTGTCAAAGTCGACAGGTGCACTTATTGTTGCTTGACAATTATAATTACTTTTAGGCACTCAGTGCGGATAAGGCCTGTATCCGCACTGAGTGCGGAAAAGTGTAACTTTGATCCCGGAAATGCGTGCGGAAAAGTACTACTTTGCGCACGCTCGTAGGAAAAAATATTGTAATATAAACTTATGTTACTCTAAAATGTACTTTTTCTGCGATTGACAAGAAATGTCAGCATTTTTGACCGGTTCACTCACAGGTCGCAAAACTCAATATTCTGGTATTTTAATTATGGTTCAATAGTTGCTAAGGAATCAATGAATAACAATACGGGAAACACTTTTCCGGCCTAGGCCGGGAAAGTGATTCTGGTACTGCTGAATAATTGGAACCAAAAAACAAACATTTAACAGCCATTTAACCGATCGCAGAAAAAATAGTATGTGTATTTCGGTGGAAAAGCACATTCTCGGCCTTCGGTGTTTAGCGGCCTCGGCTACGCCTCGCCCGTCAACTTACACCGTCGGTCGAGAATGTGTCACTTTTCCACCTAAATACACAATATACTATTCCATTCGCGATACTCAAGCTAATATGTTTTCTTGCCACCAACTTTGTGGATTTTCATCCTTCCGATGGGCTTGTGTGGAAAAATTGCCCAAAATCTCGATTTTTCCTTACAAGATTAGGCCCTTATTTCAAACCTTTAACCACCTGCAACATCCCCTTCTTTGTTTTCACAAAGCCAGGATTTATTATTTAATCCTTTGATGAACAGCTTGCGAGAAAATATGGGCACCAGGACGGACGTCTTTCATTTCTGTTGGAAAATCGAATTTTTCTAATTTTAACATTTAAAGTGACACTTTTCAAAACTCGTTGACGTTATCAAATGTCTTACTTTTCATCATCAGTTGCGAAAAGTAAATTTTTTCGCAACTGGTGATGAAAAGTAAATTTCACCATTAGTTGCGAAAAATACAGAAATAAAATTTGTGATAATTTTAACGCTAAACTACTTGAAGTATTGTTATTATATTCTTTGTAGGTACCATCGTCACCGAAAGTGTGAAAATTTACTTTGACCATGAACTAAATTTAACATAGGGCCAAATCATATTTGCTTTTTGACTTCTTAGGAATAATTATTGTAGATAAAGCAGATTGAGCCGATTCCTCAATGTCACTCGGTACGTCGCTTCCTGAACATTAGAATCTAATAATAATTATTCTTTTACTCTATAAAGTTTGAGTGATTTATATAAGAACAATATGAATTGACGTGTCTCGTATTACCTGGTGTGCGCGCGCAACTCGTGGGTTGCAGGTGAGCGTCCAATGAGAATCGACTTTATTACGGGCTTGCGTCATATTCGTATTCAGGGACGAGTTCAGAATTAATCGTTCCTTCTCTCTTTGTAACGTGTAATTCGACAAAGAGCAAACTAATACTTTACGTATTACTTGAACTTATCGCAGTGTCGTTTAAGGTTATGTTAGATTATACTTGACATATTCCTTTGCAATTTCATTGTGCAATGTTGCCGGATGAAACATTTATCAAAATAGAAGTGCAAACGATGTTAACATACACTTTAAAGCTCTTCTGTTGTCTGATTTAAGGCGTTGTGAAACACTTGACACTATTTCACTTCTTTAATGTTATAATGTTCGATTTGTATTTTCTACATTTGTTCTGCAACAATACAATCTGGCTACACTGCAGCCACGAGTTGCGCGCGCATGTCATCTTTTATTACTTTCTAACTTGTATTTATTACAATTAAGCTGTCTTTTTCTATTTCTGCGAGACACGTCAATTAATATTTTTTATTTTTTCGAAAGTTAGAGACGCAGACTTGACATCTCTATGCTTGACACTATTGCTTCTGTAGCAACGAAAAACGAAATAACAAATAAACATCTCTGAACTCACCTGACGCTTGACAATTAGACATATTTATTCGAAGTAAAGTCGGTTTTTTTTTTTAAAGATAATTCCCCAAGTCAAAAATTTAGTAACTATGTTGGGCAACACTTTTCTACATAAAAAATTTGAAGCATTGACAATTTTACATTGCATTGCCAACATAATGTCATTTTGACTTTTATCTTAAAAAAAAAAAAAAGTCTTTATGTTTTTTATATTTTTAACTTGAATTAAAAAGGATCACATCAGGTCAAAATTAGAAAAAATATTCAGTGAAACACGTTGGGAAACACTATTTTTCGTAACTCTCTTCCTTTTGCGGAACTCGCAGACATCAGAAATTTCAATAATTTTTTTTTCGTACAACGTATAAATTAAAATGGAAAAAAAGAAAACTATGTAATAACTGATCACTAGAAGTATCTAAAAAAAAATAATTTGAGAAATATGAAAATTCCCTATTCCATACGTTATCCCCAGGAGCCACCCGTGAAAATACCTTCATCCTTCTCAAAATCGATGTACTTTTCAACTCTCTTCGAGGCTTGTATGCGAAAATGGGGCACCTAAATATGTCACTATCTGACGGTCTATATCGTTTCTTTATTGGTCAGGATTTTTGGCATGACATTTTGACATTAAAGTTCATTAACAAAATTAAAGAAAAATATTGCTAAGACATACGTTTAAAAAACCATAGCAATCTTTGTTTGGTTTTTTTTTTGAAGACCCGATATCTATAGATCGTTTCACCAGGGTTCATACTTGACCCTTTAGGCAATCCAACGACCTATCCAAATGGCGTCTGGTTGGCAAACAATAAACAAAAAACATATGTTTTTTGGCAGGATTAAGCCTAGTACCTATTGTTTGCCCAGCGGATCTGAGTCTACGGAAGGAATTCGGAAGTAAATGTGCCATGTTGCCACGTTTATTTATAAAAAAGCGAAAATACTAGGGATGAAGTATAGTTAATTTGAAAATCCATTTTTTAATAACAAAATATTGATACAATAATAAAACGCTAAATATTTTAACGTGGTTGTTAGATCTATCCTTATTTTAATCCTGATTTCTTCAATTTGGTCTATTGTAAAAAATAAACATTTTCTAAAAATACCATCAGCTTTTGACAATTTGGCAAGCATCCGTCCTGGATGAACCTGATTGGTGGAGTTTTTGGCAGGATCGCCGTTGTCATGGGGAACCATACGGTTGTCAATGAGCTAACGTCACCTTACGTCTCGCTATTGGCCAGGGATCACGTCATTTTATCCTCCCAACTTGGAATATCGATTTATATTGAAAAATCCAGTGGCGGAGATTTGGTAATTGCTGATTTTCGTGTACGAGTTGCAATACGATAACACTTCCAAAAAGTTCCGCACGCAGCTGGGTATTTTATGAATGAAATCAGCCATTTTTTTTGACAACTGCATTCCCCTTACCGTTGCCCCGTAGACACAGATTCGCTGGGCAGCAGACATTACTCATAACAGCGAAGTTCGTTTTTTTTTTTGACATTGCTTCGACAATTTAACGTTTTGTGCGTGAATCAAACATCAAATTGTCGAAGCATGTCAAAAAAGAGCGAATTTCGTGGTTATGAGTACTAGGCTTTATCAATAGAAGATTTCATTATGACCGACTTTGGCAGAAAGTCGACAAACAAAGTCACATACCCTATTAGGCAATCTCAATCACGTGATTTTATAATGGCCGTTCGGGTCAAATATTGCGGTGACAGGGGTGACAAGCCGGTGACGTTCATAACGAGAGCATTTGAGTTCGGCCCTTGTTGCTTTCGAAGTGAATTTTATGTGTTTCTACGTATTTTTCATTGGTTTTAGTTTTGGTCATTGTTGTTTTCATAGTGAATTTTATAGTCTTTAGTATTTCTACGTATTTTTTAGTGTTCTGACTCTTGTTGTTTTCAAAGTGAATTTTATAGTGTTTCTACGTATTTTTTAATTTATTAATAAATTCTGGGATGGAGAGTGAACATCTTAAGATATTATTATTACGGGAAAATCGAGCCTCTGTTAGATCATTTCTTTTAATTGCAGCAATCCATCAAGCCCTGCGTTGTTTTGATAATTTATATTTGTAGATCAAAAGCCAATGATTTAAAATAGCAGGAACTGAATAAAATTCACATTTTCCCTGTTACCTCGACTTCCACACCCAATTACGATGCAAATCGCTGGCATTTTTATTAACACAATAGGTCTGTTTGTTATCCTCCACTAGTGCACAATAATTTACACTTTTCTGCACTGAGGCATTTGTTATACGGTTAATGCAAATAGTGTAAGGCGTTTGGTATTTCAGTGTAGGGTGCCCAATCTTGCACTACCTACACCTGCTCAAGAGGAGGTGTAACAAGTGCAAAATGGAGAGGGAGCAATTTTATTTAAAAACTACTTCAGTGAAGCTGTCTTCACGGTTCGAAGATAGGAATCTCCATTTTCCTCTATAATTTCCGACAATAAAACCTTGTGAATTTTGTTCTTTTCATAAATATTACACATTTTTTTCTCGGTTAGTTTCCAGTTTAATCTACTTAAATAATAATTTTGTGAGGTTAGAAAATTATCCGCCCCTATATCGCTGCATGAACTGCACTAACGCGTTTGGTAGTTTTCTTTGAATCTGATGCCCATCAGCTACACCTAGCTGCACCAGCAGTCTGCATTGACCTATCCTACACGTAAATAACAAACAGACCTAATTACCTAAACACACAAAAAAACACAGAATCCGATAATTCAAATCTTGACGTTTGTCCAGAATGTGACAGAATCAATGACATACAGAATAAACAACACAGTGCTTGACCCAATGCTTGACCCGAACTTCCATATTGAATTTCGTTTTTGACAGGTCAGTAGATTGCCTAATTGGACTATCCAAGATGCTGTCAAACTTAAATTAAAATGTCCGCCAAGAGGCACACAAACCCTTTGTTTATGCGTCATTCAATTTGTCATCAAATAATGTTATGAGTTTTTGAGTTTAAAATAGTGCTCATTGTGAATTATTTGCGTTCTGATATTAAAACTGTTGTTTTTATTAATTTCAGAAATAGTGTATTGAAATAGTGTATGTAAATAGTAGTAAATAGTTCTTAAAAAGCGAAAAGCATACCTACAACGTGTTGTAGGTATTATTAAATGTGAAAACGTGGAAACGTGGAGATCACAAATTAACCCAGATCGAGACATTGTTAAGTTTTTTCAAATTCCAAGTGAAAAAAATAATACAAATCAAGGGACAACACTGGACGGAGAAGTTGAAACGAATAAATATTTTCACATTAAGGGTAGGTCGTGCGTGTCCAAGTGAAATGCATGTAGAGCAACCTTGCCCAAACAATAAGGATTCCGTAATTGAGTAAAAACTAGCAAAAATTGAGATACAAACAATAGAAAATGAGGATTGAATTATGATCAGAAGTACAAAATATCAAAAATTCAAGCAATTTCACCGAAACCACTATACATGTGCAACTCTTATGGCGCAATTTGTTCTGCTAAAAGCTTGCAACTAGACGGCAGAGGCGCTGTCGTCCAATACTGTTGTCAGATTTATACATAAAAATTCCAGATTATTCTTTATTTGTTTTAAAAAGCTTCCAACAATAGGAAAAAAAAGTCGTGTACCTCGCTAACATATAATTGCTAGTAGTAAAGGGTGTTTTTTTTAAAGGTTTGTTTTTCTACCTAGTAACACTGTTCCTAGTGACAGTAAATTTGACAGGTGACAGCTCATTTCTGTTCATTATATCTTGCCATTTCATTATGAAAAGACTTACGCCAGAGCAACGCTTGCAAATTGTACAAATTTACTTCGAAAATCGTGATTCATTTCGCGAAACTCCGCTATGTGCGTTACGTCCATTTTACGGTCGACCTAATCGTCCATCCCAGCAAGTTATTCGGACAAACATGACTCGTTTTTGCACTACGCATACTCTGATTCATAATCCAGAAAAACTGTTTGGTGTGCTTGTTGGGTTAGTGGAATCATTGGCCCATATTTCTTTAAAAATGATGGCAGCCAGAAGGCGATAGTCAATGGAGAGCGGTATCGATTCTTGATTACTGACTTTCTTGTTCCCCAGTTGAATGGCGTTAGTGTGGAAGAGTTCTGGTTCCAACAAGATGGTGCAACATGCCACACAGCGCGTGACACAATCAACTTATTTCAGGAAACATTCGATGACCGTATAATTTCGCGCAATGAACTTGTGAATTGGCCTCCACGGAGGTGTGATCTCACACCTATGGATTCAATTCTGTGGAGATATGTGAAGTCGCTAGTCTACGGTAATAAACCAACAACGTGGAATCGGCTGGAAGCCAACATTTGCCGTGTTATTGCCGATTAACGTTCCCAGATATTCGAAAAAGTGGTCCAAAAGTGGTCTCCCAGACTGAGCTTCGTTCGAGCCAGTCGCGGCACTCATATGCCCCAAATCATTTTTAAGCACTAATGGCATGAAATTAACTTTCTAATAAAGTCAATATCATGGCCGTTTACATGATTTTTATGAGTTTTATTCCAGTTCAAAGTTCTATACCTCTAAAAAAAACACCCTTTACAATTTGAAATTACATTTATTTTTCAAAACAAATATCCCATGCTTTTGACATGTGGCAGCGTCGCTTCACTTTTACTTTTTGATTATATTTTGACAAATTTTGACATATTCCATTTTTTTTCAATAATTTCAAGCAGAGATTGAAATTTTTCTCCGTTCAAAGCAAAATGGTTTTATCTTGTTGTGTGGCAATGTGTGAAAGCCGAGGTAACAGAGTAAAAATTCATTAAATTCCCAAAAATGATGAACAGGTATGTTTCAATCCCTACACTATACCGAAATCGGGATTTTACCTCCTGTAATTTTACCACTGTAACTTTCTTTCTTTTTAGGTGTTCATTCTATGCCTGCAAATCGTTTACAATCAAAAAATCTTATTCATTGTATAGCTACCTATTATTGATTGGATTGATATCATACTGTAGTTAATAAAGTAATTCAAAATTGTTATTTTTGTATTTAATACATGGATTAATTAGTATGTAACGCTTCGTTATCAAGAGACTGTTTATCATAATTTTAATTCCACTAGAAACATATTAAATTGTTCAGTGATAGTGGCAATAAAAAATGATAAATGGATCCTAAAGAAAAAAAAATTAAATTTAAAAAGGACCGCTCTCAAATTGCTGACTACACACGCGAGAGGGCGTTGTAATCAGGAACAAAATGTTTGTATTGAGTTGCCTATCTATAATATAGGTTCGAGAGAGTTTTGTATCCTTATCTATGGAAACCACTTTGACATAACATAATGACGTTACGGTTTGTATTTGTGTCAATGTTTGTGTGCCTCTTGCCGGCCATATTTTGCTTGTCAAAGTCACGTGTTTTGGATAAGCTAATAAATAGCAACGTCAATGTTATTAATTTCTTCAATTTTGGGCTTAAATTTAATAACTATGGTAGTTTTGGGGAAACGTGATACGTTTTATCAAGAGGCAGTGAAGCGTGGTGGTGCGATGTATGTTTGGTGATTGTAAAAGTGATAGTCGAACGAGTTCCATAACTTTTCTTAACTTTCCGAAGCCCTGCTTGGGTATGAGGAAAGGTCAATTTGCAGCTGATCCATCTCATCAAAAAGACTGTATTTTGTGTAATAAGTGCAATTTGCGTTTCTGCATTGTTAATTTTATCGAACGTTTTGCCAAAGAAGCCATAGCGAATGCACCGAATACTGAACGCGAAAGCACGTCTATGTTTTGTTTGTCGACCCGTCTATTGACAGACGTCGCTTTTGACAGTCTCGCACATGTGTCATGCAGACGATGAAAGTTTCTATACACGGGGCGAGTACTCAAATCTGACACTTTTATGACATCGTTGACATGTAACAACCCGTATTCTAACCTCATGGAAATTTCAAAATGCCGGCTGGTTGGCAAAAGTCACGTGGTTTGGATTCCCTAATTCATATGACACATTCAATTTTTTTGACAAATTAAAATGAATGACTTCTGGTTTAAGAATTGACGAACGTTTTTGACATCATTGATTTGTTTCAATCAATTTCTATTTAGTAAAAAAGGAAGACAAATTAGGGCAAAAGTATGAACCCTGGTGAAACAAATTTTATATAAAAATAAGTCACACATAATTTATCACAAACAATTGTAATACTACATATAATACGCGGACACTAGATTTAGTGTTTCCAAACCATAGGCTGACAGTAACAGAAAAAAAATCCATCATACATGTGCATAAGAATATTTAACAAACTACCCAATAATTTTAAAACAGTAGATAGTCAGAAGGAAGGTGAAGAAATTCTTAATAGACCTAGAATCATAAACGACTACTTTAACGCAACATTATAACTCAAGACATTTTAGCTTTGACACTGTTTCACATAATTTATGATCTGTACTCAAAACTGTTTATACTCCATATTTATTTGAAATAAAGAGATTTTGAATTTGAATTTGAATTCGATATCGGGTATGATTACCTCCTATTCTCTATTCTATTCTTAATATCGTCGATTGTATGTATTCGGATAAACCAATTCTGGAGCCTCATACTCTGTCACAGTCTTGGCACACCCAGTCTGTGGCAGCATTGTCTCTTCCTATGTTCTCCTTCCTGCGGTCTCTCTTTTTGGTCTCGTGTCTGCGTCGCTGTTATTCAAAAGTTTGTGGTCCGTCGTGGACTACTCGATGCCATTTGGGCCTATCATTTGCCGTCGTCTCCCAGTTCTTGGTATCAATGCGGCACTTTGCCATATTTTCCTTAAGACGTGTTTCGGACATGTGCACTTTGAGCCTTGTCTCCCATGTTGGATGTAGGAAATAGGACAACCATGTTATTCGGAGTTTTCGGAAAACTATTACTAAGTATAATTCCGCTGCTGGAAGTATGCGACATATTATATCTTTCTTACCTTGCTTCACATGAACAATGAGCATCAGCGCTTCAACGATAACTTCTACATCTATTGATAATGTAAACTACAATGCCTATGCGGGCTATGCGGTATCATAATAGACATTCTATTTTCTTTCAAAAACGGCTTTCGCAATCCCAAAATGAAAACTTCCGTAAGGCGAAAGGTATTTCATCTACACACTCCTTTCACTATCGCTCATCACTCATCATGAGAACTAGAATCTACACTCTCACATCACAATAACAAAGTTAAATAGCAACAATAATGGAGAAGAATTAATAAGCCATTCGAAAAATCAGTACAAAAATGTAAATTCCATAATCCATAATAAATCAATATTGATATTGATCAATAAAGATTGTCTTTGTCCGACCGGCATTCTTTCTTCATACAATAAAACTCCCGATGTATGACGTCTAAAAGTCTAAGGACGTTTTTGCAACGTCATCATTGGTGGTCCTATGGAGATAAGTCTGTCTGGTATAAGGCTGATAGGTGTGGCTTAAGATATGGAGCAGCGAATAATGCATTTTTATGGTTGGTAATCTAAGATAACGTTTTTTTTTGTTGGTGGAAAGTTTGATCGATGGCTACTGGTGAAAATAACAATATGTAATTGAAATTTTATTTTACCTTTCTCTAACATAGCAATTAGGTAGATATGCAAGAGAAAGGTTGTAGGTAAGGAGTACAGTCCCAATATGATAATAAGTTAAAGTAGGTATTTCGAGAAAAATCCCCTATGCACCGGTTTTTTGATAATACAGCAATGAAGCATCCGATTGAGTAACAGTAAGTATACGTAACTTTGTTTACAGTAGAAATAAAATCGTTTCAAAATTACTTGACTTGACTTATCCTCACTAACTTAGTTTTTTTTTTATATCTAAATGTAAAATTCCCCACATAAAGTTACCCTTCAACTTTTCCAGATACCCATATCAGTTAGGTGTAAAAATATGCTTACCGTCTTAATATAATCTAAAGCTCATATTTTCAGCTAGTTAGTTTAATTCCTCACGCCATCATCGTTCAAATTATGACTAGAGTAAATATGTTTGTCTAAATTTACAACACAAAAAAAAAAAAACGATAATGTTGCTATATTATAAGCCACTCCTCGATAGGAATTACAATTAGCGAGGGCCAGTAGCGTGCTGAGAAGGATTAAGGAGCCGTAATCAGAGCTGTTGTGTTGAACCAGGCTTAAGAGCACCCCGCGTATACCACCATGACTAGGCAGAATATCGAGAATCGAGAGGGATTGTATTGTTTTATGCAGTGCTCGAAGATTAAGCCTAAGTTCGGGAGTCAATTACTTGCAGAAGCAGTTGTCGAAGATCTTCAATGGTTAAGTTTGAGAGTGCTTTTGATGTTGTTGATGCTCAAATTAAATCAATCAAAAAAAGATATTCATATACTAAAAGACAGATAAAAGTCTGTCAATCGTTTTCTCTAACAACCTCGTCATGACTTGCGGACTCACAAGGGAACCAGCAGGTACTTCACGATCCTGGTACGACCCCCAAGGGTCAACCACTGACAAGCCGACACCACAAACTTGCTTTCTTGCTCACCACCTGGAGAATTTCGTAGTGTGACAGCTTGATTTCTATATGATAAGTTGAAAAACTATAATTATTAATAAACCCAAAATCCGAATATATTATGACATAATTTTATCACATTAATAAGACGTTTCAATTTGTTTTCAAAATTGACTTCCCAAAAACTGCTCTATATTTAGAAAGAGGAGGCGAGAAACTCGACATCAGAAATAACTGCAAATTCGCGACGTTGAAATTGATTTGTTTAGCCTGAATTAGATTGGTTGGGAGAAAATCACGTGACGACGCTTGCGCCTCGTTTGGTGGGAGGCTGAGACAATGCCGGGGCGTAGCCTTATAGCAGGATGAGGAACGTGGTTATCGCAACAAACTTTGTCGCAACATCCCAAGTTGCAGGAATATTGTGGGTATATTGCGCCAACGGCGGAATGTGATGTTTTCTATAGTTCTACAAACTTTCGTGAGACTGTGAAAAGTTACAATCGACTCCTTCAATGTCAAAAATCGTACATTATTCTTTTCGAAAACCATTCATTGTTACAGATCACGTATCTGCTCTCATATTGTTACAATCACGTTTCTCTAACGAGTCCCGAAAAGCGCAAAATTCTTTTTTTTTTTTCAGCAACAGTGATATTCGGCCCGCTTTGCCCATTAACCTAATGGATTTCCTGTCGTCCTCTTGGGAATTTATTTCCTCTATATACCATAGCACTGTTTTTGTTCATTTTCTATAAAAAGAATGTATATATTTAGGCGTATACAGAGCATACAAAGCATACATTTTGGGGATGATTATTTCGCTTTCTATTGGGATTTACCTGGTTGGAAATTCAAATTATCCTATTTAAATACCCTGATAGTGACTTCTTATCATCCAAATCGCTTATAGTTAACTGTATAAACTAACTCTCTCACACTATAGGCTTATTTCCATTTGAATTTATTTTTGGCTTCGGTTCTATTGGCGTTGGACATGATCTATACAATCATCAAAATAACCCTTTTAAAATTCCCTCTTGATTCATACTCAAAATATCGAGTACCGAACAAAATAATGTCCTAGGTGTAAAGTAATAAGAATGTTTAAATTTTTGACACATCATAAACAGTAATTCTTGAATCCCAACTTTATTAAGAAATCATTTATCCTGCTAATTCATTTGGATATATATTTTATTTTTGCCATTTTTGCCAGTTGTGGATAAATTTCATCATAGTCATAGTCAAAAGAATCCTTCTGTGCATGCAAAAGCTCTCACAATATCGAGCTTAATATTATGTATCTTGTCAAAAATCCATTTTGTACTCAATATTACAGCATTCTTAATTTCTCAGGTGGCTCAATTACTCTAGTCATTGATCCCATCCATCAATTCTTTCCCCTCTATCAGTCAAACCTTTCTAGTGTTTTGGATACATATTCAACATCAACATCATGATATTGTATCGGACGCCATAAGCCATGTAAATTTGAAATTCACTTCATCTGTTTATGGTATTCATCTATTTCTCTTTTTTATCTTTCTTGTTGTTCATTTTCTATTTCTTGTATGTTGTCTTGTTCATCGTCACTATCTCTAGAGAGTTTTCATTAGCAGTCTGATTTAAAAATCATGCTAGAAGCTATATAGATTGACGACTGAGGGACAATCATACCATTTCCTACAAAATGCTTTCCGAATTTTTCATTTTAATCAACAAGTGCACTATTATCAATTAAAATAACATATTGATACAAGGTGAGTTGAATTATTCACCCCCGTTTGTTTTTTTTTTTTTTTTTGATGAAACCGTCTGTTTTTTGGCCACTTAGACTTTATCTTTCTATATAGGTAAGAACGCCCCGAATAATTGTTTTTGAAGCTAAACTTCTTTATGTCTCATCACTTTATAACTAAGTTTACCTTTGTAATTGTTGTAACAACACTGGATTTTTTTATTTAATCTTGACAAAAGTGGGACTTGTATATTGATTATCATGAGTTCAAAAGTATCAAATTTTAGTCAATAGAAACGGCAAGAAGCCCCAATCAGTAGAGGGGTGAGATTGGTTCAATAATTAATTTAATGTTCCAAACGAAAAAGTCGTTCTTTGAAATTTTTATTTTGAACGAATAAATAAAAATAATTTAAGAAAAAAGTAGGCTTTTTTAGTCATAATCTACGTACTCCAAATAAAACAGGCATGAGAATGAGAAATCAATTGAAAGCAATAAAAAGGACTAAAAATTCTTAAAGAACAATAAAAGGTAAGACTTTTCTTGTTTTCTCCAACTTTCGCATACCTACTTCACAATTCCATTTCAAAATAAATTTTCCATCATCCGCTCGTTTGGGAGAGATGAGGGAGAAACTGCCAAATTACAGGAAGCTGCCTGAATGCATAGCAGGAGAAATCGATAAGGATTACGAGGTTTAAATGGCACACGAAGCTAGTGATGGAGAGGGAGAGAGATGAAGCGAGCTTGATTCGTTTTATTTTAGTCAATAATTTAGAAATCATTAGTCAATCATTATGGAATAATTCATTCAAGGATTTATAGTTATTATTGGCTTCATGTTTCTCGTTTTTATCAAAGATGTTTAAATGTTAAATGTTATCACATCATCAAGTTTCAATTTGTATCTTGGACGAGAAAGTACAATAATCTCCAGAAGTTGGTGATGGCTTCAGCATCCTCATGACAATAATTGATGATGAACTTGATAAAACTTGATCAAACTTCTTATCCAAACAACTTCATAAAAATAGAAAATCGAAGGATAAAGATCAGGGAAACTTGCTGGCCATTCAATCCACATATGAGGAGAATTTTGATAAAGCAGGTATTTAAGAAAGTTTAGGCATTATATAGGTAATAAGGTGGTCGGTGGTACACGAGGGGTAAATCGCAGGTCAGTTTTTGTACACCAGATTACTGATTACCAGTAAGATTGCACAAGACCCCTGACCTCAAATTATAAAGATTTTTGAGAATTGCGCATGCGTTAGATCTAGAGATTCACTTATTTGCTTAGGATTTCCCATGATTTCCTTAAGATTTCCCTCGAGCTCTCAAGATTTTCCTTGATTTCCTCATGATGTTCCCTGATTGCCTTAGATTTCCTCTTGATTTCCCTTTAATTTGTATACCTACCAGATTTCCTTTGTGGTTTACCCCTGAAGGGTTTATTGACCCCTTTTATCGTAAAATTGCGATTTAAAGCAGTGGCGGTCCATAGATGATTTTCTGGGGGGGGTAATGGATGACGGGAAAATCATTAAGTGTCGAATGGCTTCCCGCCGGAGGCTAAATTTTTTTAAGGGTGCCACGCCCAAATTTGCACCTGAATGCCCGATGCCGGCAAAATAGTTATACAGGGTGTTCACTTAGTAGACGATATCTCCTTCCAGGGTAATGCAAGAAAAAAAAATTAACTTACAAAGTTGTTTAATACTCTAAGATCCATTAGTAGTTTAAAATATTTTTGAATATACAAAGGGTGTTCCCTAAATGAGGTATGTGACAGACCTTTGTTATTTTAAATGGAACACCTTACATTTTAGAACATTAATGGATTGTTATAACAATCCTATATACTTGTTCTTAGGAATTACCTATACTAATGGGTCAATTATGTGCCCATCTGTGAGCAAATCTATAAATTTCTATAAAAACTCGACCCTTTTTGAAATATTTGAAACTTTTTCAATAAATCGGCGTTTGCACTAACCCAAAAAGTGGGACACTCGACTGACAGGTCTTGTAATTTTGCATAAATCAGTTTATTTTGCATAAATCAGTCTTTTCTCTACAATGGATTTTTTGTCAAATATGACAATTCCTGTCATTGCCTTAGGTATAGCTGGGTGAACCCGTTTTACAATAGAAAAAAACGGGTGTCCCACTTTCTGTGCTCACGACTGATAATTTATTGCATAATATTGATCATGAATTTATCTACTGTATAGAAATCAAGCCAATAATCGGATTGAAATTTGAACCCATCACAAGTTACGAATGCCTAGGCTGTGACGTCATACCGGCTTCGGAAGTACAGTTTTAACACGTGTAAGAATTTTTCAAAACAAATGTCCACGATCTCATTAGAGCGAATGGCAACCACTCAAAGTATAGGGCACGGTTCACTGAGGACTGAACGAACGGGAGGCTGGCATTTCGGAGTTTAGCCGGTGTGACGTTACAAGTTTGCGCATAATTTATCTTCATAAAAAACAATCAGATTTCATGTATTCGAATGCAGGAAAATTTCTACATTCAAGTACTTTTTGAAATATTTGAAACTTTTTCAAAAAATCGCAGTTTGCATGTGTCAATGCATGTATCAACAAAAACCAACACATTTCATTCATTTGAGATCCTTAAGCTAAATTTTTTGCAGGCTGTTAGTGTATACTTACATTTACTCCATGGTCCTATGAAAATCTGATAACATTCTATAGGGTGTTCGCAATACTGTAACTGTACACAAAACCAGATATTTCAAACAACCATAGCTTTTTTTTTCAAATGAAATACCTTTTATTTCACTGTATAGTAGTAGGTACGTCGATACTGGTGAGCCTATCAATTTACACAATGCCTTCTATGCTTTACTTTATAGAACTTGTCTTTTGTTGAAATTTTATTTTTAAGTGTTTAAAAAAAATCTTTGTCTGGGGGGGGGGGGGTAATTACCCCCTCTACCCCCCCTTTAAACCGCCCTTGATTTAAAGTCCCAGAATGCACGATTAGAAGAGGAAGATGTTACGTAATGATCATTGACCAATCTAATCACAATTCAGTGTAAAATGCTTGTCCTTGGAACCAGTCAAGAGGAGGAACTACGTCACAAGATAAGGTCCAGATCATGGAATCTCATGACGTGTAAATCAATAAGTACCCGATGAAATAAGATCTAAGATTTCAAGAAAATCAGTTCTCTTAGAAAGCTGGAAAGAAAACCAGAAAAAAATCATGAAAAGGTCGAGAAGCCAAGGTGGCAAAACAACGGATACGTGCAAGAAATGCCGAGGAAACTTTTGTCTATGCCAGGCTCTGGATGATTTCTCCTTCTTCTCTCAATTGCTCCTTAGGAAATTAATAATCGAGGAAACTTTCATCTATTTCAGGTTTTTGATTTTTCCTTTTTTTCTCAATTTCTCTTTAAAAAATTAATAATTAGCCTCAGAAGTTTTTCAAATCTTCAAACATTCCTCAGAGTCTTTAGGGCATTTAAAATATCTAGAATATGTCTTTGAAATTCATAGTCTTCATTGTTGTGTCTTCAAAAAATTTCAATTCTTTAGTCTCCAATTCTTTGGAAGCCTTTATTAGTTTTTAGACTTTTTGTGTCTTTAAAATGTATCTTTTTCAATGATGAGCTTTAAAAAGTCTTCAAGGTTGAGTAAGTTATCTTAAAAAATCTTTAGTTAGTTCAGAATCTATGGAATATCAAGAATTATCAAATTTGCAAGCTTTAAAAGTTGAATTTTGGATCTACGAAGGTCGAAAATTATCTTTTTTAAAGGATATTAACAAGAAATTGATTGACAAGTGGGAATAAAAGTATTTGTCTATTCCAGGCTCTTGAATTCTCTCAATTTAGGGAAATTTGAAGAAATTCAAGAGCCCGGAATGGACAAAAATCGAGATGAAAAATGATGAGAATTGGAAGGTGAGAAAAATTTGAGGAGAAATGGGTTGACAAGGGCTTTGTTCCGTTATCAACTGCCAGTACTGGATTTTACTGTGCTGATTTTACTGTCATTTGCCGTTCCAATTTCAACAGCGTACTGTTTCGCTGGAAAAAAAGGTACAGCAGGGAGATTCTGAAATCACGATTCGATATAACACATACCGACCCTGTCGTCTCGGAAGGTATGATTCTATTGAGATTCTAACCTAGGATCGTCGGAAAAAATCGCCTCGTTTTCGAGTCGTGTGTCGAATGGTGATTCCCGTCCAGTAAATAATAATGACGTCACTGGCGCATTCAAAACGTCATTCAGTGGTCATTCAGTACTGAAAATAATATCGGAACGACGTCCCGTAAATTCAGTACTGCCAGTTAATATCGGAACATAGCCAAGTAGAAATATGTACATATAGTGTCAAATTTGTCAAACTATGAATGGTATAAAAATAGTCTATATGCTTTATTTTTTCCCAAGATAGATTTTGACATTGAAAAAAGGTTGACATCAGTTTTATAATAGCGACCAATAAGTGGCATTAGCGGCATTGTTTATGTTTCAAAGTTGACAATGCCAAAATCTATCTTGGAAAAAAATAAACCATAGGAAATTATTATGAGTTATTTTTGTCCCAGATACTTTTCGTGACGATGGTACATATTTTCTTTATTCCAGGAGGGCTCATGAATTCTCTGAATTTGAAGGAAATTCGAAAAAATTTAAAAAAGTAGTGCCGTTTTTGTAGACGTAGAGGAGATCATGGATGATTTCCCATGATTTTCCCTGATTTCTTCTGATTACCAGTAAAATTTTCCAAGCATTCTCCTGATAACAAAACCTCAAATTATAAAGATTTTTGAAAACTGCGCATGCGTTAGATCTAGAGATTGACTGATTTCTTTAAGACTTCCCATGGATTTCCTTGAGATTTCCCTTGATTTCCTCGTGATTCCCTTGCCTGATTGCCTTAGATTAACTTGGACTTCCTCTTGATTTCCTTGCACACCAGATTTCCCTTGGAGTTTACCCCTCGGTGGTACACCATCTTGCTGGAAACATATCATGGTTGGGAATAAATCTTTCAAAATTGCGATAAGGTGTGTTGTTGCCAAAAAATCAAATAAACTGTTGTGTGTATTATAATTCCTTCACCAATTATTATACCAGTCATTTATGTATTTAAGGACGTTGAGAATCTCATTTTCATCAGCGTGAACAACCAGCCCCATCAGGAACAGTTGTGTCGATTTAACATACAAAAGTGGATTCATCTGAGAAAAGGATCCATTCTCTTGCATTCCTTTTTTAATCTAGAGTAGAGCATCCATTATTGTTCCACAAGATTGTAGAAAGCAATCAGGAACATCTTCTGTTAAGTTTGTGCATCATGTACGCATTTTATAGGGTTTGAGGTTCGAAATTAAATTAATAGTTATTTATGTATCAAGGGAATTATGAAGCTGTTAATACCCCAGGGCAAAGTTTGTGTCCCGAGGGCCTTCGGCCCGAGGGACACCAATTGCCCGTGGGTATTAACACCTGATAATTCCCGTGGTACATAGAAAATTTTATTTCCTACTGAATTTACTGTATTTTGTCCATTTTTATAAAGGAATAAACCATAAACCAAAAATTCTATTTTTTCTCAAAGTTTCACCTATTCAAGGTAAAAGCGGCAGTTATAGAAATCCTTAACTCCCTTGGGAGTTCAGACCCTGTTTATGATTATCGTAACCAAGGTATTATATGGTTATAATAGTTCAGTAGGAAATAATAGTTATTTATGTATCAAGGGAATTATGAGCGTGTTAATACCCGAGGGAAGGCCCGAGGGACACCAATTGCCCGTGGGTTAATACACCTGATAATTCCCGTGGTACATAGATAATTTTATTTACTACCTACTAAATTTACTGTATTTTGTCCATTTTTATAAAGGAATAAATCTAAACCAAAATTTCTATTTTTTGTCAAAGTTTCACCTATTCAAGGTAAAAGGCGGGAGTTATGGAAATGCTTAACTCCCTTGGGAGTTATGATATCCTTAACTCCCTTGGGAGTTAAGACCCTGTTTATGATTATCGTAACCAAGGTATTATATGGTTATAATAGTTCAGTAGGAAATAAAAAAGTTTATTAAATGTCTGAAAGCGTGAAAGAAAGTTTTGTCGATTTAACCCGGTTCAAAATTTCAAATGTTCCTTGATTAAAAACGCTCACTCAGTAAATGAGATGGTGTTTTAAGAGCTTAGACTCGAATTGTATTTTTACAATTTAACAGAACTAGCGGTAGATCTGGACGATCTGGTACTGAAATGTAAAGATGATTCCGATTTCAATGATCTATTGAAATTGAAAGCAATGAAATATTAATAGATAACCCTAATAGCAGGACATTTTTTTAAAGTCCGTCTAACGTCAAAACGTCCAAGAACTAAAATAAAACGTTTGTTAACGTCCGAAATATGTTCACCAAACGTCCATAAAGATAATGTTCTGGAACGCTTTGGAAACCTCTATTCTAGGAGTTGTAGGGCGTTTTTGAATGAGTGTTTTCGCAATATCAGAAAGTCCATTGGACGTTCTTGGCTAATTTAAAGGACGTCCAGTGGACTTTCTAGAAGACGTTTGGTCCATTGTCGACGTCTATATGACATTTTCACCAGAGTAAAACGTCTATTATGCGTTCTTGATGGATACTTTGAAGGAAGCCCATAGTGGACATTTAAAGCTTTCTCAAAACGTTCGCATTAAGGCGCTTCTTTTGCTTTTTTCAGAAATACGTTCATTGCACGTTCTCAGTTACTCCAACTGACGTCCGCCCGGATATGTTTTTGAGACGTTTTACAAACGTCTCTGTTCTTTTGTCGGAATCAAGGATCCCCTACACGCGCGACATGGCAGTGTAGGGGATCCTTTAGAGGATGCAAATGTGCTCAGATTCAACCTATTAAAGTGTCCGTGTTAGCAAGTGTCTGGACTCGAAAGTTCAATAGAAAATAGCTGTGATAGTCGAACAACATACTCAAACTTTTTCTTGTTTTTATACTTATTTGAGCTGGACAAAAATGGTAAAAAAGCATATTTCGAGGTAAATTTACAAATTTTAGTCATAAAGGTTATAGTGTTTGGTGACGAGTAAAGAGTCAGTTATTGGCGTCGCGACGCCTGCAATGGCAGAAGCAGCCTCCGGTAGAGCGCTGTGCCGCCGTTTCTGCCTCTGCCAGGGTAGGGCCCCCGTTGCGTCCCCGCCCGGAGTCCCCGCGTCCGCTGGGCGGGGCCTGTCCGTGTCCGGAGCCACGAAAAGTGAGGATCAATTCTACTTATTTAATACAGCTTTCGTATTAGGAGCGTGTATATAGTTAGGAATCCACGCTAAACCGATTTACGTTTAAACTCTCGGTTTTATCTCGCTCTAAGTACCCCGGCTTAACTCGGTATTGTGCTGTTTGACTAAGTGAACAAATAGATGCGAGCAGTGATATATATTGACTTTCGTTAGTGTGCCATCCGGCGATTATCTTCTTATTGTTTATTAACCGACGACTTTTTCATTTCATTTTGGCAAGGTGAGTTCAGGTTTTGTTTAGGTGTGTGTTATGATGTTGTTTACCTCACACCATCCGCCATATTTGTTTGGGTCGTTATAAACACAATTTTGGACGCTAGCAAGATGAAGAACATCAATGTGCGTCGCAGACAACTTCACTTTTTACAATTACCTACCGATAATATTTCAAAATACTTATAGAATAATTTTCTTGTGTACCTGAAAAATACCTATCATTGAACTACATATTTAGAGCCAAATTAAAATTATGCCTCCACACCTACTCATCCAGACATTTCATAAATCTGCTGGACTGATTGTGTGCATGACCATTCCATTCTTGATTTAGAAATTATATCTACTTGAAATGATTTGAAACCGCTTTCCCAGAGGAATCCTAGCATATGTTGTGTTTAGTGTGGCTTTTGCTAGGAGGCCTCATAGATATTTATAATTATATTTTCCAGATTTAAATCTGTCAGGCACAGGAGGGGGGATAAGGCGTGGCTCATCAACTTGAAAAAAACAAGAATGTTTGAATATTCTTCATTTAAAACTTATAGGATTATTAACACAATAAATTTAATCCACTGGATATAGAGAGGCCAAATGCCAATGGGGGAAATAGCAAAACTCAATGACAGATCATAATTAGCAGAGGTATACCCACAAATTTTGACGCTTTGAACATCTATATCAACTGATTCAAAAAATACTTCCAAAACAAACATTAGACTAGCAAAGGAGAATGCCAGAACACTGGAGACTGCGAGGAACCTCCGTAGAATAGGTACTTGAGAAACGACCAGGATAGATGGAGATTAGTAATCAAAAGACATGCGAGCAAACAAAGATCAAAAAGTTGTTTGGTGAAGACTATGGAAGAGCACTCTTGATAGTCCAGCGACCGGCGGTGTCCTTATTGCCTGGTAGAGGGCCTATTTATCATCTTTTCAATCAATTGAAGATGAGGATAAGGAAGTTGATTGGCATTGAGAAGCTAGTGATGATAATATCAATATTAATGGTGATGAGGCAAATAAAGAAAATAAAGAGCTCGCAATCGAAAGAGCTGATGATGATGATGACACCGATGAAGACACTCTTCGATTCCCTATCAACTTTTTACGTTTCCTGCCAATTCCACTTTCGCATATAACTTTTTTAAAGTCTTATGGTACTACTAACACTAACATATAGCACTTAAAACAATTCCATAAAAAAAATAATTAAATAATTAAAGAATCCAATAAAAATTCCCAAATATTTTTCTAAAATTGATAAACAATGAACTCATCGGGATAGGACAATATCAATAAAACTTTTATAATTGGTAAAATGTTATTTTATCCAGGGACTCTATAAAATTAATACCGATTTTACATTTTCTAAATTATTCATCAAACAATATAAGGCTTAAGCCTATAGCGTTCGATATATTTTGTTTATAATGCAATTTTATATTTTATTTTCGTATTCGGCGTCCATAAATGTCGGACGGGTTGTTTTATAATTATTAAAAATAGAGCCGGGGTTAAATGGTTTTCATATTATTGTTTACATCATTTTGATGATCGCGTTTTAATTTGAAAATATGAATATTTATAACCACTTTGGTAAAATAAATAGTTTTTTCTAAAGAGAATGTCCTTTAAAGTTAACGGTGTACCTTATAATTGATTGGCAATTTCTTCTTCTTCAAGTGCCTTATCCTTCCTCTATACGTACGTTGGCAATCATCAGATCAGCGCTATCTGTACTTTGTCGACTGTTTTTGTGATAGACTTGTCGTGGTTTCGCTATACCAGTGACGCAAATTCTTTAGCCGAGATATTTTTCGACCTTCAGGGCCTTCGATTATTCCCTCGATTATGAGCTTGAGAAGTAGGTATTTGTCCGAAGTACTCTAACTTTCGCTTTTTAAGCGTAAACATAACACATTCTTGTTACACATCTTCATTGTGCACTCTGTCCGTCCTAGATATTTTGCCTAGCCTTTTACACATGGCATCTGTCAGAGTCCACGCTTCAATCCCATAGTAGAGAATACTGAAGACGTAGCAACGTAGTACTCGAGTGCGAACGGATAGCGAGAGACCTCGACTACCCAACACGGACTTCATTTTTACAAATGATGCTCTGGCTTGTTCAATCCTGGCACGAACCTTCTGCATGTTATCCCAGTATTCATTAACCTGACATCCTAGGTATCTGTATGAATGGACCCGATCGATCTGTCGGTTCTGGTATCTGAAAAATAAGTACCTCCTCCAACCTGGTTCGTACTCTTCACCATCCATTTAGTTTTTTTGGCGTTTAATTTTTATCCAAGTCCTCCACTTTTAGTAGCCAAATATGATTTTTGAAGTCCTTCCAGAGAATCAGCGATTAAAACCGTATCGCATACCGAAGATGTTTACGCCGTTGATAGAAATTCCCTCAGTGCAGTCTTCTGATGCTTCTTCAAATATTTTGTTCGAATTATTAAAGAGAAATGGTGAAAGGATGGAACCCTGCCGGACACCACTTTTTATCCGTACTTCGTCAGACATTTGTTAAATTGTTGGTCTATCTTGGTTTGTACAGACTGATTCCAGTAGAGATTTGCGATTATCTCTATCATCTAGGCCTACATCCTTGAGAATTTTCAGAACTTTCTGATGTTGTACCCTGTCAAACGCTTTCTCATAGTCTACGAAGCATGCATATGCAGAAACAGAAACATATCAAATCGAATCAAAATATGCTTTATTGTTATGTAAGGACATTTTTCTTGTGAACAAAGCTTAAAAATAATAATAATAATTAAGAAGTGATATAAAACTAACACAAATGGTAAAATTATTATTAAACAATCTACAAAATGATCCATCCGCTCAACAAGACAAGGTACAACACTATTATATAGGTACGATAAAATGGAATTGACTCAGTTAACTTGGATTATGCGATTTGAATAAATAATTTTTGAATGAGTTTGCATTCTATTTCTTTGGCATGTTAGGAATAATAACAAAACGCATCACAGACAAACAAACATTTAATATATAAAATGAACACAAAAGTGGAAAGTAACTTGAATTAAATAGGAACGTTAGAATGCTATTTATCTAGGGAATCGCGAAGCTCTGCTTCCGCCTGGAGCAGACGAACCATAGCTAATCTGGCTTCAGCATTCGCGGCTTCCATCCGCTTTTCGTGCAACTCCCGTTGCTGGTCAATGCCGTCTCTCACTTTTTTTAATTTGCAGCTGAATTAACTCGTCGTTACAGCTACATGTGCGCTTGGATCGCATTCGCCTGTTAGACGGATGGAGTGCTTTTTGATCAATGGGTGCTGAGGTAAGCTGTTCAGGCACAACCTTCATAGATGCACCTGCTGAAGGCTGACATAGTAGCACAGCTTCATTTAAAACACAATTCAGAAAAGCTGCCTATTTGAGTATTCAATTATGAATTGCATACCCTCTGACTGGCTGCTTTCATCATTCAGTGGGGACAGTGGGGTTCGGTTATCCATCACTGCATCATTGCCCTTTGTAGCTAACGGACTTAACAAATCTAAAAATACAGCAATAAACGATTTTCATTTAAGTAACATTCAACCTATGCACGAACTTTTTTTTTCGAAAACAGCTGTGCTGTCCCAGTCGTTCCCCAACTCAACATCTATTGCTGGAAAAGCACTCCCCGCAAAATCCGTAACGGGATCAGTAATGACCTCCTTAGGAGAACCACCTCCCGTTAACAACCTGTTTTGTCGGGCTAATGTATTCTGCTGCCTTTTTCTAAAACATTCCAGACACAGCTGTACTGCATATTTCTTCACAGAACAATATCGTTATACTTACTTCTGTTTTATATTGTCCCAACACTTTTTTAATTGTTTCACACTTTTAGTTGGAAAGCCCTGGCTACAATAGGAACATTGAATTTTATCCCAAGCAGCGTGTTTCTTCTTCAATGATACAGCGTCTGTTTTTTTATTTTCAGCTATTACCCTGTGTTGAGCGATCTGGACCAGGAACATTTTTTCGGTCTCAGTATACTTTGTCGCCATAATTTTGCACATAAATTTCACACGAAAAATTACAGTTTCTAGAGCTATCTGACCTTTTTCTCATAGAATTATATATTATCAATGACAACTTAATGACAATAACAATAGACATTTCGTAGAAACCGTTGTTGCCAGTTGCAAAACCTAAAACGAGGCTTCCTTCAATAAGGATGCTTTAACTCGCTACTATGAAATGCCAAAGTCGCAAACCACGAAGGCGTCGTTATTCAAGGCGACCTTCAAGTCGCAAGGGGTCCTTAACTTGAGATGTGACTGAGAATACGGGCCTGCTCGACAATATCAGTTCCTTGTAAAAAAACGTTTCAGAAACAAAAGGGTATGTTGGAGATATCTCAGAAGATCCACCTGGGAAGTAAAATTTGATGTTAAAGTATTAGCAATAGAGCAGAAAAATGTGTTCAGAGCACTAGGATCCAAATTTGAGTTATTTAGATGTGGATGATGGACTCTGCCTGTCAAGTTATTGACTATTTTCCAGCTTTCTCTTGATTTATTGGGTGCTTTTGAGATGCATTCAGAGTAATATATTTCCTTTCTAAGTTTTAAAACTCGTCGATAAATTCTCCTATAGTTATAGAAATAGGTTTCAAAAAATGCGTTGTTGGCATGCATATTCCTTGACGAAACCCTCAGTTATCCATGATTTACTAAGTAACTAAGTTTCTGCCTTATAGTTCGGATTGGAAAGTGCGTATCAAACAAACGTTGTAAGGTATTCTGTAAAGCACCAATTGGTTCGTCATTCGTCATCAAACTCTACCAATCAAAATTTTCAGCCACAGTTCTAAAATTTGTAAAGTTTTTAGCGCTGTAGATTCTACCCTTTTTTTTGCCTTTCTTAGGTACTCTTTTTCCCCAATTCAAGGGTAAATTCACAAATATGGCCTCGTTGTCTGACAATCCGGAAGCAATTACTGATGCAGAAATTGGCTTCTGACTGTCAACATTTACACAGACGTAATCAATTAGAGTTGATGAAAGTTTTGGAACCCGAGTTGGTTCTTCGACCAACATTTTTAAATTAAAGCAATCGAACAAGTTGATGAGACCGTTAGTGTGAGCTGATTCGATATTTAAATAATCAATAGGTATTCAGATCACCTGCCATCAGAACGTTTGATTTATTGGGTAAAGAGTATAAGAGCAATTCAAGGCTTTCAAGAACACTCACAAACATTACTAGGGGACCGGTACACACAAAGGAAGTGAATATTCAGTTTTTCATTGTATACCGCACAAAATTCGAATTCTCTTTCGACAATAAAATGATTGTAGCTGTCCACCACCTCAAAATAATTTCCCTCCAAGAAAGGCCTGTACATTAAAATCATAGCCCCCCGAAAACCTGACAGGCGACAATATTTCGAAACAATGATATAGTTATCGATGCAGCAACATTCGTTAGGTTTTAGCCAATGCTCTGTGATGATCTCTATATCTTTGAACTAGCCCTTGGACAGGACCTCTTTTGTACCAAAACTTGTACGAAAACAAAATTGGGATTCGCCCGTGAAGGATTCGCACTTTGCGACCTTTGCGTATATTTTTTTATGGATGCTCCTTTGTTTCATTTAGGGGTTTTCTTGGCGTATTATTATATCTTTCCTACTTCTGTTATATGTATATTGTATCCTACGATTTATTTCTGTAGTATTTTGATTTTGCTCTTTCATCCTTTGAGCCCTGTTCACCATGTAACTCATTCATTTTGAAACATTGGGTTTTCTAACTGAGATTTGTCTTTTTTCATAGTTCCATTGTCAACAAATGAGCTGTATTCTTTCGTATGGAGCTTAGGAGTATCTGTATCTGTAAGTTTGGGAGGGTGGTATGGTATGCAAGCACTTAGGCCACATTAGGCCCATTATGCGGCTCCACAAGAGGAGAGGTCATCCTTAGCTCGTCACCCAGCCTAGCGATTCCTTGTAGGCGATGACGTCGCCGAGAGACGAGATGTTACTTACCCCTGCCACTGTGTTGTTTCCAATGCCTTCCGTGTTGATTGCGTAGTGCTTTTTGAAGACGTGGCAGAGTCCACTCTGGCCTCCAACAATGGAAGCGAGTTCGTTGCCTCACGCCATATGCGGGCTTTCTGCAAATAAAAATATCGTCGGTTACTCTAAGTAGGGCCGACGTAGTACTATGAAACTCGCGAAACCCAGACTGCGTTTCAGGTATCATCCGACGCTGTAGAAAGTTGTCCTTTAATTGCTTATGAATAACTTTTTCAGTTACCTTTGACAACGTAGGGAGAATGCTGACAGGCCGATAGTCTGAAAATTCGCAAGGAGAATATTTTTTTGGAATTGGCACCACATTGGCAGCCTTCCAAGCGTTAGGAAAGGAACCTGTAGTCAGGCATTTATTGACTATATAGGTGATATGCTTAATTAGATCAGGTGCTAACAACTTTAAAATTTGAAAATCCAAATCATCTGATCCTTTGGCATTGGACTTAATAGAGTGAAGTACCTTGCTGACGTCCTCTTCCGATACTTACCTCGGTAAAGGAAAACAGTTCGACCCCTCCCTTCATCCGGCGATTTTCATACTGTTGGGAAACAAATGCATTTTCTGACCAGCCCAGTACTTTCTTCAGGGCTACTTGTGAACTTTCAACCAACGAAGATATTTCCAGAAAGTCTAAGGATCTTTTTTAAACTTATCCTGCAAAAATACTTTTTTCTCCGCCTTCACACAAACATTAACAAAGTTTCTTAATTCACGATACTCCTGCAAATATATGTCAGAATTAGATTGTTTGTACCTTAGTCGTGCTTTATTCCTGAGTTTAATCAGCAATTTTAAGTTATCGTTGAGCCTCGGAGCAGGAGGCTTTTTTATCCGAGATGTTTAATATAGAGCATGAATATCTAATAGTCGAAGCAGGTTTGAGTTTAAAAATGCTACCATATTATTAACATCAATCAGTGAATAGATATAATCCCAATTTATGTTATTGAGGTCAAGTAAGAAAGGTTCAATATAAACTTTTTGAAATTGCGATAAGTTTTAAACAAGGTTGGGTAAGGAATTTTTTGAAATTTGAGTCGGCAGGAGGCAAGATGGTGATCCGAGATATCATCCATATTCAAAACACCTACATCACTGCAGATGGACGCATCAGAGGTAACCAGTATATCAACTATCAGTATCAATCAAGTATCCATCAGAAGCGCCAAACATAGAATTACTTCCAAAGCCCTAGTTGGTGAGGTTTTCATTGCACCAGCTTTCGGCCTATAGTAATCTGTTCGGCCTTATGTCCTCAGACAATAGCCCCATAGGTAAGCATAGGCCTGATGATGGTTGTATAGATCCACATAACTCTACCTTGGGGGAGAACCCCCAGGTCTTACCGATAGTACGTCTACACTGTTCATAGGTGATATATGCTTCATCTATTCTCTTAGCAATATGAGAGTTCCATGTTAGTTTGCAATCGAGAGTGTCACTCCCAGATATTTGACCTCGGCAGCAAAACTTAGTTCGGTGTTTAAGAGTCTTGATACTGTCGGAAGCAACAGTTTCCTCTTTCTTGTGAATAGGACCATTTCACATTTCAGTCTTTTTGGGGTTGATGGACTATAATTCGAAGAGCATGTTGCATGCGTTCGCAAAGCGAGTTCTCGAATTTGCCTCTATGCAAGATGACAACTTCATCTGCGTAAGCTATTGTGTAGCGGTTGTCATTGTTTAGGCGAACAATGAGGCTGTCCAGAACCATGTTTCACAGAAGAGGTGATAGCATGCCTCCCTGCGGGCAGCCTCTTGTGACCATTCCTTCAATGTTGACGTCCTGCACACTTATCTGTACAATTCTTTTGGAAATCATATTGAGTATCCCCCCAGTAACAGTTTCCGCAGTATTCTTTTCTGTTAGCGAGTGGCTAATTTTTTGAAAGGTGGTTTTGTCAAAGGTCCCATCAGTGTCGATAAAAACCCCGAGGGCAGACTCGCTATTGTCCAGCGATTTTTCCACTCGCCCAGCAACCAGGTGGAGGGCTGTGTCCGTTGATCTCCCGGGGGTGTATGCATGTTGATTAGGGTGGAGTGGATTGGTTGACAATGCTTCATCCCTTATGTTCCTTTCGCATAGCCTCTCCATTGTTTTTAGAGAAAATGATGAGAGGCTTATGGGGCGATATGCCTTGGGGGTGGTGTAGTCCATCCTCCCTGATTCTGGTAAGAACGCCACTTCAACTTCTCTCCAATCCTTGGGTATGTATCTCAGCGCCAAGGACGCCCTGAACATCCCTACCAGGTGCGGCAAGAGTGGCTTCAGACCCCACTGAAGTAGGGCTGGATAGAGTCAGGTCCTGGTGCTCTGACGGCGGAGAAGCCTGAATTTGCCCAACCTATTTTTTCCTCGTACATTATTTGATTCGCTAATCGCCAATCAGCCACAGAGGGTAAGTATGTTACCTCCGTCTGATCCTCCGCAATTGTGGATATGGAGTCAGGAAAGTGGGTTGCTAGTAGAAACTCTGTGCTTTCTTGAAGGTTGGCAGTGAAGGTGCCATCCTCCTTGCACAGGATATCAATTTCCCGAAATGGGTCTTTATTAGGAGCTTTCGCCGCTTCCGTATAGTTTTCTATTTCGTTGCAGTATGCTTATGAGTAATATTGATAAGCATTCTTCTTCTTTTTTAGCAACCCTTCACTGCCCACTTCTTGTCACGATGGTCATCAATCAGCTTTTTCATACAATTTCATATGTAAGATATAAATGAGAGGTCATGGAAAGTGTTGTTGATCGATCTTCTTCTCTTCTGGATGCTCTATTATTGATTTTGGTTCAAATTTCTTTTACGTCGGTATGTTAGGTACTCAATCAACTCCAGTTGTTGTTTTTTTTTCTTCTATATTGACGGATTATCTTTGTGGATTGTCTTTCTGATCTTCTGTTATGATTTTTTCTAGATATGTAACTATTAATTTGATGGATATTTTATTTAGTTGGAACTCTGATCTGTTATAAGGTTTGTTCCAGTTTCACCAATAAAAGTCTACGCACGCATATACAGAGAAAATGAAGCTTGAAAACGGTTTAATTTTAATCCAAAATCCGATTAGAAAAAGCGAGAGAAGCGAATTCGCACGTTAAGAAGATTAAATGGAATGCTAGTAAATCCTGGGATTTCTCGCAGCAAAGACTATTATCATTATATTATGATTCTATTGGATTTAAGTGTTAGTGCCGTTTTGGTTTCGTTCGGTCTCGTAACTCAGTTTGCGACTGTATTTCATTCGTGGCGGATGTATAGAATAAAATTCGTAGATTGATACGTTTTTTTCTAAAAAAGTTGTAGTGTTGTGTTACTGTGAACTGTGCTACAAAACAATAAAGTATCTCAAGCATGGGTAGGTTCTAGGATAATGTTCTTTTGCACAAAAATATTTCCCGAGTGGGTCCTCAAACACATGCGAAATTCCCATCCAAACAATAAGAATAGGTGCGGAAAGTTGAACCGAACATGAGTCTACCCCATGCATCCTTGAAAACCCACACAAGTGTAAAAAATCTTTATTGGATTTCAAATTAAAAATAGCCACAGACCTCTAGTAATTCTATATTAACGTCATCGCAAGGATGAACTTGAATAGGCGCGGAAGTAAAACTTTCCGAGGGGAAATCATAATTAATCTGCCATAGAATCTACGATTAATTGATAGACTTGTCTAGATCAATTCAAGGAAATCTCTGGAAATAACTGGAATAAGTTTCAATCTGTTTATTCGTCTGCACAATTAATGCACATCAGACAATTTGAACCTTGTTTGCCTCGATATTTAAAAATATTAAAAGATATAAAATAATTACATGATCATATTTTTCCTTTAATTAACTCAATACTCAATCACATACATAATATACAAAACTCGTAGAAATATGTTCGGCGCTTTGTTAAATTAATTTTCATTAACATTAGGTATTATTGTTTGTTTAAAATGTAACACAAAGGTATTATGTTACGGCCGAAGCGGAAAAACGTTCATTTAGTTAATGAGTAACATAATTAATTAACATTTCATATAATAATAGTTACAACTTTTCGGTGTAATCTCGTTGTTTAAGTTTAACTCTAACCACGTATGTATTTTAATTATTTTTTTATTCACTTATTTGAACATCAAGAATAGTGGGAATTGAATGTGTTTCATTCTAAAAAAAAAACCCTATTGCGGCCGTGGCATGTGTGTCCCATCACGCCTGAACTACCCCCAATAATACCGCTGAAAATCTATTCGACTGTAAGTAACATTTCTTCAGTCCTCAAAAATGACAGTTTAAGTAGGTCTATTTGCGAGAGCCGCCTCACCAAATTACCCTCCTTTTGTAAATGATTCCGGGTAAAGATGGTCGGTTTCGTAAGTGCAAACCACCAGAAAATTGGTGTAAACTTGCAGCCTTCTCGGGATTTTACACAACCTTACCAACACCGATAAAATCTCGAGAGAATTTACCTGAAATCAGATCCGGCGAGAGGCACCGCAGAGATTGGTTATCATCGAGGGTACTCGAGATTGACTAATGGCGGTTTAAGAGAGACTTCTAGTGTTACGTACCTGCCTATTTGAGACTTGATTCTTTTATTTCTTGCACCCATTAGCTAACTTTAATCCTTTAATGGTAGTGGATTTGGAATCAATATAAAAAAAGGATAATTTCAAATTCAAACTATTTGTTATATGTTTTAGATATCTTGATTAGTTTGGTTTCGTACTTTTTGGTATCTACCCTGAAGTTTTTTCTGTTGTGTTGCAATTAAGGCAAAATCAGTTGTAGAGGTTCTTGACGAGTTCCAGATAATGAATTAAAGCAGTTAATCTGGATTAAACTTTTCGATACTACCTGGCATCAATGAATCGACATTATAAAATAATTTAAATTGGTAGATGAACAGCAAGGTTATTTTTGATGAATTTATATGAACAACTGTATGCAGAATATTTTTGGAAATTTGACAGTATAATAATGTCAATGGGGGCAAGCCGGCTAAAATATTTTCAAAATGGTGGCTCTTCCGGTTATACCGGAAGTAGACGTCAACTTGCTTATTTTAAATGAGACATACTGTATGTGATTGCATATTTGGATTTTACGTAAATCTCTGAGCAGATTTCATATTGTGATATACCCTATACCTAAATTCAACTGTTTTGGAAATATTGACAGTTGAAAATGGGCTTTTTGCAACTTTGACAGGCTGTAAAACCTAAACGGTGAATTTTCGAGAAAAACCAATTTCACATTCCCATCTTAGATTTTTATAAACTATCATTTGACAACTTTGAATTTAACCCGAGATTAAATTTAAGTGAAATTTTTAATTATGGATTAAATTCAAAGTTGGTGTCAAATGATGGTTTATAGAAACCTAAGATAGGAATGTAAAATCGGTTTTTCTCTAAAATTAACCGTTTAGGTTTCACAGCCTGTCAAAGTTGCAAAAAGTCAATTTTCAACTGTCAATATTTCCAAAACAGTTGAACTTAGGTGTTAGGTTTGAATTTCATATAGAACTTTATTGATAACCTTTTAATAATTTTTTCTACGAGCGTGCGGGAAATGGCTCTTCCCGCACGATTTGCTGTGCGGGAAGAGATTTCTTCCCGCACTCAGTGCGGGAAGAGTTTGAAATAATCATTGTGACATGGAATTGTTTGTATTGTTGATACACCTATACCTGTACCTTTACCTTTTTATAAATACCTTTTAATGCATTTTTAATTCTACCTTCTGCATAATCGCATTTTATTTAACATACTGGCTAACCGACCGCCGGCGGTGCTTGTATTTGTGAAAAAGAAAACCGTCTTACGGCGGCAAGGTCTTCTCACATATGAGAAAACCGCCGAAAATCCAAACTAATTTGTTGACAAGAGCGGCATGCTATTAGTGTATTGATAAATGCCGCCGGACGACGGTCTACTGTTTTTAAACTACTGAATACCTCCGAAAAAATTCGCATTCATAACCTTATTTCTTCCATTTCCATTTGAATTTTCATTTATTGAATAATCAATAGTTAATTATCGGGCTGTTATTTGTTTTTACGGTTTTTACATTTCCTGAGTTGTGATCGAGTGTATAGCTAGGATAGCTTTGTTGTGTTGTTACTACAACTATGTGATAATGAAGCTAGGAGACGTGTTCAAAAGTAATGAAGACTTTTTGAAAGAGCTAGAAAATTATTCCAAACGAGAATTTGTATCCTTTTGGAAGAGAGATGTCAGAACTAAATATTTCAGCGGCCAGAAAAAAAAACCGACCGTTTTCTAGATCCAAAATTGAAATATTATCAACTGAAATATACATGTATTAATGGCGGGAGAACGTTCAAACCGACTTGAAAAGGAAAGAAAAGCACAAGGTAAAAACTTACGGCCATTTTCAGGATTTAGACAAGTAACAAAGCTGGATTTCCGTTTTTTTAGTACGTACAGGTCGGGATGCAATGCCCATATTACTTTTAGAGCTTCAATATGTGCTACCAAGCTACAAATAATAAGTATAGAAACTGAGCATAACCACACTATTAACAAGGTGAGTGTGATTTCTTCAACAGCTCAAACGTCGTGCAGACAAGCTGATTCAGCTCGATTATACCGATGTAATTGACGATTGGGCTCTTTTACATAAAGCAAAGAAAAATTGAAACAAATTAGGGGACCAGACGACCATTTTTCTATATTTCTTGCAATATTTTTGGCTCATTCAGTGGTACTCGTTTTGTGCTCAATTCTGTCGCTGTGGATTTCAATTTGTGTTTTCTACCACATCTGTCTTATTAATCTGATGTGGTAGAATAGCTGGCATATACCACCGGTATTCAATGTTTTAAATACATTAGACCGTCGTCCGGCGGCGTCTATCAATACACTGATAGCATGCCGTCCTAATTAACAAATCAGGTTAGATTTTCGGCGGCTTTCTTATATGTACGAAAACTATGCCGCCGGAAGACGGTTTTCTTTTTCACAAATACAAGTACCGCCGGCGGTTGGTTAGCCAGTGTGTTTATTTAAATTAAACTCTCCGTAACATCAGCTTTAGTATGCTCGTAGAAAAAATATAGTTCCTAACTCTTGCGGGAAGAAATTTCCGGTACTCGGGCGCTTCGCACCCTCGTGCCAGAAATTTCTCTTCCCGCACTCGTTAGGAAAATAGCTATAACAATAATTAATAATCAATGTTAAAACATCTCCACATGTCAAATGTCTATATTTATACCTACTAGTCAGATATTCCATCTCCCCTTCAAATTTCTTTGGCCATTTCTGGGATTGGACGAATAATTTTTCTGCTTCTGATATATATTCTGCCACTTGATAATTGTATTGTGTATTTTCTGTAGGAACCAACTTCTACAATAATACCTGTTATCCCATCGCTTTGTTGTTGGAAGATTTAGCCGTCTGGTTATGATTTTTGGAATTTTCAATCTTTCATTGGCATATCCATCACATCTATTTGCAATATTTGGCAGGAGATTGACCGTTTGCATTGGACGTATTCCTGATTTCCAATAGTCCTTTGTAGTACATCTCCTTGTTCAGTGATGCATTTGATTATTAACGCTTTCAAAGACTTCACAGCTGCCTCTGCATGTCTGTTGCTTTGCGGATAAGGGTGTGTAGATGGAGCAAATGCTACATTCCACTTCTTCAAAAATAATTGAAATTCACGAGATGAATATTGTCCTCCATTATCTGACCTGAATCTAACGGGAACACCAAACACCAGTATCAACGAAAAGTTTATACAAATCATTCATAATCTGTTCACTGTTGGGATCTTCATTTCCATAATGGCACACGAATTGCCATTTGCCATCCAGATAAACGAACTACGTAAACCATAAAGTGTTTGCCGGCAATACTAAACAAATCTGATGAGACATCCTCAAATGGGTGACTTGGTAATTGGTCCACTATAATAGGGAACTTTACAATTTTTTTTTTATTTTTTTAAATCATTTATTTATGCTTTGAAAGAGTATTCCCCAAATATTATTCCCTAAAACTCAATAATAACTTGGTGAAAAATGTTTAAAGTTTCGCGCGAATCAAAAGCATTTCAAACGACCTTAAATGCGCGCGAATCTGGATGACGTCACGTAGTATGATTTTGCCCACCTTGTCGCCAAACGTCATACTCTTCATTGTATTTAATTTATTTGATTTCCACATTTTCCACCGTTATTTGTTTTGTTGTTGTTTTGTGTTGCGGCGAGTTGTAAATTTTGAAGTTATATTGGAAAAAAAGATTCGCATATACTTACTTTTGCTACCATAAACATATCACAACATTGCAGATTGTCGGATTGGCCTTTGGAATTTCCTTCTTCGGTCATAATTAAAAGGTATATCGTTTTATTTATATAATGTTGAGCTAATCATTAAATTTAAGCTAAGTAAACCAATTCTAATAAATGATAAAATTTTAAAAAATTAGAGGAAAACGTGGATAAACACAACTAACGGGTATTTATTATGTAGAGCTCGAGTAAACGCTCGGAGCTGCTGTTTTGTTCTTTTATCCCTGTTCTTCTCATCATAAGAAAAAAAGACGGAAAATGCTCCAAGCGCTCAGTGTTTCAAAACGAACTCGCGGTATGATAAACGGTTGCTGACAGACACTGACACAGATATACTACATGACGTCAAGACTAATACCAGCGCGTTTTTTCCCGCTGGAAATAATTTGAATTTTTCCGCATTTCTAATTCCTTATTGCGGCTGTTTGGGACAAAAAAAATGTTTATTTCGCTGATATATGTTTTAACATAATATATTCTCATGATTTTTAGTAATACTTTCATGTTTAAATTTTTTGTCAAGTTCCCTGGTATCAAAATTCTTTTTCCCTTAACTACATATTAGCTTATTATCGTAGCTAAGTTCTTCTCGAATATTCCAGAAACGCAATAAAACCGCTTCGAGATCTTTTTTATTTTTTGGAAAACCGGTCCACAAGCAGCTTGTATTCCTCGTCTTCCTGTTTTAATGTGACTTGTCGCTTCTTCGGCCAGTAAATCTTCTTCCATTGAATCTCAAATTGGTTCGCGAGAAAGAGCATCAGGAAGTGTTCCTTTCCTTTTCGCCGTTTCACATTAAATCTATAGCCTGACAACTTTTCTTTTAGTCTTTGTAGTCTCGGATTTTCGATTGAATCTAGACGGAATTTATTTAGGATAGCTACAAGTGGTTTGTGATCGGTAACAATGGCGAATGACTGTATACCTAAGAGGAATAAACTACATTTCATCACAGCCCACGTTATGCCTAAGAGTTCTATCTCGATCATCGCGTAACTTGTTTCTGTATCAGATAAAAAACGGGAACCGCATTGTATTAGCTTCCATTGAACTCCATATTTTTGTAGTAGCGCAAATCCCAATCCATTCGTTTTTGATGCATCTGCGGACTGCGTGTAGTAGCTGTCGGTTTAGTACGATCAAAATGAGTTCGAATAGGAGGATTTGCCAAAGATTTTCTGACATTGTTAAATTAATGCTTCATGATGATTTTCACTCCAAATACATTGATTTTTTATATTTGAAAGTTCTCTAAGTGGTCTATCAGTGTCGCTTATTTCTGAGGAGAAAGACCCTAGTTGGTTTACAGATCCCATTAAAGATCTAAGCTAAGTAATATTCTGTGGGACCGGAGTTTTTTTTATAGCTTCTACTTTTTTAGCATCTGCCTGAATTCCATATTTTCCTACAACATATCCAACATAGGATAGTTCTTGTTGTGCAAAAACAAACTTTTCTGGATTCATTGTGATCGATTTGGATCTACAACGTTATCGAGCAATAATAATTCGTCGGTGATGGTTTTGAAATGATTCATCATACAACTTTTTCAATATTGCCAATATCCAATAAGGCTTCGTCACCTCGTCGGGCAAAATTAGTATATTTTGATTTTCCACTGATATTTTAAATTGCCTGCCAAGGTGATTTGAATGGATGTGTTGGCCTTTTGACATACTGGTTCAGCTTTGTATAGTCTACACATATTCGTATTTTTCCATTTAATTTTTGAACCACTACTAAAGGCCTTACAAATTCAGTTGGAATATCGAGGACAGGTGCAATGATATTTTGGGCTAATAAGTCGTCTAATTCCTTTTTCACTGGATCTAGCCAAGCATATGCAATTTTCCTGGGACATAATAGCAAATGGTTCATAGTTTTCCATCAAATGTATATACTGATTTTCCATCCATCGGTTTCAAGATTTTTGTATCGAAAACGCCTTTATATTGTTCCAGTAGTTGGTTCCTTATTTTTTTAATTTCTTCTTCAGAAGGATCTTTTTGAATTTTGATTAAAACATTTACTGGATATGTTTTATATACTATCGGTTTTGGAAATTCTGGGCGAAGTATGCCAAGTTTCATACGCGTTGATCTATCAAGCAAAAGATCTTCGATATTCTTGCAAACGTAAATTTTCACTTCTATTGTGTTATTTTTATAGCTAATATGACAGTTGATATATCCAAATACTTTGATCTTTGTACCGGGTGTCCAAATAAGAAAGGTCGCCGGCTATATCTCAGGAACTGTTAGTCCTAGAGCTTCCAAGTAAACATTTTTTTTATAAAATAGGCCATGAGAAATTGCTGGAAATAGTTTTCAAGCTTGTAAGTTGACCGCTAGGGGGCGCAACGAACACTCGAAAACATAATACTGTGATTATCTTCAGAAAACGCCCACTAAAGGTATCCTTAAAATATGATTATTGAAATCTTGATGAGATTATGAAAAAATTTTGTTAAGGATTTTTTGCCCTAACTCTTCAAATAAGAGGTGGGGGAAGGTTCAAACTTGTTAGGAACAAACATTATATAACTTTTTTGTTTTTTAACCGATTTCAATGAATCGGGTGTCATTTGAAAGAGTTTTTTTCTGTTCAATCAAATGCACAACAAAAATAACAAAATTAAATTGTTTTGTTGCCGCTAGGGGGCGCTGTGTCCAAAAGTAGGCAATTTTCCATTTTTTTCTCGGAAATTTCAAATATAATGATGCTTTTTTTATAATTTAGATGGAAAGAGGATAAAATAATAAGGAATCTGGTGAAAACCGCAAGTCTGAATCTTTATCCTAGCCCAAAATATAAATAAACAAATATTTTAAGTAAGAATAATTTCAGAAAAAAAACCTTCTTGCTTTCCTTTTTGGGATAAAACAGAAAAAATCATATTTTTTTACGGCACTATAGAATTAGTAAGAAGAAGAACTAGTTGTGTATCTAAAAGTAGCTACCAATCCACGATATCAAGAATTGAAATTGAATTGAACTATGTTATTTACAATCCAAGCTGCGAAAGCGCAATTTTAGGTGCGAGGTGTATTTAATACCTCCGAACACCTAAATAGTTATTTACATTCCAAGCTGCGAAAGCGCACTTTTAGGTGCGAGGTGTATTTAATACTTCCGAAAACCTAAATAGTTATTTACATTCCAAGCTGCGAAAGCGTACTTTTAGGTGCGTGTATTCAAATAGCCGAGGCGAAGCGAAGCGCGTACCTCCGAAAAACTAAAAAGGCTTTTGCAGCGTGTAATGTATCCAACTTTCCATTGTTCCCGTCAGGAAAACATTTTTTTATCTTGAACAAGCAAGCGAAAGCGAAATTCAAACATGCTAGTCCTTACTTTCACTTTCGCTTGCCCATTCAAGATAGAAAAACATTTTATTTACAATCATACATGTAATGTTGACTTTTCTGAGTTTTAAAACGTTTGAAAATGTCAGTTTTTTGACTTTTACTTTTCACCCATGGGTTGAAAGTTTACTTTTCTCCCGTGGGCCGAAAGTAAGTGAAAGTGTTGAAATTTATTGTATTTTTTTAGTTCTCATCAAAATAAAAATTACAAAATTCGAGTGATTGTAAATAAAATACATAGTATACATACCTCGGTGAAAAGTTTCATTACTGTCTCGAGATTTTAGTTGAACCTCGATTGCGCCTCGGTCTAACCGTTGTAAAATCTCTCGACAGTTATAAAATACTTTCCACCTCGATATGTAATATACTATTATTTTAAACCATATTGGCGATGTCGACTACTGATGGGGGCGCTGGCGTCTGTAAAGAAATATGGTGGAGAACGAGTAATATTTTGACATTCAGCATTGTATTTATATGCATTCGTATTTCTTTCGCTAATTTTCTCGTTCTCGAAAAAACTACGAGAAGTTTTTATAAATTTTGAACGTTGTGACTTTCTTTCGTGCATTTCGTATCCATACAACACGAAATATGGAAAATGGAGGCCTGTTTTTGAGTTTGGCCACAGTTTTATCCTAACTGCAGGCTGGCGTAGAAAGCACGATCACTATTTTTGTTAGGAAAATAATGAAAATGAATAGTTCTGTCTGCACCTTTTCGAGAATGGCGTTCGTATACACAGCAGTTTGTGTTATGCTTGGACCGCTTGGACTTGGAGGCAGATGCCATTGAATTCCTGTAATAATAGCACCTCACAGAATGAAAATAAAAGCTTTCCTTTTAATATTTCCCACTTTTCAACACAAAACACGTAAGTTAAATTAGGAACGAACAGAAAACATCGAAAAAGCAAGAAAATATTTCAATACGGTATGTAAACAACCGATCTATTTCTCGTTAAGTTAGTTCCAAATATCTCCGCCAGGTGCCGCATTGAATTTTGAAATCACCAATATGTAATTTTCACATTCCTTACTGGTTTGAAGGTTCGAAAATGTCACTTTACTTTTGTTTATTTACAATTATACATGTAATGTTGACTTTACTGACTTTTAAAAAGGTTGAAAATGTCACTTTTTTGACTTTTACTTTTACAGAAAACACTTTTTACCTCCGTATGTAATATACTTTTACTTTAACGCAGGCCGAAAGTGACTGTTCTCCTGTCATTTTCGGCCTGGAGAACTCACTTTCGACCCTGATAAATTATTGTTCTTTCACACCTAAACACAAATCCAGGTGCAATGTTTGTTTTTAGAAGTAGATGTCGCATGTGTTTATATTACTGAAATCTAATCCGTTACACGCTACAAAAGCCTTTTTCATTCTCCCCCCTACAAAAGTAGATTTTTTTATCTTGCATAGGCGAGCAAAAGCGAAAGTGAAACATGCTTGTAGGTACCTTCACTTTCGTACGCCTTTTCACGATTTTTGAGGGGGAAGGATGAAAAGTTTAATACATCACATGCTGCTGTCCTGTTTGGTGCTCGGAGGTTATCAAATAGCCGAGGCGAAGCGAAGCGCAGCCTCGGCTATTTGAATACACGCATCTAAAAGTACGCTTTCGCAGCTTGGAATGTAAATAACTATTTAGGTGTTCGGAGGTATTAAATACACCTCGCACCTAGAAATGTGCTTTCGCAGCTTGGATTGTAAATAACATAGTTCAATTCAATTTCAATTCTTGATATCGTGGATTGGTAGCTACTTTCAGATACACAACTAGTTCTTCTTCTTACTAATTCTATAGTGCCGTAAAAAAATAAGATTCTTTCTGTTTTATCCCGAAAAGGAAGGCAAGAAGGTTTTTTTTCTGAAATTATTCTTACTTGAAATATTTGTTTATTTATATTTTGGGCTAGGATAATGATTTATACTTGCGGTTTTCACCAGATTCCTTATTTTTTTATCCTCTTTCCATCTAAATTATAAAAACAGCATCATTATATTTGAAATTTCCGAGAAAAAATGGAAAATTGCCTACTTTTGGACACAGCGCCCCCTAGCGGCAACGAAACAATTTAATCTTGTTAGTTTTGTTATGCATTCTATTGAACAGAAAAAAACTCTTTCAAATGACACCCGATTCATTGAAATCGGTTAAAAAACAAAAAAGTTATATAATTTTTGTTCCTAACAAGTTTGAACCTTCCCCCACCTCTTATTTGAAGAGTTAGGGCAAAAAATCCTTAGCAAAATTTTTTCGTAATCTCATCAATATTTCAATAATCCTATTTTTAGGATACCCTTAGTAGGCGTTTTTTGAAGATAATCACAGTATTATGTTTTCGAGTGTTCGTTGCGCCCCCTAGCGGTCAACTCACAAACTTGAAAACTATTTCCAGCAATTTCTCATGGCCTATTTTATAAAAAAAAATTTTACATGGAAGCTCTAGGACTAATAGTTCCTGAGATATAGCCGGTGACCTTTCTTATCTGGACACCCGGTACTATCAGCATCAGCTGATTCAAGCCTTATACTGCTTTTTTTATATTTTTGATTTTTCATATTGGGAGCTAATTCAGATCCGGACTGACTCGTATCTGTTTAATATAATTTTTATCTGTTTAATATAATTTTAATTATTTGTTCTGTTTGAAAATTTGACATAATGAATAGCCAATTTAAATGTTGCCTCAAACCCTTCAAACACCTTGTTTGCGTGAGATGCCTCAATGCTTTTCACCCAAGCTGTCTAGTAGTCTAAGAGCCAGTGAACTTTTAGCGTAAAAAGTTGCCGATGGACAATTTCGTGCTTAAAGGATGTAGTTTTATCCTCCGTGATCAAAAACCATAGTCTGGCAGCATGTAGTAGGGAAGTTTGTCATAGGCATAATTAATTAGTCATTCAAAAATTCACTAAAATCGAAATACTTGCCGATGGTCAATTTTTGCGGCATATCATTTAAAAATGTGCCATTAACAAGGCTGTTATAATGCCAGACGGTTTTCACGGGTTTAAAGCCTTGCCAGACGCTCCCAAAATGCAAAAAAATAATAAAAAATTCGAAAAACTTGCCGAAACCTGTTTTTTTTACATTAAAGAGAAAAAAATTGCTAATCGAACAAACCTAGTGCGAGACGGTTTTATCGAGGATTAATCCTTGCCAGACGACGCCGAAGTTCGTTATTTTACGCGTCCGTGAACGCACATATTATCCCCTCCACGCGTTTGGGAGCGGATAATATGTCGCGGCCACATGTCGGTGATCCCGTACGAGAGCAAATGAGATGGAAAGACAAGGAATGAGTGGAACAAAAGCGTTTGTATAATAATACATCAATAAATGAACTATACCTACCGGGTGTCCTACCGAAAACTGTCAATGGCCTATATTTTGAAAACGGTAATGCCTAGTTTATACTTCTGAATTAAGAATTAAACTAAATTGAGAATTAAACTAAATTAAAAATTTAAATGTTAAACGTCCATAATTTGATGCTGTCGTTTATACCTCAAATTAAAAAATTAAATTAAATTAAATTAAATTGAAAGTTGGCTAACTTTCAACTAAGAATTAAAAATTAAGGAGATCGATCTATTTAGCTGGTTTTTGTTTATTTCAATGTTCCTTTCTGTCATTTGTGATTACGTAAAGAGCTAGCAAATTTCAGAAAATCCATAATTCTTAATTTCAGGTAGGTATAAACTGCATTTTTAAAGACTATTTTAATTTAATTTTTCAATTTATTTCTTAGTTTAGTTTAATTATTAATTTTGGAAGTATAAACCAGTCATAATCGATAAAAAAAAAAAAGAAAAACCCGTTTGGAGGGTTGGAAGGGGGAACCAAAACAAGGTACTTTTCAGCTCTCCGCGAACTTTTCCTCCTGCTGTAGCCACCCTAACCTCAAAATCCTAAATGGTACTATAGGTCATGTGATGATTCAATTATCTAAATGGACCTATAAAAAAAAAATATTCAGATTTAAATGTGAGTCTAATTTTGATGAAAACCTCATTTGATCTGGTGGAACAGATAATTGTGTTAAGATCGATTTTATACAAAATTAATAACATGGAGAATTTTTAAATAATCATCAAGGTTTTATTTTTTCGAACCCCTTTCCTCTCACTTTATCTGACAGTGTTCACCTCCTCAAGGGGGCAAAGTTGTTCATTCGAAGTATGAGCTATTTTATGATAATTTAAAATTATTTTATGATAATTTAAAATTGTATCTAGATAATTTTTTTATGCAGATTCGTTTAGAGAATTAAAAAACCCCTCAAACAAAGTATCACGTGACCTATAGTGCCATTTAAGATTTTGAGGTTAGGGTGGCTACCGCCGGAGTGGTAGTTCGGGGAGACCTGAAAAGTACCTTGCTTTGGTTCCCCCTTCAAACGGGTTTTTTCTTTATCGATTAGCGTTTTCAAGATATAGGCCATTGACAGCTTTCGGTGGGACGCCCGGTATACTACACGTAACAGGAATGGATCCCACCGTTGTCGGACATGGCATTTGTCTCTCTCTCTAGTGTGTTCAAAGATAGCTATATACTGATGGCTACTTTTCTCTTTCTGGTTCATTGCTGTGAGGTTTGGTATATTCCTAACCCCAAATAAAATTTTTTTTGGACCATCTCAATTTTATAAATCGGCGCGACCATTCCAGGTTCCTACGTGTACTTTATAATTCATTGTAATATAATTATATTTCTTTCTTTTCTGTTAATTTATTAATGAAATAAAATAATTAAATAGTGAACAATGAATTGACATCGAATAAAATATAAATTATCGATTTATAATTGTATTGAAATGTCAAAAAAAGAATAAGCTAGGTTTTACGTATGATTTTGTGTAATAATGATTTTTTCATTTTAAATACGACCCACCCATCCATACTATGAGAGCTTATTACGATAATGTAACCCATTTTAGCCTATTTGAGTTACGTTATAAGTTGTATTATGGTACTAGTGATGTAATAAGCTCCTTATATCACTAGTCATTTAATAGGCTCATTACGTAACTCATTTTATATTTATGAATATTAAAAGTAGAACTAATACCTGATGCTGCTGATAGTGTTGCTTGAAGTCCTTGTTGAGAAAATATTTCCTTTCAGCCTTGAGCTTTAAGCTCACCGAATAATCTGTTGTGAAAAATCAAAACCATCGAATACATAAAACAAAAATCTGAGTTGTAGATAAAATGTATATCACACGTACGGTAACGCTCATTATAGTACTCGTGTGGTTACGATGACTCCGTCTACAGTCTCGTCGTGACAATATTTCCATTCGATTCACAATTTTTTTCTCATAATTTTTTAAAAAAAAGGTTTCGGCAAGTATTTCGAAAATTTTTTTTTTTTTTTTGCAATCTGGGGGCGTCTGGCAAGGCTTTACACCCGTGAAAATCGTCTGGCATTATTACAGCCTTGTTAAGGGAACATTTTTGAATGATATGCCACAAAAATTGACCATCGGCAAATAGTTCGATTTTCGTGATTTTTTTAATGACTTATTAATTATGCCTATGCCAAGCTTCCCCACTACATGCTGCCAGACTATGCTTTTCGATCTGGGGGGATAATATTACATCGTTTAAGCATGAAATTTTCCATCGGCAACTTTTTACGGAAAAAAGTTCACTGGCTCTTAGACTATAGGAAGAAAGAAGGATCACGTCCTTTTAACAGGACATAGAGTCTATTGCTCCTCAACATGTGAGGTTGAGGATAGCGAAAATGATAATGCAGTAAGTACATATAAGGAACAATTAGAAAAGTTGAAGGTCGATCTAATCCAGAAAGACTCTTACATACGGAAACAAAGAAAATTATCATTGGATCTAGAAAACAGTGCATGTGAAATCGAAAGTGATTATGAAAAAAAGATAAAGGACTATCAGCAAAATGTTTCTCAGCTAAACTAAGGGAAGAGAATATGACACTGGAAAAAGCCTTGGAAAAATGCACTAGAGACTTAGAGGTGGCAAGCACTAGTTTAAAGGATCTGGATGAAACAAAAAAGTCCATGTTAACAACAATTGAAACACTGGATGCAGAAAATAAGGTACACTCGTCTGATATTCTAGATCTTAAAGCTATTATTAAGAAATCCTGTTCCTCAAAACAATTGGCTGGAAAATCCACTCAGATTGAAACCGTCAACTGTGAAGTAATGACTGATGCAGTTTCGGCTGAGAAAATGGGAGATCAACAAAACTTGATTTCTAATTTAAACATTCATATATCTAATTTGTCAAAAGTTAGAGAGCAGCTGGAAAAGAAAATTACCGGCTATCAAGTAAACTGTAAGATACTAAAGGAGGAAGCTGAAGACTTTAATAAAATTAAGAATGAAATGCTTACATCTATTGAAACACTAGAGGCCCAAAATACTTATTACAATCAAGAACTAAGTATGCTTAGATGTGAGGTGTCCAAACTGACACAACCAACATCAACAAAAAATGTTTGTACTTTAAAGTCCAGAACAAACTTGTCAAGTCAAGAAAGGAAGCAGACCACGGACCTTTCAGGAGTGAAAAGAATAGGTACTTATTCTATGTGATCAACAGGATCGAAACCTTGGTAGAATATTGGCACAAAGATTGAATAACGATGCAAGAATTCAAACAATTATTAAACCTGGTGCACCATTTACTTCTATAGTGAAGGACATTAGCAATTTATCGAAGAACTTGAACTTCGAAGACTTAGTGCTTGTTGTTGGTGGTATAAATGACTTTAAAAATGGTTACACAGCATCTTACACCAACGTTTCTGACTTAATTAATAACTGTAAAAATACAAACATTGCATTGGTGTCTGTTCGTTTTGGAAAGTTTGATGAGAGGATCGAAAACAGAATTTTTGATTTCAATTATAACCTGAAAAAAGCTGTTCAAAAAAATGGAACCGTGTTTTTTCTAGAAACTAACATAAGTAACTCATTTGTATCAAAAAAGTTTAATATAAATCGGTTGATTGGGGAATTTCGGTGGTGAAGTAGAGCCAGGGATATAAGTTGTACACAAATAGCAGATGAATGTCGGACAGACACAGTTCCTACAAATTTTCACCATCCACCTCTCACACAGATTATAAAGTAGATAAAGTAGATTCGGGGAAACAAAGTTCTTTTACGATATTTTATTTAAATATTCAATCTATAAGAAATAAAACTGACGAACTTCTTTTGGTTTTGGAGGCTAATAATTATCCAGATATTGTTTGTATTTGTGAGCATTGGCTAAAGGCTGAGGAACTGTGTTTTGTGTTATGATAATGGCAAAAAGATCCTTCTTAGCAAGTAACAGCTTGCATAATATCAACAGATTTGATGATTTAGTAAAGGAAAAAGTTTTTGAATTTTCTATGATCTTTTCAAAAACAATTAATTATTACATTGTCTGTATTTACCGTAGTCCTACTACAAACGCTGAGACCAACGCAATTTTTTTTTTAATTAGTTAGAACAGCTCTTGTCTCTGCTTCCACACAGAAGTAACTTGATTTTATTAGGTGATTTTTATATTAATAACGATGAATCAAACTCAGTTGATAGACTTAATTTGTGTAATTTGTTTGAGTCTTTTAATTTGTCCATGCACATAGATTCTCCCACTCGCATTACTAGATCTTCTTCCACCACTATTGACTATTTTTGTTCATCTCTTGATTTGTCTAATATTCCTTGTTCGGTTTTTAACTCGGGTCTAGGTGACCATGAAACTATCCTTGGTAAGATTTCATGTTCCATTAATACTAAGAAAAATAAATACAAAGTTGGTAGACTGTTTAGTAGAACGAACTATGGAAAATTTAATGAAATATGTATGTCTATTCAATGGGAAAGTATATTCGAAAGCGGCAATCCTCTTGAAATCTTTCACACCATTTTGCAGGAGTCATTTAATAGAGCTTTTCCTATTCAGAAAATAAAGATTCGGTGCAAAAAACCTTGGATGACTGTGGGATTAAGAACTTCTTCTCTTAATATGAGATGTCTCCATACTCTCAGAAAATTTACTGACAATAATGCATTTCTCAGTTATTTCCAACATTATAGATCCATATATAGAAGAACAATTAAGGATGCAAAAGAACTATACTATAGCAGTCGTTTAACTGCAGCAAGCAATTCTCAGAAAGAAAGTTGGAATATTATAAATGAGTTGAGAGGAGTTAATAATCAATCTAGGATTAATGTTCCTGATATGACTCCAACAGTATTGAATAATTATTATTGTTCAATTGCAAGTTCTCTTATGTCAAAATTAACTCCAATTGTTGATCCAATGGATTACTTGAAACATGTTCAAATAGAGCCATCATTTTACTTTTTTCCAACTGACTCTAGACAAATCACACAAACTATAAAATCTATTTAAAATAAAAACTCTCTGAATCTGCTGAAGACGGCATATCATTGAAAATAATTCTTGCTCTTCCTCAACCTGCACTTGATGCCCTTTCGGGAGCGATTAATTATTCCTGGGAAATGGGAAAATTTCCAATTACTTTAAAGACTGCAAGTGTTATTCCTCTGCATAAGGGTGGGAATCTGGATGAACCTCAAAACTTGAGGCCAATTTCTCTATTATCAACCCTTTCGAAAATTGTCGAGAGGTTGGTTAAAAAGCGGGTTCTGTCATTTTTAAACTATCATCAGATACTAAATTCAGATCAGTTTGGTTTCCAAACTATGAAAAGTACTGATGATGCAATATATAAATTTTTAGAGGAAATCTACTTTGGTTTTAATGACGGTGAGGCTCTCGCAGCGGTCTTCTGTGACTTGCTGCTGCGTCAGTCATGGAATTCTGCTGTGCAAGCTTCACAGATATGGTTTCAGAGGGAAGGTTTTGGACTGGTTTCGCTCCCATTTTGAAGGGCGCTCTCAGAAAGTCATCTTTGGTTCCCAAATATCTCAGGCCAATAAGGTCAAGCATGGGGTTCCTCAGGGCTCAGTACTAGGCCCTCTTCTCTTTTTAATGTATATAAATGATCTTGCTTTTGTCAATATTGAGGGTCAGTTCACATTTATTGCAGATGACACCACTATATTATGGCGTGATTCAAGCGTCGATGCGTTAGAGGAAAAGGTTTCTTCAAATTTTCCAAAAATTAAACAGTGGTGCGATGCTAACTTGCTGACTCTGAATGTTGACAAGACCACTATTCTAAATTTTCATTGTAATTTAAATACTCTTTATGCAGTGCGCACAATATCAAGAGAGCTAGGCAATGCTCTGGCGAGGAGGGTTTACTATGCGTTGGTAGAATCTCATTTGCGATATGGTATTGTATTTTGGAGAATGCGAGTAATAACCTAGTACATCCTATTTTTGTTCTACAGAAACGTGCCATTCGTTATATGTGTAACGTAAATAGTAGAGAATCATGCAGGCCTCTATTCAAATCTAAATTTTTTTTAACTCTTACATCACTGTTTATTTTGGAAACGGTCTGTATGATTCATAAGCGTAGGGATGTACCGGTGCCCGGTCATTTGTATGGCACTAGACGGTCACACTATTTAAGCGTGCCAATTCCTTCCTCTGTCTTAGTAAAAAATTCAATTATTTATGAGAGTCGTAAGATCTATAACCACCTACCTGACTATATAAAGCTTTATCCTACCCTCAGGCAATTTAAGAACTCCGTTAAAAGACTTTTGGTGGAGAGAGCATATTATGAGTTGGGAGAATACTATGGTGACACTTTTTAACTTATTTGGAATATATTATTGTATTTTTTGTATAGTATTTTAATTTGACTAATTTGTATGATTTTTAATGATTGTAAGTTTTATTGTATTTTTGAACCGTTTTACTTCCTACTTTCTCTTGAGTACTGATTTGGTCTCTCTTGTTCATCTGTTGCTTTTTAAAATTAAAATTTTATCTTTTTTTGAAGTTTACCAATATTCGTTTTAGACTTAGACTTAGTTGTGTTTGTTTGTTTTATATTTTATATTTTGTATGTTGACCTTAGGACCTGTAATATTTGAATCTATTTTGACCTTTATTATTGCACTATACTTATCAAGTAATACATTTTTTTTTTTTTTTTTTTTTTATTAGCTTTGTCAACAAAACTTGATTTTATGACAATAAAGCATATTTTGATTTGATTTGATTTGAAAAGTTTGCTTTCTGAATGAAATTTTCACCTACCACGCTTACCTCTGCACCCGTATTTGGAGTAGCCATGTAAGGAAATACGTGATTGCTTTTAGTTGGTGCTCTAATTTCAACCTCAATTTGACGAAGATTATGCTTTTGGTTAACACTGACAATTTTCAGTAAACCGATTTTTGATGATTCGTCTTCTGAGCAGTCAATAAATTCCACGTTTTTTGTACGACAATAATATGAAAATGTCCAATTTTTTTACATCGGCTGCATATGGAGTCTATTGCAGGGCAATCTTTCAAACTTTTATGCCATGCATTGTTACCTCTAGGACATTTTTTGATATTTCTTGAATTTACCTTATTTATTTTGTGTACCTTAGAGCAATTTGCTTGGGATTCTTCCATTTGTGCAACTTCTTCTAATTCACAAATTCTTTTGATATCATTGATATTTGCTGATTCCGGTAGTGCTCTGCATTTTTTTCTAATTTCTGTATCATAAAGAGTCTCGATCATATGATCTGTGATTGTCCGGTAAAAACAAAATCAGCAGAGATCATTCAAATGAAATAATTCCAATTTTTCTCTTTTCTCTATAAAATACAGAGAAAGATTCGCCTTGTTCTTGTTAACAGTTCATGAACTGACTATATCTGATTCAGTTATTTTCTTTTTATTTTTAATAGCTCTCCAGTTCTTCTAGAACATGTATGGCCGTAATTTGATTGAAATTCTCGATCTTCAGCACAAATCGGACGACATCTAGAATGTTCTGAGTGAACAACGAGTATAGCAAAGCTGTAACCTGATCAGTGTTATTGATATTCATTCCTTGATATAACGGATAATTTTCAAACCTGATTTTCCAATCTTTGAACTGTGCTAGGTTTAGAGAATCATCCAGTTTTTCTGGCAGAGGTATATTGCTTGGAAAATATACGTATTCCACTTTAGTGATATCTACAGTCTCCGTTTCCAAGTTGCTTTTTTCCACCGGTTCGAAATATGTACTTTCTTCGTTACTGCCACCTTTTTGAAGTACTTACAATTCTCTCATATTGTTTTATAGTTCTGATAGCTGTTGTTTGAAATCTGTTTCCATATTTTCTCCAAAATACGTAAAGCTTGATTGGTTGTCTCAATGCATATTTCTGGAATATTTTCAGATTGGTTCAGATGTTTAGCTTCACTTCTTGGAAGTTCTTGGCCTTGTTCTTACGAGTCATCATCGTTTAAATATCTAAAACAGCTTTTCCTTGGTTCTTATTCAGACTACGCCATGTTATGTTTGACTACCACATTAGGTATAGAGTATATCACATGAAATCTGCCCAGAATTTTACGTAAAATCCAAATATGCAATCACATACAGGATGTCTCGTTTAAAATAAATTTATGTCTACTTCCGGTATAATCGGAAGCATTTTGTGTTGTTCCCTAAGGTTGAAGTGTATAGTTTTAGAGGTGTAACTCTAAATTGGTTTCAGTTGTACTTAAGTGAACGTCAGTAGGTAGTTTCTAGTAGAGGCGGGTTTTGGGATAAAATGAGCAACAACTGCGGTGTGCCTCAGGGCTCTATTCTTGTCCCCCTTTTTGTTCTTGATCTATATTATTGATCTAGCCTCCTTTGGGGTGGAGGGAAGTATTAGAATTTTCGCAGACGGCATTGTCTGGCATGCGAACGGTGGAGAATTCTTGGAACGCATGACTATAATGTGGATTAGGATTTGATAAAAACCTGGTGCTACAGCAACAATCCATCCTTTAATATCTAACACCAATATGTTAAAATATAAGTGCTCATTATCTAATATCTCCTTATGTGATGATTTTATTCATCCCACCGCCTGTGATAAGTTCTTGGAATTTCAGTGGACGAGAGTCTCAAGTTTGAGCAGCATATTGTGGAACTCTCTAGTAGGTTATCATCTAGCTATTATGCTTTGAGAGTACTATCAGGGCAGTTGGAGCTGTAAGCTCTCAGGACCGCATATTTTTATCTGATAAAGTCATACATTACTTATGGAATTTGGAATTGCATTTTGGAGCTGTTGCAGTACTACAAATTTCAACTTCATATTTATATCACAAAAAAAAGAGCCCTTAGGTTTATGTTTAGACTTCCCTTCCGACCATTTTGCAAACCTAGCTTTATTTTTCATAGAATTTTGACTGTGCCATGCTTAATATACAGGGTGTCCACTTAGTACGATATCGGACGATATCTCTTTACAGGGTGATGCAAGAAAAAAAAATTAAATTACAAAGTTGTTTAATACTCTAATATGCATTAGTTAAAAATATTTTTGAATATACAGGGTGCTCCGTTTAGGGGGTATGCGACAGAACTTAGTTTTTTGAAATGCAACACCCTGTATGTGATGCATATTTGGATTCTACGTAAAATTCTGAGCAGATTTCATGTAATATACTCTATACCTAAGTTCAACTGTTTTGGAAATATTGACAGTTGAAAATTCACTTTTTGCAACTTTGACAGGCTGTAAAAACCTAAACGGTTAATTTTGGAGGAAAACGGATTTTACATTTCCATCTTAGATTTTTATAAACTATCATTTGACACCAACTTTGAATTTAATCCATGATTAAAAATTTCAGTTAAATTTAATCTCCAGTTAAATTCTAAGTAAGTGTCAAATGATAGTTTATGAAAATCTAATATAGGAATGTAAAATCGGCTTTCCTCTAAAACTAATCGCTTAGGTTTTACAGCCTGTCAAAGTTGCAAAAAGTCAATTTTCAACTGTCAATATTCCGAAAAAAGTTGAACTTAGGTATAGGGTAGTATTACATGAAATCTGCTCAGAATTTTACGTACAATCCAAATATGCAATCACATACAGGGTGTTCTATTTAAAATAACAAAGTTCTGTCGCATACCCCATAAACGGAGCTCCCTGTATATCCAAAAATATTTTTAACTAATGCTATTGCATATTAGAGTATAAAACAACTTTGTAATTTAATTTTTTTTTCTTGCATCCTGTGAGGAGATATCGTGCGATATCGCACTAAGTGCACACCCTGTATATTCGAAAGTGTTTGCCTTGCCTATAGAAAATTCTATGACCAACTTTCTTCGGCAATGCACTATTCCACTAAGGCAAGCTAATAATATTCCACTACCAATTCCCAGAAGCACTTTGGTGAAGAAGCCTTTTGTTTATTCTCCCAAGAAAGCCTTAATTTTTTTACCATCTAGCGTTAGGTCTTTACGTTCATATGGGAGGTTTAGAAAAGGGGCACTCTTGACTTAATGCTACCTACTATTGTTCTTCTTGTTCCAGACTTATTTTACTAAAATTGAAAGTAATGTAAATGAAGCGGAATGTTATTGCACTTATTTGCAATAGTGCAAAGTAGCACTTTACCGTATAGTGTGTCTTGTAAAGTTACTTTAACGCAAGCTAAAATGTTGTACCTAACACATGCGGAAAGTGCATGTGTGCTTGAACGAAGAATTGTTAGGAGACACCTTGTGAACATATTATTTTTGTAACATAAGAAAAATTTTAAATTTTTCTCATCAGATATTAAGTTTTATTATTTTATCTTCAAGCGTTTGGTTATGACGTTTTTACATAACCATTTTTCTAGTATTTGAGTTACGTCATGGGACTCATAACACAACTAGTGGTGTTATAGACTAGGTTATAAATTCATAACACAACTAGTGGTGTTATGAACGAGGTTTTGAGTCTATAACACAACTATTTTTGCGGTAATTTGACAAACCTGTAAAAGTAAAATGGAGGTAGACAACTATTAATGAACGAAAATAATTGGAAAAATATTCTTATTTTTCGCTTTGTAGATAAAACGTTGTACATCACACGTGCGTTTAAACATGACTACAAAACTCGTGTGATTAGAACGACTCGGTCTACGACCTCGTCGTTATAATCCTTCACACTCATTATTGTAATCATGCTCATAAACGCACTTGTAATGTAAATTACTATTATCCAACACCTGCTCAGGGGCGCCCGCAGAAAAATATGTAGGGGGGGGGTCAAAATCATCAATTGAATACATTTTTCATGGATAAAAAAGGGCACTTCAGAGTCTGAAAAATCATCACAAATAAATGTAAAAAAAACTTGAAACATTCTTCCTAAAGTTTCTAAAAAATCATCAATTCGGAGATACTTAGGCCGTGTTTATGTTGGAGCTGTGATAAACGATAATAGCAACGATATCAGCGAAGCAACGAAATACAATACCTGTGTTTGTACGCAAGTGTCTATGTTGGAGTGGAGAGTAGAACAGCGCTTTTTTGATACTTTTGATAGGATACTTTTGAATAGCTCTTCTCATCGAATCTTATCCACGCTCTCATAGCTTTTACCACAGCTCCAATATAAACACGGCCTTAGGTAGGTATACAGGGGGACAATTTGAAAAGTAGCAATCGGGAATATCTCTTAGGTCGTGTTTATGTTGGAGCTGATAAGATAAGATAAAAGCAACGATACTAATGTAAAGTATCATTAGTATCGTTGCTTTTATCGTTTCTCACAGCTCCAACATAACACGGCCTTAGACAAAAAATCTAAGCAAAAAAATACTATCAGGATGATCTCAAATACGTATAGGGGGATTGGAGGGGGAATTAAAATGAGGCACTTTTTGAGTCACTCCGCCTAATCGTACGATTTAGACTTTGCTATAAGACTATGTGAAGGGAAAGCAACGAGCTATCCAACGATATGCAGCACAAGGTAGATTCGTATTGAAAAAAAAAAGGTTAGCTATCCCCTAAGGGGTGAAACGGGGTGGCTCGAAAAGTGCCTCATTTTGGTTCCCAGTCCAAGCCTCCAATTCCCCCGATACGTATTTGAGATCTTGATAGTATTTTTTGTCTAAGAGATATTCCCGATTGCTATACTTTTCAAATTAATTGACACCCTGGCACAGATCAACTAAATACAGATGCGTAAGTAAGGTAAAACCAGGGTAGCCGGCTCCCTTGCCGCTAACGCGGCCGATCATTTACCTGTTCCAGCCTGTTGTATTTACATATAACCTTGGCTTGAACCACGAATTCACCGCTCTTCCGCATCTGTATGTAGGTAATCTGTGACGCGGACCCCCGTACTATTCTACAAGCGACCAGCCCCCTAGAGGGAGGAGCGAGGTTTCGTAGCTTTTTAGTTGATCTGTGACCCTGGAGTCGTATTTTCGAATTTATTCGAGTAAACTACGTGCACGAAATTTGACTGACAGCAATGTTAATTAAATAATAGTACATTATACACCTAGAGTACTTCCAATCCCGAGACAAAAAGGTTATAGTCCGACCGGAGGGAGGGCTATAATTTGTTGAGGGATTAAAAAACATTTTAGTCCTGAGGTGTACCTATACACTATTTTATGCACTTCACTTCATTTCCCGGGGATTAAATAAAACAGGGAATAAAAGGGTACTTTTATTCCCTGTTTCATTTAATCCCTGAGAAATAAAGTAAGAATTTAATCCCCGGGAAATAAAGTGAAATTTAATCCCGGAGATTAAAAGACCCACTTTAATCCATAAAACGAAAATATGACCCCTGTATGTATGTATATGGTGCGGTGGCGTTGGTGGCTAGGGTACGTTCCGTTCCGTTTTCCTATTTTGATATACATTCACGTTTTATGTTTTCTATTTTAATAAACATAAAGTCGCAAAGTCGGCTTGCGATCATAGTCCAACTAATATCAGAAATTCAAATATTTTCATGAAGGAAAATAATTGGAATTTGAGAGATTTTCAGGGGGGGTCAAGTGACCCCCCCTGACCCTCCCTGTGGGCGCCCTTGCACCTGCTAGTTATAAGAGTCATTATTTGTACCAATTTATACAGGTAAAATATCAAATAACACACTAGTGTGTTATAAACCCTAACCCACTAGTCGGTTACGGTTTGAAACGCACTCTCTCATAACGTCAACGCGAAACGTCAGGAAATAAAAAGTTTTAAATCCTGCTTTAAAGAAGACTCATTCCCAAAAAATACCTGTTAGTTTTTTTAGTTCTTGTATGCTGCTCGTATGTTATGATTTCTCAGTTGTTAGATAAAACATTATGTGCTACTCGTGAATTATGTTTTCTAAGTCACTCGAGAAATTATTATGTAAATTTTTCTCGCGTGATTTATTTTCAATATAACGCACTATAGTACCATAAATAACTATTATTATTTAAAAAGTTTTTTTCAGGTAATGGCCAACGTAAATTCAGGGACAAAAAGATCCCTGTTTGGGAATCGACCCACTGAGCAGTGGACTCAGGCTTCCCGTGCCAATCCTTGACGCGTTTCGTCCTTGTTAGGACTCATCAGAAAGACATAGGCTGAAGCTCCCTGTCCAAGCAAAATTGAACTTCGTTGACCAGTCAGAAACAACTACTCCGAGGGCAAATACCCCTACCGGCATTGAACTACACTGATTGGTCTGAGCTTTCGTTGGCAATGAAAATTGTTAGAAAGTTTTTTTCAGGTAATGACCAACGTAAATTCAGGGACAAAAAGATCCCTGTTTGGGAATCGACCCACTGAGCAGTGGACTCAGGCTTCCCGTGCCAATCCTTGACGCGTTTCGTCCTTGTTAGGACTCATCAGAAAGACATAGGCTGAAGCTCACTGTCCAAGCAAAATTGAACTTCGTTGACCAGTCAGAAACAACTACTCCGAGGGCAAATACCCCTACCGGCATTGAACTACACTGATTGGTCTGAGCTTTCGTTGGCAATGAAAATTGTTAGAAAGTTTTTTTCAGGTAATGGCCAACGTAAATTCAGGGACAAAAAGATCCCTTTTTGGGAATCGACCCACTGAGCAGTGGACTCAGGCTTCCCGTGCCAATCCTTGACGCGTTTCGTCCTTGTTAGGACTCATCAGAAAGACATAGGCTGAAGCTCCCTGTCCAAGCAAAATTGAACTTCAAGGATTGGCACGGGAAGCCTGAGTCCGCTGCTCAGTGGGTCGATTCCCAAACAGGGATCTTTTTGTCCCTGAATTTACGTTGGCCATTACCTGAAAAAAACTTTCTAACAATTTTCATTGCCAACGAAAGCTCAGACCAATCAGTGTAGTTCAATGCCGGTAGGGGTATTTGCCCTCGGAGTAGTTGTTTCTGACTGGTCAACGAAGTTCAATTTTGCTTGGACAGGGAGCTTCAGCCTATGTCTTTCTGATGAGTCCTAATGCCCGTATTACATCTGTGTATTTTTCCGTGTATTTATTCATGTAGTTCAGGGTGCCAACATTATTTTGTTTTTCATAATGCTGATTTATGTTGCGTTTGAAGTTTTTCGGTTGTCACCCTGAACTACATGAATAAATACACGGAAAAATACACAGATGTAATACGGGCATAACAAGGACGAAACGCGTCAAGGATTGGCACGGGAAGCCTGAGTCCACTGCTCAGTGGGTCGATTCCCAAACAGGGATCTTTTTGTCCCTGAATTTACGTTGGCCATTACCTGAAAAAAACTTTCTAACAATTTTCATTGCCAACGAAAGCTCAGACCAATCAGTGTAGTTCAATGCCGGTAGGGGTATTTGCCCTCGGAGTAGTTGTTTCTGACTGGTCAACGAAGTTCTATTATTATTTAAGTTGATATGTTTTATCAATGAAAAGTTTTTTCTGGACAATAAAGTAGATTTTGATTTGATTTTGTCAGAGACTTCTTCAACCCGTTTACTCAGGAAATTTTCCATATCCTGGCTGTTTTCCTTATTTTTCTCGGTATAGGTATTTAATGGTATTTTTCTGCGATTGACAAGAAATGTCAGCATTTTTGACCGGTTGACAGGTCGCAAAATTCAATATTCTGGTATTTCAATTATGTTTCAATAGTTGCTAAGGAATCAATGAATAACAATACGGGAAACACTTTTCCGGCCTAGGCCGGGAAAGTGATTCTCGTATTGCTGAATAATTGGAACTAAAAGACAAACATGTAACAGGTATTTAACCGATCGCAGAAAAAAATAGTATGTGTATTTCGGTGGAAAAGCACATTCTCGGCCTTCGGTGTTTGCCGGCTTCGGCTACGCCTCGCCCGTCAACTTACACCATCGGTCGAGAATGTGTCACTTTTCCACCTAAATACACAATATACTATTCTTTTGACCGTGACAATAAGCTGTCTTTTTTTGGTAGTAGACGTTTCGTCTATTTTATTTATTCTTTTTGTCATTGCACTCTTCCTTTGCCATTTCTTCATCTACATAATTTATTATTTTAAGTTAAAAAAGTACTCCATGATAGTGGAGTTGAAATTTAATGTACAAGGAAACACAAAGTCTTCCTGCACAGATAAACTTTAATCGGGTTTATAGAGCCCTACATGATTCGAAGCTAGTGAGGAGCTAGTTTGCTCTGATATTAAATATGTAGATAAAATACATTGTAATAATTAATATTAGAACAAACTTGCCCCTGATGATGAAAGTCACTAGTTTCGAAACATGTAGGGCTCTATAAACCCGATCAAAGTTCATATATGTGTTTTCTTCGCATATTTATTGTTTTGTTTCCTATTTTGTAATTTTTAGTCTTTTTTGAGTTTTGACCGTTTCCTCTTAAAATAATTACATATTTATTGGAACAATGTTGAAAAAAGATATTTTTTCCACTAAACCCAAAAATCTATTCAATTTATACTTAATTATAAAGACATATCAAAAAATGAGCTACTCAATGAAGCAAAATCTCTTCAGAAATTGATTGTGCAATGAATGAAAAGCTTTTTTCTAAACTCAGTCTAGAAGAAAATGACATAAGAAATGTTTCAAAAACTGGTGCGATGAGGGGGTGTAGTATATTTGCTTTTTTACGCTTTATTGGTTCCAAAGTCGAGAAGGATCGGAAATTTCACTTCCGTTTTAATGGCTATTGTATTGGAAAGTTAGCCAAGCACACCAAAATTAATCTAGTGCTTTTGATTTTTATGCATGAAATGAGGGGTTCTCTTCGGTAGAAAATAAATATTGGCAGTTTATAATGATCATTGGTATAAGAATTAACTGATGCATTCATATACCCGTAAATTTTTGAATCTTTTATTAATGTTTTCATTTTCTTTGTTTCAGAAACTGAAGTAAATGTGGCCAAACAGCCTCACAACTGGGTAAGATATCCTTTACCATAACTAAAAAAGTATATAATATATAGAACAAATATGAACTATGTATTTACTAATACAAACAAGATACCTAAGAATTCTCTATTTCGATCTGTGGCATCAGGTCATCATCAGGTAGATACTATAGGATATGAAATGAAACCAAAATTCGGCTTCTATACGATGTAAAAATATTCTTCAGATTTATGTGATTATTTTCTCAGTTTTCAGCCCTTTGAGGTATAGAAAACTGCCGCCGACGCATTCTGTTTGTGTCGCCACCAAATAATTAAGCTTTTATTTAAAAGAAAATCCATATGGGAGGAACCTTTTCAGCGCTTTTGTCATCACCAAAGTAACCCAAACAATCTCTAAAAGGGTTTTGACCCTACCAAAAGACGTTGTATTTTGTAGACAGCGTGGTGTCCAACCTAAGCTCTTCTTTATTCCTATTTGAGCAGAAAATACTTTGTCGTAGGTATACCGGGTGACAACGAAATCGTTATACAAGGCGTCATTCACTTGTCTTTAAAGTTAAAAATTTGAAAATTGGGTGGAACGGGTAAGTCATTGAGGCGCACATTTTTCGTAAAAAAACAATTGAATATCACCTCCGGTTACTCCGGAAATGGACCCAAGTCAAGAAATTTTTATGGAACCCTGTATATTTTTTTGCACAGTTGAATAGAGCTTAAAATTCCCTTTCCAATGACATATCACAACTTGCATTTGCTTCCAAGATGGCGGCGTAAGAAGGTATTTTTCTTAAATTCAATATGGCGGCATTCTGACGTAACCGATAATGTTTCTGTCAAACAAATACTTTTCCCAATCCATAATTTTTAGATTTGAAATGGTTTTACATCGAATTTGAAAAAAAAAATGATTTTGCTCAAAAACAAGGGCATTTCAAAATTTCTTGGAAATGCAAATTTTAGTTTCAAATTTTCTAAAAATTTTGACTAGGAAGAGGTACTTATTAAATTCTAGAATTAAAGTGTGTCCAATGGCCTACCGAAAAATGTCTACCAAAATGCATATTCATTTTTCGGTTAAGGTATGCAAAGGTTAGATCAGAATGCCGCCATATTGAATTTAAGAAAGTGCCTTCTCACGTCGCCATCTTAAAAGCAAATTCCACTTATCATATGTCGTTGAAAAGGGAATTTTGAGCTCTATCCAACTGTGTAAAAAAATATACAGGGTTCCATAAAAATTTCTTGACTTGGGTCCATTTCCAAAGTAACCGGAAGTGATATTCAATTGTTTTTTTATGAAAAGTGTGCGTCTCAATGACTTACCCGTTCCACCCGATTTTCAAATTTTTAAATTTAAAGACAACTCAATGACGCCTTGTATAACGATTTCGTTGTCACCCGGTATATGCCGAAACAAAGTTTAATGAAAAATATGTTTTTTAAAACTAATTGCACCCTCAATCCGATATTTGCCCCTTCAATACGATCAAAAATACGTTAAGCCGATTTACATCTTCTGACGTTTTTGTTGCTTCTATGATAGCCTCTAACAACAAGAAAAGGGGTGTATCCTAGCTACCAGTCCATTTTGGGTCTAATCAGGCCGGTATTACGGCGGCAAAATAAAGTAGATACACGTGCAGATGTTTGCGTCTAATGGTTTTTGATGATGCGATTACCAAGTAACAGATAAAGTTGTTCCAACAGAATAATTTGTTTGGTTACCTATCATTTTCTTTTGCTGGCCAATTAGCCCTTTGGAAATAGGGTGGGCAACGAAGTCATGGCAATTAGCTAAATTTAATATAGGTTTACCTACTTGAGAGTGAGATGCTATAAGTAAAATGATCTACGAGATTTAGTTAATCATGATTATAGGTATTGTGACGATACGCTTTCGTCAGGGTAAACAGAATCTATACCCAAAATTCCAGCAAAGACAAAGAGGATTGTCGGGTTTATTCTGGATTTTACAAGAATAGATTACAGATATATAATGGCTGGTATTAGTTAGTGGTTTTTAGTTTCAATAATGGCTGTGATATTATTTAAATAGTGAATAATGTAAAGTTATAAAGAGTTAAGTTGTTTGAGTTAATTAGTGAAGTAATTAGTGTCAGAGTGTATAGTAACGTGGAATAAATTATTGTTTTGTTAATTGAACTTTAATTTTGAAATAAACGGAACCAAGATTTCTGTCACGCACCCCAGAGCCGTGACATTGGTGTCAGAAGTGAGATATAATTCGAGGACTGCAAAGTGAAGTCCGATTGCAGAATAGTGGGGACACTGGTGTAGTAGTGTGGATACTTAGTGAACACTGGGACAATTAGTCAGTGAAAGCAGTGATCATCACAAAAAGATACTTAACCGATCGTGTAAATTACCCCAGAAGTGACTGAATACCCGATTGTGACTGTGATAGTGAATTTTCAAGTAAGTTTTAGAAAATTCTATTTACAAACCAAGGGAGATATCGATCGAATGTGTGACTGCACCGACGTATTTGATACATCAATCATCATTCAGAAAAAGAATTTCGAGGAATTTCGGGAAAATTCTAGAACATTCTATTCGCAAATCAAGGGAGATATCGGAATTGTGACTTCACCGACGTGTTTGAAACTTCAATCAAAAACCAGGAAAGATATTTGAAGAGATTTTGAGGAAAATTCCAGGACATTTTGTATATGCCTATTACGAGACAAGCAAAAATGGAAGAACAAAAAATTGAAGAACTTCTCCGCAAAATGTTGGAACTTCAAGAGACCAAACAACAGGAAGTGGAAAACCAAATATAATAATATGCTTCAAGAGGGAATTATTGAAGAGTCAAATAGTCCATGGTCTGCGCCAAAAGGATTGGTTACGAAGAAAGATGGGAGTCTTGGATTTTGTGTGGACTACCGTAGGTTCAATTACGTCACCAAGAAGGACAGCTTCCTTCTCCGGAGGATAGACGATACATTAACAACTCGATCCGCCTCCAAATGGTTTTCCACCTTGAATCTTAAGAGTGGATACTGGCAAGTGGCAATACACAAATATGAAAAAGAGAAAACTATTAATGAGTAAAAAACTTTGTATTTCGTGCAAACTTTCTATAATTGATATCAGTGCAAAGCGCTTTCGGCCGTAGCCATCTTCAGTGCAACCTAAAAGTATGGAAAAATTACTTTCTCAAGTGTCAAAATGACTAAAGAAATAAAAGTGAAAGTAGACTTGTTCAAGAGTTCACTTGAAATTTTCTACTAAAGAAAGTTAATTTTTACTCACTTCGTCAGGTTAGTACATGGAGTCATCTCATTGAACGCACATATAAGTGTAAAGGAACGAAGACATCACATTACAACATTTTAAAATATTTATGTCAAAACCATTCTTCTAAAATTAAATATACCATTATGCAACAGGAAAGGAATGCATAATGGTATATTTAATTTTAGAAGAATGGTTGTGATATATTTTAAAATGTTGTAATGTGATGTCTTCGTTCCTTTACACTTCTATGTTCAATGAGATGACTCCATGTACTAACCTGACGAAGTAAGTAAAAATTGACTTTCTTCAGTAGAAAACTTATTAGTTCAACTGAACTCTTGAATAAGTCCACTTTCACTTTCATTTCTTAAGTCAATTTGACACTTGAGAAAGTAATTTTTCCATACTTTCAGATTGCATTGAAGATGGCTACGGCCGAAAGCGCTTTGCACTGATATTAATTATAGACATTTTGCACGAAATACAAAGTTTTTTACTTATTCACTTCCTCAACGTGCATACACTACAATCAAAGAGAAAACTGCCTTGAGTACCGGAAGCATCTAAACATTCCGGTATAGGATTCGGCACCTAGGCATATTTCATTGGTCCGTTTGAATTCGGACCGCCAATTAATGCGAAGTGCCGAAATCCGTACTTGAATGTTGGACGGTGCTGAGCCTCAGCTCGGAATGGTATATACATATACTATGTGGAGTGCCGAATCAAAGGTCAAAATGTTAAACAGTGCCCAGCTGCAGGTTGGAATGTTACTCCGTTAGCGCAGTACAAAATCAACAAACAAACTTTATTTACTTTTTGTTACACATTTATTTTATTTCAACGATATATATTTCAAAAAATCTTGGACAATAATTTGCAGTGGTGGACCCAGGGGGGGGGGGGGGGGGGATTATAAAAACCTGAAACCTGGCAAATTAGAATTAGTCTAGGAAAATTGTCGATTTTCAACAAAAAAAATCCTACCCAAAAGAACTTTTGAGGGACGATAGGGGGAGGGTGGGTGATCATAAAACCGAAAATATCAAACATTCACCCCTCTGGCGTTTTGCGCTATAGGGGTTGGAAGTGCGCCATTGGCGATTACTTGGTACCTATTGATTTTACAAAAAAATGTTTCAAATAAAAGATGTGCAACATTATTTGATCTACAATGTTTATCTAAAGACTTTTTTGATTAAGGGCCGTCTGTGGTCATAAGGGCCGTTTGAAATTTTATAATGAAAATGAAAAATTTTAACCAACGTGAAAAAAATTTCTACAACACATACAACATTTTTGCTTTATGAAGTTTTTACTCACCCCCTGCCGTTTTTCAATAGGGGTAGTTTAAAGTTTTTTTATTTTTTCACAAAAAAAAATTCTCAATAAAAGTTTCATAAGATGACATTTCCTACAATTTTTTCTCATCAACTTTTTTTGTAACTCCCCCCCATTCAGCGGGGGGACACTTCCCTCGGGGAAATTTTAGTTTTTAGGGGTATATATTTTTTTTTTTTTTCTTTTCTCGCCTTTAGTGCATATAAAAAGTTGCAATTAACATTGTATTAAAAGGATTTTTTTCCACCACCTTTCTGTTTTTAGGGGTAGTTCGCCTATTTTCAACTTTACAAAAAAAAGTTATAGAGAAAAGTTGTTCAAAATAATAAAATGAACAAGTTTTCTTAATAATTTTTTTTTGTTAAGTTGAAAATAGGCGAACTACCCCTAAAAACAAAAAGGTGGTGGAAAAAAAATCCTTTTAATACAATGTTAATTGCAACTTTTTAGATACACTAAACGCGAGAAAAGAAAAAATATATATATACCCCTAAAAACTAAAATTTCCCCGAGGGAAGTGTACCCCGCTGGATGGGGGGAGTTACAAAAAAAGTTGATAAGAAAAAATTGTAGGAAATGTCATCTTATAAAACGTTTATTGAGGGGTCTAGAACACATTAGGTCCCTAAAAACGGACAATTTTTCTATGTTCAAATTTGCATTGGAGCAATTATTAGGACATAATGAAGAAAAAAAAATATGGATGAGTTCATTTTCTTGATAAACAATATATTATTTAAATATACAGGGTGTCCTAAAAAGATACCGACACACTTTAAGGGTAGTAAGGGACATCAAAACAAAAAAAAAGCATTTTTGTTTATATAAACATATGTCCGCAAATGAGCCAATAGGGCTGTAGAGCAAAAAAATTGTTTGGTACTTTTATTCTTCGCAATAATTAAATCACTTTTTACTTATTAATTTTGCTTATTTATTAACAAATAAATTATGGTTTACAATAATTGTTCAAAATGTTGACCATTTACTTCAATGCAAAGATTGCACCGTCAGGTCATTAATAGACATTAACTACTAAGTTAATTAAGGAAACTAATCACAAATTAGGTAGGAATTTTCAAAATGTCAGTAAAAAAACCAGTAAAAAATCAATGAAATCAGTAAAAAACCTCAAAAAAACCCTTTCCATGAACATTAAATATTGTAAATATTTACCAAGGTGGTATGCTGATTTTGCCATAAAATAGAAATCTATTAAACAAAATAAATGAACAAAATAATAATAATTTAAAAAAATCACTAGTCACTAATGCCTTATATCCTCTCGCTTCTCAACCTTTGACACAGATCAATAAATAATATCTATTCTTATCAGCTTAATATCGCTATACCTATCAAAGATGCACAATCAACAAAGAAAAAAATTAAATTAAAAAAATCATAACTTGATAAATATCCAAGAATCCATATTTTTTTTCTCGCTAACCATCTTGAAATTGCTTTGTTTATCAGTAATAATCAAAATCTTATTGAAAATCAAAGAGACCTAAAGTGATCTATCACCAAACTTCATAAAGCAAAAATGTTGTAGGTATGTGTTGTAGAAATTTTTTTCATGTTGGTTAAGATTTTTCATTTTCATTATAAAATTTCAAACGGCCCTTATGACCACAGACGGCCCTTAATCAAAAAAGTCTTTAGATAAACATTGTAGATCAAATAATGTTGCACATCTTTTATTTGAAACATTTTTTTGTAAAATCAATAGGTACCAAGTAATCGCCAATGGAGCACTTCCAACCCCTATAGCGCAAAACGCCAGAGGGGTGAATGTTTGATATTTTCGGTTTTATGTTCACCCACCCGCCCCCTATCATCCCTGAAAAGTTCATTTGGGCAGGAATTTTTTTTTTGCAATGCATGTATTTTTCGATTATTTTCCTAGACTAAATAGAAAATTTTGAAAATAAATACCCTGATATGTTTATCTTTTTTTTTTTGGTATCTGTGGTGCTTAGTTCAATTAAAATATCAATTCAAGCCATGCAACAGCAGTTTCTGGATTTTCCTTTCTTATTATTTTCTTGATCCACTTTTTTATAAGCACTATGATGGCATACAAAACATATCTAAAAAATGTATTTTCCAAAGTCTATTCGCATCCAAGAAGATTCTACGTCATTGAATTGACATTGAACACAAACCTGCATTTGAATCTGTTATAATTATTTTTCGCTGACTTCACATTCCAATTCGTATATATCACTATACTCTTCTATCCATTGCTTTATATCGTTTTCCTCCAAAATGTTGGCTCGGTAAATTTGCTCACCACATTGAAAGTGTTTAAATGATCCAGGCAAACTCATCTTGCATGTTTAAGCACAAGAACACATGAAGCAACGGCGAAATAAACCGCATCCGCCGCAAAATTGTAGCTAAGAGGAACACGAAGGAGGTGGACAGCTGATTTAATATAAAAACCGCGCCAAACGCATGGCAACATTCGGACCTGATACTCAGCACTGTTTAACATTTTGACCTTAAATTCGGCACTCCACATAGTATTATACCATTCTGACCTGAGGCTCAGCACCGTTCAACATTCAAGTACCGATTTCGGCACTACGCATCAATTGGCGGTCCGAATTCAAACGGACCAATGAAATATGCCTAGGTGCCGAATCCTATACCGGAATGTTTAGATGCGTACCGGAAGCGCGTTATACCAGTTCAACGTAATGCCTTTCGGATTGTGTAATGCTCCCGCTACGTTTGAGCGACTGATGCATCTAGTTTTGCGAGGCTTACATGGAGAACTTGTTTGGAATATTTAGATGATGTCATGATCATGGGAAATTCATTCCAAGAACATCTCAATAACCTGAAAGAAGTTTTTTACCGCTTCCAGAATGCTAACTTAAAACTTAATCCAAATAAGTGTTTTCTATTTCAAAAGAAAGTGGAATTCTTAGGTCACGTAGTATCTGAAGATGGCATACAAGTTATGAAAGGAAAAACAGATGTTGTCAGGGATTAGCCAAAACCACACGACAAGCATGAACTAAGGAATTTTCTAGGATTATGTTCTTATTATCGAAGATTTGTGGAAGGTTTCGCCAATATAGCTGCTCCGCTTCATCGATTAACAAAAGAAAAATCAACATTGAATTGGACCCCGATTTCACATTTAGAAAATCAAAAGGCGCATTAGGTACAAGCCCAGTGTTGTCCTATACATACCGATCAGAAGGGCATGTGGATTTTGGAAACAGATTCAAGCAGCACCAGTATTGGAGCCTGTCGTAGAGTATTACAGCAGAACCTTATCAAAGCCAGAACGAAATTATATAAACGGACCCAAGATTTCTGTCACGCACCCCAGAGCAGTATTCATAGAACCAATGAACGATCTAATTTTTTTCAGGATCTTGGAAGGTTTCCTATTTCTGAATCAAATTCATAACAGAAATTGTATGTTTCATACAGCACTGAAACGTGAACATCAGTATCCATCGGTGATAAGTGTGAATTGCTACAATTCTATTATACTATCCACTTACTTTTTCGTAAGCAAGGTTGTACTCGAAAGAGGAGAGGATTTCACGATAAATAGCGTTTTCAGAATCAACTTTGTGCTCATTTGCGATTTTTTGAGTTACCTCAAAAGCGGGATACATAAATTCTTAGGAAATTGAGTAAAATCTTAAACTTACTCCCATTTTGTCGAATCTCTGTGAGTTTGGTCATCTTACATTACATATTACATATTAGCTTTCGGATAGGTACTACTTTGCATTACTATAGTACCTATATCAGCATTGGATAAAAATTAAATTTTCACCGAAGAAAAAAAAAATTCTCCAGGACCAATCGTGCAAGATGCTGATACCTGTTGGTACAAAAAAATTATTTATTTTATCAAGTATACACATACTTCTCCTACTAAGTGTAGTCAGTACCCAGAAGGGGGAAAACTGCAAAACATACAGATTGTAAATCGTACTTGAATAGTAAAACGAACCTTATCACTGACGATAAAATGTTAAAAATGTGTCTTCAGTGAATTGGTCATTTTGATGCGATAAACAATTATCACAGTGAATAATGGTTATTTGTGAGTTTTGAATGGAAAATGATCATTGAAAATTGGGAGAACGCTGTTTTTACATTTGATAAGTAAGTTTTAAATATAGAAATAGCTTCATAATATAAGCATACCTACTACCTTGAGGAATGTTACCTATATATTTACATAGCATTTTAAATACTCCAAAAAATTAGTTTCGAGAGAGTGAGCCTATTGTGAAAAGCGAAACACATGAATATTGAAGTATTGAAATTAAGAAAATACAATACCATGGATATTGTATACGAGGAGAATTGCCGTAGGTATCTATTCAGGCAGTTAAAATAATCTAAGCTTGAAATAATAACCAACTAATGTAAAAAAGAAAAAAAAAATTAATATAAACTCGTACTAGGTATGTAGAAATTTGATACCATCCATGTTTTATGTAAGTATTTCGATGAACAATCTCAGCATTCTCAGACAATTAGAATCAAATCAATCATGTTTTTTTTTCGTTCACACATTGTAAAGTCTAGTAATTTCTATTTATTTTGAAAAATCTCTGACCAAAGAATCCACCTGTAGACTCGTTTGACAGAAATGAGGCAACTTTGTATCAGGACCAGTAGGAGGCCAATTCTTGAGAAATTTCGCATTTGAGGTAATACCTATATGATTTAGAATGCTTCCTATTTAATTTACTTGGCTATCATGGAAATCAAATCAAATTTCGTATGCAAAAAAAGTCATCAAGAATTGTAGTTCAAGATCACAATTAGGTATGTCCTGTTTTGCCTCTAGAAGGCTATTTTTTTGGATTATTTTGGATAGCACAATATTGCACATGCATATAGAGACAAATTTAGCTTTCCATATTGTATTCCTTGTTAGACCATATTCCGTAGAACACATACCAATTACCGGAAATTAATTAATTATCCTGTATGCGCAATGACCATTAGCCAGCCTCCGGAATTATATCATGAATGCAAACGGTCCTGTTGTGCTAATAGAGTTGTCCTGTTCGCGGCGCGTTATTCGAGCCCAAAGGGCCACTTAGGGCCTTATCTGTGTTTGCACTCAGCGCCCCTCCCTTGCCACATTGCTACTGTAGTCTTGAGATAACAAGGGTAAATGGAAGCACACACACACACACACATAGACGTCCCTAGTGGCAATTTTCTGGCCCTCGATTTGTTTTCGTTAAGGGCAAGCCAAGAAGGGCGTGAAACTTTGTTGTTTTTTCTCGCGGTTAAATTTTTGATTAAATTTTTTTAAAGCTGTAGAGAGGGTGTTTATTTTGAATTTTAATTTTTTTCAGTTGTGAATTGCAATTTAAATTATAAAAAAAAAATACATATTTAATACAATTTAAAACATAGTTCTTATGCATAGGTAATTATCGGTTTATATAGAACGTTATAAACCATCTCTGTCAACCGTCTCTGTCAATCCAGGCATCCTCCTCTAAGCTTTTGTCTGTAATTTATTCGTCTACTCCACTTCTCCAGCTTCTTGGTCTGCCGCGTCTTCTTCTTCCCTTTGGCTTCCACTCAATCATTTGCTTAGGTATTCTTGCACCTGCCATTCTCTGTATATGTCCGAACCAAATCAGCTGTTTGTCCTTTATGTCATCTACTATTGTGTGTTTTACTAATTCTCAGTTTTGTTATTTTTTCCATTTTTGACCTGCCTGCCGCTCTCCTCTAAAAGTCCATTTCAGATAATTCCAGCATTTTTGTGGTTCTGTTCTTTAGTGGCCAGACTATGATGTATATTCTAGTTTTGTTAGTCTTGTTGATATTATGTCTGTTTCTACAGAAATCACAAACCAGTCAGAGCGTTTTTGATTGGTCCAAATTGCCAACAACCAGTTTCCTGACTATTTTCAGCCAATGAAATTTGCTGTGACTGGTTTGTGATTTCTGTGGAAACAGCCCTATTCTGGTCCCACAGTACACCATTTAGTAGGGATATTCCCTAGCGCCCTTGTATATTCCGATCTTTAATCGCTTCATCTACGGTTCCCTTAGATGTGAGATTTTCATGCCCAAATATTTGTATTCAGTACATTGTTTTATTTCTTGTCTTATTCAATTTTAGAGTTCGTTGTTCACCTCCTATAGTCATATATTCTGTTTTAGTTAGATTTGCTTCTAAACCCCATTTCTCTTATTCCTCTATCAATTTCATGTACCCTAGGTCATCATAGTCCTGTGCAATTATTACCTGATCATCTGCTTAAAGTATAAAGATTGTATTTATTGAGCGGTATTCCAATGTGTCTGCATTTCTTTTCCATCCCTTAAGCGCTTGTTCTGAGTATACTTTAAAAAGTGTTGGTGATATGCAGCGTCCCTGTATCCCTTTGCATCACTATAGAGCGTTTTTACTGCCTTTATTAGTTCTAAGTTGATATTGGTCTTTTCCAGTGCTTTCCAAAGCTTCTTCTGCGGAACATTGTCATAAATTTCTTTAGATCTACAAAAAGTAAATGGAGTTTTTGTTTATACGCTAGTTTCTTTTCCATTAGCTGGGTCAAACTAAATAAGTGGTCTTCAGTTGATCTTCCTGTTGTAAAACCGGCATGTTCTTCTACCTGACTATCTTTGTACTCGTTCCATTTGGCTTTTATAAGTTTCCCATACAGGAGGCAGTGACGATTTTCGGCACTTATTTTACCAGTCAGACAACATGGATAGAATTGTAGGGTTAGTAATTCTAAGAAAAATTTATATATTTTCAGGGGGGGTTTTCCGATGGGTTGAGGCGCAAAATGTGTTAGAGCTTACCAATGCACGGCCCTTATTTTTTCCAGTGATAAAAATAGGTCTACTAATGAGAAATATACTGAAGTTACGTAAGAAAATAGTCCGTCTAATCTGTGAGTATGGATAATACGTGTGGCAATTGAAAAATTGAAGAATAAAAAAATTTCAGCCAGGCTCACTTTCCACTATCTGAGATAAGCCAAATTGTTATTTTCATATACTTTATGTTCTACTGTAGTGAATGTGAAATATTTATGACTGGGAAAATAAGTGTGTATTTTTCATTGATCTTGTGTATCCATCCGAAAATTTTTGCGAAACTCAAATATTCTTGTTTTGTATCACCAAGAGAACAAACTATTTAATGTACACCAACTGAAAAAATGAGTGCTAAAAAATTTCACTGCCTCCTGGATTATACACTCTGCTCAGCGTATTTGTTACTGCAATTCCTCGGTGGTTCTCGCATTTGTTTCTGTCTCCTTTTTTATATATCGTTGTTAAATAGCTTATTTTCCACTCTTCCGGTACTTGATGTTTATCTGTGCATGTTTGAAATAGTTTTGTTAAATGTTTGTAGAGTTTATTGGTCCCATACTTTATCAATTGTCCATATATTTCTCCTGGGCCTGATGCCCTACCATTTTTCAAGAAGCTACAGTGTTTTTTAACTTCTTCTGGCATAACTCTTATTGGTGATCCTGCAGTTTTTATGTTTCGTGTCTGTTCCTTTTCTTCTTTAAACTCTGCCCGTTGTTCTGTCAGTAATTTTTCAAAGTACTGTTCACATTGCTGGGGTATTATTGTATTGATAATATCCTTGGTTTTTGTTTCCTTCATGTTTTTTTAGTAATCTCCAACTTTCTGTGTTTCTTTTACCTCCCAGATAAGTATTATTATGCGCATAGTTTCTTTCCTATGACTCGTTTTTTTTTCTGTATTATTTTATTCCTTACTTTTGCTTGTGCTTCTTTATATATTTCTTTGTCTCGTGTCTTATTTGAATTTAGATGCTGTTGGTATTTCTTCCTTTTATCTGCTATGTCTTTCTCTATTTCTTGATCCCACTAATAAGGTGTGGGCCTTCTTCAATTTTTTTCGTATTTGCCTAGGGCTTCAAAAATGCTGCACAGTGAATACTCTCTTTGATATGGTGGTAATGCATTTCAAGGTTTTGGAAATTCATACTACTCTGTAATTTTTGATCCAATCTCTTCATGTACAACCTCTTTACGCTTTGCTCTTCTAGAGATTTTAGGTTGTATTTCTCAGGCACAATATAGAAACATAGTTCTTTCCAAGCTAATTTAAATCATATCAAGCTGCATCAACGAGGAAAAGTTGCAGATATTCTCAAAAGAGAAACTTGATAAAGGTCTGAAGCTATACCTACTTCAAATTAATGGCTCCTAAAGTAACCTTTCAAGGGCTAAAAAATCGCAAAAAAAAAATATGTATTTGGAAGAGGTTGAGAGGCTTCCCATTTATGTTGACGCATTTTTTCTTCCAGGAGAAGGTGGTAGCTTTGTGTCGACGCCTTGTACATTTCCAGTGATTGAATAATTCTGATCAAACTTCACATGTGGCCTAATGTGAATAGAAAAAATGTCTTTTGGGTTTTCCTAGGATTCTTGGAGTCTCTTTTTTTCCAAGATGCTCCTGATGGGATTCAGACTTCTGATTCCGACGCTCAAAATTGGTTTTCACAATTCATCTTGCGAATCTGTTCTGTCACGTCACTGAATGGTTGTAGATTTTTCAAAAAAATTCTCCATATTTCCAGTGATCCTATATACCTAGCTATGTTTCCTGATGGCATCTTCTTGATTAACTAGAAAGGGGAAGTTTAAAATCCTCTACAAGATTTTTCTTGAGGACTAATATTAGTATTTTGTCGAAAAAATCAATCAAAAATCCCTGGCAGAAAAAAAACATCTAGAAGTGAAGATAAAAATACCCACTTTATAGATAACCAACGAAAACAAGAATAATAAAAAAAAGGTTGTCATCGAAATTCGGGTGTTCAGTTACGTCCTCGGTATCGCTCTTAGCTTCTTCGACAATAAGGCTCAAATTTCCTCGAGGTGTTGCCATCCAGTTTATTATAATCCGGTACAAAAGAAATGTCAGGGTATGCGGATTAAGGCGACTTAAAGAGCATTCAAAACAACTAATATGCTTTGGGTGCAGTTGTTTTCGACGACCCCGAGTCTTTGGCGTTTGGTGACAGATTTTATCTTATCTTTTTTTTTTCTTTGGGTGGACCGAATACCAAAAGTTCGAGGAAGTTTTTATGTTAATTATTTGAAATTTACATCAAATAAATTGAATTTTCATTCATCTGACTGGTAGCAAAATAAAATAAAAGTAAAATCCAGCCCTAATCAAACTATTCCATCGTCCCTTTAAACTCCGGCAAAAAATCCAACCTAATTGACAGTATCAAACAATCAGTCGGAACGACAAATTTTATCTGGCAATCTGGCTAATGGGCCATTATTAAACTTATCAACTTCAAAGTCTCTTCCCTCGTTGTCTTCTTATTCGATTGCCACCCTCTGTTTGCCGTTAACAAAGCCCTTATTTAGCCCTCAAGGGGGGATATAGGCTACTAAAGCCAAACTTCAAAAAGTGAATCGCATTAATTTATTTTAATGGTTCCAGATGCAGCCCCGACAACGATCTATCGTTCCCCTGTTTTGGAAGTACTGGAGGCGGAAATTCCGGCAGTACCATGGCATACAAATCCGCCTTGTATCCCATGCCGGGGTTGGGTTTACACGGTCTACCCGTCGATTCGTTGCACCCATCCATGGCGGGGTACCCTGGAGGTATGTGTAGGTACCTTTTTGATTTTTGTGCGTCATATTGAAATGAGTAATCATATAGTTATTTAATATTTTTTTTCTGAAATAGGTAACCAAAGAAAACAGAGAAGGGAACGGACAACTTTTACACGAGCACAGCTGGACGTTTTGGAAGCCCTGTTTTCGAAAACTCGATATCCAGATATATTTATGAGAGAAGAGGTGGCCTTAAAAATTAATCTTCCTGAATCCAGAGTACAGGTAACTTTTTTTTAAATTTTCTATACTACTCTCATCACGCAAGAAAGCTCCTTTTTCATAGCTTAATTATTATTGTTTTAGGTTTCTGTCCATTCATAATAACTATAAATCATGTATACCTACTCTAACACATCGATTTTAGTTGAAATAATACTTATGTTATCCTTCACCCTGTATCTATGTTCGTGGTATTATATTCTTATACTGTGTCTAAACGAAAATCAATAGACAAGTCGTGCGACAATGTTACAAAAGGAATTCGTACAAATGCTGAAAATGAGAACGCTATTGAGAATGTTGTAGAGGGATAGATTGAAGGCATTCCTAGGGGTTTTCTATAGAAAAATATTATTTTGTGTGTTTGCAAAGGCGCGACGGACACGGACTTAAGAAAGATGAGTAAATAAAAATATTTTGAATAGGGGCATATAACATCGGAACATCTGTATTTGGAGATGGTAAATCAACCTTTATATGCATGGAAATTTTATTCAATTACTACTCAAGAATAATTATTACAGAACTAATGGTAACGAGGATTGAAAAACCTAAGCTTGTTGTTTCAAAGTATTCAAATTAATTTTGATGTAGGTAGGTAATCAAAGTAGCGTTTCTAAACTGTTCAAATTTTGAAAGTTCGAAATTTGGCATTAAAGTTTATCAAGCAATTTTTAATATTTTCTAGTAAAATTTAAATTATATAATAGTACATTAAAATACAAGTTTCATAAGACGTCATTTTATCGCACGAGCCCTATATTAGAAAACGAGCCGGAGGCGAGTTTTCTAAAGGGCGAGTGCGATAAAATGTCTTATGAAACGAATATTTTATACTATTTTTTCTATTTTGGTATTGTTTAATTTAGAAAAAAAACTTTTCTTGGAAATTTTATTCTCATATTTCCTGATTTCATATGTTTAGGTTGGTAACACTACATGCCAAATATAGAAATCTTCTATTATTTTTTTATAGTGAATGACAGTTCGATGGCCATCAGTCAGCCAGTGTTACCAACCTCCGATAAGTGAAAAAGGAGTGTCACAAAGAGTTTCTTTTCGAAACTACTTTTAGTGTCGAAAAGACTTCGATATGACACCAAAATAGAAAAAGTTTATTTTCAAATATTTGGAGAAGCTTTTCGAGTATCTCAGGGGAATTCATATAGCAGGCCTTTTATTAAGCATTTTCAAACTAAGAGGGGTTTCAAAGTTTTTCATGTAATTTGGTTTTAATAGGCCTTGTAGCGAAAAAAGTTGCTGCTAAACTGTCTAAATTGTTGTAGTTCGGATTAACTACAACGACATTTGTTTTTGAACAGATTTTATTAAATTCAACAGTAAAATACAATTGGCCGCGTTCACCAGATACAAACGTTGGTAAACGGTTTGCGGTTGTTCTGCTGAACCCTACGTTGAATTTGTGTTAAAACCAAACATGTTTTGCAAACGGTCGCCATTTTTGCGAACATAGTTTCAGAGTGTTTATAATTTTCAACACTGTGTTTTGTGTGGTGACCTGTCATTCAGAAGGTGACGTTCTATCATTGAAAAGTTGAATCGTTCAGCAGAATCAAGAGTTTACCCAACATATTCTGTTGGTATTTGTAAACTGTTTCTGTGGTTTACAATCCGTTTTGGTTCTGGTGAATGTAGCCATTGACAATCAAACTCACAGATTAATCTGTCATCAAACTTGACTTGCTGGTTAACGTACTTTCAGGTATGTCCTGATACTGTTTCCTAACATTTCTCCCTTTTTTTAAAATATAAAATCCCTTAAATACGAAGGTCTTCTTCTTAACCTTCCCTATCTTCTAACTTCATTATCTAAATTAGATTCCTTCAGAACAGCTTCATTAGAACTAACAGTATTTGAACTATGTTCTCGACAATCGATCATTTCCTCAGTATTTGTATTATCTGTTGTGAATTCTATTGAATTGTTATTATTTGGTATATTTTCAATAACTTCTTGATCTAAACACTGATCTGAGCTTTGTTCTACGTTGTCTTGCAAATTAAACTCTTCTATTAAAAAATGTAATGGGATTGAATAACTTTGATTTGGTTCTTTGACATATCTTCTTTTAATTTTATTAGTATGACTTCTTCTTAATATGATGTGATTATTTGGATAAAACACTAGTATATGTTGTACATCACATTACCAATTGGTTCTATGGTTTTTCCAGGAATCCAACGGAACTTGTTATTTTTGTAAATTTTAGCATAAATCAAATCTTCTTTAAATTTGTTTAAAATTTCATTAATCTGAATATTTTTCGGAGGAAGCGACAAATCGTGGAATTCTCCTTTCCATATGTTGTTGCATATGTTGAGCCGGAGATTTTCCATCTGGAGAATTTGGATTTGGAGTAAACCTGTACACTCTTAAAAATATGTTTATATCTTGTAATTGTCCATGACTTCCCCCTCGTTCAATTTTTGAAAGTGCTCTTTTAAAGATGTCAACAAACTTTCCTGCCTGACCATTTGACTGTGGCCAATATGCTGCTGTGCAAATATGTCCAATACCATTCTTCTGACAAAATTGTTTAAATTCGTTGAAAGTGAATTGACTGCCATTCTCTGATACAACTTTTTCAACAATTCTAAATCGTGAATATTCTGGTTCGTTAAATTAGCACAACGAAAATAGAACACATCAGAAAAACTAGAGTACTAAATTCGGGCCTATTTAGTGCTAATTTAGTACGAAAAAAAATAAATTGTAAAACTCTATTTTTTAAACACATGCATGTAATGCGTGCCAGATTAAGATTAAGCTGGCACACTCTATATAGTTGGATAAGGTCGAATCTTTGAAAATCTAGTACCTCATATTTAGTGCCAATTAAGTACATCCATGGCACGCCTAAAAAACTGACAATGATGTATTTACTACGAAATAACCACGGAAAAGTGCTAACTTAATACTTGAATTAGCACACATACATCGAATCGACCACGCGAGAACGGAATTCAAAAACGACGACCCGAAACGAATTAGTATCACATCAGCACAAAGCTAGCACTTGTGTGCTGGCTTAGTGTTTAAGTTAACGAACATTATCACCGATGACGCGATGAAACTAGAGTACTAAGTTAGTACACATTTCGTGCTAATTTCGGACGTTAGTTTGGGTTAGTTTTGGTTAGTTTGGGTTAGTTCTGTGCTGATGTGATTATAATTCATTTCGGGTCGTCGTTTGTGAAGTACCAAATTAGCACTAAATGTGCGCATGCGAATTACGTTCTCGCGCGTTCGATTCGATGTATGTGTGCTAATTCAAGTCTTAAGTTAGCACTTTTCCGTGGTTATCAGTGGCGGATCCAGGGGGGCGCGGGGGCCGCGCGCCCCCTCCTCAGTGCCTCAAAAACTACTAATTTTTTTTTTTTAAATCATAGAAAATTTTTATAAAAGTTCATGGAAAAATTTTCCAATAAAATGTTATAGGAAAATTTGTCCAAGCTACACTATTGTTCAATTTATCGTTTTGTTTTTATCAGATAAATGTCCTATATTTTTATTTGGAATAGGTATTTTTATTTGTTATTTTCGGTTTTTTGATATGTGCAGGGTTGTCCAATTTGGACACTTTTGATAGAAAACGTTAATTTCTAAGCGAGATACAAAAAAAATCAACTCTGAGGCTCAAATTTTATGATATTGTGAACCGTTTTGTGACTAGAGAATCCAGTGGCTTTCTCAATTTTTTTCTATTTATTCCCGAATTCGAGATATTAACCAGAGTCCGATTGTTTTGATGGGACACTGGGACACCCTATATATTAATTACCGATTGAATAGCTCTGCTTTTGCTGCTTTCAATGATATAAAGTTAGTAGGTTTATCTTTTTTGTTCGAGTTTTCCCGGGGGGTTAATCACTCCCCGAAATCGTGTCACAAATTAGTTTGAAATCCGCGAAATCTTTCCGAAATCCTACCGAAATCCCCGAAATCCCTCCGAAATCCACGAAATCACTCCAAAATCCGCCGAAATCTCTCAGAAATCATTCCGCATCCCCAAAAATCCCTCGCAATTAGCCCAAAATTTGTTTTCGGCCGTTTTTCAGTTTATACTATATACACTTTCGAATATATACTTATTAGGCCAAGGCATTTAGCGAAATAACAGCCATATTTTAACATAAAATTTAACAGCAAACTATCGATGCAATATTGTTAAGGATCATTTATAGATGCTAAAAACCAAAAATGCAACATCTATTTACTTTTAGGAGATTTTATAAACAATATTTAGTGCAAAAACAGGGCTTTTTTTTGTTTATTTCACTGTATTTCGAAAACTAAGGATTGGATGGTTTTGCTACTCTGGTAAAAGATTCCTAACTTTTTTAATATTTATGCTAGACAATTAATTTTTTACACATACATAAAAGATGAGGCAGGCTTCATTGAGCCCATATTTGGGGGAAAAAAATAATTTCTCGAAAACTAAAAGACCTACAGGGTTGTATGATGGATCATTTTAAAGCTTGTTCAATGCTCTAAAACTATTGCCACAGTAGCAAAACCATCCGATCATTAGTTTTCGAAATACAGTGAAATAAACAAAAAAAAGCCCTATTTTTGCACTAAATATTGTTTATAAAATCCCCTAAAAGTAATTAGATGTTGCATTTTTGGTTTTTAGCATCTATAAATGATCCTTAACAATACTGCATCGATAGTTTGCTGTTAAATTTTATGTTACGAAAAAATTTATCTGCCCTGGCCTATTATGAGATAAGTAACAGTCTAAAATCAAATTGAAATATTTGAGAAATCACCTGAGATTCTCCGAAATCATCCTTCGAAATCACCCGAAAACCTTCGAAATCAACCGAAATCCCTCAAAATCGCTCTAAATCCGAAATCTTGTTACTGTGAATAATCCCTCGAAATCTTTCCTAACTTTGATATGCCGCCATTTCGGCAGGGTAAATAGTAGCAACTTAAAACTTCGGGGATGTAATTTGATTGAAAATAGCTACCAAATGACATATCACTCGAACCCTTTTTTCATTTGAAATTTTGGGGGTACCTGTTACCCCAACTTAGGGGTTGACAGGTAGGGGGTGAAAATACCAATAAAATGTGTCCCCCAAAAAACAAAAATTGACGTGTCTGAGCGATTTTTGATTAAACACCGACAACAAACGAAAATAATTGGAAAAATATTCTTATTTTTCGTTTTGTAGATAAAACGTTGTACATCACACGTGCGTTTAAACATGACTATAAAACTCGTGTGATTAGAACGACTCCGTCTACGACCTCGTCGTTCTAATCCTTCACACTCGTTATTATAATCATGCTCATAAACGCACTTGTAATGTAAATAACTATTGCGTCTATTAGTAGTTGTCTACCTTCATTTTACCTTTACAGGTTTAACTTTGACATTTGTCAAATCACCAAAAATAGTTGTGTTATAGATTCATAACCTAGTCTATAACACCACTAGTCGTGTTATGAATTCATAACTGCGTGACCAAATCGCTAGTTTTAATATATTCTATCTTGAAGTCATATGCTTTGAGAGCTAATGCGTGCCATAAAGGTTCTAAATCTGTGTAAAATACAGTACACATACAATGATTTCGTGAACTGGGTTGTAGTTGGTTAGACTCAGATCCGACTTCAAATTTTATTAAAATTTTTCAAACGATTCTTTACATTCTGTTGTCCATAAAAATTTGATGCCTTTTTTCAATAATTCGTTTAGTGATTGACGTAACACGTGTATTTCTTTGATAAATTTACCATAATAGCTTTATTGCTCCAAGATAGGAACGTAGAGTAATGATATCATGGGGCGGTGGTAGATTTCTGATAGCTCCAGTTTTTGCTGGATCTGGTTTCAACTCACCTTCATTTCAATGCAATATATCCCAAATGCTTAATTTCTTTGTATCCAAATTTACATTTTTGTAATTTTAAGTGAAAACCAAACTCTTCTAGATGCCTTAGGAGAAGATTTAAATTTTGAAAATGTTCTTCCTCCGATTGGCCTGATACTAAAATGTCATCGATATATGCCATGGTTCCTTTCACCTCGTAACATGGTATTCATAACTTGTTGAAAAATGGCTGGGGCAACTTTTATACCAAATGGCATTCTATCCATCCATGATGAGTGTTTATTGTTAAATATTTTCTTGATTCTTCACTGATTTCAATTTGAAGAAAAGCATCAGAAAGGCCAATGATAATAAAAATTATAGCATTTTTTTACTTTGAAAAAATTTCTTCGACTGTTGGAAGTGGGTAATGATGTGGTAGAAGTGCTTCATTGAGACCAGTAGAGTAATCGCCACATAATCTGACATCACCGTGTTTCTTTGTAACTACAATCGGACCTGCCCGATCAGAATATTCAACTAATGATATGATATTTTTTTTCTTGCAACCTTTGAAGTTCTTGGTCAACTATCCATGACTGAATAAGTTACTGGTCTTTTTGCTTCGAAAATAGGAACTGCATCTTCTTTTATGTGAAGATTAACTTTGGTTTTTTTACAGTGACCTAATGTTTCTTGAAAAACTTTAGGAAAAGCTATAATTTTAATGATTCTGTAAGTATTGACTGAAAATTGTTTTGATTTAACAACATTGCAGACTGAATTAAATGGTACGTTCCATAAACCAAATTTTCGGATCCAATCTATGTATACCCAGTAAATTGAGATTAGGTATTGAAGTGATAAAACATTTACCCTGAAAACTTTTTTGTTTGAGACTTATTATTGTACATTGAAATTCTGCTCTTGAATTGATTTTATCACCTGAAGCGCTTATGACATCACGATTTGTGGGCTGACATTTTGATATTCCTATATTTGTCCATGTTTCTTGTGAGATAACCGTGATATCTGAAGCTGTATCAATTTGTAACCTGATTGGAATATTATTGATATTGACTTGAAGAAATTTTCTTTCAGAAAATGACCCAATATAATTTACATCATAAATGGCATTTGATCTTGCATTTTTCGTATTATAATTTGTCTTAAAACTTTTACCTTCGTTCCTGAAATCTCAAAACCCTTCTTTATTACCTACTTCATGGCATCTTTGACATAAGTGTTCTTTAAATGAACAAAATTTTGCAAAATATAGTTCGCTGCAAGGGTTGTTTGGAACTGCATTGCCATCCTGGAAATTATTTGCATATTTCTCATGTCGAAACGGTTTATTGTTGGGCTTGAACTTGAAATTTTGCTGGAAACCTGAATTTGGTAAATCTTTATTTCTGTTCGAAATGGCATTTAGGTACATTGAGAGACGGATCTTTAATCATTTGGGCGTCCTTTTTATATTTTCAATCCTCTGACGTTCAGAAATTAAACTTTCTAATGTATGTTGATCATTGTTATATTAAAATCTTAAAATCTAATTTGTTTAAAATTCTGGTCCGTATTTCACTATCTTTACTCGATTGTTAGCCACAATTAAAAATTAAACATTTAAATTCGTTTGCTGTGATTTGATTTTTAACACGTGAAGCAAATGCGATAAAATCATCGGATTAATTTTTATTCAACTTCATGCATTGGCATCTTGTGTGAAAAATTGTAGTTTTTTTACCAAACAACTGGGTTAGTTTGTCGTTTGTCCACAGTTTCACTAAAGGTTAAATCTTTGATCTCCTTAAGCAAAATGAAATTGACATACCTTTCATGAATTTGTGACTCTAATTTTCTTAGGAGAACTCTTACTTTTGCGGGGTCTGGAATATTTTTTGCATCTTCTGTGGAAAGGCTTTGATATCTTTTGAATAATACATCAAAAGTGCTCCCTGTTTCGTGATCCTAATGCAATAGGCCCCTTGCATCAAATTTTTTTATTGCTGATTTCGATAGTCCATGAAAAATAAGTCAACACGTATTTTTTCTTTTTCTTGTTAGTCAAAAATTGACGGAGATACAACGCTTTGAAATGTCTTTCCGACGTCATTACTTAGGTATAATACGTTGTGAGGTGTGACGTCGCACATGCTCAGTATATCTATATATAAAAAACTTAATATTTGTATAACTTCCGGAATAATTATATTTGGGTGAAATTTAAAAAAAAGTAACTATTTTTTTTCGATTTCCCACAGTTTGCAATGAACAATAATCAATTTAATTTTCCATGCAAGTACCCTATTCTGTGATACTATTACCCAGGGTTTCCATCCGAAACTCCTCATTTGGTTTGACTTGATTTTGAGTTAAATTTTGGAAATTTGATGGAAACTGACCCAAAAAATCTTGCTGACTCTTGATAGGAATCCTTATTGATTCTTTAGGAAAGTTTAGAGATTTTATGTCATTTATTCCATGTTCATGATCCTACAGACTGCGCCAAAAAGTATGGATTAACTACAACAATATTTGTTTTTGAATTTTTTTTATTAAATTCAACAGTAAAATACAATGATAATCAATATGACAAAAATCAAACTTGTCTGGGCAGGTTGCAGCGACGCCCAAAGGTTACTGTCATATTTAAGTTGGGACCCGAAGTTAGGCCAACGTCGGCAAATTACCCTTATGTCGCTCCAAATTTTGAAAGCAGATAACGACAAGGAACCTATTTTCATGCCGGTCATATTAACGTGTTGTCAATGTTGCATTGCGAATACCTATACATTAAAAAGCCGTATTAGTACTACATATAAAAACTATTCTCACAAATAGGTGCAGCGAGAAGCTTGATGGAAAACAAACAAAAAATCAATCAAAGATTTAATTCAATAATGACATAGGTAGATAAGTTATATAGGGGGTCCCATATTTCATAAATTACACCCGACAAATTAGATAATTGGCAGTTGGGGAGTTCACCAAGTCAAGTCGGTTGCCTACGGGTGCGAATTTATACATTTATACTCACACAAGGGTGTCTGATACTCGGATATATAAAGAGGCCACAATAGCTTGTGGGCGAAACGTGCCTGGGCATAACACTGGGAGGCTAATAAGACGACAACCCAGCAGAGTGACGGCCGGATAAAATTAATAGTTTCGTAAACGCTGCCCTTTCCTTTCTTTTCGCACTGATTTATTATTATGCATTTCGATTGTGTTCGACTTTTTAAATGTTTTTATTGTTGACACACGTTCGATATGTCAGGGAGTTTCTCAGTCCTAGATAAAAGGGTGAATACAGGATGCAATACAAAAAAAGTTTTTTTTTGGTTGGCTTTATAGGACACGTAGTAAAAGATTAATTGTTATAATTGCATCTGACAATGATGAATTGCATTTTAATAATTCAAATATGAAACATTTTAAAATTTTGTAATCGATTTTCAGGTGTGGTTTAAGAACAGGAGAGCGAAATGCCGACAACAACAAAAACAAGTCACGCAGCACAATCAATCTCAAAACTCGGAGAAATCGGCCACAGGGGCCGGGTCTGGAAATGCAAGGATAAAAACGAAAAATTCAGCGTCTACCATTATAACGAAATCGGCGCCAACCACCCCACCCGTATCTGTTAGTAGTAATAATAATAATAATACGAGTACAAGGTAAGACAAAACTCAAAAAAAAAAAGAAAAGCACAAACAATAAAGATTTTTTTTTTCTTTCAGTTCCTCTGCAAGTTCGCCCTCAGTCCACACAGCGCCGCATCTTAGGGACAGTCCCAATTATGTTAAGCCTCAACTTCTAGTCACGTGTGGCAGTACTAGCTCACCTACGGTAAGAATAGCTTGGATTTGGAGTATTTCCAGCATTGAGTTGGTCAAGTTAAAAATTCAAAACTAAAAATAATCTTATCCTCACATCCACCAATCATTTGAACAACAATATTACAACATCTATTCCAGGATTCAATCATCAAAATTGTAGATTGTAGATTGTTATGGTGGGGTGTTTAGGTTATGGACCTCTTCGCACTGCGGCCTGCTTAGATCTATTGTGCTTCCCCTTATATCTAGTAGATTCCCAGATTAAGGCTTTTGGCAAAGCCGATAATGCTCCTGGGATTAGCATTCCTCACATCCGCAACCTTCTGGCTGTTCCAGATGAATGATTCTTCTGCGGCACAATGCCTCGCAATTGCAAAGTATGTGTTCCGCAGACTCAGAGTCTTCTTCACAGAAGCGACATTGGTCTGATTCTGTTTTGCCCATTTTTTTCGGATGATAACCCAGAGGGCAGTGACCCGTAAGAAGGCCCGTTAACAGCCTTAAATCTGCTGTACTAAGGTCAATCAGTTCCTTTGCCTTTATTGACTGAGGCGAGATGATTTGTTTCGCCTGCCTTAGTCCTGGAAGCGTATTCCAGCGGGAAGCTTTTTGAGCCTTTATCCAATTTTGGACTTTCCCTATTATATGGCTTTTCGCTTTTCGTAATGCCAAAGAAAGGTGCTGGTTCAAGGAATGGTGTTGCAGCTCCTTGTCTTGCAAGTCGGTCCGCAATTTCATTCTCGATTGCTTGGTGCCTTGGTACCCATGACAGGGTGACCCTATTTCTGGACACTAGCTGCTTTAGGAGTTGTTGACAACCCCATACGAGTCTGGACTTTGTGACAGAGCTCTTAGTGCTACCTGACTGTCGGAATTGATGTAGATCTTCGCTCTTCACAGGTCTCTTTCGACACACTTACTAGCGCAAAGTTCTATTGCGAATATTTCCGCTTGAAATATGGTTGGGCTTTCTCCTAGGGCTGTCCTACAAAGTGGGCCGTATAACTCTGCTGCAGTCCCATACTCTGTTTAGGCATTCTTTCATAATGCACATGTGGCCGACAAAGTCCCCTTTCTTTAGTTTTAGGGATTGTGCTATTCTTGAGGCTCCTATGTAGGCCTCTTTTTTCACTATTATATCTAGTGAGGGGAAGCCCAACATGACCTCCATTGCGGCGGTTGGACATTGCTCCTGTAATTCCAAGACTTGCATACCTTTGTACAGTTGCCAATCCGTTTTGCGCTGTCTGTTGTTTTATTTTTGGCCACCACACTATTGCAGCGTAGGTGACCATGGGTCTTATAGGTAACCAATAACCATTGTAAATAACCAATAGATCATTTTTGTCTTTATTCCCCAAGTGAGTTTCTGATCCAAGGTGACTCCCAGGTATTTGACCTCACTTGCGAAATTGATTTGTATCCCATTTAAGGTTGGGGCTGTTAGATTTAGCCTCCTTTTCCTTGTAAAAGGTACAATTATGGTTTTGTTAGGGTTGACGCTTGAACCCCTCCTGTAAACACCATCTGATAATGACATTCAGGGCATTTTGCATGAGATCACTAATGATCCTATCATGCTTAACCCTAATGATAACTGTGAGGTCGTCAGCATATCCTGGGACTGTGATCCCTTGGGCGCTTAGCGCGTTGAGAAGTTCATCTACTACCAGTGACCACAACAGTGGAACAATATCCCATTTGGGGGCATCCCTTGATTGCTGAGACCGTTGCAGAGTCCAATGGTTGCTTTGATTTTCCTATTCTGGAGCATGGCTTCAATCCATGCAATTGTAGTTTCACCAAGGCCCTTATTTCTAGCCGCTCTTATTATGCTTCATGTGAGGTGTTATCGAAGGCTCCCTCTATATCAATGAATGCACATAGAGCGGTTTCTTGATTAGGTGTGCCTTTTCAATCTTAGTGACAAGACTGTGTAGGGCTGTCTCAGTTGATTTACCTGGCTGATAGGCAAATTGATTCTTTTGGAGCGGGCTTTCCGTTAGAAATTCACTCCTGATGTGAACGTCAATGATTTTCTCCATGATTTTCAGGAGAAAGGAGGTTAGGCTAATTGGTCTGAATGACTTAGGCTGTTGTGTAGGACGCCTACCAGCCTTTGGAATGGAGACCACATTCACATCCCGCCAACTGGTGGGAATGTAGCCTAGTACCACAACCAATAGCTTTGAACATTTTAATTTAATTTAGTTTATTTATTGACGAGCAAAGCCCATTTTTCACAATAGATAATTGATAAACTGATAAACGAATACATACAATAATATAATACTAATTTAAAAAAAAATATATGAAATATATATCACATGTACAATACAATAAAAATTTAACATTATTAACTATTACAATATACATCAAACAATAGATGATAAAGCATAATCTACAAGCTATAATTATTTCACATTCAGATCACAGTTGCCTTCAAATCCCTATAAAAACTCCAACTCATTTGAGTAAAAATTAGCCAATCTGCTAGACCTAGGCAAAAATAAATTGAAGTCATAATTTGCACGGTTAAAGGGTTGATGAAATGTAACATTGGAGCGTGTGGTCCTGGGTGGAACAAGATTATTTATTCTTGATAATAAATCTGGACAGTGATAAATATGGTGCAAAACATTAAACAAAAGCTTTAAGTCATGAGTTACATAAAAAGGATTCCAGACTGAGGATACATACTCTAGGTGGGATCTCACGAATGAGCAATATAGTGACTTTAGAGCAGATACATTTTGAAAGTCAATCAAAGATCGCTTCAAAAATCCCAGCATCTTAAGTGCTTTGGATTTTAATGATGTTATGTGCGGCATAAATGTGAGTGCCGATCAAACAAAATGCCCGGATCCAGTAGAGTGTACACATGATCCAAAAAGCAAAGGGTCTCGAATCCTCGAAGATTACATCAAATGAAACTTGGAGGTGTTGAGCGCCATGCCATTCTGCTCATACCATCTCACAAGGTTGTTCAAATCTGACTGAATGAGTTCACAATCATGATGAGAGCCAACTCTTTGAAATATCTTAAGATCATCAGCAAATAAAAGAAATTTCGAAAATTTAAAGCAGTTCTGATTATCGTTAATGAATAAGTTGAAAAGTAATGGGTCCACGTGTGACCCTTGTGGTACACCTGATGTGACCTTGATGACATTGGAATTAAAGTTACGAACAGTAACGATCTGACACCGATCTTGTAGATAACTTCCAAACCACTTCAACAAGGTTCCGCTGATGCCCGCCGTCTCAAGTTCAAACAATAGAACCCCATGATTGATCCTGTCAAAAGCCTTGGAAAAGTCAGTGTAGACAGATTGCACCTCACCGCCATTCTCCAAGGTCTCCGACAGAAAGTCAACATACGCAAGCAGGTTAATTTTGGTGGACCCTCCAGACTGAAACCCGAATTCTTGATCCATGATCAAACCACCAAGAGATTCAGTCAGATGCTCGGTTATAATGATCTCCAACAATTTGGGTATTGTATTCAAGACACTAAGAGGTCTGTAGTTTTTTACTTCTGATCTGTGGCCAGACTTATGAATAGGAACTATAAAACTGGTTTTCCAACAGAATGGTAAGTAGCCGGTATTCAGTGAGATATTGAAAATTAGAAATAGGGGCCTGGCAAGAACAAAACTACAATTTCTAAGTAAACTAGGGGGTATTCCATCCGGCCCAGTACCCTTACCGCAATCCAATGTGGTCAACTTGGTATAAACTTCCGAGATTTTGAGATCAACCTTCGATACATTAATATTATAAGTTGAGCACTGACTGGACGTGGATGCAAAAATTTCAGCGAAGAGATTGGCTATATCAGCTCCACTATCACACCTAATTCCATTACGGGACATCTCATAAGGAATAATATTAGTCTTACGTCTAGCATTAATAAATCTCCAAAATAACCTGGAGTTATGAGTAGTATTATTTTCCGTTTCGCGAACATAAGTTTCATAGCACTCTCCAGAAAGTTGTTTACATAAGGCTCTTAACCTGGAAAATTCTAGGTAGTCTGAGTGACTGCCATATCTTTTGTACTTAACATGCGCTTTTTTTTACTTATAATTAAGTTTTTCAATTCTGAAGAATACCATACCTATAGGAAACTTACGCGACGATACTTTTTTAAAGAAACAAATAAATTAATTGCTTGATATAAATATTCATAAAAATAGTTGACAATTAAATCTAAAGATCTGTCCCAGTCAATGTGAGATAAAAACTCGTTAAGGAAAGGTAGTCGCCCGATTAAGATCCCTATAGAATTCTTCACCATGCAAACCTGGATTGTTAGAATGGGTCGAAAACACAATTGATACTTCAAGTGGTGGGTGATATGCATCAGGTTGTAGAAGTGGTTCTTCGGCCAAAGCTGTAGATACCTCCAGGTGCTGAGATAGCACCAAATCCAGAAGTCCGCCATGCACATTATGGATATCGTTCTTTTGATAAAGGTTATGGAATGCACACATGCCCGAAACCAATTCAATCGCCTTAGTCTGCAGCCCTGGGGTATCCAAACCAGGAATCGCCGTAGACGTGAAGTCGTCAGTCACCTCGGAAGATTAAAATCACCCAAGATTGAAACACTCACCCCCGGCTCCTTGGTGGCAATGTTGTCTATGGTTTCAGCCAGCCGTTGAAAAACAGCAGCTGGTGATCTAGGAGGTGCATAGAGACTGCCAACTATGCATTTTCGTCCACCGGTGCCCACCATAACAAACAGCTGTTCAATTTCTGGAGAAACTATTTTTTGTGAACTTTTAGTCTTGTTGTAGACAGCAATCAAGACACCTCCCCCCCTCCTATGAATACTAGTGGCCTCGGATCTGTCCTTTTGAAACACAGTATAGTTCACCAGGCCAAGCTCAGCATACAAAAAATCCTCAGAAAGCCAAGTTTCAGTTAAGACTAGAACATCTTAGTCCGAAGTCAAGACGGCATGTTGAAGAGATCTAAGTTTAGTACGCAGACCTCAAACATTTTGATACTATACTATACAATTTTTGGTTGATGTATTTTTCTTTTTTTTTGGTAATAATGGAAGGAGTACCTTGCACATATTTTAGGATAAGGTCAGTCTCACTTGCTCCTCTACGTCTTATAAGTTCCTCCTCACTTCCTTATCAGTTTCCCTTTGCCTAGGTGTCAAATCAGCACTGATATAGATCTTACGACCCTTCAATTTAGACCTGCCACCGAAACACTGTGAACATCCTTGAAGTGCAGCAGAGTTACCTTTATTGACCTGGTGCCGTTTCTGTTCTTCTTCCCCAATCGAACAGCACTAACGCACCAACAACTTTGACCTGATTTTTGCTAGATGTGGTGCTAGTTCTTCCAGGCCTTGTTGTTAGAGGACCGGAAAAATCTCATCTTCACCTGGTGATTTGTACGGCTGGAAGCTGTTTATAGCCCATTTGATCTTATTTTCAGTGAATATCCTTCCATCAGATCTCTGAAGGGACCCGATATTGTTCGAGTGATATTTTGCTAGGATTTTCTGGAGGCGCATTATCTGAGGGACGTCGATCATCTCCTCGCAGAATCTACTCCAGGATTCTCTTTTAGATCTTCTTAATTCTTTGTTGTATTGCAATTGTTGTATATGCCCTATTGAATAATTATCTTGTCTCAGACCTCAAGGAGCTGAGTGTCTTGTTCCACCGGGGCGTATTCCTCTTCACTACCCGTTGCTTTACAGGACAGCTATTCTCATACGTTGTAAATATGAGATACTTTATTTCGTTTTCTAGTACTGGATAATGTAACTATTCACTAGATTTCATTGACTGATATAAATTGACTAGAAACTAGTTTTCTGATAGGACTATTTCATGATTATCAGTTTGCTCAACTTGCTCAGTCAACTCATTAAGAACCAACAATTGATTGTTCGAAAATGTAATAGATACAAATTAATATTTTGGTCTAGGTTGCTTCAACGACTTACAGTAACTCGGCAAACTCCAGCATATGGTCTCCAGCTTCAATAGACTGTTTCCCAATAGATCAGACAAGGTGGTGCGCTTCATCGCAGGGCAGCATCATGACAACGAACTCTTCGTCGAACTGCTACAATAATTACTACTATTCTAACATGGATTACCTCAGCACCAGCGGGATGAATCATTCACAGTTTGCGGTAAGTCAAACCAGATATTAGGTACTTTATTGGTACTGACTGGACGTTTTTCTTTTGTAGGAAAACGGTATAGAGTCTAGTTGGGGAAAAACTCGAGACGAATCATCATGGCTGTATAACGGCAGCTGGGACAGGAAATGAAACGAGCTGTTGCAAATATTTTCAATTTAAATTTATTATTACATTTGTTTAGTCCTTTTGATTAGATAACGGTAGATGTGCTGTCAAAATGGGTTGAATTTTAAATTGAAATTCATTCAGATTAAGAAGAAATGTCTATAAAAACTCAAGACCTGATTTCAAATATTTCTTCAGAAAAAGCAAAATACGAATATTCAGAAAGAAAATATTGTGTCAGTTGCCTTAAGGCACACAATTTTGCACTTTACTATCAAATGGCAATTCTGTTAATTGTAATAGAGAAAATTAATTTTCTGATAATTTGCACAATCGAAACTTTGTAAATAGGCGGTTCAACTATGAAAAAATCAAAATTAAAAAAAAAAAAAATATAGCCTATAACATTAGGGAGGGAATTTACACACTCTAATTTTCCAATTAAACATGTTTTGTTTAGAATATTAAAGATTTTAAACAAAACAAATTTAAAAAGTATTTTCAAATTTAAATGCAATGATTCATGAAATCCCATAAACTTGTGTTGTCTTTAAAATCTGCTCCCCAGAAAATTTATTCTCAAAATTTTATAACTACCTACATATAAGTACTATATTTTGTCGAGTTTCAGGCACATTTTAATACTAAAAACACCTTCAAGTTTATGTCGCCTTACATTTTCAAAAAGTGGTTTCGAATTTAAAAACTTTCAAAAACAAATTTTGAAAGTATTTTAAAATTCAGAACAAGTGTGCAACAAAATCTTCAAGATTTTGATTTTCTCACTTTTCTAGCAACACTTTTTAAAATGTAACATAGCTTACTATTTGAAAAATGGTTTTAAATTAAAAAACTTTCAAATAGGTAGGTAGGTAATTGAAAAGTATGTTGAAATTGAGAAACAGTGTAGAAAACCAAAGTATACCTTTATAAGTAGGTACTTTAACAACAACTGGGTATTTTGCGATTTAAACATTTGAAATTTCTTCTTACTCTATAATATACATTGCAGAAAATCCATCTTTTAAATGATGTGAATATTTCGTAGATTTGAGGAATATTCAAAATGAGTTTTGAGCTGGAAAAATAACTTTTGTACAATATTAAAAGTTAGAAATTTTCAATATTTTACAATTTACATAATGGCCTAAATTTGGCAGCATAGATACCTACTATACAAATTACTCGAAAAGTGTTTGAGTTATTTGTTTAGGGCAATTTTTAAAGTGCAAGCATTCCATATCACGTTTTAGTTAAAAATTGTAAATAATAAGTTTATCTACTCATTAAAGAAAATATTGTAAATAGATCCCTTAGATTTATTGACCAAATAACAATAATTTTGACGAATTTAAATGATTGTGTGTGTAATACTTGGAAGAAATAAATAAACTTGACATTTTTTTAGATTGTGCCAAAAATATATATGGTCATCGAAACTAATATCTTTCGTAATTTTTTAACTCGTGTACATATCTGTTTAGTATGTAACGGTGTAAATTTGTTCAGTGATCGTTAGGATTAAATTTCTAGCTTAAGGTGAATAGATAATTTGCTCCAATCAGAACAAAATTTAGAAATCAGTCGAATTCCGCCTAATTTCATATATTTCTGATTCTTGTTGGAACAAACCTTACTTACATAGCACAGGTTTTTTCTGGGATTTATGAAGTCATTCAAGTATATAAGGCCTATAATATTTATTACTGGCTATTTTTTTGAACTTAAATTCAATATGATCAAAAAACCTTAATTACTTGAATAACTGAAACTGTAAGTTTAAAAGTCCTAAGTATTAGGCTGAAGTAAAAATCTTAACCAGTTTAAGTAAAAGTGATAAAATTGTATAGTTTCAACCATCCTGTAGCTATGTTGGTAAGTAGAATAAAGGAAAATAGAAAAAACGATTTTCAGATAATAAAGTAACAAGTAACTTAAATAGAAAGAATAAAATAAATAGTTGATCTCGATTTCGTGTTTTAAGGCCTAAAGAATCAGTATTTTCTAGATTTGTTTTTAATTTATTTTAAACTTGAAAAAAAAAAGAATACTATTGTGCAATCAGAAATATAATCAGTGAGAAAAAATACAATTTTGTTTTACTTCCAAGGTAGGTATTTATTTCCATATTTCTCAAGTTGGTACCTATAGTACTGCAAGTATAAAACTTTTAGAGTGAATTGACCTTCTAATGAGCTACAAGCTACAAATTGAGCATAGTCGCAATGAATCCAGTTGTCCTTTTGTGAGAAAATCTAGCGACCGTTCTAGGGCTCTCTAGTGACTCAAAAGGTATTTTTTCCTAAATTGCTCAAAAACTACATATACATTGATCAACGAGCGCTATCTGATGGCCAACGGTGCAACGTTCCATCAGACAATTTCACCAATTCGCGATTTTGTACGTTTTCTGAATGTAGAAATATTTTCTAGTGGACACAGTGTCGACATCTGGCGTTGCCGAAGTTTATAGATACACGCCTTAACAAAAACGCCGTAGAGGATAAAAATGATAGTTTAGTTTCGCCAAAATGTCAAGATAGCAGTAACTCTGAGAATTTTCTGGTTATGCCATATCAGATTTATGGGGGTTGATGGACCATGCAAATAAGGGGAAATTGACAGACAGTTCAGCTTCAATTTTTATGACATACCTACTTGTTCTTCTCTCCTTATCTGGTATTAGGCTCTGCTCCACGAAGGGCAATTTGCTAGCACATTTGTGAGTAGGTATCTGGAGAATTATCCTGGCTCTAGGCCATGCTCCAGGTACCATTTTTCATTCTAATTTCTTTCAGGTTTTTCTTCTCTTTCAGTTTTCTTCTTTTTACCTATGAGTTGAGGTTGTAAATACACAAAAGGAAGATACAACACAGGTTGGGATTTTTTTTTTCTGGAATGGGATTTTGGGATGTAAATATTTTCTTTTTATTGATTTATTTCACTGCTTGTGATAATGACTGATTGTGTGTTATAATGTTATTTCATCGAGCGTTGTTCTGATCGTTCCATGATATTAAATGTCTTCCATCCAATACATATCAACGTTGTCTAATTTGTTGATTGGACATACAAAAAAAATATGGTTCAGGTCTTCAATTTGGCCACATTCACTGGAGAGAAAGTGTCCGGTTCGCATTCTTGTTATTGTTGTTATATGTCGTCTATCTATTGGGTATTTTTTGAACCATGTTGATCTGGGCAAAGTTTATCTGGGTAAGCTGTCTTGCAACTAGGCATACCACCTGCCTTTATGTCTGGGTCCTTATTCTTGAAAAAGGGGAGTAGCGATCCCAGGAGAACGAGTGTTCCGTCTCTGTTACCTATATTATCATTTGCATATCATTGAGAAAGACGGAACCCTCTTTCTCCTTGGATCGCTGCTCTCCTGTTTCAAGAATAAGGACCCTGGAGTGAGTCTTTCCAAGCTGATTCGTGCTCTTTTGAAATCTTTTCTTTGATAGCAGCCAGTATATGTTATTTTTGTTTAGAAGTAAGTTTTTTGGGACACTGAGTTTTCTACCAATATATGCCAACTTGTCGACTGCTTCATTTCCAGGGATTCCAACGTGACTGCGTATCATCCATGCCAATTTGATGTCATAGCCTGCCGCATATGTTGCGATTAGTAGCGATTTGGCTCTCAATACTAAACTATCCATGTCTGGGTTCATAGAACTTTGGTTGAGAATGTCTTGCACTTTTAGAATCGGTGAAAATAATTGCTTTTTTGATGCTTCTCTAAGCTATGAAGATAATGGCTTCGTGGATGACTACTATTTCTGCTGAGCAGATGTCGAATCCATCTGGCCCTCTGCAGCTGAAGTTGTATTTCAAGCAAGGACAGAGTGTACGCCCAAAACCAGCTTTAGGTTCCTTTTTTGATCCATCGGTTGAAATGAATGTGAAATCTTTTCTAAACTTTTCCGTGTTAGCCATGAATTTTATTTTTGCAGAGCAGCGTGTTCTCTTTTACCAATATTCACATTGGTGGTAGCGATGTTTCTTATTTGAGTTTTATATTTAGTGTTATAGCATAGCAGTATGTCGATTTTTTTTCTGTTTTGTTTCTGTAAGGGAAGAAATACTTGAAAGCCTGAACTAGGTAGGGAATGTCTTTTCTTGTGCGATAGTTTGCAGTGGTCATGTAATGTATTTTGATGGCCTTAATCAAAAGAATGATCGGATGTTGATGAATGTTAACTGTTTTAGTAAAAAATTTAGTTCCCAGCAATAACTGTCTGAAGCTGAAATCCATAGTCAACTATAAGCCTGTAGCAATTACAAGTACGCTCAGTAAGCTGGTTGAGAAATGCATCAAATTAAAACTTTGTAACTTCTTGACAGCTGAAAACCTTCTACCAGAAAATCAGTTTGGATTTCGAAAAGGATGCAGTACAGAAGATGCCATTAACGAGGTCACTGAATTTATAGTAACTAGTTTTAATCTGTCGAAGGCATTCGACACTGTGGAAAAAGGTCTAGGTACCTCTAAAAGAAACCATAAAACTTCATGACTTTGATTGCACCAGAAATTCGAAATGTAATTGCGTACAGGTGAAAAGAAAAGATCATATTATCTGGAAGTTATATTTGATCAATGCATGACTTGGAAACATCACACTCAATATATAGACAAAAAATTGAGGAAATTTCTTTATAAATTCTACGAATTAAGACAGATTTTACCTTCAAACATGATTAAAATGTTCTTCCGAGCTTTTGTAGAATCCATCTCAACATATGGCATAACAGCTTGGGGTGCTTCTTGCAAATAGTGTGCTTAAATCTTTATTTGTAACACAGAGATACATAATAAAGATTATGTTATTCAAAAGCAAACTTTGCTCTACAAATATTGTATTTGAGGAAGGGAAGTTATTAAATTTGAGGCAACTGTATATAAAAAGTATTACAAAATCTAGTTTTAGAAATAAAAAATACGTTAATTATATAAATCACCATGAAATAGGGACAAAGGCAAAGATTAGTAATGATATAAATTTGCCTAATACTTTGTTTTCATCCGCACAAAGACATATCTCATACATCTTGCCAAAAATTTACAACATTCTTCCAGCTCAACTAAGAAAGAAGACTTAAAATTATACAAAAACAAAAAATATTTTGGATTCATGGATTGTGACTAACTATGATAAAATCTGTTATCAAGTCCCTAATCTTTGAACAGTGAAACCGTGACAGGAGTGAAGCTTCCTACCGAGGTTTGTATACTATTTTATTTACAATTACAACCATCACAATTTGTGACTAAATACTGAATAAAAATTAAAAAATTCTGTTGACAAGTTCTGACTTATCTAAAAAAAGTTTGATATGCAGGACTTGTCTTTCCTATTTAAGGAAATGGGGAGTTACTTTCCACCCGGGTGGAAAGTGAGGATTTTCCACCCGGGAGGAAAGTGGAATTCAGAAAAGTTTCACTTTCAAACTTTTGAAAAGTCAGAAATGTCATAGGTATGTGGTTGTGAATAAAATATATTTATTGATATTTTTCACGGTCAATTAACGTCATATCGGTCTAAAACTATATTTTTTGAAATGCTCTTCCTCAAATTATATAGGTACAATAAATAGACTATATTCATGCCTGCATTGCTAAGACAAACTTTAACTTTAAAACTTATAGGCAGCTATTTTCAAAAATTTAATTTTTTGACCTTAATTGACTTTTTTCAGGCCATCCAAAGGTCACAGCGGTCTAAAACTATTTTTTTAGTATTCTGCGTCCCCGAAATATATAGACTAGAGTATATTCATGCTTATCTACCCAGAATAAAAATTGAAATTAAAAAATTGACCGCCATTTTGAAAAAATGGCGGTTTTTTTTTAGTACCAATGAGAAAAGTCGATGGGTCCTCGACTCAAATCGATTAAAATGGTCTAATTACTTTTTACCTTTATTTCCTCGTATCTGACTGGGCGAAAACAGCGTGTTACCTTAAATGGATGTGTGTCAGATGCCCTAGAGATTGTCTCTGGAGTTCCTCAGGGTAGCATTTTGGGTCCGTTACTATACATATACCTTGTACACTTCGCAAATAACAAAAAATTTAAAACACTGCCAGCACCACAACTACGCCGATGATACCTAACTGTACTTATCATTTAATAAAAAAAATATGGTCTAGGTATGCTAACCAATGTCTAAATGCAGATCTAAGTTACCTATATGGTGAAACTCAAAAACTACTTTTGAAAATAAATCCAAGTAAATCAATTGCTATCCTTTTCTGTAGCGATAAACACAGGGAAAATATTTTAGACAGTCTGGACATTAAAATCAACGGCAGCTCAATTAATTTTAAAGACTCTGCCAAAAATCTTGGGCTTGTCGTAGACTATAAACTAAGATAACTTGTTTCTATTATCTATATCTATATAAATCAGTTCGGAAAAAAAGAGTTCTCCTTATTACACACTGATTAGAAAATTTTGGATTAATTTTCTTTGCTTTTCCATCCATAGACGCGTTTCGACCTATATCAGGTCTCATCAGTATGGCTAGGAAAAGCAAAGAAAACCAATCCAATTTTTGTGCATCTATGCAAAATAAAAGTAGTAAGACGGTCGAAATTTGATCGTGGCGCCATCTAAGACAAGGATTCAACACTAAACAGCAATTTTTGCTGTATTAGTGATGCCATCTAATTGGCCGAAAAAAAAAAACTACTTCTATTTTGCATTAGATGCACAAAAATTGGATTGGTTTTCTTTGCTTTTCCTAGCCATACTGATGAGACCTGATATAGGTCGAAACGCGTCTATGGATGGAAAAATTTTCTAATCAGTGTGTAATAAGGAGAAATCTTTTTTTCCTATTTTGGGTTTTCCCAACGAACTGATTTTTGGTCGGCCAATTAGATGGCATCACTAATACAGCAAACATTGCTGTTTAGTGTTGAATCCTTGTCTTAGATGGCGCCACGATCAAATTTCGATCGTCTTACTACTTCTATTTTGCATAGATGCACAAAAATTGGATTGGTTTTCTTTGCTTTTCCTAGCCATACTGATGAGACCTGATATAGGTCGAAACGCGTCTATGGATGGAAAAGCAAAGAAAATTAATCCAAAATTTTCTAAAAAAAAAAAAATTTAAATCTATATATCTATATAAAAATTAATGCCACTTTTCGTTGTAATTTTATAACTCAAGAACGGGCTCACCTAGCCAAACCAAATGTTTAGGCTTTGTTAGGACTATTTATTAGATGGTTTATGTGAAGTTTGCACAAAATCGGTCGAGCGGTTCTTCATTTATAACATTTTTTGTAATAAATGAATTATTCAATAAATGGAGGATCATTTTGTTAATGGGGATTTTGCTGTCAAATTGAAACTTTTTTCAGCGTTGACAGTACCAGCATGTTGTTATGTCATTAATGTGGTCATTTCATTACTTATTATATTTATTTATGAAAAAAAATACTAAGCCCACATACGGCGCCATCTCTTATAACCAATACCAAGTTTATTTTGTATTTTGTATACCGCGCCATATCTGATACCTGGAACGAAGCTCGGCATTGCAGATACAGTAGAACAATGCTTCTCAGGAACTGGAGCTATTTCGAACAGAACTATTCCACTATTCCGATCAGATAGAGTGGTGCAGAAAGAGTAGATCAGATAGAGTAGTGCAGATAGAGAAGAACAGATGGAGTAGTGCAGTGCATGCAGTGCAGATAGAGTGAAACAGGGCTGCGCTAGAGATTTTTTTTGTTCTCTTTACATTCTTTGAACATTCCTGTACCTGAGTTTATTTATTTGGTGGTACCAATGAACTATAACCAAAACCTGGAATGCGAACACATATTGACGAACGTGAAGCCTAGTGCCACTGCTGCGGAGGGGATACCTGTTTTTGTCGCACTCATTATGTTAAATAGCGGAAATTGCTTCCAACACGTATTTCATTTGATGAAACCTGTGAAGGTAAATATGATAAAACTTTCCAAAACGTCATATGTCAGCGAGCAACAGAAAAAAACAACATTCCCCTTTGTGGCATCTGTCTTTCATGGCTACATTTTTTTTGGCAGATATGGCAATGTGTGCGCATTCCAGTTTTTGACTATAGTTCATTGGGTGATACACTTTACAAGAATAATGCCCACAAGCTGCCTACAAAAGGATGATGTAAAATTTTAATTTTGGGTGACTTCTGATCCAGAGAGTAAACATTAATTTTCTTCAACCAAAGCCAAATTCACCATCGAAAAAAAATCAATTTAATTCAGCTAATAGATACATTAACACAACATTTAATAGGTATATTTAAGGGTCAGTTAAGTTAGCCCCCCCCCAAAGAAAATTTCTGGATGAAAATTATCCCATAATTTTGCTCTCATTTTGCTCCATTTTGCTCCACTAATTTCGATTTTTGCTCCATTACAGTGGAGAGACTATGTGGCCTATTAGATGGGGGGGGGGGGGCTGAATTAACGCTAGCCCCCCCCAGTGAAAATTCAGAAATTTGATCATGCTCATCTTGTTCTCCGAGTTTTGCTCCATTTTGCTCCACTATCGGCGAGTTTTGCTCCATTACCAGGAGAGACCTACAGAGCTTCCAAGAATCTCTCCCAGCCCCCCCGGTGAAAATTTTGAAATTTGATCATGCTCATTTTGTTCTCCGAGTTTTGCTCCATTTTGCTCCACTATCGGCGAGTTTTGCTCCATTACCAGGAGAGACCTACAGAGCTCCCAAGAATCTCTCCCAGCCCCCCCCGGTGAAAATTTTGAAGTTTGATCATGCTCATTTTGTTCTCCGACTTTTGCTCCATTTTGCTCCATTATCGGTGAGTTTTGCTCCATTACCAGGACAGACCTACAGAGCTCCCAAGAATCCCTCCCAGCCCCCCCGGTGATAATTTTGAAATTTGATCATGCTCATTTTGTTTTCCGACATGCTCCATTTTGCTCCACTATCGGCGAGTTTTGCTCCATTACCAGGAGAGACCTACAGAGCTTCCATGAGAACGAGTGCGCTCCGCCTTTGTTGAAGCGCACAGCATGGATCATGACGGACGACGTCTGAAAGGGGAGAGGAAGCCAATGGGACAGAACGCATAGCGACAGATTTTATGAACCTATCAAAACGATTGAGATATACTTAATAGCCTGTTGACTAGACAAGGACAAGAAATAATACGGCCATTATACTCAATGCGCTTTGCACTCAAATGCTAGAAAATCAATTGACGTTTTCAATTAAAAGAGATGAACGATAAGTATGAAAACATTCATTTTCCCGCCAAAATTTGCTTGCTTGTCAATGTCAATGTGTATTGGGTGTTTAGCAATCCCCTCATTTTTATTCGAATCGGTGACTTCACCAATGAGTTAGCTATCTTTGTTAAGTGAATGGAAAATGATAATGACCGACATAGAATGATGGATCCATCGGTAAAATTTTATAATAAAAACACAGGGTTTGAAATTGGAAAGAAAATGTGGGAAAAGTCACTGCTTCATTCGCAGAACTTCGCTATGAAGCCGGGGTGGATTATTTTGGAAGCAAACAGCTTCTGAAAACTAAACTTGAACATGGATTACTTTGTATACTTGATGAGCCGTGGATTTCCCTTTCTTTTGCGAGTATCCTTTCTGCATTCTGATTTTGTGTATCCAAGTTTTGACAAATATAGGATTTGATGGAAACTTATGGAAAAACACATCCGCCGGTGAATAGGAATAAATAGGAATTCGTTTTATGTATAGGCACACTACACACAATCACCATTGTTAAGAAAAAACCTTAAAAAACCCGAGGAAATAATAGTTTCTTTCAAAAGTCTTGTCTACAAACCACTGTCAACGGCTGTCAACCATTGTTTTCATACTCTTTTGGCGTCTGACAGTTTGATGCCACAGAGAGAGGCTTTTAAATTGAAAAGGTCAATTACAGGTGCATCAGGAAAAAGAGGCGAGGAAAATGAGAGTAGCTTCAGAGCGCCTGAGTACCCGAAAGCAACTCAAGTGATGGAGCAGAACTCGCCGATCATGGAGCAAAACGGAGCGAAACTCGGAGAACAGAATGAATATGATCAAACTAAATTTTCACTGGTGTGGGAGGTGGGAGGGCTAGGAGAGATTCTTGGGAGCGCGTAGTTCATTCCAGGTAATGGAGCATAACTCGCCGATCATGGAGCAAAACTCGGAGAACAAAATTGCGCATATAGAAACTCCAAAATTTTCACACGTGTTGCAAGGAGAGATTCCTGGGAGCTGTGTAGTTCATTCCAGAGCCGCTTTCGGGTGCAGTGTGCGAAGCACCTGGAGCATTTCACGCCCATTACACTCAATGCGCTTTGCACTCGAACGCTTGAAAATCATAAAGATGCATCAGGGGAAACAGGCGAGGAAAGTGAGAGCAGCTTGAGAGCACCAAACTCTGTTTGCTCGAATGTGTAAAATTGTAGCCGGAGTACTTCGGACTAACTCGAAAGCGCTGAGCGCTCAAAGCGTGGCATCCGAAAACGGCTCGTCATGGAGCAAAACGAGCTGATCATGGTGCAAAATGGAGCAAAACTCGATATGAGTAATTTCAAGGTTCAAAATTTTCACTGGGGGGCAAAAAGAGATTCTTTGGAAGTCAAATGTTCAAATTTAACAATTTTTACCAGGGGGGGGGGCTAGGCTAGGAGAGATTCCTGGGAGCTCTGTAGATCATTCCTGGTAATGGAGCAAAACTCGCCGATCATGGAGCAAAACTCGGAGAACAAAATGAGCATAATCAAATTTCAGAACTTTCACCGGGTGGGGGGGCTGGGAGAGATTCTTGGGCAGCGTTGCCAATCTAGTACAATTGTACTAGATCTAGTACCTTTTCAGAGAATCTAGTACGTTAGTTCGTTTGACTTCAAATCTGGTACTTTTTTGTAAAAATGTCGACACATATTGTTTCAGAGTTTTATCAATGCCGTCTCGAACCCTAAACATATTTCGAGAGTGCGTTCACAATTATGGTCTTCGGCTATATTTGCCTCTCTTTTCTTTTATTTTTTCTGAACAAAGAACGAAAGCTTCTTTTATAACAACGCTATCAAAACCGTGTTTATAAAAATGTGTGTTGGTATATTAGTATTCCAAAACATACTGGCCGAATTCGTTTTTGTCATCTTTTTCGTCGATTTGCTCCTAAACTTTGACAGGCACGTGATTTGTAAATTGAAACTGTCTTATATCCAGTCACGTGCCTGTCAAAATTTCGGAGCAAATCGACGCAAAAAATATGACAAAAACAAACTCGGCCATTATAGGCTTTTTTGGAAACGCTCATCCGATAAACCAGTTGATGTTTTGTGTCATTTTTCAGTCGTATTCATCAAAAAGAGATGGAAGATTACTGGTGGTTAATCGGATTAGCGTTTGCGAAAAGACATTATGTTTCCATCTGTATTATTTTTTGAACCCAACCTCATCATAAAAAAAAAATCTAGTACATTTTCACGAAATTTAGTACATTTTTCATAAAATTTTAGTACGAAACCTGAAAACATTCTGGCAACGTTGTTTTTGGGAGCTCTGTAGGTCTCTCCTGGTGATGGAGCAAAACTTGCCGATAGTGGAGCAAAATGGAGCAAAAATCGGAGAACAAAATGAGCATGATCAAATTTCAAAATTTTCACCGGGGGGGGCTGGGAGAGATTCTTGGAAGCTCTGTAGGTCTCTCCTGGTAATGGAGCAAAACTCGCCGATAGTGGAGCAAAATGGAGCAAAACTCGGAGAACAAAATGAGCATGATCAAATTTCAGAATTTTCACTGGGGGGGGGGGGGGGGGGGCTGGGAGAGATTCTTGGAAGCTCTGTAGGTCTCTCCTGGTAATGGAGCAAAATTCGCCGATAGTGGAGCAAATAATGGAGCAAAACTCGGAGAACAAAATGAGCATGATCAAATTTCAAAATTTTCACCGGGGGGGCTGGGAGAGATTCTTGGAAGCTCTGTAGGTCTCTCCTGGTAATGGAGCAAAACTCGCCGATAGTGGAGCAAAATGGAGCAAAACTCGGAGAACAAAATGAGCATGATCAAATTTCAGAATTTTCACTGGGGTGGGGGGGGGAGGGGGGCTGGGAGAGATTCTTGGGAGCTCTGTAGGTCTCTCCTGGTAATGGAGCAAAATTCGCCGATAGTGGAGCAAAATGGAGCAAAACTCGGAGAACAAAATGAGCATGATCAAATTTCTGAATTTTCACTGGGGGGGGCTAGCGTTAATTCACCCCAATTTTTGGTGAAACTAACTTCATAATATGTTTTTAAGAAAATAAACCTTATGTTACATGTAAACATTGTGGAAATGGTTTTAGTGATGGTATTTATTTGCAATTTTTGACATTCACTTAAGGAGTCATTTGTGCACAAGACTTATCAACTTTTTAGTGTTTTTTTTTTTTTTCAATACGGTTTTCTGTTGTTCTGTTAAAGGCTGTTCTGTTAAAGAAGGAGATAGTACTGAAATGTTGTTTTATTTTCAAAAAATATAGGGTTTATTAATAAAATCAAATTGATTAGACAAATTATTTGAAAAAAGGCGGGAACCACGTGACTACTGCCACAATACTGGACACACCGTAGTGCACACTAGCGCCACCATACTGTGGCAGTCATACAACTCGCTGCATGAGTAAGACAATGACAGGGAAAAAGGCCTGAGTTTCCTATCTTTAGGACGGGTTAATCTGTGATTTAAATGCATTGAAATGATTGACAGTAGAATTAGTCCAGGAGATTATTATGCATTATTTGTGTCCCAGATACTTTTGGTGACGATGGTACATAATCTTAATGTTCGACGAAAGAATCTGTTCACATAATAAGGAACTTTTTAAAAGATCATTTTCCTATCAGATAGCACATTAAGTGAATAAATATCATATTAATGACCACTTAATTTCTGAAGCGATTTTCAAAAAAAAGTTTAAAACTTATTTATTTAATCAGCAGTAAGCTCTTTATCACCAACTTATGACTCCACGTGTAAGCATGTGTTTACAGATATTGTTTGTTCGTAGATATAAATACCTAATTTACTCTAATCCCTTGATGTCCTTTCCTCATCTTCCTTTTTTTCCTGGGTATTGGAATTTAATATCGCGACTTCTTTTATGAGATGACACAGTGACGTCATTATCTTAAATGTATATATTTTTTTAAATAGTTTGTCAGAAAACTTTGCTTTGACTTTTTTTTGCGCTTAACTTTCTTTTATCTAATTCACCATATTAGTTAGGTTAGAATCGCAAATTGGCGCGGGTTCCTAATTCAAAAATTATTACATTGATGATTGATGTCTTATGGGGACTCAATTTTAAAAGCGTCTGTAGACGTGATAGAACGTTTGTTAGGGAAGTGAGTTGTATAAATAAATTTTTCAATATGTTAATTAACTGAGAGAGTGTTTGAAAGTTGAATAAACATTGTTAAAATAAAAATATTACCAATTTAAGAAGCCGATGTTTGTATAAAATTCGTATGTCGTTGCTTGATCCATAAGTATATATATATGGGTACCTATAATTATAATAAAATAAAAGTGTACCTACATACTTGGTTAGTAGATGTACTTCAATAATCCAAAAAAATGGAAAAATAAATGACTGAACTAGTGATAAATAAATAAATAAACAATTCACCAACAATCATAACACAACACACAACCTCACTTTCCTACAGCTGGTTTTAGACCCGACGTACGTCCACCGAAAACAGACACTTTTAATTAAAATCATTTGTATTTTTAATTCATAGGTCTAAAAAAACAATTAGAGCATGAATTATAGAGAAATATGTTCAAAGTTTGACGTATAATAGGTTCAAATACTAAGAAATGTCCAGAACCCAAGATATTCCCATCTGAAAATCACTCTTTTGAATCCCCCATAAGAAATACATTGCTGTCAAAATTGTTGAAACGTGTTTAGGAACCTATTTTAAATTTCGCGCCCGATTTTTCCTAACCTAACTAATATGGTGAATTTAGTCATAGATAATCACTTAATATTTAGAGGCTATAACAGCACCTGAAGGGTCTTTCATATTTGTTAACCCTTGGGAGGCTGAATTGCGGCCCTTTAACCACAGATTTATTTGAGGAGGAATGAAAGTTGTGTATTTTCGTGCAAAATATTTAATTTTTCAAAATCAGTGCAGAGCGCTTTCGGCCTTAGGCCATCATCAGTGCTAACTGGAAGTAGAAGGGAGACCTTAACTTTATAAAATAATGCTAAAATAAGAAAAGATTGGGAATGGGGTCTAGCCTACTTACTTCGTCAAGTAATCAGTGCTGAAAAATTCAATAAAATCGGGACGACACATTGGACAAGTACGTACGTAACAACAACAACACTTTAAAATTAGAATCTTATATCACATTTTTTCTTTATATAAAGGAACTGAGCTGTAAAAATTCTCTCACAATGCTGGCTTTAGGGTCCAATCTGCTGAACTTTAAAAAATTTGGTCAGTTATGCCTTACTTCATCGTGGTCTCTGAAAATATAATCTTTGTGTTAAATCCCAAATTTAGGATTTTTAGAATTTTTAATTTAAAACGTGTCGTTCGGAAACCAGAACCCATCGAATGAAGATGACTTTCAAATTTTGAATTGACTGTCATCATCATTGAAAGTCATCTTCATTCGATGGGTTCTGGTTTCCGAACGACACGTTTTAAATTAAAAATTCTAAAAATCCTAAATTTGGGATTTAACACAAAGATTATATTTTCAGAGACTACGATGAAGTAAGGCATAACTGACCAAATTTTTTAAAGTTCAGCAGATTGGACCCTAAAGCCAGCATTGTGAGAGAATTTTTACAGCTCAGTTCCTTTATATACTACTCAAAACGAAATAACGACCACTTTTAAGAGCAGGGTTTTCATTAAATTTTGTATAACCCTGGTAAAGTGACTATTTCCATTTACAATAAGTATAGATAAACAAATAAAGTGTGCACAAAAAATTTATATTGTGAATGGAAATAAACACTTTACCAGGGATATTCAAAATTCATTAAAAATAGATGGGTTTTCAAAAGTGGTCCTTATTTCGTTTTGACTAGTTTATAAAGAAAAAATGTGATATAAGATTCTAATTTTAAAGTGTTGTTGTTGTTACGTACGTACGAATTTTCGTAAAGCAAAGAGGTTTCTCTTCAAAAATACCTAAAAAAGTTGGTATGTTGATAAAGGAGTGAGTTGGAAGGTATGGGGAACACATTCGCAATTAATGGTTGTTTGAAATCCGTTATCCCTTCAACCACGGATACGTCGTCGACATATAGCGACATCGGCAGGCATCGGGATAGGACGCCCAACCATCAATATCAAGCTTGATATTGTTGGTTGGTTGGCCATTAATATCAAGCTTGATTTTTTGATTTGTCTGGAATAGCCTGTAGGCTTCTATCCTTGCCGCTTTTTTCACACATAGGTGAAGAGTAGGCATGTCCAGCAGTGCCTCCAAGGCTGCGATGGGGCAGGTTGACATAGCCCCTGTTATTCCTAGACATATTAGCCTTTGTACTTTACGTAGACTCCTTTGTGCTTTAATTTGCTCAGGCTTTTGATAATTGATACCATACCAACGACGCGTAGGTGACAATGGATCTGATAACCGTTTGGTGAATCCAGTATACCATTTCTGGTCTTATCCCTCATGTTTTTCCCACGAGTTTGCGGCATGTCCAAATTATTGTAGCTCTTTTAATACACCCGTGTATATGGGCAATTCTATTTCTGTAAAATAATACACCTGTTATGTCATGTGGATTTGTCAATGTCACGAGATAGTTTTTGGGAGCGCTTGCTACTTTTGTTCAGGAAAAGTGAATAAAAAGTTATCTAACGTAAAAGTTTAGATCTGTTGTTTGATTCTAATCAGGAAGCTGCGTGGAGTTGATTTAACTAGAGGTTATGGGCCCAGAGCTGATTACAATCATTTTGTTGTGAAAATTGAACGCTGGAATTTTGGCTGAAGTTTTATGGAAGGTTAGTCAATTATTAAACTCAAATTTAAAATGGATAAACAACAGAACATGTTTTATGTGAAACCGAGTGTGAAACTATTCGATGGAAGCTCTTTTTCGAACTGGGAATTCAGAATAAAATAATTGTTATTGGAACATGGTGTACTTAATGTACTTAACACCCCCAGATCCTACAAATACTGTTGAGTATGAGAAATTCCAGAAATCAGATGTGGAAGCTAAAGTTATATTAATACAGTGTGTAGCTGACAACATTTTGGAAATGTTAAAAAATAAACAAACAGCAAAAGACGTTATGGATACTTTGAGCAACACTTATGCAAGAAAAGGAATATCTACACAGGTTGTTTTGCAAAGAAAATTAAGGGGCTTGCAATTTATGGAGAATAAAACGTTAAAATATTTGGTTAAATGTATTTTCAACGGAATTCGAACAGACAATTTGTGAGATTAAAGGTGCTGGAGGTACTGTGGACGATAGTGAGATGTTTTTGCAGTTATTATCTATGCCTGAGTCTTTTCAGTCAGTGACTACAGCCATTGACATTATGTTCTGTCAGAATCAGTCAGCAGTTACACTTGAGTTTGTTAAATAGTATATTATTGTTAGGAGTAGAAGCTTTACTTTTTTGTGCTGAAGCGGTAGGTTTGCGAGCCGAACGTAGTGAGGCTTGCAATACTGCTGAAGCACAAAAAAGTGCTTCTACTCCGTATGCAACACGCTATTTTTTCTCCAAACGAATGGGGTGAGCTCGAGGGCAGGTGAGTGTTTGAGTGGCAGTAAAAGTACGAGCGGCACATAAAGTACTTCTACTGCCGCCCCAGCGGCACTAAAAGTACTTTTGCTGCCGCTGGGGTTGCCAAGCAGCATATAATAGTATATTGTTTTATTAGGAGTAAAAGTGATACTTTTTGTGGCGAGACTAAATGTTTGACAATTTTAGACGAGCCACAAAAAGTGCTTTACTCCGAATACAACATGCTATTTTTTCCGCAAACGGTGTTCAAAGCGATGGAATCTAGGAAATTTCTGTGACGTCACTTTTTTGTCCGGCCGTGAGCGTACAAAAAAGTACTTTTTTGTACGCTCACGGAACGCGCGGACAAAAAAGTAACCAAAAAAATGACGTCTGTGAAGTCAAACTTCAACATTAAGAATTGAGGTTAAAAAAGTCGTCATTTTTTGACGTTTGCGGAAAAATTAAATTTTTCTCCAAGCGTCAAAAAACCGTCACTTTGTTAACCCCTATCAAGATGTCAGAAATTTAATTTCTATGCTGCTAGGCAAATTCAGCAGGTTAACACCTGTCGAGGTGGTAGAAATTTAATTTCTATGCTGCTTGGCAACCCCAGCGGCAGCAAAAGTACTTTTAATGCCGCTCGTACTTTTACTGCCGCTCAACCATTCAGTTACCCCCGAGCTCGTCCCATTCGTTTGGAGAAAAAATAGCGTGTAGCATACGAAGTAGAAGCACTTTTTTGTGCTTCAGCAGTATTGCAAGCCTCACTACGTTCGGCTCTCAAACCTACTGCTTCAGCACAAAAAAGTAAAGCTTCTACTCCTAATACAACAATATACCTACTATTCTACCACCTCGACAGGTGTTAACCCGCTGGATTTGCCAAGCAGCATAGAAATCAAATTTCTGTCAGGGGTTAACAAAGTGACGTTTTTCTGACGTTTGGAGAAAATAGTATATTGTTTTATTAGGAGTAAAAGTGATACTTTTTGTGGCAAGACTAATGTTTGACAATTTTAGACGAGCCACAAAAAGTGCTTTTCTCCGAATAAAACATACGATTTTTTCCGCAAACGGTGTTCAAAACGATGGAATCTAGGAATTTCTGTGACGCCACTTTTTTGTCCGGCCGTGAGCGTACAAAATAGTTATTTATGTATCAAGGAAATTATGAGGGTGTTAATACCCCAGGGCAAAGTTTGTATCCCGAGGGCCTTCGGCCCGAGGGACACCAATTGCCCGTGGGTTTTAACACCTGATAATTCCCGTGGTACATAGATAATTTTATTTCCTACTGAATTTACTGTATTTTGTCCATTTTTATAAAGAAATATACCATAAACCAAAATTTCTATTTTTTGTCAAAGTTTCACCTATTCAAGGTAAAAGCGGGAGTTATGGAAATCCTTAACTCCCTTGGGAGTTGAGACCCTGTTTATGATTATCGTAACCAAGGTGTTATATGGTTATAATAGTTCAGTAGGAAATAAAAGTACTTTTTTGGTAAGTTCACGGAACGCGCGGACAAAAAAGTAACCAAAAAAATGACGTCTATGAAGTCAAACTTCAACATTAAGAATTGAGGTTAAAAAAGTCGTCATTTTTTGACGTTTGCGGAAAAAATAAATTATTGATGGAAGAGGCTCGTCAGAACAAAACAAGAGAAGAAAGTGACCCAAATCTTGCGTTTGTGGGATTTAAAGGAAAAAGGAGACCAAGATATTCTTCTAGAGGTGTTGGTGCCGGTATGTCACGCAACATGCAGAACAGTAGCAGTAATTTTTCATTTAGATGCCATTTGTGTAATCAAGAAGGGCATAAACGGTTTGAATGTCCAAAGAGAAGGCAAAATTATTATGAAGGAAACCAAAGTGGCTTTCGAGGTGGTCATTACAGCAACCGAGGAGGGTACTCTGGATACCGAGGTAGTAATTCTGGATACCGATATGGCTACTCAGGTATAGTTGAAATCACGATAGAAAGTGAAGTTGACAGTTCGCGTTGACATTTCTAGTAACTTTTTCTTTGGGTTGTCAGCATGCGTTAACGCTTCGATTCCGTCAGCTGGGATAAACGACAGGGTCGTATTTAGAAAAGTGATACACATTTCAGAATAAAAATTTATTTCCAATTTCTTTGAAGAAAGTTAAATTATTGAAATCCTGCATAGTAATAATAAACTGTAATAGAACATATGTATAGAAAAACGACAAAAAACTGAAACGATTTCACACAAAAATTAGTAATTCAAAATTCAAAGGTCCGAATCTGATATTTTTATGTCAAATCAAAATGTCATGTACCATTATTTGATAGATGACGAAAAAAGTGACAGATCTGGGGATTTTATTTACTTTCAACTGGTGAAAATAACGGTCAAAATTCAAACTCTATCGTGAATTCAACTATAACAGAAGTGATAGAGGCAGTTTCAATTCGAATTTTTCTAATAGAGGCAGACACAATGCTCAGAACACAGAAAATGTTGAAGATGAGGATAATGCTATATCTTTTTTAAGTACGTTTCAATGAACCGATGACGATAGTCACAACAACCAATATGCAAATATGTCTAATACAGAAATTGTGAAATTTGTTGTTGATAGTGGAGCAATAAATCATTTAGTAGGGCAAGATTTTGGCGAAAATATACTAAATGGAAGGAAAGTATGTCAGAAGATAAATGTTGCAAAATAGGGGGAGACATTAGTAGCCAAAGTAGAAGGTGATTTGTTTTTGAAAACCAATTCAGGTAAGCCCATAAAAATGAAAAATGTATGGGTTTGTGAAAATCTGCTATATAATTTGCTGAGTGTTAAAAAGTTGGAACAGAGTGGACTCTAAGTAATATTCAAAGATATAATAATACAGCCAAGCCAAAAAAGTCAAATGTTGTAGAGGACGATGTTCTGGCAGTGGTTGCGACTTTTAGAGTTGCATGCAAGAGTTGCCCATTATGGGAAAAAAATTACCTTGAAATTGAAATATTTATTGAAACTCTTTGTATTTTAAATAAGCACCTACTCATGAACAAACGTTTTAGTCATTGAAACATTTCAATACTAAGCATGCTCATAATAAGAAAAACCATAAAATATCGCTATTTATGGGTGTGAAAACTATTTTTTCTGCGATTAACAAGAAATGTCAGCATTTTTGACCGGTTGACAGGTCGCAAAACTCAATATTCTGGTATTTCAATTATGTTTCAATAGTTGCGAAGGAATCAATGAATAACAATACGGGAAACACTTTTCCGGCCTAGGCCGGGAAAGTGATTCTCGTATTGCTGAATAATTGGAACTAAAAGACATTTAACAGGTATTTAACCGATCGCAGAAAAAATAGTATGGGTATTTCGGTGGAAAAGCACATTCTCGGCCTTCGATGTTTGCCGGCCTCGGCAACGCCTCGCCCGTCAACTTACACCGTCGGCCGAGAATGTGTCACTTTTCCACCTAAATACACAATATACTATTTTTATAGGTATATGATCGATTAGTGGAATAAAATCACTACTCTAACTCGCTGTTTTCTGAGGGTGGGTGATTCCGAGGTATAACCAGATGAAACCTATATCATCTTGTAGAGGACACTTTGGGGCATAGGAAATGGGAATGTACAACTTTTTTTAATAGGACTGAACTTTGAAATCGGCCCTTAAACGTGACTGAGCCCGAATTTGAAAAACTACATTTTTCTAAACATTACCTGCTGTATTAATTTGAGCATACAATCTAAAATTCTGATTTTTTGCACACTTATACTTGAAACATGAACGCTTCTAATGACAGTTCAGAAATTTAGAAAAGGTTCAAGGTTTTTTTGTTAAAAAGTTAGGAATATAGAATTATCAAAATCGTGCATCTAAAACTTCACCCTGCGGCGAGCAATGTGTATTATTGAAAATTTCTATACATATACCTATATCGAATCAAACGTAGTAAAAACATTGACGAAGTTTAAAAAAAAAAAATTAAGGCGCTAACTTTAACGGTTATAGAAATATAAATTTTTATCCAAGAGCCCTGGAGTGCGCTCAGCCCAGCGTGAACCGCGTGGCGACGGAATTGTTCGTGCATTCACCGCAGGTGCATTTTCTGACTTTTCCAGTTTTGTGCGTTTGTATGCGAAAAACAGCTAAGTCTAATTTAGGATTTAGTATCAAAGTTTCAACGATATTCAACATTGCTTCTCTTCGAACTGATCTTAAAGTGGGTGTGACCAAAAAAAGCAACTTATTAAGCTACTTAAATCAAGAAAAAAAATCTAAGATCTCTCGTGAAAACCGCAGTCTTTTATTCAAAATACATCCGAGAAAATTCTTCATGAAGATAAATTTTGCGGGAACTTGTGACGTCACACCGGCTACCTGCCGAAATCATAGCCTTCTGTTTGTTCAGTGGTTGAACCGTGCCCTATACTTTAAGTGAGATCGTTGACTTTTGTCTTCGAAAATTTTACACATATTTTAACTGTGCCTACGAAGCCGGTGTAACGTCACAGCCTAGGCGTTTGTCACTTTAAACCACCCTTACTCGAAAACGGTTCATCGTAGCAAGATGCAGTTCAAATATTTGTTCTCAGAATTTTTCGCACAACTTCATTTTTGGGTCAAACCCCCTTCAATTCACTTATAATAGATGGCATGGTACTTATTCAAGGATTAAATAATAAAGCAGTCTCAACTTAACTTTTTTAATGAACTCGCATCTATTTTTCTTTCTGAAGCAAATTCTTTCACTTGGTCGAAGGTATGAAGCACTGAGGATAACGGTGGTTTTCAATAGATTAATCTTGGAGCCTTCAATGAGTTATCAAAACTGAACTCTGTGTCTACAAGCGAAGCTGTTTATATTGCCACCAAATTTGCATTGGCCCTATTCAGAAATAAGAACGAGGACATAAAAACCCTCGATGAATTGAGGTATCAATTGGCCACAACTTCCAATAAGTCCACTTCAGAACTTCCACCTACAGATGATGCATTTTACCAGCATGTACTGAGCTAAGTGTAGTTATATTACAAAAGAAGCTGTATTTATGCGATAGCCAAAATTTCAGGTGCATATATCAACTGCGTATATGGATGTCCAGTTCCATACCTATTATGCCTATACTTGACCCTGTTAACTTTGGTTGGACTAGGAATATTGGAATTCTTGAGCCTGTTTTGATGACTGCTGATCCCATACCAACGGATATAAGGCATCTAATGAATATCTTCCGCGAAGATAAATTATGTCAAAATAATAAAGGCGTCTGCTTGAAAGAGGGTTTAACATGCTCCAGCGATTGTTCCTGCAAAAGTTGTCAAAATAATGTTCCTAAATCATATGAGGATGACGAAGAAGAAAACATTTAAAGTAAACTTCATAAAAAACGATTCAATCACTTATTTTATGTTTATAGTTTTTTTTAATTTTATTTCTAGATGTAACGCTAACGTACTAACGCAGATGATTTCCAGGATGGTAGCTGCTAGCCGCTTTCAGCATCAGAGCGCATTCTAAAGCTCCCGGATAAAAATTTATATTTCTATAACCGTTGAAGTTAGCGACTTAATTATTTTTTTCTTAAACTTCGTCAATGTTTTTACTACATTTGATTCGATATATATGTATAGAAATTTTCAATAATTCACATTGCTCGCCGCATGGTGAAGTTTTAGATGCACGATTTTGATAATTCTATATTCTTAACTTTTTAACAAAAAAACCTTGAACCTTTTCGAAATTTCTGAACTGTCATTAGAAGCGCTCATGTTTCAAGTATAAATGTGCAAAAAATCAAAATTTTAGATTGTATTCTTAAATTAATACAGCGGGTAATGTTTAGAAAAATGTAGTTTTTCAAATTCGAGCTCAGTCACGTTTAAGGGCCGATTCCAAAGTTCAGTCCTATTAAAAAAAGTTGTACATTCCCATTTCCTACGCCCCAAAGTGTGTTCTACAAGATGGTATAGGTTTCATCTGGTTATACCTGGGAATCACTCAAAGTCATAATTTCATTTTGATTTTACTCCACTAGATGGTACCTATACATAGCTGTGAATGTTTTAAGCTCAAAATAAAAAGAAAAAATCAGAGATGTTTAAGTGGCAGGATTTTAAACTTTTGTGTTTTTTCCACGTTTAATTAGTTTCTAATTATTCCATGGTACATTCTGCGATGTTTTATTGCAATCGCCCCAGTCAAAGTTCGCGTGACGAAGGGTTACAAGTGATTATTCTAATGGATCACAGCTTGCCCTAGACCTTGATTTAGAAAAAAAAAATTAACCTTGGACTCCTGATACAGTTTTTCGTGTTTGCTAATAATTATTATCGAACGGAACAGTTTTGCTGGAAAACAAACCGCGGATATCCGGCGTTGTTTTGTTTCAGTTTAATATTTAAAAAAAGAACTACGTTTGGGAAAAACCTTGGGTACCTATGGTAAAAATGTAAGTTAAGACCACAATTTAGCCTCACCTATAAAAATAATGCAATGACATATTATTGCCGGGCTATTCGGCTATTGTACAGGAAATGAAGGTTGTCTGTTTTCAAGAGAGCCTTATTCGTAAGCTCATTGACTCCTCTATAGTAGGAAACTTTTTTAGGACCCTAAATAATATGTAATTAGGTATTGGGTTTGCGAATATGACCTCCAAAACGTTCCATCGTAGTAGGAAGGTCTACCTATATAAAAATAATTATACTCGGATGGCAAAAAATAAACGATAAATGCGAACAGTTTTATTCCTACTGGAGTAGAAGTCATGCTTAATTATAATCTAATGTCTGCGGTCTAAAATTTATAATATGCTTATCATAGCAAACATTTGCTTATATTAAAAATCCACATTTTTAGCGTAAAAATTAAAGTTTCAGTGCTGGTTTCGCGACACACAGATAGTGTAGTGATAGGGTGTCATTGTATTGCTGTGCAAAGCAACTTGCCTCCATAAGAAAATTGCTGCTTTTGGAAATTCATTTTGGGGTTTTTGCCAAAATAGTTACCCGCATCTTGTGTAGCGTTGTATACATTTCTAGTTCACGTAAAACAATATAGTGATAAGGTGCCGCCAACCATAATTATTATCGCAAAGTTATTATTTATATGATACAAGGTGAAATTGTAGGGATTAGATAATTATTAGAAAATAGTCTGTATTTTGTTGCTAAAAGTTGAAGTAATGTTTGTTTAAACTCTACAAGAAATAAATTACCTAAAAAGTTTGATTTTTTGTAACAAATTATAATCAAATTTCCAAATACCAACAAAATTCCTCAACTAATTAATTTGTGGGCTTGTCTGATGAACACAAAATTCTCACAACAATATATTGATTCATCAAGGTCCACTTTTGTTATAGGGATTAAATGGAAAATATTTATTTTGTTACACGATCTATTTTTATAGAACAAATGTTTGCTAAATTCTAAGATAAGAATTGTGTTCCTAGTAGTTTTTATATCCATTTTAATTATAATCCTAAGTGGGAAATGAATCACCCCTTGTAAGAAAAATAAGAAAATTGAAAATGAATTATTCAGCTATAATTAATATGCAATGCAACCAAACTGATAAGAAAGTGTTACAAAATTCTAATTAGGCATTTTGGGGCAACCATTGACGTCGGAAATATTTAATAGTTTTTGAAGTTAGCGGTTGACTTTATTTATATTTACCAGTTAAATGTAGTGATGGACAACAAATAGTGCAGTGCATCCATAAACAACGTTTGGTGATTTTTGAATTTAATCAACACTCTACAGCGATGAGGTAATTAATAAATTAATATTTACGAGTTTGTCGTCATTATATTATTGCCCTCTTCGAATCGAATTGAAATTCTTGTTTTTCAAAGTCTAATTAAAGCAATTTCCGTGAATCTTTTTGGAAAAATGTACAGCCATCAAGTTGGATCATAGTTTAGTCCTAAAAGTAGAAAAACCATTCACCCTCGTACTAAAACATCACTATCAATTTCCGCAAACTTGGAGAAACTCGGCGCATGTCAGCAATTATTCTCCACTTTCATCCCTCCGTTTCGTTTTTGTAATGTGCGGGAACAGCTGAAAATCTCCAACATTCTCCCTTATTTGAAAAACTGCAAGTCTACAAATGGGGTGAATTTCGACGTCAGAATCAATATTGCGTAGGTGCATCATGTCTCTTTCCGCTTCAAGTACACCAAGGTAATGAATACATCATTATTACATTAATATTATAGATTAGACCTTAAAATGCTGTTCTGTACAACAGGAAGCATAATAATTTGCAATAATACCGGTATGATAATTTTGCTATTGAAGTATAGTAATACCTATTCAAAGGGTTATAGGACAGAATTATCGGCCGGAAAATATGGGTCAGAGCAAAGTGGTTAATAAATTTTTAAATAAAGGGGTTTGGTTTTTACTCTGTTAAGTCACTATAAAATCAAATAAATTAAATTAGACACACTTAAAAAAATGCAACGTAAATCTTTACTTTTCAGATGTTGATGGTCAAACCGATTATCCATACATTTAATTATTTTCAATTTTCTCCTTAATTATTCCGTTCAGTGAAAGCATGAAAAAGTTACGAGCGAGAGCGCCTAAAAGATCAAGAAAACCAAAATGTCTGTAATTAAATCCACATCGCACCGTAATGTTTAATTAAGTGTACGCAACTTGAATGAAATTAGAATTATTAAGATTCAGCGAAAAAATAATGATTTTGCATCATGAAATAATAAATTTTATGGTTTTAGAAAAGGAATTTTGGATATTGGTTTTTCTGTAAACTTCATTAATTGTATTATTAAGTCCGCAATACCTTTGATTTCAATATCTCTATACCTTTGATTTCAATATCTCTTAATAGTCTTGACAATTTTCCAAACTTGTGAATCCTCCAACTGCAGGGAAATAAAACAAAAATTTTGTACTTAACAAAAGGGCAAATTGTTAGAAAGTTGGCATTTTACCAAGTAGGGAATACACTTACATTTTAATGTGCATGGAAATTTAAAGGCATTTCAAACATATATAGGGTTTCTTTGATTTGATGCAAAGTAGATTTAAATAGGTATGTAGTTATTTTATAAATTTTAGTCCGCTGAGGAAACACACATTATAGCCCTATTAAGTAAGTAATTATTTCCTAATTACTGTAACGACATCCTTGAAAATGTAACTTGTCCTATTAATTTGTGTAATTTAGTTGTTTATAATAGGTACATAGGTATTTGATAATAAAATGGCCAAATATTTGCATTGATATTTAAAGCACCAGCTTTCTAGTTGAAGCTTTTATGATTTAATAAATCATTTTAGTAAATACAATCAAAACCATTGATACGATTAGTTCTTGAATATTGGTAACCCAAAATCCTGATTAGTTCAGGTTTGATTCTCACAGCCCGAAATAGGAGAACCTCGTGACGTAGTTTGGTTCCACATGGTCGCCAGCTTGGAACAAAAAGTGGAAAGGCTAAAAATGTTGTCCGTCGGTTTTCAGTTGTAGTTGGTAAACAAACCTCGAATTAGTGAAGTGAATTTGTGACATTTTGTGTGTTAGAACAGGAAATGCGACGGAAGTAAAGATGCGGGTTGATTGTTTAATAGTTGTGTTAGTAAGATTTTTTATCATATACCTAATTTTTAGTTTTAGCCTAAATTTATTTAATAGCAATTTAAAATATTTCCTTCTAAAGGCAGGTGACACACTGGAGAAATAAGTTTCACGGAACTTCTTGCAAGAAACTGAAAATTTGTTTCATTATTACAAAACTTATTTCTCCAGTGTGTCACCTGCCCTAGGAGTTAATTTTAATCCATCAGGCAACTGGCAAATTTGTTGTAATGCAAAAATCCTTAACGTCGAAAGCCTCTAACTTTTCAAAGACGCTTTGTATAGAAAGGATTTCATAGAGCGTTCTGTTGTCTCTCAAAAGCACTATTTAGAAGTTTCCGAAAACATCACAATTATATTATTACGGGATGCTTCATAGGGTATACAGTTAAGAAAATTCAGTTTCCAATTTTTTTATGACATTATAGGGATAATACACACACCAGCAAAATAAGGGGAACGGACAAAATTATTACCTACATTAAGTTTGACATCAGTCTTCTCTTGAACCCTCCGCCCGATTTCGATGAATTTTTCACAGATTGTAGCTTGATCAGTAATTCAGTCAGTCAGTAATTTTCAGTGGAGTGAACCACTGGAAATTCAGAACAGTTTTCAACACAAAATTGTAGCCTGATCTTTTCCGAACATTTTCATTTTTTATTCACTCTGATATTTTCAATATTATTGAAAATACAGTGTTTCGAAGGTGGATATTGACCTTAATTTTCTCCACGTCGATATACGAGTTGGATATGAAAATGTGTCATTTTCCAACTTCAAGTCGTGTGTGTGAATGTTTACTTCAAGTTAAATACTGCTCACAGTTTTACCTCTTACCGATCAATTTTTTGTGGAAGGAATACTCACAAATATACAAGGAGATCAGAAATTCCCTTTCATCATGATTTCCATTTGGTGGAATATTATTTATCTAAATTAAACTTTAAACTCTCCCTTCACGCTTAACCAAGGCTTAGGACTAGGACAGGAGTTCTGCAATTTATCCTCCGACGGACCTCGCACGAATACAATTTTGTTTCCGTCGTTGATTGGTTATTGTCATCATATATTTTTATTTAATTTCAACTGATAAAAATCCAACATGGGTGATATGACTCTACCTTGGAATATTCTCGAGAACGAGAATATTCCCGAGAATATTCTCTAATAGAAAATTCTCGCGGTAACATTCTTCCACCTAACCGCGTCGCATAGGCCCTAGTTTTAGGCGATTTCAAGTCAGACACAAGTCTCGACATTTTTTGTATTCACCTTTTCAAATCAGAAATGATGACTTCAAATTCCAACATACTAGACAAAGATAGACTGCTCATCGCCTCATCAGAAAAAAAGATTGCGCACATAGCAGGAGGAAAAGTGACATTTTCCTCTCTTGTTCAGGTGTCAAAAATGAAAAATTATGACAATCTTGACTTGGTCAAGACGTCATTTTAGATTTCAATCTTGGATTTCTGATTTCAATAGATATTTCTATGTTTTTTTTTAGGCCTTATAACCTGATAGTTGCGTATCTAATAATTGGCTATAATTAAGTTGATATTAGTTCTCAGACGTTCTCAGAAAATTCTCAAATTTGAGAATATCATGTTGAGCTTTGAAAATAATTACACAAAAGTTGAGAGGTGTTGACAGTCTTAATATGTAACCATTAACTTTGTACTTCTTTGCTTTGCTTGTATTGTTATGCTAGTTATGATATATATGATATTGGTGGTTTCTTCATAAACTGTTACTCATCTATATCTTCCGTCTCACTAGGAGATTTTTTCATCAATGAAAATAAAAGGGATGAGGAACTGGATGCAATTTTACAAACAACAAACAAAAGAAGATCCGCGAGTAGTGAAACTAACATATTTTATGTAAATCCGCAAGTGGCGGACCTTTACTTTATTTTTTAAAGGTCGGCGATTGGCGCACGGAATATCTCCACTACATTCAAGATTGGTGAATTGATAACATAACCTCTTTATGTTCAATTAGGCATTCCAACGACCTGTCAAAAAGTGCGTTGTGGGCGTGGCAGAAGTTCATTATCCCGTATATGAGAGTATGTAATTTAAAGTTTTTTAAAGTGCATTTTGTGGTTGTTTTGTGAATGAACTCTGTTCATTTTTTTATTTTATTGACTTCATTAGTGTTTCTTCCAATTAAAAATGCCACAAACGGGTCTTGAAGTTGATTGTGGAAGTAGTTTCAACAAGGCAACAAGGATGATGTCAGGTTTTTTTTCATTGCCCTTTGTTTTAAAATTTTCCAATTAAAACGCGAAAATTTTTCAGTACCACTGTTCCTGCATCCGAAATAAAGCCATTTTCGAAATATTCGTAAGAATCTAAGCTTTTTTAGGCCTTCATTTGCTCATTAATGTGAACTGTGGATCAAAATGTCATCTGGACATTTTTTCAAACTAATCGTTCGCCCAGATCCCGATTTTCCTGCATTCAAGTCTTTAAATATTCACTCTGCATCTCAAAAAGTATATTATAACAAAGTAAAGTGTAATTAGCTTGAAAATATTCCAAAAAAACTCGAGATAAACAAACAAACGTCAAATTTTCCACGGTCGCCATATTGAAAAATCACGTGGTTTGGAGAGCCTAATTAGGGAATCCAAACCACGTTACTTTTGCCAACCAGCCGGCATTTTGAAATTTTTATGAGGTTAGAATACGGGTTGTTACATGTTACATGTCAACGATGTCAGAAAAGTGTCAGATTTGAGAACTCGCCCCGTGTATTGATAAAGCTTAGTACTCATAAAAGCGAAATTCGCTCTTTTTTGACATTGCTTCGACAATTTGACGCTTGATTTACACATAAAACGTCAAAGTGTCGAAGCAATATCAAAAAAAAAACGAATTTCGCTGTTATGAGTACTAGGCTTAATCCTGCCAAAAAAAAAAAAAACATTTGTTTTTTGTTTCTTGTTTGCCAACCAGACGCCATTTGAACAGGTCGTTGGATTGCCTAATTTAGAACAGGCCGTGAAGCCTTCCCAACAAACACAAGTACGTCTTTAGTACGTCCATAATTCGTACTTTTTCGGACGAAAGTACGTCCGCGGACGTACTTTTTAGGTCCCGCCGACGTACGAGGGTAAGACGGTCGTTTTCCACAAAATAGTACGTTCCACGTACGTACATTCAGGGACGTACTCAGTACGGCTTTTTAGGTACGTCTTGGGGACGTACATTAACGTACGTATTTAGTATAGCTTTTTAGGAATGTGTTTGGAACGTACAGGGTTTTCCCATATATTTTTGCACCTTACCAGAACTGGTTGATTGAATAGGTATCAGAAAGATGTGAATACAAATTTTGTATTTACACCTTCTTGATACCTATTCAATTAACCTGTCCAGATGGGGTGCAAAAATATATGGAGAAAACCCTAATAGTCCAGGAGGCAGTGAAATTTTTTAGCACTTATTTTCCCAGTTGGTGTCTATCCAATAGTTTGTTCTCCTGGTGATACAAAACAAGAATTTTTGAGTCTGGCTAAAATTTTCGGATGGGTTCACAAGATCAATGAAAAATACAAGTACGCTTATTTTCACAGACATAAATATTTCACATTTACTACAATAGAACATAAAGTATATGAAAATAGCAATTTGGCTTATCTCAGATAGTGGAAGTGAATCTGGCTGAAAATTTTCGGGTCTTCAATTTTTCACTTGCCAGACATATTATCCATACTCACAGATTAGCCGGAATATTTTTTTACGTAACTTCAGTATACTTCTCATTAGTAGACCTGTTTTTATCACTGAGAAAAAAAAGGGCCGTGCATTCGTAAGCTTTAACGCATTTTGCGCTTCAACCCATCGGAAAACCCCCCCCCCCCCTAAAAATATATGTATTTTGCTTAGAATTACTTACTCTACAATTCTATCCATGTTGTCTGACTGGGAAAATAAGTACCGAAAATCGTCACTACCTCCTAGACTATAAACATAGAGGTACATATGTATTTATGTGTAGGTATCTTTATAGTGAAAAATAAAACCATATAAATATGTATTGTATTTTCAAGTTACAATTTTCATACTCAATAAATACCTTAACAATTACACTGAAAAACTGAAAAAAATTAACACAATATCAAATATAACATAGGTACTCTTAAACTTAACCTCAAACAACAGTACATAATATAACAAAAAAAAAAATGAAGGAAAAGTAAAGAAAAATTCCCACCTAAAAAAAATATACAGAAATAGGTAGATATCCTACAAACAATAACATAGAGAATTGTAAAGGGGCATAAACCAGAAAAAGTTTCACACAGTAATAATCTTGGTAAAAGTAATATTATACACACAAAATACATAAGGCATTTTTTAGCGAGATCCCAGTAACAACCGTTTATAACCGGTACGGTTATACACGGTAACACTCCCACTTCAAAAATATATCCCTACCATTGGCAGATTTCTAGGATAAAACCGTTTTTCGTTAAAACGGAACGGTTATAAAAAAATTTACAGTAAAGAGAGGTTAGTTTATATTTTGTGATAAATATAAAGAAAATGAAGTCATTTATTATGTCTTTTATTACTAATTGACGATATTATGTTTGAAAACACCCTGTATATTCTAATTTTTAAGTCTTATCGAGCCAAGTATAGTAGTCCCTTGAAATGCATATTGCGAGAAAATCATGAGAGACAGCTTATAGACCATAATGCAAGATCTGCCATTTTATGATATCCTCCACTAACAAAAAAATCTCAGAAAAAACTCACTTTTACACATCAAAACAATCACAAAGTGAATCTAAGGTTAGAATTTTTCAGTTACTCAACTCTCGACTTGGGTATCAAAAACAATAACCGTGTAACGATGACGTCACTTTATGACAACAAAACACCTTCCCCTATTACCGTTTTCTCGCAAAAACGGATCGGTTATTGAATTCCTGTAACCGCTTGTAACACGGGAACTAACGGGAACTCGCTAAAAAATGCCTATAGTAAAGTGGTATATAGCCAAGCCGCGAAGCCGCCAAGCTGAACACTTAAACACATGCCGGCGTTGCTGCAATCAATACAAAATGGTTCTCGCGTCACTTGATTTGGCAAAAAAAAAACAAAAATAGAAGAAAACAAAACCTCACACCACTCGACAAACAGATTACAAACGAGCTACAAACACAAGAGAAAAAGGCAAAAGCAGAGACAGGAACAACTCAAGCGAGGCGTCACATCAAAATGCTGAGCCCCCGATAAGCTGTTGTCGAAGATGGTACTCTCTGCCCTGCCAGTGTTGCCAGTTGTCAAATTCAAAATTATCAGAAAAAGTTTGTCAATTTTTTTGACTTTCATCTCTATTCCCTATTTATATTTTTCTAACAAAAAAATTAACCCAAAACTAACGGTGCTGTGAGCTCAACTCATTTCTAGCTGGGAAGTATTTGGTGTAACCACCAGTACACGTCAAAACCACCAACCAAAAAAATTTTTAATTTTCAACTAAAATTTTTAAAAATATGCATTGAAATTGTAGTTTCAATCAATTATCGTATAGTAGCTTGTGATTATCGATTATTGAATTGTAGTCAAAATTATGGTAGATTTCGATAATTATCGGGTCATTGGCAAGACTGCCCTGCTAAAGCCAAGCGAAGCGGCCGAAGTCCCTTGTTTTCCATTCTATTATTTCTATTGGTTTATTTCAGGTTTATCTTGACATTTGACCATTTATTTAGGTCAGGTACCTAAATGAAATACCTATAAATCTTTGATTAAATGACCTGCCTCACAAAACGTTTATAATCACTATGTATTCGTATTTATTAATTTTAGATCTAAGTCTTAAGGAAATCCATGTCAACCTGATCGGCATTTTTGGGTTTAGGTTTAGAGGGTAATTTGGAAAGCTACCACTCCCGTATCTTTTGCTAGGAAATTGCATATTATTTAAAAATATATGATGATCAGAAATTAATAAAAAAATCATGAATGATGGTAGTTATCCAGTTCGTCTTGTATCGTTCGTCTTTGAAACGAACATGTACGTCTTTTATAAGACGTACGCAATATAGATTTTTACGTACGTTCTTGGTACGTACTTTTTTGTCTGTATATCAATTATCAATACAGCCTTTTACGTACGTACTCAAAACGTAGTTTTACATCCCCGACGAACCGACGTAAAACGGACCTAAAATGTACGTCTTCAGTACGTACTGTGTTTGTTGGGTTCTAGACAGAATTTGCAGACTTCCCAAAATAACCGACCGTCTAGTGCTATCTATGTCCTTGTAAATTAGCATTTTATTTAAAAACTGGAACGCCCTCAAGAAACTCTGCTCTAAACTAAATTAACTTGTTTTTTTTTTTTAATAAAAATGGTAACTTATGAGGACTAGATCCCACTAGATGGACAGGTTAGTTTAGGTTAGTCTGCATTTTCTGTCTAAAAGAAAGAAGCTATTCGTAACATTAAAATTTAAAAAATTCGAAATTTAGGTTTTCCAAAAATGAACATGAACCCTGAACCCTGAATTTTATTTTTTCAAAAATTGTCAATTTTTCTGGAAGGGCAGGGCACAAAGTAGATATTTTCAGATCACGATAACATTTGGGGCTCAAAACTTAACAAACAATAAACAAATAATCAGCTGATCAGTGATCATCTTGCATCTGGGTGGAACGCTGGCTAGAACTGACAATAAAAGCTCAATTTATAAACTCGCCGTCGGGATTCCGTTTTCTGTTGGCAAGACATGGAAGCTCAAACCTAGAGTGGTATACTGGATCTACCAGACAGTAATTAAAGCCCATGGTCACACATATCTCAACGGTATGGTGGCCAAAAACTGAGTAGGTCATCGCTCAGATCAAACTAAAGGAGGTACAAAGGCTAATCTGTTCAGGAATAACAGGGGTAATGTTAAGCTGCCCTACCGTAGCCTAAGAGACGCTGAACATGCCTTCCCTTCACCAAGACCTAAGTGTGAAAAAAGGGGCATGCAATCACTTGCGCTAATAGGTTATTCCAAATAAATAAATTTAACAAAGAAAATTTGTGGAAATTAAATTCAATGAAAATTGAAAAATCGGAGTTAGTGTGGCATTCTAACCCGCGACCATCGCATTGCTGTACGTAACTCACCAACTGAGTCAACCAACCCACCTGGCATATTTTTGGCGAATTAATGGCTGCATCGTTCGCCTCCCATATACTCTGATCATTTCAATCCTCCAATGGTTGACGAATGTGGCATCGGTCCCGCTAAGATAAGTCCTCTATAACACTGTTTCGCAGGGTTCGTCCACGATGTGTTAAAATTTCAAAGTACGCCATGCGACGTAAGCAAAGCTCAACAAAGAGAGAAATTTTGTTGCTTGAGATACCGAACCTAATTTTACAAAAAAAAATTGTGGAAATTAAAGTCATTGGAAATATAGTGTGTGTTAATTCGCCGAAAATCTGCCAGGTGGGTTGGTTCGCTCAGTTGGTAGAGCTTCGTACTATAGCAATGCGATGGTTTGAATGCCGAACTAACACAAATTTTTCAATTTTCCATTGACTTTAATTTCCACAAATTTTCTTAGTGAAATTTGTTTTAAGGTGCTGAAACACCATTTTGCGGCCTAATGAAGAGCCACATAAAAAACGAACTACATATAAATGGGAGAAAGACCAATTATCCACATACTGGAGACAAACTCCAGGGCTGCGATAGGCCAAAAGAGTCATCACAAAAGAGGGCGGAAGAAGTCCTATCTACATATGAACAGAAATTATATCAGATTGGTGGTCAAAGTGCTCACCAGACAGTGCAGACACTGCCCAGTGAATTATCACCTAATAGACCGTCAGATAGTGAGATATTTAGGTGCCCCATTTTCGCATACAAGCCTCGAAGAGGGTTGAAAAGTACATCGATTTTGAGTAGGATGAAGGTATTTTCACGGGTGGCTCCTGGGGATAACGTATGGAAAATTCGATTTTCCATAACAGAAATGAAAGACGTCCCTGGGCCTGGTGCCCATATTTTCTCGCTAGCCGTGTCACGAAAGGATTAAATAATGAAACATGGCTTCGTGAAAACAAAAAAGGGGGTGTTGCAGGTGAATGAAGGTTTGAAATAAGGGCGTAATCTTGTAAGGAAAAATCGAGATTTTGGGCGATTTTTCCATACAAGCCCATCGGAAGGATAAAAAGCTACAAAGTTGGTAGCAAGAAAACATATTGGCTTGAGAATCGCGAATGGAAAAGTACATTTTAGGGTAACATAAGTAAAATCGAATTTTTCATATGTTATCCCCAGGAGCCACTCGTGAAAATACCTTCATCCTACTCAATATCGATGAACTTTTCAACCCTCTTCGAGGCTTGTATGCGAAAATGGGGCACATGTCACTATCTGACGGTCTATAAAGGCAATAGAAAAGGTAGAAGACGCCAACTGCAGATTTTGAGAATCCGCGGCTGAAACCACGGAACATTTACTCTGCGACTCTTCGGCCCAACTCTCGAAAAGGCTCAAGTATCTCCAGAGGTACTGCCCAATACCCCCAAGAGTTTTCCAACTATCCCCCAAGGAAATCGCTTCCTTCGCAAAAAGACCTTAATTTCTTGGACACAAATTAAGAAAATAGCGATCTATGTGCCTTGAAAAATAGCTGAAAATACTTTGATATTAAAATATATTTAAGTTCTTTCCTTTTTCTATGTATTTTGTGAAATTTTAGTAGCCCCCAGTGTTTATTTAAAATTTATTAAACAATTTTTTTTTATACCCCTTTTTTCGACGCCACTGCACTAAATTTTCGGGTGTCAACATATATAGTCCAACAAATACCATTTTAAAGTCACGTGATTTTTCTCTATCCTTGTCGAATACATTTTAAACAGCGGTGATAGTAAAATTGACAAAAAAATTGCTGTCTAATTATTGTTCATAATATTCTTACCTGAAATAGAATCCGTCACTGTCATCAATTAGTTTGTCAAAGTTATTTTCGAAAATAATACAACGAACAAACAGCTAATAATTTTGACCACATTAACCTTTCTCCAACTCGAAAAGAAGCAAATAGAAAACGGGTACCCAGTTTAAGTTCAGAATGTATTACAACAGACAACAGATGCGACAAAAGTGAGTCTCGCAACAATTGTAAGTATTAAAATTGCCCTCTGATTGGTCAATACTACTTCAGAAACGCGTTTGTAAAATGTTAGTGGGAACATATATTAAAATTCAATAGTAATTAACCACCAGTAGCTTTTTGTAGGTGATATCAACGACATAATCAATGGACATACGTTTTTTGCCACCAGTATCACGTGACTTTAAAATGGTATTTGTCGGACTATACCACGGTTTTCTATTGGATTTTGTAAAGAGACAAAAAAAACCGCATGCTTTCATCATTAAAACTGCCACGGCAGGAGAAAAATGACCATAGGCCCCCCGGCTAACTGGCCGTCCCATGTAGCTTGCCGGATTGTAAATAGCAGATCTTACACTGCTGTGCCTGACATTTTAGGAAAATCATAATCCACGATCTATCGTAATGTAAGGCGTTGGAGGCAAACGGGAGAGTATGTGAGGAGACGAAGCCAAGGTAGAAAATGGTCAACCACGGCCAGAAATGACAGATTTATTGTTTTGCAAACATTACGGAACAGGCGTAGAACAGTACCACAAATAAAAAACGAACTGGAAGAAGTACGTGAAAGGAGGACAAGTCATCGAACCTGTCTTGTGTTATAATAATTAAATGAATACTTTTTAAATGACTGTTCTATTTTATTTTAAAATTGACAATCACTTGACAATACCCTTGACAATACAATTGGCTGGTCATTACCTTTTTATTATTAAAGGTAAGATCACCTTACATCTTTCTTTCTTAAACGCAACAAAACTTAAAATTACTAATAACATACAAAAAAAAAATCAAATACATATTTCATTAAATAATCTTTGAATTTAGTGGGAAAATCTTTCTCGTCTGTCTCTATTTTTGTCTCTTGTATAATTTCTTTCATCCTGTTTGCTGTAGTTCTGTTTATCCCTTTTATTTTATTATTGTGATCTTTTGTTATCATGGAAGGAGTTGATTCAGAATCAGGCCTATTAAGTGTTTGATGATCTGTCGTGACCGGTTCAATAATCTCATTATTTTCAGGTAGTGGTTGTAAATGTCTTCTATTTCTTCTTAATATCTCAGTATTAGTTTCCACTATGTAAGATCTTGGTTCATCTTTTCGTTTATTAACAAATTATCCTTCTTTGTTTTCTGTTATTATAAAAACTCATGTTCGTTCATTTAATTCATCTAACTCCTTTGCTCTATGTCGTTTATCATAATTTTTCTTCTGTTGTTCCTTTCCAGTTATTATATTTCTTTTAATTTCTTTATGATTTGGCAATGTTGGATTTAATTTTTTATCTAATACAGGCAAATTTTCCCTTAGATTTCGACCCATCATCAATTAAGCAGGTGACGCACCACAATCTAATTTAGTATTTTTATACGCAAGTAAACCAACGTAGGGATCGTCACTTTTCTTAAAAATCTGTTTAATTAATTTCACTGCATTTTCCGCTTGTCTATTTGACTGTGGATATTTGGGACTGCTACTTTTCCATATAAAGTTATATTCCTTTGCAAAATTTTTAAATTCATAACTATTATATAGTCTATAGTCAGTACACTATAATAATAGGTAAATAAAGCTTACTACGATTTATCTGATTTAGCTATAAATTTAAAAAAAAAAAACAAAACAATATTTCCATAACTTCCCCAAAGTTTCCAATATTCCCAGAAAGTTTCCGAGAATATTCGCGGCTTTTGAATGTTTCGGGAATTTTACATCACTAATCATAATCATACTTCATAAGACGCATACAAAACCGTTGTAATCTAGTCGTTAATTGGCCAATTGGCTTATCTTTAAGCAAGGGCGGTTTAAAGGGGGGGGTAGAGGGGGTAATTACCCCCCCCCAGACAAAGATTTTTTTTGAACACTTAAGAATAAAATTTCAACAAAAGACAAGTTCTATAAAGTAAAGCATAGAAGGCATTGTATAAACTGATAGGCTCACCAGTATCGACGTACAGTTGCGATCAAAAAAAAGTAGTACCTACAAGGAAAATCTCCAAAATTTCCTGGTCTATTATACATTAATTTAATTCATAACCAAAAATGACATATTTTTCGACAAGTTTTTAACCTAGAAAGCTTCAGATGACATTATTTTGACATTTTTCCACCCGTTTTTAACCTAGAATATGTCATTGCCTGTCAAATTTTTTTATGTTACACCGGGAGCTCAAATTGGAGCTAATAATTTTTGTACTCCTTTTTTTTGATCGCAACTGTACCTACTACTATACAGTGAAATAAAAGGTATTTCATGTGAAAACAAAGCTATGGTTGTTTGAAATATCTGGTTTTGTGTACAGTTACAGTATTGCGAACACCCTATAGAATGTTATCAGATTTTCATAGGACCATGAAGTAAATGTAAGTATTCACTAACAGCCTGCAAAAGATTTAGCTTAAGGATCTCAAATGAATGAAATGTGTTGGTTTTTGCTGATACATGTATTGACACATGCAAACTGCGATTTTTTTTAAAAGTTTCAAATATTTCAAATTTTCCTGCATTCGAATACATGAATAAATTATGCGAAAACTTGTAACGTCACACCGGCTAAACGCCGAAATGCCAGTCTCCCGTTCATTCAGTCCTCAGTGAACCGTGCCCTATACTTTGAGTGGTTGCCATTCGCTCTAATGAGATCTTGGACATTTGTTTTGAAAAATTCTTGCACGTGTTAAAACTGTATTTCCAAAGCCGGTATGACGTCACAGCCTAGGCGTTCGTAACTTGTGATGGGTTCAAATTTCAATCCGATTATTGGCTTGATTTCAATACAGTAAATAAATTCATGATCAATATTATGCAATAAATTATCAGTCATGAGCACAGAGTCAGAAAGTGGGACACCCGTTTTTTCCTATTGTAAAACGGGTTCAACCAGCTATACCTAAGGCAATAACAGGAATTGTCATATTTGACAAAAAATCCATTGAAAAGAAAAGACTGATTTACGCAAAATAGACTGATTTATGCAAAATTACAAGACCTGTCAGTCGAGTGTCCCACTTTTTGGGTTAGTGCGAACTTCGATTTTTTGAAAAAGTTTCAAATATTTCAAAAAGGGTCGAGTTTTTATAGAAATTTATAGATTTGCTCACAGATGTGCACATAATTGATCCATTAGTATAGGTATAGTATGGGTAGTTATACAGGGTGTCCCACGGTGGATGGCGTATTAGACGTTTATGGAAAATGAAAAAACGGATCATTTTGAAAATTGGGCAACCGGGATAAACGACCATAATCTACACTTTAAAAATATTTCTGTTTATGCGGTGTTGCTGCTTCTATTCTAAACCAGTGGCAACATCGCTATTTTAAATAGAACACCCTGTATGCGATTGCAGATTAGGATTCTACATAAAATTCTGAGCAAATTTCATGTGATATACCCTATACCTAAGTTCAACTGTTTCGGAAATATTGACAGTTGAAAATTGACTTTTTGCAACTTTGACAGGCTGTAAAACCTGAACCGTTAATTTTAGAGGAAAACCGATTTTATATTCCTATCTTAGATTTTTATGAGCTATCATTTGACACCAACTTTGAATTCAATCCATGATTGAAAATTCCAATTAAATTTAATCTCCAGTTAAATTCAAAGTTGGTTCCGTCCGTTCTCCTCTAAAATTAACCGTTTAGGTTTTACAGCCCGTCAAAGTTGCAAAAAGTCAATTTTCAACTGTCAATATTTCCAAAACAGTTGAACTTAGGTATATGGTATATCACATGAAATCTTCTCAGAATTTTACGTAGAATCCAAATATGCAATCGTATACAGGGCGTTCCATTTAAAATAGCGATGTTGCCACTGGTTTAGAGTAGAAGCGGCAACACCGGATAAACAAAAATGTTTTTAAAGTGTAGACTATGGTCATTTATCCCGGTTGCCAAATTTTCAAAATGATCCGATTTTTAGTTCTCCATAAACGTCTAATACGCCATCCACCGTGGGACATCCTGTATATAGGTATAGGTAGTTCCTAAGAAAAAGTATATAGGATTGTTAGAACAATCGAAAGGAGATATCGTCTACTAAGCAGTGACGACGCCAGGGGGGGCCGGCCCCCCCCTGAAAACTTACCCTCATGTCGACAACAATGCAATGCAACATGAGTAACCTCTGCTCTCTGGTTAATTTGATATTTGGTGGGCGCCAGGCAACCGCGACTATGCTTTCGCTTTTCTGGGATTCCCCCAAACATATTTGTGTCGGCAGGTCCAGGGTTTTCCTGAAGGCCAGTTTCTCAATAGCAAGCAAGTCACCCCCGGGTCAGAGCAGTTAATCATAACTCCAGGGTAAACATTGCAATTGGACACGTTTACCCTGGACTAGCTATTGAGAAACCGACCCTGAACGGTTAATTGAATAGGTATCAAGAAGATTTACCTATACAGGGTGTCCCTTTTTCGAGAGCAATCATTGGAATATAGGAAACGGTAAGAGATACAGGTTCGGTTAAATTGGGACAAAGTTGCGCAATTTCTTGCTTAACAAAACGCTACTTCGAAATTTGGAAAATTCCGAATACTTCCGGAGATACATGGAAATCAAAATTTTGTAAAATAATTTCTATATTTTCCTGGACTCATTTGTAAAGGTATTTCAAATAAACTTCACTTTATTGGGGCAACTTTCTCCCCTCTACATAATGGTGTAACCAGATTTGAAATCCGACTTTTCGTCTTTTGCCGATCATCATCAACTTTATTTTTTTAAATAGAGGTTTGCATTTTTATGAATTGTATTCGGAGTTTCTTGATCTCCCAAAAGCAGTAACACATTTGGCCATTGATTGCAATTTTGTATCTCTTACCGTTTCCTATATTCCAATGGTTGTCCTCGAAAAACGGACACCCTGTATACAAAATCCAAATAAAAACCTTTTTGATACCTATTCAATTAACCTGTTCAGGTGGAGTGCAAAAATATACGGGAAAACTTTGCAATTCCCATTTTCATTTCAAAGAAGAAAAGCAATAAAGTAAGAACAAGTGCCCGCTTAATTTTATCTAGCCCAGCCTGGCCCCCCTAACGTAAAACGTAAAACCCTGGCGTCGCCACTGCTACTAAGTGGACATCCTGTATAACTATTTTGCCGGCATCGGGATACATTTTTGCTTGAGGTGTGTTTCAGACGATTTTCAGGTGTAAATTTGGACGTGGCACCCTTAAAAAAAGGCGGGAAGCCATTCGACACTTAATGATTTTCCCGTCATCCATTACCCCCCCCAGAAAATCATCTATGGACCGCCACTGTCTTTAAGTATTCCTACCAAAGGTTTGTGATCAGTCCTTTTAGTACATTTTCTTCCAAACAAAAATTGTTCTAACCTCTCCGTTGTCCATCAGGTTAATGATTATGTTTCTTTTTCAATTTGTGCATATCTTCTTTCTGCATCACTCAAAGATTTCGAACAAAAATATACAGGTCTCCATAATCCATTTCCTTGTTGTTGTTCCAACATTCCTCCAATCCCATTTGCACTAACGTCTGCACTTATTCTGTTAGGAAAATTAATCTGAGAATTTCATACATCTGTCAAAACTGACAATAAACTGACATGTTTTAATTGTTGATTTGAACCAATCAGATTGGAATTACGCGATAATTTGCACTAGTGCAAATTATCGGATAATTGCATAGAAACTAGTGCGAGAACTGGTGCTTTGATATTTTTTGACAAAAAATTTAATTTTTTCATTCATGAAATTCTCTCATAAAATACAACCCGTGCAAGGGAAATATATCTATAATTTTCGACAAATTTGCACTCACGCGTTTTTAACTGAAAAGGGCACTCGTGTACTACGTGCACTCGTGCTCTTTTTCAACTAAAAATGCACATTCGGGCAAATTTCCCAAAAATTATTGATAATTACCATTGCACTAAGAACTGGTGCTGAAATAATTTCCAGTTTCACATTTTCAAAGCATTTTTGATGACTCATTCCAAACAAAACTATTTTTTTCGTGTAGTAAATCTCTTAAAAGTTTCGATTTTGAAGATGCCTCTTTAATAAATTTTGAAAAATATGCATACATTCCCAAAAACCTTCTTACTCCTGTTTTATTTATTGGTGCAACATAGTTTATGATAGCTTTTATAATTGAATTATCTGGCCTTATTCCATTTTTACTTATACATACTCCCAAATACTTAAGTTCTTTTATACCAATTTCGCATTTTTCAAAATTTAATGTTAGTCCATATTTTTGTAAAACTGTCATAACTTTCTGTAAACTTTCATTATGTTCAGAAATGGTACGCCCTTCAACCAAAATATCATCCGCGCATAAACAAGCACATCGTTCAAGCCTTCTTGCATAAATATATTCTTTAAAGTTTTCTGAAAAATTTCTGGACCACTGGAAATGCCGAAAGGTAATCTTTTATAAACAAATCTACCGAATGGTGGTATGAATGTAGTATATTTTCGGCTTTGTTTACTAAGCATTAACTGTCAAAATCCTTTATTGCAATCTAATTTGAAAAAAATTTAGCATCTTGCAACTGTGCTGTCGTTTCTTCTACAGTTGGAAAAACAAATCTTTCTCTGACAACAAACTTATTTAATTCAATAAAATCAGTGCAAATTCTTACTCCATTGATTTTTTTAACTATTGTCATCGGAGAACACCATTCTGTATAGCTTCGTTAATTTGCTTAATAACACCTTTTTTACCATATCATTAAGCTCTAATCGTACAGTCTCCAATAAAGGCAATGGTACACGTCTGGGTGTTTGTACTGTCACTGGTTCAACATTTTCTTTTAATTCAATAGAATATTCAAAATCTTTTAACTTGTCAAGTCCAGTAAAAACTTTAACATATTTTTCTTTTAAATCCGATTTCATTAGTAGATTTTTATTCTCATTTTCATTAATTACTTGATTGACATTTTCTACAGCCCATTGCATCATTTTTAATTTTTCAATAGCTGGACGACCTAATAAATTCTCACTGGTTCTCACTACAAACATTTTGACATGCCTTTTAACACCATTAGGTATATATAAGTATCACTTTAATTCCTTTTACTTTTAATTCTGAATCACCTGGACCCATCAACCGTGTTTCTGTTGGCTTCAATTTTAAATATTTGTTTTCTTAAGATTCCTGTAGGTTTTTGTAGTTATCACAGTTTCATCTGCACGAGAATCAATTTTAAAACATACATCCTTAATAAAAATATTTAAATTTACTGTCCATGGTTTTTAATTTTTGCAATGTTTGACTCATATGAAGAATCTGTCTCAGTATTTTCAAATAATTCATCATTTAATAATCCATCGCTTTCATTATCAGTGCTGTCAACTTCTACACTTTTAAAAAACTTTGACCTACACCAAAGAATATAATAGACTCCGTCTATAGAAGACCCGTCCGCCGGCGAAAATATAAACCCGCGTGATGGCGCTACTGTGCTACCAAAATCCTTCGTTTCTGTGATTAAATTAATTTGAGGCACCAAATACACGGGTTATTGCGGAGCTGCGTTGCCAAGTTGTGACTGGCTATGTTCAGCACCGTGCAATTCACTATTATGATAACAAATAATTGGAAGTTTTGCTATTGGGTAGGTATTTCATGTGACTGCACCAATTTAAGTACACAAATTGATAATTTTAGTATAGATTTTGTATAGGAAATTAATTGTCTGTGTTTTATAGGTAGGTATGTACTTATTATGTACAGTTGCGGCCATTGGAATTGGCACAAATTTTTGAATGCACCTTGTATTCCATCAAAAAAATGAACTATTTGACTTTTTGAAGTGAAAACTTCTTTAGAATCGTTGGGAGTGATTTGAGACTCGATGAAATGAAAAAGCGACCCGATGAAATGAAACGAAAAGCAACACTTTTTTAACACGCTTATAATTAACACACAATACACAACAAGAACCTGGAACAAGCCAAGTGAGCTGGAACAAGTCTGGAAAAGTCTGGAAATCTCTGAAAACGTCTAGAAAAAACCTGGAAATTTCTGGAAAGGGTCGGAAAAATTCTGCCAAAGGTCCCAAAAGACCTGGGGATCATTTTCCAGAATCCGGATCAGTATGTATGTCTGGATAAGATCTGGATAAAGTCTGTAAAACTCTGGAAAACCCTGGATAAGTCTGGGTATTGTCTGGAAAAGTCTGGAAATCTCTGGAAACGTCTGGAAAAAGCTTGGAAATTTCTGGAAAGGGTTGGAAAAATTCTGAAAAAGGTCCCAAAAGACCTGGGGATCATTTTCCAGAATCCGGATCAGTCTGAACAAGTCTGTTAAAGTCTGGATTAATCTGGATGAAGTCTGGAAAACTCTGAAAAGCTCTGGAAACGTCTGGAAAGAGCCTGGAAATTTCTGGAAAGGGTCGGAAAAATTCTGCCAAAGGTCCCAAAAGACCTAGGGATCATTTTCCAGAATCCGGATCAGTCTGTACAGGGTGCTGCAATTTGGAGTGTTTTTACAGAAAAAACACAATTCCAGACCAGATAGAGGAAAATTGACTTAGATATCATGGAATCGATTTTCGAGAAACGTCGATTGTCAAAAACCGTATCGCGATATCTTCAATGGTACCATTAATACATGGCGATTTTCGATTTTCTCCTATTATGAAAAATGGCCATAAGTTTTTTATTTATCAATTTTTTTCATTTCTGTAAAAACATTATGGAGACACTTTTTTGAGCACAATCCAATGGCGGACTCGGTTTTTTTCTATATCGCTCCGATTTCGAGATATCGACCAAATTCCGATATTTTCAAATGAAACATCCTCTATAATAATAGCTCATTGGATAGCTCTGTTTTTGCTCATTTCAATGATATAAAGTTCGATAGGTTTATCTCTAACAGTTTTCTAGAAAAAAATTATATCTGTTTCAGCCATAAGAAACAATGTGTTAGAAAGAGACCTTCCTCACTTTCCTTACACATATAAAATCCTTTTCTAACACATTGGTCCTTACGACAAAAATAGATATGATTTTTTTTCTCGAAAACTGTTAGAGATAAACCTATCGAACTTTATATCATTGAAATCAGCAAAAAGAGAGCTATCCAATGAGCTATTAATATATAGGGAGTTTCATTTGAAAATATCGGAATTTGGACGATATCTCGAAATCGGAGCGATATAGAAAAAAACCGAGTCCGCCACTGAATTGTGGTCAAAAAAGTGTCGTCATAATGTTTTGACAGAAATAAGAAAAATTGATAAATAAAAAACTTATAGCCATTTTTAATAATAGGGGAAAATCGAAAATCGCCCTGTATCAATGGTACCATTGAAGATATCGTGATACGATTTTTGACAATTGACGTTTCTCAAAAATCGATCCCATGACATTTAAGTCAATTTTTCTCTATCTGGTCTGGAAGTATGTTTTTCCTGTTGAAACACTCCAAATTGCAGCACCCTGTACAAGTCTGGATAAGGTCTGGATAAATCTGGATAAAGTCTGTGAAACTCTGGATATTGTCTGGAAAAGTCTGGAAAAGACTTGGAAATTTCTGGAAAGGGTTGGACAAAATTCTGAAAAAGGTCCCAAAAGACCTGGGGATCATTTTCCAGAATCCGGATCAGTCAGTACAAGTCTGGATAAATCTTGATGAAATCTGGAAAACTCAGGAAAGCTCTGAATAAGTCTGGAGAATGTCTGAAAAAGTTTGGAAATCTCTGGGGCTGGCACGCTTTTATAATACATCGAACTAAAAAGTGAAAAATAAATATATTTTGAAAAAACTAAAAAACACGCTTTCATAGTAAATTGAACTAAAAAGTGGAAAATAATTTGTAATATAAAAAAAAAATATTAATGAACAAAAAATATTAGAATTATTGTGAAAAAAGCGTGGGGTGCTCAATGTATAAGAAATGTGGAACAAAGCACCCCAGCGTGTATTTTAGTTTTTTTAAACTATATTTATTTGCGTTCTTTCTCAAGTCTTTTGGAGGGGGGGGGGCGCCACTGTGTATGTTAGTTTGTGTGTAATGCATGCAGTTCGATGAAGGTTTCACTTCTACCGGGTGTGAACTCCACAGGATTTTTTTTTTAACAAGCCGTTAATGCCAAAATTTTGTCAGTTTTGGCTTTATACAAAGCGCGTTCAAAAATTTGTGCCAATTCCAATGGCCGCGACTGTACCCTACCAGTACCATTGAATAATAATAGGTCTGTTTCTGCAGAAATCACAAACCAGTCAGAGTGAATTTCATTGGTTGAAACTAGTTTTCTGACTGTTTTCAACCAATGGAATCCGCTCTGACTGGTTTGTGATTTCTGCAGAAACAAACCTAATATTATTAGGATAAATAAAAACAAAATAATAAATAGTTTTATAAGTATGTATTTTTACAGTAATTTTCTGTCACTAATAAATTCATTATATAAAAGGAACTTAGACCGATCTACAAAAAAATAAATAAATAATTCATAATTCAAAATAAAAACATAAATTTCTAAGTGGCAAATTCGCCAAATATACTGAAAACCCCAAAGAAAATGATAGAACATAGCATCCATTGATATTCTTTGCTTAATTATAAAATAATATATGTTGAAAAATTAAAGAAGTTCAGGATTCTAAAATATCGCTACAAATAAATTACTAACGATAAAAAAAAATTGCATTTTCAATATTTACAAAAAAAACTATTTATACATATTAATATTGGGTTTTTCTGGAACCTACCAGGGTGTGCGAAATACCTGAGGTACTTAGGTACGGTACGTACCCACTGTCCTAAAAATAAAATAACAAAATCGTTGCGTTTGAGCGATTTTTGCTATTTTTTAGTGGGGGACAAATATTTGACGTGGAAAGTTTCCGTTGGCCCTCCCTGTTTAGTATAGATTTTAGATTTCTCAGCATAGGTAAAGATTATACAGCATGGGTAAAAAGAATGGAACACTTACAGGGGTTTGAAAAGAATCGCTCGGACCTGTCAATTTTATTTTTAAGCTGCGCATTTTTCGGAGATTGAGTTTAACCGGAATTTTCAATCATGAATTAAATACAAAGTTGGTGTCAAATGATGGGTTTATGGAAAATTGATAAGAATGTATGATCGGTTTTGCTCTTAAATTAACCGTCAAGGTTTTAGAGCCTGTCAAAGTTGCAAAAAAATCAACTGTCAATATTTCCGAAACAGTTGAAGATAGGTATAGGACATTATACATAGAATATTTCAATATTTTTTTGTAGAATCCAAAAATGCAATAACATACAGGGCTGCCGTTGGAAATAACAAAGTTGATGCAAGTAACACCATTTCTGGAACACCCTGTCTATTTTTTTTCTCCAAAAAAAGGGGAAGCTCAAAAATAAAATTGACAGGTTCGAGCGATTTTTCAAAAAAAAAAGATAGTTTCCAAACGCCTGTAGGTGTTTCATTAAAAAAAATAAGGCTTTGGATTTGGATTTCGTAACGAAGATTATTCTGAAATAAACCTGAAAGAATTGAAATATGTAGGTACCTTCTACTGGTTTTTCAAATTTTTCATCTTTTGTTTTAAATCTTTTTTTAAATTATGTCTTGACCATTTGCAATATTTGAAGAGATTGGTGCTTACCAGGTGAGATATTAAAAACGATCTATGCTCATAACAAGGATTATTGTTGTCACCTAACCATTGAACATTTTCTGTGATAATTTTGTTTTTAATCCGTGCACCAACAGACTCTTGATGTTTATAGATATCAAAATATTCATTAAATATCAACATAAATCGCTGAACCATTGCATGCATATTTACAGAAGGTACTAATAGATGTATGGTTTCATTGCAACCATAGTTTTTGTTTAACAAAAATATATTTTTTTTGTCAGAAAGTAAAGAATAATCACGTGCTTGAAATGAAGATCGGCAAACATCGCATTGAAATTTATCCAGCGTTTTTTTAATAAGATACCCTGCATAATAAGAAATTGCGCAATCTTCCAGATCAGTTTCTTCCGCGGAATTACTCGTAGATTTAGGATCGGTATTTGTATTAGATTCAGACACGGTATCGTCTAATAATTGATCCTCTAAAAATGCATCAGTAGAGCTAGTAGATGGTTGCTTATTCTCATTCTGATAATGCAGAGCTTTTGATGTTGATGCCAATAATATATTGGGGCAAGTTGGTTGTGTGAGTTGGATGTCTGAATCTTCCTCACAATTGGACAACTTTGACGGTTTTAAAAGATTAGTTATTGATTGGATTCTAAAAGCAAGTCTAAAAGATTTTGCTGAGGGATTCAGACTCCATCCACCACGTTGTCTAATAATGGAAAAAGAATTCTCCAGGAAGTCCTGATTGAGACGATTAGTTAAAATAAAATGATTTCCGTCTTGCTTTTCATTTTCAAATAGAGCCAGTATTGCATTAATTGTTTGCACCATACCGTCAAAACATGGTGGTCTACTATATCTAAGAATAGATTTTGTTTCTGATTTTTTAGGCTTTGAATTAGACACTTTTATTAAAGATGAAAACATATCTCTGCTAGTTCTTAGAACTTCCAAAACCGCAGGATTTTTTTCACTGAGGCCGCGATTAAAAGGATTTTTGTCATAAAGGCGTTTACTGTTTAAGGCGTCAAATAAATTATTTAAAGTGAGAACAAATTCTGCAGTATCTAATCCTTCTTTATTATTAATTAAATTTAATTCGACGCATGTTTTGATAGCAAAAGCAACTGTTTTGGAAAAAATTTGTAGGGCTAGACGACAGGACATTTTTTCGAACGGACTTGGATTTAAATGTTTGTCACTAATTTTTGTCAATGCTCTAGCTGTTTTGGATGCTCTATCAATTTCTACGGTTTTTCTTATCACATCAAAAGATATAATCTTATCCTCAAGTTTATAAGTTCCTGTGAGCAAATTATTCCTAAGACTCTTAAAAAGGTGGGGGACATCAAAAATGGCAAAAATTGTTTGATCTTTTGAAATAAAAAATGGGCTTTCTTTTGTTATTCCTAAAGATTTGAACGCTGATCGATTAGTAGAGCCCTGATCACACACAATAGCTTTTGGAATGAAACCGATTTTTTGTAATTCATTAGTAACATAAATAATTAATTGTTTTAATATAGTTGAAGGTGCCAAGTTATAGGAAAAAAAGTAGGCTATAGGCATTTTCCAATTGGAATATAAACCTCTCATTGAGAACGCTAATGCATGTGATGCTTCTTTAGATGTTCTACCGAGTGGACCAAAGTCTTCAAAACCTTCAATAATATCTAATTTTTTATTGTATTCTAGACAGCTCTTGATACTAACTTCATCAAACGCAATTACACATTTTTTTTCTTGTTTACTCATAGTAGCACATTTCATTTGAAGATGTTCCCTACAGTTCCCTCATCAAGTCCAGCTTTGAAGAGATTTGAAGAAATCCATCTTCGAATCGTACTTACTGCAGGTAGGATGATTCCCTTCCGCCTCAAGAAACAATATGCTGCTGGACTTTTATAGAAAAAAGATATGGCAAATTCTTGCTCTTTGCGGTTCCACACTTTCCTTCGTGAACCTCGAAATTGCATTAAAACAAACGTTTGGGCAATACTAGATAAAACAGTAATAGCAGGCATAAGATTAGATTTAAAATTTCTGGCGTTTTTAACTTTTTGAGACAATTCTTTTAGACGGCATTTATAATTCTTTAGTTTTGAAACGTTACATCTGAGTTTTTGTTTTAATGCAATTTTACGAGGAGTATATTGTGCATCTGGTAAATCTGAAAGTTCATTTGCAAAAGAGTTATCTAGATTTTCTTTAGGTCGTTTTTTTTTTTGAGAATTTGAATCTGACATTTCAGGACTACAAAGTGGAAGTATATGTCTATTTTGGTAAGTTCGTTTTGGCGTTAAAACCTTTAAAGCTTCATAGACTTTTGGAACTGCATCTTTTTTTAAGTAAAATTTTTTTTCAGTCCTATAATCTTCGTCTGTAAAATGATTCTCGCACAGGTATTTATTTCGAATATCTTCAGGAGCTAGTCCAGCGAGTGAAGGATTTTCTTAAAACAAAAAAAAAATATATAACAATAGTTTTTCTTTTTCAAACTCTAAAAACCCTTATAGTAGAGCCTGTGTTTTTTTTTTAATGGCATGTTTTATTATAAAATATTCATTCATGCATATTTTTAACGACCTCTTTATGGTTGTCTCCCATCAGGGAGATTTTTGGTTATAGAATCCCCTTTCAAATAAAGTCCTGCCAGGTAATTTTCTGACATCCTGTATAAACATCTGATTTTTTTCGTAAATCTAGGGTAATATTTAAAAGAGGCCCTTTAACCAACCACCGGTCAAATGATTGTTAATTCTTCCGCAAAAAAATGGGATATGAAAATTTCAATATACAAAACTAACTTACCGCAATTAATAATCCACTGTTTACACAGATCTTCATTTTTAAATGGAAATCTAAATAATCGCCGTTGAGAATTATGTCGGCTAACACCGCAATTGTAATATTGGCAAATATTTCCAGACATTTTTAAAATAAGTGTTTTCAAATTTATACAGCTGCCACCGAATCGGATTGATCGCCTAGACGCTTAATTAAAAATAAACATATTGTGAACTTCCGAATTCCTCTTGGCACGCGTCTGGCGTCCATCTCCCCACGGACGCCGGCTTATCGCCGCTGAACCAAAAGCACCTAGCACCTACAACAGCGACAACTCGGCAACAGTGGGCAATAAACTCTAACCAGCGTCCACCCCGGCTAAAGCCGGCGTCCATCGAGGTCTCAAATTTTAGAATACGGACGAGACTTCTAGAGACGGTTAGTCTATAATATTCTTTGCCTACACATTTTGGCATAATGACCTTTAACTTTACATTTTGAACATATTTGTCCATTTGCAGGACAATTTTTATATGCATGAGGTGAATTTCCACATCTAAAACATCTAGCTCTTTGTATAATTGGTTTTCTTGATTGTGAACTTTTATCCCATTTTTTATTAGTTTTATTTGCATACTTCTTTTATTTATTTTATTTATATTAGAGGTACCTGCGATTTTACTTCTTATACAGTGTGCGCCATAAAGTTGGGTACGATACATATGGGAAAATTCTTAATTATTCCTTTTTTGAAAATAACTTTTTTTGGGGATCGTTAGGGCATGTTCGATAACCAAAAAATCGATTATGACACGTCATGTTATTTTTTTGATGACCAGAAAATGTGCAAAAAGGGACATGGGTACAGTTATAGCGACACGACCAGACGGTATTTTCTAATTTATGACCTTCAAGTGTGTATTTCGCAAAACAATCGATTCGTTTGATATCAAACTTAGGTAGTTCAGTTGAATGTTGAATAAAGCTATTTTTGAAATAAAATTAATATTTTCGATTTTCCATTTAATGGTATGGGTAAAAGAAGTAGTTCAATTTTTTTTTCTCTGCTTTGCTTCAAAATCGGCATGTGGAGTTCTTTTTGGATTCTGAACAACTTTTTTTTATAAAATTTTTTGATATCTTGCCAAATTTACCCGTTTTTCGACATCAATATCAACTTTTTTCAAAATTCCCACTAAACCGATAATCGCATGACATGTGTCATAATCGATTTTTTAGTTATCGAACATGCCCTAACGAACCTCAAAAAAAAAAAAAATTGAAAAAAGGAATAATTAAGAATTTTCCCATATGTACCCAACTTTATGGCGCACACTGTATATTTAGTTTGTTCTCGAATTATTTCTGATTGTGTAATCTTCTCTATAGCTTTCTTGAGATCCAATTTATCATCCAGTTGAAGCTGCTCTGATAATTTGTGATCCAATATACCTACAACCAGTCTATCTCTGATAAATTCGTCTGTTAATTTACCATAATTACAAGATTTCGATAATTTTTTTAAAAAAATTTTTATGTTCCAAAGCACTCTCACCTCAGAGGACTCTCACCTTCATGTTGATGTCTCAAGTTAAATTTAGCTCGTTCATAAATTATATTATTTTTTATTTAAAAATGTTGATCAAACATTTCTTTGGTTTTTTCGTATGTTTCAAAAACACTCTCTGGTTTGTCCAATTGTTCCAATTATCTATCAACTTCAGGTCCCATGTGCAATAATAGATTTGGGGTCTGCAATTTTTGTGAAGCTGTATTTAATTCTGTAACTATTCTGTAGGTACCTTTTATAGTATGTTATCCATTTCGTCCAATCATCTTTACCAAAACTGAACTTCTGGATTGTGGGTATTTGGCTAACAGTACTTGTTACTATTTTTTAAATAGGTGTATGGTCTTGATTCTGACATTCCTGAATTTGTAGTACAGCTACTATTTTTCTAAGCTCTTCCCACTGTTGTTGTAATTCTTTAGGGTTTAATTCTGCCATTCGAATGAGGTTCTTAAACCTGACACCATGGGGTGACCATATTTTTTGTGAATGAATGCTGTACGCATCTGAAATTTTGGGACAGGTGAGTGAAGAAAGCACTAAATGAAAAAAAAAAACGGTGCCACGCCAAAAAAAGGTTGAAAAAAAAAATTGGATAATAGAAAACACAGGTAATCTGAAAGTCATCGCGTGTCACCCTATCCCTATGACATCATGTCTTGTGTTATAATCATTGGTTATAATTTTAAAATCGACGATACCCTTGACAATACAATTGGCTGGTCATTACTCATTACCTTTTTATTATTAAAGGTAAGATCATCTTACATTCAGCAAAAGGCTCAAAGAAATTGGTTTGAAGGCCTAAAGAACAAAGAAAACTCCAAAACTCCAGCAGCATCATCGATTGGCAAGACTACGCTTCGCTAAGGAGCATGAAAATTGGGAATATAACTATTGGAACAACGTTCTTTTCACAGATGAGAGCCGCTTTTGAAAGATTATATCACAATTCAATTCCACTGCTACTGTGGTAGAGGGTCAGTAATGGTCTGGGGTGGGATACGTTTAGGGGCATGAACAGAATTGGTGGTTGTTGATGGCGCTTTAAATGCAGACGGATACGAGATGTTCTGCAACAGCATGTCGTACATTTCGCCCCCCATATCGGAGAAAACTTCCTGCTAATGCACGACAATGCTCGTCCTCAGGTGGCGCGCCGCATCTACGACTTTTTGAATACCGTCGGAATAAGAGCAATGGATTGGCCTGCATGTTGCCCAGATCTTAATCCGATCGAACATGTCTGGGAAATGTTGGGAAGACGATTAAAGGTCCACAATTCCTGCAGTTCAGAATCGCGAACAAGCAGCAGCTGCTCCGGTTGAGATCATTCTTTCTGGTCCGCTGTTTTGAATCGTTATTGTTCGTTAAGTTATTGTTATTGTGATTTCTTTTTTCATTGGTTCCCAAGTCAACAAATAGAAAAAAAAAACTTCAACTTGATCATTTTTTTGAGTTGCTGTCAAGGTGAAAATTCGTGATTTTACTTGAACAAATAATAATAAATTCGTCAATGTCCTACCGATGTGGCGAGGTCTGTTGAGGGGAAAATTGATAAAGTCCTTAGCCTTGGGCCTTGGTTAAGTGTGAAGGGAGAGTATAGTTTAGATAAATAACATTTCACCAAATAGAAATCATGAAAGGGACTTTCTGATCCCCCTGTATATTTGTGAGCATTCTATTCACAATAAATTGATCGGTAAGACGTAAAACTGCGAGCAATATTTAACTTGAAGTAATCATTCACACACACGACTTGAAGTTGGAAAACGACACATTTTCATATCCAATTCATATGTCGACGTGGAGAAAATTAAGGTCAATATCCACCTTTTTTCCGAAACTGTATTCTCAATAATATTGAAAAATCAGAGTAAATAAAAAAAATAAAATGTTCGGAAAAGATCAGGCTACAATTTGGTGTTGAAAACTGTTCTGAATTTCAAGTGATTCACTCCACAGGGTGTCTCAAAAAATTACTGACTTTCTTTTCATCCCTGTATATGATAGAAAGACGAATCATTTAAAGGCCGGGACACATCTATCATGCATTCTTCCGATCCGACTCCGATCATACAATCAAGGTCTTTATTCTTGGAACAGGGGAGCAGCGTTCTCAAGATAACGCCTGGGAACACTGCTTCCTGTTCCAAGAATAAGGACCCTGATTGTATGATCGGAGTCGGATCGGAAGAATGTATGATAGATGTGTCCCGGGCTTTATAGCGGTAATACGTCAGATGTATTCCTGAAGAATCAAGCTACAATCTGTGAAAAATTCATCGAAATCGAGCGGAGGGTTCAATAGAAAATTGATGTCAATCTTAGTGTAAATTTTGTCCGTTCCCCTAATTTTGCCGGTGTGTCTATTATTTAGAATCTTATAAAAAGTTATACTGCCTTTCAGAGGCTCCGTTAGAATTTATTCAAGAAAAATTGCTTTACACTTCACTGGGTGCTTCATAGAGTAGTGCCCAAACTTTCCTGTTAATAACAAAAAAAAAACTCCCAAAAATCCAAGTGACCAAGTTAGGCCCAGTTGTACAATCTTGGTTCAAAACAGAGTTCAGCTGAACTCGACTGGTATTTGAACTTCTCCATTTAAAATGCATTGCTGTCAAAATTGATATAGTTTGATTAATAGCTGACAGCAATGTGTTTCAAATGTGAAACCTCAAGTACCAGTTGAGTTTAGTTGAACTTTTTTTTGAACCGAGATTGTTCAACTGAGCCTTAGAGCCTAAAGCGGCGTTTCCAACTTTTCTGGCGGGTGGAAACTCGGAAAATCAACCGACACCAGTTAACTGCGCCACTTATCCATGCGCCAGTAAAGTAGAACGGAGGTCTACTTTTTGGCGCCAGTTTGCCATGTGCGCCAGTTTGTCAAAAAAAATACAAGCCGAGTTCGTTTTTGATGTCATCTTTTTCTTCGATTTGCTCCGAAATTTTGACAGGCACGTGAACTGAAACTGTCTTATCCAGTCACGTGCCTGTCCAAATTTTGGAGCAAATCGACGAAAAAGACGACAAAAACGAACGTTTTCACTAGTCGTTTTCAGAAAAATAATGAAAATGTCAAGTAAATCTAAAAAATGGAATATATTATAAAGTTTTTGGAATATGTTCGAGTTCGGGTTCGTATGTGGTTTTGATATTACCACTGCTGAAAGTAAAAGAAGAAGCAGTAGACATATGCTTCATGGTCTTTATCAGATAACTCAGATAGTAAATTATTTGATGCTCCTGGAGCTTTTCTGCGTGAAATCCAATTTTGTACCAGATCTTGTGTTTACTTTCCTTCTTTTTGTTTTTTCATCTTCTGCAATTCTAGTAACAAAATTCCTAAAACAACATTAAAACCTGCTTGCCCCTCTTCAGTTGACGGGATTTTTCTACTGCGTCAGTTAAAAGTTTCTGATATCAAATGGAAACAGATACTGGCGCCACTGTTATTATGCCAGCAAACTGGCACGTGCACTGGCACCAATAAACTATGCTTGTGGAAACGCCGCTTAATTTTTAAAAATTTTAGCAGGGTGTTGAAATATCAATCTTGTTTACTTACATAATATCAGTGTTAAATTAACTACAATCCTAAATCTTACTTCAAAATCAAACGTCCCTTTCTATAATATCTGCCTCCTATATTTTCTTAAACACAAATCATGTTCAGTAGCTACTCATCACGAAATATACAAAACATCGCGTGCAAATCTAATATTCAATTCACTTGCTTGACTAAACATAGAAAATGTATGTTAATTTGTAAAATAGTTTACTCCAGTTTCTCCCCCATTTGAATATTAGGTTGATTTGAAATTAAATTAGACTTTCCAACATTATTAATTTGAAAACTCTTTCCAGGCGAAAACCGACGTTTCCCGGGTCCCTGACCGATCTCCATCGATTCAGGAAAACAACCCATGGTCATGACGGATCCAGCAGAATCGTCATGGTCCGAAAAACTGACCAGCGAACGTTTGCCAACATGAAAAATGGAGAGGTAAGAATCAAATTTGAAATTTAAAAAGTACCAGAAATTTAATCGAACTCTATATAACAATTGATTTTATTTTCTGAGAAAATAAACCCAAAAATATAAAATTACACCATAGGTTGTTGTGTTTAAAACATTTATCATAATTTCTCAATTTATTAGAAGGTTTTATAATTTACAATCCTTACTTTAATCCACTAATTCCTAATTAGTAATTTCAATGAAGTTGCGACATATTTTGGTATCTTATCACAATTTCCACAAACTAACGCGCCTTAAATTTGGGTGATAAATAGAGCCTCCCGAGTTCGATTATTTCCAGTTTTGTGATTTCGTTAGTCATATTTCAAAAAGGTAGGGAAATTTCGAATTACATTTTTAAATCTTCAAATGAATTGTGCAAAATCTAGTTACCTATTTGAAATTTTGTTACGCCAGTTGTGACAAATGAGTTCCAAAATTTTGCAAGACAGGAGATGTTTAATTTTTCATGGTTAAAAGTCAGTGAAGAAGTCAAGCATGAAATAGTTTTTTAACGGTCCCATGAATTTTCTTTGTCAAAATTACAGTTATTTTTATATTGATTAAAACCTCAAATCCACATGTGACAAAAGTTGCTATAATAAATAATTGTGGGTGTTTTATTTGATTAGGATATCAGTAATTTCCTCATGTTATTATTTTTAGGAACCAACATTGGAAACAGTCACACGGGAGACGATCGAAACTTTTCGAGGACAAAGAACAGAATGCAAAGTAACCACTGAAAAAAAAGATTTTGAAGATAAGTGCCCGCAAGACATTATTCAAGCACTTGCAGAAAAAGCTACAAAAAGTAAAATATCTGGTGTAAAGGTAAGACTTACTTCACCCCTACATCTAACATGATTTTACAGGATCAACGTTCATATTACCTAATTTATATTCTTCTTACTATGATTTTTTTTCAGAAACCTTTGAATCCCAAAATGGATTTCCAGAATGAATGCCTAAAAGCCCACAATGAATACAGAAAGAAGCACGGTGTGCCGTCATTAAAATTGGACAAAGAAATTTGCAAGTTCAGCCAACAATGGGCTGATCATTTGATAAGAAGAGGTGCCTTAATACATAGCAATAATCGAGACTACGGTGAGAATATTTTTATGGTACAATCGTCAAATACAAATTTCACTGTATCTGGAAAAGAGGCTGTGGATAGTTGGTATGAGGAAATCAAGTTTCATAAGTTCGGTTTTGAACCCAAAAGTTTAGCTTCTGGTCATTTTACTCAGGTAGTGTGGAAAGATTCGAAACAGCTTGGAGTAGCGTTTGCCAAAATTGGCGGTAAAGTTGTTGTAGTGGCGAATTATTATCCTGCTGGAAATATGATTGGAAGTTTCGCTGAAAATGTTCCGCCGCCTGGCGGAGTATCGCCGACTCCAAGTCACAATAATAACAATACTATAGAGTTACCAACCCAACTTAGTCGACTCTCTCTTAGTAGCAGAAGTTCAACAAAAGATCTGCGTTCGATTACCGAAGCAAACTTCGAAGAAGATTTCTTGCAAGCCCACAATAACTACAGAAGAAAACATGGAGTGGCCCCTTTAAAACTTGACAAAAGCCTTTGCAAATATGCTGAAGAATGGGCCAAACATTTGGCTTCGAGGAATATATTAGAGCATCGCCCTGAAAGTAATAAGGGCGAAAATATTTACTGCCTGTATTCATCGGATTCAAGCTTTAGAATTAATGGAAATACTCCGGTGGATACTTGGTATGAAGAAGTCAAACTTCATCCATTTGGGCGCGAACCTAGCAATCTCAAATCCGGTCACTTTTCTCAAGTAATATGGAAATCAAGCGAAATCTTGGGTGTGGGCGTTGCCAAGTCTACTCAAGGAAGCATTTACGTTGTAGCCAACTATTTTCCAGCTGGTAATTTTGTGGGGCACTTTATTGAAAATTGTCCTCCTGTAAAACCTCAATTTTACAAAGACATATCTGATAGCAGTAAGAATGATGATAGATCAACTGCATCATTTGGTAGTGGAATTGCAGAAGAAAAAAAGAAGACTGATGTTATTGATGTAGATGAGTTTTGTGAAGAAGCTCTTAAGGTTCATAATGAGTATAGGAGGAAACATGGAGTACCTGAGATGTCTTTGAATGAGGATGTAAGTATAAAGTTTAGTTAAATAATTAGTATTTTCTATTATTTTTTCCTAGATGTGTAAATTTGCTCAAAATTGGGCTGAAACTTGCGCGCGTACAGCCAGCCTACAGCATAGAGCCAATAACCCTTATGGAGAAAATATTTTCTCTATGTATTCTTCAGACTTCGCCCATGTACCTACAGCGCGGGACGCTATAAAAGAATGGTACGATGAACTCAAACAGCACAATTTTGGCGTTGAGAAAGTTCAACAAGGAAGCCTTCATTTTACTCAAATTATTTGGAAGAACTCTATTGAGTTGGGAGTAGGGATAGCTAAAAATAGAAGAGGGCAAACTTATGTTGTTTGCAACTATAGTCCAAGAGGGAATTTTGTGGGGCAATTTATGGAAAATGTGCCCAAAATGAGGTCTTGACGGCTGAAGAGCGTCAGATTTTTATTAGTACCTAATTCTACACTTTAGAACATTCCATTAATCATGCCAAAGAATCTGTCTGTGGTGCTTGAATAGTTACTATACCTATTAAGTCAAATAACAATTTTATGCTTATCATCATCAAAGAAATATGTGCATATTCCACATTTAAATTCTCGTTTAAATCTGATTAAGTAAAAATGCACTTTAATTTTAATGTCTGATATTTTCCTACAGGTTTTCAAGCCGTCCTAAAAATCTCATCTTACACTATTTTGATAATTTAGGTAAATTTTCAATGATTAATAAATCAGGGTGTCACAGTATTTAGAAACTATGTAAGACTGTCTTGTGAGTGCATGTATTATGTATGAATACTTAGTGAAAAATAATCATTCCACAATAATAATCATTTTATACCTTTATTAGAACAGTGATCGATATACAAATGTATTATATTTTTACTTGACTTTTTACTTATTCTTGTTGTCATTATTAAAATAATTGTTAATCAAGAAAAAATAGAGTTTTTTTATTACTATTGGGTATCAAAACTCAATATCTCCTTAAGTGCCGAGGTTACCGCTCTTTCTAAAGAAAATGAGAAATACCTTCAGGACCTTATAATGGCTATCAATAAAGTTAATAGTGAGCCACCAAGACATTTAGATGCATGTGTGCAGCAAACTGATTGATATTTATAGTCAGTCACAAAATGGGCCTAGTCTAACGTCGTCAAATGAGGCAGATTGTGCACGAAAACACAGTGTTAAATAAATGTAATCAAAATATGGGTCGAGTCTTGTTGTGTGATCAAATGGGTAGAGGTTTAGAGTCAAAATTGCATAAAGATCTATCTTCTAAATATTCAGTGCAACCTTTTGCTCTATTTGAAGACGTTATGAAATGCGCAACCGCCCTGACCAGTGATTTTGGCAGTAATGACTATGTAGTGTTTCTTGCAGGGTTTTGTAAAAATTTTCTGCCTCGTATGTCCAAACTAATGTTCTCGTATTATCTGCTCCAATCAGTTTTAAATATAGAAACTTAAGCCATATTTTCAATAATAACTTGATGAATCTTATATATAGTTTTGAAAAATTCTCTCCAAACAAAGTAGTTTTTATGAATAGCTGTAGTATCTTAACTATCTTAGGAAAGAAGCATGCAAAGTCGGAACTATCGGGACTGATAAGTGATACTATGGTTAAATTTTCTAACTGTAAACCTCTCACATATATTGAAATTAGTGATAGATAGCAACTACATGCCCTCTAGTGACCCCTTCATTTTGAAGATTGCTAGTGATTCTGATCTGAGCCAAGTTACATTGTCAAGGGTGACGGTTCGGCACTGGTCGATCTTCATTCGCCTACAGTTTCTGACCTAAATTTTTGTCGGGGTCAATACAACACAATTACTTCATCGATAACTAAACTTTTATTTTTTATCAGAACTGCAGGGGCATCAAAACCAAGTTAAATACCCTTAAAGTTAATATGTTTAATAATGACTATGATGTTATAGCTCTAACGGAAACGTAGTTGAATGATTCGATTGGTTCTACCAAATTTAGCTTTGGTTAAGGTTAAGGTTAACTTTTAGAAAAAACAGAGAAGGGGTAAGAAACAGGGTGGAGGAGTTTTGTTATCAATTAAGGCTTGTTTAGCGGTATCGGAGCTAAAGATATTTAATATTAATTAAAATGCGTTGTTTATTCAAGTTAGGCTTAATCATAATTTATTTTTGAATGTTGTCGTAGTGTATTTTGTCCCCAATAGTCCAAGTGGATTATGAAAGGTTTTCTGAGCAGTTTGAATCCAATTTAATCCGGAATAACTGGGACTGCATAATAATTGGTGATTTTAACATTCCAAGTTAAATTAATGAGAATTCTTGTAATGATAGTTTAAATAAATATTTTTCACAGAACTGTCGACTTCCTCTTACCAATAGACAACTGCATGATCTAGTCAGAGAAAGCACAAAGCGACTGTTTGATGAAAAACTGAAAGATTTAGAAGACAAATTAGTTACCATTACAAAGTGTCCGCCTGAGAAAATCGATGTACTTCAAGATACCATCAAGAATTTTAAAACTGTTTATAAGCGTAAATGGCTCTCGTGCAATAGTACAGAAAGTCGTTTCTTGGAAAAGAATCAAGAATGGCTAAATGAAGAAATTTCATTTCCTGTCGCCTCAGTTGCTTCCAGTTCCAAAGGTCGACCAAATAAAGAATTTGGAGAATTAAGTGACCGATCAAAGCGGCGTAATACACTGGAGCTTAGAATGAATGTCCCTCTTGATAAGTTGACATACGCTACACAGATGAGTCAGCGAGCTGCAGGTAATATTGACGCAGCAAAAATAATTAAAGATGTCACTAAATCTGCAACTAGTGCAGCAAAATTTCGTAAACTAGCAGTTATTGGTAGTCAAAAAACTACTACGAAGAAACACTCGCCAGAAGAGGCTTTGGCAGTACTCGTCGAAGCTAATTTGACCATGAGTCAGTACGAGGTGATTCGGCAAGCCAACAAAGATGTATATCCATGTTATAAATACGTGCAAAATGCTAAACAGGATTGTTACCCACCAAAAAATATTGGCGAAACTTTTGCTGAAGTGAAATTGCAAGATTTGGTCGATCATACAACTTGGCGGCTTTGTAGATATTTGGAACCAGTTCTGGAAAATATCCAAAGTGAAAATAAAGAATTTGTGCTTATATTTAAGTGGGGTTGTGATGGGTCCAAGCAATGTGAATATAAGCAAAAATTTGAAGATGAGAGCGACAGTGATGCTAACATTTTTCTAAGTTCCCTTGTACCAGTTAGACTACTGAGTGGAAAACAAAATATATGGCAAAACCCTAATCCATCATCACCTAGATTTTGCACGCCTATCAGAATGAGATTTGTCAAAGAAAATAAAGACATCACTAATGAGGAGATTGAATACGTGGAAAAGCAGGCCAGAAATCTGCAAGCGACAAAGTTGAAAGAAAATATTGAAATTAGACATAAATTACTGCCAACAATGGTAGATGGGAAAGTGTGCAATGCTGCCACTAACACTACTTCGACTATGCGCTGTTACATATGTGGTAAAACATCAAAAAACTTTAATGCCTTGACAAAGGAGAGCCCAGAAAAACATGAAACACTTCAGTTTGGGTTGTCAATATTACACGCAAGAATTAGATTTTTTGAGTTTCTACTACATTTGTCATACAAAGTAAAGGCAGGAGTACGTGAAAGTCGCGTTACAATAAAAACTGACAAAGAGAAAATTCAAACTGCAAAACAAAACATGCAAAAAGAATTCCGCCAGAAAATGGGATTGCTGGTGGACATCCCGAAAGCTGGATATGGCAATACCAATGACGGAAACACGTCACGTAGATTTTTCAACAATGTAGAAGAAGCAGCTGCTATCACAGGAATAGACTTCGAACTGATAAACAGATTTAAAATAATATTAGAAGTGTTATCTTCTGGTTTCAAAATAGACGTGGAAAAATTCTCTATGTACACTATGGATACGGCGAAGCTCTATGTAAATTTATATCCTTGGCGGCCTATGTCTCCAACCATACATAAAATTTTAATACACTCAGCCAGTGTTATAGCACATGCTTTATTACCAATCGGTCAGTTGTCGGAAGAAGCTGCGGAAGCCAGGAATAAGCATTTCCGCCAGTACCGGGAAAGCTTCTCGCGAAAATTTTCCAGAAAAGAATGTAAGGAAGATGTTCTAAATCGGCTTTTGTTGACCTCAGACCCCTACTAGCATAAAGCCTAAAACTAGTAGAAAAAAACAGTCATTTACAAAAGAAGCACTGGAGTTTTTACAACCAGAACCAGATCTTGATTCCAGTGATGAAAGTGACACAGAATAGACTGTAATCTCATACGAATAATTGTATTTTTAATTTCTATGTTATATCAGAGTTTCTATGTTTTTTTTTTAGTAGAATAATTTCATAATGGACGGAATAACTTTTGTTGTTATTATTATTATTATTGATAAAATAAATAAATTTTTGACTTTTGACTTATAAACTTACTTTATTATGTGAAAATAAACTGTTATTATTTAAAAAGAGTTCAAATAAACAGCAAAATATTTTTGGCCAGGTTTTTAGCAAAAATACCAGTCTGTGCATCGGTGAGAGATCGAAGCGACTGTGACAGAGTGTCACTGCTACTTGAGTGGGACTGGAGCAGGCTGTGACTGTGACAGACGAGTAGCAGTGACAAAGTCACAGTTTGTAAAATCGCAGCCCACCTCTACACAGTTGTCTATAAGTGGAAGTCTCTGAGTGAGGAGATCGTGAGTGCCCCAAGCATCAATAGCTTCAAAAATCGTCTGGACTCAGCAATGGAAGAGATTAATGGTGTTTTTGTGCATTAGGTGCCATAAAAAAAAGGAAAAAAAAAAGAAAGAATGAAGAAAAAAAACCAAAGAAAAAAAGATGGAAAAGAAAACCAAGCAGTCTAAATTTCGACCTAGCCTGTGAACGGACTCATCGGTTTCGACCGCGTTAACACGTTAACAAAATTTTCCTTTTCAAGTAGGCACCTATTCAAATTTAATTGATAGTTATCATTATGTCAGAAACTGTGTAGCTCTGTTTAAACCGACATGAGAACGATTCCAGAAGCAGTAATTTCACTAATTTTCAGTTGCCCACCTATTTTTCAATAAGTCGAACGTTTATCCTACTTGACAAATGGATTTATCGACTGAAAATTACCGTTCTAGAACAGTTGTCATGTCGGTTGGAACAGAGCTACAGTTTTCGACATAATGATAAATATTTAAACTTGAATACCTACTTAGAACGGTGAATTTTGTTAATTTAACCAGAACTAAGAATTTGATGCACTGCGATCGCTACACGACCTTATTAAAAGTTGGAACAAAACTGCCAAAATTGAAAAATTGTAAACAATTTCGGATTAGGCCGAGAAAGTTTATCCCAGTCCCCTATACTCACCATAAGGTACAGTACTTTTCGATCCCGCAAATCCCAGCGGGATCTCGCTGAGTTTATGAGCGGGATCAGTCCCGCATATGGCGTGCGGTATCCCGGCATTTCGGGATCTCGGTATTGCATTCACTAGCTGAAATTTATTTATGTTGATATATAGTTTCCAGCAGATTGGAATGTATTTAGCTCGGTATTTGTATTCCATCGAAAAATCGTTTTTATGCCAATCAATAAATACGCATTTTGAAGACCTAAGAATGCCATTTGGCTTAAAGAACGCACCAGCGACCTTCCAGCGTACGATGGATGAAATCTCTCTTGTAATTTTGGTAGGTATACATGTCACAGTACTTATGTATGTAACTGCTGATAAGCATCCTTGCTAAAGTAAATGCATATTACATGCCAAAAAAAATCATTATTTTCAATGTAACAGAATCTTATATTCAATGTAAATAACACTCAACCTCGCACTTAACCTAGTTCCTGAACAGCTGCAAAGTTATCTTTTTTATGCCTTTTAGGTTTCAAAGCTTCAATACATTTAGAATTCCTATGAATACACAAATCCATGAAACTTGCTACTAACATTAGAGCCTGAGCTAAGAGTTCCTTATCGAATGAACTTCGATTTGAAAAGGCAAGATTCAACTTGGGATCAAAATCTATTGGTGTACAAGGGAGAGAATCAATCACTTTAGAATCTTTGTTCACTATTCCTGTTATTACTGATATCGCTGAGACTTTTTCATAACCAATTAGAGTACTAAACAACCTAGATAAATTATTGGAGAAAAAGTTGAAATGTCATATAAATCAGAAGATACTTACCTAGCAGCAATTTTGCTCCTCAAAAAGAAAACCTTATTTTCCAATGATTTCTCCAAACCATTATTATGCTTGGCACTAGTGTTTAATAAAGCTAACAACATCGATATCAGCTCCACTTGATGATTATGGGCGGACACGATTCCTTGTTTAGTTTGACTTTGCGGCCCCAAAGTTGGTGGGGCTTCGATAATATATGCATCCGCTGAAGGGGTCACTTCCAATAAATTTACAGCCAAATTGAAAGTATCTGATGGCAGCATTTTTGTTGGTAAGGAACAGAAACTTTGACATTTCCAATTTGTTATAGTATTGCCTGTTTTTGTTAGTCTTGCCCAGCCGATTCCAGTAGGTTCTATATGGATTGCTACAGCAGATTGTAGGGACTAGAATAATACCTAATTATTGTAAAAAGTTCTGTACTTATAAATAAGGTAGGTATACTAACAGTTGATAATTCAAAATCCATTTCAGGCAACAAAAAACTCTTCGCAAGTGGAGATCTTTTTTTTGTTATGTGTTTGACAATATTATTGCAGGCAATATTTTTACAAATTTGTTCTAACATTTTTGTGCCAAAACCTTCTACCTCCAAGACTTCACTGAGTGATTTGAAAGAGCCTTTCGTATTTTTCCATTCACAAATACTTCTAACTCTCATATTGGAGATTTTAAATCTAGAAAAGTTTAATTTTGTAAAGAGGAAGTAGGAATCTACTGTAGAAAAATTACCTCGATAGTTCTTCAGGACTGGATTCATTTAAAGTTTTCAATATCTTAGCATGTTCTTGGGGTGAAAAAATGTCTTTGAGTGTGATAGCAAAAGCCTCTTGAAGATTTGGTCTATTTGCTTTGGTAGTGCAGGGTCTTATCTTTAACACAGAGGTTGTTTTAGTGAGTGACTACATTTAATGCAAATGAACTTACAAAATTAAGTATAAAATTGGATTTTTGAGCTAATTTTTTAGTAATGATTATCATTTTTCTACTTAAAATATCAAAAGACAAAACTTATTTGAATATAAATTTTGAGGTGAAAGTAAAGTAAATAAAAAGGGAGTGACTACTGCACTGTCCAGACAGTGCCGACTGAAAATTCTCTGCTCTGACCAGACAGTGCTGACTTAAATCTATCAGCACTGTCTAGTCCAGACAGTGCCGACAAAAAACCATCTGCACTGTCCAGATCATTTGATTATCATATCATATAAAGTTGTAGTTATGTTATATTCAAAATCGCTCGCATTCCTTGCTGGGATTCAGTGTTTTAATAATTATTTTTGTTATAAGTTCGCGAATGTTTTTCCAATGGTACCTAATAAGAGCCTAATTTTCACAGGTCGGGTCGGGGCCCAAAATTCATTCGAAGTTACCAAGAAACACAAATGTCGCATACAAAATACAAACAACATTTTTCCTACGAGCGTGTTGAAAATAGTACTTTTCCGCACGCATTTCCGTGCTCAAAGTTGCACTTCCGCACTCCGTGAAAAGTACCTACTACTGTGATGCACACTCTTGTAGGGAAAATGTTGTTTGTATTTTGTATGCGACATTTGTGTTTATGGTCACCTTCGAATGAATGTTTGGCCTCGACCTGACCTCTGACCTGTGAAAAGTGACACTCTTAGTACTATTGAAAAAACATTAGTTTTGTGGACTTATTACAAAAACAATTAATAATAAACTGAATCCCAGCAAGGACTGCAAGCCATTCTGAATATAACTATAACTTTATATGATTATGATAATGAAATTATCTGGACAATAATGCAGTTGGTTCTTAGTTCGCACTATCTGAACAGTTCAGATAGATTTCAGTCGGCACTGTCTAGACAGTGCTGATAGGGCATTTTCTCGCGTCTCAAATGTTTCAAAACATTTTTCAAAACTGGTTTAAGTAATGTCACCATGACGTCATAATTTCTCGGCGTGAGAAAATGGTTTGAAAATGTGGATTAGAATGCATTTCGAAACAATTTGACCCAATTTTGACATGACGTCATAGGTTTATCGCGAGAAGGTCCTGTTTTAAAACAGTTTTAAACCAGTTTCAAAAAAGTGGACGCGAGAAAACGTCTTTGTCGGTACTGTCTGGTCAGTGCAGATAGTTTTCAGTCGACACTGTCTGGATAGTGCAGTAGTCACGGCCAAATAAAAAATTGCCATTTGCCAAGGATACTTCACTTGGAATCTGGTGCGACACTTTTTGCCCTGAGTGCAACCAGTGCGGCACCGGGGCAATTTGAAATTAGGCAATTCAAACCACGTGACATTCAAGATGGCGTGGCGGCCACACATGGATCAAAAAACACAAAAAAATGTCTAGTTTCTGCCCGACTTAATAGTTTACGTACCTAGTGAGCAAATATTTTATTGAATAATGAAAATCAAAGCTCGAAACAAAATAATTAAAATATACTTGAAAACACATATTCGAAACAAACTTGCTGGCCGCCACGCCATATTGAATTTCACGTTTTGACAGATGGATTGAATTGCCTAATTCGTTGTTTTGATATGTTCGACCCAGAGATTTCGACCTTGTGTGTCCGAATATTTTCTTTATCTTATATTTATTTATATTTTTAATTGGTATTTTATATCCGAACAGCAATGGAAATCTGAATGGAACAAACTTCTACTGCCACACTTTTTTGCCAATTGAGTACGCTGGAAAGAAAGTACCTACAACCTACGAGTCATGGTCTGTTTCTGCAGAAATTACAAACCAGTCATAGCGACTTTCATTGGCTGGAAACAGTCAGAAAACTAGTTTCAACCAATGAAATTCACTCTGACTGGTTTGCGATTTTTGCAGAAACAGACCTCTAGTTGATATTTAGCAACCAATCAAATGCGACTTCGTAGCCGAAACTCCTCCCTGGACGTCAATAAATTAATTGAAAGTTTTGACATTTTCTGTTATTAAAAATATTTTGATTTTTGTGTTTTATATAGAAATTACCAAACATCTAATAATTAATTTAGCTTCATTTTCATGTCGTGGCAATCGCCAGAATACTGTGAAGCCGATGTGTAGCCAGTGCAAATTTTGTGTTTTTTTTTGTTCCTAGAAATCCTAGATAAGTAAAATATCCGAATTGGGATCTTATCTTCAACCTTTTTGCTTTCTCGATAAATAATCTCAAAGATACTCATAAAACATAAGTATCTAATAAATTGAATAATAATGATTAAGTGAAATATTGTATTTTATATAATTTTTCGATTTTCCCCAAAAAATGTTCAAAGGGGGTAGTGATTTGGTGTATTTTGTGTTTGGTAACTTTGTGCTGCTGATCCTACATTCCAAAATAGCAACATGCACTTTCGAGGAAGTCAAGTTTATGCCCAGAGAGGAACAGTTGGCTTTAAGGTACTTAAAAAATCATTAAACTAGATTATAAGGAACTGCCATTCAACTCTGAATTCAAAATGAAAAGACCCAATAAATTCAACAGACGAATAATGCAGGAACTTTGTCTTGGTATCTACATCTACCCAAAAAAATATACTCAGGAAAAAGTGTATTAATTTTTGATTTTCAGTTAAAAAAAGAGTCACGACTCAATTCAGCTAGCCACAGGTTCTAGGTACATACGACAGTACATAATATCAGTAAATTTAAATTTCTAATCAACCTTCTTGTAAAGATACCATGCCCAATTCTTGAAGGACTCAAAACTCAAACCTGAAGCTCTTGCCTAAGTTTTTGTAAATTAAACAGCGATACCTCCAGATTATGTTGAATTGTTATACATATTTATGTGTATGTAGAAATATTCGAAAACCTGTTCAGGTCATACTCATAATTGTCTTTGTATCATTTTCCTCATAAAATTATTGACCAATTACTTAGCTTAGGTGTATAATATAAATATAGGCTTGTAGCGTAGCCATGAAAAATGTTCATGTTAATTGAAACTATAATACAAAACTTTTCTGTTATAGGGACGAAGCAAGAGACATGTTTTACCATGCTTACAATGCTTACATGGAAAATGCATATCCAGCTGACGAACTTATGCCTTTAAGTTGTCAGGGAAGATATAGAGGTTTGACACCTAACAGAGGAGATATAGATGAATCTTTGGGAAAGTAAGTGGCTATTTTGTTTTGGCAGAATATTTGATTTTTCTTGTATCTTCAATATATATATTTTAACATTTTTAAAATTAAACCAGGATAAATCGACAGATAAATTGATTGCAGAATGAGCTGCAATAAATTTAAGATTGTTTTTTTTTAACTTGGGTTTTTATGGCTCTTTGAGTACTATCACTATGTACGAATGAATAGTATAGGTTTAAACTCGGGTTTGAAGTTCCCATCTGCCCATTACCTAATAGCGTTGATTGCTAATAGTCCAAAAAACCAAATTTTTCTAAAATATAAGGGGTAAAAATTGCTCAAAACTCAGGATTTGGACAGCATTGTCACTTCTCTCAGGGTTAACTTGGGCGATAATAAATGTTAGGTAGAATAAGTGCAGGGGTGCATCTCGGGGTGCATAGTTATATTTTACTTCCAAAATGAGATTTTGCAAAATTAGATGTTGCAAGGGTGAGAAACAGGCGGGCAATTGCTAAAAGTAATCAAGGTGTTCAATATTTTAGAAGTATTTTGGTAATATTTCAGTAATACCTCATCTATGAACTTATTGAAAAACTCAATTTTTGTCTATCCTGGCTCTTGAATTTTTGTTTTCTTATGAATTAGGGATCGACCAATATGATTTTTTGTAGCCGATACCAATATTGGCCGATACTGATTTCGGCCGATACTGATATATCAGCCATACAATTTTGTCGTAATTTTTTTACTGTATAAATGTAGAAATTGATTTATAATGATATAAGTACACAGATTAACAATCATAAAATTACTAAGAAAAATGCAGAGCAAATTCGACATTTTGTAAAATCACCCGGCGGAATAAAAATCTATATGGTGAATCCTCGTTTATGAAAGCGCAAGAAATCGTCTATCTCCGGAAAGAGCAGAAAGCGTAATTTTAGCTCTGTTCCAACCAATATGAGAACCGTTCCAGAACCAGTAATTTCCAGTTGCCCACCTATTTTTCAATAAGTTGAACGTTTATCCTACTTGACAAATGAATTGATTGAATGGAAATTAACGTTCTAGAACGCTTCTCACGTCAGATGGAACAGAGCTTGTTACATTACAAGTTGGCAAAACTCAACTTTAAATCAAGCTTCAAAAAAAATTTTTTTTTTCATATGGTCTATTCATCTTCAGATAAACTTGCTGGTAACTATCGATAGTCCGTTGCATGGTTCTTGAGCTACGGCTACTGAATAGACAGAGGGGACAATGGGCTATTGCTGCGTTGTCATATCAATAATATTTATTAATGTATGAAAATTGCAATAAAATTTCCTTCATTTTCATGTAATAATAAATATTATTGATATGACAACGCAGCAATAGCCCATTGTTCCCTCTGTCTATTCAGTAGTCGTAGCTCAAGAACCATGCAACGGACTATGTATAGGTATCTGCAAGAAAAATTTCCCATTCTCTAATTCTATTGTTCGGTGAATAACTGGCCGACTAATGCAATTACAGATTGCGTTTTTATCCGTCAGAATGCATAGTTCAGTTCAGTTCACTTTATTTGATCTCTTTAAAATATAAAAATACATTTTGTACCCTTTCTGTCTAGATCAGTTCAAGAAAATTGATTTATTTTTATCCTCGAAAAATTCATTGACACTATAGTAGGCACGATTTTCCAGAAGCAACCTAATTTTTTTGTTAGGCATTTGTCTCAGTGTGATAGGCAATGAGTTCCATATTTTTATAATATTGAAAGTTATATATTTTTTTAAATAACTAAATTGAGGTATATCTGTTCTTAGATTATCCTTTTTTCTTGTGTCATATTTGTGCTCGATTCTTTGATTTTCAAATAGATCTGGATTTTTTATATCAAATTTATTTGGACCGCTTTCAGAGAAATAATTCTCATATGTTCTGACAAAAATCTTAATATAGTTTGTTATACGGCATATGTTTTTCTGCAATGTAAAATATTAGGTAGATGGATGAAAAATGAGTACTCACTACCAGTTGAATAACCAAACATACATTTTATATTTAGTTAGTTCAGTTTATCATCAAATTGTTGCCATCTAGAACATGAAAGTATTGAAAATGAATGAACGTCTGTCTTTCGTGCAAAATTTTACAAATACAAAAGTTCAATAATTTTCTAAACTGTTTAAATGTGTACACACACATGTGTACCTGACAGTTTATCAGAAGGTGAATAAACCGGCTCTTAGTGTGTTACACTTCAACACTTCTACATTTTTATTGACTTTTTTTGCTAAATTTTGAATAAGAATAAACTTGATTTGTTTTTTATTTAGTATTTCTATGTTAGGCCGGGGTTATCCAATTCCTTAATTCTTAATTTTTGTTCTTAATTCTTAATCTTTAAAAACCCCAATGTTAAATAAATTGAACTTTTTAAGAATTAAGGACAAATATTAAGAATTAAGGAATTGGGTAACCCCCGCCTTAATTTCTTTAAAAAAACCTTAAGGCCGCTTTACAGCTTGCAATTCTACACTCCTGGACATAAAAAACCGGACAAACAAAATTTTGTTAAATTTGAATCCTAAATGGTTTTTTCAATTTTGCATCGAAATTGATCATTTTTTGTCAAATGGTAGGCGCGTTTATCTTGATCATTATTTAATATTGTGTTTGCAAAAAGTTCGAATGGTGTATTTTTTCTCAAGATCGATTTTGACATTGAAAACTTTGGGAGGTAAACAATACCGCTTGTCCCTGATCAGTCACAAAATGCCGTATTCCTGCAGGTTGGAATCTCAGGTTGGAATCAGTTTTACATGTATTGTCGTGCAAATGGCATCTTGCGACCAATAAGCAGCATTGTTTATGTTTCAAAGTTATCAATGTTAAAATCCATCTTGGGAAAAAATACACTTTAGAAGTGTCTATTTCCGTTTGCTTCTTTATCCTAAGTGTCAATGAAGGTATCCTTATTCAGAGGTTGACTTTTTTTCAATATGCGGTCCGAAGATGTTGCACCAGCTTGCATTGAATGATGAAGGCCGTGATATAGGCTACATCGGCAATGTCTTGGGCAGATCCAGAAGCACTGTACAAGATGCAATTAGTCGCTTTCGGCAGACTGGTGAGTACACACGACGTCCAGGATCTAAGAAACCCCGCGTCACAAACCAGGGAGATGATCATTTTATTACTCTAACTGCTTTACGGGACCGAGGAGTAACATCTGCTGTTATTAGTCATCGACTTGAAAATGTACGTGGCACAATAGTTTATGGACGAACCGATTGAACATGTGTGGGACATGTTAGGGAAGCTAATTCGCAGTCGACAACCGAAAACCATTCCAGATCTTCGAAGAGCCTCTTCTCGAAGAGTGGGAGAACATTCCGCAAAGGGCTATTACCAATTGTATTGAGAGCTTACCACGTCGCATGGCAGCAGTAATTAGAGCATGTGGGGGTAATACCCAATATTAGTGTTTGTTTATTTGTTAAAGTTATCTGTAATGTTTTGAATTTTTGTTATTGGTATAAATTGCATTGCTACTCTTAAAACTTGTGCATCCTTTGAGATTGAAGATATTGATATGAATTTAAAAAAAGACATGTTAAGAAATTATAAGGCTTAACAATGTCCTGCAAATACGCATGATTGTATCCTTGAATTATTCCACAGAGTGTTCAGAAGTTTGGGATCAAATGCAATTTATGGTTCCACCCTGTATAACACCAAATCCATTCGACCTTTTTGCAAACACAATATCAAATATTGATCCAGATAAACGCGCCTACCATTCGACCAATAATGATCAATTTCGATGCAAAATTGAAAAAATTATTTAGGGTTGAAATTTAACAAAATTTTGTTTGTCCGGTTTTTTATGTCCAGGAGTGTATTTGCAATATGCAAGAAACTTGAACGAGGGCATGCGCAGAAGTGAGTCAGCTGATTGTTTTCTGCAAGATTCTTGAAACTTGAATGGCATTGCATGCAATCGGTTTGTTGCCATTTTTCTTGAAGGTTTTCACGCAAGTTGGGGAATTTCCAGCAATTATGATGCTTAAAGTGGCTGCTATTGCTTTCTTCTTTTTATATCGACTTATAATCACTTTTTTCACTTTTGGAAAATACAAACATCAATAACACAACATTAAAAACAAAAAAGTATGGTTAAGGTTAGAAAGAAAACAAGTCAAATTGCAAGGTATAAAACGACGTGCAAGAAATCTTGAATGCAATTTTTTTGCATGCAAAAAATTGCATTCAAGTTTTCTTGCAAGCTGTAAAACGGCCTTCCGCAACTGAAATATTAAGCAATTTATATTTTTTTTAGGTTTGATATATATATAGGCCAATATCGTGATTATTGATTAACATATCAGCCGATACCGATATTTTGATTTGATTTGCTTTGATTCGAACAAAACTGTGTAAATATGTAAGCAATTGAAAAACTACCTATGTCTATATTTCTTAATAATTTTTCCTCAATCTTCCCCAAATTTCTTCACTTATTTCTCAATTTGTCTGTCTCAATTTTTGTCTATCCCTGGCTCTTGAATTTTTGTTAAAAAAGTATTTGTATTTTAACTGTATCTCTGTAATTGGCCACTGGCTGTTGATACTGGACTAATAAATAAATAAATAAAATAAAATAAATCAAATTGACGAAGTAGTCCATATCTTAGAGTGGAGGTGAAAATTTAATTCCAAAAGAAAAACTGAAAGTCTCGCTCCACAAATACTTTAAAGCCTTACATGTTTCGAGATTAGAGAATCTCATCATCAGGGGCAAATTAGCTCAGATGTTACAGGGGTAGATTATTTAGACTGCCAGATCATGCAATTTATATTTTTATCCCCTAGTGTCATTTTTTCAAATAGGATTTTTTTTAAAAAAGATTGAAAGTGAAAAAAAAATCAGTTTCTATCAAGTCAACTTATTCAAATTAGTTCCGAGTTCCTACCCTTGACCATTTAGGTATAATGGCAAAAACTAGAAACGGGGTATTCTTGGAAATATCCCATAAAGATAAGTATGAAAAATACTAATATTATCAAAAAAATTAAGCCCATAAATAAATTTGTTGATAGTTTCTTTGGATTTTGATTAATTTATTATATTATTGTTATAATAAACAGAAACACACTTGAGAATCGAGACCTTGTTTAACACAAATAAATAAATGATAATCGGATTGTTTTCTGAACTCGTTTTATCTTTTCAGGAAATAAATAATTGATTCAATATTGTCACAAAGCTAAGTTTATATTGTTAATCTATGGTGAATAAAATAAATGAATGAATGAATGAAATGTAAAACAAATCAAAATTCTCCTTTGATCCCCAACCTCGTCCCCAGCTTTTTTGAAAATTCATGTTTTAATCAAAACTCCAAGTAGGAGCCTATATTGCTTATATTGGTTAGATTTCAGTCATCAATAGGTGAATGGAGTAGTCTTGTAACTGTTAGGTTACAGGTGAGGAGAAGGCAAAGGTAGAAATCGAGTTATGATAAACAAATTTAAATAATCTCGCACATATTGAAAAATACCAGTTCAAATAAATATTAACAGAAAACAATAGGGTTATCTTTGGATAAAAGCGAATAAGTATATTTATACACACATTTGTTATTAAACTTGGTAGAAAACAGTTTGTTTTGTGTAGTATTTTATTTACTTTTCATATTGACAATGCAAGTTGTTGCAAATTCAGCAAACAATAATTCTAAAATAATCAAAACAAATATTGATGCACACCATGACTTCAAAATAAACAACATTTTGAACTGTATCAACCTTGCAAGATTGAAGGTATTTTATTTTTTATGTTATCTTATCTGCAAGCAAAAATATTTCTCAATCTCAATTATCATAGCTCATTCCATCATTGGGAATTATTCTATCATTAGGTACCTATTAAAAATAATTTTCAATGAAACCCATCAGGGTGTCAATTTTCTGTACTGTAATTTTAATTTTTTTTTACGTGCTGATAACAAAATAATTGAAGAATACCTAAGAATTGACTTAGGTAGAATTCTGAGTTCAAAATCTGCCTTAACTAAATCATGATTAGTGTATTTTATATGGCATAACAACCCAAAATGAAAACTTTTATTTGTTCAGCTTTTCGTTTCTTATAAACAAAAAAACTGTCTGATTGCCTTTTATATTTTGATATATTTAATGGTAGCCCTGGTCAAATATTTTTAAATTGTTGCTATGCAGTAATATTACTTATTATACTAATGCAATAATCTGTCCCATTACTATACAAAAAGTCGAAAAATTATTATTTTACCTTATCAGCCAACATTAGTTTTTTTTTACCGCAACTAATGCTGATTCCAATATAAAATTTGCAAACTTTGTTGTATTGTTAAATATTTTTTTTTTACATTCAATGATGCATAATAAATATTTGTAGGTCATGATCATTATTTTGTTCTCGTGTAATTTGCTAAAGTTAATTGCTAGTTTTCTTATTATTGAACTAGGTCATAATAAGTGTAATGATTATTAAAACAAAAATATTTTTTTTACTACTAACCTGAGAAATAGACATTATTCAATCTATTTTTCTAAGAAAAAATTGAATTTCTCTCCCTAGGTTAATAATGAAAATAATGAAAAAATACCTAGGTCAATAATGAAAATGACGTCATGACGCAAGGATATTGTCGTGTTTCTATTGGTTCAATTTCTGTTTCATACGTCAAATTGAAAAAAAATACAGGTTTCTGTAGGTACATAGGAAGTTATATAAGCTGTTGATAGAGGGCAGCACTTTCAAGAGGGCGTTCACAAAAAATAATTAGAGCACAGATTTTAAACAATTTTTTTATTTTCTACTAGCAGTAGTAAAAAAAAATCTATATATTCCTCGGTAGAGAAAGTCATTATATACCTAGCTTTCGGTATATAATGACCAACTTCTCTACCTAGGTATATAATATACTATTGTTGTCTAGTTTCAATAATATTTACGTCACAAATGGTAAAAATCACTTACCATTAACGATGTTTGTAATATTTTTTATACTTTTTTACAATTCCACATCTTTTTATTTTCAGCTTTTCTCTCACCCTGATTGATACTTTAGACACCTTGGTAGTCCTCAATGATTTAGAAGAATTTGAACACGCTGTCAAGCTGATTATAAAAGATGTTAACTTTGATAATGACGTTCTTGTATCAGTATTTGAAACCAATATAAGAGTTGTAGGGTAAGTTTTAATAAGGTCTTAGATAAACTTAATAACCTTCATGTTCTAGAGGTTTACTCTCGGCTCATATCCTAGCAGATCTTTTGCAGCAAAGAGATGGCATAATGCTTTGGTATAACGGCGAATTGCTCAACATGGCCAAAGATGTTGGATATAGGCTATTGCCTGCCTTTAATTCAACTACAGGAATTCCTTATTCTAGAGTAAAAATTTTATTGTACCCTTCTTTTTTTTAATAGGAAAATCTTTTGTAGATAAATCTTCGATATGGGATTAAAAGTGACAGAATTGAAGTTCTTAGGGAAACCTGTACTGCTTGTGCAGGCTCGATGATTTTGGAAATGGCAGCGCTCTCAAGACTTACAGGAGAACCAATTTTTGAAGAAAAAGTACACTTATTAAACTCGATTGTCAATTTTAAATAAAATAAAACATTTCAGGCTCATAAATCTATGGACGAACTTTGGAAAATGCGTCACAGAAGCTCCGATTTAATGGGCACGGTACTCAACGTCCATTCGGGCGACTGGGTGCGCAGAGATTCCGGTGTTGGGGCTGGAATCGACTCGTATTATGAATACTGTCTTAAGGCTTATATTTTATTGGGAGATAATAAATATTTAAATAGGTTTAATCGTCACTATAATGCTGTAATGAAATACATATCGCAGGGACCTATGTTGTTGGATGTTCATATGCATCGGTGAGCAAAATTTATTGAATGTTGTATAATAATGGTATGGTATCATGATAAATTACATACATATATATTTAAATTGGAACCTTGAGACTAGGTTAATATCTGTTATATTACAAGAATTATATTTCAAGATTGATTTTTTTTTTTGAAAATTGTAATCTATTAAAAGTACTTCAAAACTGATATCAACCATTACTGAAGTCTGATTTAAATGAGCAATAGTGAGATTTCTTGCCAAGAAACACAGTTTTAATTTTTTTTCTACAGGCCACATACAACATCAAGAAATTACATGGACGCCCTTCTAGCCTTTTGGCCTGGCTTGCAAGTTCTCAAGGGCGACATCAAACCAGCAGTAGAGACTCACGAAATGCTTTATCAAGTCATGCAAAGGCACACATTCATACCCGAAGCCTTCACTACTGATTTTCAAGTAAAATTGCTCCACCTATAAATTATTTTATTTTACACTTTTTAATATTAGGTCCATTGGGGTAATCATCCACTCAGGCCTGAGTTTCTTGAATCTACATACTTTTTGTATAAAGCAACAGGAGATCCTTACTATTTAGATGTAGGAAAGAATGCCTTAAAAAGTTTGCAAAAATATGCCAGAGTGCCTTGCGGGTATGCTGCTGTCAATGATGTCAGGACAGGCAAAAAAGAAGATAGAATGGATTCCTTTGTATTAGCTGAAACCCTAAAGTACCTTTACCTACTATTTGCAGATAAAGAGGATATTCCTTTTAATTTGGACGAGTTTATTTTTACCACAGAAGGTCACTTGTTTCCTTTAACTTTATCAGGACACGTCAACTCTAGCAAAATCATATCAGATTTGGAAATAGACAAATCCGAATATGCAATGTCCTGTCCTAATACTTTATCATTATTCCCCAATGATTTAAGAAAACCTTTGAAACATATGGTGGATGGAATGTGTCCTAGAAGAAACATTAATAAAAGAAGATTGACAGCTAGCGAATTTTCAGCTGCAAATGTTAATCATTTAAAGATTATCAAAGAAATGGGAATCAATATAATTGCTTTGAGGGATGGTAGAGTGCAATTACTGCACACACCAACGGCGGCTCGTTCCAATATTGACGCCGAAGAGGGTCTAATGTTCATGCAAGAAATGGCCGAATTATCAAAGTTACAAGCATCACAACCGGAGCCACCTCCACAAATTGTTTCATTTCCCATGAAAGACGAAACTGCCAAAGGAGGAATCGAAATTATCAACGCTCAAGTTGGCCCTGCTCAATTTGGAGAAATACTCAAAGGCGACAAAGTTTTAAAATCTGCTGCTGTTAAGTTTTCTCCTTTCAACGGATGCAGTGATTTGGATCAGTTTCAAAGGCCGATTTTGGCTAAAGGCATTATTGCTATTATTGAAAGAGGGGATTGTATGTTTATTGACAAGGTAATTATTTGAAACTTTGGTAACTATTCCATCAACAATTTTCAGGAATTTAACCTTTTCACACAAACAGTATGTATATCATTTTGAAATTCAGGTTCGTCGAGCACAAAAATTCGGTGCAATTGCCGCCATAGTCGTAGACAACGTTCCTAATAGTAGCGCCTCAAACTCGCCAATGTTTTCCATGTCCGGAGATGGTACTGACGACGTCAAAATCCCGGCTGTGTTTATGTTTTCCCAAGACGCTCAGAAACTTTTGAAGGCGCTAAAAATGAATCCGCTCATGGAAGTTACCATGAGGGAAATCAGTGTGAATAACTTGGACAATGAAGAGAGTATGTTTCAGAAACTGAAGGTGAGAATAATTATCGTATTTGTCAAAACAACACTATTAATCTTTGATTATAATCCATTTGCTAGACACATTGTGAAAGAAGTGGTATCATGATAGACCAGTAGAAATAAAGTTCGAACAACAAAAAAATTCGTTACAGCAATCTGATATATTGTAAAACAGGGAAAAAAAAATAGGACCGACAACTGCTTTGTGGGGTGGGTTTTTAGGGGTTGAAACTAGTTTTTCGCGATCTATAGATAAAGTGTGTGCATCCTATCGAAAAAACCGGAGGTTGAACTGAAATGTCCATATAAAATCATACGGAAATGTCAGTTCGACCGCTGGTTGAAACTCAACCTTCGGTCAATCAGATCTATAATACCGGCCCTAAGGCCAGTTGACCGAAGGTTGAAACCTCGGTTGAAACTCAACCATCGATCAACCGGACATAATAATATCAGTTCTAAGTGATCCTGGATTTCAATAAGGAGTTGATGTAGATGTAGTCGGAGTACATCAAACAACCGTGTCAAAAGTAATTAAAGAAGTTTCACAAAAAATTGTGTGGAATAGAAATGTTTAGATTTCTTTTCCTCAAAATGTCCGCGATGTTGAATTAGCTGAAGATGGATGGACGATACTTGAGAAAATAGAAGCGATAGTTTGTACTCGTACAAGAAACAAAAAGATCCTATTTGAGGTGGATCACGTCCTAAGTATTTACTACTAGTTTATACTTCTAATCTAAGTAAACACTTCTCACAAAAGAATTTACTTCATTTAAAAGATTATACTCCACAAATCACTAGGAAGTAAAAGCTCTTACTTGAAGTACAAACAAATAGTCTTTTTAATCATACTGGCCAATGTCAGGTGTTTACTTATGGGTAAAGTGGCCAGTTCATTTATGTAAAGTATAAACAAGAGAGGTCCCAAAGTAGATCCCTGTACAGGGTGGTCCAAATTGGACACTTTCTTATGGAAACACCCTTTATTTTTAGAGATAGAAAAAAATGAACCCCCCACTCTGAGGCTCAAATTTCATGAAATTTTGATTGGTGCAAACCGCATTTTGATATCTTCAACCGTTTAGCCGCTAGAGGGCGATTCTCGATTTTGAGCAATACTGTGAAACCTTCATAACTTTGTTGTTTATGAAAATAATTAATTTCCGTAAAGACTTTCTAAGAGCACTTTTTTAAGAAGAATTCAGTGACGTTCTCAGTTTTTTTCTAATTGACTCGAATTTCAAGATATTGACCAAAATACGATTTTTTTCAATAGAACACCCTATATATTATTAGCTTATTGGAAAGCTCTGCTTTTGCTGATTTCAATGATATAAAGTTCAATAGGTTTATCCCTAACAGTTTTCGAGAAAAAAAATTATTTCTGTTTTTGTCATAAGAAACAATGTGTTAGAAAGAGACCTTTCTCGTTTTCCTTACGGATATAAAGTCCTTTTCCAACACACTGTGTCTTATGACAAAAATCGAAATAATTTTTTTCTCGGAAACCGTTGGAGATAAACCTATCCAATTTTATATCCTTGAAATCAGCAAAAGCAGAGCTTTTCAATGAGCTATTAATATATAGGATGTCCTATTGAAAAAAATCGGATTTTGGTCAATATCTCGTAATCGGAGCCAAATAGAAAAAAGCTGAGAACGTCACTGAATTCCACTTAAAAAAGTGCTTCCAGAAAGTCTTTACAGAAATGAATTATTTTCATAAATAAAAAAGTTATGAAGGTTTCACAGTATTGCTCAAAATCGAGAATCGCCCTCTAGCGGCTAAACGGTTGAAGATATCAAAATGTGGTTTGCTCCAATCAAAATTTCATAAAATTTGAGCCTCAGAGTGGGGGGTTCATTTTTTTCTATCACTAAAAATAAAGGGTGTTTCCATAAGAAAGTGTCCAAATTGGCCCACCCTGTACAACACCATGCTTTAATTCTTGGATGTGTGATCAAATCACGTGGCCGTTTCGATCTTTAGTTTCCACCACTTGCCTTCGTTCCTTCTGACCCACCATAACAATTATTTTAGTTGTGTCTCTGCTGTGCTTTTATTTTTCTGAAAGCCAAACTGATGTTTGTGTAAAATATAGTATTTTCTTATGAATGTTAGCATCCTGATTTTAATAATTGATTCCATTATTTTTGGAACGGTTGACAACACAGCGATGGGTCTGGAGTTTGAGCTTGATATCTTTATACTGCTTGGGAAAATACCATTTGTGAACGAATCTTTTATGGCAGCCAGCATCAGGTCTTGGCACTGCTCAGGAAGACTTTCCATGAATTCTAAGTCTAATTCATCAATTCCGGTGGATTTTTTCTTTGGTAGTGTGTTTATCACTTCCATAATTTCTTTCTTTGTCGGGGTTATATTTATTTATTTATTTATTTAAAGGTACATCTTACAAACACCGCCGGAGCAGTACTTACATGCGAGAGTGCTTGTTATAGCATACAAATCCTACACTAAATAAAATCTAAAACTACGTAAAAACTAAACTAATCTAAAAACAGACAAACAGCATCAGACTTTTAATCAATCACATTTCCTTAGGAGAGAAGCCTTTAACAGATTTCAACTTAAATCAATTTCTCGTAAATAATTTTTTTATATCCTTAACACTACAATTAAAAAATAGTAGATTATACCACGAGTCAATAATGATAGCTATTATTCCCGAGGTATATTTTTAGGAACTGAGCCGCGTTAGCGGCGAGGGAGTAACATTCCGAGGGAATAATAGCCATTATTGCGAGTAGTATACTCTACCTTATTAACGACAAATTAATTTATTTATCCAAAAACGCTCTTTGTTCATCCATCTCAATACAAATACACAAGCACTACGCGTTTGACACTGACACTGAATTTGTTCTATACTGTTTCCATGGTACTACCTACTTATTTAATTTGAAAAATTTTGTGATTGGTGCAAGCGGGATTAATGACCATTAATCCCTGCGGGAATAATAGATGTCATTAAACTGCCAAAATCACAAATATATAATACTTACATTATATGACAGTCGTAAATAAATCTATATTATTTACGACTAATGTATAATGTGCGTATTATATTTGTGATTTTGGCAGTATAATGACATATGTTATTCCCCCAGGGAATAATGACGAGTAGCGGGATTGATGGTCATTATTCCTCAAAAGTGTCAGTGTCAAACGTGTAGTGCTTGTGGATTTGTATTGAAAATTATGAGACGGATGAAATTTGTTCATTGAAAATCTCAAATAAATTGATTTGTCGTAAATAAAGTAGCGTATACTACTCGCAATAATGGCTATTATTCCCTCGGAATGTTACTCCCTCGCCGCTAACGCGGCTCAATTCGTAATAATCCTAAGGAATAATAGCTATCATTATTGACTCGTGGTATAATCTACTATTATTGTTTCTAATTAAAATGTTGCACTGGCCCAGCATGCGACTTATGGGAGAAGTACTAGAAGGGCTAGAAAAAAATAGGTCACTCCTGTTAAGTCTCAAATTAATCTTTGGCACATGGAACTGTACAAAGTTAACTAAATTACATGTTTTGTATTTGATATTATTTAAGATATTGTCGCGGCTTTGGGTTGCCTGCTGACAAGAATCTTGGGTTCGTTGTTCGTTTCGTTTATTCCAAAAATCAAAGTCCAATTAACACAGCAATAATTTGTTCCACTTAACAATACACTCTGACACTAATTACTTTAATAACAAACTCAACAATTAAAAAACTCTTTACAATCACTATTTAAAACGTATCACAGTCGAACTGAAACTTAACTTGCAAGCTAAATCCCGTCCTTATATATATCCCTAAATCTATTCCTGTAAAATCTAGAACACACACGATAATGTTATTTCTCGATTATAGTAGAATAATTCGCTAGATTCGAGGATATTCGACATCGATTCTTGACAGCCTGGCGGACGCCGTTAACGATATCGTAGCACTGCCCTCCTCTTAAGATTGATCGTCCCGATCAACTTCACGCCCATGATATTTCGCCAATCTGTCCAGATGTACAACTTTCATCTTACTCCTGGTGTTGCGCTGGACTCGATAAACCAAATCATTGATCCTCTTGATTATTCTATAGGGTCCTTCCCATGCTGAAGACAATTTCGGCGATACTCCTTTCTTCCTTGCTGGGTTATACAACCACACTAAATCACCTTCTTGAAATCCGACCGAATTGGCTTTCAAGTCGTATCTGGTCTTCATTCGGTCACTGGCTAGTTGAATATGCTCCCGAGCAAAATCATGGATACCCAGAAGTCGTGCCCTTACTTCGTCGGCATAATCTCGGATTTCTCTTCGTTCTTCTTCGGGTACTCCAAACATCAGATCGCAAGGTAACCTGAGTTCCCTTCCAAAAACAATTCTAGCCGGACTTTCACCTGTTGAATCGTGAAGAGGCAAATGCTTGTCCCAATCTCGTTGGTTCTTTGCGACCACTTTTGTCAGGTGTTCCTCTATGGTCTTATTGAATCGTTTCACCATGCCATCAGACTGAGGGTGTAAAGGTGTTGTCCTGGTCTTACGGATTCCCATGATCTCACAAATTTTCTTAAAGATGGCAGATTCGAAGTTTCGTCCCTGGTCTGAATGTAACTCTAGTGGCACACCATGACGACTAAAAACTTCGTCCACTAGCACCTGGGCAACAGTGATGGCTTCTTGATTGGGAATAGCGAAAACTTCTGGCCATTTACTGAAGTAATCCATGATAACTAAGATGTATTTGTTACCACGCTCTGACTCTGGGAACGGTCCAGCAACATCTATCGCTATTCTTTCAAATGGGAGACCGACGTTGTACTGTTTCATGGGCCCCCGAGATCTTAGTTTAGGGCCTTTACTGGTAGCACAGATGTCGCATTTTCGGCACCAGCTTTTAACGTCTTCATGGTAGTGAACCCAGTAAAAACGTTCCCGAATTTTGTCCAAAGTCTTGTTAACTCCGAAATGTGCCCCTGAAGTTCCGTCGTGTATCTCTTTTAATACATCTTCCACTCGGTCTTTTGGGATAACCAGTTGGCTCTTAGTGGATTTCCCATCGGCACTTTCCCAAACTCTTTTGAGCAAACCATTTTCTACGGCCAGAGAGTTCCACTGGGCCCACAACGCCTTGTAAATCAAGCTTTTGTTTGACACTTCCCCCCATTCTGGCCTACATTCATCATTTTCTTTAAGATGTAGAATTTGCCCGATGTCCTGGTCTGCCTCCTGATCTTCTCTCATTTGTTTGGTAGTCCATTTGTCATCGACGATCAAGCCCGTTCTTCTTACAACTGGACTAGTGTTTTTCTCATGTATATCGATTCTTTGACAATGTTTGCAATCTTCTTTACATGGCCGTCTGGACAGAGCGTCAGCATTTTTATGCAGGTTTCCAGGTGGATGTTTAATTTGGAAATCGTATTGCTGCAATTTCTCAATCCATCTAGCAAGCTGTCCTTCAGGAGTTTTCATTTCTAAAAGCCATTTTAGAGCTGCGTGATCTGTTCGAATTAGAAACTTGCGTCCATAGAGATACTTATGAAAATGGTCGACTGCTTTTACTATGGCAAGCAACTCTCTTCTGGTGACACAATAATTTCGTTCCGGCTTTGATAATGTTCTGCTGTAGTACTCCACGACATGTTCTTGTGAATTTTGGATTTGTGAAAGGACAGCTCCAACACTGGTGTTACTTGCATCTGTGTCCAAAATCAACATGCCTTTGTGATCAGGATAGGACAACACTGGGCTCGTACATAATGCTCCTTTCAATTTTCTAAATGCGGAATCGCATTCTTTGGTCCAATTGATTGTTGATTTTTCTTCTGTCAATCGATGAAGTGGAGCAGCTATATTGGCGAATCCGTCCACATATCTTCGATAATAAGAACATAATCCTAGAAAACTCCTTAGTTCATTTTTGTCGCGTGGTTTTGGCCAGTCCCTGACAGCATCTATTTTTCCTTCCATAACTTGTATGCCCTTTTCAGATACCACGTGACCTAAGAATTCCACTTTCTTTTGAAATAGGAAACACTTATTTGGATTGAGTTTCAAGTTGGCATTCCGGAAGCGGTCAAAAACTTCTTTTAGGTTATTGAGATGTTCTTGGAACGAATTTCCCATAATCATGACATCATCCAAATATACCAGGCAAGTTCTCCATGTAAGGCCTCGCAAAACAAGATGCATCAGTCGCTCAAACGTAGCTGGAGCATTACACAATCCGAAAGGCATTACATTAAACTGGTATAGTCCGCTTCCGGTACTGAAGGCAGTTTTCTCTTTGTCATCGTCATGTATTGCCACTTGCCAGTATCCACTTTTGAGGTCCAAGGTGGAAAACCATTTAGAGCCCGATAGAGTTGTTAGTGTATCGTCTATTCTTGGGAGAGGGAAGCTGTCCTTCTTGGTGACGTCATTAAGCTTTCGGTAGTCCACACAAAATCTAAGACTCCCATCTTTCTTCGTAACCAGTACTGCTAGCGCGGACCATGGACTATTTGACTCTTCAATGACTCCCTCTTGAAGCATTTTATTAATTTGGTTTTCCACTTCCTGTTGCTTAGCTACTGGCATACGTCGTGGTGGTTGTCTAATTGGGTGTGCCAATCCAGTATCAATTTTGTGTTGAATTAAGCTGGTTCGTCCGGTTTGATTGTCCATCACAAATACGTCTGCTTCTTTCAAAATGAAATCTGTGGCTTCTTGAAGTCTATCTGGATCGAGATGTTTCCATGATTTCGCCAAAGTCTGCATCAAGGTGTCTGTATCCAATTTGGATTTCACAATATGTCGCTTATCTGGTAGGTCACAGTTCGATATTTGCTTCACTGGTTCGAGAGCTCCAATAATGTCTCCTTCTTTTATTCTTACTGTTTCGGAAGAAACATTGGCAATTCTTATCATAATGTCTCCATTTGTTCTTACTAGAGTCTTTCCAACAAGAAATCTTTCTGGTTTATCTCCAATGAAATTACGTGTTAGCCCAACGCAGCACCCAGGGCTTGTTTCTAATCTTCCGCAAATGATCTTCTCAGTACTTCCAGGAATCCTCACTGGGGTTGTGGCCAGGATCTTAACGGCATCGGATTCTTCTTGTGTTGTTAGGACAATTTCTTCATTGTCAGCTTCAAATTGTCGAATATACATGGTCCAGGACGTAGAACCGTCGAAAGTTGGTGGTTTTATCTTCATACTGGAGAATGCTCCAACACTAGCTGGATTGATGGACTGTATTTCTAACGTATGATTCCACCGAGAGTAGCGCCTACCAGGCGAACCCGTCAAACAGACGGTAACCATGAATTTACTGTCAAACTAGAGGCACCAAGAACCTCATTATATCAGAATTCATATCTCTGGAGAACAGCATCGCTGTGGAATAAACTCCCTGCGACGGTTTTCCCTGCAGGTTACAACCTGAACCGTTTCAAGACCAACATACACCGACATTTCCGCGCACTTGACGCTTCTCGAGCGTGATAGGACATTTCCTTGCGAGTGCGCATATCCGTAAAAAAAAAAAAAAAAAAAATCTACGCATCTTATCCTCGAGTGCTTGAACTTGGTCCTCAACTTCTTGTCTTAATTGCTGAACATCTGCTTTGACCTCAGCTTTTACTCCCTGAACGTCGTGTTTAACTTCTCTTACATCGTCTTTAACTTCTTGAACGTCGATTTTGACTTCAGTTTTTACTTCCTGGACGTCGTGTTTAACTTCTTGCACATCGTCTTTAACTTTTTCAATCTTCTGGTCTAAGTTAGCGACAGTTCCTTGTATGGTTTGGAATATCTTCTGCAGTTTTGCAAGGTCTTCTTGCCGTTCTTGTTGTCGCCTAGCTTCTTCTTGTTATCGTCTAGCTTCTTCTTGTTGTCGTCTAGCTTCTTCTTCTTGTTTTTCTTTTTATCGCCTGAGTTCTTCGTCTTGTTTTTCTTGTTGTCGTCTGGCTTCTTCGTCTTGTTTTTCTTGTAGTCGTCTGGCTTCTTCGTCCTGTTTTTCTTGTTGTCTTCTAACTTCTTCGTCTTGTTTTTCTTGTAGTCGTCTGGCTTCTTCGTCTTGTTTTTCTTGTTGTCGTTTGGTCTCTTGAAGTTCCAACATTTTGCGCAGGAGTTCTTCAACTTTTTGTTCGTCCATTTTGGCTTGTTGTCTTGTGATAGGCATATACAGAATGTTCTAGAATTTCCCTCGAACTTTCTTCAAATATCTTTTCTGGTCTGTGCTCGAAGTTCCAACACGCCGGTGAAGTCACAAATTGGATAACTTGCTTTATTCGCGAATAGAATGTTCTGGAATTTCCTTGAAATTTCTTTTCTAGATGTCGATTGATACAGCAAACACGTCGTTGAAGTCACAATTTCGATATCTCCCTTGGTTTCCAAATAGAATGTTCTAGAATTTTCCCGAAACTCCTCGAAAAACCTCTTCTGAATGACGATTGATGTTCTGAATACGTCGGCGAAGTCACAAATTCGATATCTCCCGTAGTTTCCAAATAGAATTTTCTAGAACTCACTCGAAGATTCACTATCACAGTCTAAATCGGGTATAGAGTCACTTCCGGGGTAATTCACACGATCGGTTAAGTCTCTTTTTGTGATTGTCACTGTTTGCACTGCACTAACTGTCCCAGTGTTCACTTAGTGTTCAGTTTTTATACTACACTAGTGTCCCCGTAATTGGATTTCACTCTGCAGTCCTTTAAATCCCACTTCTGGCACCAGTGTCGCGGCTTTGGGTTGCCTGCTGACAAAACTCTTGGGTTCGTTGTTCGTTTCGTTTATTCCAAAAATCAAAGTCCAATTAACACAGCAATAATTTATTCCACTTAACAATACACTCTGACACTAATTACTTTAATAACAAACTCAACAATTAAACTCTTTACAATCACTATTTAAAACGTATCACAGTCGAACTGAAACTTAACTTGCAAGCTAAAACCCGTCCTTATATATATCCCTAAATCTATTCCTGTAAAATCTAGAACACACACGATAATGTTATTTCTCGATTATAGTAGAATAATTCGCTAGATTCGAGGATATTCGACATCGATTCTTGACAGCCTGGCGGACGCCGTTAATGATATCGTAGCAATATTATACAGAAATAGGACACTATGTATATGCCTCCTCTGTCGTAAAGACTGCATATCGAAAATGTCTAGCAAGTTACTGGTAGGCACTAGGTAGGGATAATTCCATACTTCTTGAAATATAAATGTCTTAGGAATCTTTTTTGCACTTTCTCAATAAGATTGATGTTTATTTCAGCCTCCAAAAAAATAAATAAAATGAAATGTAGGGAATGTTCGAGAACTAATTTGGTATTTCCTTGGTACTGCTGGAATGCTTTCTGTAATCTTGTCGGCAATGGTTGTGAAATATGTATTTAGTTCTTCTGCGGCAGTTTGTGAGTCCTGTATAGTTTTATGGTTTAGAGTTACTTTTAGGAGCAGTTTTTTCTAGTTGACGCGACCTCTGATCTGACGATTTTCTATGTTTTCCTTGTTGACGATCTTGCATGTGTTATCGTATTAAGGTAATAATAGACTTTATTTTCTACTTTACTATTATAGATCCATAATACCTAGGAAACGAAATACGTTAACACACCTATAACAACCTGATCCATAACGCCCGCTTTTGCGGGCGTTATGATCTATAACGCCCGCTTATAATACCTTAAGGTGTTTTTGTTGTTGTTGTTCTATTAATTTGCACTTTACCCTAGGCAGCCACTAAATGTCTGACTGAAAATAATTTTCGGTCTAGCCAGGATTCGAACCCGGTCTACCATCAATGTTTCCCATGTAGTCCAGCGCGTTAACCCACAGGACCACCACCGTTGCCTTACCTTATGAGATGTTTATAGATATATTAATTTATTTCGTTTCTATGTACAGGTCGCAGGTACAGGTACAGGTCACAGGTGCAGGTACATGTCAAAATACAAAACAATATTCTGTCACACAAGTTTAACTGATTTTGTTAATAAAAAATTGATGAAAAAACATTGTGTTGAGTAGAAAATAAAGCATTGTATGCACCACGGGGATTTCAAGATTATAATGCCCTTCAGGCGAAATATATCCCTCGGGCCATAGGCCCTCGGGCTAGTTTCGCCTTCGGGCATTATAATCTACATAATCCCCTTGGTACATAAATAGCTATTTTGCCTTGCTGACAATTTGCTTAAATATATTCTTATACCTTTTATAGTACTCTTTCAGGTCTTTATTGTTAGTATAGAACTTGCAAAGGTAATTAAGGCATCTTTTGTTTTTCTCTGAGATCTTGATCCCCTTTGTATACATATCTTTTAGTTTGTAGTTTGCGTTAAAATGTCTTTAGTAGTATCTCAATTCTCATAGAACCTGTCAAATATGCTGCCTGCTTTGTTTAATACATTATTTCCGTCTACGCCATCTATGTATATGCCTGCAAAAGGCTTCATAAATATAAGAATATTCGTTTCTTCGGTTTTTTGGTTTCTCCAGGACTATCTGAAGCACAAAATATTAAATTTGAATTTTGTGGAGTCGAACCAGAAGCACGATTTGAGTTATCGGAACTATTATCACTAGAAGACATTTTCTCAGCAAAATAGGCGACGCACAAAATATGTTGCGATTTACCATCCGCAATAGTTTTTCGCAAGTTGAAATGCAATCAGCAAACCGGGGAACCACCGCTGAGATTGTAAAATCACGCAGCTGTTTCTGCGCCATGGATTCCAGGCGCCTGATTCTCGAAACGGGCGAACAGAGTTCATAGAGAACAAAATGCCCTGTCCTCAACTCCATGCAAAATTTCATAGGAATGACAAAGACACAAATATTGCTCTCGTGAGAACGCTGCTCCCTTGTTTCGAAATTCGAGAATCAGGCGCCTGTTTTGTAACCTATAATTATGCATGAGGAGCAAGCGGCAGATTACAGAAAACTACTCCGCGCCGCGGCGCAAAAGAAGCGTAGAGATCTAGTTATTCCGAAAGCCGCTAGGGGCGCCATGGTACATTCCATTCCAGTATCGGACTCGGACTCCACGCTGCGTGAATATAAATACTGCAAACGGCAAGCCGCGTTTATAAAAATATCGTGAGATTAGAATCCATTATCGTGAGATCGTGAGACTTGGTGCTGAATCGTGAGATCTCACGATAAATCGTGAGATCTGGGATCCCTGCTGATCGCTCACCTCCAGGCAGATTTGTGCATAGGTAATCGATCATGGTAGACGATGACTGACTTGGTTTGCTGTCGTAAGGTGCATTTTTATTCCACATGCTTAGAGATGTGAGGAGAGAACATTCTCAAGAGAATATTCTCGAGAACGAGAATATTCTCTACTACAAAATTCTCGCGGTAACATTCTTCCACCTAACCGCGTCGGGTTTACGTAACGCGAAACCAATGTTGCCAACTGCTCTTTGCAAAATTACTCTTTTTTTGTATTCACATTTTCAAATGACTTCAAGTTTCAAAACCTTGGCTTGAGAGGGGTCACTCTAGCTAGTTACCAGAATAGAATTTGAATTTGTGTTCATCATATCCTCATGACATGAGTCAGTTATTTCAAAGGACCCTACCCAAAGTATACGGAAATTGTGTTTATGTCGGAATTCGCTGAATTCTGTATATAATGTAGATCACGCTTTTCTAATTAAAAGTTACCATTGCACCAATCCTGAAAAATGACTCCACGTAGCACACCACTGCACCACAAGCTTACCTATTCGTGCTGCATTGAACGTCCATTACACTGTCCAAGCGTTTTACTTGCTACCTATGAAATTAATTTTCTCAAAAAGGAGTGATTTTTCAGGATTGGTGCGATGGTAACTTTTAATCAGAAAGGCGTGATCTACATTATATACAAAATTCAGCCAATTCTGACACAATTTCCGTATACTTTGGGCAGGGTCCTTTCAATATACTATAGACAGATATAGACTGCTCATCGCCTCATCAGAGAAAAATATTGCGCCCATCGCAGGAGAAAAAGAAACATTTTCCTCTCTTGTTTAAGGGTCGAAAATGAAAAATTAGGACAATCTTGACTTGGTCAAGACGTAATTTTAGATTTCAATCTTGGATTTCTGATTTCAATAGGTATTTCTGTATTTTTTTTTAGCCCATATAACCTGATAGTCATAATGCTGCGTAATAATTGGCTATAATTAAGTTGATATTAGTTTAAAAAGACGCTTTCAGATAATTCTCAAATTTGAGAATATTCTCGAGAATTTTCCATCTCTACACATGCTTGCAGACTGTTATATTTAAGGTGATCGGTTTATTATGTCAATGGCAACTGGTTTAAAAAGTCAAGAGTTCAGTTGTCATTCCATAGTTACCAAGATATTTATAAAAGGAAAAGTGTTCAAAAAACCCTTTTTTACGTTACTTTGGTTTGAATTTACAGCTTATCGCTTGTCTCAGGCGAGCAGATCCTGTATATTGAAGGGGGCGTGTCCATGGGCGGGCCCATGAATGGAATTTTATTTAATTACATTTTCTAATGAAAAGTTCTAGTTCATTTTTGCTCGCCAGATCAAGGTGGTTCAAAATAAACTGGTAATCTATGGTGAATTGGTCTGTGTTTTACGTGGTTGTGTGGGTCGAGCTTGAGGGTGGCAAGGTTTCTGTTCAGGGTAGGTCCGTATGCCGAACGACTGAAGAACTTCATTGAAATATTCAAGTATGGTATTTATACCTGCAAGTCGGTGTACTTCAGTGTCTTCAGTCGTTCGGGTGTTTTTGTTTCTCGGTATTGGATATGTAGCTCCAAGCTGGTTCTCCATAGAGTAAGGTTGGGCGTATTATTGACTTATGGATGTTGATTTTATTTTTTGGGCCCAGAAAAAAATTGGTCTTTATGATGGGAGCCAGAAGACGCTTGGCAATTTGTGCCTTTCTGAGGGTATTTGCTACCTGGGGATGGCCCCTGATGGTCTTGTCAAGGACTATTCCCAGGTATTCGGCTGTAATTTTTGGCCTAATTGTGACGTTGTTAATTGTCAGAGGAAGGTTCATGATGGTGTTAGACGCTTCCTGGTCAGGGTAAGAAGCTCCGTCTTGGGGTGTTGAGGGTGATTATCCAGGTCTGAAGATAGAGGGTGATTTAAGTCAATATGGTTTTCCAACGCCCTTCTCGCGTCTTCTGCGAGAAAGGCGCTGGTGTGAATCGCGGTATCGTCGGCATACATCATGACTTTGGTGACATTGGTCTTGGGTATGTCGGCGATGTACAAGTTAAACAGGGTGGGGGAAAGGACGGTGCCCTGGGGCACTCCGACCCGAATCGGTTTGGTTGGAGATAGTGAACTTTGAAATTTGATCTTGAATGTTCAGTCATTAAGGTAGGAGGCAATTAAAAAAATTAGATGAAGGGGTAAGTAATGTGTAGTCAAAAGTTTATAGATAAGGCCCTTGTGCCAGACTTTGTCAACGGCCTTCTCTTTGTCGAGTAGCAGTAGGAAGGTGCTTTCTCGGTTGTTGAATTCTAATGAGGCGTCTTGAGCCACCCTCGCTACTGCTAAAGTCGTGTTGTGCTGAGGGCGGAATCCGTATTGTTCGTTGGGGAAGCAGTTCAGGGAGTCTTGTTGAGGAGAGTCTACGGAAGATGCTTTTTTCCGCAATTTTACTGAGGGAATTTAGTAGAGATATTGGTCTGAAACTCTGAAGGACTGTGATTGGGTCAAGTCTTTGCCGGGTTTTGGGAAGACTATTATGCTCGCCTGCCTTCAGGGTTGTGGGAAGTGTTGCAGAGTTAAGATCGAATTTATGATTTGCAAGAGATGCATAATAGTCTTCCTGGGAGGTTTTTGATTACCTGGTTAGTAATTGTGTCGGTTCCTGGGGGCACTTTCCTGTTTTTAAATTTCCTCAGTTCGTCAGCTATCTCGATTGGCGTGGCCAGCATCCGCTAGTGTACCCCCGGAGGGATATGGTATTTGTGCCTGACAAAGGCGTCAGCGATGTCGTTGATGGAAGTGCGTCTTCCGGTTGTGCCTGGTGTTTCGCTGGAGGCCCTGGGCGAACTAGTTTGCGAATACGTTTGCCTTGTCCTGTTCTCTGTAGAAACTGGCGCCATCGACCACCAGTCTCTCTGTGTCGCGCCCGATCGTCGAAGGTTTTTGGCCAGCTTCCACAGAGAGTTATTTTGGGTTTCAAGTGAGGAGACATATACCTCATCCAGGTCCTGTTCCTGTGATGGCGTATGCCTCTCTCTATTTCTTGGCTGAAAAGATTGAGTAGCTGTTTGTCTAGTATGTTTGCGCCTTTGCCTTGCTCGCTTGACCCTATTCCTCTTCTTGATGAGCGCAACAACGGAGTCTGGGATGATGTCAGTTCTTGATTTGGGTGTGATTTTTGGAGCTAGTTGATCTCTGACTTGTTTGATGGTGTTCGTGATTTGTACTACTTGCCGCTCAAGTTAGGGGGTGGTCGTTATGGGGTTGGGGATTGTCGTGATATTATTTAAGAGTTGTTTGTAGAGAGTCTAGTTGAAATTTTTGTAGCTATATTTCTTTTGCAGTTCCTGCCCAGGAATTTTTTTCCAGTACAGGAAGAGCGGTATATGATCCGAGCTTAAAACGTTTTTAGTTTTGATATTTAAGTTTCTGAATCCCCTCGAGAGAGCGATATCTATCGTGGAGGGGTTCGGTCCGTTAAGCAGGAAGTGCGTGGGGTGATTTGGGTGATGTATTAAAATGTCCGGATTGTCATTTGTCAATTAAAAATTTGAAAAGTATTCTACCTGACCCCCTAGAAGTAATGCTCTCCCATTTCTGGGAAAGAAGACCCTAAAATCATGGGCGGGTCTTATCGCTTCAGGGTGGGCGTAGCCTCCCGAAATCCATAAATTGTTGTCTATTTCCAAAGTGATGTGCTCTATATCGGGTATTTAACGTGGTGATTCGTTTGAAGCTAACTGATTCATGGATTAGGCAGGCCACGCCTCCGCCCATGTGGTTTCTGTTCATTCATTTTGTTGTGTACTGATTTTGCTTATAGTACGGGATACGAGGCCTATTTCATCAAATCATTTTACACCGTCTTGCATTGTTATCATCAGTTAGATAACATGATGCTGAAACGCACTTGCGCAGTAAAATATATGGGAGTGGGGAATTTAGCTGATAAAAATGTTTGAGAAAATGTCGTCATAATCCAGGAAAATATACAATTTCACACCGTCTTGCATTTACTTATTAAGTTAATTTGTACACAAACAAAATTAGAATACCCTATGCAAGACATTTTCCTGGGGGTTTTCGGGTTGTAATATTAGATAGAAATTGTCAATTTTTCAGAGGGGTGAAATATCATTTCACACCACTCAATTGTTGATTTAGATTAAAGCTTGAATGTAGAATAGCCATTGGATACTGATGCAAGACGTACTGTGAGGGGATAATGGGCTGCAAGACAGAGGTCAATGTGTTGTCTTATGAGGGAGGGAGAAATCATTTTACACCGTCTTGCACTGGTACTTATGGGAAAAATAGAACACATTGATAACATTTTTAAAAATACAAGACATTCTAAATGGGAAGAAAGGACTGCAAGACGATGATGAAGTTGACTAATTTTGACAAGGGTCAATCTATCAGGTACAAAGGTGAATACTACTTCAAATTACAAATTATGCACATTAATTTTAAATAGTTTTGCTCTTCACCACGTAGAATAATTCTATTTTGCGAAATTCTCCTAATAATATGTATATATGAATGTTTCTACGGACATCAAATAAAAAAAGATTGAAAATTGTTTTATTTTTGACGGCTTTTAATCATTTAGGTTCTCTTTGAGGTGGATATCCCATGACACATAACATGTTTTGTGCACATAACAGATTGTAAGCATTAAATTTGAAGAATTTCATTTTAAAGCAGCAAAAAAATGTGAAAATGACACAACAAATAATCTGTCTGAAATTGTAAACAAAAATTATAATTCCTGTATTCAACAGACTCCCCTGTTGAGCTGCTATGTCAACTGTCCTTTTTCATCTGTATGATTTAAAAAAGAATAAACATTGAACGGTTCAGTAAATAACTCAACAGTTCAGTGAAAAAATTAAAATGGATTTTTTAACTTTTTTTCCCAGAAAAAACGTCTTGGACTGATGTAATACCATTTCTTAACATAGATTCTTTCGGCGGACATAAGCATGAAGTGGTGTAAAATAATTTTTCACTCCCTCATGAGACAACACATTGACATCCGTCTTGCAGCCCGTTATCCCTCTACAGGACGTCTTGTATCAGTATCCAGTGGCTATTCTACATTCAAGCTTTGATATAAATCAACAATGGAGTGGTGTAAAATGATATTTCACCCCTCTCAAAAATTGACAATTTCCATCTTATATTACAACCCCAAAACCCCCATGAAAATGTCTTGCATGTGTTAATCCAATTTTGTTTATGTACAAATTAACTCAATAAATAAATGCAAGACGGTGTATAATTAAATATCTTCCTCGTTTATGATGACATTTTCTGAAACATTTTTTTCAGCGAAATCCCCCACTCCTATCTATTTCCCTGCACAAGTGCGTTTCAGTACCATGTTATCTAACTGATGATAACAATGCAAGACGGTGTAAAATGATTTGATGAAATAGGCCTCGTATCCCGTACTATTAAGGCTGTCCGTTGGTAGTAGTTTTGTCTCGTTTAAAAAGACTAGTTGGGACTGTTCACGACTTGTATTTTGGGCGCGGTTCAGTAAAACTTGTCTAGTGTGCACACCTAATTTACCTTTAACAATGGGCCCGACTATTCATTTGGCTTTGAAGGCCTCTGGGTGCGTTCACATGCTGTCTTTAGCTTCACAAACAGCTATTTCAATTTCTCATATTCTCATCCGACGATAACGAATAGCAGATATCATTCGCTGTCTTAGGACCGGTTTATCAGTAGACGATTATTTAGTTTATCTGTCGGTTATTTATTAATAATTATTAGTTAACCGAAAGCTAAACTAAATAACCGTCCCTTGATAAACCCATCCTTAGACATGCATGACATATAAATACGCTCTCATCAATTTTTCATAATATCTGACTGTCTCTAAATTACACTGAGGGCAATCAAAAATTCATATCTACAATAATGAAAGAAATAATATCAGTTCTATTAACATAACAAACGAAAAAGGCCAGAAAAAGGCCATTTTTTAGTTTTTTTTTTTTTTTTTTCAAATTCTCAGTCATTTTTTCTATTGCAATATGCCATTTTTTTACCATTTATGGGAAGACGGCGTAACTGCGAGTAAGTGAGCCAAAACTGAAATCTGTAGGAGGCGTAGTTTTAGGAGTCACAGTTGAAAATTTTGCTTTTTTTTCAAAAAAAATGAATTTAGCAAAAACCTCTGAATATTTCCATCTGAAAAACTGCTGGCTTTTTGGGACACTGAAAGGTATCTTTTGCCGAAGTTTGAGCTTGATTGATTTTTTTTATTATCTACAAGTTTCTTCGATAGGATGCACAGTTTACCCATAAATCGCGAAAAAGTACATAGTTTCAACCCCTAAAAAACCACCTCATTCCCCTAGATAGCAGTTGTCGGTTCGATTTTTTCCCCTGTTTCACGATAGCTTGTTTAATAATATTTCGCGATCAGATTGCTGTAACGAATCATCTATTTTTTTCCCAATTCTGATGCTTATTTTTACGGGTCTATGATCAGATTAATAGAATTAACTTGTTTCAGGTCTCAGTTCAAGAATTCCTAAATAAACACACTGGCCTGGGCTTTGAAAAAATCATTGAAGAAAGCGGCTTTAGAGCTCAAATAGGGCCAGATAAAGTCAGGATCACCTTCGAACAGCACCAATCTTCAGATACTCCAATTTTCAAAGGTATTGATTAGTTGACTCCAAAAAAAAAACCTTTTAATTATGTACCTACTTTTTTTTTATTCAGATAAGGAATCTAATCCCCAATGGTCTCATATCCGTAAAGATTTATTAAAATCCATTCTCCAATCTGAAACTAAAGAATTATATGTGCCGTTGAATATTTTGAGAGTTTATTATAAAACTCTAAGCGGCGATGAAATTCACTTACAAGACTCTGTGGAGCAAGCCAAATGGTTATTGTCAGAATTATCCAAAGAATATTATTCTCAAGATGACGATTCTTTGGTGAAACCAAGTCCAGCAAGTGAAACTTCAATTTTGGCCAACGTGGACCAATTGACCAAAGAAACTCGGAAAGAAAATCAAGTTTTAGATAAAGTTTTCAAACTGGAAAAATTATCTCTGTTAATGGATAGTTTAAATGAGTTGCAAATGATTGAAAATGAAGAAGAGCTATTAAAAGTTTTGACAAAAATTAATAAAAAAGGCGGACTTTCAATAAAAGATGAACTTATAAAAAATAGTGATGAAGAAAATAAAGATTCAGATGTTAAAGTTCAAAGCGAGATCACACATGTTCCGGATGAATTATGATGTTATTAAAAGAATTTAGGATATTTTAATTTTTTATATCAATGTTTTTCCGAGAGATAAGGCTTAAAAAATATCAATCTTTTGTTGAGCTAATCTTCCTATAGAAAATTCCAGAACTAGACAAATGTTAGCCATAACCATAATAACAAGCAGGGTATAAATCTTTTTTGTATTTGGCACATAGCTCATTATAAACAACCTCTTATTTTCCACTGTTCTCCAAGCAATTTGATATTGTGGATCTGTAAGTTTGTTGATCTCTATCCGTTTACATATATACTAAATTCTCAAAGGCTAAAACAATGCAAGGGTAGAAATACCTTTTGTTTTTACCTTTTTCAATCTTTCCAGAATTTTGTGCCTCTGTCCTTATCTTGAAAAATCCATTTGTTTGTTACTGTTTATTTTTATTAATTGCACAGGCAGTGAGATGCGTGATCTTTTTTTTTTCAGGGCAAATAATTCATCTTGTACTTCAAAGTGTACATAGTATAATTTATTTAAATGTACAAACTGTAAGAAATATTTTTATATGTTATTTAAAAAAATTGTTGAGTGTAAATAAAAGTTTTATCAAAAAAAAAAGTTGTTATCTCTTCAGCCAGAATCCCTTCACTTATGTCCTCTAGTGCATTGGGATTGGGGTTGGTCACCCTGCCAATAGGTTAGATTCCATTTGGGGATGGGTAGGTATTTTTTCTGTGGCGTATACAGCCGGGATGGAAACGCCAGGGAAATAGGAATAAATAAGGTATGTGCCTGCAAAAATAAACATCATAATGATCAATCACATTAGCATCTAATAGCATTCTAAATCATGCAGCACACCAAATAGCAATGCCATGCAACTGCAACCATGAACTACTGCTTATTTTCGAATTCTTATGTCATACTTCTTGATGCAATCTATAACCATATCTGCTTCTTCACTGGTTGGGTTGGGTTTGCAAGAATTTCTTCCATCTGTATTGGACCTCCTACCATCTTGTTCAGTCTTGAATACAACCAATCTGTCGCACGACTCGCACGTCTGTTCAGCTCACAGTTCAAGAGCACATGATTTATATCACCCACTACATCATATTCACAATTCTCGCTGTCCTGCATGCCAAGTTTGTGTTTGTGTTTAGCTATGAGGCAATGTGTATAGTTCTTTATTCTGCAAAAGACACTAGTCTGTCGGCCCTTTTAATTTTTGCAATGGTGTTCTTTGAGGTTTCTTCATTAATTGTATTGACCTTAATGATTTCTGCCTTTGTTGGTAAATTCCACAGTCCATTGCCTCCATATGTCTCTTCCTTAGCTACTCTGAATAGATCATCATAGTGTATTGTTCTGTTGATAGCATTATTTGCCTCTCAGCCTCTTCCAGCAAGTCTATCTGCCTTTTCATTTATTGAGATTTTCTTTGTGTGGTTGTATATTCCATGGCTCCAAAGATACATCTGTATATATTTTCTCATGGTCCAGATATTCCTCCAACAACTCCTGTAATAAGAGTTGGCCATCTGGACTGTACTTTTGTATATTCGAATCCACAATCCACCCAGTCTATTTTCCGCAGTTGAGTTGTCATATCCTCTTCGAAACATGGCAGATTGTCCGATCTTTCCAATATTCCTATGTGAGCCAACACATAATCCACATCCTCCATTACTGTCGGAGCGCACTTGGTCCGCCAATAAGGCGAATCCTCATTGTAACAAGCATAAGTTGAGTATCACCCTATTGACCTCGTCCCCTCTAATGGCTACTTTTCTAAACATCAACTTTGTACTAAGTAGTCCTTCGCTTTATCAATGGCATTTCTGCCGCTGCAGAAAACAACGCCATTATGGGAGTGCTTCTCATACAGCCAGTCACTACTCTCAAGGCCTGGTACTGAATGCTATCTATTTTGCTAGAATTCATCTTACTTATGTTATGAGGTACCTACATCGCTTGACAGTCATGATGAAAATTGGTTCTAACCAGCTCTTTATAAATGTTCAACAAATATATTTGGGTCAGCGCCCCAACATATGTTCTTGTAATTGCTCTCATTATGTGAATTCCTTTCTGTACCTTGTTAATCACATATTCAATGTGTTCTCCACCTCAGCTTTCTGTCCATTGGAATATTTCTGCTTCCCTTGGAGAACAACATAGATTTGGGTTCTTCTATTGAAATACACCTGCAAGCCAAGGCACGGGCTACGTAAATCTTCCTGTATACTCAACAATCCATTCATTAACTTCTTTCTGAGAATCTCCAATCGTATACATTATCATAAGCAGCCCGAATGTCTATGAAGGCACATACTGTACTAAATTTTTTTCTCCAAGAAGGAATTAGGGAATCCAAACCACGTGACTTTTGCCAACCAGCCGGCATTTTGAAATTTTTATGAGGTTAGAATACGGGTTGTTACATGTCAACGATGTCAGTATTGATAAAGCCTAGTACTCATAACAGTGAAATTAGCTGTTTTTTGACATTGCTTCAACAATTTGACGTTTTATGTGTGAATCAAACGTCAAAAAAGAGCGAATTTCGCGGTTATGAGTACTAGGCTTAATCCCGTCAAAATAAAAACATATGTTTTTTGTTTATTATTTGCCAACCAGACGCCATTTGGACAGGTCGTTGGATTGCCTAATTGACCTTTTAGTTGGGGAGCTGGCGTCAAAAACATGCAAGAGTTTTCGCAAGGCGGATATTTTCAAAATAGGTCGTACTTTAGTGTTAGAATGCTAGTGTACAGTCAGCACTCACAGTTCCGGGACAGCTGGCTCTGGGACGCGGGCAAAGTTGTAATTTTAAGAAGCATCTAAACTGTTTTCTCAAAGCTCAAAATCTATAGAAATTTTGCAGATTATCTGTTTGAAGGTCACAGATAACGTATGTAAATCGTCAGACGTTTAGTTCGTTGCAAAAAGGGGGTCCGACGTCCTCAAAGTTTTTATTTTATGGCATTTTCTTCGGTGTCCTGTCAAAATATATTTTTGCAGGTATTTGACAAATATATTTGAAGAAAATGCCATAAAATAAAAACTTTGAGGACGTCTGACCCCCTTTTTGCAACGAACTAGACGTCTGACGATTTACATACGTTATCTGTGACCTTCAAACAGATAATGTGCAAAATTTCTATAAATTTTGAGCTTTGAGAAAACAGTTTAGATGCTTCTTAAAATTAGAACTTTGCCCGCGTCCCAGAGCCAGCTGTCCCGGAACTGTGAGTGCTGACTGTACACTAGCATTCTAGCACTAAAGTACGACCTATTTTGAAAATATCCGCCTTGCGAAAACTCTTGCATGTTTTTGGCGCCACCTCCTGGACTATTTTGTTTGGACGCCATATTGCGGTGCGCGAACATAGTTGCCAAAAGTAGAAAAAAAAAATTACTAGGTTACTGTCAACATTAAAAACAAAAGTTACTGAATAAATTACATTTAAAATTTAAATTTGCCGCTTATTACGAATGTTTTTGAAAAGAAAAGCCATCAATTTTAGCTTTTATTGAGCAGAATAGAAATAATAGAATAGCTGCTTTCGGGTGCCACCTTTTGAGCGCTCCTGAGTTACTCCGAAGTACTCCAGCTACAGTTTCACCCGTTCGGTATCAAGCGTTCGAGTGCAAAACGCATGAAGTATGACAGGTCACTGACAGATGTGAAGTGTTCTTGGAGCTTCGCACTCTGCACCCGAAAGCGGCTAATATCTACCTATTTATTTTCATCAATCAGAGAGAGAAAGTAAACAAACAAAAAGGATAGCGAGGATCAATCATTTAGTTACTTTTGTTGTTCATGTTGACAGCCAGCTAGTAATTTTTGTTTTTTTCTTTTGGCAACTATGTTCGCGCACCGCAATATGGCGTCCAAACAAAAGGTCAATACAGTGTTGCCAGGTCTACTGATTTATCAGTAGATCTACTGATTTGGCCATTGGTCTACTGATATACTGATATCAATGTGAATTCTACTGAAAAGCAGCTGTCATTATTTAACCGCTTTTTATGATATTTTTTAAATTATAATCATGTATGAGAATGTCACAGCAATAATTTCATGCTTGACCTGTGGGCTAGAACTCTTAGGAGTGTACTCTAAATGACGCCCGATTACTCCGATCAGTCCGGTGTGGTATGTATTGGAACATTCGAACGCTCGCAGTGCAGGCGCAGCACTCAGCCTACTGGAAAATGGGTAAACCTTGGGGTTTGTGAGTGCTTGTGTTGGGTCTTGTTACTCTTGTTTACTTGCCTTTTGTCTTGCCAGTTGCCTAAAGGCATGCGTTGTTGTTGGTTAAGTCAATTGGTCACATAGCGTTATGCTGTACAACTAACTGCAGCCTGTTGCCTGTTTCACCTGTTTTTATCAGATACTAGACTTCTAACTACATACTAAATAGGAAGTGCATTCTTTGGTAGTGCATATTAAATAGGAATATTCTATGTCTCTTGATAAACTATTTCCCATAAGTAGTATTATTGGTGTTTGATTTTCCAATGCAAGTTTTCATAGTCTAATGCACAGTCTAAAGATTTAATGATTTAAAAAAATGTTACTAAAATAATTAATTGAGTATACCCTAATGGTTTACCCCTTTAACTCGGATCTAGGATCTGTCTACTGATTTCTACTGATATTTAGACTGGTAGTCTACTGAAAAAACGAAATATGACCTGGCAACACTGCTCAACCATACTTTCCAATAATTTACCCAAGCACGATGGCAATTGGCAAAGCTATTGCTCTGTATGCTTTAAAAGTCTTCGGGGTCTTTCTTGGGTTTTTTAAGGGATGACGATTTGGTTTCCTCACGCCTGTGGGATACCTGTCTCCTGTCTAATTCCATAAAAAAGTTGCACCAAGATAGTTTTCATAAATGGCCGTAGTCTTGACAAAATAGGGTAAGTAATTCCGTCTTCTCCTGGCGCTGTTATTTTTTATTTCATGTTATGATCTTTAATAATTTTTTTTTATGATATTTTTTTAACTTTTATTTCTACCGAAACTGTTCGGGGCCCCCAAGGACAATCTCGCGGAAGGGCCCGCAAGAAACTCGGCACGCCCCTGTTGTGGATGTTGTTTGTGGAAAGCAGACCTGGGCAAAACACTCGAAAAAAGTGCTTGGAGCACCAAGCATCAAGCCCTTAGGCAAAGGAATTGCCAGCACCCAAGCACTTTGGAAGTTCTTAGTGCTTGCAATTACCAATTACCAAGGAGATTTTGGGGTAATGGTGGGTTTATACAGACACATAATAGGTTTGTTTGTTATGGGGTTAGTGCAAATAGTGTAAGACGTTTGTTATCTCAGTGTAGGGGTGCCCAATCTTGCACTACCTACACCTGCTCAAGAGGAGGTGTAACAAGTGCAGAATGTGGAGGAGGCAATGTTGTTGTTTTGCATGACACCAAAAATAGGGTACTTGCATGGAAAATTAAATTGATTATTGTTTATTGCAAACTGTAGGAAATCGAAAAAAAAATATGTACTTTTTTTTAATTTCACCCAAATATGATTATTCCGGAAGTTATACAAATATTAAGTTTTTTATATATAGATATACTGAGCATGTGCGACGTCACAACTCACAACGTATTATACCTAAGTTATGACGTCGGAAGGACATTTCAAAGCGTTGTATCTCCGTCAATTTTTGACTAACAAGAAAAAGAAAAAACACATGTTGACTTATTTTTCATGGACTATCGAAATCAGCAATAAAAAAATTTGATGCAAGGGGCCTCTATTATGTTTTTCCTGAATTCGAGTGACAATTTAATTTCTCTTGTCCACATTAGGCCGTCGAATAACTTCATCTGACATTTCGCTGATACATTTTGTCACTCGGTAAATTATTTTGTGGATAGTCCACAAGGATAAGTCGAAACGGTCTGCTAGATCCCGGTAAGAACAGGCTTCGTGGCCAGCAAACCACAGAAATACCGCCAATTGTTATTTTAATTATTTGTAGTCATTCTATTATAATGATCCATCAGGCTGGCATACTCTTAGCTGTTACCATATTTCTCAGCTAATTCACTAAGTAAACCTCGATTAACCCGCGATCACTAGTGTTGTTAGATTTTGTCTAACATTTTAATATTTTCCTTAAGTAAAAGATCAATAATGGCAGTACGGCAACGCCGCTCCTAGAATTCCTCGTTTATCTATCGTTATACCTCTCCCCATACTTGGTTTTGCCAGCCATCCACAAGAAGATTTTTTTTAGTAGCTTTGAGGCGAGCGCTCTCAGACTTTTAGACAGAATCTAACGCGCTACTTATTACGTTGATGTTTTTTTACGAAGTTGTTAGAAGATATCTAACTACGCGAGTGATCCTGTTGAAAGTATTTGTAGTTGTGTTTTCACAAAATGTCGTACGAAAAGCAGCAACAAGCACTATTAGCCCTTTGGGAAGTTTCGGAACAAGAAAATTTATTGCCTGCAGTAGAGTGTGATTTCTCAGATGAAGATGCACCGTCTGAGCACAGCGACCATGATACGGACACCGAGCAATCCAATGATGAGTTTTTACAACCTCAAGGGCGTGGAAAGGAAACCAACATTAAATCATATTACATTGGGAAAGATGGTGTAACAAAGTGGTGCTGAACATAAGCCCTCGGTCATAACATTTTATAACCTTACAAAGGGCGCAGTCGACGTTGTAGACAGGATGAAAACTGAATACTCTGTTACAAGGGTAAGCAACAGGTGGCCACTCACCTTATTGCGCTCAATGCTAAACATTGGAGGAATAAATTCCAGGATTATTTATACTAGCAACACCGGAGATAATGTTCCACGAAGACAATTACTTAGCCAGTTATCAAAACAGCTTGCTAAACCTCATTTACTAAAGCGTGCTGGAATTCAAACTTTTTCAATCCCCTTGAAGCAAAAAATTCGAAATACCCTTGGTAATGATGCACCTCCAGCAGACCGAGCCAACGAGGAACGATTTGGTACCCAGCGAAAACCAAGATGCTCTTTTTGTCCAATTAGAAAAAACAGATTCACAAATTACCAGTGTGATGCATGCTTCAAGCCTATTTGTAAAGAACATACAATGAAAACTACAGTTTTATGCCAGGACTGCGTCATGCAAGACGACGAATAGCTTTATTATAATATACTCCTGGACAAAATTATCGCACCACTGCTTATGGTGCTTATGTGCAGTGGTGGTGCGATAATTTTGTCGAGGAGTATATTTTGGTTGTCTTTTCAAGTACGATTTTGTGTTATTCTTTTCTTCTATTATTAATTTGTTTGTGATGGTTTCTTGTTAGGGTTGCCACCTGTCCGGTTTTCACCCGGACTGTCCGGTTTTTTAAAGGTTTGTCCGGAGTCCGGACGCATGATGAGAATGTCCGGGAATCAGTGATGTGCCTGTAGACAATGTCAACGTAAACAATTGATTGTCTACGCGTAGACAATTCGAATTGTTTACGTGAGCATTTGTCTACACATTTCTACATGCGGCGTAAACAATAACTTATTTTAAAAAATTCGAAAAAAAATATCAAAAGTTACTATACTATCACTATCACTTCGATATCAGCATTCACTGATTATAAAATATCAGGAAAACCAATAATAAAATAAAAAAAAATTAAAAAAAGGAAAGTGTGAGGTTAGAATTAAACGTCATTTATATTATTTTACATTGTTGACACGTTGTCTACATTGTCTACATTGTCTACACGTAAAGTAGACAATGAAAGTCTACGTGTAGACGCACATCCCTGCCGGGAATATCTGGATAACTGTATAATTAATAATAATTAATACTTAATATAAAATTTATAAAGGCTATTGCTGAATGCCTTAGGATATACCTAACTAATTTCTGAACGTACCTACTTCTTGAATGACGGGTGTGTCACGAACGTCTCCGATTTCCAATTAGCGATGGAAAAATGGACTTTTTCTGGCTAGGCAGAAAAGTTCGTTGCTAACCATTCAACAAACGTTATCAGCGCAATTGATAAATATAAAAAAGTGGATAATGCGTGAAATTGTGCTTGTCTGCCTAATAAAACAAGTCCCTAATTATGTATATATTGTGTCGTTCTCCCTGTTCACTTTTTTAATAGACAGTAACTACAAGAGGTGGCGTCTGTCTAAAATTAGGTAGGTAGGTACCTTTTTTAATTTTTGTCTAAAAATTCATTTTTCCTACGACCACATACGAAAATGACAAAATCCGCACTAGCTGGTTCTTTGGAAAGCGCGAAATATTACACACATGCTGAAAGTACTTTCAATACGCTTGCTAAAAGTACTTTCCGCTCGCGTGTGGAAAATACTGTTGACATTACTTGTGATTGACATCCCAATTTACTTTCAATACGTGGATTGAAAGTACTTTCAACACGTATGTTGAAAATGGAGAGAAATAAAATAAGAGAAAAGTGGTGTAAATCGGATTCTGGTCGTAGGAAAAATGGTGTACATCACTTGTGAGAAAGCGTCTTTCATACAATCGTGTGATTTTCGCACTCAGCTACCGCCTCGCGCGAAAACACACTCGTGTGAAATTTGTCACTTTCTACACTCGTAATGTAATATACTATTACAGATATGAGTGTAAATTATGCCACAAAAAAAAGTTAGCTTCGATTATGTACGGGTTTTCGGAAATCAAAAGGTGGCAACCCTATTTCTTGTAATGGCGCAAATGCGAAGTTGAGTTTATCTTATGAATGTACTTTATGTTTCTTTAATAAATATTAACAAAAAATACCATTCTGTATTTTTTTTCTAAATAAAATACTCGAAAATTTATATGTTAGATAAAATCTAACACGCCAGTAACGACCTACTAATAAACAGCGACAGTGATCGCGGGTTAATACGGAAATGCCTCTTGAATTCGATATCCGTATGAAGTGAATACAAGTATCACTACATTCATTACTTGAACCGCTCTCACTAGAATCTTGATTTCTTTTTCTTTTGGCAGGTCTTTCAGCACACATATGGAATCTGTTTTTTGGCTGAGTTTATGGATCACTGTAGAATAGGGCAAATTCTGGGATGTTTCAGCTGTTTTTTTCAATATCCGACCTTTACCTGTACTCCCATGTGTAAATAATAAAAACAGTCAATATTTTCAAACAAAACATTTCAAAAATAGATAATAGGTTCTCAATCAATGCCTAGGAGCAGTCCTAAAAGGAAGCTAGGACACAAAAATATCTATTATGTTTGTTTACCTTAACACAAACTTCTTGCTTGAAATGCAGAGAAATACACTTTCATGAATTTGATGACTGGTTTGCTAATACGAAGTTTTAAAATCCAGGCTTTTCTTCTCCATTCTAACTATTTTCCCATCTTCATTTCCAAATAAACCCCTAGGCCTGTTTCAAGGGGAAATATGTGGAAACTCAACCCTTTGTCAGCATCTTTTTTGGCCCAAAACTTGCACTGAGGAACATAACAGTAGAAATTTGATTGAATGTATCTGATATAATTTACACTTATTTATTCCCCAGCACGCTTTAAAAATTCAAAAACGCTTCAAAAATATTCACAAAAACACAATGGTAAACAATACAATAACAAACGACAATGTACTACAAACTAGTTCCATAATTTGCCCTTGCCGCCAGATAGAGTATCGCTTATCTTGAAATCCCAATACACAAATACCATCAGAAAGTTGGTTAACTTATGTATGTCTTATTTTATGTAAAAATCGATCTGCGCATGTTCCATTAAGAATTTGACTTTCACATTACCCTTTTGTGTTCGAGTTTGATGGAGTAACAGAAAACACGTAATCATTGTCTTGTAGCCGATTCGTCGAAATTTATTTCTCATGTTATGAATGTGTCTGTATACCGGGTGACAATGAAAGTACTACCCATGGCGGCATTTCTTAACGGCTCGAAATACAAATATGCAACTCGGTTTGTTGCTGGGGTTGAAAATTGTGAACAATTTTAGTATAAAAACAATTGAATGTCTTTTCCGGTTTTACCGGAAATGGCAGTTTTTACGTAAAATACAAACAAATAGGAATTGCGACATATTTTTGAGCCACTCTATTTCAAAAATTATCAATTTTTGACATAGGGTAAATCAGACAAAAGTTATTTAGAATTGTTCAGAGAGTTCAAAAAATATATATACGTATATAGGTATATACAGGGTGTCCCATTTAAAATAACAAAGTCAATGGCATTTCCGGTGAAACCGGAAAAAACATTCAATTGTTCTCATATTAAAATTGTTCACAATTTTCAACTCTATCAACAAACCGAGTTGCATATTTCTATCTCGAGCCGTTAAGAAATGCCGCCGTGGGTAGTAGTTTCATTGTCACCCGGTATACGCTAAAAATTAGAGATGTCACGAGTAGTGATTTGGCCGAATACCGAATATTCGGCCACGCTCTCGTTTGTAGCGCCGAAAATTCGGCGGCAGATCTGTGGGTTTTATGCGTTATCAACAGGAGACCTGTCTCATTCTTTTCGCGTCGCCTCCGGTAACGACGGAATTTGGTTAACTTGAGAATATATAGGTCACAATACGCAATTTTACGCATTATTAGCTATATTCTTTTGATCGCACATTATTACTTATACTGCTGTTTATCAGTTTATATTTAGCAAAAGTTATCAAAATAGCACCAGTAATTAATAAAAAGTCGCCTATTTGATAGATTTTAAGTATTAGATGCATTGTGACTTGTTATTAAATAGATACATTTTTGAGTAATATGTGCGGTTTTTTTTTTTCATTATTCAGCTTTCGGTATTCGGCCAAATATTCGGCCGGATAATACTATTCGGCCGAATACCGAATACAAAAAAAAGATGGCCGAATAGGCCGAATACCGAATAGTAGCCGAATATTCGTGGCATCTCTACTAAAAATCTTATTTCTTATTCTGTTGTGTCTTATGTTATGTTATGTATCCGTGCGGGAAAACTCATTTTCCGCACGCATATCAGTGCGGAAAATTGATTTTTCTGCACGGCTGGTAGGAAAATGGATTTTTTAAATTTTCGTGCTGTTATCACTGTTATCAGCAGGTATTAGTTTTAATTTTAGTACCTACATATTTATAATAAATAAGTATTTGTTTGAATGAATAAATTGTGAAAAAAAAATCTGTTTTCGATAAAAACGTTATGACCTTTATTTCATCACTACTGATATAGCTCATTACATCAGTACTACGATAGTACAACTGTTGTCAAAGTTAGAAGTAATTCATAAATTATATTATATATTGTCTATGCTGAAATTAAACGGCGGTTGAAGCCACGAGGAAGAGCTATCGCAGTAGGTATATAACTAAAAACAAAATCACCTAAGTATGGGCCTGGACCACTGATCTCAAAAATAAATGAATAAACAAAGAACGCTTCTAATGCTGCTAATTTACGAGGTCAAAATCTAAACAAAAACAACTATCTGGGACAGCTGTGATCGTGGGCAGTAGATACATGTATGGTGTGTGCACAAAATCCGGCCAATGAAAATGAAGGAATTTTAAAATTTAGAACAGTTGTTCGAAAGATAAGACACTGCGCAGGCGTTAGGCTGTTCCGTTGCACAACTGTTCGTAGAATATTGACCCCAAATTTTCGCACAAATTTTGCCAATCAAGCCGTATGAATTGTTTATCCATTTATTTTTTAGATCACTGGCCTGGACACAAATATACCGAAGTAACATCAAAATTTGTATTTATAGTAGATGTGGCGACGCTATATGGACGCAAAATTTGTGATTGCAGAGTCTTAGGTCTTGCGCGATTGCAACCTCATTTTACAAACTTTTCGAAAAATTCAAATGGCAAATTAAAGACAAAGGATGAATCTACTAATCTATAGAATTTTTTTTTTTTTTTTGATTTCTATCTAAATAGGTCATATCAATATTTGAAAATCAGCTATTTTAGCATAATTGCTAGACGGATAAAATGCACATAATTATTTTTTTTTAAAATTAGATTTCTATAAATTAGTGAATTAAATCATCCTCTAGCAAATAAAAAAAACAAAACAAATATTAAATAAAAAATATACGCATGAGCGCGCACGAGCGATGCCTCTGCATTTATATAAAATTTCAGGCATTGGCGTATCCAGGATTTTGGTTTGGGGGGGGGCTCTGTTAACAAAAAGTGTTGACCAAAAAAAAACTACGCACAAAAGTCTATTTTCACTTGCTTTTTATGGACAATATTCATGCGCTTGTTGCCACATTAGAAATGTAGAAATGCCGAAATATTTCAGGATCATTTTACTAGGTAACAAGAGTTCACCGAAAGGATACAAATAGGTCATAGGCTGTGACTAGTTTTATATCAGCCATGTTTCGGAATGGTTTACCAATGAGAAATTCGGCATCCTCGCATACAAGGAAGGACACAGCGAGTGATTATTAATGATCAGCCATCAAAACCTGGAAACATTGAATGGGGTGTACCACAGGGGTCAGTCTTGGGTCCTCTCCTTTTTCTGATATTTTTTAATGATCTCAATATACAAGGAAAGTTCACCATTTTCGCTGACGACACTACGTGATTCTGTGGTCTTGTAGTGATGTTGACACTTTAAGAACCATGATTTCAGGGGATTTGGATCTTCTTAAAGAGTGGTTTGATTCGAATCTGTTAACTTTAAACGTCGATAAAACTAATATAGTTTGTTTTAGATGCAGTATAGATGACCTTGGGGTGGGGGGTGATTCTCTGACAGAGCGTAATCACAGCAAATTTTTGGGCTTGACAATCGACTCTGGCTTGAAATTTGAGAATCATATTAGTATATTGAGTAAAAAAATTGCGTCTGGTTGTTATGCAGTGAAAACCACAGTTAACGAACTCGGATTCGCTTTTGGAAAGACGGTTTATCAAGCTTTGATAGAGTCGCGACTACGTTATGGTATTGCCTTCTGGGGTTCTACCAACAACCAACTAAATACTTCAAATAATTTTTGCTTTGCAAAAGCGGGCAATACGGTATTTGTGTCATGCCAAATTTAGGGAGTCATGCAGGCCTTTGTTTGTGTCTAAAAAGATTCTTACGGTCATATCTTTGTATATTCTGGAATCTGTTTCTCTTATATATGTGCATCAAATCAAAATGACTTTCTTCGTCTGTCGGGTGGATACAACACAAGATCTATTCAGCAGAGAGATTTGCAACTTCCGATTCCGAAATCTACTCTGGTTCACAAGTCAATCTGCTACAATGGCATAAAAATGTTTAACCGTCTACCTCAAAAAATTAAGATGTCCCCGAATCTAAAAATGTTTAAAAGAATGGTTACAGTTTTACTTGTTGATAGGGGCTATTATAGTCTGGAAGAATTTTATCAAGACAGATTTTGACACAATTAGCTTGGTTGGTTACATGACATTCAACGATTCAACTCTACACTTAATAAAAAAAAAAAAAAAGTATAAAACATGCATACAAGAACTGCCCGTTTTTCAACTAATCTGTGATAAGTATCTTAGGTTTTTTAAAGTGTTAATTTTTTGTAAATTTTAAATCGTTTTAAGTTTACAATGGTTTCAGACTATCTTAACCAGGATTTTTGTGTAGGATATGTATTTTAGTATAAGGAAGCCTTATTTTGTATGTGACTAGTTTTAGGTTATTCGCTTTGTCCACAAAACAAATTGTATAGTTTTTTATGACAATAAAGCACATTATCTATCTCTATCTATCTATTTGGGAAAGTGATGTCCTTTTCCTATCCCGCGTTTTTACAGCTGTTTGAAAATTCGATTTTCAAATGATTTTATTTTCAAAAATAAACGTTTTTTTGGAAGAAAAAACGAGGAATGACTAACAGATTAATTTATAAAGGACCCCGCACATTTCTTATGGAAAAGTGATCTATGTGGAATTTGGGTGAATTTTTGATATTGTGTAGAGGCAGTCGTCCTTAACAAAAGTTAACATTGCGCTAATGCTTAATACCGAACAGTTTTTAAGATATCAATTAAAAACTTTTTTAACATAATACTCTTCAGTATGACCTCACCTGTACGCTCACAGCTGCTTTGACTATACTCTTCTCCTTTTAACATTAAAGAAAAGAAAAAGATAGCCATAGCGATTAGTGACAAATAAGTTGGTAAACAAGTGTATTGTGTATTATCCTGATGGATGGGTAATCAACACCTAGCTCGGGCGCTTTCCAAAATTCACCGGTTTCTGAACCGATGCGATACCGGTTCAATAGTTTACTCACCAAACCGTTCCAAAATGTACCGACATTTTACCGGTTGAACCCGATCGTTCGTTCCAAAATTGACCGGAATCATCAGGTGTTTAAAACCGGTGAGGCACCGAATCCACCGGGAATTTTTGTCGGTTTTTTCGGTTGGAGGTTTTTTGACACTTTTTTTTTGACATACATTAATTTAATTGCTTTGAATGGGCACTTTTGGTAGTCTATCGTTAAATTGCTGCTTGCAGATTGCAGAATAAAAAAATGTTTGTGCGTGGGCGTCATTATGAACTCGACAAACCAAATACTCATCTCACATAATTTACCAAAATCGTCCTGAAAACTACCGTTTGTTGACTGATAAAAATAATGAAAATATGTACATAAACTATAAAGTCTGTTTTTTTTTAAAGATAATTCCCCAAGTCAAAAATTTAGTATGTTGGCAACACAAGCCTTTTCTACATAAAAAATTTGAAAGCATTGACAATTTTACATTGTATTGTCAACACAATGTCATTTTGACTTTTATCTTTAAAAAAAAACAGATTTTACTAACCTCATTGCATCCCACAAAAAAAACCCATTCCAAAAAATAATAAGCAACACCACCAAACTTTGACACCAAAGCGTTCCAAAATGCACCACAAAAATCTTGTAACCGGATTTGCATCTGACTTTTACCGGAATTTTTTGACAGCTACCGGTTTATTCAACCGGTCAATTTATCGGTGAAATTTGGAAAGTGCCCCTCCTGCCCTGCCGCAAACGTCAACGTCATGTCATGTCAGTCATATAGCGATTTCATTTGTACCTGTTGTTTTTTTTTTTTTTTTTCTTAATGTTAAAACGAGAAGAGTATAGTCAAAGTCGAAAGTGGGAAGGATAGTAATCATTTTCGGGGCTGCGAGCATATTGGTGACGTCATACTTAAGAGTATTATATTAAAAAAGTTTTTAATTGATATCTTAAAAACTGTTCGATATTAAACATTAGCGCAATGTTAACTTTTGTTAAGGACGACTGCCTCTACACAATATCAAAAGTTCAGCCAAATTCCACATAGATCACTTTTCCATAAGAAATGTGCTTGGGGTGGTATACTTCGTATGAAAATCAGTAAAAAAACTGCTCGACATTATTCTATAGGTCAAATGGTGATGGTATAGTGGGATACTAAATTATTTTCCAGCTTAGTGTCTATAGAATTAGTGAGAGAAAAATAAACTATAATTTGAATTTAGCGCCACAGCGGCGACCAATAGTATTTGAGCCGCTGACCATCTGGCAACGCTGCTCAAAATGCCTCTAAACGACAGCTGACTCCAGTGTTACCAGATTGGGGGATTTTCCCCCAAATTTGGGGGATTTTCAAGTAGATGGGGGAAAATCTGGGGGATAGTTTTTTCTGGGGGATTTTTTGGGGGTAAGAATTGTAAGAATTTTTGCTATTGGGGGAAATTTCAATGAATAAAACTAAAGTAAAAAATTTATTAAAACAACTGCGCCATCTATTTTTTCAATCAAGTACCAATAAAAAAGATACAGTTTGCTTCTTCTCGAGATGAACGCAAACGCTCAGTTCTAGATCTATTTTAATTTGTATGACAAATGACAATTGACTTGACAAATCGGATCGGGGGAATCCCCAACGACCGACGTTGCTTGCATTTTTTATTTTGCCTTTTGCATTTCTTTGCGGTTATAGGTTATAGTGCGTAGTGCTCTACAGGGATGTGCGTCTACTCGTAGACTTTCATTGTCTACTTTACGTGTAGACAATGTAGACAATGTAAACAACGTGTCAACAATGTAAAATAATATAAATGACGTTTAATTCTAACCTCACACTTTCCTTTTTTTAACTTTTTTTTATTTTATTATTGGTTTTCCTGATATTTTATAATCAGTGAATGCTGATGTCGAAGTAATAGTGATAGTATAGTAACTTTTGATTTTTTTTTTCGAATTTTTTAAAATAAGTTATTGTTTACGCCGCATGTAGACAATGTGTAGACAAATGCTCACGTAAACAATTCGAATTGCCTACGCGTAGACAATCAATTGTTTACGTTGACATTGTCTACAGGCACATCACTGGTGCTCTAAGTTGCTGTATTCTAAATTTTAATACAGCTTAATATAAACTATCCAAACTTCTTGGTACTATTAAATATTTCAGGTTATCAGTGGTTTAATTAAAACACGATAGATACGTTTTAAGGCACGATAATATATTTCAATGTTTCGTCTTAAAACATAACAGAACGACTAACTTAACTTTAGCTTTTATATTTCATCTTCACACCCTAAACCTTTTCGGGGTGTGGGAAAAATACATTTACAACGCAAAAAGTAATACCCAAGTACAATAAATAAATAAGGCAATAAATACCAACCTTTTGGGTTTATTGCTCTTTGTCAATTCTCAGGTCGATTCCTGGTAAGGTAGATTTGTTTTTGTATATTATATTATCCTTTCGGATACATATTTCAACACTCCCACTCAAAAACAAGATCGAAAAATAATAATAATAATAGATAATCCTAAAAGCTATCATATGTACATTTAAGTTAATTGAACCATTTTATTATGATACAAAAATTGCGAATATATATTAATTACAAATTAAGTATACAATATGCATTTTTTAAATATTAGCAAAATATGGTTTTAATCTAATTATAACAATCAAAAAAAATACTAAATTATCAAAAAATATATGTACATAAATAAAGTGTTCTTGGAAAGGTAACGATTTTAATCAACCTCATTCTAGTCCAATACTATTCCTTACATTGACAAATTTAACTGCTGGTAATGGTTTTGTAAATGCGTCAGCCAGTTGTTCACCTGTAGGAATATATTGAACTGATATCTTATTTTGTATGATCTGTTCCCGTGTAAAATGATACTTAATGTCAATATGCTTGGTTCTTTTGTGGTTCGTAGGATTGTTGGCGATGCTTATACAACCGGTATTATCTTCAAAAATTGAAATGGGTTTTGAAATGTTTAAATTAAGGCTATCTAATAAACTTCTGAGCCAAATTGCCTCTCTCACACATTCAAAAAGAGCCATATATTCGGCTTCAGTTGATGAAGCGGCAACAGAAGTTTGCCTTTTCGAATTCCAAGAAATCGTGCAATTTTCGAAGACCCTAAATAAATACCCAGTCGTACTTCGTCTGTCAATCTCATTATTAGCCCAATCAGAATCCACATAGCCTTCAAGCATATTGTCAAAGTTTTTACGTTTGAAAGTTAATTTCAAATCAATTGATCCTCGTATGTATCGAAGTACTCTCTTTAAACATTTCCAAAGCTCTTCATTACATTTACTTTGAAAGCGACTTAATATACTTATAGTTATACATAAGTCGGATCGTGTACACAGCATAGCATACATTAAGCATCCTATTAGATTTCTACATGGTAGGTTCGAATTAGGCTGATCAATATTTAATTCCACATAATTTAATTTATTTTCTAGTGGGGTTGAAACTGGTTTACATTCAGCCATATTAAATTTATTTAATACAGATTTCAAATAATTCGTCTGATCCAGAGTAATTGTATCTCTGTTTCTCTGTACTCTTATTCCCAAGAAAAGCCTTACTTCATTTAAATCTTTCATATGGAAATTACTCATTAAATATGATTTAAATTTTGACATTGTAGTCATATCTTTTGTTGAGATTATTAAATCATCGACATAAAGTATAACATATAAATTTTTATTAATATTACCTTTGTTAAGAAAGTACAAACAAGGATCAACTGAGGAACTTCTAAAACCGAGCTCTTTCATTGTTTTATCAAATTTTTCATACCAACACCTGGAGGATTGCTTTAAGCCATAAAGAGCCTTGTTTAATTTGCATACTTTATTGGCATCGGCTTTAATACCCTCTGGAAGTTGCATAAATATTTCTTCCTTTAGGACGCCATTTAAAAATGCAGTTTTTACGTCCATTTGATGGGCTAATAAATCATACTGATTTGAAAATGCCAATAGAAATCTAAAGGTAGATATTCGTGCTATTGACTAAATCCCTTTGCTACCAGTCTTGCCTTATATCTTACTGGATTACCATGTTCATCGATTTTTGTAGTAAATACCCACTTTGCAACCTACTATGTTTTTATTTGTGGGTTTATCGACTATTGACCATGTTTTATTTAAATGGAGGGAGTCAATTTCATCCTTTATAGCTAGCTCCCACTGATCTCGGTCATCCCTTGCTTTTATTTCATCAAATGAATTTGGTATTGCATTGGAAAGGGACTTTGCATAGAGCAAATGACTGTATATGTCATTGTTAATATTATCATCGAGATCTTCTTTATAAGTGGGAGTAGGATGATTTTTAACTCTTTCACTCCTCCTTAAATTTACGTTATTTTCGGGAAAATGTGAGACGCTTTTAGACGATTCGCCTTGTTCAAAATGAACATCTGAACATTCAGAATTTTTATGGTTCGTATTGGGCAATAAGGTATTCTCAACTATTGTTGGCCTTGTAATTTTAAAATTGGTCTCGTCAATGATTACATCGCGAGCCGTCAGAAAACTTTTCGTATTAACATTCCACACTTTGTACCCATTAGGATTATACCCCACAAAAATGCCTTTAAAAGATTTGTCATCAAATTTAGTTTTTCTCGTTTTATTATGTATGTAAACGGTAGATCCAAATACTTTTAGCAATTCTAATTGTTGCTTTTTATTATGCCACATTTCGTTTCGCGTCTTATTTATTTGCAGAGCAGAAGTTGGCAAGATATTAATTAAATAAGTGGCTGTAAGTACAGCTTCACTCCAAAAAGATGTATCTAAGCCAGAGGTAATTATCATCGTACGTGCTTTTTCAGTAAGTGTACGGTTCATGCGTTCTGCAACACCATTTTGTTGTGGGGTGTGTGGAACTGTTAAATGAAAAGTAATGCCCTTTTGAACACAAAATTCTTTAAATTCATTGGACAAATATTCACCCCCATTATCGGAATACAGGTACACTACCTTACAGTTAAAATGAGCTTCGCCTTTAGCAATAAAATCTTTAAAGACGGAAAGAACCTCTGATTTATATTTTATCAGGTAAGTAACTGTGTAGTGAGTAAATTCGTCAATAAAAGTGACAAAATAATTTTTATCATCGATAGTAATGGGTGATATGGGTCCACAAACATCCGAATGAATTATAAACAAAGGTCGTTGAACATGATTTTTGGATTTAGCTTTAGAGAAAGGCAATCTTGTTTGTTTACCATATATGCAAGCCTCACAGGTATGGTTTGCAGGACTAAGATTGTCAATGTGGTTAACATCTTCTACCATTTGATGTTGCTTTAATTTTAAAAATGATTGGCTACTGACATGACCTAAACGTTCATGCCAAAGTTGGTAGTGTTTATTGTTAATCACATTAATCTGTGGCTCAATCTTAGAACTGCAATTTCTTATTATTTTGAATGAAATTCCAGTTAGACCATTTAATGGCTTACCTGTTGCCAGAAGTTTGTTACCGTGTAGAATTTTATCCCCATCTTGGTCAAATACAACGGTCATACCACACGCTTGAATGCGGCGAACTGAAAGAATGTTGTAAACTGCATCGGGAATGTATAAAACATTCTCTAGTTTTCCCGGAATACCAAGATTGGATTCGACGTTGATGGTTCCTTTTTCAAAGGCAGTAACAGTGGTTTCATTCTTGGCCACTGCGAGTTGAATCGGCGTGTCTAGTCTCTGGATACTGGCAAACGGATCCCGGCTATTTACAATGTGATCAGTTGCACCCGAGTCTAACAAGAAGGTCAAGGTTTTGTATGATTGTTGCTCTGAAATTTGTTTATGTCCAATCATAAGACATAAAAGCGAAGCCATCAGAAGTATTATTTGATGATGGGATTCCGTGAACTGTTTGCAAAGTTCTCTGTTTTTCATCAGAATTCCTTTTGTAAAATCGGCAGTTTTTCTTGATATGGTTGCATCTACCACAGTAGTCGCACTGAATATTGGTGGTTTTATACTGAGAAAAATGATGGCTCGCTTTGTTTTGATGTTGGTAGGATGGTTTCCTGAAATGCTTTTTCTTTTTAAATTGCATTTTACCTTTACCATCTGCCGCCGGTAAATGTGTTCCAACATTGAGCACTTTTAGACTGGTGGTCGTCCGATCATTTTTTAATTTAACCTCATGATCGAGCAGCCTGGTTTTGACAAAGGATAAGTTGAGATTATTCTCACTCAATGTTTCCAAAGCTGTGATAACTCCGTCATAGCATGACGGTAGAGTTAACAAAAGGTGTGAAACTTTGTCCATTTCATCAATTTTGGCTCCAGCGGCTATTAATTCGGTGACGATATCATCGAAGTTTGTGAAATGCTGTAACAAACTAATATCTCCGTGTAGTTTCAAAGTCAGAAGTCTCTTTCTTAATGCCAACTGTGAGGCCAAACTCTTCCTCTCATATATTTCATCTAACTTCTGAAATACCTCTCTCGCTGTAGTTGGTCCTTTAGCGAAACCCAAAAATGAGTCGCTCAAGTTATCAATGATCACACTTTTTGCAATGTTATTGTTTTTGAGCCACTCATCACTACGATCACTGGGAATTTCACTGTCAACCACCTGGATAATGTTTAATTCCGTTAGCAATGATTTTACTCGAAACTTCCAAACACTGTACCGGTCACCATTAAAAGGTTGGATGTTTCTTTTGCTCGCGCCGCGATTTTCCATGTTTTCGAAAGTCTATTAATTGCGTTTATTCACCACTGAGTAACAATATTAGTATTACGCGAAACTGGGGACCATAACCTATTAAATATTTCAGGTTATCAGTGGTTTAATTAAAACACGATAGATACGTTTTAAGGCACGATAATATATTTCAATGTTTCGTCTTAAAACATAACAGAACGACTAACTTAACTTTAGCTTTTATATTTCATCTTCACACCCTAAACCTTTTCGGGGTGTGGGAAAAATACATTTACAACGCAAAAAGTAATACCCAAGTACAATAAATAAATAAGGCAATAAATACCAACCTTTTGGGTTTATTGCTCTTTGTCAATTCTCAGGTCGATTCCTGGTAAGGTAGATTTGTTTTTGTATATTATATTATCCTTTCGGATACATATTTCAACAGGTACAACTGTACTTATCTGTTCTATCACTAGTCACAACATTTTATTTAATTTGTCATTTGTCATTTTATTTTTGGGATTAGAAAAATATAAACAAATAAAAAAGTGGTAAGGGTATGAGTTTTACTTTAAAATATTCAACGAATTTGTCTTTTTTTTTTTGCAAGTACGAGTCAAGAATAAATCTATATTTATTTGGGGGATTTTAGTTGATAAACAGTGATTTTTGGGGTATTTTTGAAATCCTTTGGGGGAAATTAGTTATAACCATCTGGCAACCCTGGCTGACTCCAACAGTTCAACGACGTGTGGTATTGTGTGAATCATGTGGCATGTGACATAGAGAGATTTTGAGCCACATAAATTTTGAAATACGTTACACGCTAAACGATAAACTAAGCAAGCGCAGTCTTTGAAAAATAGCGGATGACATTTAGCCTTTTTTTAGTTTTTGAAGCCAAAACTTGTGAAGGACGTTATACGCTAAACGTTAATGGAAATTTGTGATTAGGAATTTGAGTTTGTGTAACTAGCGTCAAATTTTATGTTGTCTGTTGTTTATGTTAGGATGGTTGGGTATTTATTTGTGATTTGTTTTGTGTAATTATGTACTGCACTTCATGAATAACATTGAAAATATAATAAAGACGTCGAAATGCTGAAACGTTATCGGTTAATTACGTTCCGTTTATTTCCACATAATTAGCGTAGTACGCTACCGCTTATTAAGAGGGCCGGTTATTTTTTCACTATTGCGCATGAGTAAAATAACCGATAACGTATAACGTTGATCAAATAGGTGGCTCAAAATCTCTCTGTCACAGTAACTTGCTTACGTTGTTTGATGTAGTAAATTTGACGTTTCGTTCTTGACGGTCAATGTCAGTGCAAATTGTGCGTTCTCCAAAACCCTGTTGTGTTGCCAGATTGGAAAAACTAACTACGTCACGAACTTTTATTTTCACGTAAGGGCGGAGCTACGAGGAAATTTAAAAAATAAAATTCCAGTGTATTGCGGTTTTTTCAAAGCAACTGATTACACTAAATAGTACGATACGTCGAGTATATCAATACGCACTAGTTAAAAATCACTTGTATACTACCCCCGTATTCTTTTTTGCGGGGCGACAAAAATGTTCGCACCGGGCCAGTTAATCGCTTTTTTTTTGGTAAGAGGAGACAATTTGTTGACAGAGGCCTATCTCTCCTGAGGAAGGAAGTATTTCGGACATTCAAGATGATTAAGCTGAAGCACTGATTCCCTTGCTGCATTAGACGCCCGCCATTGAAAAACCTTATTATAGAAATAAATAATTTTTATTTCTATTTTTTTTACAAAAAATGTACACGTCACATGAAATACGCTAAAAAAAAATCTAGACTTGCCTTGGGGGGGGGCTGCAGCCCGGCAGCCCCCCCCCTGGATACGCTTATGATTTCAGGCGAAGGATGAGCCTTAAACAATAAATTGATGACAAAAGGTTATGAAGGTCGAGCCGAAATCGTGACCGACGCGGCGTACAACGGTCAAATTGAACAAATTGTGCCCTCCACGCCGCGTCGGTCATTTTGACCGAAATTTCCAAAAATGTAATATTTTCCATTTTTGATAACATAAAATGTTGAAACATGTTTATTTTATTTCTAATAAATCTTTTGGATCAAAAAAACCTCTTGGCGCAGGATGACCAAATCTCTCAAAACACGTTGGCAGAGAACGTGTTAGTTGAGCAGGGTTGCCAGATGGTTATAACTAATTTCCCCCAAAGGATTTCAAAAATACCCCAAAAATCACTGTTTGTCAACTAAAATCCCCCAAATAAATATAGATTTATTCTCGACTCATACTTGCAAAAAAAAAAGACAAATTCGTTGAATATTTTAAAATAAAACTCATAAAGTCTGTTTTTTTTTTAAAGATAATTCCCCAAGTCAAAAATTTAGTAACTATGTTGGCAACACAAGCCTTTTCTACATAAAAAATTTGATAGCATTGACAATTTGACATTGTATTGCCAACACAATGTCATTTAGACTTTTATCTTTAAAAAAAAAACACATTTTACCACTTTTTTATTTGTTTATATTTTTCTAATCCCAAAAATAAAATGACAAATTAAAATAGATGTAGAACTGAGCGTTTGCGTTCATCCCGAAAAGAAGCAAACTGTATCTTTTTTATTGGTACTTGATTGAAAAAATAGATGGCGCAGTTGTTTTAATACATTTTTTACTCCAGTTTTATTCATTGAAATATACCCGATTTCCCCCAATAGCGAAAATGCTTACAAGTCTTACCCCCAAAAAATCCCCCAGAAAAAACTATCCCCCAGAGTTTCCCCTATCTACTTGAAAATCCCCCAAATTTGGGGGAAAATCCCCCAATCTGGTAACACTGTAGTTGAGGTTGCGCCTAAATGTAATGACACCCGACATACGCTGATATACCTATCTGTCTCTTTTGCACTAATGAGTAAGTGTGTGTCGAAAATCGGACGAAGGTTTGATTCATTTCATACTCAAATACAGCAGTAGCAGTTATGACGTAAAATCAAGGCGCGAAATATTTTCGTTTAAATAGTGCGTCCCAAAACTCTACTTTTACAATCGTTTTAACAATTTTTTCTGAAATTTCTTTCAATGGAAATATTTTTCATTTACTCCATAGATGAACAATAGATCATCGATTTCATTGAAATTATACCTTGTCCACTACCCTATTGGTCTACTGGCTTCTGAAGCGCTTCTTGTAGGATTCAGAACTGGAAAGTCTCTATGATCCAAGTTCCCTCTATGTCCTATATTTTCATCTCCTTTTGGGTTTTTATTCCTAGCTTCAAAATAGGAGATCTTTCTTCATGCTCTTCCGCACATATCGGACATCTTTGTTTGCCTCGGCAGTGTTTGGTTGTATGGCCATATCTTAAACATTTGAAACACACTTCATTTTTGCTTTCAACAATAACCATGTAAGGTTTAGAATCTCCGAATGTGTATAAAAAATTACTTGTCTTTTTTTGTCCATATTTCCACTAGGTGGGGCCTCCCCGTGCTACAATCATGTGGTTTTGATACTATTTTAGGTTACAAAAAGGCAAAGCAGAAAAAACCTATACTAAGGCAAGCAGGGGTTTGAATTTTATTCTGAGGACTTACACCTAGATGCAGATTATGTTAACTCCTAAAATTAGGTATTTTCGCTACCTAAAAGCTTTATTTCGCAAAATTAAATCGAAAATTAGAATACTGAGCTGTCACCAATCGTCGACCTCAAAAAAAAGTTTTTTCTTGAAAAATCTTTATTACATATCAATAAACAATTACTAAATATTTATTAAACAATGAAAAATTGTAACAGTCAAATAACGCAATTTGCATTGTTTAAGTCACATCCATCCCTATAATAAACAAAATGTGGTTTCAAAAAAAATAAAATACTTTTTGGGTATTTTATTTTCATTGAACATCTTTCAATTAAAACATAAAATAAAATGTCATCAGTCATTTATATAACTTCCATTCATAGTTTAAATAAGTACCTATCTTTAACAATGCACCCTTTTAGAATCAAAATTGCTAATCTCTTGCGATTTGATTATATTGTATATGAAGCTCTTGCATATCTGCTAGGGCTTGTTCAATTTGTTTCGCGAACCTATGACAATCCTGGAACAAAATTTACTCCATATAAAATATTTATGATAACTGAAAATTACTCACCGTTGTTGGGCAACTTTTCTTATTTGATATATGAAAAAACAACAAATCCTCTCCAGCGATTATATAAGAAACCCCATATCCGTCGTCGGCTACAGGACCAAAACCACCGCCAGCTGATATGCATTTAGGGTGCTTTTTGAGATCCATCCTCTTAGTTTGTCCATGAGGTGTTTGTGAGGTAGATAAACGCCAGGGCTCACTCAAAACTTCTTTGAGAAATGGCGATTCTACTTCTAAGTATTTGGAAACGACAAATAGGCAAAAAATGTGTCGGTCTATGCCTTTACCACTCATACCATCTTTGACTAATTTCTAGAATAATTGAAAACTAGCAATTTTGAAAATCCAAGGCAAAAATTATTCTTACTTGATGATTTCTACAAGCCTGTCTCAATAATCTAACTTTCTCTTCTACCGAAGCATTTTTATCTTCCATGGTTTTAACCCAAGTGGACGATTCTTCAGTGCAAGGTCTTACAGTTTCTGTTCTACCTTCCCTGAAGAGTCTTGTCATTGTGGCCTCATAAGTTAAGCAGAATTTGCCTGCATCTCTGAAGTAGGCTAATTGAAGGGCCATTTGGATGTAAGCGTCTGGTCCTAAGTGGCAACCTTTCATGAAGCCTAAAGAAATTATTTTTTTTACTTGCTTCATGAAAATTCTATTAATTTATGATGTTTACCTTTTCCATATCGATCGTGAACATAAATCCTCAGATCAATATCTTCTATCAACTTGTTTGCTATGTCTAGACTAGCTCCTATATCGTTTTGACATTCAAATCTAATCTCCCAATTTAATCTGCTGGGTGGTGGTGGGGTGAATTCCGGATTGCCCAGAGTGTTACCGTTATGGTCAAATCTATGTTTTTTTTTTTGAAAAAATTATTCACATTAGAAATATTGTTCAAACTGGGTTAATAACAACCAATACTACATAGAAGAATCATGCTTGAATTGAATTATCAACAAAAGGTTGGGTTAATTATTGTCTTTGTAGGTCTTTTACTTTAAAAAAAAAACTTCATTAGTTTCTAAATCACAGCCAAAATCGGAAACCACAATGATATTAATAATTAAAAACACATTTCACACTCGATAGAAAACACATTTTATGGTTATTTAAAATCCATCTGTTTTGTAGCCTTAGTCCAGATATTGAGGTACCTATTAAATCAGATTAATAAAATCTGTGACATTATAATGATTTGTGTATACCCCAGATTAAAAATTTCTAGCCCTCAAGATCTAATCCCCAAAAATCTGGACCAAATCAAATATTAATTACAAAGTAAACTCATGCTACAGTTTTTTTTTGTGTGCGTTTCTGTTGCTGGAAAAATTATACAAAGCAAATCTACTAGGCATGAAAAGTTTTCACATTTACATAATAATTTACCGTGTAAAATCAGCCTCTTCAAGCAAAATATATTCCAAGCAGTGCGCTATAATCGGAGCGTCAGACCTACAAAGTCGAAATAAAAAAAGAAAAGTGAAAAATCCAGCCACCAACAAATGAGTTAGATACAGGAAAAAAACAAAAAAAAAAATGTAAAGTGAAAGTAAAAATGTGCAATCAAATAAGCTGACAATAAATCAGAAAATAGTTCACAAGTGTTATATGGGCTGTTTTCTCAGAAGGTTTAAAATTCCTTATTTGATTGCACTATAAATAACATGACGTTTTGTCCATTTTTAGTCACAAAAAGGCCAAAACCATAATAAGGAAAGCAGCAACAGCTAAAAAATAAGGGCTTGCTGTGAAAATTACCGAGGGTCATATGATTCTTCTGTAATCACCCATTCCCATAGGTGGGACATCACAGCTGCGTCTGACCTATTCAAATTTCAAAATAAAACAAGAAAATGTTGGTTTAAAAAAAAAACTATGAATAAAAATTGATAGAATACCTATCAAGGATTTCACGAATATTTAATTGCTAACTATGTAGTTCTTTTGAAATTCATAGGTGAGAAATTTTATTTCCATACTGACCAAATTTAAATATTTTATTTTAAGTAATGCGTTTTCATGAAACAATGTAATTTTTTAATAATAATAGTCTAGGGTTCAGCTATTTATGACCTATTATCCAGCTAGACCAAAGTTCACATAGGGGCAGAGGTCTCTAGATCCAATATTGTGCATGGAATATTATGTAAATTTGCTGCCTGACAGTGTGGAATAAAAAAAAAACATCTGTATGATATAATTTTGTTGCAAAAAAAAAGAAAATAGGGTTGATTAATTTTCAAGACGTACATTCTAAATATATTAATCAAATAATGCAAAACATCACTCACCAAGAGTGTTCTGCATTAAAACCTAATCTCCCATTGCTTCCAATACACAAGGTAAAAGATTTGTCAAACCATCTATCATATCCTCTTCCATGAAGCAACACTTTTCCATACCTATCCAACTTAGATGGATCATTCTGGAAACGTTTTGATATTGGTAATTTTTTTAAAATTCATTCTTAATTCCCATACCATGTCAAATTCATAAGGAAAATCGTCTAAAACTACAACAAAGGCGGCTTTTTCGATGGCATCCAAAGACGATTTATTGACGCCTTTTGAAAAATATTGTTCTCTAACGTGAGCCCAATGTGTTCTTACTCCTGCTGTTAGGGCTGCTAGTTTTTCTTCTCCTGGTTGAGGCTCAGATTGGTCTTTGAGGATTTGTTCAATTTGCCTAAAGCCCTCATTTAAAAATTCTCAAAACCATTAAAGATGGCAACTTACATTTGAATTTCAGCTGGTTTTAGAATCCGTCCTCTATGATAAATGAAAACTTTAAAATATCGTCCTTTATGATACACAGCAATGTGACTACTGTCTGCACAATGTACAATTTTATCCATTTTTTTACCAGGTATTCTGGTCGTGTTGAAAAGCCTTTCATATTGCCAGGAGCATATAGGGACCAAACCACTTATAAGAATTGGATCTAATTCTTGTCTGTCCAGTAATCTACAAGAACTACTAATAGAATTTTGCTTCAAAAAATTTCAATTCCTACCTTCTAAACATCAAAAGCGAATTAATAATAGAGCCAGCCCTTGCAGCCTGATTAGTAGTGGGATGTAACATAATAGCATCAATTCCGTAAAAATTCGAATTAATCATTAAAGGATATCTTCCTCTCAAATAAACATATTCTTCCCACCAATCAGAAACATAATTTGTAGACCACCAAGATTTTAATACCAGATATCTTTGCAGCTTCTTACCAATGCCATTTTCAAACTCTGAGGCTAGTACTTTGAGTTTTTCATGTTTGGCATCAGCAACCAATGGGCGGACACTTTTCAGGTACTGAAAAACACCTCATATATTATATTTATTTGTACCCAATCAAACTATCTTACTCTTGTCATTGTGTCGTGAAGAGATGGCAAAGGTAATCTCGGTAAAGAGCTCTGGTAGCTATATAGTTTTGGCGTATTCCAGCCACCAACGATTTTCACTAAACGAAGCCAAATTCTTGTAGCTAGAGAAGGTTGCCTGCCCTGAGGCTCATACATCCAGCCTTTGTACATGAAAATCATTTTGAGGCTGTATCTTAAAAAATAAACTCCAGAGAGCCAGTAAGCTAGAGATGAAATAGTGCAGGCTCCTATTTGCCAATGAATTGTTTGTCTAGAATAAATTGGATATAAGTACTTTTTGTTTGAACAAAAAATATAATAGGTATACTTACGAGGGGCTTATGCTCAAAATTTTTTGAGGCAAATTGAAGGGTGCCCTGAACCCGTTAAGGTGCATTGTTGAAATAATACCAATAAGGACACACAGGTAGCTGTAATGGCCTGGATATACACCATTGTGAACATTATTCTAGAAAATAATGTCAATTTACTGGACAAATTATAGTCTATTTGCATGGCACAAAATGTGCAACAAAATCTGGTAACGACTATGAGGTAATGGTAACAAGTGAACTTAATTTCTGTAATCATGGATGTCTAAAAATCACTTTTCCACGGGGGCCAGATATAACAAAGTTGATATAGAAGTAAAATACAGAATATTGACCAGTTGCGTTCTGATATATTGAATCTGAGTAAAAGCATGGACTATTATCAAGGCATCATTGATGACAAATATGATGGTTTCCTCAGCAACATGACTGGTATTATTGATACTCACCAGCCAAAAAAAGAAGTTGTTGTAAATGTTAGGTATGATGGATGGTTTAATGAGCGGGTTTCAAATGCAATAAAGGCAAGAGAAAATGCTTATAAAACATATGCAATCAGTAAAAATCAGAGCAATTGGGATAATTGTAAAAATAGTAGAATGCTGTTGTAAACATAATAAGAATAAAAAAATGTAGATATTTTCAGGACAGGGTGGATAAATGCTATAATGACTCAAAAGAAATGTGGAGATCATTAAAACACATTGCTGGTCAAAAAAATACAGAAAAAATAGACAAAATTGATTTCTCGGAAAGCGTTTCCAATAGTTTATCTGAAATTGTGGAAAATTTTAATATCTTTTTTATTCAGAGTATTACAACGCCTCTATGCCAAAGAATATTTATTACTGAAAATAGTGGCAATGTACGTTTTTCTAAGTTTCAACTTATTGACCAAAATATTCTTAGGAAAGTCATTTTTTCTATGAGTAATAAGTCGAGCCGTGATGATATCAATATGTGGTTCTATGAAGAATTTTTTGATGAATTATTTAAGTATTTATTTCTTTATTCATTTATTTAAGGTACACCTTACAAACACCCAAAAGGTAATTACAAGTAAGGGTGATTACCAAAGTGATTACTAAAAATAATGCTAACACTAAAAACAGAAAAAACAAGAAAGAGTAAAGTTTACAGTTTATAGTGAAATTTAAATAACTTACAATAATACAACAATAGGTAAATATCTTGGTAAATAATATGTACAACAACACTTATAGGTATGTGTTAGAAAGTTTTTACAGGTAATGACCAACGTGAATTCAGGGACACAACGGTCCCTGTTTGGGAATCGACCCACTGAGCAGTGGACTCAGGCTTCCCGTGCCAATCCTTGACGCGTTTCGTCCTTGTTAGGACTCATCAGAAGGACATAGGCTGAAACTCCCTGTCCAAGCAAAATTGAACTTCGTTGACCAGTCAGAAACAACTACTCCAAGGGCAAATACCCCTACCGGCGTTGAACTACACTGATTGATCTGAGCTTCCGTTGGCAATGAAAATTTGCCCTCAGAGTAGTTGTTTCTGACTGGTCAACGAAGTTCACTTATAGGTTTTTCAGCTAAGAACACATTAACCAAAATAGCTCTTATTCCACGCACATATGCATTGAATATATCTATTCATTCAAGTGTCAAGATCGAATTACATTTACTCAACATGGCATTTATAGGAGAACAACTGGTAGGACACACATGAAAGATATTGTAGGTGTTACATCTTAGATTAATTTTAGGAACATGATGTCGGATGCAAGGTTGGATGTAATTAATAAATAAGTAGTCTTTAGATTTAATATTATGAATTATATAAAATAAATATGAAAATAATAGTTTGTACACTTTTTCTAACTGAAAGTTGTTGCATTTCAAATATCCCTAGCATTCCCCTGTAAGAAACCAACAATGGAAAAGATGGATAAACATTGAACTTTTTGTAACATAAATATCTAAGGAACCTTTTCTAGACCTTTTCTATTAAATCCTTATTACACTCTGCCACTGGGAACCAGACTACACATGCATATTCCAAATGTGGTCTAACAAATGTGTTATAGAGTTTTACTATAGTATCAATTTAATAAAAATGCTTTGTGTTGCGAATTATAAACCCCAGGGATTTTAATACTTTGTTGACGATCGGCTGATAATGTAAATAGAATCTAAAATTTGACTGAAAAGTTACCCCAAGATCCCCACAGTCATCCCTCCTAGACATTTCCGTTCAATTAATGTGATATTTATAGTTAATGGTGTTCTTACGACGAGAAAAAGTAACTGTAAAACACTTATTGATATTTTGAAACATATTTTTATTTTTAAACCATTCAATCACATTCTGCTAGTCATTTTGTAGCTTATAGTACGGGATACGAGGCCTATTTCATCAAATCATTTTACACCGTCTTGCATTGTTATCATCAGTTAGATAACATGATGGTGAAACGCACTTGTGCAGGGTAATAGATGGGAGTGGGGGATTTCGCTGAAAAAAATATTTCAGAAAATGTTGTCATAAACAAGGAAAATATATAATTATACACCGTCTTGCATTTATTTATTGAGTTAATTTGTACACAAATAAAATTGGATTAACACATGCAAGACGTTTTCATGGAGGTTTTGGAGTTGTAATATTAGATAAACATTGTCAATTTTTCAGAGGGGTGAAATATCATTTTACACCACTTCATTGTTAATTTAGATTAAAGCTTGAATATAGAATAGCTACTGGATACTGATGCAAGACGTCCTGTGGAGGTATAACGAGCTGCAAGACGGGGGTCAATGTGTTGTCTTATGAAGGAGTGAGAAATCATTTTACACTGTCTTGCACTGGTACTAATGGGAAAAACAGAACACATTGATAACATTTTTAAAAATGCAAGACGTTCTAAATGGAAAAAAAGGACTACAAGACGGTGATGAAGTTAACTAATTTTGACGGGGGTCAATCCATCAGGTACAAAGGTGAATACCACTCCAAATTACAAATAACGCACATTAATTTTAAATATTTTTGCTCTTTACACGTAGAATAATTCTATTTTGCAAAATTCTCTTAATATTATGTATATTTGAATGTCTCTATGGACATCAAATAAGAAAAGGTTGAAAATTGTTCTTTTTCTGGCGGCTTATAATCATTTAAGTTTTTTTTGGGGTGGATATGCCATATCACATAACGGACTGTAATTATTAGCTAAATTTAGGAAATTTGATTTTGAAGCAGCAAAAAAATGACACAACAAATAATGATCTGTCTGGAATTGTAAACAGAAATTATAATTCCTGTATTCAGCAGACTCCCCTGTTGAGCTGCTATGTCAACTGTCCTTTTCCATCTGTATGATTTAGAAAAGAATGAACAGTGAACGGTCGGTTCAGTAAATAACTCAACAGTTCAGTTAAAAAAGGAAACGGATTTATTAACTTTTTTCCCCGAAAAAACGTCTTGGACTGATGTATTACCATTTCTTAACATATATTCTTCCGGCGAACATAAGCATGAAGTGGTGTAAAATAATTTTTCACTCCCTCATGAGACAACGCATTGACATCCGTCTTGCAGCCCGTTATCCCGCCACAGGACGTCTTGTATCAGTATCCAGTAGCTATTCTATATTCAAGCTTTAATCTAAATCAAAAATGGAGTGTTGTAAAATGATTTTTCACCCCTCTCAAAAATTGACAATTTCCATCTTATATCACAGCCCCAAAACCCCCATGAAAACGTCTTGCATGTGTTAATCCAATTTTGTTTGTGTACAAATTAACTCAATAAATAAATGCAAGACGGTGTATAATTATATATTTTCCTTGTTTATGACGACATTTTCTGAAACATTTTTTTCAGCGAAAAACCCTACTCCTATCTATTTCCCTGCACAAGTGCGATTCAGTACCATGTTATCTAACTGATGATAACAACGCAAGACGGTGTAAAATGATTTGATAAAATAGGCCTCGTATCCCGTACTATTAGTACAATCTTGTCCAGAAGATAAACCTGCGAGAGTTCATTACCCACCCATACTAGTATATTATGCAATGATCATGTAATGATAGCCATTAATACACGAGCATGTTGTAGGATACGAAACGAGCCGCAGGCGAGTTTCGTATATAATATGCGAGTGTATTAATGGCCATTACATGAGAGTTGCATACACTATTTTTTCTACTGCCATTGATAAAACTTATGATATTTAGATATGTCAACATTATGCTTAACTTTGAATAGAGATTTTTTTATAATTGAGTAATCCATACAGTTAAAGGTTTCATTTTTTGTTGTAATTCTTCAAAATATACTATCAAAACATTTTCTGAGAAGGACGATGTGTTTTTGGTGTTTCCAATCCCTAAATTGTCCATATAATTTTTCGCAAATTTTCTTGGACTTGTCCGGTTGTATATTATTACCTGCATTTGTCGCCTTTTCTGTAATTTTTGGAGGTGTTAGTAAAATTTCTTCGTTATCACTCAATATTTCCATAATAATGCCTTATCCCAAATATTATGTAACTTTTAATAACAATTCGTAGTATTTTTTTCATGGAATTATTGTTTTTCGCTAAATTACCATGGAAAAGCTATAAACAGAGTGCTGTCATCATTCAAAAAAAAAAATAATTCAAAATTTCTTAATTGGTGGCTCCATCTATTGACAATGTATAATAATGAAAAAAGTAAAAATTCTTCCTTATCACTCATTATTTCCATAATAATTATTCTTTGTGCCAAACTTTAGGTAACTTTTAAACAATTCGAACTCTTTTTTATAGTTAGCAAAATAATTGTTTTACGCAAAATTACCGTTAAAAATGTTCAATATCCTAACTAGTGCTGCCATCTAACAAGATTATATAATATTAAAAATGAGTATTATAATGAAAATCTGTATCGTAATGAAGTTCATTATAATACAGATTTTAATCGTTTAATAGCGTATTATGAAATGTCAGTAGAAAAAGTATACTTCCTATCAATTAATAGGGTTTTAAGAAGGTTAAAGGCTCGGTTAAAGGTTTTCTGAGAAATGCCAATATCAACTAATTTTTCAAGTAAAATATAATGATCAACTTTATCAAATGCCTTTTCTGCATCCTTGTATCGTCTGGCAAGTGGTAACTTGATAGAGACGAAAGCGAATCATGCCTCTGAATAATCACGCCTCTCCACATCCATCATTTGGCAATGTTGCCGGATTTTTTTCTATTTCAAAATACTACAAATGCCCATATTGCAAAAAAAAATAATGTCACCAACTTGTTTATTATTGTTTCTGCCATGTTTGGCAAAGCTGTAAATTCTATGAATTTTAATGCAGTTCGCTGTTTGGCTAGCCAGACTATAAATGACATCAAGCTGCAATTTGCTATCGATAGCCTCAAGACACATAACTACCAAGAGTGCCAGGATTAGAAATTGTTGATTTACCTCTAACAAACCCATGTTATTGTCGGACTAGTCGGACTACCAAGTCATCAACAGAGCTAGACAAATTATCACAAAGTATAGATTCGAATATCTTAGGCATTGGATTAAGAATGCTGATTGGTCTATAGTTCTTCACTTCGTGTATGTCGCCTTTGTTATAGAGTGGAATAACAATGGCCTGCTTAAATCTTTCAGGAAATATAACCTTCTCAAGTGCTAGGTTAAATATAAATGAGCTAGGGGTTCTGCTGAAATATCTATACAGCCTTCAATGATATAAGCTGGTATGTTGTCAGTACCGACAAATTTTTTTGGTTTTGATGCTGGCTTTTTTGACAGTATCAACAGTTATTTTGAAAAAATTGAAGTACCCCCAATAGGGAACTTGCAAGTGAACTAAAATTTTCCAAATTTGTTTTGAATCGATAGTTTATACTGCACAATATTTATATGACCAGTTTTTATTCAACTCATACCATCCTTGTTTCACAAAAAATAATACTAAATTTGAAATAAAAAATTTCCCGCCAAAAAAATGCTTCCATGATGGCCACCTTTTTTGACGTCACGATTCTGTAAACAAACCTGTCAATAGGAAACTTACAAGTAAAAAAAAATTACAAAAGCAGGCCTTTTACAATATTCTTCATCTATTGCGACAATTTTCACAAAAAGCAAACTTTAACACACTTGAATAACACAAAAAGAGCACTGCACGTCAGCAGAAGTTCGTTTTCTGCGTTTGTTGTTTACAAAATCTTGATGTCACGAGCGCTGTCATATTGAGATTTCGTGTTTTCGCGCCAAAGTTTTTATTTGAATTTCAATAAAATTTTTTTCGTACATCGCGTAAATTAAAATGGAAAAAAAGAAAACTATGTAATATTTGATCATTAGAAGTATCTAAAAAAAATAATTTGAGAAATATGAAAATTCCCTATTATAATAGTATATTACATACCGAGTAGGGAAGTGTTTCATTACTGTCGAGAGATTTATATAGTCCGTCGAGATTGACTATTAATCTCGAGACAGAAATGAAAACTTTCCTCCGAGGTTTGTATACTATTTTATTTGCAAGCCCATCATTAATTATGATTAAAGTTTGTTTCGCCAGGGTTTGTACTTGCCACCAGCATTTACCTTCCTTGTTTAACAAATAAAAATTGATTGAAATAAATCAATGACGTCAAAAACGTTTGTCGGTTCTTAACCAAAAGTCATTCATTTTAATTTGTCAAAAAAATTGCATGTGTCATATGAATCAATCTACGACAACCCTTTTTTTTCAAGTTTCAAGGTCAAGTATGAACCCTGGTGAAACGGACCTTAGTCATTTAATTTTTTTAATATTAAAAAAATGAAACAAACATGCCAAAATGTGTCATTCACTGTTTTGACGTTTTTACCTGACATGTTCTCATTGTTGCCAGCAAAGGTAAATAAATTACTGTGAGGGAAATCGGTGAGGGATGTCGAATAGGGAAATCGGTGAGGGAAATCGAAGAGGGAAGTGACACAGGTAAAGTGACACTTCCAAATTTTTAAAAAGTCAGTAATGTCAAGATTACATAATGGTTGCAAATAAAAGTTATTATTTGCACGAGTACTAGGCATTTCAAAGACTCCCTGAAAGAAACAACCAAACGCATTGGCAACCTCAAACGAACCTTCAAATTTGTGTTCCTCTAGACAGACTTTACTAGGTATTCCAGATCCCCATGTTTTAGAATTGATAGAGGCCCAAAAACTTTTAGGGTCCAGATCAGCGTTCATTTCTACGTGTCTCTGATAAGCAAGCAATTCTTTTTTGGTTTGATATTTAATGAGAGTTTCTAAGCTGTTTGTATTCAGGAGATTGCCCATTGCTTTTGTGCATCCTATTCTTTGATCTGATTTTTCTTATAACATCTATTAGTCTAGGAGGCAGTGACGATTTTCGGTTCTTATTTTCCCAGTCAGACAACATGAATAGAATGGTAGGGTTAGTAATTCTAAGCAAAATACATATATTTTTAGGGGGTGTTTCCAGATGGGTTGAGGCGCAAAATGCGTTAAAGCTTACGAATGCACGGCCTTTTTTTTTCTCAGTGATAAAAATAGGTCTACTAATGAGAAGTATATTGAAGTTACGTAAAAAAATAGTCCGGCTAATCTGTGAGTATGGATAATATGTCTGGCAAGTGAAAAATTGAAGATCCGAAAATTTTCAGCCAGACTCACTTTCACTATCTGAGATAAGCCAAATTGCTATTTTCATATACTTTATTATGTTCTATTGTAGTAAATGTAAAATATTTATGTCTGAGAAAATAAGCGTACTTGTATTTTTCATTGATCTTGTGAACCCATCCGAAAATTTTAGCCAGACTCAAAAATTCTTGCTTTGTATCACCAGGAGAACAAACTATTTAATAGACGCCAACTGGGAAAATAAGTGCTAAAAAATTTCACTGCCTCCTGGACTATATAGAGAAACAGTGTGGAAATTTTGGCTCTTTACTAGAATAGCTATTTTCCTAACGAGTGCGGGAAATTTCTTCCCGCAAGAGTTAGGAACTACATTTTTTCTACGAGCATACTAAAGCTGATGTTACGAGAAGTTTAATTTAAATAAAATGCGATGGTGCAGAAGGTAGAATTGAAAATGTATTGAAAGGTATTTAAAAAAAAAGGTAAAGGTATCAAAGGTAAAGGTATAGGTGTATCAATGAAAATAACATCCTGAGTCAAAACCAGTTTGGCTTTCGGGGGTCCAGGGGCACGGGTGATGCCATGTTTTCATTTTTGGAGAGTTTGTACCTTGGTTTGAATGGAGGAGAGGTTGCTGCGGCAGTGTTCTGCGATTTTTCAAAGGCCTTCGATACGGTTAATCATGGAATACTGCTGCGGAAGCTGAGCCATTATGGTGTCCTGGGAACTGAGTTGAGCTGGTTTGCTTCAATGCTTTTGGGGAGGGATCAGTTTGTTCGGTCGGGTGGTGTTGATTCGGGTGCAGAGGGAATCTTACACGGAGTGCCACAGGGTTCGGTTTTGGGGCCGATTCTATTCCTTGTCTACATCAATGACTTGCTCTCCTTACCAGTATCTGCGAAGATGGTAGCGTTTGCTGATGACACAAATATATTATGGACTACGAAAGAAAATGCAACCATCTTCAAGACAGTTATAGAGAACGATCTTTCACAAATTAAGGGGTGGTGTGATGCCAATGCGCTCTGCTTCAACATACAGAAAACAAATATACTGACTTTCAAGTGTGCTCTAAATGATATCATGCTACAAAATGAAACATTAGAGAATAGAATCACAGTGAAGTTTCTGGGTCTGCACATTGATTCACAGTTGAAGTTTGAGCCTCACATAAAATGCCTAACGAAAAAATTAGCAAGTGCCTGCTATATCATTAGAACTATTTCTCATGAACTTGACAAAGGAACAGCCAGACAGACATACTTTTCAATATTTGAGGCACATGTAAGATATGGGATAGCTTTTTGGGGATACTCCGTGCAAAGATCAATTCAATCAGTATTTATACTGCAAAAGAGAGCCATAAGATATCTATGTGGTGTGGGCTGTAGAGACACATGTAGACCCTTATTTAAGCAAGAAGAAATATTGACTGTACCTTGCATTTTTATTCTTGAGTCTGTCAGTTTGATATTTAAAAAGTTTTCTGGATTTGTGCAAGAGAGAGCGTATAGCCTTCGACACAATCAATTGCCCCTACCTATTCCTAGACTTGCACTGACAAAACACTCGATTATTTATGAGAGCATAAAAATGTTCAATCATTTACCCTGGGAATTACGAAACATCAACGACTATTGCCAGTTTCGTGTGTCTGTGAGGAGGTTTTTAGTCGCCAGAGCTTACTATGGTCTTAATGAATTTTACCAGGGTTAACTGCAGATGCATTGAAATCTGTAGATGCGTGTTATATATATTTATTTTTTTTATTTGTTGATGTATTTTAACTAATTATCAAATTTTATAATTGTAAGTTTGTTGGTGTATTCTTGTTAATTTCTGTTTTTTATCTTGTAACGATACTTTTACATTGCACCCTAATGTTGTTAAGATTTTTTTATTGAAGTTCCTTTAAATGTAATAGTGGTAGTAGTGGTTTTAGTTTTTATTGTAATGAATTGCTTTGTCAATGAAAATTATTTTTCTGTACAATAAAGCTTATTTTGATTTGATTTGATTTGAACAATACAAACAATTCCATGTCACAATGATTATTTCAAGGGTGTTGATCCAGTCAATTATTACGAAAGAATAGTAACTTGTGAAAGTGAAAGCGAAAATTATAAAACTTAAAAACTATACAATAACACTAAAATTAATACACTTCTTACAAGTACATAGAAATCTTGCTATTTAAAGAAGTACAAAACAAACAAATGGGACAACAGCACTAACAGTCATACGATACACAAAATTTGAAATACATACCGTTGGTTTTTTGTGATTTTTAAATATCATAAGTTGAATTCCAGATTAATTAACTAACAGAAGAGTCAGAAGACAGAGAGTTAAATGCAGTGAATACACTTCCCAGGAAAGTTTTATAAATGTTGGGGTGCCGCAGGGTAGTATTTTGGGTCCACTCCGATTTATATTCTAAATTAATGATATACAGCTGGTTTTGAAAAATGGTACCATTTCTGCATCACCCTTAGGAGGAGATGTAAGTGAGTGGATGAAATTTAATAAACTAAAATTAAATATTTCTACGACCAAAGCTATGTTAATAGGGAAAAAGGGGTATATGTTGTTAATAGGAAAAAATGTATATAGGAGTTTGTCACAGAAAGATATGAAATTAGATTAGATAAGGAAGTTTTGGAACGGGTCACTAAAATTAGGTATCTATAAAGGTGTAATTAATTGTTGATGATTTATTAAGATTTAATGAAAATATGGATTATGTATGTGTAAAAATATTTCAAAAAAAAAAATGGCGTTCTAAGAAGAGTTGCGTGGTATTTAAGTGTTAGGAGTAGAAAATTTGTATGTAATACAATAATATTGCCTCATTTCACATATTGCAGTACGGTTTTGTATATAACTAGTCAGGGATGTATAAGTTGGCTCTCGAGTAGGCTGTAAAAATTGTAAAATAAAGCAATGCGAGTAATCTTAGTTTTAAATAGGTACACAAGGATAGGCGATATCGAGGGCCTCAAGGGGTAAACCACTAGTGGAAATCATTGTACATACATTTTTTTTTGGAATCACTAGTAATCAATCAGGAATACATGGAAATCACTTGGGAGTCGGTGGGAATAACCTAGGAATCGCTAAGAATCTCCTAGGACTCCATGGGAATCACGTAGGAATCTATTGGCAATCGCTGAGAATCATGTGGTAATCGCTGGGAATATCATCTCATTCTACCCAGAAATCGCATATCATGCCTATTAAACGATACAGCTTAGGTACCGGTCAGTTGTGTATTTGCCTCGACTAAGTTTTAGGTAACAGAGTACTATAGACAATTTGAAATAAATTTGATATCCCAACGAGTTTCCCAATAACTGAACCCGAGACTACGAAAATTGGTGCAAATCGTCAACAACCAGTTTTCTGACTATTTTCAACCAATGAAATTCGCTCTGATTTGTGATTTTTGTGAGAACTGACCTAAACTATGACAATGTTATCGATCATAAAAATGATAACATGAATCTTGAAAAATCTCTTGAATTCGACTTGCCAAAAGAACACAGAATTTCTTCACACATCAGGGTTTAGCAACTGCGATTCGCTATTAAAAGATTATTCAGGGCTCAACTTTAATTTGGTTCTTTTCAGAGAAGCAGGGACGTTTGTTGATTGAGTATTAAGAGCTATGGGAATGTCCCTGAAGAAGACACAAAAGGAAAAGTCGGGAATCCAGGACAATAAGAACTTGAAAATGAAAAGTAGAATACCTAAATACTAGGCAGTGCGAGAAGCAGAGACGATAGCACATCTGAATCAGAATCGGAAATAAGTTTTTCGAGTGAAACCCTAACTGAAGATGTCTCTGATTCAGATGAATATTCTAGTGAAATCAAAAAAATATCCATTATTTCAGATTCATATTATGCAGTGTAGATATTCGATGGTATCTAGGACTCAACAACTAGGTATACCTACAAAAAAATCGCTGTGGGTGTGGACAACCACGAGATTATAAGAGAAAATATTTAGATTAATTAGACATCGTTTTCAAAATACAATCAGCTTGAAATTGATGATTGTAAGAAATCATTGATGAAATCGGGTAATCAATTGGGAATGATATAGGAATCCCAAGAAAAAATGGAAATCATCTGGTAACCATACAAAAATATCTGAAAATTATTGGCAATCAGTTGCAATTCTTGGGATGGGAATACATGAGTTTTATTGATCAGTGATTGCCAAATATGGAAATCATTGTACATTTGTAAACATAGTGGTAGACCCTTGGGTTGACCCCTCGGGTGATATGTTGGAAAACTTAAAATGGCTAAGTGTGCCAAAGTTTTTAGAATTTAATCAAATCAAATCAAATCAAATCAAATCAAATCAAATCAAAATCGTGCTTTATTGTGTAAAAAGAAATATACAAGATATTTGTTCACAAAGCAAACATTGAAAAATTTCTGTAAATAAAATATAAAAGAAAAGAAAAAGCTCTTAACAATAGTTTTGGTGTATAAGACATGAACATTTTAAACACTCGTCACAAACAAAATATCTACCTAATCGAAACCAAAACAAAATAAAATTAATACTAACATAAATTAAAAACTAGTACAAAAAAATTCCTCAATATCATAATAGGCTCTCGGCAACAATATTCTTTTCACATCTTTTCTAAATTTAGACATTGTGGGCAGTGATTTTACATGACTTGGTAAATGATTGAAAATCTTTTTTCCCCTGTATACAATCGAGTTTTTTACTTGGGATGATACAGGTATAGGCAGAGAGAGTTGGTCTAAATTTCTAGTGTTATATGCGTGCCCAACTCTATTTAGGGGTTTAAACTTTTTATATGCCATACAAGCTGTTACCAGTACAAAAAGTGAGGCAAGTGTTAAAATATTAGATTTAATAAACAGGGGTTTACAAGTATCGCGAACATTGGCTTTAAAAGTGTACCTTATGGCTCGTTTTTGTAGCAGAAACACGCTATTAAACAATTGCTTGGTACAATTTCCCCAGAAACAGATTCTGTATCTCAGATGGGATTCCACTAAAGAAAAATATGCCGTTCTAGCTATGTCTGTCGTAAGTTCATTCGAAATGACTCTTATTGCGTAACAGTTCGAAGCTAACTTACTCTTTAGATTAAGAATATGTGATTCAAATTTAAGTCTCGCATCAATAAGAATTCCCAAAATTTTATTCTCGTTAACCCCACTTAGTAGACGATCATTTAAATAAATGTCATCTATGTTACATCCAAAGGACATAATGTTAGTTTTATTTATATTAAGACATAGTCTATTTGCATCGCACCAAGCCTTGATTTTTTATGTCGATACGAATTATTTCATAAAGCTGTTTTTCACTGTCATTCTGCTATAGAATGGTGGCATCGTCGGCAAAGAGTGTAAACTTTCCCCTGATATCAATATATGCCAAATCATTAATATAAATGAGAAAAAGTATAGGACCCAACACAGATCCCTGAGGAACTCCAGCATTTAATGTGTGTTGTTCTGACGACTGTCCCTTTAATACTGTCTGAACTCTATCAGAAAGATATGACTTAAACCACTCTAGAGCTATACCTCTGAAGCCATAATTCTCTAATTTACCAAGTAGAATCCTGTGATCTACACAGTCGAAGGCTTTCGATATGTCACAAAATACTGATGCAGCCACCTGTTTGTTATTAAGGCTCTTGTAAAGCTCTTCCAGGAATGAAAATATTGCGTCATTTGTGCTTTTGTTTGCCTGGAATCCAAATTGCTGAAAATTCAAAGTTTTGTGCTTCGCTAAAAATAAATTCATTCTTGTTTTCACAAGTTTTTCAATTATTTTAGACAAAATAGAAAGTAAAGCTATAGGCCTGTAATTATGAGTTTCGTTTTGATCACCACCCTTAAATATAGGGACAACTACGGCCCTCTTTAGGCAAGCCGGAAAAACGCCATTGAGAAATGAAATATTAATACAATCCGCTAAGGTCTTTAAGGCATCGTCCTTTAGTTCTCGCAGCACACCAAGAGAAATGTCATCCCACCCAGTAGCTCCACTTCTTTTTATTTCACGAAGGGTCTGTTTGATTTCATGGATATCGGTAGGACAAAAAAAGAAGGAATCTTGAACATTATTTTTTAAGAACATATTGTAATTGTGATCTTCTGGGATATCTTTCGTTAAGGTTGACCCAATAGAACAAAAAAATTCATTAATTTCACTTGGAGATAGTTTAGTATCAGCTTGAACTTTTTTATTTTTACCCCTTAATTCGTTAACGCACTTCCAGGCTTCGCGCTGTACGTTACTCGATTGCGTTATTCGCTTACCATAATAAATGCGTTTTGCATTCTTAATTGTTTGCCGATATACTCGCCTGTAGGAATAAAATAGAGCGTTAAAAAATGAATTATGAATGAAATATTTTCTTATATAATGAAGAGAGCGCATATTTTTAGAAGATACTTTTAAACCGTTTGTCATCCAAGGTTTCTTAGGTTTTATAGTCAGTTTTTTAATGGGAAATGCTCTATTAAATATCTCACATAGAGAATAATGAAATAATTCTAAAGGATCCTGCGCCGACAATAACGCTCCCCAATTCTTTTCAGTACAGATTTTGGAGAACCTATCATAATTTGACCTACAATATATTCTACCCTTTTTTCTATTTTTTCGGGGTAGCTTAGTCCTAATTTTAAATACACCCGAAACAACATCATGATCAGACAGACTCGCCGGAACCACGTCGCACTCGACCATATCCTTTTCCATATTAGTGCATAGATAATCTAGAATGGTAGCCGAGTGCTCTGTAGTTCTAGTGGGTACGTCAACAAACATACTTAGATTAAAAGAGGCAAGTAGATTTTTTAAATTTTGAGTATTACAGTCGCACGTGTCTAAAAAGTTCAAGTTTAAATCACCACCCAGAATGACACGGCATCCAGCTGATATTCCAGATAACACCATTTCTAGCTTATACAAAAACTCTTCAGGGCTTCCTCCCGGGGCTCTATACAAACATATAATAAAAAGGTTTAGGCTCACGCAATGTGCCATTGATAATTCAAATAATGCTCTTATTTTTATACAGAAAGTGAAATTAGAAAAAGTGCCTCAGTATGTTCGAGGTATTGTTCATACTTTTGAACAAGTACATAATTAATAATTATTTTACAAGTGGTAGACAAAATTATGTATTGGCTGATGTGAGGAAAACCTCATCTCAAAATTCAATATTTTTGAAAAGAATAGTGGTATTAGTGGTATATAATAATTTGCCACAGTGTTTGAAGAATGTTGGAAGCATATCAGCATTTGAAAGGGAATTGAGAAGGAACATGTTTGTATAGGATAGGAATAATATTATTTGTTATACATATTATTAAGCAATGTAACTTTAACTTAGAATAGCAATGTGCTAAATAGATTACTATAATTCTCGCTATAATTATTATTATCTTTATTATTGTATGAAGGCAAATAGCTCTTGAGGAACACGCCAATAAATCTTTAGAAAAAAAATTGTTTATTTTTGTTATCCTCAGAAAAAAAAAATTAACAGAAATGGTATCATTAGGTATAAACAAGGGTACAAAGAGAATTTCGCCCTGTTCAAAATGGTGTCATGACTGGTGAACAACTTTCCTTATGTTATTTGAAAACATAATAAGGCCTCTCTGTAGCAACTTTTAAGGAAAACTTCAAATACAGTTTCCTCAGAATGCGAATGTTGTTCGATAAGGCTCAAAATTGACAAGTCCTAATCTTTTTTTCTACAAATTCCGAGACACATTCCAAAAAATTTAAACATGGGCGCATAAATGATAAGTTTTTGTTACTATTAACATTTCCTTCTTGATGTGAATTCACATTTCAACCTACCAGTAATCTAGCAATCCTTTTCTTCCAAGACCTGATACCGCTCTGCCATACCACATGCAAAACTTCCCTGTCCAAATTCACATCCCATCCCTCATGGGTGATGGAAAACGAAAAAGCGACCGCAGCATGGGCTTCAGCCATGTTGCCTCAACGTTAAACTGAAAATAAAACCTATTTGTATGTATAGTTTATTAGGAGCCAATAAATTAAAAGGAGAAAGTGTTTATCGAGGTACCTACTACAAAAACATTTTTATTGCCACATTGAAAAGTGTTGGGTTGATAGCCCAAAAAAAATTACAAGCATTTATTTGATATTTTATGTTCAATGTTCCTGACCCAACTTTTTGTTGAATATAACAGGTAGGAGTGCAGCAGGTGAATAAAATCAATATTGTTTTACCTAGGTAAGACCGAGGGTAAGACTCTCACTATGGATTAGTCAAAAGAAAACGAAACTAAAATTAGGTATTTGCTCAGGTCTAATATTTTTTTCTGAGTTTGGGGTACCAGTACCATGAGACACCAGCTCAGATAAATAAGCGAAGAATGATCCAAAGAGAGGGGCTTTACAGTTTAGAGCCCTTTTTGATTAGAGGCCTCTCGTCTAGGAGGTCTAGATGTTTTTCACTACTAAAACTAAAATAAAGTACCTTCTCACATAAATGTTAATTATAAAGTAACGAAAACGGTGATGACGAAAACTATAGACCAGGTTAGAAAGCTTAAAAAAGTAGAAAATACATACCAATTGGACTAGACTATGGAATTGTCGTAAACAACCTTATTATTTAGATTAGATAGGCACAATTAAATGTTTACTACAGCTGTAATTTACAGTTCATTATAATTAACTAATGAATATTTAAGTTAGAAAATACACAATTGAAACACAAGAGACGCACAGGAAGAACAGTATGATAGCCGAAGATGTTTATTCACATTTTAAATTTAATGCAAGATAACAAAAACGATTTTCCAAACTCTTCAAAAATTGTTTTGCCTTGAAAATAAATGTTTTTGCTGACAAATTAAAAAATAAACACTACACACACCAATGTACAGACCTTGCGTTCGGTATTTTGCTCGAAGAGCAGAGCGTGCAGAGCGGAGCCGTAACCACGTGACCAGCGAGCGAACAGAGCAGTTGAACGCTGTATAAAAGTGCCAGAAATTTTAATAAACGAACGCGAATGAGGATACACCGAGTACACTTTTTGAATAAACGAACGGTAAAGTCAAGCTCGGAGAACTCAGACCAAAATAACGAACGCACGGTGTGACACAGCCACTGTGACAACCATTTTGACAAATTAAAGATTAGATAGAGAAAAAAAACATTATTTTTATCTTTTTCTTTCTCATGCTTTTAGAGAAAGACCTAACAAGAAATTTCGAAATGAATAGTCACTGTCATTTGGAAGATCTGTCAACGGCCGCCATGGACCAAAATGAACTTTGCACGTATTTTGATAAACTTAACCTCAAAAAACTTCAATAAATTCAAAACAACCATGACTTTATAACAAAACTAATAAAAAAGTGAATAATTCCAAATAAAATAGACCAAAATCCTATACGAAAATGTCCGACACTGCTTTGGTCATCAAAGCGAAACCGCAAAGAAAAGTTTTCAAAGCGACAAAAATTACAAAAGTGCCCGAAAGTTTACTCAACGATCCGAAACTTGAAGCAGCCTCGTCAGCTTTGCCCAACAACTACAACTTTGAAATTCCCAAAACCATATGGAGAATACAACAACTAAACGCCAAAGTTGTAGCTTTGCAATTGCCGGAAGGTTTGCTATTATTTGCCACTACCTTAGCTGATATCATTAAAGAATTCACTGGGGCAGATTCTGTTATAATGGGAGATGTTACGTATGGAGCTTGTTGTATTGACGATTTAACTGCTAGAGCGTTAGGAGTAGAGTTATTAGTGCATTATGGACACAGTTGCTTAGTTCCAATAGATCAAACAAGTGGAATTAAAGTTTTATACATTTTTGTGGATATTAAAATAGATCCTCTGCACTTTATAGAGACTATAAAAATGAATTTTGAGCCTTCTACTAAAATGGGACTTGTAAGCACCATACAGTTTGTAACAACATTACAAGTGGTTTCTAAATTATTACAGCAAAGTGGTTTTGAGGACGTTTCGATACCACAATTCAAACCGCTATCTCCAGGAGAAATTTTGGGTTGCACTGCTCCAGTTTTAAGATGCTGCGAAGTAGTTATTTATTTAGGTGATGGTCAATTTCATTTAGAAGCAGCCATGATAGCAAATCCTAAAGTCAAAGCCTACAAATATGATCCTTATGACAAAAAATTTACTTATGAAAGTTATGATCATTCACAAATGGAAACTATAAGGAAAAACTTCATCGAAAAATCAAAATTAGCTGAAAATTTTGGTGTTATTATGGGCACATTAGGCCGGCAAGGGAGCCCTAAAGTAGTTGAACATTTAAGACAAAGATTAAGTGATAAAGGCAAAAACGCAGTCATAATATTATTGTCAGAAATTTTTCCGAAAAAAATTGATCTGTTTTCAAAATTAGACGCATTTGTACAGGTAGCTTGCCCAAGATTATCCATAGATTGGGGAACTGCTTTTTCAAAACCATTTTTAACTCCTTATGAATTAGCCATTACATTGGGAGATGCTCAATGGCATAAAGAGGGTAAGAGTTACCCTATGGATTTTTATGCTAACGCTAGTCTAGGACCTTGGACACCTAATCATAAACCTGAGGAACTAAATGTGAATACTTGTTGTGGAAAATGTCCATAATAAAGAATAATATATTTAATTTAAGAGCAAATTGTATATTTTAATTTTTATTTAATAAATTATTGTTATTACGTTTTACTCAATCAATCAATCCTTTCCAATAAATTAATTATAGCCCAAATAACGACTTGTCCAAGGAAACCAGAAGTGGGTACATACTTCTTAGAAGCATACTAATAAGAAATAAATATCAGAGGTTTATTTTTTTAATTTATTCGAAACTTTACAAACGCCAGGTTGGTTATTAGATGTAAAGTACACTCACAAACTAGGTACTAAAAACTAGCGAAAAACAGATTCCAGTAAAAAAATGTCTGTGGAAATAAGTAAACAGACGTAATGATTATTGATTACCTGTCTTGAGGCAATTTATATTGAACATGTCTACATCCTTATTTAGAACTTGCAGATTCACTTTTGGTACTTTAAATTTAATAAGTTCTACGAGATTGAACTCTCTGTACTTTAAATTATTTAAAACAGAATAAATAAAGATAACAGCCTGTGATTTTCTTCTACTCATCTCCAATGTTTCGAATCCATAGCCTGTAGACCTGTAAGATACCAAAAAGAATAAACATTATTTAGTTTTACATACAAGAATCTAAAGAACCTTTTCAATTAGGTCGCCGCCTACAAACGTTACAGGTTATCTCTTGATTGATTAAGGAATGAAACATTCTCATGAAGAAAGCCTTCCAGATTTTTTTCCAACTCCATTGGCAACTCCAATGGTAGGAACTTGGTCCTAATTTTATAAAAGCCTGTGCTTGCATTAGCCAAGTTAATGTATAATAAATCACAATTACCTAAGCAACAGCTAATGAATCTTGAGTCAATGAAGAATTATTTCAGAAAAAAAAAATAATTCAGAACTATCAGGTGAAACACTGACAATAAATCCAACCGCCTTCAAGAGACACTTCACATATTGTTTGAATAATGTAATCTGCACATACTAGGTTTATTAGGTTGTGAATATGTTTTGAAAGGCTAATATCTACCTCTCGATCTACCTTATATGAATACCCATACCCAATTATGAACTAAAGAAGCTAGATGTAAAGACCTACTTGTATAGAAAATAAATAAAAAACTTAATCAAGGATCAAATTTTATTTCGACTTCCAGCAATAAATTCAATATTGTTGATACTGATTATATTTTACTCAATTTTCAGTCCTTGAATAGACCTCTCCAGTGTATCAATATCCCAAATAACCAACTGTCCGTCCAAGCCAGAAGTACTAATTTTCGAAGCCTTAGCTTTATTGCCCCCATAAATACATAAACAAGTTATTGCGTTCTGATGAATAGAATCCAAATTAGTATCCGAAGTTTCACTTCTAGCCTGTTTATCCAAAGAATGGAACATTCTCATGGCTGAAAGCCCTCCGGATTCCTTTTTTTGAGAAGTGTCCAACTTTCCAGCAAAAGCCAATTGTCCACTAGCATTAAGAGTATACAAAATTGGGATGCAGCTATGTCCGGCGGCAACAATTGTTTTGGAACTGATCCAAGTGCAGCTCAGAAATGGTAGGAATTCAGTTCTCAATTTTACAAAAGCGTTTCCGTTGCTTGGATCAGCAAAGTTAATCGATGAATCATGAGACACCCATGCAACTTTAGAGCCATCAGGTGAAAAGCTGACACAATGAATCCAACCACCGCCAGCAGGAGAATTCACATATTCAGCCATAAGTTGTCCCAAAGGCATTTTAGTACCCCATGGAGTAGGTTCAGGAGTTTTCTCAATATCTTTGATATAAGCTGAGAATACTCTAACTTTGAAGTCAGCACTGCCTGTGGCTAAAAGCACATTATTTGGGTGCCAATCCAGGGTAGACACAGTAGATCTAATGGGTTTTTTGATATGCTTTGAAACCCACCAATCGTTTTCGCTTTCAAAATAACAAACTGATATAAGTCGGGCTCCAGAGCCTACTGCAAACTTATTTTCATTTGGGGACCATTTTACACACGTGGCAGCCCTGTTAATCCTCAACAAAACAAGCGTAGGCTTCCATTTGCCTTCACTGTCTTGGCTCCAAACATAAGCATTACGGTCAGCGGCGCAAGTAACAATCCTGTTGGTGTTGGGCGCCCAATCAATGCCCATAACTCTTAAATCATGTTGGTTTAGGGTGTCCAAGAGTTTCCATTCGGTGCCTTTGCGCTGGTGGACTTCTACTTCTTGATTGTTGGGCGAAAATGCTATTTCTGTGTTAGGAAAAGTTTTAGTCGATTTTGATGGTTTTTTTTTTAGTTTTACTTACGAGTTCTGTCTTTGTTCCAGGCATGGCAAGTTATAGGGCTTAGAGCACCAAATTTATGGCAGTCAGTCATCTAGGAGGAGGAATAGAGTTAAATTATTTTTCTGCTGATTTATTTGGAAAATAATTATGCCTAATTTTTACAAAATATCTTCCTGCTAGGCCTATCATCTGTTGACTTGAGGAGGATTTTTGTATTTTGAAAATTGAAACTCAACCCAAACTAGGGCTTAGTGGGAGGTAAACAATATAGAGTAGTCAGAGGTAAATTTATTGCTTACCTTTTAGAAAAATTCGCGGACTCTGGTCAGTCAACACGAATTGTTTATTTAGTTTTTCAGGAAATTGTTCTTATTTTTGTACTTTCATCAACTACTGAATACTATTAAATGCCAAATGGGTGTGTATTTATTATTAGTAATCATCCATTTACTGTCACTGTACCCTTAAAAAAAAAAATACAATGCAATGGAAAACTACACCACTGGCCTGACTTACCACATCACAAAAACTGTCACCTGTCGCGAAAAGAAACTTCAACTCACCCTGGTGGGGGATTCTCATCCTCTAGTCGCAACCTATCGTCCCGACTATCCCAATAGTTGTATTCCTTTCACACATAGGAGGAGCTCCGGGGCGCATCTAAACATTCCGGTATAGGATTCAGCACCTAGACATATTTCATTGGTCCGTTTGAATTCGGACCGCCAATTAATGCGGAGTGCCGAAATCCGTACTTGAATGTTGAACGGTGCTGAACCTCAGGTCGGAATGGTATATACATATACTATGTGGAGTGCCGAATCAAAGGTCAAAATGTTGAACAGTGCCCAGCTGCAGGTTGGAATGTTACTCCGTTAGCGCGGCACAAAATCAACAAACAAACTTTATTTACTTTTTGTTACACATTTATTTTATTTCAACGATACATTTCAAAAAATCTTGGACAATAATTTGCAGTGGCGGACCCAGGGGGGAGATTATAGAAACCTGAAACCTGGCAAATTAGAATAGAAAATTTTGAAAATAAATACCCTAATATAGTTATCTTTTTTTATGGTATCTGTGGTGCTTAGTTTAATTAAAATATCAATTGAAGCCAGGCAACAGCAGTTTTTGGATTTTCCTTACTTATTATTTTCTTGATCCACTTTTTTATAAGCACTATGATGGCATACAAAAACATATCTGAAAAATGTATTTTCCAAAGTCTATTCGCATCCAAGAAGATTCTACGTCATTGAACTTACATTGAACACAAACCTGCATTTGAATCTGTTATAATTATTTTTCGTTGACTTCACATTCCAATTCGTGTATGTTATAGAGGTATCACTATACTCTTCTATCCATTGCTTTATATCGTTTTCCTCCAAAATGTTGGCTCGGTAAATTAGCTCACCACATTGAAAGTGTTTAAATGATCCAGGCAAACTCCATCTTGCATGTTTAAGCACAAGAACACATGAAGCAACGGCGAAATAAACCACATCCGCCGCAAAATTGTAGCTGAGAGGAACACGAAGGAGGTGGACAGCTGGTTTAATATAAAAACCGCGCCAAACGCATGGCAACATTCGGACCTGATACTCAGCACTGTTTAACATTCAAGTACCGATTTCGGCACTCCGCATGGCTGTTGCTAATGGACCATTCTGACCTGAGGCTCAGCACCGTTCAACATTCAAGTACCGATTTCGGCACTCCGCATCAATTGGCGGTCCGAATTCAAACGGACCAATGAAATATGCCTAGGTGCCGAATCCTATACCGGAATGTTTAGATGCCTCCGGGGCGTTACGCGCTCATTCCTTTCGAAAAGTTTTTGTTGCACCAGGGCTGCGTTTATACGTTCAAAATCGGCAGCGGTAAAGTATAGTCAACCATCCAAGGACCTTTTTTTTCAGTTATACATGTAAACCCCATACTTTGTGAGTGGCTTGCTTACATCAAGTCCTACAACTTTTCCTCTACGACTTTTCTCGGAGATGGCACGTATGGGCGCAGGCGACTCGCAAACATTTTAGGGGTATCGGACTCCCCCAATTTGCCATTATTTTTGTCGGCCAAGTTGATTTCCGTGATTTAGAAATAAAAATCAAACATTATTCGTGAAATTAGATTTTCATGTATCAAGAAACATAACCACGTCAGATCGACATTTTGGGGGTATCGGACTCCCCCAATTTGCCATTATTTTTGTCGGCCAAGTTGATTTCCGTGATTTAGACATAAAAATCAAACAGTATTCGTAAAATTAGATTTACCTACATGTATCAGGAAACATAGCTGCGTCAGATCGACATGTTTGCGAGTCGCCTGCGGGCATACGTGCCATTTCCGAGAAAAGTCGTAGAGGAAAAGTTGTAGGACTTGATGTAAGCAAGCCACTCACAAAGTATGGGGTTTACATGTATAACTGAAAAAAAGGTCCTTGGATGGTTGACTATAACTTTTGGAGATCCTATCAACTGATGCGAGAGGTGGGTTCGGCTTGCTCACTCCGTGCACTCCGAGTGACTCCATTCGCACTCCAGCCGTTCGGGTTAAGGTTCGGGTATTGGTTTTTACCTAGGGGTGACTCCATTAGCTCTGTTCACTCCACTCCAACTCCGCGCTGAATAGCCGAACCCAGCTTAGAAATGGTTATACGAATTTTGATTGGATAAGTGGGGTCTGTCACTTTCGACAAATAACAATACATTAATAATACAATACAAAAAGCTTTTAGAACGGAAGTGGAAGCGGTGAATAGACTTAGTGCGCGTTCACATTGGCACCGCTCGAGCGGTGAGCGTTGCGCGATGCCGCTGTAGCGATGCCCAAAAATAATTTTACCATTATATTTCGAGTGAACATGTTAACACCGCGGGACGCGCCGCCCCAGTGTGACCAAGTTCATTTGAAATATAATGTTAAAATTATTTTTGGGCATCACTACAGCGGCATCGCGCAACGCTCACCGCTGGAGCGGTGTCAATATGAACGCGCACTAACAATTACTAACGCTGATGATCTGAAAACGATAAATTCAATAGGGCGTGGCAGCCAGCAGGTTAGTTTTGAATTATGTGTTTTTATCTTTGAATATAAAACTACAGGAAGGAGCGTTTCCTATCTGTCACCACAGACAACGCAGGGACGGAAACGGCCATATTGAGGTTCCAAGTATGGACTCATCATTTGTTTTGGTGGTTCGCTGTGTCGTCATTCAAAGGCGATTTTCAGCCTGGAATGATTATTATTTGGTTATAACCAATGCATTTCCGCCGTCGCGGTTTTAACCAAAGTAGGGGAAGTTGTGACGTCACATATCAGCTGATTTGCTTTTGGTATTTACCACTTATAACCGATTATAACCCAGCTTTGGACTTGGGTTAATCTTTTGGTTACAGCTTTTTGATGTTATTGTTATTATTTTTGGAATATGTATTGGTGTTTTGTGATTTTACAGTTGCGTTTGTAGCCTGGCACAATGGAAGAAGTATACATTCACTCACTCACTGCAATTCACCATGTTTAGATCGAGGTTTAGATCATCCCCAAAGAAAATCTGTTCGATAAACGAGAGTAACGAGAGATTCAGCTCCATTTTTTGTACCTAAACAAAAAACTATTGTTGAAATGAAAAACCAAATAAGAATAATAAACATAATCCTACACTGCTATAACCAAATCATTTCAGCTTCAGCGGTCAGTTCCTTGGGTTAAGATTCTTGAATGGTGGGGGGCTATGACGTCACACTTGGCTGTCAAAGTTGTCAACCAAAAGAATAACCACGGTATTTACCGATAAATAATCATTCCAGGCTGAAAATCGCCTCAAGTGGATGTTTGATGGATTTTAGCGGTTTTAAGCTATAATAAGTACCTACTGGAATTAGGGCGAGTATTATAAAATTGCTTTGACAGTTAACTTGAAGTTAACTTTTTGAATTACATTTAATTCCAGAAGTTAACTTTAAGTTAACTCTCAAAGTAGTTTTATAATACCCGCCCTTAGTGAGAAAAGAGTCAGTCATAATAACCAATGAATTATAACCAAAAACTGGAATGCGAAGACATATTGACGAACGTGAAGCCTAGTGCCGCTGCTGCGGAGGGGATACTTGTTTTTGTCGCACTCATTATGTTAAATGGCGGAAATTGCTTCCACCACGTATTCCAATTGATGAAACCTGTGAAGGTAAATATGACAAAACTCTCCAAAACGTCATATGTCAGCGAGCAACAGAAAAAAACAACATTCCCCTTTGTGGCATCTATCTTTCATGGCTACATTTTTTTGGCAGATATGGCAATGTGTGCGCATTCCAGTTTTTGACTATAGTTCATTGGTCATAACATAATATTGACAATCATATTTAAATAAAGTCTGTTTTCTTTTCAAAGATAATTCCCCAAGTCAAAAATGTAGTAACTGTTGGCAACACCAGCCTTTTCTACATAAAAAATTTGAAAGCATTGACAATTTTACATTGTATTGCCAACATAATGTCATTATGACTTTTATCTTTAAAAATAAAACACACTTTAAATATACGCGCAGATATCGCCGGTAGAAGGGGAAAAGTAGGTTTTGGCATTAGCATGCCATCCTTGAACGCACTCCTAAGTGCTCAAGCCCGACTCAACCCATTAAAATGCATGAAAGCCAGCACATCACACTTGTTTCTTTCAAATCGGGGTCGACTAACACCCGAGCGAGTAGCTCTAGTGTTTGAAACTCTTGAAAGGAATACAGCTATTGTTTTTCTACGTAGTCGGGACGATAGGTATTGCGACTAGAGGATGAGAATCCCCCCCTGTTGAGTTCGGAATGGGATTTTAGTGCAGACATCTTACTGCTTACTAGGTGCGGTTGTCACGTGATGAAGGTGTAATCGGCGGTGTAAAGCCGGAGTCTCATGCATCCACTTTCCGACGTTTTATGTCCGAAAAACCTTCTATTCTGACATATTTTTATACGATTATGACAGAAGGTTTTTCGAACATAAAACGTCGGAAAACGGATGTATGAGACTCCAACTTAACACCGAATACACCATCATTTTGTACCGAGTAAACGGTGTCCTACCCTATTTACACCATTCGAGGCATTCGTGCACCAGATTATTTCCAAACGCAAATAAAGTGTACACCAAGTTTACACCTACCAATTAACGAACGCCACGGTGTCAATAGAGTAAAAAGTGTCGACACTCTCTACCATTAGTTGTATTACTTTCAAGAGTTTAGAACACTCGAGCTACTTGCTCCGGTGTTAGTCGCTCCCGATTTTAAAGGAATAGATGCGTGGTGCAAGGTGCAACACTAGTTGTATTCCTTTCACACCTAGGAGGAGCTCCGGAACAGCTCCGGGGCAGTACACGCTTATTACTTTCGAAAAGTGTTTGTTGCACCTGAGGGCTCAAGCTCGACTCAAAGCATTTAGGGCGGGTATTATAAAACTGCTTTGACAGTTAACTTTTTGAATTACATGTAATTCCAGAAGTTAACTTTAAGTTAACTCTTAAAGTAGTTTTATAATACCCGCCCTTAAAGGCATGAAAGCCAGCGCATCTGTTCCTTTCAAATTGAGGTCGACTAAGGGCGGGTATTATAAAACTACTTTGGGAGTTAACTTAAAGTTAACTTCTGAAATTACATGTAATTCAAAAAGTTAACTTCAAGTTAATTGTCAAAGCAGTTTTATAATACCCGCCCTAACTCCGGAGCGAGTAGCTCTAGTGTTTTAAGGGCGGGTATTATAAAACTGCTTTGACAGTTAACTTGAAGTTAACTTTTTGAATTACATGTAATTCCAGAAGTTAACTTTAAGTTAACTCTCAAAGTAGTTTTATAATACCCACCCTAATACAACTAAGGGCGGGTATTATAAAACTGCTTTGAGAGTTAACTTAAAGTTAACTTTTTGAATTACATGTAATTCCAGAAGTTAACTTTAAGTTAACTCTTAAAGTAGTTTTATAATACCCGCCCTCGGGAAACGAATTCGGCCTCTTTCGATCTGGGGGTCGAATTTTCGAATTCATTCGAGTACCTACCTTAGGGTGACCATATTTTTTTCGCATGAATGCTGTACACATCTAAAGTTTTGGGACAGGTGAGTGGAGAAAGCACTAGATGCAAATTTTGTCGACTTTATAGCCCGTTTTAGTACCACATGACAAAAAAAAAAAAGAAAGACATAACATAATAGGTCTGTTCGCATAGAAATCACAAACCAGTCAGAGTGAATTTCATTGGTTGAAAACCTTAATGTTTAAAACCAAGGTTGTTTGAAAGAGGTAGGTTGGCTGATAACTTTTATGACGTCATCTGGATGCCTAAAATAATGCAAATATCCATTAGATCTTCCTGATGGGGGATTCTCATCCTCTATAGTCGCAACCTATCGTCTTGACTATCCCATTGCCTTTCTACAAGTGAGTCGGGAAGATAAGTTGCGACTAGAGGATGAGAATTCCCCTCTAATGACGTCATCTGTTTACCATTACTAGACAACCTATTAACTTTAGAAACCTTGGGTTGAAATTAGTTTTCTGACTGTTTCTGACTTGCTGACTATTTTCAACCAATGAAATTCGTGCTGACTGGTTTGTGATTGCTGCAGAAACAGACCTATTATGCTGTGTCTTCTTCTTAGCAGCGTGGAATAGAGAGAGATAAAAAAAGGTAGTTAGTATTAAAAAGAATACTCTGGGAAATGATGACGTAAATGACAATGACGTAAATCGCAAATGTAGAAAAGTCGTTAGTTATTGACGGATAATTTTTCGTAATTTAAAAAAAAAAAAAACTTAATTATGATCGGATCCGAATCGCTGTACGTTTGCTGTACAAAATTAAATGCTGGACAGACTTTGAAAATGCTGTACAATACAGCGAAATGCTGTACGTATGGTCACCCTAGAGTACCTACATTTCGTACACGAAATTTGATTGACAACAATGTAAATTAAATGAGGAGCATTCGAAATCATGTTAAATTTCGTATGCGGAATATTCGAAAATACGACCCCTGCTGAACAAACCAATGGAACAAACCAATCAAAGTCACTTGAGAGGTTTCTTTCGAACAATTTTTCATCCCGGTGCTACAACGATTTAATTGGCCCCAGCTGTAGTGATGTAAAGTTTCGATACTTTTAAATACCTGTACCGATTCGATACTTTTATTGGATATTTGGGTACTTTCAGTCTTCAGTAGGTATCAGTGAATTTTTTACTATTTTATAATTTTTTATTCATCCAAGAATCATAGGCTTTAGGCTTGAAGGATTTGGTATTTAAAAGGTAATGGTAATGGTGAATTATTGTACTGTTGGGTACTTACTAACCTACCTAAAGCCTGTTTTTTTTTTCAAGATAATTCCCCAAGTCAGAAATTTAGTAACTATGTTGGCAACGCAAGCCTTTTCTACATAAAAAATTTGAAAGTATTGACAATTTTACATTGTATTGCCAACATAATGTCATTTGGACTTTTATCTTTTAAAAAAAACACACACTTTACCTACTTATTTATTTTGGTTACCAAAGACAAAAATAAAATATTCGTTATTTTTTAGATATACAATATACACAGTAGGCATTTCAAAACTTTGATTATGTATGAATAATTTCACTAGAATATTGCAATTTAGGAAATATAATATAACACATATAGGTTTATAGGTATAAAAGTATCGGGTATTTTGAACAACAAGGATTCGATACTTTGGGTATTGAGTGAATACCCGATACTTTGTATCGGGTAGGTACTTTTTTTACATCACTACCCAGCTGTTTTTTTGACGCCTCATGAACAAACCGTGATCACGTTTGTTCCGGGTTGACGCTCGGCGGAGCGAACAGAGCGGTTACGAAGTAACGTGACGTCACAGGGAGCACACCGTGTCAAGCCAAATAAACTCGTTCAAAAGTGTGGGTTGAGCGATCAGCTGATTAGTGTTTATTTTTTTATGATGTGTTTTTGGAGTCTTTGGGCGGTTACACACGGACGTGGATGTCTTAATACATATACGTGCATACATCAACGTGCAAACAACAACGTGCATGGCGCTTTTGTACAGACGCTCGCACAAAACTGCAGTCTTGCTATTCTTGCTACGGTGTTCCGAGTGTGCATACAAAATTGCACATTCAAAAACGTGACGATATTTTGCATACACATTAGGCGGTTACACACGGACGTGGATGGCTTGATACATATACGTGCAAACAACAACGTGCATGGCGCCTTTGTACAGACGCTCGCACAAAACTGTAGTCTTGCTATTCTTGCTATAGTATTCAGAGTGTGCATACAAACTTGCACATTCAAAAACGCTACGATATTTTGCATACACATTGATGTTTTTGTTTGCGCGTTCATGTATGTGCGTACATGTTTTCAGACATCCACGTCCGTGTGTAACCGCCCATTGATGTTTTTGTTTGCACGTTCATGTTAATACATGTATGTGCGTACATGTTTTCAGACATCAACGTCAGTGTGTAACCGCCTTTTTTGGAGTTCGAGTCCGTATTCCGCATTTGCACAGAGTTTTCTCGTTTGTTTTTTTTTTAGTCGATAATTTTCAAAAAGCCCCATTTTCTTTTGTGTTTTGCTAAAAATGTTGTGCTACATAAACAATAATGTACCCAATGAACTATAGCCAAAAACTGGAATGCGCACACATTGCCATAACTGCCAAAAAAATGAAGCCATGAAAGACAGATGCCACAAAGGGGAATGTTGTTTTTTTCTGTTGCTCGCTGACATATGAAGTTTTGGAAAGTTTTGTCATATTTACCTTCACAGGTTTCATCAATTTGAATACGTGTTGGAAGCAATTTCCGCCATTTAACATAATGAGTGCGACAAAAACAGGTATCCCCTCCGCAGCAGCGGCACTAGGCTTCACGTTCGTCAATATGTGTTAGCATTCCAGTTTTTGGTTATAGTTCATTGAATGTACCTAAACACATCTGCACGCTCCAGCTGCCCACTCCACAAACTCGGAGTTTATCGAGCTCGCTTGAAGCGCTCAAAATATGTCAGACCAAACACAATCAAGCGTTATCACAGCTTCAAAAATAACGGAAGAGGGACAAAAGGGCAAGCCATTGGAGTGCACCGAGCGTGAACCCAAACGCGCCCAAAGAATCGTAGAGTTTACGATTCTTGAGCTTCGAGAATAAAGTCCCAGTTCGAAAGAATACCAGCAATGTTGCCAACTCATGCGTAGAGAAATTCAAATTCAAATAGACGAATCAAAATCGAAGCCCAAGGCCCAAGTGCCGTTTTTTTAAAAATAATAATATTTATATAAAATAGGAGTGTTTCCAACAAATTAAATAAGGTATGGGAAGCATTATCTATATACGAGTCTATATATTTGTAGCTATGGTTTTTATGTTTAAATGATAAATTAACTCTTTCAGAAATATGGATGAAATACCAAGTTTATTGAAACAATACGAAGATTCTGAGCAACAACTAGCCCAAGCTCGCTCTATATATGAAAAATTTGAAGAAACAATACTTCAAGACAGAATGCAAGATGTAGCTCCTAAATCCTCAGAGCCAGTATCATCAAATAAAACAGGCAGCTTGAGAGGCAAAAATTTAACAAAGAGAAGATCTGGTGGTTCTCTCAATAGCAATGGAAGTTTCAGTAATAATACAAGTAGTAGTAGCAATGATTGTAGCAGTAATGTTTTCAAAAGTGTAGAAAAAAGAATACATCAAATTGAAAACTATAGGAATTTGTTAAACCAAAAGACAGATTTGAATGAGAAGGCCTTGTTTTTGAAGGCTTTAAATACATAGAATATAGAATGGAAACCTCTATGGACTATGTACGGACCTATAGTTCTCCCGCTCATTTTGATTGATAACTATTTTTTTTATAGTGAATTTGAAATGAAATACAAACAATAATTAATAAAGAGAAATTGAGTAAATAAAATTTGTGAAATTGTATTTTTTGTGTATTTCTTCTTGAACATCTGAACCTAATCCCCAAGGCAAACTTTCCCAAATTGAATTCTTGCAAGTCAAGCACAAAATCAAATTTGGTAGAGGTAGGTACTTTATTATTACTTCAACAAGAGAAATTCGTAAGTAGGTCAAGCTCAGTGATTATAAGCGCAAATACCTTAACCTCAAACCAAAATATAAACAAACTTGAACCTTCTCATTTTTGCATTTTGCTACAAAATATCTAGAAAATCAAATGGCAGACGATAGTAAGTTTTCTCTTAGTGCATGGGAAGACGATTTAGAGGATATCGATTCATCCCGAAATCCTACAGGTAGGTGGAACAAAAAAAAATATATTCTTCTGGGTTTATTGAACTTTTTATGTACCTATTATTCGAATCATTGGCCAACATTGATCATAATGGGCCGTTTTCTAGTTTTAAGGCTCCCTCATTTCCATTTTAGTTTTTTTCTGAACTAACTGATGATACCTATCAGTTTTGACAATATTGTTTTCACCAATGGATCTGGTTATAGACTTCTCAGATTACAGACTTCTCTTCACTCTCTGCTGGATACATACATTACATGACCAGCTCAATGTCAAGGAGCATATATATCCTCTTTACATCATCCTGCATTCAATATTTGTCCTGATCTGTCTTATCCAGACTTTCACCTTCCTGTCTCAATTATCAATTGTGATTCCCAATATTATTTTCTACATAGCTCTTTGGTGTATTAGGACTCAGAGCACAGAGGCATGCATTTCAAAGATGTCCCCTCGGATGTCCCTTAAAAAATTAAAAAACAAATCAATAATAAGAATAATGAAAATTCAAGAACTTGGAATGAAAAAATTCAAGAGCCAAAAGAATATTAAGAATTTAGAATAAAGAAATAAGGAAAAATCAAGAGCCTGGAATAGGAAAAATTATAAAAATTGAAGAATTTAAATTAAAAGAGAAACATTTTCTTGCTAATATTTCCTTATTTTATTCATTTTATAACTTTCAATTTTTGTCTATTCCAGGAGCTATGCTCTCTAAAATAATTGAGGTTTTTAAATTGTTCTGAAGCCTTTCAAAATGCTACTGGAGCTAAAGTGTTTTGGAACTTTCTAAATGGCTTATTGTTGAAGTTCTAAAGTGTTCTACCTTGGCTTGCAAAGGACCCCGCAGAAACCTTATGAGAACTGGCCCTCAGTGGAATCTCATGAAATTTTGCATATTGATATTTCTTGACCTATAGATTAAAAGTGTCCATGGACACAAACTTCTAAAAATTCGCTTTTTTGAGCTACAGTCGTTTGAAGTTGCGTCATATGTGAAATTACTCAAACCTTATACAGTCTAGTTTTTTCGGTTACTTCATGAATTTTAGAACGACATATGCATAGTATAATACGTTTCTAATTATTCGATTCCAGAAATGGCGACTTTTAAACCATAGACGTTCTAAGAGGGGTTTATTAATAATTATGGATAAATAATGAGATGATTACAAGAAGTAAAGGTACATGTTTGATACTAAATTGATGAAGGAACATTATATTCAGTAGAAAATAAAGCATTGTATGCACCATTCGAAAAAAATCAACCCATTCGCTAGGGCTCGTAAGTTAAACTTCCTTCTCATGGGTAAACGTTCATTTAACTCACTTGGTGTATAAATAACTATTATTTTCAACCCCTCTTAAGACGCCTATGCTTTAAAAGTGGCCATTTCTGGAATCATATAATAAAATGATACTATGATGTTCTAAAATTCACGAAGTAACAAAAAAAACTAGACTGTATAAGGTTTGAGCAATTTCACATATGACGCAACTTCAAACGACTGCAACTCAAAAAGGCGAATTTTTAGAACTTTGTGCACATGGACACTTTTAGTCTATAGGTCAAGAACTATCAATATGCAAAATTTCATGAGATTCCACTGAGGGCCAGTTCTCATAAGGTTTCTGCGGGGTCCTTTCTGGAGCATTCTAGAAGTTTTTCAGTGCTTTCTAAATTGTTCTGACAGATTTCCAAGTATTTTAGAGCCCTATTAATTATGAAGCTTCAAGTGTTCTAAATTGGTTCAAAAGAGTTTCAAAAGGTTTTCTCTAAATTGAAGTTTCTCAATTATTTCAAAATGCTCCTAAAATTTCTGACTTGGATGCTTATTAAAGATCCAAAGTTCCACAGCAATTAATTGCTCTTAAAAGCCTTCTGAAAGGCATTTTGTAACTTTTAACCTGAATCAAAAGATTCTGGCGATTTTCAAAATGTTTCTAGAGATTCTAGAGTATTAGAGTGTTTTGGAGCATCCTAAATTAAATTTGGTTCAAACTTCTGAATTTTTCTAAAATGCTGTTGGAAATTGTGAGTCGGTGTTTGAATGTTTTGGGGCATTTTAAAATGGTTTTGAAATCTCCAAAATGTTCTGAAGCGCTACAGAATGCTTTTGGAAATTCTGAATTGAATTTTAAGTGCTTTGAACTTTCTAAATGGCTTATTAAAGTTCTAAAGTGTTCTGTAGCATTCTAAATGGTTTCCAGTAACTTCTAAATTGAAGGAAAAACGAATCGTGTGGGAAATTTTCGTATAGACATCTTAAAGACGTCCCTAAGATGTCCGCAAACGACATTCAAGACGTTTTGCTTACGTCTTGAAGATTTTGTATGTTACAAAACCCAACGTCTTTCAGACGTCTGCCTCAAGACGTCTCTAGAACTAAGACATTCTAAAAACGTCTTCAACGAGATGTCTTATTAAAGAAAGACATCTTGGAATCTCTTTTCAATACATAAACCATCATTCACTTTCAAGGCTTGGTTGTACCAACTAACCAAATAGTTGTCTTTTAGATGTGAATTTACCACATCTTATGGACATCTTCAAAATAACGTCTTCTAGATGTCTTTCTTTGGTCTTTAGACGTTCAGACGTAATGCAAACCTGAAAAAGACGTCTTTAAGACTTTGTGTGCTGTCTGGATACTTTCTGGAGTGATTTCTTATCTTCAGGTTCCAGGTTAATGAACCAGAAACTGTGACTCTGATAAGTATGAATTCCTTGTACTTCTTGGGCTTAAATTTCAATGGCATTTTGTGGCGATATGTATAAGCGATGCTTAGGGACCCGTGCTCGAAGCAGGCCCAAAAGGGCCCCCTTTAAGTGCAAATATTTTTTAAATAAAAATATTTTGAAAGAAAATTCATAAATATAATGATAATGATATCGATCTATATTCTATACTTAACTGGTACATTCCTTCCAGTTGCCACCGCTGAAAGGTCATTTAGTGAATTAAAAATATTGAAAAATTACTTCAGAATTCTATAAGTCAGCATAGACTGCATGATCTTTCCATTTTGTCTATTAGACATAGCACAGCATCCAATATGGATAATCGGTATTTAGTTGCTCCAAAAAAATTATCCAATGGATAAAGGAGCCATAGACAATCAAAATTTGAACTATTACCGGCTTTTGATTCTCTGAAAAACTTTCCTGGAGCCGATCAAGAGGCAGTAATAGTTAAAATTTGAACTTTTATCAACTCTGGATTCGCAAAAGAGTTTTTCTAAGGGCATTCAAACGTCAAGAGCCGATAATATTCAAAATTTCAAATGATCATTTAGCAGCTCTCAAGTGGATATTAATCAAAATTTCTTCTTCCGCAGCTTCTAATTGGCTCAAGAAAAATTATCCAATGAATCAAGAGCCACAGATAATGAAAATTTTGATTATAACCGGCTCTTGATTCTCTGGGAAACCTTCCTAGAGCCAATGAAGAGCCGGTAATAGTTGAAATTTGAATTTTTATCAACTCTGGATTCGCAAAAGAATTTGTCTAACTAAGGGCATTCAAACCTCAAGACCCGATAATAATCAAAATTTCAATTGATCATTAGCAGCTCGCAATTGGATATTAATCAAAATTTCTTCTTCCGCAGCTTCTAATTGGCTCAAGAAAAATTATCCATTGGATCAAGAGCCACAGATAATCAAAATTTTAATCATAACCGGCTCTTGATTCTCTGGAAAATTTTCCTAGAGCCAATGAAGAGCCGGTAATAGTTGAAATTTGAATTTTTATCAACTCTGGATTCGCAAAAGAATTTGTCTAACTAAGGGCATTCAAACCTCAAGACCCGATAATAATCAAAATTTCAATTGATCATTAGCAGCTCGCAATTGGATATTAATCAAAATTTCTTCTTCCGCAGCTTCTAATTGGCTCAAGAAAAATTATCCATTGGATCAAGAGCCACAGATAATCAAAATTTTAATCATAACCGGCTCTTGATTCTCTGGAAAATTTTCCTAGAGCCAATGAAGAGCCGGTGATAGTTGAAATTTGAATTTTTATCAACTCTGGATTCGCAAAAGAATTTCTCTAAGGGCATTCAAACCTCAAGAGCCAATAATAATCAAAATTTCAAATGATCATTAGCAGCTCTCAAGTGGATATTAATCAAAATTTCTTCTTCCGCAGCCTCTAATTGGCTCAAGAAAAATTATCCAATGGATCAAGAGCCACAGATAATCAAAATTTCAACTATTACCGGCTCTTGATTCTTTGGAAAATCTTCTTAGAGCCAATCAAGAGCCGGCAATAGTTAAAATTTGAACTTTTATCAACTCTGGATTCGCAAAAGAATTTTTCTAAGGGCATTCAAACCTCAAGAGCCGATAAAAATTAAAATTTCGATTAGGTACTCATTAGCAGCTCTTGAGTTGATAATAATTAAAATTTCTTCTTCTGCAGCTTCTAATTAGCTCTTTTAGTTGAACAATTTGCAATTAATAAACCCCAGACGGAGAAACTTTTGAGTAGTAGCATTGGTAGGTGGAGGTAATTTAAAGGATTAAAGGGCGAAATGTTGGGCATTTTCATAAACCCTCCGTTTTTTGCTTGGGAAATATTAGGATTTAAGGTAAAGAGCTATGCGAGGAGCTATGTCATAGATTTTTGTTTTATTCAATGAAGAAAATGAAGTTATGATTTGATGTGTTTCTACCAAATAAATAATATTTGTTGCTTTTTCTGCTTTGGAATCATCATTTTATTTTATTTGGTTTCGGTTCAAAGGTTTATTAAACAACAAATTATCGAATACACAAAATCTTATGTTTTTTCATTTCAAGGGTAGGGGGGCCTAATTGTGATATTTGCTTAGGGGCCCAGTGCATCCAAGCGCCGCCACTCACCACTGACATACATCCTAATAATTTTATAACTCAAACATTAGAATATAGCAATTTCAAAATCTTTCTGAATTACTTTATAATCTCAAAATCATTTCCAGAAATCCTTCAAAGACAGTTCCTGGAAGCTGCAGAAAATGGTGATCTACAAACCATTAAAACACTCCTAGACCAAGACCCGGATCTCATAAATACCACTGACAAAGACAAATATACAGCACTGCACAGAGCTTGTTATAGTGGCCATTTAGAAGTAGTGAAATATCTTGTAAAAAATGGAGCCGATATTGGAGCCAAAACAGAAATGCAGTGGGAACCTTTGCACTCTTGTTGCCAGTGGAGTCACGTGGGATGTGCGGCTTTTCTAATACAATGTGGAGCTAATGTCAATGCTTTATCAGAAGGAGGCAATCATTTTGTTGCAATTTTGTTTATTGGTAAAAAATATAAGCTTGGGTTTTAGGTCAGACTCCTTTGCATATAGCTGCTACGCATGGGAAAAACTATGATACAGTTCAGTTACTTTTAATGCACCCTTACATAAATCCTTCTCTGAAAAATAATAGTGGGGAAACGGCAACTGATTTAGCTAGGAGAAGTTCAAAGTATTATAACATTTTTGATATGGTTGATCCAGTTTTGGACTCTAAAAGTCTTGAGTAAGTATTTCTTGTCAATTTTTTGCCATAAGAAGTCAGATTTTGTACTTTTTTAGATTGCTCAAACCTAAAAATTAAAAGGTAATCTCTCGGGTAATCTATCAATTTTCAGCAGCCAGTGATAAAGATCTTGACATAGCAAATCGATTAAGATAAAATTTACTTTTTCTATGATCTTTGGTGTGATTTTGCATTGTAACATTTGTAACCTTTTAAGTTTAAGTTCAAAGCTACTCTGTTTAAATTATAAAGTAATTATTATCAGTCACGATTCTTTTTATTTAATTAAGTTATGAAGTCGGATTATGAGGGAAGCCAGCATAATAATTTTTTTTTTCTTCAATTTTTGATATTTCAGCTTATACTTCTCACGTTCATTATGAAATTGCAGATTTAAATATTTTTCCTCTAATAATTGTAAGTTTTTCGTACATTTCTCATTGTGTCAAGAACGTTCAGCTCAAAATTCAGACAGCCTGCATAATATTTCATCGGCCCTATATTGAGGAAAAAACATAAAAGAAGCACTAACTGGTTTTTTTTCATGTATTTTTAACGAGCTTTTTAAAAAATAGGACTTCAATTCTACACCGCGATATATGGACGTTCCGTTACATCAATTTTTAGCAAGTTCCTATTGTTTCTAGTAATTTATACGGCTCTGCAATCCTCCTTTAATTGTTTTGTAATGATATCGTTAAACGGTTACTTAAATTTGTTTAAAAGTTAATTATGCTTGCAGGTAGGTACTGAAAATTATAAATTGCTTCTCCTGAAAGAGGTTTTTCAAGAAAAAATTGTTGATGATACGACTATCAACATTTTTTTATTCCACATTTGTATTGCCTTTTGGAAGCCAGTTTACCTATATTAATCAATTGCCACGCTATTTAATAATCAATTAACCATCGTTTTTTAAATACATTGTCGTAAAGTAAACATCAAGTTGCTATATCGGCATTAAATTCTTATTTAAGCCAGCGCTGTCCTATAAGGAACGTTCATTTGTTTTCAAGCTTTTACTGTAGCAACTTGATCCACATATTTTCTTTTGTCACCTCTGTATTTTAATTAATGAAATAAATGACAAGTTTCTGGATCGAAAATATAATTGGCGCAGTCGTACGGATACTCAGAGTACTTAAGTTTCGGTATAGTCGCGAAAATTTCAAAAAATTGAAGGAAGTTCGAAAAAGTGAATTCTTCGGGAAAGTGAAATTTGGATTATCAGTGCTGCTATTAAACGTTCCAGATAGTGTCCACTTCGGATTCGATAACTGAGTAAAAGGAATAACAAGAAACAACGTGTGAAGAAAGACTACTATTATTAGCATCGTGTCTAGTAAGTACATCCTTTCTCTTTAAACATTTTGTATTTTTGATTTACTGAAAAGACTCAAATTCAGATTTTTGTTCTTTTGCAATTTCAAAACGATTTGCTGAAAAAAACTGAAATCAAAAATAAAAAGTAATTAAGAATTTACAAACGCACAACAATAAATAATTTTAAAGAAAACGCAACCCATAAGACTGATTGATTTTTTTTTTAAATTCCTAATTTTTAAATTTCCGAAATAATTCTGATTCTGAAGAAGAAATCGAGAATCTCTTAACTCAATTTATAATTTAAATCATCTTTATAATTCTAATTTAAGAAGTAGGTAACCAGAATCAAAGACCAACAGTAACAATGAGTGAAAATTTAAAATCAATCGTTCAACTGATCAAACCTTTCAGTGGCGAAATAAGCCAATATTTAGAATATTTCATAAGAAACACCAATGAATTTTATCAAACCTATTACACTGGTGAAAATGCCCAAAAAGAATATGTGGTTACCGCCATAAAATCAAAATTATTAAATGACGCGTGAAATTTTCTTATGGCTTATAGCTGAACCACATGAAATTTAGTAGAGGACTCAATCATTCTACTAATCAAAATCAGAATTTTTCAAATTTCAAAAATAAAAACATGCAATTTTCCGGGCAATTTTCTTCAAAACAAACCTATACTCAACAAAAACCTCAATATGCACAAAAAACACCGTATACCTCAGAAACCACAGTTTCCATCCCAACATATTAACATAACACCTAAAAAGAATTGTACCAACAAAATTTCCTACTACACTCACCGACACAAAATTCGGGACAACCAAAATTTAGATAAAATTTGATGTAGGATAACTTTTTCTTCCAAAGTCCGATTTCAATCTTTTTTTTTTCATAATGTAGATAATTGTTTTGGTTTTAATTAATAATTTTATTCAATTTTCAAAAACACAGTTTACATGTTGGAATATACCAGGAAAATAAAAAAGTATATTTTTTCTCTTAACTTTGTAACACTCTGTAGAGTAATTTTGCGGAGTAAGCTACACTGGATATGCTTTTCTGGAGAGTTTGATCCATTTTCAACATTTTGCTGTTTTATCGGTCTTGGTATCTTTATCGGTTTGGGAGATATGAATTTTTGAAATAAACATTACACTTCTTGATCAAGTCTAAATTTTTGAAATAAACCTTACACTTTTTGATCATGTCTATTCTCAATTGAAGCATGGAAGTAGGGGTTTTAAAAGTTAGTAGCTCGTGTTACCTCCTCTTGCTCTTATAACAGATACTAAACGTCGATTCATTCCTCTAATCAGGTTTTGGATATCCTGTTGTGGAATAGCAGCCCATTTTTCTTCCAAAGCATTTCGGAGCTGTTGGAGAGTGAACAACTGTCCTCGGCGTTTCCTAATTCGTCTACCTTACATGTCCCATCCCATACATGTTCTATAGGATTAATGTCAGGACTACGAGCGGGCCAGCGCATAACGTTCATTCCAACCTCTTCTAAATATTGGGCCACTATTCTGGCAGTATGTGGTCAGGCATTGTCACGCATCAAAACGAATTCGTTGCCGATAAATTGTGCAAAAACAACAACATGTTCTCCCAGAATTTCGTCAATGTACCTCGGGGCAAATAAATTTCCTCGGTCAATAAAATCAAGTTTTGTTCGAGCGTCAAACGAAAAATCGCCCCATACCATTATCGATCCACCACCAAAGCTAACCCTTTCGCTAAAAGTACATTGGGCGAATCTCTCCCCTTGTCATCTCCATACTCTTTCTCGTCCATCAGGAGACCTCAGGACTCGTCTGAAACTAGAACTTGCCTCCACTCTTGAAGGTTCCACTCAATGTGTTCTTGGAAAAAAAGAAGTCTATTAACTCGATGCTGTCTTTGAAGTTCTGGTCCAGTTGCCGGTCTTCTGGCCCGTAAATTGCCTTTAATCAAGTCTTCTTCTCATTGTTATTTCATTGACAGCAACTTGAAGAACTCTTTCGAGGTCATTTCTAATCACTACTGCACCCGTATGCCGATCTCTTAAAGCCGAGAGTCTAATGAAGCGATCATCAAGTGCGGAAGTAGCGCGATTTCTTCCAGATCCAGGTCTTCTACTGTAAATTCCAGTCTCACGAAACCTTGCTACGGCTCTTCCCACGCTAGATTTTGTAGAACCTAGCATATCTACCACACATTAACTGGAACCTTCAAGAGTGGAGGTAAGTTCTATTTTCAGACGAGTCTCGATTTTGCCTGAGGTCACCTGATGGACGAGAAAGAGTATGGAGACGATAATGGGAGAGATTCGCCCAATGTACTTTCAGCGAAAGGGTTAGCTTTGATGGTGGATCGATAATGGTATGGGGCGGTTTTTCGTTTGACGCTCGAACAGAACTTGTTTTTATTGGCCGAAGATTACCTGCCCCAAGATACATTGACGAAATTCTGGGAGAACATGTTGTTTTTGCACAATTTATCGGCAACGAATTCGTTTTCATGCATGACAATGCCCGTCCACATACTGCCAGAAGAGTGGCCCAATATTTAAAAGAGGTTGGAATAAACGTTATGCGCTGGCCCGCTCGTAGTCCTGACATTAATCCCATAGAACATGTATGGGACATGTTAGGTAGACGAATTAGGAAACGCCGAGGACAGTTGTTCACTCTCCAACAGCTCCGAAATGCTTTGGAAGAAGAATGGCCTGCTATTCCACAACAGGATATCCAAAACCTGATTAGAGGAATGAATCGACGTTTAGAAGCTGTTTTAAGAGCAAGAGGAGGTAACACGAGGAACTAACTTATAAAATCCCTAGTTCCATGCTTCAATTAAAAATAGACTTGATCAAAAAGTGTAAGGTTTATTTCAAAAATTTAGACTTGATCAAAAAGTGTAATGTTTATTTCAAAAATTCATATCTCCCGAACCGATAAAGATACCAAGAACGATAAAACAGCAAAATGTTGAAAATGGATCAAACTCGCCAGAAAAGCATATCCAGTGTAGCTTACTTCGCAAAATTACTCTACAGAGTGTTACAAAGTTAAGAGAAAAAATATACTTTTTTATTTTCCTGGTATATTCCAACATGTAAACTATATTTTTGAAAATTGAATAAAATTAATTAAAACCGAAATAATTATCTACATTATGAAAAAAAAAAGATTGAAATCGGACTATGGAAGAAAAAGTTATCCTACATCAAATTTGATCTAAATTTTGATTGTCCCGAAGTTTCTGTCGGTGAGTGTAGTTAAGGAACTTTTGGCAAAAATTACAATATTGCCTTTCGAAAAACATGAATCAACAATTTCCGAAACCGACACCTATGTCCGGAGTTTCAGTGCAACCACGAGCACAAAATCAACATCAGTACAAACCCAATAATTATTTCAAACCTGACTCAAGGGCCTGCCCTTCAAGATATAAAATCCAAGAGATTAATAATATCTTTGAAATCGAATTACCTGACTCTGACGAAAATTTCGAAAATGACGAAAATTCAGAACAAAATCAAAACTATTATGAAGAGACAAATTTTGAAGAAAATCAAGTCGAAACTGAAGACGGAAATTTTCAATTACCAGTCTTGGATGTAATGAGTCAGCATTAACTTTAAATGCTTATCAGATCAACCATCTACCTTTCATTCAAATAGACTCCACCGTGTAAATTATTGATTGACACAGGAAGTCATGCCTCTTTAATAAGACCCTCAATCGCAGAAGGATATTTTTCAAATTCTATAATTAATTCACGAAATAAGTTAACAACTTGTATGGGTACATGAAAAACCCAAGGAAAAATTAATGTCCCAATTTTACAAGAATATAATATTCAAAACAACATTGAAATGATAATGTATAATTTCCCTGACTATTTTGATGGAATTATTGGAATCAAAGCATTAAAAGAAAATAATTTAAATATAGATTTTTCCATTATGCTTCTTTCTAACAATAAAACAAAAATTCCTTTTCAATATAGAACATATTTCGAAAATCAAAATTTTGAGATTCCAAGAAACTCAATTCAAGTATGTTATTTCAACACGAATATAGCTGATGGCGTTGAAATTCCTACACCACCAAGAAAAAATGAAACATATTATATTCCCTCGACAATAACAACAGTCATGAATGAGATGTGTCTGTAGAAGTACATATAACATTAATAACGTAGCGGAAATAAGTTTATTTTCAACTGTCTATGTAATAGCTACGCGTCTCGATAAACTATATAACCTCTTGACCAGCAATGAAGCATTTTCCGTCACGGATTGTGATATACTATTACCTTATGCTGATGAACAGTTTGAGATATTTAATGTAGAACAAATGACTTCATTACAAAATGATGAACATGCAAATGACCCTATAAAGTCACTACGTATTAATCATTTAAACTCAGAGGAATTTAATGCTTAAACAGGTAATTAAAGTTTTTCCTAAAATTTTCCACCAGCCAAACAAAAAATTGACATTCACTAAACTAATAAGTCAAACATGAGATTAAGGGGCTGATTCTGTAACTTGTCGTTACTTGACGACATCGTTGTGGTAACGACTTATTTGATGTGAACGATATTTTCGGAAATCGTATTCCGTAACCGAATCGTTACGTTCAACTTAGTGACAAATTGTAACGACAAATATCGTGTGATTTTACGAAGGTTGGTAGTGCTGATTTAGCATAAGCTAACTTAATTTAGTTAGAACAACTCGGGATCAATATCAAATGTATCTTGACGAGCTAGACACAAACAAATGTTTCCGCGAGTATAAATTCGATGGTTTCGAACCTGATCTGATTCAAAATAGTTGGGGTAAACTGACTGAGAAATTAAATTCTTTGGGGGATCCTATCCGGACTGTAGCGGGATGGAAAAGGGTAAGTTATCTGCCTTATCCTGTCCAAGTCGCATTACCTTTTTTAAATGAAAATAATGGTGGATTCAAGATTTTCAGCGATTGGAAAAGTCAAACCAGAGCGAAGGCACGAAAATATCATTTCTGATCTCATGTTCCCTATTCAATAGCTGTGCATCGTCAATTTCATTTTGATCAAGATGCTCATCATCATTGTTCTCCTGTATAATGATATCTTCAGGAACCAATATATTTCTGTCCCTTATAATGTTGTGTAGAATCGCACAGGCATAAACTATTCGTGCAACGAAAGCTGGATGATAATGAAGAACTCTATCAGGATGTAGGCACCTCCAGACCCCCTTTAATTCTACCTTCAGGTACAGCGCGGACGATGGGAGTTGAAAAATAGGACAAAAGCGGGTATCCTGAGTCTCCGAGTAAATATACTCCTGGACAAAATTATCACACCACCACTGCACATAAGCACTATAAGCAGTGGTGCGATAATTTTGTCCAGGAGTATATAATCCATGGTTGCCATGAAGAAATCTCTGATGCATAAATCTTCTTGGATTACCTACTCATCCTTCAAATAGCTGCGTCGTGAACGCCTCTGGAAACTGAGCATTTATGGCCAATATTTTACAATTAGATTCGCAAATTATTTGACAGTTTATACTGTAAAAGTTCTTCCGATTTATGGATACGTTCAGTGGATATCCAAGGTCTTCACCACTTGGTGGAACTATTTTTATATGGGAACAATCAATACACCCGATGATGCCACGAACATGAAACTTGCGATAGTATCCGTTTGTAATTTCTGCTATCTGTTGAACATTTTGGGGAAATTGGATGTATGTGTTAGCCATATGGTTAACCATAGCATTAACCACTTCATGGAAGTACCGGCTAACGTTAGCCTGCGATGATGCGTTGAACGTGTCTTCACCCACAGATTTTTGCTAGCTGCCATGAGCTAAGAAGTGAAGCGCTACGAAAAATCTAACTACAGGTGGTGTTTCTCACTCCAATATCAAGGTGCGGCAATATTTCCTGAAAAAAGTCATTAGCCGCCTCAACAATAAGCCGGTACATCCTCCTAAAAACGTTCTCGGGCAATTCAAAAGGATTACTATAATCTATCAACCGGCGAAACGCATTTCTTCTTTGCTCTCTGAAATTTCGTATGGTTTTGACGAACCTTTTTTGTAATTCATCCAACTTGCGATCTAACAAGTCGTTCATCGTCGATATTTTATATTATTTCACACTTTATTGTTTTGAATGATAACTCACAATCAAAAACTCTGAACGACTGCCTGAGAGTTGCCGCTAACAAACGATGAAAACTGTCACTTCTCAACGACTGTCGTTTGCTACAGAATAAGTAAAGTCGTTCAGTAACGATTATCGTTGGATACAGAATACTAATGTCGTTCAGTAACGATTGTCGCTCACTAACGACGTCGTTATGAGTTACAGAATCAGCCCCTAAAACAACAGATGAAATACCAGTGCACACGAAAACGTATAGATATCCGCATGTGCATAAACAAGAAGTTAATTCTCAAATAAAGAAAATGTTAGAAGATAACATAATCAGACCATCCCTGTAGTCCCTGGTCATCCCCTGTGTGGATAGTACCTAAGAAAGAAGATGCCGCAGGCATACAAAAATGGAGAATGGTCGTTGATTATCGAAAGATAAACGAAAAAACTATGGATGATAGATATCCACTGCCTAATATCACTTATCACTGATATATTAGACCGAATTGGTTGTAGTATTTATTTTACGACACTAGATTTAGCCTCTGGCTTCCATCAAGTCGAGATGCAGGAAAATTCGATACCCAAGATAGCATTATGTTGGAAATAGTCATTACGAATTTAACAGAATGCCCTTTGGATTACAGAACGCACCAGCAACCTTCCAAAGAGTGATGGATAATGTATTGCAGGATTACAGAATAGAATATACCGGGTGTTTTTCAAAATACGCTCACCCCTATAACTTTCTTATTTTTCATAATAAACAAATGAAATTTGGTGTGTTGGATATGCATTATTTGACGTATTCAATTATTTATTATCACTTCCGGTTTGACCGGAAGTGACCGTCACTTTCTTATTTCGAATGAGACGCCAGGTATATTTTCTCTTATTTCAATAGAAAACTACATTACGAGTACAATGACACCTCATTTGTCACTTTTTGACATTTCATCTCTAAATTATTTAAATTTTCACTTTTTAATCTAGAGCGCCATGAATTAGTTGAAATGGTCAATTTTGCTCCAAGGAACCTGGGAAAATTTGTTTTGATCTTATTTTGTATTTTATATCCTCAACAGACTCATTTAAAGATAGTAGAAGCGCATTTTTGTAATTATCTCAATTTTTTCAAATGGAAAGGGTGTGGCTCATTACAATATTTCAAAAGAGCGTTTTCTAACGAGCAATTCAGTACCATACAATCGCTAGTTCATCTGTCAAATGAAGAATTTTCCTAGCATTCTAAATATTTTTGGAAAATTTCAGTTCAATATTTGAATAAACTAGCGATTGTGTGGTACTAAATTGTTCGTTAGAGAATGCTCTTTCAGAATATGCTAATGAGCCATACACTTTCCATTTGAAAAAATTTATATAATTCCAAAAATGCGCTTCTACTATCTTTAAATGAGTCTGTTGAGGATATAGAATACAAAATAAGATCAAAACAAATTTTCCCAGGTTCCATGGAGCAAAATTGAGCATTTTAACTAATTCATGGCGCTCTAGATTAAAAAGTAAAAATTTAAATAGTTTGGAGATGACAAAAATGTCAAAAAGTGACAAATGAGGTGTCGTTGTACTCGTAATGTAGTTTTCTATTAAAATAAGGGAAAATATACCTAACGTCTTATTTGAAATAAGAAAGTTACGGTCACTTCCGCTCAAACCGGAAGTGATAATAAATAACTGAATACGTCAAATAATGCGCATCCGGGTCATAAATAAACACACCAAATTTCATTTGTTTATTTGGAAAAATAAAAAAGTTATAGGGGTGAGCGGGTTTTGAAAAACACCCGGTATATGTCTAGTATACATGGATGATATTAGTATATTGTTGTATTAGGAGTAGAAGCTTTACTTTTTTGTGCTGAAGCAGTAGGTTCGCGAGCCGAACGTAGTCAGGCTGGCAATACTGCTGAAGCTCAAAAAAGTGCTTCTACTCCGTATGCAACACGCTATTTTTTCTCCAAACGAATGGGGTAAGCTCAGGGGTAACTGAATGGTAACTAAAAGTACTTTTTCTCCGAATGACAGTAAAAGCGGCCTTTTAATGATACTTGACAGGATCAAAAGTTGTATTTTTACTGCCTAGGCAGTAAAAGTGGACTTTTACTGCCTAGGCATTAAAAGTGACAGTGTCACAACGTTCCAGGTAATAATTTCACTCAATTTGGTATTTGAAATTGATGGTGACAATGACAATTGTCAAAATAATTTAATTATTTGGATAATAATAATGAATGAAATAGATATAAAAAAGATGTCCATATGTGAATTTAAACATTCGGAGAAAAAATTATATGTTTTACATGGCCAGAAAAGCAGATTTAATGCCTTGGCTGGTTTCCTAGCCTCGGCTATGCCTCGGCTATGAAACACCAGCCGCGGCATTAAATCTTGTACTTTTCTGGCTAGTAAAACAAATAACTATTTGCTGCCGCTCCAGCGGCACTAAAAGTACTTCTACTGCCGCTGCGGTTGCCTAGCAGCATAGAAATTAAATTTCTACCACCTCGACAGGCGTTAACCCGCGGGATTTGCCCACCAGCATAGAAATTTAATTTCTAACATCTTGACAGGTGCTGACAAAGTGACGTTTTTTTGATGTTTGGAGACAAATTAAAGGACCCCCGCACATTTCTTATGGAAAAGTGATCTATGTGGAATTTTGTGGAATTTTTGATATGGTGTAGAGGGAGTCGTCCTTAACAAAAGTTATCATTGCGCTAATGTTTAATACAGGACAGTTTTTAAGATATGAATTAAAAACTTTTTCAAAATAATACACTTCAGTATGGCGTCACTAGTATGCTCACAGCACCGAAAATTATAACTATTCTTTTCACTCTTGACTTTGACTATACTCTTCTCCTTTTAACATTTAAAAAATAAAAAAAAACAACAGGTACAAATGAAATCACTATATGACAGACATCATGACATGAAGTTGACGATTGCGGCAGGAGCTAGGTGTTGTTCACAATACCTATATATACTTATTTGTCACTAATCGCTATCGCTATCTTTTTTTTTTCTTAATGTTAAAAAGAGAAGAGTAAAGTCAAAGTCAAAACTGGAAAGGATAGTAATAATTTTCGTTGCTGTGAGCATACTGGTGACGTCATACTGAATATCATATTAAAAAAGTTTTTAATTGATATCTTGAAAACTGTTCGGTATTAAACATTAGCGCAATGATCACTTTTGTTAAGGACGACTCCCTGTACACAATATCAAAAATTCAACAAAATTCCACATAGATCACTTTTCCATAAGAAATGTGCGGGGTCCTTTCTACCACCTCGACAGGTGTTAACCTGCTGGATTTGCCTACCAGCATAGAAATTAAATTTCTAACATCTTGACAGGTACTAACAAAGTGACGTTTTTTTGACGTTTGGAGAAAAAATAATTTTTTCCACCTCATTTCATGAACATGTGAAAAATTTGAAGAAAGTATTTGAGTTTGAGAGACTTGAGAAGTTTAATTTGAAATACAATTAGACAAATCAGAATTCCTACACAAGACAGTCGAATTCTTAGGACATGTAATCACGCCAAATGGAATAAAACCTAATCCAAACAAAAAAAAAATTAAAAAATTACCAATAACAAAGACAGTGAAAGAAATAAAATCATTTTTAGGATTAGTAGGTCATTACCGAAAATTTATAAAAAAAACTAGCTGACCCGGCGAACTTCGTACCGCCTCTGAATTATTAAATACCTATTAAATGTTGTGTTAACGTATCTATTTAGCTACTTTTAAATATGCATATATAGGATTTAAAAATGGACATCATAAAAAAATTGAAAACAACGTATTTGATGAACCTCATATTAGTTATCAAATACGTTGTTTTCAATTTTTTTATGATGGATGTCCATTTAAATCTTATATATTCATATTTAAAAGTAGCAAGTGGTAGGGCACAAAATGGCGGCGTTTTCATATGAATATATAGGACTTTAAAGAACCAATCAAAAATAAGACAACAATTGTCGCCACCGTGAATGGTATGTGTTGAAAGAAAAAGACCGCGCAATCTCAAAACTGCTCCCGATTGATTAAAAAGCGATCCGAAACGGATTCACGTGTTCGACTTGAGCAATTAACGCTCTCAAATCTCGCACGGAGCGGTATTCCTTGCTCCGTCAAATTCGATAGATCAATGATTGATCAAAACAAAACAATTAAAGTACGTTCAGCTATTGATTTCAAATAGGGTTCCCGCGCTTGGATCATAATCGCTCTCGGAGCACTTCCGCAGAGATCTGTGACGTCACCGCCTAAATAAAGAGCGCTCTGGGACCAGTAAAGCCGAAAATTCTATAAGATAATACTGTTACGTCGGCTGAATGCACACAACAAAAATAAGTTGGGTTATGTAATGGTGAGAAGCAAAAAAAAATTAAAAATGTTTGGGGTGGGCCACCCTTTTCACTTAGGGGTATAAAAAATAGCTTAAAACCTATTCTCAGACCTACCGAATATACATATAAAATTTCATAAAAATCGGTAGAGCCGTTTCGGAGGACGAAGGTAACTAAAACGGTGACATGAGAATTTTATATATTAGATTTGCCAAATTGACAAAACCAATTATGACATCTTGTTTGATAAAAGACAAAAAAATAATACTCAATGCAGAATTTCATATTAGCTTTGAAACTTGTGAAAATGTATTAATAAATGACCCCATATTACAACATCCTAACTTTAGGAAACCTTTCTTATTAACAACCGATGCCTCGAACTATGCAATTGTAGCTGTTTTCTCTCAGTCTCAAGGTCCTGTTGAAGCTGATCTTCCCATTGCATACGCATCTAGAACTTTGAACCCAGCTGAATGTAATTATTCGACGATTGAAAAAGAACTTTTAGCAATCGTATGGGCAACATATTTTCGACCTTATCTTTTTGGTAGAAAATTCACAATATTGTCAGATCACAAACCTTTACAATGGCTATTTAATGTTAAAGAACGGAGTTCTAATTTAGTCAGATGGCGACTGAAATTATCCGAATTTGATTATGAGATCAAATACAAAAAAGGAACATTAAACATGAATGCAGACGCACTATCAGGAATTCCTGCAATACAACTTCATGTTATTCAAAAATCAGATCCAGATGCCAGACTATAACATCTTCAGATGAAGAATTTCACAGAAACTTAGGAGTAATGCTGAAAGATACACCATTATGTAATGATGAAATCATAGCAACATACTTTACAGAGTCTAAAAGTATATCTTCCCGAACAAAAGCGAGATAGCTAAAAAAAAGAGATAATATCTGAATCATCTCAATCAACGAAAACAGCATAGCATCAGAAAAAGAACCTGAAGAGGAATCTAAGAAATTCCCATAGAAATAGTAGAATCTTCGAACACTCAAAAAAGTAAAAGACACATAACATCTTCGGATGACGAACGAACAGTTTCAGCCCGTTCTGAAAATGAGCAAACAATACGTACATACGTCTATGGAAAACGTAATATGAGCTCTTTATACCAAGAAACATGTAAATATATTCGGAAATCAAATTGTATTTCGATATTCCAATAACACAATAAGAAAAGAAATAATCAAACTATTTGGTGATAAGAAGAGAATAATATTCTTCTCACCAAATAATCCAACATCACAAATTACTATTTAAATAAAGGAATACATGCCACCTGGTATTTATTGCCTTAATTTCCTAAATAAATCTTTAGAACCTATTGTGATACGAGCGTAACAAGAATCGTTTAATTCGAATTCATTTACCTTGTACATCTCAAACTCTTTATTAGAAGACTTCACAGAAGTTGATCTTCAACAAGAGAGAATTCAGCAATATCATGAGAATAAAACCTCTCATAGAGGAATCACTGAAAATGTTGCAGCCAATAAAACCAAGTCTGAACGACAACCATAAAAAATCATATTCAAACCAATACCCATCGGCACGAAACCCTTCGAACATATTTATATTGACACATATATAATCAATAACCAGAAATTTCTGACCCTTATTGATAGCTTTTCAAAATTTTAGTCAAGCCTCTCCTGTAAATACGAAAACAGCTGTAGAGATAACATCACAGTTATTGAAATACTTTAGTGATCATGGAATACCTCAAAAAATCACATCAGATAATGGACCAGAGTTCAAAAATGCTATAATGACAGGATCTTTGTACATTATATAAAATTGAGTTTCATTACACAACTCCAAAAAATCCGAACTCGAATAGTCCAATCGAGAGATTCCATTCGACACTACGTGAAAGTATAACGAGTTTAAAACTCCAAAATTCGTATATATTTATTAACGTTATAAGGCCGATAAATAGCAAATAACGGCCTACTTTCAGGATGGAGCGAGATCCGACTTTGGCGCCCCTAATTCAAATGTGAATCTTCTGCACATGGATTTTGACCATTGTAATACCTATGTCTCTATCTATCTTATCAAACTTGAAAACATCCATGTTCGTTGGTATAGATAAAACCAACTAAGAATGAAGCGTGATCTTTTGTCTCACTTCAAATGAGGGGGCCTTTAGAAAATTTGCCTTCTTCGTCAGTGATGACGTCAGCGGTTCTTCTTAGTTGGTTCTAACTATACCGTCTATATCTACTCTTTTCCCTTTAAGAGTTGATTTAACGACTTTAACGTAGACAAACAAATAATGGAGATTTCTACGTTTATCGATTTATTATAATATCTAGGTACTTTCCAAAGAGATCAGCTGTCACCACTTCAATAATTAAGTAGGAAGCTCCTCCTTGTTTACTAACACTTGGTTCACATTTTTTTATGAGATCGCAATCAATAATCAACTTTGGTAATATCACTTATTATTATTAACATTATTAACATTCAGGCCCGATTTATTCATCTTGACATAAACTTGCTGTTAACTTATCTGCAAGATAAATGTATCGACCTATAATCTATTGATCGGCGAATCACTAGCCGAGTAATGGAATTGCAGATAGAGTTTTTATCCGTCAGATTGCATTAGGTACCTGACAGTTTTTTTAGAAGGTTAATAAACCGGCTCTTATAAATATAAAAATCGAACCAGTAAAATACAAAATTGTAAGTGAATCGCTGTTTGCGCATTTGTGCATTTGCAAATTTGTTTTTAATCCCCTCATATGAAAATTCTGAGCTATATATATGAGTTTCAATGGACAGCAGGGCTACATCAGAAAGTATGTTTTCTGCTAGCATTGACTTAAGGTTGCTTTGAATTTAGTTATTTTAAGTTTGACTGGTAAGCTTACTTAAGCTCCGTTCACCTTTCGCCACAACAATGGCTACAAAAATACGTAGAGCTCAAGAGCTGTCTAGATATTAGGAAACGTATATTGCCAATTATTCAATGCTAAGTTCTGGAGTACTACTTTTGGGTTACATTTTTTTTTTTTCAGGGCCGGTTTATTCATTTTTTTATAAACTGTCAGGTAATGCAATCTGACGGACAAAAACGCAATCTGCAATCCTATTGGTCCGCGTTATCCGTATGGACCAATAGAATTATAGATCGGTGAATTTATCTTGTAGACATTTAACAGCAAATTTTCTTCTTGGAAATCAATAAACCGGGCCTTAAAAGTTCTAATCCCGAAATATTGTGATTATGATCATTGATCATGTAGGGGCGACGCCAAGCACGCGACTTCTGCGCGTCATAGAACAACGTCGCGACAGGTTATTCATGTGGGATTCACATACTAACTACAGGCTTGCTCGCAAGCAGAATAGCAGATAGCAGAATATCGAAAAGCGAAGACACAGGATTCAAAGCAAAAATATATTTTTCTCTTTTTTTTATCACCAATAAGGAACGAATTGTAGGCGCCCCCGAGGTCTGGCGCCTGGAGCGCTCGCTCCGTTCGCCTTATGGTAGGGCCGGCCCTGGCGATAACCGAGGATCATACTTAATAATTAGCCAAGGCTGTTATTTGCAGTTATCGGCCGTATTTCGTTCTAAATTTTTCGTTATACTTACTGCAAATATTTTTCAATCTGACAAAAAAAAAACACTCTCCCGGCCAGCGGCCTTTATTTTAACGGCCGGCGGCCTGTTATTTATATTTATTTAACCGGTCGGCGAATAAATAACTGCCGGCGGTCAGTTAAATATACCTTTTCGATTTCAATTTCGCTCATGTTATATTAGGATAACAGTACATGAAAAAAGTATTATTGATCTAATCACAATTGCTATATTGAATTATAACAACAGTACTCATAGTACAATAAATCACACCCCTTTTCAGCTGATAAAAGGAGATTTGAATTATGCCATATCAATTGAACAAACAGAAAATAAACTAACAACTGACTATATAATAAGTTTGGCAGAATCCCTCGCAAATTTGAATAAACAAATTCAAGAAAAATTGTTAGCGAAACAATAAAAGTCTTCAGAATCACGCAATAAAAATCGTGAACCTGAACCAGAATAACAAGATCCAATATTCGTAAAACAATTTATTAGAGACAAGATAAGTCCGCATTATGATAGCAAAACAAAGAATCGCTTTTCGCTTTACTAAACAAAATGTTAAACGACAAATATTTTATTTCCGGTACCCCGAGATGAATCCCTTAGTATTTCTTACTCTCGTTGCCAGTCGTTGGAGTTTTACCATTTTCTTTAGGAACTATACTAACGTAACAACTCAACATAGCACGACCTAGTATCACATTATTATGACAATTATCATACAAAGTATCTATAAATTAGAGATAACTTCAATGCAATTATCTGAGACACTAAACAAAACAACATGGTCAAACCAATTTGTTTCACTGTTTCAAGCAAGTATTGAAACCAGTTATTCTCAAATTGAGATCATGAAACAAGTCATCAAAACCTATCAAGACCGAAAACGTAATAAAAGAGGTTTATTAACTTTCATGGGCATAGCACAAAATTGGCTCTACGGAACCCTAGATGCTGAAGACGCCATAATATATGATTCTTATATCCAGACGCTCAATGATAATCAAAAGACTCTCAATCAAGATCCAAAAACACAAGCTCAAGTATTGAAACAATTTACAAAAACACTTCACGATCAGTTTATAAATATTGAATCTAACCTTAAGGTTATCACAGGAAAATTGCAAAATATTTCTTTGAAAAACCAAAATTTCCATTCACTTTTAATTTTGATACTGTATAATATCAATATCCAAAGTAATAAAATAAGGAATTTAATTGATCATGTGCAATTAGCAATACATTTTGCACAATTGGGAATATGCATTATACTATTTTATAGTATAATGAATTAAATCAAATATTAACAAATATACCAAAAAGTCAGCAAATACCTTTTGATAATAAAATCAAGTATTACGCAACAATGAGAACTCAAGTAAAAATCCAAAATGAGTTACCTAATTATTTTTGTTATACACACACCAATGATTGATTCCAAGCCCTTTATATTGTATAAAATCTATCCTAGAACTTACCATTAGGAATAAGTACCCTTACCTATTACTTACAACGGACATTTACTACAATACTTCATGGGAATGCCCAAAAGTCGAAAATGTGTACCTTTGTAACCAAGAAGAGCCAAAGCAAGAAGAATCATGTGTCTATGACCTGATTACTGACCTACCACAACAATATCCTTTCACTAAAGTGAAATATGAGAAACCAACAGTAAGACAACTTCCGAATGGACAACTGTTAATCATTCCTAAGAAAAGCCTGACAATAATTACCCAATGTGACAAGACAAACCATATGGAAATTATAACCAATCCAACGCTAGTTTCTTTTGAAAAATGCTGTGTAAAAATACAAAATTAAACATTTCCAAAAACCAGCGAGAACTTCAATTTTGAACTGAAGATTCCAAAAATAGACATCTCTGAACTTCCAGAGAATGAAATAACATTGGAACCTCAAAAAATCAACCAAGTAGACCTAGAAGAAGCCTTCAAGACGACGAGACAAATAGGAGTTCACAATCTCAAAGAATTTTCATTTGAAAACTCTTATTTGAATACATATTTAATCATAGGTTTAAGTCTTGCTATTTTAATCATACTTTCATTGTTTTACTGTTTTAGGAAGTTTAAAACTTCAGAAAAAGGTTGTGCAAATTGAATTGTCTGATTTGCATAAACAACGTTGTGGAGCCTGGTAGTTGATAAACTCCTGTCCAGACTGACAAATCAGGGTCTATCTTGTATAGGTTACGCCGATGATATTGTCATTATTGCCAAAGGCAAGTTTGAGGGCACACTATACGACCTCATACAAAAAGGCCTGAGTACTACCGAAGAATGGTGCACATCGGTGGGGCTGAGCATCAACTCAGCAAAAACCACTATTGTACCTTTTACACTTAGAAGGACAATTCAACTTACTAGGGAAATTCACCTAAGTGGAGAGGTTGTAAATCAAGCAAACGAAGTCAAATATCTGGGCGTAACACTGGATAGTAAACTTCTATGGAAAAAACACCTAGAAGCCATTGTTAACAAAGCCTCTAAAGCCATTATGGTGTGCAGAAACTTGGCGGGTAAAAACTGGGGATGTACACCAATAATACTGCGGTGAATGTACATTATGATGGTAAAACCCATAATCACATATGGGGCAGCAGTTTGGTATGGCATAGCAGAACAAAGCACTACAAGGCGAGCACTTGATAAACTGCAAAGACTGGCAAGTGTATGTATTACAGGAGCCATGAGAACATGTCCAGCAGCAGCGTTGAACGTCATACTTGACCTCACACCTTTGCACTTGTCGGTGAAGGGAGCTGCAGAAAGGGCTATGTTTAGACTCGCTAGGAATAGGACCGAGGCTAAGGACATCATCGATCAAGGAGCATGGTCTTCCCAGACACGGTGTATTCCCTTATTCGATCTTCCTAAAGACGATATAACCAAAGAATATCACTTTGAGAGAAACTTATCACAAGGATTGATAATAAAAGCGACTGGGAAAGCGGCAAGATCACCGAATCTCTCAAATAAAACACCATTAAATGGTACACAGACGGTTCGAAAACCGACAAAGGATCAGGAGCTGGAGTATTTGGGCCTCGCACCAAATATTTTGAGTCACTGGGTACATACACCAGTGTCTTTCAGGCGGAAATACACGCCATTGACAGATGTGCTCAAATGATCCTGAACAGGAACTATCTCAAGCAAGATATTGCAATATTCACCGACAGTCAATCGGCCCTAATGGCACTGAGTTCATATGTCATCAGTTCTAAGATAGTACGGGATTGCCTAGGGAAACTAAATGAGGTAGGAAAGGAAAATAAAGTCACTTTACTATGGGTGCCTGGACACGCAGGAGTAGAAGGTAACGAAGAAGCCAATACCTTGGCAAAGAAAGGATCCGGTTCCCCGTTTGTAGGACCGGAGCCTTTTTTGCGGTATAGGTAAAAACACTTATACAGCGGAGCTTAAGAAAATGGAAGACGACCTAAGAGCTCGCCTCTGGGACGATCTTCCGGGACTGAGATACTCTAAGATATTCCTTGGAAACTTCAATCCCAAAAAATCTAAAGCTCTAGTAAATTTAAGTAAAACTAAACTAAGAATTCTTACAGGGTTCATGACAGGGCACTGCTACTACTACACTAATCTAATCTGCATAAACAACAATCCACATTTGCAACATCTTAAGGAGGGAGGGAGGAGGGAGGAGTATATCAATCAATTGCCACGCTATTTAATAATCAATTATCCATTTTTTCATATGCTTTAATATGCTTACCCCGTTCCACCATGGTTTTTCAAATACATTGTTGTAAAGTAAACATCAAGTTGCTATATCGGCAATAAATTCCTATTTAAGCCAGCGCAGTCCCATAAGCAATTAATTTGTTTATTTTCAACCACATATGTAATGTTGACATTGCAGGTTTTTCAAAATCTTGAAAGTGTCACATTTCTGGACTTTGACATTTATCGGGACGGTAATGCATATGCCTGCCTAGGACGGAAAAGCATTTTCCGTCCGGGACGGCAAATGCTTTTCCGTCCCCATTTCCCTGCTCGTTCGAAATTGATAATTTTCATACAGCTCTCACATATAATAATAAAACCACATGTATTACATGGAACTAATTAAATCTATTCACTTATTTACATTAATTGTTAAATTAGCATTGTTGTTTATAATGGAAATCTTGAGACCATCCTGTTGGAATTGTGTTTCGTTTGGAACTATTATCTCTTGCGCTTGCGGATGAGTTTCCGCATGTGATGTACTTGTGGATGCACTGGACAACTGAATACCTTTGGAAGTAGAGGATAGCATCAGAGCAGTCTTACTTTTGTTCTCCAAAGATGCCTCTATGTAGCCTTCAGCAACCGTGCTCGATTTCCACCCTCCCAGTCTTTTGAGTTGCAATAGATCGGCCCCGTTGTCAACCAATAAGGTTGCGGAAGTACGACGAAAAGCATGCCCTGTAAAAGTTTCAATTTTTGGAAGCTTCAAAAAAGCAGCTATTTTATGTGGAAATTTTGAGATTGAATGATAGCCAATTGCTTGGTTATGTAATTTCCCATTTCGCCATTGAACAAATAACCTGTCATTTTTCAAATTTTTCCGCAAAGTGAGGTATTTGTGGAAAATAGCAACCCAATCTGGATCGCTTATGATAAACGATCGACTTGTGTAAGTTTTTGTGTGTGGAATTTCTATAGCGATCTTTCCTTCCAAAACGTTGACGTGCTCCATTTTCATCTTGACTAGTTCATCGCTCCTACATGCACCCGACACACCAACAATTAGCGCTACCTGAAACCAGATAAAAATAAAATGGGTAACCTAGCTATAGCATACAGAAAATCATTTTGATTTTCGCATTTTTATCTTCTTTGTATATTTTTTGAAAACCTACCTTGATGCTAATGAATTCTTCAGCTGCCTTCGTGAGGAACTCGTTAATGTTTTCTCTGGAAAAAACGCTCGACTTTTTCGGCTGAAAGCCCAGATTTTGCCGCTTCAAAAAAGCTATAAGTTTTGCGTAATTGGAGATATCAACTTTCTCTTTCAATTTAATCATGGTTTTCAACATACTGTAAGTCGACCATAAAGTCGAAGGCTTCTTTTCCTTAGATAATTCGCCAAAATACGCCAACAAAACGGTCTCCGAGGCAGTATTTCTCGTTCCTTTCTGGCTACACCATGCTTCGAATATTTGAAAAGCCTTTTCGTACCGAAATTTGCTTTTTGCTGGAAGCAAACTCTCTCCAATCCTGTCTGCTGCTTCTTTTAATTCAGGTGGGGTACAATCCATCGCTTCATCTTCACTTTCCGAAATCATTTCTTTGGGGAGAACGGGGAGAAATCTAGTGAAAATCTATTATTTCCGCAAAAATACTGAGCGAAAACTACCGTCGTTAAGGCGTTGTTGATCTTATCTATGGTTGTTGATTTTGCGGTTTCCTGTGGTTTCGTCTTTTGTTTTGGCCTTTACAGGGCCTTTGAGATCGTCAAAATTGATGACATTGACAAAAAAAGTGAAATATTTTTTTCTAAGGCCAGTTTTACACTATATGAAAATTTCGTATAACAGAATCTTTAGTTTTTGCATCAGAAAATTAAGGGTTGAAAATAAAAAAGTATACAAACCTCGACGGAAAACTTCATTTCTGTCTCGAGGTTGAGTTTATCTCGACGCTTCGCGTCTCGATAAACTATAATAACCTCTCGACCAGCAATGAAGTATTTTCCGTCTCGGATTGTAATATACTATTTCAAGCTTTTGCTGTAGCAACTTGATCCACATATTTTCTTTTGTCACCTCTGTATTTTAATTAATAAAATAAATGTTTTTTTTAAAAATACAAGTTTCTGAATCGAAAATATAATTAACCTACTATCTACAATACAAATAATGGAATAATTAAGAGATTGAAATATGAACATTTTTAATTAAATTCTCTGTACAATTTCAACAAGGCCTTCACAATTGATGGTCAATACCCTGGTTTAAGATTCCAAGAGAACCATTTGAGTTTCAGTATTAAGAAAACAGGGAATTAAAAAGACTAATCTTCTATAAATTATCGGTTAATATATAGCTAATCTAATCTGTAAAGGCGCGTTAAATTTATGATGCAACATAAATTTTTTGCACATCCATTAATGCATTAGATATAAGAATTGCATTCCATTGAAAATATACTTATACATTTAAATATACCATGATTTTTTTGTTTTCACATACGTACATGCTAGAACTAGGTTTGGTTTGAGTGCATCCTTGATATATTCATTCATTTCTTTTTTTGAAAATAGCTTTCAGTTCAATGAGTATAGAGCCAAATATACCTAAAGACAATGGAACACGACGTTTTTTTTTTTTGCCACAGTTAACTTTCTTTCAAAACCACATTTAAATCATCTATTTGATTGAAGAATCTTTGAATAGAGAAAATCATAAACACAAAAACAGAAAAGGCCCTATCGTCAGGACAGGCAGTGTATCATCAGGATAACGTTTTGCTGACAAAGAAATCGCAAGTACCTATCCTAAAAAGGGAGGAGAATAAATGTTCAATACTTTATTAGCAAAACACAGTCAATGGTACAATCTAGAATCAAGTACAAAAGAGAAATTATAATATCAGAATGGCCAGCAAGCACAGTTTCTTTCAGGCATACGGTTCCAGAAAATGAAAAGTATTTTCCAATAGGAATTTCTCTTTTTCAAATTCAATTCAATACAGGATGTTCCCTTGTATTTATCAGTTGATTTGAAAGTAACTCTATTTTGAAAAAAGACATAGAGATATTATCTGATAGTAGATATGTTGTTTTCGAAGGTTTTTAAGCTACATCTTTGTTGAAACATAAATCCCATCCAGCATATCTGGGTTTCTTCTTCTAATCGATTCGTATAACATAAAGGTTAATCTTTATTTTCAAAAACCAATTTTCTGTAATTTCATATTGCCTCATATCCTCTCTGCTGACAATTAAAATTGATAAAAAAGAATCTTCAAATCACGAACCTGTTGAAATCAAATTAAATTGAGTCCTGGTATTTAAAGAAATAATAATAAACCAACAACCTTCATTTTAATCATACCCAAAAAAAAAAAAATGTTTTCAATAGTCATTATCAAATAACCACCATCAATCTTGAATCTTGATAGTACACTGTGTAATTTCAAGGGTCAAATCATTAAAATCATTAAATTCCTTAAAAAAAAATCGTTTGTTAATCCATAAAGACGCGAAGAAGAAGAAAACACGCGGCGAAGAGTTTTATTTTCTTCCAAGAATTTCAAAAAATAATAAAGTAATGGAACGTTATGTGGTCATGTAGCGCAACACATACCTAGATGCCCGTAAAAGTTCTAAAAGTGAAGGTCTCGATTTGTTTCATTTATTAGTAGATCTTTAGGGCAGGGCTTTGTTAACAATTATCTTCGGTGAATTAATTACCATTTGAGAGCAACGACAAGGAAAGTATGACTTACAGAGTTATAAATCTGCCTTGAATTCTTAGCTTGGTAAATTTGCCGAAAGTTGGTTGCACTATTTTTCTGCGTTGTCGACAACCCAAAATACGATGTAAATGAAATGGAGAAATTGACAAGGGTTGTAAAGTTTTTCTATGCCCAATTGGCTGTCAACTGCTGCATTTGATGCAAAAATATATTTCCAATAAATAATATAATATAGTGATGGGGTGTGATATCTACACTCACATAGGTTTGCTCTTATAAAAACAATTATAAAAATATCATAAAAACTTCTCAATAGATAGATAAATCCAAGTAACTACCAAAGCATTTGATCAAGCAAAAACATTTATAACAATGGGTCGGATAAAACCATCGCGATTCCTTCAAGGATGTCAAAGAACAACACAATCTCTTCTTTGAAGAAGATGTGGATTGCGGATAAATATCAGGTTGTTAGCTCAGTGCACCGGATATTGCGAATTTTTCGTTCAATTTGGAAAATACAATCGAAACACTCTGTAAATATAATATAATGATCGCGTATTCTATGGTTCATCGTCGGAAAAGACGTGATATGTTAGTGAAATGTTGAAATAATGGGGCGAGGCTGTTCAAGGACGGGAGGCAAAGATGCACTAGATCAACCAGGATTTTGTCTTCTGCCGATAGTGGGCGGATATAATTGTTGCCTATTATTAAATACCTTTAGATGACGAAGAAGATACTAATCTGAAATAGCTGACTGTTTTATTGTTCTATATGGGAATTTTTGCAAAGGATGATATCCTGTTCTCTGACATTCTAATTTGGAATTTTGACTAATCTGCACGCATTTCTCACGCTATCAGGGTCATAAAGCCGCGTCCAGATTAGTAAATAAATGCGTTGCGTTGAATTCGGGATTCGCCACATATTTTTGCGGCGCAAATTTGCTATCTTGACCGACATAAATATTCGTGTTGTGCGCCATGCGTTCTTGCTCAACGCGTGTGTGCCTATTTTATTTCAGAGTGCGCGTTGCTTGTTTTTGGTTATTGGTTTCGTTTGCGAAAAAATGCGTCCACACTAAAATGATGTTGCGCCGCAAATTCCTTTGATGTTTTGAAAAAAACCGGCAACCCTCGGATCGCGTGCGTTGAACGCCGCGAAAATTTTTGCGTGCGTCCGTATGCGGCGAACAGGTCCACACTCGCATAAATTTGTCTCGCACACACAAAGGACATGGCACGGATTAAATGGAAACTAAAGGCCAGTCGATTTTTTTTAAATTTCAATATGTTGTAGAGTGAGGGAAAAGAAACAAAAGTTACCATGGGCCCATTGTGCCCCGACCAATAGGAGACCCACTAAATGAATTTAAAGAACACTTTAAAAACATAAAAACATATAAATAAAACATAAAAACACACCATCTACACTTTATTCATACTACTATAACTATGCCTTAGAATTCTATTATGTTATGGATACATCCTTTTCGCGAAAAAAAGAACAATTGAAAATCGCGAATTTGTCTGGGGATGGGGGCAGGGAAGTGATAGGTACCTGTCGATATAATTTTTTGAAAGATATTTTCTATCTCTTTAGGGGGCCCTTCCTTCTTCTTGCGAGGGGGAGAGGCGTTAAAATCTTGGGTATTTTTATCAAAACCAACTTTTTAGCTAAAAAGACAACAATATAAAACATGAAAACCTTAGTAATTTGCCATTTTCGGTGATTTCCAAGCTTTCTTTAAACTCATTTAGTGGGTCTCCTATTGGTCGGGGCACAATGGTCCTATGGTAACTTTTGTTTCTTTTCCCTCACTCTACAACATATTAAAATTTTAAAGAAATCGACTGGCCTTTATTTTCCATATAATCCGTGCCATGTCCTTTGTGCCGAATGCCACGTACAACGTAAATTTTTACTAATGTGGACGCGGCTTAACATGCACTTGGAATATAGTTTGTGATTTTTCATATTGCCTACTAAAAACTTAAAAACCACATTCTACACAAAAATTGACATTTTTTTAGGTGCAGATATTGCACATAGCAATAGATAATAAAGGTTCGGTAGGTACATAGTATCTATAGGTATTATATCCCTACATACAAAATGAGCTATCAAAAATTCATCATCATTCACCAATAAAATCTTTTAAGTGCCCATATGGATAATATTACTATTGAACTGATAGTATCACATAGTTTTTACATATTTACGATTCTACTAAACTGCAAAATAAAGTAGGTAATAACATTTGCATACTTATTATTAATTGTTATTGATTAAAATCGTTTCCTTATTGGGTGTAGATTGTGTTTATTTATGTTCTGCAATAGTAGACCTGTTATTTAATTATGCCATCAACAAAAATATTTATTTACCTATCAAAAAAAGGTCACATGTTTTACCCAATTTACTAAAGAAGTTTTTGATTATGATTAACGATTCTTTTTTGTATATGTGCAACCAAAACTGCTAATTACATTTGCAAAAATTTACCGGGCAATTAGTTTTGTGCACAATTTTTATTTTATGTTTTATGTGACAATAATTTTTGTTATGTGGAGGTTTAAAAAATTACTCATCCCTCCCTAACTATTGGCAAAGAAACGTGGTCTATTGTCAACGACTTAAGAAATAAGGCTTTCTGGTCCAGTATAACCTGATACCTACCCTGAGAACCTAAACGGTTACTTTGTAAATGTGGCAAAAAATTTGATTACTCCTATAGTTCCTTCTCGCGATTCGCTTTCATAATTTTCTAGTACCAATATGAAATGTACACAGTTAATCTTCCCAACACCCGTAGAAACACACTTTGCAGTACAATTGAAGACATCAAAAACAAATTGTCATATGGGACTGATGGACTCACTTTAAAAATGTTCTTTAATTCAGCGGAATGTACCTAAATTAAATCTCCTCACTGCTTTACCTAATAAATAAATCTTTTCAACAAGGATTGTTCGCAGCTTGGCTCAAGACGGCTATAGTTATTCCTTTGCACAAGGGATCACCTCCCAAGGACCAAGCATCGAACTAGCGTCCAATTGCACATCTTCCCACTTTATCCAAAATTATTGAAAGATTGGTTAAGAAAAGGCTCCTATCATTTCTGCATTAAATATAACATACAAACTATCCATCAATTTGGATTTTTTACCAACAAATGCACCATTGATGCTATGTTCTCTATCTCCAATCTTCAATAATGTCTTCTCTAGATTGAACAATTTGCACACCATCAATTTTCTATGATTTTTCTAAAGCATTATTCGACTGTTTAAGTCATAATATCCTAATTAACAGAATGCAGTATTATGGAATTCGAGCCTCCCCTCTGGAATAGTTCAAGTCGTAACTTAACAACAGAAAACAGCTTGTGAGGGTTGATACGACGATGTCTTCATGCAAACCAATAGAATGTGGAGTTCCACAAGGTTCCGTGTTGGGTCCAATATTTTTTTTGCTGTTTGTAGTGTTTATCAACGACATTGCTAGTCTATACATCAGCGGTGAAATATGTCTTTTTGCTGACGATACTTGTTCAGTTTCGTCTACGCACCCTGTATATAGTTGTAGGTTAAATTGGGTATTTAGGATGTAAAATCCTATTTGGGAATGGAAATTGATTCATTTTTTTTTTTTTCTTTATTTTTGTTTTCTCTTATTCTAATTGAATTGCGCGTGCTTTATGCCTAAGAATGTGATACGGCTTTGCTAAATTTGGCTTTTAAAAATGCGGGCGTTAAATACTGAAAAATGATACCGGCAAAGTCCTTACACTGCCGACAAGTAAATCAGTTGCCAAAAACACTCCGCTCGCTTCGTGTGGTTCGAGAAAATAGACCCGCGGTTTTCGTTTGCCGCGACCGGTTAAATCAAGTCGTTTTCGTTGCACTCCTACGCATTGGACCTGAACTTCCTGAATGAGCTGGCCAGCTGAGTGGAGTTTGGAAGTAGATCAAGGTAAGGTGAAAGAATATTCTTTTCAATTTTGATATCTTTCAATTTCTTTTTCAAATCTTTCATCGATTACCATTCTATCAGCAACCTGTGGATTTTCCAGTTTCAATTTCGCACAATACTAGTTTCACTTAGAGCAACCCGGATAGTGTAGCTCTTCATAGAACCATGTCCCACGACTTGTTTGCCATTAAATCATCGTGCGACTCTAACCTTCTCTGTTTCAGCGCTGCGAAAACTAAAGTTCTGTCATATAGGAGAACGTTGCAACCTATTGAACTTAATAACACCACTACTATTGACGTCATTGATTCTGTAAAGTTTTTGGGCCTTATTATAGACAACTCCCTGGAATGAAGCTCGCACATCGATTCTTTATCAAAAAAATTAAGTTCCGCTTGTTTTGCGATAAGATCAAATTCCAAGGAACTTAACTTGTCAACTTCTAGAACATTCCACTTTGCCCTTTTCGAATCACTTCTTTATTACGCCCTTCGATTCTGGGGTACATGCTGTGCGACTCAATTTGAGCGTATCTTTAAATTACAAAATAGAGGTATTCGATATTCCCTAAAATTGGAAAATAGAGCCCAATGCCAAGATTTTTTCAAAAAATATAAAATATTTAACACTTCCTTCTCTTTCCATACTAGAATTAGTTTGCCTAATCCGCAAATACCTGCCCAGTATTTCAGAAAGGCCATTGCATAGCTATCCACTTAGAAACGCGGAGCATGATCTTTATTTGTCAACCCCATCCTCCGAGTTAATTAAGAGCTCCATTCCATACAATGCAAAAAAAAAACACAATCATCTGCCACTAGTAATCAAGTCCATAGTATCTTTTCCTAAATTCCGCATAGCTCTAAAATCCTATTTATTAGAGAAAGCCTTATATAAAGTAAATGACTTTTTAGGCGACTGTCACAAAAAGATTAGTTTTACGGATTCAATATCATCCCTAAAGTATATCTTTTTTGGCCGCATTCACTTTACGGCCGCTTTTACTTCACGGCCGCTTTTACTTTACGGCCGCTACAAATTTCCACATAAAATGCTAAAAAAAACGGCATGATTAAAAATTTGGGAGAAGTATTTTCTTGCCAAAATTAAATAATCCTCAACGTTATGGTCTTCAGGTCCACCTATGTTATACTCTATGTTAAAATTTACAATTATAGTCGGAAATACCTAACATATCAGCAAGTTTTCAAAATTGATTGCTTTTTTAAAGAAGCTCAATGTAAGATACCAGGCGAAATAGTCAGCAAATTTCTATAATCACTTTATCGTAGTTTTTGTTATTAATAATTGTGTATCTACCTTTTGCTGGATTATTTATTTGATCAATAAAGTTTAAAGCTACTGTTGAATTTTCTTCTTTTTTCAAGAACAAACAAGTCATAAAAACCTATCAAGACCCAAAACGAAACAAAAGAGGTATATTAAATTTCATGAGCACAGCACAAAAATGGCTCTACGGAACCCTAGATGCTGAAGAGACGGCGTAAGATATGATTCTTATATCCAGACGCTCAATGATAATCAAAAGACTCTCAATGAAGACCTAAAAACACAAGCTTAAATTGAAACAAGTTACTAAAACATTTCACGATCAATTTCTAACTATTGAATCTAACCAAAAGGTTATCACGGGAAAATTACAGAATATTTCATTGGAAAACCAAAATTTCCACTTAATGTTAACCTTTAATCTAATATTGAACAATATCAATATCCAAAGTAATAAAATAAGGAATCTAATTGATCATGTGCAATTAGCAATAAATTTTACACAATTGGGAATAATGCATTAAGTATACTATTTTACAGCCTAATGAATTAAATCAAATATTAACAAATATACCCAAAAGTCAGCAAATACCTTTACCTTACCGTAAAAATCCAAAATGAGTTAATTATATTTGTTATACACACACCAATGATTGATCCCTAGCCCTTTATCTATATATACATATAAAAATCAATGTTTGTTTGTTTGTTTGTGCCTTATGCGCTCCTACACCACTTATTCGATTACGATGAAACTTTGGTAGGTTGTTATGGCCATCCCAAGGAAGGTTTGTGGATAGGTTGCGTATCTCGGAAAAAGAAATTAATTTTGAATTAATTATTAATTTAATTATAAACAAACTCATTCACATTACATAACAACATAACCCAACTTTTTTTTGACAACATGAAACAACGTTGCCACATTTCATTTATTTAAGATTGCGCATTCAACTGACGTAACTTTATTATTTTTTGAATTCGAGAACGGCTGGACCGATATTGAATTCAATACCACGTATCTCTATATAAGCCGAATTCAATTGACCTAGATTAGATCGATTTGGGTTCAATTTAAATGAACTTCTTCTGATCTAGATCATTTTTTAGTTGATGAGGGTGCACTGATCCAACCTCAATCGAACACAGTGAGGTTCACTTAAACTGAACCAGATCGATGTAATCCGGTTAATCGAATACGGCTATAGAGGGGAGTGATATAGGCTATTTTTTATCCTGAAAAAAAAAAGTTCAGTTGCGCGAAACTCTGATACACTGGAACGCCTATAAACAGCCCGGGGCGCTCTAGAGCAGCTCTGGAGTGATTAAAATGCGTCACTGAACTCACTGGCAAACGACTCTGGTTTGACGGAAGCCCTTCGTTTTATCGTTTTTCAATAACGGTTATTTATTTCGATTACGAGTGCGTGAGTCGTAAGTCAGTTGCGCAAAATAAATGAAATATATATTTTTTTGAGCATGGCATTGCAACGCATGCCGGGTACAGCTAGTATTGTATAAAATCTATCCAATTCCTTTCCAAGAACTTACCATTAGGAATAAGTACCCTTACCTTACTACGGACATTTACTACATTACTTTATGGGAATGCCCGAAAGTTGAAAATGTGTATCTTTGTAACCAAGAAAAGCTGAAGCAAGAAGAATCATGTGTCTATGACCTGATTACTGACCTACCACAACAATGTCCTTTCACTAAAGTGAAATATGAGAAACCAGCAATGAGACAACTCCCGAATGGACAACTATTAGTCATCCCTAAGAAAAGTCTGACGATAGTTATTCAATGTGACAAGACAAACCATATGAAAATTATAACCAATCCAACGATAGTTTCTTTTGAAAAATACTTTGTGAAAATACAAAATCAAACATTTTCAAAAATCAGCGAGAACTTCAATTTTGAACTGAAGATTCCAAAAATAGACATGCCTGAACTTCCAGAGTACGAAACATCATTTTAATTTCAAGAACCAAGAAGACTTAGAAGAAGCCTTCAAGACGACGAAACAGATAAGAGTTCACAATCTTAAAGAATTGTCTTTTGTAAACTCTTATTTGAACACATATGTAATCATAGTTTTAAGTCTTGCTATTTTATTTATAATTTTATTGTTTTACTGTTTTAGGAAGTTTAAAACTTCAGAAAAAGGTTGTGCAAATGTGCAAATTGAATTGTCTGATTTGAATTCACAACAATCCACGTTTGCAACATCTTAAGGAGGGAGGAGTTATATTAACCAATTGCCACGCTAATTAACCAAATATCCATTTTTTATATGCTTTAATGTGCTTACCCCTTTCCTCTATCACTTTGTAAATACATTGTTGTAAAGTAAACATCAAATTGCTATATTCCTATTTAAGCCAGCGCAGTCCCATAAGGAACGTTCATTTGTTTTCAAGCTTTTGCTGTAGCAATTTGATCCACCTATTTCCTTTTGTCGCCTCTGTATCAATAAAATAAATGTTTTTTTAAAATACAAGTTTCTGAATCGAAAATATGATTTACCTACAAGTAGATGTACATATATAATATATATTTCCAATTTTAAGGCAATAAAGCATTATTATTATTTTAACATAATACCATAATACATAATTTATTTTTTATCAACCAAGTAATCTTTCTAAATTACAAGGTTCCATATATACCATGTTTTTAATGGAAATGTTTGGGCTAGTGCGCCTCTGATGATGGTTTCGTTAGATTGGTGGTGTGCCCTTGGTATTTGAGACGATATTATGTGAAAATTTGCCTTTAATGATACCGTTTTAACGTTTTCTACGTGCTAAGATGCATGAAGATCAACACCGTTTCCGTTCTAAGAGTTCTACTACTAAATTATCGGGGATCTAAATACCTAAATAATTGTTTATTCACGTAATTTTGACTAGGGGTTTTCTTTTTATTCCCTCACGTCTTATTATTAAACATGTGTCTGAAAAAGTCAAAATAAGTCCACCAAAAATCCACACATTTCTATCATTATGAGGCTCTTCCTAGGGTCGTTTGTCTTATCCTAAGTTTTAGTAATGGTTTCATTGATGAGTACCTACCTAAAATGTGTAATCAAAATAATCTTAAGTCCATTTTAGGATGAGCCTAATTTTCCATTTAACGACAACTTAATGAACCAACTTTACGTTTTGTATGGGGAAAGTGGTACCTCATTTATAAGGTTAATTGTAAAATAACTGCCTGAATTCTTGGTTTGATATTCGGTTTTATGGCTTTACGATGTTCTCAAGTTCTTTTTACATAATATGTCAGCGAGATAATCAAAAAGACGATTCAGTTTCCTTTATAAAATCAGACTTATCACCCGCACGCATACATAACTATTTTATTGCCGGGTATGTTGAATAATACCAATACCCATACTTAACTTACTCAATATTAAAAAATTTAATTTTAAAAATAATGATGCTTATGTCTAAAAAACAATTAACCATTCATATATCATGACATCTGAAAATCTGGTTCACTTTTCTTTATTTTGTAAGATTGAATTTAACTTTCACAAAAAATTGATCCCGATAGATAAATGGATCAAGATCTTATTTTTTTGATACTAATTGTTACGCTAGATTAATAATTAATACAACATTCTTATTACGAAATGATGGCATCAATCCAAAAATGACTTTTCTAGGAGCCCATCAGATCTTGAATAAAACAATCAGCACATAAATCTTAAATTTAATTAAAAAAAATCCTATATTGTATTTATCTAGCGTTTAACGAGCAATTATTATTTTAGAAAAAAGAAAAAGATCTTTTTAACGTTATTTTAATGGGCTTAAAATTACTCATGATATATTTTTACCTGGATCCTTATTCCGTATCCTTTTGCAAAGAAATGTCATACATTTATATAACTTCATTTGCATTTTGGGTTCAAATATAATATAGGTTTCATGTTTCAAAAATAAACTACCCTTAACTTTTGGTGTAAAACTTGTAGTGTGACGCCCTTTAGAATCTTTTCTTGAGAAAGTATTTCATAAATAATTATTGCTGTCTGATTTTTAACGAATAATTTTATTACAATATTGTTGGTCTATTGCAAAAAAAAATGTAGATTTTGTAATAAATAGCTGAAATGATCACCAAGGAAGATTTTGCTATTATTATGTGCTTCAAACAATGGAAGATCCCAATCCCACGTTTAATAAATCTAAAATTTGTGTTTTTATTATTATCAAATCGGGTAACGCACCCATCATTTGTTGTGTAGAAATTTAGGTCTTACATTTTTTCCCATAGATATAGAGACATACCTACATATTTTAATAAAAATAACTAACTTACAAATATGTCAGTATCCAGACAGTACAGAGATATCTTAAAGACGTCCCTAAGATGTCCACGTACGTCATTCAAGGCGTCTTTTAGACGTCCCTTCACGTCTTCAATGCGTCTTAAGAACATCTTGAAGACGTGGTATGTTACAAAACCCAGCGTCTTTCAGACGTCTGCCTAAAGACGTCTTCGGGACTAATATTTCATTATTATTACTTACTCATTTATAACTTTCAATTTTTGTCTATTCCAGGCGCCAGGCTCTCTGAGGTTTTAAATTGTTCCAAAGCCTTTCAAAATGCTGCTTGAAAGTGTTTTGGAACGTTCTAAATGGCTTATTGAAGTTTAAAGTGTTCAAACTTGGCTTGAAAAGTTCTGGAGCATGTTAGAGGTTTTTTAGTAATTTCTAAATTGTTCTGGCAGATTTTTGAGGCCCTATTGAAGCTCCAAAGTGTTCTAAATCGGTTCAAAGGAGTTCTAAAATGTTTCCAGTTCTAACTTGAATCCTAGTTGTTCTGAAATAACTCTGAGGTATCTAAATTGCTCCAAAATGCTCCTGAAAATTCTTATTTGGATGCCTATTAAAGGTTTAAATTTCTACAGTATTTTAAATTCGCTCTTGAACTCCTACTGAAACGCGTTTTGTTGAGATTCTGTCGCTTTTCAGACTGTTTCTGGAGATTCTAGAGTGTTTGGGTGCTTTAGAGCGTCCTAAAATAGGTTTCAGACTCCCGAATTGTTCTAAAATGCTTTCGATAATTGTAAATCGGGCTTTGAATGTTTTGGAGCATTCTAAAATGGTTCTGAAGTTTCCAAATTGTTCTGAAACGCTACAGAATGCTTTTGGAAATTCCTAATTGAATTTAAAGTGTTTTGAACTTTCGAAAGGGCTTATTAAAGTTTAAAAGTGTTCTGTAGCATTTTAAATGTTTTCCAGTAACCATCACTAAATTGAATAAGAAACGAATACAGTGGGAAGTTTTTGTATAGACATCTTGAAAACGACCCTCAAATGTCCACAAACGACTTTCCAGACGTTTTTTAGACGTCTGCTTACGTGTTCATATCTTAAAGGCATTGTATGTTACAAAATCCGACGTCTTTCAAACGTCTGCCTAAAAACGTTTTTATGACATTTTTCTGAGACATTCTAAATATGTCTTAAAAACGTCTTTGAATCTCTTTTCAATACATAAACTTATTCACTTTTAGGCCCTGTTGTACCCAATAGTGTGGCTCAGTTGTTTTTAATATGTGAATTTACGATATCTTATGGACGTCTTCTAGACGCCTTTGAGACTTTCTGTGCTCTTGATAGTATTGGTACAAAGTCCCAAAAAAAAGGAGCGAAAATTTGAAAAGGGCAAAGTTACCAAAGGTTGAATGCTCGAAAAGTCGAATGTATGAAAGTAATGAAAACAAACCAATTAAAATAAAGACACGAATCAATAAATAGCGAAAAGTTGAAAATGTCGGATCCAGGAGAGTTAATACCACTATAAACCCTTATACGGGGGTAAGTCAAAAAGGAACAACGGTGATCCATCCAGAAAGGAAAAACAGTTATGTATGCCTCAAAGTACGGATGTAGGCACTGTTAGCTGATCGTGGCACTACTCCCCCTCTAACAAACCAAGCTATTTTAGAAGTTGAGAGCAACAGAGCCAGAGTACTTCAACAGAATCGCCTTCTGCTGTAACTGCGACTTCAGTTGATGAGCGTGTTGAACGCCTTGAAAAATTATTAGCGCTTTCTGTTAGGCAGGGACCACAAACGGAATTTATCTGTCCGAAGTGAGTGCATTCCAGAATTTGATCCTGAGAATGACAACTTATCGGGCGTAGCTTGGTTAGATAAAATTGACCAAATTAAAAATATTAATAATTGGGATGATGTTACGACAATCTATCAGGTGCAATCTCGATTTAGTGGTATGACCCGGAATTGGTATAATGGATTACAGTTCCTGGATAGAATGGAAAACATTGATCTCTCAAACTTTTCCTGATCATGTTGATTACGCCATGGCGTTAAGATGGGACGGACAAAAGAGAGAGGAGAAACATGACCAACTATTTCTTCAGTAAGATGGAATTACTAAGGACGTGCCAAATAATTGGGAAAAATGCAGTTTCCTGTATCATTGATGGCCTTACCGATGTTAGTGTCCAAAATGGGGCAAGAGCAGGCCGTTACGTCACGCCAGTAGCTCTGTATCAGGAATAGCTGTCGACGTTACGTGACGACAAATCTGAAACGAGTGCAACTCAAAGAAAAATATCCACCAACAGAATGGAGCGACATACCGAAGTTAGAAAAGAGCCGTATAAGAAAGGCGATATTAAGAATGTGCAGTGCTTTAATTGTAAGACAAGGGGGCATTACCAGTCCGATTGTCCAAAACAGAAGATGGTTTGCTGAAAATGCAATTTATTGGGTCACGGAGCCAATAATTGCAGAGTATCAGGAAAATTTAAAAGCCGCTCAGAACAACCACCAAGTAAGTCTTTAATTATTATTGTACAAATACCTGAAACCTTAAATTTGAATGAATCAAACACTTGTTATTTTATTGATTGATGCCGCCGAGATAACCGTTATATCTTCTCATCATATAGGGCATATTCTAGTATTGAATGATGAAACTCGCGGTGATGTTTTTATTCATTTACAGTATAGGAATATCTTGAACACAGAACATATAATTCCGCGCTGTGTGACAAATTTAAATCAAAATTGTTATATTCCAATATTCAATTCTTCAGATCAGGACTTATGTTACGAAAAGGGTAGGGTAGTAGTTAGGAGCTACACTTGTTATGAAGAAATTGTTATCTTTGTTCCTATATTAACAATTGAATTTACGAAATTCAGAAAATTTACGACTCAAGATATCGAAAACCAAACCAATCCCAAGTTCAATAGTACCGATTTTAAACAATTATTAAACCTCAATGAATACCGTGATTGTGTTGCCACAAATATAGACGAGACTGGAAAAACAAAATCCGCAGAAATGGCGATATCGCTAACTGATGATATTCCTATTACATATCGCCCTTATCGCATATCATTTTCTGAGAGGGAAGACGTAAGAGGAATAGTTCACGACCTCATGAAAAATGATATTATCCTTGACTCATCTTCACCTTATGCAAGTCTCGTCCTACTAGTGAAAGAGAAGAATGGTGAACTGCGCATGTGCATAGATTATAGAGCCTTAAATCGTAAAACGCTGAAAGATAAATATCCATTGCCAAGAATCGATGACCTTCTGGACTCTCTCAAATGTCATATCTATTTTATGACCCTAGACCTAGCATCTGGACACCATCAGATCCCATTGAATGAAGAATCAACTCCGAAGACTACGTTTGTAACACCAGATTGACACTACGAATTCCTGTGAATGCCATTTGGACTTGTAAATGCTCTTGCGGTTTTTCAGAGAACATTAAACCAAGTCTTGGGCTCTCTGCGATTCGAAACACCTATGGCATATTTAGATGGATTTAAAAAACTGAAACAGATACTAAATATCTTTAAAAAAGCCGGTTTTACACTCAGGTTAAAAAGGTGCTATTTCCTTCAAGAGACAAAGAATATTTAGGCCATGAAGTATCTATTATCGGTATACGTCCTGGTGTGGATAAAATTGAAGCCTAGGCTGAATTTCCAACACCGAATAACGTTCATGATGTTAGATTTTTGGGACTAGCTAGTTATTTCAGAAAATTTATAAACGGATTCGCCTCCATTGCCAGACCAATATCTTGACTTACCATGAAAAACTGGCATATGGAACAGAAAATTGCTTTTGAGGATTTAAAGAAAAAGCTTGTAGAGAGACCCATACTGGTACAATGTGACGCTAGCAAAATAGGATTGGGAGCAATACTATTTCAAAAACAAAGCGATAATAATCTGAAACCCATTCAATACTTCAGCTGAGCCACTACTCAAGCTGAACAGAAGTTGCAACGCTCAAAAATAATGCTTAATGCAAAGCTCAATTCCTAGAATCTAGAGGTAGGAAAGAACTGGAAGTCGAGTTTTCAAGTGAGGGAACTGTAGAGGCCGCCAGCTATTAGACAGGGAGACGGGCATGGGTTAAGTTCTTGGTTTGAGCGCCACGTGAATATCAAATAGCACTACAGTATACCCAGTGAAATGATGAACATAGTGTGTCTATAGTATTGTCAAATTAAGTGTATTTCACGTTCATACTGTTATTATAATTATTGTTGTTCTACATATCACTATTATCAATGAATAAATATAATGAAACACAGATTGGTATATAAGGAATCCGCTCGCCATTTTTCTTTTGTTTTCAACATAAGCTTCACAACTATTATATTTAGCAGATTTGGAATCAACTCGGCCTAAGGTTTAAAGCAAATTTGTAACGTTACAAATCCCTTCCTTGCTTCAACATAATTAACCATGGGTAAATCAATTGTCATTTGTAAAATCGGAATTAACTTTTAGATCTTTCAACTGCCAAATTCCCTGGAGTACACCATTATTATCCTTGAGCTCATAAGTCCAAGGTGAAACTCGTTTATGGACAATGAAAGGTCCGACATACTTTGGTGCTAGTTTACTGCTAAAATGCTTAGAGGCATCCGACTGGACGTAGTTCCTCCGCCAAACACTATCACCAACAGAAAATTCCGCACTTCTTTTACGTAAGTTATACCTAACGACGCCCTGTTCACCAGCTATTTCCAACCGCTTCTTTACATCACTAAATAATTTCCTAAAGGCATCACTTCTAGAAACTTCTGATGTCTGGGTGCCGCGTCTTCCTCACTGAATAATTCCGGATTATCATAATCCTTTCCGGACAGACACATATTGCGTCCAAAACTGACAAAGTATGGGGATACCTTAGTAGTTTCCTGTCTAGCAGTCCTTAACGCGCAAGCCATAAAGCTCAGAGTCCCAATTTTGATGATTATCCTTCACATACATTGCAATAATCGTCTTCAAAGTCTTATTTTACCTTTCTGTGGGGTTGGCCCTTGCATGATAATTGGCGTTAAACTTGATAGAGCATCCATATTTGTCAAGGAACTTCCGAAAATCTGAACTCATGTACTGAGGTCCGTTGTCACACAGTAACAGGCGAGGTACTCCAAAAATCAAAAATATTTCTTCCTCGAGACGTTTTATTATAGTTGCTGTCGTGGCCTTACGAAGAGCAAAAACCAAGGTAAACTTGCTAAGATAATCCGTAACAATTAGTATATACAAATTTCCTTTTGTGGATCTCGGTAGTGGTCCCATCAGATCGGTTGAAATCATTTCCCATGGTCTGGATGGTTTAGTGTGTGACGCCATCTGGTCTCTAACACCCTGAAGATCACTTTTATAGGAAGCACAAACCGGACATGTCTTTATAAAAGCAGCACGATCCTGACGCATTTTCGGCCAAAAATACTTTTCCGTTAACCTCGAGAATGTCTTGTAGACTCCCATGTGGCCTGACGTCGGTAGGTCATGAGCCGTCCTGATGATTTCACTTCGGTTTTCCTTAGGTACCACCAATTTCCAATAATCTTCTGGGGATGCTAAATCTGGGTAAGTTGGTTTAACATATTTACATAGAGTTCCATTACAACTGATAGTTATTCCAGCATCTTTAAGCCTCTCAAGCACTTCTCCTAAAACCCGTAAATGTTCTTCAAACGTCTGTGTCACGATGACAACATCATCTAAGTAAACAAACCTATATGGTGCTAAATCCGTAAATACGCTGTCAATCAGTCTTTGCCACGTCGCTGGAGCATTATACAACGCAAAAGGCATTCGCCGAAACTGAAACAATCCTTTATGGCAAATGAACGCGGTTAGTGGTTTGGACTTTTCCTCCATTGGAACCTGCCAGTAGGCACTTTTGATGTCTAAACTGGATAAATATGTTGCTTCTTTCAGTTTGTCAAGAGTTTCTGACACTAGCGGTAGGGGATACGAGTCTCGTTGCGTATTTAAATTTGATTTCCTATAGTCAACACAGAACCTCATATTATCCGTGTTTTTCTTCCTCACTACATCAATAGGAGATGCCCAAGGACTGTTAGAGGGAGGGCTCGATGATTCCCAACCGAAGCATTTCCTCAACTTTCTCCTCGATATTTTTCTGCAAGACCGGCGAAACTCTGTAAGGACGTTGTCTTATTGGCTCTGAATTTGTCCTGATCTTGTGTTTCACTAACTGCGTACATCCAATTTACTTGTACTTAGGTTCTTTAAACTTTTCGATCAATTTGTTTAACTGCATCTTCTCTACACTACTCAAACTTGTTTGTTCTGGCTCAATACAGCAGACGAAGTCAGGATTCTCAGCAAAGTGCCACTCATTATGTCGTAAATCTGGGACAATACCCATCACGACCCAGAAATCATAACCAAGAATCAATGCTTGCGGTAAGTCAGGCAAAACTATGACCTCCATCAATTTAAATCTGTCGCGAAACCGTATAAGGAGTTCAAGAGTACCCAAACTCTGGGCCTTCTGTCCATTAGCCACGGTACAACTTGACCTTGACGTATTTTCCACATTCAGAGGCAAGTTTAAATCCCTCAATATAATCCATCCCTTCTGCCCAATGAAGGTCCTTGACGCACCAGAATCTAGTAATCCTAGAAACTTTAACCCCAAAATGTCAACCTGTAAATATGGATGCTCATCATTCTTAGCATGGTCCAAAATGAAGTTTAATATAGGTCCATAGCCAGGTGGGGTAACGACCGGTCCAACTCCTAGTCCGACTTCCTAGGAGGGCCGACTGCCGTTTCCCGTATTACACTTAGGGCAACTCTTCTTGGTAAAACCTTTCGAATTACAGCCATAACAATGTTTCTTACACTTGAAACAAATTATTTCTCTTCCAGTATTAGAAGGTTCCGTAGATGAGAGGTGAATTTCGTCTAATTATTCTTCCAGTCCGACGTATGCAAGGTTAGGCTCCATTGAGAATCGTTTTCGTGGAGGCAGGGCATAGTCTGCAGTCATTGATCTCTGTTCAATTCTCTTCCACAAAGTCTTCAACTGTGCAATACTACTTATATCAAGTGCTCCCAACTGCGATCTGTATATTGGAGAAATGTTTCTCATCAAAATAGTAAGCCTAGCTTCTTCCGAGATAGGACACGTAAACGCTGGAAGTATTTAGACATAACTGCCATGTATGTCCCAATGGATTCGTCATAGCCTTGAGTGCGTTTCTTAATCTCTTCTAAAAGACGCTCTGAGTAAAATGCCGGTAGGTATTCCTCCTTAAATCTCAATACTAATTCGTCCCATGATTGTACTTCGTTCCTGCAATCTTGATAAAATTCATAGGCTCTTCCTTCAAAAAGGTCTATCCCAGACTCAAAAAGAATGTCCTTGGTGACGCTCCTTGCATGGCGCATCTCCTCCACCTTTTCAAAGAATGCTGTCACCGACATACTTTTCCTACCACCATCAAACTTAAGATTCCACTTATGTGGTAGGCTTGGCTCGGTGCCAGTAGTACTTTTTGATGCCGGGGTCAACACGGCTGTGGCCATTATGGGTGATACAAAAGAGGAACTCGCTAAAGGTTGCATCTGCAATGGTGGTTGTAGCAAGCTGCCTTGAAGAGCCCATAAAATAGGGGGAATAGGTTGGTTGGGTTGATTTACAGTATCAACTTGAGCTGCTTTGGAATTAAGCTACAAGGATTCTTCGCAATTGAAATTTATCCGGAATATTGCAAATCATGTTGTCTAATCGTCCCAATAAATGGTGCAGTAACCTCTTGGTCTTTGAAAAGGCTTACTTGAGTCCGAGAAGGCATCAATCACAATTACCAAGTTATCCAATGACTTTGTTACTGCCGCAACATCCTGTTGAAAAGAGTAGGGGTAAGGTGGATAGTGCAGACTTTCACCAGTTCGTTCCATCTGTTTGGCCAATGTCAAACGTGCTCTCATTCCATCCACATTACCAGTGGCTATGCCTCTCCAGGTAAGTTCATAAATTAACTCCGCCTTACCAAGACGATTAATCTCCACTCGTCGAGACATCTTGCCTTGTAATAAGAACTCACTAAATCGTTATGCCGAAACCAATTATCACCCTCTAGTAGTATATGTATATCACCAAGCTACACTAACACTGCACACACTAAATGAACAATATCACTTTATATGCTTCACAAGCTACACAAATTCTATAAGTCAGTCTGTATACAGAGAAATATCTAAATTGGGAAAACACTGATAGGAGCTGAGCCCAAAAAAAAACAACCTGGATCCAAGAACCAGTGTCCAGCAGAAATCACAAATAACTCAACAAGCCAATAACCTGCGTGCTATTTATAGGGCAATTCGTTAGCATCCAATTCGACAATAATAAAAACCTTTCGGCGATCACTAACGGAAACTGCACCCTTAAGGCCAGATTTCCTCGAACATTCGGTCGCGGAGAGACGATTTTATCCAACCAGAGCTTTTCTAATAAGTGTGGTTTCCGTGAATCCGCTTACCTGAGCGGGTCCGCTCCGCTCTGCAAGCCTGTGGCCGTTCAGGTAAGCGGATTCGAGGAAACCAGACTATTTGAAATGCTCTTGTTGGATAAAATCGTCAAATCGCGACGGTCGACGAACTGTCCGCTCTCCGCGACCGAATGTTCGAGGGAACCAGGCCTTTAGGAAAACGGCCCCACGTTGGGCGCCAAAATGCAACGCTCAAAAACAATGCTTAATGCAAAGCTCAATTCCTAAAATCTAGAGGTAGGTTTGAGCGCCACGTGATTATCAAATAGCACTACAGTATACCCAGTGAAATGATGAACATAGTGTGTCTATAGTATTGTCAAATTAAGTGTATTTCACGTTCATACTGTGTTATTATTATTGTTGTTCTACATATCACTATTATCACTGATTAAATATAAAAAAAACACAGATTGGTATATAAGGAATCCGCTCTTCATTTTTCTTTTGTCTTCAACATAAGCTTCACAACTATTATATTTGGCAGATTTGGAATCAACTAGGCCTAAGGTTTAAGGCAAATTTGTAACGTTACAAAGTATCATTCCTATGAGTTGAAAATGAAAAATTTACTTCATAGGGAGTAAATTTAAAGTTGTTACAGATTGAAATTCACTCCGCCACACAATGAAAAGCTATTCAGTCCCACGCATTGCCAGATGGTGGCTTTCCATGCCAAAATGGCGCATGTGGATGCTTTGAGCAGAGGTCCAATCCAAAACATTGACGTTATGAATGTTAATATATCCGAGGAGGATTGGGTATTGTCTGCACAACTCCAAGATGAACATTGTCGCTACCTAATAGAGGCGCTATCCCAAAAACCGTCAGCGTCAGATGATAGTGAGACCAAAGGCATCCGTACGAATTATTGCCTACAAGATAACCGCTTATACAGAATTACAAATAGTGGACGGAAACTACCCAAATCATTAAGGCGAACTATCGCTACATATTACCATGATGGAGCTGGTCACTTTGCAATAGACAAAACGTTGGAAGCTATGAGTGCACGTCATTGGTTTCCATAAATGAGAAATTATATGAAAAACTATATACGATACTGTTTAGGGTGTCTATATAATAAAAGGTCATCCGGCAAACAGCCTGCTGGAAGTCTAAATCCAATCGAAAAATTAATTGTGCCCATGGACACACTACACATCGATCAAGTTGGAACGTTTGTTACGAGCGTTAGGAAAAATGCATATTTGATAGTTGTGGTGAATGCATTCACCAAATTCGTATTCCTGAAAGCAGTAGCAAGTACAAAAACATTACCAGTGTTACGTTTCCTGGAATACATCATTGACATGTTTGGAGTGTGCAACAGCGTTTACAAGCAAAAGTTTTACGGACTTTTGTCATTCGTTAGGTATTAAATGTGGTGTGCGACCGCTACACCTAGAGCTAATGGACAAGTGGAGAGGATGATTCGCTCAATTCTGTCGGCCCCATTCGCTTCTATCGAAGATGAGTCCCGATGGGACGACGTCATAAGTAAAGTTAGCTGGGGAATTAATTCAACGGTTAATTCCACAATTGGAGAATCGCCTTACGAGATTTTCTTTGGTTACCGCCCACGTTGCTTCAGAGGTCGCATGGGAAGAACGGCAGGACCTTGATGCAATGCGTAAAGAGGTGGTTGAGGTTACTCGAAAACGGCAAAAGATGCAGAAAGAGTATTACGATAAGAGGCATGCCCCAGTTAAGAAATACGTAGTTGGCCAATAAGTGTTGGTTCAGGGCGAGAATAAAGTGTGGTAACGTTACCGCGGTAATGGTAATTTTGGTAAGGCAATTTTGGTAATTTAACCCGACAAATTTCTTTACCGGTAATTTTCAGAAATGTTCCTGAATGAAATCACATTCAGGCGACAATCCTTTCCATGCATTATTCGCCTTCTTGTTGTGAACCTGAACACAAAAATCCTACAAAAGCATAACTCTCGCAAAAACCCAAAAACCCAATAGAAATTTTCAAAAACCCGGGTTTTTACCAACCCTGGGCGCTTAAAGTAATTAATTTTCTTGACAGAGTTACCTCTTATGCTATACTTATTCAGCTCATTTTATTTATTTGTTTTCTTTTTGCCCTTTAAAAGTAGGTATTTACCTTTCCTTGAACGTATAGTATATACGTAGACATAATTATTTGTTTCATGAAATATTTCCCAAATTACCAAAATAACCGAAAAATTACCGGTAAATTACCACTGAGAAAGAAGAGATGAAACTTACGGGTAAACTTCAATCTCTATCAGGCAAGTAAGATCTTTAATGAGAGAAGGAGTAGAAAGCTTTAACCCGGTCCTTCTGTTGTGTCAAAGATACTTGACAATGACAGATATGTAGTTGACGAATTGCAAGGGTCGAAACGCTGTAGGAAGGCTTATACAGGCATTTGTCCTTCAGACAGAATGAAACTTTATGTTACGACAGTTACTGATGATGACATTTGTGACGATAACCCAGTGGACGAATAATGTGTTGTTGGTCAACACGACAAAAACACGCTCTTGAGTGTTTTCTTATCGTCTATTACTATAATAATAATTCTGGTAAATAATAGATATTTACGATACAAGTGAGTTAACAGCATTAACTCACGTGTATTGTACAATATTTTATCTACGCCATAGGCTCTTAACTTTAAAAACACAAAAAAAATTAATTTCAATAATAATTGTATTACCTATTCTAAAAACCAGCTACCTGAATCACCTCAATACCTTTTGTTCAAATAACAATATAAACTTGACCAAATTACCATGAAAACACGATAACACCATGCATGGTTTCATATCATTTTGATAGTAAATGATATTGATGTCACTATAGTTTCAAAAACCTAAGAAAGAATGTGGTAATGAAAATGCGTGAGTTAAGAAGCTCTTAACTCACTCGAAATGCACGAGTTAAGAGCTTCTTAACTCACTGGGTGCGGTAATGAAAATGCGTGAGTTAAGAAGCTCTTAACTCACTCGAAATGCGTGAGTTAAGAGCTTTTTAACTCACTGGCGTAGATGAACTATATTTCTTGTCTTGAATAAACTGTCATTTATTTACAAAAAGATCGAAATCTGTATCAGGTTTATTTAGTTTTATCAACAGTTTTATTAAAAAAGGGTGGAAACTTAGACCATAGAAAAGCAAATAGTTTATTTTGCATTATTAGATTTTTCAACTCTTATATTTATTCGTTTGTTGTGTAATTCCTAAACTAATCATCCATGTAACAAGTAAACAACCCAAACAAGGAAATTATCCGTCGAGATGATGAAAATATCAGATTCAAAAATGAAAGATACAGATCAACTAACCGCATTATGAAATAGAACATCAATAACATGTCAACGTACAACAATAAAATAATGTATCTTATTTTTGAGAAGATATGAAGTTTGCCAAAAACATGGTTGGTTACTTATATAGTTACATAATCGTAGAATAGATTATTTATGTGACGGTTTTGAACTTTCGGGTCAATGCGTGAGAATTGAGCTATAATAAATTTGCTTTGATGACTAAGCAAGGATCTAGTTTTGCTTGAGAAAATGTAATATTTTTTTCAAATTATATAAGAATTTGTTAGATTGTCGATTCTGTACAGTAGGTAATTTCATCAATCAACTATCTTTCGCCCTGCACATGAAAATCTACCTCATTCTACAATTATATGATATAGCCTACGAACTATTGTAATCCTTCAAGAGATTTTTTTAAAATGAAAACATGCTCTCTCAAAAATGTATATTGATTTTCTTTTTTTGTATCTTGTATACTTACTTATGTATTTTCATTCTAGTAGGTTTCCAAGTCTGTGCGTCTTATGACTTTTTTGCAGTACTCTTACATCAGGTGGGTAACTTAAAAAATCGTATAACAAATTATTATTTATTGTTTCTTATTATTAGGTAGGTACTTTTATATTGATGCTAACGACTTAATTTATTATGATGTCAAATTTAATTGCATTACCTTATGAGGTTCGAAATTTGTTAAGTCAGATAAAAACTAGTTCTCTCTCCTACCAATACAAAATGCAAACCATCCCTAAAACTTTTTATTACGCTTATTACACATTATTGTAACAAAAGATGTCTCCTTCTCTATGGGTTCATCTCCCACTTGAAAGCACCGTATAAAAGTACCGGGTATTTTAATGTTACCATCCTTATATGCAGTGGCCAGTATTGGACTTGAGGGGGTTTTTGAATAACTTCACTTGGTGTTTTTTTTTTTTTTGTGATTTTGTTTATTGTGACCTACCTATATTTTTGGATTTTTTTGAAAAATATATTTTCGGATAATGACAATTCGGGTATGTATTGCTATTTTAAGTAAAAACTTCACTTAATTTTAACTTGGGTAAAATGTGTTTTATCGCAGATTCAATTTTGGTTTATGAAAAAAATAGTATTGAACACCTAATACATATTATTAGATTTTAAAGAATCTATTTGCTACCAATACCATCGTCTGGTGTAGCAGAAATCGTCCTTGAATGATACATCACTTCTAAAAAAAATATTAAATGCCTAAAAGACCTTAAAATTAACTTGAAACAATTAAGCTGATTTTAAAGAAACAGAAAATATGTTAGATGAAGAACAAAACTAAATGAAAAAGCTAAAACAGCTTCAAATACACTGGAAGCAAGTAATTTTTATTTGAAAAAATTGTTAAAATTGGAAAATCTTGATATAAAAAAACTCAAAATGCATCAACCAAATTTTTATCTAACAAAAAAATTAAAAAGTCGCATTTTTGATAGTCAAAATCGCATAAAAACAAATTAAACTGTGGGGCACTTAAATCAACTCTAAGTTAAATTGTCTATAACAGCCTTAGTGAATTCCTTAGTACCACTTTGCCCTCCCATATCTCTAGTCAGCACTTTACCATCCTTAATCGTCCTTTCCACAGCCTTTCTAACCATTTCGCCATATTCAGGCAAATTTACATGCCTCAGCAACTTACTGGCACACAACAGCATCGCAGTCGGGTTTGCTATATTTTTCCCAGCGGCTCTCTCAAAAGCATGCTTGGCACCAGGCTCGAAAACAACACAATCCGAAGAATACGTAGATCCGGATACAATTCCAGCACCTCCGACTAAGCCTGTGGCTAAATTATCTATGATGTTTCCATAAAGGTTTGGGGTTACAAGAACGTCAAATAGTTGGGGCTTCGATACCATTAGCATGGTGCAACTGTCCACAATCATCGATTCAAATTTAATATCCGGATACAATGAGGCAATTGCCTCGCAGCTTCTTAAAAACAAACCATCTCCTAATTTCATTATGTTTGCCTTATGGATGCAAGTCACCGTTTTTCTGTGGTTTCGCGAAGCATAGTCGAAGGCGAAATGGGCTATTCGCCTGGATTTTTTAGCTGTAACGATTTTTAGACACTCAACTACCCCTTTAACGGCTTCATGCTCAATCGCCGAATATTCGCCTTCGGTTTGTTCCCTTATAATCACCAAATCGATATTTTTATGCCTACTTTTAACACCACCTAAAGATTTTGCATGAACCACATTGGCATATAAATCCAGTCTTTTGCGTAGCTTTGCATTAAAAGTTTCTAAATCACCTTTGTCCGAATGATCGGGGATGATTAAACTGCCTTTAAGGGCCACCCGGTTTTTCACAATCGACTTGACTACTTCTTCCAGAGATTCGCTGTGATTAACTTCAGAAAATAAGTGTGTTTCCCATTCGACTGGCACTTGAGCTGCTTTGAAGACTTCTTGCACCGAATGGATGAGTTCTGGACTAACCCCATCGCCTGGTATAAGGGTTGCTGTTACTTTATTGTGAATTTTGCTTGTATTGGCAATTTGAATGTTTTGTAGATGGATTTTTGAGAATATTTTGGTTATAATACCAGACATATTTTAAGATAGAATTAAGCAATCTGGGGAGTTTTAAAAGGACACCACAAAAAAGACACTGTCAAAATGACTTTTTAGGACATTTTTAATCGAGTTACTCGCCATGAAGGGTAGAAAGGGGCGATAAGCTCTGCATTTTTTTCAATTTTTATCAATTTGGTGCGACTTCAATTAGAATTTGGAGTAATTTTGGTGGATATTTTGATTTTTTCCAGATACAATAGTCTATACATGATGAATATCATTATTTTTCTTCAAAGTTGTTGAGAAATCCACTCTAAAGGACCCCATTCACGTTGAGATCGGTATCGATACATGTTTCAAGTATCAGTATCTTGATATAAATCCCTCATGTATTAGTCTGTCTCAGTATCATTGTGACAGTATCAGATGGTATCGCCGTCTGTATATATCACTGTACTGAAACTTTGATACCGAACGCATGCAACGTGTATGTTGAAGTTTATTATGTATCGCGCTACTAAAATATAAAGGGCCCCATTCACGTTGAGATCGGTATCAATGCATGTTTCGTGACAGGCAGCGCTACATGTAACTGGGATTTTTATCCATGTTTTCACTGCTCCTACACGTTGAGATGAGCTCAGGAAACATCAGCTCAGTCACAAGTTCAGTTCAATTCACATTTGAAAACAAAATGGTTCCGCCTCCCAAAACTCACGATCTTCCAAGTTGGAAACAATACTGTTTATATTTTAGTAGCGCGATACATAAGTTCTGTTCCAACCGACATGAGAACCGTTCTAGAACGATAATTTCCAGTTGCCCACGTATTTTTCAATAAGTTTAACGTTTATCCTAATTGACAAATGAATTGATCGACTGGAAATTACCGTTCTAGAACAGTTCTCATGTCGGTTGAAACAGAGCTTTAATAAGCTTCAACATACACGTTGAAACAAGTCTCAGTTGCATGCGCTCGGTATCGAAGTTTCAGTACAGTGATACAGACAGCGATACCATCTGATACCGATACAGCGATACTGAGACAGACAAATACACATTGAGATTTGTATCAAGATACTGATACTTGAAACAAGTATCGATACCGATCTCAACGTGAATGGGGCCCTTTAAGGTACATGTTTCGCGACAGGCAGCGCTACATGTACCTGAGATTTGTATCCGTGTTTCAACTGCTCCTACACGTTGAGATGAGCTCGGGAAACATCAGTTCAGTCACAAGTTCAGCTCAATCAATATCGATATAAGATATAATTTATGTAAATTCAAAAATTCCTCCCGAAAGTCACGATCTTCCATGTTGGAAAGAACACTGTTTTTATTTTAGTAGCGCGATACATAATAAACTTCAACATACACGTTGAAACAAGTATCGGTTGCATGCGTTCGGTATCAAAGTTCCAGTACCTACAGTGATACAAACGGCGATACCATCTGATACCGATACAGCGATACTGAGACCCACAGTGATATTTGTGTCAAGATACTGGTACTTGAAACATATATGGGGCCCTAGTATCTGCCTGTCGCGAAACATGTATCGATACCGATTGGTATCGATACATGTTTCAAGTATCAGCATCTTGATACAAATCTCACTGTGTATTTGTCTGTCTCAGTATTGCTGTATCGGTATCAGATGGTATCGCTGTCTGTATCACTGTTCTGAAAATTCGATAGGTACCGAACTGCAACTGATACTTGTTTCAACGTGTATGTTGAAGTTTATTATGGGTTTGTTCCACAGATGTTTGTTCCAACACGTCATAAATTGTCCCATGAACGGTTTCGAAACCACTATGTACACGAATTTCGGGTTCTACGCACACATTTTTGGCTTTGCGCAGAATCGTGGCGGCACATTGTACGGTTTCTTGGTGTGCTGGAACAGAGCTGTATCGCGCTACTAAAATATAAACACTATTGTTTCTCATGGAAGATCGTGAGTTTTGGGAGGAATTTTTGAATTTATATAAATTATATCCATGTTTATGGAACTCAAAATGCAAAGAAATGACAGTTTTGGTTAACAATAAGTGCAAGGAAAAATATGCTAATAATAATCGTAGCTTTGTTACAAAAAAATTCATAGCTTTTGATGTGTCTTTCGACGAGAAGTTAAAAAAGTTGTTTCGTCCTTAAAAAGTGGAAATTGCATTTTGTTTTCAAATCTGGATTGAACTGAACTTGTGACTGAACTGATGTTCCCTGAGCTCATCTCAACGTGTAGGAGCAGTTGAAACATGGATACAAATCTCAGATACTTGTAGCGCTGCCTGTCGCGAAACTTGAATGGGGCCCTTTAGGATTAAGCGAGCTTAAATTAGCCTAATGTTTTCCATAAATCGTTTCGGAGCGAATGGTATGATTTTCCATGTGGATTCCTATGTACCGATATCGATGTAATTTATTTCGATTCCCATATAATTTCCATAGAGAATAGAGAGATTTGAAATCTCTATTTTGACGTTGAAACTAGAAACATCCAAATTTTCCTGTTTAAAAATCGCTTGTCCATGAGTTTTCATTAATTACATTGATCGTTGAGTAAGTAAACTGAATGCCTTAAAATAGCAATTTAGCTCCTCAATTCTAATTCTAAGCCCGTAGCCCTATAAAACTATTTCGTTCGCCCTTGTTTTTGAGAAAAAAATGCCTTTCTCTTTACCACATACATAAACATAATTGATCAAATTAAATTAATGAAGCAAATAAGTCAAAGGACTCGCCCCCAAAACTTGCCAGTTACTAATTACTTTGCCTAATTATTAGCCAACTATATTTTTTAATGACTTGGGTTCTCTGCCAAAATGGGTACTCTTTAGACAATATTAATTTTCTCACAGCATCATATTAAATCGTTCACACGAACTAAAGATTAGAGGGAAAAAAATTACATTAGCCAATTTCAGTTGGCATATGGTTCAGGGTCGATTTTATAAATACCAACTTCTGATCTTCATTTTTTAATGTCTGAAATTATTACAGGATATCCTTCGTTCGAATAATAATTATCACCCGTTTATTAATAAAACAAATTTGACAAATTTCACGTGCCCATTAAACTGAAAGGCCCATAAAACCGGTACTCATCATCATCAGGCGCCATAGCCTCGGGTCATATAAGCGTGAAGCATCTTTTGTACCGAATTAAGATGATGTTTGATTTATAACTGTTGGTTTGGTCAGGAAAAAAATCTAACTAAAAGGAAGCTCATTCATACCAATTAATTTATCCTTGGAGTTGGAGAAAAAAACATTATTAGGATTTTTCTCTTCGGCAACTACAGTTTGTTACAAGATGCTGATTCAACTTAAGAGAAAGAGTGCGAGGAAACTTTTTAGAATGACATGGGATTTCTCCTATATGTGAGGGAAATATTTGCAGTATCTACTTTGATGATTCAGGTGCCGTTGAACTGTACCTAATGTAAAACATTATTTGCACTGTAAGGTATTCACACAAGTGCATTTATAAACGTTACCAAACTATAAGAAGTCACTGAATAAATAATTAACAAGCAGTTACTTTCGCTATTTACCCAAAAGCAAAAACTGGACAAAAAAATTGTTTATTGCACTCTTGAGAGTACCTACCAACATCATAGATCTTGCAGTTGCATAACGAGGTCAAATAGTGCAGAATTATAGTGTCTTCCTTCTAAAAACAAACAGCATTTTTGCAGCCGATTGCACACAACACGAAATCGGATTAATTCTCTTGGGTAACTATCGGATCGGATCGTTTTTTTGTGTGAATTTATGTTTAGGTTGGGTTGGCCGGATTGCCGTATTTGGTGTAACTTTGCGTGAGGTGTGGGAAGTACCTATCTAATATTTTATATGTTGATCTTTGATCTTTTTGCTACTCTCAACATCTTGCCTTGTCATTATTGATATTAAATTAATTGCAAACAAATCACAATAAAATTCAGTAAGCAGATTCTATCGGAATTCTTACATCTTCATTTAGTAGGTAGTTTCAATGGGTTAAGGCTGAGTCACAATGAACGGAAGCCAAAATGGATACTTTCTATCAAAGATAGGCGTTTCCTAACGTAATTCTTCTGGTGTTGTGTTGTTAATTCGCAACTGTTATATAAAAATGCAAATCGTGAAATTTTCCCACTAATAAATTTTTAAAGAATTTTCAATAAACCACTCAAGCTTTTATCCAATAAATTGTGTTAACCTATTGCTCCCATTAGAGCATACAAGAAGCCATTACACAACGATCGTATATAAATCAGTAGATAATACACAGGGAAATCTTCTGGGTATCTTTTGATAAGTACGTAAATATTTACATATTGCATGCATACGTGAGCAAAAATTCAAGATGATTGAAAAATTACAAGTGGTTACATTACACTTCCTCAAGCAGGCGGTTTTATATTGTTCTGATGATGATATAAGGATGAAGAAATGCAGCATAATAATTCTCATCGATGTTTGAAATGCAAAAAAGTAGGATGCAAGCCCAATCTTTATTTTAAATCTTGAATATTCATTAGGACAGATCACGTATTGTGTTTTTTTTTTTCCCATAAATCACAAGCCAAACTTCAATCATTGTACCTACTACCTAGGGCTGAAAATTTTTTCAACAAGGTATCAAAAATAGAAAATAAGCCAACATATAACTTTATAGTGCACAGTAGAAGCTTATTTAATATTTGTCATTGATAAATCTGCACTCAACATTGAAAGTTTATTTTTGTTTTCCTTCTTCTAGCAATGTACTAACTGTACGAATACCAAAAACATTATTTTATTTGAAATATGCCTATATTATCGCTATGCAATTATTCATTTCCTGAATTCCTGCACGTGTCTTAAACTAAGATAATCCTGCGATATTAATTGAAAATGTATTAGGAAGATAAATATTCTTGGTTAATGGGATTTCTGTAAGCCGATAGTAAATTAAAATAGCTGTTTTATTAACATCATTTGCGATAATCGTAAATTATTAGCAATAGTAAAGCATGCTTAGAATGAAATATTAGATATTCGACAAGACGTGATGAATCTCTGCAGATCTACCCAACAAGAATACCTCATTAACCGTATTTTTTTGCAAATTACATAAGTGCACCACACACATTACGTAACTGCATTGTAAAGGTCGATGTTCACATTGACCTTGTCCATGATGTGGGAGGGTGACTTTACAAGTCACCAATCTTGGTTGCTAAAGATATAAATTCTTTGGATTCGCGTTATAATTATAATATCTCGTTTGCATATACCTAGTAGGATTTGCACAAAATTTATTCTACACCTTTACCTACCTACTTGAAAATGTTTTTTTTTCTTTAATTCTCACCCATTTTTTTTTAATTGACGGAAATGCAATCCTACGTTTTAACATAATCAATGATTTGAGATACTTCCCCGCATTTTTATTGAGAGAGCATCCTGAATTCCAAATTATGTAGAAAAACAAAATCCATTTAACAACAATAATTTTTTTTACCATTCAAAATCCTTCGATCTACCATTTGGCGTAATAACAATCATTATAATATTATACAAAGTGAAAGGAAACAGGATCATCCGCCTATAATTGGTACAAAACTACCTATAAAATCTCGCATTCATATACACTACAATAAAGTACAACCTTCCTGAAAGACAAAATTAGATGTTCGCATGCGATCCTTGAATTAAAAACAACAAGAGAAATTAATAAATTCCAGAAGAGATTTTTTGTTTTGTTTATTATTTCAGGTCCCAGCAGTGTTTTGTTGCCTGATAGCCACAGCTTACGCTGCAATTCAAGCAGGTGAAAACGCTTATCTTCCTCCAAAAGATGGTTACAACTACCCACGTCCAAATGTTCCATTTCCGAGTGGTCCAAACCTACCTCCGCCTCGTCCTCCTAGACCTGTAACCGTTCCCACGCGTCCTCCTCAAGCTACAGTCCCGCCACCATTCAGTCCATCTCCTAGTCCTTATAGACCTCCTTCGGGACCTCCCGCAGTACCTTTCAAACCTACAACGCCACCATTTAGGCCTACAAGCCCACCGTATAGACCTAGTTCACCACCAGCAAGACCACAAGGTATGTAGATGTAGAATATAAATATGTATTGAAACAGCATTCATGCATTATTAGGATTGAAGGTCTTGTCAGTTCATTTAAATATCCATTCCAAATCAAAAATTCATCAGTATTTTTTAATTTGTATATTCCTATTGTGTCGCTTCTTGGGCTCGCCTGTAATAACCTTTTATTTGTTTAATATGTAAGGTTGACATCACTGATTTTATTGAGGGATGGGAAATTTCACACTAACTATACGCCTATTCCAAGTCACTAATTATAACTGTACATTTTTACTTTTACCACATAGTAGCTATGAAGTTCTTTTGAGGTCATGACCTGTAGAGCCTCAATTTTTTTTCAAAAAAGCTTTTGTATCGTCATTCCTCATTGGTTGGCTTCTTGGCATTTAATCAAAACTTGTCGACTTTAATGTCTCTCCAGCACTTTCTTTGAATATCAACAGATCACTTCTATAATCATGTCTTCAATTATTAATTTATACCTTCTTCGATATTTTTAATCTCATATTTTAGCCCATCGTCGATCCAGTCAAATCATGATCAAATTAGAGACAAGCTGAAATTTGGTAGGTATAGAGGTTTATATTGGGGTCCAAGCTCCACCGGTAAACAATTTCTAATTTCATACAATAATTTGTATGAGTTAATTGAATTAATATTATACGTACGTATTAAATATATCAAAATAATTATTTTAAATATCCGTGGAACTTCCGCTCTTAATTAGGTTTAGGTTAGGTTTTAGGTTTCTTGTGAGTGGTCCGATGTCGGCACTTCCTCTGCGACCTACGGTCTATTGTGGCTCACTCCGAGTTTATATTTTCCTTTATCAATCCAGCCCTTCTTATGAAGGTGGAGACACTTGGCACTTTGTGCTATTCCGATCCTGTGCATGTGATAAAGGAGTCTGCAGTGTGCAGTGTACAGACCCACCAGGGCTTTGAGGCTCTTCCTCCCCATTCCCAGAAGTATGTCTGCCATTTTCCCCCCTTTTCGACAGGGTACAAAGGATTTTGCATGGTTCATGCCTGGTAGTCCCGAGCAATATTGTTTGGCCTCTGTATTGGCCCAGGTCGAGATTGTGAGGTTTGCTCTCAATTACTTCTTATCTGTATGTTTAGAGATGTCATCCGCCTGTATATCCTCAACTGTTTTGTTAAAACAGGTAACACCATTACAATGTTCACATGCCAAGGTACACTTTAGGGTCTTTTTAAGATATGAGCATGCATTTTTGCAACCACCTGATGAACAGTTACAAAATAATTATTTATATTACTAGTACGGTATGAGCTTCATTACAGTAACGAGTGGGGAATATTGCCACGACGAGGTCGTAGACCGAGTCGTAGTAACCACACGAGTGTTGTAATGAGCCTTACCGTACGTGTGATATACATCATTTTATCTACGACCTGCACAATAAGTGACTATTATTGTCGTTTGTCTAATATAAAAACCTGGTTGAATTTTTCGAGAAGGGTTGGATTTAGGTCAAAAATAAACGGCAATGAAGAAGGAAATGTGTATTTGCCTATCTTCTTCAACGCCGTTTATTTTTGACCTAAATCCAACCTTTCTAAAAAAAAAACAATCGGAATATCTACTGAGGTCACTAACTAAAGCAAAAAAAAAATATAAATAACTATTGTGTACTCGATTGTGAAGTTATAAAAAAATTATGACCTCTTACCGCACTAGTGCGATAATGAACGCGTTATGATTCATTACCGCACTTGTACGGTAATAGGACTCATTACATAACGCAAATGAGCAAAAATGAGTGACATAATAGTCACTTATTGTGCAGGTCGTAGATAAAATTTGTTTAAGGATTCATCAGGCTATATCTTGATCTGCCTGGACTGGAGAGATTCCGGAATCACTAGAAACCCATCCCCATTGCTGGAGTAGTAAGATACTAGATACTATTCAACCATGCTTGCACCTAGAAGTAATGTAATAGTCTGAGAGCCAATGAATTTTTTTCCCTAAAAAGTTGCCGAATGCCGATAGACAATTTTTTCTTCTTGCCTAAACGATGTATGGTTATTATGCCCCGTGATTGAATACAATAGTCTGGCAGCATGTAGTGGGGAAGTTTGGCGTAGGCATAATTAATTAGTCATTAAAACATTCATGAAATGGTCAATTTTTGCGGCATATCATTCAAAAATGTGCCATTAACAAGGCTGTAATAATGCTAGACGGTTTCACGGGTTTGAAGCCTTGCCAGACGACCCCAAAATGCAAAAAAAAAATCAAATCGAACCTAGTGCCAGATTACGCCGTTTTCCTCTGTTAAACAGGCCAAATAGGGTATCACATCCGGAAAAAGCGTCCACGACAAGAACAACATCTTTTAAGGTCCCAACTTATCATGCACCCTAAAGATTTTTAGATATACATATTTAATATAAAAATCCATTAGCTCATGGCTAGAGACAATTTTTACAAAATATCCAGTTATTAAAAATATCATAACTCCACCACTCCGTCACTCGCGAAGCACAATATAACTGCTAAACGTTTTTTTATAGGAAATTTTATGCTCTTCAATTTTTCTGCCTTCATATTTTGTCGTAAATAGTTTTGTTTTTGAGATATCGTCAAAAAACTAAAAAAGTAGGATTTTCACCCCTTTTAGAGTTTGTTCAGGGGTGACAGGCACGGCCGATTACCGGTGGGGTTTGGTGGTTTATTTAGGACCCCAATACAAACTCATATACCAAATTTGAGCATGTCTCTAATTTCTTCATGATTTCCTATTGTAACGGGCGTCCGCCAGTGTGTCGAGAATCCAATTTATTTTCTAGATTGTTACGATGCGGTCGAGAAGGAGAGTTATCGCGTTTATTCTAGATTATACATAAATAGATTTACAGGTACCTATATAAAGGCCGGCATTAGTTAGAAGTTTTTAAGTTTGAGTTTGGCTGTTATACGATTTAGTTAGTGAGTATTGTTGAGAGTTGTAAAGAGTTTAGTTGTTGAGTTAATTATTAAAGTAATTAGTGCCAGAACGTATAGTTACGTAGAATAAATTATTACTGTGTTAATTGGACTTTGATTTTGGAATAAACGATCCCAAGATTTTTGTCACGCGATTCGAGGACTACAAAGTGAAATCCGATTTCAGAATAGTGGGGAGTCTAGTGTAGTGTGAACATTGTGAACACTAAGTGAACACTGGGACAGTTAGTCAGTGCAAAAAGTGACAATCTCAAAAAGAGACTTAACCGATCATGTCAATTACCCCGGAAGTGACTGTATACCCGATTTTGACTGTGATAGTGAATTTCTGAGTAAGTTCTAGAAAACTCTATGTGGAAACCAAGGGAGGTATCGAATTTATGACTTCGCCGACGTATTCGATGCATCAATCGTCATTCAGAAAAAGAATTTCGAGGAGTTTTGAGAAACTTATAGAACATTCTATTCGAGAATAAAGCAAGTTATCCAATTTGTGACTTCACTGGCGTGTTTGGAACTTCAATCAAAGACCAGGAAAGATATTTGAAGAAAATCTGAGGGAACTTCTAGAACATTCTGTATATGCCTATTACGAGAGACATCAAGCAAAAATGGAAGAACAAAAAGTTGAGGAACTTCTGCGCAAAAGGTTGAAACTTCAAGAAATCAAAGGCCAATAAGAAAAACAAGACGAAGAGGCCAGACGACAAAAAGAAAAACAAGAACAAGAAGCTAAACGACAACAAGAGGAACAAGACGAAGAGGCCAGACGACAAAAAAAAAAAACAAGAAGAAGAAGACAGGTAACAAAAATAAAAACAAGAACAAGAAGCCAGAGGGCTGGAACTCTGTAAAGGATAGACATCGTGATCCCTATCGCTACGGCACTTGCTGTCTTCTTTTCTCTTGTCGAAATCCGTAGAGAGGAGACGTCAATAGAGATAGAGAAAATATCTCTATTCGTTACAGAGTCCCAGCCCAAGTGACAAAAGGAAAAACAAGGAGAAGAAGCTAGACGATAACAAGAACGGACATTGGAAAACTGCAGAAAATATTACATACAAGGATCTGTCGTTAACCTGGAACAAAAGATTAAGGAAGTTAAAGCCAAAGTGAAAGAAGATATTTAAGAAGTTAAAGACGATGTTCAAGAAGTTAAAAACGATGTTCAACAATTAAGGCAAGAAGTTGAGAATCAAGTTCAAGCACTTGAAGATAAGGTGGATAAATTAGAAATAAAGTCCATCAATCCAGTTAGTGTTAGGGCATTCTCTAGTATGAAGATAAAACCACCAACTTTTGACGGTTCTACGTCCTGGAACATGTATAACCGACAATTTGAAGCTGCTGCAAATACCAACGGATGAAATGACCAAGAAAAAGCTACAGCACTGATAGTGGCGCTGCGAGGACCTACCTTAGACCTTCTTCAGTCCATTCCTTCAATCTACCAACATCTAAGTCAAACCTTAGAATTGCGCTTCGGAGACCATCACAGACAAGAAGTATTTAGAACTCAAATTAAATCAAGAATTCAAAAACCTGGCGAGAGTTTACAAGAATTCGAATCGGAAGTTAAAAGGCTAGTGAGTTTGGCGTTTCCTGCAGCTGGGGAAGACATCTAGGAATGGATGGCAGTATCTGCGTTCATTGAAGGAAAACCTAAGAATGTCTAAGTTCAGACAAAGTAGCGAAGCCCTTGTCCGAGCATTGGAACTGGAATCAATCTTTGGTGCATCACGACCCAGAATACGAGCAGTGTCCATTGAAGATCCAAAAGATAAGCAATCGACAACAGAGGATGGTAGTTTCGAGAATGTTATGAGTAATTTCATCGAGAAAATGACTCCAGATAAACACCAGCACCGAGAAACCGATTGAAATGTTACCGGGGCCATAAGCTTGGACATATCCAACGAGATTGTAGAGTAAGAATGTCCTCTCCATCTAGGGATCGTTTCCAACGCTTTTCGAGATCTAGAAACGCTAGCCCTAATAGCAGACAGGGAAACGAGAAATACTGGTTAGATAAGCGACATTTTGAAAAATCGAAATTGGATACAGACACCTTGATGCAGACTTTGGGGAAATCATGGAAACACCTCGATCCAGATAGACTTCAGGAAGCCATAGATTTCATCTTGAAAGAAGCAGACATATTTGTGATGGATAATCAAACCGGACGGACCAGCTTAATTCAACACGAAATTGATACTGGATTGGCACACCCAATTAGACAACCACCACGACGTATGCCAGTAGCTAGCTAAACAACAAGAAGTGGAGAACCAAATTGATAAAATGCTTGAAGAGGGAATTATTGAAGAGTCCATGTTCTGCGCCAGTAGTATTGGTTATAAAGAAAGATGGAAGTCTTAGATTTTGTGTGGACTACCGTAAGCTTAATGACGTCACCAAGAAGGACAGCTTCCCTCTTCCGAGGATAGATGATACATTAATAACTCTATAGGGCTCCAAATGGTTTTCCACCTTGGACCTGAAAAGTGGATACACGAAGATGACAAAAAGAAAACTACCTTCAGTACCGGAAGCGTTCTACCAGTTTAACTTAATGCCTTTCGGATTGTGTAATGCTCCAGCTACGCTTGAGCGACTGATGCATCTTGTTTTGCGAGGCCTTACATGGAGAACTTTCCTGGTATATTTAGATGATGTCATGATCATGGGAAATTCGTTCCAAGAACATTTCATTGACCTGAAAGAAGTTTTCGACCGCTTCCGGAATGCCAACTTGAAACACAACCCAAACAAGTGTTTTCTATTTCAAAAAAAAGTTGAATTCTTAGGTTACGTGGTATCTGACGATGGCATACGCGTTATGGAAGAAAAAAATAGATGCTGTCAGGGATTGGCTGAAACCACGCGACAAACATGAACTAAGGAGTTTTCTAGAATTATATTCTTATTATCGAAGATTTGTGGAAGGATTCGCCAATATAGCTGCTCCGCTTCATCGATTACCAGAAGAAAAATCAACATTCAATTGGACCCAAGAATGCGATTCCGCATTTAGAAAATTAAAAGGAGCATTATGTACAAGCCATAGAGGTACAAGCCGAGTGTTGTCCTATCCCGATCAGAAGGGCATGTTGATTTTGGATACAGATGCAAGCAACACCAGTGTTGGAGCGGTACTTCCACAAATTCAAAATTCACAAGAGCACGTCGTAGAGTATTACAGTAGGACCTTATCAAAGCCCGAACGGATCACGCAGCTCTAAAATGGCTTTTAGAAATGAAAACTCTCGAAGGACAGCTTGCTAGATGGATTGAGAAGTTGCAGCAATACGATTTCCAAATTAAACATCGACCTGGAAACCTGCATAAAAATGCTGTCGCTCTATCTAGACGGCCATGCAAAGAAGACTGCAAGCATTGTCAGAGAATCGACATGCATGAGAAAAACACTGGCCCGGCTGCGAGAAGAACAGGTCTGATCGTTGATGATAAATGGACTACCAAACAGTGAGAACAGATCAAGAAGCAGATCAGGACATCGGGCAATTTCTCCATCTTAAGGAAAATGATGAATGTAGGCCAGAATGGAGATAAGTGTCGAAAAAGAGCTTGATTTAGTTAGTGATTATTGTTGAGAGTTGTAAAGAGTTTACTTGTTGAGTTAATTATAATTAGTGTCAGAGTGTATAGTTACGTGGAATAAATTATTGCTGTGTTAATTGGACTTTGATTTTGGAATAAACGAACCTAAGATTTCTGCCACCCAACCCAAAGCCGTGACACTATATAGGGCATCAGATCGACCCTGGGCTATGTGTATTTCTTCTCGTCGTTTATTGATAACTTTATAGACTTGTGTTTTAGTTGTAGTTTCATTTTATTTCCTTCATTTCTGCTATTTGACAGTACAAGAAATACTATAACTTTTGTTACCTATTGTCATTTGTGCCTGAAAATATGCTAATGAGGCAGTCAAAACTACCTCTCTTCAACTCCTCCTGTGAATGTTTTACCCTTTTTGGCCTTTTTGCATTGAAAGATCGTCCGTCTTCCACTCCTCCTAGCAAGTGAATACCTGTTTCTTTGCTCCATTGTTAGAACAAGTCGCAATTCGATGTTTTTGCTTATACTCTTTTATTTCTCATAAAAATTCCTATATTTTTCCAGGAACTTCTGCACCAGGCTACCTCCCACCCCAGCAGCCCCCATCCTATCGTCCGCCAGCAACTTCTCCCACTTTCAGACCCCAGCCACAACCTCCAAGGCCGATTCCAACACAACCAAGGCCTATTCCAACTCAACCAAGACCCACTTCGCCACCGTTCAGGCCTGCGCCTAGCTATGGACCACCTACAACAGGACCAAGGCAACCGACTGGCCCAGAAGGCAAACCTTTCCAAACTTTCGGAGAAGTAACTCTTTTAAAATAAAAAATGACTTTTTACGTAGATTTAATATTTCAGAATGACCATCTTCTTGTTCCACACAGTCCAGGCAACCCCTTCGATTTCAAATACGAAGTGAAAGACGAATTCGGCAACGATTATTCTCATAACGCTATCAACGATGGTGATACGACTAATGGAGAGTACCGAGTACAACTTCCAGATGGCAGGACGCAAGTTGTTAAGTATACAGCGAATTGGGCTAGTGGGTTCCATGCAAAGGTTTGTAACTTATTAAGGTTATATGTCATAAAGTAATTTATAATTTTTCCAGATATCCTACGAAGGTCAGCCTACATTCAAGCCTTCTGGTGGTGGATTTCCAACTCAACGACCTAGTAATATCCCAACAAGTCCTACCAGAGGGCAGCAATATACGCCAGATGGAGGGTATAAGTACTAATTAGGATTAGATGAATATAGTACATTGTTTCGATTTAAATTAATGCACAAGTTGAAAAAGCAGCCGGTTTTGTAAATAATACTTAATTAAATTGTTTTTTTTGAATGACTAGTGCCAAAACTGTATTGTTCTTTTACTAAAAATGTTATGTTTGCAGATACAGGAGAATATATACCTATTATATTGCATATGGGTATTGAGCACGCATCTCGTTTATTTTTAAAACCTTAATTAGATCAATTAGGGATGTAATTTATTATATTTTGTAATAATTATTTTTGATATTGTGAAAATAAAGATATTTTTGTAATAATGTATGACCAACTGAACAATCCAAATGATAAGGACTGAAGTCCATTTGCTCTTATTAGGAGTCCAGATCTGGGCAGGGCTTGAGTGCTTTGTGCTTGTGAAAGTGCTTGAAGCACTTTGAGGACTTGAAAGCTCTGTGCTCCAAGCCCTTTTATGTATTTGTAATTGGGACTTGCAAAGACAATTACTTTGGAAAAGTGCTTGGTAATTTGTAATTGAAAAAAAGTAATTCAAGCCCTTACCTCAATTACTTTTAGAGGGCTTCAATTACTTTTAGAGGGCTTGAAGCACTTTGAAAGGGCTTGAAACACTTTAAAAGCACCTTTTTTCACTCATGTGATTATCGCACTCGCCTTCGGCTCGTGCGCCCAAATTCACATTCGTGAAAAAAGGTTCACTTTACACACTTGTTGCATAAATAACTATTTTGTAAGTTTATTACTTTATTATTGTTGCCTTTAATGTTGATAGTCTGGCGACTGGCATTAAAAAAAAAAAGAAGATTTCTGTCGAATAGTGTCGAAAATGATAATAGCAATTATTAATCTAGAGGGCACGACTTTCGTTTTTTGAAGTCCCGGTTTAGTAGCCACATTTTCCGTTGGCTATTTGAAAAGAAGCTCTGCTTGATCATCTTTGTCCTTTTCTTAGTCCCTTTTTAATCTTGCCGTTGCCCTGAACGGTCGACTCTGGCCTAGGGGGCAGCCATCTTACTCAAGTGAAATAATATCGATTACCGTTTTCGTGGAAAAAGAATCTCATCGGCCGTCAGGCATTATTTTGGCGAAATAAAGTTGCGTAAGGCAATAATCCATTGATTACCGAAAAAATTTAAATAAAAAGTCTCGTGATTACCGTTTTATTTGAGTTTGAATTTCGAACCCCCTCGTGGTAAGTCCTTTCTATTTTTTTTTGTTTAAGTAATGGTCGTTCATGGAATGCATCTATTACTTAGGGTTTTACGGGGGAGCTGTTTTTTTTACCAGGGAGCCGTTTTTTTTACCGGGTAGCTGTTTTTTACTGGAGAGCCATTTTTTCGGGGAGCTATTTTTCTCAAGAAATCTATTTGCAACAAGCCGTTAAGATCGCCGTTTCCGTGGAGCGTGGGCATAGAGCTCTCGAGTCGCTCACGTGTCGATACCTGTACCTCCACATTTGACGAAGAAAACTGAACTTCTAGCCTTGATTCTAGGCTAGAATCTGCAACTTCCATGTGCAACTTCTCTCGTCCAGTGACCAAAAATCGATGGCTACCAACTACCGTACTCTACCTTTTTGTTGGAATTGAGGCTTGTATAGAGCTTCAATTATAACTTTTTTACCTTTTTTTTATAAAATCTATTTTATGATCAATTACCATAATTGATTATTTTTCCTTACATACTCATTTAAAATCTCTCATTCTTGACACATTTTTTATTTACCGTATTTATTATAGATTTATCTTTGCTTTACTTTTGGTACCGCCATGTTTAAGAGAAACTGTATCTTTTATTAATCATAACCATTAATCTGAACTGAGGACCAGGGTTGGACAATATGTTCTAAATTTTAAATTATTGGGTAAGTACCTATAACGCCAAAAATTCAGTCATATTACTTATAAACCTGAGGATTTCAGTTATATCTCCTTTATTCCTTCAACGTTTAATCTTTGATTTCATACAATGATTTTACTGATTTTATTGTCTGGTAGTAGCTGACCATATTTATCTATATATATTATATATAGATAAATATTATATCATTAATTTTTTTTTTTTAAATTAGTTTTCTGGAAACTTAAATCTATTATATTTTCATCTTATGATAATGATATGGCCAGCGACTGTTAATGAATTTATATGGCAAGTATGTTGAGGTACCTACATTGTATTTTTTTTTTTTTAATTTCAGTGGCGCCCTTGCCTTTCTGTACTTATCATACTATCAACCCACCCCTGATAATTATTATTCGCTGAGCAAACCGAGCATTTTATGGGCCTCTTGTTAATTTATTAACAAAAAGGGTTACAATGAGGGGTTACAATGAGTTAAAATGATTAAAAGTTTCGTTTTTGTTTGAGTTTTTTCTGCTATCTTTTATGTATCGTCTGTTCAAAAATCAAGTATGTACCAAAATATTTATTAGAAAAAATCATACCTAGGAATCAGGTACATAATAGAAATATTAGATACAATACTTTGACTATGTCGCAAAACTCAACATCTCTATTTTGTCGAAGCTATTCATTTCCATGTATGTATCCTTATATAATCAGTTAACACCCTATTTGCATTGTTCATTTCAACAGTTTCGAAAAGTATACAAACATCTGTTTTTGGAAGAGCAATTACTTGTGTAAGTTTTATTCATAATGTCATGTCTGAATTTCTTATAATCTATAATTTGTATTAGGTATTTATAAGTATTTCTTGTGTAATATAGGGTTAAGAGTAGCTCTAGCTAATCTTCGTCCTTTGGGCAAATGTAATCTTCTTACATTTGTAAATAGACACTTTATCATTATTATTATAATTATTATTATTATTATTATGTTGTTTTTCGCAGAGATACATAGATACAAAACAATAGCAGTGGCACTGATAGTGGTGTCCTTACTAAAGTGCCCTAGGTTTTCGGAAATAGATAATCAATTCAGTTAGTTGTTTACAGCTCTTGCACCCACACGACATTGCGAAGTTTGATAATGTATTCTATCAAGTACTCTAGAAAATAAAAAAAAATAGTAACATGGATTATTCACGATCACCCTCGCTTGGAGTTAATTATCCATCTTAGTCCAATTTTTCCATTTTGCCAGTCCCTTGTAATCGTTTACTTTCAAATTGCAATAAACCGTTTCGCCACCAGCCAATATTGATCCCCATTCACCGAACGTTCCATAATCAATAATTGTATGGTTGCAAGCTGCCATGACAGCCATATCTTCGGCCGGAGAGTTCAGCTTCTCCGTTCCATATGAAGTCACGTAGACATTTTCCCGATTGCCAAATTCCTGATAACACCAAGTGGGATCGTCGCTGATGAATATGAAAAGACAATTAGGGAATTTGTTTTCATAGTATTTCATTGCTTTGACGTAAAACTGGCGAGATGCCGCTGAATCACCGTAGATTCTAGAAAAATGAAACGTTGAATCAAAAATATTTCCGATCTTGTGATATAGTTATTTATGTATCAAGGGAATTATGGTGGTACATAGATAATTTTATTTCCTACTGAATTTACTGTATTTTGTCCATTTTTATAAAGAAATAAACCATAAACCAAAATTTCTATTTTTTGTCAAAGTTTCACCTATTCAAGGTAAAAGCGGGAAATCCTTAACTCCCTTGGGAGTTATGATATCCTTAACTCCCGCGCGGGAGTTATGAAATCCTTAACTCCCTTGGGAGTTAAGACCCTGTTTATGATTATCGTAACCAACGTATTATATGGTTATAATAGTTCAGTAGGAAATAAAATCATTTTAAAGATTCCATAGTGAAATGTACAGTTGTGAGCACGAAAAGTGGGACACCCGTTGTTTCCTATTGTAAAACGGGCTCACCAGCTATACCTACGGCAATGACAGGGATTGTGATAGTTGACAAAAAACCGATTGTAGAGAAAAGACTGCAAAATAGCAAAAAAAATTACAAGACCTGTCAGTCGGGTGTCTCACTCATGACTGTACCTATCATCGCTAACATGACAAACAACTGATTAAATTATCACAAAGAGTTGTTTCTTAGGTCTAAGATTAATCTTTACCTTGCTATATATCCTATATAATCAGTCCTACGTACATGAACAGCAATGAAAGTATAAGATTTTGCTGGTAAATTTCTAACGAAGCCCGTCAATATCTTCTGAGCATTCTCTGTAAGCTTCTTATTGAATCTGAACTCTGGCAGTATATCGTCAAGCCACCGTAAAAGCAACGTAGGATTACGATAAAACTTTGGTATAATTATTATGCTCTGGAATTATTATAGAAAATAAGGAAAAAAAAATCCGATTTATTTGAAATTTGTACCTTATTGGTAAAACTCCAATATAAATTAGACTTATTTACGTACTGCTCCTCAAACTTCACAGGACAATGTGAGATACCTTCGAAATCCGGTATTGTTAATTGGTCGAACATCAGGGCCATTTGATCTTTTACACATTTTGGTAAATAGGGCTTCAGTTTCCCAGTTCGGGCGTAGGCCCAAACTGTGACATATGCCCACATTTGGTTACCTGGAACAATATGATTACCTACCTATTATGATTTAAAGTGTACAAATAGAGACGTCTAATTGCGGTCGATATATTGGTTATAAGACAACTACATTCATCTACCAAGAGTACAAAGTAACAATTTTATAAAGTATTTGATTTAAAATTCAAGTTGGTCGAATATTTTGATTCGTTTGGGTTACCTAGTCTACCTCCTTCCATTACAGTAATAATTCCTTGGTCTGGGCACTGTTTTCTGTTCCAGAGATTTCGAGTCTGGATGTCGTTTTTGCATAGACTCTGTTCGAAATCTGCGTAGGTTCGTTGTGGTGGAGCAGCCCTATAGAGGGGAAATATCTTGAAAATTATGCAAGCTATGAGCACCGCACCAATAACGTATTGCACTTTGCGATTTTTGATGAGCATATCCTCAATTCTGATCGGATAATGGTAATGTTTAGTCATAGTTGAAAATATATATGTAGCTTTTACAGGGTACGAATTCTTTTTAGAATTCATCGTTTTGTGCTGTCAAGAATATGTTTTATGTTTATGCGTGCTTAAATATATAAGTGCTGATAAGTTTTTTTTTTTTGTTTCATTTAAGTAGGTATTTATGTTTGGTAACAACGTAGTGCCTATCTTTCTACCTACTTGGTTTTGAAGATAACCAGTTAGTTTGCTAATCAACTAAACTAAAAGTGTCGGATATTGTTTTGAATCATTCTAAACAAAAACAAAATAGCGGGTGGTCAGTCAATAGTTTAGAAACTTACTATTCGCTTCAGTTTGTGAAGGATTTTTGATGAATGATTGTTTTTATAATGGAGTAGGTATTTGTAAGTTTCTTAGATATCAAGCATTCGTGATGATGGTTTTAATTAGTCAAAATGGCCAGTAATATAAACTAACCAAATATTTAGATGAGATTATGCTGTAGCTGCTTTATATCAAATCTCAAAAACATAGAGTTTCGTACCACTATACGAAGAATTAGACAATAGAAATATATGCGAAAATGTTCAAAAAAACAGTAAAATAGCAATAGGTAAATAATAGGAACCTGAAATTTACCAATAGTAGATGAGAAAGAAGGCCTAGAAGGGGAATGCAAACGTAAAACTTAACAATATTCGTTCGAGTATTCTTTATTATAAAAAAATTATAAAATCTTCTAATAATAATACCTATACCTATGTCCTCAATTATTCATCATAATCCAACCTGGTAGACTTGAGCGAGTATTTACTGTTAAATTGCAATAAACCTTTTCCCCACCAGCCAATAATGCTCCCCATTCACCAAACGTTCCATAATCGATGATGGAATGGTGGCAAGCTGCCATAATAGCCATGTCTTCGGCAGGGGTGTTTAGCTTTTCCGTTCCATATGAAGTCACGTAGACGTTTTTTTGATTGCCAAATTCCTGGTGGCACCAAGTAGGATCGTCGCTGATAAATATGAATAGGCAGTTAGGGTATTTGTTTTCGTAATAGTTCATCGCATTGGCGTAAAATTGGCGGGATGCGACTGAATGGCCGTACTTTCTAAAAAAACAGAATGTTTAATTTATAAAACAACCACGGTGATCGAATGGCAAAGTTCTCTTCATGAATATATAAGGATAAATCTTTACCTTTCCATGTATTCTAGATAATCGGTCTTTCGTACATGGACACCGATAAAAGTATAAAATTTTGCCGGTAAATTTCTAACAAAGCCTGTCATTATCTTCTTAGCATTCTCTATTAGATTTTGATTAAATCGGAACTCTTGGAGGACCTCCTGACTCCACCGTAAAAGTAACTTGCTATTACGGTTATACCTTGGTAATATTATTAAGCTCTAAAAATTATTATCGAATACCTAGGTATATGTATTTCTTCAAATTTTTACCTTATTTGTATAAGTCCAATCTTCACCAAAAGCTACATACTTCTTATCGAGGTTTATAGGACAATTCTCTATCTCTTCAAAGTCTGGTATTGACAATTGGTCAAACATTTGGGCCATTTGACTTCTTACACATTTTGGTAAGTAGGGCTTAAGTCCTGTAACTCGGGCGTATGCCCAAATTGTAACATAAGTCCACATTTGGTTACCTGAAACAATAGGAACATAAGTTTGAACCACCCCATATTTCCCTAATAAGAAGATAACATTCGTTATGGTTTATCCTATCAGTCAACTCCTCCAAAATTTACTATTTGGAACCTACACCGAGAATTTCAAACGCGTTTTCATTTACACAAAAATTGGAATTCGCTTGCTTACCTAATCTACCTCCTTCCATGACAGTAATAATTCCTCCCTGAGGGCACTGTTTCATGTACCGGGCATTTGAAATTTGGTTGTGGTTTCTGCATAGACCCTTCTCCAAATCTGCGTAGGTACTTCGTGGTGGTTGAAGTAATGGAGCCTCAGCCTCATAGAGGGGAAATATCATGAAAACTACACAACCCATGAACAATATACAAATTACACAAAGCAGCTTGCGATTTTTGCTGAGCATATTCTGGATTTTGATCGAGTAATGCCAATGATGTATCATTAGCCGAAAAATGTCGGTAAAACTGAATTATATAGGAATTTTCTAGATGCCAGACATGACAATAATAATAATACTTTGATTGTATGAAAAATTGAACAAGCATTTTATTATCGGTAAATGACCGTTAATTGTTCCACAAATTTAACTCTAAACGAAATAAATAAAAGATTTACTTAATTCGTACGTAAATACAATATTTTAAAATACAAATACGTATAGGTACTCAGGTATAATACTATTTGCCTAATCAGACCATGAAATATATAATGTACAGGGTGCTCCAGAAGAATACCTTTGTGGTACCTGATTGTGTGTACATTTTATTTCAAACTCAGGTTCGTCCATCGCAAGTAGAACACCAAAAAAGAATATTTCCATATTTTTAGTTCACTTTCATATAGTGTCAATTATTCATCTCAGTCCAATTTTCCCAAGCTGCCAGTCCCTTGAAAGCATTTACTGTTAAATTGCAATAAACGGTTTCCCCGCCTGCCAATATTGCTCCCCATTCACCGAACGTTCCATAATCGATGATGGAATGGTTGCAAGCTGCCATAAGAGTCATATCTAGGGCCGGGGAGTTAATTTTTTTCTCTTTGAATGAAGTCACGTAGACATTTTCCAATTTGCCGAATTCCTGGTAGCACCAAGCGGGATCATCGCTGATGAATATGAATAGGCAGTTAGGGTATTTGTCTTCGTAGTAGTTCATAGCCTTGATGTAAAATTGGCGGGATGCTGCTGAATCACCAAACTTACTAAAAAAGGAAGAATCTTAATTTCTAAAAATGTGCTAATTTTTTTTAAGGAATGTAGGAAAAAGATGCTATTTAGGATATAGGTGCCTACTGGAAACGTTGGTTCAATAAATTCATATTCAAGACTCTACTAGTAGAAACACCGATACTAATTTCTGTGAAAATGCATTCGATTCGGTATTTTCTGATAGGAAAAGAATTGTCAAATATTAGCTCCTGTGATAGCTTTAGTAACAAACAAAATCGATCTATCTGAGAATAGTTTTAAGTTCTTTTCATTAGACCAACATTACATATTTTTATTAGATTGTTTAAATTATAAGAATTTTTTTTTCACCTTCCAATGTATGTTATGTAATCAGTCCTTCGTACATGAACACCAATAAAAGTATAATTTTTGGCTGGAAAATTTCTAACAAAACCTCTCAATATTCTCTGAGCATTTCTTATTAGATTCCTATTGAATTTGAATTCCTGGATTACGTCTTCGAGGCACGATAAAATTAGCGCAGGCTTCCGACTATATTTTGGTAGAATAGTTATGCTCTAAAATTAAAACCAAAAATTTTAAAATGCTTAAATATTTTTCAAATATACCTGATTGGAAAAATCCCAGGGTCCTCTATCGTTTACATGCTCGATATACTTTTGATTAAAGTTTACAGAACAATGCCCTATATCTTCAAAGTCAGGTACTGATAAGTTTTCAAATATTTGGGCCATTTGCCATTTTATGCATTTTGGTAAGTAGGGCTTTAGTCCTGTAAGTCGGGCGAATGCCCATACTGACACATAGGACCACATTTTATTACCTGAGAACATTATATGGAAATTAAAAAGAAAGAAATTCATTATAATTGCTTGTTTACCTAGTCTACCTCCTCCATCCATGACAGTGATTATTCCTTGCCGCGGACACTGCCCTATGTTCCAGACATCATGAACTGTGATGTTGTTCTTACAAAGAGTCGGTTCAAGTTCTGCATAAGTACGTGGTATAGCTCCTGATGAAGTCTGATAGAGAAGAAACACAAACATATGCACCAAGGAGATGAAGCAAATGATAAGCAATGCACTTTTTAAGCGATTTGCGTCAAGCATATTTCTTAGCAGCCGAAAATACAACTGAACACAAACAAATTTTTTTGGGATTAATTTTTTTAAATCCAATTCTGTTTTTTTATCAAATTTTATTTTTATTTACGTCTGGATAGATAACCAATATATAATCCGGGTGAATTTATTTGAAGTCACCTGACGTCATCCATTATGATACACACCCATTCTCCTTGATGATAAAGTGGTATAGTCAGTGTAATGACCTGGGAAAAATAGACCCGTAATGTACAATGTCTTAAAAATACAAAAACAGTAAAATTAAATGTAATCAAATAATCAAAAATCGAATATCCAATAATTCACATCAGTATCAATAAAAATTGAAAAATAATGAAACAAATTACGTTGACCCAAATTATTTAAAATATTTAAAACATGTTCAAATTTCAATACCCAGTAATCCATCGTGTGTCATCACATTGAACTCGTGAATCAAATCTATAAAAATATCAAAATCAAGTTTGGGCCCCAAAGTGACAGAATTATAATAAAATCATGATTTACGGCCGGCACGAGTGCGGCTTTTCTTTGAATTAGGTGTCCTTCGCATTCTTTCAAATCCGTTGACCCCGATAATCCAGGACATTGCGACATATGCGGCTTTAGACAAATAATTATATTTCTTAGAAAAGAGGAAAGTTAATGATTGGGCATGACCGGAAACTTTTGGGGGGATCGAAAAATATAAAATCAGCAGTTTTGGAATTTTGGAATCAGTTCTGATCAGTTCAGTACAGTTGAGCTTAGAGTCTTGAGTCTACAGTAAGATTAATGAGTCAGTCCGGATAAAATTCGCAAAGCGTTTCTTTTATTTTGTCGCCTCGAGAAAACGCGCTAAATCGAATCTTTTGAAAGTAAAGGAAAATCGTGAAAGAAAGAAAATCTAAATTCATTCAACATTATGTGCGAAGTCTAAAAAATCAAAAGAATTATTTTAGAATAGTTTAGTGGAATTAGGGACATTTAAATTGTCAGTACATTAAGAACTGTTTGAGACACACTTTATCAATGATTAAATGAATATGAAGTAAGGAGTGAACTTTTGAATATTGATCTTTTGTTTTGTGTAGTATAAATAGGGAATTTCAATGACTATTAAATCAATGAGCTCTGTCTAATGGAGAGAATTAAATTAATGAACATTGAAATAATGATTATAAATTGGATATTTTAAACTCTATCTGAAAATAATTTAAATTAAATGCGTAATATTAAATTGATATAGTATTGTTATATCTTAGTGTAGATCGCAATGACGTGCCTGACGGGCCCGCCAGGGCCCGCGGTGCGGGAGGGCCCCGGGATATTTGGGGCCCCAAAATTAAACAAGGTGTTCTTCTCGCACAAAATATTTTTCCACTTATGTCAGTTCGAGTGTCAGTTAAAGAATATCTTCAAAAAAATCTAAGATTTCTCAATTTTTGCAACCATCGGATGCATTGGAAATGATAGTGATAATTTAGCGTAAAATCCTAAAATATAACTTTATATAGAATCGTTTAATTTTTACTCCACTCCAGACTCTAACGCACCATAATTTTGCTCACACCGGCAACACTGGCCGTGTTGTGTGATGACTGTGCCAGTGCCCACAGCGTGCCGCCGATGTAGGACATAGAGCGCGTAGGGTGCCGGCTCTATTATGCGGCATTTGCAACGGGTGGCGCGCGTCGAGTAAGTGCAATAATAGGTCTGTTCCAACACGTCAAAAAACCGTCCCATGAACAGTTTCGAGTCCACTCAGCATTAGAATATCCAAGATGCTGCCAAACCTAAATAAAAATGTCCGCCAAGAGGCACACAAACCCTTTGTTTGCTTGTCAAAGTCACGTGTTTTGGATAGGCGACTATCCAAGGTGCTGTCAGACTTAAATTAAAATGTCCGCCAGGAGGCAAACAAACCTTTGTTTGCTTTTCAAAGTCACAGGTTTTGGATAGGCTAATACGAATTTCGGATTTTACGCACAAATTTCACGTATTGCGCAGAATCGTAACGGTACATTGTACGGTTTCCTGCTGTGTTGGAACAAACCTTATATGAGTTCACGAAATTATCCCAGTAGAGCTGAGAAGCGGAAAATATTAGAAAAAAAGGAAAATTATATTATTTGTTTACTTTTATTTTTACCGAAACTGTTCTGGGCCCCCAAGGAAAATCTCGCGGGAGGGCCCCCAAGAAACTCGGCACGCCCCTGGTAAATCGTAAAGAATTGATTAACATGTTTAATGTTTTGTAATAATATTCACTTTGGCTGAGTTTACGAGTATGAGTAAAGCTTTGTACAAAATTTGGCAGTAAGCGAAATCAGGAGTTTTTATACCTACGCTTATAGAATTGGACGTTTGAATAATTATGGAATTTTCATGAAAAATAAATATGGCTTATTTTGTTTTTATGGTGCACATTTTTCTGTAAAATATTGAATATGAGCAGTTTTGCATTAAATTTATCGATATTATAGTCATACGGCAATTATTAGTTTTAAATTGAAAGGTTTCGCGCGAAAAAGCTTCGTTTAACATGGCCGCTTCCGGTGACGTCAACTGTTCGTAAACTAATTAAAGGGTAGTTTACACTGGTCGTGAATAACAAACGTGGTCCACGCTTTTATGGTTCACTTTTGAGTCGTGTCGTGAAGTGTAAAATATTGAATATGAGCAGTTTTGCATTAAATTTATCGATATTATAGTCATACGGCAATTATTAGTTTTAAATTGAAAGGTTTCGCGCGAAAAAGCTTCGTTTAACATGGCCGCTTCCGGTGACGTCAACTGTTCGTAAACTAATTAAAGGGTAGTTTACACTGGTCGTGAATAACAAACGTGGTCCACGCTTTTATGGTTCACTTTTGAGTCGTGTCGTGAAGAACGATTCGTCCACCATATCAAAGAATGTTTATGCCAAATTTGAGCCGATTCTGATGTAAGGTTTTTTTTTTTGTCACTTCCAAAGTGCAAAACGGATTTGAAAAAATCAATGACATGGAAAAATCAATACAGAACTGACAGATTTCAATGTCATTAACTTCTATGATTAACGTGCCCCTAAACTTAAAATCTGCTCATATAATGGATGGTTCCATTAGTACCTATCAGTCTTGTTTCATGCCAGGGTGCCGAAATTCATCCATAAAAACGAAAGAAAAAATATTTATTATTGTGCCGCGAGATGAGAGAAGGAAATTGTGGCTACAAGCTGCAAGTAGAGATCCACATGGAGTTTCACCGTCAACAGTGCTTTTTTGTTGCGAAGACCACTTTGATGTACGTACATACGTACGAATTTATATCTGGCACGTTAACCGTTGTCTTTTGTTGAATGTATTTTTCGTTATTATAATTTCAGCTTCCCAATGATATGGGGAACTGGGTAAGATTTAATTTGATGGGGAGAAAAACACTTAAAATCATGAAAAAAAATGTAGTCCCACATCGTTTTGTCGGCCAGGAGGATCGAAAAAGACCACTTGCACCGCTACCCCCAAGGACAGCAGTGTCGAAGCGGCGACAACTTGAAATAATAGAACAAATGGAGGAGGATAAGGCTAATGAATATGAAGTACCGGCATTGGTATCTGATACAACAGATAGAAGTAATACTTTGTTGGAAGTGCAGCATATGGAGGAGAAAGCTCATGCATGGCATTCTAGGACCAAATTACTAGTAAATGCTGGAGTTCAAGTAAACAAAAAATCGCGTTTCCGGAGTAAAACAATTCAAGTTCATCCTTCTTGCACCAGTAGGTCTACCTCTCCCATCGTAGTTTATTCTCCGTTTTGCAAACTCCCAGCACTTGAACCCTCTATAACCACTAGCCCTAATTCACCGTTTAAGCCGTCACCAAATCCATCTCGTGTTCGGAAGTTATTGCCATTAGCAAAGAGCGAATCAACTTCCAGCACTGAGTCGACAGTCAGCTATGAACCAGCAAGCTCTTCAGTTTCGTGGTCAAGTGGAGTAGACAGCGTCCTTAGGATGTCACTGAAAGAAGGTTCTGCGACAAGAACTGCTCAGATACTTTATAATAGATCTTTTAAGTAATGATTCAGGTATTCCAGTAAATGACATACTCTTAGTTTCAAAAAAAGTTAGACTTAATAACACTTTGGAAGAGCTTGCTGACGATTTTGGGATCAACAGTATGTAGAATATTTAATAAAAGTGTACCCATTATCGCGCAACATTTGTCCACATTTATAACTTGGCCGGAACCGAAAAGTATAAAACGAAATCTGCCTATTGCATTTAGGTATCGATTCAACAATGTACAGTCCATAATTGATGCTTTTGAAATCGAGATCGAAAAACCGTCAGATCCTATTAAACAAGCCCTGTCCTGGTCGGAATACAAACACGCAAACACAATAAAGTACCTACCTCATATCCTCAACTCCAGACGGTGTTATCAACTATATTTCCCCCGGCTTTTCGGGTAGAATATCCGATACACTTTTAGTTGAAACATGTGGTTATTTGCAAGTCCTACCTCATGGAGCAGCAGTTATGGCCGATCGAGGCTTCAAGCACATGGAGCCATTGCTGAGGGCCCGATCATGTACATTAATAAGACCACCGAGTGTTGAAGCTGTGAAGAAGCCTTCGAAAACCGAAGTGTTAGCCACAAAACGCGTAGCAAGTCTGAGGATTCATATCGAAAGAATTATACGAAGAGTTCGGGAATTTAAATTTTTAAGGCCCTATTCCTGCATCAATAACAAGTTAATTCCTTTGACTGATTATTTAGTAAGAATTTCTGCGGGACTTATCAACTTACAAGGCCCGTTAATAAAACATTAAAAAGCTTTTACTAAAACGAAGATTTCAGAGTTGTAAAGTATAGGGACAATAAATAAACCACACCAATAACGCTGATTTATTTATTAATTTTACATTTTTACGCTATACAATAGTTTTGTAAATATGCGTTGCTTCCAAAAACTCTCGAGATGAGAAATTAATTTATTCGTATCATCGGCATCAAAATTCACCCTAATAATAGTGATCTTTTTTGTTGTCTCAAAGGCGGGGTCAGCAACACAAAACACTCCTTTACTTTTCCCGGTTACAAGCATTTGTAGCTGAACCTGCGCGTTACATTGGGGTGAAAGCTCATTCCACTTATGTACCATCAGCCGTTTTACACCGACTCACGGCGTGTGCCTTGGAGGATAACCAAATCGCATTTCGTACCAAAATTCGCTTTTACACTGCGTCCTAGTAGCACTTTCCACTTCTTTTAGTATTACGTCTGTCATTCGTTGTTTACAAAAGTCTACAAATAATTCGCAATCTGAGCCCCCCATCTCTGCAAAGCCGTACAATAACTGATGCAAGGACATTTCTTCAAGAGTCACAGGAGAGTTGCGAGCCCCCTCAATATGTTTTAATAATTGGGAAGATACATTGTGATGTTTAGCTTCTTCAACAAATTTGGCAACAAATTGTGACTTAACATTTTCCACTGCGTCTCTTGGTCTTCCAAAATCCTTAGCCATCATATATTTTAAGTCCGTACCAACTTTGGTCAAAGTAGATTTCCTTCAATAACATGTAACATCTGTGCAGGCAGGTTCTTCACTGCGTCTATGTATCCACATTAAAAAAGCTATCGCATGTTTACATCCACCTATAAAATAATAAGGTAGGTGCGTTGATAAAGAGCAAAATAAAGAATCTATTCGTTTGCGTGTATCACAGCTCCTACATTTTATAAAATTATCAAGATAAATGGAAAATTAAAAAAAAAAAAAACGTATGTACCTGCTACTGAAGCTGCGCAATCTTGGCACTGTACAGGGTGGGCCAATTTGGAAACTTCCTTATGGAAACACCCTTTATTTCAAGAGATAGAAAAAAATGAACCCCCCACTCTGAGGCTCAAATTTCATGAAATTTTGATTGGTGCAATCCGCTTTTTGATATCTTCAACCGTTTAGCCGCTAGAGGGCGATTCTCGATTTTGAGCAATATTGTGAACCCTTCATAACTTTTTTGTTTATGAAAATAATTGACCTTTTGCTTGGACGCCATATTGCGGTGCGCGAACAGAGCTGCCAAAAGAAGAAAACAGAAATTACTAACGGGTTGTCAACATTAAAAACAAAAGTAACTAAATGATTGATCCTCGCTATCCTTTCTGTTTATTTACTTCCCTTTTTGATTCTATAAACAATAAAGCCTATAGTACTCGTAACAGTCGTAACCGCGAAATTCGCTCATTTTTGACATTGCTTCGAAAATGTGACGTTTGATTCACGCACAAAACGTCAAATTGTCGAAGCAATGTCAAAAAAAAGCGAATTTCGCGGTTATGAGTACGAGGCTTGAGAAAGGAAACCGAAATTTGGTAAAGTGAATAGGTAGATATTTTATTATTTCCATTCTGTACAATACAAGTTAAAATTGATGGCTTTTCTTTTCAAAAACATTCGTAATAGGCGGCAAATTTAAATTTTAAATGTAATTTATTCAGTAACTTTTGTTTTTAATGTTGACAGTACTCTAGTGTTTTTTTTTCTACTTTTGGCAACTATGTTCGCGCACCGCAATATGGCGTCCAAACAAAAGGTCAATTGATTTCCGTAAAAACTTTCTGGAAGCACTTTTTAAAACAGAATTCAGGGACGTTCTCAGTTTTTTTCTATTTGGCGCCGATTTTGAGATATTGACTAAAGTCTGATTTTTTTCAATGGGACACCCTTTATATTAATAGCTCATTGAAGAGCTATGATTTTTCTGATTTTAATGATATAAAGTTCGATGATAGGTTTATCTCTAACCGTTTTCGAGAAAAAAAATTATTCTGGTTTTTGTCATAAGAAACAATGTATTAGAAAGAGACCTTTTTCATTTTCCTTACAGATATAAAGTCCTTTTCTAACACATTGCTTCTTATGAGAAAAACCGAAATTATTTTTTTTCTCGAAAACGGTTAGAGATACCCCTATCGAACTTTATATCATTAAAATCAGAAAAATCATAGCTTTGCAATGAGCTATTAATATAAAGGGTGTCCCATTGAAAAAAATCAGACTTTGGTTAATATCTCAAAATCGGCGCCAAATAGAAAAAAACCGAGAACGTCCCTGAATTCTGTTTTAAAAAGTGCTTCCAGAAAGTTTTCACAGAAATCAATTATTTTCATAAACAAAAAAGTTATGAAGGGTTCACAATATTGCTCAAAATCGAGAATCGCCCTCTAGCGGCTAAACGGTTGAAGATATCAAAAAGCGGTTTGCACCAATCAAAATTTCATGAAATTTGAGCCTCAGAGTGGGGGGTTCATTTTTTTCTATCTCTAAAAATAAAGGGTGTTTCCATAACGAAGTGTCCAAATTGGCCCACCCTGTACGCATTTTTCCGTTTCCTATAGTGCTAGCGCAACCGAGTGCGCTAATCCTGTAGGAAACGGATGCATGACCTGTATTCCGTTTCCTAAGTGGTGAACGCACCTTATGCGAGTCTTCAAGCCACCAGCTGATTAATACGGTAATCTGTTTGTTTATTGTGGTTAAGTAGTACTTAAGCCTTATCGCAATGGAAGTTATGGAAGGTATCATAGGGCAGTTTGATGATGAATGCCAAATCCTGAAATGCGATGACAAATGAAAGCGAGTACGAGGTACTAGTTAGAACCAAAATGTCTATTGAGGACTGCAATAGCCAATTAGCCAGTGTATCGATCGGATCAATAAATTCTCTGCTGTGACCAAAATACAATGGATTGTGAATCAAACCTATAATAATTTGAAAAGACTCCAATTTAGAAAAGATTTTGTCTGTCAACACAGCTGCAAAAATGAAAAGAGAAAGCAAGACAGCGCGCATGCCAGAAACTTGAGATGTCCTGTTAAATTGATTGTCAAAATGAAGAAATCTAACAAATACACAAAACTTAGAGATCCGCTGTTGAAGGAAAATTTAAATACAATAATTGAGGTAAGATATAAACCAACCGAAGAAGTAAAATATCTATAAACATTATAAAGAGATGTTCATTCATTCATTCATTCATTCATTCAGACGCACATATTTCTTTTTCAGTTACGCAGAGCCATGCTTAATAAATGTGTGAGGTGCGTAAACCACTTAGGGAATGGAATTACAGGCCTTGCATCCGTTTCCTACAGGATTAGCGCACTCGGTTGCGCTAGCACTATAGGAAACGGAAAAATGCACCCTGTACATCCTCCACGACACCTAGGGCCTCATCCACAATCAAAGTCACATTATACTGTTTACGCCTAACTTTATGTTTGGGGCAAATTTTGCATCTTACAACACACTTCGAATTTTCCCTTTTTATCCAATGGCTGTGTCACCATATTGTTCTCTTGAAGCACTGAAATGAATAATTTGCGATTACACTTTTGTGAGGTACATTTATATTCGTTTTCAACTCACCTACTTGCTTTCACGCCCTTGATTTCAGCGGAGGTGAAGCAAGGATTATTTTGAAGGTAGGTAGCCACCGTAAATGGGCCTATAGCAGGCAGATTGTTAGATAGCGCTTTTGAAAATCCTTCATCAACCATTATAAACCAAAACCACAATAAGGCACTAATTATGGAAACACCACGTAATAATCTCTCCCAATGCAGTCGAAAGTACGAGATTGTTTCTGACAGTTTAGAAACTGTCAGTGACTCTTGTGACAACAGACCTTAACGTTGTATTTATAAACAGTTGACGTCACAAGTACCGGCAACTTGAAACTAATCGTTTTCGCGCCAATGAAAATAATTTGAAATTTATATTTTTTTAAAATTTTAATGAGAACATAATACAAAAAACAAACATATACATCTTATGTTTGAAAACATAAGCAATAATAAAAAAAATATAATTTAAAAAATATGATTGTTCCCTATTGTAATGTTTTGACGTGTAGGAGTTTTGGTTAAAAATATTGTAACCTAATGTAGTAGGGCTCTATAAATGAGTTATTTAAAGTATAAGGCTTTTGATTGAAACATTTTATTTACAAGCTCAGAGACAGTATAGAGATAGCTGTAAGTTAGCATCATTTAGAATTGTTTATTTTTGTTTTAAAAAGGCTGTGGATTAGGGAATAAAAAAAATTACCATTGTAATTGGAAAGCTCTGTTTATTTTCTCATTAATAAAGTATATTTATTAATGAATATAACCATACCTATATCCGTTGTTTCTTTCACTTGCAAATAGACCCTCCTCCCACAATTTTATTTTACAGTAGCTGCCCAAGGAAATAATCACCATCACATACAACCGCTCGCAATTCACCATCTAACCCAAATAATAGAGTATCTACTTGGCGCGGATGCTATATCAGCATAAATGTGGATTTTCTATGTTCGGACTGAAGTAAGTTTCCAGCATTATGGAACTGATTAATCAAAGCTAACGTTTCGCATACCTACATTCATCATCACGATTGTGTCGATTGTATACTGTGGAGGTAAATACTGTATATACCAACGTTCAGTAGAAAAGGATCCGACATCTTACAAATGAATAGGGACAGACAAACACCTACAGACATAGACATAAGTTAGTCATATTATTATTTATTATTCCCAACTGAAATTTTGACAAATCAGAAGGTGATTTAAATAAGTTACCAAAGTAGTTGAATTTTCTTCTCTTTGTACAGGGTGTCTCAAAACGACCCAACTATTTCGAGAGTAAGCCAGTCGCAAATAAAGGATGGGAGGGAGTGGAATGAAAACGGCATTGCGTCGTGGCTGATGGTCTTTAAATTTTTAATTTTGATTAGTCGTCAAGTCGTCATATAACCGCAACTAATTTTTTCTTGTCGGGTTATGTTAAGTCTATTGTTTACGAGAATAATCCACGAAACCTGGCAAATTCAAAAAAGAACATTGAAAAAAAGATAAGGCAGATTTTCAGACAATTTCTTGTGAACCTTTTCACAAGTTTCCATGAAAACTTTGAAGAGTGCCACGAAGGAAATGGGCGTCATTTATCAAATGTTATTATCAAGAAATGAAAATTTATTTTTTTGTCTTTAGATTAACAACAATAAATGTTAATTACAATGAACAGATTTGTTTTAAATTCCATTCAAAATAGTTGGGTCGTTTTGAGACAACCTGTATTAAGTTGTTGTCTATTGATGTAAGATAATGATTCTTTATAAAAGTCATGTGGATAGGTAATCTACTTTCCTTTAAATACATATTCAGCACTAATTTTCTTTCAAGTTCCTTGTTACAAGTACCTACCTACCTCAATAATTTAATACATAGGTAGGTATGCTATCAAAATTTTGTGCAAATAAACAATCTTATCTCAATATTTATTTATCTACAAAAAAAGATAAAAAGCAAATTAGTAGATATGTAAATAACAATAACAAAATTAAACTAATATTTTGTTTTTTAGCCTTTTCATCCTTGTTTTTGTAAATATTTGTTTTTGTTTTATGAATTTACTAGGTAAATTATATTTTCGATTCAGAAACCTGTATTTTAAAAAACATTTATTTATTAATTAAAATACAGAGATGACAAGAGAAAATATGTGGATCAAGTTGGTACAGCAAAAGCTCGAGAACAAATCAACGTTCCTCATGGGACTGCGCTGGATTGAATAATAATTTAATGCCGATTTAGCAACTTGATGTTTACTTTACAACAATGTATTTAAAAAATCGGAGGAAAGGGGTAAGCTCATTGAAGCATATAAAAAATGAATAATTGGTTATTAATTAGCGTGGCAATTGGTTAATTTAATTCCTTCCTCCTTAAGATGTTGCAAACGTAGATTGTTGTTTATTCAAATCAGACAATTCAATTTGCATATTTGCACAACTTTTTTCTGAAGTTATAAACTTCCTAAAACAGTAAAAGAATGAAATTATGAATAATATAGCAAGACTTAAACCTATGATTAGATATGTATTAAAATAAGAGTTTTCAAAGGACAATTCTTTGATATTGTGAACTCCTATTTGTCTCGTCGTCTTGAAGGCTTCTTCTAGGTCTTCTTGGTTGATTTCCTAAAGTTCCAATGTTGTTTCGTTCTCTGGAAGTTCAGGGATGTTTATATTTGGAATCTTCAGTTCAAAATTGAAGTTCTCGCTGGTTTTTGAAAATGTTTAATTTTGTATTTTTACAAAGCATTTTTCAAAAGAAATTAGTTTTGGATTTGTTATAATATTCATATGGTTTGTCTTGTCATATTGGGTAACTATCGTCAGGCTACACATTTTTGACTTTTGGTGCATTCCCATAAAGTATCGATTGTATTAAATATCTGCAGTAAGTAATAGGTAAGGATACTTATTCCTAATGGTAAGTTCTTGGATGGATTTTATACAATATAAAGGGCTTGGGATCAATCATTGGTGTGTGTAACAAATATAATTAATTCATTTTGGATTTTTACTTGAATTTTTCATTGTCTCGTAATACTTGATTTTATTATCAAAAGGTATTTCTTGACTTTTGGGTATATTTGTGAATATTTGATTCAATTTATTATGCTGTAAAATAGTATGATGCATTATTCCCAATTATGCAAAATGTATTGCTAATTGCACATGATCAATTAGATTGCTTATTTTATTACTTTGGATATTGATATTGTTCAATATGGTTCGAATAATTGGGAAACAGTCAGTATCATAGATTTATTGCTCTTCAACAATTGCCTAGCTTTCGAAGCCTTTTGCTTCTTCTTCAGGGCTATAATAATATAATATAAAATAAATAAAAAATGAATATAATATAAATTAGAAATTAAATAAAAATTGTTATAAACTTTTTAAAACATACCTTGTAGTGAGTCTATCGATTTATCTGTTTTTTTTTTAAGTTTTTTCATTTATGATATAATAAAGATGTTTGTAAAAAATTTAATATAAATGTATAATGAAAATTATTTCAAAAAATGTAAAATATGGTATAATATTTTTTTTTACTACTAACCTGAGAAATTGTCATTATTCAATCTATTTTTCTAGGAAAAAATTGAATTTCTCTCCCTAGGTGAATAATGAAAATAATGAAAAAATACCTAGGTTAATAATGAAAATGACGTCATGACGCAAGGATATTGTCATGTTTCTATTGGTTCAATTTCATTTCCATACGTCAATTTGAAAAAAAATACAGGTTTCTGTAGGTACATAGGAAGTTATCATAAGCTGTTGATAGAGGGCAGCACTTTCAAGAGGGCGTTCAAAAAAAATAATTGGAGCACAGATTTTAAACAAATTTTTCATTTTCTACTAGCAGTAGTAAAAAAAATTCTATATATTCCTCGGTAGAGAAAGTCATTATATACCTCACTCATTATAAACCTCGGTGCGAGCGCCTCGGTTTATAAAAGCGCTCGGCATATAAGGACCAACTTCTCTACCTAGGTATACAATATACTATTTTTTAAATTTTGATCATAGACTTAAATACTACGAATAGACTTCCAGTCAAATGGTAAAAATCTGCGACGCTATTTGGAGGCTCGCTATCGAAAGCGAGCCTCCAAATTCAATTCAGGCTATGGTATTTTAGATGCTAGATACGAGATGGCGCGCATTTCTGTCATAATTCAAATTCGCGCGTTACGCTGTTGCCAATAGTTCTAAAATAACTAGTCCAAAATCATTAAATAGGCCAAACCATACATTAAGACACCAATTTTTTTTATTACTGCATCTTATACTAAATATTATACGCAAATTAATAAATTGTTAATGTTAAGATTTTTTTTTAATATAAATAAATTTCACTTATTTTGTAAATTGTTAAGTTTTCTATTTCTAGTGAAAGCTGAAATGGATTTTTTTTTTAAATGGATTTTGAAAATTAGTTCTTTGAAATCCAAGCAATAATTTATTTCTTCGAAAGTCGCAAATAGCAAAGAGAATTCTTGTCTAGTTTTTTGTCCGTATAAATTTGACAACACCGAAACATCAGAAAAAAGGCGGAATGCGGTTGTCCTGGAAACAATGACACGCTGCTCGTACACAAGGGTGCTAGCACAGTTTTCTTTGAATTTTTAATACGAGTGGCGCCATCTTATGAATTATTGAGGCATTTTTTGTGCTGCTATTTCCACTGGACGTCTATTCGTAGTATTTAAGTCTATGTTTTGATTAATGATTGATAGACTTGACAATATGACGAAGGTAATAAACCGGTATTGATTAATATACATTAGGAAGTTTTTTTGTCCAGAGATAACAAATAGGAATATATTATGCTCAAATTTTTTTTTTTTTTTTTTCTTTTACGGATATGCGCACTCGCAGGGAAATGTCCTATCACGCTCGAGAAGCGGCAAGTGCGCGGAAATGTCGGTGTATGTTGGTCTTGAAACGGTTCAGGTTGTAACCTGCAGGGAAAACCGTCGCAGGGAGTTTATTCCACAGCGATGCTGTTCTCCAGAGATATGAATTCTGATATAATGTGGTTCTTGGTGCCTCTAGTTTGACAGTAAATTCATGGTTACCGTCTGTTTGACGGGTTCGCCTGGTAGGTGCTACTCTCGGTGGAATCATACGTGCCAACTCTTCAGAGCATTTTCCGTGATAGTACCTGTAGAAGAGAGATAAATCGCCCACAGATCTGCGATGTTCGAGACCATCCAAGTTACGAGTAAGTGCGGGGTCATTGATCAGCTTGATAGCTCGTTTTTGCACGGTATTCAAAAGCATTAAGGTATGTTTGGGTGCTGCACTCCATATATGTGAGCAGTACTCCATAGTTGGTCGAATCTGGGCTTTGTAGAGTGTCAGCAATTGGCTTGGTGTGTACAGATGTCTTGTACGAAATAGCACCCCCAGCTTTTGGGAGGCCCTTTTAGCAATATCTGCCACGTGACTGTGCCAAGACATGTTGGTCTCTGCAGTAACCCCCAAGATGTTCAACTGACTCTGTAATGTGACAGCACTTCCAGATAGCATGATGTTTGGCTCACCGGTGCTGGTCTTTTTTGAAAACAGAGCTGCTTGGGTTTTCTGCGCGTTGAACTGTACAAGGTTTTTGTTACCCCAGTCCTCTATTATCTCCAGGTCGTTATTTATCTGCGATATTTGAGTTAGTCTAAGATGATGGAATTCACGTGCGGAAAGACCTGTGGTTGGTATGAGTGAGGAGACTACATTGCCATCGTCTGCAAAGCAATAAAGTGGATTTACTGTTTTATCTATGAGGTCATTTATGTAAATCAGAAAAAGAGTTGGCGAAAGGATTGCTCCCTGTGGCACACCAGCATTTATTTGGTAAGAGTTGGAGTTCTGGCCATCCAGTGCAACATAAATGGATCTGTCCTTTAGGTAACTTTCAAACCAAGTGCAAAGTTTCGGCGATAATCCCATTGCTTTGAGCTTGTTGAGCAGATTTTCATGCCAAACTTTGTCGAATGCTTTAGATATATCTAAGGCAATTGTTCTTGTTTCACCCCGCAACTCAATCGCTTTTTGCCATAAGTGAGTGACGTATGTAAGTAAATCGCCAGTTGACCTATATTTTCGAAATCAGTATTGCTTATCGTTGATAATTTTGTACTTTTCCAAGTACTTGGTTAGGTGATTGTTCACAACTCTTTCCATTACTTTTGATATCACCGGAAGTAGAGCAATTGGTCTATAGTTTAACGGATCTGTCTTTTCTCCTTTCTTTGGAATGGGTTGTACTGCGGCACACTTCCATGATGATGGATATACTCCTTGCCTGTAAGACAAATTGAATAATTTTGCGAAAGTTGGGGTGAGTTCGTTGGCGCAATTTTTGAGTACTATTGCGGGAATGCCATCCGGACCCATTGCTTTGTTTGTATCCAGCTTTTTTAGGGATTTTCGTATTTCTCTGTGACAAAAGGGTACCTCTGGCATACTATGGGAAACCCTTTCAATGAACGGTGGAGTTTTTCCGTTTGGCACTGTTAGGTTGGAGTTGGAGGAAAACATTTGGGCAAGCATATTGGCTTTTTCCTCTGATGTTGTGGCTAAGTGATTATTTTTATCTGTAAGTGGTGGTATGGATGACTTGGTGAAGTTAGATCCAACAGCTTTTGCAAGAGACCAAAAAGACCTAGAACTACTTGGACAATTCAGCAACCTGTTTTTTATTCTTTGATTGTATGTTTCTTTAGCGGAGTCAATAGTAATTTTGCAACTATTTCTGGCTTCTATAAATTCTGTGTGGTTTTGAGCGGTTTGTTGTCGTTTCCAAAGGTTATAGGCTCTGTGTTTTTTCTGTACAGCCGTTTGACACTGGCTGTTGAACCAAGGTTTTGCATTAGCTCTACGTTTAGTTGTATGTGGGATGAGTATTGTAAGACCTATAGTTTCATCAATTGATACTCCAAATACAAAATTAACAAATTTTATGAATAATATTTTGAAAAGATCCTACAATACTCATAATGATTTTTACATAAAAGATTCATTTGAATTTTCTGAATTTATAAATGACAAACAAATTCCTGAAAATTATATTTTGATAAGTTTGGATGCTATTTCTCTCTTTAGTAATATACCAATTAATTTAGTAAACGATAGTATAATTAAAAGATGGGATGACATTCAAAATTATTGTAAAATCACACAAACAAAATTTTTAGAAATCATTCAATTTATTTTCAATACCAATTATTTAAAATTTAACAACTCATTTTACAAGCAAATATTAGTTACACCAATGGGTAGCAGTATTTCTCCAATAATCGCTCAATATGTTCTAGATGATCTTATAGAACACTGTTTACCAACACTTTCTTTTGAGATACCTTTTTTTAAAAAATATGTTGATGATATTGTTTGTGCAGTTCCTTTTAATAAACACCAAGAAATTTTGGATATATTTAACAATTACAATAATTCAATCCAATTTACTATCGAAATTGAAAATAACTATAGTATTCCATTTTTAGATACAAAAATTATACGGAATAACCAAACTCTAATAACGGATTGGTATATTAAAGCAAAAAATTCTGGAACATATATTAATTTTAACTCATATCATAGTTATAGACACAAAATTAATCTCATCTTGACACTTATAGTCCGGGGGCCGAGGACCTTTTTTCCAAATCATTAATAACAAGCTAGTTTTTTCAATGCAGCTTCATTTCACCGAGACGCCCAACTTTTTTCTCTTCGAAAATTGCGAAAACAGGTAGCTAACATACTGCGCAGGTGTAAAACATGTCGATTTGGTGACTATGAAAATTTAATTAATAACAGTTAGTTTTTCAGCTAAATGTTGAGATAATTTTATGAATAATTTGAAACAACATTTGTCCGACAAAATAAAGGGTTTGGTCTACGATGTTCCCCCCCTCAAACATGTAGCAATTACGTTGCATAAAAAATGATTAATAACAAGTTGATTTTTTCAATGTAGGTTGGTAAATATTATTACAATTAAATGGCCACACTGTCCTACAAATAAACAGGTAGCTATTTTCAGTCCTACACTCAAAAGTTGTCGATTTCACGATTTAACTTTTTTCATTAATAACCGGCGGCTAAATCTTCGTGAGTATCTTCATTTTGATAAGACGCCCAAATTTTCTGTTGCGAAAATTCCAAAAACAGGTAGCTAACAGAGTGCGCAGGTGGAAAACATGTCTATTTGGTGATCATACAAATGTAAATAATAACAGTTAATTTTGCAGCTGAATGTTGAGATAGTTTCATAAATATTATGAAACAACATTTGTCTGACAAAATAAATTGTTTGATCTAGGCTGTCTCCCTTCTCAAACATGTAGCAGATACGTTACATAAAAAATGATTTATAACCAGTTGATTTTTTTAATGTAGCTTAGTAAATATTACTACAATTAAATGGTTACACTGTCCTACAAATAAAGAGGTACATTTCTCCAGTCCTACACTCAAAAGTTGTCGACTTCACGGTAATATTTTATTCATCAATCACCGGCTAAATCTTCTCGAGCATCTTCGTATTGATAATACGCCTAACTTTTCTATTGCGAAAAGTTGCAAAAGTAGTAGCTACTAGAGTGAGTATTAGTGAGCACATGTAAAATACCTTGATTAGGTGATTATGCAAATGTAATTATTAACAGTTAACAGTTAATTTTTCAGGTGAATAATGAGATAATTTTATAAATAATTCGAAATTCGATTTGAGCCACAAAATAAATGGTTTGGTCTGCAGTGTCCCCTTTCTCAAAAATGTAGCAATTACTGGCTCATAAAAAAACGATTTATAACCAGTTGATTTTTTTACTGTAGTTTGGTAAATATAACTACAATTAAATGGTCACATTGTCCTAAAGAGGTAAGATTTCTCAAACCTACATTCGAGAATTTCGAAAATAGCCTTATGCATATTATACGTAAATATGTACAGGGCTTTCATTTCAAAACTTGCCACTCACTTTATCTGCGTAAATAGACAGATTTCTAGAAATCGCCGAAACATGTCAACAAATTTATTGAGGGGTGCGTTAATTTGTTGACGTGTTCCGGCGATTTCCAGAAATTTGTCTCTTTAGGCAAATAACGTGGGTGGCAAATTTCGAAATGAAAGCCCCTGTATGTACATATGTACATATACAGATGCGTGTATAACAGTATATGTGTATGTACACATACCTACATTTATATCGATGGTTTCCATTCGCATCGACGCGCATGCTCGTAAATAACACAGTATCGTAGTATAGGGTGATTCAAAAAGCGCGCCAGATTTGAATTGCTCGAAAAAGAGTTTTGGCATGCCATCAAAGTAGAGGGGGCCATGACCTTTGTCATTTTCCATACCCAGATGGAGAAGGTTTGATCCAACCGGTTCATCTTAATTCTAAAGATATTTAAAAAAACTAGAGCTCCTTTTTTAATGTATTAAATCTGGCGCGCTTTTTTGCTGTATATAGGGTGAATACAGGGTGTTTTCTAAGTTAGAGTTTTTCTTTTTAAATAGGGGAGACTCGGGCAAAAGGAGTCACTTTATTTAATAGGTTGATTTTCACTTCATCTTTTGTTATTTTTCTATAAATTTTATATGGAACAAAAGATCATCATTCGGTGTTCAATTCAGCTAATTTAAAATATTTTTTCTGTGGAAATTTAGACTATGACACGTAAATTATTGGAATAGTGTATTTGATTCCTTTTGCCCACCCCTATAGGGCATATGGAATCAGACGTTTGGGCAAAAGGAATCAACTAGGGTAAAAAGAATCAAACATGGGAGTTTATTAATTTTTTTAATTTAATAGGTAAATTAGGCCAACATACATATTATAATATTGATTTTCATTAATCCTGAAATAGAAAATATGAAATATCCCTTCATATTTTTAATATTAGGGCAAATAGAACCACTTAATAATATAAAACTCAAATATAAAACGAAAATAAAAATCATGCCATAACTTAGGTACCTACAAGAGATCCTATGGAAAACTTAATTATTATGAAGAGGAACAAAAAACCAAAAGTTTATAGGTATACCTAGGTATAGGTAAAAACTTTTTCCTACAGCCGTGCGGAAAAATCGATTTTCCGCACTGATATGCCTGCGGAAAATGAGTTTTCCCGCACGATGCGGTAAAACTTTTTTTTTTGACATTTCACTGCGGAAAAAGTTTTTCCGCACGGCTGTCAGTGCGGAAAAAATTTTACCGCACTGATATGTCAAAAAAAAAAAGAAAAATTTTACATTTTTTTGCCTGTAGGAAAAATATTGTACCTAACACTTGCGGAAAATATTTTTCCGCACTCAGCTGCATCACCGAACTCCGCTACGCGTCGTTCGGTGAACGGCAGCCGCGTGCGGAAAAATTCATTTTCCGCACTTGTTAGGTAAATAGCTATTTTCTTCTTCTTCATCTTTTGAAAAAACTGGTTTATAATGTCCAAAACGTTTTTCTGAAGTATATTTTTTTTCAAGTGTTTTTGTAGTGTCGATAACTTAATGTTAAATCGTATAGCTGCTTGTCTTATAGAGAATTATTTCTTTTTCACACTATTCATAGCTCTTGCTATATCATCGGCTGACCAACTTTCACCCCGAGTAGATTTTCTCTGATACCGGTAAACCAACTGGAAAGATTTCTTTGAAGTTTCTATAAGGTTTTTGAATAACTCGAAGAAAGAAAAATTTAACTTGGGGCAAAAGGAGTCGACCCCTATTTTTTTTTTTTTTTTTTTTTTTTTACGGATATGCGCACTCGCAAGGAGATGTCCTATCACGCTCGAGAAGCGGCAAGTGCGCGGAAATGTCGGTGTATGTTGGTCTTGAAACGGTTCAGGTTGTAACCTGCAGGGAAAACCGTCGCAGGGAGTTTATTCCACAGCGATGCTGTTCTCCAGAGATATGAATTCTGATATAATGAGGTTCTCGGTGCCTCTAGTTTGACAGTAAATTCATGGTTACCGTCTGTTTGACGGGTTCGCCTGGTAGGTGCTACTCTCGGTGGAATCATACGTGCCAACTCTTCAGAGCATTTTCCGTGATAGTACCTGTAGAAGAGAGATAAATCGCCCACAGATCTGCGATGTTCGAGACCATCCAAGTTACGAGTAAGTGTGGGGTCATTGATCAGCTTGATAGCTCGTTTTTGCACGGTATTCAAAAGCATTAAGGTATGTTTGGGTGCTGCACTCCATATATGTGAGCAGTACTCCATAGTTGGTCGAATCTGGGCTTTGTAGAGTGTCAGCAATTGGCTTGGTGTGTACAGATGTCTTGTACGAAATAGCACCCCCAGCTTTTGGGAGGCCCTTTTAGCAATATCTGCCACGTGACTGTGCCAAGACATGTTGGTCTCTGCAGTAACCCCCAAGATGTTCAACTGACTCTGTAATGTGACAGCACTTCCAGATAGCATGATGTTTGGCTCACCGGTACTGGTCTTTTTTGAAAACAGAGCTGCTTGGGTTTTCTGCGCGTTGAACTGTACAAGGTTTTTGTTACCCCAGTCCTCTATTATCTCCAAGTCGTTATTTATCTGCGATATTTGAGTTAGTCTAAGATGATGGAATTCACGTGCGGAAAGACCTGTGGGTGGTATGAGTGAGGAGACTACATTGCCATCGTCTGCAAAGCAATAAAGTGGATTTACTGTTTTATCTATGAGGTCATTTATGTAAATCAGGAAAAGAGTTGGCGAAAGGATTGCTCCCTGTGGCACACCAGCATTTATTTGGTAAGAGTTGGAGTTCTGGCCATCCAGTGCAACATAAATGGATCTGTCCTTTAGGTAACTTTCAAACCAAGTGCAAAGTTTCGGCGATAATCCCATTGCTTTGAGCTTGTTGAGCAGATTTTCATGCCAAACTTTGTCGAATGCTTTAGATATATCTAAGGCAATTGTTCTTGTTTCACCCCGCAACTCAATCGCTTTTTGCCATAAGTGAGTGACGTATGTAAGTAAATCGCCAGTTGACCTATATTTTCGAAATCCGTATTGCTTATCGTTGATAATTTTGTACTTTTCCAAGTACTTGGTTAGGTGATTGTTCACAACTCTTTCCATTACTTTTGATATCACCGGAAGTAGAGCAATTGGTCTATAGTTTAACGGATCTGTCTTTTTTCCTTTCTTTGGAATGGGTTGTACTGCGGCAGACTTCCATGATGATGGATATACTCCTTGCCTGTAAGACAAATTGAATAATTTTGCGAAAGTTGGGGTGAGTTCGTTGGCGCAATTTTTGAGTACTATTGCGGGAATGCCATCCGGACCCATTGCTTTGTTTGTATCCAGCTTTTTTAGGGATTTTCGTATTTCTCTGTGACAAAAGGGTACCTCTGGCATACTATGGGAAACCCTTTCAATGAACGGTGGAGTTTTTCCGTTTGGCACTGTTAGGTTGGAGTTGGAGGAAAACAATTGGGCAAGCATATTGGCTTTTTCCTCTGATGTTGTGGCTAAGTGATTATTTTTATCTGTAAGTGGTGGTATGGATGACTTGGTGAAGTTAGATCCAACAGCTTTTGCAAGAGACCAAAAAGACCTAGAACTACTTGGACAATTCAGCAACCTGTTTTTTATTCTTTGATTGTATGTTTCTTTAGCGGAGTCAATAGTAATTTTGCAACTATTTCTGGCTTCTATAAATTCTGTGTGGTTTTGAGCGGTTTGTTGTCCTTTCCAAAGGTTATATGCTCTGTGTTTTTTCTGTACAGCCGTTTGACACTGGCTGTTGAACCAAGGTTTTGCATTAGCTCTACGTTTAGTTGTATGTGGGATATATGCGTCCATTCCAGATAAGATTGCTTGTGTTATTTCATTACAGCAAATAGTGGGATCAGCTGTTTTAAAGCAAACCTCTTGCCATGGAAAATCCAGGTAATACTGTTTTAGGTCATTCCATTTTGCCGATTTATAGTGCCATATTTTACGAGGAAGTGGTTGTAGGCTTGGTGGGATGAGCATTTCGCACTTTGTTATTATAAGTTTATGATCGGACGAACCAAGTGGAGCATCTACTTGAATTGTGTACGAGTCAGGATTGGTGGTTAGGAACAAGTCTAAAAGCGCTGCAAATTCGCCCCTTTCTGAGATACGGGTAGGTTCATCGACAAGCTGCGTTAGACCACAACTTATGGCAAAAGCTTCTGCTTCTCTGCCTTCGTTATCTGTTTTGTTGTGGTGTTTCAGCCAGGGTATATTGTGGACGTTGAAATCGCCTAAAAAGACAATTTCCGCCTGTGGATAGTTTGACTGTATACTATCACAGCTTTCGGATAATGTCGCGAAAAAGTTTTGGTAATCGGTGTTACTTGGCGGTCGGTAGAGGCAGCAGATAAACTTGGTCGATGACTTTGAGGTGAATTTTAGCCATATGATATCAAGGTTCGCTGGTTCTAACTTCTCCTCTCGATGACATGAAAGGTCATTTTTAATGTACACACAGATCCCAAAATTATGTCGAAATCGGTGGTGTAGGTCATAGCCGGGATAAAGATAGTTCACAATAGGTGTTGCAGAACTGATTTTAGTTTCAGTGAGAACAAGGATGTCAGGTCTTTGTTCTTCAAGATGTTGGTGAACTGAATTCATATTTGTACTTATTCCTCTTATATTGCTAAAATCAATTCTGAGTTCAGTTTTTGATCTTCTCTTTATATCTTTGCATGGAGGACCCCCAGGATCACCCGACGCCCGGAGATCCGAGTGGTCGGGTATTTTACCTCCGGAATATTTTGATCCTGGAGGCGCCATCATGCTATCTGTTACTCATTGTTGGAACCGGACTGCCAGCGCAGTAGCGGAACGTGGTGATACCACTTAGCGCTACTCAATTCTGGCATGGTGGTATCTCACCGGTCGACGCCCAATGAGTAAAAAGCGTCTACCACCCTTGCCCGACTCCTCTTGCCCAAATGGTTGAGCTGAAAACCATGTGAAAAAACAAATAATATAATATGGATAAAACCGTTAAAAGTTTGGTTATGTCTTACCTTACTATAGAAGCATTCAGAATATATCGAAATATATTGTATTCTTGTGCCAGATGTCTTAGAAATCGGCTTGAAACCTTAGATAACAATGTATTTATGCACTGTAGATTTGATAAATGTCGATTGTACACGGAAGTACCAAAAATATGTTAAAAATAGCTCTTCACATCGCACACCCGCGGAGTCGGCGAGGTTTTAACAAGGTTGCCACGTTTGTAGCTATTTTACTGTTATAAATATTTGTGTGATTCCTTTCGCCTGCTATATTCCTTATGCCCCAATTTCCCCTAACGTGGAACTTAAAAAAATTAATAATTATATTTTTCAAAATACAAAAGGTAAAATTCTTGAATTTAATCTTTTTTTCCAGAAATCTGTCTCTTTACGCAGATAACGTGGGTGGTAAGTTTTGAAATGAAAGCCCTGTACATATTTACGTATAATATGCATAAGGCTATTTTCGAAATTCTCGAATGTAGGGCTGAGAAATCTTACCTCTTTAGGACAATGTGACCATTCAATTGTAGTTATATTTACCAAACTACAGTAAAAAAATCAACTGGTTATAAATCGTTTTTTATGAGCCAGTAATTGCTACATTTTTGAGAAAGGGGACACTGCAGACCAAACCATTTATTTTGTGGCTCAAATCGAATTTCGAATTATTTATAAAATTATCTCATTATTCACCTGAAAAATTAACTGTTAACTGTTAATAATCACATTTGCATAATCACCTAATCAAGGTATTTTACATGTGCTCACTAATACTCACTCTAGTAGCTACTACTTTTGCAACTTTTCGCAATAGAAAAGTTAGGCGTATTATCAATACGAAGATGCTCGAGAAGATTTAGCCGGTGATTGATGAATAAAATATTACCGTGAAGTCGACAACTTTTGAGTGTAGGACTGGAGAAATGTACCTCTTTATTTGTAGGACAGTGTAACCATTTAATTGTAGTAATATTTACTAAGCTACATTAAAAAAATCAACTGGTTATAAATCATTTTTTATGTAACGTATCTGCTACATGTTTGAAAAGGGAGACAGCCTAGATCAAACCATTTATTTTGTCGGACAAATATTGTTTCATATTATTTATGAAACTATCTCAACATTCAGCTGCAAAATTAACTGTTATTATTTACATTTGTATGATCACCAAATAGACATGTTTTCCACCTGCGCACTCTGTTAGCTACCTGTTTTTGGAATTTTCGCAAAAGAAAATTTGGGAGTCTTATCAAAATGAAGATGCTCACGAAGATTTAGCCGGTTATTAATGAAAAAAGTTAAATCGTGAAATCGACAACTTTTGAGTGTAGGACTGAAAATAGCTACCTGTTTATTTGTAGGACAGTGTGACCATTTAATTGTAATGATATTTACCAACCTACATTGAAAAAATCAACTTGTTATTAATCATTTTTTATGCAACGTAATTGCTACATGTTTGAGGGGGGGCATCGTAGACCAAACCCTTTATTTTGTCGGACAAATGTTGTTTCAAATTATTCATAAAATTATCTCAACATTTAGCTGAAAAACTAACTGTTATTAATTAAATTTTCATAGTCACCAAATCGACATGTTTTACACCTGCGCAGTATGTTAGCTACCTGTTTTCGCAATTTTCGAAGAGAAAAAAGTTGGGCGTCTCGGTGAAATGAAGCTGCATTGAAAAAACTAGCTTGTTATTAATGATTTGGAAAAAAGGTCCTCGGCCCCCGGACTATTAAAAACAGAATTGAGAAATTAGTTCATCCATCATTAAAAGAATTAAACTATAAAAAATTAAAACAGATTTTATTAAAAAATTCACATCCAAATGCATTATTAAATGAAATAATTTTCAACAACAATATTATTAATGATAATAATAATAACCAATCATTGAACGGGTCAACAATACAAAATAATTCTATTAATATTCAAAATAATCAACAACCAAGAATTTATTATGCTTCAATACCATACATAAAAACACTTTCAGAAAAAATTGCCTATCTTTTCAAAAATGAATCTGTCAAAATTTCTTTTAAAATCATAAAAACTATTGGTAATTTAAATAGAAAACTAAAAGATAAAGATCCAATAGAATTAAAAACTAATGTTGTTTATGAATTACCTTGCACAAACTGTGATAAGATCTACATAGGTCAAACATCACAAACCATAAAAAACAGAATGTCTGGACACAAAAGTGATATACGATTGCAAAAAGAAACAAGTGCTATAGTTAAACATTCATTTGATACTGGACATCGACCTAATTACAATAACATTAAAATTTTACAAACACAAAAGAATTTAAATAAAAGATTATTTATAGAAATGACGGAAATACGAAAACAGAAAAATTCAATTAATGAAAGAACAGAAATTAGTAATTTGAGCATAATATATTCCTATTTGTTATCTCTGGACAAAAAAACTTCCTAATGTATATCAATCAATACCGGTTTATTACCTTCGTCATATTGTCAAGTCTATCAATCATTAATCAAAATTTTCAAAAAAAATTATACCATATTTTACATTTTTTGAAATAATTTTCATTATACATTTATATTAAATTTTTTACAAAAATCTTTAATATATCATAAATGAAAAAACTTTAAAAAAAAACAGAGAAATCGATAGACTCACTACAAGGTATGTTTTAAAAAGTTTATAACAATTTTTATTTAATTTCTAATTTATATTATATTCATTTTTTATTTATTTTATATTATTTTATTATAGCCCTGAAGAAGAAGCGAAAGGCTTCGAAAGTTAGGCAATTGTTGAAGAGTAATAAATCTATGATACTGACTGTTTCCCAATTATTCGAACCATATCAATTATTAACGGTCGTGATCCATAAAATAAGATATTGTTCAATATTATATTAAAAGGTAACATTGAATTGAAATTTTCGTTTTCCAAGGAAATTCTGTAATTTTCCTGTGATAAGCTTTTGGTTAGATTCAATAGTTAGAAATTGATCGTGAAATGTTTTTGTAACTTGTTTCCTTACTTGAGCTCAGTGTCGGACTGGGGGTTATTTGGCCCACCGGGCAAATGGTGAAGTGGCCCACCCGCCCACCTAACCCAAACCCCATTCAATAAAAACAATTTTGATAATCATAAACACAGTAATTAACTTGCAAAAAACGAAGAGTTATTGCGAGTCAATATTTTGCTTTCTAAACTGGTCAACATTAAGTTCGGTCCATTCAATTTTGTGCCTTATTTTTAAATAGCTGCAACTTTTTTAAAAATAAATATTTTTGAACGCGGTTTGCGGCTGTCAAAAGGGCGTTTCTCTTAGATTAGGCTACATGTCACAAATTTTTGGTTGGAAAGTTATTATCATGATATACGGGGTGATAAACAATGTCATGCAAAAAAGCAAAAATTTCCTGTGTGACACTTTGGCAACAATTTTTTTTAGTTGCTACAATATGGTTCGTTACTAAGGTAACATCAATATCTCTAGACGTTTTTGTCACTTTTTGGATTTAGGCCCTTTGGCCTTAGATACACTATTAAACATCAAATTTTGGTTATGCAATCTTTAAAATGCTATAATTCGAAAACGAAATGACGGATTTTCACGAGCGCTTCAAATTCGGAAAGCCTATTTCATGTAGAGTTTCTATGACCTAAGAAATTTATGCAAGGTTTCAGTTTTAACATCATACCACGCCAACAATAGACAAAAAGGTATCCAACACGGAAACCTTAAATTCTGGGTAAATCATTGGACGTAAAAAAGACACTATAAATGCGCACAAAAAAAAAAAATTGCTATAGAAATTTTTATTAAAAATTTTCACAAATACGAGATTGTCGTCCACCAGGACAAAATCGTCTCCAAAGTTTTGGGGAAAGGACTTATAATATCACTGATACCTTTCCGCATTCATCGATTTCCTAAGTTAAACAACCAAATCCGTTCTCCCATTCATCATAACACCACCCATAACAACCACACCGGCACCTACAAGCAGTTCCCTTGCATCCATGTTTCCTTCCAGATATCGATCATTTCTCCCCCTCCATACTAAAACTCGTCCACCACTTCCACATAAATTAAACCTACATTCATCTGCGAAAATGCACCTACTCCATTCTGCTATTAGCCGTATTCTGCCGTAAGTCCACGCTCGTGAAGTCTACGTCTTATGGTTTGCGTTGATATCCTTATGCCACTTGCTGCTTGAAAACTCTGGCAGTGTTTGATGGCAATAATGGTTCTACTCCGTGTTTCATCACGAAAAATCAAACGATCCTGCCTTGATGTTGTTTTTCTCGTTCGTCCGCAACGGTGTTGGTAGCGATAACTTGGACTGCCATAAGCTAGGTTTCACTGGCTAGTACCCTTTTCACACTCGAAATTAGGTAGCTATGCGTATGCGTCTTTTCTTGATACATTTTATGGGCTCGAACTTACCTCACAACATTTCTCAATTCATTTTGGCCAAGTTTAACCATTTGGTAAAATAAAATTTATTGTCCGTCGTTTTTAATCTGACACTTTCCGTATGAGGAGCGAAGGGGTGAAGCATATGACAAAAACAGGTGTGACGTCAGGTGATTTTTGGCATTCTAATGTAGGGAGCCACCAGCTTACATTCCTTTGGAGTATCAGATTAAAATCGACGGACTGTAACTGATACAAGATAAAATTTGCAGTTGACGCAAAATGTCATGCCATAGACTTTTATGCTAAATAGGGTTCCACGACAACATTGGTCCATCGTTATTATGGAAACCTATTGCTATAAAGGATTCCATACACCACCGGCGAGATTTTTCGTACCGTTAGCGATTTTATTTTATTGTATCCTGGTATAATCTTAAAATTGAAACCTTGCGTAAATTTCTTAGGTCATAGAAAATCTACATGAAATAGGCTTTCCGAATTTGAAGCGCTCGTGAAAATCCGTCATTTTGTTTTCGAATTATGGCAATTTGCAGATTGCATTACCAAAATTTGATGTTTAGTAGTGTATCTAAGGCAAAAGGGCCTAAATCCAAAAACAAAAAAGTCTAGAGATATTGATGTAACCTTAGTAACGAACCATATTATAGCAACTAAAAAAAATTTTTGCCAAAGTGTCACACACACGAAATTTTTGCTTTTTTGCATGACATTGTTTATCACCCCGTATATCATAAAAATAGCATTCCCACCAAAAATGTGTGACATGCAGCCCATAGAGAAATATAATAAACCAAGGTAAGAGTACCTGATTGATAACATGAAAGTTTGTATAGCGCTGACGTCACAGCGACGGTGGCGTCAATAGTGGCAGCCGGAACAAATACTGAAATGGCGGGAATTTTGAAATTTGACTTGAGTTGATTGCACAAAAAACTTACTTATGTTGTTCCACATCTTTTTTTCTCAAATCCGAATGAGAAAAATGATGTGGTACTCCATAAAGTTTTGTGCCATTTTTTGATGTAGATTGAAAAAAAAGGCAAAATAAACACTAAAATTGTGCTAGAAAAAATATATATTATACCTAGCTAGATAGGTCAAATACCTAAAGAGTTTACAAACACAGTTATTACATCCCTTATAGGTACATGCTTTAATGTATGAACAAGCTAAGCTGGCCAAGGCCTAACATCTACATTTTATCTCTTCTGACTGAGGTCTCCTAAAACAGTAAAAAAATATGCCGTATATCACAAAACTAACATGTATACTTACTGGTTCAATTTATCCTAGTTGTACATAATATTATGGGTACGTGATACCGAGTGCCTTAATAAAAATAACAATTTCTTCTTCTTGTTCTTTAGATTTTGTGAGTTCGAGTCTTCTTAGACGACCGCCCAATCGGTTAAAAATGACAAACACAATGACAAATTTCAACACGGAAATGTCGTTATTTTAAGGTTACTTATTTGTTTTCTCGGTCACAGTTTCTATAGTTATGGATGTTTGATAGGTTTCTACAAAACAGCTAGGAAAGCTCTGTAACTCATACGGTGCCCTTGTCTTGTGAATTGGTATGACAGAGAAAGATGAAACAGAATCGAATGATCGGACTGATCTTCCGTATGTCTCTAGCTTTCCAAAAATTCCGCAATGCGCTATGCGCAACCGGATGCGCAGTAATAGTATAACCTATTTCGGCTATACTTTTGAAGGTCTTTTTATTTTTTATTGTCTATGATGCAGCCTATCTAGATGAGACGCGCTTTCGAATACCACAAACCGCGTTCAAAAATATTTATTTTTAAAAAAGTTGCAGCTGTTTAAAAATAGGGCAAAAAATTGAATGGACCGAACTAAATGTTGACCAGTTTATATCTATGTTTACATATTATGAAAACAAACAAATCAAAACTAAAACCAATGTTAGTGCGGCAGCTTAGCTAGGATATTTCAACATATTGTGCACTTTTTGATAAAGGCACCAAATTTGGCACACAGGTAGACCGATGTAATATGAACAAATTTGGATGTGGAGCCATCGGCCAACTGGCCCCCGGCCGGCGGCCGAGGTGGCGATTTTTTAAAATGACCGCCAGTGGACACCCTGAAAGACAACGAAAGTAAGATAAAGTTTGCTACGAAGGTTTAAGTGAATGTTTATTGATTGTTTTGAATGAAAACATGCCAGATGGTTTTTAAGTTATACAGGGTGGGGCACGAAAAACTTCCCATCTAGGTTTTCTCAGGTCTCGTCTCAGGTTTTAGGTGATTAATCAAAAATCGCTCGGACACGTTATTTTTTGTTTTTTGGACGACACATTTTATTGGTATTTCTATCCTCTACCTGTTAACCCCTAAGCAGGGGTGACAGGTATCCGCAAAATTTCAAATGGAAAGAGGGTTCGAGTGATACAATGTACTATCTCCTAACTTTGACAAACCGCAATTTTGGCAGAGTGAATAGTACCAACAAAAATCTCAATAAAAATTTCTAACAAATTACGTATCACCCGATCCCCCTTTCTGTTCGAAATTTTGAAGGTACCTGTCATCCCCGCTTAGGGGTTGACAGGTAGGGGGTGAAAATACTAATAAAATGGTCGAACGATTTTTGATTATTCAGCTAACACCTAAGAAAACTTGGGTGGGACATTTTTCGTGCCTCACCTTGTATACCGGGTGACCACGAGATTACTGACCAAGCTCTAGTTCAGGCATGAATATCAATATCGATTTCAAGTTTTGAGGATGTATATTATTGATATCGATGCAGAATTTCGCTATAAAAACAATCGACTATCGCTTTTGGTTTGACCGCAAGTGCCATCAACTTCTTTATTTCAACTAGATCACCCCCTATATTATTACATTTTTGGATTCTATGAGAAATTCTAAGCATATTTTATGTATAATATCCTATACCTAACTTAAACAGTTTTCAAGAAAATCGCGATTGAAAATGTCAAAAAATAATTTTTATTTTAGTTTTGACAGCAAACAATGGAAAGAAGGTTGAAGCTTTTACGATATTTTTAACTCATTTTAGAAGCACTAAAGGGTCCCACCACAAAAATATCAGTTCCGGTTCAATCGAAGGTTTTCGGTCGGTCTACTTTTGAGGTTATGTTACTGCAATAATTTCAATGGTATCCCATACTTAGAACTGAAAATTCGTATTCTAGGAACAATTTTGAATCTTTTTTGTATAGGCTTTCCTATACCTAATGTCTACTATTTTTGAGATATTTTACAGTATTGTTCACGTTTGTATTGTTCACGTTTGTATTGTTCACGTTTGCGTCCCTAACTTTTTGGACTATTTGCGACCTTTGGGTAACAGTGCAAATCGGGATTCAAGGAACACAACAAATGAGACTTATCTTTTAAACTGCATTCTGTGTGATCTATTTAAATAAACTTATAAAAAGGATTAAAATTAATGCTGTTAATACTGTTTTTGGTATTCGTTGTTCCAAAGACATCCTTACATTAAGTGTCAAATATCTCAAAAACAGTAGACTTTAGGTATAGGAAAGCGTACACAAAAAAGATTCAAAATTGTTCTTAGAATACGAATTTTTAGTTCTAAGTATGGTATACCATTGAAATTATTGCAGTAACATAACCTCAAAAGTAGATCGACCGAAAACCTTCGATTGAACCGGAAGTTTTATTTTTGTTGTGGGACCCTTTAGTGCTTCTAAAATGAGTTAAAAATATCGTAAAAGCTTCAACCTTCTTTCCATTGTTTGCTGTCAAAACTAAAATAAAAATTATTTTTTGACATTTTCAATCGCGATTTTCTTGAAAACTCTTAAAGTTAGGTATAGGATATTATACATAAAATATGCTTAGAATTTCTCATAGAATCCAAAAATGTAATAATATAGGGGGTGATCTAGTTGAAATAAAGAAGTTGATGGCACTTGCGGTCAAACCAGAAGCGATAGTCGATTGTTTTTCTAGCGAAATTCTGCATCGATATCAATAATATACATCCTCAAAACTTGAAATCGATATTGATATTCATGCCTAAACTAGAGCTTGGTCAGTAATCTCGTGGTCACCCGGTATACAGGGTGTCCCACGACGTTTTACCCAAGTGATAACTTCGGAACGCGTCATCGAATTCAAATTCAAAAAAAAAATTCAAAATTCTTTATTTCCTGTTCTGACAATTTTATACATTGTATTAGGAATAGTCAAGCGATAATTTAAATCTAAAAACTAATACTAGAAAGCATTCACAGACAGACACACACACACACCCAGAATACATGCACTCACACAAGCACAGAAATATATAATATATATATAAAAAAAAAAAAAAAATCATAAAAGAGAGATACAATAACGGTTAACAATAAAATTCGTTTACACTATAAAAACATTTTGAGATTAAAAACTTTTTAAGACTAGATTTAAATACAGTACATGTTCTACTTTCCTTAATTTCTAATGGCAACAAGTTAAAGAAGCGGGGTCCTACAACATTTGGACTTTTGAACGCAATCTGTCCACGCGCTAGCGGGATATGGAGAGTATTCTTTTGTCTCGTATTAACTGAATGAACAAAACTGACTAAAGGAAACTTATTTTTGTTTTTGAAAATGTAGACACATATCTCAAAAATGTATAGACTTGGTAATGTCAAGATTTCAAGCTTTGTGAAGTATGGTTTACATGAATCCAAATAGGTTATACCTGTCATACTTCTTAAAATAGATTTTTGTGCTAAAAAGACTTGACTGGCGTTAGTTGACCAACCCCATAAACAGACACCGTAACGCAACCTTGATTCCACTTCCGCACAGTAGATTGCCTTTAACTGGCCTACAGTGAGAATATAACTTAAATTTCGTAGTTTGAAAGATAAGGAATTTAATTTCGGTATGAGCCCATCACAGTGAGCTTTAAAGTTTAAATTTTTATCAAGCACAATTCCCAAGAAATTTGTGCTATCAGAGACAACATGCACGTGACCACCCACATTCACACTAAGTGGTGTGGTAATTAATTTCTGATGGTTATGAAATTGCATAAGTACTGTTTTTTCTGTATTATGTTCCACTTTGTAATTTTTTATCATTTTCTTTAACAAAGTCTTAGCAAATATGGCATTGCCGATTGTGTAATTTAATTTTCTAGCGAAAAATGATATAATTCCATCAATCACATTCAAGATTCTAAAGTTGCCGTCACTTGACCGGTCCGAAACTGAAGCGAAAGTAAAATTGGATGACGCCTGTAGAAGCGGCACAAAAAGGTACCCAGATCCTCAAAATTTCAGTTATATTGGATGACGCATTCCGAAGTTATCACCTAATTAAAACTTCGTGGAACACCTTGAATATACAGGGCGGAGCACGAAAAACTTTCCACCCAGGTTTTCTCAGATGTTAGGTGAATAATCAAAAATCGCTCGACCATTTAATTGGTATTTTCACCCCCCTACCTGTCCACCCCTAAGCGGGGGTTACAGGTTCCCCCAAAATTTAAAATGGAAAGGAGGGTCGAGTGATACGTCATTTGATGGAAAGTTTTATCAAGATTATATCCTCGAAATTTTAAGTTGCGGCAGGGTAAATAGAGTCTGCCAAAATGGCGGCTTGTCAAAGTTAGGAAGTTCAGGCGCGGCTCCTCTGTAAGGTCATTCGCAAGAATCGTAAACTCTACAGGATTGCTCAATCGGCTAAATTTGTTCACAATTGCTGTGACGTCACGCGCATGCCGGATTTTCAAGATGGCCGCTGATGCGAATGATGTTTAGTTTGTGCTGACAACTATTTTATCGTAAATTCGGATTTATCTAGTGTTATAAGTGTAAATTTAAAGTTTCATTTAATGTGTGTAAGCATAAAAGACTCGTGGCTGAAAATACTCGCGAAAACCCCAAGCATTTTCTGGTTTTATAATACTGGATTTGTTGTATCAGGACATCGCTCTTTTATTTGTGTGTATTGCTAGTTAGTATTTCCTAGTCAAGCATTTGTTTTGCTTTTTTTTATAAATCAAATATCTACTTAGTTGTAAGTTTCCTTTGCATGTAATTACTAATAAAAATTAGGGTTTGTGAAGAGTGAATAAATAAATATGTAAATAAATTCCTTTACTGGCGCGTTTACTATGAAAACGCATGGAAAATATGGGAAACTTGCAATGTTTTTCTGGAATATGATTATGAGAATCTAAATTAGGTATCACTACTTGGCTTTGTGAAATAAGCTCACTTTGAATGTCCATATTAAATCGTTCTAGTACCTATTAAATTAATGAATAATAATTGAGAAGTACCTAGGTAGGGTCAGTAAAAAATAAAGCCCACTATTGCAACCCCGTTTCGCTTAAGGTGCGTACAGACATGCAACAGAAAGCCGTAACGTAACTTCACCGCGTATCAAGCACGCGACATGTTCTGTTGCGCGACGTTGTTACGTTGCGATGAGGAAAGTGGGTTTAGTTTGGTGCAACAGAACATCGCCGCGCAACATCGGCGCGGAACATTGGCGTCCCAGCTTTTTAGCAACGTTTTTAGTTAGTTGGTATCTACGTTCAAGCAAGATGGACATTGCTGCTGCAGCTTACATAGTTATGCACTATTTAGTGCATAAGAGAAAACGCAGACCAAGACGCTGGTGGCAGACTCAATTATACACCAGTAGAACTGTGTACAGTGGTCGTCATTTATTGAGAGACCTAAACTTCCAGTCTGTGAGTGGTCTATACAAAAACTTTACCAGAATGTCGCCAACTGATTTTGAATTTTTGATTAACCTAATCGGTCCAAAAGTATCAAGAAGAGACACTAATTGGAGACAAGCTATTTCGGTTCAGGAAAGATTGGCAGTAACAATGCGTTTTCTGGCGACTGGAGATTCCTTCACGAGTCTGCAATATCTGTTCAAAATTTCGAAACAATCGATAAGCGCTATAGTACCAGAAGTGTGTGAAGCTCTCATAGAAGGGTTGAAGGAGAATATACAGGTATGTTGATTTATTTATTGCTCAAAATTCTTTATTATAAAACATTTTTCTATAAAATTTTGTTCTTGAATATCATTTAATTATCTGGCAAGTTTAAATCAGTTAGTAATGTTGCACTGGTAAATGGGGGTGGATTGCTGGTAGAAGCGGAATAATTTGTCATACCCGAGCATTGTGAACTTGCTGATGCTGGAGATATTAGTGGCAGTGGTACCGGTGAAAACTGAGGCGCTTGGGATGATGCGTCAGTTGCAAAATCCCAATGAGCTGCGGGACGGGGTGAATATGGGGATTGTATCAACTGAGTATCTTGGTAAACCGAATCACGTTGTACAAGTTCGCTTTGGATTGTGGAATAATTGTTTGATTGATAACCTCTTGGAGCGGGATATTGATTATAATACCCCTTGTCTGCCGCAAATAAAATATTCATGATGGCTTCTTGTACTGCCGTTTGTGCTACGTTCGAATATTTACTAAGTTTCTTGGCTACAAGATTTCCAAATATTTGACATTCGCTTGGATCCTGCGGTGGTTCCTTATTCGATGCCTTTGTTAGAATTTCGAAAGCAGCATCCAATTTTTCAACTGCACGTTTTTTGTTCGGGATACTATGAGTCATCTGAGGGGGTTTTCTTTCCTTGTTACTGACTCTAATCCGAGTCTTTGGAGTCTGCTGAGACTCGTTGGGCTCCTGGGTCACGCGAAGCTCATGAGTCTCGTGAGACTGCTGAGTCCCGTGAGGCTTCTGAATCTCATGATGCTCTTCAGTCTCGTCAGGCTCTTGTATGTCGTTAGTCTTCTGGGGCTCCTCAGAGTCCGGATTCATATCTTGCAAAGCGGTATCATCATCTACATCATTACTTTCGTCTGTTTCTTTATCAATCTGCAACCAAATAAAAAGTTCTGTTGATATTTTTTCGATAATATGACAAAATAGTTTTCTGGGTTGGGAAAGAAATGTCTTGTAGATCAGGTCATAAATTCAAGGTTTTTTAGTTAGTAGAATCATTATTCTTTGAAGTTTCTGAAAACGATATTTTTTACAGATACCAACAACATCAGAGGGGTGGTTACAAGTAGCAAAACAATACAACGATATTTGGAACTTTCCGCACTGCCTAGGGGCAATCGATGGAAAATACGTCGTTTTGCAAGCACCTATTAATACAGGAAGCGATTTTTTTAACTACAAATCGACATTCAGCATAGTTCTTTTTGCAGTAGTAGATGCTCATTACAACTTTTTGTATGTTGATGCTGGAGGCCAAGGAAGAATTTCTGATGGTGGCATTTTCAAAAATTGTTCCCTGTTCAAAAAACTAGAAAAAAATGAGTTAAGATTGCCACTAGCTGAAGCTTTGGATGGTAGACAACGCGAAATTCCCTATTTTTTCATTGGAGATGAGGCGTTTGCTCTCACTGATACATTAATGAAACCGTTTTCGGGAATTCACCCCAAAGGATCATTACAAAGGGTTTATAATTATAGATTATCTCGCGCGCGAAGAGTCGTAGAGAATGTATTTGGTATTGCTTCAGCAGTATTTAGAGCACTCCGGAAACCCATGCTGCTAAGTCCTGAAAAGGCTGAGCTCATTGTAATGGCAATAGCTCACTTACATAATTTCTTAAGGAAAAGTTCCTCCTCCTGTCACTTGTATACACCAAACGGAACATTCGATACGGAAGTAGAGGGAAAACTTGTCGATGGAGCGAGAGCTTCAAGTAATGAACCAACTACTTCGCTACTTCCTCTCAGAAATATTCCCAGAAAACCATCCATACAGGCTAAAGCAATTCGAGAAGAATTGGCTGATTTCTTTCAAAATGAAGGGCGGATTTTGTGGCAAGATAAATATACTTAAATAATATTGAAAAAAATAAATAAATAAATAAATAAACACTTACAGAGCTTTGAGTATTGCGTACTTTGTTTTTGTCCCACAGGAATAGCAAGCTCTTGAATGCGAACCAAGAACTTTCATACACATCGGAACGCCCTACAATTGAAATAATAGTATATTAATCAATTCATATTATACTATTACAAAAGTCAATTGGAACAAGGTACCAACTGGTGGCTGACTGATGGTCACTGGAAAGTTCCATAAGAAATGCACTGCCGCCACTGCCACTAGTCAGCTGGCCACCAGTATGATTTATGTTTACCTTGTTCCAATTGACTTTGGAAAAACTATACCAGTAGTAACAACCCAAGGACATTGATAATTGTTCGAAAACATTTTTTTAACAGGTTTCGAAAGCTTGTTGAAGGCAACAAGCTTGAGAAAGTTGTTAAAAAAATTGGCTGTTAGAAGTGTCAAAAAAATTTAATTAATTAATAAATCTTTACCTGTTCCGGTGCCCATGCTTTTTTTAATTTTTGACTTTTCCCGCCTCAGCGCTGACTGCAACGCACTAATTTTCTTCTTGCACTCGTCAATCGTAGCACCTACACTTCTTGCGACATCTTCCCACGCATCATTTTTCTGAATTTTATTAAAATATCTGGGATGTTTGTTATTCCATAAAATTTCCTTCCCTCTATAAATTTCGATAAACTCAAGCACACTGTCTTCCGTCCACTCCATTTCTATCGAAATCAAAATAGCAACTGAATTTGACTGGAAATAGTGGAAATACAAAAGGGCAAAACCAAAACAACGGCACCGGGTTCGCAAGCACGTCCAGACTAAAAAAATCAAGTGCAACATCGCCGCGAACATTTCTTTGATGCGGTGTCGATTTACCGACAACCGATGGGACGCTGCGATGTTACGGTGTTACGCGGTTGCTGTACTGCTACGATGTTGCAGAGTACGGTCCAGATATGTCGCGTACTTGTTACGCGGTGAAGTTACGTTACGGCGTTCTGTTGCATGTCTGTACGCACCTTTATATTTTGATATTGAAATGCAAAAATTAAACCGGCTCGGCACTCCACATTTGGTTTTCTACTGTTTCTCAACTGTAGTCAATTGTGCCCGTTTTGTGCTCAATTGTGCCAGTATTTATGCGAATTGTGCTCATTTTCATACACAAAAAAACATTGAAACGAATCCGGGGGCCAGCTTGACTCCAGCCCTTCGTTTTTTTGACTTTTTGGCAATATGTTTGGCTAATTGATAAACAAAAGCAAACAAACTCGTCTTTCTAATTAGCAATTAGCCAACCACTCAAGCCTCAAGGACACAAGCTTTTGAAGTCTGCTAATTTTAAAATCAATAAATTAATTACAAAATACAGTTTTCAAAGGAAATAACCTCAAAATAACAATTTTTCACGTTTGAAAATGCAAGGATAGTGCACTGTCATAAAAAACACAAACCGATCAAGGACTGCGTGACGTCATTCGCATACCGCCATCTTCGATGTTTTTATGAACGTTTGTCTTATGGGATTGAGCAATCCTGTAGAGTTTACGATTCTTGGGTCATTCGGTCAATGACCCACCAAAAAATCAAACAATAAATTTTCAATTAAACATCTTGAATATTACGTTTTAAATTAGCCAACATCACGCTCAACAGAATACAGAAATCGAATTTTTAAAATTACAAATACAGGCCTAGCTGCGCTCGGCCGTATTCAAAATTGGGCTTATAGCTTTGAAATGATCATAGGCGAATGCAATAGGAATCAGAGAGAGAGAGACATAACGGGCGTAAATGAGTAAGATAAGGAGACACATTTGCTTCCATATGTTCCATCACGTCGACGGCCGGCAATGGCGCCAGATCCTCGATCGATCGATATGGGTATTTATCGGAATGGAACAAGAGCGCTCAGAATTCGACGATTTTATTGTCGTTTTTCAAACGCGTTTATTGAAAAAAGATGAAAAACAAAAGTCCTAGAGAGTTGGGGTGTTCAGAGTTATTTTTCTTAAAACAATTACTGAATTGTCATTCTGCACATTGTTTTTGTTTTGATTTAATTTTTTGAGTAATCTGTCCTAGTCATCGATCACTTTGCTCATCAGAAGGATAGGAGCATTGATTTGTTGTTCAAACGTGTCTAAATTTGGGACTCAGTCGACTTAAACGATAAACATTAGACCAGGGGCGGATCCAGAACCTGTCCAAGGGGGGGGCAACGTCGACAGAGGTTGCGTGTGTGGCGGAAAGCCCGCCGCAGGTGCCGCCGTAGGCGAAATTTTTTTTGGGGTGCCACGCCCAAATTATTATCCAAAAGTCGTAAAAAACACAATAATTCCAAAAAATTAATGACAAGCAACTAAACGTTTTGCTGAAAAAAATCGACTCACTACCTAATAATTTTTATTCGAATTCATAGATAATGAAATATAATTATTTATTTAGCGGCCCATTAATAATGTAAAGCTACTGCTACTCTAATGACAATAAAAAAAATAATAATTAATCCAATTCCTAGTTGCAGGGACGGGAGGGTTCAGGTGAAACATAAGTTACAAAAAACATATTTTTATTGAATTTCTAAACCTGCCTAATTCACAAAGCTGAACATAATAATATCTAGATAGGTATAAAAAAAACAATCTTTGACAAGATGAAAAGGATCTCTTATTTCTTTGGGTATGGTGAGAATATTGCCAAAGCTACGTTACTCGTTACATAACCATAGCCCAATTCCAATACCCATTCCCAAGCGACAAGCGATAAACAATGATCAATGGGAAAAAAATAAACTAACTTCTACTAACTTAGTACTTAGTCATTATTCAGCATTAGCATTGCGTCAACGTTTAACAAAATGACTAGCCAGGAACTATAAACAGGATAAATAAAAAAACAAAAACAAATAATATCACATATAACTAGACTAGAAAATCTAACCTATGGCTTGATTTTGCAAAACGATTAATTATTTTGTCTATACTTATGTCCATATCCAAATGAACATGGAGTAAGGCCAATCCAAGGAGTCTTTCTTGAGACATTCTGTTTCTAAGCCATGTTTTTAGACGTTTGAGGGCAGAAAAAGAGCGTTCTGATGAAGCAACACTTACAGGAATTGAAAGTAAAATTTGCAATAGAATATTACAATTTGGATATATTTCTTTATCGCAAAATTTATAAACAGCCATTACATCATTTAGCTCTTCTCGTTTGGTCTGTTCTAGTCGAGATAATTTTGATTTCCAAAACAAAACTTCGTTTTTAAAAACAGCTTTAGAATTAGTGAGGCCATTATCGCTTAAAATATTTTCATAAGTTTGCCACAGAATAGTAATATTGCTATCAATAGTTTTGTCATCAGCTGTTGATAAATTTTGAGGTAATAAAATTGTAAGATTGAAAATATTTATAGTTTCAACGCTGAAGCGAGATTTTAAATCGGAAATTATGTCGTCCAAGAGGGGTATAAAAATACTTATTCGATAATAGTCTTCTACGGTCTCTACGTCATAATTGGCTCTTTTTGTTTGTCGCGCAGTAGTCCTTGGTTTTTGCAAACTGACATTCAAGTTTTCGGCCAAATTTATTATTTCCTGCCAAATTTCATTAAAATATGTAGCTGCATTTTCTCTTTTTTCTTTTAATGTCTGAACTAAATCATCGATTGTTTCTTTTGCGTAAAATAAATCTAGAGATTTTTTTTGAAACAAATTACTCAATATCTGAGTTATAGAAAATATAAAGTTTATGCATTTTAGTGCAACTAAAAAAGGAGCCGTTAGCATGCTGTTAATTAGCATATTAGCTTTCGGACTCGAAACATTGTCCTGCCAGGTCTTAATATTATCGAGTACTTCAATAATATCTGATAAATTATTGTCAAAATAAAGGGAAGTATTATGTCTTTCCACCCAACGGGTATCACAAAGACTTCCAAGTTTTGTACCAAGTTTTGTTTTAATTAAAAAACTTCTTTTTGCTGAAGCATGGAAAAAGGCAATTACTTCTCTAATTGTACCGAAACAGTCCCTAGCTCCTTGAATCTGGACACATTTTGATATTGACAAATTTAGGGAATGGTTGTAACACGGTACTCTAACAGATAAAGTTTCCTTTTTTCTGATTTCACTAACAGCTCCTTTCTGTAGAGAAGTCATAATACTACAAGTATCGGTACATATACCGACACAGTTTTTAATTTCAAAACCGTTATTTTCTAAAATCGAAATAACAGATTTACCTAATTTCTCGCCGCAAATTTTAGGCTCAGTTCAGAGATCGTGAACGTCGGTAAACCCTATAAAATCTTCTCTGATTTCAAAATTATGTACATATCTTAATACAATACTCAACTGAGAGGAAGCAGAAATATCCGTAGTTTCGTCAAACATTATCGAAAAAAATTTAGCCTCACTGATGTTTTTCCTTAGTGTGTCTAAAATTTCTTCACCACAACAGTTGATGATAATATTTTGAGTTGTTTTAGAAATATAGGTTGCCCGTGAACTACAATTTTTCAAATGGTCGCTTAAAGTTACATCTCCGGCACGAATTCTCATTTTTAAAAGAGCTCGAAAATTGCCTTCATTTGTGATCGATTGTTGAGGTTGTGGTGAAGAATTTGAAGGCACATCTAGGAGCCCGTCATCTCTGTGTCCTCTAAAGGCTATATTTTGTTTTCCCAGGGTAATAATAGTATCAATTATGGGCATTAATCTTTTTCGGTTTTCCTGGACTTGTTTCAAATTTGTTTGTGAAATTTGATTCTGGATTTCATTTTGCGGTTTACCAAAATTATTTAAAAACAAGTTAGCCCTCTCAATTGAGTTTTTGTGATACTTATTACTTTGATGGGTATCTAAATACCCATCTTTTCCTGTTAATTTGCCGAAATTTTGTAATGGCTGCTTCACCAGAATTTTTGCCTCATTTTGGCACTTGGTTTCACCAACAAAAGTAGGTGCAAACAACGAACAATACCTGCAAAACACCCCTTTTTTGGAGGGAGAATAAACTAACCATTTGAATTTGTCCAAATAAGTATGACTGAAATATCTTTTAATTTTTTTACCATGTAGTGTTTTTTCGGAATAAGGGAAATTATAATTTCTTGGTGGTATATAGGGGTTTTCTAATAACTCTTTTTTTTGTAAGTCTGAAATATTATTAATTTTATCAATAAATGACCCAATATCGTTTAATGCATGTTCAGGTTCAGCAAGGATAACAGGAGCGGGAAGCTCATTTTGTAGTTGAGGAGTATCCTCTCCATTCATAGGCAAAACACCTGAGTCTGAGTCTGTAGCTGTATCGTTGTCAGTTTCTTGATTTTCAGTAGCAGGATTACCTGCATCTGAAGCCTTCTGTTTTTTTCCTATGAAAAAATCTAATGTTTTTTGCCTTTTCGCCCTTTTCTTACAAGGTTGTCCCAAGTGATCCATTCTAAAATAAGAAACAAGAATCGTTCCACGAACAACCACAAAAACTAATCCTGTCTCTAAGCCCTAAAGCAAAAAAAACGAGAAACTGGTCCCTTCCTGAATAAAAATGCATTTATATACTAATCTACATGCGAAAACTCCCCAAGAATGATAATTTTCGTCCAACAAAATTATGTTAAAAATGCGCGATTGCGCGACTGACTGCGCCTGATGATGAAAATATTGTACCTAGTTATGAGCATACATACCTGGTTTAGCTGATTGAGTATTTTATCGTAATTGACGTAATTCGTATCCTCTAGGAGAAGGCTTTTCGGCGCATCGCCGCCGGCCTAATAGCAACAAATTGTGCTGTGCTGTGCCTATCGCTGCGCTCCACGCACTGTCTATTGTATTGACAAGGAAAAAACAGGGAAGGAAAACCTGGAAAGCGTGTGTCGGAAATGTCATGTCGAGCGTCCGGCGCGCCCGGTTAAGTAAGTTAGGCTGTCACGCGCGAGCGGCGTCTGGTTGGTTGCGTGCCTATGAATCCTATTTGAAGAAGTCCATGCACAAGCAAACAAATTCCGCAACAGAGGTGTTGATGCAATAAATTTGCTAGTGTGAGTGTATGCCGCATTGTCCATCTGCAACCGTTTTTGTAAAATAATTTATACATTATTTTAATTTAATTACCTATATACCTATTATTAATTATATTTCGGGTCTCTCGGCAAGCGGCCTTGCAAAAATTTCACAACTATTTTTTTTTATAAGGCTCAAGGGGGGGGCAATTGCCCCTATTGCCCCCCCCCTTGGATCCGCCACTGCATTAGACCCACCCAAAGTAAGTTTTTTTTTTTTCTATTTAAAATATAGGGATGAGTCTAATTAACTGAATTGTTGTTGTATTTTCTTTATTATTTAAATATTTACTAACTTATTGCATGAATTCTAAAAAGGTTTCTAATCTGTTGTTTTCTACTTGACGTAGACATAAAGACATAACCTGAAAATCCTGAAATTAGGAACAAGGATATTACCCAACATCTGGCAAGGATATTACCCAACATCTAGCAAGGATATTACCCAACATCTACGTCATCATTTGTCAAATTTCAAAATGATCATAAATGAGCGCGAAATTCAAATATTCAAATTTAAATTCCTACTAAAGCCAAAAAATTTAGTTAAGTACCAAAAAATTTTCGCCTAAGGCGCTATTTTAGCCTGTGGCCTGTCCCTCTTAATTTGACCCACCTGTAAAAAAACTCACGAGCCGCGCCTGGGAAGTATGTAGTACATTGTATCACTCGAACCCCCTTTCCATTTGAAATTTGGCGGGTAGAGGGTGAAAATACCAATAAAACTGTACCCCAAAAAACAAAAATTGACGTGTCTGGCCAATTTTTGATTAATCACCTTACACCTGAGAAAACCTAAGTGGAAAGTTTTTCGTGTCCCACCCTGTATAATTTAAAAACTATCTGTCATGTTTTCATTGAAAACAATCAAGAAACATTCACTAAAACCTTCAGCAGCAAACTTTATCTAACTTCCGTTGACTTTCGGGGTGTCCACTGGCGACCATTTTGGATAACCGCCGCCACGGCCGCCAAGGGGCAGTTGGCGGATGGCTCCACATCCAAATTTTTTCATATTACATCGGTCTACCTCTGTGCCAAATTTGGTGCCTTTATCAAAAAGTGCACAATAGGTTAGCTAATCCGCTGTCGTTTTGTAATTTGGTCTCCTCAATATGATGTATGGATTACGATTATTGAGGGGGTGCAACAGAAATTTCTAAAATCTCTTTATTATAGAAAATATGGATTCTACCCAAAAAGAGGTTGTAATAATGAATATTTGTTGTGTGTCTATGGAAGAGTGCCGTCAACCAATCTGTACAAGAACTCACCTATATTTAGAATGTGTTCAGTTTTTAATCGGTATGCTTCAGATGGATTAAAAAACTTAGTCCAATCCTACATCTTTGCAGGATTGACTTAAAATTTTAAGCCGGCTTAACATCTGCTTAGGCGGTGTTTATTTCACAATTTTTAATCCGATATTTAAGTCAATCCACAATTGACATAGACATAATCATAATAAATCTTAAAAAAATTAAAAAACTTATTGATAGTAAACTGCGTGATGAGATTTAAGGCGTTTGTGTTGTGTACAAAATTATTTTGAACCAACCATTTTAATTACGTATTGTTTGGTTTTAGTAAAAATGTTTTAGTATTTAATATCTTTATTTTCTTTTAAGTGTATTGTTAAGCTTTATGTTACTATTAGTCTTAAGTGGATGTCTGTAATTGGTCCCTGGCTGTTGATATCTGAATAATAAATAAATTAAATAAATTTCTAAAAATCAACAACGGGTACGTCAGTTGAATTCAAATTCACTGATATGCGGCGGGCGATTTCTACGCAATCTAAGGATACAATAGATAGTTGATTTTTCATAGGGACGATGGATTACGCCAAATAACGCATGATTTGATGATCAATGGCGTGGGAAGTGGGATATTTTAATATATTTTTAAAAATATTCGAATGGCCCACCTGTCGAAGACGTCACCTGGCCCACCGGGATTTTGCCCGGTTGCCCGGTGGGCCAGTCCGACACTGCTTGAGCTTGTATTTTTAGATCTTCATTGAGAGTCTTTTGATTGTCATTGAGCGTCTGGATATAAGAATCATATCTTGCGCCGTCTTCAGCATCTAGGGTTCCGTAGAGCCATTTTTGTAATGTGCCCATAAAATTTAATAGACCTCTTTTGTTTCGTTTTCGGTCTTGATAGGTTTTAATAACTTGTTTCATGATCTCTTGATTTGAGAATAACTGGTTTCAATATTTATTTAAAACAGTGCAACAAATTGGTTTGACCATGTTGTTTTGTTTAGTGTCTCAGATAATTTCATTAAAGTTATCTATAATTTATGGATACCTTGTATGATAATTGTCGTATTAATGTAATAATAGGCCGTGTTATGTTGTGTTGCTACGTAAGTAGTTCCTAAAGACATACTTTCACGTAGTGTCGAATGGAATCTTTCGATTGGACTACTCGAGTTTGGATTTCTTGGAGTTGTGTAATGAAACTCAATTTTGTATAATTTACAAAGATCTGTTATTATAGCATTTTTAAATTCTGCTCCATTACCTGGATGTGATTTTTTGAGGTATTACATGATCATTAAAATATTTCAATAACAGTGATGTTATCTCTATAGCTGTTTTCGTATTTACAGGAGAGGCTTGACCAAATTTTGAAAAGCTATCAATAATGGTCAGATATTTGTGGTTATTGATCATATGTGTCAATATGTATCCAAAATGTTCGAAGCGTTTCGTACCAATGGGTGTTGGTTTAAATATGATTTTGTATGGTTGTCGTTCATAGTTGCTTTTATTGCATATCTCCCATACTTTGACATAATTCTGTACGTCTTTCTCGATATTGGGCCAATAGAATATTTTCTTTAAGGCTGCAACATTTTTAGTGATTTCTCTGAGAGGTTTTAGTCTCATGATATTGCAGAATTTTCTCTTGTTGAAGATCAACTTCTGTGATGTCTTCTAATGAAGAGTTCGAGATGTACAAGGTACAAAGTAAATGAATTCTAATTAAACGATTCTTGTAATGCTCGTATCACAATAGGTTTTAAAGATTTATTCAAGAAATAAAGGCAATACATACCAGGTGGCATGTATTCCTTAACTAAATTAGTAATTTGTGATGTTGGATTATTTGGTGAGAAGAATATTATTCTGTTTTTATTACCTACCAAATAGTTTGATTATCTCTTTTCTTATTGTGTTATTATTCAAATATCGAAATACAATTTGTTTTCCAAATATATTTATATCTTTCTTAAGCCTGTATTACATCTGTGTTTTTTCCCGTGTATTTCTTCATGTAGTTCAGGGTGCCAATTTTTATTTTTTTTCCATAATGCTGATTTATGTTACGTTTGAAGTTTTTCGATTGTCACCCTGAACTACATGAAGAAATTCACGGAAAAATACACAGATGTAATACGGGCTTTAGTATATGGAGCTCCCAATATTGGATTTCCCATAGACGTACGTATTGTTTGCTCATTTTCAGACAGGGCTGAAACCGTTCGTCATCCGAAGGTGTTATTTTTCTTTTACTTCTTTGAGTTTTTGAAGAGTCCCTTATCTCTATGGGATTTATGTTTCTTGGAAGTATTATTAGTTGGGATAATATTTTCATTTTGGGTCTTCTTTTCTTAGGTTCCTTTTCAGGTTCTTTTTCTGATGCTGTTTTTGTTGATTGAGATGATTCAGACATTGTTATGTCTTTTTTTTTTAGCTTTCTCGCTTTGTTTAGGAAGACATACTTAAAAGTGTAAAGTATTTTGCTATGATTTTATCATTAGATACATATTGGTGCATCTTTCAGCATTACTCTTCCAATTTTCTGTGAAATTCTGCATCTGAAGATGTAAATCTGGCATCTGGATCTGATTTTTGAATGGCATGAAGTTGTATTGCAGGAATTCTTGATAGTGCGTCTGCATTCATGTTCAATGTTCCATTATTGTATTCGATCTCATAGTCATAATCACATTCGGATAATTTGAGTCATCATCGGACTAATTTAGAAGTCGGTTCTTTAACATTAAATAGCCATTATAAAGGTTTGTGATCTGACAAAATTGTGAAACCAAAAAGATTAGGTCGAAAATATTTTGTTGCCCATACGATTGCTAAAAGTTCTTTTTCAATCGTCGAATAATTGCATTCAGCTGGATTTAAAGTTCTAGATGCGTATGCAATGGGAAGATCAGCTCCTACAGGACCTTGAGATAAAACAGCTCCAATTACATAGTTCGAGGGATTGGTTGTCAATATAAGAAAGATTTCGTGTATTATTTTTTTGTCTTTTTTCAAACAAGATGTCATTGGTTTGGTCAATTTGGCAAAATTCTTTATAAATTTTCGGTAATAACCTACTAGTCCTTAAATAGTATATGTATTCTTCAACGAGCATATAATGATCGCTATTATTCACGAAAATGAAAATTCAAACACGAGCTGAAGGCGAGTGTTGGAATCATTCGAGTGAATAATAGCCATTATTTGCGAGCAGAAGACTATACTTTCTCTTCGAACTTTTCGAAAGAAAATCATTAGTTTTTGTAAGAAATAACAATCATCAAAAGTCTTATTTTTTTTGTAAACGAAAGTTTTATGATGACAGTAGACGTCAACAGAGCTGGGCAGTAGCTAGCTACCAAGTAGTTAAGCTACTAGCTTAGCTACTTTTTTGGTAGCTAATAACTTATTCAAGCTACTTTGAAAAAAAAGTAGCTTGTAGCTGTAGCTTTTGGTAATGTGTTTCAAGTATTCATAAGCTACTGTGAAAAGTAGCTAGCTACTAAAACAAGCTACTTAAGCTACTTTTGGTAGATAGTTAATAGTTATTTAGGTATTAATGGCGGAAAGTGTCATTTACCGCCCGAGGGTGTGGTTAACGATACTCAACACCCAAAATACTTATTACGTTTTATGCGCAGCGAACTCTTCTAGTTCAAAAATAAAATAACTATACCTATAATATAATGGCATCCATTCGACATTGTTTTCAAAAATAAACAGTTTTCCCCTTATAAAGGCACGTTTCCACCAACCTATCGCCCGCGTTTGAATTTACCGCTCGATAAAAGTAACTTTATACTTTTATTTACGACTAATGTATAATGTGCGTATTATATTTGTGATTTTGGCAGTATAATGACATATGTTATTCCTCCAGGGATTAATGACGAGTAGCGGGATTAATGGTCATTATTCCACAAAAGTGTCAGTGTCAAACGTGTAGTACTTGTGAATTTGTATTGAAAATTATGAGACGGATGAGATTTGTTCATTGAAAATCTCAAATAAATTAATTTGTCGTAAATAAAGTAGAGTATACTACTCGCAATAATGGCTATTATGCCCTCGGAATGTTACTCCCTCGCCGCTAACGCGGCTCAGTTCGTAATAATCCTCGGGAATAATAGCTATCATTATTGACTCGTGGTATAATCTACTATAATTGCTCAAGCTACAATAATTATCATTTTCCGGAAAATTCTTATCCTGCCTTGCTTAGACTAGTTTCTAGTTATCTCTGTAGGTACCTATGTTTTATGTGTCCTATTTTATTCCCGCATTCGCAGATCACTGTGATCAAAGTGAACCTAATAAATTAATGTCCAGTGGTTTTTGACAAAAATATGAATACTACTTCTTAGAAAAAGTTAATATGTTATTTTCGTATGATGATATTATGAAATTAAATTAGGTAAGGCATGTACCGTCGTCACCAAAAGTAACTGGGACAGCATCACATTAGCTCTTGTCCTATTACATGAATTTTGTTGTCAAATATTTGTCAAACTATGAATTAAATGCATTGAAATGAATGACAGTAGAATTAGTCCAGGAGATTATTATGCATTATTTGTGTCACAGATACTTTTGGTGACGATGGTATATTGATAAAAGTAGCTTAAATAGTAGCTTTCACTAATTCAAAATGTAGTTAAGTTACTAATAGCTTAGCTACTTTTTCAAAGAGGTAGTTGAGCTACTGAGTAACTTAGCTACTTACAATATGAAGTAGCTTGCAGCTTGTAGCTAGCTACTTTTTCCAAGTAGCTTGCCCAGCTCTGGACGTCAATCATGTTTTGTTTGTATTGTCTCGTTGCAGCCCGTGTATTCCGAAAATACGAGAATTTGATTGGTCGATAGGCCGCGGATTCCAACGTGGATTCCGCTTTGGAATCCACGGGACGCGTAGAATTCATATCATTAATCAGTTTAATATCGAGCAAGAATTAGTCTAGGAGGCAGTGACGATTTTCGGTACTTAGTTTCCCAGTCAGACAACATGGATAAAATTGTAGGGTTAGTAATTCTAAGCAAAATACATATATTTTTAGGGGGGGTTTTCCGATGAGTTGAGGCGCAAAATGCGTTAAAGCTTACCAATGCACGGTCCTTTTTTTCTCAGTGATAAAAATAGGTCTACTAATGAGAAGTATACTGAAGTTACGTAAAAAAATAGCCCGGCTAATCTGTGAGTATGGATAATATGTCTGGCGAGTGAAAAATTGAAGATCCGAAAATTTTCAGCCAGACTCACTTTCACTATCTGAGATAAGCCAAATTGCTATTTTGATATACTTTATGTTCTATTGTAGTAAATGTGAAATATTTATGTCTCGCAAAATAAGCGTACTTGTATTTTTCATTGATCTTGTGAACCCATCCGAAAATTTTAGCCAGACTCAAAAATTCTTGCTCTGTATCACCAGGAGAACAAACTATTTAATAGACACCAACTGGGAAAATAAGTGCTAAAAAATTTCACTGCCTCCTGGACTAAATGGATATATTATTTAATGTTCGAAGGAAATGATTTTATTTCTTTCACCGTCTTTGGTATTGGGAATATTTTAATTGCCATTTTTTTTTTGGATTTGGTTTTATTCAATTTGTCGTAATTACATGTTCTAAGAGTTCAACTGTCTTGTGTAAGAATTCTGATTTATCTAATTGTATTTTTTAACTAAATTTCTCTAGTTTCCCAAATACTTTTTTCAAATTTTTCACGTGTTCATGAAGTGAAGTGGAATTTTTTTTTATATCAAACATGTATACTAGACATACTCCATTCTGTAATCCTAGTAATACACTATCCATCACTCTTTGGAAGGTTGCTGGTGCGTTCTTTGATCCAAAGGGCATTCTGTTAAATTCGTAATGACCATTTTCAACATCAAATCTTCGGTATCGAATTTTCATGTATCTCGACTTGATGAAAGCCAGAGGCTAAATCTATATAGTGTCATAAAATAATTAATACGACCAAGTCGGTCTAATATATCAGTGATATTAGATAGTGGATATCATTAATAGTTTTTTCGTTTATCTTTTGATAATCAACGATCATTCTCAATTTTTGAATGCCTGCGCTGCGGCATCTTCTTCCTTAGGTACTATCCACACAGGGGGGACTACAGGATGGTCTGATTGTTATCTATCATTTTCTTTTTTTGAGAATTTACTTCTTGTTTATTCACATGGGGATATCTATAAGTTTCCGTGTGCACTGGTATTTCATCTGTTGTTTTAATCTCATGTTCGACTTGATTGGTAAATGTCAATTTTTCATTTAGTTTGTGGAAAATTTTTGGAAAAGTTTTAATTACTTGTTTTAAAGCATCAAATTCCTCCGAGTTTAAATGATTAATACGTAGTGACTTTATCGAGTCATTTGGATATTCATCATTTTCTAATGAAGTCATTTGTTCTATATTAAATACCTCAAACTGTTCATCAGTATGAGGTAAACTTATATAAAGCTACCATCGCATTCATGACTGTTGTTATTGTCGAGGGAATATAATATGTTTCATTTTTTATTGGACGTTTACGTCGCTTAAGAATTTCAACGCCATCAGCTATATTTGTATTGAAATAGGTACCATACTTGAATTGAAATGCTTGGAATTTCAAAATTCCGATTTTCAAAATCTGTTCTATATTGAAAAGGAATTTTTGTTTTATTATCAGAAAGAAGCATATTATGAAAATCTATATTCAAATTATTTTCTTGCAATGCTTTGATTCCAATAATTCCATCAAAGTAGTCATGGAAATTATACATTATCATATCATATATCATATCAATGTTGTTTGAAGATTATATTCTTGTAAAATTGGGACATTGATTTTTCTTTGTGTTTTTCTCGTACCCATACAAGTTGTTAATTTGTTTCGTAAATTAATTATAGAATTTGAAAAATATTCTTCTGCGATTGAGGGTATTGGTCTTATTAAAGACGCATGACTTCCTGTGTCAATTAATAATTCACACGGTGGATAGTCCATTTGAATCATTGAGGTAGAATAATAAGCAGGCGAAATGACGAGACAAACGAGTACCCAGTTCCGCCATATTGTGAGTGTTCTTCTGTCTGAAAGTCTGTCACTTTTGTCATAGCAACGCGATAGTAATGCATCAGGGCCGCATTTTCCATCCGAAGATGTTTTAAATGCGAAAAATTTTTGAAGCGCAGAATTTCTATTTTGGGTCTTAGAAGGATCTTCTGTTTCAGTATGTTGAAGTTTCTGTAGCAACTTCTTCTTTCTTGGCATAATGTAGATTTTTTACGTTTTTAGATAAAAGTTATAAAGAATTTATTTAGTTCGGCTCTGTGTGAGTAGCCATATTGTTAGTGTCTTTAGCCACGTCCATCGATACCGTTTTTTATTCTACTATTCAAATGCTGACAGCGTCTCCCTATTATTCGTAAATAAATCTATTTTATTTACGACTAAAGTATAATGTGCGTATTATATTTGTGATTTTGGCAGTATAATGACATATGTTATTCCTTCAGGGATTAATGACGAGTAGCGGGATTAATGGTCATTATTCCACAAAAGTGTCAGTGTCAAACGTGTAGTGCTTGTGGATTTGTATTGAAAACTATGAGACGGATGAAGTTTGTTCATTGAAAATCTCAAATAAATTAATTTGTCGTAAATAAAGTAGAGTATACTACTCGCAATAATGGCTATTATTCCCTCGGAATGTTACTCCCTCGCCGCTAACGCGGCTCAGTTCGTAATAATCCTCGGGAATAATAGCTATCATTATTGACTCGTGGTATAATCTACTATTTCTGAGTATTGAATGATATGCATAATATAGGTACATCCATTTTCTATTGATCAATGTGAATCATTACTCATACAGTGGTTTTTTTTTTCAATTATCAGCTCGTTGAATATTATACTATTTTTATATTTTTACTTTTCAGCAACTGGCCCTAACTTGTTTTCTAGTTTGCACAGTGTCCGCATTGCCCGCATGCCATTTATAGCGAATTCTACTCAAAGGGATAGTGCACACTGAGTGTATTCGTGTCTTTCTCTACTAGCTTGCATAAGAAAGAGATAAATACATTTTTTGTATTAATTCTACCAATAGAATTCGCTATAATCAAAAAGTTTTAGGGGAATCCCATAACGAATTCCACTGGTAAAATCAGTGCAAAAAGTATTTTTATCTCTTTCTTATACAAGCTGGTAAAATAAGACACGAAGACACTCGGTGAAGCAGCCGATTGCGGAAAACAGATATTCCGCATGTGTTAGGTACACAACAGTTTTTCTAAAGACATGCGGAAATAAGTACAGTGGAAATCATTGCAATTGGCACAAACTTTTTTAACATCCCTCGTATCAAGTCAAAATTCTGACCAATAATTTTGTTTAGTGCAGTGGTGTGCATGATAATTTAGCTCCTGTCGACCCATTTTCCCTTCAAATTCATGATGTCACTATGGCGTTACTGTCATAACTTAGGGTCAAATGCCTCTTGTCCTTTCGTAATTGTTATATAAGCATATGGTAAACTATTTTAGTTGATTTTAGCAAACAAATATTTTTTTCCTTTAACAGTTTATTAAAACTATTATGTTCACCACTGACTTATCAGTCTGACAAGATTTTGAGATTACCTGTGTGTCAAAGAAGCAAAATTTTAACACATTACGGGGGATGTTTTTAAAGTGTGTGCCATTTGCAATGGTTCCCACTGTGCCTACATAATTTGTAGTAAATTATTGTTTTTTTTTGACAGCCGTGCGGAAAAGATTTTTCCGCACCGATATCCGTGCGGAAAAAATTTCGCCGCACCTTGCGAGAAAATCGATTTTCCGCCCTGTTTAATTTTCCCCACTTTCGTAAAGAAATGTTTTGACGGCTCAAAGTAAACGATTTTGAGCGTGGCACCCGGTAATAGTATATTTCCTAACAAGTGAGGAAAAGAGACTTTCCGCACGAGTTAGGAACACTATTTTTTCTACGAGTTAGAAGGAACGTACCTACGTAATGTAAATTTTAACACCAATATTTGATAATATTTCTTCTTCAACACCTGGTATTAAAAACAAATCGAGTAATTTTTTCTTAATATAAATAAGGTATAGTCTGGCTAGCCAAACGGCGAACTCCAAAAGAATTTGCTGCTTTGCCAAACTTGACGGAAACAATGATAAACAAGTTGGTGACATATTTTTTTTTTGCTGTATGGGCATGTGTAGTATTTCGAAATAGAAAAAAATCCGGCACCATTGCGAAATGATGGATGTGGAGAGGCGTGATTATTCAGAGGCATGATTCTATTGGTTAGAGTCTGAACGACAGCACCAGTGACGTGGTTATTTGCGAAACTGGAGAATTTTTTTCAAATAATTTTATTGGTTTATTTCCTTGGTGTTTCCGGTGCCACTGAACCGAAAGACATGGCTGTCATCAGGCGGTGTCAGTGGATATTTTTAGGTTACGCCCCAGTTTTCTTCCCCCTTTCGTCTCTACCAAGTTACCACTTGCCAAACTATACTTTTACAAATAAAACTCATTTATTTATTAATAAAAAAAAAAAAAAACTAATTCTGAAATAATGTGCCTTATTCTGAAGACAATAAAATCGAGAACTTTTAACAATAATTTGTACTATGAAATTTTCGAAATTTTTAAGCATAAAGTAACCATTCTATAGTAATTTCAGAAGAAAAGTTGAGTTTAAACCAAAATAATTTAATAAATAACGTTATTGTGTCAATGATTCTCAATGCTGATATTTGTGTAAGTGTGTCAGCTCATAATTTAAAAATTGACATCTGTCACTTTTCCGCACTAGTGCGGAAAAGTGAAACTTTCCAAACTAAAATGCGTGCGGAAAAGTGTACTTTTCCGCACATTCGTAGAAAAAAAAAAGTTCGCCTCCGGCGGGCTGGCTTGGGCTGATTACCCCCCCCCCCCCCCCCCCAGACGTATGGGCTGGATACGCCGGTGATCTGTCTGCTCAAAGAATTCATTTTGCCATTGAAAGTACGTAGTCGTCAGACAGTGGTGAAATAAGTTGTTGATTTCCTCCGGAAAAACATCTCTCAGATACTCTAAGGCCTGATTTACTGGTACCTTAGTAAACAATGAGACGACATCAAAACTAACCAGAATGTCGTTTGGTAATAGAGTGATATCACTGATCTTTTTGATGAAATGAGTTGAGTCCTTGACATAAGAGCTGGATTGGCCAATCTGTGGTTGAAGGAAGGTGGTGAGGTATTTGGCTATGCTGTATGTGGGCGAATCTAATGCACTTACAATAGGCCTGAGTGGGTTGCCTGTTTTGTGAATCTTAGGAAGCCCATATATTCTAGGTGGTAAGGCCTCAGATTTAATGAGTTTCCTTATGTTTTCCGGCTCCAACGGAAATGATTAGTTTTTCGCAATATAGAAGCAGTGGGATTACGTTTCAGCTTTCTGTAGGTGGAGGGGTCTAGAAGTTCGGAAATTTTCGATTCATAGTCAGTCACGTTCATGATTACCGTTGCGTTTCCTTTATCCGCAGGCAGGACTAGCATGTTCTTGTCTGTATTCAGGCTGCGAATAGCTTTCCTTTCCTCGTATGTCAGGTTGCCAGTTCTCCGAAAAACAAAGACCCTTCCTTTCCGAGAACGAGACAAGGAAAATACCGTAATCCAAGCCACGCCCACAACCCTGGATATAAATAACGCAGTTCCCTCAACGTCGAATTCAGTCATCGGAGAAACACGGAAGAGAACACTTCGTCCTCTACCATACCGCCTCTGAAGATGTCTACCGCAGCAGTAGACGAAACGTTAGGTAGAAATACTAATGGACCACGGCATTATAGCCCGGAAAAAACTTTTTAACTAAAAATTGGAAAGTTATAAAATGAGTAATAATAAGGAAATATTAGCAAGATTATACATCTCACTGTACATTATTGCCATATGACACGAGAGGCCTAACAAGTGATAAGCCTTTTGGGATTATCGCGCTTGGTGCATTAAATATTAAAGTTATATAACTCACTGTACATTATTCCCATATATGACACGAGAGGCTCAATAAGTGATAAACCTTTTGGGATTATCGCGCTTGGTGTATTGATGTATAGTTCGTTGTATAATCTTTTGACTACCACTCAATGTTTCAGGATTACCTAGGAGGAGTGGTTTTGCTGGTAACGCGTTGAGTGTCAGGTAAAAGTATTATCCGGTAATCCTGAAACCTCTTGTGGTATTACATTCGATTATACAACTCACTGTACATTATTCCCATATGACACGAGAGGCTTAAGAAGTGATAAGCCTTTTGGGATTATCGCGCTTGGTGGCATTTATGGCAAATTCTATTATAGAATTTTTTTTTTCAAAGTATTAAAGTTTGGTTCGTTGTATAACCTTTTGAATACCACTCGAGGTTTCAGGATTACCCAATACTTTTACCTGACACTCAGCGCGTTACCAGCTCCTCCTTCGGAGTCGTGGTGTTGCTGCGTAACGAGTTTCGTGACAGGTAAAAGTATTATCCGGTAATCCTGAAACCTCTTGTGGTATTACATTCGATTATACAACTCACTGTACATTATACCCATATGATACGAGAGGCTTAAAAAGTGATAAGCCTTTTGAGATTATCGCGCTTGGTGGCAATATTTATAGCAAATTCTATTATAGAGAAAAATTAAAAATTAATAAGGTATTAAAGTTTAGATCGTTGTATAATCTTTTATCTACAAGCGTTTGGTTATGACGTTTTTACAAAACCATTTTTCTAGTATTTGAGTTATGTCATGAGACTCATAACACAACTAGTTGTGTTATGGATCTAGGTTATGAATTCATAACACAACTAGTGGTGTTATAGACTAGGTTATGAATCTATAACACAACTATTTTTGGTGATTCGACAAATGTCAAAGGTAAACCTGTGAAGGTAAAATTAAGGTGGACAACTACTAATAAACGAAAATAATTGCAAAAACATTCTTGTTTTTTGCTTTGTAGATAAAATATTGTACATCACACGTGCGTTTAAACATGACTACAAAACTCATGTGATTAGAACGACTCGGTCTACGACCTCGTCGTTCTAATCTTTCACACTCGTTATTGTAATCATGTTCATAAACCCACTTGTAATGTTGAATACCACTCGATGTTTTAGGATTACCTAATACTTTTACCTGACACTCAACGCGTTACTAGCAACACCACTCCTCCTTCGGAGTCGTGGTGTTGCTGTGTAACGCGTTTCGTGACAGGTATAAGTATTATCCGGTAATCCTGAAACCTCTTGTGGTATTACATTCGATTATACAACTCACTGTACATTATACCCATATGATACGAGAGTTCCTGTTTATATTTATCTATAAGGGTAAAAGAAATACCTAATTGCCCTAATCAGAAAAGTGATATCGCCGCATAGTAAAAGCGAAATGTGTAACGCGTTTCGTGACAGGTAAAAGTATTATCTGGTAATCCCGAAACCTCTTGTGGTGGTGGCTATTTTTTTAATTTTTATTCCTGACTCTTCTGTTTTTCTTCCAAAATTAATTTTGCTATCTTTTCGTTCAAGAGAAATCAAGAATTTAAGAGCCTAGCGTTTGGAATAGACAAAGATTGAAAGTTATAAACTGAGTAATATTCTATTATGTACAGGGTGTCCCAGGGAAAACAGGCCACGCCGATTTTTTTCGATATGAAATGAAAATCTGGAAAAACGCTCGAACACGCCGATTTTTGATTTGAGGGGGAAAATTTTTTTCAGTTTTTTTCATGCCCGTAGCTTCAACCCCGTAGCTAGGGGGAGAACAACCCCCCAAATTAGAATAGAGGATAGGGGTCGTGTCATACCTCTTTTTAAAGGTCTCATCGAGTTCTCTATGGCCCTAGAATTTCCTCACATTATTTTCATCCGTAACGAAATGACAGCTTGTCAAAATCTTTGAAATAGACTATTGTTTTAGTACGACTGAAAGCGGTACTTACCTCCCTTGATAAAAACACTTACAATTGACAATTCTCGTTTACACCTCATTGATAATAATTTTAAAAAAAAAAACTTCAATTTCAAGTTTTTTTATTAAGGGAGGTGAGTATCGCTTTTACTTCTACGTCTTTGATTCCACTAACACAATAGCATATTTCCAAGATTTTGACAAGCTGTCATTTCGTTACAGATGAAAATAGTAGGACGATATTCTAGGGCAATAAAGAACTCGATGAGACCTTTAAAAAGAGGTGTATCACGACTCCTATCCCCTATTAAAATTTGGGGATTCATTCCCCCTCAGCTAGGGGGTTAAAGCTACGGGGATGAAAAAAAAACTGACAAATAGTTCCCCCTCAAATCAAATCAAAAATCAACGGGTCCGAGCGTTTTTCCAGATTCGCATCCCAAATCTAATAAATCGGGTTGGACTGTTTTCCTTGATACACTCTGTATACTATTATTCCTGAAGACGTCTTTAGGCCCAGACGTCTGGAAGACGTTGATGGGTTTTGTAACACACGATATCTTTGAAATATCTTTGAGACGCCTTGAAGACGTAAGCAGGAAGCAGGTGTCTAAATGACGACTTGAATGTCGTTTGTGGACATCTTAGGGACGTCTTTAAGATGCCTCTGTGCTATCTGGTTAACGCTTGGCGTGATGAGCTAGTGGTTTATTTTTTTCAAATTTGTCTCAACATTTTCGTTTTCAAGCGTACCTATATCTATTATAAGCATTTCCTATACACAAAATTTTATTTATTATAATTTGCATATTATTGTTAATTACTTAAAAACTAGAAATTTCAAAAATACTATATTTACAAACAGGTACAAGGATGTTTTATACTAAAACTACACAACTAGAAACTGCAAAGAAAATTGAGCAAGAAATTCTCTCTTTCAAATAGTAAAATCGGAAATCTATTTTTTTCTACCCGAAATATATAAAACTAATTTACAGTTTTCAACTAATAAGAGAAATATAATTGTTTTGTCATATTTATTTATTAGTGAGGTGCTCCATATTGACTGCTCGGACTGGGACTTGGATAACTATAACCTCCTGAGCTTCCTGTAGGCATCAAAAAATATTTCAAATAACTAATAAATAGGGAGGCGAGTATTCTTACCTCCATTTGGTGGTCCGTATTGAGGTTTAGTCTGAGGATAAGTTGCTTGTCCTTCATATTTGACATCAGCATGGAATCCAGTTTGCCAGTCAGCCCAGTAAGTAACAATTTGGGTTCTACCGTCAGGAAGAGCCACTCGGTACTCGCCTCTTACTTGACTACCATCGCTGGCCTCTTTTTGATTGAAATTTGATCCTGAGTAATCGTCTTTTACTCTATAGCCGAATTCATAGGCCTGAGGCTACAATTTGTTACAATCAAACGTGAGAATCTTTTAAAATAGGAATATTAATTTGGCATACAATAGGTTTCACAGGAAAGCTAATTTAAACTAGATTTATTATAGCCGAGTAATTGAAGATAAATAACATCGTTAGGAAATGGTTGTAGTTCTCTTGAAATTACGCAAATTTTATTTCAACTCATCATTAAAAAAAACATCAAATACTTAAATACCTGCAATAAATGTTCCTGTTTATATTTATCTATAAGGGTAAAAGAAATACCTAATTGCCCTAATCAGAAAAGTGATATCGCCGCATAGTAAAAGTGAAATGAAATTAATTTTTTTCATTTGCAACTAAATACATATTTCTTTTGCAGGAAAAGAGCCTGGCGTATCAGTAAAGTTTCAATTATGCGTGCATCCTAGTAGTCATTAGGCTGATTAGTACCTATATTGATAAAGTGAAATTGAAATTTCTACTAAACACATTTTTTACCTCCTCGTATCCTCCATTTCCATGACCTCCTCCGGTACCGTGACCTCCTCCTCCATAGCCTCCACTGCCTCCTGAAGGTGCTCCATAACTTTGACTTGGAGCTCCATAAGATGTTGGAGGTTCGCTAGAAACGAGGACGGCAAAACCAAGGAAGAAAATTGCAATAGCCTAGAAATAACAAATTTAATTTGAATTCTTGATGGCATTCTTTTATAGATTGGAGGTGTTTCTTCAATTTTACAATAGACCTCCAATTTTCTTTTAAGGAGTTTTTAAAATAGGTACCTAATGTTGCTTCAATATTAGAATCTACGAGCTCTAAAAAAATCATTTGGAGAATGTAAATGTACAACTACAAAAAACTAAAATTAAAAATATGTATATTCTGGGTTGGTCTACTCCAATAGTTTTAGATATTTTATGTTAACTTTTAAAAAAAATCTTCACTTACAGTATTCATAATGTATCCAAACTAAATCCCTTATTAACACTGAATGTACACTGCAACGCAAACCAACCGTAACCGTGGTACTAACAAGAGTAGCAGTTAGATGCACCCGTCTGCAAATAAGCTAAAAATGTAGATACGCAAAGAGATCTATGTGTGTGGGAACGTTAAAAAATTATTTGGTTTATATACCGACGTTTTCTTTATATTTGGCAATCTATTGTGCAGATCTAGATGGATGAGGCAATCCACGGTCGCTTTTACTCCAGGTTAAATCCCACATATTTGGCTTGGTTGCCCCTAACATTGCAAATCTTTAATGATATGGGGGAGAATTATATAGATATGTAGATATATTTTTTTTGTGCAATAATGTGATTTCGTTTTATAACTCGGGTAAAATCTTATCTGGGTACGTATCTGAAGAATTTTTCTTATCGGATGGGAAATTTTGTTTTATAAAAGAAACCTTTAACTGAGTAAACTATAATTAAAAGTTCAGAAATACAGCGTTTTCAAAAATTTTGTTTTTATTAGGGTCGGTGAGACTTGTTGGAATACAATATCATTAACAATTTCACGGACATTGGATCAGTGTTATAATTGAAAGCATTCTTGAACAAAATCTTTTTGAACTTTAGATAATCGAGTTGTAGGTTTTCGCAGGACCACACTTTTGTACGCATCCAAATACTTGGGTAAGTACAAAGCACCCTGGAAGCTAACTTAAAAATCGAAAAGGTTCAAATTTTGTGTCCCAACTGCTAGGAACTACGCTTTAAGAAAGTGCCAACCAACCTATCGACTAAACATATGTTACTCATACTTTATAATAACCTAATTCATGTATACAAAAATAGAAGTATATATAGAGCTGAAAAAAAAATGCCCAAACCATATGCCTATCGGGAATGGCCAAAATCGGTCAACCATATTGCATTCTGTTACTTTTCAGCATTAAATGGAAATATCATGGAGAAACTAAGAAAAAACTGGAAAGTAGAAGTTGACAAAGTGACCTATGTAGGTATGTGGAAATACAAAAATATAAAACTACGCAGTTACAAAAAAATTGTGGTGGAAACGAATGCAAGAATAGTAAATCTTTAACCAGCCATTTTAATGTGAAATGGATAAAATTTATGTCCCAATTGTTCTCTGAAGAAATTATTGAGACCAATTTGGGCATACGTTCATCGCTTAGGCTCAGCACAAAAATACTTCTCAACCTAATGATATATAAATTACCTACTAATAATCATATGACATAAATAAATGAAAAATTTACCATACATGAATGATAATATAAATTCGATTAAGGATAAGAAAGGTGAATCACATAGAAAACAAATAAAGTGAGTAAGTACCCAGGTATGTGTTATCCTAGTTAACACAGGTAGGTAATCATTACCCTGAGAATTTTATGGATGTAGCAATTTATTGCGAACACACTCAAGTATAAGTATACATATGAAGAAGCCAATTGTTATACAATATCAATTAAAACATTACCTTATTATTTGTTTTGATTGTAGAGTGTAGGAGAGAATCATTGTGTGATTTTTCTCTGCTGAAAAGCTGATGATTTATACTTAGTCTTTGTTTGATAATTGGATAATTATTGTACCTACATATCATATACCTATTTGTTATGATTTTAAATGTTGATTTAGTTAAGTACCTACTATAGATTTCTTCCCACATAATTTTGGTTACGAAACGTCACATTCTCAACAACTTTTATTGCTCTCTGTAATTGGATCGTTCAATTTGTTTCTCACGATATTTTTTTGGCAATTTGACCTAGACTATTTCCTTTTAGGCCAAGAAAGAGAGGTTGAAACTCGCAAACTCGACACAAGTTCTGTTTTTTTTTTTCTGGTAGGACGAGGGCTGCTTATTATGGGTCTACTTTATCCAGCAAAATTTCTCCCTGGAACATCCCCTTAAAGGTCGTTTTTATTTTGGTTTTTCCGAAACTCACCGCTTTCGCTACGTGTTACAACAAAATACCTTCATAGTAAATTAAAGAGGACTAAATGCTTTACAATTTACCCAACGACAGCATTTGTCTATCACCTACCCTTTAGCCAGGGTGGGGCTCTAAAGTTGAATGACCTCCAGGAAAGATGTTTTGAGATTTTTTTTTTTTTTTTGACCGAACAATAAAACGAATTTACCACAAACTATGCAGCAACTACTCATAAATGATTTGCCGATTTTTTGGTATAAGTTTTATTTAAAAATATTCACCTCTTTTAGATATACATGGTGTTTTAATTTAAATAACCCCCTTTCATATCATCTGAAGGGCTTATGCTAGGCTGTTCAAATTTTCAGGGATTAGTGATGTAGGAATGATATTAAAAAATTCATAGAATGCAAATTAAGTATATATACCAATTATATTTTATGCAATTTAAGTTCTAAGTTCCAACCAACAGTGGCGACAGCTTGTAGTAGTTCCCACACCCCCCAACGGTGGTACTCTACCTTAAGAGGCGCGGTTCTTTATTGTCCCCTGTAGGCCTACACACGTTAATAATGTATGTATTTTTTTCATCTCATCTCCTCGGTTTTGGAAAGTGTATTTAGTGCGCTACTGACCAATGTGAAACAATAAGCTAAAACAAATAGTTATTTATACAAGGGAAAAAAGTACTAAATTTTAGCGCGAGGTGTGGTTTGTCTTCCGACGCGAAGATTCTATGTCCAACTTCAGTAGTGGTATTATGGTTTGTGGGGCTACAGTTTTGATTCACGATAAAAAAATGACCTTTGTAACTGTTCACAAACCACCCAATGTTCCTACAAACGGAAGGGATTGGAATAATCTTTCCTCCCAAATCCAAAAAATTTTAATGCTCATAACAGTGCCTGGGGCTCGGTTGAAAATTGTAAGGTGGGTGAACAGATATTAAATATCATAGAAGATTATGACCTTGTATTTTGACATACAAAACCGGTGTTATTGGGATATTGACTCCGATTCCTTGGGCCCTGATTACTATCCAATTGTTATAACTATGGATTTTATAGAGACATCTCAAGGACGAATTTTCCCAAAAATAAAATGGAATACTAAAAAGGCTAATTGGGCTTTATTTTTTTTTTTTTGAAAAATAACTTTATTTAAATTCTTAAATTACATCACAATTTATGATCTCGATTCTCGAATCAGTACAAAAGCTGTAAAAGTACCTAGTGGTCTCGAGAGTCTCTTACTACGTTTGGCACAGTGTTAAGGTTGGCTTAGGAACATAATACAATATCACTTTTAGTTACATATATGGTTAATTAATGAGCTTTTAGATACATTCTAGCCTATACTTAAACCTATTAAAAGGGACTATAGACTTAATGTTTTCTGGTAATTCATTGTATGCCCTAATTGCACTTGTTTTGGGTTGTATAGACCTATAATGTTTGTTCTACTCTGTGTTACATACAATTGGTCTTGGAACCTTGTATCATGAGTGTGAATCTCGTTTGCATGCACAAGCTCTGTGTAATATTGGATAAAAAAACTCTCTTGGAAACATCACATTGATTATCTAACCGGACGTTGTGAAAAAGGTTTAAATTTTTTGCGTCAGTCACCATATCTTGGTGGGGATGTGATATCACAACTGCGCTACTTTTTTATAAATCGTATATAAGATCCATACTTGACTATGGTAGTATCCTATATGGATCTGCTAGTAAAACCAATTTTCTTAAAGTTGATCGTATTCAGTTTAAGGCTATCAGGATCTGTCTTGGTGCAATGCGTTCCACTCCAACGGAAGCGATGTTGGTTGAACCTCTGGAGCCACCTCTAAGCTCAAGAAGAGAGATCCTCAGTACTGAATTCTTAGCTAAACATACATTTTTAACACCGATCTATGTAACAGTATATGTAAATGGAGTATATCTGATCTTGTAAGTAAGTACTCATCTCTACTCTGCCATTATGTGAAGCCATTAGAAATTACAACAATCTACTAAATACCATATCAACTTTTATCTACTTAAAATATGAATATCAATAAAGTACCTATGAAAAAATCTCAATCAAATTTCCAAAATTTACAAACGACCAGAACATTAATAAAAATATTTTAAACGCAGAGCTTGAAAACTACAAGGATTCAATACTTATTTATACGGATGAAACCTTGGTCAAACAAAACTAATCCTGCTTTATGGAGCATTCGAAAAAGCTACAGACGCAATATGATGAGCATAATTACATTTCTTTTCCTTTCTATGGGTTAAAGCACATCAGTGGAATTGAAGGAAATGAATTTGTACACGATTTTGCAACAGACAGTATTAAGGATGGGTCTCCTACAGAAATTGATCTTGTACTGAGTGATGCAAGTGTTCATTTTAAATCAGTAATAAATCATAAATGGAATCAGACATGAAAAAGTTACTGTAGAAATGCTCCTAAAAAGTAATCTATTTGTTTCAAGTATTACCTCGAGTATTACAAATAAATATTGGCACCAAAATTACGTCAGCAGAAGATATATTGCAAGATTAACTCTAAAGTTTGGGCATGCTTGTTATCCAGTTCATTTAAATAAAATAGGTGTTCTACCCTCTGATCAGTGTAAAGTGTGCCAAGTAAGAGGAGACCTTGATCACAATCATGACATTTTCATTGTCATTCGCGAAATTGCCAAGCAACAAACTTTTATACCAGTCCAAAATTTTGCCAGCAAAATTTTTTCTCTTGTGGTATTATATATGATAATATGTCAGAGAATTAAATCAAATACCTATGTAATTACCTGTAGAATTCGAAGGTGAATTTTCACATTTACCTCTTCATATTACCAAGAATAATGCTGAAGAATGATTTTTCCAATTATTTTTCTATAGGGCTTCTTAAAGGGTCCCCTATTAAGTGGAGAACTTTTACGCTATTTTTCGGACACCCTGTATTTATAGTTTTTATTTTTATATTACAACGGAAGTTCAAACTGCCACAGTGAGAAAGCAGTTATTCAAAGAATGAAAAATCATAGTAAAGGGTATCCGTGATGTTTGAAAAAATATGAACGTCAAATTAAAAAAAAAAAAAATTCGGGCAAAACAGTTTTTGACAAAAGAATCACCCTGTAATTTTTTTGTGAATTAATGGAATGCTTTCTACATACTTTATCTTCAGATCTAACTTCCAGTTTAGCCGAAAGTGCTTATGCTTTAAACATTTTTTCAAATTGATCTCACTACTGGCTAAACCGAAAGTGGAATCTGAAAATTAAGCAGGTAACTTTGTTTCATGAAGGTTCATACTTTTGACAAAATTTGTCTTTCTTTTTTAACAAATAGAAATTAACTGATACAAATCAATGATGTCAAAAATGTTCGTCGGTTCTTAAGCCAGAAGTCATTCATTTTAATTTGTCAAAAAAATTGAATGTCATATGATTTAATCTACGACAACCCTTTTTTTTCAAGTTATGACGTGTTCGATAACACAAGTATGAACCCTCGAGAAACAGACCTTATGTAGAAATCATCCCATTTATTGTTAGTATTAAAGTTTACTGATATCATATTCAAATAGCCCAGAATAATCCAATAATAAAGCTATGAAAGAAAATTTTAATTGCAATCTCCAGACTCGAGACTACGCGAGACTCTCGCCGAGTCTGGTCTCGTGATCTCGTCGAGACTTCACGAGACGAGACGAGACCAGTCTCGAGTCTCGCGGCATCACTAAGCAATTATATGAGCTATGACGCTCTAACAAAAAAAATCAAAGTTACTACTCCTTTTAATTTAAATCGCTTATTATCCCTTGAAAATCCTTATAGGTATTTATAATCATATAATGTCTTTTCTATCTACATGAAACCAATTTAGAAATTTGCCAATAAAAAATTGTGCTAATGTTTATCCCACCAATGTTTACCCCTTCACTTTCGCTGTGGTCTTTTATGTTTGTCAAATTTTACCTGTAGCTTTCATCAGAATAGTTCACAAAATCAGTCAGTAGGATAGTATTTTTCCAATTTTTAGAGCCAAATATGTTAAAGGCGGCTCAAACAAATATAGACAACTATACAGGGTGAGTTACTAAGCGCGCGGTGGTCCATATCTCCTATACTAACGGGGATCGGAGAAAAAACTAAATACAAAACTTGTAGATAAACATGAGTACTACAGTCCTAAATTATTTTCCAAGATACAGGGTGGCCCAATAATGACACAAAGTTATGTTTTTTTAAATGACTTCCCCTGTATATTATGACATTTCTGGATTCTGCGGAAAGTTCTAGACATATTTCATGTATAATGTCATATACCTATCTTCAACTGTTTCGGAAATATTGACAGTTGAAAACTGACTTTTTTTCATCTTTGACAGAAGATAGGTGTATGACATTGTACATGGAATATGTGTAGACTTGTGTCATAATATACAGGGGAAGTCATTTAAAAAAACATTACTTTGTGTCACTACTAGTTATTGGGCCATCCTGTATACTGGAAAATAATTTAGGAATGTAGTACCCATGTTTATCTACAAGTTTTGTATTTAGTTTTTTCTCCGATCTCCGTTAGTATAGGAGATATGGACCACCGCGCGCTTAGTATCTCACCCTGTATATATTAGAAGCAAATTTAGGACATTTTATTTAAAAACGTTGAAAGTACGCAAAATTTCAATTTTCTTACAATAAAATTTTGTTCTTGACGATGGATTCTGAAAATTTAGTTAAAACTGCGCAACTTTTGTGTTCACACCTATCATCTACCTAATATAAAGGCTGCAGGTAGGATGTCAAATTATAACCAGACACCCTGTACATACAAATCTAGAGGTCCGTGATAAAATGACGCCATGAAATAAAATTCTGTTATATACGGGCCCTGGTAAACTCGGAAAAATTGGTCGATTTAAAAATTATTTTTTTCTTATCTAGGGGGGCCATGGCCCCCATGGTTCCTCCCTGGTGAAGGTATTTTGTAGCGGAAGAGGTAAGTTTCGGAAAAACCAAAAAAAAAAAAACCTTCAACCTTCAAGGAGATGTTCCAGGGAGAAATTTTGTTGGAAAAAGTTAGACCCATAATAAGCAGCCCTTGTCCTACTAGAAAAAAAAAAAAAAAAAACAGAACTTGTGTCGAGTTTTTGAGGTTCAACCTCTCTTTCCTGGCCTATTTTTGATGCTGCCGTTTTAATAATGTAACTATCAATAATTCATGTTTAGTTAGACAAACAAGTTTTAGTTTGTAGCCTAATGAGCTATCACCATTTATAGGTATGTATTCTTGGCTATATGGCGAATAGCGAGGGCGAGATAAAGTTAAGAACCTGAACCAGATTCTTTTAGAGATGGGCTTTAGGCTATATTTATCTTCAAAGTGCTTCATTTGGCTTCCTGTATCGAAATATCAATAATAAAATCTCCAAAATGAGTGTAAAATTGCATTTCAAAAACATTTTCTACATTTATCTTGTTCTTTTCAATCATAATCCATCCAAAGTAGTCTCAAATTGCAGAAGAAACAAGCTAAGCTGAAGCTGCTAGTCATATACTTTCGAAATTGCATAAAAACCCATTAAGTGGTTTAGTTTTGCTTCTTTTTGGCTTTGGTATTGAAATTTGAAATAGGTATCAAGAGAAAATCTCCAAAATGAGTGCCTATAATATTGCATTTCAATCACATTTTCTGATATTTTTTCATTTTTCTTATTCAAAATCTATCCAAAGTCGGCTCAAATTGAGCATTCAACTAAAACACCACCTAGATAGAAGCTAGTCAAGACAAAGAAATCCATTAGTAGACGCATTTACTGTTCAAAATTACATTGAAAACCACAAAATGTTCTAAATTTGTCCTACAAGTGCTTTCTCTTGAGTTTTCCCTCGAAACAATGAAAAAAGAATGCCAAATTGAATTTTAAATATTCTTGATAATATGGTGATGGTTAGTTAATGTATATAGGTATCCTTACCGTACTAGGAGATTTCACATGAAAGCGACATTTTTTTATATTCCATGCACCTTTTACACAATAATTATTATCGAAAGAGTATGGAAAAAAATCTGTAGGATGAGACATTTGAACTGAAAGAGTTCTTGATTTCTCTGGAAAATTGAATCAGCAAATCAAAAGCTAGGTATTGATAGTCAAAATTTGGCCATTTTCAGGACTTGGATTGCCACTTATTTAAGATTGACGCAAAAGTACAACAAAGTTGCAATTTTTCAAGTTTTCAAAACACATTAATAAGAATTATAAGTAGGTACCCATGTTTTACAATTTTTGGTATTACCATTTACCGGCTCTTGCATGATTACCTCCATAAAAATTATCCAAAAAATCAAGAGTCGGTAATATTCACAATTTGAACTAAAAGAGCTCTTAATTCCTCTAGAAAACTAAATCGGTAAATCAAACGCCAATCCGCATGTGGCTAAATTCAGCTGGTGTAGGCACCGTGGTGGCATGATAGAAAAAGCAGTGTTGTTAAATTAAACACAATTCCGCAAACTGTGGTTTGGTGTATTGGCATTAGGAAATTCGAGACACCGCCCCCGTGACGGTGCACCATTTTGGTGAATTTAGCCACACACGGAATGATAGTCAAAATTTGGCTATTTCCAGGATTTGGATTGCCACTAGATTTAAGACTGAAACCAAATTATCACCAACTTTTGCAATTTTTGTTTTCAATACAGCGATATTGAATAAAATGATAGATGAGATCAATAAATTTCAAGTTTTTAATAAAATCTTTCAGCAATTGATCAAAGCACAAGTTTTTTTAAAAATCAATTTGGGAGTTAAGGTAGGTACCTACCTCACGAAGTTACCGAAATCCGTCTGGAGCTGAGTTAGTACCAGAAGAAGAAGAGAAACAAGTAACTACAGTAACTGAAGAAGAAACGATCACTAAAAGGAGAGGAAGAAAAATAAGCCAGTTGCAAAAAAATTATTCTGCACCTGAAGAGGAAGAGGTTATTGTCAATCCTGCCCTGAAGAAGGTGAAGATGAAATCAGCATCAAAAAACACATACCTGTACCCGACGATGAAGTCATACCGCAGCCGGAAGAAGAGGTTAAAGAGGATAAGTAATGATAAAGAAAAAGAAAAAAAACCGCGCTCATCCTCAACCTAAAGAAGAAATAACTGAACAAGTTACTATCAAGCCCAAGCCTATAAGGAGGAAGTCGTGGAAGCTGAAGTAAAAGTACCTGTTAGGCCTGAGAAGGTACCGGAAGACGGCGACGATGAGGTAATCCTTAAAAAACACGTTCCTGTGATCGAAGACGAAGAAGAAGTTGCAGTAAAACTTAAACCAGACGATGAAGTAGAAACTGAAACTGTTATTGAAAAACCAAAAAAACGTCCCACAAAATCTGATGACGGTGAAGACGAAATAACTGTCAAAAGACCTGTCCCAGTTAAACAAGCTTCTTCATAAGAAGAAATAGACATTAAAAAGCCAACTGAACAAGTGAGTGCATGAGGAAACTTTCAAAGAAATGAAATTAATAAAGCCTACACCTGATGAAGGTGAAGATGAAGTATCTATTTAGAAATACATCCCAGTTGTACCGGAGCCGGAAAAAGAAGCCGTTTTTATTAAAACAGTATTCAAGCCTGATGAAATTCCTGAAGAAGTTGAAGCTGAAGTAACTATCAACAAGAAAAAATTTCCCTAACCAGAACCAGCAGAAATTATAAAGAAAAAAGTTTCACCAAAGAAACCACCAGTTGAAGAAGCTGCTGAATAACTTACTGAACTAAAACCCATTCGCAAAGCTTCAGTACGAAGAAGAAGATAATATTATTAAAGAAGAGGAAATTCCTTCTGTTACATTTAAGCCAATAAGAACTTCTACAACTAAAGAAGAGGTTGACTATATCGCTCGACTCCTATGCAGAGGAAGAAATAAGAGAACCCAAAAAGAAAACTTTCGGTGAACAAGCAGTAGAAGAATATGTTAGAATTATCGAAAAGATGAAAATGAAGGTCCAGCAATAGAAGATATCAGTGACGAATGCAGTGACGCCGAAGAAATTCCATTCAGTCATATGAATTAATGGTTTTTGTAAAAGCGGACGTATCTTTGAGTATCACCAAGGAAAAAGAGATAGAAAACTTAACGATTATACATCAAGAAGAGGTGCTTTTATCCTTTTACTTGTTGTTTCATGTTTTATTGCTCTTCTAGATGAATGGTGGTTCGTGAAGAAACATCTTACCTAAGACAGTGGCTGGGTAGGTATTATCAAAGATTCTCATGGACAAAGAACAATTTGTTCAAAAGAAACTCAGTGAGAAGTTCTTGAAAGTAAGTTTTTCAATCTTTTATAGATCTATTACCTTCAATTTATAATTTTTTTACAGAGCCCAAAGCTTCAGAAAAATCACGACGAAGCTACAACCACAACCTATAACCACCCACGACGGTTCTACAGCAACATTCCAATGTAAAGTTGAAGGATATCCATAACCACAAGTAACTTGGTTCCGTCGAACTCACATTATAAAGGAATCTGTAGATTTTGAAATGTACTACACAGAAGAAAACGTTGTTTTACTTGTTATAAAGGAAGTTTTTTCTGAAGATGCTGGTACTTTTACCTGCGTAGCCAAAAATTCAGCTGGATTTGCTTCTAGCCCAGCCGAGTTGACTGTTGTAGGTCCTTTATCTTCCCATTGAGCTGATAGGATACATTCAATTTCCAGAAAGAGTCTTTCCAGGACTTGTTCATTGGCTGACATTCTTGATGGCATGCCGCCAGTGTTGGTTGGCAGAAAAACCAAAAACACAAACGGCCATTTGCATCGCTATAGTATAAGGGATATTTAATCCAAGTGAAGCTTTGAATGTGCCTCTTGTGGAAACAAAAGTCACATTCAAAGATCCACTTAGATTAGATATCCCTTAAGTGATAGCCGTGCAAATGGCCAAAAGTGTACCTGAAAACGAAGATATTGAAGTTGAAACTGCGATAGCTGCCATTCCAGGACCTGATATTAAATGGTATAGAAATGAAAAGAGGATAAGTACAAAGGAAAATATAACTATTACAACTATTTATTTATTTATTTATTTATTTATTTATTGATGGACAAAGACTATTTTTTTACATAAACCTAACCATTCGTTAATTTATTAAAATGTTCTTGAGAAGAGTCAAATAGGTAAAGCTAGGTAACATAATTAACAAATCAATAAAATCTCAGAGGGGTAATACATATTAACTAGCCTAACTAGATGCTTACAAATTCAATTATACCTAAAATGTGTTTCAAAGCTCTAAGAAAGCATTTTTGTGTCACAAAGTATCCCCGTAAAACTTTGTACTTTGTGACAGATTTTGAGGTTTTTTGCAATTCTCAAACAGTTCTTTGCCACATAAAATTCTAAAAAAATACACTATGTATATCAGTCCTTTCGCTACAAAATGGCAATAATAGTATCCCCGTTTTTACGGTAATTAATAATATTAAAATAACTAGGCACATCAGGTAGTTCCCAATGACATTCTTTATTGAAAAAATAAGGTACGTACAGACACTATATTGATTACCTATCAACTAATAATAACTGATGGATACTTGCCTAAACGATGTAGTATTTATGCTCCGTGTGATGGAAAACCATAGGTATTAGAAGTGTCCCCGGATTTGTGGATGGGTAGGTACTTCATAACTGGACTTCCAATATTCTGGAAAGTGGCCAGATAAGAGTGAGCTATCAAATATGATATGTAGGGTACTTATTCTTGAAACAAGGGAGCAATATTCCCAGGAGAACGAGTGTTCTGTCTTTCTCAATGATATGCAAATGATAATATATAGGAACGCTACTCCCCTGTAGCAATAATAAGGACCCCTGGGTCATGAGAGGATGGAAGAGCAGTTTTTAAGCAAAATAGGATGAATTTTATCAGGGCCTGGCCGTTTATAGATGTTCAAGTTAGTCAGTTCTGTGTATATTTCAGAAATACAGATTGAGAACTCAGATACATTAAAGTTGTTGAAGGAGGGTTTTTTCTCATGTGTTGATTGCTCTTGAGAGCTGAAATGGTTTGCAAAGAGATTAGCAGCATTGACCCCCATCTCGCATTTTACATTATCCAAGTAAAGATTTGATGGTATATTAGAAGAATTTCCCTTGGAATTAATAAAACTCCAAAATTTTTCAGGGTTGTAATTGAGATTCGACTCTGTTTCTCGAATATAATTTTGGTAACATTGTTTAGATAGCTGTTTACAATGAGAAAGTAGATTGGAAAAAATATTATAGTTATGGGGCGAGGGGGGTAGATTTGTAATGTTTATGAGCGATCTTTTTCTGTAATGTGAGACTAATAAGATCCTCCCTAAACCATTTTGGAAATTTTCTGCTTGCGATTTTTTTTTAATGGATAAATAGGCCTATTGCATGATTTAGGATTTCGTAAAATGTTTGAACCATATCTGGTACTGTTAAGTTAGAAAGTATTGTGTCTCAATGAAAGGAGCTGAAACTGAAAAAGTCATTTATAGGGTTATAGTCAGCTGATTTAAAGTCATGATAAAAGGAGTTTCCTTGTAGACTTGCTCTGAAAAAGGTCAAGACAAAAAGTGAAGGGTATGAGGTGATTGTCAACTTTAACAATTTGATCACAATGCTTACCATTAAATATCCTAAAAGAAAAAACTAAGTATAATATAACATTGGTATTATTTCTAATTTCATTTAATTGGAAAATTCTATAATACGCACACATATCTGATAGGTACTACATTTATACACCCCATAGTTTGTGCCTGTGGAGAAATATATACATTATTCCGTGCCAGAGCCATTGAACAATCTTCTGAGCAACTTCAATTAACTTTTGGCAAGTTAAAGAGTACGTTCTTCAGAAAAGGAACCAGCAGAAGTAGTGGAGCCTCTTCAATCTACCACAATAAGGACAGGAGAAAGCATTACACTAACCACAACTATTGTGGGTAATCCCGAACCTGCCTTACAATGGTTTAAAAATTATAAACCATTAGAATTATCACCTAGAAGAAATGGTGATATTTATACAGAGAGTATTATTTCAAAATGCTCAACCTAGTGATCAGGGAGAGTATCCGTAAAGGCCAGAAATCCTATGGGAATTGTTGAGACGAGTGAATTCCTAACTGTACCAGGTACGAATCAAAATTGTTTATATATTTATTAACTAATTTATTGAAAATATATTTTTCTACTGACGTTTCATAATAGCAACTTTTCGATTGTCATTTTAGTTTTAAAACGATATTCTTTTAAGCACTGAGTGCGTAAAAGTTACTTTTAGGCACTCAGTGCGTAAAAGTGACATTTGAATGCGTAAAAGTGACTTTTGAGTGCGTAAAAGTAATTTTTAAGCACTAGTGCCTAAAAGTGTCATTCATTCTTCAGAAATAAAAACCACACTAAACATAGATTTGAATTTTGTTTTGTATTTATTATGAATATTAAAAATGTAATTATTGAATTGAACGTTTGGGTTAGTCAAAACAGAACTTTGTGTTGTTACCTACTTTTTAGGATTTTAATTATTAATGTCGAATCTTGAAAAAAAAATCGCATGAAAAGTGTCAGGTGTCAAGTAAAAGCAGGTAACAAAGATTTTGGGCGTAATCGACTTATTCACATGAAATAAAATTGTGTTTTTTTACTATAAAATGCCAGTAGAAAAAATCTTGTATACAATACGTTACGAAACGATGTCTTTTAGTCACTCGACGTGTTGTCCAACTCGGCTTTGCCTCGTTGGACAATTTTCACGTCGCGTGCCTAAAAGACGCTCATTTCGTAACTTATTGTATCAATAGCTATATATTAATTCGCTTCGTTTTTTTTAACGTGCTGCCGCTGCCACTTTATTTGTTTTCAGCTTCCTCTTTGAAGCCTTCTCAATTCTTTCCTGCTACTTTGCTTATTTTTTCAATTAAATTTATTTCTTCACCCAAACATAATATACCAATGTTTGCCTAATATTGAAAAAAAAATCGAATTTGAGCTTTGTTATATTCACTGCTTCTTCGTGTGTAAATATTGTTCATTTTTTAAAGTATTTTTTTGCTTTTTTGTAGAATTCTCCGACAACACAGAATCACCTCTCTCTGTCAAACGTTTCGAAGAACATAACATTAAGAGCCAAAGTAACTGGCATTCCACAACCAGAACTCACTTGGTTACTTAATAACCAACCCCTCGAATCATCCGACACAGGGTCACAATCCTTCATGATGGAGAAAATATTGAACTAACCATTAAAGAAAGTAATTCTGAATAGGATTCGACAGTTCATGAATGTGTAGCCACAAATTCAATAGGAAGAGCTTGTCATGGCGCTTCAGTTAATGTTTAAGTCGATAGTGTTAAGTTCACTAAGGAGCTTCAGAAATATTATGAAACATTCGAAAAAGAAACTATTTAACTTAGATGTGAAACTTCACATTCTGTTAGAACTAAATGGTGGTTCAATGAAACTAAAATTAGTTGAATGGATTATAGAGCAGTCGTACATGAGGGAAGAACTCATAAGTTCATTATTAAAATTATTTCTAAGAATGATGAAGGCAACTGCTATGAATGTACTGTTAAAAATCAAAAGACAGAGACTATAGTCAATGTTGAACAAAGAAAGCTTGAATTCGTTGAAAAACTAGAATATTTGGAAATTACCGGGAAGGACGTAGGTACAGTGCTATTTTGGAAGTTGAAATTGATTCAGATATTGCAGAAGTTGTTTGTCTCAAAGATGGTCTTCCAATCGAAGATACTGACGATAAATTTGGAACTGAAAAAGATAAAGGAGTTCGGAAATTGCTTATTAGGTCAACTTCCATTCATAACGAAGGTGGATACACTTGCAAATTTTTGGAACAAGAATGCAAAGCTGACGTAAATGTATAATAGAACTCCCTCCAGAAATTATTACTCCTCTTCAAGATAAGATTGTCCCAAAAGGTGAAACGGCTGTATTTGAAATTGAACTATCCAAAGGAGATGCTATGGTCTAATGGTACAAAGACATCAAAGAAATTTCATTTCCAGAACATATTCAATTACCTATCTATTGATGAAAAAACACAAAAACTATGAAGAATTATAAATGTGAACTTGAAGATCAAGGTTAGTTGGTAATAAACAACCATTGAGTGCCGGCACTCACGGTGAACGTGATTCCGTGAGAGTGCATTTTAATTCAATTTTGGATCTGCTGCTTGAAGAAGACAAGACTACAATAATAAATCTGACAATCGCGTACAATGGCAGTAGATGTTGGGGGAAACTCATATAGAGTGTAGGTATGAAAATAAGCATAAGATTTAGAAATCTTTGAACAAGAACCATTAAGTCAATAACAATAATAATAATAAAATAAACTGGTTCATTGACATAACATAATTTTTTTTTAACGTAAAATAAGAGAAATTGGATTCTCAAGCACATACCGGTTAGATTTGTTGTACTTAAGTAAATGCAATTCCATTTTTTTTGTTATAATTTTAAGAATCTTAGACAGATCGTAGGGTGTGTCTTCTACTCGGGCGTCTTTAGGAAAGTGAATTTAAAACGCAAGGAAGGCCAAGAGTATAGGTACTTACATAAAATTGTTTTGTAGGTTTCCTATTAAGAATACTTTCCCTGTTTTATGTTGCCGATATATTTAATTTGTTAGTACAAAATATCTCGACAAGACATTTAAGATTAATTTAGGGCAAGTAACAAGCACGATTGCTTATTGAAGAATTCGGACTACTTTTGAGCTCAAAAAATTGGTTACGATTTGTGGCTTTTAGAAACTTCTCAAATTCAATGGTCTAATAGATTGCCTTTATCTATTATTACCACAAGTAAAATGCGGTTTAAAAAAGCTACTTTTGAAGAGAAATTTTTTAAATTTCATTACTTCTACAAGACAAATAAAGTATCTCGAAAAAAAAAATCAAAATAAGGCTAATGATGCATTCATTATTATTTTTCTATAATTTAAAAAAAAATATCCTGGAATAAATTAATAAAGAAAGCTCAAAATATCCGTACAAAAAAAAAAACAAATCCTATTTTAATAAAATAACTATCAACAGGTGTCACTAAGTATAGGTACTTAAAAAATTAATGAACGACCACAAAGCGCGCTCGAGCATTGAAACTGGATTAGTAATTCAATCTTTTGATGTTATAAATTATGAGGTCATAAGCATACAATTTTTAGTACTTGTGAAGGATTTTTATAAGGCCTATACCTAGTCGTTAATCCCAAAAAATGGGGCAACCATACCCATATCAGCTTTCTTAAATTTCTTCCAAAAACCATGCAAATTAAAGGTCTCGGTTTCGTAATAAGTTCAGGTTTTTACTTTATTACGTGCATATCAATTTTGCAGTGGTGACATCCTCTGACAAGAGAACATGCTTGGATAATTTTTTTATCAGATTCCCCAGGACACCTCAACAATTTTTAAAACAAAAATTGTTACGTTCAAATAATGTATTTTAATTAAATACAAAACCAGCTTTCGTTAAGTAGGTACTATGGCGTGAAAGTAAAAGGGAATTTTGTTCTTCTTTCGGTAGCAATTGCTTATATACCTACCTTCTCTCTCGTTTAACTACCCAATTAAAAACTAATTTCATTTATTTAGCATGGTACCTAGATGAATAGGGTTTGAATTTTTTTTATGTCAATCATAATTTACTTATTTTACAATTTTCCTAAACAGGTCCATATACTTACATAAAATAATCGATCTGATGCATCAAAATTCTAGCTCAAGCCATTCAGAATACCTACCTATACAAAAATATACAGGGTGTTCTTACCACGACTAAAATTTCTAATAAACATAGGTACGCAAGCGCTTCGTTATCGATCTACAGAGTGTTGAAATTTAAATATTTTTTTAGTTTTTTTTTTAGCTCTTGCAATTTTTGAGGGATTTACCTCAAATTTAGATTATGGGTTACGCAATAGGAGCTTAATGATTGCACATATCAAACGTTTGCCAGAATTTACAGGGTGATGTTTTTCCAGCGGCCATGCCCCCTTTTCTGCCCCTGAACTTTTTTGCGGTGCGCCGCTGGTAGATTTTGAAAAGCAAAATAATTTTTATATCTCATTTAGAAACTTTTTGTTCTGCTGTAGTTTTTTCGTACCAGCGACCCTTATCGAGAAAAAAATTAAACATAAATCTCTAATTAGCTATGGATGAAACTACAGTGACTCAATAAACCTTGTCTACCTACAGAGGCGACAATAGAGATCCTGCCGTCATATTTTTGCTCATTTTCAATAGGAATTTAGAAATAAGCCACGCCTTCGCCGCCATATTCTTGCTCATTTTTTATATGAATGCATTGAAATTTGGACACCCTGTACAGCGGTAATGAAGCGTTTGCGGACCTATGTTTATTGAAAATTTTAGTCATAAAATAAACCAAAGAATAATTCCCTTCCGTTTGTACATGATTTATATCGTGGTCAATTTCCTTACATGCTGAGGTTGCACATGCTAAGGTTGCATATACAACCTAGATATAAGGAACATCCCAACCAGGCACGAGCAGTCAGTTTTTTAGCTATAGTTTATACTCTTTGTTTTCCGTTAGTTTTAATTGTAATTGTAATAATAAATTTTCAAAAAGGCAAACTTCCGGTCATGTTAGTTAATTGGCGCAGTCGGAACGGTTTTCGTAAATCAATATAAATCGATTATATTGATTTTTTCCATTTCAACTGGATTTACCGGAAACGAATCTAGTGTTGTGACGTTGGCGGAGGTGTTGAAACAGAGTGGAGTTTCTGAATATCGGAAACTCCCAATCTATCGTAGATCTGTGGATTATCATCGACCACTGATCATGGAAAAGTAGAACCAACATTGTCTACTTTTACAAGGCTCAAGATTTGGAGAGGACAACGATTGCCAGACCGAAACTTCGACCTTATAGGAAATGACAGGAATTGCCTGCCTAATATTATTGTAAGTAGTGTAATTGATTGATTTTTATATCCACTGATAACATTGATTCAACTATTAATGATTTAAAACAATTAAATCTATCGACACCTTCACAGTGACTCTGATTCTGAACAAAATTTAGAAACAAGTATTTTGGTTAATTCCGATAATTTAGTTGAAAATTTAGAATCCAATTTAAATTTAAATAATCAAACAAGCAACAATATGTCGCTGTCGATAGTTTTTATATCGCTACAGACCCTAGCCAATTTCAAAACATTTATTTACTGAATTTTTTTATCGGCAAACTTAATAGACAAGCTAAACTAATTGTTAATATTCAAAATGTCACGACTTGGGATGAATTAAAAAATTCCCTAAGACGTAATTTTGCTGATCAAAGAGATGAAGCTTGCCTGAATAGGGCACTGTTGCCAGGTCAAAACAATTAATTTCACCAGAAATTGGAATGAAAAATCACCAGATTAAAAAAAAAAATCACCAGAAATCTTGAAAGTTGATTTTTCAGGAAAATTCCCGCCTTACGGGCTTATATCAAACCAAGTAGGTTTTGGCAACATGTATGTATTGCAATGTCGGTATTACAGGGCGCCATATTTAAATTTTGAAATTTTGCAATGCCTACTTTGTCCCTTGTCAAACAGTGTTGCCAACTACAACTTATAACAAATATTGTGTGCTCGAATTTATACAAAAAAAAAGCCCAAGTAGGCCTTGCAAATTTCAAATTTTCCATAACAGTAATTATATAAACATCGGCAACACTGTTGGGCAAAATGTCAAATATCATTTATGACAAGCGATAAGATTAGGTACTACTTATCAAAAACTAAGTGAACCTTAAAGCAATCCTGCTCTGGGACTCTGTGCTCTATAGAATTCTACAGCTCGCTTTCCATAGTAGATATCTATTTTCAAAAGTGATAGTCGGCTGAAACGACACTCTGTGTCACTATCGACAACAGTTCGGCTACGTTCTCGAATCCTTTTATCATGCTACTAACCATTCGAAAAACGTAGTACAAATCTAGGGGAAACTCTAGGGAATTTTTATTTTATTCCTAAGAAATGTCAATATTATTTATTGAATTGACTGTATACGTCATTAATAAGTTTGTTTTTGTTATTATTTGGTTTGCTTGTTTATACCATAACTATTTTTGCTTCCTGAAAGTTGAGTTTAAGTTTAAAAATTATGCTTTGTTCCCCATTAATAATTTAAATAACAATATTGTTGAAGAAGATGAGAAGCTTGGATATATTTGTCTGGAAAATATCCAGTGATGCCCAACCATCAACAACAGTGACTGTTTTCAAAAAGAAGATGTTAGATTTGAAGAAATAATTGGACAAAGCTATAATATTTATTTGGCTACAAACTATGTCAAGAGCAGAGCAATAGAGAAAGCATTAATAGCCATCAAGGTTCAGTTTCCTGTAACTCAAGACGAGAAAAATCTAATTGAAGCAGGATTTATGGAAAAAATTAATTTTCCAGGTGTGATTACTATCACACGGCCGATGGAACCCACAGTGAGTGAAATTATTAGACCACATGACGAAGAACCCGGGCTAATGACACCTAGAGAAAACACTGCGGTAACCAACACTGCTCCAGGAACTTCAGAGTTCAATTATAGCCAAAATCACATCCAAACTCGAAATTGTATCGGTGTGTTTAAACAAAGATTTGTGCGAGGATTTGTGTGTGTGAATTTCAAAAGTGTTGAGGCATGCCCCCGGACATACCTCAGAAAAAGTTGGGCGCTTTGTTATTGTTTGTGTTATTTTACATAATTGCTCGGAAGGGAGACTGAATGGTCCCCGAACCTCATATCCGAAGGGATAACATTCAGGTACCGAGGTACCATATAATGTAACTTTATGCAAGCAGGAGTCCAAGCAAGAAACAATTTGATTCGTCGTCATTTTATGCACTGATTTTCTAAAATGTTATTATAAAGATTTTAACCATAATATGTATTTTATTCCGGGATTTTGGCTTCTCACTCTCATGACAATGACGATAATATTAATATTATTAATATAATCATCCGGAAACCGGCGTCTGCTCGTAATAAACTAATGAAAATATTAAATATTTTTAAATAAGTAAGAAATAAGAATGAAATAATTATTTCTCAATATAAATATGGAATATAAAAATAAACAACAACAATTTCGTAATTGTCAGTGTCATTCATGAAACTTCACAATGCATATGTGATATAAGTATTCGACACGTCTCGAGATGTAGAAATGAAATTATAAAATAAATCGCGTTTTGTCGATATTCTTGATGCACAGAGTGCCAACCATGTAGAATCTTGTCGACTGATAGAATTCTACATGACACAGAGTCCCGTTCCTGGACTGGGATCATGACAAGTAGAATTCTATTTTCATGACGTCACCCGCGACCTATTTATCGCGTATACTACAGGCGATGATCACTGTTGCTAGGCAACCTGACGTCATGAAAGTAGAATTCTAGTGGAATTCTACTTGTCGTGATCCCAGCCCAGGTTTTAATCGATGTTGGTAATACAGATAACTGTAAGCAAAAAAATCATCAAATCAAGTAGGTCTTGGAAACAACCAACTGTCAAAAACTATAGGGCCAACTTTGAAACGTTAAATTGCGTTAGGGTTACTAAATTTTTCGACTTGGGTTGCTACGTTTTAAATTTTTCTTCCAAAACCTAATCATTTTGTGAATTTTAACAAATCCTTTGCTAAAACCAGTTCAGAAAAAATGTATTTCAATTTCTTTTTTATACAAACCAGTAAAAAAAGACACGAATACACTCAGTGCACACTAATGCCGTTGAAAATAATGCAAATTGAATAAAACAATTAAGCAAAAATAGAGCTTCAAAAGACGTAATTTTAATGAAAAAAATCGTAAGTTTGACAGCAACACTTCGCAGGCCCATAGGGTCGAGGTCATTTTAATTTACGAGCCCGAAGGGCCGGGGTCTACTTAAGTTACGAGCCGGGGTCTTTTTAAATTACGAGTCCGTAGGGGCGAGGGTTTTTATGTGTGGTCACCTTCATCGTGTGTACCTGGTTTTTCAGTCTCAATTTTTCAGGACTTTTTTCATTTTCTGAATTGAGTAGGGGTGAAAATTCCAATTAGTTGAATTTTTGTTAACTGCCGGACAAGATTATAATATTTGGGTTTGACAGTTTGACTATTAGATGACACTGTGGATTATAGACAAAATTTCGGATTCGAAATTCGATAATGCCATGGTACAGGAGAAAATGTGGCTCATCGTTGCCACATTTTGCACAATATCTTAAGAAGGTTAACAATTGGATATTGTTTTGAGAATCAAATGATTGCTTAGAGGAAATCAGGTTATTAATTGAGAATGATATAGAAATCCCCAAAAAAATGAAAATCACCTGGTAAAATATTTAACAATCATAAGTACCTAACTAGTTGTAATTCTTGGGAATACATGGGATTTATTGATCAGTGATTGTAATAAAATTCAACTTTGAGACTCAATTGATCAAAAAGTGTTTAAGCTACCAAATTCAATTTAGCACAGAATTATAGAAAATTTAATGCTCTTTTCAATGATATACGATATGTTTTAGTTTGCTCAAATATCAATGAAGATATGGGCAATTGTTCATGAACATGTCAGGTTTTTTTTTTAAATTTAAATCCAAAAAATCTTACTTTAAAATTGTCATTTTGAAATGATGTTAGATTTTTTTTTCGACTAATTCAGACCCGCTCTATCGATTAAAAAAGTTAAAATTACGAAAATCTGAAAAATAAAAATTTTCAGTTTTTAAATTTTTTTCAAAGGATTTGGATTTTTATTTCAAAATTTTCAAATTTAATTTTTTCGGCACCCCTCAGAGATTTTGGATCAGTTTTTTTGAAATTGTAGCTCCTAATGACGGCTTCAAAATGGTACTCAGTTGAAGTCGCTGGCATTTACGGTTTTTGAGAAAATCGAGTTGTTTTTGACTAAATTTCAAGTAAAACAAATTTGAGGCTCAATTGTGCGAAAAGTATTTGACTTATAAAACTCAGCACTGATATATAGAGAATTTAATGCTCTTTCCAACTATATATAATTTATTTTGATTTGCGCAAAGTTTAATGGAGGAATTGGCAATTGCTCTTAACTTTGATGGAATTCAAAAAAAATTTAAACCTAAAAATTGAGATTTCCTTTTTAATTTTTCTCTGTATTGAAATCAAGATTTTGTAATGATGTTAGAGTGTTTTTCGACTAACTTGAACTTGCTCTATCGATTGGAAAAGTCAAAATTGCAAAAATCTGAAAAATAGAATTTTTCAGTTTTTTAATTTTTTTCCAAAAGTTACCCCCTTTGGATTTTAATTTCAAAATTTTCAAACTCAATTTTCTCGAAACTCGTCAAAGATTTTGGAACAATTTTTTTTGAAATTATAGCCCTTGGTGAGGGCTTTAAAATGGTACTTGGTTGAAGTCGTTGGCATTTACGGTTTTCGAAAAAATTTAGTTTGAAGTTTTTGATACTTTTTCGACTAAAATTCAAATTTGAGGTGTAATTGCTCGAAAAGTATTTGAGATATGGAGCTCAATCTTGCATTGATTTATAGAAAATTTAATGCTTTTTCCAGCAATGTATAATTTGTTTTGATTTGCTCAAACTTTAATGGAAATATTGGCAATTTCTCCTAACTTTGTTAGAATTTTAAAAAAATTTAAACCTGAAAATTGAGATTTTCTTTTTGATTTTTTTTCTCTTTTGAAATCGAGATTTAGGAATGAAATTAGAGTTTTTTCCGACTAATTTAGATCCGCTCTATCGATTGGAAAAGTCAAAATTCAAAAAATCTGAAAAATAAAAATTTCGATTTTTTCAAATAAGGGTTAAACCCTTTGGATTTTAATTTGAAAATTTTCAAACTCAATTTTCTCAAAACCCGTCAAAAATTTTGAATCAATTTTTAGGATTGTACCCCTTAATGAGAGCTTTGAAATGGTACTTAGCTGAAGTCGCTGGCATTTATGGTTTTTGAGAGAATCGAGTTTGAAGTTTTTGACTAAATTTTAACTAAAATCCAACTTTGAGGCTCAATTGTTCTAAAAGTATTCAGGTTATCAAACTCAATCTAGCACTGATTTATAGAGAATTTGATCTCTTTCCAACCATATATAATTTATTTTGATTTGCTCAAAATTTAATAGAAGTATTTGCAATTGCTCCTAACCTTGTCAGGATTCAAAAAACATTTAAACCTAAAAATTGAGATTTTATTTTTATTTTTTCTCCGTGTTGAAATCAAGATTTTGTAATGATGTTAGAGTTTTTTCGACTAATTTAGACCCGCTCTATCGATTGGAAAAGTCAAAATTCAATAAATATAAACAATAAAAATTTCGAATTTTTCAAAGGGTTACCGTTTAGATTTTTATTTCAATATATTTGATCTTGGATACCTTAAAATCTATTAGAAATTTTGAATTAAAATTTTCAGGAAATGTAACTCTTGACAAGGGCTTTAAAATGGTATTTAGTTAAAATCGCTAGCTCTTATGGTTTTCGAGAAAATCAAACTTGAAATTTTTGATAAAATTTAGACTAAAAGTTTACTTTGAGATCCAATTGCCCAGAAAGTATCTGAGTTATCAGAACCAATTTAGCATGGATTTAGAGAGAATTTAATGCTCTTTCCAACTATATATAATTTGTGTCAATTTGTTCAAATTTCTTTGAAGTTATTGGCCATTATTCCTAACCTTGTCAAGATTTGAAAAAATTTCCAGAACGAAAATTGAGATTTTTTAGCTTTTTGAAATCGCCATTTTGAAAGTGATGTTAGAATTTTTTTCGATTAATTTAAACCCGCTGAATCGATTGGAGAAGTCAAAATTTCGAAAATATGAAAAATAAACAATTTGAGTTTTCGATTGGTTTGACTGAAACCCCCCATAAGCAACGCCACTGGCCAAACAAAATACATGTTGCCAACTTGAAAAATAACCGGCCAATAGGAACAAGAGCCTGGAATAAACAGAAATTAAAATATAGAAAGGAAAACATATATAAATATATCAAAAGAACAAATACAAATTTATATAAAGTGTATGCCATTGTTAAATAGTTATTTACATTACAAGTGCGTTTATGAACATGATTACAATAATGAGTGTGAAAGATTAGAACGACGAGGTCGTAGACCGAGTCGTTCTAATGACACGAGTTTTGTAGTCATGTTTGAACGCACGTGTGATGTACAACCTCTACTACTTGTGTTATGAATTCATAACCTAGTCCATAACACAACTAGTTGTGTTATGAGCCTCATGACATAACTCAATTACTGGAAAAAAAGTTATGTAAAAACGTCATAACCAAACGCTTGTAGATAAAATATTCAAAATTGATGAAATTTCAAAATCACCAGAAATTGCCATAATTCAAAAAGTTTTTCACCAATCACCAGATTTTTCATAAAATCACCAGATCTGGTGAAATTTCACCAGACCTGGCATCACTGGAATAGGGATTTGGTAATGATGAAGCAACATCCGAATGAAAAGTCAAATCAATTTTATAATCGAATTTTACATATTCTAAATCTTTTGTGTTCGTATATTGATTGCCATGAGACTGTAGTTTCCTCCAAAACATTAAAACGGAAATTATATAACGATCTTGCACTAAAAACCTTTTTGTCTGGTCTAAGAGCGCCTCTTGGTACCACAACAAGATGCATGCGGCCTCAGAGCTTAATGCAAGCCTTGCAATTCGTGACCCAAGAATACAATACGCACTATTTTTAAAATGAAACGAGAAATGCACCTGTCGGACCCAAACCATCCAATTCTAATAACCCAAATAATTTCAAAGCAATACAAATATAAACAACAATTTTTCACAAACATTCCCAAATTTTTCAGTAAATTCAAACTTTCCTTTCAATTATCACACACCTCATATAATGCTAATAGACAGAGTTTCCCATCGCAACCTATAAACATGCGATCGAACTTCAACAGACCCCTCAGAGATTCTTTCCGAATACTCAAGTATTTGGAAAACCGAGATCTAACGTTTTTATGCCAAATCAGCAAACGCGATTTCCAGCTCCAAAACCAATTTCAGGTGTAGAAACCTCTACTAAAACCTCTCTAGTACCTCAAATGCACAAGCTAACTACCAACCCCCAAAGCTAGTTTTTGAAGAGGTCTACAACACTGAGACAGAACAGCTGCCAAAATATACATACGATAATCAATACTCCCAATACGATAATCAATATTATCAAAACGATAATCAATATTCTCAATACGATAACCAATATTATGACCAAAACAGTTATTACTTCTACCCTAATGATGATTGCTATGGATCCAGCATGGACACTAATAACATATTCACTGTACTAAATCCAGAAACTTATGGCCTAACCCAAGAAGAAAATAGTGACCCCCAAACCGAATATAACCCAAAATTTTCAAGACCTTATTCAGACCAACAAGAATCCGTAGGTCAAAACACCCAAATAATTTCTTTCATACTCTAGCGCACTTTCCTATATTATCTAGAAAATAAATAAAATTTTTAATTGATTCAGGTTCCACTAGGTCATTCATAGATCCCAATATTGCCAAAAAATTATACGCAAATAGAATATTCCATGACCCTTTCATTGTTTCGACAGTAGGTATTTCAAAAATCTGCCCATCAATAACAGTTCTTTAATTCCTTCATCAAAAATATTAATATTGAATTTACCAAACACCTCAAATTCTATCTTTTTAAATTTCAAAATATTGATAATATATTCGACGGTCTAATAGGACTCGATAATTTGAAACTTTTACAAGCAAGTTTAGATTACGACAGTTTTTCTCATTACACCACATACCCGGATAAAATTACAATTTCAAGAAACCCAATGCGAATTGAATTGTATTACAATTCCACCTCGTGTCGAACAAAGTGTAACTTTAGATTTGTCACAAGCTATAAAGGTATAGAGAACTTCAATAAATACAAAATAGAAGAAATAGACTTAAATAATTTCAATAACGAATGTCCTAACCCCACAGAATTAGATCTCTCAAAATTTCGCTTAGACCATTTGAATAAAGAGGAATGATATAAGATTTGAATCTGATTAAAGAATTTCCCGACATATTTTACAATGACGACGACCCATTAACATTTACAAGTAAGATAAAACACCGTATACGCACCTCTGACGAAGTCCCTGTCTACACGAAATCGTATCGTTACCCTTTCATACATAAACAAGAAGTGAAAGAATAGATAAGTAAAATGCTAGATCAGAAAATTATCAGTCCCAACTCCCAGCACGTCCCCATGGAGTTCACATATCTGGGTGATCCCAAAGAAATTAGATGCTTCGGGAGAAAAACGCTGGAGCGTTGTTATAGATTTTTAAGAGGACTCAATGCGAAGATCATAGATGATCGGCACCCTCTACCGAACATTGCTGACTTACTGGACAAATTAGGGAGATGTCAGTATTTTACGACCCTAGACTTAGCGAGTGGTTCCCATCAGATCCAAATTCCAAATGCACGAAGGCGACATAGAAAAAACAGCTCTTAACAGCAAGAATGGACATTATGAATTTCTGAGATTGCCATTCGGACTCAAGAACGCCCCCGCGACGTTTCAACGAGTTATGGATAACATAGTCCGAGGGATTCAAAATGAAAAATGTCTAGTCTATCTAGACGACATCATTGTTTTTTCTACGTCGCTCCAAGAACATCTGGAACGAGTCAGAAGCGTATTTGAAAGGGATTCCAATTTTAAAATACAGCTGGATAAATCGGAGTTTCTCAGAAAAGAAGTGGCTTACCTTGGACAAATCTTAACAGCCGACAGTGTTAAGCCTAGCCAAGACAAAATCAAGGCAATAAAGACATACCCTATTCCGAAAAGTACAAAAGAGATCAAAGGGTTCTCAGGATTACTAGGGTTACTAGGTTATTACTGCCGATTTATTAAGGACTTTGCCCGAATTACGAAACCACTTACTAAATGCCTTAAAAAGAGCGCCGTTATCGAACACACCCAAGAAATTGTCCAATGCTTTAAATTATGTAAAAGCCTTCTAGCTAATGAGCCATGAGCCTATTCTGCAATATCCAGACTTTTCAAAACCATTCAACTAGACGAACTTAATAAACTTCAACACAGATAGAAGAAAACCAGCCGCCCAGACTTCCTAGCGAAATACCCAGAATACCAAGTCTATGGACAATTTTCATTTATTTCATCCTCGTCATAATCTGTCTACATTTATTACAGAAATATACAGGATGCACAAAATGGTTCCAGAAGAAGAAGCCGCCGCCGCCCTCGACGTAAGCCACACACATTGACCTACCCCTGTCCCAGAATAGTTCAAACTGAGGCTAGAGGAGTTATATCGTGGTCAATTCGATATACATGCTGAGGTTGCACATGCTGAGCAGTCAGTTTTTTAGCTATAGTTTATACTTTTATCTACAAGCGTTTGGTTATGAAGTTTTAACATAACCATTTTCTAGTATTTGAGTTATGTCATGACACTCATAACACAACTAGTGGTGTTATAGACTAGGTTATGAGTTCATAACACAACTAGTGGTGTTATGGACTAGGTTATGAATTCATAACACAACAATTTTTGGTGATTTGACAAATGTCAAAGTTAAACCTGTAAAGGTAAAATGAAGGTAGACAACGACTACTAAACGAAAATGATTGAAAAAACATTCCTAATTTTCGCTTTGTAGATAAAACGTTGTACATCACACGTGCGTTTAAACATGACTACAAAACTCGTGTGATTAGAACGACTCGGTCTACGACCTCGTCGTTCTAATCTTTCACACTCGTTATTGTAATCATGTTCATAAACGCACTTGTGATGTAAATAACTAATATCTGTGATTTTATTGTAATCCGTTAGTTTTAATAGGGTACTTGCATGGAAAATTAAATTGATTATTGTTTATTGCAAACTGTAGGAAATCGAAAAAAAAATCGTTACTTTTTTTTATTTCGCCCAAATATGATTATTCCGGAAGTTATTCAAATACTAAGTTTTGTATATCAGAGTGTCCCAGGGAAAACAGTCCACCCCGATTTATTGGATTTGGGATGAGAATCTGGAAAAACGCTCGGACACGTCGATTTTTGATTTGAGGGGGAACTATTTTTCAGTTTTTCTCATCCCCGTAGCTTCAACCCCCTAGCTACGGGGAGAACAACCCCCCAAATTTTAATAGGGGATAGGGGTCATGTCATATCTCTTTTTAAAGGTCTCATTGAGTTCTTTATGCCCCTAGAATTTCGTCTGATTATTTTTATCCGTAACGAAATGACAGCTTGTCAAAATCTTGGAAATAGACTATTAGTTTAGGTGGAAGCAAAAGCGATACTTACCTCCCCTAATGAAAATACTTGAAATGAAGTTTTTTCTTATTATTATTAATGAGGTGTACATGAAAATTGTAAATTGTAGGTATTTTTAATCATATTTTTATTACGGGAGGTAAGTACCGCTTTTACTCCTACTAAAACATAGTCCATTTCCAAGATTTTGACAAGCTGTCATTTCGTTACGGATGAAAATAATAAAATGAAATTCTAGCGCCATAAAGAACTTGATGAGACCTTTAAAAAGAGGTATGACACGACCCCTATTCCCTATTCAAATTTAGGGGGTTGTTCTCTCCCTAGCTAGGGGGTTGAAGCTACGGGAATGAAAAAAACTGAAAAATAGTTCCCCCTCAAATCAAACATCGACGTGTCCGAGTGTTTTCCCGAATTCTCATCACAAACCCAATAAATCGGGGTGGACTGTTTTCCCTGGGACACACGGTATAGATATACTGAACATGTGCAACGGCAACGTCACTTATTTATTAGATAAGTGACGTCATAGGCAGATTTCATAGTGTTGTATCTTCGTCAATTTTTGACTAAGAAGAAAAAGAACAAACACGTGTTGACTTATTTTTCATGGACTATCGAAATCAGCAATAAAAAAATTTGATGCAAGGAGCCTATAATAATACATTTTTAAAAAGGCAAACCTCCGTGTTTAACTATCATGTATTCATGATATTTAGGAACACCCTGAGAAGCCGACAAAGGATTATTGGAATCCGAAAAGGCACGAAATTTGTTATAAGAGAAATTAAAGATCTGCTAGACTCAAAACACATGGCCAATTTTGCCAACATTGGTCATGGGATTCATCAAAAACACAAATCAATTTCTAGTGAATAAGTTTAGGAAGAGTATTTGGTTAATCATTATTGCTTTCTACCCTCCTGCAGCCTTTAGCCGTTCTTTAAGTATATTTCCTCGTTAAAACTGGGTTTCTTTCTTTCCAAATTTTGATTTTTGAATGAGGAATAGACCTATCTATTCTACCAGACAAAGAGGTAATATATGAAAACTACATTCGATAAAAACAGACGCAGAACGCTCATTGCGCAAGACGAGGCAGAACCTACGAAATTATGTTAAACTTACCTTACGTATAGCAATCCGTCTTTCTTATTTGCACGGGATGAATAGGGAAAGAGAAAGACCGCGAGTTTTGCAACGTATTTGTCAATCAAAATAATGTGGTCTTGAAAATCGATCACTTGTCAAGCTATGCCAATTTCAATATCAGCCGTATTTTTATCCTTTTCCAACCACGGGCGATATACAAGGATAAGGAAATACCAGCGTGCAAAATGAACACCTCTCGCCTGTACTAGTTAGCCAATAAAAATGCATTGCCTTGTGTTGCGCGCGCATACAGGTGAAAATCGATAGGTCTATTGAGTCGGGTTATTATCAAGACACCAATATGAATTTTCTTATCAGGCGCCGGATATTTTCTGCCTGCCTGTTGGAGTAGGCAGGCTAGTAGTATCTATAACTGCGATGAAACAGGAACAACAATTATTGTGCAAGCAAGTGAATAAAAATATTAATATAGGTATTTTTATTTTACTATGCCCTATTTTGAATTTCACTTTACCCCACACCTAGGGGCAAAGTGGAATTTCAACATATTGGTAAAAAATATTTTTTATTTGCCTATTACCTAATCGATGACGCCTTAACAATTCAGTAAAAATGATAAGATTTTTGAATGGAATGTCGTGTCAAATTTGGTGATGTCTAATTTTATTCGTTTTCAAATAGGAGAAAAGAATATGTTATCTGTTCCACTTTGCCCCACTCTCCCCTACTGTGCTTTTATTCAATGAAGCTTTACAGATGACGGCGTTTGTGCTGCAAAAGCGTGCTGTTCGCTATTTGTCCGGAGTAGGTACTAGGGATCATTGCCCACCTCTCTTTCTAAAGCATGGAATTTTGACTTTGCTATCATTGTTTGTTTTGGAGACCGCCTCTCTCATGCACAAATCCATAGGCCCTGCAATGGTTCGATCCAAATATGATACAAGGGGATCTAATTAAGAGCTTGCCTTTGCCTATTCCTAGGTCAACTCTAGCAGAACAGTCAATAATAGGTATATAATGAGTCCCGGAAAAAAGGTCGAAAACATAAGGTCGAAATACAAAAATTCGAAAACAAAGGTCGAAAATACAAAAGATGAATGGGAAAAGATCGAATAACAAAAGTTCGAAAATACAAAAGGTCGAAATACAAAAAGTCGAAAATACAAAAGATCGAATAACAAAAGGTCGAATAACAAAAAGTCGAAGAGCAAAAGGTCGAAAATACAAAAGGTCGAAAATACAAAAGGTCGAAAATACAAAAGAACGAAAATACCAAATGTCGAAAATATAAAAAGTCGAAATACAAAATGTCGAAAATACAAAAGATCGAAATACAAAAGTACGAATTTTAAAAGGTAGAAATTGAAAAAGGTCGAAAATACAAATTGTCAATATTATGAAAAGGCGAAAATACTATTTTTTTTTCTTTCTTTCTTTTCAACATACTAACGCCTTGACTAACACTGACTAACCAAAACTGAACCAAACCAACCAAAACTCTGTACACTTCTGTAATTAACCCAATCTTCGTTTCTGCTGACCCATGCACTCCTATTTACTTCCCGATCCCGTAAATTTCTATAGTGAAACGTCAGGAAGGACACTTTGAAAAATTAACATATTTTCGATAAAAATTAGTTGACATATCGTTTATAAAAATGTTTCTGTTTCAATTTAGATGCGGATATTGATGTTTTCTTGCCTTACTAAAAAATAAAAATAAACCCCCGACCTTTAAATTAGAAGAAGAAAATTACGGGTCCGAGCGAGATAAATTGGTATTTGGATATACAAGACTAGTAAAATAAGAAAGGCTGCTAAATAAAGTGAACTAACACAAACTAACACAAACTAACCCAAACTAACCCAATCTAACCCAAAATAACCTATAAACTTACCTCGCCAACGCTATAATGCGCAGATCGAACTAACGCAAACTAACCCAATCTAACCCAAACTAACCTATAAACTTACCTCCCCCAACGTGATATTTTGTACTTTCGACCTTTTGTTTTCGACTTTTTGTTATTCGACCTTTTGTTATTCGACCTTTTCTCATTCGATCTTTCATGTTTTCGATCTTTTGTATTTTCGACCTTTTGTTTTTTCGACATTTTGTTTTTCCGACCTTTCGTATTTGCGACTTTTTATTTTTCGACCTTTTGTATTTTTGACTATTTGCTATTCGAGCTTTCGTAATTCGACCCAGTGTATCTCGACCTTCTGGTATTCGATCTTTTGTTATTCGACCTTTTTTATTTTCGACCTTTTTTATTCGACCTTTTATATTTACGACCTTTATTTATTCGACATTTTGTATTTTCAACCTTTTGTATTTTCGACATTTTGTAATTCGACCTTTTTTCCGTAGCCTGTATATAATATAGAGAGCCGAAAAATATACAGGGAAGTCCACCCTGATTTATTGGCTTTGTGCTGAGAATCTGGAAAAACGCTCGGACACGTCGATGTTTGATTTGAGGGGATACTATTTTTCAGTTTTTTTCATCCCCGTAGCTGCAACCCCCTAGCTAGGGAGAGAACAACCCTCCAAATTTGAATAGGGGATAGGGGTCGTGTCACACCTCTTTTTAAAGGTCTCATCGAGTTCTTCATGGCCCTGGAATGTTGTCTTATTATTTTCACCCGTAACGAAACGACAGCTTGTCGAAATACTGGAAATAGACTATTGTTTTAGTATAGGAGTAAAAGCGGTACTTACCTTCCTTAATAAAAATATGAGTGAAAATACCTAAAATTTACAATTTTCGTGTACACCTCATTGATAATAATAATAAAAAACTTCAATTTCAAGTATTTTTATTGAGGGAGGTAAGTATCGCTTTTACTCCGACTCAGTGGCGTAGCTAGGCGTCGGCGACGTCGGCGACTGCCGACGGCCTCGCGCCCTAAGGGGCCTCGCAGAAATAGGGTTATCGAACCTAAAAATTTGCACTTTTCGATTTTCCAAAATAAAACGTAGAGGAAAAATTAACTTAATCCTATACGAAACTTCAAAATATCATAGAATTCACTGGAAACTACCAATTCTACTGCAAATCAACCAGAACTCTCAAATCATATGGTTTTTATTTTTTCAATAGTAGACTCATGTTCATGCCAAACTTCCTGAGCCGCTTCATAACACCAAGTCGAACAATATTTTTCATCTCTCCACCCTGGGCGATGGGACAATTCCGCGCTAGCTCTTCGTGAAGTTGTTGTTCTGACAACCCTAAGGAAGTTGATACATGTACGTGTAGTTTCAATGCCAATCGACGGTTTTTCATATTACATAACCGATATCATATTTGTCCGACAAAAACCATGTGGCTACGCCGCCAACATGTCGCTGTGGCGTCCCTGAGGAAGTTGATACAGGTACATGTAATTTGGATGCCAATCGAATGTTTTTTATGTTACTGAACTTTTTACTGGAATCATTGATGTACCACGCCGAAGCGTGGTAGCTGGTGGTTTTTCTTCTTGCACTTGTCTGCTTTTTGGTTGGTTTTGGTACGATAAGTACATATTATTCCCTAAACTGACAATTTCATGGAGAAATGTCAATTTAGGGAATACTTATCGTTTTTGGTCTTCTGGGATCCAGCTTGACTGGATTTGGCTTCTTTGCTTTTCGGAGTCTTGGGGCCGAATTCTTTAAAAACTCCCTAGACTCTTACTGAGCATGGTAATGGAAATAACTTCTGGACCGAGCCGATTGGCTTGACATTATTTTAACACTTCTACACTTTTTGACGGCATCGACACTGAATCAATGCAATAATGAATGCAATGAATAATGAATCGGGTCGATGTACTGCGGACTATTAATATTTTTGACTAATTGTTGTTATCGAATATCGTTGATATGCCAGAAAAAAGGGGCGAGACACTATAGTATATTTCCCGAGATATTTCCTAACAAGTGCGGAAAGTACCACTTTTCCGCACGCGATTGCAGTTTGCCGAACGACGCGTAGCGGAGTTCGGCAAGCAATCAAGTGAGGAAAAGAGACTTTCCGCACGAGTTAGGAAAACTATTTTTTTCTACGAGATAGAAGGAACGTATACCTACCTAATTAATGTAAATTTTAATACGAATATATAACAACATCTCTTTTGCAACACTTGATATTAAAAACAAATCGAGTAATTTTTTCTTCTTCTCTTACAAATAAAATGTATTGAAAATGTATTGCTTTAATAATAAAAAAAAAACTAATTCTAAAATAATGTGTCTTATTCTGAAGACAATAAAATCGAGAACTTTTAACAATAGTTTGTACGTTTGATGTAGGAACTATGAAATTTACGAAATTTTTAGGCATAAAGTAACCATTCGTTTGTAACTTAACAAGAAAAGTTAAGTTTAAACCGAAATAAGTTAATAATTAACATTTTTGTTTCAATAATTCGTGTGTCAGCTTATAATTTGAAAAGTGACATCTGTCACTTTTCCGCACTGGTGCTGAAAAACTTTTTTCCGCACTAGTGCGGAAAAGTGGAACTTTCTAAACTAAAATGCGTGCCGAAAAGTGCACTTTTCCGCACGTTCGTAGAAAAAAAATAATTCCACCTTCGGCGGGCCTACCGGCTATTTTTTATTAAAGCTACACTGGACATTGGATTTTTTGCAGCTTTTAGAGTGAATAATATCTAAATCGTATAAAGCGTTCAACCCTAATATAGAACAGGGAGCACTCGATTTTAGAACAAAAAATAAAAGTTCCTTGAACTTATTCTTCAAATAGCACCTCATTCTAATTTGTCCAATAATATTGATTGTATGTCCAGAATAAGAAGAAAAAACAGTAGTTGAATTATGCAGTTCCATCACTGGAATTTTTAACTTAATGAAGTCAGTAAAGCTAAGAGTGTTTACTTGACTTCCAGTGTCAATTTTGAAATTTATACACACTTTGTACAAATTGTAAAAAAGAGTTAGTTTTTCAAACCACTCGAGAGCATCAACTTTGTTAGAAAATATTGTCCAAACAATGAAGCTATCATTATTCGATTCCACATTATAAGAGTCACTGTCCTTTTGATCTGACTGATCATCACTAAAGTCTAAAGTGTCATCAAACTGTTCAACAATTTCATGAATATTGCCACGATTTTGGCAACTAGTGCTGAAAAACTTTTTTCCGCACTAGTGCGGAAAAGTGGAACTTTCTAAACTAAAATGCGTGCCGAAAAGTGCACTTTTCCGCACGTTCGTAGAAAAAAAATAATTCCACCTTCGGCGGGCCTACCGGCGGCTGCCGCTCCCTGTCGTTATATCCAGCTTTTTGTCACGAGAAATATGGCCACCCTAGCCACCCTACATAAAAAGGGCCTCGCAATTTGGATGTCGCCGACGTCCAGATTTGGTTTGGCTACGCCACTGCTCCGACTAAAACAATAGTCCATTTCCAGGATTTTGACAAGCTCTCATTTCGTTACGAATGAAAATAATGAGATGATATTCTAGGGCCATAAAGAGATCCATTAGATCTTCAATAGCTATTTATGTATCAAGGGTACTAAGTAGATGATTATGCCCTGAGGGCGACAGCCTTACAAAGCCGAGGGCCTCTGGCCCGAGGGTTCGTAAGTCGCCTGAGGTTATATATCTATTAGTATTGTGGTGCATACAAACTTCTATGTCATACCAGGGGGACTTTATTTGAAATCGATGCAACTTTGCGTACACGCAAACGACGTCATTTGCGGCGTAATTGTCAACCTGATGTTTAGAATGGTACATTATGCCCGCGCGGGTCAGAATGTGTACTTTATGCCCGCACGGGCATAAAGTGATGAATTATTTAGATAGTATCTAAGGTATAAAAAGACAATAATGTACTGGTATGACATAAAAAGAGATATGACACGACCCCTATCCCCTATTCAAATTTGGGGGGTTGTTCTCCCCCTAGCTAGGGGGTTGAAGCTACGAGGATGAAGAAAACTGAGAAATAGTTCCCCCTCAAAACAAAAAACGACGTGTCCGAGCGTTTTTCCAGATTCTCATCCCTTATCCAATAAATCGGGTAGACTGTTTTCCCTGGGACACCCTGTACATATTCCTGTTAGTATCAAAAACACTCAAAATGGTGTAAAATTGTTTAAGAGAAAACTTAAGGAGCTTCTTTTCTTTTATCTACTATGGTGCATCATTTGAGCTTTGAGCATTGTTGAAGAACGGACACAGTGTATTGTATTATTTTATTTTGTGCCCCATGACTTCGAAGCATTGTATTGTTATTGGCTATCATCTGTGATATTTTTTTTTTTTTTTACTTAATTGTGTGACATTTGAATCTGATAGTTTAAACTTTTTAGTGTTACGTGACTTGTATTTTATTGTTAATAATTGGTTTTTCCACGACTATTTTTATTCTCTATTTTTTTATTTTTTTTATGTGTATAGGTATACTTCAAAACTTATTACTTTAGGGACCTAGTTATATAATTATATTCACTAGCTTTGTCAATAAGAACATTTCTTGGACAATGAAGCATAGTTTTGAATTTGAATTTGAACTGAAGTTGCCTTTTTTTTTCGATTTTACGAAAGACCCATATACTTCTTGTTAAGACCATCTAATGTAGCAAAATACAAGAAATAAAATAACCTCCATTAAAATCCAAGCATCATTTTTTTCTCCAGTTATAGATATCTACTGTGTAGCTGTCACACTTCGAGAATCCTAAGATTTTCAAAATCATGAAAACCTGAGTAACTATCACACTGATTTGGCATGGAGCAGTGAAAATGTATCTCTTCCACTTATAAAGTGTTCTTAAAAATGCCAATAATTCTACTTTTCCATTGATCCTTCATCATGTTTTATCTTTTGAAAATATTTATTGCATTACATTTAAAATAACCAATTTGTTCTGTCCAATCGAAACGATTAAACTACCCAACGAATTGCACATGTTCTCCAATTTCGGAAGTGTAACTTTTACTTTTTAATAAATGGTCTAATCTAAATACTCGTCGAAATTGATCTACTGTATGGCAATCCCTCCGGAAAACCACTCCCAAAGAATGCTAGATTTTTGCAATCGAAAAGAAACCTAAATGATAATAATAATTACATACCTACCTATGCTTAAATATAGAAATAATTATTTAAAATATCCTGCAAATTACTATAGGATTCAAAATGGTATAAACGATTTCATGTCTGCATAAATTAAGAAGGGAGAAGAAATTATTTTGTAGGTATTTAATAAAAAAACAGATAAATAAACTTATTGATTATTATTATTTTAAGAAGCGTCGAATGGCATATGAAAAAATCTCTGTAATAATTACAAAGAATTAAATGAAAACTCTTAAACTGGTACCATAGTTGAACTAACCAAAACCTGACCATGCATGGATACTATATCTTATAAGGTGTTATTGACATTGCACGCTGTAACACACATTACAAGATTCAAAAGTGATCTAGAATAATATAAGCTAGTGAACAAGCCTGGGGTTAAACCAGCTTTAAATTGACATTATAGACTTTCACTCTTAAAAAGCCACTTTTATTTTTTTCTGTTCTACAAGTTAGGTGTGTGTAACTGATGATAAATATGAATCGTATTGAATTGAGAAATCATCTAGGGAATATGGGGATCTTATTTACAAAATCGAGTTTCAGAGTTAATTGCATATTGCAGCAAGATAACAAGGCACTCCCAAAATCGTGCAGCAATTGAACTTTCTTCTGTCGCGCCATTAAAGCCTTGGCCGACCTTGTGCAGAGCGAAGAAAATTCGACACTAATTTTTGGTCGGTTTTGATTCATGATGAACTCAACTGATTAATATCATGTGGGTATACTGAACTGATAATAGTACTCAGCCACACCTGGGCTTTCTTTCTTTATACCAGAGTAACAACTTTATTATGTTTTTATTGTAAAAATATGGGTTTCAAAACTATGTTGACAGGTAAGTACGTGATGTGCTTTTCGGTTCATGTTTTTTTTAGACGTATCACGAAATGTCAGTGTAAAATTATAAGACATTAGATGCAGATAACAATCATTATGAGCATAACTATGTACAGGGTGTTTCAAATTTGAGCTACATCATTGGGATCTTGAAAACGGCGAGAAATACAGGTTCAAATTGGGGCAAAGTTGCGTAATTTATTGCTTAACAAAATGCCGCTTTGATATTCGGGATATTCCGAATACTTCCGGAGATATCCGGGAAAAACCGAAATTATGAAAAATTGTTTCTATTTTTTTCTGACTTTATTTCAAGTGATATTTCAAAAAAAATGTCACTTCATCATAGCCACTTTTTCTCTCCTGCAAGATGCTATATTCAAATTTAATATCTGACGTTTCGTCTTTGACCCACCATCATCAACTTAAATTTTTCCAATACGGACCCTTATTTTTTATTTTAGATTTTATAAGCAGATTTTGCCAAAATCGTGGCAATATTCATGAAATTGTTGAACAGTTTGATGAAACTTTAGACTTTAGTGATGATCAGTCAGATCAAAAGGACAGTGACTCTTATAATGTGGAATCGAATAATGATAGCTTCATTGTTTGGACAATATTTTCTAACAAAGTTGATGCTCTCGAGTGGTTTGAAAAACTAACTCTTTTTTACAATTTGTACAAAGTGTGTATAAATTTCAAAATTGACACTGGAAGTCAAGTAAACACTCTTAGCTTTACTGACTTCATTAAGTTAAAAATTCCAGTGATGGAACTGCATAATTCAACTACTGTTTTTTCTTCTTATTCTGGACATACAATCAATATTATTGGACAAATTAGAATGAGGTGCTATTTGAAGAATAAGTTCAAGGAACTTTTATTTTTTGTTCTAAAATCGAGTGCTCCCTGTTCTATATTAGGGTTGAACGCTTTATACGATTTAGATATTATTCACTCTAAAAGCTGAAAAAAATCCAATGTCCAGTGTAGCTTTAATAAAAAATAGCCCTAAACATAACATTTCCGACATGTTGTCCTTTTATTAGCCTGTCTTTACTCGTATTGGGAAAATACATAAGGAATTTAGTATCTCTTTATCCAACGATGCTTTCCTAGTGTAAGTGGTGCCCGAAAAATTCCTTTGGCCCTTAAAAATAAAGTTAAGGAAAAACTGGATAGCATGGTGACATAAATTAATTACTCCTGTTACGGAACCTACAGACTGGGTTCATCCTATAGTCGTGGTTCCAAAACCTAATAATGATAAAAGAATATGCATGGACCCGAGAAACTTAAATAAATTTATTAGGCGTGAAGTTTTTGAAATTCCCACTCAGGAAGTTATCTTCGCTCAGCTAGCAGGCGGTAATTAAGTTTTTTAGTTTGATGGATGCTTCTTCCGCTTTTTTGCAATCATCTTTAAAGTATGTGAGTTCATTGTTATGTACAATATCTACATGTTTTGGAAGGTATAGGTATTTGCGATTACCATACGGCGTCTCCTGTGCTCCAGAGATATATATGTATGTACGAACTTTTAGATGGTCTTTCTGGTGTACTGGCGTATTTTGACGACATTTTGGTATTTGGCAAAACATTAGAAGATCATAACAAATGTCTCTATGCTGTACTTGAAAAAATAAAGAGCAGTAGCTTAACTTTAAATCGGGAAAACTCTGTTTTTTGTACAAATAAAGTCAAGTTTCTTGGACATATTGTTAGTGACTGTGGTGTAGCGCCTGATGAGAGTAAAACTAAAGCTATTCATGAAATGTGTCCTCCAAAATCAAAAAAAGAACTACAACGGTTTTTAGGCATGATTGTATATCTTGCGAAATTTCTGCCTAATCTCTCAAACCTAACGAGTACTCTTCGAAGGCTCCTCAGTGATAAGAACCAATGGTCTTGGACTGCAAACGAAGAACACTGTTTTAATCAAATTAAGGAATTGGTGTCAAAAGCTACTACATTATCTTTCTTTGATCCGTCTAAAGAAGTTACATTGTCAGTAGATGCTAGCCCCTACGGACTTGGTGCTGTCATTATACAATAAAATCGTCCAATTAAGTTTGCCAGTGCATTATTGTCTGCAAGTCAGCAGCGCTATAATCACATCGGGAAGGAAATTCTGGCTTTAGTTTTCGGTTGTGAGAGATTTAATTTCTATCTTTGTGGCTTAGAGTCTTTTAAAATTAAAAGTGATCATAGACCACTGTTTGGCCTATTGAAAAAACCAATGGATGAAATGTCTCCACGGATTCAAAGACTAGCAATTCATCTTTTACGCTACAATTTTATATTAAACTTTGTTCCTGATAAAAATATGACTGTTCCGGACACCCTTATTCGAGATCCAATTAAAGATATGATAAGCACTGACTATTTAGACTCTAATTTAAAAGTGTTTTCAGTTATAGCTACTAAAACGACATATTTCTGCATCAAAATGTTCTCTTTTACAATAAGAGGCTAATAATTCCGGAGTCTCTCAGAAAGGAATTTTTAAATTTAGTACACAAATGTCATCAGGGACTGGTATCGTGCAAAAAATTAGCAGAGGAAGCCATTTATTACTCAGGGTGGTCAGTTGACTTCGAAGAGTTAGTGCTAAGATGTCTAACTTGTCAGTTGTATTCAAAATCCAATCAGAGGGAACCCTTTACTCCGCACGAAATTCCTAGCCTGCCTTGGCTAAAAATAGGCATTGATTTTAAAAGTTTTGGAACAGTTAACTTCTTGGTAGTTGTGAATTATTACAGTAAATTTGCTACAGTTAATAGGTTAGTGAACAAAACAGCTACAACTCTTATATCAACTTTGAAAAATATTTTTTCAATAAACGGTCTTCCACAACCAATATTTTCTGACAACGGGCCCCTGTTTAGTTCATATGAATTTGAAAGTTTTGCCAAAAAATATGACATTGAATTGTACACATCTAGCCCACCTTATCCACGCTCAAATGGGATGATTGAGCGTATGATTCAGACAATAAAAGGACTTTTGACAAAATGCTGTGAAGAGGGAGAAGATCCATTTTTGGCGGTGCTCAATTATAATACAACTCCCAAACAAGATATACCGTCTCCAAGTAATTTGTTAATGGGCAGAAAATTAAGAAGCATATTGCCACTTAGTCAGATTATCCTGGTGCCAAATTACCCACTAACTGGTGTAAGGGAAAGTCTCCAGAGTCGTCAAGAATCTCAAAAACATTATTATGACCTAGGCGGCACAAAGCCTCTAAGAGAACTTTTACCAGAACCAGATGTTATTGTTCAAGATAAACCTAGACAATGGACACCTGGTACCATTATATAGAAGACACGTCCGAATGAATATAGAGTCAGTTGTGGAGGTGCTGAATATAGACGTAATAGGGCTCACATTAAACCGCTTAGTGAGGGTGTGACAGTAACCAGAAGTGGGCGAGTAGTGAAAGCACCTGAAAAACTAACTTATGGACACTAGAGTGTTATTTTTTTTTCTTTGTAGAAGGGATAGGTACCTTCGCATTCCTGGAAACCAGTAAAGATTTGACAGGGCTGACAGCGTTTTGTCTTGGGAAAGGTGACCATTCCCATCGTGAAAGATGCTGTGGTGAAAGTGTAGCAATATTTGCGGTTTTGCTGATTTTGGGACTAACCATTTCGGACCTGCGGGTAAAATTTTATATAATCTATTGTTTTTTAGGCAATAATTTTTTTTCAATTTCCTCATCTTCCTTATCTTGCTTTGGTCTGTTCAACATTTCGATAATAAATTTGCATCGTTCATCAGCCATATGTGCATTTGAAATCCAATCTTCCTCATGTATGTTTACAATATTTACACTTATAGGATTCCTGCTTAATGCATCTGCATGGGCCATTTTGTGGCCTATACTCAACATTGAAAGTATACTCTTGTATACTAAGCCATCATCTTCCTATTCTAGGTAAAATGTCTTTTTTATTAAGGGTTGTTCTAATTGCATTCCAGTCTGTCACAACTGTTAATTCAATGCCAATGAAATAAACTTGAAAATGTTTCATTGAATCTCCTACTGCCATGGTTTCCAGTTCATAGGAATGGTACATTTGCTCCTGTTCTGAATTTTGTCTGGAATAATAAAGCACGATCAAAAATAACTAAAAGTGGTCTGGGAGCCAATTTCTCTTTCAGAATTTCGAAAGCTTCTCGTTGTTCGTCACCCCAGAAGAACTTGAAATCTTTTTTTGTTAAGTAGGTTAATGATTGAGCGATCGTAGCAAAACCCTTAACGTACTTGCGAACATAGCTTGCAAGACCCAAGAATTGCCTCACAAAATGGACGTCCATTGGAGTTCGAAAAGACTTAACAGCCTCACATTTGTCAGCCCCTGGCTTCACCCGATCTTTAATAATTTCGTGACCTATAAACACTTGACTTCTTCCATGAAAAATTGGCACATGGAAATCCGAAATGTAAGTTGAGCTTTTTTGAACGAATCCATTACCTCTCCTGAATTATGCAGTCCCTCTTCTATGGTTGAGGCAGGAAGCAGTACGTCATCCATATAGGCTATGCCTTTTCCATACCTCAGAATCCCCAGAGCTTTTTTGACAGCTCTCTGGAAAACTGCAGGAGCATTACACAATCCAAACGGCATCCTTAGATATTCAAAATGACCATCTGGTGTAGTAAATGCTGCTTGTGAAATTGCTGATTCTTCCATACTAATTTGATGATAACCACTAGCGAAATCCAATTTTGTAAAGTTTCTGTAGTTTTTTAGTCTTTCAAGGAATTCGTCTACGCGAGCCAATGGATATTTATCTTTGACAGTTCTTGAATTTAGTTTCCCGTAATCAACGCACATGCGCATTTCACCATTTTTCTTTTTAACCAACAGGATGGGACTGGAATATTATGAATCCGATTTTCTAACAATTTTATTTTTCAGTAGGTCGTCGACAATATTTGTTACAACTTTTGCATTGTAAGATAATCGGTATGGTCGATAAACAACCGGACTATTGTCCGTGAGATGTATTGACATTTTGACTACATCTGTTTTACCTAATTCCATAGTATTTTGTGCAAAACAATCCCTTATTTCATCTACTAGGTCTACAACATTTTTACTTTCGCTTTCGGTCAAATTGGGGTTGATTGATAAATAGTTTTCAGTAAATCATTTAACAGTTTGTGTATGGGTTGATAAAACATAAAACTTTGGAACATATTTGTCCTCAAAACAGTAAACACAACGAGCTCAATTTCGTTTTGAGAAACGTTGACGATGGTCACATAACCATCTTCCCCTTTAGTGATGCACTCGTCTGGGTAGTGCTCGTTTCCAGGCACCGGTCATGGTCCACCACGAATGTACACGTCATCGTAGATGGCACCTCGAGTTGTGATGGCAACCATAGCCGATGTCCTTGGAGGTATGACTATGGTGGTCTTTGCCCACAGTGGTACTTTCTTCTCTGGCAACTTCAATAAATCGCGTAGGTTACCATCAGCGGACAATATCCTTACTTTTTCACCGGAGACTATCGTAAGAACTCCTGGCTTATTTAGGAAGGTCTGCCCAATCATCACCGGAATTTCCTGAGCATCATCTGGAACGATCATCGCTCTAGCATGCGGCAATAGCTATTTATGTACCAAGGGGATTATGTAGATTATAATGCCAGAAGGCGAAACTAGCCCGAGGGCCTATGGCCCGAGGGATATATTTCGCCTGAAGGGCATTATAATCTTGAAATCCCCGTGGTGCATACAATGCTTTATTTTCTACTCAACCCAATATTTTTTCATCAATTTATTATTAACAAAATCAGTTAAACTTTTGTGACAGAATATTGATTTGTATTTTGACATGTACCTGTACCTGTGACCTGTACCTGTACCTGCGACCTGTACATAGAAACGAAATAAATTGATATATCTATAAACATCTCATAAGGCAAGGCAACGGTGGTGGTCCTGTGGGTTTACGCGCTGGACTACATGGGAAACGTTGATGGTAGACCGGGTTCGAATCCTGGCTAGACCGAAAATTATTTTATATCCTACTGAACTATTACAACCATATAATACCTTGGTTACGATAATCATAAACAGGGTCTTAACTCCCAAGGGAGTTAAGGATATCAAAACTCCCAAGGGAGTTAAGGATTTCTATAACTCCCGCTTTTACCTTGAATAGGTAAAACTTTCAGAAAAAATAGAAATTTTGACAAAAAAGCTTTATTGAAAACTGCAATTCATCCTTTATTCTAAAAATCTATTAACATCATTATTATTATTACAAATAATAAATTTACAATTATCAAAATTGCCCTGGAAACTATTTCCATTGCTGCAATTTAATTTTTTTTCTGTATGGCTGTTGCTGTTACACATTTGAATTGATGTGCCTGCCTCTTCTGATCGTAAGGTAGAGAGCATCCGTGCCGTTTGATTTTTTACTCGATACTATAAGCTAAATATCCTTCCGCCACTGTGGAACTTTTCCAGCCTCCGTGCCTTTTTAGGTTTGTCATAGTTGCACCTGCATCTGCTAGCGCAGTGGCAGAGGTGCGACGAAGACAGTGTCCCGTAAAAGAAGACGGGTCTGGCAATTTTAAATATGATGCAATTTTACTGGGAATTCTCCCGAATGTATCTTTCCCGATTGGCTGGGAGGTGCATCTATTTTGGCGGTAGTTCAAAAAAAATCTTCCGATACCTCTAGGTCGTAATGACATGTAAAATTTCAATAAAGGAAGAGCAACGAACTCATCCTCATCAACAATCGTGAATTTTCTTGGTATACCCGTTTTACTGTCTGGTATACTCACGACCATAACCTTGTCCCGGTCCTCTATATCACTTATCTTCATATTAAGAAGTTCCTAAGTTCTGCACCCTCCAAAATATCCCATTATTAAAACTATCTGCAAAACAGGTAAGGAATACATACACAAAGAAATATAGAAATTAGGTTATTTACCTTATTTAATAAATGCATGTCGCTTTGAAGAACTTGGCGATATGCTGAGGGGACAATACCGCAGACTTTTTCGGTCTATAACCTTTGCTCTTTCGTTTCAAAAAGGCCTCCAATTCGTTGAATTTTTTAAAATCTTGTTTTTCGTGTATAGATAGCATGGATTTTAACATTGTCCATTTAGTCCACAAGGAATTTGGACTAAAACTTTCTGACTGCAATAAATAAGGCACAATTACTTACTAAACAAAACATAATGAACAATAGTTACCGTACCATTTCTTGAAAATATGCCAAGTGAACAGTTTCGTCACTATTCTTTGCTGGGATACCTTTTTGTTCCAGCCAGTGAATATATTTTCTATTCTTTATTATATATAGTCTCACTCTTGGCTGGGATCAACGTTTTTCTTGCTTCCTCGGCTTTTTTCATTATCTCGTCCATTATAATAAGTTTTTTGTTCACCAAAAACGCGTTTCAACGACAAAATGTGACCTTTATCAATTATAAATAACAAGCCATAGTTACAGTGCCTCTGCCATAGTAACAAACAATAGAACTTGTACCATAGACAAAGCTGGTACCTACTGCTTGTCTATGACTTGTTTGTACCAACAAGGCACATAGAAACGCACCTGAATGCTCATATAGGTAGTCAATGGTTAATTTCTTTATAAAAATGGACAAAATAGAATAAATTCAGTAGGATATAAAATTATCTATGTACCACGGGAATTATCAGGTGTTAATACCCACGGGCAATTGGTGTCCCTCGGGCCAAAGGCCCTCGGGACACAAACTTTGCCCTGGGGTATTAACACCCTCATAATTCCCTTGATACATAAATAACTATTATTTTCTACTTTACTATTATAGATCCATAATACCTAGGAAACGAAATACGTTAACACACCTATAACAACCTGATCCATAACGCCCGCTTTTGCGGGCTTTATGATCTATAACGCCCGCTTATAATACCTTAAGGTGTTTTTGTTTTTGTTGTTCTATTAATTTGCACTTTACCCTAGGCAGCCACTAAATGTCTGACCGAAAATAATTTTCGGTCTAGCCAGGATTCGAACCCGGTCTACCATCAACGTTTCCCATGTAGTCCAGCGCGTTAACCCACAGGACCACCACCGTTGCCTTGCCTTATGAGATGTTTATAGATATATCAATTTATTTCTTTTCTATGTACAGGTCGCAGGTACAGGTACAGGTCACAGGTACAGGTACATGTCAAAATACAAATCAATATTCTGTCGCACAAGTTTAACTGATTTTGTTAATAATAAATTGATGAAAAAATATTGGGCTGAGTAGAAAATAAAGCATTGTATGCACCACGGGAATTTCAAGATTATAATGCCCTTCAGGCGAAATATATCCCTCGGGCCATAGGCCCTCGGGCTAGTTTCGCCTTCGGGCATTATAATCTACATAATCCCCTTGGTACATAAATAGCTATTCGGTCAGACATTTAGTGGCTGCCTAGGGTAAAATGCAAATTAATAGAACAACAAAAACAAAAACACCCCAAGGTATTATAAGCGGGCGTTATAGATCATAACGCCCGCAAAAGCGGGCGTTATGGATCAGGTTGTTATAGGTGTGTTAACGTATTTCGTTTCCTAAGTATTATGGATCTATAATAGTAAAGTAGAAAATAAAAATAATTTTGTTAAGATCAATTTGGCCTTCTGGTTCAACAACTTGATTTTGAACTTTTCTTCGGCAATTTTTTGTCAAATAACCCAAACGCTTACAGATATTACATTCCATTCTGGGTACAATTATTTGAAAAATGGCCCTTATCCTTGCAATTATAACAGTGGGGCGTAAATACTTCACTGTTCCGGTAATTCTTTTTCTGCTCATTGTTTCCATATCTCTAATTTTCAGAAGGTCGTGTAATGGCACGACGCGACGATGGTTTAAATGGATGTCTCGGTTAGAGGTTGTCGGTTTAAATGCAGAATTTGAACCCTCAGACTTTAAGGCAGATATACCATATATATATGTATATTCAGCCTATAGTTCATCTGGTGTATTATGTCTACTAGCTCCTGCTGCTGCTTGGATTTTTGAATCAGTGATACCATCGATCAGACAAGAAACTGCTTTTTTGCCAGTAATGTCACATGCGTTCACTAAATTCGGCTTATTAAAATAATATTGCTCTCATGTTTCAGTCGGTAGTTTAAATCTATTCACCAAGCTTCGAAGTAGCGATGCAAAATCGCGGTGTTCTGGAAAGGTTTTTAGTAGAAGAGCTTTCCATTGATCCCAGGTTTTTTGATATGACGACAGATTGTCATGCCATTTTCGTGCCAATCCAGTAAGACGGCTTTGCATGTTAAATACCATTGTTTGTTCGTCCCAGTGGTGTACTATAAGCGAATTGTTCAATCTTTTGAATCCATTTACGACAACTCGGATTTGGATTTACTGGTGCAAACTCTGGAATGCAATCCGCTCTCAATGGAGCTTTCGAAGCTGTGGTATATAGGTTGGAGCAATAGGCCTTTCTTCGACGAGGCGCTCCACAAGCCTTTCAAGCCTCTCGATTCTAGAATCCGATGTTGTAGTTCCAGATCCCGTAGAGCTACTTGTTGGTTCATTACGAACTTCAACTTCAAGCGTAATGGGTGTTGGGGGTGTCCGTGATATGATATTTGTTGTAGATGTTCTACTTCTTCGTTTCGATTTCTTTGATGAAGGATTGTAGGACAAAATATCCTATTGAATATCGTTAGACAGACTTTGGTTTCAGGGTGCGGCTCACCCTAATAATCTAGGGCTTTTACCCTTCGAACCTCAGGTACGGAGACGGAGACGGATGGTTGAAAGTAACCCAAGAGCGTCACACAATGGTTCGATCCAAGAATGCGAACCCAAGAATAAAATTCTAGAACCAACGACACGCTGTAAAACGGAGTCGGCCACAGAGGAAAGAGGTCAATGATAAATTAGAGGCCAGTTTATTGCGTCGTTTTTTCGTGTCATTAGGTAGTATGAATAAAAACGAAGTATCTGCTACTACTACAAGTATTAGAAGATTCTCCGTAGTATTTACTTCAAAACGAAGTAGATACTACATTTCGAAACTACCGGAAATTAGTAACCCAGCAAACACATGATAGCATGTTAAATGCAAAGCATTGGCTCCAGAGCGCTTCTTCATTGGCAATTTGCTGGCTGTTATTATTGGCAAAGCACGAAAATGACCCACCGGCCGCCGGCCTGCCATCAGATAGTATACCATGAAGGGAAAATGACGGCATAACTTTATTAGACCTATAAAGTTTTCTAGTTGATAGGCCATTGAGGGCTAGTCTATATAGGGAGGTGATAGTTCGAAAACTATAATGGTAGTGGTAGTATATTATCTAGAAAAAAAAAGAAGCTATTTATGTACCCTATATTAAAAACCTTGTAAAAAATCACTACTTACCAATCTGCTCCTTTAAAAGTAGGTACCCATTTTTTTAGAGACGGCGACAACACAGCATTTCACATGAGTAACAAATAGTTAAATAATTCCGTTAAGAGCAGGGGTGGCCTGGCCAGAGTGCCGTTGAATTTGTTGGAGTTGCCATCAATTCAAAAATGGTATTAACTCATTGGCATTTTTGAGGTTATGTTGGTTGGGCCTGCCATCAAATTTAGGGTAATATTTATTTATTGGCATTTTCAGATTTTATAATTTTCACTTTACTATTTAGTTGACTTGCCAATAAAATATATGCAATAACTAATAATTAAATGCTTTGCATTGCTTTTGTAGCATTTTTACAGTATTGGCATTATGTGCCATCAATTTGCCACCAATGCCAATGCTCTGCTATTCCATAGCCGACTGAACTGTGTTTGCTGGAAAATCCTTTTTTTTTTGAAGTAAATACTACGTAGAATATACTAATACCTACTTGTAGTAGTAGCAGATACTTCGTTTTTATTCATACCACCCATTGTCTTCAATAATATTAAACTAATTTTGAATATTAGTCTCACTTATCTACGACTCTATATCGCAACATTATTAAGTATCAGAGGTCCAAATAATTTTTATCGAAAAACATTCAATTCAAATATAGGTAGGTAGGTATTATTTATCATCTTATATTAGAACTGACCTAAACCATTCATTTCATGCAATATTATACCTATATTATATAAGATGAACCAAGTATTATAATTTTTTCTTGAAGCAAAGAAAGTGATATCTTTTTTTATTGATCAAAACAAATCATATCTATTATCCAATAATTATTACCAAAAAAGAATGGACCTAAATGGGCTGGGCTGTGGTGCCGAGGAAGGTAATATCAACAGGTGAAAGGGGTCCTCATCTCTCTTTGACTTGGCTCGGCTTTGCGAGATGAAATGCTGATCAGCATTTCTAAAAGAGAGTACTCCGCGAAGAGTCACAAGTACCACCGCGAATAAATTAAATATCCGTACGTTCGAACTTTTTTGAAGATTAAACCGGGGAATTTTAGTTCAAAGGTTGAATAAGAAAAAGGGGTTTTTAGTGATATTTTGTGCTCGGAAATGTCTAGTTATGTAGTGCAGGTTGGTAAATTTATAATGATTGAAAAATTTAAATCGAATAATAATTTTAGAGGACTAGGCTAGGAAGGTGGGATATTTTACTATGTCTGCTTTGTTATTGATACTTTTTTTATCTGTTATTATAATTTAGAATTAATTACATATTTACTGGTTTTAATAGTAACCATTCCATAGCCCCTGTTTCTGCTTCTATTATAACAAAAAACCATGGTACCTATATGTCTTGAAATTTGAAAAGTATCCAAATGAAGGATTGGAGTCTTTAAAAAAAGATATTTCAATTTACTGTCCTCATCCAGCAGTAATAATCTCCAATCTCCTCATGGATGATCTAATAATGTGTACAAAATTTGTTTATTCTAAAATAAGCACAAAACTCAAAAATTACTGAGCTACAAAAAAATAGTTCTGGCTTACTTAGTAGTTAATGAACAACTGGGTGGCGCCTGATTTAGGAACACTAAAAGTTTTTCATAATAGATACAATAATTTCCAAGAACCAATTTGTAATGGTTCGGTCCAATGCGGTAACAAAACATAATCGCTTAATTCATCTCTTTGTTTTAATAATAATAATTATTTATAATGATTGTTCCCAAAGAAGAAAGTGAACGCATTGTTACTTGTAAGTTAATGACAATGAAATAATTGAATACATTTAAGGTTTTGAATGCGCTTTTTAGAATTTTATTTAAAGTAAAAGTTAACGAGATTCTGATTGTTTTGTATCCGTAGTAAAACGCAATGACTTTAATGTGAGTAGGTACTTATATTCAGATTTTAAATCTATATTCATGATACATGAATTTGAGGTATATTGTCGATTAAAATGATCATTATTAAACTCTGAAAATTCAAGAGGTGTTCTGGTAATGAGCATGATTTTCTCGTGGGTCGAAACAACAACAAAGCTTATTTCTTTGCAGGAGAAAAATACTTTTATTCAATATTTTGTATTTTCTCTAAAGAATTAGATCGATTTACAATTCTTTATCCTCAACAAAGATTGTGGTTACTCTTCCATTAAAATAAATAATTAAATTTTCTATTCAAATGAGAAAGCTAGGTTCAACCTAATTGAACTTATCAATCAATCGTTTTTTCCCCAGCAAACCTTAACGATTATTACAGAGAAATATTAAATAGAACTTAATAACCACGTTAATTATGCATTTTATTTTAGGTGACGTTAGTATTGATATTAACGTTTTTAAACGCACACGCCAAGAAACCACCTGGATATGTGGCCCCTCCAAAAGAATACGATCCTGTAAGTGAGTCTTTTAGGATTAAAAAAATATAAAGCTTTTAAATATTAACATTCACGCCCTATTTGATATCAGGGTCAGATAGCTATTGTTTCCAAATAATAAAAAACTAAGTTGTTAATGAACTGGAAACATTCACTAAATAGTAGTGCCTACCTTCTTAATATATCTTCCACTTCAATAGATATTTTATTTAAATTTCATTGCAAAGTGAAATATTTATCTTATTAACCATGCATGTTTTACTATCACCCTATTCCAATTTTTTTTTTCAGAATCCCCCAAATTATGAATATGGTTACAGAATACAAGAGGATAAAGTGACACAGGGCAAGGATGAACAACGAGATGGGATTTATGCAAAAGGACGGTAAATATTTACTTTCATATTCATTAAAATAACAATCAATCAAATGTTATATTAAATTGATCTTAGATACTATGTAGAAAATGGCACGGAATCCAGCCAAGACGTGAAATATTTCGCTGATGACTGGGGCTATCACACAGTGGTAAATTACACCAACACAGGACCCTATAGCAAGAGCAATACGAATTTTGCTTTTGGCGAAGAAGCTTTAAAATTGAAGAACAATCAAGTAAGAATTCAAATTTAAATGTTTTACGGTTTCAATGAACCGCAAAACCGCTGAGAAGAAAGTTCTGATAACAATACTTGAAAGTTAATTCCAATGCCATTGAGCGCGTACAACATTTTTCTCATGATACCTAATCATAATCTGAGTTTTATGGTAATTTTTTTTACTACTTTAACAGTTCGTTAATTGCATTGCGTTTAGTTTTTTCTCTAAAATCAACGTTCTCTTGGACTTAGATTTAAATAATTTGATTTGATAATAATTGATAGGTATGTATTATTTATTTTACATGCCTCAATCAACTTTTGTTATTTTTTCCAGAAATCTATTCCAAATGATCCGTCTGATCCAGGCAGAACTAAACCCGAAAGTTCTAGTTCTACTCCACAACCAGTTTTGGACAACCAGCTAGATCCATCAACGGTTACAGTACCAACGCAGGACGCGCCTTTACACTCTTTACAATTAATTAACGATCCTGGAAATACTTTAGACAGTCAAATAATTCCTGATCAACAACAGTTTTCACCAGGCGATCCACATTTCCAATTTTTAACTCCTCCTTTTGAATATCAGCAATTAATTAAAGATGATCCTCAAACTAGTCAACATCAACCAATATTCTTCTATGTTCAGCCACAAGTTAGCTTAGAAACTCAATTTTATGGTCAAAAGCCAAATCAACTAGTCCAGCTATTGCAAAATAATCAAAACCCGCTGGAAACAGAAAACTTTGAACTTTTACCAAAACCTGAAGCCCTTATATCGCCTAATTCTGTAGACGAAACGGCTCCCAATCAATTAGACTTCCAGAATAAAGAATATGGTAGCAAGCTGAGCCCAAAGTATACTCAGGTTAGCAAATTGATAGAATCTACTAGAAATTTGGTATCAGGCGATGATGTTTTGAACATTAATGCGGCCATATCCCAGAACAGAAACGAAGATATTGAATCTGGAACAATTGCAAATTTACTAAAAGAGTATGTGACTCCAACAATTTCAAATAATCACATTGATGTTGAAATAAATACAGTTTCTTCAACTACTCCTACTAACTTTCTGAAACAACCAATCGTTGTGGCCGAAGAATCGAAACCTGTTAATGAAAAAACGGAGGAAAATGAAAATTTTATTTCTAGTACTGCTAGAAGTACTATTGCATCAACTCAAAAATCAGATGATAACGAAGTTTTGGTCACTCCAAGACCATCAACAGTGAGTTCCCAATTTCTAGCCCCCATTACAGCTGGTGTGCAATTGGAACAAAATGTAGAAGATTCAAAAACTGTTAATATTTATGAACAAGAAAATAAATCTGTACAAGTACAAAAAACCATCCCATATTATTTGGGGATGTATGAGTATCCTTCCGGATTTGACAATCAAAAAAATACAAGTGAACAAAGGGCTATTGAAAATATTGAACTAGGCAAAACGCTATTGTATTTTCCAGAACAAGATTCCCCTAGAGCAGAAGCTTTGATTGCACAACCACAAGTAACTAGCAACAATTTAGTTGTACAACAACAAAATGAAGCTGAACAACAACTACTAACTCAAGAAATTATTAACGAGCAAAAAAGCAACGGAATAGAAGCTAAAGATTATATCCAAGAAAGGCCTTCTTATAGTCATGAGCCAAAAACAATCGAAAAAATTGTCGAGAAACCTGTTCATATACCCGTAGAAGTTACCAAATACGTTGATCGGCCATATCCTGTAGAAGTTCCTGTTCCAGTTCCCCAACCTTATCCCGTGGAAAAAATCGTCCATCAAATTATAAAAGAACCTTATCCGGTTCACGTTAAAGTACCCGTACAAGTAGAAAAAATAGTAGAACGGAAAATTCCAGTGCCTTATTATGTGGAAAAGCCTCAATATGCCTATCAACCGTTTCCACTCAGTTCACAAGCACTTCTAGTGCAAGTACCTGGATTATTCACCCAGCAAAAATATAGCAGTCTAGTACAAAATTCTTATGCTCCTCAAAATAATCATTATTTACCTTCAAACTATCCAAAACAAAATAGTTTTCATTTTAATAATAAAGGCAGAGGAAATAATTATAAACTAAAAAAATTGAATCTATTGGTACTCCCAAGACAAAATATCCTGAACTTACCACCAATAACAAAAAATCCTCACGATTTAGTGAGACATTCCAATGCCCAATTAAACAACGGATACTTGCCGCCTCATTGTGATCATAGCAGCCACAACCTGGAAGCATCCGCTAGCATTGCCAATGTCTACAAAGTCAATAAACCTGAAGATCATATTGGCTTGATACCGCCGAAACGTCCATTGTTCGAGGAATCTCGCAAACACAGGCACGCGAGACAGTTTGACGATAAAAGTATTAGATTGGAGTATGGATTTATGCCTCCTTTAATTCCATCTTTGGAAATTGATGAGCTTGGGCAGCCGATAGAAAAAAACTGATGGATTGGTATTAATTTTGCCATTTTTGATTGAAGAATAAGGTGTTATATTATTCAGGTGCTTTTTGTGCTACATTGGTTACCGAAAATACCTCTTTTTATTGTATATTTATTTAATTTATATAAATTCGATTTTAAAATATAGGGCAGATATACTTAATAATGGCTGAAATAGGCTCTAGGATCGATAATGTTAAGACTTATATGTTAATTTGTGATTTTATTGTGTATGTATTTCTATTTTTTATAAAGTTATTAATTAGTAGGTCTAATTTGTATTATTTTGCCTTTCTTCTCCACTAAAGTGAATTTGATGCTGTGTTGCCAATATGTGTCAAAAATAATATGTTTGGTACTAAACTTGGACTCAACTTCAATATGAGATGTTTTTTTTAATGTTGTTAGTAAGGTAAGTTTATTATTTATTTGAATGAAAATGGTGATATACTGGAACTGGGTGCCCGGAATAACTCAAAGTACATGGGGATTTTAGAAACCATTGAAGATACAGGGTGGTCCAAATGGGGAAAAAGTTGTGCAATATGCAATCAAGTGCCTACAAATAATGTCATCAAATTCTGTGAACTCGGAATAGCAACGGACATACAGAGGACAAAAAAGTAAAAAGTGCGTTTTATAATAGTTTTTATAAAGGGAATTATGAGAGTGTTATGACCCCAGGAAGGCCGGGATACCAACTGCCCTACTGAATTTACTGTATTTTGTCCATTTTTATAAAGGAATAAACCATAAACCAAAATTTCTATTTTTTCTCGAAGTTATAGGTATCTACCTATCCAAGGTAAAAGCGGGAGTTATGAAATCCTTGACTCCCGTGCGGGAGTTATGGAATCCTTAACTCCCACACGAGTATTATATGGTTATAATAGTTCAGTAGGATATGAAATCCTTTATAATTCGTTTATTATAAAATATGCAATCAAGAAATTTCCAGAATAGTTATTATAAAGGACTGGATGTAATATACCATGGAATGTACAATTACGAGATTTTGTTTATAAAACGCACTATATTCCATGTTGGAAAAAATTCCGAGTTTCTGTAAGTGTAATCTATCTATTTCTTGACAAACTTTATCTCTTAAGGCATAGGGAACTCTTCTTGGTGGAATAAAGATTGGTTTAGTATTTTCTGGCATATATAATCTTGCTTTGAAATTATTGATTTTACCAAGATCTGATTCGAACACTTCTGGAAAGTCTGCTTCAAGATTTTGTATAATTGTTTTTTGTTAAGTATTATCATCTTTCTGATAAATTTTAGGAATGTTCACCTTAATCTTTTGCCTCCATTCTCTACCAAAGATGGGTTCAACGTTACCAGGTAAAATATATAAATTCACAAAAACTTTTTTTGGTTTTCGTAGTGAAGTTCAAATATCGAATACCCTTCTGGTTGAATTCTTTCCCCGGTATATCTTTTCAGAGGCGAATTAGTTGTCATCATTCTTTTATTGGGAAATTACTTCTGAAAAAGTGTATGTATTGAAGAAACTGCTGCACAGGTATCATACTCCATTTGTAGTAATTTACCATCTAAATAAATTTTTAACAATCTTTTTCTGAATTCATGGTAATTTCTGGAAGAAAAAAATTGTCAAAACATTCATAAAATAATAATCTTCTTCTGAAACGTGTTCTTCTAGATCTAGAGTAATGGATGTTGTAGGTTCAATTTGATTAACATCTTCTAGTCTTTGGACATTATTTTTTGGTCTGCTCATACATACTCTAGTTAAATGTCCAATTCGATGACAGCTACCTATATCCGTTGCTATTTCGAGTTTAAAGAAGCTGATGACAGATAGACATGCTAGATTGGGCAACGTTTTCTCCATTTGGTTCGCCCGTATCTTCAATGGTTTCCGAAATCCCCGGCATGTACCTACTTCAAGTTATTCCGAACACCCTGTATAGATGCGGTAAACAACAAGAGTCAGGATAATATTCTTTACAAAAAAAATTGAATATTATGGTCCTATGCTCAGGTCCTATGCCTATGGCTTGAAATGATAAATGAATTGCAACCTTATTGCGACTCTATAGGCATCCAAGATCCAATATTCTAGAAACACAAGTGCAATTATTTGTTGCCCTTCTTTGATATGAGAGAAAGACTCTATCAGATATACCCATATAAGACGCATCACAGGTAATAATTGTTGGTAAATGGTAATTTGAGATAAAAATGCCTTTGAGTTGATTCTATTCAGGTATACGGATATATCAGAATCATTTGGATACAGATCTACCTTCTACCACTGTCAGAGGTATAGGCCCTACTGGCAAATCCAATTTAAAAGAAAAATGGGAGAACCTAGCGATAACGTTGAAAAGCTTGGGTTATACTAACAAATCAGTTGAAAAATGGATGAAGGAGGGTTTTCTCCAACTCAAATTGGTAGAGTTCACGTACCATTTCACAAATTATTCTTATGATAAGTATCTTAGATCATAAAAGAAAGCACTATAATTGTTTTATTTCTACACATGGACTGATTTCAAATGCAATTGGAAAAAAAAAAGCTGCAAACAATGAAAAGGAACAGAATAAAACTGAAGGAGGTCCCTCAACATCGTAGGGGTAAGTATCACTTTATAATGCAGGCTATTTTTTTATAGTGATAGAACTTTTTACATAAAAACTAAGCACTCATATTTTTTTCAGTTACCATCAAAGTCAATAGAAAAATTGTCTTCTCTAGCTCTTTGCAGAGCTTTCCCACTCAGCATCAGTCCTTACTTATTGATAAACGTCCATCTACTGTCATGAGGATGAGGATAATCTTCTCACATCAAGAATCTGTTTTCTGCAACAATCGCAACAGAAACAAGGATCGGATACCAGCATCATATCCAGCACCTCCAATTCACAGGAATATAATATTTAAAAAAAAAAACGATCGGATAAATCTGTTGACCTATGAAGAGACCATTACCACATTAAAATCCATCCAAAATACATTAGATCACATCTTTGTCAAATATCAGAGCAATTGGAAGATATGGCACAATCAAGAAAAGAGCACTGCACATGTTGTATGTCCGATAAAGAAAATATAGGACCGTTAACATCAAGCCTTACGCAAATAGTCAGAAATTTGGGAAAACCTTAATTTATTCAGATTTACATGATTGTTATCCTTTTTAGTATGATGTTAGATTTTACTAGATTTCCTGTTAAATTCCGTTAAATTTTTTGTTTGTCTAATGTCTAGGTAGTTATTTTTGTTTTAGTATTGAATGTTCGATAATATATTTACATATACATGAAATAACCTTTATTTCAACCGCACTATAACGATGTCAAGTAGACCCAAACGTAAGCTTTATTATTAGGATAATGTCTATCTGAAATAATTATCAAGTATGAATTCTCTCATATGTTGTCCCTCAGCAGCATCACCTGGATTAGCTAACCATGTTCATGTCATCTTCTAAGTCATTGGCTGGCAGGTCAACATTTTGTATGACGCCAATGTTTTCATCCGAACACATATTATGTAGAGCGTATAGAGAGCAGCACAAAATTTAACTTGTTTGCAGACGAATTCTGGTTTAATCTCGCTGTCCTTTCTCTTAATAGGCATCGGAAACGCATTTTTAAGAGTCCGATGCATCCTTCCACACAATTTCTTGCTTGTATATATGCTCTATTATCGTTAGCTTTTGCATTGTTGTTGGCAACTCTAAGTGGAGTCATCGTCATCAAATACGGCAATAGCGGATACCCAGAGTCTCCTACCAACCAACATCGTTCGTTTCCAAATACTCCTCTTAGATAATCATTGATTACTGAATTTCTTCAAATGAAACTATCATGAGTAGAGCCACCATAATTTGCAAATACATTTGATATCTTTTATTTGTCGTCATATAATCTGGCAGTTTATCGAGTATAATAGCCCTTCCTATTTATGTATAGTTATTCTCGAAAGGGTTTTAAAATAACTCCGTTCCGTCAACAGCTCCAATAGTACCTGGAAATCCCCATTTTTGCAAAAAGTTAACCTTCGAATCATTTCTTTTTGGTTCAGTTTGAGGAAACTGTATTTTGAGCGGAACTATGAAGGTTTCAATAACCTGTTGCGTAAAATCTCAAAGCACAGAGTACCATGTTTTCAACTGTAATACGTCTTACACTTAATACATTCTCTCTGGAACACTTGTCTAACTTTGTTTATTGATTATCCACGTACACAGTTTTCACTTAAACGAAATATTTCTTTGAATTCAATTTCAAACATATCAAAGGAGGGATTATGATGACTTCTCCAACCTCTGTCTTCTCCGATGCAATAGGATATTATATTCTCTCGCCTCCTATTCAACAAAATCATTCTTCCACACACAATTACCAGCATATCTTCTAATAATAAATTATCAATTAATCACTTTAGGCCCAGTTTCACAAAGTGTAGTAAACTACTAGTTATGAGATAACCACTAGTTAAAACGAAAACAGCATTTCACAATTGACGGTTCAACGTGACACCTTTAGTTAACCAGTAGTTGAATTAACCCAAGGATGCGTATGAATTAGCTGAAATGCTTCGCTTTTTAGGGAAGTTCAAAAGTGTCAAGTTTGAAAAGGTTAAATTATTGAGTGAAAACTTTTGCATTTCTTTTTCCGTTAGTGATACAATTCGAATTAAAATCTACTCCCACCCTTCTCCAAGCATTTTCTTCTTTTTTTCCACGTCGATGCGCAGCTTTTTTTACATTCTATAATGAACCTATATTATTGCACGAGAGTCACTAATAAATACTGTTCTTCCTTTGGAAAATTCGCAGACCTTTTCTCACTTGACTTCATGATTCAAATTTGAACAGGAAACACGACACAAAACCCAATATTGAATCGAATATGTGAAATTTTACTGCCACTGACAAAAATTATTGTATGAACGCCACAAAGTAAAATTATATTAAATCTTAAATTATGTTAATGTAAAATTAAATTAAATTTCTGTTAGAACCCAGCTTTACTGTATATTTATAAATTATAAAATTGGAATAAAAAAATAAGTTTGTTTAAAGGTATCTCAATTTTTGTATTGTTCAATTACCTCCTTGATCCCCTTAAGGAATCTCATTGCATCTAATTTGAATTTTTTTAAAATAAGTTCTGTTATCGTTCTAAACAGTTGCTCGGTAAATTTTAGCAAGTTTTTTCAACAAATGTTTTGCTTTGCAATTAACTGTTTTGAGCGTTTACAAGACTTTATTTTTAATAGATCTTAAATAAAATCATCCAAGAAACTTCTGGACCACACAAAAGGTATTTAATTAAAAAAATCTAACTAAAAACCTAAAAAACCACTAACCCTTTTCACGTGGCTCCGGTTTAACAAACCGCAACATACCTCTCAAATTCGAGTGGTAGGTATCCATCACGTCACTTTGTAACCGGGTTAGAAAACGGTATGTCATTTCTCTAACCGTTTTGTAACCCGGTTAGTTGAACCGGAGCCACGTGAAAAGAACTATAGTAATATGTCCTTAGAGCAGGTAAAGGTAAAGGAGTAGTAACCTGGATTTGGAAAATGAAGCCGTTTTTTTCCAGGTATCTTGGCCCACAAAAAATGGCGGTTATGGCAATTCAATGCTCTACCTGTATTTTGGTGCCAAACACCTGCCAAAAACTTGGCTTCACTTTAGTTTCATAAGCAGAATGGCGCGTTCCTACTCCTTATGTCCGTAGTACAGCGCTTTACCTACACTAGTGCGTGAAGTATTTGTCTAAATTTATTTTTCTCACATATTTTATCGATAATAGAAAAAATGTTGTATGCAATGAGTGTGTACAGTACCTTTTTTTACTCATGTGATTGTCGCACGTCACATTCGTGGAAAAAAGTTCATTTAACACACTTGTTACTGCTATTTAATGACATAATTTTTAAATACCTAATCAAATTCTTACAGAAACTTGCCTGTATTTCCGAAACCTTACTATTTAGGTATAGGAACATGATACATCATTTGTAAGGGATTTTAATTGCCTTTCATAATATTTCATAATATACAGGGTGTTCTATTTAAAAAAGTGCACTTTTCATCTTTTTTGTACCTGGCAGCACAATTACTAATTTTGACCCACCCTGTATAATGTAGAACAAATTTTCTTGCTCAAAAGTAATATGCAGGACCTCCCTAAGTTATCTCCAAAATTTAAACTTTCTACGAATCTCAGGGACGTAGTAATACAAATTTACCTAGAGCAATGTTTTGAAGAAAAAATAAAGAAATTAATTAATAAGTCGAAAATCACTAGAGATAGGTATAGGACAGTATTATACAAAAATGATCAGAAAGTAATAGCGGAGCGAAAAATGCAATAATATATAGGGTGTCTCATTTAAAATTTCAAAGTTCATATTACTTTTTGGTATAAGCGGCAACGTCGCATCGTTGAAATTATTTTAGAAAGATAGATCAGGAGCAATTACTTGGGCATGCAAATTTTCAAAAATATCCAACATTCCGTTTTCCATAAACGTCTAACCTACCATCGACCATCAATCACCCTGTATATTAATAGCTCATTGAAAAGCTTTGCTTTTGCTGATTTCAATTATATAAAATTCGATAGGTTTATCTCCAACGGTTTCCGAGAAAAAAATATTTTGATTTTTCTCATAAGACAAAATGTGTTGGAAAGAGACTTTATATCTGTTAGGAAAACGAGAAAGGTCTCTTTCTAACACATTGTTTCTTATGACAAAAACAGAAATAATTTTTTTTCTCAAAAACTGTTAGGGATAAACCTATTGAACTTTATATCATTGAAATCACCAAAAGCAGAGCTTTCCAATAAGCTATTAATATATAGGGTGTTCTATTGAAAAAAATCGGATTTTGGTCAATAACTCGAAAATCCGAGTCAATTAGAAAAAAACTGAGAACGTCAATGAATTCCTCTTAAAAAAGTGCTCTTAGAAAGTCTTTACGGAAATCAATTATTTTCATAAACAAAAAAGTTATGAAGGTTCACAGTATTGCTCAAAATCGAGAATCGCCCTCTAGCGGCTAAACGGTTGAAGATATCAAAATGCGGTTTGCACCAATCAAAATTTCATAAAATTTGAGCCTCAGAGTGCGGGGTTCATTTTTTTCTATCTCTAAAAATAAAGGGTGTTTCCATAAGAAAGTGTTCGATTTGAACCACCCTGTACAGGGTGATCCAGTATAAAGTGAACACCCCCTACCTTTTCGCAAAAAAAATTTTTTTTCAAAAAATCAAGATAGACATTTGGTGTATTTTGTTTCTAGGTGTTTGAGAACGTTTTTCGAAATTTAATTAGATTTTTCGTTAAAGCGCTGTGACCAAAAAAGTATTTTTTTTAAATGGAATAACCTATATTTAAATCAATTTTTTAAACGTCCCTATTTTTCTCATTTCAAATATATAGTTTGTTTATCTTTATTTTAAACATTTGCGATATATTCTCAATTCAAGATTCAAATAAAAATAGCCGAAAAGGTATCAAGGTAAATCTAAATAATATTACCTTCAATAAAGCTGCTGGTGATTATGTTTTATGATATAGTCCGACAAATACCATTTTAAAGTCACGTGATACTGGTGGCAAAAAACGTATGTCCATTGATTATGTCGTTGATATCACCTACAAAAAGCTACTGGTGGTTAATTACTATTGAATTTTAATATATGTTCCCACTAGCATTTTACAAACGCGTTTCTGAAGTAGTATTGACCAATCAGAGGGCAATTTTTATACTTGCAAGTTGCAATTGTTGCGAGACTCACTGTTGTCGCATTTGCTGTCTGTTGTAATACATTCTGAACTTAAACTGGGTACCCGTTTTCTATTTGCTACTTTTCGAGTTGGAAAAAGGTTAATATAGTCAAAATTATTAACTGTGTTCGTTGTATTATTTTCGAAAATAACTTTGACAAATTAATTGATGACAGTGACGGATTCTATTTCAGGTAAGAATATTATGAACATGAACAATAATTAGACAGCAATTTTTTTGTCAATTTTACTATCACCGCTGTTTGAGATGTATTCAACAAGGATAGAGAAAAATCACGTGACTTTAAAATGGTATTTGTTGGACTATACCTTTTCAGCTATTTTTTATGTGAATTTTGAAGTGAGAATATTTCGCAAATTTTTAGAATAAAGATAAACCAACTATATATTTGGAATGAGAAAAATAAGGACGTTTAAAAAATTGACTTAAATACCGGGTGTTTACGAGATCAGTTTCGCGCAGTCATTTGCTTATTTTTTTTTTCGATGGCAAAGATTTTTGGTATGGAGTGTAGGTTTGAGAAATGTCATCTTTTGACATGTGTGTCACTGTTTGGTAACTTCCGGTTTGACCGGAAATGGTCCTAAATTTCAGAACTCTGGATGAAAATTTATTTTTGAACAGGAAGTGACGGAGCGGTCTTAAAATTGTTATTTTCAACCAACACAATCGTAGAAAAATGTGAATGCCAAGTTATTATCCTATGCTTATTCTCCAAAGGCTTCCAAAGCTGAAAAAATCACATTTTACGTGATTACTCAATGAAATCAGTGAAATCACCCGACTTTCATAACAAATGTTTTATATCCTTTTTCAAAATAAAACCAACTATGCATTAAAACTTTTTATTCATGCCAGTTTTTAATTATTTTTCCAATATTTTCACTATGCATTATTACCTCATATTACTATAGGTAACTGATAAAACTACTTATAAATAAACCCTTGTAATCAAACTTTGTATTTACAAATTCCCGAGATGTCAAACAATGACAAATAAACATATCTTGCCCACAGATCTTGTCAATGGCTTGACAAGAAAAAAAAAACAACAGCTCCTTTTGGAAAGTGTTCTTCATACAGGGGTTCATTTATAAGTAGTTTTATCATTTATAGTAGTGCATTATAAAAATAATAAGAAAATATTTAAAAACTAACATAAATGAAAAGTTTCAATGCATAGTTGGTTTTATTTTGAAAAAGGTAAAAAACTCTTGTTGTGAAAGTTGGGTGATTTCACTGATTTTATTGAGTTATCACGCAAAATGTGATTTTTTCCACTTTGGATGCCTTTGGAGAGCAAGCAAAGGATAAAATCTTGGCACTCGCATTTTTCTACGATTGTGTGGGTTGAAAATAACAATTTTAAGATTGCTCCGTCACTTTCTGTTCAAAAATAAATTTTCATCCAGAGTTCCGAAATTTCTTCAAAAATGTTCAAATTTGACGTTTTCGTAGACATCATGATCCGCAGATATCAAAAATGCGAAAAAATTATTGGGATGTCATTCAAAATTACGGAGTTAGGACTATTTCCGGTCAAACCGGAAGTTACCAAACATTGAAACACACGTCAAAATATGACATTTCTCAAACCTACACTCTATACCAAAAATCTTTGCCATCGAAAAAAAAACCAGCAAATGCCAGCGCGAAACTGATCTCGTAGACACCCGGTATAGGTTATTCCATTTAAAAAATTTACTTTTTTGTTCACAGCGCTTTAACGAAAAATCTAATTAAATTTCGAAAAACGTTCTCAAACACCTAGAAACAAAATACACCAAATGGCTATCTTGATTTTTTCCAAAAATTTTTTTTTTGCGAAAAGGGGGTGTTCACTTATCATACTGGATCACCCTGTATATTAAAAATTTGTCCTGGATGATGCTCATTAAAGCCGCTTTCCAGCTGCGTGCTTCAAGCACGGTACAACATAGTGTTCTGTGTAGGGATACCCAAAAAATATCGATCTTTTTCAAACATCGATATAAAGTATTCGATATATCGATAGTTTTACATCGATGGTATTATTACGATACTATCGACAGTTATCGATGTTTTTGATTCGATATTTTGTGTGTTTTACAAATAGTGATTTGATTTCCTTTTTCCAATTTAGTGCATTCACGAATTGAAAATATAGAAATAAAATTTAAAAAATTCGTGCTGGTTCTGCAAATAGAAAACGCTATTGATAGGTTTGTTCCAACCCGTCAGAATATCGTCCCAGAACGTTTTCGGAACCACTCTGTATACGAATTTCGGTTTCTGCGCAAAAGTTTTAGGTTTTGCGCTTTTGATTTCGATATCCTTGCATGTTATTGTTTATTGTTATTTGACTATTGGAGAAAAAGAAAACAAAAATAGAATTGATCTGAAACAAAAATATTTTGTGTGGCTGATAATGCGGAGACATAAATAAATACAAAATATTTTAATTTCTATTGAGAATTTGAATTAATTTCTTTCACAATAATCAGAACCACTGGTTTGGAACAAAAACCATAATTTAATTTACAAACCAAACCAAAAATCGATGTTAAGAAAACATCGATGTTTTTCCATCGATTTTTTCTTAACATCGATATCAGCTTTCGATGTTTTATCGATACCAAAACATCGATGTTTTCAATTAGATGGGCATCCCTAGTTTTGTGTTTGAAACTTTGAATATAAAACTACAGGAAGGAGCATAACCCAGAATCTGCGCGACCAGAATGGAGGTTGCATATGGCCGAAAAATGTTTCCGGTTTAGCAGTGGCGTAGCGGAATAAATTATTATCAAAGATAAAAACATGAAAAAACTTAGAAACGGTAAATGAAAAATTTTCAGAGATGTTTAATTTTTCAATTCTGAATTTTATTGAAGTCTATTGTTCACATTTCATGGACAGTTTAGATTAAAATTGAAATAATGTAATTACTAAAACCAAAGGAGGGGAAAAGCTAAATGAAAAAATCAAAAATATAAATTTATTGTCCTTTAAATAAGATTAATTTAGTATATAGAGTACGGATTTTTTCATCTTTTATTGCATTTTTACATATATAATGTATTCTTGTAGTGAGGTAGCAATTACAAATACATTTAATTAATAATACTTTATGATTTTCTAAAGGATTTAAATCATGGATAATCATATTCTCAAAAATATTTGCGTTAAGAAAATGATTTAAAACCTTCAATGCCACAATGTTTTTATTAATTTTTTTGTTGCAATTTTGCTCTCTTTTTATATACATTTCTGTTTTTTTACAAATCTCAATTACATCAAAACTTGGAAAACTCAAGCCTCCTCTAGATTTAATGTTGATCAAAGAATTTAAAAAGTCCTCCTTATTGCCAAAAAGTTGAGAAACACAGTGCTCACATTGCAGTTTTCGTCCCAGTTTAAATGCAATGAAACCTGCAATGTAAGTTATTACCTCTAAACAATAAGGCGATAAGGAGTCATAAGCAAACGCGTAGCTATGGTCACATAAAAAATTATTCAGGCTCACTTCAGTACTGTTTTCATTATCTGACCGATTTGGCACAGATTCATTAATAATTTGTTCGGGAGGCTTGGTTTTCAAACTTACATTTAATATATTAATGTTTTCAAGAGGAATACAATTTCCAGCACCACCTTCCCTAATTTCTGAGTGTATTAATATTTTTTTATATGCTGCAGTAAACTGCCTACAAGTTGGATTGTTATTGTATCCCCCTTGAGACCGAACGGTCCCAAAAAACAATTCCAGATGGTCTTGGTTAAGCTTATATGTAGGAATAAATTTCAAATGTCCTTTAACAATGTATTCATCATACATACCTAACAAAGCTTTGAGACCCATCAATAAGCCCACAAAACCCGTTTTTCTTTGAGAATGAAGAACAGGAGTCCCATCAGTAAAATGCAGATTATTTATATAGTGAACAAATTCATCATAAAATTTTTTAATGCTTTCAATATTTTTTTGGCATGCAGCTTGTTTAAAATCAAAATCCGAAATTTTATGGGAATTCAAAATATCAAAAGCATTATTGATTAATAAAATAAATTTGGCAGTCGGACCACACCTTGCAAATTCTTTTAAATGTAATTTATCTCTACAATAGAGTAATGCTTCAGATACTGAACGGCTTAACAATTGAGTAGCAAGTTTTACTTTCATTTTTTGCTTGAAAAAGTTAATATGTGTTTTTCTAAGTTTGGTTGCAAGGTGGAGTCCTTCTTGTTCCTGTAAATTATTTAATTCTACAACAAATTCAAAATTAATTAATTCACCATCAATATCTATATACTTTTTTTTCTCACCGAAACAATTACGTACCAGTTTTATCATATGAACTGGATCGGGTAATAAAAAGTATTTACCATTTTCGAATGTGAAATCAGCTCTAATATTAGTTTTATCAAAATGACAATTTAATAATTTGCACATACTAAAGTTAGTAGCGCATCCATCAAAAGTAATATTAGTTACGATAATTCCTACCTCTTTCAATAGAATTAGAGCCTGTTTTACTAGGGAAGCTTTTTGTTGGCTATTAATACCTGCAATAAAAAAGTAACCTATTGGTAGTTTCCATGGTTCATTTATACAGACTATTAGAAATACCAAAGCCTCATTTGCTAGTTCCACAGAGTCCCCATACAAATCACTACCACAATTTACATAGCCATAATATTCACTACCAACAGATTCTAAGTGTTTTCTTATAGCTATTTCATCAAACACCAAAGAACAAAAAATTTTTTTGTTATTTGAATTTTTGACTTTAAATTTTAGAAAGTCAAAAGCTTCCGAGCTAAACCCTGGCTTTGCATCTATTGTGGAATACCACTTAGCCAATGTTTTTGGGTGAGGTAAGCTATTTTCAAATCTTTTTCGAACATATGTATATGCCTTTGGTGAGAAAAAATGCAGGGTGACAGCAAAAGCTCTAACAGAATGTTCATATGATTTTCCCATACTTTTATTTTTGGATTTTTTCAAAAGCCTTTGAATTATGTCTTTATTTTTTCCAAAATGTTCTAGAATAACATTTTCATGCTCTTCTAACAAAATATTTCTTTTTTTCAGCTCTAATGTCATTGTTTTCAGTGAAGATATTTGCTTTTTCTGTCGCCAGTTATTCTTCTGTAACCTGCGTATTTTGTAGTTCTTCAACCTATCATTTTTTCGCAGGTCAGCAATCTTTCTCTTCAATATTTTTTTACGAGGCGAGTCTTCTTGAGGTGAAGTAGTTTCTGCTCTAACAGAGGGTCCTGGCATTATTGAATCATGGTCTGGTAATTTACTTCCCACATCTTCTATGACCCTTGTCACAATTGGATTACACAACCTTACCTAAAATAATGGAACTAAATATTAGAGATGTTTATGATTTTGTTTGTTCTGTTGTATCAATATAAAACAAGAATACAAAACAATTGAGAATTTTGATACGTAACAGCAAAAAACAAAAAAATTAGGTAACATTTAGATTATGGAATATGGAAAATATTAATTATCCAACTCTGTCGAATAATGTCTACTTGAGAAAATTAGCCTCCTCGAACTTGGGGCTTTCAGGCTAAACATTTCTTGCATGTCTTCAGAGCAGTCAATATTTGGAGTAAATGTACTTTTGTACATCCAGTATCTATTATTATGTCAACTATTTTTCTTGAAGTATTTTGAGTACCTACTTATAATAAATAAGTTTCTTGATTTTCTTTAAATAATAATTATTGCAATTTTTTTTTACAGTCCACAACTATGTATCTCACTAAATATCAAAATATGACAAACATTTTCGAATCTTGAATTAGTACAGGCACCTACAGGCTTCTTCCAATTTGCTTGAAATTTAACAAAGATATGGGCAATCACTCATCCCCATGTCAAGATTTTGAAAATTCTTCAGAGCCAAAAATAAAATTTCCTTTTTATTTTTGTTTTTGCTTGAAATGGCCATTTGGAAATAATGTCAAGGTAGTTGTTACCCAATTTGATCCACTCTATCGATTGGTAAAGTCAAAATTGAGCAAAACCAAAAATAAAAAAATCGAGGTTTTCATAAAAGTACCCCCTTTGAATTTTGATTTCAAAATATTCAAACCTCAACTGCTCGAGAACCGTTGAACAAATTGCTTTGAAATTTGTAGCTTTTGTAGCTCTTGATAAGTTCTAAAAACCCTGCAATTTACAATATTCTCAGGTTTATAGTTTTTGATCAAATCGAGTTTGAAGTTTTTGGAAAAATTTCGACTAAAATTAACCTTGAGGCTCAATTACTCAAAAACTATTTGATTTATCAAACTCAATTTTGCAGGGATTTTTAGAGAATTTATTGGTCGAGGGTGTCCCTTTTAAATTCTGATTTCAAAATATTCAAACCTAAATTTCTCGGTAACCATTGAGCAAATTGCATTGAAATTTTCAGCATTTGCCATTTTGTAGCTCTTATCAAGCTCTAAAAGATCTGTAATTTGAATTCCCAGGTTTATAATTTTTGAGAATTTTTGACAAAATTTAGACTAAAAGTTAACTTTGAGGCTCAATTAATCAAAAACTTCCTGGGCGATTAAACTCAATTTTGCACTGAATTATAGAGAATTAAATGCTCTTTCCATTGGTATATAATCTATTTTAATTTGCTCAAAATTAAACAAAGATTGCTCAAGACCTTTCAAGAGTTTGAAAATTTTCCTGAGTTAAAAATAGGATTTCCTTTTTATTTTTGTTTCTGTTTAAAATGGACATTTGAAAATGATGATGCTTTATCGATTGGGAGAGCTACAATAATTGAGCAAAAGTGAAAAATAAAAAAATCGAGCTTTTTATAAGGGATACCTACCCCTTCAAATTTTATTCCAAAATCTTAAAATCTCAATTGCGCGGTAACTGTTGGGCAAATTGAATTAAAATTTTCTGCATTTTTAGCTCTTATTAAGATCTTAATGGTCTGTAATTTGCAATATTCCTAGGTTTATAGTTTTCGAGCAAATTGAGTTTGAAGTTTTTGTCAAAATTTGGATTACAAATCAACTTTGAGGCTCAATTGCTCAATGGTATTTAATTCATTTCAATTTGCTTCAAATCTTACAAAGGTGTGGGAAATTGTTCATGACCATGACAAGATTTTGAAAATTTTCCAGAGCCAAAAATAGGATTTTCTTTTAATTTTTGTTTCCGTTTAAAATGGCCATTTGGAAATGATGTCGGAGTTGTTTTTCACTACAAAATTGAGCAAAACTTAAAAATAAAAAAATTGAGCTTTTATAGGGGTAATTTTTCTGAATTCTAAAAGCCAACTTTGAGACTTAATTGCTCAAAATCTATTTGAGCTATCGAGCTCAATTTTGCACAGATTTATAGAGACTTTATTGCTTTTTCCAATGATATATAATTTATTTAAATTTGCTCAAATATCCAACGAAGATCTGGGCAATTATTTCTAATCACGCCTTAAATAGTAAAGGCTGTAGGTATGGTCCTAAATATAATCAAATACCTTGTCTGTACCTATTTTGGAATCAGACCCCGCTTGATTTTCAGAACTGGGGTGTGATTTTCGAAACCATTCCATTCGAGTACATTTCGTATACGAAATTTGACTGACAGCAATGTAAATTAAATGGGGAGCAGTCAAATTTCGTATACGAAATGTACTCGAATGGTTTCGAAAATCGCACCCCTGAGACAGATTACAAAATTTTACTTGAATTGGCACACCTTATGACATAAAATCGAGCCAAAAATATGAAAAATTTCTAAACACCACAAAGAATTGTCTTGCTTCGATCAGATTTCAGATATTTGATTTGAAGTACCAAAATTACTTCAAGTATTACTTCAAGTAATTTATTTAAAGTATTTTACATACCCACTTCAAGTACTAAGAAAATATACTTCAAGTAATGCCACTTTACTTGAAGCTCAATGTTTTTACTTAAAGTAAATTACTCGATGAAATTCAAGTAAATTTAAAGTTTACTTGATAATCAAAGTACCTATAATCTTAGAAAACTTGTACTTGTACTTCAAGTATATCTATAAAATATATTTACTTTATACTTGTACTTCAAAATGTACTTGTTCTGGCTCTGCATGTCTTATACATATAGCACTACCCATTAATCTACTAAAAAGGATTAAACTACTCTGAATAGCTTAACTTACATATTTCAAACGGTCCACTTCAATTGTTGGAACAGCATTTGGTTGTAGTCTCACTTTCAGCTTGGATGATCGATCAAAACAATCCTCAGAAAAATGACGAGAACATAAAACACTACTGTTTTTTGGTGAAAATTCAGGCGATTTCACAAAATCAACCCATTTCGTCCTTCTATTTTGATTTTTAGGAAAGCTAGAACAAAGATTATAACTTTTTTACCATTATTATAAAATCATAACAGAAAACCAATTATTATTTTCACCTTTGGTGCAATTTTGTTTAGACAAACCTAATTTTTTCCCCAAAAATGTTGATACCCAAACTAGCACAAACATAAAAATTAAATAATTACCCTAAGCTACGCCTATGCATTCGCATTGATTTGTAGGTTAGGTAACCTTCAATGTCAAAGAAATAAAATCGGCTTTTTTTGTTAAATATTTATCAAATTTAAGGATTTATAAACTCTGACGTCCGCGCCCGCGCCCGCGCCCGCGCTCAACATAAATGAAGCAGATCACGAAGTTTGATTTATAAACACAAACGCCCGCGCCCGCGTTCGAGTTCGCGCCCGAGTCCGCGCTGGAGATGGCCAAGTTTTATCTTCGACGCTCGCGTTCGAGCGCCTGGCCAATGAAAACAGGTTATTTGACATGATGCGCAACAACCAAATTTTTAAAATTTTGAACCTTTCTATTGTTGTTAATTTTGTGAGTCTTTTTTTCAAATTTATTTCAAATAAAAATAAATCAAATAAACCATTGACTCTGAGCACAAAATAAACAGAAAAAGAATGAATACGAAAAATATTTTGAGGTTATGTCAAATGTTATCAAAATATGCGGGCCAATCACACTGCAGCAACAAAGGACAGTCAAAAAGTTTATAAATCGTTTCCAACGCGAACTCGAACTCGGGCGTGAGCACGAGCGCGGGCGCGGGCGTCAAAGTTTATAAATCCAGCTTATGGCTTAAAAACACTTACCTATGAAAGGTAACACCATCATTTTTATGTTTTGGTGTCAGGGAATAACCACAAGATGCACAACTAACCATATTTCTCGTAATTTTCCCACTAATATGTTGAAAATGTTTACCAATTTTATTTAAATATGATTGTCAATAATATGACAAGATTATATACATTAAACCACACACAATCGCTCTTTTTGCGCTAACCTCAGTGTTTCTTATCACAAAACCGCTAAAATCCATTAAAATTTCACTTTATTGAGAACACAGCGAACCACCAAAACAAATGATGACGTCATACTTGGAGGCTCAATATGGCCGTTTCCGTCCCTGCCTTTACAGTGACAGATAGAAAACGCTCCTTCCTGTAGGTTCCCAAAGGTTTGAAACGCAAAAGTTAGCAGCTCTCGAAGCGCAGTACGGCTGGAACACGAACATGCGCTTGAAGCATTTGCGCGTGCAAAAGCTCGATTGCGTGCTCAAAAGCGTCGGCTGGAAAGCGGCTTAAATGATGCTGATTCTGATTCAGGACGATATTCAGCATCTGTCTTCGGGTTGATTCAGGTCACGAGCAAAATTTATCATGTTCGGGTTTCAGAGCTTTGATCCATTGAATTTGATGGAGCAAGAAAGAGCGCTCCGTGCGAGATTTGAGAGCGTCGGCTCAAGTGTGAATCTCCCCGAGAGTAGCGCACCGATTTAACCGAATATGTGAAATCGTTTCGAACCGCTTTTTGATCAATCGGGTGCAGTTTTGAGACAAAAATCGAAAGCGCTATGACTTTTGTAGAATTGTTCAGTCATGATGAACATCTGTCACGGATGACTGAAAAGCCGTTGGAAATTGAATCGTTTCGACCAACGGATTTTCTTTCTCTTTGAATGAATAGTTTATAGAAACTTTAGTGTTTTCCTTTAAGTTACAACAAATTAATAGTTATTAAACACGCGTAAGTAATATAATTAATCAAATCATCATTTATAAGCCATTTTAACATTGTAGCCGTTTCTGACCATATCTTTTAACCTTAAAAGTATCCAAATTGCAATAACTATGGCTTTAAATTTTAGTCTTTGCCAAACCATGAGCGATTCACAGTTTAAAACACCATTGTCCCATCATACGAAACAATCCAATGATGCTGGATACACACCAAGGCCAATGATTGAGAAATCAGACAGCGAAGAAAGTACAAATTCAGAAGGTTCTTATGGTAAGGCTTGAAATCAATAATACAGACCTAGTAAATACAACCAATAATTCGATTTAGGTTCTACCAATGATTTGACTGTAATTGCCCTGTTCGATGACCTTATCCGCCTGTTTCGTTACAAACGTGACAAAAAAACTGAGGAATCATTCTTAAATTTTGCTGAAGAATCCAAACTAATGTTTGATAAATATTTGGAAGCAGTGCAAGAATGTCAGAGATTGCGCCTTATGTTAGATATAAAAGTGCAAGATGGCATTGAAACTGAACGCAGAGTGAACACTGCTAGGCATTTTTTGGACGAGGAAAAGAAGAAAACTCAGAGAGTGCTCAGAGAAAAGGAGGAATTGGTATTTAATGGTCCTATTTTGTCAAACTTTTTCTAATTTTCATTATTTATAAGGAAGAACAATTGGATCAAGTTAGGGAGCTTCTTTTTAAAGATAACAGAGTAAAAATTGGCGATGATGCTAAGGCAAAACTATCTTTTCTTAATAATAAAGCTGATAATAAGCATGGCTATAATAACAACAATTTAAGTTGTATTCAGGAAATAAATTCAACAGGTAAGTAGGTACTTTATTTGCATTTTTATCTAAGTATTTATAGTTTTTATATCGGACTGGCAACCACAAATAGGAGTTAATTCATAAACTAAAACAATGTTGTTATTATTTTTTATAATTTTTCATAATACAATAATTATATTAATTTTTGCAATAGGTTCAATGTTGTCAGACTATAGTGTATCCCGCTCTGAAGATGATTTGGATTTATCTCGACATGGCAATCCAAAATGGAAAAAACATAGGGCTAGTACTGGAGGGGATCCACCTCCAAAAAAACGCAGATCATCCACCAATAAAGTTATCGAGGTAAGAATGTTTTTTTTTTTTTTTTTTTTTGTCGAGCACATATTTGACTTTGAATCATCATCTTTAAATTTTTTAAGTAAATAATTAATATAAAAATTTGAATTATGTATTTTGTTAGCTCATATATTAAAGTATTTTCAACTTTAAAAGGATCAGTTTTGTTAGTGTTGAATAATACATAGGTACAGGGTGATCTATTATAAATGTCACCCTCTCCTAACTTTTTTATTCGACGTTTTTGACGGAAGTGTCACATACAAAAGTTTCAAGAAATTGTCAAAAGTTTTTAACTAAAGCCATATTTTTGTCCTCAGCATATTCGATGCGCTCCAAATACATTCCATTTTCTTATTAAATACATACCTCACAGTCGGTTTGTATTGAAGCGTATTTGAAAACATCCCGAACGTGTATTTGAATACATAATATGGAATGTCAACAATGTCAATTCCCCTTCAACCTCATTTCAATGATATATGGTTCGATATGTTTCTCTTCAATAGTTACAGGAAAAAACGCGAAAATCCTTTCCTAGGTCTCATGTAATTTTTTTTCTAAATAATAAGTCATCTGGATTATTATAATATTTCCCTTGTAATTGTAATAGTAGATACTATTAAATAAACCCACAACTGGAAAGCCCCTGGTCCAGACCAAATCCAGAACTTTTGGCTAAAACATTTTACTTCTACTCATCAGAAATTGACAGCGGCTGTAAATAATGTAATTAAGGAACCTCAGACAATCCCGGAATGGCTAACTTCTGGAAATACTTATTTGATAGCTAAGAATAAAGACACAAAAGACCCACAAAATTACCGCCCAATTACCTGTCTAAACACAATGTACATAAAGTGAACACCCCCTACCTTTTCGGTAAAATTTTTTTTTTTGAAAAAATCAAGATAGCTATTAGGGTATTTTGTTTCTAGGAATTTGAAAACGTTTTATGAAATTTAATTGGATTTTTCGTTAAAGCGCTGTGACGACAAAAGTAATTTTTTTAAATGGAATAACCTATATTTAAATTCATTTCTTAAACGCCCTTATTTTTCTCATTTCAAATATATAGTTTATTTATCTTTATTTTAGTCATTTGGAATATATTCTCACTCAAGAATCTTAAGATTCAAATAGAAATAGCCAAAAAGGTATCAAGGTAAACCTAAATAATTTTACCTTTAATAAAACCTACTGGTTTTATGATACCTTTTTGGCCATTTTTATATGAATTTTGAAGTGAGAATATATCGCAAATTACTAAAATAAAGATAAACAAACTATATATTTGAGATGAGGAAAATGGGGGCGTTCAAAAAATTGATTTGGATATAGGTTATTCCATTTAAAAAAATTACTTTTGACGTTACAGCGCTTTAACGAAAAATGTAATTAAATTTCAAAAAACGTTTTCAAATTCCTAGAAATAAAATACATTAAATGACTATCTTGATTTTTTCAAAAAAAATTTTTTTTTAGCGAAAAGGTAGGGGGTGTTCACTTTATACTGGATCACCCTGTACAAACTCGTCACCTCAGCAATCACCAATAGAATTTACAATCACTTAGCAAAATACAAACTACTCCCTGAAGAACAGAAGGGATGCTGTAAAGGAGCGAGGGGATGCAAAGACCAACTACTGATAAACAAAATGATCACTATGACGACTAAAAAGAAGAAGAAAAACCTTGGAATGGCCTGGATTGACTATAAAAAGGCTTACGATAGTTTACCACATTCATGGATAATACAAGCAATGGAAATCTATAGAATCTGCCCTCAAATAATATCATTTATAGAAACTTCAATGAAATCCTGGAATACCAGCCTGTTGTTGTGGTTTGATCAGGGCAAATTAGAAACGGAAACGATAAGAATTAAGCGAGGTATTTTTCAAGGTGATTCCCTTTCCCCCCTTCTTTTCTGTATTTCCATGGCCCCTATGAGCAGAATTTTGAATAATAAAGATGTTGGATACTGGCTAAGCGCGAACCACCGAATAAGTCACCTGTTGTACATGGATGATTTGAAACTTTTTGCTAAAAGTGATAGCGAATTAAGTCAATTAATAAGCATTGTAAAAGCATTTAGTGACGATATTGGAATGAAAATGGGATTGGAAAAATGTGCTAGGCGAGGGGTAGGTCACTCCCCAATTAGGTGTACAAATGTTGAAATGTAATTAGAAAAATACATTTAATTACCTCAATTACCTTGCAATTACCTTCAATTACATTTAATTACCTTCAATTACATTTAATTACACTCAATTACATTTAACTACATTCAATTACATTCAATTACTTTCAATTACACCCAATTACATTCAATTACGTTCAAATACATTTAATTAATTACATTCAATTATGTTTTAATTACATTCAAATACTTTCAAATACGTTTAATTACATTCAAATACGTTCAATTACATTCAAATACTCGCAAATACGTTCAATTACATTCAAATACTCTCAAATACGTTTAATTACATTCAAATACTTTCAAATACATTCAATTACGTTGAAATACTTTTAAATACATCTAATTACAATCAATTACTGTCAATTAGATATAAATACATAACCTTTTTATCCTTCATCTTTATTTCCAATAAAACAATCGACCTTACAAAAAATAAAAGAACATTTTGCTGATAAAGCTGAAAACCAACCAAGCAAACGTAAGCGCTATTCTCAAAAATCTGAACATAAAAGCAAAGAATATAAAAGTAAATTATGCAAACAGAAAAAAAAAACACGTGATCTTTCAAGTGACGAAGACAGTTTATTTGATTATTCATTGCACGATAGTGAGTCAGGCTACGACATTCAAGACATTTTAGAAGAAGAGGAAATGAAAGAGCAAGAGCAAAGGGAAGAAAATGTAGAAATTGATGAAATATATAAATCTGGATCATGGGTGCTTATAACCTACGTTGGCAATAAGTCAGTTAAGCGCTATGTTGGACAGACAATAAAAATTAACAGCAAATACCTAGTTGTTGAATTTTTGAAGAGACAAAATAATGTTTTTATCTGGCCAGACAAAAAAGATATATATTGTGAAGTTTCTCGAAGCTATGTATATATGGTTGTTCCTGAGCCGGAGTTCAATAAACGAGGCCATTTACAATTCCCAGTGGACTTCCAAAATTTGAATGTTTATTAAAAGTTAATAAAAAAATACACTGATCAAAACGAAAAAGGAACAACTTTAGATATTAAATATAATTTCTTTATTAAAATAATTTCTTTAAAAAATACGAACATATGCAGAAGCGGCTCCTTTTTCGTTTTGCTCAGTGTATATGAATATTATAAACGTAATAAATTCAGTGTTTAATCAATGAGAATAGTTCTTCTTTAATTTCAGAATTTTCCTACTAGGCTGTTACGACCTGAGTTACTCCCTAATTAAGTGAACAGATGGTAAAATGTAATTGAAAAATACATTTAATTACCTCAATTACCTCCCAATTACGTTCAATTACATTCAATTACATCCAATTACATTCAATTAGGTTCAATTACAATAAATTATATTCAATTACAGTCAATTATATTCAATTACAGTCAATTATATTCAATTACATTCGATTATATCCAATTACAAACAATTACATACAAATACATTGTATGTGAATGTATTTGTAATTAGGTGTACAAATTTTATCGAGTGACCTACCCCTCGGTGCTAGGGTATATATAGAGAAAGGCAAACTAATTTCAAAAAAAAACGTAAGACTAGATCAAATAAACCTCATCAGAAGTCCAAATGAAAGTCTCATCAGAAGTTTAGGTGTAGAAGAAACATATAAATACCTTGGGATGGAAGAATCTTATGGTTTACATATGAATCATGTTAAACTTAGACTTCGCAATGAATATATTCGACGAATACGAAGCATTCTTAAAACAGAATTATCTGCAGAAAATAAATTTAAAGTGATAAATACGTTAGCTGTGCCTGTCTTGAGATATAGCTTTGGAATTATTAATTGGCTGAAGAGTGAAACCAAACAACTAGATAGAACAACCAGGAAGAATTTAACAATGGGAGGCATACATCATCCTAAAGCAGACGTTGCTAGAATATATATTAAAAGGAAAAGTGGAGGTCGCGGCCTAATAGAACTAGAGGCAGCTTTCGAGGAAGAAATTACCAGATTAGCAGAATATATGAATAATTCTAAGTATGAATATGTTACTGTAGTAAAACATTACGACGATCAGCAACAGAAATACTTACAAAGGAAAATGCCGCTATTAAGGAAAAATATTTACCAGCCGGACAAGACAACGAAGGTAACAAAAGAGTCAAGCCTATAATAGAAAATAAACGTATCGATGAACTTCGAAGCAAACCTCTACATGGACAATTCTTCAAGCAACTAGAAAGACCGTTAGTTAATAAAAATGCAAGTATAGCTTGGTTAAAGAGTGCAAGTTTGAAAGGGGAAACAGAAAGTCTAATAATTTCCGCTCAAGATCAGGCATTGAATACGAGATATCTGCAAAAAAACATCTTCAAACAGAAAGTTGATAGCAAATGTAGAATGTTTGGAAAGGCTGAGGAACATGTGAGCCACATCATAGCGGGATGCTCAACATTAGCACCGTCAGAATATACACATAGGCACAATAAAGTTGCGGATTATATTCACTGGGTTATATGTAACTATTATAAATTTAATGTTACAGAGAAATATTACCAGCACACCCCTGAAAAAGTTGTTAACATTAAATATAATGATCTTGACATCACAATATTATATGATGTTCCTATCAATAGTGACCGAAGCATTAAGGCAAACCGACCTGATATTGTAATCCATGATAAGAAATCTAGATCATGCCTATTAATAGATGTTGCAGTACCTGACGACATGAATATTGCAGTCAAAGAAGTTGAAAAACTAAGTAAATACAAAGATCTGGAAATTGAAATATCTAGAATGTGGAATGTCAAGACAAGGGTGCTTCCTATAGTGATTGGAGCATTGGATACTGTCACAAAAGAACTGGAGCAGAGAACAAGTGAAATACCAGGTCATTCATCATCTATGATGCTACAAAAAATTGCTCTCTTAGGCACTGCACACATCCTAAGAAAAGTGTTAGGATAAACTGATAGGTTACTTTGAACTCTTGTTGAGTTCTGAACCTATCGAGAGATACCGATTTTCATCGAGAAATTGAGGATAATAATAATAATAATAATAATAATAATAATAAAATAATTCTTTATTAACAGACCAGCCAGTATAACACTATGAATTCTGAATAACAATAACTACTGTTAGAAAAATTTAAAATAAATTGACAATTTATTTATTTATTTATTAGCAATAGCTAACAAAAAAGTAAAAACAATAAAAATATAACATTAGTTCACCACTTACGTAGAACTAAAATAAAATAAAATCTACTGCTAACAATTTTGACGCACGATAGCAAAGACTATTGAGAATTGTTTCTTATTTTATAGTTTTATTATTTTATGTTGAGAAGTTTAATGGCCGTAATAGTATATTTATGAGACAGAAATCACAGGAATCTTGGCCAAAACAGTCTATATCACGTTAATTATCAATTATTAGCTTTGTTCAAACCGACATGAGAACCGTTCTAGAACGATAATTTCCAGTCGATCAATTCATTTGTCAAGTAGGATAAATACTCAAATTATTGAGAAATAGGTGGGCAACTGGAAATTACTGGTTCTGGATCGGTTCTCATGTCGGTTGGAACAGGGCTATAATTTTATTTATTTTTTACACTTTACATTCCTATATATGTGTCTATAGGAGAACTAAAACTTGTTATCGTCATACCAACTTTACATGTTTGAACATTTTATTAAATTTACCGAGAAATTTACCATGAAGTTATTTTGAATTTTAATGATATAGGGTGTCCTTAGATAAACTGACACATTTTGGAGATGAATATCTCGAAAACGAGAAAAGATAACGGGATGCGGTTTGTTCTGGGAGAATAAGGATTTTTCAAAGTTTTCTTTCAAGATATTGACGAATCCTGAAATTTGGTTTTACAGACATTCGATTTTTTCAAATAAAAACATACTGCCTTATTCTTGATGAAACACCCAGTATATTTTGTCATCATCAGAAAGCGTGACTTTTTTTAGTTCACAAAAATGTTTAATTTTTTTCAATTATCATGAAATTAAATCGTAAAAATTGCACTTGGTTGAAGGGCGTACTGTCGACTGGACAAAAAAAAAATGCTAAGAATTAATTTTTGTTTTAAATGCACTTATTTGTGTTTAATTCTTGTATTATTAGTTAACTATGCCCTAATTAGCTATTAAAAGTATTGAACACAAATTGATTCTAAATTTTTTTTTTGGTTAGTCGATGGTATTCCTTTTGACAAAGTGCAATTTTCACGTTGCAAGTTTAAGATAATTGAAAAAAATTATACATTTTTGTAAAGTAGAAAAATCAGGCTTTCTGACGATGACAAAAGATACGGGGTGTTTCATTGAAAATAAGGCAGTTATTTTATTTCAAAAAATCGCATGTCTGGTAAACCAAATTTCAGCAAATTTCAGGATTCGGCAATAATGTGGAAAAAAACTTTGAAAAATGCCTATTCTCACAGAACAAACCGCATCTCGTTATCTTTTCCCGTTTTCGAGATATTTACCAGCAAAATGTGTCAGTTTATCTAAGGACACCCTGTAGATAACAGAAAACAGATACTAATTTAAATAATTAAAAATATAAATAAATATCCAAATTTTGATGTATTATTATATCCGATATATATCGGATAATTGGATATTTATATAAATATCTTTGCCAACTCTGAATACAATTAACAATTAATTAATCAATACTCAGTTGCCTTTCTCCTTTCCTTTTCAATTTACAATAAGGTTCTGATTTTAGGTTTTGTGGTAGTGAGTTGAAAACTTTTGGTCCTACACAGTAAATATGATTTTGGCAGATAGTATGCCTGGGGATGCCTCGTACTAGATTAGTTTGAACTACATTTCTAGTATTTATGCTGTGTGTTATATTTTGTCTTTAGTCAGTGTTTTTTAACATAACGTAAGAAGCAATGTGTTAGAAAAGGACTTTATATCTGCAAGGAAAATGAAAAAGGTCTCTTTCTAATACATTGTTTCTTACGACAAAAACCAAAATAATTTTTTTTCTCGAAAACGGTTAGAGATAAACCTATCGAACTTTATATCATTAAAATCAGAAAAATCATAGCTCTTCAATGAGCTATTAATATAAAGGGTGTCCCATTGAAAAAAATCAGACTTTAGTCAATATCTCAAAATCGGCGCCAAATGGAAAAAAACTGAGAACGTCCCTGAATTCTGTTTTAAAAAGTGCTTCCAGAAAGTTTTTACGGAAATCAATTATTTTCATAAACAAAAAAGTTATGTATGAAGGGTTCACAATATTGCTCAAAATCGAGAATCGCCCTCTAGCGGCTAAACGGTTGAAGATATCAAAAACCGGTTTGCACCAATCAAAATTTCATGATATTTGAGCCTCAGAGTGGAGAGTTCATTTTTTTCTATCTCTAAAACTAAAGGGTGTTTCCATAAGGAAATGTCCAAATTGGCCCATCCTCGCATCTGTTCAAATTTGTATTGCCTTGTTTTTCCAATTGTGGCGCAAAGTATTTCGTTCCAATGAGATATTTTTTAAGAGATGCTTAGAACGCACAAAAGAAAGACTTAAAGCGAGAAGATACAGTGATTATAGTAAAGAATTACTTGAAGCATGTTTGGAAGAAGTGAGAACTGGACAGCAGAGACGAAATACAATATTCCGAGGAGAACAATGTATAATAAATTGAAAGGAAAAAACCCCATGCCGATTGGAAAACAGCCTGTGTTTAATGCAGACGAAGAAAACCAATTTGAGAAGTGTATAATCTCCATGGGAGAATTTGGCTTTCCCGTAAATATAAGAAAACTTCGACACATCATGAAAAATTATCTCAAACAAGCTGGAAGACAAGTTAAATTGTGGACTCAACTCAGAATTGATTTTAGCAATATAAGAGGAATAAGTACAAATATGAATTCAGTTCACCAACATCTTGAAGAACAAGGACCTGACATCCTTGTTCTCACTGAAACTAAAATCAGTTCTGCAACACCTATTGTGAACTATCTTTATCCCGGCTATGACCTACACCACCGATTTCGACATAATTTTGGGATCTGTGTGTACATTAAAAATGACCTTTCATGTCATCGAGAGGAGAAGCTAGAACCAGCGAACCTTGATATCATATGGCTAAAATTCACCTCAAAGTCATCGACCAAGTTTATCTGCTGCCTCTACCGACCGCCAAGTAACACCGATTACCAAAACTTTTTCACGACATTATCCGAAAGCTGTGATAGTATACAGTCAAACTATCCACAGGCGGAAATTGTCTTTTTAGGCGATTTCAACGTCCACAATATACCCTGGCTGAAACACCACAACAAAACAGATAACGAAGGCAGAGAAGCAGAAGCTTTTGCCATAAGTTGTGGTCTAACGCAGCTTGTCGATGAACCTACCCGTATCTCAGAAAGGGGCGAATTTGCAGCGCTTTTAGACTTGTTCCTAACCACCAATCCTGACTCGTACACAATTCAAGTAGATGCTCCACTTGGTTCGTCCGATCATAAACTTATAATAACAAAGTGCGAAATGCTCATCCCACCAAGCCTACAACCACTTCCTCGTAAAATGTGGCACTATAAATCGGCAAAATGGAATGACCTAAAACAGTATTACCTGGATTTTCCATGGCAAGAGGTTTGCTTTAAAACAGCTGATCCCACTATTTGCTGTAATGAAATAACACAAGTAATCTTATCTGGAATGGACGCATATATCCCACATACAACTAAACGTAGAGCTAATGCAAAACCTTGGTTCAACAGCCAGTGTCAAACGGCTGTACAGAAAAAACACAGAGCATATAACCTTTGGAAACGACAACAAACCGCTCAAAACCACACAGAATTTATAGAAGCCAGAAATAGTTGCAAAATTACTATTGACTCCGCTAAAGAAACATACAATCAAAGAATAAAAAACAGGTTGCTGAATTGTCCAAGTAGTTCTAGGTCTTTTTGGTCTCTTGCAAAAGCTGTTGGATCTAACTTCACCAAGTCATCCATACCACCACTTACAGATAAAAATAATCACTTAGCCACAACATCAGAGGAAAAAGCCAATATGCTTGCCCAAATGTTTTCCTCCAACTCCAACCTAACAGTGCCAAACGGAAAAACTCCACCGTTCATTGAAAGGGTTTCCCATAGTATGCCAGAGGTACACTTTTGTCACAGAGAAATACGAAAATCCCTAAAAAAGCTGGATACAAACAAAGCAATGGGTCCGGATGGCATTCCCGCAATAGTACTCAAAAATTGCGCCAACGAACTCACCCCAACTTTCGCAAAATTATTCAATTTGTCTTACAGGCGAGGAGTATATCCATCATCATGGAAGTCTGCCGCAGTACAACCCATTCCAAAGAAAGGAAAAAAGACAGATCCGTTAAACTATAGACCAATTGCTCTACTTCCGGTGATATCAAAAGTAATGGAAAGAGTTGTGAACAATCACCTAACCAAGTACTTGGAAAAGTACAAAATTATCAACGATAAGCAATACGGATTTCGAAAATATAGGTCAACTGGCGATTTACTTACATACGTCACTCACTTATGGCAAAAAGCGATTGAGTTGCGGGGTGAAACAAGAACAATTGCCTTAGATATATCTAAAGCATTCGACAAAGTTTGGCATGAAAATCTGCTCAACAAGCTCAAAGCAATGGGATTATCGCCGAAACTTTGCACTTGGTTTGAAAGTTACCTAAAGGACAGATCCATTTATGTTGCACTGGATGGCCAGAACTCCAACTCTTACCAAATAAATGCTGGTGTGCCACAGGGAGCAATCCTTTCGCCAACTCTTTTCCTGATTTACATAAATGACCTCATAGATAAAACAGTAAATCCACTTTATTGCTTTGCAGACGATAGCAATGTAGTCTCCTCACTCATACCACCCACAGGTCTTTCCGCACGTGAATTCCATCATCTTAGACTAACTCAAATATCGCAGATAAATAACGACCTGGAGATAATAGAGGACTGGGGTAACAAAAACCTTGTACAGTTCAACGCGCAGAAAACCCAAGCAGCTCTGTTTTCAAAAAAGACCAGCACCGGTGAGCCAAACATCATGCTATCTGGAAGTGCTGTCACATTACAGAGTCAGTTGAACATCTTGGGGGTTACTGCAGAGACCAACATGTCTTGGCACAGTCACGTGGCAGATATTGCTAAAAGGGCCTCCCAAAAGCTGGGGGTGCTATTTCGTACAAGACATCTGTACACACCAAGCCAATTGCTGACACTCTACAAAGCCCAGATTCGACCAACTATGGAGTACTGCTCACATATATGGAGTGCAGCACCCAAACATACCTTAATGCTTTTGAATACCGTGCAAAAACGAGCTATCAAGCTGATCAATGACCCCGCACTTACTCGTAACTTGGATGGTCTCGAACATCGCAGATCTGTGGGCGATTTATCTCTCTTCTACAGGTACTATCACGGAAAATGCTCTGAAGAGTTGGCACGTATGATTCCACCGAGAGTAGCACCTACCAGGCGAACCCGTCAAACAGACGGTAACCATGAATTTACTGTCAAACTAGAGGCACCAAGAACCTCATTATATCAGAATTCATATCTCTGGAGAACAGCATCGCTGTGGAATAAACTCCCTGCGTCGGTTTTCCCTGCAGGTTACAACCTGAACCGTTTCAAGACCAACATACACCGACATTTCCGCGCACTTGCCGCTTCTCGAGCGTGATAGGATATTTCCTTGCGAGTGCGCATATCCGTAAAAAAAAAAAAAAAAAATTGTGGACCAAATGGTCTACTCCTGGGATGACGTATGAGGGTCCATAGATCCACCTGTCCAGGTCTCTAAGAGTTGAAATCATGGTGGTTTTAGACTTATCATTTGGTGTTGTATTAAAACCAAATATTACCCATTATTTTCACAGAATAACTGCTGTTTTTTTAATTAGAAATCAGAAAATAATTTATTTTTTTGTATCTTTCTGAATTTCTCTTGATTTTGACCAATAAACGTGACAAAAAAAAAACAAATGCTGTTTTATATGATAAAATGGAGATACAATCTTACCAATGCTATAACTTTGCTCCACAGATTAATATAGGGTTGGTTACAGTTGGTTAAATTTGGTGGAGCAAAGTTGCCCCTCCAAATGGTATGGTTTGCACCACTTTTAATTAAAAGAATAAAATACCTAGAATTATTTTTTCTCATTTTTTTAAAAAAAAAAAACTTGTTTCACGAACTTGTCTTTATTATCTTATTCATTTTTGAAATTTTACCTATTTTCTTTCAATTTTTTCCATGCCATTTTATTTATTTAATGTTAAAACTGGAGCAAAGTAACCCCACTTTACGGTATACCTTATAGACTGTGAGATAGGGCCTGTTTAGTGGAGTCATTTTTTTTTGTCTGGCATTTTGAGGGCTGAATGTGGCTACTAAGCTGATGAGAATATGGGTGGTTTTAATGCCTGCCTCTCGTACCGAAAATTTGCAGCAGAAAAAAATTGATTTACATGAGGAATTTTTTTTTATTGATCTCAAATTTTTTGCTTCTAAATAAAAGATTGACATTGATAAATAATTCACCCATAAAAAATACCAGATGCTTTTCAATAGCTGAAAAAGTGGGGATGACTGTCAACTTCCAAGAGAAAAGAAAAGAACCTTCCGCGTTTACTTTTTGTCTGGTAATCGAGAGAATGAAAGGTTTTGTTGTCAAAATATCGCTGAAAAATCGCCAGACGGTAATCCCAGTTCGAAGTCGAGTTTTCCGGCGAATCATTCTGTTGACATTTCGAACAGGTGGCAAGCACTAAAACCACCTATATTCTCATCAGCTAACTAGCCACATTCATCCCTCAAAATGCCAGACAAAAAAAAATTACTCCACTAAACAGGCCCTATCTCACGGTCTATTATTACTGATTTGATATACAATGGGGTAGTATACAAGTGATTTTTAACTACTACGTAGTGATATACTCGACGTATCGTACTATTTAGTGTAATCAGTTGCTTTGTAAAAACCGCAGTAGCTTGGAATTTTATTTTTTTAATTTCCTCTTAGCCCCGCCCCTATGTGAAAATAAAAGTTCGTGACGTAGTTAGCTTTTCCAATCTGGCAACACATCACGGTTTTGAGAACACACAATTTGCACTGACATTGACCGTCAAGAATGAAACATCAAATTTACTACATCAAACAACGTAAACAAGTCTGTGACAATGTCACATGTCACACGATTCACACGACACCCCACGTCGTTGAACTGTTGAAGTCAGCTGTCATTTTGAGCAGCGTTGCCAGATGGTCAGCGGCTTGAATACTATTGGTCGCCGGTGTGGCGCTAAATTCAAATTACAGTTTGTTTTTCTCTGACTAATTCTATAGACACTATGCTGGAGAATAATTTAGTACCCCACTATACCATCACCATTTAGCCTATAGAATAATGTCGAATAGATTTTTTACTGATTTTTATACATAAAGTGCGTTTTTTTTTAAAGATAAAAGTCAAACTGACATTAGGTTGGCAATACAATGTAAAATTGTCAATGCTATCAAATTTTTCATGTAGAAAAGGCTTGTGTTGCCAACATAGTTACTAAATTTGTGACTTGGGGAATTATCTTTAAAAAAAAAACAGATTTTAGTATACTACCCCATTGATTAATATTTAACAAACCACTTTCTTTATAGAATAATTCAGTTGGATATCTTTTATTCTTGAAAAGTATAACTTTTATCAACCACTTTTGTGCAATTAAGAGCTTGGACAGTATCGTAGAACCTGCATTTCCCCACACAACTATGCCATAGTTCAGAATAGATTCTATAAGAGAATAATACACTTGTTTAAGTATCTTGAAATATAAAATGTGTCTTAATTCATAAAATTTATAAATAAGCTTCCTTATTTTATTAGTGACATATTTTATTTGATCCTTCCAAGTGAAAGTTTCATCTATGAACACCCCCAAATATTTGAGGGAAGGGATTCTTTGAACCATTTCAACACAATTACATTGAGTATCCAATTTGCATGAAGCACCATGCAATTTAATTTAATACTTTGAAAATCTGGTAATGAGCGCGTAGACAAAGAAAAAGTTAGTTATTTTAGTTTTAACTATATTGAGTGACAGTAAACTGCCATCTAGCCACCTTTTGATTTTTTGCAAAGCATCTTCAGCACTTATTTTCACAGATTCCCAGTTCTTCCCACTAATCACTGCACAAGAATCATCTGCAAAGCAAAGGATATCCTCTCTATCAAGCAAAGACATAAGACCATCTATGTATATATTAAAAAGTAATGTAGAAAGCACTGTACCCTGCGGCACACCAAACTCTAACTCTAGTTTATCGCTTTGAACACCTGATATTTTAGTACTCTGTTTTCTTTTGGCTAAGTATGATTTAACAAGATTCATTGGAACACCTCTGATACCAACTTGCTCCAGACGTTTAAGCAGAATCGAGTGTGCCACAGTGTCAAATGCCTTCTGTAAGTCAAGGATAATTCCTATAACATTTTTGCCCTTATCAAGTTGTTTTAATATTCTTTCTGTTACTCTACACATCGCATTCTCAGTTATCAATTAATAGTATTAATAGCTAAAAACTAAAAATCCTTTCGTATCCTCGGTCGTATCATGCTCTTTAACCCCTTTAAAGATATCAAATCAAATCAAATCAAGATCTACTTCTCTTTCTCTTGGAAGTTGATTGGTATCTCTGCAGATTCTCAATACAGGACTAAAATAGCCATAATTGGTCCTGTGATATATTATCTTGAACAATTCACCCTGTTTTGTAAATCTAGCAGGTACATGAATATTTATACTTTCGAGCAGAGAAGGATAATCAATTATAGTATATTACATACCGAATAGGGAAGTGTTTCATTACTGTCGAGATAGATATAGTCAATCGAGACACGAAGCGTCGAGATTGACTATTAATCTCGAGACAGAAATGAAAACTTTCCTCCGAGGTTTGTATACCATTTTATTTGCAAGCACACCATTAATTATGATTAGTCGATAATTTTTTTAATATTAAAAAAATAAAACAAACATGCCAAAATGTGTCATTCACTGCTTTGACGTTTTTACCTGACATGTTCTCATTGTTGCCAGCAAAGGTAAATAAATTAGAGTGAGGGAAATCGGTAAGGGAAGTCGAATAGGGAAATCGGTGAGGGAAATCGGTGAGGGAAATCGAAGAGGGAAGTGACACAGGTAAAGTGTCACTTCCAAATTTTTAAAAAGTCAGTAATGACAAGATTACATATATGATTGCAAATAATAGTATATTACATACCGAATAGGGAAGTGTTTCATTACTGTTGAGAGATTTATATAGTCAATCGAGACGCGAAGCGTCGAGATTGACTATTAATCTCGAGACAGTAATGAAAACTTTCCTCCGAGGTTTGTATACTATTTTATTTGCAAGCACACAATTAATTATGATTAGTCAATCAGTTTTTTTGATATTAAAAAAATAAAACAAACATGCCAAAATGTGTCATTCACTGCTTTGACGTTTTTACCTGATATGTTCTCATTGTTGCCAGCAAAGGTAAATAAATTAGAGTGAGGGAAATCGGTGAGGGAAGTCGAATAGGGAAATCGGTGAGGGAAATCGAAGAGGGAAGTGACACAGGTAAAGTGTCACTTCCAAATTTTTAAAAAGTCAGTAATGACAAGATTACATATATGATTGCAAATAAAATTATTTACAATTTAATACAGAAAACAAATGCCAAAATTTCTCCTGCGGATTTCTAATGTAGGAAGGTGAAGTAATAGATATAATTCATCAAAGTTAATATTTTCAAATGGAATTCCTAGCCTATAGCCTATATGTCTAAGAAATCGTCTTTGAACCCGTTCCAGCATACTTATACAAACCTGGTAGCTTGGGGACCAGACAGGACAAGCATATTCAATTATGGATCTTACTCTTGCTACTGAATAATAAACAGTTTTTAATGCAAAAATATTGTTAAAGTCTTTCAAAGTGCGGACTACAAAGCCAAGGAGCTTTAGGGCTTTGTTGCAAATATTTTCGATATGGAGATTGAACGTAGGATCCTGATTGAAAGTTACTCCTAAGTCCTTCAACGATTTCATTCTCTCGAGTTCCTGTCCAAGCAATACATATTAGGTATATTATGACTACATGACATTTGAAAAAGGATATAACCTTGTATTTCTTAACATTTAAGTCTATGTCAATAATTCCACACCAGAGGGCAAGGCAATTACGATCTGCTTGTAGCTGTCTAGAGTCCTCCAATGTTGAAACATACAATACAATTTCAAGTAATCCGCCTATATTAATACACGACTATAAAGAATGAAGTTCAAAACATCATTTGAACAACAAAGGTGACAGATGTCTCCCCTGTGGAACTCCGGACAAAACATAAGTTGGGGACGAAATGAAATTCTTTATTTCTACCACTTGGACCATATCATTCAAAAAACTCTCCACCCACAACAATAAACTTCCAGCTACCCCCAACCCCTTAAGTTCTCTGTTGTATACTTTAATAAAGTCTGTGCTGGCAGAGTCAATCTGACTACCGCCTTCCACAGCTTCCACCAAGTCATGTTGATATTTTACTAGATTTATTACTGTGGCTCTTTCCTTCACAAAATCCATGTTGGGCAACCGAAAGAACATGCCTGAAGTGAGGAGTCATTCTAAATGTTACCAAAGAGTCAAAAATCTCTGGCAAAAGAGATGTTTCACTGATAGGCCTATAATTTGATACGTCCGCTGAATCCCTTGACTTAAATATAGGAGTTACATAGCACATTTTCCAACAGATAGGTAAAATGCCAACTGATAGGGACAAATTAAATGGTGGACAAATTTTGTATTTTCTTAAAAATGGACTGCCATCAGGTCCACAACCCAGATTATTATTCAATTTGTCCAATTCATCGAAGATCTCCATAATTGTAAGATCACAAGAGGACAATTATTATTGTAGGGTGGCCTAAATTCGAGCCTCATCATTGGGATCTTGGAAACCGTAAGAGATACAAGGTTGGTTAAATTATGGCAAAGTTGCGCTTTCTGATGCTTAACAAAATGCCGCTTTTATATTTAAGACATTCCGGATACTTCCGGAGATATCCGGAAAAAAACGAAATTTTGCAAAATTGTATTTATTTTTTCCTGACTTTATTTGAAGCGATGTTTCAAAACAAATATCACTTCATTATAGCCATCAAATTTAAAATCTGACGTTTCTTCTTTGGGCCACCATGATCAACTAATTTTTTTTAAATACGACCCTAGATTTTTTATTTCAGATTTTAAGAGCTTCTGATGTCCCAAAACCTATGACGTATCGCATTTATTCAAAAATTTTTTTTTTCACTTTTTAGTAATTTCCTACCAAAATTCTCTTCTCTGTCTCTCTCTAACACATTTAGTTTTTATGGAAAGTGCCAATAATATACATTTTTCTAATAAATCCGATACATCATAGGTTTTGGGATGTCAGAAGCTTTCATACATAGAGAAATATAATACATAAAGGAGAGTGTCCGATTCTGTACTAAAAAGAAGAGCATCGTTCGATCGAAGCGCACCAGTGGGGGATAATAGGAACTACAGTCGTTGCATCAATCGATAAGGCAGGTACCTATGCTTCAAGCCGAAAAAAGGCGGGATATTTGAATGGATGTTTCTGATCAGAATTTTCTTTGCAATAAATAAATTTTGCATTGCTTCTTATGACAAAAACCGAAATAATTTTTTTTCTCTAAAACTGTTAGAGATAAACCCATCGAACTTCATATAATTAAAATCAGCAAAAGCAGAGCATTGCAATGGCGTATTAATATATAGGGTGTCCTATTGAAAACAACCGGACTCTGGTCAATATCTCGAAGTTGGGACCAATTAGAAAAAAACTGAGAACGTCACTGAATTCGGCTTGAAAAAGTGCTTCAAGAAAGTCTTTGCGGAATCAATTATTTTAATAAATAAAAAAGTTATGAAAGTTTCACAGTATTGCTCAAAATCGAGAATCGCCCTCTAGCGGCTAAATGACTCCAAGCGGAGCGGCACCTTTATCATCATTTGACAAGTATATATCAGGGAGGTTAAAGTCACCACACACCAGAATATCACAATTATTAACCGACACCGCATCCTGTAGAATCAGTGACACAGCTTCGGCAAACGCTTTATATACTTCCAATAGAGAGTCAGGTGGAATGTATGCATTCCGAATAAGCAGCTTTTTACATCTTAGACTTATCGAAACAAATACATGTTCAACGTTGGTTACATGTGATATTATTTGTATTACGGGGAAATTCCTTTTCACTGCTATTAATGCGCCCCCGCCTCTAGTACATGAACTGGTAGATTTAGATCGATCACACCTAAAAACTGTATAGTTCTTTTCTGGAAAAAAATCTGTTGGTAAATGATCTAGAGGTCCTCGGCCTCTCGATGAAAACAAAGGCTTTTACTATTGTATCTTCAGGCCACAACTCTGGTCTCAATATTGATGAATCATATGTAGGCTCTACGGACAGCTTAAAGAAAGCAACTTGTTCATTTCTAGATTGAAGTTTCTCAGTAACCTGAGTTGGTATTTTATTGGATTCCAAGTGAGCCTTCAATTGATCTGCTGTGGTGTCACAACTTAGATTTCCCACATAGAACCAGGATTGCTTAGCTTTGCTTTGCTTAATGAATAACATTTGAACAATAATGAATCAATAAATTTAGGACAAAAACAAATAGAGTATAAAAAGTGCACTCGTTTTTTGGGAAAAATAATTGATGAAAACTTAAGTTGGAAAGAACATATTATTTTTTTTTTTTTTTTATTTAATATAATACACAACAGAGGAAGCTCCAAATGGTATAACTTATATACTAGGTCTATAATTATAATAATAAACACATAATAAGTTAATAAGTGAAGGGTTAAGTAAATAAATGTCCACGCCCATACATCGGAGTTGCAACCAATTAGAGAGGTAAATTTTCCAAGTGAATTGTCTGAAATCATTGAGCCAATATCGATCTCAACTTATTTTTGAAGGTGATTGGAGTGCAGTTGAAATCGGCATTCATCGGAATATTTGTATTGAAAAGATGCATAATACGGTTCATAGCACTGTTTTTGCCAACGTCTGTTCGGCTTCTATTAGTTAAAAATATGTCGTTTAAACGTGTATTGACAGATGGTATTCGAATGTTCATAAGTGCTAAGAGATCAGAGCAATTTATGTTATAGGTAATTATATTGAAACCGAATGTTAGTGTAAGGAAAACCCTACGCATCTCCAGGCCTTGTATATTCAGCATTTGTAGACGATCCTGGTGGGAAAATAGGTTTTTGTCGATTCCGAGTTTATATAATAGGAAATTAACAAACTTCATTTGAACTCGTTCGATGCGTTTAATATGGATTTGGTAATATGGTGACCAGATCACGCAGCAATACTCAAGGTGACTTCGCACCAACGAAAAATAGAGAGATTTTAGTACCTCGACATTAGAAAACTCCCAGCATCTTCGCATTATAAACCCTGCCATTTTGAAAGCTTTGGACAGGATATGATTTATGTGGTTGTTGAATCTTAATTGGGAATCAAAAATTACTCCCAGATCATTTATAAGGTCTACTCTGGGGAGCGGAGAACTTGAAATATAGTAGGTGTGCAATGTTGGGCGCTTTTTTCGAGAAAAAGATATTGATTTACATTTGGAGATGTTTAATTCTGTTCCATTAGATGTGCACCATTCTGATATTTTATCGATCTCGAGCTGTAGAATTGAACAATCGAGACTGCTAGTGATTTTCCTAAAGATTTTTAGATCGTCGGCGTAAAGGAGGAAATGGCAGTTGGTAAGTACGTTGGCTAGGTCATTGATGAACACGAGGAACAATATAGGACCTAGATGAGAGCCCTGGGGTACTCCGGATGTCACCATTATTTTTCTTGATATGGAACCACCAAACCTGACGAATTGTGTTCGGTTACAAAGGTAACTTGCTATCCATGTTAGAAGAGGATCTGTGACGCCAAATGATTCAAGTTTGCTGATCAAAATAAGATGGTCAACCCTGTCGAAAGCCTTTCTAAAGTCGAAATAAACTGAGTCGACCTGGTCCCCTGAGTCAATAGCTGCAGACACGTATTGAGAGTAAAGGCATAAATTTGTCTGGCATGAGCGACCGGACAGTAAGCCGTGCTGATTTTCAGAGAGGCAGTTGTATAGAGTTGAAAAAAGCTCATCATTTACTATGGACTCGAAAACCTTGGCCATGCAATCCAGGCCCGAAATTGGGCGGTAGTTAGCGACGTTTCCCCTCTCACCACCTTTGAAAATAGCAGTTACGATGGCAGTCTTCCAGAGGTCCGGAAATTTTCCAGAGCTGAGAGAGAGTTGAAATAGGGTGTTAAGTGGAGATGTCAGGGTCGGACAACAATTTTTTACGAAGATTGGGGGTATGTCATCTGGTCCTGCTCCTTTTTTTTCATCCAATCCAATTAGTTTTTGGAGCACAATGTCGCAGTTAACTCTGATAGTTGAAAGGACAACATTATTAATATAAAAACGTAATGGGTTAATAGTGATTGCGGGATCAGAAACTGTGAATGTAGACTGAAAAAAATCTGCGAAAAAATCCGCGATGACTTTGGGATCACTAGAGTCAGCGTTATTGAAAGTCATTTTCGCAGGATAGCTGACAGAATTACGTTGAGACTTTATGTAAGACCAGAACGCTTTAATGTTATTCAAAATATTATTTTGAGCAGTTTGGACGAAGGAATCGTAGTCCCTCTTTATCGAGGTTTTTGATTCTGATCTCAGTTTTTTGTACTGAAGCTCGTCTAAGTTTAATTTCGTTCGTTTATGTTTTTTAAAAGCTTTGTTTTTCTTGTTAATTAGAGCTATTGTTTTTTTAGAGAAATAGTTAGGGTATTTTAGCGTAGAAATTCTTGTCTTTGGAACGTACAGGTCGATTGCGATGTAAAGTACAGTATAAAACATTTCCAGGGCGTTATCAATGTCTCCGCACTGCAAAAAACTCCAATCGATAATTTCGAAGTAATCGTTTAAGTGATCGTAGTTTGCTTTATGAAAGTTGTACTTAAAAAGTTGCAAATCCGATGCATTATCCTTTGTAGCATCAATACAGAACCCAATTACTAAAGCAGGATGATGGGTATCAATACAGGTTAAAGGTGACATATTATTCGATACAGATACATTTGAGAAGTTTGAGAAAACAAGGTCCAGTTTTGCATTATTAAAGTTGGAGACATTATTGTACTGGACAAGATCGTAAAAACACGCACAGTCGTAAAGTGTTTGTTCCCGTTGATCACTGGAAGTGAAGATTTTATTGAGTTCATCGTCACCACCAGCTGAACATAGGTTAATGTCATTGTTATTAGAGAGTTTTCGTTGTCTTTTAAAAGCGATTCCGATAGCCGCTATTTGACAAATTTGACATTTGAGCTAGCATTTATCGTTATCGTTACCGATAAGTGCCGGGAGCTTACGGACGGAAGACAAAGCCATAGCGAAAACGGAAAGCATGCGTATTTCCTATGTTTTTGCTGTGGTTTGTTTTTGTTTTTAAATGTTTTTGGTTTTCGAAATAGATACTAAATTCCCTCAAAAGATCGAGAAATCGTTTCACGGATGAGGACAATATTATTTATTATATTATGTGCAATCGAGTGTTCCATCCTGAAAATCTCGCACTATTTTTTATAATTCTGACCACATTATTTTTTAAGTACAAGCCCTGATGAAGCCCTAAACTTTTGGGCGAAACTTGGTAAAGACTTAACAGGCCTTCTATTTTTTGTCCTAACCTACGAATTACCCTTCATTGGATACCAATAGGACACGAACTTCTCTTAATCATTTATTATTTCATTAGAAGAAATATTGGCCAACAACCCCTCCTATATGACGATGCATCTAAATAGGCTTTCGTAGTAGCCAATTTTGTAAAGCCTATAGGGAAAATTAATGAATTTTGGGTACTAAGAAATTAAAACAAAGTACAAAACGTATATTAACACAATGATAAACACAAACCATTAAAGAAAGGTTATGTTTGTCGAATTCGACTTAACGTTAACGTTAAGCGGATTGAACGAAAACTATTTTTACGATCTGTCAAATAGCGGCTTTGTTTTCGTATCCGTTATGGTTAACCGTTCGAATTTGCCAATACAACGAAAACTCTCTATTAACTATGTTGGATGCACAAGTTTCAACTTTGGCAAATGAGTTTGCATAGTTCGGAAGGTTGAAATCTCCCAGTAATAAAACATTGGACCTTGGAAAACGGTCTAGCATATAACTTACTGAAGTAACGAGGTTATCATAGACTACTGCCTTAGAGGATGGAGGTATGTAGATAGCCGCCAAAAGGTTGTTGATGTTCCCGCACCGTAAGCTGACCCAGACTTGTTCTACTTCATTGTCTGGCACTGTGCAGGTTGATGATTCAAAGGAACGTTCTACTGCGATAATAACTCCACCACCTCTTGACTTTTTTGTTTGTTCTGGGTTTCTATCTCTTCTATACACAACATAGTTTGGAGGAAATAATTCTTCACTAGTGATTCCTTCATTCAGCCACGTCTCCGTCAGTACAATAACGTCATGATTAAAATTTATCACCTCCTGCTGGAATGCCACTGTCTTGGATCTCAGTCCACGGACGTTCTGATATGAGACTGTGATCTGTTTATTATGTGAGACTGCGCCGATACAATTATTTGTTTGAGGGGACGTGACGGTCGCATTTGGTTCTGGGTCACCTAACGTAGGGTAAGCAAGTGATTGCCTGGAGGAAAATTTTGAGGGGCCAGCAATTCGTTGCAGATAAACTTGATTATTCTCCGTTTGATTTCATAGTGTAGGGAGCCGTTGTAACTACGTTCGTAGGTGGACATGAAGCTGTCACAGGATATTTGAGAACAATCTATACATCTCTGCTGCAGTTGTTTTTTTATGCCCAAGTTAAAATCATAAATAAAGTTGTTGAGAACTTTCCTATTATCACAGTATGGAGGAGTGACTATTATCAGATTAGTTCTTTTGGATATATCAGCGATTTTGTCCCAGCAGGAGTCATTGATGGTGACATTCCCCTGCAAAGCATTAGCCAACCCAGCAAAGAGGATGACAAAATCCTTTTTCGAGAAGTTCTTGCATAATGGACTGAATTGTTCGACGAGTGTTTGCACTGGTACGTTTGAGTCAGAGTACTGAAAATTCATGTCGTATCTGCTCTGAGTAAAAGATTTGGCCATCAGCCCAGATCCACCCACACAGGACTTATTACCAAACAGTAGAATCTGATGTTTGGGTATTTTGGATTCAGTAGGTTTTGAGTTGTTCAGGATGGAAGTTGGTGATGGGTCTGGAATAAATCTATCGATGCCGATACACAACTCGTTCTTTAGCTTCCTGATTTCCTCCATGTAGAGATTATTCTGCACTGTCAGGGTCTCTATTGAAGTCAGGAGGTTTTTATTTAAGATAGTGAGGTCGTTTATCTCATTTGTGGCTTCAGTGAGTTCGTTTTGACATGTTATCAATTCCTCTCCAGTGACATATTCCTGTATACTTGTTCCGGGTGATTGTTCCGAGCAGTTTATTTGGTTGCTAATGGTTTCTCTATTGTTTGAAACCTGAAGAAGAATAAGGTCTTTGGCTTTTATCTCATTTTGTAACTCTAAAAGTTGATTTTTCAAGTCATTGCCTTCTGAAGTCAGTTCGACGTTCAATTTTTTTATCTCGTTGTCCTTCTCTAAATTTGCCTTTGCCAGTTGACCCATAGCATTTTCTAGCTCCGCGACCTTTTCTTCACATTTCCGTTCAAAATCTTCAAAATATCGATCTTTGTTCTTAATGTCTACTTTGAGTTTATTGTACTGTACAATCAATTCTCCCAGTTTAGGCAGGTCTGTTAGATTTTGTCTGCAATCTATGCAGTAAAACAGTAAGATTCGTTTTTGCGTGAGGGCCACTGAGTGAGCTTCAGTAGTACTAAGGTCTGAGCATTTTCTGCACCATACAACTTTGCAGGAGTCACAAGGTGCACCGAAAGTTTCATCGTCTTTGGGTCTTGGCTTGAAGATGCAGGGCTGTTTGCAATTCTTACATTCCAATAGAGGCATGGCAAGAACAAACTCTATGTTGTCAGCTCTGTTGTCAGCTCTCCTACTCAATTCAGAGAGCAAAAGTTTGTGTGATCATTTGCTAAATTAGAATTAAATTTAAATTCAATTTCAAATTTAGAATTTTGAGTCCGTTCCTATTTAGACATCGATGGAACAGTGTTTATGTTTATTTACTGCAGCTCGAAATGTTTATAATTGGAATATGCAAATTTTATTAGCGATAAGGCTCGGGTATATTACCTTTTTTTTTTTTTTTTTTATATATCCTTTTTCTTTTGTAGGCTATAGAAATCCGTCTATTTGTTTGGATATGCCTTGCAAATATTGTGTTTTTCTCGAGAAAAACTATGTTTCATTGCAGTTTTCTTACACTGTGAGAGAGATCACGTTTTAACTCACAACTCAATACCAAACACAATAATAAACAACAATTTAAAACTTGAGAAAAACGAACAAATTACGGAGTGCAATGAAACGCGTCCGTGTCACTTTAGGAGTGTGTTTGCTCTTTTTGATTGATATTAATAATCTAAGAGAACATTTATCCTCTTTAGTAGGTATAATGTTCAAACTAAGACATCATATTCCTCTAAAATATTTAAAAAATATTTACTATCCATTTTTTTACTCAAAAATCCAATACTTGACTTCTATCTGGGGTTCTACTAATATATCCATTTTAAAACCATTAATGAAATTGCAAAACAAAATTATAAAGTGCAAGTATTCATAAACTTCCATTTTTAGAACCCACAATTAATTTATACCGCCCTCTTGGGTATTTGAATTTAACTGATTTGTATAAACTTAAAATAAGTATTTATCCATATCCATACAGTATTCTGTGATCAGAAATATTCAAATATCAAACTTTAAAAAATTAACAATTTTACTAAAGTTCATTTCACGAAACGAGTGAAAGTAAACAAATTTTGACAGGTAAGTCGAATTTTATTGACTAGAAAAGGATTATACTTCGCCCTAGGCAGGACCGTCTTAGGTCGTTTTGTATTTCTCTTCTCTAAATAAATTTCAAAATGAATAGATAAATATTGAAGTATTTTCTATTGGAACTCAAATAGGCAATATTGCAATTTTTTTATCCGCATTCTTTCCATAGTGCTAGACTCGTAAGGCGAACATTACACATAGTAACAAAAGTCTTTTCACTGAGAGCAACTATTCAATTAAAATGGGTAACAATGAGTTGGAAGAAGAATTCTTGATACCAAATTAAAATTTAAGGATCTCTGCAATATTCTGGTTTCTAAAATTAGTTTTAAGACAAATTATCTTCGGGGCTGTTCGGCATCTCTCTCAACTTGGTCTAGAATTGTTCTGTTTGACACTATAGTTTTGCCACACTTCAATTATTGGGCAACAATACTTTATTTACTTAACCAAAATGAAATCCAAAGACTGCAAAAGTTGCAAAATAGATCTATGAGAATTATACTCTCATGTAGCAAGTATACTTCTGTAAAAAGCATGCTCGGACTGCTTCAGTGGCCTCCAGTTGTTGAATATGCTAAATATAATGTACTGGTGTTTATTTTTAAAATTAAAATTGGACTTGCTCCATTATATCTGACAAGAAAGATGGTTTATAATAGCCAGGTACATGATCATAACACTAGACAACAGAACAACTTCTACATACAACATAGACGTGGGGCATCAGCAACAAGATCGGTATTCTTTAAGGGTATGAATGAGTTTAAGCAGTCACCGGATGAAATTAAGTCATGTGATACTCTTAGCAATTTTATAAGAAAATTAAAAGTTCATCTGCTTACTCAATGTGATATATATATGTTCCGGAGTAAGGCACGAATAAGTAACATTGTTTTTATTGTTTTTGTTGATTTGAGATTTTTTGTTTTGCGGTCTTTTGATCTTGTATTTTGTGAAAGGAAAAAGAAATATAAAGGTAACCATACTTTTAGGAGTTTCATAGGCTTAACATTTTACAGATTTTTAAAATTTCATTATTACCTGCAGAATGTTGTTTATATATGGTTTATATGTTAAATTTAAAATTCATTTTGTCATTTATGTTAATTCGGTTTGTCTCCTTTGTTTTTAATTTTCTTATTTTTAGATTGTTTAGGTGGGTTTATACAGCCACATAACATAACATAAGAAATAACATAACATAAGATAAAAAGTTGACCTTATGGCAACCCCTTATGGGGGTTATATACAGAAAATAACATAACATAAGAATTGAGAAATAAGAAAGTTGGTTAACTTTTAACTTTTATGACTTATTTTATGTGAAAACGGTTCTGCGCATGCTCCTCCCTTGATGTCCCCAATGGGCCCAATGGCAGACTAGTAAACAAAACATTCCAACCAAAAACAAAATATTTTGATTTTGTTTTCAGCTATTGGTAATTTTTTGGAATTCGATATTTATTTTCTGTTTCTGCTAAATTATTAATTAATAATTTTTTTGATCAAATATAGTGTTTTCGGTAGAGTTTACATAAGTAGATACACATAGCAGCTGATTGGTTAGAAAATTATTTCTTATGTTATGTTATTTTCTGTATAAACGCCACAAAATTCTTATTTATTATATTATGTTATGTCTTATTTTATCTTATTTATGTTATGTTATGTGCTGTATAAACCCACCTTTTGACACTACAGAGTCATTATAACTTTTGTGATTTTATAAATTATCTAAAGACAATTTCGCCTCAGTTTGGTACCCCAGTTTGGTCTGTCAAACACGTACCAATCAGTTTCGGATGGGAGAATGATGCCGTCATAACAACTTTGGTAGGCGCCTTGGTCTGTCATATACCGCGGTTTGATTGGGTAGTGGAGGTTTGGTAGCATTCGGTCTCATGTCTAAATAAACAATGTCAAAGTCAAAATGTACCAAACGCCGCCTACCAAACAAGAAATGAAAATCTGGGCGAAATCGACTTAAGTTGCAAACTTATTGACTCATATGACAACCTGACAATAATAAATGTCATTGGTTGTAATTCATATTTTTGTAGTCCTCTGAGTTTTTAAGCTCCGCCTGTTTGTTTACCTCTACTATCTCGTTTCGTGGAATAAACTTTAGACAAAAAGATCAACTTCGGACAATACAATTTCAAAGTAGTACTGGAAAATAGTATATTATTTAACGAGCGTATAATGTAGGCCATTATACGCGAGTCAAATACTATGCTTTATCTACGACTATCAATTTTATTAAGAAACTATAGGTAATAATTTGCAGATTTGACGAAAATTTTTTAGTCGCCACTCGCCAGGCTACAAAGATCAAAGATGTATACAATTTTTTAATTTTTCCTTGATTTCTCTGGAAGTAATGCTAGAGATGCTACTTGTGCGGCTGCAAGAATTTCTGGAGGGGAGCATGGAATTTAGTTTTCACTGTCGGAATGCATGAGAAACACGCGTTAAACACAATTTAAGCGCAACTGAAAGAAAACTGCAAACGTCTAATATATGTACTTATTTTGTCAAAATGAAATATTTTAATTGGCCTAGTAACAACAATCTGAACAAGCTGGATTCTATTCTGGAACGCTGTCAATGCTGTCATGTTATGGAATACTTATAAAAATGTACCTATTATATTCCACGGGTTTGGAATATGAGATTCATATTCCACAGGTGTGTAATATGAGTTACATTATGTGGTTACTGTCACAAGAAAAAGGCGTCTATTATTAAATAGTCGTAGATAAAAATCTTTATTGACTTTATTATATTATGGAATAAACACATATAGCAAATTATCTGTATCATTGAAACAAATACAACATTTACATCTTTTTAAAAAACATGCAAAATAATATTTCTAGCATAACCTTATTTAAAAAAAAATATATATATATATATATATATATATATATATGCTTTTCACTTATTATTGGCGTAGCATTATCCATGAAAATTTGACAGGTTGACCCTCGTATAATAATGACATTTGATGACAAAATATTATTCAAATTTCAGGGTTATGAAACAGAAAGCCGAGTTGCCAGAATGTGTAAAATATCTGAGTAAATTCAAATAGTAAAATTATTCAGTTTATTAATTAAACGTAACCATAACAGTAATCTCAATAGCATAAATATGTTTTTGCAGTAACTTTTTTTTCGGGTTTGGTCCAACGGCATTTCTTCTATTTTTTATTTTTTTATTTCTTCTTCTTCTGGACGTGCCTATCCCTTATGAATGTCGGCGATCATCGATTATTATGGCGATGTCCACTTAATTCGCAGCAATATGGAAGAGTTGTGGCGAGCTTTTATCAAACAATGTTCTGAAATTTTTCCGTCACGATATTCTTCTTCTTCCTGGTCCTCTCTATCCAAATATCTTCCCTTGCAGGATCGATTGTAACAAAACCTTATCTTTTTGAAAGGGTTGTAAGGCATGGGAGGGTGGGTCAGATCTCGACAATTTTTACATTCTGGAGATACTGTTGGCGCCTTGGTGTGATAGATCAGAAAGCCGCAAGAGGCGGGAAATATTAGCGTGTCCATTGTCACCCAGTGTCCCGATCCTATCCACCCTCCCCTTATACTTTTGTCAAAGTAATAGTTCAAATTCAGATCCGTTTTTAGTCCGTCTTATTCAGCTTCCACCATTTCATTTGAAGAACTAGATACCTCCTCAGATTCAGACAACATTTCTGAATCCGATTCGGAATCGGATTCTCCAATAGAAATAATGAAAGGAGGAATATTTTTGAAAGGTAAGTCTCCCATGTATTTTGTCCAGTCTTCTGAAATAAGTCTGTCACAATGTCTACAAAAATTCGTCCACATGTCTGAGGTACATTTTGGAAGAGACTCACGCCATACCCTCGCAACCCTATCCGTGGATGGTGGCTGCGAAGTTATAGTTTTATTATAGAAGTTCTTACAAAATCCCCATGCCATTTTAATAGGATTATATTGGCAATGATAAGGAGGTAATCTAAGAACTTCGTGTCCGTGGCTTTTCAAAATGTCGTCAATTTTGTATTGTTTTGGTCTATTCCGAAATGGTTGAGTTAGGTCCCATAGTTGTTTTTTGGTCATTTTTGTGTCGAAGTCTACGTTATGTTTAACCAACCATTCCTGCATTTTGGCTTTCTTTGAAGAGAATGAAGGTGGTTTATCCTTCTGCTCTGAATGCTATGGAGCGTTGTCCATGATTATTACACATTTCTCTTCAAATAAATTCAATGCAGGAATTAGTTGATCAACGACCCATTTTTGGAAGATGTCCGCGTTCATGGTATTGTGGTAGTCTCTGTCATTGTTTCTTGAATCTAGAAAAAAATCGCACCCATCTAAAAACCCAGAACTACTCCCCGCACAGAACACATATCCTCACGGATAGAAAAAAAAAGCTTAATGGAGGGCGGGGCCTAAAAAAAAGCTTCGGATCGCATCCGCTTGGGGACGCTGGAGTGAAACAGAACTACAGGTGCGGAATGAACGCCACCAGAAAATATGCCACAGTTTACTTTGGCAGTTTACCTGTTACCTATGTTTAAAAAAAACATGTCAAAATAGTTCTGTTGTTGTGTGTTGTGTGTTGGTGTGCATTTTAAATCCAGATAAATGTTTCCTAAATTCAAAAAAAAATCAGATTTTACAGAAAACACAAGAAGTTTGGCCGTTTTTGCTCTACTCGGAGGAAAAATCCGTCAATATTCAATAATGAGGAAAAAGGTTTGTTTGGACTTCAGTTCAAAATCAGGTTCTAAATTGAACTGCGCTTGCGCATTTGGTCATATCAAACCTATATAAAGCAATTCGAAAGCGTAGTTCAATCCTGAACTGAAGTCCGAACAAATCTAATATTGAAAATATTGACATTGATAAATGTTTCCTAAATTTAAAAAAAAATCAGATTTAACACAAACACAAGAAGTTTGGCCGTTTTTGCTCTACTCGGAGGAAAAATCCGTCAATATTCAATAATGAGGAAAAAGGTTTGTTTGGACTTCAGTTCAAAATCAGTTCTAAATTGGACTGCGCTTGCGCATTTGGTCATATCAAACCTATATAAGAAAATACGAAAACGTAGTTCAATTCTGAACTGAAGTCCGAACAAATCTAATATTGGAAATATTGACATCGGGAGAACTATTTTGAAAGCTGATTTGATTACAGAAACCTTTATTATAAATAGTTCGGATCGCATCCACCGCGCCGTGACAGCGCATTGTTCCCCAAAATTTTATTAGGCAGTTTGCCTTCTATCCGTGAGGATATGTATTCTGTGACTCCCCGCATGCAAGATAGTAAAACGTTTCCCCTCTGACTTAATTTTGGATGGGTTGCTTTTCATATCAGATTCGTGTATCCATCGACGAACTTGAGATCCGTTTTGGTAGATCCAAGTTTCATCTAAATACACGAATCTGATATTTTCATTTGAATGTTTATATTGGAGGTATTTCCGCAAAAATGTAATTTTGGCAGCAAGAACATGTTTCTGCTCACATAAAATTTTGCGTCCATTTACTAATTTAAATTTATATCCCATAGATTTTAAAATTTTATATAAACTTGTTTGCCCTCCCTTAAATTCCAAATTTTCTTTTGCGTATGTCAGTAATGTTTGTAATGTAAAATATTCATTTTTAGAATTGTATTTCCAAATTTGTCGTTGTAAATCTTCTTTAAACATTCGGTCCATAATAATCTCTATCTTTTTCGGTCGGCCTAAATGTTTTTTGATTGTATATTGTCCAGTCAAAATTCTTTGAATAGTCCTGGTTCCCAACTAAAATTTAAGGAAAATGTTGTGGGGTAAGAAATGGCTTCACATCTACATTTAAGTTATACCTACCAACCTCAAATATATCTGCAAGTTAGGCTTCAATTGTTCCCTGGAGAGCCTCTGGTTTTTTTCTTAAATAACCATGACATTTTAATATTTCCCTTTTTTTTTCTTCTGAGATTATTTTCGGCATCTTCAATACGAAAGAAATTTGACAATGCCGAATTTTAAAAAATGTCATTAGATTTTGCAGGTACGCAAAATAGTTAAGTACCGTTTATAATATAGCATTATTGAAAAATGCATTGAAAAATGTGTCAAATTTGATTTGCCAGATAGGCAAGAAAATTTTAATACCGCGGCACTTACGAAATGATGTAAACCACACTTAATACTATCTGGAATTTGACATATACTGTCATTATTATACGAGGGTCAACCTGCCAAATTTCCATGGATAATGCTACGCCAATAATAAGTGAAAAGCATATATGTATATATATTCTTATTTTTTTTTGTTGATATTAAGCGAGGGGGAAACCACCTACCTAATTTTTTACACCAAAAATTCTAAAATTCTGAAAAATGCTAATTTTCATGTTATTATTGTCCCAAAAAATTCTAAAAATTCTAAAAAATTCTAAAAAATCCCAACAAATTGGGCAGGCTCTTGAGCATGCGGAATAGATAAAAATTCTAAATTATTTCTAAAAAACTCTAGTTCAATTCTAAAAAATACTGAATAATTCTAGAAATTGCTAAAAAAATACTAAAAAATGCAAAAAAATACTGATAATTCTGAAAAATTCTAAAAATTCTATCAGTTTGTACAGGGTGATCTATTATAAATGTCAACCCTGCTAACTTTATCATTTGACGTTTTTGACAGAAGTGTCAACTGTCAAATACAAAATTTTTAAGAAATTATAAATTTTTTTTAACTAAGTTTTAGGCATACAGGGTGCGTCAAAAAAGTGCAGCAGTGTGAAGTTATATTTTTTTAAATGGAACACCCTGTATATTGTGCGCTTATTTGTTAATCCCCTAGATAATATGATTTCAACGATATACGGTTTGATATGTTTATCTCTCTGTTTATCTTCAATAGTTATAGGGAAAAACGCGAAAATCCCTTGCTAGTTCTCTCATGTTATTTTTTCAAAAATAATAATAATAACTGGATTTATTATAATATAATATTTCACCTTGTATATTATTGAATAAAATTTGAACAATAAACTGTTCATAAAAAAAATTCTCTAAAGCTTAAATGGTATAATTTTTCTTTTTTCAATATGAAACCTTGAAAGGAGTTTTCATGTTTTTCCTTATAAATATCGAAGATTGACATCAAATCGTATGTCGCACAATGTGCAGGGTGTTCCATTTAAAAAAATATAACTTCACACTGCTACACTTTTTTGACACAGCATGTATGTCTAAAACTGACTTGGTTAAAAACTTTCGACAATTTATTGAAACTTTTGTATTTGACACTTTTGTCAAAAATGTCAAATGAAAAAGTTAGAAGGGGGTGACATTTATAATAGATCACCCTGTACACCAAAATTCTAAGAAGGTTTCCGGCTCGGGGGAACCCACCTACCTATTTTTTTACACCAAAAATAATAATTCTAAAATTTTGAAAAATGCTAATTCTCGAAAAATTCTAAAAATTCAAAAAAATTTCCAAAAATCCCAACAGATTGCGCAGTGCGCGGGCTCTTAAGCATGCGCAATAGGTGAAAATTCAAAATTATTTCTAAAAAATTCTAATTCAATTCTAAACAATACTAAAAAATTCTAAATAATTCTAGAAAATGCTAGAAAATACTAAAAAATGCTAAAAAATACTGATAATTCTAAAAAATTCTAAGAAATTCTAAAAAATTCTATCAGTTTGTACACCAAAATTCTAAGGTGGTTTCCCCCTCGATATTAAGTAACCACTAAGTTTGCTATGTTATATCTTTAGTTATATTTATTATTTCCCTGTAATCCTTAAGGTTTGTTGGGAAATAAACGATTGATCTCAAAAATAAACTGTTTATACACAGTTCTCTCTAAAGCTTAAATGGTATAATTTTTCTTTCTTCAGCATGAGACCTTGAAATGGGTTTTCATGTTTTTTCCTTAGGGTATTGAAGATATACATATCAAACCCTATATCGTTGAAATCAGGTTGAAGGGAACTAACAAATAAGTGCACAATATACAGGCTGTTCCATTTAAAAGAAAATAACTTTGCACTGCTACACTTTTTTGACGCACCCTGTATGCTTAAAACTGACTTACAGGTCAATTCTGTGCACATAACTTTGTTTAAGCCTAATAGACACTGCAAAACGCATGGATTTCCAAATACCCCCAAAATATCTAAGATTTGCTTACAGATGTGCACAGAATCGACCTGTTAGTTAAAAACTTTTGACAAAGGGTAGTGGACAATTTTTGTTGTAGTAGAAAGTAGTTGATGATTCTTTGATTTTGAAAAACAAAAATATATGTAAAAAAAAATTACAAATTTGTACTTATTTCAAACGCTACAATTTACCACCCGGAAATTACGTCATAGCTGTTATGTCCAATAGTATCAAGGCATTCCGACATTAATACGAGTGGCGAGAGCGCGATCTACGCGTCCTTATATTTTACAGGCTTCTAGAAAAAGATGCCGATAAACTTAGTGCGCACTGATTGATAAATGGAAATCGCTCAAAAAGTGGGGTTATGTTGAATGTGCGCCTAGATGTAATGATACCCGAAAATACGAATATTTTTTATTTACTTCATAGATGAAGAATAAGATCATCGATTTCATTGAAATTATACCTTGTCCACTACCCAATTTCTTAAAACTTTTGTATTTGACACTTCCATCAAATAAAAAAGTTAGGATGAGGTGAGATTTATAATAGATCACCCGGTACATATTGTATTCCATAATGTTTTTTTTTTTTTAACTACATACTACAAAATAAAGCTTCAAAGGGAGCATTAAAATATCGGAAAATGTTCTGTAACTACCTACTTTTAGTTTAGTTCAAAATGTTTTGTAAACAATGGGCCACTTTCAGATTTCTCACAAACATATTTAAATTATTCTTTCAGGTAGTCACTCTAATACTATCTGTATACTTTCTTTCCAAAAAGAAAAACGCCTATTTTTGAAAAAAGAAAAATTTTAAAATCGATGTTTCAAACTGCCGCGAAAACGCTGGACCGGTGTGTGACGTCACAAACCGGAAAATCAGTAAAAATGCAAGGATGCCAAATTTTTTATTAGTGTATCATTACACAACTGATCACTATTTTTGTCCTTTACTACGTTACAAAAAAATAAAGGATATAGGTAAACTTAATCATTTAACTCATTCAAATTTCGAATTTTTAAATGTGTCAACAAAATTAATACCGGCTTTAACTAATGAGAGAGCGTTTTCGGTCCCGTGATTTTTTGTTTAATTTTTTCATTTTTATTTATTAATTAATTTCATAATCTGACTAAAATCTTGCAAAATATTGTTCATTCTCGGTTGCATGTATCTGCGTTAAAAAATATCATAATTTGCCCTATTCCGAGCACATGAAAGTGGCTCATTGGAGGTACTTTTGCAGTATGAAGAAGAATTTTTGCTATAATTTGTCCTGCAGCATTTTATGTATGGAAAAAAATATAAAATACGTCTGAATAATAAACATACATAATACATATATTTGGATGCTATGTCCAATTTTATTTGTAGCCAATTGTATGTAATCTATGCAATTTTGCCAAGACTTTATCTGAAAAAACTCCAATAATTTCTAGATTGGTTTGACCGATACAGTAAGAGCAACCACTACAGTTACAGTAAATAAAAAAGGCCCCATCACAGCCACCTCTATAATCGAATCTATACCAAAATCTGATAATGGTTTCGTATCAGATGAGGCAAGACCATCAACTGTATGTTATTCAATATCTCATATTTTTTAAAAAATTTAAACATCCTTTTAATAGGATGATGGTATTGGATCTACAGCTCCAAGTGGCCCGCCACCCAATTTAGTATTCGAATCATGGGCCAAAAATGGTACTCCAGGGAAAAATATGCGTAACAGTAACAAACCAGAATACAGACAGCATAATTTCCAACCAAGAAACGTTGTTCTTCCTGATTCATGTGTGTGTTGCGAGAAAAGAATCAGATTTGGGAAGAGCTCGCTTAAATGTAAAGAATGCCGTTCAATTTGTCATTATGAGTGTAAGGATTTGTTGCCTCTGCCATGTGTTCCAGTAGGCAATACACCAAATCATAAAAATATATTGGTAGGTGATTTTTGTGAAGCTTTTTTTTGTGTGAGCTTATTTCTTGTTTTTTTTTTCAGGGTGTAATTAGTGACTATACCCCTACCATTCCACCAATGGTACCAGCCTTAATCGTACACTGCACCAATGAAATTGAGCTTAGAGGTCTCAATGAATTAGGCCTGTATAGAATTTCTGCTTCAGAAAAAGATGTAAAAAGTCTGAAGGTATTTTTTTTACTATTTTGTTCCACAGAACATTGGGTGGTATGAATAAAAACGAAGTACTTGCTACTACTACAAGTATTAGTATATGCTACGCAGTATTTACTTTAAAAAGAAGCATTTACTTATTTTCGCTGGTTTCGAAATGTAGTATCTACTTCGTTTTTTAAGTAAATACTACGGATTATCTACTAATACTTGTAGTAGTAGCAGATACTTCGTTTTTATTCATACCACCCATTATTTCACAAGGGGTGGTATGAATAAAAACGAAGTACTTGCTCCTACTACAAGTATTAGTATGTTCTATGTAGTATTTACTCCAAAACGAAGTAGATACTACATTTCGAAACTACCAGAAATTAGTAAATACTTCTTTGTGAAGTAAATACTACGTAGAACATACTAATACTTGTAGTAGTAGCAAGTACTTCGTTTTTATTCATACCACCCAATGTTTAGTAATGTTGAAAAAAAAATTGCTCAGTAGAAGTGATCAGTTATACAAGGTTTTTCCTTTCTTCTGATATTTTATTTTAACATGAGTCTCTTTTTAACCATCAGGAAAAGTTCCTGAAAGGTCGCGGTTCTCCAACCATATCTCAAATTGACATTCACGTTCTATGCGGTTGCGTCAAAGACTTTTTGCGCAATCTCACCGAACCGGTAGTGACCTATGCATTGTGGCACGATTTCGCGCGAGCTGTGGACACCAGAGATACTCAGGATACTGTTCCAGCCCTGTATCATTGCATTTCACAGCTAGCCCAACCTAATAGGGATACTTTGGCTTATATGATAATGCATTTGCAAAAGTAAGAATTTTTATCAATAAATTTTCCTGGGTAAACAAATTTTTGTTTTAATTAGGATTTCTGAGGCTCCAGAATGTAAAATGCCTATTGAAAATTTGGCTAAAGTTTTCGGACCTACTTTGGTAGGATTTTCCTCAGATAATCCGAGTAGGGATTGTTTGTTGACTGAAACCAGGCTACAAATACAGGTAAATGGTTGTTTTGGATAATAAAGCACCAGTTCTAGATTATCCGGAAACTTTTCAGATAGTGGATCAACTTATAAGATTACCATCAGATTATTGGTCAACTTTCATAAACATGCCTCAGCAGCCTACTATTGGCCGTTTGCAGCAAACTCCGAGTACTGATTCGTTATTGAGACCGACTGGACGATTTTTTACTCCAAAGTAATGAGGTGTGCTCAATAATTTTATCAATTACTAATCTTCTAATTATTTTAGATCCAAGAAAAGGTTTGCCACTCCTCCAGCTTACAAAAACGCATTTTAAGCCTGGCTTTCGAGGTTTTTTTATATATATTTTTATGATTTACCCCCTAGAAACGTATTATTTAGAGTATTATTATTTTGCCAACGTTTTTGAAACGCTTTTATGATCCAATAATTATATGATACACCTATATTAAATGTATTGTGAATTATTAGGGAAAAATAAAGTTTTTATATTTTTATAGTGCAGTTTTTGAATTTTTATTTCTGATCGCAACAGTCATTCATGAAGTTGAAAATTTAATCAAGCAGTTACAAATTATACGCATTGGAATTTACAATTTACTTCATTTTACTGTATTTAGATACAGCTCCTTGATAAATCTCGCCCCTCTTTCAGCTACCATGATAATAGAAGCTTGCGGGTTAGCTGACGGTAGAGTTGGAAAAACCGACGCATCCATTATTCTGATATTTTCAATACCATGCAGTTGTAATTTTTGATTCACACACGCCTCTGGGTTAGTTGCGTTGCCCATTTTACAAGAGCTGCCTTGATGGTTTTCGTGACGGGTATTATATTTTATTGCGCAAGTCCAGTAATCGTCTGAGTCCCATCTGAAAAAAAAAAAAGACGAATGATTTCGGGGGCATTTACAGATTATTAACTTACTGATGCTGTTCAGCACAAGTTCCATAAGTTTTATTTTCCAACATCATCCCATATTTCTCTTTCAAAATTGGAGATTCTATCAGTTTTTGAACAATCCTTATTCCAGCTCTCAGACCTTTTATATCTTGTTCCTCTGTGAGATAGTTGGCTACGATTTTTGGTGGGTCAAATGGGTTATTGGAATGCAAACCAATGTAACTTTAAAAAACCCACACTTAAGCATATTCCTGCGCTACAATTTTTTTTCTTACCCTTTACTTTTTGTGTGCAAATAAGTGGGATTAATAAAGACATTTTGTCGTTTCCTAGGATTCGTAATATCGTTAAGCTCACCAGGAATTCCAGTTCGAGCACATTCGTCGTCCAATCCAGAGAAATAAAATTGAATATCTGGATTATCTGCAGTGCTATATTCGCTGTGAATTCTTGCAGTAAGCTACAACAATTTATGCAAATCAATATTAATTTTCACAATCCTAAATTTTAACGAATTTCATCTCTAAATAATGTCCCAACTGTATTTTATTCGACACGCCAGAATTTAAGTTTAACCGTACTTTCAAAACAAGAGCATAATATTCCAGACGCCGATCAAGGACCACAATAATTTTTGAAACACAAAGAAGGCCGATTTTATTTGGATTCAATGGTTTGTTACATCTAAAAATTCTTTCAGTCCATCATTATTATCATTAATTTCATGATTAGGTAGCATTAAGTGTCGACTGTCCCACAAAATTCCTAACAAGTCTGGAAATAAAATCTCTATCACGGCTGCAATGCAAGGTGTTCATATTAAAAAACGTTCTCATATCAACTGTGGTGAAAAAAAACTATCTATTGTGCCAGTAAATGTCAACCTAGAATATCTTAGCTACTTTTCTGCTATTTGTTAAAACTTTTGAATCCAGTGCAGCAAAAAAAAAAATAGGTCCATACTTACTTGTCCTAATCCAGTTGAACTCATTGGACCAGTTTGATTCGAAAGATATTCTCTAACAGTTCTGAAGTTCAGCATGTTTACATCACTTCGATCTATTGAAGTTTCCATTTCAAAACTGACATGGTTTTGTAGTCCTTTGCCTACGGCCGTTAAATTGTGTACCTGGTCGATACCTACAGGCTGCAAAATCTCTTCTGAGCCGATCCCTGACAGCAAAAGTACTTGAGGAGTTTGTACAGCTCCTGCACTGACTATCACTTCTTTTTTCACATTGACCGTAAATATTTGATTATTGTAAATTAGATTTACCGCTGAAGCATATTTTTCGCCATTTTTTTCTTCTATAATGATTTTTGAGGCTGTTGTGTTAAGCATTACATGAAAATTTTTATTATTTTTTTGAGGGCGCACAAAAGCTTTGGCCAAACTTAATCTGATTCCATCTCTAAATACGACAAGAAAATTTAATGTAGGTTAAGACCATGACTATTAGTTACCTATTGTTCATCTCAGCAACAGCAAATCCATTAATATTATCTCCATTCAAATCGTCACTAATATTATAACCAATCTGCTGTCCACCTCTCAAAATATCCCAAGCGATAGGTGGCTGATATCTGAATTTTTGTATCGTCACAGGACCTCCTCGTCCTCGGTTTTTCAAGTCAATCAATCCAATATCTCTAGCGTCTTCGTACGATTTGAAATCTGGTATCAACTGGTCAAAACTCCATTCGGTATTTCCAGCATCAACCCATTTTTCATAATCTTTTGGCGTCCCTCTCATAAACATCATACCATTTATAACGCTAGTACCTCCGAGCACTTTGCCTCTGGGCCATGAGCATCGCTTTTCCTCGAATCCTTGACATCCGACCGGTTCCGGTTCGGTTTTGAAGCCCCAATCTATGGAGGTGTCCAGGTAATTGGTTGCAAATGATGGAACTTGAGTTCCGACTGGTTCATCGTCACCAGCTTCAATTAGTAAGATTTTCCATTGCTTGATTTCCGCTAGTCTACCCGCTACAGTAGATCCACCCGTGCCAGAACCGATGATGACAAAATCATATTCTGGATCTGCCAAAGAGATTCGTTTATCAATTTCAAAATGGTAATTCTTTATAGAAGTTAGCAAAGAAGTAAATAGATGTGTGCATCAGATTTTAGTAAAATGCTAATTTTGGACTAGGTATACCTACCTGGGACTTGTTTAGGAATAATTCTACCCTGCGCGTCTGATACTTTACAAGAATCTCTTAATAAAGCGTCTACCAGAGTCATAAAAACTAGAAACGAGGTTCCATTGCACGTTTGTGCCAGTGACGGTCCATAACTGTTCAAATTAGAGCTGCACTGTTCGGAAAACATTTTTGTATGCCATTTTTTTCTGAAATGTTTCTTATATGTAGTGAAATGTTGTATTATCTTGAAAAAGATAAGAAAAGTAAAGGTCAGAATATTCATTTTATGCTGATTCATGAAGTTAAGGTCTTTGCTGAAAAATATTAGTAAAGTAGGTGATAATGATTAGAACAAGAATTACTTTACTCGCAACCATATACAATGTACTGACTTTATAAAAATTTGAAAGTGCCTCTTTGATTTCCCTCACCGATTTCTTTCACTCGTATACTATTACTCTTTTTATGTAGACACCTACCATTATTTTTCTTATATTTTAATGTATATTTTTTGTTGAAAAAATCTTTATAAAATACATGCTAACAATAAGTCTCCAAAGTCGTGCCTATTCTGAACTATCTACGACAATTAACGCCCTGTAGGTACAGCATTATAGTGATTGTTCAAGCTTTTTCCAAAGTCCTACTTCTAACATCGAACTTGGTAGAAATATTAGGTCTGTTCCTACAAAAGCCTTCGACAGTTTGCACACTATCAGAAATCGCTCAGCATAGTTACTAATCTATCTTGGAATGGAATGGAATGGAAAGTTTGCAAGCTGTCGGGGACTCTTGTGTGACCAGTTATTGAGGATGATCTACGTCACAGACTGAAAAATCACTTGTTCAGGACGGGGTTGAGGGAGATAGAGTTTCTGTGATAGATTCCGCCCCAAAAATGTAAATGAAATCAGATATCGGAAATTTTGTTGCATCACCAAAGTTGGTGGAAATATTGCTTGAGAAGATTTGGGGCTCAAGCACTAACTTTGATGCTGCTTTTAATTAGGGTTGAATTTCTCACTTTCAACCTCATGATAGACATGTGCTTTTGTGATATGTGACTCAGATCTTCTCAAGCAGTATTTCCACCAACTTTAGTAGTGGTACAAAAATTTCGATGTCTGATTCCTTTTACATTTTTGGGGCGGAATCTATCCCCTTCAACTCCGCCTAAGACAAGTGATTTTTTAATATGTGTACCTACATTATAGTACATATATTACAAAATATTTTCGAATAATTTATTTCCATTTCTAAATCTGTTACTAACTTCCACAACGTCGTAAATATCTATCATTTCTAGTGTTGTACTTATGTACTTTATTTGTCATTGACAATAGAATATATGAATTAGATTTTTGGGGCCCATTCAATATTCCATATACACGCTACACAGCTCCATTTGTGTGATTAATTCTCTATATAATATATTTGTATTAGTGAGCCTATCATATTTGTATAATACTTTTAAGATTTTCTTGTATTAAAATTTGTTTTGCCACACGCACTTACGTCAAATGTGTAACAAATACCTGATTTAAGACAGAACAAAAGAGCTGTCCATCATTGACTTGATCTAAATGTTACATGATCCCTAAACCAAATAGGTATAGCCGAAAACATAGGATTATTCTTATCAGTTATATAAATTGGTCTGGTCGATATTGACTCTCAGCTTACTAACGTAAAACCAATTCACATCTCACATTTTCTCATGTATAAACCAAGGCAGTATCATCTGCAATGTGAAATAGTGTTCAGGCTGAGAACAGGTAGGTAGGGAGTAAAAGAATGGCACAAGGACAGATCCTTGAGGAATGCCATATTTATCTACATACCTACTAAATTTCACGGGAAATGAGTGGTAATGGCTGGACATTAGTGGTAATGACTGGACATTAGTGGTAATGACTGGTATTTAGTGGAAATATAGTGGTAATTCGGGGTAATTTCTGGTAATTTGAGGAAATTTAAGGCAATTTTGGGGGTAATTAAAGGAAATTTTGTGGTAATACCTCAAAGTTCTGAAGTGATAAAATTATGATAGGTCTTCGAATTTGCTTTAATTTAGAAGTAACAGAGCTTCAACTGTAAACTATTTAACTAAGATTTGAGTAAAATATTCTTCTGAGTCCCTATTAGTCAGTTAGAAACATCAACTTTAATTTTCTAAGAAATGTTCCATTTGAGGTTTCATTATATGAGAAGTGGCAACCTTGCAATTATTCAACACTTGGTTTGACATCATCTATGAACGTCGTTTTTACTGCTCATTTTAAAACTTTCAAGTCCTCGTCTCATTCAAGGCCCAGTTTTGTGTTTTAGTGTTTCTAAATCTAAAAGAAAAGGTAAATGTGATAGATAGAGTACATTCTTGTTATATTATTATAATACCTTAAAAGCCTCTATCACACATTCGGCAAATAGCTACAAATATTATTTTAGGTGTTTATGTGTTTCTGTCTCTCTGTTTCTCAAGTTTCAATTTTCATGATTTTCACCTATCCTAGGCGGATGCCAAATACCAAGCCAAATACGCAAATATGTGTGAGGAAATGCAAAGGCGTGTGAAATTTCGTATTTTTTCATATTTTCGTATTCTAGATGGCATCCGAAATAGTGTTGGAATGTTCTAAAGTCGCTGATGGTGAACTCGGTTTGTTCCTCTAACATGAATCAAATGATTTTTATCCAGTTTCTAGAAGATGGAACCTAAGTTTTGCAGGATTTTGGAATCCTTTTTTATTCGAGACATGTTGAAGTGCCTCCTTGAGTGTTTCTCTTTTTCAACTTTCAAAATCTTAATTTGCTCTTCCTTCAACATCTCGATTTGTTCGTTCATCATCAATCAAATAATTTTTATACAGTTTCTAGAAGATGAAACTTCAGTTTTTGCAGGACTTTGCAATCCTTTTTTTTTCGAGACATGTTGAAATACCTCCCTGATTGTCTGCCTTTTTCAACTTTCAACATATTGATTTGCTCTTTTTTTAACATTTCGATTTGTGCCTTCAACATCAATCAAATGATTTTTTCAGGTTTCTAGAAGATTGAACTTGAGTTTTTCAGGATTTTGGAATCCTTTTTTCTTCGAGACATGTTGAAATGCCTCCTCGAGTGTTTCTCTTTTTCAATTTTGAACATTTTGATTTGCTCTTCTTTTAACATCTCGATTTGTTCCTTCAACATCAATCAAATGATTTTTATCCAGTTTCTAGAAGCTAGAACTTTAGTTTTTGCTTTGCGGGATTTTGGAATCATTTTTTCTTCGAGACATGGTGGAATGCCTCCTTGAGTGTCTCACTTTTTCAATTTTCAACATTTTGATTTGCTCTTCTTTTAACATCTCGACTTGTTCCTTCAACATCAATCAAATGGTTTTTATCCAGTTTCTAGGAGATTGAACTTGAGTTTACCAGGATTTTGGAATCCTTTTTTCTTCGAGACATATTGAAATGCCTCGAGTGTTTCTCTTTTTCAACTTTGAACATTTTGATTTGCTCTTCTTTTAACATCGCGATTTGTTCCTTCAACATCAATCAAATGATTTTTATCCAGCTTCTAGAAGCTAGAACTTTAGTTTTTGCTTTGCAGGATTTTGGAATCCTTTTTTCTTCGAGACATGTTGGAATGCTTCCTTGAGTTTCTCTCTTTTTTAACTTTCAACATCTTGATTTGCTCTTCTTTAAACATCTCGATTTGCTCCTCCAACATCAATCAAATGATTTTTATCCGGTTTCTTAAAGATGGAACTTGAGTTTTTGCAGGATTTTGGAATCCTTTTTTCTTCGAGACATGTTGGAATGCCTCCTTGCGTGTCTGTCTACTTTAACTTTCAACATCTTGATTTGCTTTTCTTTTAACATCTCGATTTGTTCCTTCAAAATCAATCAAATGATTTTTATTTAGATTCTAAAAGATGGAACTTGAGTTTTGCAGGATTTTGGAATCCTTTTTTCTTCGAGGCATGTTGAAATGCCTCCTTGAGTGTTTCTCTTTCTCAACTTTCAATATCTTGATTTGCTCTTCTTTTAACATAATTTTTTCGTTCATCATCGATCACATGATTTTATCCAGTTTCTAGAAGATGAAACTTGAGTTTTTGCAGGATTTTGGAATCCTTTTTTCTTCGAGACATGTTACAATGCCTTCTTGAGTATCTCGTTTTTTCAACTTTCAACATTTTGATTTGCTCTTCTTTCCTGGTATTTAGTGGTAATTTCAGTGGCAATTAATGGTAATGACAGTGGTAATTAGTGGTATTGACAGTGGTAATTAGTGGTATTTAGCGGAAATAAGAGGTAATAAGTGGTAATTTGAGTGGCATTGAGTGGTAATTCCTGAGGCAATGAAAGGTAATAGAGGAAAAAAGTGGTAATTTGAAGGTAATTACTGGTAATTTGTGATAATTTCTGTCAGAAGTGGTAATTTAGTGTACACAATTCCACTACTGAAATCCCCCTCGGTATTACCATAGTTTAGTATTACTAACACTAGCTTTATTTTTAATCAGTAAAATTTGAATAATAAAAATCAACAATAATTTCAAATAACATCCACCTACTTACATAATTTAAAATATTTAAATCATATTTTTGTTGAAGGTCTTTCCTAGATAAGTAGTTATATTCCACACATTCGCAAGGTCGGTATTTGGTTCATTGATATGATTCGAGGGGTAAACCGCAGATCAGTTTTTGTATACCAGATTGCTGTTTTAGGGGAAATCATGGATGATTTGCTCGACTTCCCATGATTTTCTCTAATTTTTTCTGATCACCAGTAAGATTGCAATAGAGTTCCCCTGACCTCAAATCATAAAGAATTTTGTAAAACTGCGTATGCGTTAGATCTAGAGATTGACTGACTTCCTTGAGATTTCCCATGATTTTCTTGAGATTTCCCCCGAGCTCCTTAAGATTTCTCCCGAGCTCCCTAAGATTTCTCTTAATTTCCTTATGATTTCCCCTGATTGCCTTAGATTTCCTCTTAATTTTCCCTAATTTGTATACCAGATTTCCCTTGTGGTTAACCCCTAAAGGATTTATTGACCCTTTACGTGGTGATCATTGATCAATCTGATCACAATTTGAGATATCGAATATCGATTCAGTGTAAAATGCTTGTCCATAGAAGTGGAACCAGTCAAGAGGTAGAATTAGGTCACAAGATAAGGTCCAGATTATGGAACCTCATGACGTGAAAATCAAATCAATGAGCACCCAAGACAAGATTTGATTCAAGATTCCAGGAAAATCGGTTCTCTTGGAAAGCTGGAAAGAAAAACAAAAAAAATCATGGAAAGGTCGACGAACCAAGGTGGCAAAAGAACGGATACGTGCAAAAAATAAAAAATGCTGAGGAAACTTTTGTCTATGCCAGGCTCTTGATGATTTTTCCTTCTTCTCTCAATTGCTCTTTAAAAAATTAATCATAATAACCCGTGGCTGATGCTGAACTGCTATCGAGAGCCGCTCCTGGCGATGGGGATGCTCGTCAGTCCCTCAGACTGAAGGGCATCGGAGAAGTAAAATACCTGGGTAGTAGACCCTGGGGCACTGTTCAGTGGAGTCATTGTTTTTTGTCTGGCATTTTGAGCGCTGAATGTGGCTAGTTAGCTGATGATCGTAAATTTTCAGGCTTTTCAATATAAGATTGACATTAATAAATAATTCACCCATAAAAAATGCCAGATGCTTTCCAATGACTGAAAAAGTGGGAATAAGTGTCAACTTGCAAGAGAAAAGTATGGAAACTTCCGCATTTACTTTATGTCTAGCAATCGAGAGAATGAAAGGTTTTGTTGACAAAATAACGCTGAAAAATCGCTAGATGGTAATCACAGTTCGAAATCGAGCAAATCCGCAGAACATTCTGTGGACATTTAGAACGGGGAGCAGGCATTAAAACCACTTATATTCTCATCAGTTAACTAGCCACATTCAGCCCTCAAAATGCCAGACAAAAAAAAAATGACTCCACTGAACAGTCCCTATCTCAGGGTCTGTAGACAAAAATCAGCAAATCCATGAGAATGGAGAAAAAACAAGCCTCGGAAAACAAAAACTGTTATCGCGTCCGGCAGGGGGTTTGAGGAACCTCAAGTCGTCATCCAGCGAAATCCTCATCCTTTACTAAATACAAATAACCAACATAGCACCATACGCACTTCCCCACGAACGAATTAACCTTTAACATCCATAATTCCATAACGTCAGAGGGGACGGTAACTGTTTATTCCGCTCGATCAGTCTCTTTCTTTTCACACGGCAGAACGACACAAAGAACTGAGGACAGAAGCAGTGAACTACATCAGAAGAGAATTGAAAGATGTACAGCACTACAAATTAACCATCAACCCACAACTACAGAACCAGCGTAGTTATTGTTACAACATGAAACAAGATAGAACATATTATGGAACGAGTCTGGAAATGATGGCACTCTCAGAAACACGATCATTAAGCTTCAAAATATACCTAGAGCTAGAAGAACCAAAAACAAAAATTTGTCGAATTAAGTACGCCGTTTAAAATATATTGTAACGCACGTCGAACTATACGACTACCCAACAAGTTAATACTAATAAAGATGCGAGGTTGATCGCGATTATTGCATTGGGCTACTGTTGGGCCGGTTGGCGCTGGATCCTTCATGATAGCGATTTAAAATTTATCGCAAAACAGGCGGAGGAAAGAGCCATATGGTTTGCTGCGGGTATAACAGAGACAGGCAAAATGACAAGGAGAATTAATTAAATTTAGGTATAGGGTATGTCGCATGAAATCTGCTCAGAATTTCACGTAGAATTCAAATATGCAATCACATACAGGGTGTTCCATTTGAAATAGCGATGTTGCCATTGGTTTAGAGTAGAAGCGGCAACACCGCATAGACAAAAATATTTTTAAATTGTAGATCATGGTCGTATATCCCGGTTGCCAAGTTTTCAAATGGATCCGCTTTTTAGTTCTCCATAAACGTCTAATACGCCATCCACCGTGGGACACCCTGTATAGTATTATGTGCATCTATTAACCTGTATTCCTGCCTGAGAGCAAATGCTGCCGGAAATATCTTTTATTTGCAATCATATATGTAATCTTGTCATTACTGACTTTTTAAAAATTTGGAAGTGACACTTTACCTGTGTCACTTCCCTCTTCGATTTCCCTCACCGATTTCCCTATTCGATTTCCCTCACCGATTTCCCTCACTCTAATTTATTTACCTTTGCTGGCAACAATGAAAACATGTCAGGTAAAAACGTCAAAGCAGCGAATGACACATTTTGGCATGTTTGTTTTATTTTTTTAATATTAAAAAAATTAATTGACTAATCATAATTAATGGTGTGCTTGCAAATAAAATAGTATACAAACCTCGGAGGGAAGTTTTCATTTCTGTCTCGAGATTATTAGTCAATCTCTCGACAATAATGAAACACTTCCCTACTCGGTATGTAATATACTAGGCCTATTCGGGTTTGGAAAAAGTACGGTTCTAGAACGGTCCAGAAGAATCGCACAGTTTATTATTGAAATTTGTGATAGTCGAGTCGTTGTTATTTTGTTGATCAATAAACTGGACGATTGTTTTGAACCGTTCTAGAACCGTCCTTTTTCCAAACCCGAATAGGCCTATTATTAACAAATTATTAACAAATTGAAAAAAACGTAACACTACCCCCATCGAGTTATGCCCTAAGTAGGGTATCAGATTGAAGGTCTCGATGTCCCCTATCTGAAAAGTCGATCCTGCCTCGTGAGAACTTGCCGGAAAAGGGTGGCAGGGCAGCTTATTGGGGCAAGGGCCCGCGGTCTCAGCTTTGAAACCTATCAAGTTTTACCCTGAATGATGTGTCAAATTAAAGGTATTAATGAGTTGATTTGAGGTCACTTCGCACAGAAATCCCAAACCAGAAGGAGTGAATTTCATTGGTTGAAACTAGTTTCCTGACTGTTTCCAACCAATGAAATTCGCTTTGACTGGTTTGTGATTTCTGTGCGAACAGACCTTAAATCAACTTATTGACACCTTTAATTTGACACATCATTTAAGCAGCGTTTTCCTAGCAACGCACATTTTACGCGGCGTAGAACGTAATACGGCCGACGCAACGCAACATCCAATGCGCTGCGTAAAAGTGTTTTCCTAGGATTGTCAGTTGCGTCCCGATCGTCGCGATAAGTATATCAATAAAGAAATTAGCTTTGGCTTTATTCGAGGCTTTATTATTAGGTCTGCTTCTACAGAAATCACAAACCAGTCAGAGCGAATTGCATTGGTTGAAAACAGTCAGAAAACTTGTTTTAACCAATGAAATTCACTCTGACTGATTTGTGATTCCTGCAAAAACAGCCCTATCATTACAAGATGAAAATTTGCAAGAAGAGATTGATATAATAGCCACGATTTATGATAGGAGTAGAAATTCTGCTAGTCAATTATTTCAAAAAAGAAGAAGCGAAGGAGCATTTAGAATACTTATCCATAAACATCTGCTCGACGACGAAGTAAAATTTGAAAAGCATATTTTAGAGTACAAGGCAGCAATTCTCATTTCTCCTCGATCTTGTGAGAAAAGATTTAAGTAAGAAATCATGTAATCGCATGCGACATCCTATTTCGCCACCTGAAAAGCAATATACAACAGAGCATTTTCTTTGCCAACACGCAGCGTACAACTGAATAGACTGCTCTCCGCGCAGTCGTTCAGTTGCGTCGACCGTATTACGCTAGCGCAAGTCGTTTTTACGCAGTGTAGGAAAACGCCTCCATTTGATTTTCATTAGACATGTCCTCAGCGTTTTACGCCGACCGAATTACGTTCTACGCTGCGTAAAATGTGCGTTGCTAGGAAAACGCTGCTTTAGTGCAAAGCTTGATAGGTGTCAAAGCAGAGACCGCGGGCCCTTGCCTCAATAAGCTGTCCTGCCACCCTTTTCCGGCAAGTTCTCAGGAGGCAGGATCGACTTTTTAGATAGGGGACATCGAGACCTTCAATCTGATACCCTACTTAGGACATAACTCGATGGGGGTAGTATTACGTTTTTTTCAATTTGTTAATAATTTGTTAAAAGATATTTCCGGCAGCATTTGCTCTCAGGCAGGAATACAGGTTAATAGATGCACATAATACTATACAGGGTGTCCCAGGGAAAACAGTCCACCCCGATTTATTGGATTTGGGATGAGAATCTGGAAAAACGCTCGGACACGTCGATTTTTGATTTGAGGGGGAACTATTTTTCAGTTTTTTTCATCCCCGTAGCTTCAATCCCTTAACTAGGGGGAGAACAACCCCCGAAATTTGAATAGGGGATAGGGGTCGATAGATGTCTCTTTTTGAAGGTCTTATGGAGTTCTTTATGACCCTAGCATTTCATCTCATCATTTTCATCCGTAACGAAATGACAGCTTGTCAAAATCTTGGAAATAGTTTATTGTTTTAGTGGGAGTAAAAGCGATACTTACCTCCCTTAATAAAAATACTTGAAATTAATAGTATATTACATACCGAGTAGGGAAGTGTTTCATTACTGTCGAGAGATTTATATAGTCAATCGAGACGCGAAGCGTCGAGATTGACTATTAATCTCGAGACAGAAATGAAAACTTTCCTCCGAGGTTTGTATACTATTTTATTTGCAAGCACACAATTAATTATGATTAGTCAATCAGTTTTTTTGATATTAAAAAAATAAAACAAACATGCCAAAATGTGTCATTCACTGCTTTGACGTTTTTACGTGACATGTTCTCATTGTTGCCAGCAAGGGTAAATAAATTAGAGTGAGGGAAATCGGTGAGGGAAGTCGAATAGGGAAATCGGTGAGGGAAATCGAAGAGGGAAATGACACAGGTAAAGTGTCACTTCCAAATTTTTAAAAAGTCAGTAATGACAAGATTACATATATGATTGCAAATAAAATTATTTATTATTATTATTAATGAGGTGTACACGAGAATTATAAATTGTATGTATTTTTACTCGTATTTTTATTAAGGGAGGTAAGTAGGTACCGCTTTTACTCCTACTAAAACAATAGTCTATTTCCAAAATTTTGACAAGCTGTCATTTTGTTACGGATGAAAATAATAAGACGAAATTCTAGGGCCATAAAGAACTCGACGAAACCTTTAAAAAGAGGTATGACACGGCCCCTATCCCCTATTCAAATTTCGGGGGTTGTTCTCCCCCTAGCTAGGGAGTTGAAGCTACAGGGATGAAACAAACTGAAAAATAGTTCCCCCTCAAATTAAACATCGACGTGTCCGAGCGTTTTTCCAGATTCTCATCTCCAATCCAATAAATCGGGGTGGACTGTTTTCCCTGGGACACCCTGTACTAGGGCCGATACTATTCCTGGTCATGATAAACGATCTGAGTTCGGTGTGCAGCGGATTGGAAGAGTCGGCAATAACAAATTATGCGGATGACACCAATCTGCTGGTCGCCGGAGTGGATCGGTATGACTTGGAAGAAAAAAGCAATGAGCTATATTCTCGAGCAGAGGATTGGTTTGAGAAAAATGAACTAGTTATAAACGAGAGCAAGACAAGCATTGTGATTTTTCGCACTAATAAACTGAAAGAGAAACCATCAGCAATAAGTATCCATAATCAGGAAATTGACATATCAGAGCACACTAAACTTTTAGGTGTTATAATTGATGAATTTCTAAAATGGTCAACACAAATAGAAAGTTTAGTGAAAAAATTGAACGGTGTTTGTTTTGCACTCAGAGTACTAAACAAATATGTAGAAGACAAAGTTAAAAAAATCCTTTACTATGCAAATTTTGAGTCTCGGATAAGGTACGGTATCATTTTCTGGGGAGTCAGTTCTTCAACACAATCAGTCTTTGTAGTCCAAATGCGAACTATCAGGTTATTGCTTAACATGAGTTTCAGAGACTCCTGTAGAGGCAAATTCAGGGAGTTGGGTATTTTAACAGTTTATGGTCTATACATACACGAGTGCCTCTTATATTTGCATAAAAACAAAAATGAATTTTTAATACATAACACTAACACCACATACAATACAAGGACCACAGATATTTATTATCCTATTCATAGATTAACTTTAAGTGAAAAAAATCCATCTTATAACTGTATTAAAATATTTAATAAATTACCAAACGACTTTAAAATAATAGAAAACTACAAGGAATTTAAAAATAAAACCAAGAAATTGTTAATAGACATAGAACCATATTGTGTGAAAGATTGCTTGGATATGTAATTTAAGTATATTGTTTTGTGACGCCATTTCATTTCATGTTATTTTGTAATGCTGTAATATGTATTGTAAAAACTTAATTTGAAATAAAGCTACTATTCTATTCTATTCTATTCTATTCTATTCTGTATATTGATAATAGTGTCGACACATAACTCGATCGGGGTAGGAAAAATGCGGTCGTCTCCCAGACTATTAGTGATTCTAAGCAAAATTCATATATTTTTAGGGGGGGGGGGGTTTCGATGGGTTGAGGCGCAAAATGCATTAGAGCTTACGAATGCTCGGCCCTATTTTTTTCCAGTGATGAAAATAGGTATACTAATGAGAAGTATACTGAAGTTACGTAAAAAAATAGGCCGGCTGATCTGTGAGTATGGATGATACGTCTGGCAAGTGAAAAATTGAAGGTCTGAAAAATTTCAGCCAGACTCACTTTCCACTATCTGAGATAAGCCAAAATGCTATTTTCATATACTTTAAGTTCTATTGTAGTGAATGTGAAATATTTATGACTGGGAAAATAAGTGTACTTGTATTTTTCATTGATCTTGTGAATCCATCCGAAAATTTTTGCGAATCTCAAATATTCTTCTTTTGTATCACCAAGAGAACAAACTATTTAATATGCACCAACTGGAAAAATAAGTGCCAAAAAATTTCACTGCCTCCTGGACTATAACTGTATGTATGAAAAAATGCTTTCTAAAAGGAGTTGGGTGTTTTTTTTTTCTTGTCAATACATTGACAAGATCTGTGGACAAGAATATTTTTTTCTGTCATTGTTTGGCATCTCGGGAATCTGTAAACACGTAAATACAAAGTTTGATACAGGGGTTCATTTATAAGTAGTTTTATCATTTATAGTAGTGCATATAATAAAAATAATGAAAAAATAATTAAAAACTGGCACGAATGAATAGTTTTAATGCATAGTTGGCTTTATTTTGAAAAAGGTAAAAAAATCTTGTTGTGCAAGTTGGGTGATTTCACTGATTTTATTGAGTTATCACGTAAAATGTGATTTTTTCAACTTTGGAAGCCTTTGGAGAACTATAGCAAAGGATAACAACTTGGCATTCGCATTTTTCTACGATCGTGTGAGTTGAAAATATAGCTATTTATATAACAAGTACATAAAGTAAGGCTTTATTGTACGAATAATTTTATGGCCGAGCGAGCTTGCGAGCGAGGCTATTGGCTATTAAATAATGAGTCAATAAAGCCTGTTTATGTAAGCGTTGTATACATGATTTTATGTACGATTGCGACTGGTTTTTGTTAAAAATTAAAAAAATTTGATGAAAAATGTAAAATTCGCGTAGGTATACCTGTTTCACCTTGCGTGGTTATCAGGACCTGTTTCACCTTGGCAGGCTGTCAGGACCTGTTTTACCTTGTCAGGTAGTCCAGGTAGGTAATAAAGTAGCACTATATTTTACTAGTAAAATAAAGTAGCACTTTATTTTACTAGTATAATAAAGTGCTACTTTATTGACGCAAAACTGTTCTATAAATAGCACTTTATTGATCAATCGGACATAAACAATTTTAACACCGTTCTGTCACTTTCTGTAAAAAAATAAAACTCTAAAACCTCTGCAAAAATGTTCAAATTTGACATTTTTCCATACACATCATGATCCGCAGATCCCAAAAATGCGAAAAAATTCTTGGGATGCCATTCGAAATTACGAAGTTAGGGCCATTTCCGGTCAAACCGGAAGTTACCAAATATTGACACATGTGTCAAAAGATGACATTTCTCAAACCTACACTCTATACCAAAAATCTTTGCCATTGAAAAAAGGCAGTGGATAGAGGTCCGAAAATGCGGATCTCTAGTGTTCATACTAAAGAGCCGATAATTTTCGGATTTTCAATTTGTATATTAGGGGTCCGAAAATGCGGATCTTTAGTGGTAATATTGAAGATCCGAAAATAGATGTTTATTTCTAATTCTGTGTAATTAAGGAGTATCGTCGCAAGTCTCTACAAAGAATAATATTCGAGATAAGTCTGTTTCTGCAGAAATCACAAACCAGTCAGAGTGAATTTCATTGGTTGATACTAGTTTTCTGACTGTTTTCAACCAATGAAATTTGCTCTGACTAATTTGTGATTTCTGCAGAACAGACCTATCTTGAATATTACCTATTCTTTGTAGATATTTGCGACACCATTTTAATGAAACTAGCCCAAGAACCAAATACTACTGCACAAAACCAATTAGAAGAAAAAATTAAAAGTATTAAATTTCCTTTGAAACCCATAAAGGAAGACCTAAAGGACATCAATTATCTGCAATTGGACTAAAAAGGTCTAAGAAAAATAAAAGTGTTTTATTCAAAAATTAAGTTCCTAAACTGAGGCACCAGATAATGCTTAATGCAGTTTTAAATACAGATGATTTGGTAAGCAAAGCATTACATAAAAACTTTAAAAATGAGAAATGAAACATTCCTCATCATCAACAAATTGATACACTTCTTGAAAAAGAAATATCTTTAGCAGAAATAAAAACATATTTTTGTCTGGATTCTTATGTTTTATTACAAAAACGAATTGGAGATAAACAAAATAGTATTCTAAAATGGATTTGTGATTCATGTCTTCGGTGTAAACATTAAGTGTGTTGTTTAGTAACAAAGCTGCCTTCTAGTAAGAAAGCCTGGTTTTGCATGCAGTGCAGAAGGAACTAAATCACACCTCATACCTCTTACCCTATCAACCCTTAAAATGAAGAAATATTTATTTTTAATTATATAATGTTTTAAAAAAATAAAAAGGTACTTAGTTTTGTTTTTTGTACTTTTCTGTTTGAAATTGCACCAACCAAATATTTTCGAGTAAACTTGATTAGTTATTCTACATAAAAAGGATTAGAGGATCCATTTTTTCTAGTATAAATCCTTAAAAATACAAGCATTTTATTAATTTTATTGAAATGGTAATTCCTTAATCACGACAGAATTAGAAATAAACATCTATTTTCGGATCTTCAATAATACCACTGAAGATCCGCATTTTCGGACCCCTAATATACAAATTGAAAATCCGAAAATTATCGGATCTTTAGTATGAACACTAGAGATCCGAATTTTAGGACCTCTATCCACTGCCTTGAAAAAAAGCCAGCAAATGTCAGCGCGAAACTGATCTCGTAGACTACTGTAGACACCCGGTTTACGCAGCTTATTGCATAAAAGGTGCTGAAAGCAGTTAAACTGTTCAAAGTTCAGCCCCTAAATAGCCAACTAATAGAAAATAAATGTTCGCATCATTTAAAATAAAAATTATCACCTACAAAATAATAACAAAATACTACTAACCCAAACTAACCCAAACTAACCCAAACTAAACCCAACAGTCCACCCCGATTTAGTCGATTTGAAATGAAAATATGGAAAAACGCTCGGACACGTCGATTTTTGATTTGAGGGGGTACTATTTTTCAGTTTTTTTCATCCCCGTAGCTTCAACCCCCTAGCTAGGGGCAGAACAACCCCCCAAATTTGAATAGGAGATAGGGGTCGTGTCATACCTCTTCTTAAAGGTCTCATCGAGTTTTTTATGACCCTTTGATCCGTAACGAAATGAGAGCTTGTCAAAATCTTGGAAATAGACTATGTATTATTTTAGTAAGAGTAAAAGCGGTACTTATTTCCTTCAATAATAGATATTTCTACTTATGTGACGCGCATGGAAGTTTGAATCAAATCCATGCAAGTCACATGGAGAATACTTAATACTCCAATTGAAACACAATATTTTATTTTCAAACAATCTTTATTCCGAATAGTGAAGGATTTTTAATATAAATCATGACATCCATATTTAGAAGGATCACCTTTATAAGCACCTATACCTGTATGTACAGGAGTACAGGTAAACTACCTTAAATCGCTATGTAAAAGCATGTGTAACGGCGTATAAATTTTATACTCCGGCGGAGTATAACATACGCCGCTCAAGCTGAAAGTCATTGAAGTGACTCTTATACCTTGTCAAAATGATCACAAAAATTACTGTTATGTACATACACCTACTTGATAATAATAATAAAAAAACTTCAATTTCAAGTATTTTGATTAAGGGAGGTAAGTATCACTTTTACTCCTACTAAAATAATTACAGCTGTATGCAACATCCTCTTTTAACTTAAAAGCGCTTTTTAAAACTGGTCACTTTTAAAAATGTGTATTTTAGACCACACTAATTTTTAAAGGTACCAGTTTTAAAAAGCGCTTTTAAGTTAAAAGAGGATGTTGCATACAGCTGTTAGTTTATTTCCAAGATTTTGACAAGCTGTCATTTCGTTATAGATGAAAATAATAAGACAAAATTCTAGGACCATGGAGAACTGGATGAGACCTTTAAAATGAGGTATGACACGACCCCTATCCCCTATTCAAGTTTGGGGAGCTGTTCTCCCCCTAGCTAGAGGGTTGAAGCTACGGGGATGAAAAAAACTGAAAAATAGTTCCCCATCAAAAATCGACGTGTGTCCGAGCGTTTTGCCAGACTTTCATTCCAAATCCAATAAATCGGGGTGGACTGTTTTCCCTCCCAAGTAACAAAGAATGACACATTGCCCAAAATGTGTCGACACAGCGTGGTAACATGATTTTGGACACGATACATTTTAAAGTCACAGAGTCGGCTTTAAAACCACTAAGTGTGGAAAATGAGACGAAAGTGGTGACGAAAGTTGTGCCAAAAACTGTTCATAGTTTGCCCATATTTGGGTCCAAAATTTTCCCGATATGTTGCTAAAATTTGCCCAAAATGTGTCCTATGCTTCCGAAATGTGTCCGGTAGTGTGACCGCTTTGTGGCCAAAGTGTTCCTAATTTTTGGTTACCAAATGGTCGCCATTTGTTCCAAATTGTTGCCAAAATACGGTTTTGCGTCCAAAAATAAAACCAAATGGACCCAAACTATTTGTAACTGGAAACAAATATATTATATTGTTTTGAAACTTAAGAGTATTTACTGTCTCAATTTTCATTGCGAACCAAATTTCATTGATGAATTTAGGCAAAATACTTCTAAAAATTGAACGGGCCTCAAAAATAATAAGTATATATATATATAAGTATATATCAATATTTTTATATTTTTAATTTTTAACCATATATGAAATGTTGTCATTACTGACTTTTCAAAAATTTGAAAATGTCACATTTCTGTCTCTTCATTTTCCTGCTCCATTACCTGTCCCAGGACGGGAAGTGAGGACGGGAAATTTTTTCCGTCCTCATTTCCCGTCCACGGACGGAAAATGGAGCAGGGAAATATTTCCCGTTCTCATTTTCCTCTTCATTTGCCGACCTCATTTGGTTGCCCCGAATTTTTTTTTTTTTCAAGAAATTATGGTTAAAAATATAATAGTATACAACCCTCGACGGGAAACTTCATTGCTGTCTCGAGGTTCAGTTTATCTCGACGCTACGCGTCTCGATAAACTATAAAACCTCTCGACCAGTAATGAAGCATTTCCCGTCTCGGATTGTAATATACTATTAATGAAAAACAAAAATTGAAATTGCCATATTTTTATTAAATCTGTTTAAAAGTAATCGCATAAATGCATTCTATGTACCTTATAACATTGCATTTTCAAAATTTTAAGCTCAAATTTCACCAGAAAGTTAAATTATGTAAAATATTTCACAAACGCCATTTTTTCTTAGTCAGATCTATTTCAACGAATAAAATATGGCGAATTTATGCAATTTGTCTGATTGGAAACTAGTTTCTGTTAAGTATTCTATTCGTAATTTGGTCAAATGTATTCTATATCGACACAAAAAAAACTCAATAGACACATTTTAGCCACATGTGTCTAATTATAATCCAGTATTTGACCAAAATGACTATATATGGACATATAGGCGCAATTTAGGAACTTATCCGACACCTGAGACTAAATTTTTCCCAAAATTGGTACAATTTGTAACCGGGCACATCTGTACCCAAATTGTGCCTTCTTGAGTGTTCCGAAATGTGCCCAATTGGTGAAATTTTGAAGGCATCCCTACTCTAGTTTGGCATGTAATTCACCTCGTTTTTACAGCATTTGCACAGCATATACAAAAACAATCAGCAGGCTAACTCGAGTGACAGTCCGTGTAAAGCCTAGTACTCATAACTGCGAAATTCGCATTTTTTTGACATTGCGTTGAGAATTTGACGTTTTATGCGTGTATCAAACGTCAAATTGGCGGAGCAATGTCAAAAAAGTGCGAATTTCGCAGTTATGAGTACTAGGCTTAATGAAGAAATTCATGGTCGGGACGTCACTAGCGGCCATTTTGGGATAAGAGACAGGGCCTGATTAACAATAATTTAGGTTTTTTTCTTTCGTATCACAGAGTCGTATTGGCTTTAAATAAACTAATTTAGTATTACTTACATTGGTATAATAATATTTATAATTAAGTACTAATTTATTATTATTATTGAATATACAAAAATGATAACAGATAACAGCATAAATGACAACACGAATATATTAAAATCATTTTGAAAATCATAGCTAAAATTTCGCTCTTCACCGCACTCCTATGACCTCCGTCAGAAATAAGCAAATAAAATAAAATTTCGGCGCCCCTGCCATTTAATGACAGGATGGTATTAGGCAATTCAAACCACGTGACATTCAAGATGGCGTGGCGGCCACACACGGGCCAAAAAACACAAAAAAATATCTAGTTTCTGCCCGAATTAATAGTTTAGGTACAAATATTTTATTAAATAATGAAAATCAAAGTTGTAAGCAAAACTGTATGCAAAATAATTTAAAATACGCATAAAAACATATTCAAAACAAACTTGCTTGGCCGCCACGCCACATTGAATTTTCGTTTTTGACAGATGGATTGAATTGCCTAATTCCCTAATGGCCGCGTGCACAGAAAAGATGCGCGTGAGAGTTAATTTGTCTCGGTGTTTGTCATTGTAATGTTTCACTGTTTGTTTTGTATTTGAGTATTGGGCAGGCAATGAACTAAAGGCCGTTTTACAGCTTGCAATTCTATCTGCAATATGCAAGAAACTTGAACGAGGGCATGCGCAGAAGTGAGTCAGCTGATTTGTTTCTGCAAGATTCTTGAAACTTGAATGGCATTGCATGCAATCGGTTTGGTGCCATTTTTCTTGAAGGTTTTCGTGCAAGCTTGCGAATTTTTAAGGCCGTTTTACAGCTTGCAAGAAAACTTGAATGTCATTTATTGCATGCAAAAAAATTGCATTCAAGATTTCTTGCACGTCGTTTTACACCTTGCAATTTGACTTGTTTCTTTCTCTAACCTTATCCATACTTTTTTGTTTTTAACGTTGTGTTGTTGATGTTTGCATTTTCCAAAAATAAAAAAAGTGATTATAAGTCGATATAAAAAGAAGAAAGCAATAGCAGCAACTTTAGGCATCATAATTGCTAAAAATTCCCCAGCTTGCACGAAAACCTTTAAGAAAAATGGCACCAAACCGATTGCATGCAATGCCATTCAAGTTTCAAGAATCTTGCAGAAACCAATCATCTGACACACATCTGCGCTTGCCCTCGTTCAAGTTTCTTGCATATTGCAGAAAGAATTGCAAGCTGTAAAACGGCCTTTAGCAATGGACCTTTCTCATGCAATGAATAACAAGGATAGTTTATTAAGATTTCTGCAATAAAGAAAAAGACACATATAATGACGCGCGATACCTGTGTGGAATGACTTTGATTGGTTCCACTTTCAAATTGTGCAATTTCGGTTATGTTTCTGTTTTTGTTTATTTTTAAACGTAAATATGACAAAAAACGTTTTAACATTAATTAGAAAGAAAACCCACCGCAGCAAAAATGTGTGCAGCAAACCTTTAATTGTACGTACATTATTATTGTATTTGATATAAAAATCGTTATTTTACGAACCCTCAAATCTCTGTCCCAACTTAAATCGTCTTCATTCGGGTTGAGAGCACGTTACTATTGTTTTCTTACAATTTGATTGCCTGGGAACTTGTGAAAAGAAAGGTTTCACTTCTTTTTCGCCTAATTCTGACAAGAATTCATTCAACTCATTTGAACCATTGTATCATACACAGTTTTTGTATTAATTTTCAGCAATATTGATTGATACTGATTGATTATGGAGGTTAGCTTAAATACGTCAGGGTCAGACCGTGTTCAGTAAATTGACGATTTAATTATCTGTCACCCACAAGATGCGCGCGCAGCACAGGTAAAATGAGAAAGGTCAATTATGATGCTTAAAGTTGCTGCTATTGCTTTCTTCTTTTTATATCGACTTATAATCACTTTTTTATTTTTGGAAAATGCAAACATCAACTAGACAACATTAAAAACAAAAAAGTATGGTTAAGGGTAGAGAAGGAAACAAGTCAAATTGCAAGGTGTAAAACGATGTGCAAGAAATCTTGAATGCAATTTTTTTGCATGCAACAAATTGCATTCAAGCTTTCTTGCAAGCTGTAAAACGGCCTTAAATAAACACACTGGAACGGTGGCTGCATAATTGTTTCTACGTATGGGCTTGAGCCTGCCAGGAAGGACAACAAACAAGAGGGATTTGCATGTCTCTCTGCACTATGGCGGCTATTGAGAACAGCTGATTGAAGTGTTTGGATCATTGAGGTAAGGAAGATGAAGAATCTCTCCTTTCTTTTATATTAATCGCAATGAGTGCGAGTGAGACAATAATCCCACCGTATTGCTGGGTTGCATACATCAAAATTCGGCACACAAGCATAAAGCAGTGCGCCCGTTCCAGAGTGTTTGTTTAGTTCAATGTGGGCAGGTGACACAATAGGGTACTTGCATCAATTTTTTTTATTGCTGATTTCGTTAGTCCATAAAAAATAAGTCAACACGTGTTTTTTCTTTTTCTTTTTAGTGAAAAATTGACGGAGATACAACGCTATGAAATATTCCTATGACGTCACTTATATAAATTAGTGACGTTGCACATGCTCAGTATATCTATATATACAAAACTTAATATTTGTATCGGGTCTTCAAAAAAAAAAACAATGAAAGATTGCTTTGATTACGAAAACATACGTCGCATTATTAGCTGCTTTTTTTCAAACACCTATCTTAGCTAACCTAAGTTGTTCTGAAATAAAGGACCGTTTTTTCTAACATCTTAGGTAAGTTTATGTCAGTCGAAATTACCTCCCCCCCTTGCCTACGCCAAGGATGCCGGATTCCATCCTTGGTTCAATTTTTTACCTGAGGTTATGTTTATTTAAGGTTAGATCCTTCGTCCATCTAATGTGTACGTTTGAACTACAACTTAGCTCAGCTAAGATTTTCAAAGTTAGCTAAGATAAGACAGTGTGCAGAAAAAAGCAGCTATTGTTTCTTTATTGGTCAGGATTTCTGACATGACATTTTGACATTAAATTTCATTGACAAAATTGAAGATTGAAGAAAAATATTGCTAAGACATACGTTTTAAAACCCATAGCAATCTTTGATTGGCTTTTTTTTTGAAGACCCGATATAACTTCCGGAATAATCATATTTGGTCGAAATTAAAAAAAAGTAACGATTTTTTTTTCGATTTCCTACAGTTTGCAATAAACAATGATCAATTTAATTTTTCATGCAAGTACCCTATTGAGAAATACGTTTTTCTACGAACGTACGCAAAATAGGTACTTTGCACATGCAGTTGGGACCCCAAAATTCAATTTTGCGCACTAGTTCGGACAAGAGGTAATTTTGCGCACTATAGTGCTGACAACATTCAATTTTGACAAATTACCAGTAAAAATATTCATGTACCCTTAAAGGTCTGTTTTCACAGAAATCACAAACCAGTTAGAGCGTTTTTGATTGGTTCAAATCACCAAAAACCAGTTTCCTGACTATTTTCAACCAATGAAATTTGCTCTGACTGGTTTGTGATTTCTGTGGAAACAGACCTTAAATGATTTCATGAAATTTGCTGTCAGTGTTTATTGGTCAGTGTCACGTCAGTGTCAAACAAATTAATTTATCATCTTGTCTTTGGCCATTATTTTATCTACATTGTGAGCCTAAGCCTAGAAACTCGCAGAAAAGTTGAAGCGCAAGAGAACGAGGAAATACCAGAACATATTTAACATATTTTATATAGAGCCGCCAGTTCCTGCATGAGCCCAAAGGTCGTCCCAAAAATCTTTCAATATCGTTTACAATGATCAAGTGAATAATTAGTTTTTGTTAGTTGCTTCTGAGTATTCTGTTTTGAATATTTTTTTTTTTTTTTTTTTAATTTATTGTCTCATTTTTTATTTTTATAAATTTTCTCGCTCGTAGAAAAAATACTGTTCCTAACTCTTGCGCAAAGTGTCTTGTTCGCACTCGACTGCTGCCCGAACTCCGCTCCGCGTCGTTCGGTCAACTGCAGCCAGCGTGCGAACAACACTTACTTTGCGCACTTGTTAGGAAATATACTATTCCTGGAACTTCTTGCAAAAAACTGGAAATTTGTTCCCATTACCACAGGACACATACATTCAAATAAGGCGGAGCACACTGGCGTTTCTGAAAGAGGAGAGCAGAAATCGTTTCGCCAGTGTGCTCCGCCTCATTTGAATGTATGTGTGATAATGAAACAATTTCCAGTTCCTTGCAACAAGTCTCAAAAAACTTATTTCTCCAGTCTATCACTTGCCTCAGAATGTCGTTCAGCATCATCTAAAACGATTGAAAATAATATGGTTCGCCCGTCCATTGTCCCAAATCTGGGAGCAGGACGGTATTTTGAATTGGCCACCTAAAAACGTGAAAAATAGTGAAAAATTCATCAATAAACTAAACCCAAACAAATCGTCTAGCTGCGCTCTAGCATAACACAATTTAGACACAAACTAGAAAAAATGAGTGTTAAATGTGTCCCTTCGGAACTCAATGCGCCCACCCCGCACATTTTTGAAACAAATCAGACACAATGAATCTAAGATGCAGCTAAATGGAAACATTTGCGTCCACTTGACTCAATTTGGTATCAAAACAGAAACGGATTAGTAAGGTACAATATGGAAACATTGAGTCAACTAAGGTCGACCCTAGTGAGCTCAAATTGTGTTACTGTTTCCAAGAGGGCACAGAAGCGACGCAAATTAGGCACATGTTTCTTAAATAATGCTACATAGACCCATACTTTTTTTGGACACAATTGGTCCAAAAAGTGTCGAAACAAAGCAGCCACCAATTTGATGAATGGACACAGTTTTCATTCAGACATCAGTTTTTCGATTTGCGTCGAAACAATTTGGAAACAGAAGGTATCGCGCCCAAGTTTGGGCACAAAATGCTGCTTGGGCTGGGACACCCTGTATAGAGGTATGAAGGTTCACTGAGCGGCAAGAAAGGGAACAATGGAAATGTGCCTCTTTAGCTATTAAATATTGAACCCCCATGAACACCTCCCTATCCCGAACCTGCTAATCATAACCCCAAGTAATAACCCAAACCAATGCACAGCTAAAATCATATCTTCAAGACAGAATTAGACAAGTATTTTGGCGCAGGCGCCATATGCCTTAGCTTAAAGCAGGAGGCTCTGGCAATCCCAAACAAAGGTCTAATTTCTATCATCTGTTCTACGGAAAATTCCATCTGGTCAGCGATCTAGTGTGTAAACATCTCCTTTATCGCTGGCTATGAGGAAATGCACTTGTCTAATTAATCATCGGACAACCCCAATCTGACCACTACACTTAGGCGAAAACTGCCCAATTTAGCTGCAAATGCATGTCCCAATCCCGGTAGATTCTTGCACCCAATCCTCCCAACCCTCATTCTCTGACATCCCTTACAAACTTCCTCCACCTGCACCCAAACCATTACCTAGAGGCTCATCAGGTCTCAGGATTGGTCGGGGTGCAGGGCTGTCGACCCCATTTAATCCAAACCAGCGCTCACGCGCACATATCCTTGAGCTCACACTTTGTTGTTGAGGTAGCGTCCATGGACCACAACGCCCTAAGGGGCACGACTTTTATTTTTTGTGTTTTATTATATCATTAAGTTAATTGGAAGTGGGGTTTTTTGGAACTTTTCCCCACAAAGAGGGCGCTGCGCGCTCGGCACTCCACATCACGCATCATCCCCTATTTTTTGAGCAGGCCAGTATAGTGGTCCAATGCGCGCCATTCGTGGTATTCACCAACGACCGAAAGGTCACCTAAGAACGTGAAAGGGCAACCAGGGAACGTTGAGAGCGGATCCAATGGGAAAAGGACGGTGGTTTGTCGGTCAGAACATCGGCCAAGCTGGAGATAGTGCCACACAGCGCGCTAGGCGCGCATGTGGCACGCGGTGTGCTGCGCACACTGTGTGTTCTAGTTTTAAGCCATGTCCTTAGTCTTAGTCCATGTTATGTATGTATTGTTTGAGGGGGGCCTCACTCCCCTACCCATATGTATGTTAACTGAGAATTTTAAAATAAAGAGATTTTGAGTTTGTGTTTGAGCTATTAAATATCAGGTTTTCGACATTTTATTGTTTTAAAGGACCTAGGAATAATATCGTAAAGTTCATAAATATTATAGGTAAAACTTTTCCTATAAAAAGAGCAGTTTTATGAGTGGAAATCGAGAAAACTTTTGTCTATTCCAGGTTTTTGATTTTTGCTTTTTTTCTCAATTTCTTTTTAAAAAATTAATAGTTAGCTTCAGAACTTTTTCAATCTTTAAACATTTCTCAGTCTTTAGGGCCTTTCAGTTATCTAGAATTTATCTTGAAATCCATATAATCTTGGTTGTTGTGTCTTCAAAAAATTTCAGTTCTTCAGTCTTTGATCCCTTGAAAGCCTTTATTAGTTTTTAGACTTTTTGTGACTTTAAAATGTATGGTCCTAAATGATGAGCTTTAAAAAGACTTCAAAGTTGAGTAAGAAATCTTTAAAAGGCGTTAGTTGGTTCAGAATCTATAGAATATCAAGAATTATCAAATTTTTTAGCTTTAAAAGTTGAATTTTGGATCTACGAAGGTCGAATATGATATTTTTTAAAAGAAATTAAGAAGAAATTGGTTCACAAGTAGAAAAAAAGTATTCGTCCATTCCCAGGCTCTTTAATTCTCTCAATTTAGAGGAAATTCGAAAAAAATCATCAGAGCAGGTCAATTTTTGTACACCAGATTGCGGTTTTAGGGGAAATCATGGATGATTTTCTCTGACTTCCCGTAACAACTGTCGTAAAACCTTGAATGGGGCAACAAAGTCCTAGAGTGGCTGTAACAAATTGTACACGAAATAAGCCTTTATATTTACATGCTGTAGAGCTAGATACTTAAGATGGACACGCCTGGAGGAAAAAAAACACCCTCTCATCCATCGTCCATCCAACCGATTAAACAACACAAACTAAGATTTAACATTTTTCAACGTGAAAGATAACGACAGTTTTAGTCTGGATAAAATATAAGATAAAGCGCAACCCCATTATGAGGTGCAACTTGTACACTTGTCAGAACGAGTTTTGAGAATTTATTAGGCAAGTGAGCCATTTATTTAAATGTGTTTTCCCTTTGCATTTTGAGCTTAAGAGTAACAACTCTATTTTGTCTTGCCTACCCTCTACAATTAAATTGTACAAATATTGTAGAACGACTGGATTTTTTTTTTTGTTACTTGAACCTCAGCTGAAGCTTTTACCAACCAAGATTCCAGTTGTTTTTTCATTTTCAGCTATTGATATTGTATATTTCTTAAGCCGAAAAAGACATTTCTAGATTTTCTCCTCATATGTACTCCAATCTAAAAAGCAGACCAGAAATTTGCAATATACCTGATCTTGGATAATTATTGAGCAAGCATAAAAAATTCTTGAAGTCTCACATTATGACTTATTAGAACACAAAATTGTTTTGAGGCTCTTAAATCCCGTCCTTCTTTCCCCCTCATCGAAATTTCACCCTACAGGACTCCCTTCATCATGTACGTCCGGGACGCCCCGACCCTTCTAGGGCCGAACGTAGAGCCTCAGCACGCTTGCGCTCTATTCCAGTCAATGAATGAGTCCTGCTCTAGCTCTGTGGTGTTAGTTCTGCTGGCTCTAGTAAAAGCCCGCACTATTAAACCTGGTTTTTATTTAATTAAAATCTCCCGACAATAACAATGGGAGGTCAATTTTTATAAATCTAGAACATAGTTGATGGGTATAGTTTAGTTGAAGCGCGTTGATTTTCATGGGTGTTTGTTCGATAAAAATGTTGTTGGCTGAGGGATTTATAAACAGCAAATTATAGTTGTTATCGGTGAAATGTAAAATAATATCCGCAGGTGTAGTTCGATCTGTCGACAAAAAGTGGTTCGAGGTGACGTTTTGTGCAAAAAAATCTTCAAAAAAACTCTTTGTTCCTTGGTAGATGTGGGTGCGACTCTATTTTTGGCGCTTTTCTTTACGTTTGACAGGTGAGTTACATTTTTTTTTTATATATAGAATTGTTTTATTATTTATAATTTTGTATGTGGTGCTGGGACATTATATGATGTCATACAAAAAAAAAATAAGGAAAATGCACCAATCCATGAAGGTTAAAACTAAAGAAGCGTAAAATTACAAATGACAAAATCGTGTTATTTTTTCATTCCGTCACAGAGGTTGATATTTTGACCTCACATACTTTTGTTGAGTGGCCTGAATAGGCTCACTTAATTAATTATACATAATTTATTGTTGGTTGTCGGTAGAGATCTGATGAGCATCGAAACATTTTTCACATACATATTAGGATAATAATTGCGTTCTTGTTTTAATGAGTTCTAGAGGATTTAAATAATCGTTTTGGCACAACATTCATAATAATTAAAATAAAATGTAATTGCTAAAGTGAAATTCTCCCAACAGGCCAAATGCCCGCTGGCTGGAAAACGAGCAGTTTCATTTTATAAGTGTTCATTTTTCAGAGTAATTTCACTAAAAGGCTGTGTTTAAATATGCGGTTTTTTATGACAATTTATTGTTGTCGCTGCTAACAAAAATTATTTTTCAATCCATTGTTGATGGAAAAAAAGAGGTCAGCATTGGTTTGCCAGAAATCAGCTCCATATGAAATTGTACGGTTCATCAAGATTCAGTATCAGGCCCTTGAATTACCCTTTTCAAATAGCCTTCAATTCATTTAAATTTGTACTCCAGCTCTGCATATACGTCACACAGTATGATAAAAATATCTTGATATGCCTGATAATTGACACGCACGATTCCAAAATCAAAATGTCCCGCTGGCTCTGATATTTTTCCATACCGAAAAACCATCATTTTAGGTGAAAGCAATATTCCTTTTTCCAATGACGAATGGAGGCACGATTTCGTGCTCCACATATAGGAGAATAGAAAGAATTTTTCATACAAAATGGAAAAAGCGTACTTGAAATAAAAATGGAGAAGATATAAATTGTGTGTCGCAACCAAAAGACGCGATCCCCATTGTTGATGCTGTTTTCGCTGATGTCAGAAAGGCAAAGTAAGGAGAAAATGGGTTTCTTTTCTAGTTCAAAAGAATTTTAATTTAAATAAATTAAAAATAAGAACAATATCTTGTAATTTATGATCGAGGGGTAAACCGCCAGCCAAATGTATACACTTAAGTGCAAAGAAATACATAAGAATACAAGATTACAAAGGAGCGCATGTAACTAAGCACTATTGACAGAAAATATGCTTTATGTCTTTAAGAGAACACAGTAAGTTCAATCGTTTGGTAAGTTTCAATATACCGTCATTTGGGGTGAAGTCGGACTGTGGGGGTGAACTCGGATAGACAGGTATTGGCCGGCGTTTTTTACGATATCGGGTATCGAGACACCCAAAAAATCCACCGACCAACATATTCCGTTTAGTTTAGCTCGAGTGTCGTTGAGAGTGGTGCATTTTTGCTGGAAAAATTCGCCGTAGAGCACGTGGTCAGAATTTTATACATTTTATTGTTTTCTTAGAATTTGAAAACCAAAAAAGAAACTGTTGGGCACTAGGGAATATTGAAACTATGTACTTCAAATGAGCTCTTATTTGTTATGTGCTCTATCATTAGTAAACCCATGGCAATTTGGTGAAAAAATATATTTTTTTGTTGTTAAATAATGGTGTTTTAGTAAAAAAAGTCATTTTATAGGGGGGAAGGCGGACACTATGGTTAGGAGCTATAAGAAGAAAGTCGGCATTAATTTCAAAAATTACAATGAAGAAAACGTCGCTAGGGCACTCGAAGATATTAGACGAGGCAGAAAAAGTATAGACAAGCTGCTGAGTATTATGGGGTTCCCAAATCCACCTTACATGACAAGAAAAAGGGAATAAAAACGAAAAATCATGGCGTGCATGTTTGCATTTTTTTTTACCTAAAATTTATAATATTTTGCTATAAATATTATATTTTTTTATTTTTTCTGTCCGACTGCACCCCGTACTAGGGGCTAAGACACTTTACCCCACACATAGGGGTGATGGCGGACACACAACTTACCTAAAAAAAAAGGGGGGGGAATACAATTGTCATTACTTTTAGTAAGTAATTTGATAAAGGAGACATGGAAGATTCTTAATTATTTTTTTAGGATTTTTTTTCTTCTAATTGTAGATTTTATTAACAAAAAACTGCAAAAATCGTCCGACTTCACCCCAAATGACGGTACATCGAATAATACAAACTCGAATATGAAAGAATTATAATTGATAAAAATCAACATGATATACCTATTGTAAAACTCGAAATAGTTTTATAATACCCGCCCTTAACAAAGTCAACAAATCCTCTTACAGTAATTTATAGCACTGAAAGTTTCTAGAGGCAAAATCAAGCATATTCAAGATGGACTTTCCTCCTTTTTCCGCGCGCTACTCCGCTCTAATGAGAGAAACACAAATTCCAATCAAAATAAAAGACACACAACAAAAAAAAAACCCAGCTCTGGAATTTCTGGGAAAGCGGTTCTTCACATTTTAAAAGCAATTTGTTCCACCTTGATTTTTGTCTCTGCAATTTGGAAATTGATCTGAGAAGCCGAAAATCAAGAAAAATCTCGTGTAACAATTTCTAATTTCAGGTAGGTACAGACACAGAAAGTCTTTTTTTTGTCACAATAAGGTGGTTCACATCAATACTAATTACCTTTTTACAAATATTTTATGTTGCTCATTAGTTTTGGGAGCCCCCTGATAAAAATAAAATGAAAAGCTTAGGGCAGGCGCGGATCCAGACCCAAATTAAGGGGGGGCCCATACAAAATATTGGAAGGTACACTTGGCCAATCATAAAACTGGTACGCATTTTCCTATTGTGTTGTATTGTGTAAACCAACTTTTTTTATCACCTCAACAATGACAAAAAGAGTCAAGTCAGTGTCATATTTAAACCAATCATAACATAAAAACATAAAGTGCGTTTTTTTTTTATAGATAAAAGTCAAAATGGCATTATTTTGGCAATACAATGTAAAATTGTCAATACTTTCAATTTTTTTATGTAGAAAACGCTTGTGTTGCCAACATAGTTACTAAATTTTTGACTTGGGGAATTATCTTTAAAAAAAAACACACTTTATGTTGCATTCACTTTTATTCAGTTCTGACGTTTTTCAGAAGAGACTTCTTGTTGTTAAGCCTGACTCACACTAGGCAGATTTAAAAAACATATATTGCCTGTACCAGTTCCATGTTTGGCCGAGTGTACAGGCGCGTGTCTGGTTATAATTTGACACCCCACCTTTACTGGTACAGGCAATATACGTTCTACAGCCTGTAAAAGTTGCAAAAAAGTCAATTTTTAACTGTCAATATTTCTGAAACAGTTGAAGATAGGCATAGGACATGATACATGAAATAGGTTCAAAATTTAACATAGAATTTGAAAATGAAATAAAAAATTGGTGTTTTCATTTAAAAAACAAAGTTAGCTGTCATAACTTGTTTTTGAGTCACCCCGTATACATGGTATATAATATCACAAGAGAAAAAATTTTGTCGGCAAAATTTTCGAAAGGTATGAAAGTTTGTTGCTTGGCAATTTCGCGAATGACATTTTTGACAAAATCACGAGCCGTCAGCCGAGTGATTTTATCAAAAATGTCATGAGCGAAATTGCCGAAAGGCAACAAACTTAAATAAAACCTTGAGTGGTATTCGTCATGACTATTTCACGTAAGATTGTGAAAATAAATAGAATGCAAAAATATGAATAAAAACTCCAAATTGAAAATATCAGTTTGACAATGTCAAAAAATGATCGCTGAAATATCATGTTGTTGGTATTGTCCAGGTAGCATTATTGTCAGGTGAATGCCGAATTTATTGCCGGTGTAATAAACTCTAGTGAAATAGTCATCAAAAAACCGGCCACTAAAATCAAAAATTGACGTGTCCGAGGTTTTTTGAAAAATATCCATCCTGTATATTTTATAGATTTTATTCCAACCTTTACGTGCTCAGTGTATAGCAGCCATATTTTGAATTTGCCAAGTGTGAGTCAGGCTTAACAACAAAAAGTCTCTTCTGAAAAACTTAGGTCAGAGAGTTTTTGTCAATGTCAAAGCTGAACAAAAGTAAATGCAACATGTTTTTATGTCTGAGTTTTATGTTACGATTGGTTTAAATATGACACTGACTTGACTCTTTTTGTCATTGGGTACATTCAGGCGGTCCCAGCGGCTAACCTCAGATACTCAGCAGGGACTTCATTCTCGAAACCAAGGAACAGCGTTCTCATAAGAACGATTGCTCTGTCATTGTCAGTGTTATGCCGGACGACAAAGACAGAACCTTCGTTCCAATGAGAACGCTGCTCGCTGCTCATCCCCTGTTTCGACTAGTTTAGAGAATAAAGTTCCTGCTGAGTGGCTGAACTAGGCCGCTGGAACCGCCTGAATGCACCCATTGTTGAGGTGATAAAAAAGGTCGATTTATACAATACAACACAATAGGAAAATGCGTACCAGTTTTATGATTGGCCAAGTGTAGATGATAGGTGTAAACACAAAAGTGGAGCAGTTTTAGCTAAATTTTTGTCAGAAATTTGAATATTTGATTCCATATTCTTGAAGAGCACAATTTTCCGATTCCAGAAATATATAGTTTCTCTATATTTAGTTGAGTCGTCTCCACCATATTTGGCTTCAAAAATTTTAAAAATACTATCAGAGACACCAAGTGCTTCATATTTTACCTGAAGCTTTCATCAGAATGATTCACAAAATTGTAAGTAGGATACTATTTTTCCAATTTTTAGAGCCAAATATCTTGAAGGCGGCTCAAACAAATATAGACAAACTATATATTAGAAGCAAATATAGGACATTTCATTTAAAAAAGTTGAAAGTACGCAAAATTTCAAATTTCTTACAATAAAATTTTGTTTCTGACGATGGATTTTGAAAATTTAGTTAAAACTGCACAACTTGTGTTCACACCTATCATCTACCTGTAAAGGTGAAGGCTGCAGGTGGAGTGTCAAATTATAACCAGACACACTGTACATACAAATAGAATAGGCTAGAGATCCGTGGTAAAATGACGCCATGAAATAAAATTCTGTTATATACGGGCCCTGGTAAACCCGGAAAAATTGGTCGATTTAATGTTGATTTTTAAAATTATTTTTTCTTATCTAGGGGGGCCATGGCCCCCATGGCCCCTTCCTGGATCCGCGCCTGCAATAGGGTGTATAGGATCTTAAATAAGCATCAAAAATCTAACTCTTATATTTTATTGTCCAATGAAGTAGATAACTATAATACAAGAATTATAAATAATATCTATAGAATTCAAACAAGAACAAATATTGGTCTATTTATTCCTATTACACAAGCATCTAAAATATTTAATAAACTGCCTAATGAAGTAAAAAATGTTAGATCCTATGATACTTTTGTGAAATGCTTAAAAAAAACATTTTGGCTAGGGTAGCTATAAAAAAAAAAAAAAAAAAAAAAAAAAAAAATTAAGTTGTAGTGAGTAGTAGAGTAGTACAAATCATCAGTACTAGTATAGAGTAGTAGTATAAATTTAAGTCCGGCACTGTAATCTATAACATAATTCTATTCTTGAGGCCAGTGTTCTCAGGCACTGTTTAGAGAATTGTAAAGTGCGATAAGTGAGTGAACCTTGGTAACGTATGAAGTAGCAGAGGGGAAGACGAAAACCTATACTATACGACGCGACGGGTCCCCGACGTGGTGCATTGCGAAAATTGCGTTTACCCTGACGCGACGACCCGCGTATATGTATATTTAATCTCGGGCCAATCAGGAGGGTTATGCCCGCATTCCTTCCACACAGGTTCACTCACTTGTCGCACTTTACAAATGTATTAAAAAATAATATTTTCTGTAATATATTCTTGTTTCAAAGGAAGAAGGAAGTAGTCGGATAAGAACAAAAAATAAAAGCCAATCAAATACTCGCCGACGTTTCGCCTTTATTGTTTAAAGGCATCTTCAGGGCTAAAAAACAGTTAGGGACTAATGAATGCCGAATAAATAAAATTAAACAAAATTTACCTTGTATTCAAAACATATTAAAAGCTGATTGTAAAACATATAGGTAAGTAAGATTTTACGGTCCGAGTTGTTACAACATACGAACAATAAAAGATTTAAAAACATGAACAATACAAAAAGAACAACTCAGATACTTAGGAACAATCAAAAAACAAAGTTATGGTAAGGGTACAGAATCAACTAACCTAAGAATAAAAAAAATACGGCAATTATTTTTATGTACGACCTACACTGTAAGAGCTTATTACGTAACTCATTTTAGCCTGTTTGAGTTACGTAATAAGTTGCATTATCGTGCTTAGTGATGTAATGAGCTCATTACATCACTCAGTGATGTAATTATTTTCAAAGAATAACCAATGGAATACTTTACACCACCCCACCACCACCCTTGAGGTACGAGCTATTGGTTCGTTTTTTTTTTTTCAAGTGGTTTCCCCATTAGGCCTATTCCACTTTGAAATCACAATGTACAGTCAAGACCGACAACTTTCCATTGATTCAACACCCTCTCGCCAGCTTGGATGGCGCCACTGCTACACTTACCGTAAATAGTATAATAGTGCAACAAAAGGGATCCAGGGGTGCGTTCAAAGACGGCAATGCTAATGCCAAAACTTACTTTTCCCCCTCCACCAGTAATGCCGAACCACGTAGGTTGAAGCCGAACTCGAACGCAAAATGCCAATTTTGGCTTGGCTGTAGCCATTCCTGAACGCAGCCCAGGGCAACTATGGCATTAGGCCTTCCCGGGACCCCATGCCGGAAGATTCGGTCAAATCATGGAATGTATTGGGAATTGACGTACCATCGTCACCAAAAGTAACTGAAACAGGGACAGCTTCATATTAGCTCTTGTACTATAATATGATTTTTTTCTCCAAACGTCAAAAAAACGTCACTTTGTTAACCCCTGTCAAGATGTCAGAAATTTAATTTCTATGCTGCTAGGTAAATCCAGCGGGTTAACACCTGTCGAGCTGGTAGAAGTTTAATTTCTATGCTGCTTGGCAACCCCAGCGACAGCAAAAGTACTTTTAGTGCCGCTCGTACTTTTACTGCCGCTCAACCATCCACTTGCCCCCGAGCTTACCCCATTAGTTTTGAGAAAACATAGCGTGTTGCATACGGAGTAGAAGCCTCACTACGTTCGGCTCACAAACCTACTGCTTCAGCACAAAAAAGTAAAGCTTCTACTCCTAATACAACAATATACTATTTAGTGTCAAATATTTGTCAAACTATGAATAAAATTATGATAGTAGAATTAGTCCAGGAGATTATTATGAATTATTTTCGTCCCAGATACTTTTGGTGACGATGGTACATGTAACGACTTCGCTGAAAAATAGTATTACCATTGATGCATGAAATCTTCATGGACATTCCAACCAAAGATTAAGTGGCATTGTGGTCATTCGTGCTGGATCCAGAGCGAAAGCCAGCTTGCTTCTAGATTAATGAAAATAGGCCGGAGATGTTGCAAGATTGAGGGGTGCAGGAACTGCAAAGACTTGCTACCTAGCTAAAAAGAATTAAAGACCAACCAGATTCCAACTGCCTAGAAAAAGACAACCTGAAGATAATGCTTGAGGACGCCTATCTTCAGTAGTGGACCCAGAAGGCTGTGTGATGATGATGATGATGATGATACCAACCTAAACTAGACACAATAGAAAAGCTTACTCGCAATGTTCCTCTTCTGGAATAATCTTTTTCAAACAAGAACATTTTTGCTACCATATAGAACATGATCACTTGTCTTTTCATCTGGAAAACAGAAAAACAATTTGGCCTGGAAAAGTTGCAGAGCATTCAGCTATTCTATTAAGCCTCATTAGACTGAATCTGAATCTACTTAAAATCACCGATACCCAACAGCCAATCATAATTCAACCATTTCTCGCTGGCATTCGGTAGTGCCACCACTGCTACACTTACCCTAAATAGTATAATCATGTAACAAATGGGATCCAGGGCAACTATGGCATTAGGCTTCCCCAGGGGCCACCAAATACCAAAAAGAAATAATCAAACTATGGATTGTTCTAAGTTATTGAAAACATTTAAAGCCAAATGGTCAAAGTACAATACCAAACTCACCTAATTATAATAGTAGCTTATCAGAGATTTGGTTCCTGTACCTGTCACACCTGAAAAAGAAAAAGCAGAATGTACCTTATTCCTTCTGGAAGGTTGTACATGGACCTGTGGCCTGTGGCATGCCTGTACAGCAGTAAGGATCATCGCAGTCAGAGAGTAAAGTAACACTTTGCGCACTTGTTAGGAAAATAACTATATTGTATTAAATCTCGCACTGCTAAATTTAAAGACGCACTGCGAGATTTATTCTCGCACTGCTAGATTTAAAGACGCACTGCGAGATTTATTCTCGCACTGCTAGATTTAAAGACGCACTGCGAGATTTATTCTCGCACTGCTAGATTTAAAGACGCACTTGCCAGATTCAGGGCCGAGGGCCGGATTTAGACACAGGCAACCGAGGTCACCCCCTAGGGCGCCACGATTAGAGGCGCCAAATTGCAAGCAAATTTATTTCGAGTGAACAAGAACTAAAAAAATTTTTTAATGCTACAAGGATAATAGGGAGGAAATTGAGAAACAGTGTAAAAACCTAAAACGAATGTAGGGGGCCAACTTGAGCGAGCCAATTAAATCATTATTACACAAAAGCATGCATACAACGTTGTGTTTTTTGACCAAGGTTGCCAGGTCTCATGATTTTTCATGAGATCTCATGATTTGGACACATTTGTCATGACTCCATGATTTTCAACAAAAATCTCATGATTTTTGGCGCAACACACATACTCCGGTAATTCTATTATTTTCATTTAAAATTCAAACTTTGTGTTTGATATTTTAACATCACATTCAAGCGCTTGCGTACAATGAATATTTTCTATAATTTATAGGTTTGTTCGCAAAAAAATTATAAACCAGCCAAAGCGAATTTCCTTGATTGAAAATGGTCATAAAACTGGTTGTTGGCGATCTAGACCAATCAAAAACGCTCTGACTGGTTTGTAATTAGTGTGAGAACAGACCTATCTACAAATCTACACGATCCAACATGTTATAACATGTTGTGTTAAGCCGCGTCCAGAGTAGTAAATAAATGCGTTGCGTTGAATTCGGGATTCGCCACATATTTTTGCGGCGCAAATTTGGTATCTTGACCGACATAAATATTTGTGTTGTGCGCCGTGCGTTCTTGCTCAACGCGTGTGTGCCTATTTTAATTCAGTGGACGCGTTGCTTGTTTTTGGTTATTTGTTTCGTTCGCGAAAAAATGCATCCACACTAGAACGATGTTGCGCCGCAAATCCCTTTGATGTCTTGAAAAAAACCGACAAGCCGCGGATCGCGTGCGGTGAATGCCGCGAAAATTTTTGCGTGCGTCCGTGCGGCACACCTTATATGGGATTTTGGCGATCGGTCGATTTTTTTTCAAATTTTGATATGTTGTAGAGGATTTATTTCTTAACAACCTTTAAATGGGACGAAATCCTGTAGGTATTACGGTCTTTGAGATATGAGCGTTGAAAGATGAACTTTTTTGCGACTTTTTGTGTGGAGAGTATACGAAATACTAGTGTTTATCAGTCAAAATATTGACAGGTTCACATATTTTACGTCACTAAACATTTGTCAACATGGGCTAAGGGCGGGGTAACACTGGCTCCACCATTGACCCCAGTGCGGTCCTGGCCTTAGCCTATGTTGACATTAATTTGTAACTGACGTAAAATATGTGAACCTGTCAATATTTTGACTGATAAACACTAGTATTTCGACTATTTCGTATACTCTCCACACAAAAAGTCGCAAAAAAGTTCATCTTTCAACCCTCATATCTCAAAGACCGTAATACCTACAAGATTTCGTCCCATTTAAAGGTTGATAAGAATTGAATCCTCTACAACATATCAAAATTTGGGAAAAATCGACCCATCGCTGGAATCCTATATAAGCAGGGGCGTAGCCAATAGGGGGGGAGACGGGGGAGCCTCCCCCCCAGGGCGCAGCTGACACAGGGGCGCCAAAATAGGCAAAGTGAAAAAAAAAATGAAAAAAAAAAAATATTCAAAAGGCAAGTTTCTGAGTAGGTAATTAAATACTATTTTACAACTATTTTAATGTGAACACGCCCCGCCGGTTATTGTGAACACGCTTTAGGGCCCAATTACAATATATTTGCATCTGCAAATTTGCAGTTCTGCAAATATGGCCGACTTGCATGTGGTCTTTATTTGCAGGAACGAGCGAATTACAGAAAAAATCTGGTATTCCGTCATATTTATCGAAGAAAACTGTTTGGACGCTACTGATTTACCAGTTTCGAATGTCAAAGTTGTCAAAGTGATTGCAAGGACTTACGGAACCGTTTCACCATGCGCAAATTTGCAGGCAACTTGCAAATGCATTTTGCTTCTGTAATACGAAAAATCAGATTTGCAGGTCCTGCATTTGTATCTTGGTGTTGCAGAGCTTCTGTAATTCCGGGCTTAGTCAAGAGTTCCATATTTCTATTGTGAACACGCCCTGGTTAAAAGTTCCATCAAAACGGGGCAACGGAAACTCGGTGAATCACCGGTTAATTCGGCAATGGGAATTGCGTCTGCAAGCAAAATGAGCAAAATTTGACAGAAGTCACGTGATTTGACACGTGAAAAAAGATAAGTGGTGGATAAGTGATCACGTGACGTCCGTCAAAATTCGCTCATTTTGCTCGCAGATGCAATTACCGAACCCAACCACCGAATCAGCTTTCAGTGATGTAAGTGACATGGTAACGTATTGTCTGGCTAGCCAAACGGCGAACTGCAATAGAATTTGCTGCTTTGCCAAACTTGGAGGAAACGGTAATAAACAAGTTGATGACATATCTTTTTTTGCTATATGGGCATGTGTAGTATTTTGAAATTAAAAAAAATCCGGCAACATTGCGAAATGATGGATGTGGAGAGGCGTGATTATTCAGAGGCATGATTCTATTGGTTAGAGCGTGAACGACAGCACAGTGTAGGTTTTGTAATTGAAACATTTTTTTTTTTTAAACTTACTTTCGCATATAAAGGGTGTTTCAGAAAAGCTGATTGTGGTCCAACTTATTTTAAATGGAATACCCTGTATATAATTGAATATACGGATTCGACGTAAAATCACAGCATCACAGCATATTATACAAAAACAATCAGCTGGCTAACTCGAACTCTGTATCCTCAAATGGCGACGTGCGCAGAAAAGATGCGCGTCAAATGTTGTGCTTTTGCCGTAGCCGTGTTAGGCTGTATCCTCAAATGGCGGCGTGCGCAGAAGAGATGCGCCTGAGAGTTAACCTGCTGTTTGCTTTTGTATATGCTGTGGTAAAATTCTGAGCAAATCTCCCGTGATAAACCCTATACACATTCCTATATCTAAGTTCAACTGTTTTGGAAATATTAATAATTGAAAACTGACTTTTTTGCAACTTTGCCTGGTTGTAAGGAATTTTCAATCATGGATTAAATTCAAAGTTGGTATCAATATGGTATCAAATGAAAATCTAAGATAAGAATTTCAGCTCGGTTTTGCTCCTGTCTAAAATTAACCGTTTATGTTTTAAAGTCTGTCAGAGTTGCAAAAAAATGGCTTTGCGGCGCTTAGGGGGCGCCAGATCTTAGTCTCCCCCCCCTAGAGGTAGTCATATCGCTACGGCCCTGTATATAAGGTGTGCGAGGTCCTTTGTATCGCACACACAAATTTGTGCCGAATGCCACGCACAACGTAAATTTTTACTAATGTGGACGCGGCTTTATAAACATTCTTGAGACAAAGATGATCGAAGGTGCCATGATGAGCGGTGTGAGGTAACACGTAGATTAACTATTACCGGACAATGTTGTCGGACCTTTTATTTCCTCCCTATTATCCTTGTAGCATTTACAATTTTTTTTTAGTTCTTGTTCACTCGAAATAAATTTGCTTGCAATTTGGCGCCCCTAATCGTGGCGCCCTAGGCGGTTGCCTCGGTTGCTAAATCTAGCAGTGCGTATTTGAATCTGGCAGTGCGAGATTTAATACAATAAAACATACTCATGTCCCTTCTGAGCCATCGTACAATAGAACATGAAAATACTTCAATAAAAAACTCACCCATTGAGAAGTAGCTTACCAACGTCTTGGTCCTGTATCACACCTATCAAAACTTACTTATTATCAAATTCATCGATCAACCCTTTACAGCCCTATGTTGTAGATACCTACATTTCTGATATTAGAAAAATTGAGGGTTTTTCATTCAAGAATTGATCAAAAATACTTGTTGGTACTTACGAAATTTAATAGGTAATTTGTACACTAATCAATTGGGAACTCCGGTCAAAAATAATAACTGACTAACTCGAAATGTTTTATTATTTTTTCAATAGTTCATTCTTCCACGACGGTGAACTGCCGAATGATGATTTACCGAACCTTTTTTTTTTAAGTCGGATAAGAAAAGAAAGGTACAGTTTACATTACCGGTCCCTTTTTTCATTCACATTATTTTTATTTACATTCTCCAGTGATGATTCATCAATTAAGTATATAAGTATAATATCGTCCCCTTCCTTGCAAAGAGACCTATCTCATTTTTTGTGATTTTTCAGGAGAGAAAAAAGAAGTTTTTACAAATATTTTGAGAGATTATTTTCGTGCCAAATCTGAGATAGGCCTTCGAGATTACCTATATTTAAGGATTTGAGATACGCCTTTTAGAGGGTAGCTGCAGGTATCTCTTTTGATGATGTCTCCCAAGGGCCTAACTCAATTTAGCAATTTTTTGAGATAAGCCCCTTTGTAAGGAAGGGGACGATATTATTGAAATAAATAGATCTTTCCATTCGCTTAATTGCTGAAATGGACATAATATTTGAGATTGTTTTGAAAATGTGTTAAAAAACCAGGAATAATTCTGATTTTGTGAATGAACATTATTCGAGCGGCAAAAATTGGCAAAACTAGGTACCGGGTGATCTATTATAAATGTCACCCCCTGCTAACTTTTTCATTTGACGTTTTTGACAGAAGTGTCAAATACAAAAGTTTTAAGAAATTGTCAAAAGTTTTTCACTAAGTCAGTTTTAGACATACAGGGTGCGTCAAAAATGTGCAGCAGTGTGAAGTTATATTTTTTTAAATAGAACACCCGGTATATTGTGCGCTTATTTGTTAGTCCCGTTTATCCTGATTTCAACGGTATATTGTTTGATATGGTTATCTCTCGGTTTATTTCTAATAGTAATAGGGAAAAAGGCAAAAATCCCTTCCTAGGTCTCATGTTATTTTTTTAAAAATAAAAATAATAACTTAGACATCTGGATTTATTCGTTGATTTATTATAATATTTCACCTTGTATAATAATGAATAACATTTGAACAATAAACTGTTTATAAAAAAAATTCTCCAAAGCTTAAATGGTATAATTTTTCTTTTTTCAATATGAAAAATTGAAAGGGGTTTTCATGTTTTTCCCTATAACTATTGAAGATGGACATATCAAACCATATATCGTTCAGATCAGGTTGAAAGGGACTAACAAATAAGCTCACAATATACAGGGTATTCCATTTTAAAAAATATAACTTCACACTGCTACACTTTTTTTTGACACACCCTGTATGCCTCAAACTGACTTAATTGAAAACTTTCGACAATTTCTTGAAACTTTTGTATTTGACACTTTTATCAAAGATGTCAAATTAAAAAGTTAGATTGGGGTGACATTCCCACATAACAAAATTGTATTCTTAGAATGTATTAAGAATGTTCTTTTTTTAGGAGGAATGTGCCTAGAATGTTCGCCAAAACCATTGCGAATGTCCTGAGAATGTTCTGAGAAAAGATTGTAGAAATACTGTTTGCAATACCCAAGAACTTCCTGGGAAATCCATTAGGATATTCCTAGAATATACCTATGAGATTCTCAGTACATCCTGAAAAGAATATTCCTGTTTGATTCTTGAAATATGCTCGAAATGTATATTCTCACATTCAAAGAATGTTTCTATGACATTATAGTTATATTCTTAAAAGAATATTATACCAGTATGCTTAAAATATTCTTAGAATATATCTACATAATATATCATTCTCAATATGCATCCTAGACATAACATTCTTGTTTGATTCTAAGGATATACTTGGAATGTTAATTTTCGCTTCCAAATAATGCTCCCTTTTATATTAAAGGCAGTGAAAGAGTTCTGGTGGTTCCAAGGTGATTCAAACGCGAGGCAAGATGTAGATCTTTAATAGCGTGTGGCTCCCTCTCTTGGAAGTCCTACAAAGCAGAAGAAAAAGAATATACCTATAATATTCTTAGTAGGTTCTAGATAGAGCATTATTGTTTAATTGTTCAATTGAGATTTTTTAGTAGATACTTTAGATAATTAGGTGAACCATATGAAAATATTCTTATTATATGGTTACCTACCTAGATAAACTTTTCAGCACAACTTGGTAGGTATATTCTTAATACTTGATAGAGATATTAGCCGAAAGAACATTTTTTAGGGTACATTATAATAATGTTCGTATGACAATATTCAAATAATGTTATATAAAGTAGGTTCTTGGCACAATCTTTCAGGTAGGTGCATAGAAGCAACATTGCTAGTACATAAATAGAACGTTCAAAAATGAATATTTCAATCGAAACATTCTTAGGATATTCATTAAACATTCCTAAAAGAACATTCCAAAAAGCACTTTGAGGGAATATTCTGAGAATATGAATGTTCTTTCACTGTTATGTGGGTTTATAATAGATCACCCTATACTTCTGCAATTATTATCATGATTTTTTTATATAGGTACCTACTACTATGTAGTTATTATCTAAGATAATAAGGTTATTATGTACTAGTACATATTACTATAATGTAGAAATTATATTATAAATCCCTATGTTATTATTATATACATAATTCTCCTTTTCAATGTTAAATATAAGCGTACGCCTCTGTAAAAGCTCACAATATTATAAAGATGCTGAGTAAGCGGTACTGCACTGGAAAAGTACCGTCATATCAAGGTTTCGCCCACATGATTGCACCGTCAGCGATATTTTTTGATATCGGCTCTTCGCCGCAGCAATTAGAGTCTAGTATTTTTTGTTGTAACTTCTTAGTTTTTAATAAAATAAATAGATTTTAAAAACAAGATTTACTGAACGAAAAATATAATTTAGATATACAGGGCGAGTTACTAAGCGCGCGGTCGTCCATATCTCCTATACTAACGGAGACCGAAGAAAAAACTAAACACAAAACTTGTGAATAAACATGAGTACTACATTCCTAAATTATTTTCCAGTATACAGGGTGGCCCAATAACTAGTAGTGACACAAAGTTATGTTTTTTCAAATGACTCTCCCTGTGTATTATGACATTTCTGGATTCTGTGGAAAATTCTAAACATATTTCATGTACTATGTCATATACCTATCTTCAACTGTTTGGGAAATATTGACAGTTGAAAATTGACTTTTTTGCATCTTTGACAGACTGTGAAACCTAAACGGTTAATTTTAGAGGAAAACGTATTTTACATTCCTATCTTAGATTTTCATAAGCTCTCATTTGACACCAACTTTGAATTTAATCGAAGATTAATAATTTGGGTGGAATTTTTAATCATGGATTAAATTTAAGATTGGTGTCAAATGATAGTTTATGAAAAACTAAGATAGGAATGTGAAATCCGTTTTCTTGTAAAATTAACCGTTCAGGTTTTACAGTCTGTTAAAGATGCAAAAAAGGCAGTTTTCAACTTTCAATATTTCCAAAACAGTTGAAGATAGGTATATGACATAGTACATTAAATTTGTCTAGAATTTTCCACAGAATCAAGAAATGTCATAATATACAGGGGGTGTCATTCAAAAAAACATAACTTTGTGTCACTACTAGCTATTGGGCCACCCTGTATACTGGAAAATAATTTAGGAATGTAGTACTCATGTTTATCTACAAGTTTTGCATTAATTTTTTTCTTCGGTCTCGGTTAATATAGGAGATATGGACCGCCGCGCGCTTAGTAACTCACCCTGTATAACTTTTTAATCGATCCAGCAATCCACATTGATGGGTCAAATTTCACTTTTCAATAAAATAAAATTACACTGAAGCGACACTGAAACGTTCAAATTATATTTCTGTTGCAAGGCAACATTTTGTTACTAAAAACCCAAGCTGTTCATCATCCATAAACATGGAAATGAAACAATTATCGAGCCAATTTTATTTGGAACAAGTTATTAACAAAATATTTCACAATAAAAATATGAAACCTCTCCTGTTTGCCACTTTATAAATGTAACGTTCCTGGAAAAACTGTGTAAAATCTCTCAAAAAGTCCAAAATTTTAACTCTTCACTAAGGTCCCACTTCCAATAATTTTCCTATTTTTGGTATATATTGGTAAAAATAGATAAATGATAGTTTACCTCAGCACTGTGAAAATCATTTAAGCTTATAAATTTGAACTGCTCCAACAATTATCAGCCTTTTGGGCTCACTGAAATCATTTTCGTGAACCTCGTTTCCATTCTCCCCTATTGTCTACTATATAGGCTTCTTGTCATGTTCGTGCTCCGATGACGTTAGTATTCATAGCTTGAACTGAATTAAGCTAATTTCGCCGACATCAAATACCGTGTTGGAAAGCTTTGCAGAAGTTCTAAACTAATATTTACGTTTAATTAACTGAATGTTATGTTGGTAGCATGTAGTTAATATTCTTTCTTCAATTCAAAAAGTCGTTCGTGCTAAGAATAATAGGATCCTGAACCAGAACTAATTTAGGCAATCACACGATTGATTTTTACTCTGACAATAAATTCGAAAAAGTCTATAATTAAAAACCCTACTTTATTTGATATTTGATTCTACATAACAAGACTCTGACGACTCTACTCCAGCATCAGACACTCTATAGATGCATCTTCGTAAATTTCAAACTCGTCCATTTCGTATAACGTGTGCTCATTTTTATATTTTATCTCTTCACTTGGCATTGGAGAGATATTTTCTGAAGATGCTTCCGGAACAGTATCGCTCGATTGTCTGTTAATGGTCCATAATTCTTTTTCTGAAGATATTTCTAAGGAATTGCTCAATGATTTTTTACTAGACGTGGATTTTCTCGCTAATTCACTATAGGATGTTTTCTTCGGACATTGATAGTGTGGGAAAAAAGGTTCGGATTTCACAAGTTTCTTTTCCTTTTTGGGCTCATTAGGACAACAATTATCAGACAATGATGTCACCTTATTATTCGGAAAATTACTTGCAGGTTTTTCTGATTCTAACTAAAAAAAAATTGTACACGGTTATCCAACGAAAGTGCTTTTTACCTTATATATCTGTTAATCGAAGAGGTACAAAAAAATGTTAAATATAAAATTTATTGGGATTTTTATGAGGAATTAGGAGCATTTATTAAAAAAAAATGGAAAGGCGGGTTTAGAAAATATAGCAAAAAATTTGACATTTCTTGCTTAATTTAAATGGAATGACCCATTTTAGAATATGTTTTTGGATTCTACATTAAATTTGAGCCCTGATATATGTTACATGTCCTATAATTAAATTCAGCAATTTTGGAGATACCTATCGCTAATCAATGATTTTTCAACATAAATTACGAAAAAAATGATATTTCATCGTTGGAGGCTGATAAGAGTGGTAAGCTCCCGTCTAGTCTTGCTTATTACCATTGTTTATAATCATTATATTGAAAATGTGTCCAATATTAGATGAAATATGCAAAAGTTTGCCTAAATCCAGCTTCACCTGATTCACCTTTTACATAATTTACCTTGGTAAAAGGTGAACCAGGTGAAGCTGGACTAAAGCAAAATTTAGCATATTTGATCTAATATTGGACACATTTTCGATATAATAATTAAAAACAATAGTAAAAAGCAAGGCTAGACGGGAACTTACCACTCTTACCAGCTTCCAACTATGAAATATGATTTTTTTCCTAATTTATAGTGAAAAATCATTGATTAGCGATATCTCCAAAATTCCTGAATTTAATTATAGGACATGTAACATATATCAGGGCTCAAATTTAATGTGGAATCCAAAAACATATTCTAAAATGGGTTATTCCATTTAAATTAAGCAAGAACTGTCAAATTTTTTGCTATATTTTCTAAACCCGCCTTTCCATTTTTTTTTAATAAATGCTCCTAATTCCTCATAAAAATCCCAACAACTTTTATATTTAACATTTTTTTGTACCTCTCCAATTAACAGGTATATAAGGTAGAAAGCACTTTCGTTGGATAACCCTGTATATTGCTTTACACGGGAAATAAAAGGATTCTCACTTTTTTTGTATCAGGACTATCAGCTGTATGAGGATGAGATAAATCAATAGATTTACTTTGAACACTTTCTTCTGTTAATTTACTTTTCAATTGATTTAATTCTTCTTTCTGAGATGAAACGATTTTTTCTAATTCTGCAAAAATCTGTTCATATAAAATATTCTTATCAAATATGTAAATACAATTTTCACCCATAATTCTAGCATCTCTATCACCAACTTCCTTGAAAAACTCTCGTTCCATTTCAATAATATTCGGTTGCCTATCAACCAGCTGAGCATATGCTTCTCTTGTAGCATGTAAATCTTCTACTTGAGTTTTATATGCGTCCCTTTCTTGTGTTAATATGTTTATCAGGATTGTTTGTTCCGTTTTGAGCTTTAATAATTTAATTAGATTAGGCTAGGGGTTTAATAGGAAATTATTTGTTACTAGCCTCATTTAATTCGGCTTGCAACGATTTATTAATCAATTTAGTTCTGCTATTGTCTAACAGAACTTCGGTTACTTTACTATTTAAGACTTCGCATTCTTTTTTTGCCTTTCTAAAGTTTCTTTCAGATTCTTCTTTCATAATTTTCTTTATTGTTTCGATTTCTTTTTTTATCTTTTGGAAAAATCTATAGTTGTTATTATTATGTTATAATAAAATACATATATTAGAAAATAATATACTCACTGAATTTCTTCATAAGTTTTGATGCCGTAACGATCTAAATCTTTGTCCTCGCTAGAAGCCAGATTAATGAAAAGCAAAACCCGATTAAGTTCCGGATACTTGGCTTTGGACGATTCGCATTCAAATCGCTGCTTCTGTTTCTTTGTCATTTCCAGCAAGACTCTGGCTTCCGAATTGATTTTTTTCAACATTTTATCAACGCAGTCTTCTTGAAATAAATCAAAATTAGAATCTCGTACAAAACTAAGTCAATATTAATGTTGAATTTTGCAATGTAAAGCTAAAACACTCAAAAATGGGAATCATTTGGATTCAATTATTGAAGTTGTTGCTCAACATTGTTGGAAATCATGTTCAAAATGAAAACCACAAGCCAGAAAAGTTACCTTCATTTTCTAAAAAACTGCTATTCAGCTCCCACTGTAAATTATGTAAAATTTTCTCAATGACATTTAATTCCCTAATTCGATGTCTGTCTGGAGCCTTAGCGTCGTTGTGCCGGGAAATGCGCCTTATTTCGTTTTCCAGCTGCACTTTTTCCATTTGAATTCCAACAAGATAATTGCAATTTACCCGGTCTTCTACTGGCAACGAATAGACTCGGTCCACTATGGCATTTCGTTTCTCTTCAATAATAAGGATCCTGTCGCAACAATTTCTAAACATTTCCAATTTACTTCGCAAGCTCAGGGTGGCACTTAACAGTTTGTCGAAAAGATTAACGTGTAGAGGATCATTAATAAAGCGTCCGAACTGATCTTTGAAGTCACCGTTTGACATTTCCTAGAGGGGAGAATAATAATTAACCTTTTTTGGTTTCAGAAGTCAAGTGTTTCCGCAATTCTTACTTGAACAAATTCACAGAGCCTATTTATAATTTTCCTCAGAACAAATTCGTGATCTTTAAGAGAATGCGACACGTCACTGTCCAATTGATTCATACGGTCATGTAGCAGCTGTAATTTAGTTTTCATTCCCGACTGTTTGCAGAATCTGTAAAGGGCCAGATTCACGGGTAAGCTTTCCTCAGATGCCTGGAGCGTGCACTGTAAATTAATAACGGAAACCGAAGGGATGATAAGAAATTTCACCCTCCAATTTATCTCAAACCCCCCAAAGGTGTATCCAACAGGTGTGTGAAATTGCTGCAGCAGAGAAATTAAAAATGGATTACTTACTGATTCAGATAGTTCTACAATTTTGCTCCTAGTTGACTCCTTGTTAATATAATACATGAGCTGGTCTTTTTGATTTTGTAGTTGATTTCTTAAACTAGAAATTACCCTATTTTGATCCTCCAGCTCTGACAAAGTTGATGATGATACAGGTGCTTCCTCCGCAGATCTGGCCGATGGGGGAGTCTACAATTCGTCACCAAATAGATAATTAGAAATTTTTGTTTGGATTTTCATTACGTGGAACTCTTCCTGAGAGGATGAGACTATGTCTTCTTCGGTTGTGCTGAAGTCACTGATAGCTATTGCTAACATGATTTTGTAACAAAAACGTTATGGAAATGATTTCAAAAAGATTCTCTTTAGTTGACATTTTTTATGTCAAAATTACAATGACAGACTTCAGCAAATCTGAATTCACTTTAAACACTTTTGAATATTTTACTTCATAAAATTGAAAGTGAAGAATATTCTATGCTACTGGGCTACTATAAGAGCTTCATTATTTTAAAATTTTAGCATGTGAAGTGGATAGTTAAAATTAAATATTTCTCAAACGAGTAATGAAGTGAACCCAAATTTTGGCCTGACAACGTTAATACGATCCGGATTGGAGCAAAACGTCAGGTTAGGTGATGCAACGTTTATACAACGTTAAATTGCAACTTGGCCACTATCAGCTTCGCAAGTTTAAATGCTCGGTTTCGTTACCAGTTGAATTTCGCGACCTTTTCTCACAATATTTCCAGATATTTCCCGAACCGGACACCGGATCGTTACGGACTGGTGAGGCTTTTATTCGCAACACACCACACATGGCAAGAATTTTATTTATACATGACGTCGCTAGCAGTTTTGCCACTTGGGGGTTTTAAATTGGAAACTTATATGAAGATGAAGGCTCGCTATCTGCCTCGATATCTTTTGCAACAGAAAATAATGAATATTTTTGATGAAACTCTCTGGAGAGGTGATTTTTTGCAAGGTGAAAAAACAGTATGTATTCAGTTCCAGCAGGACTGGACTTGAAGAAGTTTACACAAAAAAGTCCCCAAACTTGTATATTTTCTATATATGTGACTTTCGAAATTTCCAATATTTGAAGAATGAAAAATAATGCGGTCTTTTGAAAGGTGGTTAATTCTCAGAGGAGATGATTGTGTCTATTGACTCTATTTCAAAAATAAAGAGTCCGACACAATTTCAAACTGCGGGTTAAATTATTCAGCCTACTATTATACAAAATCAGAAGGTATATTGTTGTACCACACTAGGCTTCCGTGAACTGAATTTACAAATAAATAAAAAATAAAAATTGACAATTTCTGAAGCTGTGTAGAATTATGTTGTTCCATTCCCATTGGAACTTCCGTTATAATCTATGGAGTATGGAGAAAATCATTGATAAACACATCAGGAGTGTATTTATTAATATTGTAGTAGGTATAACATAGCCAGGCTCCTTCATCAGAATTGAACGGTTTAAATTTTTATTACCTCTTCTTTTAACAAATTTTCTGAAAAACGAAATGAAGAACAAATTAGGACCTACGTTGTGGAAACTTACTCAATTTTACTTTCTTGACATGCGCCCGACATAGCAAATATTAGGGAAAGGACCTTGCCCAAAGTATACGGAAATTGTGTTCATGTCAGAATTGGCCGAATTTTGTATATAATGTAGATCACGCGTTTCTGATTAAAAGTTACCATTGCACCAATCCTGAAAATGTACTCCTTACGGCCATTTGCACCGCTATAACTTAAGGGATATTTAATCCAAGTAGAGCTTCGAATGTGACTTATAGAAACAAAAGTCACATTCAAAGCTCTACTTAGATTAAATTAAATATCCCTTAAGTGATAGCCGTGCAAATGGCCATTAGTGTGCTATCGTAGCACACCACTGCGCCACAAGCTCACCTTATTCACGCTACATTGAACGTTCATTATAATCTCCAAGCCTTATACTTGGTACCTATGAAATCAATTTTCTCAAAAAGGAGTCATTTTTCAGAATCGGTGCAATGGTAACTTTCAATCAGAACGGCGTACATTATATACAAAATTCAGCCAATTCTGACCTAAACACAATTTCCGTATACTTTGGGCAGGTTTCTTTAAGGAAACTTGTGATATGTAGAATGAACGAAAAAATTGTGAAACGTCTAATTTATTATTAAAGTAGATCGTACCGTTCTCGACCTGGAACTAACGAAGGGAAAGAGCACGGCAGATAAACCCTTGATCTAACATTCCGCAAAAATCAAAACATACTGTGTCATTTTAATAATTGTGAGTCAATAAAAGTTTTCAATTAGGTACTCGTACCCGTTCTAGTGCTAGAGTTTTAATTCCACGCACAACATTCAATCAATACTACCTATATTCAATAGGTACTGAAGAGTTTTTGGTTAGTTTAGTTAGTCAGTTTCACCAGCAGGTACTGAGGTCCCGTACGGGAGGCTACTCAGCTAAAGTTGTTATTTTGAGCCAATATCTCTAGATTGATTTTTCAATTTGTTTGCTAGGATATTCGCTTGTCAAGGTAGGAAAATGTTAGTAGATTCAACAAAACCCTAATACACGTTCTGAATACCAAAAATTACAATCCCATCAGCACAAAAGACAGTACATAATTTATTTGGTTTCAATTTACTTTTTATCTGCGGTGTTCACAGCATGAAACAACTTTTGTTAAATAAATGAACAATGCACATGTTATAAAGAATGTTATAAACAAACAAAAAAACCCAATGAAAATGAAAAAAATAACACTTTTATAAAATAAACTCTCAAAAAAAATATCATTTAATCAACTGACCTGTGAATGCTCCTTATGACACACAAACTAATCACAAATTGGATTGAACAATTAGTTTAATACAAAATAAAAATTTAATAATGAACAATGGCAGACAACCTTCTTCTCTCTGGTCTAGTCTCTCATTTTCTATCTCCCCTTCGCTTCGGTACTTTCGTTTTCTGTGGCGCGCCCCCGTTCCGAAAAACTTCACAGCGCATACAAGGTTGCAACATTTACTTTCACGTAGTAAACGTTTTAAAAATTTAAGATTTGAAAAAATAATATTATAAATAGGTGGTTTTGGTTTTCCTCAATATAGAGGGAGCTTTCGATAACACCTTGAAGGGGGTGTGACCCTAAAAAACGACTTGAGCTACTTAAATCAAGAAAAAAAATCTTAGATCTCTCGTGAAAACCGCAGTCCTATATTCAAAATAGTCTCCGAGAAAATTCCTTGTGAAGATAAATTATGCAGGAACTTGTGATACCACAACCGCCGAAATCGCAGTCTTCTGTTCGTTCAGTCGTCAGTGAACCGTACCCTATACTTTGAGTGGTTGCAATTGACTCTAGGAGATAATTGTCTTTTGTTTTGAAAAATTCTTGCACGTGTTAATACTGTCCCTGATAATCCAGTGTGAAGTCACAAACACCTAGTTGTAACTTTAAACCGCCCTAACTCGAAAACGGACCATCGTAGCAAGATAAGGTTTAAATATTTATTCTTAGATTTTTTTGCACTAAAACTTTCATTTTTGAGTCACACTCCCTTTAAATTAATCCATAAGAAGAGCGGCTAGCTATAGAAATAAGGACTTTGACGGAACTAAATTTTGCATGGAATAAAACCATGCTTGAGAATAGAAAAATCAAATCAATTATTGGAAGTGACTCTGCAATCAAGGGATGCCTCCAAGGGGGTCTACTGTCCCCACTTCCGTGGCCACTGGTAGTAGATGAACTTCCTATCGCGCGTAGCGCCCTAGGGATCACGGTCCTAGGATAAGCTGACGCCCTCACAGTTATCATTATGGGCAAGCACGACAGGATCATTAGTAACCTCATTAACAGTTTGAAGGAGAGTGAACATTTCTGTAAGATACCAATTCATGCAGACGCTGGACGGCGTTCTGTTTCTTTTTGTGGAGGGGGACTGGGGATGTAAATAAATTTGAAATTTGTGACACTACGGGTGACTACGGCACTGATATTCGAAAGTATTGTGACAGTGCATGGCGATTGGATGCACATTAAATTGTATGGTAGATACAAGCGCTGAACGGCGTCGTATCATTTTCAACCATCAATCTGAAGACGCATATCAGCGTTGTGTCACATCGCAACTTCAGAAAATGACGCTGATCTGCGTCTCTGTCCTTCAACGTGTTGATGTAAAATGTCATTATTAGATGGTGTCTACAAGAGGGTTTATGCGTCAACCCCGAGGTCAACCCCAACTAAACCATAACTGTACCTACCTCTTACAATGAAAAGGAGGCTAAATATAACAGCCCCAACCGTATGTGGGATACAAATCAACTTCGCAAGTGAGGTTTGATATCTGGGAATCATCTTGGATCAGAAACTCACTTGGAACCAACATCCTAAAAGAGTTACCGACCGGGCAATAGCCACATACATAGCAAGACTTGGAGTCCTAAGCCAAAAATGATCTACTGGCTATTTACAATGGTCATAAGACCCATGGTCAATTACGCTGCAATAATATGGTGGCGAAAAGTAAAATAACAGACAGTGCAAAACCGATTGGCAACGGTACAAAGGTATGCATGTCTTGAAATTACAGGAGCAATGAACACCTGTACAACCGCCGCGATGGAGGTCATGTTGGGCTTCCGTCCACTAGATATAATAGCGAGGAAAGAGGCCTACATGGGAGCCTCGGGATTCGGGAATATTGCAGTCCCTAAAACTAAAGGAAGGGGAGTTTTTTGGCCACATGAGCATTATGAAAGAATGCATAAATATGAAGACAAAACCAGTTGACCACATGCTACACAGCATACACTCCTTCAAAGTGACTCTTGAAGGCCGCAAAGGAGAAAATATCGTCCCTGTATTCCCGAAGGGGTCATCTGTGACTGGAGCAGGGGTATGCTGCTTTGTAGACTATCAACAGCCCTAGGAGAAAGCCCAACCTTATTTCAAGCGGAAATATTCGCAATAGAACTATGCGCTAGAAAGGGTCTCGTAAGAGACCTGCGGAGATCTATATCAATTCCGACAGTCAGGCAGCACTAAGAGCTCTGAGTAGCTCTGTCACTAAATCAAGACTGGTATGGGACTCAGGGACTCTCAACAACTCCTAGAGCAACTAGCGCCTCGCAATAGTCACCCTGTCATGGGTACCAGGGCACCAGGGAGTCGAAGGGAATGGAATAGCGGACCAGGTCGCAAGACAAGGAGCTGCAACACGATTTCTTGGACCAGAACTTTTCTTTCGCATTACGGCAAGCCATATAATAGGGGAAGTCCATAATTGGGTAAAGGCTCAAGAAGTTGGAATGGGCTTCCAGGACTTAGGCGAAACAGTTCATCTCGCCCCAGTCAATAAAGGCAAAGGAAATGATTGACCATAGTAAGGCGGATCTAGGCTGCTTATAGGCCTTCTTTCGTGTCACTGCCCCTTGGGTAACCACCTGAAAAAGATGCGCAAAACTGAATCAGACTAATGCCGCTTCTGTGAAGACGCCTTCGAGTCTGCGGAACACATACTTTGCCACTGTGCCGCAAAAGACTCATCCACCTGGAGCAGCCCTATACTTAACGGCTGTGGATATAAAAAAAGCCAATCCCAGGAACATTATAGTCTTTACCAAAAGCCTTAATCTGGGAACTTGCTAGATATAAGGGGATGCACAATGGATCTAATTAGGTCGCAGTGCGGAGAGGTCGACTACCTAAACACACCAACCATCACAATCTACAATCTACAATCCGTCATAATCCCATCCGCTGAGCTAGATGCGATAAAAACGCAATCGTATTAATCGAATATAACGGTAATCGGCAAACTTAGATTGCCTAGTTCAAGTTTATGGATGTACATTTAAGGCAATAATTACGCCCGAAGTCAGGATTCAGGAGAGAGGGTGAGGGAGGAAACAAAATCCCAATCGCGAAACGCTTTTAGCAAAATTGCGAAGCCGCCTTTTAGGCCGAAATTGGTTTTTAATTCGGCCATTTTCGCTACACATATATTTCCTATAAAATCGATGCGGATATTGCACACGCGAGGGTGGAAGTTTGCTTATAATCAAGAATTGCATGCCCTCTGTAGCTAGGAGGGCAACAGTAATTGCCTACATCGATCGCAAGCAAACAGCAACCTTTTCAAAACCGAAAAAGATGTTTTGCTTGGTTCTTATTGCATATTTTATTTGCTATCCGGACGGAAAAGTGCATGCAACTTTTAGTATTTTTTGCATATTTTGTTTTGCGGAAATGGAATGAACTTCCTTTTCAATGGTTTTCCGTTTGAAGGAGATTTTGTTTTTGTTTTCAAATACGAAAGAAAATACGAGTTTGGCCTTACAAACTATTTGCGAAGAAAAATGTATTGTTCTGGGTAAATACCATATAAAAGAACCACAATCAGAAACGCTTGGTTGATTTGTGATTCTTTTAGGAACAGCTTATTGGATAATCTGCAAATATGATTGATATCTTAGATTAGTTAACACTAAAAGATGAGTAATCAACTTCCAAATATGGTACAAAGATCTCTCTCCAAATATTTTGATTTTGTCTCTCTTACTTTGTTTACGCTGGTTTTCTATAGTACGATTTCCAAAGATCCGTTTACATTTTGGATCTTTAGACATCTCTCTCTAAGGCAATATGTAAACGAAAAGAACATTATACAAGTTTAGCTAAACAGAGTATATTGTTTGGGTGGTTCCCAATAGCAACCGATTGCCGTACCCGCGTAAATGTCAATATATATTATTGTGTGTTTATTTTATCGACTTTTTTGGGTATTTCACTGCTTTAAAATGGAATTGTTTAAAAATTTATCATTTACATGTTTATACATTTCGTGAAAGTTTCTTATTCAGGATTCAAAATGACTAATAAGTGTGCAGTGTGTCAGAAAAGAGGAAAACCAGCGGATTGTTTATCATTTCACCCGTAAGTAAACAAAACTTATGACATCGACATGATTGAAGGGGAAAAAAAACAGTGTCGGAGGTGCATGTAGGCCACAAAAATACAACATGGTACATATTTTAATTTTGTATTTCTATTTAACACTATTTTTTAGTATTCCGGATAATTTATGATATGGAAAAAACATGGTTAGGAGCATTAAATTTAAAATCCAGCTCAGTAAGCAAATGGACGTATGTTTGTGCAGGCCATTTTAGCAGTAAAGACTATAGATTTTCAAAAACTGATGCTAAAATTTTTAAAGCCCCTACTGTTCCTGTTGTTGCAAGCACCGGCGCTTCTAGAGTACTGTCCACGTTGAGGAGTACTTGTCGAGGTACTCTTTCATAGGTTTCAGTCAAGTGTTTAAGTATGCAAAAAAAATCATTAATTTTGATTTTAGAATGAATGAAATGAAATTCGCTCTGACTGGTTTGTGATTTCTGCAGAAACAGACCTATTGTTTTGGTCCCATCTCATGTATTTTTTTTTTTGGAAACAGTCCAGTTTGCTTTCAGTTTAAGTGCTCGTATTTATCATTTTTAAAACTACCTTTTTCTGGAATTAGATAAATATATTTCAAAAAATGATTTTTTTATGGGTACGCTTATGGGAGCCTTTGCTTCTAATAAAATACCTCTACGTATTTCTTAGGAATACGTAGAGATTCTTAACACATATTTGTGCCACCTTGCTCCAATGCTTTTAGATAGGGCGTTACCTATCTTGTCACGTTAGTAGATATTAGGTCTGTTTGTTATCCTCCACTAATGCACAATAATTTACACTTTTCTGCACTGTGGCGTTTGTTATGCGGTTAGTGCAAATAGTGTAAGGCGTTTGTTATCTCAGTGTAGGGTGCCCAATCATGCACTACCTACACCTGCTCAAGAGGAGGTGTAACAAGTGCAGAATGGGGAGGGGGCAATGTTGTTGTTTTGTTTTGTTTGTTGCTCCTAACCTGAAACCTTAAAATAAGATTTATTATATGGCGATTTCGACTGGATTGCACTTTCGCACCCAGTGCGAATTTTTTTTAAAAATTGACAGATAAACAATACTTTACACGTCAACTGCCAAAAAAAGTTCGCACTGGGTGCGAAAGTGCAATCCAGTCGAAATCGCCATTACAAATTAAATCTTAAATGTTAGATGAAATATATTGATATGCTCTAAAAAATGAGCAGTGAAAGTACAAATACAAAAGTGCAATTGCATGAATTTATTTTGTCGTCAGAGCTGGAAGATAGGGAATCTGAGGAATCTTCTTCATCTTCCGACTTCCTCTATAATTTCCGACAATAAAACCTTGTAAATATGTTATCTTTTTCGTTAATATTGGACATTTTTTTCTGGGTTAGTTTCCATTTTCCACTTTAATTTACCCTAATAATAATTTTGTTGAGGTTAGATATCCGCTTCTATCGCTTCACGAACTGCACTGTCTGCACTAACGCGTTTGGTAGTTTTTCTTTACCCTGGTGGCCATGAGCTACACCAGCAGCCTGCACTGACCTACCCTACACGGATATAACAAACACACCTATTAAATCTTATGATTGATATGAATGAAAAGAACCAGAAAAAAGCAAAATGTCATCGTAACTATTTCCTACTCCGTCTAAAAATAAACTGACTCTAGAAAATTTTTACTGGTCTAACTACAATCACCATGGTTTTACCAAACAAAAGTCCTATCAAAGTCATTATCTATAATTTTGTGTGTCAAATAGATAATTTCAATAAACTCATCTCAAAATGTCTGCTCAAGCATTAACCAATGCTCAAAGAATCAAGCGAATTGTGCCACTTTTCAATCGGATTCTAGTGAAACGTGACGATCCAGTCAAGGAAACCAGAGGCGGAATTGTATTGCCAGATACCAAGAGCAACGTACAAAAAGGTGAACACTAATTCAAAAAGGCGAACTTTTTTTAAAAAATATTTTTGGTTCTAGGTACTGTAATTGCAGTCGGTCCAGGTACTAGAACCGACAAAGGGACTCCAGTACCGATCTTCCTTAAAGTGGGAGACGAAGTTATGTTGCCAGACTATGGCGGTACCAAAGTGAACGTTGAGGAAGAAACCTATTTTTTGTTTAGGGAATCCGAAATTTTGGCTAAATTTTCCGAATGAATTGTTATAGTGTTTTTATTTGAATAAATAATTTTGATTTTTGAAAATGCTATATTTTGTACAGGGTGATCTATTATAAATGTCACCCCCTCGTAACTTTTTCATTTGACGTTTTTGACAAAAGTGTCAAATACAAAAGTTTTGAGAAATGTCAAAAGTTTTTAACCAAATTCAGTTTAAAGCATACAGGGCGCGTCAAAAAAGTGTAGGAGTGCGACGTTTCACTCTTTTAAATGAAACATCATGTATATTGTGCTCTTTTTTATTAGTCCTCCTCAACCTGATTTCAACGATATAGACAGGGCAAAAATTGAAATGCACGACCCCTAGTGGCAGTTTTCATAAGAATTTGTATAATAATGGTTATTTATGGTACTAGTGTGTTATTTTGAAAATAAGTCACGCGAGAAAGATACAGAGTTATACCATGAGGCCGTCAGGCCGAGTGGTATAAATTTTCAAGTGACTTAGAAAACATAACACACGAGTGGCATACAATGTTTTATCCAACAAGTGGAAGAAATCGTTTTTTATGAGATAATATAAAAAAAATACAAGGTTCTATGCGTAGGCGTCTTCCACCACTCAGCAGCTGTACCGATAAGGGAGCGTCTGGTTCCAATGAACCAACGAATTTTACAATGACTTCAAATTCGAACAAACCGTTAGCTTTTACCTTTTATATCAATATATCAATGTAAATTCTGCTTGTAATAGTAATACTAAATAGAATACTACTTTAAATATGAACGTGAGTTATAATCCATAACTCACTAGTGAGTTATGGATTATAACACACTAGTGTGTTATTTGATAGTTTTCTTGTCTAAAATGACATTAATAATAATAGTCATAACTGTCATGTGTTAGATAAACAATTTTACTTTTGACTTTTTGACAAAATAATAATAAGAATAATAATAATAATATTTATTTTTTTTGCTATACAAAAAATTTTATAATAGCTATTTACCTAACAAGTGCGGAAAATGAATTTTTCCGCACGCGGCTGCCGATTACTGAACGACGCGTAGCGGAGTTCGGTGAAGCAGCCGAAGGCGGAAAAAATCATTTTTCGCAAGTGTTAGGTACAGGGTGTTTCCTTATATTTTGACCCCTACCTACAGCTTTAGCTATACGAGGTGGAAAAAAAACTAGATATGAAAGTTATAGGGTTTTATGTCTATTATCTTTTGCGAATGTCAAAATGGGCAAATGACCGGTGCCAACTGTCACAATGACAAACACTAGCATTTTTCAAATGAAACACCCTGTATATTTTTGGCTAGAATCATAGATTTTTTTCTTCTGATTTCAAATATACCACATATGCTGATATTTGGTACAGCTGTTTTTACGCTATTCAAGTTTAAAAATGCATTTACATTACCCTTAATTTAATCTGTCCTGGTTTCTTATATGAATGATGAGGCTGGCTCAATGCATTTTTAAAATTAAATAGCGCAAAAATAACTGAACCAAATATCAACATATATGATATATTTGGAATCAGAAGAAAAAAAGCTACCATTCTAGCCAAAAATATACAGGGTGTTCTATTTGAAAAATGCAAGTGTTTATCATTGTGACAGTTGGCACCTGTCATTTGCCCGTTTTGACATTCTTAAAAGATAATAGACATAAAACCCTACAACTTTTATATTTGAAGTTTTTTTCCACCTCGTATAGCTAAAGCTGTAGGTAGGGGCCAAAATATAAGGAAACACCCTGTACAATATTTTTCCTACAGGCGTAAAAATTAAGGCGGCGTTCCGTAAGTTAACCAAGATTCTTGGTTTTTCCCGGTTCCCGTTCCGTAACCTAACCACTCCTGAAATCTGGTTAGGTTATGAAACGCGGTTCCTGAAAAATTCGGTCCCAACTGTCAACCGAACCAACCGATCAAATTGCTTTGGTTGTTTCGGTTTGTTTTCAATTTCTGACATTTGTTTGTTAGGTTAGGTGATAATTTTTCAATTTTTTCATTGTACTTCCGCTTTCAGGGTATATTTGCGATGAAAATGGAACAAGAGGTAAATATTACATTCATTCATGTCGATTTCTTATTACAAATATATTTTTAAAAGGATAATATTCTATCATCTAGCATCCAAGGCAAACCAAAGGTAAACCGAAGCGTTCCACACTTAAACCTCATTTTCAGGAACCAGACTGTCACCATAGACGAACCGCTATATATCGATCGGTAACTCTGGTTAAGATACGGAACGCTGCTTTAGAATTTTTTTTTTTTGACAGCCGTGCGGTAAAATTTTTTACCTACGAGCGTGCGGTAAAGTGCACTTTACTGCACGTATTTGCAAATGGAAAGTAGCACTTTACCGCACACTATGCGGTAAAGTTAACTTTACAGCATAGTGTGCGGTAAAGTGAACTTTACAGCATAGTATGCGGTAAAGTGGACTACAAAGTGTGCGGTAAAGTGCACTTTACCGCATAGTGTGCGGTAAAGTAGAATTTGATATTTATAATCAAAAATCCTTTTTTTTTTCAGAAAATGGATTTTTGATAATTTCTAAATCTAATCTAATTTCATTCATTAATTTGATTCAATAATTAATTTTTTCAATGCCCTTTTTTGGAGATGTAGATGCTCATAGGTAAAATTTTGTACCTAACACATGCGGAAAGTGCCTTTACCGCCCTTAACGGCTTGACCGAACTCCGCTTCGCGTCGTTCGGTCAACTGCCGTTGCGTGCGGTAAAGTATCACTTTCCACATTTGTTAGGTAAATAACTATTCTGCACTGACAGCCGTGCGGAATAGATTATTGTACATCATACGCCAGGTATCAGTTTTTACTGGCTCTTGAAGGTGACAAGCTCGCCTGACGGCTCGCTAGTCATTTCCTTCAATCACCAGTAATGTCTGTTTTGTTTTTTAAAGATAAAAGTCAAAATGACATTATGTTGGCAATACAATGTAAAATTGTCAATGCTTTCAAATTTTTTATGTAGAAAAGGCTTGTGCTGCCAACATAGTTACTAAATTTTTGACTTGGAGAATTATCTTTAAAAAAAAAACAGACTTTAAAAACTGTTTTACCTGGGCTAATAATGTAAAATAATTTGTTACACATTTGTAAACAATAAATAAAAAAATAATACATAAGTAATATAAATTTAATAAATAATTCTACTGACCCTACTGACTTGTAATAGTATATTACATACCGAGTAGGGAAGTGTTCACTTTCAAATTTTCAAAAAGTCAATAATGTCGAGATTACATATATGGTTGCAAATAAAAAGTTTTTATCTACAAGGGTTTGGTTATGACATTTTTACATAACCATTTTTCTAGTATTTGAGTTATGTCATGAGACTCATAACACAACTAGTGGTGTTGTAGACTAGGTTATGAATTCATAACACAACTAGTGTTGTTATGGACTAGGTTATGAATCTATAACACAACTATTTTTGATGATTTGACAAATGTCAAAGGTAAACCTGTAAAGGTAAAATAAAGGTAGACAGCTACTAATAAATGAAAATAATTAAAAAAACATTTTTATTTTCCGCTTTGTAGATAAAACGTTGTACATCACACGTGCGTTTAAACATGACTACAAAACTCATGTGATTAGAACGACTTGGTCTACGACCTCGTCGTTCTAATCTTTCACACTCGTTATTGTAATCATGTTCATAAACGCACTTGTAATGTTAATAACTAATAAGCAACGCATTTGCAAAGGGTTTTACTATACTTGTTGCGTAATATACTATTACAGTTTAGCTGTCAATTTTACAAGTCAGTAGAGCCAGTAACTGGTAAAAATCAATTTTCGTTGTTTATGTTTTGACGATAAATGACGTTTTACAAATGAGTGACAAATAAAAACTTTTTTCTACAAACGTGTTAAAAATGCAATTTTTAACACCCCCCCGAAGCATTAAAAATGTTACTTTATCGCACTAGTGCCATAAAGTCTTTATAGCACTAGTGTTAAAAATGAAACATCAAATTTTGAGAGCGAACGTCAAAAAAAGTTTGTATTTTTAGTTATTTACATTGATATTAATGGTGAAATTTGAACAACTGAGGTAGCCCGATTGGCCGCCTCATCTATATTTTTCAAGGGATCGATGCAACCCTCTTTTTCTTCTGTATTTTGTTGCATTTTAAGCAAAAAGCATTACTAACCACGACAGTCTTTCAAGAAACTGACAATACATTTCATTACCTGTAAAACAAGGTGCTGGTTGTTTGAACTTTTTGACAAATGTCAAATTCAATAATTTTATGTAGGAAAGATGCTTCCAATTTATTATTCATTTAAAAATCCAATTTGTTACTGGTTATTGCTTTTTATTGCCGTTTGTAGAAAAAATATTGTATGATATTTGTGTTAAAAGTATTTTTAAGGCACTTATGTGAATTGCAGAATTCGCTTCGCTCAATCTGCAAACTTTCACATGCGTGCCTTAAAAATGTACTTTTAACACTTATATCATAAATAACTATTTCCGCACTGATATGCGTGCGGTAAAAGTTTTACCGCACCGTGCGGGAAAACTTATTTTCCGCACGGATATCAGTGCGGAAAATTGATTTTTCCGCACGGCTGTAGGAAATAGTTATTTACCTAACAAATGCGGAAAGTGATACTTTTCGAGAATTTGTTCAATTATTTTCAATTGACTTGGAGCGAACCTATTCATTCATCAAAAAATTACATAACAAAAAAACAGAAAATTTAAATTCTCGTCAGAGCTGTTCATCTTAAGGCGTTTAAATTTGATGCGAAAGAAGTTTGTAGATTCTTGCATGTAAATGGAGAACACAAATCTGACGTTAAAGATAATAATTATATTCAGTGTTTGTATAGATGTTGGCTGATATAGAAACACAGGAGAAATTTGTCATCATGTGTCAAAGTCGACAGGTGCACTTATTGTTGCTTGACAATTATTTTTACTTTTCGGCACTCAGTGCGGATAAGGCCCGTATCCGCACTGAGTGCGGAAAAGTATAACTTTGAGAACGGTAAAGCGTGCGGAAAAGTACTACTTTGCGCACGCTCGTAGGAAATAGTTATTTTCCTAACAAGTGCGCAAAGTGTTACTTTTCCGCACGCAAACACAGTTATACGAACGACGCGAAGCGGAGTTCGGATACGTGTTTGCGTGCGGAAAAGACACTTTGCGCACGTGTTAGGAACAACATTTTTCCTACGAGCTTCATATCAGGTAGGTTATAACAAAAATTTAAAAAAAAACGATAATTTGTTTAATTATTTTTAATTAACTTGAAGGGAACCTATGCATTTATCAAAAAATTACATAACAGAAAATCCTCGTCAGAGCTGTTCATCTTAAAGCGTTTAAATTTGATGAGAAAGTTTGTAGATTTTTGCATATAAATAAAGAACAAATCTGACAATGTGTCAAAGTTAATTTATATTTGGTGTTTGTATAGATGTTGGCTGATATAGAAACAGAGGAAAAATTTGTCATCATGTGTCAAAGTCGACAGGTGCACTTATTGTTGCTTGACAATTATAATTACTTTTCGGCACTCAGTGCGGATAAGGCCTGTATCCGCACTGAGTGCGGAAAAGTGTAACTTTGAGCCCGAAAATGCGTGCGGAAAAGTACTACTTTGCGCACGCTCGTAGGAAAAATACATTACAGTATTTAATTTAATTTCTTAACTATATACCTAGTCTATAATCTCAAATGAAATGCAAAAAAAAAAGGAACTGGAAACAATAAAAATTGATCAAAGTCCAGCCCCTCTATGTAATATGACTCAGTAAAAATGAAATAAAATTACATCCGATCCAAGCTTACACAATTTTAATACAATATTAAGAAGGTATTAAGTATAACAATAAGTTGGTGTAGGTCTGAGGTGTGGGTACAGTCGTGAGCATAAAAAGTGGGACACGCGTTTTTTCTTATTGTAAAACGAGCTCATCAGCTATACCTACGGCAATGACAGGGATTGTCATATTTGACAAAAAATCCATTGTAGAGAAAAGACTGATCTACCCAAAATAGCGAAAAATGACAAGACCTGTCAGTCGGGTGTCTTACTTTTTATGCTCACCACTGTACATATCATAGACATACCGGGTGCCCACGAGATTTCTTTCCAGCTGCCATTTTTTTATTTGTTCACCGATATCAACGAAACTTGGTAAGCTTGATATTCTAACGAAACGCCATTTTTATGCATCTATGACAAGTTTTCCTGACTTCCGGTTTCACCGGAAATGACCGGAAATTTTGATTTTCAAATGGCACACCCTGTATATTTTTTTGTTTTTCAAATTCTACAGGTCGTTTTAGGTCCTAATAATGCACCACTTTTAAATTGAGTTTTGTCCAAATTTTTATTTTTAAATGAAATTTTAATTTTTCAACTAAATAATAACACAAAAATGTTTAAACGAAAATAAAGAAAAATATCTTATGGCCGTTTGTACCGATCATTTTAGGGAAGCATTAGCGATTAGTATTGCTTAAAATGACATTTCTACATGGATAAATGTCACTTTTTAAGGAATACTTATCGCTAAGGCTTCCTCAAAATGGTCGGTCCAAACGTACCTACCCATTACATCGTTGGATTCGCTTTAAAATACTGCATTTTAGTGATATTATGGCAGTGAAGTTTCTATTCTCTTTCAAAAAAGTTTACAAAGATATAATTATTGAGTTTGTATTTTTCTGATAGTAAGTAAAGTATGTAGAGTAAGGTCACTGAATCCCTCGGCAATTTTTGCCTAGATAGGTAACGACAAGTCGATGTCAAAATTTTTCAAAACGAGTCACATTGGCGTACACGTACTCGGAAATTGAAAATATGATTAAATTTTCATTTCCGACGTCTATGATATAATCAATTTGACACTTTTGCCTCGTTTTTAAAAATTATGACATCGACTTGTCGCTACCTATTTAGGCAAAATTGCCGACGGATTCAGTGACCTTAATGTAGAGTGATTTTAGGATGATCATGGCACCCTAGATGAAAAATTTAAATTTAATTTAAAACTAAAATTTGGACAAAACTCAATTTGAAAGTGGCGCATTAGGACGTAAAACGATCTGTAGAATCCGAAAAACAAAAAATATACAGGGTGTGACCTTTGAAAATCAAAACTTCCGGTAAAACCGGAAGTCAGGAAAGCTTGTCAAAGATGCATAAAAATGGCGTTTCGTTAGAATATCAACTCTATACCAAGTTTCGTTGATACCGATAAACAAATAAAAAAATGGCAGCGGAAAGTAATCTCGTGGGCACCCGGTATACATAATTCCAATATATTCTAACCTATGGACGAGACTATGCGTTATTTTTTTATTTTGTTTAGGGCCAAATTATGGACTGACTGGTAAACGTCTGTTTGTTACCTAGCAGGTACTTTCTATGTACTAGAGAATAGAAAGTACCTGCTAGGTTACAACCAGACACTTAACAGGTGGTCCATAATTTGGCCCTTACTTGTTACTACACCTTTTCCATAAGTATTTCAGAATGTAGGTACCTATTACTTGTATTTCAGATTCATCAATTCTAGTTCAGAATGCGTCAATTGTATTCCAGTTGTGTAAGTTTAATTTCAGAAAGTGTTATTTGTATTTCAACTTTGTCAGTTGTAGTTCAGAAAACATCATTTGTGTTTCAGATTGGTCAGTTGTATTTCAGAAAAAGTCATTTGTATTTCAGTTTGGTCACTTGTATTTCAGAAATCGTCATTTGGGTTTCAGATTATTTATTTGTAGATCAGAAATTGAAAATTGTATTTCAGAATTCGTCAAATGTATTTCAGATATTATCAATGTAATGTATTAAATAAAATTTATAATGAGTCACTTTAATCACCTATACACCTATCTTGTGTTGATTTGGGAAAATCTGTGTAGATACCTACTAATTTCTGAACTACATCTGACAATTTCTGGAATACAATTGATGCTTTTCGATATAAAATTAACTACACCTTTTCCATATGTATTTCAGAGATCGTCAGTTTAATTTCAGAAAGCGTCAATTGCAATTGAGATTAGTAAATTGTAATTCGGAAAGCGTCAATTGTATTTCAGATTAGTTAATTTTATTTGAGAAATAGTCAATTGTATTTCAGATTAGTTTATTTTATTTCAGAAAGTGTCAATTGTATTTCAGATTAGATAGTTTTATATCGGAAAGCGTCAATTGTATTTCAGATTAGTTCATTGTAGTTCAGAAAACGTAAATTATATTTCAGAGATTATCAGATGTAGTTCAGAAATCATCAGGTATCTACGCAGATTTTCCCAAATCAACACAAGATAGGTGTATAGGTGACTCATTATAAATTTTATTTAATACACTACATTGATAATATCTGAAATACATTTGACGAATTCTGAAATACAATTTACAATTTCTGATCTACAAATAAATAATCTGAAACCCAAATGACGATTTATGAAATATAAGTGACCAAACTGAAATACAAATGACTTTTTCTGAAATATAATTGACCAATCTGAAACACAAATGATGTTTTCTGAACTACAGCTGACAAAGTTGAAATACAAATAACACTTTCTGAAATTGAACTAACACAACTGGAATACAATTGATGCATTCTGAACTAGAATTGATGAATCTGAAATACAAGTGATACATTCTGAAATACTTATGGAAAAGGTGTAATCTGAAATACAATTGACACTTTCTGAAATAAAATAAACTCATCTGAAATACAATTGATTCTTTCCCAAATAAAATTAACTAATCTGACATACAATTGACGCTTTCCGAAATACAAATTACTAATCTGAATTTCAATTGACGCATTCTAAAATTAAACTGACGATCTCTGAAATACATATGGAAAAGGTGTAGTATTTCAAAAAATGGAGTCGGAAATAAATGTTTGTTTCCAAAATATAAATGTATCCACCACGAAGCTGAAGACTGAGTAGTTAGGAGTCAAATAAGGAATCAGTCTTGCCGTTCAATTTAAGTTTGCGCAAGCAAGTTGATGGACATGACGGAACGTCTATCCCGGCCTTAAGACTATATTGGGCTTCTGTCAAAAGGCCAATTGTTTATTATACAAATTCTTTTGAAAACTGCCGCTAGGGGAATTTGTGACCGGCGCCTATAAGGTTTGATGTGTCTATCTCCAATAGTTATAGGAAAAAAACATGAAAACCCCTTTCAAGGTCTCATGTTGAAGAAAGAAAAATTATAACATTTTAGCTTCAGAGAGAATGATTTATAAGCAGTTCATTCGTTCATTCGTTAATTGTTCAAATGTTATTCATTAGGTAATTTAAAAGGTGAAATATTTAATATTTCATCTTTCACAGATGTCTTAAGTTATTATTATTATTATTATTATTATTATTATTTAAAAACAAAATAACATGAGACCTTGGAAGGGATTTTATATGTAAAGTTATATGATGTGCAGACCGACAAATTCTACATTTATGTGAAGAACTACAATTTTTGAGCGCATGTGGCGACACTAAACAGTTGACGCATAATGGTGCTGTTTGGCAACAGAAAATTTTTCTTATGGAGTTCTGTCCAGAAATATTTGGCATTTATACAGAGGATGAAATGATCAACATAAACGACACTAATTGTAAATGCTGATTAGAACATTGTGACGTTGCTAACAAATTGACTGGTGCTTTCTTGTTAGAATAATTTGAATTATTTTTGATATAGGAAAATTATTGTTAGAAAACATAATAGATGGATTACTGTATTGAGTCGATCCTATTGCTGAACACTGCTTCTCTAAAAATGAAACCAGTTGCCTGTAAGTAGGTAAATTCTGATTTGAGCAAATTTCAAGTTCAAAATCGGTTCTAGTTTTTATATCTAGCTTGTTCAATAGAAGATTGAACAACAAAAAATCACACTGATCAACAGGAAACTTTAATACTCTAAACGCGGCTACATTTTCAGAAAAAGTGCTCAAACGGTTTCTGAGCTCACTAGAATTGCCCTTTTGAACTGGAAGAGCGTGAAAGATTTAATTATAGTAATGAGAGGCTAAAATTCTGGGATTCAATTTCTGATAGCGTTTTTCCAACATTTCATACGCAATTACGTAATTGGCATCAGTAAGCGGTATGCCTTTAATTAAAGCAAGAGGTTCCTTTTGTAAGGACGTAAGCAGATACTGAAACTTCCCGACGTCAGATAAGTCAGTATTGTTATGAATTAAACAATTATGTAAATCGTAAAACCTCTGCCAATCTCTACAGGATTAAGAGTCCAAAGAAAATTTCAACTAAATTATGGAGTAAATATTAATGAAAATTTATTTTATATAAAATTAGCAATCTACCAATCTTTAAATTTCACAACTTATAATAAAATCAATGCGATTTATATTTGACAAATTCTATTTGAAGAAAACTAGGAATTCAAATCTCGTAGGTACCTATAAAAATTACCTATAATAAAACCAGATTTGAGTTATAAAAGAAATGCGTTCCAGTAGAGGCGATATACAAAGTAGGTACCTGATGGTGTATGTAATTAAAATGGGATTTTTGTATAATAGGTAATTGCACAGAACAAGCAGACAAAATTAAATTATGCAGAATTTAAGTAAAAAGCACCTTAAATATCCGGCTCGAAGGACCAAAATGTGGCGGAAAATATGAAAAGTAGTGGACTGTATGATTTAAAAAAAAAATTGAATCGCGGTGCGCACAGATCACTTACCTACCTTTGAAAAGGGCTTCTGTTGGTGTTTCTGGAGATTCTAGACTGTTTGAGTGTTTTGGAGCGTCCTAAAATGGGTTTCAAACTTCTGAATTGTTCTTAAATGCTTTTAGAAATTGTAAATCGGTTTTTGAATGTTTTGAGACATTCTAAAATGATTCTGAAATTTCCAAAATGTTTGCAGAATGCTTTTAGAAATTCTGAATTGAATTTTAAGTGTTTTGAACTTTCCAAAAGGCTTATCAAAGCTCTAAAGTGTTCTTCTAGATGGTTTCCAGTAACTTCTAAATTGAATGAGAAACTAATTCTGTGGGAAAGTTTTGTGGACATTTTAAAGACGTCCCCAAGATCTCCACAAATGACATTCAAGACGGTGTTACAAAACCCAACTTCTTTCAGACGCCTTTAGGGCTAAGACATTCTGAAGATGTTCCAATGAGATGTCTTAAAGACGCATTTGAATCTCTTTCTAATACATAAACCATTATTCACTTTAGGACCCGGTAGTACCAAATAGTCTGGCTCAGTTGTCTTTAAGATGTCAATTTACGACATCTTATGCACGTCTTCTAGCATCTTTTTTTAGTCTTCAGACGTTCAAACGCAATGCAGACCTGAAAAGACGTCTTTAAGACTTTGTGTCTGGGTAGTGATAAAGTAATTATGTCTGGATTAAAATTTTTGGAAAAGTAGTCTCACTTATCTACAAACTCACTCTTACGTAATGCTATAAATCAACAAAAATTGTATTGTATAAATACTTTAGACTGGCAATTTTCAGCCAGCAGCGTGACTAATGCGCACTTTATGTTGCATGAGATAAATTGCATATTCTATTATGTGCCTACACAGTAATAGGGACACAGCCGTGAATTTTCGCCGCTTTTTTTACAAATGGAGCTACTCAGCAGCTATTCAAGAATTTCCATACTATTTCGCAGGCGTTTTCTCACAATGAGTTAATTTTTTTGATAATTTATGTAGCACTTCAATAATTATGGTTAACCTGAACCAAAAGTTGCAACTAATTTTTATAATTGTTTTTAAACTATATATAATAAAGTTACTTTACAGATAATGTGCTCTTGTCGAAATCGATAATTAAATCGGTAGTCTGAAATAGCTATGGAAATTCACTGATCTGTCTATCTGCAGATCACAAAATCTCACAACTGTACCTATCACTAAAATTTATATTAAAAATCTCATACATAATATTACCTATATAAAAATAATCTATTCGCCTGTTTGCGAGAGGTATCTCAAACATCAATAAATAAATTTGAATTTTATTATCGTGAAAATAAATTTCCTATATCCCAGATAAGGAAATTTCTAAGGATATTTCTATGTCAAGTATAGACCAAAAATTAGCCACTAATTGCGACTATACGGCTCTAAGGCTCTTGAACGAGAGTTCGAAGAAATTGGCTATTTCCAATAGGCGAAAACGAAAAAGAAAAACCTACCTAAGACGTGCTCTTGGGTTCAATTTACGTTCCATAAGGATGATGTATGTATCTTTATTTAACTCTCATTCTGTTTTATCGTTAAAAGGGTTTGGAAAGGAAAGTTTTGGAAAAATATTAGAAAAATATGATTTTACTTTGCTTATTTTGCTAGAATTCATTTGAAATCTTTTTTATACGACTGCTAAGAAAACTAGTATTAGGAAAAGTTGTTAGTTAACAACTTTGGTTAACAACATATTACATCAATAATTACATTTCAAGTCCTTCGCTGTCCTTATTTGTGATTTGGTTTTTCATTACCCTCCAACTTTTATAACGATTTCTTATATACAGAGTAGTCATTTAATTTTACTCAAAATAAATATTTAAACTGTATATTGCATATTACGTAAGTAAATCATAAGATACTAAATATTAAATTACAATATCAAAATGAGATTTTATATTATATGAATGCTGATTCTGGCTTCTTTGCTTTCTTGTTATAGAAGATATAGAGGCAAAGAAGTTTCCTCAACCAGAATTAATTTGCGAGCTTCCGCATCGAATATTCTAGTCACTATGTATCGGTCCACCGCTTGATTGTCTAGAACTAATAATTGAAATGATTTTTACCTAACTGTCCAGAAAATTAATAATAAAACACTTGTTAGTATAGTATAAATAAATACATTAACGCCAAGAAATTAATATTGGAGAGATTTTTAGCCTTATTTTATCCTTGTCGGAAATTTGAGTATTGGGTAATCAAAGATGAAATATCACATTATTTTTGCTGGCTTTAAAATCCCTCTAATAGAAGCATTTATTATAAATAATAATTTAGGCTAGGCAAGGGGTACAATAACTACTTATATCATGCGTGTTAGAAGTGTTTTAAGTTTCTACAATATTAGTTTAAATTACAAAGGCGTATTCTGGTGCATACACCTACCGCACTGGACGGATGCATTCTCATACATTTTCGGTGGCTTGAATAGTAGAGAATGAATTTTTGGAACATTTCCTAGAATAACTCCGAACCATATTCCACCCAAGGACCACCAAATGCAAGAAACAAAACTGCACTTAAGGCAATTAGGTTTTTCGTATGTTTCATTTTTAGTTGTATTTTCTTTGACCACTGAATTTTCTTCAAATGCTTCAAATTGATTATCAATCGAACAAAATGCATTAATCAGTCTAGGATTCAAAATCTCTGACCACTCGGGACGCGAGCAATTCCAATTGTTATTAGTGGCCAAAAGATAGAAACTATTTTCTTCTTTGAGCTTTTCTAATAAGCTGTCCGGCAGATGAGTCAACAAATTATTCTCTAAATTCAATACATTTAATCTAGGAAAATCGCTTATTTTAAAACCGGAAATATCCTTTAGTTTATTATAAGACAAATCCAAACGCTTCAAGCTCTCCTGAGGCTTTAAATTAAATCCACGTAAAGCGTTATTATTCAAACTCAACTCCTGTAAATCCGGATTATAGACAAAAGCCTCTTGATCGAAATATTCAATTCGACAATAAGTTATGTACAAGCTTTGCAAATTAATAAATTCCTTCAACATTTCCTGAGTAATTATTTTAATGTTTCCATTTGTAATGTTCACACTTGTAACGTCAGTTTTGTTAAGGATTGTGAGAATGGGTTGTAAAAGATGGGTGTCTCGAAGTCCTGTGCAAGTGACTTCAAAAGAATTCATCGTGCATTGATAAAGGCACAACGCACTAAAAAATATATATATTTTTTTTTGGAGTTTAATTATTAACGCAAGTTTATACTTACCCCTCACTAAATTGTCCAATAATATATATCATTATCCACATAATACTCATGTTTTTCAAATAGCCACTTTACTTAACCACCTAAAACAATATTTTTAGACACGAGGTGAATGTCTTTATCTTATCAATAAGCCGGTTATATTGATTTTGGCGCGAACCCATCATCAATGTTAGTAATGGTTCCTCATGGTTTTTATCAGTTGATAAATTACCAAAGGACAAAAGCGACTGTTATGAGTGTTATGGTATAAATGAAAGTACCTACCTCGAATATTCCTCCGCGAGTTGTTGATAGGACAATTTTTCACTTCGTCAACGGTTCTTATGCATTTATCTCTAAATTTGCAGTGTCAAGAAGCGGATTTGATTACAATACGCGGCATGGGTACGTTAAATTATATGAAAGCCATTTCAACAAATTTTATGGCGGTTTACAATAATTATTATTACTAAGGAAGCAATTTTTTTTTGACATAATTATCACGTCAAAAATGTGATAGAAATTAATTGGTTATATAAATATATGAACATAAAAAATAACATATAATAATTATAAATAGTCTTGAGAAACAATTTTGTCTTTGTATTCTTGTCGAGGCTCTCAAAATCTTGACAGAGAATAAATTTCCTATTTATTTCGCGCATAGTTTTGTTGGTTTTGGATATTTTAGGCCTTTTTCCGTTTTCAGTTTTTAGATTACATATAGCAGGAATCTCGTCTATTTTAGGTGCCATTAATTTTATTTCCACTACGACTCTTTCTATATCACTGCATTATTGTTTTTTTTATGTCTGAGAGTTTTTTTGTATTATTTTATTGATTTTTCTATATTTTTCTTCATCCTCAGGAAAATTATTATTCAATCCTATAATCGTGTTCGTTTTTCTCCTGCTTCTAATTTTTGTTCGTTTAATATTTCATCAACGTTGTTTATGCCATCTTTTTCCGATTCTGCTCCCGTGAATTTTTCCCGAAACTCTTCCCTAAGCAACTGAAATTGATGTTCTGTTTTCAGATTCTTTTTCTTCCTAGTTGTTCTCTATCCTCTGGATATAGGCCTCCAGTTTAGTCTTGCTATTCGTTTGATGTCGTCGTACCAGCGTTGTTGAGGACTGCCGACACTTCTTCGTTCTCCCTAGGGTCTCTATCTTGTTAGTTTTCCGCTCCAGTTATTGGTATTATAGGTCTGTTCCAACACATCAAAAACTGTCTCATGAAAAGTTTCGAAACCACTCAGTGAACGAAATTTGGTTTCTACGCACAAATTTTCCGCTTTGCGCAGAATTCTACGGTTTCCTGCTGTGTTGGAACAGACCTTATGTTTTTCGCTACGTGACCGCCGGCCCAGTTCCATTTGAGGGTGCATATGCTATGTCTATACATATGTGTTATGTCTTCGACCTTTGTTGTATTGCTTATCCACTCGTTGGTTTTGTGATTTCTTAGTGTAATACCTTATTTAGGATTTTCTTTGTGAGATTCCATGTTTCGCTTCCATAGGCAACTACTGGCAGAATACATTCGTTGTAGACTTTACTTTTCAGCTTCAAAGATCACTTGGACCGCGCATTTTACCATACGCCGCCCATCTTAGTCGTATTCTCCTATTAATTTCAAGCTCTTGATTGACTTTGCTAAGCGTTATTTCCTGCCCTAGATATTTGTAGGAGTTTACTTTTTTCACCTGTTGGCTTCCAATGGTCTTATTCGATTTTCTACACACATCAGTAATTTGGTCAGTACAATAAAATGTTTAGACTTTGAAGCATATTTGCAAAATATTTTAGTACTTAAAGAAGCTGTTCAAAAATTACCAAACACAATGAAACGACAAAGGGCACACAAGAAATCTCGAACATTTTGCGTTGAGTAGATAACTGCACACGATCTCACAATAAATTTCTACACAAGATTCAAGAAACAAGAGACATCCATAGCAGTCAGTCTAGACGGGGAGATCAAATAGATAATCAAGATGACGAAAATACGAATTTTAACCAGAGCCAAAAACTACTGACTACTAGACAAGACAAAGAAAAAGGTAACGTTCTACTTAGAATGGTAAATGTTATTCTTTATGGTCCGAATGGTACTAGAGTAACAATAGTAGCTCTTTGTGACGTGGCATCGACAGTTACTCTGATTGATGAGTCTTTTCTTGAAAGTCTACGAGTACAGGGGAAGCGAGAACTATTCTGCGTGCAGTGGACTAACGAAGTTGTAAGAACCAAGGAAGATTCCGTATGTTTCGATATTCCTGTATCAGCTAATTACCAGCAGGCCAAACAGTTTAAGTTAAGAAAGGTCCGTTCTGAGAAAAATCTTGCTCTTCCAAATCAACACGTTTTGAAAAGTCAATGGCCACATTTTTCAACTTTAGCAGGCTCAAGACATAAATAATCCACCTTTGCTTTTGATTGGCCAAGATAATATACGATTGACTGTACCTAGAAAAGTTGTTCAAGGCCCTGCTGATTTACCTATAGCTACTAAAACCATGTTAGGCTGGATTCTTCATGGACACTACAATGATCAGCATTCAAATATACCCAGAACACATTTTTCCTTTCATATTTGTGAACATGAAATATACGACGAAGAATTACATCAACTAGTAAGACATTCATTTTCGACCGACGCTTTTGGAGTTTCCAACGTATCCTCAGTTAACATGAAAGAGAAGAGAGCACTGGACATTATGACGGAGACAGCATGACAAGTTGACAACAGATATGAAATTGGACTCTTATGGAAAGCCGACATTTTAAATTTGCCTGCATGTAAGTCAGCAGCGATCCGAAGACTTAACTGCATAGAAAGGAAATTAGAAAAGGACCCTACCCTGGGACTGAAATATGGTAACCAAATTAAAAGCTACGTTGAAAAAGGATATGCTAGAGAGTTGACAGACAAAGAGGCCAAAATTGAATACCCAAGATGTTGGTATTTACCAGATTTCCCAGTATTTAATCCAAACAAGGCAAACAAACTTTGATTAGTATTTGACGCTGCTGCTAAATTCAATGGAATGAGTCTAAATGATAGCCTGTTTCCTGGTCTTGACCTTTTGCAGCCTCTGGTGGAGGTAGTTATGAAATTTCGCCAAAGCAAAATAGCCTTTTGTGATGATGTTAGAGAGATGTTTCACCAAGTTCGCATAAAAAAAGAAGACCAGGCATCACAAAGATTTTTGTGGGGATCTGACTCTAAATCGCCATATAAAACCTTCTAAATGCAAGTAATGATTTTTGGTGCAATTTGTTCACCCGTATGTGCTCAGTTTGTGAAAAATCTTAATGCCAAAGACCTTACAGACGATCCAGAAATTCTTGATGCAATCATCCAAAAACATTACGTAGACGATTATTTGGATTCTGGCGACACTGAAGAAAGGGCTGTACAGAGAATTGAGATGGTTAAAAAAGTACAAAAATTGGGAGGTTTTGAATTAACAAACTAGTTTTCCAATTCAGACAAGGTTATGAAAATACTATCAGAAAATTCTGAAATATGTAAAGACTTAAACATGGACAATTCTTCGATCCAGAGAGTTCTGGGACTTTATTGGGATTCTAAAATGGATACGTTTTGTTTCAGAATTAACACTGTTCACACAGAAATTTATTAAACTTGCCGACCGACTAAGAGGCAAGTTCTAAAAATTGTCATGTCAGTTTTTGACCCTTTGTGCCCTTTAGGTTTGGTAGTCAATTTGTCAATTCGGGGCAGAATACTTATACAAGACATTTGGCGCAGTGGCATCGGTTGTGATGACAGCATAGATAAAGAACTTTTTAAGGTATGGAAATTTTGGAAGAATGATCTTGAATTAGTTGCAGATCTAAGAATTCCCCGATTTTATTCATTCCATATTCCTGAAGCTCAAAGGATAGAGTTACACGTATCATAAATCAAGGCGATTTGCATTCCAAGACTGGAATTGCAAGCCGCGGTACTGGGAAGCAGATTGCTTGTGACTGTGAAAAATTCCTTGAACATCAATATCCACCAAATTAACATTCGACTACTGTTTTGCATTGGATTAAAAGAGATGACATAAAACTTGGACAATTTGAAGCTCACGCAGGGCTGGGGAGATTCAAAAAATATCTGATAGCAGAATTTGGAGATGGGTACCTTCTAAATTAAATCCAGCTGACCTTGCAACAAGAACCTACGAGACACAAAGTACAGTTATAACGGATTTCAAAACATGGCACTCAGGTCCTGATTTTCTCAAAGAAAATGACGAATTGTTATGTCCTAAAAAAGACATATTTGATGAAAATTTGGTGTCTGAAGTCACACGAGAATTACAACCAACATTTTTGGGATTAACTGTGGTAACATGTCAGTTTTTACCTAACATAGAACATTTTTCAAAACGGCTTTGTTTAATAGGTGCAACAGCAAGAGTTTTTAAATTTATTAGTATACTGTATACTCCAAACAAAAAGTCAATCAGGAGAGTTGACAGTACAAGATTTAAAAGAAGCTGAAACAAGATGGATCAGACAGTGTCAATTAGAAAGTTTTGCAGAAGAAATAAACTGTTTGAAGAAGGAAAAACTAGTGTCAAAACCAAGTAGGATATGGGAGCTCTCACCGAAACTTGATGCAACAGGTATTCTTGTGATTGAACTTGGCATCAGAAACTGTGACACTGACAAGAATTCCAATTATCTTATCATTGAAACACAGATATACCATCATGTTACTTATTCAAAAGTATCATGAACAGTTTGCACATCAGGGTTCAGAGACTGTGGTAAATGAAATCAGACAACGTTTTTGGATAATACATCTCAGAGCTTCAGTCAAGAGTGTATTTTCAAACTGCCAGTGGTGTAAAACCAAGAAAATTAGACCCCATATACAGAAGATGGGACAGCTACCTAAGTTTAGACTGACTCTGGACATTAAACCATTCACATACACCGGCATAGATTATTATGGTCCCTTATATGCTACTGTGGGTAGAAGAACAAAAAAGAGATGGGGAGTGTTGTTCATGTGTCTGACAATTCGAGCCATACATTAAGAAGTGGCACATTCACTTACTACCGACGCAGCTATGATGGCAATTAAAAGAATGGTAAGTAGAAGACGGTGTCCGAAAGAAATTTATACGGATAATGGTACCAATTTCCGAGGGGCATCGCATCAGAGGAATTAAAGAAGCTACGCAAAGAAATAAACGACTCAAAGATGACGGAGTGTCTTCACTTTCTTCGAAGTCATGAAAACATTTGGAAGTTCATACCACCAGCATCGCCACATATGAAGGGAGCATGGGAAAGATTAAAGATTAGTTCGTTCAGTCAAAATTACTTTCAATACTTTACTAATGAATCAAAAGTTAAAAGGTGAACTTCTTTTAACGCTATTTGCAGAAACTGAAAACATCGTTAATTCCAGACCTTTCTCCAAAGTCTCTTCGGATCCAGACGATTTTGAAGCGTTGACACCAAACCATTTTATTATGGCACAGTTGAACGCCGATTCATTCGCTTACAGATCAGGTAGTAACGGTGATCTTAGAGTTCATTGGAAGAGATGTCAGCAACTGATAGATTCATTTTGGAAAACGCGGACTAAAGAATATCTACCGACATTAACAAAACGATCAAAGTGGAATGATGATGGGCAACAGTTAAAACAAAACGATATACTTGTAATTATTGAAGACAATACACCAAGAAAACAATGGCGAATGGGCAAGATACAAGCTGTGTTTCCTGGTTCCGATAGCAAAGTTAGAGTAGCAGACATAAAAACCAATGCAGGCAGTTTTAGAAGATCTCTTAGCCGACTATGTAAAATTGAAACTGAATAAAATATGAAGAAAAGAATTCCTTCAAAAGGGGGGAGAATGTTGAACACAGCCTTATTTCCTGGTTCAACCTTTTGTTTTTGTCACCAGTTATTATTTATAATAAGGCATTCCAACGATGTGTCGAAAATGGCGTCTGTCAAAAGTTAGCCAGGACAGGCAAATGCTAAAGTGCGCGAAAATATTGGTAAAATGCCTGCATTTTGTTGTGTAGTGAAATGTAGTAGTAGGGGAGAACGCGACAACGTTAAAGGACCACGCACGGATCTTATGAGAGAAAATAAATTTCACGATTGTCATGAAATTGAAATATGTTATGCTTCTCGACCTCCTGAACATAAGTTCTCGTAGGTCCAAAAAGATCCTATGATTAGTTTCAGAGATACAGGACCGATAAAAGAAAGTAGTACAATAAAAATCTCCAGGATCTGCTGGTACATTAATTTAATTCATAACCAAAAATGACATATTTTTGGCATTTTTCGACAAGTTTTCAACCTTCAAAGCTTCAGATGACATTACTTTGGCATTTTTCCACCCGTTTTTAACCTAGAATATGTCATTGCCTGAACTCAACATATTTTGAAATGTTTATTTTTTATCAAAATTTTGTATGTTAACCCGGCCTGTATCTCCGAAACTAATCAAAGGATCTTTTTGGGCCTACGAGAACTCACGTTCAGGAGGTCGAGAAGTATAACATATTTCAATTTCATGACAATCGTGAAATTTATTTTTTCTCATAAGATCCGTGCGTGGTCCTTTATAAAATACTATCGGAACTGAATCGAAAACATCCTGATAAAGTTAAACAAACCAATTAGAAGACAACTTTGGTTAAACGCAATAAACGTGAAGATTTAACTGGCAGTGAGTTCAAATATGCTGTAGTTTGTTCGAGATATATGTATATTAGTACTTATCATTAAATATTAATACTTAGAAGAGCTACTATTATTTATTAATAAATGTATAGGGCATGTCCATGTGACGTCCAGTGTTGCCAGCATCAGTACAGATGTACTGAAATCAGTACAATTTGACTCTCTTCAGTACGTCAGTACCACACTATAAAATTCAGTACATTTTGCCGTTGCTGTACAATACCGGGGATATTTTTAAACGGCGGGAAAAATTAACGAATACCTGTATTTTCGAATGGACGGTCGGGGCGCACGGATCCCTCCAGGTGCATCCCAGCAGAATATTGAACACACCCCAAACATGCCTTTAGCCCGCGCTCATTTTACGTCCGTATGGACTTAATCTCGATTAGGAGTTTAATCTCGCTTAGTTCGGAAATTTGTCATGCACCGCAGGAAAAAAGTAGTTTAAGCTTTGGAATACAAGATCCACCCGAGAGGAGGGTTTTGCTTAGATAAGATGTTGCTTAGATCAAAAAAATTCCAAGAAGGGTGATGACATGGCAATATTTCTGAACTAACTTAAATTGCCTAACATGTACATTCTTGAGAAGCTAGAAGATATTAGCATTAAATTTCGTTGAATTAGTAACCTGTCCCAATCTGTAAAGTCAGATCTTTAGTGACTTTAGTTAGGTAAAGAGGTATTTAGTAAATGAAAAACAATGTTTTTCGTGAAGCCCATCGCCCATCCGAGTGTTTATTTAACCCACTAACCAAACCGTGAAATTTTAAAAATAATGTTTATATTCCGGCGTGTCAAAATGACAATATTATGGACTTCATTTAAGTGTCAAAATGACATACTTTATGGGATTGAGTACTATAATGATTTCATTAGTACTATAATTATTTCATTATAGTACTCAGTACTATAATGAAAAAAAAGTATATAGTAATAGCAGGCACAAATATGAAACAACAAAATTTAACGATTAAAATTAATTACAAAATCTTTACAATTCGATAAACTGATCTTGGACGTAGGTGTCCAAATTGTCGAACATTGTTTTCCAGTGAATTTAACTTTGACAATATGACAATACAAACAAAAAATTCCGTTGTTACTATGGTTGTCAAGCAGTCAAGCACATTACTAAAATTAGTCTTCTTCAATTATTTTCGATAAACTCAAATGTAACAGAACAATGTATTGACTATAATCGCCGGAATATAAAATATTGTATGAAATTCGGATCATAAACAATTATTATGGCACACGCCATTATGATCCTTATAACATAAATATCTATTTAAATTTAAAGCAGTACAGGAGTAGGAAAAACAAAATAAGTATCCTAAAACCATCTACTTTATCAGTTTTATGAACTCCAGTTCAGTTTCTGAAGTTAGTACATTTTTCCGTTTTTCAGTACATTTTTTGTCTCTTGATCAGTACTTTAACTTTCAAGGATCTGGGAACGCTGTGTGACGTCACAAATGAGTTTGACAGTCGCCCTGAGGTAAAACAAATAATTTATTTACATTGGTGTAGATTAGGCCGGTTATGTTCCATGTTCCATGCGGTATTCACAGCTTTTTTACAAGTTTTTGTGATATTTTCTTTAAATAAAGTTAAAGTAAAGTGTTTATGTTCTAGTATGTGGTCTTTTATCCAGAAGTTTGCTAGGTTTTTCTATAATAGATTAAATTCAGGTTTTTTCCAACAAATATCAAAACGAAGTGTCACAAGAACAAATATATAAGTATAGTTATTCTATATTCAATCTATTTTTCTGTCAGATCTTCTCTTTTAACAACAGTAGTAATCAATTTTTCTCTTCTTTCTTGAGCTAACAAATCGAACCTCCCATTGTAATTTAAAATTGATGGAAACTTATGGAAGGATATTGTATCTCTTGCTCTATACTGCCACAATTAACAACTAAACAAACTCTAGGCATGTCCAAGAAACTTCTAGATCACACAAAAGGTATTTATTTAAAAAAATCTGACTAAAAACTTAAAAAACACTGTAAATTATATCATTGTTTTACCTCAAGGCGACTGTCAATAGTGTCAAACTGTCAGATCGTGTTTTACTTGCCCTATATCATAGAGAAATATAATAAACCAAGGTCTATGTTGGCAACACAAGCCTTTTCTACATTAAAAATTTGATAGCATTGACAATTTTACATTGTATTGCCAACCTAATGTCAGTTTGACTTTTATCTTTAAAAAAAAAAAACGCACTTTAAGGGCGGGTATTATAAAACTACTTTGAGAGTTAACTTAAAGTTAACTTCTGGAATTACATGTAATTCAAAAAGTTAACTTCAAGTTAACTGTCAAAGCAGTTTTATAATACCCACCCTAAGAGTTACCGATTCATATGCGCGAAGTGGCAACGTATTTCTAGTTGTTTCTTGTAGCACATGGTGTCGCTAGCATAGCTTGGAACTATCTGACAATTCTGACATCACCTTCCATTCTCATATCTATCTTTTTTTAACAGATGCGATAATAAAGAAAAAGAGGACAAAGGATTTTTTAATTATTGTACAATGACATGTTCAAAACTGACAGAAAAATTTTGGACACAAATTAGTCAACCTAAATCTCAATTTATCAGTTGATTTAAAAATGCATGATTCTGGTAAGATTTACGAGATATACAATGTGAAAATGGCTCAGTTTATACATAAGTAATGATAATTATTAAATAGTAACCTATTATTAGTAGAAAGTGAGATGTTTTGGCTGTTTTTGCTTTTTTTTGTTGTTATCTTGCGGTATAAGTATAATTTAATTTTTATTATTTCTTTATTTACGTTGTTTATGTATATTTATTTTATTTGTATACGTATGTTCTTTGTTAATTTCGAAAGATGAAAATATATGAGCCAATTTTAAGCGATTAACCGTATTTATTTTTGTTTCCAGGCCAGCGTTTTTCCGCAATTTTTTTTCTGTCGACCGCGGAAAAACGCTGGGTTAAATTTCTACCTTCAGAAATAACAAAACTATAATTTAAAAGTTCAAAAAGCCCGCCAAATGTTATTTAAGTTGGTCTTGTAGTGTACGGTGGCGCTAGTATCGATCTGACGTCATCGCGTTGCCAGTGTCGTACCACAGAATCGGTAACTCTCACCTTGGTTTATTATATTTCTCTATGCCCTATATTAATGACCCACAGATCAATAAACGTTGAAAATTGTCAAAGACTCTAATTTGTGTCACAAATTTGTACGAATCTAGAAGCCAGACAACTAAGAATTTAACATAGGTGAAAGATACGAATTATACTTATTGCGCCAAGTATTCAAAATAAACTTGTTTAGACTACCATCATACTTGTGCAACAAACTAAACTTGCGAAGTTCATATAAGGAATACAAGACATAACCAAAGATTAGTAGTGCCTGAGCAACGTACTGCTACTTTTAAAAAATCCTTTAGCTACAATGCGAATGCAGCCAAAATCTACAATGGTTTGCCATAGGAACTTATAAATCTACCAACTGTCTTTGTGAGGGGGTCGAAGAAGTACATGTGCAATAAGAGATCTTAAATACATAATATGTGAAATAACCTTGAAGTATACTGTTTTATCAGACTTTTTTTTTGAGAAATGATACATTTATCTATTTCATTGGTGGGGTGTTTGTATAGAAGCAACTTACCTAGTTGGATACCGCCACTCATATATGAATGTTTGTAAATCTATTTGAAAAAATCTGAAAATAAAGTCATTTTCATTTATTTATTATTTTATGTCATACCAATACATTATTGTGTTTTTATACCTTAGATACCATCTACATAATTCATTACTTTATGCCCGTGCGGGCATAAAGTACACATTATGGCCCGCGCGGGCATAAAGACGCAAAAAACAGTTTTCAATAATTAACTTATTCTTTATTAACAAAATATAAATTTACGCTTATAAACATATTATTTTTGTCAAAAAATGATGATGTTTGCACACTGATGACAATTTGCGAGGTGACACTTTTTTCCCAGGTATTTATTATTCACAACCAACTGGTATGACATAAAAGTTTGTATGCACCACGGGTACTAATAGATATATATACCCTCGGGCGACTTACGAACCCTCGGGCCGGCCAGAGGCCCTCGGCTTTGTAAGATTGTCGCCCTCAGGGCATAATCATCTACTTAGTACCCTTGATACATAAATAACTATTATATCTGTTTGCTCATTTGTCATAAACTCTGTTTCTGATATGTTCATTTCTAATCCGATTTTCTTGGAGTACCTAATTCTTTCAGCATGATTTCTAAATCTGTTTCGTTCGAAGCGAATATTACGATGTCATCAGCGAATCCTAAATTATTGAGGTTTTCTCCAAATATATTGATCCCTCTATTTTCTCAATGTAGCTCCTTGAACACATCTTCGAGGACTAGGGTAAACAGCTTAGGTGGTTATATCACCTTGTCTTACGCCTCTTTTGATCCTTACTTCGTTTGTATCTTCATCCTTTCTTAATTTTATTTTTGTTGCTTCTTGAATATTTTTAATTATTTTTATCGCTGATCTATTCGTGCATTTCTCTTTGCTCTTTCTATCGCCAAGAATTCGACAGTATCAAAGGTTTTCCTAAAATCAATGAATGCTAGCCATGTAGTAATGTTATATTCGGTCGTCTTTTCATTTAGTATTTTTTATTGTGTGAAGATGTTCAATAGTGCTGTAGATCTTTCTATAGCCTGCTTGTTCTTAAGGTTGGTAATCATCGAATTTCCTTTCTAGGCGATTGGTGATCATTCTCATAAACAGTTTGTATATCTGAGATAGGAGGCTTATGGGTCTATAATTTCCAAGATTTGATGAGTCTCCTTTTTTGTATATCAGAACGACGATGACAGTCTCCCAGTCGTATGGTATTTTCCCCTCTGTTAGACATTTATTGAATAGTATATTACAATCCGAGACGGGAAATGCTTCATTGCTGATCGAGAGGTTATATAGTTTATCGAGACACGTAGAGTCGAGATAAACTGAACCTCGAGACAACAATGAAGTTTCCTATCGAGGTTTGTATACTATTTTATTTTTAACCATAATTTCTTGAAAATAAAAATAAATTCGTGACAACCAAATAAATGAGGTCGGGAAATGAGGACGGGGAATGAGGACGGGATATATTTCCTTGCTCCATTTTCCCGTCCTCATTTCCCGTCCTGGGACAGGTAATGGACCAGGAAAATGAAAAGACAGAAATGTGAAATTTTCAAATTTTTGAAGTCAGTAATGACAACATTTCATATATGGTTGATTATTCCACTCATGTGTTAGAAATCCCATAAGGCAAGTGTCGATTTTCAGAATTACAGCGAAAATTCTCCATTTGTTTAACTAGAGAGAATTACAGCGATAATTCTTCCATGTTATTGTATACATGGTTGTCATGCTAATTTTTGATACAAACAAACGGTTCCTGATAGCAACCATTTATTTGTATTGATTGTTAAGATGTTCAAATCATTTAATACATATTTATTTCCATATTTTTTGCATTCTCATACGTGAAATAATCCTCTAAATACCACTTGAGCTTTAAAATGAACCAGATAATTTTTCACTCATGCGTGTTTTCTCTGCAAATTTCATCGTCCTACGGACTCGTGAAATTATATAAAACACGCAATCGTGAAAAATTATCGGTAATTTTTAAGCTCTCGTGGTATTATCCCCGAAAATAAAAGTATTTTCAGCTGTTTTACAAGGTATTTTCATGTCTCCTTCAGTATTTCTGGTAGTATATCGTCCATTTATGGGGCTTTCCGTTGTTGAATTAACTTAGCGCTTTTGCAATTTCTTCCTCTTCTATATCAGGGATCTCTTCTGATCCAAACATTTAGATTGACTCAGAAAAATAATTAGTAGAATACGTGCTTTTATTTCCAGACTTTATACTAGACCTGAATTGACTTGTCTGATTGGCTATACCTAATCCTTTTTGCACAGACCTAACCACTCAATTTAATCCGATCTGTACTAGAATGGTTCAGAACCGGTCAAAATCCCGGTTCATTAGCGCCGCAAAGTTAAAACAAAAACGAAAAACCTCGGCCCTTCGCTATCTACCTCACATCGGTTCTCAATTATTGACTGGCAGGGGGGTTGGAATAGTGCGGATGCCAATTCGGCAATGTTACACTTTTCCCTCGCTGATGGGAGGGTGAATGACTTCGTTACAATTTTATTCGTATTAATGCAAGGGTGCATATAGAATGGTGAGTCATACTGCTACGTGTTGCGTTTGAGAATGTGTATCAAGTGGATTAACTATTTACAGCTGAATAAGAATAATCCTGAAAAAATCAATACTTATAGCTTCTCTGGGAGGTTGATCTCTAGTACATTTTCTTTTTTTGTTTTATTTTTTGCATGTATAGGTTGATTGAAATAACGTTTGCGAAAAGGTAAATGTTGGGTTTTTTTTAAATTTAACAATTCTTATTATCAACCAACACGTCTGGGGAATACGAACTGTAAATGCCCAGCTCTATAGAATATGGCCTTTATCTCTTGTCACGATTGACGTCTGAAATCATGGCAACAATAATCATACATTAATTTTCTTTAGTGCTTTATAATACTTGATCTTATAAAATGCATTAAAAAGCAAAGTTGTGTTTTTTTTTTGATACATTATTTTTCCTACTGCCAACTTTATATACGAAGACACTCAGCTTTTTTTGGAGTTTATTTTGATATGATTTATGACTTATATGTATAAGAAAATTCATAACAAAATGAATAAATCACTTTTTACATTACATATTTATAAGAAAAGTAAGTAGAATTAGAAAGCTGTCTCTGGTTTTTCAGGAATCATAAGCCTTAGAGATTGAACATCGCGAGTTAAATACTCAAACCAAAACCAGTAGAATGCTTTTTAAAAAAAAAAAGATTTATTTTAATAAGACTTAACTTACTGGTACAGTGTGTGACTTAAGAATAAACTTATTCTATATAAAAAGCTCCCATGAAATAATAAAATACAAAATATGCTTATGCTATGATTATGCTGAGTCGAGCTACTATATATTCCTGGTATTGGCAGTTTACGTATGGGTTCATGTCTATAACTCTTCCTCCCTTAAGATTCTTCAACGTCCTCGTTGATGATGTCCTGTAGAGTTTTCAGGGGGATCGACTTCTTCGTTTGTCATAAATACACAACTAGTAGTGAAAATGCTACTTTTTTTTCCGTTGAAGTGTCAAGCACTTATTTTAATAATCTAGAACAGCATTTAGGTTTTTAAGATCCTTTTTTCCTAAAAGGGCATCGAAGTCGTGGTGCCAATTAAGAACACGCATTTTTAGGTGTAAATTAATACCTATTTCTTGCAAGAGTGGAATGTTAATATTGGTGTTTTCACGATAGGTCTTTTTGCATGCAGTTACTTCAAAAGGCTCGTAGAATAATAAATCAGGGTATAAGTTAGCTATATTGGGATTAATTATTGATTCGGAGGCTCCTGAATCGATCAAAATTGTAACTTGCATTTTTGGTAGAAAGAAATAAGGTAACTCGATTTTTTGAGCAATATTGTTTAAGTTAATGGGTCGGTAGAGGCTTCTTCGTAAAAATTTTGGTCTTCTGCAGTGAGAGTCTCCTGATGGGGATTGAAAAAAGTGTCCTCTTCTTGTACATTGGGTATGTCTTGGTCATAGTAATAATCGTCATAATATTCTTCAGAGTTTTGGTCCTATGACTGTTCATGATTTGTTTGAAGGTTGGTTATATCTTGCGATGCAAAATTTCTAGGACCAGTAGGTTGGAAATAATTATTATAATACTGCTCATTGTGTGGTTGTTGATTTATTCGAGAAGGACCTGCTGACTGGACGTACATTGGGGTAGGATTTGGGCCTGGGCCTTTGATTCGTATTCTTTTGGGAAGCAAATGCATTTTTAGGTTTTCCAAAAACTTGGGCGTTTGTGGGAAAATATTGTTTTACTGGTCTAGGTTGTACATGAACGGGTTGAGAAGGGAAAGTTTGCTTTGAATTATTTTGCTGTTTGAATTGCTGAGCATTTTGGTTGAATGACTGCGAATTCTGATTGAAAGATTGATTATAACTCATAGACTTTCGCTGTTGATTGAAAGGTTTTTGGGTAACCTGATTTTTCAAGTTTATTTGCGATTCAATGAGATTATAATTTGTGACTTGTACAAGAGCAGCATCTAAAGTATTAGGGTTGTATATAAGTAAAATCGTATTCAAAGATTCTGGAACATTTAACATTAAAACAACTACTGCAGTTTTTTCGGCTTGTGCTAATAAAATTAACTTTGAATTATTGTCTATGTTTTCACTTTGAATTTTAGAATTTATTCTTTGCACAAATAATTTTAATCTTTGCACAAAATCTAATAGTTCTTCGTGCTTTTTTTTATTGATGTAATTTAATTGTTGCATCAATGTTTGGTATCCTATTGGATCTCCATATTTTTCTCTAAGAGCTATTTTGATATCGGCCCAGGTTTTAAGGTCTGGCCTACTCATAATAAAATCTCTAGATTTTTCAACTAATTTAGAGCGTATAACACTGAAAACAAATTTCTTCTGAATTTCTTCGCCATTATAATATAGACTATGAAATTCGTCAATTGACAAAATAAAAGATTCTAAGTGTTCTGAATTTCCAGAAAAGGTAGGTAAAATGGTTGCAAAAGATCGCAGAACGTCCATTTTATCTGAATTAATTAGGCTATTATAAGAAAAGAATTCAAGTTGCTCTTCTTCTCCCTCTGAAGATGAAGTATCAAAATTCAACTTATTATTATCACTAGATTTGCTAGTACTAGAAGATGCAAGATCTAACTCTGAGAATAATTCGCTCAAATTTAAATCGGATTTATTTTTAACAGTTTCTAGTTTTTCAGCAAGTGATAATGATTTTTTATTTTTCTTGGTTTTTAAGCCTATAGTCTTTTTATATTTGATCTTAAAGCGTTTTTCAAAAGTTGGTTAGGATCAGACATGTAAAAAATATGGCAATTTTAGTAATTACTTACCTACATAAAAAGGGTCATCAAGATGAACCATAGCATTTTTCATCAAAACAGACACAACTTTTAGCAGCGAAAGTTCAAATTTACGGTACTTGTCACGCACGGATATCAGTCTACTGATTTCAGAAAAAATACTTGAAATCTTAAGATCCACGGCGACACTTCAAAGATTGAAGAGTTGCCAGAGTTTCACCCGGTGGAGTTTCTTTCTTCTTTCTGTGCTTTGTCTGGTGGCCTCAATGCTTCACAATAGCCAAAGGATTCGGCTAGGAGTATTTGAAGTTCTTTTTGGTATAGTGCTCAAGGTATAAAGATACGCCAAATCTCAACGAAAAACGATAAAGAGACTTGTAACACTATCCTGTTCGTAGCGCCAGTTAAATACTCAAACCAGTAGAATGCTTTTTAAAAAAAGATTTATTTTATTAAGACTTAATTTACTGGTACAGTGTGTGACTTAAGACTAAACTTATTCTATATAAAAAGCTCCCATGAAATAATAAAATACAAAATATGCTTATGCTATGATTATGCTGAGTCGAGCTACCTATATATTCCTGGTATTGGCAGCTTACGTATTGGTTCATGTCTATAACTCGCGTCAAAAATCGTTCCATGGATTTTTTTTGTAAACTTCGAATCTGATTGTTCGGTGTGGACTTTCCAAAATACATAGAAACTGATTATATTTAAAATAAGTTTTACGAGATTTTCCTAAGCAAAGATCGGAAATGCAATGTTTTATTTTACAAATTTAATCACCTTTCCAAATATTTTCAGTAGGTTTCATAAGAGAAAGTACAAAAAAGTGATGAAAGTTTCTTTCTCCCGCTACAAGATCCACTGACATGTTTCAGGTTCCAGAGGCTAAGAATAGAAGTCTGAAGACAAATAGCAACAAATGGTGACATCTGAGGCATGATCACAGTACTTAGGTACTAAAACTGACAAGAATACAACTCCAGTAATTCAGCTCCATGGAAGAAAATATAAAATAATTTGCCCTGCCATCCATGGATGCTTTTAAGGATCTTATCAGCGGTGATAGCGAAGAAAAGAAACTTTAAATATTGTCTGAAGATCGGCCCTTCATTCGAAGTTACAAAAAAAAAAACTCAAGTTCAGCCTCTGTTTTATGACTCACCGTAAAGTAAATATTGTGTCTGGATTCTTGTCCGTTCAGGCAAATCAAATTTATGGAGGTTATAAAAGGGGAGAGGCTATGGCTTTTAGGGTTCTTCCCCAGGTGGTTGCGATCCCAGCAAGACGTTATTGTCCGCAATGCAATTTTGGGGTCCCCATTCCGGAAGTAATTGTATCAATGGTGCTTAGATTTTGCCAGCCATATTAAACAAGTTCAGAACAGTAGCCTTTTTTTAAATATTTCAGAACGCTTAGGATTTGAGGTTTATTCTATTTTATATTTATAAGATACTTAAGTTAAATAGAACAAAATGTGATCTTAAATTTCCACCCTTCTGCTCGCAAACTATTATCAATCAGTTACGTGGTGGCGGTATCAACAACAATAGAGGGGGTTGTTTAGTAGCGCTGCGAAGTTACTGGAGTATGCCGAAGTGAGAATACAAAAGGCGTCTCCGTGTGTTTTGTCACATAAACTCTCTTTGGGCGTGAACTAGGTCAGTCAGCCTATACTCTATTCTCTGCAATGTATTTCTTTGTCACAATAGCTAAGAATGGAATAGAGATGTGGTGGATGTATTGTCATTTATTCATTGTTATACCGTTATACTGAAGTAACTTTGATGAGGAAAAATAGATAATGGAGTGTTTTAAAAATGCTTGAGATTTAATTCTAAAATCAATCTTTATATGGTTTCAGGTTCCCTAATGGAGCCACAGTTGGTTTGCAACACGCCGCCATGGCGCTGCTAATGCGGCGTCTGCTTGTAGATGCTCAGGTAAGGCATTTCTCTTTTATAAATATTACGATCAATTTGCTATTATCGATATTAGGCCAAGCTTCGCAGAATGGTAGAAGAACATTCCTCTTCCCTAGCCTCCCGGATCGAATCCGATTACCCAAACTCCATTTCCATTTCGACCGCCGCTTGCAACTCTCAAGGACTGAAACTTTCTGATGACGCGATTCCTGCAACAACGCCCTCATTATCGTTATCCCAAAACAATGATTTAAAACCCATTCTAAGTGAGCCCGAAGACAATAAGTTATTACGGAACGGTGATGTAAAGAAGGATGATTTCATTTCGAGTAAATCGAATTCGATTGAGTCGAGGAGAAGCAAGTCGTTGAATAATACCAGTTCGCTGGATTCGAGCGAGGAAATAAGTAAGGTAAGTTATAAATTGAATTGAAAAAGTTATTTATGGGATAGGGAGGAAAGCGCAAGAAAACCGCATAGTAGTTAAAATGCATCAAACGAAGTTAGAAGTCCCGACAGAATAATAATTTGTAGTAACAGCAACATGAAAACGTAGTAAATGGAAACATGCAACTCGTTACTCTGGCGCTCTGGCTTTATAACTCGTGAAAAGCAAGAAAGAAAATGGGGGGAGGGCTAGTCTATTTTTTACTTTTTGCTGAGTAGGTAGTTGAACAATTTTCCTTGATAAATAAGTTCTCTGAAGGAAATTATCCGCCTTTTTTCAATCTTCATAATACTTTATACCTAGTAAATAAGGACTGTTTTCTTTGTATGTGTCTTCTTTTAATTTTTTTTTTTTAGAGCATTTGTTATTATTATCGAGATCTTCATAGCTACAAGTGTTTCTTGCGGCAAAATACTTGTAGATATGATTTTTAGAAATTTCCTTTTCATTTTAGGCATAGTATCCAGTATCCCTTACTGTGTAGCACTTCTTCTAAAGGATTTTTGTCGCTTCATTCATATAGATGCTATATAGTATATATATACTATACATTGGAATATTCCAATGTTCAGTTATGTACAAATTTTGCCTCCCTCATAATCGGTTCAGAATGTAACAAATTAAATTCGAAATTTTCGAACCGAATGAACCGAATCAATACTAATTAACAAATAAATTTCGCATTGATGTGCGATGTCAGCTAATAAATAGAATTTCGAGTAACACGAACCGCTAATTAACGATTTACATCCCGGGCAATTTAGTTAATGTGCATTTCCATTCTTTACGAATTTAGAGATTAACAGGATGTAATTTAATGATCGTTGTCACTGGTTTAGAGTCAAAATTATTGCTCAATAATGGTTTGTGCAGTGGCAACTTTTTTATTCCCGATAGACAGCCTTCTCGAATATTTCTACCATAATAATTTGTTGGTTTCAACTCACCAGCTCATATTTCATGACCCATATAGATTGAAAAAAACCTCGGAAAAACACTGACGCGCCAGTAAATTACTAACATGTAATTAAAATGCCATTTTTCATTAAAAAATATTCATATTTTCGCACGTTTGATTTCGAAAACAAAATTTGATGTTTTTATAATGGAAAATGTAATTATTTTTCAATTTTTATTTATGCAATCTATTTTTCCCAGAGAGACATTCAAAAAACAAGATCAAATCCGGTGAATTGCGAGCGCTTGGAGACTGAAATTAGAATAGATAACATGACAATACAAGAAAGTGCTAGTCCCATAAAGGACAATAGATCGTCTCCTGAAAACCAACGGTCAGATTCACCTAAACCTGGATGTAGTAGTCAACCAGATATGGGTAAGTAAATACAGAGTGTATCAGGTTTGACTGCAAAAATTTCAACAAGTGAAAATATGGCTCATTTTGAACAAAAAAAGTTTATACTACATGGGGTCCAAACTCAACCATTTTTAAGAAAAAGGCCTTTGAAGTTTTGACATTTTTTGACGAATATTTATAATAAAAAATTGAAAAAACATCATGAAAATTTCACTTGTAAATCGGTATCTAAACACCTGGCAACATAGCACAACACACACATCGATTTGTCTCATGTCAGTTAGTTGAAGCATTAGAAAAACGCGTAATTCATTCTTTTTTGAAAATAAAATGTTTACAAACGTCGAATATGCAGATAGGTACTTGTTAACTTGCTTAGGCAGAATCGTTGGAAAATGACCATTTAGCCGCCAGAATTCACAGGGAGAGATTTCCCAAGAGCACCCATCTGATGAAAGAACATTGTGGCCGTTTTACAAAGATTGCGTGATACGGGAAGTGTGAGTGTGCAAAATCTGCGTGTTGATTTGAGTGTTTTGAGAACCTTTCAACAAAAATTAATATTTTAATAATAAGGATTTAGCAACTAGCTGAGTAAGTATTATTTAATTTTTCTCTCGAATGTTTACTGCAAAAATGTCATTGAGTGCCAATCACAACTTAATAAAACGATACATTTTTTATTTTTACCAGAAAAGTGATAAAAATTTAAACAGATGGAAATAAATAAGCTCCTTGCAAAAAAAAAAAAACTTTAAGTGCCGGTACTTTTGCTCTCATTTGACAGTCGTTAAAAATAATCAGGAATGTGGTCCACATCATACTTATAGACCTTGGCCCATGCAAAACTTTCACAATGTATCAAATCCGTTAATTGAGAGCAAAAGTACCTATCAGCCCTAAATTTACCAGTTCTATTTACATCCATATCCTGGCAGAGATAATACCTGTACGATGTTGTTAACATTTTTGTAAATTCAAATTCTACGATAACTCCGAAAATACTAACAATTGACCCATGGTTAATAGGACAGTTTTAGCTTGAAATGGGCCATATTATCTCATGTTAAAATATTTGTACTCATACCTGATTGTATTATTATTTCTACCTTAAATCCAGATTTTGAGAAAAATGATAAAAAACTGGAAAAAATTTTCATCAGGCAATCTAACTTATAAAACCCATTTCAGATTCCTCATCTCCTCGTTCGCCACGCAGCTCAGACGGAAATCCCGAAGACCTTTTGGCCTTGTTGCCATCCCCTTCAAATTTCCCTAACAAATCGTCGTCCGTTATTAGAAGACTTCGTCAGGACAATGACCGGTTACAAGCGGAAGTAACACGCTTGCGCAGGCTAGTAGTTTCAGGTGCCACGGGAATATTGAACGAAAGAAAACCACCGGCAGAAGGCGCCGGCGCTAGCGATTCGACTACTTACGCACTGGAAATGGAATTGCAACTGGCAAAAGAGGCTTTGACGAGTAAGCAACTGAGATTATTTCAACTTTAGTTGCAATAAATTTTCATTTTAGCTTTAAAATCCGATAAACGAAGACTGAAAGCCGAAAAGTTCGATTTACTGAACCAAATGAAACAACTTTTTTCTACTCTAGAAGATAAAGAAAAAGAACTTAGAGATTTTATTAGAACTTATGGGCAGGTAAGAAGTAGTTCAATAATTCCCAAACGTATTCTACCCTTGACCCTGATTGTTTCAGCGGGTGAGAGACGAAACGTCGCTTCAACAATTATCCACAGAAAGAGAGGAGAGAGAGCGGGAAAGATGGAGTTTATTGAGGCATGCGCGAGATGAAGCTGAAAGAAGCTTATCTTTAGCTGCACAACTTAATGCTAAAGAGTTACAGTTGCAACAGGCCCAGGAACAATTGGCAGAGGTAAAATGTTGACATGTTTCCAGATAGATAACAATGTCACAATTGCAGTGATCAGTGTTACTCTTCTAACTCACCATCCTCCTGGTCTTTCATACTCTCTGAATGCCATTGTTCCCAGGTTGGTTTCGGTCTTTACCTTCTTGCCTCTCCTATGGCTTCCATTCTTCTTCTTCTTCCAATGCGTATCCACTAATGGATATTTGCGATATCATTTTCCATTGCTTCTCTATTCCTTGCGGTGTGTATTAACGACTGCACATCATGTGGCCCTGCCCACTGTCTGATATTTCGCAGCCAAGACATTTTATTCCTTCGGATCCCACTCCGGTCTTCGATTAACAGCTGCAAGAATTGGTATTTCGTGTTTCGCAATGTATTTCCCAGATATGCCGTGTTTCTCTTTTTAATCAATTCAAACAGTTCACGTTGTTTGTTGACATGTCTTAGGACTTCTTCGTTTGTTAGTCTAGCCGTCCAAGGTATCTTAAGGATTCTGCGATACAGCCACATCTCTAAAATGTCCAACCTTCCATTCCGTAAAGAAGCACTGACCAAACGTAGCATTTAATGAATCTGAGTCTTGGGTTAAGGTCAAAATCGGGACAGGTAAGCACTCTTCGAAACCTCAAGATTGCCTGTCGAGCTTGTTCAATGCGAGATTTTATTTCCTTGTCTGATGTCCAGTCTTCGAAAAGCCAGACGCCCAAGTACTTAAATTTATCCACTCTTTCTATGGGCCTTGCATTAAATGTTATGGTGGAGTTTTCAAACATATTTGGGTTTCTAGAGATAATCATAAACTTTGTTTTTTTTTGGTGTTGATATCTATCTCTGAGAATTCTGCACCGTTTAAGCTATTCGTTCTTTGCTATTCTAATCTTTGATCTTATGAGTCTTTGAATATCCTTGTACATGTTGCTGTCTGTTTTGCTCTTGTGCTTTCGACGTTCATCCATTAACAACAAAATCTCATTCGTCATTTATTTTTGTTTTTTGTTAATTGCCTTATACACTAATCTGTTTTGCATTGAGTTTGTTGCAATGTCCATTATCTTTGTCCAGGCTTGTGTTGGCTCTTCTCCAATATTCGATGTTATTGTTTGTATTTGTGTATTTATCTCATTACACATCTCAGATTTTATTATTGGGTCCCTCAATTTTTCTAACGTCACCCGTCGCTGTGTGGTTGGCTTTCTTTGACTTGACAGAGAGCCACCAACAGTACATGGTCAGAAGGCACATCTGCCCCAGGTTATGTGACGGCTCTCTTGATGGTTGAGCTGAATCTTTGGTTGATCAGGATGAAATCTATTTGGTTTCGCACTACATTGTGTAGACGGTCCGCTGGGGACTTCCAGGTATAGATTCGGCGAGGGTGAAGTTGATACCATGTATTTGTCACTTTCATGCTTTCCTCCTGGCAGAATTGTAAGAGTCGATCATCCCTCTCGTTCCTTTCTCCAAAACCATACGATCCAACTAACTCCTCAAATACCCTTTCCTGTTTTGGCATTGAAGTGACCCATAATTACGTTGACGTCATGTTTTTCAGTCGATTTTAGCAATTCCTTGACTTCATCGTGAAATTTCTTCACATCATGGTCCGACGAGTCCGCAGTTGGTTCTTATACCTGTATTATATTAAGATCACTTGGCTTGGCTCTGAGTTTCAATAAAGCAGTGCGATTCGAGTATGGAACAAATTCTACGACAGATTTCAGTAGTTCTTTTGTTATAACAATTCCCACACCTTTTCTATGTTTTGGATCGTCATTACCAGAGTAGAAGAATACTCCGTTATCCACATTGTGCACCTTCCCACACCAGGCCACCAGGTTTCAGCGACACCTAGGATATCCAGTTTGAGTCTGCTCAATTCTCGTGTGAGGTTTGCCAGTTTCCCAGCTTCGAATAGGCTTCTTACATTCCATGCTCCGATTTTCAATGGTTTTCTTAGATTTGTTCTCATATTTGTTACATTTAAAGCCGTCTCTTCCATTCTAAAATCTCGAATGCCAGCAGGCACTATTCTTCTAGGGAGCTGCCAATGCTCTAGCGAGGAGGTGTTTCCTCTACAAATATGAGTTCTTCGACCAGTGGACTCAATTGAATTGCTGTATATCGACTTTTCCTCTGCCTACCTAATCTATCTTCAATTTCTTCTTCGATGCTACCGCCTCTATTCATATTCATCTTCAATTAAATATAATCATCACAGGAATGGAAAACTTCACGGTTACTCAAGATATAGCTTTGCACCATGTTCTCGAGAACCCACTCAGATAAATTTTGAGTAGAGTCGGCGATATAGAATTTTTGTCTTAAACGAAATTACTATGTTAGGTATTCTCTAAAATTATCATTTACTGGACGTAATTCTAGAACTTGCCCAATTGGGATTGTATATCAGGCTTTGACCCTGTAAAGAAAACTTTCTGCTGCCTTATTCGCCATTTTGTAATTTGATGAATTTCCAAGCTTCCAATGATTTGCTTCCACCTTGGTATTAGACATTTCTGCTGGAAGTTTCAATCTTTTTCAATTTCGACAGTGCTTCCTATATATAGGAATATCATTAACGTCTCTAGCCTTTGTATTTCAATCACTATTTGTAATATTGTTGTTTTCTCCGCTTCTGGTCTTTCATTTCGCTGTTTAACTGTGGGGTTTTGTGTTCCAGTATGTAGACGATTTGGTAGAGTACTTACCTATCTTAGTTTTCTGTAGGCTTTACCTCATTCTCTTCCAGAAAAAGGTTGAACAACTTAAATCTTGAACATATAAACACTTTTCAGGCTCGAAGACAATTAGGCGGTTGCCTATCGGACCAAGAATCCTTAGCCTCCCTTCCACGTCACAGCATAAACGGCGGCGCCCTGACTCCAGGATCTGGAGGCCTCCTGTCAGGTCATTTGGGTTTATTGCCAGGCGACAGAGGAAGCTGCAGCGCTGACTCAGGAGTACGAGTCAGCTCCGATAGAGAAAGCGGTGGTGCTACTTCGGCAGCTGGAAATTTGTCTGATTCAACTACAGACGGCGCTCCAACTATTACAGTTGAAGGCAGTATCAGGGATGTGGATTCAGTTTCGTTGATGTCGACTGTTCCGCCACCGCCTGCGCATTTGTACCAATGTAAGCTGCTGGAATATTTTTTTGTAATGCATGATTTGAAATTAGGTTGATATTAAAAACATTATTAGACGTCGACCATAAGCTAAATTACTAGAATATACATAGAAGTGGTGACTTCTGCTGTTTATCCTCTGTCTAACCTCTTCTAGAAATCTTAAAATTTAACAAAACAGAAAAGTAGGTATGCAAAATTTGGATTTAGATTTTTTGAAATAAGGTCCAATACTTAATTTGCGAATTGTGTATATTATAAATGTGCCTTGGAAAAACAGTTTTTTAATTCCCTGAACCTAAACGAAATAATAGGTACTTAAGATGAAAAGTCTCCATTGTTGCACTTATCTTCAGTACAGGCTGAACATTCCATTACTTTTTCGGCACTTTGTTGGTATGCGTCGCAGGCTTTATCCTTTGATTGCGAACTGCATCCACGTATGTAACCCTCGTTACCACCAAATAATGCGTGCACCATTACGCAAGAACCCTTGCAGTCTTTGAGCTTTTCGTCGTCAGGAGAACAACCATCTTTGTTACTAGCACCGCATTCATAACATTGCTCAGCTAAGCTAAAGCCTGAAAGCGACAAAAAATAAGTGATTATACTGGGTCCACTAATGACTGATGCATGTATAGAGTCAAAATTTGAAGGCAACAGGCAAAATTGATAGTTCTCTATAACTTTCTGAGTGAAAATAGGAAGTTTAGGTTCAACATTTAGCTGACATGCTCCTAAGGAAACCGACACAAATTACAAAAGAAAATGCAAATATGATCTAGGTACTGTAGAATCAAGCTTTTCGAAATTTCAGTAGCTACTGACAATGTACTACAAATGATTGGAAGAATGGAGCATCAAAAATTTTTATTTGAATGGGGCCGTATTCAATAGTTGGATGGACTTAAATGTACTTAACTACACCTATTAAGTAATTTATTAAGTTTAATCTTTTTTGACTAAGTCTAATTTTTAAATAAAAAGTTCTTACCGACACAAATGGAAACCAAAATCATGAAAAATATCGTCTGATTTGCCATTGTTTCCAGATATTAGGAATCTACTAGAATATCAGCTTTTGTACTTCAAAGCCTTTTTATATTCTACGCATTATCAACATGATTTCATAATAATTGGTTAGTTTTGTGCAATTTTCCTAATTATTACAATGAACCAAAAAAACGCACGCATCGAAATATCAACGTAGATAATATTTAATGATAAACAAAATGTTATACAATTTTTGTAATTATTTCAGTAAAAAAAAACTAAGAAAACGTCAACGTTAATTATTTTAAATGAAAACGATTCTACCAACCAATAATTCACTATCTTAATTGCAGCAATTTCGACTAAAGACTGCAGCCCGACGTTATCACCATTAAACGCTAACAATTTTCCACGATCCATAGATCCTAGCAGTTTATCAAGGTTTGTTAATAATTTACTAGTGATTCAATGTTCAAATGAACCCCCTAGACAATATAGAGACAGATTGAGGTTCAAGACTACTTGTAAAGCAAATTTGCGTTTCTTATTAATAGAGCAGCAGATGAGCTGTTGGTATTAGTTTGAAGAAATTGGGAAGCGCATTGATTGGCTCCATGAGATGGGACACAAATCCTAATTTTAGAGTAGACAAGCGCTTTAAAAAAAAAAGGCGCAGAATTAGTTGTCCAAAGACTAGAAAACAGAAAAAAAAAAACGTAGTAATGAAAGGCTGAATGGATTTTTCCATCCAAATATAGAGCAAGCTTTGATTGTTTTTCTTGAACCTGAAGTTACTGTCGCTTAGATGAATTCTAAGATATTTCGAATAGTAAAACATTAAATTACAGATCGGTAGAGCAACTTAGTTCGCCCCTAGAACAAGAACCCATTACAATAGGCAAAAGAACAAAAACACCGAACAGACTTTCAGGGCGGGGTGGCACTTGGGGCAGCATTTCCAGAGTGTTTGCCAGGTCGAGGCATAGAAATAAAACCAATTCTCTACAGGAGGCCGGTAAGTGCGTAAATATATAGTGAATACATTTGGTGTCAAATGTCATCTTCTATTCGCAAAAGAAAGAAACAAACTATTGAGGTTTACTAAATTATATTTTATTATACTTAAAACCAAAATTTTAAATAAGCAAATATCTTTCAATTCTGACAGCCACTTCTATTTTTCCCAATTCAATTTATTTCCATCCGTTCAAATTTCATTACTACGGACCAGGAAATATCCATACTTCTTCTATTCCTAATAACTTATAAGTTTATACATTACTCTTTCAAGCAACACTTCCGATTCACATTCCTATTAAAACTACCTACCCTTCATCTATATCTATAAATTCTTAAAACTCCTAAGTCATTTACTGACAGCTTATGCAAAATAATTATTAAAGTCATAATCCTACTCACTGGATTAAGTACATAAGAATATGTATTATCAACTATATTTTTATAAAAACCTTACAATAATTTCTAAATGAAAAAAATAATAATTCAAAATTTCAGCACATAAGGTCAACAACTTCATGAACAATAAGTTTCTTTTCAAAACTTCCCATTTCATTTAATAGTTTATTTAATCAGAACAATTACTATTTTCGGATTCCTAGACAACAAACACAATTATTTAAATTCTTATTAGTTCGTTACTATAGCCCTTAAACATCAATTGGACAATTCAATTCAAATTTCTTTAATAATTTCTACTCAAAATCGAATATTAAGAGCATTATAATTTTCCTTTGTTAATTCTTTGCAAAATTAATTAAAATGTCATTATACTCGAAGGCAATTAAAGTTATGCAATAAAGTTTTTACAGTCAAATCACTCAAGCTTTTATGCATTAAAGTTTCAATGTCAATTCACTTCATAGTCAATCATCATTTATAAAGTCAAAAAGTTTTACTAGCCACTAGAGTACTTACATTTAATACTTAATAAATTTATTTCAAAAATCTCTAGAGCACGCACATAATGTTGAACGAATTTTAATGGACTTTCTTTCATAAATTTTCGTTACTTTTTAAAGATTTAACGCGTTTTCCCGAGGCAAAAACAAGAAAATAAACTCTTAGCGAATTTTTATCCGGACGGACTTATCAGGTACTGTAGACTTTAACTCAAACTGGACTGAACTAACAACTCAACTCAACCGCCCTCCACTTCTAAAACCGCTGTATTTATCTTTTTGGATTCCCCCCAAAATATTATTAATTTCCAACCTAAATCGACAATGGGCGGACGTTTGACCATCTATAATTTAATTCTATTGGTCGACCACTCGACCTAGATATTATTCCAAAAACTAATTTCATCATTTTTAGAGGATGATGCAATCTGTTCGAAATTTTTGTCATTTTGGGTCCTATTTAATTAGGTGCTTAACCTTGTAATTGATCTCTTCCGGGTTTTTATTTGTTTAAAATCGAATAATTATGTCGCAAGTTCCTGGTTTATCGGGGTCAACAGATTTGGTTTAGGAATGTGAATACAACACAAAGAAAGCCGAAGAACACGTGCGGCCATAAATCACCTATTTAATTAATTTGGCCTCGCTTTTAATAATTTTATGAATTTGATTTAGATGATGACATCACTCTTGGTGACTAAATAATAAAATTTTAACGTACTTATATTAATATTTCAATTTAATTTGGGGTCAACGCTAATTTATTTCATTTTCAGTTTATTGATACTGATTTCAAATACAGGAAATTCAGTTTTTGATTATTTGATTACATTTAATTTTTACAGTTAGGACATTGTAAATTACGGGTCTATTTTCCCGGGTCATTACAATAAGATCTTATAAAGGAAGTTTTGGGCGTCTTCTTCTTTTAAATTAAATGAAGACAATGTTTTACTGTATGTATATTTTTGTTACCTACATAAATTTGTTGATTAATATAGGTGAACATGGTTACGAGCCTTACAGAAGCTGGTCGCCGTTAACCGAAGAAGGTTACGCGGAAAAATTAAGATTACTAAGAGAAGCTAGTACTATTCCTATGGAAAGATGGCGAGCACCGACAGTACTGGCTTGGCTAGAAGTAGCTCTCGGCATGCCACAATATGGAGCCAGGTGTGCAGAGAATATAAAAAGCGGAAAGGTAACAACTAGTTTAATACCTCAAATTCCATTAACTTTTAACACAATTATCTAAAGACTGCTCAAAATTTAGATTAAAATCTATTCCAAATTGGCTGCATATATTCAAAAAAATCATTATAGATTGGTCGTTTGAACGGGCAGGTCCTGCTAGAACTGAGCGACCTGGAACTCGAGTGTGGTTTAGGAATCGCCCACCCGATGCACCGGAAAAAAATACGTTTGGCCATTGAAGAACACCGTCATCCTGCTTTGGTTCGGTATCCGTGTATAGCTCAGCTAGGCCATACTTGGGTTTCCAGCGAGTGGCTACCGGATTTGGGATTATCACAAGTAGGTTTAAAATATCAAAGTCATTTTACCCAACTGTTAATTTATCTTGCCTCGCATCACTTTTTCATCCAAATTGTGGGATTGTTTCTAGCGGTATATCAAGTGAAGTACAATACATCTTTATTCGAAGTTCCATGTTTCATGCTAGCCTAAACAATATTTTATAGTTTTTCGATGTTTAAAAACTTAATTTTCCCTATAACCACTTGAAACAACTCTAAAAAAGTTTTGAAGCTAAGCTCAGAAACTTTTGATATCCTGTCAGAGACAAGAAACTCGAAGTGGCTCAAATTAAAGTTTCTAAGTTCTATTTTTGTTTAGTATTCTGATAGTTTCGCCGCAAACATGGTCGACGCCAGAATGTTGGAGCACTTGAGCAAAAAAGAATTAGAAAAATATCTGGGAGTGACCCGAAAATTTCATCAAGCTTCCATAGTGCACGGCATCCATCTTCTGAGGATTATGAAATATGATAGACAGGTAAACGGAGATCTACTTGGAATGTCTAGCGAAAATTTAATTACTGTTATAATTAGGCATTAGCGTTGAGAAGACACCAGTGCGAAAACATGGATGCCGACCCATTAGTTTGGACGAACCAACGGTTTATACGTTGGGCTAGGAGTATCGATCTTGGAGAGTATGCTGATAATTTAAAAGGTAATAAGAATCAAACATAAAATAAGATTTTTCTTGAAATTGATGTTTGCCACCTGAACATAATATATTTTTGATATAGATATCTTCTATTTCACTACTAATATTAGAGTATGTTTTTAAATCTTATAAATTATCATACATAGACAGTGGAGTTCATGGAGGTCTAGTGGTATTGGAACCATCATTCAATGGAGACACGATGGCAACGGCGCTGGGTATTCCATCGAGTAAAAACATCATTCGACGTCATTTGACAGCCGAACTGGAAGCTCTGGTACTGCCAGCCAGGTATGTGATCTTCTGCCAAATGGATGAGCTCCAGGCCGAGGCAGCCAGAGTCATCTCAAAACATAATAGATAAACAATCAATTTGATTAATTAATTATTAGCGCAAATTATAATGATATTTATATTATTCTATTTCCCCTGGCCTCCTTGAATAGTGGACTGAAAATATAAGTTGTGCTTGGTTGAGTTTTGAAACCACTTTTCGCTGGAGAAACTCATATTTATGAACTATAAAAGAGAAAATAAAATCGATCGATGTTGAGCGCTGTTGCTTTGCGATTTTCAATAGAAATTGGGTAGTTTCTACGTTCTGTATCATCCATCATCTAACATGCTCAAATCTAAATTGGGTGCGTTTCAGGAAATTTTCACACAACTTGTAGATTTTCTTGATAGATAAGAACAATTAAGAAAATTAGCTCTTTTTGGGCAACGTAATAAGATGATTAATTTGGTATTTTACCGGAATAAGTGTATCTTTGATTTGAACTTGTCCGATTTTCACTTGAGTAATACATGTTCAACTTCCTCTGTTGTAATGATGGAACCTGTATCATGCATAGGTATTTTTTATAGGTACTATCTAATAGTTGTATTCCTTTCACACCTAGAAGGAGCTCCGGAACAGCTCCGGGGCGTTACGCACCTATTCCTTCCGAAAAGTGTTTTTTTTGCACCTGAGTGCTCAAGCCCGAACTCAAACCTCGAAAGCCTGCGCAGCTATTCCTTTCACATCGGGGCGACTAATACTGGAGCAAGTAGCTAAATAACTTATACGAATGACGAGAGTTGTTTTTAAAAAAAATTATTTTACAAAAATTTAAACGAGAACAATAATTAGCGATGACCATCAGATAACTCCTCTATCCTCAGAATTAACTTCACCTTCTGGAGGGGTAGTTGGATTAACAGCTGGGCTCCTGGAAAGACGGTGGTTTGCTTTCTTCCATTCCATTTTTGGATTATGTGTCTGCCCATGGTATAACCAACTATGGTTATTAGAATTACATAAATGAATGAAGTCCAAATACTGGATGCTCTTAGAATTGTGGAGATGAATTGCGGGGGTTCATTATTATGGATTCTGTTTTTTATTTTGTGGAGCTCGTCAAGTTTGATTTCCTGTAAATTAAAACTCAAATTAAGTACAGGAAGGCGCGGAGGCGTAGTTTCGATGTCTGGAAAGTTGATTGGCTGTTAATTGACTGAGATCGTTTTCTGGTCATTCGAAATCAATGAATCTTTTATTTGTATATTTGGCATCCAAATGGTAGGTTTATTAAATAGCTTCCGTGTAGCTTCAAACGTCAAGTGTTGAGTGTTCGGCTTGTAGCATTGCGATCTCTTTTTTTGGAAGAACAAATATCCACTTATGGGACGTATCAAGTTGATTGATTATTGTCTCGGATATTGTGACATCGATTTGTTGGCAGTTGGAGGGGCTCTTGGTGAACGGCAACATCTGTACTTCACAAGGACCAGTACGCAAAAATGTTATTTTGTTGTTTGTTTTCTATCAATTTTTGATTTAATTTTGAATATAATAATTTGGATTTTTCTTTATGGTTATAAACATAATCGTTAATGATGATTTGGTCTAGTTTGACATCAAAAGGGTCATTAGGTGAAATATGCCCATTAATGACATCAATGGGTTTCAAGTTGGTTGCTGAATGTATTGAATGGTTATAGGTTAAAATAGCATATATCATTTTCTGATTTATTGGAGTTTTCGCAAAATTATCATTGTTGAGTAAAGGGATATGTTCAGCCAATGTGGAGTGTAGGCGTTCAACCATAGCGTTAGATTCGGGATGATTCGGGGAACAGAAATGTAATTTGATTTTATTTAGGCCTAAAAGTTCAGTTACTACGCTATTCTTAAATTCTTTGCCATTGTCTAAAGTGATTTGCTTGGGCACACTATGATGAGAGAAAAATATTAGAAGTTAGTCGATAATCTCAGTAGCTAAGAAAGATTGGAGAGCATAAGCTTGAGCATATTTTGAGAAACTATCTATTATTGTCAAAAATTTAGTCTCTAGTGTGTATGTGTCTATGTGTATGATTTCAAAAGGTTTTGATGCTGTTGGTGTGATATTTATTTTCATTCTGGATGGAATGACGCTCGTACTTGCTCCTTTGGCAAATTTCTGTACTGAGTTTTTCAAATTTGGCCAATAATATTTGTCTTTGATTTTTTTGCAGGGTTTCGTCGATTCCACGGTGGTTAGTTATTGACTCGTGATAATTTTTAATTATTTCTGGTATTTCATTTTTGTCAGTGACGTCGATCAATCTTTTCAAGCATCGTAATGATGGCCATTTGAGGATTTTTCTTATCACTTCGCAAAAAGGCTCGTACAATTCTGCTGTTTCAAAGTAAAGATGATATTGTTTATCAGGAACAATCATTTCTTTAACAAAGTTCAATATGTCTTGATCAAAGTTGTTTTTCGATAATTGGTTATTAAATCGGCGTTTTTTCTCGAAGAGAATAGTAATTTTGGGTTTCGCGGGAAAGCGTAAAACATAAGAAATTATTAGTTGATTGTTGATTGGATCCATAGTTTACTGGTATATCATAATAATATAGGTATAAGGATACCCACAATCGTATCTTCGCTCTCATTTGTACGTATCGTCATATTGTTGTCGTTTGGTGTTTCAGCAGGGATCTCCTCGGCGTTTGTTTCATTATCTTGGATATTTTCACCTGCTTGTGCCATGGTGGACATGAGGTCAGTATTTTCGATGGAATTCTCTAGTTCTTGGTTAAAACGTTCAATGTATTCTTTAGGTGGTGAAAATATCCTCTATCTCTTTGGTATGTAATTCAATTCTAAACAAGGCATTGGAGTTTAATTTGCCCTTTTTATATATGTTGTAATCATATTCATCCAGTTTCATTCACCATCTTAATAGTTTAGAGCCAGCCTCTCTCACAAAAAATAGCCATTGCAGAGGCTTAGGGTCGCTTACAAGGTTTATTATTCTGCCAAAAATATAAGGACTGAAATATTTAGTGGCCCAAACCATTGCAAGAAGCTCTTTTTGGATGGTCGAGTCATTTCTTTCGGAATTATTTGAAGTTCTGGATGCATAAGCCACTAGTAAATCATTCCCAATTGATCCTTGCGATAAAACAGCTCCAATAGCCGCATTACTGGCGTCTGTAGTTAGGTTAAACGTTCTGGAAAAATCGGGGTACTGTAAAATTGGTTCATTATTCAGTAGATTCTTGCATGTTTCAAAGCATTGGACAAATTCAGAATTGTGTTCAATCTTTGCTCCTTTTTTGAGACACTGAGTCAAAGGTTTTGTAATTTTTGCAAAGTTCTGATGATGATGAATCTTCTATAAGATCATATTAAACCTACAAATTCTTTGATTTGTCTCGTCGTCTTTGGAATGGGGAACTCCTGGATAGCTTTAATTTTGTCGGGATTGGGTTTGACGCAATTTGCGGTTACTACGTGTCCTAGATAGGCCTTCCTTAGAAATTCTGACTTATCTGGCTGAATTTCAAAGTTGGATTCTCGTAATGTTTGGAATACACTTCTTAGTCTCTTCAGGTTTTCATGGAGTGAACTTGAGAACACAATGATATCGTCTAAGTAGACGAGGCATTTTTCATTTTGTATACCGCGAATAACTCTTTGGAATGTTGCCGGCGCGTTCTTCAAACCAAAGGGCATGCGCAAAAATTCGGAATGCCCGTTTTCTGTGCTGAATGCGGTTTTTTCAATGTCGTTTCCATGTATCTGAATCTGGTGGAAGCCGCTAGCCTAAGTCTTAGGTGGTGAAATACTGGCAGCGTCCCAGCTTGTCCAAGAGATCCGTTATGTTGGGGAATAGGTATCTGTCATCTAAGCTTTTTGTATTAAGGCCCCCAAAAATCGCAAACTAGGTACTCTTAGTTTTTGCATTCCAGAGGCGTCGGCTTTCTTCGGGACTACCCAAATCGGTGCATTCTAGGGTGAACTACTTGGTCTGATTATGCTTTGATCCAGCATCTTTTTTAGTTGTTTTTCTACTTCTTCTTGCATAAATGGATAGCGGTATGTTTTACTGTACACTGGTATTTCGTCTGATGTCCTTATTATATGCTTAATTTTATTAGTAAATATCAACGGTTTCTCTTCGTTTTGAAATATCTCAGAAAATTCTTCAATTAATACCAAAATTATGTCTTTTTCTTCTTCGTTGAGATGGTCGAAGCGAAACTTAGAAAAGTCTAATTTGGGAGATCTTCGCGTTTCATCAAAATTATGTAAGTCAATTTCTTGTATTTCCTTGATATTAAATTTTTCTACGTCTATGGGTTCAGACATATCCAAAGTAATGCTATTACAAGTGTTAATTAAAACCGTTGTTAAGGCATACCTATTTTTTGGTATTGATAAACATTCCGTGATCTTGCAGGTATGCAGTTTTTGTTGCGGTATTATACTTAATTTCACCGTTTCAATTCTTACAACTTGTTCTACACGTGGTGCAATTGTATTATAATACACTGCACAGCTTGTTTTATGAAACTGTAATTTTATGTTTGTATATGGGGTCATAAGATATCCATTGTTGATGTCAAAATTTGCTTGTAATAGTTATTTATGTATCAAGGGAATTATGAGGGTGTTAATATCCCAGGGCACCAATTGCCCGTGGGTATTAACACCTGATAATGCCCATGCTACATAGATAATTTTATTTCCTACTGAATTTACTGTATTTTGTCCATTTTTATGAAGAAATAAACCATAAACCAAATTTTCTATTTTTTGTCAAAGTTTCACCTATTCAAGGTAAAAGTGGGAGTTATGGAAATCCTTAACTCCCTTGGGGGTTATGATATCCTTAACTTCCTTGGGAGTTAAGACCTTGTTTATGATTATCGTAACTAAGGTATTATATGGTTATAATAGTTCAGTAGGAAATAAATGTTTTTATTTATTTATTTTTTTTTAATTTTATTTATATTATGGTTTATTTCTTTATAAAAATGGACAAAATACAGTAAATTCAGTAGGAAATAAAATTATCTATGTACCACGGGAATTATCAGGTGTTAATACCCACGGGCAATTTGTGTCCCTCGGGCCAATTTGCCCTGGGGTATTAACACCCTCATAATTCCCTTGATACATAAATAACTATAAATTGTCTATTTCTATGAGTCCATTAAATACTGTCACAATAAGCTAAACGTCCGCCAGGCTGTCAAGAATCGATCGTGGAAATACTAGAATCTAGCGAATTATTCTACTTTAATCTGGAAAATTAGATTATCGTGTATATTCTAGATTTCACAGGAATAGATTTAGGGATATATAAGAAGGCCGGCATTGGTTTGTAAGTTAGTTTCAGTTCGAGTGTGATACGATTTAAATAGTGATTGTAAAGAGTTTAATTGTTGAGTTTGTTAATAAAGTAATTAGTGTCAGAGTGTTTTGTTAAGTGGAATAAATTATTGCTGTGTTAATTGGACTATGATTTTTGGAATAAACGAAACGAACAACGAACCCAAGATTTTTGTCAGCAGGCAACCCAAGGCCGCGACAGTGGTGTCAGGAGTGGGATATAAAGGACTGCAGAGTGAAATCCAATTACGGAAGTACGGGGACACTAGTGTAGTATAAAAACTGAACACTACGTGAACACTGGGACAGTTAGTGCAGTGCAAATAGTGACAATCACAAAAAGAGACTTAACCGATCGTGTGAATTCCCCCGGAAGTGACTCTATACCCGATTTAGACTGTGATAGTGAATCTTCGAGTGAGTTCTAGAAAATTCTATTTGGAAACTAAGGGAGATATCGAATTTGTGACTTCGCCGACGTATTCGGAACATCAATCGTCATTCAGAAGAGGTTTTTCGAGGAGTTTCGGGAAAATTCTAGAACATTCTATTTGGAAACCAAAGGAGATATCGAAATTGTGACTTCACCGACGTATTTGCTGTATCAATCGACATCTAGAAAAGAAGTTTCAAGAAAATTCCAGAACATTCTATTCTAGAATAAAGCAAGTTATCCAATTTGTGACTTCACCGGCGTGTTTGGAACTTCGAGCAAAGACCAGAAAAGATATTTGAAAAAAGTTCGAGGGAAATTCTAGAACATTCTGTATATGCCTATCACAAGACAACAAGCCAAAATGGACGAACAAAAAGTTGAAGAACTTCTGCGCAAAATGTTGGAACTTCAAGAGACCAAACGACAACAAGAAAAACAAGACGAAGAAGCTAGACGACTACAAGAAAAACAAGACGAAGAAGCCAGACGACAACAAGAAAAACAAGACGAAGAAGCTAGAAGACAACAAGAAAAACAGGACGAAGAAACCAGACGACTACAAGAAAAACAAGACGAAGAAGCAAGACGACTACAAGAAAAACAAGACGAAGAAGCTAGACGACAACAAGAAGAGGCTAGAAGACAACAAGAAAGACAAGACGAAGAAGCCAGACGACAACAAGAAAAACAAGAAGAAGAAGCTAGGCGACAACAAGAAGAAGCTAGGCGACAACAAGAAGAAGCTAAGCGACAACAAGAACGGCAGGAGGACCTTGGAAGACTACAGAAAATATTCCAAACCATACAAGGAACTGTCGCTAACCTAGACCAGAAGATTGAACAAGTTAAAGACGATGTGCAAGAAGTTAAACACGACGTTCAAGAAGTAAAAGCTGAAGTCAAAACCGATGTTCAGCAATTAAGACAAGAAGTTGAGGACCAAGTTCAAGCACTCGAAGAAAAGATGCGTAGATTAGAAATACAGTCCATCAATTCAGCTAGTGTTGGAGCATTCTCCAGTATGAAGATAAAACCACCAACTTTCGACGGCTCTACGTCCTGGACCATGTATATTCGACAATTTGAAGCTGCTGCAAATACCAACGGATGGAACGAAGAAAGAGCTACAGCACTGATAGTGGCGCTACGAGGACCAGCCTTAGATCTTCTTCAGTCCATTCCTTCAATCTACCAACAGAATTACCAGCATCTTAGTCAAACTTTAGAACTGCGCTTCGGAGACCATTACAGACAAGAAGTATTCAGAACTCAAGTTAAATCAAGAGTTCAAAAACCCAACGAGAGTCTACAAGAATTCGAATCGGAAGTTAAAAGGCTAGTGAGTTTGGCGTTTCCTGCAGCTGGGGAAGACATGCAGGAATGGATGGCAGTATCTGCGTTTATTGATGGTCTCAGAGATTCGAAGATCCAGGAAAACCTAAGAATGTCCAAGTTCAGACAAAGTAGCGAAGCCCTTGTCCGAGCATTAGAACTGGAAGCAATCTTTGGTGCCTCACGACCCAGAATACGAGCAGTGTCCATTGAAGACCCAAAAGATAAACAGTTGTCAAAAGAGGATGGTAGCTTCGAAACTAAAATGAGTAATTTCATGGAGAGAATGGAGAAACTGTTACTAGAAGATAGAAAAATGGGAAACGATTCCAGACAAACACCAACCCCGAGAAACCGAATAGAGTGCTACCGGTGCCATAAACTCGGGCATATTCAACGAGATTGTAGAGTGAGGATGTCCTCTCCATCAAGGGATCGTTTCCAACGCTTTTCGAGATCGAGAGACGCCAGCCCTAATAACAGACAGGGAAACGAGAACTAACCAGTATGGAGGGGCGAATGCTGGTTAGTAATGACGAAGCCCCCAGGGTTGTTTACATAAAATCATTGGGCAGTCATTATAGAGGATTAAAATTCGAAGGACAAATTAATGGAGAATTGAAAACCATTACTTTTGATACGGGTGCTGAAGTTTCCATAATTAAAAGAACATTAGTCAAGTCTCGGGCAATCCAACCGCTCACTAGAAACCTGTCACTACGAACAGTCACCGGCGAATCTGCAGCAGTTCAAGGAGAAGCTATGGTTGAACTCACTTTTGGATCTACCACCTTCAGGCACAAAACATTAGTCGCCGATATAGAAGATGATTTTATTTTGGGAATGGATTTGATCGGCCAACATGGTTTCTCTTTTGATCCTTCCATGAACATCCTTAAATTTGGTAATGAAGAAATTGTCCTAACAATACAAGAAGAATCCGATGCCGTTAAGATCCTGGCCACAACCCCAGTGAGGATTCCTGGAAGTACTGAGAAGATCATTTGCGGAAAATTAGAAACAAACCCTGGGTGTTGCGTTGGGCTAACACGTAATTTCATTGGAGATAAACCAGAAAGATTTCTTGTTGGAAAGACCCTAGTAAGAACAAATGGAGACATTATGATAAGAATTGCCAATGTTTCTTCCGAAACAGTAAGAATAAAAGAAGGAGATATTATTGGAGCTCTCGAACCAGTGAAGCAAATATCGAACTGTGACCTACCAGATAAGCGACATTTTGTGAAATCCAAATTAGATACAGACACCTTGATGCAGACCTTGGCGAAATCATGGAAATATCTCGATCCAGATAGACTTCAAGAAGCCACAGATTTCATTTTGAAGGAAGCAGACGTATTTGTGATGGACAATCAAACCGGCCGAACCAGCTTAATTCAACACAAAATTGATACTGGATTGGCACACCCAATTAGACAACCACCACGACGTATGCCAGTAGCGAAGCAACAGGAAGTGGAAAACCAAATTGATAAAATGCTTCAAGAGGGAATCATTGAAGAGTCAAATAGTCCATGGTCCGCGCCAGTAGTATTGGTTACGAAGAAAGATGGGAGTCTTAGATTTTGTGTGGACTACCGAAAGCTTAATGACGTCACCAAGAAGGACAGCTTCCCTCTCCCAAGAATAGACAATACACTAACAACTCTATCGGGCTCCAAATGGTTTTCCACCTTGGATCTCAAAAGTGGATACTGGCAAGTGGCAATACATGACGATGACAAAGAGAAAACTGCCTTCAGTACCGGTAGCGGACTATACCAGTTTAATGTAATGCCTTTCGGATTGTGTAATGCTCCAGCTACGTTTGAGCGACTGATGCATCTTGTTTTGCGAGGCCTTACATGGAGAACTTGCCTGGTATATTTGGATGATGTCATGATTATGGGAAATTCGTTCCAAGAACATCTCAATAACCTAAAAGAAGTTTTTGACCGCTTCCGGAATGCCAACTTGAAACTCAATCCAAATAAGTGTTTCCTATTTCAAAAGAAAGTGGAATTCTTGGGTCACGTGGTATCTGAAGAGGGCATACAAGTTATGGAAGGAAAAATAGATGCTGTCAGGGACTGGCCAAAACCACGCGACAAACATGAACTAAGGAGTTTTCTAGGATTATGTTCTTATTATCGAAGATTTATGGAAGGATTCGCCAAAATAGCTGCTCCACTTCATCGATTGACAGAAGAAAAATCAACATTCAATTGGACCCAAGAATGCGATTCCGCATTTAGAAAATTGAAAGGAGCATTATGTACGAGCCCAGTGTTGTCCTATCCTGATTACAAAGGCATGTTGATTTTGGACACAGATGCAAGTAACACCAGTGTTGGAGCTGTCCTTTCACAAATCCAAAACTCACAAGAACATGTCGTGGAGTACTACAGCAGAACATTATCAAAGCCGGAACGAAATTATTGTGTCACCAGAAGAGAGTTGCTTGCCATAGTAAAAGCAGTCGACCATTTTCATAAGTATCTCTACGGACGCAAGTTTCTAATTAGAACAGATCACGCAGCTCTAAAATGGCTTTTAGAAATGAAAACTCCTGAAGGACAGCTTGCTAGATGGATTGAGAAATTGCAGCAATACGATTTCCAAATTAAACATCGACCTGGAAACCTACATAAAAATGCTGACGCTCTGTCTAGACGGCCATGTAAAGAGGATTGCAAACATTGTCAAAGAATCGATATACATGAGAAAAACACTAGTCCAGCTGTAAGAAGAACGGGCCTGATCGTCGATGATAAATGGACTACCAAGCAAATGAGAGAAGATCAGGAGGCAGACCAGGACATCGGGCAAATTCTACATCTTAAAGAAAACGATGAATGTAGGCCAGAATGGAGGGAAGTGTCAAACAAGAGCTTGATTTACAAAGCGTTGTGGGCCCAATGGAACTCTCTGGCTGTAGAAAATGGTTTGCTCAAAAGAGTTTGGGAAAGTGCCGATGGGAAATCCACTAAGAGCCAACTGGTTATCCCAAAAGACCGAGTGGAAGATGTATTAAAAGAAATACACGATGGAACCTCAGGGGCACATTTCGGAGTTAACAAGACTTTGGACAAAATTCGGGAATGTTTTTACTGGGTTCACTACCATGAAGACGTTAAAAGCTGGTGCCGAAAATGCGACATCTGTGCTACCAGTAAAGGCCCTAAACTAAGATCTCGGGGGCCCATGAAACAGTATAACGTTGGTCTTCCATTTGAGAGAATAGCGATAGATGTAGCAGGACCGTTCCCAGAGTCAGAGCGTGGTAACAAATACATCTTAGTTATCATGGATTACTTCAGTAAATGGCCAGAAGTTTTCGCTATTCCCAATCAAGAAGCCATCACTGTTGCCCAGGTGCTAGTGGACGAAGTTTTTAGTCGTCATGGTGTGCCACTAGAGTTACATTCAGACCAAGGACGAAACTTCGAATCTGCCATCTTTAAGAAAGTTTGTGAGATCATGGGCATTCGTAAGACAAGGACAACACCTTTACACCCTCAGTCTGATGGCATGGTAGAACGATTCAATAAGACCATAGAGCAACACCTGACAAAAGTGGTCGCAAAGAACCAACGAGATTGGGACAAGCATTTGCCTCTCTTTTTAATGGCTTACAGAGCGGCTGTTCACGATTCAACAGGTGAAAGTCCGGCTAGAATTGTTTTTGGAAGGGAACTCAGGCTACCTTGCGATCTCATGTTTGGAGTACCCGAAGAAGAACGAAGAGAAATCCGAGATTATGCCGACGAAGTAAGGGCACGACTTCTGGGTATCCATGACTTTGCTCGGGAGCATATTCAACTAGCCAGTGACCGAATGAAGACCAGATACGACTTGAAGGCCAATTCGGTCGGATTTCAAGAAGGTGATTTAGTGTGGTTGTATAACCCAGTAAGGAAGAAAGGAGTATCACCGAAATTGTCTTCAGCATGGGAAGGACCCTATAGAGTAATCAAGAGGATCAATGATTTGGTTTATCGAGTCCAGCGCAACACCAGGAGTAAGATGAAAGTTGTACATCTGGACAGGTTGGTGAAATATCATGGGCGTGAAGTTGATCGGGACGATCAACCTTAAGAGGAGGGCAGTGTCACAATAAGCTAAACGTCCGCCAGGCTGTCAAGAATCGATCGTGGAAATACTAGAATCTAGCGAATTATTCTACTTTAATCTGGAAAATTAGATTATCGTGTATATTCTAGATTTCACAGGAATAGATTTAGGGATATATAAGAAGGCCGGCATTGGTTTGTAAGTTAGTTTCAGTTCGAGTGTGATACGATTTAAATAGTGATTGTAAAGAGTTTAATTGTTGAGTTTGTTAATAAAGTAATTAGTGTCAGAGTGTTTTGTTAAGTGGAATAAATTATTGCTGTGTTAATTGGACTTTGATTTTTGGAATAAACGAAACGAACAACGAACCCAAGATTTTTGTCAGCAGGCAACCCAAGGCCGCGACAATACGTTATGAAATTTAAATAAGTAAAATTTGAGATTTTGTGTCTCGGGCAAGGCAAATATGCTAGAGGCTGGTATTACAGCGCTGTATTGATAGGCTGATTTTTGGAATACAGTGGAAACTATAATAGTCGGGGATCAGACTGCCGAAAAGACGTCTCCTACACATCGAACTGTGCACTCGAAGATATACGATTTAAAAAATATGTACAGGGTGGAGAATGACCTTGCGGATCTAAATCCGGAGGGCTCCATTAAATTCGTAATTGCAATTAAGAAAAAAAAAATATTTTCCGACTATTTTGAATTATCGTAAAAAAGCTTTTTTTTGTGTTTAACTCATGATTGTGACGCCATTTTTCAATATTTTTTCAAAATTCTTGAACCAATTGAAAGCCTAGTTATTGTAGATTTTACCTGCATGTGCAAAAAACTATTTTTTTTTTAACTGAATTTGTCAGATTTCGTAAAAGAAGGTGCGGTACCAATACTGAAGTGAAATTTTCAGCATCGAGAAAATTTTTGAACAGTTGAAGATAAATATATGATCAATCGACGAAAAATGTGCCTAAATAAGTGACGAAGTTTTTGGTGAAAATAAATTTGCAATAACTCGGTTATTCGATCAAAACCTGTAGGAAATGGAAGAACTATTCAACTATTTATTCCGTTTTAATAATTGTTTCGTTAAAGTACGCAATGGATATGGACGAAATATAGGTAACCGCCTTCTCAAGAATATCGTCATGATTGCCGCTGGAATGGTAGAAAATACCTACACTACTTCACTATCTTCAATTTCAATTTATTAACAACAAACTTTAGGTAAAATCTAGTTTTTTATTAATTAAGTCAACATTGCATAATGTTAGCAATACAATGTAACACAAATTTTTGACTTAAGATTCTGTTTAAAAAAAAACAGACTTTTTAAATTATATGGTATAGGTACCTCAGCAAATACTTCGAAAATTTGCTATTATCCAATAATCCAATACTTGTCAAACCTACAGTAGATACTATCAAATAATAATAGAGTCGGCCAATACCGACATATTTGTTCTGTCTCTCTACTTTATTACAAAGGTTATCCATTCAGGAATTATGGCTACACAAATTTGAAACATAATACCTGATGGATTTGAGTAACGAAATAGAATAAAGTCGTTCAATCAAATTTCATTAGCCCGGTTTTTCACATTTTCATGGAGTATTACTCACATATAGCACGTAGAAAAAATTTCAGCTTAATTGGATAAATATTGAAAGAGTAACGCGTTTTTTAATATTAAAACACTTTTGCCTCGGAAATTCATTGCTGTGACGTCATAGCATCTCTCGAGTCGAGACCGGCTAAAGGCCGTCACACACGATTTTTCATAACGCAATGTCAACTGATCTTCTACTGACAGTTTGGCACACAGTTTGCGGAACTATGCAATATTTATAATTTTTCGTTTTTCATACTACTTCCATAATAATTGTGCTCATAAAATATTGAAATTCAGGGAATTATTCAAATATACGAAATGTGATTCGAAAGAAAAACATCCAGTTCTACCAGAAACATGAAATGCCAAACTGAAATTTGTCTAAACGATGCTAAACCAAAACTTGTCAACTGCCCGTATTGTCGAAGTGACTGGCGTACCAGCAACACAAGGACCAACGTGAGAGATGCGGTGACGTCACCGCGTGTTTCAAATTTGGAGTATTTTGATAATTTATTTAAATATGAACAAGGGCTCAGAAAACTAAGAAATTTTGCATAACTGCTAAACTCAACACGCTCTTTTAGAATATGTAATAAAAAAAATATGCTGTACGAGCCTATTAAAGACACTTCTAGATAACTTCACTACAATAATTTAATGAGTTTCGAAAACGCAGCTATATAGGTATTTTTTCAAAATTTTGTATGGTAAGCCATCATTTACAGGCGTTCCAAATAAACAATATATAAATCTGATATAAGGAATTTGCCACTCACAAAGGATGCATTTCATCAGCAAAATCAAATCAGCATGTGCCTACTATTAAGAAAGAACTGAAGAACTGCCTATGGAATAATTGTGTGGAAGAGTGCGATTTTAATAAATCCAGAAATTCCCAACCCAGTTAATTTTGGTTGGGATCTGAAAGATAATAAAATTAACCACAATAAGTATCCATACCGATGTAAGATTCGAAAATGGTGCTGCAAATGCAAACTCCAGATATGCACTAGAAACTAAACTGTAGTTGTTTAAAAGCAGGGCTGGATGGTATAAGAGGTTGCTATTCTGGAGGCGGGTTTTATTTAAATTAAAATTAAGTTTTAGTTACCTAATTAGGTTTTATAGAAATGTCTGTCCCTATAGAATAAACAAGTACTGTCGAAGTTGGGCCACGCTGGGGCCAGGGTACGGGCAACGCGTTCATTGAGATCAATGCGGCAGCGGCCGGCGCGTATCGTCGTTTGAAAAAAAAATCATATCTCGGAAACCGTTATCACTAGTCAAAATCTCTTTTCACCAAAAACTTCCTCACTCATTAAGGCACATTTTTCGTCGATTGATCATATATCTATCTTCAACCGTTCAAAAATTTTCTCGATGCTGAAATTTTCACTTCAGTTTTGGTACCGCACCTGCTTTTAAGTAATCTGACAAATTCAGTATAAAAAAAAATAGTTTTTTGCATATACAGTTGAACTCTACAATGACTAGGCTTTCATTTGGTGCAAGAATTTTGGAAAAATATTGAACAATAGCGTCACAATCGTGAGTTAAACACAAAAAATAGTATTTTTCGGATAATTCAAAAAAGTCGGAAAATATTTTTTTATTCTTAATTGCAATTACGAATTAAATGGAGCCCTCCGGATTTGCATCCGCAAGGTCATTCTCCATATTGTACATATTTTTTAAAACGTATATCCTCGAGTGCACAGTACGTGATCGAATTTCGGTGTGCTGATTCCCGACTATAAATGGGTCAATTATTATTTGATTTAGATATAATTGTTTGGCAATATTTGGGTCAAAAAATGATTTGGTTGAGCCGGAATCTATCAAAAATTTTTAATTATTTCCTGGAAAAAAAAACTATATATGCAAGTTCGCAGGAACTTGACATAATAAAGGGAGAATAGTTGATGGTGTTAGATTTTGTCTGTATGAGACAGGGTTTCTTGAAAATTTTCGTTATTATCGGGTTCTTCATAATAATTGTATTGTTGAGTAAATTCATGTTCAGATGCTGATCCGGATGCGACGTTCTCGAGGACGTTCTGGTCGAAGTTTGATCCAAAATATTGGGTACTTGTATTTGGGAGATACTCGTATGCTTGATCTTGGTAATAAGCTTGTTCATATTGTTCATTTTGGGGTTGGTTTTGGGATTCAACATTTTAAAGTTCTTCAAAAACAAATTTAGGTGGATCATAATTATTTGAGTTGCTATTATTAGCATTTACGGCTGTAAATGGTTTGAATTTTGATGTTTCTACACCAGACATAGGTGTAGGTGTTCGGAATTGTTTCTGCTGATTTGTTGGCCTGAAAGCAATATAATTTGGTTTTGAGCCAGATTTTCCAAAAACTTGAGAATTAGTGAAATATTTTTGTGGTGGTCTATTAAAATTGGGTCTGACGTGCACAAGCTGTGGTGATGGAAAACTAGGCCCAAAATCATATTGAGAAGTTTGTTGATTGAAAGACGGCCTCTTAGTGAAACTGGATTGAGAATTATTAGTTTGATTGTTAGTTTTAGGACCGGATTTAGTCTGATTCTGGAAATAATTTACATTATGCTCCTCGCTGACAAATTGAAAATCTTGCATCAAACTTTGAGGTCGCATACATCTGATTGTAGTACCAAGAGGCTCAAGCTTGACAAAAAGGATTTTAGGGCCAGGTTTTTCTTTACAATCGGTGGTTTCATGAGAATCAATAAATGAACATAATAAATTTAAAATTAGTAGAACATTGTCATAAAATTGGCTTGGTTTTTCAATTGGTAATTGTTTCATCATAACCAAATCCCTATTCAAGCAAGCCTTATTTTTCTGATCAGCAAACTGTCGACGAAGGGTGTCTTTGAGATCATCCCAAGTGGTGACATTTTGAATGTTAATGATAAGTTTTGCTTGGCCTGAAAGTTTACCGAACAGTGAATTCAACAAGTAGATATTTTGAAAATCGTTAGGATTTTCAGCTTTATAGAAGCTATCTATTAATGTCTGACAAGTAGAAATATATCGATTCAAATCGTTTTGGGCTCCCGTCAAAAGTCGGGACACAGTTTAAATACGCTGGCTTAAATTGTGACATGTTAGAATTAATATTAGTTGAAGGAGTAGGTACCTATTTAAAATAAAAGTATTATTCAATGAATCTGTATCACAATCAGAGTCAGTGTCGGCTGGAGACGGTATTTTTAAGTTTTTAAAATTTGTTAAAAGATTTTCAATCGATATAAAATTTTAATAAATTACACTACTTACCATAAGCAAAAACACGGCTCTCATCATTCCTCTATAAGACACTTAGTTTTGATTGGGCGATGTGGTCCTTCTCAAAATCTAAGTCCTTGCGAAGACAGGCGAAGTGTTTTCCACAGCTCTTCGATAGATTGGGAATTTTTCAATGTTCGGAAAAATCCACTCTGCTTCGAAACCGTCCACCAACGTCTCAACAATTGAAAGTTGTTTTTTCCGGAAAATCGCTGCGACGAAAAATGGATCAATCGATTTGTATATCAATTCCCGGAAATCCTACCAACTGCGCAAATAACTTATACGAACAACAAAAGTTGTTTTTCAAAAAATTATTTCACAAAAATTTAAATGAGAACAATAATTAGCGATTAAAATTCAACTACTGACTAACTAAGTAATGGTTGTTACTATATTTATATTAGGTCTCGGCTTGACATTCGATGCTGCTGACTCAGCTGATGACCATCAGATAGCTAGCTCTAGTGTTTTAAACTCTTGAAAGGAATACAGCTAATGATTCCATATTAGCTTTCGGCCTCTATCTCCTAGTTATCCCAAAAAAGACCCAATCAAGAGGAGATAGAAAAGAAAATTCAGTGTGCGGACAAACACACCTAAGAATAAAATTATCCCAAGAATAGCCCCCTCCATTAAAATCTTCATATTTTTGGTGCTTTTCTATAATAGTATTGTTGTTTCGTTTCTATCAAAAAGTCTTTTCACTTTGTGTTTTTGTAGGTTTCTCCTGGGGTTGCGCATTGTGGCAAGGTCATGATTTTGCTCCAGGACTTTCCACATCTTTCGCCAATTCAGTTTTCGTTACTTTTATTCTCTTGTTCATCAATTCTTCAGATACATACTCGTCATACTCAATACCTATTTCATCAGTCACGTCTCAAGCTCTTGTTTCATATCGATTACTTCCTTAACGATACTCATTAATCGAATAAGCATTCGAATTTGCAAACTGTACAGTAAAATGCTATTGGTTTCAACTCCAACCAAGACCAATTTTTTTCAGTCTATACTAGAATTTTGCCTGATATTTTATGACAGTTTTCAACATTTATTGATCATATTTTTTGAGTGGCGATAAAACCACTCCTCATTATATCAGCATGTCCAATAACTCTAAATATATCAATTCTTATTAATAATAACTGAACCACACACAAGATTTACCCTTTCATTTCATAAAAAATTCCCATACAACGAATAATCATCCGCTCAATATTAGGCTAGACCAAAAATCAGATTTTAATAAATGTTGAAAACGTTCCTAATGTAGAAATTATAAATGTGCAAATATGTAAGTATATATTATTTACGTTTAATAATCTATATTTTTAAGTTGAACTAAAAAATCAAAAATATTCTTAACTTTTACTCCCAATAATATGATTATAGTTAAAAAAAAAATAAAAATAAAAAGGTTGTGAAATGGAATGAGATTTCATTTCAAAATTTAAATCACCCTGAATGCTGAATGAAATTTTTTTAACGCTCGCCCTCTCTGCTTATTTGAAGCGAGTTTCAAAAAAAAAGCTTCAAAAGCATTGAATAATTTAATTTGAATTATAATTCAAAAAAAAAAGTTAATTAACAATGCTTTTGATGTATTTCCATGTTTTACATACAATATTTCGGTCCGGGAACACATGACACAAACATTCTATGTTATTTTTTTTGCTTTTTGCTTCGCACCGCATTCCTCCCTCTTGATATTGATGTTAGAGCACTTTTTAGACATATTTTGGATCTAAGATTCCACCCAATTTTTATGCTTGTCGGTGTTAGAATGTCTATATATTTTGATGTAACAGTGGTTTTCAAATTATTCAGGAGTTTATTATTCATTGGACTACAATATTTTGCATGAACTTTGATGTTAGAGTAGCGATTTAATTTTTCTTTTAACTGTATTTCAGGTAAGTACAATACCATGAGTTTCAATTTCTCTAAATTAGTTGACAATGACAAGAAAGCATACCGTTTAGATTAAAAATTGTTTCACAACAATTATAGGATATTGAATTAAGAAAAAAATAACCCACACCAAAATGAAAGAAGTAATAACAACATAAGCCAGAAATTCTTGAAATTAATTTCTTGATGATTATCCATTTGTTGGTGGAGTCCCGGAGTAGTTCGTGTGCCGGTAATTTCCTGAACAAAGAAGCTGTTGATTAATAGGAAATGTGAAGAAATCGGCTTCAAGCAAACTCTGGACAGGACATCATCAGGACATAGTTTTCGTCTTCTGATGGACTTTTTCTCACCAACTCTCCGCAGCTCTCTCAAAGAAGCACAAAATAGATATACTCCTTTCATGGCTCTTCTTCATAGTTAATATAATTAGTATTTCTCTTTGCAAACTTATACATCGGTCTTTTTACCCTTTTCATCAGGATTTGCTATGAATTATCAAGATATTTAAACTTATAATATGTATCATCACATAATATCACTTTACTGTGGGTGGATAGATGAGGACACCTCGTGTCGCTGATGTCGCTGTTCTCCGATCTTTCAACTTTGTTAGTAGGGATGGTCAAGCTTAAAATAATATGGTAAAAGTAAAATTGAACCAATAATAGCCGCTTTCTTACTTTCTACTCTCTCCAAAAAAAAAAGCAAAAAAAAAAATCTTACATAGAATGCTTGTTCTTAAATGTGTCCCGCCCGCACTGCTTCTTTCGATGTTCTTTTGATTTTGCACTGTTATATACCGCTAGATCCACACTAGTGCACTATGTCAGAGTAAGGACAAAACAAAGCAGGGTACCAGGTGCCAGTAGTAGTGGTTCTTTGGGACGATCGTTTTCCAAATCGTGCGGAGGCCTTACCGCACCGTCACCTTCATTGGGTAGAGGAGGAGAGTTTTTGGCAAGCGGGATGATGATGGTCGATAATAGTTCTAAAAGGACAAGCCTCAGGGTGAGGGTTGTTTGTATAAATATGTGTAATTGTTTAAATAAAACCTATATTTCTAGGGTTCTTTAAGTCGCGCACTAGGTCTCACCAAACCTAAAAATCCCGGAGATAAAGAAAAAATATCACCAACGTCTAGTTCGGAAAGCTCTTCAGTTGTCAGCAGAATCAGTCCGCCTTTACAATACACTCAAAGATCTTCAAAATCTGGCGGAGAATCTCCCATTTATGCTCAACCCTTTGCCCATGCTCAACCAAAAAATATTTTCCAGAGACGATCTGAAGATTATGATATGTATATTTGCAGGTAAGGAATTATAGTTCAGTTTCGGAATTTACATAATTGTTTTCACTAGCTCCATAGACGAATATGATATAAATAGAAGTATCCAGAGTATTCGGTCAGAAATTGATAACGTTTCCAAAGAAGCTAAAAGTTTTGTGGGAGGTAGCTTGCACCGAAACAAGAAGCAACATAGAAGAGTTAAGAGTATTAGCGATATTGATGCGAGCGTTCATGTTGACAGTGTGAAAATTTAGCAACTGAAATAGAGTTCAAATTTTGTTGGCTTCTTTTTGAGTATGTGTGTAAAAATGGCGCTATTTGTACACTGCCTCACATTTTCTAGTCTTGATTACCTCAAGAATTACTTTTTTAAAAGAAAAAGACCAATGTTGTAAAATAAGTGAAAGCTTGTAAAATCAACCATTTGGGTCAAATTTATATCTATGTAAACCTATCTATAGGGTGCTCCATAAAGGAATTAACAGCATTAGGGATATTGGAAACAGTAGGAATTGGACAAATTTCAATAATCTGTAAAATGCCCCTCGAAAATCTACGAAATTTCAACTTCCTTCGAGGATATTAGTTTTTATTTTTTCCTAAGTTTATTTGGAGAGATATTTGAAAATTTATTGTTGCTGCTTTTTTCTTCTACGAGGCCGCCTTATACAATTTAATGCTTGACCTTTTCGCTACCATCAACTTTTTCTTAACTCTTTTTTCGAGCTTAGATTTTGTAAAACCATTATTATTTTGTTCTTGCCATTTTACTCCTGTGCTCTCAAAATAAACAAAAAACAACATAATTCAAATCCATAAGGGTCGCATCTGATGATGATGTTTCAAAGAGACAGCGTCGAATTTTAAATTTCAAATAAACTTTGGAAATATTTTCAACGTTTTTGCATAATACGCTGTTTAGTCTTATGAAGCACCACTTATCTCGAAAAATAAGTACTTGTGAATTAGACAAAAAAGTCTACTTAAGTTATATGTTTCACTTTCCATTATTATGTTTATTTTTATCGTGCTATTTATTAACTTATTTATTATTTGTTTCATTATTTTTCTATATTATATCAGCATTATTATAAAATATACATAAGAATTTGTAGTGTATTTTAAAAATATGTGATATTTGTGGATTTTATTTTTATTGTTTGTTTTTATATTATTATAATAAACTAATGAAGTGTCACTCAAATTGAATTGTTTCATTTCATTTTTATATAAAGTTCGTTTCACCAGGGTTCATACTTGACCTTGAAACTTGAAAAAAAAAGGGTTGTGGTAGATTAATTCATATGACACATTCAATGGCAGCAAATATCCAGTTAAATTTCTCAAAATTTTGTAGAGGGCGCGAGTGAACTTGGAGTGCTTTAAATTTTGGTGGTAAATGTCAATAGTTTTAAACCGATTAAATTGAGTAGAAGGAATAGATGACTACATATGAACAATGGACAATGGATAAGTTAAAATATCTTCTAAAGCGTTCAGTGCCCCTTTAGAGAATATTTTTAAAAGTGTCAGCGTCAGTTTTGTCTTGAAACCACACATAAAACTTATGGCGATTTCCATTTGTCAATCAGTGCGCGCTGAGTGTATCTGCATCTTTTTCTAACAGCATGTAACATGTAAGGATAAGAATACATTATTTTTCCACTGGTTCAACAAATGGAAACCGCTATTAAGTTTTGAGGTTAAAATTTCAATCGATTTTTTACGCGCCAAAATTTAAAAAGATCCAAGTACAGAAGCGCCCTCTTCAACTCAATTGTCAATATTACATGCCATTTTTTTGACAAATTAAAATGAATGACTTCTGGTTTAGGAACCGATGCCGTTTTTGACGTCATTGATTTGTTTCAGTCAATTTTTATTTGTTAAACAAGGAAGGCAAATGCTGGTGGGAAGTACAAACCCTGGTGAAACAAACTTTAGGTACATACTGTAGCGTCCGACCCTAGTATCACTGGTAACAATAGACAGGGGCGGACTGGCCTATCGGGCGATCGGGCATCGCCCGATGGCCTGGCCTAGCAAAATGGCCTGGTCGCTACGCGGTCTCCGTCATGCGACTATTAGTTAATCGAATCATAAATACCATATAAAAGAAATAATGAAACAGCAGACATCGTTTTTTACGTAATCCTATGATCCTATAATAGTCGCGCTCTTCTGACAAAAACCGCGTAACTATAGGGGTGCGTTCGAAATCACCCTGGGCGTCACACCGAGTGCACACCAGCTATGAATTATTTATGGCTGGTGTGCACTCGGTGTGACGCCCAGGGTGATTTCGAACGCACTCCAGGTCTGTTCTCACGGAAGTCCCCGACAGTTTGCGAACTGTCAGAAGAGATAAATTTTTTGGAGGCAGAGAAAAAACGGAGTTGAATTGAAATCTGAGTTGAAACCGAGTAGTGAGCAGTTGGCAGTTTTTTACATAATGATGGACAGAATTGTTAACTCTTTGGAGAGTAGATTTACGAAACATCAAAAGCTATTCAAAGATTTCGAATGTTTCCATCCAAGCAGTTTTGATTCGTTAAAGGAACTACCAGAAGATTTCCTAAAAAAGTTACTGAGAAACTTGAAAAAAAAATTCCTGAAATTCCAAAAAATAGTTTGAAGCAGCGATTATTGGATTTTGCCACTAAATGGTCTAGGCTGTCCCAAACACTTCCCGATGAATATTCAGTTGTTAAATAAGCACAAAACCTGCAAAAATGCTTCTTTAGCTGTTACACTTTGCTTTTAAAATATAATATGTATGCCGAGGCCTATCCCGATCTCCAAAGAGCTTACCAATATATACTAACTTTATCCATATCACAGCACAGATTAGTTGTGAGGGGTCATTTTCAAAGCTGGAATATATTTTGAACAGGATACGAAATAGTTTCGGACAAGATTATCTGGAAACATTTAGGCTCATGGCAATTGAAAAAGATGTTCTGCAATCATTAGATAATAATGATATAATTAAGCATTTGATTGAAAATTGTAAGTCACTCAGAGAACTTTTTTCATAATTCACCCGCGACTTCATCGCTCGTGGATTAATTAACTTTTCCGGTCGACGATAAAATAGACGATAAAACGCGTCTTGTACGAAAAATAACTATTACAACTCAGTAACTGTAATTTATTTTTTATAAATAATAAAGTTTTGAAGCACTTCAATTCATCTTTCAATTCTTAACTCGTTTATACCTATAGCAAATAGTGGAAAGTGATACAAAATCGAGAAAAAATTATAAGGAATATGAATATATCAGGCAAGCAAAAGTAGGTGGCCTGGCAAGTCTCATCATCGCCCGGCCTGATTTCTAGTGCTAATCGGTTCGATCGGATTAGCAATCTCATCGTTCGTAAAATGATCCAAAGTTGAGTACTCGCGTTCGGTAAGTGATCTTGTTGACTCGGTTTTTTCATATGTTAGTAATCTCGTTAACCCTGCTCTTGACGTGGATAGAAAATTATTCTATCAGCTGTTTGATTTTTTTGGTTATGTGTTATGTTCATTTTATAATGTTTTAATTTCCGCTTTGTCAAGATTTTTGTTTTAATTTTTGTGGTTTGTTGTGTTGTGTTTGGGGTGGTTTGCAGTATCCTTGGGTTGCAGTGTCTTTGAAAAGTCAGAGGTAAAGACCAAAGACCTAACCTCAAATCGTTGAAGAAAAACAGTTCCTTATGAAAAATAAACGCGGGTGCCGGCGATAATCAATCCCAATCGTTCGGAAATTTTGAATAATCTACTCTGAAAACGAGCTAAACCGCGATCAGCTGATATTAACCTACTCGATCCAGGATTTACATTTCCGAAAGCAGCTAATGGTATAGTATTTTTAATACCCATTTAGAATAATTCTATCCTTATTTATCAATAACGAATCGGATGAGACAAAAAATTACCAACAAAGAAATTCCTAACCTAATTTTATTTGTGTGTTCAAGAAGCAACATACGTTTAGTCACTAGAACGACTGGTACTTCTAAATAGGTATTAAAAATACTATAAAATCTGTTTTTTTTTGTTAAAGATAATTCCCCAAGTCAAAAATTTGGTAACTATGTTGGCAACACAAGCCTTTTCTACATAAAAAATTTGAAAGCATTAACAATTTTACATTGTATTGCCAACATAATGTCATTTTGACTTTTATCTTTAAAAAAAAAAACAGACTTTAGTTGTTGGCGAACGAATTTAAACTGATGTGAAGTTATCAGACAAAAGTTATCAGACAATTTTCCGGAAACAGCTGAAGGTTCAGTGACGTCGGTTTTTTTTTGAAATTTATGTTTTGCCTTTGTTTCTTGTAACATCGACTTATTAGGTGTTCCCTAAGGATATCACATGAAAATTCTCAATTTTTCTTATTATTAGTAGTTACATATCTACGGTCATTGAAATTTTTGAGGGTGAAACTGTTTCTTAGCATTTCTCAAAAACTGTCCGTACTGACAGTTTTTGAGAGAACATTTAAAATATTATACCACACCCCTGTGCCCTGTGCCCCTACGGTCTTTGAAATTTTTAAGGGTGAAATATATTTTATGTCATACCAATACATTATTGTGTTTTTATACCTTAGATACCATCACATAATTCATTACTTTATGCCCGTGCGGGCATAAAGTACACATTATGGCCCGCGCGGGCATAAAGACGCAAAAAACAGTTTTCAATTAACTTATTCTTTATTAACAAAATATAAATTTACGCTTATAAACATATTATTTTTGTCAAAAAATGATGATGTTTGCACACTGATGACAATTTGCGAAGTGATACTTTTTTCCCAGATACCTATTTATTATTCACAACCAACTGGTATGACATAAACGTTTGTATGCACCACGGGTACTAATAGATATATATACCCTCGGGCGACTTACGAACCCTCGGGCCAGATGCCCTCGGCTTTGTAAGACTGTCGCCCTCAGGGCATAATCATCTACTTAGTACCCTTGATACATAAATAACTATTATTTGCAACCATATATGTAATCTTGACATTACTGACTTTTTAAAAATTTGGAAGTGTCACTTCACCTGTGTCACTTCCCTCTTCGATTTCCCTCACCGATTTCCCTATTCGACTTCCCTCGCCGATTTCCCTCACTCTAATTTATTTACCTTTGCTGGCAACGAGAACATGTCAGGTAAAAATGTCAAAACAGTGAATGACAGATTTTGGCATGTTTGTTTTATTTTTTCAATATTAAAAAAATTTAATGACTAATCATAATTGACGTTTTCAATTAAAAGAGATGGACAATAAAGTATGAAAACAATCATTTTCCCGCCAAAATTTGCTTGCTTGTCAATGCCAGTGTGTATTGGGTGTTTTGAAAGAAAATGTGGGAAAAGTCACTACTTTATTTGCAGAACTTCGCTATGGAGAAAGCGGTGGATTATTTTGGAAGCAAACAGCTCCCGCAAACTAAACTTGAACGTGGATTACTGTGTATACTTGATAGGCCGTGGATTTTCCTTTTTTTTGCGAGTATTCTTTCTGATTTTATGTATCCAAAATTTGAGAAATGTAGGATTTGATGGAAACTTATGGAAAGACACCTCCGCCGGTAAATAGGAATTATTTTTACAAAAAGGCACACTACACAATCATTATTGTTAGGAAAAAACATTGAAAAAACCGAAGAAATAATAGTTTCCAGTTTCCACATGTACAAAAGTCTTGTCAACAAACCACTGTCAGCGGCTGTCAACCGTTGTTTTCATACTCTTTTGGCGTCTGACAGTTAGACGCCAGAGAGAGAGGGTTTTAAATTGAAAAGGTCAATTAATGGTGTGCTTGCAAATAAAATAGTATACAAACCTCGGAGGAAAGTTTTCATTTCTGTCTCGAGATTAATAGTCAATCTCGACGCTTCGCGTCTCGATTGACTACATAAATCTCTCGACAGTAATGAAACACTTCCCTACTCGGTATGTAACATACTATTTTAGCATTTTTCAAAAACTGTCCGTACTGATAGGTTCAAATTATTACCAGACATTATTTAGATCACGCAGAACATTTAATAGTTATTTATATTACTAGTACGGTATGATATTTCTAATCTACCAATCGAAAACGCCTATTGACTCGGGGTATTTACCGGATTTACCCGGTCATTATTCTTGAAACAGGGGAGCAGCCTTCCCAGGAAAACGAGTGTTCCGTCTTTGTTACCTATATTCGAGCTTATATTATCAGTTGCATATCATTGAGAAAGACGGAACACTCGTTCTCTTGGGAACGCTGCTCCCCTGTTTCCCTTTCAAGAATAAGGACCCCGGGGCTCGGACTCACTGTTTTCTGATTGGTTTTCTGTTTTTCATTTCAACCTAACCTCACTCCTCACTACGAACCTAGTGCCATCTGTATGTGCAACAAGATGAATTTAAAAATTAAGGGTAATTTCCCATAAGTTCTCGAAAATTACCGTATATTCTCATACATTCTTGAACCTAAAAAAATTATAAATTCTCGAGAATTTAGGTCCAAAGAATATTCCCAGTAAATTCATTCAGGCATAAAGACGCAAAAAACAGTTTTCAATTAACTTATTCTTTATTAACAAAATATAAATTTCCGCTGATAAACATATTATTTTTGCCAAAAAATTATGATGTTTGCACACTGATGACAATTTACGAAGTGACACTTTTACCACCCAGGTATTTATTATTCACAACCAACTGGTATGACATAAAACTTTGTATGCACCACGGGTACTAATAGATATATACCCTCGGGCGACTTACGAACCCTCGGGCCAGAGGCCCTCGGCTTTGTAAGACTGTCGCCCTCAGGGCATAATCATCTACTTAGTACCCTTGATACATAAATAACTATTAAAATACATTTTATACGTTTGAAGCTAATTAATATGAAAATAAAAAATAATATATCTACAGGGTGTCCCCGTTCAACTGGTCAAAAATGCTAGGGTATATAAAGGAACCATAGAGAAGTAGTTTGTGATATGATACCGAGGGTCGGAAGTGCGTCGTTTCCAAAATACAGGATGTTGAAATTTGAACAACCGCCTTTCATATCATCTGAAGGACTAAACTTGAACAGCCTAGCATTAGCCCTTCAGATGATATGAAAGGGGGTTGTTTAAATTTCAACACCCTGTATTTTGGAAGTGACGCACTTCCGACCATCGGTGTCCTATCTCAAACTACTTCTCTATGGATCCTCTATACACCCTAGCATTTTTGACCAGTTGAACGGGGACACCCTGCCGAAAATAATCGATTAATCGGAAATAATCGATTAATCGGAAATAATCGATTAATCGAAAATAATCGATTAATCGAAAATAATCGATTAATCGAAAATAATCGATTGATCGAAAATAATCGAAAGTAATCGGTTAATCGAAAATAATCGATTATTTTCGATTAATCGATAATTTTTTTTGATAAATCGTTTATTTTCGATGTATCGATTATTTTTAATTATTCGATTATTTTTGATTATTCGCTTATTTCACAATAATCGGTAGATTTTTTTCTTGGGTTTCATGAAGTAAAAGAAATTCACTTGCCCTTAACCGGCTTGTTTTGAAATAAACTCTCTGGTTACTTTGGAGTTTGAGGCCCGGTTTATTCATCTTCAGATAGACTTGCTGGTTGACAACTATTAGCAAGATCAATTTACCCTTCTATAATTATTGTCTCGGTCGACCAAGGGCCGACCAATAACTGGCCGACCAATGGGATTACAGATTGCGTTATTATCCGCGAAATTGCATACCTAACAGTTTATCAGAAGGTGAATAAACCGGCCCTTAGATATGCAAACAAAAACAAAACATAAAATTATCTCAAAAATAATACATTAATCGTAAATAATTGATCAATCGAAAATAACCGATTAATCGAAAATAATCGAATAATCGAATAATCTAAAATAATCGATTATCGAAAATAATCGATTAATCGAAAATAATCGATTAATCGAAAATAATCGATTAATCGAAAATAATCGATTAATCGAAAATAATCGATTAATCGATTAATCGAAAATAATCGATTAATCGAAAATAATCGATTAATCGATTATTAATCGATTATCGATTATTTGAAAATAAAATAATCGACTAATCGATTAATCGATTATTAATCGATTAATCGATTATTTTGCCCACCCCTAATATCTACGTAGGTAAAGTCTAAATTCTTCTTTTTTTACATTCTTATGTAGACTTATAATGATTTCTTTTAATCTTTAATGAAAACTTCTCGATTTTACCGCTTGTCGCGTATTGTATATCTTCAAAATTCATCAGTACGGCCGAACCACTCCATAGTATGCCAGGATTGCCAGGGGCCTGTTTCATAAAAATGAAGAGTTGATGAGCGACGAGTGAAAAGTGAAGAGTTGAGGAGTGAAAAGTGAATGCCGATTTTGTTTGGAAATAAATTTGCGTCTACTCCTCAACTCTCCAAAACTTTTATGAAATGAAATGTAACATTATGTCACTCCTCACTCCTCAACTCTTCAACCCTTCATTTTTATAAAATAGGCCCCAGTATGCTAATTCAAGATCCTGCAATCCCTGCGTTATGGTTTGTTGTGCTGCCCTCTAATTAGGTGAGTTAAGCTTTAACATTAAGGGCCGGTTTCTCAATAGCGAGTCACCTCCGGGTTGGTTTTAAGTCCAGAGTAAGCGTGTGAAGTTGCAATGTTTACCCTGGAGTTATGTCTAACCCGGAGGTAACTTGCTACTGAGAAACCGGCCCTTAGGGTATTTTTGGCATAATAAAAAAATTGGTTTGAAAAAATCTCAAGCAAAAAAGCAAAATCGACGTGTCCGAGCTTCCATACTTTAGATTCACCCTGTATATTTAAAAATAAAATATACATTTCTTTGATATTCCAATTTTTTTAATCTCGCAGATGTAGGGGCCGCCCGGTAAAATTTTTGAGCACGGGCCCGGAGCATCGTCACTACGCCACTGATGAAACGTATCGTATTAGTATTACTATCAAAAAATAAATATTACATCAGTGAAGGGAGCAAATACCTACAGTACAAAAGCGATATTAGTTATTTGTTTTACTAGGCAGAAAAGTACAAGATTTAATGCCGCGGCTGGTGTTTCAGGAAACCAGCCGAGGCATTAAATCTGTTTTTCTGCCATATAAAACATATAATTTTTTCTCCGAATGTTCAAATTCACACATGGATAGCTTTTTTATATTTATTTCATTCATTATTATTATCCAAATAATTAAATTATTTTGACAATTGTCATTGTCACCATCAATTTCAAATACCAAATTGAGTGAAATTATTACCTGGAACGTTATGACACTGTCACTTTTAATGCCTAGGCAGTAAAAGTCCACTTTTACTGCCTAGGCATTAAAAATACAACTTTTGATCCTGTCAAGTGTCAATAAAAGTCCGCTTTTACTGTCATTCGGAGAAAATAGTATATTGTTGTATTAGGAGTACAAGCTTTACTTGCTGAAGCAGTAGGTTTGCGAGCCGAACGTAGTGAGGCTTGCAATACTGCTGAAGCACAAAAAAGTGCTTCTACTCCGTATGCAACACGCTATTTTTTCTCCAAGCGAATGGAGTAAGCTCGGGGGTAACTGGATGGTTAAGCGACAGTAAAAGTACGAGCGGCACTAAAAGTACTTTTGCTGCCGCTCCAGCGGCACTAAAAGTACTTCTACTGCCGGTGCGGTTGCCTTGCAGCATAGAAATTAAATCTGTACCACCTCGACAGGTGCTACCCTGCTGGATTTGCCTAGAAATTAAGTTTCTGACACCGTGACAGGCGTTAACAAAGTGACGTTTTTTTGACGTTTGAAGAAAGAAGTATATATTTATCATAAACATCAACAACAACCTAATAAATTCATTCCTCAAAGTAACATATATCTAAATCTATCGCCCTATGAACGTCAACCTCGAACTGCACTGCAATTCTTTTTCCTCCATTATCAGTAGAGCTAATTGATATACATCTTCATCACAATCACAGTCGTTATCGGCAAATACACACTCTCATTACATGCTTGAATGTCTTCATTTGAAGCTTCACATAAGTAATCTTCTGCATCATAACCTTCGGGCATATGGTACAACATAAATGGTCGGCCTCTGCAGTGGCGCAGCCAGGGGGCCCGCCCCCTCCCCCCCCCCCCAAGGCTTCAGAGAAAACCAGAAAAATAATGAAGTAGACGAAAGCTGAAAACTGTTCATATCAGAGAGAAATTTGAAAAAAAGTGGATCTGTGTTTTTTCTTATATTTTTTTCTGCATGCCCCCCCCCCAGACAAAATTTCTGGCTGCGCCACTGTCGCTTATAAATATGTTATGCAAGACTCCCAGGACAGCTCTCAGTTCGTATTGTTGCAGTCCAAGCAAAAAATAAAACTTGATTAAATTTTTAAGTTTGGTGCTTTGTCTTGTCATTTTTCTACACTTCCATTTTGTACTGCACGTAAAATTAATCGCCAAACTCCGGGCGCTCGCTAACTGCACAACTTGATACTAATACTTTTCATTCAGAGTCAGAGTAAGTAGCTAATATAGTCCTAATTTCTAGTTGAAAAGTGGAATTTCCAGTTTAAAAGTGGAATTTCCAGTTTAAAAGTGGAATTTCCAGTTTATAAGTAGAATTTCCAGTTAAAAAGAAAATCCGTTTTAAAAGGGAAATTTCCAGTTTAAAAGTAGAATTTCCAGTTTGAAAGTAGAATTTCCGGTTTAAAAGTGGAAATAAATCAAAAATTTTCACAATGGCCTTTCTACGCCGTCGAACTACAACGAAAGTGGTGAAATTGTATGATACAATGGCACAAAAAGCTAGGTAGGTACACAGATCCTCAATTTTTTTTCGCTAGTCAATGAAAAATAAGTCAACACGTGTTTTTTCTTTTTCTTGTTAGTCAAAAATTGACGGAGATACAACGCTTTGAAATGTGCTTATGACGACATCACTTATAATACGTTATGACGTCGCACATGCACAGTATATCTATATATACAAAACTTATTATTTTTATAACTTTCGGAATAATCGGACAATTTGGACAAAATAAAAAAACACCCATCGCTTTGTTTTCGATTTCCTACAGTTCGCAATAAACAATAATCAATTTTATTTACGACCAGTGGCGGATCCAGGGGGGGGCGCGCGCCCCCCCCCTAAGAGCCTCAAAAACTGCTATTTTTTTTTTTAAATCATAGAAAAATTTTATAAAAGAATTTTCCAATAAAAGTTCATGGAAAAAATTTCCAATAAAATGTTATTGGAAAATTTTCCAAGCTACACTATTGTTCATTTCATATTGTTTTGTTTTTATCAGATAAATGTGTTATATTTTTATTTGGAATAGGTATTTTCATTTGTTATTTTCGGTTTTTTGATATGTGCAGGGTTGTCCAATTTGGACACTTTTGATAGAAAACATCAAGTTGTCAGAGATAGACCTATTAAACCTTATAGACTGTGAGATAGGGGCTGTTTTGTGGAGTCATTTTTTTTTGTCTGGCATTTTGAGGACTGAATGTGGCTACTAAGCTGATGAGAATATGGGTGATTTTAATGCCTGCCTCCCGTTGGAAAATTTGCAGAAGAAAAAAATTGATTTACATGAAAATTTTTTTTTAATGATCTCAAATTATCTGGCTTTTAAATAAAAGATTGACATTGATAAATAATTCACCCATGAAAAATACCAGATGCTTTTCAATAGCTGAAAAAGTGGGGATGGGTGTCAAATTCCAAGAGAAAAGAAAAGAACCTTCCGCGTTTTCTTTTTGTCTGGCAATCGAGAGAATAAAAGGTTTTGTTGTGAATATAACGCTGAAAAATCGCCAGACAGTAATCACAGTTCGAAATCGAGTTTTCCTGCGTAACATTCTGTGGACATTTCGAACAGGGGGCAGGCATTAAAACTACTTATATTCTCATCAGCTAACTAGCCACATTCATCCCTCAAAATGCAAGACAAAAAAAAATGACTCCACTAAACAGGCCCTATCTCAGGGACAGGGTCTAGGTTTCACTTTATTACTCAAAATCGAGAAACATCCTCTAGCGGCAAAACGGTTGAGGGTATCAAAAGGCGGTTTGCAGTGTTTGCACCAATCAAGATTTCATGAAATTTCAGCGTCAGCAGAGTGGGAGGTTCATTTTTTGTATCTGGCTCAGAAATTGACGTTTCGTATCGAAAGTGTCCAAATTGGACCACCATGTACAGGGGGAGTCACTATATTTTGACACCTACCTGCAGCCTTAATTACAGGTGATAGGTGAAAGGTGTAAAAACAAAAGTTGTAGCATTTTATGTGAACCAACAGAATTTTTAATTAAATTGAAAAAATCAGCAACACAAAATGAAAAAATATGTCTATGGTCACTTTTTTCAAATGGAATGCACTTTATTTTTTTCCAAATTCTCAAAGTTCTCGTTTTTCTGATTCAGATTATATGATGTATTAATGTTTCTGTCCTTGAATAGCTAAACTCCAGACATCTCCAAAGCTATTGAAAGAGACATTTACGTATCATATAATCTGAATCTGAAAACCGAGAACTAAAAAAGTTAACATCGACATATTTTTTTACTTTGCATTGCTCATTTGTTCAATCTAATTAAAAATTCTGGCGGTTCAGATAAAATGCTACAACTTTTGTATTAAGGTACACCTTTTACCTATCACCTGTAATTACGGCTGCAGATGGGTGTCAGGGAGACTCACCCTGTACCTACATTCTCTAAAGTATAAATAAATAAAAATAAATTTTCAAGAAATCATTGTTGATAATTATAAGCCTGCGCCCCCCCCTGAAGAAAATCCGGGATCCGCCACTGTTTACGACTGACATATAATGTAAGTATTACATATGTGATTTTGGCAGTATAATGCCATATATTATTCCCGCAGGGATTAATGGTCATTATTCCCGCTTGAACACCAATCACAAAATTTCTCAAATTAAATAAGTAGGTAGTAGGTACCATGGAAACAATATACCTGAACAAACTTAAAAGTGTCAGTGTCAAACGCGTAGTGCTTGTGTATTTCATGTATTTGTATTGAGATGGATGAACAAAGAGCGTTTTGGAAAGAAAATTTCAAATAAATTAACTTGTCGTGAATAAAGTAGAGTATACTACTCGCAATAATGGCTATTATTCCCTCGGAATGTTACTCCCTCATCTACTATAATTTTTCATGCAAGTACCCTATTACATTGGATGACGCGTTCCGAAGTTATCAATTGGGTAAAACGTCGTGGGACACCCTGTATAAATATACTCAAAGCATTTTAAGCGCTCGGAGCAGGTGCGGAACTGATTGAACTCGGAGCAAAAAGTGTCGCACTAGTTTTCCAATGGCGTCCAAAAACTAGCTGTTTTCTCGCCTTCACTTTTTGAAAACTATAACAAAAGTTTCGCGATGAATGTAGTTCATCCAAGGACGAACCATACACAGATTTTTCGCGACGAATGTAGTTCATCCGAGGACGAATCATAGTTCCTTTTGTGACGGCATGAGTTTGAACGCTGGCTAGAAGCTGCGTCCGTGCTCAGTGAACTACGTTCAATATGACGTCATGAGTTTCTCGCGAAAGCGTTTGTGTTCATGAAATCGTGGAAGTAGTTCATCGCGAAACGTTTTGAAATATATTCCAATCCACATTTTAAAACCATTTTCTCGCGCCGAAAAGTTATGACGTCATTGTGAAACTGTTTTAAAACAGTTTTGAAAAATGCTTCAAAACTTTGAGACGCCCTCGGAACACTCCCGCAGATATCTGTGACGTCACCGACCACGCGACCAGACGGGGAGTGCTCTGCTGGGAGTAGTAAAATCGAAAACGCTACAATATGCTCTCTTGAGATTCATTCGGAGCTGCTCTCCAGTATGCACATTGGCGCGCTCTAGAGCACCCCGGGAGCGCCACGCACTAGATTAGAACCGTTCCAGTATAATGACGTGTGACGTTTGTCCGTACGTATAGCTCAACGCTCCGAGTAGCTCTGAGCATCACACTCCCATACTGGAAAGCGGCTCGGAGTTTAGCGCACTCCTCGCACTAGTTTTACCAGAAAAAATCGTTACCTCAAATGAAACGCAAATGTCATACGTAATGTTCGATGAAATGATGAAAGTAAATAAATCAATCACTTTAAATAAAATAGTTGAAATTTTTATACATTCAATTCAATAATAATTATAGCTTTATTTGCTACTACTCACTTACTGTAGTAGTTTAATGCAATATAAAACATTTCAGCCAGCATGTCTAGGCTGCAAATGAATGCCAGCGAAATACCAGGTAAATTCTTGCATAAGAATAAAAAAATCAATAATAATTGTTTATTATTTTATTATTCATTGGATTATATCGAGGATTATATTATGAGTCCATCGATCCAAAATTGGCAAGTGAAAAAGCATCCTCTGAGCTCTGGCTTCTGAGTCAAAAAGATTCTAAGCTCTTCAACTTTATAATATTGTTTCTTTGTTTAGGAAATCATGCCTTCAACTTGGATTCGAGAGATTCTGTCAATGAAGATTACATAGACGAAAGTCCAGATAGAAGAAGAATGAATAGCCGCGAAAGAGATGGTTCTCTAACTGATTCAAATTCGGGTATGGCAACTGGTTTAGAAGTTAACGGAGATCCTAATAATGTTTTCATGATGGGTCAAATGGACAATGTAATGATGAACATGTTTGTTAACCCTGGAATGATGAGCATGAGTAATTATATTGTTCCGCCAATGATGACTCCTAATCCCAACATGATGCCTACAAGTGAAGAGACTTATGCAGTAGCCTTAAACCCCTTAAAAGAAATAGTTCACTTCAAATCTTGCACTTTATTTCCGCCTAGTCCTCACTCACCAGCACCTACTACTAGGGATAGACCTCCAGGGTGTAAAACCGTATTTGTTGGGGGTTTACCTGAAAAAATAACCGAGGAAATTATACATGAGGTTTTTGAGAGGTAGTTATAGTTGGTATATTATATTCGTTTTTGTATTAAGTATTCTTTCAATTATTAGATGTGGAGAAATAACAACTTTGAGGCTGAGCAAAAAAAACTTCTGTCATGTACGGTTTGTTTTTGAAGCATCAGTGGATGCTGCAATTTATTTGTCTGGCTATAGAATTAGGATTGGATCAAATGTCGATCCAGGATATACTGGAAGATTACATGTAGATTATGCACAGGTAAAAACATACCTACATAAAACATTTTGGTTAATATGTTTTATTTAGGCAAGAGATGATCAATATGAATGGGAATGCAGGCAAAGACAATTGGAAAGAGAAAGAAGGCACAGAGAGAGGATGGAGGAGGAAAGATTAAAAAGACCTTCTCCTCCTCCTGTTACTCATTATTCCGATCATGAAGCTGGTAATATTGCCGAGAAAATTAAACATGATGAGTCTTTTACCAAAGCTTTACAGGTAAAAAACTTGTCTTGTTGAACTCATAGACTTACAAAAAAAGAGTTTGTTTTAAGGTGGTCATTACATGGCTAGACAGGGGCGACTGTACCAAGAAAAACGTAAATACTTTTTACTCTATGATCCAATCAACAAACTCACATGTAAGAAGATTGCTAACAGAAAAAGGCCATTATGAAGATGAATTGAAGAAGGCTAAAGATTTGCTTAAAGGCAGAATGCAAGGGATTCTTCTACAATGTAAGTGGGCTCTTTTTTTGTGTGGAAGTTTTTTCAATGTGAGCCATTTTTCCCTAAGAATTTTAATCTTATGAAAAATGCTCAGTAAATGTCGGTTAGCCAATTCAAGTGTATTCAGATGTATTTTCGTTTCATAAACAAAAATACCTAACTGTAGGAAAACATGATTTACTTAGTTGTTATGCTCTCCCTTTGAAAAAATTACAATGGTAAGAAATTCTTGATAATTCTTCACAAATTCCAATACATTAAATTAAGTATTAATATTAAAAATATCTCGATGACTCTTTGTTATGCCAAGTATGGTAAGTAAGGAAGGTCAGTAGTTCTCTTTTATCCATGCCATGAATTCAAAGCTACCAAAAATACAACAGACTATTCAGGTGAAATTTGAGCTGCTTCAACAATTATACATACATACATTAAGGCTGCTAAAATTATATTAAAATAATTACTTTAGGAAATAAGGTGAGTTCATATTGTAGAAGAGTGCATACTCACAAATCAATAAAAAAAAATATTTTCTGGTATTTTTGTTTATGTTTCAAAGGATATTTTACAACCGTTTTTTGGTAAAAACTGTACCCATATTCATTATAAATTTTAAAACATGTACAGTTTTTATTGATTGTCTGTATAATACATATAATCTATGATTCAAATATTTGGGTGGCCCTATTAGTCAGTCACATTGAGCGATTGTTCGAGGCGGCGCATCATAAGAAGGTTTGGGACCATTTCACTAAAGCCCAGAGAAAGAACATTGAAGCATGGAAAAAACAATCGTTGGTATGTACTCTCCCTTGGACTTTCGACCGAATCAATCAATATAAACCAAATGCTTTATTTGATTTTTTATAATTAAAATTTTCAAGTTTGATTAGTGTTGATTGATTTTTATTTAAATCTGATACAAGGTGACGTCTATATTGAAATGTCCAAGGTTTTAGCATGTTTTTTTTATATTTAGATATTTTTTTATTAGTTCATTTTATGTATTTCTAAATTACATAAGAGCCTTATACAGATTAGATCCTCTCAGAAATTTTTCAGTTTTATTGTTTACCAAATTTTTGCCAATTGAGTATAAAATATTTCTAACAAAATTGGTAGTACCTGTCCCAAAAAGCTATCCTTGATTAGAAAAATACTCTCCAAATTGTCCATTTTCTCTGTAGGTAGGTACCAGATCTGCAAACAAAACTAGAATATGCATTCCTATAGGCTGTTATATACTTTGGCAAAAATTTTTGACAAACAATATCTATTCATAAACTTACCATTTATTACATAATAAAAAAAAAATCTGCATATTTACAAGGTTAAAAAATAATAAAGGTAAGCTTCAGGCAGGTAAGTTAAAAAGTCAAGCCGAGTAAGTCAGTCAACAATCTCTTTGTAGTGGTACAATAAAAATGGTATTAACGGGGGTTAAGAAAAATACACACAGAAAGTTATAGTGGGTAAGATTAGGGTAAGACCTATCTATATTTACAGCAGGAGTTTTACAAAATTTTGTATGAATTACTGATAAAAGTTTCTCATCAATCCAATATGCACAATTTGGCAATTATTATCAAGCAGGATCTTGCTTTTGATTTTATATGTCCGTTTTTCAATTTAACACATTATGGTTGCATCAAGTTTTATTTGTATTTGTGAAATTCAATAATTTTGCAGGAAATAAAAAATTTCCAACTAGAAGATTTACAAGAAAAGCAGAAGGACGATGATGAAATGGATGTGTCAGATGATGATGAGCCTGTCAGGAAAAAAGCTCGAGAAATGTCCAATGAGGAACGCAATAATTTGAAAGATGAAAATGATAGTTTAAAATGTCAAGTGGAAGCTTACAAAAATGAAGTGAGAATATTTTTATAGCAATAGGTTTTTGTTAAGGTTAATCAACTCCGCGCCTATGATATTTTGTCAATCTGTCCAAATGTACAACTTTCATTTTACTCCTGGTGTTGCGCTGAACTTGATAAACCAAATCATTGATCCTCTTGATTATTCTGTAGGGACTTTTTCATGCTGGAGACAATTTCAGCGACACTTCTTTCTTTCTTGTTGGATTAAGCCACACTAAATCACCTTCTTGAAATCCAGCTGAATTGGCTTTCAATTCGTATCTGGTCTTCATTCAGTCACTGGCCAGCTGAATATGCTCCCAAGCTAAATCATGTATTCCCATAATCTCGAATTTATTTTCGTTCTTCTTCAGGTATTCCAAACATCAGATCGCAAGGTAACCTGAGTTCCCTTCCAAAAACTTTCACCAGTTGACTCGTGAACAGCTTCTCTGTAAGCCTTTAAAAATAGACGCAAGTGTTTGTCCCAATCTTGCTGGTTCTTTGTGACCACTTTTGTCAGGTGTTGTCCTTGTCTTACGAATGCCCATGATCTCACAAATTTTCTTAAAGATGGCAGATTCGAAGTTTCGTCCCTGATCTGAATGCAACTCTAGTGGCCCACCATGATGACTGAAAACTTCATTTACAAGCACCTGATGACCTTGTACAGGGTGGTCCAAATTGGACACTTTCTTATGGAAACACCCTTTATTTTTAGAGATAGAAAAAAATGAACCCCCCACTCTGAGGCTCAAATTTTATGAAATTTTGATTGGTGCAAACCGCATTTTGATATCTTCAACCGTTTAGCCGCTAGAGGGCGATTCTCGATTTTGAGCAATACTGTGAAACCTTCATAACTTTTTTGTTTATGAAAATAATTGATTTCCGTAAAGACTTTCTAAGAGCACTTTTTTAAGAGGAATTCAGTGACGTTCTCAGTTTTTTTCTAGTTGACTCGGATTTCGAGATATTGACCAAAATCCGATTTTTTTCAATAGAACACCCTATATATTAATAGTTTATTGGAAAGCTCTGCGTTTGCTGATTTCAATGATATAAAGTTCAATAGGTTTATCCCTAACAGTTTTTGAGAAAAAAAAAAAATCTGTTTTTGTCATAAGAAACAATGTGTTAGAAAGAGACCTTTCTCGTTTTCCTTACAGATATAAAGTCCTTTTCCAACACATTGTGTCTTATGACAAAAATCAAAATAATTTTTTTCTCGGAAACCGTTGGAGATAAACCTATCGAATTTTATAGAATTGAAATCAGCAAAAGCAAAGCTTTTCAATGAGCTATTAATATATAGGATGTCCTATTGAAAAAAATCGGATTTTTGTCAATATCTCGGAATCGGAGCCAAATAGAAAAAAGCTGTGAACGTCACTGAATTCCACTTAAAAAAGTGCTTCCAGAAAGTCTTCACAGAAATGAATTATTTTCATAAATAAAAAAGTTATGAAGGTTTCACAGTATTGCTCAAAATCGAGAATCGCCCTCTAGCGGCTAAACGGTTGAAGATATCAAAATGCGGTTTGCACCAATCAAAATTTCATGAAATTTGAGCCTCAGAGTGGGGGGTTCATTTTTTTCTATCTCTAAAAATAAAGGGTGTTTCCATAAGAAAGTGTCCAAATTGGCCCACCCTGTACATACAGGGTTTTCCCGTATATTTTTGCACCCCACCTACAGCCTTTACCTTCACAAGTAGATGATAGGTGTAAATACAAAAGTTGTGCAATTTTAGGTAAATTTTTAAAATCCATTGTCAGAAACAAAAATTTATTTTCAGAAATTTGAAATTTTGCGTACTTCCAACTTTTTTCAAATGAAATGCCCTATATTTGATTATATATTCTTGAAGAGCAAAATTTTCCAATTCCAAAAATATATACATAGTTTATATTTGGTTGAGCCATCTCCAAGATATTTGGCTCTAAAATTTTTTAAAATACCAAGTGCCTTAAATTTTACCTGCAGCTGTCACCTTGACAGGTAGAATGGTTCACAAAATGTAAGGCAGTAGGATTGTATTTTTACAATTTTTAAAGCCAAATATGTTGGAGACGGCTTAACCGAATATAGAGAAACTATACAGGGTGTGATACCACTATTGCTATATCCGAAACGGTAAGAGCTACAAGGTCGGTTAAATTGGAAAAAAAGTTGCCTTTTTTGATGCCCATTTAAGATTCTTCTACAGTGTTGCCAAATTCCTTTTAGTTTCTGAAATACAGGTTCATAACTAGGTCCGAATTAAGGTAAAATTTTGGTAAAAATCACTGATGATCACTTTTTAGATCCGAAACGTCGCCTAATCATACTTAAAAGGTATATCGTTGAAAAGGGTGCTTTCTGAAAATGACATAAAAAATTCAGGTCCGTATTTAAAAATATGAAGTTGATGATGGTAACTCAATCACGAAACGTCGGATTCGAAATTTGACGATGCCATGTTGTAGAGCGAAAAAAATTATAAAACTTTCGAATTTGAATTGTGTTCCGAAAATTAATAGTTCTCGAAATAATTGATGAAATATTTTTAGGCATTTCTTAGAAATCACCCTGTATTTCATAAACTAGACGGAATTTGGCAACACTGTGAACGAGTCTTGAATTGGCATCAAAAAAGGCAACTTTTCTCTAATTTAACCGGCCTTGTAGCTTTCACCGTTTCGGATATAGCAATAGTGGTATTGCTTAAAATGTACACCCTGTATATTTTTGGAATTGGAAAATTGTGCTCTTCAAGAATATAGAATCAAATATAGGGGATTCCGTTTGAAAAAAGTTGAAAGTATGAAAAATTTCAAATTTCTGAAAATAAATTTTTGTTTCTGACAATGGATTCTAAAAATTTACCTAAAAGTGCACAATTTTTATATTCACACCTATCATCTACCTGCAAAGGTAAAGGCTGCAGGTGGGGTGCAAAAATATAAGAGAAAACCCTTTGTGTGAATGAATAGGTATGTTCGCGCAGAAATTAGAAACCAGTCAGAGTGAATTACATTGGTTGAAACTAGTTTTCTGACTGTTTTCAACCAATGAAATTCGCTCCGACTGGTTTGTGATAGCTGTGCGAACAGACCTAATACAATTTTCCCAGATTGGTTGTAGTATTTCATCAAATTCCACAAAATAGTTATTTATACACCAAGTGAGTTAAATGAATGTTTATTCATGAGAAGAAAGTTTAACCCACGAGCCCTAGCGCGTGGGTTAATTTTCTTCGAATGAATAAATATTTTAACTCACGTGATGTATACAAAATCTTATCCCATTTTGATGGACATTCAATTTAAATTAATAAGAATCAAATTATAAAAAGAATTCATTTTGTAGCACATGAACGCGTCTAAAATTGAAATTGGTGGTTGCTAGGGTATAACTAGTTGTTTGTTTGTATTTGTAGCAGATTCTATACTGGCAGAGTGACTTAAAAGACCGAGAGTGAGTTAAAAATATTTTTATGTCATACCAATACATTATTGTGTTTTTATATCTTAGATACCATCTATATAATTCATTACTTTATGCCCGTGCGGGCATAAAGTACACATTATGGCCCGCGCGGGCATAAAGACGCAAAAAACAGTTTTCAATTAACTTATTCTTTATTAACAAAATATAAATTTACGCTTATAAACATATTATTTTTGTCAAAAAATTATGATGTTTTCACACTGATGACAATTTGTGAAGTGACACTTTTTTCCCAGGTATTTATTATTCACAACCAACTGGTATGACATAAAAGTTTGTATGCACCACGGGTACTAATAGATATATACCCTCGGGCGACTTATGAACCCTCGGGCCAGATGCCCTCGGCTTTGTAAGACTGTCGCCCTCAGGGTATAATCATCTACTTAGTACCCTTGATACATAAATAACTATAAATCACTCAGGTGATAAACGTACTTACCTTTGTTATTATGCGTTCAATAATGTCATTTTTAAACGTCAAAATGGGATAATAAAAAAGATGCTTTACCTGTGAGTGGAAAATGTTGATTCACGAGCGACGAAGGAGCGAGTGGATTAATTCCACGAACAGGTAAAGCTTTTTTACCGTCGTGTGTAATATTCTATTTTATTCTTAAGCAACTTCTTATTTACCACAATTACTAAAATCATAAGCTAAAATGTGCTAAAGTTTGACATAGATTATGACAAGTTGATAAAGTACCTAACAAACTGACACATTTCTGGTGTTGTCAATCATGCAACATAAATGAGTGGGTGAAAATTGTTCGATTTCACTACTTCAAATAAAGTGGTACTTTAACAACGAGTTTTGAGTCGATTAAATGATAGTTTACCATTCGCGATAGAATAAAAAATATTATATTAAGTTACAGTAGAGTTCTACTTAAAAATATAGGAGTTCTTATGGAACAAACTTTCAAATTACGTATTTTGTTTTTCAGGTTGAAATTATTAAAATGGATATGAAACGAACTATTGAAAATAAAGACGAACAATTAAAATTAATGCAACAAACATTACAAGGCATGCAACAACAACTAATTGAAACCAAAAAAAAACATTCAGTCGCCGATCAACGAATTAAAATGTTGGAATCTCGTCTTAAAAAAAGCTCAAAAATCATGGAAATTATTAATTTGGATGACGACGAAACTGAACAACCTCCCAGCAATGTTCTCACAGAGAAAAATAATCAACAAATACCAAATTCTGAAGCTAAACTGATAGGAATTATTTCAATATTCCTAAACGTTCATCCTTTTGGGGCTGGATTGGATTATATAGCATCTTATGTAAATAAATCCATATCAAATTTAAGATCTATGGATATAGAGGCCCTTATGTCCAGATATCCGACAGTATTTAAACAAGATGTAGTTGGTATTGGTGCCAGTATGGAGAGAAGATGGATTTTGACTGCTTTTGGAAAAACATTAAACAGTAGAATCCAGGATGATACTGTATAGAAGCAATTTTGTGTTGATAATAATAGAATGTTGTTTAGCAGAAAAGGCATTTTTTTTTTAGTGGAAAATAGAAATAACCGTTTTGACTAAACATGCACATAAAACAAGCATTTTTTTACCAGTTATATATAAGGTCCGTTTCACCAGGGTTCATACTTTTGACATCGAACACGCCATAACTTGGAAAAAAAGGGATGTCGTAGATTAATTCATATGACACATTCAATTTTTTTGACAAATTAAAATGAATGACTCCTGGTTTAAAAACCAACAAACGTTTTTGACGGCATTGATTTGTTTCAGTCAATTTCCATTTGTTAAAAAAGGAAGGCAAAAAGTATGAACTCTCGTGAAACAATGGCTACGTTCACCAGAACTGAAACAAGTTGTAAACAGTTCACAAATACCAACAGAATATGTTGGGCAAACTCTTGGTTCTGCTGAACGATTCAACTTTTCAATAATAGAACGTCACCCTCTGAATGTCATGTCACCACACAAAACACTAGTGTTGAAAATTATAAACACTTAATTTATGCTTGCAAAAATGGCGACCGTTTGCAAAACATGTTTGGTTTCAACACAAATTCAACGTAGCGTTCAGCAGAACAATCGCAATGCGTTTACCAACGTTTCTATCTGGTGAACGTGGCCAATGTTTAGGTAATGTAGTTTGAAGATTTTCATTTGGAATTCATGACATAGATTGCATGGTTATCTAAAGTTTCAATGAACAGCAATGTCATCCTTGAAACATAATTAAATTACCAACAAAAATACTAAATGGATTTTAAGGATAAAAAAATAAAATATACACAATCTTTAGGATATTTAATAAAAAATAATTAATACAAAAAAATCACAAACTTTTTAAGGCACACCAAAAAAATAAATAACCTAATGGACGAGGACGATAAACAAAAATACAATAATTCTTGGCGAAATAAAGGGCCTACTGAGATACCAGAAAAAATGTACTCGTTAGCACTAGCTACCTTACAATGTATAAGTACCAAAATATTGGGAGGAATGTTAATAAATTAAAGAATTATGGCACAATTTTTGTTATGAATAATAAGTGGGTATTATTGAAATAGGCCATTGGGGCATTACAAAACATACAACAAACTTTTAATGTGAACAACTTTACATTAAGTAACTGATTTTATCCTAACAGAGCAACAATGCAGATATTGTTGAAAGGCACTTTTGTGTAACAGTTAGAAATAGTAGATAAATCTAAAGCTGGATTTATAGTGTCAGTATCAGTAACAGTAGCAGTAACAGTAACAGTAAAAAATTAAAACACGACCGACCATAAAGCCATTTATAGTTCACTTAACAAACTTATCAGTAAAACTTAAGAAATGGTTATTTTCATATCTGTTCTTGTTTTAAGTTACTGTTACTGATACTGACACTATAAATCCAGCCTTACTGTGTACAATTAACACTTTTATCATCCATACATTTTTCTGATTTTTTTGAGCCATTCAATACATTTGAATTATTAACATCATTTATATTATTTATCAAATTTAACATATCCAAATCTGCTTTATTGTTCTGCTCTTCAGATATGAAATCTTCCTCATATTCTGTCTCCATATCAAACATCTGATCCAGTTCTTTCAAGTTAGACATATTATTTTTCAAATCGTTTAGTTTTGATTTGTTTAAATTAAGTGGAGGCAGATCTGAGAGTGAACTTAAATTATTAGATTTTTTCGGCTTATTGATGGAGGGATTTTTGAAAGGCACATCTTGAACTTCACTATCTTCAGCTATAGAACTTGTATCCTCGTATGTATCATCTTCTATTATATTTAATAGTTGTGGTACAGGCACATTTTTAACTGTAGGAGCTTCTTCTTCAATAATTTTTAAATAATTTTCAGTTGTTGGGTTATTAAAAGCAAGTTTAGGACTATTAACGTCAAAAGTTGCATTGAATTGTTTGCTTTTCTCTTGTGATTCATTTGAGCTACTATAAACAGTTTCATCAGTCTTTTTATAGCTGCTATCTATAGCAGATTCATTCCTTAAGCTTTCATTATCAACATTTAAATTAATGTCTAATTTCGTTTGAGCAATTTTGAATAACTGTTGCAATAGAGGAACTTGTTCATTCTCACTGTTCAACCCCAAATTATCAGCAAGTTTTTTTCTGCCTTCATATTGGCCTACACTGTCTAAATATGATTCAGGTTCAAACACTGATAAGGTATATTGGAGGTTGAAAAATTCTAAAAATTCGTGTACCAGACAGAATATAGTACGTCCTTCAGCAGTTTGTAAGTAAGACCGGACTTTGTGATTTTGAAAAGGTTGCTGTTTGCTCAGCTAGAAAAGAAAACAAGTTTTATTACAATAATTATTACAAGTCAAATTTTTTACCTTTTCGTCTTCATCAAGGGCAAGAAATACGTTAGCCCTAAGCTCAGCCTAAAAAAAATGTATATAGTTAAATAGGCAGTTTCCACAACACAGCCAAAAATTCTCACTCTAAGTTTAGCCAAGCATCCGTTCTTCTCCAACGTTTGTGCCAACAAATCTCGCAACTCGACGTCTTCTTCTACCATCGACATCTTTATTTTTAACTAAATTATTAGTAGGACCCTTGAAAATTGAGGAAAGTGCTTGATTTTGTAAAATTTTGGGAATCCAGGAGGGTGTACTTGATTATAGAATTTATTACATTGTATTTCGTACAAGGCACACAAACGGGGCTTTTAATGGGGTCTCTACTCTAATAATGTAAAATAAAATTGAGGAAAGCACAAAAAGTATGTTTTCATTTACAACTTTACATTTTTCTCATTATTTTATTTTTTTTTGTACCTGACGTTGTCATCAGCGTCACCTCACTTGTCAGGTTGGTGTTGTCTATAATAGCGTTTTCTGTTGGTAAAACTCGTGCTGTCCGAGTTCTGCACTCAACACTGAATCAGTTCACGTTTAGTGCAATCCCAAAAGAACATGAATTTGGCGCGTTTTGTCATTCTTTTCAAATTTATTATTTAACGATCCCTGATCCCTAACCTAACCTAAAGATATTTTCAATGGAATAAAAATTAAAAACGTTTGTGTGTATGAAAAAGTTGAAAAGGGAAGTTTTTCCTGTATGTAAAGTACATAATTATGCTGTCTCCCGAGATGTGCAGAAATAATTCCAATGATACCTGCGTTGAAATTAATTTTGTCAATTTCAATAATAAAATTTTGAATTTTTGGTATCTCATTATCCCTGGCAAACATTCAGGCCTATGATGTATCCTGTCCTGTTATTTCAACGTCTATCTTAAGGCTCAACATCTATTTCTGTCTCTATTTTGACGTGTTAAAATAACAGAAAATGATACATCATAGGCCTGCGTTTGTAGATAATAATAATAGGTCTGTTTCTGCAGAAATCACAAACCAGTCAGAGTAAATTTAATTGGTTGAAAACAGTCAGAAACAGTCAGAAAACTAGTTTCAACCAATGAAATTCACTCTGACTGGTTTGTGATTTCTGCAGAAACAGACCTAATAATTCTTCCTCTTCATCGCTGTCGCTCGACGAAGATGAAAAATATAGAATTTTATCAATATCGATATCCATAATTTTTTGGTTTTGTTTATACTCAGACTTTTCGGCACTTTACGATAAAAACCCGCTTGGAAACTGCCAGCAGAACATATTTTTTGCATGAGTGCAGCACGAGTTTTACCAACAGAAAACGCTATAAGGGTTGGTGCATAACACCTTTTCACGTCGCTCCGGTTTAAACTAACCGGGTTATAAAACGGTTAGGGGCGGTACGTCAAGTGATGACATCACTGAAAATGCCACTTGAAAACGAACGGTTAGAAAAATGTTATTAGGCAATCCAAACCAGAGATGGGCATGCATCTACATCTACTACTGATCTCAAAAATAAATGGATAAACAAAGAACGCTTCTAATGCTGCTAATTTACGAGGACATAATCCGTGCGTTCGTTATTTTGGTCCGAGTTCTCCGAGCTTGACTTTACCGTTCGTTTATTTAAAAAGTGTACTCGGTGCAGCCTCATTCGCGTTCGTTTATTAAAATTTCTGGCACTTTTATACAGCGTTCAACTGCTCTGTTCGCTCACTGGTCACGTGATTACGGCTCCGCTCAGCACGCTCTGCTCTTTGAGCAAAATACCGAACGCAAGGATAGTAAACAAAAACAACTGACTGGGACAGCTGTGAGCGTGCGCAGTAGATACATCTACTGTGCGTGCTCAAAATCTGGCCAATGAAAATGAAGGAATTTCAAAATTTAGAACAGTTGTTCGAAAGATGAGACACTGCGCAGGCGTTAGGCTGTTCCACTGCACAACTATTCGTAGAATATTGACCCCAAATTTTCGCACAAATTTTGCCAATCAAGCCATATTATGATTGTTTATCCATTTAGTTTTTAAATCAGTGGCATCTACGCGTAAACAAAGATTGTCTACGTCTGGTGTAAACAACGCGTAGACAATGTAAACTATGTAATCTATGTAGACAACGTGTAAAATATGTTAGTCCCCAGTACATCGACCTTAAAATTTTGTAACTCATGTACACACCCAACTTCCGGAGCGGCTTCATAACACCAAGTCGGACAATATTTTTTATGTCTCCACCCCGGGCGATGGGACATTGCTGCGCTAGCTCTTCGTGAAGTTGTCGTTCTGACGTCCCTAAGGAAGTTGATACATGTACGTGTAGTTTCAATGCCAATCGACTGTTTTTTACTTTACATTAACGATACCACATTTGTCGGACAAAAACCATGTGGCTTTGGGGAAGGTCCGACACCCCCAACATGTCGCTGTGGCGTCCCTAAGGAAGTTGATACATGTACGTGTAGTTTTAATGCCAATCGACTGTTTTTTGTATTACATTAACGATATCATATATGTCGGACAAAAATCACTTGGCTTCGGGGGGGTCCGACGCTCTCAACATGTCGCTGTGGCGTCCCTAAGGAAGTTGATACATGTATGTCCGACAAAAATAATTATGAATAACAATGTAATTTTAAAATATGTATAGTAAATGTCGGACAAATAAAATAAGATAAGTATTAAAGTCAGTCGGACAACAAAAGTCCTTTTGATCAATTTCTGCCGAAATTCAGGATCTTCACTTCTGAGATTGCACAAAAAACACGACTGAATATCCATTCTTTCTCACACGCTTGGTTTTGAATGACCGTTCACTAAATAATTTCCGTTAATACTTGGAGAACTATCAAAAAAACAGATCAGGGAATATGACACAGGGCCCCACAGGTATTTGACAAAGTAGGTAAATAATAAACTGACTAATATGCACATTGCGTTAAGGCAAACTAATTTTAATTTTTTCATTGATTGTCTCAAATTTCTTGTCCGACAAATGTGATATCGTTAATGTAATGTGAAAAACTGTCGATTGGTATTAAAAACACACGTACATGTAGCAACTTCCTTAGGGACGCCACAGCGACATGTTGAGAGCGTCGGACCCCCCCGAAGCCAAGTGATTTTTGTCCGACATATATGATATCGTTAATGTAATACAAAAAACAGTCGATTGGCATTAAAACTACACGTACATGTATCAACTTCCTTAGGGACGCCACAGCGACATGTTGGGGGTGTCGGACCTTCCCCAAAGCCACATGGTTTTTGTCCGACAAATGTGATATCGTTAATGTAAAGTAAAAAACAGTCGATTGGCATTGAAACTACACGTACATGTATCAACTTCCTTAGGGACGTCAGAACGACAACTTCACGAAGAGCTAGCGCAGCAATGTCCCATCGCCCAGGGTGGAGACATAAAAAATATTGTCCGACTTGGTGTTATGAAGCCGCTCCGGAAGTTGGGCGTGTACATGAGTTACAAAATTTTAAGGTCGATGTACTGGGGACTATTAGCGAAACATGTTAAAAGTTTAACAAAAAAAAAAAATTGTGGAAATATATAAGTATTAAAATTTACTTAAAAAATCTTTTATTAGATAATGGATTTCCACCAAGTAAAAGCCGATTCAATCAAAATGTTGTTTTATTATTTAATGCACGGAGACGATATTTTATTTTATTTGCGTGGAATTTGAACAGTTACTATCAAGAGTTTATAAGCGCTATAACAAAGTTATTTAAAATGGAAATCTATGGAGGTAAGTACCTACTTTACTTTTAAACTATTTTGGTTGCTGTGAAAGTAAAAGTTAACTTATAGCTCATGTAGAAAAAACATTGTAATAAATCAAGATAAAAAATATGATATTTCTAAGAATTGGAGCAAAACTTTTGTGGGACCCATTAAGACTCGGACCCAATCGGCCCATAGTGGTCTACAATAGTTGGTCTTTTAAAATATATATAATTTTTTTTGCGCATCTTGGCGCTTCTATTAATAAATAAATTTTTAGTTAGAACCTCCCTAATGTTAAGAATCCTGTTTAAAGTATATACAGTGAGGGGCAAGCTACTAGGTATATAGGATGTAACCTGACGAATTTGCAGGCGTCCGCATGTCAGAAAATGACAAATCGATTTAGCGCTAACCTGGCGACAACCAAGTAAAAAAGTTTCTAGGGTTGTTAATAATTTTCAAAAATACGGTTGTGTTTCTCCCTGAAACCAAACGAAATGACGTCCCGGAAAATAATGAGGATCAAGAAGCCAAATAAATTATGTTGTTGGTTGTTGGCATTAGTTAACAAAACTTCAACTATTTCGACTCGTGCGCTTGCGCAGGATATTGACTCAAGTACAAGGACGGTTAGGAGCCACAGAAAAAAAAAAGTATCGTTCGTACAAAGTAAGAAACTCCCAAAAAATTGATCTTGAGGACAACATCAGGCGAATGGATTTTTGTGAAACTGTCATTAATAAGGCAAATGAAAATCAAGATTTTCTTAGAAAAATTGTCTTTACAGATGAGTCGACATTTCAACTCCATGGTCGACATAATCCTAGTCACACCCGTTATTGGTCTAAGGAGAATTTACACAGGTATTTTGAGCTTAGAGCCCAGCGTCGTCAAAAGGTAACTGTCGGCGGTTTGTGTGGATAACATATTATTGGGCCGTACTTCATGGACGCTAACTTAACTGGTCCAAAATATTTTGATCTTTTGCAACGGGCCACCGGCAGATAATTCCAGAAATTGAAAGATTATCTGGTCCTATAGATTTAATGAAATATGGTATCAATAAGATGGATGTCCAGCCCATAATACGGGTTTCATTCTGGACCATTTCCGAACTGTCTCATTGCTGGGTCGAGAGCTACAATACTGTGACGCTCTCCCGATCTTGCACCCAACGATTATTTTCTCTGGGGTTATTGCAAATCAAAAATGTATGGTTTTCAGGAGAATCGCGCCGTGAACCTTGAGCAGCTGCGTTTCAAAATTCGAGAAATATATCTAACTGTCACCCCTGTGATGCTAAATAATATTCGTAGAGCCTTCTATGATCGTTTAGGTCATTGTTTAGTTCAAGAAGGTGGACTGGGACTGTTTGAACATTTGCTACATTGTAGTGCAAATGGTAATCGAGCCAGGTTTTTGGGGTCAAAACTAGAATTTTTGTTTTTATTTTACCTAATTTTTTTTCTATTTTTTATGTTGAATATATTTTTAGTTTTTCCTGGATGGCTTTTTTAAAATACATGTTTTTTTTCCATAGATTATTGTTTCGGTTCCAAAAAAAATCTATCTATACACGCCGTTTAATAATTATAAGTAAGTGAAGCTCGACGATACATCTAAAAGCACGGTCTAGATGCTACGTTTTGCATCAAGTTTTGTCTGCACAGTTCAACACGTGATCAGGTATCAGTAACGTAACGTCTGGACCGGGCTTAAGTCTGTAAAATCATAAAACGTACTGATGTGAACCATGGTTTATGAACGTCAAAGTCATCGAAAAAACGACAGCGGACCGACAGCGACAGGTGTTCAGACGGCTGCGGACGATCGTAAATTCGTCAAGTTGGATCCTATATACCTAGTAGCCTGCCCCTTACTGTATAGACTAAATCACGATAGAAAGTGAAGTTGACAGTTCGCGTTGACATTTTTAGTAAACTTTTTCTTTAGGTTGTCAGCATGCATTAGCGCTCCGACTCGGTCAGCTGGGATAAGCGACAGGGTCGTATTTAGAAAAGTGATATACATTTCAGAATAAAAATTTATTTTCAATTTATTTAAAGGAAGTTAAGTTATTAAAGTCCAAAAATCCTAAAATTAGAGTCGAAAGTAAACACTTATAATAAGAGTAAACACTTAAATCCAAACTAAACCAGGTTTGAAACGCAACACCGAAACACAAAGGCACAGAACACTACATAAAAAAGCAAAAAACCGATTGCGATAATAACAAATAAAAAATAATGCAGTAAACGGCAAAAAACTGAAAGATTTCACACAAAAATTCTAAATTCAAAGACCCGAATCTGATATTTTTATGTGTCAAATCAAAATGTCATGTATCATTATTAGATAGTTGTCAGAAAAAGGGACAGATCTGGGGATTTTATTTATTTTCAACTGGTGAAAATAACGGTCAAAATTCAAACTCTATCGTGAATACGACTATATCTTGAACATAAAAAGATAGATCAACTGAAAGTATTTTTATCAGAAATAGATTTTTTTTTTTTTTTTCAAGCAGAAATAGATATTTATTAATACAGCTAAGACTTTTGGAATTCTAGATTGGCAATTTCTATCACTGTGCGTCGTCGCCAACAAGCAGGTACATCGCGCGCTCTGGATATTCATAACTTTAATCAAGGATAACTAGAAAACTATTTGTTCCAGATGGTTGATTTTTGTTTTAAAAACTTTTTTGATACTTTGTCGTCATATCATACGCAGATACTATGACAAAATTCGTTCAAATAAAAAAGTTTCTCGCTTACCGAAAAACATGCTGCACTTAAAGTACAATTTGAAGTTCAATCTAGTTTCCAAAAAAAAAATTGAGTCACTATGGGATTTAAACTAGCACAGTTATCACCGCTCATATGTCCTCTACTGATTGAAAAAAAAATTATGTTGATAGGTTTATTAGTTCCGGAGTTATCGCGTGGTGGGTTTAAAAAAACACGAAAATAACATTTTGACATATTTGTCACATTTTTTGAGATAAAAAATGTCTGCCCCCGCGAAAAAAGTCGTAATTAGCCATTTTAGATGCACAAGAGCATAACCGATCATCCTGTATAGGTTTCATGTGGTTAGACCTTCAAAAAAAAATTTGAAACATTTTTATATCGTTTTTACTCCACTACCTGCAAACTGAACAATTTCTAATACACGGGACTCGTAAATCAGGCTGTATACAAGAAGAAACGGCTTTCGGGCTTCAAATTCATAAAATATAGTGATACAAAAAATATACAAAACAGAACTTTTTATTTACTTTTCACACTTTTCCAAACTTTCCCGCTCTCCGTTGTTTATATTTTTTTCTTCTAACAGCTCGACAAAACCATATCGCCGAGGCATTTAGGTTATTCTTCTAATGTTAATGTCATTTTTATTGCCGCTTGAATTTGGAAATGGTGTAGTTCTACATCTTTCTTGAATATGCTCGGAGCAGTTAATTTGAATATCACCTCGAGAAGGAGGTTTTTCGCCAGTCCTCTTGAACTAAGGAAGGGCTGTGCTGTAACAACTGCACAAAACGGCTTCAAAAATATTGTTTTTATTCAAAAATTATAAATATATCTCGGTTTTCAACAACAAAATTATATACAGAATTGCAGAAATTAATTAAATTCATTTATGTTTGGATAAAGATGTTCTTTGAGTTGACCTTCTGGACTTACTTCTTTCCGTTTTCTTTTTTCTTATTACTTTCAACAAATTAAACACTACTTCTGGACTAATTCCCATGTTCAAAAGCTGCACCAAATCCCTAAAAAAATTGAACATTTCGTGAATCAAAACAATGGACCCAAGCTTGGCAGTTTTTTCAATTATTTCACAATAGTTAAAAAGGTAGTTTCTTGAGATTCCTACAAAAATTAAAGTTTTGATGAGTTTCTTACCTGGATAGTTCTTTATCCATGTAAATACCAGCTAGGTCAGCCAATTGTTGAAAATCGTCTTGACCAGGTCTTAACTCGTTCATGGTTTCGAAGCTTTTATTTGTTGCGGAAGGCATTAAAAAGGTTGTTAGAAAAACCAGTTTTGAAATATTTTAATTTATACTATGGATTTTACTTACACAACAACGTACGTACAAACAAAAACAAACCGTTGACAGATTGATGACAGTATGAGGTATGAAGGCGATTTCAAATCATAAGCTCTTTTCACGTGGCTCCGGTTTAACAAACCGCAACATGCCGCTCAAAATTCGAGTGGTATCGAAGATGACACTTTGTAACCGGGTTAGAAAACGGTATGTCCAGCGATTAGAAGAAAAAAATATAAACAACAAAGAGCGTGACAGTTCGGAAAAGTGTAAAAACGCATAAGATGTTAATAGGATGTCTGGTATAGTATTTTTCTATTTTTAATCCGAATTGAAACACTAAAGAAACATCTAGTCGGCATACATCAAACAAATAATGGACATGGGCGTCACATAATTTTTATAATAGTGATAATCAATATCAAGCAACACAACTAAATAATACGTGAAATAAAACCAAGGATGATACACACTACTACTACAGGATGGCCTATTGGCCTATCCTCATAAGGCCTGTGTGGAACAAATACCCCCTTTCCTCCCGTGTCCAAATCACCATTTGTGACGTAGGCAGCATGTTATTTTTCGCCTTGACGTAGGCTGTTTAAGCAGCTGACGACTTCTTAGTTATGACGTCGGAAATGGTGACACACCAATATGGCGGCAATTACTTAAAAACGAGGCCGATAGGCGATAAGCAATTCTGTAGGTGTGTATCATCCTTGGAAGAAAACAGCAAATAATGGATAAATTGGGATGACATGACACTAGTTGTATTCCTTTCACACCTAAACTCTGTTTTTTTTTTTAAGATGTTAATTTAATTTAATTCCTCAAGACAAAAATTTAGTAACTATGTTGGCAACAAAGCCTTTTCTACATAAAAAATTTGAAGCATTGACAATTGACGTGTCTCGTAATACCTGGGCTGCGTTCAGGAATGGCTACAGCCAAGCCAAAATTGGCATTTTGCGTTCGAGTTTGGCTCCGACCTACGTGGTTCGGCATTACCGGTGGAGGGGGAAAAGTAAGTTTTGGCATAAGCATTGCCGTCTTTGAACACACCCCTGGTGTGCGCGCGCAACTCGTGGGTACAGTGGCTAAATAAACCTTTACATACAGTGGCGACAATAGAGGTCCCGCCGCCATTTTGTTCCCAACCTCTCGTTACTTTTAAATATTAATATATAGGATTTAAATGGACATCTATCATAAAAAATTTAAATCGACGTATTTAATGGCTATTATTAGGTCCATCAAATACGTTGTTTCCCATGTAGTACGGGATACGAGGCATATTTCATCAAATCATTTTACACCGTCTTGCATTGTTATCATCAGTTAGATAACATGATGCTGAAACGCACTTGCGCAGTGAACTATATGGGACTGGGGAATTTAGCTGATAAAAATGTTCGAGAAAATGTCGTCATAATCGAGGAAAATATACAATTTCACACCGTCTTGCATTTACTTATTAAGTTAATTTGTACACAAACAAAATTGGAATAACCTATGCAAGACATATTGTAACGTAGGTTACTAGATTTTTACTAATTTATCCGCGTTTCCGTTAATTAAATTAATTTGCTACTGATATTTTGTGGCTACGCGTGACCTCGGTTGCAAAGCACTCTCCAGTACAAACCGACGTGCGCGACGCGCTTCAAAAACTCAATTCCCCACCGCTGATATCTGCGCTGCCGATCGACGACGACATGACGCGGTGCCTCCCGCTTATAAATATAGCAGCACGCACTGCGTTTGGTCACTTCTCTCCGAGCTCCGAAACCGACCAGACCTACCAGACCGCTCCGACCTGCCGCAGCCGACCGATAAGGTAAAACCACCGCCGCCGCCGCCAGTACCGCCGCCGTCAGCAGCGCCGCGACGCCAGATGTTAGCCGACCGTTTAATGTAAGTACGGGTAAGAATGCAGGTATTTCTTCTTTCTCTCTTCTGTACACGGGTTGATCGGAGCTGCTGGCTGGAATACGGACAGGGCAGCTCTGCTCCTTCCGTGACAGAATAAAGGACGCTACGGGCTGGTGACAGGGTAGCGCTCTTCATTCTACACATTTCTTCTTTCTCTCTTCTGTACACGGGTTGATCGGAGCTGCTGGCTGGAATACGGACAGGGCAGCTCTGTTCCTTCCGTGACAGAATAAAGGACGCTACGGGCTGGTGACAGGGTAGCGCTCTTTATTCTACACATTTCTTCTTTCTCTCTTCTGTACACGGGTTGACCGGAGTTGCTGGCTGGAATACAGACAGGGCAGCTCTGCTCCTTCCGTGACAGAATAAAGGACGCTACGGGCTGGTGACAGGGTGGCGCACTTTATTCTACACAGTCCTTCTTTCTCTTTTCTGTGCACGGAGTGACCGGAACTGCGGGCTGGAACACATAAACAGGGCAGCTCTGTTCATTCCGTGGCAGAATAATGCACGCTACGGGCTGGTATCAGGGTGGCGCGCTTTATTCTACACAGTTCTTCTTTCTCTCTTCTGTGCACGGAGTGACCGGAACTGCGGGCTGGAACACATAAACAGGGCAGCTCCGTTCGTTCCGTGACAGAGTAAATAGGGCTACGGGCTGTGATACGACCAGGGTAGTGCTCTTTACTCTTCACACCTATTCTCTCTGACCTGCATTCTGCTCGGAGTAAGAAATTCGCGCACGAGGCCCAAAGGCCTAATCCTGCAAGCTGACGGTGTAGATACTGGACCGATCCTGGTTCCTGGAGCTTTCTTTTGCCGATTAACCGTTACCGTAACCGTCACCGTACCATAATCTCGAACCGTTAAATTCACGCGACTAATCCGACACGCACACGCACTTCGTTCGCTCCCCCTCACTCTCCGCTTAGCATTTCCTTTTATAAAACCTGTATCTTAATTAAGTTTTCTTGCATTTCCTTTTTGTATTATAAATTATTGGGTAGTCAATAAAAACTACTTTCTTGGTTGGATTGTGTGTTTCATTTTTGGGAAATGCGTAGGGACACCTGGTTTTCCGTCTCCACTGTTTAAAAGCTACCTAGAGCACGTGGGCCCTTAACCACATTAATCCTAAGGGTGGCGCCCGAGTTTTCCGAAAATTCCGAAATCAACCGCTTTCCTCCTGGAAAACCAAAGTAGCGCTATAAATTTGGCGCCCGAGCAGGGACTGTTCTGCGCACGTCCATGATTTCAGCACATGACCGAGTGGATTACGTCATCACCAGTCCCCATTTCTACCGAGAGGCCGTTTGTTTTGGCGACACCCGTAGGTCTGACCGTTACCGTACCGTTTTTTATGTGATTGCTAGACCGCATAGCGCCGGAGCAAATAAAGCGCTCCTTTTGGGACAGTTCCGCGCGTGCCTTATCATCCGCCCCAGGACCTGAGAGTCTTACCCAATGCCGTCCGACCGTGGAAAAAAAGTTCCTGTAAACCGTACCGTATTGGACCGAAGTCCTCCGTTTTGGGAAGTATTGTGCACGCATGCGCGGGCCAAAATCTGAGCATCCGCTCCTTTACACGTAATCCACGGTAGCTGATTTCAATTTCCCCATCTGTAAATAGTCTCCCTAAGGTAGTGAGAAACAATCCAACCGTCCGCCGCCAGTTTCACGAAGCCGCACTCTCCGAAAACCGATCAATCTATACCGAACCCCTTTTCCGCCCGAACGAAGTTGCGCTATCCGAGAACCGATCCACCTAGACCGAACCCCTTTTCTGCCCGATTCATTTTGCGCATGCGCAAACCGAGTTACACATCTTTTCCGACTAATTCGAGGTTGCCGAGTCTAATTCCCTGGAGGGAATAACTGTATCTTGCAGAGGTTGCCACATCTCTCAAAACTCCGAGGTTTTCCGTAAAAATCCCCACCAACTTTTGGTGGCCGAACCTCTCCCTACTACCGCAAGGGAGTATATGGCAAGACGATTAAGCGAGATTCAGAGACTCACCGTCCGACCATCAACCTGATCGCTTGATCACTTGAGCACTTCAGACACTCACCGTCCGACCATCAACCTGATCGCTTGATCACTTGAGCACTTCAGACACTCACCGTCCGACCATCAACCTGATCGCTTGATCACTTGAGCACTTCAGACACTCACCGTCCGACCATCAACCTGATCGCTTGATCACTTGAGCACTTCAGACACTTACCGTCCGACCGTCATCCTTAGCAGTTGGTCACTCTAGACTCAATCGTCCACCGAAATATTTTCAAACACTTACCGCCCGACCGTCGAGGTGATCACTTGGCCACTCTAGACTCAATCGTTCACCGAAATATTTTCCAAACACTTACCGTCCGACCGTCAACCTGATCACTTGGTCAGTCTTGAGCCACCGTCCACCTGAATATTTTTATTTTTTTTATTTTTTTTCTTCCGACCGCCGCCGAAAACATTCCGAATCTTAACCGTACCGTACCGCCGAGTGTAACCGTAACCGTAAGCCTGCTAACGAACCTGCTGTTAACTAGCCGCTGAAGGCCGTTGTCATTTGAGCCCTTAGTCTATCTTCCGCTACCGTTTACCGACCAAATTACGATGCCAGGAGGCACCGGCAACAATGGCAACCCACCAGTTACTAGTACACCGAATACCGCCGCCTCTACCGTAGTGACAACCAGTCCAGTGAATCCGCCCGTTAGTGTATCCATAACCACTTACCCCGCTTGGTACGATCCCAACGATGGCCGGGTTGGTTTTGTCTACCTATTAAAGAAGGATGAACTGACTGCGGAACTAAATAAATTCGGACTAGATACTACGGGTACCGTTGACACGTTGAAGAAGCGACTGGTAACATTTTATCGCCAGGGAAAGGCTTCACCAGCACCGACTACTATGACAGGGTTCATCTTCCCGACATTTGCCAGTATGCATCCAACGCAGGCAAGTGGTACCGCTGTCCAGGCTCAAACCAGTACCGCAAATATTGGAAAGCCGGTTACAACTCAAATACCTAATCCGCCGCTACCGACTATTACCGTTCACCGACCGCTGTCTTCTCCAGTCACATCCGGATCTCCGATAATACCACTGAAGGTGCAGAAATGGAATGTCAATTTCAATGGTCGAACCGACCCAGTGACATTCATCGAAAGGCTCCAGGAAATTTGTGCCTCCCAAGGGATTGCCATAGACCGTTTATTACCACACATGCCCGAAATTTTACAAGGGGATGCATCCCTATGGTACCGAAATAACCGAGCACACTGGAATTCCTGGGATGAGTTCCTGCGAGATTTCCGAAGTTTTTACTTTCCGATTAATTATGCCGCCGATCTAGAAATCGAAATTAGCCGCCGCCTTCAGAAACCGCATGAACCGCCGCACCGTTATATAACCGATCTACAGACGCTTATCAGAAGGCACGGTGGCATAACTCCAGAACAAGAACTTCAGTGGTTGTACAGGAATCTATTACCCGACTACCGCCAGCATATTCGCAAAAGTGACGTCACCGATGTGGTTTCATTTTCCCGCACCGTAAGGGAAATTGAAAGTTTACTATCCGAGCTAAAGGCCGCCCCGTTCACTTCCCGAAGAGCGAATTCACCACCAGCTGGTCTTTCCGTAACCCAACCCCGTACACCAGACCGAACCGAAAGGCCTAATCGAATGGAATTTGGCAACCGAAACCGTAGGTCCGATAACGCAGATGACCGAACCACAAGACAGCTTTGCTGGAGATGTGGGGAAACCGGACACTTTAGAACCGAGTGTCGAGGCACTGCAAAGCTATTCTGCTCCCGTTGCGGGAAAAATGGCGTAATGTCCCGAGACTGCACTTGCAACCGTTCACGTTCACATTCGGGAAACTAAGAAGGTGCTGTCCTAATCAGAGGTCAGCCCAGCACCGTCCGCCGAAGACCTCACCTAATACCCGAACCGTTCCGAACGAAATGAACTTGATTCGCCTCCCAGACGTTAGACCTCATGTATGCATCTACATTGATGATGCCCCGTTTTTAGCATTGATAGATACCGGAGCTGCTAATTCGTATATCGGGGACATCGCTGCCGATATATGCCGTCTGAACCATTACCCGAGAGTACCACCGGTTGTCCGCAGTGCTAAAGTAGCCAATGGTGGTATAATTGACATCTCCGAAGCCTATCAGATACCGCTGAAATTCAGAGATATCACCTTGGTAGAATCCCTCAGCTACTTCCCAAAGCTGACATCCGAAATCGTACTTGGAATGGATATTTTAAACCGCCACCAGTTCCATCTAGATCTAGGTACCGGGGAAGTCCGCCTAGGCAATCAGCTTTTACCGTTTCCGACCCTATGCAGTCCTATCGGACCCATAGATTCTAAACCGAGCCTCGTTTTAACACCAACAGAAGAGCAAAGGTTAACCGAATTTTTAGATCAACAGCTGCCCAAGTTTGAACAAATTAAAGGCACGACACCTTTAGTAGAACACCATGTCCATCTACTAAATCCCGAACCGATAAAGCAGCGTTACCGACCGCAAAATCCACGCATGCAAGAAATCGTGAACACTGAAGTTAAAAAAATGCTAGATGATGGAATCATCGAACCGTCCGCCAGTCCGTGGAGCTCTCCTGTGGTAATTGTCCGAAAGAAAGATGGCAAGTACCGGTTCTGTATTGACTTTCAGAAAGTCAATGCCATTTCCAGAAAGGATGCCTACCCCTTGCCATTCATCAATGCCATTCTGGATAAACTCCGCCGGGCTCGATACATCTCTAGCATCGATTTAAAACAAGGATATTGGCAAATACCGCTAGCTGAAAGTAGCAAACCCGTCACCGCTTTTACCGTACCCGGCATGGGTCTTTACCAGTTTCGTGTAATGCCGTTCGGATTACACTCCGCTCCTGCTACCTTTCAGAGACTGATGGACCGAATAATAGGACCCGAATTAGATCATTTCTGTTTTGCATATCTGGACGATATCATTATTCTCGGCGAAACTTTTGAGGAACATCTCAACAATTTGGCAGAGGTATTCCGTCGTCTGAGGGAAGCCAATTTGAGAATAAATCCCGATAAATGTGAATTTGGGAAACGCTCCCTCCGTTATCTTGGTCACCTTGTGACTTCCGAAGGTATCCGAACCGATCCAGACAAAGTTGCCGCCATTCGTGAGCTTCCCGCTCCCACCAACCTTCGAGGCTTGAGACGCTTTTTAGGCGTGGCTTCTTGGTACCGCCGTTTTGTACCGAACTTTTCCCAAGTAGCCAGCCCGGTAAACCGATTACTCAAGAAAGGAGTCCGCTGGACTTGGACCGAGGTAGAACAAGCGGCTTTCGAAAAGCTCAAAAGATGCCTCACCGAAGCCCCAATATTGGCTTGTCCCGATTTTTCGAAGCCTTTCGTATTGCAGACCGATGCATCCGATAATGGGTTAGGTGCGGCATTGATACAACATGGAACCGATGGCGACCATGTCATAGCTTACGCCAGCCGTACTCTCAGTCCAGGAGAGAAAAAGTTTTCCGTCACCGAAAAAGAGTGTCTCGCAATCGTTTGGGGAATCGAGAAGATGCGACCATATCTAGAAGGCTACCGATTCACCGTCGTTACCGATCATCAAAGCTTGAAATGGCTGCATTCGATGAAAAGTCCGTCCGGAAGACTAGCTCGTTGGAGCATTTATCTACAGCAATTTGACTTTGAGATCAAATACCGCAAAGGAGTCCTCAATAAAGTTGCTGATGCTCTATCCCGAGACCCGATACCTGGCGAGGAATACCTCGAACCGGAACCGATTTTAAGTCTGGAAAATTTCGCACCGTGTGCTTGGTACACGGCAAAGAAAACTTCCGTAGAAAACAATTCCGCCGCCTTTCCAGACTTTTGTGTTAAAAATGGGCAACTATACCGACATTTCTGGGACTTAACCGATCTATCCGAAACCGAATTATCCGATCCGTGGAAACTTTGCGTTCCCAAAGACGCCCGCCCGGCCATTATGGAAGAAAATCATGACTCCCCTATGGCCGGACACCGAGGCATTGCCAAAACCACATCCAGAATTTGCCGTAAATACTATTGGCCAGGAATGATGAGAGATATAGCACGCTATGTTAGAAGCTGTCAATCCTGCCAACGGTATAAGCCGTCACAACAACAGATTCCCGGTAAGATGCACCCGTCCCGAAACCGACAACCATGGGAAACCGTCACTTCCGATCTGATAGGCCCTTTACCTCGATCCTCGAAAGGTAATAACTTCCTGGTTATGTTCCAGGACCGATTCACAAAATGGGTAGAGTGCCGACCGATCCGACAAGCAACTTCCAGAGCAGTTACACAGGCTCTCTACGAGCAGGTGATCACTAAATTTGGGTGTCCACATACTGTCCTGACGGATAATGGAACCCAATATACCGGCCGACCGTTCAAAGAGCTTCTACAGGAAATGGGTATCGCTCACCGCCTTACCCCAGTCTACACTCCCCAAGCGAATCCTGTAGAACGCACTAACAAAACAATTAAGGTCATGATCGCCCAGTTTTGTGACGAGAATCACCGGAAATGGGACGCCCACCTGTCGGAACTCGCTTTCGCTCTGAATAGTTCCCGACAGGATTCAACCGGATTTTCACCAGCTTTCCTGAATTTTGGCCGAGAACTAGATCCGCCCAAAGCGTTATACCGTGATCCCGTACCGGAAGATGCTCAACCGGAAGATACCGGACCTGCTGACGTCATCGCACGATCTGGACGTTTGAAACAACTGCAGGACGTTTTTGAACTCGTCCGTGTCAATCTTGGCAGAGCCTTCACGGCTCAGAGCCATAACTACAACCTGCGCCGCCGAGATTGGAAATGTCATGTAGGAGATCAAGTAATGAGAAAGGAGAATCCGCTCTCCTCCGCAGCTAAAGGATTTGCCGCAAAGCTAGCACCGAAATACTCCGGACCTTATACCGTAACAAAAGTCGTGTCACCCGTGGTTTACGATTTACGGGACGGTTCCGGTAAAAAGCTCCGACATATACACATTAAAGACCTTAAGCCGGCCTACGTGTAACCATTTTCCTTCTGTTCCGTTTTAGATCGTAATCGTCATGAATCCGCCGAGACATTCACCGAAGATTTACCGCCACCGAACACCGAAGATTTACCGCCACCGAACACCGAAGATTTACCGAACACCGAAGACTTACCGCCACCGAACACCGATGATTTACCGCCACCGAACACCGAAGATTTACCGTCACCGAATACCGAAGATTTACCGCTACCGAATACCGAAGATTTACCGCTACCGAATACCGAAGATGTACCGTCACCGAACACCCTGCTAAAAACCGCTCCAAGGCAAGACTCACCGTCTACCGTATCCGATATGATCCCCGCTATTGATACAGTCGAAGCTGGAACCGAATCATTGTACTCGGGAGCTGATTCCGTAGACCCACCCGTACGGCGTTCGCCAGGACCGTTCTATACCGACTTCGACCAGTTCGACCCCTTCGACGATCCTTTTGGACAGACCGTATACGGCCGCTCCCCTAGTCCGCCATCCACTACATCTAAACACCGTCGGACATCCGCATCCGTATCCGCACCGTCGTCATCCGTAACGTCCGACCACCCTTCGCAACAAATAATCGACACCCCGACTAGAAAGCCGACCGCAAACCCCCGTCACCCCAACGACGACATCTACTTACCAGTAGATCACGGTCTGTGCTGGAGGTGTGGACATCCTGGACACCGCCGGGAGTCCTGCAAAAACAAGCCAGTGGTGTTTTGTTCTCGTTGCGGCCGCGTGGGGTGGATGTCAAAAGAATGCCAGTGCTCGAAACAAAAGCCAAAGGCCTCTCAGCCGGAAGCAGCCGTCGGCGGCTTGGTAGCTGAAGCTTTCAGGCCCCGCTACTCGGGTAATTCACGTAACAAACAATCCGCACGACTCCGTTCCGCATCCGAACACTCTGGTTCGGACACTCGCCGACACCGTGCCCTACTCGAAGGGAGTGAAGGGACTCGTCTCCCACCCAGACGGTCCAGTACCCGCAGGCATACCGACGAAGCGACAGTGGAAGAAGGGGACCGTTGTTGCAAGACCCTTCTCCGTTTCCGGCCCTGCAGGGTTTGTGGATGTCCTTATGGACAAATGAGCCACGACACGAGCCGTGCCGGCTCCGGGGTGAAACCGAATCGCTGGTGAGGTGCCAGGGGGCGCCTGAGGAGCCACCAGTTGTAACCATCCTCGACACAATGGATCGTCCACAGCTAGAAGCTTTGGTAGAAGAGTTTTTTTTAGTGAGTTTATTTTCATTTTTATTATTTTTGTTTTAGGGAATTCAATGGTATTTGAATTGTAGTCAATTAATTTAATAAAATATTTTAGGTTAAAATATTTTTTCCGAAGAGGAGGGGGTGTGTAACGTAGGTTACTAGATTTTTACTAATTTATCCGCGTTTCCGTTAATTAAATTAATTTGCTACTGATATTTTGTGGCTACGCGTGACCTCGGTTGCAAAGCACTCTCCAGTACAAACCGACGTGCGCGACGCGCTTCAAAAACTCAATTCCCCACCGCTGATATCTGCGCTGCCGATCGACGACGACATGACGCGGTGCCTCCCGCTTATAAATATAGCAGCACGCACTGCGTTTGGTCACTTCTCTCCGAGCTCCGAAACCGACCAGACCTACCAGACCGCTCCGACCTGCCGCAGCCGACCGATAAGGTAAAACCACCGCCGCCGCCGCCAGTACCGCCGCCGTCAGCAGCGCCGCGACGCCAGATGTTAGCCGACCGTTTAATGTAAGTACGGGTAAGAATGCAGGTATTTCTTCTTTCTCTCTTCTGTACACGGGTTGATCGGAGCTGCTGGCTGGAATACGGACAGGGCAGCTCTGCTCCTTCCGTGACAGAATAAAGGACGCTACGGGCTGGTGACAGGGTAGCGCTCTTCATTCTACACATTTCTTCTTTCTCTCTTCTGTACACGGGTTGATCGGAGCTGCTGGCTGGAATACGGACAGGGCAGCTCTGTTCCTTCCGTGACAGAATAAAGGACGCTACGGGCTGGTGACAGGGTAGCGCTCTTTATTCTACACATTTCTTCTTTCTCTCTTCTGTACACGGGTTGACCGGAGTTGCTGGCTGGAATACAGACAGGGCAGCTCTGCTCCTTCCGTGACAGAATAAAGGACGCTACGGGCTGGTGACAGGGTGGCGCACTTTATTCTACACAGTCCTTCTTTCTCTTTTCTGTGCACGGAGTGACCGGAACTGCGGGCTGGAACACATAAACAGGGCAGCTCTGTTCATTCCGTGGCAGAATAATGCACGCTACGGGCTGGTATCAGGGTGGCGCGCTTTATTCTACACAGTTCTTCTTTCTCTCTTCTGTGCACGGAGTGACCGGAACTGCGGGCTGGAACACATAAACAGGGCAGCTCCGTTCGTTCCGTGACAGAGTAAATAGGGCTACGGGCTGTGATACGACCAGGGTAGTGCTCTTTACTCTTCACACCTATTCTCTCTGACCTGCATTCTGCTCGGAGTAAGAAATTCGCGCACGAGGCCCAAAGGCCTAATCCTGCAAGCTGACGGTGTAGATACTGGACCGATCCTGGTTCCTGGAGCTTTCTTTTGCCGATTAACCGTTACCGTAACCGTCACCGTACCATAATCTCGAACCGTTAAATTCACGCGACTAATCCGACACGCACACGCACTTCGTTCGCTCCCCCTCACTCTCCGCTTAGCATTTCCTTTTATAAAACCTGTATCTTAATTAAGTTTTCTTGCATTTCCTTTTTGTATTATAAATTATTGGGTAGTCAATAAAAACTACTTTCTTGGTTGGATTGTGTGTTTCATTTTTGGGAAATGCGTAGGGACACCTGGTTTTCCGTCTCCACTGTTTAAAAGCTACCTAGAGCACGTGGGCCCTTAACCACATTAATCCTAAGGGTGGCGCCCGAGTTTTCCGAAAATTCCGAAATCAACCGCTTTCCTCCTGGAAAACCAAAGTAGCGCTATAATATTCCTGGGGGTTTTCGGGTTGTAATATTAGATAGAAATTGTCAATTTTTCAGAGGGGTGAAATATCATTTCACACCACTCAATTGTTGATTTAGATTAAAGCTTGAATGTAGAATAGCCATTGGATACTGATGCAAGACGCACAGTGAGGGGATAATGGGCTGCAAGACAGAGGTCAATGTGTTGTCTTATGAGGGAGGGAGAAATCATTTTACACCGTCTTGCACTGGTACTTATGGGAAAAATAGAACACATTGATAACATTTTTAAAAATACAAGACATTCTAAATGGGAAGAAAGGACTGCAAGACGATGATGAAGTTGACTAATTTTGACGGGGGTCAATCCATCAGGTACAAAGGTGAATACTACTTCAAATTACAAATTATACACATTAATTTTAAATAGTTTTGCTCTTCACCACGTAGAATAATTCTATTTTGCGAAATTCTCCTAATAATATGTATATATGAATGTTTCTACGGACATCAAATAAAAAAAGATTGAAAATTGTTTTATTTTTGACGGCTTTTAATCATTTAGGTGCTCTTTGAGGTGGATATCCCATGACACATAACATGTTTTGTGCACATAACAGATTGTAAGCATTAAATTTGAAGAATTTCATTTTAAAGCAGCAAAAAAATGTGAAAATGACACAACAAATGATCTGTCTGAAATTGTAAACAAAAATTATAATTCCTGTATTCAACAGACTCCCCTGTTGAGCTGCTATGTCAACTGTCCTTTTTCATCTGTATGATTTAAAAAAGAATAAACATTAAACGGTTCAGTAAATAACTCAACAGTTCAGTCAAAAAATTAAAATGGATTTTTGAACTTTTTTCCCAGATAAAACGTCTTGGACTGATGTAATACCATTTCTTAACATAGATTCTTTCGGCCGACATAAGCATGAAGTGGTGTAAAATAATTTTTCACTCCCTCATGAGACAACACATTGACATCCGTCTTGCAGCCCGTTATCCCTCTACAGGACATCTTGTATCAGTATCCAGTGGCTATTCTACATTCAAGCTTTGATATAAATCAACAATGGAGTGGTGTAAAATGATATTTCACCCCTCTCAAAAATTGACAATTTCCATCTTATATTACAACCCCAAAACCCCCATGAAAACGTCTTGCATGTGTTAATCCAATTTTGTTTATGTACAAATTAACTCAATAAATAAATGCAAGACGGTGTATAATTAAATATTTTCCTCGTTTATGATGACATTTTCTGAAACATTTTTTTCAGCGAAATCCCCCACTCCCATCTATTTCCCTGCACAAGTGCGTTTCAGTACCATGTTATCTAACTGATGATAACAATGCAAGACGGTGTAAAATGATTTGATGAAATAGGCCTCGTATCCCGTACTAATGGTTTATGATGGATGTTCACCAAAATCTCATATATTGATATTTGAAATAAGCAATAGGTGGGAACAAGATGGCCGCGTTTTCAATATAAATATATGGGATTTTAGAACCAATCAAAAATAAGACAGCAATTGTCGCCACTGTGGGTAATAGAGTCACTGTACTCGTGGGTTTCAGGTGAGTGGTTAGAACCCGAGCTTTTGAACCATTGATATAAAGTTTACAGGTTAATTTAAAAAGGTGTGAAGCTGGTGTGAAGGATGTAATAGGCTCGTTCAGCATATTTTTTTTATTACATATTCTAAAAGAGCGTATTGAGTTTAGCAGTTGTGCAAAATTTCATAATTTTCCGAGCCCTTGTTCATATTTAAATAAATTATCAAAAAGCTCCAAGTTTGGAAATTTCGAAACACGCGGTGACGTCACTGCATCTCTCAAGTTGGTCGTGTGACGGCCTTTAGCCCGTCTTGACTCGAGAGATGACGTCATACCATCTCTAAGCGATGAATTTCTGAGGCATAATGTTTTATTATTCAAAGCCGCATAACTTTTTTAATATTTATCCAATTGCGCTGAATTTTTTTTTGTATGCTATATGTGAGTAATACTCCATAAAAATATCAAAAAACGTGGTTAATGGAACCTCACTGAACGAGCCTTAAAAAAAATCATAAAAGTAATGTCCTTAGTTGGAAGAAGTCAATAAGAGAAAATAATGCCAATAGGCTCGTTCAGTGAGGTTTCATTAACCACGTTTTTTGATATTTTTATGGAGTATTACTCACATATAGCACACATGCGGCTTTGAATAATAAAACATTATGCCTCAGAAATTCATCGCTTAGAGATGGTATGACGTCATCTCTCGAGTCAAGATGTGCTGAAGGCCGTCACACGACCAACGTGAGAGATGCAGTGACGTCACCGCGTGTTCCAAATTTCCAAATTTGGAGCTTTTTGATAATTTATTTAAATATGAACAAGGGCTCGGAAAATTATGAAATTTTGCACAACTGCTAAACTCAATACGCTCTTTTAGAATATGTAATAAAAAAAATATGCTGTACGAACCTATTGGTGGCTCCATTTTGGTCCTTCGAACACAGATTTGTATGGTATGATTTGGTGCCAAAAAGCGAAAAGTAGCAGACAGCGAAGTATCTCCATGTATTGTGAACAAAAAGTCATGAAATGGTGAGCCTTCCAAAATCAGTTCTCCAATAATTCTTCATTACACAACACAGCACATTACATCGTTCACTCCTTGAGCAAGTTTGGTGACAATTATTATATTGTTTCTTAATAGTTTCGCATCGTGGTTATTTTATTTATCCAGATTGGGGGGGTGAAGGAAGGTTTTTCCAATCAACATATTTATTACCTATTCAGGAAGTTATAGAAATCATTCTGCAAATGAAAATATTGTCATTTTTGCTGCTTGAGCCATCATTATTATTTGATAAATCATAAAACAATTTTCATATAAAGTCATAGCTGGTTAATTTGGTAGAAAATCAAATGGACATCTACAGCTGGTTAAATGGGTAGAAAATCAAATGGACATCTACAACAAGAAAAAAACAAAGAGTCAGTTGAACATTTGTTAGTAAAACGAAAACAACTTTTAGGTCAATTCGAAAGGTTTAGGTACTTTTTGTCCGATATCATATTACTACCGACGAGGTAGAAAAAATCATCCAATTATCTATGCGCATTGAAAAAATCGAACCTATTTTAGATCAAATTAATGATATCGACCTAGAAATTGAATTGGTAGACAAGCATGCAGTTGTCTCCGACAACTACGAGGATGCATTTTTTCAAATTATATCAGAAGCTAAAAAGTACATGGAATATTTCAAAGCTAAAAATCAAGATTCAACTTCTTCTTTTGTTCCAAACGCAGCCTCAGCAAATATTTCTCGTCATCAAAATACATTCTGGGAAAATTCTATGCCAGGAGGGGCTAGACTACCAAATTTGGGGCTACCCCATTTCAGTGGTGAATTTTGCAAATGGATGCAATTCAAAGAAACATTTGACACTTTAATATCAAGAAATAATTGTTTAGATGATGTTCAAAGGTTTTACTACTTGTTGCAAACACTTGAAGGTGATGCTAAGACTCTTATAGATTCCTTGGAGATTACTAGGGAAAATTATGGGATTGCATGGTCCTTATTAGAGAATCGGTTTAATAATAAGCCGGTGATTATTCAATCTCATATAAAGGCCATATTTGAAGCAAATGTTATCAATGAACAATCCTATACCCAACTTAGAAATTTGATTAATAATTTAGAACGTAACTTGAGGGCTTTAAAGGCGTTGGGGGAGCTTGTGGATACTTGGGATCGCTTATTAATTTTTATTTGTTCTGGAAAGCTTGATTATCAAACAAGGAAAGAATGGGAGGAAGTAACGATTACAAGGTTCTCAGGTCATCCTAATCTTAATAATAATTTTACTGAATTTATTTCAAACAAATGTCGCATTTTAGAGAACGTTGAAATCAATACTAAATCAGATAATTTGAGAGTTGACCTAGCATCTTCACAAAAACAAGAAAAATATGGTGGTGAAGTTATGTAAATCGCGGAAAAGGGTTAGCTCATGGGACAACTTTAGGCGAAGCAAGGTCAAGAGGTCGAGCATCATGTATGTTTTGCAAGGGAACTCATTTTATATATCAGTGTGAAAAACTTTTAAATTTGGCTGTTTCTGATAGAATAAGGGAGGTTAAAAAGTTGCAACTTTGCCTCAATTGTTTACGAGGTAATCATTATTTTTATAACTGTTTATCTGAGGCATATAAAAATTGCAAGGCTAAGCACAATACTGTCGCGGCTTTGGGTTGCCTGCTGACAAAAATCTTGGGTTCGTCGTTCGTTTCGTTTATTCCAAAAATCAAAGTCCAATTAACACAGCAATAATTTATTCCACTTAACAAAACACTCTGACACTAATTACTTTAATAACTAACTCAACAATTAAACTTTACAACTCAATAATCACTATTTAACTCGTATCACAGTCAAACTTTAACAACTTACAAACCAATGCCGGCCTTCTTATATATCCCTAAATCTATTCCTGTAAAATCTAGAATACACACGATAATCTAATTTTCCAGATTAAAGTAGAATAATTCGCTAGATTCTAGTATTTCCGCCATCGATTCTTGACAGCCTGGCGGACGCCGTTTTTCTGGCGTTAACGATTTCGTAGCACTGCCCTCCTCTTAAGGTTGATCGTCCCGATCAACTTCACGCCCATGATATTTCGCCAATCTGTCCAGATTGTGCAAAACCACATAATGGAAGATAAATAACTTGATAATTAGTGGACTGTATAATTAGGTGGACTGGATGATCGACTGGATAGGGAACTAAAACACACGCGCTTTTCACTGACACTATATTTACAACAATTTACACAATATCTACACTATTTACAATTACTACTACAAGATGACAAGAAGCCAGAGCTTGCTTAGATGCCCAACAGGGCAGAGCTAGATTATAAAATTTATTAAAATGTGAAAAGGTTTCTGGATGCTTGTTAACGTGGACAAGCTCCAAGCTACACTGCTGCAATGACAAAAAATGGCGCGCAATATATTGACAGACATGACAAAATAGACATGACGACAACGCTGCAGTGTTGCAAACTTTATATGTATAAAAATATTTTGCCATCAAAAAGAGATAGCATGATTGTTGGAACATGTTTCCAACATGCTGGGGGGCCTAGAGTTTCACATGAAACCAAGGTAAAATTTTCCAGCAAAAAAAATAAAAAAATTAAAGAGAAAGTAAGCAACCCTTTTTTTAAAAAAAGGTATGATTTCAATGATGATCCAGTAAACGAAAACTTAACTAACAATTAAAGCTAAAAACATTTCTGGAACACATAGTATGACATTATGTATGTATATACGAGTATAGCTAATTGAATATAAATATAAATCTAAATGTTTTACAAATATATGTACAGAATTTTGTGAATAATTTTCAAAAATATTAAAAACAATTATTGTCATCAATCGGTAACACTGCAATCTTGGTAACCGATCTGAGATAAATACCTTTTTTGGTTTTCACTTCGACAACCCTTACTTTGCCGTCCTTTCCAGGTATTGCTTTAACTATTCTTGCCATTGGCCACTTATAAGAAGGTACATTATCCTCTTTTAAAATGACTAACAAGCCCTCCCTAAGGTTAGGCATCTCATCACGCCATTTTGGCCTATTTTGGAGTTGCGTTAGATAGTCGTGATACCACTTTTTCCAAAAATGCTGCTGCATCTGGACACACAATTTCCAAAACTTAAGTCGACCTTGGGGAATTTCCGTCAAATCAGGGTCAGGAAAGCTTGTGATAGGCGCACCTATCAAAAAATGACCAGGGGTCAAATAGTCCAAATCTGAAGGATCTTGTGACAAGGCTACAAGTGGTCGGGAATTTAAAATTCCTTCTACTTGGACAATAAGAGTATTAAATTGTTCATAGGTAAGCTCATTGCTACCTATGACTCGCTTGATGTGAAATTTTGCCGATTTTACTCCAGCTTCCCATAAACCACCAAAAACTGGAGAATAGCTCGGTATAAAATTAAATGTAATTTTTTCCTGAAGGGAATAATTTTCAATTTTTTCTGTTTCGTTATAAAACTCTTTGATTTTATTCTCGGCTCCTTTAAACGTGGAACCATTGTCGCAGAAAATATTTGCGGGCTTCCCCCTCCGCGAAATAAAACGCTTCAGAGCAGCTAGAAAATTTTCGGTTGTCAGGTCTGAAAGCAGTTCCATATGAATTGCTTTGACTGAAAAGCACACAAAAAGTGCTATGTATGCCTTGGAACTTACGGATTTTCTAATTCGAGATTGCTTAACGAGGAAGGGACCGCAAAAATCTACCCCGACATTTTGAAACACTCTGGCTGAACAGACTCTTTTTCCGGCAAGGAACCCATTAATTGAGTGGAACATTTTGCTTTGAATTTAAAGCAAATCACACATTTGTGAAGCTCTTTTTTAATTAATCTTATTCCATTTATGAGCCAATAATTGAGGTTTAGGGAACCTAAAACTTGTCTTGGTCCAGCGTGCAACAAAGTTGAATGTTCTTGTATTATAATTAATTTGGTGATGTGACTTTCCTTGGGCAAGATCACAGGATGTTTCTGATTATATGGAATGTTTGAATTATGTAACCTTCCACCCACTCGCAATAATCCATTGCCATCTAGGAACGGCGACAAAGAGTTTAATGAGGATTTTAAAGGGGTATTGGAAAGTAAAGATTTAATGTCATTAGAAAAGTAAAAGTCTTGCTCACATTTTATGATTACTCTAAGACTGTGTTCCAGTTCTGAAAGCTTCAAACTTCCCTCAAGTTTTTCACCAGAATTTTTTCCAGAATTGTGAACAAATCTAAGTATATAGGCAAAAACTCTTAGTGGCAATTTCACCTGATATTGGTTATTTATTATTTCAAGAGAATTTTGAAAACAAGACTCGCAAGCTTCTTGCTCGCTGGGATATTCTGGAAATATCTCAGGGACTTTCTCAGTTTCCCAAAATTGAGACATGGTTTTTTCAAGATCTGAATAGGTCGCGTGAAACGCAAAAAAATTGCATGTGACATTTGCACAAGCAGAAATTGCACCGCTTACAATATAACCGAATAGGGTGTTTTGAAAATATATATTGTTGCATTTAAGCTTCTCCGAGAGAAAAATTTCAAACGCCACATTTGCACCCAATAAAAAATCAATCGGTCCCGAGCGGTAAAAACTGTCATCAGACAAATGAATATTCCGAGGCGTTTCAAACTCTGAAATATCAAAACTTACATTAGGCAAATTGCTTGTAATAGTGTCAACAAGCGCACACTTTATGTTTTTTGAATAATCAAAAACCAAAGATTCAATATTTAAATTTATTGATTTATTAATTTTAGTTTTAGTCTCCGATATGCCAGTGATATTCAAAGAACTATTAAAGGCTTTTAATCCTAGCTTTTCAACTAAACTGTTTGTTACTAAACAAATCTGAGAGCCGGTGTCAACCAGACCTCGGGCGTAAATATATTTGCCTTTATTAGATTTAATTTTTACTTTTAAGGTAGGTAAAGGTACAGATTCTTGCTGTGAGGCATTGGAATACATGACTCTGCGTTCAGTAGGAAAATTATTATTTTCACATTGCTTGTCCAAATGCAGCAGGGTATTGTGTTCCTTTTGACACATACCACACCGAAACAACATTTTACACTTTCCAGAATGAATATTCAAACATAATTTACAAAAATTCTGTCTGTCGACAAAAGATATACGATCCTTTACTAGTACGGATTTGAACTTTTTACAATTATACAGTTTATGTCCAGATATTGAACAAAAGGGACATTTTACATTGGTTTGTTTTGTTAATAAACCGTAAACCTTTTCTTTAGTTTTATGCTCTGGGGTACTACTAGTTGCCTCTAAGGCTGTAGCTCTATTTTCTAAATAGGCCAAGAATTCATCCAAAGTCGGCAATTTGGAACTATCACGATCTATTTGATAGGCTCTGTTGGTAAATTGGTCAACTTTTCTACTTAAAATACAAATCATCACCATGTCCCAGTTGTCAACAGGCTGGGCTAGGTTTTTGAGAGCTCCAATTTGCTGCTTGATGCGACTTACAAAATCTCTAAGTGCATGAGCTGTACCTTTTTGTATGGCAGGAATATCCAAAATAGAAAAAATATGTGAATTTATGATCATAGTTTCATTATTAAATCTGTTATTTAAAATATCTATGGCACCTTGATATGAAGAATTTATTAGTGGCAGATTATCAATTAAGCTTAAAGCCTCACCCTTCAAATAATTTCTCAAATAAAAGAGCTTTTCAACATCTTTTAACTGTTGATTTTTATCGATGACAGCATTAAATATATCGATAAAAGATTTGAAATTGGTTAAATTTTTTCCATCAAAGGTAGGTATCTCGATTGGGGGCAATTTAGCAGCAGAAATAAAATTATTACTTTGAGTAGGTGGAATTGAAACCGATTGAGCAATATTAGTTGCTAAATTACTAGTATTAGCTGGTCCTGGTAAATTAGATTTAGGTAAACAATTTTTAATACTTACAATGACATCATAAAAAAGAGTTTCTACATCATCAATTGAGTCATCATAGTTACCATCAAGGCACAGAATTTCAACTTGAATGTCTTTAAGCTTTTGAAAACTGTCCTGCAATATTTCCTTCCGAACTAAAAATTGGTCGGTTTTATACTCACTGTCAGGATCAGATTTGTGATCGGAAATATAACGACTTATTCTAACCATGGAGTCGATTGCTTGCTTTTTCTTTGACAATAATTTATCAATTTGCTTTTTGGTAGCCATATTTACAAAGTTTACAATCAAAAAAATAAGAAAATATCAAAAGAAATCTATAAACAAAATTTAAAATTACCTAATAAATTAGATTTTTTTTTTAAAAACTACTTAACAAAACGAAAAAAGGATAATTGTTCATCCTTTAAATAAATAATGAAAAAATAGCAATAATTAATGCGAAAAATTCAGTTTTTCAAAAATAATGCAAATTCACTCAAATTCACTGCAAAAATCCAAAATACACAAACAACAAACAACAAAACGTAAACAAATGTTTGATATTTAATTTGAGGTTAAGCTGTCGGGGTGGTGAACTCTCACTTTCATGTTCGTTGCTCCGGGGCTGTACTTCATTGCACCAAGCAAGGATACTGCACCCGGGGTGACTTGGGTTGAACCAGACGAGAAAAAGAAGCACCCTTTTGAATTTGACAAGTGAAGTTTGTTTGCTCCGCCCCACTCTACTTACGCACTTCCGGTTCCGGCGGAAACCTTCGCTGGTGGCACGTGGAACCCAACGTTGTTTGAGACACGTGCAGACTGCACAGTGGATGATTGATTTTTTGCATCACATGGCGCCAAAAATCACGATGGAACAATCAATAACCACTAAAAAGGCACTTTTTGAGGGTTTTTAAAGCACTTTTAGGTTCCGAACTATCCAGTATCCGGCTCGAACTGGCCAAAATTATGTGCAAAACCACATAATGGAAGATAAATAACTTGATAATTAGTGGACTGTATAATTAGGTGGACTGGATGATCGACTGGATAGGGAACTAAAACACACGCGCTTTTCACTGACACTATATTTACAACAATTTACACAATATTTACACTATTTACAATTACTACTACAAGATGACAAGAAGCCAGAGCTTGCTTAGATGCCCAACAGGGCAGAGCTAGATTATAAAATTTATTAAAATGTGAAAAGGTTTCTGGATGCTTGTTAACGTGGACAAGCTCCAAGCTACACTGCTGCAATGACAAAAATGGCGCGCAATATATTGACAGACATGACAAAATAGACATGACGACAACGCTGCAGTGTTGCAAACTTTATATGTATAAAAATATTTTGCCATCAAAAAGAGATAGCATGATTGTTGGAACATGTTTCCAACACAGATGTACAACTTTCATCTTACTCCTGGTGTTGCGCTGGACTCGATAAACCAAATCATTGATCCTCTTGATTATTTTGTAGGGTCCCTCCCACGCTGAAGACAACTTCGGCGATACTCCTTTCTTTCTAGCTGGGTTATACAACCACACTAAATCACCTTCTTGAAATCCGACCGAATTGGCTTTCAAGTCGTATCTGGTCTTCATTCGGTCACTGGCTAGTTGAATATGCTCCCGAGCAAAATCATGGATACCCAGAAGTCGTGCCCTTACTTCGTCGGCATAATCTCGGATTTCTCTTCGTTCTTCTTCGGGTACTCCAAACATCAGATCGCAAGGTAACCTGAGTTCCCTTCCAAAAACAATTCTAGCCGGACTTTCACCTGTTGAATTGTGAACAGCCGCTCTGTAAGCCATTAAAAATAGAGGCAAATGCTTGTCCCAATCTCGTTGGTTCTTTGCGACCACTTTTGTCAGGTGTTCCTCTATGGTCTTATTGAATCGTTCCACCATGCCATCAGACTGAGGGTGTAAAGGTGTTGTCCTGGTCTTACGGATTCCCATGATCTCACAAATTTTCTTAAAGATGGCAGATTCGAAGTTTCGTCCCTGGTCTGAATGTAACTCTAGTGGCACACCATGACGACTAAAAACTTCGTCCACTAGCACCTGGGCAACAGTGATGGCTTCTTGATTGGGAATAGCGAAAACTTCTGGCCATTTACTGAAGTAATCCATGATAACTAAGATGTATTTGTTACCACGCTCTGACTCTGGGAACGGTCCAGCAACATCTATCGCAATTCTTTCAAATGGGAGACCGACGTTGTACTGTTTCATGGGCCCCCGAGATCTTAGTTTATGGCCTTTACTGGTAGCACAGATGTCGCATTTTCGGCACCAGCTTTTAACGTCTTCATGGTAGTGAACCCAATAAAAACGTTCCCGAATTTTGTCCAAAGTCTTGTTAACTCCGAAATGTGCCCCTGAAGTTCCGTCGTGTATCTCTTTTAATACATCTTCCACTCGGTCTTTTGGGATAACCAGTTGGCTCTTAGTGGATTTCCCATCGGCACTTTCCCAAACTCTTTTGAGCAAACCATTTTCTACGGCCAGAGAGTTCCACTGGGCCCACAACGCCTTGTAAATCAAGCTTTTGTTTGACACTTACCCCCATTCTGGCCTACATTCATCATTTTCTTTAAGATGTAGAATTTGCCCGATGTCCTGGTCTGCCTCCTGATCTTCTCTCATTTGTTTGGTAGTCCATTTGTCATCGACGATCAGGCCCGTTCTTCTTACAACCTGGACTAGTGTTTTTCTCATGTATATCGATTCTTTGACAATGCTTGCAATCTTCTTTACATGGCCGTCTGGACAGAGCGTCAGCATTTTTATGCAGGTTTCCAGGTCGATGTTTAATTTGGAAATCGTATTGCTGCAATTTCTCAATCCATCTAGCAAGCTGTCCTTCAGGAGTTTTCATTTCTAAAAGCCATTTTAGAGCTGCGTGATCTGTTCGAATTAGAAACTTGCGTCCATAGAGATACTTATGAAAATGGTCGATTGCTTTTACTATGGCAAGCAACTCTCTTCTGGTGACACAATAATTTCGTTCCGGCTTTGATAATGTTCTGCTGTAGTACTCCACGACATGTTCTTGTGAATTTTGGATTTGTGAAAGGACAGCTCCAACACTGGTGTTACTTGCATCTGTGTCCAAAATCAACATGCCTTTGTGATCAGGATAGAACAACACTGGGCTCGTACGGCAATATCTCAATTTTCTAAATGCGGAATCGCATTCTTGGGTCCAATTGAATGTTGATTTTTCTTCTGTCAATCGATGAAGTGGAGCAGCTATATTGGCGAATCCTTCCACAAATCTTCGATAATAAGAACATAATCCTAGAAAACTCCTTAGTTCATGTTTGTCGCGTGGTCATCTATTTTTCCTTCCATAACTTGTATGCCCTCTTCAGATACCACGTGACCTAAGAATTCCACTTTCTTTTGAAATAGGAAACACTTATTTGGATTGAGTTTCAAGTTGGCATTCCGGAAGCGGTCAAAAACTTCTTTTAGGTTATTGAGATGTTCTTGGAACGAATTTCCCATAATCATGACATCATCCAAATATACCAAAACAAGATGCATCAGTCGCTCAAACGTAGCTGGAGCATTACACAATCCGAAAGGCATTACATTAAACTGGTATAGTCCGCTTCCGGTACTGAAGGCAGTTTTCTCTTTGTCATCGTCATGTATTACCACTTGCCAGTATCCACTTTTGAGATCCAAGGTGGAAAACCATTTGGAGCCCGATAGAGTTGTTAGTGTATCGTCTATTCTTGGGAGAGGGAAGCTGTCCTTCTTGGTGACGTAATTGAGCTTTCGGTAGTCCACACAAAATCTAAGACTCCCATCTTTCTTCGTAACCAGTACTACTGGCGCGGACCATGGACTATTTGACTCTTCAATGACTCCCTCTTGAAGCATTTTATCAATTTGGTTTTCCACTTCCTGTTGCTTAGCTACTGGCATACGTCGTGGTGGTTGTCTAATTGGGTGTGCCTGCCAATCCAGTATCAATTTTGTGTTGAATTAAACTGGTTCGTCCGGTTTGATTGTCCATCACAAATACGTCTGCTTCTTTCAAAATGAAATCTGTGGCTTCTTGAAGTCTATCTGGATCAAGATGTTTCCATGATTTCGCCAAAGTCTGCATCAAGGTGTCTGTATCCAATTTGGATTTCACAAAGTGTCGCTTATCTGGTAGGTCACAGTTCGATATTTGCTTCACTGGTTCGAGAGCTCCAATAATCTCTCCTTCTTTTATTCTTACTGTTTCGGAAGAAACATTGGCAATTCTTATCATAATGTCTCCATTTGTTCTTACTAGAGTCTTTCCAACAAGAAACCTTCCTGGTTTATCTCCAATGAAATTACGTGTTAGTCCAACGCAGCACCCAGGGTTGGTTTCTAATCTTCCGCAAATGATCTTCTCAGTACTTCCAGGAATCCTCACTGGGGTTGTGGCCAAGATCTTAACGGCTACGGATTCTTCTTGTGTTGTTAGGACAATTTCTTCATTACCAAATTTAAGGATGTTCATGGAAGGATCAAAGGAGAAACCATGTTGGCTGATCAAATCCATTCCCAAAATAAAATCGTCTTCTATATCGGCGACTAATGTTCTGTGCCTGAAGGTGGTAGATCCAAAAGTGAGCTCAACCATAGCTTCTCCATGAACTGGTGCAGATTCGCCGGTGACTGTTCGTAGTGACAGGTTTCTAGTGAGCGGTTGGATTGCCTGAGACTTGACTAATGTTCTTCTAATTATGGAAACTTCAGCACCCGTATCAAAAGTGATGGTTTTCAATTCTCCATTGATTTGTCCTTCGAATTTTAATCCTCTATAATGACTGCCCAATGATTTTATGTAAATAACCCTGGGGGCTTCGTCATTACTAACCAGCATTCGCCCCTCCATACTGGTTAGTTCTCGTTTCCCTGTCTGTTATAAGGTTCTCGAAACTGCCATCCTCTTTTGATGATTGCTTTTCCTTTGGGTCCTCAATGGACACTGCTCGTATTCTGGGTCGTGAGGCACCAAAGATTGCTTCCAGTTCTAATGCTCGGACAAGGGCTTCGCTACTTTGTCTGAACTTGGACATTCTTAGGTTTTCCTGGATCTTCGAATCTCTGAGACCATCAATAAACGCAGATACTGCCATCCATTCCTGCATGTCTTCCCCAGCTGCAGGAAACGCCAAACTCACTAGCCTTTTAACTTCCGATTCGAATTCTTGTAGACTCTCGCCGGGTTTTTGAACTCTTGATTTGACTTGAGTTCTGAATACTTCTTGTCTGTAATGGTCTCCGAAGCGCAGTTCTAAAGTTTGACCTAGATGCTGGTAATTCTGTTGGTAGACTAAAGGAATGGACTGAAGAAGGTCTAAGGCAGGTCCTTGTAGCGCCACAATTAGTGCTGTAGCTTTTTCTTGGTCGTTCCATCCATTGGTGTTTGCAGCAGCTTCAAATTGTCGAATATACATGGTCCAGGATGTAGAACCGTCAAAAGTTGGTGGTTTTATCTTCATACTGGAGAATGCTCCAACACTAACTGGATTGATGGACTGTATTTCTAATTTACGCACCTTATCTTCGAGTGCTTGTACTTGGTCCTCCACTTCTTGTCTTAATTGCTGAACATCGTCTTTAACTTCTTGAGCATTGTCTTTAACTTCTTGAACATCGGCTTTGACTACAGCGTTTACTTCCTGAACGTCGTTTTTAACTTCTCGAACATCGTCTTTAACTTCTCGAACATCGTCTTTAACTTCGGCTTTTACTTCCGTAATCTTTTGTTCTAGGTTGGCGACAAATCCGTGTATGTTTTGAAATATTTTCTGTAGTTGTTCAAGGTCTTCTTGCCGTTCTTTTTGTCGCCTGGCTTCTTCATCCTGTTTTTCTTGTTGTCGTCTGGCTTCTTCGTCTTGTTTTTCTTGTTGTCATCTGGCTTCTTCGTCTTGTTTTTCTTGTTGTTGTCTGGCTACTTCGTCTTGTTTTTCTTGTTGTCGTCTGGCTTCTTCGTCTTGTTTTTCTTGTTGTCGTCTGGCTTCTTCGTCTTTGTTTTTCTTGTTGTCGTTTGGCTTCTTCGTCTTGTTTTTCTTGTTGTCGTCTGGCTTCTTCGTCTTGTTTTTCTTGTTGTCGTTTGGTCTCTTGAAGTTCCAACATTTTGCGCAAGAGTTCTTCAACTTTTTGTTCGTCCATTTTGGCTTGTTGTCTTGTGATAGGCATATACAGAATGTTCTAGAATTTCCCTCGAACTTTCTTTCAATATCTTTCCTGGTCTTTGCTCGAAGTTCCAGACACGCCGGTGAAGTCACAAATTGGATAACTTGCTTTATTCAAGAATAGAATGTTCTGGAATTTTCTTGAAACTTCTTTTCTAGATGTCGATTGATACAGCAAACACGTCGGTGAAGTCACAATTTCGATATCTCCCTTGGTTTCCAAATAGAATGTTCTAGAATTTTCTCGAAACTCCTCGAAAAACCTCTTCTGAATGACGATTGATGTTCCGAATACGTCGGCGAAGTCACAAATTCGATATCTCCCTTAGTTTCCAAATAGAATTTTCTAGAACTCACTCGAAGATTCACTATCACAGTCTAAATCGGGTATAGAGTCACTTCCGGGGTAATTCACACGATCGGTTGAGTCTCTTTCTGTGATTGTCACTATTTGCACTGCACTAACTGTCCCAGTGTACACTTAGTGTTCAGTTTTTATACTACACTAGTGTCCCCGCACTTCCGTAATTGGATTTCACTCTGCAGTCCCTTATCTCCCACTCCTGACACCACTGTCGCGGCTTTAGGTTGCCTGCTGACAAAAATCTTAGGTTCGTCGTTCGTTTCGTTTATTCCAAAAATCAAAGTCCAATTAACACAGCAATAATTTATTCCACTTAACAAAACACTCTGACACTAATTACTTTAATAACTAACTCAACAATTAAACTTTACAACTCAATAATCACTATTTAACTCGTATCACAGTCAAACTTTAACTTAACTTACAAACCAATGCCGGCCTTCTTATATATCCCTAAATCTATTCCTGTAAAATCTAGAATACACACGATAATCTAATTTTCCAGATTAAAGTAGAATAATTCGCTAGATTCTAGTATTTCCGCCATCGATTCTTGACAGCCTGGCGGACGCCGTTTTTCTGGCGTTAACGATTTCGTAGCAATACTATACTTTGTAAAGAAAGGTCAGGGACTGCAACTCCTGTGGTGAATCTTGGTAAGACAGAAATTGATAGTGAACAGAACGAATGTTTGTATAGTGGTGAACATATAGATAATTTTGAACCTTCCATTGTGGCAACTTTATTTAATGCTAATTTTGGTGAGTCTCAGATTCTTTTGTCTACAGCTATCATAGAAATTCAAAATCATGAAGGAGCATTTGTAAAATGTAGAGCTCTGTTAGACAGTGGATCTCAAACCAATTTTATTCGTAAAGACTTAGTACATAAATTGAGTTTAAAATCAAATAGGATTAATATTCCCATAGCAGGCGTGGGTAAATCAATGACACAAATCAAAGAACGAATAGAAACCAATATTAAATCACAATATAATAATTTTAATGCAACTATATCATTTCTAGTATTAGAAAACATAACATCAGAAATTCCCATTAATAGTTTTAACGCAAAAAACCTAAATATACCATCTAAAATAAAATTAGCAGATCCAAAATTTAATGAAAGATCCAAAATAGATGTATTGCTAGGTGCTGAACTATTTTATGAATTACTTTGTGTTGGGCAGATAAAATTAAATCCTACTTCTTTAATTCTGCAGAAGAGTCTTTTCGGCTGGATAATTTCAGGTCGGTTGTTCCAGAGACATAATACTAAAGATCAAGCTGTGTGTAACCTGAGCATTCAATCACACGGGTTACAAAATCAACTAGAACGGTTTTGGTTAGTGGAAGAAGTAGAAGTACAAAATAAACTATCCGCAGAGGAAAGTGAGTCTGAAAGGTTTTTTGTAGAAACGGTTGCAAGGGAGGAAACGGGAAGATTTTCCGTAGCTTTGCCTCTGAAAACAAGTGTGAAGGATTTGGGTGATTCTGTGGAAATTGCCAAAAAGAGGTTTCTAAATTTAGAGCGAAGGTTGGAAAAGAATATAGATTTGAAAGAAAAATATCATAATTTTATAAAAGAATACGAACAGCTAGGGCATATGTCTAGGATAGAACCGAACAATATTGATAATAACAAATCTGTTGTTTACGTATTGCCACACCATAGTGTTATAAATGAGAATTCACTAACAACAAAACTGCGCGTAGTTTTTGATGCTAGTGCAAAAACAACAAGCGGCTTATCTTTGAACGATGTCTTGAAAGTTGGCCCGAATATTCAGGATGAACTTTTTAATATTTTAGTTAGGTTTCGTCGGCATAATGTTGTAATTGTTACAGCGGATATAGCAAAAATGTATCGCCAGGTGAACGTTCAACAGAAATATCGAAATTTGCAAATGATCCTTTAGCGTGACAATCCGAATTCAAAGCTGGATTTTTATCAATTAAATACTATAACCTATGGAACAGCATCGGCAAGTTTTTTGGCTACAAGGTGTCTACAGCAGATAGCTTTAGATTTAAAAAATAAACGACCAGATATCAGTGATATTATTGCAAACAATTTTTATGTTGATGATCTCATTACTGGGGCTACTTCAATTACTGATGCTATAGAAATTGCAAAATGCCTCACAAATGAATTGAATAAGTATGGGTTTCCACTTAGAAAGTGGTCATCCAATGAATTAAGGGTTTTAGAGGCTCTGTCTACTGAAGAGGCTATGAGTGAAAGCTATTACATTGCTGATGATAACATAAGAAAAACTTTGGGCGTTATTTGGCAACCTGGTATTGACACATTAGAATATGTAGTTGATTCCAGTCATCAAGATTCTGTAAGAATAACGAAACGGATTATTTTATCTATAACATCAAAAATTTTTGACCCTCTGGGTTTAGTAGGTCCAGTAATCATAGTAGCCAAGGTTATTCTGCAAAAATCATGGATGCTTAAATTGGGGTGGGATGAAGCTGTACCGTTAGACATCTTTTCTGCCTGGAATCAATTTTACAATCAACTTCCATGTATTAATAAGATAAAAATTCCGCGCCAGTTTATGCTACATGATTTTAATGATGTACAACTTCACGGGTTTTGCGACGCCAGCGAGAAATCGTATGGAGCATGTATTTATATGCGCTCATCGAATGACAAAGGTGGAATGAGAATTAGTTTAGTATGTGCCAAATCAAGAGTGGCTCCACTTAAAAGTTTGACTCTACCTCGTCTTGAATTGCTGGGTGCGGTTTTATTGTCAAGGCTTGTAACTAAGGTAGTTTCAGCTTTGGATATTGAATTCACAAAGATTAATTTGTGGAGCGATTCAACAATTGTACTCTCGTGGCTTAGAGAACAACCAAGCAACTGCAGTGACGCTTTAACCTTTCTCTGGCCCGTAGGTCAATTATTTGGTATGGCCTTCCATGAGTGATTGTTCTTTTTTATAGGGTTAAATAAAATCATTCAGACGATTTCAAACTACTAACCTGGCAGAATATGAAGACAAAAAATGTTGCCAAGTAGTATTCGGCAAAATCGAAGAAAGGTACCTACTACAAAATGATGGAACAAGAATGGTCACAAAACATGCTATATGGTCGGAACGTACAAAAGAAAATGATGGCATTGAGCTCCCAGCCTACCAATCACCACATATGGATGCTGAGGACTAAGTGTAGTGTACTAAAGCCTGATGGGTGCTTCGGAAGAACAGCTTAGGATCAAATCCATTAGTGAGGAAAAGAAGCATAAAGCGTTACAACTCTGAGAAAAATTCGTACCACGTTGCCTGTGCATGTCCTACAAGCTCAACAACAACAAGGCACGACTTCGTGGTACACTGGACCCTTAAGATACTACTCAAGTCCCTGGATGCTCCAGAAGAAGCTCAAAGAAACTTACAATTTGTCAAAGCAGCGCAAACACTAACAGGTTCCTGCTGTAGGCGTTGCCAGTTGCCACGTGCCCGTGCTGCGCTAATGACGCGACGGCGATTCAGCGCAGCTCGGTGACTCTAGGGCGTGTTCCAGATTGATGCTGGATAAAGCGAGCGGAGAGATTCCAGAGTATCGTGACGTCAGACAGTGCACTCTGGCCAAACCAAAGGTGCTTGTGCAGTGTGAATTATAAGAATTAAAGAGTATTGAAATATATGCTAGTCCTGCTATTAAACAAGTCGATGTTTTTAGTATAGTGGGCTTTTATATTTTATATTATAAATTAAAGGCCAGCAGTTGGCCTTGATTCTCTAGTGGCCCGTAGGACATGACCTATTTGTCCTAACGGATAAAGTGTCCCTGAGCAACTGGAAAACGTTCGTAGCGCATCGTGCTGCTGAAGTTCAGGAAAGTACAAAGGGATATTATTGGGGTCATGTAATTTCTAATCAGAATCCTGCAGACATGATATCAAGAGGAGTCAATCCCAGTGAACTAGGCAATCTTAAATTATGGTGGAATGGGCCTTATTGGCTGTATTCAAGTCCTGAAAACTGGCCTGAGGCATCATTTAAGCCTTTAGCAACCTTGCCTGAACGGAAGAGGCAAGTTTCACTTGCTGGTACTATAACAGACTTATCATTTTTCAAAAAATTCTCATCTTTATACAAATTAATCAAAATTATCTCATTACGTAGGAAATTTATTGAAAACTGTAGAATTAAAATTCCCAATCAACGCAAGTATGGAAAAATTGATGTTTCTGAATATGAATCTACTTTAAAGTTACTTTTACACATTATGCAAGAGCAAGAATTCAGGGAAGAAATAATGGCATTAAAAGCTTCTAGACCGATACCTGTAAGAAGTCCTATTAAATCGTTAGATCCATTTTATGATAACAATGATAAACTAATACGAGTAGGTGGACGAATTCGCGAATCAAATTTAGAATACAACACCAAATTTCCAATTATTCTACCTCAGCATCATCAATTTACTAAGTTAATTGTTCTTGATCAACACCACAAAAATTTGCACGCAGGAATTCAAACCCTTTTAGCTTCATTACGGCAAAATTACTGGGTTATAAATGGGAAAAATACTATAAGGGGAGTTCTTTCAAAATGTATCACTTGTTTTCGAATCAAACCTTCAATTTCAAGACAGAAAATGGGTAATCTACCCAAAGATCGAGTTAATCCTCAAAGACCGTTTTCTATTGTGGGCATAGATTTCGCAGGGCCATTCAATATAAAAGATGGAAAATTAAGAAATAGGGCACTTGTGAAGGGATATATGTGCTTATTTGTATGTTTTTGTACAAAGGCAGTACATATCGAGCTGATAGGCGACCTCGGTACAAATTCCTTTCTGAATTGTCTCAAAAGATTTGTATCCAGGCGTGGCCTGTGTAGTAAAATATATTCAGATAATGCTACCAATTTTGTAGGTAGCAATAATGTATTGAAAGGTATTATTCGGGATACCTATGTTGCTGAATGCAGATAAAAGTGACGATATTTCAAAATTTTTAATCGAAAATAAAATTGATTGGAAATTCATTCCTGCTAAATCACCACACCAAGGTGGACTTTGGGAATCTACTATTAAGAGAGCAAAATTTCATATAACACGAATTGTCGGAAAATCTAATTTTACTTAAGAGGATTTATTCACTATTTTTGCTCAAGTCCACTCATTCCCATCTCTACTGACCCCAAAGACTTTTCCGCCCTAACACCGGGGCATTTCCTTATTGGAGATTCTTTAAATGCCCTACCGCAAAGGGATGTTACTGAAATACCAAGCAATCGCCTCAATCATTATCATGAACTTCAAAAACTGGTACAACTGTTCTGGGAGAGATGGTCGTCCGAGTACGTGCGAGACCTGCAGAAACGACAAAAATGGCATGGTGCACAGGACAATGTGATGGTGGGAACTTTAGTTCTGTTGGTGGAAGAAAATGCACCACCTTTATACTGGAAGCTGGGAAGCATTACCGAAGTGCATCCGGGTAAAGACGGATTAGTTCGAGTAGTGAGTGTTCTTACAAAAGGTGGTACTTTCAAACGTGCGGTACATAAAATATGTGTGTTACCGATGAACGATGAGATTTATGAAAATGCTCATATTTCTTGATTTTATTTTCATATTTGTATATTTATTTTAATATTAGAATTATTTTGTTATGTTACATTTTTATTCGTTAGAAAACTTAAGTTTTCCAAGGCCGGCGACTATGGTTAGAACCCGAGCTTTTGCTGGTGTGATGGATGTAATTGACTTTGATTGATTATTGCTGTCACATGTAATTAATATAGTCCACACAATAAAAAAAATCATAAAAGTAATGTCCTTAGTTGGAAGAAGTCAATAAGAGAAAATAATGCCAATTGGTGGCTCCTGTGAGCGTCCAATGAAAATCGAGTTTGTTACGGGCTTGCGTCATGTTCGTATTCAGGGACGAGTTTAGAATTAATCGTTCCTTCTTTGTTTGTAACGTGTAATTCGACAAAGAGCAAACTAATACTTCACGTATTACTTGAACCATTGTGCTTCCTAGTTCTTCATTTCTCGCGGATCACACAACAAGCAGTGTGGTGACTGTGAGCCATCATATTTCCACCATCAATAAAAGAACGCTTTGATGGCATCATGTCATCACCAGGTGAATGTCCAGTGATGTGCCTGTAGACAATGTCAACGTAAACAATTGATTGTCTACGCGCATAGAGAAATATAATAAACCAAGGTAAGAGTTACCGATTCATATGCGCGAAGTGGCAACATATTTCTAGTTGTTTCTTGCGTTTCTTGTAGCACATGGTGTCGCTAGCATAGCTTGGAACTATCTGACAATCAGTATTGCCAGGTCATATTTCGTTTTTTCAGTAGACTACCAGTCTAAATATCAGTAGAAATCAGTAGACAGATACGTTGCCTAGTTAAAAGGGTAAACCATTAGGGTATACTCAATTAATTGTTTTAGTTACATTTTTTCAAATCATTAAATCTTTAGACTGTGCATTAGATTATGAAAACTTGCATTGGAAAATCAATACCCAATACTACTTATGGGAAATAGTTTATTAAGAGACATGAAATATTCCTATTTAATATGCTCTACCAAAGAATGTACTACCTACGTAGTATGTAGTTGGTAGCCTAGTCTCTGACAAAAACAGGTGAAACAGGCTGCAGTACAGCTGGACTACAGCATAGGTAACGCTATGTGACCAATTGACTAACCAACAACAACGCATGCCTTTAGGCAACTGGCAAGGGCAAGAAAAAACTCGAAAAGCAAGTAAACAAGACGCAACACGTCACAATTACGCACGAACCCCGGGGACTACCCATTTCCCAGCAGGCTGAGTGCTGCGCCTGCACTGCGAGCGTGCGAGCGTTCGAATGTTCCAATACATACCACACCGGACTGATCGGAGTAATCGGGCGTTATTTAGAGTACACTCCTAAGAGTTCTAGCCCACAGGTCAAGCATGAAATTATTGCTGTGACATTCTCATACATGATTATAGTTTAAAAAATATCATAAAAAGCGGTTAAATAATACTTGTTTTTATCAGTAGAATTCACATTGATATCAGTATATCAGTCGACCAATGGCCAAATCAGTAGATCTACTGAAAAATCAGTAGATCTACTGAAAAATCAGTAGACCTGGCAACACTGCTGACAATTCTGACATCACCTTCCATTCTCATATCTATCTCTTTTTACCAGATGCGATAATAAAGGAAAAGAGGATTTTTTAATTATTGTACAATGACATGTTCAAAACTGACAAAGAGATTTTGGACACAAATTAGTCAACCTAAATCCATAGAGAAATATAATAGTAGTAAACTACGAGAGACGTTTGTTTAATGTAACAATCTGGAAGTGTGTTTGTGCACATACCCGTAGCGTATTTCGCATGGTGTGGCAGATTATTGAACTAATTACTTCGATCGTTTCTGACAACTCGGTTTAATTTGTCTTTGTCAGCAACTTGCCCGAAAATGTTCTATCTTTTTTTAACACATACAAAATACAAAATTGTCAAAATTTGACAAATTATTGAATCATCTATGATTGAATCCGAAGACCATCAATCAAAAACTGAATGCTCATCATCATAACTTAAAATTTCTTCTATTATTTATATTAGAGAAATGGGAAAACATTCTGTGATCATAAATATTAATTAATTAGACAAAACCGACACCAATAATAGTGTGTTTTCGAATTTGCGATGATGCGAGATGCAGTAAAAAGGTAAACACAAAGCTTATAATACAAACATTTTTAGTAACTGTATATTTATAAAATTGGAATAAAAAAATAAGTTTGTTTAAAGATATCTCAATTTTTGTATTGTTCAATTACCTCCTTAACCCCCTTAAGGAGTCTCATTGCATCTAATTTGAATTTTTTAAAAATAAGTTCTGTTATCGTTCTAAATAGTTGCTCGGTAAATTTTAGCAAGTTTTTTCAACAAATGTTCTGCTTTGCAATTAACAGTTTTGAACGTTTACAGTACTTTATTTTTAATAAATCTTAAATAAAATCAAAGTTAATAATTTAATTATTCAAAAAAGCCGCCTTTTCACTGTCGGTAAAGAAGAAACCTGCATTTAAACAATGTTCACTCTTTTATTGCTGTCCGTAGCCACCAGAGGCGCTAACGTCGACATTGTGCCAGTTAAGTACAGGGGAATGACTTCTCTCGTAGTTTACTACTACTATATTTCTCTATGCCTAAATCTCAATTTATCAGTTGATTTAAAAATGCATGATTCTGGTAAGATTTACGAGATATACAATGTGAAAATGGCTCAGTTTATACAAAAGTAATGATAATTATTAAATAGTAACCTATTATTAGTAGAAAGTGAGATGTTTTGGCTGTTTTTGCTTTTTTTTGTTGTTATCTTGCGGTATAAGTACAGGGTGTCCCAGAATATGTGGGCAATCTCTCGGATTTAGATAGAACTCGAAAAAATAACATGACAACTTCCTATAAAAAAAAATTCCTACGCCCCCCCCTACAAAGTTACGTGCCCCTAAAGGACGCCTCTGAAAATCGGTTTTTTGTTGATAACTTTCAAAATACACTCCTGGACATAAAAAACCGGACAAACAAAATTTTGTTAAATTTCAATCCTGAATAATTTTTTCAATTTTGCATCGAAATTGATAATTTTTTGTCGAATGGTAGGCGCGTTTATCTTGATCATTATTTAATATTATGTTTGCAAAAAGTTCGAATGGATTTGGTGTTATACAGGGTGGAACTATAATTTGCATTTGGTCCCAAACTTCTGAACACTCTGTGGAATAATTCAACGACACAATCATGCGTATTTGCAGGACATTCTTATGCCTTATCATTTCTTCACATGTCTTTTTTTAATTCATATCAATATCTTGAATCTTAAAGGAAACACAAGTTTTTAGAGTAACAATGCAATTTATACCAATAACAAAAATTGAAAACATTACAGATAACTTTAACAAATAAACAAACACTAATATTAGGTACTCCACGCGCTCTAATAACTGCTGCCATGCGACGTGGTAAGCTCTCAATACAATTGGCAATAGCCCTTCGTGGAATGTTCTACCACTCTTCAAGAAGAACTTTTCGAAGATCTGGAATGGTTTCCGGTTGTCGATTGCGAATAAGTCTTCCTAGCAAGCGCCATTTTCGATGAAAACCAGGGCAGTACGGGCGTGAGGTGTACTTCCAGCTCACACCATGATACTACTGCCTCCAAAAGGTGTTCTTGGAGAAATGCAACAGTCGGAAAATCCTTCTTCCCGTCTTCGCCATACATGCTCTCGTCCATCTGGTGATCGCAAACAGAAGCACGATTCGTCAGTGAATAACACACATCCCCACTCTTCGTCATTCCAGTCTCTATGGACACGGACAAAATTTAGCCGTTGAGTACGATGGGCTGCTTGTAAAGTTGGACAAGCAGCCAGCCTTATTGACATCAATCCTTGTTCATGTAATCTACGGCGAACGGTTCGTTCAAACTCTTGTGCCACGTACATTTTCAAGTCGATGACTAATAACAGCAGATGTTTCTCCTCCTGTATGATCATCTTGCTGGTTTGTGACGCGGGGTGAACAGAGTTGGGCCCTTTGTGTAGTTCACTAGAGGGTTGTAAGGCCTCCAAGGTCCGTATCTCTGTGCGTGACGTCCAGGAATTATTGCCTGAAAGTCACTAGTTATCTTGAACCAAGATAACGACTACAAAGCCCTTAGGGAAGAACTTTGGGGATAATTATCACAAATGGCTACTTTGTGTAATTAAATGAGTAGAAACTATTATTGTTTGATACTGGCTTTATTAATCAAATTGATTCTTATTTATATTAAATATTTCAATTTGAACCTAACAATATTTATCATAACTAATAATAATTAATTACAATATTTTTCATAACTTAATAACAATTAAAGGTGTGTTGACTTTGTATCTAAAACACTGGCGCTACGCGGTATCATAACGGAAATTAAGGTGAAAAACCCGTGAACATCGATTCGTGGTTTTTTAGTAACTTTGGGCAAGGTTTGCGATGGGTTTAATTACCTTGCCTTATTTCCTAATAAATTGTGGATTTTATAAGGATGTAGAAATTTCAGATTAAATTAAAATTTATGTTGAAATTTCTAATTTATGTTGATTCAACATTCTCCCCTGTCTCGACTGAGTCTAGGTTGCGTAGTGGCTGCAACTCGAGCATTTCAGTTTGTTTTGCTGACTCCGGCCTATTCCTCTGCCTGCGTCGGGTTGCGTTCGTTATTTGTTTTTGAATGACCCATACTAATAATAATATCGCAAAAATTATTGCTGCTGACACTCCAGTGGCGGCGTATGTGTGGGTTTGTATGTTTTTCCAAATTGCCGTTTGTAGCTGTTCCCGAATCTTTTCTTCATTTAGTCTCACTGTATTCAAGCTGTCGGAGATTTTGAAAATTGGCTCTTCTTCGAGTTGTTCTGGTTCGTTATTTTGCGGGACGTCTGTTATGTTGATGAGAATCGCCTTGGAATAACTCGCAATTACTGGAGCGGTGCTTACTCGTCTTGTCGTCAGAGTGTTTTGTTTCGTTTTGACTATGCAATCTTGTTCCACTTGCAGTATTCCACTTTGGTTCAGAGCAATGTCTTCTCTGATTCCCTTGCATATCACTGCTATTTTGGTAGGATTTTTTGTGATGAATAGCCATGTATTAGGCATGTAGAGTTGCTTCCAAACAATGGATGTTAGTCCATTCTTCCGGACTCCGCACCGAGTTGACTCCGATCTTTGATATATTTCGTCAATTATGCAATTCGGATTGGTCTCTATATTTTTCACTGCTGTCGGAGAGCACACATATTTGTTTTGTGATGTCGATATGCATGAGGTGAATTCTTGATCGCTTTGCTGGAAATATTGCTGATTATTGTAGTCCACTGCTACTATCTCACTGGGAATTTCAATTGTCCAATATGACCCATTTTCTACTTTTAGTGGCGTGGGCACAATCTTCAGAACTTCAAACTTGGAAATATCTTCGATCATGAAAAATGTAAATATTTTTAGTGATTGCTCGTCCTTTTCTACCTTCGTCAATGTGATCGGTGCTTGTACTATCTTCAGATTTGAGGGTAGTTTTTTGTTTGCTTCTGTGATGATTGTCTTTACGTGTTTTGGCGCTAATAACTCATACAGTGTTGCGTTGTTGTACAGGATTCTGAAGAGTTTCTCGTAGTACTCACATAGTTCGTCGAGGTAGTTGTTTGCTAGATTGTATGCACTCAACAGATGAATATTCAACGAGTTGGTATCGACGGCGCTATACCAGTTTTTCATTGCATTTACTGCCTCAATGCCTTGATTCAATTTTGTTCTGAACTGTTCCAATTGACGTTGGATGCGAACTTCTGTCTCGTTTATTTGTGAAATGGCACTGATCATTACTTTGCTCTGATGGTTGGCTGCCTTTATAAGTTCATCTTGATTCGACTGCAAGCTGCTGATGTCTCTGTATACCTCGTCGTTTACTCCAAAGACCGAGGTAAGTAGTTCTCCAAATAATCCTCTTTTCCTGCGGGTTCCTGCTATTTGCATACTCTCTTTCACAAGAAGAATCTCACAGAAGAATCAAACAATAATAGTTTCTACTCATTTAATTACACAAAGTAGCCATTTGTGATAATTATCCCCAAAGTTCTTCCCTAAGGGCTTTGTAGTCGTTATCTTGGTTCAAGATAACTAGTGACTTTCAGGCAATAATTCCTGGACGTCACGCACAGAGATACGGACCTTGGAGGCCTTACAACCCTCTAGTGAACTACACAAAGGGCCCAACTCTGTTCACGGGGACTTCCAGATCTTGGACATCGTGTATCATGGTGTGGGCTGGAATTACACCTCACGCCCATACTGCCCTGGTTTTTATCGAAAATGGCGCTTTAACTGCTAACCGTTATATTGAAGAATTTTTAGCGGTTCACGTTATTCCTTTTGCTCCATTTGTTGGTGAAAATTTGTGTTTAATGCACGACAATGCCAGGCCTCATGTCGCAAGAGTCAGTGATTATCTTAATGAAGCAGGGATTCAACGATTGGACTGGCCTCCACGTAGCCCTGATCTGAACCCGATTGAGCATGTGTGGGACATGTTAGGGAGGCTAATTCGCATTCGACAACCGGAAACCATCCCAGATCTTCGAAGAGCTCTTCTCGAAGAGTGGGAGGACATTCCGCAAAGGGCTATTGCCAATTGTATTGAGAGCTAACCACGTCGCATGGCAGCAGTTATTAGAGCACGTAGAGGTAATACCCAATATTAGTGTTTGTTTATTTATTAAAGTAATCTGTAATGTTTTTAATTTTGGTTATTGGTATAAATTGCATTGCTACTCTAAAAATTTGTGTTTCCTTTGAGATTGAAGATATTGATATGAATTAAAAAAAGACATGCTAAGAAATGATAAGGCTTAAGAATGTCCTGCAAATACGCATGATTGTGTCGTTGAATTATTCCACAGAGTGTTCAGAAGTTTGGAACTAAATGCAACTTATGGTTCCACCCTGTATAACACCAAATCCATTCGAACTTTTTGCAAACACAATATTAAATAATGATCAAGATAAACGCGCCTACCATTCGACAAAAAATTATCAATTTCGATACAAAATTGGAAAAATTATTTAGGATTGAAATTTAACAAAATTTTGTTTGTCCGGTTTTTTATGTCCAGGAGTGTACTTCGTGTATTTTTTTTTCTTCCAATATGATGGATATTAAGATAAGACCCCCTAAAATGGACCCTCTCAAACACACTTGACCAATCTGGTTTGCCAGGGACGGACTAGCTTTAACGCAATAATAAAACTGAGGAAATATTAGTAGAAAAGATTAATTTTCACTTTCGCGAAATAAGGGCTAATATTGAAGCATTGTCGAGAGTCGAACACTATTTTATTAAAATAGGTATGGAATGCATAAGATTAGAAGGATCTCATGTTAAGTCGACATAAAAAATTATTTAATAAAAAACCATTAATACACAAAAACAGATTTTTCTCGAAACAAGCTCATTTTTTTGACATCGAATAAGAATACCTTTTTTCTAGTTCAAGGTTGAAACAATCTAAAAATATTATTGCTATGCCTATATCATGCAGGGTGTACAAAAAATTAGCATTATTGTGTTGAAGCTAGCCCGTCCCTGGCAAACTAGATTGGCCAAGTGTGTTTGAAAGGGTCCATTTTAAGGGGTCTTATCTAGTATCCATCATATTAAAATTAAAAAAAATTACACGAAGTATTTTGAAAGTTATCAACAAAAAACCTATTTTCAGAGGCGTCCTTTAGGGGCACGTAACTTCGTAGGGGGGGCTGTAGGAATTTTTTTTTATAGGAAGTTGTCATGTTATTTTTTTGTGTTCTATCTGAATCCGAGAGATTGCCCACATATTCTGGGACACCCTGTATAATTAAATTTTTATTATTTCTTTATTTACGTTGTTTATGTATATTTATTTTATTTGTATACGTATGTTCTTTGTTAATTTCGAAAGATGAATATATATGAGCCAATTTTAAGCGATCAACCGTATTTATTTTTGTTTCCAGGCCAGCGTTTTTCCGCAATTTTTTTTTCTGTCGACCGCGGGAAAACGCTGGGTTAAATTTCTACTATTCAGAAATAACAAAACTATAATTTAAAAGTTCAAAAAGCCCGCCAAATGTTATTTAAGTTGGTCTTGTAGTGTAAGGTGGCGCTAGTATCGATCTGACGTCATCGCGTTGCCAGTATCGTACCACAGAATCGGTCAGAATCGGTAACTCTCACCTTGGTTTATTATATTTCTCTATGTCTACGCGTAGACAATTCGAATTGTTTACGTGAGCATTTGTCTACACATTGTCTACATGCGGCGTAAACAATAACTTATATTTAAAAATCCGAAAAAAAATATCAAAAGTTAATATACTATCACTATCACTTCGATATCACTTATAAAATATCAGGAAAACCAATAATAAAATAAAGTAGACAATGAAAGTCTACGTGTAGACGCACATGCCTGTGAATGTCTGATGGAATGATGGAAAAAAGAACGTGTCCGAGCAATAAAATAAATACTGCTCTGAGTGCATCAACCGTGCGTTCGGTATTTTGATCTGAGTTCTCCGAACTTGAATTTACCGTTCGTTTATTTAAAAAGTGTACTCCGTGTAGGCTCATTCGCGTTCGTTTATTAAAATTTCTGGTACTCTAATACAGCATTCTACTGCTCTGTGCGCTCGATGGTCACGTGATTCCAGCTCCACTCATCACGCTCTGCTCTCTGAGCAAAATACCGAACGTAAGGTAGTGCACCAAATAAAACTCGATAAATCCCTAAAAAAAGTGTCACCGGTGTCAGCCATTTGTCAAAAAAAAATACAAGAGGAGAATCGAAAACGTCAGTTTTTCATATTATGCAGAAAATTAATTTTTATAATTTAGAAAAAAGTATACAATAGTGGAGGGTGAGTGATTTTTTTTTTTAAATGATTAAATAGCTCGATTAAGGTATTTGGGCCACACAAACTACCGTTCAAGAACGGACTGTCGGTAAAAATTCGATGATTCAACCGTTTTCCTTGCCCCAGCTACTCCTTCATAATGAAAAAGTTATTTTCGAAAATTGAAAAAAACATTGATACCACGACCAAGGAAACGAACACTTTTATCGGAAAAGTGTTTACTGTGGGCCGACAAACGGTCGTTGTTGAAGAAGTTTTAGCAGAAGGTAAGAGAATTTGTATGGATAGCAAAAGGGGGTGGATAATTTTATTTGGAATTGATTTTTCTTGCTAAAGTACCTTCATAAATGTCTATTCTAGGTGGATTTGCTATAGTCTATCTAGTTAAGGGCAGCAATGGCACTCGATATGCCCTTAAACGTATGTATGTCAATAATGAACAAGACCTCAATGTTGCCAAACGTGAAATTCAAATAACCGTAAGACAATTTATAAATCAAGTAGCAACATATTTTAATACAATTTTTGAATTTTTCCTTCCCAGAGCAGCCTAAATGGACACAAAAACATCATAGGCTATGTGGACTCTAGTATAGTCGCCACAGGCAGCGGAGTCTATGAAGTTTTATTACTGATGCCTTTCTGTTCTGAGAATGTATTTGGCTTGATGAGGGCTCGAGGGAAACCCAATTTTACAGAGACAGAAGTCTTGACTATTTTCTGTGATATGTGTGAAGCTGTTTCCAGGCTACACCATTGCAAGACACCAATTATACATAGAGATTTAAAGGTAAATTATTGTGAATTTATTGTTTCATGGTCATGCTTTATTTGTGTTGAAAATAATGGGTTTTTTACTGTTACAGTAATTTCTTGGAATAGACCAAGTTATAGATTAAAACAATAAGAATTTCAATTTTATTACCTATAGAATGCATGTTAGTGCATTCCAAGGTGCATTCAAAATGAGATTAAGAATTATTTCTCCTTGGATTTCTCATAAAATGAAAAACATTTAGTTCACTTTATCTGTGGAACTGATATGAAAGAAAATATGAAGTACCTGTAGAAATATGTTATTTATTTTCATCAAAAACAAACATTTCCATTGTTGACCTAAGCTACATGTACTAAGTAATTTGATACAGGTTGATATTTAACATCTGCTCATATTTTTATCTACATGAAACAATATTTGCTTTATTACTTTTGTCATTTTAATCAAAATGAACTAAATTCAAGAAATATCCTCATAGTAAAATGGAAATGACTTTGTATATGTCTGAGATATAAAGTAGACCTGAACATAATATGAAGTTTCATGAGGAGTTGTTCAACTACTAGCTACTTGTGTTAATGCTTGGTCATCTGGTATTTGCAGGGCCTCCAAACATAATCATAGGACTCTAAATTTATCACAGATATTAATTTACAAAAGACTACAACATTTTATCAACAAACAATTAACATTACAAAAATTTTATTGAACTTCCTCCTCTGTATTATTGAATTCTTTTGTTTGATTGTCATTATCGTTATAATTCAAACCTTGTCCTTCAGGATGAGTAAAAGCAAAGGGCTTACAAGTTACTATAGGAAAGTGGATGTCAGAACTAGAAATTTGCCTCATTGGCTGTACCCAATTTGGGCAAATTACAAGGTTGCTGTTGAACTTTTGTATAAAGTTTTTAGTCCAGTAATCAGGTTGACCACAAGTTATTCTTGATATTTCATGATCATTTTCATTATCTTCTTGCAATTTATTGTGAAAACTTTTCTTCTCATTTTGTAGCGACATTAAAATGTCGTCCAAAGTATGTTTCATAGAGATAAGGATGACTTTGATCTCACTACATGATTGTTTATCTAAGGCTGGATACGTTTTATGTGTTTGGCTTGATGAATCTAAAACATAATTTTTGTATGCATCAGAATTTCACGTTTTTCTTACATTTCCCACAAAATTACTTTTCAAAGTTCGAGAGGCAAACTTTTCAGGATTGTCTGCAATCTTTTTAATCCATATTATTGATTTAGACTGCATAATTTTTAGTTGAGGTTTTCACAGGAATTTTGACTTGTCAATTACTTGTCAGGTGGATAAAAAAACAAGGACTATTTGCCTTTCAGATATTATTGGCGTAGCATTATCCATGGAAATTAAACAGGTTGACCCTCCTATTGAACTATCCAAGATGCTGTCAAACTTGAATTAAAATGGCCGCCAAGAGGCACACAAACCCTTTTTTTATGTGTCATTCAATGTGTCATGAATTTTTTTTCAAAAAAATAGTGCTCATTGTTCATTTGCGTTTTGATACTCGTTCTTTTTACTCGTTCTTTTTACTCGTATTTTTATTAATATTAGAAATAGAACAGATCTTTAGGGCACTCCTGCAGTGATATCCAACCTCTCTGAAGTACTGCACCCCTAGAAGCAGTACTTCATGACAGACACAATCGAAAGCTTTTTTCATGTCACAAAAAACTACCGCGGACACTTCTTCGTCATTTATCTTCTAATACAGCTCATCCAGGAGATGAAATATGGTATCATCAGTGTTTTTTGACTGCTGAAACAGAGACAGAGAAAGCAATTTATGTCTATCAAGGAAGCTCACCATCCACCTTAATTAGCCACTCTACAATTTTAGTCAAAGTTGCCAGTAAGGATATTGGCCGGTAATAAGATGATAAATTCTTATCACCCCCCTGTTAAACAAAGGTACTACCCAAGATTGCTTCAAAAATGAGGGAAAACTTCCGGTAAGAAAATAATTAATAATCGAATCCGCCAACACATCAACAGCCTAACTGAGATATCGTCCCATCCAGAAGATTTTCTATTTTTGATACACTGAGCAATCGTACAGTAGTATGAATTAATCGGGGAATTAATATTATCTGCTTTCAAATTGGAAGCACATATGTATATTTCTTATTTTTTCGTGTAGGTCGTTACTCTTTTTGTTTATTGGATGCGGATGCCCAACCTCTCATTGTAATAAATCTTCCTTGCCTGTTTCATCGTCTTTCTGTAGATGCTTCTGTATCCATTATTTAAAGTAGGTAGCACAACACTGGAAGGTGGAGTTGCAACAAATAAATATTTTCACATTTTAAGGGTAGGTCCTGGGTGTCCAAGTGAAATGTAGGTAGAGCAATCTTGCCCAAACAATAGGGATTCCGTTAATTGGGTAGAAACGGCCAAAAATTGAGACGCACACAATAGAAAATGAGTATTTGAATATGATCATTAATGACATAACCTAATGATGTTATGGTTTGTGATTGTGTCAAATGTTTGTGTGCCTCTTGTCGGCCATATTTGTGTCACGTGTTTTGGATAGTCTTATAATAATGAGGTTATATGTCAAATGCCAGACAGTTTTAAGTGTGTTTCACATAATTCCGTAAGTGTTTCAGTATTAAAATTCTCTGGCCTATCTGGCCAATAAAATTTGACACATTTGTCAATATATTTTTCAATAGTGCAATATATAAATGGTACCTTACTATTCTGCATACCATGACATTTTTCAAAATTCGGCATTGTCAAAATTATTTCATATTTAAGATGCCACAAATAATTTCTCAAGAGAAAATAAGGGAAATAGGAAATAATAAAATGTTACGGCTATTTCGAGAAAAGCAAACCAGAGGTTCTTCAGGGAATATATTTTTTTTAAATTAATTTGGAAAAATATTTTGGAATTGAATCAACTGATATTTTACACATTTTGGCAACTAGGCTTTCTGTTTTTTAACACTAACCGTGTTCGTTTTTGTCATCTTTTTTGTCGATTTCCGAAATTTTGACAGGCACGTGACTGGATCAGACATTTTCAATTTACAAATCGCGTGCCTGTCAAAATTTCCTAGCAAATTGACGAAAAAGATGACAAAAACGAACACTGCTATTGAAATTTAAAAATTAAAATCTGTTTTTTATTTAAAGATAAAAGTCAAACTGACATTATGTTGGCAACACAATGTAAAATTGTCAATGCTTTCAAATTTTTTATGTAGAAAAGGCTTGTGTTGCCAACATAGTTACTAAATTTTTGATTTGGGGAATTATCTTTAAAAAAAAAACAGACTTTACTTCGTCATCAAATGTCACTATTATAGGAGGGTCAAACTGTCAAATTTCCATTGATAACGCTACACCAATAATATTTGAAAAGCATATAGGTACTCAGGTGTATATAAATACTGTTGGACAAAAATACTCTGCAGTTTGAGCAAAAACTTGTGGGCCAACTAATGATCTTTTATTTTTGTGAGGACTTATAATGAAATCTGCAATTAAATATAAAATTCTTCATATTTTTGGGTAAGGGTAAGGTATCTGAGAAAGATTATTCATGATATTACTTCAGGATTCCATTAAATCCATAGAGTATGGTCAGTCTTCCTCTGCCCTAACTACACTTATTCAAAATAATTCCTAAAACAAACACTTTTGCACCAATGATTTTCCTTAAAAATTTTCAAAATTCGCCCTTTCCAGGTAGAAAATATTTTAGTAGGAGAGGATGGAAATTATATACTATGCGATTTTGGATCGGCTACAGCTAGAATATTAAATCCAACAGAAAAAGGTGTTGCCTTAGTAGAAGACGAAATTAAAAGGTATACAACATTGAGCTATAGAGCTCCAGAAATGGTGGATATGTATTGTGGCAAACCGATTTCTACTAAAGCTGATATATGGGTAAGAATTATGTTAGTAAGCCATTTATGAATCAGCTTTTTTGGGCTCCAGAAGTAAACAGCATTGTCCAACTGATCACCTAAATATTTTTAAGTCAGTAATAATCTAAGCTATTGATTGAAGTCTAAAAGAGCTGGAACTTGGCTTTATTAAGTAAGCAAATAAAAACTATTTTGATATTGATTCATTTATTATTTTAGGCATTAGGATGTCTCCTCTATAGGTTAAGTTACTTCAGTTTGCCTTTCGGAGAAAGTACCTTGGCTATTCAAAGTGGCAACTTTTGCATTCCAGATAATTCGCAATATTCAAAGGGTTTACATCAGTTAATACGTATGTAATTGTATAAAAAAAATTGTTACCAAAGAATCAGAAATTAGTCATAGCCATTGCAAATCTAATCATATATTTTTTTTGAGACAATTCTGACTAATCCCTGATTCACTACCAAGTAACACTTTTCCAAGTTAAAGATAATAATATAAAACAATGAATTCTAGGTTATATGTTGGAACCAGATTCAGATAAGAGACCTGATATATATCAAGTTAGTTGTATTGCATTCCAGCTTTTGGGCAAACAAAATCCTGTGAAAAATTTAATGGTAACTTATTTATTAAATTGTCATATTTAGAATACACTTGAAACATTTGTTTATTTAGAAATCTGTTGCTCCCACTTTGGATGCCATACCAATACCACTATTTGAATCTGAACAGAAAAAAGCCAACCAAATAAAAATCCAATCAGCTCCCAAATCAGTATCAGTGATGCCCGCTGTAGAAGGTACCAGCGTAATGCCGCGACAAAGACCAAAAGGCAGCAGCCAGACTCCCTTGAACCTGAACAGCATTCCCTTGAACATATGCTCCAGTCCTAGCGCCTCGAAAAAATCCCAAAATTCCCAAAGTCCTAACACCCAAGGTAATCCTCCCTCTGTTAATGCTTTTTCCAATCCTCCTCACTTTCCCGATTTCGGTCCTAGTGACTATTTTGTTGCCCAAAGTGAAGAATTACCTCATCAGCAGCAACAATTGGATTCGTTGTTTCAGTCTTCCATTTATCCTGATCCGTTTCGAGACGATCATGGTGGCGAATCACCAACCACAACATCTGACAATAATGGCAATAAGGGAGCAGAGGGGGGACAAACTGTAGCTACTGTCAATGTCGCGTCGCCACTTACCAGTGACAATCCGTTGTTTGGATCTGGAAACTTGGGAGGAGGGGTAAATAGGATAATTTTTACTTTTAATTTATAGCTACCTCTGTACAGGGTGTCCCAATTTGAGGGCCAACATGGGGATATCGGTAACCATTAGAGATATGAGGGTGGTTAAATTAGACAAAAGTTGCGCATTTTGATGCTTAACAATATGATGTTTTAAAATTTGAGCAATTCCTAATACTTTCGGAAAAATTCCAGAAATTGCGATTTTGGTTTTTATTTTCTCCAGGCTTTATTTCAAGAGATATGTATTTTAACTAAAATTTGCATGCGGATTAAAACTAGGAATCATATTCAAAAATTATAGTAATCATTTTGCCTGAGGATGAATATTTTCGGTCGAAACGTCGGAATTTAAAAATGTGTTCTTTATGACATATTTCATAATGTCAAAACTTATTATGTAAAAAAAAATCCAGGTCCGTATTACAAAAAATTACGTTGATGATGGCACTGGAAAACTGAAACGTCGAATTTCTAAAATAATATCACTACAGTAAAGTCCACTCAAAAGTGCTTCAAGAGAGTTATCTTGATTTTTCTCGATCTGTTAAAGTAAAGTCCAGAAAAAATAAAACCCAGAATTGCAATTTTTGGAATTTACCGGATATTTACGAAAGTATAAGGAATTGCTCAAATTTCAAATGGTCATATTGTTAAGCATCAAAATATGCAACTTTTGTCTAATTTAGCCACCCTCGTAGGTATCTCTAACGCTTACTGATAACCCCATGTTGGCCCTTGCATTTGGGACACCCTGTACAGGGTGATTAATTAAGAATGGCACTTGGCCATATCTCAGAAACTATTTATCGTAGTCTTGACGAAAAACAAGTATCCTATGAATGTGGCCAAGAGAAAATGCTGGAAATATATTTCAGCTTTCTAAAATGACCACAAGGGGACATAACCCAACTGTCAAAGTACGAAAATGGTTTTATTTTTGAAATTTCAAATGGAAACGTATCTTGAAAATGGTAGCAATGGATTTTTGATGAAATTTCACACAATTTTGGTTCATGACTTTTCACCATAACTTATCAGATAGGATAGTTATGAGCTGTCAAATATTGCAACTCAAGAAAGCAGATATAGGTTACTTCAAAACGACTCAACAAATTTGGTCGATCTTAGGTTCGTTGGTAGTAAATATGTTTGGAAATACAAAAGTCTGCTTTTTAATTTTGTTGTAAAAAATTCAGATTCTGGTTAGTAGGACTGACTTTATGGGTGGATATTTAAAATCAATTAAATCTTTCTAATTATTTTTGAAATTTTCAAATGGAACGATGTATTTAAAATATATTCGATCGATTTCTGGGGATGTTTTACACAGTTTTTCGTCTTTATTACCTTCCTATAAATGAATTCCATAAAGTGTTAAAATTAATTTTATTAAAAATAGTCAGTATTTATGACAAAGCCCTCGTAGATAATGACGTTGTTTTCCGGACAGTTGATTATCATCACGTGCGTTTTTATTCTCACCGATGTGCTCATCGATTAAGCGAAAATGTCAATTGGCTGTTTTTATTCTCATCAGTAAAACATCGATGGATTTCATCGGTCTGTTTTTATTCTCATCCTACACTTATCGGTGAAAGTACGATTAACCATCGAATTCATCGAGGTTCATTTAGGATGAACTGATGAATTATAACGTAAAATGTAACCTCAAAATTATATTGACGGTTGTTGATGGCCGACTGGCATCGTTTTGTTTTGCATTTATATTCATTATGTGAAGATTTGCGAAGACCTTAACAAAAAAAAAAAGGAAAAAGGGCATGTTCAAGTGATCTGAAGGGTGTGAAAACCGAGACCATACCAAACCTAAGAGTTCTGAGCATAAGAGCGCCAAATTACCTAACTTTGTGACAAGTGAGAAATATACTGAAATATCAAATCAAACTAATTTGTGAGGTCTTAAAGCTCAGCTAACTGTCTCAGAGATAATTTTATTTCTAATATCTCACCTCCACTACAGTCCTAGTAAGTCTAAAATGAGACTTAACATCTAAATCACTATGCAAAGGAACTACAGAAGAAATATAATTTTGTATTTTTTTATGTTTTCTACAATTCAAGTAAAACTATTTCATCTGAAGAGCTTCTAGACTCATCACTTGATGATGATGAAGAGCTCACAAGTATTCTCAACTAACACTAGACTTCCAATCATTGTATGGCTACGGTTTTTTAAACAAATAAAAAAATAAATAAGTTTGCCACATCAAACAAACAACACAAATCAATGCCAAAAGTATCAATTCAAGTGTCAAAATCCATCGAAGTGTTTTTTAGTTGATTCATTTCATCAACAAAATTGCGATGAATTTTGATGACGTACTGCTCATCGGCGCTCATCGGTGATGGAATTCATCAGGAAAACTCGATGAGAATAAAAACGCACGTATCATTGATGAATGTCGAAAATAAAAAAGGAGACTCTGTCATCATTTGAATAGTGCAATAGATAAGGGTATCAGTAGGCGAACTCTCTAACTCGATAGAAATACAAATAGAAAAATAATAGCAAAGAAAAGAAATTTCTTTCTATCGACAAATGCTACTCTCTATGACTTTTTCCTGGAATCGTCGAGTAAGTTCGTTTATAGAGAAATTCGTACTAACCAATCTGAAAACATTGTGAGAGATTTCAGATTTTTTCGATTTTCAATAATAAACCGGTGTTTTTGACAGTTAATTTTTGATTGTCAATGTTATTATTTCCATTTATTCATTTTGTCATTGCATATTGAGCTTTTTCGAAGGTGTATATCCACAGGGACGGGGCCATGGGGGGGTTGGGGGGGGGGGGGGGCGACGCCCCCCCCCCCAATTTCCTAAAATATATCGAAAGTTGGGAAAATTTGGATAAAAAATTTAAAGTTGGGAAAAATTGGTAGACAAAAATTTGCGCACCTTATTTGCGAGGACTAATTATTATTATTATTATTATCTTTTGAGAAATACTTAAGAATTAAGTTCACTGACTTATCAGAATCCATCGGTGTAATGTCTGGAGATCGCGGAGGCCCGTTAATGGTACCACTAGTGGAAATTATTATTCCTGGAATTAGGAGCATTTGAAAAAACAAAGTTGATGATGATCGCGAAGAATCGAAACGTCTGATCAAAAATCTAATATCATTATCATGTAGTGGAGAAAAAGTAGCAATGAGAATGTGAAGTTTATTGTGCGATATCATTTCAAATAAAGTCAGAAAAAAATAAAATCCATTTCGGCAAAATTCGTATTTTCATGGATATCTTGGGAATATGTAATTCGGAATTTACGAAATATCAAAACATGGCGCCACTGAGCTCAGTAATGCGCAACTCTTTCCGAATTTAACCAACCCTATATCTCTTATGGTTGCCGAGATCAGACTGCATCCTTATCCGGGACACCCTGTATACATGTCAAACTTTTTATCAGTTTTTGAAGTGAAACTTCCTAGGCGGCGGTCTGATATTTAGAGAAGAATATGGAGAGTGATTTGAAAAACGCATAACGTAACGTCACGTTTTGGCAAATTTCGTTACACGAGAGATGAGAGAGAAGGAATATATAGTAGACTGTAGAAAGACGGAGAAAGCGAGCCAATGGGTACATTCAGGCGGTCCCAGCGGCTAAGCTCAGCCACTCAGCAGGAACTTTATTGTCGAAACAGGGGAGCAGCGTTCTCATTGAAACGAAGTTTCTGTCTTTGTCGTCCGGCATAACACTGATAATGACAGAGCAATCGTTCTTATGAGAACGCTAATCCTTGGTTTCGAGAATAAAGTCCCTGATGAGTGGCTGAGCTTAGCCGCTGGGACCGCCTGAATGTACCCAATGACAACCACAGACGAGGAACGATTAACACAAACCAAGGTTTATAAGCAAAGAGGAATGCCTATTGTTGTCAAGCGCAGATACCCTTGTGACGTCACTATAGATGCGCGTCTCCCTTTTGTGTGGCCTTTCGTCTTTACCCCGACTCATACGCTAAGTCTAAAAGCTGTATGAGGGAAGGTATAGTTTTTAAAAAGTTTCACCTCCCAACACGTGCACAATGCTGCACATGATTTTTCTTAAGTGAAACTTCTTGTAAAGTGTTTTGAAAGACGCGTCACGTTAACGTAACGACACGTTTTGGCAAATTTCGGCATACGAGAGATGAGAGAGAAGAAAGATATGCGGCGACGTAGACAGACGGAGAAAGACAGCCAATGACAATGACAGCCGACAAACGATTCACACAAACCAAGGATTATAAACAAAGTGGATTGCCTATTATTGTCAAGCGCCGTTACCTTTGTGACGTCACTACAGATGCGCGTTTTTCTTTTGTGTAGCCTTTCGTCTTTATACCTCGACTCATGTGCTATGTCTAAAAGTTGTATGAGGAAGGGAATAGTTTTTAAAAAGTTTCACTTTTTAACACGTGTACGATGCTATATATGATTTTTTTTATGTTTCAAAAAAGTTGGGAAAATTAGGAATGTCACCCCCCCCAAACCAGAGGCCTTCGCTACGTCCCTGTATCCATTGAAACCATTACACCAGGCTCGATAAAGGTTCCCCTGACCCGAGCAGAAAAAGACTTGAAAAAAAGCCAAGTTATTCTCAATGTAAATGCGAATTATGGGGGTACCCAGTCATGATTCTTTAATATGGAGGAATTATTAATTATATCGTCTGTATAATGTACCGTTTGACACTTCTCCACTGTTCTAGATCCCATATAGTCCAATTCATAGTTAAATGATTCCTCAATTCCTCCCATTTATGCTTGTTTCACTGCTATTCCCGTCAACATCAGTCGCCAATAGGTCTGTTCGAACAGGAATCACAAACCAGTCAGAGCGAATTTCATTGGTTGAAAACAGTCAGAAAACTAGTTTCCAACCAATGAAATTTACTCTGACTGGTTTATGATTTCTGTGCGGATCAGGCCTTATATCAAAAATCAAAGGCGTTTTCTCGCGTCTCAAATGTTTCAAAACATTTTTCAAAACTGGTTTAAGTAATGTCACCATGACGTCATAATTTCTCGGCGCGAGAAAATGGTTTGAAAACTTGGATTGGATTGTATTTCGAGAAGGTTTGAACCAATTTTGACGTGACGTCATGAGTTTATCGCGAGAATGTAGTTTTTCAAAACAGTTTTGAACCCGTTTCAAAAAAGTGGACGCGAGAAAACGCCTCAAATTTTCAAAACAAAAAAAAAATTAGACGAAGATAAGCTTACGACAATTGTGATTGTATAGAATGAAAAGGAAAAATAGCAAGACCGAAAGGGTCTTTCTATTCCTTTTGACACGAGCAGGTAGTTCGGGGTAGCGATTCTAGCCGAGCGGGGTTAGGGAGTTCCGTTTCATCGATTTTCTATCATGGAAAGGAAATTTCTTCTCTATGTTGTTACAGAGTACGGCTGCTAGGCGTGGCTAAGGGTACCAACAATATGGCTGCTTAAACAGGGTCGAACTAAATGGATTCTTTATCATTTTTATCTAAAAACGTAAAAAATCTGCATTACACCAAGAAAGAAAAAGTTGCTACAGAAACAGGAGATCCTTCCAGGACCCTAAATAGAAATTCTACGTTTCAAAAAATTTTAACATTTAAAACATCTTCAGATGGAAAATGCGGTCCTGATGCATTACTGACGCGTTCCTATGACAAACGTGACAGACTTCCAGACACAAGAACACTTATGGCGGAAGTAGGGACACTTTTTCCTCGTCATTTCGCCTCCTTATTATTCTAACTCAATAAGGATTTTTTAGCGACTAACCGTTTGTAACCGTCCCTGCGTTTTTATTGACGTTTTCAATTAAAAGAGATGGACAATAAAGTATGAAAACAATCATTTTCCCGCCAACATTTGCTCGCTTGTCAATGCCAGTGTGTATTAGGCAATTCAAACCACGTGACATTCAAGATGGCGTGGCGGCCACACATGGGCCAAAAAACACACAAAAATATCTAGTTTCTGCCGGAATTGATTGTTCAGGTACCTAGTCAACAAATATTTTATTAAATAATGAAAATCAAAGTTGTAAGCAAAACTGTATGCAAAATAATTTAAAATACGCATAAAAACATATCCAAAACAAACTTGCTTGGCCGCCACGTCACATTGAATTTTCCGTTTTGACAGATGGATTGAATTGCCTAATAGGGCAAGTACACGATCTGACAGTTTGACACTATTGACAGTCGCCTTGAGGTAAACAAAGATATATTTACAGTGGTTTTTAAGTTTTTAGTAAGATTTTTTCAAATAAATACCTTTTGTCGTGATCCAGAAGTTTCTTGGACATGCCTAGAGTTTGTTTAGGTGTTAATCGTGGTAGTATAGCGCAAGGGATACAATATCCTTCCATAGTTTTCTATCAATTTCAAATACCAATGAGAGGTTTAATTTGTTAGCTCAAGAAAGAAGAGAAAAATTGATTAATGTTGTTAAAAGAGAAGATCTGACAGAAAAATAGATTGAATATGGAGTAACTATACTTATTATTTGTTCTTGTGACACTTAGTTTTGATATTTGTTGAAAAAAACCTGAATTTTAATCCATTATAGAAAAACCTTAGCTAACTTCTGGATAAAAGACCACATAGACTGGACACTTTACTTTAACTTTTTTAAACAAAATAACACGCAAACTTGTAAAAAAGCTGTGAGAACCGCATAAAACATAACCGGCCTAATCTACATCAATGTAAATAAAATGATTTGTTTTACCCAATGAACTATGTTTTACCCAATGACTTTTACCTCAGGGCGACTGTCAAACTCATTTGTGACGTCACATGGACATGCCCTATTGGGGTGTTTTGAAAGAAAATGTAGGAAAAGTCACTACTTCATTTGCAGAACTTCGCTATGGAGAAAGCGGTGGATTATTTTGGACGCAAACAGCTCCCGCAAACTGAACTTGAACGTGGATTACTTTGTATACTTGATAGGCCGTGGATTTTCCTTTTTTTTGCGAGTATTCTTTCTGATTTTATGTATCCAAAATTTGACAAATGTAGGATTTGATGGAAACTTATGGGAAGACACGTCCACCGGTAAATAGGAATTATTTTTACAAAAAGGCACACTACACAATCACTATTGTTAGGAAAAAACTTTGAAAAAACCGAAGAAATAATAGTTTCCAGTTTCCACATGTACAAAAGTCTTGTCAACAAACCATTCTCAGCGGCTGTCAACCGTTGTTTTCATACTCTTTTGGCGTCTGACAGTTTGACGCCAGAGAGAGAGGGTTTTAAATTGAAAAGGTCAATTAGGCCCTTTCGGAACACGATTGAAAAAAGACATAGTTCATCAGCTTGTAATCCGGTTAATCAGATCAGCGTTTCCAAAAAGGCCTAATTTCAGTTACCGTTTATAACACGGTTACAAACGGTTAGTCTCTAAAAAATCCTTAATGATGTCGAATAATGAAAAAAGTGCGTTCGAAAATAATAATAGTATATTGTTGTATTAGGAGTAGAAGCTTTACTTTTTTGTGCTGAAGCAGTAGGTTTGCGAGCCGAACGTAGTGAGGCTTGCAATACTGCTGAAGCACAAAACAGTGCTTCTACTCCGTATGCAACACACTATTTTTTCTCCAAATGAATGGGGTAAGCTCGGGGGTAACTGAATGGTTGAGCGGCAGTAAAAGTACGAGCGGCACTAAAAGTACTTTTGCTGCCGCTCCAGCGGCACTAAAAGTACTTTTGCTGCCGCTGGGGTTGCCAAGCAGCATAGAAATTAAATTTCTACCACCTCGACAGGTGTTAACCTGCTGGATTTGCCTACCAGCATAGAAATTAAATTTCTGACATCTTGACAGGGGTTAACAAAGTGACGTTTTTTTGACGTTTGGAGAAAAATGTTATTTTCAGGATATACAAAGTACAGATTTCTTCATAAATCTTATTTTGAAAATACATTGTTTTCCTTACAAATTAGAAAATACGTATAGTACGCTCTAACCACTATTTCAAAAATACGTATAGTACGCTCTAAATCTACATTAAACAAAATGACTGTGTGAAAAAATCCAAAACAAGTAGGTAACCTATATATTAATATATTTATCCGGCAATGTGTATAGTCTGGCAAGTGGTAAGTTGATAGAGACGAAAGGGGGAAGAAAAGTGGGGCGTAACCTAAGAATATTTACTAACACCGCTTGATGACAGCCATGTCTTTGGGTTCAGTGGCACCGAAAACACCAAGGAAATGAATGAATAAAATTATTGGATTTTTTTTTTTAAGTTTCGCCAATAACCACGTCACTGTGCTGTCGTTCAGGCTCTAACCTTAGGCTCTAACCAATAGAATCATGCCTCTGAATAATCACGCCTCTCCACATCCATTATTTCGCAATGTTGTCGGATTTTTTTCTATCTCAAAATACCACACATGCCCATATAGCAAAAAAAATAAATATGTCACCAACTTGTTTATTACTGTTTCCGTCAAGTTTGGCAAAGCAGCAAATTCTATTGAAGTTCGCTGTTTGGCTAGCCAGACAATATTAAAATTGTCGATAAAATTTTGTTAAAATTATGCAATTAGCCTATCCAAAACACGTGACTTTGACAAGCAAACAAAGGGTTTGTGTGCCTCTTGGCGGACATTTTAATTTAAGTTTGACAGCACCTTGAATAGTCAGCCTATCCAAAACATGTGATTTTGATAAGCAAACAAAGGGTTTGTGTGCCTCTTGGCGGACATTTTAATTTAGGTTTGACAGCATCTTGGATAGTCTAATAGCAAGACAAAGGGCGTTGACCGACAATACAGACACTTTAAAAAATTCAAGATCAGACAGAACAGTACCGAACTACCTAATCAAGAACAAAATTACCATCAAGGTACTCCTCGAAAGAGTAGAATGCACCCTGAAGAAGGTATTTTCTAATTTCTCCAATGAATTTTCTCTCCTCAAGGCTTTTGATATTAGTAGGAAGAGCATTAAAAAATCATCATTCTATCTTTGTTGATCATTTCAGATTTGACTGGCAAGCACTTGTCCATTGCATTGGTTAGAGTGTTAAAAAAATTGCAAAGTTTGGATTCAATATGATCCTGAGTATTTACAATTGCCCGCCAATCACAATCCATTAGCTCAATGTACAGATTTGATAGACCCTGATCGGTAATTGGTCTAAAGTTAACTCTACTACTATGAGTTTTTCCTAGGTTAAAGGGTGTAGTAAAGACTATACGTGACTATACCGTCTATACCCGAGTGGTCCGAGAAACCGTCTAAAACATATTTTGAAAGCTCAAGGTCCTCTCTGCTAAAGTCAACAAAAATATTGTCAAGGCATGCCCCTGCTCGAGTAGTAAAATGCACGCCTTTGTAAAGGTCAAATGAGTCGAAAAAGAAATTCAGGTACTTGGCCTCGTTGTTATTTGGAGTCTCAAAATGAACATTGAAGTCACCGGTTATGATTGTATGAGCGGAAAGGTTAATTTTGCTTAAAACTTGAGAGTGTTTCGAAAATTCGAAGTAGGTATCAAGATCACCATCAGGTGATCTATATACATACTGTAACTATCTGCAAATTGAGAGGTTTGATATAGATTCTTCGCCGTGCACTTCAATTGAGAATTTTGAAATTTTAAGATTCTCACAGGGTAGGTTCTCTTTAATGTAGATACCAGCCTCCCCTTGCTTTTTTTGTGACCTAGAAAAGTCTGAAACGGCATTAAACCCCTTTATTTTGATTTGAGAAAACTGATTGAAATGCAGCCAGTGTTCGCTAACACAAAAACAGTCCGCACTCAGCTCTCCGAGGATATCTGAAATTTTATCACGAATACCTTGACAGTTGGCGTAAAATATTTTGAAATTTTTGTTAAAAAGACATTTAGTATTATTCCTAGAATTATTCTGACTAGAGCAATATTTATTTACACCCTGGTTGATCGCCTTTTCTGATAAGGCATTTTCTTCAGGCATTGAATGCTCAGAAAATGATTGATTGTCACTCCATCAGGCCAGAGGCTTGGATCAAGAAAGGCATCATTCAGATTCTTAGGGACCCCAACCTTAAAAGAACTTACTGGCTCTCTGATTAGAGACTCTTTTACCTATCAAATTATTTCTTTAAAATAGAATATTCTACTTCGAGTTCTATTTTATTTTAATAAAATACTTGATTAGGCTCGGGTAACTTCTGGGACTTTTTGGATGACGTTCCAATTCAATTTCAATTGAGGTGTAAGTCCAAATCTGCTACAAGATCAAAAAACTTCCGGAGAATATTTAAATTGAGGTGTAAGTTCCAAAAATTCAAGGTAACATTACCCCAAAATAACATTTATAATTTTCGAATTTTTTCATTTTTCGTAGTGATGAAACGGTTAAAGTTATACGATTAGGATTGCGGTTACGATTATTCAGTCAAATATCTTACGATTACGATTGATAAACGAAATATACCAAAAACCTTCATTTCTTTTAAAAAAGAGGATAAAATTTCAAATAAAATTATTCTTGTATCAAATCAAAACTGTAGTGTGTGACATCCTGTAATTACAATAGTGTTCCACACCCTATACATTATGTAGTAATTGTATGTTTAGTATTTAAATATAAATATGTAATTAACGAGAGGCAATATTGCTTATGTTAAGTTTTGGGATAAGTAAATAGGTTACTTTTAGAATAGAGTTGGCGTATTATATTGATTTATGTAATAATATCAATGGTTAAAATTAATACTGGTTAAGTTCTGAATAAGGCTGCATAGTATTTTGTGGGCTCAGTCGATTTTTTTCAGGAGTCTGAATTAGTTCTGCTGCGGAAAATCATAGTTCTGAATCTACAGAAGATGGTTTGTAACAAAGATATTTGAGGGCAAATTTCCAAATAATAACAATCGTGAAATCGTATAAAGATAATCGGCGATTACGGTTAATCGTGAAAACTTGATAATCGCAGGATGAATCGTAATCGCAATGGTAATCGTTTCATCCATAGATTTAAGTTTCATCACTAATTATTTAACAACTGTCAGAAAAACGAAAACATCTACGAGGGCTTTTTCATAAATACTGACTATTTTTAATAAAATTAAATTTAACACTTTCTGGAATTGGTTTATAGGAAGGTAATAAAGACGACAAACTGTGTAAAACATCCTCAGAAATCGATTGAATATATTTTAAATGGATCCATAACACTTTAGTATACGTAGTGTAGTATATATCGTTCCATTTGAAAACTGCACAAATAATTAGAAAAATTGAATTGTTTTTAAATATCCACCCATAAAGTCAGTCCTACTAACCAAAATCTGAATTTTTTACAACAAAATTAAAGAGCAGTCCTTTGTTTTTCCAACAAACCTGAGATCGATCAAATTTGTTGACTCGTTTTGAAGATATCCGCTTTCTTGAGTTGCAATATTTGACAGCTCATAACTGTCTTATCCGATAAGTTATCCCTAGCGGCATTTTAAAAAGCTGAAATATATTTCCAGCATTTTCTCTTGGCCACATTTATAGGATAATTTTTTTTCGTCGAGACTACGATGAATTATGCATTTCGTATTTTTCCTGTTTCTGTCTTTGTTTTAATTTAGTCTACTTATTTTGTTTCACAGATAAGTCCCCTAAAAAGTGGAATGACTGAATCGACCAGCATTATAGGTAGCATTACGCCTCCTTTATCTCCATCATTGAGTGTCCCAAAGGGACACAGAAGAAACATGAGCGACACTACTGCTTTTAACAAGTAAGATGAAAAGTCCACATACATATGAATCTGACCTCATAAACTTCCTCTTTATTAAAACTTGTTAAAATTTTTCTAGGGCATTTGCGACTGAAACCAACCAATTCCTAGCCCCTTTCGAATCTTCTATGAAATCGAAAAATCGTGTGGACTCCCCAACCCAAGCTTGTGCTGAAGACGCGGTCATGGCTCCGATGGGAAGTTCTGCTTCTACTTGTGATGTTAGCTACGCTATTGGTCCTGATGGTAGATCTTTGTCTGTGGACGTGTCCAATTGGAACCCGTTTGAAGAAGGTGGTCCTCCTTTCAGCCAAATGACCGAGGATCATATATTTGGAGCTGAGTTTGATAAGATTCGACAAGGCAGTGGCAGTCAAAGCAGTAAGTAGTTTAATGCTAGTGTGGGTTAGTGAATCAATCAAACAATAAAACATGGCCTAATATAATTGGCCATTTAAGACCATAGAATATTTTGCAATTTAATTTTAAAAAAATCATATAATGTGTTCAGGTATTCAAGGAGTCAAATCACGAGAAAGCCTCGTGATGCATCAACATCACGAAGATCCTTTTGGCGCAGCCCCATTTAGTATTCCATTAAAGACTCGCGAGAAGACACACAAGAGGCTACATTCCGCAGGTAATATGTCTTAATTTTTGGATTAGGTTTACAAAGTTTTTCTTAGACCTAATTTAACTGAAATTTTATATAATTTTGACTAGAATTTCTATTATGCCGAGCTATACAAGCTTTCAAAAAATGGTTTTTGATGTTTCAAAATTATCTACTTCTTATAGAGTTTGATGTGTGATTGTTCAATTTTTATGAAAAAAGGACCACATTTATTTGAAAATTATTGTTACCGCTTTGTGAAATTATTATTCATCAAAAAAATCCATCACATAAGCAAAATAATTCCAAGAAGTATGCCTAATATAAAATTGAAAAAAGGCACTTTTCCTAGTCATTTGTTATTGTTTAGCAAATTATATTTGCAAAAATTATTATTTTGTTAAAATAATACATAATTACATATTAGTTAGTTGGCTAGCAAAAATTGATTAAAAAAAAAGTCATCATAACATTGTTTAGTTTGATTTAAACTGTGATAAAATCTTATCCATTTCAAAATCTATTCCTTTATTTATTGGCAATATTTTAAATTTTATTTTTTTCGTTATTTGATTATTATGTGGAATTGCTTGGCATAAAAATTATCTTTGAGTTGTCACAAATATCCATCATATCAAAATAATCATCAGATCATATCGAAATATAGTACAACTTTATAGTATTTAAATAATATAGCTCTCTGTTTAATTCACAAAAATACTATGATTTATTGATTCAGTGTGAATTGCTCTCTAGGCAGATGTAATGTTGTGGTATCTATTTCACCCTCAGTTATTTTGAAACCTGCGAAAAACCTCAATCATTTCAATGAATTTTTATGCCAAGTAGATTTAACAAAATACTCTTTCACATTAAATAGGTTTAATTAGCTTTGTATATAAAAGTGAAATCAACTTATTCAAATATTACTCACCAATGAAATAATTTGAGGTGAATAAATTGGTTTCACAAACATAGTAGGTACCTAATTAAATTTTTGGAACAGCATTTTTAGAAATATTTTTTCTTGTGTATTTGTTAGCTTTTTATTATAGTTTCTTTTGTCAGTTCCTAAGTTATATGAAAAATAATCTTCCTTTATTAGTATATCTATCATTGTGTTTTAAACATACATTAAAAAAATATCATCATTGTGATCACCTTCTAGAGAGGGAAAGTTCATTAATATTAATATTGAGTGTACAGCTATAATATTATTATTGTATTGAATGCGGCAATAAAAATTGCTTGGCATTAGCTGAAAAATTAGTCTTTTATTTAAGCAATATCCTTATATCTAAAAATGGCTGTTCCAGAATTAACAAAGGTGGTGGGCTAAATATTGAGCTAACATGTTTTTGTGTAGATATTTTTTGTAACTTTCTTTTTATTGACTAATCCCCACTACCATTCTTCGTTTTGAAACAGCCGATTTTTTCCTACCTATACCTTTTTTCCTAGGGTGATTAATCAAGGTCCTTCATGAACTGTTAAATCCAGGTGATTTTAAATCCTCTGGGTGCCGGTACTTTTGCTCTCATTTGACAGCCGTTAAAAATAATCAAAGGTTTGAATGTGCTCTAACCACATCATACTTATAGACCTTTGGCCCATGCAAAACTTTGACGACATATCAAATTCGTTAATCGAGAGGAAAAGTATCGGCCCTAGTAAGATCAAAATTCAGAAAGAAGCTTGCAATTTACAATTCTGAATCATGAGTGAACAAATTTTTATCTAAGCAATAAAAGCACAAGCTTTATAGAACCCAAACAGTGATAAGGCACCACCTGTTAGCCAGGAATCATACAAATGTGGAAAATTTCTAGTTAAAAAAAAAATACAAATATCAAAACTATGTTAAAAAAAATCACCCTGTATAGCCTTTTTAGGGAAAAATCTTGCTATTTCTACTAACATAATTAAAAATGAAAAGGTACGTAGCTGGCTTCACCAAACTCCTCATTACTCAATTTTTCATTGAACTCCTTATTTTTTTTTTCAGTACTCAAACCAGCAATTCCTGAACCAGTGATCGAAGAAAAGCCATACGAATATTTGTCCGAATCTCAATCAAACACTTATGCAGAAGTCCCATTGATTGGAACCACTGAAACTGAAAGTGACTTTGAAATGTCGCCCCCGCATAAAAGTGTACAGATACCTTTGGAAATACCTCTTGAAGATAGGCACAAATACGAAAAATTAGTGCAAGGGTTTGATGTTAGTTCAGACAGTAGTGAGAGAGAAGAAAAAATAAAATTAAAGAAAAAGAAGAAAATTAATATTCCAGAAAAATTACACAACGTATGTAAAACGGTACCAATTAAAAAGTCAAAAAATAAAAAATCCAAAAAAGAAATTAAAAAGGAAAATGTCGATTCTAATGATGACGATTCCATAGGTTCTGCTAGTGATCTTAAAGCAGACGAAGATAAGGAAGAAGAAGAAGAACCAAAAGAAGACATCAGAAGTGAAAATATCAGCGAAGACATTCAAACTTGTGGCTCATCAGCTTATCATGCTGAATGTGAAAGTATGGCAACTCATGAAGAGGACTACACAAGCAGAATAATTAGAACAAAGAAAAAGGAAGAACCAATTAAAGAACAAATAAATGAAGATATGATTTTCATTGGACATCAATATGGAGAAAAGCCTTTACTGGCTGACGATGAATTGGATTCTGACTGTGATATTCAGCCAGAAAATGCTAAATGGGACCCTGAGAAAAATATTGCTAAAAAAGAAGCTTTATGGATACCTCCATCTAGTAGCTTTGAAGATGCAAATGATGTTTTCACTTTGGCGCCTTTTGGGAAATTGAGGCAAAGAAAAGAAGCAAATGCTTCTTTAAATCCATTCTTGACTGATGAATTTGCTCTTAGCAGCAGCACTAGTACTTTAGTGAAAATTAAACCAAATAACTATGAAGGTTCTCCTTTGGAGCAAAAATTTGAAAGTGATTTTACCCAAGGAACAAATATTTTCGAGATTCCTTCCATTGAACAAAATACTGCACTATTAATAGATCTCTCAAATAGTAGCACTGATAATTATCCAGTACTCGATCCCACTTTGTCAATAACTTCTAGACCAGATTCGCCAAAGACTAAACAAAAAAAAGACATCAAGAAAAAAGAGAAATCGAAATATCAACTCTTCGGTGACATTTCAGATGAAAGCCCGACTATTGATAGACAAAAAGATAGGATCAAAGGTAGTTCTGGCAGCAGCAAAATATTTACCAAACCGAAAAAAAAAGTGGCAGTAGAAAAAGGCTTCAGTAACATGAGTTTTGAAGATTTTCCTTCTGACGAAGGCGAAGTTGTTACCAACTCGGAATTGCCGTTCGAGGTGCTTAGAAGTCCCGACGAGGAAAGCCGCAGAGCCAGAAAGATCTCTAACCCGTTTTCCTGAGGTTTGGTTTTTGTTGGGATCAGATCGATGTATGAGAATGTGTAGGAAATGTGATAATTTGGGGTAATTTTTTTGCAGCTTGCTATGAAGGTTGTCCTAGTTTTAGTTATGATACTTTCAACATCGAAAATTCATAGAATTGACTATAAATATTTAAGCTTAAAAAAAAATAAGAATCGAAAAAACATTGTTTGTTACAGGTATTTTTTCATAATCACTTTTTCCAGAAATTTGATGTGTAATGCTGTTTTTGCAAAAACCACACAATACTTCACAAAAGGAAGTTTTCAAAAAATGTTTACTTGCTGCCACTCTTCAGTATCTAAGGCACTGTGTCGAAATACTATATTTAGTGGTAAATATTTTGTAAAAATTGACTAGTCTTTTTATGAAGAATTGTGCAAAATCTCTCTCCATTTATTAATCCAATATGAATATATTGTGCAATGAGGTTTTTTAAAAGTTTTCCACTCCTTGAAAATCATTCTCTTGATGAATCCTGGCCTCATATTCTATTCTCATACACATTAAATATACATATAAATATTGTTATTGTCACTGGTATAAAAATACAACTAGTTAGGCCCTTTAACAGCCAAATTTGCCAATTTCTGTTAATTCCTGCTTAATATTTCTCGTCTTCTTTACTTCATTGGTGTTTATTCTTGCGGTGGTGTCGAAAAAGTATATTTTGGAAATACCTCTTGTCCATGGAAGTGTGAATATCGGTGATAGCAGAAAGCAAAGTCTCGGCTGTAATAAAACATAGGAATAGTCATAGATATTTTCGTATTATATTTGTTATTTGTTCCATAGGAATTTATTAGAATTTGATCTATTTTTACAAACTTAAATTTCAATCTCATTCTTTACAGTATTAATTCACTGAGTAAATTTAGAATTTCTATTCACAAAACACTGCTGAGGTATGTTTCTGCATAAATCACAAATGGTCAAAAAAGAAGTATTAATTGGTCGTATCAGGTTTGTTGCTGATGCATATGATCTGGCAGAAACAGACTTCAATTTGTAGAAAATTTAGATCGTAGATTGCTACAATCCACAATAATAAATTATGAAATATTTTCAAATAAAAACCAAAGTTTTAGCATAAGTATTAAAAAGTTTATTGTGGTTGTATATAGGGTGTCTTATCCATAAATGAGACATTTAATAAACAGGTGGCTACAATAGGTTGTTAATATGTAGCTAGAATATTAATTTAAGAAAAAATCCAGTAATAAAACCTTATGTACTGTATTTATTATTAAAAATTTGTACTTTATAAAATACTTTTTTCCTATTTTTTTCGTTTTGTTCATGTTATTACATTCCGTATTACTAGTTTATTATTCCAAAAATATTTATTGCACTTTTTTTATTTGTGTATCAATACAATTTTGTTTGTTAGATGTGAAGTGTTTGATTTTATGATATTATGGCAAAAAAATCACATTTTTTAAGGCACAATAATAGTTAAATATTACTTATACAGGGTGTCCCACAGTGGATGGCGTATTAGACGTTTATGGAGAACTAAAAAGCGGATCATTTTGAAAATATGGCAACCGGGATAAATGACCATAATCTACACTTCAAAAATATTTTTGACCATGCTGTGTTGCCGCTTCTACTCTAAACTAGTGGCAACATCGCTATTTTAAATAGAACACTCTGTATGTGATTATATATTTGGATTCTACGTAAAATTCTGAGCAGATTTCATGTGATATACCCGAGGATATACCCTATACCTAAGTTCAACTGTTTTGGTAATATCGACAGTTGAAAATTGACTTTTTGCAACTTTGACAGGCTGTGAAACCTGAACGGTTAATTTTAGAGGAAAACCGATTTTACATTCCTATTTTAGATTTTTATAAACTATCATTTGACACCAACTTTGAATTAAATCCATGATTAAAAATTCCAGTTAAATTTATTCTCCGGTTAAGTTCAAAGTTGGTGTCAAATGATAGTTTATGAAAATTTAGAATAGGAATGTAAAATCGGTTTTCCTCTAAAATTAACTGTTTAAGTTTTACAGCCTGTTAAAGTTGCAAAAAGTCAATTTTCAACTGTCAATATTTCCAAAGCAGTTGAACTTAGGTATAGGGTATATCACATAAAATCTGCTCAGAATTTACCGTAGAATTCAAATATGCGATCACATACAGGGTGTTCCATTTAAAATAGCGATGTTGCCACTAGTTTAGAGTAGAAGCGGCAACACCGCATGAACAAAAATATTTTTAAAGTGTAGATTATGTTCGTTTATCCCGGTTGCCAAATTTTCAAGATGATCCGCTTTTTAGTTCTCCATTAACGTCTAATACGCCATCCACCGTGGGACACCCTGTATAATCTAATTTAGGAATGTGTGAAATGTGGTAAAGCTATTCAAGAATACCTACTTAAAATTATATGATGGAATGTTTATATTTGAGGGAATTTTTGCTTCAGGTTAGCTGAAGCCCCGGCTGAAGCAGTAGGGGATAGAAGGTTGGTGGTAAAATATAGCTTTTTTAAAGCTTAAAAATTAACTTAACCAGGCTGCACTATAGTGACGGAATTACATATTTGTGATATTTCTGTAAAACAAATTTGTGTCTCCAATAACCTAGAGGAGGTAGTACCTACTACAAGTGATAGGTATGTTATAAATCTGTTTTGAAACTAAAACCTAAGGGAACTAACCCAGAATAAGCTGCAAGTATTGGTATATACCTATGTAAAAAAAATGAACCTGGGTATTTAAAATGCCCATTTCAAAAAAATTAGTAAACAAAATCCATTTTAGAAATTTGGATTAAAAATCCTTCTTATCTACTATGATTCAGGCAGTATAGGTACTTAAGTCTTATCTTATCAATAAAAATTCTGTTTATTAGTTATTCATAATCTTCTTTTCTCGTTGCCATTTTCACATTCAAAATACTGGCAACCAAAAGTGAACTCCAGGCGAAAAACGAACAAGCTATACCAATTGTTAAAGATAACCCAGTATTAATAAATCCATTCCTCATATGGTTCTCCCCATCCATATGCATATAGTCCATGAAATCAAATATCGATTGGCAATAGAGCCTTTTGTGTATAACTGGTAAAGCACTACCGTGAATGCCCAAAAATTTTTCCAAGACCCTCCTGTATTGATTGCAAGTGGTGTAGTAACCATCCAGAAATATAGCAAAATGTATAAGACCGTAAGCAAAGAATAATGAACTTAAAACTGAAGTTGTTATCCAAAATGCTTTGGCTAAAGGGCTGGTGTCTTCTTGGGAAATTGTTTTTATGTGAACAGAAGAACCATGCCTGGAGAAAATAATAATAAAATCCAAAAATTGTTACAAAAAAAATTCTTACTCCATTTTTGCTACAACAGTTCTTGTTGCCCTCATTCTAGGGGATTTTGTAGTAAATAAAACTCTGTAGCCATGAAAGGAAGTGAGGCACAGGCAGAAGAATACATAAAGTAATGGTCCGAATGTTACCCAGATACACGGGGCTTGGTCACCACCTAAAAAACGGACTTAATAATCCAAATAAAAGAAGGGAAGAAGAACTGACCCAAAAAGTGCGAAAGTGTATTTCTGCCATACAAAATGCAGCTGCAATTTCTTCCTACGCATTGGTCCAATGTCTTGTACCAGTGGCCCCAAGCTATGCCTGTAGTTATGCTAGCTGTACCCCCCATAACTATACAGAGTACATAGCTTAGGGTTAATCTTTTCTCGATTCCTAACTGATCCATATTAAATTTGGAAACTTTTAAAGATGGTTAATAGAATTAAAACAAACTCGAAATAAGAAGCGAAATTGTATTTGCTGTTATTTATAAATTATAATTATCCCTTTAAACATGTTTACAAACAAATATATTTGATTTGAAAACACTGATGACACATGACAGATAAAATTACGCCCTTTTTCATAATAACAAGGAAAATACGGCAAAGGTTGTCTCGTTAGACTTATGACGTCACAAAGATGCTGCTGTTTGAGCGTTTCTAGGGTGGTTTGCGTATTTATTGATCAAACTTGGGTTTTATTTGTTGTAATACTTTTCCACGTATAATTTGTCAATTTTTACTTCAATAAAATGGATATCACATACACTTATCAGAAAAAACGTAGCGAATTTGGTAGGCAGTGCCTATTTTCGGACCGCGGACCTGATTTAATAGACAACTATCCCTCTAATAAAAAATTACAGCGAGAATATATATTGAGGTAACACTCGCCATTCACCAGAAAATCATGCAATTGAAGCAAATTTTAGCACTACCAGATGAGTTTTCTGTTTTCCTATTACTCGAGAACGTTCTTCTACTGCTCCAGTAACTCCAGGAGGGCTAAAATTTGTGCTCGAACAAGTAATTAATCTTGAATAACCCATCCAGTTTAATTCCAGAGATCCAGTAGACCGAAGTACATTATGTGCCCCAATCCAAGCAGAACATTCTCTAAACACCATGAGAGCAGAGTACACCAACAGTGCCATGAACCACATAGAGGGTGGTTGGCCAAAAGACGTGAATACTGCAGACGAAGAACAAACTAAACGCTACAGAAGAAAAATTGAAAAAGACGAAGGATTTAATCATACTATGATGCAACTTTTCAAAAGCATGGAAAATTGTATTTTACAAAATAACGCTATTAATATTTACCAGCAGTATTTTTCTGATGTCGAGCCTACGCCGTTGGTCGAAAGAAGTTCCGCCAGAACCGTGAACGTTTATCAAGACCAAAGTTCACCTACCAGACCGATAAATTGGATATCGTGGTCTCCGGATAATCAATCAAAACTTGCAATAGCTCATTGCAATTTGAAATTTCAAAACTTCATGCCTAAAGAAACTACTTTCTCTTACATTTGGGAAGTTGAAAACCCAAATAGGCCTTTATTGACTCTCAAACCAGAATATCCATGTGTCTGCTTGGAATACAATCAAAAAGATCCCCACTCGTTAGTTAGTGGTCAGATTAATGGACAAGTAGCCGTCTGGGACACCAGAAAAGGTTACGTACCCGTGGAACTAAGCTTGATGGAAAATAGCTTTAGAGATCCAGTGCATTCTGTATTGTGGATTAATTCCAAGAGCGGTACCGAATTTTTTAGTGCTTCTACTGATGGTCAAATCAAATGGTGGGATACGAGGAAACTGACCGAACCAACTGAATCTCTTATTTTGGATTATGCCAAAGATGAAGAACAAAATATCACTAATGCATTGGGAGCGTCTTGTTTGGAATACGAAACTACTATTCCAACTCGTTTCATGACTGGAAGCGAACAAGGCATTGTTGTATCGTGCAATAGAAAAGGCAAAACGGCTATGGAAAAAATGTCTGCCAGGTTTAAAGCTCACATGGGTCCAGTTTTGGCCCTGCAAAGAAATCCAGCATTCGTAAAAAATTTCCTCACCATTGGCGATTGGTCTGCGAAAATTTGGTCAGAAGACTGCAGAGAAAGTTCAATTATATGGACTGGATTCCATAAGGCGATGCTAACAAGTGGCGCTTGGAGCCCAACGAGATTGTCAGTGTTTTTCACTACGAGAACCGATGGAATTTTGGACGTATGGGACATTTTGCAACAGCAAAAACAAGGTTGCCTTAGCGTTAAGGTTTGCGATGAAAAATTAAGGTGCCTAAGAACTCACGATATGGGGCGTTTGGTGGCTGTTGGGAACCAAAAAGGAACCACTTATTTGGTGGAGTTTAGCGAAAATTTGTCCGTGTCTAATAAAAATGATAAGATGCTTCTAACTGCAGTAAGTTTTAGATTTTATCTAAAGAATGTTAATTTATGTTATAAAGACGTACTTTATTGGACTAGTCTGGATTAAATTTTGATCAATTTCTTTTGCTCTCATTTGACAGCCGTTAAAAATAATCAGGGGTTTGAATGTGCTCTAACCACATCATACTTATAGACCTTGGCCCATGCAAAACTTTGAAGACGTATCAAATTCGTTAATCGAGAGCAAAAGTATGGGCCCTCAAACAACCCCAGTATCACTGTTAACGATGGTAGTTGTTAGCGAACGGATTTATTGAGTTACAGCTTTTTTACTAGGGTGACTACAGGGTATAGGGTTCGTAATTGCTATAGGGTGGAAATTAGTACAGAATTTTCTCTGCATTTAAAAATACTGGTTTGAACTTCTTTATTTTATACAGATGTAAACAACAATCTCATCTATATAACGGCAAGTCTTATGAATTCATCTCTTAAATAAACCACTTCTAGAGTAGGTACTATACAATGTGTCCAAGATAAGGAGGACCAGTATGGGGATCTGATGATATGGTGGCCTAAAGACGAAACGTCGGATTACAAATTTGATAATGTCATATTGTAGAGGAAGAAAAGTGGCAACGACGAAGTGCCATTTATTTTGAAATATCTCTTTAAATAAGTTCAGAAAAATATAAAATCGTTTTGGGCGAATTTCGGGTTTTTCTGGATATCTCCGGTATCACTCGGAATATTTTAAATATCAGTGCGGTATTTCAATGAGCACAAAATTGCGCAAGTTTTTTCTAATTTGAGCAACGTCGTATCTTCCACTGTTTACGAGATCCCCATACTGGCCCTCCTTATCTTGTACATGTTGTATATGCAGACTTTTCCACATTCCTAATTCATTCCTAGTGGCTTCTTTTTCTATTATCTTATCTATTTAAGTTAAACTTGTAGCATCTCACCTATTTAAAGTAGTTAAAGCAAAGATTATTTTTCTAATAGTCAAAAGTAAATTTAAGATCGATATTTACTGTTTATTACTACATTTTTCTGGAACTCAGATTTGATTTTACTGAATTCTGGTTTACTGCTGCCTAATCTGATACTGCCCCTTCTAAGTTATGGACATGCCTTTTGATACGCGATATTTGAGTCATTTTTGACCTCGGGTTCGCGATATAAAGAAATTATGTTCTACGTGAATCTATAAAACCCGACAATAATATACTCCTCTCGGAGTACCTACCTACCAAAATATCTTATTTTGTTTCTATTAAATTCATTTACATCAAAGATTCGCGTTCGGATGCCGCTAGTAATAACTTATAAACTCGATCAAGAAGAAACGTCAGATTGTTCTCTCCGTACTTTTTGTTTCGCGTGGGATTTTTATCAGGTAACTGATCCCGTTTTTGATATCATCGCACAGACGATTCCATCCAATAGGCTCTATGGAGATTTCATCACTTTGTTTTTTTTTTTTTAATGAGATTGATCCTTATAGTTTGGTTTCAAAAAAAAAATACAATAATGAGAGCCTTTAATGTTCTTATAACGTTTTAATGCCATATAGATGTTTGAAAGGGAAAGCAAAAGGGAAAAAATATTGGAGGCGAGGAGCAGGGAGCTGAGGCTCAAGCAAAAAACTAAACAACCCCAACAGGGAGAAGCTATAGACGAGGATCAAATACAAGAAAACCTAAAAGAACTATCTGAGCACCTTTTCGGCGATAATATGGTTAAACAGGCGGAGCTGGATTTCTACGAAATTTTTGAACAAGGTATTGGTATTGTGCTCAACTAGTGTACTGGATTGGTCCTTAGATAAAAAGTTTTGAATTGACTCAAGATTTTATTCTTTCAGCTAGAAGAGCAGAACTGCCTCCCGAACCAGAAGAAAAACAAGTAGTTGAAGCTTCCTCAATGACGGATGTACAAGAAGAACCGGATGTATCACCTCCGCCATCTCCTGAGCCAGCTCCAGCTAAAGGAAAAGGCAAGAAAAAGAAGAAAAAATAAATCTAACTCAATTTTTGTTTATTAATATTTTAATTAGCATACAAAAGCAATAATGGTTTAGATTTAAATTTTTTGATATTCCTGTGATGTGTTTTAACACAGTTTGTTTTAATAAATTATCTAGCATTTTATTTTGTTGAAATAAACTGATAAAATTTCTGCTGAGAAACTCTTTAAAGCTGACTGGAAGAGAAGAAACTCAAAAAATGCAATGCGGAGGTCGCAGGTTCAAATCCTGCACAAACCCCAACTTTTTTCAATTTTCCTTTGACTTTAATTTCCACAAATTTTCTCTGTCAAAAAATACCTATACATCGGAAGTAGATTTGTAAAATCTGAAAGGACCCCGCACTAATCTTATGGAAAATGGCTTTCGGTGAAATTGTCTGAAATTTGGATATGTTGTGCTCCTGGACATTCTAAACAAAAATTATCATTGGCACAAAAAAATCCAACATCCAACGAGCCATTTTCGTGTTATGGTAAATTAAAAGATATCAAATGCAAGAGCACTTCCAATTTTTCTCACTTTCTCACCGAAAGAAAATCATTAGTTTTTGTAAGAAATAACAATCATCAAAAGTTTAAACCCGCCTTAATTTTTTTAAATTGAAAGTTTCGTGATCTGACAGTAGACGTCAGTCATGTTTTGTTTGTATTGTCTAGATTATTGTCTCGTTGCGGCTCGTGTATTTCGAAAATACGGAGAATTTGATTGGTCGATAGGCTGTGGATTCCGAATTGGAATCCACGGGGCGTGTATAGAATTCATAACATTAATCAGTTTAATATCGAGCAAGAATGAATGTATTATTCATTGTTCGAAGAGAAACATGTTTATTTCCGACTTATTAATTTGTCGTAAATAAATTAGAGTATACCTACTACTCGCAATAATGGCTTATATTCCCTCGGAATGTTACTCCCTCGCCGCTAACGCGGCTCAGTTCGGAAATATTCCTCGGGAATAATAGCTATCATTATTGACTCGTAGCTATTGTCAGGTCAGCAGGGAATAGGCAAGTGTCTGGTTATCCTTCAGTTTTGATTTACTAGTCTGCTCTGCCAGTCTGTCAACTTTCACAATATCAATAGGTATAGGTAGCCCAATGTATAGTATTAAGTATATACCGAGTGTCTACGAGATCAGTTTCGCGCTGGCATTTGGTGGTTTTTTTTTCGATGGCAAAGATTTTTGGTATGGAGTGTAGGTTTGAGAAATGTCATCTTTTGACATGTGTGTCAATGTTTCGTAACTTCCGGTTTGACCGGAAATGGTCCTAACTCCGTAATTTTGAATGGCATCCCAATAATTTTTTCACATTTTTGGTATCTGCGGATCATGATGTGTACGGAAACGTCAAATTTGAACATTTTTGAAAAAAATTCAGAACTCTGGATGAAAATTTATTTTTGAACAGGAAGTGACGGAGCGGTCTTAAAATTGTTATTTTCAACCAACACAATCATAGAAAAATGCGAATGCCAAGTTATTATCCTATGCTTGTTCTCCAAAGGTTTCCAAAGCTGAACAAATCACATTTCACGTGATAACTCAATGAAATCAGTGAAATCATACACCCGACTTTCATAACAAATGTTTTTTACCTTTTTCAAAATAAAAGCAACTATGCATTAAAACTTTTTATTCATGCCAGTTTTATTATTTTTCTTGTTGTGAAAGTTGGGTGATTTCACTGATTTCATTGAGCTATCACGCAAAATGTGATTTTTTCAACTTTGGATGCCTTTGGAGAGCAAGCAAAGGATAACATCTTGGCACTCGCATTTTTCTACGATTGTGTGGGTTGAAAATAACAATTTTAAGACCGCTCCGTCACTTTCTGTTCAAAAATAAATTTTCATCCTGAGTTCTAAAATTTCTTCAAAAATGTTCAAAGGACCCCGCACACCTCTTATGGATTTTTTGGTTTTCTGTCAAACTCAATGAAATTTTGATATGTGGTGGTATATCTTGACTTACTGATAAAAAGTTCTCATGGGCCCAACCCGATACTATGAATAGTTTCCGAAATACAGGTGGTTTAATGTCCAAGAAATGTACACATTTTATATGCATTCACATCTACCTGTCACCTAGCTATTAATAGGTCAGTCAGAGAGAATTTCATTGGTTGAAACTAGTTTTCTGACTGTTTCTTACTGTTTTCGACCAATCAAATTCGCTCTGGCGGGTTTGTGATTTTTGCAGAAACAGACCTAATATTAGGTGACAGGTAGATATGATGAATACCTACATATAAAATGTGTACATTTCTTGGACATTAAAGTACCTGTATCTCAAAAACTAATCATAGGATTGGTTCGGGCCCATGAGAACTTTTTATCAGGAAGTCAAGGTCTATCACATATCAAAATTTCATTGAGTTTGACAGAAAACCAAAAACCCATAAGAGGTGTGCGGGGTCCTTTGACGTTTTCGTACACATCATGATCCGCAGATACCAAAAATGCGAAAAAATTATTGGGATGCCATGCCATTCAAAATTACGGAGTTAGGACCATTTCCGGTCAAACCGGAAGTTACCAAACATTGACACAAATGTCAAAATATGACATTTCTCAAACCTATAACACTCTATACCAAAGATCTCGTAGACACCCGGTATATATATGTACAATATACAGGGTATCCCAAAAGAACCGGAACGGTCAAGTAACTGGGCAACGGCGTGACATACTTAACGGTATGAAATTTGGTATACGGGGGTTCTGAATAATGCCGGATCTAAAAATGATATTTGCAACGTTGCCGGTTTTATAGTTTTTCCGATAAATCTCTCAACTTTATTTTTTTAAATGCAAAGGTACAGTAATTTTTCTTCTAAAATGTTGTTCAAACCAATATGTTTTCAATCCTAAAATATCAAATTTTTCTTTCGTGGTTTTAAAAAGATATGACAATACTGCATTTTCAATTAAAAGAACTGAGTGAAGTATATCTAAAGGCCGTTTTACAGCTTGCAATTCTTTCTGCAATATTCAAGAAACTTGAACGAGGGCATGCGCAGAAGTGAGTCAGCTGATTGGTCTCTGCAAGATTCTTGAAACTTGAATGGCATTGCATGCAATCGGTTTGGTGCCATTTTTCTTGAAGGTTTTCGTGCAAGTTGGGGAATTTTTAGCAATTATGATGCTTAAAGTTGTTGCTAATGCTTTCTTCTTTTTATATCGACTCATAATAACTTTTTTTATTTTCGGAAAATGCAAACATCGATAACACAACATTAAAAACAAAAAAGTATGGTTAAGGTTAGAGAAAGAAACAAGTCAAATTGCAAGATGTATAACGACGTGCAAGAAATCTTGAAGGCAATTTTTTTGCATGCAAAAAATGGCATTCAAGTTTTCTTGCAGGCTGTAAAACGGCCTTAATACAACGTTATGACATTTGGTATACAGGGGTTTTTTAAAGTGCCGGATCTAAAAATAATATTTGCAACGTTGCCAGTTCTACAGTTTTTCCGATAAATCTCTCAACTTTAGTTTTTTCAATGCAAAACTATAGTAGTTTTTCGTTAAAAATGTTGGTCAAACCAAAAACCCTTTTCACGTGGCTCCGGTTTAACAAACCGCAACATACCGCTCAAATTCGAGTGGTAGGTATCCATCAGGTCACTTTTTGTTACCGGGTTAGAAAACGGTATGTCATTTCTCTAACCGTTTTGTAACGGTTAGTTTAAACCGGAGCCACGTAAAAGAACTAAAGTGTTTACAATCCTAAAATATCAAATTTTTCTCGTGTGGTTTTTAAAAGATATGGCAATACTGCATTTTCATTTAAAAGAACTGAAATGGTAATATATCTTAGCCTTAGATTAGGGAAGAGAATGGATGTGTAACAACTCAAGGGCATTTGTTACCACCTGCCACATCGCCAACAATTATCAATTTTCGATTTATTTTTATTTTAAGGTATTAATAATAAGAAATTTAATTTTTTCTGCGATTGACAAGAAATGTCAGCATTTTTGACCGGTTGACAGGTCGCAAAACTCAATATTCTGGTATTTCAATTATGTTTCAATAGTTGCTAAGGAATCAATGAATAACAATACGGGAAACACTTTTCCGGCCTAGGCCGGGAAAGTGATTCTCGTATTGCTGAATAATTGGAACTAAAAGACAAAGATTTACCAGGTATTTAACCGATCGCAGAAAAAATAATATGTGTATTTCGATGGAAAAGCACATTCTCGGCCTTCGGTGTTTGCCAGCCTCGGCTACGCCTCGCCCGTCAACTTACACCGTCGGCCGAGAATGTGTCACTTTTCCACCTAAATACACAATATACTATTACAGATTAATAAAAATACCTTATAAGGTGCTATTTAAATAGTTTTCTGCATTTTTAATTATTTTTCAGGACAATTTGATATTTAAGATAAAACATGACAAGACAGGATTTTTTTAAACAAATTTTATTAATATAAAAATATCCTGCTTCGTTTTTCTCGCTGCGACTTTTAAATTCATAGGCTGAACAATTCACTATTTTTCAATTTACTGCTGATTTTCACTGGAAAATACACGAAAAATACCAAACACTGCATTCGCTTTGTCTGCCACATAAACATTGGCGGCGTGGTAACAGAATCGAATCAGTGCGCCTATAGGATGCGCGGTATCCACTCTCTTCCCTAATCTAAGATCTTAGCAATGGCTCAATACATCATTATGACATTTTGTATACAGAGGGTTTTAAAAGTGCCAGATCTAAAAATAATATTCGCAACGTTGCCAGTTTTACAGTTTTTCCGATAAATCTCTCAACTTTAGTTTTTTGAATGCAAAACTATGGTAGTTTTTCATTTAAAGTGTTGGTCAAACCAAAGTGTTTTAGGTCTAAATTATCAAATTTTTCTTTTTCGCATTTTGAGAGATATGGCAATAATGCATTTTCATTTAAAAGAACTGGAACGGCAAAATATCTCACCAATGACGTAACATAACGTAATATTATCAAAAATTATTTAGTTAAGTGTTTAAATAATAGACCTTAGAAATTCATTCAGAAAAAATTCATTTCATCATCAAGTTCTGATTTTTTTAAAATATTTTAAACACTTGAAAATCCATAACTCGAAAACTAAACAATAATTGGAATTCATACTTAGTGAGGTAGAACAACTTCGGAAGAACTCAAAAACCGTGTTCGACTTTTTCAAAATTTTAATAATTTTTTGTATTTTTATTTTTATTTTTTTCTTAAATTTTGATATGTCCTTGTGATATCCAATTGCTCGGTAATGGATGTCTTTGGTCAAATATCAACAGATATTTTAAAAGACAACTAAATTACGAATTATTTAAGACCTTTTTGGACCCGACACATTTTGAAAAATTCTAGAAATTTTAACTTTACATTAAATTTTTATTTGCTTTATCCTAGCAATGTTCCTATTAACATTTCTACAAAAACAACTAAGTCGTCGGAAAGCAGATAGCTCGACAAACAGTGGCGTAACTACCGAGGGGGCCGTGGCCCCCGGGCCCAGAGGCTCTGGGGCCCCATCTGAGGTAGTAGTCGAATAACATATTCGTACGATTCTCAAAATAATGTCTTACGAAACCAGAGAAGCTGTGACCAGAGTACGTGTAACCAAGAATATACGAAAATCATTTAAACTTTTGCTTACTTACCTATCTATTTACCAAGGATAATACACACTACTACTACAGGATAGCCGATCCTCATAAGGCCTGTGTGGAACAAATCTGAAGCCCCCCACCACGCCAAATCACCAGTTGTGACGTAGGCAGCATGTTTGTTTCTCGCCTTGACGTAGGCTGTTTGCACTACAGGTTATGATTCCGCGGGTTCTTGCTTTATGCATACTTGGTTTTATTACATTAAATAACAATCTAAAACAACTCTTTTTTAGATATCGTTTTCATCTTCCTCTTTGCCTTTTACGTTAATCAAAATTAAATATTAATTTTCTTCATTTTAAATTCTACACTACGACGACTAGTGCAAACAGCTAACGATTTATTTATGACGTCGGAAATGGTGATACTCCAATATGGCGGCGATTAGCAGAAACGAGGCCGATAAGCAATTCTTAGTAGTGTGTATTATCCTTGTCTATTTACTACCCAAATTTTTTTGGGAAATGTAGGTATTTCGCAAAAAGTAAAATCGCCCTCGGTAGTGTTAGCTGTTAGCGTGGAAGATGGTAGGCGGTTTTTGCAAAATAATTATTTCCGGACATTCAATTTTTAGTTTTACCAGCAGGGTAAATTTGCCAGAGATGTTACCAGCCGGTCCATAATTCGGCTCTTAGACAAACAGAATATTGCAGTGGTGTATCGTAATTGGGCCTCGCCAAACCACTCTGCCCCCAGGTCCAAAATCTGAAGTTACGCCACTGTCGACAAAAGTAAAAGACTTAACGTATTAGGTGTTCAAAAATATTGGCCATTATTTGCCAAACAATATCCAAGTCTGTCATATTAATAGGAACATTGCTAGAATCAGACAAATAAAAATTTCATGTCAAGTTGAAATTTTTGGTTTTTTTCAAAATTTTCTATTTTACCAATCGGGTCCAAAAAGGTATTAAATGATTAGTAATTTTGTCTTTTAGGATATCTACTTGATATTTGACCAAAGACATCGATTACCGAGCAATTGGATATCATACGGGCCACGGGACTATGTCAGAATTTAAGCAAAAAAAATCAAAATACAAAAAATATTGAAATTTTGAAAAAGTCAAAACACGGTTTTTGAGTTCTTCCGAAGTCTACCTCACTAAGTATGAATTCCAATGATTGTTTAGTTTTCGAGTTACAGATTTTTAAGTGTTTAAAATATTTTATAAAAACTGGAACTTTAATAAAAATTTTCTGAAATTTCTAAGGTCCATTCACTGATCTCAGAAATAAATGGATAAACAATCGTACGGCTTGATTGGCTAAACTTGTGCAAAAATTTGGGGTCAATGTTCTACGAACAGTTGTGCAACGGAACAGCCTAACGCCTGCGCAGTGTTTCACTGTCGAACAACTGTTCTAAATTTTGAAATATCCTTTATTCTCATTGGCTATATTTTGCGTATCTACGCACAGTACATGTATCTACTGCGCACGCTCATAGCTGTCCCAGTTGTTTACATTATGACCTCATAAATTAGCAGCATTAGGCGCGTTCTTTGTTTATCCATTTATTTTTGAGATCAGTGGGTCCATTATTTAAACACTTAACTAAATAATTTTAATTTAAAAAATTTATCTGAAAAACTGTAAAACTGGCTACGCTGCAAATATTATTTTTAGATCCGGCACTTTTAAAAACCCCTGTTTACCAAATGTCATAACGTTATATTAAGCCGTTGCTAAGATATTCCACTATTTCATTTCTTTTAAATGAAAATGCAGTATTGCCATATCTTATAAAAACCACACAAGAAAAATTTGATATTTTAGGATTGTAGACACTTTGGTTTGACCAACATTTTAAATGAAAAACTACCATAGTTTTGCATTGAAAAAACTAAAGTTGAGAGATTTATCAGAAAAACTGTAGAACTGGCAACGTTGCAAATATTATTTTTAGATCCGGCACTTTTAAAAACCCCTGTATACCAAATGTCATAACGTTGTATTACGCCGTCGCTAAGATATTTTACCATTTCAGTTTTTTTTAAATGAAAATGCAGTATTGCCATATCTTTTAAAAACCACGAAAGAAAAATTTGATATTTTAGAATTGAAAACACTTTGGTTTGATCAACATTTTTAATGAAAAATTACTGTAGCTTAGCATTTAAAAAAATAAAGTTGAGAGATTTATCGGAAAAACTATAAAACCGGCAACGTTGCAAATATCATTTTCAGATCCGGCACTATTAAAAACCCCCGTATACCAAATTTTATACCTTTATGTCACGACGTTGCCAAGATATTTGACCGTTCCGGTTCTTTTGGGATACCCTGTATATATACCGGGTGTTTTTCAAAAGCCGCTCACCCCTATAACTTTTTTATTTTTAAAAATAAACAAATGAAATTTGGTATGCTTATTTATGACCCGAAATTGCATTATTTGACGTATTCAATTATTTTTTACCACTTCCGGTTTGACCGGAAGTGATCCTAACTTTCTTATTTTAAATGAGACGACAGGTATATTTTTCCTTATTTCAATAGAAAACTACATTACGAGGACAATGACACCTCAGTTGTCACTTTTTGACATTTCATCTCCAAATTATTTAAATTTTTACTTTTTAATCTAGAGCGCCATGAACTAGTTAGAATGGTTAATTTTGCTCCAAGGAACCTGGGAAAATTTGTTTTGATCTTATTTTGTATTTTATATCCTCTAAAGACTCATTAAAAAATAGTAGAAGCGCATTTTTGGAATTATATCCATTTTTTCAAATGGAAAGGGTATGGCTCATTAGCATATTCCGAGAGAGCATTTTCTAACGAACAATTTAGTACTACACAGTCGCTAGTTTATTCAAATATTGAACTAAAATTTTCCAAAAATATTTAGAATGCTAGGAAAATTCTTCATTTGAGTGATGAAGTAGCGATTGTGTGGTACTGAATTACTCGTTAGAAAACGCTCTTTTGGAATATTTTAATGAGCCACACCCTTTCCATTTGAAAAAAATAAGATAATTACCTAAATGCACTTCTACTATTTTTTAATGAGTCTGTAGAGGATATAAAATACAAAATAATATCAAACCAAATTTTCCCAGGTTCCTTGGAGCCAAATTAAGCATTTTAACTAATTCATGGCGCTCTAGATTAAAAAGTAAAAATTTAAATAATTTGAAGATGAAATGTCAAAAAGTGACAAATGAGGTGTCATTGTACTCATAATGTAGTTTTCCATTGAAATGAGGAAAAATATACCTGGCGTCTCATTTGAAATAAGAAAGTTAGGGTCACTTCCGGTCAAACCGGAAGTGATAAAAAATAATTGAATACGTCAAATAATGCACTTTCGGGTCATAAATAAGCATACCAAATTTCATTTGTTTATTTATAAAAATAAAAAACTTATAGGGGTGAGCGGGTTTTGAAAAACACCCGGTATATCCCGAATTAAGAAGACGTTTAATTATCTAGAATTTTCAAAATCAAATGAAAATGGGGCCTCCCTGTCGCCCATTGAGGATATTTTTGTGTCGTTTAAATTGCCCTCCTTTCTTTGCTGCGTTGGCTAGTTGGGAAAGGAATACAATCAATACACCGAATACATAATTGGTTTAGGAACTAGGAAGAGCCGGAAGAGGAGAGACTGGCATGCGGATGACAGCGAAATTGGTTTCCTTAAAGATACTGAATTGTTTCGCCGGTTCCGAGTATTCTTCTTGAGCAGCGCTGCTTCTAAACACCTAAGGTGCCCTCCTGTGGGTTGTCCAGGTTTAGCATCCTTAGAAAAGTGTTGGTGGTATGACGATGTAGACCGCGAGCTTAGTGTGGTCATTTTTGTCGTGGTCGTTGACCACTAAGGTTGAACATCCTTTTCAAGGGACGTAGCAGCGCCTTGAAACGGTTCAGGTTGTAACCTGCAGGGAAAACCGTCGCAGGGAGTTTATTGCACAGCGATGCTGTTCTCCAGAGATATGAATTCTGATATTTATTATTCCATTAACAGTCTTTTGAATAACAACAAGTATTTCATGTGTGCTCTTCATGTTTTTAAGTTTTCAGTGGTTATATAGTGCAATATAAATTTTGTGATTGGTGCCATTCGAAACGTAAAGTTTGCCGTTTTTGGTGCATAGTTAGTCTTTTTTTTCTTTATACAATTTGAGTGAACGAACAAAATAATGATAAAATAATTATTTATTTCAATGGTATGATTGAAATTTGCAATCCGTAAAAAACTTTTTACCAGCATGGGTTTTTGTTACCTATTAGTTCAAGGTTTATAGTTTGATCATATTTATGGGCATCTGCTTTTTAGGGAAATTTATTTCTCTTCGTTTTTTTTTTTTTTTTTTTTTTTTTTTATGACTGCTTGTTAGGCCGACTTTTGCAAATTGTGACGTTGCCGTTGTTATAACGCTTTCTGTGGGGTCCTGGTTTTTACTATGACATCCGCATCTTTCTTCAAATGCTGCAGGAAGCCTTTCAACAGTCTTGTCTGTACCAATTGTTACAATGTCTTCCATCAAAGTTGTGGAGGGCGTATTAGGGCTATTGAGCTGATTGATGCACATCGAATCGTCTGCTCGGACGAATGCCGGAGAACAATTTTGGAAAAAGAAAACTTAACAGAGGATTTAAATTTGAAAATTTCGAAACTCAAGATGGAAATTAACTCAAGGGATTTATCCTTCCAACAAACAGAGACTGCTAAGGATGACATAATTGAGAGCCTGAAAATCGAGTTGAGGGAGGCCCTTGCTAACATCGCACAGCTGGATAAACATTTAAAGAAACAACGTAGACTTACACAGGATTTCACGGATGATGTTCAGATTGCTGAAGATCGCTATGTTGGAGAAATTGAACGGCTTGAAGTTACAAACAGAGAACTTAGGAGTAAAATAAAGGAATTTGAAGACGCCAAGTCTAAACTTGGTATGGTTTCATTAGCAGTGCAAACTGATCCATTTTTCAGGAATGACGATTCACAGACTGAGTCCGAACTAAAATATCCGCCATCTGAAGCTCAAGGCAAGCAGAATGATTCGGAACTCAATCCCACTTTTCTACGTCCAACAATAAGTCAATATGCTCAGTCTGATGAAGATGTTTTGGGAGTTGCTCATTTAGATCTGACACTGCGGGATAAAATATGGAATTTGGAAGAATTAAGAGGAGAATTGATGACCAGTATAGAGGTACTCACAGCAGAAAATGAGTTCTATGCTAAACGGGTGGTGGAACTGGAAGATGAACTTTCAAGGAGGTTAAAGAGTTCGCAAATAGTGGTGGATCATGCTGATAATGCTTCTGTTGGGAGATCGGCTCCAGAGGTAAAGCCTGTCTCTCCAAATAAAGACTTTCACCGTAAAGTTTTAATTCTCGGTGACGAGAGTGGGAAAAATTGTAGTACGGTTTTGTACAACCAGCTTAGTGGGTTGCCTTACGAGGTTTCAAGTCTCATCAAAACGAATGCACCATTGAAAGAAATTGCTAGGGACATATTTAACTTAACACGTGATTACAATCATAATGATTCGGTTGTTGTATTCTTACACATTAACGTAAATTCAATTCACAACACCTCACTGTTGAAGCAGTTTTTTTCAATTGGTCGATACACTAATTTAATAATGTGTTTTACATATAATGATTGTGTTTTTAATAGCCCCATGTACAGAAGAATATATGCTCATCTTGGTGACTTTACCACTAGAAATAATGTCTCAATTAGAGTGATAGATAACTTTAGGATAGGACGTGGTCACAGACACAATGGCTCCACTTTTGGCAAACTATTGGTTAACTACGTAACTAAGTCGTTACACTTCAATATAGTTAATGTGTCTGTGGCCAGTGGGAATGTGATCTTGTCTGATAATGGGCAAAGAAATCTTGAATCCCTACGTTGGTCGGATCCTCTGGAACAGGTGCAGAATGTAGATGGTGGTGTCCAGGTTAGTCCTATATTTCTTGACGCCTCTAATAACAATGACGAAGGTATACTCAATTTATCACAGGTTCCTACCGCCAAAAACGGGAAGGGGGAAAGTGTAAATAATCTGATCGCTGAGGATATATTCGCCACAACGGCTATCAATAAAAGTACTTTTTTAGGCTAGACGATCATTTTCATAGCATATCCCTCTTATTATTAAATATACAATCGATTCGCAATAAAATTGATGAATTTTGGGTGTTTTTAGAGAGCTGCAATTTTCCGGATTTTGTAGTAATAACGGAGCATTGGCTCAAAGATGGGGAACCTATCTCTATACCAGATTATAGTTTAGTATCAGTGTATTGTAGAAAGAACTCTATTCATGGGGGTACCTTAATTTTAATAAACAAAAACTTTTCTAAGAAATTTGAATTTGAGAATAGCCTAAGGTTTCAAGATTTGATTGTTGAGAAAGAGTTTGAATTGTCTGTTTGTAAGTGTAAAAAATTGAATATGTTTTTAGTTTCTGTATATCGTCCGCCCCAATGTAGTGGGAGTGTATTTTTGGAGAGGTTGGAGTTTCTTTTGTCGAATCTCTGTCCTCAATTTAGTGTTGTCTTGACGGGGGATTTGAACATTGACTATGACAGTGAAGATTCTTCATGTACTCTGGCATTGAAGCATTTGTTAAAATCATTTAATCTTAAGATGCATGTTAATTTGCCAACTAGAATCACAAATGATTCTGCTTCTGTTTTGGATTATGTTTGTACCAGTTTGGATGATGATGTCTTCTGTAATGTGGTGAGCGCGGGCCTCTCTGATCACGAGGCTGTGCTTTGTAGCTTACCAGTTTGTGGCCGGAAAGCTCCGCGGTCGGAGGAGCGAGGTAGGATCTTTTCAGGGAGAAATTTTAATAAGTTTTACCAATGCTGCCTGACTGTGGACTGGTTGGGTACTTTTCGTACTGAGGATCCCTTGAGCAGGTTCCATGTCTTGTTGACTGATGTCTTTGAACGTTCATTTCCGGTTGTGAGGATTAGAAACAGGAGGCATAAACCATTGGATTACTGGGGGAATAAGAAGGTCTGGCAGGAATCTTCGGGCTTTACATTATATACGTAAATATTTTATGGACTGTGGTTTTTTTGTGTCATATTTTAATAGATATAGGTCACTTTATCGTAAAACGTTGAAACTAGCCAAAAGAACTTATTTTGAAAATCGCATAGTCAATTCTCAGAATGGGCAAAGAGAGAGTTGGAAAATTGTTAATCAACTAAGAGGAAAGCATAGTAGGATTGAGGCCCGGACTGACGTAACGCCTAATGAGTTGAATAAATTTTACTGCTCCATTGCTCGGAAGCTTGCAAGTGGTATTGTTCCTCGGTGCAATCCATTGGACTTTCTACAAAATGTTAGTGTTGTTCAGTCTTTTTTTCTACCACCTACGGACTTGAGGGAAATTGAGCAGACCTTTAAGGATATTAAGAGTAAGTATGCAGCTGGATATGATGGCATCTCTATAAAACTCCTGCAGGGGTTGCCAAGGTCTGCACTTGATGCTTTGGTTGATGCCATAAACCATTCTTTTTTTCTCGGTTTTTTCCCGAGTTCATTGAAGGAAGCGGTTGTGATACCAATTTATAAGGGTGGGGATATTTCTGAGCCCTCCAATTTCAGACCCATCTCATTGTTACCCACAATTGGTAAGGTTATCGAGAGGCTAGTTAAAAACAGAGTTGTGTCTTTCCTACATAAGAATAAACTGTTGAGTTTGGCTCAGTTTGGGTTTCAGAGTGGTGTGGGCACTGGTGATGCAGTTTTTGCATTTCTGGAGGATCTGTACTTCCAGCTTAACGAGAAAGAGGCGGCTGCGGCAGTCTTTTGTGATCTATCAAAAGCCTTTGACTGTGTGGATCATGGAATACTGTTGCAGAAGCTTGGACGGTATGGTTTCAGGGGTACTTCGTTGAGTTGGTTTGGGTCTTATCTTTCGGGCAGGAACCAGCATGTTAGGCTACATGGTGCCAATTCGGACAAGTGCGGTATAGAAGCGGGAGTGCCTCAGGGTTCAGTTTTGGGACCCATTTTGTTTCTGATTTATATCAATGATATGACCTCCCTTAACATCAGAGGTAAATTTACAGTGTTCGCTGATGATACCACAATATTGAATATTGTGGCACAGCAAGAGTTCTGAGGAATTGGCCAAAATGGTGGCAGATGATATCAATGGGGTGAAGGACTGGTGTGATGCAAACCACCTTACTTTCAATGTCTCGAAAACTAATATTTTAAACTTTAATTGTCATATAGGTGATATAAACCTCGGCAGTAGCCTAATCTCTAACAACTTGAATGCAAAATTCTTGGGTTTAAATATAGATAATAGGTTGTCTTTCAGGAACCACATAATGAACCTGTGTAACAAATTGGCCTCGGGGTGCTTTGCGGTAAGGGTTGTATCAAGGGAACTAAATTTAGGTATGACAAAATCGGTTTACTTCGTACTTATTGAGTCCCATTTAAGATATGGAATCTGCTTCTGGGGTAATTCGAGCCATTTCCTGATAAATTCTGTTTTTGTTCTGCAGAAAAGGGCTGTCAGGTATATGTGCAGGGTTGGGGCTAGGGAATCTTGTAAACCCTTGTTTATTCAAAATAACATTCTGACCCTGGCAGGTATATTTATTTTGGAGACTGTCTGTTTAATGTTTAGGAAGTTCGGAAGAGAGACGAGCGCGTCTCATTATAATACGCGTCAAATAGGCACTATACCTCTACCTATACCTCATACTGCACTTGTGAGGAATTCTTTGTTTTACACTGGTAAAAAAATGTATAACCATTTGCCTATTAGCTTAAGATCCCTAGAATCCCTAAAAAGATTTAAATTGGCTGTAAAGGAGCTATTATTAAAGAAAGCCTACTATAGTGTGACTGAATATTTTGAGGACCAATTTTAGACCGTCTACTGGTTCACTTATCTTGTACCTGTTTTATTATTGTTTTTAAGTCTTTGTTTATTTTTTAATTTTGATACATTTTTCGTCTTAAATTTTATTTATTGTTTTCGTCATTTTATTACATGATATTTTATGGTGGTTCATGTGTAAGTAGTTAACTTGTCTGTACTGTACTTCTACTTCTTATCTTGTTTATTTCAATATGTTTTGTTCAATTTAAGAATTTTTAATTTAAAATCGTGTATTTAAATTTTTTTGCTAGTTTTAAGTTGCTTTGGTAATGAGATTGATTTTTCTTATATCAATAAAGCTATTTTGATTTGATTTGATTTGATATTATTTGCTTTGGGGAAAGATGACTACCGAGGCCTGGAAAATATTCTGTATTTTTTAGAGGTGCTCCATTCATAGGCGTATCCAGGGGGGGGGGCTGCCAAGGCAAGTCTAGACCAATATTTTCCAGTGTATTTTATGTGACATGGGAATTTTTTTGTAGAAAAAATAGAAATAAAATCTATTTCTCTCTACAATAAGGTTTTTCTATGGCGGGCGCTAATGCGGCAAGGGAATCAGTGCTTCACCTTAATCACCTTGCATATCTGGGTGCTTATTCTTGAAACAGGGGAGCAGTGTTCCCAGGAGAACGAGTTTCCGTCTTTGTTACTTATATTATCATTTGCATATCATTGAGAAAGACGGAACACTCGTTTTCCTGGAAACGCTGCTCCCCAGTTTCAAGAATGGGGACCCTGAAATACTTCCTTTCCTAGGAGAGAAGGGATCCGTGCCCAAAATTTTTCCACCTTGCCACAAAAAAAAGCAGCCCGATGCGAATATTTTTGTCGCCCCGCAAAATTATAGGCGCGTAACGTTTGGGTATGTATGTAACATGTGAATTCATGAAAAAAATAGGCAACTTTCTATTTATTAGTTATTCTCATAACATCTGTGTACTTATTTTTGAAAATAAAATTATTTGAAAATCGAATTTTTAAACTGCTGCGAAAACGCGGGATTGGAAACTGACGTCACTTCCCCAAAAATGCGAGGATACCGAATTTCTCATTTGTGAATCATTCTAGAACATGGCTGACATGAAACTAGTTATTTCACAACTCATTACCTATGACCTATTTTCGTCCTTACTAACATAAAAAAAAGGATATAGGTATAATTGCGGTGAACTCTTGCTATAACCTCTATGACTTTATGACCTATTACAATGATCCTGAAATATTTGTGGATTTCTCATGTGGAAAGAAGCGCATGAATATTGGCTTTATCCAATAAGAGGCACGTGAAAGTGGCCCGTTGGGCTAAGCTGCGTGGCTCCAAAAATTTTTTTCACCTGCGCCGATTTTTTTTTGGTCAACATTTTTTGTTAACACAAACACAGCCCCCCCCCCCCCCAAACCAAAATCCTGGGTACGCCAATGGCTCCATTGATAATGATTAGGTACAGCTAGATCTGGACGATCTGGTGCATTCGTATTTGGGACAGGCTGGTATGAATTTTCTTTTCTGGATTGAATTCTAGACGGATCCTTTCGTATGCTTGCTGAAATGCACTTATGATCAGGTCCTTCCTGGTATTTGCCAGGACACCGTTATCATCAGTATATTGAAACTTGAAACTCACAAAGAGTTGTTAGGTATGGATGCCTTGTCCTTGTTGAAGTCTACTTAAATTGACTAGCTTAAGGCGCGTTTTCACGGGTCGATCTGAGTTGAACGGCCCGGGTCGTTCGGCCATCGTTCGATCTATGTTGAAAGCAAAAAGGTTTACACCATAGGCGATGGGCAATGTGAGATGTATGTTGAATAATTGCAAAGTGAAATTATTGAAATTATTTGATGTAGGTGTGCAATTAATTTGTTGTGCGATTCGGGATGAAATAATTGACTAATCGAAAAAAAAAGAGAAATAAACGAAGGTGTTGGACCCGGCCAGGGATTTTAAAACGACATACCCAAGGTGCATCACAAATCTCCTTCGAGAATTGGTAGTAGAAGATCCAGAGGCATATAGAAATCATCTCAGAATAAATAATGCTCACTTTGAAAAACTTTTACAAAAAACTGTAGGAAGAATTCAAAGGAACGATACAAATATGTTTCGTTTTCTTTCGGTGAGGTGTTTACACATTCGATTCCAGTCGTTCGACTTCGATTCGGCGGTGGTTAACATGTTCAATTTGCTTTCAATTTAATGAGCGACAGAAATCGTTCGAGTCAGATCGACCCGTGAAAACGCGCCTTTACCATCACTTCTATAGGGCATACCTACCTAGGCGATTTGAAAGCCCAACGGCAGGTCTTCTTCTATCGGATTGAGTACGGCTTCTACAAATATAGACTACCTAGCTGCCCGCAATGGCAATGACAAATTTTTCCTTGATTCCGGTTGTGATTTAAAGGTTTCTCCGGGTCAGCTGTTGGCATAGATTTATTATTCTACTACTACTTCCCAGAGTTCTTATTCCAGATTTGCAGGTACAATACCTAATACTCTTAATTTGGCTCATTATGAAAGCGACAAAATACGCGAATTCTTGAAAACCCAGTTTCATTTACTCAACTGTCTTGCTCGGAAGAGTTCTGTACATCATGGTGCATAATGGCGTTTTGTACGGAGCAAGGAGATACTTGGTAAATACCAACAGAAGTCTCGCAGATCGTTGGGAGTAAGACGAGGAAAATTAGGTAAGTTGTTCGGATTAATCGGATTCAACTGAACCCATCTACCGTGTCTGGCTCTTAGACTTTCTGCTTCTGCTCTCCACTAATGTTCTCGTATAATATTTATTTAGAATAGGTCCAGCATTTCTTCAGTTAGAGTAAAGATCGCCGAGATAAACATTATGTGCCGTCAAGATAAAATAATAATAAAATAAAATAAATATACGTTTATTGTAGGTACCAAAATAACACAATAAATAATATTATCTAGTAACATCCATATAAACTAGGGTACAAATAAACGAAAATCACAGAAGCTGCACTTATTTGGGAGGAGAGATAGTATTAAGTCATTCACTTAAAACTTAAAAGTTGATTTGAAATGTCCATTTCGTGCTTCAACTGTATCCACCTGGTTTTTGCTACTAAACGTGCAGCAGTGGACCAGCATTTCGATATCCTCGGTCTTTCATGAAAATGTCGCCCTCTTGAATCCACTGTCTCATACTTGTTTCACCTGTGTGCTCAAACCCGAGCACATTTATGGCGATTTCCATTTGTCAATTAGTGCGCACGGAGTGTATCCACATTTTTTTCTAAAAGCATGTAAAATATAAGGATAAGGATACATTTTTTTGGCAATTATTTTACAAATGGAAATCGCTAGTAGAGTAAAAATCAAACGAGAAGAAGCCATTGACGTCATCATCGCTGACAAAGAAGGCAGATTTCCTTCTCTCTGGGTCTCTCCTATTTGAAGTGAGACAAACGATAACGCGTGTGGCTTCTTCTCGTTTGATTTTTACTCTATCTACAGGCTTGAGGACTGACCACCCTTCTAAAAATTTTATTTATGCACGAACGGGCGTAAAAGTGCACTTTTACGCCCGCATTTTAAAGCGTGAAGTAGTACTTTTACGCCCTAGGGCGCCTTTTATGCCCGCGGGCCTGAAAGTTTCAAAAATAAACAAAAATTCGTCATTTTTTTTAAAAACTTTTTGTATTTCTATTGCTTAGTCCAAAAAATACCAACTTTTTTCAACAAAACAAGCTTTATTTCAATTAATAAGAATAATGATATAAGCAATAATGGTAAAATTCAATCTACTTTGAAATTGAAAATACAATTTTTACAGTTTTTAATTTTTAAAACCGGCCCTTCTCCACAGAAATACACAAAAGAACTGTTGCCTTCAACATTGAGTAAAAGCTCCATAGGGTGGATGGCTTATTTTTTTTTGTATTTTTCATATTAATGTATATGCCAGGCCAGGAGAGTTTCTTCTACAAAGTACTGCTGCTCATTTACACTATGTTGGGCACATCAGGAAATAAAGTCCTCATATGTTTTTTCATAGAGTCTTTTGGACTTTGAAGGTATACATGTTTCTTGGCCTCTTCAACTGCCTCAAAAATAAACTTGGGCATGCTATTTTGCTCCATTTTCAGACGCACTACCATCATAAGAATACCATACACATACACTACACAGCACATAATTATTTGTTTGTATTGTTCTGGGTTACTATAATAGTTACGTGATACTTTTGTCAACAACTGCTTCCTTGATCTAAATTTGACAAAAACTTAGGACCTATTGCGGTAAAGATGAAATAGTACATTATATACCTAGGTAGAGAAGTTGGTCATTATATACCGAGCGCTTTTATAAACCGAGACGCGTAGCGCCGAGGTTTATAATGCATAAGGTATATAATGACTTTCTCTACCGTGGAATATATAGAATTTTTTTTACTACTGCTATAGTAGAAAATAAAAAATAAGTTTGAAATCTGAGCTCAAATTATTTTTTCTAGTTGAAAGTGCTGCCCTCTATCAACATCTATGGTATTTTCCTATGATACATACAGGAACCTGTTTTTTTGATTAAATTGACAGTTTGAAATCGAAATTAAATCAATAGAAACCTGTAACGTTATGTCAATATCCTTGCGTCATGACGTCATTTTCATTATTGACCTAGGTTTTTTTTCATTATTTTCATTATTAACCTAGGGAGAGAAATTCAATTTTTTCCGAGAAAAATAGATTGAATAATGACTACTTCTCAGGTTAGTAGTAAAAAATAGTTATTTGTATACCAAGGCCGCGAAGTGCCTTTTAGCGTACGTAGAGAAAATTTATCGCCGAGGCCGCTTGCGGCCGAGGCAAGATAATCTCGAGGACGCTAAAAAGTTTCGCGGTCATGGTATACACACTATTTTTTGTGCAACCATGAAAATTATGTGGAATTACAGAAAAAATTTACTCCTTTCAACAAACATGTGGAACTAATTACCAGTTTGATGTATAGCCTGGTGGCTATGGTGCTATGGTGGCACAGCGTTTCTATGGATGTCATGGATGACATATTTTGCAAGTAAACAAATACACAAAAAATTTTGACGGTTCTCAAAAAATAGTGAAAATATCCGACAGCGATACAGATGCTTCACTCTCTTGCACTCCTCCAGAGCTAAAAAATATGGTTCAATCAGCTATTTCTGAGTTAATACCTGGAAAACTAAGCGGCAATATGAAAATTGTTACTGCGAGTTCAACAAATTGGTGTGACAAACAAAACGTCAAAATGGTGTCTGAAAACATATTGGCTAATTTAATGCAGAAATGGGAAGTTTTGAGAGTTCAATTCTAAAACACTGGATTATTAGTTGCTTCAGCTTCAGGAGTAAATATTAGTTATAATGCAAACTGTCATGTAAGTGTTAATATTTATCCTAAATAATTTATGTTGTTCTGAAGAATTTGGAAATAAAATTTACTCATTGTTGTTGTCAAAGTGTCAAATTTTGATTTATAGTTTCGCGGCCGTCACCAAGAGCAACGGCCGCGAAATTGAATTTCGCGGACTGTGTGGCGGCCGCGAAAGCTTATTTTGCGGATGGTTGCACAAAAATTTATATTTTGAAATATTTTTGATTGATGTCATTACAAAATTGAAAATATATAATTTTTTAAATATCAAAATGAAAACATGCTCATCGTGCATAAAATCTTGTATGCACCTCAGTCAAAAAAAGCTTTAACAGCAGCAGGTCTGTGAGTGACGTCACTACTATCAGCAGCTGATAGTGGAACAGCCCATACAAACGGCGAACGCCTATTATAAGTTGAGTTCGAAATGGGATTTTAGTGCAGTGCTAGTGCGGTGTTCGTGTAGTGCAGTGTTTTATCACGTGATGAAGGTGTAATCGGCGGTGTAACACCGAATACACCATCATTTTGTACCGAGTTCGGTGTCCCAACAACTTTAGAGCCGTTTTACACGGCAAAGTTTCTTCACGAAATTACTTACAAAATTGTTGCCGAAATATTTCGTAAGTCAACTTTTCCTGTTTTACACGACAAGAAAAACTTACGAAATATTTCACCAATAAACTTTCGAAAATGTTCTATAGTTTTTGTGGGCGCGGCCGAGAAAATGCGTGAGTTTCGGCGCACACAATTTCAAAATAAAAAGCGCGTTCTTTTTCTTCGAGCCTTATGAATCCGTCATTGGATTTCTTATGTAATAGATAAATATAGACTGTTTATCGGTGGGTTAAGCGGTGAAAAAAGTGTTGCGCCCAAAAAAAAAGGGTGGGATGGAGAAGACCAGCTGGGCAAAGCCAAAAGTCAACAAAACTTTATTTATGGAAGGGAAACAAAAATTCAACTTTATGAAACTGCAGAAGAGTACAAAGATTCAACAAAAATTAGAAAACGCAAGTTTTATTTGTTTTGGTTTACCAACGTATGAGGTTATAATTTCATATTATTGATGGCAAAACGTTACTGCGCCGGCGTATGACTAATATTTTCACGAAACTTTTGCTAAATTTTATTTGCTGTGTCAAACAGGTAGGAACAGGCCTGTAGCCAGGTTTTGATTCCAGAGGGGGCAACCAAACATTTAGAGGGGGCAAACAGATAGACGGATTTATAAACAAAAATATATGTTGGCAATATGTCCGATTCTTTCTATCCTGACCAAACTCCCCCACTACTAAAACGCCACATTTAGCCGTAGGAATATTTATTTTCTCTATCTCACGCAGGTATAAAGTCCTGCCTTTCAATTACACTTGGCAACACAGCACTAGAGTAAACCTGGCCTCCTGTTTGTCGTAGTAATATGTTCCGTTCTCGCCCAGAGTATCTTGTTGTCTCTATCTTATGCGATGATGGTTAGTATATGTTAAAAAAAGACCGATACAAAAGATAAGTTCGTGTTAGTCTGGAATACTTTTCGAATATCATCGTTTTGGTTTTGGAGCGGGACCAACAGTGGTCAGGTTCATGGCAGGGAACAGCTGTTGAGGCTGGACTTACATTGGGGCAAACTCATTTTAATATTCAGCATTACTTAAAATCACGACAAGATGCAAAAACTTTATTTTTAAAAGTACCTACATAATAACTGATTATAAAATATAAAACCTTAACAAAACACAAAGAAATAATAAAAATACATAAAAGCGCACTTGAAGGGGCGTTAATGACATTGAAATCTGTCAGTTCTATGTGGATTTTTTAAAATTCGTCTGCAAAGAGAAAGAACAACTCACATTAGAATTGGCATAAACGTTCTTTGATGGATTATCCACAATCCGAATATTTTAGTTTTTCAATAATTTGCGTTCTTCTCGAAATGGAAAGTGTATATCTAGGCTATGACTCTGTAACGAATAGAGATTTTTTCTCTATATCTATTGAGGTCCCCTCTCTATTGATTTCCAAAACAGAGAAGAAGATAGCAAGTGCCATAGCGATAGGGATAACGTTCTCTATTCATTAAAAAGTCGCAGCCCTCTGCCTATAGTCGTTATGGATTATTTCTAAAATCTCGCAAAATATCGAAAAACCGAAATATTCGGATTGTAGATAATCGATCAAAGAATGTTTACGCCAATTTTGAGCCAATTCTGATGTGAGGTTTTATTTCTTTTTGCAGAGCAGACGAATTTTAAAAAATCAACCAATCAGAGCACAGCACTGACAGATTTCAAATGTCATTAATGCCACCCACCTTAAGGTCAAATATGAACTAAACGAACTAAACTGTGGTTTTATAAACGAAAAACGATCGTAGCAAATAGGCGTAAGATTCTTTCAAATAATTGGTGTTTGTTTATGAAAGCATTGATAATATTATCCCGAAAAACAGAAATTAAATCACATAATTTGCTTTGCGATTTTATGTATTTTTTTTTTTCTATAAGTAGGTATATTTTTTTCCATACCTACTGGTAAAGTAGCCTTTAATCTACTAAAAATAGTAGATAAAGTAGTACTTTAACCGCAAGGGTAAATTAAATGATACTTCAACAGCAAGCATAGATAAAGACGATAAAATGCCATTATCGTCTCCCGGAATTAATAATAACTTTTCCGGTCAACGATAAACTACCGTTTTATTGTCTTGTATAAAAAATAACTATTTTTTCTATAGTCTACTAGAGTGGGCAACTTTTTCTTTCAGAGTGGGCATTGCCCACTCTGGCCCCCCTCTAGCTACGGGCCTGGGTAGTAGTTGGGGAGCTGGCGTCAAAAACATGCAAGAGTTTTCGCAAGGCGGATATTTTCAAAATAGGTCGTACTTTAGTGCTAGAATGCTAGTGTACAGTCAGCACTCACAGTTCCGGGACAGCTGGCTCTGGGACGCGGGCAAAGTTGTGATTTTAAGAAGCATCTAAACTGTTTTCTCAAAGCTCAAAATTTATAGAAATTTTGCAGATTATTTGTTTGAAGGTCACAGATTTTCTTCGGTGTCCTGTCAAAATATATTTTTGCAGGTATTTGACAAATATATTTGAAGAAAATGCCATAAAATAAAAACTTTGAGGACGTCTGACCCCCTTTTTGCAACGAACTAGACGTCTGACGAGTTACATACGTTATCTGTGACCTTCAAACAGATAATGTGCAAAATTTCTATAAATTTTGAGCTTTGAGAAAACAGTTTAGATGCTTCTTAAAATCACAACTTTGCCCGCGTCCCAGAGCCAGCTGTCCCGGAACTGTGAGTGCTGACTGTACACTAGCATTCTAGCACTAAAGTACGACCTATTTTGAAAATATCCGCCTTGCGAAAACTCTTGCATGTTTTTGGCGCCACCTCCTGGACTATAGGAATCGAAACAAGAATAGTAAACTTACGAAATATTTCGGCAATAATTTCGTGAAGAAACTTTGCCGTGTAAAACGGCTCTTACACCATTCGGACACCAAATTATTTCCAAACGTAAACAAAGTGTAAATCAAGCTAACTCCTGATGATAAACGAACGCCACAGTGTCAATGGTGTAAAAAGTGTCGACACTTTTGACCATTCCGAACTCACCTCTAGAAACATCTGCTCTAATGGCGTTTTCCATTTGTCGTCTCAGTGCAGCGATCAGTCCGCACGATAATTTTTCTAGTGCTGTCAAAAACGCGCACCAGTGCAGTATAAATGGAAAACAAAATGCAGACTCGGCTCGGATTCTGGGGTTATGTAAAATCATATGTTGGTTTGTTGTTTTTGTTTAGCACTTGACGGTTTCTGGTTTCCTGCTCTGCATGTTTTTAGTATAGGCTGTTCATTTGTACTTGCTACCTACTCGCAAAATCAGGTGGATCTGCTAGGAGCTGCTATTTATGAGCTTATTATATGGGAGTTATGGGACAAGGGAACGCCGATCAGCTGATGAGATCTGCTTGAAACAAGAAAAGCAGTACAAAGTACAAATGAACAGCCTAATTGTAATATTAATAAGTTGTCGTTCTATGGTTCTAGGGTTAACTACAAAAACTATTTAAAAAATTGATGTATTTGAAATGAATTTTAGAGTTAATGAAGAAGAAGTCATACAAAATAAATATTTAGTTGGATGGTCCAGATCATTTATTTAAAGTAAAAGCTTCTTCTAGTTCTTCTCCGCGGTTTCACCCGCCGTTAAATTTAGAAAAAATTGACTATCTATATAAATAATTTAAAGTACTTCGCATCAGACAATATTTTTAAACAACAATAATAATAGGTATATCTAAAAACAACGTGGATAAGCTGCGGAATTCGTTCAAATAATATAATTTCGTCATAGAATTTAACTTCGCTGCTGCTACCATATCAAATCCAAAAGTGCAACAACTTTTTCTTTGGTAATTAGCAGACATTTTTATGTACGGTACATGTAAACAAAAACGAAACAAACTGCACTGGCTTTCCACGAGCTTTCCTAGCTCGTGCCAAAAAATGCGCACTGAGTGCATAAATAATTGCACTGAATTTCAAATGGAAAATGAAAACTGAAAATGTGCAGTTAAATGGAATATAAAAATTGCACTGAGTGCACCTCCGTGCAACAAACGTCATAAGCCTAGAGACTACCTGAACAATGACCGGAACAAACCAAATTTTGACAGTTCCTGTTGTTAAGTTCTGCAACCAACAAAACATGAAAAGTCGTTATTTGTTTACGTTTGCATTAATACACATTACACTTTTTCAATTGTTTTGACTGGCCCCAAGCCCAAGCCTTTCGACCCAACAATGGTTAATGACCACACCCTACATTGAAATTGAAAATTAAATTATTTTGGTGATTTGGTGGGAAGCTGGTAAAGGCAGGTGAGTTTTCATGTTTTTTTCTTTTTCCTATCTACTTACTCATTTCTTTTTTTCACTTTGTACTTTATAAGGAGTTTCTGGGAATCAGAATAGCTCTGGAAATTGCCATTTTTAATACTCACAAAGTTTTTTCAAATTGCATTACCTACATACTTTGATGCTATTTATATTGTTCTAAAACAGGCATTCTCTATACTTTATCATTCACTTGTGATGTTTTTAATGTTATCGTCTAGGTTGTTATGTCTTCTTCAATTTTCAGTTTTTTTTCTATGCCCAGCCGCAATTGAAATGTCTTCAGGTTACAACCCGTATCCAAACCAATTTAACCAGCAAGGTCAATTCCAGCCAGGACCTCCTTCAACGTATGACAATTTTTACCAAAATCAATACAATCAGCCCCCACAGTATCCACAGGCTGACCTTAGCGAATATATTCCAAAACACGAAAACGTTGGGGATTTTTCCCACTTTTACGTTGCCATTACAATCTGTACTATTATTGGATTGTCTTTGTTTATTTTGAATATATTTCTTGGGTGTTGCTCTAACTATTCTGAGTATTGGAAAGATAGGCATACTGGTATGTTTTATTATTTTTAATTAATAATAATACTCTGGATTTGAATTCATTATCTTTCATGTAGGAAATCGTTGGATAATCTCTCTGTGGACTGCAACTCCTCACAAACAACCAGCTCTCGATTACTCAACAGAACTTCAAGAAATATCCTCACAAAACCAAATAGTCTACCATCATCCCCACGAAGAGGAACATCCAGAAGCTTCAGAGTTTTTAGAATTGACAACTAAAAGAGAGAGTGAAATTTAAGCAAACAAAATGTTCCACGTGTATTGGCCAATGACAGCCTTTGTCACATTGGTTTTTGTAGTGGGGACCATTATGGCCATGTTGAAATGGGGACCCAAGTGGTGCAAACTCAGGCACACTACTTTGCCAGAAAATGAAAACTGGCGTCATGGAGCTTATGAACAACAAATTTAGTAATCTCATTATCTTTGATGAAAATGGGTGCCTTATGGGTAAAAAAATGTATCTTTTAATTTTTTAGGCAGCTTTGCATGTTAAGATTTTAGTAATTATATTTTTTAATGATTCACGCACATGACAAAACAATTTGCTTATTTTTAATGTTGTATTCCGTCCATTTTACACATTCTTATGTAACTTTTTTTAAATAATATACATTATTTTTAAAAATGCTTTTTTATTACTTTCCCTTACATATCATTAATGATGTTCTCTTGTTTTACTGTAGTTGTTGAAACGTTGAATAGAAGTTTATTTTTTCAATTTAATACACCTAATTTTGATTATAGCAATCTGCATTATGGCAGAATATCCATGATTTGAAATTCAAAGAGTAAAATTTAAAGACATTTCCTTTCTATATAAACATACAAACTTTTTTTTTACAATAATAAAAATACAAGAAATATACAATGGGCAAAAAATCCACAATTGAAAATAAATGCAACTCAAAAAAATATTACTTATGGCATCATAAGAACAATTCTAACATCTTCATACTGACATTTCTCACTGTATTTTTTCTTCTACATTAAACTATCCTACTTTTAGCAAAGACAGATATAGAGCCTGTTGACAAAGAAACTACCTGTAATAAATAGTCCAGACTGCCTTATGCACACTATACTAATTCAACTAACAATACTATTTTTTTTTAAAATCTGAAACAATAAAAGTAAATTCTCTTAATCAAGAAGGGTCCAAAATACACTTTTTTACATGAGGTGTTGGCTATTGTGATATCGGGTCTTCAAAAAAAAAACCAATCAAAGATTGCTATGGTTTTAAACGTATGTCTTAGCAATATTCTCCTTCAATTTTGTCAATGAACTTTAATGTCAAAATGTCATGTCAAAAATCCTGACCAATAAACAAACAATAATTCGACGTACATTTTCGGAATCAAAGCAATCTTCGATTGGTTTTTTTTTTGAAGACCCGATATATTACAATGGAAAATAAAAGTATGAGATACAAGTAAGATTTTCAAAGGAGTGTATTTTGGCTTGCTGAACTTAATTAGGAAATTACTCAATAAGGTTGTTCCCATTTTTTGTGTAGCCCCAGTTTAAGATCAACAATATGGACATGGACAGCTTGGAATTTCTCTAACTTAGGAGGCACTGGACATAATTGGTATTTTACTCTGTCACCAGGAATTGGGATGTATTCATCTTCGATGCTAGAAAATTAAGAAAATGTTATAAGAAAAATACAATATTGGATTGATCTAGGTGGCAACAAAGTATTTATAAAATGCCATTTTTTTTTGAAAATGTATAGAAATAGAATTTTATATTGGAATTCCAAAATAAGTGATTCACCAACAAATTGTTCACCTAAACAGTTAAATTACACTTTCTAAAAATATCACATCTGAAAAAGTAAACAGACAGAGATTACCAAAATAAAAATTTTTCTTGTGCATTTTTATGTTGTAAACATTTCAGGCCCAAGGCTCTAATTAATAGTGAAATAAACCAAATTTGTTCCACTTACTCGGAGATGTGGACAAATATGTCTACGCCGCCATCCTCTGGTACAATAAAACCATGACCTTTTTCTCTGCAAAACAACTTTATCGTGCCATAGAAGGTCTTCGATTTTATTATTTTTTCACAGCTAAAATAAATTTGTTATAAAAAATGAAAAAGTAGGTGTAAATAACCGATTACCAATGTTGTGCAAAAAAAAAACTTACGTGGATGCTGTTCGAGTTCTTCTTGTAATCAAAGGGCTGGGGATCAAGTGGATATGGTCGCCTTCCGACATGATGCCGGCTTTTCAATTTTGTCTTGTTTAAATTTTTAAATAACAAATTTTCTTGTATGGGACGGGACCTACAAACATGGAACTGGATAAATGCGAAGGCGAAAAACTATCAACTGTCGTCTCGCAAAAGGCGTTTTCAATTTGATTGAATCAGCTTGACCTGCTCCCTACTCCAAGCAGATCGTCCTATTCTTGAAACAGGGAAGTGGGAGCATGGGTAAAATTTAAAATCATTCTCATGAGAACAGCTTCTAGTGAAAAATACTTCAAGCAATCGGAGATACTTCAGGAGAATTTATTGAGTAAGGTCTTTTGAGGGACTTCAAACTCTCAGGATTTATTGAGAGGGTCTTTTTATCAAACAAAACAAACCGCGAATCGATCTTAGACTAGAAATGGAATTATGAATTTTTTTCTCACTTAAATGCAGAAAAATCTTGTAAAATTTCTATTAAATGCATCTTTGAAAGCTTTTGAAAAATACTTCAAGCAATTAGAAAGATTTCAAACTTTCAGGATTTATTGAGTGGGTTTTTTTTTATCAAACAAAACAAAGCGCAAGTGGATCTCAACAGGCTCAGAAATGGAATTATGATTTTTTTCTCACTCCAATACAGAGAAAAACATGAAAAATTTCTACCAAATCACCTGTGAAAGCTTCTGAAAAATACTTCAAGCAATCAGAGAGACTTCCAACTTTCAGGACTTATCGAGTAGGGTCTTTCTATCAAACAAAACAAACCGCGCATTGATCTCCAGGTTCCGAAATGGAATTATGAATTTTTTCTCACTTAAATGCAGAAAAATCTTGTAAAATTTCTATTAAATGCACCTTTGAAAAATTCTGAAAAACACTTCAAGCTATCAGGGGGATTTCAAACGTTCAAGATTTATTGATTAGGGTCTTTTCATCAAAAAAAAAAAACAAATCGCAAGTTATTCTCAGGATCAGTAATGGAATTATGAATTTTTTCTCACTTTGATGCAAAAAAAAAACATGTAAAATTTCTTTTAAATCACATTTAGAAAGCTTCTGAAAAATACTTCAAGCAATCATCAGAGGGTCCTCCAACTGTCAGGATATATTGAGTAGGGTCTTTTCATCAAAAGAATCAAACTGCGAATGGATCTCAGACTCAGAAATGGAACTCTGTATTTTTTCTCACTTAGTTGCAAAAAAATCTTGTGAAATTTCTATCAAATCACGTTAAAAGCTTCCGAAAAATACATTAAGCAATCGAGCAGGAACTTTCAACTTTCAGAATTTACTGAGTAGGGTCTTTTTATCAAACAAAACAAAAGGCAAGTAGATCTCAGACTCAGAAATGGAATAATTATGAATTTTTTCTCACTTAAATACAGAAAAATCTATTAATGCACCTGTGAAAGCTTCTGAAAAATACTTCAAGCAATCAGAGGGACTTCCAACTTCCAGGATTTATTGAGTAGGGCCTTTTTATGAAACAAAACAAACCGCAAATGGATCTTAGACTCAGAAATGGAGTTATGGATTTTGTTAATACTTACTTACTATGGTAATGGCAAAGACTAGTTTTAAGCATGCTTTACACAAAGGTGGGCACAGTTAATCGAAAAGTTAACTTCGTTAATCGTTAATTCGCTACTTGTAAAGTTAACTTCGATAATCGTTAATCGTTAAATTTTTGAGAATATAACGCAAGTTAAAGTTATCCGTTAAGAGTTAATCGTCGAAAAGTTATACTGATGTTTGAAGCTAATTATAAGTAATATAGATAATTGAAATAGAATGGGCTGGGCTAGGGTATAGTATTTCTAATACCTATTTGGAAGTACCAGTCCTTTTAGTGATTTATGATTGGTTGGTAATTTCTTGTTTCTTCTGATTGATGATTGATGAACAAGGATGGTGTTATTCCAAATGGGTATTAAAAATACTATACCTACACTCCTACACAGGTGAATGTGAATAAAGCAAAAAGTATCTAGATCTAAAAAGCGGCACTATTTCCAATTTAGGTAGCTGATTTATTTACGCATTCACCTCTGCAAGAAAAAGGAGCTTAGAGAACAATGCAGACAACGCCACAGCACAATGATAGATACGCGCCTCACCTCACGGCCTACCTAACACCAGAACTAAGGGCTTGCGCATCGATCTCACTGTACGGAATCGGGTTTAGAGTCATTCCAGAACAGTTCAATTTCCAATCTGCGTAGTATAGCGAACTGAAATCTTTCTACACCTGTGCAAACTGTCCCGATTGACCTTGACGCGCAATTTAAGCAAACAAAATGACGTCATTTACGAACGTAACGGACTAAAGTTAACGGAAGTCCAATGTAACGGAAGTTAAGAAAACCGTTAATATTTTTTAGGTTAACTTAAAAGTTAAATTTAAGCAATTTTTTTAACTTCGTTAATTAACGAATAACGGATTAACGGTTTTCTGCCCAGCTTTGGCTTTACATAAGCCTGCCATAAGTGCCATACGTCCCGTATTATACGGGACAGTCCCTTATTTCAAGGTCCATGTCCCGCGTCCCAAAATTTGTTGTCGGGACGCGTAAATGTCCCGTATTTTCTGATATTTTAGAAAGCGTAAAATAATTCGATTTTTGCGTCTCATTCCTAGTCTCTGCGGTAGCATTGATAAACCGATTTTTGCGCCTCATCTCTAGTCTCAGCAAATCGCAACATGCACAGCCCCCTACATTTAACAAGCCATGAAGTTAAAAAGGCAACACCGCAATCTTACCGCCAAGTGGTGCTGGTGGTGTTTGTTTGTATAAATATATATTTTTTATTTTATTAATATGAATCACAAAAAATACATAATTTATTGTACTAAAGGGCCAAAAACAGTAATTCAATGAATAATTTAACTATTTGTGTAAATAAGAACAGTAAATAATTGATTTAAATGAATATATTTCTAGAGTCTAAAGTGTTATAGGCCTATGTTTCAGTATGTCTTTTGAAAATCTAACTTTTTCTTTCTTCGGGATTTTTTCGGAAGGCAAGTCCATTCAAATACTTGAGCTGATTTTCGAAAATAAGAGGTACCTACTTTTAAGAATTGGACGTTTTAGTTTGATCTCTCGAACTACGCCTTTATCCTTGTTTGTTTCAAATCTAATTATTTCGGTTTCTTAAAAATGTTTACAACACACCACAGAATTTTTCGTTATTGTACAATCTTGGGTATAATTATCTTGGTGTATTGCTTTCATCCACATTTTTTGCACTTCAGAATTTTTTTGGAAATAAAAATGTTTGCCTTTCTTCAGTTTTTAAGGAGCTCCTAATAGTTCGATTTGCACCCAGGAACACAGTAGTTTCATGGCATCTGGAACAAGTTTAAATATCTTAGGTAATATATCGAGACCTATGCTCTTGCAGACAAATATTAATATTGTTTTTATTGTTTTACCTTACCTTACCTTCATTTTTGCTCCTGTACCCATTTGCTAAAAATTTGCAATCAAAGCACAAAGGAACAGGTATCAACTAAATATGGGCAATATATTGGTGTGTTTCTATCCACTTTTTCGTCAATAATGCCCATGAAAATACTAAATTGCAACAATACACAATGAAAGCAATACACAGAAACACATAACCCAATAACAAAATAGCACCATACGCGACGTTGCCGTCATTTCCAATTTCATGGCTTGTTAACTATAGGAGGCTGTGCAACATGCGATTGGTTATTCAAAATTCAAAAGCATTTGACAGTTTAAAATTTGGCGGATTCAGCCCAAAGATATTACAATGGATCAAGGTTGTTTAAAAAGAGGGAGGTTGCCTGATAACTTTTATGAGGTCATCCGTATGCCTCAACATAATGCAAAACTCCATAAGGCTCCCCAGATGCGTCATCAAGTTACCCGTTACCAGACAACTTATTAACTAACAATGGCTAATATAGGTTTTTTACGTTATATTTAGGATGACGTCAGAGAACAAGGAATGACAATGTTGTCAATGCCTATTTGTTTTCTTATAATTTACCAGAATGTCATAATGAATTATCAAAACCACTGACAGCTAAAAATAACGAAATGAATCGACACGAGTTATTTATTTGAAAATGTTCAGTTAAATCATGCAACATCGCACGCCGTTGCCAACCAGAAACATCTGAAATTCCCCTACTTTAAATGCGTTAGGAAGTACTTTTAGTTTTGTCAGATTTGCAGCAGAAATTTACTAAATGTGACGTCATCCTAAATATAGCGTGAAAATCCTATAATCGCCGCCATATTGGTGTGTCACCATATCCGACGTCAGACGTCATTAACGAAGTCCGAAAGTCGTCAGCTATTTGCACTAGCGGTCGTAGTTTAGAATTTAATGTTAATTAATGTAGTAAAACGAAGTATGCATAAAGCAAAAGCCCACGGAATCATAACCTGTGGTGCAAACAGCCTACGTCAAGGTGAGAAACGAATGATTTGCCGTGGTGGGGGGCTTCAGATTTGTTTCACACAGGCCTTACGAGGATAGACTATCCTGTAGTAGTAGTGTGTATTTTCCTTGGTGTTATCCTTGGGTTTGGCCTACGGAGTTTTCCTGGATTCTTGTGTTTTTTGAGTGCCGAAGTAGATAGCTATTTGATAAAGATGAACAATAAAATTGGGCGTGGTCCTCAAAAAAAATTCGACCGCTGCGCAATTTTTTTTATAAATACATTAGACATCTCCTTCTCAAGAATGTCCCGTTTTTGTATCAGAATAATATGGTAGGCTTAGCTTTACATCTGTGTATTTCTCCTGTATTTATAGAGATTTCTATATAAGAAATAAACAAATGTGATAAATGTAAAATCCGCCTAATGCAAGTTTTAAACACAAATTAATTAACATTTTTTTTCTGGCCATTTTGATGGTACCCTCCACAACAAAGTGCAATTTTTACGACGCATTTTGGCAATAATTTTATTTCAAAAAATCGCATGCCTGTAAAACCAAATTTCGCTTGCATATATATGTAGGTACCTACGGGGTTTTTCCTTAGACCGGTTTTTCCGTATATTTTTGCACCCCACCTGCAGCCTTAACCTTTACAGGTAGATATAGGTGTGAATACGAAAGTTGCAGTTTTAGGTAAATTTTTAAAATCCCATCGTCAGAAATAAAAAATTATTTTCAGAAATTTGAAATTTTGCGTACTTCCAATTTTTTTCAAAAAGAATGCCCTATATTTGATTCTATATATTCTTGAAGAGCACAATTTTCCAATTCCAAATATACAGGGTGTCCCACTAAGGACGACCAGGTACGATAGTATGGAAACCATAGACCTTACATAACTTGAAAACGAATGCAGATATTGGATTGCGGCTTAATTGCGCCGGTATGATTAGGGCTTTCGGGAACAGGGTAGAACACGCATACTCCGATTGAGTTCATTTTTGGTACATATAAAGGCCGCTGAAAGAAATTTTTCCAAGAAAAAATTGAGCTTAACCGTGACCTTGACCGTGACCTTGACCAGTGAAATTCACATAAATATCAATTTATTGTGCTGAAATTATGTATAGCGCCGAAGAGCATCATAAATAACCCACACACCGAGTTTTAGCCTTCAAGGTCATACATCCTCAGAGATATGGCAACCCCGCATTCCTAGTTTGGGCTCTCGGGAACGGGCTAGAAGGCGTAGTCCAATCGAGTTCATTTTTAGTATACATATATAAAGGCCGCTGAAATAAATTTTCCCAAAAAAAATTGACCTTGGCCGTAAACTTGACCGTGACCTTGACCAGTGAAATTCACGTAAATATCTATTTATCGTATCGTATCACTGAAATTATGTACAGGGTGGGCTAATTTGGACACTTTTAACAGGAAACATCATAATATTAAATATTAATTACTTATCTAAAACTGGATAAAGTGTACTGATTAACAACGACAACCAAGCGTGACAAGCTAGATAATAGATAAATAAAAATCGGTAACGAGGCGTTTGCGGACCTATGTTTATAAGAAATTTTAGTCATAAAATAATTCAAAGAATCACCCCCTTTCGTTTGTACATGATATTTAGGAACACCGTGTATATTGATCTGTGTCAAAGGTCGAGAAGAGGATTCATTTAATATTTATAAAATCCAATTTATGGTTATTTGCGCCAACATTTTCGATCATAAAACAATATTCTGGGATCAAACTGAACTATCTATAATGAAGAAGCATGATATTTTTTGAAGGACCTTTACTAAACTGTTACCTTTTACGGCCTTTATATGTATACCAAAAATGAACTCAATCGGACTACGCCTTCTACCCTGTTCCCGAGAGCCCAAACTGAGAATGCGGAGTTGCCGTATCTCTGAATGTGTATGACCTTGAAGGCTAAAAAAAAAAGCAGAAATACCCACAAGTAGGTATAAACTTTGATATTATAAAACTCTTTGCTGCCCTTTGTTTGCATTAAAAATGTGATATTTACTTTACATCGTAGGTTGTGGAGAGAGTTACTTTTAGACACTAGGGCGTAGAGTTGTGATATATTTTTTAAAAATTTATGGTTTAATATTGTCAGTAATAGAGAAAATTTTGTACGTGTGTAAAGCCCCGTTTCTCAATCATGTGATTGTGTGAAAAAAGCTTCAATTTACACACTTTTTATATGAATAGCTATTCTAGCGGACACCGGTTACATTGGTGTTTTGATGGTATAACTTCTATAACAGTATAACCTGTTTGTGGAGGATAGGTGAGAACAATGTAACGAAAGAGAAAATCCGAAATTTTAGTTAGAGCATAATATTTTTGTGGGATATGGTTTTTGAATATTGTGTGAACGATAAATAGGTGATGTGTTTGGCCGTTGGCCGCCCATATAAAATGGCCGCCCTGGGCAGGGCCGTAGCTAGGGGGGGGCAGAGTGGGCAATGCCCACTCTGAAAGAAAAAGTTGCCCACTCTAGACTAAAAAATCAATTTCCACAATTTTTAATATACCTAAATGGAAAAAATTAAATAAAATCACAAATCACGATACAAATTACTGTAGACTGTTCGAAACCAAAAGATTCTGAGCCAAAATGCGTCCACTGCGGCGACAAACACCCAGTTAACTATAGGGGGTGCATTTAGCTAAAGAAATACAAAAATTAAGGAATAACCCGAAAAGGCCAACTCCCACACCACAAGCAAGCACAGATGGTCACAGCCAACAACCAAGAAACGCAGCTACGCAAAACTCTGCGACAAGGACTTACAGCCAAGCAGTAGCATCAGCTCCTGCCACTGTTAGTGGCAACTCTATTAACCAAAGCACTATGGAACAAACATTGCAATTGATTTTGAAAAAATTAAACAAACTTGATGAGCGATTAACTAAACTGGAAAATAGCAATAATGGCGCTATCATCAATCGTCAAAATGGTCAGTAACCTTAGAATTTTAGCTTGGAATGCCAATGGGCTCTTGCAGCATCAGCAAGAGTTGCAAGTTATACTAGATATACAAAAGATTGACATTTGCCTCATATCAGAAACGCATTTCACAAATCAATCCTATATTAAATTTAAAGGATATAAAGTGTATCACACAATTCATCCTAGCAATACAGCACATGGAGGAAGCGCTGTCATAATTAAAGAAAACATATCTCACATTGAAGAGACGGAATACAAAACAATAATTGAAATTCAAGCTACAGCAGTAAGTGTAAAAACCAAAACATATACACTAACCATATCTGCTGCCTATATACCACCAAGGCATTTATTGAAGAAAAATCAATATCTCAATTTTCTTAGAAAGTTGGGAAATCGATTCATACTTGGGGGTGACTTTAATGCAAAAAATACCTACTGGGGTTCCAGACTAACCAATTCCAAGGGGAAGGAACTTCTGCAAGCTATTAATGAATATCAATGCCAGCCCCTATCCACAGGTAGGCCAACATATTATCCAACCGATCCTGGAAAAATTCCCGATCTAATCGATTTTTTCGTAATAAAAAATATATCTCCAAATTTTCTGGAGATAGAAGAAAGTTATAATTTACACTCAGATCACTCACCTATTATCCTAACTCTGAGTGAATATATAATTAAGAAAAAAGCACCTATCTCATTAGTTAATAAACTGACGGACTGGGCTAGTTTTAAACAAAGTCTGTCGGAGAAGATAAACTTATCAGTACCGTTGCGAACGCCACAACAAATTGATGAAGAAGTCGATTGTTTTATCGTCAATATTCAACAAGCAGCTTGGGAAAACAGTCCCAAATTAAAAAGAATTTTTAAGGGAAAAAATTACCCAAAATAAATTAGAGATCTTATTATAGAAAAAAGGAAACTAAAAAGAAAATGGCAGCAAAGTCGAGATCCCCATGACAAAACAATTATCAACAATATGACGCAGCGCATAAGGCCAGAAATTCAAGAAATCAAAAATGACTCTATCAACAATTACCTAAGTGAACTCACCGGCGACAAAAGCACTGATTATTCTCTTTGGAAAGCAACTAAAGGCCTTAAAAGACCAGTTACCCAAATTCCACCCATAAGAAAGTCAAATCAGCAATGGGCAAGGAGTAACGAAGAAAAAGTAGAACTTTTTGCAAGTCATTTAGAAAAGACATTCCAGCCTAACGAAGCACAGGATGAAAATCTTCCCTGGAATGAACCTTATCAAGAAGAAGGCCACATTGAGCCTACTTCACCAAGAGGAATATTAACAGAGATCAAACAAAATATCAGTCCGAAAAAAGCACCAGGATATGACCTAATTACTGGGGAAGTAATAAAACAACTCCCCAGGAAAGCTATTGTGAAATTATGCAACCTTTTCAATGCGTCCTTTAGGCTTAAATACGTACCTAAACTTTGGAAAGTTGCAGAAGTTATCATATGATACCAAAACCCGGAAAACCACCTCATGTTGTGTCATCTAATAGGCCAATATGATTATTGCCCTTTTTATCTAAGCTTTATGAAAAGATACTGCTAAAAAGAATAAAGCCGATCATAGAAAGACAGGAAATCATTCCAACTCATCAATTTGGATTCCGCGACAAGCACTCTACGATCGACCAAGTACACAGAATAACGAATTTAATAGAAAAATCGCTGGAAGAGGGAAAAGTCTGTTCCGCAGTTTTCCTCGATGTAGCGCAAGCATTTGACAAAGTTTGGCATGAAGGCTTAAACTATAAACTAAAGCTGTTTCTGCCAAAACAATATTCTGATATTTTGGAATCATATATGTGTGATAGACATTTCAGAGTCAAACAGGAAGATTTTGAGTCAAATTTACGAAAAATAAAAGCAGGTGTACCTCAGGGTAGCGTGCTAGGTCCCTACTTATATTTATTATTTACATGCGACATCCCAAAACCAGAAAATTGTCATTTAGCAACATTCGCCGACGATACTGGTTTAATTACAGTGGAAAAAAGTATTGAACAATCAACAGAAAAACTGCAGAACGCTGTCAGTGAAGTTCAAAATTGGACCAAAAAATGGCGAATAAAATTGAATGAAACCAAATCAATTCACGTTGATTTTACAAACAAAAACGTAAATCACATACAAATCACAATTAATGACACCCCTATACCATATTCAAATCAAGCTAAATATCTTGGTATGACGCTTGACGCGAAATTGCGCTGGAAAGCACATGTTAAGAAAAAAAGGCAAGAGCTTGAATTTAAGTATAGAAAAATGTACTGGTTAATTGGAAGGACGTCCAATTTAACCATACAAAACAAGTTACTACTTTATAGGCAAATACTGAAACCAGTATGGGCATATGGAATTCAACTTTGGGGTTGCACTAAAGATAGTAACATACAAGTTATTCAAAGATTCCAAAATAAAGTACTAAGAAACATTGTTAATGCACCTTGGTACGTTCGAAATAGTGATCTACATCGGGAACTAGGAATTGATACTGTAACAGAGACTATAAGAAAGTACGCAAAAAGCCATGAAGATAGACTACATCGGCATGTGAATGTGGAAGTGATTGAGCTCCTAGACAATACTGAGCTAGTTAGAAGACTGAGAAGGGTGAAGCCGTTCGAGCTAGTGAACTGAAATTGAAAAACACAACAAAACAGTGCTATAAACACATCAAAATTGTGATTTACAGTTTAAGCAAAGTGGGGAAAACTGTTGAGTGAACCTCAAGAATTGTAAACTTTTGTAGTAAATTAGGTTAAAACAAAATTGCTAATTAGTCTTACTGACTAGATTGTAATGTAATAAACACAATGTGTTTGACAAATAAAAAAAAAAAAAAAAAATATCTGCATTCGTTTTCAAGTCACGTGAGGTCTATGGTCTCCATAATATTGTACCTGGCCGACCTTAGTGGGACACCCGGAATATTGGAGACGGCTCAACCAAATATAGACAAACTATATATTTTTGAAATCACAAAATTGTGCTCTTCAAAAATATAGGACCAAATATAGGGCATTTCATATGAAAAAAGTTGAAAGTACGCAAAATTTCAAATTTCTGGAAATTCATTTCTGTTTGATGATGAATTCTGAAAATTTAGCTAAAACTGGACAACTTTTGTATTTACACCAATCATCTACCTGTAAAGGTAAAGGCTACAGGTAGGGTGCAAATATCCAGGTATTCTTTCGATCTGAACAAACTGATCGAAATCACTTGAGGTTTGTTTCAAATAATTGTCATCCGGGTTAACAATTGATTTCATTGGCCCAAACTATTTTTTTGACACCTCCTTAAAAAACCCTATGTGATTAAAATAAGTTTCTTCAGATCGAAAGAAAACTTGGAATATACGGGAAAACCCTGTACCTACACAATTCAAAAATCCCAGTAGGAAATCAATAACTTTACTTGCCAATAAAACCTCATCAGCCTGATTTAAATAATGTTTAACTGTACAGAAATATCCAAATAAAAAATATACACATACTTAAATATTGCATCTTTTTTATTTTTAATATACTTATTTGTTTCAATCTATGATTTCGATACCTAGGAACCTAGATATCTTCCTAGTACAAACATCCATTACATTTTATTATAGGTGGAATAATAATCATCATAAGAAAAAAAAACAAAAAAAAAACATCTAAAAGGGCAAATTGATCGCACTAGCTGCTAAATAATGGAATACCAAAATCCTAAAACATCTACGAGTATTCTTGCATACAATTTCAGTGATTTTAAAATGCCATAGTCATCTATTAGAGTATTTGGAATAATGTCTTTGGTTATGATTACGGTTTTGAAGTCCGTTGTGTAATGGCTGTTGCTCTACTGGAGGATTACTGGACGAAAGACTTGGACCAGGATCCTAAAAAATAAAAACTTGTATCAAATATACATAATATATGATTGTTAATTCTCACCTCTGAATTATTATCCTCAGAATTGGTAATCAAAAGGAGTTTATTTTCTTCAGCTTCGATATCGATAATCCCACCTTTGCTCTTTTGATAGTTGAATAATTGTTGCATTTTCTGTTGCAGCATCTTCAATTCTTGAGTGACTTCGAATTTTTGAGCATCTTGAAGTTCTTTTGGGGGCAACGACGTTTTGAGCTTGGTTCCATCACAGGAAATCGGTTCCCTACATACAGGGCATGTAGCCTACAGAATTAAATACCGATAAGAAAAACATTTTCAATAGGTATATGGGAAATTCCAACCTGAAACCCAACAGTACTCCGTTTCCAAGCTGGCAATTTATCTTGTTCTTCCAGGAAATTTTTTTCATTAACAGTTACGTGCTTGGCAAGACAATAATTGTGGAAGTAGTGAAAGCATTGGGTTTTTGTAAAACTGTCGCCCTCAGAAAACCCGTATAAACATACGGCACACTGACAAGTTGGTAAATTGCTTTCAGTAAGATTTTGTCTGATTAACTAAAAATAATAACAATAAAAAATATGGAACATAATGCGGACATGGCGTGTGAAAGTATATCAGCTGATTTTCTTAAAGCTAAAATAAATATTCACGATAAAATTCTGAATTTATTGCACCTTAATATCAGAAGTGTGAAAAAAAAATTGTCACTCTTCTGGTGTCACTGGAGGCCTTTGATCTGACTTACTGTGATATCATTGTACTGAGTGAAACCTTCCAACTCCACTGCTGTGAAGTTGATCAATTCAGTTTACCCGGTTACTCCATCCACTACAATAATGTAGGTATAAATAAAAATTATGGATTGTTGATTTACGTAAAAGATCATTTGAATGTCGAAATGGTGGATATCTTGCTTCCTGTTTCCCATGTCATCCTCATTAGGATCAAGTTCACAGTGGAAAATGTGAGTATTAGTATAAATTGCCAGTATAGACCTCCCTGTACAAAGATACCACCTTTCATTACAGATTTAGAAAATTTATTTAATGGTAATCTTGCAAATCAAATTGAGGTCTTTATGGATGATATTATTAATATCAATATATCAGATTGTAATAGTGAAATTGTCAATGTCTACCTATGGGCCCTCAGCAATCTTGGCTTCCTCTCTTTTATTGACTTACTACAGTCACATCAAAAACTGCTTCTTGTATTAACCATATCTTTGTATACGTAAAAAAATTAATAATTATCTAATCTTTTATACTAGACTCAGACCTGACTGACGATTATCCAGTTATGCTCAATGTAAGATTATGTAACTCTGGATGTGCAGAACTGAGACAGGAAAGCATGAACACACAGAAACGGACTGTTACAATTGACTACGATGCCCTTATAAACTCTCTTGCACCACAATATTGGCTGCCTGTATTCAGCTGTATAACTGCTGAAGAAGCAAAACTGATGTATTTTATGCAATTTTCCAAGATATCTTTCAAAAAGGAAAGCCAATTAAAATCAATATTTATAAATCAAGAAAAATTAAACCTTGGATCATGTTTGGCATCAGAAATTCTATAAAACAAAGAGATAAACTAAAGAAGAAAGTTTTACACTCACAAGATGAAGACCTTATAACTCAATATCAATACTATGGAAATCAATTAAATAGGCTAATTAATTACTAAGTGTAAATTTGACTATTGCAGAAATCAAATAAATGAAAGTCAAAATAATATCAAACAAATTTATAAAATTATTTGCAGTGCCACAAATGAAAAAGAAAAAACCAACAATAAAATTAATACATTTGACCATGAAAACCAAGCTTTTGAGACCGACATGGACATGGCCAATTTTTGTAACCATTATTTTGTATCAATAGGAAAAAGTATGGCTGAGAAAGTGCTGCCAGCGAGGGAGCCATATTGTAATGTTAATGAACCACGTTCCTCTCTTTTTTTGACTCCTGTAAATAATAATGAATTGATAAGACATATCAGCTCACTTAAAAATACTGCAGCTCCTGGTGTGGATGGTATACCGACAAGAGTCATTAAAGCTGTGCATTTGCATATTTTAGACCCTCTATCTTATATTGTTAACCTAATATTTTCAACCAGTGTCGTTACTGAAAAATTTAAAACCGCTATTGTGACACCCATCCACAAGGCTGGAAATAAGAATAATATAAGTAACTATCGACCAATAAGTGTCATCAATAACTTTGGCAAGATATTTGAAAAATGCCTCAAGGAGAGATTGATGAATTTTTTTGTAAAGAATGAAATTTTATCCAGGAGACAGTTTGGCTTTGTGGGTGGAGTTAGCACTAATGATGCTATGTACAAGTTGGTGAAGCAACTTCTGCTAAGCTCAATGTTGGAGAGAGAAGCATTGCTGTGTTCCTGGAAATAGCTAAGGCTTTCGACACTGTACCTCATGACATATTAATAAACAGGCTCTAGAAGTGTGGCGTCAGAGGCGGAGTGTTGCAAGTCAATTGCTCATATGAATAAAATAGAAGCAACTGCTTTTGCTCAAGTTTTTTGAGAAAAGCATATTCAGCTTTAATGCAGCAAAAAGGGATGGAGGTAGTGTAAAAGCATTTGCTACACTTTATTCATGCGACTGTTTGTGTCATATTTCACAGACAGAAAACAAATTCTAAGAAAAAGAGATGCTCTCAGTGATTGGTGTTCCTCAAAGAACTGTGCCCGGCCCCTTATTATTTATTGCATATATCAATTCTATGTTAATGCTTGTTGTTGGTGGCTCCATCATTTCTTATGTGGACGATACTGTCTTGGTGTTCTCGAGTTCTCGGCTGGAGACTGGGACTCTGTTAGAAATAGGGTGGCTAATGGTTTGTATATCGTCAAAAACAGGCTGGATTATCATAAACTCACGGTAAACTTGAACAAAACTCACTATATAGCATTTTCCCTAACGAGTGTTAATAGGCCAGTATAGGCCCCTTGCATTATTTTTTTTATTGCTGTTTCGTTAGTCAATGAAAAATAAGTCGACACGGGTTTTTTCTTTTTCTTGTTAGTCAAAAATTGACTGAGATGCAACACTATGAAATGTGGTCATGACATCATAACTTATAATACGTTCTGACGTCGCACATGCACATTATATCTAAACTGGTGGACAGTTGCTTTGCAACATGGAAAATTTTACCCAAATTCAAATCTCGATATTTGCGGAACGGAAAGAGATATCGAGTTGCGGTATTCGGGAGTTTCTTGACCAAATCTTTGAGAACACGCACAAGGCTTGACCAGTATATTTCTTTCATTTATCCACTTATACAGGGTGAGTAAAGGAAGTCATGTTTTTTTAGCAAAGTTTGGGTCTATGCCAGATTCTCAATTTTTGATCTTGGAAATTTTTATATGCATCTTTTTGATCTTTGGACTATCCCAAAAAAAGTAATTTCTCAAATTTTTCGAAAGTTGGCTATAACGCAAATTATCGAATTTTTCAAAAAGGGTTACATTTATCCCTAAAAAAGTGACTTTTTCGGGGTTTCACTTGAGAATGGGTATTTTTTCTCATACTTTTGCATGAAGTGGAATTTCTTGGACCCGAGAAAAGATTGAAGCACTCATTGAACGTATGGCCTACAGTGGCGTGCACAAAAAAATTGCTTTCGACATTATGTAATCAAAACCAAATTTATAAATTAAATTATTAGATTAGAAGATTCTACGTCATTGAATTGACATCGAACACAAACCTGCATTTGAATCTGATATAATTATTCTTTGCTGACTTCACATTCCAATTCGTATATGTTATATCACTATACTCTTCTATCCATCGCTTTATATCATTTTCCTCTAAAATGTTAGCACGGTAAATTCGTTCACCACATTGAAAGTGTTTAAATGATACAGGCAAACTCATCCTACATGTTTAAGCACAAGAACACATGAAGCAACGTGCCAAATAGGCCGCATCCGCCGCAAAATTGTAGCTGAGAGGAACACGGAGGGGGTGGGGGGTGGACAGCTAATTTAATATAAAATAGCTTTCAAAAACCGCGCCAAACGCATGGCAACATTCTGACTTGATGCTCAGCACTGTTTAACATTTAGATCTTAGATTCGGTACTCCACATGGCTGTTACCACTGAACCAATCCGACCTGAGGCTCAGCACCGGTCAATATTCAAGAACGGATTTCGGCGCTCCGCAGTAATTGGCGGACCGAATTCAAACGGACCAATGGAATATGCCTAGGTGCCAAATCTTATACCGGAATGTTAAGATGCGCCCCGGCCCGATCCTATTAGTGGATGTGTACCTTTAAAGGGTATCTGAAAGTGTATCGCGCAGCAATAACGCTATCTCTTACCATACTGACTATTGTGTGTAAGTCGGTCTCCATTACTTCTCAGAAGACCAGTCAATTGCACGTTTTTTTTTTTTTTTTTAAGTTACCCATGACAGGAAAAAAATCGAGGTCGAGCCGAAAGACATTATTGCGGGATGTTATTCAAAGCAGCACCCTTTTATCCAAGCGGGTACGCCACTGCTAAACAACAAGGTTAAAAAATTCCAGATGAAAGATGAACAGCAGTGTAGACCAGCATCATAACATTTGGAAAAATAACAATTTTTAAGTTCTGCCCACCAAACAAGAGATGCTCTTGGTGTTACGCCACTGGAATACACTCCTGTATTAAGAGTAGTTAGTAACTTAGATTTGTTCATTAAGCTGTTTAATTGCATAGTATAATTTAATTGATAAATTCGGTTTTAATTACATAATGTCGAAAGCTATTTTTTTCTGCACGCCACTGTAGGCGATACGTTCAATGAGTGCTTCAATCTTTTCTCGGGTCCAAGAAATTGCACTTCATGCAAAAGTATGAGAAAAAATACCCATTCTCAAGCGAAACCCTGAAAAAGTCACTTTTTTAGGGATAAATGTAACCCTTTTTTAAAAATTCGATAATTTGCGTTATAGCCAACTTTCGAAACATTTGAGAAATTACTTTTTTTGGGATAGTCCAAAGATCAAAAAGATGTATATAAAAATTTCCAAGATCAAAAATTGAGAATCTGGCATAGCCCCAAACATTGCTAAAAAAATATGACTTCCTTTACTCACCCTGTATACGTGGATAAATGAAAAAAATATACCGGTCAAACCTTGTGTGTGTTCTCAAAGAGTTGGTCAAGAACCTCCCGAATACCGCAACTCGATATCTCTTTCCGTTCCGCAAATATCGAGATGTGAATCTGGGTAAAATTTTCCATGTTGCAAAGCAACTGTCCACCAGTTTATATATAATATGTATGCAGTCCAAGTTTTTTTTTTTTTTTTTTAATTGACTTTGAAATACCCTGAAACGCATCTATTTCGATGTTTGTGAAACACCCTGTATATGTATTTTGATAATATGATTAATTTATCTTATTATTTTTTATTTTCCTCAAAGGCAAATTATTGTAAATTCATACACCCTATGTCATCGCCTTCAATTGGATAAATTAATAATCCCTATACATATAATGTAACAGAGTGAAAGAGATCCCATCCGTATTAACACTGAGAGAGATGCATAGCGAGTTGAGAAACTCGGCGGTCCGATCTTGCTCTTCCATAAACCCTTGACATCTTCTATTGTTTATTGCGATATCTTTGTTAATTTAGAAGCAAAAAATATGTGGTTTGCAGTTTGCACTGTTATCTGGACAATACACGAGCGAAACTTTTATAAAGAATTTTTTTTTTTCGATTTAAGCCTTCGTGTTTTGTTAAATGAAAGGTATATTTAAAAAAGATGATTTTTAAGAAAATTTTTGCATGATTGAAACCGAGATATTTATGTTTAAATTTTTTTTTAGCCTTAAGAGTAAGAGCTAATGATAATTTTTTTTTTTTTTTGAATGATTATAAAAAAATACTCCCTACAAAAACCTTTTTGTCATACGCTCCCAAAAACAGCTATTTTACGGACTCATTCAAGTCCGTAAAATGCTTCTTTTTAGGACTTTTTTTTTCTGTCTGGATGCACCTTTATGATTTCAAAAATTAAGGAAATTTTGCAAATTTTAGCGTTCTGAAGAATTCTAAAAAGCGTATGACAAAAAATAGTGTTTGTCACACGTACCTAACGAAGTTTTTCAGGACTCATCTGCTATTCCGGACTCGGCTAACGCCTCGTCCGGAAGCAGCAATGATTCGTCCTGAAAAACTTTATTTTAGGTACTTGTAACAAAAATAACTATATTGTGCATTGGACCAATAATGAAGTATTTTTTCTCTATACGGTGGAATAAATATCTCGATTTTTGATCATAGTGCCCTTTTGCCTAGTCCATTTTTGTTTTACCTCCGAAATAAGGGTTACCTTGTCATGTACTTTCATCCCTAAAAAATTCAGCTTGTGACACCGAAGTGGGAGGCAAAGTCAAAATAAGTCTTGATCTACACCATACTATATTTATAAATTTTACACATTGGGTGAGGTCTAGGCAACTACTTACAATGATTTATAAGGCACTGGTCGAGTCATTGATTAGATATGGTATAATGGGGTGGACTTTATAGTTCCGCCACCCTACAGCTCAATGTACCGCAAAACTATATTCTAAAGGTTATAAATAAAAAAGAAAAACGTTATTCAACAAATCTTCTGTACAACGAAAATATATTCAATGTTAGGTCGCTGTATGTTCTTTCTGTATGCTCTTATATATATTTATAGGGTAGAGAGCCTTAAGAAGTATGTGAGCCATTGCCATGCGAGTAGAAGTATAACAATGAACAAATTACAAATTCCAATTAGCCACAAAAGTATGAATCAAAGATTTATTAGTTATTTAGGTCCAAAATTCTATAACTTGTTCCCAGAGAATGTTAGAACTATTAAGAACCTGAACAGATTTAATTCGGCTTGTAGAAACTATATATTTAAAAACGACACTCAATTTGTGTATAGTCATATAACTCTTAATATCTACCTAGTCATCTATCTAGTTGAATTTAAGTTAAGTAAAATTGCATATCATTTGTCTGCCCTAATTTTCAGTGTGTAAATCTGCTCACTGCACATACAGTTGTTAACTCAGCTAGGTGCTTTTGCAGTGTTCGAAAATATCATATTATTTGTTGATTATTTGCTGTATATTGTGCATTCAATATAATTTATATAACTCGCTCGCAAGCTCGCTCGGCCATAAAATTATTCGTACAATAAAGCCTTAGTTTATCTGAGCATTATATACATGATTTTATGTACGATTGCGACTGGTTTTTGTTAAAAATTGTAAAAATTTCATGAAAAAATTTAAAATTTGCCTAGGTATACCTGTTGCACCTTGGCAGGTTGTCAGGACCTGTTTCACCTTGGGAGGTTATCAGGTAGTCCGGGTAGGCAATAATAGTAGATTATACCACGAGTCAATAATGATAGCTATTATTCCCGAGGAATATTTACGAACTGAGCCGCGTTAGCGGCGAGGGAGTAACATTTCGAGGGAATAATAGCCATTATTGCGAGTAGTATACTCTACTTTATTTACGACAAATTAATTTATTTGAGATTTTCAAGAAATTTCATCTGTCTCATAACTTTCAATACAAATCCACAAGCACTACACGTTTGACACTGACACTTTTGTGGAATAATGACCATTAATCCCGCTACTTGTCATTAATCCCTGGAGGAATAACATATGTCATTATTTATTTATTTATTTATTTATTTATTTACGGGCAAGACCCATTAAAAGTTTCAAAAGAAAAAAAAAAAACAACAAGAAACATTAAGTACCTTACAACTAAATAAACATAGGCCAGTAATACTTGGCGTAGTAACAGGATAAAAATACATATAAATTATTAACAGTAAAACATTAAATCAGTTATAGGTATAAGAAAATAGAGGACAAACATAAATAATGACTGATCAAGATGACTAGAAATTCTTAGCTATCGAACTTGGCATCACAAACAAACGAGGAGAATTACATTAGAGAGTTAAGCTCTCTTTTAAAGCTATTTATGGGTCCAAAAAAATCCAGGCTACCATGGGTGTTACATAATCGAGAAGTTCTGGAGATGAATGTATTGAAACCATAGTTTGTACGGTGATTTCTTTCTGAGAAGGTTATGGCAGAGCGGGTGTCCCTTGCTGGGACGTGAAGCCCTATTCTGGACAGTAGGTATGCGGAATCACTAATGGAGTTCAGTACCTTGTAAAAAGTATATAAATCTCTTTGATTGCGTCTAGCTGCCAAGGGTTGTAGATTGAAGCGTCTGTATAGGTCGTCATAGTCATATACATAGTTCTCAAGCGAAGGAATACCTGCCTTGAAGGCTAAATAACGTACGAATTTGCGCTGCACTAGCTCTAGGGCTCTGATATGATTAGAATACATTGGTGACCAGACAGAGGAGCATTACTCCATCAGGGGCCTCACCATTGAGCAATAAAGGTATCTGATAGAATCTATGCTTGTAAAATCTCTCGAACACCTCTTAATGAAGCCTACAAGTTTTAACGACCTTGTTGTGATGTCTGAAATATGGGTGATAAAATTGAGACTGCTGTCAAAAATGACACCAAGATCTCGTTGTTGTGAGACAATTTCAAGCGGAATGTTGTTTATATGGTACGCGAATTGTGGAGGGCTACGACCCTTGGAGAAAACAATGGCTTTGCATTTGGAAGCATTGAGCTCCATGCCGCTCAAAGCGCACCACTCAGAGAGTCTGTCGAGGTCAGATTGTAGTCTGGCACAGTCTTCAATAGAAGAGACCCGGGTGAACACCTTTAAATCATCCGCAAAGCACAGGAACTCACTGTTAATAAAACAAGACTTGATATCGTTAATAAAAACGTTGAACAGCAGAGGTCCCAAGTGAGAACCCTGTGGAACGCCCGATGGGATGTCAATTTCGTGTGAGAAGAAGTTGTTAACTTTGATTATTTGAGTTCTCTCCCCAAGATAGTCGCTAATCCACTTCAACAAAGTACCGGAGATTCCAGCACTTTCAAGCTTAGCAAGCAGAACGGCATGGTTGACACGGTCAAAGGCCTTTGCAAAATCGGTATATATGGAGTGAACTGATTCGCCATCCTCAAGAATTCTTGAAACTTTGTCCTGGTAGGACAGGAGATTGGTTTCAGTTGAGCATTTTGGACGGAAACCGGTCTGCTGCTCAATTAGACAGGGATTGATTTTTGGAGTTAAAAACTTTGTCACTATGCTCTCAAATACCTTTGGGAAGGTGTTTTGGATGATAATGGGTCTGTATTTTGAAATATCCATTTTATCGCCAGATTTATGAATGGGTATGGTGAAGCTCTGCTTCCAGAGTTTAGGAAATTCACCCAAACTGAGTGACTTGTTGAAAAGAATGAAAGGTGGACGGGATAATACAAAGATACTGCCAAAATCACAAATATAATACGCACATTACACATTAGTCGTAAATAAAGTAGCATTTTACTAGCAAAATAAAGTGCTACTTTATTGTCGCAAAACTGTTTTAAAAATAGCACTTTATTGGTCAATCTATATATATAAAAGAGCTTGTCCTGACTGATTATCAACGCCCAGCCAAAACTATTTAAGTTAGAGACATGAAATTTTCAGGATATGTTCTGTTACGTATTTGTAGGTGTGCTAAGAAAGGATTTTGAAAAATTTTAATTTTAAAGGGTTAAAAACAATTTTTTTAAAAATTCATGTTTTTTCAGTTTTCTCGGCTTCTAATTAAGATATCGACTTCGTTTTTGTACTAAAATATTCTTTACATAAATACCTTAAAACAAATTCATGCTTTTTTTGAAATTCAAAGTGGAAGGGGCAAAAAAGGTTACACAAAAAATTTCGTTACAAATTCATTTAAGCTGTCATAACTTGATAATAAAATAAGATATCGACGCCATTCTTTTTACGAAATACTTCTGAGATGAATATCTAAAAACTAATTTTTCGGTTTTACGAAATTTGGCTTCAATCGGATTTTAGCTAGCCGCATATGTGAAACATGTCTACATTACACGTAACAACTTCGCTGTTTAAAATTAATTTTTTGCAAAATCCTTTCATAGTAGAACCAACTAGCGACTTGAATACATAAATCCTTTCATGGCACAACCAAAGATATTGGCAGAACAACCAACAAGCGTACATACATAACATTGCATAATCACAATAAGCACAATCCATTCAGTAAGTAGCTCAGCGTCAGCAGAGTGTCCGGAACCATGTCAATCAGTCACCTCACCAACTGCACGGCATCAGCATTTAATATAAATTTTAAATAATAATAATATAATCAACCAGGCCATTGAAGACGATTATACGAACACGCAAATTATGACTGGAGGGTGTCATTATCTCAACTGAGTAGGGTAATATCAAGAGGCATCCCCAGAAGTAATCGATGGTTTGTCGTCATCGAAAACAAAGCATACTGCCAAAGCACTGTCAAACACAACATTTTTCATAGACACATAGGTACCATAGATAATACCTACACAGCCTAATAAGTTGAAAAATCGCGGGCGAAGCCGTGACGGGTAATGCTAGTCGGACATAAATAAATAAATTATTTAATAAAATAGCTATTTATATAACAAGTACATAAAGTAAGGCTTTATTGTATGAATAATTTTATGGCCGAGGGAGCTTGCGAGCGAGGCTATTAAATAATGAGTCAATAAAGCCTGTTTATGTAAGCATTATATACATGATTTTAGGTACGATTCTGACTGGATTTTGTTAAAAATTAAATGAAATTGATTGAAAAAAGTAAAATTCGCGTAGATATACCTGTTTCACCTTGGCAGGTTGTCAGGACCTGTTTCACTTTGGCAGGTTGTCAGGACCTGTTTCACCTTATCAGGTAGTCCAGGTAGGCAATAAAGTAGCACTTTATTTTACTAGTACAATAAAGTGCTACTTTATTGACGCAGAACTGTTCTATAAATAGCACTTTATTGGTCAATCGGACATAAAATAAATAAATGCCGAGTAAAAAAAAAAGTCTGTTTTTTTTTTAAAGATAATTCCCCAAGTCAAAAATTTAGTAACTTTGTTGGCAACACAAGCCTTTTCTACACAAAAAATTTGAAAGCATTGACAATTTTACATTGCATTGCCAACATAATGTCATTTTGACTTTTACCTTTAAAAAAAAAAAACAGATTTTAGATGTTTTTTAAGTGTTTCAATTCAGATTAAAAATACAATGTACTTGTTTTTCAAATTACTGAGAATTAATTAGATTATCTAACAGAGAACTCTGAATCTAATCAAGATGTCTCATGGTTTTGCAATAAATGGTAGATATGCTCAATTTCTTTCTGTTGTAGAATTAGAATTGGTGTTGCTCTCTACCAAAACTTACCTCAATCAACTCATATATAACAGCATGTCCAATATATTCTTCACACTTGTTAGCAATTTCCTTATACAAATGGTCAACAGTGGACTCATCTAAGCCTCTAGGACTTTTCAACCTTGTAACGGGCTTACAATCTGGATAGTCTTGGGGCAGTTCCACCTCCAATGTAACACAAACATATTGTTTGTCGACTTCATTGGCTGTAGATGGGAATATTACGGATTTGACTAGTTCGGCACAACCTCTACATTGGGAATATAATGAGGAATGATGTATTTTATTTAGTTTAATTAATACTTACTTAGCATTATAAGTTATAGAGATATCATCCATTAGAATAGCTTCAAGAGCTTCCAGCTCTTCTTGGACTCTAAAATTTTCAAATAAAATCGATTACATGTATTGAAAGCTAGTGAATATTGAGGGTTGGGAACATACCTTTCTTGTTGAGACATGGCACAGAGTTAAGACTCGATTTTGACTAGAAATGAAAGGAATGGATCAATGAAATCGGTTTAGTTTATTTATTTTGCAAAATAAATGAAAAAACTCACTGGGGGAGGCAGTTGTGTTGACAGTTTGCAGTTTTGTGCATCTTGTAATCTGTCGAGATCAATGTCGAGATTTCGTTCAAATCAGATTGCAGGCGTTCGAAAACATACTACTTGATACAAAATAATAGTAGGTCTGTTTCTCCAGAAATCTCAAACCAGTCAGAGCGAATTTCATTGGTTGAAAACAGTCAGAAACTAGTTTCATTCTATAGGTCTGTTTCTGCAGAAATCACAAACCAGTCAGAGTGAATTTCATTGGTTAAAACTCGTTTTCTCACTGTTTCTGAGTCTGACTGTTCTCAACCAATGAAATTCGCGCTGACTGGTTTGTGATTTCTGCAGAAACAGACCTAAAAGTCCTTTTCACGTGGCTCCGTTTAAACTAACCGGGTTACAAAACGGTTAGTAGCGGTATGTCAAGTATAACATACCGTTTTCTAAACCCCGTTACAAAGTGACGTGATCGATATCACTCGAATTTGAGCGGTATGTTGCGGTTTGTTAAACCGGAGCCACGTGAAAAGGGTTAATGTAATTCACTCTGACTGGTTTGTCATTTCTGCAGAAACAGACCTATTTAATGGTCGTTTACACCAAAGACCTTAGCCAAAGACCATTCGCTTGCACCCAAGGATGATACACACTACTACTACAGGTACAGGATGGCCTTCCTCATAATGACTCATACAGCCTGTATGTAACAACTCCCCCCCCCCTTCCGCCAAACCAAAATAGCAGTTGTGACGTAGGCAGCATGTTATTTTTCGCCTTGACGTAGGCTGTTTAAACAGCTGACCACTAGTTATGATGACGTCGGATTCGTCGGAAATGGTAGGTCTGTTTCTGCAGAAATCACAAACTAGTAAGAGTGAATTTCATTGGGTGAAACTAGTTTTCTGACTGTTTTCACCCAATGAAATTCGCTCTGACTGGTTTGTGATTTCTGCAGAAACAGACCTATTATATCACACCAATATAGCGGCGATTAGTAAAAACGAGGCCAAGAGCTGCTTTCCAGCTTGGCTTTCCAGTGTCTAAATTGTTAGAGTGTCATGCTCCTGGAGTGTGACGCTCTTGAACTGTTCGACATAAACAGCACTGGAACGCTTTCGTCTTAACCCCCACCATTTCGCACTTCAGAAGCATGGAACACCAGAATAAATGTTGGTGCACGAGGGGGCAGGGGATAACAGAAATGAGTAGTTCAAAGCCGCTTTCCCAGTATGGGAGTGTGACGCCCGGAGCTACTCGGGGCGTTGAGCTCCCGAGCTGTACGTACGCGTCAACCTATCAGCTGTCACATCCGTGGGTGGCTATTTATTATTTCTTGTTATATCTCAAGATTGAACATTTTAAAAAATATATATACCTATTAGACTATCCAAAACACGTGACACAAATATGGCCGACAAGAGGCACACAAACATTTGACACAAACACAAACGGGGCTACATTCACTAGAACCAACTCCCTTGAATGCAATTTTTTTGCATGCAAAAAATTGCATTCAAGTTTTCTTGCAAGCTGTAAAACGTCCTTGGAGTCTTGGCTCGAGTTCGACTTGACGCCATATTTACGTTTCCAAACAGCAAGGAACGATGCTCACATTTGTCAAAAATCGGAGCTTGAGCCAAGCACCCGTCTATAGCCTAGTACTCATAACTGCGAAATTCGCATTTTTTTGACATTGCGTTGACAATTTGACGGTTTATGCGTGTATCAAACGTCTAATTGTCGAAGCAATGTCAAAAAACTTCGAATTTCGCAGTTATGAGTACTAGGCTTATGAATAGAGAGATATTGCAAATCAACCTTAATAAGGCTAAAACCTTATTTAGATATTGCAAATTTCCAGAAACGACTGGGAGCTGATGCCTTATTTCTAACCTGAAAATCTTGAATTTTTGTTAATGTTTATTTTTCAAGTTTCGAACTTGAAGTGTTTTCTTTCTGTGGAATGTATGCTTAGATATTTTGAAAATAAGAAATTATTTGTCCATAATATTTAAATAGTAGGTATGTGTGAAATCGTAGAACAGCGGAAGAAATGTGACACAAATTCTCTAAGCAAAATCAGTTCATCTTTATACGTAAACCTTAGTCTGCCTCTTTTCTGTGCCTTGATTTCTCCAAGTTTGGAAAAAAAAATTCAAGAAAAGCCAAAATTTGTTGTCATGAATCTAAAAGGGAGTGAATCCTACGCCTACCGGTAGGTCCTTTGTTATCCAACGATCGTACGCCTACCAGTAGGTCCTGTTTTATCCACCGATTGTGCGCCTACTGGTAGGGTAGGTCCTTTTTCGTCAATTGATCAAGCGCCTACGGAAGGTGTTTTATTACTTTAGAATCCGTATATCCTATATCCTACCAGACAGCTCTTGCTAATGCTAAATACGTTGGTAAAATATTGTTTGTTAGTAATAGTATAGTCATTAAGAAATTCGTCCATATAAGCCTTTATTAGTATCTTAACATTTTTCCAATTTGGGCTTTACACTTGTTGATGTTTCGAATCTGCATCATTCGCTAGACGGCAACCTATATTCTATATTGAAAATCTTTCTGCACACACCTTGAGTTTGTTTTTGAGTCTTCGATTGCTCTCGCCAAACCTCAAAGAGAGGATCCTTGGGAGCGCAAATCCACCAAAAACGTGAAAAACCTTTATTAAATATAACACCTTGAAATTTTAATCATTTTTAAATCTCTGATTGCTCGCTCCGCTCGCCAAACTTCAAAGATAAGATCCTCGGAAGCATAAATCCACCAAAAACTTGGAAAATCATTTTCAAATATGTCACCTTTTTGTAAATGCAGGTACAGTTAGCAGTGATGTGCCTGTAGACAATGTCAACGTAAACAATTGATTGTCTACGCGTAGACAATTCGAATTATTTACGTGAGCATTTGTCTACACTTGTCTACATGCGGCGTAAACAATAACTTATTTTAAAAAATTCGAAAAAAAATATAAAAAGTTACTATACTATCACTATCACTTCGATATCAGCATTCACTGATTATAAAAAATCAGGAAAACCAATAATAAAATTAAAAAAAAATTAAAAAAAGGAAAGTGAGAGGTTAGAATTAAACGTCATTTACATTATTTTACATTGTTGACACGTTGTCTACATTGTCTACATTATCTACACGTAAAGTAGACAATGAAAGTCTACTTGTAGACGCACATCCCTGACAGTTAGGTTAGATAGGTAGGGTAGGCGACGGATTCTTGAATTAATATGAACCTACCGGTAGGTTCAGGACTCTTTCAAAAAAGAGTACCTACCGATAGGCGTTATATCATATGGCAATTGGGGACCTACCATAATGTTTTCGCGGTATACATAAACGGTAGGCACACAATCAATGAAACAAACAGCACCTACCGGTAGGCGCAGAGTTCACTCCCAATCTAAAGTCTATGGTTATAAACACAAAACACAACAAACATCAGTTCGCGATTGCTACCGATCATCATCGATCGACTAAGGGCGGGTATTATAAAACTGCTCTGACAGTTAACTTAAAGTTAACTTTTTGAATTACAAGTAATTCCAGAAGTTAACTTTAAGTTAACTCTGAAAGTAGTTTTATAATACCCACCCTAAGAACTTTTAAATAAGGCAAAGGTAAGGCAGGTCTTATTTTCTCCTAAATAAGGCATCAGATCCTTATCTTTAATAAAGCTGTCCTTATTCCAAATGGAAACTGCGCATGCGCAGGTGTAAAAATAAGGCTTGCCTTAATAAGACACGCACTTGCAATTCTCTCTAATACCTGGCCTAAGGTTGCCCAATGAGAATACACACTCTAAGGTGTGCTTATCGGCCTCGTTTTTGGCAATCGTCGCCATATTGGTTTTCAAGTTTTCAACCATGACTGTCGTCAGCTGTTTAAACAGCCTACGTCAAGGCGAGAAACGCCATCCTGCTTACGTCACAACTGTTTGTTTGGCCTGGGTTGGGGGGGTAAGGGGGGTTTTGTTACACACAAGCGTCTGCGGATCACACGGAGGCAACGCCACGAATATGATCGAAAGTGTACGAACGAAACTTTTAAAATTTGGCGCGACGCGACAAACGGAGGTTCACTAGCATTTTTGTTTACCGCCTCTTTATTTATTTGACACAAAATTATTAATTATAATTCGATAGTTTGTCTTATTATCATTATCAATGACATGAGAGGGAGTTTTCGAGCAATTATCACCTAAAAAAACACATGGAGAGCACAATTCACAACAAAAATACATCTACAAAAATAATGAAGTAAGATGCCCATTAAACTGTGATTTTATTACCGACAGCAAAGACATTATTGTTTTACATATTATAAAAATTTTCACGGAAACAACTTAGACCCCAAGAATTTAACATTTAATAATAAGGAAGACTTTTTTGAGTGGAAAAGAAAATTAGAGCAAAAGATACCATCAGAGTACAGTTTATAAAATGAACTGTTTAAACTGTTGAAAGGAAAAATGGTACAATAATTATTTTATTTATCACCAAGATGGAAATTTACATAAACGCATTAAATTTACCTTATGTAGGTACCTATTACGCTTACATAAACAGGCTTTATTGAGTGTTGACGTATTATTTAATAGCCTCGCTCGCATGCTCGCTCGGTCATAAAATTATTCGTACAATAAGCCTTTCTTTATTGTAGGTACCTACTTGTTATTTAATGCTATTTATATAAATAGCTATTATTTAACAATCTAGATTAAACACTGTGTCTTTCAAAATCTTACAGAAACAGCTTAATTGTGATACAGCCTACAAATCAACTGTGGAGGGCGAAGGGCCATGTATCATTGGATTATTCCACCTGACTTATCAATTATTTTTTTGTACCTACCCGGGTTCTGGCTTGGGCTTGATACCCCATCCCAAAAAAATTAATTCTTATCAGTCTTTCTAAAATTTTTAGTTAAATATTATCGATAATAATCGATATTTTACGAAATGGAAATTGCAAAATAATCCTAGAATATAACAATAAATATTCATCAGGATTCAGGACAAGGAGGTGGAGGCGTCAATAAACAAGGAGCAAAAACGTTATGGACGCTGTATTCGTGGCGTTGCCCCCGTGTGATCCGCAGACGCTTGTTTGTTACACACAGGTAGGGTTGCCAGATTTTCAAAATTGAAAAGCGGGAGGTATAGTCCATGGGAAGGAAAAATGTTTCGCCGCGAGCGAAATTTTTTTGTGGTGCCACTCTGTGTCACAATAAGGTTTGTTCAAACCAGGGATGTGCCGTAGACTATGAAATCTACTTTACGCGGTTTGTCTACTCGTTGTCTACGTATTGTTTACATCCACTTTTTTCCATGTAGACTATGTAAACTATGTAGACAATGTAGACAACAGAAAATTTGAAATTTGAGTAATTTTTTTGAAAGTTTGCATTGCATTAAATTTATATTGTAGTTTTGTGTATTGTATCAAATTAGACATTTTATCTGCAGTTTAATTAACATTACAAAGCAAAAAACAAAACAAGGCAAAAACAGAAATATAACCTTAATAAAGGCCTGCCAACTGTCAAAAATTGTATACTTTACGCGTTGTCTACATATTTTACACGTTGTCTACATAGACTACATACCTAGTTTACATTGTCTACGCGTTGTTTACACCAGACGTAGACAATCTTTGTTTCCGCGTAGATGCCCATCTCTGGTTCAAACCCACCAAAAAACCGTCCCAAGAACGGTTTTGGAACCACTCTGTATACTGTATAAAGCCTGTTTTTTTTTTTTAAAATAAAAGTCACAATGACATTATGTTGGCAATACAATGTAAAATTGTCAATGCTTTCAAATTATTTATGTAGAAAAGGCTTGTGTTGCCAACATAGTTACTAAATTTTTGACTTGGGGAATTATCTTTAAATAAAAAACAAACTTTACGAATTTCAGATTTTACATACAAATATTATGTTACGTTTTGCACAGAATCCTGACAGTGGAATGAAGTGAATGTACGGTTCCCTGCTGAGTTGGCACAAAGCTATATCTTTAGTTCAGACCAGACTCAGACGCCCGAACGAGCTACGCTCTCAGTCTTGAGTAGTTCTGTCTTAGTTTGGAATTTGAAATCAAGTAAGATGCAAATATATCAAAGCGCATTCGCCTCTCGATGTTAATCGTAATGCAACCCGGTTGCGCTGTGTTGTAGATTTATAAAAGAAGTAACGCCTAATTTAGAATCATTATTTCATGTAATTTCTATTCTTGGGAAAAGCGGGAGTTTTATTTAACTGCGCGGGAGGCGGGAGGTTTGGTAAAAAAGCGGGAGCCTCCCGCCTAAATCGGGAGGGTTGGCAACCCTACACACAGGCCTTATGAGGATAGGCCATCCTGTAGTAGTAGTGTGTATCATCCTTGAAGGTTGCGGTAATGGGTAACCAGTCGCTTTCCAGTGACGCATTTTAAGCACTCCCGAGTTGCTCTGCGCGCCCCGGACTGTTTATAGGCTTTGCGGTGCGCATCTAAACATTCCGGTATAGGATTCGGCACCTAGGCATATTTCATGGGTCCGTTTGAATTCGGACCGCCAATAAATGCGGAGTGCCGAAATCCGTACTTGAATGTTGAACGGTGCTGAGCCTCAGGTCGGAATGGTATATACATATACTATGTGGAGTGCCGAATCAAAGGTCAAAATGTTAAACCTTGCCCAGCTGCAGGTTGGAATGTTACTCCGTTAGCGCGGCACAAAATCAAAAAACAAACTTTATTTACTTTTTGTTACACATTTTATTTTATTTCAACGATACATTTCAAAAAATCTTAGACAATAATTTGCAGTGGCGGAACCAGGGGGGATTATAAAAACCGGAAAGCTGGCAAATTAGAATAGAAAATTTTGAAAATAAATACCCTAATATATTTATCTTTTTTTTTGGTATCTGTGGTGCTTAGTTAATTAAACTAAGCACCACAGATACCAAATACATATATATATATATATATATATATATCAATTGAAGACAGGCAACAGCAGTTTTTGGATTTTCCTTTCTTATTATTTCCTTGATCCACTTTTTTATAAGCACTATGATGGCATACACTTGGCCAAACATAAAACTGGTACAGGGTACAGGCAATATATATTTTTTAAATTTGCCTAGTGTGAGTCAGGCCTAACATCAAAAAGTCTGTTCTGAGAAAACTTAGGTCAGACAGTTTTTGTCAACGTCAAACCTGTTTTTATGTTATGATTGGTTTAAATATGACACTACTTGACCCTTTTTGTCATTTTTGAGGTGATAAAAAAGGCCGATTTACACAATACAACACAATAGGAAAATGCGTACCAGTTTTATGTTTGGCTAAGTACAAAAACATATCTAAAAAATGTATTTTCCAAAGTCTGTTTGCATCCAAGAAGATTCTACATTCTACGTCATTGAATTGACATTGAACACAAACCTGCATTTGAAGATTTGAATCTGTTAGGGTATATAATTATTTTTCGCTGACTTCACATTCCAATTCGTGTATGTTATATCACTATCACTATTACCTCTTCTATCCATTGCTTTATATCGTTTTCCTCTAAAATGTTGATTCAATAAATTTGCTCACCATATTGGAAGTGTTTAAATGATCCAGGTAAACTCATCTTGCATGTTCAAGGTTCAAGCACAAGAACACATGAAGCAACACCAAAATAAACCGCATCCGCCGCAAAATTGTAGCTAAGAGGAACACGAAGGAGGTGGACAGCTGTTTAACATTTTGACCTTAGATCAGTGCCGGATTTACCAATTTGCCGCCCTACGCCTACGCCTGTTCTCCTGTTCTATGCCCGTAACCAGAAAATTCAGATGGAGTGGGGGTTTCGCTATTGAAGTTTAGAAACATTGCATAACCATAGAGATGCCAGTAAAAAATAGCGCCGCAGGCGAAAATTTTGTAGAATTTCAAGGTCAATGCTTTATATGAAAATAATAAAATTTTGAGGTTAAAAAAGTATATACTAAAACATAGGTCTCGTGTTTCGTGGTTTTTAATAAAATTATACTTTATGATCAAGTGGGGGGGGGTTTAACCCCTAAAACCTCCCCCGTGACTACGCTTCTGGCCTGTTTAGAAAGGCCGCCCTCATGTTGGCACGAGCGGCGCGTGCCTCAAAAAACTGGGGGCTAAGAAGATGCAGGACTAGGATTAAACGAAAATCATTTTGGGTGTTACACCCAAAAACGTTTATTTTGAGCGTTTTGTAATTTTTTTTTCTGTACTACCGTTGTTATTTTTTGTATTTGTTATAATATTGTTCGAATTTATCAAAAATCAAATAGAGGTTTAACGCGAAACAGAACCGCGTTTCGCGTTGGATCTTCGGCTTTCTTTTCCCGATTATTTTTTGTCTTTTTGTGAGTTTTTTTTTTTAAATTTTGCCGCCTCTCCAGATTTGCCGCTCTACGCCTGTGCGTAATGTGCGTATAGGGAAATACGGCACTGCCTTAGATTCGGCACTCCACATACCATTCTGACCTGAGGCTCAGCACCGTTCAACATTCAAGTACCGATTTCGGCACTTGAATCGCATCAATTGGCGGTCCGAATTCAAACGGACCAATGAAATATGCCTAGGTGCCGAATCCTATACCGGAATGTTTAGATGCTTCCGGTGCATTAGAGTTTCGGGCAACTGAACTTCATTTTTCCTCTCCCACCTCTCAAGCAGCAATTTCATGGGTACATCCAAACACGACGCTTAAAATTAAAATTCGTCACTGGAAAGCGGCTCTGATGACGCGTCTGGGAGGCCTTATGGAGATTTGCATTATGTTGAGGTACCCCATCTTATAGCATTTTCGGCTTTACTGCTCCCAGAGCGCTCTCTATTTGGGCGGTGACGTCACAGATCTCTGCGGTAGTGCTCCGAGAGCGATTATGATCCAAGCGAGGCACCCTATTTTAAATCAATAGGCGAATGATGTAAAATTTTAATTTTAGGTGATTTCTGATCCAGAGAGTAAACATTAGTTTCCAAGGCCAAATTCACCATTGAAAAAAACTGAATTTAATTTATCTACTAGATACGTTAACACAACATTTAATAGGTATTTAATAATTCATAGGTGGTACGAAGTTCACCGGTTTAGCTTTACATAAAAAACAGACTTTAGGCAACGATATTTTATTTTTCACTGCCACGACACTGATACCTACGATGGCTCAGAAGGGACATGACTATGTTTTATTGTATGAAATCTCGCACTGCCAGAATCAAATACGCACTGCTAGATTTTTATGTCGCACTGCTAGATTTAATCTCGCACTGCTAGATTTAATCTCGCACTGCTAGATTTAAAGACGCACTGCGAGATTTATTCTCGCACTGCTAGATTTATTCTCGCACTGCTAGATTTATTCTCGCCCTGTAGATTAAAAGACGCACTGCGAGATTTATTCTCGCACTGCTAGATTTAAAGACGCACTGCTAGATTTATTCTCGCACTGCTAGATTTAAAGACGCACTGCGAGATTTAATCTCGCACTGCCAGATTTAAAGACGCACTGCGAGATTTATTCTCGCACTGCTAGATTTAAAGACGCACTGACAGATTTATTCTTGTACTGTCAGATTTTAAGACGCACTGCCAGATTTAAATCAATTACCGCTACAAGATAAGCGTTATTGCAACTCAGAGTGGTAGTATTTGTCGTGGTTTTTGGGTTCATCCATTCCAGTTATATTGACATTAGCGCCAGACACTTGAAACGTGTTTTGAAGGACTTAAAAATGTACAGAAGAAAACCTCACTCCAATCCAACTGAAATATTGGACTTTATCGGGAACCAGTTAGAGACAAGATTTCAATATATACAGGGTGTCCCAGGGAAAACAGTCCACCCCGATTTATTGGGTTTGGGATGAGAATCTGGGAAAACGCTCGGACACGTCGATGTTTGATTTGAGGGGGAACTATTTTTCAGTTTTTTTCATCCCCGTAGCTTCAACCCCCTAGCTAGGGGGAGAACAACCCCCCAAATTTGAATAGGGGATAGGGGTCGTCTCATACCTCTTTTTAAAGCTCTCATCAAGTTCTTTATGGCCCTAGAATTTCATCTTATTATTTTCATCTGTAACGAAATGACAGCTTATCAAAATCTTGGAAATGGACTATGTTTTAGTAGGAGTAAACGCTGTAATTTACGATGGCTCAGAAGGGACATGACTATGTTTTATTGTATAAAATCTCGCACTGCCAGATTCAAATACGCACTGCTAGATTCAATCTCGCACTGCTAGATTAATCACGCACTGCTAGATTTAAAAACGCACAGCGAGATTTAAAGACGCACTGCGAGATTTATTCTCGCACTGCTAGATTTAAAGACGCACTGCGAGATTTATTTTCGCACTGCTAGATTTAAAGACGCACTGCGAGATATATTCTCGCACTGCTTGATTTAAAGACGCACTGCCAGATTTATTCTCGCACTGCTAAATTTAAAGACGCACTGCGAGATTTATTCTCGCCCTGCTAGATTTAAAGACGCACTGCCAGATTCAGGGCCGAATTTAGGCACAGGCAACCGAGGCAACCGCCTAGGGCGCCACGATTAGGAGCGCCAAATTGCAAGCAAATTTATTTCGAGTGAACAAGAACTAAAAAAAATTGTTAATGCTACAAGGATAATAGGGAGGAAATAAAAGGTCCGACAACATTGTCCGGTAATAGTTAATTTACGTGCTACCTCACACCGCTCATCATGGCACCTTCGATCATCTTTGTCTCAAGAAAGACTGAACGGGCTTTTGCTCTAGGAATTGGAAATGTTATAACCATTGAACACACCCCATGTTTATAACACAGCATGTTATACATGTTATAACGTGTAGATTTGTAGATAGGTCTGTTCTCACACAAATTACAAACCAGTCAGAGCGTTTTTGATTGGTCCAAATCGCCAATAACCAGTTTTATGACCATTCTCAATCAAGGAAATTCGCTTTGGCTAGTTTAAAATTTCTTTGCGAACAAACCTATAAATTATAGAAAATATTCATTGTACGCAAGCGCTTGAATGTGATGTTAAAATATCAAACACAAAGTTTGAATTTTAAATGAAAATAATAGAATTACCGGAGTATGTGTGTTGCGCCAAAAATCATGAGATTTTTGTTGAAAATCATGGAGTCATGAAAAATGTGTCCAAATCATGAGATCTCATGAAAAATCATGAGACCTGGCAACCTTGGTCAAAAAACACATCGTTGTATGTATGCTTTTGTGTAATAATGATTTAATTGGCTCGCTCAAGTTGGCCCCTACATTCGTTTTAGGTTTTTACACTGTTTCTCAATTTCCTCCCTATTATCCTTGTAGCATTAACAATTTTTTTTAGTTCTTGTAAACTCGAAATAAATTTGCTTGCAATTTGGCGCCCCTAATCGTGGCGCCCTAGGCGGTTGCCTCGGTTGCCTGTGTCTAAATCCGGCCCTCGGCCCTGAATCTGGCAGTGCGACTTCAAATCTAGCAGTGCGAGAATAAATCTGGCAGTGCGTCTTTAAATCTAGCAGTGCGAGAATAAATCTCCCAGTGCGTCTTTATAAAAATCTAGCAGTGCGAGATTAAATCTAGCAGTGCGAGATTAAATCTAGCAGTGCGACATAAAAATCTAGCAGTACGTATTTGAATCTGGCAGAGCGAGAT